>CM060709.1:40125193-45352693 GCA_030686995.1 Artemisia argyi | reverse complement strand
GAAACAACAAAACGAGAGAATATCAGCAAATGAAAAGGATATAAATCCGGCCAAAAAAGATCAAACCGATCTAAAATTCACCTCAAAGACATTTAAAACAGTTTATGAGCGAAAAGACAATATGAATTTCAGATGATTAAAAGATACATACATTTTTCAGGCAGCTCGTGAACGACAAAGGATAGAGAGTTTGATCCAATTGGAATCTTTGGGTCAACTTAATCAAGTTCATATCGACTCCATCATTGTGATGAATTCACACTCGCCACACATTTGAAATAATCTCATTGTGATGAATTCAAGATCAGTATGATGCATTCTAGGTGGTATAATTCCCCCTTTCACTTTCTGTTTAAGAGCCATTTCGTTCTATCGTTCAAAATTTCCTAAAAAAAAACCCATTTGTCTTCTTGCTCACCAACTGATTGATATCGAGATCTTCTTTACTTCTTTGAATAAAGAGCATCAAATCAGCACATTGGAAAGATCTAAGTGAAGAAAGGCATCAAAACAGGTAAATGTCGTTGATCAGAAAAGAGCCTCGCGGATCTGGATCCTCTTCTGCACTTGATTCTTTTACATCTTCCAACCACAGAGGCAGTTTTGTTGCCAATATGACATTTTAATTGCAACATATATATTACTCATAAAAACTAGCAAGGTGCTAGAAGATATAAGGATCATTACAACAATCTACACACCCAAAAACCTAAGAACAGAACATTATACCCCCAATAGAACAAAAGACACATCAACACACGGCCACGCCTACAGGCAACCGCCAACAACACATATTATGGACTTGTACGGTTGTACCTACATCATCTAATGTATCAAACAATTCTGCATAGACCCAATTATTACGGATATAGTAATTATTAATAACTACATCTCAATACTTCATAAGCCTCTTTTAGATCATTGGTAAATAACAGAGCATGTTCAGAGTTGAAATCAGTTAGTTACTTGTGTAGGTTACTTAAATATCCCATTAATAGTGCTAAACGCCTAAACATATATATCATATATCTTTGAATTCTAACTAATCCAAATAAGCAAATATTATTGTAATTTGTAGGTATAGGTAGGTGTCTTCAAAAGGCCAAGTAACTTGAAGGCAATCGTGGTGAGATCCACATAAGCTAGGCATTAATATAATATATCCTGATACAAGCTGTAAAGAGAAGAGATCAATGTCGCCTATACAAAATGCTAGACCTGTTAAAGGGAGGCATTATTTGCCATTTCTAAAAAGCAGCCCAAAGGTATAACTTATGGCCCTGGCACTGGCTTCAAGCCCTAACCTTCGCCTTAACCTTAACAAGAGAATAATCAAATGCAAAACATATCTTCAAAGTCAACAGTGAATACAGCTGACCTATGACCTCATATAACTTGCAACAAAACCTTAATGCTTTCTTTGAGCTGCTGTATGTTATCGACTATTTGCAAAACAATTTACCATCAGATTTTAAGGATGTTTAGACCTATAGGCTTTCGGCAAAAGAAAGTGACCATTACATTTATGTGAAACGCTATTAGTCCAGAAAAGTGAAAGCAAAAATGTCGTTCCGGGAAAAGAATATTGCGGAAAAAACTACATCGATAATTCCCCAAACACGGTAGAGCAGAAAACCGTTGTAAACGAAAGAACAAACTAGATTCACAGATACCAAATGTACAACTACATTAAAGGCGTAAAACCATTCTAGAAAAGAAGCTAGCACTCATCATACAATAACACATTTTCTCATAACTTATAATCAGGAATATAAACTTTCAGGAAGAACACTCTTTTACCAAAACGCGTCATCCAATTATACAAGTAGTACACTCTTGCCATAACTTCCAAACCACCTACAACGACCAAAACAAACACAAATTAAACTACTAAAACACCGACAATACTAACATACTACATAACAACCATTCTACCAAAATCTACTCACCAGCTTCAAGCCTTCGGTTTCACAACACCATTTTCCACCACACCCGGCCCCTCACCATTACAAACTTTCCCCACTTCAACAACCTTCACCAATCCATCGCTCTTTACACCTCCATTTTCCCCAACAACAGCATCCACCACCGTTCCCGAACCCAATCCCGAATCCTTACCATTAACACCATCCGAATCCATCACCACACTCCCCTTCCCATTCCCATTCTCCTTCAACTCAACCGCATTCAACGCGTCCAAAACCACACCCGACTCATCCGCTTTCTTATCCTTAACAACAACGACACTACTATTATAATCAACTATCTTATTAAAACCGCCACTCGCAACAATAAGTTTTTTAGTACTCTTCTTCTTTTCTATCGCCATTAACTTAACAACATGATCCAACGCCTCCCTCGCTCGTTTCTTCGTAAACGCGGCTTCTTTCGCTCGTCTATCGGCTTCCATCCCCGCCGCAAGCTCCGCTTTACTCATCGAATTCGCCGCAATCTTCCCCGCACATAACAACAGCCTCGCCGCCTCCTTATCAATACACCTACCATCATTTCCCCCTCTATTCAAATTCAAAACAAGTAAGTTAGGGTTTAGGCACGACGCGCAGGGCGTGGGGCCACGCGCCGACGTAATCGAACCGGCGAGTGAGATACACGTCGGATGAGAAGACGAGTAGCATTTGTAGCAAACGACGGCGTCGTCCGGCGGCGTACGGTCGTAAACGCCGAGACACGACGGACAGAAGCATTGTGGATGGAGACGGAGGACGCAGGTGGTGCAGAGACGCCGGAAGTTGCCACGTAAGCGGACGTTGTGGAGGAGCTTCCGTTCTTCGACGCCGCACTGGCCGCAGGTGGTGACGGCGGCGGTGGTGGTGGTTGGTGGTGGTTGTGGTGGTTGTGATGACGTCATCGGTGAGTGATCATGAAGATGAAGATGAAGATTTGTTGGTTTTAGGGTTTACTGTGTGTGTGTGTGTGAAGGAGATGAAAATGAAATGGACCGGTGGACCGGTTTTGGTGGGGGTGTTTTTGGACCGGGTTTTGTTGATGTTTTTGAAATGAGGATTTGTTTGTGTGATGGTGTGGAGTGATTTTGACACGTTTAGGATGTGGTTGGGGGTTTGTCTTTATAAAAAAAACTCTATATATAGCAATGGTAAGAAAAAACTCATACAATAAAGAAGTTGATATGCACAACAATAGATGGATTTGGTACATATCACATTATGACGTGTGTATATCAATTTTTTTTTAATATAAGTATCTAGCTATTTTCTTCCATCTCAAATTATACTTTTATTTTTCAATTTTGATTTATCTTACTTAAGTGTTTATTTCCAATTTTCAACCAAAATGATTTTCAAAAGTTAGACATACATGTTTTTTGATACTTGATGATAGTGTATCAATATTAGCGGTTCAAGCTCACCAATCATACGTTCGAATCAAGCTCATTATCAAGGCTCATCAACACTTGATGGAAGCCCTTGCTTAAATTCCAGGCCTAGTAAGACCTCTCAGGCTAGATTGAGCATGATAGTGCTACTGCTCCACAATTGTCACTAGCGGTTAAGATATATCATCTGACACTGCACAATGGGGACGAGCTAAAGAACGAATGACACCTGTCCTCCTTGTCTGCTCTCGGATGATCAACGCCTGGCTTCCTAGCAGTCGTTGATCATCCCCAAATTGTTTATCTCTAAACCCTACAAGCCTCTTTTGAGAGAAACACACACAACTTTAGAAGTTTCATACACTTGGGCAAATACTACCTCACAGTAGTAAAGTATGATCTTTGTTTAAGTGTTACCGATCTTCTTGATACTCATCAATTTTATCGGGTCCTTACCGTTCAACACGGGAAACCAAACAACAAAACTATTCACATCCCATCTCTAAACCGATTTACATACCATACATACACACTTACTATAATAGGTTTTAGTTTTCTTAAATTGTGTATAATCTGAAAATATGGATATATAACTACGTAATCTACTAACTATATAAAACAAGCTTTTGAAAAGCAATCTCTAACTCAAAATTAATTGTTGTAAATTCGACATGTGGAAATTCAATTTAATCAACGGTCTGGAAGCCTTCTCACTAAAAACATTTAATGCCAGCAATAATTTGGGAGCCATTTAATAAAAACTCTTTTTTTTTTTTTTTTTTTTTTTTTTTTCACAAAACCTAACCTAAAAGTAAAAAACACACACACATATCGAATCAAATCCTAAAAGCGTTAATCCTCCCAAAATGATACGGTTCAACAATTAGGTGATTCAAAATCATAAACCCTAACAAATATATCGAATCAAATTATTCATAACATCACCAAAACCAACATCCATTTAAATTAACGTTTAATCAAAATCAAAAATCAATTATGTACCGGTGGTTTATGTGGATGTATTATGGACGGCAAAATATTTCCGGCCAACCTGGATGATGTTAATGATAATTTTTGTATCAATTACAAGTTACTATTAATATTTTCTTTTGATAAATTTTGTATCAATTACAGGTTTTTAATTTTTATTTTGATAATTTTTTTGTGTCAATTGCCTGTTTTTTTAACATTGTTATTTTGATCTTAAAAAATTATTTAATTTGTTATTTGTTAATTTATGTGTTATTTAGTTATGATTTTATTGAACTAAATTTGATTATGATTTTTTTTATGTCGGTTAGCATTTGAACTACAAATTAGTTGTTGGGAAAGAAAGTTCGCACCAAGTGTTTGATGAATTTACACAGAAAGAAGTATATAAAATGTATTGTGTTTTAGTGCAAATAAATGATCTAATGATATATTCAAATGGAATGAATCATAATTCTGATATCCAAGGCGATGATAATATAGGGATATAAACGGGAAAAGTTATTGCACCCGAAGTATTTTTAAGATGTATGTTGAAGGATCCAATTAAGCTAATAGATGAAAGTAAGGTAATTTGAACATGGATCGCACAAGGAGGACTAGATACGTGTGTGTTAAAGTCATGAAAATTTTGTTTGTTTGAATACAACAATAAATATTGTAACGATTATTATTTTTAATTATGAAGGTACATGAAGCCGATCGATTACAGCAAGATGAAACCGTTCACTAACGATGAACTTGGTTTGGACAATCCTGAGAGGAGACAATTTGTTTAAGAACAAAAGGCGTGGCTCCATACTGGGACCATTGTTTTGCTACTGTAAGAATCTCACAACGATTTAGTGTGTATTAATAAACTTTTAAGGCAATATAGATATGTATTATGTAAGCTTATCATGTCTAATAAGTTTATATAAATCGAAAAGTTTCCCAAAAAAATGAGCCTATGAAAGTTTGTGGTTCATGCCTTTAAACCTGCACATTTAAAATTTCATGACCATTTTAAATTGTTTTGCAACTACGAGGTTATAAAGACATTGTTATATATATATATATATATATATATATATATATATATATATATATATATATATATATATATATATATATATATATATATATATATATATATATATGTTGTTATGGAGTACGTAAAGTCTGGGAGCTGTTTGATTACATTGTGGAGAAAGGTCGGTTGCTGGAGGAGGATGAGGGTCGCAACTTTTTTGTCAGCGGGTGATTATATTGTTACCATAAGCTATGTTTGTTTGCATTTATTTCTGCAGTTGCTTTTTGAATGATACAATTTATGTATTCCCTTCATCCTCCACTAATTATATCGTTTATAATTCCAAAATTTTTCCTTTTATTTGCATAAAGCCTTGCAAGTTTTTTTCAAAAAAGTGAGCCGTTTTTGCTAATTTTTTACTGCGATTTGATTTCTAGGATGCTATCAGCCGGAATATCAACTTCGATACGATGCGAGCTTTGCTCTGCCATAGACTTCCACCGGATTTTCATTACACTTTAGGATACCAAGTAATCACATTTCCTATACGAAAGTCATTTTGTGGTTCTGAATTTAAAATATACTTTGGTCTACTTACGACCCGTTTAACCCGTTTCATTACGCTGTGAAACTAAGAATAGGACTCCTCTTACAGAAGCCTACATCTTCCGCCTATAAAGTTTGGGCCTGCACAGACGTTGTTTGCAGTAGCATAGAACGCATTGCTTCATATTAACAGTGCGATCATTTTTTATATCGCTTCTGTAAGAAATTTAGGGTCATGATAGGAGACTTATGTACTTCGCAACTGAAACAATTCTTCTTGAATTTGCTACTGATACAGGCTCAAACCACACCGAGGTACCGACCTCATTGTACGCAGTCACGGCCGTGGAGGTTTAATCAGGTTAGTAAAAAAATTAAAAAATAAGAATAATGTGTTATTGAAAAAAGTTTTTCTTAAAAAAAAGTATGTGCAACTACTGTTTTGGTTGGAACAATTAAATCTTAAGATGTATTCTTGCTATTACAGGACCAGAGGCTTGACGATGTATGGGGTCCATTTCAGAAACATTGAATGATAACGTATACTGGAATGTGTTAATCACAAGAAGTCAAGGCGAAAACCATCTACTGATAAGGATGATGCCGAAGGTAGTTACGGGCCTGGTAGTAACATGTTTATTTTTCTGAATAAAAGAAATTAAACTTGCATTTTTTGCCGGAGCTGGTCTTCATGTAGTAAAATGATAAATGTAGCTAAATGGGTGGGTCTTTCATATTGGGTGCAAACTTGTTCCATCACATTTTTTGTCAAACTTTTAAAAGTTAGATAAATGCAGAGTCACATATAATTACGAAAGTTATTATTTCAAATACTTTGAGGAGAATTTGTACATTTTTAGTACATTTAGGAGGCTTTTGATCCATCTTCATTTAAGCTAAATTTGTATTTGTTAGGAATACAAATATTCCTGTAAAAGTCTCGGTCACCTGATTATTGTAATAGCATTAAGTTAGCTCGTAGTTTGTTTATTAGTTAGTTAGATATTAGTTTAGTTTAAGTAACACCGTGGAAGAAGGACGGGTCTTTACCCACTGTATGCCTGATCCACAGCCCGGATGTGGGCGTTTTGTAGAAAACTATAAATACCCCTCTCCACATGTGGAGAGGGTTGGAACTTCTAATCATTCAATTTCTTTTTCTTTCACTTTCTCTCTCTAGAGTTCCCACTCTCTCAACTCTCTCTCTCTCTCTAAAACTCTTACCATGGATACCTTAATCTTCCACAATCCAAGACCACCCGAAACCACATGAATCATCATAATATTTCGATCCTTACAATTGGTATCAAGAGCCAAGGTTTCATCCTAGGATTGTTTTTGCTCAAATTTGTGGCTTGATTTTTGGTTCGAAATATTTTTCAATCAATCACCTCGAATTGATTTTTTGGTTGAAGTGTTGTTGATGATTTGGTGGTATTGTTGTGTTTTGAGGTGTTAGTAGTTCTTAACTTTTCACTTGGGTTGGTTGAATTAGTTGTTTGGGTGATGTTTGATGTGATTTAGTGCATGATTCTTGGTTGAGATTAGCTTGTTTCTTGGTTGAGATTAGCTTGTTTCTTGGTTGAGATTAACTCTAAAACAGGAAAAAGACGAAAAAGGACGAAAGTGACTGTTTTGTCTCTATTCTGCGATTAGCTTTGGTCAACTGCGGTTAGCTTTGGTCAACTGCGGTTAGCTTTGGTCAACTGCGGTTATCTTTGGTCAACTGCGGTTAGCTTTGGTCAACTGCGGTTAGCTTTGGTCAACTGCGGTTATCTTTGGTCAACTGCGGTTAGCTTTGGTCAACTGCGGTTATCTTTGGTCAACTGCGGCTAGCTTTGGTCAACTGCGGTTAGCTTTGGTCAACTGCGGTTTGCTCATTATTGCGGTTAGCTCCAGCGTTTCAGTTTGACCAAAGTTGACTTTTTACGTCAAAACTTCAAACGGTCATAACTTTTGAACCGTAACTCCGTTTTCAGCGAATTAGCTGTCAAAACGTCCGGAACAGGTTGAATATTGTGCGGTTTCACCACGAAGTCGTGAAACGAATTTTTCGAGGCCCAAATCACCTCCGGAGTGAAGTTTTTGAGGTTTTAAGTTTTCAGACCAAAAATTTCACCGTAAAAACTTGCATCAACCGAACCAAGATCATAACTAAACAACATATAACCTTGTCAATACAAACAATCACCACTCTTAACATAAAATCACATTCTGGTATCAGGATTGAGTATAAATTTTTGGCAACGATTTTGCTTGAGCCTCAAGAATCCAGGATTGAATATTAATCTGGGTTGTGATATTCTCGAGTTTAGTGGATATAATTTCGGGGTATATATATATGTCGACGTGATTACAGAGTGTTTAAGTTTGTCAGCATTGTGGATGCCTATGATTTGAGTGAGCCTGCAATTTAATTTTTGCGACTTGAGTTACAGTTGACAACTTGCGATTTGATTAATTGCGGTTCGTCAAATCGCGTTTTGATTTGTTACGACTTGACTGATTGCAATTTGACCAATTGCGATTTGACGTTGCGAGTTAACGCTTGCGATTTGACGTATTGCAATTTGGTTGTCTGCAATTTGACTTGTTGTGATTTATCAAACTGCGACTTGACTTGCTGCAATTTGATCAAGTTGATACTTGACTTCGTTGACTTAAGTTTTGAAGATTAGTATTGCATCTCATCCTTAGATTCTTGTTTATTTCTCGGTTACTCTTGATGTTTTTTGTAAATCCCGCGAAAGATTCGATAGGCTGGACTTGGTTTTTGACATATTAAAACTTACGAGATCTGACTATTATCTTCGGGATAAGTTTGTGCTTCGAGAACAGCAGTAATTGGGTAATTACGGTGACTTGGTTGGTGTGTTAATTCACGGGTTGGTTTACTTAGTGTCACAAACATCTCGGGGTGGATGGACGCATGATGTTTGGTGACCCTTGCTCGAGTGTATTTAAGGTGATTAGACTTGGATGTTCAAGAAGTGGATATATACAATTAAGGATGGAAGGTTGGGTATATATCACTACCTATATTTAAAGGAGTTACGTTGTTGTGCTCAATAAAGGTTCTAAATCACGATTTTAGTGCAAGTATAAGTCACTAACTTGTCCTTTATCATGCTTCATCAAGAGATTGTTGCTTCTCAAGCTTCTAATGGGTTTGTAGTACAAGAACTTCTCAAGAGATGGTCAGACTTAAAGACAGGAGGTGATTTGTTTAGAGACGTGCGTTAACCCGTTACTCACTCTATAGTTAAGCACATTTCATCCAGTGGTCTAGCATATTCCGAACTTCAATGAATCATTAATCTGCTAAATCATTGATGAGGAGTCCAGCAAGGTGTTACTACAAGCATGTCTTTATCACCATCTTCTCTGCAGTAGGTTTATGTGTCTCCTTCCAGGTATCTGTTTTGCACATGTCAAATTCACAACTATCACAGACTTTCAGTTTTTGGCAAAAGGGTCATTGGATGTCCTTTTTGAGGGGGAGAATTTGCGCAAGTTTCCTAGCGATTCCGTCTCCTGTAGTGTGAATGTTTGCAGTTCCGGTTTCAACAATTCAGGATTCAGTGGGTCAGTCTCTAGAGGTTTACTCACTCTTTAGCGACTATCTCTAACTTATTGGCAAGTTACTAAGTGATGAGATTCGTGTGATTGGTTAATCATTTTGCAATTGGTGAATTGTTGTAACTTAAGTCGTTTCGATTTATCAAATTGTTATCTGACGTTGTGAGTTAATCCTTACGACTTGACTAATCTCAATTTGATATATTGTAACTTGACTTGTCACGACTTGACACTTAGTGCGGATTGTGACTCATCCGGTATCTCTCTCTTAGTTTAACTTGCTGAATATATCTTCCGGTTTCTTTTGTTGACTTTAGTAAAATCCCTAGAAAGAAACATTTCTCGGTTTAAGTCACTTAAGTTGTAAAATCCCGTTTGAAGATATTGAGATGTCGACTGTTTCGGATGACATTCAAGTAGCTGGGTCAGACAGCTATGTTTGATTGGTCTGACTATGAGTCATGGGCACTCCTAAGAATTTGCGCATGTTTCTTCTCACTTTGATTGCTCAACCGCACAAAATGATCACGAAGCTAATTTGGTATCCCTTGCTTGAGGGTGAAGTTGGATTTCACGAAAGAGTATACCTATTTTATCTTGAAATCGGGGATGGTTGGATGCAGGATTTCAATGATAGCTTGCTCGCGCATATGATGTAAGTTGAAGACTTGGGTTATCTAGTTTCCAGAAGTCGGGGTGGATGGTTGAAGACCTGGTTAACTATCACTTAAAGGAGTTACGTTATTGTACTCAGTGTCACACGTTGATGACGTTGTGGATAATCGCAAGAGGTGATGATTGTCTCATGCTTTGTCAAGATAGTATTGAGTACTTAGAGATTTGCATGGTTCACAAATTCTCTACACCGTTCTTCCTAAAACAATGCAAGCTTAGGTAACAAACTTGAGTAATTCTACTTCATTTTCAAGATTGGTATATCGGGTTCCTTCATCATGTGGTCAAAATTGTTTGTGTTCAAGGTTGGTTAATTGGACAAAGACTTTAAAATTGTGATGTGGTCTGTAATTCTCACCTGATATTCTTAACCCAAACTGATGTTTGCCATAACCAAATCAGTCATGCCACATTCAACCTGGTACTATCTCACGGTTTCTTCTTGGTTTTGTAAAATCCCGCGAAAGAACTTATTTCTCGGTTTAAACTATAGATTTGTAAAATCCCGTGATGATGGGCTATGTGCTCTTGACCATGGTCGGGTTAAAACCATTATCAAAGTTTAGCCATAACATCACAAATGGCTAGATTGAGGCATTGAATTGACAAAATGTGACTACGGGGTTAGTTCAGTATTATTTATTTGAGGCTGAAGTGAAATTTCATGGGTGCGTGTACTTAGTATCTGAAGATATCGGGGAGGCTGGATGAAGATTCTTCGAGATCCTTGTTCGAGCTTTCAATACAATGACAAGGACTTGGATATCTAGTTATTTCTTCTTTCTCTCTATTGCAAAATAACTATCACTTTAAGGAGTCACGTTGTAGTGCTCAGTGTCACACGTAGTTGTGGATATTCAAGAGGTGATGTACATCTTATACTTGATGGTTGGTTGGTTGAAGAGTATAGATTACTTAGGAATTCGATGTTGCACGAAGTCTCTACACCGCTCTTTGTCTTGCATTAGTACAAGTTTAAGTCACAAATTCGGGTCATATTACTTAGGTCTCAAGTTCATCATATTGGGTTTCTCTCCATCAGTAGTCACGACATATATCCGACAGAATGATAATGGGGTTGGTAACGAGTTAGCAAGAGAGTAGATGAAAAGAGAGAGATGACGTTTGGACACTTCGGTTCAAGCCTCATTCTTCAACATTATGGCGTATGCTGACAACTCTTCAGGCCCCGCTCATCAATGAAAAGAAAGGTGTACGATTCAGTGCACTTTATCTTCAAAAGAAGAGGAATCTTCTTATTTATGGCCATTCTCATCAACATGTTCATGCTCTTTCTGTGCTTATTCTGTTTTCAAGTGGATCGGCGCATATTGGAGTATTCTATTATTCACTTATTCAACCAAAACTTGCATTCGATAGGCATATGCAATTTTTGAGGGGGGGGGGGGGGAAAGGGTGAATAAACAACATGTCAGTCCTCAAGAACCGTCAAGTGGAGCTTCCTACCGTTGATGGTATTCATATTCACTAGTTCAATCATCAAAAATTGCAGTTGGCTGGCATATGCAATTTTTGAGGGGGGGAAAGGGTGAATATTAATCTACATGTTGGATGATGATTGAGAAATGGTCATACGACTCCTGAATACGTCAGTTCAGGAGTCGTGCAAACCATGGTTCTCCAACACTACATCTTCCTCTCTATTAAGGTGTTGAAGAACATGGTCATGGTATGCATGGTTCTCCAACACTACTTCTTCCTCTCTATCAAGGTGTTGAAGAACATGGTCATGGAATGCTAATCGACATAGTCTCACGGGCTGATTTAATCAGTAACAAAGGGCTTCTAGTCAATGCTTCATGTATACGTCATCAGGCTACATGTACACATAATGATGATGATTCCGATTAATCGTAACCATCATGGGGGAGAGAAATGTGTACACCAAGGACGCACAAAAGGTTCACGTGATCGGGCTTAATCGTGTATTCCGGTGTTGAAAAGCCGCAGAGATGATCAGTGGTTCAACTTGTCACCTTGGTATTAACGTTTCACTGTTACGTCATGGTATGATTAATCGTAACCATCAGGGGAGAGAGAATGTGTACATCAAGGATGCACAACAGGTCTACGTGATCAGGGCTTAATATCCAAGGATGGATACATTCTATAGATGATCAGTGGTTCAACTTGTTACTTTGGTGTTATACTAAAGACTGAAGAAGGTCGAGTCATCAGTCTATTCTTTATTCTCGGTTGGGTGTTATCGTCTCATGTGTGCGCTGCGGGCTGATTGGTTATATGTAAGGTTACTGGAAGGCATTTGGTGAGATGAAGATGGTTGGTATTCTGTTCCTCCATATTGAGCAATCTTGAAGTAGGTCGTGTCTACAGTCTTCTCTACATTATCCGCTATGTGATTAGAAGACTAAAGACGGCATGTATTTGGTTATCAAATGACCTCTTCATATTATGGGTGTTCGTCCAAAGTCTTCCTTCTATTGTGGGTGTTCATCAGAAAGGTTGTCAGGATTGGGGGAGAGCACTAATTAGGGGAGAGTGTAATGCCTGAATTAATCCCTTGTTAAATGTGCTCACGTTACTCTTCAGCATGTCAAATGATGGAAGCGGAGAAAAGTCTGGAAGCTGAGGAGTAATGATTTTGGTTTGGTATCCTTTGTACATATCTTATACCAATACGTAATTAGAAAAATATAAAACCTACAAAAACCACAAAAATCTGAAAAATCAAAAAATATATATATATATATATATATATATATATATATATATATATATATATATATATATATATACAAAAATATTCTTCTCACGACATGTCTCTTGTGTAATCAATATTATGTACGTTTCTAGAAATGTCATTCAATAATGACACGGAATCATACATATGCTTGAGCAAGAGTTTTTCGGTTTCAAATAAAGTTTTTTTCTAAAACATGTCGTTCCTCAAAATATTCTTCAAAAATATGGCTTACAGTCACTTCAGGCTGTAACCCGGACTTTATATTATGGTTTGCTATTACTTCAGATAGCAACCCGGTCTTAGTATTGGGGAAAGTTCGTCGCCATAAAGACGACTGTTCCTAACAAAGGCATGAATTACTTTATATTCGTGCCTTTTCGATCTGATGTACGATTAAGTGCATCATTTCTGGCAAAAGAAGAGAAATCTTCTTTACATCTCAAATACATTTCCTTCAAAGATTCTTCGGGAAAGTATTTGCTCCAAACTTGGTGGTACCATGGTTTTTGAAGATCAAACAAACCTGAAGAGTTGTTTAAAATTACCACTCAATCGATGCTATAAAAATTAATGCTTTATGCAAAATGTTTAATTTTAAAATGTGTCATCGATTGAGGGGGAGAATGATTTCAAAAACTATACATCATCAAAACAATGATCTTTGTGCTTCACTACAAGTGGATTAAGTGCAAGTGTTATGTGTTAGTATATGAATTTTTCATGAGTTTATTGCTAAACTCTACATCATTTATAAACTCATCATCCCTAACACATAACATACTCCCTCAAGGATTGAGGGGGAGCTTAAGTGTCGTCTCAAAATCAGTCCTTCTTAAAATATGACGCATCTTTCTCCCAAAATCTCTAAACTTATTTAAATCACTTGGGATCACAAATCTCAATTGGTTTGAAATTTTTGATCGGGGGAGAAGATGTGATTTAAATATGAAAAACTGATTAAAATGTGATGTTTTGAACCAAAACCCAAATATATGCTCTTCCCTATGTGCTAAACTCCTTTGTTATATCAATGCACATTTTGAGGGGGAGCAAATGGTTTGTGAAAAAGGATCCTTGCATCTTACGATATCGAGACTCAGATTTGACTCATGAATTGACGAAACACTAATGTCCTGAATCGAAAGGACTAGTCCTGGACGGGTAATAACTTCAAGCTGGTTCAACCAGTGATGTAAGCGTGTCTCGAAGAGGACTAGTTTAAGTAGAATGTACCGTTTCGAGAAACCTTGGGTGAACCTGATCGGGCCGGGTAATAACTTCAAGCTAGTTTATCTAGTGATGTAAGCGTGTCTCGAATGCCCGGTCATGATCATTTAAGGTAGATCAATTCAAAAAGTGCAACTCTTCCCGACATGTGCAAATTTTCAAATCCATACATATGAGCACATGTTAAGGGGGAGCATTTGAAAATGATAAAACTCTCAATGTGTTAACAAAATGTATTTCTCAATCATAAACACGTTGAGAGAATTTTCAATGATTTGGTGTATGGCAACATAGGATAGTCATGAAGTTATAAGGTGGCTAAGGTTAGGAATACCGTCCTATGATCCGCCAGAGCCGGAGGGATCTACCCATGGACAATACCGAATAGATAGTATTAGAAAGTCCGTAGGTATGATCATGAAAAAAGGAGAATTGTGAGAATGGGGAAAGAAGGGGTTGAAGAATGAAAAAGAAATGAAATATGAAAGGGTGAAAAGAAATAGCCCTCCAATTTTTCAACCTTAGGGCAGAAACCGGGTTCAATTCATAATCTACTAATTGTTGCTAAGGCTACATTGGTATTGAAGACAAGTCGTCATGGACCCAGTGACGCACTGCACTAAACCTTCTAACTACTCAAGTTCTCTTAAAAGAACTTGTTTCATTCTCACGGGGAACCGGTGTAATCTATCGACTCATCTCTTAGAGATGGTTGATGTTGAAGCAGGAGACCTCTCCCTAATCTCCGCATAGGAAAACCAAATGCACTTATTGAGTCTAGAGCCTCGAGATACATAAAAAGATCTCATAGGAACACGTGCTACTTCTACCCTGGTTGTTCAACATGAAGGACACCAGTGGTAAACTTATGAGTCCTACGCAGATCTTATCAATCTGCCTGAACATTTATGAGGGATGTTGCGTTAGTAACTCCCAATGATTGAATGGAAATTCCTGCCAGGGTCAACATCAAGCAGCCTTGAAAGCAGGTCACTTCGGTAATTCCTCGTGGATTACGCTTAGTGGTCGCGGTGGTTTCAAATGGTCAACAGTCGTGGAGTGATCTCCAGCGACTCACCTAATCGTTGATATACTACGGTACGATCTTAAAAAGCCCTCTGTGGGTTTTCGATTAGGAACGGTCTTGGTAAGGATTAGAGAGAGTTTTCACACTATGCTGTTGACAATCTCTAATTCCAAACCTATAAGTACCGGATGACTTGTTGCTAACTGTCTACTTGCAGGAATTTCTAACGGTTGCAGGTGATTGCTGAAAAGATGCTGATCCATCTACATATGCTCACACTTCAACTTCATAACTCATAAGATATCATGATCATTGAATGGGCTTCAACCGTGCTTCCTCAACTCTGATGAAGAAGATCATGATCCTGAAAAGTGTGAGCATGCCAACACAAAGAGATTCATATCACATGGAGACGTTACTACTCCAAGATGACTTTCAAACATTCTTTTGGATGATGCAGCTGATGTTATTTCCAAAGATCATCCATCACATTGAAGGTGTCATCTAGAGTCTTCCACTTAAAGCACAAAGATCTCTACTATGAAGAATCAAAAGGCTACGAGCTACAAAGATGTCATCAAAGACCAAAGAGCTTAATTTCAAAGGTGACCTCGCTTAGGGGGAGATTGTTAGGAATACAAATATTCCTGTAAAAGTCTCGGTCACCTGATTATTGTAATAGCATTAAGTTAGCTCGTAGTTTGTTTATTAGTTAGTTAGATATTAGTTTAGTTTAAGTGACACCGTGGAAGAAGGACGGGTCTTTACCCACTGTATGCCTGATCCACAGCTCGGATGTGGGCGTTTTGTAGAAAACTATAAATACCCCTCTCCACATGTGGAGAGGGTTGGAACTTCTAATCATTCAATTTCTTTTTCTTTCACTTTCTCTCTCTAGAGTTCCCACTCTCTCAACTCTCTCTCTCTAAAACTCTTACCATGGATACCTTAATCTTCCACAATTCAAGACCACCCGAAACCACATGAATCATCATAATATTTTGATCCTTACAGTATTTTATAACTATAAAATTATTTTGCACTTATAAATGTTAATAATTGATAGACAATGAGGAACTCAAAAAGTATTTGTATATAACTTTATATATTATGATGGTTTTAAGTTTTTACAGGGTGGTTTGAACAAGTTCAATGAAAAATATACGTTGATGGAGATAACAATAAGAATAGATCAGGGTATCTTAGTCATCAGGTAATCTTCTTACCAATTGTTTTATTTCTTCAACTTCTGCAATTGTGTGCTGCTGTAATTTAGTTCTGTGATTCCAGCAATATGTTTTGTGACACCAAGTTGGTTCTACAATTGGTTTACGTTTGTGGTTTCTGTGTTGTTGCATTTCATGTGCTGATGCATTTTGTGTGATACTGCAAATTCTTGTCGGCAAGTCTTATTTTTGATGTTTCTGTGGTCTTTTGACTAACTACGTTTGGAATATTCAAAAGACTACTACCGGCTTGTGAAATTTAAGCTATTGTAGTATTATTATTTTTATACAATACAAGCCCCACCTGAGCCACCTTTGGGAATAATTTTTATGAATTTATTATTTATTAAAAAAATTAAAAGTAAATAAATAATTGGACAGAAGTTTGTGATGGCAGTAATGTTTATTGCTAATTGTTGCTAATGCAGCTATGCATTTCTTATCAAGTGTACATAAGTTGTTTTTTCTTAAGACATCATGTTATGAGTTTCCTGTCCATTTAATGAGATATTGATTAACCATGGAATACAATATGATCATTGGAAGCCTTATTGTTTGTATTGATATTGGGCTGATGAATGGTCAAAGTTATAGTATGGTATGGATTGTCTACATTTTATGAATATATACAATATCTTGGATCTTTGTCGTACTTTATACAAAATATATAAGGAGCACCTTGATACAGGGGTACGAAACTTTTATCTTATTTAAATTGATTTGGATAATGATAGCATTTATAGAGTTACAAAACCTCATTTTGTAACATGGTTGAACTACATGGTTTGCTAATATTAATATTATATTAGTTTGAACTACATCGTTTGTAAAATTATTTGGTTTGTTTCTGATTGTGTTTGTGCGTATGTAGGATATACTATTTCTTAAACAATACATGTGTATTTATGGCGATACAACCGTCGAAGAGAGACTATTGTATTGAGGACAAGGCGTTCTCTCCGTGTTGTGCATTTACATCCACATTCGGCTCTAATTCTATTAACTGCAGAGGTAACATTCTTTCATGGTTTTGGAATCTAGGTGGTAAGGGTGTGTCGGCTAGGTAATAGGTCACGAGCGTTTGTTGAAACACTTCAAAGGCTTATTGATAGCAGTTATTTAGTTTTATATAGTATAGGATTTGTACATGTATCTTGGGAAGGATTTGATTTAATCTGCAAAATATTTAAATGTCTCTTAGATTTTTTTTTTCACTATTTGATTCTTCTTTGTTTAGCAGGAGTGTTAGACAGTTAGGGTAGTAAATGTCGAAACTACTCTTTATATCACAATGTTTTGTTGCTCTTTGGTTGTCGTTTAAAAAACAAACTGATTTAATGTTAGTTTGTTTTTATTACTTTTGAAGTAGTTTTTCGTTTAGTTTGTAATAAATTGGTTGTTGCAATTTTTGCACGCCATGGTTATCATTACTATTTTCGTATCAAAGTCGGTTATTTTTAACACAACATTTTGTTTGTTCCATTATTTTTTTAAGTATCTTTATAATAATGCATGTTACATTAACATAAGAAAATCATTTATCAACATTAAAGCATCATTTTGTAACATAAAATTGAAAGTAAAATGCTTTAATAGTATAACGTTACTATAAGTTAATGGAAAACGATAGTATACTAAACTCTACAAATATTATTGTTTTTCTTTGTCGGAGGCAATATGACCAATAAGTTTTTAGCTTATAGTCAACCTAACGGAAAAAATGCATTAGCACGAAAGTGTTTGCAATTTACAATCTTAATCTCATCAAACCATTGTAGTGATTGTACTACTAATTTTTATCTTACAAACAAAATTTTTAAAACTAGCCCGCCTATCGGGCGGGCTTTGAAGTATTTTGATATTTCAAAATACAAGTCAATAGTATATTAAATAACAACAAATCAATCAAAATTTTAAAATAAAAATGATTTTAGTGATGAACTGTATAATAATTACATCATCTAGAGTTATTGGTATGATCGATTAAGGTTAGGATATCATACTCCCTGTTTACTTTTCAGTTTTCACTTATTGAGCCATATGGGGAAGAAATTGGGTCCACCACTACATATGTTGACGTTTCTTTTTTAAACTTTGCTAAATTAGCATCTAAATGAGGAAGGGGTCAAAATTTAAGTCTTCCCAATCCAGAACCTCATATATCATTATTTGTCATTTATTTGACATTTATACCCTCATCTTCATTCTTGCTCATATGACTGATTCCTCTCTTACCATAACAATCAACACACCTTGAAAACCCTCTACCTCCCTCTGAACATCCTCTACATCATCGCTCTTCCACGACGGTCGTATTGCTCCTCCAAGACTGTCGTCTTGCTTCTGCACTCCGACGGCCACACAATTCTCGATGATTCCTCAGATCTGACTATTTGAGAGTTGTGACATTTACCTTTAATTTTCAAAAATAGAAACACTAACATTTAGATCTTGTGTTGTGAAATGGGTTTTATATTCATGAAAGTTTTTTTTTTTAAATTTTTTATGTTTATATTGATTAATATGCCCCTTTTATCGGTTCTTGATTTTATAGAATTTGTTTATGCGTTTGTGTTTCTGGGATTTTGTGGTACACATTTATGAGTTCTTGGATTAATTTTTTGAGTTTACTTCTAGTTGTATTTTCTTTGTCCAAGTATTTGTGTATCTACTGCAAATATTCATGGCATCAGTTTCTTCCTTTTCCACAAAGGGTAATTGTCAACTAGTTTTTAATGAAGACCAAAAAAGAAACAAACATTTTTTATACATCACTTGTTCTAGAGGGTCTGATTTCTGGAACTAGACAACATATCCACACGGCACTTAATCTAATAAAAAAAGAAACAGAACCGGCCTCTCTTTCTCCAAAAATAATACTACCTTCGTCTCAAAATTATTGTCCACAGAAAAAAAACACACAATTTTATAAAAGTATCATCTTTACAGTTTTCTTTCTCTTACCTTTTGCACAAAGACAGTTTTACCCTTAACTAATTAATTTACAACTTCTTTAAAGTTTGTAATAATAACCGCAAATAAGAGTAATATGGTAAAGTTGATTTATATTCCTTATCTATTTATGCAAGTGGACAATTAATTTTGGACAACCGAAAAAAGAAAGATGGACAATAAATATAGGACGGAGGTAGTAATAATTATAATAAAATTAAAAATCCAATGCCCTCACTATTTTTTATGTTTTTATATACAATTTGTTTTTATTATAAAACTACGAAATAGAAATTACGAAAAATAAAATATAAAATATGACAAGAAATACGTGACAAAAGTGTATAAAAAACAAAAAAAATACGAAATAAAAAGTATCTTATATTGTTAGAGTCGAGTTATTTAAAAAAACAAATATTACTCACATACCAAGGGACTAATCCCCACCATCCATCTAAAAAGAAATTAATGGTTGAGACTAAAAGCATTTTAATATTTCACCCATTTTTTATAATTTAAATATCTCTTAAACCGTTAATCGTTAAGCGAAAATAATTACACCATCGCGACGAACATTTAATTATCTTTCTATAGATGGGCTATTTGATATATTTTCGACAAAAATTTTTTTTCTCGTTTTTTCATGTTTTTTTTTTGTGGCCGAAAAAATCATATATGATATTACATATCATATATGATATGATATGTAATATCATATATGATTTTTTCGGCCACAAAAAAAATGTGAAAAAAATGAAAAAAAAAAAATTTTGTCGAAAATATATCAAATAGCCTATCTATAGAAAGATAATTAAATGCTCGTCGTAACGGTATATTTTTTTTTTGCTTAACGATTAACGGGTTGAAAGATATTAATATTTGAAAAAAAATGATGTAAGTGGGTTTTTTAAATTGTTGGGATTAATCTCATCTATTAGATCAAATAAAGATGAAAGGAAGATGAATGGTGGAGATTAGTCCCTTGGTATGTAAAAAAAGTTTAGTCCTCAAATAATCTTTTACCATATTGTTAAGTGTTAATGGAGGGAGTAAAAGATGAAGGCTTAAAAGAGGTAAAAGGTGAAGAGGGAGTATGCATAACACCACCTAAGTATGGCAAAAAAAAAACTTCCTGTACCATCACATCACGTGAATACCATAGTGTGATATATACTTTGCTTGAATGTCATCGCCTTAGCCCTTAAGCGTGTGTTAGACTTAGAGCATCCATAATCTGCTGTGTTAAAAATAGTCCCTTTTCTGTTATCTATGAAGTTTTCATTACAAGCCAATTTCCATAGAAGAGAATATGGATGACAATTTGATAAGAGTGTAATATGGCCCTTCTTTATTTTAATATACAATTAGATTTTTTTTTGGGTTAATTTTTTATATTAGGTTGAGCTTGAGACTCTTTTATGACATAATAATAGTCTTTTCTGCATAAAGTAAGAGAATCATAAATCAATAGTTTGTTGGAGTGACCATTTGGATGACAAAATTAACTTCAAAACTTTGCTCATTTGAACAAAACATGAGTTTCATGTGAACTCAAATCCACCAAAAAGCCTACCAGCAAATACTCCCATCAAAATCAGCTAACCAACCAGTGCCAGTTAAAAAAAAAATGTTAAAGAAAACCGTCATGGTTCCTGCTTATTTATATCTGTAGGTGCTACTCATGTCTGCAATCAACTCTGTACAACGAAACTTGCTAAGATTCCCTATTCTGCTACAGCTTATTCTCGATTCTAAGGACTAACACGAGTTTTGAAGAAAATGATTAGGGGGATTAGCTTATTTTCCGAGATTGTAGGCTTAGTTAAACTTGGAAAAGTTCTTAAGTTCATTTTTTTGGGTTTGTGAGCTTATGAGCTTTTCCAAATTCAAAAAGGCCATGACCATGAAAAATAAGCAAATCCAAACACGCACCAAGTTACAAACATGTAGAAGATACGACACTTAGTTTCAACATGTCAAAGAAGTTAGACTGTTTGGTTGATGCCGGAACGAATTGTATTCCTCCTGATGAAAAGAAGACAAAGGCAAAGTTAAAACCATTTCATAAAAAAAAGATGTACACATGCAACAAACCCAAAACATGTTTTCACTTGAAAATTACATTTGATCAAATTCGAGCCATTCCAGTTGCCTTCACATTTATCTTTTCTGTTTCTGAAATTTAGGGGGTGTCTGGACCTAATTAATGCAACTTGAATTTGCAACAGTCGATGTTTAATGTTTGGATAAACATTATTGGGGACTTGGGGTCAGTAATCATTTATGGATAACCAGTTTCATACTAGCTGCAACCCGATAAAGGAACAAGTAGGCAAAATTTAGTCCTTTTACCCTAATTTCAAAGACTTTTACCTCTCATTTCACAAAAGACTCTTTGTTACAGATTCTTTGGATAACAGAAATTTTCCAAACACGCATACATCTTATTATTACAACTTTAAGTAGCAAAAGCACATCCAAACACTACCTTCTATAGCTCATTTTATTACAATAATCATGTAATCACATTCAGAATGTACATCCAAATACCATTAAATTACTTGCTACCTTCTCTTGTCTTGAGATGCATCAAAAATTCCAAATGACACCAGATTTACACACACACACACACGTATATGTATACAGGATACCAACATAAGGGATGATACATTAACTTCATTATTCAGTTAGCAATACCATGATAGAAAACGGATGTTTAAATATTAGCACAAGACGTTAACATGAAAATAACAACTTTACATGGGCAAATGGCATCAAAGAACCTACATCTAGATGCTCAAGCAATAAGAGATAATATCTCACAAATTAATTAATCATGATCTGAATAACCAACATACAAGAAGCACACATACGTAAAGTTAACAGTCCAAGTTCAAACCATGGATAATACTACAAACATGAATCTCTAATATGCCTGCTATCTATTAAAAGCCTCTTCCGTTGAGTCAGTGCAAGTTGCGAAAATTAGATGGGAATATTATAGCTCTTAGTCCTTGTAATTGATTTCGGATTTGGAGTGTGCCATCAAAGTTCTATTTACTTATAAATTGCCACCAAATGATTTTAACCCTTAGATCTTATTGGACTATGCTTTATCAACAAACGTAATTCAGGCCTAAGTAGCAGTGTCATAGTTGATAGTTCAAAGAAAACTGAAGGCTCTAGCAAAACATACAATTTTGATAATGAGACTATTTGCAGAACATAAATGATTTCATGCATAATGAGGTGACATTTAGTGATTTAGATACTATGAAAGATTAGATACTTTCAGTGCTTTCTTTCTAAGTGGGACCTTTTGTCGGTTCTGACTCCTGAATCAAAACCAGTGTAAACAAGTAAAGGCTCATAAACATCCTCATGAACTGAGCTTCCATGACCCCTCATAAGTTTAAATATAAAAATTATGCATTATATCACCTATTCAATTCTGGATAATCAGTTGTAACCACGACTATCTAAGAGTAATACAAAATTCCTAATTTATCGTTCGTATAACCTCATTTCAAGGATTTCTATTTCCATTGCAAACCTTTTATACTTTTACTTCACTAAATGTCATTTGTGTTGCTTTTATCTATTAATTGCCTAAATAATCGAACTCAGACATCTAACTATGACAACTTCAAACAGCATAAACATGCCCAAACACGATTTTCTACTGCATATTTGAGTTATTACATCCGATTCTTAAGTTTCAACATCACATAATCACTTTCACAAACTCACATCCAAACACCACCTTTAAAAGATCCAACATTCAAAATATCTACACGCTGTTTAAGGCCAATAGTCTATTTAAAGAAAACTACATGGATAATATACTTACTTAGCTCTCACGTTCAAATAAACTCCTTGCAAGTTGACTTGTTATGCCCCATGCCCTTGCATCTGCTACATTGAAGTTGACGTTTACTCGACTCATGCATTCCAGCTTTTTTAGTAGGCGGACGCCCTGGCGGCCGACGAGTAGGAGGAGGTGTTACAGTCACAATAGCCTGGGAGAACTCCTTCATCAATGGCTTATGATCCTCACTTGGAATAGGATTCACCGACTCTGAATATGTTAATCTATAATTCTCAGCAGTGAAAAATCTAGCACAAAAATCATACGGGTCACGCCCAAGGCAACTAATAACAGCAATTGCATGACAGCAAGGCAAATCCGTAAGCTGCCACACTTTACAGCTACACTCATAAGTACTAATGTCCACAACGTCAATGGAGTCACCCCGAACCTCAAATTTGTTTCCAGCTGGGTCTGTGTTAAATACTTGAAGTGCACAAACTTTAATGCTTTCTTTTTCTAATCCATCTTCCCTAAACCGGGTTAAACGTGTTAGCCAATGGCTTGAAGCTGTTCTTCTAGTGTAAATTAATTCCATTATCTTACCCCTAACGGTATCCACCATTTGGGTTATTGGTAATTCATGAGCTTCTGATGCCCAACTGTAGAACATCTCACCAAAATTCGATGTCATGTGATTATATCTTTTCCCTGGAAAATACGCATTTGCCCAATGATTAGGTTCACTTTCTATGACCCAATTGTAAGCTTCAACTGATATACTTTTGATACTGTCAATACACTTTAGAAAATCTTCAGCTCTAGGCGCATAAGCTGCAGCATAAAGATCATCAACAATGAGACGTTTCACTTCATGAGAAAACTGTCCCTTTAAATCTCTAATAAGCTGTTCGGATAGGCAGCGTATGCAGTAAGCATGATATACAGTTTCATCTTGAAAAACATCAGAAATTGATTCTTTTAACCCCTTTTCCCGGTCAGCCACAAAAGTCAAACCATTACATGTAGTCAATGCAGCCTTGAGTTCTTGTAAAAACCAGAGCCAGTTGTCGTCGGATACTGTATCCACAACAGCAAAAGCAACAGGAAACACATCGTCATCTCCATCAGGAGCAGTTGCAGCCAATAATGTTCCTTCGTATTTTGACTTCAATGGTACACTACCCAGAAATAGCAACGGTCTACAACCTTGTTGGAAACCATACAAGGAGGCATGAAAAGCTACAAAAAGACGCTGGAAACTTGAATCATCTTTAGTTGTGAAAGTAGCACGACTTCCAGGATTAGTCTCCATTATTTGAGTACAGAAATACGGTAATTGACCATATGCTTCTTTATACGACCCCTGAAGTTGTTCTTTAGCAATTTCTTTACCACGCCATGCTTGAAAATAATTTAACTGAACTCCATACTGTTCTTTAATATCGGTGACAATATCTTTCGGTTTGTAATTTGGAGATACTTTTAATTTTTCTTTAATTATACCTGCCACCCAAGTTCTAGTTGCTTGATGACCCGTGGTTACAGTTGATCCTTCACACGTGTGTGTCGGGTTCATTTTCTTGATACAAATTAACTGAGTGGTGGATAGTCTTGATGCGTGGATCCTCCATGGACAACCTTCTGCTTTGCATTTAACAGTCACACGATGACTATCATTCTTCTTGTATTTGAAAGCAAATTGATGGGCAATTGAGTATTTACGCAAGGCGTCACGGAAATCGGTTACACTGTTGAATCTTTGCCCTACACCTGTAATGTTGTTCTGCCACTGTTGTGCAGCTTTCATATGTTTCTCGTCACTAGAACCAGTAAAAGGTAGGGACATAGATTGAGGTAGCTCAGAGGAGGCTATAGCCATGTGTTCGTCGATGTTAACAATGTGTTCACCGACATTAACGAGATCATCTGGCACATTAAAAGTTGAATCAAGAAAAACCTGTGGACTTATCTCGTCCATATCATCATCCAATACACAGGGCGTGGCATCGGCAAGAACTCCAGCTTCTGACAAAGTTGTTCTACTTGATCTGCGAGGTTAAATAAGTGTAAACAAGTGCTAAATAAAAGTTACATACATAACTAAACAATGCTAGCCCTTAACTACAAACAGGTTTATGGGCTGTGTTTTATCTTCAAGGGGTCAAATGGATTAAGCTAAAAGTTTTGACTACAGCAGTAGAGACGAGCTGAAAGTTAAGCTATAATTGTAACCCAAATCAACCCATTTCACATAAGTGCGTTATAAATTTAAGAAAATTCACTGTCTATTCAATATTATACAAAAAACTAGTACAAGTGATGGAAACTACCTACTGACAGGCATATTCGAAGCATCTGGAGCAACAGCTTCTTCCAGCATGATATACACGTCAATGCTGCTGGAATTTTCATGAAATTTGATCATACGTTGAAGGTCTTTATCGTTGGAGATTGTGATTAGTGTCTTACTGTTTCCCGGGAGAAAATACTTGATAGAGATAGAACTATGAATGCAATTAAACATCTCTGCTATCTCCAGTTGGAAATCATTGTACTTTGAATTCTCATCGATATCTATAGCATGAGCGTCCCCACCATCATACGACAATGAACCGTCACTAAGAGTCTTGAATATGCCACCCAATTGGCATATAGCAATAACTTTCTTCTCAGCCATGGCCTGGTTTACGGCCTATAATACATGCACAACATGTTAATGTTACAATAATGATACAAAACATCGATTCGCACAAACAAGAGGTCTTTGGGATTGCTTTCTACAATTATGAGTGCTTATTTGTTTACAGGTTTTTGAGATAATCAGCTTAGATTAAGCAACTACGCTAATTATTCAAAACAACTTATATCACACTAGCAAATCATCAGATGCGCAGTTTAAATAAACAATCCAAACACAATCAAAACTATTATCTGCTTTCTCAAATGCAATAAGCAGAGGCTGCTTATTCCAACCTGCTAATCTCACTCACAAATAATCAGATATGCGGTTTAAATAAACATTCCAAACACCCTCAAAACTACTTACAACCGCTTTAACAAGTAACAGTTGCTTATTCCAAACTGTTCATATGTTTTGTATCAAAACGCAATTAACAGGATAAACAATTTCAATAACCAATCCCAAACACCCTCTCAATCAATGGAATTTAGCATTGCAATCACCAAAAACACAAACTATTGTGTAACACTTCACCATTAAAACTCATCAAAACCCTTAATAATCTATTCCACTGAACCGTTTAGACTAAATGTTATTGAATGCTTCTTGCCAAACACGCTTTCAATTCTAAACCGTTTCGACTAAAAGTTAAAACGCTCTTAAAAGCTCGCTCATTACCAAACGCTTTTATAAAATAAAACTAATGCACCTACAACTAACCGCTACCGCTAGTTTCGCCAAAACGTAACACCATTGCATCAATTACCACACCAAAAAAAACCCTAAATTTAAAATCAAGACGTAATTCGTCATTCGATAAACATTGAATTCACAATGAGACACAAAATTAACATAAACCCTAATTCAATAATCACAAAATTAACAAAATTCACTACTTTGAGCGCTAATTGACAATGAGAAACAAAGTTAACAGAAACCCTAATTCAGTTTCAAGTAATATGCAATTAATTGATATCAAGATTATAAATTAAGAACAAAAAAATTGGGGTTACCTGTGAGGGTAAAATTGTGATTGTTTGTTGTTGTGTGTATTGGGTTAAAAAAAAGACAGTGAATTAAGGGATGAAGGATGTGTCGTTTTATATGAAGCGGGATTTTTACATGGTTTTCTATAAACAAATACTTTTTTTTTTTTTTTTTTTTAAGCATGTAATCTCGCCTAGGATGGCAACGGCCGGGTTTGGGGCGGGGCGGCCATCTCAATCCCCAAATCTGATTACCAAAGTTCTCTCTAAACCTGCTTCGATTCTTATCGGGATCTAATCGGGGTGCCCTGCTGAGACGTGATGGTCTTCAAACCCGCACCGTATTAATCGGTTTTTTTTTTTTTTTTTTTTTTTTTTTTTTTTTTTTTGCAAATCTCAACCAAAGCTGTACCATTTCATATTTATTGTTATTTTTAGACCATTAACAATAACGAACCTATTAATAATCAATTACAAATAAGTCTTATCAAGTTTTCAACCATAGTATTATATATAAATAATGATGAATTATGCCGGTAAAAATTAAAACTTAAAAATATAATACCAAACGGGTTTCTATAATCACAATTTTGCATTCTTAGAAATATATATAAAAAAACTAACAATATTAGAGTAATATTCTTTTTTATTACGTAAATACTAATAAAATACTATATAGGTATAAATATATATGTATATGTGTATATATTAATCGGGCGGGGCGGGGCCAGGATTCCCCCCTCCCTGCCCCAAACCCAATTAAAATTCACGTTTAATACCCAAACCCGCCCCGTAACCCGATTAGCATACCCCGCCCCGCCCAAATTAGTTCGGGTTCGGGTTTTTTTGTCATCCCTAAATTCTCGCCCAATTATTAATGAAGTACCCAATTAATGTGTACTATATCTATAGTTTAACTAGGCTAGCAATCGAGTCGTGTTTGGGTTGACTTATTCGGATTTACGGGCTGGCGGTTTAATATAACTTTTACCTAAATACGACTCATTTATTAATTATGTCAAGAAACTCAATCTTAACCCAGACATGTATAACACGTGTAACTCGTTTATGACCACTGTTTAAGTAAATAAGCCGAGCGTTGAAAAAGGTTGGTGGTTTGTTGATTTAACTAGTTTAAATGCAAAAGTGATATAAAGATCTAAAAAATGATACAAATAACATATAAATAACTATACGACGATTTCAATTATATATGAGTTGTAATTGTAATTCACTCATTTTAAGTACATAATAAAATAAATTTAATCCAAATCCAACATAAAACCCAAGTTATATATTTTATTTTTAGAGGCTTATATACTTAAACGGATCACGATTTGACCCGTTTAATACTTACGCAATCCAAACATGACCAGTTTACTAAACGAGTTAAATGAGTTGACATGTTTTTTTACCCAAAGTTGTTAATCTTCAATCTAAATCTGTTTAATTATGTGTCACGTTCGTATCCTTTATCGTGTCGTGTCAAAAATTATCAACCTTAAAATTCTTTTAATTGAAACAAACAAAAAAACAAATTAAGCATGTATAGTGTCGATCTATTATTTACAATACCAAACATCTGAATCAAGATATTAACATAGGTTAAATTTACTTAAAAGGACAACTTGCTATGAATAGCAGTTATGTTATCACAGAATTAAAGCATCACGAGCCTTATGGTAAAGCACATAATATTCTCACATGAGCTTTCAGTTTCAAAAGTCAAAACTCACTAGGTACATGGTTAGGGGAAGGGTTAGGAATGGTTATCGGGATATTTTAGTTAGACCGCGTAAATCGAAAGCAAAACTAACACTTATGGGTAACTGAACTGGGAATATGTCACATGTTTAATTGTTTATATTATTGAACAGCTAACACTTCGCTCTTATTTAGTACTTAAACTACATGGTGTCATTGATTTTGAACTATTAATTATGCAATTGACAGGTTTGGCCATTTGTTGTTGACTTGAGCTCGTTTGAGTTGTCAAAAATTAATTTTAATGTTAACCACTCATGGTCAAGTGGTAAAAGCTTGTAACTATCATCGCCAAAATCTGAGAAATTTCAAGTTCAAATCTTGTTTGATGTAAATAACTGTAAATTGACTAGACCAGCCTTTCCGGAAACTTTATCTAATTTGAGTCCGCATGACGAGATTATGTGCATTAATTGGACATATGGTCATAGACGCATAGTTTACAGTTACTAAAGAAAATCAACTTTAGGGTCTGTTTAGCCAAGCTTATGAATTTGGGCTTATATTTCATAACCTCTTATTTCTGACTTATTTTGAGAATTGTAAGTTTATATAAGTTTACTAGTTATAATACCCGCGCACGCGCGGGTTTTCTTCTAATTTTTTGAATATAGATTTTTATTTTTTAAAAATAAACTATTTAATTTTTGTTATTATTTTTTGAATAATGCTTTGAATTTATGTGGTTTAAAATAGTGTTTTAAATCTCCATTTTAGCCTTTTTATTAGCTTCTTTAATAGTTCTTGTCAAAACTTGTCATCAGATATCCTTTTTTCAATAATCACTTGTTATAATACCAGTGCACGCACGATATTTTGATATAAATTTCTAATTATATTTTTCTGTATGTGTGTGTTTGTTTAAGGCTAATGTATTGAAAGATAGACATTAAATGACTTGCGCTAACTCAGCTAATATTAGTTACCAAGTGTTACCTCTTATTGCTGCCTAGACCTTCTAAAATAGTAAATACAGCATAGAGAAGTGTAGAAAGCACTAACACGAATTAGTTGATATATTGGATATAGTACATCAATAATGACTAATATCCAAGAGCAGCCATTCAAAATTAAATGGCAAAAGTTGTTTCAGCCATTTGAGATGAAATAGTAAAAGTGGCTGCAGATGCCCAACTTTAATCATTTCGACTTTAAATATTAATCGAGATTATAAGACCATTA
Organism: Artemisia argyi; assembly: GCA_030686995.1. NCBI lineage: Eukaryota > Viridiplantae > Streptophyta > Magnoliopsida > Asterales > Asteraceae > Artemisia > Artemisia argyi. The sequence goes on along the minus strand of CM060709.1, from coordinate 45,322,956 downwards.
AAAGTTTAAGTTTCTCTAATAAAGTAATAATACAGATATGCCTTGTTTGCCGACTATTTTAAACTGATAATAATATATGTTATTTGGAATATGACCATATGATTGTTGGTTGTTGTTGTGCATTGTTTTATGGTAGACTGGTGTGATGCACGAATAATTAATAAAAAGACTTGATGTTTATTCATATTTAGAAGGAAAAAGCTTCAGTAGGATAATTTTGTCTTGTATTGTGTAGAATTTTAAATTGTGCTTAGGTGATGATATATGAATCCATCAGAATCCATCACTGTCCATTCCAACAATTTTGTAGTGTTGGTTGTTTGGATAAATTTGAGCTTAAAAGCTCTTGCTTAAGTCATTTTCAATCATCTACAATTTTCACTGTCACAACATACTCTCTTTGAAACGATGCAAATGTTGAGTTAGTAAAACAAAAATATAGACATGGTAATTGATCATACAATTTATTTTGTTTATGTTTATATCTTACCAAGCTCAATATCAGCGGTTGCTTGGCTCTAGGTGATCTCAAGTATCTTAGTGGTTACCCTAGAAAATTGAAGACCTTGAACATGTGTACCATGAACTTTACCCAAAACCAGGACTACAAAGCTACGCACAGGACCTCTTTAACACCCTGACATTCACAGATCTTATTCAATGTTTTTTGCCTCATTTTCTTATCAACAGCAATCACCCTAACAGATTGTTTTCCTAAGGTCATACCGAGTCTTGTACAACTCACTTTTACATTCATTTCATGCAATAAACTTTTAAAACTGCCAACAATCTCAGGCTCAACAATACAAAGTATAATATTTCCAGTTAAACTTACATCCACTTCAAAAATAGCTACTGTGGACCCCGTTTTCCAATAGCCCCTCAGCTTTGGTATCCCTGGACTCAGAGATTGCACCCGCAAATAGGATTCCACGTCATTAATTTGGACTTAAATGCTTTTGACTGGCCTCGGGTGACCCGTCTAGAATGACCCGTTTTACACTCATACGGAGACCTTTGGCGATCATAGCACAGAGTAACTGGTTGTCAAGATAATCGGGTGCTCTGGTGGATACGTATGTCACTTTTACATATTTTCGACCACTTCATCCTACTGCTAATCTATCAAGCTTCTCAGTAGGGTAACATAAGGTTCCAGTTCTGCAAGTACCTGTTGTAAAGGTTATAACATCAAAATGAATAACGCCCCTAGAATATTCTTAAAAAAAAAAGGAAAAAAGGAAAAAGGAAAAAAAAACTTGACTAATTCTTTTTAGGAAAGAAAGACCATATGGTGACAAAGTGAAATTGTACTTGTGGGAGATCAAGTTGGTATCTCAGTATAGTGAGGTATTTTAGGCATCAAACTCACAAGACAAAAGAAGCTTTAATATTTCTAATAAATTATTTATGGAAGATTATATTTCAAAATATATACTAATGCAGGTAACGGTCTTCTTCTATAGACAGTCTCCAATTATTGGATGGTGTGCGGCAGTAAATCGTCTTAACATTTATCTCCATCTACATCACCGCCTACCAAACCATAGTGAAAGATTCGTGACTTTAAGCGTCATAGAAATCAACTAAGCATAGTATGATACATTTTAAATTTAACAATAATCCTCATTATCTATTTCTATTTTGTTCTGCTAGTCATCGTTTTAAAACAGAAAGAACACACTAGCTGTATTTTGAAGATCAAATTCTAAGAAAAGAGAGTACAAAGAAAAATATTATAAGATGTGTGTGAATGTTTTTAATTTTCTTACGATACACAACGGAAGTAAAAAAAATCAAATGCAAAGCTCCATGAGTATAGTTTGTCCAAACCAGTCGCATAATGATGTAGCATATATATCATAACAACCGTACCTTTACATATATCTTGTTTCAGAGCCAAATTTCTTTGGCTATTCTATAGATGCAACTCTTGTCGAATGTTATATCATCTAAGATGAAATTACAGTTAAAAAAGTTACCTTAAAGATTTAGACGGAAGAGGAAATGGAATGCTAGAACCAGATACAGATGCTTATGAGTCAGTAGAGCGCTCTTGTGATAATTTATAAATTCAGTATGCAGCTATGCACATTTTAGTGTTGCTGATAACCGTCAATGTCTCTTGGAGAGTAACCAAAACCTATAAATTGGTCAGGGAAAAATCACGGTAACCACTGCTATTTATAGATTTCCATTCTACTCATAACAATATAAACACGATAACTAATGTTGTTTAAAATCGATTAAAATGAATAAGAATCAATCTTACCTCCAATGATTCCGCGTTATAAGAGAAATTTAAGAGGTGATTGGGAATCAGTACCTCCAATGTTTCAGAGAAAAAATATATATTGATTTGATACAAAATACTAAGCTTAATTAAACACATTGATATTGATGTATCAAATTGCTAAATAAATTTATTTATACTATTAAAAGCTTAATACCCAATTACTAAATAAAATCATGGATAAAATAGAAAACCATACCTTGTAACAATCGTGTTGCCCTTTTATATCATAGGCTCATGGCTAAAAGTACTCCAATTGTGACATGAGATTCTTGTGCATGAATTGTTATTATTGGGAATATAGGTACGAAGGTTTTCTTTATCTTTCGGGAGGAATGATTTTTCTGGGACTCGTTATTTGAGAAGGGGAGGATTTACTCCGGCTTCTTTTTTTAAAATTACATTCTCCACCCACAATTATGAAAAATACTATTGAAGCCCATGTGTATTTTCAAGTTTTTTGTACATACAGTAAAACCTCTATAAATTAATACTCGATAAATTAATAACCTCGATAAAATTAATAATTTTTCCGGTCCCAACTTGGGACCAGTATAAATTTGGACCCCAATCGATAAAATAATAAGATAATAATTTTTTTGAAACCCCAGTGTATATATATTAGTCCCAACGAAACTATAAATTAATAATTACTAAAAATTTCATATATATTTATATATGCGTATGTGTGAGAGATACATTTCAAGATCCTAAGATTGGTTAGTAAAAAATAAATTCATTATCACTTGTTATTTTTTTGTTGAACTTCAAATCTATGTTGAGTTTATCTCAAAATCTCCTTATTGTACTAAAGTGTTGGTGTGTTGTCTTCTCGTATTGCGACAAAAAATGTTAATTTTATTTCCATAAAGTGTGAATATGAATTCATAAAATTTTTATTGGAACTTGTTTTCAAATTTATTTTCCATCTTTAACGAGTATGCATTGTATCTAGTATATTACACTTGAAAATTTAAAGGTCATATGTAAAACCTCTTTAAATTAATAAATTATTAATTTATCGATATAATAATATGTCGCTAAATTAATAAAATATCACGGTCCCAACACTATTAATTTATAGAGGTTTTACTGTATGAGTATAAAAACGATTTTTAAAACTTTTCTAGCTAAATTCGGAAAGAAATAGAGTTAATTATTTTTTAAAATTCAGGAGAAAAATCAAATAAAAAAAAATACCAAATAAGGTATGAATTGATTTTTTTGAAATGAAAATTTTCAAATAGGGGTTTTATTTTATTATATAAAAGATTATATCGTAATAAACTTGTAGCCAAACATGCCGTTAATATTTTGGGCTCCTTGATATCAATGAGCAAACGTATCTTATTCACTTGTTTGTTTCTCTCTATTATGGGCTCAAACAATAATGTTTGATACCTTGGCCCAAAAGACCAGTCCACTTACAATATTTTGATGTTACACGTTATCATTAGCCCAATATCACCAATTATTACTTCCTTTTTAGTAGACCTTTGTTAAAATGAAATCTGAAAGACTAAACCACCATGTAAAGTCGTAGGAAACTATTGAGCTAACAATTTCTTTTTCTTTCATCCAATATTAAGAAACGAGATCATTTAATCTCGAATATGGTTTTTGTTTTTACATTACTGTCACTAATAAACTAGGAGAGTGATATAGATATGTTAATTCTTGCTCATATACCTTTAATTAGGTTAGAGCAAGGGATAATCTAGGTTGTCTAAAAAAAAGGGATAATCTAGGTTGTCATACACAACCATATAGACTTATAGCATATTTTATTGCGAGTTTAATATAGTAAACATTTAGAGCACAAGGTGTAGCAACGAGCTTCATCTTCTCATTTAGGGCCCATGAGTGCATAATCACCTTTACACCTTTTCACAACTAACCCCCTCCTCACCAACAACTAACTTCTACTTACTCATTTGGGGCCCATCACTTACAACTTTATTTTTATTTTCAATTTTTCAAATAACAAAAAATCATTTTATTCAAATAAAAATATAAATAACAATTTTTATAAAAAACATGAAAAAAAATTAATTGATTAAAAAAAAGACGTTATCATTTATTTGTACCCAAATTCTTTTAAAAAATTTCAGCCCATTTTTTGTACCCAAACACACACACACACACACACACACAAACACGAATATAGATCTGAAAAAAAGGAAAGAAACCTGCATATTGTCAGAAATATTAATTCGTCGCGTAGACGAGTAGCACTTAAACGGCGAAGGATGGCAGGGGGGGGGGGGTCGATGCAGCGGCGAGCTGTGACAAAGCAAAAACACCTCCACGTAGGAACGACGAAGGGTGTTTGGCGAGCTACACCTTGTGCTCTTACAAATAGTGCACTTCCAAAATGGATAATGAAATGTAATGTAACAGAAACATGGTTCTAAAAGGCGTGCTATGGCGAGCTACACATTACGCAATAAACCAAGATGTCAGCTCAAAGCGTGACGTGAGATGAGGCATAGAAAGGCGCAATAAGGTGTGCTAAAGTGTAAGGTGTGACTAGGGCAGAGCATCGGTCTAAAACCGACCCGACCCGACCCGAACCGAACCGACAAAACCAGAAACCGAAATTCATGTAAAACATAAACTGAAACGACAGGCCTTCGGGCCGGTTCGGTTTAAGTGTATTTAGGTATGTTTTTGTCAGTTTTGGTCCAAACCGAACCGAATCGACCCGAAACCGAAAACATGTAAAACATGAAACCGAAACCGAATCGACGGGCTGTCCGATCGGCTCGGTTTTTTTTGGTTCGGTTCAGTTTTGGACCTTTGATGCTCAGCCCTATGTGTGACGCCTTTTGTTAAATTCAACTACGATGAAAAAGTGTATGTGTGTGTTTTTTCCTTTATTATTATTATTATTATTATTATTATTATTATTATTATTATTATTACTATTATTATTTATTTATTCGTTTAAGAAAATGAAGTAAATTTAATGAAATTATAGTTTAATGAGTTAGTTCCTTATGTATAACACTTTTTGTAAGCTCGATATATATGAATTATGATATATAATATACAAATTTATAAATATTTGCATACTTGTTGCTGCTTTAAGTCACATCTTAATTCGCTAAAGCTTCACTCTAGCTTCTAAGGCGTGAGGCTTGATCACGCCTCACGCTATCTAGAACCTTTAAAAAAACAAAAAAATGGAGTAAGGTTACAAAATAGTCTATTCTTTCATTGAACTTAAGGGCCCGTTTGTTTTGTGAGTGTTGGATTTGGATTTGATTTTGGCTTTATATTTTGTTGTTTGTTTTAGGTTTTAGAATTTAAATAGTGTATATAAGCCCACAAAATATATAGTTGACAAGGAGAAGGGTTTTCTTTCTCACACATTTTTTTTATAATATCTCTCTTTCTCTCTCACATATCACAAACTTTTTTTTATCTTTTTATAATATATATTTTTATATAATATATTTTCTCTCACCTACAATTAATACAAATTTAAATCAAAATTCAAATCCTTATCTAAATCTAAATTATAATCATAAACCCGTCTACAAACCAAACGGGGCCCTAAATATAGTTTAAGGTACATCTCATGTAGCACAACATTGTTTTATAATTCATTATTATATCTCCGGATATGACTGACCCAGATTATTAATAATAAAAAAGTTTATTAAATATTTAAAAATGTGCAATTTTAGATAAGATGATTATAACAGAAATGAAGTAGTTAAATTGTTAATCATTTGAAAATGTACTAGTTATAAGTCCCGTGCACACACGGGGTTTAAACATGAATCAAATTTATTTTAAAATTTTAATTTAGTATATGAACATATAAGAATTTACCCATGAAAATTGTGATATAGAATAACTAATACTTGTCCAGGATTTTTTTTATTATGTATTAATATCTATTACAAAAATATTTTTTTAAAAATTTGTTGGTTGAAAGATTTAACTTTTTTTAACTGACATAGATCCAGATAAAAATATTTTTTAAAAAATTTGTTGGTTGAAAAATATCATGTTGTACAAAATGTGCAAGTTTAGTAGCACGTAATCAACACGAATAGGAGATATATCCGTACACCATCCACGGAACACATTTCGTAGCGAGGGAAGTCCTCTTGATTAAATTAAAATATGCCCCGTAAAGTGTTTTAAAAATGTTTATCTGGATATCTATATATAAACTTTAAATAAGAATTTCAAAAGTAATTGTATATTTATTTTCATATCACAGTAATCCGTGCTTACATTTGATATTCATATTCCCGTTAATGAGTCCTTATTTAACGTATATAGTAAAAAAAATTAATGGATGAAAGTCTAAAACTTATATTAGTTTAAAAAAAATATTTAACGTATATTAAAACTAATTCATATATTTATAATTTTTTTTAATTTTAATAGATAAAAGTCTGAAAATAATATTAATACCCATGTAAAACAAAGTTCACGTTATAAAGTTTACGGGTATAAAGTGTAAGATGTTATTTGTTATTTTTCTAAAGTTATTAAAAAATATGGAAAATAATTTATGTAAATTAAACAACCAAAGTTTTATTAATTATTATTATTATTTTTTTAAGTTTTTGTTTTCACAAATTTGACACAAATATTTTTATGTGTTTTTTTTCAACCAAAATTTTACACCAAATTAAGTTTAACCAAAATTAATTCAATTTTAAATTTTTATTGACCATTCATATTGCTTGATTTTACTTACGTGGCAAAATCAAGCTATACTATTGGTATATTTTTTTTTCAATGAGAAAGATTTTGTAAAAACACTTTGAAATGATATAGTTCTTTGATTATATAAAAGATTTAACTTAACAAAAATTTAATACTATATATCAAACTTTTAATTATTCTATTGTATGTAACTAGCTTGCTATTTTTATAGGCATTACAAACCGATTAACCAATAGTTAGTATTTTATTAAAAACCGCTTAATCGGATTTTCTGTACATACAAAAGAAAAATTAACAAGTTAGTTCATACAATTAGAAAACTAGCAAGTTAGTTATATGTAGTAGGAAAATTAAAATTTTGTAACAAGTTTGAATATATTTTCAAATGAATATCGCTTAGACCGGTAGTAATGGAGTGTCGACCTCATGGTTGGTCGAGCCATGAGACGCGTCCCCTCCCCTTACGCACCTTACAACGAACGCGTCTTCCCCCAAAAATATGAAAACTTGGTCGTTTGGGCGGCCTGGTTGTTTGTGAGTGTTGTGTGTGTGGTTTTATTTTTAAATTATTTTTATGGGATATGTTTTTTATGGTGATCACGATCGCCTTAGTAATTACATGATGAGGCGAAAAATGAACCACTTTTAGGGGGTCATTTAAGCCCGGAATTGAATTTATTTGATCAAATATTGCCCTAAATCGTTCCTTTTGTGATTTTAGGTACTTTGGGAGTGAAATCTGGAAAAGGAAGCAATTCGGACGTTTTTGGAGCATAAAAGTGAAGAAAACGCCAAAGTCTTAATTTTCCAAGCTGGGAACAGTAGGTGACGGCGTCAAGAGTACCATCCTGATGGTGTCAAGAGTAAATTGCATGACGGCCCAGAAGAAACGTGAAGGCGTCACCCAAGGCCGTCACGTGTTAACTTGTCAAAACTTGCGCGCGGAGTAGCTGATATTGTTTTGGTCATAACTTTTGCATACGAACTCGAATTGAGGTGATTCAAAAGCCTACGCGAAGAAGACGAAGAGATCTACAATTTGGTGAAAAAATGGTCATGACGGCGTCAAGAGAACGAGCTGACGCCGTCAAGCCTTGCCGACAGAATACTTGCCTATAGATATAACATCATAACTTCACTTTTTGTAAGCCCTAAACCCTAAGGTCGATTCCTGGGTTTAGGTGGGTGTTTTTCCAGCAACTTAGAGGGTTTCAATCACTCAATAAACATCATGTATTGGTTTGATGATTCTATCTCAATTATGTCTTTCATTATTATTGTTGATTGTCCTTCTTTGATTATGTTTTGCTAATTCACCTTGTGTCTACTTATGATTGTGTGAAACTTGTGTATAATTGATTAGATCTCATTGATTTCTTGTTGATGGTTGTGTCTATCTCCATCAATGAGGGCTTGTTGATGTTTGTGTCTATCTCCATCAATTAAGGCGTGACAACTTCAATTGATCTAGTTGGTTTAGTTTATAATTCTTGTTTCCTATTGATTCTTGTTTTGGTTGAATGAATTCGATGTTAGGCTTAAGAAAACTGGCAGACTTCTATAGGGTAACATGCTTGAACATCTTAAGAAACATGAGCCGATGTGCACTAGGTTTTTATGGTTGTATTTAATGCATGAGCGAATTCTAGTGATCCCATGTTAGGAGCTTCTTAGCCGGCTCGACATAGGAGTGAAGTAGGAGCTTATAGGATTGGGGAAGTAAGTACGCCACCCATGAATAATATTAAGGAATACAACCCATCAATTAAAACAAGGTGTATAATTCAATAGGTAGAATTGGATAGCTAGCAAGGAGTAACATATCATGGGTAGACATGCTTCACTTATCTTGTAGAACCTTAGTTTAGTTTTCTTGTTTATTAGATTAATTAGTAGCTTTTGGGTTAGTTGATTAGTAACTAATTCCGCCCACTCTCCCAATACCCGAGATTTTTACTTGCTTTACATAAAATATAAAAACATAAAAAGAATCATCCTTCACCTTTATACCTAGTTAGATTAATTCCAATCCTAACGACACTATTCCTAGCTGAACGATCAATCCCCCGGTACTTGTCATTATACTATACTATAACGATCAGGTACACTGCCTGGTGGGGGTTGTAAGCTTCTCGAGATCCCTCGAGAGGTAAAGCCTGGTGCAATCCCTACACATCAAGTTTTTGGCGCCGTTGCCGGGGAATAGTTATTGTTTAGGTTGAATTTGATTTTTATTAGGTCTACTCATTAGATTCCTATCAAGTGAGATTTTTTCTTTTGTAGCTTTCTCGTTGTCTATCTTTTCTTTGTGATTTTGTTTGTAATTTGCTTCAAATGGACTTTACACTTAGACTTCTAAGATTTCAAGATAGGGTTGAGCGGCTAACACACCAAAGAGTTCAAAATACCTCATTTAGAGACACCTATGAATCATATGAGCCTTCACCTAGGATAGATTCTTATGAACAACCTCCATGTTTAAGATCTAGTTTTAGTGAGGCCAATAGGAAATGCGACCTAGTTTGCCAAGGAATTATGGAGAGAGCCATTGCAACAAATCATAAGTTGGATGAAGCACTAGGTTTGCTATTATCACTACCTAAGAAAACAATTGAGGAGGATTTAGCCGAACATGATCACATTGATCAAAAAGACCTAGGTTTTATGATCGATGATGATGAATCTCAAGAAACAGATGATGAATCTCTTGGGAAATTTATATTTAGCAGTCAGAATATTGAAGATGATCCTTATGATTCAGACATAGAAGTTGAGATGCCTAGAGAAGCACGTGAGATACTTGGGAGAATGTTAGGGCTAGATTATAATAAAACACATGTTGAGGATATAGGTGATATTAACACATAGAATGATGAGGTAAATAACATAAGCCCACAAAATACTCAACCATCATTTGAGGTACACACACCGCCCGTGACTTACCCGGAAGAAGTAGAAGAAACTTTAGGAATTCCGATGGAGGTAGAACCCTTGGACCAGGCACCACTAGAGGATATAGGTTTGAATACTTGTAGTGATAACCTTACTCCTAGTTCTAGGGAATTTCCTAATGTTGATGAACCGGAACCTCAACCTTTACACAACTTTCCATCCTTAGATATACATCTAGGAGACAAAAGAGGAACCGACCCACCCATCAACCAATATTATCCGGGTAGTTTTAGGATGAAGGAAGTCATTCACTCACCCCCTTCACCTCACGTGTCATATTCACATCCTAAGGGCGTGTATCGCTACTTTCACCCACACTTGATCCTAAGTGTAGGGAAAACCTCCCCTATTTCTGTTAAATAAGGGTAGAGTCAGGCTCGTGACTCGAACAAAAACAAGCGCTTCTTGGGAGGCAACCCATGTTTTGTGTGTTTTTATTTGTTTGTTTGTTTGTTTGTTTGTTTGATTTTATTTGATTATGTATGCATGTTTTTTTTTTTATTGTTTGTGGCTCATGTTTCAAAGTAAATTTGTGAAAATGCTTTATTTTGTTTTTAACTTCGTCTTCATTGCATATAAAGGTATTTTGCAAAAGATAAGTCTAAGGGAGATCCAAATTTGTTTATAAGAACGAAATTGAGCATGAACCACAACAATATTAAATGGACATGTGTATTAGTACTTGTTAGAGTCAAATGCTTGTATCGAGTCATAATGATGTTTTGCAGGATTTTCCAGGAAGTAGGACGAAGTTTTTCCAGAAATTTTCCGGAAACTTAACATAAGAATTTCTGCAGGTCACTTTTGACGGCGTCACGAGTTTACTCTTGACGGCGTCACGTGTAAAATTCTGGAAATTTTGCTAGTTTTGTTTATATCGGACTCTTAAAGTTTTTGTTGATTCTTTAGTTTTATAAACTCCAGGAAATCTGCAAACATTCATTCCACAAGCATTATATCTTTAATTATTTTGTTTTTATTCTTAAGTCTGGAATTACATCTAGTTGTGAGTTTCCTTTGTTCGGTTTGATGATTTGGGTCTTTGTGTCTGTTTTCTCAGGTTTAACAGGTTATGTATGACAAGAAGATGATTTATATTCTGGAAGGGAAGCTTTGATTGTTCATTTTCTTGGAGGAAGATCTAACCTGGCCACCTTATTATCCATACCGAGCGAATCAAGGGAGTATTTGATTTCATTCTTTTTACTTATTTCACTTTTACATTCTTTACTTGAACATTGGGGACAATGTTCATCTTAAGTGTAAGGGGAGGGTAAAATGATTATACCTTACATATACACTTTCGCTTGAGTTTGTTTTGTTTAATGGTAGATGTGTAATAAAACTATGAGAAATACTTGTTAGTGCAATTTTAGTGCCAAATTTAAATTTTTTTACAACATTTAGGAGTGAAACTTTAGCCATAGCAAGTGTCTCATGGATAGAAGATTGTATGACTAGCACAAAACCGTATATTCAGAAAAATTTTCCACCCAAATATGTGAGGTTCGCCTTTAGATTTGATAGTAAAAGCATTTACTATTAGTGCTTATGAGTGTACCGGTAGCATTTAGATTCTAGAACTTGCGTTAGTGATGCATCCCGAAACCGCTAGTGAGACTACATTCGTGTAGTATGATTTACTACATGATAAGAGGCATTAGGATCACCCTTGTGTTAAACCCGTATTATAATTACTTGACCATTTAAGTCATATTACTTGGCTAGTTAAGTCAACTAATTTTTCCTACACCCTTAGCGTTGTACTTATTTTTGGTACACGAAACCCCTAGTACACCCCTCCGAGCCTATCTTTTCGTTTCTAACTTTAAGCATCTTACTTAAAGGAAGAATTTGTTACACCCCACTTAAATGTACACCCAAATCGTCTTAGCCTTCCGTGTATGCACTCATCTTTAGTGCATTATTGTTATTTGTTAAACCCTAAGTTAACTATCTAATTGATTACATGTTTTCTAAGTCGAGTTATATCCTTGTACATATTGTTTTGGGACGATTTGGACTCATGGGTAAAGTACTTATTTTATGGAGTAATGGGGAAGAACATCATTTATTACCCCCATATGTACGTTAATCTTAAAAGGTACTCCAAGTGTGTTGATTTTCTTAATTCGAGTCATTAGAATAGCTGATTGTAAAGTATGTAAAAATTCAAGTGTAAGGGGAACGTTTATCCCCTATGATGTATTATTTTGGATGGTAGGGTAAGATTGTATGCAAAAAAAAAAAAAAAAAAAAAAAAAAAAAAAAAAAAAAAAAAACGGACTACTATCCCTTTTCATTCTATGTTTATTTTATGTTTTTGTTATTTTTCATTTATTAGCTTAAGTCGAGTCTAGTCTTGGCTTAGCAACACCATATTATACATGTAATTAACCAAGATTGTTAACTCGCCACCAGTAAAAACTGCCTTTATCCAACTAAACCGTCAATTAAAACAAGGTGTATAATTCAATAGGTAGAATTGGATAGCTAGCAAGGAGTAACATATCATGGGTAGACATGCTTCACTTATCTTGTAGAACCTTAGTTTAGTTTTCTTGTTTATTAGATTAATTAGTAGCTTTTGGGTTAGTTGATTAGTAACTAATTCCGCCCACTCTCCCAATAACCGTGATTTTTACTTGCTTTACATAAAATATAAAAACATAAAAAGAATCATCCTTCACCTTTAGACCTAGTTAGATTAATTCCAATCCTAACGACACTATTCCTAGATGAACAATCAATCCCCCGGTACTTGTCACTATATGTAACAATTCGCATTTTCAGGATAATTACTATTCCCGGAAAATTTTACTATTCATTTTTACCAAAAATTTTCTCGAAAATTGATTTTTGTTTCATGGCCTCGGGTGATAAATCATTTCCATGGCAAATTAAAAGTTTGACATTCATAAGCTCATTTTCGTGAAAGTTATTAAGGAATTACACGGAATTACACGTTTTAGGGTAAAACGTCATTAAAAAATTCTACGCATAAAGAAACTCGACCGCGTTAAGTGACCCCAAATCAGAAAAATGTTTGACACACTCATGATTTATTTGAGAATTAATCGTGACTGAGAAAAATATGACCAAAATAAGCCTCGGCCGTGAAAAACTGAAATTTTCAGTTTTAAGCGTTTTTACTCAGCCGTAACCTTAGCCTATACCTGCACCGCGTTTCTAATACGATTTGAGTTTTCAACTTATTAGAAAAAGTCAATATATTTTTCCCTCCTCCTTTGACCAAAAATCATTCCTTGATTTTTAGGCTTACGGTTTGATGTCTAAAAGGCATTTAATACCAACCGACACTAGACTGAGCCCAGTCTAGACATTATAAGTCATTTTAATTCATTATTATCCTATTAGAATAGTAACATTTTACTATTCCCAATTTTACGCAACTTTCGTACGTTTTACGTATTACGCGTTTTAAACCTACGTTTCCAGCGTTAACAGTGTTTTCGCAACCCATTAAACTTATCACTCATTTTTATGAGATAATAATGAGTATATTGATAAGTTTAATCATTTCTACAAGTTTCATATTTTTACGATACCCGGTTTTACGTTTCGTGACTTAACGGCTTACCGTTAGCGATTATCGGGACTAAACTGACTCCGTAGCTTATATAAGGCCAAGAATCATCCACCTAGTCCTTTCCCCTTGTCCATGAACGTGTATAGGCTGAATCACCAAGGCCTTGGTGGCTTGGTGAGAACCATGGAACTATTATACACTCATGTGTTACATTAAGAGCCTTAGAAACACTTATGGCCTAAAAACATACATGTAGTTATCATGTGTTCCATTCTAAGCCATTTATTCTTATACACTAACCTTCTCAACACACTATAAAACCCTCCTCACCCCCTTTTAGTCGTTCATAACCTCACACACACAAACACATTCATGATTTTCTCTCTACTTCAAGTATTATTCAAGAATGCAAGTTCCATATCAATTCCAAAGCTCTTGTAAAGCTTTGATTGATCCAAAGTCCTTGTTTCTTCCATCCTTTGGTGATCTTCCATCCACACAAGAAGTGTTCTAGTAGAGACTTCAAGTGCCTTCTCAAGTATTCACAAGTTGGTGTCAAGAGCTTGAAGAAGTTGGAAGCTAAAGATACTAGTTCAATCAAAGTCCTAATCCTTGTTCTTAACTTCCTTTCTTTAGAAAGCCTAAAGTTGTAAGCAAACCCTAACATACTTCTTGTTAAATATCATATTCATGCTATTTACATATCATTCATGCTATATTTTGTCTTGTGATCATGTCCATGATGTATAAAAATGGGTAAAACAAGTTATTGTAAATGATTGTTAAGTTAAGTTATCTAAACAAGTAAACTAGTGACTTTCTTGGTATAATCTGATCAAAATGGTAAAATTATGATATTAGATCATTACATATTGTAGAAGAGGACCTAACAAGGAAACCATAGCAATTTGAACCACCTAAAACAAGTACACGAGTCAAAAGTTATGACCATTTGAAGTTACCAAAACTTTGCGGCAAAGCTGCCAAACACCTTCTGTTACAGAAACCTAAAACGCGCAAAAAGAGGTCTTTCTGGTCCATTTCATGAAAAAGTTAAAACACAAAAGTTGTCCGGAATCACGTTTTCTTCAAAAACTCAAGAGCACGTCTCCAGAAAGTCAATAACGAATGAGATATTTCTCAGTTTCTTAACAGCTATTTACATATATATATATATATAAGTCACTATATATTGGTTATGTTTTAAAAGGAACAAGAGGTCTTAAGACCTATAATCAAGACCACAACCATGGCTAGAGCCAAGGTTGAGTCTCATGACCATGGACCAAGGACCAAAGGTCATGGCAAGGCCATGACGAAATGACCATGTAAACTTAATTAGGCGTAAACATGAAACAAGGAATTGGCGATAACTTGAACAAGCAATTTGGATCTACTTCACTTAAAAAGAACCATGAGATAATACAAAGAGAAAATGGTCATACAAGACTTATGAAACTTCCCCTAATAACAATCTTCATGTAAAAATAAACTTTCCTAAGTTTATTCAAATATCGGACATGTAACTTTTCGGATCAAAACTTATATCTATATATTTTATCAACTACTACAATAGTAGGGAGCCTCATGTGAGGAGTTCATTATGTAAGCCGTCGAGATAAGTTGTGGATTTACGAATTAAAGTGTCCTGGCTCCTCGAACGCTTACTAACATGACTTCTGAATTATGTCGGCCCGAACGGTAGTAAACGATATATAAAACATACATGTTTCATGAATCTTTTCCTTCAAAGACTTACACTATACATCATACCACATCATGGACTAGATGCAAGATATATATATAGGCACTTATTCATATTCTTTACTCAAATCCTAAGTCGCAACATTCTATTATAGGTTGCTCGTAGAAACCTTCACGATTCAACCGTTACATTCATTACTTGCTATCTTACTTAAGGTGAGTTCATAGCCCCACTTTCCATTACTTAATTGTTTTACAAACCCTTGGGGGGAATACATGCTATTTTTAACCGAGCACAATGTTTTTAAATTGTATGCTTGCCTGATTGTTTTATTATCACTAAGTACCAGCCTTGCTAAACCGAGATCCTTTATTATGAACCATTTAGTCACTAGCAATAGTGAGCGCGAATATTGTGAATAGGCCTATTGGGATTGACGAATCCCATTTGTATTAACTAAGTTCAAACAAATGCACTAATATTTGAGATTTAGGTATGTTAGCAAAGTACCTACCGGGATAAATCTGCCGATCGATATTGGTACACGTTAACGTTTTAGTGTCATAAGCATAGTAATGATAATAACTGTTTTGTTTTCCAAACATTGGTGTGAGTCTATAGCTCACACTACCAACATATTGTGTTCAAACATTAAACAAACTCTATGAATATCATTCAACCTTTGTGTTGACCTCTCAAGCATGTATTTCAGGTTCATGACGATCAAGGATGGCACGGAAGGACACGGATACTCAAGAGGGCTATAAATTTTATTATCATTCGAAAACTCACTTAATGTGATTTGTAAACATGGAACCAATTGGGACTTCATTTTGTAACCTCTGATATTTATATAATTTGAATGATAAATCTTTTTAATATGACTCGGTTAGAGATCGTTTTCTATTATTATGACTGTTGTGCCGTCGAGTAACACCCAAGTTGAATTCCGCTGCATCATGAATTGGGGGTGTTACACTATACTATACTACAACGATCAGGTACACTGCCTGGTGGGGGTTGTAAGCTTCTCGAGATCCCTCGAGAGGTAAAGCCTGGTGCAATCCCTACGCATCATTACACTAACTTGGTTTTACAAAAAGTCTTAGAAAGAAAAAACTGAGTTAAGGTTGCAGTGACAATTGTAACCCCGCTCGACTGCGGTCACTAATACTACCTGCCTTGATTAAATGCCAAGCACGAGCATAAAGCATTATCACTTCACACTGTACATACTTTGTTACGGAGTATTAACTTTTTTGTATGCTACTTGTGCAATAATATATTAATATTCTAGTTACCAACTCAGTCCGCATGTATCTGTACGTATATTATAAATTTCGAATCTTGTTTTCTTTTTCTTGTTTATTAAAGTACACTTGATTTTGTACCCTAAGTTACTATATTTAATTTTAAAAGACTAATGATGAGAGAAACTCGTTCAATTATTTTTGCATAAGATTTCTTTTACAGATTGTTATTTGTGCAAACTAATGCATAACTAATCAAATACAGAGGTGAAATAATCTGTGATTTAGAAATCGATGGCCCAGATTGACTCATTGTAATCATATGTGTTTTAAAAAAGTTTGAAAATCACATGTGATCTAAAAGGTGTCAAATTCTTTACTGAACTCAAATGAACCACCATTTTATTGAAGATGTTAATCAACATGTGTCATACTGTATTAGGTCGAAAGTCTTCCGAAACAGACAATAAACATGTGATTAATTCGGAGATGGAAGTTGTGTGTTACCCGATATCCGGTGGGTGCAGTTTTTTTGTATGTTCTTGTATTAAGATTCAGCTGTATTGTTTGGTCTTGTTGTATGCTGGTATAGGCATGCCTATACCTAGCCTCTTTATTGATGTAACTCGTTTGATGATTAATATATGTTCATCGGTTTTCACAAAATTAAAAAAAAAAGTGATTAATTCCGACCTTGATAACCAAGTAGTAAGTCAAGATTCCAAACGTAAACTTAGCAAAGATGGTTTTATGTTTAAACGTATGGTAAAACATTCTTCTAATCACCCCCTCCTTCGAGTAGAAGACCTAGAGTATGTACCAAACTATTTTGGTAGCAATAGCCATAGGCATACGTATGTTTTAATTTGGAATAACACATATATATGTCGTAGCTGTTAATTCACGTACCTATCGATATCTCTTATGTTTCTATCACCAAAAATGAAATGTTACTTAATTAGTTGCTATTAGGATTAGGGATAGATATTCATGGGGCAAAAGACTAGGACCAACAACAGAACACAATCCAAATTCAGAACAGGTGCACAAAGATCAGATTGGAGCTTTTGGGAGCAAAAGAGCTGGTATTTTATTAACAAAATTATGAAATACAAAGTCTAGTACTTAGTTCCATATCTTCTATTGGTTATATATGTGAATAACCGACTTAACAAAGACTAACCGACCTTACAAAAACAACCGACATACAAATTCTAGATACTACCAAAATGACTAAAATACCCTTATTAGTAATATTACCAAACTGCCCTTAGGAGGTCAAAGTCAAACCAACTAATTACAATCTCCACCTTGACTTTAGCTCCTAAGTGATGCCAAAGTTTCAATCAAATTCAAAACTTCCAAATGCTAGAGGTGCTAGCCAAATTCATAACAAACGATCGAATCCGAAAACGATCCACAAACAAATGCCGATGTCTTCAAAACGAACTATCAAATGTTAACCGACAAATCAAACTCGGTTAACCAAACAAAACGAATCGGCTCGAACGATCTTTAACAAAGACAATCAAATTCGGGCAACCAACTTCAAAAGCCCGACAAACGAAGATCCGAATTTCTAAAATGACAAATTCCAAACGATCGATCAAACTTCAAACGACTTGAACCAAGTCTTCAAACACCAAATCGATCTTCAAATTTCAAATACCAAATTCAAATTCTAACGACCCACTTATATCATAAGGATTACGGTCCAACTTCAAACTTATTATCCGAGTATCAAACTAATTCAAGTTAATAAATAACTTGACGAACGGCCTCTAATAATTCAAACCCCCCAAATATGATACGGATAATAATACCAATGACCTACTTATCCAATAAGAATTAGAGTCTAAATACGAATACAAATACCCAAATAACCTAATCACGGGCTAGTCTTCAAACAAACGATCACATCAAAATCCAAATAGTGATTAATCACAAAAAACTATCCATACATTCAAATCATCAAATAGCTCCACCATAATCAAACCCAATAACCAATTCAAAACAATCAGTAGTTCCAATGGCCTGATTATTTGTACCAAAATCAAGACCCGAATTCCAATATAAGCCCATGACAAATTCTAAACCAAAATCGGTCCTAAGCAATATCAGGTCGATCAAACAAAAAATCCCAAATCACAAACCTAATATCGATTCAACACAAGTTCTAACTATCCCTAATCCCAATCAACAAACACCTTCAACATATCAAACTAGCAGAAGCTAAAATTGATTGAAACAAACCCGATGTTTTCAAAACTGACCGACAACAACCACCAAACACCAAACAAATTTAGACTTGATGTCATCTTCAAATTGAACGAATCAACAAAACACCAAGCAGAAACAAATCCAAATGATATCAAGATATTGAATCTTGAAATCAACCAAAAGAGCTGATGTCGATTCAGAAACCCAAAATAGTTGCAGCTTGCTTCAATCGATCGAGTGGCTCTTGATACCAATTTGTTAGGATTAGGGATAGATATTCATGGGGCAAAAGACTAGGACCAGCAGCAGAACACAATCCAAATTCAGAACAGGTGCACAAAGATCATATTGGAGCTTTTGGGAGCAAAAGAGCTGGTATTTTATTAACAAAATTATGAAGTACAAAGTCTAGTAGTTAGTTCCATATCTGCTATTGGTTGTATATGTGAATAACCGACCTAACAAAGCTAACCGACCTTACAAAAACAACCGACATACAAATTCTAGATACTACCAAAATGACTAAAATACCCTTATTAGTAATATTACCAAACTGCCCTTAGGAGGTCAAAGTCAAACCAACTAACAGTTGCACATCCAACACACGAGTCAGTGAGGTATGGTGGTATCAGTGAGGTATGGTGGTATTATTGTTACTAATTTTAAACTTTTTCGTACTATCCTAAGAATCACATTTGAATTGAAATGGAAAATCTTATATGCTATGCAAGTTATCCCTTCGTCCTAAATTAATAGTCAACGTTTCCTTTTTGAGATATCCAAACTGAATTGTTCATTACTAAAAATAGATATGGAAGTTTGAACGAGTTTACCATATTACTCTTGCTTAAAGTTATTATTACAAACTTAAAAGAAAACTCTAATTAATTATTTAATGGTAAAACTTTAATTCTGCTAAAAAATAAGAAAGATAAAACAGTAATAATTATATTTTTTTTAAGTGTATGTTTTTTGTCGAGAGACAATTATTTTGGAACGGAGGGAGTATTATTTATCTCACCTTTGATGTTGATTAATCATTCCTAGAAAAATATACCAAAGATTTTGGGATCTTAAAGTAATATATAACTGTAGCTACTTTAGCATCCTTCCTTCCTATCCTTCAAAAACAACTGAGTGATATTGAAGCTAATGAATTAAGTTTTTAAACATTTAAAACCAAGTTAAATCCTATCCAGTGAACAGAAGTGGAAGAATCTGAATCACTTAGCACAAAAATCGTACAACAAACTTTGGAAACAAAGTTGCTTTCATACTTTTTGCTCAAAATGCACCTGCAGAGAGAGGAATGCCACTTTATGCCATTCTGATACATGGAATTACTTTCTAATTCTTTGATTCTACTTCTTAAGTCATAAATTAAAGACTTAATATCGTACACTAACAATATATATGCTTATTTCATGTCATTTTACGAATTTTCTTGTCAATTTATTCAAGTACAACAAATCAACTGATTATATGCACTTTTTCGCGCATATATGGAACCGAAAAATGTGAAGAATGAGAAATTATATATCTTTCTAGTATGAACAATATTTTGATCTCTTAGCTTTTCCCAAAAAAAAAAAAAAAAAAAAAAAAAAAAACCCAATATTTTGATCTCAATTCCTGATCACTTCTAGAGAATTCACAAATTTGAACCATTGTAGTAGTCACTAGTCATTAAAAATGTTTCTTTTTCGTCATTTTTTTTTGAATTCTACAATCATTAATCGTTCCATATATGCGAGAATGTACGTACAGTTCTATTTGATGACTTAAAAAATGGAATAATGTAAACATGGCTATATATTGACATGAACATTGAAAAAAAAAAGCAATGTAAACACTGAGATAATACTACTCTTATTTGATTACATTAAGAGAAAGATAGACTTAAAAGCTGCAAAAGGGTAAATAAATAATACAGTAGTAGCAAGGCATAACAATAGATTTACCGGGTGGAATACCCTTAGTTTTACCCAAAAAAAAAAAAAAAAAAAAAAATTAAAAAAAATAGATGCTTTGCACAATTAATATACAGTTGAAGAAATTGGAAGGTAAAGAGTGTTGGTAGGCTAAAAACCATCGATTATTCAAGACAGCTCACAATGGAATAACTTAGATTGCTTTTAGGTTGGAATTTTCCTAGTGAGTAAGTAGTCTAGTAAACCACTCTTACATTGTTCCTATAGTAGCAAAACCATTCTAGGCCAAAAAGGAAAAGTAACAAGGACAATGAGAATCTGCAATAATTAACAAGCTTTCCCATTGAATGTCATGTTAATTCTCTCGATGAAAAGACAGTGGGATTTCTTGGTGTTGATGTATTCACTTTAGTTAATAATCGATCGTTTGGCATCACTGGTTGAATTCTTTCTATTTGGTCAATAAATGTTATTGCTTCTTGAGCACTACAAAAAACCAAAGGAATTTTCAATAGAATTATGTCATAATAACTATAGTTTGTTAATATATAGAGATATATGGAAACGAACCATGGTTTATATTTGTAACTAACGAATTTAAATGCTGTTGATTGCAACCAGCAAGATATAGGACCCTATGTAATATAGATGAACCATTGGCCACAAATATCAAATTCATATTAAGTTTTAGAGGAAACAATAACTAAAATTTGTAACAAAAAAATAATGGAATTGTGCTAGCAAGTCACTAGCACTGCATGGTGCCACGGGACAGAACTAAAATTAGTTTGATCGAAATAAAATACGTCAACTTCATGGATCTTGAACCCACAACCCGTGTTGGTGGCATGATAGGTTGGCTCATTGCCCGGCTATATATCTGTTGATGACTAATTGCCAAATCCACAACCCGTGTTTAGGTGCATAGCTAGACTGATTTGCTAATTGTTATTAATTACCTTTTCAGTTGCTTTAAGGGTCATTAAAACTGTCAAACTTCTGTTCAATGTCAGTGACCCCCCAATGGCGCTACCTTTATATAAACAGATGGAACAAAGACGAGACATGCCAACATTATTGTAGAGACACTGTCATTCTTCAGATTTGACACAAAACCGCTCCTTGTCTCATTAAGAACACCAACCACTTGTACAAGCCCATGTGGGAATAGGATATACAACAACAGTGATAATTTAGGACTATCTGAGATCCTCTCCAAATGACTGGATGTCGAATGAGATTCTAAGTTTAGTTATTCGTTGTAACACCCCCAAAATTTGATACAGCGGAAGACTCAACAAGCTTTCGGGGTGCTACGGGGATTGATATCCAAACACAAGACATAAAAGAACGAGATAAAGTAAACAAAATAAAATGCAACCACGCGGGGTTTTAAAGTTTACATTATCCCAAAATCATCCAAAGTCAGGCCCAAAAGAAATAAATATAGGTCCACAATAGTTATCAGAGTTTTAGAAAATATAGATCCATAACCGGTGCCAAATGCCAAGCCTCCAATCCCAAGCATCCGCAGAGCATCACTTAATTACCTGAGAAGACGTGCTAAAAGTCAGCTTTCGCTGGTGAGATCATAGGTTTAGATTCATAACTCAATATAGTGGACATATACGCAAAACGCTTGCTAGCTAGACTAGGCCTCAATCATCCAACCAAAATATCCAACCAAAATATTCCAACCAAAACGAATCATCCCTATAGGTGCACGCTATAGCTCAAATCAATCCAATCAATAGCTTACCTAGCTAAAGTCTAGGCCTCGCTCTATAACCAATCCAATAGCTTACCTAGTTCGGGACTAGGCCTCGCTCAACAACCAATCACTAGCTTACCTAGTTCGGGACTAGGCCTCGCTTAATCCTACCTAGTTCTATAAGCATAGCAAGTTTTGAAATAAATAAATACAGCGATAATAGTCCACATAAAACATTTGCACGTTTCTCACCCCAAGTATTGAAAACATAGTTCAAGAGAAAAAGTGGGGCTATGACTCACCTCAAGTCCAGAAATCCTCAGAAGAAACGATAGAAGAAAGACGTAAGTAATCTCAAGCAACTCACGTAACGCCGACTACAGACTCGGCACTTCCTAACAATATCAAACCCGTTCAGAAATCATTTCCTCAAAATTAAATATTCCCATTCCCGAACGTATTCCATTTTACTTTCCAAAAATATCCATTTCTCGAATTAACTTCATATTCATTTGAAATTCGACGTTTGGTATCCATACGGGTGGAGGGTCGACACAGCACAAACCAAAAAGCCACAACAAAGAACAATAATAAGACAACTATAGGTCTAATGTTAGCTCAACATATTATTTAAATAATTATCGAAGCTTATTAAATCCGTCGATTTGATATTCTCCCATACTTATTTACGTAATATGTTGTTCCAAAATCATACCCAACCTAAAACACATTGCACATAAGTTTCTATTTGGTATATGTCGTAGTCCAATGAATTCCCTATATATATCGTCGAATCGGCCAAATTCCACGAGACATATAGTAATTTATTACCCTAAAATATATACCACATCCTATGGGCGTCGTGGGATACGATGCCCATTAATATACTCATTTTATATCGTCAAATAACTCGATCTAGAATAAGTCATTCCTAGAATAAGTCATTCGATATATAAAATGTTTATATTAACCGTCATATATCCGTGACAACACAAAGTCACAATGTAAAGCCCACTTGGACTTTAAAGACCCACAATTCGTATAACTCGATAAGTTTCTAATTTATAAACAAAATCACATTTTTAATTATTAGTTGCCCAACTTATATTTCGCTATTATTTATATAATTATTATTTATAACAATAATCCGACATTTATTACACTATATGCATAGTATAATAACTATCGTTTTATTATCATAACGTTTACTCGTGGTCGTTTTATTATTAATATACGCATATATATATATATATATA
Source organism: Artemisia argyi (assembly GCA_030686995.1). Taxonomy (NCBI): domain Eukaryota; kingdom Viridiplantae; phylum Streptophyta; class Magnoliopsida; order Asterales; family Asteraceae; genus Artemisia; species Artemisia argyi. Next base: position 45,299,396 of record CM060709.1, on the reverse strand, counting down.
TATATATATATATATATATATATATATATATATATATATATATATATATATATATATATATATATATATATATATATATATATATATATACACGTTTAACACGTCTATATACGTATATAAACGATTATATTCTTAATAATATTATTACGAGTATTATTTTTAATATCGACTTTTAAATATTTATCGAGTCATAGAATTTGGTCACATGTCCGAGTCATGACCCTCGGCTCATAGTCCAAGTCCAAAGTAATAAGAATCAAGTCACAATATAAATATATCAACTCCGTCCAAACAATCCCATATCCACGTGCTACAACATGAGGGTCCGACTACGGCACCCAACTAATCTATCTCCGTCATCTAATTGACCGTCTCACAATCGGTCCCCACAACTATTCGTCAACACAACTCCACAATCATAATCATCTCATTCTCGGGTCCCGAGCAATAACATCAAAACCCAAGGTAAATATGCCTCAACACAAAACAATAATAACCACAAGGAAAAAAAATATCAAACATCAAATAAAGTCACCAAATATTACGTGTCATCCGGGTCGATTACCAAGACCAACCCCGAGTCGAGGGACTCATTGAGTCTCGGCTCAAACATGAATCGACCAAGGTCATACCCGAGACCATTTTGGTCTCGGCTAGCTCTCATGAGCTCGATACCAATCGAACCGACCCCAAGGGTCACGGCATCAATCCAAAACATCAAGACCACAATAATCTTTGGTCAAGAATCGACCATAACCCAACAGGGTATCACCAATACCCTCGATAACATCCCAAAAGGAAGAACCCAAAATCAAAACTCTACCAAACTCGACAAAATCACAAGCCGAGAGTATGAAAACTCTCGGTTCCAACTCGACCCACTCCAAAATCAATAACCCGGATACCAAACCATCCAAACATTATATTTTATTGAAAACCCACTAGTATTTCGTGTTTTAACCCATGAACCAAACGAGTATCTTTAAATTCGTGACCCAAGGTCACGATTTCGCTAAAAACACGAGTAGGAACTCGTCTCACCTTCGATTTCTCAAGACAAAAACTTGGTAACCTCAAAAACAAGAAAAGAATGGTGACTTTGGTGATTTAACGTGGTGATTTGGGGGGTATTTAAGCGCGTGTGATAGTAGATCGAGAAGCAAATGGGATAGGGAATCGTTTTGTGGTGGTGGTGTGGTCGTGGGTGTGGCGGTGGAGCGGCAGTGGCGGCGGCGGCTCAAGGGGGTTAGGGTTTGTGAGATGGGTAAATATTGAGAGAGAGGAGAGAGTGAAATGGTTGTGTTTGTGTGTGTGTTTTTTTTTGTGCCAGGCGACAAGACCACAAGGACCAATGCAGTCTACTCTTTATTTATTAGTAATAATAAAAAGGTGTTAATATTATTAAGGTTGAGGTGGTGAAGTAACTTGGTGTAAAATACACGGACCAATCCCGAAACCTTAATTAACCAAATCAACTTTCTCAAACCAAACTCATTCCAAAAATAATAAAATCCGATCCAATAATAAAATATAGTTAAAATTGTTAGGTTAACCTAGTGCCGGAGTCAATGTAGTGCCAAAATAATGATATTAAAATAAATCATCACGAACGAATCCAATCAAACCATAATTAAATAATCGATTCCCATAAATATCGTACGATTAAAAATCACGTACCAACGTTCGTAAAATATCTCGTCACAATAAACTTTTCAAATATTCCAAATTTATAATTTTAATGTAATGCGGGTTTTAAAAACGGCTCCCTATTTTGCCAGTTGTCACATTCATTACCCTTAAATTAACCGAATTTAAAATCATATTATCCACCATGCCATGATGTTGCAACCGAGTTACGTATTAATATGTGATGGTTATGGATTGATGCATGTCTTAAGGATGAGATTTGAAAGTACTGGTCAATCAAAATTCAGAGTGCTCAAGATTATAATCATTTAGGATGGATTATAGTTACAGCTTATCCCTTAAGCTAATAATTGTGACTGTAAAAGACTATGAGTTATATGCTTATTGAACTTGCATGGGTGCGCTGAGATCTATCACTTGAAGATGGAGTTCGAGTTAGTTATACATTTTGGTTAATTTTCCCTCATACCTGAAACAGATACATCACGTAAACAGTATGCAATATAAGGTTTAAGAAATGTATGTATATATAGGAGAAAATTTTGGATTCAAGATATATCTTTGAAATCCACATTTTTTGTTGATTGGTATAGTAGTAGATTATTCGGAGTTAGGCGTAATCAAAGGCAGTTGTTATAGCCTAAGTGTGGCAGGGAGCTAGGTTTATAATCTTGATTAGCATATATAAAGATCGTAGGGATATCATGCTTTTATGGAAGATCTTTTGGAAAAGATGATGCTCTATATGTATCGAGTCTTTGAAGACTTCTATGGGAATAATTCTCACCTAAAATCAGGTAAAAGTATCAAGATACTCTCCATACATAATTCTACGACGCTAGTGTGGTTCAAATTATATGCAAAATTAGCATGCTTCTTATTATTCTCTGATGAGCAAGCATCGAGTGTGGTTTAAGCTAAAGAACCAAAGTTTTCAAACTAAAAAAGCTCAAGTAAAAATCCTATCCTATAAAATAAGTAAGTGGAAGAATCTGAATAGTTTCAAAGAACAATCATTAATCAGTAAAATATAATTGGTAAAAAAAAGCACCTTGACAGTTCTTGTTATAAAGTACCAGAAAAAGATTTAAAAAAAAAGAAAAAAAGAAAAAAGTAAATTCATCAGTTTTGACTGCATTTCTTCTTTGATCTTCCAAACTTAAGAAGCGCACGTTATAGGATGCAAAAAGGTGTAAAAGACAAACTTGAGATGCTGCATTCACAATTTTGAGGAACGCAAGAGCGGGGTGGGGATTACGGTTGGCTAGACACCATCTGATGTTCAAGACAGCATATTGAAGAGGCAGAAGGATCAATAATTGTTCGATATTCATAGAAAGATCAAATTAGATGGTCAAGCTTTAATCGAGCTACATTGAAGATGCACAAATTAATATGCAAATAGTTTCCTTTTTGCTTGGAATTTCCTTGCTATTATAGAGTTTCGTGAACTTGCTCAATTGGTCTGAAATTGCTCAAAGACGTTGAGTTCTCACACTTGTAGTATTACCTAGCGAAACAATAGGTAGATTTAGCAACAAACAAAAGTTTAACAATAATTAAACTAGGAATAGAAATTTAAAGATTTCCAGTCCAAAAGTGACGAGTAAAATATGAGAAATTGACAAAACATTTTTGGATTGGAGTTTTATGCACGAGTGGTTGCGTGTTGAAAAAGGAAAAGCGTATTTTAATTTGCTTCGATTATTGATCATAAGTTGTAAATCATGTGATGGATTTTTACATTGCAGTATAACCTATGGTTAAATTGTTGCATCTTCTTCTCTTTAATTTATTTATTGTTTTTCAACCACTTTAATTGGTCATTAAGGTTTTGAACATGGTTGATCTTCCATTTCTATACAACATCTGGTTTAAAAAATGAAGCATTTCGATAAGGAATGTTATATATAAAGTGTCACCGTTTATAAGATATAATACAATTAGTTATCTAAACATTTTAACATATTACTAAGGGTGGCAATTCGGGTCGGGTTCGTGTTGACGGGTTCGGGTTGTTAGGTTGGCGGGTCAGAAAACCTCAACCCAAACCTGACCCATTTAAATCATCGGGTCAGTTATATCAACCTTTACACATAATCCGAACCTGACCCATTTAATCCGTATATATACATGGGTTAGCGGGTTAAATAGGTTATACGGGTTGAATAGGTTAAATGGGTTTCGGGTTGATCCGTTTAACCCGTTTTTTATACAAAAGTTGACATATTACACTAGTTAAACAGGTTAAACGTGTTTGTGGGTCGACCTATTTAACCCATTTAAGCTGTATAATCAAATATAAATAACTTTTAATTTAATAAAAAAAATTTAAACGGGTTAGCGGGTTGACCAACTTGATTTATTCCCAACCAGAACCTGACCTGTTTAATAAACGGATTAGATGGGTCGACCCAAACCCGACCTGAAATCTATTTAACTCAACCCGAACCTGTTAATTTTCGTGTCTGTTTCAGGTCGGGTTAAAAATTGCCACCCCTACATATTACTGATTTAAGATATTTTCTTATATAAATACTTCTTTCTTTGAGGAAAATACGTGTACACATGCATATAATTATTAACGGGACAAATTTTGGAGCCATTAAAAATTTTGGGGCTCTGAGCTGTCGCTCGCCTTGCACACCTAAAAAACGGCCATGATTTTGAGGTTGCTAGTTGATGGTGGAAGAATTACTAGGGTGTTTTATAGCTAGCACTTAATATCTATGACAAAGTGCCTAGAGATGATTGATGTGAATGGAATAGATATACTATTTTCTTAATTTGAACATCCAATTAAAATCAAAGTCAAATTCTACCATAATCTTTATTCAAAAGGAATTGCCTGTTTAATAATCTGAATAAACAACAAAAAGCAATGAGGTTTGGTATAGTATTAGGCAGACCATTGAAAGTGATTTCAAAGACACTTATTTAGTTTTCTCATTTATGCACGTGCTCACCGGAAGTATTATCTTCAGGCGAACAAATGTTGAGTTACTATGATTGGCAAAATAATATTTACTTGCAGTGTAATCTGGAGGAAGGTGTTTTCGACTGAACAAAATGATAAATGATTGTGAAAATGGTTATTTAGTTAAAGGAGAAGAAACCAAAATTTTTTAGTAGAGTTATGAATGCTAGGAAACCAATGAACCATTTAGCCGGATATGTGATTTCAGAAACAACGAGTAAAAATAAAACCAAATTCTACAGGAATAATCGTTAAGTGTCTTTGAATCAAAAGATTAAGTTTATATTTAACTGAGACTTAACGACTTAACGTGGAGACTTCGATGTAAGATGATATCTACATGAAAAGGACTCCTTGGATACACTTTGTGAGCCTTAATCCGGTTTTGGAATACTCTAAAATCATGAAACATTTGTAGATTCATCCTGGTACTCATTAATTAATACGTGTGATGGATCGGAAGAAGATATAGATTCTAGATAGATATATATATAACTTTGTATTCATCAACTTAGAAATTGTTACAATGACAGAGCTAAGACAAAGATATGAACAAAATAAAACAGCTTATTACACATTTGCAATTAGCAATTGAAACACTGGCTAGCTAGCTAGTAACATATGTGCTACATATACAAGTAGGTTCAATTCCTTTTATAAGCTTCTTCAAAACCATGAAATGTTCATTAGCCTGATACCTCAACATGGTTCCATTTGTTTGTGATAGTGTCAATGTATGCAGAAGCTTTGCTGTCGATACGAGGATCTGCCCAACATCCAGCTCGGTCTTGATCACTTGGATACACTTTGTAAGCCTTTATCGAGTCTTCCCAAGTATCTTCCCCTCCTCTTTGGCTCTTCTTATGTTTGAACATGCTGAAGAACGAAAAAGAAGACTTCCTTTGAGATTTGTGTCCTCCCATTATATTTGGTTGAATTGAAATGTTGGAAAAAAGATGTTTGAGATATAACAAGTGAGCGAGTGTTGGTTTCTAAGAGTTGGGTTTTCTACATATTTATAGAGGGATGCTACCTTTATGGGAAGGGAGTTGATCCAAGGCAAAAGCGAATCTTGATACTTAATCGACATGAGTTCTTATTTATATTTAACGTATACGGTAAAAAGATATTTTAATAAATTAAAGTTTAAAACTAATATTTATTTTAAAAGTACTTAACGTATATTAAAACTAATTCGTACATTTATAAAATTTTGTAAGTTTAATGGATGGAAGTCTCAAACCAATACTAATACTCATGTAATTTTAAACAAAGTTTGTATTATAAAGTGTAGAGGGTATAAAGTGTAAGGGGTTATTTGTTTGTTATCTAAAGTTATAAAAAAACATAGAGATTTATAATTTTACACATAACTCCATATAATATATTTAAAATTCAACCACTAATGTTTTATTAATTACCTCATCTTTTTTTAAGTTTTAATTTTCATAAATTTGACACCTATATTTTTATGTGTTTTTTTTCTCAATCAAATTGTCCACCAAATATATTAAAGTTTGACCAAAATCAATTCAATTTTGACTTTTTATTTGCCAATCATATTGCTCGATTTCGCCTATGTGTCAAAATCGAGTTTTCCTATTGTTCTAATTTTTTTCCACTAAGATTGTTTTGTCAAAAATACTCCGAAATGATATAACTCGTTTATTATATAAAAGATTTTGTAACAAGTTTGAATATATTTTCAAATGAATATCGCTTAGACCGTTAGTAGTAATGGAGTGTAGACCTCATGGTTGGTCGAGCCATGAGACGCGTCTCCTCCCCCTACGCACCTTACAACGAACACGTCTTCCCCCAAAAATATGAAAACTTGGTCGTTTGGGCGGCCTAGTTGTTTGTGAGTGTTGTGTGTGTGGTTTTATTTTTAAATTATTTTTGTGGGATATGTTTTTGATGGTGATCACGGTCGCCTTATTACATTAACTTGGGGGCAAATTCAAACAAGTAGGGTTGGATCAGTTGGAAAACCCCTTGCCTCTTAACCTAGAGGTCAAGGGTTCGATCCTCACTCCTTACAAAAGGCCGGAGGTCCTTTTCTACTTTAAGTAGAACCGGAAGCAACCTCTCTACCTTAGGTAGGGGTATGGTTGTCTACGTCTCAACCTCCCCCATACACCGTGGAAGACGGTATTGGGACCCATAATCCGTGGAAGACGGTATTGGGAGTTACTTTACTTTTTTTTTACTTGCCACAAATTCATCGAATGGGTAGTGAACTATTTTTTTTCATTTTGAAGGTAATTTTCTTTCAAATTCATCATCTTTAGGGTATTTTGCAAAATTTTTGGACAATTTTACCCTTCGGGAAAAAAAAAATTTGTATTAGCTATGAGGGGCAAAATTGTCCAAAATTTTTACAAAATACCCTAAAGATGATGATTTTAAAAGAAAATTACCCTAAAAAAAAAAAAAAAAAAATAGTTCACTACCCATTCCATGAAATTGTGGCAAGTATATTACCTTTTTTTATTATTTGCCCTTAATTTGGTTATACAAAAAGTCTTAGAAAGAAAAAACCGACTTAAAGTTGCAGTGACAATTGTAACCCCGGTCGACTGCGGTCACTAATACTACCTGCCTTGATTAAATGCGAAGCACGAGCATAAAGCATTGATTCTATACAATCACTTCACTGTACATACTTGTTACGGAGTATTAATTAACTTTTTTGTATGCTACTTGTGCAATAATATATTAATATTCTAGTTACCAACTCAGTCCGTATGTATCTGTACGTACTCCCTCCGTCTCAAATTTATTGTCCACATTTTCTTTTTGGGATGTCTCAAAATAATTGTCCACTTTCTCTTTTAAGTAAAAACTAGAGAATATTTTAAGGGAATATTCTCATTTAGTGGTTGAGATTTATAGGGGTCCCATTTTTATTAAACTTTGTAATTTCTCTCTCATAACAATTAATTTGAGACGGAGGGAGTATATTATAAATTTCGAATCTTGTTTTCTTTTTCTTGTTTATTAAAGTACACTTGATTTTGTACCCTAAAGTTACTATATTTAATTTTAAAAGACTAATGATAAAGAAACTCGTTCATTTATTTTTGCATAAGATTTCTTTTACAGATTGTTATTTGTGCAAACTAATGCATAACTAATCAAATACAGAGGTGAAATAATCTGTGATTTAGAAATCGATGGCCCAGATTGACTCATTGTAATCATATGTGCTTTAAAAAAGGTTGTAAAATCACATGTGATCTAAAAGGTGTCAAATTCTTTACTGAACTCAAATGAACCACCATTTTATTGAAGATGTTAATCAACATGTGTCATACTGTATTAGGTCGAAAGTCTTCCGAAACAGACAATAAACATGAAGTTGTGTGTTACCCGATATCTGGTGGGTGCAGTTTTTTTGTATGTTCTTGTATTAAGATTCAGCTGTATTGTTTGGTCTTGTTGTATACTGGTATAGGCATGCCTATACCTAGCCTCTTTATTGATGTAACTCGTTTGATGATTAATACGGAGTATATGTTCACCGGTTTACACACACACACAAAAAAAAAAAAAAAAAAAAAAAAAAAAAAAAAAAAAAAAGGTTTAGATTCCAAACGTAAACTTAGCAAAGATGGTTTTATGTTTAAACGTATGGTAAAACATTCTTCTAGTCACCCCCTTCTTCGAGCAGAAGACCTAGAGTATGTACTAAACTATTTTGGTAGCATACGTATGTTTTGGAATAACACATATATATGTCGTAGCTGTTTTCTTGAGGGAATTCACGTACCTATCGATATATATCTCTTACGTTTCTATCACCAAAAATGAAATGTTACTTAATTAGTTGCACATCCAACACACGAGTCAGTGAGGTATGGTGGTATTATTGTTACTAATTTTAAACTTTTTCTTACTATCCTAAGAATCACATTTGAATTGAAATGGAAAATCTTATATGCTTTGCAGGTTATCCCTTCGTCCTAAATTAATAGTCAATGTTTTCTTTTTGAAATATCACAATTTAATTGTTCATTACTAAAAATGGATATGGAAGTTTGAACGAGTTTACCATATTACTTTTGCTTAAAGTTATTATTACAAACTTTAAAGAAAACTCTAATTAATTAGTTAATGGTAAAACTTTAATTCTGCTAAACAATAAGAAAGATAAAATAATAATAATTATATTTTTTTAAGTGTATGTTTTTTTGTCGAGAGACAATTATTTTGGGACGGAGTGAATATTATTTATCTCACTTTGATGTTGATTAATCATTCCTAGAAAAATATACCAAAGATTTTGGGATCTTAAAGTACGGAGTAATATATATAACTGTAGCTACTTTAGCATCCTTCCTTCTTATCCTTCAAAAACAACTGAGTGATATTGAAGCTAATGAATTAATTTTTTAAACATTTAAAACCAAGTTAAATCCTATCCAGTGAACAGAGAAGTGGAAGAATCTGAATCACTGAGCACAAAAATTGTACAACAAACTTTGGAAACAAAGTTGCTTTCATACTTTTTGCTCAAAATTCACCTGCAGAGAGGAATGCCACTTTATGCCATTCTGATACATGGAATTACTTTCTAATTCTTTAATTTGATTATACTTTTTAAGTCATAAATTAAAGACTTAATATCGTACACTAACAATATATATGCTTATTTCATGTCATTTTACGAATTTTCTTGTCAATTTATTCAAGTACAACAAATCAACAGATTATATGCAGTTTTTCGCGCATATATGGAACCGAAAAATGTGAAGAATGAGAAATTATATATTCTTTCTAGTATGAACAATCTTTTGATCTCTTAGCTTTTCAAATAATAATAATAATAATAATAATAATAATAATAATAATAATAATAATAATAATAATAAATAAATAAATAAATAAATAAATAAATAAATAAATAAATAAAAACCAATATTTTGATCTCAATTCCTGATCACTTTTAGAGAATTCACAAATTTGAACCATTGTAGTAGTCACTAGTCATTAAAAATGTTTCATTTTCGTCATTTTCTTTCTTCGAATTCTACAATCATTAATCGTCCCATATATGCGAGAATGTACGTACAGTTCTATTTGATGACTTAAAAAATGGAATAATGTAAACATGGCTATATACTGACATGAACATTGAAAAAAAAGCAATGTAAACACTGAGATAATACTACTCTTATTTGATTACATTAAGAGAAAGATAAACTTAAAAGCTGCAAAAGGGTAAATAAATAATACAGTAGTAGCAAGGCATAACAATAGATTTACCGGGTGGAATATCCTTTTACCCAAAAAAAAAAAAAAAAAAAAAAAAAAAAAAAAAAAAACCAATAGATGCTTTGCACAAATATACAGTTGAAGAAATTGGAAGGTAAAGAGTGTTGGTAGGCTAGAAACCATCAATTTTTCAAGACAGCTCACAATGGAATAACTTAGATTGCTTTTAGGTTGGAATTTTCCTAGTGAGTAAGTAGTTTAGTAAACCACTCTTACATTGTTCCTATAGTAACATAACCATTCTAGGCCAAAAAGGAAAAGTAACAAGGACAATGAGAATCTGCAATAATTAACAAGCTTTCCCATTGAATGTCATGATAATTCTCTCGATGAAAAGACACGGTGGGACTTCTTGGTGTTGATGTATTCACTTTAGTTAATAATCGATCGTTTGGCATCACTGGTTGAATTCTTTCTATTTGGTCAATAAATGTTATTGCTTCTTGAGCACTACAAAAAGCCAATGGAATTTTCAATAGAATTATGTCATAATAACTATAGTTTGTCAATATATAGAGATATATGGAAACGATCCGTGGTTTATATTTGTAACTAACGAATTTAAATGCTGTTGATTGCAACCAGCAAGATATAGGACCTTATGTAATATAGATGAACCATTGGCCACAAATATCAAATTCATAATAAGTTTTAGAGGAACCAATAACTAAATTTTGTAACAAAAAAATAATGGAATTGTGCTAGCAAGTCACTAGCACTGCATGGTGCCACGGGACAGAACCAAAATTAGTTTGATCGAAATAAAATACGTCAACCTCATGGGTCTTGAACCAACAACCCGTGTTGGTGGCATGATAGGTTGGCTCATTGCCCGGCTATATATATATCTGTTGATGACTAATTGCCAAGTCCACATATGTGCTCCTAAATTAGAGTACGGACCTCATTGATTAGTCCACAAGCCGTGTTTAGGTGCATAGCTAGACTGATTTGCTAATTGTTATTAATTACCTTTTCAGTTGCTTTAAGGGTCATTAAAACTGTCAAACTTCTGTTCAATGTCAGTGACCCCCCAATGGCTACCTTTATATAAACAGATGGAACAAAGACGAGACATGCCAACATTATTGTAGAGACACTGTCATTCTTCAGATTTGACACAAAACCGCTCCTTGTCTCATTAAGAACACCAACCACTTGTACAAGCCCAAGTGGGAATAGGATATACAACAACAGTGATAATTTAGGACTATCTGAGATCCTCTCCAAGTGACTGGATGTCGAATGAGATTCTAAGTTTAGTTATTCTAAAACAATAAGACTAAGATGGAACGATAAAATAGCAAACTGGTCGAATGTTATCATGCCATAAAATCAAACTTAACCCTTAAATTAATTGAATTTAAAATCATATTATCCACCATGCCATGATGTTGCAACCGAGTTACGTATTAATATGTGATGGTTATGGATTGATGCATGTCTTAATGATGAGATTTGAAAGTACTGGTCAATCAAAATTCAGAGTGCTCAAGATTATAATCATTTAGGATGGATTATAGTTACAGCTTATCCCTTAAGCTAATAATTGTGACTGTATAAGACTATGAGTTATATGCTTATTGAACTTGCATGGATGTGCTGAGATCTATCACTTGAAGATGGAGTTCGAGTTAGTTATACATTTTGGTTAATTTTCCCTCATACCTGAAACAGATACATCACGTAAACAGTATGCAATATAAGGTTTAAGAGATGTATGTATATATATAGGAGAAAATTTTGGATTCAAGATATATCTTTGAAATCCACATTTTTAGTCGATTGGTAGTAGATTATTCGGAGTTAGGCGTAATCAAAGGCAGTGGTTATAGCCTAAGTGTGGTAGGGAGCTAGGTTTATAATCTTGATTAGCATATATAAAGATCGTAGGGATATCATGCTTTTGTGGAAGATTTTTTGAAAAAGATGATGCTCTATATATCGAGTCTTTGAAGACTTCTGTGGGAATAATTCTCACCTAAAATCAGGTAAAAGTATCAAGATAATCTCCATACATAATTCTACGACGCTAGTGTGGTTCAAATTATATGCAAAACTAGCATGCATGCTTCTTATTATTCTCTGATGGAGCAAGCATTGAGTGTGGTTTAAGCTAAAGGACCAAAGTTTTCAAACTAAAAAAGCTCAAGTAAATTCTGTCCTATAAAATAAGTGGAAGAATCTGAATAGTTTCAAAGAACAATCATTAATCAGTAAATTATAATTGGTAAAAAAAGCACCTTGACAGTTCTTGTTATAAAGTACCGGAAAAAGAAAAGAAAAAAGTAAATTCATCAGTTTTTATTGCATTTTTCTTCTTTGATCTTCCAAACTTAAGAAGTGTTAGGATGCAAAAAGGTGTAAAAGACAAACTTGAGATGCTGCACTCACAATTTTGAGGAACGCAAGAGCGGGGTGGGGATTACGGTTGGCTAGACACCATCTGATGTTCAAGACAGCATATTGAAGAGGCAGAAGGATCAATAATTGTTCGATATTCATAGAAAGATCAAATTAGATGGTCAAGCTTTAATCGAGCTACATTGAAGATGCAAAAATTAATAGAAGATGCAAAAATTAATATGCAAATAATTTCCTTTTTGCTTGGAATTTCCTTGCTATTATGGAGTTTCGTGAACTTGCTCAATTGGTCTGAAATTGCTCAAAGACGTTGAGTTCTCACACTTGTGTATTACCTAGCGAAACAATAGGTAGATTTAAGCAACAAACAAAAGTTTATCAATAATTAAACTAGGAATAGAAATTTAAAGATTTCCAGTCCAAAAGTGACGAGTAAAATATGAGAAATTGACAAAACATTTTTGGATTGGAGTTTTATGCACGAGTGGTTGCGTGTTGAAAAAGGAAAAGCGTATTTTAATTTGCTTCGATTATTGATCATAAGTTGTAAATCATGTGATGGATTTTTACATTGCAGTATAACCTATGGTTAAATTGTTGCATCTTCTTCTCTTTAATTTATTTATTGTTTTTCAACCACTTTAATTGGTCATTAAGGTTTTGAACATGGTTGATCTTCCATTTCTATACAACATCTGGTTGGAAAAATTAGCTAACCAATCAATCAAGAACATATGTACGAATCATGAAAAAATTTCTTCAAAATTAATTAAATATATAAAATATTATAGTAGATATTGAAGTTATTCATACATGATCAACTATAACTAGTGTAATTGCTCTTACTTGAACTTGAATATACTAATGTTATGCAAGAGTATCTGATGCCACCTTACTGATAAATGATTTAACTACCATTTTACTTGCCGTTATGAGTTTTATAATGGCGAAAATCAATTGATCAAAGGTCAAAATATGCACTGTTATAGCCTGCATAAGGTTCACTAACAAGAAACAATAATGCATATGGAAAAAGACCATCATTGCATTGTGATTTAATTTCTTTTAAAGTGATGAAGATATGTTAGTAGAGTAGTGATTGACATTGCTAAATCACATGCTTAATTATATGTCTAAATGGCATGACAATCATTTACCATATTAGTAATGGTTAATGGTGATTATGATCAGGCCGTCTCATGAATTTATAAAATTTTTAAGGGTCCTGGACGAAATTAAAAAATAAGCCTTTTGATAAGGAATGTTATATATAAAGTGTCATCGTTTATAAGATATAATACAATTAGTTATCTAAACGTTTTAACATATTACTAAGGGTGGCAGTTCGGGTCGGGTTCGTGTTAACGGGTTCGGGTTGTCAGGTTGGCGGGTCAGAAAACCTCAACCTAGACCTGACCCATTTAAATCATCGGGTCAGCTATATCAACCCTAACCTGTTTACACATAATCCGAACCTGACCCATTTAATCCGTATATATACATGGGTTAGCGGGTTAAATAGGTTATACGAGTTGAATAGGTTAGATGGGTTTCGGGTTGATCCGTTTAACCCGTTTTTTATACAAAAGTTGACACATTACACGAGTTAAACAGGTTAAACGTGTTTGTGGGTCGACCCATTTAACCCATTTAAGCTGTATAATAAAATTTAAATAATTTTTAATTTAATAAAAAAAAATCTTAAACGGGTTAGCGGGTCGACCAACTTGATTTATTCTCAACCAGAACCTGACCTGTTTAATAAACGGGTTAGATGGGTCGACCCAAACCCGACCTGAAATCTATTTAACTCAACCCGAACCTGTTAATTTTCGTGTCGGTTTCAGGCCGGGTCAGAAATTGCCACCCCTACATATTACTCATTTAAGATATTTTCTTATATAAATACTTTTTTCTTTGAGGAAAATATGTGTACACATGCATATAATTATTAACGGGATAAATTTTGGAGCCATTAAAAATTTTGGGGCTCTGAGCTGTCGCTCGCCTTGCACACCTCAAAGAAGGCACTGATTTTGAGGTTGCTAGTTGATGGTGGAAGAATTACTAGGGTGTTTTATAGCTAGCACTTAATATCTATAACAAAGTGCCTAGAGATGATTGATGTGAATGGAATAGATATACTATTTTCTTAATTTGAACATCCAATTAAAATCAAAGTCAAATTCTACCATAATCTTTATTCTAAAGGAATTGCCTGTTTAATAATCTGAATAAACAACAAAAAGAAATGAGGTTTGGTATAGTATTAGGCAGACCATTGAAAGTGCTTTCAAAGACACTTATTTAGTTTTCTCATTTATGCACGTGCTCACCGGAAGTATTATCTTCAGGCGAACAAATGTTGAGTTACTATGATTGGCAAAATAATATTTACTTGCAGTGTAATCCGGAGGAAGGTGTTTTCGACTGAACAAAATGATAAATGATTGTGAAAAAGGTTATTTAGTTAAAGGAGAAGAAACCAAAATTTTCTAGTAGAGTTATGAATGCTAGGAAACCAATGAACCATTCAGCCGGATATGTGATTTCAGAAACAACGAGTAAAAATAAAATCAAATTCTACAGGAATAATCGTTAAGTGTCTTTGAATCAAAAGATTAAGTTTATTTAACTGAGACTTAACGACTTAACGTGGAGACTTCGATGTAAGATGATATCTACATGAAAAGGACTCCTTGGATACACTTTGTGAGCCTTAATCCGGTTTTGGAATACTCTAAAATCATGAAACATTTGTAGATTCATCCTGGTACTCATTAATTAACACGTGTGATGGATCGGAAAAAGATATAGATTCTAGATAGATATAGATAACTTTTGTATTCATCAACTTAGAAATTGTTACAATGACAGAGCTAAGACAAAGATATGAACAAAATAAAACAGCTTATTACACATTTGCAATTTGCAATTGAAACACTGGCTAGCTAGCTAGTAACATATGTGCTACATAATGAATGTACAAGTAGGTTCAATTCCTTTTATAAGCTTCTTCAAAACCATGAAATGTTCATTAGCCTGATACCTCAACATGGTTCCATTTGTTTGTGATGGTGTCAATGTAAGCAGAAGCTTTGCTGTCGATACGAGGATCTGCCCAACGTCCAGCTCGGTCTTGATCACTTGGATACACTTTGTAAGCCTGTATCGAGTCTTCCCAAGTATCTTCCCCTCCTCTTTGGCTCTTCTTATGTTTGAACATGCTGAAGAACGAAAAAGAAGACTTCCTTTGAGATTTGTGTCCTCCCATTATATTTGGTTGAATTGAAATGTTGGAAAAAAGATGTTTGAGATATAACAAGTGAGCGAGTGTTGGTTTCTAAGAGTTGGGTTTTCTACATATTTATAGAGGGATGCTACCTTTATGGGAAGGGAGTTGATCCAAGGCAAAAGCGAATCTTGATACTTAATCTAGGCCGTATATCGATTCAATTGCATAGTAGTACTCCAAAATGATTTTAAAATTTAATTAGTTGCTAACAGCTTCTTAGGCATAGAACATGTTATGACAACCTCTCTTTTTGTTGTTGACTAGTAAAACCACTGTGGGCAGTGGCGGATCTAGGAATTAAACATAGGGTATGCACTATATATTTGATGGATTTTTTTTTCTTTTCTTTTTACGATTCAAATATTTTGGGTTCGGGTCAGTGATATGGGTCGGGTTTTCTAGGAAAATTTTTTTGCCACATCTTCATGGTCACTTTTCGAGACGTTTTTCTTGTTAAATAATCAACTAATCGCATTTTCAACTTTCTTTTCTTTGTTGATGACTCATTTGTTTACGTTCATGGTTTATGGTGTATTATGCTTGTATTGAAGAAATTAGGAAAAGATCAAAATTCAAATTATGTGATTTACATAATTTAATGTAACATTAAAGCTCAAAACTATTAATTAAACTGTAATGGAATCAGAATAAACACAATTCAATGAAAAAAATAGAAAGAAATAGAGGTAATGTCAGTTAAATGTAGGTTGGTGTTTTTTAGTTGGTGGGCTTTCTGTAGGTTTTATGGGTCAAGTGGACATAAAGTGACATGAACAAATCTAAAAAACTTTACAGTACAATTGGGCCTAAAAAACATACGACTATTTGACCTACTTGTGCCTTATCCTTTATTCCTTTATATATCTTCTTCTTCTTCAAGCGTGTCATCTGACCATTCACAAACTGACCAGCAGGTCGTTTCTCTTTTTTTTCTTCTTCTTTTCTTTTGAACAATACCCCAAGTTAGTAAGGGTATGCACTCAAAATCTTCATGTATTTTATAGGGTGTGCACTTCTATTTTTTTACTGTATTTTGTAGTTACTTATGACGAATTCAAATTTTTTTTCCACTACTCAAGATTTACACAGGGTATGCACGTGCATACCCTGTGCATACACTAGATCCGCCCCTGACTGTGGGCTTAGTTTGTAGACCATTCTATTAACCCTTACATGTACTTTCTTGGCTTCTTAGTTTAGAAGTAATCAAATCTATCAGGCTTAGTTTTTTATGTTAACTTTACTGTTAATAAATTTATAAGTAATCACCTATATCAAGCATAATTATATTTTTTTTTAATTTTTTTAAATATTAACTTCATTGTTACTAAAATTTATTTTGTAGCAGTTTAGGTAATTTAATATTAACTTCATTGTTACTAAAACTAGAACCTAGACGACTGAAAGTATGATTTTCTTTAAAATGGCTCCCTTATCCAAAGTGAAGTTTAGAAGCCAATTTAGGCTTGATTCTTTCTCACTTACTCTTATGTGAAAGTTTAGTAGACGTACAACAGAGGCATACTCGATTTTTCGATATTTATTATTTAAGAATGGTTGATCTCCTAATTAGCTTTGAAGTTACATTATTTTCTAACTAGATTGGGAGTGTTTCACACGTACCCTTTCACATCTTATACATCCTTTAATCATTTTTTCGAAGGTATTTTATGAATAAAACCAACTTCTCTCATATTATATTCTACAATCGGTTTGTGCCACCACACACATGATCCTTCCTTTACACCATTAAATAACAAGCCTATGTGAAGTTTAACATCAGGAGCACTAACAAATTCAAGTGAATACAAAAATGTTACGAACCATTCTCGATCTCATTCTCTTTTCAAATAGGTTAATTACTTGTATGTAGACCGTTAATTATATATTCAACTAGTTATAATGCCCACGCACGCGCGGTTTTTTTTAAAATTTTTTTTAATCATATATTTTTATTTATTAAAAAATAAATAATTTAATCTTTATTTTGTTTGATTTATTATGTTTAATTATAGTTTTTTTATTATTAAAGATAATTATTTAAAAATTTTAATCTTATTATTAATTGCATCTTATCTATATTTTTTGTATTTATCCTCTACTTGTGTTATGGATAAATATAAAATGTTACCTAATAAGAAAATAATCTTTTTTTTTAAATAAAATTATTACTAAATAAGGTATGAATCCATTTTTTTGAAATGGAAAATTCCCAATAGAGGTTTTGTTTAATTATATAAAAGATTTGTAGTCCCTAATCCATGACTCTTTTATGAAACAAGGTATAAAAAAGGTTTAAATGCAATAACACAAAGTTACACTTTTCAATCATATAATTCTTATAAGAATGAATCAATGAATTACAAATTAGTATTTTGCGGATAAACACTTAATTGAATAACCTCTCTGAACAAGCAAACTCAAACAAAGGTTAGAGTTTGAAAGTGAACTCTGTGGTCGTTGATTGGATTAGGGAATAAAACGATTTCAAATGAAAGTAAATGCTCTTCTTAAATGATACAATAATATGGAAGAGATAACATTTACTTCAACCAATTAACATTCTTTTTATATAGCAGACAAACGAGGATGTCACGTAAGGGTTGTTGAGACATGTCAAGTATTTAATCGAGAAGTACATCTTTCATTAAATACTTTTATTCTTAGAAACACAACAACCTTACTTATTAAACAATGATGCCAATTGTTCACTACCCTTTCATTAACTCGTACTTATCTTGACTTTAGCAAGGATGAACTTTATCCCGCTCTTCTGCAATCTTGAAAAGTCCTGCCTAAATATCTAAGAGATATTTCGAGCTAAGCTTTGTTGGATGAATCAGAGAGCTAATAGGTTCATTAGAGCATTGTCAATCTTTGATGAACCTTTGTCTTTCAACTTCTATTGCATTATACATACTATTTAGTTCGCATCAGATAAAGAGTATGTGTTCAAGTTATCTTCTATTCATTGACGATGTCTCTGACTTGAACTTTGCTAAGCTTGCTCGCTAATTTTCTTATCATCGAGTTTTCTTATACTTAGTCTAATTTATGTTTAAAATATAGTTAGAGATTATTGAGTACTGAATTGGCTCAACAATCTCCCATTATTTGAATATAAATTATATCAAGTTAAATTATTTTAAGTGAGCACACAACTTCTTCTTACTAATAATTTTTCGAAGACAAATAGAATGTGAAGTTTTATTAAGGAATACATAGGTACATTACATCAACATTATTCTTCTAAATTCTTCACTTTCCTTTTTGCCTCTTGATGAGTGTGTAAATACTCATCATTTTTAGTCAATTCTGAGCTGCAAAACGATCAAAAATACTCAAAAACGCACCAAAATGCGAAAAAAATCCCAAAGATCATATTTTATATGTTTCTGATGCAAAACGAGTGAAAACAAACCAAAAACGAACAAATTTTGCATAAATGGCTGTTTCAGTCCCCTAACTTTCAAAGTTTTACAAAACTAGTCCCTGGTCAGTCATTTTCAAAGAAAAGTCAACCCTTGCTCTTTAAAAGTCAAAATAAATCACAAATGATCTTTGGGTAAAAACTTTTGGAAAAATTACAAGTTTGGTCCCTCAATTTTGGCAAATTGGCAATTTTAGTCCATGGTGCTTCAAAATTGGAGAATTGCATTTTTGGTCCTATGGTTTATCTAACTTGACAGGTTTTGTCCTCTTGGTGATGTGGGATATTTACAAGAATGGTCCGTGAAATTTCAGAGTTGCAAATTTGGTCCTTATGGTTTCATAGTACAAATTCAAACGGACCCTTTTTTTTTTACAACATTAAACCAAACGGACTTAATATTAACTCCCCAATCCACCCTCTTATAAGCCCACTCACTTAATCCCTCACCCAAGCCCAAATATTCACTAAAGCCCAATACCAAAAAAACCCCTAGTGCGTTTTATACACAAAACGTATCTTCCTCCCACTCAGTCAAACACAGAGATAAAATAATACCACCAATCTCCATCACCAAACTCCACCCCCGTGACTGCTAACAGCCAAACCCTCCATCACCATCCTCCCATCACCATCAAACACCAAGCCCAATCCCACTATCCTTTCTCCCCTTCCTCACAAACCGTACCTACCACATGCCCCGTCACCAATCCACCATCACCACATATGGGCGCCAAAACAGATTAAAGGTCAAGATGATTTTAAAAGTGATGGACGACTGAGATACAAGAACAATAAGCACAAGGAAGATGACAAGAGAGGAAGAAAACCCTAGATTGGAGTGATATAAATTGTAAGCCCACATGAGGCAGTGAGATATATTAGGTTTTAGTAGTCGAAAATTAGGTTTTTAAGGTTTTAGTCAAGTAGTAGGTTTCAGTTCTTAATTCAAGTTTTTATCAATGTTTAGTTTCAGTTTCTAAAGTTTTATGTATTCAATGGTTTCAGTTTTTAGTAATCAAAGTTCAAGTTTCTCTTAAAAATGTGCTTTTCATCTTATCAAGTATTGCTTATTCATAATTTAGGTTTGCTTATTTTCCTTTGGTTAAACTCAATATACCATTTATATTTTCCAGTATTAACTTAAGAACCCTCCTCCTTACAATTTGACAATCACTCACAGTATGTTGTATGACTCAGTTTGTTTCAGCTTATTTAGTATTTTGAGATAGTTGGAATGGTTTAGTTTGGGTCTGAAAACCCTTTGAAGTCTGCAACAGGTAGTCAAGTCACCACTTTTGACCTATTTGATGCCTAATGCATACCTATTTTAGCAACACTCTGTCCCAACAATCCCTTTTGCTCTAGGTTTTAGATGAGTATAAGTTTAAATTAGAGTTAGATTTATGTTACATAAGTACTTGGTAGTGTGGTATTTGATAATTGTGTTCTGAAATTTCATTTTTAAACTTAGTTTGTGGTTTAGATTGAAGGCTGTAAGGTAGCTCAACCAACCCGCTGACTCTAGGCCTGCTGAATCAGCAGCCTGTATCCCCATGCAAACCCCCTGTTAATCCAAGTTTTTAGGCAAGTTAGAGTCGAGTTTAAAATTTGAAGTTTGTTTTAAATGTTGTTAGAAGTATAGAGTCTAGGACTTTAGGTTTATTGTTGAAATTGCTTGCTTATTTGGCTGCTTGACTGTGCCTCATTTTTAGTTTAAGACTCTCGGTTCCTTTGTTGTTTATTGTTTCTGTCACGCATGCTTATTTGATAACTTGTTTTTGGCCATCCTTTTGAGTTAACTGTTGCATCCGCTGCCTGCTATCCCCTGCTACATCAGGTACCTCTTGCCCCGAAACCCGCTTTGAAACCCATTTTTAGTTTACTCATTTTTTTTAATTAGGACCTGATAATCATTATCTAGTAAGTTTGTCAGCTTGATTAAACGTTCCTAATTTTAGTTTAACTTTATGAATTTTTTTTAGAGCTTATTAGAGCCCTTGAAGTGAGCCCCCTAGGATTGTGAATGCCCTGCAACCTCAGTTCTTTCCAACTTTCAGAAGAGTATTGATGCGTGGGAATCGCAACAGGCTTTACCTCTCAAGGGATCTTGAGAAGCTTACAACCCCCACCAGGCAGTGTACCTGATCGTTGTAGTATAATATAGTGACAAGTACCGGGGGATTGATCGTTCAGCTTAGGAATAGTGTCGCTAGAATTAGAAAGCCTAAATACTAGTTTTAAAGGTGAGGGATGATTATTTTTGTGTTTTTATATTTTATGGAAAGCAATTTAAAATCTCGGGTTTGAAGGATTTGGGCGGAATTAGTTGCTAATCAACTAACCCAATACTAAGATGCAATCAAAATAAAATACTAGAAATGAAAATAAACTAATTTATACTAAGGTTGTGAGCAGTAATTGGAGAAAATGTGTTTACTTAAATTTCACTACTCCCTAGATATCTTTTACACGTTAATTACTTGTTATAATTGCATGGATGACAGATCGTATTCCTTAATACCATTCATGGGGTGGCACACATAACTCCCCAATTCTATGAGCTCTTATCTCCTCCTACACCATGCCCAGCACAACTATAGGGATTGTAAACAATGGCTCATGCATTAAATACAACCAATAAAGACCTAGTGCGCGTTGGTTCATGTTTCTTAAGACGTTCAAGCATGTTACCAATTGGAGATCTGCTAATTTTCTTAAGCCTAACATATAAATCATTCATCCAAGACAAGAATAAACAAGTAATCAACACATAATCAATATCTAGGTTTCATTAGATCTAAGCAAACACAAGATAGATCTAGCCTAGCATGATGGAATTAAGACAAGAACATGATATAGACAACCAACACATAGACATATTGATTGAATTAGAAGAACACTTATCTTGATTAAACATGCAAGGTATCAAGGGGTTGGAACCCTTGAAAAACCTGTAAAGTTACACCAAAATCATACTTTGGGTTTCTCCCAAAACTTCTCTCTTTAAATGTGAAAAATTAGAAAACTATATATAGGAAAAGGGTTCTGACGGCGTCAAGACCAATTAGGTGACGCCGTCACCTCGCCGCCAAAACAATCCTCGGACTGCCTAGATCTACATTTGACGCCGTCAAGTACAAATCATTTCCAGGCCGTCATGACTTTTACTCTTGACGCCCTACCTTCATGACGCCGTCAAATCTCTTCTGGATCGTCATGGAATTTTACTTTTGACGCCGTCAGGGAACTACTCTTGACGCCGTCACCTACTATTCCCAGCATGGAAAATTAAGACTTTGGCGTTTTCTTCACTTTTATGCTCCAAAAACGTCCGAATTGCTTTCTTTTCCAGATTTCACTCCCAAAGTACCTAAAATCACAAAAGGAATGATTTAGGGCAATATTTGATCAAATAAATTTGGATTCGGGCTTAAATGACCCCCTAAAAACGGATCATTTTTCGCCTCATCATATACCCTTACACTTGAGATTTGCTTGTCCTCAAGCAAATGCGCTTTTATTCTACTCAAAATACAAGTTAGGGGTCATTTAACACTAATATAAAAGTAATTACAACAAATAATCGTTCCACTAAAGACCAATAGACAAGCACGGAGGTCATACACAAGCACCTCACAAATAGTGTTTAGATACTCACATCTCTCGGGTGTAATAAAGTATAAATTACAATATGGAAACGGAAGATATCTCTCACTACCTGTTATAGCAAAATAGATTACCATAGGCTTGGGAAAGGATCAAACCTCCACCACATGGCGTAAGCACCTAGGATAAACTATCAAAGAGGTTTTTTTAAAGGGTTGTAACGTTAGGTGTAGGGATATGAAATACATGGTTTTGTTGGATAAAGGAAGTTTTACTGGTGGCGAGTTAACAGTCTTGGTTAATTACATGTACAATGTGGCGTTGCTAAGCCAAGACTAGACTCGACTTAAGCTAATAAATGAGAAATAACAAAAACATAAAATGAACATAGAATAAAAAGGGATGGTAGTCCGTATGTTTTTTCTCTTTTTCCTTTTTCTATTTTTTTTTTTTGCATACACTCTTACTCTACCATCCAAAATAATACATCATAGGGATTGAACATTCCCCTTACACTTGAATCTTTACATACTTTACAATTAACTAATCTAATGACTCGAATTAAGAAAATCAAAACACTTGGAGCACTTTTAAGATTAACGTACATATGGGGGTGATAAATGATGTTCTTCCCCATTACTCCATAAAATAAGTACTTACCCATGAGTCCCAATCGTCCCAAAACAATATGTACAAGGATATGACTCGACTTAGCAACCATGTAATCAATTAGAAAGTTAACTTAGGGTTTAACAAATAACAATAATGCACTAAAAATGAGCGCATACACGGAAGGCTGAGGCGATTTGGTTGTACATTTAAGTGGGGTGTAACAAATTCTTCCTTTAAGTAAAATGCTTAAAGTTAGAAATGAAAAGATAGGCTCGGAAGGGTGTACTAGGGGTTTCGTGTACTAAAAATGAGTACAACGCTAAGGGTGTGGGAAAAATTAGTTGACTTAACTAGCTAAGTAATATGACTTAAATGGTCAAGTAATTATAATACAGGTTTAACACAAGGGTAATCCTAATGCCTCTTATCATGTAGTAAATCCTACCACACGAATGTAGTCTCACTAGCGGTCTCGAGATGCATCACTAACGCAAGTTCTAGAATCTAAATGCTACCGGTACACTCATAAGCACTAAAAGTAAATGCTTTTCCTATCAAATCTAAATGCGAACCTCACATATTTAGGTGGAAAATTTTTCTGAATATACGGTTATGTGCTAGTCATACAACCTCCCATCCATGAGACGCTTGCTATGGCTAAAGTTTCACTCCTAAATGTTGTAAAAAATTTTAAATTTGGCGCTAAAATTACTCTAACAAGTATTTCTCATAGTTTTATTACACATCTACTATCAAACAAAACAAACTCAAGCGAAAGTGCATATGTAAGGTATCATCTTTTTACCCTCCCCTTACACTTAAGATGAACATTGTCCCCAATGTTCAAGTAAAGAATGTAAAAGTGAAAAAGTAAAGAGAATGAAATCAAATACTCCCCTGATTCGCTCGGTATGGATAATAGGATGGTCAGGTTAAATCTTCCTCCAAGAAAATGAACAATCAAAGCTTCCCTTCCAGAATATAAATCATCTTCTTGTCATACATAACCTGTAAAACCTGACAAAATAGACAAGACAACCTCGCGTAAAATCGGCGGCATCCTATATAAGTTACTAAATCCTAGAAAACAAGATAAGATATAATGCTTGTGGAATGAAGTTTGCAGATCTCCTGGAGATTATAAAACTTAATAATTCACAAAAACCATAAGACTCCGTTAGAAAAACAAAACCGGTAAAATTTCCAGATTTTTACACCTGACGCCGTCACAATTGACCTGCAGAAATTCTTATGTTAAGTTTCCGTAAAATTTCTGGAAAAACTTGGTCCTACTTCCTGGAAAATCCTGCAAAACTTCATTATGACTCAATACAAGTATTTGACTCTAACAAATACGAATATACATGTTCATTTAATATTGTGGAGAATCATGATCGGTTTGTTTCTTGAAAACATATTTGGGGTTTCCCTTACACTTATCTTTTGCAAAAATACCTTTAGGTGGAGTTAAGACTAGGCCAAAACAACAAAGTAAAGTATTTCCGCATTTAGTTTAGAAACATGATCTACCAACAATAAAAATTAAACATGCATACGGAAGCAAATAACAAACAAACAAAAATAAAATCACACAAAACATGGGTTGCCTCCCAAGAAGCGCTTTTCTTTATTTACGAGTCTTGTAGCTAGACTCAAGGTCATGGGTTACTACGTGACTTCATCATTGGTAATGATATACCCCATGTAGTTGCGATCATTACTGTTATGGTGGTAGTGCCTCAATCTGTCGATGCTCGCAATCACCATTCCACCTAATTTACTTCTCAAGTTAGCTACCCCATCTTGGCTCAATCCTTCGATTGTGAATGGCCCATACCACCAAGGACTTGGTTTATCGGGTGGTATTGTTGTTTCCAAGTGTCTCAAGAGTACCAAGTTCCCTTCCTCAAATGGTGTATGATTTTCTGCGGGTCGAGTATGTTCGAGTTCGACCTGAACCTTATTGCTTTTTCTTCTTTCATTTTTGGCTTTCTTATAGCTTTTTATTCTTGCCTCCCATGCAAGAATTTTATTCTGAACACGAACGGGTGTCATGCCAATGTTGTTTTTGATCTTTCTCCAACTCAAATTCTCATGCCCACTTCGCGGGGTCATGGGGAAGCTAATTTTGTTTTTCCAGATTTAAGCTCAATCTTCCTACCTTCATACTTAATGACAGCCCTAGTGGTGTTGAGGAATGGTGCCCCAAGGATTATTGGCATGCATCTATCCCCTTTATCATCGATGATCATAAAATCAACGGGGTACATGAATCCTGCGACATTAACTAATACATCTTCTGCGATTCCTAGGGGGTATACGTACGAGTGTCCAACAAGAGATAACCTAACACGAGTAGGTGCTGGCATTTTTGACGTTAGTTGGATGTAAATAGTTAGGGGCATAAGATTTACTTCCGATCCTTGGTCGGCGAAAGCACTAAGATGTTTCAAGTCCCCGATGCTCGTTGGTATCTCAAAGTTCCCGCATGCTATCTGCTTATTAGCCACTTTTTGTACCAATAGCTTCTCGAATACTGATCCTCCAGGAAGCGTATCATACTCATCTTTCACTTCTTCCTCTTTCTCAGAAACCTGTCCGGAGGATTGGTTACGCCCATCAACCTTAATCCAATTTGTTATGGTGTTTTTGTTTATATCATGTTTCAGGTAGTAACTCAAAGGTTGGGATTCTGGTGGTTTTTCTAAGGTCTGTTTAGCAGGAGTTTCTACCTTCTCGTTATCCTTATGGACAATGGTGATGGAGTTAACAAATTGGGTGGTGGGAGTGGCGCTTTCTTTCCTTAGTAGTATTCATTCGGGGGTTCTCTGGTTGGCATACTCCTCCAATAGACTCATCATCTCATTCATTTTCTCCTGCATCTCCTCTTTTTGCTTATAAACTGCTTCCTCGAATCTAGCAAGCCGATCTGAGTGAGTTGCCATATATTCTCTCATCCTAGCCTCAAACTCCGAGCTAAGTTCCTTGGGAGGGGAACAAGGTGGGGTGTAGCTCTGAAAAGTCTCGACATGCTCTCTAGAAGGCGACTCAGATAATGGTGCCGAAGTTGGTTTTGAGACGGAATTAACAGTAGCTCGTCTAGGACTTAAAGGCCTCATTTGCCTTTCCTCAAAATAGTCAACTTTTGCCTCGAGTTTGCATAGGAGCTCATCGGGAATTTCGGTGGTCCCTCCAGATGTTGAGACTGCATTGATAGCTGCTTCTACTGTATGATTAAACTCCCACATTTCCTGATTATCAGTGGCGAGCTTCTCGATAATTGCCCAAGACTCCTCGGCGTTCTTATCACGCAGTTTACCTCCCGCGGCCCTATCGATTGTGCGCTTAGTGTGATAGTCAACATGGTCGTAGAAAATCTGGATTAATAACCAAAGGTTTATACCATGATAAGGGACCTTGTGGAGGAGATCCTTAAAACGGGCCCAAGCTTCGTAGAAAGTTTCACCCTGCTGCTGTTCAAACATCAGAATGTCATTTCTAAGCATTGCAGTCTTCCCCGGTGGGAAGAATTGGGTAAGGAAGCGATTGGTGAGGTTATTCCATATGGTGATGGATCCCGCGGGTAAACGCTCAAGCCATTGACTAGCTTGATCTCGTAGAGAGAATTGGAATAGGCGTAAACGGGTAGTCTCTCTAGTTTCAACACCTAGGTCTATGGAATCTACGATTTTGAGGAAGTCCTTAAGATGTTCGTTTGGATCTACGGAACGAAGTCCATGGAATGCACATCCGATTTGCACCAACCGGATGGTGTCGGATCGCAAGGGGGTCACATTGGCTCCGGTGAGCTCAATGGTGTTTCAGTAGCCTTGGTGGCTAGGTTGGGAATACTCTCCTAAGGTTCGGGGCGTAAGGGGTTGATGAGGCGAAAAATGATCCGTTTTTAGGGGGTCATTTAAGCCCGAATCCGACTTTATTTGATCAAATATTGCCCTAAATCGTTCTTTTTGTGATTTTAGGTACTTGGAGAGTGAATTCTGGAAAAGAAGCCATTTTGGACGTTTTTGGAGCATAAAAGTGAAGAAAACGGCAAAGTCTCAATTTTCCATGCTGGGAACAGTACATGAAGGCGTCAAGAGTCCTTCCTGACGGCGTCAAAATCCCAAGAATAAAAATCCGTAGTTGATGACGGCGTCACACAGGGCGTCAGAAGTAGATCAAGGCCGTCCGAGGAAGTATTTGGCGGCGAGATGACGGCGTCACACCTTTGTTCTTGACGCCGTCACCCCTATTTTCCTATATATAGTTTTCTAGTTTTTCACATTAGGAGAGAAGTTTTGGAGAAACCCTAAAGACAATTTTGGTGCAACTTTTACAGGTTTTTCAAGGGTTCCAAACCCTTGATACCTTGCATTGTAATTGAGATAAGTGTTCTTCTAATTCAATCAATATGTCTATGTGTTGGTTGTCTATATCTTGTTCTTGTCTCAATTATGCTAGGCTAGATCTCTTTTGTGTTTGCTTAGATCTAATGAAACCTAGATATTGATTATGTGTTGATTACTTGTTTATTCTTGTTTTGGATGAATGATTTTATATGTTAGGCTTAAGAAAACTGGCAGATCTCCAAATGGTAACATGCTTGAACGTCTTAAGAAACATGAACCGAGGCGTACTAGGTCTTTATTGGTTGTATTTAATGCATGAGCCACTGTTTACAATCCCTATAGTTGTGCTGGGCATGGTGTAGGAGGAGATAAGAGCTCATAGAGTTGGGGAGTTATGTATGCCACCCCATGAATGGTATTAAGGAATACAATCCGTCATCCATACAATTATAACAAGTAATTAACGTGTAAAAGATATCTAGGGAGTAGTGAAGTCTAAGTAAACACATTTTCTCCAATTACTGCTCACAACCTTAGTATAATTAGTTTATTTTCATTTTTAGTATTTTATTTTGATTGCATCTTAGTTTGGGTTAGTTGAATAGCAACTAATTCCGCCCACTCTTCCAAAACCCGAGATTTTTACTTGCTTTCTAAAAAATATAAAAACACAAAAATAATCATCCCTCACCTTTAGAACTAGTAATTAGGCTTTCTAATCCTAGCGACACTATTCCCAAGCTGAACGATCAATCCCCCGGTACTTGTCACTATACTATACTACAACGATCAGGTACACTGCCTGGTGGGGGTTGTAAGCTTCTCGAGATCACTCGAGAGGTAAAGCCTGTTGCGATTCCCACGCATAAAGTTTTTGGCGCCGCAGCCCGGGGAATAGTTATTGTCTAGGTTAGGATTTCTTTTTATTAGGTCTACTTGCTAGATTCCTTTCTAGTAAGATTTTATTTTTTATTTTTAGGTCTTCTTTAGTCTATCTTATTTCTTCGTGCCTTTGTTCGTAACTCTTTACCATCCGACATCATGGAAGGTGGTAACATCTTTGAACCCGTCATCCCACCAGAACAAAACCCACCACTAGAACCCCTTAGGCCCCGAACCTTAGGAGAGTATTCCCGACCTAGCCACCAAGGCTACCGAAACACCATTGAGCTCACCGGAGACAATGTGACCCCCTTGCGATCCGACACCATCCGGTTGGTGCAAAGCGGATGTGCATTCCATGGACTTCGTTCCGAAGATCCAAACCAACATCTTAAGGACTTCCTCAAAATCGTAGATTCCATAGACCTAGGTGTTGAAACTAGAGAGATTACCCGTTTACGCCTATTCCAATTCTCTCTACGGGATCCATCACCACATGGGACAATCTCACCAATCGCTTCCTTACCCAATTCTTTCCGCCGGAAAAGACTGCAATGCTTAGAAGGGACATTTTGATGTTTGAGCAACAGCGGGGTGAAACTTTCTACGAGGCTTGGGCCCGTTTTAAGGATCTCCTCTACAAGATCCCTCATCATGGCATAAACCTTTGGTTATTAGTCCAGATTTTCTACGACCATGTTGACTATCACACTAAGCGCACCATCGACAAGGCCGCGGGAGGTAAATTGCGTGATAAGAATGCCGAGGAGTCTTGGGCAATTATCGAAGAGCTCGCTGTTGATAATCATGAGATTTGGGAATTTAAACATACGATAGAAACGACCATCAATGCAGTCTCGACATCTGGAGGAACCACCGAAGTCCCCGATGAACTCTTATGCAAACCTGAGGCAAAAGTTGACTATTTTGAGGAAAGACAAAGGAGACCTTTAAGTCCTAGACAAGCCACTGTCAATTCTGTCTCAAAACCAACTTCGGCACCATTATCTGAGTCACCTTCTAGAGAACATGTCGAGACTTTTCAGAGGTGCACCCCACCTTGTTCCCCTCCGAAGGAACTTAGCTCGGAGTTTGAGGCTAGGATGAGAGAATATATGGCAACTCACTCTGATACTTGCTAGATTCGAAGAAGCAGTTTATAAGCAAAAAGAGGAGATGCAGGAGAAAATGAATGAGATGATGAGTCTATTGGAGGAGTATGCCAACCAGAGAACCCCCGAATGAATACTACTAAGGAAAGAAAGCGCCACTCCCACCACCCAATTTGTTAAATCCATCACCATTGTCCATAAAGGTAACGAGAAGGTAGAAACTCCTGCTAAACAGACCTTAGAAAAACCACCAGAGTCCCAACCTTTGAGTTACTACCTGAAACATGATATAAACAAAAACACCATAACAAATTGGATTAAGGGTGATGGGCGTAACCAATCCTCCGGACAGGTTCCTGAAAAAGAGGAAGAAGAGGAAGATGAGCATGATACGCTTCTTGGAGGATCAGTGGTCGAGAGGTTACTGGTACAGAAAGTGGCTACTAAGCAGGTAGCATGTGGGAACTTTGAAATACCAACGAGCATCGGGGACTTGAAACATCTTAGTGCTTTCGCCGACCAAGGATCGGAAGTAAATCTTATGCCCCTAACTATTTACATCCAACTAACGTCAAAAATGCCAGCACCTACTCGCGTTAGGTTATCTCTTGTTGGACACTCATACGTATACCCCCTAGGAATCGCAGAAGATGTATTAGTTAATGTTGCAGGATTCATGTACCCCGTTGATTTTATGATCATTGATGATAAAGGGGATGGATGCATGCCAATAATCCTTGGGGTACCATTCCTCACCACCGCTAGGGCTGTCATTAAGTATGAAGGTAGGAAGATTGAGCTTAAATCTGGAAAAAGAAAGATTAGCTTCCCTATGACCCCGCGAAGTGGGCATGAGAATTTGAGTTGGAGAATGATCAAAAACAACATTGGCACGACACCCATTCGTGTTCAGAATAAGATTCTTGCATGGGAGGCAAGAATCAAAAGCTATAAGAAAGCTAAGGATGAAAGAAGAAAAGGCAATAAGGTTCCAATTGAACTCGAACATACTCGACACTAAAAAAATCACACACCATTTGAGGAAGGGAGCTTGGTGCTCTTGAGACACTTGGAAACAACAATACCACCCGATAAACCAAGCCCTTGGTGGTATGGGCCATTCACAATCGAAGGATTGAGCCAAGATGGGATAACTAACTTGAGAAGCAATTTAGGTGGAAAGGTGATTGCGAGTATCGACAGATTGAGGCACTACCACCATAACAGTAATGATCGAAACTATATGGGGTATATCATTTCAATTGATGAGAACACGTAGTAACCCATGACCTTGAGTCTAGCTACAAGACTCGTAAATAAAGAAAAGCGCTTCTTGGGAGGCAACCCATGTTTTGTGTGATTTTCATTTTGTTTGATTGTCATTTGCTTCCGTATGCATGTTTTATTTTTATTGTTGGTTGATCATGTCTCTAAATTAAAATGTGGAAATACTTTACTATGTTGTTTGGCCTAGTCTTAACTCCAACCTAAAAGTATTTTTTGCAAAAGATAAGTGTAAGGGGAAACCCCAAATATGTTTTTAAGAAACAAACCGATCATGATTCTCCACAATATTAAATGAACATGTATATTCGTATTTGTTAGAGTCAAATGCTTGTATTGAGTCATAATGAAGTTTTGCAGGATTTTCCAGGAAGTAAGACCAAGTTTTTCCAGAAATTTTCCGGAAACTTAACATAAGAATTTCTGCAGGTCCATTCTGACGGCGTCAGAGTATTACTCTTGACGGCGTCAGGAGTTAAAATCTGGAAATTTTACCTGTTTTGTTTTTCTAACGGAGTCTTATGGTTTTTGTGAATTATTAAGTTTTATAATCTCCAGGAAATCTGCAAACTTCATTCCACAAGCATTATATCTTACTTTGTTTTCTAGGATTTAGAAACTTATATAGGATGCCACCGATTTTACGCGAGGTTGTCTTGTCTATTTTTGTCAGGATTTACAGGTTATGTTCGACAAGGAGATGATTTATATTCTGGAAGGGAAGCTTTGATGGTTCATTTTCTTGGAGGAAGATTTAACCTGGCCAACCTATAATCCATACCGAGCGAATCAGGGGAGTATTTGATTTCATTCTCTTTACTTTTTCACTTCTACATTCTTTACTTGAACATTGGGAACAATGTTCATCTTAAGTGTAAGGGGAGGGTAAAAAGATGATACCTTACATATGCACTTTCGTGTGAGTTTGTTTTGTTTGATAGTAGATGTGTAATAAAACTATGAGAAATACTTGTTAGTGCAATTTTAGCGCCAAATTTAAATTTTTTTTACAACATTTAGGAGTGAAACTTTAGCCATAGCAAGCGTCTCATGGATAGGAGATTGTATGACTAGCGCATAACCGTATATTCAGAAAAATTTTCCACCCAAATATGTGAGGTTCGCCTTTAGATTTGATAGGAAAAGCATTTACTATTAGTGCTTATGAGTGTACCGGTAGCATTTAGATTCTAGAACTTGCGTTAGTGATGCATCCCAAGACCGCTAGTGAGACTACATTCGTGTTGTAGGATTTACTACATGATAAGAGGCATTAGGATCACCCTTGTGTTAAACCCGTATTATAATTACTTGACCATTTAAGTCATATTACTTGGCTAGTTAAGTCAACTAATTTTTCCCACACCCTTAGCCTTGTACTCATTTTTAGTACACGAAACCCCTAGTACACCCCTCCGAGCCTATCTTTTCGTTTCTAACTTTAAGCATCTTACTTAAAGGAAGAATTTGTTACACCCCACTTAAATGTACACCCAAATCGCCTTAGCCTTCCGTGTATGCGCTCATCTTTAGTGCATTATTGTTATTTGTTAAACCCTATGTTAACTTTCTAATTGATTACATGGTTGCTAAGTCGAGTCATATCATTGTACATATTGTTTTGGGACGATTGGGACTCATGGGTAAGTACTTATTTTATAGAGTAATGGGGAAGAACATCATTTATTACCCCCATATGTACGTTAATCTTAAAAGTGCTCCAAGTGTTTTGATTTTCTTAATTCGAGTCATTAGAATAGTTGAATGTAAAGTATGTAAAGATTCAAGTGTAAGGGGAATGTTCATTCCCTATGATGTATTATTTTGGATGGTAGGGTAAGAGTGTATGCAAAAAAAAAAAAAAAAATAATAATAAAAAAAAAAAAAAAAATCGAAAAAAAATAGAAAAAGGAAAAAGAGAAAAAACATACGGACTACCATCCCTTTTCATTCTATGTTTATTTTATGTTTTTCTTATTTTTCATTTATTAGCTTAAATCGAGTCTAGTCTTGGCTTAGCAACGCCATCTTGTACATGTAATTAACCAAGATTGTTAACTCGCCACTAGTAAAACTTCCTTTATCCAACACAACCGTGTAATTCATATCCCTATACCTAACGTTACAACCCTTTAAAAGACCTCTTTGATAGTTTATCCTAGGTGCTTACGCCATGTGGTGGAGGTTTGATCCTTTCCTAAGCCTATGGTAATCTATTTTGCTATGACGGGTAGTGAGAGATATCTTCCATTTCCATAATGTTATATTACTTTATTACACCCGAGAGATGTGAGTATCTAAACACTATTTGTGAGGTGCTTGTGTATGACCTCCGTGCTTGTCTATTGGTCTTTAGTGGAACGATTATTTGTTGTAATTACTTTTATATTAGTGTTAAATGACCCATAACTTGTCTTTTGAGTAGAATAAAAGCGCATTTGCTTGAGGACAAGCAAATCTCAAGTGTAAGGGTATATGATGAGACGAAAAAGGGTCCGTTTTTAGGGGGTCATTTAAGCCCGAATCCGAATTTATTTGATCAAATATTGCCCCAAATCGTTCCTTTTGTGATTTTAGATACTTGGAGAGTGAATTCTGGAAAAGAAGCCATTTTGAACGTTTTTGGAGCATAAAAGTGAAGAAAACAGCAAAGTCTCAATTTTCCATGCTGGGAACAGTACATGAAGGCATCAAGAGTAACTCATGACGACGTCAAAACCCAAAGAATAAAAATCCGTAGTTGATGATGGCGTCACACAGGGCGTCAGAAGTAGATCAAGGCCGTCCGAGGAAGTATTTGGCGGCGAGATGACGGCGTCACACCCTTGTTCTTGACGCCGTCACCCCTATTTTCCTATATATAGTTTTCTAGTTTTTCACATTAAAAAAAAGAAGTTTTGGAGAAACCCTAAAGACGATTTTGGTGCAACTTTTACAGGTTTTTCAAGGGTTCCAAACCCTTGATACCTTGCATTGTAATTGAGATAAGTGTTCTTCTAATTCAATCAATATGTCTACGTGTTGGTTGTCTATATCTTGTTCTTGTCTCAATTCCATTATGCTAGGCTAGATCTCTTTTGTGTTTTCTTAGATCTAATGAAACCTAGATATTGTTTATGTGTTGATTACTTGTTTATTCTTGTCTTGGATGAATGATTTTATATGTTAGGCTTAAGAAAACTGGCAGATCTCCAAATGGTAACATGCTTGAACGTCTTAAGAAACATGAACTGAGGCGTACTAGGTCTTTATTGGTTGTAGTTAATGCATGAGCCACTGTTTACAATCCCTATAGTTGTGCTGGGCATGGTGTAGGAGGAGATAAGAGCTCATAGAATTGGGGAGTTATGTATGCCACCCCATGAATGGTATTAAGGAATACAATCCGTCATCCATACAATTATAACAAGTAATTAACGTGTAAAAGATATCTAGGGAGTAGTGAAATCTAAGTAAACACATTTTCTCCAATTACTGCTCACAACCTTAGTATAAATTAGTTTAATTTTCATTTTCAGTATTTTATTTTGATTGCATCTTAGTATTGGGTTAGTTGAATAGCAACTAATTCCGCCCACTCTTCCAAAACCCGAGATTTTACTTGCTTTCATAAAAATATAAAAATACAAAAAATAATCATCCCTCACCTTTAGAACTAGTATTTAGGCTTTCTAATCCTAGCGACACTATTCCTAAGCTGAACGATCAATCCCCCGGTACTTGTCACTATACTATACTACAACGATCAGGTACACTGCCTGGTGGGGGTTGTAAGCTTCTCGAGATCCCTCGAGAGGTAAAGCCTGTTGCGATTCCCACGCATCACCTCTTCCACATCTTGCTTCCCTAAGAACCAATGAATTCGGGGTCGAGTCAAGCTAGCGACTCGGTAAACAAAAACAGTAGCATGTACTTAGGGTTTTCACCCTAAGTGTGGGGGAGCTACCCCTACTGTGGTTACCAACAAAGTGAAAAACAAAATGATTTTTCCACATTTAGCTTGTAATGTTACCCTTTTACGTTCAAAGAGTCGGCATAATAGCCGGGACTTTTAATATTGAGGTCAATATTCATTCTAAGTGTGTGTGTGTGTGTGTGGGGGGGGGGGTATTTCGCTATTCTAGCGAATTTTATCACATTTTACTATCTAATACCCCCGTTTTTGACCAAAAAATTTAAAAATTTTTCACTCAAGTTTCAAAATTTTTGTGGTTATCAATCCGCCGTGTCTAAGCGACAAAAGGGATTGGCTAATCCAGGAGCAAACGGCTCTTGGTAAAGATAACTCAAACCCGTTGATGGCTTACAATTTGCCAAAAATTGTATGGTTCCTCAACTCTCCATCATCCTCAAAAGCTAATGAGTTGGCTAGCCCGCAAGATTATGGCTTGTGGTAAAGGCCGTGGAAAAACCATAATTGGTAATGAACTCACCAAGATGTTGACTGTTCCATCAAGAGTTGGCTAGTCCAGGAGCAAACGGCTCCTGGTAAAGACAAATCAAATCCGTTGACAGCTGGTGGTTTGCTCAGAATCACACGGCTATCAGGTGTGCCACAGTTCTTACACCTGGCTACTCCAGAAGTGATGGATTTTGGTAAAGAGACTTCAAATCCATTAATTTTTCTCAAAAAGATTGATAGGGACTAGCGATAGTTTAGTGTGGGGGATTGATGAGTGTGTAAATACTCAGCATTTTTAGTCAATTCTGAGCTGCAAAACGATCAAAAATACTCAAAAACGCACCAAAATGCGAAGAAAATCCCAAAGATCGTATTTTATATGTTTCTGATGCAAAATGAGTGAAAACAAACCAAAAACGAACAAAATTTGCATAAATGGCAGTTTCAGTCCCCCAACTTTCAAAGTTTTACAAAACTAGTCCCTGGTCAGTCATTTTCAAAGAAAAGTCAACCCTTGCTCTTTAAAAGTCAAAATAAATCACAAATGATCTTTGGGTAAAAACTTTTGGGAAAATTACAAGTTTGGTCCCTCAATTTTGGCAAATTGGCAATTTTAGTCCCTGGTGCTTCAAAATTGGAAAATTGCATTTTTGGTCCTATGGTTTATCTAACTTGACAGGTTTTGTCCTCTTGGTGATGTGGGATATTTACAATAATGGTCCGTGAAATTTCAGAGTTGCAAATTTGGTCCTTATGGTTTCATAGTACAAACTCAAACGGACCCTTTTTTTTACAACATTAAACCAAACGGACTTAATATTAACTCCCCAATCCACCCTCTTATAAGCCCACTCACTTAATCCCTCACCCAAGCCCAAATATTCACTAAAGCCCAATACCAAAAAAACCCCTAGTACGTTTTATACACAAAACGTATCTTCCTCCCACTCAGTCAAACACAGAGATAAAATAATACCACCAATCTCCATCACCAAACTCCACCCATGTGACTGCTAACAGCCAAACCCTCTATCACCATCCTCCCATAACCATCAAATACCAAGCCCAATCCCACTATCCTTTCTCCCCCTCCTCACAAACCGTACCTACCACATGCCCCGTCACCAATCCACCATCACCACATATGGGCGCCAAAACAGAAAGGTCAAGATGATTTTAAAAGTGATGGACGACTGAGATATAAGAACAATAAGCACAAGGAAGATGACAAGAGAGGAAGAAAACCCTAGATTGGAGTGATATAAATTGTAAGCCCACATGAGGCAGTGAGATATATTTGGTTTTAGTAGTCAAAAATTAGATTTTTAAGGTTTTAGTCAAGTAGTAGGTTTCAGTTCTTAATTCAAGTTTTTATCAATGTTTAGTTTCAGTTTCTAAAGTTTTATGTATTCAATGGTTTCAGTTTTTAGTAATCAAAGTTCAAGTTTCTCTTAAAAATGTGCTTTTCATCTTATCAAGTATTGCTTATTCATAATTTAGGTTTGCTTATTCTGCTTTGGTTAAACTCAGTATACCATTTATATTTTCCAGTATTAACTTAAGAACCCTCCTCCTTACAATTTGACAATCACTCACAGTATGTTGTATGACTCAGTTTGTTTCAGCTTATTTAGTATTTTGAGATAGTTGGAATGGTTTAGTTTGGGTCTGAAAACCCTTTGAAGTCTGCAACAGGTAGTCAAGTCACCACTTTTGACCTATTTGATGCCTAATGCATACCTATTTTAGCAACACTCTGTCCCAATAATCCTTTTTGCTCTAGGTTTTAGATGAGTATAAGTTTAAATTAGAGTTAGATTTATGTTACATAAGTACTTGGTAGTGTGGTATTTGATAATTGTGTTCTGAAATTTCATTTTTAAACTTAGTTTGTGGTTTAGATTGAAGGCTGTAAGGTAGCTCAACCAACCCGCTGACTCTAGGCCTGCTGAATCAGCAGCCTGTATCCCCATGCAAACCCCCTGTTAATCCAAGTTTTTAGGCAAGTTAGAGTCGAGTTTAAAATTTGAAGTTTGTTTTAAATGTTGTTAGAAGTATAGAGTCTAGGACTTTAGGTTTATTGTTGAAATTGCTTGCTTATTTGGCTGCTTGACTGTGCCTCATTTTTAGTTTAAGACTCTCGGTTCCTTTGTTGTTTATTGTTTCTGTCACGCATACTTATTTGATAACTTGTTTTTGGCCATCCTTTTGAGTTAACTGTTGCATCCGCTGCCTGCTATCCCCTGCTACATCAGGTACCTCTTGCCCCGAAACCCGCTTTGAAACCCATTTTTAGTTTACTCATTTTTTTTAAATAGGACCTAATAATCATTATCTAGTAAGTTTGTCAGCTTGATTAAACGTTCCTAATTTTAGTTTAACTTTATGAATTTTTTTTAGAGCTTATTAGAGCCCTTGAAGTGAGCCCCCTAGGATTGTGAATGCCCTGCAACCTCAGTTCTTGCCAACTTTCAGAAGAGTATAGAATGTTCATTAGTTAGCTTTAGGATTTGATGTTTGTTGTTTTAAGTAGCATATTAAGTGGTGTTTAGGATAAAAGCCTTAGGTTTCCTGTTATTGATTATTTGTAGCACTTAAATGAGCACTCTTTTGGCCCTCTTGAGCCCCTGCTGCTGCTGTTCTTACCAAGCTGAGCTTGTCTAGTTTTTATTTATTTATTTATTTTATTTCTTTGTTTGGTCACTAGATTCTTGATGCTTTTGTTTATTATTGTTCTTGTTATGGCTGTTTGTTGTCACTATTAAGTTTGTGTAAGATTTTGTAATCTTAGGTTTGATTTCGTATGTATTGGTATTAGATTGCAAGAACTACACAATCTTAGATCTTGAATCTGTTATGGTTTTGAAAATAGATTAGTTTGAATGAGTTTGTTAAAATCTGTTTTCAAAAGTTGTATCATGTTTGTATTTAAGAGTTTGAAAAAGAAAGAAAACTAAAAAAATATATAATTGCCAAATTGTGCAAAATGTGGGAATCGAACCTAGAACCTCACACTCTCAACAGACACAACACAAACAACGAACAACCATCTGTGCTATGTTATCTTTTATTAACCTTCTCATTTATTAGTCATTTAGTATCATTTAATTTGTATAGCTTATTTACATCCCAGCTTTCTATTTGCTTATTTTCTTGCTTATTGTTACTTCTTATTTCAAATCTCTATTTTTCCTAGGTTAGTATTAGTATTACTTAATTTCCAAAAAAATTTCAGATTTTTCTCATGAGTTTAAGTATTTTTAATAGTTTAATTCCTTTAAAATAGAATTTAATTAGTAATAAATAGAATTTTTGTCGAAAAATTAAATTTCTTTTTTCTAAAATTTTCCTTTGTCTTGTACTACGTAAAAAAATTAATTGGAAACTCGTAGGATGTTTGGAACTAAAAATTTACGTTTTATTTTGCGCTCTCGCGTAGTTTTTAAATAAATGTCACGTTTTTAATTTGTTTAACGTTTTAGGATTCCCGATACCTAATTATGTCTTCCCGTAGTGTTTTAGGTTTTTCCTAGTTAGTTAATTGCCTTAGGTTAATTTACTTTTATCATTCGTTCGTTAATTTTCAAATTCGTTAATTTAACGGATCGCAAAACCAAATAACCTTTCTAATCATACAAGATTTTAATCACAATCTCATTCGAAGCTTTCCATTCACACCTCGTTGGGGTACGACACGGGAAATCACTTCCCGGTCTCACAATTTGAATATCACTTTCACAAGTTTTGCGGGGTAATCGTTTTCCTAAACGGTTTACTCGTATTACTTCACGATTATTTGTTTCACGACAAATTGTTGATATTTTGATAAAATTGTTGTTTGCACACACCAAAATACAACGAATCACCTCTTCACAATCATCCATCACCTCAATCGCCTAATGCATCCTAGCTAAGAATTCCTTAGCTATTTGAGAGTTCATCTTGATAACCTAATGGAGTATGATCAGTTTAATTGTGGATGCAAGAACAATTTTTTTTGTCTCTGAAAGCATAGTTGATTATAACGATTAAGGAAGAACATTCTAGATTTAGGCTCATTCACAACTATTCCATCTTCCACAACAACTCCCTGTGGTGGATTAAGATTCCTGTCACCACCAACTACCTTAGGCTCCATTTTAAGAAAGAGTTGTTCAAAGTTAATCGTCTTCCTCTTCTCTGAGTCTCCCTGAGTAGGTTGCCTCTTCTTTGATGCAGGGATGTCAAGTTTAAGTAGCTCAGATGGTGTAGGAATGTTTAGCTTAGCAGTTGTATCTCATACCCAGTTGAACTTTTGTGCCAAATTTGCAAGGAGTTGAAGAGTGTCTTTGAGTTTCTGATGCTTGGCCAGTCATGAATTTCTATCCATTCCAAGAACCTAAGGTTGCCCAAATTAAATTTATTGTAGGTCCGAAAGCTCCTAACTTCATGGTTCCAGGTGATAGTCATCGTGGCCTATTTGTTCTGATTACCATATTAGTTTTGTAATTTTATTGTCTCTCATTATTCACCAATAATATATAAGTTGCAAAGGTGGGCCAAACCTACATGAAGCCCACATACAAAACAAATATCGGATAAGTTTTAAAATTCACTAAGTACATATTTGACGGTGGTCAGGAGAAGGGACAATAATGGTCATGGATATACCTTGGCTAGGCCGCACATATAGAAAGTGAAAACTAACATTTATGATTAAACTGAACCGAAAAGACCTTACTCGTTTAATAGCTTATATTATTGAACAATTAATTCTTTCACTCTTATCTAGTATTTAAAAGAAGTGATTTTCTTGTTTTTCATCTAGTATTTAAAAGAAGTGATTTTCTTGTTTTTCTAACTATTACTTATGCAATTGATTGTGCCACATGATTCTAACTATTGGCAGGTTATATGTTGCTAACATGAGCTCGTTTGACTTATCAAAAATGAATTTTAATATTAACTAATCATGGTCAAGTGGTCAAAGCTTATAACTATATCGCTAAAATATGAGAAGTTTCAAGTTTGAATCTTGTTTGGTGTAAATAATTGTAAACTGATTAGACTAAAAAAAAACTTTATCTGATTCGAGTCTGTATGAGCATGCGCGGAGATGGGGTGGGGGGGACAAGGGCAAGTGCTCACCTAGCGAAAAAATTTGTAGCGTAAATTTTCAAAAATATTTTGCTTTCTTCGTAATTCCTCCCCCAGTACCAATTTACAATGTAGTTTCTAAAATTTATTAAAGTGTGCCTCCTCGATCAAAAAATTCTGACGCCACCCCTGTGTATGAGGAGATTATGTGCATTAATCGTTTGTATCATCATAGTTTACAGTTACCATAAAAGTAAATCAACTTTAATATTTTGGGATCCTTGATATCAATGGGCAAATGTATCTTATTCACTTGTTTGTTTCTTCCTATCATGGGCTCGAAGTCTCGAACAGTAATGGTTGTTACCTACCTCTTAGGCCCAAAAGACCAAGTCAACGTACATTATTTTGATGTTAGACGTTTTCATTAGCCCAAAACCACCAACTATTACTTCACTTTTAGAAATAATGAAATCTGAAACCACCATGTAAAGTTTTTAGGAAACTATTGAGCTAGAAATTTCTTTTTCTTTCATCCGAAACTAATAAAAGCGATCATTTATTCTCGAAGATGGTTTTTGTTTTTGTATTATTGTCATTAATAAACTAGGAGAGTCATATAGATGCTAATTCTTGCTCATGTACCTTTAATTAGGTTAGAGCAAGGGATAATCTAGGTTGTCCACTTGTTTATATTCTATTGATGAGGCGAAAAATGATCCATTTTTAGGGGGTCATTTAAGCCCGGAATTGAATTTATTTGATCAAATATTGCCCTAAATTGTTCCTTTTGTGATTTTAGGTACTTTTGGAGTGAATTATGGAAAAGGAAGCATTTTGAACGTTTTTGGAGCATAAAAGTGAAGAAAACGGCAAAGTCTTAATTTTCCTTGCTTGGAACAGTACCTGACGGCGCCACCAATTTCTTAATGACGGCGTCAAGAGGAAAAACAAGAGGTGAAGAGGTTGGAGTCCATGACGGTCCAGAACACTTTTGCATTAGGGCGTGACGGCGTCACCAAGGCCGTCATGACCCTTTAACACGTGACGGCCCAGAGGAGAAATGGTCTTGACGGCATCAGATCTGGATCTAGGCAATCCGATTTTATTATGGGCGGCGGGTTGACAGCGTCAGAATTTTCTTCTTGACGCCGTCACCTTAGAAAATCTATATATAGTCTTTGTAATTTTTATTCATAAGGGAGGACAATATTAGGGATGACTTGAATAAACCCTAGCTCGACTTTTACAGTATTTTCAAGGGTTTTCACCTCTTGAAACCTTTCATGTTCAATTAAGATAAGTATCCTTTCAATTCATTCAATATGTCTATGTGTTGTTTGAATATATCTTACGCTTGTCTTGATTTTAACTTGCTAGGTTAGATCTCTTGTGTGTTTGCTTAGATGTAATGAAACCTAGATGTTGATTATAGTTGATTGCTTGTTTATAGTTGTAATGGATGAATGATTTCGATGTTAGGCTTAAGAAAACTGGCAGACTTTCATTGTGTGACTTGCTTGAACGTCTTAAGAAACATGAACCAATGCGTACTAGGTTTTTATGGTTGTATTTAATGCATGAGCGAATTCTAGTGATCCCATGTTAGGAGCTTTTTGCAGGCTCGACATAGGAGTAATGTAGGAGCTTATAGAGATGGGGAAATACGTACGCCACCCCACGATTGGTATTAAGGAATATAACCCTTCATCCACGCAACTGTAACAACTATCAACCTGTAAAAGATATATAGGGAGTAATGAAATCTAAGTAAACACAACTTTCCCATTTATTGTTCACACCACATTAGTAATTAG
This sequence comes from Artemisia argyi, assembly GCA_030686995.1. Classification (NCBI taxonomy): domain Eukaryota; kingdom Viridiplantae; phylum Streptophyta; class Magnoliopsida; order Asterales; family Asteraceae; genus Artemisia; species Artemisia argyi. The sequence continues at coordinate 45,257,263 of CM060709.1, read as the reverse complement.
CCTTATTTTCATTCTTGTTATTTTATTTTGATTGCACTTTAGTTATTGGGTTAGTTGGCTAGCAACTAATTCCGTCCACTCCTCCAAAACCCGTGATTTTTAATTGTTTTCATAAAACATAAAAAAAATACAAAAAGAATCATCCCTCACCTCTAGACCTAGTTTTTAGGCTTTCTAATCCTAGCGACACTATTCCTGAGTTGAACGATCAATCCCCCGGTACTTGTCACTATACTATACTACAACGATCAGGTACACTGCCTGGTGGGGGTTGTAAGCTTCTCGAGATCCCTCGAGAGGTAAAGCCTGGTGCAATTCCCACGCATCAAGTTTTTGGCGCCGCAGCCCAGGGAGTAGTTATTGTCTAGGTTAGAATTTCTTTTTATTAGGTCTACTTGCTAGATTCCTTTCTAGTAAGATTTTATTTTCATTTTTAGGTTTTCTTTAGTCTATCTTATTTCTTCATGTCTTTGTTCATAATCTTTACCATCCGACATCATGGAAGGTGGTAACATCTTTGAACCCATCAACCTACCACAACAAGGCCACCCACAAAACTCACCACTAGTAAACCAAGCTCTTAGGCCCCAAACCCTAGGAGAGTATTCCCGACCTAGCCACCAAGGCTATCGAAACACCATTGAGCTCACCCAAGGAGCCAATGTGTCCCCCTTGCGATCCGACACCATCCGGTTGGTGCAAAGCGGATGTGCATTCTGTAGACTTTGTTCCGAAGATCCTAATCAACATCTCAAGGACTTCCTTAAAATTGTAGATTCTATAGACCTTGATGTTAAAACTAGAGAGTCGACCCGATTACGCCTATTCCAATTCTCTCTAAGTGATCAAGCTAGTCAATGGCTTGAACGTTTACCCGCGGGATCCATGACCTCATGGGATGATCTCACCACTCGTTTCCTTGCTCAATTTTTCCCACCGGGGAGAACTACCAAGCTTAGGAATGATATCTTGATGTTCCAACAACGTCAAGGTGAAACACTATATGAAGCATGGACTCGTTTCAAGGACTTACTCCAAAAAGTCCCTCATCATGGTATAGATCTTTGGCTCCAAGTCCAAATCTTCTATGACCATATCGATCTCTCCACAAGGCGAACCATTGACCAATCGGCCGGTGGCAAGCTACGTGATCTAAGTGCAGAAGAATCATGGGAACTCATAAAAGATCTTGCTCTCTATGACAACGAAAGTTGGAATGATCCCCGTGATTTGAACAAAACGGTCAAGGCAATATCTTTGCCTTCGAACAGCTCTAGCACTCCTGACCGTAGGATCATGGAACTTGAGGACCAAGTCAAGTTTCTCATGAAATCTTATGAAGCTCCCAAACCTTCAAGCCAAGTGAATAAAATTACTTCTTCATGCGAATTATGTAATGGTCCCCATGACACTCGTGATTGCGTGGAACTCCCCGGAACAGCTTTTGCGGACTACGCATCCTCGCGTACCGACGAAGCGGGAGATAAGTGGTACACTTTCAAACCCGAGCCAAACCCTTACGGTGATTCCTACAATCCTTCTTGGAAAAATCACCCAAACCTTATGTGGAAACAAAACCAAAACAATTCTTCCAATCCGCCTAATCGCTACCAACCAAACGGTCCACCATCCAACCGTACTTTCAACAACAATCCTTCTAATAACTATGGTAGTACCAACAATCTTGAAGAATTGATGTCCAAGTTTATGGCATCTCAAGAAGCTCGCATAGTTAAGTTTGAAACCGAATTCAACCAACAACAAACGGAGATGACTAATAAGATTGACAACTTGTCGAAAGCCCTCAACAACCAAGCACTAACTACACCTAGGAAGGACACTAGGGACGCCAATAGTGGAATCCAAATTAAGGACCCCTCGTCATCCAAACACGTCCACTTTGTCAATGTTATCACCATTAAACCAATAGATAAGGATATAGAAGAAAGTGACAAGGATGAAGTTGGAGTAGAAACCGAGACTAGGGATGAAATTAAGGAAGTTGTGGTTAATAAGGAAGAAAAGTTAGAGGAAGTAGAAAATGTAGAACAGTACTTTGATAAGTTGCCCACCAAGGAAGAACGGGAATATCACAAGGAATTATTCAATGATCCCGAGACACCATATATCATTGGTTCACCCCTTATTAAAGTAGGAGATCCCTCTAACATCAACATACCATGCAACATTGGGCATATGCATGTACGGAAAGCTTATATCGATCCTAGGTCTCCTATAAACATCATGACTAGGACTTATTATAATTGGGTAATGAAGAAGCAACTTGGTTATAGGATGATGCCAAACAAGAACTTGCTAAGTAATTTTGTAGGTAGAGTGAAAGGATTGCATGTGATTGTCGAAAACTTCACCTATGAGACCGATTTTATGATAGTGGAGGATACTCGCCTGGTGATAGATGATTGCCTAAGTCAAGTAGTGTTCGGAAAACCGTTTGTTGAGGCCTCTAAGATGAGTTATGATTCGAGTCTAGGGATAGTTAGGTTCAAGGAAGAGAATGATGAGATTGCCTACCAAATGCCCTATAAGATTGAATAATACCGCCTCCTATCGAACATAGAAAAGGAACACAAACAAGCGGTTTACTATAGGAATGATGAGGATAGACGTAGAGGAGTAGAGTATGTGATGAATAGGATACTTGGTTTCTACAAAAAATGCTTGCAACTAGGTCCGGAATACAAAACTAATATAGGAGATGACCCGGAGAGTGAAACCAACGACGAGGTCACGTAATAACCCATGACCTTAAGTCTAGCTACAACACTCGTAAATAAAGAAAAGCGCTTCTTGGGAGGCAACCCATGCTTTGTATGATTTTTATTTGTTTGATTGTTATTTGTTTCCGTATGCATGCTTTATTTTTATTGCTGGTAGATCATGTTTCAAAACTAAAATGGTGAAAATACTTTATTTTGTCGTTTGACTTTGGCTTAACTTCATCCAACGGTATTTCGCAAAAGATAAGTGTAAGGGGAAACCCCAAATATATTTTTAAGAAACAAACTCTATCATGATTCTCCACAATATTAAATGAACATGTATATTCATAATTGTTAGAATCAAAAGCTTGTATCGAGTCATAATGATGTTTTGCAGGATTTTCCAGGAAATAGGACATAAGTTTTCCAGAAATTTTCCTGAAACTTCACATAAAGATTTTTGCAGGTCACTTCTGACGGCGTCAGGAAGAAATTCCTGACGTCGTCATGTGTAAAATTTTGGAAATTTTGCTAGTTTTTTTTCTAACGAAGTCTTAAAGTTTAGTTGAATCTTTAGTTTTATAATCTCCAGGAAATCTGCAAACATTCATTCCACAAGCATTATATCTTACTTTGTTTTCTAGTATTTGTTAGTATATATAGATTGCCGCCGATTTTACGCGAGGTTGCCTTGTTTGTTTTCTCAGTTTTAACAGGTTATATGTGACAAGAAGATGATTTATATTCTGGAAGGGAAGCTTTGATTGTTCATTTTCTTGTAGGAAGATCTAACCTTGTTACCACACTATCCACACCGAGCGAATTAAGGGAGTATTTGATTTCATTCTTTTACCTATTTTTACTTTTACATTATTTAATTGAACATTGGGGACAATGTTCATCCTAAGTGTAAGGGGAGGGTAAATGATGATACCTTATAGGATACACTTTCACTTGAGTTTGTTTGTTTGATGGTAAGGGTGTAATAAAACTATGAGAAATACTTGTTAGTGTAATTTTAGCGCCAAATTTAAATTTTTTTACAACATTAGGAGTGAAACTTTAGCGATAGCAAGCGTCTCATGGATAGGAGATTGTATGACTAGCACAAAAGTGTACCATTCAGAAAAAATTTTCACCCAAATATGTGAGGTTCGCCTTTAGATTTGATAGGAAAAGCATTTACTATTAGTGCTTATGAGTGTACCGGTAGCATTTAGATTCTAGAACTTGCGTTAGTGATGCATCCCGAGACAGCTAGTGAGACTACATTCGTGTAGTAGGATTTACTACATGATAAGAGGCATTAGGATCACCCTTGTGTTAAACTCGTATCATAATTACTTGACCATTTAAGTCATATTACTTGGCTAGTTAAGTCAACTAATTTTTCCCACACCCTTAATGTTGTTCTCATTTTTAGTACTTAAAGGAAGAATTTGTTACACCCCACTTAAATGTACAACCAAATCGCCTTATCTTTCGATGTATGCAATCATCTTTAGTGCATTATTGTTATTTGTTTAAACCCTTAGTTAATTATCTAATTGATTACATGGTTGCTAAGTTGATTCACATCCTTGTACATATTGTTTTGGGACGATTGGGACTCATGGGTAAAGTACTAATGTTATGGAGTAATGGGGAAGAACATAATTTATTACCCCCATATGTACGTTAATCTTAAAAGTACTCAAAGTGTTTTAATTATCTTGATTCGAGTCATTGGATTAGTTTATTGTAAAGAATGTAAAAATTCAAGTGTAAGGGGAATATTCATTCCCTATGATGTATTATTTTGGATGGTAGGGTAAGAGTGTATGTAAAAAAAAAAATGAAAAAATTAAGAAAAAAAATAGAAAAAGAAAAGAGAAAAAACATACGGACTACCATCCCGTTTCATTCTATGTTTGTTTTATGTTTTTGTTATTTTTCATTCATTAGCTTAAGTCGAGTCTAGTCTTGGCTTAGCAACGCCACATTGTACATGTAATTAACCAAGATAATTAACTCGCCACCAGTAAAAATTGCCTATATACAACAAAACCGTGTATTCCATATCTCTACACCTAATGTTATAACCCTTTAAAAGACCTCTTTGATAGTTTATCCTAGGTGCTTACGCCATGTGGTGGAGGTTTGATCCTTTCCCAAGCCTATGGTAATCTATTTTGCTATGACAGGTAGTGAGAGATGTTTTCCATTTCCATTTTGTGATATATATACTTTATTACACCCGAGAGATGTGAGTATCTAAACACTATTTGTGAGGTGCTAGTGTATGACCTCCGTGCTTGTCTTTGGTCTTTAGTGGAACGATTATTTGTTGTAATTACTTTTATATTAGTGTTAAATGACCCCTAACTTGTATTTTGATTAGAATAAAAGCGCATTTGCTTGAGGACAAGCAAATATCAAGTGTAAAGGTATATGATGAGGTGAAAAAATGATCCATTTTTAGGGGGTCATTTAAGTCCGGAATTGAATTTATTTGATCAAATATTGCCCTAAATCGTTCTTTTTTGTGATTTTAGGTACTTTTGGAGTGAATTCTGGAAAAGGAAGCATTTTGGACGTTTTTGGAGCATAAAAGTGAAGAAAACGGCAAAGTCTTAATTTTCCTTGCTGGGAACAATACCTAACGGCGTCACCAATTTCTTAATGACGGCGTCAAGAGGAAAAACAAGAGGTGAAGAGGTTGGAGTCAATGACGGTCCAGAACACTTTTGCATTAGGGTGTGACGGCGTCACCAAGGCCATCATGACCCCTTAACACGTGACGGCCCAGAGGAGAAATGGTCTTGACGGCGTCAGATATGGATCTAGGCAATCCGATTTTATTATGGGCGGCGGGTTGACAGCGTCAGAATTGTCTTCTTGACGGCGTCACTTTAGGAAATCTTTATATAGTCTTTGTAATTTTCATTCATAAGGGACGACATTATAAAGGACGACTTGAATAAACCCTAGCTCGACTTTTACAGTATTTTCAAGGGTTTTCACCCCTTGAAACCTTTCATGTTCAATTAAGATAAGTGTCCTTTCAATTCATTCAATATGTCTATGTGTTGTTTGAATATATCTTACGCTTGTCTTGATTTTAACATGCTAGGCTAGATCTCTTGTGTGTTTGCTTAGATGTAATGAAACCTAGATGTTGATTATAGGTTGATTGCTTGTTTATAGCTGTAATGGATGAATGATTTCGATGTTAGGCTTAAGAAAACTGGCAGACTTCCATTGTGTGACTTGCTTGAACGTCTTAAGAAACATGAACCAATGCGTACTAGGTTTTTATGGTTGTATTTAATGCATGAGCGAATTCTAGTGATCCCATGTTAGGAGCTTCTTGCAGGCTCGACATAGGAGTGAAGTAGGAGCTTATAGAGATGGGGAAGTACGTACGCCACCCCACGATTGGTATTAAGGAATATAACCCGTCATCCACGCAACTGTAACAACTATCAACCTGTAAAAGATATCTAGGGAGTAATGAAATCTAAGTAAACACAACTTTCCCATTTATTGTTCACACCACATTAGCAATTAGCCTTATTTTCATTCTTGTTATTTTATTTTGATTGCACTTTAGTTAATGGGTTAGTATGCTAGCAACTAATTCCGTCACTCCTCCAAAACCCGAGATTTTTAATTGTTTTCATAAAATATAAAAAAAAAAAATACAAAAAGAATCATCTCTCATCTCTAGACCTAGTTTTTAGGCTTTCTAATCCTAGCGACACTATTCCTGAGTTGAACGATCAATCCCCCGGTACTTGTCACTATACTATACTACAACGATCAGGTACACTGCCTGGTGGGGGTTGTAATCTTCTCGAGATCCCTCGAGAGGTAAATCCTGGTGCAATTCCCACGCATCATCTATACACCCCTATATAGACTTCTAGCTCATCTTATTGCGATTTCTTTTTATATTTTTACTCGTATTTTATTGGAAGCATGCGATACAGAAAACACATACAAATAATGCACTTTCAAAACAGATAATGAAATGTAACAAAGAACAAATTAATCGAGCAAGGTTACAAAATAGTCTATTATTTCATTGAACTTGAAGAAGTTTAAGGCACATCTCATGTAGCACAACATAGTTTTATAATTCATTATTGTGACAACTTGGTAATTTGAAATTAAATTAAATATTCGGTCATGAATTATTATGGATAATTAAAAACTAGAACTCAGTTTGGTTTACGTGAGATGTAATTTTGAAATATTATTATTTGATGTGTGATATGATCTTTATAGAATATAAGTTTGAGCACAAGGTGAGTCGGCACAATTTAAACCTAATAATACGTGAAATAATTAATTTTGACGAGTTAAACAGATATAGACGTATTTATAACTATTTTTAACGGAAAAATGACTTTAAGAATAATGGCGCAACCTAGAACAACATACGAGCACTTTTGCTACTCTAAACGAGCTCGAGAACTATCGTATTAAAAGATTGATGAAATTTCAAAATGGGTCCTTGCAAACTAAAAACCGGCCACCCCTGAACTTTGAAGAAAACAATTTTGATACCTTGTGGGGATATAACCCTAACACTCCACCTACCACACCTATTTAACACACACCTTAACTAAACATAATATCTCTTCCTCCCTCTTGGGTTCCCTGCCGCCGCCGCCACCCAAACTGCCACCATCACTACCGTGTATACCGCCACACCCACAACCAAAACTACACCACACTCACCCTTAAATCTTCCTAGTGAGCACTATTCTGAAGACCACGCGCAATGAACCCGTGTGAATCGGTGATAAACTCACCGATTCTCACCTTTGTGTGAATCGGTGAGGCACGAATAAACCAAGAAACAAGTAAAACTTGTTAATAAAAAGGTAAAACTTATTAAAATGAATTAATATCACATAGTATCATCAATAGTTCATGTATTCTTCTCTTTCTTTTGGATCTAAGAGATCTTGTGTGGTTGAGCCTGTGGTTAAGTGACCAGTAAAGTCACGATTTGAGTTCGTTTAGTGTTTGTTTCTTTCGTTCGATTTCGTATAGACAATGGGTGGATTCAAGGGGGTCCTATGAAGGGGCACGGGAGGGTTCAGGCCCCCCCAAAATTTACGGCACCTAGTGTAAATATTATAGGTTTTAGAGGTAGTTTAATTGAGGTTACAAACAAATCTCCGATTCAGCCCCCAAGAAATAAATTCGGCAGTTCTGCCACTGGGTGGATTAGCTTTTGACTCGATAAGGTTATCAGTGGTTTTGTTTTTGTTATGGTCACGTTTGGATTCAGGCCAAGACCTTATAGCCTCAGTGGTGTTATACTTGTGATGCCTCGATTCTCATATGGGAAATTTGGTAGCTGTATGATATGATGTTGATATGATTTAGATTTGGATTTGTGATGTTTTTGGCCGGTGAAAGGAATTGCCGAAACCTTATGGTCCCGGGAAGACTTTCTTTCCTACATGGACTTGATTATTTAGAATACTTGGACTCGATTTGTTGATATTGTTGTTTAGGACTATTGAATCATGAGTTTGACTAGTTAACCCGACTTATGTGACAGAGAGATTTGTTGGGAATTAATTGGGATTCGGGTCATAAGTTGTGACCTGAGGGTATTGAAACTAAATTATGACTCGAGACGAGTAATAACTCACATCTTGAATTATATTTTGGCACAACGTAAAATAAAAGAAAATGAATAATAATGACTTTCATTATAAATACTAATTGACAAATCTTAATTTGTTACTTAATATTATAATGACAGAAGCGGAATTTAAAGGGGAAGTATTTAGGGGTGAGCATCGGGCCGGATCCCGACGACTACCAACCCTTTTAGTTAATCGGTGTTTTTGATATATGTGGTTACTTTGGGTTGTCTCCGTCATCTCTTCTTGACCCAATTTCTCGTTTGTACCCTCCGCGTCAATTCTTTTGTTTGTTTCCTTTTGGCATGTGTATTCTTGAGTCAGTGTTTTCTCCCGTTACATGACTGATGATAACAAACACTTAAAACAGGCTAAAATGAGATTATAATTTGGAAAGGGGAATTCGAATAATTTGGAAACAAAGTTGGATTATTGATGGGAATGGGATTAGTTAACCTTGGAAACTTTTACGCATTTAGTATTTAAAGAATCATGTTAAGTCGAGTATTTAAATAATTAGGTTATGCCGAGTCCGTTGTGCCATGCTATCATAGTTGCTATGGTGCTAATCTACCTTTGAGTTGTTGTGTTGTTCTACTGTTTGATTATTTTATTAATATGCACCTGGTATATTTGTGATTGTGCATTGCTGGATCGAGGTGATTGTCATAGCCCCAATTTTACTCCTATCTATGCTTTAATTAAACTTGGAGTGAGAAAATATGCAACTATTTTCTGGACCTGCCACTACTTTTTGATTTGCTATTATGTGTTGACTAGCTAGGGTTAGATATGTGGCAGATGTTGACTTAATCTAGGGTAGCAATCTCTTGCTATATCATTGGTGCCTAGCTAAGGATAGATATCTGCTTCCGGCCTAGATCAGGGTAGCAACGTATCACACGTGCTATATTGTCAGTGCCTGGCTAGAGTCGCTCAGGGCCCTACTGAGATCTCACTCTCTTGATTGATATTTGAATGATTGTCTTTTGGAATGTTGATGGAATGTATGATATGTATCTACCCTAGTCCCACATAGCAAATAACTCTATGAGGTCCACTACTGAATCTTATGCTTAAACCTCTGAACTCACTAGCGTAAGCTGACCTTTTTAGCATGTTTTCTCAAGAAATCAAGATGATTTGATCATGACGTCTGCTTATTGGAGGCTTGGCAAGTGGATGGTGAAATGATCAACTAAGACTCTGATTTCAAATCTCGGACCTAACTTATGATTTCTTTTGGGCTTATCTTCACTGATAGAATAAATGCAAACATGATATTTAATTTTTAAATGATTTATTTTGGCAAAGTAGGTTATATTGTTTCCTATACTTGTATTGGGTACCAATCCCCGTAGTATCTCGAAAACTTGAATTAGTCTTTCGTTGTTCCAAATTTTTCGGGTGTTACAATTATTATATCTCTGGATAGTTTTATGATAACAAATAGGTTTATAAAATATTTAAATGTGCAAGTGTAGATAAGATAATAACAACAATGGACTAGTTTAAGTGATAATAATTTGAAAATGTATTTAGCTTGCACAAAGTTTAATTATATTTATCCAAGTTTTAATTTTTCTATTGTATGTAACTAGCTTGCTAATTTTTCTATTGTAGGTACTAAAAACCGATTAACCAATAGTTAGTATTATTGTTAAAAACTGATTAGTCTAGTTCGATTTTCAGTACATACAAAAGAAAGATTAATAACTTAGTTACATACAATTAAAAAAACTAGCAAGTTAGTTTTATGTAATAAGAAAGTTAAAATTTTGATACTCACTATATAATTTTGTGGCAAGTTTGAATATATTTTCAAATGAATATGGCTTAGACCAATAGTAATGGAGGGTTGACCTCATGGTCGGTCGACCCATGAGACACGTTCCCTCCCCCTACGCACCTTTCAACGAACATGTCCTCCCCTAAAAAATGAAGACTTGGTCGTTTGGGCGACCGAGTTTTTTTTCTAGTATATATTTGATAGTGACCGCAATCGCTTTATTACAATAATTTGATCATATAAAAAATTTTAAAGATAAAAAATTGAGTTGGCACTGAGATGACAATTACAACCCTGATCGCGGCGGTCACCATTACTTTTAGGCTTAAATACATCCGAAGCATAAACATAAAGCATTGATTCTATACAATCACTTTGCACTTTTGTACTTGTAAACATACATTTTCTTTTCTTTTCTGTACATACTTGTTACTGTATTAACTTTTCTGTATGCTACATTGCTACTTGTGAAATAATATATTAATATTCTAGTTACCAACTCAATCCGTAAGTATCTGTACGTATATATTATATTTCGAATCTTGTTTTCTATTTCTTGTTTATTAAGTACACTTGATTTTGTACCCTAAGTTACTATATTTAATTTTAAAAGACTAATGATGAAAGAAACTCATTCATTTATGTTGCATAAGATTTCTTTTACAGATTGTTATTTGTGCAAACTAATGCATAATTAATCAAATACAGAGGAGAAATGATCTGTGATTTAGAAATCGATGGCCCAGATTGACTCATTGTAATCATATGTGTTTTAAAAAAGTTTGTAAAATCACATGTGATCTAAAAGGTGTCAAATTCTTTACTGAACTCAAATGAACCACCATTTTATTGAAGATGTATTAATCAACATGTGTCATATTTACTGTATTAGGTCGACATGTGCCATATTTAGGTCGAAAGTCTTCCGGAACAGACATTAAACATGTGATGAAAACATTAATTTACGACCTTGGTAAAACTTCCTTCTAGTCATCCCCTCGATCCTTCGAGCAGAAGACGTAGAGCATGTACTAAAGTATTTAACAATAACCATAGGTGATGACGTATAGCCTATATCTGGGCCACAAGCCCAAATGATAGACATTACTCACACCTAAACCCATCATGAATGGGCTACCATGACAATGGTATGGGCCGCAGTATTAACGCTTTGGGCTCATAAAGCCCAAAGGCCTAACCAAACCCACCGGGTACACGATAAGGATTATCTATTCAAGGAATAGATATCCTTACTTCGGATAAGCACCACGCGTGCGAAGAGTAAGGAGCAAGAAACACGGTTTCTTAGCCCCTATATATAGAATCATACGATTCTCATTCAAGGTACGATATACAAAACCCTAACTCTTTACGAGAACCCTAAATCGATTACTTACTCTCACGCCGGAGTCTAATCGGGGGAGACAATCCCTGGATAAGCCTAACGGTGTTGTTTTATTTTCTTAGTACGCAGGTAACAAAGTGCTAAGGAGCGAATTGATACAAGAGCAAGAGCCCAATAACCAGGTACGCCCAACTTTTGTATCAACAATAGGCACACATTCAAACGTATGGTAAAACTTTCTTCTAGTCACCCCCTCCTTCGAGCAGAAGACGTAGAGTATGTACTAAACTATTTTGGTAACAATAGCCATAGGCATACGTATGTTTTGGAAAACACATATATATGTCGTAGCTGTTTTCTTGAGGGAATTCACGTACCTATAGATATATATCTTACGTTTCAATCACGAAAAATGAAATGTTACTAAATTAGTTGCACATCCAGCACACAAGTCAGTGAGGTATGGTGGTAATTGTTACTATTTTTAATCTTTTTCATACTATCCTAAGAAGCACATTTGAATTGAAATCGAAAATTTTATATGCTTTGCAAGTTATCCCTTCGTCCTAAATTAATAGTCAACGTTTCCTTTTTTGAGATATCCCAATTTAGTTATTCATTACTAAAAATAGATAGGGAAGTTTAAATGAGTTTATCATATTACCCTTGCTTAAAATTATTATTACAAATTTTAAAGAAAATTCTAGTTAATTAGTTAATGATAAAACTGTCATTCTGATAAAACTAGGAAAGAGTACGTACAGTAATTATTATGTTTTACTCAAAGTGTGTGTTTTCTGCCGGGAGACAATTATTTTGAAACGGTGGAAGTATTATTTATCTCACTTTGATGTTGATTAATCATCGATTTCATTCCTAGAAAAATATACCAACGATTTGGGATCTTAAAATAATATATATAACTGTAGCAACTTTAGCATCCTTCCTACTTATCCTTCACAAACAACTGAGTGATATTGAAGCTAATGAATTAAGTTTTTAAACATTTAAACCCAAGTTAAATCATATCCAGTGAACAGAAGTGGAAGAATCGGAATCACTGAGCACAAAAATCATATAACAGTACAACAAGCTTTGGAAACAAAGTTGCTTTCATACTTTTTGCTCAATTTATTCCATTCTGATACATGGAATTATTTTCTAATTATTTGATTCTACTTCTTAAGTCATACATTAAAGACTTAATATCGTAAACTAACAATATGCTTATTTTATTTCATTTTACGAATTTTCTTGTCAATTTATTCACGTACAACAAATCAATTGATTATATGCACTTTTTCGCGCATATATTGAACCAAAAAATGTGAAGAATGAGAAATTATATACTCTTTCTAGTATGAACAATATTTTGATCTCAATTCCTCATCACTTCTAGAGAATTCACAGATTAGTGGTCACTGGTCATAAAAAATGTTTCATTTTCGTCATTTTTTTTTTCGAATTGTACAACCATTAATTGTCCCATATATGTGAGAATGTACGTACATTTCTATTTGATGACATAAAAAATGGGATAATGTAAACATGGCTATACTGACATGTGTTAGACTAAATCCCTTCACATGTGGCCTTAGACCATTTAGACCCTAAAGTATGTCTTAATGACATTATCTACCCTAACTAACAAATGGCGGTTATTTGATGGAAGTAACTACCATAAGTAACTACCACAAGATACAGGAAATTGTATCTTGTCACATAACAAAAACTCTCTCAAAAAACACTATAACTTGTGAGATTAATCCCTCCATCGGATTGGTGACATTACTACCGGAATCGACTAACCCTAACGCGATGGCTTCATCATCTAATCATAATCATCAGTCGGTTCTATCATCAAGTAAGTTTACTTTCATGTTCTTGATATATGATTACATGAGATTGATCCTTTATATGTTTAATTAATTTAACATGTGGTATCAAGAGCAAATTAAATTTCACGTATCATATTTAAACCCTCGACTGATATTGATCCCATCAAAATAATTTACGCATATTATCTGTTCTCTGTCTTATGAAATCCTTTTCAAGAGCATGATAAGAAAAGTAATTAATTTATATGATGCACATGGTCATTATTTAATAGCCATCTTTTATGAATCGTATTGTATCCCATTTGGAGTCAGTATACTTAAAGGCAATCTACACTTTATTTTACAGATAGTATAAAATAAGCCTTTTTGTATGTAGGTCTATTGATATTAAATTGTTAATATTATTTAACATGAATCATGTGTAAATTACGTGTACAAGATAAACATAACATAAGAACTTCATTGATATATAATATTGTACATTTTGTGTTATGAATGATCTATATATGATGTCAACAATCCATGATTCCATGGTGATAACAGGTTGCATATGATTCATGCGTACTGCATATCAAACAACAATCAGTGGTTAACAAAATTATATAATTGTTGACTCTACCAATTAAATGGTAACTTTTATGTTAATTTAAATCACCAGTCCAACGAATGGTTGTGTAAATTGACATAGGAGTTTAATCATGCCATATTATGGAATTGTTCATGTTATCACTCAATGAACCCAACGGCTATTTGTATGATAACTTGAACAATAAAATATATATTAGCATAATTAACATATATGTTACGTTTCTGCCCAACGGTGATATGTGATATATGTGCATGCTTTGTCTAGTTAAAGATGATAATGGTTTCAATTGTTAACTAAACCAACGTGAAGTTAATAATTAGGCACAACATCTTTATACCTATTATTTTGGTGTTCATGATAGGTTTATGTTTTTCCGATATGCTTTACATATATATCCCATTAATTCCTTTAGTTTTTATCTGAGCATACATTTAATTTTCATTCTATGTCAGCATCTACCTTAACTTCCAACACGGGTTACTTGTTCGGAATTGAACCCTTAACTGGTACTAACTTCTCAACATGGAGAGATCAAGTGAAACTTACTCTCGGAGTAATGGACCTCAATCATGCGCTTCGTATTGATCCTCCCGCTGCACTTACTGCTAAAAGTACAGCAGATCAAAAACGTGCTTATGAACAGTGGGAGCGATCTAACTGTATGTCTCTCATGATCATTAAGAATTCCATATCCGTTGCTATTCGAGGAGCCATTCCTGACTCTGAAAATGCAAAGGAGTACTTAAGCTCCGTAGAGGAACAATTTAAAGGGACTTCAAAAGCCCATGCAAGCACTTTGATCCTCAAAATATTGACTACCAAGTATGACGGAGTTAGTGGTGTACGAGAGCACATAATGATGATGAGCGATATGGCAAACAAACTGAAAGGCATGGACATGGAAATCAGTGAAGGTTTTTTAGTTCATTTCATTATGACATCTCTCCCTATGCAATTTGGTCCTTTCAAGATCAATTATAATACGCAAAAGGAGAAATGGAAAATGAGCGAACTGATTGCCATGTGTGTGCAAGAGGAAGAACGCCTCAAAGTTGAAAAGCCTGATGTCGTTCATGTTGCTACCACTAACACCAATAAGAGAAAGGGCTCATGGAAGGGCAAAGGTTCAAGTGGAGATAATTCTACTCCAAATAAAGTCCAGAAAATGGGTGCAAGTACTAGCTCATTCCATAGCGATCCAAAATGTAAATTTTGCCATAAGAAAGGGCATACTCAAAAGGATTGTCCAAAATTCAAGGAATGGTTAGCAAAGAAAGGTATATTTGAATCTTTTATGATTAATGAATCCTTTAATATAAATGTCCCTATTAATTCATGGTGGATTGACTCTGGATCCATGGTACACATTGCTAATTCTTTATAGGGATTCCGTACAATCCGGAGATTGGAAAGAAACCAACGAACGGTTAAAGTCGGGAATGGAGTTTATTTGAACGTAGAAGCTGTTGGGACCCTTTCATTAATATTGGAGGGTGGCTTTTGTTTAAATCTTTATGGCACTCTTTATGTACCGAGCATGACTCGAAACTTAATATCTGTATCTAAACTAATTATTGATGATTTTATATTTACGTTTGGATATAATAAAGTATATATTAGTTTAAATTCCCGTGTTGTTGGATATGGTTGTCAAGAGGGAAACCTCTTCAAGTTATGTTTAGATAATCAATTTTCGGAATCTCTATTATCATTTAACGTTAATGAAAATGTGAATCAAAATAAGAGAAAACAAGATCAAGAAACTTCATCAATGTTATGGCACCAACGTTTAGGCCATATTTCACGAGACAGAATGACTAGACTTGTGAAAGATGAAGTTTTACCCCATCTTGATTTCTCTGATTTTGAAAAATGTGTAGAATGCATAAAGGGAAAAATGACCAAAGGAAATAAGAAAGGTTCCACACGAAGTACCGGATTATTAGAACTAATCCATACTGATATATGTGGACCTTTTCCTTCGGGCATTGGTGGTCATAAATTATTCATTACCTTCATTGACGATTACTCACGTTACATGTACCTGTTCTTAATTAATGAAAAATCCGAATCACTTGAAATGTTTAAAACATTTAAAGCGGAAGTTGAAAATCAACTTGACCGAAAAATTAAAGTGGTGAGATCAGATAGGGGAGGTGAATATTATGGCAGACATACAGATGTTGGTCAAGCTCCTGGATCTTTCTTTGACTTTTGCAAAGATCATGGGATTATTAACCAATATACCATGCCGGGTACCCCTCAGCAAAATGGTGTAGCTGAGAGGAGAAATCGCACCCTTATGGACATGGTTCGTAGTATGTTGACAAATTCAAATCTTCCTGAATTTCTTTGGACTGAGGCATTGAAAACGGCTGTCCACATCCTTAACAGAGTTCCCTCAAAATATGTTCCAAAAACACCATATGAAATTTGGACGGGAAGAAAACCCAGCTTACGATACTTACGGGTTTGGGGATGTCCAGCCGAAGCTAAGTTATACAATCCTCAATCACGAAAACTGGACTTGAAAACCATTAGTTGCTTCTTCATTGGGTACCCAGAACGATCAAAGGGTTACCGATTTTATTGCCCCTCTCATAGTACCAGAATTGTTGAGACACGCCACGCAGAGTTTCTTGAAAATGCTAACAACAGTGGGAGCGCTTCATTTAGAAGAATTGAACTTCAAGAGGCTCGAGATGAGACACCAATAATTCATGTGCCCATCTTGATTAACACGCCACTTGAAACCTCGAATGATCACTTAATTGCTCAAGATCAACCAAATAATGTCGAGGAAAATGAACCTAACCACGAAATTAATGTTGAACCACAAGAAACTCAACAACCGTTGCGTAGGTCACAACGACATAGGCAGCCCACAAACTTTGACGATTACTATACCTATTTGAATGAGGCTGATTTTAACTTAGGGAAATGCAATGACCCTGAATCATATGAGGATGCCATTAATTGTGACCAATCAGCTCATTGGAGGGAAGCAATGAATGATGAGCTAAACTCAATGAGCAAAAACAACGTTTGGGAACTTGCTGAATTACCAAAGGGTGCAAAACCCGTTGGATGCAAGTGGGTCTTTAAGACCAAACTTGACCCAAATGGAAATGTTGAGCGATACAAAGCTCGTTTGGTTGCAAAAGGGTATACTCAAAAAGAGGGCATTGATTATAAAGAAACATTTTCTCCAGTATCGAGAAAAGATTCCCTAAGGATCGTAATGGCCCTTGTAGCTCATTTTAACTTGGAGTTACATCAAATGGACGTCAAAACGGCATTTCTTAATGGAGATTTACATGAAGATGTGTTCATGGCCCAACCACAAGGTTTTAAATCTAAAGGCCAAGAACATTTAGTTTGTAAACTCAAGAAATCTATTTATGGGCTTAAGCAAGCATCCCGTCAATGGTATTTAAAATTTGATGAAGTGATGAAGAAACACAACTTCATCAAGAATTTGGTAGATCAGTGCGTATACCTCAAGATGAGTGCGAGCAACTTTATTATACTTGTGCTTTATGTTGATGATATCCTATTAGCAAGTAATAATATTGACTTGTTGCATGAGTCAAAACGTTTTCTCTCTAGAAACTTTGACATGAAAGACCTTGGTGAAGCTTCGTATGTAATTGGAATTGAAATTCACCGAGATCGAGCCAATGGAACATTAGGACTGTCCCAAAAAGCATATATTGAACGCGTACTCAATAGGTTCAATATGCAACATTGCTCCCCCACGGTCGCTCCCGTAATTAAGGGTGATATTTTCGGGTCTCATCAATGTCCGAAAACTGAGGTTGAACATGAGGAAATGAAGCGAATTCCTTATGCTTCCGTAGTAGGAAGCTTAACGTATGCTCAAGTTTGTACTCGACCAGATATCGCTTTTATATGTGGCATGTTAGGCAGGTTTCAATCTAATCCTGGCCTACATCACTGGAAAGCTGCTAAGAAAGTATTGCGATATCTACAAGGAACGAAGGAGTACAAATTAACTTACACTAGATCCGACAATCTTGAAGTTATTGGATACTCGGATTCAGACTTTGCGAAATGCAAAGACTCTAGTAGGTCAACTTTGGGATATATTTTCATGCTGTCAGGTGGGCCTATTTCTTGGAAGAGTAAAAAACAAGTGCTAACGACGACCTCAACAATGATGGCTGAGTATGTTTCAGTTTATAATGCGACATGCCATGCAATGTTGTTGAGAAATTTGATCACTGGACTCAAAATTGTTAACTCCATCTCAAGGCCATTAAAGATTTACTGCGATAATAGCGCAGCCGTGAGCTTCTCGAACAGTAATAGTTCAACTGGAGCTTGTTTATACCTCGATTCAAAGTACTTATTCGTACGTGAAAGAGTGGAGGAACAACGTATATGTATCGAGCACATTAGAACTCATGAAATGCTTGCGGATCCGCTAACTAAAGGTCTACCACCGAAAGTATTTCAAGGCCATGTTGCTAGAATGGGTTTACGTCAAGACCTTATATAATGTTGTAGTTAGTGCACTATTTCATGATAACATTTATTTTCAAAACAAGCTTTAAGATAATACCCTTCACTATAATGTCTAGTTTGTCTGTATTTATTTTTAATTGTGTACACTTATGTTTCATTATAGACAAACTTATGTGTACCACATTACTTTGTCATTTTGGCTTAATGAAATCATATATTTCATATTAGTGCTATTAGTATAATCGATGGGGGTCCCGTGTCAAACGCGACACGTGTGGCTGTATCTTTTTGCTTTGGTGCTATTATGGAATTATGGTAATTCACATAAACTTGTAATTGGCCAATATAATTTTCAGGTTTATGTATATATGAATAAACGGTCTTACGGCCAAGTGGGAGAATGTTAGAATAAATCCCTTCACATGTGGCCTTAGACCATTTAGACCCTAAAGTATGCCTTAATGACATTATCTACCCTAGCTAACAAATGGCGGTTATTTGATGGAAGTAACAACCACAAGAGATAAATATCAGGGTTGTGGTCAATTTCCTGTATCTTGTCACATAACAAAAACTCTCTCAAAAAACACCATAACTTGTGAGGTTAATCCCTCCATCGGATTGGTGACATTACTACCGGAATCGACTAACCCTAACGCGATGGCTTCATCATCTAATCATAATCATCAGTCGGTTCTATCATCAAGTAAGTTTACTTTCATGTTCTTGATATATGATTACATGAGATTGATCCTTTATATGTTTAATTAATTTAACATGACATGAACATTGAAAAAAAAACAGTGTAAACATAGATAAATACTATCTTGTTTGATACATTAAGAGTAAGAAAAACTTAAAAGCTGCAAGTGGTTAAATAAATAATAGTAGGAAGGTGAAGAGTGTTGATACGACCCGGGCTTTATGTCATATTATATTTATTTACGATATGTCTTTATGTCGTATTAGGAAAGTGTCATTGTTTAGATATATCGTTATGTTTGGCTTGTTTTACAAGCTAGGGTTATTCGGTTATATATACCGAATCATTTATTATGAATGAATCAATCAAGTTTGTCAAGTAATTTTGTAGTCTTCTTACTCTATTTTCTTAAGGAGCTCGCACACGCTAAAAGTGGTGCCCTATCCCGATACAACCCCTAACCAGGTCGTATCAATTGGTGCTTTCATTGAGAGCTCTCGTTGAGAGGGTTTTGATTAAGGTTCCAAAAATTTTTTACTGTTCATCGGCACTATTCATCACACTGTTCATCGTAGGTACTGTTTACCAGAGCACTGTTCATCGAAAGTACTGTTCATCTGATACTGTTTGTTACTGTTCATCGTGGGTACTATTCATCTGGATTTTTTTTAGTTATTAATCGCTTGAGTATTATTCATGGCATCAGGCGGCAGCGATCAGGACATGGAATACGCACTCTCTAAGCTATTGCAAATGGGTACGGTGGCCGAATATGAGAGTGAGTTTGTGGTACTTGCAAATAGAGTAACATGGATCTCTGAATCTTTACTTACATCGTTTTATATCTCCTGACTTAAACTGAATCTACAATGTTTACTCTTACGGTCAAATCCCATAGACGAAGCTATTTCATTGACCCGTACGGTGGAAACATGCTTCGCGAACCTAGATATTTGGAAACTTTTGAGGTCCAATCCTTTAACTTTGGGGGTAGACTTCTTCAAAGCTCGTATCACCGAGGTTCGTTTTGAAACAATTGCAAAGGAAGAGAAAGAGCACATCGTTGAAAAGAAAATAGATGTCATCTTACCATTAGAGGGTGAATTTGCTTCACCTAAGGCTAAAGGGTCAGTGAATGTTGATGTGTATATTGGAGTTGAAGAGGTTGTGGGTGGTGGCGAAGCGTTTAAGATTGGTGAGGATGAGTTGAATAGAGTGATATCGACACTTAAGGATGGAGGTGGTGAATTTGATAGTCGTTTGGATGAAATAAATTTGAATTTAAGCGAGGAATTAGCGGACTCTCAATCTACATATTCTTCGTATCACCTTGAGGGCAAGGTGATTTTTGAAGGATTGAGGAGTGTTACGGAATGGGTAGCGAAAGGCGGAAGAATGGTGTTGTGTTATGTCCAAGGTAGTGGAAGGCGGAAGAGGAAAAAGGTGTTGGTTGCGGTAGCGAAAGGCAGGAGAACTACGGGAGTGGAAGATAGGACTAGGATTAGGATTAGGATATGGGATCCCGAAATCAAGAGAAATTTTTCAAGACCACACCTTGAGGACAAGGTGATTTCAAAGGAGTGGGGAATGATATGCCCTGGGCTTTATGTCATATTATATTTATTTAGGATATGTCTTTGTGTCGTATTAGGAAAGTGTCATTGTTTAGATATATCTTTATGTTTGTCTTGTTTTACAAGCTAGGGTTATTCGGTTATATATACCGAATCATTATTATGAATGAATCAATCAAGTTTGTCAAATAATTCTCTAGTCTTCTTATCTCTATTTTCTTAAGGAGCTCGCACACGCTAAAAGTGGTGCCCTATCCCGATACAACCCCTAACCGGGTCGTATCAAGTGTTGGCAGGCTAAAAACCATCAATTGTTCAAGACAGCTCACAATGGAACAACTTAGATTACGTTTAGGTTGGAATTTTCCTAGTGAGTAAGTAGTCTAGTAAACCACTCTTACATTGTTCATATAGTAACATAACCATTCTAGGCCAAAAAGGAAAAGTAACAAGGACAATGAGAATCTACAATAATTAACAAGCTTTCCCATTGAATGTCACGATAATTCTCTCGATGAAAAGACACGGTGGGACTTCTTGGTGTTGATGTATTCACTTTAGTTAATAATCGATCGTTTGGCATCACTGGTTGAATTCTTTCTATTTGGTCAATAAATGTTATTTCTTCTTGAGCACTACAAAAAGCCAAACGAATTTTCAATAGAATTATGTCAGAATAACTATAGTTTTTCTATATATAGAGATATATGGAAACGATCCGTGGTTTATATTTGCAACGTAACGAATTTAAATGCTGTTAACTGCAACCAGCAAGATATAGGACCTTATGTAATATAGATGAACCATTGGCCACAAATATCAAATTCAAAATATGTTTTAGAGTTACTAATAACTAAAAAAAAAAAAAAAAAAAAAAAAAAGAAAAAAAAAAATCTAATGGAATTGTTCTAGCAAGTCACTAGCACTGCCATGGTGCCACCGGACAGAATCAAATTTAGTTTGATAGAAATAAAATAGGTATTCAACCTCATGGGCCTTGAATCCACAACCCGTGTTTGGTGGCATGATAGGGTTGGCTCATTGCCCTATCAACTCGCTGCAATCTAGACATTCGCGGGGTTGATCTCCACTCGACAAGATGCCCAATCTGTGATGGCGCATTAGAAACAACCCACCATCTTTTTATTGAATGTCCTATTGCAGCTCACTTATGGACCATGATCACGACTTGGTGGGGTTTGAGAGAACACCCGATGAACCTCCCTGATCTTCTTCTTTGGGCTCAAACGGCACAAATTCATAGCGATATTAAGCCTTGTTTCGACTTGGTGATCCGAACAACGACATGGGTACTATGGAGATTCAGAAATCGTGTTTGTTTTGACTTGAAGCGTCCGAGAAAAGACATGCTAGGTGAAGAAATTAAGGTGTTATCACATTCTTGGTTAACTCATTGTCATGGATCCTTAAACCTAAATGGTTAGATTGGATTTGTGAGCCAATAAATTGTTGTATGATGTAAATGTATTTCTTTATTCTAGCTTCTTGCTAGTTGTTTCTTTAATGAATATAGCCGTTCAAAAAAAAAAGGGGGTTGGCTCATTGCCCGGCTATATATCTGTTAATGACTAATCGCCAAGTCCACACATGTGCTCCTAAGCTAGACTAAGGACCTCATTTGATTAGTCCACAACCCGTGTTTAGGTGCACAGACAGATTTGCTAATTGTTATTAATTACCTTTTCAGTTGCTTTATTAATTCCCCAAGGGTCATTAAAACTGCCAGACTTCTGTTCAATCAGTGACCCCTCATGGCTGCATTTATATAAACAGATGGAACAAAGACGAGGCATGCCAACATTATTGTACAGACACTATCATTCTTCAGATTTGACACAAAACCGCTCCTTGTCTCGTTAAGAACACCAACCACTATTAAAGAATGTAATAAGAAGACATTATGTGTACAAGCCTATGTGGGAATAATAGGATATACAACAACATTATCTGAGATCCTCTCCAAATGACTGGATGTCGAATGAGATTCTAAGTTTGGTTATTAATTCTAAAAGATTAAAACTAAGATGGAACCATAAAATATCTAACTGATGAAATGTTATCATGCATGCAGCATATATTATTATCAAACCCTTAAATTATCTGAATTTAAAATCATATCATCTACCATGCTATGATGTTGCAACCGATTTATATATTAATATGTGATGGTTATGTATTGATGCAAATCTTAAGGATGAGATCATAAAGTACGTACTGGTCAATCAAAATTCAGAGTACTCGAGATTATAATTAATCATTTAGAATGGATTATAGTTAGCTTATCCCTTAAGCTAATAATTGTGACCGTATAAGACTATGAGTTATATGCTCATTGAACTTGCATGGGTGCGCTGAGATCTATCACTTGAAGATGGAGTTCGATTTAGTTATACATTTTGGTTAATTTTCCCTCATACCTGAAACAGATACATCACATAAACAGTAGGCAATATAAGGTTTAAGAAATGTATGTATACATAAAGGAAAAAAAATTGGAATCAATATATATCTTTGAAATCCACATTCTTAGTTGATTAGTAGTAGATTATTCGGAGTTAGGCATAATCAAAGTCAGTCGTTATAGCCTAAGTGTGGTAGGGAGCTAGGTTTCTAATCTTGATTAGCATATATAAAGATCGTTTGGGATATTATCATGCTTTTGTGGAAGAATTTTTTGGAAAAGATGATGCTCTATATATTGTCTTCAAAGACTTCTATGGGAATAATTCTCACCTAAAACCAGGTAAAAGTAATCAAGATAATCTGCATACATAATTCTACGACGCTAGTGTGGTTCAAATTATATGCAAAATTAGCATGCTTCTTATTATTCTCTGATGAGCAAGCATCGAGTGTTGTTTAAGCTAAAGAACCAAAGTTTTCAAACTAAAAATGCTCAAGTAAAAATCCTATCCTATAAAATAAGTAAGTGGAAGAATCTGAATAGTTTCAAAGAACAATCATTAATCAGTAAAATATAATTGGTAAAAAAAGCACCTTGACAGTTCTTGTTATAAAGTACCAGAAAAAGAAAAGAAAAAAGTAAATTCATCAGTTTTTATTGCATTTTTCTTCTTTGATCTTCCAAACTTAAGAAGCGTTAGGATGCAAAAAGGTGTAAAAGACAAACTTGAGATGCTGCAGCAAGAGCGGGGTGGGGATTATGGTTGGCTAGACACCATCAGATGCTCAAGACAGCATATTGAAGAGGCAGAAGGATCAATAATTGTTCGATATTCATAGAAAGATCAAATTAGATGGTCAAGCTTTAATCGAGCTACATTGAAGATGCAAAAAGTAATATGCAAATAGTTTAATTTTTGCTTGGAATTTCCTTGCTATTATGGAGTTTCATGAACTTGCTCAATTGGTCTGAAATTGCTCAAAGAATTTTTGAGTTCTCTCACTTGTGTATTACCTAGCGAATCAATAGGTAGATTTAAGCAACAAACTGATGTTTATCAATACATAAACTAGGAATAGAAATTTAAAGATTTCCGGTCCCCAAAAGTGACGGAATAGAAATTTAAAATTTCCAGTCCCCAAAAGTGACAAGTAAAATATGAGAATCTTTAAAAATTGACAAAACATTTTTGGATTGGAGTTTTTTGCACGAGTTGTTGCGTGATGAAAAAGGAGAAGCGTATTTTGCTTCGATTATTGATCATAAGTTGTAAATCATGTGATGGATTCTTACATTGCAGTATAATCTATGGTTAAATTGTTGCATCTTATTCTCTTTAATTTATTTATTGTTTTTCAACCACTTTAATTGGTCATTAAGGTTTTGAACATGGTTGATCTTCCATTTCAATACAACATCTTGGTTGCAAAATTAAGCTAACCAATCAAGAACATATGTACGAATCATGAAAAAATTTCTTAAGAATTAACTTAAATATAGAAGAATTTCTTCGGAACATACATGATCAACTAATAACTAGTGTAATTGCTCTTACTTGAACTTGAATATACTAATGTTATGCCAGAGAATCTGATGCCACCTTACTGATAAATGATTTAACTACCATTTTACTTGCCGTTATGGGTTTTATAATGGCAAAAATCAATTTATCAAAGTTCAAAATTGTTAAATGTTACGTATAAATATTAATATGTAAATGATTAGTATCGAACCCGAGACCTCGGAATTGCATACATTACAAATAAGAATTAAAGATTAATAAATATTAATTGTTATGCATATTTATTAATAACACAAGCATAAGGACTAAACGGTCGTTAGTTGTTAACCGTAAGTAATAACTATCGTTAAGTGGAAAAGAAAAGGACTAAGAATGAAAATATGAGCCAATAAGGATCCGGAATCCCCCTTGACTCCTATGGCCGGTCGACAAGGGCTAGGGGAAACCCAACCCACATCAAACTTGTCTTCCAAGGTTTTACTAGTATATATACAAGGCCTAGGTTCATTCTTTCACATCTTTTGTGCACACACAACCCTAAAGCTTTTCTTTTATCTTTGTTTTCTTCAAACCGATCGAACCAAACACCCTTAGGGTTTGAGTCGATTTTTCCATCCTAAATAATACTTGTGTTTTGATCTTGCAATCAATTTAATTCATTATTAATTTGTGTGTACAAGAACGAGGTAATAACTCACTATAGTTATTATCAAGAGATCGATAAATAAAACGGTAAGGGGTTTATCATTGATCTAATATTACACAAGTTCAAGATTTATTGAAGTGCATACGGTACGTTCCTATTTATGTTTTGGTTAATCTTTATGTGTTGTACTTGATCCTAGCTTCCGCAATACGTGTAATTTGATTATTAAATTCTAACAAAAATATGCACTGTTATAGTCTGTAGAAGTTTCAAACACTAAGGAAGACCAATAATGCGTATGGAAAAAAGACCATCATTGCATTGTGATTTATTTATATATTTATTTTTATTTTTTTTAATGATGAAGATATATTAGAAATAGTTAATGGTGATTTTTAGGGATGTAAACGAACTGAACGTTTAGTGAACATTTCATGAACAGTTTGGTAAAAAGTTCGTTTATGTTCGTTCGTTTATTATATGAACGAACATGATCAATATTTTACGTTCGATTAGTTAAATGAACGAACATGAACAAGAGTCGCGTCCGTTCATTTATGTTCGTGAACGTCCGATTATGCGTTCGTTAACATTTGTTTATGTTCATTTATTTATTTATGTTTATATATCACATCTTTTATTTGTAAAAATTTTAAATTAGTTTGTTTAAACAAAATAATACTTATAAAATAATATAGTGTGTATAATTTAATAAAGGTTATTTTTGTTTGTCTATGTTCGATCATTTATGTTCGTTTAGCGTTCGTTTAACTTCTTAATGAACGAACATAAACGAACATAAACAACTCATTTTCTTAATAAACGAACATGAACAAGAAAATTCGTCCGTTTAAGCGTCCGTGTCCGTTTATTTGTTCGGCTAAAATTAAACGAACGAACAGGAACAAGGCTCCGTTCGTGTTCGTCCAGTTCGTTTACAGCCCTAGTGATTTTGATGTTGCTATTTGATGGTGAAAGAATTAATCTAGGGTGTTTCATAGCACTTAATATCTATAAGAAAGTTCATATAGATGATTAATGTGAATGGAATAGATATACTATTTTCTTAATTTGAACATCCAATTCAAATCAAAGTCAAATTCTACCATAATCTTTATTCTTAAAGGAATTGTCTGTTTAATAATCTTGAATAAACAACAAAAAGAAATGAGGTTTGGTATAGTATTAGGCAGACCATTGAAAGTGCTTTGAATCACTCTTCAGGCGAACAAATGTTGAGTTTTACTATGATTGGCAATATAATATTTACTTACAGAGTAATCTGGAGGAAGGTGTTTTCGACTGAACAAAATTATAAATGATTGTGAAAAAGGTTATTTAATTACAGGAGAAGAAAACAATATTTTCTAGTAGAGCTATGAACGCTAGGAAACCAATGAACAATTTAGCCGGATATATGATTTCGAAAACAATGAGTAACTAAAAATTCCAAATTTTACAGGAATAATTGTTAAGTGTCTTTGAATCAAAAGATCAAGTTGATGTAACTGAGACCTAACGTGGAGACTTCGATGTAAGATGATATCTTCATGCAAAGAACTCCTTGGATACACTTGGTAAGCCTTAATCCGGTTTTAGAATAATTTAAAATCATGAAACATTTGTAGATTCATCCTGGTACTCATTAATTAGCATGTGTGATGGATCGGAAAGAGATATAGATTCTAGATAGATGTAGATAAATTTTGTATTCATCAACTTAGAAATTTTACAATGACTGAGCCAAGACAAAGATATGAACAAAATAAAACAATTTATTACATATTTGCAATTTGCAATTGAAACACTGGCTAGCTAGCTAGTAACATATGCGCTACATAACAAATGTACAAGTAGGTACAATTCTTTTTATAGGCTTCTTCAAAACCATGAAATGATCACTAGCCTGATACCTCAACATGGTTCCATTTGTTTGTGATGGTGTCAATGTAAGCAGAAGCTTTGCTGTCGATACGAGGATCTGCCCAACATTCAGCTCGATCTTGATCACTTGGATACACTTTGTAAGCCTTCATCGAGTCTTCCCATGTATCTTCCCATCCTCTTTGGCTCTTCTTATGTTTGAAGATGCCAAAGAATGAGAAAGAAGATTTCCTTTGAGATTTGTGTCCTCCCATTATGTTTGGTTGAATTGAAATGTGGGGAAAAAGATGTTTGAGATATCACAAGTGAGTGTTGCTTTGTAGCACAAGTCTCTTAGTTGGTTTCTAAGAGTTAGGTTTTCCACAGATTTTATAGAGGGATGTTACCTTTATGGGAAGGGTGTTGATCCAAGGCAAAAGCGAATCTTGATACCTAATCTAGACCGTAGATCGATTCAATTGCATGGTACACCTAATGATTTTAAAATTTGATTATTGAGTTGCTAACAGCTTCTTAGGCATAGAATATGTTATGACAACCTCTCTTGTTGTTATTGACTAGTGAAACCACTGTGGGCTTGTTTTGTAGACCTTCCATGCATGTACTTTCTTGGCTTCTTAGTTTAGAAGTAATCAAATCTATCAGGCATAGTTTTTTATGTTAACTTTATATATTGTTAATAAATTTAGAAGTGATCAACCATTCCAGGCATAGTTATTTATTTATTTATTTTAATAATATTGTCTTCATTGTTACTAAAATTTATTTTGTACCATTTTAGGTAATTTAATATGAACTAGAACCTAGATGACTGAAAGTATGATTTTCTTTAAAATGCTTCCCTTATCCAAAGTGAAGTTTAGAAGCCAATTTAGGCTTTGATTCTTTCTCACTTACTCTTATCTGAGAGTTTAGTAGACGTACAATAGAGGCATAATCGTGTAATTCAATGAGCCATAAGGGCTTTATAGCTAGTATAGTTATGGTGCTTACTTGAGGAATGAGCGGGTACTTGATTTTTCGTTATTTTTTATTTAAGAATGGTTGATCTCCTAGTTAGCTTTAAAGTTACATTATTTTGTAACCAGATGGGGAGTGTTTCATACCCTTTCACATCTTATATAGGAGACAAATGAAAATGTCACGTTTAGGTTGTTGAGGCGTGTTAAGCGTTTAATGGAGAAGTACATCTTTCATTAAATATTTATATTCTTAGAAACACAACAATCTTACTTTAATAAACAGTGATGCCAATTGTTCATTGCCCTTTCATCAACTCATACTTATCTTGACTTTATCAAGGATGAACTTTATCCCGCTCTTTTGCAATATCGAAAAGTCCTGCATAATATCTAAGAGATATTTCGAGCTAAGCCTTGTTGGATGAATCAAAGAGCTGATAGGTTCATCAGAGTATTGTCGATCCCTGATGAACCTTTGTTCTTAAGCTTCTAGTCTATTATACATACTAGCTGACTTCGCATTAGCTAAAGAGTATGTTTTCAAGTTATCTTCGATTCCTTGACGATGTTTCTGACTTGAACTTTGCTAAGGTGGCTCACTAATTTTCTTATCAGCGAGGCTTCTTATACTTAGTCTAATTTATGTTTAAAATCTAGTTAGAAATAATTGGGTATTGAATTGGCCCAACAATCTCCTTTATTTGAATATAAATTATACTAAGTTAAATTATTTTATGTAAGCACACAACTTCTTCTTACTAATAATTTTTCGAAGACAAGTAAGTAGAATGTGAAGTTTTATTGAGGATTACATAGGTACATTACATCAACCTTATTCTTATATATTCTTCACTTTCCTTTTTGCCTCTTCACAATCATCCATCGCCTCAATCGCTTAATGCATCCTAGATGAGAATTTCTTAGCTATTTGAGAGTTCATCTTGATAACCTGATGGAGTATGATCAGTTGAGTTGTGGATGCAAGATCAATTTTTTCCTTTTCTCTTAAAGCACAGTTGATTATAATGATTAAGAAGAACATTCCAGACTTAGGCTCATTCACAACTAGACCATCTTCCCCAACAACTCCCTTTGGTGGATTAAGGTTCCTGTTACTACCAACTACCTTAGGCTCTATTTTAAGAAAGAGTTGTTCAAAGTTAATCATCTTTGTGACAACCGGCAATTTAGGGAGCCATTTTGAAAACCCGCATTACGTTAAAGTTCGTTTATAAATTTTATTTGGAATTTTTATTCGTAACGAACTTGTAAGACCAATTTTATAGATAATTATA
The DNA here is from genome assembly GCA_030686995.1 of Artemisia argyi. NCBI lineage: Eukaryota > Viridiplantae > Streptophyta > Magnoliopsida > Asterales > Asteraceae > Artemisia > Artemisia argyi. The sequence goes on along the minus strand of CM060709.1, from coordinate 45,227,832 downwards.
TTTTATGTCGATATGGGATTCGAGAATTATTTTAATAATTCATTATGGAATTTACTTGATGATGTATTTTTAAAATTCTCACTGGTACTACGTTGACTCCGGCACTAGGTTTACCTAACGGGAGATTTTATGATTCGTTTTACGAGTCCGACTACATTTAATTATTTACGGGATGTTTCGTGGGATATTGAAAGTTTAAAAATGAGTTCGGGTCTCGGGCCGTATGTTTTACATTTACCCATTTGTACCCACTCAAAACTACTAGTAATATTATTACTACTCTTATTATTATTATTATTATTATTATTATTATTATTATTATTATTATTATTATTATTATTATTATTATTATTATTATTATTTAAAATATATATATATATATATATATATATATATATATATATATATATATATATATATATATATATATATATATATATAAAGAGTGAACCACAAAAGGGTCCTTGTTGGTTCGGTTCTCACACAAACACCCACACCCTCACCCTCACATATCTCTCTCTCCCTCATTTCCTCTTCTTATCAAACCCTAGCCGCCCCCTTTAGAACCGGCCGCCACCACTGCACCGCCGGCCACCACTAAACACCACCACCTTTTTCTTATTCCTCATCACCTAATCTCTTAGATCCACCCCTACACGCGCCCTATAACCTCATTTTTCATCACAAATCACCACCATCTTTCACCACCAATCGTTATTTTCGTAGGGTTTTACGGTTTGGAGCTTTTTCGATCGAAGGTGAGGCGAGTGTTACTCGTATTTTTGATAAAACGTGACCCTTGGTCACGACATGTTTAGATCCGAATGGGTTTTCATATTAAAAACGAGAAATACTTATGGGTTTATGATGGAAACTCGTTTTATTAAAATGTTTGATATCCGGGTTGTGTTCTTGTGGGTTCGGTTCGAATCGTAAGTCCATGCCTCACGGCTTGGGTGTTAACCCGAGCCATGGTGCTCGATTTCTTGTTTATTGTGAGCCTTGATTATGGCTCTTGATTTCTTGCTCGCGTTGGTTTTACTTGGTTTGACTCATGGGAGTTGCGGCTTGATGCCGTGTAATGGTTAATGTTGCCGAGACCCGTGTGGTCATGTTGGCATTTGGATTGCTCCTTGGAGCCGTATATGTGAACTTTGATGCTTGGTTCGAGCCACTTTTGGCTCGTGGTGTGTACCGCGACTCAAGTGAGTCGAGTGGACTCGGGTTTGGCTTGGTAAACCATCCCGAATGTGACCTTGGTTATATTTGTTTTCTTTATTGTTAACTTGGTTTTGGTATTGGTTTGGTTGTTTATTTCCTTGGCCGAATACATGTGGGTCGAGACCATGTTTGGTCTCGACAATGGATATTGGTATTGAGAAGTGTTGACGAAATGTGTTATTGGGGACCGATTGTGAGACGGTCACTTAGATTGACGGAGATAGGTTAGTCGGGTGCCGTAGTCGGACCCTATTGTTGTAGCACGTGGATTGGGATTGTTTTGGACGGAGATATATTGATTCTTATGACTTTTGCATTTTACTTTGGACTTGGACAATGAGCCGAGAGTCATGACTCGGACATGTGACCATTTCGTATGACTCGATAACTATTTACAAATTAAAACATAAATAACAAAACTCGTAATAATAGTTATTGGTAATATAAACGTTTATATGAATATATAGACGTGAATAACGGATATATAATTGTATAAATGCGTATATTAATAATAATAAAAATCACGAGTCATATTATAAATAATACGACTAAATATATTAGGCTACGAGAGTAGCGTAATATTATTGGAAGTATTATCATAAAAATGTATTATAAAACGAGAAACTCTCGACAATTACTAAATATTAAATCAAACGTCATTTTATATATATAACGGGTAAACCTATCGAGTTATGCGGAGTCGTGGTCACTCGAGTTCAGGTAAGTTTTGTTTGTGACTTTCGTGTTGTCACGGATATATGACGATTAATATAAGTGTTTTCTATAACTAAATAACTACTTAACCGAAAGGTTGAACCGGGTTATTTGGCTATACGAAATGAGTATATTAATGGGCATCACATCCTATGACGCCCATAGGTTGTGGTATATGTAAAGGGTAATAAATTGCGAATATATATATCGGGAAATCTGGCCAATTTGACGGTGTATGTAAGGAATTTATTAAACTACGATATATATCATATATTATTTATGTGCTATGTGCTTTAGGATTGGGTGTAATCTTGGAACGGTATGTTACGTAAATAAATATGAGGATTATCAAATCGACGGATTTGATAAACTTTGACGATTTATTTAAATAATATATTGGGCTCATATTAGATCTATAGTTTATTTATTATTCTTTTGTGTGACTTTTTGGTTTGTTTGTGTCGACCCACCACCCGTATGGATACCAAACGTAAATACACCAAACTATTACGAAATAGATTTTCGGAAAATAAAACGGAATACGTCCGGGTTTGGGAATATTTTGAATTTGAGGAAATGATTTCTGAACGAGTTGATATTGTTAGGTCGTGCCGAGTCCGTAGTTGCCGTCTTGTGAGTTACTATACATCTTACTTCTAACGATTTCATCTTGCTGATTTCTGGACTTGAGGTGAGTCATAGCCCCACTTTTTACTCTTGAACTATGTTTTCAATACTTGGGGTGAGAAACGTGCAAATTAATTTATGTGGACTATTTATCGCTTCTATATTCTTTATAAAACTTGCTATGCGTATGGACTAGGATGTATTGTCAACTTTAGTCACCTATTTTGCGTGTACTATTCAAGGTTGGCTTATTTGGAATTATCAGCTTTAGTCACACGGTTCGTGTGTACTATTCAAGGTTGGCTTATTTAGATACTGTAGTGTGCACCTATAGGTTATTAATACTTCGGAGGTTATCCGAGTATTTACTGGTATTGCGGGGGTTACCCGAATATCTATGTTAGAACGGAGGGTATCCGTGTGTTATGTTAGAGCGGAGGGTATCCGCAGGCTTTTAGCGAATCCTTAGTCTAGCTAGCAAGCGTTTTGCATATATGTCCACTATATTTTTAGATGAATTTAAACCTATGATCTCACCAGCGAAAGCTGACTTTTAGCACGTGTTCTCAGGTAATTAAGAGATGATATGGATGCATGGATTGGATGGTTCGGCTAAGGCTTCTGGTTTATGGATCTGGTTTTCTAAACTCTGATATTGAATTATGGACCTACTGTTATTTTCTTTTGGGCCTGACTCTGAATGATGTTGGGATAAATGTAAACTTTAAAACCCCGTTTTGGTTGTGTTTTTATTTTGTTTACTTTATCTCATTCTATTATGTCTTGTGTTGGATACCAATCCCCGTAGCACCCCGAAAGCTTGTTGAGTCTTCCGCTGTATCAAATTTTGGGGGTGTTACAGATTGGTATCAGAGCCAATGTTATAGAGAACTAGGTAAATAAACACCTAAACTATAACCGCATTTTTATAGAAAACGATCCTTGACAACTGCCCGCCAGCCTGCCAAGCCGAAGCATCTTCTATTATTTTAAGGTATTATGAGATATTTGAGATGATTATTAGATTTGGGATTTCTTGAGATGATTTGAGGTTTATGGATTTAGTAATAAGATGGCGTTTCGAGGAATTATATGGTCTAATTGGTTTATAAATGTTTTAGTAATGCGGTATTTGAAATTCTTTATTGAGATTATATGATTGAATTATTTGATGAGGATTTTGGTATGGTATTTTGAGTTGTGATTCAGTTGTTTTGAAACACTTACACCTATCCTACGCCGTTGTCACAGACCATGGCCTCCCATATGCCCGATGTTGTCGAGGATATTCTTACTGCACCGGTATTACCAGCACAGTTCACTATGGCATCTGATGATCCTTACCAGATTGCCATGCTTTCAGCTACTGTGCCGCAGACAGCTTCTACTTCAGCACCACCTGCTGCATCTACGCAGGGACCCTCATCTTCTTTAGGGCTCCCTGGTACATCGAGGCAGCTTACTCTTCATCAGGCTTTAGCTCGTGTGGCCCCATGCTTTGCCCACCGAGCTACGACACGCATGTCGGTACGCCCTACTCCATTACCTTTACAGATTGATGCTCACTCTCTACTGTCAGAGGCGCCACCCACATCATTGCGTCGTCGTCCTAGATCACCTACCACATCTCCACATGGTTCACCTGTTAGGAGACGACGATTGATGATGTACTCTTCCGATGAGGAGGAAGAGGAGTACGAGGTGAGGATGAGGAGGATGACCCTCAGGAGGCTGAGCAGGGTGATGATGATGACCTGAGGAGGAGGATGACCCTCAGGAGGATGAGATGCCTGATGATGATGATGTGTTAGTACCACCAGCTCAGGCTGAGGAGCCTGATTCACCTATACACCCGATTGAGCCTGTCTCACCTGATCATCCGTTTCTGTTAGATTCACCACCTGGTAGTCCAGTGGCGTCGGAAGCGTCAACTGAGGTTTCTGCTGAGCAGGCAGAGTTAGGTGAGAGTGGCAGGTTGTGGGCTCAGATTACTGCCCAAGGCGAGAAGATCTCGCGAGTATCTGATCGACTTGAGAGAGTTATTGGAGAGTTTATAGCGGATTTGAGAGTTGACATGACTGTTGTTGAGGGCAGGTCGATTGAGATGAGGAGAGTTTTGATGGAGGTTCATGAGCAGATCGCGAGTTTACAGCGAGGTTTTGTCACAGCTCGAGAGGCCGACCGCAAGTTATGGCAGCGGAACACCGAGCTAGAGAAGGAGGTGGCAGACCTCAGGAGAGACAGCGACACCCATAGTGTGGAGCTAGGATCATTATGGAGGGATCTTGATGGCTTGAGGTAGGAGTTGAGGAGCCTCCGCCAGCAGCGTGGCTAGATGCTTGGGTTATGTTGTCTTGTTGCTTTCTACACCGAGGAGTGTTCGGTTAGAAAAGCTAGTTATCATATTTTGATGTATTTTGTTCAGTATTCGTCTCTTTTGGGAACGATTAGTATGTTTTGTGTTTTCCAATAGTGGAACGATGTTGGATCTCTATTGTATGGTTGATGGTTATTAGTATATGGTATTATGTGATTTTGGGTATTATGGAAATTGAGTCCCTATTCGCTTTATTGATGTTTTGTGGTGTATTGCTGCTATTCTTTCCATGACTTGGCTTCATTGAATTACTTTTGTTGAGCATATTAATAAGCTCTATTGGAGACTCATGAACTTGTATGATGTTTCAGATCAATGGCCCCACGATGAAACCCTGTTAGAGCTACCTGAACTGGTCCTGCAGTGACTACCCCTGGTCGCCGAGGACGCCGACCTACTCGAAATGTTGAAACCCCTACTCCTGACAACCTGGACACTACTAACCGCAACAACAGGAATCAAAATGTTGATGTTCATGGAGACAATGATCATGTTCCACTTAATGCACCTACTGTGGATCAAGCAATGATCAATCAACTTGTCGAGCAAAGAGTTGCTGAACTACTAGCTGAGTCAAATCATTGCAACAATTCTGCTGGAACTTTTCCACCTGTTCGTGCTAATGGATGTCAATACAAGGAGTTCAAGATTTGTGGACCCATTGAGTTTGGTGGAACTGAAGGAGTGGTTTACTTGGTCAGATGGATTGAGAAGACTGAGTCAGTGTTCAATGTCAGTGGTTGTGCGGAGAACGCGAAGGTAAAGTTTGCTTCTTTTACTTTCAAGGATGAAGCTTTAACTTGGTGGAACAATTACCGAAATTCCGTTGGGAGTGATGTAGCTTATGCCATGACTTGGGAGCAATTTAAGTCTCTGCTGATTCAGACTTATTGCCCAAGGAATGAGGTTAAGAAGCTAGAAATTGAGTTTTGGAACCACAAAGTGAAGGGTAATGATATGACAACTTACAATCGTCGTTACCAGGAGTTGGCCTTGCTTTGCCCAGATATGGTAAAAACTGAGACTCAAAAGATCGAGAGGTATGCTGATGGGTTGCCTGTAGCTACAAGGAATGATGTGATTTCTTCTAGGCCTGCAAACATCCATGAGGCAATCACAATTGCTCAACAACTTATGGATTCGTTGGAATTGGAAAGAGCTGATAAGGAGAAGAATGGAAAGAGAAAGAGAGACCATCACTCTAAGGGTAATGATCACCGAAGCAAGAGACAAGCTAAGGCTTATGCTATTGGGAATGGAGATAAGAAGAACCAGAATGGTGATGCACCCAAGTGTGGTCGTTGCCACCAGCATCATACTGGATGGTGTAGTGTGAGATGCCAGAACTGCTGAAAGAAAGGACACACAGCTAAGGATTGTAGAGCTCGACCTCTTGCTATGGTTCAAGCTGCTCCTAAAATGAGAAATAAGGCAGACGTTACTTGTTATGGGTGTGGAAAGAAGGGACACTATAGGAACGAGTGTAGAGAATCGTGGAACCGAGGAAATCAAGGATCGGGTGGTAATGGGTACAATCATGGAAACCGTGGAGCTGGAGGAAACCGTGGACGACAAGATAACGGGGACCAACGTGTGGAAGCTGGAGCTGCTCAGGGAAGGGTGTATGCCCTCGGGAACGAGAGAGGAGAAGATCCGAACGTCGTTACTGGTACGTTCCTTCTCAATAATCGTTATGCTTCCATACTATTTGATACTGGTGCCGATAGGAGTTTTGTGTCCACTACGTTTGCACCCTTACTAGAGAAACCCCCCGATGGCCTTAGGAATTGGATATGATATAGAGTTAGCAAATGGGAATATAGAAAGGATTAATACCATCATTCGCGGTTGCACGTTAAATTTCTTGAATCACCCTTTCAGCATAGATCTTCTACCCGTCACGTTAGGAAGTTTTGATGTCATCATTGGTATGGATTAGTTGTCGAAGTATCGTGCTCACATACTTTGCGACGAGAAGATCGTGCGTGTACCTTACGGAAAGGAAATCCTAAACATATTAGGAGATCGAAAGGATTCGAGGAGCCCATCTCGGTTAGCAGTTATTTCTTGCACTAAGTTACCAAAGCTAATAGAGAAAGGATGTTACCTTTTCTTAGCTCAAATTTCTGAGAAAGGAGGGACGGAGAAAAAGGAAAGGTGCATTGGAGATGTGCCTATAGTTCGTGATTTTCCTGATGTGTTTCCCGATGATTTGCCGAGAATCCCGCCGACTAGACAAGTGGAGTTTCAGATTGAGTTGATACCTGGTGCTGCAGTTGTAGCACGAGCACCTTATCGTCTTGCACCTACCGAACTAGAAGAGTTGTCAAAAAAATTGGCGGAGTTAGCCGAGAAAGGATTCATGAGACCAAGTTCTTCACCTTGGGGAGCCCCAGTCTTATTTGTGAAGAAGAAGGATGGATCGTTCGTATGTGCATTGACTACCGAGAGCTGAACAAGTTAACGGTGAAGAATAGATACCCGTTATCGAGGATCGACGACTTGTTCGACCAACTTCAAGGATCGAGTGTGTATTCGAAGATCGATTTGAGATCGGGATATCATCAACTTCGAGTTCGCGTGGAAGATATTCCAAAAACGGCTTTCAAAACCCGTTATGGACATTACGAGTTTCAGGTGATGCCGTTTGGGTTGACTAACGCACCGGCGATATTCATGGATCTCATGAATCGGGTGTGTAAGCCTTACTTAGATAAGTTTGTGATTGTGTTCATCGACGACATTCTGATTTATTCGAAGAGTGAGAAGGAGCATGAGGAGCATCTAAGACTTATCTTAGAATTGCTCAGGAAGGAGCAACTGTATGCCAAGTTTTTGAAATGTGAATTTTGGATTCCGACGGTACAGTTTTTGGGTCATGTAATTGATAGACAAGGAGTCCATGTGGATCCTGCTAAGATTGAGGCAATAAAAGATTGGGCTGCACCTACGACCCCAACAGAAGTTCGTCAATTTTTAGGTTTAGCCGGTTATTACCGAAGATTCATCGAGGGATTTTCGAAGATAGCTAAACCATTAACCAAATTGACTCAAAAGAGTGTTACGTATGAATGGGGAGATAAAGAAGAGGAAGCATTTCAATTACTTAAGAAGATGTTGTGTAGTGCTCCTATCTTAGTGTTACCTGAAGGTAACGAGGACTTCGTCGTCTATTGTGACGCTTCACATAAAGGTTTGGGAGCCGTGTTAATGCAACGAGAGAAACTGATAGCTTATGCTTCCCGACAGCTCAAAAAGCATGAGAAAAACTACACCACCCATGATTTGGAGTTAGGTGTTGTGGTTTTCGCCTTGAGGATATGGAGACATTACTTGTATGGAACAAAGTGTGTTGTGTTCACTGACCATAAAAGTCTACAACACATCTTGAATCAAAAAGAGCTCAATATGAGACAACGACGTTGGATCGAGTTGCTAAGCGATTATGATTGCGAAATTCACTACCATCCCGGTAAAGCAAACGTTGTTGCTGATGCTCTTAGTCGAAAGGAAAGAATACCACCATTACGAGTTAGGTCATTGGGAATGACTATCGTATCGCCATTACCGTCTCAAATATTTGAAGCACAAACAGAGGCGCTGAAAGCAGAAAACCGATCTGCTGAGAATATATTTGGGATGGCTGAGAATGAGAAAGGATTTGTTAAGCGTTCTGATGGATTATTATGTTTTGGAGATCAGATTTGGGTACCTTTATATGGAGGAATTCGGGAGTTGATTATGAATGAGTCGCATAAGTCAAGGTACTCTATTCATCCTGGGTCTGACAAGATGTACCAGGATCTTAAGAAGTTATATTGGTGGCCAAACATGAAGGCAGATATAGCATCGTATGTTAGTAAGTGCTTGACATGTTCTAAGGTTAAAGCCGAACATCAGAGACCGTCAGGATTACTGACGCAACCAGAACTTCCAGTCTGGAAATGGGAGCGGATTACAATGGACTTCATTACCAAATTACCGAGGACAGCTAGCGGTTGTGACGCTATTTGGATAATTGTGGATCGTCTGAATAAGTATGCTCATTTCCTAGCAATTAGTGAAGATGATAGTGTGGATAAACTTGCGAGGTTGTATGTGAAGGAAATTATTTCTCGTCATGGAGTCCCGATATCGATTATTTCTGATCGCGATAGCCGCTTTACGTCAGCTTTGTGGCGATCACTTCAAACGGCTTTGGGGACGAGACTTGATATGAGTACTGCATATCATCCCCAAACCGATGGTCAAAGTGAGAAGACCATTCAGACTTTAGAGGATATGATTCGTGCATGTATCATAAACTTTGGTAAAGGCTGGGAGAAGTATTTACCCCTTGCGGAATTCTCCTATAATAATAGCTACCACACAAGTCTTAAAGCTGCACCATTTGAAGCTTTGTATGGCCGAAAGTGTCGTTCGCCTATTGGTTGGGCGGAAGTTGGAGATAGCCAACTCACAGGCCCTGAACTTATCTTGGAAACTACAAAGAAAGTAGCTCAGATTCGTGATCAGTTGCAAGCAGCCAGAGATAGGCAGAAAAGTTACGCCGATCAGAGACGTAAACCCTTAGAGTTCCAGGTTGGTGACAAAGTGATGCTGAAAGTCTCGCCTTGGAAGGGTGTGATACGTTTCGGGAAACGTGGAAAACTCAACCCACGCTACATTGGACCATTTCTTATCTTAGAAAGAATTGGGCCCGTGGCTTATAGGTTGGAATTACCACATGAACTGAGTAAAGTTCACGACGTGTTTCACATTAGTAATTTGAATAAATGTCTTTCTGATGAGATGCCTATTATTCCGATGAAGGATATTCGTATTGATGAGAAATTGAATTTTGTGGAAGAGCCAATTGAGATTTTAGATCGTGAAGTTAAACGACTCAAGCGAAGTCACATTCCGCTCGTCAAGGTTCGTTGGAATTCACGACACGGACCAAAATTTACGTGGGAACGTGAGGACGAGTAACGGAAGAGATATCCAAAGCTTTTCACTTCGTAGATGAATTGTTCCGAGAGAAACCCGGGACGGGTTTCTTCTGAGACTCGGAGGATGTGACAACCGGCAATTGAGGGAGCCGTTTTGAAAACCTGCATTACGTTAAAGTTCGTTTATAAATTTTATTTGGAATTTTTATTCGTAACGAACTTGTAAGACCAATTTTATAGATAATTATATTTTATGTCGATATGGGATTCGAGAATTATTTTAATAATTCATTATGGAATTTACTTGATGATGTATTTTTAAAATTCTCATTGGTACTACGTTGACTCCGGCACTAGGTTTACCTAACGAGAGATTTTATGATTCGTTTTACGAGTCCGACTACATTTAATTATTTACGGGATGTTTTCGTGGGATATTGAAAGTTTGAAAATGAGTTCGGGTCTCGGGCCGTATGTTTTACATTTACCCATTTGTACCCACTCAAAACTACTAGTAATATTATTATTATTATTATTATTATTATTATTATTATTATTATTATTATTATTATTATTATTATTATTATTATTATTATTATTTAAAAACAAAAAAAATATATATAAAAAGACTGAACCACAAAAGGGTCCTTGTTGGTTCCGTTCTCACACAAACACCCACACCCTCACCTTCATATATCTCTCTCTCCCTCATTTCCTCTTCTTATCAAACCCTAGCCGCCCCCCTTTAAAACCGGCCGCCACCACTGCACCGCCGGCCACCACTAAACACCACCACCTTTTTCTTATTCCTCATCACCTAATCTCTTAGATCCACCCCTACACCGACACGCGCCCTATAACCTCATTTTTCATCACGAATCGCCACCATCTTTCACCACCAATCGTTATTTTCGAAGGGTTTTACGGTTTGGAGCTTTTTAGATCGAAGGTGAGGCGAGTGTTACTCGTATTTTTGATAAAACGTGACCCTTGGTCACGACATGTTTAGATCCGAATGGGTTTTCATATTAAAAACGGGAAATAGTTATGGGCTTATGTTGGAAACTCGTTTTATTAAAATGTTTGGTATCCGGGTTGTGTTCTTGTGGGTTTGGTTCGAACCGTGAGTCCATGACTCACGGCTTGGGTGTTAACCCGAGACATGGTGCTCGATTTCTTGTTTATTGTGAGCCTTGATTATGGCTCTTGATTTCTTGCTCGCGTTGGTTTTACTTGGTTCGACTCATGGGAGTCGCGGCTCGATGCCGTGTAATGGTTAATGTTTTCGAGACCCGTGTGGTCATGTTGGCATTTGGAGTGCTCCTTGGAGCCGTATATGTGAACTTTGATGCTTGGTACGAGCCACTTTTGGCTCGTGGTGTGTACCGCGACTCAAGTGAGTCGAGTGGACTCGGGTTTGGCTTGGTAAACCATCTCGAATGTGACCTTGGTTATATTTGTTTTCTTTATTGTTAACTTGGTTTTGCTATTGGTTTGGTTGTTTATTTTCTTGGCCGAATACAGGTGGGTCGAGACCATGTTTGGTCTCGACAATGGATATTGGTATTGAGAAGTGTTGACGAAATGTGTTATTGGGGATCGATTGTGAGACGGTCACTTAGATTGATGGAGATAGGTTAGTCGGGTGCCGTAATCGGACCCTATTGTTGTAGCACGTGGATTGGGATTATTTTGGACGGAGATATATTGATTCTTATAACTCTTGCATTTTACTTTGGACTTGGACAATGAGCTGAGAGTCATGACTCGGACATGTGACCATTTCGTATAACTCGATAACTATTTACAAATTAAAACATAAATAATAAAACTCGTAATAATAGTTATTGGTAATATAAACGTTTATATGAATATATAGACGTGAATAACGGATATATAATTGTATAAATGCGTATATTAATAATAATAAAAATCACGAGTCATATTATAAATAATACGACTAAATATATTAGGCTACGAGAGTAGCGTAATATTATTGGAAGTATTATCATAAAAATGGATTATAAAACGAGAAACTCTCGACAATTACTAAATATTAAATAAAACGTCATTTTATATATATAACGGGTAAACCTATCGAGTTATGCGGAGTCGTGGTCACTCGAGTTCAGGTAAGTTTTGTTTGTGACTTTCGTGTTGTCACGGATATATGACGATTAATATAAGCATTTTCTATAACTAAATAACTACTTAACCGAAAGGTTGAACCGGGTTATTTGGTTATACGAAATGAGTATATTAATGGGCATCGTATCCTACGACACCCTTAGGTTGTGGTATATGAAAAGGGTAATAAATTGCGAATATATATATCGGGAAATCTGGCCAATTTGACGGTGTATATAAGGAATTTATTAAACTACGATATATATCATATAGTATTTATGTGCTATGTGCTTTAGGATTGGGTGTAATCTTCGAACGGTATGTTACGTAAATAAATATGAGGATTATCAATTCGACGGATTTGATAAACTTTGACGATTTATTTAAATAATATATTGGGCTAATATTAGATCTATAGTTTATTTATTATTCTTTTGTGTGACTTTTTGGTTTGTTTGTGTCGACCCACCACCCGTATGGATACCAAACGTAAATACACCAAACTATTACGAAATGGATTTTCGGAAAATAAAACGGAATACGTCCGGGTTTGAGAATATTTTGAATTTGAGGAAATGATTTCTGAACGAGTTGATATTGTTAGGTCGTGCCGAGTCCGTAGTTGCCGTCTTGTGAGTTACTATACATCTTACTTCTAACGATTTCATCTTGCTGATTTCTGGACTCAAGGTGAGTCATAGCCCCACTTTTTACTCTTGAACTATGTTTTCAATACTTGGGGTGAGAAACGTGCAAATTATTTTATGTGGACTATTTATCGCTTCTATATTCTTTATAAAACTTGCTATGCGTATGGACTAGGATGTATTGTCAACTTTAGTCACCTATTTTGCGTGTACTATTCAAGGTTGGCTTATTTGGAATTGTCAGCTTTAGTCACACGGTTCGTGTGTACTATTCAAGGTTGGCTTATTTAAATACTGTAGTGTGCACCTATAGGTTATTAATACTTCGGAGGTTATCCGAGTATTTACTGGTATTACGGGGGTTACCCGAATATCTATGTTAGAACGGAGGGTATCCGTGTGTTATGTTGGAGCGGAGGGTATCCGCAGGCTTTTAGCGAATCCTTAGTCTAGCTAGCAAGCGTTTTGCGTATATGTCCACTATATTGTTAGATGAATTTAAACCTATGATCTCACCAGCGAAAGCTGACTTTTAGCACGTGTTCTCAGGTAATTAAGAGATTATATGGATGCATGGATTGGATGGCTTTGCTAAGGCTTCTGGTTTATGGATCTATTTTTCTAAACTCTGATATTGAATTATGGACCTACTGTTATTTTCTTTTGGGCCTGACTCTGAATGATGTTGGGATAAATGTAAACTTTAAAACCCCGTTTTGGTTGTGTTTTTATTTTGTTTACTTTATCTCGTTCTGTTATGTCTTGTGTTGGATACCAATCCCCGTAGCACCCCGAAAGCTTGTTGAGTCTTCCGCTGTATCAAAATTTGGGGGTGTTACAATCTTCCTTTTCTCTGAGTCTCCCTGGTTGCTTCTTCTTTGATGCAAGAAGGTCAAGTTTAAGTAGCTCAGATGGTGTAGGAATGTGTAGCTTAGTAGTTGTATCTCTTACCCACTTGAACTTTTGTGCCAAATTTGCAAGGAGCTGAGGAGTGTATTCAGTTTTTTATGCCTGGTTGAATCATGAATTCTATCCACTCCAAGAACTCAAGGTTGCCAAAATTAAATTTAGTGTAGGTCCGAAAGCTCATAACTTCATGGTTCCCGGTGATAGTCATCGTTGCCTATTGGTTCTGATTACCATATTAGTTTTGTAATTTGCTTGTCTCTCATTAATCATCAATAAGCAAAATATATAAGTTGCAAAGGTGGGCCAGGCCTACATGAAGCCCATATACATAATAAATAATGACTAACATGAGTTTTAAAATTCACTAGGTACATATTTAACGTGGTCGGGAAAAGGGTCAGGAATGGTCATCGGGATACCTTGGCTAAGCCGCGCATATCAGAAGTGAAAACTAACATTTATGAGTGAACTGAACCGGAAAGACCTCATTTGTTTAATTGCTTATATTATTGAAAAACTAACTCTTTCGCTCTTATCTAGTACTTAAAAAAAAGTGATTTTATTGTTTTTCTAACTATGACTTATGCAATTGATTGTGCCACATGATCCTATGGACAGTTACTTTTCATCAGCAGGAGGACATAACGAGCTTGAAGGCTATCTTTCTGATGATTATGCGGCCCAGGTCTTTGATTTACCTGGGCAATTTGAGGAATATAATAAGCAGTTTGATTTCAAGCTTCAAGGCCGTTCGAGGAAGTAATATCTTATTTGGATTTGTTTATTTGTTTTGCATATTGTTTTTGTTTTCAATGGTTGTTCTAGTTGTTGGTAGCTAGTTGTTCATTTATGGCATGTCATAAATGATATAGTGGTTGTTCAAGCGGTTGCTTGAGGTTAATGTGGCGTTTCAGCCACATTCCACTGTACTTGAAACGATTTTTTTGGTTAATATATTTTGCCAGGGTGGAAGTTCCTTTTTACCAAAAAAAAAAAATTGATTGTGCCACATGATTCTAACTATTGGCAGATTTGGCCATTTGTTGCTGACATGAGTTCGTTTGAGTTATCAAAAATTAATTTTAATGTTAACCACTCATGGTCAAGTGGTCAAAGCTTGTAATTATATCGCTAAAATATGAGGAGTTTCAAGTTTGAATCTTGTTTGGTGTAAATAACTGTAAACTGACTTGACTAGCTTTTCCAAAAAACAACTTTATCTGATTTGAGTCAATACGAGGAGATTATGTGCAGTTGTTATCAATGGGCAAACATATCTGATTCAGTTGTTCAGTTGTTTGTTTCTTCCTATTATGGGCTCGAACAGTAATATTTGTTACCTACCTGTTAGGCCCAAAAGATCAGGTCCACGTACATTATTTTGATGTTACACATTTATCATTACCCCAAAATCACCAATTATTACTTCATTTTTTAGTAGAGCTTTGTTAAAATGAAATCTGAAACCACCACCAAGTAAAGTCGTAGGACACTATTGAGCTAACAATTTCTTTTTCTTTCATCATATCCGATATTAAGAAACGAGATCATTTATTCTCGAAGATGGTTTTTGTTTTTATATTACTATCATTAATAAACTAGGAGAGTGATATAGATGCTAATTCTTGCTCATATACACTTCTAGTTCATTTTATTGCCAGTTCTTTCTATTTTTTACTCGTATTTTATTAGAAAGCATGCAATGCAGAAAACACATACAAATTGTGCACTTTCAAAATGGATAATGAAATGTAACAAAAAAACAAAAAAATATGGAGTAAGGTTACAAAATAGTCTATTCTTTCATTGAACTTGAAGTAAAGTTTAAGGTACATCTCATGTAGCACAACATAATTTTATAATTCCCCAGATATAATATAATGGGAGAATTGCATATATCCCTGCAAAATCTTAAAATTATATATATATATATATATATATATATATATATATATATATATATATATATATATATATATATATACACACACACACACACACACACACAAACATAAACACACACACACACACATAAATATATATATAAATATATATATATATATATATATATATATATATATATATATATATATATATATATATATATATATATATATATATATATATATATATATATATATATAGGGTAGGGTTCTAGAGAAAAATGTATTTGAATAGAAAAGTGAGAAAAAAAGTTACAGGGTGGATTTTGAAAATACTTGAAAGTTTAGGATAAAAATTAAAAACTAATAAACAAAATAGAAGGGATATCAATCAAATCGTGTTTTCAGTTCATTCACAGATCAAATTATCCATATCCACCATGTGCACCGTCACCACCACCACCATCGCCACCGTCTGTACCGTCACCACCACAGATGTCTCCATCATTATTCCCAAACATGGAGATTGATCTACTCCATCTGCACCGTAACCACAGCCACCACCATCACCACTGTCTTCCATCGTGCAATGACCACTTCAATCTTCACTTCCACCACTGTCACATAGCTTCCGTCAATCTTCTTCAGGTTAATTTAGTATAAATAACATTTTTAATTATCTAATTTATATAATTTTATTGATTGATTAATTATTTTAATGTTTAATATATAATAACTCAAACAACACCAAGAAAAAACTTATTTTAGGGCTCTAATGTGTAAACACATGATAATTGTAATTTTGTTGAATTAGTTAGGGCATCATTGTGCAAACAGATGATAATTTCGAGTATTTTTTAATTATTTGACATTTTAGGGCATCAATGTGTAAACAAATTATAACTTATATTATTGTTGAATCATATGACATATTAAGGCCTCGATGAGTGATTAGTGCATCCATTTTGATACACATATAAGAAGCTTGAGGGTGTTTGGAATTGTTTAACAAACTGCTTTTTTGATATTATGCAAGCAAAATAAGTTGTTCTGAATAATTTTTATTTTTGTGCAACATCGGTTCAGTACCAGTTAGTGCTTCTGTGTGGTTTATGCACTATACATTAATTTAGTGCATCTGTTCAGTATCAATTAGTGCATCAGTTCAGTGTCAATTAGCGCATCAGTTCAATATCAATTAGTGCATCAGTTCAGTATCAATTAGCGCATTAGTTCAATATAGATATAGTGCATCGGTATGAGTTCAATATAGTGCATCTGTATTATTTCATTATAGTGCATCAGTTCAGTATCAATTAGTGGATCGGTTCAGTATCAATTAGCGCATCAGTTCAGTATCAATTAGCGCATCCGTTCAATATAGATACAGTGCATCGGTATGAGTTCAATATAGTAACCATCAGATACAAACACACACAGTGTAACAGGTAACACAGTAACCATCAGATACAAGTACGGTGTAACAGGTAACACAATAACCATCAGATACAAACACACACAGTGTTTAGTTCTCTCTCACAATCCAAACACACATACACTCATCGTCACCACCATCACCGTTGCCACCAACACCGTCGCCACCATACTCCTTCGTGCAACCACCGTGTCAATCTTCACTCCAACACCGTCACACCACAGACACTACGTGATCAATGCACTTATTCAGGTTAAGTCAATTATATTTATTATTGAATAATATGACAACCGTTGATTTTCAGATCTATTTCTTTTAATTGTGTTAAACTGAAAGTATTATGACATGTTTTTGTTAGATTTTTATTCTAGACACCAGGTGTTTGACAAAATTTTTGTATACGATTTTATTGATGCGATGCACTAATTTCAAGCATATGTGTTTATTATTGAATAACATGATATCTTAGGGCATTTGTATGTATATTTGCAGCATGAAATTACATATTGGGGCATCAGATTGTATTAGTGCATCCGTGTTTTTGGTTTCAGCATTAGGTTAAATGTTTAGTGCATCGTGAGTATGAATATTGCATCGTCAGACTTATTAAGGAATCAATGTTTATGTTTAGTGTATCTGTTTATATGTTTAGTGCATTGTTAGTTATAGTAGGCATCCATCGTTAGTTATAATAGGCAAAATAACAAGTGCTAAGTATTATACACTGCATCTTCTAGGCGCCCATCCTCGTCAATTGGTGCATCAAAAGGTAGATATTAGGGCATCTATGAGTATGATTAGTGCATCGAAAAGGTATATAATAGTGCATCGATGGACAACATTAGGGAATCAATGAGTATAATTAGTGCATCAGTGTTTCGGTGTTTTGTTTCACAGCTTAGGCACATTATGTGTATATCAAGGAAGGCTTATGTTTGTGTAGGTGGCTGCAAAGTTAGAGAGGGATTGAGTTGTTTTGGTATTCTTGACGGGCCTATGTTGTCAAGAAAACAGGTTTCATCTTGCTCATTTGACTCATTTGTGCGACCCCTGATTTAATACTGATTAGTGAAGCTAATGCACGTCTTCTTGCAGTTTGCCCATCTTATTATGCCAATTCAATAGAGAATAAAAACGGTTCAAGATTACATCAAGGTGCCAAATTCTCTATCTTGTTGTTTTTTCTCGGTTTTTGTTATCGTCATTGGGAAATAGACTAGTATTAACCTTATTTAAACATGTCTGATATATGAATTTGTTCTTTTTTTTTACAAGGTCGCTATTATTTACATCGTTGTAAGAGCTTAATATTATAATGAAATTAGTTGAATACTTGATGTTTCATCGTCTTTAGTATCTTGCAAATTGTATTTGATGCATAGTCAGGCTAATGCTAGTTTCTTTCTGCCACCGAGGAGACTCTACCTGGTGGAATATTGGAGTATAAGAAGATAGCTGGAAAAGGGCTCTTGCAGCTAAAGGTGCGTATAGTTGCTGGTATTTTCTGGATAACGGCTAAATGCAATCTGTTACACTAAGAAATTGAAAGCGTGAGGCTCCCATTACTAAAAAAACTTTAGTTAAGTTAACATGTTTGTATCTGTAATCACGCCACATTACAACATCACTATGTTCAGGAAAAGTACATAATCCTCATAAGCTTCAATGTGTTTTTTTAGTGCATCCAGTTGCATGTTTAGTGCATTTTTTGTTTAATCGTAGTGCAACTTTACAATTTCTTCTTGTTTAATTACTTTTCTAGTGTTTCTAAAAGTTTTCCTCTTTGCGTTTTTTCATGTAACATGTCAAGATGGCCGAGAAGAATGACCCAGAGTTCGCAAAGAAGTTGGCTTCTCTAGTTGACTTGTACGTCAATGATGCTTTTGGCACTGCACACACGACCCACGCTTCAACCGAGGGTGTTGCCAAGCATTTGAAGCCTTATGTTGCTGGTTTTCTCATGCAAAAGGTTTGGTTTTTTAGCTTATGCTAAAACAATTTTTAGTAGTTATATTATGTTCATTCCAAAGTTAAGTGGTGTTCAGAATTGCGTTTGATAAACATATTTGCGTTTTAGTACTGCATTTGCTCACTAAAATAACACAGATAATCGCTTTTCAAATAGTTCGACACACTTTATTTGGTTATTTGTGGTTTACAACACAATAATCATTGGACAAAAATAAGGCATCAATGTGCATATTTAGTGCATGCATTCTTGAAAACTATGTTTAGTGCACAATAAATATGTTAAGTGCATCATTGTGAATGACCCAAGTCCAACTTTTTCACGGGACGTCACGTTTTGTGTCAGCACGGGTACTTTATACTCCATCTGCTCACTCAATGAGATCGAGGCGAACAACATGGGCTAGGCCCAGAAATTCTGATGATGTGTATTCCAGAGATAGTCTGGTCTTTGCTGAATTTCGCATCAAGGGATTTGATAAAACTATTTAATAACATTGATATTTAAAGACATCCTAATTGTTTAGAGCATTAATATCAATACCACTCAAGTTTTACAAGATGCACGTCTAAACCAGAGGTTTTGTGATTAAAATCTGTATTTGAAACAATTCAAAGACTAACAACATCTATGCAGGACAATAAGCTCAAGTTTGGAAATACCAAAACAGATGATAGTGTCAACAACTTAAATTCAATAGAATATAAAATAATAAATAAAAAAATTGTCCTAGTGCCTAAAATTTTGTTACTCTCTTTAGAAATTAAATTAAACTAATAATTAATATTGAACTAGAGGGAAAATTATATGAAACTACATTGACTTTCAAACTAGATATGAGACTTGGAAGCCAAGGATGTTGCTTGAGAGAGCCTTTTGGGTCAAGGGGACATCGTGAATTGGCCAATGTGACTGACCTTAAATGGCATCATGTGAACACTTTACTTCAATTTTGTTTACCCTTGCGAGTGAATTAGTGGCTGTCTGTTGTTGGGGAGACTAAATTTTAAGTTTTAGTTGGTTACAAGGATCGTGTATCACATTCCCCATTTGGTTGTTGAACTAAAAATGAATTTAGACTCATTGAGCACATGTAACGTCTAGCTAAATTAGTGTGTTTTGTGCTACATAACCTGTCTGTTATTGATGTTTGTGTTGGTATAAAAGCTTAAATTTCAGGTTTAAATCATTAATTCTTTAGTTTCCCCTTGCAGGTTAGTGGAAAGTCGGTAATAATGATTAGTGCATTGTTAGACTTATTAAGGCATCTGTTTGCATGTTTAGTGCATCCATTTTCATGTTTAGTTCATCCATCAGTAGTAGACTCACCATGACCTGTATTTAAGTGTTTAGTGCAAGTATGTGAACAATGTTATGTGCATCCATTAGTAGTACCATTGGAATTTCTGCTGTGATTGTCATTTCCAATCATGGTTTAAATGAGCTGATAACACTATGTATTGTTGTATAAGAATAGCTGATGTTTGCTAGTAATTTGTTGGACTGTGAATCGTGGTCAAGGTTAAATATTAAGTGTCTAGAATTGTCTTTCCAATGCCAACTTCTAAATTTTTTTTTTTTTTTTTGTACTGTGAATGATGGCTGTTTTGTCATATGTGGCGCACTCTATGCTATTAAATATTTGCGAATCTAATTGTTAGAAATAGATACAATTGTGTTGCAATGCTACTGTAAACTGTATAATTTGTTATGTATTCGTGTTACTACCTACTAGAGTACATGTTTCTTGACATGCCTTTGTGTTTGGTGTAGTTGGAACAGAACTTTTTTAATCAACAAAAACATGGCTAGGTATGTAAACATCTCTCTTCAGTATGATAATTATTGTTCACATTGTTTCATATGATTGCATTATATTGTTTGGTTTTGTTAATTTCCAACTGAGCCGTGAATATTAACATCTATTGTATTGGTTTTGCAGTGAAGAGGTTGTTGTTCCAGTTGACATATCTAGCTTGTCTTATGAGGTAAGTTTCTCAGCCCTCGAACGGCTAGCAGTGAAGAGGTTGTTTTAAATAACGAATTAGGTACTTTAATGCATTAAGAATACACTTTAGGTGACTTTCTACCCATTTGATCCCTTTCATATTATGCTTTTGAGTTCACTCATTTGACCAGTTTTAGAACAAACACAACTCAACACAATCAATTCATTAGTAAATAGGCTCGTATTGCCTCCTATAATTGTAACTTTGTAAGTTTATCAATAAGTTCTTTATCGTCTTTTTAGATGCTTATGAGGTGTGACAACTGGCAAATTAGGGAGTTATTTTGAAAACCCGCATTACGTTAAAGTTCGTTTATAAATTATATTTGGAATTTTATTCGTAACGAACTTGAAAAACCAATATTTTGGTTGATTATATCTAAAACTTTTATGGAATCGAATTTGGTTTATCGATATGAAGAGAATTTATTTCGAGATTTTATTGGCACTACGTTGACTCCGGCACTAGAATAACCTAACTAAAATTTTATGTCTTGAGTCTACGGATTCGACTATATATATATATTTTCATTGAACGTATTGTGATATTTTTGGGAACGAGCTCGGTCCGAGAAAGAGTTGGAGTATATTATAAAGTTACGGGTTTTGGTCCGTGTATTTTACACCTAGTCACCTTACCCTAAATTTAATAACACTTTTGTTATTATTATTATTATTATTATCATTATTATTATTGTTAGTAGTATTATTATTGTATAAAAAAAGAAAAGGAATAAAAATAACAAAAAAAAAAAAAAAAAAAAAAAAGTAAACTACTACAAATCGTCCTTGTGATAGCTGTGCATCACACACAACACAAACCTACATCTTCACCATCTCTCTCATTTCTCTCTCTCTATTCATCACCAACCCTAGCCGCCGCCCCTATTTCCGGCTGCCACCACCACACCGCCACCTCCACGACCAAACTACCACCACCACATTAACCATCTCGTCGAGATCTATCCGTTGGTATAACCCACGCGCCGTATAAACACCTCTAACACCACGAAATCACCACCACCGCCACATAAACACCACCTTTTCGTCCTTTTCATGTTGGGTTTTTGAAGAAAACGATTATTGGAATCGTATGGAGGTGAGTGGCCACGGTTTCTTTGTCGTGTGCCTCTATTCAGCCTAGATCCGTGGCTCACGGGCTATTTTTCTTGTTGAGTCTTCCGCTGTACCAAATTTTGGGGGTGTTACAGATTGGTATCAGAGCCAAGGTTATAGAGAACTAGGTAAATAGACACCTAAACTATAACCGATTTTTATAGAAAACGATCCTCGACCATTGCCCGCCAGCCCGCCAAGCCGAAGAATCATTATTATTATTGAGGTATATTATGATGATTATTAGATATGGGATTCTTGAGATGATTTGAGGATTTGAGGTTTATTGATTTAGTGATGAGATGACGTTTTGAGGAATTATATGCGTTTTGAGGAATTATATGGCTTAATTGTTTCCAAATGAATTTAGTAATGCGGTATTTTAAATCTTTCTTGATATATATGATTAGGGATTTTATGATGGTTTTGATGCGATATTTTGAGTTCGTGCTTTAGTTGTTTTGAAACACTTACACCTACCCGACGCCGTTGTCACAAATCATAGCCTCCTTTGCACGTGTTGTTATTAAGAATTGTTATTGCTAGTACGCGTCGCCCATCGTAGATCACTATGGCCCCTGATGACCCATACGTGATGGTCATGCGTTCAGCCACTACTACTTTATCGTCCCATTGTCGCCCTAAGTCGCCGACTTTATCGCCTCGTGGTTCGCCTGCTCGGAAATGACGAGTGATGGAGTACCCTTCGACGAGGAGTACGCGGGTGAGCAGAATGATAACCCTCAAGATGAGGAAGAGAATGATGACCCTCAGGATGAGGAAGAGGATGATCCTCAGGAGGAGGAGATGCCTGATGATGATGGGTCGCTAGCACATTCAGTTCATTCTGCGAAGCCCGATTCCCCGATACATCCGTTAGAGCCGGTTTCACCTGATCATCCGTTTTGTTTGATACACCACCTGGTAGTCCTGTGGCGTCGGATTCACTTCTAAGGTTTCTGCTGAGCATGCAGAGTTAGGTGAGACTGGTAGGATGTGGGCTCAGATTACTGCACAGGGCGAGAGGATCTCGTGGATGTCTGACCGACTTGAGATGATTATTGCTAAGTTTATTGCTGAGTTGAGAGTTGATTTGACTACTATCATGGGCAGGACGACAGCAATTAAGAGAGGTATGATGGAGGTACATGAGCAGATAGAGATTCTGCAAAGAGGTTTCCTCACGGCTCGCGAGGCAGATCGCAAGCTGTGGCAGAGGAACACGGAGCTAGAGAAGGAGGTTGCAGACCTCAAGAGGGATAGTGATACTCACAGTGTTGAGTTGGAATCATTATGGAGAAAATTGGATAATTTGAGATCAGAGTTGAGGAGTCTATGCCAGCATCATGGCTAGATCAATTTGGATTTGTGTTGTTGTGTTGCTTCCTAAGCCAGGGAGTACTTGGTTAGGAGAGCTGGTTATTCTATCCCTTAAGTCATGTTATTCGGATTGTATGATTCGTCTCGTATGGAACGATTAGTATTTATTATGTCTTTTGGTATTTTGGAACAAAGTATCGATCGCTACTTGTATGGACGATGGTGACTTCGTATGATATTTTACGGTTTTTGGCGTACATGGAGAATTGTGTTCTTATTTACGTGGTTGATATTGTGTTGGTATTATGTTCATATTCTGACTTTCACCAATCGTATTTTTGTTAGACGTTATGGTACATGTTATTGGAGACTTATGAACCTGGTATTGTGACTTCGATCAATGGCCCCATGACGAAACCTTGTTTGAGCTACCAGAACTGGTCCTGCAGCGACTACCCCTGGTCGCCGAGGACGCCGTCTTACGCGAAATGTTGAAACCTCTACTCCTGACAACCTGGACACTACTAACCGCAACAACAGGAATCAAAATGTTGATGTTCAGGGAGACAATGATCATGTTCCACTTAACGCACCTACTGTGGATCAAGCAATGATCAATCAACTTGTGGAGCAACGAGTTGCCGAGCTACTAGCTGAGTCAAATCATTCCAACAATTCTGCTGGAACTTTTCCACCTGTTCGTGCTAATGGATGTAACTACAAGGAGTTTAAAAATTTGTGGACCCATTGAGTTTGGTGGAACTGAAGGAGGGGTCTACTTGGTCAGGTGGATAGAGAAGACTGAGCTAGTGTTTAATGTCAGTAGTTGTGTGGAGAATGCGAAGGTAAAGTTTGCTTCTTTTACTTTCAAGGATGAAGCTTTAACTTGGTGGAACAATTACCGTAATTCGGTTGGAAGTGATGTGGCGTATGCTACGACTTGGGAGCAATTTAAGTCTTTGCTGATTCAGACTTACTGCCCAAGAAATGAGGTTAAGAAGCTGGAGATTGAGTTTTGGAATCACAAAGTGAAGGGTACTGATATGGCGACTTACAATCGCCGTTACCAGGAGTTAGCCTTGCTTTGCCCCGATATGGTTAGAACTGAGACTCAAAAGATTGAGCGGTATACCGATGGGTGGCCTGTGGCTACAAGGAATGACGTGATTACTGCTAGACCTGCAAATATCCATGAGACCATCACAATCGCTCAACAATTAATGGATTCGTTGGAATTGGAAGGAGCTGATAAGGATAAGAATGGAAAGAGAAAGAGAGACCATCACTCTAAGGGTAATGATCACCGAAACAAACGACAAGCTGTTGCTAAGGCTTAAGCTATTGGAAATGGAGATAAAAGGAACCAAAATGGTGATTGTGACAACCGGCAGTTTAGGGAGCTATTTTAAAAACCCGCATTACAATTTAAGTTCGTTTATAATTTTTAATTGAAATTTTCATTTCACAACGAACTTGTAAGACCTATTTTATGGATATTTTAATTAATGACGTTATGGAATTCGTGAATTATGTTCATAATTCATTTTTGATTATATGATCGGTGATGTATATTTGAATTCTCACTTGGTACTACGTTGACTTTGGCACTAGGATTACCTAACGATAGTTTTATGATTCGTCTTAACGAGTCCGTTATATATTTTAATTAATTACGAGAGGTTCTCGTGTGATATGGAAATTTTAAAATGAGTTCGGGTTCGGGCCACGTGTTTTTACAATTACCCGCGTTACCCGCTCAACCGTAATAATATCTTTATTATTACTATTATATTTATTATTCTTATTATTATTATTACTTTAAAAAAAAAAAAAAAAAAGAGTTAATAAAGGTGTGTTTGTCCGGTTTCTACCCACACACACAACACAAACACAAACTTATCTCTCTCTCACCTCACTCTCTCTTCTCCCTCACCATCCTAACCCTAGCCGCCAACATAAATCCGGCCACCACCTTAACCACCGCCGGCCACCACTCTAAACCACCACCATATTCATGATCTACAACATCTAATCTACTAGATCTAGTACACCACGCGCCTCCTATCACCACTTTATCACACGAATCACCACCAAATTTACCACTAATCGTTTATTCTTGAAAGATTATCAAGGTTTTGAGCTTTTGTTCGAAGGTGAGCGAGTTTCCACTCGTATTGTTAATAAAAAAAAACGCGACCCTTGGTCACGATTTTGTGAGATCCGAATGGGTTTTTAATTAAATACGTGATATGATGATGGATTTTGGATGAAAAACGTTTTCTTGATAGTTTGGTATCCGGGTTGGTTTATTTTTCGTCGGGTCGAGGTGTACCCGAGGGTGAAACCCTCGGATGGTGCTTGTTTGGCCGAATAGTTGGTCTTTAGTGATTATTGGTGTTCGAATGAGGATGGTTGGAACCTCATTTTTGGTTGTTTGACCGGTTATTGATGGTCACGGTTAACCATGGTTGTCGTATGGATTTTTGGCCGACGACCCTAGTAGGTCGTGTAGCTTGTTTGGCTCATTTAGAGCTAGCCGAGACCACGGAGGTCTCGGGTGGGAACCACACTAATTGTGGTGAAGTGTTGCCTCGGGTTCGGCTTGGTAAACCGACCCGAACACTAATTTGGTTAAATGTTATTTTGTGATAATTGTAAACTAATTGTTATATTGTTATATTGTTATTATTACAATTGTTGGTTACTTGTTTCCCGGCCGAATACTTTGGGTCGAATTGGATTGGTTATTGGTTATGGTTTTGATATTGAGGTGTTGTTGTCGATTGGAATGTGATATGGGGACCGGTTATGAGACGGTCGTTAGATGACGGAGATAGGTTAGTCGGGTACCGTAGTCGGACCTTATTGTTGTAGCCCGTGGTTGAGATTGTGATTTGGACGGAGATTTATTATTTATGACTTTGGTTTATTATTGGACTTGGACAATGAGCCGAGGGTCATGACTCGGACATATGACCATTTCGTATAACTCAATAACTAATAAAATTGAAACGAGAATAATAAAACTCGTAATAATCATTATTGATAATATGAACGTTTGTATGAAAGTATATACGTGAATAACGTATATATATAACTATATAAACGCGTATATTAATAATAATAATAATCACGAGTCGTATTATAAATAATACGATTAGATATATATTAGGCTACTAAAGTGGCGTAATATTATTAACCGTATTATTATTACAAAAATTGTGTCATAAATGGGAAACTCCCGACAATTATGAAACATTTAATAAAAAGTCATTTCGAATATACAACGGATAAGTTTATTGAGTTAGGCGAAATTGTTGTCACTCGGGTCCAGGTAAGTCATTATTTGTGACATTCGTGTTGTCTCGGATATATGACGACTAATATAGACGTTTTCTATAAGTAAATAACCACTCAACCGTAAGGTTGAGCCGGGTTGTTTGGTTATATGAAACGAATATATTAGTGGGCAGCGTATCCTACGACGCCCATAGGTTGTAGTATATGTAAAGTGTAATAGATTGCGAGGGTATATATCGGGAAATCTGGCCAATTTGGCGATATATACGAGGAATTTATTAAACTATGATATATACTATATAGTAATTATGTGCTATGTGCTTTATATGTGCTTTAGATTGGGTGTAATCTTGGAACGGTATATTACGTAAATAAATATGAGGATTATCAAATCGACGGAATTGGTAAACTTTGACGATTTATTTAAATGATATATTGGGCTAATATTAGATCTATAGTTTATTATATGTTCTATGTGTGATCTTGTTGGTTTGTTTTGAGTCGACCCACCACCCGTATGGATACCAAACGCAAATACACCAAACTGATACGAAATGGATTTTCGGAAATAAAACGGATTCTCGTCCGGGTTTGGGAATATTATATATTTGAGGAAATGATTTCTGAAAGAGTTAATATTGTTAGGTCGTGCCAAGTCCGTAGTTGCTGTTTCGTGAGTTATCATACATCTTATTTCTACCTACCTCGTCTTGCTATATTTCTGGACTTGAGGTGAGTCATAGCCCCACTTTTTACTCCTGAACTATGTTTTCAACGATTGGGGTGAGAAACGTGCAAATTATTTCATGTGGACTATTATCGCTTTTATATGCTTTCTAAACTTGCTATGCGTATGGACTAGGATATATTGTCAACTTTAGTCACATATTTTCGTGTGTACTATTCAAGGTTGGCTTATTTGGATTGTCAGCTTTAGTCACATAGTTTTGTGTGTACTATTCAAGGTTGGCTTATTTGGTTATTGATGGATTGTCAGCTTTAGTCACATAGTTTTGTGTGTACTATTCAAGGTTGGCTTATTTGGATTGTCAGCTTTAGTCACATAGTTTCGTGTGTACTATTCAAGGTTGACTTATTTAGATACTGTAGTGTGCACCTATAGGTTATTAATACTTCGGAGGTTATCCGAGTATTTATTGGTATTGCGGGGGTTACCCGAATATCTATGTTGTTACGGAAGGGTATCCGTGTGTTTTGGTTATTGCGGAAGGGTATCCGTGTGTTATGTTGAGAGCGGAGGGTATCCGCAGGCTTTTAGTGAATCCCTAGTATAGCTAGCAAGCGTTTTGCGTATATGTCCACTATATCATTAGTTGAATTTAAACCTATGATCTCACCAGCGAAAGCTGACTTTTAGCGCGTTTTCTCAGGTAATTAAGTGATGTGGTGCATGCTTGGATTGGAAGGCTCGGCTAAGGCTCTCGGTTCATGGATCTATTTTTCTAAACTCTGATAATTGAATTTGGACCTATTGTTATTTTATTTTGGGCCTGACTCTGAATGATGTTGGGATAAATGTAAACCTTAAAACCCCGTTTTGGTTGTGTTTTTATTATGTTTACTTTATCTCGTTCTATATTGTCTTGTGTTGGATACCAGTCCCCGTAGCACCCCGAAAGCTTGTTGAGTCTTCCGCTGTATCAAATTTTGGGGGTGTTACAGATTGGTATCAGAGCCAAGGTTATAGAGAACTAGGTAAATAAACGCCTAAACTATAACCGTATTTTTATAGAAAATGATCCTTGACTACCGCCCGCCAGCCCGCCAAGCCGAAGCATCTTCTATTATTTGAGGTATTATGAGATTATTGAGATGATGGTTAGATTTGGGATTTATTGAGATGATTTGAGGTTTATGGATTTTAGTATTAAGATGGCGTTCTCGAGGATTTATATGGTCTACATGTTTT
Source organism: Artemisia argyi (assembly GCA_030686995.1). Lineage (NCBI taxonomy): Eukaryota > Viridiplantae > Streptophyta > Magnoliopsida > Asterales > Asteraceae > Artemisia > Artemisia argyi. Next base: position 45,199,318 of record CM060709.1, on the reverse strand, counting down.
ATAAACATTTTAGTAATGCGGTGTTTGAAATTCTTTTATTGAGATTATATATGGAATTATTTGATGAGTATGTTTGGTATGGTTTTATGAATTGTGACTTAAGTTGTTTTGAAACACTTACACCTACCCTACGCCGTTGTCACAAACCATGGCCTCCCATATGCCCGATGTCGTCGAGGATATTTTTACTGCACCGGTTTTACCTGCACAGTTCACGATGGCATCTGATGACCTTTACCAGATGGCCATGTCTTCAGCTACTGTATCACAGGCAGCTTCTACTTCAGCACTACCTGCTGCATCTACGCAGGGACCCTCATCTTCTTTAGGGCTCCCTGGTACATCGAGGCAGCTTACTCTTCATCAGGTTTTGGCTCGTGTGGCACCACGCTTTGCCCACCGAGCTACGGCACGCATGTCGGTATGCCCTACTCCATCACCTTTACAGATTGATGCTCATTCTCTTCTGTCTGAGGCGCCACCCACATCATTGCGTCGTCGTCCTAGATCACCTACTACATCTCCACATGGTTCACCTAGTAGGAGACGACGAGTGATGAGGTACTCTCCCGATGAGGAGGAGGAGTACGAGGGTGAGGATGAGGCTGATGACCCTGAGCGGGAGGATGACCCTCAGGAGGCTGAGCATGGTGATGATGATGACCCTGAGGAGGAGGATGACCCTCAGAAGGATGAGATGCCTGATGATGATGATGATGAGTTAGCACCACCAGCTCAGGCTGAGGAGCCTGATTCACCTGTACACCCGATTGAGCCCGATTCACCTGATCATCCGTTCTTGTTTGAGTTGCCACCTGGTAGTCCCGTTGAGTCGGATGTGTCATCTGAGGTTTCTGCTGAGCATGCAGAGTTGGGTGAGGTTGGCAGGTTGTGGGCTCGGATTACTGAGCTTAGTGACAGAGTTGCATGTGTATCTGATCGACTTGAGAGAGTTATTGGAGAGTTTTTAGCAGATTTGAGAGTTGATTTGACTGTCGTTGTGGGCAGGACTACTGAGCTGAGGAGAGTTATGATGGATGTCCACGAGCATATCGATAGTTTGCAGCGAGGATTCGTTACTGCTCGTGAGGCCGACCGCAAGCTTTGGCAAAGGAATGCCGAGCTAGAGAAGGAGGTGGCTGACCTCAAGAGAGACCGAGACACCCATAGCGTGGAGTTAGGATCGTTATGGAGGGATCTTGATGGCTTGAGGCAGGAGTTGAGGATTCTCCGTCAGCCACGTGGCTAGTTGTTTGAGTTATATTATCTTGTTGCTTTCTTAGCCGAGGAGTGTTCGGTTAGAAAAGCTAGTTATCATATTTTGATGTATTCTGTACGGTATTCGTCTCTTTTGGAACGATTAGTATGTTTTGTGTTATCCGTTAGTTGGAACGATGTTAGATCGCTATTGTACGGTTGATGGTTATTAGTATATGGTATTATGTGATTTTGGGTGTTATGGAAGTTGAGTCCTTATTCGCTTATTTGTTGTTACGTGGTGTATTGTTGCTATTCTTTCCATGATTGGTTTCGTTGAAATGTTTTGAGCATATCGATAAGTTCTATTGGAGACTCATGAACTTGTGTGATGTTACGAGATCAATGGCACCCCGTCGAAACCCTGTTAGGTCTACCAGGACTGGTCCTGCTGTGACTACTCCTGCTCGCCGAGGTCGTCGACCTACTCGAAATGTTGAAACCCCTACTCCTGACAACCTGGACACCACTAACCGTAACAACAGGAATCAAAATGTTGATGTTCAGGGAGACAATGATCATGTTCCACTTAATGCACCAACTGTGGATCAAGCAATGATCAACCAACTCGTGGAGCAAAGAGTTGCTGAACTACTAGCTGAGTCAAATCATTCCAACAATTCTGCTGGAACTTTTCCACCTGTTCGTGCTAATGGATGTCAATACAAGGAATTCAAGATTTGTGGACCCATTGAGTTTGGTGGAAATGAAGGAGTGGTTTACTTAGTCAGATGGATTGAGAAGACTGAGTCAGTGTTTAATGTCAGTGGTTGTGCGGAGAATGCGAAGGTAAAGTTTGCTTCTTTTACTTTCAAGGATGAAGCTTTGACCTGGTGGAACAACTACCGAAATGCAGTTGGGAGTGATGTAGCTTATGCTATGACTTGGGAGCAATTTAAGTCCTTGTTGATTCAGACTTATTGCCCAAGGAATGAGGTCAAGAAGCTAGAGATTGAGTTTTGGAACCACAAGGTGAAAGGTAATGATATGGCGACTTACAATCGTCGTTACCAGGAGTTAGCCTTGTTGTGCCCAGATATGGTGAAAACTGAAACTCAAAAGATCGAGAGGTATACTGATGGTTTGCCTGTAGCTACGAGGAATGATGTAATTTCTGCTAGGCCTGCAAACATCCATGAGGCAATCACAATTGCTCAACAACTTATGGATTCGTTGGAATTAGAAGAAGCTGATAAGGAGAAGAATGGAAAGAGAAAGAGAGACCGTCACTCTAAGAGTAATGACCGCCGAAGCAAGAGACAAGCTAAGGCTTATGCTATTGGGAATGGAGATAAGAAGAATCAGAACGGTGATGCACCCAAGTGTGATCGTTGCCATCAGCATCACACTGGATGGTGTAGTGTGAAATGCCAGAATTGCTCAAGGAAAGGACATACAGCTAGGGACTGTAGAGCTCGACCTCTTGCAATGGTTCAAGCTGCTCCTGAGATGAGAAACAAGGCAGATGTTACCTGTTATGGGTGTGGAAAGAAGGGACACTATAGGAATGAGTGTAGAGAATCGCGGAACCGTGGGAATCAAGGCTCTGGTGGTAATGGGTACAATTATGGAAACCGTGGAGCTGGAGGAAATCGTGGACGACAAGATAATGGGGATCAACGTGTGGAAGCTGGAGCTGCTCAAGGAAGAGTGTATGCACTCGGGAACGAGAGAGGAGAAGATCCGAACGTCGTTACTGGTACGTTCCTTCTCAATAATCGTTATGCTTCCATACTGTTTGATACTGGTGCCGATAGAAGTTTTGTGTCCACTACATTTGCACCCCTACTAGAGAAACCCCCGATGGCCTTAGGAATTGGATATGATATTGAGTTAGCTAATGGAAACCTAGAAAGGATTAATACCATCATTCGCGGTTGTACATTAAATTTCTTGAACCATCCTTTCAACATAGATCTTCTACCCGTCACGTTAGGAAGTTTTAATGTAATTATTGGTATGGATTGGTTGTCGAAGTATCGTGCTCACATACTTTGCGACGAGAAGATCGTGTGTGTACCATACGGAAAGGAGGTCCTAAATATATTAGGAGACCGAAAGGATTCTAGGAGCCCATCCCGATTGGCAGTGATTTCTTGCACTAAGCTACCGAAGCTAGTGGAGAAGGGATGTTATCTTTTCTTAGCTCAAATTTCTGAGAAGGGAGAGACGAAGAAAAAGGAAAGGTGCATTGGAGATGTGCCTATAGTTCGTGATTTTCCTGATGTGTTTCCCAATGATTTGCCGGGAATCCCACCAAGTAGGCAAGTGGAGTTTCAGATTGAGTTGATACCTGGTGTTGCACCTGTAGCACGAGCACCTTATCGTCTTGCACCTACCGAACTGGAAGAGTTGTCGAAACAATTGGCGGAGTTAGCTGAAAAGGGATTCATAAGACCAAGTTCTTCACCTTGGGGAGCCCCAGTCTTATTCGTGAAGAAGAAGGATGGATCGTTTCGTATGTGTATTGACTATAGAGAGTTGAATAAGTTAACGGTGAAGAATCGATACCCGTTACCTAGGATCGATGACTTGTTCGATCAACTTCAAGGATCAAGTGTGTATTCGAAGATCGATTTGAGATCGGGATATCATCAACTTCGAGTTCGCGAAGAAGATATTCCGAAAACGGCTTTCAAAACCCGTTACGGGCATTACGAGTTCCAGGTGATGCCGTTTGGGTTGACTAACGCACCAGCAATATTCATGGATCTCATGAATCGTGTGTGTAAGCCATATTTGGATAAGTTCGTGATTGTATTCATCGATGACATTCTGATTTATTTAAAGAGTGAGAAAGAGCATGAGGAGCATTTAAGACTCATTTTGGAATTGCTCAGGAAGGAGAAACTTTATGCCAAGTTTTCGAAATGCGAATTTTGGATTCCGACTGTACAATTTTTGGGTCACGTGATTGATATACAAGGAGTCCACGTGGATCCTGCAAAAATTGAAGCAATAAAAGATTGGGCTGCACCTACAACCCCGACCGAAGTTGTCAATTTTTGGGTTTAGCTGGTTATTACCGAAGATTCATCGAGGGATTTTCGAAGATAGCTAAACCATTGACCAAATTGACCCAAAAGAGTGTTACGTATGAATGGGGAGATAAAGAAGAGGAAGCGTTTCAATTGCTTAAGAAAATGTTGTGTAGTGCTCCTATCTTAGCGTTACCAGAAGGTAACGAGGATTTCGTTGTCTATTGTGACGCCTCACATAAAGGTTTGGGAGCCGTGTTGATGCAACGAGAGAAAGTGATAGCTTACGCTTCCCGACAGCTCAAAAAGCATGAGAAAAACTACACTACCCATGATTTGGAGCTAGGTGCTGTAGTTTTTGCTTTAAGAATATGGAGACATTACTTGTACGGAACCAAATGTGTTGTATTTACTGACCATAAAAGTCTACAACACATCTTGAATCAAAAAGAGCTCAACATGAGACAACGACGTTGGATCGAGTTGCTAAGCGATTATGATTGTGAAATTCGCTACCACCCTGGTAAAGCAAACGTTGTTGCTGATGCTCTTAGTCGAAAAGAAAGAGTACCACCATTACGAGTTAGGTCATTAGGAATGACTATCGTATCGCCATTACCGTCTCAAATACTTGAAGCTCAAACGGAGGCGTTGAAGGCAGAAAATAGACCTGCCGAGAATATATTTGGGATGGCTGATAACGAGAAAGGATTTGTTAAGCGTTCTGATGGATTATTATGTTTTGGAGATCGGATTTGGGTACCTTTACATGGAGGAATTCGAGAATTGATTATGCATGAGTCGCATAAGTCAAAGTACTCCATTCATCCTGGTTCCGATAAAATGTATCAGGATCTTAAGAAGTTCTATTGGTGGCCAAATATGAAGGCAGATATAGCATCGTACGTTAGTAAGTGCTTGACATGCACCAAGGTTAAGGCTGAACACCAGAGACCGTCAGGACTACTAACGCAACCAGAACTTCCAGTCTGGAAATGGGAGCGGATTACTATGGACTTCATTACCAAATTACCGAGAACAGCTAGCGGTTGTGACGCTATCTGGGTAATTGTGGATCGTCTGACAAAATCTGCTCATTTCTTAGCTATTAGTGAAGATGATAGTGTGGATAAGCTTGTGAGGTTATATGTGAAGGAAATTATTTCGCGTCATGGAGTCCCGATATCTATTATTTCGGATCGTGATAGTCGTTTTACGTCAGCTTTGTGGCGATCACTTCAAACGGCTTTGGGGACGAGGCTTGATATGAGTACTGCATATCATCCCCAAACCGATGGTCAAAGTGAGAGGACCATTCAGACGTTAGAGGATATGCTTCGTGCATGCATCATAGACTTTGGTAAAGGCTGGGAGAAGTATTTACCCCTTGCGGAGTTCTCCTATAATAACAGCTACCATACAAGTCTTAAGGCTGCACCATTCGAAGCTTTATATGGCAGAAAGTGTCGTTCGCCTATTGGTTGGGCAGAAGTTGGAGATAGTCAACTTACAGGCCCTGAGCTTATTTTGGAAACTACCGAGAAAGTAACTCAGATTCGCGAATCGGTTGCAAGCCGCCAGAGATAGGCAGAAGAGCTACGCCGATCAGAGACGTAAACCTTTAGAGTTCCAGGTTGGAGACAAAGTGATGCTGAAAGTCTCGCCTTGGAAAGGTGTAATACGTTTCGGGAAACGTGGTAAACTCAACCCACGCTACATTGGACCATTCTTGATCTTGGAAAGAATTGGGCCTGTGGCTTATAGGTTGGAATTACCGTCCGAACTGAGCAAGGTTCACGCCGTGTTCCACGAGAGTAATTTGAAGAAATGTCTTTCTGGTGAAATGCCCGTCATTCCAATGAGGGACATTCGTGTTGATGAGAAACTGAATTTCGTGGAGGAACCGATTGAGATTTTAGATCGTGAAGTTAAACGACTCAAGAGGAGTCGCATTCCGCTCGTCAAGGTTCGTTGGAATTCCCGACATGGACCAGAGTTTACGTGGGAACGTGAGGACGAGTTCAGGAAGAGATATCCGAAGCTTTTCACTTCGTAGATGAATTTTTCCGAGTGAAACCCGGGACGGGTTTCCTTCTGAGACGGGGAGGATGTGACAACCGGCAGTTTAGGGAGCTATTTTAAAAACCCGCATTACAATTTAAGTTCGTTTATAATTTTTAATTGAAATTTTCATTTCACAACGAACTTGTAAGACCTATTTTATGGATATTTTAATTAATGACGTTATGGAATTCGTGAATTATGTTCATAATTCATTTTTGATTATATGATCGGTGATGTATATTTGAATTCTCACTTGGTACTACGTTGACTTTGGCACTAGGATTACCTAACGATAGTTTTATGATTCGTCTTAACGAGTCCGTTATATATTTTAATTAATTACGAGAGGTTCTCGTGTGATATGGAAATTTTAAAATGAGTTCGGGTTCGGGCCACGTGTTTTTACAATTACCCGCGTTACCCGCTCAACCGTAATAATATCTTTATTATTACTATTATATTTATTATTCTTATTATTATTATTACTTTTAAAAAAAAAAAAAAAAAAAAAGAGTTAATAAAGGTGTGTTTGTCCGGTTTCTACCCACACACACAACACAAACACAAACTTATCTCTCTCTCACCTCACTCTCTCTTCTCCCTCACCATCCTAACCCTAGCCGCCAACATAAATCCGGCCACCACCTTAACCACCGCCGGCCACCACTCTAAACCACCACCATATTCATGATCTACAACATCTAATCTACTAGATCTAGTACACCACGCGCCTCCTATCACCACTTTATCACACGAATCACCACCAAATTTACCACTAATCGTTTATTCTTGAAAGATTATCAAGGTTTTGAGCTTTTGTTCGAAGGTGAGCGAGTTTCCACTCGTATTGTTAATAAAAAAAAACGCGACCCTTGGTCACGATTTTGTGAGATCCGAATGGGTTTTTAATTAAATACGTGATATGATGATGGATTTTGGATGAAAAATGTTTTCTTGATAGTTTGGTATCCGGGTTGGTTTATTTTTCGTCGGGTCGAGGTGTACCCGAGGGTGAAACCCTCGGATGGTGCTTGTTTGGCCGAATAGTTGGTCTTTAGTGATTATTGGTGTTCGAATGAGGATGGTTGGAACCTCATTTTTGGTTGTTTGACCGGTTATTGATGGTCACGGTTAACCATGGTTGTCGTATGGATTTTTGGCCGACGACCCTAGTAGGTCGTGTAGCTTGTTTGGCTCATTTAGAGCTAGCCGAGACCACGGAGGTCTCGGGTGGGAACCACACTAATTGTGGTGAAGTGTTGCCTCGGGTTCGGCTTGGTAAACCGACCCGAACACTAATTTGGTTAAATGTTATTTTGTGATAATTGTAAACTAATTGTTATATTGTTATATTGTTATTATTACAATTGTTGGTTACTTGTTTCCCGGCCGAATACTTTGGGTCGAATTGGATTGGTTATTGGTTATGGTTTTGATATTGAGGTGTTGTTGTCGATTGGAATGTGATATGGGGACCGGTTATGAGACGGTCGTTAGATGACGGAGATAGGTTAGTCGGGTACCGTAGTCGGACCTTATTGTTGTAGCCCGTGGTTGAGATTGTGATTTGGACGGAGATTTATTATTTATGACTTTGGTTTATTATTGGACTTGGACAATGAGCCGAGGGTCATGACTCGGACATATGACCATTTCGTATAACTCAATAACTAATAAAATTGAAACGAGAATAATAAAACTCGTAATAATCATTATTGATAATATGAACGTTTGTATGAAAGTATATACGTGAATAACGTATATATATAACTATATAAACGCGTATATTAATAATAATAATAATCACGAGTCGTATTATAAATAATACGATTAGATATATATTAGGCTACTAAAGTGGCGTAATATTATTAACCGTATTATTATTACAAAAATTGTGTCATAAATGGGAAACTCCCGACAATTATGAAACATTTAATAAAAAGTCATTTCGAATATACAACGGATAAGTTTATTGAGTTAGGCGAAATTGTTGTCACTCGGGTCCAGGTAAGTCATTATTTGTGACATTCGTGTTGTCTCGGATATATGACGACTAATATAGACGTTTTCTATAAGTAAATAACCACTCAACCGTAAGGTTGAGCCGGGTTGTTTGGTTATATGAAACGAATATATTAGTGGGCAGCGTATCCTACGACGCCCATAGGTTGTAGTATATGTAAAGTGTAATAGATTGCGAGGGTATATATCGGGAAATCTGGCCAATTTGGCGATATATACGAGGAATTTATTAAACTATGATATATACTATATAGTAATTATGTGCTATGTGCTTTATATGTGCTTTAGATTGGGTGTAATCTTGGAACGGTATATTACGTAAATAAATATGAGGATTATCAAATCGACGGAATTGGTAAACTTTGACGATTTATTTAAATGATATATTGGGCTAATATTAGATCTATAGTTTATTATATGTTCTATGTGTGATCTTGTTGGTTTGTTTTGAGTCGACCCACCACCCGTATGGATACCAAACGCAAATACACCAAACTGATACGAAATGGATTTTCGGAAATAAAACGGATTCTCGTCCGGGTTTGGGAATATTATATATTTGAGGAAATGATTTCTGAAAGAGTTAATATTGTTAGGTCGTGCCAAGTCCGTAGTTGCTGTTTCGTGAGTTATCATACATCTTATTTCTACCTACCTCGTCTTGCTATATTTCTGGACTTGAGGTGAGTCATAGCCCCACTTTTTACTCCTGAACTATGTTTTCAACGATTGGGGTGAGAAACGTGCAAATTATTTCATGTGGACTATTATCGCTTTTATATGCTTTCTAAACTTGCTATGCGTATGGACTAGGATATATTGTCAACTTTAGTCACATATTTTCGTGTGTACTATTCAAGGTTGGCTTATTTGGATTGTCAGCTTTAGTCACATAGTTTTGTGTGTACTATTCAAGGTTGGCTTATTTGGTTATTGATGGATTGTCAGCTTTAGTCACATAGTTTTGTGTGTACTATTCAAGGTTGGCTTATTTGGATTGTCAGCTTTAGTCACATAGTTTCGTGTGTACTATTCAAGGTTGACTTATTTAGATACTGTAGTGTGCACCTATAGGTTATTAATACTTCGGAGGTTATCCGAGTATTTATTGGTATTGCGGGGGTTACCCGAATATCTATGTTGTTACGGAAGGGTATCCGTGTGTTTTGGTTATTGCGGAAGGGTATCCGTGTGTTATGTTGAGAGCGGAGGGTATCCGCAGGCTTTTAGTGAATCCCTAGTATAGCTAGCAAGCGTTTTGCGTATATGTCCACTATATCATTAGTTGAATTTAAACCTATGATCTCACCAGCGAAAGCTGACTTTTAGCGCGTTTTCTCAGGTAATTAAGTGATGTGGTGCATGCTTGGATTGGAAGGCTCGGCTAAGGCTCTCGGTTCATGGATCTATTTTTCTAAACTCTGATAATTGAATTTGGACCTATTGTTATTTTATTTTGGGCCTGACTCTGAATGATGTTGGGATAAATGTAAACCTTAAAACCCCGTTTTGGTTGTGTTTTTATTATGTTTACTTTATCTCGTTCTATATTGTCTTGTGTTGGATACCAGTCCCCGTAGCACCCCGAAAGCTTGTTGAGTCTTCCGCTGTATCAAATTTTGGGGGTGTTACAGTGATGCACCCAAGTGTGGTCGTTACTACAAGAATCGTGCAGGACAATGTACTGTGAATTGTCAGAGTTGCTCAAGGAGAGGACATGTAGCTAGGGATTGTAGAGCACGACCCCTTGCTATGGTTCAAGCTACTCCTGAAGCTATGAGTAAGGCAAATGTTACTTGTTATGGATGTGGAAAGAAGGGACATTATAGGAATGAGTGTAGATAATCGTGGAACCGAGGAAGTCAAGGATCGGGTGGTAATGGGTACAATCATGGAAATCATGGAGTTGGAGGAAACCGTGGACGTCATGACAATGGGGACCAACGTGTGGAAGCAAGAACTGCTCGAGGGAGAGTGTATGCAATTGGGAACGAGAGAGGAGAAGATCCGAACGTCGTTACTAGTACGTTCCTTCTCAATAATCGTCATGCAGCCATACTATTTGATACTGGTACCGATAGAAGTTGTGTGTTCACTACCTTTGTACCCTTATTAGAGAAACCCCCGAAGGCCTTAGGAATTGGGTATGATATAGAATTAGCTAATGGTAACATAGAAAGGATTAATACCATCATTCGCGGTCGCACGTTAAACTTTCTGAATCGTCCTTTCAACATAGATCTTCTACCCGTCACGTTAGGAAGTTTTGATGTCATCATTGGTATGGATTGGTTGTCGAAGCAATTAGCGGAGTTAGCCAAAAAGGGACTTATAAGACCAAGTTCTTCACCTTGGGGAGCCCCAGTCTTATTTGTGAAGAAGAAGGATGGATCGTTTCGCATGTGTATTGATTATCGAGAGTTGAACAAATCAACGGTGAAGAATAGATACCCGTTACCGAGGATCGATGATTTGTTCGATCAGCTTCAAGGAGCGAGTGTGTATTCGAAGATCGATTTGAGATCGGGATATCATCAGCTTCGAGTTCGCGAGGAAGATATTCCGAGAACGGCTTCAGAACCCGTTACGGGCATTACGAGTTTCAGGTGATGCCGTTTGGGTTGACTAACGCACCGGCGGTATTCATGGATCTCATGAATCGGGTGTGAAAGCCTTATTTAGATAAGTTTGTGATTGTGTTCATCGATGACATTCTAATTTATTCGAAGAGTGAGAAGGAGCATGAGGAGCATCTAAGACTTATCTTAGAATTGCTCAGGAAAGAGAAACTGTATGCCAAGTTTTCTAAATGTGAATTTTGGATTCCGACGGTACAATTTTTGGGTCATGTGATTGATAGGCAAGGAGTTCATGTAGATCCTGCCAAGAGTAAAGCGATTAAAGATTGGACTGCACCTGCGACCCAACAGAAGTTCGTCAATTTTTGGGATCAGCCGGTTATTACCGAAGATTCATTGAGGGATTTTCGAAGATAGCAAAACCGTTGACCAAATTGACTCAAAAGAGTGTTAAGTACGAATGGGGAGATAAGGAAGCATTTCAGTTACTTAAGGAGATGTTGTGTAGTGCTCCTATCTTAGCGTTACCTGAAGGTAATGAGGACTTCGTCGTCTATTGTGACGCTTCGCATAAAAGTTTAGGAGCTGTGCTAATGCAACAAGAGAAAGTGATAGCTTATGCTTCCCGACGGCTCAAGAAGCACGAGAAGAACTACACCACCCATGATTTGGAGTTAGGTGCTGTGGTTTTTGCTTTAAGGAGATGGAGACATTACTTGTATGGAACCAAGTGTGTAGTGTTTACCGACCATAAAAGTCTGCAACACATCCTGAATCGAAAAGAGCTCAACATGAGACAACGACGTTGGATTGAGTTGCTAAGCGATTACGATTGTGAAATCCGCCACCATCCTGGTAAAGCAAACGTTGTTGCTGATGCTCTTAGTCGAAAGGAGAGAATTCCACCATTACGAGTTAGGTCATTAGGAATGACTATCGTATCGCCATTACCGTCTCAAATATTAGAAGCTCAAACGGAAGCGTTGAAAGCAGAAAATCGACCTGCTGAGAAAATATTTGGGATGGCAGAAAATGAGAAGGGATTTGTTAAGAGTTCTGATGGAGTATTATGTTTTAGAGAGCGAAATTGGGTACCTTTGTATGGAGGAATTCGAGAGTTGATTATGCACGAGTCGCATAAGTCAAGATACTCTATTCATCCTGGGTCTGACAAAGATGTACCAGGATTTGAAAAAGTTATATTGGTGGCCAAATATGAAGGCAGATATAGCATTGTATGTTAGTAAGTGTTTGACTTGCTCTAAGGTTAAGGCAGAACATCAAAGACCGTCAGGATTATTGACGCAGCCAGAACTCCCAGTTTGGAAATGGGAGCGGATTACAGTAGACTTTATTACCAAATTACCTGAGACAGCTAGCGGTTGTGACGCTACCTGGGTAATTGTGGATCGATTGACTAAGTCTGCTCATTTCCTAGCAATTAGTGAAGATGATAGTGTGGATAAACTTGCGAGGTTGTATGTGAAGGAAATTATTTCTCGTCATGGAGTCCCGATATCGATTATTTCTGATCGCGATCGCCGCTTTACGTCAGCCTTGTGGCGATCACTTCAAACAGCTTTGGGGACGAGACTTGATATGAGTACTGCATATCATCCCCAAACCGATGGTCAAAGTGAGAGGACCATTCAGACTTTAGAGGATATGCTTCGTGCATGTATCACAGACTTTGGTAAAGGCTGGGAGAAGTATTTGCCCCTTGCGGAATTCTCCTATAATAAAGTCTTAAAGCTGCACCATTTGAAGCTTTGTATGGCCAAAAATGTTGTTCGCCTATTGGTTGGGCGGAAGTTGGAGATAGCCAACTCACATGCCCTGAACTTATTTTGGAGACTACTGAGAAAGTGACTCAAATTCGTGATCGATTACAAGCAGCTAGAGATAGACAGAAAAGTTACGCCGATCTGAGACGTAAACCCCTAGAGTTCCAGGTTGGAGACAAGTGATGCTGAAAGTCTCGCCTTGGAAAGGTGTGATACGTTTCGGGAAACGTGGGAAACTCAACCCCCGCTACATTGGACCAATTCTTATTTTGGAAAGAATTGGGCCCGTGGCTTATAGGTTGGAATTACCACAGGAACTGAGTAAAGTTCACAATGTGTTTCATATTAGTAATTTGAAGAAGTGTTTTTCTGATAAGATGCCGGTTATACCGATGAAAGATATTCGAGTTGATGAGAAATTGAATTTGGTGGAAGAGCCGATTTAGATATTGGATAGAGAGATTAAACGACTTAAGAGGAGTCGTATTCCACTCGTCAAGGTTCGTTGGAATTCCTGACATGGACCAGAATTTACGTGGGAACGTGAGGACGAGTCCTGGAAGAGATATCCGAAGCTTTTCACTTCGTAGATGAATTTTTCCGAGTGAAACCCGGGACGGGTTTCCTTCTGAGGCTGGGAGGATGTGACAACTGGCAAATTAGGGAGTTATTTTGAAAACCCGCATTACGTTAAAGTTTGTTTATAAATTATATTTGGAATTTTATTCGTAACGAACTTGAAAAACCAATATTTTGGTTGATTATATCTAAAACTTTTATGGAATCGAATTTGGTTTATCGATATGATGAGAATTTATTTCGAGATTTTATTGGCACTACGTTGACTCCGGCACTAGAATAACCTAACTAAAATTTTATGTCTTGAGTCTACGGATTCGACTATATATATATATTTTCATTGAACGTATTGTGATATTTTTGGGAACGAGCTCGGTCCGAGAAAGAGTTGGAGTATATTATAAAGTTACGGGTTTTGGTCCGTGTATTTTACACCTAGTCACCTTACCCTAAATTTAATAACACTTTTGTTATTATTATTATTATTATTATCATTATTATTATTGTTAGTAGTATTATTATTGTATAAAAAAAGAAAAGGAATAAAAATAACAAAAAAAAAAAAAAAAGTAAACTACTACAAATCGTCCTTGTGATAGCTGTGCATCACACACAACACAAACCTACATCTTCACCATCTCTCTCATTTCTCTCTCTCTATTCATCACCAACCCTAGCCGCCTCCCCTATTTCCGGCTGCCACCACCACACCGCCACCTCCACGACCAAACTACCACCACCACATTAACCATCTCGTCGAGATCTATCCGTTGGTATAACCCACGCGCCGTATAAACACCTCTAACACCACGAAATCACCACCACCGCCACATAAACACCACCTTTTCGTCCTTTTCATGTTGGGTTTTTGAAGAAAACGATTATTGGAATCGTATGGAGGTGAGTGGCCACGGTTTCTTTGTCGTGTGCCTCTATTCAGCCTAGATCCGTGGCTCACGGGCTATTTTTCTTGTTGAGTCTTCCGCTGTACCAAATTTTGGGGGTGTTACATGAGGTGTTCACTCTACATGCTAGGTCTCGAAACTCTCAGGCAATGAAACCTGTAGATTTACGAGATGACATGGACAGTTTTGGTAAGCCGGCATATACATAAATGTTGTTTTGTCTCTATTATATGGTTTACTAATGTATATGATGTTGAACTTGCAGAATGCAAGGAGAAACTATACTTTGGGAAATCAGCTGGGAACACATTTTCATCAACTAGATCAGATGTAGCGGATAATAAACCGAGTGTGCATCCTCAACGGGCTTAGCCCCAGACAGTTGCTTTAGAAGAAAAGTGAAAGTCAGAAACACGAGTCTTTAGTTTAAGCATTGTAAATGTTACTTAAGTATTTGAATAAACAAATTTTTTATTTATTTATTTTTTAATTTCCTCATCATTCTGAAGAAAAATGTAACATATAAAAATCATCGTTATTGTAGAACTCTAGGAAATTAAATGATATACAAAACAACCCTTGGAAAATAAAGAAAGTGACAAAGAGGCCCTTGTAGTTAGGAAGGGAAAAAAGGAGGGGGAAGGAGAGGGGTGATTTGTACACTTTCTCACTTTTCTACCAAAGTGAGTTTTTTTCTGCAGAATGCAATTACGAAGGTTTAGAAAGAATATATATATATATATATATATATATATATATATATATATATATATATATATATATATATATATATATATATATATATATATATATATGCAATTACGAAGGTTTAGAAAGAATATATATACAATTTTTAAGTCTTTGATTGGATATATATGCTATTTCCCCTAATATAATTGACCCAGATTGTTAATAACAAAAAATTTTATTACTGTAAATATTTAAATGTGCAAGTTTAGATAAGATGATTATAACAACAATGAATTAATTAATGTGACAATATTTGAAAAAGGTGTTTTTTAGGAGATTCTAGTGTTCTAGAAATTTTTTTTTTTAACAAAGTATGCATTCTAAGAAATAATTAACATACTAGTTACTAGTTATAAGTCTCGTGCACACATATGATTTACTCATGAATCATATATATATATATATATCTCTACATTATATATAACAGGAGGCGTTACACGTAGATAAATCAAGAAAACGCCACCTCATTGCCATGTAATTGTCATTAGCAGTCATGTCATCACATTCTGGCCATGTAAGCAATTTTTGTTGCCACCTTAGGAGCCATGTCATCACAGAACCATTCCATGTAGGCAACCTTTACTAATTAATTTTTTAATTAAAATTCGTAAATAAATGCGTATTTGAAAATTTAATTAGTAGGATTTGAACCTAGGATCTTTTAATAGAGTAATGAGGATGCTTACCACTAGAGCAATTTATTTTTTGAGATATATCATCCAAAACTATAAATATAATGTTCAAGAGTTTAAGATATGCTTAATTTATAGAAGATATAATTTAGATGATAAGACCGATTCATTCATTCTCTCTTTTTTTATCTGTAAACCCTAATATATTTTTTTGGTGGGCGTATCAACACTTGCTGGGGAAATCGATGAGGGAACCATGTGGATTTTGGCGTGCTTTCCTATAATCGTGTTAAACATATATCTTGCATGCATGGTTAGCTTCTCTTCTCTAATAAAATTATCATTGGCATGTTGAATTTTTGTATTGTGTATGAAATCATCAATTTTGATTATTCTTCTATTGTGAGATTCAGATTTGGGAGCTTGCTGAGATAACTTCGTGTGCTTATTTAACCTCCAATTACTTTGTGTCTCAAAAGAAACGACTTAGAGCATATTACTAAAAGGGCTGTGTTGATGTAAGTATAAAATAATTAAATCTCAATATGTATTAGGCTGCTTCTGTTTGCATATGATTACGTACTGATCGAACTGCGATTCTAAGGAATATCAAGTTTCATCTTAAGTTATAACAAGTATTGCATAAATGGGTGGGCCAAAGTGTTCATATTGGTTTGTATCCGTTATGTCAAGTTGTCAACAATATCATGTTCTTGGTCCAATTGTCATGAAGACATGTATATAGAAAGAAAGTAAGGCTATTAGTTACATACTTTACAAAGTTATATTTTTGGCTTATCGATGTTTTAATGTAACCATAATATGAATTGTTGGTTCGTAAAAATGGTTAACATTCGTTTCGATATATAATCGATATATTGACCTTTTATTTGCCTTCTTTAATGATCTATTATTTTCATAATTGTTGTATTATTTTTAATATTTTATGAAGATTGTGAGGTATTATTTTTATTTGCATTAGTGAACGTATACATGTTCAAAAGAGACATTTTATGGCTTATAAGATGGAAGTACCCACCATCTAATACTTTGTGTCTTAAATCCGTCCAGCTGTTGTATCTGAGCGCAACGTGCAAGTAACGAAATAACTCCCTTAACATTCCACTCTACAATTATTAGTAGTTCACCCAAAATGAATGAATATATCGATCGTTACACAAAATGAATGAATATATGTTTAAGTTACAAACTGGAATTGAATGAAATAATAGTTATAAATTTGAATATTAAATTAAATCGTGTGCCCGTGGGAACAAAATAGAAGGCAAGATGACTCAACAAATTTTTAATGTTTCTTTCGTAGCAATGTCATATGTATTGTTAATTACTTAGACTAAGTATTAAAGTGTATCTCACATGGTTTCGATTGGTCGCAAGGAATGTTTTTTTTCTTCAAATTTTTAACATGTACTATACTAAGCACATAAGTAAGATTGAATCTGTGAATATCTTGCAGATTGTCTTTGTTTAAACTAAACAGCTGAAATCAACGTTAGTGCTTATTACATACACTTGATTAATTAGCTGATAAAAGCTATGTAATAAGCAATCCCAAACACTCATTTAATTAACATTTTAAATGTGCAGCAGATAGTTCTTTTTAGTGATTTTCAATTTTCAGGTGCGCAAAGTGTTTCACGAAGGTTGTGTCAATAGGATTCGAGCTATGAAACAAAGACCACATATATGTGCAACTTGGGGAGATACTGGTCACGTGCAGGTATAATCGACCTCTATTAAATTTTCTTGATATCATTCAGGCGTAATTTTCTTTAATTTATGTCAATAATGTCATGCAGATTTGGGATTTTAGCTCTCATTTAAATGTTTTGGCAAAATCTGAGACTAATATTAGCAAGGACGCCACAACAGTTTCTAATCAAACTTCATTAGTTAACGTCTCCGTCCGGGGACGTTATGCTCCGAGCAATGATGCTGCATGTGTACCTACTGGGGACCTCAGTGTTAGTCTTGTCGTCCATTTAATTATGCAGTACTATCACGATGGTCGCCAAACTGCTTACTAATCATATTTATAACATCATGTGCAGCCTTGCGTCATGGACATGTGCTGTTAGATTTTGTAACAGGGACAATCGGTAGGGAAATGATTGACGACTCTTCTGGAACCCATCATTTTGGAGTCGGTGTCCGGAAGTCTCCCCACATTCCAGATGATTGCTACCCCGCGCATCACCTGATTAACCGTGTATACTACATTGAGAGTGAGCAGCAAAAACGGGTACAATTGTTGGTGAGTGAAAATGGGTGTAGGAGGTCGAAAGTAGTGGCCTTCACCTCTTTGTTTTGGAAGATAGTTGCGCTGAGCATGGAAGAGTCAGGAACATCCAACAAGGTGTGTAATATGCCTCTTGCTCTTGATGGAAGACGAAGGTTGAACGAGGGAGCTGGAGAAGAGAATGAAAAGCTATTGATTTTGAACTTTAGCAATGTTTTGTCAATACCTTCAGGGGCGATAAGAGCAAAGGTAAAGCTTTTAATTCTTTAGGAGTCTATTTAAAATACTACAACATAACTTTCATAGTGACACATGGAAGTTTTCATTACATTTGGCCATTTGGGTTTGTGACACTTAGAAAATACGTCGTAACTACTGATTAATGACTCAATGTATAAAATAGTTTCACTCATTAGTGACAATTGTTTACCTTTGGTGACATATATTTTGATTTTTAGTCTTGATAAACCGACAATCATTTTTACAAAGATACCAATTATTTTTTTTTGTTAAATTAACCAATACACATAAAAAACATACATTTTGCTCATGGAGTTTCAAAACCCAAAGCCAATATTTGAAAAAAAAAGCAAAAAACTTTTTACTTTCTTTTTTGTTCTTTAACAAGTCAATGTCTGTATTGTTATAATATATAAAATTTGTTATAAACCCAATTCACAAGATTTGAAATGTACTAGGAACTGAAGCATATGTGTTTAAGCGATATGGCAACACAGGTTCATGAGTTCCTGTAGAGAGCCACTTGCAAAGACCACTTCTTAGACCATATTGACTGGGTGGAAAGCTTGCTTGGTTTTTGGGCTGTTAATTTTCAATGCAATATTTATTTTGTGTATTCTTGAGATATCATAGTAACAAATGTGTAGCTAATGTTAAATAATTTTGAAATTGACATTGGTTTACTATCTGTTATAATACCTGACTTCCTCAAAAGGAATGGCTCCGCTCGGGCCGAGGTGGCTGAAACCTTAGACACCTATTTTTTCCCAAACTTCTGCAATATGGTCTTTACGAAATTAATTTTGGCTAGGGAAAGCCAACCTGGTTTAATAGTGTCATACTTGACTGTATCCCGGTGCACATTAATTACGTTAATCTCATGGATACAGCTTGTGGTAAAGGTATAGAAGCATGGTTCTCTTTAGATGAAGGACAAGTGAAAATTCTACAAGAAAAACCATAGCTGCTAAAATATTCTACACTGAATCCAAGCCCTCTACCAACTTAATGATCCTAACTATCATGAAAATATCAGTTGGGGTCACTATTGAATCTTAATGTTTTTGTTTTAAATAATATGTTTGGTAAGCTAAGATTTTAAATTTAAGTGACCAAGATGCTATCAATAATCAGTTGTGTATGGGCTCTCGGATGTGCTACACTTACAGTTGCAACAACGGTAACAATACGACCACATTTATGTGTCAATCGAACTTCAAACTGGTATAAAGCTTAGTTATAGCCTTTGGATTAATTGTTATTCAATCAAATGCAACATATACATAGGGTTGTATGAAAGACAGGATATCTAAAGGCCGCTACATATCTCATATAGGATTACAATATCTCAAGCAAATTTAATCAGATGTTTTATCAGCAAGGGTTTTGTCCTTATAATTATGTTAACTACATATGTTGCATTTCAGACTTTGGTTAGACGGGTCCTCATATTGGGTCAAATAGTAACTCATATAGTCTCTTTACAGGTGGTGAAGGGAGGGCCACAATCAGGTTGCAGTTCCTAACATTATAATTTTGTTCTTATAAATAGTCCCGCTGTCAAATATGATTATAAAATATCATTCTTTTGGTACTAATGACAAATTTCATAAAACATTTTGCATGAATTTTGACTAATTTATATCATTTGACCCATTTGATTGTTAGCTAATCTCAGTTCATAGTCTATCTTTATTTTGTGTATTTTAAGCTCATTTTCAGTAAATTACCTTGGCCGTTCAGTTGACTGTTACAACATGGCGGAAATTTTAGGTTGTAATAAGCAAAACTTACTTATAACGTAGCTTAAATTTTTGCAATCTGAGATGAGAAACCAATCAGAAAATGATGAGTTTAATATCGATGCGTACATGCGTTCTCTTGCAACTACATGTTTTGGAAGATTTCTTCTTTGGTATGCATAGTTACTTTCTACTCATGATGTTGCATCTCTGTAAGTATAATACTGTAATACTTTTTATGTTCATATTGTTTGTATTTGGTTAAGCCATTTAGAGTTTTAAAGGTTATGCAAAAATATATGTGAAATCCCGATTGGTTATGCATGCATTGCTAATGTTCAGTTTACAGCATGAGGATGTGATCTAGAAATAATGCAAATTCTGTTGGGGGATATTTAAGACCCTTTTTCAACCGACCTTACTCACAAACAATAAGATAAGAAACCCCAATCTTATAGGCTGTTCACACAATGCATATTAATCTCCAAAAGGTAGCCTTCTGTTTTTCATTTACAATATAAATGGAAGATGGCACGTGTGGTTCTTCTTGTGTTGCGTGTCTAACTATGACAAAAGAAAACAAAGATCTTGTTGTAACATATGTAAGTCTGTTTGTTTCTTCAAGTTTCATGTTTAAAAAGTTCATACATATTAATTGCGGGACTAATGTCTGACGTGAATTTTAGTACTAACATGTGTTTTGTTATTAATCTTCAAGGCATACCACCTCTTAATGTTAGAATAAAGTAGCTAAATGATCCTTATTTAGATAGACTTGGTGGGGAGAATTTTGTATACATTAACTTATAAATTTAAGAAGTTGACTGTTAGTGATGGTAACATTCTCATTCCCACTGATGTTCAGTTTAATAAGCGTTAACTTGGAATTTGAATGTTGCCAATTGTCCATTAAAGTAAATGGACAATTATATGCCATTGTTAATAAAAAAATACAAATATGTATATACATATCGTGCTATTCGTAAAATAATACATTCAAAGGATATTTACAAGTCATGACCGCGCATCGGGCGACTACCAAAAAGACGTTCAAGGAGAAAGAGAGTGGTGAATTACCCATTTGTGACCGGAAATAATGCCAACGAAATCCCACTGCTACCCTTTACCGAGGTATATATTTTATGCGCTTAATATTGGTTTAGCGTCGGGTGAATACATAAGAAATAACTATAAAATATCACTATTATCCATACATGATTAAATTAAAATGTAAAATTACAAGTTATATCAACAGACATGAGGATAACAACAGCAGATTCATCATATAATTCTTCATTTCAAAATGTATATATTCCATCGGGAGGAAACCATGAACCGCTATATTTTACAAAGGTTATGTGAAACTTTATTTCACATTTGATTTAAAAAGTTAACGTTCATTTATTTTCATTGCTAATGCATTCAATTTAAAAATTGGTACGTTTATATCTTATTTGTCGTTAACTTATTTATTTTAACGATATTCATAAGTCATGCCCGACCATCGGGCGGGCTTCGAAATCTAGTATATATATATATATATATATATATATATATATATATATATATATATATATATATATATATATATATATATATATATATATATATATATATATACGGGCAATTCATGTGAGAAATCTAATTTTTATGAGAACGCTAGAACAAATCCTAGCAACTCATTTATCCTCCTTAAACTTTGATCTAATGGCTATTATTAGCTAACAATTTTTTTAAAAAATTTCAAAAAATTTACGAAATTTTTTTTGAAAAATTTTCAAAAAATTTTCGAAATTTTTTTTGAAAGATTTTAAAAAATTGTTTTGAAAAATTTTCAAAAAAATTTCGAAATTTTTTTTCTCACATGTGACAAAAAAAAATTTTCACATGTGACGAAAAATTTTTTACATGCGACGAATTTTTTTTTTCACATGTGACGAATTTTTTTTTCACACGTGACAAAAAATTTCGTTAAAATTTCCAAATTTTTTTTCACATGTGACGAATTTTTTTTCACATGTGACAGAATTTTTTTTTCACATGTGACGATTTTTTTTCACACGTGACAAAAAAAATTTCGTAAAAATTTCCAATTTTTGTTCACATATGACGAAATTTTTTTTCACATGTGACGGAATTTTTTTCACATGTGACGAAAAAAAATATTACATTTGACCAATTTTTTTTTTCACATGTGACGATTTTTTTTTTCACACGTGACAAAAAAAATTTCGTGAAAATTTCCAAATTTTTTTTTCACATGCGACGAAAAAAAATTTTAGAAAAAAAAAAATCCGGAAAATTTTTTTTCGAAAAAATTTTTTCGAAAAAAAATTTTTCAAAATTTTTTTTTTCAAAAAAAAAAATTCGAAAAAAAAATTTCGAAAAAAAAAATTTCTAAAAAAAAAATTTTGAAAAAAAAAATTTTCGGAAAAAATTTTTCGAAATTTTTTTGAAAATTTTCGATTTTTTTTTTTAAATTTTTCAAAATTTTTAAAGAAATTTTCAAAAAGTTGATTAACTAATATTAGCCATTAGATTAAAATTAAAGGAGGATAAAATGAGTGGCTAAGATTGCTTCTCGCGTTCTCACAAAATTTAGGATTCTCATTTGAACGCTTATATATATATATATATATATATATATATATATATATATATATATATATATATATATATATATATATATATATATATTAATTTTAGTTTAATATACAGATATATAAGAATTTATCTATGAAAATTATGATATAAGTACAACTAATATTTGTTCAGGGGTTTTTATTATATATTAATATCTATTACAGTAATATTTTGTAAAAAAAATTTCTTTGTTGAAAGATTTAACTTTGTTTAACTGACATAAATGTTGAGGTTGAGGTTGATATTGTTGTTTAACTTTAACTATTTATATCATATTGTAGAAAATGAACAAGTTAGTAGCACATAATCAACATATGAAGTTAAAATATGCTCCGTGAAGCTTTAATTTTTTTTTCTCTAGATATCTATATATAAACTTTAAATAAGAATTTCATGAATCGTTGTAATAAATACAATAGCTTATATTTATTTTAATATCACAGTAATCCGTGCTTACATTTGATATTTATATTCCCGTTAATAATAGTTTAGCTGTATTTAATATTCAATCCCGTGAACGCATTCAACTTTTAAAATAAAATAGCATGACTCTTTATTTAACATATATAGCAAATAAATATTTAATACATGAAAGTCAAAATTAATATTAGTTTTAAAAAATATTTAAAGCATATTTACAAAATTTTATAATTTTAATAGTTGAATGTCTGAAACTAATACTAATACTCATGTTATTTTAAATAATGTTTATACTGTAAAGTATATGGAGTATAAAGTGTAAGGGATTATTCGTTTTTTTTTTTAAGTTAGTAAAAAAATATAGAAACTTGTAATTTTACACTTAACTCCGTATATTTTATGTACAATTCAATCACTAAAGTTTTGTTAATTACTTAATTTTTATTTTATTTATTTATTTATTTTAAGTTTTGGTTTTAACAAATTTGACACAAATATTTTTATTTGTTTTTTTCCCAACCAATTTTCTCCACCAAATTTATTAAAATTTGACTAAATTCTATTCAATTTTGACTTTTTATTAACAAATCATATCGTTTGATTTTGCCTATTTGGCAAAATCGAACTCTCATATTAGTCTAATTTTTGTTTCAATGAGAAGGTTTTACAAAATCACTCTGAAATAATATAATTATTTTATTATATAAAAGATTTTCTTTTTCATTATATAAAAACCAAATAAAAAACTCTTAGAGATTTTGCAGCCATTGTCTCATCTCCTCGATGCCTTCCTCATTGACGATTCCTTTATCAACGACATTGATAATATACGACTTAACTCTGACGTCATCATTCCGATGATTTATTTTTATTTTTTAATATAATATTTCAAAGTCAACAAAATAGACTCGCGACTTCTACATTTTTGGTGTCTATATCAAATTATTACGGGTGATAAATGGGTCATCCATCAGCCTTATGCCATGCCTTAAAAACACAAAAGCTTCGCCTTGGCCACAAAAGCTTGAGACTTCGTCATGCTGCCACGCCATGCCTCACGATATTTATGACCTTGAAATAGAGTATATATACAGCATTTGGGTTTGATTCGCAACCACTACCAAACCCAATACCATAAATCGTTCCTAACATACTAACGAACAATAAAAAACCATAATTTTTACAAGTGCATACGAAAGTATTCTGCGATCGCATTGATCCACTCATATGCATAAGAAATGCCTTAGAGGAAGTCAATCGATACATCGCTTACCTAATGAGAATATTATGTTTTCCTTTGCTCATCATAAGTTAGTTCAAGTGATATGAGGACGTCTGAATCATATGCGGTACTTCATCACCATGGCATTGTCACCAATGATGGAATCGACAATGACGAAGTGTAAAAGATGAGGACGTCAATGCATATTTAAACCACATTTTATGCCGTTACCGTTGACACTAGAAAATGTGATGCCGTTCACAAAAGTGGTGTCCTTGTGTCCACATATACCCCACTAAATATACAAATACAACATTAAAAAAAAAAAAAAAAAAAAAAAAAAAACATTGGCGTTGGCTACCAGCCAATAAGGTTTGGCACCACATCCGGTACCATGAGCCATTGCTTGGATTGGGCTGGTAGAATGGCACGAGGCTAACAGCCTACCGTACCCCCTTCTGTAACGGTGTCCAGGGTTTTGTATATACCCTTTGACTTTGGATTCAACTACTGCTTTTAACCATGTATACAAACCAAACGTAGGTTTTGACAATTATTTCCAAATCTCAACCCTACACCATCAAAACAAACGCATCTTTAATTAAACCCGAAGCACGAGCATAAAGCATTTGATTCTATACAATCACTCTACACTTTTGTACTTGTAAACATGCATTTTCTTTTCTGTACATACTTGTTATTAACTTTTGTGTATACTACTTGTGCAATAATATATTAATATTCTAGTTACCAACTCAATCCGTATGTATCTATACGTATATTATATATTTCGAATCTTGTTTTCTTTTTCTTGTTTATTAAGTACACTTGATTTTGTACCCTAAAGTTACTATATTTAATTTTAAAAGACTAATGATGAAAGAAACCCATTCATTTATTTTTGCATAAGATTTCTTTTACAGATTGTTATTTGTGCAAACTAATGCATAACTAATCAAATACAGAGGTGAAATGATCTGTGATATATTTAGAAATGGACCAGATTGACTCACTGTAATCATATGTCTTTTAAAAAAGTTTGTTAAATCACATGTGATCGATAAGGTGTCAAATTCTTTACTGAACTCAAATGAACCACCACTTTATTGAGGATATTAATCAACATGTGTCATATTTACTATTAGGTCAAAAGTCTTCCGAAACAGACAATAAACATGTGATTAATTCCGACCTTGATAACCAAGTAGTAAGTCAAGATTCCAAACATAAACTTAGCAAAGATGGTTTTTCGTTTAAACGTATGGTACAGCTTTTTTCTAGTCACCCCCTCCTTCGAGCAGAAGACGTAGAGTATGTACTAAACTTTTTTTGGTAACAATAGCCATATGCATACGCATGTTTTTGGACTAACACATATATATGTCGTAGCTGTTTTCTTGAGGGAATTCACGTACCTATCGATATCTCTTATGTTTCAATCACCAAAAACGAAATGTTACTTAATTAGTTGCACATCCAGCATGACGCAGTGAGGTATGGTGGTATTATTGTTACTATTTTTAATCTTTTTCATACTATCCTAAGAATCACATTTGAATTGAAATGGAAAACTTATATGCTATGCAAGTTATCCCTTTGTCCTAAAGTAATAGTCAACTTTTTTTAAGATGTCTCAATTTAATTGTTAATTACTAAAAATAATAGGGAAGTTTGAACGAGTTTGCCGTATTACCATGGGTAAGGTTCCAGTGAGAAGAAAACTTAAAATGAGAAGAATGAGAAATAAGTATAACCAAATATTTGAGATGCATCGACTTGAAATAGATGCATCTCTAGTCATTTAGATGCATCACAATTAGTTTTGAAAGTGATTTTGAAGTGAAAACGATTCAAAGTAGTACTAGCAACAAATTTGACTTGCAGAGGATGAAAAATACATAGGATTCGTCAAATTTGATGAAATGCATCTAATATATGTATACGCGTCTAATTTTTAGCTAGAAAACATATTATGATGCATCTAAAAGATTAGGGATGCATCTAATTCAAATTTATGCATCTTTAATGTGTAGTTATGCTTATTTCTCATCCTTCTTATTTTAAGAATTCTTCTTATTTGATCCCTTAGTCGTATTACCATTACTTAAACTTATTATTACAAACTTTAAAGAAAACTCTAATTAATTAGTTAATGGTAAAACTTTAATTCTACTAAAAAGTAAGAAAGAGAAAAAATAGTAATAATTATATTTTTTTTAATGTATGTTTTTTTGACGAAAGACAATTATTGTTTTTTGAGACAATTATTTTGGGAGGGAGGGAGTATTATCTATCCCACTTTGATGTTGATTAATCATTCCTAGAAAAATATACCCAACATTTTGGGGTCTTAAAGTAATATATTTAACAGTAGCAACTTTAGCATCCTTCCTTCTTATCCATCACAAACAACTGAGTGATATTGAAGCTAAGGAATTAAGTTTTTAAACATTTAAAACCAAGTTAAATCCTATCCAGTGAACAGAAGTGGAAGAATCTGAATCACTGAGCACAAAAACCATATAACAGTACATCAAACTTTGGAAACAAAGTTGCATGCTTTTTCCTCAAAATTCACCTGAAAAGAGGAATGCCACTTTATGCCATTTTGATACATGGAATTACTTTCTAATTCTTTGATTCTACTGTACTTCTTAAGTCATAAATTAAAGACTTAATATAGTACACTAATAATATATATGCTTATTTTATGTCATTTTCGAATTTTATTGTCAATTTATTCACGTACAACAAATCAACTGATTATATGTACTTTTCGCGCATACATGGAACCGAAAAATAAGAAGAATGAGAAATTATATACTCATTCTAGTATGAACGATATTTTTTATCTCAATTCCTGATCACTTCTAGAGAATTTACAGATTTGAACCATTGTAGTGATCACTGGTCATAAAAAAATTCCATGCATTTGGTCATTTTTTTTCCATTTGTACAATTATTAATTGTCCAATATATGTGAGAATGTACGTACATTTCTATTTGATGACATAAAAAATGGGATAATGTATGACTATAGTACTGACATGAACAATGAAAAAAACAATGTAAACACTGAGATAAATACTATCTTATTTGATTAAATTAACAGTAAGAAAAACTTAAAAGCTGCAAGAGGGTAAATAAATAATACAGTAGTAGCAAGGCATAACTATAGATGCTTTGCACAAATATACAATTGAAGAAATTGGAAGGTAAAGAGTGTTGGTAGGCTCAAAACCATCAATTGTTCAAGACAGCTCACAATGGAATATTAACTTAGATTACTTTTAGGTTGGAATTTTCCTAGTGAGTAGTAGTCTAGTAAACCATTCTTACATTGTTCATTTAGTAATTACAAAACCATTCTTGGCCAAAAAGGAAAAGTAACAAGGACAATGAGAATCTGCAATAATTAACAAGCTTTCCCATTGAATGTCATGATAATTCTCTCGATGAAAAGACACAGTGGGATTTCTTGGTGTTGATGTATTCACTTTAGTTAATAATCGATCGTTTGGCATCACTGGTTGAATTCTTTCTATTTGGTCAATAAATGTAATTGCTTCTTGAGCACTACAAAAAGCCAAAGGAATTTTCAATAGAATTATGTCATAATAACTATAGTTTGTCAATATATAGAGATATATGGAAACGATCCGTGGTTTATATTTGCAACTAACGAATTTAAATGCTGTTAATTGCAACCAGCAAGATATAGGACCGTATGTAATATAGATGAACCATTGGCCACAAATATCAAATTCATATATAATAAGTTTTAGAGGAACCAATAACTAAAATTTGTAACAAAAAATAATGGAATTGTGCTAGCAAGTCACTAGCACTGCCGTGCTGCCGCTGGACAGAACCAAAATTAGTTTGATCAAAATAAAATACGTATTCAACCTCATGGGTCTTGAACCCACAACCCGCGTTTGGTGGCATGATAGGGTTGGCTCATTGGCCGGCTATATATCTGTTGATGACTAATCGCCAAGTCCACATATGTGCTCCTAAGCTAGACTAAGGACCTCATTGATTAGTCCACAACCCGTGTTTAGGTGCATAGACTGATTTGCTAATTGTAATTAATTACCATTTTCAGTTGCTTTATTAATTCCCCAAGGGTCATTAAAACTTTCAAACTTCTGTCAATGTCAGTGACTCCCCCATGGCTGCCTTTATATAAACATATGGAACAAAGACGAGACATGCCAACATTATTGTAGAGACACTGTCGTTCTTCAGATTTGACACAAAACCGCTCCTTGTCTCGTTAAGAACACCAACCACTGAATGTAATAAGAAGACATGATGTTGTACATGCCCATGTGGGAATAGGATATACAACAACAGTGATAATTTAGGACTATATGAGATTCTAAGTTTAGTTATTCTAAAAGATTAAAACTAAGATATATGGAACGATAAAATATCAAACTGATCGAATGTTATCATGCATGCAGCATATATTATTATCAAACCCTTAAATTAACTGAATTTAAAATAATATTATCCACCATGCCATGATGTTGCAACCGATTTAGGTATTAATATGTGATGGTTATGGATTGATGCAAGTCTTAAGGATGAGATCAGAAAGTACTGGTCAATCAAAATTCAGAGTTCTCAAGATTATTATAATCATTTAGGATGGATTATAGTTACAGCTTATCCCTTAAGCTAATAATTGTGACTGTATAAGACTATGAGTTATATGCTCATTGAACTTGAATGGTTGCGCTGAGATCTATCACTTGAAGATGGAGTTCGATTTAATTATACATTTTGGTTAATTTTCCCTCATACCTGAAACAGATACATCACATAAACAGTATGCAATATAAGGTTTAAGAAATGTATGTACACATATAGGGAAAAAAAATAAAAATGGATTCAAGATATATCTTTGAAATCCACATTTTTAGTTGATTGGTAGTAGATTATATATATTTGGAGTTAGGCGTAATCAAAGGCAGTGCTTATAGCCTAAGTGTGGTAGGGAGCTAGGTTTATAATCTTGATTAGCATATATAAAGATCGTAGGGATATTATCCTGCTTTTGTGGAAGATTTTTTGGAAAAGATGATGCTCTATATATTGAGTCTTTGAAGGCTTCTATGGGAATAAGTCTCACCTAAAACCAGGTAAAAGTAATCAAGATATCTCCATACATAATTTTATGACGCTAGTGTGGTTCAAATTATATGCAAAACTAGCTTGGAGCGCGCAAGCATTGAGTGTGGTTCAAGCTAAAAAGCAAAGTTTTCAAACTAAAAAAGCTCAAGTAAATCCTATCCTATAAAATAAGTAAGTGGAAGAATCTGAATAGTTTCAAAGAACAATCATTAATCAGTAAAATATAATTGGTAAAAAAAGCACCTTCACAGTTCTTGTTATAAAGTACCCGAAAAAGAAAACAATAATAATAATAAATAAAGTAAATTCATCAGTTTTTATTGCATTTCTTCTTTGATCTTCCAAACTTAAGAAGTTTTAGGATGCAAAAAGGTGTCAAAGACAAACTTGAGATGCTGCACTCATAATTTTGAGGAACGCAATAGCGGGGTCGGGATCATGGTTGGCTAGACACCATCAGATGTTCAATTCAGCATATTGAAGAAGCACAAGGATCAATAATTGTTCGTTATTCATAGAAAGATCAAATTAGATGATCAAGCTTTAATCGAGCTACATTGAAGATGCAAAAAGTAATATGCAAATAGTTTCCCTTTTGCTTGGAATTTCCTTGCTATTATGGAGTTTCGTGAATTGCTCAATTGGTCTGAAATTGCTCAAAGACGTTGAGTTTGTGTATTACCTAGTGAAACAACAGGTAGATTTAAGCAACAAACTAAAGTTTATCAATAATTAAACCAGGAATAGAAATTTAAAGATTTCCGGTCCAAAAGTGACAAAACTTTTTTGGACTGGAGTTTTATGCACGAGTGGTTGCGTGTTGAAAAAGGAAAAGCGTATTTTAATTTGCTTCGATTATTGATCATAAGTTGTAAATCATGTGATGGATTTTTACATTGTAGTATAATCTATGGTTAAATTGTTGCATCTTCTTCTCTTTAATTTATTTATTGTTTTTCAACCACTTTAATTGGTCATTAAGGTTTTGAACATGGTTGATCTTCCATTTCTATACAACATCTGGTTGTAAAAATAAGCTAACCAATCAAGAACATATGTACGAATCATGAAAAAATTTCTTCAAAATTAATTAAATATATAAAATATTATAGTAGATATTGAAGTTATTCATACATGATCAACTATAACTAGTGTAATTGCTCTTACTTGAACTTGAATTTACTAATGTTTATTAGTCGATACTATGTTATTGGCCCGATTGGCTCTCCTTTGTATTTAGGCCTAGTCCATTTGTAGCTATTCTAGAATCATCACTTGTAACCTATATATATGTATCATGTTTATGGAATAGGGCAATCAATCAGTTATACCATTCAATATGGTATCAGGCTAAATAATACTACGATCCACAAAATATTCTCACCCCTATTCTCCCTCCCATCTCACGTCTATCCCTTCTCCCTAAAACACCGTACCTTCTTAAACCAAACCCTAGTCTCCAATCAATCCAATCAGATGGCTGGTGATGACACCATTATAACAAACACGACACCCACATCTACTAATAAAATCATTCCATTTAATATACCTATCAAGTTGAGCCTTGAAAAACATAACTATACCTCTTGGTGTTCTTTCCTCAAAATCCATCTCGGAAGTCTTGGATTAAAGGCTCATATCGAGGGCTCTTCTACAAGCTCCAATGACCCTGAATGGAACAAACAAGATGACTTAGTAAAGGTATGGATCCTCGGTACTCTAAACGAATCTCTTCAAGACCAAGTTGTTGCAACTCCTGGGAATAAAAAAGCTTTGTGGGATCACATTAAGGATCTCTTTCACGACAACAAAGACGCACGTGCAATAACTCTTGATAGTGAGCTACGGTCTATCAGGCTTGGCAGCCTCACCATCAACGCATACTGCACCAAAATAAGATCTATGGCAGACCGATTGGCTAATCTAGGTGAAAAGGTCAGTGACAAACCTAGTTATGTATGCAGTAAATGGCCTTGACGCTCGTTTTAAGGGTATAGCTCGACTCATACGTCATCTCGAACCTTTACCCACATTTGAAACAGCCCGCAACATGTTGTTGCTTGAAGAATCGAACTTGCAAGAAGGCACTGACCAGGGCAACATTTATGACAGCAGCAGTTCGTCCCCTAATGCTCTTTTGGCAACCAAACCTGATTCAAAAGGTAACCACTCTAAGGCTCAATCCTTACCTCAACTTTGTAACCATTTCAACAAGGGCTCGTGCAAATTTGGTGACCGATGTAAGTTCATTCACGACCTTAGAAGTAGGTCCGGTTTGGCTGGAAAAACCTATAGTGGTTGACTGTCAACCATAAACCAGAATATGACTCCACCAGGTTACTATAATACACGACTAAACAACAACCCCACTTCTCTTTACCCACAGCCCAACCCAATCCCTCGCCTGGCCCAACATACTTCACCTTATCCCAACCCCACTGCTTTTGCTACACCTACATACCAGCCACATGCCCAAGCCCATACGCCTTATCCACCACAGGCCCACTTTGCTCAGCCCGCATATGCAGCCCCTCAACAAAATCCGAACAGTGGGATTCTCGGACCCGCACCTGGGTATTATCCTTCTCAGGCAACAACTTTACCAAGCGCCTTCAGCACAATGACCTTGCAAGACCCTACGTGGAACATGGATACAGGTGCTTCTTCTCATTTAAATTCCAACGCAAGTAATTTAAGTGCACTTTTTAACAAACGTTTATTCCCATCTGTACACGTTGGTGACGGGAATTCTATTCCCGTCACCAACACCGGACATAGCATTATTCCATCTTCTCATCGCCCACTTCATTTACACAATGTCCTTGTAACCCCCAATATTATTAAAAATCTAATTTCTGTCCGTCAATTTACTAGAGATAATAATTGTACAATTGAGTTTGATGCCTTTGGTTTTTCTGTGAAGGACTTCTGGACTCGCCATATCCTCCTTCGATGTGATAGTTCTGGTGATCTCTATCCCGTTACCAAGCCATCAACACTCCCTACCGCCCTTCTCTCCACAAGCTCCTCCACGTGGCACCAACGCCTTGGTCATCCCGGTGACGAAGTGCTACGGTCCCTTGCTTCTCGTCAATTTATTTCATGTAATAAAGAAAAGTCTCCTCATGTTTGTCACGCATGCCAGCTTGGCAAACATGTGAAGCTTCCTTTTCATAGCTCAAAGTCTTCTGTTAAACATTGTTTTGATATTATTCATTCTGATTTATGGACATCTCCAATTCCTAGTAAAAGTAGTTTCAAATATTACGTATTATTTCTTGATCATTTCTCTCATTACTTATGGATCTACCCCCTCCGTAATAAATCTGACATGCTTGATAAATTTATGCATTTTCGTAATTATGTTAAAAACCAATTTAAATGCGAAATAAAAAGTTTCCAATGTGACCATGGCGGTGAGTTCGACAATAACCACTTACATACCCTATTTGCAAAACATGGTATACAATTTAGATTCTTTTGCCCGAAAACCTCTCAGCAAAATGGCAAGGCGGAACGCATGATTAGAACCATCAACAATGTCATTCATACGCTCTTGTTTCAAGCCCACCTACCCCCCACCTTTTGGGTCAAAGCCCTACATATGGCCGCCTATCTCCTCAATCTCTTACCCTCCACAGCCATCACCAACGAAATCCCTTACACACGACTTTTTCACAAAACACCCGACTACTCCAACCTACGTATCTTTGGGTGTCTTTGCTACCCCCACCTTCACCCACCCCACAAACTTGCCCCACGAGCAACACCATGCATTTTCTTGGGCTATCCCGCCTATCACCGTGGCTTTCGATGCCTAGACCTTGAAACAAACAAAATTTTACTTTCACGCCATGTCACCTTTGACGAAACCCAATTACCCTACCGCTCAATGACACCCGATTCCCCACCTTCCTACACATTCTTAGACACTGCACATTCCCCTCTACTTCACCAAATACTCACTCAACCTGCTGCCCAAACTCCATTACAAGCCGATCCTCATAACCATTCTGAGCCCACTACACCCACCAGCCCTCTACCCGTCCATTCACCACAACCCAATAGCCCCCAAACTGAAGCACCAAATCAACCATCACCAACTCAACAGCCTCCTACCCAACCACTTAACGCCCCAAATCAACCTCCCACCAAACCACCCCGTACTCATCGCATGGTCACTCGCTCACAATTAGGCATTGTCAAACCTATTGACCGTCTCTCCCTTCACACTTCTTCTATCTCTCCTCTACCTAAATCTCCTTTCCTCGCTCTTCAAAACCCTCATTGGAATAATGTTATGTATGATGAGTATAATGCGTTAGTTAAAAATGGTGCTTGGATTCTTGTACCACGGCCCCTCGGCATCAATTTGGTTCGATCTATGTGGTTGTTTAAGCATAAATTTCATGCTGATGGAACTCTAAGTCATTATAAGGCTCGTTTGGTTGCCAATGGTAGTAGTCAGCAACTTGGTATTGACTGTGACGAGACTTTCAGCCCAGTGGTCAAACCGGCTACCATCCGCACAGTCCTCAGTCTTGCGGTATCTCGCAAGTGGCCTATACACCAGCTTGACGTTAAGAATGCTTTTCTTAACGGGGATTTATCTGAGACAGTTTATATGCTCCAACCACCGGGCTTTGTGGACCCCCGGTACCCTCACCATGTCTGTCTTCTGCAGAAGTCTCTATATGGTCTGAAACAGGCACCCCGTGCTTGGTTTCAGAGATTTGTAGGTTATGCCACTCGTGTTGGATTTTACCAGAGCCGTTGTGACTCTTCTCTATTCATCCTTCGACAGGGATCTCAGGTTGCTTATTTATTGATCTATGTTGATGACATTATTCTTACAGCTTCCTCTACAGTCTTACTACAACAGATCATTGCTTCTCTACATAGTGAGTTTGAAATGACCGATCTCGGGGATCTTAATTATTTTCTTGGTATTTCTGCCACTCGCCACTCTACAGGGATGTTTCTGTCTCAGAAAAAGTACGCTATTGAGCTTCTTGAGCGTGCTCACATGACCAATTGTAACCTTTCACGCACACCAGTTGATACAGAATCCAAACTGGGTCCTGAAGGTGTTCCAGTTCAGGATCCCACTTTATATCGTAGTCTCGCAGGAGGTCTTCAGTATCTCACATTTACTAGACCAAATATATCATATGCAGTGCAACAGATCTGTCTCTACATGCATGACCCTCGTGAACCTCATCTCGCTGCCCTTAAGCGTATCCTCCGCTACGTTCGAGGAACTCTGGATTTTGGATTTCACTTGTACTCGTCTACTATCAACTCTCTTGTTGGATATACCGATGCAGATTGGGCCGGCTGCCCCTCTACAAGGCGGTCTACTTCAGGTTACTGTGTCTTTTTGGGAGACAATCTCCTGTCTTGGTCTTCTAAGCGCCAGCAGACTATCTCGCGTTCTAGTGCCGAGGCAGAATACCAGGGCGTTGCCAATGTCGTAGCTGAGACTGCTTGGCTTCGCAACCTTCTTCGAGAACTACACTCTCCATTGTCCGCTGCAACCCTTGTCTACTGCGACAACGTTAGTGCCATATACCTGTCTGCCAATCCAGTTCAACATCAACGGACAAAACATATTGAGATCGACATTCACTTTGTCCGTGACATGGTTACTGCTGGTCAGGTACGAGTTCTTCATGTACCCTCCCGCTATGAGTATGCAGATATCTTCACAAAGGGTCTACCTTCCGCATTATTTGAAGAGTTCAGATCCAGTTTGAGCGTCCGGCTTCCTCCCGCTCCAACTGCGGGGGAGTATTAGTCGATACTATGTTATTGGCCCGATTGGCTCTCCTTTGTATTTAGGCCTAGCCCATTTGTAGCTATTCTAGAATTATCACTAGTAACCTATATATATGTATCATGTTTATGGAATAGGGCAATCAATCAGTTATACCATTCAATAATGTTATGCAAGAGAATCTGATGCCACCTTACTGATAAATGATTTAACTACCATTTTACTTGCCGTTATGAGTTTTATAATGGCGAAAATCAATTGGTCAAAGGTCAAAATATGCACTGTTATAGCCTGGATAAGGTCACTAACGAGAAACAATAATGCATATGGAAAAAGACCATCATTGCATTGTGATTTAATTTCTTTTTTAAAGTGATGAAGATATATTAGTAGAGTAGTGATTGACATTGCTAAATCATACGCTTAATTATATTCCTAATAAGCATCACTTGGCACATGTAAAATTAAAACGTAGGATGTGGAAAAAGAAAATGTACTTCTTATGTGTCAAATTTGAGTGGATTAGGCAATAAATTAGTCATGCCATTTCATGACAATCATTTTCCATATTAGTAATGGTAAATGGTGATTCTGATCAGGGCCACGAATTTATGTAATTTTAAGGGTTCTGGACGAAATTAAAAAAATGAAGCCTTTCGATAAGTGATGTTATATATAAAGTGTCACCATTTATAAGATATAATGCAATTAGTTATCTAAACGTTTTAACATATTACTAAGGGTGGCAATTCGGGTCGGGTTCGGGTTATCGGGTCATAAAACCTCAACCCAAACCTGACCATTTAAGTCATCGGGTTATTTAAACATAATCCGAACCTGACCCATTTAATCCGTATATACACATGGGTTGGCTGGTTAAATAGGTTATACGGGTTGAATAGGTTAAATGGGTTTCGGGTTGACCCGTTTAACCCATTTTTTAATACAAAAGTTGACACATTACACGAGTTAAACAGGTTAAACGTGTTTGTGGGTTGACCCATTTAACTCATTTAAGTTGTACAATAAAATATAAATAATTTTTAATTTAACAAAAAAAATCTTAAACGGGTTAGCGGGTCGACCCACTTGAGTTATTCCCAACACGAACCTGACCTGTTTAATAAACAGGTTAGATGGGTCGACCCAAACCCGACTTGAAAACTATTTAACTTAACCCGAACCTGTTAATTTTCGTGTCGAGTCCGAATAATATTATTATTATTACCATTATTATTATTATTATTATTATTATTATTATTATTATTATTATTATTATTATTATGATTATTATTATTATTATTATTATTATTATTATTATTATTATTATTATTATTAAAAAAAAATAAATAAATAAATAAATAAAAGTTAAATAGGGTGTGTTTGGTCCGGTTCACACAACACACACACTCACCCTCACATTTTATTCTCTCTCTCTAACCCCTCTCTTCCCCCATCTTTAACCCTAGCCGCCGGACATAAAATCCGGCCACCACCGCCGCATTTCCGACCACCCAACAAAATAATTACCACCATCTTCTTCCTCTCTTCACCCTCTTTCATTTGGTATATGATACTTACCCTAGAACCTCCGTTAACACCACCAAATTTCTAATAATCCATTCGAATTTTTAGTACCTTTACTAGATCCGTTCATTTGGAGGTCCAAGAAGGTGAGAAGGAGCTATTTTTGGGTTTTGGGTGCCACGAATTGGCATTAATCCGTGGCTACACGGATTATTTCGTGAGAATCGAATTGATTTTTAATGGGAAATGAGGTTTTAATGATAAAAATTAAGTTTGGTATCCGGGTTTTCTTGGTTTGGTTGTGGTTGACTCGGAACTGAGAGCTATGCTCTCGGCTTATTTTGGTTCGAGCCCTTGTGTGGCTTTGGTCTCCTTGGTGAGTATTGTTTAGTTGTTCGTCGAGGGTGTTGACCTTCGAACCGAGCTAACCGAGACCGTGTGGTCTCGGGGTTTCCATTGATGCTCGTATGACCACGCCGAGACCCGTATTGGGGTTCTCGTTGGGTTGTGGTTCGAGCCTTGAGCTCGAGTATAGTTGTGGTTCGACCCTTGTGGGTCGCGGCCTTTAGCCGCGTATTTATTTTGTGCCGAATGACCATTTGGGTCGAATAGGCCAAATGGTTACCTTATTTTGCTCTTGCGAGCTAGATGCTAATTTGTATGTTGGCTCGAGTCCATGTGACTCGTAGTATTGAGCCGAGACTCGTTCGATTCGTATAGACCGGGTTTGGCTTGGTAAACCAACCCGAATGTGACTTGGTTATATTTTACTTAATTGCAACTTGTATTGGTGATTTAGTTTTGGATTTGGCTTTGGTTGTTTTGTTTCGGCCGAATACTTTTGGTTGGGTCGAGACCATGTTTGGTCTCGACATTGGATATGATTATTGGTATTGTGGAGTTGTTGTCAATTGGTAAGTGTGATTGGGGACCGATTGTGAGACGGTCGTTAGATTGACGGAGATAGGTTAGTCGGGTGCCGTAGTCGGACCCTATTGTTGTAGCACGTGGTTTGAGATTGTGATTGGACAGAGAAGTGTTATTTTATGACTTTACTTATTATTATTGGACTTGGACAATGAGCCGAGAGTCATGACTCGGACATATGACCATTTCGTATAACTCAATAACAATTAAAATTAAAACGAGAATAATAAAACTCGTAATAATAATTATTGATAATATGAACGTTTATATGAAAGTATATACGTGAATAACGTATATATAACTATATAAACGCGTATATTAATAATAATAATAATCACGAGTCGTATTATAAATAATACGATTAGATATATATTAGGCTACGAAAGTGGCGTAATATTATTGAACGTATTATGATTATAAAAATTGTGTTATGAAACGGGAAACTCCCGACAATTATAAAACGTTTAATAAAATGTCATTTCGGATATATAACGGATAAACTTATTGAGTTAGGCGAAATTGTTGTCACTCGGGTCCAGGTAAGTTATTATTTGTGACGTTCGTGTTGTCACGGATATATGACGACTAATATAGATGTTTTCTATAATTAAATAACCACTTAACCGTAAGGTTGAGCCGGGTTATTTGGCTATAGGAAATGAATATATTAGTGGGCATCGTATCCTACGACGCCCATAGGTTGTAGTATATGTAAAGTGTAATAGATTGCGAGTGTATATATCGGGAAATCTGGCCAATTTGACGATATATATGAGGAATTTATTAAACTATGATATATACTATATAGTAATTATGTGCTATGTGCTTTAGGTTGGGTGTAATCTTGGAACGGTATGTTACGTAAATAAATATGAGGATTATCAAATCGACGGATTTGGTAAACTTTGGCGATTTATTTAAATAATATATTGGGCTAATATTAGATCCATAGATTATTTTATCTTTCTATATGTGATCTTTTTGGTTTGTTTTGAGTCAACCCACTACCCGTATAGATACCAAACGCAAATACACCAAACTAATACGAAATGGATTTTCGGAAATAAAACGGATTCTCGTCCGGGTTTGGGAATATTATATATTTGAGGAAATGATTCCTGAAAGAGTTAATATTGTTAGGTCGTGCCAAGTCCGTAGTTGCTGTTTCGTGAGTTATCATACATCTTATTTCTACCTACCTCGTCTTGCTATTTTCTGGACTTGAGGTGAGTCATAGCCCCACTTTTTACTCTTGAACTATGTTTTCAACGATTGGGGTGAGAAACGTGCAAATCATTTTACGTGGACTATTATCGCTTCTATATTCTTTCTAAAACTTGCTATGCGTATGGACTAGGATCTATTGTCAGCTTTAGTCACACCTTTTGTGTGTACTATTCAAGGTTGGCTTATTTGGTTATTGGTGGATTGTCAGCTTTAGTCACATATATGTTGTGTGTACTATTCAAGGCTGGCTTATTTGGTTATTTGGAATTGTCAGCTTTAGTCACATATATGTTGTGTGTACTATTCAAGGTTGACTTATTTAGATACTATAGTGTGCACCTATAGGTTATTAATACTTCGGAGGTTATCCGAGTATTTATTGGTATTGCGGGGGTTACCCGAATATCTATGTTAGTACGGAAGGGTATCCGTGTGTTATGTTGAGAGCGGAGGGTATCCGCAGGCTTTTAGCGAATCCTTAGTCTAGCTAGCAAGCGTTTTGCGTATATGTCCACTATATTGTTAGTTGAATTTAAACCTATGATCTCACCAGCGAAAGCTGACTTTTAGCACGTTTTCTCAGGTAATTAAGTGTTGAGGTGCATGCTTGGATTGGAAGGCTCGACCAAGGCACACGGTTCATGGATCTATTTTTCTAAACTCTGATAATTAAATTTGGACCTATTGTTACTTTATTTTGGGTCTGACTCTGAATGATGTTGGGATAAATATAAACCTTAAAACCCCGTTTTGGTTGTGTTTTTACTATGTTTACTTTATCTCGTTCTATATTGTCTTGTGTTGTATACCAATCCCCGTAGCACCCCGAAAGCTTGTTGAGTCTTCCGCTGTATCAAATTTTGGGGGTGTTACAACATAGGAGTGAAGTAGGAGCTTATAGAGATGGGGAAGTACGTACGCCACCCCACGATTGGTATTAAGGAATATAACCCGTCATCCACGCAACTGTAACAACTATCAACCTGTAAAAGATATCTAGGGAGTAATGAAATATAAGTAAACACAATTTTCCCATTTATTGTTCACACAACATTAGTAATTAGCCTTATTTTCATTCTTGTTATTTTATTTTGATTGCACTTTAGTTAATGGGTTAGTTGGGTAGTAACTAATTCCGCTCACTCCTACAAAACCCGAGATTTTTAATTGTTTTCATAAAATATAAAAAAATACAAAAAGAATCATCCCTCACCTCTAGACCTAGTTTTTTGGCTTTTTAATCCTAGCGAAACTATTCCTGAGTTGAACGATCAATCCCCCGGTACTTGTCACTATACTATACTACAACGATCAGGTACACTGCCTGGTGGGGGTTATAAGCTTCTGTAGATACCTCGAGAGGTAAATCCTGGTGCAATTCCCACGCATCATCTATACACCCCTATATAGACTTCTAGCTCATCTTATTGCGAGTTCTTTTTATTTTTTTACTCGTATTTTGTTGGAAGCATGCAATACAGAAAACACATACAAATAGTGCACTTTCAAAACGGATGATGAAATGTAACAAAAAACAAATTAATCGAGCAAGGTTACAAAATAGTCTATTATTTCATTGAACTTGAAGAAGTTTAAGGCACATCTTATGTAGCGCAACATAGTTTTATAATTCATTATTGTGACAACTTGGTAAGTTGAAATTAAATTAAATATTCTGTCATGAATTATTATGGATAATTAAAAACTAAAACTCTGTTTGGTTTAGGTGAGATGTAATTTTGAAATATTATTATTTGATGTGTGATATGATCTTTATAGAATATAAGTTTGAGCACAAGGTGAGTCGGCACAATTTAAACCTAATAATACGCGAAATAATCGATTTTGACGAGTTAAACAGATATAGACGTATTTATAACTATTTTTAACGGAAAAATGACTTTAAGAATAATGGCGCAACCTAGAACAACGTACGAGCACAAATCAACCGTCAAAACTCCCATACGCGCCACCAACCGCCACCGTCACTTGTTCGTTTTCAGGTCTTGGTAAGTGGGTAAGTTAGATCCATGAGTGTAGGGTGATAAACTCACCGATTCTCACCTTTGTGTGAATTGGTGAGGCACAAATCAACCAAGAAACATGTAAACTTGTTAATAAAAAGGTAAAACTTATTAAAAACAAATTAATATCACATGGCATCATCAATAGTTCATGTATTCTTCTCTTTCTTTTGGATCTAAGATATCTGGTGTGGTTGAGCTTGTGGTTTCGTGACCAGTAAAGTCAAGATTTGAGCTTGTTTGGTGTTTGTTTTTTTTCGCTCGATTTCATATAGACAGTGGGTGGATTAGCTTGTGACTCGACAAGGTTATCAATAGTTTTGTTTTTATTATGGTCACGTTTGGATTCAGGCCAAGACCTGATAGCCTCAGTGGTGTTATACTTATGCTATCTCAATTCTCATATGGGAAATTAGGGAGCCGTATGATGTTGATATGATTTAGACTTGGATTTGTGATGTTTTTGGCCGCTGCAAGGAATTGCCGAAACCTTATGGTCCCAGGAAGACTTTCTTGCCTACATGGACTTGATTATTTAGTATACTTGGACTCGATTT
The DNA here is from genome assembly GCA_030686995.1 of Artemisia argyi. Lineage (NCBI taxonomy): Eukaryota > Viridiplantae > Streptophyta > Magnoliopsida > Asterales > Asteraceae > Artemisia > Artemisia argyi. Next base: position 45,158,061 of record CM060709.1, on the reverse strand, counting down.
GTTGATATTGTTGTTTAGGACTATTGAATCATGAGTTTGACTAGTTGACCCGACTTATGTAACCGAGGGATTTGTTGGGAATTAATAGTTGTGACCCGAGGGTATTGAAACTAAATTATGACTCGAGACGAGTAATAACTCACATCTTGAATTATATTTTGACACAACGTAAAATAAAAGAAAATGAATAATAATAACTTTCATTATAAATATTAATTGACAAATCTTAATTTGTTACTTAATATTATAGTGACGGAAGCGGAATTTAAAGGGGAAGTATTTAGGGGTGAGCATCGGGCCGGATCCCGACCCGACTAATCCCGATCCCGAAAGTCACCTAAATCGTTAACCGAATACTGACCCGAAAGTAGTCGGTTTTTTGGCCCGTCCCGATCCGTTCCGAAAGTAGTCTGTTTTTGCTTGTATTTTGTCAGGTTTTGGCCCGTCCCAACCCGTATCGAATGCCAAAAATGCTAAAAATTTATCCCGACTCCCGACCCGAGAAGCTATTATTCGGTTTTGGGACTATCGGTTTATGTCGGGATCTGGTCGGTTGTCGGGATCGGGCGGTTTTGCTCACCCCTAGAAGTATTTAATTTGGATAAAAATAGATAATACAAGAGTTATTAGACATTTCGAGTCATGACTACCCGTAGGGTACGATATTCGGAATTGTTAGATTAATTGCTGAGTTACTTATTTAGTTGGTGGTTGAGTAGTAGTCAGTATACTTTGGGATTTTGGCAACACTGGAACTTGAAATATATATTGGGATTTGGACTATTATTAGACTTATAGACATTTAGACCATTGAACACGAGACGAATGTAATACATTAGACTCATCATGAAATTAATGTATTCGATTCGTGACGGGAAGACAATGGACATAATGTCTAACAAATGATAATATTTTATAATCTCTTGCTAACTAAACGTATTTGGGAAACTATAAAGTTACTCGACTTGAAACATTCTACGAACGTACGAGTCATGGCGAACTTATATTTAAAACATACAAAACAAGTATGTTTTACAAAACTTAATTGGATAATGGGATTATACCGACGACTACCAACCCTTTTAGTTAATTGGTGTTTTTGATATGTGTGTAGGGATGGCAATGGGCGAGAAAAAACCCACAACCCGCGGGTACCCGCCATAAATGGGTGGGTAAACGCGTCAATTTTCACCCACGGGTGGGTTGTGGGTGAAAATCTTTACCCATCAGTGGGTGGCGGGTGGGTGACGGGTTAGGCATACCCATCGCGGGTAAACCCATTTAAAATACCCACGGGTATACCCGTCAAAATACCCGTAGGTGTACCCATAAACCCATCTTAAAATTAATTATACTAATTAAAATATTTATTATCTTGCAGGTATACATTTAACAATTACTACCAAGTCTCAAAAAAACACATTAACCTAAAAGTTTCTTTGAGTTTCAAAACTAAAAAGAGTGTGTGAAAGATCAAATAATCAAAGTTGTATTTGGCAAATTGATTGGTGTCTTATTACGCAATTTCATAGTTAGTTTTCATATCATCGTTTTGTAATTTTGTTTCATAACACTAACCCATGGGTTTACCCATGGGCAACAAATACCCACGGGCAAGGGCATGGGTAGAAATTTGTACCCATTGATGGGTGACGGGTGGGTGATGGGTGAAAAAAAACTACATGGGCGGGTGACGGGTTAGAGGTACCCATGCCCATTACCCACGGGTGCCATCCCTATATGTGTGGTTACTTTGGGTTGTCTCCGTCATCTCTTCTTGACCCAATTTCTCATCTGTACCCACCGCCTCAATTCTGTTGTTTGTATCCTTTTAGCATGTGTATTCTTGTGTTAGTGTCTTCTCCCGTTACACGAATGATGATACCAAACACTTAAAATAGGCTAAAATGATATTATAATTTGGAAAGGGGAATTTGAATAATTTCGAAACAAAGTTGGATTATTGTTAGGAATGGGATTAGTTAACCTTGGAAACTTTTACGCATTTAGTATTTTAAAGAATCATGGACGAGTATTTAAATTATTAGGTTATGCTGAGTCCGTTGGGCCATGCTGTCATAGTTGATGTGGTGCTAATCTACCTTTGAGTTGTTGTGCTGTTCTACTGTTTGATTATTATATTAATCTGCTCCGGATATATTTGTGATTGTGCATTACTGGATCGAGGTGAGTGTCATAGCCCCACTTTTACTCCTATCTATGCTTTATTTAATCTTAGAGTGAGAAAACATGCAACTATTTTCTGGACCTGCCACTACTTTTTGATTTGCTATTATTTGTTGACTAGCTAGGGTTAGATATGCGGTAGATGTTGACTTAGTCTATGGTAGCAATATTTTGCTATATCATTGGTGCCTAGCTAAGGATAGATATCTGCTTCCGACCTAGATCAGGGTAATAACGTATCACATGTGCTATATCGTCGGTGCTTGGCTAGAGTAGCTTAGGGCCCTACTGAGATCTCACTCTCTTGATTGATATTGGAATGATTGTCTTTTATAATGTTGATGGAATGTATGATATGTATCTACCCTAGTCTCACATAGCAAATAACTCTATCAGGTCCACTTCTGAATCTTATGCTTAAACCTATGAACTCACCAGCATAAGCTGACCTTTTTAGCATGTTTTCTCAGGAAATCAAGATGATTTGATCATGACGTTTGCTTATTGGAGGCTTGGCAAATGGATGGTGAAAGGATCAACTAAGACTCTGATTTCATATTTGGGACCTAACTTATGATTTCTTTTGGCTTATCTTCATTGATAGAATAAATGTAAACATGATATTTAAATTTTAAATGATTTATTTTGGCAAAGGAGGTTCTCTTGTTTCCTATACTTGTATTGGGTACATACAAAATTTTTGGGGTGTTACAATTATTATATCTCCGGATAGTTTTATGATAACAAATAGGTTTATTAAATATTTAAGTGTGCAAGTGTAGATAAGATAATAACAACAATGGACTAGTTAAAGTGATAATCATTTGAAAATGTATTTAGCTTGCACAAAGTTTAATTATATTTATCGTACTTTTAATTTTTCTATTGTAGGTACTAACACTCTATTCCTAAGTTTTTGAAATGAAAGAAGAGAAGAGAAGAGTTAAAAATGGGTAGAAAAGAAAAGGAGATGAATGAAATTAAATTTTTTATATCATGTTCCCGGGTTAGGAGAGAAAAGAAGAGATAACATATGATTTTACAATTATACCCTTGGTTATATATAAAAGTTATATTTTATATTAGGTTATTTAAGTAATTTTATTTATTTAAAGCTTCCATATATAACTTCTTTCCAAATCATCCCACTTTTGGGAAGAAAGTTTCTGAGAGAAGTTTAGCCAAAATTACACTCCTTTTTTTTGGGTAAAAGGTCAACGACCCGGTAAATATATTACTCCAAAAAATATTTAAGTACAACGGATATGAGTGAATCCCATATCTCAGCCCGTTACATAGGCGAAAAGCTTAAATAACAAGATACTTCCTATTTTCTAGGCAAGAAAACCAAAACCACTACCACATAATATTGAAAGACTCGGACAATAATATAAACTACTTCCTACGACCTTGGAGATTAAAGCCATAAATGGCATTAAGAGCATCCAATTCCCCTGGAAGATCATTAATTTGCTTCGAGTAATCATCATAGTCATCAAACTAATCTTCACGCTCATGACCTCCACCAAAAAGATTTGCTGATTCGTCGAACGTGTTAAGAACCTCTTCCTCATCACTATCAGAAACCACCACCTCACCCACCTTGGAAAAAGGGTTAACCCTCTTAGTGACAGAGGCAGACGGAATAGGATGACCTTCATCATCCACAAGAGTAGCTTTCCCATCGATAAGTAGCTTTTCAAGCTTACTAATTTTCTCAACTATAGGAGTAAAACCAACTTCCTTAGTTCCCATTGAATCACTCACAAGCGGCTCTTGTGATGTAGTACCAGTCTTAACCAATTCATCCTCATTAACTTCTATTGTACGACCAACATCCACATCCATGTTGGTGACATGAGTATGAATACCAAACGCATCCGTATCATCCATATTAAGAGCATCAAATTGGTTAGATGTAGAAATGTTAGTACCACTAGAACTAGCCACATCAGAAGTCTTCTTCTTAGTGCCACCAGCTTTCTTAGGCTCAGGAGGAGTCTTTTTGGGTTGATACTGAAACTGCTTACCTACAACAGATTTAGTAAACCCTCCTTGACCCGGAATTGTAGGACCACCATGCTTTCCTTTCTTCCTGTTATTGACAGTCTTGAAACTATCATTAACAGGCTTAGTAGGCTGAACAGGAGGAATAACAACTGTAGGACAATCAGTCAAAGTATGACCAAATATCTTACACTTGTCACATCGAGGTGGTTGCCACTCGTATTCAACCCGTATCTTCTCAATAGTGGAACCCGAACCATCAAGTAATGGAATCTCAACAGTGAGGTTGTCCCGAAGCACCTCATCCGATCTCACTTCTATCATGCATCTAGCAAAACTACTACGGCCCCACGATTCCTTGCACATTTGGCTTGTAAAAGCATCTAACCTTTTGGGCGTGCCAATCAATGTGTTCTATTCTCTTCTCCCCTAAAAAAAACTCAGGAACACGAATTTATTCTATTTTCTTTCTACTTCTTTTCTCTTCTTTCAAAAATAAAACTCGGGAACGCAGTGTAAAAACCGATTAACCAATAGTTAGTATTATTTTTAAAAACTGATTAGTCTAGTTCAATTTTCAGTAGATACAAAAGAAAGATTAATAACTTAGTACATACAATTAAAAAAACTAGCAAGTTAGTTTTATGTAATAGAAAATTAAAATTTTGATACTCACTATATAATTTTGTGGCAAGTTTGAATATATTTTCAAATGAATATGACTTAGACCGGTAGTAATGGAGTGTTAACCTCATGGTCGGTCGACCCATGAGACACGTTCCCTCCCCCTACGCACCTTTCAACGAACACGTTCTCCCGAAAAAATGAAGACTTGGTCGTTTGGGCGACCGAATTATTTATGATAGCTTGTGTGGTTTCATTTATTAAATTGTTTTTTTTTCTGGTATATATTTGCTAGTGACCGCAATTGCTTTATTACAATAATTTGATCATATAAAAATTTTAGAGAGAAAAAGTTGAGTAGGCACTCAGATGACAATTACAACCGTGTTCGTGGGCGGTCACCAATACTATTAGGCTTAAATACATCCGAAGCATGAGCATAAGCCATAAAGCATTGATTATATACAATCACTTTGCACTTTTGTACTTGTAAACATACATTTTCTTTTCTTTTCTGTGCATACTTGTTATTAACTTTTCTGTATGCTACTTGTGAAATAATATATTAATATTCTAGTCACCAACTCAATCCGTAAGTATCTGTACGTATATATTATATTTCGAATCTTGTTTTCTATTTCTTGTTTATTAAGTACACTTGATTTTGTACCCTAAGTTACTATATTTAATTTTAAAAGACTAATGATGAAAGAAACTCATTCATTTATGTTGCATAAGATTTCTTTTACAGATTGTTTTTTTTTTTAACGGTGACTTTCATTTTTTGGAGAAGAGTCGCACCTACCCCAAGAGAGGCCCTCAACCACCACATACTCAGACTATGTTGTCTTAACCGGGTCCACGCTGGCGCAGTGGGGTTTATTAACGGCGTCTGCCCGGAAACCGTACCGCCTCCACACGATTATAATTCGCTGAAGAAATGGCCGGATGAAAACCGGGGCCGGCTCAGATTCGAACCTGCGCTTACAGATTGTTATTTGTGTAAACTAATGGATAATTAATCAAATACAGAGGAGAAATGACCTGTGATTTAGAAATGGGTTATTAGACAAAGATGTTACTAAAGTTTGCGTTTGTGTTGTCCTAAGGTAATAAAGTTTCAAAGTTGTCATCCAGGTTACTCAAGTTTACGGGTTTGTCAACTGGGTTACTAAAGTTTCAAAGATGTTACACTAAGGTTACTCCCAAGGTTGAGAAAAAGTTCATCTAAGCAACCGGTTGATAACCGGTATCTCAACCTGAAACATATTCTACCTCAAAGAAGTTACTAAAGTTTGAGAAAAAATTCATCTAAGTTACTAAAGTTTCAAAACTGTCATCTAAGTTAGTCCTCATTGAGTTAAAATATTTGCATCGTTAGTCCTCATTGACTATTCTTACGGTTTTATCATTTTTCGTCCGTTTTTCTCATGTTTTCATAGGTTTTTATCAGTTTTCGTCCGTTTTTATACGTTTTCATCTATTTTCTCATCTTTTTTTCCCTTTTTCTCACGTTTTCATATGTTTTTATCCGTGTTCATACACTTTTATTCGTTTTCATCTGTTATTACACGTTTCATATGTTTTTCTTATATTTTATAGGTTTTCATCCATTTTTATACATATAATACGTATGAAAACAGATAAAAATCATGATTTAATATCGATACATCATTTTGGATTTAAAATCAATTTATCCATTTTCTTATATTTTATTGTTTTCATCTATTAAAATATCGCGAGTCTTGATGTAAAACATTATTTTGGACAACTTTCGTGTTTTACACTTTTGATGATTCAGACAAAAAAGGAGTCAAAATCGTGATTTAAAATCGATACAGAAACAGACAAAAATGTATAAAAGTAGATAAAAACAGATGAAAACATATGAAAATCTATGAAAACGGACTACAACGGATAAAAACGTATGAAAATGTATAAAAGCGGATTAAAACGTATGAAAATATAAAAAAAGGGTCAAATAAACATAAATATAACTTGGATCACAAATATGACAAGTCGTAAGAAGTTGGGTAACCTGGATGACAAAAAATGCATGCCACGTAGGATTTTCACTGGTAACTCTAGGTTACCCAAAACAAATTTAACCGGTCAAATTAAGTTAAGTAACCTGGATAACAACTTTGAAACTTTATTACCTTAGGACAACACAAACGCAAACTTTAGTAACATCTTTGTACAATAATCCTTTAGAAATCGATGGCCCAGATTGACTCATTATAATCATATGTGTTTTAAAAAAGTTTGTAAAATTAATCACATGTGATCTAAAAGGTGTCAAATTGTTTACTGAACTCAAATGAACCACCACTTTAATGAAGATGTTAATCAACATGTGTCATATTTAGGTCGAAAGTCTTCCGGAACAGACAATAAACATGTGATGAAAACATTAATTTACGACTTTATTTACCGGGGCAACCCTTTACCCAACATTAATTTACGACCTTGGTAAAACTTCCTTCTAGTCATCCCCTCGATCCTTCGAGCAGAAGACGTAGAGCATGTACTAAAGTATTTAACAACAGCCATAGGCACACATTCAAACGTATGGTAAAACTTTCTTCTAGTCACCCCTCCTTCGAGCAGAAGACGTAGAGTATGTACTAAACTATTTTGGTAACAATAGCCATAGGCATACGTATGTTTTGGAAAACACATATATATGTCATAGCTGTTTTCTTGTGGGAATTCACGTACCTATTGATATATCTTACGTTTCAATCTCGAAAAATGAAATGTTACTAAATTAGTTGCACATCCAGCACACAAGTCAGTGAGGTATGGTGGTAATTGTTACTATTTTTAATCTTTTCATACTATCCTAAGAAGCACATTTGAATTGAAATCGAAAATTTTATATGCTTTGCAAGTTATCCCTTCGTCCTAAATTAATAGTCAACGTTTCCTTTTTGAGATATCCCAATTTAGTTATTCATTACTAAAAATAGATAGGGAAGTTTAAACGAGTTTATCATATTACCTTTGCTTAAAATTATTATTACAAACTTTAAAGAAAATTATAGTTATAATGATAAAACTGTCATTCTGATAAAATTAGGAAAGAGTACGTACAGTAATAATTATGTTTTACTTAAAGTGTGTGTTTTCTGCCGGGAGACAATTATTTTGGAATGGTGGAAGTATTATTTATCTCACTTTGATGTTGATTAATCATCGATTTCATTCCTAGAAAAATATACCAACGATTTGGGATCTTAAAGTAATATATATAGCTGTAGCAACTTTAGCATCCTTCCTTCTTATCCTTCACAAACAACTGAGTGATATTGAAGCTAATGAATTAAGTTTTTAAACATTTAAACCCAAGTTAAATCCTATCCAGTGAACAGAGAAGAAGTGGAAGAATCGGAATCACTGAGCACAAAAATCATATAACAGTACAACAAGCTTTGGAAACAAAGTTGCTTTCATACTTTTTGCTCAATTTATTCCATTCGGATACATGGATTTATTTTCTAATTATTTGATTCTACTTCTTAAGTCATACATTAAAGACTTAATATCGTAAACTAACAATATGCTTATTTTATTTCATTTTACGAATTTTCTTGTCAATTTATTCACGTACAACAAATCAATTGATTATATGCACTTTTTCGCGCATATATTGAACCGAAAAATGTGAAGAATGAGAAATTATATACTCTTTCTAGTATGAACAATATTTTGATCTCAATTCCTCGTCACTTCTAGAGAATTCACAGATTAGTGGTCACTGGTCATAAAAAATGTTTCATTTTCGTCCTTTTTTTTCGAATTGTACAACCATTAATTGTCCCATATATGTGAGAATGTACGTACATTTCTATTTGATGACATAAAAAATGGGATAATGTAAACATGGCTATACTGACATGAACATTGAAAAAAAAAAAAAAAAAAAAAAAAAACAGTGTAAACACTGAGATAAATACTATCTTGTTTGATACATTAAGAGTAAGAAAAACTTAAAAGCTGCAAGTTTTAAATAAATAATAGTAGCAAGGCATAACTATATATAGGTGCTTTGCACAAATGTACAATTGAAGAAATTGGAAGGTGAAGAGTGTTGGCAGGCCAAAAACCATCAATTGTTCAAGACAGCTCACAAAGGAACAACTTAGATTACTTTTAGGTTGGAATTTTCCTAGTGAGTAAGTAGTCTAGTAAACCACTCTTACATTGTTCATATAGTAACATAACCATTCTAGGCCAAAAAGGAAAAGTAACAAGGACAATGAGAATCTGTAATAATTAACAAGCTTTCCCATTGAATGTCATGATAATTCTCTGGATGAAAAGACACGGTGGGACTTCTTGGTGTTGATGTATTCACTTTAGTTAATAATCGATCGGTTGGCATCACAGGTTGAATTCTTTCTATTTGGTCAATAAATGTTATTGCTTCTTGAGCACTACAAAAAGCCAAAGGAATTTTCAATAGAATTATGTCAGAATAACTATAGTTTGTCTATATATAGAGATATATGGAAACGATCCGTGGTTTATATTTGCAACGTAACGAATTTAAATGCTGTTAACTGCAACCAGCAAGATATAGGACCTTATGTAATATAGATGAACCATTGGCCACAAATATCAAATTCAAAATATGTTTTAGAGTTACTAATAACTAAAAAAAAAAAAAAAATACTAATGGAATTGTTCTAGCAAGTCACTAGCACTGCCATGGTGCCACCGGACAGAATCAAATGTAGTTTGATAGAAATAAAATAGGTATTCAACCTCATGGGTCTTGAATCCACAACCCGTGTTTGGTGGCATGATAGGGTTGGCTCATTGCCCGGCTATATATCTGTTAATGACTAATCACCAAGTCCACATATGTGCTCCTAAGCTAGACTAAGGACCTCATTTGATTAGTCCACAACCCGTGTTTAGGTGCACAGACAGATTTGCTAATTGTTATTAATTACCATTTCAGTTGCTTTATTAATTCCCCAAGGGTCATTAAAACTGCCAGACTTCTGTTCAATCAGTGACCCCTCATGGCTGCCTTTATATAAACAGATGGAACAAAGATGAGGCATGCCAACATTATTGTACAGACACTATCATTCTTCAGATTTGACACAAAACCGCTCCTTGTCTCGTTAAGAACACCAACCACTTGTACAAGCCCAAGTGGGAATAGGATATACAACAACAGTGATAATTTAGGACTATCTGAGATCCTCTCCAAATGACTGGATGTCGATTGAGATTCTAAATTTAGTTATTCTAAAACAATAAGACTAAGATGGAACGATAAAATAGCAAACTGGTCGAATGTTATCATGCATGCAGCTTATATTATTATCAAACTTAACCCTTAAATTAACTGAATTTAAAATCATATTATCCACCATGCCATGATGTTGCAACCGAGTTGCGTATTAATATGTGATGGTTATGGATTGATGCATGTCTTAAGGATATTGAGATTTGAAAGTACTGGTCATGAATCAAAATTCAGAGTGCTCAAGATTATAATCATTTAGGATGGATTATAGTTACAGCTTATCCTTTAAGCTAATAATTGTGACTGTATAAGACTATGAGTTATATGCTTATTGAACTTGCATGGGTGTGCTGAGATCTATCACTTGAAGATGGAGTTCGAGTTAGTTATAAATTTTGGTTAATATTCCCTCATACATGAAACAGATACATCACGTAAACAGTATGCAATATAAGGTTTAAGAAATGTATGTATATATTTTTACCCAAAAGAAATGTATGTATATATATAGGAGAAAATTTTGGATTCAAGATATGTCTTTGAAATCCATATTTTTAGTTGATTGGTAGTAGATTATTCGGAGTTAGTTGTAATCAAAGGCAGTGGTTATAGCCTAAGTGTGGTAGGGAGCTAGGTTTATAATCTTGATTAGCATATATAAAGATCGTAGGGATATCATGCTTTTGTGGAAGATTTTTTGGAACAGATGATGCTCTATATATATATCGAGTCTTTGAAGACTTCTATGGGAATAATTCTCACCTAAAATCAGGTAAAAGTATCAAGATAATCTCCATACATAATTCTATGACGCTAGTGTGGTTCAAATTATATGCAAAACTAGCATGCATGCTTCTTATTATTCTCTGATGGAGCAAGCATTGAGTGTGGTTTAAGCTAAAGAACCAAAGTTTTCAAACTAAAAAAGCTCAAGTAAATCCTATCCTATAAAATAAGTGGAAGAATCTGAATAGTTTCAAAGAACAATCATTAATCAGTAAAATATAATTGGTAAAAAAGCACCTTGACAGTTCTTGTTATTTTACCAGAAAAAGAAAAAAAAAAAGTAAATTCATCAGTTTTGACTGCATTTCTTCTTTGATCTTCCAAACTTAAGAAGCTGTTGGAAAGTTTAATCAATTAATCTTTGTTTTACAAGAAAAGGCCGCATAACTTTTCTATCATGGGCTGCAAACTCGCAGGCCTACAAAACCAAATAGATGGCAGTTAGTTTTACAACGGTTATTAGGTTTCAGAAACAATATAACGTTTAGTTTAGGGTTGCAATGTTTTATATGAATCGTTATTTCTCTTGAAGACAACGTTTCATCATGTATATATAGATTAGGAATTCTGTAAAACAAAGTAACCCATTCATATTTATCAATATCAGTTATAGGGTTCAACCTATCTTTCTTGTTTCTCTATTTTTATTTCGATTCTTATATGATTGTTACATGTTGTTGTTATGATCATTCGATCCTGGAGAATCCTCCCATACAACCTGTGGAACAGTGGTATCAGAGCTTCAAGGGATCTAACAACATCAAATCATGTCTTACAATCATCATTCAAGAGTCTTACAAGCCATGCCAATTGAAGAACAAATTTTTAGAAACAGTTACAATAGCAACCATGGAAATAATGGATGCATTTGAAGGCTTGTTGGTATTTTCTTTTTTACCAATAAAAGCCATGAAGATACTTGGCCTGTAAAAAAAACATGGCGCGAAGATCTACATGCTACAAACAATATTTTGGACGACTTCAATTGCTATTATAAGCACTGCAAGGGGATCACTTTTAAGCAGACAAGAAGCACCAGATTGAGCATTTTTATTTATTTTTTGATCTTTAACAACAGGTATCAACAAACTACAAAAAATCAACACCAATAAGGCATGAGCAAGAAAAGGCCGCATAACTTTTGTGTCATGGGCTGCAAACTCGCAGGCCTACAAAACCCGATAGATGGCAGTTAGTTTTACAACGGTTATTAGGTTTCAGAAACAATATAACGTTTAGTTTAGGATTGCAATGTTTTATATGAATCGTTATTTCTCTTGAAGACAACGTTTCATCATGTATATATAGATTAAGAATTCTGTAAAACAAAGTAACCCATTCATATTTATCAATATCAGTTATAGGGTTCAACCTATCTTTCTTGTTTCTCTATTTTTATTTCGATTCTTATATGATTGTTACATGTTGTTGTTATGATCATTCGATCCTGGAGAATCCTCCCATACAACCTGTGGAACAGAAGCGCACGTTAGGATGCAAAACGGTGTAAAAGACAAACTTGAGATGCTGCACTCACAATTTTGAGGAACGCAAGAGCGGGGTGGGGATTACGGTTGGCTAGACACCATCTGATGTTCAAGACAGCATATTGAAGAGGCAGAAGGATCAATAATTGTTCGATATTCAATTCATAGAAAGATCAAATTAGATGGTCACGCTTTAATCGAGCTACATAGAAGATGCAAAAATTAATATGCAAATAGTTTCCTTTTTGCTTGGAATTTCCTTGCTATTATGGAGTTTCGTGAATTGCTCAATTGGTCTGAAATTGCTCAAAGACGTTGAGTTTGTGTATTACCTAGTGAAACAACAGGTAGATTTAAGCAACAAACTAAATTTATCATTAATTAAACCAGGAATAGAAATTTAAAGATTTCCAGTCCAAAAGTGACAACTTTTTTGGACTGGAGTTTTATGCACGAGTAGTTGCGTGTTGAAAAAGGAAAAGCGTAGTTTAATTTGCTTCGATTATTGATCATAAGTTGTAAATCATGTGATGGATTTTTACATTGCAGTATAATCTATGGTTAAATTGTTGCATCTTCATCTCTTTAATTTATTTATTGTTTTTCAACCACTTTAATTGGTCATTAAGGTTTTGAACATGGTTGATCTTCCATTTCTATACAACATCTGGTTGCAAAAATAAGCTAACCAATCAAGAACATATGTACGAATCATGAAAAAATTTCTTCAAAATTAATTAAATATATAAAATATTATAGTAGATATTGAAGTTATTCATACATGATCAACTATAACTAGTGTAATTGCTCTTACTTGAACTTGAATTTACTATTGTTATGCAAGAGAATCTGATGCCACCTTACTGATAAATGATTTAACTACCATTTTACTTGCCGTTATGAGTTTTATAATGGCGAAAATCAATTGATCAAAGGTCAAAATATGCACTGTTATAGCCTGCATAAGGTTCACTAACGAGAAACAATAATGCATATGGAAAAAGACCATCATTGCATTGTGATTTAATTTCTTTTTTAAAGTGATGAAGATATATTAGTAGAGTAGTGATTGACATTGCTAAATCATATGCTTAATTATACTCCTAATAAGCATCACTTGACACATGTAAAATTAAAACGTAGGATGTGGAAAAAGAAAATGTACTTCTTATGTGTCAAAGTTTGAGTGGATTAGGCAATAAATTAGTCATGCCATTTCATGACAATCATTTTCCATATTAGTAATGGTTAATGGTGATTCTGATCAGGGCCACGAATTTATGTAATTTTAAGGGTTCCGGACGAAGTTAAAAAAATGAAGCCTTTCGATAAGTAATGTTATATATAAAGTGTCACCGTTTATAAGATATAATGCAATTAGTTATCTAAACGTTTTAACATATTACTAAGGGTGGCAATTCGGGTCGGGTTCGGGGTTGGGGGGTTCGGGTTGTCGGGTCAGAAAACCTCAACCCAAACCTGACCATTTAAGTCATCGGGTCAGCTATGTCAACCCTAACCTATTTAAACATAATCCGAACGTGACCCATTTAATCCCTATATACACATGGGTTGGCGGGCTAAATAGGTTATACGGGTTGAATAGGTTAAATGGGTTTCGGGTTGACCCGTTTAACTCATTCTTTAATACAAAAGTTGACACATTACACGAGTTAAATAGGTTAAACGTGTTTGTGGGTTGATCCAATTAACTCATTTAAGTTGTATAATAAAATATAAATAATTTTTAATTTAACAAAAAAATCTTAAACGGGTTAGCGGGTCGACCCACTTGATTTATTCCCAACACGAACCTGACCTGTTTAATAAACAGGTTAGATGGGTCGACCCAAACCCGACTTGAAATCTAATTAACTCAACCCGAACCTGTTAATTTTCGTGTCGGTTTCGGGTCGAGTTTCTTGTCGGGTCAGAAATTGCCACCCCTACATATTACTCATTTAAGATATTTTCTCATCTAAATACTTTTTTTTTCGAGGAAAATATGTGTACACATATATATAATTATTAACAGAACAAATTTAAGAGCCATTATAAATTTTGAAGCTCTGAGCTGTCGCTAACCTTGCACACCTCAAAGACGGCACTGATTTTGAGGTTGCTAGTTGATGGTGGAAGAATTACTAGGGTGTTTTATAGCACTTAATATCTATAACAAAGTGCCTAGAGATGAATGATGTGAATGGAATAGGTATAGTATTTTGTTAATTTGAACATCCAATTAAAATCAAAGTCAAATTCTACCATAATCTTTATTCTAAAGGAATTGCCTGTTTAATAATCTGAATAAACAACAAAAACAAATGAGGTTTGGTATAGTATTAGGCAGACCATTGAAAGTGCTTTCAAAGACACTTATTTAGTTTTCTCATTTATGCACGTGCTCACCGGAAGTATTATCTTCAGGCGAACAAATGTTGAGTTACTATGATTGGCAAAATAATATTTACTTGCACTGTAATCTGGAGGAAGGTGTTTTCGACTGAACACAATGATAAATGATTGTGAAAAAGGTTATTTAGTTAAAGGAGAAGAAACCAAAATTTTCTAGTAGAGTTATGAATGCTAGGAAACCAATGAACCATTTAGCCGGATATATGATTTCTGAAACAATAAGTAAAAATAAAACCAAATTCTACAGGAATAATCCGGTTTTGGAATACTTTAAAATCATGAAACATTTGTAGATTCATCCTGGTACTCATTAATTAACACGTGTGATGGATCGGAAAAAGATATAGATTCTAGATAGATATAGATAACTTTTGTATTCATCAGCTTAGAAATTGTTACAATGACGCTAAGACAAAGATATGAACAAACTAAAACAGCTTATTACACATTTGCAATTTGCAATTGAAACACTGGCTAGCTAGCTAGTAACATATGTGCTACATAATGAATGTACAAGTAGGTTCAATTCCTTTTATAAGCTTTTTCAAAACCATGAAATGTTCATTAGCCTGATACCTCAACATGGTTCCATTTGTTTGTGATAGTGTCAATGTATGCAGAAGCTTTGCTGTCGATACGAGGATCTGCCCATAGTCCAGCTCGGTCTTGATCACTTGGATACACTTTGTAAGCCTTTATCGAGTCTTCCCAAGTATCTTCCCCTCCTCTTTGGCTCTTCTTATGTTTGAACATGCTGAAGAACGAAAAAGAAGTCTTCCTTTGAGATTTGTGTCCTCCCATTATATTTGGTTGAATTGAAATGTTGGAAAAAAGATGTTTGAGATATAACAAGTGAGCGAGTGTTGGTTTCTAAGAGTTGGGTTTTCTACAGATTTATAGAGGGATGCTACCTTTATGGGAAGGGAGTTGATCCAAGGCAAAAGCGAATCTTGATACTTAATCTAGACCGTATATCGATTCAATTGCATAGTAGTACTCCAAAATGATTTTAAAATTTAATTAGTTGCTAACAGCTTCTTAGGCATAGAACATGTTATGACAACCTCTCTTTTTGTTGTTGACTAGTAAAACCACTGTGGGCTTATTTTGTAAACCATTGTATTAACCCTTCCATGTACTTTCTTGGCTTCTTAGTTTAGAAGTAATCAAAACTATCAGGCTTAAGTTACATTATTTAAGAATGGTTGATCTCCTAATTAGCTTTAAGTTACATTATTTTGTAATTAGATTGGGAGTGTTTCACACCCTTTCACATCTTACATTGATAATTTTTTCGAAGGTATTTTACCAATAAAACCAACTTCTCTCATATTATATTCTACAATTGGTTTGGTGCCCTCTATACAAAACATATTTTTGATCAAGATTAAAAATAAACAATGCCTAAATTGTCACCGACAGATTCGATCTCTATCTCCTTTATTGTGAAAGACAACTACAAGGACAACCTTTACGAATTTAACAAACAAAATCAACACAAATATACAAGTTAATACGAAACCTATAAGCTAAAAGTTAAACCCCATTATTATCTCACTCCGATCAAACATATGCAATTTATTTTATGTTTGTGTGCCATGACTATGTTCTTTTCGTATCTATTTAATATCTAGTACTTACAATATCACTCCATCTAACATATTATTTAATCAAATATTCTCAACAATAAATCATTTATTGATATTTTATTTATATAATACATTTTCCATCGGTATTCACATAATCTCAACAGTAAATCGCTTATATAAACATATTACTTTTCACAATAAATTCAAAACTCTTATTACACCGTTGTTAATTTAACACCATGAATTTCACAGGTCAATAAACTATATTGAATAAAGTAAAGTTATTCCGTCACAATAATTATGTTCAAATAAATATATATAACACATTAACAAAAAATATTTGTTCGACGTTTATAGCTTACAATCATATAAAATGTTTAGCATTAATATTTTCTATTCATACATCTAACATGTAATTTTTTTACATAATATCACAAATCGATCTCTTATATAAACACCGTCAACGGTTTTTTAAAGCCTTGTAAATTTCACGGGTCAATAAACTAGTATAGCATATATAAAATATTGCAATGATGCTCTTTGTGGTCGTGAGATCGCCCCTATGACTATTTTGCATCTATATAATTGTCGATAAGTTTGTGCATATATGGTTGTTAATAACCTCTTTGTTAATTCATTAGTTTATCATATGCAAAGAATTCACTTGCTGGAGGTCTTCTTCAAAGCAGTCTTTTTATTTTTGGTTTTACCAAAGGTAGGGTCGTAGGGGTGTGACCTATTGGCATTTCACCTCTCCTATACCTCGTTCAGACGGGATTGGTTGTTATTGTTGTTGTATCATGTGTAAAGAATGCCCTACTGTAATTTGTGTTTTCCACTCATATAAAAGATAACATACTTTTTACTTCAAGGACTGAGAATAAATTAAAGTGAAGTTAAACTAGAAAAAAGGCTCGACATAAATGGCTTAAACTTTCGAATTTGAATATTTCACATACATCCCTCAGCCAGTAAATGAGAAGTGTAACAAAGGTTCTTTAACACCCTTTTATTACTTCATTTATACCTCGCTCGACCCTTCAGTGTTAAGGAAATTGCAAGAGCTTTATGATGTTAAATCAAAGAAAAAAGGGAAAGACAAAAAGCTGTAGATGCTGCACAAAATATATAGTAGTGTTGAAATCGTTGAAGGGGTGGGGGATTTTGGTGATCTAAAACTCTTAAAATGCTCAAGACAGCTAATATATGAGAATATTTTTGTAAAAATATACAAGTGATATGATATGATATAAGGGTCTACGAGAGTTCAAGTATATATAGAAATCTTTTATATAATAAAAATATTACATTATTTCGGAAGTATATTTAGTTAAACAGATTTATTGAGAGGAAAATTGGGCTAATTAGGTTGATCTATTTTGACACGTTCCAAAGTCGAGCACTTTTATTGGCCAAAATGAAAATTAAAATTAAAAAAAAAAAATTAGTCAAACTTTGATAAATTTAGTGGGGAAAAAAAATAGATGTCAAATTTGTGAAAACAAATTTTTTAAAAAAGATGGGTAATTAATAAAACTTCAGTTGATGAATTTTAAATAAATTATATGGAGATAAGTTTAAACTTATGAGGACATGTTTTTTTTTAGTAATTTTAAAAAATAAACAAATACCCCCTTAGAGTACTTCATACCCCTTAGACTTTATATTTTAAGAATACAACATATATCTTGTTTGTACGAGATTATAAATATAAAAATGAAAGCACGAATGCGTATGTAAATAAATACATGGAGTTGTACGTACACAAAGTGTTAATGGTATTCTTCTTTGTGAGTTTAAGAAATATATCCATTTTATTTCTTTTTTATTTTTTTATTATTATTATTTTTTAAATATTGTATGGTTTAACCTATGCGTAAACGGGTTTGGACTAAATATGGCTAAATTATTATAACGATAATATAAATATTAGATGTAAGCAAGGGTTATTGTATATGAAAATAAATATGTGCCATTGTATTTATAACAATGACTCATATAATTACTATTTAAAGTTTATATAAGGATATCTTGAAAAACAATTATAAAATTTATATTTTAACTTTAATAACAGTCATTATGTGCTATTAAACCTAAATATTGTTTACAACATGATATCAATAGTTAAATTTAAACAACAACATCAACCTCAACACCTATGCTAGTTAAACAAAGCTAAACCTTTCAACAAAAAAAAAATCTTTACAAAATATTACTCCCTCCATCCAAAAAGAGTATCCACAAATAAAAAATGGCAAATTATGACATGTGTAATTAAAAAAATTTTGATTGATAAAAAAATTCATTTTTACTATCATATTTTTATTAGAAATTAGAAATGAGCAATTAATGCAATTTTTTATTATAATTGCAAAATAAGAAGGCTGGTCATAAATATTGTCCATTAAAAAAAAATAAAAAATAAACTAGACACTTATTTTAGGATAAACATAAATAGTAAGATGGACATAGTTTATGGGACGGAGAGAGTAATCAATATTAATGCATAATGAAAATTTTGTGTAAAAACACGAGCATAATTATTAGTTGTACTTAATTATGTCACAATTACAAAATATTAAACATGGACTTATTTTTATATATCCGTATATTAAACTAGTTATAATACCCGCGCACGTGCGGGGTTTTTTCTAAAATTTTCAATAATGTATTTTTATTAATTAAAAAACAAAATAGCTTTTAATAATGTATTAATTGTATTTTCTAAAATTTTCAATATAAATATTTGAAGAGCATATGAAATTGTAGATCAAAATGAATCCAAGTCCCAAAATAGAAAGAGTTATCATACTGTAGAAACAATAATCTTTTATGACAAAACGAATGTTTACGGTCATGATCTTTATCATCTTAAATAGAGTAGATCATTATGGTTTTATCATAAATTATTACTTTTTCTTCAAACATCTTTATCGATTTTACATGTTATATTAGTGTAGGGATGTGTGTGCGATCAACTTGAAATTGTTGAATGACAAAGAAAGGATGTTTGTTTTTTATTCTAAAGTTGTTATGTTTACAAATGTTTTATATTAGTATTCCTTGTTGCCTAAGAAATCTATAGAATGTTATAATTGCCGAAATTACAACACTAACATGGTAACCCGACCATTAATATTTCAACATAAGATTAACTATTAGGTAATCCAAATTATTGAACCACAAAAGGAACATGGGTCGGCTAAACTTTGTATATAAAGATGGGCATGTCTATGCAAGTATATGTATGTGTCGTATGCATGCATGTATCTATGTATGTATACAATTTGTCTATGTACACTAAAACCATGTAACTATAAAAATCCAACTCAATCTCCCTAGCAATTTATAAGATAAAGGAGTTATAAGAAAGAAACATAGATGCGCACATGAATTGTAAGCCATTTGTATGGTAGCCTTTGTCAGTTATCATAATAAACAAATTCAGAGAGCTTATAGATTCGACAAATGAGATGGAAGAACTATAAACCACTTCAAAAAGCAGGATAGAGGGCATGAAATTCAACTCATAAAAATAACCTTTATATGCTTCTGAATTTTTAAGCTAAGAAACTGATGTTGTAATATCTACTACCAATTATGTCAATCCCATTTAAAATCTTTGATGTTGTGAGACATACATTTACTTCAACCCCTGCAATCTGAAATTCTGCTACCCAATAGCAATATGCATTTTTTCATAAGTTCCTTAAATCTTTCAACATCAAAATTGTGCCTTTTTATATAAGCTGTAACACCCCCAAAATTTGATACAGCGGAAGACTCAACAAGCTTTCGGGGTGCTACGGGGATTGGTATCCAACACAAGATAATATAGAACGAGATAAAGTAAACATAGTAAAAACACAACCAAAACGGGGTTTTAAGGTTTACATTTATCCCAACATCATTCAGAGTCAGGCCCAAAATAAATAACAATAGGTCCAAATTTAATTATCAGAGTTCAGAAAATATAGATCCATAACCGTGTGCCTCAGCCGAGCCTTCCAATCCAAGCATGCACCTCAACACTTAATTACCTGAGAAAACGTGCTAAAAGTCAGCTTTCGCTGGTGAGATCATAGGTTTAAGTTCAACTAATAATATAGTGGACATATACGCAAAACGCTTGCTAGCTAGACTAAGGATTCGCTAAAAGCCTGCGGATACCCTCCGCTCTCAACATAACACACGGAAACCCTTCCGCAATAACCAAAACACACGGATACCCTTCCGTAACAACATAGATATTCGGGTAACCCCCGCAATACCAATAAATACTCGGATAACCTCCGAAGTATTAATAACCTATAGGTGCACACTATAGTATCTAATAAGTCAACCTTGAATAGTACACACGAAACTATGTGACTAAAGCTGACAGTCCAAATAAGCCAACCTTGAATAGTACACACAACAAATATGTGACTAAAGCTGACAATCCACCAATAACCAAATAAGCCAACCTTGAATAGTACACACGACATGTGTGACTAAAGCTGACAATAGATCCTAGTCCATACGCATAGCAAGTTTAAAAAGAATATAAAAGCGATAATAGTCCACATAAAATAATTTGCACGTTTCTCACCCCAATCGTTGAAAACATAGTTCAAGAGTAAAAAGTGGGGCTATGACTCACCTCAAGTCCAGAAAATAGCAAGACGAGGTAGGTAGCAATAAGATGTATGATAACTCACGACACAGCAACTACGGACTTGGCACGACCTAACAATATTAACTCTTTCAGAAATCATTTCCTCAAATATACAATATTCCCAAACCCGGACGAGAATCCGTTTTATTTCCGAAAATCCATTTCGTATTAGTTTGGTGTATTTGCGTTTGGTATCCATACGGGTGGTGGGTCGACTCAAAATAAACCAACAAGATCACACATAAAAAGATAAAATAAACTATAGATCTAATATTAGCCCAATATATCATTTAAATAAATCGCCAAAGTTTACCAAATCCGTCGATTTGATAATCCTCATATTTATTTACGTAATATACCGTTCCAAGATTACACCCAATCTAAAGCACATATAAAGCACATAGCACATAATTACTATATAGTATATATCATAGTTTAATAAATTCCTCGTATATATCGCCAAATTGGCCAGATTTCCCGATATATACCCTCGCAATCTATTACACTTTACATATACTACAACCTATGGGCGTCGTAGGATACGCTGCCCACTAATATATTCGTTTCATATAACCAAATAACCCGGCTCAACCTTACGGTTGAGTGGTTATTTACTTATAGAAAACGTCTATATTAGTCGTCATATATCCGAGACAACACGAATGTCACAGATAATGACTTACCTGGACCCGAGTAACAACAATTTTGCCTAACTCAATAAACTTATCCGTTGTATATCCGAAATGACATTTTATTAACCGTTTCATAATTGTCGGGAGTTTCCCGTTTATAACACAATTTTTATAATAATAATACGTTTAATAATATTACGCCACTTTCGTAGCCTAATATATATCTAATCGTATTATTTATAATATGACTCGTGATTATTATTATTATTAATATACGCGTTTATATAGTTATATATACGTTATTCACGTATATACTTTCGTATAAACGTTCATATTATTAATAATTATTATTACGAGTTTTATTATTCTCGTTTCACTTTTAATATTTATTGAGTTATACGAAATGGTCATATGTCCGAGTCATGACTCTCGGCTCATTGTCCAAGTCCAATAATAAACCAAAGTCATAAATAATAAATCTTCGTCCAATCACAATCTCAACCACGGGCTACAACAATAAGGTCCGACTACGGTACCCGACTAACCTATCTCCGTCATCTAACGACCGTCTCATAACCGGTCCTCATATCACATTTATCAATCGCCAACAACTTCTCAATTACCAAAACAATGTCCAATATCCAATTCGACCCAAAAGTATTCGGCCGAGAGATAATTACCACAACAATATATACCAATGACAATTATAACCAATAATAATATAACACTTAGTTCACATTTACCACGAAATAACATTTAACCAAATTAGTGTTCGGGTCGGTTTACCAAGCCGAACCCGAGGCAACACTTCACCACAACTAGTATGGTTCCCACCCGAGACCTCCATGGTCTCGGCTAGCTCTAAATGAGCCAACAATACCACACGACCTACTAGGGTCGTCGGCCAAGAACCCATTCGACCACCATGGTCAATTCAGCAAACCACAAAGTACTCGGCTAAAAGCCGCGACTCAAAGAGTCGAACCATATTACCATCGAGTCAATAGACTCGAACCACACTCAAAGAGAATCCCTAAGAGGGTCTCGGTATGGCCATACGAGCGCAAGAAAATAACCCCGAGACCACAAGGTCTCGGCTAGCTCCAACTCGAGGTCACAACACCCTCGACAAACCATGAATCCCGCGAATCCATCACCAATCGAACCCAACACAACCCAAATCGGATACCAAACTTCTTTCTAAACCATTTTTATTGAAACCCACATGATTCTTGTAACAAGAATCATAACCATTCAAAAAAAATAAGAAATCCGTGACTCTTGGTCATGATTCGAACCAACAACTCGAGTTAAAAACTCGTCCTACCTTCCAAAATAGAGCCAAATCGAAGAGATCTTCAAGAAATAGTAAGAAAATAATGATGAATTTGTGATTATTTGGTTCGGATTTGGTGTTAATGGGGGAGTTATGGCGCGTGTTCTAGCTCAAAAGAAAGAGGAGAAGGAGAGGAGTAAGATGGTGGTGGTGGTTTTGTTGGATGACCGGCGGTGTGGCGGCGGCTGGCCGGAACAGTACACGGCGGCTAGGGTTAGTGAAGTGGGGAAGAGAGAGAGATGAGAGTAAAGTTGGTGTTGTGTGTTTGTGTTGTGTGTGTGGTTACAAACCGGCCAAACGCACCCTTATTAACTTTTCTCTTTTTTTTTTTAAAAAAAAAAAAAAAAAAAAAGGTAATAATAATAGTAATAATAATAAGAGTAATAATAATAATAGTAATAATAGAGATATTATTACGGTTGAGCGGGTAATGTGGGTAGATGTAAAAACACGTGGCCCGAACCCGAACTCATTTTAAAATTTCCATATCACACGAGAACCTCTCGTAATTAATTAAAATATATAACGGACTCGTTAAGACGAATCATAAAACTATGTTAGGAAATCCTAGTGCCAAAGTCAACGTAGTACCAAGTGAGAATTCAAATATACATCACCGATCATATAACCAAAAATGAATTATGAACATAATTCCCGAATTCCATAACGTCATTAACCATAATATCCATAAAATAGGTCTTACAAGTTCGTCGTGAAATGAAAATTTCAAATAAAAATTATAAACGAACTTATATTGAAATGCGGGTTTTTAAAATAGCTCCCTAAACTGCCGGTTGTCACATCCTCCCCGTCTCAGAAGGAAACCCGTCCCGGGTTTCACTCGGAAAAATTCATCTACGAAGTGAAAAGCTTCGGATATTTCTTCCTGAACTCGTCCTCACGTTCCCACGTATATTCTGGTCCATGTCGGGAATTCCAACGAACCTTGACGAGCGGAATGCGACTCCTCTTGAGTCTTTTAACTTCACGATCTAAAATCTCGATCGGTTCCTCCACGAAATTCAGTTTCTCATCAACACGAATGTCCCTCATTGGAATGACGGGCATTTCATCAGAAAGACATTTCTTCAAATTACTCACGTGAAACACGTCGTGAACTTTGCTCAGTTCAGACGGTAATTCCAACCTATAAGCCACGGGCCCAATTCTTTCTAAGATCAAGAATGGTCCAATGTAGCGTGGGTTGAGTTTACCACGTTTCCCGAAACGTATTACACCTTTCCAAGGCGAGACTTTCAGCATCACTTTGTCTCCAACCTAGAACTCTAAAGGTTTACGTCTCTGATCGGCGTAGCTCTTCTGCCTATCTCTGGCGGCTTGCAACCGATCACGAATCTGAGTTACTTTCTCGATAGTTTCCAAAATAAGCTCAGGGCCTGTAAGTTGACTATCTCCAACTTCTGCCCAACCAATAGGCGAACGACACTTTCTGCCATACAAAGCTTCGAAGGGTGCAGCCTTTAGACTGGTATGGTAGCTGTTATTATAGGAGAACTCCGCAAGGGGTAAATACTTCTCCCAGCCTTTACCGAAGTCTATGATGCATGCACGAAGCATATCCTCTAACGTCTGAATGGTCCTCTCACTTTGACCATCGGTTTGGGGATGATATGCAGTACTCATATCAAGCCTTGTCCCCAAAGCCGTTTGAAGTGATCGCCACAAAGCTGACGTAAAACGACTATCACGATCCGAAATAATAGATATCGGGACTCCATGACGCGAAATAATTTCCTTCACATATAACCTTGCAAGCTTATCCACACTATCATCTTCACTAATAGCTAAGAAATGAGCAGACTTCGTCAGACGATCCACAATTACCCAGATAGCGTCACAACCGCTAGCTGTCCTCGGTAATTTGGTAATGAAGTCCATAGTAATCCGCTCCCATTTCCAGACTGGAAGTTCTGGTTGCGTTAGTAGTCCTGACGGTCTCTGGTGTTCATCCTTAACCTTGGCGCATGTCAAGCACTTACTAACGTACGATGCTATATCTGCCTTCATATTTGGCCACCAATAGAACTTCTTAAGATCTTGGTACATTTTATCGGAACCAGGGTGAATGGAGTACTTTGACTTATGCGACTCATGCATAATCACTTCTCGAATTTCTCCATATAACGGTACCCAAATCCGATCTCCAAAACATAATAATCCATCCGAACGCTCAACAAATCCTTTCTCATTATCAACCATCCCAAATATGTTCTCGGCAGATCTATTTTCTGCTTTCAACGCTTCCGTTTGAGCTTCGAGTATTTGAGATGGTAATGGCGATACGATAGTCATTCCCAATGACCTAACTCGTAATGGTGGTACTCTTTCCTTTCGACTAAGAGCATCAGCAACAACGTTTGCTTTACCAGGATGGTAGCGAATTTCACAATCATAATCGCTTAGCAACTCGATCCAACGTCGTTGTCTCATGTTGAGCTCTTTTTGATTCAAGATGTGTTGTAGACTTTTGTGATCGGTAAACACAACACACTTGGTTCCATACAAGTAATGTCTCCATATTCTTAAAGCAAAAACCACAGCACCGAGTTCCAAATCATGGGTAGTGTAGTTTTTCTCATACTTTTTGAGTTGTCGGGAAGCATAAGCTATCACTTTCTCTCGTTGCATTAGCACGGCTCCTAAACCTTTATGTGAGGCGTCACAATAGACGACGAAATCCTCGTTACCTTCTGGTAACGCTAAGATAGGAGCACTACACAACATTTTCTTAAGCAATTGAAACGCTTCCTCTTCTTTATCTCCCCATTCGTACGTAACACTCTTTTGAGTCAATTTGGTCAATGGTTTAGCTATCTTCGAAAATCCCTCGATGAATCTTCGGTAATAGCCAGCTAAACCCGAAAATTGACGAACTTCGGTTGGGGTCGTAGGTGCAGCCCAATCTTTTATTGCTTCAATTTTTGCAGGATCCACGTGGACTCCTTGTCTGTCAATCACATGACCCAAAAATTGTACTGTCGGAATCCAAAATTCGCATTTCGAAAACTTGGCATAGAGTTTCTCCTTCCTGAGCAATTCCAAAATGAGTCTTAAGTGCTCCTCATGCTCTCTCTCACTCTTTGAATAAATCAGAATGTCATCGATGAATACAATCACGAACTTATCCAAATATGGCTTACACACACGATTCATGAGATCCATGAATATTGCTGGTGCGTTAGTCAACCCAAACGGCATCACCTGAAACTCGTAATGCCCGTAACGGGTTCTGAAAGCCGTTTTCGGAATATCCTCCTCACGAACTCGAAGTTGATGATATCCCGATCTCAAATCGATCTTCGAATACACACTCGATCCTTGAAGCTGATCGAACAAATCATCGATCCTAGGTAACGGGTATCGATTCTTCACCGTTAACTTATTCAACTCTCTATAATCAATACACATACGAAACGATCCATCCTTCTTCTTCACAAATAAGACTGGGGCTCCCCAAGGTGAAGAACTTGGTCTTATGAATCCCTTTTCAGCTAACTCCGCCAATTGTTTCGACAACTCTTCCAGTTCGGTAGGTGCAAGACGATAAGGTGCTCGTGCTACAGGTGCAGCACCAGGTATCAACTCAATCTGAAACTCCACTTGTCTAGTCGGTGGGATTCCCGGCAAATCATCAGGAAACACATCTGGAAAATCACGAACTATAGGCACATCTCCAATGCACCTTTCCTTTTTCTTCGTCTCGCCTTTCTCAGAAATTTGGGCTAAGAAAAGGTAACATCCCTTCTCCATTAGCTTCGGTAACTTTGTGCAAGATATAACTGCTAATCGGGATGGGCTCCTAGAATCCTTTCGGTCTCCTAATATATTTAGGACTTCCTTTCCGTATGGTACGCGCACGATCTTCTCGTCGCAAAGTATGTGAGCACGATACTTCGACAACCAATCCATACCAATGATTACATCAAAACTTCCTAACGTGACGGGTAGAAGATCTATGTTGAAAGGGTGGTTCAAGAAATTTAACGTACAACCTCGAATGATAGTATTAATCCTTTCTATGTTTCCATTAGCTAACTCAATATCATATCCAATTCCTAAGGCCATCGGGGGTTTCTCTAGTAAGGGTGCAAAGGTAGTGGACACAAAACTCCTATCGGCACCAGTATCAAACAGTATGGAAGCATAACGATTATTGAGAAGGAACGTACCAGTAACGACGTTCGGATCTTCTCCTCTCTCGTTCCCGAGTGCATACACTCTTCCCTGAGCAGCTCCAGCTTCCACACGTTGGTCCCCATTATCTTGTCGTCCACGGTTTCCATAATTGTACCCATTACCACCCGAGCCTTGATTTCCACGGTTCCGCGATTCTCTACACTCATTCCTATAGTGTCCCTTCTTTCCACACCCATAACAGGTAACATCTGCCTTGTTTCTCATCTCAGGAGCAGCTTGAACCATTGCAAGGGGTCGAGCTCTACAGTCCCTAGCTGTATGTCCTTTCTTTGAGCAATTCTGGCATTTCACACTACACCATCCAGTGTGATGCTGATGGCAACGATCACACTTGGGTGCATCACCGTTCTGATTCTTCTTATCTCCATTCCCAATAGCATAAGCCTTAGCTTGTCTCTTGCTTCGGTGATCATTACTCTTAGAGTGACGGTCTCTCTTTCTCTTTCCATTCTTCTCCTTATCAGCTTCTTCTAATTCCAACGAATCCATAAGTTGTTGAGCAATTGTGATTGCCTCATGGATGTTTGCAGGCCTAGCAGAAATTACATCATTCCTCGTAGCTACAGGCAAACCATCAGTATACCTCTCGATCTTTTGAGTTTCAGTTTTCACCATATCTGGGCACAACAAGGCTAACTCCTGGTAACGACGATTGTAAGTCGCCATATCATTACCTTTCACCTTGTGGTTCCAAAACTCAATCTCTAGCTTCTTGACCTCATTCCTTGGGCAATAAGTCTGAATCAGCAAAGACTTAAATTGCTCCCAAGTCATAGCATAAGCTACATCACTCCCAACTGCATTTCGGTAGTTGTTCCACCAGGTCAAAGCTTCATCCTTGAAAGTAAAAGAAGCAAACTTTACCTTTGCATTCTCCGCACAACCACTGACATTGAACACAGACTCAGTCTTCTCAATCCATCTGACTAAGTAAACCACTCCTTCAGTTCCACCAAACTCAATGGGTCCACAAATCTTGAATTCCTTGTATTGACATCCATTAGCACGAACAGGTGGAAAAGTTCCAGCAGAATTGTTGGAATGATTTGACTCAGCTAGTAGTTCAGCAACTCTTTGCTCCACGAGTTGGTTGATCATTGCTTGATCTACAGTAGGTGCATTAAGTGGAACATGATCATTGTCTCCCTGAACATCAACATTTTGATTCCTGTCGTTGCGATTAGTAGTGTCCAGGTTCTCAGGAGTAGGGGTTTCAACATTTCGAGTAGTACGGCGTCCTCGACGACTAGGGATAGTCGTTGCAGGACCAGTTCTGGTAGCTCTAACAGGGTTTCGTCGTACAGCCATTAATATAATACTAACACAATATCAACCACGCAAATAAGATACAATTCTCCATGTACGCCAAAAATCGTAAAATATCATACGAGCTCACCATCGTCCATAAGTAGCAATCAATACATCATTCCATACTACCAACAGGCATAATAGATACTAATCGTTCCATACGAGACGAACGTACAGTCCGAATATCATGACATAAGAGATATAATAACTAGCTCTCCTAATCAAATACTCCTTGACTTATGTAGCAACACAATAACCTGATTCCAAATCGATCTAGCCACGATGCTGGCGTAGACTCCTCAACTCCGATCCCAAACCATCCAAATTCCTCAATAACGATCCCTGCTCAACACGATGTGTATCTCTATCCCTCTTGAGGTTCGCAACCTCCTTTTCTAACACTGTGTTCCTCTGCCACAGCTTGTGATCTCCCTCGCGAGCCGTGAGGAAACCTCTCTGCAGACTCTCTATCTGCTCATGTATCTCTATCATACATGTCCTAATCGCTGTCGTCCTGCCCACGACAGTTGTCTAATCAACTCTCAACTCAGTAACAAACTCAGCTATAAACTCAGCAATAATCATCTCAAGTCGGTCAGACATCCGCGAGATCCTCTCGCCCTGTGCAGTAATCTGAATCCACATCCTACCAGTCTCACCCAAATCTGCAAGCTCAGCAGATATCTCAGATGGCGCATCTGACGCCACGGGACTACCAGGTGGTGAATCAAACGAAAACGGATGATCAGGTGAAACCGGATCTAACGGATGTATCGGGGAATCGGGTTTCGCAGAGTGAACTGAATGTGCTAGCGACCCATCATCATCAGGCATATCCTCCTCCTAAGGATCATTCTCTTCCCAATCCTGAGGGTCATCATTCTCTTCCTCATCTTGAGGGTTATCATTCTGCTTACCCGCGTACTCCTCGTCGAAGGGGTACTCCATCACTCGTCATCTCCGAGCAGGCGAACCACGAGGCGATAAAGTCGGCGACTTAGGGCGACAATGCGACGATAAAGTAGCGGCCGAACGCATGACCAACACGTATGGGTCATCAGGGGCCATAGTGATCTACAATGGACGACGCGTACTCGCAATAACAATTCTTAACAACAACACGTGCAAAGGAGGCTATGATTTGTGACAACGGCGTAGGGTAGGTGTAAGTGTTTCAAAACAACTAAACCACAACTCATAATACCATACCAAATATACTCATCCATTAATTCCATATATAATCTCAATAAAAGAATTTCAAACACCGCATTACTAAGATGTTTATAAAACATGTAGACCATATAAATCCTCGAGAACGCCATCTTATTACTAAAATCCATAAACCTCAAATCATCTCAAATATCTCATAATACCTCAAATAATAGAAGATGCTTCGGCTTGGCGGGCTGGCGGGCGGTAGTCAAGGATCATTTTCTATAAAAATTACGGTTATAGTTTAGGCGTTTATTTACCTAGTTCTCTATAACCTTGGCTCTGATACCAATCTGTAACACCCCCAAAATTTGATACAGCGGAAGACTCAACAAGCTTTCGGGGTGCTACGGGGATTGGTATCCAACACAAGATAATATAGAACGAGATAAAGTAAACATAGTAAAAACACAACCAAAACGGGGTTTTAAGGTTTACATTTATCCCAACATCATTCAGAGTCAGGCCCAAAATAAATAACAATAGGTCCAAATTTAATTATCAGAGTTCAGAAAATATAGATCCATAACCGTGTGCCTCAGCCGAGCCTTCCAATCCAAGCATGCACCTCAACACTTAATTACCTGAGAAAACGTGCTAAAAGTCAGCTTTCGCTGGTGAGATCATAGGTTTAAGTTCAACTAATAATATAGTGGACATATACGCAAAACGCTTGCTAGCTAGACTAAGGATTCGCTAAAAGCCTGCGGATACCCTCCGCTCTCAACATAACACACGGAAACCCTTCCGCAATAACCAAAACACACGGATACCCTTCCGTAACAACATAGATATTCGGGTAACCCCCGCAATACCAATAAATACTCGGATAACCTCCGAAGTATTAATAACCTATAGGTGCACACTATAGTATCTAATAAGTCAACCTTGAATAGTACACACGAAACTATGTGACTAAAGCTGACAGTCCAAATAAGCCAACCTTGAATAGTACACACAACAAATATGTGACTAAAGCTGACAATCCACCAATAACCAAATAAGCCAACCTTGAATAGTACACACGACATGTGTGACTAAAGCTGACAATAGATCCTAGTCCATACGCATAGCAAGTTTAAAAAGAATATAAAAGCGATAATAGTCCACATAAAATAATTTGCACGTTTCTCACCCCAATCGTTGAAAACATAGTTCAAGAGTAAAAAGTGGGGCTATGACTCACCTCAAGTCCAGAAAATAGCAAGACGAGGTAGGTAGCAATAAGATGTATGATAACTCACGACACAGCAACTACGGACTTGGCACGACCTAACAATATTAACTCTTTCAGAAATCATTTCCTCAAATATACAATATTCCCAAACCCGGACGAGAATCCGTTTTATTTCCGAAAATCCATTTCGTATTAGTTTGGTGTATTTGCGTTTGGTATCCATACGGGTGGTGGGTCGACTCAAAATAAACCAACAAGATCACACATAAAAAGATAAAATAAACTATAGATCTAATATTAGCCCAATATATCATTTAAATAAATCGCCAAAGTTTACCAAATCCGTCGATTTGATAATCCTCATATTTATTTACGTAATATACCGTTCCAAGATTACACCCAATCTAAAGCACATATAAAGCACATAGCACATAATTACTATATAGTATATATCATAGTTTAATAAATTCCTCGTATATATCGCCAAATTGGCCAGATTTCCCGATATATACCCTCGCAATCTATTACACTTTACATATACTACAACCTATGGGCGTCGTAGGATACGCTGCCCACTAATATATTCGTTTCATATAACCAAATAACCCGGCTCAACCTTACGGTTGAGTGGTTATTTACTTATAGAAAACGTCTATATTAGTCGTCATATATCCGAGACAACACGAATGTCACAGATAATGACTTACCTGGACCCGAGTAACAACAATTTCGCCTAACTCAATAAACTTATCCGTTGTATATCCGAAATGACATTTTATTAACCGTTTCATAATTGTCGGGAGTTTCCCGTTTATAACACAATTTTTATAATAATAATACGTTTAATAATATTACGCCACTTTCGTAGCCTAATATATATCTAATCGTATTATTTATAATATGACTCGTGATTATTATTATTATTAATATACGCGTTTATATAGTTATATATACGTTATTCACGTATATACTTTCGTATAAACGTTCATATTATTAATAATTATTATTACGAGTTTTATTATTCTCGTTTCACTTTTAATATTTATTGAGTTATACGAAATGGTCATATGTCCGAGTCATGACTCTCGGCTCATTGTCCAAGTCCAATAATAAACCAAAGTCATAAATAATAAATCTTCGTCCAATCACAATCTCAACCACGGGCTACAACAATAAGGTCCGACTACGGTACCCGACTAACCTATCTCCGTCATCTAACGACCGTCTCATAACCGGTCCTCATATCACATTTATCAATCGCCAACAACTTCTCAATTACCAAAACAATGTCCAATATCCAATTCGACCCAAAAGTATTCGGCCGAGAGATAATTACCACAACAATATATACCAATGACAATTATAACCAATAATAATATAACACTTAGTTCACATTTACCACGAAATAACATTTAACCAAATTAGTGTTCGGGTCGGTTTACCAAGCCGAACCCGAGGCAACACTTCACCACAACTAGTATGGTTCCCACCCGAGACCTCCATGGTCTCGGCTAGCTCTAAATGAGCCAACAATACCACACGACCTACTAGGGTCGTCGGCCAAGAACCCATTCGACCACCATGGTCAATTCAGCAAACCACAAAGTACTCGGCTAAAAGCCGCGACTCAAAGAGTCGAACCATATTACCATCGAGTCAATAGACTCGAACCACACTCAAAGAGAATCCCTAAGAGGGTCTCGGTATGGCCATACGAGCGCAAGAAAATAACCCCGAGACCACAAGGTCTCGGCTAGCTCCAACTCGAGGTCACAACACCCTCGACAAACCATGAATCCCGCGAATCCATCACCAATCGAACCCAACACAACCCAAATCGGATACCAAACTTCTTTCTAAACCATTTTTATTGAAACCCACATGATTCTTGTAACAAGAATCATAACCATTCAAAAAAAATAAGAAATCCGTGACTCTTGGTCATGATTCGAACCAACAACTCGAGTTAAAAACTCGTCCTACCTTCCAAAATAGAGCCAAATCGAAGAGATCTTCAAGAAATAGTAAGAAAATAATGATGAATTTGTGATTATTTGGTTCGGATTTGGTGTTAATGGGGGAGTTATGGCGCGTGTTCTAGCTCAAAAGAAAGAGGAGAAGGAGAGGAGTAAGATGGTGGTGGTGGTTTTGTTGGATGACCGGCGGTGTGGCGGCGGCTGGCCGGAACAGTACACGGCGGCTAGGGTTAGTGAAGTGGGGAAGAGAGAGAGATGAGAGTAAAGTTGGTGTTGTGTGTTTGTGTTGTGTGTGTGGTTACAAACCGGCCAAACGCACCCTTATTAACTTTTCTCTTTTTTTTTTTTTTAAAAAAAAAAAAAAAAAGGTAATAATAATAGTAATAATAATAAGAGTAATAATAATAATAGTAATAATAGAGATATTATTACGGTTGAGCGGGTAATGTGGGTAGATGTAAAAACACGTGGCCCGAACCCGAACTCATTTTAAAATTTCCATATCACACGAGAACCTCTCGTAATTAATTAAAATATATAACGGACTCGTTAAGACGAATCATAAAACTATGTTAGGAAATCCTAGTGCCAAAGTCAACGTAGTACCAAGTGAGAATTCAAATATACATCACCGATCATATAACCAAAAATGAATTATGAACATAATTCCCGAATTCCATAACGTCATTAACCATAATATCCATAAAATAGGTCTTACAAGTTCGTCGTGAAATGAAAATTTCAAATAAAAATTATAAACGAACTTATATTGAAATGCGGGTTTTTAAAATAGCTCCCTAAACTGCCGGTTGTCACATAAGCCTTCTTTGACATGACAAAAATAGCCTCCTCATAAGATATGGGTAAGAGGGGTCCTTTGAAGTGAAAAAGAGGGAAGCTTGTGCAAAGCAAGAGCCCGAGCCCACCCCAGTGGATGTTCTGGACTTGCTTGTGTGCCAGCACATAGCTTCTTCAGTTCCTCCTTCTGCGGGTCATCTTTAGGCATCAAAGCTAGAGGATCGGCTCTTCTAACCATATCAAATACCTGATTAGCAAAATTAAATACATTAAGTGGATGGAATCTATCATTAATTGGGGTCTAGCTTTATCTAAACCAACATTGACCATGAAAAAAACGACTTAAATGAATGTTATCAGTTTTTTCATATATCAATGGAAAATTTGAAACTTATTCATGTACACAATTAGAAGATACATTAACACAAGAAAGCAAAGCATTTGTACTTGGTTGACTATTTTATGTAAAATATTAGGACAATATGGAATCAAACTTTAATGCAATCAGTCAAAATACGAAAAAGCTGGTAGTTAAAACTTTTATTGAATGTGTTCTCATCTACCTTTCTGAAAGCTATGGAAAACTTAAAATCGAATCCTAAGGTTATCCGACTATAAATCAGAAAAGAAGATCAATACATTGTGAGATCTTGATCAACTTTCCACTACAGATGATTTTGAAAAAAACGAAAATTATAATGAATATAATCATAGTCCTAATGAATATAACCAAGTCAGCTTACCTTTTCATTCACAAACAATGTGATAGATGGACTTGGTTGCATGGCCCGAAATTGTGCATTTTTTGACATCTCAGCATTTTCTTCAGCATCTTCAGTATCTGAATCTTCTTTTTGCTCTGTGTCATTAACTAAATAGCAAGAGACCAAAATAAGGAGTTATTTTTTAGATTAAGAAATTTTACTCGAATTATAAGTGTAAATGGATATGCTAAGTACTAAGTTGAATTTTATATTGATGATCACATACTATAATAGTTTGCACACATCCATATACATTGGTACTTTGCTACCGGTCTATTAATAATTCGAATTCGGGGCTATACCTGCTCAAAGTCAGAGTCAGGTATATAGCAACTTTTGCATCCAATTCTTCAAAAGAAATGGCAAAAAGGACATAACTTCCTATAATTATAGATTTTAAACATAAGACTTGAACAAAAGGATATTAAAATATACTTGATCTGTCTATAAACAAAATGATGTTTGACTCAGAACTTAGTCAAATGAAAGTATCTACTTGAGTATTAGTATATTATCAAAATTACTCATTAAAGATTGACAAAAGCACGAAACTATTGTGAACCAAAACCAATATAGTATAATGTTGTATCAACTACTAATGGTAATCTTGGGTAAACTAAAAACAAATAGCATTTATCTAGGGACACCCAACATGCAGAATATTTATGATGTGACAGAACTGAGTATGAGTTATAGACGGGAAAAAGAGAGAAAAGTGAACACCCACTCTTCTTAGTATGCATAAGGTCATATTCAAATTACTAAAAGCATAAACAAATATATCCATGAAGTCAACTAACCAGTTGTGGATGGGGTTGGTGGGCTATCATCAAACCGCTTCTTTGCAGGATCATTTGGATATTCTACCCGGAATAAACGCAACTTCCTCTTATCGGATTTTGTCTCTCAATTTTTCCCCGACAATCCGGTCCTATTATCACCTATTTCAGCATTATATCTTCTATCACTTCCTCCATCTCTGATTCCCTTTTATTAAACACTCTATTCTGGCCCGTACTATTTCTTCTATCACCCCCTCCATCACGTGGCTCCCTTTTACTAAACATTCTAGTCTCGCCGTTTTCACTTTTTCTTCTATCACCTCCATGATCACGCGACTCCCTTTTATCAAACATCCTATTCTCACCGTTTTCACCATTCCTTCTTCTATCACCCCCTCCAACACTCGGTTCCCTTTTATTAAACATTCTATTTTCACCATTTTCACTATTCCTCCTACCACCACCTCCATCCTGTGAAACCCTTTTACTCAACACTCTTCTCTCACCATTTTCAAAATTCCTTCGTCTATCACCACCTCCATCCCGCGAATCCCTTTTCTTAAAAACTCTAACACACAATCAACAAAATATACAATAAAAATCATACCTCACAAACTAACCACAACTACTATCAATGATCTAGCAAATTAACACGAAATTGTACCACATGAGCACGGAATTTTTATCACACCATTTTTATCACACCATTTTTATCCAACCCATAAACGTCCTCTCTACCTATCTTGGGTATGCAATACGTTTCTGTGGATTGGTTTTCTCACTAAAGTGGTGGCGGCTAGGATTAACGAAACCCTATCTATCTCTTTTTTTTTTCAATCGATTTTATTTAATTCGTTTCTGGTCTTTATTGATCTTGAACGCGTTTAGTGCTATCGATTTGTTTTTTAGGGTTTCGTTGGGCAGATCTGTTCATATCCTCCATCATTCAAAGTCGGTTTATCTTAACTGTCTTTATATAGTTATGGAAGATCTGTTCTTTTTTGGCGTTCTCACATATAAACCCTTATATCCTTACTGTTCGATCATGTTGTGGTCGGTATTCTTAGGGTTTATCATGTTCTTTTATGCTTTGGATGGTCCTTAATGATACAAATCCCGTCGAGGGTTTTGTCTATTTTCGTTTGATCTGTGGTGTACGTGGTGAGCCTGTTGTTCCTTGCCGGTATGTGTGATCAATGGCATGTTCCTGATGGATGTTATGTATGTACGTGGGTTTATGAGAGAGTGGTATTTTATGCCGTGGAAGATGATTTGGAAGTCCATGATGACGGTGAGGCTCAAGTAGTTCTACACCTGTAGTACTAGCTTTTTCTATCGTGTCATAGTGGAGGTGTTTGGAAGTTCTACGATGAATAAGCTTTGGTGCTTTGCTACCATGGTTTCCTGCATCGTGGGACTGTAAGTGTCCTTTGGGACTGAGGTGAGGGATTCACCCTCATCATATGTACTTCAACGTTTTGTGCTGCTGGGTGGATGTGGGATGTTCGCATCTCAAGTTTTGTTTTGTTATTATACCTAGTTTGATACTTTGTCATTGTTAGGTTTGGTTTGTGTTTATGGCCTGTCATAAACACTAGTTTATCAAGCGCCTGTGCTTGAGGTTAATGTGGTACTTCAGCCACATTCCATTTGTACTTAACTGTTTTTTTTGGTTATATATTTACCGGGGCAACCCTTTACCAAAAAAAATAATTACCAAAAATAAATTTGTAACATAAAGATAGTTGGTATGCAATTTGCTTACACACATCAGAATCTAGTGATTGACACTTTGACCATAGTTTTAAAGTTGGAAAATCAGGGGTTATGTGATTTTGAAGTTTGCAGGAAATCATTATTACATATTTTACTTTCCAATGACAATCTTCAAAAACTAAAAATAACTAACCTCTTAATCCTTCAATATATAGAAACATTTTAAGCAACTATGAATTCGAGTGTCCATTATATTCTACTGGAAATACGTCTTTCGAACGGAATATATAAGTTCCAAAGGGGCCTGCAAACAAATAGTAACATTTTAAGAGGACAGACAAATTCACGATAATAAGCAGAATAGTAATCATATGATTCTTGCATAAACTTTTCAACCTTGTATCATGTATAAAGAATACTAATTACATGTTTTTTCTCTGTTAACTAACCATAACTTTGTACTAAAAGGTTAATGGGCTAACCAAGATGCATGATTTGTTGGGACCTAATCCCAAATTATTTTCTATATTAATATATACAATGATGATTTCACCTAACCAACAATAACTAATCCACATTTGATGATTACAAAATCAATTAGAAAAAACCCTAATCTAAGATCTTTTAAAGCACAAACAAAGGTCAATTATACAATATCATATTCAATTTACCAACATAAAGTTGAAAACTACATAAACACTTACCATCAAATTTATTCAAAAAATCGATTCCTGAGTTCCAGGATACATAATATACAAATCACCGGGTATTAATTAGTTGCATCCCTACAAACACATTAATTAGTTGCATCCCTACAAACACAATGAAATCGAATTAAAGTCAAAAATTGAATTAAAAAAAATGAATAGACAATTGATCATGTGATTTTATTCATCATAACATAGCAAAACCCTCAAACTTTAATTGATCTTTTTTTTTTTTCTTTTTTTTTTTAATAATCTGGATCATTAAATAATATTAGCAATTGGAGTACTCACCAAAATTTAGATGACAGTTGTGGGTTAGGGGAAAGAGCAGGGTTGATCATCTTCATCGATTCTTTGTTATTAGGGTTTTATTTTTGTTGGTTCTTTAGGTTGTGGGAAAACATGTGTAACATAGAGATGATATTATGACTTTGGAGTTCCGGTTTTTTATTTATAATTTTCACCCAAAAGTATGAACTAATGAATGTCAAGGACATGTGTATTGTTGATATTTTTTTTCTACATCTAATAAAACACGAATTTTTTCAAGTCTTGACTAAATGAGGAAATATTTAAGTTTGTTTATTTTTTAAAATTC
The DNA here is from genome assembly GCA_030686995.1 of Artemisia argyi. Classification (NCBI taxonomy): domain Eukaryota; kingdom Viridiplantae; phylum Streptophyta; class Magnoliopsida; order Asterales; family Asteraceae; genus Artemisia; species Artemisia argyi. Next base: position 45,119,819 of record CM060709.1, on the reverse strand, counting down.
AGAGAAAAAATCAAATTAAAAAAATTATTACTTAATAAGGAATGATTTGATTTGTTTGAAATGCAAAAGTCCCCACTAGGGGTTTTATTTTATTATATAAAAGATTAAAATTTTAAAATAAATTGTATTAATGTATAACCCTGTGCTGTATGTACACGAGACTTATAATCAAACTAGATGATCACACTTTAACGCAGCCATGCTAAAGACATATTTTACATTAGTATATGTTATTGGACTGTATCAGCCAACGAATTACGAATGGTGAAGTATATACAAGACCAAGCTAACCCTTTTTGATAACTATGATGAAGCGATGCTATTATTATATATACTACATCTATACTTGCCAAAAAAACATTAAAAAGGATGATACATAATCTATAACTTTGATAACACGTTTCACATTGTAAACTTTTATGTTTGCTCATCGAACAGATTATAGAGACTGTTTAATCGGGCAACATCAGATATATAGTTCCTAGCTAGCTTCTGATTCAACACTAGAAGTGTGGATATTGTTCTTTTTCATATTGTCTTGTTCACTTTGGCTATTAATCAGTCTTTGTGGTTTGTTATTTAACTTTCAAAGATGCAAACATTAGTGGACACCATAAATATGATGTTTAACACGAGAATCTTCGCTTTTCGGCCAACATCTAACAAAGGTAGCTTTAGGAGAGCATGTATAGACCGAAAAGCAACACTATTCCTGGAAGTTGTTTGGTTTTTGGTGCATAAAGTTTCTTAGAGAATATCGCGAAGCTTATTCAAGTTATTAAGACTTTCCATCGAACAATGATCAATTATCATTATAATATAATGGGTAATATGTACACGAAGTCTCGAATTTGTATATCCTTGATTATTTTGAATAAGTTTTGACGACTTATGATAGCAATAGTTAGGCAAAATGGCACTTGATCGAGTTAGTCGTTAATAGTGGAAAAACTTCTGTACAAAAGGAGAAAAGGAGTAGTAATCTTTATTTTAAGAAAAAGTAAAACGTTGATATCTAACAACACAAACTCACCTACGTACGCGCCCCGCTGCAAAGACAATATGTGAAAGACATTGTTCATAATGACCAGCCAACTACGAGGAATCACACCTTAAACCAATCCCACAAGGCAAGACCCCAGTATATATAATAGCCCCTCACGCTACTTCATTAACTAGAAGGAGATAAAAAAGGAGTAGCAATCAATCTAGAGTGAACATGACAAGGGCGAGTATACGATCGAATAGTTTTAACGTATCCAAGAAAGTATTTTTGGGTAAAGGGGAGTAATCCTGCACCCGGTAAAATAACGTATCCAAGAAAGTAACCATCAATTATTCTCCGTTTGAAAATAAAATCCAAATTTAAAAAGTTCAACTATGACCTTTTATTCTTTGTGAAATTGATTATTTAATCAAGTGATTATTAAACAACAAAAAGAACTTTTGGTTTGGTATTAGGCAGACCATACAAAGTGCTTTGTTAATGACATGTAATTATTATTTATGTATGCACCTGAAACCGGAATATAGTCTCTCGGATACAAAACCCCGTCAAAAAATTATCCGATTTTCTCTAACAACCAATAAAGATTGATCAGGAACTTATGTCCTTGCTTTATTTAAGCAGTTTGAGGTGTTTTTAACGGCATTAACAAGCTAAATGATGGTGGGTGGTTCAGGTCTCAACTCGGACAAGTCAGTGTACGTGTGAGTTTCATGTGAGATAATTTTAATTACATCTTGTTGCAAGCTTAAGCTGAGTACGTTAAGACTGGCCTACAAGCTTAAGCAGAGTACGTTAAGACTGACCTACAAGCTTATCGTAAAGACTTACAATATAATGAAATTAAAAATATACAATATAAAATAGATAGATAGATGAATATGAATGTTATATGTAATTTGGAATCCTAAAATAGATAGATAGAAAGATATAGATGTTATAAATGTATTTTGGTAACCATCAGTCCACGAATTCTTGAAAAATGACAAGAGAAACTGCACAACAAAGATGCATATGAACAAGATAAAAGTATAATTTGAAAGAATTTATTTAATGGTTGGGATTGAAAGGCTAAGTAGTAAGTAGATAGTAACTTAATTCCAGGCTATATAATAATGAATGTACAAGTAGGTTGCCTCATCCGTATCTTCAAAACAACAAAACTATCAACCCGCTGCCTCGACGTGGTTCCAGTGGTTTGTAGCATTGTTAATGAAAATAGTAGCTTTCCTGTCGATTCGAGGATCAGCCCAATGGCCAGCTCTGTCTTGATCACTTGGATACACTTTATAAGCCTTCATTGAGTCTTCCCAAGTATCTCCCCCTCCTCCTCTTTGGCTCTTCTTAATCTTAAAGATGCCACAGAAGGAAAAAGAAGACTTCCTCTGAGATTTGTGTCCACCCATTCTGTTGAAGCACAAGTGAACGATTGAGAGTCTTGTGGTTCTAAGTTATTTTGATATTGCAAGTGAGTTTCTTGGTTTCTAGGACTTAGGATTTCTACAGATTTTATAGACGGATTCTACCTTTGTTATGGAAGGAATGGAATCAAGGCAAACAAGATCGAATCTTGATACTCCATCTAGACCATATGATTGGTTTTATGGTGCATTAGTGATTTAAAGTTTTTAATGTGAGTATGAGTAGGTAACAACTTAGGCATAGATCGAACATGTTATGACAACCTCTCTTTTGTTGTTGACTACTAGGGTTGTTGTTGGATTGTTTTGAAGGTCATTGTATTTTCCCATGATCTGTGTACTAATTAATATGGCTCCTATGAGCTGGATATTTAAGATAAAAAAAACTAAACACAAAAGTGTTTCTTAATTCTAACTTCAAATTAATGTTAGTAAGCTTTTAAGTAAAAATTATTGCCAAGACCTCAGATTCCATACTTGGGTACCATTCTAGAGATTCTAGACTTCGAGTTTGCATCATGTACAAACTTTTATCTATAGTCAGTAACATTTTGGTCTTTTATACGTTATGTTCAATGTTGTGAATCAGTATTGTATCGTGACCTAGCTAGGAACTTTAACTATATTTAGAAGTTACACGGCCAAGTAAGATTTTGATATGCTTCTTTGACTTAAAGAGAAATTCAGAACATGATTTACTTCTGTTAATGTGCATTTACTCACATTTATTATGTCTTATATCTTGTTTCCAATTTCAAAAATCTTTAGTCATCATAGAGACTAACAAGGTACATGTGCATTGCAACACCGATTACCCTGTAATTAAAACCTTTAGCGACCAATGGTTTTTATTATACGTTTTTTCATGACAATAACTTTACATGTGACAAAAAGTTTAGGTTAACATACTTTAAACAATGGTGAAATATTTCATATATACCCGTTCGGAATGCGGAAATATAGAGTCGCTAGTGAGTAATATTATGAAGATAGAATGTGAAAGTGGTTGGTACTGACTTATATTCGCGATTAGTTAATAAACAGTTTGATAAAATTAATTAACATTTTATATGCCAAAAAAAGTTATACTTCCTAATCACAAAATGTGACATTTTATTTTTGGAAACAGTTTTCATTTTATTTTTGCGGATTAATTTGGTTGAAAATTCAGAGGGTGTCGTGATTGATTATGGAGGAAAGAACAAAAAATTATAAGTTTAATAAGTTGTAATATAAGCTAAAGTTTAATTACACAATTATAAGTTATATTTAATAATAATATAATGTTAATTGTCATGAGTAAATTCAATTAATTGCGTTGAATTATTACATTTTACAATATTTCAAAATTAAATTATACAAATCAAAATTGTGTAAACTTAATTTCTTTAAGACTTCTATTTATAGAAAATCGTAAATGCTTAAAAATAAAGATAAAGATAAAAATTAATGATAAACATGTGTATTTAAATAATATAATTAACACAGTAGACTTTACACATTTGCATCATTTAGCATTAATTAATAAATTCCTACAAACATATTTTCATAAAAAAAAAAATTTATTTTTTGTGGATTAATATGTTGGAAATTTCAGGGGGTTTTGTGGTGGTTATGGAGGGAATAACAAAAACTATAAGTTTTAGAAGTCAAAATATATGCTAAAGTTTAATTACATAACTTTATTTATTTATTTATTTATTTATTTATTTATTTATTTATTATTATTATTATTATTATTATTATTATTATTATTATTATACATAGCAGGTAGTATATTTAGTATATTTTATTAAGAATAAAGCAAGAAGATTGAGAAAAGAAATGCTACACAATATTGTTACAAGCATTCAAGGGATCATTAATCCAAGCATACCAATTACGACGAAAGTTTCTATCTTAGTGACTAATCCAAGAGAAAGAAAAGGTCATAATGTCTTCAAAAAGAGTGTCTTTTTGTGGATAGGTCAAGTCAAACCATAGCCTATTCCTATATCGCCATATAACCTAACTCGTAGTTCATATAACAACATCGAAACATCGTTTCAGGTGACTAAAGAGTAGTCGAATCACTCCAAGAGATTACATCAGACAAGACTTTTGGGTAACCTCCAAATCTCCACCTATTCGATATTGATAACCATATACTTTGAGAGACCAAGCATTCAATAAAGAGGTGTTGTGTCGTTTCAATACAATTATCAAAAGCCAGGCAACGAATTGAATCAAGTTCGATACCACGACTATCTCGATTGAATCGAGTAGGAAGCATATCATTGATCAATCGCTAAGAATGAATATTGATTTTAATGGTATGATTTTGTTCCATCTTGTTTTGTGTCCGAGTAGGGTTAGTTGAATTGTCTAAATGTTGCCTCAAAGAAGAAACTGTGAAGATCTTTGAATGGTTAAGTGTAAAATTCCATTTGTCGCTTTCTCTTGTCAGTTTAAAATCATGAAAGAGGCTAGTAAGATCGTTTTGTTGAGCAGATTCATGGCCCGTTCGAATTGGCCTTCGCCAAGCCCAACATAATTGGGTTTGTCCATCAATAGTAACACACCTTTCACTAATTTTGCATTGTTGTGAAACTTCCGGGTGATACAATCTTGGGAACATAACTATAAGTTATAGGGCAAATGACAAAAAAATGCATCGAAATTGACACTTTTTGTGATTATGTGTAGCCAACTATTTTTTTCTTATTGCGTGTACTAGACTTTCAAATTTTGAAGGGTAAAATGGTCATTTTACATGGCAGAATAGAAATAAAATACACACAATGATCAAAATCTGAAAGTTCAGTACACACAACAAGAAAAAAAAAATAGTTGGCTACACACAATCACAAAAAGTGTCAAGTTCGATGCATTTTTTTTGTTATTTGACCTAAGTTAAGTTATATTTAATAATAATATGTTGTTAATTGTCATAAATAAATTTAATTAATTGTATAAAATTGTTATATGTTACAAATTTTCAAAATAAGGTATACAAATAAGAAAGTGTGTAAACTTAATTTTTGTAAAGACTCTATTAATAGAAAAGCTTAAATGCTTTAAGACTTTCTATTTAAGCTATAAATTCCTCACTAGTCATTATATTAGCTGAATTCACAGCCAGGAACCTTCCTCTTTGTCGACTATAGGTTCGATGTTTTTAGTCCCCCAACCGCATCATCAAAATAACGAGTTTTCAATGATACTTTTTATGGTACGGAGGTGTCCCACACGATTATTAAGCAACTCTATTTTGATTATTGTATCTAATATAATCACGTTTATTGACACACGGTTGTTATTAGCCTCTTTGGTCCGTTCCGCTGTAAAGAATGTCCCATGCATATTAGGACTTTCATTTATAGAAAAAAACATGTGCTTTTTCCTCGTTCAAGGAGTAAGAATAAAGTGAAGTTAAAGCTATGTAATGACTTAAAGTTTTGAACTTGAATATAACAATCAACAGCCAGTAAAAGAAGAAGAAAATTAAACATATAAAGTAGTAGATGCTGCAGAAAAAACAAAAAACAAAATAGTAGTTTGAGAAGGGTGGAATGATCTAGAGGGCTAAAATCAAAACAATGTTCAGAACAGCTCACATTTGAGAATATCTGAAAAAGGGCTTGTAAAGTGATTTGATTTAAGGGTCTAAAGATGTTGAACCAATTACGTAGAAATCAAATTAGACGGTCACATTTTAATTCATCGACGCGAAAGACACAAACACTAGTTCATGCTAAGCTTGCTTTGTGCGAATCCAACCTTATTTATTACCCAGTGATTTACGAAGAATGCTTCAATTTATATAGGTCAATGCCACTTTGGCCACTGTTGTAAGATCCTATTATTTTGTTCTTTACATCCAACTTGTGGCCAAAAGATCATCTAAACTCTATCAATCAAAGCATAATTATTACACACTTCACAACTTCCATTTCATCAACAGTAAAAATCTGGATCTTGTTCTTTTTCATCTTGTCTTGTTCTCTTTTGTTACTAATCAGTCATTGTGGTTTGATATTTAGCTTTCAAAGATGCAAACATTAGTGGACATGAGAATCTTCCCTTTCTAGCCAACATAATTTTGGTAGTACAAAGTTAGTCTACAGAGAGTGGAGATCGAAAAAGGGATATAGTGTTCGTTTGAATGGAACATAAAGGAAAAGTGTGTTTGGTGTAACAAAAGTAATGAGCATTGCACAAGCTCTTTCTTGGATGCCACCATCTTACCATATGCATATGATTAAACTATTTCCCATTGTAAATTCCACTTACTTGCGGGCATGGTGCATCAACATTCTTAATAAACAACTAGGAAATCATATTCTAGTTCTAAACCATTGGCATCAATATATAGTCATTTTTGTAATTCAATGGGCGATGAACGAGTAAATACCATGAGTAAGTTTAACATTCCTAATAAACGCTCGCAAAAAATGGATTTATGTAAAATATATAAGTAAGAACCAAATAAGTTTAGAAACCAAAAAATAAGCCTAAATAAATACCCCTTAAGTACAGATTGTTTAACTTAAGAACTAGTAATATGTCATCAAAATGGCCATTTTTTCCCCTAATTTGACACCTGGAATGAGATATAGACATATAGTTTGATTAATAAAAACTCGTTGCAGAAAAAATCATTTACTATATAAACTTGGAATATTATAATTATTAATGAATTACTGAAAAAGGTTTTGAATAATTAGTGCTATGTAATGAACTAATATGCAAAATTTACAAGAGTCATCCCGGCCCTCAACTAAAAATAAGCAAGAAGACAAACCATACACAAAATATATCAAACTATATTACAGTATTTGCAGATCTGCTGGCTTAATTATTTGAGGTTAAGTAGTATAATGATTTGAACGTATCGAAGTTTAGTGTACAATGCTCATCATAATTCATAAAGCCACATTTCCATCCATACATGTAGTTATCAAGTCATCTTAAACTTAAAATGATTATTAATAAGTTTCCTTGAAAATTTGATGAACTCCAATGTTAATATATTGAAATATTGAATCGTGGGAGCTTGGAGAATTAAAAGGTGAAATGTTTGTAGTTCGGGTAAGTTACAGTTACAGATGATAATGGAAAATACAAATGCACGCTATCTGGCTTTCCAAGCCAAACTTAAGCAAATGATCAATAGCCGTACACTGGATTTGTAATATCTGTAGAGATCATTGTGACGGAAATTACTCACAGTACATGCATGTCCTTGTTATCGGACTTTGATCCTTCGTGGACAACTTTGTGTTACCTTTTTAATTAATCAAAACAAAAAGATGGTTCTAGTGAACAGTTATCCAGCCACACTACAGTACAATTGGAGCAAGCATTGAGTGTGGTTTAAGCTAAAGAACCAAAGTTTTCAAACTAAAAAAGCTCAAGTAAATCCTATCCTATAAAAGAAGTAAGTGGAAGTATCTGAATAGTTTCAAAGAACAATCATTAATCAGTAAAATATAATTGGTAAAAAAAGCACCTTGACAGTTCTTGTTATAAAGTACCCGAAAAAGAAAAAAATAATAATAATAAATAAAGTAAATTCATCAGTTTTTATTGTATTTCTTCTTTGATCTTCCAAACTTAAGAAGTTTTAGGATGCAAAAAGGTGTCAAAGACAAACTTGAGATGCTGCACTCATAATTTTGAGGAACGCAAGAGCGGGGTCGGGATCATGGTTGGCTAGACACCATCAGATGTTCAAGAGCATATTGAAGAGGCAGAAGGATCAATAATTGTTCGATATTCATAGAAAGATCAAATTAGATGGTCAAGCTTTAATCGAGCTACATTGAAAATGCAAAAAGTAATATGCAAATAGTTTACTTTTTTCTTGGAATTTCCTTGCTATTATGGAGTTTCGTGAACTTGCTCAATTGGTCAGAAATTGCTCAAAGACGTTTTGAGTTCTCACACTTGTGTATTACCTAGCGAATCAATAGGTAGATTTAAGCAACAAACAGAAGTTTATCAATAATTAAACCAGGAATAGAAATTTAAAGATTTCCAGTCCAAAAGTGACAAAACATTTTTGGATTTGGAGTTTTATGCACAAGTGGTTGCGTATTGAAAAAGGAAACATGTATTTTGCTTCGATTATTGATCATAATTAGTTGTAAATCATGTGATGGATTCTTACACTGCAGTATAATCTATGGCTAAGTTGTTGCATCTTCTTCTCTTTAATTTATTTATTGTTTTTCAACCACTTTAATTGGTCATTAAGGTTTTGAACATGGTTGATCTTCCATTTCTATACAACATCTTGGTTGCAAAATTCAAGAACATATGTACGAATCATGAAAAAATTTCTTCAGAATTAACTTAAATATAGAAAATATTATACTCCCTACGTCCCATGTTAAATGTTCAGGTTTGACTTTTCAAGTCTTTCTTTATTAACTTTGACCTAAAATATTTTTGCTTGTATTATATAGTACTCCGTATTTGATAAAAATTATATACAATGAAAATACATTTAAAACTTAGTCCAATTATATATTTTGTATCAAGTATTATATTACACAAACAAAAATATTTAAAGTCAAAGTTGAGAAAGAAAGACTTTTAAAAGTCAAATAGGACATTTAATATGTGACGGAGGGAGTAGTAGATATTGATGTTATTCATACATGATTTATTTACCATTTTACTTGCCGTTATGGGTTTTATAATTGTGAAAATCAATTGATCAAAGGTCAAAATATGCATTGTTATAGTCTGCCGAAGTTTCAGAAATTAACGAAGATCAAAAATGCATATGGAAAAAACGACTATCATTGCTTTTATATATATATATATATATATATATATATATATATATATATATATATATATATATATATATATATATATATATATTTTAATGACGAAGATATACTAGTAATGGTTAATGGTGATTTTGATGTTGCTAGTTGATGGTGGAAGAATTACTAGGGTGTTTCATAGCACTTTGGGTGTGTTTGTATTTTGAAAAAATGTCTTACTGCCCTCTTACTCTTTCTGAGTTAGAGGTGGTCAGACATGTATGTTTTTGGTTTTTTCTTCTAAGTCAGACCCAGTCAAATATATAACATCTTACTCAGTAAGATGTGTAAGATTTGTCTTATTTCCTCTTACTCAATAAGAGATTGAAAACTTGTTATAATATAATATATTTGATAGTATATTAACTATGTTAGATTTTTATAATAAAAAATTTTGTTTCATATTTACACAACCTACTTATTTATGGTATTGCTATGATATAATATATGTTAAAAAAAAGACAATTAAACTCATTCAGACGATTATACTAAAAACAAACAACATTGTTTCATTTAGATTCAGACTTTATAGCCACATCTTACTAGTAAAATGTTGTAATCAGATTCAGACCCAAAACATCTTAATAAAACAAACACGCCCTTAATATCTATAACAAAGTGCCTAGAGATGATTAATGTGAATGGAATAGATATACTATTTTCTTAATTTGAACATCCAATTAAAATCATAGTCAAATTCTACCATAATCTTTATTCTTAAAGGAATTGCCTGTTTAATAATCTGAATAAACAACAAAAAGAAATGAGGTTTGGTATAGTATTAGGCAGACCATTGAAAGTGCTTTCAAAGACACTTATTTAGTTTTCTCATTTATGCACGTGCTCACCGGAAGTATTATCTTCAGGTGAACTAATGTTGAGTTACTATGATTGGCAAAATATTATTTACTTACAGAGTAATCTGGAGGAAGGTGTTTTCGACTGAACACAATGATAAATGATTGAGAAAAATGGTTATATAATTACAGGAGAAGAAAACTGAATTTTTTAGTAGAGTTATGAATGCTAGGAAACCAATGAACCATTTAGCCAGAATATGATTTTAGAAACAATGAGTAACAAAAAAAACCAAAATTTACAGGAATAATCATTAAGTGTCTTTGAATCAAAAGAATAAGTTGATTTAACTGAGACTTAACGTGGATACTTCGATGTAAGATGATATCTACATGAAAAGAACTCCTTAGATACATGCTGGTACCCATTAATTAACACGTGTCATGGATCAGAAAGAGATATAGATTCTAGGTAGATATAGATAACTTTGTATTCATCAACTTAGAAATTGTTACAATGACAGAGCTAAGACAAATATATGAACAAAATAAAACAACTTATTACATACTTGCAATTTGCAATTGAAACACTGGCTAGCTAGCTAGTAACATGTGCGCTACATAACGAATGTACAAGTAGGTGCAATTCCTTTTATAGGCTTCTTCAAAACCATGAAATGATCATTAGCCAGATACCTCAACATGGTTCCATTTGTTTGTGATGGTGTCAATGTAAGCAGAAGCTTTGCTGTCGATACGAGGATCTGCCCAACGTCCAGCTCGGTCTTGATCACTTGGATACACTTTGTATGCCTTCATCGAGTCTTCCCAAGTATCTTCCCCTCCTCTTTGGCTCTTCTTATGTTTGAAGATGCCAAAGAACGAGAAAGAAGACTTCCTTTGAGATTTGTGTCCTCCCATTATATTTGGTTGAATTGAAATGTGGGAAGAATTAAAGATATTTGAGATATCACAAGTGAGTGTTGCTTTGTAGCACAAGTCTCTTAGTTGGTTTCTAAGAGTTGGGTTTTCTACAGATTTTATAGAGGGATGTTACCTTTTTGGGAAGGGAGTTGATCCAAGGAAAAAGCAAATCTTGATACTTAATCTAGACCGTATATCGATTCAATTGCATAGTACTATAGTAGTACTCCAAAATGATTTTAAAATTTAATTAGTTGCTGACAGCTTCTTAGGCATAAAACATGTTATGACAACCTCTCTTTTTGTTGTTGACTAGTAAAACCACTGTGGGCTTATTTTGTAAACCATATATTGTATTAACCCTTCCATGTACTTTCTTGGCTTCTTAGTTTAGAAGTAATCAAAACTATCAGGCTTAGTTTTTTATGTTAACTTTACTGTTAATAAATTTATAAGTAATCAACTAAAATTTATTATCTTCATTGTTACTAAAATGTATTTTGTAGCAGTTTAGGTAATTTAATATGAACTAGAACCTAGACGACAGAAAGTATGATTTTCTTTAAAATGGTTCCCTTATCCAAAGTGAAGTTTAGAAGCCAATTTAGGCTTGATTCTTTCTCACTTACTCTTATCTGAGAGTTTAGTATACATAAAAAAGAGGCATAATCGTGTGATTCAATGAGCCACAAGGGCATTATAGCTTGTATAGTTATGGTGCTTACTTGAGGAATGAGCAGGTACTCGATTTTTCGATATTTATTATTTAAGAATGGTTGATCTCCTAATTAGCTTTAAGTTACATTGTTTTGTAATTAGATTGGGAGTGTTTCACACCCTTTCACATCTTATACATCCTTTGATCATTTTTTCGAAGGTATTTTACCAATAAAACCAACTTCTCTCATATTATATTCTACAATCAGTTTGGTGCCCTCTATTCAAAATTTACTTTTCATCGAGTTTAAAAATAAACGATGTCTAAGTTGTCACCGACATATTCGATCTCTATCTCCTTTATTACGAAAGACAACTACAAAGACAACCTTTACGAATTTGACAAATAAAATCAACACAAATATACAAAGTTAATACGAAACCTAAGCTATAAGCTAAAAGTTAAAACCCATTATTATATCAGTCCAATCAAACATATACAATTTATTTTAAGTTTATGTGCCATGACTATGTTATTTTCGTATCTATTTACACTACAAGAAAACGTACCTCGGGCGACGAGCATAATGCCGACGACTCAATGTCGTCGGCACCATACGCTAAACGACAAAAAATTGGCTTGACCCAGACAAGGCTGCGTTGAATTTTTAATCTAGAATATTACCGACGTCATGTCGTCGGTATAATAACAACATGTTTGACTATTGATAAACCTGGTGAAATAATAGGCAGGAATTTGACCGCCAAAACACGTGCCGACGTCAGGTCGTCGGTGATATATAAATACACAAAAAATTGTGGTTAGCGTGGGATTAACCAATGATTAATAATTAATAGCTCCTAGTTTAACGACGCCGACGACATGACGTCGGTAACAATTTGAGTCAAAATTTTTGTTTTTCCCTTTTGTGAATTATAGCGAATAATTGGGCGGGGTTTTTTCCCGCCTTAACGACGCCGACGACATGGCGTCAGCACTTATTTTAACCGCGTGTACATTATAGCCAATAATTGGGCGGGAATTTTCCCGCGTTTTTTTCCCGTCGACATGTCGACGGGAATATCTCTCCAAAAATTCAGCCTGTATATAACCTAACAAATACATTCCCGTCTCATTTTTTACCTATATACATACTCACAAAATCATTTCCGTCTCATTTTACACATCTACATATACATTTTCACAAAATTATTTCTGTCTCATTTTACACATCTCACAAATAATTCAATCGTCAATTCTTACAAGACACACATGACTTGGCGTGGTTGCACAGTTGAAGAGGAGTACTCAAAAATCTTGTCACACGAGCTCCTATTTAATGAAGTTATGTTAACTTTTGGTCATTCAGTTTATGAGGAGTATGGTGATTTTAAGGATGCTGAACCGTGGATGAGAGACAAGATTATCGAATGGTGTAGGAAAAAGCCGTACTACAAAGAGTACATGGACGAGCTAGATGCTGCTGAAGCTCAAGTTGCTGCTGAAGCTCAAGTTGTTGCTGTTGGAGGTGACGACGAAGCTGAAAGTACGTTGGAAACAAAACTTGATAATCTGGGAAATAGGATCACAAATCTTGAAGCTACGTTTGCACATATCAAGGAAATGAGAGCAAGGAAGGGAAAAGATAGTGCGAGTTCGAGTAAAGCGGGAAGTAGCCGCAAAAAAAATAAACGGGTTGTTTCGTTTGATCTGTTGTTTTAGTTGTCGAGTTGTTTAGTTTGAGTTGTTTCGTTTGGTTGTCGAGTTGTTTAGTTTGAGTTGTTTCGTTTGGTTGTCGAGTTGTTTAGTTTGAGTTGTTTCCTTTGGTTGTTGAGTTGTTTAGTTTGGTTGTCGATTTGTTTAGTTTGAGTCTGTATGAAAATGCATGTGGTTAAGAACTCTTGCTTGTTTTAAATAAACAGTTTGCCTTTGTGTTTGATAATTATTGCTCCTTCAGTTCTAATTATTGCTCCACAACAACAACATTTTATTAAACAACAACAACAACAACAACATTTTATTAAACATCAAAAACATCAACAACAACAACAGCAAGAACAACGATAACAATACTACATATGAAATTTATCCATGTCACCTACAAGGTCACGGAGTATTGCATCCGACTGACATGCGTGGTCGTGGTTGGGATACGTTGCCATGTCAAGTTTTGCCTCCAGCACCCTTAATTTTGTCTCTAGCACCTGTTTTTGTGCCTCCAACACCTGTTTTTGTGCCTCCGGCAAGTTTATTCTAAGATTTTTTTCATGACAGTTTGAGCACCTTTTTGTAGCAGATCCAGAACCGCTTGATGTTGAAGCTCCTAGAGAACCGATCATCATTTTGGCGAGTTGTTCCTCCTTCCATAAAAAAAATTACATCCAAGGTCTTCTGTCCCAGGCTGTTAAAGAGTAAAAACTATTATTTTTAACAACTAATTAACCAAATTATTTAAAGAAAAAATATGTAATTGTTCACCTGCGAGAAAGGACACGCATAGTATAGTTTACCACGGGAGTAAGATTTACACGATTCTCGCAGAATCACGTCTCCTCGTTCACAAGGACAAGGAAAAGCTGCAAATTCTGCCATCTTCTTCACCATGATAACAGTGTATGTTTGTGGTTGTGAGGTTGAGTGGTTGAATCGTGACCGGTGTGGCCCGATCTACAAGTTGAGGTGATAAAAGGTGGTGGCCAGAAAAAGATTCCGGCGGCCGGAAAATGCTGGTGTCGCCAGAAAACAGAAACTGCTAGAGATAGATATAGCGAGATGAGTATGTGTGTGTGTGTGTTTATATTGTGAGGATAAGGTGTTAGGTAGAAAAAAAGTTGTTAGGTAAAACCATTGCATCTCATGTATAACCATTGCATCTCGATTCGTTCGTTTAACATCTCATGTATAACCATTGCATCTCGACTCGTTCGTTTAACATCTCATGTATAACCATTGCATCTCGACTCGTTCGTTTAACATCTCATGTATAACCATTGCATCTCGACTCGTTCGTTTAACATCTTATGTATAACCATTGCATCTCGACTCGTTCGTTTAACATCTCATGTATAACCATTGCATCTCGACTCGTTCGTTTAACATCTCATGTATAACCATTGCATCTCGACTCGTTCGTTTAACATCTCATGTATAACCATAGCATCTCGACTCGTTCGTTTAACATCTTATGTATAACCATTGCATCTCGACTCGTTCGTTTAACAACTCATGTATAACCATTGCATCTCGACTCGTTCGTTTAACATCTGATGTATAACCATTGCATCTCGACTCGTTCGTTTAACATCTCATGTATAACCATTGCATCTCGACTCGTTCGTTTAACATCTCATGTATAACCATTGCATCTCGACTCGTTCGTTTAACATCTCATGTATAACCATAGCATCTCGACTCGTTCGTTTAACATCTTATGTATAACCATTGCATCTCGACTCGTTCGTTTAACATCTCATGTATAACCATTGCATCTCGACTCGTTCATTTAACATCTTATGTATAACCATTGCATCTCGACCAGACCGGAGTGGGAGACCATTCGGTCGGCGCTCACAGCATATTTCGCCACCCGATACCGTGACAATAAACATGATCTGAAACGCGATTACTTTACGAGAAAGGGTGGGGCTGCGAGAGTGGACGAGATCAGAAGAAATCCTCCTCCGAACTTGGAGCCGGCTGAGTGGAACAAGTATGTCAACAGTACATGACAGAGAAGGCCCAGACACGATCGGCTGTGAACAAAGAGAATAGAAAGAAGAACAAGATTCTCAGCCGCCACGGTTCGAAATCATTTTCCGCATCTCGACACGAATATGTAAGACACATTTTATTTTTATAAGATTATTTAATTTTAATAATATATTAATTAAAAATATTTATACTAAATAAAATATATATGGTGTTTGATTAGTCATTTTAATTTGTTTCATCCTATATGCACGTGTATATATTTATACAGTTTGAGAACAGCGAGGACCACCGGTATCCGTCCCTGTTCGATACCTATCTTGACACCCACTTCAAGAATGGTGTTTGGTTGCAGGACGAGGCTCGTGCTCGGTTTGTAAGTATCGTTATTTATTTATTTATTTATTTATTTATTTATTTATTTTTCCAAACACGCACTTAGTGATTTATTGAAACATAATCTAGTAATTAACCCGACTAATATATTAATTTTCTCATTTTTTTTCAACTACACAGGAAGAGATGGTCCGACTATGGGAGCCTAGATCCGATATGCCGGCAGACGAGCCGTGCCTCACGGAGGAGGAGATATTTGCTCGGGTAATCGGGGGCAAGCAGCGTGGCCATATACCCGGCGTCGGCAAGGTGGTACCCTTCTTGAAGAGGCCACGGGTAGACTTGCCGCCTCCAGCTCCACCAGGTATTTAAAGTTGGATAATCTTATGTATTGAAATGACCGTTTTTAAATTTTGATTATTTCGTTTATAGGTATTTAAAGTTGGATAATCTTATGTATTGAAATGACCGTTTTTAAATTTTGATTATTTCGTTTATAGGTACGTCCGAGCTTGACAGGAAGCTTGCTGAAGCTCAGGAGAAGATTGATGAATTTAAAACGATAGTGGATGAAGCTAAGAAAGAGAAGGAGAAAGAAAGAAAGAAAGCCAAGAAAACTGAGAAGCAGCTTGAGTTGTTGACACGTTTTGTCTCGACAAACCCAACATGGGAGGCGTTTATTAGCCAGAGTGGTTCTCGTCATGCAGCTAGAGGCGGCGCAGGCGCTCCCGCGAAGGGCTCAGGCGGCGAGAGTGGCTCTGGCAGCGAGAGTGGCTCTGGCAGCGGGAGTGGCTCTGGCAGCGGGAGTGGCTCTCGCAGCGGGAGTGGCTCTCGCAGCGGGAGTTCTGATGATGATCAGGATGACGACGAGGGGCTGTATGACGACGATGGGCTGTAGAGGTATTATTTTGTGTTGTTTTGTCTTTGGAAGTATGTCCGGACGACCCCAATCTTATTATCTTTGAACACTTAGGATATTGCAACATTTGTAGATATAGTAGCTACGTTTAGCGATTATTACACCCGTTTTGTAAACTTTATGATGTATTTTGAGGGTGTTATAAAGTTTATGGCCGTTTTGTAAAGTTTATTAATTGTTTAGTGGTTATATATAACCGTTTTAGCCGTTATAAAATTTATAGTCGTTTTAGCCATT
Source organism: Artemisia argyi (assembly GCA_030686995.1). NCBI lineage: Eukaryota > Viridiplantae > Streptophyta > Magnoliopsida > Asterales > Asteraceae > Artemisia > Artemisia argyi. The sequence continues at coordinate 45,102,995 of CM060709.1, read as the reverse complement.
CTTTTGTGTTGGAATGTGTTGTTATGAGTTGGTAGATTTTTGCTGCACAATTTTGCGGCAAAAATCTGGGCAGGGCAGCTGCGCAGGCTGCTGTGCAGCTGCAGTATAACTTCTTGCCGACTACATGTCGTCGGCAATATAATACACATATTAACTATTTTCAAACGGTGCCGACTACAGGTCGTCGGCATAATAACGCACATGGTGACTAATTTCAAACGGTACCGACTATATGTCGTCGGCAATATAATACACATATTAACTATTTTCAAACGGTGCCGACTACCAGTCGTCGGCATAATAACGCACATGGTGACTAATTTCAAACGGTACCGACTATATGTCGTCGGCACCATTTACAAAAAAATTTGACTTTCGTTGACTAAATTAAGTTAATCTAATTAATGCGTTAAATAATTATTACATTACCGACGACCTGACGTCGGTAACAAAATGTCGGACACCCCCATTCGTTTGACCAAAAATCATGTGGCTCCAACACTGTCGTCGGCGTTATTCGTCGGTAGGGACGTTGCCGACGCGGCTTTGTCGACTAGTTTCTGCAGACGACATGACGTCGAGAAGGTATGTTGCCGACGTCATGACGTCGGCACGGTTAAAAAAAAGTCAACGCCGGAGGTTGTCTTTGTACTAGTGTTAGTATCTAATACTTACAATATTATATCACTCCGATATAATACATTATTTAATCATATATTCTCAACAATCGATCATTTATCTGATAAATGTCTTTATATAATACATTTTCCATCGATATTCACATAATCTCAATAGTCAATCGCTTATATAAACATATTACTTTTCACAATAAATTCAAAACTCTTTTCACCGTTTTTAATTTAACACCATGAATTTCACGGTTTAATAAACTATATGGAATTAGGGATGGCAACGGGTCGGGTTCGGGCCGGGTTTTAATGTACCCGTACCCGTTTATAATATCCAAACCTGTATTTTCCTCATTACCTGCCGGATACCCAATGAATATTATCCATCGGGTTTCTGGGTTCCCCGCGGGTTTCGATTATCTCCAATTGAATAACCTATGGACAAAATAAATGTATTAAGATTAAGTTACACTAAAATCCACCGAAAGAACAATTATATTTAAGTTAAAGAAACGTTTTTGAATAATACATGTACAAAATAAAATATGTTATATAATAGAGATACGTATATAAAAAAATATAATGGAAGAAATTATATTTAACGTATATATATTCTAGTTAATTATAATATCAATAAAGCGGGTGTATATTCGGGTAAACGGATACGGGTACGGGTGATCGGGCGAGTAGTACTAGAACCCGTACCTGAACCCATACCCGACAAAAAATTATATCAATACCCAAACCCGCATCCAAACCTGCCAACCCGCCCCGAACCCGACCCAACCGGGTCGGGTTGGGTGCTTTTGCCATCCCTATATGGAATAGATTAAAGTCATATCAAAGTTATTCCGTCACAATAAGTATGTTCAAGTAAATATATCTATAACACATTAACAAAAAATATTTGTTCGGCGTTTATAGCTTAAAATCATATTAAATGTTTAGTATTAATATTTTCTATTCATACATCTAACATGTAATCTTTTTACATAATATCACAAATCGATCTCATATATAAACACCGTCAAGGGTTTTTTAAAGCCTTGTGAATTTCACAGGTCAATAACCTAGTATAGCATATATAAAATATTGCAATGATGCTATTTGTGGTCGTGAGATCGCCCCTACGACTATTTTGCATCTATATAATTGTCGATAAGTTTGTGCATAAATGGTTGTTAATAACCTCTTTGTTAATTCATTAGTTTATCATGTGCAAAGAATTCACTTGCCGGAGGTCTTTTTCAAAGCAGTCTTTTTTTTTTTCCAAGGTAGGGTCGTAGGGGTATTTGCATTCTACCTCTCCCATATCTCGTTCAGACGAGATTGGGTGTTATTGTTTTTGTATCATGTGTAAAGAATGCCCTACAGTAATTTGTGTTTTCCACTTATATAAAAGATAGCATACTTTTTTACTTCAAGTATTAAGAATAAATTAAAGTGAAGTTAAACTTTCACGGGTCAATAGACTAGTATAGCATATATAAAATATTGCAATGATGCTCTTTGTGGTCGTGAGATCGCCCCTACGACTATTTTGCATCTATATAATTGTCGATAAGTTTGTGCATAAATGGTTTTTAATAACCTCTTGGTTAATTCATTAGTTTATCATGTGCAAAGAATTCACTTGCCGGAGGTCTTCTTCAAATCAGTCTTCTTATTTTTGGTTTTGCCAAAGGTAGGGTCGTAGGGGTGTGATCTATTTGCATTCCACCTCTCTCATATCTCGTTCAGACGTGATTGGGTGTTATTGTTGTTGTATCATGTGTAAAGAATGCCCCACACTAATTTGTGTTTTCCACTTATATAAAAGATAGCATACTTTTTTACTTCAAGGACTGAGAATAAATTAAAGTGAAGTTAAACTAGAAAAAAGGCTAGACATAAATTGCTTAAACTTTCGAATTTGAATATTTCACATACATCCCTCAGCCAGTAAATGAGAAGTGTAACAAAGGTTCTTTAACACCCTTTTATTACTTCATTTATACCTCGCTCGAACCTTCAGTGTTAAGGAAATTGCAAGAGCTTCATGATGTGAAATCAAAGAAAAAAGCGAAAGACAAAAAGCTGTAGATGCTGCACAAAATATATAGTAGTGTTGAAATGGTTGAAGGGGTGAGGGATTTTGGTGATCTAAAACTCTTAAAATGTTCAAGACAGCTCATATATGAGAATATTTTTGTGAAAATGTACAAGTGACATGATATGATATAAGGGTCTAAGAGAGTTCAACTATATATAGAAATCCTTTTATATAATAAAAGAAGGGATAACCCTAATATGCCCCGATTACCAATTGATTTGCTTTTTTCCCAAAATTCGGAGTTTCTGTATTTAGACCAGCGTAATCTGTAGTTTTTGAGCAACTGAAATCTGCAAGTGACAAGTGTTACTTTTCGGGTTACAAGGTATGGCAACTTGTGTACTTTTTGGGCAACTTATGTACTTTTGGGCAACTGGCGGCTCTCATGTCGAACACTTGGCGTCATATGGGTCGAGTTGCCAAGTCGCCTGGTCTAAATACAGAAACTCTGAATTCTTAGGCAAAAAAGCAAATCAATTGGGCGATCGAGGCCTATTAAGAATTATCCCATAAAAGAATTACATTATTTTTGAAGTATTTTACTTAAACAGTTTTATTGAGAGGAAAATTGGGCCAATTAGGTTGATCTATTTAGACACGTGCCAAAATCGAGCATTTTTATTGGACAAAATCAAAATTAAAATTAGAAAAAAAATGGTCAAACAGTGATAAATTCAATGAAGAAAAACAGGCATGAAAAGATATATGTCAAATTAGTGAAAACAAAAACTTAAAAAACGATGTCTAATTAATAAAATTTAGTGGTTGAATTTTAAATAAATTATATAGAGATAAGTGTAAACTTATGAGTCTACATGTTTTTTTTAATAATTTTAAAAAATAAACAAATACTCCCTTAGACTTTATACCCTTAAACTTTATATTTTAAAAATACAACATATATTTTTTTTACACGAGATTATAAATATAAAAATGAAAGCACGAATGTGTATGTAAATAAATACACGGAATTATACGTACACAAATTGCTAATGTTATTCCTTTTTGTGAGTTTAAGTAAATATATCAGTTTTTTTTTCTTTTTCTCTCTTTTACCTGTGTTCAATAAAGACTCATGTTATTTTCTTTTTATAAGTTAAACCCAAGCGTACACGAGTTTGTAGAATAAATATAACTAAATTATTATTAACGAGAATAAAAATGTTAGATCTATGCAAGCGTTATTGTATATGAAAATAAATGTGCGCGATTTTATTTATAACAATGACTCATGTAATTCATATTTAAAGTTTATATAATGATATCCGGAAAAATATTTATAAAAAAACTTTTAACTTTAATAACAATCATTATGTGCTATTAAATCTGCATATTATTTATAATATAATATCAATAGTCAAATTTAAACAACAACATCAACCTCAACACCCATATCAATTAAACAAAGCTAAATCTTTCAAAAAAAAAAATAAAAAAAATAATTAAAAAAAAACGTTACAAAATATTACTCTATCTGTCCTAAAAAGAGTGTCTACAAACAAAAAATAACAAATTATGACATGTGTAATTCAGGCAAATTTTGATTGATAAAATTTTAATTTTACTCTCATATTTTTATTAGAAATTAGAAATGAGCGGTTAATGCAATTTTTTATTATTATTTCAAAATAGGAAGGGCGGTCATAAATATTGTCCAAAAAAAGAAAAAAAAAAACTAGACATTTTTTTTAGGACAAACATAAATAGTAAGGTGAACATATTTTATGGGACGGAAAGAGTAATCGATATTAATACATAATGAACACCGTGCATAATTATTAATTATACTTTTATCACAATTACAAAATATTAGTTATACTTATATCACAATTATAAAATATTAAACATGGACAAATTCTTATATATCCGTATATTAAACTAAAATTTTAAAATAAATTGTATTAATGCATAACCCCGTACGTACACGGGACTTATAATCAAACTAGATGATCACACTTTAACGCAGCCATGCTAAAGACGTATTCTACATTAGTATATGTTATTGGACTGTATCAGCCAACGAATTACGAATGGTGAACTATATACAAGACCAAGCTAACCCTTTTTGATAACTATGATCAAGCGATGCTAGGAGTATTATGTATACTACATCTATACTTGCCAAAAAAACATTAAAAATGATGATACATAATCTATAACTTTGATAACACGTTTCACATTGTAAACTTTTATGTTTGCTCATCGAACAGGTTAGAGACTGTTTAATCGGGCAACATCAGATATATAGTTCCTAGCTAGCTTCTGATTCAACACTAGAAGTGTGGATCTTGTTCTTTTTCATATTGTCTTGTTCACTTTGGCTATTAATCAGTCTTTGTGGTTTGTTATTTAACTTTCAAAGATGCAAACATTAGTGGACACCATAAATATGATGTTTAACACGAGAATCTTCGCTTTTCGGTCAACATCTAAAAAGGTAGCCTTAGGAGAGCATGTATGGACTGAAAAGCGATATGATGTTCTTTTGAATCGAACATATAGCAACAATATTAATATATGAGTAGTGCACAACTCTTCCTGGAAGTTGTTTAGGTTTTTGGTTCATAGAGTTTCTTAAAGAATACCGCGAAGCTTATTCAAGTTACTAAGACTTTCCGTCGAACAATGATCAATTATCATTATAATATAATGGATAATATGTAGACGAAGTCTCGAATTTGTATATCCTTGATTATTTTGAATAAGTTACGAGTTTCGACGACTTAAGATAGCGATAGTGTTAGTTTTAACGGATAAAAATTAATGAATATGTCCGGACTCGAACTCGAGACTTCGGGATTGCACACTTTACGTATGAGTTTCAATTCATTAATAATTATTGTTTTAGTGACGAATAATTATTAAATTCACAAAATGATCGTTGGAGGAAAGATGAAGGACTGAACTTAAAATAGAGTTCAAGAAAAACATGGAATGGGCTTGTAAAACCCATGTTTGGCCAAACCCAACCTATTAGGGTGTAGGGTTTGTGTCTTGTGCTCCAAGTTTCTTGAATGCTATATAATGAGACCTCCTCTCATTCATTCATTCATCCCTTGGTTCACTTGCAAACCAAATCTCCTTCTCTTTCTCCTCTTGAGTTAGAAATCGAACTACACCCTTATAGGGTTCCTACTAGATTTCTAAGCTCAAAACCATTCTTGTTTAGTTGATCAACTACACCCTTCTAGGGTTCCTACGCGATCTTCTAAACATTGTGTTTGGATTGCTTGTGAATTAAGAACCTAGCTTTTCTTATTGAAACGCTACTAATACGTGTGTTCAAGAACGAAGTGTTGGCATACTTTTGCTAACAAGGTGATTTGCCCTATTCGACTAACCCTAGTCGATCCACCATTAAACCCAATTAGGGTTTATAGTTCTTGTTCCATTGGTTTCTTGTTCTTGCTAGAAATCACAAAGAGGTACGCATCCATTTATATTCGGTTAATTTATTATTTGTATTTGATCTATTCCGCTGCGTACTCTTTGATGTTTATATGTTTATTATTATTCATATATTCCAACAGTGGCATCAAGAGCCGTTAATACATTATAATGAATTACCGAAACACATAAAATTGAATCGTTTAATTATAACATGCTTGGTGTTCTTATGTTTTTATTTTTTCATAAACCCTAGTTTTTATTTTTATTTCGAATTTATTTAATTAATTATATATGTCGAAAGTTTAAAAAAAAAAAAAAAAAAAAAATTAGGGTTTGATGAATTATGTAATAAAAACTTGTAGAAACCCTAGGTTGCATGTAATTTATGTGTATGGATATTGTTATATGCCGTTTGGTTGCGTTCCTTGATTGACATGATTATTTGCTATAATATGTGCAATATGGGCATCCATGACAAACCATGCATGTGTTGTCTTGGATTATGATGATTTGGTTTTAAGATTTCATGCTTATTATGCGATTCTTTTATTATTGATAAATTGTTTAGTAAATATTATGAATAAAGATTACTAAAATTTGATTAATTATAAGATTAGGGAAGACCCTATTAATCGTGTATTAAATCAATAGTGTGTTTTAATATTGATTTTAATTTAGCATGACCATTATTGTTGTTGTTTGTTTATTTTATTTTATTACTTTTGTTTTATATGTTTTAACATGATAGTAACAAAGGGTGATTTCTATAAATAAAATATTAAACGGACTTAATAATGGTGAAATCTTGTTTTGAGCTTACTTAATAAATCTTGGACTTTTGGTTGATTGATCGCGACTGTATTAAGTGGTTGAAATGTAGAACTAATTATGACAAACTATTAAAGTGGGTATAAGGATGGCTACGCATTAAATTGCGGCCTTAGTGAGCCTCCATTCTGGCTTACCGCTCGCCTGTGAGTCATATTTTAGTCTTTACCTAACATCCATGATAACTACGAAGCACTTAAGGCAAAGTTGTAAGTTTCTCAACGCCTCAATCAAAAGTTTGGAGATTTAAGCTCGTAAAGAAACTAATGAGTAAAAGTTTTTTTACATGAAACATATGCTACAAGATGAATGCATGACATCTTTGTACATATATTTGATTACACACATCAAATTTACTACCCTTAAATTTAAGTTATATGCCATCCAATGAAACGGAAACACCTAAAATTGGATCTACGTCAGGGCGTAACCTGGCTAGATTGCAATAGAGGGGCAAATTACATGATTTCATCACTAGCAGATCAACTGGTGTGGTGTCATTATGTAAGTTTGTTGTTTCTTAAATTGGTTAACTTAATTGAGTTGATAGTGGGAACTGATCACTCAAGGCATAAGAAGATGGGGATAAAACATGCTTACATTGCAACTGCGGTTGGCAATTAATGTAAATCCCATCGATTCTAGGAATTGCAATTGAATATTGGCAATTGAGGCTCGACTCGTACCTTATTGAATAACGTCATCACTAGCAGATCAACTGATGTGATGAATTTATGTCAATTTGGATCCTAGTTTTTCAATGTAAAATTAAAATGGTTATATGTTTATGAACCATGGGTATTTAATTTTCTTGAAAATTTAATTATCGAAAATACTAAAATTGAATTTTGTAATTCTTTTTAACGTATTAATGCAACATTAAAGCCGTAAACGTGGTTTGGTCTTAAATTGGTAAATTGATATAATTATGCTTTCAAACATAATGTTTGATTGAGAAAAATTTACCGAAATGTAAGAAAGTCTATTTTCCATGAGAGAAAAATAAGACTCAATCCTATTCCTTTTCATGATTGAGAAAGGTATGATAGGAAGAAAAGAATAAGACTCAATCCTAAGTCTATTTTCCATGAGAAAAGAATAAGACTCAATCCTATTCCTTTTCATGATTGAGAAAGGTATGATAGGAACATTAGAATTGTCTACATTCTAATATATAACTCATAGCAATCCTTAATATTTAAGGATATAGCGCATCTTATTTTTCATAGAAATTTCATTACTCTTATTTGGTGAATGAATTCTTCTATAACAAACAAGGCATTTGGTTAAATGGAAAATATGAGTTATTAGAAGCTGGACAGATTACCGCAAAATTGGTAAAAGGCAAAGCTAGTATTTTATCTAGTTGTTGTGCTTTAAAGGTGCTACATACCATTATGGGGATGGTAGGCCTATTAAGGAAGAAGCTGCATGCTCAAATTATTCAAGTTAATATCATTGATGGATAATCCATCATAAACATAGTAGAATACACATTTTAGAACCTGAGTAATTATTACATATGGGTTTTTCTAAATGTGTAGGAAAGTAAAAACAAGCAAATTGTTTTCACTGGTTATGAAACACGTACAATATTGTCAAATCCAGTGGGAGCTTTGTGTTGTTTACTGAATATAGAGTTATTGTTATGTTCTCTAATTCAGTGGGAGCTACAAGATTTAATTTCTGTGTAGTAGCCCAAAATTATCTTCAAGATAATTACTTTCAAATTGTAGACACTCATGTTCTTAGGATAGCCATTTGCGTTTCCTGATAAGACAAAGTAGTCCTACATCTACTTATGACACAAATCATATTGAATCACATAAACAAACGTTTGTTGTGTTGTTTATATACTACATGATATTGTTCAATGCACAAGTGGGAGAATTGTTTATTGTGTGCAAAGGAACAATACATAGAAATATGAGTATAGGATTCTCTTAATTGCAAGGTAAGAGATCAATGTTCTAATAGGACTTATACATTTAATGTGTAAGATTATCTTATGTAGAACATGTGTCATGATTATAAGACTACTTTTATGTCTTATGATATTCAAATTAAAAGAAACACTTGAATTTACAATTTACGTCAGGGTGTAACCTGCCTAGATTGCAATAGAAATGTAAACTACATGATGTCATTACTAGCAGATCAACTGATGTAATGGAATTATGTGAGTTTGCAGTTTCTTAAATTGGATAATTCATAAAATGACATAAGCAAATGAAGTAGTAAATTAACTTGAAATTACTATATGAAACCAAGTGGAGGTGTTCACAAATACTTTAGTTATTTATGTTTATATCTTCTTATAAACATGAAGTCTTTTAACTATTACAAGACTTATAATAAAGTAAGACGTTAAACTTGTTATGTTTCAAACAAGAAATCATTGTGTTGATCAATGATGTACAATGTAAAGTGGGAATATAACAGTTCATGTCTTCTTAAGACATGAACATGAAGTAACTTGTTCAAAAGGTACTTATGTTATATAGCATGCAATTGGATTGGAAATTCTATTGTACCATTAAGTTGACTTAGTTGGTAAATAGGTAAGCCAAAGGGAATAAGTTTATCTTACATATTGTTAGTTTGTCTCACAATATTAATTCTAATGAAACATCACAAGTTGGTGGTGTGTTCAGTTAGGAAAAATCAAACTCTTGTTATATTGTTTGATTAAAAGATAAATATGACTTCTTTTCTTCCAAAAGTTGTCAAGGTTAGAAAATTGAGTATGGATTGAATATACTCAATAAGACTCCAACCTAGAAGATTAAATAAGACATTATGGAATGTGATGAATCACATTAAAGTCTTAAAAATGAAGTTCTGATTTTGTTAATAAGTAGTTTTAACAAACAAGAGTCAGGAACTGTAAAATATTTTTGTAATATCCCAAATGAGAACGATTTAGTGTTGCTCATCTTGCTAAAGTATTTATAAAATACAAAAGGCAAGTGGGAGTTTTGTTTAGATCTTGAAAGATCAAAATTACAAAATATATAATCTTCTAAAACCACACTAGTGAAAATCATGATGAGGTTTGAAATATAAAGGTTAAATCTCAACATGATGAAACTCTCATTCATAGATCCGTAGGGATGTCTCAGATAGTTAATTAATATGCTGAGAATTATGAATTACAGGATCAAAGTAAGCCTGTTAATCATAATGACACATTTACTAATTATGGTAAATTGCTCATACTATGAATGTTAAGATGCTGTCCATAAAGATAAATCAACTTTGAAAACTTGGTTTATCTTAATGAAGATGAGTTTCTGCAAGAGAAGATAAACCCTAGAGGTTTAAATCTTTGCATAAAGAATCATATGGACAAAATTGTATACATATTTTAATGTATGTCTTATGACAAGATTATTAATCATACTTAAGTAATTAACTATGATTGAATACTCTTTCCTAAGCACATTAAAATACAAAGATGGTAGTTGTCATATTCATTTTTATGAATATGAAATTTGACAATGGATTATAAAACCTCTTTCTTATATAATTACTTAAGCGAGGACGATGAGTAATTAAGAGTTTTATGAATTCATTTAATCTTTGAAAGTATACAAAATGCAAGAATCCAAGTATGGATAGATGCATGCATCAAGGAGATAAATCTTATGTTTAAATATTAAATCTATGTTTTGATTTATAATTTAAAATAAGATAACTCCTAAGTAATTCTGAAAGCTAGTGGGAGTATTATGTTTGCTTATTTAAATCATATATGTTGTATAACATATAGGAAGTAACATTCTATATAAGTTAAATGGTAAGTCATAACTTGGAATGAAACTTTACTTGAAAGATTTAATAAGTACAACCTTGAATATATGTTTATTGATGTAAACATGTGCGGTAAATGAATCTAATAGAACATGATATATCATTTAGAAAGTTTAAATGGATATGTAGTACATAAATGAAATTAAGTTGGACACGAGAATTTTTCATGTACATCATGTTGTTGTTATATCATGCTTTGATAAAAGATGATTTGACAACATTGATATCTAATGAAAGATATTAGATAAGTTGTGTAATAAATATTCTAAAGGAATATATTTGGATATAGAATCACATCCTTAGCCTGGAACAATTTCTAGATTCTATAAATGAACAATTTGTAAAATTGTCATAGCCAACAAACTTGAAAGTTTGGAAGGAATAAAACATTACACATTGAAGTTTACGGAAAAGAGCATATTGTTGTTTGTATACAATGATGCTAATATAAATTGAGATGACACTCAATACTAGTCATGAAAGGATTTCATCCTTGTTAATAGCCATGTGTACTAGTTATGCTTAACGAAAAGCATAGTTGCATTATACGTTAAAGAATAAGAATACTTTAAACTTTAAAGGTTTGGAAGTTTAATTATCATAAATTGTATGTTGAGGATGTCATACACATTTTATGATGTATTATGTGGTTATATCAAATTATTTGAATGCACATATACAAGAATTTCATTATTGAAATAAGTATTCTCAAAATTTCGATAGATCAAAGTTAGTTGAATAATGCCTTGTCAACAAGTATGATTACTTGAGGCATAATTGTCAACAAGTATGATTGTTATTACTTGAGACAAAATTCATTAACAAGAATTTTTCATGCATTGATCTATTTAGTATTTGGATAAAGGATTGTAAACAATAATTATTCGAATGAAATGAAGTATTGTGTTATGTTTATTTCTATTCATAAATATTGTATCCTATATTTGCATGTTTAATCCATGAATAACTTAAGTTATTCTAAATAGTCCGTTGTCAATTAATGATATGGGAGTATCATTGAACTAAGACAAATGTGAGATTTGGTATAATATATTAAAATATATTGATGTGTGGACAAGCCAAATTCACATGATATTCAATACTGGATAAATTGGATATAGGACAAAATCCCAATTACATGATTGTACTTATGGATGTTGTCATTAGAGTAAATCATGAATATTTATCCTCAGACTTGAGATACCAGGTAACTACTGTGGATGTAGCTCATTTTCTGTGAGATAATCTAACGCTATCCGTAACTGGTAGTTATAAGGATTATTTTCAGAGGTGATGCGAAGTTCATAGGTTATGCTTGTAGTCAATACAGGATTTGGTTCCTTCAAATTTGTTTTGAAGTTTAATACTGTTTGGCCACTCGTAGGATTAACAAGATGTTTGCATGGCCATGCCCAAGGTCTATCTGGAATGTGTTCAGATGAATTGGTAATCTTGCTTGATCATAAATAACGAGAAACACTAGTTAATTATGGAATGACTTCGATCCATATCCATATTAACATAGTATTAGAATCAAAAGGATAAGTATGATGATGAATCATCAAAGGTGGTTTTTTCCAGGAAACCATACTCGTGATCGTTCTGGGGACATTGGCGTGTTATGCTAGACTAACCATTGTCATTATTACATTAATGTATATCCGAGTGGGAGCTGTTAGTTTTAACGGATAAAAATTAATGAATATGTCCGGACTCGAACTCGAGACTTCGGGATTGCACACTTTACGTATGAGTTTCAATTCATTAATAATTATTGTTTTAGTGACGAATAATTATTAAATTCATAAAATGATCGTTGGAGGAAAGATGAAGGACTGAACTTAAAATAGAGTTCAAGAAAAACATGGAATGGGCTTGTAAAACCCATGTTTGGCCAAACCCAACCCATTAGGGTGTAGGGTTTGTGTCTTGTGCTCCAAGTTTCTTGAATGCTATATAATGAGACCTCCTCTCATTCATTCATTCATCCCTTGGTTCACTTGCAAACCAAATCTCCTTCTCTTTCTCCTCTTGAGTTAGAAATCGAACTACACCCTTATAGGGTTCCTACTAGATTTCTAAGCTCAAAACCATTCTTGTTTAGTTGATCAACTACACCCTTCTAGGGCTCCTACGCGATCTTCTAAACATTGTGTTTGGATTGCTTGTGAATTAAGAACCTAGCTTTTCTTATTGAAACGCTACTAATACGTGTGTTCAAGAACGAAGTGTTGGCATACTTTTGCTAACAAGGTGATTTGCCCTATTCGACTAACCCTAGTCGATCCACCATTAAACCCAATTAGGGTTTATAGTTCTTGTTCCATTGGTTTCTTGTTCTTGCTAGAAATCACAAAGAGGTACGCATCTATTTATATTCGGTTAATTTATTATTTGTATTTGATCTATTCCGCTGCGTACTCTTTGATGTTTATATGTTTATTATTATTCATATATTCCAACAGATAGTTAGGCAAAATGGCACTTGAGTTAGTCGTTAATAGTGGAAAAACTTATGTGCAAAAGGAGAAAAGGAGTAGTAATCTTTATTTTAAGAAAAAGTATATCTAAAATTTCTTGCAAAACGTTGATATCTGCAACACAGACTCACCTATGTACACGCCCAGCTTCAAAGACAATATGTGAAATACATTGTTCATGATGACCAGCCAACTACGAGGAACCAATCCCACAAGACAAGACCCCAATAGCCCCTGATCACGCTTCTTCATTAACTAAAGGGAGATAAAAAAGGAGTAGCAATCAACCTAGAGTGCACATGATAAGGGCGAGTATACGATCGAATAGTATTAACGTATCCAAGAAAGTAACCATCAATTATTCTCCGTTTGAACATCAAATCCAAATTTAAAAAGTTCAACTGTGACCTTTTATTCTTTGTGAAATTGATTGTTTAATCAAGTGATTATTAAACAACAAAAAGAACTTTTGGTTTGGTATTAGGCAGACCATACAAAGTGCTTTGTTAATGTCATGTAATTATTATCTATGTATGCACCTGAAACCAGAATATAGTCTCTCGGATACAAACCCCCGTCAAAAAAATTCTCCGATTTTCTCTAACAACCAATAAAGATTGATCAGGAACTTATGTCCTTGCTTTATTTAAGCTGATTGAGGTGTTTTTAACGGCATTAACAAGCTAAATGATGGTGGGTGGTTCAAGTCTCAACTCGGACAAGTAAGTGTACGTGTGAGTTTCATGTCAGATAATTTTAATGACATCTTGTTACAAGCTTAAGCTGAGTACGTTAAGACTGGCCTACAAGCTTAAGCAGAGTACGTTAAGACTGCCTACAAGCTTATCGTAAAGACTTACGATGAGATTAAAAATATACAATATAAAATAGATAGATAGATGAATATGAATGTTATATGTAATTTGGAATCCTAAAATAGATAGATAGAAAGATATAGATGCTATAAATGTATTTTGGTAACCATCAGTCCACGAATTCTTGAAAAATGACAAGAGAAACTGCAGAACAAAGATGTATATGAACAAGATAAAAGTATAATTTGAAAGAATTTATTTAATGGTTGGGATTGAAAGGCTAAGTAGTAAGTAGATAGTAACTTAATTCCATGCTATATAATAATGAATGTACAAGTAGGTTGCCTCATCCTTATCTTCAAAACCACAAAACTATCAACCCGCTGCCTCGACGTGGTTCCAGTGGTTTGTAGCATTGTTAATGTAAATAGTAGCTTTGCTGTCGATACGAGGATCAGCCCAATGGCCAGCTCTGTCTTGATCACTTGGATACACTTTATAAGCCTTCATTGAGTCTTCCCAAGTATCTCCCCCTCCTCCTCTTTGGCTCTTCTTAATCTTAAAGATGCCAAAGAAGGAAAAATAAGACTTCCTCTGAGATTTGTGTCCACCCATTCTGTTGATTAGCACAAGTGAACGATTGAGAGTCTTGTGGTTCTAAGTTATTTTGCTATTGCAAGTGAGTCTCTTGGTTTCAATTCTAGGACTTAGGATTTCTACAGATTTTATAGACGGATGCTACCTTTGTTATGGAAGGAATGGAATCAAGGCAAACAAGATCGAATCTTGATACTCCATCTAGACCATATAATTGGTTTTATGGTGCATTAGTGATTTAAAGTTTTTAATGTGACTATGAGTAGGTAACAACTTAGGCATAGATCGAACATGTTATGACAACCTCTCTTTTGTTGTTGACTACTAGGATTGTTGTTGGATTGTTTTGAAGGTCATTGTATTTTCCCATGATCTGTGTACTAATTAATATGGCTCCTATGTGCTGGATATTTAAGATAAAAAAACTAAACACAAAAGTGTTTCTTAATTCTAACTTCAAATTAATGTTAGTAAGCTTTTAAGTAAAAATTATTGCCAAGACCTCAGATTCCATATTCTAGAGATTCTAGACTTCGAGTTTGTATCATGTACAAACTTTTATCTATAGTCAGTAACATTTTGGTCATTTATACGTTATATTCAATGTTATGAATCAGTATATCGTGACCTAGGAGCTTTAACTATATTTAGAAGTTACACGGCCAAGTAAGATTTTGATATGCTTCTTTGACTTAAAAGAGAAATTCAGAACATGATTTACTTCTGTACGTTAATGTGAATTTACTCACATTTATCATGTCTTTATATATTGTTTCCAATTTCAAAAATCTTTAGTCGAGGTGACAAAATGGTTAGGTTGGATCAGGTTGGGTCTTGGGTCTTAGATGGGTATGGGTCTAGATGGGTATAGATCTAGATGAGTCACTTGGAAAAATGGGTCTAGATGAGTTTGGGTCAAACGGGTCTTGGGTCGGGTCGGGTCGGGTTTTTTCTGGTCTTTCATCTTTACCTTTTATTCATCATTAATAATTCGGGTTTTTTTCGTTTTTTTTTTTACGTTTTCGTATGTTTTTTTTAATTTTCGTTCGTTTTTTACTTTTTCGTCCTGTTTTTTACGTTTTCGTCCCGCTTTTTAAGATTTCATCCATTTTTTTTACATTTACATCCGTTTTTTTTTACATTTTCGACTCTTGATTAAACGTTTTCATCTATTTTTTTACGTTTTCATTTTTTTCTTACATTTTCGACCCTATTTTTACATTTTCGTCTAATTTTTTACGCTTTTGTCCTTTTTTACGTTTTCGTCTTGTTTTTTACGTTTTCGTCAGTTTTTTACGTTTTCGACTCCTTTTTTTTAATGTTTTCGTGCTTTTTTTTTTTACATTTTCATCAGTTTTTTTACGTTTTCATCAGGATTTTTACGTTTTCGTTCGTTTTAATTACGTTTTTGTCTGTTTTTTTACGTGCATTGCAACGTAAATTTAATTACTAGAGGTGGCAATTTAATTACTGTGTTAATTAGAGACTAACAGGGTACCCCATGTATTGCAACGGTGGGTACACTATAACTTAAACCTTTAGCGACCAATGGTTTTTATTATACGTTTTTCATGACAATAACTTTACATATGACAAAAAGTTTAGGTTAACATAACTTTAAGCAATGGTGAAATATTTCATATTATATACCTGTGTGAAATGCGGCAATATAGAGTCAGTAGTGAGTAATATTATGAAGATAGAATGTGAAAGTGGTTGCTAATGACTTATGTTCGCGATTAGTTAATAAACAGTTTGATAAAATTAATTAACAGTTTATAAGCCTAAAAGTGTTATACTTCCTAATTACAAAATATGATATTTTATTTTTGGAAACAATTTTCATTTTTATTTTTGCGGATTAATTTGGTTGAAATTTCATAGGGTGTCGTGATTGGTTACAGAGGAAATAACAAAAAAATTATAAGTTTAATAAGTCATAATATTAGTTAAAGTTTAATTACACAACTACCAGTTATATTTAATAATAATCTAATTTTAATTGTCATGAGTAAATTCAATTAATTATATTGAATTATTATATGTTACAATATTTCAAAACTAAATTACACAAATCAAAAGTGTGTAAAATTAATTTCCTTAAGACTTCTATTTATAGAAAATCCAAAACGCTCAAAAATATAGATAAAGATAAAGATTAAATTAATGATAAACATGTGTATTTAAATAATATAATTAACACAATAGACTTTACACATGTGCATTATTTAGCATTAATTAATTCCTGAAAACATATTTTCGTTGAATTTTTTTTTTTTTTTTTTTTTTTTTTTTTTTTTTTTTTTTTTTTTTTTTTGGATTAATTTGATGGAAATTTCAGGAGGTTTTGTGGTTGGTCATGGAGCTGTTCTATTAAGTTTGGCGACTTTAAGAATAAGCAAAAAAGGAGGAAGGCTTCTTTTAGATGTGGCTGTTTAGCCTCACTTACTCTTAAAAAATTGGAAATGTTTATGAAGTTACTAATTTTGAAGACGGACATAACCATCCTCTCGTAGCAGAAAAGGATGTGATTTTTATGAAGAATTCTAGGAATATGGGATATACAAAGCAGCATTTTCTTTACCAAGTTTCGAATGCAAATTTTGGTCCTGCAATCGGTTTTAGGTTTTTGAAACAGTTGTATGGTGGCTTTGATAGAGTTGGTGTTACAAAGAGTGACTGTAAGAACAATAAGAAGAAAATTAGTGTTTTTATTGGAGACCGAGACGCTCAAATGGCTGTTGAAAAGCTGCTTAGTCGAAAGCTTCATTCGCCTGTGATGCGTGGGAATCGCAACAGGCTTTACCTCTCGAGGGATCTCGAGAAGCTTACAACCCCCACCAGGCAGTGTACCTGATCGTTGTAGTATAGTATAGTGACAAGTACCGGGGGATTGATCGTTCAGCTTAAGAATAGTGTCGCTAGGATTAGAAAGCCTAAATACTAGTTCTAAAGGTGAGGGATGATTTTTTTTGTGTTTTTATATTTTATAGAAAGCAATTAAAATTCTCGGGTTTGAAGGATTTGGGCGGAATTAGTTGCTAATCAACTAACCCAATACTAAGATGCAATCAAAATAAAATACTATAAATGAAAATAAACTAAATTATACTAAAGTTGTGAGCAATAAGTGGAGAAAATGTGTTTACTTAGATTTCACTACTCCCTAGACATCTTTTACACGTTAATTACTTGTTATATTTGCATGAATGACGGATCGTATTCCTTAATACCATTCATGGGGTGGCACACTTAACTCCCCAATTCTATGAGCTCTTATCTCCTCCTACACCATGCCCAGCACAACTATAGGGATTGTAAACAGTGGCTCATGCATTAAATACAACCAATAAAGACCTAGTGCGCATCGGTTCATGTTTCTTAAGACGTTCAAGCATGTTACCAATTGGAGATCTGCCAGTTTTCTTAAGCCTAACATATAAATCATTCATCCAAGACAAGTATAAACAAGTAATCAACACATAATTAACATCTAGGTTTCATTAGATCCAAGCAAACACAAGATAGATCTAGCCTAGCATGATGGAATTAAGACAAGAACAAGATATAGACAACCAACACATAGACATATTGATTGAATTGAAAGAACACTTATCTCAATTACACATGTAAGGTATCAAGGGCTTGGAACCCTTGAAAAACATGTAAAATTCGCACCAAGTTCGTACTTAGGGTTTCTCCAAAACTTCCCTCTCTTAATGTGAAAAATTAGAAAACTATATATAGGAAAAGTGGTCTGACGGCGCCAATACAAACATTGTGACGCCGTCACCTCGCCGCCAAAACTATTCTCGGACTGCCTTGATCTACATTTGACGCCGTCAAGACTTAATCATTTCCAGGCCGTCATGACTTTTACTCTTGACGCCCTACCTTCGTGACGCCGTCAAATCTCTTCTGGATCGTCATGGAATTTTGCTCTTGACGCCGTCAGGGAGTTACTCATGACGCCGTCACCTACTATTCCCAGCATGGAAAATTAAGACTTTGGCGTTTTCTTCACTTTTATGCTCCAAAAACGTCCGAATTGCTTCCTTTTCCAGATTTCACTCCCAAAGTACCTAAAATCACAAAAGTAACGATTTAGAGCAATATTTGATCAAATAAATTCGAATTCAGGCTTAAATGACCCCCTAAAAACGGATCATTTTTTGCCTCATCATATACCCTTACACTTGAGATTTGCTTGTCCACAAGCAAATGCGTTTTTACTTTACTCAAAAGACAAGTTAGGGGTCATTTAACACTAATATAAAAGTAATTACAACAAATAATCGTTCTACTAAAGACCAATAGACAAGCACGGATGTCATACACAAGCACCTCACAAATAGTGTTTAGATAATCACATCTCTCGGGTGTAATAAAGTGTAAATTACAATATGGAAACGGAAGATATCCCTCACTACCTGTCATAGCAAAATAGATTACCATAGGCTTGGGAAAGGATCAAACCGCCACCACATGGTGTAAGCACCTAGGATAAACTATCAAAGAGGTCTTTTAAAGGGTTGTAACGTTAGGTGTAGGGATATGAAATACACGGTTTTGTTGGATAAAGGAAGTTTTCCTGGTGGCGAATTAACAATCTTGGTTAATTACATGTACAATGTGGCGTTGCTAAGCCAAGACTAGACTCGACTTAAGCTAATAAATGAAAAATAACAAAAACATAAAATGAACATAGAATAAAAAGGGATGGTAGTCCGTATGTTTTTTCTCTTTTTCCTTTTTTCTATTTTTTTTTCTTTTTCTTGATTTTTTTTTTTTTTTTTTTTTTTTTTTTTTTTTTTTTTTTTTTTTTTTTGCATACACTCTTACCCTACCATCCAAAATAATACATCATAGGGGATTGAGCATTCCACTTACACTTGAATTTTTACATACTTTACAATTAACTAATCTAATGACTCGAATTAAGAAAATCAAAACACTTGGAGCACTTTTAAGATTAACGCACATATGGGGGTAATATATGATGTTCTTCCCCATTACTCCATAAAATAAGTACTTTACCCATGAGTCCCAATCGTCCCAAAACAATATGTACAAGGATATGACTCGACTTAGCAACCGTGTAATCAATTAGATAGTTAACTTAGGGTTTAACAAATAACAATAATGCACTAAAATTGAGCGCATACACGGAAGGCTAAGGCGATTTGGTTGTACATTTAAGTGGGGTGTAACAAATTCTTCCTTTAAGTAAAATGCTTAAAGTTAGAAACGAAAAGATAGGCTCGGAGGGGTGTACTAGGGGTATCGTGTACTAAAAATGAGTACAACGCTAAAGGTGTGGGAAAAATGAGTTGACTTAACTAGCCAAGTAATATGACTTAACTGGTCAAGTAATTATGATACGGGTTTAACACAAGGGTGATCCTAATGCCTCTTATCATGTAGTAAATCCTACCACACGAATGTAGTCTCACTAGCGGTCTCGGGATGCATCACTAACGCAAGTTCTAGAATCTAAATGCTACCGGTACAGTCATAAGCACTAATAGTAAATGCTTTTCCTATCAAATCTAAAGGCGAACCTCACATATTTGCGTGGAAAATTTTTCTGAATATACGGTTATGTGCTGGTCATACAATCTCCTATCCATGAGACGCTTGCTATGGCTAAAGTTTCACTCCTAAATGTTGTAAAAAAAATTTAAATTTGGCGCTAAAATTGCACTAACAAGTATTTCTCATATTTTTATTACACATCTACCATTAGAATAAAACAAACTCAAGCGAAAGTGCATATGTAAGGTATCATCTTTTTACCCTCCCCTTACACTTAAGATGAACATTGTCCCCAATGTTCAAGTAAAGAATGTAAAAGTGAAAAAGTAAAGAGAATGAAATCAAATACTCCCCTGATTCGCTCGGTATGGATAATAAGATGGCCAGGTTAAATCTTCCTCCAAGAAAATGAACAATCAAAGCTTCCCTTCCAGAATATAAATCATCTTCTTGTCATACATAACCTGTAAAACCTGACAAAATAGACAAGACAACCTCGCGTAAAATCGGCGGCATCCTATATAAGCTACTAAATCCTAGAAAACAAGATAAGATATAATGCTTGTGGAATGAAGTTTGCAGATCTCCTGGAGATTATAAAACTTAATAATTCACAAAAACCATAAGACTCCGTTAGAAAAACAAAACCGGTAAAATTTCCAGATTTTTACACTTGACGCCGTCAAGAGTAAACTCTTGACGCCGTCAGAAGTGACCTGCAGAAATTCTTATGTTAAGTTTCCGGAAAATTTCTGGAAAAACTTGGTCCTACTTCCTGGAAAATCCTGCAAAACTTCATTATGACTCAATACAAGCATTTGACTCTAACAAATACGAATATACATGTTCATTTAATATTGTGGAGAATCATGATCGGTTTGTTTCTTGAAAGCATATTTGGGGTTTCCCCTTACACTTATCTTTTGCAAAAATACTTTTAGGTGGAGTTAAGATTAGGCCAAAACAACAAACTAAAGTATTTCCACTATTTAGTTTAGAAACATGATCTACCAACAATAAAAATTAAGCATGCCTACGGAAGCAAATAACAAACAAACAAAATAAGATCACACAAAACATGGGTTGCCTCCCAAGAAGCGCTTTTCTTTATTTACGAGTCTTGTAGCTAGACTCAAGGTCATGGGTTACTACGTGACCTCATCATTGGTTCCACTCTCTGATTGTAGATATTCCTTGTAGAAACCAATCACCTTTTTCTCAACCGCCCCCATAATCATTTGGGCAAATTCTTTATCGACTTTATACCTTGGTCCAAGGGCCAAGCAATCTTTGTAATAAAGACTCCTTTTTTTCCCATACATAATCCATGCCCTTTTTCTTATCCTCCTCATTAGTATCCTCAAAAGCACCAACGTTGTCCTATCAAAACGAGATATAAAGCGAAATTCTTTCATCCTATTAGGCATCCTATAAGTGATACTATCGGTGTTACTTGCAAATCGGATCGTTCCTTCTACCTCATCATATTCCAACTTAGACTCCTCAACAAATGGTTTGCCAAACACAACATTGGATAATCGAAAATCAATAACATTATCAAGATCCTCCACAATCATAAAGTCGGTGACAAAAGTGAAATTACCAACAAAGACATGTAAACCTTTAACTCTCCCGACAAAGTTACAAACTCCACCGGGGTATTTGGGATCTCTTCTAGGTTCAAGTCTTGTTTTCACTATATTATTATAAACAGTTGAGGACATAATGTTGATTGGAGATTTAAAGTCAATGTAAGCATTGCTAATGTGCCTATATCCAATCATACATGGTATCTTAGCATTCTTAGGATCGCCTCTCTTGATCTTAGGTTCAATTATGGTGAAAGGAGATCGCGGGTTATCAATAAGATTATTATAATATGCAATCTCCTCCTTAGTGGGGTATAGATTAAAATGGTCATTAAGCTTCGGATCTATTTCCCCCTCTTCAAGTCCCTCAATAACATTCATAAAGTCATTAGGCCCTAGGTCCTCATTTGAATACAAGGCGGTCGCTAGGTCACTAAATGCATGTTCGAGCTCAACCTTGATCAAACTATTAAGCTCCCTAAGTTCCCTAATCTCACTCTCAATTCGTTCACATAACAAAGCCACTTCTCTAGGGGAAAGGGGTGGATTCACGTTTTCCATAATGGTCAACGGAACAGTCAATGAATTTAATTTACTAACAAAGGCACAAAGAAAAAGATAGACTAAAGAGAACCTAAAAATAAAAAAAATAAAAAATCTTACTAGAAAGGAATCTAGCAAGTAGACCTAATAAAAAGAAATTCTAACCTAGACAATAACTATTCCCCGGGCTGCGGCGCCAAAAACTTGATGCGTGGAAATCGCAACAGGCTTTACCTCTCGAGGGATCTCGAGAAGCTTACAACCCCCACCAGGCAGTGTACCTGATCGTTGTAGTATAGTATAGTGACAAGTACCGGGGGATTGATCGTTCAGCTTAGGAATAGTGTTGCTAGGATTCGAAAGCCGAAATACTAGTTCTAAAGGTGAGGGATGATTCTTTTTGTGTTTTTATATTTTATAGAAAGCAATTAAAATTCTCGGGTTTGAAGGATTTGGGCGGAATTAGTTGCTAATCAACTAACCCAATACTAAGATGCAATCAAAATAAAATACTAGAAATGAAAATAAACTAAATTATACTAAAGTTGTGAGCAATAAGTGGAGAAAATGTGTTTACTTAGATTTCACTACTCCCTAGACATCTTTTACACATTAATTACTTGTTATAATTGCATGGATGACGGATCGTATTCCTTAATACCATTCATGGGGTGGCACACTTAACTCCCCAATTCTATGAGCTCTTATCTCCTCCTACACCATGCCCAACACAACTATAGGGATTGTAAACAGTGGCTCATGCATTAAATACAACCAATAAAGACCTAGTGCGCGTCGGTTCATGTTTCTTAAGACGTTCAAGCATGTTACCAATTGGAGATCTGCCAGTTTTCTTAAGCCTAACATATAAATCATTCATCCAAGACAAGTATAAACAAGTAATTAACACATAATTAACATCTAGGTTTCATTAGATCCAAGCAAACACAAGATAGATCTAGCCTAGCATGATGGAATTAAGACAAGAACAAGATATAGACAACCAACACATAGACATATTGATTGAATTGAAAGAACACTTATCTCAATTACACATGTAAGGTATCAAGGGCTTGGAACCCTTGAAAAACCTGTAAAATTCGCACCAAGTTCGTACTTAGGGTTTCTCCAAAACTTCCCTCTCCTAATGTGAAAAATTAGAGAACTATATATAGGAAAAGAGGTCTGACGGCGTCAAGACAAACATTGTGACGCCGTCACCTCGCCGCCAAAACTATTCTCGGACTGCCTTGATCTACATTTGACGCCGTCAAGACTTAATCATTTCCAGGCCGTCATGACTTTTACTCTTGACGCCCTACCTTCGTGACGCCGTCAAATCTCTTCTGGATCGTCATGGAATTTTGCTCTTGACTCCGTCAGGGAGTTACTCTTGACGCCGTCACCTACTGTTCCCAGCATGGAAAATTAAGACTTTGGTGTTTTCTTCACTTTTATGCTCCAAAAACGTCCGAATTGCTTCCTTTTCCAGATTTCACTCCCAAAGTACCTAAAATCACAAAAGGAACGATTTAGGGCAATATTTGATCAAATAAATTCGAATTCGGGCTTAAATGACCCCCTAAAAACGGATCATTTTTCGCCTCATCAGCCTGGCTTTTATGTCAATTATTATAAAGGTGATTCACTTATTCGTTACATCACAGTTATAATCTCTAGTGCATCATATTATTATATTTAGTGCATCACATTATTAATATTATTATTATTATTATTATTATTATTATTATTATTATTATTATTATTATTATTATTATTATTATTATTATTATTATTATTATTATTATTATTATTATTTTAATTTTTTGTTTTAGGTGATGACGATCGGTTGGTTGGTCTCTTTTGGGCTGATGAAGAAGCTATTAGGGACGGACTACCAAACATTTGGTGATATAGTATCCTTTGATGCGACATTTCGTTCTAACAAGTACATTCTGTTTCGTATTCTGAATTTTTGTTTATTTACTGTTTTATTTGTTATTGACTGATATATACTGTTTTTATATGGTATAAAATGTAGGTATCAAATGGTATTTGTTCCTTTTACGAGTATCAACCATCATAACCGTTGACTTACATTTGCTTCTGGGTTGCTTGCTGATGAGTCTGCCGGAGCGTACATATGGTTACTTAATGAATTCAAAAATGCTTTTGGGAAGGATCCAAATGTTGTTATTACAGATCAAGATCCATCAATGAAGATAGCTATAGAAGAATGCTTCCCAAATTCAAGGCATCGACTGTGTATGTGGCATATTATGCAGAAATTGAGTACGATGGTATTTCTTTATAGTACTTATGCCTATAATGCAGTAGCTTATATTAGATGTTAATTTTTCGTATCCATTCATACTAAAAAGATTTTTATATTTTGAAAACCGTTGATGTATTAATTTTTATCAAATTGATGCAATTTTATTTATTACATAAACTGATGCAGTAAAATAATTTATTTCCATTCCCATTCTTATTATATTAACAATCTTCTGTTTTTTCCAGGTTGGTTCTGATCTATTTAGTGGGCCTTATTTTAAAAAGCGCATATGCGATATTGTTTGGACCGACCAGATTTCACCTGAAGTATTTGAGAAAGAGTGGGAGAGAATGATAAATGATTTTGATCTCCTTGATAATAAATGGTTAGGTGAAATGTTTGTAATGAGAGAGAGATGGATACCAGCGTATTTGCGTGATGTTCATATGGCAGGGCTAATGCGTACTACTTCAAGATCCGAAAGTGAGAACCATTTTTTTGGTAAATGGACCAGCCCCCATCTTTCCCTTGTTGAATTCTTAAGCCACCACGACACTGCTATCGAGTATCAGAGGTACATTGAGGGTAAGAATGACCATGATTCAAGGTATAGATCTCCAGAATTCAAAACAGACCTTCTGATGGAACAAGATGCATCTAACCTATATACAAGAACTATATTCTTTGATGTGCAAGATGAGATGCTTGCTTCTTATAAGTTCTGTATTGCATTGAACGTTGTTCAAAGTGAGAATATGGAAAAATATTCAGTTCGTGATTCCCAGTTTGAGAAGAGAGAGCTCGTTGACAATGTTTATCAGGTATCATATTTTACTGCATCACTTTTTTATATCTACTGCATCATAGTTATAAATCTAGTGCATCATAGTTTGTATATATTGCATCATAGTTATACATCTAGTGCATCATAGGTTTTATTAATTTGTCAAAAATTTTTTGTAGGTTGAATTTTGTAGGTCTGAGATGAAACTTCATTGTAGCTGTAATCGGTATGAGTATTATGGCATGTTATGTCGCCATGCTTTCTATGTTCTAAGGATGAACAATGTAGAGGAGTTTCCCCGAAACTACTTAGAGAAACGGTGGTTAAAGAATGTGAAACCTTCAAAATTAGCTCTTCCCAGAATCAGTGGTGCATCAGATGCAGTAAGGAATGAAGTTTTGGAATTATATGATATTTTTGAATCTACTGTTGATCGTTTGGTACATGACTTAAGCAAGTTAGATATCTACAAAGAAAAGATGCAAGAGTTATTGAATCAAGCTGTTAGTGATATTCCGACAGTTCCCAAAATGAATGGGAAAGCTGTTATTGGTTCAATGCTTGGTGTTAAAGAGCCTGAAGAAAAAACAATGAACAATCCATTGAAGAGTAAAACTAAAGGAACCGGTGTCTTTTCAAGAATGAAGCCAAGAGTCGAAGTATCTGCTGAAGAACTGTCAAAGAGAAAGGCATGTGGGGTATGTGGAGAGAAGGAAGGACACAATTCCAGGACTTGTCAACAGGCGCGACCATCGAAGAAACCAAAGCAACAAGATACAACAAAAAGAGCTGGTTTGAGAGAATCTACGCGCAAAAAATGAATATTTTTTTCTATATTTTTTCTTTTTTTACGAATAAAAAAATGATTCACTTGTAAACATTCTACATTTTTCCTTTTTTTTTACCCATAAAAAACTCATTCAATTGTAAAGAAAGAAAGGTGCATCATACAGTTTTAATGGAAGATTGGCTTAGTTTTCTCAACATGATATTATTATTTTAGTGTATCAATATAAATGATCTCCGTGATGCAGTAACAGATAAATATTGATGCAGTAATTATATTGAACTGTGATGCAGTTACCAGTAATTATAATGAACTGTAATGCAGTAACAATTATATATTGATGCAATAATTATAAAACAGAAACCATAAATAAAAGTAACAACAAACAATGATCATTAAGCTCTGAATTTTGTTCAACCATTAACCATATGTAACCATAGAAACATTGTCTAAATTCCAAAGTACAATTCAAACACTGATCACTAACCAAATATAACCATAGAAACGTTATCTAAAATATATCCAAAAGATTTCAGTTTTTAAGTAATCCCAATGCTAACTTCCCAACACTGATCTATTCAAGAGTCTTGATTAGAGTGTCGTTAAACATCTTCATCAAGTTTGCATCAACTTTAACATCAACATGAGTTAAGATCTTTGACTTCTTTCCTTGTTTCTTGCAAAAAGCTTATGCATCTTTCATTAATTTCTTCTTTTGGTCATTAAGATCTTTTAGTAAAATCTTTGCCAGGTACTTTGCACGAAGCATCTTTATTTGTTGTTTCAGATGTACCCCGTCATCTTGTAGTTCAAACAAAAATACACCTTCCCCGACATAGATTTCCATGTGCCTCATGACAAAGATTCCGCAGTCAGCAACATTGTAAGTTGTCTTCCACTTTAATGGCACCATTTTTGGGATCGACAACCATATCTCAGCAATCTTTGGATGCTTTATCTTTTCAAGGTAATTGACAAATGTATCAATTTGTGAAAAATAATAAGATTTTGTTAAATTAATTTTATTTTTTTTATTACCCTGTGATGCACTAGATATTGAACTTAGATGTACTAGAAGTTTAACTGTTTGCATATTTGTTAAAACTTATAAAATATGATATACTAGATTTTTAACTTTGATGTTGAACTTAGATGTACTAAATTTTTAACTGTTTGCATATTTGTAAACTTTTTACTGCATCATAGCGTTATATGTACTAAATATAACACTATGATGCAGTAAAAAGTTTACAATGTAGTAAATATGACAAAAGTTTTTACTGCATCATAGTGTTATATGTACTAAATATGACAAAAGTTAAACTTGTATGCACTAAATATAACACTATGATGCAGTAAAAAGTTTACAATGTAGTAAATATTTCATTTTTTTGCAGTAAAAAACATTCTTTTTATGTTTAGGTATACTTACCAGAGCTTGTGCATACTTCCCATATCGAACTGAGATATCATCAATGCCATTGTCCACGTTGTCAAGTATGTCGATATTACCATTCTTCATATTAAAGCATATGAGATAGTAATGATTCGACCCACTTTCAGTGATCTTAATGCAAGGAAAGAAGATCTGCAGACATTTTTACGCTTAATCATCATTGGAATTAATTATAAAAATCAAATTATTGGAACTCATAATAATAAATCAATTTTTTTACTTACCAAACCAACATCATTCATGTCTTTCACTCCTGAATTTTTCAAAACACAGTTAAAATTATCTTCAAATGTTTTTCTTCTTTTCTCCAATTCCTTTCCTTCTTCAAAATCGACCATACGATGCGGCTGTTTTTGTAAATAAGAAACGTTTTATAAGCATAAATATGTTACATCTTAATTTTAGCTATATTATATAGTTGAATTACGCACCAGCATTAACGTAGTACAATAAACATTTCTCTTCTATGAAATGTCATCTCGGAATTGCTCCTCATAGTTTAGTATTTTGCTCCATACATCTATCACAGGTGCAGCAACTTCAACTTCAGGGTATACGCTTAAGAAAAAGACACCCTCTATTTGCAATCCATTCAATTCGAATACAATATCACTGCACATTTAAGATTTAGAGAAATTTTAGTATTGATGCAGTGTAATATATATTATAATGCAGTAACACAAAAAAACAGATGCAATGACATATAACCATTGATGCAGTATCTTATGAATAGTGATGCAGTAACATATTACCTTTCAGGACAGCTGTCACTCCACATGTACTCAACTAGTTTCATATCTGCTTCATTCCATTTTTTAAAGATGTGTACTTTCCTATCATAGTATGGAGACTTCATAGCATTAGAGGGCTTTACTATACGCTTTTCCTTCAATATATCATCCTCTTTATCCTCTACCACAGCTTTCGCGCCTCTCTTTTGGACTCTTTTAGGTTTTTGTGTATTTTCTTGAACTGTTTTAGGCTCTGCTTTTTTCGATGGAGCTTTTTGAGGTTTGACCATTTGCTTTTTTGTTTCTTCCTTTTTACCCCTTCCTTTTTTTTCCGGTTCCTCATTGGTTGCTACCTGTTTTGCCCATTTAACCGGTTGCTTTTTGGTTGCTGCAGCAACTTCTTTTTCCTTTTGTATATTCTCAAATGGAATATAATTTATAGGCGCAACAGAACTCACCAGAATCGCATTAATCACATGAATAGCTGATTCTTTTTCCGCATCAACAGTTGTCTTTTTGGCTTCATTTGAATTATCATCCTTCTCAACGTCATACTTTCCAGAACTGTTTCTTTTTAGCTTTAACTTGGTACTATGGTATGGCGGAGTTGCAATTGCAGCTTTTGTTGCAGTGGCACTTGGTGCATCAGAAGTGGCACTTGGTGCATCAGCAGCATTGGCACTTGGTGCATCAGCATTTGAACTTGGTGCATCAGGAATGGCACTTGGTTCATCAGCATTAGCACTTGGTTCATCAGGAATGGCACTTGGTGCATCAGCATTAGCACTTGGTTCATCAGGAATGGCACTTAGTGCATCAGCAGCTAACTCTTTTGCTTCATCTGTTATACCGGCTGACATAAATGGCAGTTTTACTATTTGTTCAACCATCTCAGTTTCATTCAAACTTTCTTTGTCTTTAATTGCCCAACTTAGCTGAGATAGTGTAACATCTTCATCATCCAGTTTTCATCTTTTGTTATTACTTGAAATGTATTTTTCGTGAGATTCGGTTCCTGAGATTCGGGTAACTGTACAATATCTTCAAGGTAATCAAACTGCATCTCTTGTGATTGATTCTCATTCTCATTTGTTGATTGAGATAAGCCTTGACTTGAATTTAAATGAATATCAAATGGAACTATAGCATTGTATTTTGTTGCAACTAAATCTTGTCCCGAAACTTCAGGGTTGGTCCCAAATATATCATCCTTCTTTTCCTTATTACTCACTTTTTCCAGAAAATATTTCATATCAATCAAATCATGATTTTCATTCAAAGCTGTCTTCCTGTTTCGTGACTCATTCAAATCATCTTTAATCGCATCTTTATTTATGCCTTTGTCCCCAGCGATATCATCATTTCCACCATCTTCTTTAGTCTGATCACCCATTTGTTCATTCTGATTTTTTGCATCATCAACATTCTCCCAACCATTTCCATCATTTTCATCAACATTTGTTGCATCATCACCATTTTTATGACCATCTTCATTATAAGATTCAGCAAACAAATCCTTCCTAATTTCAACCAGTTTTTTCAACTCTTCATCCTCAGGGTTTATTCTCGAAGCTATCATCAACTTGTAATCAGTATCCAGCATCAACTGATTACACAACACCATATTGTCTCTTATAATTCCCTTCATTTCCTAAACATTTAAAAGAAACAAAATTAGCTTACTGCATTATAGTGTTTTTATTGTTGCAACATATTTTATAAGATTAAATGTACTGCATCAAAGTTAAAAATCTAGTATATCTAAGTTCAAAATCTAGTGCATCACAGTTAAACTTCTAGTACATCTAAGTTCAAAATCTAGTGCATCACAGTTAAACTTCTAGTACATCTAAGTTAAATATCTAGTGCATCACAGAGTATAATACTTTTTAATTAATAATACCTCAAAAGACTTTGATCTGAACTCTTTACTTGCTTCTTCCATATCAATTTTTCCATAGAGTCCATATTTAAGATCAATTTTTGGAGTCTGTAGTTGATATGCAAGGTTTCCTTCTTCGTCCCCTGTTAGTACATAAACATAGAATTAAATTAAAAATAAACAAGTTTTTCAAAAAGTTTCTCTTTTTAAAACTATATAATATTTTTATATATTATACCTGCTATACTCTTCTTTTGTTTTTTACCCAATTTTTTCTTTTTCATTGGTCCTTCAATCATTTCCAT
The DNA here is from genome assembly GCA_030686995.1 of Artemisia argyi. Taxonomy (NCBI): domain Eukaryota; kingdom Viridiplantae; phylum Streptophyta; class Magnoliopsida; order Asterales; family Asteraceae; genus Artemisia; species Artemisia argyi. The sequence goes on along the minus strand of CM060709.1, from coordinate 45,072,464 downwards.
CGGTGGTTCAATCATCTCAACACCTTCCGCAATTGGTAGACATCCAAAACCCAATGCGAGTTCTTCTTTTTGCCTTTCAAACAAAAGTTTTGAACTCCACGCCTTGAACGTTGGTACTGTTTTCTCCACTTTGACAGTCTCAGATGTCGTTGAATTATCATATATGATCTGCAACAAATAAATTTGTATTAAAATATAATCTTAATTTTTATTGTATGTGAGTGAATATAAGTGCATCAAATATCTATATATATTGCATCATACTTTTTCTAGTGCATCACATATTATTAGTGCATCACATATCTATATATACTCTCTTATCATATTATTTTGAATCAGACAATCATATTTTTTATATCTAATGCATCCCTGTTTCAAATGGTACTGCAACACACACACACACACACAATATATATATATATATATATATATATATATATATATATATATATATATATATATATATATATATATATACTGCATCATACTGTTTATTATTAGTGCATCACATATCTATATATACTGCATCATACTTTTTCTAATTAGTGCATCACAATGTAAGAAAATATAAAAAACTTACAACAAGCAAAAGTAATGGTCCACTGAAAAATTTGTATGGCTGATATCCGGAACACTCCTTGACCATACACTCTACAACGTACGAGCACCAATCCATATGAGACACGTTATCAGTATTAGAGAGATTGGTATAATTCTCTCATTTACCTCCCCATCTTTGTTTCCTTGGCCAAATATGGAGAAGAACAGTACAAGGAAAGCAACCCGAAACTCCCAATCCACTTCAGTTAGACTGCACAAATGTTCCTCCAACTTCGATATATGATTTTTTTTAACAACAATACTTTCCATTATTTCTCTCCATTTTGAAGTAGTCTCCTCATAAAGATTTTTCTCTGCAAGCGCTTAAACTTTCATATCACCCATTGTGTGACATTTCTAAAATTTCATGTCATTAATTTTAATATTTTATTATTAAACTATTCTATTTTTAAATAATTAACTTCGTCGAAAGTTATCCGCGTACATCGTGATACGTTCAATTAATTCAACCGCGACTAGACTATGTCCAGTCAACACTTTCTATGCAACATTGTTTTCTTACAATCCTATTTTAAAAAGTCATAATTTACTCTGATTCAAATTATTACACTTTGAACATTTTTGTTCACCTATATCTATATTTAACTATTTAATTTTAATTATTATTACTTTTATAGTAAATAATATTACTTTTATTATTTATTATTATTACTTTATTAATTACAAAAGTTTAATCGTGAAATTTTCCTCGCGACCAACAAAAATACTATGATGAGTCTACGTGTTCTAGACATTTTATTTTCACTAATAGTCATATTTTATCTGAGTTATTGCCATTTTATCATTTTACGTAGACTTTGTACTTTATACGTATTACGCATATTTGAACTTACGTTATTAGTTTTTAATAATATATACGCACTTCATTAAACTTATCACTCATCTAATATACTTAGTTGGAGTATTTGATAAATTCTAACATTTTTATAAGTATTATATTTTTAAGTTACCCGATTTTAAGTTTTGAGACTTAAGAGCGTAACATTAGTAATTACCGGGACCAAACTACACCCCATAGCTCTCAAGTTACACAAGATAAACTAATACTTCTACTTTAAGACTCCTCAGGCCACGCCTATATACAAAAGATGACAGTTATCACATATTAAGACATGTGTAAAATCTTCTAAGCATGACATGTAACTCTAGATTATAACGAACTAAAAAAATAATAATAATACACATTCATTTTTGATAAAATAATATCTATCCATCTCTTTTGGCTTCTCCTCTGTTCTGTGAACCTACAACCTCCAAACATCACCACCACTTGTTTCTCTAGTTATGTTTATTTGATAAAGATTGAAGGTTCAAGGGTTACTACAAGTTATTGGTTCAAAATTTGTCCAACAAGTTATCATCTCTTGGATAGATTATCAAAGTACTTTGGGGCTGAGGTTATAAAGATTTTATAAGGGTTAGTACAAGGCTTACATAAGGTTAAAGTGGGTCGAAGATTGGAAAGACTTGTTGAAGATAGAAGGCTTAGGATAGTGGTTCTTGGGTTTTTGGTGTTTCTCATCCAAGAATTTGTAAGAGTATATTTAGTTTTCAATGTCTTTCAATCATTTTGATGTAATTTATACCTTGTACAAGTCTTATATGTATTTTGACAAGATATGATGTTGTATATAAAAGAAAAACATGAGTAAAACTTGTTAGAAACTCTTTTTGGTATAACTAATTTGAAACTAGTGATTGGTATTAAGTTTTACTATGAAGTCATAAACCTTGGACTTGGACAACAAATAGAGGATGCTAAAACTAGAACTTGAGCTGTTGAATCATGTTAAAAGGGCTTGTGGTTAAAAGGTTATAGCTAAGAAAAGATTACTAGAAGGAAATATGGTCCTGGAACAAATAGTCTTCTGATTGGATTCATAAATCTCGATTTCGACCCTTTTGTGGTCCGAATCGTCGAAAGTGTAAAACACAAAAGTTGCTCAGAATGATGTTTTATACAAAAACTCGCGAGCACGTAACCTGAAAGTGAATAACAAGGGCTGGAAACCACAGAAACCAACTCGAACTGTTTTGACCCAAAGTTGTCTTCCGTAAACTTAGTCGCATTAGAATTATTTCCCGAACTTGATATTGTACCAAAATTTTCAGGTTTCATAAATAACTTATAAGTCTCTTTTTCATAATGCAATATAATCCTTTTGACTTCGGAAATGGTAATTTAAATATTGACGACTATTATGACCAAAAACCATTTTGACCCATTTTCACAACATATGACTTATACCCTTTTCTATATCATTTTCATTTTACCAAAAATCTCTCACATAACATAACAAACTTTTCCATAAAACGTTTGGCTCATTTCTAACTCTTACACATATAGATTATAAAAGGCAAATAGCCAAACGACGCTTTAGGATACTTCATTACTATAACAACTTAAATCCTATGTACAACATTATGATCAAGTCAATAACTTCATATAGACTTGTAAACTTTCATATTATCATACTGTATTCTAAGACATGATCACTATAATTTTGTAGGTCATCGTTAAAGACTGTGATCTTGCAATACACTATCTATCGTTATAATTCACTACTGATCACTACTGTGAGTTCATAGCCTCGCTTTTACTTACTTCAATTGTTTTATAAACCTCGCGAGGGGGATACATGCTAGTTTTACAAACCGAATACAAGTAGTTTTTTTTTTTTTTTTTTTTTTTTTTTTTTTTTTTTTTTGTATGCTTGACCCGATTACATGATTATAGTCAATTGAGTATATTTCTTGTCAATTAAGTCCCCATCATGAACCGTTAATTTCGTGGGAAACGCTAGTATTATGAATATGCATATTTGGCTTGGCGGGCCTGACCGGGTGAGTAGCGCTCATACATTAACGGTCACATAATATTGAGAGATTACGTGGTAAATGGCAAATCTTACCTTTTCAGGGCACTATTAATCTAGGTCAAGGTTCGGTTTCATGAGCTCTATACTATAATCTGATTACCCGACATGTATTTGTTATATGTCTATTGATAAATAATACTTTGTATTCAACTGCTTACTTATTAAACTCTATGACTTCACTCAATTTTATGTTGACTTTTTAGCATGTATTTTCTCTGGTATTATTTTTGCTAGCTGAGCATTGGGAGCAATCGGAGTCGCGTGGATATCACATATTGAAGGACGTGTTTTCTTCACATTCGATTATTATTATTATTATTATTATTATTATTATTATTATTATTATTATTATTATTATTATTATTATTATTATTATTATTATTATTATTATTATTATTATGCAAATGAGTCATGTTTGAACTCTTGTAACTTAAAGTTTTAAAAAAAAATTGTTGGGACCTTTGTACTCTGATTTATCAAATCGAATGTGACATTTTATTAAACGTCTCTTTTGAGGTCGTTTTATGTAACTTGTTTTTATGAATTATGAAGTGACACCCAAATTGGTATTCCGCTTCGTTGTAAATTTTGGGGGTGTCACACATTGGGATTCCTAGCATATCCCTAACCAATTCTCGAGTAATTTTTATTTTTCTTCCATCATTCATTGTAATCGAGCAGGTTTCTGAATCGAAATTTCTAACCACCCAAAACCCTAATTCTGATGTTATAGAATAAAAATTGAAGTTATTATGAAGCTCGCCAAATCCCATCTTTCTTAATTCCTCCACCTGTTGACTTCTTAAGTTCTCCAGAACCTTCTTCAGATTTCTCGGTGACATTCTTATTTTGATAGATTTGGGTTCGTTAATTCTAACTTCCTGTATTAAACCTTCGTCTTCACATTTAACTTTTTCCTTTTTAACTTTCTTCTTTCTTACAAGAGCCATTTTTGAATACGAGTTTTCAAAATCTGATTCAGAATCCATCTCTATTGCAGGTCTTTTACCCTTTCTTTTCTTTTCACTTGTACTACATTCAGTAACAGAAATGGTTTTCTTCTTCTTCAATTTTGGTGCAGAATATTTAACAATCTTTCCGGCTGCATTTTTCTTCTTTTTTGCAGCATGTTCAAAAACAAGACAATGAAGTAATTCATTCCATTTTTCTTTAGCAGCCTCTTTAAAAGCTGCTATTTTAACTGAATCTTCTTCGTCTGATTCTTCGTCATCCGTTTCATAATAACCAATTGAAACTCAATTCAATTTCTAGTACATCAATGAAACCATCATCAAACATAAAAAATAACTTTTGCACATCACATAATCTATATTTACCCTAATTTATCCTCATACGCTGTAAAATTAAAGGTACTGAAACTCAGTTAATCAACTAATACATCATATAAATTAAATGCTACTGCAACTCAGTTAAACTGCTAGGACAACATATAAACCATCAACCACACAAAATCTTTTTTGTACATCACTTAAGATAGATTTACCGTAACTTATCCACACACGCCGCAAATCAAATAGCAGTGCATCTCAGTTAGGACTCTAATACATCATATAAGACATCAAACTTTTAAAATCTTTTTCACACATCACATAAGCTACAGTTTCCCTAACTTATCCACACACGTCGCAAATCAAATAGCAATGCATCTCAGCTAAGCCTCTAATACATCATATAAGACATCAAGCTTTTTAAATCTCTTTCGTACATCACATAAGCTACGTTTACCCTAACTTATCCACACACGTCGCAAATCAAATAGCAGTGCATATCAGTTTAGCTTCTAATACATCATATAAGGCATCAAACTTTTTAAATCTCTTTCGCACATCACATAAGCTACATTTTCCCTAACTTATCCACACACGCCGCAAATCAAATATCAGTGCATCTTAGTTAAGCATCTAATACATCATATAAGGCATCAAACTTTTAAAATCTTTTTCGTACATTACATAAGATATATTTACCCTAACTTATCCACACACGCCGCAAATCAAATAGCAGTGCATCTCAGTTAAGCCTCTAATACATCATATAAGACATCAAGCTTTTAAAATCTTTTTCAGACATCACATAAGCTACATTTTCCCTAACTTATCCACACACGTCACAAATCAAGTAGCAATGCATCTCAGTTAAGCCTCTAATGCAGCATATAAGGCATCAAGCTTTTTAAATCTCTTTCGTACATCACATAATCTACGTTTACCCAAACTTATCCACACACGTCGCAAATAAAATAGCAGTGCATCTCAGTTAAGCATCTAATACATCATATAAGACATCAAACTTTTAAAATCTTTTTCACACATCACATAAGCTACATTTTCCCTAACTTATCCACACACGTCGCAAATCAAGTAGCAATGCATCTCAGTTAAGCCTCTAATACATCATATAAGGCATCAAGCTTTTTAATCTCTTTCGTACATCACATAAGCTACGTTTACCCTAACTTATCCACACACGTCGCAAATCAAATAGCAGTGCATCTCAGTTAAGCATCTAATACATCATATAAGACATCAAACTTTTAAAATCTTTTTCACACATCACATAAGCTACATTTTCCCTAACTTATCAACACACGTCGCAAATCAAGTAGCAATGCATCTCAGTTAAGCCTCTAATACATCATATAAGGCATCAAGCTTTTTAAATCTCTTTCGTACATCACATAAGCTACGTTTACCCTAACTTATCCACACATGCCGCAAATCAAATAGCAGTGCATCTCAGTTAAGCCTCTAATACATCACATAAGACATCAAGCTTTTTAAATCTCTTCCGTACATCACATAAGGTACGTTTACCCTAACTTATCCACATATGCCGCAAATCAAATAGCAGTGCATCTCAGTTAAGTTTCTAATACATCATATAAGACATCAAACTTTTAAAAAAAAATTCGCACATCACATAAGCTACGTTTACGCTAACTTATCAACACACGCTGCAAATCTAATAGCAGTTCATCTCAGTTTAGCTTCTAATACATCATATAAGGCATCAAACTTTTTAAATCTCTTTCGCACATCACATAAGCTACATTTTCCCTAACTTATCCACACACGCCACAAATCAAATATCAGTGCATCACAGTTAATCCTCTAATACATCATATAAGCTATCAACCATACAAAATATCTTTCGCACATCTCATAATCGATATATATTCTGACTTAGCCTAAATCATACATATCAACATACATGCTAGTGTATTAAACTTCATTTTCTAGTACATCACGAGTACTAGAAAATGAAGTTTAGTACATCAAGCTACCTTTATACTACATTAACCTAAACACACTGTAAATATATCACTACTGCATCTAAATACTACTTCTAGTGCATCACATAAACAGTCAAGTATTCAACTTCTAACACGCAGCAAAATAAATGATACTGCATCACAAATAAACTACTAATACATCATATAAGGCATGAAACATACAAAATCACTTCGCACATCTAATAAACTTTATTTACCCTAACTTATTTCAAAATAAATGATACTGCATCACAAAAAAACTACTAATACATCATATAAGGCATGAAACATACAAAATCACTTCGCACATCTCATAAACTTTATTTACCCTAACTTATTTCAAAATAAATGCTACTGCATCACATATAAACTACTAATACATCATATAAGGCATGAAACATACAAAATCACTTCGCACATCTAATAAACTTTATTTACCCTAACTTATTTCAAAATAAATTCTACTGCATCACAAATAACTTTTACCTGATGGTTCTGCGATCAATTTTTTCGATTCCGCTTGTTTTCTAACTTTTTTTCTTTTTTCTGCTTCAACATTCATCTTTAAACTCTTTTTTTTTTGCTAAATTCATAAAAAAAAAATGAACAATTAGTAATTATAATAACAAATCGATGCAGTAAATAATGATATATTTTTATAAAAAACTGACGAGGTAATGATTTTTGTGGTAGATTCTTACTCGTCATTCATAAATCAATCGATGCACTAAATTTTGATTGATCGGAATGAAATAGAGACGATTTTTAGGGTTTTTAGAGAGAGAATAGAGACGAGAGAGAGAAAGAAATGATCGGAATGGGGAGAAAAAGAGAGAGTGTGAATTATTTCAGAGTTAGGTGTAATTTTAAGTTGATGCATTATTTCCCCTCATGTTTGTAATATTTACAAAAACGCCACTCCGCTTTTATTAACTTGTAATTTAAATCTAATGGTTGAGATCACTTCCTACACTTTTTATTATAACACCCTTTTTATAATAACCCCACCCGATATATATATATATATATATATATATATATATATATATATATATATATATATATATATATATATATATATATATATATACTAGCTTTCGAAGCCCGCCCGATGGGCGGGCATGACTTATAAAGTTCCTTGTAAGGTACTAATTAAGTAACGCTTGTTTGTTAATGTGTTAAACATGAAAATTAGTTGACCGTTAGGTTTTAGTTAACGGAAAATAATATATAAGGAAGGTGGGCATGAGTCATAAATATCGTTGGAAGTTATTAGGTATCCGAAAATAATATATTAGGAAATATTTGAGGATCAACAATTACAAACAAAAATTATTTATAAGAGGTTTTTTTTTTTTTTTTTTTTTTTTTTTTTTTTTTTTTTTTTTTTAATTGTAGGGTTGGAATGTATTAGTTAACGGTAACTTGAATTAATGCTTGTGAAGCATCCCACTTCTCTCTCTAGCTTAACAAATATCGGACATTCATTAGTTTTCGAAGCCCGCCCATGACTCATAATTATCGTTGGAAGGTATTAGTTAACGGAATATAGTATATAAGGAAGACGGGCATGACTTATAATTATCGTTGGAAGATATTAGTTATCGTAAAATAATATATAAGGAAATAGTTGAGGATCAACAATTACTGAACTATTAAAAGGTTTAAATTTATTGTTTAGAGCCCGACCTCTATTTGTGGTTTTTGCACCATCAAAACTATTTTAACATAATAATTTTGTTAAATATTTTCTTTGGTGCCTCATATTTATAGACCTTTTAACCACATTTTGTTTAATGATCAAAATAATTTAGCTATTTAAAGGTTAAACAATATATTTAAATGGAACACTATTTAAAGGGTGCATATCTAATTGTTTAGTGCCCATTCTGTAAAAAATATTCGTTCGATACAATTACCCATAAATTTGATGCTAATATCTTTCTTTGAACAAGTCAAATCTTTCTCAATTTTTTATTGGTCTCCTAAGAAAACGGACTAATAAGCGTGATTAATTACTCATCATGATCTTAACAAGTATGCTAGCTTTCAAGATGGTCCGCCTTGACGACAAGCTGACAGTGACGAAAAGAAAATAAAGGACTACTGCAGAAATGTAATCTAAAATAACTCCAACATCTGTTTCTAATTATAGAATTTAAACTTGTGCAATAAAAGTTATACATTATGTGGGATGGATTCATTTTATCTATAAGAAATGTATGCTGTATGCCCTCTAGTAGGGGTTATAAGACTGATAATTAACATATCTCAATGCCAATAAGAAAGAGACATGAACATGAATAATAAAGAAAACTTACATTGACTTTCTACAAACAAAGTCAATGAAAATTGCTTCGCTCCAACACTGGATGAATATAATCAACATATTTCTCCCATAAAGGCTTGTATTTTTCCATTCCGATCTTTAGCCACGGCTTTGAGTTGCCCTTAAATGCAAAGCAGCTCCATTCTCTATCACCTCTGGATCGACATTTGCATGTGTAGCCCAAACCAAGCACATGCCATGTAGGATTTAGAGGCTCGGTTAGTCCATAGAACGTAAGGAGTCCAGGTGGCAATGTGCCCAATTTCCATAACGTCATGCCAATGTTCTTTTCTTGCCGATAATGATAAATCCCCGTAACATTTCTTTTACGCCACTCAGCCAAATCAAATACATTCATACCAAATGCCCATCCACAAGCATCAGGATCAAAATGTGATCTTATGAGTGGGTGAGAGTAGTTTAAGTATTTATGGTATCTATGAAACGTCTCCATACATGTTTCAACCGCACCATTCACATTTCCATTCAAATCTAATGTAAAAACGCCCGAGAGATCCTTTTGAACCACAACATCGTCATCAAGAAACACCACCTTCCTCAATTCTGGAAAGACTTTCGGGATGTAAAATCTTATATGATTCAACACAGACAAATATTTTGGGTTTCTAAACTTTATTGGAGTTTTTCTTCCATCGTTATTTTCTGAAAAGTAGTAGCTTTTTGTGTTAGAATCTTGAAGCTGTTTGAGAACAGGAACGTGTGAACCAAGTAAAATCCTCAAACTTCTGCACATTGACAATCACCCCATGATATGTGTTCATGGTAAAAAATGCCTTCATTGCAGCATAGTTCACTTCATCGGTTACTAAATGGAAGACTATCCTGTAAGGGTTTTGTGAATTTATAAACGTCGAGTTTATCACAACTGAAGTTGCAAGAATGTTATCAGAAAAGACACAGAAATGATAGAGACTATTGTCTGTCAACTTATTGTCTTTTCGGATCATATCAGGTGCTTTTTTATGTACATTAATCAAGCGTCTACCTAAAGTGCCGAAAATAAGTAGAGCAATGCCATGTAACAGTTTAATTTAGTTTCGTTGACCTGTTTGCCCTGTCCCCATTTATATATTATCAGTGTCAACATTAAATATGCATTAAGAAAATTTTGACCCGTATCTTCTTCGGAGATTCTTGTTTTAACCGTTTTGACATTTAATAACATTACTAAATTAGTCCATTTATATCTTGGATCAAAATTGGCAAAATATATATGTTAAAATAGTTGGCAAAAATGTGGTAATATTACCTCTAGCATTGATTGGTCAGCAAAAAATTTACTTAAGGCACTGAAAAAAATCACTTGTACATGTTGTGTCCAATGCTTACACTCGGAATGCACCTACAGTTTCGTGAAATGCTGCAATCAAAGATGTTGATTCATTATTATATAACTTAATAGAAACACATTAAGCATTGATACGAATATTGCCAAAGACCCTATTCTTACCGATTATGTAGTTCAAATGGTTATAAGAATTGATTATTAATGTATTACTATTTTATAAAATGAAAAATAAATAGCTAAAATGTTACCTAAACAAAATTTAGATTGGCTCTAAGAACTGATGTTTTATGAAATGTTCCCTACTTACATCAGCAACCATGAGATCACACCATCATAAATCAAACCTTTTGAATCACATAAAGATAAATTGACATTCAGAATAATTTAGCTCCAATAATTTACCTCATGGTGGAAATTAAGAGTGAACTGATGCTTGTTTCAAAAGTATGTGAAATAATAACTCGCGGGTGTTTGCTTTCGCTTATATAATGGGCATGCTTATTTAGAATTCATCAACTCAATAAGCTGATTGTTAACGTCTTATGAGCTAAAGTTAATAAGCCCGAAAGCCATTAATATGAGCTAATAATGAGCTAAACCGAGCGCTCCCCCTCCCTCGTAACTCTAAAGTCGATTAAATTGAGAAACACATACTTTTTTTTGTTCATGGAAGAGACTTTGGGCAAAACCTGTGAGCACGTTCTTCCAAAACCTGTAATTCATACATAAGAGCTTTCATCAATGGTTATGAAGAAGATTACATCACATGATGAATTACGAACAAATAACTGGTTTATTGGTAGCGTAGAGATAAACATGTAACCCAAAGGAAAAATGCATAATAGAAGAATATGTATTATGAACGGATCTGTGGGCAAGGATTTCTAAATATTGCCCATGTTAAATTCTTGTATAATTTCCTAACATTTATATAATCTCGTCAGTTCAATGCATGGAAAAAAGGTTATAAAGAATTTCATAATTTCTGTTTTTTTTTACAATATACCGTCTTTAACTGAGACCTCCCTTGAAGTTGCTGCAAACTTGTTGACATATTTGGAGAATTTCCTTGCGCGCACCAGTTGTCTGTATGAACAAAAAATTCCAAAAGAATATGACGATTCAACAAAACCAAAAGAATATGACTTAAATGGAAAAACGGGAATCAATGGCTCAGGACTGACTGTACCCTTGATGATTAGTGGCGATTCAGAATCATAGTTATTCATATTTTTAAGATTGAGAACATGGAGAAGCATACTAAACTATCTGTCCAGTTGAACGAAATCATAATGGAAAAGCATACTAGCCTATCTAGCTGTCTATTTACATTGTTTAATGATTGACCCAGTGAACTCCAGGTTCATCAAGTTATACACAATAAAACTGAGATCGTTAAACTATGAGGAATGACTTATAAGCCTGCCGGCAAATGAGTAGTTATCTAGCATGTTTATAAATTAGTTTTAATTATTGATAAAACGCAACACATAAAGTTCTAACATGCTAATTATCATATTTATTTTCATGCCCGTTGAAGATGGATTCATTGGTTTGCAGAACTTAAAGTAGGATTTTAACTTTTGTTGAAAGTCAAAAGCAAAAGTTAAATACAAAAGCAAATTATGGAAATATTAATCAACATAAATATAATGTGATACAAAGAATGATGCAAAAAGTGCATTCACCTTGAGCCTTAACATTGCTTGATCCCACATGTTCAGTTCCCGTATCAATAGTGAACGAAGAAGAATCACAATGTTCTTGTTGCAGATGGCTGTGAACCTGTGGCCTTGTTGCAGCATTGACATCAGACAATCCCGGGCCACTACCTAAAGCCATCTTTTTACAGCTCGACTGCTAGACATGAAACTTGTTTCTCCATCTCTTGTTAGCTGGATTTCAGCATCTCTGTTTTTTCGTCTTATATTGCCGAAGAAGACATACCTTCAAAGTTTGGTTCACATGTTATTTGCTTGATATAACACTTCCAAGGTCTGCACATCTCATTTAATTTTAAGTTATTTCGTGAAATTCCAACACGCTCTTTAGTTGTTCAATTTTTAGATTGTACCTTTATTTTTTAAACACAAATTTCTTTGGCAAGCCTGTCCGGGCTCACCATCTTGGGAGTGAAAGAGACCACCACCAAAGTCCACACTGTAACTATTCAAACAACATACTGTCTTAGAAACCAATGGAAAATGTCAAACAACATACTGTCTTGCTTAAGTAAATATAACTTTATTAAGTAACATACCGTTGTTGGACGGTCTCTTGTGAAAGCAGCTTCCTCCTTTCTAAGAATTTTTCCAGGAAAAGATGTATAAGACTGCAACACATAAAGAATACTGCAGTAGTAATAAGAGCATCAGCATATAAATCTGTTTTAGGACAATCGAACGCTAGCTTGTTGTAAATCCTATATATGATGTCCAACCCTTTCGGTTCCAAAAGCACATGAGCTCTCCATATATGGCCGACCTACGCGTGACACGTGCATCGTTGACCTATTTGGTGATCCTGTTTATGGAGCATGCATTTCTCGCCCCATTGGGATACTCACATTTGTTCTCGTTTGTGGTGCAACATCGGTTTCTAATATACCTATAATAACAATTACATAACACATTTGTTGGGGAGATAATTAGAAAAGTATTCACATGAATGATTATACGGGGACGTAATGTTTATCTGCATTCAACTGTCTAAGAAGCATGTTACAAATCTTTTAATGACCAACTCTGCAATCTAACTGAAATGAGCAAAGTTAAAGGGGATGACTTACATCTGCAAGAACTTGATGGTCTCGTTGTTATCCATGGTCGGATGTGGAATCCCAAGGTTCTGAATTGTGCAGGCCAACAGTTATTGGATGCTAAAAAAATAATTGACATCTCTATCGAAATTGACCAAGAATTACATGACGCCTGCCATAGTACAGAAACTACTTGTTCCCATTTCCATTAAGCTACTTTTGCAAGTTGCATATGTCGATGCTTCCTGATTCTGTTGTTAGAAGTCTTTGGAATGCCTGTCCTGTCAACTGTCCCTGCAACAATAAACAAAATTGCAAACTTAAAGTCAAACCTTTGCGTGCAAAACGTGCAGTACACAAATAAGGACATCACATCACCTTCAACCTGCAACGGCCATTGTTCAGGCGTTTACTGTTATATAGCCATGTGGCCAATAAATGCACTCTCAGGATCACCAACAACGTGGTCGTTGAACTGGTTTTACAATTAGAATTTACATATTAGAAAATTTATTTGAATTTATATATTTCTACTGTATTAGAATTTATATATTAGTAATCAAATGTATACTCACCGGTACACGTGATTGATTCTCTGTCCCACCTTGCTGTGCCGGCCTTTTGCCGCTTCTGTTTGGTAAAATATCAGAGTGACCAATATCTGATGGTACGGAAATTAAGATTCGGTTAACAAACACTTGAGGACCAAGAACAAAACACTAATGTGCATATAAGCTAAAATCACAGCCCAAAACATGTATTATAAATGAATTAGTAATGTATCTGATGAAAGCGTGTTTTGGAAAATGAACCTGCTTACTTTGGCTTGTCCGGGGCCTGAATCCTGTCTCTAGCAGGATCAAAAGTTGGTTGGGTATTATTGGCTGAAGTGTCCATGGGTGCGCAAGTTTGTGCGTACTGAGTATTGTCCCCACCCCTTAGCTTAGACACTGTTTGGTGTTGTTGTGTTAAGCCTGTGGGCGGTGCAGCAGGTAATTCATCAGCAACGTCAGAATCTGCTATTGTCAATAATCAGATATAACGACAGAACGAAATGTAAACTTAAAAGATGAAAGATTTAGATAAAGGTAAAAACTGCTCACGTTGATTAGCAATATTTGCCAAGGCAACGTTGTTGCCTACGGCAGGTGTGACTGTACATGTTCGTACTTCGTACATTCTCCTGAGCAGCGCCATTATTTGCTGCCATTTGTGTGGTCACACGTCGACGGAAATTCCATGCAGGAGGTTGTACGTGCCCGTGAGCTGTTAACCAAAAAAAATAAAACAATGTCAAAGAGTAACTTCTTCTATACACGGATAACCAAGAGTATTTGTGGACCCAAAAAAAAGCAAACAAACCTTCAGCACAATCAATGTTTCTTTCAAGACAGGTAGCATGAGGACTATGATAATCCGATATTGTATTCTCAACACAGTTAAACAGCCTTCTTCTAGTAGCATTTTGTCTCGCCGAGGTAAGGGACGAAGTCGTATTATAAAGGTTGTTGGAGGTATAGTGATGAGGCAAATAAGGATTACCATTTTCAGAGTCGAAATTTGGTTTTTCTTTCATATTTCAAAACAGCAAGATACTGATTTTTTATATGAATAAAAAAATTCCCAAAACACCAGCTATTAACAGTTTATGAACAACCATGATGATAACAAGTAGAATAAGAAAACATTAAGACGAAAAGTGGGAAGTGAGTTGAAAATGCTGGAAGCGCATAAAGATTAGACCCAGCCTAACGACCCAAACTATAAAACATGACATGCTAATCAAAAGTCAGTTACGACTATGTCTCAAAACAGAAATTCAAAAATTAAAAGTTACGTTGGTTCTATTATTAGGTGAAACCAGCTTTTAACGAAGCTGTTGCAGGCATGTCTTTGAGTGGCATTGCAAGGTGAGATAAGCTCTAAGATTAGAAAACCCAAACACACTTTAACTACATAAAGAATGAGTTCTTTTATACCCAAACATTAATGACTATGCATATATTTGTTACTCAAAAACACAATAAACACACTCAATTCCAGAAAATTATCCAAGCACCCTCTAAACAAACAAACATTTTTCAAAGTCTGAGAAATGTTTGGTTACATTAAAAATGGGGAATTCTAAGTAGCTAATGCTCATTAATGAATCTCTAAGTTGTTTTGCTCTATATAAACCATTTAAAAAAGCTTAAGCTGTTTAATAAGCTTAGCCAAATGTTCTCTAAATAGTAGTTTAGGACTTGCTTCTTAGTAGTATCAAAACACAACAAATAAGTTCATACATACAACCATGATTTTATTAACCTTCTTAATTGACAATATTGAGTCGATCGAGCTAAAAAATATTAAAAGAAATAATGGAAAGAAAGATATGTCAACTGAATTGGGGTATTTGGATGCAGAAGCACAAGCTACTTGATTAGGGTGGGCACTCACACCATAGTATCCCGCATTTCTGAACCTATGTCCCTTGACAATCTGAAACTTAAAATGTACTCCAAGCATAACAGGACAGATTTTTTTTATGAAAAAATGGGACACATTGTGCTACACACCTTCCATATTTCCGACTCCCTGCTTGCAGTTGTCGATTCCCATCACCTATGAAATCACAAACTTCAGCCTACAAATGAGTCGGTCCTGTTTTTGAGGCTGGACTATCACTTAAATCTTGCTTCTTCATTGTAAAAAATTAAGTTATGTTGTCGATATAATCATATGCATTAACTAAAAACTGATTTCCTATAAAATCAGAAACATCTACTGATTCATGTGTTACTTTATCACCATCTGATATAATCTGACCAGCTTATTGAACAACTTGTTCACGGTTAAGCTCAGGATCTTAATATATAGTCAACAGATGAGAAATTAATGTAAAAAATTGATGACTTACTTTGTTAGAGATTGAGCTAAAGAATTCAATGAGTAGGCAAAACCAGATACACCATTACATATGAGTTATAAACTGAATAAACTGATGAATTAAAAAGAACGTTTGTCCATGATATTAATTATATATTAATAAAAGTTATAAAACTGAAGTAATTTGAGCCTCTTCTCGTGCTTCTTAAAAACAATTCTCTACGATTGAAACTAATATAAGAAAGATTATTAGTTAGTATACCTACTAAATTAGAGGTTAGCAATACTTATAGCTACTGGCTGTTTTTGATAAAGAGTTTTCATTACAATTAATTAGACTCGTGGAAGATGAATTGTAACTGTGATACATGACCAAGAAATATTTAGTACTGAACGGGAATTGTAGAAACATTGCACCCAACGAAAACTAAACAGGGGTATACTAAGTGAAATTATTACATCATAAAGATAACTCTCTGCACGTTTATTGTGATTTGCAGGAGAAATTAAATGCCTCAACCCTGCAAGCCAGATGTCTACCTTAGTTAATTACTATGAAATAAAAGTAAATATTTAGAAGAAAGTGAAGTGTATCAAAGAGTGCTAACCAGATCAAGGGATCTTTCACTGTTTTGGTAAATTAGAGAAAAAGATAAGTACTCCTCAGGCCGGTGATATTGTTTAAAAACATAATATTCTTATAGATGATTTATTGTATGTATTGAGCCCTACACCAATAACAAAGATACCAATTCAGTTTAGCATCAAAAACTAAATACGAAGTAAGAAAAACTATCAAATAATTTGCAATGTACAAACCACCCATAATAAAAACATACATGATCATGTCTTGATTTACAATAACTTATATATACATGTAACATACCTTGGATCGATTATGTTGTTGGTAGAATGATTCCTTTGGATCACAAGTGAAGGTTTTGTATTCGTTAAGTGAAACAAAACAAAGCAGTCATTCAAACTGCAAAATATTATGAGTTCTGAATATCGACATACATGTGGTTTAGTTCGATTGTAAAGATGAATGAATGATATTAAGAAAGTACGAAACAAACTAATATGTTACATCTTGTTTTCAGAGTTCATGGAAACTGATATTAAAAAACAACGAATATATGAATAACATCATGATAAATAACTTACATCTTGTTTTCAGAGTTCATGGAAACTGATCTTTTGGTGGTTGCATATTACCTATTCCTGCATACACACACAAAAGGCATGAAACATATTAGCACAAAAGAATTATATAACTAAAACATGAAAACTAAAAACGAATTTTTGTGTGTGTGAATGTGATTTTGGCTTGTTTATATAGGCATGGTTTAGATAAAAGCATATTAGAAACTAAGAATATTGCTACTGTGGATGATATTGTGACAACTGGCGAAATAGGGAGCCGTTTTAAAACCCCCATTACATTAAAATTATAAATTTGGAATTTTTGAAAGTTTATTGTGACGAGATATTTTACGAACGTTGGTACGAGATTTTTAATCGTACGATATTTATGAGATTTGGTTATTTATTTATGGTTTGGTTTGATTCGGTCGTGATGATTTATTTTGAGATCGTTATTTTGGCACTACATTGACTCCGGCACTAGGTTAACCTAACAATTTTAATTACATTTTATTATTGGATCGGATTTTATTATTTTTGGAACGGGTTCGGTTTGAAAGACATTTGGTTATTTAAGTTTCGTGTTTGGTCCGTGCATTGACACCGGGCTACTTAAACCCCTCACACTCCTCACATTTATTATTATTATTATCAAATTCAATTTTTTTTTAGAGTAAACCTAAAATCGTCCTTGTGGCCTGCGTATTCCAAAAGCAACACACCTTCACCTTCACCACTTTATTTCTCTCTCTCTCTTCTTTGAAACACAACCACCGCCGCCCCTTATTTCCACCGTAGCGCCGCCACCGCACTCTCACGCTAAAAACAACACCACCATCTTCACCATCTTTTCGCGATCTATCTTTTGGTACTAACCACGCGCGATTTGGACCACTTTAACACCCGTACGAATTTAATACCACCAGTCTAACACCACCATTTTTGTTTAACCTTGTTGGGTTTTTAAAGAAATCAAGTTTGGAGTCGATTTTGAAGGTGAGTGGCCACGAATCTCACTCGTGTGCCTCGATTCGTGATTTAATCCGTGTCCACACGGGTTGTTTTTGTTGGGTTTCGAATTATAAGTGATGGGAAATGATAGTTTTGTCATTAAAATCCGTTTGGTATCTTGGGTGTAGATGTTGGAATCGAGTGGTGCTCGATTTGCTATATGGGTCGTGTTTGGTTGTGGGTTTTGGCACGAATGGCGCTTGGCCGAGACATATGGTCTCGGTGAGACCCTTTTCTTGGCTCGTTGGGAGTCCAAGAGGACTCATGGTCCGATATTATTGATTTGGTTAGCCGATTTGATGTTGTGATTGTCTTGGGTTTGCCGCGACCTCATATGGTCCGTTTGGCAGTTTTGGTACGGCTCGTTGAGCCTATGTTGTGGCCTAGTGGCCTTAGTTTCGAGTCCTCGTGACTCACGGTTCTAGCCGAGACCCAAGTGGGTCGTTTGGCTCGGGTTTGGCGTGGTAAACCAAACCATATAATATGCTTCTTGGATGTTTTATTATGGTTATTATTATTATTGTTGCGGCATTATTTTGGACCGAAGCTTTTGGATGGGTCGAGACACTTTGTGGTCTCGACATGGTATACTTGTGATTTGGATTATGGAGTTGTGTTGACGAGTGTGGATTTGGGGACCGATTGTGAGACGGTCAATTAGATGACGGAGATAGGTTAGTTGGGTGCCGTAGTCGGACCCTCATGTTGTAGCACGTGGTTATGGGATTGATTTGGACGGAGTTGATTTATTATTGTGACTTGATTCTTATTATTTGGACTTGGACTATGAGCCGAGAGTCATGACTCGGACATGTGACCAAATTCTATGACTCGATAAATATTTAAAAGTCGATATTAAAAATAATACTCGTAATAATATTATTGAGAATATAATCGTTTATATACGTATATAGACGTGTTAAACGTATATATATATATATATATATATATATATATATATATATATATATATATATATATATATATATATATATATATATATATATATATATATATATAGGGGGACTTTCTTACGAGAACCATTTTATCTGCGAGAACCGAGAGAACCACAAAAAACATGCATGCACGCCTTTTAAAATAAAATAAAAATACATGCAAATCATCAACAATCGTAAGCATCCACCTATGTTCTTCAATATCATTATGAACTCATCATCTTTTTTCACAAAAACTTTACCCACGGCCGCAATATTGTCGTTGCACGTCTTATAAGAACATACATGCACACCTTCAAAGAAAAATTTTTTATTTTCAATTTCTTATCAAATTCTTTAGAACAACTATGTTTTTTTTAAAACATATGTGTTGTTTTTAAAACATATGTGCAAAAATATAATTATTGAAGGCGAGCATGTATGTTTTTGGTGGTTCTCTCAGTTCTCACAGTTAAAATGGTTCTCGTTTGAAAGTTACACTATATATATATATATATATATATATATATATATATATATATATATATATATATATATATATATATATATATATATATATATATATATATATATATATATGCGTATATTAATAATAAAACGATCACGAGTAAACGTTATAATAATATAACGATAGTTATTATGCTATGCAAATAGAGTAATAAATGTCGGACTATTGTTATAAATAATAACTATATAAATAATGGCGAAATAATAAGTCGGGTAAATAATAATTAAAAACGTGATTTTGTTTATAAATTAGAAACTTATCGAGTTATCCGAGTTGTGGTTCTTTGAAGTCCAAGTGGGCTTTATATTGTGACTTTTGTGTTGTCATGGATATATGACGATTAATATAAATATTTTATATATCAAGTGACTTATCTAATCGACGGATTAGATCGAGTTATTTGACGATATAAAATAAATATATTAATGGGCATCGTATCCCACGACGCCCATAGGGTGTGGTATATGTTTTAGGGCAATAAATCACTAGGTATCTCGTGGAATTTGGCCGATTCGACGATATATATAGGGAATTTATTGGACTACGATATATATATCAAATAGAATTCTTTGTGCAATGTGCTTTAGGTTGGGTATAATTTTGAAACGATATATTACGTAAATAAATATGGGAGATTATCAAATCGACGGATTTGATAAGCTTCAATAGTTATTTAAATAATATGTTGGGCTAACATTAGACCTATAGTTGTTTTATTATTTTGTTTGTTGTGGCTTTTTGGTTTGAGTTGTGTCGACCCTCCACCCATATGGATACCAAACGTCGAATTTCAAATTAATATGAAGTTAATTCGAGAAATGGATATTTTTGGAAAGTAAAATGGAATACGTTCGGGAATGGGAATATTTGATTTTGAGGAAATGATTTCTGAACGAGTTTGATATTGTTAGGAAGTGCCGAGTCTGTAGTCGCCGTTACGTGAGTTGCTTGAGATTACTTACGTCTTTCTTCTATCGTTTCTTTTGAGGATTTCTGGACTTGAGGTAAGTCATAGCCCTACTTTTACTCTTGAACTTTGTTTTCAATACTTGGGGTGAGAAACGTGCAAATGTTTTATGTGGACTATTATCGCTTTATTTATTTTAAAACTTGCTATGCTTATAGAACTAGGTAGGATTAAGCGAGGCCTAGTCCCGAACTAGGTAAGCTATTGATTTGGTTATTGAGCGAGGCCTAGACATGAGCTAGGTAAGCTATTGAATTGGTTATTGAGCGAGGCCTAGTCCCGAACTAGGTAAGCTATTGATTTGGTTATTGAGCGAGGCCTAGTCACGAACTAGGTAAGCTATTGATTGGTTGTTGAGCGAGGCCTAGTCCCGAACTAGGTAAGCTATTGGATTGATGACGGAGCGAGGCCTAGACTTGAGCTAGGTAAGCTATTGATTGGATTGATTTGAGCTATAGCGTGCACCTATAGGGATGATTTGATTTGGTTGGATTATATTGGTTGGATATTTTGGTTGGATGATTGAGGCCTAGTCTAGCTAGCAAGCGTTTTGCGTATATGTCCACTATATTGAATTATGAATCTAAACCTATGATCTCACCAGCGAAATCTGACTTTTAGCACGTTTTCTCAGGTAATTAAGTGATGCTCTATGGATGCTTGGGATTGGAGGCTTGGCATTTGGCACCGGTTATGGATCTATATTTCTAAAACTCTGATAACTATTGTGGACCTATATATTATATCTTTTGGGCCTGACTTTGGATGATTTTGGGATAAATGTAAACTTTAAAATCCCGCGTGGTTGTATTTTTATTATGTTTACTTTATCTCGTTCTTTCATGACTTTGAATGGATACGAATCCCCGTAGCACCCCGAAAGCTTGTTGAGTCTTCCGCTGTATCAAATTTTGGGGGTGTTACAGATTGGTATCAGAGCCAAGGTTATAGAGAACTAGGTAAATAGACGCCTAAACTATAACCGATTTTTATAGAAAACGATCCTCGACCATTGCCCGCCAGCCCGCCAAGCCGAAGCATCATTGTTTATTATTGAGGTATTATGAGATTATTGAGATGATTATAGATTTGGGATTTCTTGAGATGATTTGAGATTTTGAGGTTTATTGATTTAGTGATATGATGGCGTTTCGAGGAATTATATGCGTTTTTGAGGAATTATATGGCTTAATTGTTTTGAGAATGGTTTTAGTAATGCGGTATTTTAAATCTTTCTTGATTATATATGATTTGGAAATTATATGATGATTTTTGGATATGGTATTTTGAGTTCTCGGTTTAGTTGTTTTGAAACACTTACACCTACCCTATGCCGTTGTCACAGACTATGGCCTCCCATATGCCTGATGTTGTTGAGGATATTCTTACTACACCGGTATTGCCAGCACAGTTCACCATGGCTCCTGATGACCCTTACTAGGTTGTCATGCATTCAGCTACTATGACACCGACAGGTTCTACTTCAGCACCACCTGCTGCATCTACGCAGGGACCCTCATCTTCTCTAGGGCTCCCTGGTACATCGAGGCAGCTTACTCTTCATCAGGCTTTGGCTCGTGTGGCTTCGCGTTTTGCCCACCGAGCTACGGCACGTATGTCGGTACGCCCTACTTCACCACCTTTACAGATTGATGCTCACTCACTTCTGTCTGAGGCGCCACCTGCATCATTTCGTCGTCGTCCTAGATCACCTACCCCTTCACCACATGGTTCACCTGTTAGGAGACGACGGTTGATGATGTACTCTTCCGATGAGGAGGAGGAGGAGTACGAGGGTGAGGATGAGGCTGATGACCCTCAGGAGGCTGAGCAGGGTGATGATGATGACCCTGAGGAGGAGGATGATCCTCAGGAGGAAGAGATGCCTGATGATGATTTGTTAGTGCCGCCAGCTCAGGCTGAGGAGTCTGATTCACCTATACATCCGATTGAGCCTGATTCACCTGATCATCTATTTTTGGTTGAGTTGCCACCTGGTAGTCCCGTTGAGTCGGATGCACCTTCTGAGGTCTCTGCTGAGCATGCAGAGTTAGGTGAGATTGGTAGGTTGTGAACTCAGATTACAGATCTTTGTGAGAGAGTTGCACATATATCTGATCGACTTGAGAGGGTTATTGGAGAGTTCATAGCGGATCTGAGAGTTGATATGACTGTGGTTGTGGGCAGGACTACTGAGATGAGCAGAGTTTTGATGGAGGTTCACGAGCATATCGATAGTTTACAGCGAGGTTTTGTTACAGCTCGAGAGGCCGACCGCAAACTATGGCAAAGGAATGCCGAGCTGGAGAAGGAGTTGGCTGACCTCAAGAGAGACCGAGACACCCATAGTGTGGAGTTAGGATCATTATGGAGGGATCTTGATGGCTTGAGGTAGGAGTTGAGGAGCCTCCGCCAGCAGCGTTGCTAGACGTTTGAGCTATGTTATCTTGTTGCTTTCTTAACCGAGGAGTGTTCGGTTAGAAAAGCTAGTTATTTTATTTTGATGTATTTCCATTGATTACTCGTCTCGTTGGAACGATTGTTATATTTGTGTTTTCGGTAGTTGGAACAATGTTGGATCTTTATTGTATGGTTGATGGTTATTATTTTATGGTATTATGTGGTTGTTGGATACTGTGGAAATTGAGTTCCTATGCGCCTTATTGATGTCTTGTGGTGTATTGTTGATATTCTTTCCATGACTTGGCTTCGTTGACTTAATTCTTGTTGAGCATATATAAGTTCTATCGGAGACTCACGAACTTGTATTATGTTTCAGATCAATGGCCCCACGAAGAAACCCTATTAGAGCTACCAGAACTGGACCTGCAATGACTACCCCTGGTCGTCGAGGACGCCGTCCTACTCGAAATGTTAAGACCCTTACTCCTGATAACCTGGACACTACTAACCGCAACAACAGGAATCAAAATGTTGATGTTCAGGGAGACAATGATCATGTTCCACTTAATGCACCTAATGTGGATCAAGCATTGATCAATCAACTTGTGGAGCAACGAGTGGCTGAGCTACTAGCTGAGTCAAATCATTCCAACAATTCTGCTGGAACATTTCCACCTGTTCGTGCTAACGGATGTCACTACAAGGAGTTTAAGATTTGTGGACCTATTGAGTTTGGTGGAACTGAAGGAGTAGTTTACTTGGTTAGGTGGATTGAGAAGACTGAGTCAGTGTTTAATGTCAGTGGTTGTACGGAGAATTCGAAGGTAAAGTTTGCTTCTTTTACTTTCAAGGATGAAGCTTTAACTTGGTGGAACAATTACCGTAACTCGGTTGGGAGTGATGTGGCTTATGCCATGACTTGGGAGCAATTTAAGTCTTTGTTGGTTCAGACTTACTGCCCAAGGAATGAGATTAAGAAGCTGGAGATTGAGTTCTGGAACCACAAGGTGAAAGGTACCGATATGGCAACTTACAATCGCCGTTATCGAGAGTTAGCCTTACTTTGTCCCGATATGGTTAGGACTGAGACCCAAAAGATTGAGAGGTACACCGATGGGTTGCCAGTAGCTACAAGGAACGATGTGATTTCTGCTAAGCCTGCAAACATTCATGAGGCTATCACTATCGCTCAACAATTGATGGACTCTTTGGCATTGGAAGAAGCTGAGAAGGATAAGAATGGAAAGAGGAAGAGGGATGATCACTCTAAGGGTAATGACCGTCGAAACAAACGAACAAACAACCACTAGAGCTTATGCTATGGGAGATGGAGACAAGAAGAACTACAAAGGAGATACACCCAAATGTAACCGATGTTACAAGCATCATTCTGGTCGATGTACTGTGATGTGCAAGAATTGCTCTAAGATGGGACACATAGCTAAGGATTGTAGAGCTCGACCACTTGCTATGGTTCAAGCTACTCCTGAAACTATGAGCAAAGCAAATGTTACTTGCTATGGATGTGGAAAGAAAGGACATTATCGGAATGAGTGTAGGGAATCGTGGAACCGAGGAAATCAAGGATCGGGTGGTAATGGGTACAATAATGGAAACCGTGGAGCTGGAGGAAACCGTGGACGACAAGATAATGGGGACCAACGTGTGGAATCTGGAGCTGCTCATGGAAGAGTGTATGCACTTGGGAACGAGAGAGGAGAAGATTCGAACGTTGTTACTGGTACGTTCCTTCTCAATAATCGTTATGCTTCCATACTATTTGATACTGGTGCCGATAAGAGTTTTGTGTCCACTAAGTTTGCACCCTTACTAGAGACACCCCCGATGGCCTTAGGAATTGGTTATGATGTAGAGTTAGCTAATGGGAACATAGAGAGGATTAGGACTATCATTCGCGGTTGCACGTTAAACTTTCTGAATCGTCCTTTCAACATAGATCTTCTACCCGTCATGTTAGGGAGTTTTGATGTCATTATTGGTATGGATTGGTTGTCGAAGTATCGTGCTCATATAATTTGCGATGAGAAGATTGTGCGTGTGCCATACGGCAAGGAGATTCTGAACATACCAGGAGATAGAAAGGATTTGAGAGGCCCATCTAGATTAGCGGTCATATCTTGCACTAAGTTGCCGAAGCTAATGGAAAAAGGAAGTTGCCTTTTCTTAGCTCAAATCTCCGAGAAAGTAGAGAAGGAGAAGAAGGAAAGGTGCATTGGAGATGTACCTATAGTTCGTGATTTTTCGGATGTGTTTCCCGATGATTTGCCGGGAATTCCGCCTACTAGACAAGTGGAATTTCAGATTGAGTTGATACCTGGTGCTGCACTTGTAGCACGAGCGTCTTATCATCTTGCACCTACTGAATTGGAAGAGTTGTCGAAACAACTAGCGGAGTTAGCCGAAAAAGGATTTATAAGACCAAGTTCTTCACCTTGGGGAACCCGGTCTTATTTGTGAAGAAGAAGGATGGATCGTTTTGCATGTGTATTGACTATCGAGAGCTGAACAAGTTAACGGTGAAGAATAGATACCCGTTACCAAGGATCGACGATTTGTTCGCTCAGCTTCAAGGATCGAGTGTGTATTCGAAGATCGATTTGAGATCGGGATATCATCAGCTTCGAGTTCGCGAGGAAGATATTCCGAAAACGGCTTTCAGAACCCGTTACGGGCATTACGAGTTTCAGGTGATGCCGTTTGGGTTGACTAACGCACCGGCGGTATTCATGGACCTCATGAATCGGGTGTGTAAGCCTTACTTAGATATATTTGTGATTGTGTTCATCGATGACATTCTGATTTATTCGAAGAGTGAGAAGGAGCATGAGGAGCATCTAAGACTTATCTTAGAATTGCTCAGGAAGGAGAAACTGTATGCCAAGTTTTCGAAATGTGAATTTTGGATTCCGACGGTACAATTTCTAGGTCATGTGATTGATAGACAAGGAGTTCATGTGGATCCTGCTAAGATCGAAGCGATTAAAGATTGGGCTGCACCTACGACCCCAACAGAAGTTCGTCAATTTTTGGGATTAGCCGGTTATTACCGAAGATTCATTGAAGGATTTTCGAAGATAGCAAAGCCGTTGACCGAATTGACTCAAAAGAGTGTTAAGTATGAATGGGGAGATAAGGAAGAGGAAGCATTTCAGTTACTTAAGGAGATGTTGTGTAGTGCTCCTATCTTGGCGTTACCCGAAGGTAACGAGGACTTTGTCGTCTATTGTGACGCTTCTCATAAAGTTTTAGGAGTTGTGTTAATGCAACGAGAGAAAGTGATAGCTTATGCTTCCCGACAGCTCAAGAAGCACGAGAAGAACTACACCACCCATGATTTGGAGTTAGGTGTTGTGGTTTTTGCTTTAAGGATATGGAGACATTACTTGTATGGAACCAAGTGTGTAGTGTTTACTGACCACAAAAGTCTGCAACACATTTTGAACCAAAAAGAGCTTAACATGAGGTAGCGACGTTGGATTAAGTTGCTAAGCGATTACAATTGTGAAATTCGCTACCATTCGGGTAAAGCAAACGTTGTTGCTGATGCTCTTAGTCGAAAGGAGAGAATTTCACCGTTACGAGTTAGGTCGTTAGGAATGACTATCGTGTCACCATTACCGTCTCAAATATTAGAAGCTCAAACGGAAGCGTTGAAAGCAGAGAATCGGTCTGCTGAGGACATATTTGGGATGGCAGAAAATGAGAAGGGATTTGTTAAGCGTTCCGATGGAATATTATTTTTTGGAGAGCGAAGTTGGGTACCATTGTATGGAGGAATTCGAGAGTTGATTATGCATGAGTCGCATAAGTCAAGATACTCTATTCATCCTGGGTCTGACAAAATGTACCAGGATTTGAAAAAGTTAAATTGGTGGCCAAATATGAAGGTGGATATAGCGTGTATGTTAGCAAGTGTTTGACTTTCTCTAAGGTTAAATCCGAACATCAAAGACCGTCAGGATTATTGACGCAGCCAGAACTCCCGGTTTGGAAGTGGGAGCGTATCACGATGGACTTTATTACCAAATTTCCAAAGACAGCTAGCGGTTGCGACGCTATATGGGTAATTGTGGATCGATTGACTAAGTCTGCTCATTTCCTGGCAATTAGTGAAGATGATAGTGTGGATAAACTTGCGAGGTTGTATGTGAAGGAGATTGTTTCTCGTCATGGAGTTCCGATATCAATTATTTTGGATCACGACAGCCGCTTCACATCGGCATTGTGGCGATCACTTCAAACCGCTTTGGGGACGAGACTTGATATGAGTACTGCATATCACCCCCAAACCGATGGTCAAAGTGAGAGAACTATTCAAACTTTGGAGGATATGCTTCGTGCATGCATCATAGACTTTGGTAAAGGCTGGGAGAAATATCTACCCCTTGCGGAGTTCTCCTACAACAATAGCTACCACACAAGTCTTAAGGCTGCACCATTTGAAGCTTTGTATGGTCGTAAATGTCGTTCACCTATTGGTTGGGCAGAAGTTGGAGATAGCCAACTCACAGGCCCTGAGCTTATTTTGGAAACTACTGAGAAAGTAACGCAAATTCGAGATCGACTGCAAGCAGCTAGAGATAGGCAGAAAAGCTACGCCGATCAGAGGCGTAAACCCCTAGAATTCCAAGTTGGAGACAAAGTGATGCTGAAAGTCTCGCCTTGGAAGGGTGTGATACGTTTTGGGAAACGTGGGAAACTTAATCCCCGCTACATTGGACCATTTCTTATTTTGGAAAGAATTGGGCCCGTAGCTTATCGTTTGGAATTACCAATAGAATTGAGTAAAGTTCATGATGTGTTTCATGTTAGCAATCTGAAGAAATGTCTTTCGGAGGAAACACCAGTTATACCAATCAAGGATATTCGTGTGGATGAGAGTTTGAATTTTGTGGAAGAGCCGATTGAGATAATGGATAGAGAGATCAAACGACTCAAGAGAAGTCATTTTCCGCTCATCAAAGTTCGTTGGAATTCGCGGCATGGACCGGAATTCACGTGGGAACGTGAGGATGAGTTTCGAAAGAGATATCCGAAGCTTTTTACTTCGTAGATGGGTTGTTCCGAGAGAAACCCGGGATGGGTTCCTTCTGAGGCTGGGAGGATGTGACAACTGGCAAAATAGGGAGCCGTTTTAAAACCCGCATTACATTAAAATTATAAATTTGGAATTTTTGAAAGTTTATTGTGACGAGATATTTTACGAACGTTGGTACGAGATTTTTAATCGTACGATATTTATGAGATTTGGTTATTTATTTATGGTTGGGTTTGATTCGGTCGTGATGATTTATTTTGAGATCGTTATTTTGGCACTACATTGACTCCGGCACTAGGTTAACCTAACAATTTTAATTACATTTTATTATTGGATCGGATTTTATTATTTTTGGAACGGGTTCGGTTTGAAAGACATTTGGTTATTTAAGTTTCGGGTTTGGTCCGTGCATTGACACCGGGCTACTTAAACCCCTCACACTCCTCACATTTATTATTATTATTATCAAATTCAATTTTTTTTAGAGTAAACCTAAAATCGTCCTTGTGGCCTGCGTATTCCAAAAGCAACACACCTTCACCTTCACCACTTTATTTCTCTCTCTCTCTTCTTTGAAACACAACCACCGCCGCCCCTTATTTCCACCGTAGCGCCGCCACTGCCACTCTCACACTAAAAACAACACCACCATCTTCACCATCTTTTCGCGATCTATCTTTTGGTACTAACCACGCGCGATTTGGACCACTTTAACACCCGTACGAATTTAATACCACCACTCTAACACCACCATTTTTGTTTAACCTTGATGGATTTTTAAAGAAATCAAGTTTGGAGTCGATTTTGAAGGTGAGTGGCCACGAATCTCACTCGTGTGCCTCGATTCGTGATTTAATCCGTGTCCACACGGGTTGTTTTTGTTGGGTTTCGAATTATAAGTGATGGGAAATGATAGTTTTGTCATTAAAATCCGTTTGGTATCTTGGGTGTAGATGTTGGAATCGAGTGGTGCTCGATTTGCTATATGGGTCGTGTTTGGTTGTGGGTTTTGGCTCGAATGGAGCTTGGCCGAGACATATGGTCTCGGTGAGACCCTTTTCTTGGCTCGTTGGGAGTCCAAGAGGACCCATGGTCCGATATTATTGATTTTTTTAGCCGATTTGATGTTGTGATTGTCTTGGGTTTGTCGCGAACTCATATGGTCCGTTTGGCAGTTTTGGTAAGGCTCGTTGAGCCTATGTCGTGGCCTAGTGGCCTTAGTTTCGAGTCCTCGTGACTCACGGTTCTAGCCGAGACCCAAGTGGGTCGTTTGGCTCGGGTTTGGCGTGGTAAACCAAACCATATAATATGCTTCTTGGATGTTTTATTGTTGTTGTTTTTATTATGGTTATTATTATTATTGTTGTTGTGGCATTATTTTGGACCGAAGCTTTTGGATGGGTCGAGACACTTTGTGGTCTCGACATGGTATACTTGTGATTTGGATTATGGAGTTGTGTTGACGAGTGTGGATTTGGGGACCGATTGTGAGACGGTCAATTAGATGACGGAGATAGGTTAGTTGGGTGCCGTAGTCGGACCCTCATGTTGTAGCACGTGGTTATGGGATTTATTTGGACGGAGTTGATTTATTATTGTGACATGATTCTTATTATTTGGACTTGGACTATGAGCCGAGAGTCATGACTCGGACATGTGACCAAATTCTATGACTCAATAAATATTTAAAAGTCGATATTAAAAATAATACTCGTAATAATATTATTGAGAATATAATCGTTTATATACGTATATAGACGTGTTAAACGTATATATATATATATATATATATATATATATATATATATATATATATATATATATATATATATATATATATATATATATATATATATATATATATATATATATATATATGCGTGTATTAATAATAAAACGATCACGAGTAAACGTTATAATAATATAACGATAGTTATTATGCTATGCAGATAGAGTAATAAATGTCGGACTATTGTTATAAATAATAACTATATAAATAATGGCGAAATAATAAGTCGGGTAAATAATAATTAAAAACGTGATTTTGTTTATAAATTAGAAACTTATCGAGTTATACGAGTTGTGGTTCTTTAAAGTCCAAGTGGGCTTTATATTGTGACTTTTGTGTTGTCACGGATATATGACGATTAATATAAATATTTTATATATCAAGTGACTTATCCAATCGACGGATTAGACCGAGTTATTTGACGATATAAAATGAATATATTAATGGGCATCGTATCCCACGACGCCCATAGGGTGTGGTATATGTTTTAGGGCAATAAATCACTAGGTATCTCGTGGAATTTGGCCGATTCGACGATATATATAGGAAATTTATTGGACTACGATATATATCAAATAGAATTCTTTGTGCAATGTGCTTTAGGTTGGGTATAATTTTGGAACGATATATTACGTAAATAAATATGGGAGATTATCAAATCGACGGATTTGATAAGCTTCAATAGTTATTTAAATAATATGTTGGGCTAACATTAGACCTATAGTTGGTTTATTATTTTGTTTGTTGTGGCTTTTTGGTTTGAGTTGTGTCGACCCTCCACCCATATGGATACCAAACGTCGAATTTCAAATTAATATGAAGTTAATTCGAGAAATGGATATTTTTGGAAAGTAAAATGGAATACGTTCGGGAATGGGAATATTTGATTTTGAGGAAATGATTTCTGAACGAGTTTGATATTGTTAGGAAATGCCGAGTCTGTAGTCGCCGTTACGTGAGTTGCTTGAGATTACTTACGTCTTTCTTCTATCGTTTCTTTTGAGGATTTCTGGACTTGAGGTGAGTCATAGCCTCACTTTTACTCTTGAACTTTGTTTTCAATACTTGGGGTGAGAAACGTGCAAATGTTTTATGTGGACTATTATCGCTTTATTTATTTTAAAACTTGCTATGCTTATAGAACTAGGTAGGATTAAGCGAGGCCTAGTCCCGAACTAGGTAAGCTATTGATTTGGTTATTGAGCGAGGTCTAGACATGAGCTAGGTAAGCTATTGAATTGGTTATTGAGCGATGCCTAGTCCCGAACTAGGTAAGCTATTGATTTGGTTATTGAGCGAGGCCTAGTCCCGAACTAGGTAAGCTATTGATTGGTTGTTGAGCGAGGCCTAGTCCCGAACTAGGTAAGCTATTGGATTGATGACGGAGCGAGGCCTAGACTTGAGCTAGGTAAGCTATTGATTGGATTGATTTGAGCTATAGCATTCACCTATAGGGATGATTTGATTTGGTTGGATTATATTGGTTGGATATTTTGGTTGGATGATTGAGGCCTAGTCTAGCTAGCAAGCGTTTTGCGTATATGTCCACTATATTGAATTATGAATCTAAACCTATGATCTCACCAGCGAAAGCTGACTTTTAGCACGTTTTCTCAGGTAATTAAGTGATGCTCTATGGATGCTTGGGATTGGAGGCTTGGCATTTGGCACCGGTTATGGATCTGTATTTCTAAAACTCTGATAACTATTGTGGACCTATATATTATATCTTTTGGGCCTGACTTTGGATGATTTTGAGATAAATGTACACTTTAAAACCCCGCGTGGTTGTATTTTTATTATGTTAACTTATCTCGTTCTTTCATGACTTTGAATGGATACCAATCCCCGTAGCACCCCGAAAGCTTGTTGAGTCTTCCGCTATATCAAATTTTGGGGGTGTTACAGATTTCATCCCCAAAATCATCAAAATATGTATCATAAAGCTGCTTAATTGTATTTCGGGAAACTTGTTTCGAATCTTCCTTGTAATGCATGAATGTATCTTTTTTCTGTCTGTTATTGTCAACCTATAACATACACGTAAGAAACAAAACAAAAGAGGCATCACACCTGCAAAATATTATGAGTTCAAGAAGAAAATATATATTAGGGTTTGAGAAAAAGAGACGACTTTTTTTTTACCCGGATTTTTTTTAAATCTTTATATATATAACTAATGAAATATATATTTACGGAATAGATATTATTGTTGAAATTCATTTCGGAACATTATAGTTTTGGCTTTGGAGTATGTAACAAAAAAATTAAGTTGGTCTAGTGGTAAAAATAGTTACTAACATAAGACCAAGAAGGTCTTTAGTTCGAATCCATGCACATGGTTTTTGTAAAAAAAATAAAAAACCGGATTTTTAAAAAAATACAGAATGTGATGACATGGCTGATAGTGACTTACTGGGCATTGACTAGGCAATGAGGTGGCATATTCTTCAAATGCCTCCTGTTATATATATATATATATATATATATATATATATATATATATATATATATATATATATATATATATATATATATATATATATGCGTGTATTAATAATAAAACGATCACGAGTAAACGTTATAATAATATAACGATAGTTATTATGCTATGCAGATAGAGTAATAAATGTCGGACTATTGTTATAAATAATAACTATATAAATAATGGCGAAATAATAAGTCGGGTAAATAATAATTAAAAACATGATTTTGTTTATAAATTAGAAACTTATCGAGTTATACGAGTTGTGGTTCTTTAAAGTCCAAGTGGGCTTTATATTGTGACTTTTGTGTTGTCACGGATATATGACGATTAATATAAATATTTTATATATCAAGTGACTTATCCAATCGACGGATTAGACCGAGTTATTTGACGATATAAAATGAATATATTAATGGGCATCGTATCCCACGACGCCCATAGGGTGTGGTATATGTTTTAGGGCAATAAATCACTAGGTATCTCGTGGAATTTGGCCGATTCGACGATATATATAGGAAATTTATTGGACTACGATATATATCAAATAGAATTCTTTGTGCAATGTGCTTTAGGTTGGGTATAATTTTGGAACGATATATTACGTAAATAAATATGGGAGATTATCAAATCGACGGATTTGATAAGCTTCAATAGTTATTTAAATAATATGTTGGGTTAACATTAGACCTATAGTTGGTTTATTATTTTGTTTGTTGTGGCTTTTTGGTTTGAGTTGTGTCGACCCTCCACCCATATGGATACCAAACGTCGAATTTCAAATTAATATGAAGTTAATTCGAGAAATGGATATTTTTGGAAAGTAAAATGGAATACGTTCGGGAATGGGAATATTTGATTTTGAGGAAATGATTTCTGAACGAGTTTGATATTGTTAGGAAATGCCGAGTCTGTAGTCGCCGTTACGTGAGTTGCTTGAGATTACTTACGTCTTTCTTCTATCGTTTCTTTTGAGGATTTCTGGACTTGAGGTGAGTCATAGCCTCACTTTTACTCTTGAACTTTGTTTTCAATACTTGGGGTGAGAAACGTGCAAATGTTTTATGTGGACTATTATCGCTTTATTTATTTTAAAACTTGCTATGCTTATAGAACTAGGTAGGATTAAGCGAGGCCTAGTCCCGAACTAGGTAAGCTATTGATTTGGTTATTGAGCGAGGTCTAGACATGAGCTAGGTAAGCTATTGAATTGGTTATTGAGCGATGCCTAGTCCCGAACTAGGTAAGCTATTGATTTGGTTATTGAGCGAGGCCTAGTCCCGAACTAGGTAAGCTATTGATTGGTTGTTGAGCGAGGCCTAGTCCCGAACTAGGTAAGCTATTGGATTGATGACGGAGCGAGGCCTAGACTTGAGCTAGGTAAGCTATTGATTGGATTGATTTGAGCTATAGCGTTCACCTATAGGGATGATTTGATTTGGTTGGATTATATTGGTTGGATATTTTGGTTGGATGATTGAGGCCTAGTCTAGCTAGCAAGCGTTTTGCGTATATGTCCACTATATTGAATTATGAATCTAAACCTATGATCTCATCAGCGAAAGCTGACTTTTAGCACGTTTTCTCAGGTAATTAAGTGATGCTCTATGGATGCTTGGGATTGGAGGCTTGGCATTTGGCACCGGTTATGGATCTGTATTTCTAAAACTCTGATAACTATTGTGGACCTATATATTATATCTTTTGGGCCTGACTTTGGATGATTTTGAGATAAATGTACACTTTAAAACCCCGCGTGGTTGTATTTTTATTATGTTAACTTATCTCGTTCTTTCATGACTTTGAATGGATACCAATCCCCGTAGCACCCCGAAAGCTTGTTGAGTCTTCCGCTATATCAAATTTTGGGGGTGTTACAGATTTCATCCCCAAAATCATCAAAATATGTATCATAAAGCTGCTTAATTGTATTCCGGGAAACTTGTTTCGAATCTTCCTTGTAATGCATGAATGTATCTTTTTTCTGTCTGTTATTGTCAACCTATAACATACACGTAAGAAACAAAACAAAAGAGGCATCACACCTGCAAAATATTATGAGTTCAAGAAGAAAATATATATTAGGGTTTGAGAAAAAGAGACGACTTTTTTTTTACCCGGATTTTTTTTAAATCTTTATATATATAACTAATGAAATATATATTTACGGAATAGATATTATTGTTGAAATTCATTTCGGAACATTATAGTTTTGGCTTTGGAGTATGTAACAAAAAAATTAAGTTGGTCTAGTGGTAAAAATAGTTACTAACATAAGACCAAGAAGGTCTTTAGTTCGAATCCATGCACATGGTTTTTGTAAAAAAAATAAAAAACTGGATTTTTAAAAAAATACAGAATGTGATGACATGGCTGATAGTGACTTACTGGGCATTGACTAGGCAATGAGGTGGCATATTCTTCAAATGCCTCCTGTTATATATATATATATATATATATATATATATATATATATATATATATATATATATATATATATATATATATATATATATATATATATATATATGCGTGTATTAATAATAAAACGATCACGAGTAAACGTTATAATAATATAACGATAGTTATTATGCTATGCAGATAGAGTAATAAATGTCGGACTATTGTTATAAATAATAACTATATAAATAATGGCGAAATAATAAGTCGGGTAAATAATAATTAAAAACGTGATTTTGTTTATAAATTAGAAACTTATCGAGTTATACGAGTTGTGGTTCTTTAAAGTCCAAGTGGGCTTTATATTGTGACTTTTGTGTTGTCACGGATATATGACGATTAATATAAATATTTTATATATCAAGTGACTTATCCAATCGACGGATTAGACCGAGTTATTTGACGATATAAAATGAATATATTAATGGGCATCGTATCCCACGACGCCCATAGGGTGTGGTATATGTTTTAGGGCAATAAATCACTAGGTATCTCGTGGAATTTGGCCGATTCGACGATATATATAGGAAATTTATTGGACTACGATATATATCAAATAGAATTCTTTGTGCAATGTGCTTTAGGTTGGGTATAATTTTGGAACGATATATTACGTAAATAAATATGGGAGATTATCAAATCGACGGATTTGATAAGCTTCAATAGTTATTTAAATAATATGTTGGGCTAACATTAGACCTATAGTTGGTTTATTATTTTGTTTGTTGTGGCTTTTTGGTTTGAGTTGTGTCGACCCTCCACCCATATGGATACCAAACGTCGAATTTCAAATTAATATGAAGTTAATTCGAGAAATGGATATTTTTGGAAAGTAAAATGGAATACGTTCGGGAATGGGAATATTTGATTTTGAGGAAATGATTTCTGAACGAGTTTGATATTGTTAGGAAATGCCGAGTCTGTAGTCGCCGTTACGTGAGTTGCTTGAGATTACTTACGTCTTTCTTCTATCGTTTCTTTTGAGGATTTCTGGACTTGAGGTGAGTCATAGCCTCACTTTTACTCTTGAACTTTGTTTTCAATACTTGGGGTGAGAAACGTGCAAATGTTTTATGTGGACTATTATCGCTTTATTTATTTTAAAACTTGCTATGCTTATAGAACTAGGTAGGATTAAGCGAGGCCTAGTCCCGAACTAGGTAAGCTATTGATTTGGTTATTGAGCGAGGTCTAGACATGAGCTAGGTAAGCTATTGAATTGGTTATTGAGCGATGCCTAGTCCCGAACTAGGTAAGCTATTGATTTGGTTATTGAGCGAGACCTAGTCCCGAACTAGGTAAGCTATTGATTGGTTGTTGAGCGAGGCCTAGTCCCGAACTAGGTAAGCTATTGGATTGATGACGGAGCGAGGCCTAGACTTGAGCTAGGTAAGCTATTGATTGGATTGATTTGAGCTATAGCGTTCACCTATAGGGATGATTTGATTTGGTTGGATTATATTGGTTGGATATTTTGGTTGGATGATTGAGGCCTAGTCTAGCTAGCAAGCGTTTTGCGTATATGTCCACTATATTGAATTATGAATCTAAACCTATGATCTCACCAGCGAAAGCTGACTTTTAGCACGTTTTCTCAGGTAATTAAGTGATGCTCTATGGATGCTTGGGATTGGAGGCTTGGCATTTGGCACCGGTTATGGATCTGTATTTCTAAAACTCTGATAACTATTGTGGACCTATATATTATATCTTTTGGGCCTGACTTTGGATGATTTTGAGATAAATGTACACTTTAAAACCCCGCGTGGTTGTATTTTTATTATGTTAACTTATCTCGTTCTTTCATGACTTTGAATGGATACCAATCCCCGTAGCACCCCGAAAGCTTGTTGAGTCTTCCGCTATATCAAATTTTGGGGGTGTTACAGATTTCATCCCCAAAATCATCAAAATATGTATCATAAAGCTGCTTAATTGTATTCCGGGAAACTTGTTTCGAATCTTCCTTGTAATGCATGAATGTATCTTTTTTCTGTCTGTTATTGTCAACCTATAACATACACGTAAGAAACAAAACAAAAGAGGCATCACACCTGCAAAATATTATGAGTTCAAGAAGAAAATATATATTAGGGTTTGAGAAAAAGAGACGACTTTTTTTTTACCCGGATTTTTTTTAAATCTTTATATATATAACTAATGAAATATATATTTACGGAATAGATATTATTGTTGAAATTCATTTCGGAACATTATAGTTTTGGCTTTGGAGTATGTAACAAAAAAATTAAGTTGGTCTAGTGGTAAAAATAGTTACTAACATAAGACCAAGAAGGTCTTTAGTTCGAATCCATGCACATGGTTTTTGTAAAAAAAATAAAAAACCGGATTTTTAAAAAAATACAGAATGTGATGACATGGCTGATAGTGACTTACTGGGCATTGACTAGGCAATGAGGTGGCATATTCTTCAAATGCCTCCTGTTATATATATATATATATATATATATATATATATATATATATATATATATATACATACTAGACGAATACCCGTGCATAGCAACGGAATTTTATTACGACAGATCGTTTAGTGATAAAAGAAAGTTTATGGGTTATAAATGAAAAATAATAAAAGTTAGGGGTGGCAAATCTTGCCCAATTTGTAATTTTTGGACGATTTTTGACACTTTTTTAAAAGTTTTGGTCGTTTTTTGCCCCATTGCATTTATTTAATGGGCTCTTACAGGCAAAAGATAAAAACAATTGGTTTATGGGCTTTCGAATCACACAATTCAACTTTCAAGCAATTACTCTCATTTTTTTTCCGACCAATTTTCTTGTCACTGGTAACTATAAAGCATTCCAACTACTTTAATTTTAATTTATCTCATTTATTAACTATTTTATGCATAATTATTTAATACTCTAATTAATTGATAGATATATTTAATTAGTTGCATTTTTATTCATTTAATACTCTATTTTGTTTTTTTAAGAAAAAATAATTAAATATAGTTAAGACTTAGATGCTTGATCTTTTTTTACCAGATGAATTAAAGGGGTTTTTAGGACTGTTCCGAATGTTTTTAATAGTTGAATTATAATTTGCTCGTTTTAGCCCGTGCCCGTTTGGCCCGATTTATAATTTGTCCGTTTAGCCCGTGCCCGTTTTAACCCGTGCCATTTTAGCCTGTGCCCGTTCCCGCCCGTTTTGCCACATCTAATAAAAGTTTGAAGATTTAGGGATTAAATGTGTTGACTTATTGACTTTGTTGACTTATTGACTTTGATACTTAAGCTCATGTCAACATAATGTTTTGAAACCCGGTTGAACCGTTCCGGTCGAAAAATGGGTCGATTTAAACCGAGTCATGCTTTTAATAACTGAACCCGTCGTGTCCAGTTTTCAAAACTATATGTTTTTCCCAGTTGAACCCGTTGGTCCGGTCCAGTTTTCAAAACTATATGCAACATCAACTTGTTAGCTTGTATAAAGTTTTGTGTGTTTTATTAATTTGTATAATGTATATAATAACATATACTTTTCATTTTAGGGTGTTTTAAAAATAACATTAATTAGTGTGTTTAATTATTTTATATTTTATATTATGTTGTAGCTTGTTTAAATTGTATATTGTGAAAATTTTATTGTACTTTTTATAGTAAGGGGTGTTTTAATTGATTGTTTTTAATTTGATATAGATGCTTTTAATTGGTTGTACCATATGAATAAATTATTGTAATTTTAAGTTATGGGGTATTTTAATAAAATCATTAATTACACAATTCATTTTCTCTCACCCTTGTAGTATAGAAGGGCAAAATGGGGATTGACTGAAAATTCAGTTTTCCACTTTTCCCCTTTGACTAAATCTACATTATAAGTAGTTAAGATATATATATATATATATATATATATATATATATATATATATATATATATATATATATATATATATATATATATATAGGGGCTTTATTTTCAGAACCCCGTTAAGTGCGGGAACTGCGAGAACTCCAATTTTGCATTAGAAAACATGTATGTTCACATAAAACATGTATGTTTTCTTACATACACCTTAATACACATGCCTGCGTATTAAGGTGTATGTAAGAAAACATACATGTTTTATATGAACATGCATGTTTTCTAATGCATAATTGGAGTTCTCGCAGTTCCCGCACTTAACAGTGTTCTAAAAATAAAACCATTTTGCATTGATTTGTTGCACTTAACATGTTTTTATATGAACATGTATGTTATGCATATATGTGTATTAAGGTGTATTTAAGAAAACATACTTGTTTTATATGAACATGCATGTTTTCTAATGCAAAATTAGAGTTCTCGTAGTTCCCGCACTTAACAGGGTTCTGAAAATAAAGATACACTATATATATATATATATATATATATATATATATATAGTGTGAGGTTATTTTCAGAACCAAAAGAATTGCGAGAACTGCGAGAACCATTTTTAACCAATCATTTTGATGAGTCACCAAATATGTATATATTTAATAAAATTTATCACATAAGGGTAATATAGGAACTCTAAATTTTCATCAGTTACATATCAATTCCCTATTATGATGGGATTGCATAATCACACTCGCAACCATATATACTCCAATATTTAGGGATCTATTGCTCGTCTCTTTCAATTGCGCCTCCAACATAAACTGGTAAACCATCATCTTTAAATTTATTTAATTCATTATCATTATCATATGCACAAAGATATTTAATATATTATTGTTTGTATGAATTTAAAAATAAAAAAGGAAGAAGGAGAGGATGCCTATTTTCACGTCTGATTCATTTTAAGGTTTATCAATTGTTTTGGTCAACATGTTTGTCATATGCGTATTCAGTTTTTATATGGTATTCGTTCTTGGTCATTTTTTCGCTTACAAAACGTTTCGATCTGCATGTTGGTTTTTAAGATGTATTGGTTCTTTTGCTAATGATCTTGGGTTGCTTTTCATCGTGATATATGTAAATATTTGAGGTTCGATTTACATCAAAACTAAAATATTGTTTTTGATTTTGTATTATTGTGAACCAAATTGATATTTATTGTCATTATTTTTTGGTTTGATCTAATTTCGAATGCATTTGATTTTTTTTTTATCTAAGGTTAGTGCGTACGTTTCAAAGATCTTTTTTTCTTAAATCGGATATGATAAGATGATATAGACAATAATAAATAAATAAAATTGTATAAACGTACTTCATTAATAAGTTGGTATAAAGTGAATGCATTATTTTCGAAATAAGTGGCCATGTGAGGATTGAGGAATGCGCTTATATGTACTTATGTAGTAATTATGAGGAAACATATATGCACTAGTCTAATTTTTGGAATTCCTTTTATATTACTATTGCCTAGTCACTATATTTTTTAATAATTGTTTGGAGCACATGTGTTTTCTAATTGAGATTAAATTAATAGAAGTGTGTTGTGTATATGTGTTTTAAAGTTGATATAAAATTAATGGATAAGTGCATATGTATTTTCTAGTTGATACAAAATAAATACAAGTGTGCGCATATGTGTTTACTAGTTAATACAAAATAAATACAAGTGTTTGCATATGTGTTTTCTAGTTGATGCAAAATAAATACAAGTGTGTGCATATGTGTTTTATGGCTGATACAAAATGAATACAAGTGTGTGCATATGTGTTTTCTAGTTGATACAAAATAAATACAAGTGTGCATATGTGTTTTATCGCTGATACAAAATAAATGCAAGTGTGTGCATATGTGTTTTATGGCTGATACAAAATAAATACAAGTGTGTGCATATGTGTTTTCTAGTTGATACAAAATAAATACAAGTGTGTGCATATGTTTTTTATGGCTGATACAAAATAAATACAAGTGTGTGCATACAAGTGTGTGCATATGTGTTTTCTAGTTGATACAAAATCAATACAAATATGTGCATATGTCTTTTCTAGTTGATACAAAATCAATACAAGTGTGTGCATATATGTTTTAAAGTTAATATAAAATCAATAGATGGGTGCATATGTATTTTATGACTGGCATGAAATCAATAGAAGAGTGTACGTATCAATAGAAGAGTGCATATGTCTTTTCTAGTTGATACAAAATCAATACAAGTGTGTGCATATATGTTTTAAAGTTAATATAAAATCAATAGATGGGTGCATATGTATTTTATGACTGGCATGAAATCAATAGAAGAGTGTACGTATAAATAATAACGGTCTAATGTAGTATAGGAGTTATTCACGTATTCACATCAACTAAAATAGTTGTTTATATAATGATAGCTAGTTTCAGTGTACATGTAGTAAAACTAATGCACATGTATCATATTTATTTTAGCGATTGAAACATAGATCATGTCATTGTCATGAGTTACTTTTAATAACTTTTGTGTATGTTTTTGAATACTATGGTG
Source organism: Artemisia argyi (assembly GCA_030686995.1). Taxonomy (NCBI): domain Eukaryota; kingdom Viridiplantae; phylum Streptophyta; class Magnoliopsida; order Asterales; family Asteraceae; genus Artemisia; species Artemisia argyi. The sequence continues at coordinate 45,031,223 of CM060709.1, read as the reverse complement.
CTTCAATTTTGTATTTTACGAACCAGGGCACATTATCAATCACCATTAACAAAAATATCAAGTTATTGAAAACACGAAGACGAAGATGCTACATTTGTGCATGACTAAAATAGGTGATATGTGAAACCTAATTCGCAATGGATGTCTAATATAAAATGAAGAAGAAACAAAAGATGTTGCACAAGTGCTACAAGAAACTTGAAGCTTCATGTTTTTCTATGTGGACGCGCAACAGTACAAGAGCAACATTCAATAATTGTAGCCTTAATGAGTAAAAGGATTATTCTGTATATATGCAAATGTGCATATGTTAGTGAAATTATATATAAACTTGCTACCAGATTAATATTCATTTGAAATTAGTGTATAAATTTATTTCTTCTTTAATATATTGAATTTGGGTCCTATCTGGTTTATACGGAGTAACATTTAATATATGGTAAATACATGTGCATGTAACGCTTTCTCAAGTGCATGTCCATTATTTATTGAATAAATTATTTCTTCTTTAATATATTGAATTTGGGTCCTATCTGGGTTATACGGAGTAACATTTTAATATATGGTAAATACATGTGCATGTAAGGCTTCCTCAAGTGCATGTCCATTATTTATTGAATAAATGAGCCCAGTTTAATAACAAAACATGTACACAAAAAACGATTAACATTCACAACCATAAAAATATTTAAAACAAGTAATCCTAAAATTTTGGACGCAACATAATGTGCAGTTACAAGTAAATATATTTTAAAAAGATAAAAATGTAATATTACAAATGTACCCTTTTGTAATTAAAAATACATAAATAATTAGAAATGCTGACTCACTAAAATGATTGGATATAAATGGTTCTCGCAGTTCTCGCATTTTATTTGGTTCTGAAAATAACCCACCCCTATATATATATATATATATATATATATATATATATATATATATATATATATATATAACCAAATAAATTGCGAGAACTGCGAGAACCAATATCAACCAATCAGATTTTTTTGCATATTTACTTTTATTATTTAATTAAAAAGGGTACAATAGTAAAATTACATTTTTATTTTCTTTTTAATATTTTTAATTACAAAAAACGTTTTTTAGTTTCCTAACATTTAGGATTTTTTTTTACATGATGCATGATTTGAGAATGTAAGATGCATATGTGTTTTTTTGTATAATCTATTGTTAAATCGCGTAAATCATTTGTTTTCGGATTTTTTTTCCTTTTTTCTTTTCAGCATTTATGTTTTCTAAAAGTGAGGTGCATATGTGTTTTTTTTAAAATAATGTGTTTTGGAGTACAATTCTTTAATATTCAAAACTTAAAACCAAGAACATAAACAACATACAAATGTCTAAAAGAAAACGGAAGTACAATATATTGATTATACATGTATACACTAATAATAATTAACGCAATAAGAGACTCTCGTGATCTTGTATATACATGTTGCAGTATATGCACATGTATTTTTCCTCATTGGCCACTCTCGATCTCTTTGTATGCATATGTGCATTTGAGTTCGTCCATATGCCCTTATAATACGTATGTGCACTCTTCATATTGCTCATTATACATGTAAAAAAATTGACAAATAATAGGCGAATTATTTAATCATAACAACTAACAAAACACATGTGCACAAAAGGAACAAGTTCATGAAACTGTAAAAACACATATGCATAGAAGTTTTCAAATTCACCAAAAACTATAAAAACACATATGTACTCACTAACACATATGCACAATTTGTTCACGAGAGACCATTTTGAGAAATTATATACAACTAGTAAGACCAATCCAAACAAAAATATGATGAATGATGTCATGGTGCGGGTATAATGGCAATAAATAAAATTATTACCCGACCAACCAATTCTTTATGCCAAAAAAAATACAACTAGTAAGAGTGTAAGACCAATCCACTCAATCTGTTTTTACGAAATAACAAATGATGGACCAATAAGTAAAAAATATAAAAAAAGATAGGATAATTAATACACCAAAAAATGATACAAACTTGCTCATATCAGTATAGAATCGAAACTCAATCATTCAAGCAAACATAATCCAGTACATAAACATTTTTTTCAAGCAAAGAAAACAAGATCTATATAAACTAAAATATAAAACCTCAATATGGGTTCTTGTAGGTGTTAGTAACAGATAATTATATCTCTTGAGGCAAAAACTAATCCCTCCATTCCGATATCAAATCTCAAAGGGAAAAATTATTTGTAAACTAAATACCATTTTTTATATCAACAACTCTCATGAAATTCAATAAACAAACAAAATTTACCTTTATCTTTACCTTCGACTGAACAAAGCAATACATTAGATGGCAAAGATAGTAGGACCTTAAATCAAATAAGTTCACATGTATATTTATCTTTGATTCAATATACTGAGAAACAAAAAACGATCACAATTGTTGCCGTTTTAATACCATTCGATAATAACACCGAAAAGAATAATAATGCAAACTGGATCTAATTCAAAAAAACAGAAATAACACCATCATCCGGATTGTTGCTCGTCATTTTGAGGATTGAAGAATCACATGAGAAAACTCAAAGATTTTATTGTGGGATGTTAGGGGTGGCGACTGAGATTTGGTTGATGTGAGAGGAGGCAGTTACTAGGTTAAAAAAATGGAAGAGATGTAATTTATGAATAAAATGAATTATGCAGTTTTTTTAGAGTGATGCGAAATTACACAAACACCCTTCCATCCTTTTTGAAATGTAACTTGATATTTAAGTTTATTACTATTATGCCATCAATATTCCAAGCCATTGATCAAAAAACAAATGGATCAGATTGGTTCTCGCAGTTCTCGCAATTGTTTTGGTTCTGAAAAGAACCTCACACTATATATATATATATATATATATATATATATATATATATATATATATATATATATATATATATATATATATATATATATATATACGGGAAGGTTAATGTGAGAACTTTCTTAAAGTTGTAAAAATGAGAACTATTATAAAATACTGTTAAAACATTGATACATAACCATTTAAGCAAAGATGGACCAAAATATTATATATTAATACAAGTAAACATTAAATCGACTAATAAATAACTCATACATGAGAAACGGATTACTGATACACAATTAAAATTTTGATACATATACAATAAAATCTCAAAAAACTAATTTCTTATAAATAAATTGATACACCTAATACACAACAACAACTAAAAACTTGATAAATAATACTAAACCTTGATACACATTACACGTTGAATCAAAGTGTATCACTTAGTTTACGCCAATTTTGATAAGAAAACCCATCAAATATTTAATAATTTTAGTTGTAATTAATTATGTTTTTATTTTCTTTTAAATTGAATGTCATTTGTGAGATTTTGGTTGGTTCTCATTTTTACAACTTTAAGAAAGTTCTCATTTGATCTCAATTCTATATATATATATATATATATATATATATATATATATAGTGAGACTTTCTTACGAGAACCATTTTATCTGCGAGAACTGAGAGAACCAAAAAAAACATACATGCACGACTTCAATAATTGTATTTTTGCACATATGTTCTAAAAACAGCATACATGTTTTAAGAAAAAGATAGTTGTTCTAAAGAATTTGATAAGAAATTGGAAATACAAAATTTTTCTTCGAAGGTGTGCATGTATGTTCTTATAAGGCGTGCAACGACAATATTGCGGCCGTGTGTAAGGTTTTTGTGATAAAAGAGGATGAGTTCATGATGATATTGAAGAACATTGGTGGATACTTACGATTATTGATGATTTGCATGTATTTTTATTTTATTTTAAAAGGCGTGCATGTATGTTTTTGGTGGTCTCTCAGTTCTCGTAGATAAAATGGTTCTCGTAAGAAAGTCCCCTATATATATATATATATATATATATATATATATATATATATATATATATATATATATATATATATATATATATATATATATATATGTATATATATATATATATGTATATATATATATATATATATATATATATATATATATATATATATGTATATATATATATATGTATATATATATATATGTATATATATATATATGTATATATATATATATGTATATATATATATATACATATATATATATATACATATATATATATATACATATATATATATATACATATATACATATATATATATATATATATATATATATATATATATATATATATATATATATATATATATATATATATATATATATATATATATATATATATATACTAGCTTTCAAAGCCCGCCCGATGGGCGGGCATGACTTATAATTGTCGTTTTGAAAAAAAAAAGTTAACAAAAAATAAGATATAAACGTACCAAATTTTTTATTGAATGCATTCAGAACGAAAAGAAAGAAACTATTTTCGAATATGAGAGAAAAAAGTTTCAAAGTGGTACGCAAGAACAAAGTGTCAAAGCACAGCCCGTTCGATCGCAGAGAAAGCCTTATAAATATTGTTAAAAAAATTAAGTTTACAACAAATAATCTATATGTATAACCAACACTCGAATGAGTCTATAAACTATGTTAACTCAAAATCTATTCTCAACATAATCCTCTCATTCTCTACTCACATTTCATCCTTTTCAGCACTTGACACCCATAAGTTCTTCAAGAGAAAATTCTTCTTCTTCCATGATCTATCCGTCTTTGTCGTCCCATGGTTCAGTTTTCACGACTGTTGGTGTCCTTTCCAACGGTAGGGTACCCTTTCCACCGAGTCCAACCGCTTTTACAAAGTCACTGAAAATTTAAACACGGGTCATGAGATTAGTTGACATGGGCGTATTTGTATAATTGAAAAGAAGGAAGAAAAATACTCACATGATAGCAAGCACCATGTTGAACAACCCTGCAACAAAATATGCGGTATAAATACTTGGCTCAAAAAGTAAAGGCGGGCATGACTTATGAATATCGTTTGTATATTTTTATATAGCGAACGATGGGTGGTAAATAATTGTAGGGATATTTTATAGTTTTGCATAATAGTTGTTATGTTTTTATTTTATTTATTTATTTATTTATTTTTTGTATAAGTGAATGAAATTTTTTGGCTTTATCATTTAAAACAATTGGGATTTTTTTTTAATTTTTTTTTTTCCTTTTCCTTTTGATGAGTTGCATGCACATATATAACTTTCAATTTTGCTAAAATTGAGATGGTAACATACTTGAAATCTCCATTTGATTATGGTAAAATAATTAACATGAATTTTTTGCTATTATAGTTTTTTCCATATATCAAATCCCTATAACTGAATGATGAATAAGGACTTACCAGAAAAGAGCAAAATTGGCACGACTAAGGGTGATAAGTGTCAAACATCTAAATGATGTCAAACTGAGAATTATGAATCTCACTTCAATACTGAAAGTGTCACACTACCATTAAAAGTGAGAGGTAATGCTTTTATAAACGTAAACCTACCAAATACATCCAAGATATAAACAATTAGTTGCAGGTTAGCTTCATGTCCAACCCATTGATCCCACATTAAGAAAATGCAAGTCATACAAATGTATTACGAGTGTTTCTATATATTCCTAAGCTAAAATTATAGCGTTTCCAATCTTGAGCACTCAACCGTCCCTTCAATTGCGTAGTTGAGGTGTTCACTTTTAAAGCTTTCACTGATCGGGGCTTCATCATAGTTTCAATTGGTTCACTTTCTTGTGTCGCATCTTCTTGGTTGATTATGGGTACCTGATAAATGAAGGATTGCAAATTTGATTATGGACTAAAACTATTAGTGAAGGCCCATTATTCATGATGCGCTGCTATCATTTAATGAATGAATGATTGTGATCATAATGATACTTGGACATCAATGGTAGGATTACCTAATAACAAAAAGGAAACTACGTCTTAAGACACATTTTCATTCTCACTGTCAAATCAATGACTTAAGACCACTTAGATATTTCCTAGGGATCGGGATAATCAGAAATCATAAAAGATCTTCCTATCAATAAACAGAAAATAAGATCTTCCCATCTTAGAAGGAAAATGTTATTAATCCCAATAAGATAAGCGATTCGTTGGACTAATAAATTACCTTACAGTGACATGTCCTAAGATCGTGTTTGTAGTGACGTGTCACGGTGATTCATATCCTCAGCAATAACTAAGCATTGGGCTCTTCTTGAACTTATTCTTTGCTATCTAAAAAGAGATCCAGGACACCTCTTCATAGTAGAGATTTCGGGCCTCCTTCAAGTGCCTTAGTTGTTCACCACTACCTTGTTCTCTTATTAGCCGATCAGTTTATTCCAGCTCACTCGTATTAGCCGATTGATCTATAATAAAAATTGAGTCGATGGGTTACATTTATTTTTGATTTTGAAATCGACTAATCATGTAAACCTAACAATGTGACTCTCGTAATGGCACAACTTGATGTATAGGGTACATGAAAGAATATAACTACATGAGATAATCCATCAACTTTCAACTCCAAGAAAATCTGCAGTGCAGTAAATATGGAATGTTAGCATTCTGTTGTAGAAAAGTGTGGCGTGTAAAAGTAACTACCTCTGCATTCACTTGTTCAGGATTCTCATATAACATACTGCCTTGAAGAAAAAACTTAGTTATTTGGCCTCAAAAGTCCCAAATATTCAACTGTAATATATTTGAAGTCATTTAATAAATCCGAAAAGAGCATAACACAGATGAAAAAGGTCAAATATCAAAACTCACTCACCACACCGGAGTTTACTAAAAATATTTGGCAGGATTTTTTTAACGCTCATATTGCCCTGAACAACAAACACTGAACACGGATAAGAATATTATGCAAACCAGATACGGGTCATCGACAAAACTTACAATATCAGGAGAATAACCATGTACCTTTTGGCTAATCCTCACAATCAATGATGTTTTTGCTCCGGAATTTGAAAGACTTACTTGCAAGTCTTCTATGGCAACGAAGTTGCCAACATTTCTCGTATCATAATGCCTGCATAACAGACCATATTATTATCCGGAAATAATACGGATCATAAGGCAGTTCAAGGTTCACCAGATGCACACAAGTCACCTGAAATCGTGATGTTAGAAAGATAATTTTGGAAATATTATGGATAGTATATCATAATGTCAATTGTTTTGACATGGATGCCCTAAGCACCTGTGTCAAATTTTCATATGTTGTTTTCCTTTACCTTGCATATCGGTTGATTAGGATATCCTAGATACATAAGCAGGTTTTCGCATTTGAGAACAAAATGAACAATTTTTTTCAAATGTAGGTACTCCATGTCAATCACTGCATCTTGAATTTTCGTGTGCAGGTGTACATGTATTTTCAGTGAACTCGTTTGAACCAGGAAAGGTTGTAGTCATATTGTGACCCGTTGTTTCTCTAACTGGAGAAGTGTGTGTAGTATGAGAGCTATAGCCGGTGGCAAAATCCAAGGGTTTAACCATTGACGGCTGGCCTATAGATGAATAAGACATTTATGTTGGTCATCTTACTACTTGCACCCAAAAAAATAATAATACGACACCAACCCACAAAAGATTATGGAGTATGCTGATAAGATGTTATACAATGTTGACGCCCACAAATGGCTGTTTCAGGTGCCACAATAGCAGCATGCTACATCCACATTGCATCTAACAAATTTACAAAATCATTATTTAGTCGGTTTTGATGGTAATCTTGCTACATGCACTTGGACCCAATCTTACTCTAAACACAAAACAACAGCAGTGTATTTCTATGTCGTTGATGGCCACCAACAAAGGGAAAATGTCATTCAATGATCATCCTTTGGGTTACAATGACAAGGGAAGTTTGTTTTTCGTTGATAGTGGACCAACGTTGAATTAAGTTTGTAATAACCTTCTTAGCATTGTTGTGATCAATGTTATCTGCTCGTTGTACATAAAAGTCAAATTGCTATTTATGACAACCAACTGGAATGCTTGAAATTGAGATTTAGGAAAGCCAATAAGCTCACTACTTTTAGGGGGTGTTTGGGTTAGCTTACTTTATGGGCTTATCGACTTACTTTATTGGCTTATCTGCTTATTGAGATTTAGGAAAGCTAATAAGCTCACTGTTTTTGGGCTTATTAGGTTATCCACTTAACCTTATGGCTTATTTAATCCATTAGCTCAAATGGGTAAGCCAAAAAATAGTCTTATTGGCATTCCTAAATATCAATAAGCTGATCAGCTCATAAAATAAGTGTTGTGGTTCTTTCCTATTTTGACCAGTGAAATAGCCCTTTTCAACCCATAACCATTGCGACCATTTACCCAATCGTCCACCCTACCATCTAGCCACCTGAAGATTGTGATTATAAAAAGTTAAAATTATTCTAACAGGAGCTCCTTAGACCTCTCTGTTCAGTGGTTTGAAACAGACAGATCCATCTTTAGAAGCATATGCAAGACCAAAGCCTACAACCTAGATCACAGGTTAAAACGAACACTTGAATAAATATTTAAAGGAAGACAAAGTAGAGTCCAATAATTAAGATCATTTACAACATTATGGTACCTTTCTGATGAAATTCTCATTAAGTAATATATTACTGGACTTGAGGTCTCTATGGCACAAAGGAATGAAGGTATTCCTGAATGCAAAATGATTTAAACATGACAAAAAAAATGTTTTATAAATAAAGAGAGTAATTCGTATAAAATTTTAGTTGGCTGTGATTTTTCTGAGCATTTGCCACGCCAATTGCAATTTGAATTCGGATTAAACTCATGTCAAACAACATAAAAATATATATTATATCGAAGGTTGTTCCATCATTTGGAGAAAGTAAAAAGATACATGGATGCTAATTTTGGCCTAAAGGCTAGAAACTTAGTATTACTTAACCATCGTATAAAGGTTCGAGATATATGGTCGAGGACATTTTGGCTTAAGAAAACAACCCCTATTTGTTCCTTTTGGGCATAATCTATTTACGGCCTATACGAGTCATTAGATTAGGTGATATCTTCTTCTTCTTCTTCTTCTTCTTCTTCTTCTTCTTCTTCTTCTTCTTCTTCTTCTTCTTCTTTATTTATTTATTTTTTTTTATATTTTTTGTCATTTTCTAAATATGCAATATAACTTCATGTGTAGAATCAAGAACCTAATATCAACGTTTTGAATATAGCCAATACACTGATAATTTTGTTTGTTGGATTAATATTGCTATTTTATTTCCTTACCTGAGGTACTTCCTGGTTGGTAGGAGGGTTGATGATCTTCTTAGATGTGCTCTGATTTTAGCTTACATAAGACACCGCAAATTGCACCGATCCTTGTCATTTTCCAGAATGTCCCATGCCCTTGTAGCAAGCTGTATAAAATAGTTCCCATAATCTCTAATAAATGTTTCTACTAAATTCAACTTCCATAGCTTCTTTCAACTTGATCCTTTATAACTGCAGAATCAATATCAGGCCCTGTTCGACCTGCACGTTGGTCAGCTGTTGCCCGACTGACTGGGAACACCTGAAGAGCATCCATACCCATTCTAGGGTTATACACCTTCATTTTACCATACCCCATATGAATCACATAATAAATACCATCAATTGTTTGCGATGTTTCTGCTATGTTTGTAGCCACGATGCATTTGCAGGCACCATCCTCAGGTTTTTGGATGATTTTGGCTTGTAAGTCGGCCACTTTTTCACATTAAACCTATTTGAAATTTTTGGCATGTTTTAGTGGTCATGGTTAATGTTTACAAACCTGATCGCTAACAGCAACAACATCAGCAACAAATTCTCCAAACACCCAATAGAGTGCCTTGTAAACAACAATTCTGTTTACAAAATATAAGTGATCAGGATATAAATGTCAATAAAAATTATGTTATAAAATTTATTAGAAAGGGCACAATTCACCTTGCGAGCCATTCCGCTTGCTTTTGTATTCAAATGGAACTGTCATGCATAACAATAACAATAATTAAGAAAGACGGCAATAATAATTAAAGAAGTTGTTGTTAGGATCAATGGCAGCTAATTAAGAGACAAGAAATTCATGCATACTTGTGCTTAGAGTTAGTTGACACTTTTTTTGAGGAGGTGCAACATTGACCTAAAACAATGAGCAAAACAAAAGATAACAATTATACTGAATGATCAAATTATTGAAACACACATATGTTGTAATCAAGTAAAAAATAAGCACACAAAAGTGCCAATTCAACATCAGGACATGTATATCATTTGGTATTGGCAATCTTGACATAGTCCAAAAATTTGTAATTAATAGATATACTTAAAACATTAATTGTCACTGCCAAATATAGACATAGGCTTGAAAATGTGAACTCCTTAGTTGTGACAAGTGAAAAATGATTATGTGAGAGCAGATCATAAAGCAAATGAAGCTAAGAAAATCTCACCAGGGTGAAAAGCTCTCGGGCAATTATCACAACATAGAAGTTCCCCTACATCAGCACATATCGAACAGAGATCGTCATTGTCATGTGAAGAGAACTTCCTGGTGGTTTGTGAGAGTCTTATTGACATCTCATGGAGAGACACGCCATTGGATGTGTATATATGTAAATAACTGCCCCAATAAAAAAATATCACATATCACAAGACGAATGATAAGGAAACATGATGAGATCATGACACTAATTCAGGTGTCAACTGCCAAATTAGATAAAACAATCTCCTAAATAAGGTAAAAACAAAAACTCACGGTTTGCGACGCGAAACCCAATCAGCATGTGCTTCGAATTGTGACAATCCATGTACCTCCTTCTTACAGCAAAAGAGATAGATTTCAGACCCTCTTTTATAACCCTCCAACACTTTCTGCCAACCACAACAAATATTGGATTGTCAAGAAAGTTGAAAATATAAACCACATAAGAACTAAAAATAGCATATAGCATCAACAAGTAGAAAGCTAACACAACATATAACTGTTACCTCCGCACGAGCAAAATAAGCAAGTTCGGTTCCATCAGGTAACACATCCTCCACAAACACCAGCTTTTACATTCTCAAATCTCCACGTAAAACAAATATCAAAAATTGTGAAACAAAATTTTCTAGAAACTAATCCACCAACATATCAATAAAAGTAAAAAAGAAGAGAGTAAGTGACACAATGAGATAACTAACTTTCTAGTTATTCTTCCCTGGCCCTTGCTTCTGCTAGAACTACTGGTACTTAGTCGGGTGGTAGACTTTGAGGCAGATACTGGAGATGATGACATGAAGATATTAAATATATATATTATACAAATGAAATAAAAACACGAAGCATAGTATTTTGTTATCATTTATCTTAGACGCAAGATCATATCACACAACCTTTAAATATATGTTCCTGCCTATTGTGACATATTCCTCATACATCTTAATCCCAGCTAAAGAGACCAAAAAGCAATTGAAATTTATTATAGCAACAATGCTATTGTCAATGGGGCAATTCGCGTATTTCAGGTTCAACAAACGTAGCACAGCAAGGTTCTACATACAACCTTCTCAGCACAATAGTTGAAAACAAAGGTTCCTACTAATCTACTATGCATTTATTTTGTAACATTCATTGGGGGTAGAGTCCCTAAAAGCACTAACCTAACAAAGTAAAAAAGTAACGCCTAATTACTAATTGAAAAAATATTCTCTCACTGTTATGATTATTAACCAATAACAATATCGGTTCAAGCCAATTTCTCAATAGGGTTAAAACTCCACCAACTTGTCCAATAGGAACAAACTAACTGTCAAGGTTTCGAAACATATATATTTGTTTCTATTGACCAAGAGGTATGATTTGAATTAAAAAAAAATCCCTTTGAATCATCATTTTACCCCCACTGAATAAAAAGTGGTGATGAAAATACTCTTTTCTTCCTCATCAAATCCTTGTTAGCCGGACTTGAGTATATACATAATCATGTTAATGTACTACTACAGAAAATAACAAAAAAACAAAAATTATTAAATAGTAATAACAGTATTATGATCCAGAATTAGTAAAAAACAAAAATCATGATGCAACCTTTTGTGATAACACTTCAAGTTGTATTACAACTCCAAGATGATCAACATGTATCTGGCATGCATGGCTGTAAACAGTACCTTTAAGTTCAATTCTAAATACTAATGTGAATATACAAAAGATTAGATTAAACCAAAGCATTAATAAAATAAATTAATTAAATTATATGTCTTGTGTATGAAAATTAATAAAAACATTACCTTGTCTTCCATAATTGGCCTTGTTTTCCATAATTGGTATCATATTTGTTCGATTCCATATACGTTGCTTTTGTTGATCAATGTAGTAGCGATTTGAATCATACCATTAAGGTTTCACTAACCAACTAAGAGAATCCACTCGTAACCAATAAATATGTTGTACAAAGGTAAACGTTGGTGGAATAAATAAGACAATCCATCATACACAATATAGGGGGAGCTTGAGACTAAATATTCGTACCCAGTTTCATAACACAATGATTCCCTTAACTATTTTCAAAAAAATCAATGCCACAACATGATACCAAATTAAGATCTAATTAACATGATTATTAATGTGCATACCAACGTTTACCTCTATAGGACCCATCTCTTGATGTGGCATTGATGAGCCTCGACATGCAGCCAATCCCGAGGTGTTTGATATCTGGAAATAATTGAACATGATTGACACAAACTCGGACACAACAATAATCCAAATAGGAAGAGGAGTACCCAAGAACCTGCTTCGAATACTGGCCCTATATTTGCATCATACTATTTCCAATCAATTGTTAACCACTTCCAGACACAATAATCATTAATCAATGTAACAAATAAATATCAGTGAGCAGTTAAATGATTTAAATACCTTCACAAAAGAATCATGATGGATGATTTCTTATACAGATGAAGTTCTAGAAAATCAAATAAGAGAAAAAACATAAGTCATGTTTTAAACGATTATAAAAATTAAAAAGAAAAACATACCAATTTCAGAAACATTGTAGTAGCTTTGTTGTTTAATCGCCCTTTTTTTGTGTTTTTTGTGAATGATCTAGAGCACCATGTAGGCTTTTGTGATACATTTGATTTAGGGTTTTTTAGAAGATAGTTGGTAACAATGAATTGTGTGGGTTTTTGTCGATTTAGGGTTTTGGATATCCTACTGATACGTGATGATGATGTTGTGATGGTTTTGTCAAAATAATTTCCAACCTTATTGTTTCATGCATTATTAATTATGACTTGCAAATTACATCACAACTATTGTAATGCTCCAATGGTTGAGGTGTTCGTTTATTTGAGCCTACCATCCAAGGTTCGAGTCCTGCAATGGACAAATTTTTTAAATAATCCCGAATTTTAAGTCTTATAAACATTGCCTTGCCTACATTATCTCGAAAATAATACTACTTAGGTGGCATTAATTTGTGATGACATGGAAAATGCAAATAAAATAAATTTAAAAAATTGCTTACATGGCGACAATGTGATGACATGGCTGATGACATGGCTGATAATGAATTACTTGGCAATGAGGTGGCGTTTTCTTGAATTATCTACGTGTAACGCCTCCTGTTATATATAATGTAGAGATATATATAGTGTTGTATTATATGCAGTACCAATATTAGATACAGTACTTTACAGTACCAATTAAATCGATATGCACCATTAGATTGATTTATCAATGGCTATGATGAATTGTGCCATTAATGTAATTAATTAAAAGATCAAGGCAATGCTTGTAAATCCAAAAGGGTAATTTCGGTCTTTTGCATTATCCCTAAAAAAGTGCTAGAAAGTGATTATCTCACTTTCCATCATCTTCTCTGTAAACCTAGAAACTCACAAAAAAAAAAAAAAACCAATTGCTGTCTCAGATCCATTATTCGGCCACAGAAAAAAAATAAACATCTTCAAATTCTTTAGATCGAGCAAGCATAACGAGTATGAGAAAAATGAATTCTCATAAAGAAAAAAACCACGCCTCTCTTTTGGATCTCAACGTCGTCGGAAAAATTAACCGGACACCATTACCACTTTTTGATATGATGTATGTACACTAGGTAATATTTTGTAGTCTTTATCTTCTTTTGATTTTAATTGAATGATTGCTTATTTGGTTATCTAGGATTTGTTTAAACTTTTAGTTTTTTATGCTTTGTGCCTATTTTATTGCAATTGGTCACTGATCAATTTGACACTAATTTTTTTTAACTAATATCGATTTGACTCTATTTGTTTAGACATCCTTTTAAACCTATATGGCTTATAATAATTGATTTATCTAAACATTTGGGAAGTAGTTGATCGAAACTGTTGGGTCTCCATGAATTAGCTTGTTGTATATTTTTACTAGTTGTTTATTGTCATTTGAAACATTTGTATGTTGTATGTACTTTTTCAATTTATAATTATCATTAGTTTGATGCAATTTCGACATATTTAATCAGCCTTTTCATATTAAGCTGGTCAAATGGACCAACTATAGTAAATTTTTAATTGAAAGATGATCAAATTCTTTAAAAGGGTCGACAACCCAAGACCCTATTGTAAATCTATCTTTTCTGCTTACTTATTTCTCGTTGTCCATTTTTATCATTAATTAATTAGCGTATGTAATCACTTTTTGTAGCTAACATGATTAACTATTTAATTTTTTTTGTTTTTGATTCGGAACAGGGATCATGTTTTTGGTGCTTTAATTATGAAGCTTACGTGGTCACTGCAAACATATATGTTTTTAGAAGGCGTGGACATATGTTCTAATAAATTCTATAAGAAAGCCTCGTGTGCACCAATGTTCTTCGAAGGCGTGCATATATGTTCTAATCAATTTGATAAGAAAGTGAAGAGTTCACACATCTTTTTAAGTGGCGTGCACATTTATATTCAACAAGATATTTGTACTTGAATTGTATTTTATTTGATGAATTGTATTTTATTTGATATCGAATTTTGCGTATACTATTAATGTTCTTGGTTTTTTATTAATTTTTATAGGTTACATGTATATGTTTTTGTTTTTGGTAGGGATGAGTATTTCGAACCGAATCCCGGAACCGAACCGTAACCGTACCGAAACGGTACCGTTCCCGATATACGGTACGGTACCGGACGACGAAATAAGGAGGAAAAAAAATCAGGACCACTAATTCGGTACGGGACCGGTACCAAATCGGGAAATTCCCGAAAAAAAACGGGAAAAACCCGATTTCCCGGTACCGGTACCGGTATCCGAATCCCGTTCGGTACGGTACCGGTACCACTAATTTATGCTCGGGAAAAATTCGGTACCACCAATTCGGTACGGGTTTGGTACGGTACCGGTACCGTGCTCATCCCTAGTTTTTGGTCATGAATTTCAAAGATCAAAGAATGTACACTAGAAACATATGTGCAATTGCCATTTTAAACAAAATAAGTTTGACAAAACACATATGCACTTTCAGAAAACATGTATGTTTAAAAATTAAAAAGTAAAAAAAAAAATTAATTCCGAAAATTAGGGGCTTATAAAAACAGTATTTTAATTAAAAAAATTACCAAAGAAAGTAAAAATGTGTTTTACTATTTTACCCTTTTGAATTAATTAAAAAGATTTAATAATACTTAATTCTTGTTGGTCTAAATTGGTACTGTAAAGTACTGTATTTAATATTGGTACTGCATAGAACGCGCCCATATATATATATATATATATATATATATATATATATATATATATATATATATATATATATATATATATATATATATATATATATATATATATTGCATAGTAGGTAGTATAGCAAGAAGCTTGAGAAAAGAAACGCTACACAATATTGTTACAAGCATTCAAGGGATCATTAATCCAAGCATACCAGTTACAACGAAAGTTTCTATCTCGGTGACTAATCCAAGAGAAAGAAAAGGTTTTAATGTCTTCCAAAAGAGTGCCTTTTCGTGAAGGGGTCAAGTCAAAGCATAGCCTATTCCTGTATCGCCATATAACCCAACTCGCAGTTTGTATAACAGCATCGAAACACCATTTCACGTGACTAAAGAGTAGTCGAATCACTCAAAGAGATTACATCAGGTAAGACTTTAGTTTTGGGTAATCTCAAAATCCCCACCAATTCGATATTGATAAGCATATACTTTGAAACCAAGCATTTAATAAAGAGGTGTTGTGTCGTTTCAATACAATTATCAAAAACCGGGCAATGAATTGAATCAAGTTCGTTACCAGGACTACCCAGATTGAATCGAGTTGGAAGCCTATCATTGATCAATCGCTAAGAATGAATATTGGTTTTATTGGGTATGATTTTGTTCCATCTTGTTTTGTGTCCGAGTAGGGTTAGAATTGAATTGTCTAAATGTTGCCTCAAAGAAGAAACTGTGAAGATCATTGAGTGATTAAGTGTAAAATTCCATTTGTCGCTCTCCCTTGTGAGTTTGAAATCATGAAGGAGACGAGTAAGATCGTTTTGTTAAGCAGATTCATGGCCCGTTCGAATTGGCCTTCGCCACGCCCAACATAATTGGGTTTGTCCATCAATAGTAACACACCTTTCACTAATTTTGCATTGTTGTGAAACGTCCGGTGATACAATCTTTGGAACATAAATATAAGTTATATTTAATAACAAAATGATGTCAATTGTCATAAGTAATTTCAATTAATTGCATTAAATTATTATATGTTACAAATTTGAAAACCGAGAAAAATGCCTACGTGACATATTTAATACTTGAGTAAATAGCAACGTACTTTTTCAAATGTACTGAACTAGTACGCGTACCATTTTCGTTCGTTTTTATATGTTTTTGTTCATTTTTATACGTTTTTATCCGTTTTTATACATGTTTTCAACTATTTTTAAGCGTTTTCATCCGTTTTCTTACTTTTTCGTCCGTTTTTGCACGTTTTTTGTTTTTGTACATTTTTGTCCATCTTTACACATTTTCGTTCGTTTTTACGCGGCTTTGTCCGCTTTTACACGTTGTCGTTCATTTTTGTACATTTTCGTCCATTTTTGCACGTTGTCATTCGTTTTTGCACGTTTTCGTCCATATTTACAGGTTTTCATCCGTTTTTTACACGTTTTCATCTGTTTTTACACCTTTTCATCGGTTTTAGTCCGTTTTTTCATGTTTTCGTTTGTTTTTACACGTTTTTGTCTGGTTTTACACGTTGTCGTTCGTTTTTGCACGTGTTTGTCTGTTTATGCACGTTTTCATCCATACTTACACATTTTCATCTGTTTTTTATTCGTATAAAATTGTATGAAAACGGATGAAGACGTATAAAAATGAACGAAAACGTGCAAAAACTATTGAAAACGTGTAGCAACAGATGAAAACGTATAAAAATAGACAAAAAATGTAAAAGTGAATGTGTAAAATAGATGAAAACATATAAAAACGGACAAAACGTGCAAAAACAGACAAACGTGCAAAAAAAGATGAAAACATGTAAAACCGAACAAAAACGTGTACAAAAGTACGAAAACGTGCAAAAACGGATGAAAACGTGTAAAAACAGGAAAAAAAACATGCAAAAACGGATGAAACGTGTAAAAATGAGCGAATACGTGCAAAAACAGATGAAAATGTATACAAACAGATGAAAACCTGCAAAAATAGACAAAACGTGCAAAAAAGACGAAAACGTGTGAAATCGAGCAAAAACGTGTACAAAAGTACGAAAACGTGCAAAAACGGATGAAAACGTATAAAAACATATGAAAACGTGCAAAAATGGACAAAAACGTGTAAAAATGAACGAAAATGTCCAAACCGGGTGAAAACGTGCAAAACGGATGAAAACGTAAAAAAAAGAAAAATAAAGAAAACCAAATTTTTAGTTATTTTCGACACACGTACCATATGAGTATATTTGAGAAAGTATATGGCTATTTAATGGCTTTTACAAGTATATAATATATAGTGGAAATCCAACGTGACAGCTTTTGTGGGGAAAAAAAAATCTAGTTAGCCGGTTAAACAAGTTTCGTGGGGTAGAATGGAACAAAACTTGAAAGTTCGTTACATTAAGTGGAACAAAAAATAGTACGCGTACTAGATCGGAACATTTGAAAAAGTACGTTGATATTGTACGGCCAAATCCCTTTTCAAAATAAGGTATACATATAAAAAAGTGTGTAAACTTAATTTTTGTAAAGACTTCTATTAATAGAAAAGCTTAAGGGATAATTACCAAAAATAGATCAGTCGCCCAAAGCACATTCCTTGAATAGATGTTTTTAAATCACTTTCCTCCGGCGGATCAGGGCAACTTGGCGACTGAGCAACCTTCATATATGTGCGACACATGTCAAATATTTTATTAATATAGTACAGAATCTAGAATCTTTTTGGAATCTATAGTACAGAATCTAGAATCTTTGTGGAATATTCTTGAATCTTTTTGGACACGTGTCGCGTTTATATTGAGTTGCTCATTTTTTTAGTTGCCCTGATCTAATTTTGAAAAGTGAAATTTGAAAGTCTACAAAGTGACTAGTCAAAAAGTCAACGATCTATTTTGGTAATTATCTCAAAGCTTAAATGCTTTAAGACTTTCTATTTAAGCTATAAATTCTTCACTAGTCATTATATTATCTGAATTCACAGCCAGGACCCTTCCTCTTTGTCGACTATAGGTTCGATGTTTTTAGTCCCCCACCCGCATCGTCAAAATAACGAGTTTTCAATGATACTTTTTATGGTACGGAGGTGTCCCACACGATTATTAAGCAACTCTATTTTGATTATTGTATCTAACATAATCACGTTTATTGACTCACGGTTGTTATTAGCCTCTTTGGTCCGTTCCGCTGTAAAGAATGTCTCATGCATATTAGGACTTTCATTTATAGAAAGAAAAAGCATGTGGTTTTTCCTCGTTCAAGGAGTAAGAATAAAGTGAAGTTAAAGCTAATTGTAATGACTTAAAGTTTTGAACTTGAATATAACAATCAACATCCACTAAAAGAAGAAGAAAATTAAGCATAAAAAGTAGTAGATGCGGCAGTTTTAAAGAACTAGTGCATACCTCTGTGATTATGTATGCTTCAAGTGGATTATTAACCGTCTTGCCATCTTTGATCTCTAGACAAGGCACAAGATCTGTGAGCATTTAATTTTGTTAAGTAACAAATGCACACAGAATGCAGGATAAAACAAATGAATTACAAAAAAAAGTCAGACTTACACAAGTATCTTAAAATACATGAGTGACTATATGATTATTGCAATTTTAATTCTTAATAATTAGTCTATAATTCTACTTTAACAATTTAACCTCCTTCTGCATATAATATCTTAGGGGGTGTTCACTGTTCAGCATTGCATATTTAAGCTGGTTATTGTAAAAAAAAAATACAGTAAGCAGGTACCAACGTCCATTCTTCACTGCTTATTTACTCTATAATAAGCTGATAAGCAGTTTTATAAAACACTCAAAAGTCAAAACTGTTTTATCTGCTTCAATAATAAGCAGACAAACACTTAAACAAAGTAATCCTGAACACAGAACACCCTCTTAGGGGTTTGGGATTGCATCCTATAAAGTGGCTATTGGTACAAACTATAAGCAAATGCAAGTAGCAACATACTAATTTCTATGGGCTTATTTACTTTGAAATAAGCTGATAAAATTTTTTATCCAAACACTACAAACTGTTCGATTTGCTTGAAGGATAAGCAGTCAAATACTTAAACAAGCAATCCCGAACACCCTTTTAGGATTATCTAGAAGTCTAATAATCAGTTTACAAACTTGAGTGTGGAACAGAAAAGAGCAAAATTAATGATGTTGCGTGATCCTAATTCTATCTATTACTTTCTTATATAGAAAACAGTTAGATGTCGCCAAAATCAGCAAGATAGTGACTATTACAATTATAACAACAGAAGCCGTCTACACAATGTCTTACAAACAATTACCTTATACAATCTATTCAATGTCACTTGATCACTTTCAGAACGCGCATCAAAGTCAAGTAGTTATTCAAATATGAAAGCAGCAACAGCAATATAATAAGAAATTAATAATAATAAGGATATCTATGTGATGCAGAATAAAATTAATTTAACAACAAAATACACAACTCTTAACAACATTAAACACAGCAAAATACAATATACAAGTTTCATAGGATGGTAGTCGCATACCCTCATGATCCATGACCTCCAGACTCATGAATCTGCTTCACCCTTGCAACATAATCTTCAGGAAGAGTCCTTGTGGTAGAAGGTTCTAAAAATGCCATTGTGACATCATCCATTAGTGTCAATTCAGAAGCAAAAAATCAGAAAAAAGCCATAGTTTATACCTTTTAAAAAGAATGCATCATGTGAATTACGTGCAGGGTGTTGTTGCGGTTGGAAAAGTGCATCAAAGTTCGAGAAGCTGTATTTGTGAAAAGAAGATAGTACGAACTGATTATAATTACTATAATAGATAATCTAGGTGCAGAGGTGAGGAGCATTAGCTACCTGCTTTCAACATAGTTGTTTGTTGGCATCTCCTCAAATCTGCAATATCAAACAAACAGTATTAGATATGCATACTCCACACCAGTGAACGTTACCCAACCTGCCATTTTGCCACCTATACTACATGTGATGACTAACAATGTGGCTATTTTGTTGTATAGGAAAATAGTTTTATGTGCCAAGGCAAGATTATCCGTATGTCTACCTGAACAACTAGGTGCAAATTATAAGCTTGACAGAAATTAGATTTCCCAGGACATTATTCCAATGTTTTTTTAATTTATCAACACTGGACTTGTCGAGCAAATATGATTGCTGACTAAACTATGCAACCCAAAACTCAAAAAAAAAAAATAAAATAAAATAAAATAAAAAAATAAACTCTTATGAAGTTTCACCAAACGCCCCCTTATAACAGCAAATAGCACAACCAAAACAAGTAAACAACCATTTATCACAGCAAAAACACAAACAAAACACCCATTTACAACTGATTATATTGTCTATATATATTGAAAATAAAGATTTGTTTGTCTCATATAATTTTAATTCCCATAAAGAACTTAAA
This sequence comes from Artemisia argyi, assembly GCA_030686995.1. Lineage (NCBI taxonomy): Eukaryota > Viridiplantae > Streptophyta > Magnoliopsida > Asterales > Asteraceae > Artemisia > Artemisia argyi. The sequence goes on along the minus strand of CM060709.1, from coordinate 45,010,140 downwards.
AAACGATTAATTTCAAAAATTTCATTCCAAAATCAAGACATTATTACCTAACAATACAAAAAAACATATAAACAAACACAACTTATTCCAAAATCAAACTTAAGAACATCATTAATGAGATATTAATAAGGTTAATTGAACAATAACATCAAGATTAGGGTAGTAAGCGGCACAGGAAGTTAGAGGGTTTGGGGTTGTGAAAGTGAAGAGGGGGAAAATATTAGGGTTTTGTCAAGGTGTGAAAATTTGGGAGGGATATTTCCCGGTTTTGTAGAACCTTATGTCATTTGTCTTTTGCATTTGATAATTCCCGGTTTTGTAAAAGAAAACATGGCTCTTTATGAGGAATAGAGCCCGGTTTTAAGAAAGAAAACATGGCTTTAAATTTTTCATCATAGAGCTCGGTTTTATCAAAAAAAAACATGGCTCTATACCTTTTATAATAACACGGCCAACCGGGCTCTATTAAGGGGGCTCTATTTCACATTCTGTAGTAGTGAATTCAATGGGCGATGAACGATTAAATACCATGAGTAAGTTTAACATTCCTAATAAACGCTCGCAAAAAATGGATTTATGTAAAATATATAAGTAAGAACCAAATAAGTTTAGAAACCAAAAAATAAGCCTAAATAAATACCCCTTAAGTACAGATTGTTTAACTTAAGAACTAGTAATATGTCATCAAAATGGCCATTTTTTCCCCTAATTTGACACCTGGAATGAGATATAGACATATAGTTTGATCAATAAAAACTCGTTGCAGAAAAAACCATTTACTATATAAACTTGGAATATTATAATTATTAATGAATTACTGAAAAAGGTTTTGAATAATTAGTGCTATGTAATGAATTAATATGCAAAATTTACAAGAGTCATCCCGGCCCTCAACTAAAAATAAGCAAGAAGACAAACCATACACAAAATATATCAAACTATATTACAGTATTTGCAGATCTGCTGGCTTAATTATTTGAGGTTAAGTAGTATAATGATTTGAACGTATCGAAGTTTAGTGTACAATGCTCATCATAATTCATAAAGCCACATTTCCATCCATACATGTAGTTATCAAGTCATCTTAAACTTAAAATGATTATTAATAAGTTTCCTTGAAAATTTGATGAACTCCAATGTAATATACTGAATCGTGGGAGCTTGGAGAATTAAAAGGTGAAATGTTTTTTGGAGGTTTGTAGTTCGGGTAAGTTACAGTTACAGATGATAATGGAAAATACAAATGCACGCTATCTGGCTTTCCAAGCCAAACTTAAGCAAATGATCGATAGCCGTACACTGGATTTGTAATAGACTAATATCTGTAGAGATCATTGTGACGGAAATTACTCACAGTACATGCATGTCCTTGTTATCGGACTTTGATCCTTCGTGGACAACTTTGTGTTACCTTTTTAATTAATCAAAACAAAAAGATGGTTCTAGTGAACAGTAATCCAGCCACACTATAGTACAATTGTGCATGGTTCTACAACTTTGAAGTGTGGCAAAACCATTCTTAGTCATGAAATTATTAAATAATAATAATAATAACAACAACAACAACAATAATAATAATGATAATTCCTGATAACATTCGTGTAAATTGAACCTGTGACGACCAGAACTAGGGCTGTAAACGAACTGAACGTTCAGTGAACATTTCATTAACCGTTCGGTAAAAAGTTCGTTTATGTTCGTTCGTTTATTAAATGAACGAACATGAACAATATTTTACGTTTGTTTAGTTAAATAAACGAACATAAACAAAAGTTTCGTCCGTTCATTTATGTTCATGAACGTCCGATTATGCGTTCGTTAACGTTCGTTTATATTTATTTATCTCTTTATGTTCATATATCTCATTTTTTAATTTTACAAATTTAAAAATTGGTTTGTTTAAATAAAACAACACTTATAAAACAATATATTGTGAAGAATTTAATAAGTTTATATTTGTTTGTCAATTTTTATTTATGTTCGATCATTTATGTTCGTTTAGTGTTCGTTTTGTGTCTTAATGAACGAACATAAACGAAAATGAACAACTCATTTTCTTAATAAACGAAAATGAACAAGAAAATTCGTCCGTTTAAGTGTCCATGTCCGTGTCCGTTTATTTGTTCGGTTAAAATTAAATGAACGAACACGAACATCGTCCGGTTCGTTTACAGCTCTTGTCACGTCAATTTAGAAGTTTGAAGTAAAAGAAGGTAATAATATTTTAAAATAATATTAAATAAAAAATCCAATTTTTTATGAACCTACGTAATACAAAATTAAGTTTCTCTCACTATATTAGACCAATCAGATTTTAGCACCACTTCATCTTCCTTATTATATTTGCACATAGCAGGTCTTCCCTGTTAAACCACCATACTCGCCGAAAAAATTAATACTCTAAACTAAACACCTGAAATTTGATACCCCGAATTTATATGATGCCCTTGGCCGTCGCCCAGCCTTAGGTCCGGGCCTCATAGATATAGATAAATTTTGTATTCATCAACTTAGAAATTGTTACAATGACAGAGCTAAGACAAAGATATGAACAGAACAAAACAAAACAATTTATTACACATATGCAATTTGCAATTGCAACACCGGCTAAAGTTATGTGGTGAATTTATACTTGCGCATTACGTTTTTATACATGAGGACGGTCATGAAGGAAATATAACGACCAAAAAATTCAACACGTGTCACCAACAACTTCAAATAAATAAATAAATAATTATATTAAACGAAATTCATGTCGATGGTAGCGAAATAGTGTTCGCGACCAACCATCCAACCAAAAAAAACCTTTGTGGTATAAAATGAGATATTTGTAAAAAAGTACAAAATCACCCTTGAACTTTTATATATTTATAACTTTTTTATATAACAAACTTTATTCATCAAATATTTAGCAAATATATAGTGAATTCACTAAAAAAAAATAACAGTTGCGAAAAGCTCCGGATTATGAACAAAACAATCCCAATGTCGATATACTTTTGACGTACTTATAGTTTTATAAAAAATTGTCAAAGTTTGATATTTAAAAAAAAAAAAAAAAAAAACTCTTAAATCACAGGGACCAAAGGCATTCAATTCTAAAAAAAGAAAAGTCATTTAGAATGACCAGAATATCGTTTCAAAATAAAAAAGTAAACATTGTTTTTATTTACAACTTTTTTATTAAATAAACACGTAATAAATTTTTGAATAAAATGATACCGTTTATGAATAATACTAAAACCCTTTTTTATATAAATTTATAAACAAACTTTTTAGTTTCATATAGAAAAAAGTTGGCATTTGATTTGCTTAAAGCCTTAAACACATAATTTTGCTTTAGTCAATGAGTTTAAAAGTTTTTTTTTTTTTCTTCCAAAATTCATCATTTTAAAAAAAAGCATATGTACGTCAAAAGTATATCGATATTGGGCTCGTTTTGTTCGTAATCCAAAGCTCTTCGCAACGATATATTTTTTATTAGCGAATTCGCTAGATATTTTACATATAAAGTTTGTTATAGAAAAAAGTTGTAAATATATAAAAGTTCAGGGGTGATTTTGCACTTTTTTATAAATATCTCATTTAATATCACAAAGTTTTTTTTGTTGGATGGTTGGTCGCTAAGACCATTTCGCTACAAGTGACATGGATTTCGTTCCTTTTTTTTTTTTTTTTTTTCTCTCTTTTAATTTTAAGTTGCTGAGATGGTGACACGTGTTGAGTTTTTTAGTCGATATATTTCCTTCGTGGCCAACAAGTCCTCATGTGTAAAAACATAAAAGTTGGTCTTCTGCATGAGACATCGTGAAGACAGTGTTCTCCCATGTAATTTTTGTTTTATAATATGTAGGAAATATAGATGTAAATGACAAAGAAAATTGTTATTTATTCATATCAACTATGGCTCTATATATAGCTTTGTGAATACAACGTACAAGTAAGAAAAATAGCAACCTATTCTACCGATAGATGGCCCACTCTCCTCACATGTACTAAGGGGGTGGCTATGGCTTCGGCATGAAGCTCGGTATGGATCTCTGTGGAACAAGTTCAAAACTATGTCCAAAAACAAGTCGAAATTGATGACAAGGAACGCCAGGATGCAATTGTCGAAGTTATTAAAAAGTTTGAGCTGGCGAAGTTACGCAAAGACCGCCTGAGAACACGATACGAAGCTTGCAAAGATATCTCTGTCGAGAGAAAATATGTGATCGACCAATTTTTGTACAACGAGTTTCGCAAAGACGCTGATGTTGTTGAAACATTGTGGGGTTGTGTGCAGCAGATTGAGAACGAGAAATCCAACAAGATACGTTGGAGTTTTGAAGAGAATGTGCAAGCTGCTGATACACCACAACAACAACAACAATTTGTGCACGGTGTATCAAGTTCATCTGCACCAAGCGTTTTTGAGCCACAACAACAACAACCTCATCTTGATAACTTTCAGTTAAGTTTTGAGGAAAATGTGAAACCTGCTGATGATGACTGGAATTCTGAGGACGAGCGGGAGCTAAGCAGGATGGAAGCTGATTTAGAAGCAGAGAGGTTTGCGAGGTTTGATCCGTATGACGACGGTTACCGCTCCGACAACTCGCAGACCTGGGATCACCTAGATTATAATTGAAGTTTTAGTTTTTAAATTATTATTGTAATGTGTTAATTTCTGTTTATGTAACGTTTATGTTTTTATTAATAAAAAATTTACGTTTGTGTTAAAAGACTTGGTACGTACAAGTGAAGACCCTTGTCGTCTCAGCAATGCAAACCGAATTTATTATGAGCGCTATGGGAGAGGGATATACTATCAACATGTGTGGTTCGTTCTAAGAAACACAAATGCACGGGACATAGACGATGAGTAATGGGAGACCCTTGTGTTATCGTGTTTTATTTGTTTTTCGTATCGCGTTTTATTTGTTTTCCGTATCGTTTCGTTTATATAATATTTATGTTTTATTAATAAAATTTGTGTTTGTGTTAAAAATAGTTTTTTTTAAAGAAAAAAGAAAAAAAAAATGATGATGCAATATGGGTTGCCACTGTGATGAGAGAGATGAATATAGGTTGAAGAGAGAGAAAGCTGAAGTGGCAGCCGGAAAGATGATGCAATATGGGTCACCACTGTGAGTAGCCTAATGTACATATACGAAGTACTCGGTCAAACTAGTATCAATTCAAACTAGTAAACAATTAACTACTGTAAAACATAACATAGTGAACCGTGACGTGGTAAACTATTAACGCTTTTTAGCCATGCCATGCATACGTGAATCCTTGACATGCATTATTCCAACACCGACTTGCTAGCTAGTAACATATGCGCTACATAATGAATGTATAAGTAGGTTCAACAACTTTTATAAGCTTCTTTTAAACCATGAAATGATCATTTGTCTGATACCTCACCATGCTCCCATTTGTTTTTCATGGTGTCAATGTAAGCAGAAGCTTTGCTGTCGATATGAGGATCTGCCCAACATCCAGCTCGGTCTTGATCACTTGGATACACTTTGTAAGTCGAGTCTTCCCAAGTATCTTCCCCTCCTCTTTGGCTCTTCTTATGTTCGAACATGCCGAAGAACAAAACAGAAGACTTCCTTTGAGATTTGTGCCCTCCCATTATATTTGGTTGAATTGAAATGTGGGAAAAAAAGATGTTTGAGATATCACAAGTGAGTGTTGCTTTGTAGCACAAGTCTCTTAGATGGTTTCTAAGAGTTGGGTTTTCTACAGATTTATAGAGGCCTAGAGGGATGCTACCTTAGACTATCTTTATTGGTGTGGGTTGTGGGTTGGGGTCACGACCGATTCTCCCCTTTCAACCAATCACAAATTGACATGTGGCAATCGGTTGTGACTTTAGGTCACCAAGTGACCACAAGTTGGCAATCTCTTGTGACCGGTTGTGACTTTAGGTCACCAATAAACATAGTCTTAATGGGAAGGGGTCGAGTTGATCCAAGCTAAGGCAAAAGCGAATCTTGTTACTTAATTCGGTAAAACCACTGTGGGTTTATCTTGTAGACCATTCAAGCTACACGCTCGAATTAACTTGCTCGAATATCTTTGCGGATCTTTGAAAGTGACTAAAGCAAATTTGGGTTATGTGTTTAGTTTTCCCTATAAATAAGAGAGATAACTTGCTCGAATATCTTTGCGGATCTTTGAAAGTGACTAAAGCAAATTTGGGTTATGTGTTTAGTTTTCCCTATAAATAAGAGAGATACACAAGTCAAGAAAATATCAATTTAGGCCCATAAGATTAAGAACCTCCAATATTTAAGCAAACCATGATGAGTTCACCAAGACTTGTAAATGCTTATGAGAGCAACAAACCATACTTAGCAATGCTTTTAGTTCAAACTATATATATTGTTGCTATCATATGACAGTACAACTAACTTTAGGCTTTCATACTTTTTACTGTAGAATCACTGTCATTCTTCAGATTTGACACAAAGCATCTCCTTTGTCTCGTTAAGAACACCATCCACTATTAAAGAATGGGGTGAGTTATCCGCACCCTCCCTCCCGTAGGGAGGGTATCCAATGATTGGATGCATCGCCAGCTTGGACGGTGTGCATCGCGGGTCATACGGTTTGACCAAACCTCGCTGATGTGACAATATTGGGAGAGTTTGTATAACATTCCCCTTTTCCCTCATACCTGAAGCAGATAGATCACATAAAAAGTATGCAACATAAGGTTTAAGAAATGTATGTATACATATAGGAAAATAAATTGGATTCAAGATATATCTTTGAAATCCACATTTTTAGTTGATTGGTAGTGGATTATTTGGAGTTAGATGTTCAAGACAGCATATTATTGTTCGATATTCATAGAAAAATCAAATTAGATGTTCAAGACAATATTATTGTTTAATTTTTTTCATTAAGTCATGTTAATTAACAAATAACTTAATACAGACAACCCCAGTTTTATTACTTAATATTTTGAGTCATCTTTCTTTATTAAGTCACAAACAAACAGTTTTCTTATAACTTAATAAATTCAGTTTTTTTTCAAATTAAGTCAATTAAGTCGAAATCAAACACCCCTTAGTTATGGTTAATGGTAACTTTGATGTTGCTAGTTGATGTTGGAAGAATTACTAAGGTGTTTCATATATATCTATAACAAAGCGCCTAGAGATAATTGATGTGAATGGAATAGATATACTATTTTCTTAATTTGAACATCCAAAAAAATTCATTCTCATAAAAAAAAAAAAAAAAAATCATTGTTTCACTTTCTTAATACTATTTTCTTAATTTGAAAATCCAAAAAGAATTACTAAGGTGTTTCATAGCACTTACTATCTATAAAAAATCACCTAGAGATGATTGATGTGAATGGAATAGATATACGAAGTACTATTTTATTATGTTTCACTTTCAAATTTATGGTTGTATAAAAAAATTCATTGTCATAAAATTTTTGAGATTTATTATTTACTAAAAGGGACTATATACGCTTAACTTATTGGTTTCTAAAAGATTTACAAAAAACATTCTCTACAATATGTCTATGTCACGTCTAGGGTCGTAAACGAACTGAACGTTCAGTGAACATTTCATGAACCGTTCGGTAAAAAGTTCGTTTATGTTCGTTCGTTTATTAAATGAGCGAACATGAACAATATATTACGTTCGTTTAGTTAAATGAACGAACATGAACAAAAGTCCCGTCCGTTCATTTATGTTCATGAACGTCCGATTATGCGTTCTTTAACGTTCGTTTATATTTATTTATCTATTTATGTTCATATATCTCATCTTTTAATTTTATAATTTTAAAAATTGATTTGTTTAAATAAAACAACACTTATAAAATAATACATTGTGAAGAATTTAATAAGTTTATGTTTGTTTGTCAATTTTTATTTATGTTCGATCGTTTATGTTCGTTTAGCGTTCGTTTAGTGTCTTAATAAACGAACATAAACGAAAATGAACAACTCATTTTCTTAATAAACGAATATGAACAAGAAAATTCATCCGTTTAAGTGTCCGTATCCGTTTATTTGTTCGGTTAAAATTAAATGAACGAACATGAACAAGGCTATGTTCGTGTTAGTCTGGTTCGTTTATAGCCCTAAACAATCATATTATTGTGAAGTGTTTACATCAGTTAGTATGGGTGTATATATATGGTTATATCATTCTAGAAATTAAGCTATATATAATGCATAGATGAGGAGAATTATAAACAAGAGATGATTCGTTACAACAAAAATATGAACAGAAAAACTATTTTATTTATGATATATCTGCAATTCACACAATAGGATATTACATAACGAATGTAGAAACTAAATAGCTTCAATCAGTTTTTTCTAACGACGACCATGAGTCAATCATCACTTAATACCTCGATACTGTTCCATTTGTTTGTCCTGTCATGAACATAATCCAAAGCTTTTCTGTCAATACGAGGATCGGCCCATCGTCCCTCTCTATCTTGATCACTAGGATACACTTTATAAGCCTTCATCGAGTCATCCCAGTACTCATCACCACCTCTTTGAGTCTTCTTGAACCTGAAGATAGCAAAGAACGAAAAGTAGGATTTCTTTTGAGATTTTTTTCCACCCATTTGTTCTCTAGCAGTGCTTGTGAGCTCCTTTTGTTTGTAAGAGTTTGGGTTTGCATGGTATTTATACAAGAACCAAAGAATATCTAGAGATAATCTTGACCGTTGAATAAATCTTAGAGGTGTGGTAAAGTGAAGCTTAGGCATAGAAGAAGAACATGTGTTGAAATGTATTTTGGCCTGGATAAAAGATTGAGGGACTAATGTTGCCATGTTTGTTTTTCAGGTTTGTTGATTTGCAAGTTTTGTAGTCTAAAGATAATAAAGAAAAGATGAAGGGGGCTTAGTGCTAAAGATGGAAAGGTGGATGCATATCTAGGGCTAACTCACACACACACACACCCGTTAGTGTGGTTTTGTTGTGTTGCTGGTGAATGAGCCGTTTTCTTGTCTTCACCATGGACAACGACCACTACTACAAAACAAGGCTAATGCAACATTTTTGAAGCAACACTTGCATAATGTGTTGCTTTTTACATGACAATAGTCATAACGCAACACTTTGTTAAATAAGTGTTGCATTCAAGGGTCTAACGCAATACTTTTTTTCAAGTGCTGCAAATTTTACATACTATCGCAACACTTTTTATAACTGTTGTATCTTAATAACATCAAAGTAACGCTTTACACAAACTCTTGCATAATATTCAAATCTATTGCATTGGTACATAATTTAGAGTATCATTTTGTTCAAATTAGACATGCCTTTCATTTTATTTACTTGTATTTTGGTTCAAATTCTTACTTTTTGCAATATGCAGTAATACGGGGTAGTTACTTTTGACGCATAAAGTACGAGTGACTGAGAATCACTAATGTAAAAATAATTGGCGCCAAAAAATTAAACATTCCCCCCATTTCTCAAACTCTATAAAATACGTATGGCGCCACATTTTATAAGCACTCCCTCCCATACTTAATTCATTAGAATGGGAATTTAATCCGGCCGACATTATAGCACACGATATATTTTTACTTGCTGCCAACCAATAACTGACTAAGGTATTTATCCATATTAATATTAACAATATTTTATTTTAGAGGTTGATAATCAAGTAAAAGGTCTCAAACGTAGAAAATGTAAAATCAGATGAAATAAATACGGAACATTTATTTTTTAAAATCAAATGGGTAACTCCTACTCATCCATTTTTTCATAAGAAAAAACTAATTTTCCATATTTAAAAAAAAAAATGTTTTACACACGGTAAATCTTCAAGCTACGAAAAATACACCATCGTGACGAAAATATTTTTATATTTTAGTAGACGAACATTTTGATATACTTTCGACCATTTTTAGTGTTGAAACTTCCACCCAAAAAAATCACACGTAACTTGTAAAATCATTTTTGATTTGTTATTTTTTGCCGGTTTGCGATGTCGAGTCGGAACGCAGGTTACAAAAAAAATCACATATGATTTCACGAGTCACATATGATTATTAAAGTAATAAATCAGGTGATTTTCCGGGACGGATATTAAAAAAAAAAAAAAACGTCAAAAATATGTAGAAGTGCATATCTATAGAAAGATAATTTAATTCTTGTCGCGCTGGTATAATTAATTTCACGTAACGATTAACGGTTTTCGAGCTTGTCGATGCCTTAGGGAGACATAAGGTTGATATAGCGTGCTTCCAAAAGACTAAATGGAAGGGGTCTCGCACGAAAGAGGGAAACGGCTACAAACTTTGGTATTCTGGCTCTAAGTCAGCGAGAAATGGAGTTGGAGTTAGTTTGGTTGCAGACCTTAAGGATAATGTAGTGCATGTTAACAGGTGCAGCGATAGGATCATGACGATTACGCTGGTGATTGTGGAATAGACAGTTAACATTATCAACGCATACGCACCACAGGTGGGTCTCAGTGATGCAGAGAAGAGGAGTTTATGGGACTCACTTGATGAGCTAGTGAGAGAGTACCTGTCGGATCAGCATCTGTTTATAGTGGGTGATTTGAATGGTCACATAGGAGCTGCAGTGGATGGATACGCAGGTGTCCACGGAGGGTTTGGATATGGAGTGAGAAATGATGAAGGTTGTGCGATTTTAGAGTTTGCAATGGCTCACGACTTAGTCGTTGTGAACTCCTTCTTCAAGAAGTGAGATGTCCACCTAGTTACCTTCCAGAGTGGAGGGCACTTCACACAGATTGACTATCTACTGGTGTGCAAAGGGGACCTTAAAGCATGCAGGGACTGCAGGGTCTTCCTTGGCGAGACATACTCATCCCAACACAGATTGTTGCCCATGGATGCACTTTTTGAGAGGCATCGATGCGGGAGGAAAGTGACTGGGATGCCGGGGATTATGTAGATGAAATTGAACGGACAGTAGGGATTTTGGAAACATTAGATTCATCAAAGATGAAGATGGACGAAGCATTGTCATCGAAGAGGACATTAGGAAAATATTGGGAGAATATTTCTCTTCTCTTTTCAATGAGAGGGGTACGAAAGAAAGTGGAGATAAGGGATTAAGATGGTTGACTTCCCTCTTCAACAAGATCTTCTTTAGCGATAAGATGCAAGAGGAATGAAGGCTCAGTGAAGTCATCCCCATCTACAAGAACAAGGGCAACATATAAGTGTGTAGCAACTATAGGGGTACTAAGCTCCTTAGTCACACTATGAAGCTCTGGTAAAGAGTTATTGGGAGAAGGCTGATAAGGGAGACGAGGGTGTCAGAGAACCAGTTTGGTTTATGCCAGGAAGGTCATCGATCATGGCAATCCACCTACTCAGAAGCCTCATGGAGAAGTATCGAGAAAGGCAAAGAGACTTGCATATGGCCCTCCTCGACCTAGAAATGGCCTACGATAGTGTCCCACGTGAGTTGATTTGGAGAACTCTGATAGATAAGGGAACCCCTATGAGATACTTAAGAGTCATTAAGGATATGTACGAGGGGTGAAGACCCGTGTTCGGTCCACAGTGGGAACCTCAGAGTTTTTCCCCTTAAAAGTTGGACTACATCAGGGATCAGCCATTAGCCCTTATCTATTCGCCTTGATTCTTGATGAGCTATCACGAGGGATCCAAGAGGGTATCCCTTGGAGCATGATATTCGCAGATGATATTGTGTTGGTGGCAGAGTCGCCGGACCTTGAGGACAATGGCCTTCGAGTAAGCAGTGAGAAGACTGAATAACTGAGATGTATTTTCAGTAGGATCGAGATCGGGCACAACGATGAAAACAGAAGTTTGTATTGGAGATAAGATCCTCTCAGCTAAGGAGTCTTTTAGATATTTGGGCTCGGTGATCCACAACTCAGGGAGGATAGACGATGACGTAACCTACCGTTTTGGTAAAGGCTGGGCGAAATGGAGAGCGGCGTCTGGAGTTCTATGTGATAGGAAAGTACCCTCTAAGTTAAAAGGTAAATTCTATTGGGTGGCAAGTCATCATAATAAATATAGAAGATAACAAATGAATAGACCAAACAAATGTAAAGGAAAGAACCTTACGCTCACTATCCCAGCTGAGCTTGAACCAAAGCATCTTCTAGGGGTGTTCACAAATCGGGTAATATACACAAGAACCGAAAATCGAAACCGAACCAAACCGAGTCGAATTGTTAACCAGACCGAATTTGTCAAACTGAACCCAACCGATTAAATATTTGGTTTGGATATTATTTTGGCAAAATAAAACCGAATCGAAAACTGAATTCACATAATACATATATATTTTTTTATATTTTTATATACAGAAAAAGACAATTCAAACTTTTTTCTAACATTATTAAGCTCAAATTTTTATTTGCTGCTAAAAATCTATATAATTAAATGCGGATCAACACAAAAATTGAACTGAATTCAAATTCAAATTTAGGTTTGGTTTAATCCAATATGAATTTGGTTTATTTCGGTTTGGTTTACGGCTTTAACAAAAAAAAAATCGAAACAACCGAACCGAGTAAATCGAAGAACCCAATAACCAAACCGAAAAACATCATTCACGAATCGAGTAATACCCACAAGAACCAAAAACCGAACCGAACCGAACCAAATAAAGCCGAACTGGATTTGTAACCGAATTGAATTTGCCAAAATTAAATAGACCCAATAAATATTTGGTTTTCGGTTTTGATATGATTTTGAAAAAATAAGGACCGAAAAACAAAATTCACAAATATATATATATATATATATATATATATATATATATATATATATATATATATATATATATATATATATATATATATATAATCTAATAAAATCTATTTCCTAATATAAATATAATGTGTTTTGAGTTTGAAAATTTCTTTTGCGCTAAAAATTAATATAATTAAATGAAAAACACCTAAATTGTGTAATTTGGGGAATTGGAATCAACCCGAAAACCGAACAAGTTTAAATTAAAAAAAAAATGTTAACCCAATAACCGAATTGATGAACTACCTAACACCTTTGCAAAAAAGTTATTTGGTAAACAAACCGGCTAAATTGGTTTTTGATCCGGTTCGGTTTTGATCGGTTTAGTCCAATTTTTGAACTGTGCTCAGATACATTCTTCGTCCCATAATTATTGTCAAGCACTTTTAACTTTTTAAGTATTTATTTTGCTACTTTGACATTAAATAATTTTATTTGTTTTATTACACTTGATTTTGACATTAAATAATTTTATTTGTTTTATTACACTTGATGAAAATTAAACTAATGATAAAACATTTAAATCTTCAATTAATATATTGATTTAAGATCATTTGAGGACTAAATTTTTGGACCAATCTCTACTATTCATCTTTATTTGATCTAATAAATGATATTAATTACAATAATTAAAAAAACCACTTTCATCATTTTTTATCAAATATTAATATCTTTTAAACCGTTAATCGTTAAGCGAAAAAAATATACTGTTACGACGAGAATTTAATTATTTTTCTATCGATAGGCACTTCGTTATACTTTCGACAAAATTATTTTTTTCGTGTTTTCACCTTTTTTTTAGGTTTTTTATGTTACTGAAATTTGCATGAAAATATCATATGTGATTTAACACTATAATATCACATGTGATATTATATACTATATGTGAGTTAACACTAATATCACATGTGTTTTGTCATGCAAACTTCAATAATGAAAAAATGTGAAAAAAACGTGAAAAAAAGATTTTTATTTTTTTATTAGTTGTTTTTTATTTTATTTATTTATTTTTTTGTTTCAAAAATATATCTAAGTGCCATATATAGAAAGATAATTAAATACTCGTCGCGATGGTGTAATTAATTTCGTTTAACGATTAACAGTTTAAGAAATATTTAAATTATTAAAATAAATGAAATATTAAAATGGTTTTAATTTCGACTATTAATTTTATTTTAAATGAAAGATGGATGAGTATGTAAGTTAAAAACTAAACAAATCTAATCTTTATTGCTTTACACCCTTCTCTTCCTGCAATCTCACCGAACTTCCATTTCCCAAGATCTGTTCCACGCTTCCTCCTTCAAATCCTTCAAGCAACGTAGAGAACCATAAATATATTATATATACAACCGTCGATTAACGGAGGCTGTTGCACACTTGCACTCTGTCGCCAGGTCTCTCTCTCAATTGAGCCTTGTCTTCGTCGGCATCAGAGGTAATATCGGTATAACTCTCTTATATGCATATGAATTCAGCATCTAGTTCAATTGTGAATTTATAAATATTTATTCATCTTTATTAAGGATATGATGATATTCTAATTTAGTAGTTCATGTATTTGTGTAACATGATTAAGAAGGATATGATATAATAGACTGAGTTGCAATAATGCCAATTGGGAACTGATAGTATTAATAAGAAAAAGAGCCCACCTAATTAGGTAACAGTTACTCTCATTAGGATGACACATACTTAACTTTGAGTTTATCTAAGTATGCCAATAAGAATCATCAAATACCTGATGATATAATGCTTTAACCACTTACGTAGTATTTCCTTCGCTAGTTATTTACTTGCACCCTAAAATATCCAACTATATATCCATAGCAACAAAGTAGCCATTAAAGCCACCCATCCAAATCAACAATCCACTTACATTTTTCTTGCAACATAAGAACATAATGTGGTAGATACTAGATGTATTGACATAGACCTTAGTTTGAAACTATACTTATTGATTTTCTTAATTAATCCCTACCCTTTGAGTAGTAAAGAAGTTATGGAGATTTGGTAAATAAATTATTTACTCTGATGTGCATATATTCAGATTATGTGTGTACGTAGCCAAAAAGTTGCATAAGAGTTTGTGAAAAATTGTACTTTCTTATCGTTTTGTTAGTAATTTGTGCTTTGCGCTGATGTTTTTATTTAGAACGACTACAGATACATAAAGACTAAAAGAAGCACCTATCTTAACTAATACATTGGAGTGCACACGCCAAAGGAAAGAAGGACATGTATATGATGAAAGATCAATGATCACTGTAAGATCATATTAACAGTTTAGTTTTTAATTATACTATTTGTTACTTGTATATTCAGGGAAATTCTTTCATTTGCGTATTATTAATGAAGGAACAAATGAAGAAGTACTCGGCATTAGAGGATGGAAGTGCTTCAGAATCTTTTTCTGGATGTGATGAACAAAGAGCTTAAGGGCCACTGTAGAAGAAGTCACTTGGTTCAAATACAAGAGTTTGAATAGGATCATGACTGGAAGAAGCTTGAGCTAGCAGAATATTATGAAAGAAATAAGGCTGAACCAGAAGTAATGCGCAAAAGAAATGATGACCTGCAAGACAAAAGTAAGGCGCAGAAGCATATATAAAATATTGGCGCCTGGAGTTGCGTAACTCTTTTTAACATGAGTTATCGTCTATGGATGGTAAAAGGTATGAATTCGTTACTCGTATTCTATTTCATACTAGATGTTGCAGTAGTATAAGTAACTAATTTATGAATTTCGCTATCTATTGAGATTAGTTGCATCCAAAATTTTGATAAACGAGAGCAAAAAGTATTAGATGGTATTGTATGATGATAAGAAATATTGTAACTGTTTTACAACACCACATCCCATCCCCATAAATGATCTAAAACTTCATCTCTGCTGGAATAGATGGTTATTCCAATTAAGACAATACGAAACAACTAAATCTGTGTGGACGTGAGGAATAGGTCAACTGAGGCATTTTATCATTTTAAATAATATAGTAATTGAGCCTGACAAAAACACAAAATAGCTTGTATCCACTTACATATACATGCCACTAGATTGACAAGCAGGTCACCCAACCCCAAACCAAAAAGCGAACAGTTAGACATGAACTCGGTTTGACAAGTTACCCACACTGTTCCTTTCTTGACTCTAATTTCTTGTAGTATACAAATACTAGTTTATTCTACTTAGTTTATTGGAATATCCATTATTATGAAATTGACTTACTAAACCTAACCTGGCCATTGTCCCTTATTTTTACCAAGGTTATAAATAGCGTGAGGCGTGGCGTGGCGGCGAAGCCAAGCCTCAAGCTATACGAGCTATAGCGTTTTTTGAGGCGTGACCAAGGCGGCATAATTTTTTATAGATTTATATATTTATATCATATTTCATACATATATATATATATATATATATATATATATATATATATATATATAATACATCAAGTTTACAAAACGCGTTATACATAAGAAATAAACTCAAAAAGCTAAACTATCATTGCATTTTTCGTTATTTCTTTAAATAAAACCTTCTCCATGAAAGTAAACTGCAAAAAGATAAAATGTAAAAACCTAAAAGCTACGGTATAAAACATCACATTCACATATTCACATTCACTTGTTATATTATCTTCTAGCATTTGATTTATAAAGTTAGCCCAAGCCCAAGTTCCTTCTAGCCCAATAATAGTAAATCACTAAATCCTACAAAAGCTTCAAAATAAAGCGCCACGCTTCACGCTATAGCACGCCTTACCACGCTTTCTCGCGCTTCATAACACGCTACGCCTTAAGAAGACGCCTTGGCCTGTTTCGTAACTTGGAGGCCACGCCTCGCGCTATGGCGCGCTATTTAGAACCCTGATTTTTACCAACAATAGAATTTAATAAGAATGGCAAGTATGATACTGGACAAGCACTTATTTGTCTTAATTTTTTAGTAAATGTATAGGTTATGTCTGTTTAGGGCTGAGCAAACGGACCGGATGGACCGGACCGACCGACAAAACCGACCGGACCGGACCGACCACATTCGGTCCGGTCCTCGGTCTAAGCTTTTTGGAAAATTCGGTCCTCGGTCCGGTCTGGTCCGGACCGACCAAAAACCCGAAAAAACTTGCCTAATTGGACCGGACCGACCGGACCGGACCGACCACATTCGGTCCGGTCTCGGTCTATGGTTTTTCCGGTTCTCGGTCCTCGGTCCGGTCCGGTCTTGGTCGGTCCGGTCCGGTTTTCGCCCGATGCTCAGCCCTATGTCTGTTGCATTCAGAAAAAAAAATAATAATAATAATAAAAAATAAAAAAATAATAATAGAAACACAAATTTCTAGTAGCTATTCTGCATGATAATACTGTACAACAAGCAATCTTCATGATCTGTTTTCTGAATTTTCACTTCTGGATTGCCATAAGGTCTAGTGATCCATTTATGCGTTGATTGTCTATTTTGATTTCTATATGAACAATATTACAGAGATTTATTAGAGTTTTTAGTGTACGTTGTAATTGTATAATAATGGTAGCTAGCCTTTTTATTCCACGATTAGAAGAAAAAAGCTAACCTAATCTTTTACATGTGTTGCAGGCTATGTTGTTTTGGCATACGTGAAGCTGTCAATGGAGATTTGCAAAGATGTCAAGATTTCTAAGATTGCAATTAGATTACATATTTTTACCAGACAATGTTTGTTAGTTATTTACATTGGACAAGTTTGTAAGAGTACAACATTATATATCTATTGTAATTTATTATATTTTAGTGTATTATAAAATTATAACAAATATATATTTTTTATTGCATGAAATAAAAGTGTTACAACTCGTTAAAAAAAGTGTTGCACCTATATGGTAGAAAACAACCAAAAGTGTCGCACTTGATACATTAAACTGTTGCGAACCTAGTGATGGTAAAAGGAAAAGTGTTGCGTTATAATGCAGAAAGTGTTGTTTTTGAATCTGAAAAGTGTTGTGCTTGTGTGTAAAAAGTGAGTAAAAAATGTTGCACTTTTGTATATAAGTGTCACACTTGAGTGTATCAAGTGTTGCATTCGAGTTTACAAAGTGTTGCACATTAAAGTATTGTGTTTGCTAAACAAGGGCAACACTTTAAAAAAGCGTTGCATATTCCAAAATAAGTGTTGCTTATAGCTAAGGCGACGTTACATAAGGCGGCACTCAGTAAAGTGTCACATTATACATAATGCAACATTTTAAAGACATAATACAACACTTTATGTGTGTTGCCTTAGGTTCATTTTGTTGTAGTGGACTTCTGCTGGTGTTCTATATATATCTGCTCTCCTCTCTCTTTTGACATCACCATAAAATATCATTTCACACTTTTGTATTTTCTTTTGATATACTTGAATGAGATCAAGCATTTGTATTTGCTGTTGAGAACAGTTTGAGATTGTAAAACATTTTCTTTATTAATCTAATTGGTTAAACTTAGTTTTCCTACATGGTATCAGAGCCAGGTTGCTCTGAAAAACTTCTTTGGAAAAATTAGGGTTTGGGTAGTTTGGGGCTTTTGCGATTTAAAGATTCTAGAGGTCGATTAAGTTCCTTAATCGATAGATTTGGTGATTTTTTGCTTCGATTGCAAGTGGTTCTGGTGATTTTCCCTAATTTAAAAGTTAGGGTTTGGTGGATCTGGGTTCGCTGTGTATATCTGCTATATCCCTAGACTAAGTGAATCTAGGGTGTAGTAGGTGTGGTTCCGCTGCTGCTTTGCTTTGCGTTCTCTGTAACACCTCTCACGCCTTTAATTTTTTATGCAATTTATTTTATCTTGTTTAGATTGACGGGGAGTAGGATGTGAGAGATTGTTGAAGTTGATTGATTGGTGTTGCCTATTTGTTCCTTTATGTCTTTGCATAATAGTAGTCCACCTGCCTCTGCTCAGGGATCTGATGCAGAGGAAGATGATGCTTCACCTGTTACTCTTATTAGCAAACTTGATATCAGTCATCCTCTACACTTACATCCTAATGATTCTGCTACATTAACTGTTATATCTATAAAACTAAAAGGTACTGAAAACTATAATGTGTGGTCTTGTGCTATGCTTTTAGCTCTTGAAGGTAAAAATAAAACTGGTTTTATAGATGGTTCTAGTAGGAGGTCTAATACTGATGATGTGTTAGGAAGACAATGGGACAGAGTGAATGCTATTGTTTTAGGTTGGATCTTAAATTCTATTTCTGAGAAATTGTTTCTTGGACAAATTTTCTCTAAAAGAGCCTCTGATGTTTGGACTGAATTAAAAGAAACATTTGATAGAGTTGATGGATCTGTCACCTTTAATTTACATCATAAAATCAATTCTTTATCTCAAAATGGTACATCCATTGCTGAATATTTTAACAAGCTAAGTACTTTGTGGAAACAATTTGATGCTCTTGTTAAACTGCCTAGATGTACTTGTCATGCCGCTGATGATTTTAAGAAACACAATCAGTTAATGAAGTTAATGCAATTCTTAATGGGGCTTGATGATTCTTATATGCAAATTAGAAGCAACATTTTGTCTAGAGACCCATTGCCTGATGTTAAAGGGGCGTTTGCCATTATCTCTAGTGAGGAGTCTCACAGAGCTGTGGTTTCTGGTTCTTCTGGAACTGGGGTCTCTCAAAGATCTCAGTCTTCTGTGTTTCATTCTAATGTGCCTAATCGTGGAAATTCTCAGAGGAACCAAACCTCTGGGAATTCTTTTAGACCCAATAATGTCTCTAGGAATACCAATAATGGGATTAATAGGACTGCTGGAGGTCCTACTCTTGTCTGTGAGAATTGTGGGTTTAATGGGCATACTGAGGATAGATGTTTTAAGTTGATTGGGTACCCTGCTAATTTTGGAAAACGAAATGGCTATAAATGGAGTGTATATGAAATTGTCTAAATGTTTCATAATACAGGAACAATGGAACTAAGTTTTGTTATTAAACTTGATGAATCCTTGTATTGCATAGATACGGTTGTAACTTACATGTCATGATTGTGATGATATGTTAGGATGTTATTAAACAAGTATTTAATTATAAGAAATTAGAAACCATGGATTATGGTTTAGAATACAACAAGATCCTTTGAGTAATATAAGGATAAATTGATGCAAGTTGGATAATTGATCAAGAAGATTACGAATTAGTAAGTGTTGATTTTACACTTGGTATAAATGTAGTATCTTGTGATCAAAAGAAAAGGTTGTACAACATATTCAACTATGGCATTATAATTTGTTGATTTCTTGTTTCAGAGAATCATAATGGTTAAATGACTTGACAATAAACATATGGTATTATGTTTTAAAGTCAATGCTACCATGTTTAATGATTGTTATAGCAAAAGATATCAATAGCTTACCACTTGACAATGTGGTTTGCAAGAGACTTAGTGCACAAAGTCGGAATAGGGATGAAATAAAAGTCCGTTTAATTTTCTAATGGTGAGACACCCAATTCCCTTCTAATACAATGTTAGAAGCTGAATTCAATGCGAAAAGCTCACACTTAGAAATTGGAACACATATTATACTATCCCAAGGAATGTGTTCAGACCTGCAAAATAAAGAGGTTGAAGTTTATCTTCTTAATAGTTCTTTTGAAAAAGTGCAAGCAGGGCATGATTAAAAGAAACTACCTATGTGAGTATGAATTTTTGCCGCTTCAATAAGCTTGGACTTGGCTTAGTATATACTCATGAATGGATATGGACGCATGGCTTGTAAAGCGTCAAGTATAAACATTGGAGAAAATGAACTTGTGTGTATATTATCTTCATGTATTCAAATGGGTTGACGGGTTCAATCGTTGCAACACCCCGATTCTCGAATATTTGGAATGTGTAGTATACTAAGATGAAAATTCAATCGAAAGACAGTTTCATTTATGCATGAGTTTGATTTATTTTGATTAATTGGGAAATCAAGGATTACACTAAAATGGGGGAGGATTGTTGGTGATTTTAGTGTCATCAATTATTTTATGTGTAATGGCGATTTACCCGAGACCAAATGATTTCAAGTTAAGTTATAATACGAGTTCGGAGGTGTGGAGTACACGCTTGTATAAACTATTAACTTGATTTCAAGTACTATAATGGTAAAGGTTGTGAATATATATCAAGGAGTAAAAGCCTTGGCTGTTTTCTATAGTGACAGAAATTATTCGTCACAATAGTGTTGCAATGGTTCAAAAGATATGGTTATTCATGTTAGTGACAGAAACTAGTCGTCGCTAATGGATATATGTCTTCAATGGGCTGCAGTTAGTGACAGTTTTAACTGTCACAAGTTTGTTGCAGAAAGTTATTGAAGAGTTGTAACCATTTATTAAAGAGGTGTGACTTTTCACCAAAAGACACAACTTTTCATACAACCATCATGAGTTTATATATACATGTAAACACAAATTGGTCTTAGAATATGAACATATATTCATATCAACAACACATACAAATTCTTCATGTTTTGCTCTCTTTCTTGTGCCTAGAATTTGAGTGTTAATTCTTGTCTTATTTCTATACAAATTTCGTGTAACCCAAGCCACCAAATAGGGTCGAAATATTGTATCAGGAAAGTGAACTTTTACAAGATTCAAGAATTTATCCGGCAACCTTTGATTATCATGACCCGATTTACTAACATCACAAACAACTGAAAAGAGGAATGCCACTTTATGCCATTCTGATATATTGAAGCTAAGGAATTAAGTTTTTAAACATTTATGCCATTCTGATACATGTTATACTTTATGCCATTCTGATATATTGAAGCTAAGGAATTAAGTTTTTAAACATTTATGCCATTCTGATACATGTTATACTTTATGCCATTCTGATATATAAAAATTCGTTTCTAGGTTTTCTAAACCAAGTTAAATCCTATCCAGTGAAAAGAAGTGGAAGAATCTGAATCACTGAGCACAAAAACCATTTAACAGTACAACAAACTTTGGAAACAAAGTTGCTTTCATACTTTTTCCTCAAAATTCACCTGAAAAGAGGAATGCCACTTTTGTTAGATTATGAACATTATTTTAGTCGTCGTATGTTAGGATCGAACTCGAGATCACGGGATTGCACACTTTACGTATGAGAGTTAAAGTTTAATAATTAAATGTAAAAGTTTATATTTAATTATTTATTACACAAATATTAATGATTATTTAGTATTTAAGATAAATGACTAATGATCATTAGACGAATAAAAGGAAAGTAATGTGTATGATTTATTGGAAGGTCAAGAAAATTCTAGAAGGAGTTCCACCTCCTTTGTAACTTGAGCTCCAAGTAAACTATACTATATAAACAAGGTTAGGGGTTCATTGTTTGTATCTCTTGTGCACACACACAAACCCTAAACTTGTTTTTCTCTCCTTTTCTAGTAATCGATCAAACAAACACCCTTAAAGGGTTGATCGATTTTCTTTATTAAACAAAAGGTTTTGGTTTAATTTTGTGTTCTAAAACTAGCATTACTTTAACTTGTTTTAGTACGTGTGTACAAGAACGTGATTCAAACATACTTTTGTTTGATTCTTGGATTGAATTACAAAAGAGGTAAGGGGTAATTCTTATAATCCACATAAACCCTAATTAGGGTTCTTGATTTGAAGATTGCAATTGATTCTTGTTTGGGCTATAATCACAAAGGTATGTTTACTATTTATATTTGATTAATTAATTACATGTTATATGATCTTGTTATAATTGCTTCCGCTATGCTCACTTGATGTGTTTGGTTTATTTTATATGAATGTCATGATATCATAATTCCAACAGTGGCATCTAGAGCCGTTATAATGTGTAATTAATTATCGAAACACATAAAAATTGGATCTTGATTCGTTTAGTTACATGTTTTTAGGGTTTATTTGTTAGATTCCTAACCCTAAAATTTTTATGGGTCGATTGACCTTATTAGGGTTTTAGGGTTTATGATTTTTAATTTTTTAATATGATTAGAAACCCTAGGATGTCATGTAATTGTTATGCGTTTTAGTAAACGATCTTGGTGCAATATGTTAATTGTTAAGCTAAATCCATGAAAAAGTGCATATTTGCATGGATTTTTATATTGTGTAATAATTTAAATGGTATAAATTGTTTATATGAATTAATGGTTAAGTTATATCGAAACATATAAATTTATTAATAGATGTCGAATTGGGGAAGACTCCAATATTAAGTAATCAATTATGAGCTATGTGGTATTTATTTTGTTTTGGCTTACGTAATCGATTTATCGATGTATGTGGCTCTTTTTCCTAGAAGAAGAAAGCCTTAATTGAATAAATACGTTATACACCTAGATTTGATTATTAATAGACTATTGAATAAGATTTGCATGTGGCTACATGTTTTATACATATTTAATTGTTATGATTATGTATATTTGTTTATTTAGTTGTTTTATTTTTTATTGTACATTACTTGTTTTGTTTATTAATTGTGTTAGACATGTTTATAAACGAAAAGGGTAATTTTGAATAGAAAAATAATACGGACTAAATAATGGCGAAATTGTTTTGGTTTTTAAGAGTTTAAATTTCAAAGAATTGGTTGATTGATGTTTTTGTACGTAATGGTTAACTAGGCCCGACCGAAGTTTACACACTATAAGATGGGTATAAGGATGGCTTCGCATTAAATTGTGGCCTTAGAGAGACAACATTCTGTCTTAACGCTCGTTTGTGTGTAACTTAGACTTACCGAACAACCATTACATGTACATTGTCATCTTAAGGGTGAATTCACCACAATTCCACAATGATTATTCGAAACACTAAGCCTTAGGGCTTATGTAAAAGTACGATATAGTGGATGATAATTGTTGGTAATTCTTTAATTGGTGAACTCGATACATCAATCAAAACTTTGTTGTTTTACTCTTAGCAAATTGGTAATAAAAATGTTTTGAAAAACCAATGTTATGAAGTTGTATGCATGCTTCTTCATACATTATTTTGATTACACGTCAAAATTTAATACCCTTATAAAATTAAGTCGAATGTCATCTAATTAAGAACACTTGAAGTTGTAATTTACGTCATGTGAGAACTTGGCGAGATTGCAATGGAGAGGTAAATTTCTGAAAAGAACCTCACACTATATATATATATATATATATATATATATATATATATATATATATATATATATATATATATATATATATATATATATATTGAGACTTTCTTACTTGAACCATTTTATTTGCGAGAACTGTGAGAACCACAAAAAATATACATGCACGACTTCAATAATTGTATTTTTGCACATATGTTCTAAAAACAGCATACATGTTTTAAGAAAAAGATAGTGGTTCTAAAGAATTTGATAAGAAATTGGAAATACAAAATTTTTCTTCGAAGGTGTGCATGTATGTTCTTATAAGGCGTGCAACGACAATATTGCGGCCGTGTGTAAGGTTTATGTGATAAAAGAGGATGAGTTCATGATGATATTGAAGAACATTGGTGGATACTTACGATTATTGATGATTTGCATGTATTTTTATTTTATTTTAAAAGGCGTGCATGTATGTTTTTGGTGGTTCTCTCAGTTCTCGTAGATAAAATGGTTCTCGTAAGAAAGTCCCCCTATATATATATATATATATATATATATATATATATATATATATATATATAGTGTTGTATTATATGCAGTACCAATATTAGATACAGTACTTTACAGTATCAATTAAATTGATATGCACCATTAGATTGATTTATCAATGGCTATGATGAATTGTGCCATTAATGTAATTAATTAAAAGATCAAGGCAATGCTTGTAAATCTGAAAGGGTAATTTCGGTCTTTTGCATTATCCCTAAAAAAGTGCTAGAAAGTGATTATCGCACTTTCCATCATCTTCTCTGTAAACCTAGAAACTCACCCAAAAAAAAACCAATTGCTGTCTCAGATCCATTATTCGGCCACAGAAAAAAAAAATAAACATCTTCAAATTCTTTAGATCGAGCAAGCATAAACGAGTATGAGAAAAATGAATTCTCATAAAGAAAAAAACCACGCCTCTCTTTTGGATCTCAACGTCGTCGGAAAAATTAACCGGACACCATTACCACTTTTTGATATGATGTATGTACACTAGGTAATATTTTGTAGTCTTTATCTTCTTTTGATTTTAATTGAATGATTGCTTATTTGGTTATCTAGGATTTGTTTAAACTTTTAGTTTTTTATGCTTTGTGCCTATTTTATTGCAATTGGTCACTGATCAATTTGACACTAATTTTTTTTAACTAATATCAATTTGACTCTATTTGTTTAAACATCCTTTTAAACCTATATGGCTTATAATAATTGATTTATCTAAACATTTGGGAAGTAGTTGATCGAAACTGTTGGCTCTCCATGAATTAGCTTGTTGTATATTTTTACTATTTGTTTATTGTTATTTGAAACATTTGTATGTTTTATGTACTTTTTCAATTTATAATTATCATTAGTTTGATGCAATTTCGACATATTTAATCAGCCTTTTCATATTAAGCTGGTCAAATGGACCAACTATAGTAAATTTTTAATTGAAAGAGGATCAAATTCTTTAAAAGGGTCGGCAACCCAAGACCCTATTGTAAATCTATCTTTTCTGCTTACTTATTTCTCGTTGTCCATTTTTATCATTAATTAATTAGCGTATGTAATCACTTTTTGTAGCTAACATGATTAACTATTTAATTTTTTTTGTTTTTGATTCGGAACAGGGATCATGTTTTTGGTGCTTTAATTATGAAGCTTACGTGGTCACTGCAAACATATATGTTTTTAGAAGGCGGGCACATATGTTCTAATAAATTCTATAAGAAAGCCTCGTGTGCACCAATGTTCTTCGAAGGCGTGCATATATGTTCTAATCAATTTGATAAGAAAGTGAAGAGTTCACACATCTTTTTAAGTGGCGTGCACATTTATATTCAACAAGATATTTGTACTTGAATTGTATTTTATTTGATGAATTGTATTTTATTTGATATCGAATTTTGCGTATACTATTAATGTTCTTGGTTTTTTATTAATTTTTATAGGTTACATGTATATGTTTTTGTTTTTGGTCATGAATTTCAAAGATCAAAGAATGTACACTAGAAACATATGTGCAATTGCCATTTTAAACAAAATAAGTTTGTCAAAACACATGCACTTTCAGAAAACATGTATGTTTAAAAATTAAAAAGTAACAAAAAAAATTAATTCCGAAAATTAGGGGCTTATAAAAACAGTATTTTAATTAAAAAAATTACCAAAGAAAGTAAAAATGTGTTTTACTATTTTACCCTTTTGAATTAATTAAAAATATTTAATAATACTTAATTCTTATTGGTCTAAATTGGTACTGTAAAGTACTGTATTTAATATTGGTACTGCATAGAACGCGCCCCTATATATATATATATATATATATATATATATATATATAGGGTGAGGATCAGGTACGTTTTTGTCTTTTAGTGCGGATGGTACGGACGAATCTCAGCCCTCCATCTAGTCAACCATCTGAAAAAGGCGGAGTGGCAATATCGTAAATATCCCCTCTTTTTTTAAGATTGTTACTATCGTATTAGCCTTTTTTCTGAAAAAAATTCAAAAAAATCTGAAAAAATTAAAAAAAAATAAAGAGGACAACAAATAATTAAGAATCGCTGAAAAAATTTTCAAAAAAAAATCGTTTTCATCGTTAAAGGTATTGTGATATCAGAATCTGATTTTGACTTTTTTACAAAAGTCAAGATCAGATCTTGACTTTTGTAAAAAAGTCAAAATCAGATTCTGAAAACTTTTTTTTTTAATAAAAAATTTAATATCACAATAACTTTTTTAATATCGTAAAAACTTTTTCTTAATAAAAATTGTTAATATCGCCGTAAAGTCAAGATCAGATCTTGACTTTTGTAAAAAAGTCAAAATCAGATTCTGAAAACTTTTTTTTTTAATAAAAAATTTAATATCACAATAACTTTTTTAATATCATAAAAACTTTTTCTTAATAAAAATTGTTAATATCGCCGTAACTATCATTCTTTCTTAATATCAAAGTTAATTTTTTTTAATATCACTTTAACTTTTTCTTAATATCGTAATATCACGGTTCATTTTTACATGTAAAAAAGCTTAATATCACGGTACCACTCATAATATCGTTAATATCACATTAGCACTCATAATCAAAAAAGAAAAAAGTGCTCAGAAAAATCTGAAAAAATAAAAAAAAATAAAAGAACACAACTAGAGTAAGGGTCGCTGAGAAGGAAAAAAATCAAAAAAATCGTTTTTATGATCAATTGGTACCGTGATATTAGCGTCAGATCTTGACTTTTTTACAAAAAGTCAATATCAGATCTGGAATGGGCGGTCCAGATCCATCCGCACTAAAAAATTGTATCCGCACGTGATCCTCACTCTATATATATATTGCATAGTAGGTAGTATAGCAAGAAGCTTGAGAAAAGAAACGCTACACAATATTGTTACAAAGCATTCAAGGGATCATTAATCCAAGCATACCAGTTACAACGAAAGTTTCTATCTCGGTGACTAATCCAAGAGAAAGAAAAGGTTTTAATGTCTTCCAAAAGAGTACCTTTTCGTGGAGGGGTCAAGTCAAAGCATAGCCTATTCCTATATCGCCATATAACCCAACTCGCAGTTTGTATAACAACATCGAAACACCGTTTCACGTGACTAAAGAGTAGTCGAATCACTCAAAGAGATTACATCAGGTAAGACTTTAGTTTTGGGTAATCTCAAAATCCCCACCAATTCGATATTGATAAGCATATACTTTGAAACCAAGCATTCAATAAAGAGGTGTTGTGTCGTTTCAATACAATTATCAAAAACCGGGCAATGAATTGAATCAAGTTCGTTACCAGGACAACCCAGATTGAATCGAGTTGGAAGCCTATCATTGATCAATCGCTAAGAATGAATATTGATTTTATTGGGTATGATTTTGTTCCGTCTTGTTTTGTGTCCGAGTAGGGTTAGAATTGAATTGTCTAAATGTTGCCTCAAAGAAGAAACTGTGAAGATCTTTGAGTGATTAAGTGTAAAATTCCATTTGTCACTCTCCCTTGTGAGTTTGAAATCATGAAGGAGACGAGTAAGATCGTTTTGTTAAGCAGATTCATGGCCCGTTCGAATTGGCCTTCGCCACGCCCAACATAATTGGGTTTGTCCATCAATAGTAACACACCTTTCACTAATTTCGCATTGTTGTGAAACGTCCGGTGATACAATCTTTGGAACATAAATATAAGTTATATTTAATAACAAAATGATGTCAATTGTCATAAGTAATTTCAATTAATTGCATTAAATTATTATATGTTACAAATTTAAAAACCGAGAAAAATGCCTACGTGACATATTTAATACTTGAGTAAATAGCAACGTACTTTTTCAAATGTACTGAACTAGTACGCGTACCATTTTCGTTCGTTTTTATATGTTTTTGTTCATTTTTATACGTTTTTATCCGCTTTTATACATGTTTTCAACTATTTTTACGCGTTTTCATCCGTTTTCTTACTTTTTCGTCCGTTTTTGCACGTTTTTTGTTTTTGTACATTTTTGTCCATCTTTACACATTTTCGTTCGTTTTTACGCGGCTTTGTCCGCTTTTACACGTTGTCGTTCATTTTTGCACATTTTCGTCCATTTTTGCACGTTGTCATTCGTTTTTGCACGTTTTCATCCATATTTACAGGTTTTCATCCATTTTTTACACGTTTTCATCTGTTTTTACACCTTTTCATCGGTTTTAGTCCGTTTTTTCATGTTTTCGTTCGTTTTTACACGTTTTTGTCTGGTTTTACACGTTGTCGTTCGTTTTTGCACGTGTTTGTCTGTTTTTGCACGTTTTCATCCATACTTACACATTTTCATCTGTTTTTCATTCGTATAAAATTGTATGAAAACGGATGAAGACGTATAAAAATGAACGAAAACGTGCAAAAACTATTAAAAACGTGTAGCAACAGATGAAAACGTATAAAAATAGACAAAAAATGTAAAAGTGAATGTGTAAAATAGATGAAAACATATAAAAACGGACGAAAACGTGCAAAAACAGACAAACGTGCAAAAAAAGATGAAAACATGTAAAACCGAACAAAAACGTGTACAAAAGTACGAAAACGTGCAAAAACGGATGAAAATGTGTAAAAACAGGAAAAAAACGTGCAAAAACGGATGAAATGTGTAAAAACGAGCGAATACGTGCAAAAACAGATGAAAACGTATACAAACAGATGAAAACCTGCAAAAATAGACAAAACGTGCAAAAAAGACGAAAACGTGTGAAATCGAGCAAAAACGTGTACAAAAGTACGAAAACGTGCAAAAACGGATGAAAACGTATAAAAACAGATGAAAACGTGCAAAAATGGACAAAAACGTGTAAAAATGAACGAAAATGTCCAAACCGGGTGAAAACGTGCAAAAACGGATGAAAACGTAAAAAAAAGAAAAATAAAGAAAACCAAATTTTTAGTTATTTTCGACACACGTACCATATGAGTATATTTGAGAAAGTATATGGCTATTTAATGGGTTTTACAAGTATATAATATATAGTGGAAATCCAACGTGACAGCTTTTGTGGGGAAAAAAATCTAGTTAGCCTGTTAAACAAGTTTCGTGGGGTAGAATGGAACAAAACTTGAAAGTTCGTTACATTAAGTGGAACAAAAAATAGTACGCGTACTAGATCGGAACATTTGAAAAAGTACGTTGATATTGTACGGCCAAATCCCTTTTCAAAATAAGGTATACATATAAAAAAGTGTGTAAACTTAATTTTTGTAAAGACTTCTATTAATAGAAAAGCTTAAGGGATAATTACCAAAATAGATCAGTCGCCCAAAGCACATTCCTTAAATAGATGTTTTTAAATCACTTTCCTCCGGCGGATTAGGGCAACTTGGCGACTGAGCAACCTTCATATATGTGCGACACGTGTCGAATATTTTATTAATATAGTACAGAATCTAGAATCTTTTTAGAATCTATAGTACAGAATCTAGAATCTTTGTGGAATATTCTTGAATCTTTTTGGACACGTGTCGCATTTATATTGAGTTGCTCATTTTTTTAGTTGCCCTGATCTAATTTTGGAAAGTGAAATTTGAAAGTCTACAAAGTGACTAGTCAAAAAGTCAACTATCTCAAAGCTTAAATGCTTTAAGACTTTCTATTTAAGCTATAAATTCTTCACTAGTCATTATATTATCTGAATTCACAGCCAGGAACCTTCCTCTTTGTCGACTATAGGTTCGATGTTTTTAGTCCCCCACCCGCATCGTCAAAATAACGAGTTTTCAATGATACTTTTTATGGTACGGAGGTGTCCCACACGATTATTAAGCAACTCTATTTTGATTATTGTATCTAACATAATCACGTTTATTGACTCACGGTTGTTATTAGCCTCTTTGGTCCGTTCCGCTGTAAAGAATGTCTCATGCATATTAGGACTTTCATTTATAGAAAGAAAAAGCATGTGGTTTTTCCTCGTTCAAGGAGTAAGAATAAAGTGAAGTTAAAGCTAATTGTAATGACTTAAAGTTTTGAACTTGAATATAACAATCAACATCCACTAAAAGAAGAAGAAAATTAAGCATAAAAAGTAGTAGATGCGGCAGTTTTAAAGAACTAGTGCATACCTCTGTGATTATGTATGCTTCAAGTGGATTATTAACCGTCTTGCCATCTTTGATCTCTAGACAAGGCACAAGATATGTGAGCATTTAATTTTGTTAAGTAACAAATGCACACAGAATGCAGGATAAAACAAATGAATTACAAAAAAAAAGTCAGACTTACACAAGTATCTTAAAATACATGAGTGACTATATGATTATTGCAATTTTAATTCTTAATAATTAGTCTATAATTCTACTTTAACAATTTAACCTCCTTCTGCATATAATATCTTAGGGGGTGTTCACTGTTCAGCATTGCATATTTAAGCTGGTTATTGTAAAAAAAAATACAGTAAGCAGGTACCAACGTCCATTCTTCACTGCTTATTTACTCTATAATAAGCTGATAAGCAGTTTTATAAAACACTCAAAAGTCAAAAATGTTTTATCTGCTTCAATAATAAGCAGACAAACACTTAAACAAAGTAATCCTGAACACAGAACACCCTCTTAGGGGTTTGGGATTGCATCCTATAAAGTGGCTATTGGTACAAACTATAAGCAAATGCAAGTAGCAACATACTAATTTCTATGGGCTTATTTACTTTGAAATAAGCTGATAAAATTTTTTATCCAAACACTACAAACTGTTCGATTTGCTTGAAGGATAAGCAGTCAAATACTTAAACAAGCAATCCCAAACACCCTTTTAGGATTATCTAGAAGTCTAATAATCAGTTTACAAACTTGAGTGTGGAACAGAAAAGAGCAAAATTAATGATGTTACGTGATCCTAATTCTATCTATTACTTTCTTATATAGAAAACAGTTAGATGTCGCCAAAATCAGCAAGATAGTGACTATTACAATTATAACAACAGAAGCCGTCTACACAATGTCTTACAAACAATTACCTTATACAATCTATTCAATATCACTTGATCACTTTCTGAACGCGCATCAAAGTCAAGTAGTTATTCAAATATGAAAGCAGCAACAGCAATATAATAAGAAATCTGTACTACTATATAATGTATTTGGGCTATTCTATAATTAGAAAGGTTTAAAAATTCAGACTTTTACTTACTAATTATGGAAACAACCACCCCTAACAATCACCTCCAACAATTTATAACCACTTCAACAACCACCCCAACAATTTATAACCACCTCAACAACCACCCCCAACAATTTATAACCACCTCAATAACCACCCCAACAACCACTTTCCACCACCCCACCTCCCTCATCTTCACCCCCAACAATCCACCCCGCATCGCTCGGGCACCTTTCTAGTTAATAATAATAAGGATATCTATGTGATGCAGAATAAGATTAATTTAACAACAAAATACACAACTCTTAACAACATTAAACACAGCAAAATACAATATACAAGTTTCATAGGATGGTAGTCGCATACCCTCATGATCCATGACCTCCAGACTCATGAATCTGCTTCACCCTTGCAACATAATCTTCAGGAAGAGTCCTTGTGGTAGAAGGTTCTAAAAATGCCATTGTGACATCATCCATTAGTGTCAATTCAGAAGCAAAAAATCAGAAAAAATCCATAGTTTATACCTTTTAAAAAGAATGCATCATGTGAATTACGTGCAGGGTGTTGTTGCGGTTGGAAAAGTGCATCAAAGTTCGAGAAGCTGTATTTGTGAAAAGAAGATAGTACGAACTGATTATAACTACTATAATAGATAATCTAGGTGCAGAGGTGAGGAGCATTAGCTACCTGCTTTCAACATAGTTGTTTGTTGGCATCTCCTCAAATCTGCAATATCAAACAAACAGTATTAGATATGCATACTCCACACCAGTGAACATTACCCAACCTGCCATTTTGCCACCTATACTACATGTGATGACTAACAATGTGGCTATTTTGTTGTATAGGAAAATAGTTTTATGTGCCAAGGCAAGATTATCCGTATGTCTACCTGAACAACTAGGTGCAAATTATAAGCTTGACAGAAATTAGATTTCCCAGGACATTATTCCAATGTTTTGGCACCAGCAAATTTTTCTGGTTTTTAATTTATCAACACTGGACTTGTCGAGCAAATATGATTGCTGACTAAACTATGCAACCCAAAACTCAAAAAAAAAAAAAAAAAAAAAAAAAAAAAAAAAAAAAAAAACTCTTATGAAGTTTCACCAAACGCCCCCTTATAACAGCAAATAGCACAACCAAAACAAGTAAACAACCATTTATCACAGCAAAAACACAAACAAAACACCCATTTACAACTGATTATATTGTCTATATATATTGAAAATAAAGATTTGTTTGTCTCATATAATTTTAATTCCCATAAAGAACTTAAAAAACGATTAATTTCAAAAATTTCATTCCAAAATCAAGACATTATTACCTAACAATACAAAAAAACATATAAACAAACACAACTTATTCCAAAATCAAACTTAAGAACATCATTAATGAGATATTAAAAAGGTTAATTGTAGCAGTTTGGTACCTCCTAATTCGATTAATGTGTTGTTGGCTTGGATGAATGATGAAGGTGGCCTGAGATGGCAGTGGTGTGCGACGGTTGTGTGTGGCACATCAATATTAGGGTTTTGTGAAGGTGTGAAAATTTGGGAGGGATATAAGGCGCCCAAAACTTTTAAAAAATTTCGTTTCATTTTGAAGAACCTTATGTCATTTGTCTTTTGCATTTGATAATTCCCGGTTTTGTAAAAGAAAACATGGCTCTTTATGAGGAATAGAGCCCGGTTTTAAGAAAGAAAACATGGCTTTAAATTTTTCATCATAAAGCCCGGTTTTATCAAAAAAAACATGGCTCCATACTTTTTATAATAACACGGCCTCCCTTTAGAGCCTGTTTTTCACTAAGGAGCTGTTTGATTGCTTCTTAATGGACCAACTCAGTGCCAACTACTTAATCGGTCAAAGCTTGTTTGTTTGATAAAAAAAGTACCTCTTAGTTATTCTATTTGCCACTGAGTGATTTTGCTTGGGTTGGGTCCCTAAGCCATTCATCACCCAACAATTTTACCATGCACCATTTTGTTTTACTTTTCCATAGTCACGTTCAACAACTTCAAATTCATTATTTATTTATTTTCAATATCAACAACTTCAAATTCATTATTTATTTATTTTCAATATAAAAATAAAAACAAAGTACGTATCTAAAGTCTCTTGGATAAAAGATGTTGGACTCCTCTTTACTTTTCAATATCTCATTTTTCTTATTTTGTTTAACAAACAAATGGTTAATTGGGTCTTTTCTAATTGAAATGCTTAAAAACTATTTTACTTTAATCAAAATTTTGTCACTCGTCCTCATATGTGTTAACTTTATTATCGTGTGAAAGTGATAACGAAAGACAAAGAACATGAATAGATCAAATAAAACTTTTGCCACATGCGAGAAAATATTACTTTGCATATTTATGTTTTATTAAATTTAAAGTGCTTACCAAATAGTAATAATAATTCACTTTTCATAGTGTGTATTTTCTAGTGAAAAAACAATAAAAATTCATCATATTCAACACAAGGTTAAATATGTAATTTTATGTCATTCAAATCAGTATCCACAACAGTTATCAAACATGTCACTTTCATTCAGAACCAAGTTTATACAGAGCCTATGTATTATTCAGAGTGTAAAATCATTCAGCACTAAATCATATGATTTTATCAAACAGCCCCTAAAACCGGGCTCTATTAAGGGGGCTCTATTTCACATTCTGTAGTAGTGAATTCAATGGGTGATGAACGAGTAAATACCATGAGTAAGTTTAACATTCCTATTAACGCTCGCAAAAAATGGATTTATGTGACATATATAAGTAAGAACCAAATAAGTTTAGAAACCAAAAAATAAGCCTAAATAAATACCCCCTTAAGTACAGATTGTTTAACTTAAGAACTAGTAATATGTCATCAAAATGGCCATTTTTTCCCCTAATTTGACACCTGGAATGAGATATAGACATATAGTTTGATCAATAAAAACTCGTTGCAGAAAAAACCATTTACTATATAAACTTGGAATATTATAATTATTAATGAATTACTGAAAAAGGTTTTGAATAATTAGTGCTATGTAATGAATTAATATGCAAAATTTACAAGAGTCATCCCGGCCCTCAACTAAAAATAAGCAAGAAGACAAACCATACACAGAATATATCAAACTATATTACAGTATTTGCAGATCTGCTGGCTTAATTATTTGAGGTTAAGTAGTATAATGATTTGTGTTGGTTTTATAGACAAAATAATAATAGTCGTGTGTTAGGATCGAACTTGAGATCACGGGATTGCACACAATACGTATGAAGAGGAAATGTAATAATTATTTATAAAATGTTATAATTAATTATTAAACGCAAAACAATTAAATAATAATTAGTATTATTGATTAATGACTAATTAATTATTAAACGAAGATTAGGAAACTAATTACTAGACAATACATGGAAACAAGAAAAGGTTCCAGAATCCCTCTTGGGACACCAAAACCGATCGGCCCACAAGGAGGATCCACCTCCTTTGTGCCTTGAGCTCCAAGTAAAGTCTAGTATATAAGCAAAACCAAGGTGAAGGTTTTTCTCATAACTTGTACACACACAACTTGGTGTTTTTCTTTTCCTTCTCTTCTTTGGTCGAACCAAAACCGAACACCCATTAGGGTTTCGATTTTCTTGTGTCCAAAATTGTTTTGTGATAATTACTTGCATAATCTTTTCCTTGAATTAGTACGTGTGTACAAGAACGTGAATCAAACACACTATTGTTTGATTCTTGGATTGAATTACAAAAAGGTAAGGGGTAATTCATATAATCCTAATAAACCCTAATTAGGGTTCATTGGTTCCGGAAGATTGCATTGATTCTTGTTCGGGCTAGAATCACTACGGTATGTTTACTATTTAAATTGATGATTAATTAATTACATGTTATTCGATCTATTATAATTGCTTCCGCTCATGCTCACTTTGATGTTCTTGGTTTATTTATATGATAGTCATGATATAATAATTCCAACAGTGGCATCTAGAGCCGTTATAATGTGTAATTAATTATCGCAACGCATAAAAATTGGATTTGATTCGTATAGTTACATGTTTTTAGGGTTTATGTTTTTCCCTAACCCTAATTTTTGGGTCGAATGACCTTTAGGGTTTTTAGGGTTTTGCTTTTATTTTTTATTTTTTAAAAAAATTTGACTAGAAACCCTAAGATGTCATGTAATTGTTTATGCGTTTTAGTAAACGATCTTGGTGCAATATGTTAATTGTTAAGCTAAATCCATGAAAAAGTGCATATTTGCATGGATTTTTATTGTGTTATTTAAATGGTTTAAATTGCTTATATATATTAATGGTTAAGTTATATTAAAACATGTAAATTTTAATAGATGTCGAATTGGGGAAGACTCAAATATTAAGTAATCAATTATGTGCTATGTGGTATTTATTTAATTTTGGCTTACGCAATCGATTTATCGATGTATGTGGCTCTTTTTCTAAGAAAAAGAAAGCCCTAATTGAATTAATACGTTCTACGCCTAGATTTGATTATTAATAGGACTTTTTAATAAGATTTGCATGTGGCTACATGTTTTATACATATTTAATTGTTATGATTATGTATATGTGTTTATTTAGTTGTTTTATTTTTTATTGCAAATTACTTGTTTTGTTTATTTATTGTGTTAGACATGTTTATTTAAACAAAAAGGGTAATTTTTTTGAATAGAAAAATAATATGAACTAAATAATGGCGAAATTGTTTTGGTTTTTAAGAGTTAAAATTTCAAAGGATTGGTTGATTGATGTTTTTGTACGCAATGGTTAAATAGGCTCGACCGAAGTTTACACACTACAAGATGGGTATAAGGATGGCATCGCATTAAATTGTGGCCTTAGATAGACAACATTCATGTCTTAACGCTCGTTTGTGTGTAAATTAGACTTACCGAACAACCATTACATGTACATTGTCATCTTAAGGGTGAATAATCCACAATTCCACAATGATTACCCGAAACACTAAGCTTTCGGGCTTATGCAAAAGTACGATATAGTAGGCGATAATTGATGGTTATTCTTTAATTGGTGAACCCGATACCTCAATCAAAACTTTGTTATTTTACTCTTATCAAATTGGTAATAAAAATGTTTTGTAAAACCAATGTTATGAAGTTGTATGCATGCTTCTTCATACATTATTTTGATCACATCAAAATAGTAATACCCTTATAAAATTAAGTTGAATGTCATCTAATTAAGAACACTTGAAGTTGTAATTTACGTCATAGTGAGACTTGGCGAGATTGCAATGGAGAGGTAAATTTCATAAATTCATTGCTAGCAGATCAACTGATGTGATGATTTGTGAATTTACAGTTTTTAAGTTAGACGACTTAAATTGAGTAGGAAGTGAGACTTGACTCAAGGCATTAAGATGGGGACTAAACATGCTTACAATACAAATGTTTTGTAATTGTAAATCCCATACATCTAGGAATTGGACAAATGTTATGCCAATTACTTGTACGACAAGTTACCTCATATTATACTTTCATTACTAGCAGATCAACTGAATGTGATGAAACTATGTTTATGGAGGATCCTAGTTTTCAAGATTATTCTATGGATTTATTTTCCTTGGGTATTTTGATTTTCTTGAAAAATTGTATTATCGAAAATACTAATGTTTTGAACTTTCTTTATCTGTAGAAATGGCTCAAACTGATAACACCAACTTACGTTCTGTGTTCAAAACTTATTTTGAACGAGAAAAATTGACTGGCTCGGAAAATTTTAATGATTGGTACCGTTCACTAAGGATTGTCCTGCGAGTGACTGGTCAACTCGAAATCTTGAAAACGCCTTGTCCTGCTGAACCTGAAGGCACGGCAGCTACTGATGCTGCTAAAGCCAAATGGAATCTTGATTGCAAGGAACATATTGATGTGGCCGCAATGATGTTAGGGGGAATGTCCACAGCTCTTCAAAGGCAGTTTGAGGAGTATTTTCCCAAGGACATGATTGATGAACTTAAGAAACTTTATGAGAAACCATCAAATGTAGAGATTTACGATTTGATGGAAGCTCTACATGGTTGTAAGCAAGGTCCTGGTGAACCTGTGAGTGCTCATGTGTTGAAAATGAAAAGTTACATGGATCAACTACAAACACTTGGGAAACCCTATGACAATGATATGGCTGTGAACTTAAT
Source organism: Artemisia argyi (assembly GCA_030686995.1). NCBI lineage: Eukaryota > Viridiplantae > Streptophyta > Magnoliopsida > Asterales > Asteraceae > Artemisia > Artemisia argyi. The sequence continues at coordinate 44,972,459 of CM060709.1, read as the reverse complement.
CAATAGATCCCTTGATAAGGAATTTAGTGGTTTTGTGAGGAACTTCAATATGCATTGCGTGGGGAAGACTGTAAGTGAATTGCACGCACTGCTCATTGATTATGAGAAAGGTACACCACAAAAGGCTCCTACGCCCCAAGTACTAGCAATACAAGGGGGTAGAATTAACAAGCCAAATGCGAACAAGAAGAAGGGAAAAGGAAAGAAGAAGGATGATAAGAATAAGCAGGTTATGGCTTATCAACCACCTCAACCTAAGAAGAACCCTCCTATCAAGAATAATCCAAAGAAGGATCAAGGATGCCATTACTGCAAGGTGATGGGCCATTGGAAGAGGAATTGTCCTCTTTATCTCGATGACTTGCGAAACAATAAGGTTAAGAAGACTGGGCACATGGGCGCCAGCACTTCAGGTAACTTATTTGTCATTGAATTATTTACTTTATCTCGTGAAATAAATTCCTGGGTATATGATACTGGATGTGGTATTAATATTTGTAATACACTGCAGGGGTTTAGAGAGAGAAAGGAGACTAGCTTATGGGGAGCAATTTCTGCATGTGGGAAATGGAGCACAAGCAGCAGTTGAAGCCATAGGAATGTTTGATTTAGTTTTACCTTCGGGTTTAGTACTTTGTTTAAACAATCGTCATTATGCACCTTCTATAATTAGAGGTGTTGTTTCCTTTTCATGTTTGTTGGATCTTGGTTTTTCTCATACTATTGATGGCAATAAAATTTCTGTTTCTTTAAATGGTGTATTTTATTTTAATGTTGTTGCTGTGAATGGTGTGTTTGAAATTGATATGAATAATTGTGTGACTTCCAACAATAATAATAATTCGATGTACAACATAAGTAAGAGAATGAAGTATGACTTGAATTCGTCTTACCTTTGGCACTGTAGACTTGCCCATATAGGCAAGACTCGCATGCAAAAGCTACAACCAGTAGGGCTTTTGAAAGATATCATTGATGAGTCATTTGATAAATGTGAATCTTGTATTTCTGGGAAGATGACGAAGAAACCTTTTCATAACAATATGGAAAGAGCTTCAGATCTACTTGGTTTAATACACACGGATGTATGTGGACCACTTAGACATGTGTCAAGGAGAGGTGCTGTCTACTTCTTAACTTTTACAGATGATTTCAGCCGTTATGGTTATGTTTATTTACTTAAACATAAACATGAAGTGTTTGAAACATTTAAAGTTTTCAAAGCAGAAGTAGAATTGCAATTGGGAAAAAAGATTAAAGCTCTTCGTTCTGATCGAGGTGGTGAATACGTTAGTCAAGATTTTAAAGATGTCTTAAATGAGAATGGAATTGTCTAGAATCTCACATCTCCATATACTCCACAACAAAATGGTGTATCTGAGAGAAGGAATCGTACATTGTTGGACATGGTTCGATCAATGTATAATCTTACTAACCTTCCTTTGTCTTTTTGGGATTATGCTCTTGAATCAGCTGTTCATATTTTGAATATGGTTCCCACCAAGAAGGTTGATAAGACACCATATGAGATATGGACTGGAAAAGCTCCAAACTTGTCTTATTTAAAGGTCTGGGGTTGTGAGGCGTATGTTAAACGTGACTCACAAGATAAACTCCAACAAAGATCTGTTAAATGCATTTTTGTAGGATACCCTAAGGAAACTATGGGTTACTACTTTTACTACCCACCTGAGAACAAAGTGTTTGTTGCAAGATATGGTGATTTTCTTGAAAGTGAATTTGTGGTTCAAGAAATCAGTGGGAGGGTATATGATCTAGAAGATGATCTAAATAATGCATTGCCTTCAGAAAACACTAGCACACTTCCTATAGAACCGGAAAGTCTGGGTCCTCCACCAGAAGTTGAAGTAATTCCCATTCGTAGATCTTCGAGATCTGTGAAAGCTCCTGACCATCTATGTCTTAATGTAGAGGTCGATCAGCATACACTAGGGGATCTTAATGAACCTACTAGTTATAGAGCTGCCATTAATAGCCCTCAAAAAGCTAAATGGAAAGCTGCTATGGATGGGGAAATACAATCCATGCATGACAATGAAGTCTGGGAAGAAGTTGACTTACCTCCTGATGCCAAGGTAGTTGGGAGTAAGTGGCTTTACAAAATCAAGACTGACATGGATGGATATGCACACATTTATAAGGCTCGTCTAGTTGCTAAAGGTTTTACTCAAACTTTTGGAATAGATTACGAGGAGACGTTTTCTCCTGTAGCAGACATAAGAGCTATAAGAATACTCATAGCTATAGCAGCGTACTATGACTATGAGATTTGGCAAATGGATGTGAAAACCGCTTTCTTAAATGGTCATCTAGATGAAGACATCTATATGGCACAACCAGAAGGGTTTGAAAATCCAAAATTTCCAAATCGTGTTTGCAAGCTTAAAAGATCCAATTATGGATTAAAGCAAGCATCACGACAATGGAACAAGAGGTTTGATGCTGAAATTAAAAAGTTTGGATTCACTCAAAATCTTGATGAGCCATGTGTGTATCACAAAGCTAGTGGGAGTGATAATGTAACTTTCCTAATTCTATATGTTGATGACATATTAATCATGGGAAAAGACATTCCAAGTTTGCAAGCAGTAAAGGCATATCTTGGAAAGTGATGTTCTATGAAAGATTTAGGAGAAGCTGCATACATTCTGGGAATCAAAATCTATAGAGATAGATCAAGGCGGTTAATTGGATTAAGTCAAAGTGCTTACATTGACAAAATATTGAAAAGATTCAATATGCAAAATTCCAAGAAAGGATATTTGCCGATGGAAGTAAAACATGGCTTATGTAATGAGTTTTGTGCTTCAACACCTGATGAGGTGACTCGCATGAGTAAAGTTCCTTATGCTTCGGCTGTAGGATCTATTATGTATGCGGTTAAGTGCACAAGGCCAGATGTGGCATTTGCTCAAAATATTACCAGTCAATTTCAACAGAATCCAGGTGAAAAACATTGGATTGCTGTTAAACATATTCTTAAGTATTTGAGGAATACAAAAGATATGTTTTTGGTATATGGTGGAAATCCATCTACAGAACTTTGTGTTACAGGTTTCTGTGATGCATCCTTTCAAAGTAATAAAGATGATTCGAAGTCTCAGACGGGTTATGTCTTTGTTATCAATGGAGGAGCTGTAGATTGGAGGAGCAAGAAGCAGAGTACAATTGCGATGTCTGCAACAGAAGCTGAATACATTGCTGCTTCGGAAGCTGCTATGGAGGCTGTTTGGATTAGGAAATTCATTTATGGGCTTGGTGTTATGCCTTCAATTGAATTACCTATTAATATGTATTGTGACAATTCTGCTGCAATCATATTTGCCAATGAACCTGGAGTCATGAGAGGCACCAAACATTTTCTACGGAAGTATCACTTTGTTCGTGACAAGGTTGATGAAGGTGAAATAAATCTGTTGAAGGTTCACACAGATGATAACTTAGCTGATCTGTTCACTAAGGCTTTGGCAAAAGAGAAGCTTAATGAATTGGCCAATGGAATTGGACTTAAATTAGCTAGTAGTTTCATGCATAACTGTGATTAGTATTTGGATAAAGGATATTGTAAACAATTATTATTTTAATGAAATAAAGTATGTTGGTATGTTTATTTCTGTTATTAATTATTGTTGTCCTATTTTTGCATGTTTAAATCCATGAATAAGAGTTATTCTAAATTGTCCGTTGTCAGTTAATAATATGGGAATATTATTAAATTAAGACAAATCTGAAGTTGATATAATATACTTAAGTATATTGATGCGTAGACATGTCATTTCAGATGATATTCGATGATACTGAATATAGGACTTATCCCAACTATATGATGTTACTTTATGGATCTTGTCATTAAGTAAATCATAAGAAGTTATCCTTAGACTTGAGATGCAAGATAACGGTCATGAATGTAGTACATTTTTGTGGAACAACTTAACGCTATACGTAACTGGTAGTCATAAGGGTTGTTTTCGGAAGTGTTACAAAGTTTGTGTGTTTTGCTTGTAGTCAATAAAGAATTTGTTCCTTCAAATTAATTTTTGGAGTTTAATACTGCTGGGCCCCTCGTAGGGTTGTCAAGGTGTTTGCGTGGCCACGCCCAAGGTCTTTTATGAAAGGTTCAAAAGATTTGGTAATCTTGTCAATTTCTAAGAACGAGAAACAGAATGGTTAATTAAGGAATGACCTAGATCCATATCCTTATTAACGTAGTATTAGAAGCAAAGGGATAATAATAATGAGAAATCATTAAAAGGTTTTCCAGGAGCCTTACTCAAGTTGTACTAGAGGCATCGACGTGTTGCAAGACGCTAATCGATGTGATCACACTATTATGATATGTCTAAGTGGGAGCTGTTGGTTTTATAGACAAAATAATAATAGTCGTGTGTTAGGATCGAACTTGAGATCACGGGATTGCACACAATACGTATGAAGAGGAAATGTAATAATTATTTATAAAATGTTATAATTAATTATTAAACGCAAAACAATTAAATAATAATTAGTATTATTGATTAATGACTAATTAATTATTAAACGAAGATTAGGAAACTAATTACTAGACAATACATGGAAACAAGAGAAGGTTCCAGAATCCCTCTTGGGACACCAAAACCGATCGGCCCACAAGGAGGATCCACCTCCTTTGTGCCTTGAGCTCCAAGTAAAGTCTAGTATATAAGCAAAACCAAGGTGAAGGTTTTTCTCATAACTTGTACACACACAACTTGGTGTTTTTCTTTTCCTTCTCTTCTTTGGTCGAACCAAAACCGAACACCCATTAGGGTTTCGATTTTCTTGTGTCCAAAATTGTTTTGTGATAATTACTTGCATAATCTTTTCCTTGAATTAGTACGTGTGTACAAGAACGTGAATCAAACACACTATTGTTTGGTTCTTGGATTGAATTACAAAAAGGTAAGGGGTAATTCATATAATCCTAATAAACCCTAATTAGGGTTCATTGGTTCCGGAAGATTGCATTGATTCTTGTTCGGGCTAGAATCACTACGGTATGTTTACTATTTAAATTGATGATTAATTAATTACATGTTATTCGATCTATTATAATTGCTTCCGCTCATGCTCACTTTGATGTTCTTGGTTTATTTATATGATAGTCATGATATAATAATTCCAACAATTTGAACGTATCGAAGTTTAGTGTACAATGCTCATCATAATTCATAAAGCCACATTTCCATCCATACATGTAGTTATCAAGTCATCTTAAACTTAAAATGATTATTAATAAGTTTCCTTGAAAATTTGATGAACTGCAATGTAATATACTGAATCGTGGGAGCTTGGAGAATTAAAAGGTGAAATGTTTTTTGGAGGTTTGTAGTTCGGGTAAGTTACAGTTACAGATGATAATGGAAAATACAAATGCACGCTATCTGGCTTTCCAAGCCAAACTTAAGCAAATGATCGATAGCCGTACACTGGATTTGTAATAGACTAATATCTGTAGAGATCATTGTGACGGAAATTACTCACAGTACATGCATGTCCTTGTTATCGGACTTTGATCCTTCGTGGACAACTTTGTGTTACCTTTTTAATTAATCAAAACAAAAAGATGGTTCTAGTGAACAGTAATCCAGCCACACTATAGTACAATTGTGCATGGTTCTACAACTTTGAAGTGTGGCAAAACCATTCTTAGTCATGAAATTATTAAATAATAATAATAATAATAACAACAACAACAATAATAATAATAATAATTCCTGATAACATTCGTGTAAATTGAACCTGTGACGACCAGAACTAGGGCTGTAAACGAACTGAACGTTCAGTGAACATTTCATTAACCGTTCGGTAAAAAGTTCGTTTATGTTCGTTCGTTTATTAAATGAACGAACATGAACAATATTTTACGTTTGTTTAGTTAAATAAACGAACATAAACAAAAGTTTCGTTCGTTCATTTATGTTCATGAACGTCCGATTATGCGTTCGTTAACGTTCGTTTATATTTATTTATCTCTTTATGTTCATATATCTCATTTTTTAATTTTACAATTTTAAAAATTGGTTTGTTTAAATAAAACAACACTTATAAAACAATATATTGTGAAGAATTTAATAAGTTTATATTTGTTTGTCAATTTTTATTTATGTTCGATCATTTATGTTCGTTTAGTGTTCGTTTTGTGTCTTAATGAACGAACATAAACGAAAATGAACAACTCATTTTCTTAATAAACGAAAATGAACAAGAAAATTCGTCCGTTTAAGTGTCCATGTCCGTGTCCGTTTATTTGTTCGGTTAAAATTAAATGAACGAACACGAACATCGTCTGGTTCGTTTACAGCCCTTGTCACGTCAATTTAGAAGTTTGAAGTAAAAGAAGGTAATAATATTTTAAAATAATATTAAATAAAAAATCCAATTTTTTATGAACCTACGTAATACAAAATTAAGTTTCTCTCACTATATTAGACCAATCAGATTTTAGCACCACTTCATCTTCCTTATTATATTTGCACATAGCAGGTCTTCCCTGTTAAACCACCATACTCGCCGAAAAAATTAATACTCTAAACTAAACACCTGAAATTTGATACCCCGAATTTATATGATGCCCTTGGCCGTCGCCCAGCCTTAGGTCCGGGCCTCATAGATATAGATAAATTTTGTATTCATCAACTTAGAAATTGTTACAATGACAGAGCTAAGACAAAGATATGAACAAAACAAAACAATTTATTACACATATGCAATTTGCAATTGCAACACCGGCTAAAGTTATGTGGTGAATTTATACTTGCGCATTACGTTTTTATACATGAGGACGGTCATGAAGGAAATATAACGACCAAAAAATTCAACACGTGTCACCAACAACTTCAAATAAATAAATAAATAATTATATTAAACGAAATTCATGTCGATGGTAGCGAAATAGTGTTCGCGACCAACCATCCAACCAAAAAAAACCTTTGTGGTATAAAATGAGATATTTGTAAAAAAGTACAAAATCACCCTTGAACTTTTATATATTTATAACTTTTTTATATAACAAACTTTATTCATCAAATATTTAGCAAATATATAGTGAATTCACTAACAAAAAATAACAGTTGCGAAAAGCTCCGGATTATGAACAAAACAATCCCAATGTCGATATACTTTTGACGTACTTATAATTTTATAAAAAATTGTCAAAGTTTGATATATTAAAAAAAAAAAAAAAAAAAAAAAAAAAAAAAAAAAAAAACTCTTAAATCACAGGGACCAAAGGCATTCAATTCTAAAAAAAGAAAAGTCATTTAGAATGACCAGAATATCGTTTCAAAATAAAAAAGTAAACATTGTTTTTTTTTACAACTTTTTTATTAAATAAACACGTAATAAATTTATGAATAAAATGATACCGTTTATGAATAATACTAAAACCCTTTTTTATATAAATTTATAAACAAACTTTTTAGTTTCATATAGAAAAAAGTTGGCATTTGATTTGCTTAAAGCCTTAAACACATAATTTTGCTTTAGTCAATGAGTTTAAAAGTTTTTTTTTTTTTTTTTTTTTTTCTTCCAAAATTCATCATTTTAAAAAAAAAGCATACGTACGTTAAAAGTATATCGATATTGGGCTCGTTTTGTTCGTAATCCAAAGCTCTTCGCAACGATATATTTTTTATTAGCGAATTGCTAGATATTTTACGTATAAAGTTTGTTATAGAAAAAAGTTGTAAATATACAAAAGTTCAGGGGTGATTTTGCACTTTTTTATAAATATCTCATTTAATATCACAAAGTTTTTGTTGGATGGTTGGTCGGCTGGTCGCTAAGACCATTTCGCTACAAGTGACATGGATTTCGTTCCTGTTTTTTTTTTTTTTTTTTTTTTTTTTTCTTTTAATTTTAAGTTGCTGAGATGGTGACACGTGTTGAGTTTTTTAGTCGATATATTTCCTTCGTGGCCAACAAGTCCTCATGTGTAAAAACATAAAAGTTGGTCTTCTGCATGAGACATCGTGAAGACAGTGTTCTCCCATGTAATTTTTGTTTTATAATATGTAGGAAATATAGATGTAAATGACAAAGAAAATTGTTATTTATTCATATCAACTATGGCTCTATATATAGCTTTGTGAATACAACGTACAAGTAAGAAAAATAGCAACCTATTCTACCGATAGATGGCCCACTCTCCTCACATGTACTAAGGGGGGTGGCTATGGCTTCGGCATGAAGCTCGGTATGGATCATGCCGAGCGGCATAACCATTGCCTATGCCTCGGCATGGACTAAACGGCATGGTGCTCGGGGTTTTTTACCGAATCGGTATGGAGTGGAGGATTCAAAAAGTAGCCGTTATCCCATTTATTGTTGTAACCGTTTGCCATTAAAACAAAAAAATAAAATTAATTTTTATTTGAATCATGGTTACCACTAAAAAATTATGGTGAGGTATGATTGAATCATGGAATGTGATGGCTTGATTTGATTGGTTAATCACGAATCATGGAGAGTCATCGAATCATGACTGGCACCCCTAATGTACATATACGAAGTACTCGGTCAAACTAGTATCAATTCAAACCAGTAAACAATTAACTACTGTAAAACATAACATAGTGAACCGTGACGTGGTAAACTATTAAAGCTTTTTAGCCATGCCATGCATACGTGAATCCTTGACATGCATTATTCCAACACCGACTTGCTAGCTAGTAACATATGCGCTACATAATGAATGTATAAGTAGGTTCAACAACTTTTATAAGCTTCTTTAAAACCATGAAATGATCATTTGTCTGATACCTCACCATACTCCCATTTGTTTTTCATGGTGTCAATGTAAGCAGAAGCTTTGCTGTCGATATGAGGATCTGCCCAACATCCAGCTCGGTCTTGATCACTTGGATACACTTTGTAAGTCGAGTCTTCCCAAGTATCTTCCCCTCCTCTTTGGCTCTTCTTATGTTCGAACATGCCGAAGAACGAAACAAAAGACTTCCTTTGAGATTTGTGCCCTCCCATTATATTTGGTTGAATTGAAATGTGGGAAAAAAGATGTTTGAGATATCACAAGTGAGTGTTGCTTTGTAGCACAAGTCTCTTAGATGGTTTCTAAGAGTTGGGTTTTCTACAGATTTATAGAGGCCTAGAGGGATGCTACCTTAATGGGAAGGGGTCGAGTTGATGTTGATCCAAGCTAAGGCAAAAGCGAATCTTGTTCCTTAATCTGGTAAAACCACTGTGGGTGTATCTTGTAGACCATTGTTGCTATCATATGACAGTACAACTAACTTTAGGCTTTCATACTTTTTACTGTAGAATCACTATCATTCTTCAGGTCGTCGCTAATGGATATATGTCTTCAATGGGCTGCAGTTAGTGACAGTTTTAACTGTCACAAGTTTGTTGCAGAAAGTTATTGAAGAGTTGTAACCATTTATTAAAAGGGTGTGACTTTTCACCAAAAGACACAACTTTTCATACAACCATCATGAGTTTATATATACATGTAAACACAATTTGGTCTTAGAATATGAACATATATTCATATCAACAACACATACAAATTCTCCATGTTTTGCTCTCTTTCTTGTGCCTAGAATTTGAATGCTAATTCTGATATATCAAAATTCGTTTCTGGGTTTTCTAAACCAAGTTAAATCCTATCCAGTGAAAAGAAGTGGAAGAATCTGAATCACTGAGCACAAAAACCATATAACAGTACAACAAAATTTGGAAACAAAGTTGCTTTCATACTTTTTGCTCAAAATTCACCTGAAAAGAGGAATGCCACTTTATGCCATTTTGATACATGGAATTACTTTCTAATTCTTTGATTCTACTGTACTTCTTAAGTCATAAATTAAAGACTTAATATAGTACACTAATAATATATATGCTTATTTTATGTCATTTTCGAATTTTATTGTCAATTTATTCACGTACAACAAATCAACTGATTGCTCAAAATTCACCTGAAAAGAGGAATGCCACTTTATGCCATTTTGATACATGGAATTACTTTCTAATTCTTTGATTCTACTGTACTTCTTAAGTCATAAATTAAAGACTTAATATAGTACACTAATAATATATATGCTTATTTTATGTCATTTTCGAATTTTATTGTCAATTGATTCACGTACAACAAATCAACTGATTATATGCACTTTTCGCGCATATATGGAACCGAAAAATAAGAAGAATGAGAAAATATATACCCTTTCTAGTATGAACGATATTTTTTATCTCAATTCCTGATCACTTCTAGAGAATTTACAGATTTGACCCATTGTAGTGGTCACTGGTCATAAACAAAAATTTCATGCATTTGGTCATTTTTTTTCCATTTGTACAATTATTAATTGTCCAATATATGTGAGAATGTACGTACATTTCTATTTGATGACATAAAAAATGGGATAATGTAAACATGGCTATAGTACTGTCATGAACATTGAAAAAACAATGTAAACACTGAGATAAATACTATCTTATTTGATAAAATTAAGAGTAAGAAAAACTTAAAAGCTGCAAGAGGGTAAATAAATAAATAATACAGTAGTAGCAAGGCATAACTATATATAGATGCTTTGCACAAATATACAATTGAAGAAATTGGAAGGTAAAGAGTGTTGGTAGACTCAAAACCATCTAATGAAAAAAGAAAACAATAATGCAGTCTTAATGAACAAATAAAATGGATATCTATATTCGTGAGGGTATAAGCTTGTTTGTCCATCCAAATGGCATACGTAAGGAACTATTTTTAATTTTTTATGATTTTAATTTGTGTTATTCCCCAGACAGAAACTTACAAATATTTGATTTGTTTGAATTGAAATACCCACTAATTTAGAATAACTAGACTTTATGCAGGCGTTTCAAAATTTGTGTTATTCCCCAGACAGAAACTTACAAATATTTTTATGATTTTAATTTGTGTTATTCCCCAGACAGAAACTTACAAATATTTGATTTGTTTGAATTGAAATACCCACTATTTTTATATATCGTTTTCATGTATTTTTTGAACCAAACCTTCTAAAATATTTCGCTTCAAAAGCTGTAATGTGGAAGATGCAGTCTTTTTTATGTAACCCTGATTATTCTAGAGAACATTTTTTACGATCGTGTTTGAATAGAATTGAATTAAAAGAATACTTATCTCAATTACACATGAAAGGGATTAAGGGCTTAGAACCCTTGAAAAACCTGTAAAATTCGTACCAAGTTCGTACTTAGGGTTTCTCCAACACTTCTCTCTTTTTAATGTGAAAATTAGAAAACTATATATAGGAAATAGGGTCTGACGGCGTCAAGACAAATCTTGTGACACCGTCTTCTCGTCGCCAAAATACTTCTCGGACTGCCTTGATCTACTTTTGACACCGTCATGTGTTATGCATTTCCAGGCCGTCATGCATTTTACTCTTGACGCCCTACCTTGTGACGCCGTCAATTCTGTACTGGGTCGTCATGGAAATTACTCTTGACACCGTCAGAAATTCCTTCTTGACGCCGTCACCTACTGTTCCCAGCAAGGAAAATTAAGACTTTGGCGTTTTCTTCACTTTTATGCTCCAAAAACGTCTGAATTGCTTCCTTTTCCAAATTTCACTCCCAAAGTACTTAAAATCACAAAAGAAACGATTTAGGGTAATATTTGATCAAATAAATTCAATTCTGGGCTTAAATAACCCCCTAAAAGTGGTTCATTTTTCGCCTCATCATTGGGGTCAAGGATCTTTTGAAGGGGAGGGTATTGTTATGTGTCTAACTCAAGTACGAGGTCCTTTATGTCATTTATATTTCTAAGAGGTCTATTATGTAATTTTCTATTATGTTCAACCTACATATAAGCAATTAGGGTGATATTATAGATATGAACGAGCGGGGTAACCCGCGCGTTGCTACGGGAGTGTTTTACGGCACGTTATATATATATATATATATATATATATATATATATATATATATATATATATATATATATATATATATATATTTCATTTTTATGTGTTTTGACACAAAATACTAACACATATTCAAAACCTGTTTGATTCGGTATGCGTGACTTGGTTCTAATTGATTTGAATAACAGTAAACGTGCAGCATTGCTCCCGGAATTTTGCGTTTGATGTAAACTTGAAATGACATGAGACGAACCGAATTTGCCAAATAAATTGATTTCGATAAAGTTTTGCATACTTATAGTTGATTTTATTGGAAAAATCATTTTTGAAACAATGACGCAAGTTTCGTAATTTTTTGAGTCCGTTTGCCATGTCGTTTGGGCCCTGAAGCGTTTTGTGAGAAGTTTAGCTGCGTTGGCGTGAATGGTCCCCGTGATATTTATCTTTTAACCCCTAAAATTTCATTTAATCACTACCTACCCTATACTTTATAATATAAATACCCCCATTTTTATTTATTTCTTTCATTTATATTTATATATAACAATAAAACACACACCACTCACACCTGCTTTCTCTCTCTATCCCACCTTCACCGGAATCTTCATCAACTTCCGGCAAGCACCAGCAGAATCCGGCACCGGTCACCGGAATATTTTCCGGCGAGACGTTTTCACCTTCTAATCGATAGATCGAAGGTCTCTTAGTGTTTCTGGAGTTTTTGAACCCTCGACAACCACCACAGACACCATCACGCGCCACCCCTTCAACTGTCCCAACACCACCGAAGCTTTCCCACCACCACCCCGTTTTTTTTAAAGATCCTTACATGTTTGTTTTTTTTATTGTTTTTTTTAATGTATACGTTTTTTTTAAAGATCCATTATTATTATTATTTTTTTTATTAATGTATACGTATTTTTTTAGATCAATATAATTTTTTTTTTTGTTTTTTTTAAATCTATATGTTTTTATTTTAAATCCATACGTGTTTGGTTTTTTAGATCTAACGTTTTTGTTTCTTTTTGTAGTGCCGCCGCTGCTGTAGCGGCCACTCTCTTGCCGGAAAAAGATACCACCGTTCCGGAAAATATTTGTGGTCGCTGGAAAAAATTGTGTCGTTGCCGGAAATTGTTACAAAGTTTATTATGTTGGTTTGTTATTAATTTTATAGTGTAAATTTTGATATGAAGCTTATAGTGAATAAATTTGATGTCCTTTGTTATTTGTTTTCTCCAAGAAAAAAAAAAATTGCTACAGTCCCATTATGCAGGAAAAAAGTTGAGGGGGGGGGGGGGGGGGGGGGGATGTACTTACAAAATGTAATTACCCATCTACAGTGGTTATAACAGTGGTTTCCCTACTTGGTAGCCACATACTTTGTCATTAGCAAATATAATAAAATTTAATTGTCTCCTTAATCCCATGAACAGTGGGAATAACAGTAACTCCCATATTTGCAGCCACATATTTCGTGATTATCTGCCTGTAAACACAGTTGGCAACTCGTTTTTGGTAACCCACATATCCTGGGTTTTAGATATATATATAATGAATTACTACGTAATAAACTTCTTCTTCCCCAAATCTCTTTATCAGTGATTCACTGTTTCATGTCACACACTCACCGATCCTCATCGAAAGCTATTCTAAATCCCTAGCTTTCCTCGTTGATCGGAGGATTGATTACCCATCGAGCTTAGCTTGGTCTGAATCAAATCCGAACCGTAACAGTAAAAGTCTAATTTATACACACACTTTTTAAAAAGTGTAAGTAATAGTCTTACTTTTACCAACACTTTTTAAAAAGTGTGAGCAAAAGTCTAATTTACACACACTCTTTACGTAGAGTGTGAGAAAAAGTGTAGTTTAACTCACACTTTTTGAAAAATGTAAATAATAGTCTTACTTTTACCCACACTTTTTAAAAAGTGTGAGCAAAAGTCTAATTTACACACACACTTTACATAAAGTGTGAGAAAAAGTGTAGTTTTACTCACACTTTTTGAAAAGTGTAAGTAATAGTCTTACTTTTTACCCACATTTTTTAAAAAGTGTGAGCAAAAGCGTAGTTTTTATTAAAAAAATTGTTATGAAAAGTCTAACTTGTATCTACATTTGTTGAAAAATCTAAATACGAGGCCCGTTTTTGTTTACAAAATCGTTATATTTTAAATGTATTAAATCAACTGGAAACCGAAACGAACCGGTCCAACCCAAACCGAACCAACCTTACTCGGTTTGGTTTTCTGCTTTACATATTTCTGGTTTTCGGGTTCGGTTTGGCTCGGTTCGGTTTGAGCCAAAGGATATTAAAAAAAAATCTAAACCGAACCGGTTCGGTTAGGTTTCGATTTGACTCGGTTCACTTTGATTTGGTTCTCGGTTAATGTTTTTTTTTTTAAATCGGTTTGGTTTTGACCCGATGCTCGACCCAATTTTACTACACTCTAAAAAAAATGAATACGTATATAGTTTAAAACAAGTTGGGAGAGCCCGCTGCGTTGCAGCGGGTATTTATTGTTTTGTGATAATTTTATTCGTGGTTTTTTTTTTTTTTTTTTTTTTTTTTTTTTTTTTTTAAGTTTCGTGTACTTTTTTCTGCTATTTGCTTAGTTATCTTTTTAAAATGTTATAAAGGGTGAAATGATCAAAAGCCTGTGACTGGATACATATCGCCTACATATTAGAATGTTACAGATAAGAAAGTGAAGTATCTTTGTGAAAGTCCGTATATTGGCCAAATATTGTGAAAGAAGTGGAGTGTCAAAGAAGGATAAAAATAGCCCAGCTAAACAACCCATCTAAAAACAATTTTTTATGGCTCGTTCTTTAATAGGCAAGGCTGCGTTGCGGCGGGGAGTGTTTGCCATCTTTTTTGACAATGTAACCATCCATACACAGATTTGAGACTGAAGATAACTGTCAAATGAAAAAAGGTGCTTACATTATGGCCACTGTTGTTTACCAAAAATGTCACTAAGCCTAGTGTCGGGAAACACGCGAATTGACAGCTTAATAGGTAGATGGTAAAGGTATCATACATATTACAGTACATACGTCCTAGCGCTTACTGTACATATTAGAGGAGCACGCCTTTATGCATGCGCATTATACCAACTGCATACACATGATTTCAAAAGAATTACTCAATGGTTCAGACGTCATTTTACATCTCCAAAAAGAAATATCATTAGTAACAAATCTTGCTTGTCTTTATGAGCCTAACTCCGTCAATGGAAATATACATGCCACTCTACATCAGGCAAGAAAATATAACTACGCAAAACCAAATTAGCAGCTCCCAATTCCAAACACCCTTAATAATGGCACTCTTGTAACTGAAAATGACCCAATTCCAAACACCCTTAATAATGGCACTCTACAGCAGGCAAGCAAATATAATTACAGAAAACCACATTAGCAGCTCCCAGTGACCAAAACATAGCAGCCAAAAAAATGCCGTCCTAATTCAAAAACCAACTGCGCTAGGCACACTCAGCTTTGAAAAATAAGGCAACAAATGAAACCACGTTGCTATGAACTAAAAGCGTAAAATACAAAATAACCCATATGTTATCTAAGCTTGGATTATACCACATGGGAAAAGTGTATACGCTATTTATTGTGTGATCAAAAATCAAGTAAAATGTTTACTTCTTAATGGAACATTACTTTTAAAACTAAATCTAGTTTCATTGATATGATTTTTATGGTCAGAACGTTATCACCTGTAACTGCAATATTACAAAATTGTAAAGATATACATACAGATAGGAGCTGACCCGTTCTGGACTTTAGCAAGAATATATCGCAATGATGAGTAGTATGAACCTGTAATGCCAGATGGTTCGACCAGATTGAAGGCAAAGATAAACCGCGAGTATGCCTTTCTGGAGACGATGCTCCTGTAAGTGTAACGATGGATTTTGAACTCATAACTATACTTTTTTAATTTGTAACGTAAATTGCAAAGATGTTACCTGAGATTCCTGGGCATTTCGGACATACTTGTCCCTCCTGTTACAGTTTTTCGAATCAGCAGGAGTACCGTCAAAGGTTGCACCAGCAACCCGATCATTCCACCTGATAAGAATAATTAGAATGGTCAGAAGTGCAGTCAACTTATAAGTATCTAAAAGGGATAAGTTGCTAAAGAACTTCTGTATTTATAAGCTTATATAATGGGCATAATTGTTTTATAATGTAAAAGTCATGTTAATTATGTAAGACAAATTTTTTTTTTTTTAATACAAAAGTTGGTTGGAAATAGCCTTCCATTAGTAAAGCTGGAACAATCATTCCCCCTAAAATAAAACCGGCTAAAAGAAAAACTATTGTTGGCCTATGCAGGTCTCAAACCTGTGAGCTCTGCGTTATTAGCACGGGAGCATTTCCTACAGCTGGTGTCATATACCACGATTAGAAAGCTAAAAAAAATCCATAAATTACATGAGTAAATTTGATTATCTTGTACGAAATTGTAACCATTTCTCCAAAACCGTCGTATGTTTCTGTCAGAAGCAGCTGCAACAACATCAGACAGTTGGTTAGATGTTTCATATCACGGGAAAACTTATGATACTTATTAGGTTAGCAAATACAAAGATGCACGACACATATATGTAAGAAACCTAACGCTTATAAAAAGGTTAGTCGCAATCGTAAAAAAGAAAGAATCACCACCTCTCGTTGACCCACTCGTAGGCATGCCACAATGATTGGTGGCATTCAAAATAGCTTGTTCAACATGGCTAGTACCTGTTGAAAAAGATGAAAAGCTATTAGGATGACTTTAGTCTGCAGACCCAATAACACTGACAACACACGACAATCAGCATAGGTAAGCGAACACAGAAATTGATACCGCATACAAAAATCTTAACCCAACATGCACATGTAGTATAAGGTTGTGTGCATCTTTTTAGCACCTGGGTTCTGACACGATTCGACCCAATCATGGAATCTTCAAAGTGCAGTTGTAAAATAATGAGATAAAAACATCCAAACACCTCTAAAGTTGGCCGTTTTGCAGCAGTCCCAAACACCTGTTCAATTGTTTGACACTGGTAAACAGTAGTAGTTTTTTATATGCAAATAAACACTAATAACGTCATTGATACAATGTATTCCGTAAAGTAAAACACCAATGATCATTAATAACTGCCCATTTTCCGCCGTAGGATTTTTAGAAAAGTACTGTGTAGTTCCAAAATAATGAGCTTTGAACAAATTAACATATATGTTCCATACCCAGGGTAATGATTTGAAGGCATCTTTTATAATCTAGTGTTTTTCATAAAATTTTACCCGCAACAACAGTAGACTCGAAATAATTTTTATAATCTAAATTAACATTTATATGATGTATACAGCATCTTAACCATGGAAAAATTAGTGACCCCACTTGCCTTGAGTTGCTGAACGATTGTTCTTGATGGTAAAATGTACGAAAAGTGAACTATTTTTTTGTTTTGTATTCGTATCTGCAATAAGTCATTGTAAAAAAGAGGAAGTAAAAAGAAATGTTGAAAGATTTTTAATAAAAAAAATATACATGCACAAAATAAAAAATAAAATAAATAAAGGAATTAATGAATTGACATACCGTGTGCCGTTGAACGTTTCCGACTATATTGTTTCTACATAAACTGTCGGCATCATCTTCTGGTAGTTCATTTATGCCTGCAACATCAGTGTTGAATTTTGTATTATAATCTAAATTAGCATTCATATCCTGTATGCATCAATTTAACAATCAAAAAATTAAACCCATTAGAATTAAAGAAAAAGGTACCTCAACAACCCCCAAACGGTTCACGAACGTCGGTGACCCAATTCCTGCAAAAACATACAATATATGTAATCAAAACAAAAACATACAATTAGTCACTCAATTTGATTATTATTATAAAGATTCAATCAATTAGACACTCAATCCCTGCAAAAACATACAGTATATATAATCAAAACAAAACGATTGAATCTTTATAATAATAAAGAAAAGAATTAAACCTTGTGATAAAGATACAATTAACAGCCTCATTAGGGTGTGTACCGCCTTTGTTGACCTCAACGGAATCGTCGCGACAACGCCGGCGCCGATCCCTACGCGTCATCTTCCCATCAGATATAAGAAGGAAGGTTGTTTTGAAATAAAGCCTTTAATTTGATGTTTAAGATTTAGAGTCACATGAAATTTCAATTTTGTAATCCACCCCTTGAATGATCTTGTGTGGGAAGAGAGAAGATTCTTGTGAGTGGAAAGCTTATCTGCAAATTTTTAGAAACCCAAAGCTGGGTAATGTATATCCTGATGGAATAAAAAAAGGAGAAAAAAAAATATTAAAAAAAAATGACGGGCCAGGAAATGGACTATTTTATTGCGAAAACCTTTTTTTAAGTAGACACGGAAATCGAGCCGTTGTGCTATAGTATTTAGAACAAGGTATTCGAGCCCGCCGCGTTGCGGCGGGTACTTTTGATCAATTTCGATTGATTAATCAGATTCTTGACATCACTGGAAAAGAACTTGAGCCGTATGTGAACGGAAGTCTTTGTGTGGTGGTGTTGGCCCTTATAGTTTTAAAAGGGGTAAATTACCCGAAAATGTATTTAACTTGCCACTTTTTACCATTATATGTAGCAATCTTTTTTTTTTTTTTTTTTTTTTTTTTTTTTTCCTATTGTGTGACTAAACTTTCGAATTTGGTACATTGCGTGTATTTTGTGACTTTTTAGCCTTGTAAAATGACCATTTTACCGTTCGAAATTTTGAAAATGTAAGGGTAAAATGGTCACAAAATACACACAATGTACTAAATTCGAAAGTTTAGTCACACAATAGGAAAAAAAAGATGGCTGTATACAATGGTAAAAAGTGGAAAATTAAATACATTTTCAGGTAATTTGCCCTTTTAAAAAAATTTAGGATAATTTTTAAAGTTATTTGAAAAGTTAAGGGCGCATTTTGAAAGTTCTTTTTACTTAAAAAATATATATATTAAACTTCAACATTTTTTATAAAACCGTGCGTACGTAAAAAAACATATCAATATTGGGCTTGTTCTGTTCATTATCGAGAAGGCTTTTTGCCAGTATTTTTTTTATTCACAAAATTACCAGATATCTGTTAGTTATTTGGCAAACAAAGTTTGTTATATAAAAAAAATCGTAAATTTTAAAAAGTCCAGGGTATGTTTTGTAAGTTTTTTTTTTTTACTAATAAAATTTATTGTTTTTTATTTGAAAAATTAATTTTTTAATTGGCACGGACCTCGAGTCCATGGGCTATAGTATTTATAGTTAATGAATTATATACGGAGTATCATTGAACTCTAATAACTTTATTAACATAATCAAAATATGCGGAGTATTTTATAAAAATCCAAACGCACCGTAAAATTGTATATGAGTTACCAAACGCACCATAAAGTTCCCTTACTTTATCTCTCTAAAGTTTCAACTTTAGTTTAACATAATTCTTCCATTTTAGTTTCAAATAATTTGTTTCATTTCTTCAACAAATTCAATTCGTTAATTCATTTCTTCATCAATTAGTAGTTAATTAGTTCATTATAGGTTTGATTTGTGGTGTTTAATTTGTGAATTTGAACTGAATTTTGTTAATTAGTTCATTATAGGTTTGTAGTTACATTTATTTAGGGGCAAATCGCATAAAAAGGTATCCATCTTAGGTCCAATTTCAATTAAAGGTACTACTCTTTTTTTTTTTCTCAATTTAAGGTACCCGACTTTTTTTTTGGCCGATTAAGGTTTTTTTCTAACTTTCGTTAACTATTTCGTTAGTAAATTACATAATTGGTCCTTAAGTTTGTATAGGCATTTCATGTTTAGTAAATTACATGATTTATTTAGGTTTTTTTTCTAACTTCAGTTAACTATTTCGTTAACTTTTTACGTTTTTCGTCCATTTTTTTACGTTTTCGTCTGATTTTTTACGTTTTCGTCCGTTTTTTCACGTTTTCGTCCGATTTTTTACGTTTTCGCCCGATTTTTCACGTTTTCGTCTGTTTTTTACGTTTTTCATCCATTTTTTCACGTTTTCGTCTGTTTTTCACGTTTTCGTCTGTTTTTTACGTTTTTCATCCGTTTTTTCACGTTTTCGTCCGGTTTTTCACGTTTTCGCCCGATTTTTTTACGTTTTCGTCCGTTTTTTACGTTTTCGTCCGTTTTTTCACGTTTTTGTCCGATTTTTCACGTTTTCGTCGGTTTTTTCACGTTTTCGTCCGTGTTTGTCGTTTTTTTACGTTTTCGTCCGTTTTTTCACGTTTTCGTCCGGTTTTTTACGTTTCCGTCCGGTTTTTCACATTTTCGTCCGTTTTTTCACGTTTTCGTCCATTTTTTTCACTTTTTCTTCCAATTTTACACGTTTTCGGAAACGTGAAAAAACAAACGAAAACGTGAAAAATCAGACGGAAACATGAAAAAATAGACGAAAATGTGAAAAGACGGACGAAAACGTGAAAAGACGGATGAAAACGTAAAAAAACGGATGAAAACGCGAAAAAACAGACGAAAACTTGAAAAAACGGACGAAAACGGGAAAAAACAGACAAAAACGTAAAAAAAAACGACGAAAATGTGAAAAAACGGACGAAAACGTGAAAAAATGAACGAAAACGTGAAAAAACGGACGAAAACGTGAAAAATCGGACGAAAACGTGAAAAAACGGACGAAAACGTAAAAAAACGGACGAAAACGTGAAAAAACCGGGCGAAAACGTGAAAAAACGGACGAAAACGTGAAAAAACAGACGAAAACGTAAAAAATCGGGCGAAAACGTAAAAATATCGGACGAAAACGTGAAAAAACGGACGAAAACGTAAAAAATCTGACGAAAACGTAAAAAGTTAACGAAATAGTTGACGGAAGTTAGAAAAAAAACCTAAATCATGTAATTTACTAAACATGAAATGCCTATACAAACTCAAGGACCAATTATGTAATTTACTAACGAAGTAGTTAACGAAAGTTAGAAAAAAACCTTAATCGGCCAAAAAAAAAAGTCGGGTACCTTAAATTGAGAAAAAAAAAGAGTAGTACCTTTAATTGAAATTAGACCTAAGATGGATACCTTTTTATGCGATTTGCCCTTTATTTAGTTGTGATTCGTTGAATGTGAAGTCTAAAATTGTTGTGTTAATTGTTGGTGTTTGATGATATGCTTAACTCGAATTAGTTGTTAAATTAGTTAATTGATAGCTGAATCTGATGCATGTAAGGTGTTTGATGATATGTCTAACCTAATGAATACTCTTTGTTTGAATGCGAATGTTAGATTTTTGACATTTGTAGCTGCTGTTGGCGAAGCTGTTTTTAGTGAAGTATTTGGTTAGTATGTGAGTTTAGGGACTAGGATTACTGATTAGGTGATCGTAATAGTTTTTATGACTCGTTGGTGTCTGGAAGGAAGTAGGACTGGTTTCTGTTTTGTCTGAATGAATGTTTATTTTGTACCGTTAAGCTTTTGGTTATATTTTGTGACTCGTTGAATGTAATTTGTGTGGTGATTGATGCTATAAAGTTGATGAATATTTTGGTTATAATTAGAAGGTTATGTTTACTCGAGTGTTGGTTAGGAAATATTAATATGCATGTAGAGTGTTGAGCCTTGGCAGTTATCAACGGTTTTTGCCGTAGTAGACTGAAATTAGTTAAATATGCCTAATTTGTGAATTGTCGGAATAGAATGTTATGCTTACTCAAGTGTTGGCTAGGCAGTAGGCACATTAGGTTTGGTGCATATGAGATTGAACCTAGAAAGCCGCAACCAATAGTCAAATAAGCATTTCATATCATAACTGTTTTGTTTATTTTGTTTATTTTAGCGAATAGTTAGTTTACTTGCTTAATTACATTGACGAAAGACGATTGCGTTCTAGTTAAAAGTGTGTTTGTATAGGCAGTTTGAGTAAGATTTAGATGAATATATGAAAATACTACTAGTTGTTACAAGTTTTGCGTATTTATATAAGTGAGATTAACTTGTACTCATGACTAGTTAATTTGTTTGTATGCATTGGCGATTAAGCTACACTAGCTTAGGATATTTGATTAGGCGATTGATGCGTTATAGTTGAAACTGTGCTTGTCTTCACAATTTTGGTTTGGTCTGATTTGCTAATAGGTATCCTGTTTTATGAGGTTTGAGTGATTTTCAATGGAATATTTTAGCTGTTATGATAAACAGATATAAGGTTAATGTCATCAATGGAAACTTATTAATTATACTTATTATTTTTTTTATACGTATCTTGGCTTTTTGCAGCAAGCTGCAAGTGCGTTACCAAATTTAAAAAAACAATCTGATTCGCTAAAGCCCACCGTTAAGCCGCTAAGTGATTCTATCTGAAGCATGGCTTGCTGAAGCAAAAGGACAAAGATGTGAGACTTTTGGTTGCGATCTGTGTATGTGAAATACTTCAGATCCTTGCTCCAGAACCTGGTTTCAGTGATGAAGATTTCAGGGTAAATAGTTTTACTTGAGTATAATATTAATGGTTTATTTACACGGCTGGTGTCTAAAGCACATATATATGTCTTATGACATCTTTCAATTTTTATTGTGTATGTTTGCGGAGCTTGCTGATACCAAAAGCCCATATTATTCAAGGAGGGTAGAGCTATTGGAAACTATCGCAAAATATAATTTCTGTGTGCGAATGCTCGATATAAGAGGTGAAGTTTAGTTCTGAAGATGTTCAATATACTTTTCAGTGTTATAAGGTATGTTACTTATGCTTGTTCAATATAATCTGGCGTTAGTGCAGTGAGATTAGAAGTGAATTAAAGGTATCCTAATGTAAAGTAGAATGCAGTGAGAAATTAATTGACCCATGACCAAACTAAGTGTATCTGATCCATTAACTAATGTGCAATCTGCTTGTGCACATGCCTACATACATCTCTACCCAGGCAAGTATGAGCTTGAACATGTCTTTAGTACAACATGCTCTTTGTATTAAAACATAACTTGGATGTTCTCTTTTGTTGCCTCATCAACCTTTAGCCATAGTTCTCACATGAAGATAAATTTTTAGCTACCAGAAATAGAGCAAAGTAAACTTAATGTATGGTTGTATCTTGTTTTCGAAGTTATCTAATCAGATGCATACAAATGAATAAGGCCCAGTTCACTTTTTTTTTTTACTGTAATCAAAGTAAATTGTGGTTTGAGTTGTATCACCTTTTTTTACTGTAGTTGTCCCTCCTTTGCCTTAAGGGTTTCTTTATACGAGTCTCTACTAATATTAAACTTTGTTTTCTCTATGGGGTTCCGTGTGTCTGGTATTCACTTATGATTTTATGTTTTTAACAACATTGTCATCCTGTTTACAGAAACAATGCTGAGCTTAGGAATTAAAATTAGAGGTCACTGAAGAGGAGGTGAGTACAATGTTAAGGTCATATATCTGTTTTCGTTGCAGATCTGAATTCTAAACATCTAATATTCATTTTTGCGAAAATCTAGTTTCGTGAGTTTCTTGTAATCTTTCAAGAGTTTGTCTTGTGTCAAATTCGTTCCGGTTGATTGTTTAATACCCATGCAAGCAAAACTACCTGTTTTGAGCCTATAGCCAGTCCCCGCATTTCCCATATCTAATAATAGAAACATAGCTAGTAAGATGCTTAACATTACACGTTTTGCTTAATTATTGTATGTCAGCGCTCCTTGGGCAGCAACAGGAAGCATGGATCAGAAACTCATTATTTGGGATCTACATCACTCTATACCCTGTTGCACATGCGAACACGAGGTATGTCTGTAGCTCACTTTAATCCTGTGAAACTCAAGCTTATCTCACGGCTCACTTCAACATAACCCATTTTTTTCCCTTGTGTAACAAGTTTTGTGTGCTAATGTTGCATTTATCTGTTTAATCACCAGGAAGGTGTTACGTGCTTGGCATCTAATGTTGCATTTATCTATTATAATCACCAGGAAGGTGTTACGTGCTTGGCATGAGTTGGCGCATCTCGCTTGGTGGCTACAGGCTGTGTTGATGGTAAAGTGAGGATATGGGATAGTCTTTTTGTACTTGTACTTGTATTTCATGTTCGAGAAAGATGTTTGTTTCTTGTTTGTGACTACTGACTAGGCAAAATACTTGGTTTATATCGACTTATGGTTGATATAGTAAATAGGTTTCAAGCTCAGTTTTTCACCTTTTTGTTATTATTACTAGTTTTTCATGTGTTAATTTTGGATAAATAAAGTTGCCTAAAATGTATATATACATGGTAGATACATATGAACAGATTCTTTAGTTGTAGCCTATAGTGACAGATGTATGTGTCACGAAAAGTCTCAATCTTTTCTGACACTTTTAAGTGTCAGAACACTTTGTCACTATATACTTTTACCGCCTGGACTTTTAATGACACTTTTTATAAGTGAAGGTGAAAAAAATAAGAATTTAGTGACAGTTTTTTTGACATTTCCTGACACTTTTTGTGGGTCACTAATAGACTTTTTTCTTGTAGTGAACAGTGATAAACTATCTGAGATCCTCTCCAAATGACTGGATGTTAAATGAGATTCTAAGTTTAGTTATTCTAAAAGATTAAAACTAAGATATATGGAACGATAAAATATCAAACTGATCGAATGTTATCATGCATGCAGCATATACTATTATCAAACCCTTAAATTAACTGAATTTAAAATCATATTATCCACCATGTCATGATGTTGCAACCGATTTACTTATTAATATGTGATGGTTATGGATTGACGCACGTCTTAAGGATGAGATCAGATGTTGGACCATTAATGCTATAGAAGCAAAGATAAGGATAGTTAGTGTATATTAAGTTTTATGTAAAGCCTGTAAACACTTGGGTTATGGGCTGGGTCAATATGGGTCGTTTAGGTTATTAGGGATATAACGGTTATTTAGGTTGTGTCGTTTACTTTTTTGTTGATATAAATAATGTCTAAAAACGTTATTAATATTTCTCAATAAACCTATGTTTTGATAATCACAAAACTCAAATGAAATTAAGTCAAGATTAAGACGTAAACAAGTATTTAGTAATAAATATTTACCTCTACATCTAATATCACTTAACGTATGCATAAACTAAGTATCTTATGCATTACATGATCAAAGGAAACCTTGTCTTAAGACATAACATTTTATAAAATGATATAAACATTTTATATATATTTGTAAATCAATTTTGGTATAGCTATATTAAACCACAAAGATATGATTTCAAATTTCCAACCAAAAAGGGCAAATTTTATCCAGAAAAATTTTTCTAACGTTCAGGAGGTAGGCCCCCTTAATTTTACTAGGCGGCCCCCTTAATCATTAAGGGGACCGGCCCCTAATTATGTCACAACTCGTAAATTCTGGTCTTTTCCCGAACTTTCACATTTACTATTCATCGGTTACTATTCATCATTTTACTATTCATCTTTTTCGGAGTCAGTTTGTGATTCTGAGAAACGTTCAAAAATTTTACTAATCATAAAACACTATTCACCTCCGGAGAAAATTTGTCATTTATGCGTGAGATGCATCATTTCTATATACGTACGATTATCTACCTAATAAACGTTATCTTATGATCTATTATTTTGAATATTTGATCCGACAATCCCAACTATGGTCCTAACACATTTTTATACTCATAATAATAATATAAAAATTATATTATTAAATTGCCCGGTGTGTTCAAATCAACTGTTACGTTTTCCGGTCGAAGCTTATAACTCCGTCAGTTTGCGATATTTCAACCCGATCATTATTTTAACTTCCGATTCTCATAAGGAATATTATTTTACAATTTTTACAACTTCATTATATTTTATTTTATCTCGTTACAATTTATTTTTAGTTAACTCGGTACCCGGTATCACCTAAAACTAATAATATCTACCTAAACTACATCATAAGTCCAAGAAATTCTTACACTCTCATCCTTTCCTTACAAAAACCCACCCTCCCCACCTTGATTTAGGGATCTTGTCTACACCAATAATATATATAACAACAACTACACATTTTTCATCTCATTTTCATCCAAGCAATCAAAATAACTTTCTCTCCTTTTTCCTTTGGGGTGGTGCTCGACCAAGAAGAGAAGAACATCAAGGATCCATCATTTTTCCAAGATCAAGCTCTAATCTAGTTCCTTTAGTTGTTAAAACTCAAGGTTTCTTAGGTTTTACTCATCCAAGCTCTATAATCTTTCTAAGTTGCGGTTAGAGATCGAACCTCATTTCTGTGTATCCACTTTTGTCATCGTAGCTATCGCACCAGGTGAGTCATAGCCGCTACTCTTTTAAATTGTTTTGTTAACTTTTTGGGGGAGAATACATGCTCGTTTTTACATGAATTACTACTTGACCTTATAACTTGTTTTGAACTTTTGAACTTGACTTAAACTTATGACCCTAAAGTACCGTACGTACTATAACCTAAAGTCTCCCATGTTCGGAGCAGTGCAAAGTCTCCCCTGTCTACGGAGCAGCATTATCAAGTCTCCCATGTTCGGAGCAACATAAAATCTCCCCTGTCTACGGAGTAACTTTGACTTATTACTATATAATAGTTTGTGAAAGATGTACCGTACGTGCATCAGCAATTGTTAGTCTCCTGCTGGTTTGCCGTTCGCACTCCAGTTTATACGTACCGTTCGTGCGGCCTCCTTGTGTGGGGCAGTAGGTAGTATGGATAGCGCTGTTAGAGGTTGGCCAACCTCTCGTTCCCCTGTCTACAGAATGCATATTATTTATTTTAGGAGCCTTGCCACATTCTTTATTATATACTATGTGCCCATATTGTGAACTATATTGACCACGTGTACTTGACTACTAAACATGCAACTATTTGGCACAGGGTTGTAAACACACAGGTTACAAGTCTCTTATGGCGGGACTTGTAACTGAGTGGATTTACGATGCCTTTGCTGTGTGATCATTTTTTTCTATAGACTTTATTTGTTAAACAAACTCTATGAACTCACCAACCTCGTGTTGACACTTTAGTATGTATTTTCAGGTTTTAACCAATGGCACGCTACTGGAGGTTTTGGCAAGGCATGGCATGGTCATAGAAGACTCTGATTATTTATATGGGGACCGTTTTAAACTACTTTTAAGGGCCTACTTCCGCACTACTTTTAACGATGTAAATTCAACATTTTTGATTAAACGATTTTATTCTAAATGATTAAAGTGAAAACCATTTTTGTACTTGTGTTGTGATACCGATTGAGTTACACCCCAGCTACATGTATGCTTCCGCTGGACCCGATCTTGGGGGTGTGACAGATTGGTATCAGAGCTTTGGCTATAACGAACTAAGTGTTTTTAAAACCTAGACTATAGCTACTTTTAAGAAAACTTAACCCTATGACCGTCATGTGCCTGCCTGCCAAGCTGATGCCTCACTTGTGGTTTGTTGCTGACTTAGGTGATGAGAATTGTGTCTCATTATCTGGTTTATTATATCCATTTATTCTAGTTGATTACTATCATTGTCTTTCATATAAGCATGATTCATGTATCATATATGTCACCGCGTTATGTTTTCTTTGCATAGTTTCATCATTTGACCTCGAGTTTGGTCACCTGCCTTAGTCTTTCTGAACGTCTTGGTATTTGTGAAGGACATAGTATTAGTATAACTGAGCTGAGTATTTCAAAATTCATGGAACCTCGGTGGAATATAGACTAGTCACCTATATTCAACCCGGGATAGTGGGACATAGACTGACTACCTATATCCGACTCAGAAATGAATTTTGCAACACTGAGAATGGTTATAATAAAATTCTGTCTGGATTGAATCCTCAACTCAATTTCCAAATGCTTCATTTATGTGTGTGTATACCCTCGTTGTCAGAACGCTTATACTTTTCCTCACCTCGTGAACCGCCGCCTGGAAGCACGTCAACTGGTCATTTCATCTCATGAATCTTCACCTTTATAACACTTCGGAGACCAACGTTAACTGAACTTCGGGACGAAGTTCCCTTAAGGGGTAGAGACTGTCACAACTCGTAAATTCTGGTCTTTTCCCGAACTTTCACATTTACTATTCATCAGTTACTATTCATCGATCACTATTCATCATTTTACTATTCATCTTTTTCGGAGTCAGTTTGTGATTCTGAGAAGCGTTCAAAAATTTTACTAATCCTAAAACACTATTCACCTCCAGAGAAAATTTGTCATTTATGCGTGAGATGCATCATTTCTATATACGTACGATTATCTACCTAATAAACGTTATCTTATGAGCTATTATTTTGAATATTTGATCCGACAATCCCAACTATGGTCCTAACACATTTTTATACTCATAATAATAATATAAAAATTATATTATTAAATTGCCCGGTGTGTTCAAATCAACTGTTACGTTTTCCGGTCGAAGCTTATAACTCCGTCGGTTTGCGATATTTCAACCCGATCATTATTTTAACTTCCGATTCTCATAAGGAATATTATTTTACAATTTTTGCAACTTCATTATATTTTATTTTATCTCGTTACAATTTATTTTTAGTTAACTCGGTACCCGGTATCACCTAAAACTAATAATATCTACCTAAACTACATCAAAAGTCCAAGAAATTCTTACACTCTCATCCTTTCCTTACAAAAACCCACCCTCCCCACCTTGATTTAGGGATCTTGTCTACACCAATAATATATATAACAACAACTACACATTTTTCATCTCATTTTCATCTCATTTTCATCCAAGCAATCAAAATAACTTTCTCTCCTTTTTCCTTTGGGGTGGTGCTCGGCCAAGAAGAGAAGAACATCAAGGATCCATCATTTTTCCAAGATCAAGCGCTAATCTAGTTCCTTTAGTTGTTCTTGTTTGGGTTTTGTGATAAAAACTCAAGGTTTCTTAGGTTTTACTCATCCAAGCTCTATAATCTTTCTAAGTTGCGGTTAGAGATCGAACCTCATTTCTGTGTATCCACTTTTGTCATCGTAGCTATCGCACCAGGTGAGTCATAGCCGCTACTCTTTTAAATTGTTTTGTTAACTTTTTGGGGGAGAATACATGCTCGTTTTTACATGAATTACTACTTGACCTTATAACTTGTTTTGAACTTTTGAACTTGACTTAAACTTTTGACCCTAAAGTACCGTACGTACTATAACCTAAAGTCTCCCATGTTCGGAGCAGTGCAAAGTCTCCCCTGTCTACGGAGCAGCATTATCAAGTCTCCCATGTTCGGAGCAACATAAAATCTCCACTGTCTACGGAGTAACTTTGACTTATTACTATATAATAGTTTGTGAAAGATGTACCGTACGTGCATCAGCAATTGTTAGTCTCCTGCTGGTTTGCCGTTCGCACTCCAGTTTATACGTACCGTTCGTGCGGCCTCCTTGTGTGGGGCAGTAGGTAGTATGGATAGCGCTATTAGAGGTTGGCCAACCTCTCGTTCCCCTGTCTACAGAATGCATATTATTTATTTTAGGAGCCTTGCCACATTCTTTATTATATATTATGTGCCCATATTGTGAACTATATTGACCACGTGTACTTGACTACTAAACATGCAACTATTTGGCAGTGGGTTGTAAACACACAGGTTACAAGTCTCTTATGGCGGGACTTGTAACTGAGTGGATTTACGATGCCTTTGTTGTGTGATCATTTTTTTCTATAGATTTTATTTGTTAAACAAACTCTATGAACTCACCAACCTCGTGTTGACACTTTAGCATGTATTTTCAGGTTTTAACCAATGGCACACTACTGGAGGTTTTGGCAGGGCATGGCATGGTCATATAAGACTCTGATTATTTATATGGGGACCGTTTTAAACTACTTTTAAGGGCCTACTTCCGCACTACTTTTAACGATGTAAATTCAACATTTTTGATTAAACGATTTTATTCTAAATGATTAAAGTGAAAACCATTTTTGTACTTGTGTTGTGATACCGATTGAGTTACACCCCAGCTACATGTATGCTTCTGCTGGACCCGATCTTGGGGGTGTGACAAATTAAGGGGACCGGCACGCTCCAGAACAGTAATTTCTGGTCCTATAAATATTGGATCATTTCACACATTTTTCTCACCTTTTTGCACTATAAACTTTCTGATCCAACCTCCATTTCTAGATCTAAAATCCTTTGATCATATAATTCATAAGTCTTTGTTTCCAAGTGATCCAAAGCTTCATCCACTCAAGTGCAAGAAGAAGAACACTCCTCTACATCCATCTAATTGTAGTAGTGTTGTGAATAGCTAGTTTCATATTGTAGCAGTGTTAGATCTTTGTAAAACTGTTGTGTAAATTTGTTGTTTGTAGAAACTAGGTGTGTTGTAAAGTAGTTTAGTAGTTGTGATCTAGTTGTGCTGAGAAGAAGGTCTGAAGTTGTAACACCCCCAAAATTTGATACAGCGGAAGACTCAACAAGCTTTCGGGGTGCTACGGGGATTGGTATCCATTCAAAGTCATGAAAGAACGAGATAAAGTAAACATAATAAAAATACAACCACGCGGGGTTTTAAAGTTTACATTTATCCCAAAATCATCCAAAGTCAGGCCCAAAAGAAATAAATATAGGTCCACAATAGTTATCAGAGTTTTAGAAATATAGATCAATAACCGGTGCCAATGCCAAGCCTCCAATCCAAAGCATCCATAGAGCATCACTTAATTACCTGAGAAAACGTGCTAAAAGTCAGCTTTCGCTTGTGAGATCATAGGTTTAGATTCATAATTCAATATAGTGTACATATACGCAAAACACTTGCTAGCTAGACTAGGCCTCAATCATCCAACCAAAATCAAATCATCCCTATAGGTGCACGCTATAGCTCAAATCAATCCAATCAATAGCTTACCTAGCTCAAGTCTAGGCCTTGCTCTAAAATCAATCCAATAGCTTACCTAGTTCGGGACTAGGCCTCGCTCAACAACCAATCAATAGCTTACCTAGTTCGGGACTAGGCCTCGCTCAATAACCAAATCAATAGCTTACCTAGCTCAAGTCTAGGCCTCGCTCAATAACCAAATCAATAGCTTACCTAGTTCGGGACTAGGCCTCGCTTAATCCTACCTAGTTCTATAAGCATAGCAAGTTTTAAAATAAACGAAGCGATAATAGTCCACATAAAACATTTGCACGTTTCTCACCCCAAGTATTGAAAACAAAGTTCAAGAGTAAAAAGTGGGGCTATGACTCACCTCAAGTCCAGAAATCCTCAAAAGGAATCTATAGAAGAAAGACGTAAGCAAACTCAAGCAACTCACGTAACGGCGACTTCCTAACAATATCAAACTCGTTCAGAAATCATTTCCTCAAAATCCAACATTCCCATTCCCGAACGTATTCCATTTTACTTTCCAAAAGTATCCATTTCTCGAATTAACTTCATATAAATTTTAAATTCGACGTTTGGTATCCATATGGGTGGAGGGTCGACACAACTCAAACCAAAAAGTCACAACAAGCAAAATAATAAACCAACTATAGGTCTAATGTTAGCCCAACATATTATCTAAATAATTATCGAAGCTTATCATATCCGTCGATTTAATAACCACCCATATTTATTTACGTAATATATCGTTCCAAAATTATACCCAACCTAAAGCACATAGCACAAAGAATTCTATTTGGTATATATCGTAGTTCTATAAATTCCCTATATATATCGTTGAATCGGCCAAATTCCACGAGATATTTAGAAATTCATTACCCTAAAACATATACCGCATCCTATAGGCGTCGTGGGATACGATGCCCATTAATATACTCATCTTATATAATCAAATAACTCGATCTAATCCGACGATTAAATGAGTCTCTTGCTATAGAAAATGTTTATATTAATCGTCATATATCCGTGACAACACAGAAAATGTTTAACACGTCTATATATGTATGTAAACGATTATATTCTTAATAATAGTATTACGAGTATTATTTTTAATATTGACTTATAAATGTTTATCGAGTCATAGAATTTGGTCACATGTCCGAGTCATGACTCTCGGCTCATAGTCCAAGTCCAATAATAAATCAACTCTGTCCAAATCAATCCCATATCCACGTGCTACAACATGAGGGTCCGACTACGGCACCCAACTAACCTATCTCCGTCATCTAATTGACCGTCTCACAATCGGTCCCCAATTCCACACTCGACAACACATCTCCATAATATCTCGCAATCCAAATATACCACTTCAAGTCCGAATAATATGCCAAATTACCAAAGTCCAAACATCACAATCTCGACAACGCAATAATAATAAATCGACAAGTAACATAATATCCGAAAACCAAATAAGTTAAGGGTTGAGTTACCAAGTCAACCCGGGTTAACATATGCTCAAAACGTGAAACGGAAGCCACACCCGAGACCCATAGGTCTCGGCTAGCTCCTTGAGCCCAAACCGAACCAAAACAGCCCCCTTGGGGGGGATGTCGGCCAAGAATCCACACGACCACAAGGTCGACCAACATCACAAATAAGCACCAAGAATCCAAATAATCAACAAATGGTCAAGAATAACATCACCCAAGACCCAAGCCGAGAGCCAATGCTCTCGGTTAGCCTCGACCCAATGAGCATAACACAAACCCGGATACCAAACATTTTCTTTAATCCATTTTCATCAAAACCCATTTGAATCTTGCATTATTATCCAAGAAAACCCGGAAAGAAACCAAACCCGTGACCCTTGGTCACGACTCAAACCAAAATACGAGTCAAACTCATCCTACCTTTGATTCCCTAGACTAATTCGAACGGATCTTCAAAATCACAACAAGAAATGACGAATTGGTGGTGAAATCGAATGAAAAAGAATAGATTTAGGGCGCGTGTTTATATGGGTCGGATAGAGAATGATGTGGGGAGTTGATTGGTGGTGTTAGTTTTGACGGGGAAGCGGCGGTGAAGGTGGTGGTGGACGGAAAAACGAGCGGCGGCTAGGGTTAGTGAGATGGGGGAAATATTGAGAGAGAGATGAGAGTGAATATGGTTGTGTTTGTGTTTTTGGTGCCAGGCGACAAGACCACAAGGACCATATGTAGCCTACTCTTATTAATAAAAAAAAACTTTATTCATTTGAAATAATAAAATGTGTTAATATTATTAAGGTTAAGGTGGTGAAGTAACTTGGTGTAAAATACACGGACCAATCCCGAAACCTTAATTAACCAATCAACTTTCTCAAACCAAACTCGTTCCAAAAATATAAATATCCGAACCGATATTAAAACATAATTAAAATTGTTAGGTTAACCTAGTGCCGGAGTCAATGTAGTGCCAAAATAACGATCTCAAAATAAATCATCACGACTGAATCAAACCAAACCATAAATAAATAATCGAATCCCATAAATATCGTACGATTAAAAATCACGTACCAACGTTCGTAAAATATCTCGTCACAATAAACTTTTCAAATATTCCAAAATTATAATTTTAATGTAATGCGGGTTTTAAAATGGCTCCCTATTTTGCCAGTTGTCACATCCTCCCAGCCTCAGAAGAAACCCGTCCCGGGTTTCTCTCGGAACAACCCATCTACGAAGTAAAAAGCTTCGGATATCTCTTTCGAAACTCATCCTCACGTTCCCACGAACTTTGATGAGTGGAATACGACTTCTCTTAAGGCGTTTGATCTCTCTATCCAATATCTCAATCGGTTCTTCCACGAAATTCAAATTCTCATCCACACGAATATCCTTGATTGGTATAACTGGCGTTTCCTCCGAAAGACATTTCTTTAGATTGCTAACATGAAACACATCATGACCTTTATTCAATTCCATTGGCAATTCCAATCGATAAGCTACGGGCCCAATTCTTTCCAAAATAAGAAATGGTCCAATGTAGCGGGGATTTAGTTTCCCACGTTTCCCAAAACGTATCACACCCTTCCAAGGCGAGACTTTCAACATCACTTTGTCTCCAACCTGGAATTCTAGGAGTTTACGCCTCTGATCGGCGTAGCTTTTCTGCCTATCTCTAGCTACTTGCAGTCGATCTCGAATTTGCGTTACCTTCTCAGTAGTTTCCAAAATAAGCTCAGGGCCTGTGAGTTGGCTATCTCCAACTTCTGCCCAACCAATAGGTGAACGACATTTACCACCATACAAAGCTTCAATTGGTGCAGCCTTAAGACTTTTGTGGTAGCTATTGTTGTAGGAGAACTCCGCAAGGGGTAGATATTTCTCCCAGCGTTTACCAAAGTCTATTATGCATGCACGAAGCATATCCTCCAAAGTCTGAATAGTTCTCTCACTTTGACCATCGGTTTGGGGGTGATATGCAGTACTCATATCAAGTCTCGTCCCCAAAGCGGTTTGAAGTGATCGCCACAATGCTGACGTGAAGCGGCTGTCGCGATCAGAAATAATCGATATCGGAACTCCATGACGAGAAACAATCTCCTTCACATACAACCTCGCAAGTTTATCCACACTATCATCTTCACTAATTGCCAGGAAATGACCAGACTTAGTCAATCGATCCACAATTACCCATATAGCGTCGCAACCGCTAGCTGTCTTTGGTAATTTGGTAATAAAGTCCATCGTAATCCGCTCCCATTTCTAAACCGGGAGTTCTGGCTGCGTCAATAATCCTGACGGTCTTTGATGTTCGGCTTTAACCTTAGAGCAAGTCAGACACTTACTAACATACAACGCTATATCTGCCTTCATATTTGGCCACAAATATAACTTTTTCAAATCCTGGTACATCTTGTCAAACCCAGGATGAATAGAGTATCTTGACTTATGCGACTCATGCATAATCAACTCTCGAATTCCTCCATACAATGGTACCCAACTTCGCTCTCCAAAACATAATACTCCATCAGAACGCTTAACAAATCCCTTCTCATTTTCTGCCATCCCAAATATGTTTTCAGCAGCTCGATTCTTGCTTTCAACGCTTCCGTTTGAGCTTCTAATATTTGAGACGGTAATGGCGATACGATAGTCATTCCTAATGACCTAACTCGTAACGGTGGAATTCTCTCCTTTCGACTAAGAGCATCGGTGATGCGTGGGAATCGCACCTTGCTTTACCTATCGAGGGATCTCGAGAAGCTTACAACCCCCACCAGGCAGTGTACCTGATCGTTGTAGTATAGTATAGTGACAAGTACCGGGGGATTGATCGTTCAGCTTAGGAATAGTGTCGCTAGGGTTAGAAAACCTAATTAATAGTTCTAGAGGTGAAAGATGATTATTTTTGTATTTTTATATTTTTATGAAAGCAAGTAAAATCTCGGGTTTTGGAAGAGTGGGCGGAATTAGTTGCTATTCAACTAACCCAAAGCTATTATATAATTGAAATAAAATACTAAAAATGAAATTAAACTAAATTATACTAAGGTTGTGAGCAGTGGTTGGAGAAATTGTGTTTACTTAGACTTCATTACTCCCTAGATATCTTTTACATATTAATTACTTGTTACACTTGTATGGATGACGGATTGTATTCCTTAATACCATTCGTGGGGTGGCATACATAACTCCCCAACTCTATGAGCTCTTATCTCCTCCTACACCATGACCCAGCACAACTATAGGGATTGTAAACAGTGGCTCATGCATTAAATACAACCAATAAAGACCTAGTACGCCTCGGTTCATGTTTCTTAAGACGTTCAAGCATGTTACCATTTGGAGATCTGCCAGTTTTCTTAAGCCTAACATATAATATCATTCATCCAAAACAAGAATAGACAAGTAATCAACACATAATCAACATCTAGGTTTCATTAGATCTAAGCAAACACAAATAAGATCTAGCCTAGCATAGTAGAATTAAGATAAGAACAAGAGATAGACAACCAACACATAGACATATTGATTGAATTGAAAGTATACTTATCTCAATTACAATGCAAGGTCTCAAGGGTTTGGAACCCTTGAAAAACCTGTAAAAGAGGCACCAAAATCGTCTTTAGGGTTTCACCAAAACTTCTCTCCCTTTAATGAAAAAACTAGAAAACTATATATAGGAAAAATAGTCTGACGGCGTCAAGAGTTAATTCTGACGCCGTCACCTCGCCGCCATATACTTCCTCGGATGGCCTTGATCCACTTATGACGGCCTATGTGACGCCGTCACCACCCACGGTATTTTATTCTTGCCACTTTGACGCCGTCACGAAGCCTTCTGACGCCGTCACCACCTACGGTGTTTAATTCTTCATGTCTGACGCCGTCAAGATGGTGGTCTTGACGCCGTCACCTTGTATCTTCAGCATGGAAATTAGGTACTTTGCCGTTTTTCTTCACTTTTATGCTCCAAAAACGTCCAAAATGGCTTCTTTTCCAGAATTCACTCTCCAAACACCTAAAATCACAAAAAGAACGATTTAGGGCAATATTTGATCAAATAAATTCGGATTCGGGCTTAAATGACCCCCTAAAAACGGATCATTTTTCGCCTCATCATATACCCTTACACTTGAGATTTGCTTGTCCTCAAGCAAATGAGCTTTTATTCTACTCAAAAGACAAGTTAGGGGTCATTTATCACTAATATAAAAGTAATTACAACAAATAATCGTTCCACTAAAGACCAATAAACAAGCACGGAGGTCATACACAAGCACCTCACAAATAGTGTTTAGATACTCACATCTCTCGAGTGTAATAAAGTAATATAACATTATGGAAATGGAAGATATCTCTCACTACCTGTCATAACAAAATAGATTACCATAGGCTTGGGAAAGGATCAAACCTCCACCACATGGCGTAAGCACCTAGGATAAACTATCAAAGAGGTCTTTTAAAGGGTTGTAACGTTAGGTGTAGGGATATGAATTACACGGTTTTGTTGGATACAGGAAGTTTTACTGGTGGCGAGTTAACAATCTTGGTTAATTACATGTACAAGATGGCGTTGCTAAGCCAAGACTAGACTCGACTTAAGCTAATAAATAAAAAATAACAAAAACATAAAATGAACATAGAATGAAAACGGGATGGTAGTCCGTATGTTTTTTTTTCTCTTTTTCTTTTTCTATTTTTTTTTCTTTTTCTTAATTTTTTTTTTTTTTTTTTTTTTTTTTTTTTTTTTTTTTTTTTTTTTCATACACTCTTACCCTACCATCCAAAATAATACATCATAGGGGTTTGAGCAATCCCCTTACACTTGAATCTTTACATACTTTACATTTAACTAATCTAATGACTCGAATTAAGAAAATCAAAACACTTGGAGCACTTTTAAGATTAATGTACATATGGGGGTAATATATGATGTTCTTCCCCATTACTCCATAAATTAAGTACTTACCCATGAGTCCCAATCGTCCCAAAACAATATGTACAAGGATATGACTCGACTTAGCAACCATGTAATCAATTAGAAAGTTAACTTAGGGTTTAACAAATAACAATAATGCACTAAAGATGAGCGCATACACGGAAGGCTAAGGCGATTTGGGTGTACATTTAAGTGGGGTGTAACAAATTCTTCCTTTAAGTAAGATGCTTAAAGTTAGAAACGAAAAGATAGGCTCGGAGGGGTGTACTAGGGGTATCGTGTACTAAAAATGAGTACAACGCTAAGGGTGTGGGAAAGATTAGTTGACTTAACTAGCCAAGTAATATGACTTAAATGGTCAAGTAATTATAATACGGGTTTAACACAAGGGTGATCCTAATGCCTCTTATCATGTAGTAAATCCTACCACACGAATGTAGTCTCACTAGCAGTCTCGGGATGCATCACTAACGCAAATTCTAGAATCTAAATGCTACCGGTACACTCATAAGCACCAATAATGAATGCTTTTCCTATCAAATCTAAAGGCGAACCTCACATTTTTGGGTGGAAAATTTTTCTGAATATATGGTTATGTGCTAGTCATACAACCTCCTATCCATGAGACGCTTGCTATGGCTAAAGTTTCACTCCTAAATGTTGTAAAAAATTTTAAATTTGGCGCTAAAATTACACTAACAAGTATTTCTCATAGTTTTATTACACATCTACTATCAAACAAAACAAACTCAAGCGAAAGTGCATATGTAAGGTATCATCTTTTTACCCTCCCCTTACACTTAGGATGAACATTGTCCCCAATGTTCAAGTAAAGAATGTAAAAGTTAAGAAGTAAAGAGAATGAAATCAAATACTCCCCTGATTTGCTCGGTATGGATTATAGGTTGGCCAGGTTAAATCTTCCTCCAAGAAAATGAACAATCAAAGTTTCCCTTCCAGAATATGAATCATCTTCTTGTCATAAATAACCTGTAAATCCTGACAAAAGTCGACAAGGCAACCTCGCGTAAAATCGGCGGCATCCTATATAAGTTACTAAATCCTAGAAAACAAAGTAAGATATAATGCTTGTAGAATGAAGTTTGCAGATTTCCTGGAGATTATAAAACTTAATAATTCACAAAAACTATAAGACTCCGTTAGAAAAACAAAACCGGTAAAATTTCCAGATTTTTGACTCCTGACGCCGTCAGAATGGACCTGCAGAAATTCTTATGTTAAGTTTCCGGAAAATTTCTGGAAAAACTTTGTCCTACTTCCTGGAAAATCCTGCAAAACTTCATTATGACTCGATACAAGCATTTGACTCTAACAAATACGAATATACATGTTCATTAAATATTGTGGAGAATCATGATCGGTTTGTTTCTTAAAAACATATTTGGGGTTTCCCCTTACACTTATCTTTTGCAAAAATACCTTTAGGTTGAAGTTAAGACTAGGCCAAACAACATAATAAAGTATTCCCACATTTTAGTAGAGAAACATGATCAACCAACAATAAAAATAAAACATGCATACGGAAGCAAATAACAATCAAACAATTAAAATCACACAAAACATGGGTTGCCTCCCAAGAAGCGTTTTTCTTTATTTACGAGTCTTGTAGCTAGACTCAAAGTCGTGGGTTACTACGTGATCTCATCATTTGAAATGATGTACCCCATATAATTTCGATCATTACTGTTATGGTGGTAGTGCCTCAATCTATCAATACTCGCAAGTACCTTCCCACCTAATTTGCTTCTCAAGTTAGCTACCCCATCTTGGCTCAATCCTTCGATTGTGAATGGCCCATACCACCAAGGACTTGGTTTATCGGGTGGTATTTTTGTTTCTAAGTGTCTCAAGAGTACTAAGTTCCCTTCCTCAAACGGTGTATGATTGCTTTCGTGTTGAGTGTGTTTGAGTTCCACCGGAACCTTATTGCTTTTTCTCCTTTCATCCTTAGCTTTCTTATAGCTTTTGATTCTTGCCTCCCATGCAAGAATTTTATTCTGAACACGAATGGGTGTCGCGCCAATGTTGTTTTTAATCATTCTCCAACTCAAATTCTCATGCCCACTTCGTGGAGTCATGTGGAAGCTAATCTTTCTCTTTCCAGATTTAAGCTCAATCTTCCTATCTTCATACTTAATGACAGCCCTAGCGGTGGTGAGGAATGGTGCCCCAAGGATTATTGGCATGCATCCATCCCCTTTATCATCAATGATCATAAAATCAACGGGGTACATGAATCCTGCCACATTAACTAATACATCTTCTGCGATTCCTAGGGGGTATACGTACGAGTGTCCAACAAGAGATAGCCTAACATGAGTAGGTGCTGGCATTTTCGATGTCAGTTGGATGTAAATAGTTAGGGGCATGAGATTTACTTCCGATCCTTGGTCGGCGAAAGCACTAAGATGTTTCAAGTCCCCGATGCTCGTTGGTATTTCAAAGTTTCCACATGGTACCTGCTTAGTAGCCACTTTCTGTACCAATAACCTCTCGACCACTGATCCTCCAATAAGCGTATCATACTCATCTTCCTTTTCTTTCTCTTTCTCGGGAACCTGTTCGGAGGATTGGTTACGCCTATCACCCTTAATCCAATTTGTTATGGTGTTCTTGTTTATGTCGTGTTTCAGGTAGTAGCTCAAAGGTTGGGACTCAGGCGGTTTTTCTAAGGTCTGTTTAGCAGGAGTTTTTACCTTCTCATTATCTTTATGGACAATGGTGATGGAGTTAACAAATTGGGTGGTGGGAGTGGCGCTTTCTTTCCTTAGCAGTATTCGTCCGGGGGTTTTTTGACCGGCATACTCCTCCAATAGACTCAACATCTCATTCATTTTCTCCTGCATCTCCTCTTTTTGCTTATAAACTGCTTCTTCGAATCTAGCAAGCGATCAGAGTGAGTTGCCATATATTCTCTCATCCTAGCCTCAAATTCCGAGCTAAGTTCCTTGGGAGGGGAGCAAGGTGGAGTGCACCTCTGAAAAGTCTCAACATGTTCTCTAGAAGGTGATTCAGATAATGGTACCGAAGTTGATCTTGAGACAGAATTGACAGTGGCTTGTCTAGGACTTAAGGGTCTCCTTTGCCTTTCCTCAAAATAGTCAACTTTTGCCTCAAGTTTGCATAAGAGTTCATCGGGGATTTCGGTGGTTCCTCCAGATGCCGAGACTGCATTGATGGCCGCTTCTACCGTATGTTTAAACTCCCAAATCTCATTATTATCGACAGCGAGCTCTTCTATAATCGCCCACGACTCCTCAGCATTCTTATCACGCAATTTGCCTCCCGCGGCCCTGTCGATAGTGCGCTTAGTGTGATAATCAACATGGTCGTAGAAAATCTGAACTAATTACCACTTATCTCCCACTTCGTCGGTACGCGTGGATGCGTAGTCCGCAAAAGCTGTTCCGGGGAGTTCCACACAATCACGAGTGTCATGGGGACCACTACATAATTCGCATGAAGAAGTGATTTTGTTCACTTGGCTTGAAGGCTTAGGAGCATCGTAAGATTTCATGAGAAACTTGACTTGGTCCTCAAGTTCCATGATCCTACGGTCGGGAGTGCTAGAATTGTTCGAAGGCAAAGATATCGCCTTGACCGTTTTGTTCAAGTCACGGGGATCGTTCCAACTTTCGTTGTCATAAAGAGCAAGATCTTCTATGAGTTCCCATGATTGTTCCGCACTAAGATCACGTAGCTTACCACCGGCCGATTGGTCAATGGCTCGCCTCGTGGAGATATCGATATGGTCATAAAAAATTTGGACTTGGAGCCAAAGATCTTTGCCATGATGAGGGACTTTTTGGAGTAAGTCCTTGAAACGAGTCCATGCTTCATAAAGAGATTCATTTTGACGTTGTTGGAACATCAAGATGTCATTTCTAAGCTTAGTAGTTCTCCCCGGTGGGAAAAATTGAGCAAGGAAACGAGTGGTGAGATCATCCTATGTGGTGATGGATCCCGCGGGTAAACGCTCAAGCCATTGACTAGCTTGATCCCGTAGAGAGAATTGGAATAGGCGTAAACGGGTAGTCTCTCTAGTTTCAACACCTAGGTCTATGGAATCTACGATTTTGAGGAAGTCCTTAAGGTGTTGGTTTGGATCTTCGGAACGAAGTCCATGGAATGCACATCCGCTTTGCACCAACCGGATGGTGTCGGATCGCAAGGGGGTCACATTGGCTCCGGTGAGCTCAATGGTGTTTCGGTAGCCTTGGTGGCTAGGTCGGGAATACTCTCCTAAGGTTCGGGGCCTAAGGGGTTCTAATGGTGGGTTTTGTTGTGGTGGGATGATGGGTTCAAAGATGTTACCACCTTCCATGATGTTGGATGGTAAAGAGTTACGAACAAAGGCACGAAGAAATAAGATAGACTAAAGAAGACCTAAAAATAAAAATAAAAATCTTACTAGAAAGGAATCTAGCAAGTAGACCTAATAAAAAGAAATCCTAACCTAGACAATAACTATTGCCCGGCAGCGGCGCCAAAAACTTGATGCGTGGGAATCGCACCTTGCTTTACCTCTCGAGGGATCTCGAGAAGCTTACAACCCCCACCAGGCAGTGTATCTGATCGTTGTAGTATAGTATAGTGACAAGTACCGGGGGATTGATCGTTCAGCTTAGGAATAGTGTCGCTAGGGTTAGAAAACCTAATTAATAGTTCTAGAGGTGAAAGATGATTATTTTTGTATTTTTATATTTTTATGAAAGCAAGTAAAATCTCGGGTTTTGGAAGAGTGGGCGGAATTAGTTGCTATTCAACTAACCCAAAGCTATTATATAATTGAAATAAAATACTAAAAATGAAATTAAACTAAATTATACTAAGGTTGTGAGCAGTGGTTGGAGAAATTGTGTTTACTTAGACTTCATTACTCCCTAGATATCTTTTACATATTAATTACTTGTTACACTTGTATGGATGACGGATTGTATTCCTTAATACCATTCGTGGGGTGGCATACATAACTCCCTAACTCTATGAGCTCTTATCTCCTCCTACACCATGACCCAACACAACTATAGGGATTGTAAAC
Source organism: Artemisia argyi (assembly GCA_030686995.1). Classification (NCBI taxonomy): domain Eukaryota; kingdom Viridiplantae; phylum Streptophyta; class Magnoliopsida; order Asterales; family Asteraceae; genus Artemisia; species Artemisia argyi. The sequence continues at coordinate 44,930,211 of CM060709.1, read as the reverse complement.
AGTGGCTCATGCATTAAATACAACCAATAAAGACCTAGTACGCCTCGGTTCATGTTTCTTAAGACGTTCAAGCATGTTACCATTTGGAGATCTGCCAGTTTTCTTAAGCCTAACATATAATATCATTCATCCAAAACAAGAATAGACAAGTAATCAACACATAATCAACATCTAGGTTTCATTAGATCTAAGCAAACACAAAGAAGATCTAGCCTAGCATAGTAGAATTAAGATAAGAACAAGAGATAGACAACCAACACATAGACATATTGATTGAATTGAAAGTATACTTATCTCAATTACAATGCAAGGTCTCAAGGGTTTGGAACCCTTGAAAAACCTGTAAAAGAGGCACCAAAATCGTCTTTAGGGTTTCACCAAAACTTCTCTCCCTTTAATGAAAAAACTAGAAAACTATATATAGGAAAAATAGTCTGACGGCGTCAAGAGTTAATTCTGACGCCGTCACCTCGCCGCCATATACTTCCTCGGACGGCCTTGATCCACTTATGACGGCCTATGTGACGCCGTCACCACCCACGGTATTTTATTCTTGCCACTTTGACGCCGTCACGAAGCCTTCTGACGCCGTCACCACCTACGGTGTTTAATTCTTCATGTCTGACGCCGTCAAGATGGTGGTCTTGACGCCGTCACCTTGTATCTTCAGCATGGAAATTAGGTACTTTGCCGTTTTCTTCACTTTTATGCTCCAAAAACGTCCAAAATGGCTTCTTTTCCAGAATTCACTCTCCAAACACCTAAAATCACAAAAGGAACGATTTAGGGCAATATTTGATCAAATAAATTCGGATTCGGGCTTAAATGACCCCCTAAAAATGGATCATTTTTCGCCTCATCAATCGGCAACAACGTTTGCTTTACCCGGATGGTAGCGAATTTCACAATCATAATCGCTTAGCAACTCAATCCAACGTCGTTGTCTCATGTTAAGCTCTTTTTGGTTCAAAATGTGTTGTAGACTTTTGTGGTCTGTAAACACTACACACTTGGTTCCATACAAGTAATGTCTCCATATCCTCAAAGCAAAAACTACAGCACCTAACTCCAAATCATGGGTGGTGTAGTTCTTCTCGTGCTTCTTGAGCTGTCGGGAAGCATAAGCTATCACTTTCTCTCGTTGCATTAACACATCTCCTAAACCTTTATGAGAAGCGTCACAATAGACGACGAAGTCCTCGTTACCTTCGGGTAACGCCAAGATAGGAGCACTACACAAAATCTCCTTAAGTAACTGAAATGCTTCCTCTTCCTTATCTCCCCATTCATACTTAACACTCTTTTGAGTCAATTTGGTCAACGGTTTTGCTATCTTCGAAAATCCGTCAATGAATCTTCGGTAATAACCGGCTAATCCCAAAAATTGACGAACTTCTGTTGGGGTCGTAGGTGCAGCCCAATCTTTAATCGCTTCGATCTTAGCAGGATCCACATGAACTCCTTGTCTATCAATCACATGACCTAGAAATTGTACCGTCGGAATCCAAAATTCGCATTTCAAAAACTTGGCATACAGTTTCTCCTTCCGGAGTAATTCTAAGATAAGTCTTAGATGCTCTTCATGCTCCTTCTCACTCTTCGAATAAATCAGAATGTCATCAATGAACACAATCACAAACTTATCTAAGTAAGGCTTACACACCCGATTCATGAGGTCCATGAATACCGCCGGTGCGTTTGTCAACCCAAATGGCATCACCTGAAACTCGTAATGCCCGTAACGGGTTCTGAAAGCCGTTTTCGGAATATCTTCCTTGCGCACTCGAAGCTGATGATATCCCGATCTCAAATCAGTCTTCGAATACACACTCGATCCTTGAAGCTGATCGAACAAATCGTCGATTCTCGGTAACGGGTATCTATTCTTCACCGTTAACTTGTTCAACTCTCGATAATCAATACACATGCGAAACGATCCATCCTTCTTCTTCACAAATAAGACCGGGGCTCCCCAAGGTGAAGAACTTGGTCTTATAAATCCTTTTTCGGCTAACTCCGCTAGTTGTTTCGAAAACTCTTCCAATTCAGTAGGTGCAAGACGATAAGGCGCTCGTGCTACAGGTGCAGCACCAGGTATCAACTCAATTTGAAATTCCACTTGTCTAGTAGGTGGAATTCCCGGCAAATCATCGGGAAACACATCCGAAAAATCACGAACTATAGGTACAACTCCAATGCACCTTTCCTTTTTCTCCTTCCCTCCTTTCTCAGAAATTTGAGCTAAGAAAAGGCAACTTCCTTTTTCCATTAGCTTCGGCAACTTAGTGCAAGATATGACCGCTAATCTAGATGGGCCTCTCAAATCCTTTCTATCTCCTGGTATGTTCAGAATCTCCTTGCCGTATGGCACCCGCACGATCTTCTCATCGCAAATTATATGGGCACGATACTTCGACAACCAATCCATACCAATAATGACATCAAAACTTCCTAATGTGACGGGTAGAAGATCTATGTTGAAAGGACGATTCAGAAAGTTTAACGTGCAGCCGCGAATGATAGTCCTAATCCTCTTTATATTCCCATTAGCTAACTCTACATCATAACCAATTCCTAAGGCCATCGGGGGTTTCTCTAGTAAGGGTGCAAACTTAGTGGACACAAAACTCTTATCAGCACCAGTATCAAATAGTATGAAAGCATAACGATTATTGAGAAGGAACGTACCAGTAACGACGTTCGGATCTTCTCCTCTCTCGTTCCCAAGTGCATACACTCTCCCATGAGCAGCTCCAGCTTCCACACGTTGGTCCCCATTATCTTGTCGTCCACAATTTCCTCCAGCTCCACGGTTTCCATTATTGTACCCATTACCACCCGATCCTTGATTTCCTCGGTTCCACGATTCCCTACACTCATTCCTATAATGTCCCTTCTTTCCACATCCATAGCAAGTAACATTTGCCTTACTCATAGTTTCAGGAGTAGCTTGAACCATAGCAAGTGGTCTAGCTCTACAATCCTTAGCTATGTGTCCCATCCTAGAGCAATTCTTACACATCACAGTACATCGACCAGAATGATGTTTATAACATCGATTACACTTGGGTGCATCTCCATTGTAGTTCTTCTTGTCTCCATCTCCCATAGCATAAGCTCTAGTAGTTGTTTGTCGCTTGTTTCAACGGTCATTACCCTTAGAGTGATCATCCCTCTTCCTCTTTCCATTCTTGTCTTTCTCAGCTTCTTCCAATGCCAAAGAGTCCATCAATTGTTGAGCGATAGTGATAGCCTCATGAATGTTTGCAGGCTGAGCAGAAATCACATCGTTCCTTGTAGCTACCGGCAACCCATCGGTATACCTCTCAATCCTTTGAGTCTCAGTCCTAACCATATCGGGACAAAGTAAGGCTAACTCTCGATAACGGCGATTGTAAGTTGCCATATCGGTACCTTTCACCTTATGGTTCCAGAACTCAATCTCCAGCTTCTTAATCTCATTCCTTGGGCAGTAAGTCTGAATCAACAAAGACTTAAATTGCTCCCAAGTCATAGCGTAAGCCACATCACTCCCAACCGAGTTACGGTAATTTTCCACCAAGTCAAAGCTTCATCCTTGAAAGTAAAAGAAGCAAACTTTACCTTCGCATTCTCCGCACAACCACTGACATTAAACACTGACTCAGTCTTCTCAATCCACCTAACCAAGTAAACCACTCCTTCAGTTCCACCAAACTCAATAGGTCCACAAATCTTAAACTCTTTGTAGTGACATCCGTTAGCACGAATAGGTGGAAATGTTCCAGCAAAATTGTTGGAATGATTTGACTCAGCTAGTAGCTCATCAACTCGTTGCTCCACAAGTTGATTGATCATTGCTTGATCCACAGTAGGTGCATTAAGTGGAACATGATCATTGTCTCCCTGAACATCAACATTTTGATTCCTGTTGTTGCGGTTAGTAGTGTCCAGGTTATCAGGAGTAGGGGTCTCAACATTTCGAGTAGGACGGCGTCCTCGACGACCAGGGGTAGTCGTTGCAGGTCCAGTTCTGGTAACTCTAACAGGGTTTCGTCGTGGGGCCATTGATCTGAAACATCATACAAGTTCGTGAGTCTCCGATAGAACTTATCATATGCTCAACAAGAATTGATTCAACGAAGCCAAGTCATGGAAAGAATATCAACAATACACCACAAGACATCAATAAGGCGCATAGGAACTCAATTTCCATAATATCCAAAAACCACATAATACCATATAATAATAACCATCAACCATACAATAAAAATCCAACATCGTTCCAACTACCGAAAACACAAAGATAATAATCGTTCCAACAAGGCGAGTAATCAACGGAAGGTACATCAAAATAAGATAACTAGCTTTTCTAACCGAACACTCGTCGGTTAAGAAAGCAACAAGATAATCGTTCCAACAAGGTGAAACTTGGTGACCAAGAAAGCATGGGTCGACCCATTGTGATGGGCTTCGACCGGCCATGCACCCACAAGGGTGTTTCTAGATCTTTCTTGACTCCCAAGTTACACTCTAGTCCATATCTTTTGTCCCTAATGATAGTTAGTCCATACGGTTAATAACTAACGACCATTTAGTCCATTAAGTGTTATAAATATACATATTCAATACATTTAATATATACATATTTATTTTACATTATTCTTGTTTGTAAAGTGTGCAATCCCGAGGTCTCGGGTTCGATACTAGACATTTACTTATTAATATTTATACGTAACTTTTAACAATTATTAAAAATCAAAACTTTTTGGTGTGCGTTCAGATCCAAATTTGAGTAGTGGTCAAGTTTGAATTTCTTGTGAGTACTTGTGTGTGTTATTGTTCCATGGCCTTCTGGGATTAGCTTCTATGCTTATGAGAGACCATGGTAAATTTTTGGTGTGAGTTGTTGAGCTTTATTTGTCGTGATTTCATGTGAGTGAATGTACTCAAAAATTCTGCATTTTCTGAGTTTTAGAGTGCAAGGGATTTAGTGAGTGTTAGGTTATGGTGGTGGTTTGTATGGTGTCTAGGAGATCCATGGTGGGTCATATGAGTCTTAGACATCCATCATATGAGTATTACATGGGTTGTGGCTTTTAGCTTGACCATGTGTAATGTGGATTATTTTTGTGTGCTATAGATTGTGTATTGTTTTGTGGAAGCTGCGGAGTTTAAGGTGAGTTTATAGTCCCATATTTTTACTTTGTTTTAAACTTGGGATGGTAATGATGCTTGTCTTAAATGATTTGATTTACTGTGATTATGTGTGTGGTATTAAAGAGCTTGGACTTATAATGTTGTCGTATGTATGCTATGTGTGATTATTTGCTTGTGTGGATATATATGTTTGGTCCAATTGGGGGGGGGGGGGTATCCAATTGGAGAGTAATGCTCCTGCTCTTACCAAACTATGTGGATTGGATAATGTGATGGTAATGCTGTGTGGTCCAATTGGGGGGGGGGAGTATCCAATTGGAGAGTAATACTCCTACTCGTTACTGGTTTTTGGGATTCAATTAGGAGGGTGCTTACCCTGTTGCTCGCGCATGCGACCTAATTGATGATATGTTGATGGGTACTAATTTGGATCGGTGGGCACGTTCCGCCCAATGGTTGCCTTATGAGTGTTGTTGCCTTATGTGTGGATATTAACTTGCAAATGCATGTAGCTATATGATAACTATAATTTATTTGTCCAGCTATATTTTTGTAATCACAGTAAATTCGGTTGCCTTGTGTGTTGAGTCTTAAACCTATGAATCTCACCAACATTATGTTGACATTTTAAGCATCATTTTCAGGTGAGCATTCTAAGGATAAGATAGAAGGATGTGGATAGACTAGACCTTAGTTGCATTGGAAGTGGTTTATCATCTTTATTTGGATTTATGTTTTGTTTTGGTTATTTTATTTTGGGGTATTGTTACAACACTTTGTGTTTGTACATTACTCTATTTATGTGCATGTAGTTGTTCTCTATTTAGACACCAGGTGTTGTGATGATATCCATGAAGTTACACCCGCGTGTTTCCGCCGTGGCGGGGTGTGACAGATTGGTATCAGAGACTTGGTTATAGAGAATTAGGTGGTTGAGCCTAGACTATAGCTTAGGAGTCCTTCATATAGTTGCATTTAGGATCTATGTATAAGTATAGTATTTTATATGTCTAATTTCCCTATATTTATGAGATATTTCATTGAGTTTCAGACGTCTATTCTATTCCCTATACGTAGTATTGTATATATCGACTTTATTATATCGTCTTTCGCGCGTAAGATGCTTCGTTGGACAACCGTTGTCGCTATAGGATGCGAGAGAAGTGGTAGGATGAAGCGGATTAAGCGCAGAATCTGAGTTCTCACTAGCATGTATCAATGTTCGGACAAGGAGAGGACGTTTATGGGAAACGTTGGTGGAGAAGAAGTGGAGAGGTTTGGAACCACGGTGACTTCTGGAGATGGAGCCATTACCAAATACCCTTGGTAGTATCCTCACTTCACCTGGGAAGGAGATGTGGTTTAGTCTAAACCTCGTGATTTGTATGCGCTTGTGAATTATGTAGAATTGGAAGAAAAGAATGTAGATGGTTTTGCATGTTTTCGACTACCTCAACGTGTAGGAAACATGAATGGTTGGTTGAGTAAAGATGAAAGGGAGTTAGGGTGAAATGGTGTGGATTCTGATCTAGAGTCCACAGCGAGTAGTAAATTGAATTGATCTGAGTGGGGAGATAAGTGTGAGAGTGGAGTTGAGCCGTTATGTGACATCTTTTGTTTTGTGTCATGTTTTGGAATTTGTATATTGTCTTTTGCCGTCTGGAGCCATGTTGGAGCGTGATTACTCTTGGATGCTGGATCGATCTTATCCAAGTGATTCTGATTATAGAGTTTACGTTATCGTTGGAATTGTTCCATGTGAGATGATTGTTGCGACGCCTTTTGTTTTTGTTTGCGTGATGGTTTGCATGATGTGTTGTCATAGGAGGGAGTACATTTGTGAAAGGGGGCATAGATAATTATGGTGGCCAACATAATTATACATGCGTCACAACACAAGTGGACTTGCAAATATGATAGCATGGATTGCATGGTGTATTAGGTGCTATGTGGTATATGTGCGTTATCATTGAGATGTGTGGTTTTGGAAGTAAGTATGCGTGTGGAATAGGCTTATAACTATGGTCGCGAACATAGTTATAAGAGTATCACACACGTGGACTTGTGACCGTTATCGCATTGATTGATGTTTGTTGTTATATGTTGTGGTAGATGGTATGTGATATCATGTTGGTGATGGTTGTATGGTTAGAGAAGTATTCTCTTAACCGTTTGGGTAGTCGTTATATGTTGGGGTGTGTAGGTGGTAAGATTCCATCCTACCTATCATATGTTGATACCTCAATTATCGGTGGGTACTTATGTTGTGGTATTTAAGTTGATTTGTTTGCTAGACGCTCCGTTTGTATACCTAATTTTTTTATTGGCATTCCTATTCGTACCATGATGGTACGTATGCCATATTCTTTCTATTCGACGTCGTGATAGGTGTTGGGAAATCGAATTCGTTTTTGTTGGATACTGTTTCGTTTCTTTGTTTATTCCATACATTCATTCTTCGGATGAATGTTATGCTATTCTTCATGTATGGTGGTTCGTGACGAGTTGGTGTGGATATTTGATCCCTCATTTACACACCAATTGAAGTTTGTGACATGTTTTTGTGACCTGTTAGTATCGGTGTTTTTTCTATGATTTTGGTTTGATTGTTGTACGAATGAGTCTTTGCTTTCTTCGTTTGGTTTGCAATGCATTTGCGTGAGTGTTCACTGGTATGAGTTCGTTTGAGGATTATTTTGATTACGGAATTCTTCAATGTCTTTCGCGTTCGATTAAGAGGTTGTGTTAGAGTCTTTATGGTATTTTACAAATTCGTTTTGGGTATTTCAAGGTCGTTTGATGGAAACTAATATTTTTATGGGAAATGAAGTGTGAAAAAAAAATGGTTATGTTGATGTCTTACATAAAATGGTTTATATATATTTTATAAAAAAGTGTAAGTTTAAGATGTGTCTTGTGAAAAACGGTGTTCATTTGTTGTTGGGAAGGTCGAGTACGGGAATAAGAACTGTCTATGGTTCTCATTTACCAAACTTGTTATGTATTTGGTTCATCGAGTGTTTCTTTTGTTGAGATGCGCTTGTGGATGTTTTATTGGTACATATATTTTATATTTTCTTTGTATGGGTTTTCATGAACATTTGATCCGAGTCTATTTTTATTGGGGGAAAATTTCTCATTGTGTTTTTTCTAGCTTTGATTTTGATGTTCGTTACTTCGTTAGTTGGTAATTCGTACCCCTTTTTGAGTTCGTTGATATACGTTTTAGTTCGGCCGGTTTCATGGTTCGCGTCGTTTATTTAAGATAGATTGTCGTTTTGATTATTGATGAGTGCTCAAACACTCATCATTTTTGGTCTAATCTGAACTGCAAAACATACAAAAACACTCAGTAATGCATCAAAATACTGAAAATATTTCAAAATTGTGTTTTATATGTTTTAGATGCAAAACGAGCAAAAACAAATGAAAAACGCACAAAGTTTGCAAAATTGGCAGTTTCAGTCCCCCAACTTTCATAAAATTACAAAACTAGTCCCTGGATATTCAAAATATGGAAAATTATCACCAAAGGTCATTTTGAAATCATAAAATGTCATATTTAGTCCTTTGGTGAAAAATCTCAAAAGTTTTGGAAATTTACACTTTTGGTCCCTGGAGTTTCAATAATTGGCAGATTCAGTCCCTGGTGGGATAATTTTGAATAAAAAATCATTTTGGGTCCTTGGGAAGTTACAAAAGTTATTTTTAGTCCTTGGTGTGAAGTTTGTGGAAATTACATGTTTGGTCCCTCAAGTTTGGCAACTTGTCAAAATTGGTCCCCGGGAATTTGAAAAATGAAAAAAAATGTAATTTTTATCTTTGGACTTATGAAACTTGGCAAAAGTGGACCCTTGAAACAGGTTTTGGAAAAATGCAAAATCAGTCCTCAATGTTTGGGTGTATTACATTTTTGGTCCTTGTGAATTAAAAGTTACAAAACATACGGACCCTTTTATTATTTATACCCAACAACACACCCCAATCCAACACCTTATTACCACCTCAGCCCATTCACACACCCAGCCCATATGCTTCACAAGCCCACCTCCAAAAAAATAAATCAAACACCCCGTTTCTAATACCCCCAGTCAACGCCCAGGTCAAACAAGACCTTCTTCCCCCCCCCCCCCCCCCATTTGGCTAGTTACCTGCAAACACCACTTCCACAAGTCACCTCCCCCCCTCCTCTGCTCCACTCCCATACTTTGTTCCCCCCAACTTACACAAACTTCCAAAGAGTAATAATTGTGCACTAATCTTTCAAGTTATCAGAAGTGGTGTGAAGTGTTTTTGGCGGCAAAAAAATTATTCAAGGGTCTGGATTAAGTCCAGTCATCCAAAGGCCAGGAATTGTGATGGGAAAAGCTCAAGTGGGTCTGAAAACCCTAAAGGGTCAGTATAAAAAGAAAAAAAGAATGAGCTGAGCTGGGTAGTAGTTAAGTTTGTTTTTTAGTTTTAGCATAATTTTTAAAACATGTAATTTCTAGATTGCTTGCCAGTGTTAAATTATAGTTAATCATTGTAATTTTAAGATTTCAGAACCCTTGTATTCTAATTTTCAGAAAAAAATATATCTCCATTGTTCTTCAATTTCTTTCACTTTGAATTTTAGCTTTATTTCTCATATTGGCTTTCAAAAGGTTTAAAAGTGTTCCTTCTGTTTCATTATCTCTCAATTAGCTTATTAAACATGTTTAAATTTTAAAATTATGTTGTTATTCATGTAATCTCAAAAATAGCAAAAATCCAAAAATACAAAAAAAAAAAAAAAAAAAAAGAAATCAAGAAGAAGAAGGAGCTGGAGCAGGGGTCTAGATGGATGGCTTTTTGGTTTTAGTAACCTCAGGGAGGTGTTAAGATAGGTATAGTAACATGATCCATTGTTTGCATGTCACAGGTCCTTGTAAGTTTCCTGTTTAAATCTTGAAGGTTACTATAGCATTAGTTAGCAATCTTAATTTTAAATGTTTCTTAGTTTCTTTATTGTGATTAGGCTGCTTTATGATAAATTAAAATAGGTTTGTTAATTAGAATTCAATGGTTATGATATTTATCTTTTAATTGACAAAACTGCCTTGTCATTAACTCATGATGTCTTATAGTTGTTATTGTTGTTTTTTTTAGTTTATTTAGGTTTGAATTGACTTATTAGGTGTCTGTGAGTCATTATCATGGTTTAAATTGGTGGTTTGTTTCATTAAACCCAAAGCAGTTTCTTATATAGGGGTGTTTGGGTTAAGCCCTAGTCCTTGTGTTATTATTGTTGTCTGGTTGTTGTAAGGTTCTCAGTAGCATGTAACTTGTTTGCTTGGGTCTAGTAGGTCATAAAATACACAGGTTACCCATCATTTAGTCAAAATCCTAGTTAAATCCTTACAACAGCCCACTGTTGGGTCTGTCAGTCCCCAAACTCACCCATTTGCTTTTAAACTTGTGCATTAACCATACTTTGGTCTTAAATTAACATATCAAAACTTATTAAATCAATTAGGACCATTAGAAATTGGCCAAAGTCAAATAAGCAAAGTTTTTATCAAAAGTCAAAGTTGCATTTTCAGATTTTTCCAAAAGTTTGAGAAATTGTTTTGATTTTTGTGAGTTGAATTAGAGGTTGAAATCTGTTCCTAATTGTAATCTGATAGCTCATCTTTGGTTTCCTAGTTTTGTTACAATTTTGCTATTTTTCTTGTGGGTCCCACACAGCCCCAAAGTAGGCTGCAGGCTCAGCTGATGCTCTGTCTCAGCAGATGCACCACCACCACCACCACTTGGTGGTGGTTTTCCAGCCAACTCAGTGGACTCCACTCACCATAATTAGGTTCCCTCAACCCCCCTCCTACCAGGGTTGAGGTTTTGACCACTCAGTTGACCTGGGAATCCCTGGGTCCCACCTGAATCAAGCTCATAAAGTTGTCCCACTTTTTCAGTCAAGTTCCAAGTTCCATGTGCTTATTAATAGCTTATCTGCTTATTCTGTGCTATCCCATTGCTTTTTCTGGCTTATATATGTTCCTTAAACTCAAGTGAATCAGATTCAGCCATTGTGGGCCCCACCCTTGGTCATTTAAGCTTATTTTGCCCTTTAGTCAAACAAAGTCAACTGTCTTGACTTTTAGCTTATTCTCAGCTTATTTTTAGTTTCTAAAAAGTTTGTTTTTACAAAAGTTTGCTATTTTTAGATGTAAAATAGGTTTGTAAAAGAAAATCCAAGAAAAATCAATTTAAAATTAAGTGATAGTTTCTATTTAATTTTATTTAAATTTTATTTTTCATTTTTAGATTTTAATTAAGTACTTGTCATTTTTATATTTTTCTTAATTTCCTCTTAAGTTAAAGTATTTATAATAAATTTTTCAGATTTTTATTCTACCATTTGGTATTTATTAGAATTAATCTTAGTTTTATTAATTATTAATTAATACTTAGTTTAAAATAGCATAATTAGTTTTTATAAGGTAAAACCTAGTTTTTATATTTTTTATAGCTTTTATATGTTGTAAAATATTTTTAGAAATTTTCTTAGAATTTTACTGTTCATTTAGTATTTTTCTTAATTTAAAATAGTTTAATTAGTAATTAGTAATTAATTATTAATTAATTAATATAAAAATCAAAAAAAGACAAAAATACTTATTTTTATTTTTAAAACTTATTTTTAGTCATTTTATAATTTTAGAAATTTTAGTTTCACCTTTTTAGTGTTTAAATAATATTATATTTTATTTTAGTTATTTAAGTATTAATAATAAGTATTAAATAGTTTTTAATTAATATTAAATAATTAATTAGTGTAAAAATTTATTTTAATTTTCTAAAAATTTTCTTTTACCTTTTAGTTTGTAAAAAAGTCATTTTCACCCCCTGGGTGTTTACAGATTTCCGTTTTTACTTTTTATTTCGTACGCTAACGTTTTATTTAAACGTGAATGTACGCGTTTTAAGTTTTAAACGTTTCTGGTTTTTCTGACTTTCCAGTATTGTTAATATAGTGTATTTAAGCTATTATCTTTCATATCCCAGTAGTGTAATCATCACAACTCACTTTAAACCCTTTCCTGTCCAAATTCACCCGATCACGAAACCGTTTGAATACAATCCACACCTCGTCGGGACATAACGACCCGGGGAAACCCTATACTTCCACGGAGCATTGACTCTAGGCTGTTTGACTTTGTTGACCATCACCTGGTCAATTTAGGTTGACGGTTTAGCATCAATCAATTATCAATTTGTTTGTTGAAGAAGAAGAAGAGGATGTTGCCAAGTGGTTCAAGTGAGAGGTTTAGCTTCAAGATATACGTTCTTCAGATTGCATGGGCATCGCGGAGGTAGAAGATCCATAAGAGAAACTATGTGATGCATGACCTAGAGTTGGGGAGTAGAACTTGTAGATGATATTTTATGGAGCAAAGAGTGTGGTCTACCCAGATCATAAGAATCTTTAGCATATATTTGACAAGAGGTTAATATATGTTGAAGAGAAGTTGGGTGTGGAATTTCTCAGTGACTACGATTGTCTGATTCACTATCGTCAAGGAAGGGAGGACATCGTGGTAATAGCGCTGAGCGGGAGTGAACGAGTGAAACTTGGATGTTTGTGAGCAATGGTTATGATAATTCGGTTCGGAGTTAAGAGGATGATACTGGCAGCCTAGAGAGAGAGGCTCAAGGTTGAGAACATGAAAGAAGAATGATTACTTGGTTTAGACCAGTAAATGGGAAGGAACAAAGATGGAGGAACGTACTTTGCGTTCCAGCTATTGGTTCCATTGAGAGGAAGTGTAAGGACATCAATCATGAAAGGTATTTGATACATCCGAGAATGGACAAGACGTATTATTACCTTAGCAAGAAATGTATTGAGGAGCAAGTGTGAAGAGGAATATAGATACCGTAGCGAGTGTTTTATAAGCTTGAAGGTATATGTTAATGTCGATGATTATTGGGGTGATGCAACAGCCATAGGTACCTGGAGATTGTATTAAGGAGGAGTTGGTATAGAACCATAGGGTGTCGCATTGATCATCAAGAAACATGATGAAATACTTACTCCGCGAATGTGGTAAATGTTTTATGGAGCCTTGGGATAGCGTATGAAGATGAGTATGACTTATCGTTCTTAAATGAATGGACTAAGTGAGCGTACAAATCAGACGTTGGATGGTATGATGAGAGCATGGGTGTATTTGAGTTTGGAGGAAGCTGAGGTATGCATTTATCTTTAGCTGAGTTCTCCTATAACAATAATTATCGGTCTAGTATTGAGTATGGGTCGTGTAAAAAGTTGTATGGAAGGTAATGTAGCTCACCTGTTCTGTGGGCAAAGGTTGGAACAAGCCAATTGATTGGTCCTGAACTAGAACGAGAGACTACGAATAAGGTTTTCTGACTAAGGAAAAGAGTTAAGGCAGCAAGAGATCGCCAAAAGAGTTATGCGAATTATTGCTGTAAGTCCTTAGAGTTTGGTGTTGGTGATTTTGTGATGCTGAAAGAGTTTTCTTGGGAAGGTGTTGTGCTTTTCGGTAAGAAAGGCAAGTTAGCACCAAGATACGTAAGATGTTTGAGATTTCGTAAAGAATTGGATTTGTGGCATACCGGTTGAAGTTAGCTGAGGAATTGAGTTGGTGGATGCTAGTCTGCATGTGCCATTAGATGAATGTAAGGTTGACAAGACTCTTCGTTTTGTTGAGAAACCTGTTGTAGCCTCTCGTAATTTTCCCAACGGTTAGTAAATACTTACAAATTATTACGTTATTTAAATACCCACTTTTACGTATAATTTTTTTTTTTTTTTTTTTTTTTTCTATTAGACTTGATATATAAATCACAACGGTAAAACTTTGAATTATCTTTTGCTTAGAAACATTGCTTGCACACAAACCTAGATAGTCTAAATTATCGCGAATATATATATATTAAAAACATTTATATTTTTATAATATACGTTTCGTATATTTAAGGTACAATATTTATATATTCCCGGAGCCTACGAAAATTCCCGAGATCACTCATTAATATTATTTGATCGTAACCCAACTCACAAAACACACCAGGTGGGCCCCATTGATCATTGGGCCACTTAACCCAACTAACAAACCAAACGGACCAATTTATACTTTTGTTTTTTTTTTCTTTTCTGCTGGGCCAGACGGAACCCCAAGCCCAAAGGGCTCAAAGCCCAAATACACCCTTATAAAATTTTTTCTTCTTTTCTTTGTTTGTGCCGGTCGCGAGCGAGCCAAGGAACACCCCTATTATCCTTTGAATTCGACACATAACACACACATATTTTTACATAACTTGATTTATGACCCAGCTAGCTTTCAAAAGTGACAAACATCATTCATTTTCATGCACAATTGATGCACTAAATTCGGCCAAAGTGAAACGATGAAATCAATGTACCAAATTTCCATAACATGTCATATAAGTTCTTAGCCACCGCCCAAACTCACCTATGACCTCAAATCTGACAAGGATACACTGTAGAAGATCACGAATGTATAGGAACACTCTTACACATTCTTATTGTTTGTTAGTTTTCGATTGGTGAAGGTTGTGGTGTCACCTTTTGGAAACGAGCCAACACACACACACTCTTGGATTCTCATGCTTATCATCACTCTCAAAAACCCTCTATATAATGTCCCATGCAAACTCATTTGATCACACACTCCTATTCAAACCATATTACAAATTTACAAGTTGAGTGCACTAGTTTTTGGGGACAAGAAGTGAACCAGGAGTACGAAGCATTGAAGTGATCCAAGTGAACCAATCTTTGCTCGTCTTGAACCTTGGTGTGCCGTGAACCACGCTACGATCCTCCTTGAAGCAAACTCGATCCATACGTACAATTTTACCCCACCCTTTTGAGGTGAGGTGAGAACTCACGAACTCCTTTCTATTTTTTTATCTCGTTACTATTAAATTTTGCACGTTTACTTTACTAAATTAATTCGTTATATAAAAACGTGACATGACCATACTATTCGACATCCTAATTGTCCAACATGATGACAAACGAGTGATATAAACTTTTGAACCTAAAGCTAACGTTTAAACTAATATATTCGACACGTTTAGGAGGTCACTTGACCCATTCGTGTCATTTCAAAACACTTAGAACATTTTCTTCATTTCGTTATTTTAGTTTTTACACATTTACTTTGACCCTTTATTTTGAAATATATAAACGTAACATATATATGTTTTTTTCCTTCTTTTCATTTTTGACTACGCTAGAAATCATGTTTGATAAAGTTTTGGAACTAGTAATAACGTACACGTATTAAAAATAACACGTTCCTAACGTCACTTAACCTAGTCGAAACACTTAGAATATTTCTAAGTATAGAAACTGTTTAAATATAAAGTTTTGGTCATAAGCTTTGGTCTTGTCATTTGTAAACTCGACACATAACCATGCCTTTTTATTACTCGACCCCATTGTCACCTTGGTAAACAATTAGAGAACACTTTTCATTCGACCTAACTAGCTCGTATAACTACTTTACTCGACCCCTTTTGTCTCGACAAAAACCAGATTTTACAAAACTTTTATAAGCCAACGTGGGCTTATGTAAAGCCCACTAAGCTTATGTGATACACTGGGCCTGGGAGCCCAACTCCAGTGTTTTTAACATCCTAAAATAAGTCCAAGGTCAGGCCCAAAGGTCTCGTAAGCCCAATGGATCTCAAATTGTTAACGGACCCTTATTTTGGATCGTTAAGCCCAAGAAACGAAATAAGCTTAGAATAAGCTAATAAGCTATCAAACTAAACTTTTCTAAATGTTTTGAGCTTAATGAACTAATAAAAATGTTAAGTTTTGAAATTGGTAAAACTTGGACCATTTTTGCAAATGTACGAGAAGTAGGGACTAGAATTGCCAAAATTGTAAACTTGGGTGAAAAGTATAAAAACTATTTTTCTAAAGGGTATAAACTGTAAATACTGAAACTTGGAGTCATAAAAGGTAAATATTGTTATATATTGGACCAAAAATGTAAAATATGTATATATTGGACTAACGGTGAAAATGTTATACCGTTAGGGTCAAAATTGTAAAACTTGTGAAACTTGAAGGACTTTACTGAAATAAATATTTCTTATTATATTTATAAAGTTTTATATAAATATTATGATAATTGATATAAAACTTTGAAAATTTTAATTATATATACGTTATATATATAATCCTCGTCGTAATAAATAAAAGTTAACTATACGATATGATTATTAACTTTTATCATGACCTATCATTTTATACTTCGATATATATTGAAAACATGACAAACATTCGCGATAAAACCAGATTTAGACTATCAACTGAAACTTGCATTATATTATAGGTTGTGTGTGAAGCCGTTGCAAACATCTTTGAGTTACGAAACTACTACTACTACTAAGGTGATTTCATAGCCCACTCTTTAACTATTTTCCCGTGGGGAGATACATGCTTAAAACTCGAACACAAGTCTTTTATACCGGGTATTGAAATACCGTCAGGCCAATGTTATTTGCTTAAGTTACTATTGTCAGAAGTCCCTCAATCATGAACCTTAATCACCTGAAGGGTGAACGTAAATAATTGTGGATAGTACTATTAGTGATTGACAATCCTCGTTTGGTTGTTGGAGAAAACACCAGGCGCACTTTATTGTTCTTATAAATAGGTTATTGACAAATACCTATCTTTGAGGGCCTATTACTTACCATCATAATTCATGTTTATGATTGGCTGTTAATCGTTGAGTTTCATGAGCTTAAGGCAATAACAGGAACATTGATTTTCTTTAACATATTGATTGTATGTGATTACAATACACTCTTAACTTGTGATTCAAACTCTTAAACTCAAACCTATGAATATCACTCAACTTTATGTTGACTTTAGCATGTTTATCTCAGGTAACTAAACAAGACGGATCTGGATGGCACGGAGTGGGCAAAAGCATGACAAGAACCATAATAAACTACTTATTTTCCTTCAGAATAAAACACGTTCTTAACTTAATAATGTCTTGTACCTCAGATATTTGGTATTTTGAAATAAATTAAACTTTAATACTTCATTTTGTGTTGTCTACTATGATTGTGACAAAGATCTTTGAAGTAATACCCCGAAAGTCTTCTGCTGACATGTTAAGTCTTCCGCTGTTATTAACGACTTTTGGGGGTGTTACAGATTGGTATCAGAGCCACGGTTATAGAGAACCAGATGTTTTTAAACATTGGACTATAACTACACTTTAACTGGACCATTTTTACAAAATACCACTTCATGCCCTCCGTGCCTACATTCCAACATCTGGTAGAAAAGTTACTTCTCATTATTTCTTACTTATATAACTTGATATATGCTTACATGCTATGATTTTGCTAATAACTATGTTTACTAATCGGGATTATTACAGTACCATGTCTTCCAAACCCAACTTCATTGTTTTGTTATCGGATTCGGAAACTGAGAGCTCTACACCTATTGTACCAACTCTTGCTCCAATGACTGTGTCACCTACAACAGACAAGAATAAGGAAAGTCAGCAATCCTCTACTTCACCTCAAGCATCATCTGGTCCAATCAGACGCAGTAAGCAAACTTCTCCATTCCAGCCTTATGAACCAGCCACAGCTGGAAAAGCTCTTTCATATGCTGAAGAAAAAGACATCTGGAATGATACTAAATGGAAAAAGGAAATTGCTCCAACTGCAGAACCAGTGATACTACCTAGTATATTTTATCAGCAGACTACTACTGTACCAGTGACAATCAACAGTCCACCACCTGTGAAAACTTCCAGTGCTCCTCTGACTTATCAACCAAGGAATTACCAGATTCGTCCTACCTCCTCAGATCCTTACTATTATGCAAGAACCAACCATAAGGCTCGTAAGCGGGTCAATGCTCGCAAATGGTCATTTCTACTACCAATCCTTAAGTATTGGAGATCTCAAGAAGGTACACCCACCAACAGAGAACTTGGTGAAAGATCATCATTTGCTGCATCTAAGATCCTTCCAGTCACTGGAGAACCCATTCACCATACCATACCACTCTTGGCAGCTAGGTTAGTAAGACATGAAGACAGGTTAGACGCCATAGCCACCTTGGTGAACAACATCCCTAATGAATTAATAGAAGTCATGTCAGCTGAGATAGAACAACTTGTGATGGGACACCTAGAGATGAGAACCATGATTGAACAACTAAGTACCCAGTTCGGTGAAGCTATGGAATTCATCGGATTACTTTGCTCTGCTAACACCATAAACAAGGACATCATGTGTGACATCGATCAAGCCCTCGACACCACAAGAGCCCAAGTCATGTCTCTGCGACGTGCACAACAAGAAACACAAGCTAGGGAGAGAGACCGAGACCAAATCATAGAAACCATGGCCGCCAAAATTCAGGAACTAGAACGTCGTCTTGATGATAACCAAGGAAAACCCTAGAATGCCATAGATTGTCGACGTAGCCTCACCCACATCACAGTAATAACTTGTATTTGAATGTCCTAGAGATATGTCAACAAGAATGAATAAGTGATGTAAACTCAAAACGACAATCTAATCAATGATGTTATGTTTGCTTTATTTTCATAAGTGTTATGATATCGTATATTGCATCGTGATATATGTGACACTATTATAACTTTGAACCTATTGATGTTACTAAATAGTCTAACACAAGATGGTTATTATGAAAATTCTGAAAATATATTCTCATTTTTAGGAATATGGCACCTAAGAGAACCACGACCACTACCTCAGCAGCAACCATGACCCCGGAAGAAATCCAACAAGCAATCACCAATGGAATCAATGCCGCCTTAGCCGAACAAGCAAATGCTAATGCACAACCGGCAAGAAATGTTGCTCCTGCACCTCGCCAATGTACCTATAAAGATTTTATGGCTTGTCAGCCGACTTACTTCATGGGTACTGAAGGGATAACTAAACTCGCCCATTGGTTCGAGAGATGCGAAACGGTATTCCAAAGGAGTGGATGCTCAGAAAACAACAGGGTCACATTCGCCACAGGAACCTTAATGGATGACGCTTTGTCATGGTGGACCGCTACAACTCAAACTTTAGGTACAGAAGCAGCATACCGACTCTCCTGGACGGAATTCAAAGCCAAGATCCTAAAGAAGTACTGTCCTCGATCCGAAATAAGAAAACTGGAAGACGAATTCCATGTCCTTGCAGTCAAAGGAATCGATCTTAGGGCTTACAACAGGAGATTCCACGAGCTGATGGCATTATGTCCTTCTATCGTACCAGATTTAGAGAAAACTCTGGAGAAGTATATTGAAGGTCTTCCCCGGAATATTGAAGGAAACGTCACAGCATCCAACCCACCATCACTAGAAGTCGCAATGGAGTTAGCACAAAAACTCCTAGACCGCGAAATCAAGTGCAACGAACTCAAAAGAAAGCTCGATGACAGGAGAACCACCCACCACCAAAACCACAATCACTACCACAACGGCCATCGCAACAACAACCATCACCACAACAACAACAACAACTACTACAACAGGATCAACCAACAACAACACCAGAACAAGAACCCACATCGCCAACAACAGAACCAACGACAAGAACCTCCTAAGATATTTACGGCAACCAATGGTAATGGATACCAAGGTATTAAGCCACAGTGCAACCGATGCAAGCTCCATCACAATGGTGCTTGTACAGTAAAATGCCATAAATGCCAAAGGATAGGTCATGCCACAAAAGATTGTAGGACCCCTGCCACCAGCAGCAACCTACAACCAATAGCACCAACATGTTACTCATGCGGAGAAACCGGACACTTCAAGAACCGCTGTCCAAAAGGAAATGGTCAGAACACTGCACGAGCAAGAGCATACGTGATGGGAAATGAAAATGAACCACAACACCCCGACGTTGTCACGGGTACGTTCTTATTAAATCATCATAATGCTAGAGTATTATTTGATTCTGGAGCAGATAAGAGCTTCGTGTCAGATACGTTTGCCCCTTTCATTAACTCTAACCCTTCTAAGCTAAACGCCACATACGAGATAGAAATGGCCAATGGAAACTTAATTAGCACCAACTCTGTTTTAAAGGATTGTACCTTAACCCTCGTAGGAGAATCTTTTCCTATTGACCTGATGCCTGTCCAACTCGGTAGTTTTGATGCTATCATCGGAATGGATTGGTTATCCAAACATCATGCTAAGATTCATTGTGACGAGAAAGCCATACACATTCCTTTTAAGAATGAAACCCTCGTTATCCATGGCGACAAGAATAAAAACCGATACGGAATCATCTCATGCCTCAGAATGATAAAATACATGAACGAAGGATGTCATGTATTCATGGTTCAGGTGACGGAAAGTAAGTTAACCAAGAAACAACTTAAAGATGTACCTATCGTTAAGGAATTCCCCGAAGTATTTCCTGAAGATCTACCCGGTCTTCCACCGACTCGTCAAGTAGAGTTCCAAATTGAACTAGTGCCTGGAGCGGCACCAGTAGCAAAAGCACCTTACAGGTTGGCACCTTCCGAAATGGAGGAACTATCGGAACAACTAAAGGAATTATCCGATAAAGGTTTCATTAGACCAAGTTCATCACCTTGGGGAGCCCCAGTTCTATTTGTTAAAAAGAAAGACGGATCATTCCGAATGTGCATAGATTACCGAGAGTTAAACAAACTCACTATAAAGAACCGATATCCTTTACCTAGAATAGACGATTTGTTTGATCAATTACAAGGATCGAGTGTATACTCGAAGATTGATCTAAGGTCAGGATACCATCAATTGAGAGTTCGGGAAGAAGATATTCCCAAGACAGCCTTCAGAACCCGTTATGGACACTATGAATTTCAGGTAATGCCATTTGGTCTAACGAACGCACCCGCTGTGTTTATGGACCTAATGAACCGAGTATGCAAGCCATATTTGGACAAATTCGTGATAGTATTCATTGACGACATTCTGATCTACTCTCGTAACAAAGAGGAGCATGCCAATCATTTGAGAACAATCCTAGAGTTACTTAGGAAGGAAAAGTTGTACGCAAAATTCTCAAAATGCGACTTTTGGATTCCCACGGTGCAATTTTTGGGACACGTAATCAATAGTCAAGGAATACACGTGGATCCTGCAAAAATAGAGGCAGTTAAAGAATGGTCATCACCTACAACTCCCACAGAAGTACGTCAATTTTTAGGTCTTGCAGGTTACTACCGGAGATTTATTGAAGGTTTCTCTAAAATCTCAAAACCATTGACCAAGTTGACCCAAAAGAACGAGAAATACGTCTGGGGACAAGAAGCAGAATCAGCCTTCCAACTGTTAAAACAAAAGCTTTGTGAAGCTCCAATACTAGCATTGCCAGAAGGAAGCAAAGATTTCGTGCTATATTGTGACGCTTCGTACCATGGTTTAGGTGCAGTTTTGATACAACGAGATAAGGTAATAGCTTATGCCTCACGACAACTGAAGAAACATGAGGAAAATTACACAACCCATGATCTAGAACTAGGAGCAATAGTATTCGCTCTCAAGTTATGGAGACACTATCTATACGGCACTAAGTGTACCGTGTTTACAGATCACAAAAGTCTTCAACACATCCTAGATCAAAAGGAGTTAAACATGAGACAACGCCGATGGTTAGAACTACTTAGCGATTACGATTGTGAAATCCGGTATCACCCAGGAAAGGCTAATGTAGTGGCAGATGCATTAAGCCGGAAAGAAAGACTAAAACCTCTCAGGGTTAGATCGTTAGGCATGACTATTTGTTCACCCCTCCCAACACAAATCATTATCGCCCAGAGCAAAGCTCTCAAGAAAGAAAATCGACCAATTGAAAAGATTTTTGGTATGCCAGAAAACGAAAACGGATTTGTGAAAAGATCAGATGGAATGCTTTGTTTCAAGGAAAGAAGCTGGATTCCTCTCTTCGGAGGTATTCGTGACCTCATCATGCATGAGTCTCACAAATCAAAATACTCCATTCACCCAGGTTCCGACAAGATGTACCAGGATCTTAAGAAACTATATTGGTGGCCGAATATGAAAGCCGACATCGCTGAGTACGTCAGTAAATGTCTAACATGTTCAAGAGTAAAAGCAGAATACCAGAAACCCTCCGGATTACTCACCCAACCTGAACTCCCCATGTGGAAATGGGAACGTATTACCATGGACTTCATCACCAAGCTTCCCAAGACCTCTACTGGCTACGATACGATATGGGTTATCGTTGATCGTCTCACCAAGTCAGCTCATTTCCTACCAATCAAAGAAACTGATGAAATGAACACACTTGCTCAGATATATCTGAAAGAAATTGTGTCACGACATGGAGTGCCAATTTCTATTATATCAGATCGTGACAGTCGTTTCACGTCTCATTTTTGGAAATCATTACAAAAAGCTTTAGGAACAAAGCTGGATATGAGTACAGCCTATCACCCACAAACCGATGGTCAAAGTGAGAGAACAATACAAACCTTAGAAGATATGCTACGCGCTTGTGTTATAGACTTCGGAAAAGGTTGGGACAAACACTTACCGTTGGCAGAATTCTCATATAACAACAGTTATCATACCAGTATCAAGGCAGCACCATTCGAAGCACTTTACGGTAGAAAGTGCAGATCACCCGCTTGCTGGGCAGAAGTCGGAGAAACACAACTCACAGGACCGGATCTAGTTCATGAGACAACCGAGAAAATCATCAAAATCAAACAACGTTTACAAACCGCTAGAGACCGACAGAAAAGTTACGCCGACCTGAAAAGAAAACCCATGGATTTTCAGATTGGAGATAAAGTGATGTTAAAAGTATCACCATGGAAAGGAATGATACGATTCGGAAAGAGGGGAAAGTTAAACCCGAGATACATCGGTCCATTCAAAATCCTAGAAAGAATTGGATCCATGGCATATAAACTTGAACTACCCGAGGAACTTAGCCGAATTCACAACACTTTTCATGTGTCAAATCTCAAGAAGTGTTTATCCGATGAATCTTTGGTCATTCCATTGAAAGAATTACAACTTGATGACAAACTCGTTTTTACCGAGGAACCAGTAGAAATCATGGATAGAGAAGTTAAACAACTGAAACAAAACCGTATCCCTATCATAAAAGTTCGTTGGAACTCTAAACGAGGACCAGAGTATACTTGGGAACGCGAGGACCAGTTTCGCACCAAGTACCCACACCTCTTCTCTTAGACACCCTTGGTAACCCTCCTAAACTCGAATTCCGGGACGGAATTCACTGTAAGATGTATGTACTGTAGCCTCTCGTAATTTTCCCAACGGTTAGTAAATACTTACAAATTATTACGTTATTTAAATACCCACTTTTACGTATAAATTTTTTTTTTCTATTAGACTTGATATATAAATCACAACGGTAAAACTTTGAATTATCTTTTGCTTAGAAACATTGCTTGCACACAAACCTAGATAGTCTAAATTATCGCGAATATATATATATTAAAAACATTTATATTTTTATAATATACGTTTCGTATATTTAAGGTACAATATTTATATATTCCCGGAGCCTACGAAAATTCCCGAGATCACTCATTAATATTATTTGATCGTAACCCAACTCACAAAACACACCAGGTGGGCCCCATTGATCATTGGGCCACTTAACCCAACTAACAAACCAAACAGACCAATTTATACTTTTGTTTTTTTTTCTTTTCTGCTGGGCCAGACGGAACCCCAAGCCCAAAGGGCTCAAAGCCCAAATACACCCTTATAAATTTTTTTCTTCTTTTCTTTGTTTGTGCCAGTCGCGAGCGAGCCAAGGAACACCCCTATTATCCTTTGAATTCGACACATAACACACACATATTTTTACATAACTTGATTTATGACCCAGCTAGCTTTCAAAAGTGACAAACATCATTCATTTTCATGCACAATTGATGCACTAAATTCGGCCAAAGTGAAACGATGAAACCAATGTACCAAATTTCCATAACATGTCATATAAGTTCTTAGCCACCGCCCAAACTCACCTATGACCTCAAATCTGACAAGGATACACTGTAGAAGATCACGAATGTATAGGAACACTCTTACACATTCTTATTATTTGTTAGTTTTCGATTGGTGAAGGTTGTGGTGTCACCTTTTGGAAACGAGCCAACACACACACACTCTTGGATTCTCATGCTTATCATCACTCTCAAAAACCCTCTATATAATGGCCCATGCAAACTCATTTGATCACACACTCCTATTCAAACCATATTACAAATTTACAAGTTGAGTGCACTAGTTTTTGGGGACAAGAAGTGAACCAGGAGTACGAAGCATTGAAGTGATCCAAGTGAACCAATCTTTGCTCGTCTTGAACCTTGGTGTGCCGTGAACCACGCTACGATCCTCCTTGAAGCAAACTCGATCCATACGTACAATTTTACCCCACCCTTTTGAGGTGAGGTGAGAACTCACGAACTCCTTTCTATTTTTTTATCTCGTTACTATTAAATTTTGCACGTTTACTTTACTAAATTAATTCGTTATATAAAAACGTGACATGACCATACTATTCGACATCCTAATTGTCCAACATGATGACAAACGAGTGATATAAACTTTTGAACCTAAAGCTAACGTTTAAACTAATATATTCGACACGTTTAGGAGGTCACTTGACCCATTCGTGTCATTTCAAAACACTTAAAACATTTTCTTCATTTCGTTATTTTAGTTTTTACACATTTACTTTGACCCTTTATTTTGAAATATATAAACGTAACATATATATGTTTTTTTCCTTCTTTTCATTTTTGACTACGCTAGAAATCATGTTTGATAAAGTTTTGGAACTAGTAATAACGTACACGTATTAAAAATAACAAGTTCCTAACATCACTTGACCTAGTCGAAACACTTAGAATATTTCTAAGTATAGAAACTGTTTAAATATAAAGTTTTGGTCATAAGCTTTGGTCTTGTCATTTGTAAACTCGACACATAACCATGCCTTTTTATTACTCGACCCCATTGTCACCTTGGTAAACAATTAGAGAACACTTTTCATTCGACCTAACTAGCTCGTATAACTACTTTACTCGACCCCTTTTGTCTCGACAAAAACCAGATTTTACAAAACTTTTATAAGCCCACTAAGCTTATGTGATACACTGGGCCTGGGAGCCCAACTCCAGTGTTTTTAACATCCTAAAATAAGTCCAAGGTCAGGCCCAAAGGTCTCGTAAGCCCAATGGATCTCAAATTGTTAACGGACCCTTATTTTGGATCGTTAAGCCCAAGAAACGAAATAAGCTTAGAATAAGCTAATAAGCTATCAAACTAAACTTTTCTAAATGTTTTGAGCTTAATGAACTAATAAAAATGTTAAGTTTTGAAATTGGTAAAACTTGGACCATTTTTGCAAATGTACGAGAAGTAGGGACTAGAATTGCCAAAATTGTAAACTTGGGTGAAAAGTATAAAAACTATTTTTCTAAAGGGTATAAACTGTAAATACTGAAACTTGGAGTCATAAAAGGTAAATATTGTTATATATTGGACCAAAAATGTAAAATATGTATATATTGGATTAACGGTGAAAATGTTATACCGTTAGGGTCAAAATTGTAAAACTTGTGAAACTTGAAGGACTTTACTGAAATAAATATTTCTTATTATATTTATAAAGTTTTATATAAATATTATGATAATTGATATAAAACTTTGAAATTTTTAATTATATATACGTTATATATATAATCCTCGTCGTAATAAATAAAAGTTAACTATACGATATGATTATTAACTTTTATCATGACTTATCATTTTATACTTCGATATATAGTGAAAACATGACAAACATTCGCGATAAAACCAGATTTAGACTATCAACTGAAACTTGCATTATATTATAGGTTGTGTGTGAAGCCGTTGCAAACATCTTTGAGTTACGAAACTACTACTACTACTAAGGTGATTTCATAGCCCACTCTTTAACTATTTTCCCGTGGGGAGATACATGCTTAAAACTCGAACACAAGTCTTTTATACCGGGTATTGAAATACCGTCAGGCCAATGTTATTTGCTTAAGTTACTATTGTCAGAAGTCCCTCAATCATGAACCTTAATCACCTGAAGGGTGAACGTAAATAATTGTGGATAGTACTATTAGTGATTGACAATCCTCGTTTGGTTGTTGGAGAAAACACCAGGCGCACTTTATTGTTCTTATAAATAGGTTATTGACAAATACCTATCTTTGAAGGCCTATTACTTACCATCATAATTCATGTTTATGATTGGCTGTTAATCGTTGAGTTTCATGAGCTTAAGGCAATAACAGGAACATTGATTTTCTTTAACATATTGATTGTATGTGATTACAATACACTCTTAACTTGTGATTCAAACTCTTAAACTCAAACCTATGAATATCACTCAACTTTATGTTGACTTTAGCATGTTTATCTCAGGTAACTAAACAAGACGGATCTGGATGGCACGGAGTGGGCAAAAGCATGACAAGAACCATAATAAACTACTTATTTTCCTTCAGAATAAAACACGTTCTTAACTTAATAATGTCTTGTACCTCAGATATTTGGTATTTTGAAATAAATTAAACTTTAATACTTCATTTTGTGTTGTCTACTATGATTGTGACAAAGATCCTTGAAATAATACCCCGAAAGTCTTCCGCTGACATGTTAAGTCTTCCGCTGTTATTAACGACTTTTGGGGGTGTTACACCTGTTGAGATTATGGATCGAGATGTTAAGGGTTTGAAGTTTGGTGAGATAGCGTTGGTAAACGTATGGTGGGATTCTAAGCGTGATCCTGAGTTTGGGAACGTGAGGATCCGATGAAATTTAACTACCCAATTTTGTTTGCTGATATGGTTGGTGAAGTAGATCATTTGTAGTTGGATTTTAGATCGTGGAAGTTAGATGCGGGGTATCCATAAATGTTTGTTTTATGGGTATTTGTTATTTGTGAGTGCGTCTTGCGGTTACCATTTGGGTTTTCATTTGGTACGAGGGTATCATACCTATGTGCGAGAAGTCGTTCGGATTTTTGGTTTTGTTGATCGGTGTAGTGTATCTATTTGCGCCTATTGTTGGAGTATCGATATGTTTTCTATCATTTGAATTCGGGTATTTAGTCAGTTCACATTTTTGCGATTCTTTCTCTGTGAGTTTATGGTGTGGTATTTATCCGCTTAAAAATCCACAAATTCCTTTTGCTGTTGTGAGTGGTGACTATAGTAGTTGAAATCTCGGGACGCGATTTCCCTAAGTGGGGGATGATATAACAACCGTGGTTTTGGCAGGCCAGTTTGACTGATAGTCTTGACTCGGTTGACATTTGTTTGGTGTATCCTAGGTGGTTGTAGTGTTATATGTGTGATATAGGTGAGTTTTAGCACTAAATCCCTTTGCGTAAATGGTTTTATTGTGATTTGGAAAGTTTGGAATTTGGAAAAGTTCATTTTGATCACCTTTGTGGTATAGAAATGCCTTGTGTAGTTTTGGTGTTTTTGGGTAACGAGGCTTCGTTCAAGTAATTGAATGTTAGTAAGTTACGTGGGATTTGTTCTTATGAGTTATAATTCAAAAAGAGTGTGAAATTCTATTTTTGGAAACTTTATTTTTGAAAATGATATTTTTCCGGTTTATCGTAAAATTAAGGTTTATCGCGTAAGACGTTAGGTTTTGTTTTGGGAGTTTATAAAATATGAAAATTATGATGTTTTGAGTGTAATAAATAAATTTAATAAAAAAATAAAAAAATATATATTTTATATATGTAAAATTCAGATTTAAGGGATAAGGGGGAAAAAGGAAACCCAATTTGAGTCCAAATATGACTCTTAGGCCCAAGGATTATCCATAATTAATATATATACCAAACCAAACACCCTTAAAACGTTTTTTCTGCAATTATGGGTCGAGACATGGAGAATCAAGAGGGGGAAAATTAGGGTTCCATAATTGTCTAGCAATAATCAAGAATCAAGGTAAAATCTTTAACCCTTGTATGTAATTAATCAATTATTGTTATGATTCATGTAATAATTAATATGATGGATTAGGGTTTGGGTTAACTTCTGTAAATTAATGTTATTAAACATTATGGGATCAATTAATGATAATAGTATGATGATTGGTTAAGAGAATTGAGCGTAAAACATGCTAGTTATCGAGTTAGGATTTGGACAGATTTGTAAGGCTGTAAAGATGTGAGTGTATATAACAGATGGTGATGAGTTAAGTCACGAATTTTAAGTCTAAATTGAAGTATAATGAAAGAGCTTTCCAAAAAGTCCAGCCACGATCAATTTTGAGGTCGGGAAGTCGGTCTTTTGATTTTTCTTTGTTAAGGTGTCAAAGCTGTCAAACCGGGACAGATTTTGGGTAAAAGTTTGAGGTTGGCATGTGGTTGTAAAAGTGGTATTTTGACTTGGTCTTCTGGAATAGTTAAGTTTTAGGTTATATTAGACTACCATGAAGAGGATTCGCGATAAAAACTTGTGGAAGTAATTATTGTTAGAGTTTGACAATCCAAGTACACATATTGCGGAAGCTAGGATCAAGTAATAACACGTATAAAGATTAACTAAAACATAAATAGTAAACGTACCCGATGCACTTCAAATAAACCTTGATTCTTGTACAAATAGATTAATGATAAACCCCTTACCGTTTTGTTTATCGATCTCTTGATAATTACTAAAGTAAGTAATTACCTCGTTCTTGTACACACAAACTACCAACAAATAAAGGTTTGATGCAAGTAAACAAAACACTTAATATTTTTGCTTATGAAAAATCGATCCAACCCTATGGGGGGGGGGGGGGGGGGGAGAACCGATCGGCCACAAGAAAACAAGGAGAAGAGAAAAGGTTTTAAGGTTGTGTGTGTGCACAAAGGATGTGAAACCCTAATCCTTTGCCTTGTATATATACTAGGTGAAACTTGGTGACCAAGAAAGCATGGGTCGACCCATTGTGACGGGCTTCGACCGGCCATGCACCCACAAGGGTATTTCTAGATCTTTCTTGACTCCCAAGTTACACTCTAGTCCATATCTTTCGTCCCTAATGATAGTTAGTCCATACGGTTAATAACTAACGACCATTTAGTCCATTAAGTGTTATAAATATATATATTCAATACATTTAATATATACATATTTATTTTACATTATTCTTGTTTGTAAAGTGTGCAATCCCGAGGTCTCGGGTTCGATACTAGACATTTACTTATTAATATTTATACGTAACTTTTAACAGCTCCCACTCGTATATCTATTAATAGTAAAATGACATTGGTTAGTGTCTTGAAACACTCCAATGCCCCTAGTTCGACCTAAGCTAGGTTTCCTGGAAAACCTTTAATGATTCATCATTATTATTATCCTTTCGCCTCTAATACTACATTAATAAAGATGTGAGGTTCTTTATTAAATTTTGTTTCTCGTCTCTTTATGATTGAACAAAATTACCAAAACATCTGAATGTATTCCAGATAGACTTTGGGCGTGGCCACGCAAACATTTTGTCAACCCTAAGAGGGGCCCAGCAGTATTAAACTTCTGAACAAATCAGAAGGAATGAATTCTCTCTTGACTACAAGAATAACCCATGAACTTTGCAACATTCTGAAAACAACCCTTATGACTTCCAATTACGGTAAGCGGTAGATTGCTCCACAAAATGCACTACATCCATGACACTTATCTGGTATCTCAAGTCTGAGGATAACTATTAAATATGATTCTCACAATAAATTTAAATCATATTGTTGGGATAAGTCCAATACTCAATTCATTGAATATCATGTGAAATTGGTATGACTACGCATCAATATACTTTCAAGTATACCCTTAACCAATACTCAAAATTGTCTTAGTTTAATGATATTCCCATATCATTAATCGACAACGGACTATTTAGAATAATAAATTATTCACGGATCTTAAACATGCAAATATAGGATATATTATTAATAAGACAATGAATAAATAAACATAACCAATATTTTATTTCAGTAAATATTAATAATTGTACATTACATCCTTTATCCAAATACTAATCACAAATGGGCATGAAACTATCAGCTAATTTAAGTCCTATTCCTTCAGCATGCTTGTAAAGCTTGGTGCCAGGTAAAGGCTTTGTAAATTGGTCAGCTAAGTTTTCATCTGTGTGAACTTTGAGCATATCGATTTCACCTATCTCAACTTGTTCTTTGACATAGTGGTGCTTAATCGGGAAATGTCTGGTGCCTCTCATGATTCCAGGTTCATTGGCAAATGTAATTGCGGCTGAGTTGTCACAATACATTTTTATAGGTCGCTGAATCGAAGGCATAACCCCAAGCCCTGAAACAAACTTCCTAATCCAAACAGCTTCCATTGCAGCTTCTGAAGCAGCTATATACTCACTTTCTGTAGCAGACATCGCTAGTACACTCTGCTTTTTGCTCCTCCAATCAACAGCTCCTCCATTAATGACAAAGACATAACCCGTCTGAGACTTCGTATCATCTTTATCACCTTTCCAAGAAGCATCGCAGTAACCTGTTACATCAAGCTCTGCAGATGGAGTACCCCCATATACCAAGAACATCTCTTTAGTATCCCTAAGGTACTTAAGAATATTCTTAACAGCAGTCCAGTGTTTTTCACCTGGGTTCTGCTGATATCGACTGGTTAAATTCTGAGCAAACGCCACATCAGGCCTTGTGCTTTTCACCGCATACATTATAGATCCCACAGCCGAAGCATAAGGGACTCTCTTCATGCGTTGCACCTCTTCGGGTGTTGAAGCACAAACTTTATTGCTCAAGCCATGTTGCTCTTGTATCGGCAAATATCCTTTCTTGGAATTTTGCGTACTGAATCTCTTCAATATTTTATCAATGTAAGCACTTTGGCTTAATCCAATTAATCGCTGAGATCTATCTCTATATATCTTGATTCCCAAAATAAATGCAGCTTCCCCTAGATCTTTCATAGAAAAACAACTTCCAAGATATTCCTTAACCTTTTGTAAACTTGGAATGGCATTCCCTATGATCAATATGTCATCGACATATAATATAAGGAAAATTACATTACTCCCACTAGCTTTGTGATATACACATGGCTCATCAAGATTTTGAGTGAATCCATACTTCTTAATTTCACTATCGAATCTTTTATTCCATTGTCGTGATGCTTGCTTTAATCCATAAATGGATCTTTTAAGCTTGCATACACGATCTGGGAATTCTGGATTCACAAACCCCTCAGGCTGCGCCATATAGATGTCTTCATCTAGGCGACCATTTAAGAAGGCGGTTTTGACATCCATTTGCCAAATCTCATAGTCATAGTAAGCGGCTATGGCTATAAGAATCCTAATTGCCCTTATGTCAGCTACAGGAGAAAAGGTCTCCTCATAGTCAACACCGAAAGTTTGAGTATAGCCTTTAGCTACCAAACGGGCATTATAGGTGTGTACAATGCCATCCATATCAGTCTTCTTCTTGTAGAGCCATTTACTCCCAACTAGCTTGGCACCCAGAGGTAGGTCTACTTCTTCCCAGACTTCATTATCTTTCATTGATTGCATTTCCCCATTCATAGCTCCCTGCCATTTTTCCTTTTCAGGACTATTCATGGCAGCTTTATAACTTGTAGGTTCATCAAGATCCCCTGTCAAGTTGTCATCACACTCTACGTTTAAACATAGACGTGTAGGAGCCTTCACAGATCTTGAAGATCTGCGAACGGGAATCACTTCAACTTCTGGTGGAGGACCTAAACTTTCAGGTTCTTCAGGAAGTTGGCTAGTGTTTTCAGAAGGTGTCACATCTTCATGATCGTCTTCCAGATCATATACTCTCCCACTGAATTCTTGAGATATGAGCTCCTTTTCTAAGAAGTCTCCATACCTTGCAACAAAAACCTTGTTTTCAGCTGGGTAATAAAAGCAGTAACCCATAGTTTCCTTAGGGTAACCTACGAAGATGCACTTTACAGATCTTTGTTGGAGTTTGTCTGCTGAGTCACGTTTAACATACGCCTCACAACCCCAGACCTTTAGATAAGACAAGTTAGGAGCTTTCCCAGTCCATACTTCATATGGAGTCTTATCAACCTTCTTTGTTGGAACCATATTTAAAATGCGAACTGCAGATTCCAAGGCATAATCCCAAAACGAGTAAGGAAGAGTTGTTAGATTAAACATAGATCGTATCATATCTTGCAATGCACGATTCCTTCTTTCAGATACACCATTTTGTTGTGGAGTATATGGAGAAGTAAGGTGCTGGACAATTCCCTCCTTTGCTAAGTAATCTATAAACTCTTGACTCAGGTATTCACCACCTCTATCGGATCGAAGAGCTTTAATCTTCTTTCCTAGTTGCAACTCTACTTCTGCTTTAAACACTTTGAATGTCTCAAACACCTCATGTTTATGTTTAAGTAAATAAACATAACCATAACGGCTGTAGTCATCCGTAAATGTTAAGAAGTAGCTAGCACCTCTCCTTGACACATGTCTAAGTGGTCCACACACATCTGTGTGAATAAGACCAAGTAGATCATTCGCCCTTTCAATCCTATTTTTAAAGGGTTTCTTAGTCATCTTCCCAGCAATGCAAGATTCGCATTTATCAAATGATTCATCATTGATCTTTTCTAAAAGCCCATCATGTTGCAGCTTTTTCATGCGATCTTTGCCAATGTGAGCAAGTCGACAATGCCAAAGATAAGATGAATCCAGACTTTTCTTGATTCTCTTATTGTTGATGCTATACATTGAATTATTTTTAACAAAAGCATTATCATTATCATTCATATCAATTTCAAAGACACCATTCACAGCAATAGCATTAAAATAAAAAACACCATTTAAAGAAACCGAAATTCCATTGCTAGAAATAGTATGCTCAAAACCAAGGTTCAACAAACATGAAAATGAAATTACACCTCTAACAATTGACGGTGCATAATGACAATTATTTAAAGATAGTACTAAGCCCGAAGGCAACACTAAATCATAAACTCCTATAGCTTCAACTCCTGCATGCGCTCCGTTACCAACGTGCAAGAATTGTTGTCCATAGGCCAGCTTTCTCTCAACTCTAAACCCCTACAAGGTATTGCAAATATGAATGCCACATCCCGTATCATATACCCATGAATTCAATTTAGGAGTAAGAGTGAATAATTCAATCATAAAGAACGCACCTGATGAGCTGGGGTTACCAGCTTCATTCCCCTGCTTCTTGAGTCGCAAGTCATGAATATAGAGAGGACAATTGCGCTTCCAATGGCCCTTTTCATGACAATGGTGACATGCCTGATCCTTCTTGTTTGGTGGATTCACCTTTTTCTGCTTAGGCTGATGTTGCTTCATCTTGGGTTCAGGTTGATAGGCCATGACCTGCTTGCCTTTGTTAACCTTCCCTTTGCCTTTGTTCACATGCGATTTCTTCTGGATTCTCCCACCATGAATTGCCAACACTTGCGGGGTAGGATTCTTGACCTTGGCTGGTAGAATTTTCTCATACTCAATAAGCAATGCGAGTAATTCAGATACTGTCTTCCCCGAGCAGTGCATATTGAAGTTCTGCACAAAACCAGCAAAGTCCTTGTTAAGGGACCTGTTGATCAAGTGCACTTGCACATTGTCAGGGTAACCAAATCCAATTCTGTGAAGCTGATCAAAAGATTCCTTCATCTCAGTCACATAATCTTCAACCTAGTGGGCGTACTGTTTGAGCTGTCCACGCGTTGCAAGCAAATGGTTTTTGAAGTTCGAAATCGTGGTCAACATTTTTCCTGTGCTTCAAGCGGGGGATTGGTTCCATCCATCCCCAACTCTAATGAATCGAGTTATGTAGCTTGTCCAATTCATCATACAATTCAACTGCTAGTGGTTTCTCATAAGATTGCCTAACAACATCAAGCATATCTTTTGGGAAAAAGTACTCAAACTTCTTTTACAATTGAGCACTCATGCTAGTGAGCATTAAACAAGCAACCTCATTAAACTTAGCATGTTCCACCCTCCATGCCGCCTTGACTGCTTCTGGTTCAGTAGCAGCAGGCTCAGCTGGGCATTCTTCGGTCAAATAGTCCATCTTACCGGTCGACCTCAAGACAATTCTAAGTGAGCGGTACCAATCATTGAAATTCTTTCCAGTCAGTTTCTCTCTCTCAAGATAACTCTTGAAAGCAGAAATCACAGATGGGGTATCGGGTTGAGCCATATCTACAGATAAAAGTTCAAACATTAGTATTTTCGATAATAAATATCTTCAAGAAAATAAAATACCCAAAGTTATATTCATATAACCACCAAAATTTTCTTGAAAACCTAGGATCTAACTTTACATAGTTCCACCACATCAGTTGATCTGCTAATGGTGAAAGTACAAAAGATAGTAATCTGTCGAACAATAATTGGCAAACAAGATTTCCTATTCCTATATCATTATGGGAATTACATCAAATTGATTCATCAATTTGCCTTGTAAGCATGTTTCATCCCATCTCATGCCTTAAGTTCTAGGTCTCACGCACAACTTAATTAAGTCGTCTACCTTAGAAACTGTAAAATTACAATTATGGTCTCACGCGTTAAAAGAATTTTACCTTGTTATAGTAATTTAGCCTAGGTCTCACGTTTACTAAATTAAAATTCCAAGTGTTTCTTATAGGTAGATGGCATGTAACTTAAATTATAAGGGTATTTATTTTTGATGTGTAAATCAAAATATGTATAAAGATGCATGCACTCATCTTTATAGCATAAGTTTTCAAAACCTTTTTATTACTAATTCGTGAAATTAATACACAAAGTTTTACTTGAGGCTTAACAAACCCTAAGATGACTTTCTACAATTTATGATTTTAAAAGTAATTCATTTAAGACATATTCAAGATTGTGATAACCAAGGCAGACTCTAAGGCTCTTTTCTAAGCCTTCAAATCACGGTTATGAATATCGTCTTAAAGGACTTAATTTTAAAAGCATATTTGTACAAAACATCAATCAAGCAAAAGTTTATGGATTCAATCTCAAAATCTTATAATAAAGTATGAATTTTGCTAGTCTCGCCTGGGAGCTGATTACCGTGTGAATCGGACCACTATCGGCACATAAGACCTTGCAAGATTCTTACTTTATCACTCTAGTTTCACTGTTATTAGTCTATATTATTTTCTTTTATGAAAATCACCCTTTTTATTGCTTACATCAAGTAAAACAATTAAGAAAACAATAAAACAAGTAATTTAAAGAAAAATAAACAACTAATAATAAAACGTGAAACAATTAGCCACATGCAAACCATATTAAAAAGATCCTAATAAAATCAATTCTAGGTATAATTATGCATGTAATCACCTAAGGCCTTCCCTTCTTAATGGAAGTGGAGCCACATACATTGACGAATCAATTGCGTAGGCCAAAGATAATATACACACCACATAGCATATAAATTGATTTTAATATATATGGAGTCTCCCCCAATTTTAGATCTATTTAAAACATGTGACAATAAATAATCAAATAAGATCCATGACTAACATGCATGTTTCGTCACGGATTAACCTAACAATTAGCACATAGGTCACAAGTATGTTCACAGAAACCGGTTTAGACGTAGGGTTTCTATATGATTACAATTTAATCAAGAAAACCACAAACCCTAATTAGGGTTTTTTAGTGGAAATCGACCCCCCCCCCCCTAAAATTAGGGTTAGGGTTACAAAATTTTATAAAATTTTTTTTTAAAGAAAACCCTAGAAAAAACATGTATCTAAAACAATTAAAGATCCGATTTTTATTACGTTTTATTAATCAATTACATGTTATCCATGGCTCGTGATGCCACTGTTAGAGTTTGACAATCAAAGTACACATATTGCGGAAGCTAGGATCAAGTAATAACACGTATAAAGATTAACTAAAACATAAATAGTAAACGTACCCGATGCACTTCAAATAAACCTTGATTCTTGTACAAATAGATCAATGATAAACCCCTTACCGTTTTGTTTATCGATCTCTTGATAATTACTAAAGTAAGTAATTACCTCGTTCTTGTACACACAAACTACCAACGAATAAAGGTTTGATGCAAGTAAACAAAACACTTAATATTTTTGCTTATGAAAAATCGATCCAACCCTATGGGGGGGGGGGAGAACCGATCGGCCACAAGAAAACAAGGAGAAGAGAAAAGGTTTTAGGGTTGTGTGTGTGCACAAAAGATGTGAAACCCTAATCCTTGGCCTTGTATATATACTAGGTGAAACTTGGTGACCAAGAAAGCATGGGTCGACCCATTGTGATGGGCTTCGACCGGCCATGCACCCACAAGGGTGTTTCTAGATCTTTCTTGACTCCCAAGTTACACTCTAGTCCATATCTTTTATCCCTAATGATAGTTAGTCCATACGGTTAATAACTAACGACCATTTAGTCCATTAAGTGTTATAAATATACATATTCAATACATTTAATATATACATATTTATTTTACATTATTCTTGTTTGTAAAGTGTGCAATCCCGAGGTCTCGGGTTCGATACTAGACATTTACTTATTAATATTTATACGTAACTTTTAACAATTATTAAAAATCAAAACTTTTTGGTGTGCGTTCAGATCCAAATTTGAGTAGTTGTCAAGTTTGAATTTCTTGTGAGTACTTGTGTGTGTTATTGTTCCATGGCCTTCTGGGATTAGCTTCTATGCTTATGAGAGACCATGGTAAATTTTTGGTGTGAGTTGTTGAGCTTTATTTGTCGTGATTTCATGTGAGTGAATGTACTCAAAAATTCTGCATTTTCTGAGTTTTAGAGTGCAAGGGATTTAGTGAGTGTTAGGTTATGGTGGTGGTTTGTATTGTGTCTAGGAGATCCATGGTGGGTCATATGAGTCTTAGACATCCATCATATGAGTATTACATGGGTTGTAGCTTTTAGCTTGACCATGTGTAATGTGGATTATTTTTGTGTGCTATAGATTGTGTATTGTTTTGTGGAAGCTGCGGAGTTTAAGGTGAGTTCATAGTCCCATATTTTTACTTTGTTTTAAACTTGGGATGGGAATGATGCTTGTCTTAAATGATTTGATTTACTATGATTATGTGTGTGGTATTAAAGAGCTTGGACTTATAATGTTGTCGTATGTATGCTATGTGTGATTATTTGCTTGTGTGGATATATATGTTTGGTCCAATTGGGGGGGGGGGGGGGAGTATCCAATTGGAGAGTAATACTCCTGCGCGTACCAAACTATGTGGATTGGATAATGTGATGGTAATGCTGTGTGGTCCAATTTGGGGGGGGGGGGGAGTATCCAATTGGAGAGTAATACTCCTACTCGTTACTGGTTTTTGGGATTCAATTGGGAGGGTGCTTACCCTGTTGCTCGCGCATGCGACCTAATTGATGATATGTTGATGGGTACTAATTTGGATCGGTGGGCATGTTCCGCCCAATGGTTGCCTTATGTGTGGATATTAACTTGCAAATGCATGTAGCTATATGATAACTATAATTTATTTGTCCAGCTATATTTTTGTAATCACAGTAAATTCGGTTGCCTTGTGTGTTAAGTCTTAAACCTATGAATCTCACCAACATTATGTTGACGTTTTAAGCATCATTTTCAGGTGAGCATTCTAAGGATAAGATAGAAGGATGTGGATAGACGAGACCTTAGTTGCATTGGAAGTGGTTTATCATCTTTATTTGGATTTATGTTTTGTTTTGGTTATTTTATTTTGGGGTATTGTTACAACACTTTGTGTTTGTACATTGCTCTATTTATGTGCATGTAGTTGTTCTCTATTTAGACACCAGGTGTTGTGATGATATCCATGAAGTTACACCCACGCGTTTCCGCCGTGGCGGGGTGTGACATAAACTCTCGATATGCTCGTGAACCTTCATCAAAACCCTCCTCATCTCGGTAACTCTCCTCTCAGCCATAACCATGTCAATCCTCAACTCCCCAATGAACTCAACGGTCACCCTATCAATCCGCTCAGACATACGTGTAACTCTCTCACCAAGATCAGTAATCTGAGCCCACAACCTACCAATCTCACCTAACTCTGCATGCTCATCAGAAACCTCAGAAGGTGCATCCGACTCAACGGGACTACCAGGTGGCAACTCAAACAAAAATGGATGATCAGGTGAATCAGGCTCAATCGGATGTATAGGTGAATCAGGCTCCTTAGCCTGAGCTGGCGGCACTAAAAAATCATCATCATCAGGCATCTCCTCCTCCTCAGGGTCATCATCATCACCCTGCTCAGCCTCCTGAGGGTCATCAGCCTCATCCTCCCCCTCGTACTCCTCCTCCTCCTCATCGGAAGAGTACATCATCAATCGTCGTCTCCTAACAGGTGAACCATGTGGTGAAGGGGTAGATGATCTAGGACGACAACGCAATGATGCAGGTGGCGCCTCAGACAGAAGAGAGTGAGCATCAATCTGTAAAGGTGGTGAAGTAGGGCGTACCGACATACGTGCCGTAGCTTGGTGGGCAAAACGAGGAGCCACCCGAGCCAAAGCCTGATGAAGAGTAAGCTGCCTCGATGTACCAGGGAGCCCTAGAGAAGATGATGGTCCCTGCGTAGATGCAGCAGGTGGTGCTGAAGTAGAACCTGTCGGTGTCACAGTAGCTGAATGCATGGCAACCTGGTATGGGTCATCAGGAGCCATGGTGAACTGTGCTGGCAATACCGGTGTAGTAAGAATATCCTCAACAACGTCAGGCGTACGGGAGGCCATAGTCTGTGACAACGGCGTAGGGTAGGTGTAAATGTTTCAAAACAACTAAACCGCGTACTCAAAATACCATACCCAAAAATCATCATATAATTTTAAATAATATATAATCAAGAAAGATTTAAAATACCGCATTACTAAAACCATTCGCAAAACTATTAAGCCACATAATTCCTCAAAAACACATTTAATTCCTCAAAACACCATCATATCACTAAATCAATAAACCTCAAAACCTCAAATCATCTCAAGAAATCCCAAATCTATAATCATCTCAATAATCTCATAATACCTCAATAATAAACAATGATGCTTCGGCTTGGCGGGCTGGCGGGCAATGGTCGAGGATCGTTTTCTATAAAAATCGGTTATAGTTTAGGTGTCTATTTACCTAGTTCTCTATAACCTTGGCTCTGATACCAATCTGTCACACCCCCAAAATTTGATATAGCGGAAGACTCAACAAGCTTTCGGGGTGCTACGGGGATTGGTATCCATTCAAAGTCATGAAAGAACGAGATAAAGTAAACATAATAAAAATACAACCACGCTGGGTTTTAATGTTTACATTTATCCCAAAATCATCCAAAGTTAGGCCCAAAAGAAATAAATATAGGTCCACAATAGTTATCAGAGTTTTAGAAATATAGATCCATAATCGGTGCCAATGCCAAGCCTCCAATCCCAAGCATCCATAGAGCATCACTTAATTACCTGAGAAAACGTGCTAAAAGTCAGCTTTCGCTGGTGAGATCATAGGTTTAGATTCATAATTCAATATAGTGGACATATACGCAAAACGCTTGCTAGCTAGACTTGGCCTCAATCATCCAACCAAAATAATCCAACCAAAATCAAATCATCCCTATAGGTGCACGCTATAGCTCAAATCAATCCAATAAATAGCTTACCTAGCTCAAGTCTAGGCCTCGCTCTAAAATCAATCCAATAGCTTACCTAGTTCGGGACTAGGCCTCGCTCAACAACCAATCAATAGCTTACCTAGTTCGGGACTAGGCCTCGCTCAATAACCAAATCAATAGCTTACCTAGCTCAAGTCTAGGCCTCGCTCAATAACCAAATCAATAGCTTACCTAGTTCGGGACTAGGCCTCGCTTAATCCTACCTAGTTCTATAAGCATAGCAAGTTTTAAAATAAACGAAGCGATAATAGTCCACATAAAACATTTGCACGTTTCTCACCCCAAGTATTGAAAACAAAGTTCAAGAGTAAAAAGTGGGGCTATGACTCACCTCAAGTCTAGAAATCCTCAAAAGAAATCGATAGAAGAAAGACGTAAGCAAACTCAAGCAACTCACGTAACGACGACTACAGACTCGGCACTTCCTAACAATATCAAACTCGTTCAGAAATCATTTCCTCAAAATCAAACATTCCCATTCCCGAACGTATTCCATTTTACTTTCCAAAAATATCCATTTTTCGAATTAGCTTCATATAAATTTGAAATTCGACGTTTGGTATCCATATATGGGTGGAGGGTCAACACAACTCAAACCACAAAGTCACAACAAGCAAAATAATAAACCAACTATAGGTCTAATGTTAGCCCAACATATTATTTAAATAATTATCGAAGCTTATCATATCCGTCGATTTGATAACCTCCCATATTTATTTACGTAATATATCGTTCCAAAATTATACCCAACCTAAAGCACATAGCACAAAGAATTCTATTTGGTATATATCGTAGTCCTATAAATTCCCTATATATATCGTTAAATCGGCCAAATTCCACGAGATATTTAGAAATTCATTACCCTAAAACATATACCACATCCTATGGGCGTCGTGGGATACGATGCCCATTAATATACTCATCTTATATAATCAAATAACTCGATCTAATCCGACGATTAAATGAGTCACTTGCTATAGAAAATGTTTATATTAATCGTCATATATCCGTGACAACACAAAAGTCACAATATAAGGCCACTTGGACTTTTAAGAACCATAACTCGTATAACTCGATAAGTTTCCAAATTTATGAAAATCACGTTTTTAATTATTATTCACCCGACTTATTATTTATAGTTATTATTTATAACAATATTTTGACATTTATTACACTATTTGCATAGTATAATAACTATCGTTATATTATTATACGTTTATCGTGATCGTATTATTATTAATATACACATTTATATATATATATATATATATATATATATATATATATATATATATATATATATATATATATATATATAGGTTTAACACGTCTATATACGTATGTAAACGATTATATTCTTAATAATAGTATTACGAGTAATATTTTTAATATTGACTTATAAATGTTTATCGAGTCATAGAATTTGGTCACATGTCCGAGTCATGACTCTCGGCTCATAGTCCAAGTCCAATAATAAATCAACTCCGTCCAAATCAATCCCATATCCACGTGCTACAACATGAGGGTCCGACTACGGCACCCAACTAACCTATCTCCGTCATCTAATTGACCGTCTCACAATCGGTCCCCAATTCCACACTCGACAACACATCTCCATAATATCTCGCAATCAAAATATATAACTTCAAGTCCGAATAATATGCCAGAGTACCATAGTCCAAACATCACAATCTCGACAACACAATAATAATAAATCGACAAGTAACATAATATCCAAAAACCAAATAAGTTACGGGTTGAGTTACCAAGTCAACCCGGGTCAACATATGATCGAAACATGAAACGAAAGACACACCCGAGACCCATAGGTCTCGGCTAGCTCCTTGAGCCCAAACCGAACCAAAACAGCCCCCTTGGGGGGGATGTCGGCCAAGAATCCACACGACCACAAGGTCGACCAACATCACAAATAAGCACCAAGAATCCAAATAATCAACAAATGGTCAAGAATAACATCACCCAAGACCCAAGCCGAGAGCCAATTCTCTCGGTTAGCCTCGACCCAACGAGCATAACACAAACCCGGATACCAAACATTTTCTTTAATCCATTTTCATCAAAACCCATTTGAATCTTGCATTATTATCCAAGAAAACCCGGAAAGAAACCAAACCCGTGACCCTTGGTCACGACTCAAACCAAAATACGAGTCAAACTCATCCTACCTTCGATTCCCAAGACTAATTCGAACGGATCTTCAAAATCACAACAAGAAATGACGAATTGGTGGTGAAATCGAATGAAAAAGAATAGATTTAGGGCGCGTGTTTATATGGGTCGGATAGAGAATGATGTGGGGAGTTGATTGGTGGTGTTAGTTTTGACGGGGAAGCGGCGGTGAAGGTGGTGGTGGCCGGAAAAACGAGCGGCGGCTAGGGTTAGTGAGATGGGGGAAATATTGAGAGAGAGATGAGAGTGAATATGGTTGTGTTTGTGTTTTTGGTGCCAGGCGACAAGACCACAAGGACCATATGTAGTCTACTCTTATTAATAAAAAAAAACTTTATTTATTTGAAATAATAAAATGTGTTAATATTATTAAGGTTAAGGTGGTGAAGTAACTTGGTGTAAAATACACGGACCAATCCCGAAACCTTAATTAACCAATCAACTTTCTCAAACCAAACTCGTTCCAAAAATATAAATATCCGAACCGATATTAAAACATAATTAAAATTGTTAGGTTAACCTAGTGCCGGAGTCAATGTAGTGCCAAAATAACGATCTAAAAATAAATCATCACGACTGAATCAAACCAAACCATAAATAAATAATCGAATCCCATAAATATCGTACGATTAAAAATCACGTACCAACGTTCGTAAAATATCTCGTCACAATAAACTTTTCAAATATTCCAAAATTATAATTTTAATGTAATGCGGGTTTTAAAATGGCTCCCTATTTTGCCAGTTGTCACAGAAGTTGACAAGGTGTGAAGAAGGTGTGAAGTCTTGAAGAAGTTGTGAAGGTGTGAAGTTGTGAAGAAGTTGTGAGATTGGTTCTAGCTACAATTAGAACTCGATATTTAGCTTAGTTTCGTTAACTCGTGTAAGCCAAGGTGTGTAAGGTTTCTCCACCATAAGGAGTTTGTTGACATAGTGAAGAAAACTCTCGAGTGTGGTACTCGGGGAGTGGAGTAGGGCAAGGAAGGTGTCCTTGTAGACGAACCACTATAAATTCGCGTGTTGTGGTTTGATCTTTCTAACTCTATATTTTCTTCATTACATTTCAATACTTTCATTATTAGATTAGAATTGCTTATATTGGTTGTCACTTGAATTCACTTAAGATCGAATCGAAAGTTTTTAATAAGCCACAAAATATTTTGATAATAAATTTAAAAAGGACGTAAAACTATTCAACCCCCTTCTAGTTTTCCACATTTTTGTTGAAACGGGATAACTTCCACAATGGCAACGTTTCATCATGTATATATATGTGTGTCTAGAGTCTGTAACAAAGTAATACAATTATCAATAAAAGTATTGTTAGTATAGATCAAATTGTGTTGTTATTTTGTTACTTCAACATACAACAACATTGTTAGTTTGTATTCAGTCAAATTCAATAATTGGCATCAGAGCAAGAGTTAATCGATCAGGGAAGAATGAGTGCAAGTGGCCATCGATTGAAAAGAAAACCCAGAATTTAGTTTTTTTAAAAGATTCGCAGAAGAGGAACCAAAGGCAGAATCAAGAAACCGAACACAGTGAGATAAGTATTATTTTTTCAATTTCGAATTGTGGGTATCTAGTGTTGGAATTAAGAATTATTATGATTAGAAAAGATTAGAATAGTAGATTTGTTACAAGGAAGTTGTGTTGGTTTTGTGGTGAAACCAGGAAGTTGTGTTGGTTTTGTGGTGAAACCAGGGATTTTGGTTTTGTGAGAGACCAGGGTGTTTTGGCAAAAGGTATAGGTCTTTTATAGAAACCAGGAGGATTAAGGATAGTTGGTTAATAAGAAACCTATTATCAAGATTGAAAAAGGAAGGAAGAAAAAAAGTGGCAGGTGACGAATCCATTAAAAATAAGAACGAAGTTACGAAGGATAGTGGAACATTAATGACGTTCCAATGCCCGGTTCTCAATTCAACGAATTATACAATTTAGGCTGTAAAGATTAGGGCAATCTTTAATGTCCATGGAATTTGGGAAGCGGTTGAACCAACGCAAGGAACGGAAGTCAA
The DNA here is from genome assembly GCA_030686995.1 of Artemisia argyi. Taxonomy (NCBI): domain Eukaryota; kingdom Viridiplantae; phylum Streptophyta; class Magnoliopsida; order Asterales; family Asteraceae; genus Artemisia; species Artemisia argyi. The sequence continues at coordinate 44,886,107 of CM060709.1, read as the reverse complement.
TCAAAAGAAAGATAACTCAAAAATTGCAATGCTATATCAAGCAATTCCAGAAAGTATGGTATTGCAAGTTGTTAACCTTAAATCGGCAAAGGGGATTTGGGATGCGTTGAAATTCAACATGTTGGAGTTGATAGAGTTAAGGAGGCGCATGTTCAAATACTAGAGTCGTATTTTGAACAATTGAAGATGAAAGACAATGAGTCGCTAGACGTGTATGCCAGGAAGATAAGTGAGATTGCAACACAAGCAAGCAGTTTGGGGCATACGATGGACGATGAAAGGCTGGTTAGAAAACTTTTAAGTTCTGTACTAGAGAAGTTTATGCAAATTGTTGCAGCAATAGAGCAGTTTGCAGATCTTAATACGATGCCATTTCAAGAAGCCATTAGGAGATTAAAAGCTTTCGAAGAACGGACGAAAAAGGTAGTCAAAGAAGAAGATGGGTCCAGTAGCCTACTTTTCAGCAAAGTAGATGAAAAGGAGAAGACCAAGGAACACAAGTGTGAATGTTGCAGTCATGAGAATTCAAGTCAAGGAAGATCAGGACGTGGGCAAGACAAGAATTGGAAATCATGGAAGAAAAAAGATGGTGATCAAGACCTGAGTCAGATAAGATGTTACAAGTGCAAAAAACTTGGACACTACAAAGGCGAATGTCCAAAGATGGAGACGGAAGCAAACCTGATTCAGTACGAAGATGATGAACCATTGCTATAAAAGAACTTTGAAGAATTGAAGACTTTGCCGTCTATAACATTAGGGGGTGAATGTTGGGCCATTAATGCTATAGAAGCAAAGATAAGGATAGTTAGTGTATATTATGTTTTATGTAAAGCCTGTAAACACTTGGGCTATGGGCTGGGTCAATATGGGTCATTTAGGTTATTAGGGATATAACGGTTATTTAGGTTGTGTCGTTTACTTTTTGTTGAAATGGGATAACTGCCACAATGGCAACGTTTCATCATGTATATATATGTGTCTAGAGTCTGTAACAAAGTAATACAATTATCAATAAAAGTATCGTTAGTATAGATCAAATTGTGTTGTTATTTTGTTACTTCAACATACAACAACATTGTTAGTTTGTATTCAGTCAAATATCAATATCAGAAAGTACTGGTCAATCAAAATTCAGAGTTCTCAAGATTATAATCATTTAGGATGGATTATAATTATAGCTTATCCCTTAAGCTAATTGTGACTGTATAAGACTATGAGTTATATGCTCATTGAACTTGAATGGGTGCGCTGAGATCTATCACTTGAAGATGGAGTTCGATTTAATTATACATTTTGGTTAATTTTCCCTCATACCTGAAACAGATACATCACATAAACAATATGCAATATAAGGTTTAAGAAATGTATGTACACATATAGGGAAAAAAATGGATTCAAGATATATCTTTGAAATCCACATTTTTAGTTGATTGGTAGTAGTTTATATATTTGGAGTTAGGCGTAATCAAAGGCAGTGGTTATAGCCTAAGTGTGGTAGGGAGCTAGGTTTATAATCTTGATTAGCATATATAAAGATCGTAGGGATATTATCCTGCTTTTGTGAAAGATTTTTTGGAAAAGATGATGCTCTATATACTTTGAAGACTTCTATGGGAATAAGTCTCACCTAAAACCAGGTAAAAGTAATCAAGATATCTCCATACATAATTCTGTGACGCGTTAATTACGAAATCAGTACTTTTTGTTGATGCATTTCCCAACGGATGACAAAATCAGCTAGTGTTCTCAATTTAGTCAAGTGCTAATGTGCGATCGTGCGATCTCACTGAATGTGCCTATTTTTTTTAATAATAAAGTACATGGTTAGGTGGGTGTGTTCTCACATATTTTTTCCTATTATTATAAAATTACTAATTTACCCCTCGTTAATATAAATAAATATCACCCTTTATCTCTTTCATTTTCCTTTATATTCTTCTCTCATATTTACCACCACTCACCACCGCCTCCAAATCCTTGTTAAGGTACGATGTAGTGGTTAGTGAGCAACAAAAGATAGTGACCACCACACTTTCTCTCTCAGCCACCACCTTCCACCACCACCATCAGATACGTTGCTCGACCACCACCACAACACAACCATCGTTTTCATCTATCTCAACTCACATCAAATCTTTCAGATCGAAGAACTTTACCGGAAGACCACCGAATACATATGGCGTCTCGGTGGTGGTGACAGAAGGCGGTGCTGGCGCGTTAGGGGTGTTCAGGTGAGAGCTAGGAGCTAAAACCCTCCAGAAAGGATGCAAACACACCGATCTATCGATTCGGTGAACAAAAGACTTCGCCGGAAAATTTTCCGGTAGGCGGCGCCAGAATCTGCTAGTGCTCGCCGGAAATTTTGAATATTTACCGGTGAGTAGACAGAAGGCGGTGGTGGCGCGTTAGGGGTGTTCAGGCGGAAAAAAACAAGAATTAAGAGTTGACTTATGTTAAATGTTTTTCTCTTTGGATGTACTTGAAGTTGTAAATATTATTCTCTTTGGATCTACTTAATTTAGTATATATTTTTTGGTACAGATAGGAAAAAAACAAGAATTAAGAGTTGACTTATGTTAAATGTTTTATTAATCGCACATTTGAATCTGGAAATAAATCGAATTCGCACATTAGCACATTTAAATCGCACATTTGAATCTGGAAATAAAACGAATTCGCATATTAGCACATTTAAAGGGTACAAAATCGCACATTTATTTGAATTATAGAACTAAGGGTAAATAAGTAATTTTTGTCTGGACACATAGGGGACAAGAGATAGTGGGTGTGACAAGTGACAAGTGATAGTGGGGGACAAGAGATAGTGGGTGGGACACGTGTCAAGATACTAATGGGATCGCACGATCGCACATTAGCACTTGACTAAATTGGGAACACTAGCTGCTTTTGTCATCGGTCGGGAAATGCATCAAGAAAAAGTACTCATCTCGTAATTAACGCTTCTGTGACGCTAGTGTGGTTCAAATTATATGCAAAACTAGCTTGGAGCAAGCATTGAGTGTGGTTTAAGTTAAAGAACCAAAGTTTTCAAACTAAAAAAGCTCAAGTAAATCCTATCCTATAAAATAAGTAAGTGGAAGAATCTGAATAGTTTCAAAGAACAATCATTAATCAGTAAAATATAATTGGTAAAAAAAGCACCTTGACAGTTCTTGTTATAAAGAACCCGAAAAAGAAAAAAATAATAATAATAAATAAAGTAAATTCATCAGTTTTTATTGTATTTCTTCTTTGATCTTCCAAACTTAAGAAGTTTTAGGATGCAAAAAGGTGTCAAAGACAAACTTGAGATGCTGCACTCATAATTTTGAGGAACGCAAGAGCGGGGTCGGGATCATGGTTGGCTAGACACCATCAGATGTTCAAGACAGCATATTGAAGAGGCAGAAGGATCAATAATTGTTCGATATTCATAGAAAGATCAAATTAGATGGTCAAGCTTTAATCGAGCTACATTGAAGATGCAAAAAGTAATATCCAAATAGTTTACTTTTTTCTTGGAATTTCCTTGCTATTAAGGAGTTTCGTGAACTTGCTCAATTGGTCAGAAATTGCTCAAAGACGTTTTGAGTTCTCACACTTGTGTATTACCTAGCGAATCAATAGGTAGATTTAAGCAACAAACAGAAGTTTATCAATAATTAAACCAGGAATAGAAATTTAAAGATTTCCAGCCCAAAAGTGACAAAACATTTTTGGGATTTGGAGTTTTATGCACAAGTGGTTGCGTATTGAAAAAGGAAACGTGTATTTTGCTTCGATTATTGATCATAATTAGTTGTAAATCATGTGATGGATTCTTACACTGCAGTATAATCTATGGCTAAGTTGTTGCATCTTCTTCTCTTTAATTTATTTATTGTTTTTCAACCACTTTAATTGGTCATTAAGGTTTTGAACATGGTTGATCTTCCATTTCTATACAACATCTTGGTTGCAAAATTCAAGAACATATGTACGAATCATGAAAAAATTTCTTCAGAATTAACTTAAATATAGAAAATATTATACTCCCAACGTCCCATGTTAAATGTTCAGGTTTGATTTTTCAAGTCTTTCTTTATTAACTTTGACCTAAAATATTTTTGCTTGTATTATATAGTATTTGATAAAAATTATATACAATGAAAATACATTTAAAACTTAATCCAATTATATATTTTGTATCAAGTATTATATTACAAAAACAAAATTTTTTAAGGTCAAAGTTGAGAAAGAAAGACTTTTAAAAGTCAAATAGGACATTAATATGTGACGGAGGGAGTAGTAGATATTGATGTTATTCATACATGATTTATTTACCATTTTACTTGCCGTTATGGGTTTTATAATTGTGAAAATCAATTGATCAAAGGTCAAAATATGCATTGTTATAGTATGCCGACTAACGAAGAACAAAAATGCATATGGAAAAAACGACCATCATTGATTCATTTTTTTTTTTTTTTTTTTTTTTTTTTTTTTTTTTTTTAATGACGAAGATATACTAGTAATGGTTAATGGTGATTTTGATGTTGCTAGTTGATGGTGGAAGAATTACTAGGGTGTTTCATAGCACTTTGGGTGTGTTTGTTTTTTGAAAAAATGTCTTACTGCCCTCTTACTCTTTCTGAGTTAGAGGTGGTCAGACATGTTTTTTTTTTTTTTTTTTTTTTTTTTTTTTTTTTTTTTTTTTTTAGTCAGATCCAGTCAGATATATAACATCTTACTCAGTAAAATGTGTGAGACTTGCCTTACTTCCTCTTACTCAATAAGATATTGAAAACTTGTTATAATATAATATATTTGATAGTATATTAACTATGTTAGATTTTTATAATAAAAAGTTTTGTTTCATATTTACACAAGCTACTTATTTATGGTATTGTTATGATATAATATATGTTAAAAAAAGACAATTAAACTCATTCAGACGATTATACTAACAACAAACAACATTATTTCATTTAGATTTAGACTTTATAGTCACATCTTACTAGTAAAATGTGGTAATCAGATTCAGACCCAAAACATCTTAATAAAACAAACACACCCTTAATATCTATAACAAAGTGCCTAGAGATGATTGATGTGAATGGAATAGATATACTATTTTCTTAATTTGAACATGCATCCAATTAAAATCATAGTCAAATTCTACCATAATCTTTATTCTTGAAGGAATTGCCTGTTTAATAATCTGAATAAACAACAAAAAGAAATGAGATTTGGTATAGTATTAGGCAGACCATTGAAAGTGCTTTCAAAAGACACTTATTTTTCTCATTTATGCACGTGCTCACCGGAAGTATTATCTTCAGGTGAACAAATGTTGAGTTACTATGATTGGCAAAATAATATTTACTTACAGAGTAATCTGGAGGAAGGTGTTTTCGACTGAACACAATGATAAATGACTGAGAAAAAAAGTTTATTTAATTACTGGAGAAGAAAACTGATTTTTTTAGTAGAATTATGAATGCTAGGAAACCAAGGAACCATTTAGCCAGAAATATGATTTTGGAAACAATGAGTAACAAAAAAACCAAAATTTACAGGAATAATCATTAAGTGTCTTTGAATCAAAAGATAAAGTTGATTTAACTGAGACTTAACATGGAGACTTCGATGTAAGATGACTTTGTATTCATCAACTTAGAAATTGTTACAATGACAGAGCTAAGACAAAGATATGAACAAAATAAAACAGCTTATTAAAACACTGGCTAGCTAGCTAGTAACATGTGCGCTACATAACGAATGTACAAGTAGGTGCAATTCCTTTTATAGGCTTCTTCAAAACCATGAAATGATCATTAGCCAGATACCTCAACATGGTTCCATTTGTTTGTGATGGTGTCAATGTAAGCAGAAGCTTTGCTGTCGATACGAGGATCTGCCCAATGTCCAGCTCGGTCTTGATCACTTGGATACACTTTGTATGCCTTCATCGAGTCTTCCCAAGTATCTTCCCCTCCTCTTTGGCTCTTCTTATGTTTGAAGATGGCAAAGAACGAGAAAGAAGACTTCCTTTGAGATTTGTGTCCTCCCATTATATTTGGTTGAATTGAAATGTGGGAAAAAAGATATTTGGGATATCACAAGTGAGTGTTGCTTTGTAGCACAAGTCTCTTAGTTGGTTTCTAAGAGTTGGATTTTCTACACATTTTATAGAGGGATGCTGCCTTTATGTGAAGGGAGTTGATCCAAGGCAAAAGCGAATCTTGGTACCTAATCTAGACCGTATATCGATTCAATTGCATAGTACTCCAAAATGATTTTAAAATTTAATTAGTTGCTAACAGCTTCTTAGGCATAGAACATGTTATGACAACTCTCTTTTTGTTGTTGACTAGTAAAACCACTGTGGGCTTACTTTGTAAACCATTGTATTAACCCTTCCATGTACTTTCTTGGCTTCTTAGTTTAGAAGTAATCAAAACTATCAGGCTTAGTTTTTTATGTTAACTTTACTGTTAATAGATTTATAAGTAATCAACTATATCATGCGTAGTTTTTTTATATTATATTATCTTCATTGTTACTAAAATTTATTTGAAGTAGTCTAGGTAATTTAATAGGAACTAGAACCTAGACGACTGAGAGTATGATTTTCTTTAAAATGGTTCCCTTATCCAAAGTGAAGTTTAGAAGCCAATGTAGGCTTGATTCTTTCTCACTTACTCTTATCTGAGAGTTTAGTAGACTTAAAGAGGAATAATCGTGTGATTCAGTGAGCCACAAGGGCATTATAGCTAGTATAGTTATGGTGCTTACTTGAGGAATGAGCAGATACTCGATTTTTGGATATCTATATATTATTTAAGAATGGTTGATCTCCTAATTAGCTTTAAGTTACATTATTTTGTAATTAGATTGGGAGTGTTTCACACCCTTTCACATCTTACACATCCTTTGATAATTTTTTCGAAGGTATTTTACCAATAAAACCAACTTCTCTCATATTATATTCTACAATCGGTTTGGTGCCCTCTATACAAAATATATTTTTGATCAAGATTAAAAATAAACGATGCCTAATTGTCACCGACAGATTCGATCTCTATCTCCTTTATTGCGAAAGACAACTACAAGGACAACCTTTACGAATTTAACAAACAAAATCAACACAAATATACAAGTTAATACGAAACCTATAAGCTAAAAGTTAAACCCCATTATTATCTCACTCCGATCAAACATATGCAATTTATTTTATGTCTGTGTGCCATGACTATGTTCTTTTCGTATCTATTTAATATCTAGTACTTACAATATTATATCACTCCATCTAACATATTATTTAATCAAATATTCTCAACAATAAATCATTTATTGATATTTTATCTATATAATACATTTTCCATCGGTATTCACATAATCTCAACAGTCAATCGCTTATATAAACATATTACTTTTCACAATAAATTCAAAACTCTTATTTCACCATTGTTAATTTAACACCATGAATTTCACAGGTCAATAAATTATATTGAATAAAGTAAAGTTATTCCGTCACAATAATTACGTTCAAATAAATATATATAACACATTAACAAAAAATATTTGTTCGACGTTTATAGCTTACAATCATATAAAATGTTTAGCATTAATATTTTCTATTCATACATCTAACATGTACTAATTTTTTTACAAAATATCACAAATCGATCTCTTATATAAACACCGTCAACGGTTTTTTAAAGCCTTGTAAATTTCACGGGTCAATAAACTAGTATAGCATATATAAAATATTGCAATGATGCTCTTTGTGGTTGTGAGATCGCCCCTATGACTATTTTGCATCTATATAATTGTCGATAAGTTTGTGCATATATGGTTGTTAATAACCTCTTTGTTAATTCATTAGTTTATCATATGCAAAGAATTCACTTGCTGGAGGTCTTCTTCAAAACAGTCTTTTTATTTTTGGTTTTACCAAAGGTAGGGTCGTAGGGGTGTGACCTATTTGCATTTCACCTCTCCTATACCTCGTTCAGACGGAATTGGGTGTTATTGTTGTTGTATCAAGTGTAAAGAATGCCCTACAGTAATTTGTGTTTTCCACTTATATAAAAGATAACATACTTTTTTACTTCAAGGACTGAGAATAAATTAAAGTGAAGTTAAACTAGAAAAAAGGCTAGACATAAATGGCTTAAACTTTCGAATTTGAATATTTCACATACATCCCTCAGCCAGTAAATGAGAAGTGTAACAAAGGTTCTTTAACACCCTTTTATTACTTCATTTATACCTCGCTCGACCCTTCAGTGTTAAGGAAATTGCAAGAGCTTTATGATGTTAAATCAAAGAAAAAAGCGAAAGACAAAAAGCTGTAGATGCTGCACAAAATATATAGTAGTGTTGAAATCGTTGAAGGGGTGGGGGATTTTGGTGATCTAAAACTCTTAAAATGCTCAAGACAGCTAATATATGAGAATATTTTTGTAAAAATATACAAGTGATATGATATGATATAAGGGTCTACGAGAGTTCAAGTATATATAGAAATCTTGTATATAATAAAAATATAACATTATTTCGGAAGTATATTTAGTTAAACAGATTTATTGAGAGGAAAATTGGGCTAATTAGGTTGATCTATTTTGACACGTTCCAAAGTCGAGCACTTTTATTGGCCAAAATGAAAATTAAAATTAAAAAAAAAATAGTCAAACTTTGATAAATTTAGTGAGAAAAAAAATAGATGTCAAATTTGTGAAAACAATTTTTTTTTTAAAAGATGGGTAATTAATAAAACTTTAGTGGTTGAATTTTAAATAAATTATATGGAGATAAGTTTAAACTTATGAGTTTACATGTTTTTTTTAATAATTTTAAAAAATAAACAAATACCCCCTTAGAGTACTTCATACCCCTTAGACTTTATATTTTAAGAATACAACATATATCTTGTTTGTACGAGATTATAAATATAAAAATGAAAGCACGAATGCGTATATAAATAAATACATGGAGTTGTACGTACACAAAGTGTTAATGTTATTCTTCTTTGTGAGTTTAAGAAATATATCCGGTTTATTTCTTTTTTATTTTTTTATTATTATTTTTTTTAAATATTGTATGGTTTAACTCGTGCGTAAACGGGTTTGGATTAAATATGGCTAAATTATTATAACGATAATATAAGTATTAGATGTAAGCAAGGGTTATTGTATATGAAAATAAATATGTGCCATTGTATTTATAACAATGACTCATATAATTACTATTTAAAGTTTATATAAGGATATCTGAAAAAACATTTATAAAATTTATATTTTAACTTTAATAACAGTCATTATGTGCTATTAAACCTAAATATTGTTTACAACATGATATCAATAGTTAAATTTAAACAACAACATCAACCTCAACACTCATGCTAGTTAAACAAAGCTAAACCTTTCACCCAAAAAAAATCTTTACAAAATATTACTCCCTCCATCCGAAAAGAGTATCCACAAATAAAAAATGGCAAATTATGACATGTGTAATTAAAAAAATTTTGATTGATAAAAAAAATTCATTTTTACTATCATATTTTTATTAGAAATTAGAAATGAGCAATTAATGCAATTTTTTATTATAATTGCAAAACAAGAAGGCTGGTCATAAATATTGTCCATTAAAAAAAAAAAAAAAAAAAAAAACTAGACACTCATTTTAGGATAAACATAAATAGTAAGATGGACATAGTTTATAGGACGGAGAGAGTAATTAATATTAATGCATAATGAAAATTTTATGTAAAAATACGTGCATAATTATTAGTTGTACTTAATTATGTCACAATTACAAAATATTAAACATGGACTTATTTTTATATGTCTGTATATTAAACTAAAATTTTAAAATAAATTGTATTAATGTATAACCCTGTGCTGTATGTACACGAGACTTATAATCAAACTAGATGATCACACCTTAACGCAGCCATGCTAAAGACATATTTTACATTAGTACTAGTTATAAAATCCGTGCACGCACGGGGTTCTTTCTAAATTTTTAAATAATGTATTTTTATTATTAAAAAAAGTATAATTTTTGTTTTTTGTTTTAATCATGGTTACCTTGTTACCATTGTTAGTTCAGATATTATGACATTTTATAGGTTTTTCTAGACAATAAAAAACACTAATATATAACGCTTTCTTGTTTTTTTCCTTCCTTTTTTCACTCTATGTTATGTTGGTCAAATGTTTGCTTGAAGCTGAAGTACCACTTTCAATGACACATACGATAGAATGCATACGGGTACTAACCACAAATTTAAACCTGTCATCTTTAACCATACAAAAAAGTTACATCTGATACCCATTTTTTGACATCTGATATATTACTTTTTACTTCAAAAACATGTACTTCTCTTTCATAACACGAAATATATAACAAATTTTGTCCTAACTTTAACATTATTAGAGTTAACATCGAAGTACATTCAGTCACGTCTAGCAAGGGGTCCGAGAGCAGATTTAATCTCATCATGGACCTGCACACCACCATATATGAGGTCATCAATTAGTAAACCAATTATTAGAAGATTTTCAATGTCGAGTGTGCACTGAATTGATACCATATTCTACAACTTGTAGTTACCTTGGAGCCGGGATGTAGCTTGGGAGGTTCTTGCTCTAAATTCAGCTTACCTGGCCACTACATTTAACACATATTTACCGTTTGCCGACTTTCAGCCCATTTAACCAGCTCAAATTGTTTTATTTTCCGCCCAATAATGCAAACTTCACCCATTTGACCAACTGGATAAAGGCCCATAGCTCAAAAATTGACCCAAAAATGGGTCCACATTGCCACATCCGGTGACAATCTCATCGCCATCGACAAAGAAAATGTGGTAATCTTTCTATACTTCTAAAGTTCCAATACTATTAAAGGAGTAAGAATTGAAGCTTACTTTCAGAAGGTATAACTGATCCATTCAACTGTCGTCTTAGCCCCAGTTCTAAGTTGCACATATCAATAATTTTTGGCCAAGAAAACACTTCATACTCAGCTTTTGCAGTTCATGTATGAGCGAAACACAAAGTGAACCAAATAAGCCATACAAAATGCATATATGTAGGAAGCGAAGAAGGCATATGAATGAGATTATGAGGCTAATGCATTGATGTATGGGATGATCGCACATGGGTAAAGACCAACACAGAGTACCTATACTATTGACTCACATCTTTTACATGTCATATATTAAGGATCATAATGACTTGTTAGTTTTTCATATTTACACATTGCTTCATACTCACGATTTCGAAGATGTATGTCACTCATAAACAGTATTTATTAAGTATTGGCCAATGTGACTGACTAATGATAGAAAAAAGGTAAATACATACTTGAACTTCCACTATTCCTTCTGGAAGGATTTTTCCCATTTCAATTGTTAAAATCCGACCAAGGTAATCAAGCTTGCTTCTCAAAGCATCACCAATCTGTCTAACAAATATCATCTCATTTTGGTGCGGGAACCTGAAATAATGATAATGACAATGATAATAATACGTTAATTACTAAACAAAATTAGGAGGTCATGAATCAACTTACAGTACTAAAATTGAACCTATAAACAGTAAGCCAACTTCAGTAGAAATGAGAACTACAACTTATAAAATATGACAATGTCAAACATAAACCTCGACAACAAAATAAACTGTAACCATGTTATAAGCATACAATAGAACTCGCCATTTAAAACAATTTATATTCCTAAATCTAACCGCCATCATAAACACTTCCAAACCCACCTTCCCGTATTGATATAGCATCCTCTCATACTGTATAAACGCATCTAGCTCATGAAATGTAAAGCCTAAATCAACATTAGCCCTCTTAGTACACAACGACAAACATAAAACCCAAATCAGTATCAAAAGTCCCATCATGAATTCTTGGAAGCTCGGTAATATATTTCTGATGTGTATCAAAGTCATAGGTTCAAAAATTCTAACTTTAGCTCTCATATCATGATCTAATGGGGGGTTAGTAAAGTATAACTTGGTGATCCTTACTGATTCCTACTTACCAGAAAGCTACCATATTTTCTTCCACAACTGTATCCGAAATTAACTTCATGTCTCACTATGTCACATATATTCTTTTTTATTGTAGTTGCTAGTTTAGCCAAACTACTAAAGATCTAACTTATTTTTTTAGCAAAAAAGATCTAACTTCTAATAAGCCATTTTCAATCAACCAATTAGGCTTCTAATGTAACTCTTAATGCATCAGCAATATGAAATAACACCACTTAAAAATAACTTACCAGAGATTCATTGGCTTCTCCAACAGACTTGTCCCTCTTACTATTGGTTTCTGATCATTCCCATATGAAAATAAAGCAAATGTGACCTTTGACACATAGGCAGTTAGCTAATAGACAACTAAGCGCAAAGTTGTAGCTGCATGAACAATTATAAAGATGAAGTTGTAGCATGCTCGTCGGTCCTTTTGCATGCCTTTCGTAACCTTCATTTTCTACAATGCGAAAACCACATGATAGGTAGCACACACCTATAACTATAAAGTAAATTCAACAATATTAGCATTGTGGTGCTCGGAGGGGTGATATCCTAAATGAGCCCAACATTTCTTGTCAACTATAAAACTTATAGCTTAAATTAGACACACCACACTCTATAGCATTTGCATGACGAAACCATATGTAAATAGCACTTTCTATTGGTACTCAAATTCTTATGAGTATCTTACCACAAGGTTGTCAGTAAACAACAAATGGTGCCTTTTTAAGTAAACATCCAATGATGTTAAAACTTTAAAGTGTGACAAAATATTTGAAAATCAATCTTCGAAAGTTGGATGGAAAATAAAAAAGTCAAAATGATTATGACAGTTATAAAACATTGATGACGTAAGTGTATGATATTGTCAAGACACCATATAATAACTATGGCAATGAATTGATGATTATGAAAACCCCTTTAATGCTTAGTATGTAACTAGCAGGGTACCCGCGCGTTGCGGCGGCGGGTACCATGTAACAAAGTTTTACGGCAGACAATGTTTTTTGATTATACATTTATGGTGACAACAAATTTACTGATGGAAAAAAAAGTTGTTAATACTTTCATATTGCTATTGCCATTATAATTTACGCAACAATAGAAAATAGTGAAATGTCATGCATATTGTAGTTGTATTTTACTATTTTAGTACCTTTTAAAGTTAAACATTTACATTATAACCTACGTAGTAACTTAGTGTCGGATTTATATTTTTTTGTTATGGATAAACAGTAAAAGGGTCAAAACTAAAATGTACGAAGAAACATAAAAGTATCCAACGTTTTTTTTTTCATACTTAGTTGTTTCATAAATAATAACACAGTTTTACATACGATCCAATCTACTTCATCGGATGTATATACACATGTATAAAATGAACATCATACTCATACTTGTAACATTTATATACAATAAAAACTTAATTTGTCAAGAAAAAAATTACATCTTTAATGTATCTTTGTGAAAGTTATATTAGTTAGATGCCTTAAGTGGTTACTCTAAAATGAAAGCCCAAGTAAATTCGGTTTATATAAAGCTAGGCCCAATTCTACAAGGTCCAAATACAAATGAAAACCCTAGCACTATCCTAATTTTACTCCATCTCAAACATAGCCACCATTGTATTCACCAAAAAAAGAAGAAAAAAAAAAAAATCTTCGCTTTCTTTCTTAACTCAACAAACCGAAACACACAACAAAATACATGGATTACTCTTTTTTTCTTTCTCTATTTCGAAACAGAAGCTACAAAATTAACCCTTAAAATTCGTTTGACTTGAGGTGAGGTTCGAACCAGGTGGGTCTTATTTCTATTTATTTCGAAATGATAAAATAAAGAACACAGGTCTATTCTTGGTTCTTGATGTTCTTTATTTGTATTTGAAGGTCAATGAAGGGTTTATTTACCATTCGAATGATATCAAATTTATAAACCTTATATATTTTCTTGTCTATATTTCGATAAGTTTAGGATAAATTGATTCTTGTCATTTCCATTTGTTAATCTGCTGTATAGATTATACTGTTAATGTTTATTTTATTTACTTTTCTAATTCTTTCTCTTATAAATTTGTCAGGAACTGTTATGGACACAAAGATTTGTCATCCTACTGAGTTTGATGTTTTACCGGAACCTTGTTTCAAAATTTATAATATTTAATAGCATTTGGTCATTTAATTATATTGTACATTGTGTTTAAGCGGTTGTAATTTTTGGTGAAGGGGTATTTTTAATAGCAGAATTTTGGTCTGAAAATGACATCATTATTATTTTTGTTGTACACTATGCTTATTTTGTTGTAATTCTAAAAATATGATGCATTAGAGTATTGTAAATCATGCATAATTTCTTGTAAGTCTGAAATTAATATGCATGGGTTGTACATTATGTTTACCTAATTGTAATAATAGGTCCAGGGGTGTTTTAAATGCTATTTAATGTCTAATTGTAGTATTTTGGTCTGAATTTCAAGTTGTGCTTTTTTTCATTGTACACAATGCTTTGCTTGTTGTAATTCTGAAAAATCTTTGCTTTAAAGTGTTGTAAACATTGCATAATTTTTTGTACATTTAGAATTTTTGGAGAGAGAGTCATTTGTCTATTATATGTAGTATAGATAATTAGAGTGTTGAGAACCTCTTTCAGATTTCCAAAACCTTAAGGTCTCCCAGATCCCCTTGATGCATGCACATGGGTCGTGCATCATCTCCAAAACGGCATTGTATCCATCCAGGTTGAGAGGTAATTCAATGGGAATTTACTGGTCAACGTTTTCATCCTTTTACATATGACAATGTCGAAGCCTCGCTTTTGGAACTCAATTGTGTACTGCAAAGAAGAAATTACGAACATGTGATCCTTGTACCATAAAGCTGCATTCCAGTGTTCACTATCTTGATTATAATCACCCAAGTGAAGATAAACAGAGGACACTCCTGTGTAGAGGTAAATCGAGCAAAGAAAGAAAGAAAAAAAATCAGCAAGAGTAATAAGAAATAATGTGAATAAAATGTACCATGGAGAAAAAAAAATATATGTAAAGATTCTAACTCACCTTGAGTTGTATCATGTGTTCGTACATTGCCATCACATACGCAGTTTAAGTTTCTTACCTCACTTAAACTCATACCTGCAATAATAAAACACATTGAAAACTAATACAATACAAATATCATATGAATGTGAAATCAAAAAAGACTCCCTTGCTTTTTCATTTTAATAGCGCCTCATTAGTGTTTCTCATACTTTGTAACATAATGTGTTCATTTGACCCGATCATAGCATTTCATATGATGTTGTAGCATTATATAATGTACTTTCTTTTACATCTTGTCTCTTTGATGTTACACCCGTATCCAAATTATCACTTGCTAATTGGAGATGATTTTCTTTTGCCTTTTATATTTTGGTATAACAATAACATACTAAGTTACTAACCATGGAACCAATTTGAAAATAAAGAATTGTTATGCATATATGGGCTATATTATCAATGAGACATCAGACAGATTAGAAACTGTCAAAATAGATTACTACAAATTTACCTTTCACCACTAATATGTTTAGTACACAAGAAAAATGCCAGCACCAAAACCAAAAAGTATACAAAGGCAAAATAAGAAAAATATATGTTTAATTAGGCAACGCATTCTTAATGGGCATTGGCTGTCTCCCCCATACACCGTGGAAGACGGTATTGGGAGTTACTTTAATTTTTTCTATTCTTAATGGGCATATAATCCCTGCTTCCATAAGGTGTTCGGACATTTAATAACGCATAAGCTAATAAGTTGATTCAATAAGCTTACCCAAACACCCATTATGGCCCCTAATAAGCAATCCCAAACACACCATTCCCTTTAGAGTAGTTGGCGTCCTATTTAAGTCGCAACTAAAAGTACCCAAAGTTATCAACCATAGATTTCAATAACACACCTCAATCTGGAACTCATTTTGAAACGATTACGTTTTAGTTGAGATTGATAAAAAAGAAAAAAAAAAAAAAAAAAAAAAAAAAAAAAAAAAAAAAAAATACCAAATATATTCTTTAGCTATTAGCTTCTTCATCTAAATGTTTGTGCAAATCACCAAACACATGTCTCCCCCTCCATATTAGCATCCTGCATTTTGTAAGTATAAGTCATTAAAGTTCAATGCCTCCAAAAATAAGAATAGAACCGAGAAAAAACAAACTTAGCAATTACATGGTGTCAACCTAGTTATGTTTCTGTAGAGAAATGGGCCTTTAGCAAGTTGGAATGAGCAATCAGATGTGGCTTTAGTATTAGTTCAAGGGTAACTTAACTAAATTTTGTTATCCAATAACTCCAGAACTCTCTCTATCTGTGTCATATAAAAATCTAATAAATAGAGTAACAACAAAGTCGATGATTGCTCATTTATTCATTCACATGTATAATTATAAAGCTCTATATAAATTTAAAATAAAACCAGTGTGAATGAAGAAGAAAAGGCTTTTTTTTTCTTCCATCAATAAACTGGGATTGATCTTCGAAATCACTGCACTATTAATCTTCGAATTGTCGGTCATGCACCTATGTTTATGTTCTATTTGTGGCTGGTGATGGAAGATCGATGCTGCAACATAACTGAATCGGAGGCTTATATCTTGAACCTGTTTATGACGAATTTGTGGCTGGTGAGCGATGGGATTTGGGTGTTTGGCGGATTTTTAGATAAAAAGGGAATTTAGGATTTTGAATCAGGAGATTAAGGCAGGGATATCAAAAGGAATTAAACTTAAGATCTTACTGATTTCTTGGATCGATTGTTGTTTTCGATTGATTGTTTCGAATGTTTTTAGTTGTGATTTGTTTGTGTTTGTGTGTGTGTGACAGTGAATGTTTGAGGAAGAGCTTTTTTGAGTTTTACAATTTGGTCCACAATTATGATAAATTAGCTAGGAGGCCCATGTGTATTTGACGTTTTCTCTTCATGGGAATGAAAATAACGACTTTTTTTAAGATTTGGCCTAAATTAAGAAAGATTTATTTATTTTTATTTTTTTACATCTAAAAAAGAAAATCAAATTAAAAAATTTATTACCAAAAAAGGAATGAATTGATTTTTTAGAAATGGAAAATTTCCAATAAGGGTTTTATTTTATTATATAAAAGATATGTTATTGGACTGTATCAGCCAACGAATTACGAATGGTGAAGTATATACAAGACCAAGCTAACCCTTTTTGATAACTATGATGAAGCGATGCTATTATTATATGGGTAAAATTCAAATGCATACTCTTATTTTGATGCATACCAATAGACAAATCTCCACCATTCATCTAATTTGATCTAAAGGTGGGGATTAACCTAAAATTAAATTTAGAAACCTAAGTCCCTGTTTTTTTCCCTTTTTTCTTTGTCTTTTTTATTATTTATTTTTTGTTTTTTTGTTTTTGTTTTTTTTTGTGTCTAACTTTTTTCACGCATATTTTTTCTTTTTTCTTCTTTTTTTCTTCTTGTTTTATTTTTTGTTTTCTTTGTTTCTTTTTTTGTTTTTTCCCTAATTCTCGGTTTTTTTTTTTAATTCATGTTTTTTTAATTCACGTTTTTTTCCCTTATACGTTTTCGTCTGTTTTCATATATTTTCGTCCGTTTTTATACGTTTTCGTCCGTTTCTTTTACGTTTTCATCTCTTTTCAAACGTTTTCGTCCGTTTTTATACGTTTTCAAACGTTTTCGTCCATTTTTATACGTTTTCATTCGTTTTTACACGTTTTTGTCTGTTTTCATATGTTTATATACATTTCCGTCTGTTTTCAAACGTTTTTGTCCGTTTTTCATGTTTTCGTCTATTTTCAGACGTTTTCGTCCGTTTTTATATATTATCGTCCGTTTTCATCTATTTTCTTACGTTTTCATCTGTTTTCTTATGTTTTCGTTCGTTTTCATACGTTTTCGTCCATTTACATCTATTTTTCTTTCGTTTTCGTCCATTTTTCATATGTTTTCGTCCGTTTTCAGACGTGTTATTACGCTTTCATACATTTTCGCTTGTTTTCTTACGTTTTCGTCCGTTTTTTACGTTTTCGTTCGTTGTAATGCGTTTTCGTTCGTTTTCATCCAAATTCTTTCGTTTTCGTCCATTTTTCATACGTTTTTGTCCGTTTTCATATGTGTTTTTACGCTTTCATACGTTTTTATCCATTTTCATACGTATTCGTCCGTTTTCTTATATTTTCATCCATTTTCTTACGTTTTTTAATATCCCAAGTGATTTCCGAATATCACAAGAGAAATTCAGTGATATCCAGAATATCACTTGTGATAGTGATATTCTAAATATCACTTGTGATTTTCTTATGTTTTCGTCCGTTTTCATATGTATTCGTCCATTTTCATACGTATTAGTCCATTTTTTTTACGTTTTCGTCCGTTTTCTTATGTGTTCGTCCATTTTTATACGTTTCTGAATATCACAATTGATATTCATAATATCACTTGTGATTTTCTGAATACTAATGATGATATTCTAAATATCACTTGTGATTTTCTGGATATCTATCACTTGTGATTTTCTAAATATCACTTGTGATTTTCATGTTACAAAACATTTGTTGAAAAATTACTTGTCATATTCAGAAAATCACTTATGATATCCAGAATATCACTTGTGATATTCTGAATATAACAGAATATTACTTATGATATCTAGAATATCATTTGTGGTACTCAATTACCACAGTACCACAAATGATATTCTAGATATCATAAGTAATATTCTGTGATATTCAAAGTATCACAATTGATATTCTGAATATCATAAGTGATTTTCTAAATTTGACAAGTGATTTTCAACAAATGTTTGATATTCAAAGTATCATAATTGATATTCTGAATATAATAAGTGATTTTCTAAATTTGACAAGTGATTTTCAACAAATGTTTTATAACGTGAAAATCACAAGTGATTTTCAGAAAATCACAAGTGATAGATATTCAGAAAATCACAAGTGATATTTAGAATATCACCATTGATATTCAGAAAAACACAAGTAATATTCTGAATATCAATTGTGATATTCGGAAACGTATAAAAATGGACAAAAACATAAAAAAAATGGACTAATACGTTTAAAAACGGATGAAAACATAAGAAAATCACAAGTGTTATTCAGAATATCACAAGTGATATTCTAGATATCACTGAATATCACATGTGATATTTAATAATCACTTGTGATATTCAAAAACGTAAGAAAATGGACGAAAATGTAAGAAAACGGACAAATATGTATGAAGATAGACAAAAACGTATGAAAGCATAAAAACACGTATGAAAACGGACAAAAACGTATGAAAAATGGATGAAAACGAAAGATTACGGACGAAAACGTTTCTGAATATCACAATTGATATTTAGAATATCACTTGTGTTTTTCTGAATATCAATGGTGATATTCTAAATATCAATTGTGATTTTCTGAATATATATCATTTGTGATTTTCTGAATATCACTTGTGATTTTCATGTTACAAAACTTTGTTGAATATCACTTGTCAAATTAAGAAAATCACTTATTATTCAGAATATCACTTGTGTTACTCTGAATATCACAGAATATTACTTATGATATCCAGAATATCATCTATGGTACTCATAGTATCACTTGTGATATTCTGCATATCACAGAAAATCACTTGTGATATTCGAAATATCACAGAATATCAATATTCTGAATATCACAGAATATCACTTGTGATATTCAGAGTATAACTTGTGATATTTAGAATATCACAGAATATCACTTGTGATACTCATGAATATCACTTGTTATACTCTGAATATCACAGAATATTACTTATGATATCCAGAATATCATTTGTGGTACTCATAGTATCACTTGTGATATTCTGCATATCACAGAAAATCACTTGTGATATTCTGAATATCACAGAATATCAATTGTGATATTCTGAATATCACAGAATATCACTTGTGATATTCAGAGTATAACTTGTGATATTTAGAATATCACAGAATATCACTTGTGATATTCATAATATAATTTGTGATATTCAGAATATTACTTGTGATATTTAGAAACATATTTAAACATATGAAAATTGCCAAAAATATTTAAAAACGAACGAAAACGAATGGAAAAAATGGACAAAAACGTAAGAAAACGAACGAGATTGTATGAAAATGGAAGAAAACATATGAAAGTGTAAAAACATGTATGAAAAGGACAAAAACGGATGAAAACGTATAAAACGAACGAAAACATAAGAAAATGGACGAATATGTATGAAAACGAACAAAAACGTATGAAAGCGTAAAAACACGTCTGAAAGTGGACGAAGACGTATGAAAAATGGACGAAAACGAAAGAAAACGGACGAAAATGTATTAAAACGAACAAAAACGTATGAAAACGGACAAAAACATATGAAAACGAACGAAAATGTAAGAAAACATATGAAAACGTATGAAAACAGACATTAACGAGCGAAAACGTAAGAAAGCGGACGAAAACGTATGAAAACGGACAAAAATGTATGAAAACGGACGAAAACGGGCGAAAACGAGCAAAAACGTACGAAAACAGATAAAAACGTCTGAAAACGGACAAAAACTAACGAAAATGTATGAAAACGAAAAGGAAAACGTTTATTAGGAATAAAACATGAATTAAAACAAAAAAAGAAAAAAAAAGAAAGAAAAAAAGAAGCATGTAAAAAGAAGACAAAAAAAAAGAAGAAAAAAAAACAAAAAAGAAACAAAAAAGGAAAGAAAAAAAAAGCTATGAAGCGTAAAAAAAGAGAGAAAGAAAAAGAGAGAAAAAAAAATGAATAAAAAAAGACAAAAAGATAAATAAAAAGGAAAAAAATATATATAGACTTATGTTTCCCCCTTTAATCTTAGGTTAATCCTCACCGTTAGATCAAACTAGATGGATGGTGTGGATTTGTCTTTTGGTATGCACCAAAATTAGAGTATGCAAAATAAAGTGACTCATTATTATATAGAGTTGAGATCCATGAAGTACCCATACATGCCATAGAACCTATCAACCAATCATAGCCACCCATTTATATTTTTCACTTTTTTTTTTTCAAAACAACATATCTTGCAAATGGTAAATCTTCAAGCTACAAAAAAAATACCATCGCGACGAGAATTAAATGATCTTTCTATAGATATGCATTGTTATATACTTTCGACGAACTTTTTTTTCGCCCAGAAAGAATCATATATGATTCGTAAAAATCATATATGATTCGTAAAAAATCATATATGATTCGATTCTTCGAATCATATATGATTTTTACGAATCATATATGATTTTTCTGGGCGAAAAAAAAATTCATCGAAAGTATATAACAATGCATGTGTATAAAAAGATTATTTAATTCTCATCGCAATGGTATTATTTTTGTAATTTACGGTTTGCGAAATATTTAAGTTTTAAAAAAAGGGTGGAAGTTTATTTTTTTATGTTGATAAAAAAATGAGTAGCTAAGATTGCTTGATGGGTTCTATGATAAAAATTGGATCTATAAAGAACTTTTGCTTATTATATATACTACATCTATACTTGCCAAAAAAACATTAAAAAGGATGATACATAATCTATAACTTTGATAACACGTTTCACATTGTAAACTTTTATGTTTGCTCATCGAACAGATTACAGAGACTGTTTAATCGGGCAACATCAGATATATAGTTCCTAGCTAGCTTCTGATTCAACACTAGAAGTGTGGATATTGTTCTTTTTCATATTGTCTTGTTCACTTTGGCTATTAATCAGTCTTTGTGGTTTGTTATTTAACTTTCAAAGATGCAAACATTAGTGGACACCATAAATATGATGTTTAACACGAGAATCTTCGCTTTTCGGCCAACATCTAACAAAGGTAGCTTTAGTAGACCGAAAAGCAACACTATTCCTGGAAGTTGTTTGGTTTTTGGTGCATAAAGTTTCTTAGAGAATATCGCGAAGCTTATTCAAGTGATTAAGACTTTCCATCGAACAATGATCAATTATCATTATAATATAATGGAAGTCTCGAATTTGTATATCCTTGATTATTTTGAATAAGTTTTGATGACTTAAGATAGCAATAGTTAGGCAAAATGGCACTTGATCGAGTTAGTCGTTAATAGTGGAAAAACTTCTGTACAAAAGGAGAAAAGGAGTAGTAATCTTTATTTTAAGAAAAAGTAAAACGTTGATATCTAACAACACAAACTCACCTACGTACGCGCCCCGCTACAAAGACAATATGTGAAAGACATTGTTCATAATGACCAGCCAACTACGAGGAATCACACCTTAAACCAATCCCACAAGGCAAGACCCCAATATATATAATAGCCCCTCACGCTACTTCATTAACTAGAAGGAGATAAATAAGGAGTAGCTATCAATCTAGAGTGAACATGACAAGGGCGAGTATACGATCGAATAGTTTTAACGTATCCAAGAAAGTACCATCAATTATTCTCCGTTTGAAAATCAAATCCAAATTTAAAAAGTTCAACTATGACCTTTTATTCTTTGTGAAATTGATTGCTTAATCAAGTGATTATTAAACAACAAAAAGAACTTTTGGTTTTAACGTATCCAAGAAAGTACCATCAATTATTCTCCGTTTGAAAATCAAATCCAAATTTAAAAAGTTCAACTATGACCTTTTATTCTTTGTGAAATTGATTGCTTTATTAATGACATGTAATTATTATTTATGTATGCACCTGAAACCGGAATATAGTCTCTCGGATACAAACCCCCGTCAAAAAAATTATCCGATTTTCTCTAACAACCAATAAAGATTGATCAGGAACTTATGTCCTTGCTTTATTTAAGCAGTTTGAGGCTTTTTTAACGGCATTAACAAGCTAAATGATGGTGGGTGGTTCAAGTCTCAACTCGGACAAGTCAGTGTACGTGTGAGTTTCATGTCAGATAATTTTAATTACATATCGTTGCAAGCTTAAGCTGAGTACGTTAAGACTGGCCTTCAAGCTTATCGTAAGGACTTACCATGAAATTAAAAATATACAATATAAAATAGATAGATAGATGAATATGAATGTTATATGTAATTTGGAATCCTAAAATAGATAGATAGAAAGATATAGATGCTATAAATGTATTTTGGTAACCATCAGTCCACGAATTCTTGAAAAATGACAAGAGAAACTGCACAACAAAGATGTATATGAACAAGATAAAAGTTTAATTTGAAAGAATTTATTTAATGGTTGGGATTGAAAGGCTAAGTAGTAAGTAGATAGTAACTTAATTCCATGCTATATAATAATGAATGTACAAGTAGGTTTCCTCATCCTTATCTTCCAAACAACAAAACTATCAACCCGCTGCCTCGACGTGGTTCCAGTGGTTTGTAGCATTGTTAATGAAAATAGTAGCTTTCCTGTCGATACGAGGATCAGCCCAATGGCCAGCTCTGTCTTGATCACTTGGATACACTTTATAAGCCTTCATTGAGTCTTCCCAAGTATCTCCCCCTCCTCCTCTTTGGCTCTTCTTAATCTTAAAGATGCCACAGAAGGAAAAAGAAGACTTCCTCTGAGATTTGTG
Organism: Artemisia argyi; assembly: GCA_030686995.1. NCBI lineage: Eukaryota > Viridiplantae > Streptophyta > Magnoliopsida > Asterales > Asteraceae > Artemisia > Artemisia argyi. Next base: position 44,862,482 of record CM060709.1, on the reverse strand, counting down.
TCCACCCATTCTGTTGATTAGCACAAGTGAACGATTGAGAGTCTTGTGGTTCTAAGTTATTTTGCTATTGCAAGTGAGTCTCTTGGTTTCAATTCTAGGACTTAGGATTTCTACAGATTTTATAGACGGATGCTACCTTTGTTATGGAAGGAATGGAATCAAGGCAAACAAGATCGAATCTTGATACTCCATCTAGACCATATAATTGGTTTTATGGTGCATTAGTGATTTAAAGTTTTTAATGTGAGAATGAGTAGGTAACAACTTAGGCATAGAACATGTTATGACAACCTCTCTTTTGTTGTTGACTACTAGGATTGTTGTTGGATTGTTTTGAAGGTCATTGTATTTTCCCATGATCTGTGTACTAATTAATATGGCTCCTATGACCTGGATATTTAAGATAAAAAAAACTAAACACAAAAGTGTTTCTTAATTCTAACTTCAAATTAATGTTAGTAAGCTTTTAAGTAAAAATTATTGCCAAGACCTCAGATTCCATACTTGGGTACCATTCTAGAGATTCTAGACTTCGAGTTTGCATCATGTACAAACTTTTATCTATAGTCAGTAACATTTTGGTCTTTTATACGTTATATTCAATGTTATGAATCAGTATATCGTGACCTAGGAGCTTTAACTATATTTAGAAGTTACACGGCCAAGTAAGATTTTGATATGCTTCTTTGACTTAAAGAGAAATTCAGAACATGATTTACTTCTGTACGTTAATGTGAATTTACTCACATTTATCATGTCTTTATATACTAGTTATAATACCTGTGCAAGCACACGGTTTTTAAAATTTTGATTTGATTATGTATTATTATCGATTAAAAAATAAACCACTTAATATGTTTCAAATAGTTTTACTTAGTGGACTAAAGATAAAAAAAATCATATGTATATATGTTCTAATCTACCTATTATTTTAGGAGATTACTTTTGGATTAAAAATTATATTTTATTATTCAAGCAAAATTACATGATAATACTTGATTTGCATGAGATATTAGTAATATATGCTTTTAGTTTTGCAAACCCGTGCTATCAATTTACGATGTGTTTTGTAATTGTGGTATTTCTTTTACTTATATATATATTTTTTTAGGAGGTGATTCTTATCAAATAAGGATTGTGATGCATGCATTTTTTTATAATTTAAAGAAAACATCTTCTATATTAAAGAATGACTATCTAACTGATGTGTTTTTGTTTGTTTTTTTTTTTTTTTTTTTTAATAATTAGCTTTGTATAACGTTTTTAACTAACAGAGATGTTGAGTTTGAGGTTAATATTGTTATTTAACTTTAACTATTGATATCATGTTGTATAAAATGTGCGAATTTAGTGGCACATAATGAGCGTTGATGAAGTTAAAATATGCTTCGTAAAGTTTTTAAAATGTTTTTATGGATATCCATATATAAGTTTTAAATAACAATTTCATGAGTCGTTGTTATAAGTAGAATTGCGTATATTTTTTTTTCATATCAAAGTAACTCATGCTTACCATTTGTTATTTATATTCCCGTTACTAATAATTTAGCCGTATTTCAAATCCGTGTACGCATAAATTAAACTTGTATATAGTAACATGAGTCCTTATTTTAAAAAAAAAATCTAATGGATAAAATTTTAAAACTAATGTTAGTTTAAAAAATACTTAACGTATATTAAAACTAATTCGCATATTTACTAAATTTACTTTAATTAAAAAAAAAACAAACAAAAAAAAACTCCTAACCTAATACTATTACTCATGTAATTTTAAAAAAAGTTAACATTATAAAGTATAGGGGTAAAAAGTGTAAGGGGTTAATTGTTGGGCAAATGGCACAAAAAGGCATCAAAGTTATGGTCCATTTCCAATCAAGGTATCCAACTTTTTTTCTTGCATAAAAAGGTATCCAACTTTTTTTTTTGACGGATTTGGGTTTTTTTCTAACACCCCGTTAAATATTCCTTTAACTTAAACTAAAAAAATTTTAAAACTTTTATAGAATTTAAAGGGTGGTTTTGAAATTAATGTATTTATATACTTTAAACGTTTCATCCCCAAAATCAATATTAGGGCAAAATTAAAATTAGGGCAAAACAATTTCTTCCCCAAAATTAAAACATGACAAACTCATCTAATTCATCAAACTCTTCAAACTGGGTGTACTGGAATCGAAGAAATGCAGGTTGGGAAAAAGATAATTTGATGAATCGTGTTTGTGTCTTGTGTGAATGTGGTGATGAAAGTGGTAAGTGGATTTCTTGGACTGAAAAGAACCCTGGCAGGAGGTTTTTGGGTTGTCCTAACTATAAGGTAAATAATTATTTTGCTTTTAATGGTTTGTGAAAAACATGTCTTAACTTTATTTTGGTTAAATAGGCAAGAAAGCATTGTGAATTCTTTCACTGGTGGGATCCAGATTTACCAACTGAGCATTACAAAAGTAAATTGGCAGATGTGGAAAAAAAATGAAGAAGGAAGCTGTAGAATTTGAGGTGAAAAAAAAGATATTGGAAGAAGAAGTGGCAGTGTTGAAGACTACAATGAATATGCAATCTAGGGTTATCTTTGTACTGTTAGGATTGCTTTTCATTATGATTATGAAAGATTTTTAGTTTAGTTTGATCAATGAATGTATTGAAAATGTTTCCTTTTGATGAAGTAAAATGTAATTGTTTAACTTTGATCAATGAATATAATTTGTGTTCGTTATTATTCCGCTGCATATTCAATCATTGTTATTATCCTAGATAGGGCTTAAACGATCTTCTAAAATTGGTATCGGAGCGGGGGCTTTTGATATCTAGGGATCTACAAGGTTTTTTCAAACAAAAACAGGAAAATTCGAATCTGGTACAAATTTTCGTAACTTTTCTGCAGTGCAGTTTTCAAACAGCGATTTCTCATTCGTTAACCGTTGGATCGGGCTGAAATTTTTACTGGAGGTTCTCAACATAGCAAGGAAGAGTTCCACCGGAGGGATCTTCGATCTGAGCTATCAGTAAAAAGATAAAAATTGTCGAAGTCTGCTGCAGACAAAGGTTTGGTAAATCGAATTTTATGGTTTTCTTTATATCAACTTCTTTGATTTCGGTTTCTATTGAATAAATTCATCATAGAAGTTGGTTATACGATGTTTGGTGTTTATAATTCTTGAAAGAAAGTAGTTGTGGAGGTGTATGAGCTATTTTTGGTAATTTGAGGGTTTTCGCGACACTTTGAAGTCATAGTGTTGTCTTTATACTTAAAATCATCATCAGACTTAATACATTTTAACCTATTACTAAAGTAATACAAGCCACACACTACTGAACCTATGTTGTTTTGAACAAAATTTTTCAACTCACTAGAGGTTAAAGGGGTCACATCAACTGTGGTTGTGAGCATATCAGCATTATGATAGGTTAAAGGTTTCAGACTGAAATACCCGTTATAATAAACATCCAAGGATAATGCACCTCCTTTGGATGAAGAAGCCATCCTGCTAAACATAACAAACAAACACAGTAAGTCAATTTCTGCTTAATTTAGCCGTTATTAACATAATTAAAAACAACAATAAGTATTAATTACCTTTAAGAACACAAATTAAGGTTCAATTTTGTCAATCGTACTCTTAACCGTTTTTAGGGTTTATGAGTGGAAAGTGAATTGGGGGAAAATTTGGGGGAAAATGATGTAACTGTTACTTTAAAGAAGAAATATAAAATGTTCAAATTTGGTTCTCGCAATTTTAAAAATGTATCAATATTTTTATAACCAAAACTTGGGTTAGTGGTTAACGGGTGTTAGAAAAAAACCCAAATCCGCCAAAAAAAAAGTTGGATACCTTTTTATGCAAGAAAAAAAGTTGGATACCTTGATTGGAAATGGACCCTAACTTTGATGCCTTTTTGTGCCATTTGCCCTTAATTGTTTATTATCTAAAGTTATTAAAAAACATGAAAACTTATAATTTTACACTTAACTCTAATATATTTAAAATTCAACCACTAAAGTTTTATTAATTACCTCCTCTTTTCTTAAGTTTTTATTTTCATAAATTTGACACCTATATTTTTATGTGTTTTTTTTTTATCATTTAAATAATCCACCAAATTTATTAAAGTTTGACCAAAATCAATTCAATTTTGACTTTTTATTGGCCAATCATATTGCTTAATTTCGCTTATGTGTCAAAATCGAGCTCTCCTATTGGTCCAATTTTTTTTCAATGAGAAGGGTTTTGCAAAAACACTCCAAAATGATGTAATTCTTGTATTATATAAAAGATTGTTTCCAATATCAAAAATCTTTAGTCATTACAAGTGGCAAAATGGTTTGGTTGGGTCAGGTTGGGTCTTTGGTCTTAGATGGGTGGTATAGATATAGATGAGTCACTTTGAAAGATGGGTCTAGATGAGTTTGGGTCAAACGGGTCTTAGATCGGGTCGGGTCGGGTTAGGTTTATTTTGGTATTTCATCTTTACCTTTTATTCATCATTAATAATTCGGGGGTTTTTGTTTTCGTCTCTTTTTTTACGTTTTCTTTGGTTGTTTGACGTTTTCGTTTGTTTTTTTAAGTTTTCGTTTGTTTTTTTATGTTTTCGTTCATTTTTTACTTTTTCGTCCTATTTTTTACATTTTCGTCCCGCTTTTTAAGATTTCGTCCATTTTTTATACGGTTATATCCGTTTTTTTACATTTTTGACTCTTCATTAAACGTTTTCATCTATTTTTTTACGTTTTCATTTTTTTCTTACGTTTTTGACTCTATTTTTACATTTTCGTCCATTTTTTTTACGCTTTCGTCCTTTTTTTACGTTTTCGTCTTGTCTTTTACGTTTTCATCAGGTTTTTTTACGTTTTTGACTCTTTTTTTTAACGTTTCGTCCGGTTTTTTTTTATTTTATTTTTTTATTTTTTATTTTTTTTACATTTTCATCAGTTTTTTTATGTTTTCGTTAGGCTTTTTACGTTTTCGTTCGTTTTAATTACGTTTTCGTTTGTTTTTTTACGTGCATTGCAACGTAAATTTAATTACTAGAGGTGGCAATTTAATTACTGTGTTAATTAGAGACTAACAGGGTACCCGTGCATTGTAACGGTGGGTATGCTATAATTTAAACCATTAGCGACCAATGGTTTTTATTATACGTTTTCATGACAATAACTTTACATATAACAAAAAGTTTAGGTTAACATAACTTTAAGTAATGGTGAAATATTTCATATTATATACCTGTGCGGAATGCAGCAATATAAAGTCAGTAGTGAGTAATATTATGAATATAGAATGTGAAAGTGGTTAGCTAATGACTTATGTTCGCGATTAGTTAATAAACAGTTTGATAAAATTAATTAGCAGTTTATACGTCTAAAAGTGCTATACTTCCTAATCACAAAATATGAAATCTTATTTTTGGAAACAATTTTCATTTTTATTTTTGCGGATTAATTTGGTTGAAATCTCAGAAGGTGTCGTGATTGGTTATGGAGGAAATAACAAAAAAAAATTTAAGTTTAATGAGTCGTAATATTAGCTAAAGTTTAATTACACAATTACCAGTTATATTTAATAATAATATAATGTAAATTGTCATGAGTAAATTCAATTAATTATATTGAATTATTATATGTTACAATATTTCAAAACTAAATTATACAAATAAAAAATGTGTAAACTTAATTTCTTTAAGACTTCTATTTATAGAAAATCCAAAACGCTCAAAAATATAGATAAAGATAAGGATTAAATTAATGATAAACATGTGTATTTAAATAACATTATTAACACAATAGATTTTACACATTTGCATCATTTAGCATTAATTAATTCCTGTAAACATATTTTTATAAAAAAAACATTTTATTTTTTATTTTTTGTGGATTAATATGATGGAAATTTCAGGGGGTTTTGTGGTTGGTCACAGAGGGAATAACAAAAAACTGTAAGTTTTAGAAGTTATAATATATGCTAAAGTTTAATATATATATATATATATATATATATATATATATATATATATATATATATATATATATATATATATATATATATATATATATATATATATATATATATATATAACAGGAGGCATTTGAAGAATATGCCACCTCATTGCCCAGTCAATGCCCAGTAATTCATTATCAGTCATGTCATCACATTCAGGCCATGTAAGCAATTTTTTTTTCATTTATTTAAATTTTCGGATTCAATTTAAATTTTCGAATTTAATTTGTGTAAAAAAGGAGTTGCCAAGATTCGAACTTGGGATGGGAGACACAAATAAACAACACCTCAAGTCCTCAACCACTACACCAGCACATTACTTGAAATTTATTTTACAACTTATGTAATTAAATAATTCTTATACCATAATAATCCCACACAAAACATATTATCAAAAAAACATACGTATATTTTTTTTCACACAAAGAAAAACCCTAATCATGAGAACTCTCTCCAAGAAGAAAAATAGATTTTAGGGTTTCAACAGGTGGGTCGTGGAACTATTGTTCATAATCGTACTAAATAAGTTCATAATCGTACTAAATAATCTATATTTACCCTGTTTCACGATTTTGTGTGTTGTTGCTTCAGCAGGTATCATCAGAACCATAAAGCTGCAAATAAGTTTACTGATTCACCTTTTGTTAAGAATATTTATTATTTTTAACAAAACCTTTTTTATGATTTTAGTTTGAATGATGAATTACAGTTAATGTTTAACAAAAGAGAGAAAAGAGCTGAGCTACAAGAGGGATTGATAGTTAGCAACAAAGATCTCACTATACCACATTATCCACAGGTAATACAAAAAATTCAACAATTGGTATACATGACTATCATTTATATAGTTTACACTCTTAACTTTTTGGGTGCAGGTTTCTTGGCTTATTACATGTGAGGCTTAAAGGCTTTTTATCTTTCAGCTGTCATGTTCCTGGTGCTATATAATTACTTTTCTAACTCTTTTATATTGTAAGAAAAACTGGTCATTTATCATGACTGCAGTGGACAGCTTGTCCAAGATCCATCTAAGCACAATCACGTGGAGTCAAGCTATTTGAACAAGCTAGACGAGCAGGAGCTGAAGACAGAACTCTTGATCAACACCAACCATCCTTAAGCTCCAGAAGCTTTTCTGGAAGAGGAAGATTACAATCTAGATAGACATCATCAGCTGCCCCTCAGCAACCTGAACATGAAGTCCACACTATCACTTTTTGAACCAATGGTTTTACTGTAAATGATGGCCCTTTGAGGAGGCTGGAGGTTCCTCAAAATGCATCTTTCTTGGAGGTATGTTTTCGTCATCTTTTTCTGAGTGAAGCCGAATATGAATATATTCTCACTATTTGTTATCAGTGATTTAATTCGTATAGAATTCCAGTTCCTTAACTTGTGAAAATATGATTATTGTGGTTCCTCTTATCCAGGATCATTTGTGTTTAATTTCTTTGTTTTCATTAACCAGTTCGACAAGCTACCGTTGAACTGGTGCTAACAGTTACGTGTTTTTTATGTTTTTTTTTTTTACTGATGTTGCATGCCGTTAGTGAATAACTGTTCTTAAAAGAGATGATAGTTTGATGCATATCTGGGATGTTAGTCTATTGCATGTTTAGGTGGAAGGTCTCTCTATGTGCACAGATTGTTAGATGCTTTCTAAGTAGCATGTAGCTTTGTTCATGGTCTGTTTGTTCTTATAAGATGTTACTGACCCTTAGCTTTTGTTTATACGTAAAACCCTTTAAAATTGTTTCCTATAGCCTTTGGATCCTGTTGTGTTGTTTTTCCCTTTCCTTTTTTTTTGTGTATTGTACATACATGTATGGCTGCTTTCTATATGAAAACGAAAAGAAAGCCTATAAGTAATCATGCAATCCACCTACCGTCTGTGTCTGAACATTCCGTTTCCGCTGATAGTGTGAATGAAGGCGTTGTTATTGCTTCAAGTAGTGTAGGCACACCTGCTAGCGGCCAAAAACGGTGGTTTAACGGAGGCTTACGGTATGTTGATGTACTTTCATGTTGTTTATTTTCACATGCATATTAGGTTTTGATTAATTTTTCATTCTGTTTTAATGGTAAATGCAGGTGGTAATGCCTATGGTAGTTGCAATGTTACGCGTGTAAGCGTTCCTAAGTGCAGTGATGAAAACTTAATGTCAACTGCTACAGTGAGGGTATCCATTGGTGACGATCCATGCTACCAGGATATTCATGACATTGAACATGAATACAATGCTAGTCAAAAACGTAGGCATGTTTCGATGAAGGACTCTGAAAGTAGGTGAACATCATATAATTGGTTTTGTGTTATATGAACATGCTATGCTTATGTTGTTGATAAGTAGTGGTGTCTCTTTAATATAGTTGTTCTGGTTACATTTCCACAATATTTTGTCCCAAATGAGGCACCCACTGAGGTCGCTTGCTACTTCGACGCAGACCACTGATGCATCCAGGTTACGGAAGGGTACGTGTTTCAACATCTGTTTTCACATTCTGTTATTGCCAGTATATTGTCTTTCTAACAGAAAGTTTACTTCCTGTTAAAATGTAAAGCTGTCTTACGTGGCCCCGTATCGCTGGATTTTGCTTCGGGTACCATTTTTCCACAACGTGCACAGCTGGCATTTCCTGTGTTGGGAGAACCTACAAGCTCAACTCTGATGACACAGGCTTGCTCAGGCGCTAATTTAAATAAAAGAAATTTTGGGCAAACTTCTCGGACAGGTATGAAACTCAAATGATTCTCTACCTACTTTTTCATACTTCCTTCCACTAATGGTTTTCTTCCTGTTATATTAAATTTCTTGAAAATATTTCAGATGATTTAAGGCTTCTTATGCCTCCAGCAAATGATGTGGCTAACAGTTGTGGAATGCGCGCTTCAAAAAAGCCCAGAGTAGCATGAAAAGAGGTATTATTTAACAGATTTATAGCATGTTACTTGTGATACATATGCGGTGTATTTCTTGATTTCCGGGTTTAATTTCACAACATCCTTAACCTTTTAGCAACCTGGTCTCTTTAACTATAAACTCCAACTTGAGGAACAAGCTCGATGCACACAAACTGAAAATGACTACCAAAGCTAGAAACTTCTGCCTCGAAAACTCTCCAAGCGCAACATTTATCATGGATTTACCTGAGGTACTCATAATAATATGTTTTTTCCTAATACTTGTGTATTTCCCTTTATCATTAATATTTTGTGCATGCCCTTGGATTATATTCAAATTATGATTGTTTCTTCAAGCTACATTTTTACGAATGCGGGTCAATCACTTGTGTGAAGCAATCATATATACCCCTGAGGTACTCTAAAATAATAATATTTCTGATTTCTTTAGATATAACCTATCAACCTTAGATGCAGGGGGCGGAGCCAGAAATATATGTTAGGGGGGGGGGGGGGGCTCGGATATGTTGGGATAGTAATAATGTTTAATGTTTTTTTAATTAATGATCGAATTGATATACCTATTTGCACTCAAATGACGAACTTGCACAATTACAAATATATATTTATCTTGATAAAAGTTAATAGAACATGAACCATTTATCATATCAAGTCATTTTTCATAAAAGATAGCCTGTATAAATTGATGGGTATTTATACTTTTGATATATACATTTGAAACACAAGAAAGATTGGCCAAGTAGCACTGTATAAAACTCGAAAATCAAACTTCGAACAACAGATCTGCCCCTCTGCAAATCAAAACCTCGATGAAACATGGGCTGACATTCAAGCTATAAGTTGGACAAGTTAGGCCGGTTGGGGGTGGCTGAGCACCCGCCCGCCACCCTACTGACTCCGCCTCTGCTTAGATGTACAGTATTAGATATTATAATAAGAGGGTATTTGTTGACATTATATTTTAGAATGAAACAAGTGACATTTTCTTAAACTTTTTAGCCACCACCTACAAAAGCAATGAAAACGAAACAAGCTAGGGAGAAAAAGGCCAAACTGGTTGCAGACTTTCACTCTTTCAGACACATACGAATGAATTGCAGGCTTTACTCGATCAGAATGAATTGCAGACTTTACTTGATCAGGAAAAGGATGTTAAAACTTGTGGATACCTAGAATATTGTGGTAAGTCAGGTGCTTATTTTGTGTTTGTAAAATAGTCATTATAATCAATGATCAGAATAAAATTATTATGACACTTTGTTCATTTTACATCATTTATATAAATGAAGTTTTCAACATAACTAAATTCATTTAATCAACTCATCTCTATTAATTTATTGGAAAGTTGATCTTAACTTACAAGTATATTCTCTATTTTATGGTTTCCATAGGTCTACGGTTTCTATGATGAACGTATAAGATGGTTGCCACTACAATCAGGTTGACTGAGTTACTCGCAAAGATGAGCCCGTTTTTTGTATTTAAATGATATTCATAGTTCATTGGTATATATCTAATCAGTGTACCAAAAAACATTTTATTTGATCTTCATCAACTATTTTTGGTTCTTTAATCCTAGCAATGAATTAGTAACTATGAACCAACATGCTAATAGTTTATTTGTGCTAACGTATAGGGTTGCATTGGATCAAATTGTTCATTTTCTACACTCAATGATCTGGCAAACAAGACAAGAGGATAGTCTTATACGATGGCACTTAAGCCAAACGCGTTCTGGATCATGTAACATGCGTCGTCATTGGAACATGAACGCTTTCCTTACATGTCTACCTAAAGATTGCTTCCATAAGTTTTTTTTTTCTTTTTCTTTTTCTTTTTTTAAATATATATATATAAATCAAATAGGTATGTACACTTATTTACCAGGTTTCATATTCATTTAAATCAAAATTCAAGTAGTTCATTTTTTAGCTTAAGTTTCATCATGTATTTTTGGATGTAGAGGAAGTGATCTATACCCTTATAACCTATTATAGAACCAAATAGAGATGTTGAGTGCCTTGGACTCAGTACCATGTCAATAAAAGGTTCTTAGTTAAGAATGAGTTGACATGGCTTTTTGTATATCTCTAATGTGCCAGATGTCAGTGAATTTAGAACTGATATTCTGAATACTGATAAGGGTAAGAGAAAAGTAGTCGATAGCTGCCACGATGTTGGGGGTCTGCTGTAACACCCCCAAAATTTGATACAGCGGAAGACTCACAAGCTTTCGGGGTGTGATCAGTGCTGAACCGTCAGATTATTATTAACCAAGGTTAATAAGTCAAAAACAGCTTAGACTAATGTTCCGTGGAGTACAATGTATCCTCGGGTCGTATTTCCCAACGAGGCGTGAAATCTGTAATAAAACGAAATTTGGGATCGGGTGATTATGAATGGGCAAAGGTGAGTTTGATTTATACTACTGATTTATACAATTGAAATAAATAAGCAAATAAACTTTAAACAGTTACGTAAACTAAAAAAACGTATACAAATTAAAACTTACGCCTACGTACAGAGAAAAATGTGAGTTTTAATGCAAATTAAACTACAGGGGGTAAAATTGAAAATTCTACAAACTTAAACTTAAAAGAAAATTTAATTTAAAAAGAAAATTATTTTTTAGATTATTTTAATATTTAATATTAACTATTTAAATAACTATTTATCTATTTAATTTAAAACTATCTTTAATTTAAACTACAAATAATAAAAACTACAAATTAAACTAAAAACATGCAAAAATATTTTTTAAAACTTAAATGAACTTGAAGAAAGTATAAAAAATTAAAAATAAATATTTTTGTCTTTTTATGTGTTTTTTATTAATTAATTACTAAGTATTTTAATTAAACTAAATAAACTATTTTAAGTTACTAAAATTACCAAAATGACTTATAAAATTATGAAAAAATTTATAAAACTAATTAACTATCTCAGGAATCCTAAAAAATTATAAAATTATTCTAAAAATTATATTTAGGCTAATTTACTAATTAATTACTTATTTATTATTTAAGATCTATTTAACTAATTTTAATTAAAGAAAATAGGAAATGAACAGTAACAATTAGGAAATTATTTTTTACAAAGACCCTATGGTCTATAAGACTTTTAAAAAATATAAAAAGATGTTGTTATTAACTAAAAATTATTAAAACTATTTAATTACCTAATATTATTTAATTACTAATTTAATTCGGATTAATTAAAATAATTAGTATTTGAAAAGTAAAAATTATGAAAAAATTACTGCTAGTATATTAAGTGATGAAAAGCTTAGGAAAAATAAGCTTGGTACTACAGCTTATCCAAATAAGCAGTTATAAGCCAAAACAGCTTATTTAAGCTTATATCTCAAAAATGGTGTTAAGTATATTGTTTAGGGAAAGGATGACGGAACTGGTGCCCCAGAGCTACTGGAAGGGGGTGTGTCACTTATACATGCATGCTATCTAGAGGTCCCAGGTTCGATTCTCACACACCCCAAATTTTTTAAACATTTTTTTTTAATTTTTCTTTTACACAGCTACTGAACAAGTAAAAATAAGTAACTTAAAAAAAAACAACTTTTTTATTTCACACAAATAAGCTCTGTAAGAGCTTATTAGCTCAGCAGATGGCTTATTAAGCCAAAGTTGGACTTTTAATAAGCTAAAAGCTATAAACAAGCTAACAAAGGAAAACTAATATGCAATAAGCTTACAATAAGTTGAATAGACTATGAATAAGCAGAAGCACACATGTTTAAACACTAAATAAGCTAATAAGTTAAAATAAGCAAAACCTAAATACCACAGACCACATCAGGCCAAATTGAGAACCTTTGGTCCCCTGTGGGGTCCACAAGGGGGTTCAGGGGTTCAATTTTATGATTGAACTTTGAGGTTGGACTGTTGGTCTATCAAATGGACCAATAAGCTCACCAATAAGCTAAGTAATAAGCTCAGTATGAGCTTTGGAAATAAGCTTCAAAGCCTGAGTTGCTCAGATCACAAGGTTCAAATGGCTAACTTTCAAGCTTGTGTGGGGTCCACACAATGGATCAAGGATCCAATTTTAAGCCTGATCTATTTAGATAAGCATTTGGGCTTTTCAATAAGCCAAGAAGCAGCCCCTGGGTCCCACTAATGAACCTAGGTGAGGGCTTGGAATTTGGGTGTTTATACTGATGACTCAGTATATCTAATTTGGACAGGTCAACATTAGGGCTCAAATAAGCTCTAAACCAATAAGCTGAAGTACAAAACAAGCTAAGATATTCCAAGATCTACTGATAAGCTACTTGTAAAACTAGTGGTAAGGTTTGGGACCCACTGAATAAGCCAGAAAGTGCTTATGAACCTTGGTCAATTACACTGTGCACAGGGCATGTACTTGCCCTGCAGTGCCAAATAAGCACTTATATAAGCTAGAATAAAAATCACAAAAATAATCCAGATATGAGATTTGAAAGATAAGCTGGTAAATTTTAAGTTCTGAAAAGATCAAAGTCTGAATTGCATCACAAAATTCATGAAAATTCCTTGAATTTTTGAGTTTCTGACAATAAGTTCAATTTTGACTTTTTGATTTTCACTACTAGTTGACTTATATGAACTTTGAATCAATCTTACTCACTGATTATGTTATATTAAACTGTATTAATTCTATATTTAGCAATGAAACCAACTTATGAACACAATAGCATGATCATGAAACATTAAAATCCAACAGATAACAAGTAGGATATAATTAACAACTATTTTGACTTTCTCACAAATGAGACCTGAATTTTATGACTTAACTGAGATAATGGAACCTTACGTAGCATGTAGTAACTAAAAACAATAACTTAAACCACCTGTATACCACAATAACAAGCAAAACCAAACACCCCTTTTCTTGACTGAGGTGGAGATTTTTCAAAGCCAACAATAGATTATTACCAATTTATGAATACAGAAGCAAATACTATGATTATATAGACCTATTCAAACACAAATACATCAATATTAACAACAACAACTTAAAAATTACTGATAGACTATAATTGACTGAAAATGAAATACTAAGTAATTATTAATATTAATAAACAACAATGATATTATAAGTTATATTACAACTAAACTAGCCTAAGTAATCATAAAAATACTGGAACGACAGTTAAATACCAAATATATAATGAAAAGACAAAAGTGAGATTTTTGCTTACAAAATGCTTCCAAAGTGCAAACTGAGAATCAAGGACAATAGAACCAAGGAACACACCTAATAGCTTACCACTAAGCTTCTAAACCCAAGGCAATCCAGAATAGCACTTGCTCCAGTGTTTCTTTCTTGTTCTCACTAATTTTTTATTTTCTCTCTATTTAATTGATTTTTTTTTATTTTTTTTTTATTTATGAGGAACTTTGATTTCTATGAAACTAAAACCTTAATTTAGTTATTCTAGGAGCTTATATGAGATTATAAGTCCTATAACAACATTTTTGTAACACCTAAATATGTAAACATGAAAATTTGAAATTGTAAGCTGCATAAACTATAATTGATCATGAAACTGAAATTAGAGCTTGTAAATAGTTTTATTGAAACACTAGAACATTAGTACAATACTTAGAAATTGAAACTTGAACTGAAATGATAAACTAAAATTTTAACGACATACATGAAAAATGAAACTAAAACAATCTCAACTTCCTCAGCCTCTTGCTCCTTTTATAGCCTTCAATACTGTTCCAGATGTCCTCATGAGCATTTCCCACCATGTGTATCCCTTGTACGTGTCCAATTTGATTATGACTGTTTAAACCTACATTTGGCGCCAAAATTAGTAGGGGTTGAATTGGACTGACTCAGGGCAATTAATGCCTCTTGTATTGTTGTGGAGGATATAGGGAGCCATTTGGGAAGGCTAGGGGTGGAGTGGATGGTTGATGTGATGGTTGCAGAGGGTAGGGGTGTGGTGGAGATGGTGGGGGTAGTACGTGGCTTCTCCTAGGGTTAGCTTTAGGAGTGGGTTTTGTTGAGGAGGTGACAGAGGGGGGAATGAGGTGGAAAGGTGATGGCAAGTGGGGGTGGTGTATGGTGGATGGTGATGCAGCAGGTGAGGAGGGGGAAGAGGTTGAAGAAGGTGGATGTGGTAGTCAACGCGGGTCAAAGACCCGTGTTAACAAAAAGGGAAATGGGCTTGGTGTAGTGGGCCTGTGGGTTATTTACTTGGACCGGGCTTTTTTATTTCTTGGATTGGATTTGGAATTGGATTGTGTTAATTTTATTTTGGTCCGTATGGTTTAAAAGGTAATAAGCCCAAGGACTTATTTTGCAAAATCTGATTTTTCATGGACCAAACTTATAATTTTCCAAAGTATATTAAAAAGGGCCTTTCTTGCCATATAGGAATATTTTAAGGACCTTTTTAATATTTTTCCAAATTAAAAATTAACCGGGGACCATTTTTGCCAAGATTGCAAAGTATAGGGACTTGTTTTGTAATTTTATGAATTTATTATCTAAGGGTCAAATTTATCAAGTTGTGAATTACCAAGGACCATTTGATGATAAAAATCCATTTTTTAACATTGAGGGGTATTTTCTGTCAATATTGAAACTGCAGGGACCTGTTTTGCCAATTTTGATATTTTGAACTTCCAAGAGTAAAAATTGTTATTTCATGATTCCTGGGGATTGTTATTGACTTTTCTTAAAAATAAATCATCCAGGGACCATTTCTGACATTTCTTGAAAGTTCAGGGACTGATTTTGACAATTTGGTAAACTTTGGCGGTTTTTTCCTGTTTTCAGTTCTTTTATGTTTGAAACATATAAAAACACACTCTAAGGATATTTGTAGTATTTTGTGGTGTTTCTGAGTGTTTTTACATGTTTTTGTTGTTCAGATTTGACAGAAATGATGAGTTTTTATGAACTCATCAATCCCCTACACTTAACTATTGCTAGTCCCTAGCAATCTGGCATCCACTAAAAACCCATTTTTGAAAATTTAATGGATTTTTGATATCTCTTTACCAGACAGCCATTACTTCTGGAGTAGCCAGGTGTGAAAACTGTGGTACACCTGATAACCGTGTGATTTTGAGCAAACCACCAGCTGTCAACGGATTTGATTAGTCTTTACCAAAAGCCGTTTGCTTCTGGACTAGCCAACTCTTGATGGACAAAGTCAACATCTTGGTGAGCTGATTACCAATTATGGATTTTCACTGCCTTTACCACAAGCCATAATCTTGCGGGCTAGCCAGCTCATTTGCTTATGAGGATGCGGGGGAGCTGAGGAACCATACAATTTTTGGCAAATTGCCAGCCATCAACGGGTTTGAGTTATCTTTACCAAGAGCCGTTTGCTCCTGGATTAGCCAGTCCTTATGTGGATTAGACATGGTGGACTAATAACCATTTGTTGCGTTAATGCCAAGTACTTCATTAAGTGAAAATTTTGAAAAATTTTTAAAATTTTTGGCAAAAACGGGGGTACTAGATGTATAATGTGATTAAATTCGCTAGAATTTCCCCCCCTACACTTAGAAATGAATATTGTCCTCAATATTCAAAGTTCCGGCTATTATGCCGACTCTTTGAATGTAAAAAGGCAATATTACAAGTTAAATGTAGGAACATCATTTATTTTATTTTTGTATTTTTTATTTTTATTCTATGTACTTTATTTACAGTAGGGAAACTCCCCTACACTTGGGTGATACACACGGGTGAAAACCCATGTTTATTCTACTGTTTTTGATTTTTAATTTTTATAAATGTTTTTGTATTTTTAAATTTTATATATATGTACAAAAGAAAGAAAATTCCTAACAACCGCCCCTCGAAAGGGAATCTGGATCTGACAGAGCTCAGTAACTGTAAACAGCCAACAACTAAATGTTGTAACTAAGGGACTAATCAAACTGGGCAAGTTGTGTGCAAAGGAAAAATATTTTTGTATTTTATATTGTTTATGTAATCACTACCTCCCAGGCTTGTGTCAGGTTTACCACGCTAGCTAATCACTTGTGAATGATTAACTGTAATAAATATGTCCTGACAGCTAGGGAGTTGAATGATAAAGTATATAATATACATACAAGGATAGATATTTGAACAAAAATTTACAAAATTTCATTATTATTTATGTACATGATACTAATGTTTTTGTTTTCCGAGTCACTAGCTTGACTCGACTCCGTATTAATTAGTCTGTGGGGAAAGTTTGGAGATCTGGGACAACCATTTGTGGTATGTCCCCTCCAAAGTAGTGTTTCAAACGATGTCCATTTACTTTAAAGTTGGGACCGTCGGGTTGTGATAACTCAACAGTTCCGTATGGGTATACTTTTGCTACAGTAAATGGTCCAGACCAACGGGTTTTTAGCTTGCCCGAGAAAATTTTCAATCTTGAATTGAAAAGAAGAACTCTGTCACCAACGTTAAAAACGCGGTTCTTTATTTTAGAGTCATGTATCTTCTTAGTCTTTTCTTTATAGATTAAAGAATTCTCGTAAGCTTGATCACGTAGTTCATTTAGTTCATTTAGCTGAACCTTGCGGTGATCACCCGCTGTCTGAATGTCAAAGTTTGCATGTTTCAAAGCCCAGTAGGCTTTGTGCTCTAATTCGATCGGAAGATGACATGTCTTTCCGTACACCAACTTGTATAGAGTACACCCAATGGGTGTCTTATAAGCTGTACGAAAAGCCCAGAGTGCGTCGTCCAATTTGTCCGACCAAGAGGCACGGTTTTCACCAACCGTCCTCTCCAGAATTCTCTTTATGCCTCGATTTGAGACCTCCACCTGCCCACTAGTTTGGGGGTGATATGCAGTAGAAAGACGGTGAGTTACACCATATTTCAGCATCACTCTTGCAAATTGATCATTGCAAAAGTATGTACCACGATCACTGATAATGGCACGAGGAGTCCCGAATCGAGCAAAGAGAGACTTCAAAAATTTTACAACTACTCGGGCATCATTGGTGGGTAAGGCTTTTGCCTCGACCCATTTAGATAAATAGTCAACAGCCACGAGTATATACTTGTTACCTCTTGAAGATGGGAATGGGCCCATAAAATCAATGCCCCAGATATCAAATATTTCACAGACTTGGATGATGTTTTGAGGCATTTCATCCTTCTTAGAAACATTCCCGTGATGCTGACAAGCATCACAGGTTTTAACAAGTTCTTGGGCATCTTTATAGATGGTGGGCCAATAGAAACCAGAATCAAACACCTTTTTGGCGGTGTAGTTTGAGTTGTGATGTCCCCCAGTGGGTCCATCATGACATGCTTTGAGGATTTCCATGGCTTCATTACCATGGACACACCGTCGGATGACTTGATCCGCACATATCTTAAAGAGGTAGGGGTCGTCCCAGAAATAGTGTTTAACGTCTTTGAAGAATTTTTTCTTCTGTTGGGACGACATCCCTTTCACTATGAAATTACCCGCATGGTAGTTTGCAAAATCTGCAAACCATGGGGTAGAAGTATCATCCCGGGTAGAGATTAGATTGAGAGTCTCCAGAGGAAAAGTTTCATTAATTTCTTTTCTCTCGAGAATATCCTGATGAGGATTCTCTAACCGGGATAAGTGATCAGCAGCAAGGTTCTCTGCTCCTTTTTTGTCTCGTATGAGTATATCGAATTCCTGAAGGAGCAGGACCCAACGGAGCAGTCTTGGCTTTGCATCCTGTTTAGTGAACAGGTATTTCAAAGCCGAGTGGTCCGTGTACACCACACATTTGGTTAGGATTAAGTAAGACCTAAATTTCTCAAAGGCATATACCACAGCTAATAATTCTTTTTCTGTGGTGGTATAATGTACTTGAGCTTCACTCATGGTCTTACTTGCGTAGTGTATTGGCTGAAAATGTTTGGATTTGCGTTGCCCCAGAACTGCACCAATAGCGAAATCGCTAGCATCGCACATAAGTTAGAAGGGTAAGTCCCAGTCGGGGGCAACAAGGATTGGTGCCTCGGTAAGCTTTTTCTTTAAAGTAGAGAAAGCTTCGATGCACTCGGGGGAAAAGATAAAAGGAGCATCCTTTTCAAGAAGATGAGTCATGGGTCGGGCTATTTTGGAGAAATCCTGAATGAATCTCCGATAGAACCCGGCATGGCCAAGGAAACTCCTGATTCCTTTAACAGTGGTGGGATGAGGCATTTTAGCTATAACATCAATTTTTGCCTTATCGACCTCAATCCCACTTTTTGAAATTTTATGGCCGAGGACAATGCCCTCCTTAACCATAAAATGGCTCTTCTCCCAATTTAGACAAAGATTAGTGTCTTCACAACGTTGAAGCATCTTTTCTAAATGGGAGAGGCACGAGTCGAAAGAATTCCCAATGACTGAGAAGTCATCCATGAATACCTCCATAGTTTTCCCGATCATGTCGTGGAAAATAGCCATCATGCACCTCTGGAAGGTGCCCGGAGCATTGCATAACCCAAAAGGCATGCGACGATAGGCAAATGTTCCGTAAGGGCATGTGAAGGTAGTTTTATCTTGATCCTGTGGATCAATGGGAATTTGGAAGTAACCCGAGAAGCCGTCGAGGAAGCAATAATACTCATTCCCCGCTAGTCTCTCGAGCATCTGATCCATAAAGGGCAGAGGGAAATGGTCTTTGCAGGTGGCTTCGTTAAGCTTTCTGTAATCGATACATACTCGCCACCCTGTAACCAAACGAGTTGGTATCAACTCGTTATCCTCATTTGTGACAACCGTGATGCCACCCTTTTTTGGAACGCAATGTATTGGGCTAACCCAAGGACTATCTGATATAGGGTAAATCAATCCCGCATCGAGAAGTTTGATAACTTCTTCCTTGATAACTTCGTGGATTTTTGGATTTACCCTTCTTTGATGCTGCACGGTAGGTTTAAAGTCCTCTTCCATTAGGATTTTGTGTGTACAAAAATCCGGGTTAATACCCTTTATGTCTGAAAGCTTCCAAGCAATTGCTTGCTTGTGGGACTTTAAAACCTTATGCAGCGTGGTTTTCTCCTCATCCTTTAAGTCTTTGGCAATAATGACTGGTAACTTATCGTTACCTTCCAAAAATGCATATTCTAGATGAGGAGGTAGGTCCTTAAGTTCGACCTCGGGGAAATCATCAGTTTTCTCAACATTTTTGACTTCCGCGTTATGAAGTTGTGGAGGTAGAACAGGAATGGGAGAGGGATCTTTATTCAATAACTTCTCAATGAGAAGTATATCCCTTTCCGGGTCAATCTCTTGGTTATCAATCCCCTCGGGAACTGAATCACTTTTGAGAAAGGCCTCTAATTCCTCAAGGACGAAATCACTTCCCTCAAACGGAGTGAGGGAAGGATAAGAATTAGCGATTATGGGGTGAGAAGAGGGAGTGGGATTGCCACTCGGAGAACTATCAGCGAAACCAAGGATTTCCTGAGCATACTCCTCGGATGCAATGTCAATGACATCAATTCGGTTGACCGATTCAGCATCATAATTCGAGGAGTATCTCGAGGTTTGATCAAGGTTGAACGTTATCGCTTCAGTGCCAACTCGTAACGTGATTTCCTCATCAAAAACATCGATTAATGCACGACCCGTCCTTAAGAATCCCCTCCCTAGTATGAGAGGAACTCTAGGATCCGCATCAAAATCAACAACGACAAAGTCTGCCGGAAAATGGAACTTTCCCACTCTTACAAATACGTCCTCGGCAATACCAAGGGGACGTGAAATTGAACGGTCTGCAAGCTCGAGAGTCATGCATGTGGGACTAAGTGCCTGAAGAGAGAGCTTTTTCCAAACTGAGTAGGGCATTAAGTTGATGCTTGCACCAAGATCGGCCAAGGCAAAACAGTCAACCATTCCTGGAAATACGCAAGGTATTAGAAATCTTCCAGGATCTCCTAGCTTCGCGGGAAGCTGTTTCAACAGAACTGCAGAGCAGTTCTCGTTGAGTGGAGTTCGTGCCATCTCAAACAGTTTTTCTTTATTGCTCAACAGGTTTTTGATTGTCGATGCGAATTTGGGCATTAAAAGAAGAGCATCCGCGAAGCTAATATCGAAGTGTAGTTCTTGAAAAATCTGAAAATTTTTTTCCATCTGATGATTAGCTTTTTCACGGAGCTTTTGGTCTTGCAATCGTGAGGGATATGGAATTGTTGTTTTTGGGTTGGCTTTTGGATTTTCAACAGGACCTTCGGTAGTTTCAAACACAACTCTTTTAGGAGGAGTCGGGATAACTGGAGGTGGGACGTCGTCGGTACTTCCTTCATGAATAGGAGGTATCGTGTCCGTTGTAACCTCAGCTTCTTTTTCCAGTACCTCGGGAGAAGAGAAAGAGGTAGATGGAGTTTTAGGTCCTTTATAAGAAGCTCCACTTCTTGTGGTGATTGCCTTAACATCGCCCCTCGGATTAGCGATCGTGTTGCTAGGTAAAGTACCTGAGCCCGAGGGTCGATCATTTAAAGATTTCTTTATGTCAGAAATTTGGCTGATCAACAACCTGTTGGTTTCTTCCTGTGCTTTCATGAATTGTTTTAACAATTCATCAGAAGAGGTAGGGTTTGGAACAACAGCTGGTGTTTGAACGGGAGGGGTTTGCCCTCGAGTGTTCTGCTGAAACCCTTGATTTTGGAATTGTCCCTGATTAGGGTTTCCATGAAAGTAGCCAGGATTATAGTTACTTGGTCCCTGATTTCTATTCCCCTGATTTTGAAAGTTTTGGGGATAACCTTGATTAAAGTGACCTTGGTTAGAATAACCTTGGTTACTTCTGTTTGGGTTTTGGGGACGGTTTTGGGTGTTCTGGTTAAAACCAGGTGGTACAGAGTAAGTGCTCGGACGCCATGGTGGCTCAGCAGGAGGACGATATGGATTGCCTCCTTGGCTAGAACTACCAGTAATCGCGTTGGTTTCAAATGTGTTATTGTCTGTGGCAGTACAATTATAATAGGCATGTGGTCCACCACAGGTAACACAAACATCCACTTTCTTCACTTCAGCATGTGAAGGATTCTGTGGGAACGAGACTTTCTTCTGATTGGAGTGAACCAAGGCTTGTATAGCATCCGTGAGTTTATCAATCTTAGCATCAGTACTAGATTGACTCACGGTAGAAGAAGTAGAAGGATCGACCTGTTTATTACGTATGGTTCGAACCTTGGACTTATTTTCAATTATTGCTAAAGCTTCCTTGACAGTAAGACTCAAAAAATTCCCTCCTGCTGAGGCATTAAGGTAATCTTGGTCTGCTTGGCTTACTCCGTTATAAAATGTGTCGAGTTGCATTAACTCAGAAAATCCATGGTGGGGGCATTTGCGAAGCAACTCTTTGAATCTATCCCATGCTTCACTGAATGTCTCACCAGGTCTTTGTGAAAACTTGGTGATCTCATTCCTCAGATAGGCAGTTTTGGATGGTGGATAGAATTCATTCACAAATTTTTTAACTAGATCTTCCCATGTTTCTATGGATCGAGGGGGTTGTTTCTCCAGCCAGACTCTGGCTGCTCCCTCGAGAGAAAATGGAAACAGAAGTAGTTTAATAGCCTCCGGCGGGACATTCTTATATTTGATGGTAGATGTGATTTTGTTAAACCATCTTATATGTGAATGAGGATCGTCCCTTTCGAAACCATAAAACTGATTAGAAGTAACCAAATTAAGTAATCCGGTTTTTAATTCGAAATTATCAGATACTATGGCGGGTACAATAATAGCATCTCCATAACCCTCAATGGGTGCCTGGAGAAGCTCTGACA
Organism: Artemisia argyi; assembly: GCA_030686995.1. Classification (NCBI taxonomy): domain Eukaryota; kingdom Viridiplantae; phylum Streptophyta; class Magnoliopsida; order Asterales; family Asteraceae; genus Artemisia; species Artemisia argyi. Next base: position 44,839,820 of record CM060709.1, on the reverse strand, counting down.
TTGGGCGTTCTTCTGCCATGATGACTGCAGGTTTAGGTTCAGTCTGTATTTGAGTTTCAATTTTCGGGGCAGATTGTGTACGTTTTCGAGGAATACTGACAAGCTAACGATGAGGACTTGTAGACCTAGAAGAACGTGTGTGCATGTACTAAAAACAAAATTTTCAAAACTAGATCGAGGCAAAACCACAGTAAACTTAACCCAATAATCACAGGTAAAATGGCTTCTTTATAAAAGGTACACCACTTACACGGATATTACGTTAAATTATTTATCTTATGTTTGGGAACTTATTCTGAAGGTTATTTAATTGTAATTTATTCACAAGAAAATGCTTTTGGGTATATGTGTATGGGTGAAAACTTGGAAAATATTTTTGGAATCGATTCGTTAACCGAAATCGTTCTTTTAAAATCACTCGCAGGCTAGCGGGAGGAAATAAATGGATTCCTCTTCAGTTCGCAATTTAATGTCAGAACTTACCTTATACCAGCTGTATAGGTTGTGATTTTAAAGAAAACGAAGTAATTTAACTTCACGATTTATTTTGTTGTTATTTAATTTTTTTGGTGTTTTTAACATTTTAGGAAAAGTGTTAGTGAACTTTTCAGTTATGATATTTATTTTCACAAAAATTTACAGACTGATGATATTTGTACAGTGAGTTGATATTTAGAACCACGTATGCTTCCAAATTCGTAGTACGCAGCACACCTCCCCGGCAGCGGCGCCAAAATTTTGATCAGTGCTGAACCGTCAGATTATTATTAACCAAGGTTAATAAGTCAAAAACAGCTTAGACTAATGTTCCGTGGAGTACAATGTATCCTCTGGTCGTATTTCCCAACGAGGCGTGAAATCTGTAATAAAACGAAATTTGGGATCGGGTGATTATGAATGGGCAAAGGTGAGTTTGATTTATACTACTGATTTATACAATTGAAATAAATAAGCAAATAAACTTTAAACAGTTACGTAAACTAAAAAAAACGTATACAAATTAAAACTTACGTCTACGTACAGAGAAAAAGGTGAGTTTTAATGCAAATTAAACTACAGGGGGTAAAATTGAAAATTCTACAAACTTAAACTTAAAAGAAAATTTAATTTAAAAAGAAAATTATTTTTTAGATTATTTTAATATTTAATATTAATTATTTAAATAAAAACTATTTATCTATTTAATTTAAAACTATCTTTAATTTAAACTACAAATAATAAAAACTACAAATTAAACTAAAAACTTGCAAAAATATTTTTTAAAACTTAAATGAACTTGAATAAAGTATAAAAAATTAAAAATAAATATTTTTGTCTTTTTATGTGTTTTTTATTAATTAATTACTAAGTATTTTAATTAAACTAAATAAACTATTTTAAGTTACTAAAATTACCAAAATGACTTATAAAATTATGAAAAAATTTATAAAACTAATTAACTATCTCAGGAATCCTAAAAAATTATAAAATTATTCTAAAAATTATATTTAGGCTAATTTACTAATTAATTACTTATTTATTATTTAAGATCTATTTAACTAATTTTAATTAAAGAAAATAGGAAATGAACAGTAACAATTAGGAAATTATTTTTTACAAAGACCCTATGGTCTATAAGACTTTTAAAAAATATAAAAAGATGTTGTTATTAATTAAAAATTATTAAAACTATTTAATTACCTAATATTATTTAATTACTAATTTAATTCGGATTAATTAAAATAATTAGTATTTGAAAAGTAAAAATTATGAAAAAATTACTGCTAGTATATTAAGTGATGAAAAGCTTAGGAAAAATAAGCTTGGTACTACAGCTTATCCAAATAAGCAGTTATAAGCCAAAACAGCTTATTTAAGCTTATATCCCAAAAATGGTGTTAAGTATATTGTTTAGGGAAAGGATGACGGAACTGGTGCCCCAGAGCTACTGGAAGGGGGTGTGTCACTTATACATGCATGCTATCTAGAGGTCCCAGGTTCGATTCTCACACACCCCAAATTTTTTAAACATTTTTTTTTAATTTTTCTTTTACACAGCTACTGAACAAGTAAAAATAAGTAACTTTAAAAAAAACAACTTTTTTATTTCACACAAATAAGCTCTGTAAGAGCTTATTAGCTCAGCAGATGGCTTATTAAGCCAAAGTTGGACTTTTAATAAGCTAAAAGCTATAAACAAGCTAACAAAGGAAAACTAATATGCAATAAGCTTACAATAAGTTGAATAGACTATGAATAAGCAGAAGCACACATGTTTAAACACTAAATAAGCTAATAAGTTAAAATAAGCAAAACCTAAATACCACAGACCACATCAGGCCAAATTGAGAACCTTTGGTCCCCTGTGGGGTCCACAAGGGGGTTCAGGGGTTCAATTTTATGATTGAACTTTGAGGTTGGACTGTTGGTCTATCAAATGGACCAATAAGCTCACCAATAAGCTAAGTAATAAGCTCAGTATGAGCTTTGGAAATAAGCTCCAAAGCCTGAGTTGCTCAGATCACAAGGTTCAAATGGCTAACTTTCAAGCTTGTGTGGGGTCCACACAATGGATCAAGGATCCAATTTTAAGCCTGATCTATTTAGATAATCATTTGGGCTTTTCAATAAGCCAAGAAGCAGCCCCTGGGTCCCACTAATGAACCTAGGTGAGGGCTTGGAAGTTGGGTGTTTATACTGATGACTCAGTATATCTAATTTGGACAGGTCAACATTAGGGCTCAAATAAGCTCTAAACCAATAAGCTGAAGTACAAAACAAGCTAAGATATTCCAAGATCTACTGATAAGCTACTTGTAAAACTAGTGGTAAGGTTTGGGACCCACTGAATAAGCCAGAAAGTGCTTATGAACCTTGGTCAATTACACTGTGCACAGGGCATGTACTTGCCCTGCAGTGCCAAATAAGCACTTATATAAGCTAGAATAAAAATCACAAAAATAATCCAGATATGAGATTTGAAAGATAAGCTGGTAAATTTTAAGTTCTGAAAAGATCAAAGTCTGAATTGCATCACAAAATTCATGAAAATTCCTTGAATTTTTGAGTTTCTGACAATAAGTTCAATTTTGACTTTTTGATTTTCACTACTAGTTGACTTATATGAACTTTGAATCAATCTTACTCACTGATTATGTTATATTAAACTGTATTAATTCTATATTTAGCAATGAAACCAACTTATGAACACAATAGCATGATCATGAAACATTAAAATCCAACAGATAACAAGTAGGATATAATTAACAACTATTTTGACTTTCTCACAAATGAGACCTGAATTTTATGACTTAACTGAGATAATGGAACCTTACGTAGCATGTAGTAACTAAAAACAATAACTTAAACCACCTGTATACCACAATAACAAGCAAAACCAAACACCCCTTTTCTTGACTGAGGTGGAGATTTTTCAAAGCCAACAATAGATTATTACCAATTTATGAATACAGAAGCAAATACTATGATTATATAGACCTATTCAAACACAAATACATCAATATTAACAACAACAACTTAAAAATTACTGATAGACTATAATTGACTGAAAATGAAATACTAAGTAATTATTAATATTAATAAACAACAATGATATTATAAGTTATATTACAACTAAACTAGCCTAAGTAATCATAAAAATACTGGAACGACAGTTAAATACCAAATATATAATGAAAAGACAAAAGTGAGATTTTTGCTTACAAAATGCTTCCAAAGTGCAAACTGAGAATCAAGGACAATAGAACCAAGGAACACACCTAATAGCTTACCACTAAGCTTCTAAACCCAAGGCAATCCAGAATAGCACTTGCTCCAGTGTTTCTTTCTTGTTCTCACTAATTTTTTATTTTCTCTCTATTTAATTGATTTTTTTTTATTTTTTTTTATTTATGAGGAACTTTGATTTCTATGAAACTAAAACCTTAATTTAGTTATTCTAGGAGCTTATATGAGATTATAAGTCCTATAACAACATTTTTGTAACACCTAAATATGTAAACATGAAAATTTGAAATTGTAAGCTGCATAAACTATAATTGATCATGAAACTGAAATTAGAGCTTGTAAATAGTTTTATTGAAACACTAGAACATTAGTACAATACTTAGAAATTGAAACTTGAACTGAAATGATAAACTAAAATTTTAACGACATACATGAAAAATGAAACTAAAACTATCTCAACTTCCTCAGCCTCTTGCTCCTTTTATAGCCTTCAATACTGTTCCAGATGTCCTCATGAGCATTTCCCACCATGTGTATCCCTTGTACGTGTCCAATTTGATTATGACTGTTTAAACCTACATTTGGCGCCAAAATTAGTAGGGGTTGAATTGGACTGACTCAGGGCAATTAATGCCTCTTGTATTGTTGTGGAGGATATAGGGAGCCATTTGGGAAGGCTAGGGGTGGAGTGGATGGTTGATGTGATGGTTGCAGAGGGTAGGGGTGTGGTGGAGATGGTGGGGGTAGTACGTGGCTTCTCCTAGGGTTAGCTTTAGGAGTGGGTTTTGTTGAGGAGGTGACAGAGGGGGGAATGAGGTGGAAAGGTGATGGCAAGTGGGGGTGGTGTATGGTGGATGGTGATGCAGCAGGTGAGGAGGGGGAAGAGGTTGAAGAAGGTGGATGTGGTAGTCAACGCGGGTCAAAGACCCGTGTTAACAAAAAGGGAAATGGGCTTGGTGTAGTGGGCCTGTGGGTTATTTACTTGGACCAGGCTTTTTTATTTCTTGGATTGGATTTGGAATTGGATTGTGTTAATTTTATTTTGGTCCGTATGGTTTAAAAGGTAATAAGCCCAAGGACTTATTTTGCAAAATCTGATTTTTCATGGACCAAACTTATAATTTTCCAAAGTATATTAAAAAGGGCCTTTCTTGCCATATAGGAATATTTTAAGGACCTTTTTAATATTTTTCCAAATTAAAAATTAACCGGGGACCATTTTTGCCAAGATTGCAAAGTATAGGGACTTGTTTTGTAATTTTATGAATTTATTATCTAAGGGTCAAATTTATCAAGTTGTGAATTACCAAGGACCATTTGATGATAAAAATCCATTTTTTAACATTGAGGGGTATTTTCTGTCAATATTGAAACTGCAGGGACCTGTTTTGCCAATTTTGATATTTTGAACTTCCAAGGGTAAAAATTGTTATTTCATGATTCCTGGGGATTGTTATTGACTTTTCTTAAAAATAAATCATCCAGGGACCATTTCTGACATTTCTTGAAAGTTCAGGGACTGATTTTGACAATTTGGTAAACTTTGGCGGTTTTTTCCTGTTTTCAGTTCTTTTATGTTTGAAACATATAAAAACACATTCTAAGGATATTTGTAGTATTTTGTGGTGTTTCTGAGTGTTTTTACATGTTTTTGTTGTTCAGATTTGACAGAAATGATGAGTTTTTATGAACTCATCAGGGTGCTACGGGGATTGGTATCCATTCAAAGTCATGAAAGAACGAGATAAAGTAAACATAAGAAAAACTCAACCAAAACGGGTTTTAAAGTTTACATTTATCCCAAGAATTATCCAAAATAAGGCCCAAAAAAAATAAACATATGTCCACAATAGTTATCAGAGTTTTAGAAATATAGATCCATAACCGGTGCCAATGCCAAGCCTCCAATCCCAAGCATCCATAGAGCATCACTTAATTACCTGAGAAAACGTGCTAAAAGTCAGCTTTCGCTGGTGAGATCATAGGTTAAAATTCATAATTCGATATAGTGGACATATACGCAAAACGCTTGCTAGCTAGACTAGGCCTCAATCATCCAACCAAAATATCCAACCAATATAAACCAACCGAATCAACTCAACCAAATCCAATCAAACCTATAGGTGCACGCTATAGCTCAAATCAATCCAATCAATAGCTTACCTAGCTCAAGTCTAGGCCTCGCTCTATAATTAATCCAATAGCTTACCTAGTTCGGGACTAGGCCTCGCTCAACAACCAAATCAATAGCATACCTAGTTCGGGACTAGGCCTTGCTTAATCCTACCTAGTTCTATAAGCATAGCAAGTTTTGAAATAAATAAAGAAAGCGATAATAGTCCACATAAAACATTTGCACGTTTCTCACCCCAAGTATTGAAAACAGAGTTCAAAAGTAAAAGTGGGGCTATGACTCAACTCAAGTCCAGAAAATCCTCAAAATAAATCGATAGAGAAAGACGTAAGTAAACCCAAACAACTCACGTAACGGCAACTACAGACTCGGCACTTCCTAACAATATCAAACTCGTTCAGAAATCTTTTCCTCAAAATCAAACATTCCCATTCTCGAACGTATTCCATTTTTACTTTCCAAAAATATCCATTTCTCGAATTAACTTCATATTAATTTGAAATTCGACGTTTGGTATCTATATGGGTGAAGGGTCAACACAACTCAAACCAAGAAGCCACAACAATGAAATAATAATCCAACTATAGGTCTAATATTAGCCCAACATATTATTTAAATAATCATCAAAGCTTATCAAATCCGTCGATTTGGTAATCTCCCATATTTATTTACGTAATATATCTTTCCAAAATTATACCCAACCTAAAACACATAGCACAAAGAATTCTATTTGGTATATATCGTAGTCCAATAAATTCCCTATATATATCGTCGAATCGGCCAAATTCCACGAGATACATAGTAATTTATTACCCAAAAACATATACTACAACCTATGGGCGTCGTGGGATACGATGCCCATTTAATGTACTCATTTTATATCGTCAAATAACTCGATCTAATCCGTCGATTAAATAAGTCACTTAATATATAAAATGTTTATATTAATCGTCATCTATCCGTGACAACACAAAAGTCACAATATAAGGCCCACTTGGACTTTAAATAACCAACACTCGTATAACTCGATAAGTTTCTAAATTTATAAACAAAATCACGTTTTTAATTATTATTTACCCGACTTATTATTTCGCCATTATTTATATAGTTATTATTTATAGCAATAGTCCGACATTTATTACACTATTTGCATAGTATAATAACTATCGTTATATTGTTATAACGTTTACCCGTGATCGTCTTATTATTAATATACGCATTCATATATATATATATATATATAGGGTAAGGTTCTAGAGAAAAGTGCAATTTGTTAGAAAAGTGAGAAAAAAAGTTGTAGGGTAGAATTTGATAACATTTGAAAGTTCAGGGTAGAAATTAAAATTAAACAAAAAAAGGGATATCAGGTCGTCATTTTCATTCATTCACAAAAGCTATCTGTATCATTATCCCCAAACATCATCTGCACCGTCACCACCATCACCACCACCACCACCATCGCCACCGTCTTACATCGTGTAACCACCGCGTCAATCTTCACTTCCGTCACACCGATGCCCAACATGAAGTATGTATGATGAGATGACTCAGTGGCACCACCACCATTGTAGCCGTCGTCTTCCGTCGTTCAACCACCGCGTCAATCTTCACTACGCCATCGTCACACGGCCACCATCAATCTTCTTTAGGTTAATTTATTATATATAACATTTTAAATTATTTAATTTACATAAATTTATTTATTTATTTATTTTAATATTTAGATAGAGATAATGAGGCTGTCGTTTTATATTGAACTATATGACATCTTAGGGCATCTTAAGGCATCTGTTTGTTTGATTAAGGCATTAACAAGTAATTAATTTTATGGTGTATGTTAGAATGATTAAAGTATCATGTTACAAAATTAAGTCATCGAGAGTGCATGGTTAGTGCATCAAGTAACAAATTTAGGGCATAAAATGTGTGTGATTAGAGAATGAAATGGAAAAGTAAGGGCATCAAAGGTTTATGATTAGAGCATCTCATAAAACGTTAGTGCTTCAAATGTGTATGATTAAAGCATCGCGTGATAGATTACGAATTCTGTAGAGTATGATTAGAGCATTTGTTTGTTTGATTGGTGCATCAAGGTTTCATAAAATATCATATCTTTGTATGTTTAGTGCATCATTGTGAAAATTATGTTTAGTGCATCCTTGAACATATTAGAGCATCAGTAGTATGGTTAGGGCATCAGTGATTATAATTAGTGCATTGTTAGACATATTAAGGCATCGGTGTGTGGGTTTAGTGCATCAGGTTGTAAGTTTAGTGCATCGTTGCTCATAATAGAGCATCCATTTGTATTTTTAGTGCATCGCTGGAAATAATTGGGCATCTATTTGTATGTTTAGTGCATCGATGAACACATTAGGGCATCAATGAGTACGACTAGTGTAGTACATTGTCAGACATATAAAGGCATCAGTGTGTATGTTTAGTGCATCAGTTTGTATGTGTAGTGCATCGCTAGTCATATTAGGGCATCCATTTGTATGAGGCTATGATCACTGAGTTCTTTGGCAGAGTGTTGAGTGTTGACTTGCATTTGGATGATTCAAAATTGCGACCTAGATGTTCAATAGTACTGTATTATTTTTTTGCTTGTGTGTGATCTATTGCTTGAAGATCCAAAAAATTATGGTTCCTTAAACAAATTGCTTTAATCAATATACCTCGTATAATTATACGAGTAATAATTATATCTAACAAGTTAGCTATCAATATACATACATCAAGGAAAAACTGGAGAATACAATTACATTTGGTGACAAGTCTAGGCTAGGAAGAGGTGGTATATAGGAGTTGTGAATTGTGTAACATTTCATCCTGACCCCACGCGTCTACTCGTAAGCTCATATATTTATTCGAATCGGTTTTTGTTCTTTACTAGTGTTTGTTGCTTTAACGTACGACAATAAGTTATGATTTATTGTTTGTACTTCCAGCATTTTTCTGGAAGTGATGATACAACTGCACGAGTTCGGGATCTTACAAGCAAGAAATGTGTCGCAACTTTAGAGAGACATCGTTCTTCAGTGAATTCTGTTGAATAACAGAAGATGGATGGACTCTTTTGAGTGGTGGTCGAGATCAGGTATTTTTCACCTAGTTTGCTTTATGTAATCACATGTACCAGATCATTACTAACAATCTTGATAATAATGTAAAAAAACTGCTAACTTCAGGTTATAAACTTGTGGAACCTTTATGACTATAGTTGCACAATGGGTGCACCTAAAAATGAAGCAATTGAAACTGTATGTGTTATTGGTTCTGAAACTGTATGTGTTATTGGTTCCACGTCTACCTTTGCTTTGTGTACTCGAGGCAAAAGTGACGAGTCAGCATTCTAGTTTTTGTCCGTTGGTGAACATGGAATTGTGCAGATATGGAATTATATTGGGTAAGGAACTAAATATCTACTATTAATGTAATATCCATCAATTCATTTTTAAACGATACTGATATAATTTTGTGTTGCAACAGTGCAGTGTGTATATATAAACAAGCGTCATCGGATGTTATTGTGAGCAAAAATGATGAAGAAGAAGCTAAAAGAGGTTTCACGTCTGGTGTGATGTTACCCTCTGGTCAAGGGCTGTTATGTGTCACTGCTGATCAGGAGTTTCTTTTCTATTCTCCATCCGAATTAAACGAAGGCAGTTTTCAGTTAAAACTTGATAATAGGCTTGTGGGATATAACGAAGAGATAGTTGACAGAAGTTTTTGGGCGTTGAAGAACAATTTCTTGCTGTTGCTCGAGTGTTGAACAGGCAAGCTGGACAATCTACTGATGTTACATTTGATTGTTTATTTTGTTTTCTAATGTTGTATCCTTTCAGGTAAATAAAAACTGAATGAAGTCAAAAGTGCAAATCTGTTTTTCTACAGGTGCGCTTGTGGGATGCAAACAGCCAAAGCCGCGTTGGAGTTGAAGAGGACACACATGAGGCATTGGAGCTGTTGCCTTTTCAAAGAAGTCACATAATTTTTTTGTTAGTGGTATGACTGCTAAAGTAAAAGTTTCCGTCTATGCTTCTCAAGTCGGCATCCCTAGGTATTCTCTTGTACATATATTTTAAAGTTTCTGTATATAAAGACCGTATTCAGGTGGTAAAAGTTTCTGTATTAGTGATGTTTGATCACTTAATGATTTTTCAAAACTGCAATAATTCTCATATTTATAATCCAAATAGTGAGAGCCTCCTTGTCTTTCAAAGCCTCATAGGTAACATACATATAAGTCTTTCAAAACTGTTTGATTAGAATCGGATTCAAGAAAGTGGAAAGGAGTTAAACCACTTTATGGACGTGGGTAGACAAGCCTTACTCGTATTGGAACTGGGTAATTTTTGTACCTTTCTAATGAAGATTAGTGCATCTGTTAACAAATTTGTGCATCCAATAACAGTTTGACCAGGAAAGTACCCGTTTTAACCCGTTACCCAACCACATGCTATTTAAAATCCAGGCTATTTGTGACCTTGGTTTTGCAGCCCTTCACCCCGGTTCTTCCATTACCCTGACAGCCATCGGTTGAGACTTGGTTAGGTATATCATGTGTTTTTATATTCTTATTCAGTCTTTCTGATCAATTCGATAATCGATCTGGGAATGGGGGTGAGTCAGAGTATCAGACAAGGGGCCAAAATGGGTAAATTTGTAGAACAGGAAAGTTCATGGCTTTATTAATGATACTTGGTTTGACATATCTTATGGTCACTCACGCGAGTGCTGTTCATTCTATAAAGAATGGCATATCGGGAGGTACTTTAGTGCATCCGTTTTGAGGTACTCTAGTGCATCCTTTTGAGGTAATTTAGTGCATCTATTTGCATGTTTAGAGCATCTGTTTGGATATATTAGTGCATCCAGTTGCATATTTTTTCACGATGACAATGCTGACCCCGGCATTTAAAATTTTTTGGAGCTTAATAGTTTTATCACAAGGACTTATTAGGTATGTCATCTTGTTATATATTACTACGATGTTTGACTTTGACCAGCAATATTTGTCAAAATTAGGTAATTGTGGCATTTATGATTGCTTACAGAGCTAAGATTTTCTTGGAGGAAGTGTTGAAGGTTTATAGCAGAAAATATATGAATGCTTCAAGAATGCTTGGAGATCAACTTTCTATAGCTTTGGTTGTAAGGTCTCATGCTTCATTCGATGCAAAGACGTTTAGCTCACATGAACCATTTCTTGAGGACATTGGTGGTACATCTGTGCTCTTTTTGCCTTGTGCAGTTTCTGAAGGTGCTGGTCAATTTCATGGCGTGCTGTTGGATGTCAAGGTAAAAAATCTTGCAGTGGCCCTGATGTTTATGTTATCTTTATAGTTTGAATAGGTGGTGATCAACAGTTTAGAACCATCATATTGGATTTTATTATTTTAGTCAAACTTTGTTGGGCTGGTTGGCTAAAGGGTCAAAATGGGTTGGTTTTGATTGGGTTGAGCCGCAACTGCTGCTTTTATCCATCTTTTTTAATTATATAAATATGATTGCTAAACCAAATGAGACGTGTTCATTACTATTTAGCAATTTTTTAAAGCTGAAATGGGGTGTTTGGCATTGCATTTGAAGGTGACTATACTGTGTTACATAAGACAATTAGCTGTAACCAAACTGTTGTGCATATGAAATTTGAAGGGGTGTATACAAATGGGATTGTTTCATTATTTGCTTATTGCCTTTATATATAAGCTGTCATAAATAAGCAGTTTCAATTGGTTTACCAAAAATAGTATATTTGTCTCACCAATAATCAGATAATAAGTAGTTCAAGTGTTTCAAAAATTCTAACTATATAAAGTTTTACGTGTAAATTGACCCTCAGTTTTAATACGCCAAACATTATACACTAATTATTTGCAACTTCTGTAATATCATATATATACTCTCAAAACTTCATGCCAAAAGACCCCTAGATGAGACCATCTTAAAGATGATATCTACCTTATAGCTGACATCTACCTTAAAAAATGGTACTTCCTCCTGGATTTGCTGCGTGTATTGCACTATTGCTGAAAAATCAGGTCGGAGTTTAAGGAGGGCAATATTGTCATTTGAGAATTGTTGTGTCCAACAGTTAAGTTCAATGCTGAATATTTCATGTTCCTCGTTGTGCTTGTTTTAATAGCAATGATAACATGATATATTTTTTGTTATCATATGAACCCTTTTAGCTAACAATCGAGTAATTTTGCCAATGGACTGTGAACGATCTGTACCAGAAATAGCATCAGACATTATGAAAGAGCGGAGTCCTAAAAGGTATATATCTCGTATCTTCATGAATAGGGTTTATCTTAAGTTTCTCAGTTTATATCCACGTATTGTCATGATTTATAATCTCAACTTAACTTTAAAACTATGCACCTTATTGAGTTATATTGCGTATCAGTAAAAATCCTATTATATCAGTAACTGGCATGTTTGCTTTCGAGTAGAGGATTTGGACATAAGATCGTTAGAGTGAGTGATGTTTTTGTTTTCTTGGAAAATGCAGTTGTGAATAAACGGGTTGATACCACTTCTTTGAAAACGCATAATATGCTGCAATCCTAGTATCCCGTAACAACCAATCTGAAACACCCATATAGACTTGAAATTTCAGGTTTAAATCATTAATTATGTAGTTTTCGCTTGCAGGTTAGTGGAAAGTCAGTCGGGAACATAGGCTTGGGAAGAACCGGCTCAACAATCACACAAAGAATGGAGGCGTTTGGTTGTCCAATTTATATGGGGCGGAATTCCAGTGACAACTGATATGATCCTGAAAACCGACTACGGTTCACTTTCCACGACTTCAAATTATTTGATGGCTGACATATCCTCTGTTGTCCCAGCATCTAACCTGACGGTTGTTGAAGGAAATGAAGAGTACCATGTAAATGCTAGAGATTTGGTTATAAAAAGTTGTTTGATTGTGGTGTAGTGGAACTAGTAGACTACTGTTTAAATTTGTATATGAATATGTTGAAATAAAATCAACTCTAGGTAGCATTTCATTAAGATATCCTTAAGTACGATGAGAAAGACTTTTCTAAACATTCATCGGTCAAGAAAGCAAGAGTCAATTGGACTGTCAATCTGCATCAGAAATACAGTTCAAAAGGATGTTTAAATATTTAAATCTCGACTATCCAACATATGTTTTTTGTTAATTGTACTTGTTTTGTATTCGAACTGTGAATAGTAACCGTATTACGTATGTTTAATTTGACGAATAATTATATTTCCAATGCATAAACGTATCACCTGATATTGTTTAGTTTAAATGTATAAAAAGTTACAAAACATCCCTTAATAAATAAAGAAAGTAACAAAGAAGCCCATGGACTTGGGAGGAAAAGAAGGAGGGGAAAGAGACATGTACGGAACAAACCTTATAAAATAAGAGAAGTTACAATAAGGCCCCTTGAGTTGGTTAAAAAAAAGGAGGAGAAGGGGAGGGGGTGATTTGTACACTTTTCTCACTTTTCTACCAAAGTGGACTTTTTTCATGAACCAACCTATATATATATATATATATATATATATATATATATATATATATATATATATATATATATATATATATATATATATATATATATATATATATATATATATATATATATATAGGTGGGTTTATGAAAAAAACCCACTTTGGTAGAAAAGTGTACAAATCATCTCCTCCTTTTTTTCACACCAAACTACAGGGACTTAATTGTATTTTCCTTCATTCTTTAAGGAGTTTTTGTAAATTCGCACCCTACCCCCCCCCCCCCCCCCCCCAAAAAAAATTTTTTTTTCCCGCCAAAAAATTTTTTTTTTTGGGCCAAAAATTTTCCCGCCAAAAATTTATAACCCTGATGCACCTTTTTTTAATGCATCTCAGTTATAAAAATTGGTGCATGGTGCATCTCAGTTATAACTAAGATGCACCAATTTTTATAACTGAGATGCACTAAAAAAAAAGTGCATTCACGTATTTCATCTCAAGCTGGGCTAAAATGGTTATATCATTTCTTTTGGGCTAAGTTGCTACTTGTAGGGGTGTTATCGGTTCGGTTTTCGGGTTATTCGGTTAATTCGGTTAAAAAAATTAGGGTCAAACCGTGAATCAAAACAAACCGAATTCAAATTCTTATTATAATTGAGATGCACCAATTTTTATAACTGAGATGCACTAAAAAACAAGGTGCATCAGGGTTATAAATTTTTGGCGGGAAAATTTTTGGCAAAAAAAAAAATTTTTTTGCCCCAAAAAAAAAATTTTTTTTTGGCGGGAAAAAATTTTTTTTTTTCGGGGGGGGGGGGGGGGGGTATGTTTCAAAACATACCCATGAAGTTTGAGATGTTTCAAATTAGACCCTAGTAACTTTTTTTCTCACTTTTCTACCAAAATGCACTTTTCTCTAGAACCCTACTATATATATATATATATATATATATATATATATATATATATATATATACACGTATATAAACGATTATATTCTTAATAATAGTATTACGAGTATTATTTTTAATATTGACTTATAAATGTTTATCGAGTCATGACTCTCGGCTCATAGTCCAAGTCCAAAATAAGAATCAAGTCAAAATAAATATATCATCTCCGTCCAATCAATCCCATATCCACGTGCTACAACATGAGGGTCCGACTACAACACCCAACTAACCTATCTCCGTCATCTAATGACCGTCTCACAATCGGTCCCCAATTCCACACTCGACAACACATCTCCAAAATATCTCGCAAATCCAAATATACCACTTCAAGTCCAAGTAATATTTCAATAAGTACCAAGGTCAAAAATATCACAACCACGACAAAAACAATAATAATAAATCGACAAACAACAATATATCCGAAAACCAAATAAGTTACGGGTTGAGTTACCAAGTCAACCCGGGTCAAGATATGCCCGAAACATGATACGAGAGCCACACCCGATACCCATAGGTCTCGGCTAGCTCTTTGAGCCCAAACCGAACCAAAACAGCCCCCTTGGGGGTGTCGGCCAAGAAAACCAATGACCACAAGGGTCCTTCGAACCCAACCAAGGCAACCAAGCATCACAAATCGACAACCAAAGATCAATATACACCGAATGGTCAAGAAAACATCACAACAATCACCCAAACCGAGAGCATAAGCTCTCGGTCGAGTCTCGACCCATCGAGAAGCATGAACCCGGATACCAAACTTCCATTTTACTTATTATTATCAAAACCCACTTGAATCTTGTATCAATAACCATGAAACCCGAAAAGAAAATGAAATTCGTGACCCTAGGTCACGGTTCGAACCCAAAACTCGAGTCAAAACTCGACCTACCTTCAACTCCAAGGCCAAATCGAATGAAACTTCAAAAAGATACGAAAAATGGTGATGAATACGTGGTGATTAAATTCGAAAAGGGTGTTATAGTGGTCCAAATCGCGCGTGGTTTGCACAAATAGATAGATCGGAAGAAAATGGTTAAGATGGTGGTGTTGGATTTAATGTAGGGTCGGCGGGTAGTGGTGCTATGGTGGTGATTAAGGTGCGGTGGTGATGGTTGTGTTTGAAGAGAGAGAGAGAGAGAGAGAGAGAGAGAGAGAGAGAGAGAGAGAGAGAGAGAGAGAGAGAGAGAGAGAGAGAGAGAGAGAGTAAAGTTGGTGAGGGTGGTGATGTTTGTATGTTGTGTTGCAGCCACAAGGACGATTTTGTGGTTTACTCTTAAAAAAAAAGAATTTTTAAATAATAATAATAATAATAATAATAATAATAATAATAATAATAATAATAATAATAATAATAATAATAATAATAATAATAATAGGGTGTAGTGGTGGGTTAAGTAGCCCGGTGTAAATACACGGCCAAACCCGAAACCTTAAATAACCAAACAACTTTCTCAAACCGAACCCGTTCCAAAAATAATAATATCCGAACCCATATTAAAATATAATTAAAATTGTTAGGTTAACCTAGTGCCGGAGTCAATGTAGTGCCAAAATAACGATCTCAAAATAAATCATCACGAACGAATCAAATCAAACCATAAATAAATAGTAAATCCTCATAATAAACGTACGATCAAAATACATACCAACGTTCATAAAACATCTCGTCCAATAAACTTTTCAAAATTTCCAAAATTATAAATTTTAAATGTAATGCGGGTTTTAAAAACGGCTCCCTATTTTGCCAGTTGTCACATCTGCTCTCTTTGAGGTCACCAGGTACTTGATATACTATTCGAAATATCTTTTGGTCATCATACAACATTTTAGGCCCTCAGTTGATATATGTTGGTTAAACGGGTCGCTGAGTGCATTACAGGTACATGTGCAACCCATGTTTCTGATATTGTTCAACCAGAAGTAGGCACTCGTGTGTTTAGTATTCTCTTTCACGATTTAATATACATTTTTCCTTTCATTTTGTTTATATGTCAGAGTATCAGACAAGGGGCCAAAATGGGTAAATTTGTAGAACAGGAAAGTTCATGGCTTTATTAATGATACTTGGTTTGACATATCTTATGGTCACTCACGCGAGTGCTGTTCATTCTATAAAGAATGGCATATCGGGAGGTACTTTAGTGCATCCGTTTTGAGGTACTCTAGTGCATCCTTTTGAGGTAATTTAGTGCATCTATTTGCATGTTTAGAGCATCTGTTTGGATATATTAGTGCATCCAGTTGCATATTTTTTCACGATGACAATGCTGACCCCGGCATTTAAAATTTTTTGGAGCTTAATAGTTTTATCACAAGGACTTATTAGGTATGTCATCTTGTTATATATTACTACGATGTTTGACTTTGACCAGCAATATTTGTCAAAATTAGGTAATTGTGGCATTTATGATTGCTTACAGAGCTAAGATTTTCTTGGAGGAAGTGTTGAAGGTTTATAGCAGAAAATATATGAATGCTTCAAGAATGCTTGGAGATCAACTTTCTATAGCTTCGGTTGTAAGGTCTCATGCTTCATTCGATGCAAAGACGTTTAGCTCACATGAACCATTTCTTGAGGACATTGGTGGTACATCTGTGCTCTTTTTGCCTTGTGCAGTTTCTGAAGGTGCTGGTCAATTTCATGGCGTGCTGTTGGATGTCAAGGTAAAAAATCTTGCAGTGGCCCTGATGTTTATGTTATCTTTATAGTTTGAATAGGTGGTGATCAACAGTTTAGAACCATCATATTGGATTTTATTATTTTAGTCAAACTTTGTTGGGCTGGTTGGCTAAAGGGTCAAAATGGGTTGGTTTTGATTGGGTTGAGCCGCAACTGCTGCTTTTATCCATCTTTTTTAATTATATAAATATGATTGCTAAACCAAATGAGACGTGTTCATTACTATTTAGCAATTTTTTAAAGCTGAAATGGGGTGTTTGGCATTGCATTTGAAGGTGACTATACTGTGTTACATAAGACAATTAGCTGTAACCAAACTGTTGTGCATATGAAATTTGAAGGGGTGTATACAAATGGGATTGTTTCATTATTTGCTTATTGCCTTTATATATAAGCTGTCATAAATAAGCAGTTTCAATTGGTTTACCAAAAATAGTATATTTGTCTCACCAATAATCAGATAATAAGTAGTTCAAGTGTTTCAAAAATTCTAACTATATAAAGTTTTACGTGTAAATTGACCCTCAGTTTTAATACGCCAAACATTATACACTAATTATTTGCAACTTCTGTAATATCATATATATACTCTCAAAACTTCATGCCAAAAGACCCCTAGATGAGACCATCTTAAAGATGATATCTACCTTATAGCTGACATCTACCTTAAAAAATGGTACTTCCTCCTGGATTTGCTGCGTGTATTGCACTATTGCTGAAAAATCAGGTCGGAGTTTAAGGAGGGCAATATTGTCATTTGAGAATTGTTGTGTCCAACAGTTAAGTTCAATGCTGAATATTTCATGTTCCTCGTTGTGCTTGTTTTAATAGCAATGATAACATGATATATTTTTTGTTATCATATGAACCCTTTTAGCTAACAATCGAGTAATTTTGCCAATGGACTGTGAACGATCTGTACCAGAAATAGCATCAGACATTATGAAAGAGCGGAGTCCTAAAAGGTATATATCTCGTATCTTCATGAATAGGGTTTATCTTAAGTTTCTCAGTTTATATCCACGTATTGTCATGATTTATAATCTCAACTTAACTTTAAAACTATGCACCTTATTGAGTTATATTGCGTATCAGTAAAAATCCTATTATATCAGTAACTGGCATGTTTGCTTTCGAGTAGAGGATTTGGACATAAGATCGTTAGAGTGAGTGATGTTTTTGTTTTCTTGGAAAATGCAGTTGTGAATAAACGGGTTGATACCACTTCTTTGAAAACGCATAATATGCTGCAATCCTAGTATCCCGTAACAACCAATCTGAAACACCCATATAGACTTGAAATTTCAGGTTTAAATCATTAATTATGTAGTTTTCGCTTGCAGGTTAGTGGAAAGTCAGTCGGGAACATAGGCTTGGGAAGAACCGGCTCAACAATCACACAAAGAATGGAGGCGTTTGGTTGTCCAATTTATATGGGGCGGAATTCCAGTGACAACTGATATGATCCTGAAAACCGACTACGGTTCACTTTCCACGACTTCAAATTATTTGATGGCTGACATATCCTCTGTTGTCCCAGCATCTAACCTGACGGTTGTTGAAGGAAATGAAGAGTACCATGTAAATGCTAGAGATTTGGTTATAAAAAGTTGTTTGATTGTGGTGTAGTGGAACTAGTAGACTACTGTTTAAATTTGTATATGAATATGTTGAAATAAAATCAACTCTAGGTAGCATTTCATTAAGATATCCTTAAGTACGATGAGAAAGACTTTTCTAAACATTCATCGGTCAAGAAAGCAAGAGTCAATTGGACTGTCAATCTGCATCAGAAATACAGTTCAAAGGATGTTTAAATATTTAAATCTCGACTATCCAACATATGTTTTTTGTTAATTGTACTTGTTTTGTATTCGAACTGTGAATAGTAACCGTATTACGTATGTTTAATTTGACGAATAATTATATTTCCAATGCATAAACGTATCACCTGATATTGTTTAGTTTAAATGTATAAAAAGTTACAAAACATCCCTTAATAAATAAAGAAAGTAACAAAGAAGCCCATGGACTTGGGAGGAAAAGAAGGAGGGGAAAGAGACATGTACGGAACAAACCTTATAAAATAAGAGAAGTTACAATAAGGCCCCTTGAGTTGGTTAAAAAAAAGGAGGAGAAGGGGGAGGGGGTGATTTGTACACTTTTCTCACTTTTCTACCAAAGTGGACTTTTTTCATGAACCAACCTATATATATATATATAATATAGTATATATATATATATATATATATATATATATAATATATATATATATATATATATATATATAGGTGGGTTTATGAAAAAAACACCACTTTGGTAGAAAAGTGTACAAATCATCTCCTCCTTTTTTTCACACCAAACTTCAGGGACTTAATTGTATTTTCCTTCATTCTTTAAGGAGTTTTTGTAAATTCGCACCCTACCCCCCCCCCCCCCCCCCCCCAAAAAAAAAATTTTTTTTTCCCGCCAAAAAATTTTTTTTTTGGGCCAAAAATTTTCCCGCCAAAAATTTATAACCCTGATGCACCTTTTTTTAAAGCATCTCAGTTATAAAAATTGGTGCATGGTGCATCTCAGTTATAACTAAGATGCACCAATTTTTATAACTGAGATGCACTAAAAAAAAAGTGCATTCACGTATTTCATCTCAAGCTGGGCTAAAATGGTTATATCATTTCTTTTGGGCTAAGTTGCTACTTGTAGGGGTGTTATCGGTTCGGTTTTCGGGTTATTCGGTTAATTCGGTTTAAAAAAATTAGGGTCAAACCGTGAATCAAAACAAACCGAATTCAAATTCTTATTATAACTGAGATGCACCAATTTTTATAACTGAGATGCACTAAAAAACAAGGTGCATCAGGGTTATAAAATTTTTGGCGGGAAAATTTTTGGCAAAAAAAAAAAAAAATTTTTGCCCCAAAAAAAAAATTTTTTTTTGGCGGGAAAAAATTTTTTTTTTTCGGGGGGGGGGGGGGGGGGGGGGGGTATGTTTCAAAACATACCCATGAAGTTTGAGATGTTTTCAAATTAGACCCTAGTAACTTTTTTTCTCACTTTTTCTACCAAATGCACTTTTCTCTAGAACCCTACTCTATATATATATAATATATATATATATATACACGTATATAAACGATTATATTCTTAATAATAGTATTACGAGTATTATTTTTAATATTGACTTATAAATGTTTATCGAGTCATGACTCTCGGCTCATAGTCCAAGTCCAAAATAAGAATCAAGTCAAAAATAAATATATCATCTCCGTCCAATCAATTCCCATATCCACGTGCTACAACATGAGGGTCCCGACTACAACACCCAACTAACCTATCTCCGTCATCTAAGACCGTCTCACAATCGGTCCCCAATTCCACACTCGACAACACATCTCCAAAATATCTCGCAAATCCAAATATACCACTTCAAGTCCAAGTAATATTTTCAATAAGTACCAAGGTCAAAAATATCACAACCACGACAAAAACAATAATAATAAATCGACAAACAACAATATATCCGAAAACCAAATAAGTTACGGGTTGAGTTACCAAGTCAACCCGGGTCAAGATATGCCCGAAACATGATACGAGAGCCACACCCGATACCCATAGGTCTCGGCTAGCTCTTTGAGCCCCAAACCGAACCAAAACAGCCCCCTTGGGGGTGTCGGCCAAGAAAACCAATGACCACAAGGGTCCTTCGAACCCAACCAAGGCAACCAAGCATCACAAATCGACAACCAAAGATCAATATACACCGAATGGTCAAGAAAACATCACAACAATCACCCAAACCGAGAGCATAAGCTCTCGGTCGAGTCTCGACCATCGAGAAGCATGAACCCGGATACCAAACTTCCATTTTACTTATTATTATCAAAACCCACTTGAATCTTGTATCAATAACCATGAAACCCGAAAAGAAAATGAAATTCGTGACCCTAGGTCACGGTTCGAACCCAAAACTCGAGTCAAAACTCGACCTACCTTCAACTCCAAGGCCAAATCGAATGAAACTTCAAAAAGATACGAAAAATGGTGATGAATACGTGGTGATTAAATTCGAAAAGGGTGTTATAGTGGTCCAAATCGCGCGTGGTTTGCACAAATAGATAGATCGGAAGAAAATGGTTAAGATGGTGGTGTTGGATTTAATGTAGGGTCGGCGGTAGTGGTGCTATGGTGGTGATTAAGGTGCGGTGGTGATGGTTGTGTTTGAAGAGAGAGAGAGAGAGAGAGAGAGAGAGAGAGAGAGAGAGAGAGAGAGAGAGTAAAGTTGGTGAGGGTGGTGATGTTTGTATGTTGTGTTGCAGCCACAAGGACGATTTTGTGGTTTACTCTTAAAAAAAAAGAATTTTTAAATAATAATAATAATAATAATAATAATAATAATAATAATAATAATAATAATAATAATAATAATAATAATAATAGGGTGTAGTGGTGGGTTAAGTAGCCCGGTGTAAATACACGGCCAAACCCGAAACCTTAAATAACCAAACAACTTTCTCAAACCGAACCCGTTCCAAAAATAATAATATCCGAACCCATATTAAAATATAATTAAAATTGTTAGGTTAACCTAGTGCCGGAGTCAATGTAGTGCCAAAATAACGATCTCAAAATAAATCATCACGAACGAATCAAATCAAACCATAAATAAATAGTAAATCCTCATAATAAACGTACGATCAAAATACATACCAACGTTCATAAAACATCTCGTCCAATAAACTTTTCAGAATTTCCAAAATTATAAATTTTAAATGTAATGCGGGTTTTAAAAACGGCTCCCTATTTTGCCAGTTGTCACATCTGCTCTCTTTGAGGTCACTAGGTACTTGATATACTATTCGAAATATCTTTTGGTCATCATACAACATTTTAGGCCCTCAGTTGATATATGTTGGTTAAACGGGTCGCTGAGTGCATTACAGGTACATGTGCAACCCATGTTTCTGATATTGTTCAACCAGAAGTAGGCACTCGTGTGTTTAGTATTCTCTTTCACGATTTAATATACATTTTTCCTTTCATTTTGTTTATTGTATCTGACATTGATCTGTTACAAATACAGATGCAGCCATTGTTTCTGCTGGTCCCTAGGTCCCTCTAAGTGTAGGTTAGTAATCATATATTTCATACCGTGTTTTTCGCTTATTATTGGATATAAACTAAAAGGTAATATTAACTATAAATAATTTTGTGCATAGGTGACAAAGATCAATTTACCCAACTGTGCGGCTAATAACATCCTGGAAAGGGTTTATCATTGTCAATATTGAGCACAAAATGTTAAGAAATTAAAAAACTTCCTACTTTAAAAATTCCAAAATCAACCTCAATGTAGGAGGTAAGAAAAACAAGCCATGATACCCAATGTCAACCTACTATTTGACAGTATCATAGGACAATGTTTTGCAATGTCTCATTTGTTGGCTTTTGGAGGTTCATAAAATTCAGAAAATAAAATTAAGTAAGAAAAAAATATCAGTCTTGAATTACAACTAGGGGTGTTAATCGGGTCGGGTTGGTCGGGTTCGGGTCAAACGGGTCGGGTCCACTCGGGTCGAGGATAGAAATAACATACCCGAACCCGACACTATTTGAGGTCGGGTTACTCGGGTTCGGGTCAAGTCGGGTTCGGGTTTGTGCCATTTACAAATTCCACGGTTTGACTTCTTAAAATAGTAGTTAAACTCACATAATTTGTTTGTTGCATAAGCTGTATATGAATCATAAGTCCATTCAAATTTAACCAAAATTACCCATTTAATGATTTGACCCTCTTTTATTAAGTTCAACTGAATATAACTTCAAAATATAGCATACATAGTCTTAAGAAAGTACTTAATCAAACAACATCTATAACATGTATCATGCAACATCACTAGGCAATATATCTTCAGGCGTATATACACCAGTAGGCAATATATGTTCGTGCATATATACTGATATATGTTCATGCATATATACATCAGTAGACATATAGTAGGTAAATACTAAAGCAACATATGTTCATGGTATATATGCAACATCAGTAGCCAAATACTAATTTGGGCCTTTCAATTAAATTAAGATTGGGAAAAGTGAAAAAAAAAAAGAAAAATGAAAAAAAAAACTAGATCGGGTTAGGCGAGTTGACCCGAACAAGAATAGGTAAAGTATTTTGAACCCGATACCCGACCCTAATTTGTATTTGGGTTAATCGGGTTGACCCGACTAACCCGAGTTAGTTTTTAAACCCGAGTAACCCGACCCGACTATCCTTAATCGGGTTCGGGTCCGGGTCGTGTCGGGATTTATGACACCCCTAACTACAACAAAAAGAACGACATAAAGTGGTTCTATATTCATCCATTAAATACTTTGAAATAGTAATATTTATTTGAAAGGTTTGAAGGTTTTTTTTGTCTTTTTTTTATAAAGGTTTGAAGATTGACATAACAACACTTGGAAATCGTTTGGCTCTAAAGCTTAAAATACTGGTTTTGCTTTCGGAATTATAAGATAAGTATTACAACTCATGCAAATATTGCGTGAAACCCCATAAAATGTCCGTTTACTTTATAATAATATATCGACAATAAACGTTGTGTATAAAGAAGTTTTATTTCGCATTTGAGTTTAATCATATACTATATAGTTACAAAGAGCTTTGTATATTTTAAACGTTCTATAAATATTAATGCTCATTTAATGCATTCAATATAAAAATTATACGTTTATAACTTATTTACTTCAACAATATTTATAAGTCTAGCCCACCCATCGAGCGGGCTTTGCAATTCCAACTAATCTAGATAAAGCCATGTGATCATAAAGACAAAAAAGATTTGTTTCATATTATAGATGACTAGTTACACAAGGAGCGTTTCATTTCTGTAGGCTGGTCCGGCCTATTGCTCTTTCCTTGTGCCTATTTGGTTCATGGGTACAACTTAAATATGGAATTAAAAAAAATAAGAATAAAAAAAAAATCCTGTTGTTCTACATGGTACGTAGATTTTAATTTTGATTAGAATTCCTTGGATTATGCGAAGTAGCACATTCCGACAATTTATGGAATCATGATTGTGATGGCCATTTTTTACCCGCTTTCTTTCACTATAGTAAAATGTCAACAAAAATTATAAGTCATGCCCGCCCATCGGGCGGGCTTTGAAAACTAGTATATATATATATATATATATATATATATATATATATATATATATATATATATATATATATATATATATATATATATATATATATACATATATATATGTATATATATATATGTATATATGTATATATATATATATATATATATATATATATATATATATATATATATATATATATACATATATATATATGTATATATATATATATATATATATATATATATATATATGTGTATATATATATACATATATATATATATATATATATATATATATATATATATATATATATATATATATATATATATATATATATATATATATATATATATATATATATATATATATATATATATATATATATATATATATAGTAGGTAGTATAGCAAGAAGCTTGAGAAAAGAAATGCTACACAATATTGTTACAAGCATTCAGGGGATCATTAATCCAAGCATACCAGTTACAACGAAAGTTTCTATCTCAGTGACTAATCCAAGAGATTTTAATGTCTTCCAAAAGAGTGTCTTTTCATGGAGGGGTCAAGTCAAAGCATAGCCTATTCCTGTATCGCCATATAACCCAACTCGCAGTTTGTATAACAGCATCGAAACACCGTTTCAGGTGACTAAAGAGTAGTCGAATCTCAAAGAGATTACATCATGTAAGACTTTTGGGTAATCTCTAAATCCCCACCAATTCGATATTGATAAGCATATACTTTGAAACCAAGCATTCAATAAAGAGGTGTTGTGTCATTTCAATACAATTATCAAAAACTGGGCAATGAATTGAATCAAGTTCGTTACCAGGACTATCCAGATTGAATCGAGTCGGAAGCCTATCATTGATCAATCGCTAAGAATGAATATTGATTTTAATGGGTATGATTTTGTTCCATCTTGTTTTGTGTCCGAGTAGGGTTAGAATTGAATTGTCTAAATGTTGGCTCAAAGTAGAAACTCTGAAGATCTTTGAGTGATTAAGTGTAAAATTCCATTTGTCACTCTCCCTTGTGAGTTTAAAATCATGAAGGAGCCGAGTAAGATCCTTTTGTTAAGCAGATTCATGGCCCGTTCGAATTGGCCTTCGCTACGCCCAACATAATTGGGTTTGTCCATCAATAGTAACACACCTTTCACTAATTTTGCATTGTTGTGAAATGTCCGGTGATACAATCTTGGGAACATAACTATATGTTATATTTAATAACAAAATGATGTCAATTGTCATAAGTAAATTCATTAATTGCATTAGATTATTATATGTTACAAATTTTCAAAATAAGGTATACATATAAAAAAGTGTATAAACTTAATTTTTGTAAAGACTTCTATTAATAGAAAAGCTTAAATGCTTTAAGACTTTCTATTTAAGCTATAAATTCTTCACTAGTCATTATATTAGCTGAATTCACAGCCAGGAACCTTCCTCTTTGTCGACTATAGGTTCGATGTTTTTAGTCCCCCACCCGCATCGTCAAAATAACGAGTTTTCAATGATACTTTTTATGGTACGGAGGTGTCCCACACGATTATTAAGCAACTCTATTTTGATTATTGTATCTAACATAATCACGTGTATTGACTCACGGTTGTTATTAGCCTCTTTGGTCCGTTCCGCTGTAAAGAATGTCTCATGCATATTAGGACTATCATTTATAGAAAGAAAAAGCATGTGGTTTTTCCTCGTTCAAGGAGTAAGAATAAAGTGAAGTTAAAGCTAATTGTAATGACTTAAAGTTTTGAACTTGAATATAACAATCAACATCCACTAAAAGAAGAAGAAAATTAAGCATAAAAAGTAGTAGATGCTGCAGAAAAAACAAAAAACAAAATAGTAGTTTGAGAAGGGTGGAATGATCTAGAGGGCTAAAATCAAAACAATGTTCAGAACAGCTCATATTTGAGAATATCTGAAAAAGGGCTTGTAAAGTGATTTGATTTAATGGTCTAAAGATGTTGAACCACTTATGTAGAAATCAAATTAGACGGTCACATAGGGGTGGAAACGAGCCGAGCCGAGCCCGAGCCTGCCAGAGCTCGAGCTCGGCTCGTTTAAGTTTTAAAAGGCTCGAGCTCGAGCTCGGCTCGTTTCGAGCCTTAAACTTTAAGCTCGAGCTCGGCTCGTGGAATATTTTATAGGCTCGGGCTCGGCTCGAGCTCGGCTCGTTTATACGATTTGGCCATGAAAAGTTAAAGCTTGGCTCGAGCTTGAGCTCGGCTCGTAATATATCTTTATTGAGCTCGTTAATAAGCTCGAGCTCGGCTCGTATATAAGTTAAAATATCATATTTTGGTTTAGGCTCGTTTAGGCTCGCGAGCCTAAACGAGCTTTTTATGTAAAGCTCGAGCTCGAGCTCGATTAATAAACGAGCTGCAACTTAGGCTCGAGCTCGGGCTCGAGCTCGTTTAGGCTCGGCTCGTTCGAGCTTTTTACCGATCCGATCCCGAGCTTTTCACGAGCGGCTCGGCTCATTTCCACCCCTACGGGTCACATCTTAATTCATCGACGCGAAAGACACAAACACTAGTTCATGCTAAGCTTGCTTTGCGCGAATCCAACCTTATTTATTACCCAGTGATTTACGAAGAATGCTTCAATTTATATAGGTCAATGGCACTTTGGCCACTGTTGTAAGATCCTATTATTTTGTTCTTTACATCCAACTTGTGGCCAAAAGATCATCTAAACTCTATCAATCAAAGCATAATTATTACACACTTCACAACTTCCATTTCATCAACAGTAAAAATCTGGATCTTGTTCTTTTTCATCTTGTCTTGTTCTCTTTTGTTACTAATCAGTCATTGTGGTTTGATATTTAGCTTTCAAAGATGCAAACATTAGTGGACATGAGAATCCTCCCTTTCTAGCCAACATAATTTTGGTAGTACAAAGTTAGTCTACGGAGAGTGGAGATCGAAAAAGGGATATAGTGTTCGTTTGAATGGAACATAAAGGAAAAGTGTGTTTGGTGTAACAAAAGTAATGAGCATTGCACAAGCTCTTTCTTGGATGCCACCATCTTACCATATGCATATGATTAAACTATTTCCCATTGTAAATTCCACTTACTTGCGGGCATGGTGCATCAACATTCTTAATAAACAACTAGGAAATCATATTCGAGTTCTAAACCATTGGCATCAATATATAATCATTTTTGTAATTCAATGGGCGATGAACGAGTAAATACCATGAGTAAGTTTCCTAATTCACGGTCAGAAAAAAATGGATTTATGTGAGATATATAATTAAGTAAGAACCAAATAAGTTTAGAAACCAAAAAATAAGCCTAAATAAATACCCCCTTAAGTACAGATTGTTTAACTTAAGAACTAGTAATATGTCATCAAAATGACTATTTTCCCCTAATTTGACACCAGGAATGAGATATAGATTGATCAATAACAACTCTTTGCAGAAAAAATCATTTACTATATTAACTTGGAATATTATAATTATTAATGAATTACTGAAAAAGGTTTTGAATAATTAGTGCTATTTACTGAATTAACATGCGAACTTTACAAGAATCATCCCGGCCCTCAAATAAAAATAAGCATGAAGACAAACCATACACAAAAATATATCAAACTATGTTACGGTATTTGTAGATCTGCTGGCTTAATTATTTGAGGTTTAATAGTATAATGATTTGAACGTATCAAAGTTTAGTGTATAATGCTCATCATCAAAGCTACATTTCCATCCATACATGTAGTTATCAAGTCATTTTAAACTTGAAATTATTATTAATAAGTTTCCTTGAAAATTTGATGAACTCCAATGTTAATATATTGAATCGTGGGAGCTTGGAGAATTAAAAGGTGAAATGTTTTTCGGAGGTTTGTAGTTCGGGTAAGTTACAGTTACGGATGATTCGATTAATGGAAAATACAAATGCACGCTACCTGGCTTTCCAAGCCAAACTTAGGCAAATGATCGATAGACGTACACTGGATTTGTAACATCTGTAGAGATCATTGTGACGGAAAACACTCACAGTACATACATGTCCATGTTATCAGACTTTGATCCTTCGTGGACAACTTTGTGCCACCTTTTTAATTAATCAAAACAAAAAGATGGTTCTAGTGAACAGTTATCCAGCCACACTATAGTACAATTGTGCATGGTTATACAACTTTGAAGTGTGGCAAAACCATGTTAAAAAAAAGTCATGAAATTATTAAATAATAATAATAATAATAATAATAATAATAATAATAATAATAATTCCCTGATAACATTCGTGTAAATTGAACCTGTGACGACCAGAACAATCATATGATTTTGAAGTGTTTACATCAGTTAGTATGGGTGTATATATATGGTTATATCATTCTAGAAAGCTATATATAATGCATAGATGAGGAGAATTATAAACAAGAGATGATTCGTTACAACAAAAATATGAAGAGAAAAACTATTTTATTTATGATATATCTGCAATTCACACACTAGGATATTACATAACGAATGTAGAAATTAAATAGCTTCAATCAGTTTTTTCTAACGACGACCATGAGTCAATCATCGCTTAATACCTCGATACTGTTCCATTTGTTTGTCCTGTCATGAATATAATCCGAAGCTTTTCTGTCAATACGAGGATCAGCCCATCGTCCCTCTCTATCTTGATCACTAGGATACACTTTATAAGCCTTCATCGAGTCATCCCAGTACTCATCACCACCTCTTCGAGTCTTCTTGAACCTGAAGATAGCAAAGAACGAAAAGTAGGATTTCTTTTGAGATTTTTTTCCACCCATTTGTTCTCTAGCAGTGCTTGTGAGCTCCTTTTGTTTGTAAGAGTTGGGGTTTGCATGGTATTTATACAAGAACCAAAGAATATCTAGAGATAATCTTGACCGTTGAATAAATCTTAGGCGTGTGGTAAGGTGAAGCTTAGGCATAGAAGAACATGTCATGACCACCTTTCTTTATTTTCCAATTTGGACTCATGCACTTACATACTACAGTAAATTTTGTTCTAGTAAGAGATGAGATTTGAGTTTTGTAGTTGGGATTCATTTACAGAGTAAACGGCAAAATTCGTTTATATAATGTAGTTCGCTTATTCTGGCTGAATCATTATCATGAACTGCTCACACTACTGACTAGTCATTTTTTAAAGACATTACGTTAAACAAAAACATTCCTGAGAAAAGATGTGAATAGGGTTATAATATGTCTATTTGCAATTTCATATTCTTCACAACGTTTAAATTGATGTAAGCTTTGTGCATCTCTTTAGCATGCCGACCTTCGGGCAATGATCATTTGTTTCAGTCATCTTTAGCCCTTTAGCAAAAAGTTGAGATTGAACTCATGATTATTAAATAATGAAACCCCGTAGGTTATAATCTTCATTGAGCCACAATATATAGAGCTAACCCTATAAACCCTAAACCCACAAATTACTAGCTTGGGCTTATTTATCATCTAATACTCGTTCGCAATTCGAGCGGCGAAATCGCTAAAGCCCGAATTGGAGGATTGAATTTAATTATTAAAACATGAAGCTAAACATAAAAACAAAACTAAAGATAGTTAACCATTAACGCAATGAAAACATAATTTGTTGATGAAGAATTCCGGCAGCAAGCGAAAACAATTCTTCAAGCAGCAAAAAAGACAAATAAGTAGCAAAAGCAAATAATTGATGACGACATCTGATAGCAAGGGAAGATTAATTTTTACCATGCAACAACAGCAAAAGCGACGAAACAAAAATAAGAGTAAAGCATAGGAAATGGATAAATGGTGGCGGCTAAGGTTTGACGGGGTGACATAGAAGAGGCTGCTGAACTTAGCTATACCTAGGGGTGAGGATCAGACCCTCTCTAATACCATATTAAATAATGAAACCCCGTAAGTTATAATCTTCATTAAGACACAACATATAGAGGTAGCGTTATAAACCCTAAACCTACAAACGGCTTTGGACTTATTTATCATCTAATAATGATCTATTTCTCTAAAAACCTCATTGACATCGTTATCGTGAATTATTGGTATTAATCAGACAATACCTTAAATGAAAACATTCCTAAGAAATAATGTGAATAGAATCATAATATGTCTATTTGCAACTTTTAGATTCTACATCTGTGTGTAGCATGTGTTTTTCTGTCTTTTTTTTTTTTTTTTTTTACCTTTATTTACTTGTTGTAACTTTGTAAGTAGCAGGAATCCCTTTTGATAATTCAAGTCTTTTAAGTTTAAAAATAAACTTTATCTGTCTTAACAAGCAAGAAATTTAGGCTACCAGAAAAAGCTAGAAGTAAAAATATTCATGTTTGGTATGATACACTTTGTTCAGAAAAATAACATATGTTTATTTTTTAGAAGTTTCGATTTTCTATCATTTGAAAAAGTGAACCATTTACTTTATTGACTAGAATTGTTTTTGTTTTTGGACTCGTTATTTGTTTTGAATTTTTTGGACAATGGAAAGGTGTCGTGAGTGACCAAAATTACTCATTTGGGGCTCACGGGTGCCACATCACTTTAATACCTCTCACAACTAACCCCCTCCTCACTCACAACTAACCTCAACTTACTCATTTGGAGCCCATCACTTACAACTTTATTTATTTTTTATTCATTTCATTAAATAAACTAAATTCATTTCATTAATGATTAAAAATACAATACAATACAATAAAAACATGCGAAGCGTAAAATAACGAAACGGTTAAAAACGATATGGAAATAGTTAATAACGATACTAAATAATCGAACGATATGAAATTTAACACACAAATAATCGAACGATTTATATAGATTTGTAATTGTCGATAAGATCTGACTTCTTCTCCCACACTTGCAACACTTGTTCTCTAACCATTTTCAAAGAGATCTGAAGTTGCAGATCCGTTTCATCATTTCTTAATAAAGTTTCTAGACTGACCATGATAATTGGATGGTCTTGAGGCAGCTCACGCAACCTTTCGAGCTCTGGAGCACGAGTATGCATCTGTCGAATAATACGAGTTATCTCACCTTGCAAAGTGTTAATCAACTTAAGTTCTTTTTCTTGTTCATTGTGTAATCGGGTAAGGATAGTGTTTTGCACCTCAGCTGGTTGGTTAGCCATATTGTGTGTGTGAGAATACGAAGTCTTGTTTAAGTAGTATTTATACGGAAAACTAACCGTTAAAAGATATTGTAAAGGGAAACTAGTCGTTAAGCATTTTATTCAGATTCAAACTAGCCGTTAAGCATTTTAATAGTACAACATATTAAAAACGATACAGAAATTCAAATTCAAGTTGGAAGAGCGGGATTTCAAAATTAAAATTCAAATTCAAATGGTAATGATTTATTGAAATACACACGATACGGAAATACAAATACAAACGATACGGAAATACAAATACAAACGATACAGAAATACAAACACAAACGATACGGAAATAAAAAAAATGATACTAAAATAGAAATACAAAACATAAAACACTGTTAAGCAATGTATCTGTTCCATATGGGGCTGTTTTTCAAAATTAACCACGTGTGAATATGTTTGAAGCCTCTTTCACGAAAGCTTCTTTAAAGATATTCATAGCATTCTGAAGACGATCAATGTCATGGCTTGTACGCTGCAAATTCAAGTCACTGGTACAAAAAGTTGTATTGGTCACGCCAAAAATGTGTGACGATGTGCATATAGTTACACACGTTTTTTTCGTTGTGTGTCACCATAGGTCCCGCCACTGTAGGTGGCATATGGTCACATTGTTGAGTTCGTGGCTTTTTCCATCGAAAAAGAGTGACAAAACCCCGAATATGTGTGACAAATTAGGCACAAGTTTTGTTGGATTAGTCATTATCAGTGACCGTAAACCCCTTATAGTCACACGAATTTTTTTTTAGAGTAACTATTGTTCGTCCTTTGGCCACATAAATATATAATATATGTGACATTTGAGATGATATATTCAAGTAAATGTGTATTTTGTGTGACTATTTCCCGTCCTGTGGCCACATGAATATACAATAAATGTGACGTTTGTGATGATTTAGTCACACAATGGGTGTTATTTTTTTGGAGTTAGTCACATACAATTTAACACAATGTGGCCAAAAGTGTTAATAAGTATGACCATATGCTGTTTAAAGTGAAGAAATTTGTATTTTGTGTGACTATTGATCATCCAATGGCCACATGAAGTTTATGTTTGCGTGGCATTTTGTAATATTTAGTCACACAAAGCATGTTTTTTTTGGGTATTTAGTCACATACAATTAAGCAAACAGTGGCCAAAAGCGTTAATAAGTGTGACCATATGCTGTTTAAAATGAAGAAATGTGTATTTTGTATGACTATTGATCATCCAATGGCCAAATGAATTTTATGTTTGTGTGGCCTTTTGTAATATTTAGTCACACAACGAATTAAGCAAACAGTGACCAAAAGTGTTAATAAGTGTGACTATATGCATCTTTTAGTCACATTTAAAAAATCAATATATATCAAAATAAATTCAAATACAATAAAATTGGAATGTATATAACTGAACAAAATATAAAATTGGACATCCTTTTATACACCAAGGAGTCCTAGTTGGCTTACAATAGTTTCTTAAGTATCTATAATCTTTTCCATAAGCAACTAGCAACTTCGAGCAGTCTTAATATCTGAGCAGTACCAACTTTCACTAGCAGTAGTAACTTTTGTACTAGCAGTAGTAAATACTCAGCACATTTTCTTTGAAGTTCATGAGCTGCAGTAAATCCATCTACGCAATATTAACACAAACATGATCAGCAGTAATTCAAACAACATCATGAAGACTTTTAATCCAAAACAATGAACATAATAAAATTTGCAGTTAAACTTACAAGTTTTTCTCCCATTGATCTAATCTCATCATCTGGATATAAAAGCCTTGAAAATGTAGGCTGCTGCATATCAACACATCAGGATGAGAGCAGAACTAGAACATGTCAAAGCTCACAACATAACAGAACTAGATGGGCCACTGGTTCAACTATCTGCACAAACATGATAGGAGAGTTACTACTAGTACCACGTTAGTACCGCTGGAGCAGAGTTACTACTACTAGTATATGTGTATATATATATATATATATATATAATAGAATGTATATAAATGAAGCAAATATATATACAATTGTAATGTAGTATATAATCAAATTCTCAACTATCATAAGTTAAAACCTGTTGACTCTTCGCCGCCTTAGCTTGCTTTTGCAATGTTTAACTAGAGACCAAATGTTTTCGCTTCGTTGGTACTAATTTTAGTCTAGTATTTTGTTCACTAATATTTGGTATCGTAGTTGGTGGTGTAACCTGTAGAACCAGTTTGTCATGGCTTAAGTGTTTTATTACTTACCACTGTTTCCATTAGTGGTACGTTTTCCAAATTTTTAATGGCCATTGGAGTGGTCACCTGTAATATAAATTAAGAAATACAATGGTGTTAGCATTAGAAAATGAAATTGTTAACATCATAAAAAATGGCTTACATCTGAGTCTAATGGCAGTTTCTTTCTGCAAAAAAATATGGGAAATGTAAGAAACCAAGGCACTAATATCCACGCCTCAAAAATGAAGTGTGCCGGAAAATCCAGCTGAGGGAATTTTTAGCCAGGCATCCCATGTATCATCCTCACCCGTGAAAATAACATGTAGCCCCTGCAAGAAACAAGTAACGTGATTAATGCTAACATAGAAGACGACAACATTAGATGTCCCAAATATAAGTTTAGCATCAAAAAACAAACATACGGGTTGCATATCAAATCGGGCAGCAAATAATATACAATTGGTTGAAATGTTCTGCAGTGCCAAACCTGGAACGAATAATTGTCAAACACATTACCAAGAAAGCAAATCACTAACATTTGGTACAAATGAAACAGTTTCACAAAAAGCAACCATATTTGAGTTAATTTCCTATATAACAGATGTTATGTTAATCTTTTGATAGATAACTTACGCAACTGTGATAAGCAAACTCCAACTGTTCAACAACATCCTCCTGGAGTGGAAACCAAGTAAGACTCCCTTTACGAGCAAAATAGTGGCCTCTTAGAACACGTCGATTGTCTCCATTCCAATAAACAGGAAAACTATATCGTCTTAATAAGTCTACCTGCAACGATTATCACCACACGAATTTATAATCAAAAACATGTTTTAGGCTAATTTTAATCCACGAAAATCAATATAAATCATTTTATATTCGATTACACATTCAATAAAATATAAATTAAATATGTGTTTGAGCATACCCTTGAACAGAGTAGGATAGGTGAGATGAGGGTGATGGTGGCTTGACTGTGATGGTGGTGGATGTGGTGGTTATCTCGAACCAAACAACCGAAGCAAACAAAGTCTCCCATACAGTTTCCTTGTCTTGATGACGGTGATGGCGTAGATGAGCGATGGTTGATGGAACGACGGCGAGATACGACGGTGAAGTGTGGCGGTGGTGTGTAAGTTGGTTCTAGAGAGAAAGAAAAGAGATGAATAATAGAGAGAAGATGTATCTGCTGACTAGTGTTAATTAGTGTTTTGATTTTGGGTGAAAAACGGGTGAGAGTGAGCGGGAGATTGAAATTTTGGGGAAAATTAAGGGGCGGGATATTGGGCGCTATATTAAAATTTTGGAGATCTTGGAGATTGAAAGCCTATCAAATGAGCTCGAAATGTTTAATGAGTTGAGCTCAACCTTATATAAGTTGGACTCGAGTTATTTTTCAGTTCTCGAGCTTGTAAGTGATATAAAATATGTTTTCTTTTTTTATTTTTTTTTATTTTTTTATGTAAGTGTACTAAGTGCAAATACTTATTTATGAATGTATCAAGCTTTTCGAGCTGAAGTCGAATCGAATTCAATTCTTAGGTTATATTTCAATTTTAATTTGTGTAAGAAAACACATATTTACAGATAAATCGAGCTTTTTGAGTCAAGCCCAAGCCGAGTTCAAACTTTCTCGATCTCGGATAACATGATCGGGAGGTCCCTGGATACATTGTGGTGGTGGTGCGAGTCGATCGGGTTCGAGAGAGAAGGAGAAGAGATGAATAGAGAGAAGATAGATCTGACTAGTGTCTGGGTTTTGATTTTGGGGAAAAAAGGACCGGTATCTTGAGCTGGAGATTGAAATTTTGGGGAAAATTAAGGGGCGGGATCTTGAGCGCGATATTAGAATTTTGGAGATTGAAAAATTATCAAATGAAGTCGCCGAAATGTTTAATGAGTTGAGCTGAACCTTATATAAGTTCGACTCGAGTTATTGTTGAGTTCTCGAGCTTGTAAGTAATATAAAATATGTTTTAATTCCTAAAAATCCTGCAAAACATTCGTTGTGACTTGATACACGAATTTGACTCAAACAAGTACTAATATGTATGCTAAGTCCTCCATTACCATAAAATTAACCAAATACACAAAACTTCCTACAAAAACATGTAATGGCTCAACCCTAGCTAGCAACAACACATTATTTCCTTGATACGTACTCTACCATAATTTTATTATAATTAGCACGAGAGATTATGTACATGCATGGGTAAGGATGAGTTAAGGTAGGCATGAAAGTTCATGTATCCGATTTTACAAGGAAACTGCATGTTAAAGAGACTGTCCTTTTCAATTCTTATCCTAGGGTCAACATACTTAAGAGGATCAACTTCCTCTTCTCTCCTAACCTCATCAATAACATCACCATCACCTAAGTCCTCATCAAAATCCGAGTAATAAAAAGGGCCATTCCCATGCATCGAGGAACCAAACGATCAATGTTACGGTTATCCATCGAGAGTGCTAACAAGCAGAAACAAGAAGAAAGATAGACTAAAGAAAACCTATAAAAAGAAAATAAAAAATTATCTCACTAGATATGAATCTAATGAGTAGACCTAAACTAAAATAAAATTCAACCTAAACAATAACATTTCATAACCATAATTTAGGACAACATTTCGATGAAACATTCATATAGTTTTGTGTCTATGATATATAATTATAATTTGTTAATTTGTATAATATATTACAAAAACTATTATGAAAATGACATTATAGCTAGTAGGATCTTAAGATCCCGATCTGATCATACGATCACGATCTTGCAAAGATGAAAACGATCCTGGGTAGGATCCCGATCTTGAAAACCTTGCATCTTACCATATGTACTCTTTGGGTGATTTTTTAAATACAAAATACACTAAAATACAAATATACGTACCTTTAATACTTTTACTTTTTAAACTTTTAATACTTTTAGGTTTTATACTTTTAATCATTTTTAAACTTATCTATACATCTTATAATGCATCTTTGACTCTCCCTCTTCCATTTTTTAAGATTTCTATTTATACATTTTAAGTAAATACAACAAATTAAGCTATATGTACAATCACTTTAAGCATTAGCACCTACACATATTGACTAGTCAACACTTATAATTAATATAACATTTAAAACACACTTCACTTATCTATACATCTTATAATGCATCTTTGACTCTCTCTCTTCCAATTTTTTTAAGATTTCCATTTATACATTTTAAGTAAATACAACAAATTAAGCTATATGTACAATCACTTTAAGCATTAGCACCTACACATATTGACTGGTCAACACTTATAATTAATATAACATTTAAAACACACTTCACTTATCTATACATCTTATAATGCATCTTTGACTCTCTCTCTTCCAATTTTTTTAAGATTTCCATTTATACATTTTAAGTAAATACAACAAATTAAGCTATATGTAAAATCACTTTAAGCATTAGCACCTACACGTATTGACTGGTCAACACTTATAATTAATATAACATTTAAAACACACTTCACTTATACTAGTAATATATAATATATGAAAAGCTTATCAAACACACTTCACACATTTCAACATATAATTAATACTCTTTCAGTCTTTCTATCTCACCCTCACAAAGTCACAAGTCAAAGCTTCCCTTGTATTTGTATCTCTCTCTCAGTCGAAACTTTTAATACTTTTAGTTTGGTTTATCTGATTATTTCATTGTTTGTGTTTATTTAATTAGGGTTATTTAGTGTTATGGTTTATGTATTTGTATATCGTGTTTTTTATTGTTAAGGTTTATGGTTGTTTTTTAGTTTTACTGCGAATATTTAGGCTAAAACATCCAAGTATCAAAGATGGAAGAAGTATCAATGATGGATGGACAGACACCACTTTCAAGTATGAACATAAACTTGTTCTCATGTTGTTCATCCATTATTGATTCATCTTTGCTCTTTGTCAAAATACAGAAAAAATTATCAAGTATAAGCTGTAAATAATAATTCGGGTTCGTTGCTTGAGAAAGAATTTTCAAGTTTTTATGCCTTGGAAACCTTAATATGTATCTGTATATCGTGTTTTTTATTGTTAGGGTTTATGACTGTTTTTGGGAGTTGGCATTCCCTTAGGGCTATCGTAGAATCTACATAATTAATATGTATGTTCGTCAAATCTAAGAGAGCAATATATATAAATGATAGTAAGAATATGTTTTCGAATAACTTAAAGCTCAATTATCAGGCAAGATCTATCTAACGTTGTAGATTGGTTCCCTTGCTTAATTTGGAAAACGTCTACTACCGTTTGTGTGGTTGATCTTGATCACCAGTTTTGGATCTTTCAATAAGATACAT
Source organism: Artemisia argyi (assembly GCA_030686995.1). Taxonomy (NCBI): domain Eukaryota; kingdom Viridiplantae; phylum Streptophyta; class Magnoliopsida; order Asterales; family Asteraceae; genus Artemisia; species Artemisia argyi. The sequence continues at coordinate 44,801,987 of CM060709.1, read as the reverse complement.
TCTTGAAAGTGCTAAAGCGTGATCAAGATCAAGCACACTACCGTTATTAGACGGTGTCCAAAAAACAAAGCAATGGAACCTTTCTGCAATGTTAGTTGGATTTGGCCTGATAATTAAGATGTCTTCAATGCGAGAATGATAAAGTGTTTATTGTTCATGACAGGCCACACTAGTTCATTATCGCATTCAAGATGAGTGATGTTACTTAGACTCTATTCTTTACTCAACATTTGTATCTATTCGTTACTCAACCTGTGTGCCGATTTCAACATACCTTTCCATTCTCAGTTCCCATACAGTTCCTTTTGTTTTTTCAACAATCTAGAAATGCGGCTTATGCAGTCCTTTGCTCAAAGGGAGTTGAAACGACAAAAGGAGCTGTAGCGGGAACTGAGAAGGGTTACGTATGTTGGTTTATTGCATTCCATTCTTTTTTGTGATCTAAAACCAACCATCCACCAAGTAATGTGGCCATTGGAGTTCCAAGAACAAAGGTTGTTTCAAACACACCCTGAATTGCAACATTATCTTTTATTTCATTTACACTATATTTTTTTAAATTTTAATATATTTTTTTTTTTATTTTTTTGCAGAAATCATACATTGACAGCAGTGACTCAAGTTCATTTCACATATCAAGCAGTTCTGAAGGTCCTCCAAATCCATGGTCAGACTACTTTCCAAAGGGATATTTGGATCAGGCACCATGGGAACCAAAAATGCCCAAAGATTATTAAATTTTACAGATTTGTTCAAGTCAATCAGGTTCCATTGTGGCTAGTCTTTGTTGGCGACTAATGTATATAGTTCTGTCAAGAATTATAAGCATTGATCCCTGGTAAATGCTCGTCCCAATGGATCATTATTGGCCTGAAGATGTTGAAAAGGTTCAAGCCACCTGTGTGAAACATCAATCATTTCCTGCATTAAACATAGGTCTTTTGGTTTTCCCATATCCCCTTTTTATACTCGTTTCCATGTGTATCTCAAATCAGAAATCCTAGTTTCTCAAATCTCTAAACAAAAACCTGCAGGAAGTATTCATAAACAATGTCTGCAAACAACAAGAGATCAGCACAATGGGTTGAAGGAGAAGGTTCAAGCAGGTCTGCTTCAAAAAAGAAAGCGGCAAAAAGTGTAAAAAAATTTAATGGGATGGAAATGCGTGGTACAATTGGTGAGGATGAAAAGGAGTACAAAGCAACAAAAATGCCATCACTCAAACAACATCCCAAGGCATTCAAGACATTGGATGATGATGATTTGTCTGATGTGGAGTTTGATGGGTTGGATTACGAAGATGCACATGTGGCATTTGACCCGGAGAAATCTCCAAAATTAGATTAGTAGATTTTTAGAATGTGTAACTTTTATTTTCAGTATTTTGTAATTTTTCATTTTAAGTTTTAATGGAAAATGTTTAATCTTAATTCCAGTACTTTTGTCATTGCTCAATTTTCTCATTACTTGTTGATATTAATATAATGATTCACCCTTTGCACTATAAAAAGATTCTGCTGCTAAGAAAACGTTACTGCAGCTGGTTTTGTACATTATTTTGTAAATTTTCATTTCAAGTTTTAATGAAAAATGTTTAATCTTAATTTCCGTACTTTTGTCATTGCTCCATTTTCTCATTACTTGTTGATATTAATATAATGATTCAACCTTTGCACTAAAAAATAAATAAAAATAATAAAAATAAATAAAAATCTGCTGCTAAGAAAACGTTATTGCAGCTGGGTTTGTACTGCTAGAACTGAGAGTGCAGGCGTGGATTGGTAACATTTACACTTAACGGTTTAAATCCCCAATCAAATCGATAATTCAGTTTCACGCACACATAATTTTTCTATAATCACAAACACTAACATCTTTTATCAGTCATTTTCAAAATCCCCAAATCACAAAACCCAAATTCAAGATGGTGTTGCCAATTGAATCAAAACGCACATTTGTTGACAGACACAACATGGTCGCTTTTTTGAAGAAACCAGATGGTTCTGAAGGATTCACACAGATAATCGATTTCTTGAATGCTACCCGTATTAGGTATGCATTAACTGTGAATCCTCCTGTATGCACACTACAAGAAAAGTGGTTTTTTAGGACCCCATAAGCGTCATAAAATGGTACTTTTTAGGACCTTTCATTTAATAGGACCAAGGATGAAAGCGTTTCATGTAAGGTGGTTGTAATAGATCCATAGCGTCCTAATATCTGAAATACCCTTATGAAACCAATTTTATGGTCGTATTATATGTCTATGAACAACCCAAATAGCGTCCTAATAAAACCATATTAGGACACTTTTACATTGTTTTGACATGTGATTACCTACTTTTAATCTTTTGAGACACATAAAAACGTCCTTAAAAGTATTGTTAGGACGCTTATGATGTAACATCATAGCTATTTTAGCAACCAAGAAAAGGGTCCTAATAACTCAAATAAGATTATGATACCAATTTTATGGTCGCATAATAGGTCTATAAACAACCCAAATAACGTCCTAATAAAAACATATTAGGACACTTTTACAATGTTCTAACATGTGGTAACCTACTTTTAATCTTTTGATACACATACAAGCGTCCTTGAATGTTAATTCTTAGGACGGTTATCATATACCATTATAGTTACTTTAACACCAAGAAAAGGGTCCTAATATCCCAAATACGATTATGAAACCAAATTTATGGTCGCATAGTATGTCTATGAACAACCAAATAACGTCCTAATAACAACATATTAGGACACTTTTACAATGTTGTAAAACGTTGTTACCTAATTTTAATCTTTTGATACACATACAAGCGTACTTAAAAGATAATTGTTAGGACACTTATCATATAACATTATAGCTAATTTAGCAACAAGAAAAGGGTTCTAATATCTCAAAGAAGATTATGAAACCAATTTTTTGGTCGTATAAAATGTCTATTAACAACCTAAATAACGTCCTAATAACAACATATTAGGAAACTTTTACATTGTTAATTTAATTGTTAGGACGGTTAATAAGTTTAATAGGACAATTTCAAAGTCCTGACAAGTCATATGATAGGACGCTATTTTCACCATGCACACTCTATTATTACGATATGAATAAAACATCAACTAAATATTAAATGAATAAAATGAAATTGTATTTCAAATTAGCAATTGTCATAACAAAAGCACTAAACATAAATAAGGTAGACAGTATCCAACATAAAGTCTTGTAACATTAAACAATAAATTAAAGAAACAAGAAGCTTAGTCCGTGGTCATCACGCATCCTCTCTCAATTCTCACGGACCACCTACAAATAAACACCCATGTATAAGCATTAAGCTCCATGTTAGTAAAATTATTGGTATCACAAGATTAACAAAGACATACCGAGATAAAGGGACAAGGCCATGCTATGGTTGCACCAACACAGTCTTCAATTGTGGCAAATAACCCATATGGTCTCACCAACATTTCATCTCTTTTTGTTGGTACTTGAACGTTTACCTCACACCATCCTCGTCCAATCTCTGTACCACCAACTATATCATTTGGGTTCAAGCTCCTCACCCATCCTTTTGCTACAGTCTCGGTTGAGTTTAGAATGCTTTTAAGGAAAACTTCATCCCCGACCTAGATTTCAGTTTTCAACAAACATTTATCAATTTATAGTCAGACACATGTATTAGGTTAAACAGATGTAATACTGCAGGTATGGAGGCTGGTGTATACAGAGGAGGTCAAAAATTGATCAGTGTAATACTGCAGGTATGGAGGCTGGTGTATACTAACATACCATTTTGACTTTTTGATTTTGAACTTAAAATTTGACTTTAATGAAACTTGTTTGATCCGTATGCACTAATTATGATTATTTATGGTATGATAACACTAATTTAAGATACATGAACAAGATTTAGACCAAGTGGGTGAGATTTGATCCTCACAGGTCCCAACAGTGGACTGTGAGAGTGAAGGTAATTTGATTTTGACTTTCTCTAGTTCAAACATTGGTTTTATAGTTTTACTAGTTCTAATATCACCTAAGAGGTCAGAGTGTGTAGAGAAACAAGTGAAAAGGCAACTACCACAGTTAAAACAACACAAAACCAAACACCCTTTAATAACTGATTTAACAAATTTAAAAGGCAAATGAGCACTCTAAATCATAATACTGATACATAAGCTTGTAGCCTAGGTTCATTAGCTATCAAAGATAAACTAAGCTATAACAACTAGAAAGGAACGATTTATAATAGAAACATACCCGTAAGCGTGGAGGTTCATTGGTTACAACAGGAGAATGTTGTGATGTAAGAGGTGGAACAATGGAACTATCCGTCGACCCATTCTTCTCTGATAACTGGGCTCGTAACTGTTCATTTTCATTAGTAAGTTCTCCACATCTAGACTTCAATTCGTTGTTTTCTCTATGACATGCTGAACGACTTGGTATTACACCCCAAACATCAGAAGCACGAACACCTAGACCATACATGCCTGCATCACCATTTCGATCTTTACCCATAACTGTAGAAAAAATATCATCTGGTCCAGGATTATCAATCGAACCCTCGGGCAGATTATCACTAAGTCGTTTCATTTCATCCTGCATTTTTTATCAACATGAACAACATATAGGAAAGGCATTCACAAAAGTCAAAAGTACATCACTTTTCCAAACATAAAAGCATATTACTTACAATCGCATTTGCAGTGTCATCATTTTTGGTATTTCCATCTTTGGAGAAGCATGCACTAAAAAGATCCAATCGAGTTGGATCTCGTCCCAAAGATGTCTGTATGAATAAAATGAAAATGAATATTAACAGTGGATATCGACAGGATACATTAACAATCCTACTTTCTCCATACAGTTACCTTTAACTCTTCCCTTTTGCGAGCATAACTTTTTTTACCAGTTCTTTGGATCATCTTCTTCTCTGCCCGATTCGCCTTGTTTTTTTCACTTAAACTCTGCAGCAGGAAAGTAAAATATCATAATGGGAAATTAAGTAATGTTATTTAAAGTGGAAGAGTATTTCACACCTTAGTTTTTTCTTTATTCCAATACTTCACAAGCTTCTTCCATTGTTTTTTTTTTTTGCACTTGCTTTGGCCTAGAGCTTATTTGTTGCTTAACTGACAAAGACGGATCATGGTAGTGTTCCTTAACTCTTGACCTCTAGTTCTTCACCTTCCGCCCAAATGATTGCAATATCCATTTTTCTCCAGCTTCCGGAATATCAAATTTTGTCTAAAAAATGTAATAGCTCACATTAGAAAACAAATACTTTATTCATTAACATACAAATTTAACATTGTGTACCTTTAAGAGTTCAAGCAAAGCTTTTTTTTTGCGGCGTCAACTTTATTCCATGGTTTATAAATTGGACAATACTTTCCACTCCTTGAAAGGGTTCCCATGAAATGAGTCAGATGACTACTTTTTTCGTTAATAGGTTATCCGTGTTCATTAACTAAAATAGGAATTCTATCCCTTTTTTCTTGGGCCCAAACTTTTGCCATACGTGTTGGTCCTCTCTTTCTTTTGCTTACAATCTGAACTACAAAAAGTGAACATGATTTACAATAGATACGTATACATTTAAAATACTAAATAATTTGAAATGGAGGCAATATCTTAGCGTTGTATTTTGTCTTGTTTTAATTTAACTTTATTATATATTCTTCTTATATGACACAATATATGATATATGATTTTTAAAATGATGCAATCAAGTAGATCAGGTTAACCTGTTTCATTTCGAGCTTGAGTAACTTCATGGTTTTCTTCATTTTCAGGTTGCTGAGCTTGAATCTCTTCTCCGACTAGATCATCGCCGTCATTTGCTAAATCGTTCTCATTCTCCAAATCATCCTCATTATCCAAATAATCCATGTCTTTATCTACATCATCTTCTGAAGTAGCTTGTTCTTCAATATCTTCATTCATATGTATGTCTTCGATATCATCATTTTCAACATCATAAAGGTCTTTATTATTATCTATAGTAAAAAAAAAAAAAAAAAAAAAAAAAAAAAAAAAAAAAAAAAAAAGTAAGCATCGAAAACAGTTAACTGAATATACACTTAATAGTAATTTAATATCATATATATAATATTTGAAATTTATTTATAGGTACCATCAGATCTCAAGTCACGCTCCCCGTGGTCATCATCGTTGTCAATTGCAACTAAGTTTCTCTCAGTTGCAGTTAATCTCCCTCTCTTGACAGAATTTGGTTGATCATTTCTCGTTTGGACTTGGTCGGACTCCTCTACCCTACTATGTATTGCCCTCCCTGTATCAATCTGTTGTCCCTTTTGCGATTGAGATTCTGAAGATGTTAGCCCACGGGAGACATTCGGAGCAATCATTCGTTTTTGTGCTAAATTTTTATATCTAGTCATGGACATTGGAGCAATGTATTTTCGATGCTGTTTCATGCAACATGAATTGTTAGAAAACAAACATAAAGAAAATATAGTAGCCAAATTTATTATTAGCCGCTTCTTCTGGGTTATCTTCCTCAGCATTAAGATGAAAGTCTGAACCAGACATATAATATGCATCTTTGTCACTGGTATCCGTTGGTTTCTTTTTCTTTTTCTTTGTTTTGTCACTCTCTACTAGACTTGTCAAAGACTTAGCAAGATTTTTCACTCCCAAAGCTTGTAATCTCTGTTGGTTTTCTTGAATCCTTGACCTTCTGGACATTTCATAATCATTCGTATTTCTCGTGGTGACTTGGCGTTGCATCCTTTTATTTTCCATTACTGGTGCACAAAACAAATAAAATTATTTTCAAATCACTATCTGTTACATGTTACAGAATGAAATACATTATCTACAAACAAAAATAGACTCAAATCCTTCAGTTACATGTCACAAAATGAAATACATTAGCTACAAACAGATATCAAATCACTATCACTATCACTACCCAAATCCTTTCACCCAACTTTACACAGGTATACCAACATTCATTTAAATTAAACAGTTTGTAGCAACTAAAATACAACTTGTACCACATCACAAATAAGCAGCACTTATGATCACATATGAGACTCATCACAAGAGGTCAACCAAACACATACCCGAACCCACCATTTCCCACACTTAAGACTCATCACAAAGGTTAAACAAACACTAACAATGTAGAACAATAACAATGTATAACAATAACAATGATAATACCAATAACAATAACAATAACAATAACAATAACAATAACAATAACAATAACAATAACAATAACAATAACAATAACAATAACAATAACAATAATAATAATAATAATAATAATAATAATAATAATAATAATAATAATAATAATAATAATAACAAAAACAGAGGTTTCCATTACCTGTTGAGTCAGATCTTCATTCAAAAGTGAAAACCCACAATCCTTGTTTTGCCGCCCACGTATAACCCTAAACCGAAATTGAGATTTTAACCGTATGTGAAAAACGATTTCCATTAATAAAATCGAATCAAATACTTGATTTCCGAAAAGATATGCTTGATTTTCACAGCGCCAAAATTTATTTATTAATCTAAAATTTTCCCCAAAAATTTTAACCGGGTTTATGTGAATAACATGTGAACGTGGGTGGGTAAGTTTTCCCCAAAATGTTAGAGTATAATTTGATTTATAATTAAAAATGAAATAGATTTGGCATTCGTTTTTCCGACTTCCCGGGTCAAACAACAATATCAATGTGTTGAATTAATCAGTCTCTATTGTATCTTACTGCCCGAAATGGAGCGGCTCCAGATAGTTCATTTGTTTTACGCGGGCGTTATTTAAAACGTGGCTATTTTCTTACAGACGGGATTTATCCTAAGTGGTCTACGTTTGTTAAAGCGTATCCGCATCCAGTTGACCCGAAAGATAAAGTGAGATGTAGGACAGTAAACCACACTAGAGTCATATATGCCATTGGTGCATCAATGACACGGACATGGAACCCCCATGAATAGTGAAATGGCTCGGGTTAGAAACTGGGAGTCAGATATCATATCATAATCAGAGTGTCATATCAAAAGGTTCATATCCAATAGGTTCATAACCAATGTTGCAAAAATCGTGAAATCAGTAGTCGGGCGGTCGACCACCTTGTAGCTTGTAATCGGTATGGGCGGGATTAATCGGTGATAGGGTATAATTTGATGTATAATTAAATTAATTAATACTACCTAGTATAAAGTATATGAAAAGTATTATATTATTGTATATATATATATATAATATATAGGTATCGGTATTTTATTGTATTTGAAACTAAAAAAGAACTAGAGTATTACCCGGTCGGTGCTCGGGTTATCAACTAAGGGCCCGTTTGGTTGGTGGGTGTTGATTTGGATTTGGGATTGATTTGGTTAAAACGTAAAGTTTATGAAATAATAACTCTAGGGATGCAAAATTAATTTTCTTAAATGCTAATCAGTAATAAATTTTTAGAAAAAATAATTATATTTTTTTTATTGTTATTTAATTTTTTATGAAATAAAAGATAAATAAAATAAATTAAATCAAGAAAAATAGCAAAACTATTCAGAAAATTATGAAATATGTCTGGTAAAAACTTTAAACTATTTAGAAGATAAGAAAATTAAAAACTTTGAAAAAGCTAATATGAATAACTCTCAACGGATGCGGTCATTCATTTATATCGTCAAGAGTTCTTACGTAAGCCGAGTTCCCATGACGTCACATTCCGGGGATGCTTTGTAGCCTATATTGTACACATATTGAACGGAGGAATTGTCCTAGGCATTTGCGAGGCCAATATACGCAAGGTGATCATAAAGTGCCGACTATTATGATTGAATGTATTGCTTCGCAAGATCTGTGGATTTGGCATTCGTTTTTCCGACTTCCCAGGTCAAACAACAATATCAATGTGTTGAATTAATCAGTCTCCGTTATATCTTAATGCCCGAAGTGAGAGATAGGACAGTAATCCACCACGAGCCCAGAAACATAATATATCATATCATATAACAGATAATCCACTAACTGTAGATAACAGATATAGGATGCATCCATACTCCCCTGCAGATAACATAGTGGCCAAACATATAGTTGAGCTCATAACATGTAACATATAAGGGATGATGTGGAACATCACTCAAACACACTAGAGTCATATATGCCATTGGTGCATCAATGACCCGGACATGGAACCCCCATGACTAGTGAAATGGATCGGGTATCAAACTGATAGTCAGATATCATATCATAATCAGAGTGTCATATCAAAAGGTTCATATCCAAAAGGTTCATAACAAATGGATATCAAATGGTTCAGAAAAGCATATCAAAGGTTCATAATCAAAGTTTCATAGCAAAGATTCGTCATTAAGGTTCATAGCAAAAAGAATCATATCAAAGATTCGTTATTAAGGTTCATCAAGGACGACAACAGGGCAATATCACCGGTTCATATGACCCAAGTGTACTATCGGGTTGTTCGGTTAGTTTGGTTTCATTGAATTTGAAAATAATAAACATGAATATTTTAAAAATAATATTCAAATTATAACCATTTATAAAGATGGGCGGGATCTTTTTGAAATTCACGGGTTGAAAAGGTTAAACGGGTTTTGAGTTGACCCAATCAACCCATTTTTGATACAAAAGTTGCCACATTAAGAAAAAAAGCTTAAACGGGTTGGCAGGTCGACTCACTTAATTTATTCACAACCCGAACCTGACCTGATTAATAAATGGGTTAGATGGGTCGACCCAAACCCGACTCGAAATATATTTAGACTCAACCCGAATTGCCACCCATACCCCGAGTTAGTAGTTCCTCTCTTTCTAGAAATGCTTCAAACTGAAACTGAATTGGGTGAAGTTCGAGTCATCCCAATTAAAATATATTATGGGAACACGTAAGTATTTTCTCGACCTTTGATTTTCTTCAGTCTTTTCAGTTATCATCATTACTTGTTTTAATTCGTTCATTTCCCATTAATACCTCTCTTAATTTTTTTAGTTCATGCATCTACCCTTTTTTCTATATATATGTTGGTTTTCTTTTTATTTTTTCAGTTCATGTATCTACTTTTTTCAGTTCATAACTTTTTCTCTATATACAACTCTACTTGAAAATGTCTGACAAGCCCTACTTGAAGGAACTGATAGATCTTTGTGGTTCCGATAAGCTTCATGAGTGTTTTATATTTCTGAATATTCAGGAGATACCTATTAATGAGGTGAACATGAGAAATGTGGCGGCTGTGAGAGACGACATGCGTATGAATGTGGATAAGAGAACCGAATGTATGATGGAGGTGTTTGAGCTAAATACTGATGAAGAACTGGCTACTGAGGATGTTTATGATTCACTCCATGAAGTCCAGATCATTGAGAGACGTTTGGTAGAATCTCTTGCAAGTGTTGTGGCTGAATTTCAGAGGTTGATAGCATTGAAGAAGGAGACCAATGAGCTGCTGGAGAAGTATGATGAAGACTGAAGGTAGTTGGGTCTTTTGTGGTTTTTGGGTCTTTTGGTCTTATGTTCTTGGGTTAGGTAGTTGTTTGGGTACCTGTTTCTAGGGATTTACCCTAGAACAATTTTGTTTAGGCGTATGGGTACCTATGGTTATGTAGTTGTTTGGATAAAGAACAAGCTGTAGGGGATGGTTTATGAACTTTATTATATGTTTATGTTGGCTACAATGTTTAATGGAAATTTAAAGTTTCTTTGGAAATTTAAAGTTTCTTTGGTAAAATTTTGTCTAAATCCTGTTCAGTACTCCAAACATTCACATAAGCTCTCTTACGTCATTATAATGCAACAAGCTAGAGCTTGTAGCTGTTTCAAGAGCCCTTGGTTGAGCCTAGGGGCAAGGTCTCATTCTTTTGTTCCAATTTCCAATTTCTAGTATAATTTTTCATAAATCTGTGATTGTTAGTTGTTATTGTTCAATGTTTTTTGATTTTGTTTATATGTGTTTAATTTAGCCTAGTACAAGCTTATGTATCAGTATTATGATTTAGATTGCTCATTTGCCTTTTAAATTTGTTAAATCAGTTATTAAGGGGTGTTTGGTTCTGTGTTGTTTCAACTGTGGTAGTTGCCTTTTAACTTGTTTCTCTGCACACTCTGACCTCTTAGGTGATATTAGAACTAGTAAAACTATAAAACCAAGGTTTGAACTAGAGAAAGTCAAAATCAAAATACCTTCACTCTCACAGTCTACTGTTGGGACCTGTGAGGATCAAATCTCACACACTTTGTCTAAATCTTGTTCATGTATCTTAAATTAGTGTTATCATACCATAAATAATCATAATTAGTGCATACGGATCAAACAAGTTTCATTAAAGTCAAAGTTTAAGTTCAAAATCAAAAAGTCAAAATGGTATGTTAGTCAGAAACTCAGATCTTGGGAGAATTTTTGTAAATTTTGTGTTGAGATTCAAGTCTTGAGCTTTTTACATGTTGAAATTCCCCATCTAAGCTTTTGAATCCCACAGTTAGCTTATTTTTATGATTTTTTTTTCTGGCTTAGGTGATAGTTCAAAGTGGCCTGCAGGGCCAAACATTGCCCTGCACCAGGGCATCAGCTCAAAACCCCAACTTTCCATGTGCCTTAGCTTCTTCATTAGTGTGCCCCCACAGTGAGCTTATTGGTTTTTTGGAAAGCCAATAAGCTCATCTATAAGGTTCAGGGCTTATTTCAAACTTTTGCGCTTATTAGATAGGGCTGCAGTTACCTTTTTGTTTGTCCAATTCCACCCATACACTGAGTGATCAGTATTGACCACCCAAGTTCAAGCCCTCCTCAAGTGCTTATCTGTGGGACCCAAACCTTTAGTCCTAGCTTTTTAGAAACCTCAATAAGCCACCTTTTCATATCAAGTCTCAGTTTGGATCCCTGTCAACCCTAGTGGGCCCCACAAGGGCTGCAAGGTTCTTGGTTTTGGCCTGTTTGGCCTGTGATATTTGGCCAAGTGCTTATTCTGGTCTACAGCTTATTCCGTTAGCTTATCTGGTAGGTTTTAGCTTAATGTAGGTACAACTCATGTAGTTACAGCTTATTTAGCTTATTGTAGCATATTTGTAGCTTATTTCCTTTTATAAATCCATTTTGGCTTAAAAAAGCATATGTTAAGCTAAAAAGCTCATATAGAGCTTATTTTTGAGTTTCAAAAAAAGTGTTTTCACAAAAGTTACTTATAATTAGTAATAAAAAAGTTTTGTAAAAAGAAAATCAAAAAAATAAAATAAATGGAAAAATTGCAAAAAGTGGGGTTCGAACCTGGGACCTCAAGCATACATGCACAATACCACAACCTCCTTCCAATTGCTCTGGGGCACCAGTTCCGTTTGTTATTGCATAATCTATATACTTAATATAGTCCTTGTTCCTTTTAGCTTATTTTTGCTATTTAGCTTATTTAACTGCTTATCCGTACCATTTTCCCCCTCCTCATATTTTTCCTAGGTTCCTTGTAACTTGTAGCATTCCTAGTAATTTTCCCATAATTTTTACTGTTCACTAGGTAATTTTTAGATTTAATTTTAATTAAATTAGTTTAAATTAAAAAGCCAAAAATAAATTAGTTTTAGTGTTTAATTTTTATCCCAGATAACTTTTTATAATTTTTATAACTTTTATAAGTTATTAAGCTTCTATAAAAATTACTTTTGCAATTTTCAGTTTTAATTTATAATTTTTAGATTTAAATTAGTTTATCTAGCTTTGAATTAATAATTAAGCAATTAATTAAGAAATTGCTTAAAAATAAATTGTAAAAATATTTCTAATTTTTAGATCCAAATACACATCATTCCACCATCCAAAATTGCCAGAAGGACTCACCACCATCATCTCCATCATCAAGACCAGGTAATACCTCATAATTAAAACCCTAATCATTTTTGCTAAATTTTTATGAAACAAAATCTGTGGTTAATTGAATTAGGCTCCCTTTCTTTTTGTTGAAATTATATGTGGTTTTCTGTGGTTAATTGAATTAGGTTTAAGATGGATACGAGTTGGATGTATTTACCAAGATTTACCATTGAATATAAAAAAGGTCTTGACGACTTTCTTGATCATATATTTTATAATGAGGGTAAAAATAGACAGATTTCATGTCCATGTATTGATTGTGGTAATCAGATATGGGTAGATCGGGCGGAGGCTACAACACATCTGCTATGTGTCAGGTTTATGAAAGGTTATACAATTCCACCTTTCAGTTCCAAATCATGTGATGCTCCAATGTTGGATGCTGAAGATGACATGCAAGGGTTGGTGAATGATGTCTTCCATCGGTTTGGTGATGACACACAAACCGATGACATGGGAACACAAAGTGAAAGTATGAGTATGCCAAACCTAAAGGCGAAAAAATTTTATAAAGTGTTGGGAGAGGCAAAGAAACCACTATATCCTGGGTGTAAGTTATCAGTTCTTTCTTTTATCATTAGACTATTTCATGGTAAGTGTGTTGGGAAATGTAGTGATAATGGTTTCAGCATGATGCTGGATACAATGAGGGAAGCCTTCCCCGATGCCTCTATACCAAAGTCATTGTATGAACTAAGGAAGATAATTCGAGAGTTGGGACTTAGTTATGATAAAATTGATGCATGTCCTAATGATTGTATGCTGTATTGGAAAAAAAACATTAATAAAACAGATTGTGATATATGCCATACGTCAAGGTATAAAGCAAGTGAATATGATTCTACAGATGAGTCAACCACAGCTGATACATGTAAGAAGATTGGAGCAAAGGTGTTGCGTCATTTTCCGCTCATACCACGATTGCAAATGTTATTTATGTCATCTAAAACAGCCGCCTCCATGAGATGGCATGAAGAGAGTCGCACGAAAGATGGTTACTTGAGACATCCTGCAGATTCCCCAGCATGGAAAGCATTTGATTTTAAGTATGATAAGTTTGCCAATGAATCTCGTAATGTCAGGCTTGGTTTAGCGAGTGATGGGTTTAACCCTTTTGGAACAATGAGTGTTTCTCATAGTACATGGCCTGTTGTTTTGACGCCATATAATCTACCTCCTTAGATGTGCATGCAGAAACCTTATTTCTTTCTAACCTTACTTATACCTGGCACATCTGCTCCTGGGAATAATATAAATGTCTATATGGAACCGTTAGTGGCTGAGCTAAAGGAGTTGTGGGATCTTAGCGGAGTAGACACTTATGATGCATCAACAAAAAGTAACTTTCGGATGCGTGCTTGTTTGTTATGGACGATCAGTGACTTTCCTGCTTATGCAAATTTATCCGAATGGAGCACCAAAGGTAAACTTGCATGTCCTAACTACCATAAACATACAAAATCAACACGCTTGACTCATGGCAAAAAACAATGTTTTATGGGACATCGTCGATATTTGCCTACTGATCATGCTTTTAGAAGAGATAAAAACTCTTTTGATGGCACAGAAGAACTAGACAGGAAGCCCCGTGGCTTAAGAGTACAAGAAGTACTTGATGAGTTAGATGGTTTTGAAATTAAATTTGGAAAACTTGTGAAGAGCAACCCAAATTTACCTTTTTATTGGAAGAAGAAAAGTATTTTTTTTTAGTTACCGTACTGGAAAGATAACTTGCTATGCCATAATCTAGATGTAATGCATATTGAGAAGAATGTTTGTGACAGTGTCCTTGGAACGCTAATGAATCTAGATGGGAAAACCAAGGATCATATAAAAGCACACCTAGATTTACAAGAAATGGGCATTAGACCTGAACTTCATCCTATAGTTCAAGATAACAACAAAGTTTATTTGCCACCTGCTTGTTTCTCAATGGATAAAAAAGTGAAAGATATTTTTTGTCGTGTGCTTAAGAAGGTGAAAGTTCCAGATGGTTATGCAGCTAATATATCAAGATGTGTAGAGTTAAAACCTCCAAAACTGTTTGGACTTAAAAGTCATGATTGCCATATTTTGATGTAGCAGTTGCTTCCCATTGCCTTGCGAAATGTGTTGCCTAAGCACGTGCGCTATCCTGTGATGAAGCTATGTCGTTACTATAAACAATTATGCTCAAAGGTTTTTAATCCAAATGATTTGGTTCAAATGGAAACCGAGATTGGAAAAATACTTTGTGATTTAGAAAGGATTTTTCCGCCATCATTCTTTGATGTCATGGTTCATCTTTTGGTTCATCTTGCTTTAGAGGCCAGATTAGGAGGGACAGTTCATTACCGTTGGCTGTATCCAATCGAGAGGTGCACATTACTATTTTAGTAAATACCTTTATTAACAAATATTATTGAATATAAAATTCTTGGTTTTGATATCTCAGGTATTTATCTACATTAAAATCTTACGTGCGAAACAGGAATAACCCGGAGGGTTCCATTGCAGAAGGATATCTAGTTGAAGAGTGTGTGTCGTTTTGTTCATTGTACTTATCCAGTGATGTTGAGACCGTACATAATAAGACAAGTTGAAATTATGATGACGATGGTTATAAGGATGTTTTACCTATCTTTTCTATGGCGGGTCGACCGATTGGTGCTACAAAGGTAGAAATAATGGAACTTGACATTTTGGCTAAAGCACATTCATATGTGTTGTTCAATTGTAGTGAAGTTGATGAATTTCGATCGTAAGTAATTATATTAGTTGCGAGTTTCATAAATTATATTATACGATTAATAGTTGTCGTTGTTATCATCATTATCATCTGTTAACACTGCAGTGAACATCTGGCGATGGTTCATCATCAAAATCAGAGAAAACGTAAGCGTGACATTCAACGTTTACATAGTGAGACTTTTGAGTCGTGGTTTCAAGAACATGTAAGGAATATACACAGGTTTATTACTTTTGGAAAATAATTATAATGACATAGCATTTTCGACCTACTAATACACGTGTGTATAACAAAACAATTAACACATCTTGCCTTAATTCAGGTTGAGGAGCTACATGCTAGAGGGGATTACAGAATCACAGAAAGTCTAAGGAACTTGGCAAGTGGTCCATCTGAGTTTGTGAAAAAATATAGGGGATTTATCATAAATGGTTTCTAATTCCACACAAAAGATGTAGAACATAATAGGAAAACACAGAATAGTGGGGTTATGCTTCAGGCCATGACAAACAGTTTCTCGAGTGCTACAGATAACAATCCTATCGCGGGAGGTGT
Source organism: Artemisia argyi (assembly GCA_030686995.1). NCBI lineage: Eukaryota > Viridiplantae > Streptophyta > Magnoliopsida > Asterales > Asteraceae > Artemisia > Artemisia argyi. The sequence continues at coordinate 44,785,833 of CM060709.1, read as the reverse complement.
AACTTACTACGGGGTTTTGAATGATATCATTGAGTTGGAGTATGTTATTGACAAGAAAGTAGTTTTGTTCGATTGTGATTGGATTTCGAATGGTTCAAGGAAAAAAGAAGATGACAACGGGTTTACTCTATTGAATTTTGAAGGATTGAAGGCTCATAACGAGCCTTTTATACTAGCTTCTCAAGCACAGCAAGTATTTTACGTTGCAGATAGTGTTGACAAAGGATGGAAAGTTGTGATCAAGACAACGCCCAGACATGTTTATGACATGGATGATGTCACAACTCGTAATTTCAGGTCATTTTCCAAAAATTCGCCAAATCACTATTCATCAAAACACTATTCATCATTTTACTATTTATCGTTTTTGAGGTCAAACTGATATTCTGAGAAACATTTGAAAATTTTACTGTTCACAAAACACTATTCATTCTGGAAGAAATTTCACCTTTCACGTGCATTGCTCATTTCATCGTAAATTTAGTTTACGGGTATTCAAATTCGCAAAACCGGATTGGTTTAGGTGCGAATTCATTTCATTAGTACTAAGGACATTGCATACGGACTAGAGATAGTCTGCATATCATCAGTAGGTCATTTACATGTTATACCACTCTTAGGATTTTCAAATTTATATATTTGATACATTTAACGTTTTTCTTATAATTATTTATAATAAACGTTAACACACGGTTAATATATATACGACGAATATATCTAAATATTCCCACAATGGTCCCGACACATTTCTATATCTCTTATAACATCTTAAAAGTCATAAAATTCATTTACCCAGTATTTTGGAAATTTATTTTCCTTATATCGTAAGTTTATTAATATTACGACGGTTTTCGTGAAAACTAAACAATAATCACCCGATCACTCAACATTTGTACCCAACATAATTTTAACATTTTTATAACTTTATTTAGACCCGGATAACTTCGTTAAAATTTATTTCTATCAAACCCGGTACCAGATTTTAACTAATAACTCAAATCTACACTTAAACTACACTTAATTCCCTAATTAAATCACAAGTACCCCAACCCCCCCCCCCCCCCTTGCTCACCCCTAACCGGCCATACAAACACCCCTAGACACATGACTTACATTTTCTTAACCTTAGGCATTAATGTACTAATATTAAACAATAAACCTCTAAAATTATAATTAAAACCAAAAACCAAAATCATTCCTCACTTTATTTTAGATCAAAAAGTTTTCATCTCATCTCTTCCTCTCCTCTAAACCACGACCCAAACCCAACTCCATGATCAAGTGATTATTTTTCAAGATTTAAAGCTACAAAGTTGTTCCTTTCATCATTCTAATTAAGAGTTTTGCAATACAAACTCAAGAAACACAAGGTTTTGCTTCATCTAATCACCTCATATTTCAAAGTAAGTTACAAAATTTATTTTCATGATTTCTTCAAGTATTTACTAGTATCATATGGTTTTCATGCTTAATTTCATGCACAAGCTAGTTATACCACTTTATTTTTGTTAACTTTTGAACATACAAACCCTAGAATTTGTTTTAGGTACTCCCTTGTTAAATTAACTTGATTAGTTTTCATTAGGAACCCATGGTACCCTAAGAAGGTGTATGTGTCACACCCCCAATTTACCTGACTTGCAGCGGAATGGAATGCCTGGGGGTGTCTGTCATAGCATCATAGTTACAGTTACATTGAATGACCTAAAGTGTCGTTTGGAAAAATACTTCGTTTGAACATTAAAATAATCCAGAGTTTACAAAATGAGGTCCCCAAAAGGTGTTGCAAGTTTATGAAAACAAGTCCTACTAGATCAAACGTTTACATAAGTGCATGAAATAATGGTGAGACGCGTCGACTCCGCGACTCCATGAAGGTCCAAATGTATGCAACATGAGCTACCTTAATAACCTGAAAATACATTGCTAAAACGTCAACACGAGGTTGGTGAATAATCATAGGTTTATAAAATGTAATGATGTACGGCCACCACAAGTATAAGTGTATGACAAAAGTCACATAAAATAGTACAATAGACCTTAAGCTCATGACACCGAAGCTAAACTGATGAAATATATGCCCCTCCTGAATGTTCTGCCAAAACACTCAACTGTAACAGACATGAAATGCATCCGCTTACTGTTGGTAAATACTACCACGTATGGAGGCGTCACCCTCAATAGATCTATCCACTCACTCTCGCTTTCAGGGAATTAACGGTTCATGATAATAATAGGGGACTATCACAAGGCAGCAAGCTACTTAAGCAATGTACAAATGTTTTGACACTTGGGCTCGTACTGAAAATGATTGATGCAATGTATTCTCCCCCGTGGGATTTGAAATCAATAATAAAATGTATACGGGGCTATGAAAACTCACCTTAAACTGATGATACTGTGATGAAGTGAAATGAACAACAACAATGAACGGTTAGCTGCCTCAACTTTGAAATAATAGGTGATTAGATGATGAGAAATCTTAAGTTACTTGTGTTTATGTTGCAAGAATCTTGATTAGAATGACAAAAGGAACAACTTTGTAGCTTTAAACTTTGGAAAATCTTCACTTGATCATGGATTTTGAAATGGGTCGTGGGTATGGAGAGAAAGAGATGAGGTTTTGGTCTCTTTGATTCTAAAATTTTGTATGTGTTATGTTTTAGGAGTTTTTGGATATTTAGTATAAGTTATAATGTATTATACTAGTACATAAATGCTTAAGGTTAAGAAAAATGTATACTTTGGCCTTGGTGAGGACTTTAGGGGCCAGCCATGGTGCATGGGGGGGGGGGGGGGGGGGGGGGTTGGGGTAGCTTGGATTTAATTAGGAAATCTAGTGTAGTTATGTATACATTTGTGTTATTAGTTAAAATCGGGTACCGGGTTTGATAGAAATAAATGTTAACGAAGTTATCCGGGTCTAAATAAAGTTATAAAAATGTAAAAATTATGTCGGGTACAAATTTTGAGTGATCGGGTGATTATTGTTTAGTTTTCACGAAAATCGTCGTAATATTAATAAACTTACGATATAAATAAAATAAATTTCCAAAATACTGGGTAAATGAATTTTATGACTTTTAAGATGTTATAAGAGATATAGAAATATGTCGGGACCATTGTGGGAATATTTAGATATATTCGTCGTATATATATTAACCGTGTGTTAACGTTTATTATAAATACTTATAAGAAAAATGTTAAATGTATCAAATATATAAATTTGAAAATCTTAAGAGTGGTAAAACATGTAAATAACCTACTGATGATATGCAGACTGTCTCTAGTCCGTATGCAAGGTCCCTACTGATAATGAAATGAATTCGCACCTAAACGAATCCGGTTACGCGAATTTGAATACCCGTAAACTAAATTTACGATGAAATGAGTAATGCAAGTGAATAGTGAAATTTTTTCCAGAAATGAATAGTGTTCAGTGAATAGTAAAATTTTCAAATGTTTCTCAGAATATCAAACGAACATAAAAAATGATGAATAGTAAAATGATGAATAGTGTTTTGATGAATAGTGTTTGTCGAAGTTTGGAAAATGGCCTGAAATTACGAGTTGTGACAGTCTTCCCCTCTAAAAGGAACTTCGTCCCGAAGTTCAGTTTGTGTTGGTCTCTGAGGTAAGGTTGGTGAAAAGGTGATGATATTCGAGAATTCCAGCGAACTCTAACGATAGGAATTGGACTCTGCTTCAACTGTTTGACCTCACGGTCTATGGTTTCTGTTGGTTCTCTTACAAGGTCTGAGATTGTCATTTGGGTTGGATCCTTTCCAATGGAATCATGAGTGACTCATCTGAAAGTCATTTATGGGGATTTGAAAATGTGGAATATGTTTGTGTAATCCTGTTGTTCTCTAACAATATTCAAGTCTGACGGCCACTATGCCTTCTCTGTCAGAATATTAAATGGTCCAGTGTATATTGGTGTAACTTCCCAAGTTTTCTGAATGGTATCATGCCTTTCCTTGGCAAAACTTTCAACAGGATCTGACTACCAACTTGAAATTCTAATGGTTTACCCTTATCGAACTTGTAACTGATTCTTGATTTGTAGGAAATTCCTGGTTATATCATGAATGCCTACTAGACTAGTGAGTTAGGCTTTTTCCAAATCTCGATCCATCAATGGATATTGGCACTTCGACCATAGAGTTCATCAAATGGTGTAGTCTCTACGCTCGTGCGATAACTATGGTTGCAACTGAGTTTGGTTTATGGTGAATGGTTAGTCCAACCATTCCTAGAGTCAATCACTCATGCCCTGAGTATATCTAAATGGGGTTCCGAAGGAAATCTTAAAATGAGTGCTAGAAGTCTGAGGTGATTCGATCACCTTTATCAGGAATAATTGAAACGGTTACAATGAATCTGGTGACTAATTCTACAATGTTATACTTTCAAAGTTGGCATTATCTGAATGAGATAAAATACGGGTAGCGGTTTTGATTCCTTGTGTTTTGTTCCAACGGATGCTAAGACATATGTCTTTCTATGCCTAGTGGGTTTGGTCTCCACTACTGAAGTTCGTGATTAATTTGTGATGTCCTTCCTAATTCCTTCATCACATTTTCAAATATTCTTTATTGTCAAGTCACAAAATCCTATATGCATAAGCGATGTAGTAGGGAAATTTGTTCTGGAAATTTGTCTCGCGATTGTGAGTTTTGGTTGAAATCTTTTTCTGAATAAACGAATTTAGAAAATGGAGCAAATGATTTACTAAGTAATATTTTTCCTGATGATTCAAAATTTTAGTTGTTATAAAATAGAAAAATGTTTTCAAACATGTTGTGATTAAGGCTGCTTACTAAAGTTTGATGTCCATGTATATTTCTCATTGTACAATAGTGTTGCTAAATATTGACCAAAAAGATTTGGACTTGTTCAAAATAGGAATTTCTGAAATCATTTTTCCAAAAGGTATGTGATTTATATAAACGCGATTTTTAAATCAACTTTATTTAAAAGTGAAAACACTAACAAGGATAAAATGGTAGAATAGGAAATGTTCGCTTAAATGCATAGATGTCTAACATTTAGTTCCTGAGGTTGAATAATACCTATTGGTGGGTATTAGGCAAAACTACAAGCGTAGGTATTTAGACTAACTTAAGTCCTGAAATGGTTTATCGTTGTAATTGGCAAGACAAAGGTATCACTTGATGTTGTGTCGATGAATGTCTATTCTGTTTTCCCATGTAGACGAGGAGACATGTTCGGGTCTGATCCCTTTCTTGGTATGAAGGTGAGGTTATCTGAAATTTTTAGAGACATAATGCCTTAGAGGAATCTACATCGATATTCTTGATTCAAACAATTGTCCTTTGTGAAAACTTACTGCAGGAAAGTTTATGTGTGGATGAGGCCATGTTTAAATGAAATGCTCTACAGTCTCAATTAGAAGCTTGGTTTATTTCTATAGTGTTGTTCTGTGGACATTTATATTGAGTTCAATCCTGTAGCTCAGTCTAGCTGGTACCCTTGAATAATAACATTGGACAACTAGGTCAGAGATGGTGATTAGGATGGTCTCGCAGTATCTTAGGATTGTTGTTGAGTTATGAATTCTCGCACTATATACTCCTAGTTCTGGTTAGTAGTTTTGTAATCCTTTCATTGCTTTTATTGTATATAGGAATCCTGCATGTAATTGATATGGAAAGTCTCTCCTAGGGAAGTCAATGGGAAAATCCAACTTAATGGCTGAATGAGTGACTGGTGGGGTAAGTATCCAGGGATAGTTCGACAAAAGGGATGTTTATGAAAGGGTTTCTTTGTTTACAAAGCTTTCGAATGAAGATTGTTATTAGCAATACTTTGAAAAGGTAATTATTTCCTTCATGGCATAATCCTTCCTAAATTTTACATAGGTGATCAGGCTATGTATAATTGAGGACTAATGATGCAATGTTGGATTTTGTCAAAATATCATAACTTTTCTCAAAAGTTTTAGATGGTGTTCAACGCATTGTTATTAAAAATGGTATCCTGATGTTTCCTTTCGAAGTAACATAAAAATTGTCCCGCATATAATAGTAAATACTTGGTGTAATGACAAAAATCAGCTTATAGTACGGTAACAAAATAGCTTATTTTAGAAATTCGGTAAAACAATTTCCCCATAGGGTAGTAAGATAGTTTGTAATAAAATTTGTTGAATGGTTTATTGGATACATGGATAAATCCTATGGAATGGTAATAATCTAATAATCTGTCAAATACGAAATCGGCCTAATTCCCTAATAAGACAATGGTATAATGTTACGAAACGATTGAAAATTGCACAATTGTAATAGAAAATGGAATAAACGAAGGTTATGATTATCACAGAGATAACAAAAGATAGTCATTACATTAGATAGGAAAGTGCTTAATATAACTAGGTTACACCAACATACTTATGGAAAGTACCAAAAGAAAGTACAACCCTAGAGGGTTCGAACTATGGTTTTAAAACATGAACTGCTTCCTCCAGTTCCGGTCTCTCAACTCCGGGCATTCACTCTTGAAGTGTCCCACTACTCCACATTCACGGCAGATTACCGTGAGTTTCTGATGCTTTGCGAGGGTGGGAGCCTTGCAATCCTTGGCTTTGTGTCCAACCTTTTGGCAGTTTCCACATTGAGAGGGGCAAGATCCTTTGTGATGAAACTGACACTTGTTGCACTCGGGTAATTTACCTACATACCCTTTCTTTTGGCTTGACCCAGCAGCAAAGGTCTCCACCACTTGTTGTATCTTAAATGGTTGTTGAGTAGCATTAGCATCCTGATTACCGACCCATTTTCTCTTGTTGTTACTATTGTTTCTTCATGTCTTGTCACGAACTATGAGTTCCTTTGCTTCGATCGCCATCTGGATAGCTTCAGACATGGCATTGGGTTCCTATACGATGACCAACATACGAATTTCAGGAGAAAGTCCTCCGACGTACCTTTCAAGTTTCTACTTTCCGGTTCACCCATTGCAGGGCCTAGTCGAGCTAATTTATAAAAATCAGCAGTATACTTGACAACATCATCTCCTACCATGGTAAGGTTTAGTGTTTCCTGTTCTATTGCTCGTAATTCACTTCTTACACAAAAGGCTATACCCATCATCCTTCTTAGTTCCTCCCAAGAGCGTGAGTAAGCATCATCAACTCCCACTATCTTAACATGTTTGGTCCACCATTCCTGGGCAAGATCCTGAAAAGTGCATGTGGCGAACTTAACCTTGTCTTCCTTACGACAGTCGCCACATTGAAATATCGTTTCTATTTCTTCGAACCATTTGAGATATTCCTTTGTGTCTCTAATTCCGCTAAAGGAGGGAGGATTGCACCCCATAAATTCCACGTGAGTAAGTTCCTTAGTGAGGGCGGTGGCTATGTTCTTGGCAATGATTTGTCCAACAGCAGATTGCGTCATGCTTGGAGTGGTTTGCTTAAATCTATCTTCATCAATTCATAAGAGACCATGAGAATATATAGTTAATAAAAGTCATCATATTCACAACACATGAATATAATACATGAAAATTTCGGTCTACGTGCACCGATATCATAAATAGCACAACCATTCCTTACATAGTAGAGTCACACTTGATATATTTGTTTGTACAACAATCAAAAGACAACAAGTTCTTTAGACTATGTCCCACACTTTCTGTGGCTAGGATAATAGTAAAAGCTATTAAAGATATAATTCTAGTATAGGGACTTCCTGGTGTCCCTCTTAGTGAAACCAGGGTTTATGGCATCATAAGGTCGAGATAGTCCTGAAGTGGTGTCTGAAGTTGTGCATCGATCATATCCTAGATATTGTAGGTTCCAACCCAATCCTGAGGAATCTGCGGATGTTCCTGTTAAGTCTGTGATATTGGTATCATCTACCAGGTGTTATCTAATTCATGGCAAGTGGAAATGAAAAAGGAAAATGACAATGGTGATATCCTAGATGATGAGAATAAAATTGCTGACGATGAGATTCTAGTGGTGAGTTAGGTGATGATGGTGATAATAATGAATGGAATAATACCCTCTTTCACACTATCTCACGATATCTAAAAGGTAAAACTAAAGTACGCAATATGGGACGACCAATAGTGTAATAAGTAACTGATGGTGGTGGTAGTGCCTGAGTAGTGAGTGCTCTACTAGTGATGGAAAGAAACATACTATCTCCCTTGCAATAACCATCCTAATAAGTCTATTAAGATTAAGTCTGAATACTCTACCAAACGGCATTCTATGTATAGGCTGAATGATAGGAAAACCCTATTCCTATGACAAATCAATGGTGCTAATGGTGGTGTAAGTACAACTGATAGTACAATGGTAATGGAAGATAACAGGGTATCTTAAACGTCGGAATCCGATGAAAGGATGACAGGGTAAGTATCTAAAGACATGTCACTTGTGAACCAGGTCAACATAATCATATATATATATATGAGTATGGGTATAAATAACTCGCACAGTGTGTGCATGAAACAACATGTATAATGAATATGCACCTATGATGAAATGATGAGATGCTATGATGATGTGGTTATAGTCTAGGGTCCAAGATACATCCTAGTTCGCTATAACCTTAGCTCTGATGCCAATCTGTCACACCCCCAATTTACCTGACTTGCAGCGGAATGGAATGCCTGGGGGTGTCTGTCATAGCATCACAGTTACAGTTACATTGAACGACCTAAAGTGTCGTTTGGAAAAATACTTCGTTTGAACATTAAAATAATCCAGAGTTTACAAAATGAGGTCCCCAAAAGGTGTTGCAAGTTTATGAAAACAAGTCCTACTAGATCAAACGTTTACATAAGTGCATGAAATAATGGTGAGACGCGTTGACTTCGCGACTCCATGAAGGTCCAAATGTATGCAACATGAGCTACCTTAATAACCTGAAAATACATTGCTAAAACGTCAACACGAGGTTGGTGAATAATCATAGGTTTATAAAATGTAACGATGTACGGCCACCACAAGTATAAGTATATGACAAAAGTCACATAAAATAGTACAATAGACCTTAAGCTCATGACACCGACGCTAAACTGATGAAATATATGCCCTTCCTGAATGTTCTGCCAAAACACTCAACTGTAACACACATGAAATGCATCCGCTTACTGTTGGTAAATACTACCACGGATGGAGGCGTCACCCTCAATAGATCTATCCACTCACTCTCGCTTTCAGGGATTAACGGTTCATGATAATAATAGGGGACTATCACAAGGCAGCAAGCTACTTAAGCTATGTACAAATGTTTTGACACTTGGGCTCGTACTGAAAATGATTGATGCAATGTATTCTCCCCCGTGGGATTTGAAATCAATAATAAAATGTATACGGGGCTATGAAAACTCACCTTAAACTGATTATACTGTGATGAAGTGAAATGAACAACAACAATGAACGGTTAGCTGCCTCAACTTTGAAATAATAGGTGATTAGATTATGAGAAATCTTGAGTTACTTGTGTTTATGTTGCAAGAATCTTGATTAGAATGACAAAAGGAACAACTTTGTAGCTTTAAACTTTGGAAAATCTTAACTTGATCATGGATTTTGAAATGGGTCGTGGGTATGGAGAGAAAGCGATGAGGTTTTGGTCTCTTTGATTCTAAAATTTTGTATGTGTTATGTTTTAGGAGTTTTTGGATATTTAGTATAAGTTATAATTTATTATACTAGTACATAAATGCTTAAGGTTAAGAAAAATGTATACTTTGGCCTGGTGAGGACTTTAGGGGCCGGCCATGGTGCATGAGGGGGGGGGGGGGGTTGGGGTAGCTTGGATTTAAGGAAATCTAGTGTAGTTATGTATACATTTGTGTTATTAGTTAAAATCGGGTACCGGGTTTGATAGAAATAAATATTAACGAAGTTATCCGGTTCTAAATAAAGTTATAAAAATGTAAAAATTATGTTGGGTACAAATTTTGAGTGATCGGGTGATTATTGTTTAGTTTTCACGAAAACCGTCGTAATATTAATAAACTTACGATATAAATAAAATAAATTTCCAAAATACTGGGTAAATGAATTTTATGACTTTTAAGATGTTATAAGAGATATAGAAATATGTCGGGACCATTGTGAGAATATTTAGATATATTCGTCGTATATATATTAACCGTGTGTTAACGTTTATTATAAATACTTATAAGAAAAACGTTAAATGTATCAAATATATAAATTTGAAAATCTTAAGAGTGGTAAAACATGTAAATGACCTACTGATGATATGCAGACTGTCTCTAGTCCGTATGCAAGGTCCCTACTGATAATGAAATGAATTCGCACCTAAACCAATCCGGTTACGCGAATTTGAATACCCGTAAACTAAATTTACGATGAAATGAGTAATGCAAGTGAATAGTGAAATTTTTTCCGGAAATGAATAGTGTTCAGTGAATAGTAAAATTTTCAAATGTTTCTCAGAATATCAAACGGACATCAAAAAAGATGAATAGTAAAATGATGAATAGTGTTTTGTCGAAGTTTGGAAAATGGCCTGAAATTACGAGTTGTGACAGTATGGTAGGATTAGTATAGCTTTGTGGTGGTTACAAGAGATTTTGGTGATGTTAGAAACTAGTTTTGAACCTTGAAAATGGATTTGTAACAAGTATTTAAGCATTCGGTCCCAAATTGCCCAACCCAGAAAAATCAGGAAATACAAAGTAAACTTTGGCAAAAGTTTTAGAAAATACTTTCAAAAACGAAGCTTTTGGCGAAAGAACGGACTAAAACGGGTTTATAACGAAGGAGATACAATAAAAACAAGTTTAACGACGAAAACTATTTTCCGGAAATTGCAAGCTGTTGGACGATTTTAGTCGGACAAATCGAGGCTTTAAACCTAACCTAGAGGGGCCGAGCTTTCAAAAATATATTACTACATACTAAGACATAACCATGGATATAAAGAACGAGTAAAACGGACTTATAACGACAAAGATATTCACGTTTCAATATCGGCAAAACTTATATTATTTTGGCAGCTTTTAAAAATAATAATACCACTACTACGTAGTAACTCTAGATTTCTAAAAATAATAACCAAGTACCCAAATTCATAACTAATGAAGTATTAGTGAATACAAGTATATTTTCATTACTACAAGGCGTTATTTCAAGGATCACAAATCGAGGATTTCAACACTAACACTTATATATTCGATATATATACATTTCGACTAGTTTTATTTTCTAGTTGCATTATTTTTCCTAAGTGTTGGAAAATGTATTATTTTGATAACAACAAGTATTTTTTCAAGAATAGAGTGGTATAGGAAACATGTGCATGGACATTCACCATATCATTTCATGATCTAAATTAGATCGTTCATCATTCATATTAGGTTGCGGCAGCTAACCGTTCATTGTTGTTCATTGCAGTATCATCAGTTTAAGGTGAGTCATAGCCCCTACTCTTTTTATACTTGTTTTAACTCTTTGGGGGAGATACATGCTCAACTACTTGCTTACTTGTACAAATACTCAAAACATTTATACTTGATAACACTTATACTTGATTGCATTATACTTGATTTCATACATACATGATTGATACATGCACAAATACTTACTTGATACTTGAAACGTTTAAACTTTTATACTTTGGGAAATGGCACCCAGTAATCATACATACATACTTCTAGTGGCTCCAGATTAAGTTGCTGGATGACCATTGAGACTTCCAGTGGCTCCAGATTAAGTTGCTGGATGACCATTGAGACTATCTAGTGGCTCCAAATTAAGTTGTTGGATGACATTAGCTTTGATACAACAAACGTGAGGTCTTCGGAGATGAAGTGTAGACTCACGACTAATTGCTTAACTGTTGAGATGAACTTATACATGTCTTAATCATTTTATTGTAGCAGTGGGTTGTGAACACACAGGTTACAAGTCTCTTATGGCGGGACTTGCAACTGAGTGGATTCACAATGCCTTTGCTGTGTAAACATTCTTTATAGGCTTTTCATCTGTTTTAAAACAAACTCTATGAACTCACCAACCTTTGTGTTGACACTTTTAAGCATGTTTATCTCAGGTTTGTAAGGCGATAGCAGGTATGTGGAGCTGAGAGTCTTAGGGCATGCTTTTGGAGACTTTCGCTTTTATCGTTTACCATTCGATACACTTTAAAAACTTATGTATTATTCTATTTTGGGATCTTTGTTTTTGCAAACTATGACTTTTATCTATTCGAATGGTAACTTTTCAAAACGTCTCATTTAGAGGTCGTTTTCTATATCCTGTACTTTGTGCCCTAAAGTAGCATCCCAATGACACTATCGTTCCGCTGCGATATTTTGGGGGTGTTACAGATTGGTATCAGAGACTTGGTTATAGAGAACTAGGTTGTTTTTAGAGCCTAGACTATAACTACATACATTTAGACTCTCCTCCCTATCGCCTTGCACTTTTTCATGCACGTACGCTTGCTGATAATTTTTTTTTCTAGACCTACGCTATGAGATATTTTGTGGTACCGATGGGGATGTCCCAAAATCTAGTCAAGTCATCAGAAATATGGAGCTCGGTAATAACTGATTATTTAACTTAATCTTGTGACAGTTCTTGTTTGATGAGACATGAGACTGAGTTAAATGAAGGTTATTACTTAGCTGTAGAGGTTTGATGATTTGCCCGAGGATGGGGGTTCTCTTGAGGATACTCTTTAGAAACCGTTAGAAACTAGACTTCCCAGTGACTTTAGCACTTAAGGGAGAATCCTTTGTTCCTTTGTACTGAACGTGACATTCCCTAGATACCCATTTAAGCAACGTCTACCACTGAGATATGTGTGCCCGGTGATATGTACACCTGTGAAAGGAAACATTTATAATTGTGGTCGCCAACATAATTATAAGTGCTTCACGAACTATGCTTATGTAGATCGGTGTTGGCACAACTTAGGAAACAACTGGAGGTGCGGTATTATGTATGAGGATGTTAAGTATAGACTTTGGATAATCAACGGTTTTCCCTCATCTCTGACGTTCACTAAATGTCCTTCCTATCAGGAAATCATGGCACCAAGGAGAGTGACTCGTAGCTCTGGTCGAGGAGGCGCAACACCAAGGGGTGGAAGGACTGGTGGACGTGGAGGTAGAGGAGCTGCTCATGACACTAGTAACCCTAGTAACGATGGTGGAAGAACTGGAGGACGTGGAGGTAGAGGAAATGGTCGCGGCGTTGAAAACAATGATAACAACGACGGTGGAAATACTGATTTTGAAGCCATCATCGCTCGACAACTTCAAAACTTTCTCCCCACTATTGTCACTCAAGTTGGCGATCATATGAATAACTTGGCAAACCACGAAAGCGGAATTAACAACACCAATGGTTTAGGCCAGAATGGTAATGGCAACAACAACAACAATAGAACTGGATGCACCTACAAAGAATTCTCAACATGCAAGCCAATAGATTTCAATGGTGTAGGAGGCGCGTTGGTGTATACTCGATGGGTTGAAAAGATGGAGTCGGTGATCGACATTAGTAACTGTGCAACACATCAAATGGTGAAGTATTCCGCATGCTTGCTGTCAGGAAAGGCATTGACATGGTGGAATACGCAGATTCAAGCTAGGGGTAGAGAGGCGGCTGTAGGTATGACATGGGACGATTTTAAGGCATAACTGAAGGAGGAATACTGCCCGGACAACAAAATGCAGAAGCTGGAGGATGAACTTTATCATCACTCTATGATAGGGGCTGGACATGCAGCCTATACAGATCGATTCCATGAATTAGCCAGACTAGTTCCACATCTACTTACCCTGAGTCTAAGAGGATCGAGAGGTACATATATGCCCTTGTTCCAGAAATTCGTGGGACTGTAAAAACAACTGAGCCTTCTACGATTCAGAGTGCAATATTGAGAGCAGGGACTCTGACAGATGAGATGGTTAGAAATGGAAGATTGAGGAACAGTGATAAAAGGAAGGGAACAAGCGAGTCGAACAAGCAAATAGGCACAATAGCTGACAACAAAAGGGCAAGGACCTTTGCGGTGACTAGTTCTGGTCAGAGAGAGTATGTAGGCCAGCATCCTAAAAGTACGAAATGTAATTTTCATCACCAAAAGACTGTGCCCTGCCGTATGTGTGCAAATTGCAGACAGTCTGGTCATTATATAAACCAGTGTAGAGAACCAGTAAATGTGGGCAATATGACGAACAACCAAAGGATATGCTACGAGTGTAACAGCCCGGATCACTTTCGGAACACCTGTCCTAAGTTGAAAAGGAATCTTAACCAAGGAGGCAATCGTCCAAACTTAGCAGCAGCAATTGAAGGGCCACAAGATGAGGCCGTTGAGATTCCACCCGCACGTGGCAGAGCTTACTTCTTAGGAAATCCTATCACCCAACATGTCCGCGATAGCGTAACGGGTACATTCTCTTGAACAACTATTATATTTTCGTAGCACTAAAGTCTTAGTATAGGACTTATACACAACATCGACTAATCTGAGACCTAGCATCATCAACCTTAGTTATACTGATAGTAGTTGATTTGATTGGTGTAAGCAATTCCAACGAGTTTGGGAAAGTTTACATTGTCGAATCAGACCACCAGGCACATATGTGGAACGAACTAGCTGAACTTCGGGACGAAGTTCCTTTTAGGGTGGGAGACTGTCACAACTCGTAATTTCAGGTCATTTTCCAAAACTTCGCCAAATCACTATTCATAAAAACACTATTCATCATTTTACTATTCATCATTTTTGAGGTCAAACTGATATTCTGAGAAACATTTGAAAATTTTACTATTCACAGAACACTATTCATTTCCGGAAGAAATTTCACCTTTCACGTGCATTGCTCATTTCATCGTAAATTTAGTTTACGGGTATTCAAATTCGCAAAACCGGATTGGTTTAGGTGCGAATTCATTTCATTAGTACTAAGGACATTGTGTACGGACTAGAGATAGTCTGCATATCATCAGTAGGTCATTTATATGTTATACCACTCTTAGGATTTTCAAATTTATATATTTGATACATTTAACGTTTTTCTTATAATTATTTATAATAAACGTTAACACACGGTTAATATATATACGACGAATATATCTAAATATTCCCACAATGGTCCCGACACATTTCTATATCTCTTATAACATCTTAAAAGTCATAAAATTCATTTACCCAGTATTTTGGAAATTTATTTTCCTTATATCGTAAGTTTATTAATATTACGACGGTTTTCGTGAAAACTAAACAATAATCACCCGATCACTCAACATTTGTACCCAACATAATTTTAACATTTTTATAACTTTATTTAGACCTGGATAACTTCGTTAACATTTATTTCTATCAAACCCGGTACCCGATTTTAACTAATAACTCAAATCTACACTTAAACTACACTTAATTTCCTAATTAAATCACAAGTACCCCAACCCCCCCCCCCCCCTTGCTCACCCCTAACCGGCCATACAAACACCCCTAGACACATGACTTACATTTTCTTAACCTTATGCATTAATGAACTAATATTAAACAATAAACCTCTAAACTTATAATTAAAACCAAAAACCAAAATCATTCCTCACTTTATTTTAGATCAAAAAGTTTTCATCTCATCTCTTCCTCTCCTCTAAACCACGACCCAAACCCAACTCCATGATCAAGTGATTATTTTTCAAGATTTAAAGCTACAAAGTTGTTCCTTTCATCATTCTAATTAAGAGTTTTGCAATACAAACTCAAGAAACACAAGGTTTTGCTTCATCTAATCACCTCATATTTCAAAGTAAGTTACAAAATTTATTTTCATGATTTCTTCAAGTATTTACTAGTATCATATGGTTTTCATGCTTAATTTCATGCACAAGCTAGTTATACCACTTTATTTTTGTTAACTTTTGAACATACAAACCCTAGAATTTGTTTTAGGTACTCCCTTGTTAAATTAACTTGATTAGTGATCATTAGGAACCCATGGCACCCTAAGAAGGTGTATGTGTCACACCCCCAATTTACCTGACTTGCAGCGGAATGGAATGCCTGGGGGTGTCTGTCATAGCATCACAGTTACAGTTACATTGAACGACCTAAAGCGGGTTTATAACGAAGGAGATACAATAAAAACAAGTTTAACGACGAAAACTATTTTCCGGAAATTGCAAGCTGTTGGACGATTTTTGTCGGACAAATCGAGGCTTTAAACCAAACCTAGAGGGGCCGAGCTTTCAAAAATATATTACTACATACTAAGACGTAACCATGGATATAAAGAACGATTAAAACGGACTTATAACGACAAAGATATTCACGTTTCAATATCGGCAAAACTTATATTATTTTGGCAGCTTTTAAAAATAATAATACCACTACTACGTAGTAACTTTAGATTTCTAAAAATAATAACCAAGTACCCAAATTCATAACTAATGAAGTATTAGTGAATACAAGTATATTTTCATTACTACAAGGCGTTATTTCAAGGATTACAAATCGAGGATTTCAACACTAACACTTATATATTCGATATATATACATTTCGACTAGTTTTATTTTCTAGTTGCATTATTTTTCCTAAGTGTTGGAAAATGTATTATTTTGATAACAACAAGTATTTTCTCAAGAATAGAGTGGTATAGGTAACATGTGCATAGACATTCACCATATCATTTCATGATCTAAATTAGATCGTTCATCATTCATATTAGGTTGCGGCAGCTAACCGTTCATTGTTGTTCATTTCACTTCATTACAGTATCATCAGTTTAAGGTGATTCATAGCCCCTACTCTTTTTATACTTGTTTTAACTCTTTGGGGGAGATACATGCTCAACTACTTGCTTACTTGTACAAATACTCAAAACATTTATAATTGATAACACTTATACTTGATTGCATTATACTTGATTTCATACATACATGATTGATACATGCACAAATACTTACTTGATACTTGAAACGTTTAAACTTTTATACTTTGGGAAATGGCACCCAGTAATCATACATACATACTTCCAGTGGCTCCAGATTAAGTTGTTGGATGACCATTGAGACTTCCATTGGCTCCAGATTAAGTTGCTGGATGACCATTGAGACTATCTAGTGGCTCCAAATTAAGTTGTTGGATGACCATTAGCTTTGATACAACAAACGTGAGGTCTTCGGAGATGAAGTGTAGACTCACGACTAATTGCTTAACTGTTGAGATGAACTTATACATGTCTTAATCATTTTATTGTAGCAGTGGGTTGTGAACACACAGGTTACAAGTCTCTTATGGCGGGACTTGCAACTGAGTGGATTCACAATGCCTTTGCTGTGTGAACATTCTTTATAGGCTTTTCATCTGTTTTAAGACAAACTCTATGAACTCACCAACCTTTGTGTTGACACTTTTAAGCATGTTTATCTCAGGTTTGTAAGGCGATAGCAGGTATGTGGAGCTGAGAGTCTTAGGGCATGCTTTTGGAGACTTTCGCTTTTATCGTTTACCAATCGATACACTTTAAAAACTTATGTATTATTCTATTTTAGGATATTTGTTTTGTAAACTATGACTTTTATCTATTCGAATGGTAACTTTTCAAAACGTCTCATTTAGAGGTCGTTTTCTATATCTTGTACTTTGTGCCCTGAAGTAGCATCCCAATGACACTATCGTTCCGCTGCGATATTTTGGGGGTGTTACAGATGAACAAACAAGTCTTGATGACGTGGAAACACATTTGCAGGGTGACTCATTTATGGGTCCTCAACATGACGAAACAATGGATATTGACTTGGTTAGACGTGGTTTCGATGGAACCGTTGTGGACAATAATGACTTAGTTATTGCCGATGAAGAAGATCCAGTTGAAGCAACTTAATGATTTCAATTAGCTAAATAGTAATACTCCCTGTTTTTATGTAAAATTAGTTGTTAAGAATCAATGACAAGCCTCATTACTGTTTGTATAACTCTTTCTTATACATTTCTTATTTCCCCTATTGTGGCTTGGTTGTCCTTTTAGTGTATTATTAGTCATCAAGTTTGCTTTAAATTTAGGTAATTTTAACTTTTTAGCTTCTTGTTATTTATATTTTCACTTTAAGATCTCAAAACAGCCCTGCTTAAGGGGTGTTTGGCTCAAATGGGTCAAACGGGTCAATATGGCTTATCACTGTTCATGTGCACATTAGGATAGTTCAATCTTGCCTTATATGATCTAGATAAGGTGTTTGTGGCTTCTATTTATCTGTTTTAAGGATTTGTAAGATTTGAGTTCTTTAGTGCACAAGTAAGGTAGTTGCTGATCTATAATAAGCCCTTACATCCATAAAATCAATTGGTGCTTGTTTTTGTGTTCCTTATATTCACTTTAACCCACTTGGTTGAGTTTGAAAGGGCTGCAAATACTTTGTTAAGTTTTTAGATCAGTCTGCAGCAGTCTAGGTGATAGTTATTCTCTAAATGCCCATATTAAGAGCTTAATTTCTGCTTATTCACTGTTGTTTCTCTTCTGTTTTTTGTTTCCTTTAGTAGCTTGTACTACTGACTTGAGAATTCTGAGCTTAATTGGGATTCTAGATCTTATCTTGTTGCTTTAATTTGGTCTGCTAATCACTCCAGGAGGACTGAGATGCCCTGCACTCAGTCCTTTTTGCTTATTCATTATAATCATTGCTCATGGCTTAGTATAGTAGCTTATTCTGGTGTTTTTAAATCAAGCCTAGTTTATTTTGTGAGTGCAATTCTGACTGTCTATTCACTTTACAGCAATAATGCACCAAATTAACCATTATCATTGATAGATAAGGACAATACAAAGACAGATAACCCATACATAAACTTCCAAAAGATTAAGACAGATAACAATACAAAGACAGATAACCCATTATCCTGATGGTTTTTTTACTCCAAATGTCTTCTTTTTTATTGCATCCCAAGTAACATTGTTAGCAAGACCTAACACTTGTATCCTTTTACCAGGAACTTGTTCAACTGGTTCAACATTTTTGCCTTTTGACTTCTTGCCTTTTGACTTTTTGGCTTCTGACTTTGTTAATCCTTTGAATTTCCAATTAGGTGGAAAGTAATCAACCCAAGATGATTTTGAGCTTAACTCATCTTCAGAGCTTGACATAGGTGATGATTTAGAGCTTGAAATGGTTATCACTTCTGCAACAAAATAATACTCATTATCAATAAAAGGACCACTTATAATTCAGAGAATGGACCACAAAATTTTTAAGATGATGAGTTACAAAGATACATGGTTGATTAGTAGAGCTCATTGTTTTGGAATTGTGTGACCTACATTATTGTATGACTGCATACTTTGGTTGTATAAATAGGGGCAATTAGGTTTTCAAAGTAAATGCAATTAATGGCTGGTTGTTAGACACATTTAGGTCTCAACCCATTGACTTTTACTTGTTGACTTATTCTATTTTTACCCATTACTATCTCAGCAAACATCAACAACTGTAAATGCATCCACACATATATCACATAACAAGCATTTCATTACACATTTTTGACAACAACATAACAGCAATAACCAAACACAAAACAACAACAATTTTCTTAAAAAAAACCACACTAGACTTGCTTTCTTTCAACTCCAATTGCAGTAGAAACATTTCCTTCTCCATAGTTGATTTTTGAAAGTCAATCTCCCTTTCCAAATCTCTTATTTTTCCATTGAATGAGTACTTGTCTTCTTTCAAACGTTTTTCCTTTTGAATCAAATTAAAAACCTCTTGTTTGTAATAGTCATTAGGCAACTCAGGATCTAGCCAGTAAAATGTCTTACATTTTGAACCCTATATGGTAAAAACAACACACATCACTAATATCAACACTTATTACTTTCGGTTTTAAACAATGTACAAATAACTTACATTATAATACTCAACGCATCCAAGAAAACGCCTTAAAGGGAAATCAATTGTCCGCGAAGTCTGTCTAATTACTGGTTGATCATGTTCACAATGTGTTGGTGGTGGTGGCCGATAACTTCGATTGGAGGAGGAAGACATTTTAGGTTTTAATTGATTTAGGGTTTATAATTGGGGAAGAAATAATAGGGGAAGTATTATTATAATAAGGATTTAGTGGAAATCCTACGTGGCATAAAACTAATGTTTACATAAAACTTTTGTGAATAAGCGTTCCATAAAACTGATCTTTTATGACTCAAATATCAAGTGTCCTATTATGGTGTATCAAGTTTTGATACCCAAGTATCAAGTGTCATACTAACTAATGTTTAAATAAAACTTTTGTAAATAAGCGTTCTAAAAAACTGATGTTTTATGACTCAAATAAGGAGTGTTCTATTATGGCGTATGATAATAAAACCACAACAAATAAGCGTACTATAAAGGTTAATGTTAAAAGACACAGGTGTCAAGGGTCCTATTAATTTTTGTTAAAATAAAACTTTTGCAATTAAGCATTCTATAAAACTGAATAGGCGTTATAAAAAGCGAATGTTTTACGACTCTAAAAAGATGTGCCATATTATGGTGTATCATAAAAAAACCATTATGAATAAGCGTTCTATAAAGGTTAACGTTATAAGACGCTATTGTCAAGGGTCGTATTAACTTTTCTTATAATAAAAAATGTTTGCGAATAAGCGTTCCATAAAACCGATGTTTTATGACTCAAATATCAAGTGTCCTATGATGGTGTATCAATCTATGGGACCCAAGTGTCAACTGTCATATTAAGTTATGTTTTAATAATATGTTTGCGAATAAGCGTTCTAAATAATTAATGTTTTATGACTTATGTATCAAGTGTCCTATTATGGTGTATTGTAATAAAACCATAATTAATATGCATCCTTTAAGGGTCCAATTATGTTTTGTTATAATAAAACTTTTGCGAATAAACGTTCTAAAATACTGATATTTTATGACTCAAAAATAAAATGTCCTATTATGATGTATGATACTAAAGCCATTATGCATAAGCGTCCTATAAAGGTTAACATTATAATACCCACGTCTTAAGGGTCCTATTAAGTTTTGTTATAATAAAACTTTTGCAAATAATCGTTTTAAAAAAATGTTGTTATATGACTAAAAAATGAAATGTCCTATTATGGTGTATGATAATAAAACCATTGTACATAAGCGTCCTATAAAGGTTAACTTTATAATACCCACTTGTCAAAGGTCCTATTAAAGTTTGCTATAATAAAACTTTTTGTGAATAAGTGTTTTAACTAACTGATGTCTTATGACTCAAAACTCAAGTGTCCTATTATGGTGTATTATAATAAAACCATAATGAATAAACGTCCTATAAAGGTAATTTATTAGGATCCATATTTTAAGTGTCCTATTAAGTTAGATGATAATAGGACCCCAAATCATCGACCATCCTATTATATACCTTTTTAGGACATCGCCTAAGTAGCAAATATTTAAAAAGGACCCTAAACGCTCATATGTCCTATTAAACCATTTTTTAGGACTCCATTATCATACCATCCCACACAAATGGTCCTAAAAAGCCACTTTTGTTATAGTGGCATTTCTTTTATTAAGGAGTTTTGGGCTACTGCTAAGGTCATAACTTTTAATGAAGAAAAACATATTAAGGCTAAGGTAGATGGCCAAGATATACTCATAACTGAGTCATCTATTAGGGAATCTCTTAACCTACCAGATAATGAAGTGATTGTGTGTCTTGAAAATGCCGCCATTTTCAAAGGTTTGAAAAAAATGAGGTATGAGAAGAAGAATAATAAATTAAAATTTTACAAAGGTCTCTTCTCATCTCAGTGGAAATTCTTGATTCATACTCTCTTACATTGTTTGAGTCCTAAAACAACAGGTTGGAATGAGTTTGGTACTACAATGGCATCAGCTGTGATATGCCTTAGTAAAGGACAACCTTTTAATTTTTCAAAAATAATTTTGGAGGGTATGATCAAGACCTTGGATGATGATGGCAACTCTTTATTATATCCAAGGTTTTTGCAGCTTATTATTCCAAAACAATTGACTACTATTAAGACACATAGAGGAACTTTTTATGCCACCTCACTACAAAAGAAACTATTTTCAAATCTGAAAAATGATGGCAAGGATTTTTCAGGAAGGGTTACACCACTTTTTCCATATATGGTGAACCTTCCACAAAAAAAGGGTGAGGATGTCATGGAAGGGGCTGCCACTTCTGCTGCTAGCTTAGAAGCAGAGCAGGCCAGTGGTAACATACATGAGACTGAGTATACAGCCGTTGATTCACCTCTCAGGGAAGGTAACACATCCCGAAGTGATGAGGGTAGATCTGAAACACATGAATTGATGGATACTGATGCACAAAATGTCAATTCCAATGATCCATCTATCAGGCTAGGTAACAGAAGCTGAAGTCATGAGGCTAGAATGAAACTTATACTAGATTTGAAGGACAATTGTACCCAGTTAGAAAAGGATGTTCTTGGCCTCCAAAAGTGCACAACAAAACAAGGTGAAAAGATCAAAAAGTTGAAAAAGAGACTTCGATATTTGGAAGGTCAACAGAGCTCAAGAAAAACTCAGTTCAGACGTTTGAAGAAGGTGGGCATAGCACACAGGATGAGTTCTTCTAAGGCTGCTAGTTTGGAGGATGCTCCCAAACAGGGGAGGAATGAAAGCAGAGTCTCAGGGGAGGAAACAACAAATGCTGAAGGTGCTTGTGCTGATATGCATGTGGATATGGATATTGGGATTGATAGTGGTGATAATATGGATGATGAGTATGTAGTTGCTGACAATGAGGGTAATGAGGCGGTTTTGGAAGATGTAAATAAAAAGCAGGTAGTGGAATTTCTAGGTGAAAATATTGTACAAGCTTCAAAGATCAAGGTGGAGACTAATACTAGTTTTGGAGAAACTGCTGCTACTAATAATGTTGAACAACTGGCTAAGGTGGTACAAGATGTTTCTGTTGCTACAACAAATCAAGTTTCTACTGCTGAAGAGGTTGCAAAGAGAGTTGATGAAGCTGAAATAACTAACTTTATGGATGAGAAAAGGAGATCTAAAGTGTCTGAATTTTAAACAGAAGAGCAAGTAGCATTCATTCTTCAAGAAAAGGAGAAAAAAATAGCTCATGCAGAAAAAATGCAAGCTTTTATTGATGAGGATGAAGTTCTACAGGCTAGAGTTACAGAACTTTACAAAGATAAGACTTTAACTGATAATAACAGAGTACAAAGACTTGTTGATTTGATAAATGAAAGAGGTGTAGAATTAGCTTTGAGTCAGCTAAGTAAGTCAATGAAGCAAGGTCAAAGTCAGAAGAGGAAAAGAAATCCCACAAAGTGTCCGCTCATGAGTGTAATGAAGACATACTTAAAGAATCAAGGTTTTTATAAATCTCATCAACTCAGGGGAAAGACATATGATGAAATTGCACATCTATACTACCACTGCAAGAGAAATATTGAAGAAAAGTTTATCCCCATGGGTACTGAAGAAACACCATCAAAGAAACAAAAGATCATTGAAGATAAGCATGCTGAGAAGAAGAATGATTCACAAAGAAATGAAGACAGCTCTTCTCTTGATCAGATGATGGTGATTGTTCCTGAAACATTATATGTTGATCCTATTCAATCTAGACATCCAATCATAGACTGGGAGATTCACAAAGATAAATTTGGAAAGGCTTGGAAGATAATCAGGCTTGGTGGAGGATCAGCAGTGTGCAAAAGTTTTTAGGAATTGATAAGAATAAGTGATAGAGAAGACTTAGACAGATTATGGGAGTTGGTCAAAACAATCAAGAAGCCAGATGTGAAAGAGCAAGAGCTGTGGGTTGAGTTACACAGGTTATATGAACCTGATCCAGCTGATATCTATTGGAAATTCCCAATTCATGATCTCTCAACTTCATGGAAGTTTTATGATAGCTGCAATGTACATCAGTTATCAACACAAGGTGGAGTTGATGTTTTTATGCTTGCAGAAAAAGAGTATCCTTTGAGTGCTAATTTACTTGCTGTGATAATATCTATAAAGATCATATGTGAAGGAAGTACAGAGGTAATTAAAGATCTCATTGAAAGAATTCGTGCTCAGTATGAGAGACAAATGCAAGATCGGAATAAAAGAAGATAAGGTGTTTGGAGGTAACAGGGGTGTAGCTTCTCTGTTTTCATTAAACAAAGAATTGTATGTTCTTCTTTGTATCTGATCTTCGGAATGCCCATATCAGCAATTGTTTATGTTGCAAAAAATCTTTTGGTAAGTAATATAATTCACATTTTGTGAGATTACAAATCTGTTGTTTGTACAAAAGTTACTAATGCTATTATTAAGTTTCTACTGCTATTACAATAGTTGTTTGTGTAATTTAGCCTATTGTAATGGATTTTGACTCCAAAAAGTCAAGCTTTTCTATGGCAATGAAAAAATTTGCAGTTTTCACTAGTATATCTACTTGCAGGCAAGCTTTATTCTATTTGCATTTTCCATTTATCATGTATATGCACTTGTAGGTAATTTAGTAACATGTTACTTCATTAAAGTTGAAAATTCACTTTAGAAAGTCAAGTAACACTGTTCCTATACGGGTTACAAAGTACATAAGTTATCAGAAATGTGTGACCATATGTATCAATTTGTGACTACACTTAAATAATATGTGACAAAATATGACTATGTGATTTAGACACCTAAATAAATACTTCATGTGACCATATATATAGCATCTTTAATTGAGTCACACAAAAACTCAATGTGACTAATATCAAGGTTAATGATAACTGACTTCACATTTTGCTATAAATAATAGTCACATGAATATTTCACAATGTGACTATTTTGAATCTATTGGTCACATATAATACCCTTATGATGTGGCCATAAACATCATTTAGATACACATGTGTGATATGGTGTGACTATTGTAAAGCCTATAGTCACATGATCGTGCTTCAATTAAGTG
The DNA here is from genome assembly GCA_030686995.1 of Artemisia argyi. Lineage (NCBI taxonomy): Eukaryota > Viridiplantae > Streptophyta > Magnoliopsida > Asterales > Asteraceae > Artemisia > Artemisia argyi. The sequence continues at coordinate 44,760,891 of CM060709.1, read as the reverse complement.
TGACTATACAAATTAGGATTTGGCAAACAAACACACACTAAACTTTAGACACACATATTACCTTACGTGACCATATGTATCGAATTTTAGTTACACTTTAATCATGTTTCTATGGTTTAGTGTGACCATATATGACATTTGGTCACACTCTTCAAGTGTGTGACATATATTTGTCACTCTTAAATGCATTTCGTGACTAACGCTTCAAACTGAGTTTTTAATTGTTACACATTTCAAATTCATATGTGGCTAACTATTCAGCAAAGAATAGGAGTCACGTTTATATAATGTGTGACAAACTTGACTATATAATTTAGCCACATACGCAAGTACTTCATGTGACCATATATCTTTTTGGTCACACTGTTCAATTGTGTGAAATATATTTGCCACATATGTATATCTATAGTGTGACTAATGTTTCGAGCTGATTTCTATCTGTCACACGTCCCGAATTAAAAGTGACTAAAATGTCGAAAAATATTTACCAGTTACCCTCTGGTCAAATATATACACAAATGTGTGACATATATTTTACGAAATGGTCACACAAGTCGGATCAAGTGTGGCTGTTTATTTAAGGCTGGTACATTTAGTCACGTAAATATGTTGCTGTGTGACCATTCGAAATACGCTATGTGTGATGAAAGGTCAAATCTGTACTAGTGAGTATATATCATTGAATTTTTGGCATTCGGTGCTAAGTCTTGCCCACTTACCCATTATCTGGTTTTTGTTACGAAAAGGACCATCAGATTGGTTGTTAAACCTTTCTGTAACCTCAATCCAAAAAGCGGATTCATCATGGTATTCATGAACGATTAGCCACATGTCGACTAGCAAGTTTTCTTCTTCAACAGACCAACAATTAGCCATTCTAAAATTGTTTAGAAAGTGAAGTGTGTGCAAAATAGTATGTTATGGTATGCTTTATATAGGGGTGTTTAGAAATTCAAATTTCAAAAATTGAGCGGGATATGTGTAAATTTCAAATTCAAAAAACGGGTGGTTAAATCTTTAAAATCCAAATTCAAAAAATGGTCGGGATACATTTACAATTCAAATTCAAAAACTAGAGCGGGATATATTTAAATTTCAAATTCAAATTGAAACGGTCCTATAAAGAGCCATTCACAGAGGCACACATTATACCTACATATCACACACAAATCATACACAAATCACAAACAATTCACACAAAAATGTCACACAACGCTTCACCAGATAATGAATTGGTTTACAACACACCACTGAAAGATCTGTTTCCTGTATTCCCATATGACAATCCACCACAAGATCTATTTCCCGTATTCCCATATGACAATCCACCACAAAACACTCCACCCAAAGTTCTGTTTCCACCACAAAACAATCCACCGGCAAACAATCCACCACAAAACCAACCCAATACCTTTGGGTTGACTAATGAAGAACTCTTCGAGCAAGATATGCAAATGTTGTTAGAGGTTCAAGCAGAGGAATAACGTCAGGCAAGAACTCATGAGGCGTATGCAAAAGCTAAAGAGATTCGAAGAAACCGTCAAGCAGAATGGCGATGGAAAATAGGATTAAACTGTGTGCCATCAAGTGAGGACTTTTCGAGTAATGAAGATTCGAGTGATGAGGGCTATGGCACAGACTGAATCATTTTCTTGATTCATAGTTTATTTTAGTCGTAGGTTAATTGTACATTTTTTAATGTATTTCAATTCCATGTGTTATGTATTTTAATTCCGTGTTTAATGTATTTTCATTTCGTATTTTAAAAACCAATTACTCATTTACAAGTTTCCATATTTAAAACATTACAAACCATTCATATCTACAAATATACATTTCATCTTTTATTTACACAAAACAAATAAACTAATTACAAAAGAAAAGAGGGAAAAAAAAGGACGATTATGTCAGTGCTCCACCCTCGTCGTTCAGACGTGGAGCTCCCAAGTGGCGAGCCTCAATGAGCCAGGGATGGAGTGGTGAAGAGCTGTGGCAAGGCTCAAACAATAGCCATGTAGGAGTGGCGAGGGATAGAAACGAGCCATACCTTCTCCTCTAAGAGTTGAGATAACCAACTATGATTTAGTCATGATCATCTTTTTTTTATTTATTTTTTATTTTTTTCTCAAGCATTGTAGTTATACGATCGATAATCAAATTTATCTTTATTAAACATATGTCAAGTATGAACTAATTGAACAACTTTTTTTACCTTTATCAAAGGTTTAGCTAAGTATTGCTCCTTTCGCCTTAAATTTCATTGTCTTTAAATATTTATATTTGTCTCAAAAAGTTTGTCATCATTAAATGATAGTTATAAATAAATATTTTTTCTATTATACCCTCAAGTAATTATATATAGTTTATACTCTAGAAAGTCGAGACATTTGATTGAAAAGTCAAACTAGCTTTGAATAAAAAGGCAAATCAGGTATTTCATTTCCTTAACCTCGCATTAAATTGATACGCCTGGGTCCAAGCTCATGTGTGACAACCGGCAAAATTCCATCATGTTCTATTTTGAGAAATGACCGTTCATTTTGAGTTTGGCATCAATTAGAGATATTAGACGTAATTATACTCAGTTTTATTGGAAATAATATTCTGAGTACGTTGACAAAAATTCTCGCTTCTTAAATCCACCGTTTAATAGTGAAAATAAATCCCGAACGCTCATTTCGTGAAAGATTTCATAAATTACGCATCTGATCCCTTTGGAGATATTTGCTTATCCGGTCCCTTATCTTTTGTGAATCTAGCATTTTGTATTTATCATTTTTACTTATTTTGTGTTGGGTATAAAAATGGAAGTATAAGACATTTTAATCATTCTTAGGGTTTTGTTGTCTCCTTCTCTTTCCCAGCCGACACCACCCAACTCCCTCTCTCTAGATTCCAGCCATTTTCCGGCCACACCACCGGTCATACAACTACACCGCCACCACCACGTTAACCACAATCACCTCCTCTCCATTTCCATGTATTGCACGCGCTCCAAAACATCACCCAACGTTTTCCTTTCTCGTGTTTCAGTCGCGAATCATCACCACCACCACCACCACTCCCCTTCCTTAGTTTGTGGTTTGGTTTGTCTTTGGTTCGCGAGTCACACGGTGCCACCACCTCAGCCGTGCCACCACTCGCCGCCACCGCTGTGAAGACATGAAGATTGAAGGTCTGAGTCGATTAGGCTTTAGTTGTTGCTCATGAGCTATGGATCGTGTGTCGCTTCTCATCTCTCCGTCCCCCTCTCTCTCATCTCTCATTTCTTTCTCTTGTTTTGGGTATGGTAAAACGTGGAACTTGTTCAAACACTTATTTTAATTTCGTGTTGAAACCGAGTATATACATAACAAATGGTTAATAGTTTTTGTAGATCTAAGATTAATAAAATTGAGCTATTAAATTTTGTGGATTAATAATAAGGATTAAAGCTGATTTCCTGTGGTGTAAACATTTAAAACGTGTGTTTATGGATTTGTGTTGAAAACGAATTGAAAACAATTTTCTTGTTATACGGTTTCGTGTGGTAAGAACCTGTAAATGATGTTTGGTTGTTTTGAATCGGGTGGGGTCGACCCACTTGAGTCTCATATTTGATTTCGGACCAGTATTGATGTTCTTTATGTTGTTGTTATTGATGGGGGATTAAGAGTCGATTAGAAATTACAAAGGGTGCGCTATTTTAGTTGTTTCTAGCTTGTTAGTATTCTGTGTTGGTTTGGGTTAAGGCTAAGCCGAGAGGGTGTCATGTTTATTTGCTTCGGGTCATCAAGAAATCTATTAAGAGTATTGAGTTATATAGTTATTATGGTTTTGGTCTTAGTCACTAAGGAGTGTGTTTGTTTATTCTCAGTTACGAGTCAACCACCAAAACTACATAGGGAGCGTTCATTTTAGCTTATTTGACTATAGAATAAATTTTTGCCACATTGAGGTTATGAAATTTTAGTAATAATAGAATAGTCAAGTGGTGTGGAAATTTTTGGTTTAACAAATAAGCTAGTGCCGTGGTTTAGTTAGCAGTAATGTTAGGGTGCGTTGGGTTAGAACTGGGCCGAAGCCCATTCACTTTTAAAAGGGTGCATATGGTTCTAATATGATAAAAAAATAAAATGCGTGGTCTAATTTTTTTTTTTACACAACAAAGATGTATGGTCTTAATAAACAAACATGTTAAAGTTTTGCGCTAGTTAATTAGTTTATTGTTTTGGCTCTTGGGTCGTTGGCATGTTTCGGAAAATGTTGGAATGTGAATTTAGGGGTCGAAACTTGGTTTTGGACTCGGAATATACTTAAGGGATCGTAATACTTGGATTGCGACAATAATTATCGGACTTGAATCGATACTCATTGGACATTGTGGACTTATTGGACTTGAAATGAATACAATATATTAGACTCATAATGAATTTAGTATATTTGATTCGCAACGAACACACAATAAGTAAATAATGTCTAATAATCAACGAATACACTTTATAGTTTTCTATTAAAACTGTCGGGAAATATTATTTTTATAAAACCCGACAAAGAATATAAAATGACTAGTTTTATTTAATCCTTAAAACCCTTTCATATCTGAATTATTAACTTGTGATTTTATTATAAAACTTATTGGACCATTCTAAACTATTTAGGAATGTGGGAAAAACACCGAAACTTACCAATTGACCTATTTTATATTACATGGTTAATAGTCGTCTTGGTCTAGATTTTCTTTGGTTAGGTTGAGCAGTGTTAATATTTTTCACGACTATGTAGATGTTTATTTCCCTTTTGGCGTGAGTTGTATATCGATATCTTTTTCCATTTTTGGCCTGAGTTATATTTCGGGTCTACGGTTTCTTACCACACCACACGAAACATTGATACTTAACTTTTACAAGTAAAGATTTGAGTGACCCACGAAAACTATGACACATTGTCTTTTATAGACTTCATCATTGTATGAGCTATATTTTGAGATAACCGTATGCGTATTAGGGTGTACCATCATGCTCGTACTGCTTGGCGCCGTCGTGCCCATCTTCTGGATATCGATGTAATTAGCTTTAGATGCCAATTGTGTCAATCGTGATCTTTGTGTTGCTGTGGCCCAGGTGAGTTCATAGCCCCCTCTACTTTTACTGGTTTCTAAAATATTTTTGGGGGAGAATACATGCTCGTTTTCAACAAAACTCAAGCTTGTTTACTTGGATATGTGAATTGTTTACTCAAGATTTGACTGTCTAGTTGAAATATTTGATTCGGTTATTTGAATGCGTTATGTGATAACTTGTTTATTAATGTGATATGAGATTTGTGATGGTGGTTTATGAAACTGTTACGTGATATGGCTAAGGGCATATCTTATGTTGTTTTTACTAATGGGTAGCAGCATGTCACCAGTGGGTGAGCCTCCCTTAGGGTATTACTAAGGGGTAGTAGCATGTCACCAGTGGGTGAGCCTCCCTTAGGGTATTATTCAATGTAGATTGAATTGATTTGGTTGAGCAATTGAGTAGCATGCCACTAGTGGGTGGGCCTCAATTTAGCATGTCACCATTGTACGAGATTTTGTGATTGGACTATAGTGTGCACCTATAGGGAATTCTTTTGTGGTTTGACTTAGCCAGTGTAACAGGGTAAATTTGTGTGACTCTATATGAGTATAGCATCTATGTGATTGATTATGGTTTAAGTGGTTTGACTACGAGTTGATTTTGGTTATTTGATTTAGAATTGTGATTTAGGTAGTGTAAGCCTACGTTAAGTTTGACTTGTTGAAAAGGATGATTTGAACTCGAAAACCCTTTTGGTTCCATTATGCAGTTTTTAAACTAAAACTCTATGGACTCACCAGCATAAGCTGGCCGTTTTAACATGTATTTTCAGGTTTAAGGTGTTAGCTCACTATTGAAGGCGCTTGGCAAGGGGCATTGGTCATAGGAAACTCTGATAAACCAATTGGGACCACTTCAACTATTTTATGGGCCTATTTCCGCACTTCTGTTATAAAATGTAAACTTAACGTTTTTGTTAATGCATTTTATTCTCAATAAATGAAATAAAAACCATTCTTTGTACTTATGTTTTGATACCGATTTCGTAGCACCCCAATGACATGTGTGCTGCTGCTGGACCCAATTTTTGGGGGTGTTACACCTTGGCCTATTTAGGTCTTAGGTTTTATCCTATTCTATCTTATAAATACTCTTACAATCGAAGCTTTTTAATAAGTAATGTCACATTAGGTTGGAATCTCGAAAATATTATAAGACTATCTTTAGCTTCCCTCAATGATTGTCTAAAAATGAGATACCCTGTGAGTACTAATTGATTTCAAAACTGTCTATTCTAGAAGGGGTTCGTTAGTTTGCACGACTTACTGAATAAAAAATGATACATACATTACAGGTTTACATCTTGACAAATGGAGGAGCTCAAATATATGCTGATGTGTGATTGACTCCAAACCACCTAACTTAAATTAACCAAAGAATGGTCAACTAAGTCAAATAGCTTAGATCAATGCTCCGGGTAATATAATGTATCACCGGGTCGTTAAATCCCGTTGAGGCGTGAAATGTAACTATAGCGTGTTCGTAATCGGGTGTTATTCACAGAAAAGGGGTTGTTGTGAAAATTATTTGGAAATTATAAACAAAAATAGCTTAGGAAAGCTATGTGAGTGATTACTGGAATTTGGAGTACGAAGATTTGAGCTAAACCTAAAAACGTACGTTTTAATTAAAAAACGTATACAGACGAACAAAACGAAAAGTACAACTGGAGGACCGGGAGGGTTAAAAGTGTAAAATTTGTATTTTTGCAATCCTATTAATTAAAGAAAATTTTAAGAAAAATAAAAATTATTTTTACACTATTTAATTATTTAATATTAATTAATTACTAATTATCTATTTAATACTAATTAAATTAATTAGAATTATTAAAAATACTACAAAGACTTAGAAAATTAAGAAAAATTTTATAAATCTAATTAACCATTACAGGAATCCTAAAAAATTATAAAAAGTTAATTCTAAGTATTTTTAAGCTAATTAATTAATTATTATTCTAATTACTTATTAATTACTAATTAAACTAATTATATTATAAAAATTAGAAAATGAACAGTAAAAATTCTAGAAAAATTTATAAAAATGTTTTAACTAAAATAAAATCTATAAAAATTATAAAAACTAGGTTATACTATTTAAAAACTAATTATGCTATTTAATTGTTTAATATTAATTAAAACTAAATTAAACTAAAATTAATTAGAAATACCACTAAATGACAAAATAAAAATCTGGAAAAATTTGTAAAATTATTTTAACCTAAAATATAATTTCTAAAAATATAAAAGTGATATATTACTTAGAAATAAATAAAAAAAGAAAAATAAATTGATAACTCCTATTAAATAGAAGCTATCACTAAAGTTAAAATTGGTTTTTTGGATTTTTTCTGTTTCTAAACTGATAATAAGATAAAAACAAGTAACTTTAATAAAAACACTTTTGTTTAAACCCACTGAATAAGCAATTCAAGTGCTTAATGCATCCACAGTTGACTTTTGTTGACTGTGGGGTGTTTTAGCTCAAATGATGAAATGTGGGGTCCATAATGGTAATTCTTGGTTACTCTGAGTCTAAGGAACAACAATAAGCAAGACTTGAGCCAAAAAGTGGCCTGAATAAGCTAAAAAGCAACAAATAAGCACTTTGCTTATTTGTTGACTTAGCAGTTGAGGGACAAACTATAAGGGCCAAACTAGGTAGGGTCCACAGATATTGGGGTCAAACAAAAGGTCAACCCTGATTCCTGGGTAGGAGGGGGGTTGAAAGATGCAAGGCCAAGGCTGTGGGACCCACTGGGTCAGTCACAAACCACCAATGAAGTGGGGTGGGTTGCTGAGGTAACTGAGAGCAGGGCAAATAAGTTGCCCTGCAGGTCACTTTGAGACCTGTTTTGACCCACCAAACAAATTCTATAAAATCTAGAAAAATTATCAAAAATCTACAAAGTGGTAGAGAGTAAGCACACAAATTTCCAGCTTCTAACAGTTAAAATCAAATAAGTTACACCCTCCCCAATGTTGCTCAAAATGACTGAGCAAAGTTTTGGCTTTGAAGAATTTTGTGCTAGTTTGACTTTTATGAACTTTAAAAGCTGATTTAATGACCTAATAAGCTAAGATAAGCTATATTAAAATTATTTTGGATGAAAATTTAACTTTTGAAAAGGATTTGTGGGTTTTGGATTTCAAAAATCACCACAGTGGACTGTGGTGATTATTGTTGTGTGATTTTGACTTTTGAAGTGTTTTGGACCAAAACTCTTGTTTCCCTGAGCTATATTACACCCAACAAACTATTGCAAACAAATAGATACTAAGTTGTGCAGCTGGAACACCCTGAACAACTAAAACCAAACACTCTCTTAAAAACAGTTATGAAAGAGATTTGCACTTAAACAAATGATGAACACAAACAGATTATCCAATCTAGTCTATAAGCTATTAGATGAATGTAATGCACTTAAATTAACAACCTAAACTACTTTAAGAGTAAAAATGAAAAAGTAAGTAGCTTACAAAGCCTTCCAAGCTATTTAGTGAATACCAAGGACCAAACCAACCAAACCTATGCCCTCCCCTGAGGTTCCTAACCCACAGCCTTCCAAAATGCACTGTGCTCCATGCTTTTCCAACCAATGATCACACTTTTTATTTTTATTTTTATTTTTCTTATTTTCTTGGTTTTTGTTGAAAACTGAGTTGTAGGAATTCAAATAAGCTTATGAAACTTGCATTATCTTATCTTTGAGCATATAAGAGCTTCTGAGTACTTTGAATACAAATAACTTAACTTAATTGAAACTTGAAAATTTAAAGTAAGACTTGAAAGATTGAAATTGAAAATTAAACTTTAAATTGAACTTTGCATTAATAAAAGAGTTACATTACATAGGAAATAAACTGAAAAATACAATTTAACTAAGAAAATTACACACCATTAGCTTCTATGAGCTTATCCTTATATACCGACCTAAAATTAATCCCATATGCCTTCCACACAGCTTCATTTTGAAATTTAAGAGTCCCACATGCTTTGTCTTTGACCTCTGACCAAATCCCCATCGTTGAATTGCTATGAGATCAATCCTAGCCTTTGATCATGATTTTGGCGCCAAAAAGGGTACGGGGCCAAATTGGGTGGTACTGGTGAGGGAATTGGGGAGCATTTATGGTGGTGGAGTTGGTGGGTGAGAGCATTAATGGTGGGGGTGATAGTTGGTGAAAAAGGCGAGGGGGGGGGGGGAGGATTTCTCCCTGGTTTTCTGGGATGATGTTGGGGGAAGGAGATGGTCGGGGTGGTGAGGGTTGACCGAAGTCAACGCCCAGGTTTATTAAAAAACAAGGTGGGCTTGGACTGGGCTTGGGGCTGGATTGGACCAAATAACAAAAAGGGTTTGTTTGGTTTTGTTTTGGGTTTAGCAAAAATAAAAAGGGTCCGGATGGTGAAATGGATAACAAGGACCAAATTTGCCAACTTATCAAAACCTAAGGACTGAAAATGCCAAACTCCCAAAGTTCTCCAAAGTGTCATTTTTTCCACATGCCAATAATTCAAGGACCAATTTTGTATTTTCCCACTTTTTCAAAATTTCAAAACATCCCAGGGACTAATTTTGCCAACTTTGGATTTTCAGGGGCTAATTATGTAATTTATGAAATCTTGCAACCCAATTATGAAATTTTGACTTTATTTGACTTTTAAGACCTTGGGTTGACTTTTTCTTAAAAATAAATGCATAGAGACTAAATTTGACAAGTTTTGAAACTTGGGGGACTGAAACTGCCAATACTGCAAACTTTGTACGTTTTTTCTTTGTTTTTGCACATTTTGCTTTTAAAACACATAAAACACAATCCCTGGGATAATTTAAGTATTTTGATATCTTTTTGATTGTTTTTGTGCGTTTTGGCAGTTTAAATATATCGAAAACGATGAGTGTTTGAGCACTCATCAATCCCCCACACTGAACTATTGCTAGTCCCTAGCAATCTTTTTAGAAAACTTGATGGATTTTAAACTCTTTACCAAAAGCCATCACTTCTGGAGTAGCCAGGTGTAAGAACTGTGGCACACCTGATAACCGTGTGATTTTGAGCAAACCACCAGCTTCCAACGGATTTGATAAGTCTTTACCAAGAGCCGTTTGCTCCTGGACTAGCCAACTCTTGATGGACCTAGTCAACATCTTGGTGAGCTGATTACCAATTATGGATTTTTCCACGGCCTTTACCACAAGCCATAATCTTGCGGGCTAGCCAACTCATTTGTTTTCGGGGAGTTGATGAACCACACAATTTTGGGCAAATTGCCAGCCGTCAACGGATTTGAGTTGTCTTTACCAAGAGCCGTTTGCTCCTGGACTAGCCAATCCCTTTTGTCGCTTAGACAAGGCGGACTGATTACCACAAAAATTTTGAAATAAAGTGAAAAAATTTTGAAAATTTTGGCCAAAAACGGGGGTACTTGAAAGATATTTGTTAAAATTCGTTAGAATTCCCCCCCCCCCCCCCCCCCCCCACACTTAGAAATGAATATTGTCCTCAATATTCAAAGTCCCGGCTATTATGCCGAAGCTATGAACGTAAAAAGCCAAGATTCGAATCTAACTGCGGAAATACCAATTTCACTTTATTTCTAGATATATACAACTTTTTTTTTTTTTTTTTTTTTTTTTTTTTTTTTTTTTTTTTTTTTTTTGAGACTTATATACATATATATATATTTTTTTTTTCAAACAGCGGGGGGTTGGCCATTCCCCCACACTCGGTGGTAGAAAATAGAAAGAATCAGAGATACGGGTGAAAACCCGTATTGTTGCTAGTTTTTGGTCATTGAGTCGCTAGCTTGACTCTATCCCCGAATTCAATTGTCCTTGGGGAAAGTTTGGAGATCCGGGACGACCATGGATGGTACGTCCTCTCCAAAGTAGTGCTTTAACCGATGTCCATTCACTTTGAAGTTAGGACCGTCATTTTGAGATAATTCGACGGTCCCATAAGGATAAACTTTTGTGATGGTGAATGGACCAGTCCATCGGGTTTTGAGCTTGCCCGAGAAGATCTTGAGTCTAGAATTGAAAAGAAGGACTCGATCACCCACGTTGAAAACGCGGTTTTTGATTTTTGAGTCATGAATCTTCTTTATCTTTTGTTTATAGATCAAAGAGTTCTCGTAAGCTTGATCACGAAGTTCGTTTAATTCATTTAGTTGAACTTTTCTGTGATCACCCGCCGTTCTGAGGTCGAAATTGGCATGCTTGAGGGCCCAATAGGCTTTATGTTCAAGCTCGATCGGAAGATGGCACGCTTTCCCGTACACAAGTTTATAAGGCGTACACCCAATGGGTGTTTTGTAAGCCGTACGGAAAGCCCAAAGTGCATCATCTAATTTGTCTGACCACGATGCACGATTTTCACCTACAGTTCTCTCCAATATTCTTTTAATGCCCCGATTGGACACTTCGACTTGTCCACTTGTTTGAGGGTGGTACGCAGTGGAAAGACGGTGAGTCACACCGTACTTCTGCATGACTTTGTCAAACTTGTCATTACAGAAGTGCGTACCACGATCGCTAATAATAGCACGTGGAGTTCCGAATCGGGCAAAGAGAGCTTTTAAAAATTTCACAACTACTCGGGCATCATTTGTGGGTAAAGCTTTCGCTTCAACCCATTTTGACAAGTAGTCAACTGCCACGAGTATGTATTTATTGCCGTGAGAAGATGGAAATGGCCCCATAAAGTCGATGCCCCAAATATCAAAGATTTCACAAACTTGAATTGCATTCTGAGGCATTTCATTCTTTTGTGAAATATTCCCGTGACGTTGACAAGCGTCACAGGACTTGACTAATTCCTGGGCATCCTTGTAGATCGAGGGCCAATAAAAGCCGGAATCAAACACCTTTTTGGCGGTGTAGTTGGGATTGTGGTGGCCCCCCGTGGGACCATCATGGCAAGCCTTTAAAATTTCATTGGCTTCCTGACCATACACACACCGCCGGATGACTTGATCCGCGCATATCTTGAACAAGTAGGGGTCGTCCCAAAAGTAATGTTTGATATCTTTGAAAAATTTATTTTTTTGTTGGGACGACATCCCTTTCACAATGAAGTTACCCGCAAGGTAGTTTGCAAAGTCGGCAAACCATGGGGTAATCGAGTCTCCACGAAATGAAACCACATTGAGGGTCTCGAGAGGAAATGTTTCATTTATTTCCTTTTTCTCGAAAGCATTTTGGTGAGGGTTTTCAAGACGGGAGAGATGATCAGCAGCCAGGTTCTCAGCTCCTTTTTTATCACGAATAATGATATCAAATTCCTGAAGGAGGAGAACCCATCGGAGGAGTCTCGGCTTTGCATCTTGTTTTGCAAATAGATACTTCAAAGCCGAATGATCCGTATACACTATGCTTTTAGTCAGAATCAAGTATGGCCGGAATTTTTCAAAAGCATACACCACAGCTAATAGTTCTTTTTCAGTGGTGGTGTAATGACTTTGTGCCTCGGTCATAGTCTTGCTGGCATAGTGTATAGGCTGAAAATGTTTTGTTTTGCGTTGCCCCAAGACTGCCCCTATAGCATAATCACTAGCATCACACATGAGCTCGAAGGGCAAGTCCCAATCGGGGGCAACAAGAATCAGTGCCTCAGTAAGCCTTTTCTTTAATGTTTCAAAGGCTTCGATGCACTCAGGGGAGAAGACAAAAGGAGCATCCTTCTCGAGGAGATGGGTCATAGGCCGGGCGATTTTAGAAAAATCTTGAATAAACCTACGGTAGAAACCGGCGTGACCCAAAAAACTCCTAACACCTTTCACAGTCGTAGGAGGAGGCAATTTTGCAATGACGTCCACTTTGGCACGGTCAACCTCCATCCCATTTTTTGAAATTTTATGGCCGAGGACAATGCCCTCTTTGACCATAAAGTGACTCTTCTCCCAATTTAGACATAACTTTGTGTCTTCACAACGTTTTAGCATGCTGTCTAAATGGGAGAGACATGTTTTAAACGAATCCCCAATGACCGAGAAATCGTCCATAAAGACCTCCATACTTTTCCCGATCATGTCGGAAAAAATGGCCATCATACATCTTTGAAACGTGCCCGGGGCATTACATAGGCCAAATGGCATACGTTTATATGCGAAGGTTCCATAGGGGCACGTAAAAGTGGTCTTTTCTTGGTCGTGCGGGTCAATGGGGATCTGGAAGTAACCCGAGAAACCATCGAGGAAGCAATAGTACTCATTCCCCGCTAATCTCTCGAGCATCTGATCCATAAAGGGCAGAGGAAAATGATCCTTACGGGTGGCGTCATTCAATTTACGATAATCAATGCAGACGCGCCAACCCGTAACCAAACGAGTTGGAATCAACTCATTCTCCTCATTTGTGACAACGGTAATGCCACCCTTTTTTGGAACACAATGGATTGGGCTGACCCAAGGACTGTCTGAGATAGGGTAAATCAATCCGGCATCAAGAAGTTTTAAAACCTCTTGTTTGATAACCTCGTGAATTTTTGGATTCACCCTTCTTTGATGTTGGACCGCAGGTTTGAAGTCATCCTCCATTAATATCTTGTGAGTACAGAATTCTGGGTCGATACCCTTGATATCGGAAAGACGCCAAGCAATTGCTTGCTTATGAGACTTCAAAACCTGTATAAGAGCAGCCTTTTCCTCAACACTTAAGTCTTTAGCAATAATGACGGGCAATTTATCATCACCCTCCAGAAATGCATATTCAAGATGAGGCGGCAAGTCCTTAAGTTCAACCGCGGGAAAGTCATCAGTTTTCTCAACATTTTTGACTTCCTCCTTATGAAGTGTTTGTGGTAGAACAGGAAGATGAGAGGGATCTTCGTTTAATAACTTTTCAAGAGTGAGAATATCCCCCTCGAGGTCAATCTCTTGGCTATCGATTCCATCGGGAGTCGAATCACTGTTGAGATAGGCCTTAATTTCTTCTAAGATGAAGTCACTCCCCTCAAACGGAGTGAGGGAAGGAGAAGAATTGGCAATAATGGGGTGAGAAGATGGAGTGAAGTTTTCACTCGGAGAATCATCGACAAAACCTAAAACCTCTTGAGCGTACTCCTCAGACGCTACATCAATGACATCAATTCGGTTAACCGTTTCGGCGTCATAGTTAGAGGAGTACCTCGAAGTTTGATCAAGGTTAAAGGTTACAGCTTCATTACCAACACGAAGAGTTATCTCCTCTTCGTGCACATCAATTAACGCACGACCCGTCCTTAAGAATCCTCTCCCAAGAATGAGAGGAACACGTGGGTCAGCATCGAACTTAACAACAACGAAGTCAGCGGGGAAATGGAACTTTCCTACTTTCACGAATACATCTTCGGCAATGCCGAGAGGATGTGAGATTGAACGGTCGGCAAGCTCGAGAGTCATGCACGTAGGAGTAAGTTGAGGAAGAGAGAGTTTCTCCCACACTGAGTAAGGCATCAGGTTGATGCTAGCGCCAAGATCAGCTAAGGCGAAGCACTCAACCATCCCAGGGAAAACACATGGAATGAGAAATCTCCCAGGGTCTCCAAGCTTCTTAGGAAGCTTCTTTAAGATAACCGCAGAGCAGTTTTCGTTCAAAGGAGTTTTTGCCATTTCGTACAATTTTTCCTTGTTGCTTAACAAGTTCTTGATCATCGATGCGAATTTGGGCATCAGGATGATAGCATCCGCAAGGCTAACGTCAAAGTGCAAATCTTGAAAGATTTGATAAAACTTATCCATTTGGTAACTAGCCTTTTCGCGGAGCTTTTGCTCATTAAGTCTTGACGGGTATGGTAGTGAAGGTTTGGATTTAGGGTTCTCTTCAGGAGTTGTTGATGGTTCAAATACAACTCCCGGTTTTGGTACAAGTCCAGATTTTGGTACAATTTCCGGAACAACCTGAGGGTGGACGTGTGCGGTACTTCGTGGGCTAGTAAATTGCACCTTGTCCGTGGTTGCCTCAGGCTCAATTTCAACTTCCTCGGAATAAAGAGGAGGAGGCATAGGTGGAAGAGGAGAAACAGGAGGAACTGGCGGCTCTTCATAAGCTTTACCACTTCATGTAGTAATAGCTTTGAGTTCACCCTTGGGGTTAACAATTGTATTAGCCGGGAGACCTCCTGATGTAGAGGGTGGAGTGAGATGATTCATAAGACTGGCAAGCATATTTTCAATCTTGCCTTGATTTTGATCAATTTTGTTGTTTGTTTGCATCAACTCACTCTTCAGCTCTTGACCCTGTTTGGTTATTGCTGATTGGAAATCATTTTTCAAATTTGAGATTTGATTTTGCATTGCCCTCATTTTGGTCTCATTAACTTTGATGTAGTTATTGAGCTCGTTTGGGAGGGGATCTTGATAATTTGGAGCTGAATACCCTTGATTACCCCTTTGGGGTGGGTACTGATTGACGGGGGCAGGATTTTGATTTTGCAAATTAGGCCCCCTTGGTGGATTAGGATTAAACCTATTTGGATTTTGAGGAAAACCAGGTGGTCCACCCTGATTGCTAGCCCGGTAATTTGGATCCACTTGAGGACGGTATTGGATACCTCCTTGGTTGGAATTGCCGGCTATTGCATTTACTTCGAATGGATTGCCTTCGGTGGCAGGGCAATTATAATATGAATGTGGACCACCACAAGTGACACAAACTTCTATCTTTTTGATTTCAGCTTGTGGAGAAGGAGAAGAATCTTTCTTGCTTTGGGCGAGAACAAATGCATGGACAGCTTCCGTGAGTTGATCAAGTCTAGCATCGGTGCTAGACTGAGCCACGGACGATGAGGAAGAAGGAACAACATCCCTTTGGGAACAAACCGATCTGCTTCGGGGAATGCGAACCTTAGATTTATTCTCAATGATTTCTAAAGCATCCTTTGTGGTGCGATTCAAGAAGTTACCTCCAGCGGAGGCATTCAGAGAGTCTTGATCAGATTGGCTTACACCATTGTAGAAAGTATCAAGTGTCATGAGATCAGAGAAACCGTGGTGAGGGCATTTTCGGAGCAATTCCTTGTAACGATCCCATGCCTCACTAAAGGGTTCATCAAATTTCTGCGTGAATTTCATGATATCGTTCTTGAGACTTGTGGTTTTGGAAGGAGGAAAGAATTCATTCACGAACTTTTTCACAAGATCTTCCCATGTTTCAATAGATCGTGGAGGTTGTTTTTCAAGCCAAACCCGGGCTTGTCCCTCCAGGGAGAATGGGAAGAGAAGAAGTTTGATTGCTTCAGAGGGAACATCTTTGCATTTGATGGTGTAAGTGATTTTATTGAACCATCGAATGTGATCTTGAGGATCGTCCCTCTCATAACCGTAGAATTGACGTGATGTGGCCAGATTTATTAATCCTGTTTTAAGCTCAAAATTATCGGCCATGATTGTTGGAACAACGATAGCATCTCCGTAACCCTCGACGGGTGCTTGGAGAAGCTCGTTCATAGTGGGTTCAACTGCCATGATGACAGCTGGAGGTGGAACAGTACGGATCTCAGATCCGACTGATGGTGCAGAACGTCGACGAGGTCTTCGAGGTCTCTGAACCAGCTCACGTAATGGGCTAGTGGACCTTGAAGAACGAGTGCGCATGCACTAGGGATAAAAACTTTTTGGACAATATTTTTGTTATCGTCCCGTAATCCAGATTCGTTTCTCTTCAAGAATCACCTTAAAAGAAAACCGAATCAGAAAACGTTACGATATGTTTTGTTGGTTTTTTACTTTTTTTTGGTGCTTTAACACTTTAGGAAAAGTGTCAATGACATTTTTATGTGTTTTGATTTTGAAAATATTCACAAGTGATGGTATTTGTACAGTGAGTGAGGTGAGATAACACTAATCTCGAAAAACGCTACAGAAACGCGCACACCTCCCCGGCGGCGGCGCCATAAATTGATTGACTCCAAACCACCTAACTTAAATTAACCAAAGAATGGTCAACTAAGTCAAATAGCTTAGATCAATGCTCCGGGTAATATAATGTATCACCGGGTCGTTAAATCCCGTTGAGGCGTGAAATGTAACTATAGCGTGTTCGTAATCGGGTGTTATTCACAGAAAAGGGGTTGTTGTGAAAATTATTTGGAAATTATAAACAAAAATAGCTTAGGAAAGCTATGTGAGTGATTACTGGAATTTGGAGTACGAAGATTTGAGCTAAACCTAAAAACGTACGTTTTAATTAAAAAACGTATACAGACGAACAAAACGAAAAGTACAACTGGAGGACCGGGAGGGTTAAAAGTGTAAAATTTGTATTTTTGCAATCCTATTAATTAAAGAAAATTTTAAGAAAAATAAAAATTATTTTTACAATATTTAATTATTTAATATTAATTAATTACTAATTATCTATTTAATACTAATTAAATTAATTAGAATTATTAAAAATACTACAAAGACTTAGAAAATTAAGAAAAATTTTATAAATCTAATTAACCATTACAGGAATCCTAAAAAATTATAAAAAGTTAATTCTAAGTATTTTTAAGCTAATTAATTAATTATTATTCTAATTACTTATTAATTACTAATTAAACTAATTATATTATAAAAATTAGAAAATGAACAGTAAAAATTCTAGAAAAATTTATAAAAATGTTTTAACTAAAATAAAATCTATAAAAATTATAAAAACTAGGTTATACTATTTAAAAACTAATTATGCTATTTAATTGTTTAATATTAATTAAAACTAAATTAAACTAAAATTAATTAGAAATACCACTAAATGACAAAATAAAAATCTGGAAAAATTTGTAAAATTATTTTAACCTAAAATATAATTTCTAAAAATATAAAAGTGATATATTACTTAGAAATAAATAAAAAAAGAAAAATAAATTGATAACTCCTATTAAATAGAAGCTATCACTAAAGTTAAAATTGGTTTTTTGGATTTTTTCTGTTTCTAAACTGATAATAAGATAAAAACAAGTAACTTTAATAAAAACACTTTTGTTTAAACCCACTGAATAAGCAATTCAAGTGCTTAATGCATCCACAGTTGACTTTTGTTGACTGTGGGGTGTTTTAGCTCAAATGATGAAATGTGGGGTCCACAATGGTAATTCTTGGTTACTCTGAGTCTAAGGAACAACAATAAGCAAGACTTGAGCCAAAAAGTGGCCTGAATAAGCTAAAAAGCAACAAATAAGCACTTTGCTTATTTGTTGACTTAGCAGTTGAGGGACAAACTATAAGGGCCAAACTAGGTAGGGTCCACAGATATTGGGGTCAAACAAAAGGTCAACCCTGATTCCTGGGTAGGAGGGGGGTTGAAAGATGCAAGGCCAAGGCTGTGGGACCCACTGGGTCAGTCACAAACCACCAATGAAGTGGGGTGGGTTGCTGAGGTAACTGAGAGCAGGGCAAATAAGTTGCCCTGCAGGTCACTTTGAGACCTGTTTT
Source organism: Artemisia argyi (assembly GCA_030686995.1). Taxonomy (NCBI): domain Eukaryota; kingdom Viridiplantae; phylum Streptophyta; class Magnoliopsida; order Asterales; family Asteraceae; genus Artemisia; species Artemisia argyi. The sequence goes on along the minus strand of CM060709.1, from coordinate 44,742,391 downwards.
GACCCACCAAACAAATTCTATAAAATCTAGAAAAATTATCAAAAATCTACAAAGTGGTAGAGAGTAAGCACACAAATTTCCAGCTTCTAACAGTTAAAATCAAATAAGTTACACCCTCCCCAATGTTGCTCAAAATGACTGAGCAAAGTTTTGGCTTTGAAGAATTTTGTGCTAGTTTGACTTTTATGAACTTTAAAAGCTGATTTAATGACCTAATAAGCTAAGATAAGCTATATTAAAATTATTTTGGATGAAAATTTAACTTTTGAAAAGGATTTGTGGGTTTTGGATTTCAAAAATCACCACAGTGGACTGTGGTGATTATTGTTGTGTGATTTTGACTTTTGAAGTGTTTTGGACCAAAACTCTTGTTTCCCTGAGCTATATTACACCCAACAAACTATTGCAAACAAATAGATACTAAGTTGTGCAGCTGGAACACCCTGAACAACTAAAACCAAACACTCTCTTAAAAACAGTTATGAAAGAGATTTGCACTTAAACAAATGATGAACACAAACAGATTATCCAATCTAGTCTATAAGCTATTAGATGAATGTAATGCACTTAAATTAACAACCTAAACTACTTTAAGAGTAAAAATGAAAAAGTAAGTAGCTTACAAAGCCTTCCAAGCTATTTAGTGAATACCAAGGACCAAACCAACCAAACCTATGCCCTCCCCTGAGGTTCCTAACCCACAGCCTTCCAAAATGCACTGTGCTCCATGCTTTTCCAACCAATGATCACACTTTTTATTTTTATTTTTATTTTTCTTATTTTCTTGGTTTTTGTTGAAAACTGAGTTGTAGGAGTTCAAATAAGCTTATGAAACTTGCATTATCTTATCTTTGAGCATATAAGAGCTTCTGAGTACTTTGAATACAAATAACTTAACTTAATTGAAACTTGAAAATTTAAAGTAAGACTTGAAAGATTGAAATTGAAAATTAAACTTTAAATTGAACTTTGCATTAATAAAAGAGTTACATTACATAGGAAATAAACTGAAAAATACAATTTAACTAAGAAAATTACACACCCTTAGCTTCTATGAGCTTATCCTTATATACCGACCTAAAATTAATCCCATATGCCTTCCACACAGCTTCATTTTGAAATTTAAGAGTCCCACATGCTTTGTCTTTGACCTCTGACCAAATCCCCATCGTTGAATTGCTATGAGATCAATCCTAGCCTTTGATCATGATTTTGGCGCCAAAAAGGGTACGGGGCCAAATTGGGTGGTACTGGTGAGGGAATTGGGGAGCATTTATGGTGGTGGAGTTGGTGGGTGAGAGCATTAATGGTGGGGGTGATAGTTGGTGAAAAAGGCGAGGGGGGGGGGGGAGGATTTCTCCCTGGTTTTCTGGGATGATGTTGGGGGAAGGAGATGGTCGGGGTGGTGAGGGTTGACCGAAGTCAACGCCCAGGTTTATTAAAAAACAAGGTGGGCTTGGACTGGGCTTGGGGCTGGATTGGACCAAATAACAAAAAGGGTTTGTTTGGTTTTGTTTTGGGTTTAGCAAAAATAAAAAGGGTCCGGATGGTGAAATGGATAACAAGGACCAAATTTGCCAACTTATCAAAACCTAAGGACTGAAAATGCCAAACTCCCAAAGTTCTCCAAAGTGTCATTTTTTCCACATGCCAATAATTCAAGGACCAATTTTGTATTTTCCCACTTTTTCAAAATTTCAAAACATCCCAGGGACTAATTTTGCCAACTTTGGATTTTCAGGGGCTAATTATGTAATTTATGAAATCTTGCAACCCAATTATGAAATTTTGACTTTATTTGACTTTTAAGACCTTGGGTTGACTTTTTCTTAAAAATAAATGCATAGGGACTAAATTTGACAAGTTTTGAAACTTGGGGGACTGAAACTGCCAATACTGCAAACTTTGTACGTTTTTTCTTTGTTTTTGCACATTTTGCTTTTAAAACACATAAAACACAATCCCTGGGATAATTTAAGTATTTTGATATCTTTTTGATTGTTTTTGTGCGTTTTGGCAGTTTAAATATATCGAAAACGATGAGTGTTTGAGCACTCATCAATGTGCAAAGGAATTCGTTAGAGCAAGCAACAAAAGTAAAGTTTGAAGGCAGATTGGATGGAATTGTTTCAGAAATAAAGGGTATAGAGAACCGAAGGACGGGCTGCAGGTAACTTGCTATTATCTGCTGCAAAACATGATGCCATTGAAGGGTATTGGAAGGGTAACTTTGATCAGGTAACTGCTTCCTTACAATGCCTATAGTATAATTATTATTATGTACAATTCAAAGAGCTTTTGTGTCATTCCAGGATTGGCTGGGCGAAGCTACAAACTGGGCTAAATTTAGTGCAACAACCGATATTGGTGTAGTTTCCCCATGGCTACAATAAGAAGAGGTATTTCAGTGACCTTAGGATGATGTTCTAAAAATCTACTTTCCTAAACGATAATACCATTTACCACATTTACTTCTTATTATATACGAGCTTAGGGTGATGCAAACAAGTGGAGTGAAAAAAATTGCCCCTTATGAAGTTTGATTTTAGTGTTTTGTGTTGTTGATTAATTTGTAATCATTGATGTAGTGTTGAGTAATGATTGTCGTTGTGGTTCCGGGTTGAAAACAGACCTCGGTTCTTAGCTATAAGTGTGTCTTATGTTGCGGGATCGATTGAATCTGCTCAATTAAAATGGTTATGAGGAGATAACGGAATTAGTTTTGCTGCAATTAGTCTGAAACTGATGGCGAAAAAAGAATTTTATTGGCCTATGAATAGTGATCTGGTGATATCAAATTCGCCATTGGTGAAACTGACTATTGACGACTTTTAAGCGCAAACCCAAACACCCCCTCTCATATGTTTAGGTACATGATTGAAAAAAGTTAGAGAGTGCAAATTTGTTTCCAAAAGATTAAGCCTTGCAATCAACAGTAACATTGATACCACAATGTTAGTACTAACTTCAGTCAGGTACCTAGAAAATGTTACCAGTTTTGAGTTTCATTTATGATGGCTACATTTTTTCTTAGAAAATGACCCGAATGAGACACAAAACCACCGTTTAATGTCTTGGGTGTAAAAAAAAGCATAATGAGACAATTATTTTGGTATTCAATGAAAAAAAATGTTTCGTATTTAATGATATGTGAATCCAGCCAACTTTTTATATTGTTTTTGCATATACATGACGGGAAGGAGTTTGCAACTGGTGCTATGTTTTGTAAGGAGAGATAAGCTGTTTCTACTTATCAAGTTGAGCCCAAGTATATGTGCACTTTAATTGTTAATGAAACTTAGTGGTGTTTAGATGGCTGATAGTTACTATTTGACTTCGTAATAATGTCTTTTAGTGCATGGATAAATGGTTTATCGCTATTAGCATGAAATTTTTATAGACCAAATAATTTCACATCTGTTAGAACATAATTGTTGATATTTTTGGTGACTTGTATATGTGCTTTGATAACCTCTGTGTCTAGCTGAGTTTTGCTTGGGCTGCCATACCCCTTCCTCGCCTACTTATCTAGCGTCTAGAAAGTGGGATAGGCATAAGTGACCATTAAGAGTTTACTCGCCTATATTTAGGATCCAACGAAACAGATTAGATTACGATACGTAACATATAAAACTAGCAATAAAACAAGTGACAAGCTACTTAACTCTCAGGACAGGCCTTCTATCTGTATCTATTATCTATTTGTGTACGTGTATGCTATTCACTGATTCATTCTCATTAGTTTAATTTACTGTTTAACTATCCAATCGTGCTAGTCTCTCAGACTAAAACCCCTCTTGCGTTAGATTAGATTGTAAAACTAACTTAGAATATTAAAATACTGATAGACTAACTAGGAATTACGTTTCACTCTTAGTGATCGACACTCTACTTACAATTATATACATATTGATCGGGTACACTGCTCGTTAGTGTGTGTGTTATAGGATAAGTCGGCTAAATATAAATGTAAAACTTGAATTAGGCAATCACCTCTATACTACATCGTGACACAGCACACATCAAGATTTTGGCGCCGTTGCCGGGGAGTGAATTGTTAAAACTTTTTTATCTATTAGTATTTTAATTAGGCTTTCTAACTTTTTAACTTTTTAGCTTTTTAGTTTTTTATTTGCTAACTTTGTTGTATATTAGTTAGATTGCATTCATTGTATAATTTGCATATCTTCTATTTGTTTGTGTGTTTGTTTTTCTTTGTTTTATTAGTTTTAGATTTCTCTTTTGTTTTTACTGCATAACTGCTTTCGCTGTATTCTGCTGATACGGCGTATGGTGCATCTATCCCCTAGATGCGGCGTATGGCGTTTTAATTTTATATACAGCGCATTTAATAATTCGAGTACGGCGCATCTATCCCATAGATCCGACGTATTCTGTTTTTAATCAGAAAATTTTAAACCCTAATTGAAATACGGCGCATCTGTTTCTCAGATACGACGCATTTAATTATTTTATTAAAAACAGTTTTCGAATCAATTAAATAGATACGACGCATTGATTTTTATCGATACAGCGTATCTCATTCTGAATCAAAAATCTTGTATTTTGAAATGTAACGGCGCATCTAATTTTTATAAGAATAATTGATTTTTGATAATTTAAACATACGGCGCATTTGATTTATTAAGTGTGGCGTATTGATTTTCTGAATAAAAGTCTGATTTATTTTTAAAGATAAAAGATACGACACATCCTATTCTTAGGATATGGCGCATTGTTTGCAGATATCAGTAACTTTTATTTATCCCGAACGGAGAAAATTCTAATCATCTTTCTTGTCTCTTAGAAAATGTTTACTTCGAAGCCTATTTGTTTTGTGTTTCAGGAATCATGATTGATATTTTCCCATGCTAGTTTGGAGGACCAAGGATCAAACTTACAATCGATGAGATTGTATCTAAGTTCGCCCACGAATTTAATAAGGAGCTTCATGAGGTGATTAAAGGAGTTTTGTTCCAAAGGCACAACCTGAATGGAATAACTACTAGAGACGGATTAGTATCAAAGATGTTCCAATTAGTGGACATAATGTTTGGTTACTTGACAACGGAATTAAGAAAGACATGGAGATTGAAGATCTTCGGGATGCAAAATAAGAGCTGAAGATGAGTCTAACTTGAAGACTCTGGAATAAAGAAAAGTGCTCACCGAGAGACAATCCGGATTTATCTTTACTATACTTGTGTCGAGTCTGTCAGATTTGCGGTAGATTCGGCGCATCTCATACCATAGATGCGGCGTATCTACTACACATATCATATCTTTTATTCTTCTGCATTTTAATTTTCTTTTTAGACTTAAAAACATTCTGTCATTTTATTTAATGCGGCACATCCCTGGTTAAGGATGCGACGCATCTTATTCTCTGATTCGTACCAATTCCAGGCTCGATACGGCACATCCTTTTCCATGGATATGGTGTGTCGTCTGACCTGATGATTTTTACAAATTTTAATTTTTAATTTTTTAGGTTTTATTTTTACTAGCCACTAATGAATTAGGTACAAGTGGTGATTTTCTTAATTCAGGTTTGTTGCTAAATGGTGGTGTTTATATTTTCTGTACTTTCTATGGAAACGTCATCCAAAGAAAGCAGATTTTGCTCAAGAAATGTGTAACACCCCCAAAATACCGCAGCAGAAGACTGTGTCACTTGGGGTGCTACTTCATAATACAAAGTACAAGTTATAGAAAACGACCTCTAAATGAGACGTTTTGAAAACTTACCATTCGATTAATGAATTCAAAGTTACAAACATGAGATTCCAAAGTATGATACATAAATGTATACAAAATGTTTTGAATGGTAAATGATAAAAGCGTAAGTCTTCAGAATATGCAGCTTGACTCTATGTTTCACGCACTAGCTATCGCCTTACTAACCTGAGATAAACATGCTAAAGTGTCAACACAAAGGTTGGTAAGTTCATAGAGTTTGTTTTAAATAAGTTGAAAAGTCTTTAAGGAATATTCGCATAGCAAAGGCATCGTGAATCCACTCAGTTGCAAGTCCCGCCCATAACAACACTTGCAACCTGTGTGTTCACAACCCACTGCTAAAGTATAGCATGATTTCAATATATGTGTATACGATATATGCACGCTTAATGTAAAGTATAAATGCCTACTGAACCTCATGACAAGAATAAGCACAAATGCTTCACAGCTGGATTATATTCACCCAAGGCCAGGAATATATGGCAAAGGGTGGGGGCGTCAGCCCGATAGTACTATCAATACCTCTCCATCGGCTCCATCCAGGAGTTAAACAGTGGTTAAAGAATATAGCGCATAGAATAGGTTTAACACATTAAGGCACATATCGTAATAAAACTACACATCATGTTTAAGAGTATAAAAGTATAGCGTAGCATATGAGTAAAATTGTCTTTAGTAAAAGAGAAAACAAGTAGTTTAAGCATGTATCTCCCCCAAAGAATATAAAACAAGTATGAAAAGAGTAGGGGCTATGACTCACCTTTTAAGCTTATGTAATGAGAAATGAAAGTGGTAGTCGAATCGCGAAAGTCTCTAAGAGCAGCCTATAATAGAACGTTGCGACTTAGGTTTGGAGTAATGTCTAAGAATACGAAGAATTGCCTATATATGTTTTGCATATAGTTCATGATGTAGTACTTAGTATATAGTGTAAGTCATTGAATATAAGTGGTTTATGAAACATGTATAGTTTGTATATCGCTTACTACCGTTCGGGCCATCATAATTCAGAGGTCATGTAGTAAACGTTCGAGGAGCCAGGATACTTTAATTCGTAAATCGACAACTCATCTCGACGGCTTACTTTAATGAACCCCTCACATGAAGCTCCCTAGTGTTGTAGTATTTGATAAAAATATATAAGTTTTTTATTCGAAAAGTTATATGGTCTTTAGCCGTGGCTTTGCCATGGCTTTGATCATGGCTACCATTGTCTTGAGACTCATCCTTGGCCTTAGCCATAGTTGTGGTCTCAGTTCTAGGCCTTTAGGCCATTTGGTTTTACATAGCCATAACCATTATATAGTCATTTTGGTATTAAAATGGGCTGTTAAGAATTTGATGAAAAATACCACTTGTTATGCGTTTTCAAGGCTCTAGCTTCTTCGTACTTGAATGAAAACGTCGTTCCGGACAACTTTCGTGTTTTAACTTTTTGATGAATCGGAGCAGAAGTGCCACTTTCAAAAAGGTCAGATTGCAAACAGTTTGTTTTAGGCAGTTTCGGCGTTTTGGTTTCGCTAACTTCTTTTGGCCATAACTTTTGACTCGTGTACTCGTTTTAGGTGGTTCAAATTGCTATGTTTTCCTTTTGAAGTACTCTATAACATTAGGTAAGTGTTTCATATCATGGTTACTCTATTTTGGTCGTGGTTCTCAATATAAGTCACTAGTTTTCTTGTTTACTTAATATAAGTAAACATATAGTTTCCATAACTTGTTTTACTAGTTTTTATACATCATGAACATAATAAAAAGACCATATATAGCATGAATGAAATATAAATAGCATGAAAATGATATTTAGCAAGAAAGTATACTAGGGTTTCTTACAACTTTTGGCTTTCTAAAGAAAGGAAGTCAAGTATGAAACTAGGACACTAAATCTATGCTTGCAAACCCTTCACCACAACTCTTGCAAACTCTTGCTAATCTTTACATAACCCTTGTGAAAACCAATTAACCTCAGCCCATAACATCTTGTGTAGCTCCTAATTCAACTATGGAATCGCCAATCAAACTCTTGATTCATGTAGAGACTAACTATGCCTTCAACTTTGGTGTGTAACTTATAACTTGAAAATCAAAGGATCAAGGTTTATGGATTATGTGTGTGTTGTTTGGAATGAAGATAAAGGAAGGGATTAGCCTTGTATTTATAGCATGAAGAGGAGGTTAGGAAGGTTCCTAGGAAGTTTCCTTGAGGAGGTTAGAGACTTAGGATATTTTCCAAGACTTAGTGGCCAAGTTTACTTGCAAAATGTTTAGCTTCCTATGTAAGCTTCCTATCCTAAACTTAGTGACCAAGAAAATGCCCCATGTGGCTTAAAATTTCGTTCAATGCCTATCTTGGATGACTAGATATGTGTTTTGATAATATCTTGCTTTTATGGATTGAGTTTTGTCCCGGTAATTGCTAACGGTAAGTCGTTAAGTCATGAAACTTAAAATCGGGTATCCTAAAAATATGAAACTTATAAAAATGTTAGAACTTATTAATATAACCTATCTTAGCATATTTACTGAGTGATAAGTTCTATCGGGTTGCTTAAACGTTGCTAAAACTGGAAACGCGGGTCAAAAACGCGTAATTCGCGTAAAACGCTGAACTGGAAAACGTAAAATTCCAAAACTTTTGGAATTATCGTCAAATGAGAGAAAATCATATTTCTATTGTTTATAGTGTTTTATGGACATATCGGGATGCTGGAATGACGTTTAAACCTAAAAGTAAATCTCGGACACGGTTTCATGATTTATGCAGAAATGATCTGACGAGTGTCAAACTCTCGGATTATCATTAAAATAGTTTAACTTACGAGAATATGAAATAAAAATTTTGGGAGTGAATAGTGAATAGTGAAAGTGAATAGTAATATTGAATAGTAAAATGAATAGTAATCCGAAAATGTGAATTGTTACAAAATGCATAATGGAGGATTAAACCGAGCAAATCTCAAAGAAGTTTTCCGTTATAATTCTTTTAATTCCTTGTTTTTAACTTTTATTACAAACAACGTGGATGTTGTTTAACTTAAGTGGGGGGATAGAGAATTAGAACGCTTACTTGTCCTAAAATTTCAAAAATATGCTTCAATCTATATTTAATATATCAAAATTTAAATTTTTTAGCATGTTTTTGTTAAATCTAAGTTGCATAACCGCACACATAACTTTATTTGCTAAAATATTTTTGTGCACGTGACTAGTAAACTTTAGAACTTGGCTTGTATACTCTTTTAGTCCACCATAATGAATATTATTGATATGATTGGAGTGACTTTTCTAACTTGGTAAATTTCTAAGATTACACCCAAAAAGCCTATTATATGTTATGTGTTATTAACTAACTACACTGGTTAGTTAGCTCCCATATAAAACCCTTTGTTACTCTCATTTTTAGAGTAAGATACCCCTAGAAAAACCCTTAGAGCCATTCCTTTCGTTTCATACACCTGTATTAATTATTTCATTACACCTTAAACCTTAGTCTACCCTGTAGATTAATGTCCGTGGTTAGTCGCTTTAGGGAAAGTGTGTTTCCTTGCGTTACCTGTGTTCGTGTGCGTAAATTCATTATATTTGGTTAGGTCGTGAAATTGCACAATGCAATTGGAGTGAAAGTAAATACTGTATAATTTGAGTCTTGTTATTTTTTTGTGTTTACTACTTTCACTATTTACTGTTATTTCTGAAGTTATGAAAAGTATTGAAAAATTATTTAGAATTATCATTATAGCGATGTGGTAAAATTTTACACATCTTAGTATATGTTGATGTTTAAAAAAACGAAAAAAAATAGAAAAGAAAAAGAAAGAAGAAAACTTGGTAAGTTTGTTATAAACCAACGATGTAAAGTTTTGTATTAAGTGGATGATATCGCCACTATTTGTTGTGGTATTATATTTATGGATTGAATGGGATTTGGCCGTTATGGGAATGCCAACTATGGTTTATTCTTTGATTAAGAGTTTATTGAGTATAATTCGTGTCTACTTAAAGCGTGAGTTACATGAGTCAAAAAGCGTGACTTATTCAATGATATGAGTCTTATTCATGGAATGGTTGGGAAAGTGATTAACCACACTTAGGACTTAATCTATTTGTTTATTTGTTTTTTTACACCAATTTGTATTCGTTGTTAGCTCTCGAGCATCCGGATATGATGATGGCCAAGTAAGAATGTTGATTGTATAAATAAGGTAGTGACCATCCGAGTATTAGATTAATTGACTAACGCGCCAGCGATCTGGTATGTGACTTGGTGACCATCCGAGTTTAAGATTGATTGAATGATGTGCCAGCGATCTGGTGTGCAACTTGGAGACAATCTGGTATGGAAGTAACATGCCAGCGATCCAAGGAACACATTAGTGACTGTAGAAACTAGAAGAGGGGGGGGGTTGAATAGTTTCACCACTTCTTTTTAATTTTCTAAAGCATTTAGCCATTTTAGGTCCGGTTATTTTTCTTTTACAAACTTGTTGAATCCTACTAGTTATGTGATAACAAATAAGTTGCTAGCATACACAAATAAATAAGTAAAGTAAAGAGTAAGGAAAGAACACAACCAAGAGACACGGCGATTTATAGTGGTTCGACACGAAGCACACTCTCCGTCCTACTCCACTCCCCGAGTACCACACACAAGAGTTATCAATCACTATATCAACACACTCCTTCAGGCGGAGCAATCTGTACACATGCTTACACAAGGCTTAACGACACTAAGCATAATGTCGAGTTCTAATCATAGCTAGAACCAATCTATTCCAAGGCCCACGTGGCCACATGAACAAGCACTCTTGTCCAACTTGAATCTTCACCCGATCCAAGCTTTCATTTGTTAGATATACTTGGTTCTTCACCCAAACCAAGCCTTCACACACACGACTCACTTGATTCTTCACCCGAATCAAGCCTTCACACACTTGACACACTTGATCATCACCCGATCCAAGCCTTTACATAATGACTCAACAAGTCCTAACCTATACTTTAGGACATCACTCTCCTCACATCAAATACATGAACTAATCTAGTTACAAGACCTCTTGCATCTACATCACCATCCAAGCTCACACAAATATAATACTTGGAACTACATTACCATCCAAGTTCATACAAATAAACCCATCCTCGACTCACACACAAGTCGGAAAACAATGACATAATATATATATATATATATATATATATATATATATATATATATATATATATATATATATATATATATCACGTAACACTTGTTACATTTGTATATGGACACCTATAACATCTCGAATCTTCATAGTTGTTGAGAGTTCTTCTCTTGCACTTGACGGAAGAGGAAATCACTTATAAACATATGCCAACATGTTATAGTGATCAAAGAATAAAAGGAACAAAGACCAGAAAGTTTCGTGTGTGTGAAAGTCTTATTTTCTGAAGTGTAACAGTTCAGTATTTATAGACGACAAGAGGGAGAGGGACGGTCCCTTAAATGCCAGACGGTCATTTATCACTAAGGGACCGCCACGACAAAACGCTCCCTTTTTGTCCTGACGTGGTGAAAACTTATCTAGATCAGGCTGAACTGATTTGGGGGGAAAAATAGCTGTTATAAGGTTTGAGTTTGAATTTGAATTTATTTTCTTAATAAAACATTTCTTTAAAAACACAAAAATACTTTTGTGAAAATGTTTTGTCAAACTTAAAAATGTAAGTTTAGGTGAAAATAAAATTCTTTGATCGCGATTTTTTTGATTATTTAAGTATATATTAAAAGTATCTGCACTTGTGAAGAATATTGAGATTAGCGATTTTTTTGATTATTTAAGTATATTAAAAGTATCCGCACTTGTGAAGAATATTGAGATTAGCGATTTTTTTGATTATTTAAGTGTATTAAAAGTATGTGCACTTGTGAAGAATATTGAGATTAGCGATTTTTTTGATTATTTAAGTATATTAAAGGTATCTGCACTTGTGAAGAATATTGAGATTAGCGATTTTTTTGATTATTTAAGTATCTGCACTTGTGAAGAATATTGAGATTAGCGATTTTTTTATTATTATTTAAGTATATTAAAAGTATCTGCACTTGTGAAGAATATTGAGATTAACGATTTTTTTGATTATTTAAGTATATTAAAAGTATCTGCACTTGTGAAGAATATTTAGATTAGCAATTTTTTTGATTATTTAAGTATATTAAAAGCATCTGCACTTGTGAAGAATATTGAGATTAGCGATTTTTTTGATTATTTAAGTATATTAAAAGTATCTGCACTTGTGAAGAATATTGAGATTAGCGATTTTTTTGATTATTTAAGTATATTAAAAGTATCTGCACTTGTGAAGAATATTGAGATTAGCGATTTTTTTGATTATTTAAGTATATTAAAAGTATCTGCACTTGTGAAGAATATTGAGATTAGCTTTTTAACTATAGTATTGTAGTTAGTAGTTGGATCTATCTCATTGTCATTTGCTTGAACCCATCAGCTTATGGTTTAGAGGTGTTTAGCATTACGTTTGTAAAGTGTTTATCTGATTATTCTGTTTTCAAGTAAGCGATAGTATATCTCTAGTGTCTGGCTATAGTGTTAGGGGTCAAATATTCAGTTTATGAGTAGTTGCAACAAAACTGATTATGTGATTATTCGTTCGCAACTTTAAACATGTGATGATCTGATAACATGTAAATTCTTAAATAATCAGAATTGCCAGATGGTCTAATTATCACGTCACGTCCAAACTCTATCTCATTATAGCTTCGCATAATCACTATTAAAACTCAATGCCAAACACTTCTGCAACTTTACTGCTATGTATCTTGTTTAATTAGAACCTCAGCCTAAACTGACAATGAGGCACTAAATAAAGGTGCATGTATTACATGGATGGGCATGGGCTGGCACTCCAAACGAAGGTGCTGCTTGGCTACGTTTACAGAGGCTGGCTGACACTTGGCACAGAATACTTCTGATACCAGTCACCGGAGGAGTCATAGTCGGGATGCTGCATGGTTTACTTGAAATATTAGACCAGATAAGGCAGTCAACTCCTGGACATGGTTCGAGTTTTCTTTCAGGTTTCTTTCCAGTAGTGAAGGCTATTCAAGCTGCAGTAACCTTAGGTACCGGTTGTTCTTTGGGTCCTGAAGGCCCTAGTGTAGATATTGGAAAATCGTGTGCCAATGGATGCTCGTTAATGATGGAAAATAATAAAGAATGTAGGATAGCCCTTGTTGCAGCCGGTTCTGCTGCTGGTATAGCTTTAGGTTTTAATGTAGCAGTTGCTGGTTCTTTTTTTGCCATTGAAACTGTTTTAAGACCTCTTCGTGCTGAAAACTCGCCTCCATTTACAACTACAATGATTATATTGGCTTCTGTTATTTCTTCCACTGTCTCAAATGTTGTACTCGGGGAGAAACAGGCGTTTAGAGTGCCAACGTATGATTTGAAATTGGCTGCCGGTATATTATCATAAACTTCATTATTTACATGCTTATATATATTAGCGGTTCAGGGTGAATAGTGGTTTTAACTTTCATCCATTTGCGCCAAACTTTAAAATTTTAATTGGCATTTTTTTTTTCTTTTTATGAAAAGCAAACTTATATTATATTGGCAATGTTTCTATCCATAGCAGAAAATGATTATATAACAAGGTGAAAAAATAATTTCTGTCAGCTCATCAAGAAATGGCCGATTAAACGGGTTGTAAGTTAAGAGTAGAGATGTTTGAATAAGATAAGAAGAGAGGTAAAGGAATCCTTTAGCATAGCAAATAAATAAATAAATAAATAATAAAATAAATAAAAAAGCTAAAGGATAAAAACATTGTCAAATACAGTAAAGTTTATGAGGTAAACCTTTAAATGGATGAAAATTTTTAGGACTATACCATTTTTAACCCTCCCCATACCTCTTTTAGACGGGATTGGGTATTGTTGTTGTTGTATACCATATTTAACCCTATATAAGAACGTTGTTTAGTTTTTAGATCATAAACTTCATTTTTGCCTGCAGAACTACCTCTGTACCTGATATTAGGTATGCTATGTGGAGTGGTTAGTGTATTATTCACCCGTTTAGTAACGTGGTTCAGTAATTTTTTTGAATATATCAAAGAACGGTTTGGACTTCCTTCTGTTGTCACACCGGCTTTAGGTGGTTTAGGAGCTGGGATAATTGCTATTAAGTATCCTGGAGTTCTGTATTGGGGGTTCAATAATGTTGATGAAATTCTACATACTGGAAAGATAGCTTCTGCACCTGGAATTTGGCTTATGGCTCAGTTAGCTGCAACTAAAGTTGTAGCCACGGCTCTATGCAAAGGTTCTGGGCTTGTTGGTGGTATGTATGCATCAAGTTTGATGATTGGTGCTGCAGTGGGTGCGGTGTTTGGTGGTTCAGCTGGACAGTTAATTAACTCAGCTATACCTGGGAACACTGCTATTGCTGAGCCACAAGCATATGCGTTGGTAATGCCATTACATTGTGTTACTTTCAAATTTTTTCTGCTTAGTTATTAAACATATTGGTGGTGAATCTGAATACAATCTTATACTGTAGGTTGGAATGGCTGCAACCTTGGCTTCAGTGTGTTCTGTTCCGTTGACTTCAGTTCTACTTCTATTCAAGCTGACAAAGGATTATAGGATCTTGCTTCTCCTCATGTTAAATTGTTTCTTCAAATAAGTTAATAAATTTGAATACCGGTTTCTGTTAATAAGGGGTTTTTGGTTGGATGGTTTGGGTCTGAGGGTATTGGTTTGTTAGTGTTTGAATATGTTTGTGTTAAGGGTATGAGATTGATACCCATAAAATTAGGCATCCTGCATACCCACCTAAAGCATCGGGATTAGAATTCCATGCCTATATTCAATCCCATTCCTGCTCAAACCATACCTACAGTGCTTCTTTAGTGCAAACCAAACACCAACTCATATCGTGTTGAATGTTGTGTTTTCAGGGGGCTGTTGGTTTAGCAATATGGGTACCATCTGTGGCAAACCAGTCGAAGGAGAGTGAGGGATCTGATTCAAAAAGAGGCTATGCTATGCTTTCACCAGTTGACAAATTTGAGAACTGGAGACAACAAATGGGTGATGGAGATGACTTAGAGCTTTGTGTAATGGGACCGGATGATAACCATGAAGCAGTTGATGAAGATTTTATTCTCGAGGATTTGAAGGTTTATATTTTCTTTTGGTGACAATACAAATACACTCTGTTGCATGGCGTTCATTTTATTTATTTTATTGTTTAAACAGGTTTCACAGGCTATGTCAACCAACTACCTTCATGTTGGATTATCATCAACTATTCAGTAGGCTGTACAACGTATGGACAACGGGCATCAAACATGTGTGCTTGTTATTGATACTGAAGAGCATTTAGAAGGGATTTTGACGTATGGTGACATTAAACGTGGCATGATGAGGGAATATGATGAAGTCGAGGGTGCCTCTTCAACTCCAGATGTATGTCATATACTCATATCGCTATTTTATATATTTGCGTATGCTTGTTGTAGCCTTATATTCGTGCACATACCCATTATATTAAATATTTTTAAACCGAATAATTATGCAGTTTGGCGAGTGTCTTGTTTCTTCTGTATGTACTCGTGGGATAAGTTATTGTGGGAGAAAACATGGACTTTTAACATGTTATCCAGATACGGATTTGGCAATTGCTAAAAAGCTGATGGAGGCTAAAGGAATAAAACAGTTGCCTGTGGTCCAGCGTGCGGTCGATTTTCAAGAAGAACGAAAGCCACAAATTGTTGCTATTCTGTAATACCATTTAGTCTGGAACTGTCTCAGGTGAAATAACTGCTTTCAGTTTAAGTTCATTCATGTTTCTTCAGGTTCTGATGGCATTGCATTTTGATAGTGATTACCTGATTATTGCGTTTGATGAAAAGTTTCTCATGTGTGGGTATAGTGAAATTATTTCTGATTATTTAGGGGTCAAATAGCTAATTTAAGAGTAGCTGCAACGAAACTGATATTATTAAGGTGGTCATATAACATGTGAATCTGTTTATGTCACAACTAAAACATCCAAACACTACTTCCTACAGGAGTTTTTGTTCCGAGTTTTCTAATACGTCATAGAGAAGTCAAGTTAGACCGCGTACATCTGAGTGAAAAATGCTCAACTTTCACAAGTATATCAACCACAAACATATAGAGGCAAAAGTATGATATATCATACTGTCTAATTTTAAAGACTAACCCGATATCAAACCACACAAGGGGTAGGTCAACGGGTTAAACAGCTTGTGATTATAAAATTTAAAAGGTGAGATGTCTCAAGTTAAAATTTATTTTGCTTGGTCCAACCTCCTTAAAAGGGGAAGAAACTTTACATGGTTTAAACCCTATATATTAGTCGGCCAAAATCAGAAAGTAAGATCACCAAAAAAAATAAATAAATAAAAAACAGGATATCAAGTTAAAACTCTCATATACTTTTGCAACAAAGAATTTCCCAATATAGTTTTAACATAAGTAGTTTAAAGGATATGACATAATTTCATCATCAGAGACCATATAATAATATAAAGTTTAGACATTTCTACACTTTCCGAATAACCAACAAAAATTTACATGTGAGGTCCGAGCGGCATCCTATTCATCATTTGATGATGGTAAACAGACGAACCGTTCAAACCAGGATCCGACACAGGCTCCACCTTTGGCTCTCCCTTTGGCATCATCATCCCTTGTCCAAGATACTGATTAGGCCCCAACCTAGCCATCGCCATTTGACCCAGTCCTGGTCCTGGTAGGTTCATCCCATAACCATAGCCGTGAGGACCGAAGCCTTGACCAAAATGGGGCCTTTCATACCTGGCCATGGGGTTCTGGATTTAAGACGGTTGAATGGCCTGAGCTTGTGAATTGTTGTGGCTGCTGTTACGAGCTGCAGGGACATCATGATTGTGTTTTCCTTCGTATGTTGTGATCACTGACTTGAGGTCATGCGAAGCCCTTTCAACATGTTTCCTTACTGTGCATCCCGTGCTTGTGCACTTGTAGTAACTCCTGAATCATAAATAGTAACACATAACGTTATCTACCATCCAAATTTTGTAGAACCACCAAACTAATCGATTTCTGGCACTTAAAAAAAAACTTTTTGCAATGGTTTAGTCCCTTGACTATTTTTGCATCATTTTCTTGCAAATAACTTAGCAAACAAAGTTTAAGAATTAAATCACAGCATAGAACAAAGTTAAGTGACTTTAGTGATTTAATTGACGAATTTTTATTTATTCATTTCGAGTTAAATAAAAATCATAAATATTGAATCCTTTACTTTGTTTTCGTCTGTTAATCATAATTTGATTTCTAAAGTTAGAAATATTAGTTATTGTTGTTGTGGTGTATATCACATCAGCTAGACGGTTTAAATCTAATTATCTTTGATTTTATATCGAGGAACCTGTATCCCAATGGTAGTTTGCTATAATTTCAATAAATATTTCACTCAATTAGGATAAAGAATAAACAATAATAGTGATGCTCAAACTCAGCACTACTTATTCAAGATATAAGAGAAAATTAAACATCAAGGATTAATTACCGTTCACTTGAAACGTTTAAATTTCACTATTGTGGCAATGAGATATCAGCAAGATCCTCTCTATAAGGAGCATTCATCAAATCCTTCCTGTCGACATCATATTGTCCACTTTCCATGCTAATTTAAGCGCTAGGGTCAAGATTTGTCGGCTCAATGAATGTAGTGACAACGTCTTTGCGAAACATAAGGTGGATCACCAAGAGAATGTAGATAGCCATGAGGGGGAATGCTAGTATCCCAATGAACACATTAGCAACCTTTGGGAAGGTGCTATGGATTAGCCAATCAACAAACGCTGTAGTCAAGTAGTAGATGTTGATACTGATTATCCCAAGTCCTAGTACCCATGACAAGATAATGATCTACAAAAAAAGAAAAGAAAACAGAGTTTTATATCCCTTCAGTTACTATACACAGATGAGAGTTACCAGATCCATAACTCACAATTATCGAATTCTTGTGAGGTCCCATTTTGGTAGCTGAGCTACTGTAACTTGAGGAGTGGAATTACTGCAAATGGAAGTTCAAAGGACAGTATCATCTACAGTATACCCATATGGAAAATTGGATTTCAAGAAACATTGATATGTCTAAATAAAGCGACGATGGAAATACAAACCGATGCTATGACAATCAGTCTTCCAGCTCTAGCAGATCCCCCAATTATCTACACTATTAGACTTGGTGTGATAGCAATGCATCTTATTACCAAGTTCCTGAGCCACTTCCTCATTTTTAAGTCCAAGAAACCCTATAGTAGCAACAAGTACTCAGTTACGCTCTACTTTATACAAAAGGTGAACTAAAAATGGAATAGGGTATTGCTGAATGAATATTACAACTAAAGTAAGTCTCTCGTTTACCTGCATAATGAACTGACCAGCGTAAGTGCCTGTAATTGTTGAACTTTGTACGGAAGCTAGCAGGGCAATTGCATAAAGAGTCGAACTGGACTTTCCTAAAACATTCTGTGTAGTATAATGTAAGGGTTATGAGTCTTCTGTGAAAGTTCTTAGCGTAATAGTTAGATACTTGACATCATATAAAGATCATACTTTGAGAAGAAATGATGCTGAGTTAAGGGGAAGATCTCTGCAACGATCTATATCACCACTTTGTAGATTTTCCTCTGCACAAACGGTACCAGAAACAGTGACCAATGAGACATTGATCAAGAATGCTACAAAGAGAGCAATACCACTCTCTATCAAAAAGTATCTGCATGCATCCTGCAATATGATTGACTTTGTTTAGCAGCAGGTTGAATGTATCCAGCATGTGGTTCCTATAAACGTTCAACGTTATTCAAAATGAAAATAAATATATATAATAACACACTGAAGAACACTAACTGTACCATCTCCTGGAGGCGTCTTGTAGACACTGAATCAGAACCTAAATGATAAGTAGCAGGAGTAGACGCAGCATAAGTTGGTGCAAAAGGATCTACATATCTGGTGGAGTTTCTGTAGTCATCATGCCCCCTTATAACATGAGCATCACTTTGTGGGTTCCTGTAATTATCTCTTTCTCTTCCATGAATGCTGCCTAAAGTTTCAACTCAAATGGGTCAAAATTAAAGCTTTGCGGAAATAAAAGATGGGTCAAACTAATCCACCCAGTTACTTATACATGAGTTGATTCGGGCATGCTTTATCTCTAATGGGTCAAATAAGTAAAATAAAAAATTTACAAAAAGGGAAGAAAAGAGTAGATAGATCAAACGATCTAAATGGCTTGGAAAAATGGAAGTTACCAAAGCATATTTTTAATGCATAAACACTCCTAAATCATTTCATTCAGAACTTTATATTAATATTGAAATTATATAACTTTGGTTATCCTCTTTGACCCAAAGGCAAACTAAATAAAATAAATACCTTTATGTTTCTTGAGGGGTTTTTTGCCAGGAGCGTTTCTGTTATCCCTGTCTTCACGGCCTTCATAAGTTGGGCCTTTCTTTCTTTTATTGTTTCCTGCTTTGGGGTTGGTTTTACTATTCTGACCTTCACCACCTTTTTTTGGTTTTTTCAAATTACCCTGACCACCTTGTCTCAAGTCAGGAGGTGCAATCGAGTTCTTCTCAGATGATGCGTTTCTTTTGTTTTTTTTCTTCAGAACTTACACCATCTTTTTTCAATGGCTGACTTTGTTTTTCACCTTTGACCGCCTCTCCAGAGTTTTGCTTTTTAACCGATCCTTTTTGTTGAGGCTTTACAATGCCGGCTTTAATCTGAGGTAATGAAACATTCATTAGAATATGCTTCAATTATAGCTAAAAATTACACCATGACTGAACTAAGGGACCTTCACCTTATTTTTGGAGGAATCTTTTCCATTTATATTAGTTTGCTGAGAGTTCATAACACCTTTCATCTTTATTTATTTAGGCTCTGAAGCTTTATTAGATACTTCACCCTCTTTATCCAACTTTTCCACTTCAATTTTCTACTCAACTTTAACTCCGCCATGCACCATTGCAATACTGGCTATAATCTGAGACACCAAAAATAATATCTAGTGATTATAAACGTTCACAATCATGGTAAAAACACAAATTTGGCGAGACCTGTAAATTTGTCATATACGGGCTGTTCATATTCGCAAAAATTGCAACAACAAAAAGAAAATACAAACGAACAATTAGTTATAACTTTTATTGGTCTGATTGTGCATTTCTTAATAGTTCTAGCGATATTTGTCGTGTTACATGTGTAAGTTAGATAACTCAAACACACATACCTTGGTTTCTCCTAATATACCAGTAGCATTGATCCCCTCCACACAAGCTTGGGCACTTTTAGGAGAAGAGAAAGTGACAAACACAAAATATTTGTATTTGTGTTTAGGCTTTGAGCTTATGTGCAGATCAATTTTAACAATCTCACCATACTTTTCACAAATCTCCTTCACCTTTCATGCTCTAGATATTAGTAACTTCAAACACTGCTACAACGTATATATGTTTGTGGTCACAATTCTGATTCAAGGATAGATGAACGAACCAGCAAGATGAACGAATCATATTCTTTGACTGCATTAGATTATGTGAAGAGCAATTACTTCTGTCAGCATTTATTTCTTTACTTATGTCTGAATACCTGGTTCATCCATTTACAAGATTCAATCATTAAAAAGCTACTAGACGTATATTTTCACAAGTGAAGAAATTCTTCACACATCTTAAAAAGCTACTAAACGTATATTTTCACAAGTGAAGAAATTCTTCACACGTCTTAAAAAGCTACTATACGTATATTTTCACAAGTGAAGAAATTCTTCACACATCTTAAAAAGCTACTAGACGTATATTTTCACAAGTGAAGAAATTCTTCACATGTGAAAAAAAACTACACATTTCATCAAACACTTGGTGTGCAACAAAAAACAACGACAAATTACAATCTTATTTGGATCTATATCTTCATATTCTTCATCAACCTTTACAAAATCATCTAAATTATTCATCCAGATAACTAATTACTAAAAAATTATAAACACTAAAAATAATTTTCCAGGAATAAATGAATAAAAAATATTCATTAATAAAAAAAACTTAAATTCACACTTACAATGTATCTCTATTTAGTAATTTTGTATTTTTCATCTTCTTCGTGTTCTGGGTTGGATGATTATTTAGTTATAACTGTTAATTGTGAGATTTTTTCCGTTTTGATTATGATGATTGTGATTAGCGGTGGTATTTTTATGGTGGTGATAGGTGATGAACACGGTGGTGGTCAGTGGTGGAAGTAGGTGCTGGTCGGCGGTGGAAATAGGTGGTGGTCGGCGGTGGAAATAGGTGATGGTAGGCGGTGGAAGTAGGTGGTGATAACTGGTAAAATTTGAGAGCGTATTTGTGATTTCACACTTTTAAATTTGACATGTGTGTGTTTTTTTTATTTTATAGTGGTATGAAATGCGTCATGTCAGTTTAATTTTTGGACTGATTTTAGCCATTAGATCTAAAAAAAAGGAGGGATTAAATGGATGGCTAGGATCTCTTCTCACGTTCTCACAAAATTTAGAGTTCTCACATGAATGGCCCCTATATATATATATATATATATATATATATATATATATGGAGATATGGAAAGAAAGTATGGATGTGAAATCAATTATGTAGCGCAGGATTCAGATAGAAGATCATGGGATAAAATCAAATTTTGAGCACTACTGGGGACGGTCCCGTAAATATGGGGACGGTCCCTTATTGATTAAGGGACCGCCAGTCCATTTAAGAGACCGCCGGCAGTAGGTTTCCAAGATGGCAGATATGTTGTGACTTGATGTAAGGGATTGCGTCCTCGCAACAGGTTTTACCTCTGAAGGGATCTTGAGAAGCTTGCAACCCCCACCTGGCAGTGTACCTGATCGTTGTAGTATAGTATAGTGACAAGTACCGGGGGATTGATCGTTCAACTCAGGAATAGTGTTCGCTAGGATTAAAAAGCCTACTAAACTAGGTCTAGAGATGAGGGATGATTCTTTTTGTATTTTTATGTTTTATAAAAAGCAAGTAAAAATCTCGGGTTTTGAAGGAGTGGGTGGAATTAGTTGCTAGCCAACTAACCCAATTAACTAAATATGTAATAAAAATAAATTAAAACTTAAACTAATTTGTGGTGGAAACAATAATGAGAGAAAATGTATTTACTTAGATTTTATTACTCCCTAGATATCTTTTACCGGCTGATTAGCTTGTTACAATTGCATGGATGACGGGTTATATTCCTTAATACTAGTCGTAGAGCCGTGTACAATATTCCCTAACTCTATAAGCTCCTACTTCACTCCTATGTCGAGCCGACTAAAAGCTCCTAACATGGGATCTCTAGAATTCACTTATGCATTAAATACAACCAAAAATCGTAGTACACCTCCAATCATGTTTCTTAAGATGTTCAAGCAAGTTACCAATTGGAATTCTGCCAGTTTTCTTAAGCCTAACATCGAATACAATCATCCAAAACAATTATAAACAAACCATCAACCAATAATCAACATCAAGGTTTCACTACATCTAAGCAAACACAATAAAAACCTAGCCTAGCATGTTAAAGAGAAGACAAGCGTAAGATATAATCACACAACACATAGACATATTGAATGATTTGAATAAGTACTTATCTTCAATTGAACATGGAAGAATCAAGGGGTTGAAACCCTTGAAAAAGCTGTAAAATGCGTCTAGGGTTTATGCCCTAATATCCCACATAATGTTCCACCCTTTTACAATGATAAATTGGAAAAATATATATAGATAATACATCCTGACGGCGTCACGTTGTAGCTTGTGATGCCTCAACTCACCGCCAAATTGAAAATCATATTGCCTAGATCCAATCTTGACGCCGTCAAGAAGAAAGTGAGCTCTGGGCCGTCACGTACAAATTGACCCTGAGGGCCTTGGTGATGCCGTCAGGTCAATTACACTAAAAATGTTCTGGGCCGTCATGTGTATTTTCCACTTCCACCTCGTTTGCCAAGCTTGACGCCGTCATGTGTGAAGGCTTGACGCCGTCAGGTACTGTTCCCAGCAAGGATTTTGAGACTTTGCCGTTTTCTTCACTTTTATGCTCCAAAAACGTCCAAAATGCTTCCTTTTCCAGATTTCTTCTCAAAAGTACCTAAAATGACAAAATGAACGATTTAGGGCAATAATTGATCAAATAATCACGAATTCGGGCTTAAATGACCCCTTAAAAGCGGTACACTTTTCGCCTTGTCAAATACCCTTACACTTGAGATTTGCTTGTCCTCAAGCAAATGCGCTTTTATTCTAATCAAAATACAAGTTAGGGGTCATTTAACACTAATATAAAAGTAATTACAACAAATAATCGTTCCACTAAAAACCAAAAACAAGCACGGAGGTCATACACTAGCACCTCACAAATAGTGTTTAGATACTCACATCTCTCGGGTGTTATAAAGTATATATCACAATATGGAATTGGAAAACATCTCTCACTACCTGTCATAGCAAATAGATTACCATAGGCTTGGGAAAGGATCAAACCTCCACCACTTGGCGTAAGCACCTAGGATAAACTATCAAAGAGGTCTTTTAAAGGGTTATAACGTTAGGTGTAGGTATATGGAAAACACGGTTTTGTTGGATAAAGGCAATATTTACTGGTGGCGAGTTAATCGTCTTGGTTAATTACATGTACAATATGGTGTTGCTAAGCCAAGACTCGACTCCACTTAAGCTAATCAAGATCTAACAAACTATGAAACAAACAATGAAACGGGATGGTAGACCGTATGTTTTTCTCTCTTTTTTTTTTTTTTTTTTTTTTTTTTTTTTTGATTTTTTTTTCGACTTTTTTTTCTTTTCTTTTTTGTGCATACACTCTTACCCTACCATCCAAAATAATACATCATAGGGGAGTTTACATCCCCTTACACTTGAATTTTTACATACTCTACAATAAACTACTCTAATGACCGGAATCAAGATAATCAAAACACTTGGAGTACTTTTAAATATTAACGCACATATGGGGGTAATAAATTGATGTCTTCCCCATTACTCCATATTACTAGTACTTTACCCATGAGTCCCAATCGTCCCAAAACAATATGTACAAGATATAACTCGACTTAGCAACCATGTAATCAATCAGATAATTAACTAAGGGTTTAAACAAATAACAATAATGCACTAAAGATGAGTGCATACAAGGAAGGCTAAGGCGATTTGGTTGCACATTTGGGTGGATTGTTAACAAATTCTACCTTTAAGTAAGATGCTTAAAGTTGGAAACGAAAAGATAGGCTCGGAGGGGTGTACTAGGGGTTTCGTGTACTAAAAATGAGTACAACGCTAAGGTGTGGGAAAAATTAATTGACTTCGCTAGTCAAGTAATATGACTTAAATGGTCAAGTAACTATAATACGGGTTTAAACACAAGGGTGATCCTAATGCCTCTTATCTTGTAATAAATCCTAACTACACGAATGTAGTCTCACTAGCAGTCTCGGGATGCATCACTAACGCAAGTTCTAGAATCTAAATGCTACCGGTACACACATAAGCACTAATAATAAATGTTTTTCCTATCAAATCTAAAGACAAACCTCACATATTTGGGTGGAAAATTTTTTAAGTGGTATGGTTTTTGTGCTAGTCATGCAACTCCTATCCATGAGACGTTTGTTAAGGCTAAAGTTTCACTCCTAAATGTTGTAAGAAATTTTAAATTTGGCGCTGAAATTACCCTAGCAAGTATTTCTCTTAGTTTTATTACACACCTACTATCGAACAAACAAACTCAAGTGCAATTGTATCCTATAAGGTATCATCATTTACCCGAGCGCGCCCCTGATAATTGCGTCGTTGTGCCTGGGCTGTGAGGGCTCTCCCCTTACACTTAGGATGAACATTGTTCCCAATGTTCAATTAAAGGATGTAAAAGAAAAGTAGGTAAAAGAATGAAAACAAATACTCCCCTGATTCGTTCGGTGTGGATAGTGTGTCAACAAGGTTAGATCTTCCTCCAAGAAAATAAACTTTGAAAGCTTCCTTCCAGAAATATAAATTGTAACACCCCCAATTCAATGATGCAGCGGAATTCAACTTGGGTGATACTCGACAGCACAACAGTCATAATAATAGAAAACGATCTCTAACTGAGTCATTATAAAAAGACTTGTCATTCAAATTATTCAAATATATCAGAGTTTACATAGTAAGGTCCCAAAAAGGTTCCATGTTACAAAATACATCAATATGAAGTTTGTTGATGTTTTATCGAATGACAAAATGTATTATAGCCTTCTTCAAAAGTCCGTGCCTCTTCTGTGCCATCCTCGTTCATCATGGACCTGAAATACATGTTTGAGAGGTCAACACAAAGGTTGAGTGATATTCATAGAGTTTGTTTAATGTTTGAACACAATATGTTGGTAGTATGAGTTAATTAGACTCATACACATGTTTGGAAAACAAAACAGTTATTATCATTTGCTAAGCTTATGACACCAAAGCGTTAACGGGTACCAATATCAATCGGCGGAGTTATCCCGGTAGGTATTTTGCCGTCATACCTAATGTCTCAAATATTAATGCATTTGTTTGAACTTAGTCAATACAAATGGGATTCGTCAATCCCAATAGGCCTATCCATAATACTCGTGCTCACTATTGCTAGTGATTAAATGGTTCATAATAAGGGATCTCGGTTTGGCAAGGATGGTACTTAGTGATAATAAACAATCAGGCAAGCATACAATTTGAAAAGCATTGTGCTCGGTTATAAATAGCATGTATTTCCCCCAATGGTTTGTAAAACAATTAAGTAATGGAAAGTGGGGCTATGAACTCACCTTAAGTAGGATAGCAAGTAATGAAGGTGATGGTTGGATCGTGTAGGTTTCTACGAGCAACCTATAATGAAGGTGATGCTTGTGCACTTGTAGTAACTCCTGAATCATAAATAGTAACACATAACGTTATCTACCATCCAAATTTTGTAGAACCACCAAACTAATCGATTTCTGGCACTTAAAAAAAAAACTTTTTGCAATGGTTTAGTCCCTTGACTATTTTTGCATCATTTTCTTGCAAATAACTTAGCAAACAAAGTTTAAGAATTAAATCACAGCATAGAACAAAGTTAAGTGACTTTAGTGATTTAATTGACGAATTTTTATTTATTCATTTCGAGTTAAATAAAAATCATAAATATTGAATCCTTTACTTTGTTTTCGTCTGTTAATCATAATTTGATTTCTAAAGTTAGAAATATTAGTTATTGTTGTTGTGGTGTATATCACATCAGCTAGACGGTTTAAATCTAATTATCTTTGATTTTATATCGAGGAACCTGTATCCCAATGGTAGTTTGCTATAATTTCAATAAATATTTCACTCAATTAGGATAAAGAATAAACAATAATAGTGATGCTCAAACTCAGCACTACTTATTCAAGATATAAGAGAAAATTAAACATCAAGGATTAATTACCGTTCACTTGAAACGTTTAAATTTCACTATTGTGGCAATGAGATATCAGCAAGATCCTCTCTATAAGGAGCATTCATCAAATCCTTCCTGTCGACATCATATTGTCCACTTTCCATGCTAATTTAAGCGCTAGGGTCAAGATTTGTCGGCTCAATGAATGTAGTGACAACGTCTTTGCGAAACATAAGGTGGATCACCAAGAGAATGTAGATAGCCATGAGGGGGAATGCTAGTATCCCAATGAACACATTAGCAACCTTTGGGAAGGTGCTATGGATTAGCCAATCAACAAACGCTGTAGTCAAGTAGTAGATGTTGATACTGATTATCCCAAGTCCTAGTACCCATGACAAGATAATGATCTACAAAAAAAGAAAAGAAAACAGAGTTTTATATCCCTTCAGTTACTATACACAGATGAGAGTTACCAGATCCATAACTCACAATTATCGAATTCTTGTGAGGTCCCATTTTGGTAGCTGAGCTACTGTAACTTGAGGAGTGGAATTACTGCAAATGGAAGTTCAAAGGACAGTATCATCTGCAGTATACCCATATGGAAAATTGGATTTCAAGAAACATTGATATGTCTAAATAAAGCGACGATGGAAATACAAACCGATGCTATGACAATCAGTCTTCCAGCTCTAGCAGATCCCCCAATTATCTACACTATTAGACTTGGTGTGATAGCAATGCATCTTATTACCAAGTTCCTGAGCCACTTCCTCATTTTTAAGTCCAAGAAACCCTATAGTAGCAACAAGTACTCAGTTACGCTCTACTTTATACAAAAGGTGAACTAAAAATGGAATAGGGTATTGCTGAATGAATATTACAACTAAAGTAAGTCTCTCGTTTACCTGCATAATGAACTGACCAGCGTAAGTGCCTGTAATTGTTGAACTTTGTACGGAAGCTAGCAGGGCAATTGCATAAAGAGTCGAACTGGACTTTCCTAAAACATTCTGTGTAGTATAATGTAAGGGTTATGA
Organism: Artemisia argyi; assembly: GCA_030686995.1. Lineage (NCBI taxonomy): Eukaryota > Viridiplantae > Streptophyta > Magnoliopsida > Asterales > Asteraceae > Artemisia > Artemisia argyi. The sequence goes on along the minus strand of CM060709.1, from coordinate 44,715,091 downwards.
GTCTTCTGTGAAAGTTCTTAGCGTAATAGTTAGATACTTGACATCATATAAAGATCATACTTTGAGAAGAAATGATGCTGAGTTAAGGGGAAGATCTCTGCAACGATCTATATCACCACTTTGTAGATTTTCCTCTGCACAAACGGTACCAGAAACAGTGACCAATGAGACATTGATCAAGAATGCTACAAAGAGAGCAATACCACTCTCTATCAAAAAGTATCTGCATGCATCCTGCAATATGATTGACTTTGTTTAGCAGCAGGTTGAATGTATCCAGCATGTGGTTCCTATAAACGTTCAACGTTATTCAAAATGAAAATAAATATATATAATAACACACTGAAGAACACTAACTGTACCATCTCCTGGAGGCGTCTTGTAGACACTGAATCAGAACCTAAATGATAAGTAGCAGGAGTAGACGCAGCATAAGTTGGTGCAAAAGGATCTACATATCTGGTGGAGTTTCTGTAGTCATCATGCCCCCTTATAACATGAGCATCACTTTGTGGGTTCCTGTAATTATCTCTTTCTCTTCCATGAATGCTGCCTAAAGTTTCAACTCAAATGGGTCAAAATTAAAGCTTTGCGGAAATAAAAGATGGGTCAAACTAATCCACCCAGTTACTTATACATGAGTTGATTCGGGCATGCTTTATCTCTAATGGGTCAAATAAGTAAAATAAAAAATTTACAAAAAGGGAAGAAAAGAGTAGATAGATCAAACGATCTAAATGGCTTGGAAAAATGGAAGTTACCAAAGCATATTTTTAATGCATAAACACTCCTAAATCATTTCATTCAGAACTTTATATTAATATTGAAATTATATAACTTTGGTTATCCTCTTTGACCCAAAGGCAAACTAAATAAAATAAATACCTTTATGTTTCTTGAGGGGTTTTTTGCCAGGAGCGTTTCTGTTATCCCTGTCTTCACGGCCTTCATAAGTTGGGCCTTTCTTTCTTTTATTGTTTCCTGCTTTGGGGTTGGTTTTACTATTCTGACCTTCACCACCTTTTTTTGGTTTTTTCAAATTACCCTGACCACCTTGTCTCAAGTCAGGAGGTGCAATCGAGTTCTTCTCAGATGATGCGTTTCTTTTGTTTTTTTTCTTCAGAACTTACACCATCTTTTTTCAATGGCTGACTTTGTTTTTCACCTTTGACCGCCTCTCCAGAGTTTTGCTTTTTAACCGATCCTTTTTGTTGAGGCTTTACAATGCCGGCTTTAATCTGAGGTAATGAAACATTCATTAGAATATGCTTCAATTATAGCTAAAAATTACACCATGACTGAACTAAGGGACCTTCACCTTATTTTTGGAGGAATCTTTTCCATTTATATTAGTTTGCTGAGAGTTCATAACACCTTTCATCTTTATTTATTTAGGCTCTGAAGCTTTATTAGATACTTCACCCTCTTTATCCAACTTTTCCACTTCAATTTTCTACTCAACTTTAACTCCGCCATGCACCATTGCAATACTGGCTATAATCTGAGACACCAAAAATAATATCTAGTGATTATAAACGTTCACAATCATGGTAAAAACACAAATTTGGCGAGACCTGTAAATTTGTCATATACGGGCTGTTCATATTCGCAAAAATTGCAACAACAAAAAGAAAATACAAACGAACAATTAGTTATAACTTTTATTGGTCTGATTGTGCATTTCTTAATAGTTCTAGCGATATTTGTCGTGTTACATGTGTAAGTTAGATAACTCAAACACACATACCTTGGTTTCTCCTAATATACCAGTAGCATTGATCCCCTCCACACAAGCTTGGGCACTTTTAGGAGAAGAGAAAGTGACAAACACAAAATATTTGTATTTGTGTTTAGGCTTTGAGCTTATGTGCAGATCAATTTTAACAATCTCACCATACTTTTCACAAATCTCCTTCACCTTTCATGCTCTAGATATTAGTAACTTCAAACACTGCTACAACGTATATATGTTTGTGGTCACAATTCTGATTCAAGGATAGATGAACGAACCAGCAAGATGAACGAATCATATTCTTTGACTGCATTAGATTATGTGAAGAGCAATTACTTCTGTCAGCATTTATTTCTTTACTTATGTCTGAATACCTGGTTCATCCATTTACAAGATTCAATCATTAAAAAGCTACTAGACGTATATTTTCACAAGTGAAGAAATTCTTCACACATCTTAAAAAGCTACTAAACGTATATTTTCACAAGTGAAGAAATTCTTCACACGTCTTAAAAAGCTACTATACGTATATTTTCACAAGTGAAGAAATTCTTCACACATCTTAAAAAGCTACTAGACGTATATTTTCACAAGTGAAGAAATTCTTCACATGTGAAAAAAAACTACACATTTCATCAAACACTTGGTGTGCAACAAAAAACAACGACAAATTACAATCTTATTTGGATCTATATCTTCATATTCTTCATCAACCTTTACAAAATCATCTAAATTATTCATCCAGATAACTAATTACTAAAAAATTATAAACACTAAAAATAATTTTCCAGGAATAAATGAATAAAAAATATTCATTAATAAAAAAAACTTAAATTCACACTTACAATGTATCTCTATTTAGTAATTTTGTATTTTTCATCTTCTTCGTGTTCTGGGTTGGATGATTATTTAGTTATAACTGTTAATTGTGAGATTTTTTCCGTTTTGATTATGATGATTGTGATTAGCGGTGGTATTTTTATGGTGGTGATAGGTGATGAACACGGTGGTGGTCAGTGGTGGAAGTAGGTGCTGGTCGGCGGTGGAAATAGGTGGTGGTCGGCGGTGGAAATAGGTGATGGTAGGCGGTGGAAGTAGGTGGTGATAACTGGTAAAATTTGAGAGCGTATTTGTGATTTCACACTTTTAAATTTGACATGTGTGTGTTTTTTTTATTTTATAGTGGTATGAAATGCGTCATGTCAGTTTAATTTTTGGACTGATTTTAGCCATTAGATCTAAAAAAAAGGAGGGATTAAATGGATGGCTAGGATCTCTTCTCACGTTCTCACAAAATTTAGAGTTCTCACATGAATGGCCCCTATATATATATATATATATATATATATATATATATATATGGAGATATGGAAAGAAAGTATGGATGTGAAATCAATTATGTAGCGCAGGATTCAGATAGAAGATCATGGGATAAAATCAAATTTTGAGCACTACTGGGGACGGTCCCGTAAATATGGGGACGGTCCCTTATTGATTAAGGGACCGCCAGTCCATTTAAGAGACCGCCGGCAGTAGGTTTCCAAGATGGCAGATATGTTGTGACTTGATGTAAGGGATTGCGTCCTCGCAACAGGTTTTACCTCTGAAGGGATCTTGAGAAGCTTGCAACCCCCACCTGGCAGTGTACCTGATCGTTGTAGTATAGTATAGTGACAAGTACCGGGGGATTGATCGTTCAACTCAGGAATAGTGTTCGCTAGGATTAAAAAGCCTACTAAACTAGGTCTAGAGATGAGGGATGATTCTTTTTGTATTTTTATGTTTTATGAAAAGCAAGTAAAAATCTCGGGTTTTGAAGGAGTGGGTGGAATTAGTTGCTAGCCAACTAACCCAATTAACTAAATATGTAATAAAAATAAATTAAAACTTAAACTAATTTGTGGTGGAAACAATAATGAGAGAAAATGTATTTACTTAGATTTTATTACTCCCTAGATATCTTTTACCGGCTGATTAGCTTGTTACAATTGCATGGATGACGGGTTATATTCCTTAATACTAGTCGTAGGGCCGTGTACAATATTCCCTAACTCTATAAGCTCCTACTTCACTCCTATGTCGAGCCGACTAAAAGCTCCTAACATGGGATCTCTAGAATTCACTTATGCATTAAATACAACCAAAAATCGTAGTACACCTCCAATCATGTTTCTTAAGATGTTCAAGCAAGTTACCAATTGGAATTCTGCCAGTTTTCTTAAGCCTAACATCGAATACAATCATCCAAAACAATTATAAACAAACCATCAACCAATAATCAACATCAAGGTTTCACTACATCTAAGCAAACACAATAAAAACCTAGCCTAGCATGTTAAAGAGAAGACAAGCGTAAGATATAATCACACAACACATAGACATATTGAATGATTTGAATAAGTACTTATCTTCAATTGAACATGGAAGAATCAAGGAGTTGAAACCCTTGAAAAAGCTGTAAAATGCGTCTAGGGTTTATGCCCTAATATCCCACACAATGTTCCACCCTTTTACAATGATAAATTGGAAAAATATATATAGATAATACATCCTGACGGCGTCACGTTGTAGCTTGTGATGCCTCAACTCACCGCCAAATTGAAAATCATATTGCCTAGATCCAATCTTGACGCCGTCAAGAAGAAAGTGAGCTCTGGGCCGTCACGTACAAATTGACCCTGAGGGCCTTGGTGATGCCATCAGGTCAATTACACTAAAAATGTTCTGGGCCGTCATGTGTATTTTCCACTTCCACCTCGTTTGCCAAGCTTGACGCCGTCATGTGTGAAGGCTTGACGCCGTCAGGTACTGTTCCCAGCAAGGATTTTGAGACTTTGCTGTTTTCTTCACTTTTATGCTCCAAAAACGTCCAAAATGCTTCCTTTTCCAGATTTCTTCTCAAAAGTACCTAAAATGACAAAATGAACGATTTAGGGCAATAATTGATCAAATAATCACGAATTCGGGCTTAAATGACCCCTTAAAAGCGGTACACTTTTCGCCTTGTCAAATACCCTTACACTTGAGATTTGCTTGTCCTCAAGCAAATGCGCTTTTATTCTAATCAAAATACAAGTTAGGGGTCATTTAACACTAATATAAAAGTAATTACAACAAATAATCGTTCCACTAAAAACCAAAAACAAGCACGGAGGTCATACACTAGCACCTCACAAATAGTGTTTAGATACTCACATCTCTCGGGTGTTATAAAGTATATATCACAATATGGAATTGGAAAACATCTCTCACTACCTGTCATAGCAAATAGATTACCATAGGCTTGGGAAAGGATCAAACCTCCACCACTTGGCGTAAGCACCTAGGATAAACTATCAAAGAGGTCTTTTAAAGGGTTATAACGTTAGGTGTAGGTATATGGAAAACACGGTTTTGTTGGATAAATGCAATATTTACTGGTGGCGAGTTAATCGTCTTGGTTAATTACATGTACAATATGGTGTTGCTAAGCCAAGACTCGACTCCACTTAAGCTAATCAAGATCTAACAAACTATGAAACAAACAATGAAACGGGATGGTAGACCGTATGTTTTTCTCTCTTTTTTTTTTTTTTTTTTTTTTTTTTTTTGATTTTTTTTTCGACTTTTTTTTCTTTTCTTTTTTGTGCATACACTCTTACCCTACCATCCAAAATAATACATCATAGGGGAGTTTACATCCCCTTACACTTGAATTTTTACATACTCTACAATAAACTACTCTAATGACCGGAATCAAGATAATCAAAACACTTGGAGTACTTTTAAATATTAACGCACATATGGGGGTAATAAATTGATGTCTTCCCCATTACTCCATATTACTAGTACTTTACCCATGAGTCCCAATCGTCCCAAAACAATATGTACAAGATATAACTCGACTTAGCAACCATGTAATCAATCAGATAATTAACTAAGGGTTTAAACAAATAACAATAATGCACTAAAGATGAGTGCATACAAGGAAGGCTAAGGCGATTTGGTTGCACATTTGGGTGGATTGTTAACAAATTCTACCTTTAAGTAAGATGCTTAAAGTTGAAAACGAAAAGATAGGCTCGGAGGGGTGTACTAGGGGTTTCGTGTACTAAAAATGAGTACAACGCTAAGGTGTGGGAAAAATTAATTGACTTCGCTAGTCAAGTAATATGACTTAAATGGTCAAGTAACTATAATACGGGTTTAAACACAAGGGTGATCCTAATGCCTCTTATCATGTAATAAATCCTAACTACACGAATGTAGTCTCACTAGCAGTCTCGGGATGCATCACTAACGCAAGTTCTAGAATCTAAATGCTACCGGTACACACATAAGCACTAATAATAAATGTTTTTCCTATCAAATCTAAAGGCAAACCTCACATATTTGGGTGGAAAATTTTTTAAGTGGTATGGTTTTTGTGCTAGTCATGCAACTCCTATCCATGAGACGTTTGTTAAGGCTAAAGTTTCACTCCTAAATGTTGTAAGAAATTTTAAATTTGGCGCTAAAATTACCCTAGCAAGTATTTCTCTTAGTTTTATTACACACCTACTATCGAACAAACAAACTCAAGTGCAATTGTATCCTATAAGGTATCATCATTTACCCTCCCCTTACACTTAGGATGAACATTGTTCCCAATGTTCAATTAAAGGATGTAAAAGAAAAGTAGGTAAAAGAATGAAAACAAATACTCCCCTGATTCGTTCGGTGTGGATAGTGTGTCAACAAGGTTAGATCTTCCTCCAAGAAAATAAACTTTGAAAGCTTCCTTCCAGAAATATAAATTGTAACACCCCCAATTCAATGATGCAGCGGAATTCAACTTGGGTGATACTCGACAGCACAACAGTCATAATAATAGAAAACGATCTCTAACTGAGTCATTATAAAAAGACTTGTCATTCAAATTATTCAAATATATCAGAGTTTACATAGTAAGGTCCCAAAAAGGTTCCATGTTACAAAATACATCAATATGAAGTTTGTTGATGTTTTATCGAATGACAAAATGTATTATAGCCTTCTTCAAAAGTCCGTGCCTCTTCCGTGCCATCCTCGTTCATCATGGACCTGAAATACATGTTTGAGAGGTCAACACAAAGGTTGAGTGATATTCATAGAGTTTGTTTAATGTTTGAACACAATATGTTGGTAGTATGAGTTAATTAGACTCATACACATGTTTGGAAAACAAAACAGTTATTATCATTTGCTAAGCTTATGACACCAAAGCGTTAACGGGTACCAATATCAATCGGCGGAGTTATCCCGGTAGGTATTTTGCCGTCATACCTAATGTCTCAAATATTAATGCATTTGTTTGAACTTAGTCAATACAAATGGGATTCGTCAATCCCAATAGGCCTATCCATAATACTCGCGCTCACTATTGCTAGTGATTAAATGGTTCATAATAAGGGATCTCGGTTTGGCAAGGATGGTACTTAGTGATAATAAACAATCAGGCAAGCATACAATTTGAAAAGCATTGTGCTCGGTTATAAATAGCATGTATTTCCCCCAATGGTTTGTAAAACAATTAAGTAATGGAAAGTGGGGCTATGAACTCACCTTAAGTAGGATAACAAGTAATGAAGGTGATGGTTGGATCGTGTAGGTTTCTACGAGCAACCTATAATAGAATGTTGCGACTTAGGATTTGTGTAAAGAATATGAAGTAGTGCCTATATATATATCTTGCATTATAGTCCATGATGTGGTATGATGTATATTGTAAGTCTTTGAAAGAAAAGATTCATGAACATGTATGTTTTGTATATCGTTTACTACCGTTCGGGCCAACATAATTTAGAAGTCATGTTAGTAAGCGTTCGAGAAGCCAGGACACTTTAATTCGTAAATCCACAACTCATCTCGACGGCTTACATAATGAACTCCTCACATGAGGCTCCCTACTATTGTAGTAGTTGATAAAATATATAGATATAAGTTTTGATCCGAAAAGTTACATGTCCGATATTTGGATAAACTCTAGGAAAGTTTATTATTACATGAAGATTGTTATTAGGGTAAGTTTCATAAGTCTTGTATGATCATTTCTCTATGTATTAACTCATGGTTCCTTTTAGGTGAAGTAGATCCAAATTACTTGTTCAAGTTGTCACTAATTCCTTGTTTCATGTTTTCGCCTAAGTAAGCTCATATGGTCCTTTAGTCATGGCCTTGCCATGACCTTTGGTCATTGTTCCATGGTCATAAGACTCAACCTTAGCCCTAGCCATGGTTGTGGTCTTGATTATAGGTCATAAGACCTCTTGTTCCTTTTAAAGTATAACCATAATATAGTGACTTGTATATATGTAAATAGCTGTTAAGAAACTGAGAAAAATCTCATTCGTTATTGATTTTCTGGAGCCGTGCCCCTGAGTTTTTGAAGAAAACATGATTCCGGACAACTTTCGTGTTTTAACTTTTTCATGAATCGGACCAGAAGGGGCTCTTTTTTCGTGTTTTATGTTCTGTCACAGAACTATATTGGCAGTTTTGCCGCAAAGTTTTGGTAACTTCAAATCGCCATAACTTTTGACTCGTATACTCGTTTTAGGTGGTTCAAATTGCTATGGTTTCCTTGTTAGGTCCTCTACTACAATATGTAATGATCCAATATCATATTTTTACCATTTTGATCAGGTCTTACCAAGAAAGTCACTAGTTTACTTGTTTTAGTAACTTATCTTAACAATCCATTACAACATCTTTTACTCATTTTTATACATCATGGACATGCATACAAGACATAATATAGCATGAATAATAGGTAAATAACATGAACATGATTATTTAACAAGAATCATGTTAGGGTTTGCTTACAACACTTAGCTTTCAAAGAAAGGAGGTAACAAGTAAGGAAATGGACTTTGATAGACTTGCTTCAACCCACTTCACTTCATGCAATCTTTCTACCCTTGGTATTCTTGAAAGAGATGTAATGAAAGTTGAGGTGACTTGAGTGGATTAAAACTCAAGAGAAATCACCAAAGTTCTAGGGTTTGGAAGTGTTTTGGTAACCTATGATCAAACTAGGGTTTCTACCTTGAAGAAGCACTTGAACCTTGCTTGAATTTAGAAGAAATAAAGTTAAGTGTGGAGTGAGTTGGGGTGTGGTGATGGACGGCAAACATGGGGAGGGGGGGGGGGGTATTTATAGTGTCTTGTGGAGGTTACAATTTAGGACTAGTCAAAGCTTTCCTAAAAAGCTTCAACACATGGAACACATCCAAGACCTCATGGCTTAGGATCAAGCCACCACAAGGGTGACCCCCCCCCTTTGGCGGTTCACAAGGGACAAGGGTGACTCCCCCCATTTTATGTGACTCCCCCCCCCATAAAATCAAGGAATGATTTTTGGTCAATGGGGGAGGGAAATATATGTTGACTTTTCCAAATAATGTGAAAACTCAAATCGTCTTAGAAACGCGGTGCAGGTATAGGCTAAGGTTACGGTTAAGTAAAAGTGCTGAAAACGTAAGTTTTCTGTTTTTCACGGCTCAGAGTATATTTGGTAACATTATTTTCAGTCATGATTAATTCTCTAATTAATCATGTGTGCATCAAACATTTATCTGATGATGGGAAAAATAACGCGGTTGATTTTCGTTGTGCGTAGAATTTATAAACTACGTTTAACCTAAACGTGTATTTCCTTAATAACTTTTGCGAAAATGATCTGATGAATGTCAAACGTTTAGTTTACCATGGAAATGATTTATCATACATGAATATGAAATAAAAATTTAATTCCGGAAAATGAATAGTAAAAGTGAATAGTAAAAATGAATAGTGAAATTTCCGGGAATAGAAGTTAACCTGAAAATGCGAATTGTTACAGTCTCCACCCCATATGAGAGCTCCGTCCTGGAGATCAATTTGCGTTGGGGGTAGAAGCTTTGTTGGTAAAAAGATGTGGGTATTTCTGACGTATCTGGTCCTGTCGTTCCCATGTGTATTCAGGACCACGTCGTGAGTTCCAACGAACTTTGACAATTGGAATTCGGCTTTGTTTGAGTTGCTTGACCTCTCGGTCCATAATTTCTACGGGTTCCTCGACAAATTGAAGGTCGTCATTGAGTTGAATTTCATCGAGTGGAATCACGAGTGATTCATCTGATAAGCATTTCTTTAGGTTAGACACATGAAAAGTGGGGTGTACACTACTGAGTTCTGATGGAAGCTCAAGTCTGTACGCCACTGGACCAACCCTGGCTAGGATTTTGAATGGTCCGATGTATCTTGGGTTTAGTTTTCCTCGTTTACCAAAATGTATCAAACCTTTCCAAGGTGATACCTTCAGCATTTAACCCTATCTCCGACTTGGAATTCTAGGGGTCTGCGGCGTGTGTCAGCATAACTTTTCTGTTGACTTCTTGCGGTTTCTAATCGACTTCTGATTTGTACAATCTTATCTGTTGTTTCTCGAATGAGTTCTGGACCAGTGAGTTGAACTTCTCCCACTTCAGCCCAACAAGCAGGTGAATGACACTTTCGACCATAAAGTGCTTCAAATGGTGCTGCTTTGATATTTGTGTGGTAACTGTTGTTGTAGGAAAATTCAACTAATGGTAGATGAGTATCCCATCCTTTTCCAAAGTCTATTATACAAGCTCGAAGCATGTCTTCTAGTGTTTGAATGGTTCGCTCACTCTGACCATCGGTCTGAGGATGATACGCTGTACTCATGTCTAGATTTGTCCCAAAGTCGTCCTGAAGACACTGCCAGAAATTGGAGGTAAATCTGCCATCACGGTCAGATATGATGGATATTGGTGCACCATGTCTTGAGACTATTTCTTTGACGTATAGTCGAGTAAGTTGCTCCATTTTGTAAGTCTCTTTGATTGGTATAAAGTGTGCGGATTTTGTGAGACGATCAACTATGACCCAGATAGAGTCATAGCCGCTTGATGTCTTTGGGAGCTTGGTAATGAAGTCCATAGTAATTCTTTCCCATTTCCACATAGGAATCTCAGGTTGTTGCAATGGACCGAATGGTTTTTGATGTTCGGCTTTTACTTTGGAACATGTAAGACATTTGCCAACGTATGTTGCGATGTCGACTTTCATGTTTTGCCACCAATAAAGTAGCTTAAGATCATGATACATCTTATCAGATCCTGGATGTATGGATTATTTAGATTTGTGTGATTCATGCATGATTAAGTCTCGTAGGCCACCATAAAGTGGTAACCAACTTCGACCTTGGAAACATAGAGTTCCGTCTGAACGGGTTTCAAATTTCTTTTGTATCATGCCATCCAACTTTTCCTTATTGATGTCTTCTTGTTTCACCGCCTCAGCTTGAGCGTGAAGGATTTGAGCAGGAAAGTTTGAATTTATGGTTAAAACTAAGGCTCGAACTCGTAGTGGTTTAACCCGTTCCTTTCGGCTCAGGGCGTCGGCTACTACGTTCGCCTTTCCTGGGTGATAACAAATGTCACAGTCGTAATCACTTAACAGTTCCAACCAACGACGTTGTCTCATGTTTAGTTCTTTCTGGTTCAAAATGTGTTGTAAACTTTTATGATCGGTGAACACAGTACATCTAGTACCGTAAAGATAGTGTCTCCAGATTTTTAGTGCAAAGACTACAGCTCCTAACTCTAAGTCATGAGTGGTGTAATTTTCTTCATGAACTTTGAGTTGTCGTGAAGCATAAGCCATGACCTTATCACGTTGCATCAACACGGCACCTAAACCTTGGTATGATGCATCACAGTAGACTACAAAATCTTTGATCCCATCTGGCAATGCTAGAATAGGGGCACTACAAAGTTTTTGTTTGAGGGTTTGGAAAGCTTCTTCTTCATCTTCATCCCACACGTATTTCTTGTTTTTCTGTGTTAGCTTGGTCAAGGATTTTGCTATTGAGGAGAATCCTTCAATAAACCTTCGGTAATACCCAGCTAAACCCAGAAATTGACGAATTTCTGTAGGTGTGGTAGGTGTTGGCCAATCTTTGATAGCTTTAATCTTAGTAGGATCGACATGTAAACCAGTTTTGTCAATCACATGCCCAAGGAATTGTACTGATTGAATCCAAAATTCACATTTGGAAAACTTTGCATACAATTTCTCTTCCTTGAGTAATCCTAAAATTGCTCTCAGGTGTTCTTTGTGTTCCTCTTCGTTTTTGGAATATATGAGAATGTCTTCTATGAATACGATTACGAATTTGTCTAGATATGGCTTACACACTCGATTCATGAGATCCATGAATACTGCTGGTGCATTTGTTAATCCAAATGGCATCACTTGGAATTCATGATGCCCATATCGTGTCCTAAAGGCTGTTTTTGGAATGTCTTCTTCACGAACTTTAACTTGATGATAACCTGATCGTAGGTCGATTTTTGAGTAAAAGGTTGAACCCTGTAATTGATCGAATAAATCATCAATTCTTGGTAATGGGTATCGGTTCTTTATGGTTAATTTGTTGAGTTCACGATAGTCGATACACATTCGTAACGACCCATCTTTCTTTTTCACAAATAAAACTGGAGCTCCCCAAGGTGAGGAACTGGGTCGAATAAATCCTTTGTCTGAAAGTTCTTGTAATTGATTTGATAGCTCTTGCATCTCTGACGGTGCTAGTCTGTAGGGGGCGCGGGCAACTGGCGCCGCTCCTGGTACTAAATCAATTCTGAATTCTACTTGACGAGTCGGTGGAAGTCCGGGTAACTCTTCCGGAAAGACTTCAGGAAACTCACGTGCGATAGGAACATCTTCAAGACGCTTTTCATCGGATTTCTTTTCGGTTACGAGAGCTAAGAAAGCATCACATCCTTTCTCAATGTATTTCATGGTTTTGATACATGAGATGATGTTTATTCGTGTTCCACTTTGATCACCACGGATAATCAAAGTTTCATTGTCACAAGGAATGTGAACAACTCTCTCACCACAAATGATGTTAGCTTGATGTTTCGACAACCAATCCATGCCAATGACAACATCAAAACTTCCGAGTTCGATTGGCATAAGATTGATGTTAAATGGGTGGTCTAGGAGGTTAAGGGTACAGTCTGGGATTATGGTATTAGTGTGTACTAAGTCACCAGTAGCTAGTTCAATACTGTAACTAGTGGTTGAAGTGATTGGTGTGATATCAATTAAAGGCGCAATTCTAGTAGATAAAAAGCTCATATCAGCACCAGAATCGAAAAGGACTTTAACAGGAATGTTATTGAGTAAGAACGTACCGGTAACCACATTCAGGTTTTGCCGAGGTTCTTCATTTCCCATGACGTAGGCTCTACCACGAGCATCTCCGCCTTGTGGTCCTTGGTTTCGAGGACATTGGTTTTTGAAGTGTCCTCTTTCCCCACGCCCGAAACATGTAAGAATTGGTTGTGTGTTAGCCCCAGTAGCCACAGCCTTGCCTTTACAATCTCTGGCAAGATGTCCTGGCTTGTGACACTTGTTGCACTTGGCTGGGCAGGGACCTTCATGATGGTAGTTGCACTTGGTACACTGTAGTAGAGTCCCAGCATATCTACCTCCAGTTGGTGTAGCAACATAAGCCGTTGCGGCTTCTTGCCTTTTGTTTTGCTGGTTTTGGTGGTTGTTGTTTCGAGTTTGGTTGTTGTTGTTGTGGTTGTTGTTGTTATTCCCACGGTTACCATCCCATGGTCACTTGTTGTTGTTGTTCCTATTATTGTTGTTGTTACGGTAGTTGGAGTTGTTGGCATTGTTGTTGGTGTTGTTGGTATTGTTGGTGTTGTTGGTGTTGGTTTGTCTTCGGTTTTCTGTCGTACGCACCACCTGATCCATGAGGCTGCGAGACATCCTCATAGCCTCATCAAGTTCTGTGGGATTTGTTGCAGTTATATTCCCTTGTATGCTTGATGGAAGTCCCCAGATATACCGTTCCAACATCTTCTCTTTTGTTGAGACCATTGTTGGACACAGTATCCTCAACTCTTGGAATCGACGGTTGTAGGTTATGATGTCATTTCCCTTAACAACGTGATCCCAGAATTCTACCTCTAACTTCTGCATTTCACTGCGAGGGCAGTACTCTTTGACCATCATCTTTTTCAAATTATCCCAAGAGATCTTATAAGCATTTTCAATGCCCATAGGTTGAGATATTGAATTCCACCATGATAGTGCCTCATTCAACAGTGTACTAGTGGCATATTGTACCTTATCACTCTCAGCACATTTACTGACCAAAAATACCGACTCCGCTTTCTCAAACCAGCGGGTCAAACCTACAGCTCCTTCAGTACCCTTAAACTTTATGGGTTCGCATTTCAAGTAAGAAATGAATGAGCAACCCTTAGGTACTGAAGCGGCATTTGTCACTAGAGGGCCAGTTGGGTTTGGTCCCCCAGCATTAAGGTTGGCAATTCGGGCAGCTTCTTCAGCCCTTGCAACTTCCTCAGCTCCGGCGGCTTCAGCGGCTGCTGCAGCATCAGCAGCTGCTGCAGCTTCAGCAGCTATGGCGGCTTCTGCGGCTGCTGTAGCTTCTGCAGCTACGGCTGCTCTTTCAGCGGTGAGTGCTGTGTTTACACTATCCTTGACTAGTTTGCGAATAGCAGCTTGAGTCATTGCTGGTGCTGCCTTCTTCTTTGGCGCCATGTTTCTATTTGTACAAAAGATACGTCGTAATTAGAGAGTTGTGAAATAAGCAGAATGATAGGATCATAATGTTGGAATTTAAAAGCATAACACATGATAGCATAAAACAAGAGTTTTATTCATATAACATCGATTGATTTACAAAATCGAAGCCTATTACAAGCTTCTCCAAAATTTACTAACTGATACTTTCAGTGTAGTAATTACAACGTTTCTACTATTGCTAGCTATTACATGGATACTAACTGATACTTTCAGTTTAGTAGTACAAAAGATAGCTAAAACTAGAACACTAGTCTAACATAGGTTGGAGGTTTGTTGTAAGTCCGGACGGATCTTTGTCTCCACGTGTTGCTAGCACATCTATACTCTCATTGGGGCGGTTTTCTTTGACATCAAACTGGTGTAGCTTTTGTTGTATGGCAGACATTTGAGTTTGCATTCCACGAATCTCATTCTTGAGTTGATACCGGTCAAAGTTGGCAACGTCTAAACGGATTTCTGTTGTAGTTAGGCGTTTTCGTAGCTCGTGAATTTGTGCCGCATCTTGGTCTTGTGCTCTTTCAACCAATGTAAGTCTATCCTTGACGTCTTCAAAACCGGTCAAAGGATCTAAGACTATGTCTCCAACATGAGTCAAATCTCTCTTCACATAACTCATGTCGAGTTTAAACCAATAGAGGTCTTGCTGAGCGTTCCTGGCATCCATTTTGGCTGAATTAACCTTGGATACATATTCATTCAATTGGTGTGTCAAGCTATGAACTTTTCGTTGAGCTATGTCGAGGCCTTGTTTTAAGGAGTATATTTCGTACTGGGCAGAATTTACGAACATCAGTGTGAATTTGGATGTTCCGCCGACCTCATTGGTGGACTTTGGAACTTGAGTAGGAGTAGTATGATTAGGTTCGGAGGAGCTTGGTAAGATAGGAGGTGGTGATGTTAATAGTCATAGATGTGGCACCACTATTTGTTCCTCCGCTTCCTCATCGATGCCTTCGATGTCAACATCCATTTCAGGATCCTCTTCGTAATCATCGATGTTTATGTCCATATCCATTTCAGGATCTTCGTCTGAATCTATTTCATTGTCTAGATCCTCATAAGGTTCTTCCTCATCATCGTAGTCAATTGCCTCAAAGTAAGGATCATTAGGTCCGGGAAGAATTGGTAAATACTCAGGCATAGCAGGAAGATGATCGGGAGATGGAGGTGCGGACATGATGTCTACAATTTGTATTATGATGTTAAAAACAAATATAATGTTTATGGGGAGTGCTCAAAATGTGACAAGTGTGCATATAGCAATATACTAATATGATCATGTAGCATAAAATGCTTAATAAGTCCATAATCGTCTGGAGGATGGAAGGCACGAAGAGCGGAAGGCTATAAAAATGTTTTTGCTTGTATTTGTAGTTATAGTTTAGGTCTCAATTAGACCCGTTTCTCTATAACCCTGGCTCTGGTACCAATCTGTAACACCCCCAATTCAATGATGCAGTGGAATTCAACTTCGGTGTTACTCGACAGCACAACAGTCATAATAATAGAAAACGATCTCTAACTGAGTCGTTATAAAAAGACTTGTCATTCAAATTATTCAAATATATCAGAGTTTACATAGTAAGGTCCCAAAAAGGTTCCATGTTACAAAATACATCAATATGAAGTTTGTTGATGTTTTATCGAATGACAAAATGTATTATAGCCTTCTTCAAAAGTCCGTGCCATCCTCGTTCATCATGGACCTGAAATACATGTTTGAGAGGTCAACACAAAGGTTGAGTGATATTCATAGAGTTTGTTTAATGTTTGAACACAATATGTTGGTAGTATGAGTTAATTAGACTCATACACATGTTTGGAAAACAAAACAGTTATTATCATTTGCTAAGCTTATGACACCAAAGCGTTAACGGGTACCAATATCAATCGGCGGAGTTATCCCGGTAGGTATTTTGCCGTCATACCTAATGTCTCAAATATTAATGCATTTGTTTGAACTTAGTCAATACAAATGGGATTCGTCAATCCCAATAGGCCTATCCATAATACTCGCGCTCACTATTGCTAGTGATTAAATGGTTCATAATAAGGGATCTCGGTTTGGCAAGGATGGTACTTAGTGATAATAAACAATCAGGCAAGCATACAATTTGAAAAGCATTGTGCTCGGTTATAAATAGCATGTATTTCCCCCAATGGTTTGTAAAACAATTAAGTAATGGAAAGTGGGGCTATGAACTCACCTTAAGTAGGATAACAAGTAATGAAGGTGATGGTTGGATCGTGTAGGTTTCTACGAGCAACCTATAATAGAATGTTGTGACTTAGGATTTGTGTAAAGAATATGAAGTAGTGCCTATATATATATCTTGCATTATAGTCCATGATGTGGTATGATGTATATTGTAAGTCTTTGAAAGAAAAGATTCATGAACATGTATGTTTTGTATATCGTTTACTACCGTTCGGGCCAACATAATTTAGAAGTCATGTTAGTAAGCGTTCGAGGAGCCAGGACACTTTAATTCGTAAATCCACAACTCATCTCGACGGCTTACATAATGAACTCCTCACATGAGGCTCCCTACTATTGTAGTAGTTGATAAAATATATAGATATAAGTTTTGATCCGAAAAGTTACATGTCCGATATTTGGATAAACTCTAGGAAAGTTTATTATTACATGAAGATTGTTATTAGGGTAAGTTTCATAAGTCTTGTATGATCATTTCTCTATGTATTAACTCATGGTTCCTTTTAGGTGAAGTAGATCCAAATTACTTGTTCAAGTTGTCACTAATTCCTTGTTTCATGTTTTCGCCTAAGTAAGCTCATATGGTCCTTTAGTCATGGCCTTGCCATGACCTTTGGTCATTGTTCCATGGTCATGAGACTCAACCTTAGCCCTAGCCATGGTTGTGGTCTTGATTATAGGTCATAAGACCTCTTGTTCCTTTTAAAGTATAACCATAATATAGTGACTTGTATATATGTAAATAGCTGTTAAGAAACTGAGAAAAATCTCATTCGTTATTGATTTTCTGGAGCCGTGCGCCTGAGTTTTTGAAGAAAACATGATTCCGGAAAACTTTCGTGCTTTAACTTTTTCATGAATCGGACCAGAAGGGCCTCTTTTTGCGTGTTTTATGTTCTGTCACAGAACTATATTGGCAGTTTTGCCGCAAAGTTTTGGTAACTTCAAATCGCCATAACTTTTGACTCGTATACTCGTTTTAGGTGGTTCAAATTGCTATGGTTTCCTTGTTAGGTCCTCTACTACAATATGTAATGATCCAATATCATATTTTTACCATTTTGATCAGGTCTTACCAAGAAAGTCACTAGTTTACTTGTTTTAGTAACTTATCTTAACAATCCATTACAACATCTTTTACTCATTTTTATACATCATGGACATGCATACAAGAAATAATATAGCATGAATAATAGGTAAATAACATGAACATGATTATTTAACAAGAACCATGTTAGGGTTTGCTTACAACACTTGGCTTTCAAAGAAAGGAGGTAACAAGTAAGGAAATGGACTTTGATAGACTTGCTTCAACCCACTTCACTTCATGCAATCTTTCTACCCTTGGTATTCTTGAAAGAGATGTAATGAAAGTTGAGGTGACTTGAGTGGATTAAAACTCAAGAGAAATCACCAAAGTTCTAGGGTTTGGAAGTGTTTTGGTAACCTATGATCAAACTAGGGTTTCTACCTTGAAGAAGCACTTGAACCTTGCTTGAATTTAGAAGAAATAAAGTTAAGTGTGGAGTGAGTTGGGGTGTGGTGATGGACGGCAAACATGGGGAGGGGGGGTATTTATAGTGTCTTGAGGAGGTTACAATTTAGGACTAGTCAAAGCTTTCCTAACAAGCTTCAACACATGGAACACATCCAAGACCTCATGGCTTAGGATCAAGCCACCACAAGGGTGACTCCCCCCCCCCCCTTTGGCGGTTCACAAGGGATAAGGGGGAGGTGACTAGGTTTTGGATGAGATTTGCAAGTTACATGGTTAGTTTTGACTCCGGGAAATGCCAACCGTAAATGATTAGGCCTCAAAATGTAAAACCGGGTGTCGTAAAATTATGAAACTTTAAAGTATTGTTAGACATGTCCATATGTCCCATAATAAAATATAAAATGAGTGGTAGGTTCCATTTGGGTGGTAAAACCCTGCTAAAACTGGAAACACGGGTCTAAAACGTGTAATACGTAAAATGTACGAATAATGCGTAAAATTGAGAAAAGTTAAATGTAACTTTTCTAATAAGATAGAAATGAATTAAAATGACTTATCATGTCTATACTGGGCTCAGTCTAGTGTCGGTTGGTATTTAATGTCTTTTAGACATAAAACCGGAAGCCTAAAAATCAAGGAATGATTCATAAAATCAAGGAATGATTTTTGGTCAATGGGGGAGGGAAATATATGTTGACTTTTCCAAATAATGTGAAAACTCAAATCGTCTTAGAAACGCGGTGCAGGTATAGGCTAAGGTTACGGTTAAGTAAAAGTGCTGAAAACGTAAGTTTTCTGTTTTTCACGGCTCAGAGTATATTTGGTAACATTATTTTCAGTCATGATTAATTCTCTAATTAATCATGTGTGCATCAAACATTTATCTGATGATGGGAAAAATAACGCGGTTGATTTTCGTTGTGCGTAGAATTTATAAACTACGTTTAACCTAAACGTGTATTTCCTTAATAACTTTTGCGAAAATGATCTGATGAATGTCAAACGTTTAGTTTACCATGGAAATGATTTATCATACATGAATATGAAATAAAAATTTAATTCCGGAAAATGAATAGTAAAAGTGAATAGTAAAAATGAATAGTGAAATTTCCGGGAATAGAAGTTAACCTGAAAATGCGAATTGTTACATAAATCATCTTCTTGTCTTATATAACCTGTTAAACCTGAGAAAACAATCAAGGCAAACCTCGCGTAAAATCGGCGGCAATCTATATATACTAAAAAAATCCTAGAAAACAAATTAAGATATAATGCTTGTGGAATGAATGCTTGCAAATTTCCTGGAGTTTATAAAACTAAAGAATCAACAAAAACTTTAAGACTCCGGTTTAAACAAAACTCGCAAAATTTTTCAGAATTCAAGTACCTGACGCCGTCAGGTTGTGACTCCTGACGCCGTCAGAATGTTCCTGGAAAAATCTTATGTTAAGTTTCCGGAAAATTTCTGGAAAAACTTATGCCTTATTTCCTGGAAAATCCTGCAAAACATCATTATGACTCGATACAAGCAGTTGACTCTAACAAATACTAATATACATGCTCATTTAATATTGTAGTGAATCATGCTCATTTTCGTTCTCATAAACAAATTTTCGGGTCTCCCCTTACACTTAGCTTTTGCAAAATACCTTTATATGTAATTAAGACGAAGTTAAAAATAAAATAAAGCATTTTCACAATTTACTTTGAAACATGATTTACCAACAATAAAAATAAAACATGCATACGGAAACAAATAAAATCAAACAAATAAAAACACACAAAACATGGGTTGCCTCCCAAGAAGCGCTCTTCTTTATTAACGAGTCTTGTAGCTAGACTCAAGGTCACGGGCTATTACGTGACCTCGTCATCGGTTACATTCTCTAGGTCATCCTCAATCTTAGTTTTGTATTCCGGACCTAGTTGCAAACATTCTTTGTAGAAACCGAATATTCTACTCATGACATAGTCTACTCCTCTACGTCTATCCTCATCATTCCTATTGTAGACCGCTTGCTTGTGTTCCTTTTCAAGGTTTGATAGAAGATGGAATTGTTCAATCTTATAGGGCATTTGGTAAGCTATTTCATCGTTCTCATCCTTGAATCTAACTATCCCTAGGGATGGGTCATAATTCATCTTAGAAGCCTCAACAAATGGCTTTCCGAACACTACTTGACTTAAACAACCATCTATTACCGGACGAATATCTTCTACAATCATAAAGTCAGTAATGTATGTAAAGTTTCCTACAAAAACGTGCAGTCCTTTTACTCTTCCCACAAAGTTACTCATACAACCCGTGTTGGGAAATATCCTAGGTCCAAGTTCCTTTTTCATTACCCAATTGTAATGGATCCTAGTCATGATGTTTATGGGAGATCTAAGATCGATGTAGGCTTTCCACACATGCACATGTCCAATGTTGCATGGTATGTTGATGTTAGAGAGATCACCCGTTTTGATGATTTGTGAACCGAGGATGTAGGGTGTCTCGGGGTCATCAAATAGATTCTTACAATATTCTCGTTCTTCCTTAGTGGGTAACCTATTGAAGTAGTCCTCTACATTATCTAACTCCTCTAAATTTTCTTCCTTTTTATCCTCAACTTCCTTAATCTCATCCTTAGGTCCAGTTTCTATTCCAACTTCATCCTTGTCACTTTCTTCTATATTCTTATCTATTGGCTTAATGGTGGCAACATTGACAAAGTGGACGTGTTTGGATGATGAGGGGTCCTTAATTTGGATACCGCTACTAGCGTCCCCAGTGTCCTTTCTAGGTGTAGTTAGCACTTGGTTGTTGAGGGCTTTCAACAAGTTGTCAATTTTATTGGTCATCTCCGTTTGTTGTTGATTGAATTCGGATTCAAACTTAGCTATGCGAGCTTCTTGAGATGCCATAAACTTTGACATCAATCCTTCAAGATTATTGGTACTACCATAGTTATTGGAAAGATTGTTGTTGAAGGTACGGTTAGAGGGTGCACCGTTTGGTTGGTAACGATTAGGTGGATTGGAAGAATTGTTTTGGGGCATGTTTTGGTTTTGCTTCCACCTAAGGTTCGGGTGATTTTTCCAAGAAGGATTGTACAAATCACCGTAAGGGTTTGGCTCAAGTTTGAAAGTGTACCACTTGTCTCCCACTTCGTCGGTACGCGAGGATGCGTAATTCGCAAAAGCTTGTCCGAGGAGTTCCACGCAATCACGAGTGTCAAGGGGACCACTACATAATTCGCATGGAGAAGTGATTTTTTTCACTTGGCTTGAAGGCTTAGGAGCTTCGTAGGATTTCATGAGAAACTTGACTTGGTCCTCAAGTTCCATGATCCTACGGTCGGGAGTGCTAGAATTGTTCGAAGGCAAAGATATTGCCTTGACCGTTTTGTTCAAATCACGGGGATCATTCCAACTTTCGTTGTCATAGAGAGCAAGATCTTCTATGAGTTCCCATGATTCTTCCGCACTTAGATCACGTAGCTCGCCACCGGCCGATTGGTCAATGGTTCGCCTTGTGGAGAGATTGATATGGTCATAGAAGATTTGGACTTGGAGCCAAAGATCTATGCCATGATGAGGGACTTTTTCGAGTAAGTCCTTGAAACGAGTCCATGCTTCATAGAGAGTTTCACCTTGACGTTGTTGGAACATCAAGATGTCATTTCTAAGCTTGGTAGTTCTCCCCGGTGGGAAAAATTGAGCAAGGAAACGACAAGTGAGATCATCCCAAGAGGTGATGGATCCCGCGGGTAAACGCTCAAGCCATTGACTAGCTTGGTCACGTAGACAGAATATGAATAGAAGTAATCGGGTCGTCTCTCTAGTTGCAACATCAAGGTCTATGGAATCTACGATTTTTAGGAAATCCTTGAGATGTTGATTAGGATCTTCAGAATGAAGTCCATGGAATGCACATCCGCTTTGCACCAAATGGATGGTGTCGATTCGCAAGGGAGACACATTGGCTCCTTGAGTGAGCTCAATGGTGTTCCGATAGCCTTGGTGGCTAGGACGGGAATACTCCCCTAAAGTTCGGGGTCTAGGAGGTTGGTTTGGTTGTGGTGGGTTTTGTGGATGTTTTTGAAGTGGTGGGTTGATAGGTTCAAAGATATTACCACCTTCCATGATGTCGGATGGTAAAAGTTACAAACAAAGGAACAAAGAAATGAGATAGACTAAAGAAATATTAAAAATAGAAATAAAAATCTTACTAGAAAGGAATCTAGCAAGTAGACCTAATAAAAATAAATTCTAACCTAGACAATAACTATTCCCCGGGATGCGGCGCCAAAAACTTGATGTAAGGGATTGCGCCCTCGCAACAGGTTTTACCTCTCAAGGGATCTTGAGAAGCTTGCAACCCCCACCAGGCAGTGTACCTGATCGTTGTAGTATAGTATAGTGACAAGTACCGGGGGATTGACCGTTCAACTCAGGAATAGTGTTCGCTAGGATTAGAAAGCCTACTAAACTAGGTCTAGAGATAAGGGATGATTCTTTTTGTATTTTTATGTTTTATGAAAAGCAAGTAAAAATCTCGGGTTTTGAAGGAGTGGGCGGAATTAGTTGCTAGCCAACTAACCCAATTAACTAAATATGCAATAAAAATAAAATAAAACTTAAACTAATTTGTGGTGGAAACAATAATGAGAGAAAATGTATTTACTTAGATTTTATTACTCCCTAGATATCTTTTACTGGTTGATTAGCTTGTTACAATTGCATGGATGACGGGTTATATTCCTTAATACTAGTCATAGGGCCGTGTACAATATTCCCTAACTCTATAAGCTCCTACTTCACTCCTATGTCGTGCCGACTAAAAGCTCCTAACATGGGATCACTAGAATTCGCTTATGCATTAAATACAACCAAAAATCGTAGTACATCTCCGATCATGTTTCTTAAGACGTTCAAGCAAGTTACCAATTGGAATTCTGCCAGTTTTCTTAAGCCTAACATCGAATACAATCATCCAAAACAATTATAAACGAACCATCAACCAATAATCAACATCTAGGTTTCACTACATCTAAGCAAACACAATAAAAACCTAGCCTAGCATGTTAAAGAGAAGACAAGCGTAAGATATAATCACACAACACATAGACATATTGAATGATTTGAATAAGTACTTATCTTCAATTGAACATGGAAGAATCAAGGAGTTGAAACCTTTGAAAAAGCTGTAAAATGCGTCTAGGGTTTATGCCCTAATATCCCACACAATGTTCCACCCTTTTACAATGAAAAACTGGAAATATATATATATATATATATATATATATATATATATATATATATATATATATATATATATATATATATATATATATATATATATATATATATATATAGATAATACATCCTGACGGCGTCACGTTGTAGCTTGTGATGCCGTCAACTCGCCGCCAAATTGAAAATCGTATTGCCTAGATCCAATCTTGACGCCGTCAAGAAGAAAGTGAGCTATGGGCCGTCACGTACAAATTGACCCTGGCGGCCTTGGTAACGCTGTTGATGCATAATCTGGCGCGGACTTATTCAACGACTCTCCTTGGGCCATTAGTCGTCTTCATAAGCCCTGAGTAGACCTGTCAACAAAGAGAACCCGTTAGGAGTGGACCCGATGCCGTAGCCCCGGGATCCACCTCCGACGGTCAAGTTAGTATGTGATGCGCGGAGCATATAATAGCGATTAGGTTTAGGATAACCTGTTATGAGATAGTCATATCGTAATCTGTTGAAGAACGGAACCACATCCATGTATTTATAAGGCATGGATTAGGGTTAACGCGTAGAGTGGGCCGTTGGCTACCCGGGCCTGACCCATTCCTGGCCCAGTCCGGACCATACGTCCACAGAATGCGTAAAGTGGGCCGCTGGCTACCCGGGCCTGGCCCATTCCTGGCCCAGTCCGGACCATACGTCCACAGACGCCGTCAGGTCAATTACACTAAAAATGTTTTGGGCCGTCATATGCATTTTCCGATTCCACCACTTTTGCAAAGCTTGACGCCGTCATGTGTGAAGCCTTGACGCCGTCAGGTACTGTTCCCAGCAAGGATTTTGAGACTTTGCCGTTTTCTTCACTTTTATGCTCCAAAAACGTCCAAAATGCTTCCTTTTCCAGATTTCTTCTCAAAAGTACCTAAAATGACAAAAGGAATGATTTAGGGCAATAATTGATCAAATAATCATGAATTCGGGCTTAAATGACCCCTTAAAAGCGGTACACTTTTCGCCTTATCATGACTTAAGTAGCTTTCCATTTTTAAGGTTAGATAAGTTTAGTTCATTTTCATATTTAACCTTGACCAATATCACAACAAATTATCATAATTTAAAACATAATCATTCATTCATTTATTGCAAAAATCATACAATGATTATCATAAAAATTCCATAACAAACACATCATAGAAACAACAACACTAAACATAAACTACTACAACAAGTTATCTCCCACTGCATGTTTGGTCCAAAACATAATTTCCACTTGATTATTCATGACTAGATTATTGAGAATATCTAGTCGGAAGGTGGAGTTGAAGATGGTGAGGATGAAGATGGTGAGGGTGAAGATGGAGCAGAAGGTTGAGGCGATGGTGGCATTGAAGTAAGGGGAGTTGGTTGCACATTTTGTTGAGCAATGAGATACTCAATGTGACCAAACATGATGTGTAGTTCATCTCGAAGAGTAGAGATGAGATGAAAGTTGTGGTAACAACTGTCACACCTCGCCAAGGCGGAAACGCGAGGGTATAACTTCATGGATATCATCACAACACATGGTGTCTATATAGAGAATAACTACATGCAATAAAAATGGCAAAGTAGAGACACAAAGTGTCATAACAATACCCGAAAGATAATAACATGATAAACTCCAAACGCACAGATAAACCACTTCCAATGCAACTAAGGTCTCGTCTAATCACATCCTTCTATCTTATCCTTAGAAAGCTCACCTGAAAATGATGCTTAAAACGTCAACATAATGTTGGTGAGATTCATAGGTTTAAGACTCATACACGCTAGGCAACCAAAAATCACTGTAATTATAAAATATAGCTGGAGAAATAAATATAGTTATCATACAAGCTACATGTATCCAGAAACCAATCATCGCACAAAAAGGCAACCATCAGGCCGGAATGTGACCCCCGCTTCCAAAACACATCATCAATTGGGTCGCATGCACGAGCAACAGGATAAGCATCCTCCCAATGGGAAATCACACAGCATCAATTAGGTCGCTAACCTAATCGGAATCACATATCACACAACATCAATTAGGTCGCTAACCTAATCGGAATCACACTCTCATGTACCACATAGCATTATTACGATAACATTATAAGTCCAAGCTTTTAAACCACACATAATCACAGTAACTCAAATAATTTAAGACAAGCATCATTCCCATCCCAAGTTTAAAACAAGATAAAAATATGGGACTATGAACTCACCTTAAACTCCGCAGCTTCCACAAAAACAACTCACAATCTATAGCACACAAAAATAATCCACATTACACAAGGTCAAGCTAAAAACTACAAACCATGTAATACATATATGATGGATGTCTAAGACTTATATGACCCACCATGGATCTCCTAGACACCATACTAACCACTACCATAACCTAACACTCACTAAATCCCTTGCACTTTAAAAATCAGAAAACGCAAAATTTTATGGTACATTCACCCACATGAATTCACGACAAATAAAGCTCAACAACTCACACCAAAAATTTACCATGGTCTCTCATAAGCATACAAGCTAATCCCAGAAGGCCATGGACCAATAACACACACAAGTATTCAAAAGAAAATCAAACTTGTCAACTATCCAAATTCGGATCTGAACGCACACCAAAAAGTTTTAATTAGAATAAAATACTTCCACAACTTTTTATCGTGAATCCTTTTCGTGGTAGTCTAAGATACCCTAAACTTAACTTTTCCAGAAGGGCTAGCCTTAATAACACTTTTTCACCCACAATTCACTATCAAACTTTTACCCAAATTCTGTCCCGGTTTAACAGCTTTGACACCTTATCAAATAAAAATCAAAAGACTAACTTCCCAACCTTGAAATCGATCGTGGCTGGACTTTTTGGAAAGCTCTTTCATTATACTTCAATTTAGACCAAAAATTCGTGACCTAACTCATCACCATCTGTTAAATACACTCATATCTTTACAGCCATAGTTTTCTATCCAAACCCTAACTCAATAACTAGCACGTTTTACGCTCAATTCTCTTCACCAATCATTATAATATAATCATTAATTGATCCCAACATGCTTAATAACATTAATTTACAGAAGTTAACACAAACCCTAATCCATCATATAATTATTACATGAATTATATTAATTAATCAAACAATTGAACATGTATTTTAAGAATTTTACCTTGATTATTGCTTCACAATTATAAACCCTAATTTTTTTCTCCCTTCTCTTGCTCCGTGGATCGACTCAATATGCAGGAAAAACGTTTGTGGGGTGTTTGGGTTTGTTTATATATTATTTATGGATAATCATTATCATTAGGTGTTGTAATTGGGCTCAAATTTGGTTTCCTTTTTCCCCCTTATCCCTTCTAGCCGATTTTTATAACACGTACATATATATATTTTTATTTTTTTTATTAAATTTATTTATTACACTCAAAACCTCATACTTTTCATATTTTATGTATTCCCATAACAAATCCTAACGTCTTTCGCGATAAACCTTAATTTTACGACAAACCGGAAAATAATCATTTTCAAAATAAAGTTTCCAAAAATAGATTTTCACACTCTTATATAAGCATAACACATCAAAACAAACTCCTCGTAACTTGCTATTGCTCAAATACATGAACAAAGACTCGTTACGCAAAAACACAAAAACACCAAAACTTCACAAGTCATTTCTACACCACAAAGGCGATCAAAATGAACTTTCTCAAATATCAACATTACTCACTCACAAAACAACACCACGCAAAGGGATTTAGTGCTAAAACTCACCTATATCACACATATAACACTTCAATCACCTAAGACACACCAAACAAACTTCAACCGAGTCAAGACTATCAGTCAAACTGACCTGCTAAAACCACGGTTGTTACATCATACCCCACTTAGGGAAATCGCGTCCCGAGATTTCAACTACACGAGTCACCACTCACAACAGCAAAAGAAAATTTATGGATATTTAAGCGGAATAATACCACACCATAAAATCACAGGGAAAGAATCACAAAAAAAATGTGAACCGACTAAATACCCGAATTCACACAATAGAAAAACATTCTGACACTCCAACGACACACGAAAATATATACATTACACCGATCAATAACACCAAAAATCCAAACGACTTCTCACCACACTTCAAACCCTTAACATCTTGATCCATATCTCAACAAGCTCCTTGACAAAACGAATAGTTTGTCAACCTTACTTTCATCTAATGGCACGTGCAAACTAGCATACGCCAACCACTTCTTTCCATTAGATACGTGAAACGTACCATGCACTCTACTTCACTCCTCAGGTAAATTCAACCGATATGTCTCAAATCGAATCCTTTCCGTAAAATCTCAAATGGTCCTACGTATCTCGGTGCTAGCTTGCCTTTCTTACCGAAACGCACAACACCCTTCCAAGGAGATACTTTTAACCTCACAATATCACCAGCACCAAACTCTAAGGGCTTACAACAATAATTCGCATAACTCTTTTGGCGATCTCTTGCTGCCTTAAGTCTTTCCTTAGTCAGAAAACCTTATTTGTAGTCTCTCTTTCTAGTTCAGGACCAATTAGTTGGCTTGTTCCAACCTTTGCCCACAGAACAGGAGACCCACATTACCTTCCATAGAATTTTCACATGACACATACTCAATACTAGAATGATAATTTTTGATATAGGAGAACTCAGCTAAGGGTAAATGTATACCCCGGCTTCCTTCAATATCAAACACACCCATACTCTCAGCTCACCATCCAATGCCTGATTTGTACGCTCACTTAGTTCAATCATTAGAGAATGATAAGTCCCACTCATCTACATACGTGTTCTGAAAACTCTATAACACGTTTACCACTATCGCGAAGTAAGTATTTCATCATGTATCTTGATGATCAACGCGACACCCCATGGCTCTTTACCAACTCACCGAGCGAAAAAAGTCTCGCCAACTCCTCCTTACCACAATCTTCAGGTACCTCTGGTTGTTGCAACACCCTAATAATTGTTGACATTAATATTCACCTTCAAGTGTATCAACACTTGCTAAGGTATCTGTATTCTCCTCCATACTTCTCTTGCTAAGGTAATAATACGTCTTATCCATTCTCGGATGTATCAAATACCTTGCATGAATGATGTCCTTACGCTTCCTCTCAATGAAACCAATAGCTGGTCCACAAAGTACATTCCTCCATCTTCGTTCCTTTCCATTTACTAATCTAAACCAAGTAATCATTCTTCTTACCTGTTCTCATCCTTGAACCTCTCTCTCTAGGCTGTCAATATCATCCTCTTAACTCCAAACTGAATTATCATAATCATTGCTCACAACCATCTAAGTTCCACTCGTTCACTCCCGCTCAGTGCTCTTACCACGATGTCCGCCCTTCCATGACGGTGGCGAATAAGACAATCGTAGTCACTGAAAAATTCCACACCCAACTTCTCTTCAACATATATTAACCTCTTGTCAAATATATGCTAACAGTTCTTACGATCTGTGAAGATAACGCTATTTGCTCCATACAACTATCGTCTCCAAGTTCTACTCCCAAACTCTAAGTCATGCATCACATAGTTCCTCTTATAGATCTTCTACCTCCGCGATGCCCACGCAATCCGAAGAACGTACATCTTGAAGCTAAACCTCTCACTCGAAAAACTTGACAAACACCCTCTTATTCTTCTTCAACGAACAAATTGATAATCAAAACGACAATCTATCCTAAGTAAATGACGCGAACCATGAAACCGGTCGAACTAAAACGTATATTAACGAACTCAAAAGGGGTACGAATTACCGACTAATGAAGTAACGAACATCAAAATCAAAGCTAGAAAAACACAATGAGAATATTTTTCCCAATAAAAGTAGACACGGATAAAATGTTCATAAAACCCCATACAAAGAAAATATAAAATACACATACCCATAAAACATCCACAAGCGTACCTCAACGAAAGAAACACTCAATGAACCAAATATATAACAAGTTTGGTAAATGAGAACCATAGACAGTTCTTATTCCCGTACTCAACCTTCCCAAAAACAAATGAACACCGTTTATTTATTAATTTTTTTTTTACAAGACATATCTTAAACTTATACATCTTTTTTTTTATAAAATATATATAAACCATTTTTTTTCCACACTTCCTTTTCACCATAAAAATAATAGTTTCCAACAAATGACCTTGAAATACCCAAAACGAATTTTAAAATACCATAAGTACTTTAACACAACCCTTTTATTGGATGCGAAAAACACAGAAGAATCAGATATTCAAAATAATCACCAAACGAATCTCATACCAGGGAAACTCACGCAAATACATTGCAACCCAAACGATAAACTTATAGACTCATTCGTACAACGATCAAACCAAAATCATAGAAAAACACCGATACTAACAGGTCACAAAACATGTCACGAACTTCAATTGATGTGTGTAAATGAGGGATTAAATATCCACACCAACTCGTCACGAACCAACAATATTTGAAGAATAGTATAACATTCATCCGAGGAATGAATGTATGGAATAACCAAAGAAATGAACCAGTATCCAACAAAAACGAATTCGATTACCCAACACCTATCATGACGTCAAATAGAAAGAATATGGCATATGTACCATCATGGTACAAATAGGAATGCCAACCAAAGAATTAGGTATACAAACGGAGCGTCTAGCAAACGAATCAACTTAAATACCACAACATAAGTACCCACCGATAATTGAGGTATCAACATATGATAGGTAGGATGGAATCTTACCACCTACACACCCCAACGTATAACGACTGCCCGAACGGTTAAGAGAATACTTCTCTAACCATATAGCCATCACCAACATGATATCACATACCATCTACCACAACATATAACAACAAACATCAATCAATGCAATAATGGTCACAAGTCCACGTGTGTGATACCCTTATAATTATGTTCGCGACCATAGTTATAAACCTATTCCACACGCATACTTACTTCCAAAACCACACATCTCAATGATAACGCACATATACCACATAACACCTAATACACCATGCAATCCACGCTATCATACTTGCAAGTCCACTTGTGTCGTGACGCATGTATAATTATGTTGGCCACCATAATTATCTATGCCCCCTTTCATAAGTGTACTCCCTCCTATGACAACACATCATGCAAACAAGCATGCAAACAAAAACAAAAGACGTCGCAAATAATCATCTCGCATGGAACAATTCCAACGATCACGTAAACTCTATAATCAAAATTACTTGGATAAGGTCGATCCAATATCCAAGAGTAATCACGCTCCAACATGGCTCCAGATGGCAAAAGACAATATACAAATTCCAAAAACATAACACAAGACAAAATACGTCGCATAATGGCTCAACTCCACTCTCGCACTTATCTCCCCACTCAGATCAATTCAACTTGCTACTCGCTGTGGACTTTAGATCCGAATCCACACCATTCCATCCTAACTCCCCTTCATCTTTACTCAACCACCCATTCCTGTTTCCTACATCTTGAGGTAATCGACAACATGCAAAACCATCTCTATTCTTTTCTTTCAATTCCACATGATTCACAAGCATATACAAATCATGAGGTTTAGACTAAACCACCTCTCCTTCCTATGTGAAGTGAGGACACTACCAAGGGTATTTGGTAATGGCTCCATCTCTAGAAGTCATCGTGGTTCCCAACCTCTCCACTTCTTCTCCACCAACGTTTCCCATAAACGTCATCTCCTTGTCCGAACATAAATACATGCTAGCCAAAACTCAGATTCTTCGGTTAATCCGCTTCATCCTACTACTTCTCTCGCATCCGATAGCGACAACGGTTGTCCAACGAAGCATCTTACGCGTGGAAGACGATATAATAAAGTCGATATATACAATACTACGTATAGGGAATAGAATAGACGTCTGAAACTCAATAAAACATCTCATAAATATAGGAAAATAGACATATAAAATACTATACTTACACATAGATCCTAAATGGAACTATATGAAGGACTCCTAGGTTATAGTCTAGGTTCAACCACCTAATTCTCTATAACCAAGGCTCTGATACCAATCTGTCACACCTCGCCAAGGCGGAAACGCGAGGGTGTAACTTCATGGATATCATCACAACACATGGTGTCTGTATAGAGAATAACTACATGCAATAAAAATGGCAAAGTATAGACACAAAGTGTCATAACAATACCCGAAAGATAATAACATGATAAACTCCAAACGTACAGATAAACCACTTCCAATGCAACTAAGGTCTCGTCTAATCACATCCTTCTATCTTATCCTTAGAAAGCTCACTTGAAAATGATGCTTAAAACGTCAACATAATGTTGGTGAGATTCATAGGTTTAAGACTCATACACGCTAGGCAACCAAAAATCACTGTGATTATAAAATATAGCTGGACAAATAAATATAGTTGTCATACAAGCTACATGTATCCATAAACTAATCATCACACAAAAAGGCAACCATCGGGCCGGAACGTGACCCCCGCTCCCAAAACACATCATCAATTGGGTCGCATGCGCGAGCAACAGGATAAGCATCCTCCCAATTGGAAATCACACAGCATCAATTAGGTCGCTAACCTAATCGGAATCACATATCACACAGCATCAATTAGGTCGCTAACCTAATCGGAATCACACTCTCGTGTACCACATAGCATTATTACGAAAACATTATAAGTCCAAGCTTTTAAACCACACATAATCACAGTAACTCAAATCATTTAAGACAAGCATCATTCCCATCCCAAGTTTAAAACAAGATAAAAATATAGGACTATGAACTCACCTTAAACTCCGCAGCTTCCACAAAAACAACTCACAATCTATAGCACACAAAAATAATCCACATTACACAAGGTCAAGCTAAAAGCTACAACCCATGTAATACACATATGATGGATGTCTAAGACTTATATGACCCACCATGGATCTCCTAGACACCATACTAACCACTACCATAACCTAACACTCACTAAATCCCTTGCACTTTAAAAATCAGAAAACAAAGAATTTTAGGGTACATTCGCCCACATGAAATCACGATAAATAAAGCTCAAAAACTCACACCAAAAATTTACCATGGTCTCTCATAAGCATACAAGCTAATCCCAGAAGGCCATGGACCAATAACACACACAAGTATTCCAAAGAAAATCAAACTTGTCAACTATCCAAATTCAGATCTGAACGCACACCAAAAAGTTTTAATTAGAATAAAATACTTTCACAACTTTTTATCGCGAATCCTTTACGTGGTAGTCTAAGATAACCCTAAACTTAAATTTTCTAGAAGGGCTAGCCTTAATAACACTTTTTCACCCATAATTCACTATCAAACTTTTACCCAAATTCTGTCCCGGTTTAACAGCTTTGACACCTTATCAAAGAAAAATCAAAAGACTAACTTCCCGACCTTGAAATCAATCGTGGCTGGACTTTTTGGAAAGCTCTTTCATTATAATTCAATTTAGACAAAAAATTTGTGACCTAACTCATCACCATCTGTTAAATACACTCACATCTTTACAGCCATAGTTTTCTATCCAAACTCTAACTCAATAACTAGCACGTTTTACGCTCAATTCTCTTCACCAATCATTATAATATAATCATTAATTGATCCCAACATGCTTAATAACATTAATTTACAGAAGTTAACACAAACCCTAATCCATCATATAATTATTACATGAATTATATTAATTAATCAAACAATTGAACATATATTTTAAGAATTTTACCTTGATTCTTGATTATTGCTTCACAATTATAAACCCTAATTTTTTTCTCCCTTCTCTTGCTCCTTGGATCGACTCAATATGCAGGAAAAACGTTTGTGGGGTGTTTGGGTTTTTTTATATATTATTTATGGATAATCATTATCATTAGGTGTTGTAATTGGGCTCAAATTTGGTTTCCTTTTTCCCCCTTATCCTTTCTAGCCGATTTTTATAACACGTACATATATATTTTTATTTTTTTTATTAAATTTATTTATTACACTGAAAACCTCATACTTTTCATATTTTATGTATTCCCATAACGAATCCTAACGTCTTTCGCGATAAACCTTAATTTTACGACAAACCGGAAAATAATCATTTTCAAAATAAAGTTTCCAAAAATAGATTTTCACACTCTTATATAAGCATAACACATCAAAACAAACTCCTCGTAACTTGCTATTGCTCAAATACATGAACAAAGACTCGTTACGCAAAAACACAAAAACACCAAAACTTCACAAGTCATTTCTACACCACAAAGGCGATCAAAATGAACTTTCTCAAATATCAACATTACTCACTCACAAAACAACACCACGCAAAGGGATTTAGTGCTAAAACTCACCTATATCACACATATAACACTTCAATCACCTAAGACACACCAAACAAACTTCAACCGAGTCAAGACTATCAGTCAAACTGACCTGCTAAAATCACGGTTGTTACAACAACAAGCACACCCCACAGTGTGGTTGTTGACAAAGTAGTAGGGAAAGGGATTTCCAAGATTTGGAGATGATGGTGGAGTGAAAGGAATGTTCTCCAAAGGCCCGTTTGGTGATGTGGTGGTATGATTAGATGAGTTTGTTGGATGAGGACGTTGGTTTCTTGGTGATGAGATAGAGCGAGTGGGAGAGGATGGTTGATTGCTCATAAATGAAGTGAAAGCACTTGAGCTAGATTGGGTGAGCAAGGGTGACAAGTTTTTGACAAATGATGAGAAAGGTGATGTGGTTGTCTTTGAGCTAGAGTATGTCTTGGATGAGGAATGATATATTCGATTTGTGGATGGTGTTTTGAGTGGTGCACTTGGTGCTTGAGGTGATGATGGTATAGACTTTGGAGATGGAGTGGTGTCATAGAGTGTGAGGTCAATGAAATTGGTTTGAGGTTGAATGACTTTGAGCTTAGGCCTTTTGTTTGATGGTTGTGTTGTGGGTTCTTTGTTTGTTGTTGGCAAGGAAGTAGAAGATGAGGCCATTAAAGGTGATGAAATTGAATTGAAAGATGATTGTGATGAGGTTGAGGGTGATGAGGAAGGTTTAAATAATCAAGCATGGTTGTGGTTTGGGCAAAGCATGCATTAGGAGATTTTAAGCACTTAGAAATGTTTATCTAAACATGGTGATGAGGCGAAAAATGATCCGTTTTTAGGGGGTCATTTAAGCCCGAATCCGAATTTATTTGATCAAATATTGCCCTAAATCGTTCCTTTTGTGATTTTAGGTGTTTGGAGAGTGAATTCTGGAAAAGAGGCTATTTTGGACGTTTTTGGAGCATAAAGTGAAGAAAACAACAAAGTACCAAATCCAAGCTGGAATTACAAGGTGACGGCGTCAAGGATTTACTCTTGACGGCGTCAGAAAGGATGAATATTTTACCGAAGGTTGTGAAGGCGTCAGATGAAGAGATGACGGCGTCAAAGTGACCAAGATTAATTTACCGAGGGTGGTGACGGCGTCACATAGGCCGTCACGATTGGATCTAGGGCGTCCGAGGAAGTATATGGCGGCGAGTTGACGGCGTCAGATTTTACTCTTGACGCCGTCAGGACGATTTTCCTATATATAGTTTTCTAGTTTTTTTCATTAAAAGGAGAGAAGTTTTGGTGAAACCCTAAAGACGATTTTGGTGCCTCTTTTACAGGTTTTTCAAGGGTTCCAAACCCTTGAGACCTTGCATTGTAATTGAGATAAGTATACTCTTAATTCAATCAATATGTCTATGTGTTGGTTGTCTATCTTTTGTTCTTATCTTAATTCTACTATGCTAGGCTAAATTTCCTTTGTGTTTGCTTAGATCTAATGAAACCTAGATGTTGATTATGTGTTGATTACTTGTCTATTCTTGTTTTGAATGAATGATATTATATGTTAGGCTTAAGAAAACTGGCAGATCTCCAAATGGTAACATGCTTGAACGTCTTAAGAAACATGAACCGAGGCGTACTAGGTCTTTATTGGTTGTATTTAATGCATGAGCCACTGTTTACAATCCCTATAGTTGTGCTGGGTCATGGTGTAGGAGGAGATAAGAGCTCATAGAGTTGGGGAGTTATGTATGCCACTCCACGAATGGTATTAAGGAATACAACCCGTCATTCATACAAGTGTAACAAGTAATTAACATGTAAAAGATATCTAGGGAGTAATGAAGTCTAAGTAAACACAATTTCTCCAACCACTGCTCACAACCTTAGTTTAATATTAGTTTAATTTCATTTTCATTAGTTAATTAGTTGTAAAGTAGTTTTTGGGTTAGTTGATTAGCAACTAATTCCGCCCACTCCTTCAAAACCCGAGATTTTACTTGCTTTCATAAAATATAAAAACACAAAAATAATCATCTTCCATCTCTAGAACTATTAATTAGGCTTTCTAATCCTAGCGACACTATTCCTAAGCTGAACGATCAATCCCCCGGTACTTGTCACTATACTATACTACAACGATCAGGTACACTGCCTGGTGGGGGTTGTAAGCCTCGCGAGATCCCTCGAGAGGTAAAGCAAGGTGCGATTCCCACGCATCAAGTTTTTGGCGCCGCAGCCCGGGGAATAGTTATTGTCTAGGTTAGGATTTCTTTTTATTAGGTCTACTTGCTAGATTCCTTTCTAGTAAGATTTTATTTTTATTTTTAGGTCTTCTTTAGTCTATCTTATTTCTTCGTGCTTTTGTTCGTAACTCTTTACCATCCGACATCATGGAAGGTGGTAACATCGTTGAACCCATCATCCCACCACAACAAAACCCACCATTAGAACCCCTTAGGCCCCGAACCTTAGGAGAGTATTCCCGACCTAGCCACCAAGGCTACCGAAACACCATTGAGCTCACCGGAGCCAATGTGACCCCCTTGCGATCCGACACCATCCGGTTGGTGCAAAGCGGATGTGCATTCCATGGACTTCGTTCCGAAGATCCAAACCAACACCTTAAGGACTTCCTCAAAATCGTAGATTCCATAGACCTAGGTGTTGAAACTAGAGAGACTACCCGTTTACGCCTATTCCAATTCTTTCTACAGGATCAAGCTAGTCAATGGCTTGAGCGTTTACCCGCGGGATCCATCACCACATGGGATGATCTCACCACTCGTTTCCTTGCTCAATTTTTCCCACCGGGGAGAACTACTAAACTTAGGAATGACATCTTGATGTTCCAACAACGTCAAAATGAATCTCTTTATGAAGCATGGACTCGTTTCAAGGACTTACTCCAAAAAGTCCCTCATCATGGCATAGATTTGTGGCTCCAAGTCCAA
Source organism: Artemisia argyi (assembly GCA_030686995.1). Classification (NCBI taxonomy): domain Eukaryota; kingdom Viridiplantae; phylum Streptophyta; class Magnoliopsida; order Asterales; family Asteraceae; genus Artemisia; species Artemisia argyi. The sequence goes on along the minus strand of CM060709.1, from coordinate 44,678,427 downwards.
ATTTTTTATGACCATATCGATATCCCCACGAGGCGAACCATTGACCAATCGGCCGGTGGTAAGCTACGTGATCTTAGTGCGGAACAATCATGGGAACTCATAGAAGATCTTGCTCTCTATGACAACGAAAGTTGGAATGATCCCCGTGATTTGAACAAAACGGTCAAGGCAATATCTTTGCCTTCGAATAATTCAAGCACTCCCGACCGTAGGATCATGGAACTTGAGGACCAAGTCAAGTTTCTCATGAAATCTTACGAAGCTCCGAAGCATTCAAGCCAAGTGAACAAAATCACTTCTTCATGCGAATTATGTAGTGGTCCCCATGACACTCGTGATTGTGTGGAACTCCCCGGAACAGCTTTTGCGGACTACGCATCCACGCGTACCGACGAAGCGGGAGATAAGTGGTACACTTTCAAGCCCGAGCCAAACACATACGGTGATTCATATAACCCCTCATGGAAAAATCACCCAAACCTTAGGTGGAAACAAAATCAACCAAATTCATCCAACCCACCTAATCGTTACCAATCAAACGGTCCGCCATCCAACCGTACCTTCAACAACAGTCCTTCTAACAACTATGGTAGTACCAACAATCTTGAAGGATTGATGTCAAAGTTCATGGCATCTCAAGAAGCCCGCATAGCTAAGTTTGAAGCCGATTTCAAACAAAATCAAAATGAGATGACCAATAGAATTGACACATTGTTGAAAGTTCTCAATGACCGAGAAATGGGAGCACTCCCAAGTGACACAATCAAGAATCCGAAACTAACCGTTAATTCCATATCATCCGTTTCGTCACCCGCTTTGTGTCCACAATATTATTCGGTCAAATCAACGAGCAAGTGTTTCAAGCAAAACCAAGTTCCCCAAAAGGACCAATCAACTAAAACTCCCACTATAGAACCGGTCAAAAGTATTGTTGAAACACCTCTTACGCAAGACCTTGACGATGAATTCAAAGAACTTCACATTGAACGCCCCGTCATTGATGTCTTAGCGCGTGCTCCATACTATAGCGCCCTCCTAGAAAAATATGAGAAGTGTAAGCTAGGCAAAAATGGGACCGCTTTCGTTCAAAACAAGTTACCTAAAAAGCTTGATGACCCGGGTATATTTGTTTTGCCTTGTAAGATAGGAAGATCCGAAGCTTTCGACACATTAGCCGATTTAGGGTCAAGCCTCAACTTGATTCCCTTATCCTTATTCACCACTCTTAAGCTAGGAAAGTTAGAAGAAACGGAGGTATTGATAGGGCTAGCGGATGGGAGTATAGCTCACCCGGTTGGGATGATTAAGGATGTAGTTGTTCACGTAGGAAAGTTGACTATATTAGCGGATTTTCACGTCCTAGACATGGTTAGTGACACTACATGCCCATTATTAGTTGGAAGAGGATTTTTAGCAACCGCTAGTGCCATGATAGATTGCAAGGAATCTAAGATAGCGGTAGGTGAAGGCGATACTTGGTCGGTGTATAATGTTAAGAAGCATAGTTATGATTGTGATGATGAACCAACACCGCATTGGGTAGAGATGAATAGGAGACCATCTAGATATGGACCTTGGATAGAAAGGAACTTCATAGGACCTCAATGCCCATTTTATCTAGAAAAGGTTTTCGTTGAGAGAACACATTCGGTTGAACAACTCATAGCTAGAGATGAGGAGCTAGATCCCTTTGAGGACCCCTTAGTCTTTAGAAAAATGATTGAGTTCTTAAGCGTAATGCCTATTAATATAGAGTTGAATAAATGGAAAAGAGATGGAGATAAGTATGAATGGAGGTGGGACAAGCCACCTAAAGAAGGAGACGGATCATGGCACATGAGAATGACTTTATATGATCCGGATGGAGAGATGTTCGAGAGGTCGTACCATACTAAGGAAACCGATAGAGAGTTGAAACCTAAGTTCGATCCCAAAGATGTCCTCAATGAGGAACTCACCCGAATCACGTAGTAACCCACAACTTTGAGTCTAGCTACAAGACTCGTAAATAAAGAAAAGTGCTTCTTGGGAGGCAACCCATGTTTTGTGTGATTTTAATTGTTTGATTGTTATTTGCTTCCGTATGCATGCTTTATTTTTATTGTTGGTTGATCATGTTTCTCAATTAAAATGTGGAAATACTTTATTATGTTGTTTAGCCTAGTCTTAACTTCAACCTAAAGGTATTTTTGCAAAAGATAAGTGTAAGGGGAAACCCCAAATATGTTTTTTAAGAAACAACCGATCATGATTCTCCACAATATTTAATGAACATGTGTATTCGTATTGTTAGAGTCAAATGCTTGTATTGAGTCATAATGTAGTTTTGCAGGATTTTCCAGGAAGTAGGACAAAGTTTTTCCAGAAATTTTCCGGAAACTTAACACAAAGATTTCTGCAGGTTCATTCTGACGGCGTCAGGCAATTGCTCTTGACGGCGTCAGGAGTCAAAAATCTGGAAATTTTACCAGTTTTGTTTTTCTAACGGAGTCTTATAAGTTTTTGCGAATTATTAAGTTTTATAATCTCCAGGAAATCTGCAAACTTCATTCCACAAGCATTATATCTTATTTTGTTTTCTAGGATTTAGTAACTTATATAGGATGCCGCCGATTTTACGCGAGGTTGCCTTGTCTACTTTTGTCAGGATTTACAGGTTATTTGAGACAAGAAGATGATTTATATTCTGGAAGGGAAGCTTTGATTGTTCGTTTTCTTGGAGGAAGATTTAACCTGGCCAACCTAAAATCCATACCGAGCGAATCAGGGGAGTATTTGAATTCATTCTCTTTACTTTTAACTTTTACATTCTTTACTTGAACATTGGGGACAATGTTCATCTTAAGTGTAAGGGGAGGGTAAAAAGATGATACCTTACATATGCACTTTCGCTTGAGTTTGTTTTGTTTGATAGTAGATGAGTAATAAAACTATGAGAAATACTTGTTAGTGCAATTTTAGCGCCAAATTTAAAATTTTTTACAACATTTAGGAGTGAAACTTTAGCCATAGCAAGCGTCTCATGGATAGGAGGTTGTATGACTAGCACATAACCGTATATTCAGAAAAATTTTCCACCCAAAAATGTGAGGTTCGCCTTTAGTTTTGATAGGAAAAGCATTTATTATTGGTGCTTATGAGTGTACCGGTAGCATTTAGATTCTAGAACTTGCGTTAGTGATGCATCCCGAGACCGCTAGTGAGACTACATTCGTGTAGTAGGATTTACTACATGATAAGAGGCATTAGGATCACCCTTGTGTTAAACCCGTATTACGATTACTTGACCATTTAAGTCATATTACTTGGCTAGTTAAGTCAACTAATTTTTCCCACTCCCTTAGCGTTGTACTCATTTTTAGTACACGATACCCCTAGTACACCCCTCCGAGCCTATCTTTTCGTTTCTAACTTTAAGCATCTTACTTAAAGGAAGAATTTGTTACACCCCACTTAAATGTACACCCAAATCGCCTTAGCCTTCCGTGTATGCGCTCATTTTTAGTGCATTATTGTTATTTGTTAAACCCTAAGTTAACTTTCTAATTGATTACATGGTTGCTAAGTCGAGTCATATCCTTGTACATATTGTTTTGGGACGATTGGGACTCATGGGTAAGTACTTATTTTATGGAGTAATGGGGAAGAACAACACTTATTACCCCCATATGTACGTTAATCTTAAAAGTGCTCCAAGTGTTTTGATTTTCTTAATTCGAGTCATTAGAATAGTTTAATGTAAAGTATGTAAAGATTCAAGTGTAAGGGGAATGCTCAAACCCCTATGATGTATTATTTTGGATGGTAGGGTAAGAGTGTATGGAAAAAAAAAAAAAAAAAAAAAATAGAAAAAGAAAAAAAAAATAGAAAAGAAAGAGAGAAAAAAACATACGGACTACCATCCCGTTTTCATTCTATGTTCATTTTATGTTTTTAGTTATTTTTCATTTATTAGCTTAAGTCGAGTCTAGTCTTGGCTTAGCAACGCCATCTTGTACATGTAATTAACTAAGATTGTTAACTCGCCACCAGTAAAATCCCCTTTATCCAACAAAACCGTGTAATTCATATCCCTACACCTAACGTTATAACCCTTTAAAAAGACCTCTTTGATAGTTTATCCTAGGTGCTTACGCCATGTGGTGGAGGTTTGATCCTTTCCCAAGCCTATGGTAATCTATTTTGCTATGACAGGTAGTGAGAGATATCTTCCATTTCCATAATGTTATATTACTTTATTACACCCGAGAGATGTGAGTATCTAAACACTATTTGTGAGGTGCTTGTGTATGACCTCCGTGCTTGTCTATTGGTCTTTAGTGGAACGATTATTTGTTGTAATTACTTTTATATTAGTGTTAAATGACCCCTAACTTGTCTTTTGAGTAGAATAAAAGCTCATTTGCTTGAGGACAAGCAAATCTCAAGTGTAAGGGTATATGATGAGGCGAAAAATGATCCGTTTTTAGGGGGTCATTTAAGCCCGAATCCAAATTTATTTGATCAAATATTGCCCTAAATCGTTCCTTTTGTGATTTTAGGTGTTTGGAGAGTGAATTCTGGAAAAGAGGCTATTTTGGACGTTTTTGGAGCATAAAGTGAAGAAAACAACAAAGTACCAAATCCAAGCTGGAATTACAAGGTGACGGCGTCAAGGATTTACTCTTGACGGCGTCAGAAAGGATGAATATTTTACCGAAGGTTGTGAAGGCGTCAGATGAAGATATGACGGCGTCAAAGTGACCAAGATTAATTTACCGAGGGTGGTGACGGCGTCACATAGGCCGTCACGATTGGATCTAGGGCGTCCGAGGAAGTATATGGCGGCGAGTTGACGGCGTCAGATTTTACTCTTGACGCCGTCAGGACGATTTTCCTATATATAGTTTTCTAGTTTTTTTCATTAAAAGGAGAGAAGTTTTGGTGAAACCCTAAAGACGATTTTGGTGCCTCTTTTACAGGTTTTTCAAGGGTTCCAAACCCTTGAGACCTTGCATTGTAATTGAGATAAGTATACTCTTAATTCAATCAATATGTCTATGTGTTGGTTGTCTATCTTTTGTTCTTATCTTAATTCTACTATGCTAGGCTAAATTTCCTTTGTGTTTGCTTAGATCTAATGAAACCTAGATGTTGATTATGTGTTGATTACTTGTCTATTCTTGTTTTGAATGAATGATATTATATGTTAGGCTTAAGAAAACTGGCAGATCTCCAAATGGTAACATGCTTGAACGTCTTAAGAAACATGAACCGAGGCGTACTAGGTCTTTATTGGTTGTATTTAATGCATGAGCCACTGTTTACAATCCCTATAGTTGTGCTGGGTCATGGTGTAGGAGGAGATAAGAGCTCATAGAGTTGGGGAGTTATGTATGCCACTCCACGAATGGTATTAAGGAATACAACCCGTCATTCATACAAGTGTAACAAGTAATTAACATGTAAAAGATATCTAGGGAGTAATGAAGTCTAAGTAAACACAATTTCTCCAACCACTGCTCACAACCTTAGTTTAATATTAGTTTAATTTCATTTTCATTAGTTAATTAGTTGTAAAGTAGTTTTTGGGTTAGTTGATTAGCAACTAATTCCGCCCACTCCTTCAAAACCCGAGATTTTACTTGCTTTCATAAAATATAAAAACACAAAAATAATCATCTTCCATCTCTAGAACTATTAATTAGGCTTTCTAATCCTAGCGACACTATTCCTAAGCTGAACGATCAATCCCCCGGTACTTGTCACTATACTATACTACAACGATCAGGTACACTGCCTGGTGGGGGTTGTAAGCCTCGCGAGATCCCTCGAGAGGTAAAGCAAGGTGCGATTCCCACGCATCACATGGTAAGGTGGTGATAATCATGCAATAGGTTTAGGATTGCAGGAATGAAGAAAATAGTGAAAAAATCCGTGATCCCACAAGGACAGTCCTTCAAACCCTGGACGGTCCCTTATTACCTGAGGACCGCCGGATCAATAAGGGACCGCCGGCAGTGGGTTTACAGAATTTTTCCCAGTTTCTCATTTCTGCAACCTGTATGTAACAACACTCATTCAGAACAATAGCTGAGCAGAATTATAAGAGAACATTGCTACACAATCATGCAAATAAAGGGCAGGTTTAAACAAGCATTCATGAATAGCAGCAATCAAGAGTTAACGAATCCTAATGATACGAATACATAGGTAACATAGCAATTAAGTGCTTCATAATAAATCATCATGGTACAACCTTGTCAATGGTGTTTGTGACAGGTTCTTGTTGTATGACTTTCTTGACTCTAGCTTGTTCCTCAATCTCAAGTGTGGGATCATCATAGATGTCATAGTCAACAGATGCTGAGGAGATAAAGATAGAGGAGATATGGAGATCATTGATCGGTTCCATGATAGGATCTAAGAGAGAGTATTGAGGACCACGGAGATAGGGATGAAAGTTCATCATGTAGTGATAGAGACAAGTAAGGAACATCCCGTAGGGTATCAATTTGGTTTGATTCCCCTTGAGATGTACAATTCGCTTAGCGAAGTGATAGGCAAGATTATATGGTTTTTGGGTGTGGAGACAGTACATCATGTGAGCACAGCACGCCGGAAGTTGCTCGCGTATCCTTTTGAGACCAAGAGTGTTCTCTTTTAGAATGACAGCCCAAGGAATCAGTTCATCACGAACCTCTATCATATGAATTTTTGTTTGATCAAGTTAAGGGAAGTTCCTATTAGTGCGAAGGAGTTTGGTAATTTCACAAGGGCGAGGTATGTAGGAGCAATAGGGACTATTTTCCTCCATATAGTTAAAAAGTGATTTGAGACACCAACCTTTAGAGTAGGCACATTACCCGGAATATGAAGGATTTGAGCAAATTGGTCAAGAGTAAGGACAAATTTTAAGTTCCTAATCCAAAACCATAGTGACAAAGATTGATCCTCGTTACGTACGAGTTCAACTTGTTGAAAGAATTCTAACTCAAAGCGGGGACAAATTTTCTCATTGATGTGAAGCAAGCAATCGAATCCTATAGCACGAAAGGTGGTATTAATGTCTCTGTGATAGGCTAAGGAGGGATCAACGATTCATCCCTCATGAAAGCGACGAGTCTCAACATTCACATAGGGACGAATGTGACTTCCCGGAGTGGTTGGTTCAAGGGAAATTCTAGGAGTATAAGAGTCGGTGTTGAGATGATCAAAATCATATATGTGTGACATTTTTCTTTCCTATGAGAGAAAGAATCACAAAGTTACTGTTAGAGTTTTATCTTTCTTAGAATTTGTTTTGATTATCACATAGAACTAATGTTTTTGACATGTGTTAACCAATGTGAAGTATAAGTATATATCTTTAGAACTTCATGTTAATGGTATCTTCCTACCTTGTAAAATATTTTTTTATACCTTTTATACAAAAAGAAACATTTTAATTAACTTATGATTATACAAAATAATACTACTATTGATCTATTATTGAGTTTAGATCTTGATTGCACATAATTTTAGAAAAATTATTTAAGATCCCCAATTTTAATTTTATAATAAATTCAAATTGTTTATCTTAAAGGAAGAATTGGATGAATTTGACTTAGAATTGATGACAATTATGTAAGAGTAATTGGTGATTATGCCCTTGAAACCTTGAATTAAAATCTTAATGTAATAGGTGAAGACTTAATCATTTTTCACAACAACACAGTAGTCAAACCAAGTGTTGACATGTTTTACAGGTATTTATAGAATGAGAAACGCGTTTTGCTCAAAACATCACAGACGGTCCCTTATCAATTAGGGACCGCCGATCATTTGGGGTCAGTCGCCAGTGGCTTGTGGTTTTAGGACGATTTTTGGTGTTTTGGTCTTAATGACAAGTCTTTGGTTTTTGATGGTTTTAAAACATAACACAATGGGTTTTAAGACACGAAAATGACTCAATACGCATGAGTAGGCTAAGGAATGGGTATGAGATTGAATCGAGATAGAAGAAAAGAAGATGACTTGATACGCTTGATTAAAGAGTGGATTTTGAGTCGAGACAGAAGAAGAATGAAGGACTCGATACGCTTGATTAAGGAGTGGATTTTGAGTCGAAACAGAAGAAACGAAAGAATGAGATTAAGGATGAGATTTGCATCGAGGAAGCTAGAAGTCAATCAAGTAAGTTTCAAGAAATGTCATAGACGAGAACTAGAGAGCAAACAAAGAGTGAAGCAAGTGTGCATCGTCTATTGTGATTGATTGACGCCAAATTCATTATAAACAATGGTTGTGGTCCCATTGTTTTTCCAAATAGTTTGCTTGAATCCAAAGAAGGATAAGTATTTAGACATAGTGTCTAAACAGTGCAAATCATTTAGCACATAATATCATACAAAGGTTATCTAGCATGCAAGCAAGTAACTCCTAATCATATAGTTTCATGAATCATATAGCAAGCAATCAAGTAGCACACATAATAGTCAAAATTAGTAAGAAGACTTACCTTGGCCTTTAGCTATCCTTATTTGTACATAACCAAATATGTGATGTTGGTGATGCTAGACTTAGATGATACTCACTTGGCAATTAGAGTTAATGATTAGTCAGCACTTGGCTTGGTGAGATGACCATTAGGTTGTCTACATGCTTAAGGCGTGTAATGTCTTATTAGCTAGCTATCCACATAACACATAAAACCGCACATTGTCTTCTTAATAGTCATTACATCAAGGCAAGTAGAATGATACACCAACTAGGTTGCTTAAGAAATTCTTGTCGGCAACATTACCTACAATGAAGACATTCAAACTAGTAGTATATGATTCCACTTAAACTAAGTGTTTTTCTAACATCACATTTTCATCATCTTTGGCTTTAACATTCCTTTGATGAAAGTCTAAAATATTTTGCAACATATCATTTGCCACATTACATAAACTAGTTTTATCAAAACTCTTTTTAGGCAAACTTTTATAAACCAACATTTGAACTTCAATGTGAAGCAAAAGTTTCTTATGAAATTTTTGGTTTTAGAAATTTGTTCTCATTGATTTAAAAATGGTCAAATGAAATGACATGCCAAAGATCATGACTAATTGATTTCACATAACTTTCAATTCATTTTTCTAAATGACAAAATTTTTATTTTCGAAAAATGGTGGCTCATTCAAGTAACACCCTTCTAGATATCATCTTGATTCCATAGATCGATTTAAGTTTTAAAGTACAATATACTTTAAAGCTCTTGATAAACGAAGCTCTGATACCAATTGTAGAAACTAGAAGGGGGGTTGAATAGTTTCACCGCTTCTTTTTAATTTTCTAAAGCATTTAGCCATTTTAGATCCGGTTATTTTTCTTTTACAAACTTGTTGAATCCTACTAGTTATGTGATATCAAATAAGTTGCTAGAATACACAAATAAACAAGTAAAGTAAAGAGTAAGGAAAGAACACAACCAAGAGAGACGATGATTTATAGTGGTTTGGCACGAAGCTCACTTTCCGTCCTACTCCACTCCCCGAGTACCACACTCGAGAATTATCAATAACTATATCAACACACTCCTTCAGGCGGAGCAATCCGTACACATGCTTACACACGGCTTAACGACACTAAGCATAATGTCGAGTGCTAATCGTAGCTAGAACCAATCTATTCCAAGGCCCACGTGGCCACACGAAGAAGCACTCTTGTCCAACTTGAATTTTCACCCGATCCAAGCCTTCATTTGTTAGACATTGATGAGTGTGTAAATACTCTTCATTTTTGTCCAATCTGAACTGCAAAAACATTTAAAAACACTCAGAAATGCATCAAAATACAGAAAATATCCCAGGATTGTGTTTTATATGCTCCAGGTACAAAATGATTGAAAACAGATGAAAAACGAACAAAGTTTGCATAATTGGCAGTTTCCATCCCTCAACTTTCAAAACTTGACAAAATCAGTCCCTGAGCATTTGTTTTGAAAGAAAAGTCAACCCAAGTCCTTTAAAAGTCAAAATTTATCAAAAATGGTCCTTGGGTGAAAAGTTTCAAAATTTTACAAGTTTGGTCCCTTAACTTTCACATTTGGCAGAAATAGTCCCTGGGTGTAAATTTTGGAGAATATTCAACAATGGTCCTTTGGTTATTGAGACTTGGCAAGAATGAACCCTTGGAATACTTTGGAAGACTTACACATCAGGTCCCTTGAATTTTCAGAATTTTACAATATTGGTCCTTGTGTTACTTATTACTACAAACCAAACAGGTCCAAAGTTACTATAACCCAACAAACAAACCAACCACTTATACCTCCCTTTGATACAGTCCACCACAAACAGCCCACCAAGCCCAACTCCCTACAAAGCCCAACCCCCCTTTTGATATTAAACCGGGGTCAAACCCCAGTCAAATACCACCCCTGTACACCTTTCCCTCCCACTCCACCAAAACCAGAAGCCACAATGGTTTTCTTCACCCCCAACCCACTTGCCTGTCACTTCTCCACCGCCCACTCCACCATATCTAACCAACATCACCTCTACAATAAATGCACCACCCCCCCCCCCCCTTGCAAAATCTCAGTCCAATTTGCAGATTACTCTTTTGGCGCCAAAAAGATCAAACGGCCAAGATTGCTCAAAAATGATCCAAAGGCCAATTTTATTGATGGGATTTATGCACAGGACACCAAGGAGCCCTAATTCACACTATAAAAAAAAGAAGGAATGAAGAATGAAGGTTATGTAGATTATTAGTGTAAAATTAGTGTCGAATTAGTAGTTTTTAAAATCTCGGTGTATATTTTAGCTTCTAAATTGTAATTTTAGTAGTCTCAGTGTAATTTAAACCTTTCTCAATCAATGAATTAAAGTTTCTAAGTTCAATTCAGTTTATGCCAATTTTTCTCTAAAAATTCTTGATTTCTGAATTGTTGTTTGTAGTTGTTGACATGGACTGATTAGCTCATGTAAGCTCCTTATAAGGCTTCTCAAAGCTTTTAGAAACATTAAAAACCTGTTTAGTAGAAAAAATAAGAAATACAAAAAAAATCAGAAAAATAGAAATAAAATCAAAAATTGCAGGATTGAAGAAGAAGAAGAAGAAGCTGGAGCATAGTTAATCCTGGATGGCTATGGGTTGGTGGTTCTGTGTAGAACCTATAGGTGTGGTCTTTGGTCCATGGTTCTTCGTTTGTAGCTTGGTTGCACACTGTAATCCTTTGTCCCATTTTAGCTTTTCACTGTTCAAGTACTTATTAGTTGCTTTCTTTGTGTTTCTTTGCTTATTTGGTATATTTTAGTCAAATCATTGCTTAATATTAGTTGCTTGTTCACTAAAATCCTTGGTTGCTTATAATTGGATTTCACTACATAAATTTGCTTAACATTGAGTTCTGAGCTTTAGTTGTTATAATTGGTAGACTTGTGCTTAAATAGGATAATTACATCATATGTAATTCTTGTGGTTCAGTCTCTTAGGCTCAAACAAGCATTTGCTTTGAAAACCATATTTACACAGTTTTAAAAGGGGTGTTTGGTTTATGTCAGTTCTGCAAGCTCTTGTTACTTACATGCTCACTTCTCTGCATTGGTAGTTTGCTTAGGTCATATTACAGATAATTAGGTCCTAAAATTTGGTCACCTAAGGTAAAAGTCAAAATCACCTTGGATTTTACCTCATTTGTTCACTGTAAAGATTTTGAGTCCAAGTTTTGATCAAATCTCTTCATAAGTAGTTAAGATTGTTAGATTTAGTCTAATCACAGTCCAGTAGATCACATTCAGTCATAAAATCAAGATCAAAACTCACCAAAGTCAAACTTGGTGTGTTCTTTAAAAAGTCAAAATTGCATAACTAAGAAAATGGCCAACTTTTCTTTATGATCTATAGAATTGATTAGGGATTGAAAATCCAAAGTTTTTGTTGTTCAGAGTTATTTTGTTGCTTGTTTTCATTTTCCAAAAAGAAAACCTAATTTTGGAAATCATTTGCTTATAAATAAGCAGTCTCAAAGTTGATCTATTGGTCTGTGACCTCCCCTGTGTCACAGTTTTGCACCATTTCCATAAGCTCACACAGAGCTTATTAGTGAGCCCCAGTGTATGATATTTAGCTTTTTGGAAAGCCCATAAGCCCATCTTCAAGGTTCAAGTCTTGTTTTGCATTTTCAAGCTTATTTGATATGGCTGCTAGTAGCTTTTTGTTTGTCCCCTTTCACTGTGTATACTGAATCTCAGTGTATACTAGCTTTTTCATAAGCTTCTTATAAGCTCTGTAGTGAGTCCCACTCTAAGAGCTTTAGCTTTTTGGAAAGCTCACCAACCCAGCTTGCTACTTCCATACTCATTTTGTGCTTTTTAGCTTAATTGATAAGTTGGGATTGCTTGTGATATAGTCTGCAGGGTCTATTTGGTTCTGTGGTATTTTGCATTGCTTATTTGATCCCTGTGGCTTATTAAGAGTGCTTATTCAGTATCTTTTGCTTGTTTCATGATCACCTCAGTAGTTTGTAGCTTGTTCAGCCCTTTGTAGCTTATTAGAAGCTTTTTGCTCAAAATCAAAAGTTCCAATAGCTTATTAGGACTTCTGTCTTAATCTTTGGACTGCATAGTGCTTATTATTAAGCTCCAAACAAGTTGCCTTTGTAAAAGTTTCATATTTTTAGGGATAAAATAGATTTGTAAAAGAAAATTCAGAAAAAGACAAAAATAAAAATAGTGATAGCTTCTATTTAAGCCATTTGGCTTATTTTTCAGCTTATTTAAAAAGCAAATTCCATTTTTATTATTTTCCTACGTTTATAATATATTAAAATAGTTTAGGAAAAAATTTCATAATTTTCTAAGTTTGTTTAGTATTTATAATAAATAAATTAGGTTTAAATATTTTTAATTAGAAAATGAAATAATTAATTTTCTTTTTGCTTATTAATAAGCGCTAGTAGCTTTTTTTTATTTTTCCTAGGTCTTATAATCAGTAAAGTATTTTTAGGAAAATTTTTGGAATTTTCACTGTTGATTTGGTAATTTTTAGGATTAAATTAGTTTAAATAGATTTTAATTAATAAATAAGTAATTAATTAGTAAATTAGCCTAAATATAATTTTTAGAAACTTTTTATAATTGTTTAGGGTTCCTGTGATAGTTAATTAGTTTTATAAAAATTTCTATAATTTTTTGAAGTTATTTAGGTATTATTAGTAATTAAAAACAGTTTTAATTAATTATTAAATAGTTTTTAATTAATATTAAATAATAAAATAATCAAAAAATAATAATTTTCTTTATAATTAAAATTTTATTTTTAAGTTTGTAAAAGTTTCATTTTCACCCCCCGTAGTTTTAATTTGTTCATATCTCACCTTTTTATCTGTCTGTAACCGTTTCTGATTTGTAATTTGATTTATGTTTGTTTATATCTGTAATCCTGTTATTGTTTATACTGTTTCATTATCTTAATATCAAGCAAATCAGTAGTGTAATCACATCCAAATCTTTATTGGTTACTGTCCTCAGTACCACTCATTCCCATAAACGTTTTTAAAACACAATTTCAATCTCGTTGGGACTTAACGACCCGGGGATTTTCCTATACTTCCACGGATATTATATCTTGCACTTTCTTCTAGGTGAGCCTATTGACCGCACCCGGTTGACTGGTTGGTTTAGGAGGAGTCAAATTTTGGTGCCGTTGCCGGGGAGGTTGTTGCGTGTTTCAAAACGTTTTTAGGTTTAGTGGTTTTCAAAACCGTCACTGTACAAATCCCACCCATTTTTGTAAAAATCATAATCATACCAAAAAGTTCAATAACACTTTTCCTAAATTTTAAAAACAGAAGAAAAAAAAAATCATAAACAACAAAATCAACCGTGAAGTTAAATTACTTCGTTATCTTTAAAACCACAACCTATACAGGTGGTAAAGGTAAGTTCTGACATTAAATTGCGAACTGAAGAGAGATCCATTCTTCTCTCCCGCCACCCTGCGAGTGATTTTAAAGGAACGATTTCGGTTAACGAATCGGTTCCAAAAAAATTTCCCACGTTTTTTCAACCATACACGAAAAGCCAAAAACATTTTGTTTTCTTGTGAATAAATTACATAAAATATACCGTCGAAAACCAAGGCAGAATACTACCCAACTGGGGTATGAACATTAATAAGTTCACAAACTAAAAATCAAAACTTGCCATTGTACCCTTGTGATTGGTGTACCTTTTTTAAAGAAGCCTTTCACATTGTGGTTATTGGATTTAAGTTCTGTCATTTTGCCTCGGTCTTGTTTTGATTGAATTGTTTTTAGTGCATGTGCACTCGTTCGCAAGCAAAGCGTAATCGCCAAAGAAACGTAACCGAGTTACGTACTGTTACAGAAGAACAAACGTTAATAATGGACGACGAGCCCCCACTACCACCCAAGGAGGATATAGTTCCTGACACCCGAACAATGGAGGAACTATGTCAGCCCACTATGCACGGGAGAGGTGGACCCATTACACCACTGACAATTGGAGCCATGGACTTTGGACTAAAACACCATATGATACAATAGGTCCAAAATTCATGTCAGTTCCACGGACTGCCGGGTGACGATGCTAACAAGCATCTCGACAAATTTTTAACTGTCACCCAAAGCATGAAACAAAATGGCGTCACCGAAGACGGCCTGCGTTTATACCTTTTCCCGTATTCCCCCACTCATCATGCGACCGCCTGGTTCGATCGACTTCCGAAGAATTCGATCCACACGTTTGATGAGATGGTTACAAAATTTCTGGCCAAATACTTTCCACCATCTATGGTCACAAAGCTGAGGAATGATATCAGCAACTTCAGGCAGCTTCCTGACGAATCATTATTTGAGGCGTGGGAACAATACAAACTCGCCATTGATCAATGTCCAAACCATAATATGCTTCTTGTCACCATTATCGATACATTCTATAATGGTTTGACTCTTCGCCATCGAGACACCATCAATGCTGCTGCTGGGGGCACCTTTGTGAAAAGGACCCCTGAAGAGTGCTATGACTTAATCGAGAACATGACTGCCCATCATAATTTTTAGGACTCCTCTGCTGAGAGGAACGACTCATGTAAATCAGTCACTCCGGCAAGCAATGAGATAGCTATCCTGGCTAAAAAGCTCGATGATTTGTCTACAGCAGTTTTACGTATGCACCAGACAAATCATAATCAGGTCAAAGTTGTTAACCCAAGTTGTGAAACTTGCAGTGGTCCACATCCGTACACAGAGTGCCCAGCCTCCGGTGGCTTCACTCCTGAAAACGTGTACGTAGCTCAAGGTTCCTATAATGCGGGAGGTAATTCCTACCAACCGCAAGGGGACCGAAACCTTTTGAGCTACCGTTTTAATAACTATCTTGAACCACCAGGGTTTAATCAGTCCCAGAACCAAAATGGTCAAAACAGAAACCAGAATTTTAACCAGAACATAATGAACCAAGGTTTTAACAATCAAGGGAATTTCAACGCTGGTCAAAACCAAGGTTTCCACAATCAGAACCAAGGAAACTACAATTGCAATCAAGGTCAAAACAATTACCAACAGGGTAATTTTCAACAAGGAAACAATTTCCATGGTAACAACAATCAGAATCAAGGGAATTTCCAAAACAACCGGGCTCAAAATTTTCCCAACCAAAACCAAGGTTTTAACCAAAATCAAGTCGTTGTTCCAACTGGACCATCATCCGATGAGTTAAAACAGTTTATGAAATCCCAAGATGAAATAAACAAGTTGTTGGTCAGTAAGATTTCTGACATCCAGAAGTCTTTAAATGATCGACCGTTGAGCTCGGGTACATTACCCAACAACACGATCGCGAATCTGAGGGGCGATGTTAAAGCGATCACAACCAGAAGTGGAGTTTCCTATAAAGGACCCACGGCTCCGTCTACCTCTTCTCCTGTCCAGACAGAGGAGCGTGAAACTGAGGACACAACGGACACGGTACTTCCTACTAACAACGAAAGTACCAATGACGTCCCTCCTACAGTTATTCCAGTCCCGACTCCCACAAAAGTCATGTTTGAAAATCCCAAGAGCCCTGTTGAAAATCCAAAATCCAACCCAAAACCATCAATTCCATATCCCTCACGATTACAAGACCAAAAGCTTCGCGAGAAAGCCAATCATCAAATGGAAAAAAAATTCAAATTTTCCACGATCTTCACTTTGATATTAGTTTCGTGGATGCTATCCTTTTGATGCCTAAATTCGCTTCGATAATCAAAAACCTCCTGAGTAATAAGGAAAAACTATTCGAAATGGCACGAACTCCACTCAACGAAAACTGCTCTGCAGTTCTTTTGAAACAGCTTCCCGGGAAGCTGGGAGATCCGGGAAAATTTCTCATTCCATGTATTTTCCCAAGAATGGTTGAATGCTTCACCCTAGCCGATCTAGGTGCAAGCATTAACTTGATGCCTTATTCAGTATGGAAGAAACTTTCTCTTCCGGAACTCACCACCACCTGCATGACTCTTGAGCTTGCAGACCGTTCAATTTCTCGTCCCCTCGGTATTGCCGAGGACGTATCTGTAAGGGTGGGAAAGTTCCATTTTTTGGCAGACTTTGTGATTGTCGATTTTGATGCGGATCCTAGAGTTCCTCTCATTCTTGGAAGAGGATTCTTAAGGATGGGTCGTGTATTGATCGATGTATTCAATGAGGAAATCACATTACGAGTTGGTACTGAAGCTATAACGTTCAACCTTGATCAAACCTTGAGATACTCCTCAAACTATGATTCTAAGTCGGTTAACCGAATAGATGTTATTGATATTGCTACTGAGGAGTATGCTCAAGAAATTCTTGGTCATGATGATGATTCTACGAGTGGCAATCCCACTCTCTCGTCTCACCCCATAATTGCTAATTCTTCTCCTTCCCTCACTCTGTTTGAGGGAAGTGACTTCATCCTTGAGGATATAGAGGCCTTTTTTAAGAGTGATTCAGTTCCTGCTGGAATTGATCACCAAGAGATTAACCCGGAGGGGGATATATTTCTCCTGGAGAAATTGTTGAACGAAGATCCCTCTCCTCCTCTTGTTCTACCACAGCAACTTCATAAAGCGGAAATCAAATATGTTGAAAAAACTGATGAATTTTCCGAGGTTGAACTTAAGGACCTGCCTCATCATCTGGAATACGCATTTTTGGAGGAAATGATAAATTACAAGTCATTATTGCAAAAGATTTAAATGATGAGGAGAAAACTGCTCTCATAAAGGTATTAAAGTCACACAAGCAAGCAATTGCTTGGAAGCTCTCTGATATAAAGGGTATTAACCCAGATTTTTGTACACACAAAATCTTAATGGAGGATGACTTTAAGCCTGCAGTACAACATCAAAGACGGGTTAATCCGAAAATCCACGAGGTTATCAAGCAAGAAGTTCTCAAACTTCTTGACGCTGGATTAATTTACCCGATATCTGATAGTCCTTGGGTTAGTCCCATACATTGTGTTCCAAAAAATGGTGGCATAAATGTTTTCACAAATGAGGAAAATGAGTTGATTCCAACTCGATTGGTTACTGGGTGGCGTGTATGCATCGATTATAGAAAACTAAACGAAGCCACCTGCAAGGACCACTTTCCTCTACCCTTTATGGACCAAATGCTCGAGAGATTGGCGAGGAATGAGTACTATTGCTTCCTCGATGGCTTCTCGGGTTAGTTTCAGATTCCCATTGATCCACAGGATCAAGAGAAAACTACCTTCACATGCCCTTATGCGACATTTGCCTACCGTTGTATGCCATTTGGCCTATGCAACGCTCCTGGCACATTCCAAAGGTGCATGATGGCTATTTTCCACGACATGATCAGGAAAACCATGGAGGTATTCATGGATGACTTTTCAGTCATTGGGAATTCTTTCAAGTCATGCCTCTCCTATTTAGAAAAGATGCTTCAACGTTGTAAGGATACAAATCTTTGTCTAAACTGGGGGAAGAACCATTTTATGGTCAAGGAGGGCATTGTCCTCAGCCATAAAATTTCAAAAAGTGGGATTGAGGTCGATAAGGCTAAAATTGATGTTATTGCTAAGCTGCCTCATCCCACCACTGTTAAAGGCATAAGGAGTTTTCTAGGACATGTCGGGTTTTATCGGAGATTCATTCAGGATTTCTCCAAGAAAGCCCGGCCCATGACTCACCTTCTTGAAAAGTAAGCTCCTTTCATCTTTTCCCCCGAGTGCGTCGAAGCTTTTTCCACTTTAAAGAAAAGACTTACCGAGGCACCGATTCTTGTTGCCCCTGACTGGGACTTACCCTTCGAACTTATGTGCGATGCTAGCGACTTCGCTATTGGTGCAGTTCTGGGGCAATGCAAAACCAAACATTTTCAGCCGATACGCTACGTTAGTAAGACCATGACGGAAGCTCAAACGCACTATACCACCACAGAAAAAGAGCTATTAGCTGTGGTATATGCCTTTGAGAAATTTAGGCCTTACTTGATCCTGACCAAATGCGTGGTGTATACGGACCACTCGGCTTTGAAATACCTGTTTGCTAAACAGGACGTAAAGCCGAGGCTGCTCCATTGGGTCCTGCTCCTACAAGAATTTGATATAATAATATAAGACAAAAAAGGAGCAGAAAACCTTGCAGCTGATCACCTATCCCAGCTAGAGAATCCTCATCAGGGTGTTCTCGAGAGAAAGGAAATTAATGAAACCTTTCCTCTTGAGACACTCAATTTAATCTCTACCCGGGATGATACCACTTCCCCATGGTTTGCAGATTTTGCAAATTACCATGTGGGTAATTTCATTGTTAAAGGGATGTCGTCCCAGCAGAAGAAAAAGTTCTTCAAAGACGTTAAACACTATTTTTGGGATGACCCTTACCTATTCAAGATTTTCACGGATCAAGTCATCCGATGGTGTGTCCATGGCCAAGAAGCCATGGAAATCCTTAAAGCCTGTCATGATGGACCCACGGGGGACATCACAACTCAAACTACACCGCCAAGAAGATGTTTGATTCCGAGTTCTACTGGCCCACAATCTATAAAGATGCCCACGAACTGGTCAAAACCCGTGACGCTTGTCAGCGTCACGGGAATATTTCTAAAAAGGATGAGATGCCTCAAAACGCCATCTAAGTATGTGAAATATTTGACATCTGGGGCATCGACTTTATGGGCCCATTCCCCTCATCTCGAGGAAACAAATACATACTCGTGGCTGTCGACTATCTGTCTAAATGGGTTGAGGTGAAAGCGTTACCCACTAATGATGCCCGAGTAGTGGTAAAATTTTTGAAGTCTCTCTTTGCTAGATTCGGGACTCCACGTGCCATAATCAGTGATCTTGGTACACACTTCTGCAATGATCAATTTGCAAGAGTGATGCAGAAATACGGTGTAACTCACCGTCTTTCCACCGCATCACCCCCAAACTAGTGGGCAGGTGGAGGTCTCGAATCGTGGTATTAAGAGAATTCTGGAGAGGACAGTTGGTGAAAACCGTGCCTCTTGGTCGGACAAACTAGATGACGCACTCTAGGCTTTCCGCACAGCTTATAAAACACCCATCGGGTGCACTCCATACAAGCTGGTGTACGGGAAAGCATGTCATCTCCCGATCGAGTTGGAGCACAAAGCCTACTGGGACTTAAAACATGCCAATATCGACCTCCAGACAGCGGGTGATCAACGCAAAGTTCAGCTAAACGAACTAAATGAACTTCGTGATCAAGCTTATGAGAATTCTTTAATTTACAAAGAAAAAACTAAGAAGATCCATGACTCAAAGATAAAAAACCGTGTTTTCAACATCGGTGACAGAGTCCTTCTCTTCAATTCAAGATTGAAGATTTTCTCAAGAAAGCTAAAAACCCGCTGATCTGGGCCATTCACTGTAGCAAAAGTGTTTCCATATGGAACTGTTGAGCTATCTCAACCCGATGGTTCCAACTTCAAAGTGAATGGTCATCGGTTAAAACATTATTTTGGAGGGGACATACCACCAATGGTTGTCCCTGATCTCCAAACTTTCCCCATGAACAAATGAATTCGGGGTCGAGTCAAGCTAGTGACTCGGTAAACAAAAACATTAGCATAAACATGGGTATTCACCCATGTCTCTGTCTTCTTTCTCTGTTCTACCACCTAAGTGTGGGGGAGTTGCCCCTGCTGTAAAAAAAATGATGAATGAATAAAAATGGTATTCCCACATTTAGCTAGTAATGTTGCATTTTTATGTTCAAAGAGTTGGCATAATAGCCGGGATTTTGAATATTGAGGACAATATTCAATTCTAAGTTTGGGGGGGGGGGGGATTCTAGCAAATTTGATCACATTATACCTTCTAATACCCCCGTTTTTGGCCAAAATTTTAAAAAAAAATTTCACTTAGTGGAAGTGCTTTGCACTAACACAATAAATGGTTATCAGTCCACCATGTCTATCATTTGGTTATCAATGTACCAAAGTATCATACTAAAACATTGGCTACTCCAGAAGTAATGAATTTTGGTAAAGAGACATCAAATCCATTAAATTTTCATAAACGATTGCTAGGGACTAGCAATATTTTAGTGTGGGGGATTGATGAGGGTGTAAATACTCATTATTTTTGTCCAATCTGAACTGCAAAAACATTTAAAAACACTCAGAAATGCATCAAAATAAAGAAAATATCCCAGGATTGTGTTTTATATGTTCCAGGTACAAAATGATTGAAAACAGATGAAAAACGAACAAAGTTTGCATAATTGGCAGTTTCAGTCCCTCAACTTTCAAAACTTGACAAAATCAGTCCCTGAGCATTTGTTTTGAAAGAAAAGTCAACCCAAGTCCTTTAAAAGTCAAAAGTTATCAAAAATGGTCCATGGGTGAAAAGTTTCAAAATTTTACAAGTTTGGTCCCTCAACTTTCACATTTGACAGAAATAGTCCCTGGGTGTAAATTTTGGAGAATATTCAACAATGGTCCTTTGGTTATTGAGACTTGTCAAGAATGACCCCTTGGAATACTTTGGAAGACTTACACATCAGGTCCCTTGAATTTTCAGAATATTACAATATTGGTCCTTGTGTTACTTATTACTACAAACCAAACGGGTCCAAAGTTACTATAACCCAACAAACAAACCAACCCCTTATACCTCCCTTTGATCCAGTCCACCACAAACAGCCCACCAAGCCCAACTCCCAACAAAGCCCAACCCCCCTTTTGATATTAAACCGAGGTCAAACCCCAGTCAAATACCACCCTTGTACACCTTTCCCTCCCACTCCACCAAAACCAGAAACCACCCTGGTTTTCTTCACCACCACCCCACTTTCCTGTCACTTCTCCACCGCCCACTCCACCATATCCAACCAACATCACCTGCACAATAAATGCACCAAACCCCCCCCCCCCCCCCCCCCCTTGCAAAATCTCAGTCCAATTTGCAGATTACTCTTTTGGCGCCAAAAAGATCAAACGGCCAAATTGCTCAAAAATGATCCAAAGGCCAATTTAATTGATGGGATTTGTGCACAGGACCCCAAGGAGCCCTAATTCTCACTATAAAAGAAGAAGAAATGAAGAATGAAGGCTATGTAGATTATTAGTGTAAAATTAGTGTCGAATTAGTAGTTTTCAAAATCTCAGTGTATGTTTTAGCTTCTAAATTGTAATTTTAGTAGTCTTAGTGTAATTTGAACCTTTCTCAATCAATGAATTAAAGTTTCTAAGTTCAATTCAGTTTATGCCAATTTTTCCCTAAAAATTCTTGATTTTTGAATTGTTGTTTGTAGTTGTCGACATGGACTGATTAGCTCATGTAAGCTCCTTATAAGGCTTCTCAAAGCTTTTAGAAACATTAAAAACCAGTTTACTAGAAAAAATAAAAAATACAAAAAAATCAGAAAAATAGAATTAAAATCAAAAATTGCAGGATTGAAGAAGAAGAAGAAGCTGGAGCATAGTTAATCCTGGATGGCTATGGGTTAGTGGTTCTGTGGAGAACCTATAGGTGTGGTCTTTGGTCCATGGTTCTTGGTTTCTAGCTTGGTTGCACACTATAAGCCTTTGTCCCATTTTAGCTTTTCACTGTTCAAGTACTTATTAGTTGCTTTCTTTGTGTTTCTTTGCTTATTAGGTATATTTTAGTCAAATCATTGCTTAATATTAGTTGCTTGTTCACTAAAATCCTTGGTTGCTTATAATTGGATTTCACTGCATAAATTTGCTTAACATTGAATTCTGAGCTTTAGTTGTTATAAATTGTAGACTTGTGCTTAAATAGGTTAATTACATCATATGTAATCCTTGTGGTTCAGTCTCTTAGGCTCAAACAAGCATTTGCTTTGAAAACCATATTTACACAGTTTTAAAAGAGGTGTTTGGTTTATGTCAGTTCTGCAAGCTCTTCTTACTTACATGCTCACTTCTCTGCATTGGTAGTTTGCATAGGTCGTGTTACAGATAGTTAAGTCCTAAAATTTGGTCACCTAAGGTAAAAAGTCAAAATCACTTTGGATTTTACCTCATTTGTTCACTATAAAGATTTTGAGTCCAAGTTTTCATCAAATCTCTTCATAAGTAGTTAAGATTGTTAGATTTAGTGTAATCACAGTCTAGTAGATCACATTCAGTCATAAAATCAAGATGAAAACTCACCAAAGTCAAACTTGGTGTTTTCTTTAAAAAGTCAAAACTGCATAACTAAGAAAATGGCCAACTTTTCTTTATGATCTATAGAATTCATTAGGGATTGGAAATCCAAATTTTTTGTTGTTCTGAGTTATTTTGTTGCTTGTTTTCATTTTTCAAAAAGAAAACCTTATTTTGGAAACCATTTGCTTATAAATAAGCAGTCTCAAAGTTGATCTATTGGTCTGTGACCTCCCCTGTGTCACAGTTTTGCACCATTTTCATAAGCTCACACAGAGCTTATTAGTGGGCCCCAGTGTATGATATTTAGCTTTTTGGAAATCCCATAAGCCTATCTTCAAGGTTCAAGTCTTTTTTTGCATTTTCAAGCTTATTTAATAGGGCTGCTAGTAGCTTTTTGTTTGTCCCCTTTCATTGTGTATACTAAATCTCAGTTTATACTAGCTTTTTCATAAGCTTCTTATAAGCTCTGTAGTGGGTCCCACTCTAAGAGCTTTAGCTTTTTGGAAAGCTCACCAACCCAGCTTGCTACTTCCATACTCATTTTGTGCTTTTTAGCTTAATTGATAAGTTAGGATTGCTTGTGATATAGTCTGCAGGGTCTATTTGGTTCTGTGGTATTTTGGATTGCTTATTTGATCCATGTGGCTTATTAAGAGTGCTTATTCAGTATCTTTTGCTTGTTTTATGATCACCTCAGTAGTTTGTAGCTTGTTCAGCCCTTTGTAGCTTATTAGAAGCTTTTTGCTCAAAATCAAAAGTTCCAATAGCTTATTAGGACTTCTGTCTTAATCTTTGGACTGCATAGTGCTTATTATTAAGCTCCAAACAAGTTGCCTTTGTAAAAGTTTCATATTTTTAGGGGTAAAATAGATTTGTAAAAGAAAATTCAGAAAAAGACAAAAATAAAAATAGTGATAGCTTCTATTTAAGCCATTTGGCTTATTTTTCAGCTTATTTAAAAAGCAAATTCCATTTTTATTATTTTCCTAGGTTTCTAATATATTAAAATAGTTTATGAATAAATTTCATAATTTTATAAGTTTGTTTAGTATTTATAATAATTAAATGAGGTTTAAATATTTTTAATTAGAAAATGAAATAATTAATTTTCTTTTTGCTTATTAATAAGCGCTAGTAGCTTTTCATATTTTTCCTATGTCTTATAATCAGTAAAGTATTTTTAGGAATTTTTTTGGAATTTTCACTGCTCATTTGGTAATTTTTAGGATTAAATTAGTTTAAATAGATTTTAATTAATAAATAAGTAATTAATTAGTAAATTAGCCTAAATATAATTTTTAGAAACTTTTTATAATTTTTTAGGATTCCTGTGATAGTTAATTAGTTTTATAAAAATTTCTATAATTTTCTGAAGTAATTTAGGTATTATTAGTAATTAAAAAGTAGTTTTAAATTAGTTTTAATTAATTATTAAATAGTTTAAATAGTTTTTAATTAATATTAAATAATAAAATAATCAAAAAAATAATAATTTTCTTTTTAATTAAAATTTTCTTTTTAAGTTTGTAAAAGTTTCATTTTCACCCCCTGTAGTTTTAATTTGTTCATATCTCACCTTTTTATCTGTCTGTAACCGTTTCTGATTTGTAATTTGATTTACGTTTGTTTATATCGGTAATCCTGTTATTGTTTATACTGTTTCGTTATCATAATATCAAGCAAATCAGTAGTGTAATCAAATCCAAATCTTTATTGGTTACTGTCCTCAGTACCACTCATTCCCATAAACATTTCTAAAACACAATTTCAATCTCGTTGGGACTTAACGACCCGAGGATTTCCCTGTACTTCCACGGATATTATATCTTGCACTTTCTCCTATGTGAGCCTATTAACCGCACCCGGTTGACTGGTTGGTTTAGGAGGAGTCAAATATACTTGGTTCTTCACCCGAACCAAGCCTTCACGCACACGACTTACTTGATTCTTCACCCGAATCAAGCCTTCACACACTTGACACACTTGATCATCACCCGATCCAAGTCTTTACATAATAACTCAACAAGTCCTAACCTATACTTTAGGACATCACTCTCCTCACATCAAATACATGAACTAATCTAGTTACAAGACCTCTTGGATCTACATCACCATCCAAGCTCACACAAATATAATACTTGGAACTACATCACCATCCAAGTTCATACAAATATCCCCATCCTCAACTCACACACAAGTCGGAAAACAATGACATAATATATATATATATATATATATATATATATATATATATATATATATATATATATATATATATATATATATATATATATATATATATCACGTAACACTTCTTACATTTATGTGTGGACACCTATAATATCTCGAATCTTCATAGTTGTCGAGAGTTCTTCTCTTGCACTTGACAGAAGAGGAAATCACTTATAAACATATGCCGACATGTTATATTGATCAAAGAATAAAAGGAACAAAGACCAGAAAATTTTGTGTGTGTGAAAGTCTTATTTTCTGAAGTGTAACAGTTTAGAATTTATAGACGACAGGAGGGAGAGGGATGGTCCCTTAAATGCCAGATGGTCCTTTATCACTAAGGGACCGCCGCGACAAAACGCTCCCTTTTTGTCCTGACGTGGTGAAAACTTATCTGGATCAGGCTGAACTGATTTGGGGGGAAAAATAGCTGTTATAAGGTTTGAATTTGAATTTATTTTCTTAATAAAACATTTCTTTAAAAACACAAATACTTTTGTGAAAATGTTTTGTCAAACTTAAAAATGTAAGTTTAGGTGAAAATAAAATTCTTTGATCACTTAACTAATGACGGTATAAAGTTTGTTCATACCTGAAGTGATGTTAAAGCAGCTACGTAGAAGAAACGGGTTTCCTCGATTAAAAACTTATAAACCGTAACTTTACGTATCATGTCATTATATTTTGTGATTATCAAAACACGAGAAGAGCAAATAATGTGACTAACGTTTTTGACATTATTTGTATTAACAGTGACCATCCATCATTTGAAAGGTCAAGGACTCGCGCCAGCGATCCAATAAGCAGACTGGTGACCATCCGTTAGTTAAATCGTCAAGGACTCGCGTCAGCGATCTACTAAGTTTGTGCAGGAAATGTTTGAACAAATCTAGGCTTAACCCTTAAGCCTCAAAACCCTTTTTACCACTTTAGACTTGTCACTCCTTAGCTTTAGTGGAGGAGATGTGTATCCTTGCCAAGCATACGATAGAATATTCGTCACAACTAAACAAATAAACGATTAGATCTGTTTGAATTGTATATTTTAAATTTTGTTTCCAACTTGTTAAGTGTTTGGTTTTGCAATTATGATAAGACGAATAAGTGCTTAATTATAAAAATACATCCTAATATCTTTTAGGATACATTTTCATAAATATAATCTAAAGGTTTACCTGGGAAAAAGTAAAGTTCAAGTGGGGGGATATTTGATGACATCAAATAAGTACATAATATTGTCATCATTTTTCCTATTTAATTGACTTGTTTTATTATATTTTATATGAGAATCGGTGCTTCAATGTTTACTCTAGTAATTCACAGGTAAAAACAAGCAATTGGTGAAACTTGACGATTTTAGATGAACTATGGAGCAAAATGATCAAGATAGAAAAGTCTACTGAAATCCAGAAGATACGCCGCATCATTCTAGACAGATGCGTCGTACTATCATACTTAGATGAATTCAAAGACCATTGCCCGACTTTGAAGAATGCGCCACATCAGATTATATCATGCGTCGCATATGAAACTTTGGTCAATGAAGAAGAACCAACTTGTTCTATTCCAGATACGCCACATCACTATATCAACATACGGCGTATTGACTCCTCCCAAACCAACCTCAAATATCAACCAGGAATGGTCAACAGGTCAAGCAGCTTGGGAGGGAGTGCAAGATATAAAATCCGTGGAAGTACAGGAAAATCCCCGGGTCGTTAAGTCCCAACGAGGTTGAAATTGTATTTGTAAACGTTTTCGGGATACAGTGATTGGGAAAGTAACCAGATATTGATTTGGATTTATTTTACACTACTAGAATGATTGAGATAAACAATATCAACAATAATATAAAACCAAATAAGCCTAAAACGTATTTAAATTTAAAAACGCGCGTTTATATTAAAAATAATGTCTACGTGCAAAATAAAAAGTGAATTCGGAGTAGTATTAATCCTAAGGTGGTGAAAATTACTTTTTTATAAACCTAATGACAAAAGAAAATTTTAAGAAAAAGAAAAATATTTTCTTAGACTTTTTATTTAATTTTTATGAATTAAAAACTACTTTTAAGGATTTAAAAAGTAATAAAAATGAAAAGAAATATGAAATAAAGTTAGAAAAATGAAAATTTACTTTTGGAAAATCTAAAACAACCTAAAACTATTTTTAAAACTGAGAACTAATTTTTGTTTTTTGGGTTTTTATTTAATTTTTATGAATTTAAAATGATTTAAAAATACTTAAAAACTAATATTAAATAAGAAAAGTACTTAAATGAGATAGGAAAAATCTGAAAATTTTATGGAAAATCTAAAATATTATACTAAGCCTAGAAAAAATATAAAAAGTTAGATAAGCCCACTAATAAGCTGAATTGGGCAAATAAGCAGTTTAAATAAGCACTTCAAATAAACACTTCTACACCAACTTGCACCAAAAGCTTAGGGAAGGTTCAACTAACTTAAATAAGCACAACTTAGCAATAAAAAACCAAATAAGCCCACAGAATAAACTAGAAATGCAATAAGCAGTTTTAAATAAGCATTTAGAATAAGCAGTTGGGCACCAAATTGCACCAAAAGCTTAGGTAAGGTGTAATATACTAAAACAAACTCAATTCAACAAAAAAAAAGTCAGATAAGCCCTGGCCGCAAGCCAAAACGAGTGCTCAGGCAGATTGTACTATTGAAACCGAAACAAGGCTAATGGCATACTTTAGAGGCCCTGAAAAGATAACAAAAAACTCACAAAAATAAATTAAAAATATGGGCTTGAAGACAAGCTGTAAAATAAGCTATAAACCAATTTTCAGGTCAAACGGTCAAGAAATGAAGAAATTAAAAATGCTACACTAAGGGGCTGTTGGAACTTGTTTTTGCAGCCCGAAAAAGGTTGATTACGCCTTGTAAAAAAATCTAAAAATTAAAATTAAAATACCACTAAGTAAACAATATATAAGAGTACATTGTCCAAAAATTTTACAAGATTTGGTGTAAATTTGAAGAAATGAAAATTCAAAAACTAAAAATGTTGTTTGAAACATTTTTTACTTTTTCTTGTTTTTGAAAATATTGACTTTTGTGGATTTCTAATGCTTCCTAATGACTGATTATGAAGTAATAAGGTGAAATGCAACTATTTTAAGCTACAATAACAACTAATGAAACTATATTAATGACTATGCTAATTAAAATTTTAACAGTTAATGAGAAGTGAGACTTAAAAGCTAATTTTGACTTTCAATGTAAAAGACCAGTATTTATATGACTTGAATTTGCTATATTAACCTAACTTGAGATGTTACAAACAAAGATAACAACAAACATGCACTAGAACACCTTAAAACCTTCTGAACCAAACACCCCTTAACCAAGGACTGATTTATGATTTCATATGCGAATGAAGGTTATAGGCTATGCTACTGATGCAAATAGCTTATATAAGCTATATTAAGGGTCCGTTTGGTTGAGGGGCTTGTACCTTAAGGTTTGGACTCAGAGTAAAAAACATGTGTTTGGTAGCATTTTATTATTTTATAAATGGGCATCAAAGTCAAGTATGAAGGATTGCAGAAATCCTATGTAGGGTGCCAGGATTTGTTTCACTTTCACAAAATAGTGGGCCCTTTTTATTTTTCAACCATTCAAAATCTTTTTTATTTTATGAAAGTTATTTATAGCCATTGATTTTGTTTTTAATAATATTTTTTATTTCATTTTTATTATATTAATTTGAATATAAATATTATTTCTCTCTCCACATCAAATCCAAATCTAAATCCTAATCTACAACTTTTCCATCAACCCCAAATCTTAATCTAAACCCATCTACAAACCAAACGAGCCCTAAGTATATAAAAGCTAAATTGATGCAGAAATGAGCATTGTACTAAGCTATATGAGATAATGCAAAATTATGTCTAAAATAAGTAAACAGAGCAATTTTAAGAACAAGCAAATGAAATATAGCAAATAAGTAACAGATAGTCTTAACTAAACTACATAAGCAGGAAAATAATAGATAGCACAAATTTAAGCATAAAATAGGCTAGTAAGCAAATATTGAGGAAATAGGCTAAAATGGGAAATGAAACTTACAAAGAACCTTGTGCTCAGAACAAAGGTACCAAAACACTTTATAAACAATCCTAAACTCCCCATGGAGTTCTAAACCATGGCCATCCACCATTTACCATGCTCCTTGCTTTTCCTTTTTTTTGATTTTTGATTTTTCAACTATTTTTTCTATTTTTGAGATTTTTGACTAAAAACAGGTTTAAGTTCTTTCTGAGCTTATAAAAGCTTATAAATAACTTATATGAACTTGATGGAGCATTAAAACAACATTTTAACAACTATTGTACCAATATGAGAAATTTACTAAAATATTGCAATTTCTGACTTTAACCAAGAAACTTGACATTAAGATTAACTGGACTTTGTAATACACTAGTAAAGCTAAGAAAACAAATTAAAAGCTAAAATTATCACTTGAAACTAAAAATTACATTAAGTCGACATTACAATTATACTAAGAAAACTACACTAACTAACTCCTCGTCTCTGCCTTCTTGCTTATTTTTTATAAGTGAATGGGGTTTTTATGACCCACTGAGCATTTCCCATCAACTTCTAGCCTTTGGATTGGTCAAATTGATCCTGGCCATTGATTATGTTTTTGGCGGGAATTTGGTTCTAAGCCAATTGGCAGGTTGCTTGTGCACCAGGGGGAAGTATTTAATGCTTGGGTGAGGTGTAGGGGACAGGTAGGGGTGGTGGAGAGAAACCAGGGGTGGTTTGGAGCAGTGAGGTGGAGGGAAGAAGGCAGGGTCAATGGTATGTTTGACCCTGGTTTATTATTTAAAACGTGAGTGGGCTGGTGAGGAGTTGGGCCAAGGTTTATGTGGTGGACTGGATCATGGTTGTGTTTGGATTGGATTTATGGTGCAATAATAATACAAGGGTCCTTTTGGTTATAGAAATTATTATAGGGACCAATTTTGTATTTTCTAAAAATTGAGGGGCTGAACATGGCACTTTTCCAAAGTAATTGTGAGGGTGTAATTTGCCAATCTTGAGTAGTACAAGGACCATATTTAATATTTTCCAATTTTGAATTCCCAGGGACCAATTATGTCAATTCTGAAACTTCAGGGACTAAACTTGTAATTTTCTCAAACTTTTCACCCAGGGACCAAATATGACACTTGTAAATTCCCAAGGGCCAGTGTTGACTTTTTCTCCATATTCAATGCTCAAGGGCCATTTCTGTCAATTTCCAAACTTGAGGGACTGAAGCTGACAACTTTGCAAACTCGTGCTCATTTTTGTCCTGATTAATGCCAATTTTTGAAATATCCATTCTTGCACGATCACAAACACAAAATTACAATATCTTTGGCAATTATAGTTAGTTTGTGTATGTTTCGGTCTTAATATGGATAGAAAAAGATGTGTGAATAAGCACACACCAAAATCCCCCAGACTAAGATATTGTGTGTCCTCACGCAATGGGATCATTTCACGCCCTACGAGATAAATAACTTTCATAACTCTTTCTACTAACATTGAAAAAGTAGCAAAATGTTCAAAAGAGAGTACAAAATCATTTATTTTCAAAGAATGCTCCGTTTTTCAACTTTATTTATTACACTAATATTTATGTACTTTTTACACTTATTATGTGACGGGATGTTTGACTTTCATCATTTTTCAATAACGTTTAGGGTCACAGAGTAAGAAACACAGCTCAGAGAAAAGTGTCCATACGGATAGAATTCATTGTCCTTGATTTTTCGCGAGTTCCCATGCTAAACGTAAAAACGAAATCATAGCTTAATTACAAGTTAGATGCTAACACTACTCATGGAAGTTACTTGTGTAATAATTCTTGCTCCCATTTTCCTATTTTCCTCTATTTATTTTATTTTTGATGAGAGATGAATTTCTTCATATTTTCTCGTTTCGATAGTTTTTATTCCGATAAAGATACCATACTAAGATGCTAAGTAGTTTTCTATCTTTTCTTGAGAATCGCTGCTTTAAAAATGAGGTCTACATCAAAGAATTTGGGATTCGTACAGACTCACAGACATTAGTTGTGGAGAAATACACGTGCACCACATGTGTCTGGTCTAGGACCATGTACATGCACCTCACGCGCCATCAACTTTTGTCTAACACTTAAGAACATAACTCACTCTTATTCATAATAATAATACATGATTTTTTTTTTTTATATAAGGATGGATAACTTTACATACATAACGGAGTTTTTCACTTGGTATTTCCGCTCTAGACGTTCCTGAAATGAGGACTCAAAGGTTTAAGATCAAGACCTCACACATTGATGTGTACCCAACTTTTAAAGCAAAGATTCTCTTAAGAAGATAAAAAACTAAGTTTCGTCAAAACATGATGTCTTTAATTATTTTTTTACAGATATATATGGTGAGACAATTTTGTGGGAGCAAAAAGCCACAAGTACCTACGATGAGCTCTAAAGAGAACTAACTACTCCATGTTTAGCATCTAACTTCTAAAATAAACTCTATATTAGTAGATCGCTGGCACGAGTCTTTCGACGCATCAACTAACGGATGGTCACTAGTGCACTTCCAGGCTCGCTGGCGCGATGATTTTCAAAATGGATGGTCACCAAGTCACGCACTAGATCGCTGGCGTGATTAGCCAATGAATCTAATATCACTACCTCAAGTAATGAGATTCGCGGACGCTTAGCCAAAAGAGTTAAGGGAACAAGCTAGGACACAATGCGCCCGATCAAGTCAAAATTCTATTCTTACTCTATCCAGCAAAAAGTCAAACAAAATGTCAAAACTTATTATATTTTTGTAGAAAATTTTCAATTTTTCTCATTTTTTTGTACTTTTCTGATGAAATTTTTTTGATTTTTTGGATTTTGCAAGAAAAACAGAGTTGCATGAGTAAACGGCACATGAATGGTGCAAGTCAAATCGAAGATACCCCCCAGACTAAAGTTAAACATTGTCATCAATGTTTCAAAGGTGCGGGTCATCCTACTTTGTATCTAAGGCTGTTTATTAATTAATGCCAAAAGATAACGTTAGTAAACAAGGATATCAGAATTCTGACCGATGAAGCTTTTATGAAGTAAGGACAAAAATACTAGCACGAGAGCCATCATTCTTCGGGAAAATTACCTGCACAAACACAACAACAACCACACAACAAAAGTAGAAGAGGTTGCCCTCTTCTCGTCATTTTATTAGAAAGAAGATAGAAGTCAGAAACATGGGTGAAAACCCATGTGCATGCTAATGTTTTTGTTTAGCGAGTCACTAGCTTGACTCGACCCCGAATTCATTGGTTCTTGGGGAAGCAAGTGGAAGAGACAATCTCCATCGGACTTTCATTCAAGATGTTTGGACAAACATTGAAGTACGTGAAAATTCTACACCGATGAGATATACCCGGCTCAAAAGATTGATAAATTGAGATGCCGAGGTCAAAGATGGTATCCTCACTCCCGCATGAGTTTAGAAGAGGGGAAGTGACGGGATACGTGAAGAAAAGAAAGAAAGTCATGATGACAATCATGACAATATCTTCATCTTCAGGATCAAGTGCAGTTGCACTAATTTGGATTTTATCGGTTAAGCTCTTTGGTTTAGAAAACATCATGGGAGGGAAGGTGGAAATTTTGTCATTAATATGCAATTTCTCAAGATTGAGTGCATTTCCCCCCAGACTATGATCTTTCTTAAGATCAAAGTAATCATACTCCAGAATTGAAAGTTCCTCGGATGAGGTTTGTGACTTTAAATTCTTATCGGGAGTCAACTTCATGTTAGTTTTCTCAAAAGGAAATATACCGGGTTTGAAGATTTTATCCTCGGAGAGGAGTGAGTTTGAAATATCAACCACGGTAATATTTTCAGACAAAACCTTATCACTTTCGGGTGACAAGGGATGTAGATCATTTTGTTCAGATAATTCCTTAAAGATGAATGATTCATATTTGGGGAGAGAATCAATCGCATGATGCACCTCTGTGAACCCTTGTTCCATTACGGACTCATCACTTTCCTCTATCTGACTATCAAAGATTGGATTATCAGAAATTAAAGTAAATTCAGATTCGAAGTCAAACAGAGGATTAGCGATAGTGTTTTTGAATGTTTCGGAAACAAGGTGATCAACATTTTCTTCAAGGCTGACGAGCTCAGAAGGTGATTCCTCCACATAATTGATGTCTCCATAAGATTAAGAATTGTCATCATTATGTGAATTACTAAGCTCGATGTTGGGATAAGATTTGAGTGATTGATCATGATGTAAAAGACTTTGAATCCTTTCAAGATCGGCTTCTACATAAAAGAGATCATCGTCACTTCCCGGTGGAAGTGGATCAATGTGAGTGAGTTCATCGGTGAACTCCTCAAGAAGAGGGTCAGCATCATAATGTGGATGTGATGCCTCAACATATTCGATGTCTCCATAAGATATGCAATCATCATTAGAATCGGAGGAAGTCTCAAAATGATCATTTGGATTTTCAGGATGGGAAGGTAGATCACACATTTGGTCAAGAATTCCCTGGAACTCACTTGGGATTGGGACAAGGTTCTCAACACTAGAATTTATGAATTCGTCCGATTCCTTTTCAGGAATAGTGTCAAGATGCTCGTCCCCTATGCTTAGAGAGTTAGTGAGAACTTTGGGTGTGATATCAGCAGACTGAGGGAGTTGAGAAGGACTAGCAGTCATGGATTCTACAAGTTCCATTTGTTCTACTGCTAGTAATTCAGTCATATTCTTTTCTCCCTGATTTTCTATGGATGGAATTGCAACTGATGAACTTGATGAAACATTACAAACTTGTAATGGATCTTCATCATCACTGTCATCATCGTCATAGAGAAGAGCAACATTGCAAAATGTGGCACGTATTTTAGCTGCATGCTCTTTGACTAGTAATTCTTCCATGCTTTTTCCGTTTCTAGCATCTCGTTTTTCTGCAAGTAGTTCAATAGATTCCTCACGAGAATTTTGAAATGATATATTAGCTAACTCCTCCTTAAGTTCTTTTAATATCTCAAGAGCCTCTAGACAAGGGTCTTGCTGGTTTTGCTGAGGAGTTGCTTGAATCATTTGGCACTGTGGAGGTTGGTCTTGATACGAATAGTCGTAATTGTTACAAGGAAATGGATTCCTTGTTTGACAATCAGAGCTAAAGTGGGGACCTCCACAGTACTCACAACAATAAGATTGTTGTGACTGATTTGGTGAATAATATGGATATTGTTCATTTTCAAAACTTTGATTGTTACCAGGAAACTGTTCATAGACAAACGTGTTCCTGGTTTGACACTCAAATCCTTGGTGAGGACATCCACAAAATTCACACGAATATGTCTGTATTTCATGGTGTGGGGGCTGATGGAATAAATCAGTTGTGCCATGGTAAGAATAGGGATTCTGGTTATAGACAGACCCGTTTCCTGACTCCACCATGCTACAACTGGGACAATTACCACTATTATGAGGACCCCCACACCATTGACAATCAAGATGGTGGGGATAAGACATAGAAAGAATCAAAGGGTTTTGGAGGGTGAGGAATGAAGAATCAAAAAGGTAAGAGGGTGAAGGTGAATATTTTTGGTGTTTTTGGAAAACATTTTGTATAAACAAAGAAGGAAAATATTTTTGGGTTTTTTGTGTTCGTTGAAAACTGAATTACAATGTTTTTGGCAATCGTTTCGTTAAACGAATTCGTTTCCTCTTAAATTACAATTTGTAATCTAAAAGTAACCCGAAATAGTAAACGTCACGATTAGTTTTGTTTTTATAAAAATATACAAAAGATGGTAAATTTACAATGGGTGAATTTCAAAAATCACTAATCTTAAAAACGTCTTCAAATACGCAACAACCTCCCCGGCAACGGCGCCAAAATTTGACTCCTCCCAAACTAACCTCAAATATCAACCAGGAATGGTCAACAGGTCAAGCAGCTTGGGAGGGAGTGCAAGATATAAAATCCGTGAAAGTACAGGGAAATCCCCGGGTCGTTAAGTCCCAACGAGGTTAAAATTGTATTTGTAAACGTTTTCGGGATACAGTGATTGGGAAAGTAACCAGATAATGATTTGGATTTATTTTACACTACTGGAATGATTGAGATAAACAATATCAACAATAATATAAAACCAAATAAGCCTTATATTAAAAATAACGTCTACGCGCAAAATAAAAAGTGAATTCGGAGCAGTATTAATCCTAAGGTGGTGAAAATTACTTTTTTATAAACCTAATGACAAAAGAAAATTTTAAGAAAAAGAAAAATATTCTTTTAGACTTTTTATTTAATTTTTATGAATTAAAAACTACTTTTAAGGATTTAAAAAGTAATAAAAATGAAAAGAAATACTAGTATGAAATAAAGTGAGAAAAATGAAAATTTAATTTTGGAAAATCTAAAACAACCTAAAACTATTATTAAAACTGAGAACTATTTTTTTTTTTTTTTTGTGTTTTTATTTAATTTTTATGAATTGAAAATAATTTAAAAATACTTAAAAACTAATATTAAATAAGAAAAGTACTTAATGAGCTAGGAAAAATCTGAATATTTTATGGAAAATCTAAAATATTAAACTAAGCCTAGAAAAAAATATAAAAAGTTAGATAAGCCCAATAATAAGCTGAATTGGGCAAATAAGCACTTTAAATACGCACTTCAAATAAGCACTTCTACACCAAATTGCACCAAAAGCTTAGGGAAGGTTCAACTAATTTAAATAAGGACAACTTAGCAATAAAAAACCAAATAAGCCCACAGAATAAACTAGAAATGCAATAAGCAGTTTTAAATAAGCATTTAGAATAAGCAGTTGGGTACCAAATTACACCAAAAGCTTAGGTAAGGTGTAATATACTAAAACAAACTCATTTCAACAAAAAAACTCAGATAAGCCCTGGCCGCAAGCCAAAACGAGTGCTCAGGCAGATTGTACTATTGAAACCGAAACAAGGCTAAATGGCATACTTTAGAGGGCCTGAAAAGATAACAAAAAAAATTCACAAAAATAAATTAAAAATGTGGGCTTGAAGACAAGCTGTAAAATAAGCTATAAACCAATTTTAAGGTCAAACGGTCAAGAAACGAAGAAATTAAAAATGCTACACTAAGGGGCTGTTGGAACTTGTTTTTGCAGCCCGAAAAAGGTTGAATACGCCTTGTAAAAGAATCTAAAAATTAAAATAAAAATACCACTAAGTAAACAATATATAAGAGTACATTGTCCAAAAATTTTACAAGATTTGGTGTAAATTTGAAGAAATGAAAATTCAAAAACTAAAAATGTTGTTTGAAACATTTTTGACTTTTTCTTGTTTTTGAAAATATTGACTTTTGTGGATTTCTAATGCTTCCTAATGACTGATTATGAAGTAATAAGGTGAAATGCAACTATTTTAAGCTACTATAAATACTAATGAAACTATATTAATGACTATGCTAATTAAAATTTTAACAGTTAATGAGAAGTGAGACTTAAAAGCTAATTTTGACTTTCAATGTAAAAGACCAGTATTTATATTACTTGAATTTGCTATATTAACCTAACTTGAGATGTTACAAACAAAGATAACAACAAACATGCACTAGAACACCTTAAAACCTTCTGAACCAAACACCCCTTAACCAAGGACTAATTTATGATTTCATATGCGAATGAAGGTTATAGGCTATGCTACTGATGCAAATAGCTTATATAAGCTATATTAAGTATATAAAAGCTAAATTGATGCAGAAATGAGCATTGTACTAAGCTATATGAGATAATGCAAAATTATGTCTAAAATAAGTAAACTGAGCAATTTTAAGAACAAGCAAATGAAATATAGCAAATAAGTAACAGATAGTCTTAACTAAACTACATAAGCAGGAAAATAATAGATATCACAAATTTAAGCATAAAATAGGCTAGTAAGCAAATATTGAGGAAATAGGCTAAAATGGGAAATGAAACTTACAAAGAACCTTGTGCTCAGAACAAAGGTACCAAAACACTTTATAAACAATCCTAAACTCCCCATGGAGTTCTAAACCATGGCCATCCACCATTTACCATGCTCCTTGCTTCTTCCTTTTTTTTGATTTTTCAACTATTTTTTCTATTTTTGAGATTTTTGACTAAAAACAGGTTTAAGTTCTTTCTGAGCTTATAAAAGCTTATAAATAACTTATATGAACTTGATGGAGCATTAAAACAACATTTTAACAACTATTGTACCAATATGAGAAATTTACTAAAATATTGCAATTTCTGACTTTAACCAAGAAATTTGAAATTAAGATTAACTGGACTTTGTAATACACTAGTAAAGCTGAGAAAACAAATTAGAAGCCAAAATTATCACTTGAAACTAAAAATTACATTAAGTCGACATTACAATTATACTAAGAAAACTACACTAACTAACTCCTCGTCTATGCCTTCTTGCTTCTTTTTTATAAGTGAATTGGGTTTTTATGACCGACTGAGAATTTCCCATCAACTTCTAGCATTTGGATTGGTCAAATTGATCTTTGCCATTGATTATGTTTTTGGCGGGAAATTGGTTATAAGCCAATTGGCAGGTTGCTTGTGCACCAGGGGGAAGTATTTAATGCTTGGGTGAGGTGTAGGGGACAGGTAGGGGTGGTGGAGGTGATAGCTTGGGCGGTGGAGCAGGGCAAGTGGTGGTGAGAAACCAGGGGTGGTTTGGAGCAATGAGGTAGAGGGAAGAAGGCAGGGTCAATGGTATGTTTGACCCTGGTTTATTATTTAAAATGTGAGTGGGCTGGTGAGGAGTTGGGCCAAGGTTTATGTAGTGGACTGGATCATGGTTGTGTTTGGATTGGATTTAAGGTGGAATAATAATACAAGGGTCCTTTTGGTTATAGAAATTATTATAGGGACCAATTTTGTATTTTCTGAAAATTGAGGGGCTGAACATGGCACTTTTCCAAAGTACTTGTGAGGGTGTAATTTTCCAATCTCGAGAAGTACAAGGACCATATTTAATATTTTCCAATTTTGAATTCCCAGGGACCAATTATGTCAATTCTGAAACTTCAGGGACTAAACTTGTAATTTTCTCAAACTTTTCACCCAGGGACCAAATATGACACTTGTGAATTCCCAAGGGCCAGTGTTGACTTTTTCTCCATATTCAATGCTCAGGGGCCATTTCTGTCAATTTCCAAACTTGAGGGACTGAAGCTGACAACTTTGCAAACTCGTGCTCGTTTTTGTCCTTTTTGGCCTGATTAATGCCAATTTATGAAATATCCGTTCTTGCACGATCACAAACACAAAAGTACAATATCTTTGGCAATTATTGTTAGTTTGTGTATGTTTTGGTCTTAATATAGATAGAAAAAGGTGTGTGAATAAGCACACACCACGTATCTATATCAAGACTTCACCAAATATGATTCAAGATACTGAAGGACATGTGCCGCATATGATTCGAGTTACGCTGCATCTGAAGACGGTTTACGAATATTCCATAATATATTAATCTTTGACCCCACGCGAAGTTAAGTAGATGCGCCGCATCTACTACACAATGCGCCGCATCTAACCCTCAGACAAAACCTATAATTACCCCAAGAGTTTGACGAATTATGTGGGAAGAAAAACCCGAAGGAGACGAATTCGGACGATTTGGCAACACAAGACACACCTCCAAATAAGATTTTAGAGCAGCAAGAAGGTCCTGCATGTATTTAATTCATTAATTAGTTTTGTTTTATTATAATAGTAAGCTTTAATTCATCAGGATTGATGGGCTTGTGGCCACCATACTGATCCCCTTAAAATTGCTTTCTCATCAATTAAAGTTTATATGTTGATGTTTTCGGTGACTTGTATATGTGCTTTGATAACCTCTGTGTCTAGCTGAGTTTTGCTTGGGCTGCCATACCCCCTCCTTGCCTACTTATCTAATGTCTAGAAAGTGGGATAGGCATAAGTGATAATTAAGAGTTTACTCGCCTATATTTAGGATCCAACGAAATAGATTAGATTACGATACAAAACTTATAAAACTAGCAATAAAATAAGTTACAAGCTACTTAACTATCAGGACAGGCCTTCTATCTGTATCTATTATCTATTTTTGTGCATGTTTGCTATTCGCTGATTCATTCTCATTTGTTTAATTTACTGTTTAACTATTCAATCGTGCTAGTCTCTCAGACTAAAACCCTCTTGCATTAGATTAGATTGTAAAACTAACTTAGAATATTAAAATACCGATAGATTAACTAGGAATTACATTCCACTCTTAGTGATCGACACTCTACTTACGACTATATACATATTGATCGGGTACACTACTCGTTAGTGTGTGTGTTATAGGATAAGTCAGCTAAATATAAATGTAAAACTTGAATTAGGCAATCACCTCTATACTACATCATGACACAACACGCATCAGTCTCTCTAATCCCTATATACTCACTCTGTGTCACTTAAGAATTTTAGTCTTTGTAAGTTAGATATGATGGATGAAGCATTAAGGAACCTAAGAGAAATGTTGGATGCAAGGAGGCATATGTTTAGTGTATTAGTTGATGCTTTTTGAAAGGAATGCAAGCTATTATTTACTTAATGAGGTCTAAAGATCACATGCTTAATGTTGTTGTATGTGGTATTTGGAGAGCTAAAAGACTCATAAAATTAATAAACATACTAAATTTCAGATATAATTAATTTCAAATTTATACTTACATGTTTAAAATTATTTTGTTCTTTTTATTGTAGGGTATATTTGGCAACGGGTTAATGAATGGTTTCAACCGATTATGATTGACAATTGCATTTTGTTTCCAATTGCGCGCACTCGGCTGTAACAGAGCTTTTTATTGACAATGGCTATTTACAAATTACAAGGTAAATCACTCGTTCAAATCATTCACTTGAGTTCATTTAGATAATAATGTCAACACTACATGATAGATCAAGTCCATACAAATCATTTACTAACTCATTGTACTTTATGTGCATTTGTACTCAAATTTCAAAAAATTAATTTAATAATTTTGGTAGTTAATGTGGATTGCAGTCATGAGTGGTTTACATTCTTGGTTGTTAATTGTTCAAGTTCATATTTAGAAGGGTTTTATGGTCCGATTTTAATGGTAGTATATGTCTCCTAAAGACAGAGCATTACATGGCTTTGAAACTCCTCTTAATCCTATTAAAAAATAAAAGATTGGTTTTGTACAAGCTAATATGGTTCATCACAAAAAGAAAACTTTGCACTAGAATAAGGGTGTGATAAGTACTATAAATTTATTAGTCTTTGTTGAGCTTATATGCTGCACTTTTTATTTATTATTAGTTTTAGTTTTTTGTGCTGAACTATATATTGTGGGGTTTTCACTTGAGTATGTTTGTATGAATTTTCAGAGCTGCAATTGGAAAAGTGATAATGTACTCATAGTTTCAAGGTTGTACCAAGTAGAAAACCAAACAAATGACAATATATATATATATATATATATATATATATATATATATATATATATATATATATATATATATATATATATATATATATATATATATATAGTACTTATTGTCCATTCATCATTATGCTAATAGTTTAGCTATCAAAGTGAAATAAACTACGTAGAAGTAAAAGGTGGTTGTTAATGATTTCATCAAAAGCAGGTTATAAAAGACATTGTCTTAATGTGTTTATGCTACTTGTATTTATCATATAATCACATGTGTATGCCCCATAGGCCTATACAATTTTGGAATTAATAGAAAAAAAGTGCCAAGAGGATTTTTTTTTTTTTTTTTTTTTTTTTTTTTTTTTTTTTATACAAAAAACAAAGCTGCGTTTGAAATGTTAGTAAAAAGTCTCTTTTATCAAATTAAATGAATGACCAAATAGGTAGTTTCAAATTACGTTAGATAGTTGGTGATGCAACTGTATCAAACTGATCATAGTAACTTCAATTCAAGATGATGAACTAATCATTTCTATAGCATGTCCAGGCGCCCTTTTATGTTTTGAATACATTTATCATTATCATGTCTACTTTTTTGTTAGGTATTGTGACTACTCACATCCTATAAAGGGAAAATTATCTTGGAACTAGGAGGTGGTAATGGTGTTTATACCTGTGAACTAGCCAAAAAGGCAGGAAAGATCATAGCCCTTGACGGAGATTGGTTTGTCTCTTTGAGGTAATTAACCATAATTTGTATTTACTGTTTAAAGTACAAGCAGTTGTTCATTGTGCACGCTGTGTAATTTAAGTCAATGCACCCTCTAACTAAATTTGTAGATGGAGGTCACCTGGGTTATGGAAACATTCGTTGAGGGGTATTCTTATTTTAATAATTCAATTTCTTTAATATAGGATGCTTTTGGTTTCGAGTCTTGAATCAATATCAGTATGAGTTTAGATATAGGGTGGAATGGAACCTGAATGAGTTTATGAGTTTATATATAGGGTATTCAATCTTTGGCCTTTGGTTCATGCACTAACTATTGCATGTTTCTAATTTATTACAGGGAATACAAGATACCGACAACAAGCCACATCTGATGTATATCTCCATCGAAAAGCTACTCAGTAACCGATTTTCTATGCAGGTAATAGAGCTTGGTATTTGTTTATGAAATTTTTTGACTATTCATATTGGTGGCAAATGGGTGGGTCAGCTTGGCTGGGTAACGGTTGAAAAGGGTTTAGGGTCAAAATGGCCATATATTTTGGTATCAGTCAGATTTGGTCAACATGCTTGATCTTTTTTTTTTAATTAATCCTAAAGTACGAGTACAAAAACTGACAGAATCATATAATGTAGTTTTCTTGACTAAAATGATTTAGGTATTTTGTGTATTGTAACTTGTGTACACTTTTGGGTGACTTTCAATCAATTTGATCCGTTGATTCACGTAAAGTTATTATTGATACCAATTAAAGATCAAGTATAATCCAAATTGACCCATTTACTCATAAATGGATTGAAATCGGCAACATGTATTTCATAGTCGTTTATATTTTACTTGAGCGAATGAAAAAATGTAACAAAGCCAATTACCACAATAGCTATTAGAATCTACACCACCCACAAGACAAATTAACATCACATATAGTCCTTCAAAGGTAAGTGAATCTGTATTCTCCTGGTGTAAATTGTAGGTTGTACGATTTATTTCAAGGATGACGTAGCTTGCTTCAGGGGTGCGGTGCTGGTCACATCTATCCATCTACTAGAAATCCACTGGTATGTGTATCTCAGTTATTAGTAGTTATATTAGTCATATACTTAATGAATAAGGAGTCGCTTGTATGAATCACGGGTATTTTGAAAGGATATATGCATTCATTTCACGTAGTTTAGGAAGTAATTGAACATCAAACAACTTACATTTTGTGTGATCATTTGTCTTTTTCATGTTTATATTGACATTTTTTTGCTACATTTGGTCAATAATAAAAAACTGTCTCTTGTGCCTGTAGCGCTGATATAATTTGTCTCGGTATTGATAAAGAAATGCTCCTATATAAAAA
Source organism: Artemisia argyi (assembly GCA_030686995.1). Taxonomy (NCBI): domain Eukaryota; kingdom Viridiplantae; phylum Streptophyta; class Magnoliopsida; order Asterales; family Asteraceae; genus Artemisia; species Artemisia argyi. The sequence continues at coordinate 44,636,000 of CM060709.1, read as the reverse complement.
TTACACAGAAATGTATTTCAGTAAACTATAATGGTGGCAACTTCTACCATTTTTGGTATGAGAATATTTTGTTTCCAACGGGTCAGACTTACATAGGAAAGCTTAAAAGCTTATCTATATATTCAACAAATTATATGTGGAAAACCATACCACAGTGTGTACATATATATACGGGTAATCCATTTAACATTACATTTGCAATCTATATATTCATCTGCTCTTAGGTTTGAAATTGTTGAATAGTTATGCATTCTACTCCAAACTTAAGAAAGAGTTCTCATATATGCTTACTTTTAAGGTCAAAGACACAAACATCAAAGTTGAGTGTCAACAACTTAATGCATTTTCTCTTATCTGTAATAATTCTTTTGTCTTATCAACAAATTCTTTTTAGTTTTTTCCTTTCCTTTTGTTTTCTTTTTTTAGGTGTTCACGGGGAGGAACATTTGTTACTCAAATGTTTGAAGTTGACTACATACCTTTGTGCTTCAAAACTATTAAAGTTGGAGAACACGATACATACACGTTTATTATTTTAATAGTTACATACCAAATTATTTATCGTATCATTGACTTATTACTTATTATTCCTTTCTAAAAATAATGGAATTTGTTTACTTTCATTGTTCTTTATTAGAGTACTTTATTCGCACACTCAACTTTTTAATGAATCATTTCTTTAAAAACCTGTGAATTTCACGGGTCTATAAGCTATAAGCTATTTCTTTAAAAACCCGTGAAATATTTGTGATAATCTTATGCTATTTGCCATTTTCTTTTTATACCACAAGTTCCATAATTTTTCTTTATACAACAAAAAAATAATGTTGCCATAAATTCTGTTTGTTATTTGAACTATAGTTTGATGCACATGATTATGTCATCAAAACATAATGTGTCATTGAACTTCTATATGTTTTTTGTTTCAAACCATGGAATAAAGTAAATTGGCTTATTGTCCGAAAACTCACTCCCACACTACATTATGTGGTTACAAACTTATAACCTTGCTACTATTACTTTTAGTTCATACATCAAGAAATTTAGTAAGTGAAGTTATCCTATCATCTTAAAAAGGGCTTTCTCAGGTCGACCTTTCTTTAGGTTAAGTGGAGTTATTTTGATTTTTACTAATTCGTGTTTAAGTTTATAATGATTGACTATTTGATCAAATTGGTTTTGAACCATTCCATGATTTACCAATATGGCCACCGCTTGAAATATTATTTGCCTACATTTGGTTTAAAGTAACTATAGATTGTGTTTGCAAATGATATGCCTACATTTGACCTCTTTGAATGTCTACATGTTAAATCACATAAGTGAGGAGCATAAAGTTGTTATATTTTACCCTATATGGTTATTAATTTAGCGTATTGTGAATTTTGCAGCCGATGATTCATGCTCATTTCTTTTTAATTGCGCAACGTTCGTAAGATCATAACTTGAAACCCCGTTATACGGTATGTTTCAGTGGAAATCAAAGGCATCTCCCTATATAATGTGGAGGCTAAGGGCGCATCGATGCTTTTATGATTTTGGTACATTGGTGGTTATTGTTTGGTAATATCTTGAAAACTACTACAAATTTCGTCCATAAAAAGACACATTTCAAGGTCTATGATCAAGGCTCAAGAGGTATCTACAATATATATAATAAGAAAAATTAAAATAAGAATGATAAGAAGAAACCACAACCACTCATTTCAGATGTATCTACAAAAATTAATGCATCTCCCCTTAAAATTATCCCTCCTATTTGAAATGTGTGGCTAGAAATCCTTCTTATTCTTTCTATTTTAGTTTTTTCTTCTTACTGGATCCCTTCTATATATATATATATATATATATATATATATATATATATATATATATATATATATATATATATATGACATGTTTTATACCATATTTTAAATTCATATATTATCAATCACAACCTACTTTTACTTACATTTTCTGTGGACTATTAGGTGTTCATGGAACGAACATTGGCTATTAACTTGATTAGCGATCACATACATCATTTGTTGTTAAAGACTGTCAACTTTGGATACGACAACGCATTGACATTTATTATTTTAATTGCTACAAACTCAACGATTGTCGAATAATTCATGTATTATCTCATTGTTTCATTCATATATTGATGGAATATGTTTACGTTCGTTGTTTTCTTATTATCTCATTTTCATATTTCTTTAAAAACACCGTGACTTCACGGGTCTTTAAGCATACATTAGCATATATTTGAATGTCGGAGACGGCAAGCTTGGAGGACCAAACGAAGCAGAGGTTTCGATAGATGTACCGGAATAAATTGTAATAGGTGTTGTTGATGACCCGATAGCATCTATTATTGACTTTACTTATCCAAACATGTTGGATAACATACATGATCCAACGTACTTCCAAGAAAAGACGATTCTTGCTCCCACCAATGAAATCGTCGACACTATAAATGATCATTTGTTGGCCAAATATTCAGGTGAAGAAATGGTCTACTTAAGTTGCAACAACGTGGATAAAGTGAACGTGGTGCCGTCATAGATCAGTCTGTTTTCTCTCCTGAATTTATCAATGGATTGAAGTTCTTGGGTGTTCCAAACCACAGGATTGTTTTCAAAGTGGGAGTACCGATTATGTTGTTAAGAAACATAGACCAAGTAAATGGTTTATGTAATGGGACAAGACTGAAAGTACTTAAATTAACAAGAACCTCTATTCAGATCATTAACGGAACCAACTTTGGAAAAAAGGTGATTATACCAAGGTTACGAAAATGCATATTTAGCATTTGACTCGGAGAAATCTCTAAAATTTCATTATTAGCTTTTTATGACGTATAGAGAAGTACTTGAAGGCCTATCATCACGGCATGGATTGGGTTTTGAATCGATAGGCGCTCACACAAATCATTTTACGTTCGAGACAATCAATTTTACAATCGCCAACGCTTGACGTTTGTTAGTATAATTGTAACAAACTAAATTGCTTATCGGATAATTGACGCATTGTCTCATTCTTTCTTTCATAATTTAAATGGAACATGTTTATGTTATTATTTTTCTTATCATCTCACTTTCTCTATTTCTTTAATAAATAACCCGGTGTCAACTGGTGTATAAGCTAGTTTTAAATAATCAATCCCGAACGCCCTCTAAATATACACATTAGCAATATAGCCCCCGATATAACTAATATGGGCAAACAAAACTTTCTTTGTGGGTCAACAAGAACCGACCCATACCAAACAGTAACCTTTGTTGATTTTGACCCACTACCCCACCCACTTACAGATAATCAAATGAACAGACCAACCTACAATTTAAAATAACTACACTTTGACCCATCTAATAAAAATGTTTAAGTGGTGTCCTTGAGGTAGTATGTCGTAACGCTCTCAAAGCCGAAAAGTAACGCTCTCGAAGCCGAAAAGGATAAACTACGCTCGGGTGTCTTTCTCAGTTCTGTCTCTAAGTTTGCGAATGCCCTGTGCAAAATTTAATTTAATTATGAAAACAAAAGTCTAATAACAAAAGTTAGATAATATTTTAAAGAGATAAAAGGAAATAATCATTATTAAACCACTCATGCTAGCATTTTCCAATGCTACATCTTATGTAGAACATGTATCGATATATATACATATTATATATAAAATTTGGGGCCCCAATAATTTGGAGGCCCTGTGAGACTGCACACCTCACAAACCCTCAAATACGGCTCGTACTCTTTCTTCAACTAAAAAGCACGGAGATGTGATACTAGCAATCCACTACTTTAGACATATATAAAAGGCTGAAATGTCTGTATCTCATACTGATGTGAACGGATTGCACTTTTTGTCCAAGCTTATGATTAACATTTCAAATACGATTATGATCATCATATAATATCAAACATAGATTTATTTATTAATAAAACAAAATTAGGATAATTTTTTATGCATTAAGAATACAGTTTAATATAACTTTTTTTTTTTTTTTTTTTTTACTTTGACCGTTATTGTATAAACCTCTATTTAATGTAACTTAAAGTATTACAACCTCCTAAAAACTTACTTACAATTGAAAAAATAATGGTGCAACCATGCAAATCCAGCCTGACCCATTTTGGCCAATAACTTATTTTGCCTGTTACAAAGGATTGTATCCAAATTTAATCATTCTAATTTCTTGTATCAATTGCTGATTGTAAACCTTATAAATTTGGATTACAATCTAGTTGGAAAAAAGGCGCTGCATTTTTTAAAAAGCACTAAATATTTAAAGTGTTATAGGATTTTGGAGGCTATGGTATTTTAGCATTTTCCATATGAGCAATCTGCTTTCTATGGTTGCATCAAAGTAATGATAAGTTTTTTTACTTTATCATTTTTTACACCATGCTACTACTGAGATAAAAAATTAAATAAATAAATAAAAATAAAATAATAACAATAATAATAATAAAGGCTCAAAAGGGTGTTTTGAACACAAATAAAAGTTCGGAGCGTTTGAATGGCACCAGCTTATCAGCTTTTTCAAAGTGAAATAAATCATTTAAATACTTATTCCTGTACACCTGATAAATAAGCACACTAGCAATCGAACATATAGCAACAATATTAATATATGAGTAGTGCACAACTCTTCCTGGAAGTTGTTTGGTTTTTGGTGCACAAAGTTTCTTAAAGAATACCGCGAAGTTTATTCAAGTTATTAAGATTTTCCATCGAACAATGATCAATTATCATTATAATATAATGGGTAATATGTACACGAAGTCTCGAATTTGTATATCCTTGATTATTTGAATAAGTTTCATAGCCATAGTTAGGCAAAATGGCACTTGAGTTAGTCGTTAATAGTGGAAAAACTTCTGTGCGTGCAAAAGGAGAAAAGGAGTAGCTAGTAAAATCTTTATTTTAAGAAAAAGTATATCTAAAATTTCTTGCAAAACGTTGATATCTGACAACACAGACTCACCTATGTACACGCCTGCTTCAAAGACAATATGTGAAAGACATTCTTCATGATGACCGGCCAACTACGAGGAACCACACCTTAAACCAATCCCACAAGACAAGACCACATAGCCCATCACGCTACTTCATTAACTAAAAGGAGATAAAAAAAAGAGTAGCAATCAACCTAGAGAGTGAACATGACAAGGGCGAGTATACAATCGAATAGTTTTAACGTGTCAAAGAAAGTAACCATCAATTATTCTTCGTTTGAACATCAAATCCAAATTTAAAAAGTTCAACTATGACCTTTTATTCTTTGTGAAATTGATTGTTTAATCAAGTGATTATTAAACAACAAAAAGAACTTTTGGTTTGGTATTAGGCAGACCATACAAATGTTAACCATATATTATGGATATGCATCAAGTGATTAGGAGATAAGGATGATTGGTGGGAGATTACCTTGATTTGTGGGTAATTAATATTTACCTTATTTACTCCTTGTATTCACTCCATATATACCTGTTCTATTGTAATGTATCATCAATCGAAAAAAACAACATTCTCCCATTATATGTATCATGTAAACTTACATGGTATCAGAGAGTTCGATCCTCTAAAAACCCCAAACACAAAACAACGAACCACAGCCCCGCCTCCGGCCGCCAGCTACACGACGGAGGTTCGGAGGGCTCCCTTTAAACCTTAACCTCTATCATATTTCTTTTTCAACTATCAAGTTATTTTCACAAAATAAACCATAAATAACCCAATCGGATCTCTTATGGATTTGACTTCGACGCAACAAGAACAAGGAAGACAACAAATAAATTCAATTCATTTGGAATTCTATATTGTAGTTAATTGGTGGCTGTTGGGTGACGCAAGCAAGAAGTAACAAGAATTATATATTTGATTCTCAATCGAAAAAAACAACATTCTCCCATTATCTGTATCGTGTAAACTTACATGGTATTAGAGAGTTCGATCCTCTAAAAACCCCAAATCCAAAACAATGAACCACAGCCCCGCCTCCGGCCGCCGGCTACACGCCGGAGGTTCGGAGGGCTCCCTTTAAACCTTAACCTCTATCATCTTTCTTTTTCAACTATCAAGTTATTTTCACAAAATAAACCATAAATAACCCAATCGGGTCTCTTATGGATCTGACTTCGACGCAACAAGAACAAGGAAGACAACAAATAAATTCTATTCATTTGGAATTCTATATTGTAGTTAATTGGTGGCTGTTGGGTGACTCAAACAAGAAGTAACAAGAATTATATATTTGATTCTTACATTTGAGTATTAATATATAATATATTTATATCTAGATATAAGCAGTACACAAAGCAGAAGGATAACTAAAATATATATGTATATATATATATATATATATATATATATATATATATATATATATATATATATATATATATATATATATATAGGGTGAGGTTATTTTCAGAACCAAATAAATTGCGAGAACTGCGAGAACCAGCATCAACCAATCAAATTTTTTTGGATATTAATTTTTATTATTTAATTCAAAAGGGTATAATGGTAAAATAACTTTTTTATTTTCTTTTTCAATTTATTAAATAAAAAACGTTTTTGTAGCTCCTAAATTCTAGGGTTTTTTTTCTATAAAGAATAATATTTATTTCCATGTTTAGTAAGATGCATATGTGTTTCTTGTAGTAGATAAATTAAATTTTCAATATATACACTCAGATGATTTTCGAAATATGGATACTTTCAAACTTTTAATGTATGAGCATGTATGCACACGTGCAACTAACTCTTTTATAACTTAAACATCTCTACAAACTTATCAACAACATAAATAATAACTCAAAATTGCACAAGTTAATGATTTACAAAATCTAACACCTCCTAAAATTTCTACTTCATTACAAATGCTAATTAATAGAAAAAAAATTAATTGAGGATGAACATGTGTAAACACCATGTTTTGCAACATCGCCTTTAGTGTGCATATATGCATTCACGTATCCTTGATTATCTTGATCGTTTTGCATATATGCACATGCGTGTAAAGTTTTCATCGTATTCACATGTACATTCTTCGTCTCTATCATTTTCGGTGCATTTGTATTCTTCGCCTTGAGCATAAACCTGGATATTTGCAAGCAATATAATTCACAACAATAATACGAAAAAATTATGGATCATATCTTGTAATAAAGTTAGGGACACACTTTTTATTGATACAAGCCGTAAAAACATATGTGCACAAAACTAAAAACACATGTGCACACAAGGTATCAAAAATGTGAAAACACATATGCACTCTCAATAACACATATGCACACTCTTTTTATTTATATTAAATCACCATAAAACAAGTTTGTACATATATCTATGACTCTTATCTTGATTTTATACAACACTAAAAACATAAATGCATAACTCTTGATTTTATACAACCCTTAAAACACATATGCACACCCAAACACATAATTCAATTGATTTTCTATCAATCTCAAGCATGTACATATGTATTACGTTAAAGTTGAAGTTATATCTACATAATGCACATGTATTTTTTGCAACAATGTACACATATAACATATTTCATTTTTCAGAACGAAAGCAAAAAAAATTCAGATCCAAAGCCAAAAAAAAAAATTCACGTCGAATCTATCGAAGACTCATCTTAGACTACGTGACAAGTCAACATTTGAATCCACATCCATATAACTGGATCACGTGATATTAAAAGCATACCTTCCTTCCATCACTTATTTCATGCCTAACTATTTGTCCCAAAATAGACTGCACTAACAAACACAGTGATAAATGATAATGAGCAAATTATAATTTTTTTTACACAAAGTCTATTAGATACTTTAATTTTGAAAAACTAAAAAATAACAATTTTGAGCAATTGTTTTAATACATGACGCATCAAAAATATTTATAACCAAACAAATATTGAAAACAAAAAAGAAAGACAACACAAGAGATCCGAACACCAAACCAGCGGTGACATCAACTTTCCGGCAACAAAAGCGGCGGCAACAGCCTTTTCCGGCGAGACAACAAATGTAGCAGCCCTGTTCACGACCGGGTTTTATTTTCTTTCGCCGTTCACTGGTTTAATAACCATCGTCATTGTTGATGATGGAATAAAAAAAAATCAAGAAACAAGATCTGAGATTGAGAAGGAGATGATGGCTTGGTTTTGGTTGAGAGAGAGAAACTGATTTTTTTAACCTAATTGTGATAATTGAATACGAAGTACGTATTTAGTGGGGATGGGGTGGTTTTAATATAAATAAGGTGATATTCCAATAATACCCCTTTAACACTTTTAAAATTAAGCACAACTTTTTAGTTATTTACATTTATGCCACACTCATTTATATCCATTGATTAAAAATCTGATGGTCAAGATTGGTTCTCGCAGTTCTCGCAATTTATTTGGTTCTGAAAATAACCTCACACTATATATATATATATATATATATATATATATATATATATATATATATATATATATATATATATATAGTTATTTAATTGTTTGTTTTTTATGTCGAATCTAGGGTATTAATTCCCGAGACGACTTTTGTTGATATCGAATCTAGGGTTCTTATTCCCGAAACAACTTTTGTTGGTGTCGAATCTAGGGTTCTTATCATGTTTAGTTCAGATACTTTAGTTTATCCGGTTTGTTGCGTGTTTATGTCTGCTGGTGCTTGAAGATATGCTTCGCTTGCTGTCGAATGTCTACTTCAACAATTATTTATTAGTTTTACTTTATGTTTATTAGCTTTTAATCTCCGGTCCGAGCTTTCGCGATTTCGCCGCTCGGAATACGGGGGAGTTTTAACCATATATTATGGATATGCATCAAGTAATTAGGAGATAATGATGATCAGTAGGAGATTACCTTGATTGTGGGTAATTAGCATTTACCTTATTTACTCCTTGTATTCACTCCATATATATCGGTTCTATTGTAATGTATCATCAATCCAAAAAAACAACATTCTCCCATTATCTGTTACCCACAAATCAAGGTAATCTCTTACTAATCATCCTTATCTCCTAATCACTTGATGCATATCCATAATATATGGTTAACAACAAAGTGCTTTGTTAATGACATGTAATTATTATCTATGTATGCACGTGAAACCAGAATAGTCTTTCGGATACAAACTTCAGTAAAAAAATTCTCCGATTTTCTCTAACAACCAATAAAGATTGATCAGGAACTTATGTCCTTGCTTTATTTTAAGCAGTTTGAGGTGCTTTTTACGGCATTAACTAGCAAAATGATAGTGGGTGGTTCAAGTCTCAACTCGGACAAGTCAGTGTACGTGTGAGTTTCATGTCAAATAATTTTAATGACATCTCATTACAAGCTTAAACAGAGTACGTTAAGACTGGCCTACAAGCTTAGCGTAAAGACTTATGATGAAAGATATACAATATAATGTAATTTGGAATCCTAAAATAGATAGATAGAAAGATATAGATGCTAAATGTATCTTGGTAACCATCAGTCCACGAATTCTTGAAAAATGACAAGACAAACTGTACAATAAAGATTTATATGAACAAGATAAAAGTATAAATTAAAATAATTTATTTGATGGTTGGGATTGAAACACTGGCTAAGCAGATAGTAACTTATTTCCATGCTATATATATAATAATGAATGTACAAGTAGGTTGCCTCATCGTTATCTTCAAAACCACAAAACTATCAACCCGCTGCCTCAACGTGTTTCCAGTGGTTTGTAGCATTGTTAATGAAAATAGTAGCTTTGCTGTCGATACGAGGATCAGCCCAACAACCAGCTCTGTCTTGATCACTTGGATACACTTTATAAGCCTTCATTGAGTCTTCCCAAGTATCTCCCCCTCCTCCTCTTTGGCTCTTCTTAATCTTAAAGATGCCAAAGAAGGAAAAAGAAGACTTCCTCTGAGATTTGTGTCCACCCATTCTGTTGATTAACACAAGTGAAGGATTGAGAGTCTTCTGGTTCTAAGTTATTTCTGCTATCGCAAGTGAGTCTCTTGGTTTCTAGGAGTTAGGATTTCTACGGATTTTATAGAGGGATGCGACCTTTGTTATGGATGGAATGGAATCAAGGCAAACAAGAATCTTGATACTCCATTTAGACCAAATAATCGGCTTTATGGTGCATTAGCGATTTAAAGTTTTTAATGTGACTATGAGTAGGTAACAACTTATATTGTTTTGAAGGACATTGTATTTTCCCATGATCTGTGTGCTAATATGGCTCCTATGAGCTGGATATTTAAGATATATATATATATATATATATATATATATATATATATATATATATATATATATATATATATATATATATATATAAAGTAAACACAAAATTATTTCTTAATTCCAGCTTCAAATTAATGTTAGTAAGCTTTCATGTAAAAATTATAATGCCAAGACCTGAGTTTGTATCATGTACAAACTTTTATCTATAGTCAGTAACATTTTGGTCTTTTATACGTTATATATTCAATGTTATGAATCAGTATTGTATCGTGACCTTGGAGCTTAGTAAGACTTTAATATACTTCTTTGACTTAAAGAGAAATTCAGAACATGATTTACTTCTGTTAATGTGCATTTACTCACATTTATCATGTATTATATACTGTTTCCAATTTTAAAATATATATATATATATATAGCCATCATAGAGAATAATAGGATACCCGTGCATTGTACTGACGGGTACCCTATAATTAAAACCTTTAAGGACCAAATGATTTTTATTATATACTCCCTTCGTCCCTTATTAAATGTCCTGTTTGAATTTTCAAAGTCTTTCTTTCCCAACTTTGACCTTAAATATTTTTGTTTATGTAATATAATATTTGATACAAAATATATGAATGAATTAAGTTTTAAGTGTATTTTCATTGCGTATAATTTTTATCAAATACTATATAACACAAGTAAAAATATTTAAGGTCAAAGTTGATAAATAAAGACTTGAAAAGTCAAACATGGACATTTAATAAGAGACGGAGGGAGTATTATTCATGACAACAACTTTATGTAAGACAAAAAGTTTAGGTTAACATAACATTAAGCAATGATGAAATATTTCATATTATATACCCGTGCGGGATTGCGGCAATATATAGTCGGTAGTGAGTAATATTATGAAGATAGAACGTAAAAGTGGTTGGTAACGACTTATATTCGCGATTAGTTAATAAATAGTTTGATAAAATTAATTAACATTTTATACGCTGGAAAAGTTACACTTCCTAATCATAAATTATGATATTTTATTTTTGAAAACAAATTTCATTTTTATTTTTGTGGATTAATTTGATGGAAATTTCAAAGAGTGTCGTGATTGGTTATGGAGGAAATAACAAAAAGTTATAAGTTTAAAAAGTCATAATGTAACCTAAAGTTTAATTACACAAGTATAAGTTATATTTAATAACAATATGATGTTAATTTTCATGAAAAAATTCAATTAGTTGCATTGAATTGTTATATGTTACAAACTTTCAAAACTAAAGTATAAATCGAAAGTGTGTAAACTTAATTTCTTTTAAGAGTTTATTTATAGAAAATCCGAAATGCTTAAGATAAAGATATAGGTAAAGATTAAAATTAATGATAAGTATGTGTATTTAAATAATATAATTACTCCTATAGACTTTAGCATCATATGGTATTAATAAATTCATTCAAACACATTTTCATAAAAAAAATATATATATTTTTTATTTTTTTATTTTTTATGGATAAATTTGATGGAATTTCAGGGGGAGTTGTGGTTGGTTGAGGGAATACCAAAAGAGTTTTTGACAAGCTAATTGTGTTTTAAAAACATAATTACTATTGTATGGTATTTCCAAAAGTATTGCCTATTGTATGGTGTTGTATGTTATTTCTTTATTTTTATTTTTTTGAACGGCGGGTTAGTTGTTAGATGTTAGTTGTTGGCTCGAGTTAGTGTCACAACTTCGGGCAGAGATTCCAACCGCGAGCCTCTCTTTAGGGGATAACCCCACTCCTATTCCCAATTCGCCTGATATCATTAGAGCTTGTGGTTCCCAAATGAGAACTTCCCGGTTGGTCACCCAAACCGGTACTACTCTCACTTGGGCTCGCTTAACTACTTAAGCCTATTATTATTTCATTTATGATTATGGTCCATTTCTTTTAATTAAATACAATATGATCGAGCAAGGGGAACTAAATTCGAATCTTTTTATTGTTAAAAGACATCATTTGTGGTTCCATCAACCTTTTTTCATACTCATCCATATATTTTTAATGCGTACGTGGTTGGGCAAATAGTTAACAAATACACTACATTTTAAGTTACCACATGACTTGGTTATATGTTAAACATGTTTGCAAATTTGTAATAATACAAAAGTACGTTTGGGCAAAAGATATATATTTTTTGAACAAAGGCAAAAGATATTTGAATAAAATAACTATCAACAAAACTATTGACTCATGCATGATTGATTATAAAGTTACAAATGCATGCCTTCAGTTAGTTAAAAGAAATAAAATCAAATTACAATTCATCCCAAATGACAAATATTTGAACTCGTTGTTAGTTATCGAATTATCGTGCCCGATATTTATTTAGTCACCTCCAAAATCTTCTTCTAAAAAAATAAAATAAAAATAAAAAAAAATGAAAATTAGTTTATGAACCAAACAAAATATGAAAAAATAACAAACTTCAGCAATTAAAGGTATATCCAGGTTCGTATGGTCTTGTGTAATATTATAGTTTGTTGACATACTTTGTCATTTGTTTAACAACTCATAAATCAAGTAAATAAATGTTACGCAAGCTAGCATCATGGAATGAAGTTTTAGAAGTACAACATGTGGTCACAAGCATAAGACAAACATATATTTTAGAAAGTAATAATTAAAGATATTAGTAATACTCCAACATGAAATGATACCTTTGGGTGAATTCCTTTTTAGATGAATGACTTGCAGATGTAGTATGCAAATAGAAAATGCGTAAACTTTTTTTTTTTTTTTTTTAACTTCTATTAAAAGAAAAGCTTAAATGCTTTAAGACTTCAATTTAAGCTATGGTATGTTTGGCGAAAGTAACTGTTGCTGGAACTGGAGATGGTGCTGGATATGGTTTTGGTGCTGGAGATTATAAAAAAAATATATATATTTTTATAAGCTACATGAAGTAACCTTTGGTTTTAAGAGATTATGGAAAATTATTTTTTTTAGAATCTCTTATAAGTTATTTATGCCAAACAAATATTATTTTTTAAATAGCTTATTTTTTGAAAAAATAAGCATAATCTCTCAACAATCTTGTGTGCCAAACATAGCCAGTTTTATTCACCGCCAGGAAAAACCTTCCTCTTTGTCGACTATATATATATATATATATATATATATATATATATATATATATATATATAGGTTCGATGTTTTTAGTCCCACACCCGCATCATCAAAATAACGAGTTTTCAATGATACTTTTTTCTGGTTCTGAGGTACTGTCCAACACGATTATTATGCAACTCTATTTTGATTATTGTATCTTATACTAGTATCAAGTTTATTAATTTACGGTTGTTATTTGCCTCTTTGGTCTGTTCCACTATAAAGAATGTCTCGTGTGCATGCATATTACGGAGTATTACTTTCCATTTATAGAAAAAAGCATATTTTTTCCTCGTTCAAGGAGTAAGAATAAAGTGAAGTTAAAGCTAATTATAATGACTTAAAGTTTTCAAGTTGGATATAATAATCAACAACCAGTAAAAGAAGAAGAAAATTAAACATATAAAGTAGTAGATGCTGCAGAAAAAAACAAAAAACAATATAGTAGTATGAGAAGGGCTAAAATCAAAACAATGTTCAGAACAGCTCACATTTGAGAATATCTGAAAAAGGACTTCTAAAGTGATTTGATTTTAGGGTCTAAAGATGTTGAACCAATTACGTAGAAATCAAATTAGACGGTCACAATTTTAACTCATCGACGCGAAAGACACAAACAGTAGTTCGTGCTGGGCTTGCTTTGCGAATCCATCCTTATTTATAACGCAATGATTTACGAAGAATGCTTCAATGTATATAAGTCACTGCCACTTTGGCCACTATTGTAAGATCCCATTATTTGGTTCGTTACATCCAACTTGTGGCCAAAAGATCATCTAAACTCTATCAATCAAAGCATAATTATTACACACTTCACAACTTCCATTTCATCAACGGTAAAAATCTGGATCTTGTTCTTTTCATCTTGTCTTGTTCCCATTTGTTACTAATCAGTCATTGTGGTTTGATATTTAGCTTTCAAAGATTGCAAACATTAGTGGACATGAAAAATAAATTATAATAACTAGAGAATCTTCCCTTTCTAGCCAACATAATTTTGGTAGTACAAAGTTTTTTTTAGTGCAAAAGGTGAAATTATATTAACTTTCAAACTTGAGTATATAATAACATCAAGATTTGGACATACCCAAATATGATACATCAATACAAACAAACATCTCTTACATTCTTATTATCAGGTACTAACAACAACTAAATTCATTCTAGCAAACTAATACAGCCACCTTCAGAATTTTCCTATTCACCTTATATGCACTATACCATCCAACATACATTTCCAGCTTACCTCTCTACCTAAATCACTCAACCAACATCAACAGTGAAAAAGGTAGAAGAAGTTATTGGCTTCACTGGGAACCCATACCCTTCCAATCAAGAGCTCTTTTAAGCAACCTACATTTCCATCTTTTAAGAATGGCTTCAGTTGCTTAGAAACACATACTTTGAGGGAAGCCAACCATTCCTCCTATGCCTATGTATTGAATGGACCAAGCAGGTTCATCTTGCACACCTTGCTATTCCATTCAACATACATAGGCCGCCAAGTCATATACCCTTCACATAAGGAGACCCTACTTTATGGTACATCCATACAGCTATACCTCCTAATCAATCAAACATAGCATTCTAGTTTCCTCCAAGGCCAAACTAGACAAGCTATGTGACTGAAATAGGTACAGTCACACTGTTAGAACTCCAAGATACAAGGAATCTCTCAAATGTAATGACTTGCATAAAGAAACAGAGCAAACTATGAGGAAATGCTACTGTTAACCAAGAATCCAAACACTCCTTCAATACAACATACTGCCAATACCAATCACTTTCATTCTTCCATCATAACTATTAGCAGGCTATAAAATCCCCATTAGTTGACCAATTCAATCTCCATTTTTTTTTTGCTATTATCTGATTTTTCATAGATTTCCTGACATTCAATGTGAGAAGTTTTATCATGACACTTTCTTTAATATTATTGACCAAAGCTTCCTCAGTTCTACATTCATCTTTGAATAATCTCCGGTTTCTTTCTTGCCACAAGTAATAAACTGTAGCAGCCACAATTAGTTTGTCAATAGTCCAACAAAAATTGTTTCTGACTTGTTTTTCTGCAATGAGCTTGCAATTATCCAGCATCTTTGCTCAAAAAAGAAGACATTGTCACCATTTCCACCCAAACTTTATTAGCATAATGACACTGAAAAAATAGATGCTCATGAGAATCATTCCTTTGTTTACACAAGCTACACAGAAGATTTCCACTTATTTGCCATTTCTCCATTCTATCCTGAGTTAACAATTTCCTTTGAACTGCTAACCATAAAACAAAACTATGCTTTGGGATTAATTGTTTAAACCATACAACCTCATTCCACATAACTTTTGGCTAATTTTCTCTCATATCAACCCATGCTTGAGCAGTGGAGAACCTAACTTCAATCCCATCATTAGTTACCCAAACCACCTTATCCATTTTATCATCTTGAAGAGTAGGTATAACAATGTTCTGCAAAACTGGATATTTATCAACAAGACTGGTAGGCCAAATCCAAGCATTATTATGTATCATGTCAGCAACCATAGCATCCTTGTTAAGCCTAGCATCATAGATATCCCTTAGAGTTATAAAATCACCAATTGGACCATAGATATCCCCATCATAGTTTTCCATCCCCATCTATCACCAGGATCAACTTGAATGCTCCATATACTTCTACCTTTTAACTTTACCACATTTACCCATGTTGCCCACAGAGACTTTATTCTCCAAGATTTTCCAAAACTGTTTAGTGAGTAAGACCATATTCCATTTTCTCATAGATTTGATTCCCAAACCACCATGTTCTTTAGGCCTACAAACTATTTTCTATGCCACTCTTGCTTTACCTTTAATTGAATCACCAGCATTCCATAAGAACCTTTTAAACAACTTATCAAGATCATCAATCACAGAATTAGGTAATAGATATACAGATGCCCAGTATAATTGCATAGAAGCTAAGACAGATGCAATAAGCTGAATTCTTCCAGCATATGACAGCAATTTACTTCTCCAACAATTAATCGTTGCTTCTTTGTCAATTAAAACTCTGCAATCTTGCACACTCAATCTTTTAGTTATTAAAGGTACTCCTAGATATCTCACTGGAAGACTTCCACTCTTGAAAGGTAAGATTTGCAACAATTCCATTTTTTCCTCTATCTTAATACTTCCAAAAAACATTATGCTTTTGCTTAAATTTGGATGTAAACCAGAAACAATACTAAATTCATCAAGAGTCTTTTTAACAACCTCAATAGAACCCTTATTACCCTTACATAGCACAAGAAGATCATCAGCAAAACACATATGGGTGAGTTTAAGCTCATTACAACCAAAATGATATCCAAATTCATCTGATTCTTCTACATTCTTGATCATGAGCAGTTTAAACACTTCCATTACCAAAGTAAACATATAAGTAGATATAGGATCTCCTTGCCTAAGTCCCCTTCCTCCTTTAAAATATCTATGAGACTCACCATTTAAGCATATAGAAAATTTAATAGTAGATACACATTGCATGATCCAATTTACCATCTTACTGTGAAAGCCAAATTTGTGCAGAATATCCTCCAAAAAAGCCCAACTAACAGTATCATAGGCTTTCTAAATATCAATTTGCATAGCACATCTTTTTGGACCATTCTTTCTATTGTATCATCTTAACAATTCTTGAGCAATAAGAATATTATCTTGAATGTGTCTACCAGGAATAAAAGCACTTTGATTGATATGTTCAACCTTTTCTAGCCCATCCTTAATCCTATAAGTAAGAATCTTACTAATACATTTATATATGACATTGCAACAAGAAATAGGTCTAAATTCAGAGACTTTGTTAGGAACACTGACCTTGGGGATTAAAGCAATCAGTATAGCATTCACTTCTCCCAACAATTTATTGTTCCTAAAAAACTCTTTCACAGCAAGACATACTTCATTCACAACCACATTCCAAGCTTTTTTGAAGAATTCAGATGAGTATCCATCAGGTCCCGATGCTTTATCACTATCAATATCAAACATAGCTTCTTTGATCTCAGCATCTGTAACATCTTTTACCATACCCTCAGCTTCATCAACACTTAACTTGCAACTGAAAATACTCTCCATAACAGGCTCCACAGGAACTGAAATACCTAGAAACTTCTCAAACTGTTTAACAAATTGCATAGGCACATCATTTCCTTCATATCTATTTCCATCCTCATCACAAATACTCTTCACTCTACTCCTATTTCTTTTAGCTTTAAGGGTGCTATGGAAAAAGCTTGTGTTTTTGTCCCTATTTTTTAGCCATAAGACTTTTGCCTGCTACTTCAATAAACACAACTCATCACATGTAGCTTGAGTGTACTTGTTTAGAGTATCAACTGCTTCTTTCTTTACATTCTCATCATGTGGACATTTATCAACATTCATTTGCTTATTTTTCAATTCCTCTTTTAACTTTCTCACATTCTCAAAAACATTACCATTCTTCCAACTTAAACTATTCAAAGGCTTTTTCAGCTTCTTGACCAGCTTATACATATAACAACCAACAATAACCTCATGCCACTCCTTTTTCATTGTATTAATGAAATCCACTTTGTTAGCTAAGAAATTGGAAAACCTGAATGATCTTTGTTTTTTAGGGATACCATTTTTGATATGAAGAACTGATGGGCTATGATCTGATATGATGTAAGGTAAAAAAATTCCATAAGCACTCTGGAACACTCTTATAAACTCTTCATTGACAAGAATTCTATCCAACTTCTTAAGAACAGAACACCTAGGATTCTTCAGAGACTTTGTCCATGTAAAATGAAAACCACTACTACAAATATCATCCACTTCCAAGTTATTCACAACATCTTTGAAATCATGCATATCTTGACTGCTATGTGAACCACCAGAAAAATGTTCAGATACATCCAAAGTAACATTAAAATCCCCTAAAATGACCCATGGAATCTTACTCACAACTTGTTTATTCAGAAGCAAATCATCCCATAAACTTTTCCTTTCTATACCACTATTACTAGCATACACAATACTACAGTAAAACTTTACATCACTTTGAACCAATTCCACTTTACACACGATTGTTTGAGCAGTCATATTGACTATCATCAACCTTACATAATAGGGGTTCCAACCAAGAACAATTCTATAGGTGATGTATGAATATAAAATATATAAGAATCAAATAAACGCAGCGGAACAACATCACCCACACGGATCTCATATAGCCATATGATCAATCAAATAATAAACAACAACATGTTATACCTTTGTAGCGTGATCGGTAGAATCATATGGAGACCATCACCAACACCATGAACCATCTATGAAACCAAGTGACCAAAATAGATCACCTCTATGATGGAAACACACTACACGTCATAGATCACCACCCGATGCTAGTCTTGACCCCGTAACACGCGATCTAGCCTTGAACTACACTAGAATAAGGTTAGATGAGATCAAAAACACTAAAAACTCATATGGTTGAGTTTAATTTCATGGCTTTTGAGGAGGGGAAGGAGGAGAGACTTTTGGTAAGTGGTTATTATGATTGATCCTTTCCTAATGACCAAATCATTAGTAGTTATCAACATGTAAGTAACACTTAGCCCCTTGTATTTTCTCGTCTTGTCCCTTTCCTCCCTAGGCCATCCATAAGGGCTTACAAATGGGCTTACCCATTTGTTATGTCCAATCCAATACACTAAGTACAAGCTTAGTGATTAGTGGCCCGTTATTGATCCCAAGTTACGTAGTCATTTATATATTGTAAATACGATAAATACAATCTATAAAATGGTGTCTCTGTGTATAAGTGTGTGACCCCATAGGCTCACATATGTCTAGCCATATAATTATTTATTATGACACGAGCATACTCCAACAGCTCCCACTTGCGACGTCATAATAATCAAGTAATTATACAAGCAAAGGTTAGCGTCTAGCAACACGCCAATGCCCCTAGAAATATGTGAGGGTAGTTTCTTAAACTTCTCATTTAAATGGTTTTAATGTCATCTTTCCTTTTGTTACAGATACTATGTTGAACACTAGACATGGATCAAAGTCATTCCATTTGTTCAACTATTCTGTTTCTCGATCTAGATATTGAACAAGATTACCAAGTGAATTAAGATTCATCTTAATCTCATTTGGGTACGGCCATACAAACATCTATTCAATTCATCGAGGGGCCCAATAGTATCTAACTCCATGACATGTGGAGGAACAAATCCTATTTTGACTGCACGTGTCATTCATGTGTTTCAAATCACTCCTGAAAATGGTTTTTATAACTACCTTATTCAGGACAGCGTTTAACCATATCAAAGAATAAAATTCCGCACATGCAAGACCTACTTGCATCTCAAGTCTAAGGATAAGAGACATAACCATTTACGAGATTCACTATTGACGCCGATCCATGCAGTGAAATCTCGAAGGTTGGGTCAGTCCAATGTTCATCACAATGAACAACATATGAGTTTGGCAAATAAATCACCAACACGCTCACATTTACCTTAATTCAATGATACTCCTGTATCGTCAACTGGCAATGGACAATTTTAGAATAAATAAATTATTCATGGATTTAAACATGCAAATACAGAACACAGTAGTATAAATGAAGACGATAATACCCGGTATATCAATTCATTATATAATACGACTGCTTACAGTTCCATTATCCAAATACTAAAAACAGATATGCACAAGACTACATATAGATCAGAATCCGATGTTTCCACCATGATCAATTTTGTTGTACAAGACAACAAGTAGTCATCTGAGTAAACTTTGAGAATACTTGTTTCAAAATTCAAAAAATGTTTTGAATGATGATTGTCATTTTGTATGTGTGCAATCAAGTACATTACGAGTAATGCAACAATACATTCCATAGTGTATTTGAAGCTAGCAAAACACCTACTTTAGACAGTCATAATAACAGTTTCCTAAACTGTAAAGTATTATTATTCTTTTAATGTATAATGCATTAATGCTCTCAATCGAGCACATCTAGTTAGAGGTGTCATCAATCATGATGTCATCCTACTACGACTAGGGTTGAGCATCATCTCAGTTATATAAGCATTAATGAATGAAAACATAACAGAGCTCCTCAAATATCCGTAAACGTTTGAACAACTATTTGGTCCTTTGCAGGTCCATTAGGTTGTTCGTTTAACAATTATCTAACGACTTTCACTTAGATATTTGTTGTTATCAACTCATCTTGCATTCATGCAAATGATATAAATAATCCAATACATAATATGACTTACATAATGAATCCTTTAGTCAAACTTAAGATTTCCATTCATGCATTCAATCTCACCATGTAAGATTGATCATTGAGACTCCCCTCAATGACATATCATATTGTGTTTAGATTATTAACCGCTTATGTTTATTCTAATAAACACATTCAACAAGGTTTTATGTTTTATTTCCTAAATTCCTTAATTAAAACTTCATTCCAGGCTAAGGATTAAAGTCTAGCTTAGATGGAATATTGTTTCTTATATGTTAACAACATATGAGATTTAAGAAAATAAATTCATTTATCCTACTTGCACTCTGAGTTCTCAGGAGTAATCTTATTTAATCAAAATCAAATTAATGATTAAATTAAGATCTCTGCTCCTAGATGCATGATCTAATCCACACCTGGATTCTTATGTCTTGTATACATAATAAAGATTATACAGATTCATAAACCCTTTTGATTACTCATCGTCCTCGCAAAAGTAATCAAAAGTGTTCTAAAATTCTATTGTCATATTTCATTTACATGAAAACAAGTATGACAATTAATCATCTTTATACATTTAATGTTTGTAGGTATGAAGATTTAATCATAATCAATTTCTTGAGTATGAGTAAACTCCTTCTACTACGCATGCATTAAATATGTGTACAAGTTTGTCCTTATGAGTCTTCTAGTTCAAGAAACTCATTTTAAACCTCACAGTCTAACTAATTTGGTAAGAGATCAATCAAGCTCCATGAGTGATTATCTTCAAAGGACTGCATCTTAACATTCATAGTTTTGAGTTATTCATCAGATTCAAGATCTGATAATGCATCTCTTTAGTTAGCAGGTTCACTATGATCCTCCAACTTATGTCCCTTAACATTGATACAAAAAAATATATCATTCATGTGTTAGGGGTATCCTTGCGTATTTATGAATGAGAGATATCAATCTATGGTTTAACATATGCATGTTCACCCTTAGTATGACATTAGCAAGTGTACTCAAAAGGTTGTGTATTTAGCTCTTGAATAACTTCAAGATCTAAAGGTGCTCCCACTTGCTTTTGTAATTGGAGACTAATCTCCAAGTACTCAGCATCTTGATAACAATAAATTGTTTTCAAGTGGGACATCCAAAATACATCATTAGTTCTTGATTCTAGTTTGTTAATTACTTACTCTCAGGTATTTAACAAATTCAGAACTTCAATCAAGACATAATGGGATTCATCCCATTCCATAATACAATGGTGTCCTAAATTCCTTCTGGGTTGGAACCATATTCGGTGTACGCATGGCACATCCAATTTTCTAACCTTGATTGCTTTTGAGGTAAAAGAGTTTAAGTCATCAAAGATCAAATGATATCCATGATGGACATACCATAAAGTTGTGGTATTCCACATGGATAGATGTTGTGAGACTATCACACAACTCATTAGATGAACTTATACTCTTTGGCTTACGTATCTGCCAACCAATTCATACCAGATGGCATCAATAGTATTATTAGCCTACTGCATACTTTATATTTAAAGTCTTTGACCAAGTCAATGACTTCATGTGTATGTTTTAACTAGAAAACATAAACATTAAATATTTTATTATCCGTCGTAAGTGTACATGTCTTTAACAAGAAGACACAACAAATTAACGTCTTTACTTTACGTTATAAGTCTTTCAACAATTAACGGAATTGATGTTTATGTCTTTACAAGAGACCTAAACATATTCAACTGAAGTAATTATGAGTGCCAACAATTGGCCTCAATAGTAATTTCAAGTTAATTACATACTTCATGATTATGAATTTACAAGAAGACATAATCATATTACTAAACAATTCAGCAAATATGTTGAAGTAGCTTTTCATGTTATCTTTACATTTTGTTCTAATTAGGGCAACATACATTTTATATGTATAAGTCCTAGTAGAACTTAGTTTTCTTACCTTGCAGTCAAGAAAAACCATTAGTCATATTTTTATATGTTGTACCTTGCACACAATTAAGATTTCTCCCACTTGTGCATGGAACAACATCATGCAAGTAAATATGACAGTGTCATAGATAACATATGATTTTAGTCAAAATCAAAATATAGATGTGTAGAACTTTTATCGCTTTTATAATGAATCATGCATAACAATTTTATTGATAACATTTCAGGAAGCAACATCAGGAACGCGACAAGTTATCTAATAAAATTTATGCTATGGTTCTCATAAAAACTATGATGCTTCACATGTGGAAAGTAATGTATTATTTCAAGACAATCTAGAAATAAGTTGGGCAACTTGTAAGTTAATAGAGCTTACAACTCCCAATGGATTAGAGAACATGACATGTGCTTCGTCACCAGTAATACAATCACGTAGCTCCCACTGGATTAGGTAACATTATAAGTGTTACATCACCAGTGGAGAGTGAGTGACGATTGGATACTTTCCTTCTTTCTTTGAATATCTACACATTATTGCTAATGTGAGTCACTTTGACTAGTAAACATGTACTTAGGTATTCAAGGAAGTGCATCAAGTTCTAACATATAGATGATGGGCTAGCCATCATTTTAAGCTTGAAATTAGGCATGCAGTTCCTCCATGTTTATTGGGTTAAGACACATTACTAGGTAATCATGCTAGTAATTGCCTTTACCACTTTGCGGTTTATTGATATTTCCGTTTTCTAATTACTTAAACTCATTTTAGTTTGGTAGCTATAGAAAACATGTTCTCTAGTTATCCAAATATCTTATATTTCTTCAAGGTTTTAAAACCGGAACTAGGGTTATAAAACGAACTTGATGAAATAAGATGTGCAACCATACTTAACCGTTTTGACTTTACAAGACATCACGATTTCTAGAGTATGTGTGCTTTGAGTTTGATTAGAATTAGGACAATTCAAATATTCCTATTATGGCTTTTCCTTATAAGGAAAAGGATAGGAACAAGTCTCTTTCTTACAAGGAAAGGAAGACTTAGTTTGATCCTTTTAACAAGAAAGGAACAAACTTTTGTTTACGATTTGTGTTGCATTAATTCATTAATTGAATTCTCAAAGTTCATATTTAGTATTTTCGATAAGTATCCTTTTATAAATTAATTACCCCATGTTTACAATTTAAAACAATTAATTTACGTAAAAGGCTAAGATCCACATTGTACTTCTACTATCACATCAGTTGATCTGCTAGCAATAGTAGATTCAATTGGTAGGTGACGATCACCAATTGCATTACAAGTGCAACTCTTAGATCCTTATGGGACTCATGGCATCTAGTGTCAAACAACTAGTGTCATGTAGGCATGTTTAGTCCCATCTTTGCCTCAGGTCAAGGTCTCACCGCTTAACTCGATTAAGTCATCCAATATGAGGACGTGCGAGAATATATCTAGGTCTCACGCAAAGAGAATAGTCACCTTGGGTTACAATTCAACCTAGGTCCCACGCATAGGCAAAAGGTAATTGCAAGTGTTCTCAATATTGGACGGCATGACTTAAATTTTGACGGGGTAAAAGTTTTGATGTGAATCAAAAGGTGTACGAAAGAAGCATGCATTCATCCTTTGTAGCACAAGTTAAAAACTTTTCTTAACTTAAGTCTAATCATTGTTTTAATTTATGTGTGTCAAGTTGTCCATTTTCATGACTAATATTAATCCTACATGGATAATAAAGTTTGGACAATACATAAATAAAATAACATACATAACAAGTTTAGGTGTTATTTAAAAAAAACAATGATTTCAAGTTTCATAAACTTAGTAAAACTAAATCAAAAGACTTAGTTTTGAAAATGGTTTGTGTTTCGTTTTAAGTTTTATAGAAAACTATTTGCAATTTTACATATGAAATAAGATATATAAAAAGCAAAACAAACACACAACCACAATATGCAAAGCCTCAACCGATGAAAAAACCTATGCTTGGTCTCGTGATACCACTATAGGTGATGTATGAATATAAAATATATAAGAATCAAATAAACGCAGCGGAACAACATCACCCACACGGATCTCATATAGCCATATGATCAATCAAATAATAAACAACAACATGTTATACCTTTGTAGCGTGATCGGTAGAATCATATGGAGACCATCACCAACACCATGAACCATCTATGAAACCAAGTGACCAAAATAGATCACCTCTATGATGGAAACACACTACACGTCATAGATCACCACCCGATGCTAGTCTTGACCCCGTAACACGCGATCTAGCCTTGAACTACACTAGAATAAGGTTAGATGAGATCAAAAACACTAAAAACTCATATGGTTGAGTTTAATTTCATGGCTTTTGAGGAGGGGAAGGAGGAGAGACTTTTGGTAAGTGGTTATTATGATTGATCCTTTCCTAATGACCAAATCATTAGTAGTTATCAACATGTAAGTAACACTTAGCCCCTTGTATTTTCTCGTCTTGTCCCTTTCCTCCCTAGGCCATCCATAAGGGCTTACAAATGGGCTTACCCATTTGTTATGTCCAATCCAATACACTAAGTACAAGCTTAGTGATTAGTGGCCCGTTATTGATCCCAAGTTACGTAGTCATTTATATATTGTAAATACGATAAATACAATCTATAAAATGGTGTCTCTGTGTATAAGTGTGTGACCCCATAGGCTCACATATGTCTAGCCATATAATTATTTATTATGACACGAGCATACTCCAACAAATTCTACAACTCGATGTGCTATACTGCACATTTGAAATCCATTCCCATTGTCCAAACACCCTATTTCCAACTTTCAAAATATTATTGTGTTTAAGATGAGTTTCAATAAATGCACATACCTGCAACTTTTCATCATTTAAGAATTTCATTGCTTCATTATTGGTAGTACAAAGTTAGTCTATGGAGAGTAGAGATCGAAAAAGGGATATAGTGTTCGTTTGAATCGAACATAAAGGAAAAGTGTGTTTGGTGTAACAAAAGTAATTAGCATTGCACAAGCTCTTTCTTGGATGCCCCCATCTATATGCGCTACGATTAAACTATTTCCCATTGTAAATTCCACTTGCGTGCGGGCATGGTGCATCAACATTCTTAATAAACAACTAGGAAATCATATTCGAGTTCTAAACCATTGGAATCAATATATAATCATTTTTGTATTTCAATGGGCGACGAACGAGTAAATACCATGAGTAAGTTTAACATTCCTAATTCACGGTCGGAAAAAATGGATCTATGTGAAATATATAAGTAAGAACCAAATAAGTTTAGAAACCAAAAAAATAAGCCTAAATAAATACCCCCTTAAGTACAGATTGTTTAACTTAAGAACTAGTAACATGTCATCAAAATGGCCATTTTTCCCCTAATTTGACACCTGGAATGAGATATAGATTGATCAATAACAACTCTTTGCAGAAAAAAAAACATTTACCATATTAACTTGGAATATTATAATTATTAATGAATTACTGAAAAAGGTTTTGAATAATGTGCTATGTAATGAATTAATATGCAAAATTTACAAGAGTCATCCCGGCCCTCAACTAAAAATAAGCATGAAGACAAACCATACACAAAATAAATCAAACTATATTACAGTATTTTTAGATCTGCTTGCTTAATTATTTGAGGTTTAGTAGTATAATGATTTGAACGTATCGAAGTTTAGTGTATAATGCTCATCATCAAAGCTACATTTCCATCCATGCATGTAATTATCAAGTCATCCAAAACTTAAAAATGATTATTAATAAGTTTCCTTGAAAATTTGATGAACTCCAATGTAATATATTGAATCGTGGGAGTTTGACGAATTAAAAGGCGAAATGCTTTTCGGGGGTTTGTAGTTTGGGTAAGTTACAGTTACAGATGATTCGATTAAAGGAAAATACAAATGCAGAGTAAGAGTTTTTTTTAGACAAATGGTTCTCTTTTAATTATAGGTTGTATTGGTGTTTGTGGGCCCACAATTTTTCTTTGCACCATTTAAATTTTTAGTTATACCCTTCAACTTATGCAAGAATTTTGTATACATTTCCCTCATTTGAAAACTTTACTTAAACTCTTATTTAAGATATATTTTAAAAAAAAACAATCACATATATTACCATTGTTGTTTAGGGGTCTCAATTCAAGCCAAAGAACAATCTCCATTAAAATTCATTCAAAGCTCCGAAACTAGGGCTGAGCATTACAGACTGTGTGCCGGCCCGAATCGAGAAACCGGCCTGAACCAGATGGACCCCAGCGGACTGGACAACCGGACATTATGCTTTGTTGTTTCGGTCCGGTCCTTGGTCCGCCCTTTTAAACGTTTTCGGTCCTCGGTCTTGTTCGGTTTTACGCACAACCGGACATTATGCTTTGTTGGACCAAACCGATCGACGAATCAGACCAGATCGACCCGCACTTTGATTGAACATTTCAGTCTGGTCCTCGTTCCGGTATTTTGAACCAAGTCAGTTTTGGTCGGTCCGTTCCAGTTTTTGGACCATGCTCAGCTCTATCTGTAACATACAATGTAATGTAAAGATAAATAAAAAGGTAAAAAAAATTAATTGTCAAAAATATGTTAAAACTTTTAATGTCAGTTAAAAGGTTAAAGAAGCAAAAGAGTAAGAAAGAAATTTAAGAAACCAAAACTATTTTTAAGTTGACTATTTCAAAAACTATTTTTAAAAACATTTTTATATGACAAAGTAAACATAAAATTGAATTTTAAAATTTAAAATGTATTTTGAGGATAACAAATTACTCATTTTTAAGTTTTTTAAAAGATTAAAGAAATGTATTTTGTATTATATCTGCAAATAATTATACTTGCGAAATCATGATTCTGGTTTGACCCTTGATGCAAAACGATACAAGCTCAATTGTAGTCATTGAGAGAGAGAAAAAAGACATGAGTTTGAAACAAAAGATAATAAAAATTTAAGGATTAAACACTCCAACAAATTTGTCATTTTTACATGTTTTTTTCTTCACACTTTATTAAATGTATTTACATTTAAAAGTATAAAGAATGGTATCAAAATTCTCACACATAAAAAATATAAAGAATTTCAATCTTACACTTAAAAGTATGAAAAATATTTTCAAAATTAAAATCACCACATTTAAAAGTGTGAATAATTATTTCAAAATTAAAATCATTACACTTAAAAGTGTGAATTGTGAAAAATTATTTTAAAAGCCTCACAATTAAAAGTGTGAACTGTGAAAAATTGTTTTAAAAGCCTCACACTTAAAAGTGTGAACTTTTTGATTCTTTACACTTTATAAATAGTTTTGATTTCTAAAATTTCTTTCTATGTTTTTGCTTCTCTAACCTTTTAACTAACATTAAAAGTTGTAACGTATTTTTGACAGTTAACTTTTTTTTATTATTTATTATTATTATTATTATTATTATTATTATTATTATTATTATTTACCTTCTTATGTATCTTTACATTACATTTTATGTTACAGAGCTTTAAATGAATTTAATGCAGATTGCTCTTTGGCTTGTATTGCGACCTCTAAACATCAATGGTAATATATATGATTGTTTTTTAAAATAAAGTTTTCAAAGGAAGGGGAAATGTATACAAAATTCTTGCATAAGTTGAAGGTTATAACTTAAAATTTTAAGGGCCAAATGAGGATTTGCCCCATGAAATTCACCATGCTTAAAGCCTTTCCCTTATTCCATTTCGCATTTGTCCCATTGTGACTTATGCAACCTAAGCGAATCGTACAAACCAATACCATGTTGCCACATGTCCTCGTACCAAGTACACTTTTGTAAGTGTGTGTAAGACACAAGTACATGTGTGTAAGTGTCCTTTTTCTTGCAACTAGTATAATGTGTAAGTGTACCATTATGCAACTTGTACAATTTTTGCAAATAAAATATGCATTATTTTTTTATGCAACTTGTACAATTTATTTTGATTTGACATTTGTAGTAGTAATTGTACCTTTTATGCGAACTGTACAAAAGTTTATTCGATTTGACATGTGAAATAGTATTAGTACTTTTTATGCGTTTTGTACATTTTTTGTTTGATTAGATAGTTGTACTTTTTATGCGATTTGTACTTGTAATTAATATTTTAATTTATGCAACTTGATTTTTTTAGTAGACTTGATTTGTGAAATAGTTTTATTATTTTTTATGCGATTTGTACTTTTAATTAGTTTTTTAATATATGAAATGTACAATATGCGACTTGGTGTTTCAAAAAACATAAAATTCAAAATACAAACTAGCACAATCTAAATCAAACACACACAAAATAAACCTTATATTTGAAAAACTTGTAGCAGTTTCCAAACACAAAACAAAAGAGCGAACCAAAAAAACAAGAACATATACCCAATCAAACTTCCCAAACACAATCAAACACATATTGCATTTCAATTTTTTTTTCAGAAACCCTAACAGTAGCAGTTCCAAATATGTCAATTGCAACCGAGGTATTTGATGCAAAAGTGAGTGTCCGGTCTAAGATGCATTACCTGGTGTTGGGAATTAAACTAAGAGTGCAAACTGCTAGTGTTGGAATTCCCACTGCTGGTAGAATACACTAGCAGTGGAAACATCATTCCCACTGCTGGAAGATTACACTAGCAGTGGAAACATCATTACCACTGCTAGTACAAAGATAAATATAGAAAAGATTTGGTGCATATCTTATTCTGATAGAATATACTTATCTTGTAAAGGACTCCTTGTGTCTTATAAAAGGAGATCCTAGGATTAGGGTTTCATATATCAGTTGTCTATATACGTTTCTAGAGCTTCAAGGTGTAACCCTAGTGATATTAAGATCACTCGTATTATTATCATTAATAATATTGGAGCTAATAGTTTGTTTACATACATTGTTCTTATTCATTTACAACTGTCTTACTCACAATCAAACTTCTAAGTGTTGCTAAGTAGACTCCGCATACTTAGTGATATAATTCAAAGTATCATATCAACACAAGTTCAAGGTGTGTAGATCCATCACCTGGTAAAGATTAAAACTAAGTTGGCAGCCCACCCAAATCGTGATATTATGTTGAGGAATAGTATCTTTGGGCATTGGTTAGATATCCCCCATAGCCCCAATGATAATCATTTGTTGAATTATGTTCTTCAACATCAAGTTTTTGTGCCACAAGTAAGTATTTCTTGCCCAGATTTAATCTACAAAATAGGTAATCAGGAACTTCATTTTGGTCGTCGTGAGTTTTGTTTAATTACTGGTTTTAGATCTGGCAATCTTCCTCCAGAAGATAGCAGGCAAAGTTGTTTTACTTACCATGTGTTTCCTGAAAAGAAATCCAAAAAAACAAAGAGTGTAAAGGCCAGTGAGCTATGGGTTGTTGTTCAGGATGAACAACGCTGGGTTGCATTGAACGATGAAGATGTCGTAAGGGTATGTCTTTTGGTTGTGTGTGAGCTTATATTTATGGGCCGTGAAGAGTTTTTAAACGTGCCTCACCATCTATTGACACTAGCTGATGATTTCTTTGCTTGGAATGCATATCCATGGGGAGAATACATGTGGACATATTTTTACAAAAGAACAGTGAATGTGGTTCCTAAGCATGCCAATATACATTTGGAGTTAAAGAAGCAAGAATCGAAGAAACAGGCGACATATAATCTGAATGGTTTTGTTTGGGCGTTAAAGGTCAGTAGTATGGGAAGACGTGTTTTTGTCTGTCTAATAATTTTTCTTATATTAATATTCCAAGTTTTGCATATATTGACTAATTTTGTTGTTATTTTCATGTTAAAATTAGATATGGATTCTTGAAACATACCCTAACAGCAAAAAATGTTGGTCGAAAGACACAGATGTAATTCCGCGGGGACTAGGTTGGTCGAACTTTAGGAGATTTGAAAAAACATATTATGAGCGGTTGTTTGTGCAGGTAATCATACTCACATTTTTTGCCATCTTGTTATTACATGTGCTGTTATACAAATAGTAAATGTTTAATCTTGATTTGATTAATAGGATCTAAAACCCATCATTGACCTTGTTCCAACTGAGAGAGAGCTGCAGCAACCATGGTTCATTCGAAGTCTTGCCTTTTTTATATGAGAGGATGTTCCTTTTATTCAAGCCGTTCGACCAGATGTTGTTGGATTGGCTAAGGATAAAGAGGGTTCACCTTTGATAGCAAGTGAGATTGTTTTAAAGGATGCGTCTCCCAAAGAAATTCTTGCTGGAAAAGAGGGTTTACATGATGTGGCCCTACCAGATTCTGGTGTCCGACAGGACATTGTTCACGAACCTTTTGTTCGGGATGATGGTCAGTATGTCGAAAAGTATGTTGTTACAGAATCACGTCAGCTAATGGACGCGTTTGAAGCACTGTGTAAAGAATTTCTGGATGTGCAACCGGAACTTGTTTCTAAGCTAGATGAATTAAGGAAACTGTATGGTGCTTCAGTACGAATACCGGTTGAGCCTATTATAGTCAAAGAAAATGAATGTTTTGAGAAAAAGCATGAAGAAGTTACCCAAAAGCTAAATGATGCAAACTCACAACCACGTATTGGAACGGCTGGTGCAGTAGATAATATTACTTATGAGGCATATACACAGCCATCCACACTTGATCATTTGATTGATGCAATGGCTTATGTGACCAATCCACCTTCATTCACTGATGTTAATTGCCATGTACCCGATAAAGTAAGATAATGTTGTTGGTTAAATAAATTTAATTTGTTTTTTTTTTTTTTTTTTTTTTTTTTTTTTTTTTTTTTTTTTGGTATCAAATTTGTCTGGTTATGCATTTATATTAACGCTATTTGTTATAGGCCAATCATGATATGGGTGATAAGCTGGATGTTGAGAGACAAGACCCAAAGCATTGTCTTGTAACAGATCCACCATCTACGCTTGTGGTTGATTGCCAGATACCCGATAAAGTAATATATTGTTAACAGTTAATTTTTTCGTAATTTGTTTGGGTTATGTGTTTACATTAATGATAAATTTTACAGGGGAATGATCCATTGAGTGATTACATGGATGTTGAGAGACAATTACCAAATTATTCTTTGGATAATATGTCGGCTAGTTTTGAAGACGATTATGTCTCTAATACCAATGTCTCTGGAACGGCACATGAAGAACAAAAACAAAACACGGTTGGTGCAGACATTCTGTCAGAAGATAAGACACGGGTGAACCAAACTATGGATTGTGCTACATCGTTGGAGGCTAGTACTAGTGACTTGATTGGTTTTAACCAAAAAAAGAATGATCTTGATAAGCTCATTAGAGAATTAACGAATAGTGAAATGATGAAGCAATTGATGGCATCCCCACCCCCAAATGGTTTTAAAGAGAATGTGAACGGATGTACGTAGAGGTGGCGAAAACCTGGTCCTGCCTGCGTAACACGATACCAAAAGCAACCCGAAACAACTCTACAACCAAGAAAAAGGGCAAAGATAGCCACAAAGGTGACTAAGCCTTTGGAAACAGTAGAATGCCCAATCAATGATACTAGCGATGGTACTAGAACGTTAACTACAGACGACATTGATTGGCAAAAACTACATGTGGAACCTTTTAGAGAGGTACAGTATTCGAATACATTGCATGCTACTTTATTAATCTTTTATGCACAAAATATGTAACATCTGGCCTGTTTTGTTCCAGGATCTTAAGCGACACAAAAAAGCAAACCCAGGGAAAGTGAGTGTGCCTGGATATTTGAAATACCTGTTAAAAAAGGAGGCATTGAAGAGCCCATGAAAATATACAAATTTTCGTGGGCTGGATGTGATATTGTTGTTGATGATGAATTCTGGATTTCATTATTGGGATTGAACAAGATAAAAAGAGGGTGGCTGATAGACATGGTAAGTTACTAGTTTATATTAAATTACAGCAATCTTGCAATTGATGTTTTGTTGAATCCCTTTTTAATAGGTTTGTTAATTGGTTGTAAAGTATGATTAGAATGGTATACAAATTGCTATATGTTTCTTCTTAATTGACTGTTTCTGTTGTAAAGAGCTTTTGTCAATCTTAATTCCAAGTTTTGTATTTATGGCTTGTAAATATTCATATGCTTAAGTTATAAAATAGGATATTTTATATCATTTTTTTTGTTTTTGACAACAGCATATGGAAGTTTGGGTAGACGTAATATGGCGCTTTAGACAACCCGCTGCAGACTGGTCAGTTTTTAACTCTTATTTTGCTTCAACCCTACTAGATGGTGGCATGCCTCTCCAGCATACAACTTCCAATAGATACCCTGTGCCATTGGCGAGTGTAGAGAAGGTGTGTATATCAAATCATACATGGGGTTGTGTATTTATAAAATCCATAATATTAATGGGTTCTTTTACTTAATTTGCAGTTATATTTCCCTCTGAATGAACCGGGCACTCACTGGGCGCTTGCGGAGCTGCAAATCAGTACAGGGAGTATCACAATTTATGATTCGTCAGCCCCGCGTAAGAGACAAAAGAATTTGCCAATACAGGAGAACAGAAGGTGGTGGTTAACTATGAGGGAAAAGTTGTCACGTTAACTTCCGTTGTTTCTGAATGAGAGTGGAGTTTTAGAAAGTAAGGGATTAGCGTTGGGGTCGTACCAAATTACATTTGAGTTTTCAGAATGTGTTCCATGTCAAGCTGCTGTGTATGGAGATTGTGGTGTTTGGGTTTGTCTACTGTTACACAGGTTGATGAACAACATACCACTTGTGTTTGGTGACCCTCTCGAAGTTGCCCTTGCGTACTGTGAACGTATGGTTGCTTACTTTTGGAAGCACAAGTTGCTTTATGTCCATCATGAAATTGATGAGGCAGAGGATGTGGAGTATATGTAACTGTTGGTAGTTGTCCATGGATGTTGTAAACAACAATTGTATTAATAGTGTATCTTTAATTATGTCTATGTTTGTAAACTTTAGTCATCCTTTGTAGTAATTTGAACGTAATCGTGTATTCTTTCACAAAGATGATGCATAACCATTTTGCCGCTTAAATGGGATATGATGATTATTGATAATAACATTAGATTTCAATTCAGGATCCTATAAGAGCATGTACAGTGGTAACTTGGAGGCTTGCATTAAGGGGTGTTTAACTCAAGTTACTGAGCTGCATACTCTAATTGAAGAAATTTGGTCAATGTAATTCACAGGAATGGATATTTCACATAATCAACATAAAAGTTGATAGTTTTATAATTATTTGTCTATAATAGTTGTGTGAGTTCAATGGACCAGGCTTGGGTTTCCTGATTGCCCAAAAAGTGTGGGCTGGCCTCGTTGAAAAGTCAAATACTTCGAAAAAAAGGGGTTTTTTTATTTTTTTTATTTTTTTTATTTATCATAATTGATTTGTTCCAATAAACCCTAAAATTTTCATTGAATACATTCACAAAAATAATCTATCACAATCAATCCAATATGAATGTCAACCAATAAAAAGGGTAACTCACTATCCTTTAGATCAGATGAAGAGGAGTGGGAAACAGTTTTGTCAAACCTGCATTTGCTTGACAAAATACTTGAAGCGCTAAAGAAAATACCTAACGATCTAAGATCAAATATCCTTAAATGGCTTAGGGAAAAATATTACTACTATGATGAGATGGAGGGTGTTGGAAAGGAGAAGACAACACCTGCTGACGGAATGAGTGAGGATTTAGAAAAGAGAATAACAAAACTTGAAGTTGTGTTCGCATACCTAAGAGCAAGGAATGGGTTGGAAGGTTGTGCTTTTAGCAAAGGAGAACGAACACCGGGCACAGTTGAATTACATTGCAGTTATATTATAATATGTATGTTTTCTTGTTATCGATGTTATTTCTGGTATTAACTTTATTTTGTAACCCTGCCTTCTTTATTTTAACTTTATTTGGTTAAACAACTGAAAAATTTGTTATTCATTTATGTTTATGTTGTATATCAAGCCTAACCAATTCAAGGAAGCCATTCATAAGTTAGGATAGAATGGTATGTCCTTATTGAGAGGGAACATGACAGTTAAGCAGCGCATAAATATTCAACCCAGACACTCCCCATACATAGACACACCCATAGACACACGTTTAACGGAAAACATGTCGGTTAAGCAGCGCATAAATACTTAACAATTATATCATATAAAACTTCAAACATTGACAGGCAATCTAATACAAATTTGAATCATTTCGCCCATATAGCTACCTCTCATGCTAGGTTTCATCTAACTTATGTTGATAGTCTTCAACTGTTTCAATTTAAAAAATCTGCAACTCCACTACACCCTTGTGTTTGTTGTGTACC
Organism: Artemisia argyi; assembly: GCA_030686995.1. NCBI lineage: Eukaryota > Viridiplantae > Streptophyta > Magnoliopsida > Asterales > Asteraceae > Artemisia > Artemisia argyi. Next base: position 44,601,083 of record CM060709.1, on the reverse strand, counting down.
ACTGCCACTATCAGGAACCGTATCCTTATTGAAAACCTTAACTATGTTTCTTTTAGTAATGTTAAGGTAATGCAAAGACTCTTTTGGAGTAAAAACTGAAACATTAGCGAGTACCAAAGCTGATCCTTCGGTAAAATGCTTCCTTCCATAACCCCCGTCTTCATTAAGGACTTTGTGGTGTACTGAACCACTAACTGAGCCCGTAGGATCCTTCAAAGTAACTGTTAGATCTCCAATTGCATTTGGAGAACCAGACTTCACTATTGCAATAACTTGCTCAAGTTTACCTTTCTTCATAATTTATTGATGTTTCCCAAACAGCCATAGACACCCCCCCCCCCCCATTATTATGAACAAAATCAACCGCGCTAACCCACGGTCCACGTGTAAAACACTCATTCTAAGCTAATTCCTCATCTGCTTTCATGATGAAGGCTTGTGTTGGTGTTTGGGAGTCCTCCACTCGGTCCCGAATAAGCTGTGTTTTAAGCAGCTTTGCTGATTGAACAATACCTGCAGGGCCCGGTATTATCCTAACCGGTTGAAAATCATTTTTTTCAACAACAAAGCTTTTATTTGACACATTTTTGTTGCTGCTTGTATTGTCCACACGTGCTTGCTGGTTGTTGATGGTGCTTTTGGTGGAGGTTAGGAATAGATTAGAATCATCTACATCAAGCGATAGCTGCCAATCTTCACTTTCTTTTGGGTCCATCTTTTCCAACTGTTGCGTATGCAGGCAAAGAATTAAAACTTTTGGAGTATTTACCAATTGACAAACTTTACCTTTAATAGTCCTATGCTGCCAGTGTTAAGGATTGTTCACATTATTATGCGAATGTACTTACGATGTTTTAATTATGATTTTATGCACTGCGTAGTTGAACCAATTAAATCTACAATTGGTGGTTGGTGGTTAGGGAAGTTATTAGATTTTACTATTTTTATGCGACTTCAATTACTTAACTTCATATGGTTGTTCAGGAAATTTACTACTATATTCATTGCTATGTACTTCCCTTATATGCTGCATAACAATACTCCAAGCTAACAAACAGGAACACCAGGTGCAACACAATGAGTTCTCAGAATTCCACCAATAAATTTAAATGTTTTCTTGTGTGTCAGCCATCAACAAGGAAAGTGTTACTCCCACACAACATCAAGTACTTGAACCTAGTTAATTATTGCAGAGAAAAGTTCACCATCAGCGCAGATAGTATGATATCGTTGTCCTACACAATAGGTTCTGAAGTAATTGATGTTAATGATGATGAAGATGTTGAAAGCTTTGTGTGTGATTTTTCACATGTTACCGACCAAATACCAAAACTGTTTATCAAGTTGCATGCAGCAAAAACGTATTCTTCTTGTAAGTCTGTTGATTTTGATTTAAATAAGCCTTATATACCTGATGCATCATCATAAAATAATCCCAACAAATTGTTTACACATATTCCTATCCCTTCACTTGCACCTGAAATTGATATTAAAGATAATTATAGGTGTAACTTGGAAAATAGAGTTCCATGTAGCATTAAAATAGGTGATAGATTTAATGATAAGGCAGAGTGTATAATTGCAATTGCAAAGAAAGCTATAATAGAAGGGTTTGAATTTTATGTTATTAAATCTTGTAAGAATATGTATAGTGTAAGATGTGCTGTTCCAGGATGCAGTTGGAACATTTACACACGAAAGTTTTCAGATTCCAATCTTTTTAGGGTCACCAACCTTCACCCTTCACACACATGCTCTAAAACACAATTACTACCTAACCATAGGAATGCTTCAAAGGTTATAATTGGTCACATGATCATAGAAAAAATGAGAGACAACAGACGGGTGTATACAGGTAAGGACATAAAGATGGATTTTAAAATAGAATGGAAAATAGACATTTCTTACCTTCGGGCATGGACCGGTAAAAATTATGCCCTAAAATTGTTGTACAACTCCCATGATGAATCATTTTCCCTCTTACCCAAACATTGTTACAACCTTAAGTTGGCAAATCCGGGTACCGTGACACACATTGAGATAGATGCAGAAGGACGATTCAAGATGTGTTTTGTAGGCTTTGGTGTTTCGGTAAGTATAATTCATGAATTTTATCTAATTTATATACCATAGTATTTTTATTACACAATTTTTAAACTCACTTATATTTTATTAATTAAATAGATACGGAGTTTCTTAAATTATATGCGGCCGCTTATAAAGATAGATGCCGCGCACCTTAAAGGAAGGTACCTTGGAACCAACTTGCTTGCTGTCGGAATGGATGCTAACAATCAGATAATACCACTTGCAACGGGTGTAGCTCAAGGCGAGACTGTTGAATCATGGTTCTGGTTCCTATCGAAGCTGAAAGAATGTATCGGTGAACATGATAATTTTGCTATCATATCTGATAGGCATTACGCTATTACCATTGCATGTCAAACTGTTTTCCCTCGAGCCTTTCATGGCTACTGCTGTCGGCATTTGATGATGAACTGCAGATTGAAAAGTAGAAAGCATAAGGCCCTATTTTGGAAGACATGTAAAGCGTACCTGGTGTCTGATTTTCAAGACGTAATCTCTGAGATTAGAATGTTAAGACCTAAAGCGTACAGAAAACTTGAAGAAGCCAGTTTTGATAGGTGGTCAAGAGCATACTGTCCAGCAAAAAGATACAACTACATGACATCAAACAGCGCCGAGTCAATAAATTTGCTAACCAAGTTTGTACGCAATGTTCCAATAACAATGTTAATAGAGTATTACCGAGAGCTTATTCAACGGTGGTTCTGTAAGCGTAGATACATCGGTGAAGGTAATGTTGTGAAAGGCAAACATGTGTAATTGTTATTTTAATTTGTGTTTATTTCATTTTTATTTTTTTATTTGTGATTTATCATGTATGTTTTAACAATAATTAATATGAATACCATTTTCATAGGTGAACCACCAGCATATGCGCTGACAGCTTGGGCTAGTGGTAAAGTTAATGACAGGATGATAAAAAGCACTACATGGGTTCTTCGTGGTATTCAGCATGCAAAAATTTATCAGGTTAGGGACCAATTATAACCTTTGAAGCATTCCTATGGTTAGGGACCAGTTTGAGGTTTAACGCCACGGGGTTCTCGCAACATTTGTCGGATGATACTTACTACTATCCTCAGTTTGAGGTTTAACAGTATGTGTGCATGTAGTATAAACAATCAAGGATGGACTTCGAAAAAGTCATTGTAATGCATGTTCTATTTATAGTTGTACGATTTATGTGGTTATTTATATACATTATGTATTAATGCTAGTTTTAACGAGCAAGATAGTCCGGTCAAATTAAAGTAGTCATAATATAACTACTGAATGTAATCACGAAACCGTGTTTTTTGGGATAATGACTTAAAGTTACACCGATATAGAATATAAGTACATAAACTTGTCCGAAAAACTTTCATGCACATTATGTACCACGCTTGGTCTAGGTATTTACTTGTTCTTTCAAAAACTTTCTTTCAAACACGTATATGATATTTCTGCATGAGAAACTAAACATAAGGTGTGAATTAATTACAATTAAATACGTGCATTGAATACTCACTGGTTCACTTTCCATTATACTTCTTTATATACAGTTGCATCATGTCCGTAGTAATCCATATAGCATAACTTATCTAAACCCTCTAAAAAACCCTAACTCTCATAAGAATAAAATCAATGGCTTCAGAAACTCCTCTAATCTATCAACTGAAACAGATATTTGGCACACAGAAACTTCACGAATGCTTCAAGCTTCTGACTGTTCATGAGAAACTCGAAGACGAAGCCTTTATTAGGTACCTAGGGGAACGATGCAATGAGTTGGAAGCCAAGATAAAAATATGAACAGATAGAATGGCAGAGCTCTGGTCGATCGACCACGATGATGAAGTAGCTGGCTGGGTTATATATGAAAACTTGTGTAAGGTTCAGATCAGGGAGCGAATAAGGTTGGAGGCTTTAACTGCTATCATGTCTGAAGTCCGTGATGTGTTGAACGAGAAGGATGAGCAAATCGGCAGTTATGATTCATATGAAGAATAATTCATGTTTGATTTGGTTATTTTCGTTGTTTCGTATGGTCTGTTGTTGGGCTTGTAAGCGTTTAGTATGAGCATGGTGTTGGTACTGATATATCAACGGTTTTTTAACCATCAACTGACTGTATCTTACAACTAATGTATCTAAACTGATCACTGATCGGTTGCTATATTATAGTATATAATATATGTTATGTTTAACACTATGAAGATGATCCGTTTGTAGATTGTTGTCGGACTAACACCTTAAGCGGATAACTACATTTGAAGTGTGTATATCAAATTTTAGATACGTTGCCTTGTACCATAACTTGATTAAAGTGTTTAACTACTATTGTTATCCATTACATTATCCATTGGGTGAACCATAAACACCGTAATGGTCATTTGGGTTTGACGCAAATCGACTATTAGCCTGGTTCCAACTACCCTCCTATCGGATGACAGGCAACAACCCTGCAATAAATATGGTTAAAAATTAGTTAGTATACATCCAAACAATGCAACCTTACACAAAGAGGTTTTTAACAGCCTAAACTAGCACAAGGTATGCCGCTTATATCTTTAATCAGAATAAACTATATATATATATATATATATATATATATATATATATATATATATATATATATATATATATATATATATATATATATATATACACACTTAATAAATATTCATTTAACATCCTTCTTAACAGATAATCAACATGAACAGACGACCAAGTCAAACAAAATCAAACCAAGGTACCAACAACTTAAAAACACCAAAAAGCTTCTTAAACATCTAAAGCCAAAAAGACCCATTAAAAACGAAAAAAAAAATAATAAAAAAATAAAAAAAAAAGCTTATAGCTCCATAGCCTGTAGCTTTTCAATCAAAGTCAAGAGATCAGTCGACAGCATCCGTTTCTTCCTGGCATTCTCAAGCAGCATTGAGATCTCTGTTAGGTCTTCTGTTTGAAGGCGGTTCAAATGATCAAGGCTTTGCAGGGTGGAATCAAAACCAAACAAGAGCTCCAGCTCCCGAATCACGGACTCCCTTCCGGTCACCCTGGACCTTATTTCATTGGCTTTTTTATACAGATCAGCTTCCTCAAGTATGATAACATCAACTTCTCTCTTGAATTTAATTATCATCATGTCTTTCACAAGCCTTGAACCAGCAGCTCTAGCCAACTCATCGATCAAAGGCATTGGAGTGGTCATTTTTTTTAGAGAAATGTGTGTATTTTTTTATTCAAAGATAGTTAATTGATTTGATAGAAAACCTTGAGACACCCATTTATAACAGTAACCCATGATTACATACACTTCCCATACATCCAAAAACAATTAATGCTCAACCTTTCATATACTTAAGTAGTTTGACCAAATCTAAAATAATTAGCTACTAATAAATTTTATGTAATAAACCAATATACCCAAATAAGATTTAATCAATTTTAGATTATGTAATTTGTTTTAAATAAATCACCTTTGTAAGTCTGAAATTAAACATGAAGAAACTCATAAAGCTTGAAATCGAAAACCAATAACCAAGCAAATCAAACGTTCAATGCTGAACCCATATGTAACATTTACCAGGCCGATGCTAAATTATGGTAAACAAATCCCGTGAATCGCACGGGCCATGCTGCATCGTATGCTTAATATCTTGCATCTTCTCGTAAACCTAGTTTACGTGTATTCAAATGTGCGTAACCAGTGAGGTTTAGCTGCGTATTCATGCATCATCAGTAAGGACTAATCATATAGACTAGAAATAGTCTACATATCATCACGACATCATCTACATACTATTCCACTCGTAGGTCATTTAATTTCAATTTACGTATATTTAATTTTTAAATAAACGTTAACACGCGAGCAATAATTATGACACTTCCCACAATGGTCCTAATATATTTTTACACTCATTACAATGTTACAAAAATTACAAAGTTAGTTTACTCGATATTTTGGGAATTTATTTATTCTATATCGTAAACGTTATAAAATTACGACGGTTTTTGTAATAATGAAACAACAATTATTCAAACACCCAATACTTATACAAATTATATTTTTATAATTTTTGTGACTTTATTATATCACATTTAGTTCAGTTAAAATTTATTTCTAGCTAACCCGGTACCCAATAACACTAAAACTACTAATAAACTACAACTAACACTACCTAATCCAACAAATACTTACACAAACCATCACCTCAACCCCTTCCCCCCCCCCCCCCCTTTCACGCCAGGCCCCTTTCCCCATTGGACCAAAATATACTTGACCATTTATTTACCATAGTGCCATTCTAGTAATTACTTAAATGCCATTTCACTAAATATATACATATACTTCACTTCATAAATATTTTGCAAGAGAAATATCTCTTCTCTTTTATGTATGGTTCGGCCAAGAACAAGTCCCAAGCAAGAATCCATCATTTTTCAAGATCAAGTGATAAACAAGTTCCATTTACACTCCTAGTTAGGATTTTAAAATAAAAATCCCTAGGTTTCTTATACATTTTCATCCAAACCATCTCAAATCTTCAAGTAAGTTTCAAGTAAAATTTATCTACTTTTTATACTTTCATTCACTATATTTTCATGCTCTAGTAACTAATTATGCAAGTATACATATGTTATATACCACTTGTTTATTTTTTTGCACTAAAATGGGTTTATAAAATTTTACTAGTAATCTTTTGAGCCCTATCATTCTTGGTGATGTTTAGGACCCCATGACACCTTAAGAAGATGTATGGTAGATTAAGAGTTGTTTTGAAGTTGATTGGAGTGGATTTGGACAAGTATTAAACTAGAAAATCTATTTTTTTTCACAATATGAAAGTGGCTGTCCCATTTTGTAAAACGTGGAAAGATTAGGGGTTGATAGGTAATTTTAGACCAAAGATTTAGAAAATACATTCAAAAATAAAACTATGGCCGTTGGAATGAACAAAAACGGACTTATAACAACCGAGATACAAGCGTTCCAAACCCGACGTACACAACATTTTTTCATCAGCACCAACACTTAGAAATTTCAGTGTTGACAATCTCGCCAAGTGACCATGTTCGATACCAATTTTCTCATTGATAGGCTCGTTTATGGAAAAATAACGTCTGTGACTAAAAGTTAGTTCACCCAGCCTAGTTTTTAAAACATCCAACCATTCGTCAAACGAATAAAGAACAAATAACATATGGCCTTCCAAACATTCCCGAAAACTGCCCAGAATCTGCCAAAAACAGCCCAAACACCTCACTTCACGGTTATTTTTCTTTATGATCGAGACCCGTATGGACAAAATTTCAGTGTTACGACTTTTAGATAATGTGACAAGCTTCCTAAAAGTACTGAGAATTTTTCCTAACTCTTAATACACACTATTTCGCGACTAGTTTTACTAGGCCATTTGGTCATATTTTCAAAGTTATGAAAAATGTCATCTTACGACGAAAACATTATATTTACCGATAAAACACCAAACGGGGATCGTGGAGTACCGTTTCAACATATTTACATGAAAAATGTTTATTAACTTAACGAGACGTCAAAAATGTATTTTTTGACGATAAACATTATTTTCAAATTTCATGAGTGGTATCGATAACATACGTATTTGCATGTGTAGCATCATTTCATTGCTTACCTTAGAACCTATCATTCATATTAGGTTGCGGTTAGAGATCGTGCATCATTTCAGTGAATCCATTTTTGTCATCGTAGCTATCGCACCAGGTGAGTCATAGCCCCTACTCTTTTAATTGTTCTGTAAACTCTTTGGGGGAGAATACATGCTCGTTTTACTTAAACACATTACTCGCTTTACATGGTTGATTACTCAAATATTTTCAGCTTTATCTAAATACTTGTTTGGTTATCCGAGTACAATACTATTCACTTGTTACCTACTTGCTATTTACTCATGGACATGAGTGCATAAATTTAAACTATTTACAGATTGCCTAAGATTGCCTAAGTTAAGAACCGGTAGCTACATTTCATAGGTATGTTTGATTACCTACATTTCATAGGTATGTGTGATTACCTACATTTCATAGGTATGTTTGATTACCTACATTTCATAGGTATGTTTGATTACCTATATTTCATAGGTATGTGTGATTACCTATATTTCATAGGTATGTTTGATTACCTACATTTCATAGGTATGTGTGATTACCAACATTACATGGGAGCGTAACCTCCTACATATAGCTAGAAAACCTTTCCGGTGCCTTGAACTTAGTGCAATCAATATTCTTTTCTAAACTGGTGCTATGAAACTTTGTTCGATAAACTATTTATGCGTTTTGCTTATGGTCAGATTCAATTATATGGCGACATCTGCATGGCTACATTATCACTCTTACCTTTATATAGCGATATTGCTACACTTATCTTTGAATCTTGGTCCACATATTACTTTTGTTTGGCAGTGGGTTGTAAACACACAGGTTGTAAGTCTTGTATGGGCGGGACTTGGAACTGAGTGGATTTACGATGCCTTTGCTGGGAAATCTTCATTCAAATGTTTTACATTACATCCTTTTCACTAAACTCTATGAACTCACCAACCTCGTGTTGACGCTTTAGCATGTATTTTCAGGTATGAAGCAATGGCACGCTACTGGAGGTTTTGGCAGGGTATGGCATGGTCATAGAAGACTTTGATGTTCATTTGGGGACCGTTTTAAACTATTTTAAGGGCCTAATTCCGCACTACCTTTAACAATGTAAATTCAACACTTTTGTTGAACGATTTTATTCTAAATGATTGAAGTGAAAGCCATTTTTTTTGCACTTGTGTTGTGATACAAATTAAGTTGCACCCCAGCGACATGTAAGCTTCCGTTGGACCCGATTCAGGGGGTGTGACAGTCCAATATCCCTTTTCAAAAGCAAACAATCAATCTGTTTGTGTTATCTAATTTCTCAAAACAATATGACTTCATACCAAACTCAAAGTATATACAAACTAAGTCGAACCAAAAACAAAGAAGTAGATCATGCGTGTATGTTAGCCTCGCTCTTTTATAAAGAAAACGTCACATACGTGAATTGGACTAGATATGTAGTAAGTTGTGCCATTAGGGACTACTTATATACATTTGGCAAACATGTAATAGGATGAGCCTATAAATACCCCTCATGACTCTCCATGAGGGATGTGAGAAATTGTGTAACTTTCATTTTATCATTAATAAAAACCCTTTTCTTCACCCTCTCTCTACTCTTTCTATCTCTAAACTAAACATGGATTTCATCTATAATCACCAATCTCGACCTCCCGAACTACATAAAAATCATTACTTTCGGTCCTACAATTGGTATCAGAGACTCGTTGTGTTGTTTTGATGATTTTTTTGTGGTTCGTACTATTGTTTAAGCTGTTTTTATACCCATATTTTTCAGATTTGAATTTTTTTTTCCTTATCTTTGGTTATTAACAGTTTTTCAACAATATTTTTATGTATCCAAATGGTCAAAAATTACAAAAAGTCCTATCCTTTCATTTAAGTTACATACAAACTGAGTTGTTTTGGCTCTTGTACGATTCGCTAGTTTATGTAACTTTATTATCTTTATGACTATTTTTTTGTACCAATCCGTGAATCTGTGGTCAACGTACGCTTATACATGGTCCAAATGATGTAAACAAAAGGTGCCAGAAATATTGGTTGGAATCTTATCGGAATCTGGTCAGAAAAGGACGCCGGAAAATGGTCAACGGGTCAAAAACCTCATTTTACGCGTTAACTTATGCACAAAACCCTAGGTTTACGTGCAACTCTTCAAATCATTTACGCATAGCTTGGAAAGTTATGCGTAAGGTACATCTTAGGCGAAAAACGCTTGTCTTACGCGTAAGACTTACGCAAAAGACACGATTTACGCAATAGACCAAGTTTACGCGTAAGGCAGCTTACGCAGAAGATGTTAAGGCTGTTTACGCGTTAAGTTATGCGTAAAGTGTCCAAATCGAAAAAACAAGAGAGATGAAGAAGAAGAAGACCACGTTTTGACCAAATCAAAATACCAAAGGCTTAGACTACTATAATATGACAAAGTCCAAGACCAACTTCAATTACACACGAGCTAACCCAATGTTATCCTAAATCCCACTGCCAACAACTCCAAATCTATCAAAATCATCTACAAATTTCACCAAGACTCAACAATACAAGAAGATCTCAGATAATTCAACTTTATTTCCAATCTTTCTAAGATTTTCTTTAGTTGAACTCCTTCATCACAGATCTACGATACTATCCGAATATAAAGAAAGAAAATTAACTAGAAAGACAGTTTCTTTCTTTGGCTTGTGCAGACAATCACAATAACATGAACCTACCCGAGACCTCTGTTAGAAACTTTGAAGCCATTCGTGATATGCAAATGAAAAGGGCATCCTAGTCTTCTTATGTTGGGTTCACAATCTACACGGCTTAATTTATGGTTTGTGATGATCGATGAGTAAGATTCGTTCAGCAGAGATGAAGAATTGTTGATGGTAAATCTGAGAAGAATATGATGAGATGAGTTTAGGATGGGGGCGGATAAAATGAGGAATGTATTTGTGATTAGGGTTGAGCAAAAACCGTGTATTTAGGGCATTAAAATTTTATACGGGTTAGTACACATCTATTGGATCAGGTATTTCATGGATCGGTGTCTGGGCTTTAAGTGTGAACAGGCCCATATGCTTTATTAATTGATGAGTTGGGTTGTATATTGATTAGACGTGTACTGGGCTTACGAATTGATATATCAAAATCTATTATCTGAATTTTTGTTTTGGATATAAAAATTCTTGATAGTATTAGTACAAAATGAGTGGTATTTTGGTATTTAAATTTTCACGGGGATACATTATTCACGGCTAGAATTGAATTGTTTAACAAATGATCACGGGGTTTTTGTACGGTATTATTGATTTGATTTTGAAGTGGCATTTCAAAAGTGTACTTATTTATCTCAAAGTCTAGGGGTGGTTGGATGCACGACTTTTGAAGAAAACTTGTCTGCGCAAATTAAAAGATCCAGTCTTGACAATCTAGTTATTACTGATGTAAGGAGTCACGTTGTAGTGCTCACAGTATAGCTATCACTTAAAGGAGTTACGTTGTAGTACTCAGTGTCACACGAAGTAGTGGATTGTTCAAGTAGCGAATATTTCGTGCAACCTCATACTTAAAGGAGTTACGTTGTAGTGCTCAGTATAGGTATTAAGTCGCATCAATCGTACAAGCATTAAGTCACAAGATGGGATGTTTACTCCATTTTCAAGCTGGTCATATCGGGTTGTCTCCATATGTGGTCATTACTATTAGCCGGTGAATTAAAAGGAGGTTCAATTACAGGTTGATTTGAGAGAAAAGTATTGAGAGTATTTTTGCGACATATACTCACTGAATATGCTTCAACGAGCTATTATGGCTTCTAAATTGCATCAAGTACAAGGTGATTATACGGCATGTACACAACATTATGATGATTCCGATAACTCGCAACCATCAGGAGGGAGAAGAACCTGCCGAAAGAAGTAGTGTTTTGTCTTCAGTGATTGGATTGACTAAGAGAATTGTGCTTAACATCCTGAATGGAGAAGTAGTGTGTGTACATTAGGGGTTATTACCAACTTGGATGCAATGTTATGTGAGTTATGTTGTTATGTTTCTCCCCGAACGACAACCACGTTGCTACACTTTATAATCTACTTTATCCGCTGCGTGATGAAAGAGAGTTTTCGGTTCAGGAGGGAGCAGGAAAAAGAATGAAAAGGATCACTAGTTAGGAGGGAGTAATAACCTAACTAGGCCATTACAGTTGAAGTTCAGAGCTACAAGGATCTGTGCCGTCGGTGCCAAAGATCAAATGCTGAGATCATCGGAAGAGAAGAACTTCAAGTCTGCCTCAGTATCTAGACTACAGAGACTCTGCACTTCAACAACGTCAACATAGTTTATTATCATTGTAATCTATTTTGTTTATAGGTCTCATTGTAACCATTCACGTGTGATGATATCTTGGAGGGAGATTGTTAGCCTCGATCTTTTATAAAGAAAACGTCCCATACTTGAATTGGACTAGATATGTAGCAAGTTGTACCATTAGGGACTACGTATGTACATTTGTTATGAGGCGAAAAGTGTACCACTTTTAGGGGGTCATTTAAGCCCTAAATCAAGATTATTTGATCAAATATTGCCCTAAATCATTCCTTTTGTCATTTTAGGTACTTTTGAAGAGAAATCTGGAAAAGGAAGCATTTTGGACGTTTTTGGAGCGAAAAAGTGAAGAAAACGACAAAGTCTCCAAAATCATGCTCAAGATTGTACCTGACGGTATCAAGACTTACTAGTGACGGCGTCAAGGCTTGGCAAAAGAGGTGGATTTGACAATTACACGTGACGCGCCAGAACATTTCCCAAGGAGGCGTGACGGCGTCGCCCTTTAGGGTTACCAAGGCCGTCACGCACTATTATAAAGAGAGACGGCCCAGAGTAACCAAGAGTGAAGGCATCAGAAGTGGATCTAGGCAATACGATTATTATTTTGGCGGCGAGTTGATGGCGTCAGAACTTACACGTGATGCCGTCAGAAGGCAAAATCTATAAATAATTTTCTAATTTTCCTTCATGAGAGTGGAACTTTTTGTGGAGCTTTGTGTGCAAAACCCTAGATGAATTTTCTGTAATTACAAGGGTTCTAACCCTTGTTTCATCCATGCTTAATTAAAGATAAGTTTTCCAATAATCATTCAATATGTCTATATGTTGTTTGATTCTATCTTATGCTTGTCTTCTTTTTAACATGCTAGGCTAGGTTTTCTTTGTGTTTGCTTAGATGTAATGAAACCTAGATGTTGATTATTCGTTGATGGTTTGTTTATAATTGTTGTGGATGAATGATTTCGATGTTAGGCTTAAGAAAACTAGCAGAATTCCAATTGGTAACTTGCTTGAACGTCTTAAGAAACATGATCGGGGGTGTACTACGATAAATTGGTTATATTTAATGCGTAGGTAACTACTAGTGATACTATGTTAGGAGCTAGTAGTCGGCTCGACATAGGATGAAGTAGAGGCTTATAGAGTTAGGGAATATTGTACACAGCCCTACGACTAGTATTAAGGATTATAACCCGTCATCCATGCAATTGTAGCAAACTAATCAACCAGTAAAAGATATCTAGGGAGTAGTGAAATCTAAGTAAACACATTTTCTCTTATTATTGTTTCCACCACAAATTTACTTTAGTTTCATTTTATTTTATTTTATTTTATTTGCATTTGTAGTAAATTGGGTTAGTTGACTAGCAACTAATTCCGCCCACTCTTCCAAAAACCGAGATTTTTATTTGCTTTCCTTAAAATACAAAAAGAATCATCCCTCACTTCTAGACCTAGTTTAATTGATTTTTAACCCTAGCGAACACTATTCTTTGAGTTGAATGATCAATCCCCTGGTACTTGTTACTATACTATACTACAACGATCAGGTACACTACCTGGTGGGGGTTGCAAGCTTCTCAAGATCCCTTGAGAGGTAAAACCTTTTGCAAGGTTGCAAAACCACACATCAAGTTTTTGGCGCCGCAGCCTGGGGAATAGTTATTGTCTAGGTTCAAATTTCTTTTCATTAGGTCTACTTGCTAGATTCCTTTCTAGTAAGACTTTTATTTTTATAGGTCTTCTTTAGTCTATCTTTTTCTTCATTCCTTTGTTCGTAACTATTACCATCCGCCATCATGGAATGTGGTAATCTCTTTGTCCCCATCAATCCACCACTACAAAACCATCCAAAAAACCCACGACAACCAAACCAACTTCCTAGACCCCGAACTTTAGGAGAGTACTCCCGTCCTAGCCATCAAGGCTATCGAAACACCATTGAGCTCATTCAAGGAGTCAATGTGTCTCCCTTGCGATCCGACACCATCCGGTTGGTGCAAAGCGGATGTGCATTCCATGGATTTCGTTCCGAAGATCCTAATCAACATCTCAAGGATTTCCTTAAAATCATAGATTCTATAGACCTTGATGTTGAAACTCGAGAGATGACCCGATTGCATCTATTCCAATTCTCTCTACGTGACCAAGCTAGTCAATGGCTTGAGCGTTTACCCGCGGGATCCATCACCTCTTGGGATGATCTCACAACTCGTTTCCTTGCTCAATTTTTCCCACCGGGGAGAACTACTAAGCTTAGAAATGACATCTTGATATTTCAACAACGTCAAGGTGAAACTCTTTATGAAGCATGGACTCGTTTCAAGGACTTACTCCAAAAACTCCATCATTACGGTATATATCTTTGGCTCCAAGTCCAAATTTTCTATGACCATATCGATCTCTCCACAAGGCGAACCATTGACCAAGCGGCCGGTGGCAAGCTATGTGATCTTAGTGCGGAAGAATCATGGGAACTCATAAAAGATCTTGCTCTCTATGACAACGAAAGTTGGAATGATCCCCGTTATTTGAACAAAATGGTCAAGGCAATATCTTTACCTTCGAACAATTCAAGCACTCCCGACCGTAGGATCATGGAACTTGAAGACCAAGTCAAGTTTTGATGAGGCGAAAAATGAACCACTTTTAGGGGGGTCATTTAAGCCCGGAATTGAATTTATTTGATCAAATATTGCACTAAATCGTTCCTTTTGTGATTTTAGGTACTTTGGGAGTGAATTCTGGAAAAGGAAGCATTTTGGACGTTTTTGGAGCATAAAAGTGAAGAAAACGGCAAAGACTTAATTTTTCATGCTGAGAACAGTACCTGACGGCGTCAAGAGGAAATATGTGACGACGTCAGGAGTAAAATCCGTGACTACCCAGTGGAAACCTGAAGGCGTCAAGAGAAGGGCGTCAAGAGTTAAAATGGTGACGGCTTGCATAAGGAGTACACATGACGGCATCAAACCCAGATCTAGGCAGTCCGAGAATTTATTTGGCGGCGAGATGACGGCGTCAGATATTTTTTCTTGACGCCGTCACCTCCTAGAATCTATATATACTTTTCTTATTTTTCATTCATAAAGGAGAAACTTGTGTGGAGAAAACTAGGGTCGAACCTAATAAACCCTAGGTCGTGTTTTACAGTATTTTCAAGGGCTTTCACCCCTTGAATCCTTTCATGTTCAATTAAGATAAGTCCTCTTTCAATTCATTCAATATGTCTATGTGTTGTTTGAATATATCTTATGCTTGTCTTGTTTTCAACATGCTAGGCTAGATTTATCATGTGTTTGCTTAAATGTAATGAAACCTAGATGTTAATTATAGGTTGATTGCTTGTTTATAGTTGTATTGGATGAATGATTTCAATGTTAGGCTTAAGAAAACTGGCAGATCTCCATTGTGTAACATGCTTGAACGTCTTAAGAAACATGAACCGATGTGTACTAGGTTTTATTGGTTGTATTTAATGCATGAGCAAATTCTAGTGATCCCATGTTAGGAGCTTCTTAGCCGGCTCGACATAGGAGTGAAGTAGGCGCTTCTAGGATTGGGGAAGTAAGTACGCCACCCCATGAATGGTATTAAGGAATACAACCCGTCATCCACGCAACTGTAACAAGTAATTAACCTGTAAAAGATATCTAGGGAGTAGTGAAATCTAAATAAACACAATTCTCCCATGTATTGTTCACTCCATATTAGTAATTAGTTTTATTTTCATTTTTAGTATTTTATTTTGATTACATCTTTAGTTATTGGGTTAGTTGACTAGCAACTAATTCCGCCCAAATCCTTTCAAACCGAGATTTTTATTTGCTTTTCATAAAATATAAAAATACAAAAAGAATCATCCCTCATCTCTAGACCTAGTCTTTAGGTTTTCTAATCCTAGCGACATTATTCCTAGCTGAACGATCAATCCCCCGGTACTTGTCATTATACTATAATACATCGATCAGGTACACTGCCTGGTGGGGGTTATAAGCTTCTCGAGATCCCTCGAGAGGTAAAACCTGGTGCAATTCCCACGCATCAAAGTTTTTGGCCCCGCAGCCCGGGGAATAGTTATTGTCTAGGTTAGGACTTCTTTTTATTAGGTCTACTTGCTAGATTCCTTTCTAGTAAGATTTTTATTTTGTAGCTTTCTCGTAGTCTATCTTTTCTTTGTGATTTTGTTTGTAATTTGCTTCAAATGGACTTTACACTTAGACTTCTAAGATTGCAAGATAAGGTTGAGCGGCTAAGACACCAAAGAGTTCAAAATACCTCATTTAGAGACACCTATGCACCATATGAGCTTTCACCTAGGATAGTTTCGTATGAGCCACCTAGCTGCATGTCATGATTAGGCCCTACCTTAATACAGGATGAACACATAGGTGACCTTGATGTGATGGAGGATTTAGCCAAACATGATCACATTGATCAAAAAGACCTTGGTTTTATGATCGATGATGATGAATCTCAAGGAACACATGATGAATCTTTTGGGCAATTTGAATATAGCAGTCATAATATTGAGGATGATCCTTATGATTCGGATATAGAAGTTAAGATGCCTAGAGAAGCACTTGAGATACTTGGGAATATGTTAGGGTTGGATTATAATGAAACACATGTTGAGGATATAGGTGATCTTGATAAGATGGATGATAAAGTAGAAAATCCAAGCCCGCAAAATACCCCACAAGTCCTACCATCATTTGAGGCACACATGTCACCCGTGACTTACCCGGAAGAAGTAGAAGAGACTATAGGAACCCCAATAGAGGTAGAAACCTTGGACCAAGCACAACTAGAGAATATAGGTTTTAACACTTGTAGTGATGACCCTTCTTTTAGTTCTAAGGAAATTCCTAGTTTTGATGAACCGGAGCCTCAACCAAAACCATTACCTAATCTTCCATCGTTAGATGTGAATTTAGGAATTGAAATAGGTTTCGATCCACCCATCAAACCATATAGTTCGGGTAGTCTTAGGATAAAGGTAGTGGACTCTAAGCCTTTTAGAGAGGAAACCAATATAGGAGTGGAAAATGACTTTACATGCTTACATCACCCATTTATGATTGATCATAAGAAACATTATGGGTTTAAACCGGGTTTATTAAGTCAAGATGGATCCCCAACTAGTAGTCTCTCGAAGTTGATAGAAAATGATCCCTTTCTAGGAGAAAATATTAATCCATCCATTAACCCAATAGAATTAGGTGAGGTTATGATGATAGGAGCACACCCCTTTGAGCATATAATTCATCCACCACTTTTTCCTCACGTGGCATATTTCCACCCTAAGGGTGTGTATCGCTACTTCCACCCGCACTTAATTCAAAGTGTAGGGAAAACCTCCCCTATTTCTGTTAAATAAGGGTAGAGTCAGGCTCGTGACTCGAACAAAAACAAGCGCTTATTGGGAGGCAACCCAAGCTTTATTTATTTGTTTGTTTGTTTGTTTGATTGTTATTTGTTTCCGTATGCATGCTTTACTTTTATTGTTGGTAGATCATGTTTCAAACTAAATAGTGAAAATACTTTATTTTGTTGTTTGACTTAGTCTTAACTTCATCCAAAGGTATTTTGCAAAAGATAAGTGTAAGGGGAAACCCCAAATATGTTTTTAAGAAACAAATTGATCATGATTCTCCACAATATTAAGTGAACATGTATATTCGTATTTGTTAGAGTCAAATGCTTGTATCGAGTCATAATGATGTTTTGCAGGATTTTCCAGGAAGTAGGACAAAGTTTTTCCAGAAATTTTCTGGAAACTTAACATAAGAATTTCTGCAGATCACTTCTGACGGCGTCACGAGTTTACTCTTGACGGCATCACGTGTAAAATTCTGGAAATTTTACCAGTTTTGTTTTTCTAACGGAATCTTAAAGTTTTTGTTGAATCATTAGTTTTATAATCTCCAGGAAATCTGCAAACATCATTCCACAAGCATTATATCTTATTTTGTTTTCTAGGATTTATTAGCATATGTAGATTGCCGCCGATTTTATGCGAGGTTGCCTTGTTTGTTTTCTCAGGTTTTACAGGTTATGTATGACAAGAAGATGATTTACATTCTGGAAGGGAAGCTTTGATTGTTCATTTCCTTGGAGGAAGATCTAACCTGGCCACCTTATTATCCATACCGAGCGAATTAGGGGAGTATTTGATTTCATTCATTTTACTTATTTCACTTTTACATTCTTTACTTGAACATTGGCGACAATGTTCATCCTAAGTGTAAGGGGAAGGTAAAATGATGATACCTTACAGATACACTTTCGCTTGAGTTTGTTTGTTTTACAGTAGATGTGTAATAAAACAATGAGAAATACTTGTTAGTGTAATTTTTGCGCCAAATTTAAAATTTTTAACAACATTTAGGAGTGAAACTTTAGCCATAGCAAGCGTCTCATGGATAGGAGATTGTATGACTAGCACAAAACCGTACCACTTAAAAATTTTCCACCCAAATATGTGAGGTTCGCCTTTAGATTTGATAGGAGAAGCACTCATTATTAGTGCTTATGAGTGTACCGGTAGCATTTAGATTCTAGAACTTGTGTTAGTGATGCATCCCGAGACCACTAGTGAGACTACATTCGTGTAGTAGGATTTACTACATGATAAGAGGCATTAGGATCACCCTTGTGTTAAACCCGTATTATAATTTCTTGACCATTTAAGTCATATTACTTGGCTAGTAAAGTCAATTAATTTTCCCACACCCTTAGCGTTGTACTCATTTTTAGTACACGAAACCCCTAGAACACCCCTCCGAGCCTATCTTTTCGTTTCTAACTTTAAGCATCTTACTTAAAGGAAGAATTTGTTACACCCCACTTAAATGTACAACCAAATCGCCTTAGCCTTCCGTGTATGCACTCATCTTTAGTGCATTATTGTTACATGTTTAAACCCTTAGTTAATTATCTAATTGATTACATGGTTGCTAAGTCGAGTCATATCCTTGTACATATTGTTTTGGGACGATTGGGACTCATGGGTAAAGTACTATTATTATGGAGTAATGGGGAAGAACATCATATTATTACCCCCATATGTGCATTAATCTTAAAAGTACTCCTAGTGTTTTGATTATCTTGATTCGAGTTATTAGATTAGTTGATTGTAAAGTATGTAAAGATTCAAGTGTGAGGGGAATTTTCATTCCCTATGATGTATTATTTTGGATGGTAGGGTAAAAGTGTATGCAAAAAAAAAAAAAAAAAAAAAAAAAAAAAAAAAAAAAAAAAAAAAAACATAGGGACTACCATCCCTTTTCATTCTATGTTTATTTTATGTTTTCGTTACTTTTCATTTGTTAGCTTAAGTCGAGTCTAGTCTTGGCTTAGCAACGCCATATTGTACATGTAATTAACCAAGATTGTTAACTCGCCACCAGTAAAGACTGCCTATATCCAACAAAACCGTGTATTCCATATCCCTACACCTAACGTTACAACCCTTTAAAAAGACCTCTTTGATAGTTTATCCTAGGTGCTTACGCCATGTGGTGGAGTTTTGATCCTTTCCCAAGCCTATGGTAATCTATTTTGCTATAACAGATAGTGAGAGATGTTTTCAGTTTCCATAATGTGATATATGCTTTATTACACCCGAGAGATGTGAGTATCTAAACACTATTTGTGAGGTGCTAGTATATGACCTCCGTGCTTGTCTTTGGTCTTTAGTGGAACGATTATTTGTTGTAATTACTTTTATATTAGTATTAAATGACCCCTAGCTTGTATTTTGATTAGAATAAAAGCGCATTTGCTTGAGGACAAGCAAATCTCAAGTGTAAGGGTATATGATGAGGCGAAAAATGAACCACTTTTAGGGGGTCATTTAAGCCCGGAATTGAATTTATTTGATCAAATATTGCCCTAAATCGTTCCTTTTGTGATTTTAGGTACTTTGGGAGTGAATTCTGGAAAAGGAAGCATTTTGGACATTTTTGGAGCATAAAAGTGAAGAAAACGGCAAAGACTTAATTTTCCATGCTGAGAACAGTACCTGACGGCGTCAAGAGGAAATATGTGACGGCGTCAGGAGTAAAATCCGTGACTACCCAGTGGAAACCTGAAGGCGTCAAGAGAAGGGCGTCAAGAGTTAAAATGGTGACGACCTGCATAAGGAGTACACATGACGGCGTCAAACCCAGATCTAGGCAGTCCGAGAATTTATTTGGCGGCGAGATGACAGCGTCAAATATTTGTTCTTGACGCCGTCACCTCCTAGAATCTATATATACTTTTCTTATTTTTCATTCATAAAGGAGAAACTTGTGTGGAGAAAACTAGGGTCGAACCTAATAAACCCTAGGTCGTGTTTTACAGTATTTTCAAGGGCTTTCACCCCTTGAATCCTTTCATGTTCAATTAAGATAAGTCCTCTTTCAATTCATTCAATATGTCTATGTGTTGTTTGAATATATCTTATGCTTGTCTTGATTTCAACATGCTAGGCTAGATTTATCATGTGTTTGCTTAGATGTAATGAAACCTAGATGTTAATTATAGGTTGATTGCTTGTTTATAGTTGTATTGGATGAATGATTTCAATGTTAGGCTTAAGAAAACTGGCAGATCTCCATTGTGTAACATGCTTGAACGTCTTAAGAAACATGAACTGATGTGTACTAGGTTTTATTGGTTGTATTTAATGCATGAGCAAATTCTAGTGATCCCATGTTAGGAGCTTCTTAGCCGGCTCGACATAGGAGTGAAGTAGGCGCTTCTAGGATTGGGGAAGTAAGTACGCCACCCCATGAATGGTATTAAGGAATACAACCCGTCATCTACGCAACTGTAACAAGTAATTAACCTGTAAAAGATATCTAGGGAGTAGTGAAATCTAAATAAACACAATTCTCCCATGTATTGTTCACTCCATATTAGTAATTAGTTTTATTTTCATTTTTAGTATTTTATTTTGATTACATCTTTAGTTATTGGGTTAGTTGACTAGCAACTAATTCCGCCCAAATCCTTTCAAACCGAGATTTTTATTTGCTTTTCATAAAATATAAAAATACAAAAAGAATCATCCCTCATCTCTAGACCTAGTCTTTAGGTTTTCTAATCCTAGCGACACTATTCCTAGTTGAACGATCAATCCACCGGTACTTGTCATTATACTATACTACATTGATCTGGTACACTGCCTGGTGGGGGTTGTAAGCTTCTCGAGATCCCTCGAGAGGTAAAACCTGGTGCAATTCCCACGCATCAAGCTTCTTATGAAATCCTACGAAGCTCCTAAGCCTTCAAGCCAAGTGAACAAAATCACTTCTTCATGCGAATTATGTAGTGGTCCCCACAACACTTGTGATTTCATGGAACTCCTCGAACAAGCTTTTGCGGATTACGCATCCTCGCGTACCAACAGAGCGGGAGACAAGTGGTACACTTTCAAACCCGAGTCAAACCCTTATGGTGATTCATACAATCCCTCTTGGAAAAATCACCCGAACCTTAGGTGGAAGCAAAACCAAAACATGCCCCAAAACAACTCTTCCACTCCACCTAATTGTTACCAATCAAACGGTCCACCTCCTAACCGTACTTTCAACAACAATCCTTCCAACAACTATGGTAGTACCAATAATCTTAAAGGATTGATGTCCAAATTTATGGCATCTCAAGAAGCTCGCATAGCTAAGTTTGAATCCGAATTCAATCAACAACAAACGGAGATGACCAATAAAATAGACAACTTGTTGAAAGCCCTAAACAACCAAGTGTTAACTACACCAAAGAAGGACACTAGTAGCGGAACCCAAATTAAGGACCCCTCATCATCCAAACATGTCCACTTTGTCAATGTTGTCACTATTAAGCCAATCGATAAAAATATTGAAGGAAGTGATAACGATGAAGTTAGAATTGAAATTGAACCTAAGGATGAGATTGAGAAAGTTGAGGATAATAAGGAAGAAAAGGTAGAGGAAATAGAAAATGTAGAGGATTATTTCGATAGGTTACCTACCAAGGAAGAACAGGAATACCATAAGGATCTATTCGATGACCCCGAAACACCATACGTCCTTGGTTCACCAATCATCAAAACGGGTTTTCCTTCCAACATCAACATACCATGCAACATTGGGCATGTGCATGTGTGGAAAGCCTACATCGATCTTAACTCTCCTGTAAATCTTATGACTAGGATCCACTACAATTGGATTATTAAAAAGCAACTTGGACCTAGGATATTTCCCGACACGGGTTGGATGAGTAACTTTGTAGGAAGAGTAAAAGGATTGCACGTCTTTATCGGAAACTTCACTTACGTTACCGAATTTGTGATTGTAGAGGATATCCGTCCAGTAATAGATGGTTGCTTAAGTCAAGTAGTGTTGGAAGGCTGTTTGTTGAGACCTCTAAAATGAATTATGACCCATCTCTAGGGATAGTTAGGTTCAAGGATGAGAACGATGAGATAGCTTACCAAATGCCCTATAAGATTGAGCAATTTTGCCTTTTATCAAACATCAAAAAGGAACACAAGCAAGCGGTCTACTATAGGAATGATGTGGATAGACGTAGAGGAGTAGACTATGTTATGAGTCAGATATTTGGTTTCTACAAGGAATGCTTGCAACTAGGTCCGGAATACAAAACCAAGATCGAGGATGACCTAGAGACCGTGACCAATGACGAAGTCACGTGATAGTTCGTGACCTTGAGTCTAGCTACAAGACTCGTTAATAAAGAAAAGCGCTTATTGGGAGGCAACCCAAGTTTTATTTGTTTTATTTGTTTGATTGTTTGTTTGTTTGATTTTATTTTTTTCCGTATGCATGCTTTATTTTTATTGTTTGTGGCTCATATTTCAAAATAAATTGTGAAAATGATTTATCTTTGTTGTTAACTTCGTCTTAACTTCATATAAAGGTGTTTTGCAAAAGCTAAGTGTAAGGGAAATCTAATTTGTTCCTAAGAACGGAATAGAGCGTGAACCACAACAATATTAAATGAACATGTATATTAGTATTTGTTTGAGTCAAATGCTTGTATCGAGTCATAATGATGTTTTGCAGGAATTCCAGGAATTAAGGCATGAGTTTTTCCAGAAATTTTCTAGAAACTTAACATAAGATTTCTGTTAGAACACTCTGACGGCATCAGGGTTATAACCTGACGGCGTCAGGTGTAAAATTCTAAAAAATTTTGCGAGTTTTGTTTTTCTACCGGAGTCTTAAGTTTTTGTTAATTCTTTAGTTTTATAAACTCCAGGAAATTTGCAAACATTCATTCCACAAGCATTATATCTTTAGCATATATAGATTGCCGCCGATTTTACGCGAGGTTTGCCTTGATTGTTTTCTCAGGTTTAACATGTTATATTGGACAAGAAGATGATTTATATTTCTGGAGGGAAGCTTTCAACGTTCGTTTGCTTGGAGGAAGATTTAACCATGTTACCATATTATCCACACCGAACGAATCAAGGGAGTATTTTTTTTCATTCTTTTACCTTCATTTCTTTTATATCCTTTTTATTGAACATTGGGGACAATGTTCAGCCTAAGTGTAAGGGGAGGGTAAATGATGATACCTTAGAGAATACAATTGCACTTGAGTTTGTTTGTTCGATAGTAGGTGTGTAATAAAACTAAGAGAAATACTTGTTATGGCAATTTTAGCGCCAAATTTAAATTTTTTTACAACATTTAGGAGTGAAACTTTAGCCTTAATGAGCGTCTCATGGATAGGAGTTGTATGACTAGCATAAAAACCGTACCACTCAAAATTTTCCACCCCAAATATGTGAGGTTCGCCTTTAGATCTTTAGGAAAAAGCATTCATTATTGGTGCTTATGAGTGTACCGGTACCATTTAGATTCCAGAACTTGCGTTAGTGATACATCCCGAGACCGCTAGTGAGACTACATTCGTATAGTTAGGATTTACTACATGATAAGAGGCATTAGGATCACCCTTGTGTTAAACCCATATCATAATTACTTGACCAATAAAGTCATAATTATTTGACTATTAAGTCAATTAATTTTTCCCACACCTTTGCTTTGTACTCATTTTTAGTATACGATACCCCTAGTACACCCCTCAGAGCCTATCTTTTTCGTTTCTAACTTAAAGCATCTTACTTAAAGGAATAATTTGTTTACAATCCACCCCAAATGTGCAACCAAATCGCCTTAGCCTTCCTTGTATGCACTCATCTTTAGTGCATTATTGTTATGTGTTTAAACCCTTAGTTAATTATCTAATTGATTACATGGTTGCTAAGTCGAGTCATATCTTGTACATATTGTTTTGGGACGATTGGGACTCATGGGTAAAGTACTAGTATTATGGAGTAATGGGGAAGACGTCAATTATTACCCCCCATATGTGCGTTAATCTTAAATAGTACTCCAAGTGTTTTGATTATCTTGATTCGAGTCATTAGAATAGTTGATTGTAAAGTATCTAAAAGTTCAAGTTTAAGGGGGACGTAAATCCCCTATGATGTATTATTTTGGATGGTAGGGCAAGAGTGTAAGCAAAAAAAAAAAAAAAAAAACGGACTACCATCCCGTTTCCTTTTATGTTTGAGTTAGTTTATGATTAGCTTAAGTCGAGTCGAGTCTTGGCTTAGCAACGCCACATTGTACATGTAATTAACAAAGATGATTAACTCGCCACCAGTAAATATTGCCTTTATCCAACAAAACCGTGTTTATCATATCCCTACACCTCACGTTATAACCCTTTTAAAAGACTTCTTTGATAGTTTATCCTAGGTGCTTACGCCAAGTGGTGGAGGTTTGATCCTTTCCCAAGCCTATGGTAATCTATTTGCTATGATAGGTAGTGAGAGATGTTTTCCATTTCCATATTGTGATATATACTTTGTTATACCCGAGATATGTGAGTATCTAAACACTATTTATGAGGTGCTAGTATATAATTTCCGTGCTTGTTTTGGTTGAAGTGGAATGATTATTTGTTGTAATTACTTTTATATTAGTGTTAAATGACCCCTAGCTTGTATTTTGATTAGAATAAAAGCGCATTTGCTTGAGGACAAGCAAATCTCAAGTGTAAGGGTATTTGATGAGGCGAAAAGTGTACCACTTTTAGGGGGTCATTTAAGCCCTAAATCGAGATTATTTGATCAAATATTGCCCTAAATCGTTCCTTTTGTCATTTTAGGTACTTTTGAGGAGAAATCTAGAAAAGGAAATATTTTGGACGTTTTTGGAGCGAAAAAGTGAAGAAAACGACAAAGTCTCCAAAATCATGCTCAAGATTGTACCTGACGGCATCAAGACTTACTAGTGACGGCGTCAAGGCTTGGCAAAAGAGACGGATTTGACAATTACACGTGCGCGCCAAAACATTTTCCAAAGGAGGCGTGACGGCGTCACCCTTTAGGGTCGCCAAGGCCGTCACGCACTATTACAAAGAAAGACGGCCCAGAGTAACCAAGAGTGACGGCGTCAGAAGTAGATCTAGGCAATACGATTATTATTTTGGTGGTGAGTTGACGGCGTCAGAACTTACACGTGACGCCGTCAGAAGACAAAATCTATAAATACTTTTCTAATTTTCATTCATGAGGGTGGAACTTTTTGTGGAGCTTTGTGTGCAAAACCCTAGACAAATTTTCTGTAATTACAAGGGTTCTAACCCTTGTTTCATCCATGCTTAATAGAAGATAAGTTTTCCAATAATCATTCAATATGTCTATGTGTTGTTTGATTCTATCTTATGCTTGTCTTCTTTTTAACATGCTAGGCTAGGTTTTCTTTGTGTTTGCTTAGATGTAATGAAACCTAGATGTTGATTATTGGTTGATGGTTTGTTTATAATTATTGTGGATGAATGATTTCGATGTTAGGCTTAAGAAAACTGGCAGACTTCCAATTGGTAACTTGCTTGAACGTCTTAAGAAACATGATCGGAGGTGTACTACGATAAATTGGTTATATTTAATGTGCAGGTAACTACTAGTGATACTATGTTAGGAGCTAGTAGTCGGCTCGACATAGGATGAAGTAGAAGCTTATAGAGTTAGGGAATTTCGTACACGGCCCTACGACTAGTATTAAGGATTATAACCCGTCATCCATGCAATTGTAGCAAACTAATCAACCGGTAAAAGATATCTAGGGAGTAGTGAAATCTAAGTAAAAACATTTTCTCTTATTATTGTTTCCACCAAAAATTTACTTTAGTTTCATTTTATTTTATTTTATTTGCATTTGTAGTAAATTGGGTTAGTTGACTAGCAACTAATTCCGCCCACTCTTCCAAAAATCGAGATTTTTACTTGCTTTCCTTAAAATACAAAAAAAGCAAAAAGAATCATCCCTCACCTCTAGACCTAGTTTAATTGAGTTTTAACCCTAGCGAACACTATTCTTTGAGTTGAACGATCAATCCCCCGGTACTTGTCACTATACTATACTACAACGATCAGGTACACTGCATGGTGGGGGTTGCAAGCTTATCAAGATTCCTTGAGAGTTAAAACCTTTTGCAAGGTTGCAAAACCACGCATCAATTTGGCAAACATGTAATAGGATGAGCCTATAAATACCCCCCATGACTCTCCATGAGGGGTGTGAGAAATTGTGTAACTTTCATTTTGTCATTAATATTAACCTTTTTCTTCACCCTCTCTCTACTCTTTCTCTCTCTAAACTAAACATGGATATCATCTATTTTGAACAAACTCGACATCCCGAATCACATAAAAATCAATACTTTCGATCCTACAGTGTAGAATAATCAGTCACTGAATATACAAAACTAATGAAGTTGTATAACCGTCCCACGATGTAGAAAAGTGTACCCTACCAATTGTGTACAATGAGAAGATTCAATTCAGTAGCATGCAAAATATGACTTGTCTAATAATCCACCGACCCATGATCTCTTTGAATAAATATCCATCGTCCCATGAAGATTTTAGTACGAGGTAACAAATGAATCAGCCAATCACAAATCCAAATCTTCAATAATAAAATCCATCGACCCACTATTGTGAAGAAAGATTAAAATATCAAAGACTATTGTTAACAGCAGCAACCAACTCTTGATGACCACGATATGTACAAATAATCTGGAAGCAGTGGAAACAAATAGCGAGCAGTGGAAACATATACGTGAGCAGTGGGAATGATATACATTAGCAGTGGAAACCATGAAGTGTAGCAGTGGTAACATTTATGACCAGTGCTAATGTCCCTCAATATGTGAGCAGGTGTAACATACTTTAGGTGTAACAAATAGCTAGAGGTAGCAGTATGAACATTCTTTGGCATCATTAACGATCAGATATAGAAGTAGAACAAGATCAATTTAGGTGTGTGAAAGACCAGTAACCTCATTAATCTTATGCATATCTCTACACTCACAAACGTGTATCTTCAAAACATGATCTGTTCCAGCAACTTCAATCATATGTGTGTCAACCAGTAATCTTATTCACCATAAAACTTTTACAAGTCGGCTCCAGTAGGATTACTTCTTGTAGTAGTAGACTTATTGCCATCATCTTCGTACACCATATGTCCACCAGTAATTGTACTTTCCAAACTAATAAAACAATAACCTTATTAAAGGTTTCCCACCAGTAAGCGCACTTTAAACTTAGGCTTACTCCCTGATCAAGTAACCCTATAACAGTAGCAACATAAAATATCAACACTTGTATTCCATAATCAATAAGTAATAGCAGCAATCAATCCATAACCTTGTGACAATCTGTAGTTGATCGAATGAAGCACCAGACAAAACCAAAAACCCTTTTTCCATCATTCAATAAACTCACAATCACTATAAAGCTTCGTCCAATCAGTACAAGAATTAGTACTTACTGAAGTAGAGTTACTTCTTAAAGGCAGAAACGTGATGAATATTAGCAGTAACCTCAGTATTAGAGTTCCATTAACCTTATTGAAACACAACTAGACCACGCAGCTTCTGAATACACATATTCCACGTTAAGGTTACAGTAGTTGTATCCATATTCAAACCTAAAATTTTGAATCGACATCAAAGTTGCTTACTTTTCATGAATAATGGTCGCCAAACAGCATATACCCAACTTCCATTATGAATTATAACAAGAAAACACGAATTCAAAGAAATTGAATATCATAGAAACCCTAAAATTCGAAATAATATACCTCTCAATGCAGCAGTTTTTGATAATTTTTATCTTTTTATTTGAAGCTCAGATCGAAGATCCCTCCAGTGAAACTATACCATGATATATGAAGAATCTCCAATAAAAATTTTAGCCCGATCCAATGGTTAACGAAGGAGAAATCGCGTCTTGAAAACAGCCCTGCAGTGAGTTTTGAAGATACGAACCGGTTACGAATTTTCTTCCATTTTCGACAAACCAAACCTTGTTTAATCCCACGATCACGAGCCCCTTGGCTCTGATACCACATGTTAAGATCGTTTTATAGCTCGAGGTTGGTTAGACCTCTTCTAGGGATTGCACAATAATAAAGATATAGAACATGTACGCAGCGGAATAAACAAAACATCTTTATTATTTCTTCAAGGTTTCTCTTCATCATCTCTACTCTAACATACACCAACAGCCCTAATACTACGTGATCAAGTGTAGGACGGTTACATCCTAACAGGAATCATATCGATCCTTGGGGGAACACACTAGCACAAACTAGTCTAGGCGTTTACATAAACTACACGCCCTAGACCACACACACGCTTTCCTAGAGTTTACATTGTGACACACATATAAAACCTATTCCCTGTATCACTTTATATAATAGAGATACTAGGGTTACAAAATACTACAAAGGACTAAATTGTAATAACTTCTTTGTAAAGCAAGTCCCTACAAAATACTACAAAGGACTAAATTGTAATAACTTCTTTGTAAAGCAAGTCCCTTGTCTTTTGCATTGTCTTCATTCTTCACTTTGTCTTTTTAATCCTTCATCTTTCATTGTTTTGTTTTATCAACTCAATTGTAATTCCCAACAATATATGTTGAGGTTGATGTTGATGTTGTTGTTTAACTATTCATATCAGGTTGTACAAAATATGCGAGTTTAGTAGCACATAATGAGCGTTGATGAAGTTAAAATATACTCCGTAAAGTTTTTTGAAAATGTTTTTTCCAGATATCCGTATATAAACTTTAAATAATAATTACATGAGTCGTTGTTATAAGTACAATCACATGTATTTATTTTCATATCACAGTAACTCGTGCTTAGCATTTGATATTTATATTACCGTTAATAATAATTTAGCCGTTGATATTTATATTCAAACCCGTGTACGCGTATATTAAACTTTTAAATAGGATAACATGAGTTCTTATTTGTAATAATGTATATAAAAACACATTTAAAAAGTATATAAAAATGCATATAAAAACGTATACAAAAAGGTATATAATAACGTATACAAAAATGTATACAAAACTTCATTAAAAACGTATAAAAAGTATATAATAACGTATACAAAAACGTATATAAAGACGTATATAAAAAGTATATAATAACGTGTATAACAATGTATATAAAAGTGTGTATAAGAACGTTTTTGCAGTAACGTATAAAAAACATATATAAAAACCAATACAAAAACGTACATAATAACGTATACAAAACTTGCATAAAAACGTACAACAAGTATACAAAAACGTATTTAAAAACACATAAAAAACTATAGATAAAAACGTATACAAAAATGTGTATAATAACATATACAAAAACGTATACAAAAATGTATACAAAAACGTATACAAAAACTTATATAAAAACTTATAAAAAGGTATATAATAATGTGTATAAAAACGTATATAAGAACATTTTTGTAATAACGTATATAACAAAGAAAAACGTATACAAAAGCGTATATAAAAATGTATAAACAAGTATATAAAAATATTTTTATAATAACGTATATAAAAACATATATAAAAAGTATGTAAAAACTATTTAAAAACGTATATAAAAACATATATAAATGCGTATATAAAAGTGTATAAAAACATATATAAAACGTGTATTTTTAAAAAAAAATATTTTTGTAAAAGTCAAAAAACTTTAAAGAAATCGAAAATATAAAATTATAAACGGCTGTTCGTTAAAGGACGGACGCTACAACCGTCGCGAGCCAAAGGGGCTAACATGTAAATTCTAACGAAATCCACTTAGCGCCAGTTAAAACCAGGGACCAAAATTTGCTCAAAGGTTTCCCACAGGGACGGTTTCTGCACTTTCAAAATGGTTGGGACGAAACATGCAATCTGACCAAAGTTCAGGGACGATTTTTGCAATTAACTCTTAAAAATATTTAAAGCATATTAAACTAATTCGTATATTAACAAAATTTTGTATTTTAATTTTTGAAAGTCTCAAACTAATACTAATACTTAATTGTAAACAAAGTTCATATTATAATGCATAGGGGTATAAAGTGTAAGGGGTTATTTGTTTATTTTTTAAAGTTATTAAAAAACATGGAGACTTATAATTTTACACTTAACTCTATATAATATACGTATTATTTAAGATTCAACCATTAAAGTTTTATTAATTACCTCCTCTTTTTGCAAGTTTTTGTTTTTATAAATTTGACACCAATATTTTTATGTGTTTTTTTTCTTCAATTAAATTCTCCATCAAATTTATTAAAGTTTGACCAAAATCAATTCAATTTTGACCTTTTATTAGCCAATCAAATTGTTTGATTTTGCTTATTTGTCAAAATCAAACTCTCTTATTGGTCCAATTTATTTTTCAATAAGAAAAGTTTTGCAAAAACACTCCGAAATGATGTAATTTCTTTATTATATAAATAAAAGATTTGTCAATATAAATCTCTTTTTTTTATCAACATGTACACGCCTAGTTTTATTTAATGAAAATATCGCCAAAATCAAGTTATGGGCTAAAAAATCATTTTTCAAATTTCCTTGATTTTTATTCTAGTCCAAAGGAATATCATGAAGAATTATAAATGAATAGATTTGAATATTTTAAATTTCAGATTGAGCATTGATTGGGATGCCTAACTCATATGCCTAATAATATGCCTAAACATATGTGTCAGCATCTTATTGGGGACAACAGGGAGACCCACTTATTCACAAACCAATAATTTATTGCCACATCTATTAGGCACACAATTAGTCACATACTTTAGGCCTCCCAATCATTTTTCTTTCAGATTAGTGTGTCAAGCATAATTATCATGATTAGTGTTATCGCTGGAAAAGACTATAAACAATTTGAATTTGACTAAGCATGACATAATTGCCTCATTACAAATTCCATTTAATACGCATAGAGATAACAATGAAAGCCGTATTCAAATAAGATTATTGGTGTGGGCTCAAGTAGTGGGGCCTAACGTTAAAGGACTTATTCCCTAAACCTGCATGTATAAAAGTCCGGGCTAAAATATGTAATTTGGGTTAAAAGCCCAGTGGCCATAATTGCAAACTTTCATCTCCAGGTGTAAATAAATAGAAGTTTGGAACCACACTTTTGACATGTAAAAATATATTTCTTGTATAATGAGATTTTTCCTATGAAAAAACTTGGCGGGAGTTGCTACATTCATTGTTGTTCGGATATCATACCGATAACGAAATAACAAAAATTCATTTTACTAGGAAAGTGCTAAGACTAATCTGCTCTAAATAATCAATATCCAAAAAGATGTGTATACTCTTACTTTGAATAGCTAATTCAGCACATAACCGTTTTAATGAGCAACCGATAAAACCAACTAAATATGCGCAATAGCAATTTAGCCACCGGTACCAATTTTGGGCAACAAAAGTTTCTATAGCATTAAAAATGGATTCAATGGGTTAAAGCCTCACAAATGGGTCAAGAAAAGAAATGGGTCAAAAGAAGATACCAATGTACATTTTTAGTACATAAAACCTCATAAATCATTTTAGCAAGCAAAACACTATTTGAGATATAAACATATAATGGTAATTATGCTTGACACACTAATCATGTATAAAAAATAGTAAACTTTGGTCATAAAAGTGTTATGGGTCAACCAAATCCTACGCTTACCAAGCAATTTCCATTGTGAAGTTTTGACCCGTCACTCAATCCACCCATTTTACAGCCCCTATAATCAACAAAACAGACCAACCTAAAAATTAGTTTAAAAGAGAAGAAGGTATCAATTGAAACTGTAGGTAACATGAAGATATGATGGGTAATGCAAAATCCAGATCCAAAAACCACCTAGAACAGACCAAGAAATCCAGTAACCTTAAACATGATTACATAATACTTGCAGTTTAGCATAAAAGCTTGTATCACTGGTTCTCCAAAACAGTAATAACTTTGACAGATGAGGAAGCCTTGTAGAATTTCGACACTTCATTCATAGCCTCCTCTGAATGCTTGCTGTAATTGTCTTTGTCATTCCAACTGAAAACCAGTTCCTCCAATGCAGTTCCATGCTCAAGCAAGAATCGTGCTATAGCTAGGGTCTCCTTTTCTCTGACAAAATTAAAAAACTCAAGCTTTTTCAGGTGACGAGTCAGGATTGTCCTTGTTTCAACTTCATCTAACTTCTCAACGAATGTTTCAAGGTGTTCGGATGAAATATACTAGATCATCAAACAAAATCATAAGTTTTTCACCTTGATCTAAATCCTTAAATAATGTTATGGAATTCACGGAAAGCTTATTATATTAATCTATTCATGCTAAATGAAGTCGTTGAAGCTTGTAGATGTGTATCCTAGCATGACTTATTCATGAAGTGTTAAAAGCGATAAAATTTAGAAACTTAGCAAAAGAGAAGGTTTAAAATAATGACAATATGGGTGGGTAAAAACTATTAATTCTTCTTTAAAGGTTTAGACAACGAGTCTGGTTGGGTTAAGCCCAAAGAATTTGTCTGAAGTTCTATCAAATGATGATTTTGTAAAGTAAAATTATAATAACCAGATTTAGATTACTCCAGTAACAATCTGTTTTATGGCATAATATGATTTAGGAGCTATTTTTTTCTTTTACCTAATTGACCCATTACATACAATTCAGAACCCAAATTAAGTCAAATTTCCACCTCTTGTCAAACGACTAACATGTAGCCCAAGGATATTAGTTGTAAAATTGAATAAACTCAAAAAATGATGATAATAGGCCGGCCAACACGGGCCAATATGGCACATTCAAATATTTTAGTTGTTCTAATTTAACAATTTCCTAACTGCCTTTCATCTCCAGCGCGAGCGATTTATATCTATAGCTTATGTCAGATGTTGTATACTGAGTACACAAGTTTCTTTCATTCAGAAAAACTTGTGTATCCTATTATATGCGTAACTAAAGAAAAAAAAAAAAAAAAAAAAAAAAAAAAAAGGACAGAGAGAGAGAGAGTGAGAGAGAGGTCGGTGAAATTTCAAGAATATGCTACAAAATTATTTGCAATTAGAGATGAGAAATAGTACCTCAGTGATGATCAAATGAAGAAACTCAAGATTCGGAGAACATTTAAGAATGCGGATGAGTACATCCATTAGGAAACAATCAATTACTATCTCCAATTTCTTCAGATTTGGAAAGGATTCAGGGAAACCTTCTTCTGGACGATTACATTTACAGCATTCACATGTGAATGAAATTGACTATGACAAAACGAGCAAGCAAAGTATTAGAATAATGATCAGGGGTGGAGGTAGGAAATGTTTTCACTGGTTCAACTTATTTCTTTGTTTTACAAACACACATGAAATACAGTAATACCACATTCAGAATTTTGGTCGTTCATGTCGATACTAAGCCATCTAGGACAATCATACCTGATTATTTAAAAAGCGATAGGACCACTAAACCCACTTACATGAGCCAATACAAGTACCCAAATACAAAGAACAGTGACTAAAATCATGTGCACACATGCATACTTATATAGTTACATTAATACTAATAAAACACGACATCAATGGTTTCGAATTGTATTCTATTCTAAGGGTTAATCAACTTATATGAAACTGGCTCAATCCTCAAAGCATAACTTATGTCTCTTTTATCGATCTCTAATTTACATATTCTTTATTCAGAATTGCGGAAAAACAACAACTGGGTACTAAAACCAGAAGATTCAAGATAACAATCCCACTAAAAGTGAGGGAGATATACGGTGACAATATTATGTTTCAGTGGGTTTGGTTGAACGCTCTGACCTATGTGTAGCTCCGGCCACTGATTTATTAATGATTCATGGTAATTAAACCAAGTGGTAAGCACAACATAAGATGACTTAAAGCATAACTATGGCTAGTAGTCACTTAGAACATAACTATTTTGGTCTGGCATGCTTAATTTAAAACAGGCATAAACAATAATAGAATAAGAAAGCAACAATTCTCATGTAATTTGAAAGATCAAAACAAATAATGTAGAATAAGAATCTACCTGAACGAAAAAATAGGAAATCCACAGCGATTCCACATGAGAAACTTGAGCAAGCAACTCGCATACGGTGACACCAAAATTATCATCATCTTCAGCCTTCTGGTCCACATCTTCAAGTACAATCACAGCTTTCTTCAGGGATTGTACGTCAAATGCAAAATGATTAGCCATATGACCCTCATACCCCAAATACACAAGTTTTGGGCATATAAGCGTCAGCCTTTCACATAATTTCTCTTCTTCATATTTCTTACGTTTTATAACAGAATCATAATCCAATCCCTTGTTATAAATTCTCAAAGTCTTAAGATTAGGACACGAAATAACCAGAGAATCAAGGTTGTATGTTAAGCAGTCAATAAAAGACAAATCCTCAAGCAATGGACAGTTTGCGAGAAATTGTTGTACTAAATCATTGTCTAACAACTCAACGTTATGCAATCTGAGAACCTTAAGCGTCTTAGACCCCGTGAAACTTTTCATATTCAAAGAATCTAGATGCAAAGCCAGCACGAACTCCTCCAATGAATCACACTCTACCAAACAACGCGGCAAAACAATGGCTTCATCATTAACCCCACAGCAAAGTGACAAGGTAAGTTTTTTAACTTTTCGCATAACAACAAGATGAATCCAACGCCCTATAGTCTGCATATCATAATGATTCAAACAACGTAAACTAAAACTATCCAAATCTTGTGTTCTGTTTGCTAAAACCCAATACACAAACTCTTTGAATTTATTCTCACCAAAGAGTTTTGGTCCGCGCATAAGATTTATAGATGGAATTGAAGTCCACAAATACTTCCATCGTGTTGATAAAACGCTGTTTCGAACCACTTCTTTGGTTGACTCAAGACGTGATAGGATCGAGTGTAGAATAGGATCTGGTAAGTTACTGATGTGATCAACCCCGTTTTCAATATTCGGTTTCTTCATGTTTTAGTGTTTTTAGCCAAAATCACCACACAAACATTTTATCAAACAGTTTGTGTGCACATGTTGATACAGAAATAAAAGCTCGTAGCTTCAATTTCTATTTTCAAAATGTGAATAATCTAATAATTTTAGTTTATATTTAAATTTAAACTAAAAATCAGCCCTCCCAAAATAAAATAACTACACTAAGACCCTTCTAAGGTGTCCTTGAGGTATGTTGTAACGCTCTCAAAGTCGAAAAGACTAAATTACGTTCGGATGTCTTTCTGATTCAACTAAAAAGCATGGAAATGTGATACTATTAATCCACTTGCTATAAAAGCACGGTACAAGGACTTATTGTCACCGAACAACCTGCTATACTGCACCATGGTTGGTGCCCTTGCGTAGCCATACGTCCCATCGCCAGCCCATTAACGAGGGTATTAACGGGTATTTTTAGTGATGTGTTAGGGGGGAGGGAGTGGTCACCAAAGTTTACCAAATTGCCAAATTGCCACATCATCATCTACCAATCACAACCTTCCAACTCAAAGTTTACCAAAGTTTACCAAACTTTACCAAAATGGTGGCGGCGGTGTTACCGAATTTTTTTCGTTCAAAAATTCGACCGTTGGTCCTTGCTTTCCACAAAAACCATTCGGCAAATGTTACCGAATTTTTTTTTTGCCGATTTTCACCGAGCGGTGGCGGCGGTGTTGCCGAGCTTCACCGAGCTTTTGCCGACAAACACCGACTCCACTCCCTCCCCTCTTATGTGACCAACATACACTAATAACAATTATAATTGGGGAGAGTCTTTTTGTAATTGGGTGTATGCTGATGTGGCATACCAGTAATAGTTATTGGTAAACTATTGTACATAGTAGGTTTTATTTATTTATTTATTTATTTGACACATGACTCCACTTTTTCAAGGACATCACTTTTGTTGGAATGAATGTGCTTTGTGTTAAGTTATACTAGTAGGTTTTAATTTTTTAAGAAAAAGTGTTGAGGTGTACCCATGACACCACGTGTACCTTGTGATCTTATCATTGCTATTTAAAGCAAAGGGTACCATAACATGTTAACATCATGTTTTTTATGCCACGTCAGTACCACATCATTTTAACACCAAATAACATAAAAGCAAAAAACACTCTGGTATCATCACACCAAATAACACTACATTTTGGGACTAACCCTTTTAAAAAAATACAATTTACAAATGAACCCCTTAACTAATATTTCAATCATTAAATAAACCTTCACTAATATTTCATTCATTCAAAACTAATACAAATTACAAGATATTAAAAAAAAAAAAAAAAAAAAAAAAAAAAAAAAAAAAGGCTTAAATTTAAGCGTTACACATGACAAATTAATCCCAAGAACTTGGATAACCCACTAGACAAAAATACCACTAACCTAAAAAATTGACTAGCACATAAAATATTGTTCTTAATTTTTTAGTAACCTAAAAAATTGACTACCTTTTGGGACTAACCCTTTTTAAAAAATACAATTTACAAATGAACCCCTTAACTAATATTTCAATCATTAAATATACCTTCACTAATATTTCATTCATTCAAAACTAATACAAATTACAAGATATTAAAAAAAAAAAAAAAAAAAAAAAAAAAAACTTAAATTTAAGCGTTACACATGACAAATTAATCCCAAGAACTTGGATAACCCACTAGACAAAAATACCACTAACCTAAAAAATTGACTAGCACATAAAATATTGTTCTTAATTTTTTAGTAACCCTAACACTTGTGCAGTCAAACTTACACACACAAACGCAGTCACACAAAGACTAGCCGTTGGATTGCTTATTTTGTGTGTGTGTGTATATATATATATATATATATATATATATATATATATATATATATATATATATATATATATATATATATATAGTTAGGATCAAATAAGAAGATTACTTAAAATAAGAAGGAATAAGAAGAACTATAACTACAAATCCGAGATGCACCGACCTAAATTAG
Organism: Artemisia argyi; assembly: GCA_030686995.1. Lineage (NCBI taxonomy): Eukaryota > Viridiplantae > Streptophyta > Magnoliopsida > Asterales > Asteraceae > Artemisia > Artemisia argyi. The sequence continues at coordinate 44,563,692 of CM060709.1, read as the reverse complement.
ATGCATTATAACGCACCATAGTGTGTTTTATAGCTTTTAATCAGATGCATATACGTATATTATATGCATTTCTTGATTTCTCTTATTTTTTGTTCCTCTGCACGTGCTAAAATCATGAAAATCAATTTGCACCATCTATACATCAAATTAACTTTTGAAACTCAAGATGTTGCATCTATATGAATAGAAATGCATCTAATGCAAGTCGTTGCATCTCAAATGCGTGGTTTTGGTCACTTCTTACCACTTCTTATTTTAATTTACTTCTTACTGGATCCCTACCCTATATAGAGTTATATATATAGTGTAATTTTCTTACGAGAACCACTCTTATCTGCAAGAACTGCGATAACCACTTTGAACCATTAGATTGTTTGATCAATGGCTATAATTGATTGTGCAATTAGTGTAATTAATCAAAAGATTGGACCATTCTTTGTAAAATTGAAAGGGTATTTACGAAATTACCTATCACATTTTCTATAAACTGTCCCTAAAATTATGGATCTGATTTATAAAGCCTAGCTCCTTCTCTCTCATCCTTTCTTTCACAAACCACATTTACAGAAACACATCCTCCACCAAAATACATCGACATTTTAAGGTTTGGTTTTTTCCTTTTATGTTTTCCTACTAATTGTTATTCTCAAACATGACCAAATCAGTTTATGTTATAATTTTATTTTTTTTTTTTTTATTTTTTTTACATGATGGTAACGATTTGCATTTCACTGTATTCAGATGGTTAAAATTTTGTTTATTGTTGTCAAAGAATATTACGTAGTAATTGATATAGATGACTTTTCTATCTATATGCAAGTCACAATTTTAAGGTTGCATCATATTTGGTTTGTCTCTTTCTGGCTGGTGTGAATTTGATTAGTCCAGGTTCATAAGGGAATTGTATTTCTTTTATGGGCCTTTGTTCCAATTTTGCATTAGTGATAAGTAATTCATTTTGTGTGGTTACAAGTGGTATTAGTCTTTTAAGTTATGTGGGAAGTCTTTGATATATTGGATTTTCATGGGTTCTATATTACGAAAAATGCTTTTCTCAATTTTCAACTATGCTTATTTGTATATTTAACGTATAAAATATAGATGTTTTGTGTTTGGATTATATATGTTCAAAATAAATTGATGCATATATGTTCAAAACATATATGTTTAAAACATATATGTTTTAAAAAATGATTGCTTATAAACGAAATGCTTAAAACATGTATGTTTTTTTTTTTTTAGTAAGTGTAATTATTCTTTTTTTTCAAAGACTTCGTGTTTACCAAAAAATTATGTTTCTTAAAACATACATGTACTCATGAACATGTATAATTTTTAATAATATTATTGCTGCTAATTTTTGTACTTTTATTTGTATCAGGTGTAATTACAAGAATGTTCACGGCTACAAGTGTGCATATATGTCCGACTTTTGAAAAATTGTTGACGGCTACTCGTGCGCATATGTCTATTTGTGTTGAATATTATTAGTGCTCACGCGTATAGATCGATTAGATTCATGTTTTTTATGCTTTTAGAAATTTGTATTTTAATTGTATTTCAATCGATATCGAAGTTTGTATATAACATTTATGTAATTGGTGTGTTATAAATTTCATTATATTAATGAACCTATATGCACCTTGAAAGGGAAAAAAACATATATGCACTTTGACTAATTGAAAATATGTATGCACTTTGACTATTTGGGGAAAAATAACATGCATGCACTTTGAGATTTCAAAAAAATAATGATTATGTATAAAAAACATGTATGCACCATAATTATTTGAAAACATGTTAGCATTAAAAAAAATCTGAATTTTTAGATCTATAAAAAAGGGGAATTATAAAAAAACAAAAATAATATGAAAATATCTTTTACTATTATACCCTTTTAAATTAAATAAAAAAACAAATTGTTATGGAGCATTAAATGATATACATTGTGTATTATTAGTTGTAAAAAGGTAGTTCTGGCAGTTCTTGTGGATAAAGTGGTTTTCGCAAGAAATGGATCCTATATATATATATATATATATATATATATATATATATATATATATATATATATATATATATATATATTATTTGAATCCAACTAGCCGTCGGATTGCTTATTTTGTCACTACATACGTTGCAATGTACATTGCTCTAGCAACGAAAAACATAACGCCGGATCAACGCCTCAACTATGTAGCACCGAAATGGGAACAGCAAAGGGATACGGGAACGAGAAACGACAAAATCAAAAATTCAAGATACGGGAACGTCGTAGATATAGCAATAAAAAAAATAAAAAATTAACAATATATTAAATAAAATCCAAAATAGATATATGTTAATGTACATTGTAAACTCCAAAAACTACTACATATTTCAAAGGTAATTAATTATCAATAATATCATTTTCAAATTCAGGTTCATCTAGTGAGAGTTCGGCAAACTCCAAAAACCCTACATCTTCCATTGAATCAAAAGCATCTCCACCCACATCCCACATCTTTTCATCATCCTTCGGATTCCTTGACAAATATTATGGACGTAAACCAAGTCTTGAGCACGGCTTGAAGTCAACTTGTTCTTCCTTAGCGAGTGAATAAATGCATAAGTACTCCGATTACGCTCAGCACAAGAAGACGAACTAGGTTATCCAAATAATCTAAAACATATCCAAATATATATATATGATCGTATTGTGGTTCTGTTGGGTATATATATATATATATATATATATATATATATATACACACATGATATAGAAGACCTAATGTATACAGTATACAATGCTTGGGTTCCAAGCCGTTTAGAATACAAAAAAAGCCCATTAAACTCAATAGAAACTTCTTAGAGTTGGCAAGTAAATACAGAAACGTGTCCCGATACGGCTGAGAATCCAAAAACGTTTATGGATACATTAAAGAAACGTTTCGGGGACGTTTCCTTGGCGTTCCCATTCCCAAACCATTCTCAAACGGGCACGCGAGCCTTCCAGGCGTTTCGGTGCATCAGAGCGCCTCAATGCTCGAAGTGGACAACGGCTGCACAACGGCGTTGATTTCATGCCATGTAGACTATAACGCCTTGCGAGCGTTATGGTACCGATCGCTAATGTGACATTTACTATTGCTTAAAAAACCATAGAACAAAAAAACCCAAGCCCATTTAAAACCGAAAATGGATCAACAAAAGAAATGGGTCAAAAGAAACGGGTAAATGGTCAAAAGAAGATACTAGTACCAATGTACATTGTTAGTACATAAAACCCCATAAATCATTTTAGTAAGTAAAATACTATTTGAGATATAAAAATAATGGTAATTATGCTTGACACACTAATCGTGTATAGAAAATAGTAAACTTTGGACATAAAAGTGTTATGGGTCAATCAAATCCTACGCGTGCCAAACAATTACCATTGTGAAGTTTATAAATTGATGATTTGTAAACTTTATACAATCTAGTTGGAAAAAGGTGTTGCATTTTTTTTAAACCACTCAATATTGAAATTTTATAGGATTTTTGGAGGCTACGAGCAACGAGTAGTTATTACCCAACGTGTTGCGAAGGGGTTTACTTTAAACAATTTAAATATTTGATAAATAAAGTTTGTTACATAAAAAATTGTAAATAGCAAAAAAGCACTGGGTAATTTTCATAGCGTGCCACATAGTCTGGGGGCGTTTTGTAATTTATTTTTGAAATATAATAAGCTTGAATATTTTTTTTATAAAATTGTACGTTAGATAAAAGTATTTCAGTATTAAGCCCATTTTAATCACAATTTAATGTCGCTTATTTTTTTTAAGGAAATTACTAAATATATGTTAGATATTTGATAAATAAAATTTGTTATATAAAAAAATAGTAATCAGCTAAAAGTATTGAGTAATTTTTTTGTAACGTGCCACATAGTCCGATGGGGTGTTTTGTAATTTTGTTCGTTATCTTCCCCCGTCCCGTTTCATTATTTGGCTGCTGTTCATTACAACTTGTTAAGTGCGAGATACTAATCCACTTCTTATGGTTACATCAAAGTAATGATAAATTTATTTACTCGTTCATTTCTACACCATGCTACTACTGAAATACAGTAAAAGAAAAAATAAAAATAAAAAGGCTCAAGGGGGTGTACGTTTTGGATTGTTAATGTAAAACCCTAAATTTCTACAAGAAAAAAATGACTAAATTACCCCTACGATTATTAAAATTCTAAGAAACACATAAAATGTGTAATTAAATATGAATTAAATCCTAATTAAAGTTTAAATAAATAAATAAAACTTAAGTTATGTAAATCCTAACCTAAATAAATTTGTAAAATACATGTCCTAAAATATAAGGTATGTTAAAAATGAAAATTTTGTGTTACACTTCATATTTTTCGGCCAAGGCTTTTCATCAAAGGATAATTACAAATTATCATAAAGATATACCAAAAATAAATCTTGATTTGTTTCTTAAATAACAAATATATCTTGCCTATTTGTAATACATGTTTTCTTGATTATCCTCTCCATAAACACGGTCATTCTTCTCATCTCTTCACAAATAAAATGTTTATTCATCCTCTAAAAAATATATATACGCTTGTTTTTCATAAAACCCTAAAAACACAATAATATCACAATCGGCTGTCAAGAGTTTCCACAAGGTTTTTGGTATTTTTCCTGGGTTCTTTGGTTTTGGAAGAAGGCTAGAAAAATAGGAGTTCGAATTCTTGAAGCTTGGTTTGCTTGGTGTTAATTTTTGTTCGTGTTTTATTTCAGCCGAGAGGTAATAAAATCCCACAACTCATTCGATGGTTCTAAAAATTGATTGGCATTTTCCTTATGTTCTTTACATCACATATAATCCTAGAAAAATATTGGTTTTGATCCATGCACGTTATATTGGCCATATAGAATTAAACATGATTAAAACCCTAAATTTGTATAATTTTGTATACGGCTCTAAATAAATTTGGTGAATCTCAAACATATTTTTACAATATGAAATATGATGTAAGTGACCTATGAAAATTGTATTTGAAATTATTTGAAGCTTAGAACCATGGGTTGCTAATTATTTGTTTATTGATTTAATCGGTAAATTAAATTAAGTGTGAAATAAAATGAAATAAACTGATTTTTGAACCAATTCGAATTAGGGTTGGTATTTCTGTAATTTTTCTGGTTAAAATAAGGTTTGAGGATGCTTAAAATAATTATTTCATAATTTGGTAAATTGGGGATAGATATTTGTTTAATTAATTAATTACCGATTTAATTAATATAATATAAGGGTGTGTTTTGCAATTATGCAAACTTGTTGGCCATTTTTGAAAATGATATTAGACCAGTAGTAATTGGTATAAAATATAATATGGGGGTATTGTGTGTTAAATTTAGAAACTAAAATGTTTAAATGGTAAATTAATTATAAATTAATTTGATTTGGAAATTATTAAAAGTAGAGGAACCATTTTTGTAAATTATGAAAACTAAGTGTTTATTCTGTAAATAATCATATTGAGGTGCTAAGGGTGTAAATTTGATAATTATATGGACTTGTTTGTAATTTTGATAATTAAAAGGATATAAATGGTAATTATTTAAATTAAAGGATTAAACTTGTAATTATTGAAAGTTAAGGGGCTGTTTTGAATAAATATTATATTGAGGGCTGAAATGATATACTTTTGATAAATTAAGGGTTACAAGTGTTAATTGAATTACATATGGTTATACTTGTAAAATAAATATTAATAAGGACTTATTTTGGAAATAATGTAAATTAAGGGTGTGATTTGTAATATTTGTAAACTCAAGGGAGTGATTGGTAATTATTGTTAACTATTGAACTACTGTGATAAAAAAATTGTAATATTTACATTTTAAACCTTGAATTTTGGCATATTTGTATAATAAACCTTAAAATATGGGAAGTTATCATATTAAACCCTAATCTTGCAAAATTGACATCTTGAACACTTAACTTGTCCAAACCTTAATTAAAATCTTGAATGAATAATATTGAATATGGAAACTTACTAATTTTGGAAAACCTGCTAATTTTGGAAAGTTACTATTTCTGGAAAGTTACTAAAACGGGTAACCTAATTATGTTTAACCTAAGAGTGACCTTCTATTACTAATTCGTATAGGTCCAGTGAAGCGGGATTATGATCCTTTTTCCTTGGTTCCCTTGCTGCTTTTGAACTAAGGTACATATATTCTGACCTATCTACAGGTTTCTCATGCACTCTTGTCTTTCCTATTCCTTTGATATCTTGAACCTTGTTATGTTTCCTTGATTATTGAACCTTGGTATAAACATTTCCATCTTGAACCTTTTTACTATGGTCCTTGATAATAAACCTTTTAATTTGAATACTGACTTGAACCTTTGATATGAAACTTGACTTGAACCACTTGATATGGACTCTTGACTTGAACCACTTGATATGAACCTTGTACTGGTATACTTGATATTTGAACTTGACCCTTACCCCACAGTTTGAGACTACGAGCCACCACTTGTTATACTTGGTACTACTTGTTGTGGAGTAGCCACAACCATAACATTGATGCACCAATGTTATGTACTCTAGTGGGGCCGGAGAGATGTCCCCCACCGTCCCTGATATTGTTATTGACTACTGCTATGATTATTATTGGCCTGCAGGGGCGTATGGATGCATCCTAGTCTTGTCTTGACTTGTTACTTGCTTGGGCTACGGCCATCTTGATTATGACTTGGACTACATTATATATTACTTGGTGACTGACGGTGTGTGCAATACATGTCTTTCACATCTTGGGAGCTAGCTACTCCAACCCTTGGAGGTATCCCCTCATATTATACTTGGTATCCCGAGGTCTCCCCTCCGGATGCATGGTTACTTGATTACTTGACTTGACTTGATACTCGACTTGACTTGGGCTCGTGGTGGATAACTGACCTGACCATTATACCTTTATACCTTACACCTTTACAACTTTAATACAGGTTCTTCTTACTTCGGTTATACTTCCTTTATGCTTTATTTTATCTTTCCATTGTCTTATATATATCATTCTCTATTGCTTGTTACTTTTATATCTGTTCACTGGGCTCTCGTAGCTCAGCCGCATTCCTTTTCCTGCGGCAGGTTTTAGTAGGAAGCTGGATTATGAGTGAAGAGTGCATTGGACTTAGAAGATTTTACTGTTGGTCCCGTTTACTAAGTTAATAGTTAACTAAATTAGTTAACCTAACCAAGTTCCATGGTAATAACACAGATATATAAAAGATTAACAATAAAGACAAACGTAAAGAAAAGAAACACGGTATTTTCAACGTTTAATTCTTTATTAGAAGTTAATCAAAAGAATTATACCCAAGTGTTTGCCGAATAACACTTGGGATTGAAATGACAAGTATGGTGTGGACTCCTCTCTAAACTCAAACTTCGTTGAGTGACAACTATAAGGTCCCACTGAGCTAACTCAGGGACTGTGTTGTTCTTTGGAGGAGTAAAAGTGGTTTGTGAATGCTTCGCATTTAATGCACAAACTTGTCAACTTTTACTCCTCACTTATGTTGGCTATTTATACACAAGTATGAAAAACTCTAATATACAATGGACATAAACCTTCCTTAATAAAATCTTGATAGATTTTATTCTCTGCCAAAGGAACCTTCTTTGGGTTAAGTCCAAAAGGTGCTTTCTGATGACAGACTGGATTTAACCATTTGGGGAAAGTTTGACCTTAAAGTGATAAAGCACTTTAGTGAACCAGTTCAAACTTTCTCGCCCAATCCCGCCAAATCTTCAGTCTTCAAGTCATCAGTCTTTAGTACCATAATCGTTGTTGAGGAGTCTTGGGGGTTCAGTGAGTTATTGTCATCCTCACTGAACCCATCATCTTCTCCTTGGCTTAGATTCCACTCACTGAGTTCTGCCTCACTGAATGGTGAATCTTTCTTCATAGACTCGCTCCAAGCATTCTAAAGATGACTCACTGAGATACTTTATACTCAGTGACTTGTTTGTAATACCGGATATTAGAAACTTAGACTATTTTATGTTCAAATCCAAGTTTAAAGAAAGCTTGGGGAATTCAGTGACCCAACAGTCTCCCCCTATTTAGATATACAAATAGTCTAAGTGTCATGATTCAGTGTGAGTAGTCAGGTCTTCTTCTCTCACTGAGTGTTGATGTAATTAACATAGGACACTTGTAAAAAGTAACATCATTGTTCATAAATAATTATTACAAGTCCTATTACAAAAACACAAAAAAGATAGTTGATGCAGATTCAGATATTCAGATGAACACCAAGTGCTTCAAGCTTAGTCCTCTTGGATCTCAGTAGGTGCTTCTCAGGATGCTCCTCAATCTTGGCTCTCAAATCAATGCAAAACCTCATATTCTCAGCACAGTTGACTGGAGAAGCCAGCATCAGGTACACAAGCATCGCCTTGATCCTGCCTTGTCAATATCTGACCATCTTTGGAAAGCAGGGTTTCCATCTTCGTTAGTGATGCACAATCCTCTTTCAGGGACTTCAAATACAACATTTTTCATAAAGGTGATTCCTTCAGGAAGAGACCTGTCACAATCTAACCCTGGGACCTTTATTTCAGGCTCCGTCTCTATTTGCTTTCTCTTTCTCTTGGAGACTTTTGGAGCCGGTTGAGTAGTTGAAGCAGGAAGTAGGGAAGGAATGCCAAAAGTTTCAGGCATTTCCATCAGTCCTTTGTACCTGTTCTCCAGTGACTTCAGAAGATTTGGAACAACCACATTTGACTTCTTGGTGATGATTGATAGAAGTTCATCCAACTCAGAGATGCCAAATTCAGCAAACCTGAATGGGTTATAGGTGTCCATAACTCTTTGGTCCTGCCCTCTGAAGACTGTGACAATAGCAGGCTTGGTGTTGCGATGGATCTTGATGTCAGTGATGGTTTCAGGTTTTAGCCTTTCTTTCATCACCCAAGTGTACCTTGCAATTTTGGACTCCCTGATCTGAGCGTCCTTCCTGAGCTTTGCTTCTCTTTTCCTTTAAAGGGCTTCCATCTCATCATCCTGAGCCTTCTTAAAGACTGCCCCCATTTGTCCACTCTCCAGTGTCTCATCTTTTAACCTAATTTTCTCAGCCTCTTCATGAACAACCTTTATAAGAGCAGGCTTGCTCATTCTTTCTTCAGCAGCCGCCTTTTTCATAGCCTCATCTTTCTCCATGTAGTCTTGAATTTCATCACCAGTGAGTTGATGAATTACTCCATTGATAATAAATGAAACCCTGATAGGTTCATCAGGGTCCTGTCTGACGATGGTAGAGGCCGGCTTCAGCACAATGCTATGTTCAGGTGTTGTCATAATGTTTTTGCCTTTGTCCAGCAGCTGAGATGAGGAGGTTGGTTGTTCTTGAGGTTGAGCAAATGAGAGAGGAGTGGCTTCAGTATAATGCTCCTCCTCAGTGTGAGAGGGTCCAGCCTGCTCCCCCTCAGTGTGAGAGGGTCCAGCCTCATTTTGGGCTTCAGTATGAGGGGCATCAGTGACATTCTCCCCCTCAAATGTTGCCGGAGCCTGAGTTATGGCAAGAGTTGGAGTGACTGATGCAGAAGCGGAAGAGCCCTTGAAGGCCTGGAAGATCTCAGCCATCATGGTCTTGATGTCTGAGGTGTCCTTTTGGATGGTGGACACTTTGGCGTTGAGTGAAGCCTGAGCACTTTCCATAGCAGATAATCGAGAACCAAAGCGCCAGGCTAGGGTTTCCGACTTCTGAGACTGAGCGGCCACTGAGTGATCCAAGTTGGCAAGGGATGTTTTGACTGACTCCACGGAGCTACTGAGAGCCTGAAGATTTAAGGACTTCATCAGGGTGAGTAACTCAGTGAGATGCACAGAGTTGAGCTGGTAGGTCTCTACCGCCTGAAGGAGCTTCTTTGTAAGTTCAGGATCATCTTTAACCAAGTCTTGAATGGACTGAACCCCTGTGTTCAGACTGGTGAGAGAGTCAAGGAATTGGTTGAGGCGAGAGACCACCTGTGTCAGGGAGAAGTTGACTAAGGAATTCTATTCCCTGACATCTTCATTAAAATCTTCAACAACATCTTTAAGGTGGGAGTAATGAACAGCTTGCTCAGTGTGCATGTCAAACAATTCATCAGTGACCCCCCTGAACAAGGCATTGGTGGCCTTCTTTATGAACTTGGTAAAGACCTTCTTAGTGAGAGGAGCCTGATCATTATCTGAAGATTCTGACTCGGAAAGAGGTTCAGTAGCTTCAGTATCAGATGGTTTAGGAGACTGAGGAGTAGGTTCAGGGACTGTCTCTTCAACCACCATATCATCCCCTGCTTCAAAAATTTCCTCGTCACTGAGAAGGTCATCATCTGAAAATAAGGCTGCCTGAGCATCAGCCATGGACTGAAACTGCAAAGGGAGGTTATCTGGCTTCTCTTCAAAAGAAGATTTGCCTTCGTTATGGCCAGGTCCTGACCTCTCAATTCCAGCAGACTAGGATTTATCTGCCTGGTCCTCAAGGTCAGTTCCCAAGTTATGCGCACCTCTGGGAGTGGTGTTGGGTTCCATATCAGCGGGTGGTATGTTTCCCTCTGAGTCTTTGTCCCCCGTGACCCCTTCAAACACTGATGGGTGTTTCTCAGTGCCATCCTTAGAGATCGTGAATGTTGTGTCCCTATCAGTGGGTTGTATAAGTCTCCCTGAGTCTTTGGGAAGAGTAGTTGTGCCCTCAGACAAAAGCTGTGATTTGCGAATGTCCTCATCAGGCTGGTGAGTGGTTATGCCCCCCTTTCCAACAGGCTTGGGCTGGCCTGTCGAAGGTTTAGGGGCGTTGACTCCCTGATGCTTGGGTTGTGATTTACCCGAGCGTTTAGCAGGATGTGAAGAGGTGTGGGTCCCCGTATCAGTGGAGTAGTACTGTTCCACCGAGGATTTAGGACCCTTTTCTCCCTGAGACTCTGGTTGTGATTTGCCAGAGCCATGAGTAGGATGTGGAGGTTTGGTTGATTCCAACTCCACTGACTTGTTTATGTCAGCAGAGCCTGAGGGAATGGGTTTGCCCGAGAACACTGAGTGTGATGTCTTAGTGTCCTCCGCTGGCGTTTGTTTTGGGGTCAAAGATTGGCTGATGATTCTGATGGTGTCAGCAGTCAAGGTCGGTTGTTGTTGCCCCTTTTTGTTAGGCTTGGGGATAGAAGTTTCAGTGGCGAGTGATTTAGGTCTAATCACCTTCCTGGACCCCTGTCCCTTCTTCCTCTTCACCTTTTTGGTGGGAGAGGGAACTGGTGAAATTTTGTTGTCACCCTGGATAACAGTAAGCATATACGTTGTCAGGGTGACAGGTGTAACCTCGAGGGGGTCACGAGAGTAATTAGCCTTGTGTAACACATCAGGCTCAAAGCTAACTGCATCAGGCTTAGCATACTCAGACCCAAGTAATTCATGTAGGGCACAGGAAATGAATCTAGGGTATGACATGAGTTTTTGCCTAGATTTCCCCCCTAACTTTGCTATGAGGTCCCTGAAGATAATTTCTCCAAGGTCTATCTTTTTACCCTCAATGAGACAGAACACTATCATTGCTTGAGTAGTGTTCAATTGCTCAGTGGAGGATTTGTTTCCCCCAAGGACCTGAATGACGAAGGTCATTAGGATTCTCCAAGGGGCAGGGAACCAGGTTTTGATAATCGGGGCTCTGGATAGAAGGGCCCCTGGAGACACCTCAGGGTGGTGTTTGTCATAGGGGCCAAGTTCCAGCAGTATTGCCTTCACTTCTTCCTCAGTGGGTTGGGCAGTGAAGGTCTCAGTGAAGGTCTCAGTGAAGGTCTCAGTGTAGTCAAGGCCTGTGGCTTTGACAAAGGTTTTGTAGTCAAGAGTCAAGAACTTAGTTCCATTCTTCACTAAGAACCTTATTTTGGCCTCCTTTGGTGCATCAGGGTTTTCAACCACCGCTGAGCACCAAAATTCCCTCAAGTAGTCATGATAGATGACAGAGGGGGTTTTTGTGAATGTGGTGGTGAGAAAGCAATTTTGTAGGAACTTCACCACATCCCTGTATTCAGGGAACCCTTAAGGGTAGGCAAAGTTCCCCACCACATTATTTTTGGTGAGGTCTACGCTTTCCATTTGGAAATCCACATTGGGTGCGTATTTGATGACCTTTGAAGAAGCCATTTTTGTTTGATGAAAAGGTTTGGTTTTGATCAAAGAAGAAACACACAATTTTTGAAAACAAATAGATTCTTGAAAAAAAAAATTTGCAAGAGTTTTGTTAAGTTTTTTTTTTTTTTTTTTTTTTTAAAGCGTGTGTGTGTTCTTCTTTGTGGGGGTACTTATAGGGTGGAATTAGGGTAGTGATGTTGCGGATATCAACAGTTTTAATTATTCAACAAAAACGGTATAATAATGTGGTTTTGATGTCCGCATTTAATATCACGATTCCCATTACCCCGATATTCTCTCACATGATGGGGTGAACAGTTATGTGGCTCTGCAAATAATGCACTTTTGCAGAGAAAAATCATCACAACTATTGTGTGTGAGAGAGCATTTAATGCTCAGTCGTGTTTGGTGAGGAAGATGTGGGGGCCCAAGGGGTGGATGCCAGTTGTGTAAGCGACATATATTCCTATATTTAATAGAAATCAGTTACCTACCTGGGACATTTACTAACTAAATACTTAGAGCATTTAGTTAGGGTATTCAATGCCATTTTTCATCATGAGCCCCCTGAATGAATTTATCATTCAATAAAATGGTTTGATGGGTTGTTCAGGGAGGTAGTGACCAGGGACCTAGAGAATTTACATCAGGTTGGAACACTTTTTTTGATCAGTTGCCTGATTCTATGTCCAACATGCCCAAACCCGCTTTCAATCTTGTGAAAGTGGGTTCATCCAAGGGTTTTGTAAAGATATCAGCTAACTGATACTCAGTGGGGATGAAATGTAGTTCAATTTCTCCATTCATGATGTGGTCCCTGATGAAATGGTATCTGATGTCAATGTGTTTGGTTCGTTGATGAAGTACTGGGTTATTTGAGATGGCTATGGCACTAGTGTTATCACAAAAGATGGGTACCATCTTGTACTGAATGCCATAGTCACTCAGTTGGCTCTTCATCCAGAGTATATTAGCACAACATCCTGCAGCAGCCATATATTCAGATTCAGCTGAGGACATGGCCACTGACTGTTGTTTCTTTGTACTCCAACACACAAGTTTACCACCAAGAAAATGACAGGATCCTGAGGTACTTTTCCTATCCATATTGCATCCTGCATAGTCAGAGTCAGTGTACTCTTTGAGATCAAATCCTGAGCATTTTAGGTAGTACAAACCAAGGTTTGGTGTACCCTTCAAGTACCTGAAGATTCTCTTGACAGCAGTAAGATGAGACTCTTTTAGATCAGCCTGATATCTGGCACACAGACAGACTGAGAATTGGATATCAGGCCTAGATGCAAGTAAGTACATCAGGGAGCCTATCATTCCCCTGTATTGGGTTTGGTTCACTGATTTTCCAGTGAGGTCAGGGCCAAGGTTGTTTGGAGGAACCATAGGGGTCTTTACTAAGGAGTAGTCAGTAAGCTCATACTTCTTCAGTAGGTTCCTCAGGTATTTTTCTTGAAAAATGGAAATCCCTTTATCAGTCTGTTTAATTTGAAGTCCAAGGAAGTAAGTGAGTTCACCCATCGTGCTCATTTCAAACTTTGTGGTCATCAGTTTTTCAAATTGTTTGCAAAGTTTGTAACTTGTTGAGCCAAAGATGATGTCATCAACATACACTTGGACTAGAATGACATCACTTTTTGTCATATAGATGAACAGGGTGTTGTCAATCTTTCCTCTGACAAATTTGTTTTGGATCAGGAAGGCTGAAAGTGTATCATACCATGCCCTGGGAGCTTGTTTTAGTCCATAAAGAGCTTTGTTAAGTTTGTAGACATGGTTGGGATATTCACTACTTTCAAAGCCAGGAGGTTGTTGCACATAGACATCTTATTTGATGTTACCATTCAGGAATGCACTTTTGACATCCATCTGGTAAACTTTAAAGTTCATGTAAGTTGCATAGGCTAGGAAGATCCTGATGGCTTCCATTCTAGCAACAGGTGCAAAGGTTTCCTCATAGTCTATACCTTCCTGTTGGTTATATCCTTTGGCAACAAGTCTTGCTTTTGTTTTTGATGACTGTGCCATTTTCATCAGTCTTGTTTTTGAAGACCCATTTCATATCAATGACCAGAACACCATTTGGGCATTCAACAAGGGTCATGACATCATTTTTGTCAAATTGTTCCAGTTCATCTCTCATGGCCTGAACCCAACTTTCGTATGCCAGGGCTTCCTTGACATTTTCAGGCTCAATTTCAGAGAGGTAGTCAGCATAAAGACACACATTGGCTGAGGCTGCCTTTAGTTTAGCAGCCATGCTTCTGGTAAGCATCCCTTCAGTGGGTTCACCAATGATATTCACAAGCTCAATTATTTTGGACCTAGTCCAGCTATCCTGAGGTTTAGGATAGGAGTGTGAACTTGTAGAGGCCTGATTGGGATCAGTCTCAGGAACATGAGGTGACTCAGGAATTGGTGCTTCAGTGACATTAGTTGGAACAATTTGTTCTAAGGGCTCCTGAACAACTGGTTCAGTGGGTGCTATCTCATTGGAGACAGGTAGAGGTTCAGTGACTTCACTAACAGTTGGTTGGGGTAGATTTTGAGGGATAATGTAGTAGGACACATCAGCATCAGCTTGGTATTGGGTAGGAGTATGATTCTCTGGGAGATACTCATCAGGAGGATACCTAGAAGAGTCATTAATACCAATCTCTTCAACTGAGGAATTGGAGAACCTGATGGATTCAGTGCTCTCATCAACAGTTATATGATAATTTTCCTCAGTCTGTTGTCTTCTTGTGTTAAACACCCTGTAGGCTTTAGAAGACAGAGAGTATCCCAGGAAGTATCCATCATCAGCTTTGGCATCAAATTTACCCAAGTGATCCTTGTGATTATGAATAAACACAGGACACCCAAATACGTGAAAGTAGCTGATGTCAGGGATCCTTCCTTCGAATATCTCATAGGGAGTCTTATTGTGTCTTTTCACGATAATGGACCTGTTTTGAGTATAGCAGGCTGTCTTGACTGCCTCAGTCCAAAAGTGTTTTGAGAGGACTGAGCCATTCAACATTGTCCTAGCTGCCTTAATGAGTGTTCTATTTCTCCTTTTAACCACTCCATTTTGTTCAGGAGTGTAGGGAGAAGTGAAATTTTGAGAAATTCCTTTCTCATCACAGAAACGCTCAAGGTCGTGATTCTTGAATTCAGTGCCATTGTCAGATCTTATTTGTTTAACTTTGATATTATTTTGATTTTCAATGTTTCTAACAAATGACATGATTGTTTCAGCTGCCTGACTCTTTTTGGTCAGGAAGTAAACCCAAGTGTACCTTGAGTATTCATCCACTATGACCAGAGTATACTTCTCATGATGAATGGACATGGGACTGATAGGTCCAAATAAATCCATGTGGAGAAGATGTAGGCAGCTCTTGATAGAGAATGATTGTTTGGTTTTAAAGGATGCCCTGTGGTGTTTTCCTTTTTCACAAGCAGAACAGGGCTTGTCTTTGGTATACACCAGGGATGGAAGGCCAAGGACTTTGTTCTGTTTGGCCAGGTTGTTGATGTTTTTGAAATTGAGATGAGAGAGTCTCCTGTGCCAAAGCCAGTTGGTTGTTTCACTTGCCTTAGAGAATAGGCAAGTCCCATTTTGAGTAAGGGATGACATGTCAAGAACATAGACATCATCCCTCCTGGGAGCAATCAACACAACTTCCTTATTGGCATTGAAGATGGTTCCTCTCTTATCATCAAACTAAACTATGTATTTTGCATCACATAGTTGAGAGACACTTATCAGATTGTACTTCAGACCATTGACGTAAGCAATCCTTGTAAAAACTATCCCGTTGCAGTTGACAGAACCATAACCTTCAGTGGGAGCTGATGAGTTATCACCAAAAACTACCTTGGGTCCTGGTTCTTCAACGTATGTGTGCAGATAACTCTTCACACCAGTCATACTTCTTGAGCATCCACTGTCGAGGTGCCAAGCAGGATCCCTGATGTGTTTCTTTCTCATTGTGATGTTGACCCATTCACCATTTCTTGCATGACTCTTTCCCACTGCAAGCTTGTTATCTTCAGAGAGGGCCATCAGGGCACTGATGTGAACTTCATCATCATCTGTAGATACTTCAACTTCATCCCAGTCAAAGGTCTCAGGAACTAGCCCCTTGTTCTTAGCCTGAGCTTGTTTAGGAGCCTAAGGAGGCTGAGTGACTGGGGGAGCAGACTCAAGAAGAGCAAGTTTGGCCTTGAGTTTTTTATATTTAGCTTCAAAATTCTTTTGAGGAATTTTTTCAATTTTGTTTTGAACAAACTGATTTGATTGAAGCAACTTAGGTTGAAACTTGCTAGTTCTTGAAGAGAAATTGTTTCCAGAAAATTTGTAAGATGGTTCTGAGGTTGTTTTTGAGAAACAATCTTTTGCAAAATGGCCCTTCTTGCCACATTTAAAACATTCAGTATTGTCATTTGCTTTTAAGTTTGAAATTTTTTTGTTTCTTTTGATGAACCTTTTAGAGTTTGCAAGGAGTGCCCTTTCATGAAATTCAATTTGAAGATCATTTAGGTACTCCTCACTGGTTCTTTCATCAATCTCATCATCTGAACCATCTTGAAAGTCCTGCACAACACTATTAGAATAGAAAGCAGTTGATATGGGTGAGGAGGTCAGGGTCCTTTTGGCCTCTTGAGCTTTACCAGGGTATCTCCTGGTGATCAAATTGTCTTCATAGACAAACTTCCCATAAATCTCAGGGAGCTCAAGATTCTGGATATGGTTGGCATTTCTGAGACCCTGAGAGAAGCTTAACCACTTCTCAGGGAGACTGTTGACAAAGCCAACATTTATCTCATGCTTAGACAGGGTGACACCATCATTGGTCAGTTCATTTAAGAGAGTTTTATACTGAGTATAAGTCTCCGAGAGACTTTCAGAATCTTTGGCCCTGAAGGTATTGAATTCAAGTTTCAAGTCCATGATTATATTCTCCTTGGTATCTGAGGGACCTTCATAGCTGTGAACCAGGTCAGTCCAGGTCTGCTTGGCAGTTGGACAATTGATCACTGATTCCATTACATCGTCAGGAAGACATGATATAATGATGCTTTTCAGGCGTTGGTCTTGATTGACTACCCTCCTCTCATCAGGGGTCCACCGAGCTTCAGGTTTGACTAAACCTTGAGCTGTTGTTGGGACATATGGACCATCATTAATTAGCTTAATGTAGTATGGTTCCATCCCAGTCAAGTAGCAAAGCATTCGCTTTTTCCACTTATTGAATTTTCCAACCTCAAGTCGAGGGGCAGTAGCTGAATAACTTATACCCTTTTTATCGACAAGTTGGGGAACATCTGAGTCAGCCATGGAGGGATCTTGATTTTGAAAACTTTTGAGCACTCTTTAGTTTTGAAAACAGGTTTAGAAAAGTTTTACAAATCAGAGGCTCTGATACCACTTGTTGGTCCCGTTTACTAAGTTAATAGTTAACTAAATTAGTTAACCTAACCAAGTTCCATGGTAATAACACAGATATATAAAAGATTAACAATAAAGCCAAACGTAAAGAAAAGAAACACGGTATTTTCAACGTTTAATTCTTTATTAGAAGTTAATCAAAAGAATTATACCCAAGTGTTTGCGGAATAACACTTGGGATTGAAATGACAAGTATGGTGTGGACTCCTCTCTAAACTCAAACTTCGTTGAGTGACAACTATAAGGTCCCACTGAGCTAACTCAGGGACTGTGTTGTTCTTTGGAGGAGTAAAAGTGGTTTGTGAATGCTTCGCATTTAATGCACAAACTTGTCAACTTTTACTCCTTACTTATGTTGGCTATTTATACACAAGTATGAAAAACTCTAATATACAATGGACATAAACCTTCCTTAATAAAATCTTGATAGATTTTATTCTCTGCCAAAGGAACCTTCTTTGGGTTAAGTCCAAAAGGTGCTTTCTGATGACAGACTGGATTTAACCATTTGGGGAAAGTTTGACCTTAAAGTGATAAAGCACTTTAGTGAACCAGTTCAAACTTTCTCGCCCAATCCCGCCAAATCTTCAGTCTTCAAGTCATCAGTCTTTAGTACCATAATCGTTGTTGAGGAGTCTTGGGGGTTTAGTGAGTTATTGTCATCCTCACTGAACCCATCATCTTCTCCTTGGCTTAGATTCCACTCACTAAGTTCCGCCTCACTGAATGGTGAATCTTTCTTCATAGACTCGCTCCAAGCATTCTGAAGATGACTCACTGAGATACTGTACACTCAGTGACTTGTTTGTAATACCGGATATTAGACACTTAGACTATTTTATGTTCAAATCCAAGTTTAAAGAAAGCTTGGGGAATTCATTGACCCAACATTTACCTTGATAGCTTTTGGATTAGTAGGAGCTTTTTTACATTCCTGACGTACTCATTTGTACTACTTCTTTTGTACTTATACTTCAGTCTCCCTTGTAACCTTGATACTCATTTGTATTACTTGAGATGTATGCTTGTGCTTGCTTTGATATGTCACCATAATGTGGCACTTCGACCCTTATCGGGTTGGGGTGTTACAGTTAATTAGTTTTTTATTGTGTTTTACAAACAGAAATAAAAGTTTGGAGTGTTTGGATGGTACCAGCTTATCAACTTTTTTAAAGTGAAATAAGCAATTAAAAATACCAAGATTAATAACTACTTATTCTTAAATGCTTATCAAGTAAATTAACCATTTTAAATAATCAATTCCAAACACCCTCTTTATATGCACAATAATGATATATCCCCTGAGACTTCAGTTATTGAGATCAAAGCAAATGCTATTCTTTGGGCTATCCAGGTGGCTCTTGCTAAGGGGTTCAGGAATGTTATTTTAGAGACGGACTCAAGTATTCTTGTCGACGCTTTTCAACACAAGAAGGAGCTGCTACATATTAGGAGTCTTTTCCTGCATATTCGTCGATTATGTTGCTCTTTTACTTCATGCTCTTGGTCCTTTGTGCGGCTTGATGGGAATCGAGTGGCTCATAAGCTAGCTAGAACGGCGTTACATGACATTGTAGATGAAGTGTATGACGGCTTTGTGCCACCCCGAGTCAACCCATGGGTGCTCAATGATGTAATGTTTATTCAGTAATATATTCTTGTTTATCAAAAAAAAAAAAAAAAAAAAAAAATTACTGTGGGTCAACCAGAAACCAACCCATACCACAGTTAGCTTTCTTGACCTTTGCTCAACCCACCCATTTTAGCACCCCCTTTTGATTATCAACAGAACAGGCCAACCAAAAAACAAGTTTCTTAGAGAAGAAAGTATTAATCAAAACCAAAGGTAACATGATGTTTGTTATTGCAAAATCAAGATCTAAAAACCACCTACAACAGACCAAGAAATCCAGTTATCTTAAACATGAAGTTTGCTATTACTCGTGCTTTGGCCAAAAGCTTGTAAAAAGAGTAATCACTTTGACGCATAAAGAGGCCATATAGAATTTCGATACTTCATTCATAGCCTTCAGTGACTTCTTGCGGTATTTTTCTGTGCTATACCAACTAAAAACCATTTCCTCCAATCTAGTTCCATGTTCAAGTAAGATGCGAGCTATAGCTAAGTCCTCCTTTTCTCCTCTGAATCTAAGAAACTTTACCTTTTCAGGTGACGGGTCAAGATTCTCCTTGTTTCAACTTCATTCAACTCCTCAACGAATGCTTCATATTCTTCGGGTTTAGTATCCTAGATCATCAAACAATATGATAAGTTAAGTGCTTAACTAATGCTTAGAATTTTTGAAAATCCTTATTATATTGGCCCAATAATGCTTAATGAAGTGGTTATAGCTTGTAGAGGATTACTTAAGGGTCATGATTTCACATCCTGTTCTCTGAAAAAAGATGATTCCTTTGAAACAATCCATGTATGTTATTCACAAGGGTCAAAAGGGAAAGGGTCAAACAGTTAAATATTTTTTATGGGAAGATACGGGACTGTTAAAACAAAGCTTTTCAATAGGGATTTATAACAAATTAAGTATTTCGTCAAATATGATTTACGACAGTTAGATTATTCATTATTCCAATAACAACATGAATAATTGATTAATATGATTTAGGAAGTATTAAACACTGAATACATTTGTGCCACTTCAGCATGTTTAACCCCATTGACCAGTCTTCATTTAGGCTATTTTTAACCTCTAACCAAATTGACCCATTACAAACAATTCATAACCCTACTCAAGTCAATATATCCAACTCTAGTTAAACAATTTACAATTTATATGTAGCCATAATATACTCAACCAGTCAACCGTATACAACCTGATGAAAATTTCTAATCATATTTGTTATACTGATTATTTAAATATTTTTAAAAATTTGATAAAAAGGTGTTAGAGAAGACCAACCAGACCCGGGCAAGTTTTTCACATTCAAAAAAATTATCAGCTTTGACCTGAATCCATTAACTAACTGTCTTTCATCAAGGGCTCAAGCAATTTATATCTTTAGCCTATTTAAGATGTTGTATACTTGTATGTCCAAGTTTCTTTCATACGCATAAATCTGTGTATCCTACCTATTATATGCGCCTGTCGAAAAATACATACTAAAAAAGTGATCCATGAAGCTTCAAGAATATGGTACAGAAACTAAATTACAAGCTGAGATCAGGAGGACTACCATATGAATGATCAAATGTAGAGACTCGAGATTGGGAGAATATTTGAGAATGAGGATGAGTAATTCCATTTTGTAGCAATCAATTGTTAGCTCCAATGTCTTCAAATTTGGAAGAGCTTTAGGCAAACCTTCTTCCGGACAATCAAAACATTCACATCCGGATGAAATTGACTACGACAATAACAAGTTAAGTTTCAGAATGACTATTCATGGTAAAACTAATACTCCATAATTGGTAAGCATAACATAACATAAGTTAAATCATAAATAATCTAGTTGCCCATGCTTGATCTTATTCTCAACACAGTCTTGAACGAATATTAAAGTATTACGTATAAAATAATCACAACAATAATAGAATATGCAAGAACCTTATAGTACTTTCAAAGATTAAAACACATAGATATATATATGACGAATAGTGGAATTTGAGAAGCATCTACCTTAATGAAAAAATAGTTAACCGACAGATATTGCACATGAGAAACTTGAGTAAACAGCTTACATATGGTGATTTCATCTTTCTGCTCAATATATTCATGTTCAATCACAGCTTTCTTCAAGGATCTTACGTCAAATTGTAATCGATTAGCCAATTTAACCATACAACCTCGATACTCCAAATACATAAGTTTTGGGCATAGAACCATTAGCCTTTCACATAAGTCAGGGTGTTTAATTCTCAAAGTCTTAAGATTCGGACACGGAATTGCAAGATAATCAAGGTGGCTTGTGAAGCAGTGCAAACTTAATTCCTCGAGCAATGGACAGTTTACGAGAAAATCTCGTACTAATTCATGGTCTAATAACCCAACTCTGTAGAACTTAAGAACCTTAAGTGTCCGAGACCCTGTGAAACTAGACAAATTTAAAATATTCCAACCCAATTCCAAGTTAAATACCTCCAACGAATCACAATCTACCAAACAGCGTGGCAACACTATAACCCTGCCATTGTTCCAACAGAAAAACTTCAAGTCAAGTTGTTTAATTTTTCGCATAACAAGGAGATCAATCCACCGCCCTATGGTCAAAATTTCCCAATTATCGAAAAAATTTAAAGTGAAACTATCCAAATCTAGAATTCTGTTTGCTAAACCCAATACACAAACTCTTTGAATTTATGCTTATCGCATGGATCCCGGCGGCTTTTGCCGCGGTAACAATAAAAGTTAAGAGATGGAATCGAAGTCCACAAATACTTCCATCGTGTCGATAGTGTTGGAATATGAGAGTCGGACTAGCACGATACGGCTAAAGGTGTGTGAGCCTATTGGGGGCACACACATTAAACATTTAGAATACGTTATGTATTTCACGTAAAGTCTCAAATGTGACCCGGTTTGGACACAAAATGAACTAGACAAGATTCCTTGCTTGTCCTAACTCTTGTGACAGATTTATAGAAGGATTTAGAAAGGGAAAATCTGTCTAGATTCATTGTGAAGAGATAAGGGTTGAGAAGGAGAATCATGATGTGTTTAGGAGTGTGTTATGATAAGGCTTAAGTTAATACTTGAAGCTTATCATTAGCTAGGGTTTGGAGGGTATATAAACACCCTCATACCTGCTCATATTGATACGACACACAGAAATACAAAACTCACTTTTACATTGAAATCAAAAGAAAAAGATAGTTTCCTTTTGGTCAAATATATAAGGCTGACAATTGTCTTTGTTTTGGTTTTGTATTCATACGTAGCACAGATATATACAAAGAATTCCATCTTTGTTTATTTGTCTTGTACGTTCCTTCTCTAAGCCAATCAAACGTATCCTTCTTTGGGATTTGATTCGGTTTAAGCAAGTGTTTGGGTTTACGTGGTACACGGCTAGCACTCCGGGCGTATTTGTTTGACGTGTTTGTGTGAGCACTCGTAGAGGTGATTGTTTTAATCACTTATTTGATTTATTTTGCGGGTGACTACGAGGGTTAGTTTTCTATTTATTTTTCATGTTTTCTCTTTTCCTTTAATTTGTTTATTATTTGTGTGTTAATCATAATTGCTTAACTAGATCTAATATCCGCTGCGTACTCGTAGTTAATTGGTTAACTTGATATATAAATTCCAACAGTGGCATCACGAGTCAACTCGTTTAGTGGTTATGGGTTACACAATTTAATAAACACGCGAAAAGGCTGCATGAAATCTAATTTAGTTATTTGTTTTATTTTTATTTTGACAACTATCATGCAATACTTGTCATTAATTAATAAAAAATACCTAGACACAAATGAATTAAAATTAATTGTTAATTAGATACATAAAATAGCAAAATATATATTAAAAGTTAATTTGTTTGCCATGATTATTTTATGTGTGTATTCCTGCTATAAGACCTACGCAATCAATTTTTTTGATGCATGTGGCGATCTAGGCACTTGATGAAAACCTAGTGAGGGTCTTATGGTTCTCCATTTGGGGAAGACTCCTAGTGGACCCGGTTGTTATATGTTTAATTAATGTTTTTGTTTATGTACTTGATTCTTTATTTGCATAATTGTTACATGTTTTATACACCTAATTGCATGCAATATGGAATAATACATATCAAAATCATGACATTAAAATGGACTTAATTTACACGCCTAAATACCATGCTCATTGTGACCTGCTATTTGATTCGTGGAAAATTGTTTTTGTAAAATTAAGCGACCTAAATTATTGAAACAAGTTTTCATGAAATTAAAAACTGGACGCTATGGACACTTGGGAAGTACGGCTCACCCACTAGAACAAACTATAAGGGGGGTTTAAGGATGGTGCGCACAGTCACACCTAAAGGATTTCCGGTCATTGCCTCGCGCTGACCTGGTCCTCCGCCACCTTGCGAGTTCGATTGGAGCTACCGTGAACCATGATGATCACTACAGTGTCATTACTAAAGTTTTTAAAATAAAGTGCTACAAAGTTGTTTTGCATGCTTCTTTGTACACAAATTTTACCACATTTATGTGTTTACCCTATGTGAAAATTTTAAGTCTATGCCAACCAACCAAGGACACGTGCTTTTGGCTTGACCTCTTTGGTCAGACCTTAGGGCCATTCCAAATCCATGGTAAATATTGCTCATTGGTCAGACCTTTGGTTATATTTGCACGTTCTTGTTTGGTCGACTTATTTCGAGTATGCTTGGTCAGACCTTGGACCCGAGGCATAAGATGAGACTAAACATGCTCATGACATTACTACTTGTCTACTAATGTCTTGATCAGTCTCATAAGTCTAAGAGTTGCATTTTATGCAATTAACGCTCGTCGCTTACCTCTTGCCCCATTTGTTTACACATTGGTCAGACCTTTGGTAATAAGTGGGAGGTCAAGTTGGATCTTAGTCTTAATTAGTAATTAATTGGGTAGTTAATTCTATTAAGAATTTAATTATCGAAAATACTAATTATTTGAACTTTTCTTATATTGTAGATGACTACCTCAGTCGGAAACAATTCGGTACTCAGGAGTTTCTTTGAGAAACAAAAACTCACTGGACCTAACTTCATTGACTGGTATCGCCAGCTTCGCATTATACTGTCAGCTGAAGATAAAGAAAATTACTTGGAGCATCCTATTCCTACTGCACCTGTTGCAACTCCTGGACACCCAGTCCTTCCCGAGGCTCTTGCAGCTCACACTGCTTGGGTCAAGGGGTCAAAGGACATTGCTGCTTTCATGCTTATGACCATGGACTTAGAAATCCAACGAAATCTAACCCATCTTGGTGCATATGACATGTTACAGGAGTTGAAAAGCATGTTTGCTCAACAGGCAGAACAGGAACTTCTGCAAACCGCGAGGGAATTTCACTCGTGCAAGCAAGAAGAAGGTCAATCTGTAAGCTCATATGTTCTAAAGATGAAGAGCTACATTGACAACTTGGAGCGTCTCGGTCATCCCGTCACTTTGAACCTTGGAGTCAGTCTAATCTTAATTGGACTCTCTAGGGAGTATGACAGCTTTGTGCAGAACTATAATATGCACAGCATGGGGAAGACTGTGAATGAATTACATGCTATGCTTAAACAACATGAGCAGACGCTACCCAAGAAAGATGCTGCACCTGCACTTCATGCTATACGTGCAGGAAAGGTCCAGAAAAACCAAGGTAAAAAACCGTTCAAGGCTGCTAAGGGGAATCAAGGGAATGGAAAGTATAAGTTGGCTTATGCTCCTGAGCATAAACCATCTTATGCCTCCAAGCCCAAGAAACCTCCACCACCCAAGAAGGATAGCCCTGCAAAGGACGCGACCTGTCACCAATGTGGTGAAATAGGTCATTGGAGAAGGAATTGTCCCGTGTATCTCGCCGAGTTGCTGAAAAAGAAGAAGCTATCTCCAGGAGCTAGCACTTCAGGTATTTTCACCATAGAACTCTATACTTTTCCTAGTACATCTTGGATTTATGACACGGGTTGTAGTACTCACATCTGTAATACTATTCAGGGTCTCAGGGGAAGTAAGAAGCTGAAGCCAGGAGCTTTAAGTCTGTACGTGGGCAATGGTCAACGGGCAGGAGTTGAAGCTATTGGAAATTATCATTTATGTCTCCCAAATGGATTAGTAGTTGTTTTGAACAATTGTCATTTTGCTCCCTCTATTACTAGAGGAATTATTTCAGTTTCTCGTTTGTTTGACGATGGTTTTATTAACCGCTTTGAATCGAATAATACAATTTCAGTTTCTAGGAATAATGTTGTTTATTTTAGTGCTATCCCAAGGGATGGTATTTATGAAATTGATATGTCTTGTTCTAAAACAAATGATAGTTCTATGTATGCTGTTAGCAATAAAAGAGCCAAGCTAGACTTGGACTCTACTCTCTTGTGGCATTGTCGTCTTGGACACATTAGCAAGAAACGCATGGAGAAGTTGCAACATGATGGACTTCTCAACTCAACTGACATTAAGTCATTTGAAAAGTGTGTTTCATGCATGTCTGGTAAGATGGCAAGAAAACCCTATTCACATCAAGTGGAAAGGGCTAAGGATCTACTTGGACTAATACACACCGATGTATGTGGCCCATTTAGAATTATGTCAAGACAAGGAGCAAGTTACTTCGTCACTTTTACTGATGACTATAGTCGGTATGGTTATGTTTACCTGCTGAAACATAAACATGAAGTGTTTGAAACATTTAAAGTGTTTCAAAAGGAAGTAGAAAACCAACTCGGGAAGACCATTAAGTCACTACGTTCTGATCGTGGAGGTGAATATATGAGTCAAGAGTTTTTGGATCATCTTAAGGAGCATGGGATTATTGCCCAACGCACTCCTCCTTACACTCCACAACATAATGGTGTGTCTGAGAGGAGAAATTGAACACTGCAAGACATGGTTCGCTCCATGATGAGTCAAACTACTCTTCCAAAGTCCTTTTGGGATTATGCCCTTGAGTCTGCTGCACGCATTCTCAACATGGTTCCAACTAAGAAGGTTGATAAGACACCATACGAGGTATGGCATGGCAAAGCCCCTAAGTTGTCTTACTTAAAAGTCTGGGGTTGTGAGGCACTTGTTAAGCGTGATACACTTACCAAACCTGACAAACTAGAACCCAGATCTATTAAGTGTATCTTCATAGGATACCCAAAGGAAACAATGGGATATTCTTTCTATCTTCCATCCGAGAACAAAATATTTGTTGCTCGAAATGCTGAGTTCTTTGAGAGTAATCTTATGGATCAAGAAGCAAGTGGGAGTCTAGAAGGTCTTGAAATTTTTCAAGAAGAAGATACAAATCCTTCTGTAGACACTAGCTTAGATCATGATGAGGATGATCAAGAAATTGATGAACCTAAAAGTGATATCAATCCCATTCGTAAATCCGCTAGGACACGCCGTACCCCAGATCGAATGTGCTTATACATCGATGCTGAGGAGCATGAGTTGGGGGATCTTGGTGAACCCAAAACCTATAAAGCTGCATTATTGGATCCTGAATCCAAGAAATGGCTTGGGGCGATGAATGTGGAAATACAATCCATGAAAGACAACGAAGTCTGGGAATTAGTTGAGCTTCCTCCTAACTGTAAAACTGTTGGCAGCAAATGGCTCTTCAAAAAGAAGACTGACATGGATGGTGCAGTACATACCTTTAAAGCTCGTCTTGTAGCAAAGGGCTTCACTCAAACCTACGGGATTGATTATGAAGAGACCTTTTCTCCTGTTGCAGACATTAGAGCTATAAGGATTCTTATAGCCATAGCTGCGTTCTATGACTATGAGATTTGGCAAATGGATGTCAAAACCGCCTTCCTCAATGGACATCTTTACGAAGAAGTCTATATGGAGCAACCTGAAGGTTTTGTTAATCCAAAATATCCTAACCGAGTATGCAAGCTCAAGCGTTCCGTTTATGGACTTAAGCAAGCATCTAGGCAATGGAATAAACGTTTTGATGATGAGATTAAGAAATTTGGTTTTACTCAGAATCAAGATGAGCCATGTGTATATCAGAAAGCTAGTGGGAGTTATGTCACTTTCCTAATTCTATATGTTGATGACATATTACTCATGGGAAACAATATTCCAATGTTACAAGATGTAAAATCCTATCTTGGAAGATGTTTTGCCATGAAAGATCTAGGAGAAGCTGCATATATTCTTGGAATCAAGATTTATAGAGATAGATCAAGACGGTTAATTGGTTTAAGTCAAAATGCTTACATTGAGAAAATATTGAAGAAATATTTTATGGAAAATTCCAAACGAGGAACTATCCCAATGCAAGAAAAGCTTAAATTGAGTAAATCACAAGGTGCTGAGACACCTGCTGATAAAGAGCGCATGCAAAGAGTTCCCTACGCCTCGGCTATAGGATCAATTATGTATGCTGTGAGATGTACTCGTCCTGATGTTGCGTTCGCTCAGAACATAACAAGCTGATTTCAACAGAATCCAGGTGAACTTCACTGGACTGCTGTTAAGAATATTCTTAAGTATTTACGCAATACTAAGGATATGTTTCTGGTTTATGGAGGGGATATGAAATGAGAGCTCAGGGTTTCTTGCTACACTGATGCTGGATATCTGACAGATGCTGATGACCTCAAATCTCAGACTGGATATGTATTCGTTTTAAATGGAGGTGCTGTTGACTGGAAAAGCACAAAGCAAAGTATTTATGCAACTTCATCTACAGAAGCTGAGTATATAGCTGCTTATGATGCATCTAAAGAGGCTGTATGGATTCGGAAATTCATTTCTGGGCTTGGCATTGTTCCCACAATTGAAGAACCCATAAATATGTATTGTGATAATACTGGAGCCATTACTATAGCTAATGAAAGTGGAATCACCAAGGGTGCTAGACATTACCGCGCAAAAGTTCATTATCTTCGAGAGACCATTGAGATGGGTGACGTGAAGATATCAAAAGTTCACACAGATGACAATCTAGCTGATCCATTTACGAAGGCTTTAGCATATCCTAAGCATTCTAAATTGACTAGGGATATTGGTTTGATACCAGCTAGTAGTCTCATGTAAATCTGTGTGTAATTAGTATTTGGATAATTTGGAATTGTAAGACAGTTTTATTTTATGATATATAAAGATACAAGGTATTTGTTATTTTATTCATATAATCTGTTATTCCATATTTGCATGTTTAATCCATGAAATGATTTATCATTCTAAATATGTCCATTGTCGGTTAACAATATGGGAATATTGTTATGCAAGGCAAATGCGAGTGTTGGTTATATTCTATGAGAATGTGGATTGTTCCCGCCAAACTCATATGTATTCACAAGGGATGCATATTGGATACCCCAACTTTCAAACATTTACTTTTGGATCCTTGTCATGAGTAAAATGTTGAAATGGTTTGTTAAGTCATCCTTAGACTTGAGATACAAGTAAGTTCTGTTATGTGTGGATATCACTTTTGTAATTATATGCCAAACGCTGTCCTGAATAAGGTAGTTATAAAAGCTATTTTTCGGAGTGATGTGAAGCAGCATCCACAACACTTGTAGTCAATAAAGGATTTGTTACTCCACTTGATATGTGCAGAAAGATACCATGGGCCCTCTCCAGAATTAATCAGATAATTGTTCGGCCGAACCCAAAGGGTAATGCAAGGTGATTCTTGATTACATTTGGTATATCTAATTAAATTCTATAACGAGAATCTAAATGGTTAAACTATATGGAATGAGTTAAGATCCATATCCATGGTTTAACAGTATCTATAACAAAGGATGATAAAAGCAAGACATAAATGACCATGCTACTGAGAATGATTTATGAAACTATATCTCAGACACCTTTAGTTTAATAGCGAGTGAGAGCGTTGCTAGACGTTTCCGTCGTTGGTGTTTGTGCTATCTGCTACTCCAACTCCCAAGTGGGAGCTGTTGGAATATGAGAGTCGGACTAGCACGATACGGCTAAAGGTGTGTGAGCCTATTGGGGGCACACACATTAAACATTTAGAATACGTTATGTATTTCACGTAAAGTCTCAAATGTGACCCGGTTTGGACACAAAATGAACTAGACAAGATTCCTTGCTTGTCCTAACTCTTGTGACAGATTTATAGAAGGATTTAGAAAGGGAAAATCTGTCTAGATTCATTGTGAAGAGATAAGGGTTGAGAAGGAGAATCATGATGTGTTTAGGAGTGTGTTATGATAAGGCTTAAGTTAATACTTGAAGCTTATCATTAGCTAGGGTTTGGAGGGTATATAAACACCCTCATACCTGCTCATATTGATACGACACACAGAAATACAAAACTCACTTTTACATTGAAATCAAAAGAAAAAGATAGTTTCCTTTTGGTCAAATATATAAGGCTGACAATTGTCTTTGTTTTGGTTTTGTATTCATACGTAGCACAGATATATACAAAGAATTCCATCTTTGTTTATTTGTCTTGTACGTTCCTTCTCTAAGCCAATCAAACGTATCCTTCTTTGGGATTTGATTCGGTTTAAGCAAGTGTTTGGGTTTACGTGGTACACGGCTAGCACTCCGGGCGTATTTGTTTGACGTGTTTGTGTGAGCACTCGTAGAGGTGATTGTTTTAATCACTTATTTGATTTATTTTGCGGGTGACTACGAGGGTTAGTTTTCTATTTATTTTTCATGTTCTCTCTTTTCCTTTAATTTGTTTATTATTTGTGTGTTAATCATAATTGCTTAACTAGATCTAATATCCGTTGCGTACTCGTAGTTAATTGGTTAACTTGATATATAAATTCCAACAGATAGAACACTCGTTCGAACTACTTCTTCGGTTGAATGAAGACGTGAAAGAATCATGTGTAGAATAGGATCAGGTAAGCTACTGATACGATCGACATTGTAATCGGTTATTGTTGCTTTTGATTGGTTGGATTTCTTCATGTTTTGGTGTTTTAAAAAATGTTGATACAAATCCGACTTTAAAACCTCCAATGAATCAGGATGATTAACTAAACAAGGCGGCAAGACAAGCTGTTTTTCGCATAACAGCAATATGAATCCACCTCCCTATAGTCGACATATCATAATAATCCAAACAGCGACGCTGACAATGTAAAGTGAAAGTATCCAAATCTAGTGTTCGGTTTGATAAAACCCAATACACAAACTCTTTAAATTTATTCTTATCGAATGCCCACATGGGTTTTGATCCGCGGGAAATATCTATGTCTATAGATGGAACTGAAGTCCACAAATACCTCCATCGTGTCGATAAAACACTCGTTCGAACTGCTTCTTCGGTTGAATGAAGACGCGCAAGAATCGAGTGTAGAATAGGATCAGGTAACTCAGTGATCCGATCAACGGCCTTTTCAATGTTTGGTGGCATGAATATCATCATGTTTTGGTGATTTTAGCCAAAAACATCACTCAGACATTATCCTAGAATACGGATTTGTTTATAAAATATTTTAGCAACGCAAACTTAAACTTGATATTCAAAACTAAATAAATATTCTTCAAAAGCTTTAACATTAATAAAGAAAAGAGTTTAAGGTGGATTGATTGTATTGGTATAAAGTATAAAACATGTGTTCGGATGATATGCAAATGCCTCCAAACTTTTGACTGTTGGGCTTTTGACCACACGTTAGTTTTCAAGTGGGCTTTTGACTGTTGGGCCGGTGTGAGTCAACAAGGTTTTTTTTTTTTTTTTTTTTTTTTTTTTTTTTTTTTTTATTATTATTATTATTATTATTATTTTTTAATTTTTCTTAAATACTACTCCGTATTTGTATTTTTATTTTTGTTCATGAAATTTTAGTTTGTTTGAAAAATAAAATTGCGTGTCTCAAAAAATGTGGTGTGAATATGTTAATGAATGTTATGAGATATGGGTATTTTTGGGTGTTGGTGTTAAAAGTAGGGATGGTGATGTGGGTTCATGCGGTGCTGATGTGGCTGCATTTTTTGAGTGTTACCATACCCGATGCTCTTAGGAGAAGAAAATGTTAAACTTATTTAATGCTGTAACATTTTGTTCGTGGGAAAGAAAGTAAAGGAAATGAAAGTATCTTTTAAAAATGAAAAGTAAAAGAAAATGATTGAAAAAAAAAAAAAAAAAAAAAAAAAAAAAAAAAAAAAAAAAAAAAAAGATAATTTGATTGATTTTGAAGTAGAATAATTTTTTTATAAAACTAGGCTGAAAATGTGTACTTCATAGATTTTTTTTTTCCTAAGTTAACTCAAAAAACTACAGAGAGCATAAGGAAAATGAATATTGCAATCAAATAAATTTTTTTACATCAAATTTTCAACAAAACAGAAAATTTGAATTTCCCGACTTGACAAGGAAACAACAAAACACAATTTTCATTTTTTTTAAACATCATTTTTTTTTCATTGTAACAAAAAACCTCTCATTCCTTTTTTTCTACAAAATAAGAAACAATGTCAGGGGAACGCATTTTTTTTTAATGTTTTTATGTAGAATTAAATCCCCCCTTTTTTCTTTTTTTCTTTTTTATGAAACTATAAATAAAAATTTGAGAACTTTTTTCTTCAACTAAATTCAAGTGTCCTTAGGTATGTTGTAATGCATTTAAAGCCGATAACAATCGACTACTTGGTTGTCTTTCCGGTTCAGGTAAAAATCATGAAGATACGAAACTACCAATCCACTACTTTACACTTGTTGGTGGGTGTTTGTTAAGGTTTATCTTTGGGCTCAACATAATGAACTTATAATATTTATAAACATATTCAGTACCAAGATTAATAACTACTTATTCTAAAAGGCTTGTCGAGTACATAAACCATTTTAAATAATCAATCCCGAACACCCTTTTAATATACACATTAGCAATATAGCCTCCGATAACTACAACAACAAAAACAAAAATACCCAATCCCGCCGGATCTCAAGGAAATTTAATCATTTTAATTTCTTGTAACAATTGCTGATTGAAAACCTTATAAATTTGGATAACAATCTAGTTGGAAGAAAGGTGTTGCATTTTTCAAAAGCATTAAATATAAAATATTGAAAGCGTTATAGGATTTTTGCAGGCTATGGTTTATATTATAGCATTTTCCATATGAGCAACATCAAAGTAATGATAAGTTATTTACTTGAGCATTTCTACATCATACTACTACTGAGATTTTTTTTTAAAAAAAAAAAAAAAAAAAAGAAGAAGCTCAAAAGGGTGTTTTGAACATAAATAAAAGTTGGGAGTGTTTGGATGGTACCAGCTCATCATCTTTTTCAAAGAGAAAAAACCCATTTAAATACTTATTCCTGAACACCTGTTAAATATGCACACTAGCAATATAGCCCCTGATATGTTTTATGTGCAGCAAAAATCTCTTTGTGGGTCAACTAGAACCGACCCATACCAAAACAATTACATTTGTTGATTTTGACCCATTATTCAACCCACCCATTTTAGCACCCTAGATAATTAATAAAACAAGCCAACCAATAAATTTTAGAAGAAAGTATTAATTGAAATTGAAGGTAACATGAAGTTTGCTATTGCAAAATCAAGATCCAAAAAATCACCAACAAAATACCAAGAAATCCAGTTATCTTAGACATACTTGCAGTGTAACCAGTAGCTTGTAAAAAGAGCAATCACTTTTAAAGATAAAGAGGTCTTGTAGAATGGTGTATGCGAAATCATACACCTTTTATAAGACCAAAACCGGACCAAATAAGACAAAAAACCGAGCCAAATATGCCAAAATATGTTGTTTTTGTGTGTGCAGGTACGGATATTAATGAAATGGACATAAATCAAGCGAAAAAACGACAAACATGGGCAAGGGAATTGGAAAGAGTTTAAAAGACGAGGATGGGGAAGGTTTTTCTACAAATTGGATCAAGTTTGAGCTCAAATTGTCAAAGTCAAACCTCAAGTTTCATCAATTGTCAAGATTCGTCCTTGAAAATACTTTTCAATAAATGGCAATGATGGTCCTTGTGCTTTATAAATTTACAACTTTGGTTCCTTGAATAAACCTAAAGTTGTTATTTAATCCTAAACCTTACTTTTCCTATTTTGTAAATCCAATCCAAACAAATCTAGCCCCACAACAAACCGGCCCAACTCCCTTTATCCTTAACCCGGATCCACCACTATCTAAAACCCGGTCAAACCCCCTTTCAACCCACAGGTCAAACACAACAATAAAAATAACAAACGCACCTTTTTCTAAACCTAATTACTGTTTATCTTCTCCCCATTCACCCTGCTCATCCAGTTTTTACCCGTACAATTAAGATACTTAGGAATATTCCTGACATGTCAGACAAGGGAATGACACCTTGGCAATCCCAAGGTGTCTGATTGGTGGATAGGACGTGGAAGGCAAATCAAGGGCGTGGATTAAAGATCAATGATTGAAAGATGATCCAATGGATGAGACAAGAGATCCAGAAGCTTCAGAAGCCTACACTCCTCCCCTCAGATGGCTATATATACCTTCCTCACATCACAATTTGGGACAGTTAGATTGTTAGGAGTAGGAGTAAATTAGTATAAGGTAGGAGTAGTGTAGCTTAAATGAGCTTATTGTAACTCTTTTATTACTGTTTTTTAAATAATACAAGCTTTGTAATCATTTTCATTATTACTAATAACTTTACAGTTTTACTTTAAATTCAAGTATGATTTCTAGCTTATATGAAGTTCTTTAATTGTTGTTTAAACGTTCATTAGCTCTTTTCCTGTTTCTTAAATTTACATAAGCTCTCTCTATAGCTTATCAGTGTTCAAATTTGTCTCAATTGCAAATAGTCAGCCATGATAGTCAACATAAGCTTTCAGATGATGAATCAGCATTTGAAAGTTGTTTAGCTTTATCTAGCTTGTCCATAACAAGCTAGATCCTGGAGTTCACACATACCTCCTGTTTGAGCATTAATTTAGTAAGTTTCTTCTTCAATTTTTAGTAGCCTAATTTCTGTTTATTCCTTAGTTAACAGCTTATTTCCTTTCTTTATTAGCTTGTTTATGTTTGATTGTGTTTTAGATAGATTGATACTGCTTAGTCACTTAGTTTTGCTTGCTGGTACTTGTTCTTAGCTTCTAATCTCACACAATTCCATAAATAAGTAATTTCTAGCTTAGCTTACTTTAGTGCTCATTGCCTGTCAATAGTTGCTGCTTAGTAATTTATTTTGCTTATTTGATCAGTTGTTTTCTAAATCTAGGCATAATTTGGTCAATTCCTTTGAAATTACCTTGACAGTTAGTAATTAGGGGTGTTTGGTTCATGTTGACTTTTATAGTCAAACTAGGTTTAGGTCTCATTTTGGATTCCAATCAGCTGTAACTTGATCAAAGTAGTAGTTTAGGAATAATTTGAAGCAGTTTCTAGTTGTTTGATAAGCATTTTCAGATATTATTGGAAATTGAGATCATAAAATCAGTTGATTACTCACGCCACCAAACATCATCTTTTCTTATTTTCTTGATTACTCGAAGAACAAGGTAACTTATCTCGGCGTTGGAGTTCGCTTGTACCTCAGTTTGACTCAAACCCACGGGTTTTGAGTAGTCGCACATAATGAAGAACAAGACAGATCGAAGGTTGTTTTGGGTTGTTTGGGTTCGTTGTAGCCGTGAGTCACCGTCACCGCCGTCTCCTTCCTCTCACCGTCGTTCACAGCCACTTCTTCTCTATTTTTTGTAATCCTAGTGGTATGGTAAAAACCACTCTTTGTGTGCTCGTTTTATTATTGACTATAGTTTCGTGTTACATTTTCGTGGAGTAAATGGATATAAAAACTGAGATTTATTGAAGTTATTGGTTGTGGACTGAAAGAAATTTAAAACGTGTTAACTGGATTAATGATGAACCTAAAAACGTTTTGTAAATGTTTCGTGGATACTAAAATATGGTTAAAAACATTTTATTAACGATTTTCGTGTGGTAAAACGTGACTAAAAGAGTGTTTATTTGATTCGATTTCTATACACTCGTGTTTGGATTTGTTTGTGGTCGCGGTTTGATGTTATCCTTCTTGTTTTGGGTCACGGGTCAGATTTGAGACCCGAAATGGATTAGTTGTGCTTGTTCATGTTTTCTTGGTCACGATGTGGATTTGAAATTTTAGTTATTTGTGGTGACGTTTTGGTCTCGAGTTGGTTTAGTTTATGGATCTATTCAAGCTGAAAGTTTATGTTGTGATAATATCAAAATCAGTAGACTACATTTGATTTGTTAAGTGTTAATTTGTTTGAATTGCTCGGTCCATGGGAGTGTCTATTTATTTCGGTTTCACAAGCTACAACGCAAGTGGGTATATTGAGTCTTTTTATTTATAAGGCAATATGTGGTATTATTTTCAACGTAAGAAATATATTTGTTGTGGCAAAAGCATTTAACTTGTAATTAATAATTTGCTTATTGAAATACTTGACTAATGTTAACTTTCGTTTGAACTTTGTGAATATTCGTACATTTCGGATGATATTGGGGATTGTTATTTGGACTTGGACATTAAACAAGAACTTATGCTTGGATGTATTTACTGTTATTGGACTTACGATATTGGACGATGGAAATTATTGGACATTTTGGGGACAAGACGTTATAATATATTGGACTCGATAATAATTTATATATTAGACACGGATCGAACACAAAATATTCAATAAAGCCAAAGGCTAATAATTACGCGAGTGATAACGATAAATAAATAAGATTTTATAATTAAAATTGGTTTATTCAAAGGTCTCGATGACTTGGGAAAAATTGTACAAATGAGCAAAGCATGTCTAAATTTTTACTAAAAACATTTTTACTTATCCTTTTATTATTAAGGAAACATGTTTAAAACATTTAGCTTTGTTCTATCGTTAAATCTTTATTTTTGAAAATATTCACTCTAGCTCTCTTATAAAACTTACGGGACTCTTTTAACTAAATTGTCTTTCTAAACTATTTGAGGGTTATCGGGTAAATACCGAACTAACCAATTGAGCTACTTTATATTAAATAGCTAATTGTCGTCATGATATATGTTTTCTTTGGTTAGCTTGAGCGTTGTTAATATTTTCACGACTATGTCGATGTTTATTCCTCTTTGGTGTGAGTTGTTTGTCGATATCTTGACCACTTTGGCGTGAGTAACATTTGGAGTCCGTACTTTCTTACCACCACACGAAACATAAAGCTTTCTTACGAAACATCGATAATAAACTTTTTACAAGTAACGACTTGAGTAATCCACGAAAACTATGACACCTTGTCTTTTATAGACTTTATTATTGTGAGAGCTATTTTCTGAGATAAACGTATGCGTATTAGGTTACGTCATCTCTATACCATTGTATTCGTGATACCTATCTTCTGGGATTATCGTTATGATTAGATCTAGATGTCAGTCGTGTTAGTCGTGATCATTGCATTGTTGTGGCTAAGGTGAGTTCATACCCCTTACTTATTAAACAGTTTTTATAACTATTTTGGGGGAGGATACATGCTCGTTTAAACTAAATCCAATGATTTTTTTTTTATCTAAATACGTAGAATGTTTGATTAAGATTTGATTGATTGATTGACTGAGATACTTGAATTGGCTATCCGAAGACATTATGTGTTTACCTGATATATGTGAGCTCCCTAGCCCAAAACTATTTTTGGACCTTTTTCAAGGCTTTTTGTTTTGATACAATGTGTTGACTTGATTAGATTAGATGCGGTAGATTTTGCCTTAGGCTAAGGATGCTTGTGCCCTTAGAAAAGTGTAAATCTCTACCTACATCCTAGACCCAGGGCAGTAATGGGTGGTTCCTTACTGTAACGTGTTACCTGGCTAGTGACCGCCGAGGGGCCCACTCACTATAGACCATTTACCATTCCTATGGTAATAAATCTCTTGTTTGTTAATATGCGATGGTATTGATTGTTATTATATGGGACCCTTGCGGAGGGGGGCCCATTGATGTTTTTGTCTGCCTCTTGTCACACATAGCGCTTAACTTTTCATGTCCACAACTGCTTTATTTATAACTTAAACTTATGAACTCACCATCGTAAGCTGACCTTTAGCATGTATTCTCAGGTATAAGGCTATAGCTCACTATTTGAAGGCGCTTGGCAAGGGGCATTGGTCATAGGCGACTCTGATTAAACATTTGGGACCGCTTTAATTATCTTATGGGCCTATTTCCGCACTATTTTTATATTCATGTAAACTATATGCTTTACATAACAACTTTTATTCTAAATAAAAGAAATAAAAACCATTCTTTGTACTTATATTATGATGCCAAATTTCGTAGCACCCCATTGCATGTATACTTCTGCTGGACCCGAATTTTGGGGGTGTTACATAGATGATATGAGGTCTAAACAACCTCGAGCTACAACGATCCAACAAAAACGTCTGAAATCGGACGAAAACGTATATAAACGAACGAAAACGTTTGAAAATGGATGAAAACGTATAAAAACAGACGAAAACGTTTGAAAAGAGACGAAAACGTAAAAAAATGGACGAAAATATTTGAAAACAGACAAAAACGTATGAAATCGGACAAAGACATCTGAAAATGGACGAAAACGTATGAAAACGGACAAAAACGTATGAAAACAGACAAAAACATATAAAAACGAACGAAAACGTTTGAAAATGGATGAAAACGTGTAAAAACAGACGAAAACGTTTGAGAGTAGATGAAAGCGTAAAAAAACGGACGAAAACGTTTGAAAACAGACGAAAACATATGAAATCGGTAGGAAAAAACGTTAATTATTAAAA
This sequence comes from Artemisia argyi, assembly GCA_030686995.1. Taxonomy (NCBI): domain Eukaryota; kingdom Viridiplantae; phylum Streptophyta; class Magnoliopsida; order Asterales; family Asteraceae; genus Artemisia; species Artemisia argyi. The sequence goes on along the minus strand of CM060709.1, from coordinate 44,525,704 downwards.
AAAAATGAATTAGAAGAAAAAAAGAAAAAAGAAAAAAAAACGTGAATTTGTAAAAAAGACAAAAAAAAAAAAAAAAAAAAAAAAAAAAAAAAAAAAAAAATGAAGAAAGAAAAAACGTGAAAAAAAAGTGAATTAAAAAAAATGAAAAAAACAAAAAAAATGCTAATTAGAAAAAATAAACAAAAAAATAAAAATAAGAAAGATAAAAAGACAAAGAAAAAGGAAAAAAATATGGACTTAGGTTTCCATATTTAATCTTAGGTTAATCTCAACTATTAGATCAAACTAAATGGATGGTGGGGATTTATCCCTTATGCACCAAAATTAGAGTATGCCTTTGAATTTTTCTCTAGTTTGTCATTGTTTGATGTTTTTAGGACCTAAAATTCTCGTCATTTATAAAGTTAGATATGAGATCAATATAGAACTCATATTTGCCATAGAACCAATGAACCAATCATAGCCACCCATTTTTTTTTATCTAAATTAATAAAAAAAAACCCATTTTCCACCTTTTTTTTAAAATAACATATCTTACAAACGGTAAATCTTCAAGCTACAAAAAAATACCGTCACGAAGAGAATTAAATTATATTTCTATAGATATGCATTGTAATATACTTTTGACGATTTTTTTTTCAACGAACTTTTTTTTTTTTTTTTTTTTTTTTTTTTTTTTTTTTTTTTTAATTTTCGCCCAAAAAAATCATATATGATTCGTAAAAATCACATATGATTTGATTTTTACAAATCACATATGATTCTTACGAATCATATGTGATTTGTAAAAATTATATATGATTCGTAAAAATCACATATGATTTGATTTTAACAAATCACATATGATTTTTCTGGGCGAAAATTTTAAAAAAACAAAGAAAATTCATCGAAAAAAAATTCGTTGAAAGTATATAACAATGAATGTTTATAGAAAGATAATTTAATTCTCGTCGCGATTGTATTTTTTTTTCGCGTAACGATTTACGGGTTGCGAGATATTTAATTTTTAAAAAAATGGTGAAAGTTTATTATTATTATTTTTTTGATAAAAAAAAATGAGTGGCTAAGAATAGTTCATTGATTCTATGGCAAATATGAGTTCTATATTGATCTTTTGGCTATAAAGTTATTGTTACGAAAAACGTATTATTAAAAAACATTGTTTGTCAAAAAATTTAATTCAAGGTACTCGTCGCTGCAACGCACGAATATTATGCCAGTATTATTTACATGTGCGTACATGATTTCAAAAATTGTATAAAACCATAGTTATTCTAAATCTCGTATATTAAAATAAATTTTATTCAGGTCTAAACTCCACGTACGAAACTTCTTATCAGTAATAGTTGATTGAGTCATTGTGATTTATTCTTAATTAAAAAATGATTTTGTTTACTAGTTATTATATCCGTGTACGCACGTGGTTTTTTCAGAAAAAATTAATTATATAGTATTATCGTTTAAAAACAGAAAATTTTATGTATATTTTAAAAAGTTAGAGCATGAACATGTGCAAAAGTAAGAAAATTAGTTAGCAGAAATTGTAAATATAACCGTGGCATCGACCTTGTATTGGATTCTTGAGCTTGTCTCCTTATAATGTTATTGTGTCAAAGGTTCTTTAATAACATGGGTTTACACATAATCAAATTTATTTTAAAATTTTTGTTTAGGTTATGAACATATAAGAATTTAACCGTGAAAATTATGATATAAGTACAACTAATAAATGCAGGAGTTTTTCATTATGTATTAATATCGATTAATATTTTGTAAAAATTTTATTGGATGAAAGATTTAACTTTATTTAGCTGACATAGATGTTAATGTTGAGGTTGATTTTGTTGTTTAACTTTAACTATTAATATCATGTTGTACAAAATGTGCAAGTTCAGTAGCACATAATGAGCGTTGATGAAGTTAAAATATACTCCGTAAAGTTTTTTAAGAATGTTTTTTCAGATATCCGAATATAATCTTTAAATAATAATTACATGAGTCGTTATAAGTACAATCGCGTATATTTATTTTCATATCACAGTAACTCGTATTTACCATTTGATATTTATATTACCGTTAATAATAATTTAATTGTATTTAATATTCAAACCCGTGTACGTATAGATTAAACTTTTAAACAGGATAACATGAGTTCTTATTTATATTTAACGTACATAATAAAAAGATATTTTAATAGATGAAAGTTTAAAACTAATATTTATTTTAAAAGTATTTAACGTATATTAAAACTAATTCGTACATTTAAAGAATTTTGTAAGTTTAATGGATGGAAGTCTCAAACCAATACAAATACTCATGTAATTGTAAACAAAGTTAATATTATTAAGTGTAAGGGGTATAAAGTGTAAGGGGTTATTTGTTTATTATCTAAAGTTATAAAAAAACTTTCTGAACTAACTTTCATTATGACATTATTAAGGAAGCACACAAGAAACTCCCATGAAAACTCAAAGAAACCTATCATCATTTTTCCTCTATTTTTTACAAATTACTGAACGAATTTCAATTCTGATTACACCGTTAGATTCCTATCATCATTCCGCATCTAACGGTTAGTTTGATTTTGATTTTGGTTACAATTTGAGAAAACCCCCATTTCTGAATTTTGGCACCAAAATTCATTCGTTGAGTTGTTTTGAATTACAGTCCTATTTTCTACGATTTGTTTCTTTAATGTCTACAATAAGCATGTAATTAGTTATTAGTAGGTATGATGAATAATAAGAAACAACGAACATCTAATCGGAAATCTAATCGCACTTCTAGGGCTCCGATTTGGTTGAATATCATGTAGTTAGTAGTGTGGGGAAAAAGAGGACTGATGTAGAGGTTGTTAATGAGAAGGAAAGTATGAATAGTAGTATTGGGAAAGCAAACGTGGTTGAGAGAACTTGTGAATTAGAGAGAGATGATAGTATAAAAATGAAGGATCAGGGTGGGAAAGTGATTAATGTTGATGGAACTGTACAGAATATGGAGAATAGTGGTAATGTTGATAATAGTAAAAGTGAACCAGATGTACAACGGGTGAATGAGGAATGTGGTAATGCTTCTAGTGTTAAGAATGGGATTGATGTGTCTGAGATTAATAGTGTGGTTAGAAATAAGTGGAAAAGGAGAATGTTCAGGAGAAAGGTAATGCTAGTTCTGATAAGGATCTGAAAAACAATTCATATGCTAAAGTGGTAAAGAATGAGGAAGTTCCTAATAAGCTCAAATTTGTGCCAACTTTAGTTACTGAGTCAGGCAATGAAGTTGTTGTGTTTGATGAAATGATTGTGCAAAAAGGAAGTGAGAAGTGGAACCTTACTGTATGTGGACAGTTTGTAGGGTGTAGTATGCATCCAAGTGAATTAAGGTACAACATAAGAAGGGTGTGGAGTAAGTATGGAGTGGTTGATATAGTTCATAAGAATGGTCAGTTTTTGTTTAAGTTCAAAAACAAGGATGGAATGGATGCAGTGTTGGAAAGTGGACCTTGGATGGTGAATAACAAACCTCTTTTTGTACAGAAATGGAGTCCTGATATGGATATGCAAAAGATGGAACCAAGTAAGCTGCCTGTGTGGGTTAAAATGGTGGATATACCATTAGAGGCATGGAGTGTAGAAGGAATAAGTGCTTTAGCTAGTAGTATAGGTATGCCCATTCTAATGGATAATGTGACTGCTGCTATGTGTCATAAGGGAATGGGTAACCTAGGATATGCTAGAGTTCTTGTGGAAATATCAGCTGAGAAAGGGTTAAAAAAGAGTATTGAAATTCAATATAGAGACAAGAATCAATGTGTAAAAAGTACCAAAAGTGTGCAAGTGGTCTATGATTGGATACCTCAAGTATGTGAGCATTGTAAAGTGTTTGGTCATAGCTTTGTGAGGTGTAGTAAGAGGCCTAAGAGTGCAGAGGAAGTGGAGAATGAAACTAAAGGAAAGACTAATGTAGCTGATAAAAGTCAGAAGAACAATGGAACAGAAGAGAAGATTGAATGGGAAAATCAAGGTAGAAAGAGGCTGAACAAAAATCAGAATTACCAAAGTAACTACTATAGGAATGGAACAGATCAGTGGAAAAGTAGAGTGAAACCTGTGCAAAGTGGTGAAGGTATGAGAAATCAAAAAGGAGGAAATGTTAATTTTGCAAGACAAGAATATAGGAAGAAACAAGATGGAAATGTAGGGAAAAGTAATGAGAAGAATGAAGGTATAGGTACAAGTAAACAAGGTTTTGAAAAAGCAAAGATAGTGGTGAATAACAAAAGATCTAGTAATCAATATGCAGTGTTGAGTTCTTTACCTGAAGATGATGCTAGAGTGGAATCAGAGGAAAATAATAAGGAAAAAGAAAGTCAAAAGAATGATGAAGATAAAGTCATAATAGAAGATGTTGAAGAAGTATTGAATGGTATAGCAAAGGTTATGAATGAGGTTGAGGTGAAGGGAAGGGGGAAGAAAGTGTTGGCTGATAATTAATATGGAATTGAAATTTGGTATTTGGAATATAAGGGGTACGGGTACTTCTGATAAACAGAAGGAGGTTTTAAATTTAATTCAAAGGGAGAATTTGAAAGTTTGTGCAGTATTAGAAACTAGACTAAAGAGCACAAAATTATAGAGAGCATGTGATAGGGTGTTTAGTAGGTGGGAGTGCGATTCAAATATGCAGTTTTGCTCTAAAGGATGTAGAATTGTCTTAGGAGGGGATGGAGATGCTATTCAAGTCCAGATCATTCACAAGACAAGTCAGACTATATTTTGTGTTATTCAAGCTCCTTCTTATAATTTCAAGTGTTATTTTACTTTTGTATATGCTGCTAACTCTGGTGCAGAAAGAAAAGATTTATGGGATAATTTGGCCAGAGATAAAAGCATAGTTAATGGATTTCCATGGGGTATAGCAGGAGACATGAATGTGACTCTGAAACCTTCTGAACACTCTTGTGGGGTATCTAATATGACATCAGATATGCATGATTTCCAAAGTTGCTTGAACACCATTGAAGTTGAAGATATATGTAGTTCTGGTCTTCATTTCACTTGGACAAAAAATTTGCATAAGGCTAAAGAAGGTAATCAGTCTGGGGTTTTGAAGAAGCTGGATAGAGTTATGGCCAATAATGATTTCATTACAAAGTATCCTCAGTGTCATGCAATCTTTCATCCATACATTATTTCTGACCACATCCCTACAACATTGTGTATTCCTACTTCTGCTAGGAAAAATGCAAAGGCTTTTAGATTTGCTAATTTCACTGCTGATAATGTGAAGTTTATTGATACCGTGAAGAAAGTGTGGGAGGAAAATGTGGATGGAGTTTATATGTTTCAAGTGGTGAAGAAACTTAGGAAGCTTAAGCACCATTTGAAAAAGTTGAGCTGGGAAAAAGGTAATGTATATGAGAGGGTTATTAAACTCAGAGAGCAATTGAAAGAAGTACAGAAGAGAATTGATAGTTATCCTCATGATAAATGGTTAAGAATCATAGAAGCTAAGTTGTTAGAAGAGTTTTTGGAAGCTCAAGCAGATGAAGAAAAATTCTTATATCAACAAGCTAAAATCCAGTGGTTATGTGAAGGAGATAAAAATACAAAGTTTTTTCATAGTGTTCTCAAAGGCAGAATAAATAAGAGCAAAGTTCACAATGTGTATGATAATAATGGGATTCTTCATGAAGGAGGCAAAGTTGCTGATCAGTTTGTAAAGCATTTTGAAGGTTTTTTGGGAAAAGAATATCAAGTTGAAGAGCTGGACAGCTTGAATTTGTTTAGTAATAAATTGAATGATGTTGTTGCTGAGAATATGGTTAGAGATGTTACTGAAGATGAAATTAAGAAAGCTATGTTTGATATTGATGATGGAAAGGCTCCTGGTCCTGATGGTTTCTCATCTACTTTTTTCAAAAAAACTTGGGGAACTATAGGTCATGATATCTGTTGTGCTGTTAAAGAATTTTTTGAGAAATGTCAGATGTTGAAGGAGCTAAATGCTACATTGATTACTTTAATCCCAAAGATCCAAACCCCTAGTAAAGTTACTGATTTCAGACCTATTGCTTGTTGCAATGTTTTGTACAAATGAATCAGCAAAGTGATAACAAACAGAATTAAACCTGTTTTAAGCACTTTGGTAAGTGACAATCAGAGTGCTTTTATACCTGGAAGACACATACAAGATAACATTCTTCTCACTCAGGAAATAATGAAAGGTTATAATAGAAAGAATGGTCCTAAAAGAGTTGCTCTCAAAATAGATATCCAGAAAGCCTATGACACAGTGAATTGAGGTTTCCTAAGAAGAATTTTGATTGAATTTGGCTTTCATATGAAGATGGTGGAGTGGATCATGCAATGTGTATCCACAACAGCATTTACTATCAATGTGAATGGGGAAAGAGCAGGGTATTTTAAAGGTGCTAGAGGCTTGAGACAAGGAGATCCTATGTCTCCTTATTTGTTTACTCTGATTATGGAGATTTTTACACTGGTGCTACAAAGGAAGATCAGTAGCAATGAAGAATTTCATTACCATTTTGGATGCAAGGAAATGAAGCTTACCAATGTTTGTTTTGCAGATGATCTTCTTGTCATGTGCCATGGTGATACTACATCTGTTAGGATCATAAAAGAAGCTATAGAAGAGTTTAGTTCATACTCAGGTCTTCTCCCTAATCTATCCAGAGTATTGTTTTCTTTGGAAGTATGCAAGAGGAGGATAAACAAGCAATTCTGAATATTTTACCTTTTGTTACTAGAAAGCTACCTGTAAGATACTTGGGTGTTCCTCTTTTGGCTAAAAGATTGGGTGTGAAAGATTGTGGAAGTTTGATTGATATGATTAAAAAAAGAGTTGGTGATTGGAAGAATAGGAGCCTTTCTTATGCTGGGAGACTACAATTGATAGCTGCTATATTAGAGTCAATCCATGTTTACTGGGCTTCTGTTTTTCTTCTCCCAATGACTGTTATTAAAGAAATCAATAGATTGCTGAAAGACTTTCTTTGGAATCAAGGTAAGCAGTCTAAAGGCAAATGTAAAATTTCATGGAAACAAGTGTGCAGACCTAAAGATAAAGGGGGATTGGGGCTAAAGGATTTGTACAGTTGGAATGAAGCTCTCCTTTCTAAACATGTGTGGAATATTGCTACTAAGAAAGACTCATTATGGGTTAAATGGGTGCACACAGTAAAACTAAGGGGGAAGAATTTTTGGGTTATTGAGGCTGATAATAATGATAGTTGGGGATGGAAGAATATGATGAAAGTGAGAGATAAAATAAAGGAAAGAATTGTGTATAAAATAGGTGATGGGAGAACAGTGTCCATGTGGTTTGATAATTGGAGTAGTATTGGACCTCTGAATCAGTACTTATCTCACATAGATTTATATGATGCTAGGGTGGATGTTGATATGAAGGTGAGTGATATGGTTAGAAATAATAATTGGGTTTGGCCTTCTGAATGGTATAGCAAGTTTAATGTTGTAACTAGTATTGAAGTGCCAGACATAAATCCTAATAAATGTGATGAGGCAGTGTGGAAGACTAGTAGTGGAATGGAAAAAGAGTTTACTGTTAAAAATGTGTGTAAAGATTTAAGAAGTAATGTTCCAGAAGTCACATGGTGGAAGCTTGTTTGGTATTCACAGTGTATACCCAAGCATGCTTTCATCATATGGATTGCTATTAATAACAGAATGAATACGCAAGATAGATTGCAGAGATGGGCTAACTATGCAGTTAATAGATGTTACCTATGCAAAAATGAAAGTGAAGATTTGGAACACTTGTTCTTTAAATGTGAGTACTCAAGTGGTATTTGGAATAAGATCAAAAGCATGGCAGAAATTCATGAAGTGATGAATGAATGGAATGACATTATCCATGAGTTAGCTAATGGGCTGAATGGGAATAACATTGATAGTGTGGTTAAAAGATTAAGTTTTGCTGCAAGTGTGTACTATATTTGGAATGAGAGAAATAGTAGAATTTTCAGAGAAGAAAGTAAAAGTGTGGAGGAAGTAACTAATAGAATTATGGACATTACTAAAATGAAGTTACTGAGCTTGAAAGTTTGGCAGTCAAAAGAGTGGAGGAAAAGTGGTGCATTAAGTTCAAGAAGAAAAGCTAAAAGTAAAAGTTTGTATTGAAGAGATTGAATGGCAGATGGCTTGTACCATGTGTTTGAAGGTTTTCATAAGAAATTCTATGCTAATACTTGTGAGGATAGGCTGCAGATGTATTGGCATCAGAGTGTTTTGTGGAAGACTTTTCAAACACATAAAGAAGTTTCCTGCTTTGATGGTTGTTGCTATTACCTTGTTTGCTTTTTAACAGGGTATGTGGTATATGAAATTACCACATAAAGGCCTGGTTCATGAAGTGCCTGTTTTCTTTATTGGTCTCTACCAATGTTTCTCAATTTTCACACTGGAAATTGAGGAACTTTCTGTTCACAACAGCTGATGGCCTTGTATCTTGATCTATATTGTACAATTTATGGGTCTACTTGCTCATGTTCTCAGTGGATCTTTGTTAGATATTGGGGACTGATGTAAGTAGAGCTATGCAAATGTATATATAGGTCACAAAGTAGGTTTCCAGTTGTGAGGGTAGTGAACATGGAGGGCAGTGTATGAAGCATGGAATAGTGAGGAGTGAAAGATGAACCTACTTGGTCCATGCTATACACTGCCATTGGAGGAATGGTTGGTACTCACCGTAGGGTGTGTGTTCCCAGTTGTATGATGCCATTGTAGTAGATGGAAATGTAGCACAATTGGTATAGCCCCTACTGTGGAGAGGTTATGGGTTCCTAGTGAAGCCAAACTCTTGTCTATCTTTACCATTGTGGTGGCAGGTTGAATGGTTTTAATGAAAAGAGATTTGGAAATGTAGCTAGATGGTAAAGGTGCATTATAAGGTGAATTTGATGATGAAAAGACTTGGAATGATTGCTGATGCAAACATGAAGAATATGCAGAAGTATTATTGAGCTGTTATTGTCAGTTTGCATAGTCTAGCAGATATAGTTTTGATGTCTGATAGAGATAGTATTGGATTTGTTTCTTATCTGTTTTGGGATTGTCCAAAACAGTCTTTATTTTGTTCCAAGCATTGTAAATATTTGGAAGTTTAATATAAATTCACCTTGCACAAAAAAAAAAAAAAAAAAAAAAAAAAAAAAAAAAAAGGTTATAAAAAAACATGTAGATTTATAATTTTACACTTAACTCCATATAATCTATATTACATATAATAGAGGGATGACTCTCTCTCCAAAATTTTCAGACTTACAAATAATTAAGCATGGTTTACAACACTTTATTGCACATAATTTTCAGACTTACAACAAAATAAGCATAATGTACAACAAAATAAGCATGGTGTAATTTTCAGACTTATTAACATTAATGCTATTAAAGTGGTTAATTAATACACAATTTAATTTACCACTTCACCAAAATATACAATTACTTAACCACAATGTACAATCTAATTATACTATTAACCAAAACAAACAACATCAAACCATAACTATCTAAAAACCCATCTCCTAACTAAATTCGAAAAACATAAGAAAAACAAAGAAAGATCTCGGGTTATTTTATTTGTGAAATTTTTTTACAGATCCACGAATACCCGTCATCGATATATCACATACTTGAAATACAGAAGAAGATCTCGGGCTATTAAAGATTCTCAAAATATAATACAAGATCTTACAAAAAAACACCCTTCATTGATCTTTACATGAAAAGAACCAACAACAAAAGAAAACAACATATCACCTACCTGGTTTGAAACTACAACAAGATTTTTAGTCGAAATAAATCACCAAGGGTGTGGTTCTAAGTTCAGTGGTTTGTGTTCTTCATTATTTTCGAGAGTTAAGTAACAGAAAAGGGGTGTTTGTGGATTCGATTAGGTGGCTAGGTGCTTTTTCAAAACATAGCTTTACTATTAAATCTTTTATGTTAAAAAAATACCATCGAATCCTTGAAGAAGATGAATGTTGAGAGCTGCTACAAAGAAAGAATGAGGAAAAGTGTGTGTGCTATAAACTGTAAAAGTGTAAACCCTATCTTTTTTATTACTCCGTATTATGTTTTAAGCTTTCATGTAGTAACGGCTCAACAGGCCAACACCAAAATATTTCACAACTCTTATTTCAAGCCCATAACAAACAAGTTCTATACTTTTAAGCCAATTAGTATATACATAGTTATTTTTTTTCGCAACTGTGACTTTGTAACGGTTTAATTTAAGCTTGAATCCGAATCGAATAACCGCACCGAAAGCCGAATTGAATAACCAAACCAAATAACGAGAATTACTTAATTTTGATTATTTATTTATCTCTACTAACGTATAAAGCATTTGGGACTATTCATAAAAAAATGTTAAAAAATGATATATCGTTGTTATTGCTTAAAGTTATTTTAATTTAAATTATCATTCATTTGTACGGTTATTGTTAGAAAAAAACATGTAACTGAACAAAGTTTGCTCACAGCAAAATATAGTCACAGGGTACCGCCGCCGCATCGCGCGGGTACCCTGCTAGTATATTTAAAATTCAACCACTAATGTTTTACCTCATCTTTTTTTAAGTTTTTATTTTCATTAATTTGACACTTATATTTTTATGTGGTTTTTTCTTAATCAAATTCTCCACCAAATTTATTAAAGTTTGACCAAAATCAAATTCAATTTTGACTTTTTATTGGCCAGTTGCTCGATTTCGCCTATGTGTCAAAAATCAATTTTTTATTTTGACGTGTTTTAAATATATAGGAATTAAGGATACCACAACCTTTACTTTATGTAAACCCTAAGCTATATATATCGTCCTGTTTGGTGATTTGATCATCTTTTTCGTTGATATCAGTATATCACCAAAGTAATCCAATTGCATTAGCACCCATGAGGCGATTCAAGCAATCAAGACTAGAAGTTGATCGGGTCAGTAACTTGCCGGATCGTATTATACATTTGATTCTTTCGCGTCTTGAATCTACTGAGGAAGCAGTTCGAACAAGCGTTTTATCTACACGATGGAGGTATATGTGGACTTCACTTCCATCCATAGACATAGATTGTTCTCGGCAACTACTTAAACCGGGTAAAAAGTTCAAAAAGAATAAATTCAAAATGTTTGTGTACTGGGTTTTACTAAACAAAACCCTAGATTTGGATATTTTTCGTTTATGCTGTTCCAATTATTATAATATGTCTACATTAAAACGATGGATTCACGCAGCCTCAATAAGAAAAGTTAAAAAACTTCACTTGTCTTTTTTCCCTATTCCTGGAGAGGATGATGAGGCTTTCGAGCTGCCCTATTCTCTGGTAACTTGTGCTTCGTTGGAGGTATTAAGTTTGTTTTTGTTCAGACAACCTATAATTTTGCCTTATTCAACAACGTTTCGGGGCCTTAGGGTTCTTGAGTTGAACAGTGTTGAATTTTACGATGAAGAGTGTGCAGAAGCGTTTCTTGTTATGTGTCCATTGCTTGAGGATTTAAGTCTTATAGACTGTGTAATAAAGCTACTTTCCGTTCTACATATTTCGAGTTCCAAACTCAAGTTTCTAAGAATTGATAACCGGAAAATGATGGATTATGAAGAGGTTCATGTCTATGGTACAATATCTAAAAAGAAGTATGATAATGAGGGCTTTTGTAATGGTCTTGAGATTTCTTGCCCAACACTTGTTTCTTTTGAGTATGGAGGTGATATCGCTGAAAATTTTGATCTAAAAAACTTAGACTCCTTGAGAAAAGCTGTGATTCACCCTAATCCTATAAAGATGAGAACTTATTTAGGTGACATTGTTGCTAAGCTTTTTGTTAAAGCTTCTCATCTAGAATCTTTATCGATCAACCGTGACTTCGTTGAGGTATATGCGTGCTCTCATAATTGATTCTCTATATTCATTAGCAATTTAGCATAAACTTTGAAAGGTTCCTGTAATTATATTCCTTATAAAGAATAACAGAAGACCATTTGGAAACAGTGACCCTACCTATTCAACGTGAAGTGTTTAATTTTGCTTATTATAATTTATTATCGATCTATTTCGTTTTGATACAACAGACAATTAAGTTGCATATTTGAATAGGTACGGTCACTATATGGAGCTGGATATGTAGGGTCACTATATGGGAAAATCTTGTTAAAAAATTCATCCAGCTCCATTTCATATTCATCTAAAGAATAACAGAAGACCATTTGGAAACAGTGACCCTACCTATTCAACGTGAAGTGTTTAATTTTGCTTATTAAAATAATTTATCGGCCCAATCTAAAATTTATTATCAACCATATAGTGCGATGAATATGAAATGGAGCTGGATGAATTTTTTTCTGCATCACTTCCCAATCTAAAGACATTGGAGCTGACAACCACAATCAATGACTTCAACATGAATGTACTCATTCACATCCTCAAATGTTCTCCAAATCTCGAGTCTCTAAATTTGATCATTCAAGAGGTTAGTTTGATTTTTCATCTCAAAAGAGTAAATTTATTTTTCATATTATAAACCTGAAGTCTTTTCACTTAATTACTGTATTACTTTCTGTATAGTATGTTAAAATCCGACTCTAAACATATTTATGACAAAATCCCAAACTCAGTTTATAATTAAGCTAAAACTAGAGATAAAAATAATTGGAAGAAACTATTGCCTAATACACGATACTAAACATAAGAAAAAAAATATATACAAATGTAATTGCATATAAATTGTATATGACCAGAGGCCGCAACTTGTATTGAACACTAAATAGATTACCTTTACTGATTAAAGTCCATTTTGACATGCTACCTTCCTTCTCGACATAGGCATATAGTAGAATCCACATATATATGGGTGTGTTAAAAAACAGAATTCGACTAGCTTGCATATATACAAATATACAACAATGTCTCAAGTAGGCTTTACACAAAATCCATTAAACTACAAACTCTCATGACACAGTGTGGTCTTTTTGGGTGAAATTGGTTGAGCTTTGGGGCCTTTTGGGTTTTAACAGCTCATGTGAGTGTAGTTGGGCTGATAAACATATTATAGATCTTCGGGATTTTGCACTTCATCATGAACAACTTTATATGTGTTTTTTAATGATCTCAGGGAATTTCAAGGAGGAATCCGGGGTACTGGGAGTTCGATGAAGCAAAAACAACTGGGATATTGACTCGCCATCTAAAAAGGGTAGAGTTTCTTGAATTTAATGGAGAAAAAGAGAAACTAGATGTAGCTCGTATTTTACTCGAGCAAGGAAATGCATTGGGGGAAATGGTTTTCAGTTGGCGTAACAAAGTCAAGTACCACGAGAAGTCAGCAGAGACTATGAACATGGTATCAAAATTTATTAAGGCGTCTTCATTTGTCAAACTGATTACACTTCTCAAGGACTCATGATGACACATGATTGCAGTCAAACAATAAGCATTACATATCGGTGTTACAATGTAACTAGACTTTTTGGCCTCACATAGATGTCGATGATGCTGTTTTGATTTGAGTTTTATTCAGATTTTGCAATTGCAACTGTATATGCCTGCTTCAATTTGTATTGATACTTTTATTTATTTTCCTGAGTAAATCAGTTCCAGTCATCTAAAGGTTATCAAGAAAACAATATCTGTAACCCAAAATTTGCTAGAAAATATATTTTCTTCTTTATTTATTTATTTATTTAGTTTGCTTCATATGTTGGCAAGAAACATCAAGGCAACCACACAAGCACTAATCTTTAATTTCTTACGTCGCACCACCACCGACTTCCTCACATCATGCAAATAGCTGATGGTCTTACTCGCCGGCTTTGCTACTACTTATTCCTGATTTTGATTTTGCTTCCCAAAACAAATGTATATGTTTCTTCAAACGGCAAACGAATAAGGGAATATATTAGCTACTTTATTCATCAAAATCCTGTTAAAATCTTAACTCAAATCTATATATTCTAATAAAGGAGAGTATAAAAAAGACTATTCTGTCCCTTTAAAAAAATAATACTGAAATTTTAGAGTCTCTACATTGGTCATTTTGCATAAGTTTTTTTTCAAAATAAGGAAATTATAAAACTAATATCAGTACTTCGTATATGAAATTTGCAAAGTTTTCGGTGAAAGCACCCTTTTTATTGGATATTTTTGTTAAAACCCAAACTAAACCGGATCTTCCCTCCTCATTTTCCACTAGCTTATGGTGGAAGCCCCCTCTTTTTCGCCCCACACCTATTTCTAACCCAACCCATGCCCCATCAGTTTTCACGAACCAAAACCCTATACACCAATCGACCCTATCTCTATCAAACGCAGCCGCAATAATCAAAACTCAAAATCATCACCACGATTTTTGTATCTTTATCTCACTGATGTTATAACAATTTTCATATGATAAGAACAAATCATGCATTTTGTTTTTCTACGATCAAGATTTAGGATCTGAAGAATTTGAATGAAAAAAGGCGTGAAAAAGACATTGTTTTCTTTTGACAGTATGTATATTGTTATTCATTTAATTTTGTTTTCATGTTTGAATTCATTTGAATCTTTAATTCTAATTTGTTTGCCTTTTAGGTCTTAACGGGTTTATAAAGAACGATGAATGAATTTCATGGCCAAAATAAAGGTAAAATCTTTGATTGTTATCATATGTGTTTGTTTAATTTAATTCATTTGAAGTGATTCAGTGAATATTGCCTTCGACTATACGAGGCACACCAAGTGTTTGTGATAATGTCTGAATGAGTTTGGTATGTGTGTTTCATTCAGGTGGTCTCTACATTTGTTGATGATTGTGGCTCATGGATGCGTGCCCATGTCATAGAAATTATGCAACTTACAAGGTTGGTTCACACTTTAATAAACCTTCATGCTTTTTTATTCGTGTTATTAAGTTCCCACTTAATTTAATTGTTGCTCATTTAACATGGATTTATTATTGATAGTTATGGTTATGTGTACATAGATTCATATGTGTTTGTTTAATCTATATATCTACCGCTTCCAGCTGGACATAAAGCACCACCAAAATCAATATTAACGGTAATGGTAAATACTTCTCCATACTCACTGTTACTCAACTACAACTCTCATATTTTCAACATACACGGCATTTATCTTCTTACATACTTTATACCTGAACATTCACAGTAAAATGTGATCCAAATTAAACAATTTCTATTGCTGTAGGGGTTACGCAAAATCATCGTTGTGTGATTTAGTGCGCTAGGTGGAGTCCAAGGTACCCAACTTTACTCTTTCGGCATCCAACTGTGGTATGTCACTTGCATTTATGGTTGCACATGTCAATTTATAAATTTTCTTTAGTTATATCTCAGATTAGTTGTACCATAAAAAATGACATATTTGTTTTGTATATGGTCATATTGGTCAACGTGACAACAAAATACAGTGGGATATTTTTAAATGGTCATCTTTAATTCATTTAGACTGGTACATCCTAAAATTTCTTATTCAAAAATTAATTTGTCTAAACTTGATTATCTGAAGTACGATCAATATTATATTGACAGTGAGTTTGTAATACCATAAAGTAACGGAGTCTATTAGATGTAGTATATATAACAGAGTTAATGGAGTTTGATTAACGCATATATAACCTTTATGTTCATTGTATCGTGTTATATATGAAAAAATAAAGTGAATGAGCCATGAGGGTGCACGTGCACAGGGATTGTTTGTTTGTTTAAAAAGTTGAGTTATAGAAGGAATTGCATTGGAGGATCATCTATTTTGTGTAAGAGAATGTCAAAGCACAAGCCCAACACATAACCTTGAACCGACCAGCTACATCTAATAGACTCCATTGGCTCTATTATATATTCTCTGTTTCTTTAATTCGGGTTGGAGTCATTTTTCACATTCATTTGTGCACTCTGTATATAGCAATTATTGACCCATTTTATTTTTTACCAGGTTATGATAGAGTATATTTCTCATAAAAATAATATATAGAACTTGCACCAACATCGACTTATAGGGGACTTGCAATTGAGATAACATTACCCTGTCATAAATTGCAAAGAAGCTCCTAAACAAAATGAGGTTATCAATATTTGCGCATTGCAGTTTGATGTTAAAAAGGTAGATGTTGTGGCATGTCTAGACCTTATATACTGTTAGCATGACATGAGGAATCAAGAATACATGTTATTGTTGTATGTATTGTTGCATTTAAATGATTCAAGTCAAACTGCTTTGCATATATTGGTAAACGATGGACATTGCATTATCTTGCACTGTTCAAAACTCTCATTATAACATAAACCTCCTAGCAAAGACATTATCATGGGCACAAATCTTAGATTTAACCAAATCTTATTGTTTTTTCTATATGCAGGTGGCAGAAAGATCATTATTCCTGTGGAACAATGTTCATATCAAGAACCTGATTAAGCAAAACCGTAAAGTAATACTACCGATCATATTCCCTTCATTGGAAAGAAACACATAAGCACACTAAATTCTTTAAGGAATGTTTATCAAAGTTTAAAGAGGATGAATCGAAAAAGGAAGAGACCAAATCCAAGCGTGAAGCCATATGGAAACACATTGAAGAGGTTACTAAAAAGAGATCTGGTACTGGTACAACCAATCAACCCATGCTCTTTTCCTATATGGTAACCAATGGCTAAAAGAGACTAATTGAAAACCCCTTTTTTTTTGTTTTACAAGCATGATTTGTATACCAGAATGTTGTGCATATCTATATCTATATATATTTGGAATGGGGTATTTCTAGAGATTGAATTTAGCTATTTTGTTGTTAGAGTCAAAAGGTTGACAAGAAAAAACCTTTCATTTTTCAGGCATTTGTTCCTTTGCTTTAGTAATTTCATATATCTTTATGTATTTGTACTATGATTGTACTCTATTTTTTACTTTTTAATAATTGATATGTATGATTTCATTGTTGCTTTTTTCTAATATCCCCTATCATGTATAGTGTAGTACTGTTACTAATTGTAATTATGTGAAAAATACATGGTGGTTCTTATGGTTGTTGAAGAAGGTACACCATTACACAAACCTGTTCACATTATGCATTTTTTATCATTTGACATCACATATACATTTATCATGCATGATTACTAAAGTGATGAAAATCTCGGTGGGCTTATCTGATACGGTATTCTTAAAAGCCTTAAACGCAAAGAGTAACAAGTTAAAATAGTACTTAGTATATATGGGAAGTGATTAAAACCTCAAGCTCGAGGGCGTAGTTTTGCCATACAAAAACCTACCTGCCATTTAACTATTGTAGTGGAAAAAAAGGGTAAAACTATGTCGTATTATGATATGTATAGTACTCCGTAATAGTAATGGAGAACATGGGACAAAAAATAATAAAGTTAAATCCTTTGATATAACAAGAAAAATACCAGTAACAACAAAAATAAATAAATAAATTGACACTGTTAATCTTCTAACAAAGCAACACTAATATAATAATTTGCACGCAGTTGTATGCATAGTCGAGGGTGTATAAGGGGGCAAATGTAGGATCCAAGTTGCTTTTATTGGCGTCTCCTTCTGAATTTCTCATTAACAGGATTGGATTAAAAAGAAGGTAACTTTATAACTTTAATTATGGTATTAATCCATATGTTGTTGAAGGCATGTGCCGATATGAATTAGAGGGTTTTTGGGTAAGTTTTTTGAAGGGTATGTTTGGTAAAATTAGCTGTAAGCTGTAAGCTGTAAACTGCAAAGCTGTTAATATGAGCTACAAGTTGTATAATTTTTTCAATAAAAGTGTTTGGTAAGTTAGCTGTTAAATGTAATTATAAGATGTAAAATAACATAAAAGGACATATCTATAATTATAAATAAATGTTTGGAGGGTATATCAGTAATTTAAAGTTTTAACAGCTCCAAGATATTTAAAAAGCTTCATGGATCAGCTTTTCATTTAAGAGCTATTTGTTTGAAATAAAAGCTCGAAGTTAATGTATCCAAACGGAGCTATTATTTTAAAAGAGATTATTTTTGTAACAAAAAGCTAATATCTCCTCCAAAAAGTCTCTACCAAACAGGCCCATAGCTTATAAAAAAGACTTATTAGCTTACAATCGTGTCAAGACACAATATAGTGATTGGCTTACAGTTGTAAAAATGTAATAAGATGGAATCATCCTTACATAAGTTGCAACTTTTCTTAAGAAGACATACCGAAAGAGGTTCTCTAAAATAGGTTTAATAAGCCCATAAGTTGTAACTTTATACAACTCAAACGCTTTTTGGTTCTTCGAACTAGAAACTGATTTTGGATATACTATGCATAAAAATAGATTTTGAGGAACTTTCATTTATTGACATGTCTCACATTTTACCCTTTCCCCATACTCTATAATTTATTGACATGTCTCACATCTGACCCGTTTGAAATGGATGGACCAGATGGCTCTCGAGAACAAGTCCAAGTAGGCAATCATTTAGTACGGGGATAAGGGGCTGGGAAAAACATTTTAATGTGTGAAAGGGGTTGTCAATTTTATTTGTCAAGGCAAGACTTTTGATCAAACTTTTGGACAATGCAATTTTCGTTAGCTAAACATGTATCAAAGTTATGTACAATCCACTATTAAGCCTTTCTTATACTAATTTTATTGGATATATTAGAGCACATTATATAGAACCCAAATTAACAAACGTTAATATTGGCAGGTTATGTCGAATAAACAAGTTTTGTATTGTGGGAAGGATTTAAAAGATCCAAGGCTGGCTACAAAAAAACTCATCAAAGAGATATGTGAGGAAGAGTATTGATGACATATGTTTTATCCATGTAATTTTTAAGTATAGATTTGATATTTGCAACTTGAACATGTTTTTTTCAACGGAGTCTTTTATGATTTGGTCGACATTATACTCTTGAAATAAAACTGTACAATATATCATCACTAAAAGAATCTTGCATGAGTAGTAATGCTACACTATAAAAAATGAAGTTATGCTTTGATAATGAAAAATTTGGGAGGGTTACTCTTGGTTCCCTTTCAAGATTTAATAAAACATGTTTGTAAAGCTATTTGTTCCTGGAAAAAATAGGAGGGTCAATTGATTAACAAGCCCTCTTCGGTATATTTTGATCGATTTAATTGTTTACCTTTTAATCCCGTGATGTTCATGGGAGGTTACTTGATCGATTAACATGACGTCTTCGTTGTATTTTTTATCGATTTAATTGTTTACCTTTTAACCCCGTGATGTTCATGGGAGGGTTACTTGATCGATTAACAATCCATCTTTACATAATATATTTTCTATCGGTTTCACGGTTTTCCATTTAATCCCTTGAATTTCACGGGTTAATAACCTAGTTCATATTATATAATAGCTTAAAAACTATCAAAGAAACTAAGGAACACCGGGTCGGGCCAACACACGTTTTTAAAATTTAGGCCCAGAGAAAAGGTCGTGATAAAATTTAGCGTAAAACCTACATCGCCCTAATGTCACAAAGTGTTGTTTGAACATCTCTTTGGTTGATTATTTTCACCAAAGTAAATATAATAGAACTACTTTCCATGAAGAAATCCAAGCCATCAAATCGAGTGGATAGGATCAGTAAGTTGCCGGATCATATTCTACACTTGATTCTTTCATGTCTTGAATCTACAGAAGAAGCAGTACGAACAAGTGTTTTATCAACACGATGGAGGTTTTTATGGACTTCACTTCCATGTATAGATATAGATTGTTCTCGACAAATATTTAAACCGGGTAAAAAGTTTAAAAAGAAAAAATTTAAAGAGTTTGTGTACTACTCGGTTTTACAAAACAAAACCCTAGATTTGGATAGTTTTAGTTTATGCTGTTCCAACTATTATAATATGTTGACGGTGGAACGGTGGATTCATGCTGCCATAATGAGAAAAGTGAAACAACTTCACTTGTCATTTTTCCCTATTACTAGAGAGGGAGACGATTTGGCTTTTGAGCTGCCCGGTTGTCTAGTAACTTGTGATTCATTGGAGGTATTAAGCTTGTTTCTCTTCAGACAACCTCTAACTTTGCCTTGTACCACAACATTTAGGGGACTTAGAGTTCTTGAGTTGAATAGCGTTGACTTATATGCCAAAGAGGTGGTAGAAGGGTTTCTTGATATGTGTCCATTGCTTGAGGATTTGAGTTTAATAGACTGTGTTATATGCAAACTTGACTTTCTTGATATTTCGAGTTCAAAGCTCAAATCTCTGAGAATTGATAACCTGAAAATGATCCATTCTAAAGGAGTTTGTGATGACGGTTCAAATATTGTAAAGGAGTATAACTTTGAGGGCTGTTGTGATGGGCTTCATATTTCTTGCCCAAAACTTGTATATTTTGAGTATGCAGGTGATTTTGCTATTCAATTTACTTCTGACAATTTAGACTCCTTGAAGAAAGCTGTGATTTACCCTCAATTCGTGGTGCTCAGTGAAACTATAAGTGGGTTGTTTGCTGCAGTATCTCATGCGGAATCTTTGTCAATCAACCATAGCTTTGTTCAGGTAATGCTTATTGTCTTTATGCACAATACGAGTACATAAGTTCTATCATCTAATAGGCATTCAATATAACCAGCAACGCTGAAACGAAGTTGTATTTTAACAAAATAAAATAAATCAACTGCAAGTGTTTATAGGTTTGCTTATTAAAATTGATTTTTCGCTTACTCCGAGTGGAATTAGTTGTTTGGCAGTTTAAATTTGTGCATTAAAAACAACTTATTATATGCAAATCGTTCATATTTGGCCCTATAAACAACATTAATTAAACCAGACACAATTAAGCAGTTCTATTCGATAATCCCAAACACCCTTATAATGCGAGCAGCCTGACATGTTCTTATTGTTTATAGTTTTATCGTGAATAATTAAATCGAATATTTTCTTGGTGTCATTATGATAGGGCATTGATGATGGAAGAGATCTTTCTGAAATTTTCCCTGAATCTCTTCCTAATCTAAAGACACTGGAGCTAACAACAAAAGTTAAGGACTTCATCAAGAATGTACTCATTGTCATCCTCAAATGTTCTCCGAAGTCTCTAAATTTGATCATTCAAGAGGTAAAAAAATTTCATCTCAAGCTGTACCTTTTATTTTTTTCTCACATATTACCTGGTAGATTTTATCCGACTTTAAAATGCCTCAAACCAGACAATAAAAGCTTTAAGAAATATTGTACTATATATTGACACAAGAGACTACGATCCCACTCAAACAGAAATGTACTACGTAATTATCCTTTTAGGCTCGAGACCACCATGGCATGTTACCTAACCAGACCGACCACCCAATTTCAATTTTCTACATACGCATAGAGTTTGATACACAAATGGCTGTGCTAAATAATGAGACTTTAACATACAACAATGTACACTACTAATTAACTCAAATAGGCTTAAGACAAATTTTGAATCCAATAAACCAGACTCATTGAAAACTAATAATATGTTTGGGTAATAATGATTTGAACTTGGGGCCTTTATTTATGTTATCCTCTATAAGTTTTAACAACTTGAGTAAGTGTGGTTCGGTTGATTAATAATTAATCAGGAAGCCCAAAATTTTATTTAGATTTTTCACTTTCTTCATGAACAGTTTATTCATGTGTATAAATTTACGATCTAGGAATTTTCAAAGAGCCTGGGATACAGTTCGTGGGACTTAAATGAAGCTCAAACAAGAGGGATATTGATCACTCGCCCTCTAAAGAGGGTGGAGTTTCTTGAATTTAATGGAGAAAAAGAGAAACTAGATATAGCTAGTTTTTTACTCGAGCATGGAAATGCATTGGAAGAAATGGTTTTCAGTTGGCGTAACAAAGTCAAGTACCATGAAATGTCAATGAAGACTATGAACATAGTTTCTAAATTCAACAAGGCTTCTTCATTTGTCAAACTGATCACTCTGCTAAAGGTCTAATCAGAAAAACAAGCTATTTGCTGCACTAAAATTATTATCATGTACGTAGTCCTCTCTTTAGGGTAACTACTCTTTTTGGCAATTGGCCTCACGTGGATTTTTTTCTAGATTTGTATTCCGACTTACTATTTATAATACTTGTGCATGCACAGGGTTTTTAAAATTTCGTTTTGATTATGTATTATTATCGATTAAGAAATGAATCACATGTTTCAATTGGTTTTACTTGATGGATTAAAAATACAAAATCATATGTATATATGTTATAATCTACCTATTATTTTAGGAGAATGCTTTTGGATTAAAAATTATATTTTATTATTCAATCAAAATCATATGATGATACTTTACTTGCATGAGATGTTAGTGATATATGCTTTTAGTTTTGCAAACCCACGATCAATTTTTGATGTGTTGTGGTATTTCTTTTACTTATATTTTCGTTAAATTATGTAGCATATTTAGATATCTTTGAAGATTGATTCATTTCCTTGATTATGAATAACAATCATACCATTTTTACTAATGTACCTTTTTGTTTGGAAAATTGTATTTTCATAAGTTTGTGTTATTTACTTCTCATGTTTGATAATAAAATTACCAAATTAGCATAGATGCTTAAACTACAGCTTCTTTATTACATAAAGAAAAAAGAAAAAAAATTAATGGGTAGAACTCAAGTTTAATCTTACGTTTATGTATAATGTATAAAAATAATTTTTCTCTGAGACCGAACTATATAAGGAAATTATAATTACTTGTATAAGTAAATTATAAATGCATGAAAAAAAATGATAAAGAGTACATTCGCAAGTCTTTTAGGATTGTTCGAATCCTTACCGATCTTCACTTTAGTGCAACTTTCTTTACAATTGGCCTAAATCATCAAGGTAAAAGACACCCATATTTTAGACCGTTGGTTGATACCCATAGTGTTATCAATGACATCAAACACCTACTAAGTTTTATTAACTCATTCAAATACACCTACTAAGAATTCCTACCATAAAATTTCCCATATAGGCACTAAAATACATCTTTGGTACATTCATGTATTATCTAAATCAGCAACTCAACTTAATTATACATTCGCATATTTACCAAATTTTGTAATTTTAATGGATAAAAGTCTAAAATATAACACTAATACTCATGTAATTTTAAACAAAGTTAATATTATATCGAGTATGAAGGGGTCAAGCGGTTCGGGTTTTCGGTCGGTTCCCGTTCACCTTCCCCCTCATAGTCCATTAGTGGGTAGGGTGGTAAACTAAGAGGCCGCCGGCCTCCTCTTCAGACTTGTCTTCGACAACCTGGTGGTTCTTCGGTCTCCGCTTTTGGGGGCGGGAGTGCTTGGTCGATGGGCTTTCCTTTTCATCAATCAATTCGGTTGTGTCAGCCGGTCTGACATTTTGTTATGGGCTAGCTTGGCTAGACAACGTACTCATTTTGTCCCGATCAAACTCTCCCCAAAGCAGGTAGGTGAGAAGGGCTCGGCTACATGCAGGTCTTTCATCAACGACAAAGTTAATATTATAAAGTATAAGAGGTATAAAGTGTAAGGGGTTATTTGTGTTTTTTCTAAAGTTATTAAAAAACATGAAAACTTGTAATTTTACACTTAGCTCTACATAATTTATTTAAAATTCAACTACTAAAGTTTTATTAATTACTTCCTCTTTTTTTAATTTTTTTTTTTTATAAATTTGACACTTATATTTGTATGCATTTTTTTTTCTTAACCAAAATTTCTTCACCAAATTTATTAAGTTTGATCAAAATCAATTTAATTTTGACTTTCTATTGACCAATCATATTGCTTGATTTCGACTACGTGGCAAAATCGATCTCTCCTATTGGTTTAATTTTTTTTTCAATAAGAAGGGTTTCGCAAAATCACTCCGAAATGATGTAATTATTTTATTATATAAAAGATTCGGATTTTGCAATGGTTCCTTTGTTTTGATTTTGATTATATCGATATTCGTATCATAATAGATTTTATTTGATATTATTTTCAATATATATTCGGCTCTAATACATGAGGAAAGTGAATAGGATGTTTTCACACATCTAAGCTTACATGTGAAAACCCTCTAAAACAACGTCATTTAAAATATATATATATATATATATATATATATATATATATATATATATATATATATATATATATATATATATATATATATATATATATATATATAAATCGAAACTACTTCACTTTAATTTTTTACAATCACAATATTAGTTTTCCCCTAATTGTAACATAATATCGTTAAATGTGGGTTCACTCAAGTTTATGTTTTTTCTACATCACATTGTTTGGTGTTTCTAATTACTGAACCTAGTAGTTCTATATTCAACAATAGATTTACTCAAACAATAGTTTTTCTCTATTTAAATTTTGAAAGAAAGAAATCAAAGTTGTAATTTTGGACGATTTTGAACGGTTTCGCATGTGAGACAACCTCATATTCTCTTTCCTCTGTTTGCTTGCTATAGGATTGAAAAATTGGATCTTGCTATATGAAAATCACAATATCTTTGAGAAAAAAAATATTGAAATTTAATCCAGCCCCATTTGATTGACCTTGGTTTGAGTCTGTATGACGGTGGATTCAAACCCCGTGAATTAATCGGCCAAAAAGGTCAGAAATCATTGTTACCAATATATATATATATATATATATATATATGTGTGTGTGTGTGTTGAAATTTTATTCATCCCCATTTGATTGACCTTGGTCACCCCTCATTTTTCTCAGTATGATATGAATTTTTTAAATGAAAACCTTTAAGGATGTGGTTAAAATGGTGAATATTACTACAATATGTGTAAAAAGTAAAATCATTCAATCAGAATCAAGAGTTTATTGTGAATTCATATTTTTAGATATTGTATCCACTTTTTTCAGAATTGTCATCCCTTCTCAATGATTTATCAAATTGATATGTAACAAAGTTCAACCTATTAACCAGAACCCTAAGGGCTTTTGTTATCGAAACGCATATGATATTTTTAAACAAATTGCTCACTACAAGAAAATACTTAATTAGTGACAAACCACTTTTTGTCACTAACAGTTCAAATTGGTCAATAAACCTTTAGTGACGAATTCGAGTGGTCACTTGTCATCACAATAGCTCCGTCACTATTACAGAGACCAACTACAAATACTTGTCACTAATTAAAGATGAAAATGTAGTGATCACCTTGTTTATGACAACCTTTCTGGTCACTGATCATTTTGTGGATTGTAAAATTGCAAGCAAACTTTGGATGATGGTCAAGAGCAGGTGGGGCTTTGATGACTACCTAAAAGTTCTAAATGACTTAGTCTCATGGGAACTTACTGACTTACAAAAACTAGGGTTTGATGCAGTAATTCAAACAACCGGCATGAACATTTAGGGATATAGGAACAAGGTGTGTTTCGATTCCCAACGTCCTAGGAAAGACATCCTTGGGAATGAATATAAGATTCTTTCTAGTTCATGGTTCTCACATAGGAATAGAAGTTTAATACCAAAATGGTTGGAATGGATCAGTAATCCTGGAAATGCTTGTAATCAGAATGTGTAATCTTTCTTCTCCCTAGCTTCTTGCCAGGGGTCTTTCTATGATCAATTAAGATGTTCCGAAAATAGTTATCCCGAATAAGTATTTTATTTCACGAGTTACTCAATGAAAACTTGACTCGTTTGCCGCTCTAATTCCACTGCCATTTTCTAAGTACTGTGACTTGTCATATGTGTAAATTCAAGAGTCGAAATCCAATAGTTAAGGACAGAACTATAGATCGAAAAATTTAGATTACTTTGTTTACCCAAACATTCCTTAAATGAGTGGAATAATTTGAAGATAGAGTAATTGATAAAATTTCTAACAAAGTAAAAAATCCACATATGGTGTGAAGGAAAGAATATAATGAGAAGGAAAGTTAAAATAAGAAAAGCAAGAACCAAACCGAATATTCAAAAATTGAACCAAGTAACCGAAGACCAAATCAAATAAAGCAAATTACACCATTTTAATTATTTATTTATTTACTGGAAAAAAAATCAAGCTTAAAAATGTTATATCTATATTATGAAATGAAAGAGTTTTACTATTTTTTTAATAAAATAATATATATATTTATATGAATTCGGTTTTCGATTTGGTTTCGTTCGGTTTTCATTTTGCCAAAACCATAACCGAACCAAAAACATAATATTTTATTCGGTTCGGTTCGGTTTTAGAAAATTCAGTTCGGTTACAAATTTGATTATGTTTTTCGGTTCGGTTCGGTTTCAATTTTCGACTTTTGTGAGGTCAAACCCAAATTCTGCACACCCCTGATTGTTTAACAGTTAGCCTACCACTTAGCCCACCTGATTGTTTAACCTTAACATCCTTCACAAGGCCCATAGAACATCGTACTTATTATATCATCGTGAAAAATATACCTTAACTTGACGGCCCAATCATTCCGACGATCAATAAAGTAAGTTATCTATCAAGTTTTGTAAGTTTAACCGCAAACTCTATTTTGAAGCAAATGCGATTTCTTAAGGTGAATATATATTGAACTTGGGATTATTTTGGGTGAAAATGACTTCCTTAGCTATTATTGAATTTGTCACTTCATCGTGAACAACTTAATTATTTGTGTTTTAAAGATTTAGGGAATGTTAAGAAGGACTCGTGGGCACAGCAGTTAGATGAAGCATAAACAAGGGGAGTATTATCTCGCCATCAAAATGTTATAAGACAATAAATAAGTATTAGCGTGATTGGTCTAATTTTGTAACAAACGATACCCATCTATATGTATATTGTAATCTCTATATAATCAACACATTATACCTATGGGATATCCATTTTTTGAAAGAATCAATTTTCATATTGAACCCTAGCCGATCGTTGTTTCGACCATAACTCTTAAACTGTAAGGAGCTAACTAACACAGTCAGTGTCAATGGCTTCGCAAGCCATTGACACTACAAAAAGGAGTACACCAGAATCGCCATCGTAGCCTCTTCCATGCACCGTAACAAGCCACCCATTAAATAAAAATTAAAAAATTAAAAAAAAAATGGCTCACTGTCTTACTTATAATACTCAAACTGCTTAGAGTTAGATGACCCTGTTAGTGGCTGTTGATTCGTAATTAAATTCTGAAGAAAACGATACCAGAGTCGCCACCTCCACCGATCGGACGCGTCATCACTCACTGGTATAAATCCAGACAGTGGACAGGGGAAAATCTCTCTTTTCAGATTACATTTATCCGTTGTGACTGGTTACTATCAAAGTATTGATTCTTCGTTTAGATACTATCTTAATTTTTGCTTTTTAGTAATTATAGTTTGCATCCAATTCGATATTTCGTGATTTCGTCACTCAAATTACAGGAGAGTATTAAACAATAAATAAGTGTTAGCGGGCTCAGTCCTATATTGTAATGGGCCGATACTCATTAGGGTTTATATGTGCCTCATGTATTTTCTATATCATGTGATTGAATAATACATTATACCTACGTTTTTCATCATTTAACAAAAGTGGTAGAATTCTAAAATTTAGGAGAAAACGAGAAACTTGATACAACTTATTTCTTGTTCGAACATGAAAATGCACTGGAGGACGTGGTTTTAAGTCAAGTACCACGAGTAGTCAACAGAGACTATGAAGAAAGTGTCAAAATTCGTCAAGGCATCTCTATCTGTCAAAGTGGTATATTATGGTATATTAAAGTGTCATTAAAATAATTTTAATTGCCAAAATAGACAAGAACTACATAAAGCACATTATTATTTTATGACTGTAATCATATAAATTTACTACAAGTTATAATACTTTTTTGTTGGCTATACTATTAGAACTAGGCGAGTACCAATGTATAACATCGAGATTTTATAACGGAAAAAAGTTATAGTTGAGATATCGATGTTAGGTATTTTGTGTAATGCATACAACGTAAAATAATAAAAGTGTAATTGAAAAAGTTTGCAACATGCGATAATTCAATGAACAATTCTTAAAATGTACAAAATAACATATAAAAACATTAAAAAAAAAAAAAAAAAAAAAAAAAAACTGAATTTGTAACATTACAGCAAATTTGGATTAACTAACAATGCACGTTATTTGTCATGTAAAACATTTTGGTAGGCGATAATTGAGGTGTAGACTCCTTCTGCACTGAATTCTTAGGAAGGATTGACTAATACCTTTGTAGTTCTGCGCGCTATCCCTCTAAACAACGCAATATAAAGCAGACCATGCGAGAAAATAGAGTCCGACAAATATAAACTCACATTTGAAATTGTTTAGCCTTTTGCTTTGTTGATAGTTATTGCAAATCTAAGTCGCACATGCAATTGTTTTCTATTTAATTGGAAAGGGAACATGTCTTCTTCACATGGAGCAAGAGGAATTCTCAGCAAAAGCACTCTAATTCCTGCGTTATGGCCGATAGCGATCTCAACATTGATACCGTTAGGATCAAAACATTTACATATCAACCTCGTTGAATGACTCCTTTTACTAGGATCTTGCAGTTTTTTTTATCAACATACTTCTTTTTTTGTTGGTTCTTCAAGCTTGAGCATCCACGCATTTTTTTAACCGCAGGTTCTTTTATTAGAATTGCACTTAGATTGCTTATACAACCTAGCTTTCATAAGAAACACATTTTTCCTGCGTTGGACTATTGAAATTTTCTTTAAAAATGTGTAATTCATCCTCACATTGAATATTTTCGTGTTTCAAGGGCGTTGACCATGAAACATCTAGTGTCCTCTAAAATATATCAATTGAATCCGTAAGGATATGCTCACATGCAATAAAACAATAATAAGTGTTTTTAATATTTTTTTTGAAAACCAAGACCTTAAAAACTTAATCAAACAATAGTAGGTATATATGTTGACCTGAAATTAAGTACGTTGAAATTATGCAAGCACATGGTAACCCACAACTCTTACGAAGTTGACAACCACACATTGAGTATACGAACTCAGAATCATTCAATCGATGATGAACTTCTCTTGAAATCATATAAAGAGCTTCATTTGAAACAAAACCCCCAAAAAGTTGAAACACGGTATGTTATGTTGATGATAACGATAAATTCTACTTACAAAGCTTTATTTGATTGGTGTAACTTGAGACTACACGATCTCATTGGAACATCCCACAAATTGATCTATGCTGTATTTTTTAAATTTCAAGTACCTTTTTAATTTAGCATGTTGACTCTCAACTCTGTTGGTTGTGCGATTGTTAAAGCTGAAAGACATGTCAGTCCATGCAAACACAACCCTTTTTTTATGAATGTATAATCATTGTTCATTTACATAAATTAAAATGCCTGAAATGTTTAAAAAACTAATAAGGTGTTGTAGAGAAAAATATAAAAGAAATATTTAAAATGTAAAGTAATATAATATAAATGTGAAATAGAGAAAAAGGTACGTGAATATTTTTCGAGTGCTGATTGTAGTTGCTTGTAGTTCTCCAAGTACGACATCCACGTTGAAAAATCTTCTAGTAAATTCCATGCCGAAATAAATGAGTCTCAGTCTCATTTCTTTGTGATCGATGGCCTACCATTCTTTGAAATATTTTGGCTAATATGCCATCTACACAATAACCGTGTAGCATTCAAAACAACTTTTTTGCATGCATTTAACATAGCCAATTCTTTCTCTGTGATTATAACACCCACTTATAGTTATCTTTAATTCACTTATAAAAGCAAAGGCTATGCAAAATGTCTTATGTAAAAGAGACAAAAGAACATGCATTGAAATTTTCATAATTAATTTTCTTTTAATTTATTGAAAAGTAAATATATACTAGCAGGGTACCCGCGCGTTGCAGCGGCGGGTACCATTCAATTTTAATATTTAGCGAAAATTTATTTTAATTCTATATTTTACGATACATAAATATACGGATGACGACAATTTTAGTTTTGAATCCTTTTATATAATAACAAGATTTCTCATATAAAAACTGTACATTATCCACGTGATATTGTGACAATACTGAGTCGGTAGCTGTTATATTGTAAAGGTATAAAGTTAAATTAGTTGACAATAACTCGTAGTCACAAGTTATCATTAAATAATAACACCATAAAAAATTTTAAAAATCACTTACGTTATAGTTATATTTATCCCACATAGAAGGATGATACAAGTAAAAGACTACTTATAAAGAAAGAAAAAAAATTACATATTCAAGAAGTCATGTGGGTTATTTAATTCGTATAATTATTATTATAAAAATATATATAATAATTATAAAATATATACTTAGCACTTAGTACTTTGCTCCTTTGCATACTTTGCTTTGAAAAAATTGTTCGATTTTTATAAAATAAAGTTTTTAGTTTTTACGGTAAGTTTTATCAAAACAATTCTAAAAGGTGTATATGTTGTTTTCTCGAGGCACTCTTGCGATTTAATAATATTTTTTTGAATATTGTAAATTAGTATGCATTTTGAAACTCTATTGATTTAATAATATCGTTTTCGGACGATTTTTCTGGGCTGACCGAACCAGTGGTGACTCCGGTTCCCGGTTGAACCCGTTGGTCCGGTCGGTATTTTAAAACCATATGTACCATTAACTTGTTTTTACATATAAATTGTATGAAGCTTTGTGTGTTTTATCATGTTGTACAATATGCATAATAACAAGTATTCTTCATATTAGGGGTGTTTTAAAAATAACATTTATTAGGTAATTATTGTTGTAGACGTTTTTTTTTCCTCACATTAAATTACTTTGTATTTTCTTTTTATATTTTTTAAAAAACTTGTCTACAAAAGTGCTTTAAAGAGTTGTAACCAATGCTATTATAGAAGTACTTATTCAAATTTGCCATTATAAGTAAGTGTTGAATCTTAATTTTTTAAGCCTTCCATTTTTAGAAAGTCCCAAATGCTTTATAATGTAGTATAGATAGACAGATATGTGTAAATGTGTATAATCATATAAATTAACAATTAGAACTTTGCTCCTTTGCATACTTTGCTTTGAAAAAATTGTTCGATTTTTATAAAATAAAGTTTTTAGTTTTTACGGTAAGTTTTATCAAAACAATTCTAAAAGGTGTATATGTTGTTTTCTCGAGGCACTCTTGCGATTTGATAATATTTTTTTGAATATTGTAAATTAGTATGCATTTTGACACTCTATTGATTTAATAATATCATTTTCGGACGATTTTTCTGGGCTGACCGAACCGGTGGTGACTCCAGTTCCCGGTTGAACCCGTTGGTCCGGTCGGTATTTTAAAACCATATGTACAATTAACTTGTTTTTACATATAAATTGTATGAAGCTTTGTGTGTTTTATCATGTTGTACAATATGCATAATAACAAGTATTCTTCATATTAGGGGTGTTTTAAAAATAACATTTATTAGGTAATTATTGTTGTAGACGTTTTTTTTTCCTCACATTAAATTACTTTGTATTTTCTTTTTATATTTTTTAAAAACTTGTCTACAAAAAGTGCTTTAAAGAGTTGTAACAAATACTATTATAGAAGTACTTATTCAAATTTGCCATTATAAGTAAGTGTTGAATCTTAATTTTTTAAGCCTTCCATTTTTAGAATGTCCTAAATGCTTTATAATGTAGTATAGATAGATAGATATGTGTAAATGTGTATAATCATATAAATTAACAATTAGCACTTTGCTCCTTTGCATACTTTGCTTTGAAAAAATTGTTCGATTTTTATAAAATAAAGTTTTTAGTTTTTACGGTAAGTTTTATCAAAACAATTCTAAAAGGTGTATATGTTGTTTTCTCGAGGCACTCTTGCGATTTGATAATATTTTTTTGAATATTGTAAATTAGTATGCATTTTGAAACTCTATTGATTTAATAATATCGTTTTCGGACGATTTTTCTGGGCTGACCGAACCGGTGGTGACTCCGGTTCCCGGTTGAACCCGTTGGTCCGGTCGGTATTTTAAAACCATATGTACCATTAACTTGTTTTTACATATAAATTGTATGAAGCTTTGTGTGTTTTATCATGTTGTACAATATGCATAATAACAAGTATTCTTCATATTAGGGGTGTTTTAAAAATAACATTTATTAGGTAATTA
This sequence comes from Artemisia argyi, assembly GCA_030686995.1. Lineage (NCBI taxonomy): Eukaryota > Viridiplantae > Streptophyta > Magnoliopsida > Asterales > Asteraceae > Artemisia > Artemisia argyi. The sequence goes on along the minus strand of CM060709.1, from coordinate 44,493,612 downwards.
TTGTTGTAGACGTTTTTTTTCCTCACATTAAATTACTTTGTATTTTCTTTTTATATTTTTTAAAAAACTTGTCTACAAAAAGTGCTTTAAAGAGTTGTAACAAATACTATTATAGAAGTACTTATTCAAATTTGCCATTATAAGTAAGTGTTGAATCTTAATTTTTTAAGCCTTCCATTTTTAGAATGTCCTAAATGCTTTATAATGTAGTATAGATATATATATATATATATATATATATATATATATATATATATATATATATATATATATATATATATATATATATATATATATATATATATATAGAGAGAGAGAGAGAGAGCTAGGATCAAATAAGAAGATTACTTGAAATAAGAAGGAATAAGAAGAACTATAACTACAAATTCGAGATGCACCGACCTAAATTAGATGCATCCCTATAATCTTAGATGCATTATAACGCACCATAGTGTGTTTTCTAGCTTTTAATCAGATGCATATACGTATATTAGATGCATTTCTTGATTTCACTTATTTTTTGTTCCTCTGCACGTGCTAAACTCATGAAAATCAATTTGCACTATCTATACATCAAATTAACTTTCGAAAGTCAAGATGTTGCATCTATATGAATAGAAATGCATTTAATGCAAGTCGTTGCATCTCAAATGCGTGATTTTGGTCACTTCTTACCACTTCTTATTTTAATTTACTTCTTACTGGATCCCTACCATATATATATATATATATATATAGAAGGGATCAAGTAAGAAGAATAATTAATATGAGAAAGGTAAGAAGTAATTCTAGCCATAAATTTCAAATTAGGAGGGAAAATTTGAAGGAAGATGTAACTCTCTCTCTCTCTCTCTCTCTCTCTCTCTCTCTATATATATATATATATATATATATATATATATATATATATATATATATATATATATATATATATATATATATATATATGGTGGGGTTATTCTAAAAAGTGCCTTATAATAAAAAGTATAGGAAGGATTGTGGGAGTGACATGTGTCACCCCTATGCCACATCATATGACACATCATATGACACGTGTCACCCCAACCCCCCCCCCCCCCCCCCCTCCCAAAAAAAAAATTTTTCCCGCCAAGAAAAAAAAAATTTGGGCAAAAAAAATTTTTTTTTTCCCGCCAAAAATTTTTAGTGCATCACGGTTATAAAGTTACTGCATCACGTTTACTGCATCACAATTATGATTTTACTGCATCACGTTTACTGCATTCATGGTTTTAATGTTACTACATCATGGTTATAAAGTTACTGCATCATGTTTATAAAGAAACTGCATTATCATAAGTTTTCTGCATCATATATGTATGTAACTGCATCACAATTAAAATACGATTCTTTTTTAAGTTTTGGTGCATCTTTATTATAAGTTACTGCATCATAGTTAATAATTTAGTGCATCAACTATGTTGCAGTAACTTATAATCTTAATGCTCTAAAATTTAAAACTGTGATGCAGTAACTTTTATAATTGTGATGTAGTAACTTTATAACTGTGATGCACTAAAAAAATTTGGCGGGAAAAAAAAAATTGCCCCAAAAAAATTTTTTTTTGGCGGGAATTTTTTTTTTTTTTTTGCGGGGTGGGGGGGGTGACATGTGTCATATGATGTGGCATAGGGGTGACACATGTCTCCCTCACAATCCTTCATACACTTTTTATTATAAGGCCCTTTTTATTTTAACCCATATCATATATATATATATATATATATATATATATATATATATATATATATATATATATATATATATATAGAGTAAATTACATGGTTCGTCCCTGTGGTTTGGCCAAAATATCTAATTGAGTCCTTATCTTTTCAATTGCACCAATTGAGTCCTTATTCTGAAACTATGTAACACCGTTAGTCCTTATCGCTAACTGTCGTTATCTCAAATTGGCAAAGTTAGTCCATTAACCAAACGGTCGTTTACAATGTTTGCACCGTTAGTCCTTTCAGTTAAAAATTTGGAAAATTTTTTTCCAAAAAAAAATAATTTGAAAAATTCGAAAACAATTCTAAATATTTTTTTTTCCAAAAAAAAAAATTTGAAAAAAAAAATTCTAATAAAATTATTTCTTAAAAAATTCGAAAAAATTTCTAAAAAAAATTTGACGAAAATTTTTTTTTCCAAAAAAAATATAATTTGAAAAAAAAAATTCTAATAAAATTTTTTCTTAAAAAATTCGAAAAAAATTCTAAAAAAAAATTTGACAAAAAATTTTTTTTTTCCAAAAAAAAATTGAAAAAAAAAATTCTATTAAAATTTTTTCTTAAAAAATTTGAAAAAATTTCTAAAAAAAATTTGACGAAATTTTTTTTTTTCAAAAAAAAAAATTCTAATAAAATTTTTTCTTAAAAAATTCAAAAAAATTTATAAAAAAAAATAGACAGAAAATTTTTTTTCAAATAAAATAAGATGATGATAAAAACATATTCGCTAATTTGGTAGTTTGGCTAGTCGTATCTGTTTAGTACGATTGGGTTTAATCATTTGATACTCGACTCAAACATGGGTATAATGTTAGGTGTGTATATGAGTGAAGTGAAACGTTGTCGAATTTTTTAAGAAAAAATTTTATTAGATTTTTTTTTTCAAATTATTTTATTTAGAAAAAAAAACAATTCGTCAATTTTTTTTTAGAAATTTTTTGAATTTTTTAAGAAAAAATTTTATTAGAAATTTTTTTTTCAAATTATTTTTTTTTCGAAAAAAAAATTTCGTCAATTTATTTTAGAAATTTTTTCGAATTTTTTAAGAAAAAATTTTATTAGAAAATTTTTTTTCAAATTATTTTTTTTTGGAATTTTTTTTTTCGTCAAATGTTTTTTAGAAATTTTTTCGAATTTTTTAAGAAATAATTTTATTAGAATTTTTTTTTTCAAATTTTTTTTTTTGGGAAAAAATTTTTTTTTAGAAATTTTTCGAATTTTTCAAATTATTTTTTTTAGAAAAAAAATTTTCCAATTTTTTTTCCAATTTTTTAACTGAAAGGACTAACGGTGCGAACATTGCAAACTACCGTTTGGTTAATGGATTAACTTTGCCAATTTGAGATAACGACAGTTAGCGATAAGGACTAACGGTGTTACATAGTTTCAGAATAAGGACTCAATTGGTGCAATTGAAAAGATAAGGACTCAATTAGGGATTTTGGCCAAACCACAGGGACAAACCATGTAATTTACTCATATATATATATATATATATATATATATATATATATATATATATATCATAATGTTTTACCTGCATGGTACTATTTCCAACTCTTTCGGCCTTGCGAATTTTAGATTGTGCATCATATATATATCTTTGACTTTATCCTTATTTTACGCCTTTGTCATCGACAAGATGTCATTTGGCTCCATATTCTTCTTTGTCAAATCTTCAACCAAATGATATTCTTCTTTAGACAATCAACTCGCATATGGATGCCCCTCCCTATGTTGTGCAGGAGGATAATTATGTTTATCACAGATCACACTGTCACACCCCGCCTAGGCGGAAACACGAGGTGTGACGGAGAGGATCGTCATAACACATTGATATATAAATTATCAAATAGTTAAAAAGAAGAAACACATAAATAGATGACCTATAAGTTAGTTTTGATATATGTGTGGCCTAAAAAAAATTTAATAGTTGGGTGGCCTCCAAATACATAATCCTTTTTTAATAAGATTAGAACAAACTTTAAAAAAAAAACCCATAAACCAAAATGCCCAAATGCTCTTTAATATAAAAATAGTCACTCCATATCAAACCCTAACACATACTCCCTCCCATGTCCTTTCTAATCAACCACCATACTTTTCTCCCTCCACCAACCGATGCCACCGACCACAACCCTAAACACCCCACAACAAACGCCTTTTCCTAGCCACAAACACCCCCTTAAGTTTTCCCAGCCAACAAACGTCTCCGCAGCCAGCAAACGCCAGCCAAACCCCGTCGGCAATAACAGCCTCTCGCTGCCAACCCTCACCTGCAACAACAGCCCTTCGTGCAGGTGTTTGGATTCGTTTTGTGAGCGAATGGAGTGCTTGAATCGGACTATTTTTTTTATGAGTAGGGTGTATGGATATGGAATGATTTTTTGAACGAAAGTGGTGTTTGTATCATGTTAATCTTCCCGAATATGTTTGTTTTCCCGTGACCCAAACCAGATAATACTTGTGAAGTGGTGTTTAAATGCAGGGGTGGATCTACAGAAAACATAGGGTATGCACTTGCATACCTTGTGAATCCTCCTTGTAGTGTAAAAAATATTGATTTTGTGGCTTTTATACATGAATTTATGAAGAGTGCATACCCATTTAAAATGGGGTGCGTACCCTAAGCTGATTGACTTCCCTATATGATGAAAAACGTAAATCCAAAATGAAGGAAATACATAAAGGAAATCATTGCCTGTAAATTAGGTTTTTTTTTAATTATTATTATTATTTTTATTTTTTATTTTTTTATTTTTTTATTTTATTATTATTATTTTTTTTTTTGAAGAAGGAGGATGAGGCTCTTACATTTTGGACGGGTTTTTACCCTATTTTTTTACTTGTTTCTATTACGAATAGACCCATAAAAGCCCATTTACACTAGTATTTACACTTGCAATAAGAACGTACACATTTTAATGTATTACATGTTAGAATTTTGTTTACCATATCTATACTACTATATAATGCATTTAGGACTATTTTATAATTAGAAAGGCTTAAAATTCAGACTTTTTTCTTGCTTATTATGGAAAGATTTCAAAATTAATTTGTTATGAAGCAAATTGGTTAGGAAGTTTGTTAAGAAGCGGTTGGTTGTTCAAACTAAAATTATTTGGCTTAACTATCTCTAATATCTCTACCTATAAAACATGAAGACAACTAAACGTGTAACCAAATAAATAATCACACGGCGGCGGGTACCGTTCTAGTTTTTCTATAACGTAGCATTCTTAATTGTCATAATGTATTAGGTTATCAATAAGGAGGAATTTCATTTATCTATAACTTGACGAGTCAATTTTTTTTATATTATTATTTTTTTTTAAAGCATGAAAAACTGTACTTTTCAAAATAAGAAGAAAAAAAATAGGAACCGGTAGAAAGACCTAACCCAAATATCCACAACTTTTTTTTACTTGAGAGTGCACACCCTACTGTGAATTCTTAGATCCGCCATTGTTTGAACGAATGTCGTGTAGGGGCCTTTGAATATGCCGGTTCCCAAATGAGTGTTTTAATTTAACGGGGCTGTTTGGATGTTTTTATGAAGGTGGCTGTTAGGAAGGGCTTCTTGTTTCGAATGAGATCAATGTGGATGTTTGGATTGTATAACTTGTAAAATGTTTACAAGTTGTATACAAATAAGTATACAAATATTATTTGTTAAAAATAAATTTCTGAAAAAAATTGATTGTTGCTTAAAAAAAAAAAAAAAAAAAAAAAAAAAAAAAAAGTTCTACCATTAGATAGTATGAATTGATGTTAAATTGAAATCTCATATTAGTAAAAGTTAAGTATATTTGAAATCACAATTAGTCATTATATACATGAATAAATCTGGTTATAAACTATTTAATTTAGTTAGGGGGTGGCAACGGTACCGCTGGGCCAGCGGTTTGCCTCCAAACCGCCGGGGAACACCGCCGCCACCCCAGCGGTTTGCCCCAGCAGTGAGGCTCAACGGGGAAGAACACTGCTGCGGTTTGAAACTTTGTATCCGTTGGAGCATTAAATCTAGTGAACGTTGGGGGCTAAATTCCAAAAAAAATATATGTTGGAGCCTTGGAACAAAAAAAAAAAAAAAAAAAAAAAAAAAAAAAAAAAAAAAAAATCCTATAAATACCAAACACAATACAAATAAACTACACCTATTCAAATACACACACCATACAAATTACTACTAAATCCTTTACATTTCACACAATGTTGTCATCATCTTCTTCATCCGATGAGTTATATTCCCCCCCCCCCCCCCCCCCACGACTTTTGAACAAAATCATTCCACGGGTAGTACTCTATCAACCTTTTTAGCCATGTACGATTCGATTGAGGACACGGCAACCTCTACCGAACCACGAGCGTCTGTCACCCGTTTTCGTGAAAAAGCTTTACAAAATCTAAAGGATGACTATTTCGTTGAACAACCAAAGTTTGCCCACCATATTTTTCGAGATAGGTTTCGTATGAATAAAAGGTTGTTTTTAAGAATTGTTGGTGATATTGAAGCGAGATTCGAATGGTTTCAAGAGGGCGTTGATGCGAGGGGGCAAAAAGTTTCACGGCTTTACATAAATGCACATCGGCCATTCGGCAACTCGCAACGGGTGAACCTCCGGATAGATTTGATGACTATTTAAACATGGCACGAAGAACATCAGGTTATCATTCTTTTTTATTAATGTTGTCGTTATATTTTTTTATTAATGTTGTCGTTATATTTTTTTTATTAATGTTGTCGTTATATTTTTTTTATTAATGTTGTCGTTATATTTTTTTTATTAATGTTGTTGTTATATTTTTTTTAACAGGAGAATGCCTTGATCATTTTTGCAATGCGGTTATTGAATTATATGGTCGAGAGTTTTTACGTAGGCCGACATCTCATGACATTGCACGCTTATACGAGGCACATGAAGAACAACATCACATTCCTGGAATGCTTGGTAGCATTGATTGTACACATTTCGTTTGGCAAAATTGTCCTAAACATTTGAGAGGCCAATATAAGCGAGGTGATCACCAATACCCGACTATTATGCTTGAATCCATCGCTTCGTACGATTTGTGAATTTGGCATTCGTTTTTTGGTCCTCCCGGTGCAAACAACGATATCAATGTTTTGAATCAGTCTCCATTGTATCTTACGGAGCGAAATGGAACGACGCCAAACAGTTCATTTTCTGTAAATGGACGTCTTTACAAACGTGGATATTACCTTACCGATGGAATCTATCCTACATATTCTACGTTTGTTAAAGCATATAAGTATCCCACTGATCCGAAGGAACAGAGATTCAAGAAGTTACAAGAGTCTGCAAGAAAAGATATCGAGCGAGCTTTTGGTCGTCTTAAGGGAAAATGGATGATTCTCAGTCGTCATCTCCGTCCTATGACGGTCGAAAAGATTCGACAAATCGTTAGTACTTGTATCATATTGTGCAATATGATTTTAAAAGACGACGAGGGGGCAATTTCACCGGTTCATATAATGGATCCGCCGGTCGCGCCAGTATATGACGATAGTGTACTACTGGAGTTACTCGACGAACAAATCCATTATCGTCTCCAATATGATCTTACGGAGCACGTTGAGGTTCAAAACTTAGCATACCTCGATGACTAGTTATTTTTTATTTTTTTTTACGTATTATGTAATTTTCTATTAATTCTGTTTTTTTTCCAAGTATTATGTATTTTTATTTTAATTATTAATGAAATATTATGTTTTTATTAAATTATTTATTTATGAAAAAAAAAAATTGGTGGTTTGGGAGGTATGAAAAAAGTATGGTTGCCACTAAAAAAAGGTTGGGAGGTATGGAAAAAGTGTGAGTGAGGTGGAATGATATTATTGGTTGGTTGGGAGGTATGGATTTTTTTGGGAGGTATGGTTGCCACCCCCCTTAGTTAGTTAGTTAGAGTGTCAGATGTCATGACTGCCAATCCTTTAGAAAGTGAGAAAAAATTAAAAAGTGTAGAAAGCCATTCATAGTGTGACACGTGTTACTCACTCTAAATTATACATAAAATCCGCCCAGGGGTAATTTGGTCTTTTGACCCGTTTTTTCTTTTTCACCTCAATTTTCAAACGCATATATCTCTTAAACGACAAACTCTTAGAAAAAACCGATTTCACCATAATTTTTAAAATTTGATTCTCTTTAATTTGGTATAAATCTTTTTTATTTTTTCGAAACATTTTTTTTGACATATTAATTGGTTAATGATTTTCTTGATGTTTTTGCTATTTCGACCCTATTTTTTACCTTAAAAATTGCCGAATCATAATATACTTAAAACACAAAAGTTGTAGATTTTGATTCACTCTTTACCCAGAAATTTGAATCATAATATACTTATCGCACGTTAAAGATGACGTTTTAGTCATATTTGTTGCACACAACGTGTTTGATAAAATGTTTAGCTTAGATTTTTTGTCTTAAAATCGAGTTAAATGCACTAATTTTTGTCCCACAACGCATTATTAATAATTTTATTAATGTAACATTCAAAAAGTGATGCTTTTTAATCATTATTTTTTTTAAATATACATTTAGTTCATCAGTTAGGTTATTAGGTTTATCAGTTAGGTTATTAGGTTCATCAGTTAGCTTATTAGGTTCATCAGTTAGATTATGTTTTGTTCGTCAGTTAAGTTATAGGTTATAGGTACATCAGTTAGACATTTTGTTCATCAGTTACTTTGGTTCATCAATTTCAGGTTCATCAATTTTTTCAGATTCATCAATTTCATATTCATCAAATTTGATCAAATGTTTGGGTTCATCAATTTTTTCAGGTTCATCAAATTTGATCAAATGTTTGGGTTCATCAAATTGATCACAGTTCTTTTCAGGTTCATCAAATTTCAGTTTCATCAATTTTTTCAGGTTCATCAATTTGATCAAATGTTTGGGTTCATCAATTCTATTTAACAAAACAAACTGATAGTTTTGTTAAACTGAAAATAACTTGACCAATTAGTGCATTTAAATATATTTTTATATGAAAAATCTCTTTTAGTCATTTTATCAAACACTTTGTGTGCACTAAATATGACTAAGACGTCATCTTTAACGCGCGATATCTCACTCATATCATATCGGATTTGAGTGATTCAAATTTCTGGGTAAAGAGTGAATCAAAATCTACAACTTTCGTGTTTTAAGTTTTGCAAAATTCGGCCTTTAAACTAGACAAAATTAAAGCCGAAAATGCTAAAATTTTCAAAAAAATCATGACCCAATGAATATGTCAAAAAAAAGTTTTGAAAAAATTAAAAAGATTTATACCAAATTAAAGAGGATTAAATTTTAAAAATTATAGTGAAATCGATTTTTTGTAAAAGTTTGTCATTTAAAAGTTATTTGCATTTGAAATTTAAGATGGAATTAAAAAAATTAATCAAATGACCAAAATGCCCTCTAACCAAAAATATTAAATAAAAAGGAGAGGGAGTGGGTGAGGGACTTATGACACTAGCTTAGTGGCTAGAAACACTTTTTAGGCTTTTTAATTTTGATCCCTTTATAGTGGATCGCAACTCCAGATGTCATAGCATCATTAACACCAAAAAGTGCAGCTATATCAGCACCACATCAACCTTCTTATTTTTAACACCAACATTCGAAAGCACCCTTCCCTCATAACATCCATTAACATTCGGTATGATAGCCCCGACAACGCAGCTGCCACGTTGGCGTAACGCCCGTTGCTGCGTTACCATACCTTACGCTCTTAGGACAGTGATTAATTAAGATTTGTAATTTCCAAAATAAAAATGTAAAAACCTGACATTTTTATTATTAGCTGGTGACAAATAAGTAGTTGATTATATCAAAAGCTGAAAATAATCATTCCAGCAATGAACTTTTTCACTAATCGAAATCGATGTATGATTATTTCAATATTGACTAAATAAATTCTTGGTGCATATAGCACCCTCGTACAAAACAGCAAGTTGACTTCGCAATATTGGGTGTGAAGTTTACTTCGGAATATATGTCAGAGATTGTCTACCACATGGAAATAGCCTAATCCACCTACACAATTTTTTTTTTTTTTTAAGCTTTAAGTACAATTATACACAATTTGTATGTAGTAAAGATAGCGATCTAAATCATAATTATTTTGACATAAACTAGAACTTATTAATTATTTTAATTTTTTTTTTAATCCTTGTTTCACCTCTTGGCATAAAGCTAATGCTAATGGTAACCGTAGATATTGTGGTCACTCTCCGCCAGATCAGCGCCACATCAGTTTTATCTCTCCATGACTACCCAATCACAATTTGCTAATAAGGTGACTGCAAAAAAAAAAAAAAAAAAAAAAAAAAAAAAAAAAAAAAAATCACACACAACACAATTGAAACTTGCGGTTGGCAGACGAGCCATAATTTTGAAAAGGTAAGGGGTGACCGGTCATTGTTCGATTAGGCTAATGGGGATAATATGGTTATCTACTCGGTTTAGTGGGAACAACCTTACCATTAGCATCGGCCTAAGGTAAAAAAACAACCGGGGAACACCAGGTTGGGCCCTACACATGGTTTGTAAGGTTTAGGCCCAGAGAAATTAAAAGATTCTCAACTAGTAATGTGTATCGCCGTCTTGTTGCAAACTGTATTATTTCATTGTTTGAACTTCTTTTTGGTTAATTTCACCAAAGTGATCTAATATAATTAGCTCCCATGAAGAAATCCAAGCGATCAAAACGGGTGGATCGAATCAGTAACTTGCCTGATTCTATTCTACATTTGATTCTTTCAAGTCTTGAATCCACAAAAGAGGCCGTTCGAACTAGTATTCTATCGACTCGATGGAGGTATTTGTGGACTTCTCTTCCATCTATTGACATAAACTGTTCTCGAGGACTAAATAGACATATGACTTATTGTAACAAAAAAGACTTTGATGAGTTTGTGCATTCTGTTTTATCAAACAGAACCCTAGGTTTGGATAGTTTTCGTTTATGCTGCTTGAACTACTTTGATATGTTAACTATAGAAGGGTGGATTTACGCGGCTTTATTGCAAAAACCTAAAAAAATTCACTTGTCATTTAGCCCTAGGCATGGTAAGTATATCGAGTTGCCCCATTGTTTAGTAACTTGCGATTTCTTGGAGGTACTAAGTCTGAATCAGTACAGACGTAGTCTAAGTTTCGCTAGTATGTTAAATTATATAACACCGTTTCCCGGACTTAAGGTCCTTGAGTTAAACAACGTGGAGCTCCCCACTAAAACACAAGGTTTCGAGTTTCTGGAAAGGTGTCCAATGCTTGAGGATTTAAGATTAATAAACTGTGTCATAAACACCTTTATGGTTCTCTCTATCTCAAGTCTGACACTCAAGACTCTCACAATTGTTACCCACAATCTGATGTATTACGAAGAGCTTCTTGATGATGGTACATTAGTAAAAAAGAAGTTTCATCGTGTGAGCATTCGTCGCCACCTTGTGATTTCTTGCCCAAAACTCATTCTTTTGGAGTATGCAAGTGGAGCATTTAATTATTATGATTTCAATAACTTAGACTCCTTGAAGAAAGCTGTGATTTACCCTGAACCTCTGATGGCCGAAGTTAATAGAGGCCGTCTCGTAAGTGAATTGTTTCGTAAAGTTTCTCATATGGAATCTTTATCCATTAACCATTACTTCATTCAGGTACATGCTTATTCTTTTCACATATTATTTATCAGCAACATTTAGCATAAACTTTGAAAGGGTTTTGTTACATACAAAAGACAACCTAAAATTGCTTACTTATTAAGACTATTAATTATATGTTTATTTCGCTTTCATAAAATAGCTAGATAAGCAAACTTAAAAGTGTTTGATATATATAATGATATTGTTAGCGAATTTAATTTAATTGTATTGATTATAAACTGTTTGAGTTAACTTGTTTTACTAAGAAAAATCACATAAGAGCTGGCAATCCTAAACACTACCCCAGTAATGACTACTTATTTTACCTTGAACATTTAATCTATAAATTTTTCCTGTCATATTATAACAGTGCGCTCATAGAAAACGTCATAGAGTTTTCCCCGCATCTCTTCCAAATCTGAAGACATTGGATCTAACAACAACGATTGATGACTTTGCCTTGAATGTACTCATCTGCATCCTCAAATGTTCTCCGAATCTCGAGTCTCTTAATTTAACCATTCAAGAGGTAAGTTCTTTTCATCTCCAACACTATATTTTTTGTTTCTTATAAACCTGTACAAGCATCTTTTTCACATATTCATTGTTGTATTGTATATTAAAAACTTGACTTTAAACATATTTATGTTAAAACCTTAAACTCAAATGGGAGAAAATACTGTATAAACACAAGGTATGTATATTTGTAAATAGCCTCAAACTAGATTTGGGCCAATTAATAACGTATTATGACATCCAAACTTTTGTCTGGATTTCGAACTTCATTTAGAACAACTACTTATGCATTAGCGCTTTTATGATCTAGGAAATCTCAATGACCAAGGGATACTGGGATTTAGATGAGGCAGAAACAAGAGAAATATTGACTCTCCGTCTAAAACGAGTCAAGTTTCTTGAATTTAATGGAGAAAAACAGAAACTGGAAATCACTCGTTTCTTGCTGGAGAATGGAAATGCGTTGGAAGAAATGGTTTTTAGTTGGCGTAACAAAGTCACGTACCTGAAGAAGTCAATGGATATCATGAACAAAGTGTCAAAATTCGACAAGGCCTCTTCATTTGTCAAACTCATCAGGCATCTTAAGGACTGATAATCATCCATATGGTTTTTTTATTGTGCTTCTATTTTGGCTCGGTGCTACACATCTGTGGGGGTGGTGACAATACGTAGGGAAAGTGGGAAACCATGAGAATGGTAAAAAGAAGATGGAAACTTTGGTAGGAAACATATGAAAAAGTAATAAAAAGAAAGGGATGAAAAACTCATGTGTCTTGTATAGTTCAGTAATGAGACTTCAGTGATGATGTAATGAATATTAGTGCTTTCTAGTATATTATTGATTTGCTCATTTTAAAATATTTTACACTACATAAAAGAGGAAGTATCTATTTGCAAACTTTTAACTTACACACTCCGAGGTACCAAAATAAATGACACTTTTTTATTTGGGATTGAAATGTCACAAAATAAGACTAGCCGCAAAAGTGTGAAAACCAACTTGATGACGGGCAAAGTCACTAAGTGACACATGCCCACCCTACAAAGTCACTCGTGACCAAGGTTATAAATAGCGTGAGGCGTGACGTGGCGGCAAGATCAAGCCTCAAGTTTTAACGTGAGACGTGGCGGCATGACATTTTTAAGGCATGAATTAAGGCTGCAAAAATTATTTATAGATACAGATTTATATTATACGAGGCATGCAGAACCCGTGCTACGCACATGCTTCGAATCTAATTGTTACTTGCGTATTCTTTATGTGTATTGGCGAGTGTATACTTAATTATTGTTTAGTATGTTGTATGAAACATTTTGAATTTCTTGTATAAAAATTTAAAAATGTTTGATGTTGTTTTGGTTTTGGCTATGTTTGGCACACAAGATTGTTGAGAGATTATGCTTATTTTTTCAAAAAATAAGTTATTTAAAAAGTAATCTTTGTTTGGCAGACATAACTTATAAGAGATTCTAAAAAAAATAATCTTCCATAATCTCTTAAAACCAAATGTTACTTCATGTAGCTTATAAAAATAATCTCTTTTTATAATCTCCAGCTCCAGCACCAGCAATAGTTACTTTCGCCAAACATACCCTTTGTGGTGTTGTATTTAATAAATAGGTTTTTGGTTATTAAGTTGTGATGGCTTTCTTTTGACATATTACTTATTTGCATGATAAAAAAAATAAAAATAAAAAAAAATTACTTTGTTTCTTTTGGTCTATTACTTAGCCTTACAATACATGTCCATTAGATGGTTTTTGCATGGTAATATGAAGCACACGGGGTATATCTAATTGGTCATAGTTTAATGTGCGTTAAATATTTTCTTTATTAAGTTTGTAAGTTAAAGTTTGTGTAATAATGTATATATAATAATACCACACAAACTATATAAAAATCATTACAAACTTTTTTAGCTTCGTCTCATTTTATTGTACAACTAATTTCATTGAAAATTAACATTGAAGTCTAACTAATATTAATAAATTTTATCAATAAACTCAATTCTAAATAGCTAAGCAAATGAATATTAATTAACACACTATTAATAATTCCTAAAACCTTTGAACTCCACTATTATGTCTTAAACTTAATTTTTTTTAATTTACAAATGGGTTCGAGCAAAAATTATGTACTTTTTCTTTTATATTCATTATTCAAGTTGCATACTTACATAAACTAATCACGCTAAAAAGTATCATTTAACAATTTAAATGTTGTTTTACATACATGCTCGTGCACATTTTCTTGAATCAATTAACACATGTGAGCTACATTAATAGAAAACACACATAAATCTATAATACTATAAGATTCAGTCCCTAAATTTAATGTGGAGGCGTCAAGATTGCAAAGGGTACAAGCTAGCTAATGCTCGGAATTCAATGCAGCCTCATAATAACTATACAATCATGAAAGGAGATGAAGTGCAAGGGTTGCCCGAATTGATCACATGGTATTTAGTATAGAATTAAAAGTCGGTTAGATGAAATGCAAGGGTTGCGAAAGTTTGCAAGAATAATTAATGATTTAACCTAATTCATGCCTATATAAACCGGCCAAAATCACATTTAGTATGTACATTTGAAGACGATTCACACATCTTTTAGATCTTTAATTGTTGGTAGCGGTACGTAAATTCTCTTTTGCAACATTTTGGAGATGATTCACACATCTTTTAGATCTTTGTAATTAACTCGGTCTTCTTTTTTTCTTAATTTAGTTATCATACGCAGGTACAATGAAAATCACACAAGATAATGCATGCTCAGATAAATAGAACCAAAGACTGGGATACCAACTATTTTTTTTATTTCTTACATAATTAGGTGATTGTTATAGATAAGCATATATAAAGATATATGTATTATGTTAATGCATTTTCATATACAAGTAATTTATGTGCGTTTTCTATTGATGTAGCTCACATGTGCGAATTAATTCAAGAAAATGTGGACGAGCATGTATGTAAAGCAACATTTAATTGGTTAAATGATACTTTTTAGCGTGATTAGTTTATGTAAGTAGTTGCTTTCGAATGCTCTTTGAGAAATATTATAATGAATTTATCGTGTGCAATTGAATTATTATTGAAAAGAAGAAGGTCCGCGCATCGCAAAACATTTTCTTTTTCTATATGTAGAATCATTAGTGAGAAACCAATATTTACGCCCATTAAATGAGTTTGCTATAATAGCAAAATACGACATATTAAAAATATCACATTGAGTAATGAATAGAAAGGAGGAAATACATAATTTGAGTTTTAAACATAAGCAAAAGTTCAAACTTTTATCGAAAAACAAAACCGGTGCATTTAATGTGAAGTATATACAACATCGAGATAGAAGTGCAAGGCTTGCTGATGAGTGCTCAAACACTCATCATTTTTGTCGTATCTGAACTGCCAAAACATCCAAAAACACTCAAATATGCATCAAAATACTGAAAATATCTCAGGGATTGTATTTTATATGTTTCAGATGCAAAATGTTTAAAAACAGATGAAAAACGAACAAAGTTTGCAAAATTGGCAGTTTCAGTCCCTCAACTTTCAAAAATTGTCAAAACTAGTCCCTGAACATTTGTTTTGAAAGAAAAGTCAACCCAAGGCATTTAAAAGTCAAAAGTTATCAAATATGGTCCTTGGGTGAAAACTTTGGAAAAGTTACAAGTTTGGTCCCTTAATTTTGCAAATTGGCAATTTTAGTCCCCGGGGGTTTTATTTTGGAGAATTAACAACAACGAACCTTGTGGAATTTCAAATTGGAAAATAAGGTCCTTGGGATAACTTTGGGAAGTTGACAAGTTTGGTCCTTAAGTTTCGGTAAATTACATTTATGGTCCTTGTGATATTCATAGCAAACCAAACGGACCTTTGATACTATTAACCCAAAACCAAACCAATCCACCCTTATTTCTCCATTTTGATCCAACACCCAGGCCCAAATCCACAGCCCAAACAAACCACCCCTTTTGTATTAATAGAACCAGGGTCAAACAAGGTGGTCAAACCCACCTTTCCCCCTAAAAACCACATCCATCCTCCCCAATACCACCATCACGTGTCCCCTGTCACCCTCATCATCACCACCCAACTAATAACTTGCCTCCCCTACCTTCCAGACTACCCCAGTCCAAAAAATCATAACCCTAAACAAGTTATCAGAGCCTAGTTGATGATTATGTTTTGGCGCCAAATTAAACAACCGGCCAAGATTAAAATCTACACATCCAAGGGTCAATTTTATTGGTGGGAAAAGACAAGAGGGTGCCCAGGAACCCTAATTTGGAGATATAAAAGGAAGAGAAGCAGTGAAGGCAAATCAGTAGTATATAGTTTAATTTTATCTTATGTCGAATTTATGTTTAAATCTTTTTCAGTCTAAATTAGTTTAAGAAAGTTGTAATTTCAGTTGTAATATTGTAAGTTTGAAGTTTCAATTAATGAAATTCAAGTTTCAAGTGATTCTCAATTCATGAAATTTCCTTTTATTTCAAAATTATCAAAAAGCTCAATTGTTGTTTGTAGTTGTTTCTCTGGACCTCTTAGGCTCACATAAGCTCCAATAAGCTTATTAAAGCTTTTAGAAACCATAAAATCATCTTAGTATCAAAAAGCAAAAAAATACAAAAAAAATAATAATAAGAAAAATAGAAATAAATAAAAATGTTGCAGGTTTGATAAGGAAGAAGCTGGAGCACAGTTGATAAGGGATGGTTGTGGGTTAGAATTCCTTGGGGAATGTTAGGAAGTAATCTGTGGTCCTTGGTTTCATGTTTCTAAGCTTGGAAGCACACTGTGAGCCCATTTTTCACATTTCTATTATACCTTAGCTTATCATACTGCTTATTTGTGCTTTTCTGTTCTTATTAGTTATTATTAGATCTGTTTTTGATATTAAATTAGGTTTTAGCTCTAAAAATCTCTTTATGTGAAATTTCACATCTTGGCTGTCTAATTAGCATAAGTAGCGTTCCTTGGTATTTGTAGCTTTAATATGTGTTTCTTTGTGAGTTTAAGCTTATTTATTGATAAAGAGTTTAGTAGAATCATTTCATTAATCATCTAGGTCTGTTTACTTAAAATACATTCAAAACAGTTTTAATAGGGGTGTTTGGATCATGCTTTATTGTTGTGTTCTAGTTGTTTAATATTGTAAAATTTGGTTCAAGTAAGTTACTTAAGTTCATATAAGGTTAGATTGACCATCAGTTTGGTCACATTTAAGCCAAAAGTCAAAATCCTTTTCCATTAAACCTACTGTGTAACTGTTGAGTTATTTTGGTGATCAAAGCCTAAAAATTAAGTGTAGACCTGTATAATTTGCTTAAATCAGTGTCAATTGAGTTTAATATAACATCTACATTCAGATTTGGCCATTAGAAATCCAATATAGTCAAACTTGTTCATAATTGGTAAAAGTCAAAAGTGCTTGATAGTGCAAAAACTCAGTTTTTGTGTGAATTTTCTAGAATTTTGTGCTTGGAATTGGAACTTGAAATTTTCAGATATTAAAGTGTCTCACCTAAGCAACAAAAATCAATCACCATCTTATTTTTGAGATTTTTTATGTAGCTTATGCATAAGATTGTTTGAGGCTGCAGGGAGTGCAACCTCCCCTGCACCAGGCCTTTTGGCCACTTTTCCTTGGCTCACTTTGACTGATCCAGTGGGCCCCACACCTCCCCCCTTGGCTCTTTGAAGAGCGTATCAGCCTACCTTCTCAGACCTAGGATTAGTTTTGGCCATAGCTTATCGTTCCTCAGCTTATTTGACCTGCTTTTGTGACCTGTTCAAAACCCATAAACTGAGCACTCAGGTTTTGTACCCAAAGTCCAAGACCCACCCTGGGTTCATTAAAAAGCCATAAGCCTAGCTTATTGGCTTATTTCAAAGTTGACCAGGTCAACTTTTAGGGTCAAGTTCCAATTTGGACTACCCTTCACCATAGTGGACCCCATAGTGCTCTATAGTTCCTAGTTTAAGGCATGTGTTGGTCTTGTGATTGCTTAGTGCTTATTTGGGTTATATCAGCTTATTCATTGAGCTTATTTGATCAGTTTGTCTCATTTCTAGTTATTATCCTTCTGTCTTAACTCCTTTGTCCATGAGGTAGCTTGATTATTGCTTGTTCATAAACCACAAGTCTTAATAAGCTAATTCTAAGAATCTGTTAAGCACTTGGGTTTCCCAAGTGCTTATTTCTCTGTTTCAACCAAAGCTCCTTCACAAAAAGTTCCTAAATTCAGTGTTTAAAGTAATTTGTAAAAGAAAATCAAAGAAAAATCAAAAATAAGAAAGTGATAGCTTCTATTTAAGCCTTTTGGCTTATTTTCTGCTTATTTATAAGCAAACTTTAATTTTAAATTTTTCTTAAGCTACTTATAACCTGTAGGACTTTTAGTAATTTTCTCATATTTTTCTTTTGTCATTTAATATTTTTTTATAATTTAATCTAGTTTAAATTAATTAAATAATTAGTTTTAAATTAATAATAATTAATTAAAAAGTAGGAAAAATAGATTTTCTGTTTTAAAATTAGTTTTATAATATTTTAGATTTTTCTAAATTTAATTTTCATTTTTCTAGTTAAATTTCATAATTAATTATAATTTAGTGTAATTTAAATAATTAAAAAGTAATTAGTAATTAATTAATAGTAATTAATTAAATAGTGTAAAAATTATTTTTCTTTTTCTAAAAATTTTCTTTTATCGTTAGGATTGTAAAAATATAATTTTCATAACCGTAGGACTTTTATTTCTTAAAACTCGCGTTTTATTTCGTACGTTAACGTAAAATTAAATCAAACGTACGCGTTTTTAGGTTTAGCTCACGTTTTTAGCATATCTGATCATCAGTAATTGTTCCTATAGTGTTTTTAAGTTATTCTCATTCCTCATCTCATAGTGTAATCATAATAATCAAATTTCTTATCCTTCTATTAAATCACCTGATCACTTTAAACGTTTTCAAATCCAATTGCAATCTCGCTGGGACATAACGACCCGGGGATTTCCCTATACTCCCACGGACTCTATATATTGACTTTCCCTCTCGGGTGGGCCTATTGACCACACACGGTTGACTGGTTGGTTCGGGAGGAGTCAAATTTTGGCGCCGTTGCCGGGGAGATTGTTGTGTATCTGAAACGTCTTTTGAGATTAGTGGTTTTTCATTCGTCACTGTATAAACCCACCACCTTTTTGTAAATTTTAATCATAATCCAAAAACGTCATTAACACTTTTCCTAAAGTGTTAACAACACCAAACAAATTAAAAAACAAACAAAACAAATCGTTACGTTTTCTATATCGGATTTCTTTTTAGGTGATTCTTAAAGAAATACGATTTTGGTTAACGAAACGATACCAAAAATATTTTCCAAAAGTTTTTCACCCATACACAAAAAACCCAAAAACATTCGTCTTTTTCTTGTGAATAATAATTACATAAAATAAACCGTCGCAAACCAAGGCAGAACACCTACCAACTGGGGGTGTGAACATTAATAAGTTCCCAAACATAAGATTAAAACTTGCCATTGTATCCTTGTGAGTGGTGTACCTTTTTCAAAGAAGCCATTCATTCGTGATTATTGGTTTAAGTTCACTGTTGATTTGCCTCGATTTTGTTTTGATTGGTTTTTGTCCCTAGTGCATGCGCACTCGTTCTTCTAGGTCTACGAGCTCATTACGTGAGCTTGTGAGAAAACCTCAAAGAACTTGTTGACGTTCAGCACCAACAGTCGGATCTGAGATCCGTACTGTTCCCACATCCTCTGTTCTCATGGCGGCTGAGCCGACTATGAATGAGCTTCTCCAAGCACCCGTCGAGGGTTACAGAGATGCTATCGTTGTTCCGGCCATCGTGGCCGAGAATTTTGAGCTTAAGACCGGGTTGATAAACCTGGTCACATCACGTCAATTCTACGGTTTTGAAAGGGACAATCCTCAAGATCACATTCGATGGTTTAATAAAATCACATCCACCATCAAATACAAAAATGTCCCTAAAGAGGCAATTAAACTTCTTCTTTTCCCGTTTTCCATCGATGGGGCTGCCCGGATTTGGCTTGACAAACAAACCCCTCGATCGATTGAAAAATGGGAAGATCTGGTTAAGAAGTTCGTGAATGAATTCTTTCCTCCTTCCAAAACCACGAGTCTTAAGAATGAGATCATGAAATTCACACAGAAATTTGATGAATCATTCAGTGAGGCATGGGATTGTTATAAGGAATTGCTTCGCAAATGTCCTCATCACGGTTTTTCTGATCTCATGCAGCTCGACACTTTCTATAATGGTGTGAGCCAAGACGATCAAGACTCTCTAAATTCCTCCGCGGGAGGTAATTTCTTGAATAGAACCATAAAGGATGCTTTAGCAATCATTGAGAATAAGTCTAAGGTCCGCATTCCACGAAGCAAGCCGGTTGTTTCCCAAGTGAATGTTGGTCCTTCTACCTCATCACCTGTGGCTCAATCTAGCACCGATGCTAGACTTGACAAACTCACGGAAGCTATTCATGCCTTGGTTCTCACCAAAAATAAGAAAGTTTCTTCTCCTCAACCTTCCCCACAAACTGAAGTCAAAAAGATAGAAGTTTGTGTCACTTGTGGTGGTCCACACTCGTATTACAATTGCACTGCCACTGAAGGCAATCCATTTGAAGTTAATGCGATAGCCGGTAGTTCCAACCAAGGAGGTAACCAATACCGTCCTCAAATGGAACCAAACTACAGTGTTAGCAACCAAAGTGGACCACCCGGATTTCCTCCTCCACCCTACAATCCAAATAGTTTTAATCCTAATCCACCAAGGGGGCCTAACATGCAAAATCAAAATCATGCCCCGACCAATCAGTACCCACCCCCAAAGGGGTAATCAAGGGTATTCAGCTCCTAATTACCAAGAACCTCTCCCAAACGAGCTCAATAACTACATCAAAGTTAATGATGCCAAAATGAGAGCAATGCAGAATCAAATCTCGACTTTGAAGAATGATTTTCAATCTTCAATAACCAAGCAATGTAATGAGCTGAAGAGTGAGCTTATGGCAACAAACAATAAAATTGATCAATCTCAAAACAAGATTGAGAATATGTTTGCCAGTCTCATGAGTCATCTCACTCCACCCTTTACCTCGGGAGGTCTCCCTGGTAACACAGTTGTCAACCCAAAGGGTGAACTCAAAGCTATCACCACACGCAGTGGTAAAGCTTATGATGAACCCCCGCTTCCTACTACTTCTTCTCCTCTTTCCAAGGTAGTGGAAAGTGAACCTGAGGCGACCAAGGACAAGGTGCAATTTAATAGCACACAAAGTACCGCACACGTCCATCCTCAGGTTGTTCCAAAGACCAAACCAAGAGTTGTCTTTGATCCACCAGAAACTCCTGTTGAGAACCCTAAATCCAAACCTTCAATACCATACCCATCTCGACTTAATGAGCAAAAGCTCCATGAAAAGGCTAGTCACCAAATGGACAAGTTCTATCAGATCTTTCAAGATCTGCATTTTGACATAAGCCTCGCGGATGCTATCATTCTGATGCCCAAATTCGCATCAATGATCAAGAACTTGTTAGGCAACAAGGAAAAACTGTACGAAATGGCAAAGACTCCATTGAATGAGAACCGCTCAGCAGTTATCTTAAAGAAGCTTCCCGAGAAGCTTGGAGATCCTGGAAAATTTCTCATCCCAAGTGTTTTTCCAGGAATGGTTGAATGTTTCGCCTTGGCCGATCTTGGCGCTAGCATCAACCTGATGCGTAACTCAGTTTGGAAGAAATTATCACTTCTGAAACTCACTCCTACCTGCATGACTCTTGAGCTTGCAGATCGTTCGATATCTCATCCCCTCGGCATTGCCGAAGACGTGTTCGTAAAAGTAGGAAAGTTTCATTTCCCCGCTAACTTCGTTGTTGTTGAGTTTGATGTTGATCCAAGGATTCCTCTCATTCTTGGAAGAGGATTCCTGAGAACGGGCCGTGCTCTAATTGATGTGTTCGAAGAGGAAATAACTCTTTGTGTTGGTAATGAAGCGGTGATTTTTAACCTTGATCAAACTTCGAGGTACTCCTCGAATTATGACTCTGAATCGGTTAACCGAATCGATGTCATTGATGTTGCTTCTGAGGAGTACTCTCAGGAATTTCTTGGTTATGTTCATAATTCTTCGAGTGGTGATCCCACTCATCCTTTTTCTGAGCCTATAATTGCTAATTCTTCTCCTTCTCTCACTCCGTTTGAGGGAAGTGATTTCATCCTAAAGGAAATCGAGGCCTTTCTTAAGAGTGATTCAATCCCCGATGGAATTGATCACCAAGAGATTGACCCGGAAAGGGATATCCTTCTCATTGAGAAGTTGTTGAACAAAGATCCCTCTCCTCCTCCTGTTCTACTACAAGCACTTCATAAAGAGGAAATCAAATATGTTGAAAAAACTGATGATTTTCCTGAGGTCGAGCTCAAGGACTTGCCTCCTCATCTAGAATACGCATTCCTGGAGGGTAATGATAAATTACCCGTCATCATTGCAAAAGATTTAAGAGATGAGGAGAAAACTGCACTCATAAAGGTTCTGAAGTCACGCAAGCGAGCAATTGCTTGGAAACTCTCCGATATTAAGGGTATTAACCCTGAATTTTGTTCACACAAAATCTTGATGGAGGATGACTTCAAACCCGCAGTACAACATCAAAGGAGGGTAAATCTAAAGATTCACGAAGTTATCAAACAAGAAGTTTTAAAACTTCTTGATGCTGGATTGATTTACCCTATCTCTGATAGTCCTTGGGTGAGTCCGATTCATTGTGTTCCCAAGAAGGGTGGCATCACTGTTGTCACAAATGAGGAAAATGAGTTGATTCCAACTCGTTTGGTTACGGGGTGGCGTGTATGTATAGATTATAGAAAACTTAATGAAGCCACCCGTAAAGACCATTTTCCTCTACCCTTCATTGTAGAATACTAATTAAGTTGGAAACATGATTTCCTTGTGGTTTGTGTGGCGTTGGAATTACTAGAGAGAGAGGGAGAGTGGAACCTTGAGAGAAAAATAGAAATATTAGATTAGAGTGGATGAAGGTCCAACCGTCTCCACATGTGGAGAGGGGTATTTATACTATACTACAAACGCCCACACCCGGGCTGTGGATCAGGCATACCGTGGGTAAAGACTCGTCCTTCTTCCATGGTGTTACTTAAACTAATACTAACTAATAATAAACTAACTAACTATGAGCTAACTTGAATGCTATTACAATAGTTAGGTGACCGAGTCTTTTATAGGAATATTTGTATTCCTAACAATCTCCCCCTAAGCGAGGTCACCTTTGAAAATTAAAATTAAGCCCTTTTGATCTTCAAGCATTCTTGACTTTGTAGCTCGTAGGATTTGATTCTTCACTTTACTTCTCACTTTGTACTTTTATGCAATGAACTTGTGAATTGAGTTCCTTTGTGATGTGTGATCTTTGAGCTTTCTTTGAGATCATCAGCCACAGTAAATCTCCAAGCTCATCCTTAGTCGTATTGCCTTCATGTGATGTTGTGACATTAGGGCCGTCATGCTCACACCCTTCTGTATTGGGAGACTTATCATCAGAATTGAGGATCAGGAGACTTTGCATCAGAGTTGCGGAAATGTTGTTGGTAGTCTTTCAACATTTTTTGTAGTAAGTCTCTCATCATTCATGATCATTGTTAATAGTGAGTAGAATGTGTGAGCATGAGGTATGGATTGACCCGATTCAGCAGGAAATAGGAGCCATCAACGCCATCTTTATATGTGTCCCTGAAATAAAGCAGTTAGCAATAAAGATAGAGAACAAATATGGCTTTGTCATTCGTTCTGCGAGGACAGACTACCCTCTGGTTTTGTGAAAACCGACCTGTGATCAGGTAGAGACTCTTTTAAAGAAGACTCTCCTTGACACGAATTTCCAGCTTGTAGTAACGAAGTTTCCAAAGAGTCCACTTTAGAATCTTCATACTAAGCATGTTCTCATACCGGAACGTCTCAAAGCAGATAGCACGATAGAGTGAATCGGTGAATTGACATTCACTGATTGATGAGAAATTGATTTATAGAAAATCACTCGCGTGTCAAATAATAAACATTTTTGCGACACGACGAGATTTTTAAGCTTTGAATCAAATTTCCATCAAAAATACTTTTGTTTGAAAGATTATACATAATCAATGTGCTCGAAAATTAGTTTGTGAGCACATTAAAGGGTTTTTGCAAAAGTATTCGTCAATCCATTTCCTGGAACAAGTTTGATTCATTATTGAATCGCACCATCGTTGCTTTCCAGTTGTCACAAGCTTGATCCTTGAAGGATCTCACATGTCACCTACCAAGAGCTTGAGTGATGTTCGCTCTAGAAGGATTTCCATCTTCATCGTGAATATATCACTCGGATGTTCAGGCAATACCACAAGGATAATGCGTAGGACTCTAAATATTTTATCTTATTTTTCACATTGTGTGAAACAATAAGCATATTTGGAATGTGTCCTAGCGAGATTTATGGATGATCTCGTGGCTCTAGACTCAATAGTGTATTTTGATCCGCTCCTGGAGACTGGGGAGGTGTCTCCTGTTTTAGGTATCAACATAGCTCACAATGAGCAGTCGATACATTACACAGGGTTCCCCGTGAGAATGAACCAAGCTCTTTTAAGAGAACTTGAGTGGTTGGGAAGTTTAGTGCAGTGCGTCACTGGGTCCATGACGACTTGACCTCAATACTGAAGTTATCTTAGTAACCGCCAGTAGCTCATGAAGTTGAACCCGGTTTCTGCCCTAAGGTTGAATAAATGGAGGGATATTTCTTTTCACCCTTTCTCATTTCATTTCTTTTTCATTCTTCAACCCCTTCAGTGCTTACCGAGACTTCATCACTAGAACCTTGTTGGGTTTGTTCCAGTCCCAGCTCTGTCTCAGTCCGCACTCTTCCCTTTCTCATTTTTCTCCTTTTTTCTATCATTCCTAAGGACTTCTAATCTATCTATGGATTGTCCCTGGGAAGATCCTTCCGGTTCTGGTGGATCATGGGAACTCATACCTAACCTTAACCATCCTTATAACTCCGTGCATAAAGATAAATGGTCGGTCTTTGGTATTAATTCCACAAACGCCTTTTGCTCCCCCTTAATATGTGCATCGATATTCGAAAGAGTTTAGCACATATGCGGGAGCCTATTATTGAGTCTAAAAGATCACATTTAATTATCAGATTTCATATTTAAATCACATTCTCTCCCCCGATCAAAAATTTCAAATCTTTCGAGATTTTTTATCTCAATTGATTTAAATGATTTAGAAAACGTTTAGGAGAGAAATGCGTTCAATTTTAATATTTTCTGATAAAATAGGAACCTTTTTCTTGCTCCCCCTCAATCTGTGAGGGAGGTTGTTATGTGTTAGATTTGATGAGTTTACAAACAATTTGAAGTTTGGATAATTTCTGAAAACTCTTTGAAAATTCCTCATTCTGACACATAACCATCACAAGTCATTTTGTTGAAAGGTTTATGTACAAAGCATGGAGAGTTTGATGATACATAAAATTTTGAGAAATCACTCTCCCCCTCAATCAATGACGGATGTTAAAGCTTACAGAAATGATGTCATTGATTGAGTGAAAAATTTTATCGAAATTTTGAGTTCAATTTGATTTTTAATCAAAATTTCATGGTACCACCAAGTTTTGCACAAATACTTCCCGGAAAAATCATAGAAGGGAAAGTATTTGCGATAAAAGGAAGACTTCTCTTCCTTATCAAGAAATAATGCACTGAAGCGAACATTAGATCGAGGAAACATGGATATAAAGTAATCTATGCCCAGGTGAACTTCACCCGGTAAAAGGAACAACCGTCTTTTTGGCGACGTGTTTTCCCTATTTTGAAAAATGGGTTGCTATCTGAAGTAATAGCAAGCCATAATTTTGAAGTCCGGGTTGCAGCCTGAAATGACTGCAAACCATAATGTTAAGACCGGGTTGCAGCCTGAAATGACTGCAAGCCATAATTTTAAGAATGTTTTGAGATACGACATGTTTTTGAAAAGAAACTTTATTTGAAACCGAAAAACTCTTGCTCAAGCATATGTATGATTCCGTGTCATTATTGAATGACATTTCTATAAACGTACATAATATTGATTACACAAGAGACATGTCGTGAGAAGAATATTTTTGGTTTTTTTATTTTATTTCTTTTTTTTTATATATTATACTAGTTTCATTTTGGTTGATACGACTATGTACAAAGGATATTGAGAGGTAAACCCATTACTCCTCCTGCTCTTCCTGAAGACATAGGAGGTCCTCAGGCGTGAGACTCTTCATTCCAAGACGAGGGAGAATGAATTGAAATCGTTCCCTAGGAAGCGCTTTGGTGAAGATATCCGCAAGTTGGAACTCAGTCCTCACGAAGTAAAGTTCCACAATCCCCTTCTCGACTTGTTCCTTGATGAAGTGATGTCGAATATCAATGTGCTTAGTTCGTGAGTGCTGGACGTTGTTGCAGCAGAGTGCAATTGCACTTCTATTGTCACAGTACATTGGGATCTTGTTGTACACGAAGCCATAGTCTGAAAGTTAAGATCTCATCCATAGGATCTGAGCACAACATGAGGACATAGCAATGTATTCAGCCTCTGTGGGGGAGATCGATGTACTCATTTGTTTTTTGATGACCAACTGACCAGCGTATTACCTAGAAACTGTGCACCTTCAGATGTGCTTCGACGAGTATCTTGACAGCCTGCGTCGTCAGCATCGGAATAAGCTGTGAGTGCCATAGCAGTGTCCTTGGGATACCATAGACCCATGTGTATTGTTCCTTTGAGATACCGAAAGATCCTCTTGACAGCTTCCAAGTGCTTCTTGGTAGGTCTGGATTAATACCGAGCGCATATGCACACAGCAAAAAGGAGATCCGGTCTGCTGGCAGTGAGATACATTAAGGAACCAATCATACTCCTATACTGGGTCTGGTTGACAGGTATCCCAACATCATCTTCGTCTAGCTTTGATCTTTCGATCATGGGAGTGTCAACTGAGTCACTGGAATCGAATCCAAATTTCTTCAAAATCTCATTAGCATACTTGGATTGATTGATGAATATGCCATTGGGATTTTGAGATACTTGCAGGCCTAGAAAGAATGACATTTGACCCATCATGGACATCTGGAACTTAGAACTCATCTCTTGTGAAAAACGATCACACTCCTTAGTATCAAAGGAGGCAAATATGATATCATCAACGTAGATTTGTACATGAAGGTAGTTTTTGCCTGTTTTTCTGGTGAAGAGTGTAGGATCAACAGCACCTTTGGAGAACTTGTTAGCAAGGAGGAATTTTGACAGAGTATCATACCATGCCCTGGGAGCTTGCTTAAGCCCATAAAGGGCCTTCTTCAAACGGTAGACATGGTTCGGACGTTCCGGATCCACGAATCCTTCGGGTTGACTTACATACACCACCTCCTTTAGATCGCCATTTAAGAATGTAGTTTTAACGTCCATTTGATATACCACCATATTCTGACTGGCAGCATTTGCGAGAAATATTCTTATGGCTTCAATTCGGGCAACATGTGCGAAGAATTCTTCAAAGTCTATTCCTTCCTCTTGGCGATATCATTTTGCTACAAGTCTTGCCTTGTTCTTTAACACATCTCCATGCTCATCAAGCTTGACCTTAAATATCCATTAGAGAGCAATGATCATAGCACATTCGGGAGGAGGTACTAATTCCCACACTTCAAGTCGATCAAACTCATGAATTTCATCCACCATAGCCGTGAACCATGAGTGTTTAGACATTGCATCTTTGAAGTCCTTGGGCTCGGCTTTACAGAGAACGGAATTAAAGAAGCACCACAAGGCGTCAGTGGCAAGTTGTTTTCGGGTAGATACCGGACGAGAAGGGTTTCCAATGATGTTGTCAATCGGGTGATCATTTGTCCACTTTCAGAGATGCTCATGGAGTTGAGGATAGTGAATTAAGGTTGTTGTGTTAGATTCTTCAGAAGATGTTGCATCATTGGAGGATTCAGGAGCGAAAATGTTTACAAACGGCTCGTCATCAGGTGGAGCGAATGGATTTACTTCAAAAGAATTGTCCACAGTTGCTACTCGTGGTACAGATGAAGATTGAACATTAGATGATGAAACTGAATGACTTATGGCGGGGGCTTCTGGGTCTAAAGATAGTGACATGGATGGTCCTGCAGTATACTGTGGAACATTCGCAACACCAGCATGTTGTGGAATGACCGGAGCTTCAGAAGCACCCAAGTTTTGAGGTTCAAAGTATTCATCAAACATAGGGTTGAATAGTTTCTTCCAATCTTCACTTGTAGGAGGTACAAAAGGAGTAACAGGAGTGGGAGTCTGTACAAGCCTGGAGCTGATAGGTCCAGGAGACAAAAGGTTAGGTACGGGTCCAGAACTTGATCGTCCAGGAACCTGTTGCTCAGTCAGCTCATCGAAAGTAACGTGGATTGTTTCCATTATGTCTCTGGTAAGTTTGTTGTAGATTCGGTACCCCTTTCGCTCTGGAGCATAGCCAACGAAGAAACCAATGTCGGCCTTGGCCTTGAGTTTCCCAAGGTCTTCACTGTCATTAGTTGGATAGCATAATGCACCAAATACTCGAAGAAACGAAAGGTCTGGTTTTCTGCCATGAACCAGTTCATATAGAGTCTTGCAGTGGAGAGGATGTATCAAGGATCGGTTATGTGTGTAACATGCAGTTGCAATTGCCTCAGCCCAAAGAAACATAGGAGCTTTGGAGAAGATGAGCATAGTCCTTGCGGCTTCAAGTAAGGTGCGATTGCGTCTTTCAACAACTCCATTTTGTTGAGGAGTACGTGGAATGCTCTTTTGATGACTAATGCCGACACCTTCATAAAATTGTGCAAGTTGTTTGTTCACAAACTCCGTTCCATTATCAGTACGAATGAACCTAACTGTTTTGTTGAGTCGAACTTGCAATTGCTTGATGAGTTTGATGATGGTTTCCGGAGTTTTGTCTTTTGATTGTAGAAACTTTACCCACGTGAAACGAGAATGATCATCAACGATAACAAGCACATATTTCTTTCCGTTGATACTTTGAATCCTCATTGGTCCACAGAGATCCATGTGAAGAGTGTGTAGAACTTCCATGATGGAATTGACAGTTTTGGGTTTATGGGTGTGCTTTTTGCTCTTACCCATTTGACATGCGGAACATAGATGATCTTTTTCATACTTAAGTCTAGGCAAGCCTCGAACAAGATCCTTACGTGTGAGTTCATTGATGGTACCGAAGTTCAAATGGTTTAAATGACGATGCCACAACCATGATTTGTTCTTAGAGGCTTTTGAAAGTAAGCAAATTGGAGAGGACCGCAGCATGTCTTCGATAGAGATGGTATAAAGGTTAGTGCCCCGACTCCCCTTGAGGAGATCTACACCATCTAATTCTCTAACAAAACAGGTGTGCTTTCTGAAGGCAACTTCAAGATCAGAGTCACAGAATTGACCAACAGAAAATAGATTGTGTCCAAGTCCTTCCACATAGTAAAATCTGGAGATTACACTGTCTCCAAAGACGTAATCACCATAACCCATGATTTTACCAAAATGGTCATTCCCGAATCTGACCGTACCAATGAACTTTTCCACGAAATTCTTGAGCCGCGACTGATCCCCGGTCATATGTTTTGAACAGCCTGAGTCCAAATACCAAAGGACGATTTGTACGACCTGCATTTGAAACCAGACAATGGTGGATAACTGAAAAAGCTGGAGCCCCACAAACAGTTGGGGTCCATTTGGTTAGCACACACAAATGTTGGATTATCATATGTTACAGATATATCACTGGAATTTTCACATTTTAATGCACTAGAACTAGGAGTGGTACTAATTGCTTCTATTTGGAACATTCTTCCAGTAGGTCTCTACTTCTTAATTGGCACAGCTTTGGATTTAGTGATTCTAGTCGTTGGGCACTTTTCTCCTAGGGTGAATTTCCTTCCAGTAGGTCTCCATTGATAACCAACATTAGTGAACACTTTTCCTGTTTTATTCCAAACTTTTTTTTACCCTTTTAACACTCGAAACGTTCATAACCGGAGATTTCATAGTGATTTTAAAAAAGACACAACACAAGCATCATGATTACCATAAAATAAACATTCGTTACAAGTCTTACAAATAGCACCAGAATTCGAATTAATTACATCATTGTTAACACAAATGTTTGATTCAACTTGATTCCTTTCATTAAGCATAACTTTATTGTTCCTGGAGGATTCTTCTACTTCCATCATAAGTGTACTCTTAGCCGGCAAAGTCCTATCATTCTTTGTATTGCACCTAGGCTGTGACTTGCTAGCATTAGATACACCTTTTACTCCTGTAGAAGCAATGACGAGAACATTTGTATGATTAGTTGCTACTTGTTTACCGGTGATCATGATGGTAGATTGTGACATGGTTTGGGGATAATCTAATGTAACATGTTTGTTGCCACTGTTAGAGTGCGACGCAAATGACCTATCCGACTTGTTATCATTCTTGGGGCATGATCCTATAGCATATTCTAATAATTCCTGGGCTCTATTAGTGAGGAAGCACGCACCAACAATAACATCATCATGTGGTTTAGGTATCCTCTCATCTTCAATGGTTTCTCTAAGTATGGCCAGACAATCCTTAAGATATTTAAGATAGTTGCTATGAACTAACTTATTGTTCCTAAGGGGAAGAGAGACATTCACAGCATCGCACGCATATTTCTTACAAGCATGTACATTGGAAATTGCATGTTCACATGAAATGACAGGCATTTTACCCTTCACCATAGTCTTTAGATTCTCAATTTCATTTAACAAAGAAGTGACTCTTTCATTGTTTTGGTCACGTGTTATTTTAATAGACTCAAATAACTCTTTGTAACGTTGTTTAGCGTTTGACATTTCAGCACGAAGCCACTCATTTTCATGTTGTAGTTCATTGATAATGCCTTGTTTCTGAAAGTTTTGAGAATCTATCGACTTCTGGTAATTGGTATTGGTCACGTCGCTTTTGTCCGACTTTAATTGTGCAATTTGGACCTTTAATTTCTGAATCGTGTGTTGAGTGAGCTTGAATTACTTCATCCTTTTTGGCTAATTCAAAACATGTGTCAAACTCAGGAGCATCCGAAGATGTCTTGGCATTTGATATTTTTATGCTTTCTTCTAGATGTTGATATTTTAGTTGTAAGTTAAGATTATCAACTTCTAGTTTTGAGAAATTCCTGACCATGTTATCATGGTCGTCGTTTTGAATTTTTTCATTGAGTTTGTAATTCTCCCCCTCAAGCTCAATTACACGATTCTGGAAGACATTCAAGGTGACCGACATTTCATGAAATTGTCGAGCAGATAAAGCAGAGTCAGTTACAGTGTAAAACACATCTTTTGCAATGCAATTAGCCATCAAGTTTTCATTCATAATGAGAATGTTTTTCCTGTCAATTTCACTATATTTGAGATCAATAGCTAATTGGTTACTCTCATTTTCCACTTCTTTAAAAACCTTTTTCATTTGAGTCACATCATCATTAATGGTATTTTTAAGGCCCTCAAAATGTTCTTTGAGAAGTTTGAAAAACGGCATGACTTCATTTAGGTAGCACTGTTTTGTTTGCTCAAAACCCCTTTCCCCTTCTGTAATCCCCGTTAGTGTAATTCTTATTTTACATGTTTTCTCAAAGTCATTAAACAATTGACCTAGAACATATAACCCAATTAGAGTATTACACTGTGTGGGAAGAGTAATTGGTACAAGGTGCCTGGGTGTGTTCAGAGGATAAATAGTTGGGCCAGCAATCCTAAAGATAGTGCGTGTGTTACCCACAATTCTTTCAGCTTTCATTTTCTCTATGTCAATATTCCAAAAAACTTTCTCAGGGAGGATTTTCTTTTGCGGAACAAAAATGGCTGAGTGATTGTCATTAGTGTAATCATAGTGAAACACAATGTTTTTGGCAATGCACGGGGGATCCTTTAATCGTTCAGCAAGTTTTTCCCTAGTTCTATCTTCAATCTCCTGAGTTTCACTATCAGTTCTTACTTCGGGAGGGGAATGATTAGGCTCAAGCATAGTGTTTGCATCATATAACGCAGGTTGAGCACCTATGCCGTTTCTAAGGTAGTTAGCTTTAGGTTTAGACACATCCCTTTCACTAAATTTGTCACTTAACTTCCTATGATTATGCATCATTTGAGCAGATTGAATGGTTTGGCCTTGCGTGTACAACTTATCTTCCAATTTATTTTTTTAACATTTTGAGATTTGAGAAATCATTTAGAAGTTTTGTTTCTTTATCTTTGTATTCGAGTTTGATTGTTGTCAATCCCTTTTGAATTTCCTGTTTTTGTTTAACAGTTTGATCCAATTGTTTTTTCAAAGATAGTAACTCCCTTTTCAATGTTTCTTGTTTGGAATTATTTTCAGATATGTAAGCACGCATTTGCCATTCCATTTTCTGCTCACGTTCATTAAGTTCAAATTTAGCACGTTGTTCGTATATAGTCACCTGATCCTTAAGGATGTTAAATCTAGTGGACAAGGAATCATCAGGATTGTATATAGTGTGCTCATGCAGCTCATGTTCACTAGAGTCAACAGACAGCGTATCACTTGGTACAACTGGCAGTCTATTGTCATTCACATACCTTTCATATGGAATATTATTGGTATTTACCATATCAATGGTGTCTGTGTTGTCAATATTCTTGAGTTGTACAGAGTCACATACCCCCTGTGGATTGGTTGGACTGTGCAGATTAGAATTGAGTGAAGTTGGTACCTCAGAAATAGCAGATGTGTTGGAAGAGCCAGACTGCTGTAAGGAGGAAGCAACTGCAGACAGATTGGCCATGAAGATGGTTTGAGCTGTGGGTTCGTCATCAACATCCGAGTCGAATGCATCACAGTCTTCAACTTGAAAGATGTTCGGATCATTCAGTGCCATGTCCTGAACAGGTTGATCATCCACATCGGCATCAAATGTGTTTCCGTCATTACCAGCCAGAAAGAGCAGAGCTTCTTCATCCAACACAGTCCCATTCTCTTGCGCCTGCATTAGCAACATCTTGTCCTTGAAGTACTCAGAGTTTTGAGGATGCTTTGGGAGAGTGCAATTCCTAGCTATATGGCCCAACCCTCCGCAGTTATAACACTTAGGCTGCTTAGCTTGTACTTGAAGAGCATTCCCAACTCTGTACTGCCCATTTTCTCTACCAGCATTTCTTGGATTGAAGTTTTGTCTTCCCTGCACATTCTGCACCACCACCCTACCATCTTCTATGACTGCCTGACTTCGTGGATTAGACGAGGTCCTAAGTTGGTTATTAGTCAATGGAAGTGCAGCCCTGAACTGTTGGACCAGTAAGGAGACTTGGTTGGAGAGATTATCAATCATCATGTCGGTGTGAGAATACCCAGAATCCAGTTGTGTGTTCAAAGCAGATGGTGAGGGAGTTGATGATTGACCATTTTTTGGTGTAGACCTGGAAGACGGTTGTAATGGTTGAGATTGATCATTTGAAGTTTGGGTAAGTTGTTGAGCATTAGAGACAAAGGCAAGAGATTCGTTTGATGTTGACGGATTAAGCTTTTCTTGCATTAACCGATCATAAGCAGCATGTTTCTCATGTTGTTGGAGATATGCATAGAGTTATTCGTGATTGGTATGCCTGAGACCTTTGTTGTGCTTAACGGCTATAACAAATCTATCCCATTCTGGTGCCATGTTATTCACGAATTTGGAATTAAGCTGAATATTGGGCGTTGTCATCTTGATGGCTCTCATATCATTGACCAGCTTGTGAAATCTGACGTAATAATCAGTGATGCTTTCACCTGGGTTCATTTTAAAATGCTCAAATTCATCGTATAATTGAGACTCCCGATCTTCTTTGGTTAACTCAAACCCTGTAAGAAGCATTTTCACATTATCCCAGACAGCCTTGGCTTCAGTGTTGTAGTTGATAAGTTTGTAGACAACTTTGAGAAGCCCTTGAATGACAATATTCGATGCTCTGATGTCAGCATCATAGCATTTCTTTTCTTCATCCGACAGCTCATTGTAAGTGCGAGGTCTATCTGGACCAACTACAGCCGGTTGTTGATCTGTTGCTGCGACCGTGTCTCTAGTAGTACCCATTTGGAAGGGCCCCTCATCGATGGATTTCAAAATGTTGACTCCATTTTCCTTACCCAAACAATAAACACGAATCCTTTGTGCCCATGATTCATAGTCAGTTCTGTCCAACATCGGAGGTCGGGTGTCGGACCCAGCAGCTTGAATGTCATCTGAGGATGTCAACATCACAAAATCCCTTAGTAAATTGCTAAAAAAGGAGATAACCGCAACTGAAGCTACCAAACCGCATGAATATTGAACCACGGGATAGTTAACCACAGTGAGAGATGACCACAAGTCACTAACCGCAGAATGTAGCAAACCGCAGAATAATCCAATCACAGAATAATCAAACCGCAGAATATTCAAACCGCAAGTCACTAACCGCAGAATGTAGCAAACCGCAGAATAATCCAACCGCAGAATAATCAAACCGCAGAATATTCAAACCGCAAGTGAGACTAACCACAAAGAACTAATCGCAACCCACTTAACCATAGAAAACTAAACTCAGTGAACTAATCGCAGACCACTTAACCGCAGGAGCTAATCGCAGAGACAAAAGTCCAAAACTGTCACTTTCCTTGCGATTTGTTTGTATTCCCAAAATAGTAAACGCAGGCAAACTAACCACAGAGATCAGGAACTAAACGCAGGCAAGCAATGCAACAGTGGAACTAACCGCAACTATGAAAAACGCCTAAAACCTAATCCAAACTTCAAATAGATTAAAGATATGGTATAACCAACTGAAACACAATTTTCTACTAACACCAAGGATCATAAAAGTACATTACTAACATGTCTAATAACACTAAAATGATCAAACCAAGATGTTATTCAAGAAAGTGACTTCAAACTCACAAAAGCTACACAAAACCACATCAAATCCGATTCTACAAGGCCCTAAGATGAAACCTTGGCTCTTGATACCAATTGTAGAATACTAATTAAGTTGGAAACATGATTTCCTTGTGGTTTGTGTGGCGTTGGAATTACTAGAGAGAGAGGGAGAGTGGAACCTTGAGAGAAAAATAGAAATATTAGATTAGAGTGAATGAAGGTCCAACCCTCTCCACATGTGGAGAGGGGTATTTATACTATACTACAAACGCCCACACCCGGGCTGTAGATCAGGCATACCGTGGGTAAAGACCCGTCCTTCTTCCACGGTGTTACTTAAACTAATACTCACTAATAATAAACTAACTAACTACGAGCTAACTTGAATGTTATTACAATAGTTAGGTGACCGAGTCTTTTATAGGAATATTTGTATTCCTAACATTCATGGATCAAATGCTCGAGAGATTAGCGGAGAATGAGTACTACTGTTTCCTCGATGGTTTCTCGGGATATTTTCAAATCCCCATTGATCCACAGGATCAAGAGAAAACTACCTTCACATGCCCTTATGCGACCTTTGCCTACCGCCGCATGCCATTTGGTTTATGCAACGCCCCGGGCACGTTCCAAAGGTGCATGATGTCAATATTTTCCGACATGATCGAAAACACAATGGAGGTATTCATGGATGACTTTTCGGTCATTGGGGATTCGTTCCAATCTTGCCTTTCCCACTTGGAAAATATGCTAAAACGTTGTGAAGACACAAACTTGTGTCTCAACTGGGAGAAGAGCCATTTTATGGTCAAAGAGGGCATTTTCCTCGGCCATAAAATTTCAAAAAACGGGATTGAGGTTGACAAAGCCAAAATTGATGTCATTGCAAAATTACCTCATTTCACTACCATCAAAGGTATTAGGAGCTTTTTGGGACATGCCAGTTTCTATCGGAGATTTATTCAAGATTTCTCCAAAATCGCTCGGCCTATGACCCATCTCCTCGAGAAGGATGCTCCTTTTATCTTCTCACCTGAGTGCATCGAAGCTTTTGAAACTTTGAAGAAAAAGCTTACTGAGGCACCGATTCTTGTTGCCCCCGATTGGGACTTGCCCTTTGAACTCATGTGTGATGCTAGTGATTATGCAATAGGGGCAGTCTTGGGGCAACGCAAATCAAAACACTTTCATCCGATACATTATGCAAGCAAGACAATGACCGAGGCTCAAAGTCATTACACCACCACTGAAAAAGAATTATTAGCAGTGGTGTATGCCTTTGAGAAGTTTCGGCCGTATTTGATATTGACCAAATGCATAGTGTATACAGACCACTCGGCTTTGAAGTACCTCTTTGCAAAACAAGATGCAAAGCTGAAACTACTCCGTTGGGTTCTCCTCCTACAGGAATTTGATATCATAATTCGTGATAAAAAAAGGAGCTGAGAACCTAGCTGCTGATCATCTCTCCCGTCTTGAAAACCCCCACCAAGATGTCTTCGAGAAGAAGGAAATTAATGAAACCTTCCCTCTCGAGACACTCAATGCGGTTTCCTTTTGTGGAGATTCTTCTACCCCATGGTTTGCCGATTTTGCAAACTACCATGCGGGTAACTTTGTGGTAAAAGGTATGTCGACCCAGCAGAAGAATAAATTCTTCAAGGATGTCAAACATTACTTTTGGGACGACCCCTACCTTTTCAAAATCTGTGCAGATCAAGTCATCCGGCGATGTGTGTATGGTCAGGAAGCCATTGATATTCTCATGGCTTTCCATGCTGGACCTACTGGGGGACATAATAGCCCCAATTACACCGCCAAAAAGGTGTTTGATTCCGGGTTTTATTGGCCCTCGATCTATAAGGATGCCCAAAACTTAGTCAAATCTTGTGACGCTTGTCAACGTCATGGCAATATTTCTAAGACTAATGAGATGCCTCAAAACGCCATCCAAATTTGTGAAATATTTGACATTTTGGGCATTGACTTTATGGGCCCATTCCCCTCATCTCGAGGGAACAAATACATACTCGTGGCTGTTGACTATTTGTCAAAATGGGTTGAAGCGAAAGCCTTACCCACCAACGATGCCCGAGTTGTTGTGAAGTTTTTAAAGTCTCTCTTTTCTAGATTCAGGACTCCACGTGCCATAATCAGTGATCGTGGTACACACTTATGCAATGATCAATTTGCACGAGTGATGTTGAAGTATGGTGAAACTCACCGTCTTTCTACCGCATATCACCCCCAAACAAGTGGGCAGGTGGAGGTCTCGAATTGCGGTATTAAGAGAATCTTGAAGAGGACAATAGGTGAAAACCGTGCCTCTTGGTCGGATAAACTAGATGACGCATTATGGGCCTTCCGTACAACTTACAAAACACCCATTGGGTGCACTCCATACAAGCTTGTATATGGAAAGGCATGTCATTTACCGATCGAGCTCGAGCACAAAGCCTATTGGGCCTTGAAGCATGCCAATTTCGATCTTCAGACAGCGGGTGATCACTGCAAGGTTCAACTAAATGAATTGAATGAACTTCGTGATCAAGCTTATGAAAATTCTTTAATCTACAAAGAAAAGACCAAGAAGATTCATGACTCGAAAATAAAAAACCGTGTTTTCAACGTTGGTGACAGAGTCCTTCTTTTCAATTCAAGATTGAAGATATTTTCGGGAAAGCTAAAAACCCGTTGGTCTGGGCCATTCACTATTGCAAAAGTATTCCCATATGGAACCGTTGAGTTATTTCAACCTGACGGTCCCAATTTCAAAGTGAATGGCCATCGGATAAAACACTACTTTGGAGAGGACATACCACCCATGGTTGTCCCAGATCTCCAAACTTTCCCCAAGGACCAATGAATTCGGGGATCGAGTCAAGCTAGCGACTCGGTAAACAAAAACAGTAGCATTAACATGGGTTTTCACCCGTGTCTCTGACTTCTTTCTATTTTCTACCACCCAAGTGTGGGGGAGTGGCCGTCCCCTACTGTTGTTTGCAATGTGTATAAAAAAAAGTATGTATATATAAGTAAATAAAGTGAAAAAATGATATTCCCACAGTTAGCTTATAATATTATCTTTTTACGTTCAAAGAGTCGGCATAATAGCCGGAACTTTGAATATTAAGGACAATATTCAATTCTAAGTGTGTGGGGGGGGGGGGGGATTCTAGCGAATTTTATCACATTATACCTTCTAGTAGTTTTTGGCAAAATTTTTTTTAAAAAAAAATCACTTTATTTCAAAAATTTTATGGTTATCAGTCCACCATGTCTAAACCACAAAAGGACTGGATAATCTAGGAGCAAACGGCTCTTGGTAAAGATTTCTCAAATCCGTTTATGGCTGACAATTTGCCAAAAATTGTATGGTATTCAACTCACCATATCCTAAAAAGTAAAGAGTTGGCTAGCCCGCAAGGTTATGGCTTGTGGTAAAGGCAGGGGAAAACCATAATTGGTAATCAACTCACCAAGATGATGACTGTATTCCATCAAGAGTTGGCTAGTCCAGAAGCAAACGGCTTCTGGTAAAGACAAATCAAACCCGTTGACAACTTATGATTTGCTCAAAATCATATGGTTATCAGTGTACCATAGTTCTTACTTGAACTAAAACATTTGGCTACTCCAGAAGTAATGGCTTTTGGTAAAGAGACTTCAAATCCATTAAATTTTCATAAAAGATTGCTAGGGACTAGCAATAGTTTAGTGTGGGGGATTGATGAGTGCTCAAACACTCATCATTTTTGTCGTATCTGAACTGCCAAAACATCCAAAAATACTCAAATATGCATCAAAATACTGAAAATATCCCAGGGATTGTGTTTTATATGTTTCAGATGCAAAATGTTTAAAAACAGATGAAAAACGAACAAAGTTTGCAAAATTGGCAGTTTCAGTCCCTCAACTTTCAAAAATTGTCAAAACTAGTCCCTGAACATTTGTTTTGAAAGAAAAGTCAACACAAGGTATTTAAAAGTCAAAAGTTATCAAATATGGTCCTTGGGTGAAAACTTTGGAAAAGTTACAAGTTTGGTCCCTTAATTTTGCAAATTGGCAATTATAGTCCCCGGAGGTTTTATTTTGGAGAATTAACAACAACGAACCTTGTGGAATTTCAAATTGGCAAATAAGGTCTTGGGATAACTTTGGGAAGTTGACAAGTTTGGTCCTTAAGTTTCGGTAAATTACATTTATGGTCCTTGTGATATTCATAGCAAACCAAACGGACCTTTGATACTATTAACCCAAAACCAAACCAATCCACCCTTATTTCTCCTTTTTGATCCAACACCCAGGCCCAAATCCACAGCCCAAACAAACCACCCCTTTTGTATTAATAGAACTAGGGTCAAACAAGGTGGTCAAACCCACCTTTCCCCCTCAAAACCACCTCCATCCTCCCCAATACCACCATCACGTGTCCCCTGTCACCCTCATCACCACCACCCCACTAATAACATGCCTCCCCTACCTTCCAAACTACCCCAGTCCAAAAAATCATAACCCTAAACAAGTTATCAGAGCCTAGTTGATGATTATGTTTTGGCGCCAAATTAAACAAACGGCCAAGATTAAAATCTACACATCCAAGGGTCAATGTTATTGGTGGGAAAAGACAAGAGGGTGCCCAGGAACCCTAATTTGGAGATATAAAAGGAAGAGAAGCAGTGAAGGCAAATCAGTAGTATATAGTTTAATTTTATCTTATGTCGAATTTATGTTTAAATTTTTTTCAGTCTAAATTAGTTTAAGAAAGTTGTAATTTCAGTTGTAATATTGTAAGTTTGAAGTTTCAATTAATGAAATTCAAGTTTCAAGTGATTCTCAGTTCATGAAATTTCCTTTTATTTCAAAATTATAAAAAAGCTCAATTGTTGTTTGTAGTTGTTTCTCTGGACCTCTTAGGCTCACATAAGCTCCAATAAGCTTATTAAAGCTTTTAGAAACCATAAAATCAGCTTAGTATCAAAAAGCAAAAAATACAGAAAAATAAGAAGAAAAATAAAAATAAATAAAAATGTTGCAGGTTTGATAAGGAAGAAGCTGGAGCACAGTTGATAAGGGATGGTTGTGGGTTAGAATTCCTTGGGGAATGTTGGGAAGTAATCTGTGGTCCTTGGTTTCATCTTTCTAAGCTTGGAAGCACACTGTGAGCCCATTTTTCACATTTCTATTATACCTTAGCTTATCATACTGCTTATTTGTGCTTTTCTGTTCTTATTAGTTATTATTAGATCTGTTTTTTATATTAAATTAGGTTTTAGCTCTAAAAATCTCTTTATGTGAAATTTCACATCTTGGCTGTCTAATTAGCATAAGTAGCATTCCTTGGTATTTGTAGCTTTAATCTGTGTTTCTTTGTGAGTTTAAGCTTATTTATTGATAAAGAGTTTAGTAGAATCATTTCATTAATCATCTAGGTCTGTTTACTTAAAATACATTCAAAACAGTTTTAATAGGGGTGTTTGGATCATGCATTCTTGCTGTGTTCTAGTTGTTTAATATTGTAAAATTTGGTTCAAGTAAGTTACTTAAGTTCATATAAGGTTAGATTGACCATCAGTTTGGTCACATTTAAGCCAAAAGTCAAAATCCTTTTCCATTAAACCTACTGTGTAACTGTTGAGTTATTTTGGTGATCAAAGCCTAAAAATTAAGTGTAGACCTGTATAATTTGCTTAAATCGGTGTCAATTGAGTTTTATATAACATCTACATTCAGATTTGGCCATTAGAAATCCAATATAGTCAAACTTGTTAATAATTGGTAAAAGTCAAAAGTGCTTGATAGTGCAGAAACTCAGTTTTTGTGTGAATTTTATAGAATTTTGTGCTTGGAATTGGAACTTGAAATTTTCAGATATTAAAGTGTCTCACCTAAGCTACAAAAATCAATCACCAGCTTATTTTTGAGATTTTTTATGTAGCTTATGCATAAGATTGTTTGAGGCTGCAGGGAGTGCAACCTCCCCTGCACCAGGCCTTTTGGCCACTTTTCCTTGGCTCACTTTGACTGATCCAGTGGGCCCCACACCTCCCCCCTTGGCTCTTTGAAGAGCGTATCAGCCTACCTTCTCAGACCTAGGATTAGTTTTGGCCATAGCTTATCGTTCCTCAGCTTATTTGACCTGCTTTTGTGACCTGTTCAAAACCCATAAACTGAGCACTCAGGTTTTGTACCCAAAGTCCAAGACCCACCCTAGGTTCATTAAAGAGCCATAAGCCTAGCTTATTGGCTTATTTCAAAGTTTACCAGGTCAACTTTGAGGGTCAAGTTCCAATTTGGACTACCCTTCACCATAGTGGACCCCCACAGTGCTCTATAGTTCCTAGTTTAAGGCCTGTGTTGGTCTTGTGATTGCTTAGTGCTTATTTGGGTTATATCAGCTTATTCATTGAGCTTATTTGATCAGTTTGTCTCATTTCTAATTATTATCCTTCTATCTTAACTCCTTTGTCCATGAGTAGCTTGATTATTGTTTGTTCATAAACCACAAGTCTTAATAAGCTAATTCTAAGAATCTGTTAAGCACTTGGGTTTTCCAAGTGCTTATTTCTGTGTTTCAACCAAAGTTCCTTCACAAAAAGTTCCTAAATTCAGTGTTTAAAGTAATTTGTAAAAGAAAATCAAAGAAAAATCAAAAATAAGAAAGTGATAGCTTCTATTTAAGCCTTTTGGCTTATTTTTCTGCTTATTTATAAGCAAACTTTAATTTTAAATTTTTCTTAAGCTACTTATAACCTGTAGGATTTTTAGTAATTTTCTCAGATTTTTCTTTTGTCATTTAGTATTTTTTATAATTTAATTTAGTTTAAATTAATTAAATAAT
The DNA here is from genome assembly GCA_030686995.1 of Artemisia argyi. Lineage (NCBI taxonomy): Eukaryota > Viridiplantae > Streptophyta > Magnoliopsida > Asterales > Asteraceae > Artemisia > Artemisia argyi. The sequence goes on along the minus strand of CM060709.1, from coordinate 44,451,784 downwards.
TAGTTTTAAATTAATAATAATTAATTAAAAAGTAGGAAAAATAGATTTTCCGTTTTAAAATTAGTTTTATAATATTTTAGATTTTTCTAAATTTAATTTTCATTTTTCTAGTTAAATTTCATAATTAATTATAATTTAGTGTAATTTAAATAATTAAAAAGTAATTAGTAATTAATTAATAGTAATTAATTAAATAGTGTAAAAATTATTTTTCTTTTTCTAAAAATTTTCTTTTATCGTTAGGATTGTAAAAATATAATTTTCATAACCGTAGGACTTTTATTTCTTAAAACTCGCGTTTTATTTCGTACGTTAACGTAAAATTAAATCAAACGTACGCGTTTTTAGGTTTAGCTCACGTTTTTAGCATATCTGATCATCAGTAATTGTTCTTATAGTGTTTTTAAGTTATTCTCATTCCTCATCTCGTAGTGTAATCATAATAATCAAATTTCTTATCCTTCTGTTAAATCACCCGATCACTTTAAACGTTTTCAAATCCAATTGCAATCTCGCTGGGACATAACGACCCGGGGATTTCCCTATACTCCCACGGACTCTATATATTGACTTTCCCTCCCGGGTGGGCCTATTGACCGCACACGGTTGACTGGTTGGTTCGGGAGGAGTCACTTGCCGGAATTGATCACATGATATTTGGTAATTAGTGTAGAATTAAAAGTCGGTTATGGATTGAGATGAAGTTGAAAAGGTTGCAAGAATAATTGATGATTTAACCTAATGCAATATATATATATATATATATATATATATATATATATATATATATATATATATATATATATATATATATATATATATATATATATATATATATATATATATATATATATATTATGTTAATGCATTTTCATATACAAGTAATTTATGTTTGTTTTATATTGATGTAGCTCACATGTGCAAATTGATTCAAGAAAATGTGCACGAGCATGTATGTTAAACAACATTTAAATGGTTAAATGATACTTTTTAGCGTGATTAGTTTATTTAAGCATGCAACATGAATAATGAATATAAAAGAAAAAGTACATAATTTTTGCTCGAACCCATTTGTAAATTAAAAGAAATAAGTTTAAGACATAATAGTGGAGTCCAAAGGTTTTAGGAATTATTAATAGTGTATTAATTAGTATTCATTTGGTTAGCTATTTAGAATTGAGTTTATTGATAAAATTTATTAATATTAGTTAGACTTCAATATTAATTTTCAATGAAATTAGTTGTACAATAAAATGAGATGAAGCTAAAAAGGTTTGTAACGATTTTTATAAAGTTTATGTGGCATTATTATATATACATTATTACACAAACTTTAACTTACAAACTTAATAAAGAAAATATTTAACGCACATTAAACTGTGACCAATTAGATAGATCCCGTGTGCTTTATATTACCATGCAAAAACCACCTAATGGACAAGTATTGTAGGGCTAAGTAATAGACCAAAAGAAACAAAGCCATTTTTTTTATCATGCAAATCAGTATTAGGCCAAAAGAAACAAAGCATAACAACTTAATAACCAAAAGCCCATTTATAAAATACAACACCACAAAACCAAAACAACATCAAACATTTTTAAATTTTTATACAAGAAAGCTAAAACATTTCATACAACATACTAAACAATACTTAAGTATACACTCGCCAATATACATAAAGAATACACGATTAACAATTAGATTCTCAGCCCGTGCGTAGCACGGGTTCTGCCTGCCTCGTTACTTGTATATGAAAATGCATAAACATAATACATATATATATATATATATATATATATATATATATATATATATATATATATATATATATATATATATATATATATATATATATATATATATATATTGTATTAGGTTAAATCATCAATTATTCTTGCAACCTTTTCAACTTCATTTCAATCCATAACCAACTTTTAATTCTATACTAATTACTAAATATCATGTGATCAATTTCGGCAAGCCTTGCACTTTCATCTCAATATTGTATATACTTTACATTAAATGCACCGGTTTTGTTTTTCGATAAAAGTTTGAACTTTTGCTTATGTTTAAAACTTAACTTTTTTGTTTCATATTATAATTTACAAATGACTTTAAGTCAAAATTATGTATTTTTTTCTTTCTATTCATTACTCAATGCGATATTTTTAATATGTCGTATTTTGCTATTATGACAAACTCATTTAATGGGCGTAAATATTGGTTTCTCACTAATGATTCTACATATAAAAAAAGAAAACACTTTGCGATGCGCGAACCTTCTTTTTTTCAATAATAATTCAATTGCACACGGTAAATTCATTCTAATATTTGTCAAAGAGCATTCGAAAGCAACTACTTACATAAACTAATCACGCTAAAAAGTATCATTTGACCATTTAAATATTGTTTTACATACATGCTCGTGCACATTTTCTTGAATCAATTCGCACATGTGAGCTACATCAATAGAAAACGCACATAAATTACTTGTATATGAAAATGCATTAACATAATATATATATATATATATATATATATATATATATATATATATATATATATATATATATATATATATATATATATATATATAGGGTAGCGTTATTGTGGTGTACATCTTTAAAGTAGAAAATAATAGGCACACTTGTGGACCGTTGGATCAATTATTTTGGATGAGATTTGCATTTATTTAGACTAATTAATTGACAATGGCAATAATATAAATTAATTAAATACTATGGCAAATTTTATATGCTCCATTTCCCTGTATCTTTAAAGTTGGTCAACCCAACTATTAACTATATTTCCATGTATTACGTACCCACTTTCTTATTTTTTAGTATTCATTTGTGATACACTACTTTTTTATACTTTATTTATAAAACATTAAATGATAGTAACATACCAATTTTCGATACAAATATAGTGACACAACAATTTTGATAAACCAAATTAATTTATCATTATTAAATTTATCGTGACACATTAATTCTTTTATACTTTATTTTTGACGCATTGAATTTATAGTGACAGCAACTTTTGATACACATATAGTAACACATCAATTTTTTTGATATATATACATAAATATCTTGATACATATATAGTCATACACTAAAATTTTAGTTTATATATAGTGACACTAAATTTTTTGATACATTTATAGTGACATATTAAAATTTTAGTACATTTTTAGTGACACATTAAAATTTTAGTACATTTTTACTTACACATTAAAATTTTTGTATATTTTTAGTGACACAGTAAAATTTTAGGACATTTTTAGTGACACATTAAAATTTTAGTAAATTTTTTGATACATTTATAGTGACACATTAAAATTTTAGTGCATTTTTAGTGACACATTAAATTTTACTAGTATATTTGTAGTATTTTCCGACACCGAGCAAACTTATACACCATGACTCCACGAGCATGGTTACAAATCATATACTCAAATAGAAGACATTTACCGTACTAACTGAAGTATCGACTCTAAAAAAACACAAATAGTATTTTTCCTATCCTCTAGCTCCTATTCGGTATCATCATATTACGTAGCAACAGAACTACATGTGCATAAGTTTAACAAATTTTATTCTACTTGTCAAAATAATCAGTTTCCTCACCCATCTCTTTATTCTCTCACCTATAATAATCTATACTACATTATAAAGCATTTGGGACATTCTAAAAATGGAAGGCTTAAAAAATTAAGATTCAACACTTACTTATAATGACAAATTTGAATAAGTACATCTATAATAGCATTGGTTACAACTCTTTAAAGCACTTTTTGTAGACAAGTTTTTTAAAAAATATAAAAAGAAAATACAAAGTAATTTAATGTAAGAAAAAAAAAACGTCTACAACAATAATTACCTAATAAATGTTATTTTTAAAACACCCCTAATATGAAGAATACTTGTTATTATGCATATTGTACAACATGATAAAACACACAAAGCTTCATACAATTTATATGTAAAAACAAGTTAATGGTACATATGGTTTTAAAATACCGACCGGACCAATGGGTTCAACCGGGAACCGGAGTCACCACTGGTTCGGTCAGCCCACAAAAATCGTCCGAAAACGATATTATTAAATCAATAGAGTTTCAAAATGCATACTAATTTACAATATTCAAAAAAATATTATTAAATCGCAAGAGTGCCTCGAGAAAATAACATATACACCTTTTAGAATTGTTTTGATAAAACTTACCGTAAAAACTAAAAACTTTGTTTTATAAAAATCGAACGATTTTTTCAAAGCAAAGTATGCAAAGGAGCAAAGTGCTAATTGTTAATTTATATGATTATACACATTTACACATATCTATCTATCTATACTACATTATAAAGCATTTGGGACATTCTAAAAATGGAAGGCTTAAAAAATTAAGATTCAACACTTACTTATAATGGCAAATTTGAATAAGTACATCTATAATAGCATTGGTTACAATTCTTTAAAGCACTTTTTGTAGACAAGTTTTTAAAAAATATAAAAAGAAAATACAAAGTAATTTAATGTAAGAAAAAAAAAACGTCTACAACAATAATTACCTAATAAATGTTATTTTTAAAACACCCCTAATATGAAGAATACTTGTTATTATGCATATTGTACAACATGATAAAACACACAAAGCTTCATACAATTTATATGTAAAAACAAGTTAATGGTACATATGGTTTTAAAATACCGACCGGACCAATGGGTTCAACCGGGAACCGGAGTCACCACCGGTTCGGTCAGCCCACAAAAATCGTCCGAAAACGATATTATTAAATCAATAGAGTTTCAAAATGCATACTAATTTACAATATTCAAAAAAATATTATTAAATCGCAAGAGTGCCTCGAGAAAATAACATATACACCTTTTAGAATTGTTTTGATAAAACTTACCGTAAAAACTAAAAACTTTGTTTTATAAAAATCGAACGATTTTTTCAAAGCAAAGTATGCAAAGGAGCAAAGTGCTAATTGTTAATTTATATGATTATACACATTTACACATATCTATCTATCTATACTACATTATAAAGCATTTGGGACATTCTAAAAATGGAAGGCTTAAAAAATTAAGATTCAACACTTACTTATAATGGCAAATTTGAATAAGTACATCTATAATAGCATTGGTTACAACTCTTTAAAGCACTTTTTGTAGACAAGTTTTTTAAAAAATATAAAAAGAAAATACAAAGTAATTTAATGTAAGAAAAAAAAAAACGTCTACAACAATAATTACCTAATAAATGTTATTTTTAAAACACCCCTAATATGAAGAATACTTGTTATTATGCATATTGTACAACATGATAAAACACACAAAGCTTCATACAATTTATATGTAAAAACAAGTTAATGGTACATATGGTTTTAAAATACCGACCGGACCAATGGGTTCAACCGGGAACCGGAGTCACCACCGGTTCGGTCAGCCCACAAAAATCGTCCGAAAACGATATTATTAAATCAATAGAGTTTCAAAATGCATACTAATTTACAATATTCAAAAAAATATTATTAAATCGCAAGAGTGCCTCGAGAAAATAACATATACACCTTTTAGAATTGTTTTGATAAAACTTACCGTAAAAACTAAAAACTTTGTTTTATAAAAATCGAACGATTTTTTCAAAGCAAAGTATGCAAAGGAGCAAAGTGCTAATTGTTAATTTATATGATTATACACATTTACACATATCTATCTATCTATACTACATTATAAAGCATTTGGGACATTCTAAAAATGGAAGGCTTAAAAAATTAAGATTCAACACTTACTTATAATGGCAAATTTGAATAAGTACATCTATAATAGCATTGGTTACAATTCTTTAAAGCACTTTTTGTAGACAAGTTTTTTAAAAAATATAAAAAGAAAATACAAAGTGGATAATCTACAGTTTTTATATGAGAAATCTTGTTATTATATAAAAGGATTCAAAACTAAAATTGTTGTCATCCGTATATTTATGTATCGTAAAATATAGAATTAAAATAAATTTTCGCTAAATATTAAAATTGAATGGTACCCGCCGCTGCAACGCGCGGGTACCCTGCTAGTATATATATATATATATATATATATATATATATATATATATATATATATATATATATATATATACTAGTAGGGTACCCGCGTGTTGCAGCGGCGGGTACCATGCAATAACAGAATTCAGAGAAAATTTCTTTTAGTTTTATATTTTACGATACAATAGAAATACGGATGACGACAGTTTTAGTTTTAAATAATTTTATGCAATAACAATATTTTTCATATAAAAACAGTAGATTATCCACGTGATGTTGTGACGGTACTGAGTTGGTAGCTGGTATACTGTAAAGGTATGATGTTAATGTAGTTATCAATGGCCCGTATTCGAAAGTTATCATTAAATAATAACTTCATAGCGAAATTTAAAAATCACTAACATTATACTAAGAAAATTTAGTTCTCTAAAAAATGTTTGTTATATTTGTCCCACATAGATAAATGATACAACCAAAGAGTACTTAAAAAAATAAAGAAAAACTAAATATTCAAAAAGTCATGTGGGTTACTTTAAAGAGTATAGTTATTATTATTATACAAATATATATAATAAATATAAGATTTATAATTAGCACTTTGCACTTTGCACCTTTGCTTTGAAAAAATGGTTCGATTTTTATAAAACAAAGTTTTTAGTTTTTACGTTAAGTTTTATTCCAATCAAAAAAAATTCTAAAATGTGTATATATTGGTTCTCGAGGCACTTTTATAAATTATATATATATATATATATATATATATATATATATATATATATATATATATTTAAAATTACATGTATATTTATAAATTTTAGCGTAAATAACTAATTATCTATACTACATTATAAAGCATTTGGGACATTCTTAAAATGGAAGGCTTAAAAAATTAAGATTCAACACTTGCTTATAAAGGCAAATTTTAATAAGCACATCTATAATAGCATTGGTTGCAACCATTTAAAGCACTTTTTGTACACATGTTATTTTAAAAAATATAATAAGAAAATACAAAGTAATTTAATGTAAGGAAAAAAACGTCTATAACAATAATTACCTAATAAATGTTATTTTTAAAACACCCCTAATATGAAGAATACTTGTTATTATACATATTGTACAACATAATAAAACACACAAAGCTTCATACAATGTATATGTAAAAAACAAATTAATGGTACATATTGTTTAAAAATACGGACCGGACCAACGGGTTCAACCGGGAACCGGAGTCACCACCGGTTCGACTAGCCCACAAAAGTCGTCCGAAAAAGATATTATTAAATCAATAGATTTTCAAAATGCATACTAATTTACAATATTCAAAAAAATATTATTAAATCGCAAGAGTGCATCGAGAAACAACATATACACCTTTTAGAATTGTTTTGATAAAACTTACCGTAAAAACTAAAAACTTTGTTTTATAAAAATCGAACGATTTTTTCAAAGCAAAGTATGCAAAGGAGCAAAGTGCTAAGTGCTAAGTATATATTTTATATTTAGTATATATATTTATATAATAATAATTATATTAATTAAATAACCCACATGACTTCTTGAATATGTAGTTTTTTTCTCTCTCTTTATAAGTAGTCTTTTACTTGTATCATCCTTCTATGTGGGATAAATATAATAAACATTGTTTTTAGAGAACTAAATCTTCTTAGTATAATGTAAGTGATTTTTAAAATTTGCTATGGTGTTATTATTTAATGGTAACTTATGACTACGGGTTATTGTCAACTACTTTAACCTCATACCTTTACAATATAACGGCTACCGACTCAGTATTGTCACAATATCACGTGGATAATCTACAGTTTTTATATGAAAAATATTGTTATTACATAAAATGATTCAAAACTAAATTTGTCGTATCCGTATATCTATGTATCGTAAAATATAGAACTAAAAGAAATTTTCGTTAAATATTACAATTGCATGGTACCCGCCGCTGCAACGCGCGGGTACCCTGCTAGTGATAAAAATGATCTAATCTATTTTTCTCAAGCACTCTAAACTAATTTACGTGAAACAAAACATGGGTACTACATAACTAATACCAAACTTGACGTTTAAAAAAAAATACCAAACTGATACACTAAGAATAAATACGATCAGGTACAAACATGATGATAATCTGAAAGAAAATAAAAGCCTTAAAAATATTGTAATACTACATCCAAACATGTACAAGCTTATACATCAATTACAATAATCTGAAAGAAAAAAAAAATTATAATACTACACGTCTACAGCCAAACATGGATATACACTTCTTGTAAGTTTGCAACATCCCCCACTATATAAAACAAGTTTTCCCTAAGGAAGGCTTTCCCCAAAACTCCAGGATAATGACACCTGGATATTCAGCCTCATCCAATGGACCAAATGCAATATTACCTATTTAATTAATGCAAACATTAAAACACACCAACCACTCCTCCCTATAGATCAAACACAAACATACGGATGAAAAAAAACCCCCAAAACATTCGATTATCTCCAAACCTTATCATACGGATGAAGAAAAAACCCCAAAACAACCAATTATCCCCAAACCGTATCCAACAATCAATTAACCCCAAACCAATACAAAAAACCTTCAAATATGATTCATAAGATCATATTGATTGAGGAACAAATATACCACAAGGAATGGTTTAATCGACAACAATTAACCCAAAATCAATAAACCCCTCAAATCATATAAACCCTATAATTTTGGATCCAAAATTATTGCGGTAATGTTCATTCAAATCGTAAATCTGATACAAACCCTATTATTCTTATTCAACTACATATGTTCGTTCCACAAGAAACCATATAATTGTTGTGTCCTTATGTATTCGGACACAACAAAATGTAATCTTTGTTCAATAACAATGGCCGGATATCAATCAGGTAATTTATTCGTTTTTTAATTTTTTTTTTTTTTTTTTTTTTTTTTTTTTTTTTGTAATGTATCATTAAGTGTTCAATTTTCTGGGTTCATTGCCATTTGTATTTTTTGGAGGTAATTACCTTCATCAATATTAATCTCAAAAAACGTGTGGTATTTTTGGAGGTGGATTTATTATAATTTCATATAATTATGGATAGTTTGAAAATATTTAAAACGAATTAAAAACAATTTGTTAATGTTAGAAAGTTATAAATTAGTTGTAACGTTTTGTATAATCCCATATAACAGAAATCCCTTATTTTATGGATAATCAATTCAAATTTTTAATCATTTCCTTACTTATCAACATAGACTTTGAAATTTGTAAATTCATGATTAACCTAATCAACTCACTATAAATAAGGGATAAAACATACAGAGATCATCACAAACACAATATAATTTTTCCCTGTTCCGAATTGGTTTTAGAACAATATTTCATAGGTATTTTATTTTATGCAATTTTATATTTAGGTATTCTGTTTGTTTTATATCAACTTCTCACATTATTTACAAATATTGTTTTGAATGATAACAGTATGGATCAGAACATAACTATGCTTTGTGACGTTGATCCTATGTTGGATGATCTTAAAGTGGTAGCACGTTGCATTAGTAAATGGGTATCCCATCCTGTTGGAAACCCTTCGGATGTGTGGAGTTTGGATTTTGTGTTCCAAGATACTCAGGTTTTGAAAACTGTACATGTTTTTTTTTAATAACATTTGGACATCATCGGTTTAAATCTTTATAAAAAATTATTTTTTTGTAGGGAAATCGCATTCAAGCCACTGTGAAGAAGGATCATATAAACAAGTTTCAGTTGTTGATTGATGAGGGTTCATGTTACCGAATAAGTAACTTTGGGGTGGGTGAGAATGGAGGGAGGTTTCCCTTACTTAATCACCGATTCAAGATGAATCTTTTTAAAAACACCTCAGTTACCAGGCTTGCAAGCTTTGACACCAACCCACGTGGCTTTAGGTTTCAACCTTTCCTGAACTTGACAACCAGACATTTCAAAGAGAATGAGTTGATTGGTAAGTAATTATTTGTTAATATATATGCTTTTGTTGTACTTTCAATAACATAGATTTAATGATTAAGTTAATAGTTAACAACTTAAACTGTACACAGATGTTATTGGAACAATCGTGTCCATATCAGACCCCATACCTTTCAACAAATTTGGTGTTGATAAGATCAGGAGGACTGTTGTACTAGAAGATGTCGAGTAAGTTTTTTTATAACCAACCTTAGCATACGGTCAGAACCGATGTAATAAAGAACTAATGCGTTGTTTTTAACAGTGGTGTAAGGTTGGAGTGTTGCTTCTTTGATACTTGGTCTGACAAGTTTTCTAAGTTGGCTGAAATGAGTGACAAGGTTGGTCATGCTGTGTTGATTGTTCAACTGGCTAAAGTGTCATACTACAATGGTATGTTTAGTATTCTTTATATTTTACTCTTTTTTACATATTCATGAACTAAATGTAATATATCAACAAATACTGCAGACAAACCATCTGTATCCAATGCTTTATGGTCCACAAAGATTTACATCAACGAGGATTTGCCTGAAACTGTGGCTTTTAAGCAGAGGTATGGAACTAATAATGCCGCCTATTACATTTTATTACCAAAGTTTAATATCCCATATATGTGTCAAAAGATATGTGTCAAAAGATTTGTTACTCAAATTAATAACAAAATATCACAAAAGTTTAATACATTATATAGTTATGTTAGTATTTTTTTTTAATCTATTATCATTTATTAATGTTGATTACGCTTATACAATGTTATAGGTATGCCGACATTGATGGGTATGATCCCAAAAATAATACCATTACCGTGTTTTCCCCGGCTAAAAAGATCTTGACTCCTGAAGAGTTTTTTGAGCGAGCTGTGAAAAAGTCTGTGGGAAGTATTCGTGAATCTGAGAACGTAAGTTATTTGTATATTCAATATCTAAATAATGTATTATTAAAATAATATCATGTTGTATAATTTTTTTAACTGCGTTTTTTATATCATTTTATTGGTCAGCCATGTTTCATGGTTGTGTATGCTAAGATACACAAGATTCATCGTGAACATGGATGGGCATACCTGGCTTGCAAGAAGTGTGGGAGTGCGGCCAAGGAAGTTGACAATTCGAAGAATTCATCAAGCAGTTCTAAGTCCAAGAAACAACAAATGTGGTCTTGCAAGAAATGCAAAGATTCAATTACTGCAGTTGGAATGAAGTATGTCAGAAATTTATACTTTTTTAATTCTTTATACAATTTCCTTTTAAATATACTTTATTATTATGACAAATCATCTAAAAAATGTTGTTTATAAATATGCTATATAGGTTTAAAGTCATTGTGCGTGTGATTGATGACTCTGGCTCAGCTTCATTGTTGTTGTTTGATGACATGGTATACAAATTGTGTGATGTGCAATGTCACACTTTGATCAAGCAATACGGATCAGAACATGAGGACTATTTCCCTTCTGAGCTTAATGTAATGGTAGGTAAGAAAATGTTGTTTCGCTTTGAATATACTTCATGGAATATGACCAACAACAACCACGTGTACCAAGTCAAGATGATGTCTGGGGAAGAAAAAATGATTGAAATATTTGAAAAGGAATTCCTCATCAAGGTTATATTTATATCTACTACATTATTCATTCCATGATGCAAATCTTTTTTTATTATACAATTTCATATACTAAATACTCATAACATATGCAATCTTGCAGGACTCTGCTGATGAGACACAAACTCCAGAAATCACGACTGCTATGTCAAGCAAATTTGGTGTTGGTGAGCATGTCCCTTTTAATATTGAAGATACTCCAAACAATGGCAAAGGGATTGAAGGTTCTGGTGGTTCTTCAGGAAATGGTGGAAATGGGAAACGTACGGTCATTGATTTGGACGAGTACGAAGATCAGGAACATGAATCCAAAAGGGGAAAGAATGACTTGGTTCAAGTCAAACTAGAGCCTGAGGAGTGATCTGCATTCATCATATATCATCTTCATTGTGTTTTGACAATTTAAAATTTGGTATTGTTTTTCATTTGGTGGTTTTCACATTTCAGAATGTTCATGTTTGTTGCTTTTCAATAATTGTGCATGTGTATGCACTTAAACTTATTTTATTTCATGGAGATGATATATATATTGAATCTTATGTTGATTTTATATTTGTTGAAATTTATTGGTATAATTTTTTTCCCACCCAGTTAGCCCTTACACTATGAAATTGTTTTATGAAATTGTTCAATTATTTTATTTTAGCTTTGGCGGACTACATATTTATCATATTGTGTAAATATTCAATAGATCATTCATTAAAACATATCAACTTAACTTTAATGATAAAGAATCCGAATATTGAATGACCCCAAATTGAGAATTTAAAAACTTTGTCATTTACATACTTTCCAAACCATATTAATATAATTTTAAATATCCGAATGTTAAAAAAATGCTTATACAAAATTAATTTCAAAACAGTCAAATCATATCCCTTATATTTTCAAAAAAATTTTTTTTTTTATCCTTTCCTAAAAAAATGCTTATCAAACTTGAAATTCAAAACAATATCAAATCATATCACATATATTTTCAAAAAAAATTAATTGTTATATCCTTTCCTAAAAAAATGCATATCAAAATTTAAATTAAAAACAATATCAAATCATATCACATATATTTTAAAAATATTTTATTTATTATATCCTTTCCTAAAATTCATACTTCATCATACTCTATTTAAACAGGTTACTTATTCATAATCATCATAAACCAAATTCGGGTTCCAAAAAAATGTCCAATACAAATTCACCTATCGCATCCAATGAAGAAGGCAGTAAAAATTCAACCAAGCCTCACGTTATTGTCCCAAAAGATGTATCAATCATCGACATATCAGATGATGATATGGTATCATTTGTATATTATAGTAAACATTTCGATTCTATATACCATTATTGTTACAAACTAATATTTCGTTTTATAATTCCAGCCTCTTCCTGTCACCACTAAAAAAAGAAGATTATTAAAGAATGGAAACTTGGTAAACAACCATGATGTATGCATTCTTCCTTCTGATAATGAAACTCAAGAAGATGTGCATGTTCTACATGGGGTATGAACATTTAATATCTTATAATTGTTATGAGTTATTTGTATATTAGTTACAATATTTAAAGATACTAATTTTTGTATTAATCATTAAATATATGTGTTAGGAATCTGATGAGGATTCACCTTTGTGTGTAAAACGCACAACCAAGGATCCACAAACTTTAATTAAAAAGAAAAATTTGTTTAAAGTTATTGATGTATCTTCTGATGACGAAAAAGATAAAGCGAACGAAGATTGTCAAGTTTTGGATAGTTTAGCTGCTTTAAAGGATAAAGAAGAATGTAAGAATGATGAAAAAAAAGGTAAAGAAGCAAACCATTTGGATGATTCTAATGATTTTGAACCTTTACTTGATAAATATCACAATTCATTGGAAACAAATAGCAAGTATGCTTTAATTGATGAAAAAACTGATGAAGATGATAATAACAATAAGAGCACAAGTGACGATGGTGTTTGGGTTAACATCAATGAACTCCCGTGGGGTTATGATGATGTACTTGATCTTAACAAGTACATTGATGATGAAGCCAAAGAAGATTTGGTTAATTATGACATCAATAGCGGCCGATCTCAATCTGAAGAAGATGATAAAGATAGTTTTATTGATGACGAGTCTTTGGGGTATGATACTACCGATCCGGATGATACAGATGATGACTTTTAATAGCCCATTTTGTTTTTTTAATATTAAGTAATGTTTACATTAATTCCTTAATAATATATTTTGTTTTAATAATTTATTGTGACGTTTATAAACTTTCATTATTGTGTTTCAATCATTTTGCAATTTCACTTTAGTATTTAATCTCTATAACTTATTACGTTTGTCATTCAATGGTTTATACAATTTTAATGTTGATTATAATTTAAAATTTTTACTAATAACTCACCAAACAATAAAAACTGTAAACCACTTTGTTGGGCCAGTTGTTGTTAAATCTATACCACTTTGTTGTTGGGCCATTAATATTTATACAAACAACTCATCAAATTAAAAAAACTACTCAATAAAAGGTATGTCTCCAAAAATCAATATATCATGTAAGTTATCATGTAACATATGTTTAGTAAGTACCAAACATATATATGTAAACTATAAGTGATTACAACAAAATCATATGTTAATGATAATATTGCCTTCTACTGGAAACAAGATCACATTTAGAACTACTTAATTATTAAACATTAAAGGAGTTCGGTTTCACCACTTACTGGTTCAGACAAATTCGAGTTCCATAACTTACAATCCACAATAAAACAAACATGCAAACATAACATAGTCAACCAGTAGTAAAAACATTTTTACCTAATAATATTTTAACCTTATTCGTTACCATGATAACTTAGATCTGAAACTGAAAACATGATGGACAAGACATGTTTAGCAGACGTGAAACACCGGCATTGGCCCCATAGCTGGTCCATCCAAATCGTTCAGTAGATACATGTATTTGAACCGTATCATCTTTTCATAGTCAAACCTACATTGACCTGCAAACTCCCTCCATTCCCCAAATAAATTTATATGATTTATGCGATCTGGGTCCTCCTTATGATACTCCAAGTAGACAGTCATTATGTATTCCACATTTTGGTGTTTCATTAGAACATGGGTATACATTTGCATTGGATGATACACCAAGAAATCTGCCGGTATTGTCTGCAACATTTAAAGAGTAACGTATAACTATAACTATGTATAACTAATATGGAGAGTTAATATATAATTAATCGAATTATACTTACCAGCCTTTTCATAACCACAATATAAGAATATTTCTTATAGAAAGTATCTTCAATTTCACCAAAATGATCGCGGTGAAATGGCCAGCGACACCTGTGGTGCATTCGGTCATCATCTACAAATACATGTATCAAATTTAGTAACATCTTATTATGGTCTATAGTGAATAATTACTTACATAATTATAACAACTAATAAATTTCACTCGCTTAAAAAAAAATATATGGTTCACCTTTGTCCTCTGGAGGAATCGGTGGTTGTATTGGGTGTAGCCGTGTTGCACCAAAGAAGTGACTATCAGTATAGTTACTTCCATCGCGATTAAAAGCCATTAACCAAATTTCCATGTTATTATCCTTTGTGAAGACCAATGTCATTCCAGGTTCAAAAACAAAGTGTGTTTTAATAATATTCCAACTTTGATGTAACAGTTCATATTCACCTCCAACATTATTTGCCCCTCCATCATTCACAAGATTAACCGGAACTATAAACCTGTCGCCTTCCACATTAATAGTTATATTTCCGGCTTGACCTATCCCAGTTAAGAAAGAAGCTGGAATTCTCTGTACATTAAGTTTAAAGTTATTATATTTATATTTCAAATACATTAAGATACTAATAAACTCAAAACATCATAAACAATAAATGGAATATAATACCTGAGCCCTGTTCGCTGCAGCCCATTCACGACTTTGAAAACGAGAAAAACGTCCCTCAATTCCAGGGTATCCTCCAAATTCAATACCATCCTTATCATATCCTGTGACATAGTAGGTATCATCTCCTTCCTGGATGAAATGCAGCAACCTCACACCAACACCGATATTCTCATTTGCGAATTCGCTCCATTTGTATCCCTTCAATGCAATAGGTCTATGGTGTGGTGTCACTAATCTTACTTTTTTGAGAATCCTTCTATTGTTTATCAAGTAAACATATTTCTTCCCGTTGTATCCATCCTCTGAAAATGCAAGAGGCATATCCTGAAACATTTCCCGATAGGCATTATATCATCCTAAATCTTCTACGGCTTTTATTTCATATACAAATGAGTTATGTAATTGTTACCTGTGATTTCGGATAGGTTCGCCGGTTCACTAAAACTATGAATTCCAATGGCATTTTCCTATAATAACAATACTAACTAATCAATCTTAACATACATGCAACTAATCACCAACTGAAAACAAGTACAACATATATTATTATTATTTTTTGAAAGATCGATTTATTAAAATAAACAAGGCTAACAGCCATAACAAACATAAGTAAAACCATTACAACCAAAACCTAAATCATAAAAAGAGACCTCATAAACAACATCCCCAAACCGAATTAGACTAATGCAAACAAACCAGCCATTATCGATATGAATCAATAATCCTTCCGTATAACTAGAGGTGAACTACGATTAACACCCTCCTTAGTACAACATATATTATTTAATCCCTCAAAATAAAACTTAATTTCATTATCTTTATAATCAACAAATAATCTATAAAATATTACAATAAGTATGAAAACATAAACACAACAATGGGAAACCACTAACGATTGTGGTTTTTAACTCATAAACAAGTTTGCCTTTACATAGATTCAGATTTCGTTATATGAAAAAAAAATTATTGTTGACTAACCTTTTGATGTTCCTGATGGTTTGATATGCAAGTGGAAGTAGGCGCCTTAATGATGATTTTGTAGGTGTTAGGGTGTTGGTATACAAAGATTCTTAGTTGCATGTAAAAGACCCCTATATTTGTAGTTTGATCAAAATCGGATAAATCATGGTGTGGGCTTGATAGCATAAAGAGTATGGGCTTATGTGACATACTAATAGTGGGATTTTACACATTGTGTAATATGATGGGCCTCATAAACGAATTTGACACAATACATAGCTAATTTTCAGGTAACTGAATATTTGAAATTATTCTCATTAACTATTTTTTAGATTAATATTCTGTTTAAAACAAATCTTCAAAAACAATCGTATTAGGTCATCTTATATCATTCATAATTATAATCTTTCAGATTACATGGTGTTATAGATGAAGAACAAAACGAAAAAACAACCTTCGGATTCTAATATTCAGGATGAACATGGTAATATTAGTAACATGATCAACCAAGAGCATGGACATCTTTGTCTTCAAGAAAACTATTCAAATAAGCAAATATCTCCATCCAAGGTGCTTTGTTCAAGTTCTATGAATTCGAAAAATGATTATCATCAGGATGTATCTCATGGTAAACATTTTGTTGTATAATTTTAGGTTTTATATTCATCTTTATTCTTTTTCATGCTATTTAACATGTACATAAAAAACGCGTTAATTTATTTTATGTTTCCATCAATACATATGCAGATCTTCATAACCCAAATAACAAAAGAATATCGGTTAACATAGATAAACCATTACTCCATAATGTCTTATCTTTCAAAGATTTGCCATTTGTGCAATTGCATACTTCAGCCAAACGTAAACATGTTTCCATTCAAAAACCAATTGCCAAAACTACACGTATTGAACCAGGTTATTCAACAGGTAATTGCACATTATTTAAAAATATCAATATTTCAAATTGTTATTACTATACTTCCATTTTCCTTTGTATTCTAATGATTTTACAGCTAATACGAGGACGGAAGGTGCTTATTTTTTAAACAATAATGTCGTGAATTATCATCCAGAAGTTACAATTCAGCCAGAAAGATATCCTCTTTCCGATATCACGACAAGTAAGAACTAATATTAGCCTTTTTTGTAATAAGTTATATTTACTATGCAAACTTTTTGTAAAGCTTTATTCACTATATGTTTGTGATTTAGGTACATTGACTGCCAACAATCAATCATTAAACAAATCATCTTTTGGTAACAATTTTGTCACACCAAAACCACATGACATTGATTCATCAAGTACTTACAATGTAACACCGCAAAAAAGGCAGCGTGGACGGCCACGCAAGCCTCTTTTTGATTCAACAAATATAACACATAAAGTGCATGGAAGTTTGAAAAACACAGATAATCAACAACCTTCAACAAATAAGCAATATTTAGCTACTAAGTCTACTGTTGTTAGCCCAATTCTTAATTATCAGCCCATCTGTATACCGCGAACATATGCCTCTCCGTCTAACAATTCAAAATCTGTTCATTCTCAAACCAATAACTTACAAGTAGTAACACCTACAAGTACTTTTAAACCTAATGGTACGATCATTCCAACTGTTGGATCAACTGCTAAATTGTTGACACCACCACCAAGGGGCCGAGGACGCCCACGTAAGAGTGATACTGATTTTGTTAGCCCTACACCATTGCCGAATATACAAAGAGTTCCATTATCGGCCAGTACGTCAGGTACGAATTCTCATATATATATATATATATATATATATATATATATATATATATATATATATATATATATATATATATATATATATATATATATTTTTTTTTTTTTTCTTTTATTAAACCATATAATTATAAGGTAAATTACATTCATAATGTGGTTGTAGGTTCATTTTCATTCTCAAACCAAACATTACTCAACTCATGTTTTGTAAACAATCTTGCAAATCAAACGCCGGTTGTTTCACAAGATGCGAGATGTCAAAAGATTGTACCACCTTTAATGCGGTGTGGACG
Source organism: Artemisia argyi (assembly GCA_030686995.1). Classification (NCBI taxonomy): domain Eukaryota; kingdom Viridiplantae; phylum Streptophyta; class Magnoliopsida; order Asterales; family Asteraceae; genus Artemisia; species Artemisia argyi. The sequence goes on along the minus strand of CM060709.1, from coordinate 44,433,222 downwards.
CCCCTATAATTCTCCTGTAACAGTTGGCCATACATCAAGTGCTGTCAACGAGAAACCATCAAATCCAGTTACAATAAAACCACGTAATAAAGGTGGAAGGCCTCGAAAAAATCCTCAAAATAATGGTAATTTTTTCGTTATGCAGTTCTTAATAAATTACTATTTATATACAATCTTTATTACCTTCAAATGTTCATGTTATCCATATCATAATATATATTTAACTTTATTTCCAGTAGTTGATCAATCAATACCAACAAATAATACATTTCAATCTTCATGTGAAACTCCAATTAACCGTACCCCATCGTTTGATCCGAATATTGACTCCTGCATTACAAAAGGTAATTCATTATATTTTAAAACTATTTTTTTAATAATGCATCTATGTATACATATGTACGTCATAAGTTAACACCGACATACATTATTGTATCTGTTACATTTAATAGATCATCACACACGATTTACCATTCAACAACATGTTCCAACCACCCCTTTCAGCAATGGTCTTGGATCATCATCTCCTATTTGTACAACTCCTGATGTTACAAATGGTAAACAACCTATTAACTCCAATGCTACGAGTTTTTTTTTTTTTTTTTTTTTTTTTTTTTTTTTTTTTTTTTTTTTTAATTTATCAAAATTAAGAATTGCTATACACGAACTTCTTTATATAATATTCAAATATCATACCATTATTCATTACAGGTAAACCTTCAACGACTAATAAGAGAACAAGATTCAGAAACAGGACCCCTGTACACTTTGACATTGGTAAGATATACTACTAATTGGTTTTTATCTACTATATTTGGTCATGATAATATAATTAACATTATATAAAATACAGGTAGTCCTTCAATTATACCATCAAGTAGTGTAATTGATCATACAGTTGAATCATCTTGTGAAGTTAGCACAAGTAAAAAAGGCAAGTCAATTGCCAGTATTACTCCAATTGATTTGTCAGACCAAGATACTGAAGACGAATATGGATATACTGATCGTATATCAGGCATTTCTAAAGGTTCATATCATATTCAATATTAATACTAACTATTCGTTTTTGTGTATGTTTTATATCATTTCATTAAAATACATTTTGTAAAATTTTAATAGAGTATTTTGACCACGGAGATCCGACAGAACAGTGCGACAAATGTGGTGCGTTGTTGTGGTTTGCTGAAAGTAAAAGGGGGTCTACTAATGCTGTTGATGATGGATATTCTATTTGTTGTGGTCGAGGAAAAGTTACACTACCAGTGCCTAAGAAGAATCCTCCAACTTTGTTAACTCAACTTTTAAAAGCAGAACACCCTAAAAGCAACACTTTTTTGGATAACATACGTCGTTATAATTCCATGTTTGCTTTTACATGGATGTCTGGTAAACAAGATAAGACAGTTAATACTGGACGCGGTCCATATTGTTTTAGAATACAAGGGGAAAACAACCACGTAATGGGGGATTTGTTACCAAAAAAAGGCGAGCCACCTAAGTTTGGACAGCTTTACATATATGATCCAGCAAATGAGGTTCAAAATCGAATTAATGTTGTTAGGTTAGTATTATTTTTAATATATTCAAATTTTCTATTTGCACATTATCCTTATGCATATTCTAATTATTACAATTCACTTTTTTTTTAGTTCGAGTGATAATGCATCTTCGTCAACAACAAACAGCATAGACCCACAACTCACAAAAGAAATAAAAAACATGCTGAATGTTAATAACCCTTTGGTTCAGAAGTATAGGTACGCTGGAAAAAAAATGGCGGAAGGTAAATCAAATGTCAGGATAAAGCTTATAGGTAGACGTCCACATGATGGTAGGAATTATGACCTACCAACTTCAAATGAAGTAGCAGCCCTCATTGTTGGTGATTTTGATTCGATGGCTACTGAAAGAGACATCATTGTCCATGAAAATAGTGGAAAAATGAAATCAATTAGCGAGCTCCACGTGTCATTCCTTCCATTACAGTATCCGTTGTTGTTCCCTTACGCGGAAGATGGGTATCGTACAGACATTTACCATAATGGTATTACCGATGATACACCTGATGAAAAAAAAAATATGTCACCATGCGTGAATGGTTTGCATATCGTCTTCAAGAACGGCCGAATGTTTTTTCAACAATTTTGAATGGAAGAAGGTTATTTCAACAATTTTTGGTTGACGGTTATACTATGGTGGAGGCTGAAAGGATGCGATACGTACGGAAAAAGAATAAGGAACTTAGGTGTGAGACGTATACAAGATTAGCACAAGCAGCGGAGCAACAAAACCAACCTAATAAAAAACGTGGAACCAAAGTTATATTACCGTCATCATACACCGGTAGTCCACGTTACATGTTACAAAACTATTTGGATGCCATGGCCATGTGCAAGTTCTATGGATATCCAGATTTGTTTATTACATTTACATGTAATCCGAAATGGCCTGAAATTACAAGGTTTCTCAAAGAGAGGGGTTTGAAATCTGAAGATCGACCAGACGCTACCACGAGGGTATTTAAAATGAAGCTTGATCAATTGTTAAAGGATATAAAAGAGAAAAAAATCTTTGGAAAAGTTCGAGCAGGTAAATAGCCTCTAATGAATTAAATACTTTGTGTAATTTTGATTAACTATTAAACGTGTCTGTATCTTTTAATTAACAGAAGTATATACGATAGAGTTTCAGAAGCGTGGTTTGCCTCATTGTCATCTTTGTGTATGGTTGGAATCATCTGATAAGTTGAGATTACCGGCTGACATAGATAGGTGCATATCCGCTGAAATACCAGATAAAGATCAAGACCCCGAGCTACACCAATTGGTCAAAGAATTTATGATGCACGGCCCATGTGGTCCTGAACATAGAAACTGCCCATGCATGGTTGATAATAAGTGTTCTAAGGATTTCCCCAAGAAATTCAATGAGTCCACTTTCATTGATGGCGATAGTGGATATGCAATATACAAAAGAAGCGATAATGGCAGAACTGTTAGAAAGCAAGGAGCTGATCTTGACGGTGGTTATGTTGTCCCGTACAACCCTACTTTATTGAAGAGGTACTAAAATTGTTTATGAATATGTCCTCACACTTACTTTATGTATGGAATTATAAATTTATATTTTATGTTGTTTATAGATACCAAGCTCACATCAACGTAGAATGGTGCAATCAGTTTGGATCGATTAAGTACCTTTTTAAGTACATAAATAAAGGTCCAGATAGAGTTACTGCCGGTATTGAAGATGAAGAAAAGGATGAGATTAAGGATTTCTACGACTGTCGCTACTTATCTTCATGTGAGGCTGCGTGGAGAATTTTCAAGTTTGAACGATTACCATTCCACCTCCCAAACCAACAGTCGGTTGTGTTTGATCCGACTGAAAGTATTGACTATCAGCTTGAGAAGACCTCTGCAAATACTTCAAAGTTTTTAGCTTGGATGGATCTTAATAAAACAGATACAGCGGCTCAAAATCTTTTGTACGTCGAAATCCCAAAATATTATGTTTGGAATAAAACCAAAAGAATTTGGACTGAAAGGAAGCAAGGTATATATATATATATCAAACAAACTTTTAGAATTTATGCATCATAAATTTTTTCAATGCTATTATATTTTTTTTACTAAACACTGTTGGATGTTCTATAATCATTTATTTATTTTGCATAGGTAAAAGCATTGGACGGATACATCATGTTCCTCCTTCTTGGGGCGATCTATTTTATTTACATAGGCTTTTAAACCATGTCAAAGGTGCTAGCGAGTGGCATCATTTTAGGGAGTTTGAAGGTGTTGTGTATCCTACATGCAAAGATGCCTGTTTTGCACGTGGATTGCTAGATGATGACAAGGAGTACATCGATGGCCTTATTGAAGCAAGTCAATGGGGAATGGGAGATTACTTACGAAATTATTTTGTAAGTTTAATATTAACTGATACTATGTCGAGGCCTGAGATTGTTTGGGAGAAGTCTTGGAAACTATTGGCTGAAGATGTGTTACAATTAGAACAGAATAAAAGAAACCATCCAGGTAACAAATCATTTACAATTTAACTAAATTGTTACCTATATAAACATAATATATTTAAGTTGCAGCATTTATAAAAAGCAATATTTTTTTCAACAGATCTTGAGCTAAGTGATAATCAACGATACAATATATGTTTAACGTACATTGAGGAGAAGTTACTTAGCTGTGGTAGGAGCTTGAAAAATATAGTTAACATGCCTTACCCTAATTCCGAGTTTACAATGGAAGGATACAACCGATTGATATATGATGAATTAGATTATAAAATCCCGGAACTTATCCTACAACATGAATCCCTATATAACAGTTTGACTAACGAACAGAAAGGAATTTACGAGACTATTATTGATGCATGCAATAATAACAGTGGTGGAATGTTTTTTGTATATGGTTACGGAGGCACTGGTAAGACCTTTTTGTACAAGACTTTGACCGCAGCTTTAAGGTCTAAAGGTGAGATTGTTCTTAATGTGGCATCAAGTGGTATAGCATCACTTTTGCTTGATGGTGGAAGGACGGCCCATTCTCGGTTTGCAATACCTATAAATATTGTTGAGGATTCTATGTGTTCAATTAATGGAATTGGAGAACTTGCCGATTTGATAAGGCAAACAAAGTTAATTATTTGGGACGAAGCTCCAATGATTAATAAACTTGCATATGAAGCTTTTGACAGAACATTGAGAGACATCTCTTTAGACATAGGGGCTGATGAGAAGGTATTCGGTGGTAAAGTTGTTGTTTTTGGTGGTGATTTTCGGCAAATATTACCGGTCATTCCAAATGGTAGTAGGCAAGATGTTGTACATGCTTCGTTGAACATGTCATATTTATGGAGGTATTGCACTGTTTTAAAACTTACCCAAAACATGAGGCTTAGAGTTGGTTGCAATCCAGATGACGCTGCAGAAATAAATGAATTCGCGGAATGGATATTGAATATAGGCGATGGGAAAATAGGTGGTAATAACGACGGTCATGCGGAGGTTGAATTCCCTGAAGATATGCTAATACCTAACTCTGACGATCATATTGACGCCATAATAAAGGAAACTTATGGTAATTGGGAGGATAATTTGTCGGATCCGACATACTTCCAAGACCGAGCTATTCTTGCACCAACTCACGATATGGTGGACAAAGTTAACGAACGCATGATGTCCAAACTACCTGGTAGGGAGAAGGTTTGCTACAGTTCGGATTCTGTGTCTGATATAGACGTGGATTTTAACTACGATGAGTCGATGTACACCACTGAATTCTTAAACACAATAAGAATGTCTGGCATTCCACATCATAAGTTAGTTCTCAAGATTGGTGCTCCGATAATGTGTTTACGTAACATAGACCAACGAGGTGGTCTATGTAATGGTACAAGGTTACAAATTGTTAGGATGGGGATCAATAATATTGAGGCAAAGATCATAGCTGGTGGTCAATTAGGGACAGTTATTGCTATTCCTCGCATGAACATTAGCCCGTCTGATAAGAAGATGCCTTTTCAGCTCAACAGAAGACAATTCCCGATATCAATTTGTTTTGCCATGACAATTAACAAAAGTCAAGGGCAAACATTATCAAAGGTTGGTCTTTACCTTGAGCGACCGGTATTTTCTCACGGACAACTATATGTGGCTGTATCAAGAGTTAAAAGCAAGAAAGGTCTAAAGGTGTTATGTTGTGATAAAGACGGCAACTATTGCAATCACACAACAAACGTTGTCTATAAAGAAGTACTTCAGAGGCTTTAGTTTTATTTATATTCATAAATGTAGACGTTTTATTCCCTAAAAAATAAGACTCTCAATGTGTTTACCTTCATTCATTTTTTTTCATATAAATTTTGTGTTTTTGTACGACAAATTTTTATGTTTGTCAACATTATGCATTTTTTTCCCTCATTATATGTATGTTTTTTTATATAGCTTACATGTAATACATTTTAATTTTTTCTAAAAAAAAAAAAACTTAATGCTAGCGCCCCATCGGGGCGGGCCTAAGGCTAGTAACTAATAATCTGAAAGAAATAAACTAAGAAAAAGTATTAGATCAAAATCCATTGATGCAAAAATTACCAACAAAACACCTTCGACATCTAGTGGTACCATCGTCACATACGAATTCACATTAATGAAGATCGACGGCTACACACAATCAAATTCGATATGTAAAGATTCGGCAACGTATCACAAAAAATAATAATAATAAAAAAAATAGAAATATTCCGGCAACGTATCACATATAATATACAGATTTTGTGAGGGTTTTAGTAATTTTTTTTATTGAGATCTAAAAGATTGTGGATGAGATAGAAAATAAATGAGCAGTTTTTTTATTATTGAAAAGGAGGCGTAATGTATGTGTGTTACGATTTAGGGAAATGAATGTAAAGTCAATTACCCACAATGCCCTTATTATGTTATTTAAAGTTTTGATTTATTTTAATGCCTTAAATCCACATGTCATCTCTTTATTGGTGCCTATTGTATCCTACTTTAAAAGTGTACACCACATGAACAAATATCTATATATATATATATATATATATATATATATATATATATATATATATATATATATGCTTATCTATAACAATCACCTAAATATGTAAGAAACAAATAAAATAGTTGGTATCCCAATCTTTGGTTCCATTTATATAAGCATGCATGATCTTGTGTGATTTTCATGGTACCTGCGTATGTTAACTAAATTAAGAAAAAAAGAAGACCAAGTTAATTAAAAAACATCTAAAAGATGTGTGAATAATCTCCAAAATGTTGCAAAAGAGAATTTACATATCGCTACCAACAATCAAAGATCTAAAAGATGTGTGAATCATCTTCAAATGTACATACTAAATGTGATTTTGACCGGTTTATATAGGCATGAATTAGGTTAAATCATTAATTATTCTTGCAACTTTTCGCAACCCTTGCACTTCGTCTAACCGACTTTTAATTCTATACTAAATGCCATGTGATCAATTCGGGCAGCCCTTGCACTTCATCTCCTTTCATGATTGTATAGTTATTATGAGGCTACATTGAATTCCGAGCATTAGCTATCTTGTACTCTATGCAATCTTGATGCCTACACAATAAATTATAGGACTGAATCTTATAGTATTATAAATTTCATTAGTATATCATATTTCATATACATCGAGTTTACAAAAAGTGTTATACATAAGCAATAAAGTCAAGAAACTCTCTTTACATTTGTAATCTTCTTCAAATAATAGTAAACCATTAAACGCCAAATACCAGTAAACCTCAAATACGATGCTCAAATTCCAATTACTAGTAAATCCCCTAAACGTCTCAAATACCAGTACACCTTATCACGCCTTATCGCACCTCATCTCATGCCAAGCCTTAAGACGATGCCTTAGTCTATTGCGTGGTATGGAGTGGAGGTGACGCCTCGCGCCTTTGCGAGGCCTTTGCGGCGCCAAGGCGCGCCTTTTAGAACACTGCTCGTGACCCACATCAAAAATGCAACAATTAGGTGATCAGTTCACCGAGTTATACTTGGTGTGAAGTGGGGTCATTTGTTTTATTTTATTATTTTTTATTTGGTTTGTGAGTGTGTGTAAAGTATTTAGTATGATATTTGTATAAAGTGAGTATTTTAATAAAAAGTAAAATCAATGTGACTATGTTAACAAATAAGTGAGTGGGAGTGTGGGGTAGTGAGATAAGAGAGAAAGCTGATGTGGCGCTGATATGTAACGTGGAAATGCATTTTTTTGTAGCGACTATGCCATCCAGCCTAAATGTTCATTTTTGTTTCAACCAATCAAAAGTGATTTTAGTAGGTAAAGATGATATTTGGTTAGAAGATAATGTAGTTATTGAGAATTTTTAAAACTTTATGCAATACCAAAGTAAATATTTATTTTGTGACACAAGGAGTAAATGTTGATGTGGGACTTAGTAACAACCGTTGATGATATGGTTAGGCTGACATTCTTTCTTTCAAAACAAATGAGGTTAAAAGACTAAAAATCACTTAGGGGGTGGCATTGTAGTCGGTATTGGGTCGGCAACCGTCGGCGTGAATCGGCAACACAAAACCACACACTCGGCATGGCCAAATCGGCATTCCATCCGGTATCAATTACCGATTCGGTGTGAGAATTTGCATTAAATATTTTGGACCGTTGCAATGGTTTAGGGAGTTACCGTTTGACAATTTCCACATTTTCAAAAAATAAAATAAAATAATAATAATAATAATAATAATAATAATAATAATAATAATAATAATAATAATAATAATAATAATAATAATGTTTAGGCATCGATCGGCATAACATTGCCACTAAACATATGGACTTAGGCATCCAAAGGCATGAAATTAGTTGGCTTAACATGATTGACTAATTACAATTATTTTCTAGGCATCATTAGGCATGGTTGCCACCCCCTTAGACATTAACTAAAAATAAAAATTAAACCTAGATGAAAGAACTTTTTATTGCCACCTCTAATTTGTTCTGTAAAATTTATATGTTTTCCGACAAATATTTTTTGCTTAACAAACACAAAATAATAATAATAATAATAATAATAATAATAATAATAAAAAATAAATAAATAAATAAATAAAAAATCATACTTGCAACGAACTTTGGTTTTTCACATGACTATTTCCTGAGGGTGTCAATTTTCGACACAACATGATAATTTACACGACCCTGACACGAAGTTAGACAAAAATGTTTGAGTCAAGGATAAACAAGTTTGAGCCAAAAATAGATCAACTCATCCAACCAGTTTAATAAACAGGTCGTATTTAAGTTGAGTAAGTATTAAAAAGGTCAACCAGTGACCTTGTGTCTCTAAAGAAATACAATATTTAACTTGGATTTATCTTGGATTTTTATTAAATGTATTTCGTTATGTAACTAATATGACATTAAATCAGGATTATAACTCGGATATAACTGAAATTGAGAAACCACCAACATTCTTAAATACTCCCTCCGTCCCATAATTATAGTCCACTGTTGACTTTTTAATTTTTTATTTTTCAACTTTAACCATAAATATTTTAATTTGTGTTATATATTACTTGATGCAAAATATATGAATAGATTGAGTTTTAAATGTATTTATCATTCGTATAATTTTTATCAAGTATTATATAACACAAATAAAAATATATAAGGTCAAAGTTGCAAAATGAAAACTTAAAAAGTCAACAGTGGACTATAATTATGGGACGGAGGTAGTAGGTTAAAAGTGTCACAAACAGGTTACACTGTTATGAAAGTCTGGGTTAAAGTTGAGTATCTTGATGCGATTAATAAAAGGGTCGTGTTTGTGTGAAGGTTATAACAACCTGACAACCTACAAACCCATATAAGTCAACCGAACACGACTAAATTGACACCTCTCTATTTCCCTAGAGGAAGAGAACGAATTCTCTATATATACTAATCCTGTTGATGGCTGCAAAAAATAATAAACAATTAATAAAATATAATATCCTTAGTAACCAAATGTTTTTTTTCTGGACTGTTGTCTTAGCCTGTTTTGTGAGCCACTTTAGGCCCAGTTATTAACGAGTAGGGCATGCCTTAAATTATAAAACTGATACAAATTTATTTGCATTTCTTTTTAGTAATATTATTTTATGTAATTTAAAGTTTTAATATGTGGTGTTGAATTTTGACCAAATGAGACTTTATTGAGCTTTGAAAGATTGAAAATTGAGGTGGGGTCATTTTAAACGAGAATTTTATTGGCTAAATTGCTACTGTGGTCGAGGGATGACGGTGGAGGGCGCGTGCCTGGTGTTACTGTCGAGAAAAGGTTGATGGAGCATCGGTGTGGTGGCGGTGATGAACAACAATGTTGGTGGTGGCGCGTGGATGGGGTTGTAAAGCGCGTCGAGGTTCGAAACTTTCCAGAAACAAGGAAAATGGACCGATCTATAAGTTTGGGTGATAAAAAGTCTCGCCGGAAAAATTGGCCTGAAAAGTTTCCCGGCAATGTTGGTTGGCTGGAGAAGGTGACAGGAGGAGTGGTGAGAGAGAGAGAAGAGAGAAAGTATGTGTGTGTATAAATGAGAGAGTGAGGAAATGAATAAAAAAATGGGTTTTTATATATTTAAGAAGGACTAAATCTGGACAAAACAAACTCAACGGGTGGAACCATAACTGCTGGGCGGAGGACCTAAGGAGTCAAATAGCTAAACTTTTTGATAAAATACTTCGGGACCCATTTGACGTAACAAACGGACTCGAAAAATTATGAAACTTGCGCCGTTGTTTTCGAAATAATTTTTTCAATAAAAACGAATATAAATATGTTAAAATTTCTAGAAATTAATTTATTTGGCAATCCGATTTGTAAAAACTTTATAACATGTATATTGGTAAACCAAAAACACATAATGTACCACCAACACTTCCGTCAAAACCTCTTTCCATTTTTTATGGAAAATAAATTATGAAACAACAAAGCGTAAGTCACCCCATCTACTAAAAAAATAACTAAAATTTACAAAATAATATTCCAACGCAATCCCGCGGCAACTCGCAGGCTACGCAGCTCGTATATTACTATACGACATTGCGCCGGCCAAATTTGCATAAAATAACATTTTTTTCTTTGGGCTTATTTTGGTCCAGGAGCTTTAACCAGGCCCATCAACTTTTATATAACACAAATTTGTATGTTATACTTTCACAGTTTCACTGTCTATTAGCAATTAAATTTATCACATATCACATTTTAAGTTCCAAGAGACATTTTTATATGCCCACACACCCCTCCACTATTCATTAACTGAAAATTACAAAATATGTTACAAATGTTTATTCTAAACATATACAAATTAATGACTTAGTAATGTTGGCAAATTCAAGTTACACAAACCTTTAAACAAAATTTTATAACCAATCTAAACAAATAAAAAAAAAAAAAAAAAAAAAAAAAAAAAAAAAAAAAAACCCAAAACAAATAAACGATTACTACTATTCGATTATATTCGACTGCAACAGAAACATAAAATGACAAACGAAACAAAATCCTAATTCTTTTTGACAGTTTTTTAGAAGAAAAAAAATGTCCTAAAAAGCCCCGCCGCAACACAGCGGGTACTATATTCCTTGTTATGAAACTATATAGTTAGGAAATTTTGATAACGCTGCCACCCCTCTTACAAATTCTAGTTACAACTCCTATGTTCTTCTTTATTAATAGGTAGCCCACAACTTGAGTCCACCTGATTGCTTTGCCCAAATATATAAAAATAATCATTATTAGGCCCAACATTCATCACAAGGCCCGCTCAATGGCCCAAAAAGTATAGCATAAAATAGCACACCGCCCTTGTAAAATCATTCGTTGAAACTATATACAACAAATAAACTTGACGATCGAATCATAGTCAGACTATCACTAAAGTAAGTCTTTTTGCACCAAACGTTTTTAAGTTTTCAGTAACATCAATAAATGTGTTCATCGGTTCTTGGGATTTTAGGTTGTACATTTTGAGTTTATCGGTTTGAATTTTCCTAAAACCAAAACCAAAACCAAACCAAACCAATTCAATTTTAATAAGCATAAAATCAATACAAACATCAATTTTGATTTCTGTTCGGTTTCGGTTAAAGCCCTAAACCGGTTTCGCTTTCGGTTTTGTTACGTAGATATAGTTTTTTTTTTTTTTTTCCCTCGTTAATCCTTTGTCATGCCATAAACCAGATTAGATACCTCGGATTGTTTCAACACAAACCATAAAAATTTTGGTTCAGTTTTATCGGCTTCAAGCTGGTTTACTTTTTGGTTTATTCGGTTTCAAACCAAACACTAAACGCCCCTATCAATAGTTGTCTTGAATGACAATGTATTGAGTATTGACAACATATTAATTTTAAGGTTGAGCTTTAAGGTACTAACCTGCCAACATGTCAACCCGAGTATTGACAACATATTAATTTTAATGTTGAGCTTTAAGGTACTAACCTGCTAACATGTCAACCCCTCAAGCCCCCACACAAATTGTCACATAATTAATTTATACAGTATCATTTTAAATATTTTATGCTAATTTATGATTCTTGATTATTAACTCTTGTGTTTCTTCTTGTTCCATAAGGTAGAAACAAGAACATATGGGCGTTTTCGTTGATCATTACATAATTCTCGGGTTTCCATCTGGTGTAGAAGGTCCCAAGGTCTCAAATGAAGAGATAAAGAAAGCTTACCGAATAAAGGCATTGGAATTACATCCAGACAAGAGATGTGATCACCCTAATGCTGTTGCTGATTTTCAACAGCTTCAAGCATCTTATGAAATCCTCAAGGATGAAAATACTAGAAAAGTTTTTGATGATGATCTCATGCTACGAGTAAAACAACAACAACAACAACAACAACAACAACGAAAAATGCAAGAAGAGCAGTATGATTTTGAACTCAAAATCAAACGTAGGAGAATGGTGCCTGATCCTGTAAAGAATAAGTATTTTAGTAAAAGGATATCAAGTCTGCTCGCCCGAAGGATGGCTGATTATGAAGAAAGCAATCGGAGAATGATGGCTGAATGCGAAGAAAGAAAGCGTAGGGAAATAATGTCTGGTTTTGGAGAAAGAAAGCGTAGGAAAATGAAAACTATGTCCGAAATCGTGTGGTAGTTATACATCTTCAACGTACAGTCACTGCCAGTGAACATGTGAAATCTCATAATGGTCCAAAGATAAACGAAGACTGTGTTGGAGTAAAGGCCGGTTATATAGCTAGTGATCATTTATCCTCTGAAATTGCAGGATTTCTTGTTAAGAATCCAATTGTGAACTATATGACACTTGGTATTGCCTTACAAGTTGTATTGTATCCTTTGAGTAAATTTTTGGATTTTAACGTTAACGTTAGGTGATGACGTTGCTTTAATCCGAACGCATATTTTCTTTAATGATGTAAATATTTTTTTTCAGATGTTTATTTTTATTACAAAGGCTCTGGAGAAGTATGATCTCCTGTTTGCTCGACTTATCATCAGTATGTACCCGAATTCATGTAACATATTAAACCCAATTTGACCCACCATATAAGTACCTGTTGACCATCAGACCGATACTTAGAACTTATTACTCTAAACAAAACCCATTTTGACCCGTTATGGTTGTTACAACCCAACTGACTGCCATCTCTGGTAGTGACCATGGGTCTTTGCTAAGAGCAGTAAAACCCTTAAAACAGAAGATGTTATTTATGTAATGAATTCTGTAGACATTTTTATTGTATGATGTTAGCTTAGACAAAAGATACATTTTTATTGTATGTTAGAGGTGGCAAACGGGGGTATTCGCGTAACAGGTCAGAATGGGTATTTTTTAGAGGTGGCAAAATAGGCGTTCGGGTAAAAAAAAATATATATATATTATAATAGATATTTATTAAGAATAACTATTATTATAATAGATATGATAATATTATAAAGATTCTGAATAAAAATGGAAATGATAGAATATGAGAAACTAACTATAAATATGATAATCTTAGATATCTTATAAATCTTCGCCCTGTATGCAAGATTACAAACCTCTGTCTCAAACACAATTGCTACATTGATGATCAGATCATAGTCGACCATCAGCAAGGAGTAAGTTCTTTTCACCATAAGTTCTAAGCTTTTCGGTATTTATTAAGATCACGTAAATAATTATCTTGATTTGCGTATGTGTTTACTGTAAGCTGAACTAATAAAAGATTAATTGCTAGTTCGATAGCATATGAATAACATAATTAGTGATCCATCTACTGTTTTTTCTTTTAAATTGAAAGTAATAGTATTGTGAGTTATTATATTACTACGTAATTATTAACTGATTGATGATTACACCCGTTAATATTTTGTAAAACGTATTCAGGCAAGTATAGGGCGATTTTTTTTTTTTTTTTTTAAACCGGTATAGGGCGATTGTTAACAACCAGTTCATTGTATTTGTTGATTATATATATAGTTTTTGGAATAAACATAAACGGTACGCAATAGGCAACGATTGAGTCAGTTTGACTCCGAATTGCATATTATTTGCTTCTTAACGAGCCCGTCCTCCTTGGACCATAACTGTTATCTTCACAGACATCCAAATATGGGCATGCCAGCTTGCTCTTTTTTACTCATGGGTCAAACACGAATCCTAAAATAGCTTCTAATTCTCATGCAAACTTTGTTTGGGATGAAATTTTCGTATTGAAATTTCCTAAAGAGAATTCCTATTTTCTAATTGTATAATTTGCTAGGCGTCCGTTTTATATCTAAAAATAGTGGGTGTCAACAGGAGAGCTCTACGACTTATGATTAACAGATTCCTTTTAGTAATATCAGTAATTTTGACCCGGTCTTTTTAAAGCGGGTTAAAATGGGGCTTCAAACTTTTGGAGTGATATTCTCTAATTTGCTGTTTTATGTAGTTTGAGAAGCAACTTTTGAAATGAATAAAATTGTTCTTGGTTCTCCATGTGGCTTCTGACTCATGTTTTTTCGTTGTTAGTTCAAATAGGTAATATGGGCGCTTTTGTTGATCATTATATTATTCTCGGGTTGCCAACAGGCGAGGAAGGATCCAGGCTTTCAAAGGAAGAGATAAAGAAAGCATACCGTATAAAGGCTTTGGTGTTACATCCAGACAAGAGACCCGAACACCCTAATGCTGTCTCCGATTTTCAGCAGCTGCAAGCATCTTATGCTATCCTCAAGGATGAAAAAACTAGGAAAGCTTTTCATACTGACCTCATGATACAAGTTAAACAACAAAAGTCTCGACAAGCTTCTAAGCACAGGAAGATGATGCATGATCCACCAAAAGAGAAAGAAGAAGAGAAGGCCGCTTCTTATTCTTATTTGTATCCTAATTCGCATTTGCGTCCTGATTCACATTCGCATCCTGATTCTCATTCATATCCACATTCACATTCATATCCTGATTCGCATTCGTATGCCGATTGGCATTCGTATCGTAATTCACATTCATATCCTGATTCTCATTTGTATTCCCATTCACATTCGTATCCTGATTCTAATTCATATCCCCATTCACATTTGTATCCTGATTCGGATCCGTTTGCTGATTGGCATTTGTATCGTAAGTTGCACCCATATTCTGATTCTAAGTGTTATTCGAATTCTTATGGTAATGATCCTTGTTCTTATTGTCATTATACATCCTTATCTTACCAAGGAACATGGTCAGCGCAACGATTCATGAGCCCCAAAGTGTGCATGGCATTTGGGGACGCTGTTCCTTGTTCTAGCTCCTGGTCATCTTGTTCTTATCCTCATTTTTCTTCCCCCTTTAGGGACATATAAATTGACACACGGATTCACAAGGCATAAAGTGAGTATGACATTTGGAAGCCTGAAAAAATATCTTTCTATTTCTCTTCTTCTTTTTCTTCATCTTCCTCCTCTCCTTTCTCTTCGAGGGGAACATGAGTGGCTTAAAGATTTAGGAAGCCTAAAGCGAGATCGCTATTTGGGGGCCTCAAAAGAATTTATAACAAGCTAAAAGATATTTAGTTTTTTATATTGTCTTTCTCCTTTGATGCAAACTGCTTGAAAAACTTCTGACTTATATATTGCTTGTTAGACAATTTTTGATATAAAATGTTGAACTAGTTGTTGCCTTGATGATTATTTTTGGATATTATAAACTTTTATTGGACCATTATCTACTAGAAGATCTCTCGGACTGTGTAATTTTTTGCTGTACTATTTTTTGTGCTGTGGTCTTTTAGATTCTGTCCAAAGCCACTTTGTGATTTTGTTTGACATTCAATTCAATATCTACTTTTCTGTTGCAAAATTGGGTGACTAGATTTATATTTTTGTGTTAATTGTTCATCAACTAGATAGTTTTATATCAATATAAATTACTAAAAACATTCAATGTAATAAGTAGTACATTAGACCTAAGTTGCACTAAGCATTAGCAATTAATAGTACCGGTGTGGAGTAGCTCTTTGTTTTATCAAAGTTCTTGGTAATGTAGTTGTATCAGTTAAAGTGTAAGATGACATAAAAGTTAATACTAAGGTTTCTTCAAGTAGCATTTTATAAAAAAAAAAAAATAATAATAATAATAATAATAAAATAAAATAAAATTACACGCTCATTGTCAAACAAGCTTTCAATCTTCAATGTTAAACGCTCTTAAGTGTTCTTAAGATCTCTTTGCCAAACATATACTAAAGCACGCGAGCCCCTATTAAAAAAAAATTAAAAAGTTTTGAGATTTGAGATTTGAGTATTTCTGTCAAATAGTATTCGTAAAAAATCGATTGTATTATTAATAAATATTGTCTTCTTAAGATGTAATTAGGAGAACAAGACACGTAAGCAAGATGTTTGGTTCATAAGAACATTGGACAAGGGAACTGCAAGGCCCTTTGCTTGTTAGATTGCTCTTATTAGCCATATATCATGTCATGTAATTAAAGGCATGATTGTCAGAATTTGCAGGCATGATCTACAAATAGCAAATCCAAATATTTATCCTAGTAGAAAAACTACTCAAGAGTTCTATCCAACGGCTACATAATGCATTTTGTCATATGTAACAGAATCACATCAATTTCGGCTTTAATTTAGCTCATTGCACGGTATACAGAACACGGATGCAATGATTGATACACAAATTGTTGGAGAGACACTGAAATTACGACATAATTCATGGACCTCGTGCTGGACCAAAGCAGAAACACCCGACAGCCTGATCTTCAGGTATCATACCTCCTCCCTTGCTAGTATCAATGGCCTCTAGTAACTTCACAACTTCATCCATCTCGGGACGCTTATCTGGATTTGCATCCCAACATCTCCTCATTATGTTAGCTAATGAGCTTGGGCAGCATCTTGGTATTTCTGGCCTCAAATTCTGTTAATAGAATGCGTGTTATATTAAGTTATAAGTGTGTGGCATAGTAATTAGAAAAAGCTTCCATTTTATAGTATAAATTAAAGGCTAGTTAATTCGAACAGGGAAAATGTGATATACTAAAAATATCACATTTGTTAATAGAATGTGTGTTGTATTAAATTATAAGTGTTAGTAAGTAGACAAAACTTCCATTTTATAGCATAAAGGCTGATTAATACAAACAGGGAAAATGTACTAAAAATATACTATCACTGCACATTTGTTAAAATATGGGACACAGTATATTATTTTTGTTTCCGGATGGCTATTACAGTCTCAAACAATGTATTTTTATCGCTAACACAGTAACTATAATATCACATCCTTTTGAAACTTTAATGATCATATTGAAACATAAAAGAACGTGATCATTTGTAAGAATTTAATTTACAATAATAGAACTTCATTTGAAATTGGTTAATGTGTTGGCTGAAACTTTAATGGCCATACCTAAACAAAAAATATAGCGTGCATATTGCAATAAAATAAAGTGAAAACATGTTAGTGTTTTATGACATTTGTCCATAAAAAATGAGGAGATAACACGAGGTGACTCACATGTCGAACAACTGCAGATGAAACTTCAGCAAAACTGAGAAATGGGTATGGAAGATCACAACAGTAAGTTTCCCATAAGCATACACCAAAACTGTATACATCACATTTTCTGTTGTAAGGGTTTCCTTGAAGGACCTAGTGAAACCATTTTTAGTATTAGAAGTTGTTACGCGATTAAACATGTACAACAGACGCAGACAGTTATTGACAGAATCACCTCAGGAGCCATATAACCTAGGGTTCCGGTTTCACCCGTCATGTCTCTAGGATTCTGAGCTTCAACACGAGCAACACCAAAATCGGCAATTTTTAGGTTTCTATTAGCATCTAGCAACATATTTTCGGCTTTAACATCACGATGTACAATCTTCTTTGAGTGGAGGTAACTCATTCTGCAGTAACACTAACATTTTTATACCTTCAAGAAATATGCAATTTATAATTATGCAAATAAAGTGGGTACAATAAAAAAATGGCATATAGATCACCTTCACAATCCTACAATTTTAAATACGCCTTTGTATATTTAGCTATTTTGTTGTAATGAATGAGAATCTATGTGTGATGGTGAGGAACTCACCCTCTAGACAGATCTAAAGCAAGTTGAATCACAGCTTTAAAAGGAAGCTTCTTTCTCCTATTCTTAAACAACAACCCTTTTAATGTCCCGCCTGTCAGAAACTCAACAAGCACACAACAAGCCTTTGCAGGAAGTTGATCAGTCAGATTACCACTCGATGTTTTTGGAGGCATCCTCAGATTTGATGTTCCCATTGAGGCACCAACAAACTGCATCCAACTTTACAATTGTTGAGAACATTAAAAGAAAAGGTTGTATTTTTCGAACCTTCATGATGCATATGCATGAATAGAAATATGCCATTACGTACTCTAGTAACATTTGGATGGTCTAACTTGTGCCAAACAGCAACTTCTTGCCGGAATGATGCTCGTAAAGCAGCCAGTTCAGTTGTTGTTGCCATGTCATCTTCACCCCAATCCAGCAGTTTTACTATAACAGGATAACATGAACAATAAAGTTCAAATAGTACAATTTCACTATTTTGGGTCGTTATGTATACATTTTTATCTCCACATTCATGGAAACATGTACACATTTACTACATTCTTACGCTTTATGTATATTTTATGAGTGCGTGCACAATGAATCCATAAGAGTTCTTGTGTAAAACAAAACAAGGAATTTACCAGCAACATCTTGTTCATCATAAGTTCCACGATAAACAGTGCCATATGTTCCTCGAGCAATAAGATTCTTTATTTCCAACTTAGCCAAATCAATCTCCCATGGTTCCTTAGGCCTGTTTGGTTCTGTGTTTCTTGACCAAACTCGACTCATGTGCTTTTCTAGGTGCACATCCAAGCTCTTTAGATCAATTTTATCCGCTCTAAACAGCATGTCTTTAGTGCTGGCAGACATGCTACTATCCCCCAACACGTGATTCTCTCTAACACTTCCCATGCCTTTCAACTCTACTTCAGAAACCTCGGCTTTTGGCTTTACTTCGGTTTCCTCGTTTTTAGAATCCATTTTCTGTGAACAGAAAGCTTAAGCATTCATTCATATACATAAAAATGTAGAAAATTTAAACAAGCATATTTTCTTAATCTAAAAAGATTCCAAATTTATATTTCATAAGTTGGCATTTGACATAATTAAAACAAGAATCTAATATTAAGTGTACGTAACAAAACAATTAAAATCATATACCATATAATATTAAATTTGAAGCGTAAATGGTTGAACGATAAAACAGCCTTATTATTATTATTATTTTCATGTAACAAGGCTTTTCCCTATAAACAAGTACCATCAATCATTCCCACCAACATGCATTTTGTGGGTTCAAGCCTTGTTAGAAACATTAGAAACAAAATGAGATAAATGAGTTGTTACTCGATAAGCGAAGACGTACCACATTGATTGATCAAGGAAGGAAAGAAGTTCGAAAACAACAAGCACCCAAAACTAAACACTAAGAAATTTTTGTGATAAAATGCGAATAGAAAACATGAAGGGGGAGATAAAAGAGATAAATGTATGTTGACTATATCCTAAATTAGTGAAAGACAAATATAGATTTTAGTGGATCATGTGTTACATGATGAATTGATCCGAATAAAATAGAATTAAGCTAAAAGATACCAATTGTAGATAACAGAAGCCTTTTATTTTGCTAAATCAATGGGAAAAAGAGATTAGAGGTAATTGGTACTTCTAGTCTATTTACCTCTTATCTTTCGAAAAATTAGGTGCTCCTTATATCTCATAATGATCATTTTTACTCTTTCTTACCATATTTTCTGATTTTGCCCAATTAACTAAAATATTATAGATATATATGTATGTATTCTACTAGACGAGTAACTGTACATAATAATGAGATTTTATAGCGACAGATAGTTGTAGTGATAAAAAAGTTTACGGGTTATAAACGAAAATAAAAAAAGTTTGATAATTTTGGGATTAAACATAATGTTTTGAAACACGGTTTGATATTTTGTGTTGACATCATCCCAAACATATTTTTAACCTACAAAGTTTGGAATTTGACACGTGTACTTAACACATAAATGTCATATCATCTCCGGTCGTTTTCTTCAGTTTTCCGGCCACTTTTTCCAATGATGTTCAATAATTCATGCCATTTCTAAAATCACACAAAAAACTAAAACCTAAATCTATACTAAAAACATAACACACGAACAAAACTAATAATTTTTTCACTATAAAAAACAACAAACAAGAGCTAGCTTTACTAAAAAAAGCAAGGTTGCAAAAATCGCGAATCGGTAGTCGGGCGGTCGACCACCTTGTAGTTTGTAATCGGTCTAGGCGGGATTAATCAGTGATTAATCGGATTGTCAATACTGACAAATTTTGGTTATTTCCGGCAAGTTTTGTATATTTCCAGTGAGTTTTAGGTATTTTCGGCAAGGCATTTTCTAAAAAAACAACTTGTAATAGACTTAAACAGTTACAATAAGTGATCAAAATAAGTTTATAGTAAGTTTTGAGTACTTTTGACAAGATTTATAGGTTTCCGAAAAGTTTGACCACTATTGACCGTCGTTGACCACGGTTGACCTATGTGTTTGACCTAGTTACATTAATTGGCAAGATCGGTAGCCTTGTAACACCTAATCGTTGATTAATCGATCTTGTAGATTTTTTTTTTTTTTTTTTTTTTTTTTTTTTTTTTTTTTTTTTTTTTTGCAAAACTGAAAAAAAAGCCACTTGATCGAGATTCAAAGCAACACACTTCATTCCAACAACTAGGGGTGTAAACGAGCCGAGTCGAGCCGAGTATTGACATGCTCGAGCTCGGCTCGTTTAAAATCGAGTCGAGTCGAGTATTTTTTGAGTCGATCTCGAGTTGTTCACGAGTTGTCTCGGCTCGATTACACCCCTATATATATATATATATATATATATATATATATATATATATATATATATATATATATATATATATATATATATATATATATATATATATATATATATTGGGGTGTAAATGTGTAATTGAGTCGAGTCGAGTAGCTCGCGAGTTGTCTCGGCTCGTTTAAAATCGAGTCGAATCGAGTATTTTTCGAGTCGATCTCGAGTTACTCGCGAGTTGTCTCGGCTCGTTTACACCCCTACCAACAACCACCACAATTTCTCTGCTATACCATTTATTGAGATTTCATTTTTTGTCAAATCCTCACCAACAAAATGATCCAAAGCAGCAAAATATTCATACATTGTTGCGTTAGTTTGGATAAGGACATAAATAATAGGCCTATTTTTTAATTTCATTTTTTGTATAATTTAGGGTAGTGGCAATGGTGGCGGTTTGGTCAACGGTTTGCCCCAAACCGCCGGGGAACACCGCCGCCACCCCAGCGGTTTGGGTAAACGGTATGGGCTAGCGGTGATATACACTGTTGCGGTTTGGCAAAAACTATCCGTTGTAACATTGAATTGTAGTTTACGTTGGAGCTAAAAAAAAAAAAAAAAAAATGGTTGTTTGGGAGGTATGAAAAAAGTGACCATTGCCACTAAAAAAGGGTTGGAAGGTATGAAAAAAGTGTGAGTGAGGTGGAATGATATTATTGGTGGGTTGGGAGGTATGGGTTTTTTTTGTAGTGACCACTGCCACTACCCTTAGCATTTAAAGTTTAACCTTTTTGTTTCAATATAAATAAGAGGAGAGTTATATTAAATACCAAACTTTTCTTACATACCAAGAGACTCATCACCACCATCCATTTAAAAAGAAATCAATAGTTGAGATTAAAAGCATTTTAATATTTCACCTATTTTTTATAATTTAAATATCTCTTAAACCGTTAATCGTTAAGCGAAAATAATTACACCATCGCGACGAGCATTTAATTATCTTTCTATAGACAGGCACTTTCATATACTTTTGACAATTTTTTTTTCACGTTTTTTTTTTCGTGGCCGAAAAAATCATATATGATATTACATATCATATGATTTTTTCGGCCACGAAAAAAAATGAAAAAAATGAAAACAAAAATTTTGTCGAAAATATATCAAAGTGCCTATCTATAGAAAGATAATTAAATGCTTGTCATAACGGTATATTTATTTTTCGCTTAAAGATTAACGGTTTGAAAGATATTAATATTTGAAAAAAATGGATAAAAGTGGGTTTTTTAAATTGTTGTGATTAATCTCATCCATTAGATCAAATAAAGATGAAGGGTGGAGATTAGTCCTGTAAAACCCTATAAAAATCCTTTGTAATTATATACGTTAATAAATAATGAACATCTGTTACTGTTACTGATCCCCATTATTTCAGAAAATTTTGAAATTTTTCTTATTATATTAATTGGTCGTGAACGAGATATAATATAATTCACGAAATTACGGAACCAGTTCTCGACACGTTTATCAAAATATTAATATTTCACAAATCCTTAACTAATCCTACTTAAACACTAATTACAAACTAAACGGGCCTTAATTATTTTCTTAGCCCAATCGGCCCAAACCATAAGCCATTTTTATTTTCTTATTTCTAGTAATACTCGACTAAACTAGCTCCAAAAGACTCCTCGTTCTCTCAAATCTTAAACGCGACACATATATATTTTTATACCATCTCATTTCTCACCTAGCCAACTCTAAGCGTGCCAAGTTTTAGAATTTAATATCGAGTTTTGCTACGATTTTGAAGGGCAAACCGTTTGGCCAAACACAACCCAACTCGACATATTTAATTATTCAAAACATAACCGTTTTGACTCCGGTTTGTTTCTAAATGATCCTAATAATATTTCAAGCATGATTTCATGATTAATATTGAGTTTCATCAGCTAGGGATCAAGTCTTACACGATTTTGCAAATCGTGTATATATAAATATACTAGTCGACATCTAGATGACTCAACAAAACATATCCCATATTTTATGCTCTCACATATTCATTCTAGAGTCCTAGATTGTTTGAAAATCACAATTGCAATCTCTCATTCCCTGACATGCATAGTTACATATGTTTCCTTGAAATATATAAACTCGTACGTGTCTAAAATTATTACTATATATACTCTTCTTCTATACTTTTGTTTCCTACATCCAAAACATTCATAACAACTCTCATTCTCTCATAAAAACATCTCTACAAAGCCAGGAGAAGTCATTTGCTTATTTGGGAGCTATCGAAGAAAACGAGTTACATATATAAATCGTTACTTGGGTTTTAAAGCGAACATGAGAATTTCCTTGTATCCTCTCCATCACTCTCGACTCTCTACCACCCTAGAGGCGTAGTATGTCATTTCTACATTCTTGATTTCATTTAGAACTTGTAAACGTCCCGAGCATCACGTTTGATCTCATGTCGAACGTATCTAGTTTATTATATACATGCATACGTATAAACATTTAGTACACAAAAGTGGCGAGCCTCCATCATGGAAAGCCTAGGAGTCACGATACACACTCATTTCACTTTTATTTTCACGCTACATGCATCAATCGAACCTATTTTGAATCATGTTCAAACCGGATACTAAAACTCTTAAACACTAGAAAATATTCTAAGTCTTTTTGTTTGTGAAATATGTCCCAAGCTACCTACGGATCGAATGTATATTTTGAAATTTAGTTTAACGAGCATACTATATTTTTACACCATCTAATAGACCACCTAGCAAGCTACATGTTTCATGTTTACAATTGATAAAGATAAGCTCGTTTAGACATTCGAATAAGCTCAAACCAAACTGCCTCTCGCTAGTGTTAAGATTCTAAATATTCAGAAAATATAATTAAGTTATTCGGTTGGGCTTATTACACGCCCAACAAGAGTTAACGATCCATAAGCCCACTGGGCCCATATGAAATATTTTTAGAATCATAAAAATAGCCCAAGACCAAGCCCAAAATAATTTCCATGCCCTCGCCTCTAGATTTCTTAACGGGCCTTTATTTTGATTCGTTAAGGCCTAATAATTAAAAAATAAGCTATTTTCAATAATAAGCAGTTGAAATAAGTTGTAATAAGTATAAGATAGCTATAGAAATTTTCAGAATATTTTTCTTATAACTTTTGTGTAAAAAGGACTAAACTTGTAACGCATTTTCACGTTAAAGGACTAAAACTGTCAACTTCTGAAAATAGGGACTACAACTATAAAAACAGAATCTTTAGGATAGAAAATGATATAATATTAACTTCCAAGCTCAGAATGTTATATTGGACATGTAGTGGACTATAAATGAAAATTATATTTAATAAAGGACTAACGGTGTAACGCTAAACGCCGTTAGGGTAAAAAGTGTAAAAACTGGAAAAAGGACAAGGACCAACATATTATATTTGACATTCTTATTTTGTTTTCCATTTTACGTCACCTCATCACGTCATGAGCATTTTTGTATAATTCATTTATTTAATAGTAAACGTTTGTTATATTTATATAAAACGTTTCAAAACGATTTAACTTAACAAATCGTTTCCCCACTTTCAAGAAAACAATATATTAGTTTCAATAACATAAAATCAAGATAATATTAAAAATAATATTATTTCTGAACTTTAGGCATTTTAAGCATATCATATTCTCACTCTAACGATCATATCGTTGTTCGTTCTCATTATCATTTCCATCATTAGTATAAAGTCAAAATCTTAAGACCTTCCTTATAATCAGGTTCCGTATTGAAGACGTTTCCATTATCGTTCCCATAATCTCACCCGAATTTACTTTTCATCATTTCCAGTATCGCTCAAGGTGAGTCATAGCCCCATTTCTAATACTTGTTTTAACTCTTTGGGGGAGATACATGCTTACATATACTTTGATAAATTTATAAGTATATCAATAACTTACATGATTCAAATCAATTTCCTAATTAATATTTACCTGATATGGTTTATGAATTAAGATGTGATATATATATATATATATATATATATATATATATATATATATATATATATATATATTACTGGCAAATTGCTTAACTAGAATACTGAACTTAGATAATAATGTTTCCAAATTGATTATTGTAAGATGATATTTGATTTTACTATAACATCCTGAATGATTCCCTTATCTCTATATGATATTTCTATGTTTCAACGGAAATAATTGCTAGGAAGAACACAAATACTCTAGTTACATCATTACCTTGATATTGCCTAAGTTACCCTTATGGGTTATTAGACACAAAAGTTACTAAAGTTTGCCAAAAAGTGCGATCTGGTTACTAAAGTTTTTTTGGTTACAAATAGGTAACTTAAGTAAACGGGTTTGTCATTTAGGTTACTCAAAGATTAAAAATGTTACATAAATGTTACTGCGAGGGTGGGCAACCGGCTAATTACCGGTTCCCCTTATCCACGTCAGCACCAAAGTTTAAAATGTTACAAAGAAGTTACTATAGTTTACGGGTTTATTAAATAGGTTACTAAACCTTAACAAAAAGTTACTAAGCGTTTTTTTTTTTTTTTTTTTTTTTTTTTTTTTTTTTTTTTTTTTTTGCATTTTTCTCCTTCGCATATCTTTGTATATTTTCGTACATTTCTATCCGTTTTTATATGTTTATGTATGTTTTTCCCTCTTGTCGTACTATCTTTATATTGTTTTACGTTTATGTGCGTTTTTCTCCCTTGTCGTACGTTTTTCTTTAGTTTCGTACTAGTTTTACGTTTTTCATACTAGTTTTACGTTTTTCTACACCTTTGTATGTTTTATATGTTTGTATGTTTTATACTTGTTATGTTTTATGCGTATGTAAACATGTGTATAAAAATGTGTATAAAAAGTGTACAAAAATGTGTGAAAATGTGTAAAAACAAACAAAAACGTATGAAAACGAAAAAAATGTAAGAAAAAATGTCTGAAAACGAAAAAAAAGTAAGAAAAGCAGATAAAAACGTAAGTAAAACATACGAAAACGTAATAAAGTGGGCGAAAAGGTATAAAAACGGACAAAAAACATATAAAAGCGGAAAAAACGTAAGAAAAATGGACAAAACGTAAGAAAAAAGGACAAAAACGTATGAAAACAGAAAAAACGTAAGAAAAACGGGCAAAACGTAAGAAAAACGGATGAAAGTATAAGAAAATTGGCGAAAACGTATAAAAACAAACGAAAACGTATAAAAACGTATGAAAACGGAAAACCCGTAAAAAAATGGTTAAAAAACGTAAGAAAAACAGACAAAAATGTATGAAAACCAAATTTTGAGTTAATTATAAACGGTTGTTAGGATAAAGGACTAAAAGTGCAAATGTTTGTTGCAAATGGCCGTTAGCTAATGGAAAAAACTAACGACAGTGAGTCTGAGGGACCATTTTTGAAATTAACGGAAAAAAAAAAACCTGTAATAGAAGGTTAAAACATACATAGTAACTTATATAACCGGTTACCAAACTTGAGTAACCTCTTTGTAACCAAAAAAACTTTAGTAACCAAATCACACTTTTTGGCAAACTTTAGTAACATTTTTGTCTAATAACCCTTACCCTTATCGCCATAAAGTCCCTCTATCATGAGCCATTAATCACTTGTTGTGAGCGCGAATATAGTGAACAGCTTCGAAACTTGTTGAGGCTTGACATCCTATCCCACTAAATACTTGACGGAATGCCTTTGTGGCTAGTCGTATTAGTCGTGATACACTATATTTGAGTAAAAATAGGAATTGGCAAATCACCTATTACACGAGGGCATTATTATCATCATTGACTTGATGATCACCTCCGTTTTACGGTATTTTGTTAACGTTTTGCGTGTCATGAGGCTTGGGGCAATATCTATAAGAAAATATGTCTTCAAACATATATCTAGATACAGCTGTATAGGTATTTCACTAGACTGGCATTATAGATCCCATTACATTAGTATCATGAGTTTCCACCTCATGTTAGGATTACGATCCTGTATTTGAATTTGACGGAATACATGTGATACGGGGGATTGCGCCCTCGCAACAGGTTTTACCTCTCAAGGGATCTTGAGAAGCTTGCAACCCCCACCAAGCAGTGTACCTAATCGTTGTAGTATAGTATAGTGACAAGTACCGGGGGATTGATCGTTCAACTCAGGAATAGTGTTCACTAGGATTAGAGAGTCTACTAAACTAGGTCTAGAGGTGAGGGAAAATTCTTTTTTGTATTTTTTATATTTTATGAAAAGCAAGTAAAATCTCGGGTTTTGAAGGAGTGGGCGGAATTAGTTGCTAGTCAACTAACCCAAATAACTAAAGATGCGATCAAAATAAAATAAAATAAAACTTAAACTAAATTGTGGTGGAAACAATAATGAGAGAAAATGTGTTTACTTAGATTTCATTACTCCCAAGATATCTTTTACCGGTTGATTAGCTTGTTACAATTGCATGGATGACGGGTTATATTCCTTAATACTAGTCGTAGGGCCGTGTACAATATTCTCTAACTTTATAAGCTCCTACTTCACTCCTATGTCGAGCCGGCTAAGAAGCTCCTAACATGGGATCACTAGAATTCGCTTATGCATTAAATACAACCAAAAATCGTAGTACACCTCCGATCATGTTTCTTAAGACATTCAAGCAAGTTACCAATGGAAGTCTGCCAGTTTTCTTAAGCCTAACATCGAATACAATCATCCGTAACAATTATAAACAAACAATTAACCAATAATCAACATCTAGGTTTCACTACATCTAAGCAAACATAATAAAAACCTAGCCTAACATGTTAAAAGAAAGACAAGTATAAGATAGAATCAAACAATACATAGACATATTAAGTGATTATCGGAGAACTTATCTTTATTAAAACATGGAAGAAAGAAGGGTTTGAAACCCCTTCAATCAGCAGGAAATTCGACCTAGGGTTTGTGTTTTAGTGTTCCACAACTTGTTCCACACTTTACAATGAAAAATTGGAAAAATATATATAGATATTACACTCTGACGGCGTCACGTTGTAAATTGTGACGCCGTCAACTCGCCGCCAAGATAGAAATCATATTGCCTAGATCCACATGTGACGCCGTCAAGAAGATAATGAGCTCTGGGCCGTCACGTGTATTTTGACCCTGACGGCCTTGGTGACGCCGTCAGGTCCATTGCACAAAAAATGTTCTGGGCCGTCACGTGTATTTTCCACTTCCACCTCTTTTGCCAAGCTTGACGCCGTCATGTATTAACTCTTGACGCCGTCATGTACTGTTCCCAGCAAGGATTTTGAGACTTTGTCGTTTTCTTCACTTTTACGCTCCAAAAACATCCAAAGTGCCTCCTTTTCTGAATTTTCTCTCAAAAGTACCTAAAATGACAAAAGGAACGATTTAGGGCAATAATTGATCAACTAATTACGAATTCAGGCTTAAATGACCCCTTAAAAGCGGTACACTTTTCGCCTTATCAAATACCCTTACAATTGAGATTTGCTTGTCCTCAAGCAAATGCGCTTTTATTCTAATCAAAATACAAGTTAGGGGTCATTTAACACTAATATAAAAGTAATTACAACAAATAATCGTTCCACTAAAAACCAAAAACAAGCATGGAGGTCATATAGTAGCACCTCACAAATAGTGTTTAGATACTCACATCTCTCGGGTGTAATAAAGTATATATCACAATATGGAAATGGAAAACATCTCTCACTACCTGTCATAGAAAATAGATTACCATAGGCTTGGGAAAGGATCAAACCTCCACCACTTGGCATAAGCACCTAGGATAAACTATCAAAGAGGTCTAAGGGTTATAACATGAGGTGTAGGGATATGGAAAACACGGTTTTGTTGGATAAAGGCAATATTTATTGGTGGCGAGTTAATCATCTTGGTTAATTACATGTACAATATGGCGTTGCTAAGCCAAGACTCGACTTGACTTAAGCTAATAAATAAAAAATAACAAAAGCATAAAACAAACATAGAATGAAACGGGATGGTAGTCCGTATGTTTTTTTTTTTTTTTTTTTTTTTTTTTTTTTTTTTTTTTTTTGCATACACTTTTACCCTACCATCCAAAACAATACATCATAGGGGGATTACATCTCCCTTACACTTGAATTTTTACATACTTTAAAATAAACTATTCTAATGACTCGAATCAAGATAATCAAAACACTTGGAGTACTTTTTGATATTAACGCACATATGGGGGTAATAAATGACGTCTTCCCCATTACTCCATATCACTAGTACTTTACCCATGAGTCCCAATCGTCCCAAAACAATATCTACAAGATATGACTCGACTTAACAACCATGTAATCAATTAGATAATTAACTAAGGGTTTAAACATGTAACAATAATGCACTGAAGATGAGTGCATACACGGAAGGCTAAGGCGATTTGGTTGCACATTTGGGTGGATTGTAAACAAAAGTTAGAAATGAAAAGATAGGCTCGGAGGGGTATACTAGTGGTATTGTGTACTAAAAATGAGTACAACGCTAAGGTGTGGGAAAATTAATTGACTTTATTAGTCAAGTAATATGACTTAAATGGTCAAGTAATTATGATACGGGTTTAAACACAAGGGTGATCCTAATGCCTCTTATCATGTAGTAAATTCTACTACACGAATGTAGTCTCACTAGCGGTCTCGGGATGCATCACTAACGCAAGTTCTAGAATCTAAATACTACCGGTACACTCATAAGCACTAATAATGAATGTTTTTCCTATCAAATCTAAAGGCGAACCTCACATATTTGGGTGGAAAATTTTTTAAAGTGGTACGGTTTTGTGCTAGTCATACGACTCCTATCCATGAGACGCTCGTTAAGGCTAGAGTTTCACTCCTAAATGTTGTAAAAAAATTTAAATTTGGCGCTAAAATTGCCCTAGCAAGTATTTCTCTTCGTTTTATTACACACCTACTATCGAACAAACAAACTCAAGTGCAATTGTATCCTATAAGGTATCATCATTTACCCTCTCCTTACACTTAGGATGAACATTGTCCCCAATGTTCAATTAAAAAATGTAAAAGTAAAGTAGGTAAAAGAATGAAAACAAATACTCCCCTGATTCGTTCGGTGTGGATAGTGTGTCAACAAGGTTAGATCTTCCTCCAAGAAAATGAACTTTGAAAGCTTCCTTCCAGAAATATAAATCATCTTCTTGTCATACATAACATGTTAAACCTGGGAAAACAATCAAGGCAAACTTCGCGTAAAATCGGCGGCAATCTATATATACTAAAAAATCCTAATAAAGCAAATTAAGATATAATGCTTGTGGAATGAATGTTGCAGATTTCCTGGAGTTTATAAAACTAAAGAATCAACAAAAACTTTAAGATTCCGGTTTAAACAAAACTCGCAAATTTTTTTAGAATTTAAGTACCTGACGCCGTCAGGTTGTAACTCCTGACACCGTCAGAATATTCCTGGAAAAATCTTTTGTTAAGTTTCCGGAAAATTTCTGGAAAAACTTATGCCTTATTTCCTGGAAAATCCTGCAAAACATCATTATGACTCGATACAAGCATTTGACTCTAACAAATACTAATATACATGCTCATTTAATATTATAGTGAATCATGCTCATTTAAACAAATTTCGGGTCTCCCCTTACACTTAGCTTTTGCAAAATACCTTTATATTTAATTAAGACGAAGTTAAAAACAAAATAAAGCATTTTCACAATTTACTTTGAAACATGATTTACCAACAATAAAAATAAGACACGCATACGGAAACAGATAAAAACAAACAAATAAAACACAAACAAATAAAAACACACGAAACATGGGTTGCCTCCCAAGAAGCGCTTTTCTTTATTAACGAGTCTTGTAGCTAGACTCAAGGTCGCGGGCAATTACGTGACCTCATCTCTTGAGATGACGTATCCCATATAAGTAGGATCCTCGCTATCGGGGTGATAGTATTTCAACCGTTCGACACTTGTAGTCACCTCCACTCCTCTTTTACTGCTCAAGGTAACTATCCCATCCTGGCGTAGGCTTTTGATTGTGAATGTTCCATACCACCAGGGACTTGGTTCATCGGGAGGTACTTTTATCTCTGAATGCCTTAAGAGTACCAAGTCTCCTTCTACAAATGAGGCATGATTTACCGTCGGTTGACTGTGTTCAA
Source organism: Artemisia argyi (assembly GCA_030686995.1). Taxonomy (NCBI): domain Eukaryota; kingdom Viridiplantae; phylum Streptophyta; class Magnoliopsida; order Asterales; family Asteraceae; genus Artemisia; species Artemisia argyi. Next base: position 44,402,081 of record CM060709.1, on the reverse strand, counting down.
ACTCTACATGAATTATATCACTACTTTTGCATTTTTCAGATTTAGTTTCTTTGCAGCTTTTAATTCGTGTCTCCCATACGAGGATTTTTTCTTGAACATGATTATGTGGTGTGCCGGCGTTGTTTTTGAGCCTTCTCTACATCATGCTCTCACGCACGTAACGTGGGGTCATAGGGAAGTGAATCCTCCTTTTCCCAGACTTAAGTTCAATTTCCCCTTTTTCATACCTAATGACGACTCTTACTGTGGTAAGGAATGGTGCTCCAAGGATTATTGGCATACACCCATCTTCTTTATCATCGATGATCATGAAATCGACGGGATACATGAAACCTGTTACATTGACCAGCACATCCTCTACAATTCCCAAAGGATATACGTAAGAGTGACTAGCGAAGGATAGTCTAACACGGGTGGCGGCTGGCATTTATTTGGTGAGTTGGGTATAGATAGTTAAAGGCATCAGGTTTACTTCCGATCCTTGATCGGCGAAAGCATCTAAGTATTGCAATTTCCCAATGCTGGCTGGTATTTCAAAGTTCCCATAGGCCATCTGCTTCGTAGCCACTTTTTGCTTAAGTAGACTCTCGTATACCGGCCCCCCAGGTAATGTATCGTACTCATCTTTCCCTTCATCATCTTCCTTAGAGACCCGTTTGGAGGATTGGTTTCGCCCGTCACCCATTATCCAATTTGTTATGGTTTTCCTATTTATATCATGTTTTAGGTAGTACCCTAATGGTTGGGATTTTGGTGGTTCCTCAATGGTTTGTGCACTAGGGGTTTCCTTTTTTTCATTGCCCTCATGGACAATAGTTATAGAGTTAACAAACTGGGTAGCATGGGTGACATTTTCCTTTCTTAACAACATCATTTCTGAGGTTTTTATGCTTGAGTATTCCTCCACTAGGCTCATCATCTCCATCATTTTCTTTTGCATTTCCTCCTTTTGTCTATAAACTGCCTCCTCGAATTTAGCAAGCCGCTCAGAATGTGTTGCCATGTACTCTCTCATTCGAGTTTCGAATTCCGGGCTGAGGTTTTGAGGAGGTGAATAAGGTTGAGCATATCTTTGAAAGGTTTCGACATTCTCTCTAAGAGGTGACTCAGACAATGGTGCTGGATTCATATTCGAGATAGAATTGACTGTTGCTCGTCTGGGACTTAAAGGTCTCCTTTGTTTTTCCGTGAGGTAATCCATTTTTCTCTCAAGTTCGCAAAGGAGTTCTTTGGAGATTTGAGTGGTGTCCCCTGGTGTTGAGATTGCGTTGATAGCCGAGTTTATAACATGCGTAACTTCCCATAACTCACGATTGTCAAAGGCAAGTTCATCAATAATTTCCCAAGATTCCTCGGCGTCTTTATCACGCAACCTGCCTCCGGCAGCTCGATCAATGGTGCGTTTGGTGTGAAAATCGACATGGTCATAGAAGATTTGAACTAATAGCCAAAGATCGATGCCATGATGAGGGACTTTTTGGAGTAAGTCCTTGAAGCGAGTCCATGCTTCATAGAAAGTTTCACCTTGACGTTGTTGGAACATCAAGATGTCATTTCTAAGCTTAGTAGTTCTCCCCGGTGGGAAAAATTGATTAAGGAAACGAGAAGTGAGATCATCCCAAGAGGTGATGGATCCTGGGGGTAAAAGCTTAAGCCATTGACTAGTTTGGTCACGTAGAGAGAATTGGAATAAACGTAATCGGGTCGTCTCACTTGTTGCAACATCAAGGTCTATGGAATCTACGATTTTTAGGAAATCCTTGAGATGTTGATTAGGATCTTCGGAACGAAGTCCATGGAATGCACATCCACTTTGCACCAACCGGATGGTGTCGAATCGTAAGGGAGACACATTGGCTCCTTGAGTGAGCTAAATGGTGTTCCGATAGCCTTGGTGGCTAGGACGGGAATACTCTCCTAAAGTTCGGGGTCTAGGAGGTTGGTTTGGTTGTGGTGGGTTTTGTGGGTGGTTTTGAAGTGGTAGGTTGATGGGTTCAAAGATATTACCACCTTTCATGATGTCAGATGGTAATGGTTACGAACAAAGGAACAAAGAAATGAGATAAACTAAAGAAACCTAAAAATAAAAAATAAAAATCTTACTAGAAAGGAATCTAGTAAGTAGACCTAATAAAAAGAAATTCTAACCTAGACAATAACTATTCCCTGGGCTGCGGCGCCAAAAACTTGATACGGGGGATTGCGCCCTCGCAACAGGTTTTACCTCTCAAGGGATCTTGAGAAGCTTGCAACCCCCACCAGGCAGTGTACCTGATCATTGTAGTATAGTATAGTGACAAGTACCGGGGGATTGATCGTTCAACTCAGGAATAGTGTTCGCTAGGATTAGAGAGTCTACTAAACTAGGTCTAGAGGTGAGGGAAGATTATTTTTTGTAATTTTTATATTTTATGAAAAGCAAGTAAAATCTCGGGTTTTGAAGGAGTGGGCGGAATTAGTTGCTAGTCAACTAACCCAAATAACTAAAGATGCGATCAAAATAAAATAAAATAAAACTTAAACTAAATTGTGGTGGAAACAATAATGAGAGAAAATGTGTTTACTTAGATTTCATTACTCCCTAGATATCTTTTACCGGTTGATTAGCTTGTTACAATTGCATGGATGACGGGTTATATGCCTTAATACTAGTCGTAGGGCCGTGTACAATATTCCCTAACTCTATAAGCTCCTACTTCACTCCTATGTCGAGCCGGCTAAGAAGCTCCTAACATGGGATCACTAGAATTCGCTTATGCATTAAATACAACCAAAAATCGTAGTACACATCCGATCATGTTTCTTAAGACGTTCAAGCAAGTTACCAATGGAAGTCTGCCAGTTTTCTTAAGCCTAACATCGAATACAATCATCCGTAACAATTATAAACAAACAATCAATCAATAATCAACATCTAGGTTTCACTACATCTAAGCAAACACAATAAAAACCTAGCCTAACATGTTAAAAGAAAGACAAGCATAAGATAGAATCAAACAATACATAGACATATTGAGTGATTATTGGAGAACTTATCTTTATTAAAACATGAAAGAAAGAAGGGTTTGAAACCCCTTCAATCAGCAGGAAATTCAACCTAGGGTTTGTGTTTTAGTGTTCCAAAACTTGTTCCACACTTTACAATGAAAAATTGGAAAAATATATATAGATATTACACTCTGACGGCGTCACGTTGTAAATTGTGACGCTGTCAACTCGCCGCCAAGATAGAAATCGTATTGCCTAGATCCACATGTGACGCCGTCAAGAAGAAAATGAGCTCTGGGCCGTCACGTGTATTTTGACCCTGACGGCCTTGGTGACGTCGTCAGGTCCATTGCACAAAAAATGTTCTGGGCCGTCACGTGTATTTTCCACTTCCACCTCTTTTGCCAAGCTTGACGCCGTCATGTATTAACTCTTGACGCCGTCATGTACTGTTCCCAGCAAGGATTTTGAGACTTTGTCGTTTTCTTCACTTTTACGCTCCAAAAACATCCAAAATGCCTCATTTTCTGAATTTCCTCTCAAAAGTACCTAAAATGACAAAATGAACGATTTAGGGCAATAATTGATCAAATAATCACGAATTCGGGCTTAAATAACCCCTTAAAAGCGACACATTTTTCGCCTTATCAACATGTATGATTTATTTGTGATTATAATCGACACCACTTATCACTTGTTTTATCACTGTTAGTATTTATTATAATTATTACTTCACTCTTGAAATCATTAAAATGAAACTATTTATCAATACTTGAAACATATATCGGATAATCATTTTACTTATGAACTTATTAAAAACTTATTATTTAATCATACTTGAATCTATTTCAAATATGTCATTCTTACAAACCTTTATATCTTTTAATGAGATTTTAAATCAAATGTTTCATCTTTTGTCAAAAATATTATTTGAATGACAAATAACATTCAAAACGCTTCTTTTAAGCCGTTTCATTTGATTATAACCTCGATCCTCCCCGTAACACCCTAATTACTTTTTCGCTGCTAAAACCATAAATTAAGGGGTGTTACAAGTCTCTTGGTATGTAAAAAAAGTTTGGTCCTCAAATGATCTTATATCCATAAATAATAGGCCAACTTATCTAAATCTTCTTTTTTCTTAATTGTATTTTAGCATAAAGGGGGTCACACTTAAGGCATTAATTAGCACAAAACTACTATTACGACACCGTCTCCTATGCCTAATATATAATACCAGTTTTATCTATCGCACGTTGCGGGTAGGGGTGTTATCGGGTCGGGTTATCAGGCTTATCGGGTCGGGTTTTGAGTTTTTAAATAGTGGCCCGCAACCCGACCCGATAAGAAATCGGGTTATTGTGTTCGGGTGTTTATCGGATCGGGTTAAGTCAGGTCGGGTGATTCGGGTTGTCGGGTTATACTATAAATCCAACTCTACGTACATGAGCGTTTACGTACATAAGCGTTAAACTTTCTATGTAACCTTTGCACTGTGGCATTATTAAACCTCCTTCCTATTAATTGTTTCGCATCGGAGTCGTTCATACCAAAAAAAGTACTCCGTAAATTCTTTGAACCACCACTAAAAAACAAAGTAACGAATAATTATAACGTTTTACGGAGTACTAATTACCTGATTCACCATTTGAGCCTAAATTTCTGGCAGTAACTTTTATATTCAGTAATAATTAATCACAGACATCAAAGTTGAAAGTTTGACTAATATTGAAGCACCTAAATGTTTGGTAGTATCTCAAAACACTTCCCATATAAAATGTATAACCTTATACTAGACGAGTACTCGTGTATAGCAACGAGATTTTATAGCGATAGATAGTTTATTGATAAAAAAAAGTTTATAGGTTATAAATGAAAAATAATAAAAGTTTAAAGATTTGAGAATTAAACATAATGTTTTGAAACCCGGTTCGACCCGGGTGGTTCAACCGGTTGAACCGTTCCGAGTGAACAATGGGTTGATTTAAACAGGGTCAACTTGCTAGGTTGGGTCGAAAACGGGTCAAATTAAACTGGGTCAACCCGCCGGGTTTGAAGCGTCCCGGGTCAACCCGGTTTGTGTTTTAATTGGTTGTATTTAATTTGATAGATTTGTTTTTAATTGGTGTACAATGTAAATAAATCATTGTACTTTTAAGTAATGGATAATGTTTTGAAACCCGGTTCGACCCGGGTGGTTCAACCGGTTGAACCGTTCCGGTCGAAAAATGAGTCGATTTAAACAGGGTCAACTTGCTAGGTTGGGTCGGAAATGAGTCAAATTTAACCGGGTCAACCCGTCGGGTTTAAAGCATCCCGGGTCAACCCGGTTTGTGTTTTAATTGGTTGTATTTAATTTGGTAGATATGTTTTTAATCGGTTGTACAATGTGAATAAATCATTGTACTTTTAAGTAATGTGGTATTTTAATAAGAGTATTAATTACATTTCATTTTTCTCTCTCATTTGACCATTATTGAAAACTCAACATTTTTTTTAAACTCAACATTTTTTGAAAACTTAACATTTTAATTGTTGATCATTTTTCCATTATATGTAGTAAAGATGTGTATTATCAAATAGTCCAAGAAAATTAAGTTTTACTAACTACTGTATAACATTATGTTACAGTTAAAGTTGGATCAAAAAGTGTAGATTGGCAGGGACACCTCAACCCTGTGTACCATAATGGTACCCATCAACCCTACCCAGCAAAGGTTTGATGCCTGTGAAATACCTTCACCCAATACCCAACCATGCTGCGGAACGGAATCGAACACGCGTCCTTTGTTGGATCAAGACATCACATGGTTGGGCCCAGGCCTCTAAGGTAGCTGGTTGATATCATTAGAGCTTGTGGTCCCCAAGTGAGGACTTCCCGGTTGATCACCCAACCCGGTACTACTCTCACCTAGGCTCGCTTAACTTAATAAGCTTCACCCAGTGGACCACAAAGTTCCATGTCTTCATTATTATCAGTTATCAAAACTTGTTTTATCGTCAGCAATATGTTTGTTGTCTCATATTCCGTATAATGCAAAGACTAATTATCACACAAGATTTTATTTAAAAAAGAAAAGATAACATTATTCGGGTCTTATCAGGTTGATCCGATAACCTGATAAGAAAAATAATTCAACCCTAACCCTACCCAATAACAATATCGGGTTATCGGGTTCGGGTCAAACTAACCCGACAATACTTTTTAACCCAACCCGATAAGCCTTATCGGGTTCGGGTCAGGTTAACCCGACCCTATTGACACCCCTAGTTGCGGGGAACTTATAATTATACATTTTTATGTGAAATTGTATGTAATTTGGAATAATGCAAAAACATAACTCTATGGAGTAAATGAAAGGGTAAACTTAACAATAATTGAGTGTAAAAATGAAATATAAATATAAGTGTAAATACCTATTTTAAAAAATATGGGTCATTTTAAAACACAAACTCATTTTGTTATACAAAAAATAAATTGCCATGACTCAAACCTTGGTTATGTCCATGAAACATTACTACTCACACTATTTTCCTAACAATACAATTTCTTGTTTGTTGAGACACCGCATATAATTAGTAGAAATGAAGAAAATTCAAATGCATACCCATTTTTTTGTGCATACCAATGGACAAATCTCCACCCTCCATCCTTTTTGATCTAATGGCCTAGACTAATCTAAGATTTAATATGCTTAACCTTAATACTCCCAACTTTATAAAGCTTCTTTTTTTTTTTCATTCGCTTCATTTTTTACACACACTTCGTATGTGTGTTTTCTCTGCTCTCATTCATTCCATTCATAAATCAGTTATATTATCATTTCGATCATCATCACCATCATTATTCCGATCACCATCATTGTTCCGATCATCATCTCATCATCACCATCAATGTTCCGATCACCACTCCGATTACCATCACTGTTCCGATTGACAGTTACCGTGTCTTTCATCATCACCGTTCTGATCACCATCACCAACACCACTCCGATCACCATCACCGTTCCGATCATTATCATCATTTTTTATGGCTTCTTTTGATCTGAAATAAGTGTTTGTTTCAAAAGCAGATTTGATTGATATTGTTGCGGTTGATAATGTTGTTGAATCTATTGATAATTATGTGAATCAAGTTGTTAACATTTCTTCTTATCAAGTTGCACACCAAGTGTTTGATGAAATGTGTAAGTAAAAAATATTTGATAATTTTGTTATCTGCTTTTGTAATTTTGCTTATTAATTAAGTTGTTAGTTGAATTTATGTTTTTAACTGCATTTGAATGCTGTTTTTGTGTCTAATTGTGGTTTTGAATCTGCTCTGTATCATACGTTTAGTATCACCAGTGATATTTGAAGTTGATGATTATAAGCTGGTTTAGTATCATCAGTGATATACGTTTGATATCACCAGTGATATACGTTTAGTATCACCAGTGATAATTGTTAGTCTGTTTATTTATAAGTTGTTTATGTTAAGATGTTTAATTTTCTTATATAATATTTTTGACATTTTGATGAGGATGAAAAATATAAGTTTGTGGGGATAAGCTGTGAGTATAAGTTACTGATAAGTTATTAATTATAGTGTCATATTGCTTATTATTTATTAATTAAGGTGTAGCTTACAGTGTTTTGAAGTCTTTTCTGTGGTGCTCTATTTAAATGCTTGCACGGCTACCAAGAAAGCTTATGGAGTTCTTGGCATTTTTCGTGTTGTTTCTGAGTTTAATGCTGAGTATGTAATGAAGATCATTATTGGATTTTACACTTAGGTATTAATTAGGGTAAAAGCTATAAAATACCATCGTACTTTAAAAAATGTACCAAGTTGTACCATGTACTTTTTTATTGCTTACTTGACCAACGAACTTTCAAATTTTTATTCGACTTGAACCATATCTTTTCTAATTATCCACGTGTAATTTCTTTTTATTTTTTTTAATAAATAAGATATGGTTCAAGTTGAATAAAAATTTGAAAGTTCGTTGGTCAAGTAAGCAATAAAAAAGTACATGGTTCAACTTGGTACATTTTTTAAAGTACAATGGTATTTTATAGCTTTTACCCTATTAATTACGTACTTTTTATGTACAAGATGGCTTTTGTGCCTTTCACTGTAATAGACAAACACAATAAATGTTTTTGCTGATGGTATATGTGTAGTATCACTAGTGATATATTTGATATATGTGTAGTATCACCAGTGATATGCTTGATATATGTGTGGTATCACCAGTGATATGCTTGATATATGTGTAGTATCACCAGTGATATGCTTGATATATATGTAGTATCACTAGTGATATGTTTGATATATGTGTAGTATCACCAGTGATATATTTGATAATTTGTTTCTTATTGTTGTAATTACTGATAAGCTGTCTATGATACTGGACTACTTTTGTAGACAACCTGAGAGAGCTAAAGTCAAAAGTTGAGACTGATTTGCCAAGTCATCCACCCCGAAAAGTTGTGATATTGTTCAATATTTTATGGGTATAAAGAATCCTTCTAAAGGACATAAGAATGACCGTATTAAGGGTGGACGTGAGAAAGCTATTGAGAAAAGTAAGAACCAAAAGAAGGGTTGTAATATTTGTAGTTTAATTGATCATAATAGACATACTTGTCCAAACAAGGGAAAAGTTTCAAATGTCAATGGGGCGGCAGCGTAGTTGAAAGTGGAGGCGGTTTCTCAGTCGCTGCAATTGAAGTACTAGTTTGTTGATTGATTGATTTTTTGTACTGAATTGTTAGGTTTATTTAATAGAATTGCTAATTTTATCCTGGACTTGTATATCATTTGTGATACTATTTTTTTTTTTTTTTTTTTTTTGAATTGTTAGGTTTAGTCAATAGCACTAGTAAAATAAAGCTTAACAAGTAAACAAAAAAACATATAAAATATACAAAATTTCACAAGTGATAATACAGATATCACTAGTGATAATACACATATACAGTTCAACTTCAAATATCACTGGTGATACTACAGGTATGACACTTTTCACTTTTTATATTACCATATTAAACTAAATACCACTCAAAACTTTATCAAACAAATATTCACAAATCAAGATGGATTAAACAATTGCTCACTATGGCCCATTTTTGTGAGTTTGAATCTCTTGTGACAAATAACATGATTCAGTCAAACTAAATACCTACTATTGACCTCCAACTAGTCAACTATACACATTTATTTATAACCGTATAGATTAAAATATAACAACGCAACTGTTTTCATCAACTTGTTTTATTTACTTTTGTTCTTCAACAATCGTCCTCTTCATTGGTTCATCAACCAACACCTTCATTTTATTCCCAGATGCTTTCGGGGGAACCTTTGATATCACATGTGATCACATATCACATGTGATACCACCTATGATATCAAGTGATATCACTGGTGATATCAAGTGATATCACTGGTGATATCAAGTGATATCACAGGTGATATCAGTGATATCACTCATGTGTGTCAGCTTTCTTCTATTTGTTGAATCAATTGTGGCGATGGAGGAACTTGTGATATCACAAGTGTTTGAGCTTCTTCAATTTGGTTGTGGAGATGTTGTGCTTTCTTCAATGACAATTGCACTTGTTGTTGATTCTTTCGTTTGATGAGGTTGTTTTTTGCACAGGTCTCATTCAAATCTGCATCAAAATATTTTCATAATTTTTGTTAGTGTACGAATAGTTCATTTGTTTTCAATATCATATGTCAAAAAAATAACTATTTGTTATCACAATAGATATTCTACCAATCAACAATAATTTAACTTTTATATCACATGTAATACACTACCAGTCAATATTGTTTTCAAATACCGCGGTAAAACCTTTTGAAACATGCACAATCATTAAACATACAAATCCACCACAAATCAAACAGAAGCATCACAACATATCTTTTGTTCTGTTAAACCTAAGTTTTAATCTCTCATATTATCACATAAATCATCACAACATCACAAATTATCGAAAATTAACTAGTAAAACACACTAATAATGATTCTATAACAGTAAAAACTAAAGTATTCTTGTTTTAGATGTCGATTGTTTCATTTTCTGTGTGCTTTATGTGATTTGCACGGTTAAGTCAAATACAAATATCACTAGTGATAATACACATATACTGTTTAACTTCAAATATCACTGGTGATACACACGTATACAGTTCAACTTCAAATATCACTGGTGATACTTTTCAGTCACACATTTCATCAAACACTTGGTGTGCATCCATGTATACAAAGTTTTTTACTCAGAAACTCAACCAAATGTAAACAATAAAAAACACAACCAATAAAACAACTAAATAATTAGTCAGAAGCATCATACCTTCATCCCGAGATTCAGTAGGTTCATTTTGAACCGGTTTTTTTTTGTCGATCTGGTTGTGCACTCAATGATTCTTCTATTTTTGTGTTTTATTGATGATTTGAATGGTTAAAATCGATTGATTTTGAGTGTTTGTTACAGTTTTTTAATAGAGGTTAGAGAGAAAAAGTGGGATTTTTAGATGCAGATTTTTTGTGAAAGTGAGAGGTGTAGGGGTGGGGTTGGTGGGGTAAGTTTTATGAATTGGTAGAAGTGGTCCCTCCGTGTTTTTTATTCTTAAATCTTGTCTCTTTAATCCGACGGTCAGGAAGTGTCCTTTAGCATGTAGCATTTTTTTGGTATCTAAAATAAAACGCCTCAAATATTTAATAATAGTAGGACTTTCATCTTTATCTCTATAGTATAACATATAATATATAATTCTCTATATATATATTATAGGGCGAGGGTATGCCTAGAGTGAAGAACCTTTTTTAAATACTTTGTTGGTGGATTTTTGTCGTGGCCCATTAGCGTATTCATATTTGCGGTTGAGACCCAATCTACTTTTGTCGGTCATATATTTCGTGAAAATAGATAATTGCAACCAACTTTAGTGGTTACAAAATGAATATTTAAGTTACCAACAAAAAAGGGTGACAAATTATGTTAAAATATGAATAGTGTACACATTTTACATTAGACATGCAGTCAAATATTTCTTTTTTACACAACTTATTATAACAGTTACACAACATAAACTAAAAAACTCATTAAAACTTATTGTATTAGCCAAATACAAAAATAAAAATAATATTTAAATTAAAAAAAAAAAAAAAAAAAAAAAAAAAAAAGCTGCATAACTATATAAAAAAAACACATAATTTCAAAAAAAACGTCCGAACTTTTATAGAAAAAAATTTTCGAGCGCCTAACCCACTTGTTGTACATAACAAGCGGGGTAGCCCGCGCGTTGTTGCGGAAGCACCGTGCAATTGTTAGTGTATAGACGATGGTGGTACTCTCGCGTTGATGTGGAATTTTTTTGTTGCCGTTAGCTACTTAACGTAAAGTTAATTACCTAGGATTGACTCGTTAAATAACTAACGACCGTTGGTGTGTTATATAATAAAATAAGAGTTTTTTATTCTTGTATGTTTTGTGTTTTCATTTTTTGATTTTATAGATGTGTATAATTTTATAAATTAATGTGTAATATATATATATATATATATATATATATATATATATATATATATATATATATATATATATATATATATATATTATTTGTTTTATTTAATTGTTGGAGTATTTATTTTTTGGTATTGTGTTTTATCTAAAGTTGGGCCAAAGCTTTTTTTACTGGGCTATGGGGTGTACCGTTTTTTTTTTGGCCCTTTTCCATTGTACACGGTTTGCTTACTCTTAAAAAAAAAAAAAAAAAAAAAAAAAAAAACTGTTCATAGCACTGTAGCTACAGTACTGTTCATCCACTGTAGCTACAGTGCGCGGCCCCTCTATTGCCACAGTAACCATCCCGCTCTTTTAATATATTGATAATAACATAATATATGATATATCTTAATATACAATTAAATAATATGTAACATATAGTATAATATAATATACTAGTAATTATAACATAAAAATTGTATTTTATAGGAACATTAAAAAATGGTGTTATTGAAACTGTTTAGAAATAAATGAGTCGGGTAACCCGCGCGTTGCTACGGGTATGTTTTGCGAGAATATTATCTTTTATTGTTTTTTGTTATATAAATACTAATTTTTTGTTTGGTTTGTAAATAAAATATGGAGGAAATTTTTTTTCTTCCAAAATTTTTAATTGGGTTACGGGGCATGTTAATCGCGTTACGGGACGGGTTTATTTTAATCGTGTTCGGGCTTGGGAGCGGGGAATACAAAAAAGTAATTCGGCTTCACTGTAATAGTCGGAAATTCACGTTTGAAATTTCCAATATTTGTTCTGCTACTGGTCATGTTAAACGAATAGTAGTTGCATATTTTTGGTTAGTAAACAAAAAAAAGTGCAGATTGTACAGTTAGAATGTGTAGCCACTATCTCCTGCTCAACTCATTCATCATCAGCATGTGATTTGCCATTTGTTGCTTCTGCTGCTATTTCTTGCGGGAGCTTTGATCAATGCTAAACCGTCAGATATTATTGACCAAGGTCAATAAGTCAAAAATAACTTAGACTAATACTCCGCGGAGTACAATGTATCCTCGGGTCGTTTATCCCAACGAGATGTGAAATCTGTAATAAAATGAAATTTGAGATCGGGTGATTATGAATGGGCAAAGGTGAGATTGATTTATTCTACTGATTTACACAATGAAACAGTTAAACAATATATTTAAACAGTTACGTGAACCAAAAACGTTTACAAATTAAAAACTTACGTCTACGTACAGGGAAAAAGGTGAGTTCTAATGAAAATTAAACTACAGGGGCTAAAAATGAAAATTATACAAACTTAAACTTAAAAGAAAATTTAATTTAAAAAGAAAATTATTTTTTAGATTATTTTACTATTTAATATTAATTATTTAAATAAAAACAATTTAACTATTTAATTAAAACTAATTAACTTAAAAACTTAATATTTCAAATTTAAACTAGATAAATGCAAAATTAATTTCTAAAAATCTAAAATGACTTAAAATAAGATTAAAAATTAAAAATATGTATTTTTGTCTTTTTGTGGATTTTTCTATTAATTAATTAATTATATTAATTAAACTATTTAAATTATTTTAAATTATTAATTATACTAAAAATGACTTAGGAAATTTAATAAAAATTTATAAATCTAATTAATCATTACAGGAATCCTAAAAAATTATAAAAATATTTTTTACAATATTTATCTAATTATTATTAACTAATTATTATTTATTAATTATTTAATTCTAATTAAAATATAATAAAATATTACTTTAAGTAAGAAAATTAAAAGTTAAATCTTAAAAATTTTAAAATAACTTAAATCTATTTTTGAAACTGAAAATAAATTTTTTACACTTTTTATATAATTTTTATTAATTAAAAACTATTTATTAATTATTTAAACTAATTAAAATTATAATAACTATTATTTGAATAGTAAAAAATATGAAAAAATTCTCGAAAGTAGCTTAAGTGACAAAGAAGCTAGGAAAAATAAGTTGGTACCAACAGCTTATTCAAATAAGCTGTAATAAGCCAAACGACTTAAATAAGCTTATTACTCTAAAAGCATGTTAAGTATATTAATGCAGGAGAGTATGACGGAATTGGTGCCCCAATGCAATAGAAGGGGTGTGTGTACTATGCATGTTACTAGCCAAGAGGTCACAGGTTCGATTCCCACACACACCCATTTTTTGCAAACATTTTTTTTTCTTGATTTTTATTTTACCAATCTATTAAATAGCTAAATATAAACAATTTTTGTAAATGAAACTTTTACCTAAAAGCCAAATAAGCTCAGTATGAGCTTATTTGCTCAACAGTATGCTGATAAGCCAACAATTTAATTTTAAAACTAATTAAGCTACAAACAAAGCACCTAAGGATTGTTTAAACTAAAATGTCTTAATGACAATGGAAATAAGCTGAAATGACAAGTAAAAGACTTTTGAATAAGCAAAATAATCAAATAAGCAAATCCTAAACACCACAGACCAAAATTGGCTAAATTAAGAACCTTTGGTCCCCTGTGGGGACCACTAGGGGGTTCAAGAGTTTAAAACTAAGAGTGAACCTTCAAGTTGGATTGTTGGTCTGTCAATTGGTCCAATAAGCTCTCCAATAAGCTCACTAATAAGCTCAGGATGAGCTTTTGAAATAAGCTTTAAAACTTGATTTGCTCAGGTTATAAAGGTGGTATAGGCCAGTAAGCAAGACCTTGTGGGGTCCACACAGAAGGTCAGGGGTCCAAAATAGAACTTGATATGATAAGTTGGCTAAGAAAGCTTCCCAATAAGCCAATAAGCAGAGCTTATGGCTTATTAATAAGCTATTGGTGGTCTTGTGAAATTGGGTCTCACTACTGATTCACTCAGTAGGTATTATGAAAATGGGACAAGATGCAAGGTCCAATAAGCTAGGGGAAAAGATTTCAAGGACAAAATAAACAGTACTCCAATAAGCCAGACTGAAGGGCTTCTTAAAAAGCCAAGGTCCAAAGTGTGGGTCCCACAGGTGAGCCTAGGAGAGGCATATGAGATATGATCTCAAACCTGTGCACAGGGCACTTTCTATCCCTGCAACCTATTTTGAGCTTATTTAATAAGCTATAAAAAATTTACAAAAATAAGACAGAAATGTATTCCTAAAGATAAGCTGACAAATATTAATCCCTAAAAATATTAAAGCCTAAAAATAAGCACAAAATTCATGAAAAATCCTACAATTTTTGAGAAAACTGAGATAATGCAATTTTGACTTTTATGGTTTTCACTACAAAGTTGATTAAGATGAAACTCTAATGATCTAAAATGACTGAATATGATATATTGAGATGTAATGAGATGATATTAAGCTATAATAACAACTTATGAACACAACCTGATGATTATCAAACTGATTTTTCACACAGTGAACAAAAAATTGAGATTAAGAGCTATTGTTGACTTTTTAACTAACAAGGCTTGGTTTTTATTACTAGTTCTTTCTAATAAAATCTATTATGATTTGATGAAACAGCAAACAACAATAATAACAACCTAGCACACAGAGTAATCTCTTAAACCAAACACTACCTTATTTAAACTGTTTATGAGATTTTCAAAGTAACTTGATGATTTAGATCCCAATACTGATTTAAAAGCTTATAATACTATGTCATAAGACCATAGAAGCACAGAACATCAACCTTATCAGTATGAATCATATAAATGACAACTATGCTAATTTTAACTATTAAAACTCTAACTAAGCAACTTTATATTTTAATGAACAAGCTAGGTATATTAACCAATATTAGTACTAACACATACCAAATAAACATAAATTAACTGATATAATCACTATTTATTAAGTGCTACAGTAGAATACTAAATTAAGAAAAATGCTTACAATTGGCTTTCCAGCTAATAACCAAGAACAATTACCAAGAAACACTTCCTAAAGGCTTACCACTAAGCCTCTAACCCAGGGCAATCCTGAATGAACCCTGCTCCAACTTTCTTGATCTTGAACCTGCAACTTTTTATTTAAAAACTATTTTTCCTGATTTTTTCTATTTTTTTTCTTTTTCAAGTAATACTTATTCTTAATACTTCTAACAGTTCTAATAAGCTATATCATAAGCTTATATGAGCTTAATAATTGAAAACAACAACAAATAACAACTAGAAAACTTGTAGAGATTTTTGAATTTGAACAAGGATGCATAAACTGAATTTGAACTTAAACTTTGATTAAAACTTGAATTAAGATTTCTTACAACATTACAACAATATTGAAAGGCTTAAAAGCTTAAATTTAAACTGAAAGACTAAATTACAACTAATACAATTTTAATTGAAAACTAACTAACTATTCCTTCATCTTCTTCCTCCGTTTATAGCCTCAATTGTTCCAGGTGTCTTCTCAGGGAAATCCCACCACATTGCACCCTTGACACGTATCTAATTGAAGTACAGGCGTTCAAAAAGTATTTTGGCGCCAAAAACCACCAAGGTTGCTTGTAGCCGTTTTCTAAGCATTTAATGCTTCTGATGTGACAAGGGAAGGTTAAGGGAACCAAATGAAGTGTAAGGGGTGATGGTGGTGTAGTATGGCATGTGGAGGTGATGCAGGGATGGTGGGTGTAGTACGTGTCCTCACCTAAAGGAAACCTAAGGAGTGGGTTTGATTGAGGAGGTGACAGGTATGTATTGAGGTGGAAAGGTAATGCACATGGTGGGGGGGTGGTATGGTGGATGGTGATGAAGCAGGTGATGAGGTTGAAGAAGGGTGGGGGACGGGTCAAACGGTCAAAGGCCGTTTCTATTTTGAAAGGGAAATGGGCTTTTATTTGTTTTGGGCTTGGGTATTTACATGGACCACGTTTGTATTGTTTTTTTTCGGATTTGGAATATGGATTAATAATTTTATCCGTTTGGTTTATAAGGGTAATAAGCCCAAGGACTTATTTTGCACATTCTGAATTTCCAGGGACCAATCTTGTAACTTTTCAAAATTTTGTTAAAAAGGACCTTTCTTGCCATATAAAAATATTATAAGGACCTTTTTTATATTTTTCCAAATTTAAAATAACCGGGGACCAATTTTGCCAATTTTTCAAAGTATAGGGACCTTTTTGTAAATTCTTTGAATTTATCATCTAGGGGTCAAACTTGATAACTTGTGAATTACCAAGGACCCTTTGATGATAAAATTCCATTTTTTAAACACTAAGAGTCTTTTCTGCCAACTTTGAAAGTGTAGGGACTTGTTTTGTAAATTTCTTGAATTTATCATCTAGGGGTCAAACTTGGCAACTTGTGAATTACCAAGGACCCTTTGATGATAAATTTCCATTTTTAAACACTGGGGGTATTTTCTGTCAATATTGAAACTGTAGGGACCTGTTTTGCCAATTTTGGTATTTTAAACTTTCAAGGATAAAAATTGTTATTCCTTGATTCCTGGGGACTGTTATTGACTTTTCTTTAAAATAATTCTCACAGGGACCATTTCTGACAATTCTTGAAAGTTCAGGGACTGATTTTGACAATTTGGTAAACTTTGCCCGTTTTCCCCTGTTTTCAGTTCTTTTATATCTGAAACATATAAAAACACCTTCTAAGGATATTTGTAGTATTGTGTGGTGTTTCTGAGTGTTTTTAAATGTTTTTGTTATTCAGATTTGACAGAAATGATGAGTTTTTATGAACTCGTCAATCCCCTACACTTAACTATTGCTAGTCCCTAGCAATCTAGCATCCACTAATAACCCATTTTTCAAAATTTAATGGTTTTAATGTCTCTTTACCAAAAGCCATTACTTCTGAAGTAGCCAAATGTTTCAGTTCAAGTAAGAACTATGGTACACTGATAACCATATGATTTTAAGCAAATCATCAGCTGTCAACGGATTTGATTTGTCTTTACCAAAAGCCGTTTGCTTCTGGACTAGCCAACTCTTGATGGAATTCAGTCATCATCTTGGTGAGCTGATTACCAATTATGGTTTTTCACTGCCTTTACCACAAGCTATAACCTTGTGGGCTAGTCAACTCTTCACTTTTAAGGATATGGTGAGTTGAGTATCATACAATTTTTCGCAAATTGTCAGCCATAAACGGATTTGAGATATCTTTACCAAGAGCCGTTTGCTCTCGGATTAGCCAGTCCTTATGTGGATTAGACATGGTGGACTGATTACCATTTGTTGTGTTAATGCCAAGTACTTCATTTAAGTGAAAATTTTGAAAAAAAAATTAAAATTTTTGGCAAAAACGGGGGTACTAGAAGTATAATGTGATAAAATTCGCTAGAATTCCCCCTACACTTAGAAATGAATATTGTCCTCAATATTCAAAGTCCCGGCTATTATGCCGACTCTTTGAACGTAAAAAGGTAACATTATTAGCTAAATGTGGGAACAACATTTATTTTATTTTTTTATTTTTCATTTTTATTTTATGTACTTTATTTACAGTAGGGGCAACTCCCCTACACTTGGGTGGTAGAACAGAGAAAGGAGTCAGAAACATGGGTGAGAACCCATGTTTTGCTAAAGTTTTTATTTACCGAGTCACTAGCTAGAATCGACCCCGTATTCATTAGTCCGTGGGGAAAGTTTGGAGATCTGGGACAACCACTTGTGGTATGTCCCCTCCAAAGTAGTGTTTCAAACAATGTCCATTTACTTTAAAATTAGGACCGTCGGGTTGCAATAACTCAACAGTTCCGTATGGGTATACTTTTGCTACAGTAAATGGTCCAGACCAGCGGGTTTTTAGCTTACCCGAGAAAATTTTTAATCTAGAATTGAATAGAAGAACTTTATCACCAACGTTAAAAACGCGGTTTTTTATTTTAGAGTCATGTATCTTTTTAGTCTTTTCTTTATAGATTAAAGAATTTTCGTAAGCTTGATCACGTAGTTCATTTAGCTCATTTAGCTGAACCTTTCGGTGATCACCCGCTGTCTGAATGTCAAAGTTTGCATGTTTCAAAGCCCAGTAGGCTTTGTGCTCTAATTCGATCGGAAGATGACATGTCTTTCCGTACACCAACTTGTAAGGAGTACACCCAATGGGTGTTTTATAAGCTGTACGAAATGCCCAAAGTGCGTCGTCCAGTTTGTCCGACCAAGAGGCACGGTTTTCACCTACCGTCCTCTCCAGAATTCTCTTAATGCCTCGATTTGATACCTCCACCTGCCCACTAGTTTGGGGGTGATATGCAGTATAAAGACGGTGAGTTACACCATATTTCAGCATCACTCTTGCAAATTGATCATTGCAAAAGTGTGTACCACGATCACTGATAATGGCACAAGGAGTCCCGAATCGAGCAAAGAGAGACTTCAGAAATTTCACAACAACTCGGGCATCATTAGTGGGTAAAGCTTTCGCTTCAACCCATTTAGACAGATAGTCTACAGCCACGAGTATATACTTGTTACCTCTTGAAGATGGAAACGGGCCCATGAAATCAATACTCCAGATATCAAATATTTTCACAGACTTGGATTATGTTTTGGGGCATTTCATCCTTCTTAGAAACATTCCCGTGATGTTGACAAGCATCACAGGTTTTGACAAGATCTTGGGCATCTCTATAGATGGTGGGCCAGTAAAAGCCAGAATCAAACACCTTCTTGGCGGTGTAATTTGAGCTGTGATGTCCCCCAGTGGGTCCATCATGACAAGCTTTGAGGATTTCCATGGCTTTAGTACCATGGACACACCATCGGATGACTTGATCCGCGCATATCTTAAAGAGGTAGGGGTCGTCCCAGAAATAGTGTTTGACGTCTTTGAAGAAATTTTTCTTCTGTTGGGACGTCATCCCTTTCACTACAAAATTACCCGCATGGTAATTTGCAAAATCTGCAAACCATGGGGTAGAGGTATCATCCCGACTAGAGATTAAATTTAGTGTCTCCAAAGGAAAGGTTTCATTAATTTCCTTTCTCTCGAGATCATCCTGATGAGGATTCTCTAGACGGGATAAGTGATCAGCCGCAAGGTTTTCTGCTCCTTTCTTATCACGTATGATAATGTCAAACTCTTGAAGGAGTAGAACCCAACGGAGCAACCTCGGCTTAGCTTCCTGTTTAGCAAACAGGTATTTCAAGGCAGAGTGATCCATATACACCACACATTTTGTTAAGATCAAGTAAGGCCTAAATTTCTCAAAGGTGTATACCACAGCTAATAGTTCTTTTTCTGTGGTGGTATAGCGTGTTTGAGCTTCTGTCATGGTCTTACTTGCGTAGTGTATTGGCTGAAAATGTTTACTTAAACGTTGCCCCAACATTGCACCAATTGCAAAATCACTTGCATCGCACATTAATTCGAATGGCAAGTCCCAGTCGGGGGCAACAAGAATGGGTGCTTCAGTAAGCTTTTGTTTCAAAATTTGAAACGCTTCTAAGCACTCAGGTGAAAAGATGAAAGGAGCATCCTTTTCTAAGAGATGGGTCATAGGCCTGGAGATTTTTGAAAAATCTTGTATAAATCTCCGGTAAAATCCAGCATGACCCAGGAAACTTCTCACACCTTTGACGGTAGTGGGAGGAGGTAGTTTAGCGATTACATCAACCTTTGCTCTGTCTACCTCTATCCCATTCTTTGAAATTTTATGGCCAAAGACAATGCCCTCCTTGACCATAAAGTGGCTCTTCTCCCAATTCAGACACAAGTTTGTGTCTTCACAGCGTTTAAGCATGATTTCCAGATTGGTGAGACAAGCCTAAAAAGAATCCCCGATGACTGAAAAGTCATCCATAAATACCTCCATAGTTTTCCCGATGGTATCGGAAAATATAGCCATCATGCACCTTTGGAACGTGCCAGGTGCATTGCATAAGCCAAATGGCATACGACGGTAGGCAAATGTTCCATATGGGCATGTGAAGGTAGTTTTTTCTTGATCCTGTGGATCAATGGGGATTTGAAAGTATCCCGAGAAACCGTCCAGGAAACAATAGTACGCATTTCCTGCCAACCTCTCGAGCATATGGTCCATAAAGGGTAGAGGAAAGTGATCTTTATGGGTGGCATCGTTAAGTTTCCTATAGTCGATGCACACACGCCACCCAGTAACCAGACGAGTTGGAATCAACTCGTTTTCCTCATTGGTGACAACTGTTATGCCACCCTTCTTTGGGACGCAGTGGATAGGACTGACCCAAGGACTGTCAGAGATTGGGTATATTAATCCAGCATCAAGAAGTTTAAGAACTTCTTGTTTGATTACATCATGTATTTTAGGATTAACTCGTCTTTGATGTTGAACCGCAGGCTTAAAATCATCTTCCATAAGAATTTTGTGAGTACAAAATTCAGGGTTAATACCCTTAATATCAGATAATTTCCAAGCAATTGCTTGCTTGTGTGATTTTAAGACCTTTATGAGAGCAGTTCTCTCCTCATCATTTAAATCTTTTGCTATAATGACGGGTAATTTGTCGTTACCCTTCAAATATGCGTATTCCAGATGAGGTGGTAGTTCCTTGAGCTCAACTTCAGGGAAATCATCAGTTTCTTCAACATGTTTGATTTCCTCATTATGAAGTTCTAGTGGTAGAATATGAGGATGGGAGGGATCTTTGTTTAATAACTGCTCAAGTAGCATGATATCCCCCTCCGGGTCAATCTCTTGATGATCAATTTCAGATGGAATTGAATCATTTTTTAGAAAGGCCTCTATTTTCTCGAGGACGAAGTCACTTCCCTCAAACGGAGTGAGGGAAGGATTAGAATTATGAATTATAGGAGTAGAAGATGGAGTGGTATTACCACTCAGATAATCATCTGAATAACCAAGAAATTCCTGAGAGTACTCCTCACAAGCAATATCAATGACGTCTATTCGGTTAACCGAATTAGAGTCGTAGTTTGAAGAGTACCTCGAAGTCTGATCAAGGTTAAAAGTGATTGCCTCTGTACCCACACGCAATGTGATCTCATGTTCAAAGACATCTATGAGAGCACGGCCTGTTTTAAGGAATCCTCTTCCAACAATTAGAGGAACCCTTTGATCTGCATCAAATTCAACAACGACGAAGTCGGCTGGAAAATGAAACTTCCCTACTTTCACAAATACATCCTCAGCAATGCCAAGAAGACGTGATATTGATCTGTCTGCAAGCTCTAAAGTCATGCAAGTAGGTGTAAGTCCTGGAAGAGATAGTTTCTTTCATACTGAATGTGGCATTAGGTTGATGCTGGCACCAAGATCGGCCAAGGCATAGCAATCAACCATTCCTGGAAATACACAAGGTATTAGAAAATTTCCAGGATCTCCGAGCTTCTCAGGAAGCTTCTTTAAAAGAACTGCAGAGCAGTTTTCATTTAATGGAGTTTTAGCCATTTCAAACAGCTTTTCCTTATTACTCAACAAATTTTTTATCGTTGATGCAAACTTGGGCATCAAAATGATAGCGTCCGCGAAGCTAATGTCAAAATGTAATTCTTGAAATATTTGGAAGAATTTGTCCATTTGATGACTAGCTTTCTCGCGAAGCTTTTGATCACTTAATCGTGATGGGTATGGGATTGAAGATTTAGGGGTGGTTTTTGGATTTTCTACGGGAATCTATGGAGTTTCAGGCACTACTTTGTCTTTATTAGCTGGGACCTGAATAACTGGAGGTGGGACGTCGTCGGTACTTCCTTTATCAATATGAGGTATCATGTCCGTAGTAACCTCAGCTTCTTTTTCCAATACCTCAGGAGAAGAGAAAGAGGTAGATGGAGTTTTGGGTCCTTTATATGAAGCTCCACTCCGGGTTGTGATCGCTTTTGCATCGCCCCTCGGATTTGCGATCGTGGTGCTAGGTAATTTACCTGAGCCCGAGGGTCGTTCATTTAAAGATTTTTTGATGTCAGAAATCTGGCTGATCAATAACCGGTTGGTTTCTTCCTGGGTTTTCATGAATTGTTTTAACAATTCATCAGAAGAAGTAGGGTTTGGAACAATAACTTGTGTTTGAATAGGAGGGGTTTGCCCTAGAGTGTTCTGATGAAACCCTTGATTTTGGAATTGTCCATGATTAGGGTTTCCATGAAAGTAGCTAGGATTGAAGTTACTCTGTCCCTGATTTCTATTCCCCTGATTTTGAAAATTTTGGGGATGACCTTGATTAAAGTTACCTTGGTTAGAAAAACCTTGGTTACTTCTATTCTGGTTCTGGGGACGGTTTTGTATGTTCTGGTTAAAACCAGGTGGTACAGGGTAAATGTTCGGACGCCATGGTGGTTCAGCAGGAGGACGATATTGACTGCCTCCTTGATTAGAACTACCGGCAATCGCATTTGATTCAAACGTGTTACTATCGGTTGCAGTACAATTATAATATGCGTGAGGACCACCACAAGTAACACAGACATCCACTTTCTTCACTTCAGCATGTGAAGGATTCTGTGGTAAGGAGACTTTCTTTTGGTTGGAGTGAACCAAAGCTTGTATAGCATCCGTGAGTTTATCAATCTTAGCATCGGTGCTAGACTGATTCACGGTAGAAGAAGAAGGATCGACCTGTTTGTTTCGTATGGTTCGAACCTTGGACTTATTTTCAATTATAGCTAAAGCTTCCTTGACAGTACGACTCAAAAAATTTCCTCCAGCTGAGGCATTGAGAGAGTCTTGGTCTGCCTGGCTCACTCCGTTATAAAACGTGTCGAGTTGCATTAACCCAGAAAATCCATGGTGAGGACATTTGCGAAGCAACTCTTTGAATCTATCCCATGCTTCACTGAATGATTCACCAGGTCTTTGTGAAAACTTGGTGATCTCATTCCTAAGATAGGCAGTTTTGGATGGTGGATAGAATTCATTCACAAATTTTTTAACTAGATCTTCCCATGTTTCTATGGAACGAGGGGGTTGTTTCTCCATCCAGACTCTGGCTGCCCCCTCGAGGGAAAATGGAAAAAGAAGTAGTTTAATAGCCTCCTGCGGGACATTCTTATATTTGATGGTAGATGTAATCTTGTTAAACCATCGTATATGCGAATGAGGATCGTCCCTCTCAAAACCGTAGAACTGACTAGAAGTTACCAGATTAAGTAATCCGGTTTTCAATTCAAAGTTTTCAGATACTATGGCGGGTACAACAATAGCATCTCCATAACCCTCGATGGGTGCCTGGAGAAGCTCGGACATTGGGCGGTCTTCTGCCATAATGACTGCAGGTTTAGGTTCAGTCTGTATTTCAGGTTCAATTTTTGGGGCAGATTGTGTACGTTTTCGAGGAATGCTGACAAGCTCGCGATGAGGACTTGTAGACCTAGAAGAACGTGTGTGCATGTACTAAAAAAACAAAATTTTCAAAACAAGATTGAGGCAAAACCACAGTAAACTTAACCCAATAATCACGGGTAAATGGCTTCTTTATAAAAGGTACACCACTTACAGGGATATTATGTCAAGTTTTTATCTTATGTTTGGGAACTTATTTTGAAGGTTATTTAATTGTAATTTATTCGCAATAAAAGAAAATGTTTTTGGGTTTATGTGTATGGGTGAAAAACTTGGAAAATATTTTTGGAATCGATTCGTTAACCGAAATCGTTCCTTTAAAATCACTCGCAGGGTGGCGGGAGAGAAGAATGAATCTCTCTTCAGTTCGCAATTTAATGTCAGAACTTCCGTATTCCACTTGTATAGGTTGTGATTTTAAAGATAACGAAGTAATTTAACTTCATGATTTATTTTGTTGTTATTTAATTTTTTTGGTGTTTTTAACACTTTAGGAAAAGTGTTAATGAACTTTTCAGTTACGATATTTATTTTCACAAAAATTTACAGACTGATGGTATTTGTACAGTGAGTGTATATTCAGAACCACGTATGCTTCCAAATTCGTTGTACGCAGCACACCTCCCCGGCAACGGCGCCAAAATTTGATCAATGCTAAACCGTCAGATATTATTGACCAAGGTCAATAAGACAAAAATAGCTTAGACTAATGCTCCGCGGAGTACAATGTATCCTCGGGTCGTTTATCCCAACGAGATGTGAAATCTGTAATAAAACGAAATTTGGGATCGGGTGATTATGAATGGGCAAAGGTGAGATTGATTTATTCTACTGATTTACACAATGAAATAGTTAAACAATATATTTAAACAATTACGTGAACTAAAAACGTTTACAAATTAAAAACTTACGTCTACGTACAGGGAAAAAGGTGAGTTCTAATGAAAATTAAACTACTGGTAAAAATGAAAATTCTACAAACTTAAACTTAAAAGAAAATTTAATTTAAAAAGAAAATTATTTTTTAGATTATTTTACTATTTAATATTAATTATTTAAATAAAAACTATTTAACTATTTAATTAAAACTAATTAACTTAAAAACTTAATAATTCAAATTTAAACTAGATAAATGCAAAATTAATTTCTAAAAATCTAAAATGACTTAAAATAAGATTAAAAATTAAAAATATGTATTTTTGTCTTTTTGTGGATTTTTTATTAATTAATTAATTACATTAATTAAACTATTTTAAATTATTAAGTATACTAAAAATGACTTAGGAAATTTAATAAAAATTTATAAATCTAATTAATCATTACAGGAATCCTAAAAAATTATAAAAATATTTTTTACAATATTTATCTAATTATTATTAACTAATTATTATTTATTAATTATTTAATTCTAATTAAAATATAATAAAATATTACTTTAAGTAAGAAAATTAAAAGTTAAATCTTAAAAATTTTAAAATAACTTAAATCTATTTTTGAAACTGAAAATAAATTTTTTACACTTTTTATATAATTTTTATTAATTAAAAACTATTTATTAATTATTTAAACTAATTAAAATTATAATAACTATTATTTGAACCGTAAAAAATATGAAAAAATTCTGGAAAGTAGCTTAAGTGACAAAGAAGCTAGGAAAAATAAGTTGGTACCAACAGCTTATTCAAATAAGCTGTAATAAGCCAAACGGCTTAAATAAGCTTATTACTCTAAAACTATGTTAAGTATATTAATGTAGGAGAGTATAACGGAACTGGTGCCCCAGTGCAATAGAAGGGGTGTGTGTACTAAGCATGTTACTAGCCAAGAGGTCACAGGTTCGATTCCCACACACACCCATTTTTTGCAAACATTTTTTTTTCTTGATTTTTATTTTACCAATCTATTAAATAGCTAAATATAAGCAAGTTTTGTAAATGAAACTTTTTTCTAAGAGCCAAATAAGCTCAGTATGAGCTTATTTGCTCAACAGTATGCTTATAAGCCAAAAATTTAATTTTAAAACTAATTAAGCTATAATTAAGCTACAAACTAAGCACCTAAGGATTGTTTAAACTAAAATGTCTTAATGACAATGGAAATAAGCTGAAATGACAAGTAAAAGACTTTTGAATAAGAAAAATAATCAAATAAGCAAATCCTAAACACCACAGACCAAAATTGGCTAAATTAAGAACCTTTGTTCCCCTGTGGGGTCCACTAGGGGGTTCAAGAGTTTAAAACTAAGAGTGAACCTTCAAGTTGGACTGTTGGTCTGTCAATTGGTCCAATAAGCTCTCCAATAAGCTCACTAATAAGCTCAGGATGAGCTTTTGAAATAAGCTCTAAAACTTGATTTGCTCAGGTTATAAAGGTGGTATAGGCCAATAAGCAAGACCCTGTGGGGTCCACACAGAAGGTCAGGGGTCCAAAATAGAACTTGATATGATAAGTTGGCTAAGAAAGCTTCCCAATAAGCCAATAAGCAGAGCTTATGGATTATTAATAAGCTATTGGTGGTCTTGTGAAATTGGGTCTCACTACTGATTCACTCAGTAGGTATTATGAAAATGGGACAAGATGCAAGGTCCAATAAGCTAGGGGGAAAAGATTTCAAGGACAAAATAAACAGTACTCCAATAAGCCAGACTAAAGGGCTTCTTAAAAAGCCAAGGTCCAAAGTGTGGGTCCCACAGGTGAGCCTAGGAGAGGCATATGAGATAAGATCTCAAACCTGTGCACAGGGCACTTTCTATCCCTGCAACCTATTTTGAGCTTATCTAATAAGCTATAAAAAATTTACAAAAAGAAGACATAAATGTATTCCTAAAGATAAGCTGACAAATATTAATCCCTAAAAATATTAAAGCCTAAAAATAAGCACAAAATTCATGAAAAATCCTACAATTTTTGAGAAAACTGAGATAATGCAATTTTGACTTTTATGGTTTTCACTACAAAGTTGACTAAGATGAAACTCTAATGATCTAAAATGACTGAATATGATATATTAAGATGTAATGAGATGATATTAAGCTATAATAACAACTTATGAACACAACCTGATGATTATCAAACTGATTTTTCACACAGTGAACAAAAAATTGAGATTAAGAGCTATTGTTGACTTTTTAACTAACAAGGCTTGGTTTTTATTACTAGTTCTTTCTAATAAAATCTATTATGATTTGATGAAACAGCAAACAACAATAATAACTACCTAGCACACAGATTAATCTCTTAAACCAAACACTACCTTATTTAAACTGTTTATGAGATTTTCAAAGTAACTTGATGATTTAGATCCCAATACTGATTTAAAAGCTTATAATACTATGTCATAAGACCATAGAAGCACAGAACATCAACCATATCAGTATGAATCACATAAATGACAACTATGCTAATTTTAACTATTAAAACTCTAACTAAGCAACTTTATATTTTAATGAACAAGCTAGGTATATTAACCAATATTAGTATTAACACATACCAAATAAACATAAATTAACTGATATAATCACTATTTATTAAGTGCTATAGTAGAATACTAAATTAAGAAAAATGCTTACAATTGGCTTTCCAGCTAATAACCAAGAACAATTACCAAGAAACACTTCCTAAAGGCTTACCACTAAGCCTCTAACCCAGGGCAATCCTGAATGAACCCTGCTCCAGCCTTCTTGATCTTGAACCTGCAACTTTTTATTTAAAAACTATTTTTCTTGATTTTTTCTATTTTTTTTCTTTTTCAAGTAATACTTATTCTTAATACTTCTAACAGTTCTAATAAGCTATATCATAAGCTTATATGAGCTTAATAATTGAAAACAACAACAAATAACAACTAGAAAACTTGTAGAGATTTTTGAATTTGAACAAGGATGCATAAACTGAATTTGAACTTAAACTTTGATTAAAACTTGACTTAAGATTTCTTACAACATTACAACAATATTGAAAGGCTTAAAAGTTTAAATTTAAACTGAAAGACTAAATTACAACTAATACGATTTTAATTGAAAACTAACTACAAAACTAACTAACTATTCCTCCATCTTCTTCCTCCTTTTATAGCCTCAATTGTTCCAGGTGTCTTCTCAGGAAAATCCCACCACATTGCACCCTTGACACGTATCTAATTGAAGTACAGGTGTTCAAAAAGTATTTTGGCGCCAAAAACCACCAAGGTTGCTTGTAGCCATTTTCTAAGCATTTAATGCTTCTGATGTGACAAGGGAAGGTTAAGGGAACCAAATGAAGTATAAGGGGTGATGGTGGTGTAGTATGGCATGTGGAGGTGATGCAGGGATGGTGGGTGTAGTACGTGTCCTCACCTAAAGGAAACCTAAGGAGTGGGTTTGATTGAGGAGGTGACAGGTATGTATTGAGGTGGAAAGGTAATGCACATGGTGGAGGGTGGTATGGTGGATGGTGATGAAGCAGGTGATGAGGTTGAAGGAGGGTGGGGGACGGGTCAAACGGTCAAAGGCCGTTTCTATTTTGAAAGGGAAATGGGCTTTTATTTGTTTTGGGCTTGGGTATTTACATGGACCACGTTTGTATTGTTTTTTTTTGGATTTGGAATATGGATTAATAATTTGATCCGTTTGGTTTATAAGGGTAATAAGCCCAAGGACTTATTTTGCACATTCTAAATTTCCAGGGACCAATCTTGTAACTTTTCCAAATTTTGTTAAAAAGGACATTTCTTGCCATATAAAAATATTATAAGGACCTTTTTTATATTTTTCCAAATTTAAAATAACTGGGGACCAATTTTGCCAATTTTTCAAAGTATAGGGACCTTTTTGTAAATTCTTTGAATTTATCATCTAGGGGTCAAACTTGATAACTTGTGAATTACCAATGACCCTTTGATGATAAAATTCCATTTTTTAAACACTAAGGGTCTTTTTCTGCCAACTTTGAAAGTGTAGGGACTTGTTTTGTAAATTTCTTGAATTTATCATCTAGGGGTCAAACTTGGAAACTTGTGAATTACCAAGGACCCTTTGATGATAAATTTCCATTTTTAAACACTGGGGGTATTTTCTGTCAATATTGAAACTGCAGGGACCTGTTTTGCCAATTTTGGTATTTTAAACTTTCAAGGATAAAAATTGTTATTCCTTGATTCCTGGGGACTGTTATTGACTTTTCTTTAAAATAATTCTCCCAGGGACCATTTCTGACAATTCTTGAAAGTTCAGGGACTGATTTTGACAATTTGGTAAACTTTGCCCGTTTTCCCCTGTTTTCAGTTCTTTTATATCTGGAACATATAAAAACACCTTCTAAGGATATTTGTAGTATTTTGTGGTGTTTCTGAGTGTTTTTAAATGTTTTTGTTGTTCAGATTTGACAGAAATGATGAGTTTTGATGAACTCATCAAGCTTATGAATGGCGCCTTAAAGACCTCCTCCATTATGTCCATTTCCTGTTATTTGATTAAGTCCTGTGCAAAAGTGAGATGCAGCAAGTACATATGGTAAAGGGTATAAAGGAGAAATTTTTAATGTTATGAGGATAAAAGGCTATCAATAAAGTATATTGCTAATGTAGTCGATATTTTAAAACTCGCCTTAAGCCATTAACCCGACTCGATTATATAATGCAATATTGCGATTTGTGACATATATTATCTAAGAGTAGGCTCAAATAATATCAATATATCTACAACCTGTAAATTTCGATTTTACCCACCAAGTTAATTCAACTTCTATGATTATGTTTTAATTTGTAACTACAGAAACTTTGTGCAGCTAAAGTGAATCTGTTTTATCACAAAAGAGTCAAATGTAGCTAAAAACGGAAATCATAAAATGGGCTGAAAGTCGCCTATTTGCCTTCTTCATAGATAAACTAATAGTAAAGCAAGATTTGAAGATACCCATTATTGTACTAACTGATGGTTAATTGAAAATTCAAAATCCGGATTGTAATTGGGAGGTTGGGACTACTGGCACTTGGATAAGTGATCGCTAAGAGTTGTAAAACGTTTGGCTTTAAATACAGGATTTCTCACTAATGTTATTCTTTTGGCATTGGATTTGGATTGTGACTGACAAAAAATGTGTCAAAACTATTTGGTGAGGTTATACGGTATAATAATTTATACCACAAAAAACAACCCAACTTGGCTCTATGTAACTCTGTTGCCTAACTCTATATCTGTAAACTTAATAAGAAACATGTACGAACCTTGAGTTTTTCAACACAAAATGCAAGGTTGATAATCTTTCTACGTTTTGCCCATTGATCAGTATCAGCATCATCTGCAAGTCCCCTTGCTAACGGCACGCGGTGTGTTCGCTAAATCAACTTCCACCTCAGTTCCTTGAAAGTATGTGTTGATCTCGATGACGGTATGGGCTTCTCCCATCACATATGCTCTTTATTCGTATCTCCAACCTATAGTAACTCCGAAAGTGACCCATTAATAGAACCTCAATTTAAAAGTTAAAAATTAATTCTTAATTGAAACCTTTTCAAATGGCCACCGAGTTCCTGACTAGTATCATACCGTAAATTGTTGTAAATTAATTGTACTCACCAATTAGGTATCATTGCCATCAACATTGCCAATATTCTCTCTAGCTAGCTTTGTTTCGACTTCATGGTTATCTACCCGTCTGCATATCATTGTCCCTATACCTACCACACCCTCATCCTACAAATAAAAAAAAATAAAAAAATCTCATAATGGGTCATAATTAACATAACCCTCATTTAAAATAAGTATAGGCAGATAAGGATTTTAAAATAAGGTTGTAGCAGCATTGAAACATCAACTTCCCTTTTACGCCTTTCTACCCTTAAACCTACTATTCTCATAAATATAGCTTTGTTTGTCAAAAAAAGCTTATGAAAGCTAATTAAGAATTCAGCTTCTATAAGTTATTAATTAAAAGCTAGTTTAAATAACTTTAGGTTTCTCTACAGCTAGTTTTGATAAAGTCACCAAAAGTGTGGCACTTATGGAATCTGCATGCTCTGTGCTTGGCCTGCCAAGTATACCAAGGGATCTACAAAACCATGTTGCATTGCAGTGACAACAAATTCCAACAAAAAATAAAAGGTGATATGGATTTTGAGATCTTACGTTGCAGCATGGTCGCACTTTCAGGAAACAAAGGTGTTGACACGTTACGATTTGGCATAAGAAACTCATGTCTAAGAAATGATAGTTGAAAAGTGGCGCAAGATGATCCTCACTTCTATTATGCCAACCTCACAAATGCAATTAAACACCACGTCCAAACACATATCAGATCGTAATTATAACTATTAGAAAACAATTGACACATAAAGTCACAAAGTTTATTATATTTCTTACAATCCTATAAAATATCAATCACGCCTAATTGTATCTCAGCTGCATTTATAATTAAACAAATTTAGCTAAATGTATCATCTATATCTAAATCACCGTAATATACTATTCGCATAAACTCCCACATCAACTACATTTCATGTTGTAAGCTCATTCATAAGCATAATCAATGTTCTTTTGGCACTTATTTAATGTTTGTACTATAGGATTGCCTTTTTCCCCCACTATAACAAACTAATATGATGTTCCTGTTTATCCCCTTCTGTGTTCGTGTTTGCAGTAGCGGCATTCACGATATTTTGAAACTTTAGTGTATACCAACATTATCAGTCCATTACCGATAATACTTTAGTAATTTTAAACTAAGAAAGTAAAAATACTTCAGAAGGTTATCTTATACCTATCAACAAATGGGTTCTTTTACAAATCTTGGAAATGAGACTTGCATTCAACGTACCAGTATCTTATACTTTTCAAGAAATGGGTTGTTACTTTTAGCCCATAGACTCCGCTTGCCAGGATATAATCGAGTCCTGCATAAAATCATAGCAAGTAAGTTAGCAGCAAATTTTGATCATGATTCGTATAAGCATTGTTATAAATTTGAACGTGGGTCAAATTAGTTAAGCAATGGATATTGTGGCAAATTGTTATTGATCTGTTTGTTATTTTAATTAGGATGGAAGTTTCCCTAAAACGATGCACCACGAAATAGAGAAAATGCAACATAAAACTTCCATCCATCCAGCAGGCCATGGGTTTCCTAAAACGTAATTCAGTTATGCAACATTCAATAACCCGAAACCAAAATAAAGCTAAAAGTACTAACACCTTTCATCTCCATTTAAAACTAGCAAAACCAAAGATGCTTGAAGAAAACATTCTTATTGCAAATCCATAAAAACATATACTTAAAATCAAAAGTCGAAATGGCTAAAAAAAACTTAAAAATCAAACTCTTACGGCAAGATTAATGTGAAAGTCATGTTCTAAAGTAACCATAATCCCCATTTCTCCTTGTCTTCCCCCTTCTTCTGCAAATGGGCTCCTGCAAATAAAGAACATGTCACATATACCTTTATGGCATCAAGTTATAAAGCACGTCCATCTGCCACTCATATTGGCCATCTGTTTCAAAATGTTAGTAAGGACCTAAACCCATTTTAGCCTCAATTTAATAGTGTTGTTAATATCAATGAGCTATAGATGATGGTTTCATGAATTAGATGAAACAATGGCAATCAACCATACCTTGGTCTAAACATCTCACATTACGACTAATGTCCATGGGGCTCGCATCAATACCCTGCTGCTTCTTTACCGGATTCTCTTCATTTTCCATCAGCAACTACAAACAAAACAAACCAAAACTGTCACTACAATTTTTACTTAAGATGTTTCCTCGAACATTTGGTGTGCAACCAAACAAAACCCAAGATTTTTATAAAAAAGTAGGTTTTTTTTTTTTTTTTTTTTTTTTTTTTTTTTTTTTTTTTTTTTTTTTTTAACCCTTAATCTCAGTGACACTCTTCCTTACCAACAGTAAACTAACCAAAAAAAAATACTCACTAATAGTAAATCAAGAGAAACCTGGAAAAGAGAAATTCATTGCATCAAATTTTTCGCAAAAACCTATTAACCTGAAAAAATAGAAGGCAACCATAGGTACATGGATAAATTAGGATTGCAACTTTGGTTCCAATTTATGACAAATATGAGTAATCATAATCAGAAATTCTTTGAAACAATAATAAAACTCAACTCTAATAAAAATAAATATTCATTAAGATGAAGAATTAATAAAATAAAAATAAATAATTATTATAGACCTGTTAATAAGAAGCTGATTAGTGTCTATGTTGGTGAAAGGGAGATTCATCATAATTTTTTGTGTTCCTTGCTTTAGTGGATTTGTATCTGTTGGGTCACTGAATTCCCCAAGCTTCCTTTGAACTTGGATTTGAACATAAAATACCCTAAGTGTTTGTTATCCGTAAATACAAACAAGTCACTAAGTGAACAGTATCTCAGTGAGTCATCTTCAGGATGCTTGGAGCGAGTCTATGACGAAAGGTTCACCATTCAGTGAGTGGAATCTAAGCCAAGAAGAAGATGATGAGTTCAATGAGGATGAAAATAACTCACTGAACCCCAGGACTCCTCAACAACTATTATGTACTGAAGACTGAAGACCTGAAGACTGAAGTATGGGCAGGACAAGGCGGGAAAAGTTTGAACGTATCTACAGGTGACCTCATCTACCTGAAGTCAAACTTTCCCTGAACGGCATCAAGTCAGGGTGGTGTCATTACTGTGCACTAGAAAGGCACTTTGTCTTTTGCCTAAAATAGTCTATTGTAACAGAGACAAAATATGTAAGTATTTTGTCTCTACTAGTTAGGTAATCTTTTTGTCTTTATCAGTAACGTTGAAATTTACCTGTGTATAAATAGGTAGCATAAGTGAGGATTAAAAGTCGACAAGTTTGTGCATTTAATGCGAAGCATTCACAAACCACTTTTACTCCTCCAAAGAACAACGCAGTCCCT
The DNA here is from genome assembly GCA_030686995.1 of Artemisia argyi. Lineage (NCBI taxonomy): Eukaryota > Viridiplantae > Streptophyta > Magnoliopsida > Asterales > Asteraceae > Artemisia > Artemisia argyi. Next base: position 44,368,449 of record CM060709.1, on the reverse strand, counting down.
GAGATAGCTCAGTGTGACCTTATAGTTGTCACTCAACGTAGTTTGAGTTTAGAGAGGAGTCCACACCATACTTGTCGTTTCAATCCCAAGTGTTATTCCGAAAACACTTGGGTATAATTCTTTTGATTAACTTCTAATAAAAATTAAACGTTGAAAATATCGTGTCTCTTTTCTTTACATTTATCTTTGTGGTTAATATTATATATCTGTGTTCAATAGTCATGGAACTTGGTTAGGTTAACTCTTTAGTTAACTATTAACTTAGTAAACGGGACCAACAAGTTTGATGACATCATCTTTGGCTCAACAAGTTACAAACTTTGCAAACAGTTTGAAAAACTGATGACCACAAAGTTTGAAATGAGCATGATGGGTGAACTCACTTACTTTCTTGGACTACAAGTCAAACAAACCGACAGAGGGATATCCATTTGTCAAGAAAAATACTTGAGGAACCTACTGAAGAAGTATGAACTTACTGACTACTCTTCAGTAAAGACTCCTATGGTTCCTCCAAACAACCTTGGCCCTGACCTCTCTGGAAAATCAGTGAACCAAACCCAATACAGGGGAATGATAGGCTCCCTAATGTACTTACTTACATCTAGGCCTGATATCCAATTCTCAGTCTGTCTGTGTGCCAAATATCAGGCTGATCCAAAAGAGTCTCATCTCACTGCTGTCAAGAGAATCTTCAGGTACCTGAAGGGTACACCAAACCTTGCTTTGTATTACCCAAAATGCTCAGGATTTGATCTCAAAGGATACACTGATTCTGACTATGCAGGATGCAATATGGATAGGAAATGTACCTCAGGATCCTGTCAATTTCTTGGTGGAAAACTTGTGTTGGAGTACAAAGAAACAACAGTCAGTGGCCATGTCCTCAGCTGAAGCTGAATATATGGCTGCTGTAGGATGTTGTGCAAATGTACTCTGGATGAAGAGCCAATTGAGTGACTATGGCATTCAGTACAAGATGGTACCCATCTTTTGTGATAACACAAGTGCCATAGCCATCTCAAATAACCCAGTGCTTCATCAAAGAACCAAACACATTGACATCAGATACCATTTCATCAGGGACCACATCATGAATGGAGAAATTGAACTACATTTCATCCCCACTAAGTATCAGCTAGTTGATATCTTCACCAAACCTCTGGATGAACCCACTTTCACCAGACTGAAAGCTGAGTTGGGCATGTTAGACATTGACTCAGGAAACTGATTAAAATTGTTCTAACCTGATGTAAATTCTCTTAGGTCCCTGAATAAATCCTTTTTCAGTGATGATTAAATCTCATAACACTCACTGATCACCCAATCCTGAATATCTGCTCACTGAATTAATTCTTCATTCAGGGGGCTCAAGATGACATTGAATAACCTAACTAAATGCTCCAAGTACTAGTTAGTAAATGTCCCAGATAGGTAACTGAATCCTATTAAATATAGGAATATATGTTGCTTACACAACTGGCATCCACATCCCGGGCCCCCACATCCCTCACCAATACCACTGAGCATTAAATGCTCTCTCTCTCTCTCACACACACAAATACTTGTGTGATGACATCACTCTACAAAAGTGTCTTTTGCAGAGCCACGCAACTGTTCCTATAATCATGTTGCGAGAAAAACGGGGTAGTGGGAATCGTGCTATTTAATGCGGATATCAAACATGCTTTATTACATAACTTTGAATTAATACCAAAAACGTTTGATATCCGCAACGACATAACCCTAATTCATTCCCTATAAATACCCCCACAAAGATCAACACACACACGCTTTCAAAACCTAACAAAACTCTTGCAAAATTTTTCCAAGGATACTTTGGCTTTCAAAACTGTGTGTATTTCATCTTTGAATCTAAATATTTTTCTCAAAACCTGACCTTTTATCACAAATGGCTTCTTCTAGAGTCATCAAATATGCTCCCAATGTGGATTTCCAGGTTGAGAGCGTAGACCTCACCAAGAACAATGTGGTGGGAAACTTCGCCTACCCTCAAGGGTACCCTGAATACAGGGATGTGGTGAAGTACCTACAAAATGGCTTCCTCACCACCACATTCACAAAAACCCCCTCTGTCATCTATCATGACTACCTGAGGGAATTCTGGTGCACAACGGTGGTTGAAAACCCTGATGCACTAAAGGAGGCCACAATAAGGTTTTCAGTGAAGAATGGGACTAAAACCCTAACTCTTAACTATAAGACCTTTGTCAAAGCCACTGGCCTTGACTATACTGAGACCTTCGCTGCCCAACCCACTGAAGAGGAAGTGAAGGCAATCTTGCTGGAACTTGGCCCCTATGACAAACATCACCCTGAGGTGACGCCAGGGGCCCTCCTATCCAAAGCCCCAATCATCAAAACATGGTTCCCTGCCCCCTGGAGGATCCTGATGACCTTTGTCATTCAGGTCCTTGGGGGAAACAAATCCTCTACGGAGCAACTTAACGCTACTCAATCAATGATAGTGTATTGTCTCCTTGAGGGTACAAAAATTGACCTTGGAGAAATTATCTTCAGGGACCTCATTGCAAAATTGGGTGGGAAGTCTAGGCAAAAACTTATGTCATACCCTAGATTCATTTCATGCGCCCTGCAAGAATTGCTGGGGTCCGAGTATGTTAAGCCTGACGCTATCGGCTTTGAGCCTGATGTCCTACATAAGGCTAATTACTCTCGTGACCCTATTGAGGTTACACCTGTCACCCTGACCACATATATGCTAACTGCTATCCAGGGTGACAACAAAATTTCACCTGTTCCCTCTCCCACCAAGAAGGTGAAGAAGAAGAAGGGACAGGGGTCCAGGAAGGTGATTAGACCCTAATCACTCGCCACTGGTACCTCTGTCCCCGTGCCTGGCCAAACGGGGCAACAACCGACCATGACTGCTGCCACCCTCAATATAATTACCCAATCATTGACCCCAAAACAAAGGCCAACGGAGGGCATTGAGACATCACACTCAGTGTCCTCGGGCAAACCCATTCCCTCAGGCTCTGCTGACATAAACAAGTCAGTGGAGTTGGAATCCACCCAACCTCCACATCTTGTTCACGGCTCTGGCAAATCACAACCAGGGTCTCAGGGAGAAAGGGGTCCTATATCCTCGGTGGAGCAGCACTACTCCACTTAGACGGGGACCCACACCTCTTCACATCCTGCTAAACGCTCAGGTAAATCACAAGCAAGCATCAGGGAGTCAAAGCCCCTAAATCTTCGACAGGCCAGCCTAAGCCTGTTGGAAAGGGGGCATAACCACTCACAAGCCTGATGAGGACATTCACCAATCCAAGATTTTGTCTGAGGGCACAACTACTCTTCCCAAAGACTCAGGGGGCCTGATACAACCCACTGATAGGGACACAACTATCACGATTCCTCATGATAGCACTAGGAAACACCCATCAGTGTCTGAATGGGTCACGGGGGATAAAGACTCAGAGGGAAACATACCACCCGCTGATATGGAACCCAAAACCACTCCCGGAGGTGCGCATAACTTGGGAACTGACCTTGAGGACCAGGCAGATAAAACCCAGTCTGCTGGAATTGAGAGGTCAGGACCTGGCCATAACGAAGGCGAATCTTCTTTTGAAGAGGAGCCGGATAACCTCCTTTTGCAGATTCAGTCCATGGCTGATGCTCAGGCAGCCTTGTTCTCAGATGATGACTTCCACAGTGATGAGGAGATTTTTGAAGCAGGAGATGATATGGTGGTTGAGGAGACAGTCCCTGAACCAGTTCCTCAGTCTCCTCAACCCTCTGACACTGAAGCTACTGAACCTCACTCCGAGTTAGAATCTTCAGATGATGACCAAGCTCCTCTCACTGGGAAGGTTTTTACCAAGTTCATCAAGAAGGCTACCAATGCCTTGTTCCGGGGGGTCACTGATGAAGTGTTTGACATGCACACTGAACAGGCAGTTCATTACTTCAACTTGAAGAATGCTGTTGAAGAATTTAATGAAGATGTCAGGGAACAAAATTCCTCAGTCAACTACTCCCTGACACAGATGGTCTCTCGCCTCAACCAATTCCTTGAATCTCTCACCAATCTGAACACATGGGTTCAGTCCATTCAAGAATCGGTTAAAGATGATCCTGAACTTACCAAAAAGCTCCTTCAGGCGTCAGAGACCTACCAGCTCAACTATGTGCATCTCACTGAGTTACTCAACCTGATGAAGTCCTTCAATCCTCAGGCTCTCAGTAGCTCAGTGGAGTCTGTCAAAACCTCCCTTGCAGCTTTGGATCAATCAGTGGCTGCTCAGTCCCAGAAATTAGAAGCTCTTGCTTGGAGATTTGGTTCTCGGTTGACCGCTATTGAAAATGCTCAGTCATCTCTTGCGGCCCAAGTGTCCACAATTTAGAAGGACACCTCAGATATCAAGTCCATGATGACTGAGATCTTTCAGGCCTTCAAGGGTTCCTCATCTGCATCAGTCACTCCAACTCTTGCCATCACTCAAGCTCTGACAACAGTTGAGGGGGAGGATGTCACTGATACCCCTCACACTGAAGCCCAAAATGAGGCTGGACCCTCTCACACTGAGGGGGAGCATTATACTGAAGCCACTCCCCTCTCATTTGTTCAACCTCAAGAACAACCAGCCTCCTCAGCTCGTCAGCAGGATAGAGGCAAAAGCATTATTACAACACCTGAATAAAGAATAGTGCTGAAGCCTGCCTCCACCATTGTCAGACAGGACCTTGATGAACCTATTAGGGTTCCATTTGAGATCAATGAAGTAGTCCATCAACTCACTGGTGATGAAATTCAAGCCTACATGGAGAGAGATGAGGCTTTGAAAAAGGTGGCTGAGGAAGAAAGAATGAGCAAGCCTGCACTTATAAAGGTTGTTCATGAAGAAGCTGAGAAAATTGGGTTGAATACTGAGCAACTGGCCACTTGAGCAAGCTGGAGCTGCCTTCAAAAAGGCTCAGGAGGAAGAGATGAGCGCCCTGAAAAAGCAAAGAGAAGCAAAGCTCAGGAAGGATGCTCAGATCAGGAAGTCCAGGATTGAAAGGTACACTTAGGTGATGAAAGAAAGGCTGAAACCTGAAACCATCACTGACGTGAAGATCCATCGCAACACCAAGCCTGCTATTGTCACTATCTTCAGGGGGCAAGACAAAAGAGTAATGGACACCCATAATCCATTCAAGTTTGCTGACTTTGGCATCAGTGAGCTGGATGAACTTCGACCAATCATTTCCAAGAAGTCGAATGTGGTGGTTCCTATTTCTTGAAATCACTGGAGCTCAGGTATAAAGGACTGATGGAAATGCCTGAAGCTCTTGGAATTCCCTCTCTACTTCATGCTGCATCTACTCAAGATGCTCCACCAAAGGTTTCCAAAAGGAAAAGGAAGCAAATTGAGCCAGAACCTGAAATCAAGGTCCCTGGACTGGACTGTGACAGATCTCTCCCTAAAGGAATCACCTTCATGAACAATGTGGTGTTTGAAGTTCCTGAGAGAGGTATGTGCTTCACTGATGAGTATGGAAACCATGCTTTCCAAAGATGGTCAGACATTGACAAGGCAGGGGTTAAGGCGATGCTTATGTACCTGATGCTGGCTTCTCCCGTTGGGTGTGCTAAAAATGCAAGGTTCTGCCAGGACCTTAAAGCTAAGATTGAGGAGCACCCTGAGAAACACCTCTTGAGATCCAAGAGGGCAAAGCTTGAAGCTCTTGGTTACCATCTGAACATCTGAATCTGCATCAACTATCTTTTTTGTGTTCTTGTAATTTTTCATAGGATTTGTAATATTTATTAATGAACAATGATGTTTCTTTTAAGTTACAAGTGTCCTAAGTTAATTACATCAACACTCAGTGAAGAGAAGAAGACCCCTGACTACTCACACTGAATCATGACACACTTAGGCTATTTGTATATCCAAATAGGGGGAGACTGTTGGGTCACTTAATTCCCCAAGCTTTCTTTGAACTTGGATTTGAACATAAAATAACCTAAGTGTTTGTTATCCGTAAATACAAACAAGTCACTGAGTGAACATTATCTCAGTGAGTCATCTTCAGGATGCTTGGAGCGAGTCTATGACGAAAGGTTCACCATTCAGTGAGGCGGAACTCAGTGAGTGGAATCTAAGCCAAGAAGAAGATGATGGGTTCAGTGAGGATGACAATAACTCACTGAACCCCAGGACTCCTCAACAACTATTATGTACTGAAGACTGAAGACCTGAAGACTGAAGTATGGGCGAGACAAGGCGGGAAAAGTTTGAACGTATCTACAGGTGACCTCATCTACCTGAAGTCAAACTTTCCCTGAACGGCATCAAGTCAGGGTGGTGCCATTACTATGCACTAGAAAGGCACTTTGTCTTTTGCCTAAAATAGTCTATTGTAACAGAGACAAAATATGTAAGTATTTTGTCTCTACTAGTTAGGTCATCTTTTTGTCTTTATCAGTTACGTTGAAATTTACCTGTGTATAAATAGGTAGCATAAGTGAGGAGTAAAAGTTGACAAGTTTGTGCATTTAATGCGAAACATTCACAAACCACTTTTACTCCTCCAAAGAACAACGCAGTCCCTGAGATAGCTCAGTGTGACATTATAGTTGTCACTCAACGTAGTTTGAGTTTAGAGAGGAGTCCACACCATACTTGTCGTTTCAATCCCAAGTGTTATTCCGCAAACACTTGGGTATAATTCTTTTGATTAACTTCTAATAAGAATTAAACGTTGAAAATATCGTGTCTCTTTTCTTTACATTTATCTTTGTGGTTAATCTTATATATCTGTGTTCAATAGTCATGGAACTTGGTTAGGTTAACTCTTTAGTTAACTATTAACTTAGTAAACGGGACCAACATTATCAGTAATACCAAACCCAGAAATTTGGCCGATTTTGATCTCCTTAAAGTTGTTTTTGTGTGTGTTTTTTGTTAAGGAACTCAGATTTTTTGATATGAGAATCTTGCCTCTGATTATAGTAGAAACAATAGCAAACCCAAAATATCCTAAAAGATCTAGTTGGGAGATTGATTTTGTGGTTATGTGAGAGAGATAATTCTGGAAAGAGTGTGGTAGCAAATGGGTTTGGGGTGTAGAGAAGATGGATGAAGAAGATCAATGGGAGGAGCTGGAACTTTCTAGTGAGGAATGGGGGAAAATATCAGAGGGAAAACGGAACGGGAATAGTGAGTGAAACGGATGAACATTGTTTCAAATAGTGTTTTTACGAGGGTTCAACCAATGAGATGGAATGCTTTGAACGGGGCACTTCCCCACTTTTAATATAGATATATAATGTATTATATCTAATATAATATAATATTATATTAGTGCTACATGATAATTTTATTTTTTTAAAACATTAAATTTATTTGTAACAAATAACACTGATGTGAAAAACTAAGGGTGTGTTTGTTTTATAGGAGTCACTATCAAAAAATGGAATCCTTCACAAATGAAATTGTTTGGTTCATTATTAGTTTTGAAATTGGGTAACAAATTTGTCAGAAACCCCATAGATCTAATCCGCAGCAAATAGGTGAGATTCTCTCATATCTAGTGATTTTTTTTGTCATTTTCTTTCTTTTTCTATTTTCTCTTTAATTTTTAATATGTTTTTTTCTCTCTCCTAATATTTTAATAATATTTTAAATCTAAAAATTATTTTTAAATATATTTAAAAAAATATAATTTCTCTCTCCTCATTTAATTCAAAACTTATACAAAATCAAAAGAGGTGTGCTACACCCACCTACACTTTACAAAATTTTTCCCACACGCTGACGTGGCGGAGTGTTGATTGGTTGGTTTTCTGTGGGCCACAGAAAACCAACCAATCAACACTCCGCCATGTCAGCGTGTGGGAAAAATTTTGTAAAGTGTAGGTGGATCTAGTATTTTTCAAATCAAAATCCAAATCCAAATTCAAATCATAAAACCATCTACAAACCAAATGGACCTTCAATATAATATAAGTAAAGGGATTGATTTGCCATTTAATGAAACTTAAAGTATAGTGACTCCTTGAAAACTTATTGGAACTTTAAATTAAAAATATGCATTTAGTCGAATTTTATCTCCATTTTGAGTGACTTGACATTTTCGTGTGACTACATAAATATAAAACATAAAACAAACGTTGTTTATTTTTAAAGTGACTCGATTCATGAATTAGCAAGTGCACATTATGTGTGAAAAAGTAAGACATTATGATATTTTTAACCACATTTTCAAGTCCACATCTTCTACATTCAAATTTCATTTGATCGGTTCGGAGAAGGTATAACCGTATAAGTCGTTTACTTAATCGTATAACAATATTACTCGTAACATATTTAACCCTCGTAACTTAAATTCGACTCCTAAACCCGTTTATGCAAACATGTCAAATGACTATAAAAACAAGCTAAAAACGAGGCTTAAATTAATCCGCTAATCAAACTCAACCTTTTCATTATAGAACAATACTAAATGGGCTAACGAGTCGTAAACATAAAAAAGTCAACTCGGACACAACCCATTTATTAAACGAGATAAATAGATCAGCCCGTGTTAGGCTCTATAAAAACCCAAACAGTTTATACCCGTTTATGTAAGCATGTCAAATGACTATAAAAACAAGCTATAAACGAGGCTTAAACTAATCGGCTAATCGAACTCAACTTTTTTCATTTTATTACAATACTAAATGGTTAACGAGCCGTAAAAACTAAACATACAAAGTCAACTCGAACACAACCTATTTATTAAACGAGTTAAATAGATCAACCTGTATAAGATTTTATAAAAACCCAAACCATTTAGCCTCAACACAAACACAAACACAAAAGTTAAGACTTCCGTCGGCTAACTTTAACAGAGAAAACCTCATCCGTTTACGGGTTTATTTAAAAATCCCTAAATAGAAGTTATCGTTAACCCCATTGTCACCACCACCACCACCATCCGCCGTCGTGAAACACCTCACCGGAACCCTAAAACAATCGTGATCACTTCTGGTATATTTCAGTCCATCTATAATCTCAAGTAGTTTAATCCATTAATTGAATTATTTATTATTGTTATTATTATGATTTTGTGCTGTTTGTTATATGTTCTTTAGGTGTTTGATGATTTGTTTGTTTGAATGAGTGATATGTTAGTGTTAGGGCTTGTTGTTGTACTAGTAGGATGGTGGCATTATAGGTTCGGTTAAGTGGTAAGGCTCGCGTCCTTGAGAGAGTTGTAGGGTTTAAATCTCACTAGGTACACTTTGGGGGTTGGAAGGGAAAAAGTCGGAAATGGTCACGGGGATACCCCGGTTTGGTTGGGTACATATGAGTCAAGGACTTGTCCTCACGTTTAACCAGAACAAGGAAAACCTCATCCGTTTACCCGTTTAGGCTCAGATAAGTGAGTAGAAGTAACTCGTAGGGGCGACCTAGGGGGGTTTTGGTGAACCACATGGATTTTTACAGGGTAGTGTAAATTATCCTAGTGAATCTAGGTTTTTTTGAAATGCACCATGTATAAAAATTGTTTTAAGAGTCTTGAGGCCTCCACTATTGCTCGTGTTTTTGATTATGAATTTTTGATATAGATGCTTTGGATTAGGTAAATTAAGGTGGTTTATCTAGCGCTATTGTGTGTAGGAAGAAGAGAGGATAAATTGCTAGAGAGATGAATGATCGTTTAACCGTCTTTTTGTAAGCGTTGTGTACTTGTGGTTTATTAGGAACTTGTGATGTCTAGGATAATTGTCAAAGGTAGTGAGTGTAGCGAATGATTAAATCTTTGGAGCATTTATAGTTACTGAAAGATGTATAAGTTTATTACTATTCTTTCTTGTAAGTCGTTTCATGTTTGCATTGGGAATGTGTGGATCAAGTGAAGTCATGGATTTGAAATTGTTCATAATGTCGTTTGGGGTCCAGCGTTATTTTGGCGTTATAGGTTTGGTTAAGTGTGTACCACTACCAAAGTGGCCAAATGGTAATACACCTGGTGTCCTCGCGAGAGGTGTAGGTTTCAAAACTCACTAGATACACTCTTGGGGCTGGCCACAAAATGGGTCGGAATCCCCGGGTAACCAGAACAGGGAAAACCTCATTCGTTTACCCATTTCGATTTGGATAAGTGAGTAGAAGTAGCTATTCCACTTGTTTTACTTTCAGGGGCATTTAGGGGAGTTTCCATGAGCAAAGTGGATTTTTCCAGCATAGTGTAAATTATCGTAGCGAATTTTATTTATTTATTACAAATCTTGAGTCTGCTGTTATTGCTCTTGTTTTTTATCATGAATTTTTGAGATAGAGGCTTTGGATTAGGTACATGTAGCGTTGTTGTATAGAAAGAAATGAAGATAAATTGCTAGAGAGATGAATGGTCGTGTAACCATCTTTTTGTAAATGTTGCATATATGTAGTTGTAATTAGGAACTTGTGACGTCTAGGTTAATTTCCAAAGGTAGTGACTGTAGCGAATAATTAAACTTGTGACGTCTGAGGTTTATTACTAGTCTTTCTTGTGAGTCTTTTTATGTTTGTAAGCATAACTGTGTATCTTATTGGTTTGGCATGTGTGCATTTGAAATTCTTCATTATGATGTTGGATAACTGTGTATCTTTTCGTTGGAAACAATAGGTTTTTTTTTTTTTCTTTTCCCCCATTTGCTGATATCATCACGAATAACATCTGGAGCTACCTTACAAGATCGTCATACACAGTATTTTCTATGTTTGTTTGATATTGGGCTTACGTTCAACAAATGATTTGTCAGTCTATAGAGGTCTTTTCTTGTCATGATGCCAAAGAACGGTTTTTCTGATGAATTGTTTTTCGAAATGCAAAAAGAATTACCATAACGAAGTCTCACTTTAGGAACACATATGGCCACCATTAAATGAGTATGGGTATATTAAGGAGATTTAGTGTCTCTATCTGAAATAGTGTTAAGATATAGTTTTGATATGTCGTATGTGTCTCTTTTGCGCAGCTACGGATATTTGTGATGAGTGAATCAATGGAGATTGACCCACCACATGAAAGTGATGGGAGCACCACAGAATCAAAGGAAAGTGAGACTACTGTGGCAGCTGATATGGAATCAGGTATTGGTTTGCCATATGCCCCTGAAAATTTCCCGCAACCTGGTGATACTTGGAGTTGGAAAGTGGGAAAGAGAATTGCTTCGAAAGGACACTTTTTGGACAGATATCTATATATTCCTGATCGTCTTTATCAGGAGTTAAAATCAGCGAATCCTACTAACTTTAACAAATCTCGGGGTTTTGCTAGTAAGAAGGCGGTTGAGCGGTTTGTAATGGAGACATTTCCTGGCATGGATATAAAGGCTTTCTTTGCGTCCTTCAGATGGAAGATTCCTTCTGGAAAAGTTAAAGGTAATTCATTTCTAGGTCTTCATCATTTATATGATCTAATGGAATAATGTATGCGTAGGCCACCAAAGCATTGCTTAGGTTACAAACAGGGCACTAGAGTATCATTTGGTTTCATTTACTGTAAATTCCGTCCGAAATTACTTTATACACTTGGATGGAAGCTTAGGCGTCAAAAGTTTCAGGAACTTTAGAAACAAATATAAAGAGGGGGAGGGGGTCATTACTGACAGGGGAAGCAGTTGGCAGTGATGTTGGAGTTGCATGTAACATGAATTAAAAAATCAAGTTCTTAAAATTTGCAAAAATATCTGAGAATTTCGATTGACTTTTCATTAAGCAATTTTGTAAGGAGAAAAACCAAGGTGTGATAGTCATTTTGTATGGAATTTGCTTTAGAGTAAATTAAATGATACTTAGTGGCCTAGTTGTTCCCTTTGGAATACTTATGTGGCTTGCGTATAAAATATCCCTGGTCTTATGAGCCAAGTTTTTATAGTTTTTCACCATATCATTCATTTGTCTGTAATAAATGGATGATTTATGTCACATAGTTGATGAATAGCCACCAAAGACGCTGTCTTAAGTATTTAAAAATCATTTGGTGATGATTAATAAAACACTCTTAAGGATTGATGTGGTTTTATTGTTAGGTAAAATATGAATTGATCTAATTATGAACCCAAAAACTATTAAATTATATTCACACAAATGTGCATTATGATTTTCACAAGAACTAGGAGTTTGTGCATGTATGTTTCCGAACAAACTTAAATTGTTCTTCCTGTTTACTAATTCGGAAATTGCCCTTAACAATTTCCTGAGTGTGCATATGTCCTCTTATTGACGCTTTTCTAGAATGTAAAGCTGGATATTTTACATGGATAGTTGCACATCATCATAGTGGTTTATTTTATATCAAGAGAGGAATCAAGAATTCGCATGATGCTATGAGAATGGAACGTTGAAATTTTACATGAACAGATGGACGTTTGTCCTATTTTAGATAGTTAACTTTTTTACAATCATTCCTTTTTTTTCCCTAAAAATCCTACCTTTAGTTATCCTTTATATATAATTCTATATAAGAAGGCATTAATATGTCTCCCCTCTTTGCTTTCATCGTATGATCTTTTGAAAATCGTTTGGATATACGATCATTGACTTGGGATGAGCCATCATCATACTGATTTATTTTTAAATCAAGAGACGAATCAAGATTTAACATGATGCTCATGCGAATCTCTTATTAATGTGAGAAGAAATTTTTAGCACATAGGTTGAATTGCTTTCTTTTCACATTAAAGATGTTCATAGGTACCTTACCCATATTAGAGTTTCCTTAGAAAATCTGTCTTTTTGTGTATCTTAGAGTAGCACACTATCCAAATATATCTTAAAGTAACCATCTGACTATAATTTTGAATTTATGATGGTCCAAGCAAGACCATATGGCAGTACAAGAGTCCTTTATAAAAGTATATATGCTTTAGCATTTGGTTTTGTTTGCCTAGTGCCCACTCTATGTAACACACGAAAAAGGTTCCCCGTGTTCTTTAATGATAAATTATTTAACGAGATCATGGTTTACATATTTTTCAAAGTCTCAAATTAACATGACCTAATCTTGTATACCATAAGGTCAAATCATTACTAATTCTATTATGAACACATTGTTACCTACAGACAGGTTACTCAGATTATGAGTAATTAATATGACAATATGATACTCTTAACATAATATCATTGCATCGGCCATCGCTCTCACTATTGATTAATCCTACCTGTATGACCAAATCTATATATCCTTTTTTCTTTCTAAAAAAAGATCTTATTATTTCTAAGCAATAAGTTGAAAAACACTTCTACCCTTTTCACCTTTTGTTTTAATTAAGACAAAAATTTAACATCATCTATCAAATTCCCTGTCTCAGATCGCGCAGAAAACACAGATACAACAAACACAGATACAGTCGTATATGGCACTCCAAAGTTTGATCCCACAGGCTGCAAAGCTGGAAACATTAATTGCTCTAGTTTACTTGTAATAAACATTCCTGATCATTCAAATATAATTCCGTGTGATTTATGCTGCATCGAGCCTCGTTTCTGCCATGATTGCTGTTGCATACTCTGTTCAGGACCCGTCAGTTCTGAAAAAATTGACCTCGGTTTCATTAAATGTGAAGCAGTGGTCAAAGATGGCTTAATTTGTGGACATATATGTCATATAGAATGTGGTCTTCGGTCTTATATGGCTGGCACTGTGGGTGGGACTGTGGGTCTGGATGCAGAGTATTACTGTAGACGATGTGATGCGAGAACTGATCTGATTCCATATGTCAAGAATCTGTTTAAGAGCTGTGTATCAAATAGTGATGGTGATAAAATGCAGAAAATACTCAGTCTTTGTGCTATTATGTTGCGTGGATCGACCAAAACGAGTGCCAAGAGTCTGTTGCATCATGTTCAACTTGCTGCAGCAAAGGTATTCTGCTACTCAAGTGACAGAATGGTCGGGTTGGATAATGGGTTAAAGCGGTTCCTTTTTTTAAATTACAAGTGTTTTAAACATGATTACAAAAGTCACATTCTTTGAGTTCTAATTATTACATTAAAATGATTTAGGAGGTTCTATGCATTAAAAATATACTAGGCAGCTTTTGACCGGTTTGACTCATTTCCTTATGAGCTAAATTTTTTATTATACCCATTTGACTCATCAGATATAAAACTTAATTAAGTTTGACCCATTCATGAGTAATTGGGTCAAGAATTTTTACGTTATTACATCATCAAAAGTTACTAACGTTTTTTAACCATTGTACTTGACTTTTAGCTTTTACAAACTATTGCAAAAATTTGAGAAAAATAACACTGTTTTGCAAGAATGAAAGATCTCGGATATTGTGGATAAGTAATTGCTAACTCAACCACTGTACTTTAGCACTTATCATCCCAAATCACTCTTTCTTACGAAGTATAGTGCTTCTCTTCTGGGGCCTCTTTAAAAGAATTTATTGTGTGTTTCGGTTGAGAAGTCAAGTAAGATGGTCAGGCTAGTCAATGATTCGATTGGAGAATGTTTTTGTCACTAACCTGTTTGTTGTTTTCAGCTCAAGGAAGGAAACTCTGAGGATATATGGAAACTGGAAGACGCGTCAGCTGTTACTACAGGTGCCATTTTTTACTCTTTTTTATACATAAATGGGTCAAAATTGTTAAATATCTTTATTCTAGTTTTTTGATTGTTTGCTTCATGTTTAAATGTCTTACATATGGCTACAACTTTTTGTTTCTTTTACAAATAGTATGTTTCTATAATTAAGCATCCTGATTGTTTATGTAATTCAGGATAAAATATAAAAGGTAATGGATCAACCCAACCCATTTGACCCGTTATTAAAACACGACTATAGTTTTCACATTATATAACTCCATGGGTTTCAGGAGAACTTTCTCAGAGTGAAACTGACACATTAGAAGTTTCCAACTTCAATGAGCCTTCACAACTTGGCAAAGCTTCACCACAAATATCATTGTCAAATTTTGATTATCGAATAGAATCCATTAAACTTGAGCAAAGGATTGAGAAGACACTCGCATCACTGGGAAATTCTCAAGAAAATGAGTGTACAGTTGCTGAAGATGCTCTTATAACTCAAAAAAACCATCTTCTTGATCTTTATAAAGAACTTGACAAAGAGAAAGAACGACTTGCAACATGCTCCCCATCAGACGATCAGTCTTCAGTCGATGCTGTTATCAAGAGAATGGATCAAATCAAAAGTGAGCATGATAAGATCACAGCAATGCAAGAAGCGGTTGGTAAAGGGTTTGGAAAAACTTCTAAGTATGTTTTGAAAGAACATGTTGGTGTGCAAGGAGGAGATAACTGAGACGATCTGATCACTGCCAAATTTTGTCTGTATGGTGGAATGTTTACCGAGATTGTAGAGTAATGTAAGAGTGAATTTCACCGATCTTGAAGTTGTGTAATTGGGAGTGTGAGAAAACCCTTGTGGTCTGCTCGAGTATGAGCAATTGATATGTTGTTACAAAGTATACATAGTCTGAAGTCTTAGATTTTACATGGTCGCTGTGACCACCCTACATGAGTTGAATCAAAGATTCTGGTTTCTTTTTTTAGTTTCTCAAAAGATTTTTATTTATTTATTTATTTATTTATTATTATTTTTTTGCCTGTATGCTTCAAGCTTGTTAAGCAATAGTAATTCTTACCTTGGAAGCATCTCTATTACTTGTAATACGTATTCAACAGTAGCATTTTCTTAAGCAATAGTATTTTTTTTTTTTTTTTTTTTTTTTTTTTTTTTTTTTTTTTTTTTTTTTTTTTTTTTTTTCAGAAAAGATACACAGGCATTGAAAATAAAGGTGAGTCTCGCAAACTGAGAACGATCTGGTATTCTGGATGGTCGCAGAGTGCATGAACACGCACCACCATTAGTTACCACCCTGCTTCAACCTTGTCGTTCGTTTTTCTCTTCTTCTTTTTCTTCTTCTTCTTTAATAGATGCATTTAACACGCGTTGTCCCCCCAAATTCAACTGCAAAAGCTATGCCAATATCATTCTTTTGCACCGTATGCAGTAGCAGTGCCACCGTCAGTCTCAGTCATATCAGGATTTTGTGCAAATTGGGACTCTCATAACAATCACTCCAAATGTGTAGTCAGGCACCTGGGCTTACCCGAATTGAATGTACTGATGGATTGGCATTATTTCTGTTACATGCAATAACCAATGTAATTAAAAAAATACTGAAGTATGTAAAATCTTTGAATCATCCTAAAGATAATGAAAATCAATGTACAAGAATTGGCATACATGGAAAAACATCATAGAAAATTGAAAACCTGATATCAGTTGCAAGCTTTATGGGAAAAAAGTAAAACAGTTTAAACTCACAAGCATAAAGAATTTTATGTCTACCAGCAACCAAACACAGTTTATCGTTTAGCTTCGGACCATCAGCTTTCATCTTCTCCGCAACTGGAAACCTTCACACATATATTTCACCTTTTCTCAGTCGACGAATATCATAAAAAAGAGTATACGCCGATCTCTTAGCATAAATTTCACGAATGCTACGAATATCTCTATAAACATTTGCCTCCCTTCTAATTTTCTTCTCCCATTGCTCACGATCAAAATTATCCGCAGTCTCACGAGATCTTTTCTCATACTCAGAACTCATTCTCTCCCGCTCTCTTTTTTCAGATTCCCTACGCTGTGTCTCTTCAAATTCAGCCTTCTTTCGCTGCATCTCTTCAAATTCATCATCCCTCTTTCGCTTACGCATCTCACTTTTCTTTTAAAAAAACTATCAGCATCGGACTTACAACTATCTTCAACGACAGTCTCCACAAATTGTTCTCGTCGTTCTCTAAGTCTAATCATGAGCTCACGGTTGAAAACGTCTCTAGCATATTCATCCTTGAGGATATCAAACGACGCTTGAAGCTTTTGAAAATCGGCAACTGCATTAGGGTTATTAGGTTGCTTATCTGGATGTAATTCTAAAGCTTTCTGTTTGTATGCTTTTTTGATATCTATACTCGAAACTTTGAGTCCTTTTTCGCCTGTTGGCAACCCAAGAACAGTGTAATGATCAACGAATATAACAACCATTATTGAAAAAAACTATAAAAACTAAGGAACAATAGAACTTACTAATATGTCGACTTGATATATGTAGTTTATGATCGATGCCACAAATAATGTTTACGTAAGGGTAATATATAAGGAATTTAAACAAGGTCGGTGGTAAAAGTTTTTCCTTTTAATGGGACTTATTATTATTAGATGATAAGATTGTGTTATTATATAAAAGATTTAAAGATATATATAATAGATAAACTACAAATGCAATGTTTTAATTAGCTTAAAAAAATGTCTAAATGCCCATTAGTTTCGGAAGGTCTTGTGAAATTAATCCATGGACGAAATTTATTTACAGAATTGATATGTGTGCGATTTTTTTTATAAGATGGGTCCTTATGCGAATTCTTTTTTAAAATTTGATAAACTATTACACTCAATTTTAATGAGTTTGTTTAAAGAGAAGCATAATTCATCATTTAATTGGTCTTGTACGTGTCTTTTGGTTTTAAAATTACTGCCCTTCAAAAATAATAATAATAATAATAATAATAATTACTTTAGAAAGAAAAATTAGAAATAAGAAAATCAAGAGTATTCAAATTAGCTTTTAGAATAAAGTTCACCTTTTAAAAAGTCAAATCAGCTAAAACAAACGGCCTATTAAACAATACTCACTTTAAATATTACAAGATAATATTTTGCTATCAAATCACACTAGTACAATCGGGGCTTTTTTCGATGACAATATATCAATCATGCCGATGTCATGACGTCGGCATATCACTAATGCTTACGACATTTCGAAAGAGCGTTGTAGTCGTGAATGCCTCTTCGGGACTTACTATCCCGTTGACTTTTCTCGACGACAACGTGGGCCCACATCCATTTTCAGTTAAACAACTTTTAGGTCCGACCAGCATTGTACTGACGACATGTCGTCGCTACAACGTTGTTAATTAATTACTTAATTAACTAAATAGTCAACAAAAGTCAAATGTTTCTTATCTTTTATATAATAAAAGAATTACATAATTTCGGAGTTTTTTTTACAAAACAATCTTATGAGAAAAAAAATTGGACCAATAGGAATGCTCGATTTTGACACATAGGGCGAAATCAAACAATATAATTGGCCAATAAAAAGTCAAAATTGAATTGATTTTGGTCAAACTTAAAAATATTTGGTGGAGAATTTGATTGTGAAAAAAAACAAATGAAAATATAGGTGTCAAATTTATGAAAATAAAAACTTAAAAAAAGAGGAGGTAATTAATAAAACATTAGTGGTTGAATTTTAAATATTTTATATAGAGTTAAGTGTAAAATTATAAATCTCCATGTTTTTTTAATAACTTTAGATAATAAACAAATAACCCCTTACACTTTATACCCCCTACACTTTATAATATAAACTTTGTTTACAATTACATGAGTATTAGTATTGGCTTGAGACATCCATCCATTAAACTTACAAAATTTTATAAATATACGAATTAGGTTTTATATAAGTTAGATATTTTTAAAATAAATATTAGTTTTAAACTTTCGTCCATTAAAATATTTTTTTACTATGTCGTTAAATAAAGACTCAAGTTATCCTATTTAAAAGTTTAATTTATGCGTACATAGATTTGGATATTAAATACAGCTAAATTATTATTAACGGTAATAATAAATATCAACGACTCATGTAATTATTATTTAAAGTTTATATATGGATATACTGAAAACATTTTTAAAAACTTAACGGAGTATATTTTAACTTAATCAACTCATTATGTGCTACTAAACTCGCATATTTCGTACAACATGATACCAATTGTTAAAAGTTAAACAACAACATCGACCATAACATCTATATCTGCTAAATAAAAGTTTATATACGTATATATTTTAACTTATAACAACAACAACGCTCGTGCTACTAGACTCGCACATTTTGTATAACATGATATCAAATATACGCGATTGTACTTATAACAACGACTCATGTAATTATTATATAAAATTTATATACGGATATCTGGAAAAACATTTTTTAAAAACTTTACAAAATATTAGATTATTAAGTGGGTAAAATCTAACTTAGGCTGATAATTTATAGGTTAAGATTTGATATTAATTAATGACTTAAAGTAGCTATGAGCTTAATGAGACTATTGTTAGATTTCAGAACACATCTTTTTTAAATTTAAGATTTTGAATTTAAATTAAGCTTAACTGAATTTGGTGCATCATATATATATATATATATATATATATATATATATATATATATATATATATATATATATATATATATATATATATATATATATATATGTATATATATATATATATATATATATATGTGTGTGTGTGTGTGTGTGTGTGTGAGAGAGAGAGAATTGATGTTTGATTATTAATTTGAAAACTCTAATTTGTTGTTGGAGTAAATTTTGAATTTTGGATTTTAATTAATGTGTTTTATTGATCATTTCGACACCTTAATAATATTTGAGAAGCCAGAACTAATGGGCATCGAATAAGACACTAAATGTTGATGTAAGTTGTGAATTTATAAACAAATGGTTTGAATTTCTAAAGGCATAATTATTGATCACATTTGATCTAATTCTTTGTTTAAATCTTGAATATTTATTAAGTTCTAATTTTGATCGGGTTATGGAGATTGGATTGTTTTAATGGTTTTTTTTTTATGATAATTCATCTATTTTAAGGTCATTTGTAAAAGGGTGGGTTTTAATATTTTATTGATGTTCCTTACGTTAATTTTGGACTTTATATAGACCGGTAGTAAACGATGAGTTAAATGCAGGTTTTAACTTGGAATACTAATGTGTGGGCTATGGGACTGGAGCTACATCTTTGTACGGTTATACCAGTCACATCCTTCTTCCTAATGGAGAGGCATTTGGAAAAGGCACCAGAGCACATGAAACGACATTTAACATTGGGCAAAATAAGTTTAAATGATCTATGTTATAATGCTAAACGTGTAAAACGAGAATAACATATTGCAATATCTAACAAATAGGGCTTGGAATTTTTTTTTTTTTTTTGTGTTTTTTTTATCGATAGAGGCTGTCATTGCAAAATGATGGTTACGTTGGGATAAGTAGAAAGATGTTCCGCCAAAGGTACTTCTACAAAAGAATACATAAAGCCTTACATTTTACTTGAAGTTGCATTCTCGATGTATCTTAAGTGAAGTGTGAAGTTCAGTATAGTTTGTAAAACTAAATTTAATTTCAAGAGGTGTTATTAGTGAGTTTTTGGAAGTATAATTAATATTTTTCATATACTGTATATTGATATTACAATTTTCAAAATTTTAACATCCACAGTGTAGGCATACGTATTAGGTCTATTCTGATATGGTCTAAAAAGTTGTACAAGTCAATACTGAATCGAGCATAATTTTTTATGTAAATATTTGTAAATGATAGTTTAATTTTCCCGACCTGTTTCATAATGGTCAACTTTATTAGTGCTATTGCTACACTTTCAACTTACAATAGCTCAACATATTATACAGACGTGATATAATAGTCCACAATATAACTAACAACATAATATAGTATTACCAAAATGGCAGCAAGGCAATTTATACAAAATAGAGACTTAACAAAATAGAGATAGAGACTTAATTTTTGGGTGGTGATTAACAAAATGGCAGCAAGGCAATTTATACAAATTACCATTGGCGAAAAAGACCTTATCACTCTATGTCACGAGTCATCGACACTCCCCTTCTATTCATTTCTGTAAAAAAAAACTTATTTCTAAAACTATTAGTTATACAAGAACCTAAACATAACAACTTTAACAGACTAACAAATAATTGACATAGAGATCATCAAATGGACCGCATGACTTTAAAAAAGTTACAATCAAATAATATGTACATTTTGTAATGGTATCATCAAAATGCAAATCGTGTTATGCTATTTATTTACATCAATAAAAACAACTAACGTGTAAAAAAGAAAGGAAGATACGAGGGTGAAAATAGAAGATTCATAAGCAGTGGATCGTAATAATTTTGTATCAAGTCTTTAAATACGTCATTGATATACATTATTTAAAAAAAAGAAAAAAAATGGACAATAATATCTAAAAGTTCCATGTGTTATACTAGATGAATAAATGTAAAGTTCAATACATTTTAAGATAATATATTCGATATTAAATACATGATAAAAGTTTTATATCAAAACCCCGTGCGTGCACAGGTATTATAACTAGTTATACAGGTACAAAATTTACATAGTCAATGAAAGTCAAATCATGATTATTATTTGCCGACGACATATCGACGGTACAAAATAAGATCGAACCACCAGCATAAAAATTGATGCTCTATTAGCTCCTGCCTTATAGTTTATACTTTATAGGTGGATTGTTCAGGCGTTTTTCGTTTTGCGTTGCATATGTGGTGTTTGTTTCGGTGTAAGCTATGATCTCGATCTTTCTTTGAGATCTATGCTTTCTGGTATTGTTTCCCCAAATTGGGTGGCTGTTTACATTATTAATTCATTTTTTTCCAAAAGCAAAAAAAATCAAATTGTTTGAATTTAATCTTAGTTCTATACATTAGTTAAAAGCTTATAAGTTTGAACTCATAAGACCATAATTTCATGATGAATGTTAAGTTCTTGGTAAAACTTGAGGTAACAAAAAATAGGCATGAGTGCATGCAAATAATGTTATAAGGTTTATATTAGCAAATATTTGTGATCTAGTTCACCATACTAAGTTCCATACAATAACAACATAAATCCTTAACAAAGGTAATGCCAACATTATACATACATGCAGCAGCAGTGCCACCATGAGTCATAGCTCAACAGTATCTTGATTGTGTGCGACTCGGGTTTCCTTTATACTCACTCGAAACCTGTTACAACTAATGTAAATTCCGAAATAACAACAAAATTAAATTGAACAGGAAGTACAACTTAATGGCAATGACATTGCTTATCATAAGAAAAAAAGTTACTTGTCCAGGCTCCAGAAACAATAATGAGATTCATACATATGGAAGACAAATCGACAAAGAAACCTTGGATACGGTTGACGTGATGATCGAGTAGACGGAGTATATAATTATGTCCCTCGAAAAATCAACATCCAATCAAAGAGGCTTAGAAAAGACGTCTTCCCACCCGTTTGTGCCTATCCTAGTACAATTTTCAAATCCTTGATGACTAACAACGCTCCGTTTAGCTTTGGACCATCAGCCTTCATCTTCTTCTAAACTGAAACCTTCACGCATATATGTGAGCTTTTCTCAATCGCATGTTGACATCAAAAAGAGCATCTCTATATACACTTGCCTCTCTTCTAACTTTTTTCTCCCATTGCCCACGATCAATATTAGCAGGAGACGCACAATATCTTTTCTCATAAGCAGACCTCATTCTATCACCACTATCTCTTTTTTCAAATTTCCTACGCTCATTGTCTTCAAATTCAACATCAGACTGTTCAAACTCTTGTTGTTGTTCTTTAAGTCGAATCATGAGATCATTGTCGAAAACTTTTCGAGTATATTCATCCTTGAGGATATTATACGAGGCTTGAAGCTTTTGAAAATCGGTAACTGCATTAGTGTTATTAGGTTTCTTGTCTGGATGTAATTCTAGAGCCTTTAATTTGTATGCTTTTTTGATATCTGTGGTTGAAAGCTTGAGTCCTTTTTCACCTGTTGGCAACCCAAGAACAGTGTAATGATCAATGAAAATAACAACCATTAATAAATAAATAAACACTAAATTGTCGACTACGATATAATGTTAAACTACAATCTATGATGCCGCGAACATAATTGTTTTATATAAGGTAATAAGGAAACTGAAACAAGGTCGGTGGTAAAAATATTTTTTATTCTATTATTTATTACCTACCGCCACCGAAATTTAAAAAAAAAAAAAAAAAAAAAAAAAAAAAAAAAAAAAAAAAAGTCTAGCAGCCGCTTCTAGTGGAATGTTTTATGTGCCACCAATTCCAAAACAAGCCTTACTGGCACTTAGTTAGCTTATGTGGCACCTTTTGTGTGTTGTGAGAATCTCCGATGCAAGATGCAATACAGAGTTTAATACATTTTTATATCACTATCACATCAACGTACATCTCATTTTTTAGTACAAACTCTCACAATCCATTAAACTTGGTGCTGGTTAATGCATTTTCACATAAAAAAGAAAGACCCCACTCACAAAGCATATAATTTAGTAAGATTCTATAGTGGAGGACCTATTTTAAGAGTTAAAAAAGGATGGGTACAAAATTGAACTATCATTATACCAACTATCCACCTGGAAGTTTCACAATGCATTGCATGCTTACTCATCATCTTTTTGTTCTATTAAACTATGCCAGAATGTCGCATTGTGATTGCCCTAAGATCATAGGATGTCATGGCTCAAGCCGTGTTGACACTTCTGCGCCACCTTAACATCACTTTTCATTCATTGTTGAAATATATATTATAATGCAAATTCATTATGTTTATAACTGCATGGGCTAATAATGTAAAATTTATAAACTTGACATAGGTTTTTTTTTTTTTTTTTTTTTTTTCGCCAAACGTGAATATATATTATTAAACATCATAAAACTTTATACACTGAAACAAAGAGATAGACATGCCTATTCTCTTTCACAAAATACAAACAGATGACCTTTCAGGGTGCGTTTGGTATGCTTTGATCAATCACAATCGGAATGAGGGACCCACTTTCATTCCGATACAAGACGTTTGTTTTACCACTTCAAATCCAAAAAATTTCTATGATAGTCATATATATAGCATACTCTATACCTTACCCTTTTGCCTCCAATGGAATTATCATACCGGAGGGACCCACTTTATACTCATAGTCATACCGATTGTGATTGATCAAAGCATACCAAACGCACCCTCAATGTCAACTGAAGCTAAGACAGACAATACAACCTATCTTAGTCAAATACAAAGAGACTTAGAATCCAAGATTCACACAGTAACCTGTCGGCAAACCATACCCAGTTTGCAGTCAATCTGCAGCCTTCAATTCACCTCTTAATACACCAATAACCATCTAGCTACATTTCCATCACATCTTCCTATCAAGGTCGTTTAACCTGCCACCACAATGACCAAAATAATATAGATGGATGGCATCACTAGGCACCCATAACCCCTCCAAGTCAAGGGCTCTACCAACTGTTCTACATTTCCATCTATTACAATGGCTTCACATAGTTGAGAACACACACCTTGAGGGAGGACTAACCAAACCTCCTTTGGCGTGTACACTAGGACCATGTAGGCTCATCTTTCACTCCTCACAATTCATTGTACCATACACTGTCACACCAGCTCACTTTACCCTACTCAGATGGAAACTCACTTTATGGTTTAGAAAATAGCCCTTAATATGCCTTATGCAAACATCCTATTGTTACCTAACAAAGGCCTACAATAGTAATGCCTAAGATAGAACAGAATATGAGCTATTAGTGTAACACCCCCAAATTTATGTTTTAGTAGCGGAAAAGTAATTTGGGTGTTACGGAGAGGATCGAAGTCATAATCACATAAAACGGCTTAAAAGAGGCGTTTTGTAAGTTATTTGTCATTCAAATAATATTTTTGATAAAAGATGAAACCTTTGATTTAAAATCTCATTAAAAGATATAAAGGTTTGTAAGAATGACATATTTGATTTTTACACCATTTTAATTTATCAGAGTAATAAATGTCCGCTCCGTGTCTTGTCCTGCTCCGTTAATTACCTTAGATACACATGCTTAAAAGTGTCAACACAAAGGTTGATGAGTTCATAGAGTTTAATGAAAAACCATTTATTTCAATAGTATTTAGTAATAATTGTAATGAATACTAACAGTGTTAAATAAGTAATGAGTGATGTTGATTATAATCAAAGATAAATCATACATGTATTCAATCAAATTCAAGTATTGGATCATAATCCTAACATGAGATGGAAACTCATGATACTAATGTAGTGAGATTTATAATTCAAATCTGGTCAATTACCTATACAGCTGTATCTAGATATATATTTGAAGACATATGTCTTCTTATAGATATTGCCCCAAGCCTCATGACACACAAAACGTTAACAAAATACCGTAAAAATAGAGGTGATTATCAAGTCAATGATAATGTTTCCCTCGTGTAATAGGTGATTTGCCAATTCCCATTTTTACTCAAATATAGTGTATCACGACTAATACGACTAGCCACAAAGGCATTCTGTCAAGTATTTAGTGGGATAGGATGTCAAGCCTCAACAGGTTTCGAAGTTGTTCACTATATTCGCGCTCACATCAAGTGATTAATGGCTCATGATAGAGGGACTTTATGGCGATAAGAGTAACTTAGGCAATATCAAGGTAATGATGTAACTAGAGTATTTGTGCTATTCCTAGCAATTATTTCCGTTGAAACATAAAAATATCATATAGAGATAATGGAATCATTCAGGATGTTATAGTAAAATCAAATATCATCTTACAATGATCAATTTGGAAACATTATTATCTGAGTTCAGTATTCTTGTTAAGCAATTTTCCAGTAATATATATATATATATATATATATATATATATATATATATATATATATATATATATATATATATATATATATATATATATATATATATATATCACATCTTAGGTCATAAACCATATCAAGTAAATATTAGTTAGGAAATTGATTTGAATCATGTAAGTTATTCATATACTTATAAAATTATCAAAGTATAGGTTAGCATGTATCTCCCCCAAAGAGTTAAAACAAGTATTGGAAATGGGGCTATGACTCACCTTGAGCGATACTGAAAATGATGAAAAGTAAATTCGGGTGAGATTATAGGAACGATTATGGAAATGTCTTCGATATGGAACCTGATTATAAGGAAGGTCTTAAGATTTCAACTTTATACTAATTGTGGAAATGATAATGAGAACGAATAACGATATGATCGTTAGAGTGAGAATATGATATGCTTAAATGTCTAAAGTTTAGAAATAATATTATTCTTAATATTATCTTATTTTTATGTCTTTGAAACTAATATATTGTTTTCTTGAAAGTGGGGAAACGATTTGTTAAGTTAAATCGTTTTGAAACGTTTTATATAAATATAACGAACGTTTACAATTAAATAAATGAATTATACAAAAATGCTCGTGATGTGATGGGATGTCGTAAAATAAAAAATAAAATAAGAATGTAAAATATAATATGTTGGTCCTTGTCCTTTTCTAGTTTTTACACTTTTTACTCTAACGGCGTTTGCGTTGCACGTTAGTCCTTATTTTATAATATTTGTATTTAAAGTCCACTACTTGTCCAATATAGCATTCTGAGCTTGGAAGTTAATATTATATCATTTTATATCCTAAAGATTCTATTTTTACAGTTGTAGTCCCTATTTTCAGAAGTTGACAGTTTTAGTCCTTTAACGTGAAAATGCGTTACAAGTTTAGTCCTTTTTACACAAAAGTTATAAGAAAAATATTCTAAAAATTTCTATAGCTTTTTTATACTTATTAAAACTTATTTCAATTACTTATTATTGAAAATAGCTTATTTTTATATAAATGGGCCTTAAGGAATCAAAACAAAGGCCCGTTAAGAAATCTAGAGGCGAAGGCATGGAAATTGTTTTGGGCTTGGTCTTGGGCTATTTTTATGATTCTAAAAATGTTTCATATGGGTCCAGTGGGCTGGTAAAACGCTATTTCTTATTGGGCTTGAAATAAGCCCAACCGAATATATTAAGTTTTTAGATAAAAATGAAATTCTGGAAACCTTGTAACTGTCGATCAAATTGAATAAATTTGAGTGTCGAGACGTGAGTATTTCTACAAGTTATCTAAATGAAATTGATAGTTGCTTGGTGGTCTAATAGGTTGTGTAAAAATATAGTATACTCATTAAGTGAAATTTCAAGATTTATGGTTGTTTTCTAAGTGACGTGGGACATTTTTATATATGAAAAAGACTTAGAATTTTTGTCTAAGTGTTTAGAGTTTTTATACCCGGTTCTAGCAAGTTCAAAACGAGCTCGAATAGTGCTTGAAACATGAAAATGAACGTGAAATATGTGTGCTACGTGACTCCTAGGCCTTCCAAGATAGAGACTAGTCACGTTTGTGGTGCTACTTATTTATACGTACGTATATAAACATATTAAAACTATATACGTTCGATATGAAATTTTTGCATGATGCATGGATATGAATTACATATAAAATGAATTCAAAAGAGGTTGTAATGACTTACTATAATTCTAGGGTGCTGAGTGAACGAGTAAAGAGGGATTAGAACATAAGAAAAATATCCACCACTCGCTAGAACCAATATTCGATCAAATATAAAACCCTAGGTTCTTCGAATGAGACCCAAATGAAATGAAAGCGCTTCCTGGTCGTTTGTGACTTGTTTAAGAGTTGAGAGGAACTTAAAAATGTAGAAAGGAGTGAAGTGTGAGGGGTGGTGAACTAATGAAAGAGGATACGTGTATATGTAAATACGTATAGGTGTTTATATTGAGTTTTTCTTCTTACCACTTGTTATAACTATTCAATGTCAGTAATGTTGGGATTTTGATAAGGATTTCCTGACATTTAGAAGACTTGAAAGGTTGTGAGGGTGAGGATAAGGTGAGAGTTGGGTTATATATTTATGTGTCGACTACTTATTTATATATGTACACGAATTGGAAAAACGAATAGGACTTGGTTTCTAGCTGATGAATGTCGACTTCTAACATGAATTGATGCTTGAAATATTATTAGGAACTTATAGAAACAAACGGGAGTCAATACGGTTAAGTTTTGAATATAAACTTATGTCGAGTTGGGTTGTGTTTTGGCCAAACACTTTGCCCTTTATAAACATAGCAATACTCGACCTGTGGATCTGAGACTTGGCATACGTATAGTTGGCTAGGTGAGAAAAGAGGTGGTGCAAAAAATATATATGTCGTGTGTAAAAATCGAGTGTACGAGAGGCGTTGTGTAGGCTTGTTACTTGTCGAATTCACATAAAATCATAAAACTAAGAATGGGCTTAAACTTTGGGCTGATGAATAGTACTCGTGGATTTGGGCTGAGAAATTAATTAAGGGCCCGTTTAGTATTAATTTAGGATTAGGGAATTTAATTAGGATTAGTGAAGTTTAATATTTCGTTAAACGTCTCAAGAACTTGTTTCGTCATTTGGTGAATTTTGTGATATCGTAATCATGACCATTTAATATAATAAGAAAAATTTCAAATTTTTCTGTAAAAATGGTGATTAAAATAATGACAGAGATTAATATATAATTAACCGTTGTTAATTATATGGATTTTTGCAGTTCTCTACAATTAGTATCCCAAGATACAAAGCCATCATCTGAAAGTGAGCTTATATCACATTCAATTTTTATTCATCATTATGTAATACCAGGATCGGATTTGGCTATGGGCCTTAAGGGCGACGGCCCAAGGGCAGCCCAAGAGAGGGGGCATCATTTTACTAGTCCACCTTTGCCTATACTAGTCTCATTTTGGGGCATTATACTATATATATAAAAGGCAGGCGCTACATGACAAAAATGGAATGAACAGTGTTTTTTACGTTATATCTACAGTGGTCGATGAATAGTGCAAAACAGTGTGCTACAGTATTTTTTTTCCCAACTGCTCTAACTTAACCACAACATACAAAAAAAATTACAACAAATTTAAATAACAAAATCACTATACACCTTCAAACTAATCTGATGAAAAAAAAAAAAAAAAAAAAAAAAAAAAACGCAACTTTAACAACAAGGGTGTTTTTTGCCAATGCAGAATCTGGCAAAAAGCGTCGGCGACAACAGCAAATTCCGGCGAGTACAAACCTGAAAAAAAAAAAAAAAAAAAAAAAAAAAAAAAACACAGAAACCTTAAAAAAAATCTATATTAATTCATAAATAAATTGTTAGACATATAAATGGAAGCAAAAAAAATGTTAACTCGCCCGAGTCAACGTGAGTTGACTCGGTGAGTCACCGAGTCACACGAGTCGAGGTTAAATCTTTTAGTTCCACACTTTTTCTAATCTTTTGCATAGGTTTTATAAAAGGTTTTATATGAAAATCGTATTAAACAAAAATTTACAAATTAGGGTTTGAAAAATAAAAATATAGATGGGAAGGGGCGCGTGAGGGGTGTTACCGAGAGAGAGACAGAGCAAGGGTGGCGGTGGCGAGACCGTGGTGGCGAGGCAGCGGTGGTGGAGGTGTTTGGTGCCGCATCGAGAGCTAATAAACACTATAAATACACCTATCTATCGAATCGGTAAACAAAATGGTTCGTCGGAAAATTTTCAGGTATGGTAGTCGCCGGAAACTGCTGGTGCATCGCCGGAATTTTTGAAGAATCCGGTGAGGTAGAGAGAGAAATGAGAGAGTATATGTGTGCGTGTTTATTTAAGAGAGAGAGAGAGTGAGAGTTATTTAGAGATTTATATTTGGGTTTTGATTTAATCAATATGAAATTGGATTTGGGTGGGGGTCAGTAGGTGCTATTGTATTAGTGGTGAAAGATGAAGATAATGTAAAATAGTGCAAGTTTATTTGGATGGACCATAGGACTTATGTGGAAAACTAGAAGGGGTGGTTGAATAGTTTTACGTCTTTTTAGTTGTTATAAAACAAATTGTTTAAAAGTTTTTGTTGATTTACAAAATATAGATTCGATGGTATATGAAATCTAGTTATACACAATATGAACAACACTAAGTATATATATACTATGAAGCAATAATTATGTAAGTAATGAAATAAGTGAAGGATGGAAAGATCAAACCGAGAGACAAGCGATTTATAGTGGTTCGGCTACAAGGCACCTTCCTTGCCCTACTCCACTCCCCGAGCACCTAACTCGAGAGTTTTCTTCACTATATCAACAAGCTCCCTTATGGCGGAGAAAACCTTACACACCAATATACACACCAATTTACACACCAATCTTCACACCAATATTCACACCAATCTACACACCAATCTTCTTCACACCAAGCTTCTACACACCAATCTTCTTCACACCTAGCTTCTACACACCAATTTTCTACACACCTTCTTCTACACACCAATCTTCACAACAATCCTACTTCACAACTAATCAACTTCTACTATCTACACAACTATTCTCTAACAAATAATCACAACTAATCACACTATGAAATAATAATAAATGATGATACTCAAACAACTTAGATGTGGAGATCACAACTAGTTGTAATACTTCTTGTCTTGAGGGATAGAAGTATTCTTCTCTTGCACTTGAATGGATTAAGTATGGATCACTTTGAAACAAAGATTTAAGAATGTATGATCAAAGGATTTATAGATTGGAAATAGAGATCTAGAACAGAAAGTTCTGAAGTGCAAAAGGTGGGGAAAAAATCCAGGTTTAAGGTGGTATTTATAGGCAACAAGTTCTGACAGAGGAGCGTGGCCGGCCCCCTTAAAGCATGGCCGGCCCCCTTAAAATTAAGGGGACCGCCCCTTATAATTAAGGGGGCCGCCCAACTGTAACGGCCAGAAAACTTGTCTTTTAGTGGGGAAAGTTTATTTGGTGAAAAACTAACTGATTTTGGTTAAATATTTGAAATCATATATTTAGTATGATTAAAACATTTTTCCTTATTACCAAAAGTGTTTTTCAAAAATATATAATAAGATTATATAATTAAATAAACTTTGTATTAGTTAATTAAATACCCCTTTGATCATACATTGCACTAAACACTTTGTTTATTCATACCTTAAGTGATTTGGATGTAAAGAGAAATATTAATCACCAAATACTTGTTTATGTCATAAGTTTTAATTCTTTGAGGTTATATTTTGTAATGATCAAAACATAGAGATATAGATAAAAACTTGATAATGTTTTTAGACATTATTAATGTCAACAATCTCCCCCTTTTTGATTATTACAAAACCTTAAACTCAAAAGATTTAAAACTTGTTATTAGACAAGTATTATAGAGTTTACCATTTCTCTTCTCCCCCTTTTTGTAAAATCAAAAAGGTTAAGCCGAATAATCTTCGTGAAAGAAGTTTAAACGGGTAGAGAACTCCCCCTTGATGTATGCTCCCCCTCGTTTGAGAGCACAAAGGGAACGAACAAATGGAATCTTGGCTACAAAAATATTTTGAAGAGAACAACACACATATATATGCAAAAACAACAATTATGCAAATAAAAATAGATTCATTCAAGCATGATAGAAATAACTAGCATAACAACATTCAATATGCTTGTAGCATATTGATTACAATAAAACAAAATGAAAGATATAGTCCTATATTGCCTAAGAGAGCACTTGGACTTGCTTGCAACCCATGGTTGATTTGTTTTATTTGCTTGAAGGAAAACAAAAGCATGGAGCTTAGATGTTTGATTGAGGTGGATATGGGGTGTTGTATGGAGCGGAAGAAGTGGATCTCACGATGTTGTATCGTGTTAAGGGTGGTATTGGATGATCACGAGTGAGAAGATATTCAATCCAAGAAATATCTTCACTCAAGTAGAGGATTTGTTTTTGAAGGAATATGCAACAAGGGCAAAAGTGAGTGTGATTTGTAACTTGATCCAAGTTAAGAGAGTGAGGAAGGCAATTTGCATAGGGTGATGATGGAGGTAGCCCTTTGTTGCGTTGTGCAAGATGCATAGCAAGGAGATCACTAAGATCATGGATTTGGTTTATTTCATTACGGAACTTTTGTTTTTCCGTGGCAATGTGGAGGGGATCATAGGTTTGGTATGGATGAGTTGGGTTAGAGTAGTTGGAATTGTAGTTTGATGGTTCATCAAACTTGCATGGATCATTATAAGTTGTTGGAGGTTGAGAGGTGTAGTTTGGCTTGAAGGAAGATGTTTGGCCAATGTTGTATGGTTTGTAAAGTGGATCAAATGAATGCCTTTGTTGGTTTGATGCAAAGTTTGGGAAATAAGAGGTTGGTGGGGAGGAATGATTTCCAACTACATTTGTGATGATGGATTTGTTTTTAGGACTTTTTCGTCGCCAAACGGGTTTTTCCGTCATCCTTGCTAGCCTTGAGGCTTTTGATTTTGGTTTGTTTGGAGAGTTCATGATGGGATGAATGGAGAGCTTTGAGGATTGGGGATATTTATAGTGTAAGATTTGTGTGTTTAAGGATGGATAAAGTTTGTTTGGAGGATTAGGACAAAATATGTTGGTGAAAAATGGGAAATGTAGGTTGAAATGGGCTAAAAAGCAGAAAAGATTCTGTAAACCCGACCATCAGATGGCCGGTCCCCTTAATTAGGGGGCGGTCCCCTTAAAATTAAGGGGGCCGCCTTACATAATTAAGGGGGCCGCCCATCTGGTGATTTCCAGATTGCCAGAATTGGGTTTTTGGCAGAAAATTTGCAGAAAGGTTGTGTTTTTGGACTTGGATTCAAACAAGTTCAATTCCTTTAGGCAATATAGCATCTAATCTAACATTAGATATCATGCAAAAACACATAGGCACTAGAGCAAATAATCAACACATAATAAGCAATAGGAGGTAAGTAAATGCAAGCACACTTAAGCATCCTAAGACACCTATCTTGAATTAAAGGCAAGGGCAATTAGTGAGTGAAAGACTAATGATGGATCAAGATGACACCATTACTAGTGAACTTGTCCTAGTGAGTGTCTATATGCAACAAATGTGGAGTTGTGATTGTTTCGACACCTAGAAGCAAAAAGAAATAACGATCCTAAGAAACAATCCAAATGATCTCCTTGATTCAATTTTTACTCGATCATGAAAGTCAAAGACATATATTAGATTATATACCTTGACAATTTATGTGAGAGTTTATGCATGATTTTGAAATATAATGTTTTTAGAATTAGTCAACAATGCAAGGAAAATGGTTTTCATGAGGTTCCTAGATTGTGAGAATATTTTTTAGAGAAAATTGATTGAGTTTTAAAAAAAAAAATTATGCAACAAAAAGTAAATTTTCCCAATCTTTAGTTTTGTGCGAAATAGATTCCTAGACTCAGAAAAGATGAAATGGAAGAAAAATAAATTTCATGCAAGTATTAATTCGAAATATTTCAATAAAATTTAGTCAACTTGTTCCATCATTCCTAATCCTAAACGCAAGTGATTGAATAATTCACGCTTAAGGGGTTTTGTGAATATATCCGCAATGTTATCTTCTGATGCAACCTTTTCTATAGATATATTTCCTTTTTGTACATTATCCCTAAGAAAATGGTGACGTATTTCTATGTGTTTAGTCCTAGAGTGTTGCACCGGATTTTTACTTAAATCTATCGCACCTTTGTTATCGCACATAATGGGGACATTTTCTAACCTAATGCCATAGTCTATGAGAGCTTGTTTCATCCATAGTGCTTGTTGACATGCCTTTCCGGCGCTTACATATTCGGCTTCGGTGGTAGAAATAGCAAGAGCGGTTTGCTTCTTCGAAAACCAAGACGTTAGACAACATCCCATAAACGTGCAAATACCGCTAGTGCTCTTTCTATCTACGTAGTCTCCCGCATGATCCGAATCCGCATAGATAATGGTTTCTATGCCGGATTCCTTAGGATACCATAATCCTAAGTGTACAGTGCCTTTAATGTATCGGAAGATACGCTTAACCGCTTCTAGGTGAGAGGTTTTGGGATCCTCTTGAAAACGGGCACAAAGGCAGACACTAAACATGATATCGGGTCTACTTGCCGTCAAGTATAGTAAACTACCTATCATTCCTCTATACTTGGAGTTATCTACGGACTCACCTTCATCGTCCTTTGTGAGCTTTACCTCCGTAGACATGGGTGTTTTTATGGGTTTTGAGTCTTCTAGGCCAAATTTCTTAAGCATTTCCTTAATGTACTTAGATTGGTTAAAGAATATTCCATCTTCTAATTGTTTTATTTGTAATCCTAGGAAGAAGTTAAGTTCACCCATCATACTCATCTCAAACTCATCATGCATGATTTTGGCAAATTCATCACACATGTCTTGACAAGTCGATCCAAATATAATGTCATCAACATATATTTGAACAATGATGAGATTAGGGTCTTTCCTTTTAGTGAAAAGAGTGTTATCTACCATTCCCATGGAATAATCATGTTTAATAAGAAAAGCTTTTAATCGATCATACCAAGCTTTGGGAGCTTGTTTGAGTCCATACAAAGCTTTCTTTAACTTATAAACATAATCAGGTTTTGCGAAGTCAATGAATCCTGGAGGTTGTGCCACATATACCTCCTCATTGATAAAACCGTTAAGGAATGCACTTTTCACATCCATTTGGAATAACTTAAAATCCAGGGCGCAAGCATAGGCAAGTAATATCCTAATTGATTCTAGTCTAGCTACGGGGGCATAAGTTTCATCATAATCAATTCCTTCTTGTTGATTATAACCTTGGGCAACTAACCTAGCTTTATTCCTAGTAACTATTCCATTCTCGTCTAACTTATTTCTATATACCCATTTGGTTCCTATGATGGTCATATCCTTTGGATTTGGGACTAGTTCCCAAACATCATTTGCCTTAAATTGATTTAATTCTTCTTGCATAGCTATAATCCAACTTTCATCCTTTAAAGCCTCACTAATATTCTTAGGTTCTATTGCTGAGAGGAAACAAAAGAAGTTGTTTTTATCTTGGGCTTGTGACCTAAGGGTTCTTTGGTTAAGATGTCCTATTATATTATCTAAAGGATGTGATCTAGATTCTTTAATATTAACGATTTCGTTATTTTCTAAGTGAGTTTCTTCATTGTCATTTCCTATGGGTTTTGTTTTACTAACCTCAATAGCTTCTTCTTCGACTAAGTTATCATCTTCTAAAGGTAGCGTTTTAGGAGGTGGTGGTGTTTCATCAAATGTTACATTTAGTGATTCCTCTACCTTCATGGAGTGTTTGTTAAGTATTATATATGCTTTACTATTTTGTGAGTATCCTAAAAATATTTCTTCATATGATTTTGGATCAAACTTAGTGAGGTAGTCCTTAGTGTTTAAGATATAGCATTTACTTCCAAATACCCTAAAGTAGCTTAAGTTAGGTTTTCTATTTCTTAATAACTCATAAGGAGTTTTTCCTAGAATTCTTCTAATTGATACCCTATTTAGAATATAAGTCGATGTATCAACGGCGTGACACCAAAATTTTTGTGGAATTGATTGTTCATTTAACATAGTTCTACTCATTTCTTGTAGTGACCTATTTTTTCTTTCTACTACCCCATTTGATTAAGGAGTACGAGGAGCGGAGAAATTATGAGATATTCCATTTAACTCACAATATTTTCCGAATTGTACTTCGTTATCAAATTCCCTTCCATGGTCCGTCCTAATGGCAACTATTGAGCATCCTAACTTATTTTGAATCATTTTGCTAAATATTTCGAATTTTTCAAATGCTTGGGTTTTGTCACTTAAAAACCTAGTCCACGTGTATCGTGAGTAGTCATCTACTATTACTAAGGTATACGTGTTTCCTCCATAGCTCCGCACAGCGGATGGACCAAAAAGATCCATATGTAATAATTCTAGGCACCTAGTGGTGGATACTATATTCTTAGCTTTGTGGCTAGCATGAGCTTGTTTTCCAACTTTACATGCATCACAAAAATGTTTGTCATATTTTAGATTAGGCAAGTTTCTAACTAATTCCTTAGAGGCCAAAGATTGTATTTGTTGCATGTTAGCATGTCCTAATCTCCTATGCCACAAAGTGGAATTTTCGTCTAGGGTCGTTAGGCATATCCTATCTTCAGGTTTGTTTCCTAGTTTCATAACATATACACCTCCTTTCCTAATACCTCTACCTATAATTTTTCCATTCTTAACTATTTCGCTATCTTCTTCAGAAAAGATAACTTTACATTTATTATCGCATATTTGGCCTACACTAAGTAAGTTATATGTTAAATTATTAACATGTTCAACATTTTCAATAGTAAGTGAGTCTTGAGAAATCGTACATTTGCCAATAATTTTTCCACGCAAGTCACTACCGAAAATAACGTTACCTCCATTGTATGCCTTGTATGTAGAGAATAGCTTGCGATTCCCCGTCATGTGCCTCGAACATCCACTATCCTTGATCCATTCGTTAGGTTCCAAGTCAATTCCAAGGCATATTTCGTCGGTTGCATTTGCCACAAAACACTTTTCTTCTTTTGGTTTTTCCACTTCTTCTTTATCACTATCACTCCATGTTCCACTAACAAATGCGCTTTGATTTTCATAACCCGGCGGCTTTAAACATTCTCCAACGAGATGATTTGGACTTCCACATCTAAAGCACTTTCTTTTCACGTAATTATCACTTCTATTTCTTTGGAACGATTTTCTATCGTCATGTGATGACCTAGTGAATCTTCCTCGTCTCTTGAAGAATTTCTTGAATTCTCTTACGGCCATTGCATATTCTTCGTCTTCACTTTCGTCACTTGAATCATCATTATCACTAGGTTCCTTTTTGGCTTTTAGAGCAATGGATTTGATTTGTTCTTTCTTGACTTTGACCGTTTCCGAATCTCTTCTTATGATTTCTTCATGAACCTTCAAGTTGCCAATTAGTTCATCTAGTGATAACGTCATCAAGTTCTTTGATTCTTCAATTGCCGTGACCTTAGCTCGCCATTTTGGATGCAATGCCCTAAGAAATTTCCTAACACAATTTTTACTAGAAAATGTCTCATCAAGTGCTTTTAAACTTGTGATGATAGTGTTAAACTTAGCAAAAGCATTATCAATTGATTCCTCTTCCGGAATCGTAAATTGTTCATATTGTTGTACAAGAAGATCTATTTTATTTTCTTTGACTTGGCTATTACCTTGGTGAG
The DNA here is from genome assembly GCA_030686995.1 of Artemisia argyi. Lineage (NCBI taxonomy): Eukaryota > Viridiplantae > Streptophyta > Magnoliopsida > Asterales > Asteraceae > Artemisia > Artemisia argyi. Next base: position 44,331,532 of record CM060709.1, on the reverse strand, counting down.
TGATTAGTAAAGAATCCCAAATTTCTTTTGCGGTTTTACACATAAAAATTCTTTCATATTCTTTGCGTGGTAACGCATTATAAATAACCATTTTAGCCTCATTATTTTTTGCTAGTTTCTTTTTCAAATCATCATTTTGTTTTTCAAAAGCTACAATTTCATCCATTTTGGTTTCAACATTATATTGAATAGGGGGAAAATCACCAAAGGTAATAATATGCCAAAGATCAAGATCTTTTGATTTCACATACGTTTCGAATCTATTTTTCCAATATAAAAATCCATCACTTTCAAATAGTGGTGGTCTTTGCATAGATTGCCCTTCTAAATATTTTAAAGATTCCATAGATCGTTACAAGTTTTAAAATACAATATATTTTAAAATTCTTGCTAGACGTGGCTCTGATACCAATTGTGGAAAACTAGAAGGGGGGGTTGAATAGTTTTACGTCTTTTTAGTTGTTATAAAACAAATTGTTTAAAAGTTTTTGTTGATTTACAAAATATAGATTCGATGGTATATGAAATCTAGTTATACACAATATGAACAACACTAAGTATATATATACTATGAAGCAATAATTATGTAAGTAATGAAATAAGTGAAGGATGGAAAGATCAAACCGAGAGACAAGCGATTTATAGTGGTTCGGCTACAAGGCACCTTCCTTGCCCTACTCCACTCCCCGAGCACCTAACTCGAGAGTTTTCTTCACTATATCAACAAGTTCCCTTATGGCGGAGAAAACCTTACACACCAATATACACACCAATTTACACACCAATTTACACACCAATCTTCACACCAATATTCACACCAATCTACACACCAATCTTCTTCACACCAAGCTTCTACACACCAATCTTCTTCACACCTAGCTTCTACACACCAATTTTCTACACACCTTCTTCTACACACCAATCTTCACAACAATCCTACTTCACAACTAATCAACTTCTACTATCTACACAACTATTCTCTAACAAATAATCACAACTAATCACACTATGAAATAATAATAAATGATGATACTCAAACAACTTAGATGTGGAGATCACAACTAGTTGTAATACTTCTTGTCTTGAGGGATAGAAGTATTCTTCTCTTGCACTTGAATGGATTAAGTATGGATCACTTTGAAACAAAGATTTAAGAATGTATGATCAAAGGATTTATAGATTGGAAATAGAGATCTAGAACAGAAAGTTCTGAAGTGCAAAAGGTGGGGAAAAAATCCAGGTTTAAGGTGGTATTTATAGGCAACAAGTTCTGACAGAGGAGCGTGGCCGGCCCCCTTAAAGCATGGCCGGCCCCCTTAAAATTAAGGGGACCGCCCCTTATAATTAAGGGGGCCGCCCAACTGTAACGGCCAGAAAACTTGTCTTTTAGTGGGGAAAGTTTATTTGGTGAAAAACTAACTGATTTTGGTTAAATATTTGAAATCATATATTTAGTATGATTAAAACATTTTTCCTTATTACCAAAAGTGTTTTTCAAAAATATATAATAAGATTATATAATTAAATAAACTTTGTATTAGTTAATTAAATACCCCTTTGATCATACATTGCACTAAACACTTTGTTTATTCATACCTTAAGTGATTTGGATGTAAAGAGAAATATTAATCACCAAATACTTGTTTATGTCATAAGTTTTAATTCTTTGAGGTTATATTTTGTAATGATCAAAACATAGAGATATAGATAAAAACTTGATAATGTTTTTAGACATTATTAATGTCAACAACTTATGTAGCAGGATATTGCATAACCAAAAAAAAAAAAAAAAAAAAAAAAAAAAAAAAAAAAAAAAAGGAGTACAATATAATACATGTGAAATGGGAACCCAAGAACTACTGCAGCCCAAAAAAAAAAGGCCTAACTAACAATAACAAAACTTATACAAGCCCAAAACACACTTACGTTAAAAAATAAATATAATCCGTTGGCATTTATTTTATTTTTTTTTATTATTATTATTTTTTTTTTTTGATATTTTACTTTTTCAAAACAAAACATAACAACTAACAAACACACCTATAAAAAAAATAACAACACATGGCAAAGCACTCCTGCAGCAACGCGCGGGTTACCCCACTCGTTTTTTTTTAAAAGCCAAACAGCCACTTTTGTAACTCATAATTAAATAGTTAATAACGTAATCTTTGACTTTTGATTGATTCAAAATAATACAAACATAGGACTACGACATCATGTATCACTGCATCAGTTACTCACATTAACTATTCAAGTTTTTTTTTTTTTTTTTTTTTTTTTTTTTTTTTTTAACTCTTCGTCAAAGTATCAAACGATCAGCAGGCCATCAAAGTTTGTAAGGAACAAAAATAGTGAGAGTCGAATTCGAATTAATCAAGGCATCAAATGAACTAAGCGATCATCTTTTTTTCTCTTCGACAATTTTGATCATGTGATATTGTTCCATACTTAATTACTTATTACTCTTGCATTGGTAGATAAATTTACACTCGAGATTATCATGTTGCGTCATTCACAACCGTCAGGTGCCCAAAATAGAAAAGGAAAAAAAATCAACAAGAATCTGAGCGACCTCTACACGGTTCTATGGATGGGTTTGTAATCAAAACGAAAAAGAATAATAATAGTGTTGGACAATATAATAACAAGGTTAAAGTTAGTATAGATAATAAGAATCCTATAAACAATGAAAACCTAGAAAATGATGAGGTTAACGCCAATGATGATAAAGAAAATCCTATAATTCTATAAACAATGAAAACCTAGATAATGATGAGGTTAACGCGAACGATGATAATGAAAATACTATAAATAATGAAAATCCTATTGAATAAAATAACGAAGTCCTCCAAATTGTTATGTTGGTGGAGTTAAGCACAATATTTTTGATGTAAGAGTTTGGGATGGTTTAAGCAACGGATAAGTTACGAAATGGCGATTTTTATGATAGAAAATGGTTGATTTACTCGAAAGAGCTTGATAAAGTATTTTGTTTTTTGTTGTAAGTTATTTAAAAATGCTAGATCTAGAAGTCAATTAGCAAGTGAAGGAATAAATGATTGGAAACATCTTAGTAATACTTTTAAGTTCCATGAAAATAGTTCTGAGCATATGAGTCAAGAGAGGCTAAACAGGTTAGCGATCGTGAGTATTGAAAGTAAATTTTTAGCAAATGTCGACTATGATAAGATAATTGATTTTTATGCTGCAAGAAACGCACGAAGACATTGTTTTAGGTGATCCATGTTGATCTTGTTATTCGGAATCTGTCTCCTCGTTTTGTAACATTTTATTTAATGAATAAAAATCGGCGTGGGGAAGAGCCGCCCGGCTTGACCAGGTTCCAAACCCCTAAAGAAAATGTGTTGTTTGTTTACAAGGGGCATGTTTCACTCGGCTCGCCCAGGGCATTCGAAATCTCAGGAACGACCTGTGTAATACTGACAGTTAATTCAGATATCCAGTAATCCAAACACCCCTTCTGAGAACATTCCTTCACCTCCTAACCTAACCTGAAGTGTAACTTTGGCTTAAAAATACTTCGCAAACGCAGATCTAGGGAAAATATCTTTTAGCCTAATTTGACGTAACTTATTAGCTAGTTTTGCCAAACATATTGTTTTCAAATTAGAAAATAATTAGCTTTTAATATTTTTCTACATTTAAATATAAAAATCTAATTAAAAATATTTACTAGATAAACGAAACATCCAGTTTATCGAAATACAAAAGTCGGCTTTCTTTTATTATATAAAAGATTTTTATAAGATAGGTCCTAGCTTACGCATTACACTCATTTTTTATGAGTGTGTTTAAAGTGAAGCATAATTAATTATTTAATTGGTCTTGTACTTGTCCTTTAGTTATATATATATTACGGCCCTTCAAGGGCTGTGTTATACAAAACCTCACTATATTGTCACATCAGGGAGTTTGGTCAAACCGTATAACCCGCGATGCATACCAAACAAACCGACGACACGTGCAATAATTGAAAACCCTCTCGACGATACGTCCAAATAACTTGCCGTGCCCTTCAAATAAAAGATAGAGAGAGAGAAGCATAATTACTTTAAAAAGAAAAAATAGAAATAAGATCAAGAGTATTCAAATTAGATTTTAGAATAAAGTTCACCTTTTAAAGAGTCAAATTAGCTAAGACAAGCGTCCTCTTAAGTCTTAAACGACACTCGCTTTAAACATTACAAGATAATATGTTGTTATCAAATCATATATGATTGCCATTAAACTAAATAAGATCAAGTCAACAGCATAAAAATGAGTACTTTTAAGCATAAAAATGCGTTTTAAGGAAAACTAAAAAAAACGCATCTGGACCTATTTTATTTGTAAAAAAATGTATGCACAGGGACCAATTTCGCAAGACCTTTTTATCTGAAGAATAGTATTTGGTGAAAGATGGTTCCAGCTGAAAGTGTACCCATGACCCAAAATCAAATAAAGTTCTTCAATGCCGTAGTTAACACAACTATTTGCGCTATATGGAACTATTGAAACAAAATCATCTTCAACCTCAAGCGGTCTCAAAAAGAGCTTCTTTTCAACGGGATACAACTGTTGTCATTTAACTAGATCACGAGTAGAAGTAGAAAAATATTTTGTAATTGGATAGAATAGTTTAGCAATCCTTGTAACTCCCTCTTGTTACCTTTGTAATACTCTCTTCTAGCTTCTTGCTAGCGTAAAATAATGTGGTTAAAAAAATGGTTTTAGACTTTTAGTCAATAGTTTTCTTGAGAGTTCTTCATCTATACATAGTAACTTTACTTGTATGTGATTTTTTCTTCCATTAATTAAATTGTTGGTTTTCTCTTAAGTCGCTTGTGTTCTTTGTTAGTTTTCACTTATATTTTTGTTCTTAGTTTGAAGCTTGCTTCAATGCAAACTGGAATATACCAAACAATAACTAATGATGACGAGAAATGTGAAGTTAAAATTATCTTGGTCCATTATATTGAAAATAAATCTTGCTTTTCTACACTACATTCTGGATGGAAAGGAGATTGGGGACCGGATAGTGCATTGCAAATTCAAACTTTTCCTTCCTCTATCTCGGAGTAGAAGGTCGGGGAAAATGACCGCTAAAGTGATGCTTTAAGAAGGAGAATGGCTTATGGCCGCTGCTAAGCCTTTCAACTCCCTGCCACGAGCGGTAGCTGCACAACACCGATTCCCTTTTTCATTCTTTATCTAACAAAAATATGCAATAATTCTATTTAAACGTCATTTTAATAGGGAATATAAAGTTTTAAATGTAAAACAAGATGTGTAATCAGATGTAACATAGTTTATTTTGATACAAATAAAAGTCATTAAGTCTACTAGACGAGTACCCGTGCATAGCAACGGGATTTTATAGGGACAAATAGTTTATTGATAAAAAAAAGTTTATAGGTTATAAACGAAAAATAATAAAAGTTTGAAGATTTGGGAATTAAACATAATGTTTTGAAACCCGGTTCAACCAGGGTGGTTCAACCGGTTGAACCATTCCGGTCGAAAAATGGGTCGATTTAAACCAGGTCAACTTGCTAGGTTGGGTCGAAAACGGGTCAAATTAAACTGCGTCAACCCGCCGGGTTTGAAGCGTCCCGGGTCAACCCGGTTTGTGTTTTAATTGGTTGTATTTAATTTGGTAGATATGTTTTTAATTGGTTGTACAATGTGAATAAATCATTGTACTTTTTTAAGTAATAGATAATGTTTTGAAACCCGGTTCGACCCGGTTGGTTCAACCGGTTAAACCGTTCCGGTCGAAAAATGGGTCGAGTTAAACCGGGTCAACTTGCTATGTTGAGTCGAAAACGGGTCAAATTAAACTGGGTCAACCCGCCGGGTTTGAAGCATCCCGGGTCAACCCGATTTGTGTTTGATTGGTTGTATTTAATTTGGTAGATATGCTTTAATTTGGTTGTACAATGTGAATAAATAATTGTACTTTTAAGTATTGGAGTGTTTTAATAAAAGTATTAATTACATTTCTCTCTCTCATTTGACCATTGTTGAAAACTCAACATTTCACTTTTAACAATTTTTCCATTATAGATAGTATAGATAACATTTTGATCATTAATATTCGGGTATTGAAACGTTATAAGCATAATTTTCTATCATGAACAATATATGGAAATATGAAAAGTCTGTTATTAACTTATGTGTTTATATATTTGCATGTTTAATCTATGAGTACTGAGAAATATTCTAAATTGGGTAAAGCAGACTACACATACTACTAATAAAAGTCTTAGGGCTGTTTGACGAAAAAAAATATGGTTTAACGCTGAATGAATAAACGACGCTGAATGAATCAATGACTCTGAATGATCTTTGTTCTAAATTTCAATGAGTTGTTTGAAAAAAATTTAAATTGACGCTCTGAATGACATAAATTACTAATTTAACCTTTTGTCATACATAATGAAATATGCCCCTTTAATAGATAGTGTCAACTTAAGATTATAAAAATAAAAACAAAAATTCAATAAGTAATGCTTATGGATATAATCAGTTTCATTTAATCTCATATCCTGCCCCTATGGGATTAGATTTGTTGTTGTTGTTGTTGTTGTAATCAGTTTCATTTAATAGTGTTTACCCTTTTGTTTCGCAAATCGTTGATGAAATGTCAAACTTTTTATGAATAATACTTTTAAAAAAAATGTATCAAACCAATTTAGATTGTAGAATTAAAAAATTAAAAGTTGACATAGTGTACAGAATACCCATTAAACAAACAGGCAAATAGATAATTAATATTAAAAATAAGGGTACATAAGTGAATTGTGGTGAAGTGTAAGTCACTTAATGGTTTTCTGCCCCTTCCTATGCAAAAATCGTACAGAAGACCATGGAATTAGTCAGTGGACTATTTTTGTTTATCAAACAAGGGAAGTGTTGACCGAATCAAAGGCAGCATCTGAGTCAACCCATTAAGCGCCTATCAAACACCCGCTTACTTTGTTTACTTAGATATCCATAGTCGATTGTGTGTAATTATACTGTGGGAACAATATAGGCAAAGACTATTTGGAGAGTTTGATTTGGTTGAAATCCGATATATGAGATATTCATGGTTGGATGAATATTAGATTGACCGAACTCGAAACGTCACAACATGAATCATAAGTCAAATCGTGAGGTTTTTACGTGGTTAAGTCTTTTATCCTTACTAGGCGAGTACCCGTGCATAGCAACGGAAATTCCTACCGGTAGACAATTAACGATATGCGATATTGTGGTAAGTGTTTTGTGAAACGTTCAAAATAGAACGATATTATGGTGGCGGAGGAAGGAAATATTTGTTTGATCAATGCATCCTTTCAGGTAGCCTCGCCAGTGTATGGAATGGTCATGTCATTAGGTATTCATACATAGTATTCATCAATGACCTCTTCAACTCCGTCACCAACTCGCGATAGGAAGTTTGAAAGCCATAGGTCTGTCCGCGCCCTCATGTTATGGTTAACCGTGTTTTTTTAATTATAGACCAAAGAGGTGACATCCGTATACTTGAATCTACAATTTGTGCTCGTGTTCCACGTCTTACGATCGGTAAAACCTATCTAAAATCACCTCCTAACACCATTATCTTATCACCGAATGGAAGTTTGACCCCAGTAATTCCACAATAAAGGTGTAGATTGGCGGGAACATCCTGGCCCCAAGTGCTTTTTGTCACGAGCCATTGTCCACCTCACAAGGAGTAGCTCCATCAACTCTCCTGGCCTAGTGGGGCACCAACTAGAGTGAGCACGAGCCAAGACTCGGACCCCTGAGCTCTTATTCCACAAAGACTCTCCAGTATGCCCATAATGTCTTGCATAGTTTGATCTACCGCCTCCAAACTTGTATTTTAGACCCGTTTAATAGATGGGCTGCCTCAATATATATTCTCATTATAATTCAAACAAACAAAAGATGTTGGGCAATTAACTGCATTTACTTTATGTCAACATTTTTACTGTTTTCTCAATAAAGCAACAATAAACTATATATGAGCAACCATAATTGAATGGTTTGAAATTTTGAATAGAGTTTGCACCTATATTTACGTAGTGTCATGGAGAACAACACATTCTGAGTAACATGATTGTTTTAAATTTTATATAGTTAGATGAATATAAGCTACTGCGTAATTTGTCAATTGTTCAAACTTTAAAGTTGATAAATATATGAGTTATAAGTATATTAGATTGAGAAAGTTTGAGGAAAACATAATAAACATTATAGTTTAAATAAGGATATAAAGCTTAGGTGGTTACCTTTGAACAAATCATGAACAACAAACATAGCTTGAAAATTTATTCTTTCCAAAGACACTGTTATAAGATACGTTCTTTAGTAAAATAAATATTAAATATTTGCAATATCAGCACAAGTAAAAGTCTATAGAATTATATTAGAAGCCACAACCATTATCAATTCTTCCTTTCGATCTTTTTAGCACAACCTTTATCAGTTCAACAAATTTTATATAGATTGTTTGGCAGAAACATGGTATCGATACAGTTGATCTATATACTAACTAAACAAACTATACAAACATCCACAAATTAAGAGTGCATTATGGATTACATATTGAAGATTACCAAAGAATTAAAAAAAATTTACATAAAGAAGTGACATGTGAAAAAACAATACAAATACAAAATGTCGGTTCAATAGCAGCTTTAGTAAACCCATGTAAACAAAGTTTGTTGCATCCATGTACCATTTGAAACTTCGGCCTCTTGCTTTTGATGTGATCAAGTTGTAATGAAAGACCATATATAAGAGACTACATCACAACTATCATGTTTACTGAAATTAGAAGCACACATCAACAAGTAAAGAAAATATAAAAACAACAAAGATGTTATGTCTGTGCAGATTTAAAAAAAAAATGCTCAAACTGTACAAGATAAATTTAAAGATAATAGATCACATGCTTTTAAAAATTAAATGTATATAACCAAACGAAAGTGTTAAATTCTGGCATATGTTTTCGTATTGAAAAATAAGTAACAAAGGCCTCATCACTCACAGTGAGTGTATGTTTTCGTATTGCAAAATAAGCAAACATTTAGTCATAACAAAGAAAATTTCATCTAACCTCAAGATCATCATCAACATTCTTTTGATTTTTCGTTTTCATTTATTCCTTTCTTTTCCATGCGACTGATTTATGAAATGAAGACACATTATGGTTGTTTATATAGGCAATGGAAAAGACCCTTTCAACTTCACATAAATTTTGAATTTTCCCGCCATGCATTATAATGTCCAACTTTGCATTTTAATACTTTCCGCATTTCAATTTAATGTCCAACCTTGCATTTCCTTCAATAGTTTTATTTCCTTCGATAGTATAGTTAAGTTTCATCTCCATCAATATGTTTCCTGAATTACTTTTATAACGCATGGTGCATTCTGTTTTTACAATTCTGTTTTGATAGTATAGTTGACTTTTTCAAACGTAGTTCCCTTGTTTTTGTAAATTTGTTTTGATATTTCCTTATATAATTACAATTGCAATTCTGTTTTTGCAACGCATGGTGGTGCACTCTTAAATGACTTGACAAGTGCATTCGATTTCCATAGTTTAGCAAGGGCATTATGAGGATTGACCCAAAATTCAGTTTTCCATTTTTCACTTGACCCTTTTTCCATTATAAGTAGTTAAGATACTTCTTGATATATAGCACATTTAGAGCGCATGCCGAATAAAGCTTACATTTATGTCCAATATGAATTGTGTATTACTAGACGAGTACCCGTGCATAGCAACGGAATTTCTAGCGGCAGATAATTAACGATTTGTGATATTGTGTGAGTGTTTTGTGTAGCGTTCAAAATAGAACGTGAACCGATTATAATGTAATTGCAAACAGTTGTACTACACGATAACTAAAGTCTAGAAAAAAATCTTAACATCTATCAAACGATATATAAAAACATTTAATGAAACTAAAAGTAAAACATTACATTAGTGATGAGATAAAAAACTAACAACACACGTTAGTCTTCGCGTAAAACTTCTTGATAAACGACATTCGAGGTGTAGATTCCTGCTTGACGGAACTCTTTAACTGGTTTAAAACTTTTTGCAATTTCAAAGTAGACATTTGTTTGAACCGGAGAAAATATATGCATTACTTTTATTTTTTAATATGTGTCGTCGTTTAAAAATTTTTACTCCATCCGTCCCAAAATATAAGTCGACTTTGGTATTTTTGATTATCCCAAATTTAAAGTCCATTTTCAATAACAACCAATCAAAATGCTTCTAAGTGGGTAATGATGGAATTTTATTGGTTAATAGTGTAAAAGCCTCACTTTTCTTAAACTTTGTAAAATTTGAAAACGGACATATAATTTGGTACGGAAGGAGTAATTTTTTATGTGTCATCGTTCAAATTTTAAATCTCACTTTGGTATTTGATAATAAAAAAGTCATTAACTATAATGTAATCACTTTAGTGGAAAAAGACTTTAATTTTACATGTGTATTTTATGTGCTTCTATGTCAAATTAAATTATGTCATGGGGGTCTCCTCTAGAGTCATGGACTCATGGGTTTGACAAAATATGTGTATTACCTTTTTCTTTTTTTCTAATAACTCGTTTCTTTATAAACTAATGCAACTACCGATAGTTAGAATCGCAATTTTGTTTACATAATATACTGATGAGAAAATATTGTAGTCTATAGTCTCATACTCTCATCTTCTTAATTACTTATGTAAGTGAAAATAGAATTTCTTAATTACTCCGTACTTATGTAAGTGAAAATAAAGTGGTCGATATTTTTATAGCGTTTTGAAATTACAATATACAATTCACATGTTCTTAATTTAAATGCCTCAATTCACGGTTCTTGAGATTTTCACAATAAATGATATGTACTTTCGTTTCTTTCTCATTTGTATAAGTATAGATACATGGGGTAAACATATGTCCAGGTCTAGGCACCCAACTTCACAATATTAAAGCGTTTCCTTTATGATGTCCACAAACTACATCGGAACCAACACCCGTATAAAGTTCAACCTTTGTCTTGATAAGATTCAAATATTTCAAATTTCAAAATGTAAAATTTTGACATTTTTTGGTTTTTAATATAGAATTTAAATGATACTTCAAGTTTCCAAATAAAATCATTTTGAATTTTCGGATCTAATTTAAGAAAGTTAATAAGTTGTTTTGAAACATAAGTGATTGGTCAATTTGCAATATCTGTTTCATTAATTTATCAATATCAACTACTTCTTCGTGCATATATGATAAAAGGTGTTTGTAACATATAACTAAGAAAATAATATAGTATAATGGAGAAGAATAAGCCTCAACATACATTGTTGATGCATAATCTGGTGCGGACTAATTCAACGACTCTCCTGGGCCATTAGTCGTCTTCATAAGCCCTAAATAGACCTGTCAACAAAGAGAACCCGTTAGGAGTGGACCCGAGGCCGTAGCCCCGGGATCCACCTCCGACGGTCAAGTTAGTATGTGATGCGCGGAGCATATAATAGTTATTAGGTTTAGGATAACCTGTTATGTTCTGTGGTGAATGGAACCCCAGCCCTATATTTATAAGGCATGGATTAGGGTTTAGGCGTAGAGTGGGCCGCTGGCCACCCGGGCCTGCCCATTCCTGGCCCAGTCCGGACCATACGTTCACAGTTTAGGCGTAAAGTGGGCCGCTGGCTACCCGGGCCTGGCCCATTCCTGGCCCAGTCCGGACCATACGTCCACAAGCCCCCGAGTTTAGTATGACATAGCGCATGGCTATGTTATGCTAAACTTAAGTTCTGTTTATGGCCGCGTAGGCACAATCAACCAAATGCGACGGTACGCACTGGGTTCATGTATGCGTGAGGGACGGATCATACTGCGCAGTCCCCATGCGATAATGCGCACCGGGATTGCGATTGTGATTGTCTCACAATGGTGAAGGTGTCCGTGGTGAAGGTGGATTCCTCATGCTGTATCCTGGGTAAGGGTGTACCTTTTGTACCAGTAGCGATGCAACATGGTGCGACAGAAGACGTACTTCTGTGGCAGAAGTGCGCGTTGTCCGCGACAAGAATGTGCGCAGTGTGCAACAAACGTATGCGCAGTGCGCAGAGGTGCACGCTGTTTGCGCGTCTTTACAACCGACAGAGAACGTCTCCCCTGCGGCAAGATGGTGCGAATTGTTTAAATCCGTCTTTGTACCGGGTGACGAATCACACGATCCTAAAATAATGGAGAAAAAAATTTCTAAAGCCCGTTAGACGAATCATAAAATAATGGAGAAAAAAAAAATACTAAAGCCCGTTAGACACCAAACAACGTATCTTGACAAAAGACGACGGATATCGGACCGAGTGACGAATCACAAAAACTAAAGCCCGTTAGATCTAACACAAAAAAACATCACAATCAGATTTACAATTACCTTATTGGCCTCGAAAAAATTCTAGAAAAGCAATATCCAAATACCGACTTTCAAACACTTTAAAGACCTTATATAGTGGCATAAAACCAAAGCTTTAAAACTCACAGATCTTGTAATAAAACTCATATATCGAATGATACAAAACCAAAAAGCCCGATAAGTAGCAAAACAAAACCTCAAAATACAAGGATTCTTGTGTTAAAGCTCTCAAAATCACAAAAAAAGAGTACAAAATTTACCTCAAGAAGTATCATTAGCCAAACTTTTATAACTGGACCAATGAAATATCATCAGATCTGGCTAAAACCACCATCAGGAAACCACCGCAACCAAGACCACATATACAAGAGCCACAAGCCAAACCACGTCCAAAACAACCGGCCAAACCTACCTAAACCATGTTAACAGGTGGTGGTGTGGCACATGTTGTTGGCAATGGTGGCGGCGGAATCTGATAAGGATGGCATTGTTATTTGGTGGTTTGAAGAGAGATAGAGTCGTTTGTGTTTTTAAGAGATAGAAAAAGAGAAATGAAAATGAAGTTGCGTTAATGTTAGCGTGTGTTGGTTTTTATAGTCTCTAGGTCTGGATTTCTTTTCACAATCACGAAATCATAATGTGCCAGCCCACATTACAATCACAAAGTCAACTTTCAAAATTCAAGATTAGTTTTCCTTCATTAGTATCCATCAATAGTTTTCGTGTTTATAGAGAAGTGAGGATTTTCACATTTCACTTTTAATACTTTCCGTGTTTACTACAAATTCAGTTGCCACGTGAAAATGGTTACATGCATATTTTCATTTTCAATTTCAACATTAATTGTCACTGCATGGTTATGTACAACTAACTTTCAAAAATGGTTTCCTTGTACATACATGCATATTTTTATTTTGAATTTCAACTATGCATGGCTGTATATTAGAATTTGTTATTTTGCATTTTGACTTTCCAAACATGTGCAGGGGCAAAATCAGGATTGACTGAAAGTTCAACTTTTCACAATTCCACATTCCTCTTTGACCATTTTTCTTTTATAAGTAGTAAAGATAAGTTGTGCTATATTATGATGTATTCTCAATTAATTTACTTTTTCCTTAAACCAAATTGCCTTCTAATGGATCTTGTTTAGTTGTGTTAACACTAGCGATGAAAAAAAAATGATAGGAAGGAAACCAAGATCCATTAGTTTGGCGGAAGTCTTAAGAAAAGTCAAATAATGACTAAAATATAAAGGAGGGCATAATGGTCTATCTATAATAATATTTATGTGTATGAATTAAGAAGCAACGGTCCTAGTTTTGGAGTATATTACTTATAATACCCGTGCACGCGCGGGTTTTTTTTTTTTTAAAATTTTTTTGAATCATATATTTTTATTTATTAAAAAACAAATAATTTAATTTTTTTTTGTTTTATTTATGATGTTTAATTATAGTTTTTTATTATTAAAGATAATTATTTAAAAATTTTAATCCTATGTTTAATTGCATCTTATCTATATTTTCTGTATTTATCTTCTACTTGTGTTATAGATAAATCTAAAATGTTACCTAATAAGAAAATAATATTTTTTTAAATAAACTTATTACTAAATAAAATATGATTTAATTTTTTTAAAATGAAAAAATCTCCACTTGAGGTTTTATTTTATTATATATATAAAAGATAAGTAGAATTTTTAGAAGTATGTAACTTCTCTTGTGACGTTATGACACTTTCCAAATATTTTCTCCTTTCAAAAATTTGAAACACCCGGATCTAAATTTGGACCCGACTTTACCCGTATTCATATTTAGATCCAACTATTTATTCATCTCCAACATGTTATTACGTATTAAATTCCAGAAGGGTGTTGTTGACCGAACGGGGGTCTACCCATGCCAAGTACAAACCCTCCCTAGTGATTTGACAGTTTGACAGTATTTTTGTCTTGTTGCTGTTTTGTAGACTTGTAAGAGTACGAAGTGATTTTTTTTTTTAACATCACTTTGCCATTTTTTTTGGTTTGGTTTTTGTTTACAAATCAGTTTTTTTTAAAGGTTAAATATCAGTTTTTTTGTTTTGTCTAATAAGTTGTAAAAGTGTAAAACTTTTTTTTTACAAATTTCTACTTTTTTATTATCTCGTTATCGGTTTTAATAGGCTCAGATTTTACGGTTGCAAATTCAGTTTTTGTAAACCGATCATCATCGCCTTATCCCGTCTCTTTTCGGGTCTCAAAATTCACAAAGTTACATATGTTACATGACTGTAACACTCAAAAGTGAAAGATTCTCAAAGAAGCAGATTCCACAAGTGAAACACAACAAACTGCTTTCAAGATCAAACCATTTTCATCACCAAGAAACCATCACCAAGATCAAACCAGTTTCATCACCAAGAAACCATCACCAATTATCAAGATAACCAACCAGTTATCAATATAATCATCACCAAGAAACCAAACAGATCTAAAAAAAAATCTAAAAAATTATTTTTAGATCTAAATAATTTTATCATAACATTTTTTTTCAGGATCACCTTTCACCATCACCATCACCAACAACACAACAGATCTAAAAAAAGTTGTAAAAAAATACTAAACTTATTTTTTCAGAAAAAAGAAAAAAAATACTCCAACTTATTTTTTTCACCATCACCAACATGACATTTCACCATCATCAACTTATACGATTTCAGAAAAAAAAAAATAAGAAAAAAAATAACGAGAACCATCGGTGGTTTCTTTACCAACGAGAACCAACATCACCATAACCATCACAGATCAAAAAAACCAACCACAGATCTAATTAACAATAACAACCCATTAATTTTTTACCATCTATTTTTTAGATCTAAAAAAGCATCACATATTTTTTAGATCTAAAAAGTTATCACATAAACCATCACAAATATATTTTTTTTTTTAAATCATAACGAGAACCAACAGTTTTTAACATAAACCACCACATAAACCATCAAGTATAATCAATATCTAAAAAAAGAAAAAAAATCACATATCTAAAAAAATTCACGATCTAAAAACATCACAATTTTTTAAAAATCTAAAAACATCACAAATAATTATTTTTTAATCATAACGAGAACCAACATTTTTTAACATAAACCACCAAAAAATCATATCCTTTTTTATCATAAACCACCAAGAAACCATCTCGTTGGTAAAATAAAACCAACCAAACGAGATGGTTTTTATCATAAACTAGATCTAGATCTAAACAAAGTTTGAGAGAGTGAGAGAGTTAGAGAAAGAGAGAGAAATGAGTGAGGCAGTTTAAGTGAGAGAGAGTGAGACAAAGGGGAGTGAATGAGTGATGTGGAGGTTGGTTGGATTATAGCAACAAAACAATGGGCGCATCCGGTTTTTACTTCTTTTTCTTTTTCTTTTCTTTTCTTTCTTTTTTTTTTTTTTTTTTTTTTCAAACTTGTAAAAGTTGTTATAAATGTTGTTATAAAAATGTAAGTTATAAAAGGTGTTAAAAAAAGTTAGTTTAAAAGTTGTTAAAGCTAAAAAAAAAAGTAAGTTGTAAAAAGTTGTAAAAAGTATTGTTTATAAAAAAAAAAAGTATTGTAAAAAAAGGTATTGTTTATAAAAAAAAAAGTATTGTTTATAAAAAAAAGTATTGTAAAAAAAAGTATTGTTTATAAAAAAAAAAAGCATTGTAAAATCATGCTAATAATGAGGTTGAGGAACTATTTTTTATTCACCCTACGTCGTACGCTTTATGGTGTTCGTCATCGCCAAGTCCTATTTTTTGAAACAACGAATAAATATTCACCAAAACGAATAAATCTAAACTTTTGAAACAACGAATAAATATTCACCAAAATATTCAACAAAAAAATAAACTTTTGAAACAACGAGAATAAATCTGAATATAACATATTAAAGCAACACAAACGAGATGTTTTCATAGATCTAAACTTACCAAAAACAGTCACCAAAAACATCACATAAAACCGATCGGCAAGAAAGATATCACACCTTGTAAAAAAAAATTGTGATAAAAAAATATTTTGTTATACAAAAAAGTTATCACACCTTGTAAAAAACATCACATAAAACAGTCACCTAAAAAAAACATTTTGTTATACAAAAAAGTTAGTTGTAAAAAAAATTGTGATAAAAAAAATATTTTGTTATAAAAAAAAACACTTTGTTATACAAAAAAATTAGTTTTAAAAAAAACGTCACCATACGCGTTCGTAATGTTTGGTATTATGAACGAAATCAATTATGGGTGTACAAAGAGTGGGATTTATTCACCCGAAGGTACTGGAAAACGGAATACCAGTACATGTAAAACCGATTGCCCATTCAAATTGGTGGCGAAATATCTTAAATAACTGGCTCCGAGACTACGGGCACATGTTTGTCTCGTGTGTTACCGATGAATATCAAAGCTACGGCCAGTCAACAACGTGTAGAGTTGAGGCTCAACATGCATTGTTGAAATTATATTTGGGCACAGCACAATCCAACTTAAACACGTTGTTGATTTCGATTGATAAGATTCTTATTTCTCAAAAGAGCGCGATACAAGAGACTTTTAACAGGAGCAAAAATGAGAAAATGGTTTTATTCGGGAAATTCCACTGCTTTACCATCCATACGTAATAAGTATACGTAATGTTGCGGGTGATGGGAATTGCGGGTTTCGGTGCGTTGCTCACTTTATTTTTCAAAACGAACATATGTGGGCCGAAGCCAGACATAGGTTGTTGCAAGAGTTAGATTACCATAGGAGTACTTACACAGATATGTGGGGCCCACAAGACTTTAACTTTCTTTGGAATACGATAAACTGGTTCAACGGAGGTGCACATCAAGGTTACTGGATGGTGATGCCAATGACGGGTATAGTTATCGCTTCAATGCTAAATCGACCGATTTTATTTCTATCCATGCGTGGTTATAACACATGTTTTCCGCTTTTTACCGGGCCAAACAACACACAAGGAATCGACCCCCTTGTGATTGCCCGTGTGGGGGAGGGCTCATATGCTCATTACATTATACCGACGCTAGACCCAACTTTTACACTTCCGCGTAACCACCCACAATGGAGGTTTTTCCGACAGCCAATTGCAGAACAATGGATAAGTTTATATCAACATCGACTATCGACATTGTAAATATTATACAGACAAAACATTGTAAATAATTATTGATTTATGTTGTAAATAATTATTGATTTATGTTGTGAATAATTTTACAGACAAAAACATTGTAAATGATTATTGATTTATGTTGTAAATAACTGTTTGTATTAGTAAATAACATTATTGATTGATTATGCAAATTCTTTGGTCAGATGAGCCAAAGAAATCCTTTCTGGTGCCGATGTAATAGAGGATTTATTGTAGAACGGACATCCTGACAAAACGGTAGTCGTGGGCGACTGTTTTATGCATGTCCTCTTTCAGTGGTAAATAATCATACGTTTGCTTAGTTATGTAAATAATTTGTTTGTTAAAAATATATTTCTTATTATTTCCTGAACATGTAACAGCCAGGTACAAAAGACTATGGGTGTCGATACTTCGCGTGGAAAGATGTATTTGAAGCACAACACTTTAGTCAAGTCTCTTCTTCAACGCATTGCTCAAACTGCGTTGCTACAAAAAATGAGATCAAGTTGTTGAAGCAAAGAATAAAGGCGCTGGAAATGGAGTTAGAAATGGCAAGGAATCCTGAGGATCACGCTTGTCAGTCAAGTGCCCGGCTCCATGATCTTTTAACCGAAATGAATAATCTTCATATGTCGTAGATATTGTTGTTTTTAAATAATATGTTAACGTTGACGTTTAATTTTATAATAATAGTTGTTGTTTTTAAATAATTTAAGTTTAGGTGTAAACACTGATCTTGTAGTAGTTTATAAATGCAAATGAGTCAACGTCATCTTTTTTTATAACGCCATATTTTTTTTATAACGTCATATTTTTTTATAACGTCATATAGGCAATTATTAATTAACTATACACAACACAAAAACATTACAAACATTAGTTTATAAATGCAAATAAGTCAACGTCATATTTTTTTATAACGTCATATAGGCAATTATTAATCTTTTTTTGTAACGTCATATCGGCAACTATTAATTAAGTATACACAACATTACTAACATTACAAAAAAATATACAAAACAAAAATATTACAAACTTAAAAAAAAAAAAAAAAAAAAAAAAAAAAAAAAAAAAAAACTACAAGACAAAAGTAAAAAAAAAACAAAAAAATAACAAAAAAAAAACAAAAACAAGTACACCCTCCCACTAGGGGAGGGTTTGTCTAAAAAATAGACTAGTGTGTGGTCAACAAGGGCCTTCCAGAAACACCTTCAAACCGCCATTACCACTATCAATCAATCACAATCACATTGATACGAGCCGTCAATGTCTGCTGCGGGAATCAGTTTACATTTGGTAAATAGTGTTCGGTCATTCATTAATCTCACGTTTTTTGAGTTTCAATTGACTACTTTCCTACATAATATTTAATTAATTAATTGATGGCAAGCATTTAAATGGTGATTAGTTAAAATGTTTGTGTTAATATGGACCTTAGGTGTTCGATTATTTAATATTGAACAATAAGAAATGAGTAATCAAAAGTAATGCTATGTGTTTATTTGTGTTTTGTGATGGATATTTTTGGAAAACAATCTTGCTACCCCCGCGAAATTAGACATATAAATGGGTTTCGCCAATGTGTCCAACTTAGTGGCAATTATATTGTTGTTTTAAAGTTATTTTGATTGTTATGATAGATAGGAGAATTCATGTTGACACTCGGCTATACAACCCAAATTCTAAAACCATGCCAAGAGAGCATGCCATGTGAGATATTCAATGAAAAAAGATACGGAGTATTTTTTATCTCTAGTATCTATCTTGAGAGGATCAACTTTATCGGGATGAAGGTAATTGTTTTTAGGGACAAATTTTTTTATCCAAAGTTCCAAACGTTGTGTTTAGCCTCATAGTGGTGAATCAAACTAAATAACTTATTTTTCCCTAAACACTATTAGAAAATCATTTACTAATGAATTTCGTGATATGGATGTTTAATCTCTAATTGATAATACTTGCTAATTAGTTAAAAAGGATCGGATTAGAGGTTTGTCCAAATGCATACACCCTCTAGGGAACTTAAACCTTTGGGTCTTCATCCTACAGTTTGTCCCATTGTTAATCCGTTCAAAAGTTTCCCGGTTAAGCCATTCTCCATCCTGTACAATCTGTCGCCTCTGCCCATGATTCTAATCCTGAAATAGAGAGTACCATATGCTATACCTCATTTTATAGGTGTGAAATGTTGATGTAGTTCCTGTTTTATATAACAGATCTCGATAGGCATCTATCATACTCTCATATGACAATCAAGAAACTGGGCCTTGTGGCAAATAGAGGACAGTTTTGACTTGAAATTCAAAAGCCAACACCATGAGGATAAGTTTGTTAAGTGAGATACCTGTTGCATACTTGCATTTAACACATTTTCCGTTCAAAATTTAAGAAACTGAGCCACAAGTTCTGAAATCCTCATAGACCAAAGAGTTGCATACATTTGTAACGAATTTGGTCTCATTTGGTTTTGTCACATGTAGTGCCATCAGTGATGTCTTGTATGCATTGTTTTAGGCCCAAAATGTTATGTCAAGGCTTTGCTTGGAAGTTGGAATGATGCAAAGTAGCAAACTGAAACTACATTGTTTCATATTTTTTATGTGGAAGATCAAACTTAAAGATAAAATAGTTCATATCAAGATATTTACTTCTTTCATTACTTCAACGCTTTGATGCTTCATTTTAGCTGCCGTGACACTTTATTTTTGGTTCAATACGTATGATGTTTTTAATGAAACCAAAAAAAAAAAAAAAAAAAAAAAAAAAAAAAAAAAAAAACACACACACACACACACACACAAACTTTTGGGCATACGTGAAGTTACAAAAAAAATGCGTCATATACTTCAGTAACAGTTAATACGTAAAACCTTGCCACCTGTAAACATTTACTGTTGCCGCGGCTGTGTACAGGCATCCTACTAGTCAGAATAAACTTATTTAAGCCCATAAGTCACAAAATAACCTGAAATCAAATAAGCTTAAACAAACACCCCCGCAACTAGCTTAATGTATATAAAGCTGGATAAAAGTCTCTGATAGAAGCTGCTTGAAAGTTTAAACTACTGTAATTAGGATTAGTCAGGACACTAAAAGTGTGTTTGTTTTAAGCTTGTTTTTCTGGTTTATGGGTTTATTGAACTTCTGTAAAGCTAATCGCCTCAGTTTTTAGGGCTTATGAGCTTATCAACTTGAGCTTTTAATAACCCCTAAGGCCCTAACCTGAAAGTGATAAGCTTATTAGGCCAAAAGATTGAGCTTATTAGCTTCTCAAAAAGCTCATAAGCCGGGCAAATAAGCTTAAGCAAAGGCACATATGTTTCTCCCGAGAAAGTAATTTATGTAGGGAATTAGGATACGACCGTAGGCTGACGTACATGAGCATATTTTGTATCCTTTTGCGTGAAAATTATCGTTTGTATGAGTTTGCATGATTGCAATTGCTGATTCATTTCTTTGTAATTTTTAGTGGAGGGAGTACTTTAAACAGAGGAAAATTGAACAGTTTCGCCAAAAATTCTGGAAGAAGGGTCCAATCCTGGTAAATTGACTAAATTCCAATTTACTTTATTAATATGATTTTTTGGGTTAAAATATTCTGAAACTGCTGCTTAATTTCATTTCAACTTGTTTGCTTTGCAGAAATTGACGAATATTATGCAGACATGAGGTATGAAAGGATCGCCATCTTAAATGCCTTGGGTACCCTGGGAAAATCGAGACAAAACAAAGGGAGAAGGAAGAACCGAAGAACACTTCATTTTGGCGACACAGTACTACAACAAAGCCTCCAGAATCGATATGCACGCTTCTACGTGTGTTGGCAAAGGTAAAACATAAGCTTTTTCTGGCGCTGAGCACTAAATTAAACTATTATGCGTTATGCGCCTTTACTTCATGAACTAGACCCATGGCATGTCTTAAACTTTTGGACCATTGACATGGTGCCAACTAACTAAGCTTCTGTATATGCATTGGATCCCATGCAAACCATATACTTACCATTTAAGTTTGGATACATGTCAACTTTTACTAGCTAAGGGTGACGTGGATCAGGCTTTTGCTGCATTCAAGATTGTATTAGATGGAGACCGAGATAATATTCCTTCTCTTCTTGGCCAGGTATGGTGTTGTTAGTCAATCATTAATACATGCTATCGCAGTGGTCCTGCAATAGCAGCTGAACTTGATATGAGCTAGCGAACATTATATTTTTCTATTAAGTTGTTTGCAAACCATAGTGTGTTGATGCTGTTTATAAACCTTAAGTTAGTTTTTTGGTAGTTTTAACTAATCACAGTCTGGTTTAATGCAGGCTTGTGTTGAGTTCAAGCGAGGCAATTACTCAAGTTCATTGGAGATGTACAAAGTTCTTTTACTTCCTTGCATAGTTTGAGAATTTCATTCTTTTCATTGTATAGTTCTTTTGGAGTTGGGCAAAATTTGGTACTGACTATTGTTTTTTGTATCGCAATTTGTTGCACCTCCGGTTTCTACTTTTTATCATTTTGTTGTGTCCCAGTTATTCTGATTTTTTCATCCCTTTTATAGAGGGTCCTGGATGTGTATCCTCGATGTCCTGCAACTGTACGACTTGGCCTAAGTTTATGTCGTTACAAGCTGGGTCAATTCGAGAGGGCCAAACAAGCATGAGTGCGTGTTGCAGGCAAGTCATTTTAACCAACGAGTTATGATATATAGGCCTACATAATAGACCTACAAATAGGCCTACACCATTCACATTTTAACAAGTGTCAAACACATTTTCTCTCTCTTTCATATTAACCAATCAAAATTTCAATTTCACCAATCATATGTGTAGGTCTATTTTTAGGCAAACCATTTAGGTCTACAAATCATTTTTCTTAACGAATTTCTGCACATAATGGTTTTGTATGATGGCTGTATCTAATGTCTAATTGGGTTCAACTACTTTCTACTGCAGTTGGATCCAGAAATGTGGAGGCCCTTGTGGCACTTAGAATTGTGGATTTACAATCCAATGAAGGTTGGTCTTATCTTGTTGCTGCAGCGAACTGTATTTATTTGTAATTCTAAATTGTCATGTTGGTTCTTGCAGCCTCTGGTATTAGGCGAGCAACAGAAAAGATGCAGAGAGCCTTTGATGTCTATACATACTGTGCAACAGCACTGAATTAGCTGGTGTTCCGGAATAACCGCTATAATATCCAACCGACTAGCTTATTGAAAATTAAACAATACAAAAGAAACCCAACAATGAAACACCAAACTTTCTTAGAATTAATTGCATTTTTGGTCCTTGTGGTATGGTTAAATTGCATATTTGATCCCTAAAACTTTTAAATTGCACCGGACGTCCGCATTTTCAAGTTTCCATTGCATGTTTAGTCCTTGGGCCACCTTGGGCCAATGTTAAATGACCTAACTACCTCCCTCTTTTCATAGGGACCAAAAATGCAAATTAATCATTGATTTAAGATCATTTGAGGACCAAACTTTTTTTACATACCAAGGGACTAATCTCCATCCTCCATCTTCCCTCCATCTTTATTTGATCTAATGGATGAGATTAATCCCAACAAATTAAAAAACCCATTTTTTTTTTCCAAATATTAATATCTTTCAAACCGTTAATCGTTAAGTGAAAAAAAGTATACCGTTACGACAAGCATTTAATTATCTTTCTATAGATAGACACTTTGATATATTTTCGACAATTTTTTTTTTTTTTTTTTTTTTTTTTTTTTTTTTTTTTTTTTTCGTGGCCAAAAAAATCATATATGATATTACATATAATATATGATATGTAATATCATATATGATATATTATATATGATTTTTTCGGCTACGAAAAAAAAAACGTGAAAAAAAATGATTTTTTTTTTTTGTCGAAAGTATATCAAAATGCCCGTCTATAGAAAAATAATTAAATGCTCGTCGCGATGGTGTTATTATTTTCGCTTAACGATTAACAGTTTAAGAGATTTAAATTATAAAAAATGGGTGAAATATTAAAATGCTTTTAATCTCAACCATTGATTTCTTTTTAGATTGATGGTGGTGATGAGTCCCTTAGTATGTAAGAAAAGTTTGGTATTTAATTTAACTCTCCTCTTAATCATTTATATTTTCTTTTTAGAATTTACAAGATACGTCCTTGTAAATTCTGAAAGGAAAATATAAATGATTTATTTGCATTTTTGGTCCCTATGGAAAGAGGGGGTATTTAGGTCATTTAACATTGGCCCAAGGTGACCCAATGACTAAAAGTGCAACGAAACTAGAAAATGGGGACGCCAGGTGCAATTTCAAAGTTTTAGGGACAAAATCTGCAATTTGGCCATACCACAGGGACCAAAAATGCAATTAACTCTATTTCTTATGCAAGAGAACTAACTAATACACAACAAGAATGCTTGTGTGTTATTTTGTACTTAAACTGAATGGAATGCATACTATTTATAGGTTCAAAGAAAATATATCCAAGAATCAAATCCTTCCAACTTGCATACAACTTGACAATTTGCAATCTTTGGCTGAGATTTAGCAAGATGTGGGACCCTTTCCATATATGAGCCAATTATTCAACAAATCTCCACCTTGACGAATATTAATTCTTCAATCTCACCTTTAACCATCGTTGGCGGAGTCTTCAAACCAATCATCAAGTTTTCCGAATATTGATCAAGTCCAAACAGTAATTGAACTTGATCCCAGATGACACTTTAGTCATCATATCTGCGGGATTCTTAGAAGTATGGATCTTCTGGATTCTTACTCCACCTTCTTCCAGTACCTCTCGTATGAAATGATACCGAACATCGATGTGCTTCGTCCTTGCGTGATAAACTTGATTCTTTGCTAAGTGAATTGCACTCTGACTGTCAGAATGCATCGTGACAAATTTCTGTCTGATTCCAAGTTCACCGAGCAACCCTTGAAGCCAAATTGCTTCCTTTACAGCCTCAGTAATCGCCAAATACTCTGCTTCCGTAGTTGACAAAGCAATACTTGACTATAAGGTAGACTTCCAACTAACTGGAGCTTTTGCGAGAGTAGAAACATAGCCCGTCGTAGATCTTCGCTTGTCTAAATCTCCGGCATAGTCTGAATCACAGTATCCTTCTACCCACTGACTACTTCCATGTTCGAATACAAACCCTACGTCGACTGTGTTATGGATATACCGTAATATTCATTTAACAGCTTGCCAATGTCCTTTTCCAGGGTTATGCATATACCTTATCACCATCCCATCATCATGACTAATATCTGGTCGAGTACATATCATAACATACATTAAGCTACCGACAACATTTGCATAAGGCACTTTCTCCATGTATGTCCTCTCTGCATCATTTTTCGTGACATAGCAGCACTGATCTTAAATTGAGAAGCGAGCGGAGTACTAACTCGTTTTCACTTTAGAATCCTTCTCAGATATTGTTTTTGAGTCAAACAGAGCTTCCTCAATTTTCTGTCTCTGACTATCACCATGTCGAGAATCATCTTTGCTTCACCGAGATCCTTCACCTCAAATTTGCTTTTCAACTAAGTCTTTAACTTTTCAATCTCGTTTAGACTTTGAGAAACTATCAACATAGCATCTACATATAAAAGAAGATATACGAAGGACCCATCTTGTAGCTTTTTCAAATAGACACAATGGTTGTATTTGCTTCTTGTGTACTTCGACTCCATCATAAACTTATCAAATCGTTTGTACCACTGCCTTAGGGATTGCTTCAACTCGTACAACGATTTTTGAAGCTTACACACTTCATGCTCTTTTCCAGCAACTTTGAATCCTTTTAGCTGAACCATATAGATTTCCTCTTCCAAGTTTCCATGTAGAAATGCAGTCTTCACATCCATCTGAAATTGTTCCAAGTTCAACTGTGCTACCAAAGCCAACAAAATTCTAATAGAGGAATGCTTTACCACTGGAGAAAAAAACTTCATTGTAATCAATTCCCTCTTTCTGAGCGTAGCCTTTAGCTACTAATCTTGCTTTGTAGCGAACATCATCCTGGCTAGGAAATCCTTCTTTCTTTGCATACACCCATTTGCATCCAATTGCCTTCTTTCCTTTTGGGAGGTTGGTCAATTCCCATGTCTGATTCTTTCGAAGAGACTACATTTCTTCGCTCATGGCAATCCTCTACTTCTCGCTCTCTGAGTCTCGAACCGCTTCAAGAGTAAGTAGTAGGAACATCATCAGCTGCAATTGAAGATGCACAAGCCACCATATCATTAAGGCGAGCAAGCCTTTTAGTGTTTATTTTGGGCTTGCTGGTAACAATTGATTCATTTTGTTGCTTTGGAGGTTCTTCGGTTTGAACCTCCTCTTCATAACCTCCTTCTACCACAGGAGAATCATCTCTATCATCTGGTACAATTATTCTTTCAAAGTCCACATTTTTAGTAGTTCCATCTAACTGCTTAACATTCACCTTCTTCAACATGGTAGATTCATTAAAGGTGATATCCCTGCTAAAGATCGTCTTCTTCGTCTCTGGAAACCATAGACGATAGCCTTTGATTCCAAAAGTGATCCCATGAATAATGGTTTCTTTGCTCTAGGATTTAACTTTGATTCCTTCACATGATAATATGCAGCAGAACCAAACACATGCAAGGAATCATAATCTGTAGCAGGTTTTCCATACCATTTCTCAAATGGTGTTTTATCATCAATAGTAGTAGATGGCAAATGATTAACGAGGTGATACTCATATGTCACAGCTTTAGCCCAAAATTTTTTACCCAAGCCAACATTAGATAACATACACCGAACTTTCTGCAGCAAGGTTTGGTTCATGCGTTCTGCCACCTCGTTCTGTTGTGGTGTATGCCTGATAGTAAAGTATTTGATGATGCCTTCGTCTTCACAAAATTTTGTGTGCTGATCATTTCTATACTCTCCACAATTATCTGTTCGGAGATGTTTGATCTTTCTGCACGTCTAAGTCTCCATCATCTTTTTCCACTTGATGAACACTCCTAGCACTTCATCCTTTGTCTTCAACATATACACCCAAACTCTTCGGGAAATGTCATCAACAAAGGTCACATAGTATTGTCTCCCTCCTAAAGATCTTGTCTTTGAGGGACCCTATACGTCAGAGTGTACATAATCCAAGATACCTTGTGTCTTGTGGATATCTGTCCCAAATTTCACCCTTGTTTTCTTCCCGTTGATGCAATGCTCACAGAGATACAACTTACAAGATCTCACTCCTTTCAATAATCCTTGCTTTATGAGAAAATTCAAGGATTTCTCTCCTACATGCCCTAAGCGCATATGCCATAGCTTCACAGCTTCTAAATTTCTATCACCATCAGTAACAGCCGCTACAGTTCCAACAACCGTTCTACCCTTGTAGTGATACGTGCTGTTTATTTTACGAATACCCTTCATTACTACAAGTACGCTAGAGATTATCTTCATAACCCCATCCTTTGCTCTTACTTCGAATCCTTTAGATTCTAAGGTACCGACGGAAATGAGATTCTTTTTCAACTTTGGCGAATAATGAACACCTTTCAAGGTCACAATTGTTCCATCTTCATTCTGCAATCGAACAAAACCAATCCCATGAGTAGTGAGGGGAGTTTCTTCTACCACATAAACAACTTCCTCATGTTCTTCAAAATTACTAAACCACTCTCGATGTGGTGTAATATGATGGCTACATGCGGAATCTAATAGCCATACATCAGAAGCATTCTTCGTTGATGATGTTGCAAGTGAGAGATCTGATTCTTCATCATCACACTTGGTGACATTCACCTCTGCTACAACTTTCCCTTTGATTGTCCTTGGTTTTCAACTTTGGACAATCTCTCTTCCAATGGTCTTTTTCATGACAAAAGCCACATTCATCTTTTCTTAGTCTTTGCCGCGACTTGGATCTCCATCTCTTATCGATGCCCTTCTTCTGTGAATGACCTCTGACTAGCAAAACCTCTGCGTCTCCACCTGAACTAATCTGCTTGTCCTTTATTCTCAGTTCTTTACTACACAAAGCAATACAAACTTCACTAAGAAACACATCATCCTTCCCATTAAGTAGAGTTGTTTCAAGTAACTCGTACTCCGCTGGAAGCGATCCCAACAGTATCAATGCTAGATCCTGGTCTTTGAACACCTCATCCATATTCATCAAATCAGTTACCAATTGGTTGAAACTAGTAATGTGATCATTCATAGTGGTAGCTGGTACATAAGTGAAGCGAAAGAGTCACTTCTTCATAAAGAGCTTATTCTTACAATTTTTCTTCAGAAATTTCTCTTCCAACGCCACCCACAGTTTATAGGCGGATGTTTCTTTTGAGAAAGCATATTGTTGCTCTCTCGAAAGACATGAATGAACCGTACCACAAGCTAATCGATTTATGGTTAACCAATTCCTCTCTTCTACATCCTCTGGTTTACTTTCTTCAATGGCAATGTCTAGACCTTGCTGAAAAAGAACGTCTAGAACCTCACTTTGCCACATACCGAAATGGCCCGTGCCATCAAAAACCTCCACCGCCAATCTATTCGTCAATACTGGTCTAACCCAACTTGGAGATGTTGGATCCACCGAAGTGGAAGGTTTATCAACTATGCCATCCACCATTTCGTGTACAAATTAATTTTCAATAGCTTTAACCAAAAGACCAACGGAATTCTTTTCTGATGTGGAGGATCAAATTTAATTGCAACCACAGAGCATACTAAGAATAACATCGACTCTTGATACCACTTGTTGTGGAATAACCACGAAAATATCCCACCGACTAGTTTATTGAAAATCAAACAATACAAAAGAAACCCAAGAATGAAACACCAAACTTTCTTATATATTTCTAATACTAGAAACATATTACAAACTAGAACAAAAAAGAGAACTAACTAATACACAACAAGAATGCTTGTGTGTTATTTTGGTGTGTCTTAAACTGAATGGAATGCATACTATTTATAGGCTCAAAGAAAATCTATCCCAAGAATCAAATCCTTCCAACTTGCATACAACTTGACAATTTGCAATCTTTGGCTGAGATTTAGCAAGATGTGGGACCCTTTTCATATATGAGCCAATTATTCAATGCTGGCAAATCATTTCTTCTATGTTCTTGCAGCCTCTGGTATGTGTAATGTCGCGTATGTCGATGTACTTCTAATTTCTTGTTAACCCTATATTCTTAAGCATCTTGTTAAAGTAATTGATTTTTTTTTTTTTTTTTTTTTTTTTTTTTTTTTTTTTTTTTTAATTGGTATTACTTCTGGATTGAAATATATTGCCTTTCAAAAAAAATTATTATTATTATTATTATTATTAATATTGTATACATTGCCTTAAAAGAAAAAAGTTACATGAATGTGAGACATTTTCAGAAGTACGTTATTTTTCTTCAACCTTCATTTTTTCAGTATAATTAATGTTGTCTACTTTGAAAATAAAAATATTGTTTACTCATTTAAAAGAACAACTGAGGTGAAACCTGTATTTAATGAGGTTTTAGTTATCCATGCAACACTTAATACTCTATAATTAGTTACATTCTAAATTTATCAAGTACAATGTGTACATTTAGTAATGAATTTTTTTTAAAAGCAAACTTGTTACTGTATTAATTCAATGAAGAGTTTGGAAATGTTTAAAATCCAAAAGCAACAACACCAATTTGCAGTTTGGAAATGTTTTACTAGGGGAGAGCAACAAAACCGAAAACCCGAACCAAACACCAAAAAAACCGCTCCAAAAAAACCGAACCAATTTCAAAACCGATGGTGCGGTTTTGGTGTTTAAGAAAACCAAAAGTTTTGGTTAGGTTTTGGTTTTATATGAAAACCCAAAACAAAAAAATCGAAACCGCCCCATACTAATATTTTCATAAAACTAATAAAAAAATACATACATTTAATTTTGATACAAGTTATCACCAAAGTCCAAAAACTAAAAGACACGTGTATTGGATATTCGTAACATATGTTTATTTAGCTAACACTGTAATAAATTCGTAAAGTTAGTTTTCTTTATTTTAGATATGTTTGCACATCTCATCTTTATATAGATGTTATGAAATCTTATTATGTTTGGCAAAATATTCAAATTACTAGGACTTCTTGATTTAGGTTGTGAGTGTTCAAGAAATATCCGTATTCGGATATCCGAAAAATTGATAAGAATTTATTAAAAAGTTATGTTTATGAAATGTCAGTTTTGGAACTCATATAAAAGTTCTCCGAAAATTATAGATATTTGGATATTCAGATATATAAAACGTTATCCAAAATTTCGGATATCCTAATTGGTGTAAAAAAAATAGCTAAAGTAATGGCTATGACATAAAACCGTCATCGAAAATTTCGGATATCCGAAAACAGAAAAAAGAAAAACTGAAAATCGAACCGAAAAAACCAAACCAGATTTTTGGTGCGGGGTTTGGTTTTAAAAAATATAAAACCGAACTTTTAGTTCGGGGTTTGGGTTTAGCCAAAAACCGCCCCATGCTCACCTCTATGTTTTACATCCGAAAGCAACCACGCCAATTTGCAGTTTACCACTACATTGAATTGATTATCATTATCCCATAATTAGATAGATAGTCACGAATGCAAGCTAACCGAAAGTAAAAAAAAAAAAAAAGGATGTAACAGCTCATCAGTTATATTTCATTTGTGTATATAGATCATCAGCTGCCATTACAAATTATTTATTGAATTGTAAACTTCTTTCTCTTATAAAAACACCTACAAATTAGCTAATTCGAAGTTCTTCTCTTTTCTTGAGTTTCCTGTTACTAAGTGGTTCTTCTTCATTTCACTTGTTGATTTCTGGAAGAAGAGTTCGTACATTTCAACAGCTTCCTCTCCCTCCATCCAGTCTCTTCTTTACACATTTGATTCTTCAAACACATTTCATCATTATGTTGAGGAGGGCACTTGACATTTTTACAATTTGATTTTTTTCATCTCTATCCACTGCTCTTCACATTGCTCTTCCCCTGCTTCTGCCCACTCCAACAAGCAGTTCAAACTGCTAAAGGATGTTTAGTCCGTGAAGCACGACCTGAGTTAGCTTTATCATCTTGATAAAGCGAGGCTCAGTCGACGTCATTTAGACCAGCAGAGTCCTTCCCCGTCTTCATCAGCGGCCATTGCTCAATTCTCGGTGGAAAACGACTCTATGCATAACGGGTAACTCGATTTCTTTTTATGTTTTTCTTTGTGTCAAATTTCATCATCTTTATTATCAGTTGATTAATTATTGAACTTGTTTATCCTTATGTAGACTATAATATAAGAAAGTGTTAGATATAAATAATGCCTAAAAACGTTATTAATATTTTTTGATATCTCTACGTTTTGATAATCACAAAATGTAAACTCATTAAACTAAAGATTATACATACATATATATATATATATATATATATATATATATATATATAGACGTAAACAATTATTATATATATATATAGACGTAAACAATTATTTAGTCGTAAATATTCATTTTAACTACTAAATCACTTAAGGTGTGAATAAACAAAATGCCTAATGCATTTTATGATCGAAGGAACATTTTCTTAAACATTAGATTTTTTATAAAATGTCACAAACATTTTATATCTTTGATAAAATCATTTTTGGCATTAAATAAATATATTAAATCCATCATAAATATATGAATTCAAATTTTTAATCAAAAATGGCAAAAATGTTCCAGAAAAACCTTCCCTAGTAAAAGACAAATTTTATAGTCATTCTGGGGGGGGGGGGGGGGGGGGGGGGCGAACCCCTTAATTATAAGGGTGGTCCCCTTAATTATTAAGGGGACCGGCCCCGCTCCTCCAGCTGTAAAATTTGCCTATAAATACTGATTCATTCCTAGCATTTTTTCTCACCTTTTGCACCCCCAAACTTTCTGTTTTAAATCTCTCTACATAACTTTCTAAATCCTTTGATCATTTAATCATAAGCTTTTGTTTCCAGGTTGTAACACCCCGAATTTTAAAATATTTACATCGGAATAAAGATTGGATGTTACTTCATAGCTCACAGTTTTTCAGTAGAAAATGATTATCAATTTAGTCATTTTAAAACATTTATCATTCCAATATCAGAGTTTACAAAATGAGGTCCCAGTGGTTTCAAAGTTTGTTAAATAAGTTTGGAATAATAGTAAAATTGATAGCCTTTGTAAGGATCCGTGCTCCTCCGTACCATCTTTGCTCATTATGGACCTGAGATAAACACATGCTAAAAGTGTCAACACAAAGGTTGGTGAGTTCATAGAGTTTTTTTCTAAAACAGTCAAAAAGCCTTTAGAGAATGTTATCTCATAGCAAAGGCATTGTAAATCCACTCAGTTGCAAATCCCGCCCATACAAGACTTGCAACCTGTGTATTTACAACCCACTGCTAAAATATAGTATAAACAACTAATATGTATATACGAGCACTTGAATATATCACACAGTTAAGTCTCATGCACAACTCACAATTACTGGGAGCCACTTCCCAAAGATAAAGAAAACTGGTTGCCACTTCTCAAGGATAAGGACAACTGGGTGCCACTACCCAAAGATAAAAACAACTGGGTGCCACTACCCAAAGATAAAGATAACTGGGTGCCACTACCCAAAGATAAAGATAACTGGGCGCCACTACTCAAAGATAAAGACAACTGGGTGCCACTACCCAAAGATAAAGATAACTGGGTGTCACTACCCAAAGATAAGGATAACGGTGTGCCACTACCCAAAGATAAAAAC
Source organism: Artemisia argyi (assembly GCA_030686995.1). Classification (NCBI taxonomy): domain Eukaryota; kingdom Viridiplantae; phylum Streptophyta; class Magnoliopsida; order Asterales; family Asteraceae; genus Artemisia; species Artemisia argyi. The sequence continues at coordinate 44,299,203 of CM060709.1, read as the reverse complement.
AACTGGGTGCCACTACCCAAAGATAACTGTACATGCATCTTAACCACTAGCAATCAGGCAATAATAGTCACATAGTATTAATCACACAGTAGGGCTCATATATATTGAATATAGTATGTCAACCATGTATCTTCCTCATGTACTATAACTAGAATAGATGTGTATAGATATATGTATCAATGTCATAAGAGTTTTGAGTATTTGCAAAAGTAAATAAATGTTGTTTGAGCATGTATCTCCCCCAAAACATGTATATAAGAATCAAATCCTTCCAACTTGCATACAACTTGACAATTTGCAATCTTTGGCTGAGCTTTAGCAAGATGTGGGACCCTTTTCATATATGAGCCAATTATTCAATGCTGGCAAATCATTTCTTCTATGTTCTTGCAGCCTCTGGTATGTGTAATGTCGCGTATGTCGATGTACTTCTAATTTCTTGTTAACCCTATATTCTTAAGCATCTTGTTACAGTAGTGGATGGTTGTTTTTTTTTTTTTTTTTTTTTTTTTTTTTTTTTTTTTTTTTTTTTAATTGGTATTACTTCTGGATTAAAATATATTGCCTTTCAAAAAAAATTATTATTATTATTATTATTTTTAATATTATATACATTGCCTTAAAAGAAAAAAGTTACATGAATGTGAGACATTTTCAGAAGTACGTTATTTTTCTTCAACCTTCATTTTTCAGTATAATTAATGTTGTCTACTTTGAAAATAAAAATATTGTTTACTCATTTAAAAGAACAACTGAGGTGAAACCTGTATTTAATGAGGTTTTAGTTATCCATGCAACACTTAATACTCTATAATTAGTTACATTCTAAATTTATCAAGTACAATGTGTACATTTAGTAATGAATTTTTTTTAAAAGCAAACTTGTTACTGTACTAATTCAATGAAGAGTTTGGAAATGTTTTAAATCCAAAAGCAACAACACCAATTTGCAGTTTGGAAATGTTTTACTAGGGGAGAGCAACAAAACCGAAAACCCGAACCAAACACCAAAAAAACCGAACCAATTTCAAAACCGATGGTGCGGTTTTGGTGTTTAAGAAAACCAAAAGTTTTGGTTAGGTTTTGGTTTTATATGAAAACCCAAAACGAAAAAACTGAAACCGCCCCATACTAATATTTTCATAAAACTAATAAAAAATACATACATTTAATTTTGATACAAGTTATCACCAAAGTCCAAAAACTAAAAGACACGTGTATTGGATATTCGTAACATATGTTTATTTAGCTAACACTGTAATAAATTCGTAAAGTTAGTTTTCTTTATTTTAGATATGTTTGCACATCTCATCTTTATATAGATGTTATGAAATCTTATTATGTTTGGCAAAATATTCAACTTACTAGGACTTCTTGATTTAGGTTGTGAGTGTTCAAGAAATATCCGTATTCGGATATCCGAAAAATTGATAAGAATTTATTAAAAAGTTATGTTTATGAAATGTCAGTTTTGGAACTCATATAAAAGTTCTCCGAAAATTATAGATATTTGGATATTCAGATATATAAAACGTTATCCAAAATTTCGGATATCCTAATTGGTGTAAAAAAATAGCTAAAGTAATGGCTATGACATAAACCGTCATCGAAAATTTCGGATATCCGAAAACAGAAAAAAGAAAAACTGAAAATCGAACCGAAAAATCCAAACCAGATTTTTGGTGCGGGGTTTGGTTTTAAAAAATATAAAACCGAACTTTTAGTTCGGGGTTTGGGTTTAGCCAAAAATCGCCCCATGCTCACCTCTATGTTTTACATCCGAAAGCAACCACGCCAATTTGCAGTTTACCACTACATTGAATTGATTATCATTATCCCATAATTAGATAGATAGTCACGAATGCAAACTAACCGAAAGTAAAAAAAGGATATAACAGCTCATCAGTTATATTTCATTTGTGTATATAGATCATCAGCTGCCATTACAAATTATTTATTGAATTGTAAACTTCTTTCTCTTATAAAAACACCTACAAATTAGCTAATTCGAAGTTCTTCTCTTTTCTTGAGTTTCCTGTTACTAAGTGGTTCTTCTTCATTTCACTTGTTGATTTCTGGAAGAACAATTCATACAGTTCAACAACTTCCTCTCCCTCCATCCAGACTCTTCTTTACAAATTTGATTTTTCAAACACATTTCATCATTATGTTGAGGAGGGCACTTGACATTTTTACAATTTGATTTTTTTCATCTCTCTCCACTGCTCTTCCCCTGCTTCTGCCCACTCCAACAAGCAGTTCAAACTGCTAAAGGATGTTCAGTCCGTGAAGCACGACCTGAGTTAGCTTTATCATCTTGATAAAGCGAGGCTCAGTCGACGTCATTTAGACCAGCAGAGTCCTTCCCCGTCTTCATCAGCGGCCATTGCTCAATTCTCGGTGGAAAACGACTCTATGCATAACGGGTAACTCGATTTCTTTTTATGTTTTTCTTTGTGTCAAATTTCATCATCTTTATTATCAGTTGATTAATTATTGAACTTGTTTATCCTTATGTAGGCTATAATATAAGAAAGTGTTAGATATAAATAATGCCTAAAAACGTTATTAATATTTTTTGATATCTCTACGTTTTGATAATTATAAAATGTAAACTCATTAAACTAAAGATTATATATATATATATATATATATATATATATATATATATATATATATATATATATATATATATATATATATATATATATATATATATATTGATGTAAACAATTATTTAGTCGTAAATATTCATTTTAACTACTAAATCACTTAAGGTGTGAATAAACAAAATGCCTAATGCATTTTATGATCGAAGGAACATTTTCTTAAACATTAGATTTTTTATAAAATGTCACAAACATTTTATATCTTTGAGAAAATCATTTTTGGCATTAAATAAATATATTAAATCCATCATAAATATATGAATTCAAATTTTTAATCAAAAATGGCAAAAATGTTTCAGAAAAACCTTTCCCAGTAAAAGGAAAAATTTTATAGCCGTTCTGGGGTGGGGGGGGGGGGGACCCCTTAATTATAAGGGTGGTCCCCATAATTATTAAGGGGACCGGCCCCGCTCCTCCAGCTGTAAAATTTGCCTATAAATACTGATTCATTCCTAGCATTTTTTCTCACCTTTTGCACCCCAAACTTTCTGTTTTAAATCTCTCTACATAACTTTCTAAATCCTTTGATCATTTAATCATAAGCTTTTGTTTCCAGGTTGTAACACCCCCAATTTTAAAATATTTACATCGGAATAAAGATTGGATGTTACTTCATAGCTCACAGTTTTTCAGTAGAAAATGATTATCAATTTAGTCATTTTAAAACATTTATCATTCCAATATCAGAGTTTACAAAATGAGGTCCCAGTGGTTTCAAAGTTTGTTAAATAAGTTTCGAATGATAGTAAAATTTATAGCCTTTGTAAGGATCCGTGCTCCTCCGTACCATCCTTGCTCATTATGGACCTGAGATAAACACATGCTAAAAGTGTCAACACAAAGGTTGGTGAGTTCATAGAGTTTGTTCTAAAACAGTCAAAAAGCCTTTAGAGAATGTTTTCTCTTAGCAAAGGCATTGTAAATCCACTCAGTTGCAAATCCCGCCCATACAAGACTTGCAACCTGTGTGTTTACTAACCACTGCTAAAATATAGTATAAACAAGTAATATGTATATACGAGCACTTGAATATGTCACACAGTTAAGTCTCATGCACAACTCACAATTACTGGGAGCCACTTCCCAAAGATAAAGAAAACTGGTTGCCACTTCCCAAGGATAAGGACAACTGGGTGCCACTACCCAAAGATAAAAACAACTGGGTGCCACTACCCAAAGATAAAGACAACTGGGTGCTACTACCCAAAGATAAAGATAACTGGGTGCCACTACCCAAAAATAAAGATAACTGGGTGCCACTACCCAAAGATAAACACAACTGGGTGCCACTACCCAAAGATAAAGATAACTGGGCGCCAGTACTCAAAGATAAAGACAACTGGGTGCCACTACCCAAAGATAAAGATAACTGGGTGTTACTACCCAAAGATAAGGATAACTGGGTGCCACTACCCAAAGATAAAAACAACTGGGTGCCACTACCCAAAGATAACTGTTGGGAATTATACTTTGAGTTGATATTGACAAATATGAAAGATGAAGGACTTATGGAGACAAAGGAAGAAACTTGCAAAGAAAGAAAAAGATTACAGCATATCTTTTATTTTATTAGTTTATTCCTTGTAACCCTAGTATCTCTATTATATAAAGAGATACAGGGAATAGGTTTTAATGTGTCTTCCACAATGTAATATACAGAAAACGTGTGTGTATGTCTAGGGCTGGAAACGCCTAGACTTGTGTGTACAAGTGTTTTATGGGGAACACCTAGGGTAGATTGATGTTAAGCCTCAACTATCTTAGATAGCTGTTAGGATGTAACCGTGCTACACTTGATCACGTAGCATTGGGGCTTTGGTGTATGTTAGAGTAGAGATGATGACGAGAAACCTTGTTAGCAATAATAATGATGTGTTTGTTTATTCCGCTGCGTATCGTGTTAATTCATTATTATTGTGCAATCCCTAGATGAGGTCTAAACAACCTCGAGCTATAAACGATCTTATCAATTGGTATCAGAGCCATGGGGCTCGTGATCGTGGGATTAAACAAGGTTTGGTTTGTCGAAGATGGAAGAAAATTCGAATTGGTTCGTATCTTAAAAACTCACTGCAGGGCTGTTTTCAAACGGCGATATCTCCTTCGTTAACCGTTGGATCGGGCTGAAATTTTTATTGGAGCTTCTCAACATATCAAGGAAGAGTTCCACCAGAGGGATCTTCAATCTGAGCTTCCAATAAAAAGATAAAAATTCTTGAAAACTGCTGCAGAGAGGTATATTATTTCGAATTTTTAGGGTTTTTAGTGACTCTAAAAAGTGTCACTAAAGGCTAAAAAGTGTCGTCTTTATACTTAAAAAAAAAAAAAAAAAAAAAAAAAAAAAAAAAAAAAAAGACGATTCTTATGTTGTTATCTTGGTGTCGACTTGATGATATGTGGTCGAAGTTTTCTGTTTTTGGTACAATGTTCAATTCGTGGCAATTAGGGTTTTCTCAAACCCTAATTTTAAATAAAACAGGAATGAATGCTTATAGGGATCTGATGAGGGTTGCACGAAAACCCTAGCTGGTACAATGATAAAACATAACAACTAGGGTTGTTGGTCAAGAAGAGTGTGGCTACGCTCTGATAAGTAAAGGGTTTGATCTATTTGTTCTTACTAGTCTTGGTGAGTCAATTCTAGGATTGACGATGAACCCTAGTAGGAATACGTGGTGATAGCTGCTTGGTGGTTTTTGTGATTTATTGGAGCAGCGAATGAGGGTGACTAGGGTTACTGGTGGCTTGGTGTTGGTATGGTTACTGATCGTACAAGACAAAGTTACCACTGCTCGCTATCACGTTTCCACTGCAAGGCTCAATTTTACCACTGCACGCTTATCTGTTACCACTGCAAGTGTATTCGTTTCCACTGCAAAGTTTATTCGTTTCCACTGCAAGTGTATACGTTTCCACTGATGCTTTATTCGTTTCCACTGCTGTCTCGATATTACCACTGCTAGCTTTAGAGTGTTACCACTGCACGCTATACGTTTCCACTGCAGCTTCAGAGTTACCACTGCTAATGCAAATTTTACCACTGCGCATGTCCATCGTTTCCACTGCTAGTGAAAAGTTACCACTGCTATGCTTAATGTTTTAAAAGGCAGTAATATGGGCATGAGTTACGAGCAGTGAGGGGAAGTATATGTTTAATTTGGAACAGGTTGGTTCCAATACACACACAAGGGAAGACACACACACAAGAGTTATGATTTTTGGTTTCGGTGCTTAATAGATTTATGGCTCGTTCTTATTTTGTTCTAATTGGTTACGAAGAAAAGTTTTTATCACTTATTTGACGATGAAGTGGAGTTTCACAAGATTGTGTTTTATCATACCTTTTCTGGTGAAGGTAACTTGTTCGTTCGTTCAGGTGACTACGAATTGACAAACACTTGAAGGAGTTACGTTATTGTGCTCAGTGTTTATTGTCAAGAGATTGCGATCTCCCTATACGTTAAGTATACGTTCGAAGTCAATTTTAGTACAAGATATAAGGCACAAGTTTGGGTTGTTCTACTTCAGCATCAAGTTGGTTATACTTAGTTTTCTTCGTCAGTAATCATTACATGGAGCCTACATTTTTCAAATGGTTAACATATGGGTTTCAGGGGTAGGTTAAGTGTTCAAATGCTTAACCATTTATATGCTACATCGAGGTGAAGGTTTTTACTACTGCTAGTTATTATTACTACTGCTAGTTTTGATTTCTACTGTTTCAAGTCCATTTTTAGTGCGGAAAACTTAATGGTGGGTGACTTTGAAACATTGGAAAGATGGATTGGTCGTATAATATTGATTCGTGGTTGTGAAGATCAAGTTTGCATACATTTGTCCCCTATTTGATGATGACAAAAAGGGGAAGAAGATTTACAAGATTGCAGCTTGAAGATCCTTGATGATATGCATGGTTTGAGGGGAAGACGACATCTTTCATATACTTGGTTTTGTCATATCAACTAGGGGAAGATTGTTGGGAATTATACTTTGAGTTGATATTGACAAATATGAAAGATGAAGGACTTATGGAGACAAAGGAAGAAACTTGCAAAGAAAGAAAAAGATTACAGCATATCTTTTATTTTATTAGTTTATTCCTTGTAACCCTAGTATCTCTATTATATAAAGAGATACAGGGAATAGGTTTTAATGTGTCTTCCACAATGTAATATACAGAAAACGTGTGTGTATGTCTAGGGCTGGAAACGCCTAGACTTGTGTGTACAGGTGTTTTATGGGGAACACCTAGGGTAGATTGATGTTAAGCCTCAACTATCTTAGATAGCTGTTAGGATGTAACCGTGCTACACTTGATCACGTAGCATTGGGGCTTTGGTGTATGTTAGAGTAGAGATGATGACGAGAAACCTTGTTAGCAATAATAATGATGTGTTTGTTTATTCCGCTGCGTATCGTGTTAATTCATTATTATTGTGCAATCCCTAGATGAGGTCTAAACAACCTCGAGCTATAAACGATCTTATCAATAACTGTACATGCATCTTAACCACTAGCAATCAAGCAATAATAGTCACATAGTATTAATCACACAGTAGGGCTCATATATATTGAATATAGTATGTCAATCATATATCTTCCTCAGGTACTATAACTAGAACAAATGTGTATAGAAATATGTATCAATGTCATAAGAGTTTTGAGTATTTCCAAAAGTAAATAAATGTAGTTTGAGCATGTATCTCCCCCAAAACATTTATAAAACAATTATAAAACCAGTAAAAGTAGGGACTATAACTCACAGAAATCCGTAAAAGTTTAGAGTACTTATGAAAGTAAAAAGCAAGTAGTTGAGCATGTATCTCCCCCAAAGAGTTTATAAAACAGTTAAAACGAGAAAAGTGGGGTTAAGAACTCACCTTGGTGGAATGGAAGACAAAGAATAAGTAATGTCAGAAATGGAGGTGGGACTAACTTCACACGTTAACCTGAATAATTATAGATGTCTGGGATAAGTTCGACTTATCGAGAATTGTGATTTGAATAGTGTCGGATGACAAAATGATTCTTGTGGCAGAGGTGACTTGCGTGGCAAAACATTTAAGGTTCAACAACAAAGTTATATACTATATAACTTGTCTGTTATGTATTACTTATTGCTTTTGTATAGGTTACTCGTTTGCTTATTTGTTAACGATATATACATCTATTTCATGTATACAAGTTTTATAAAGTAACCCGAGCCGTTCAAAGTGTTAAAATATATTCTCAAAATATTATATGGTTATTAAAGTTGTGGTTAAATAATACATTAGGACCATATATTATTTATAGTTTACGTCGACGTGGTTGCCAAATAAAATATGTGTTAAACATATTCGATTTAAATGGAAAGTGGTAAAAGATTAAAATTTTAGAGATCTTGTAAAAGTTTTAGGACGTCAAATGTCAAGGTTTAACTTTTAAAGGATTAAAATGGTGAAAACTTTATAAGTTTCAAACGAAATAAAGTTTTTAAGGAAGTTGTCAAATGGATAAATGTTGAGGGTTGAAAATGTAAAGTTTGATAAAAAGTTCTAAGAAAAATGACTAGTTCTTACAACACAAGGGTCTAATGTGCAACTTAATAAATGTGATAATTTTGAAAAGGAGAAAACAATTAAACAAGGACGAGGTTCGAACTCCCGACCTCTCGTTCAACAGTTAAACACTCCAACCAACTTAGCCAAGAGCTCTTCTTGGTTTAGTCTTGTGACTATCTTCTATTTAAAGCTTGTTAACTATGCCTATATTTGGTTATGCACTTATCAGTTATACGCTTGTGTTTGTAGTTAGTTTAAATTTTAAGGATTTCGTTATATGCTTAGGATTTTACAAGTTGTTAAATATATCAAATTCATTTTCGAAAAGAAATGTTTTCAAGTTTATATGATCGTGTGCATGTATGTTTCAGGAGCACTCATCTAGTTTCACTTACGTTAACATGTAGGTTCTTGTTGATGAGGTTTAGACGTTGTATGATCACCCAGTTTATGTTAAGATTTAGGCTCGCGTTTTATAGTTTTACATTATCATTACTTCCATTTTATTTCGCCACTTTATGCATAGCCACAAGAAGAAATGAGAAGCTACAAAATGATTAACGAGAGGTACGAAAAATAAGACGAATGCTAACTAAGCTGTGTGTGGTATATAAAGGATTTAAAATATGAACGCGAGCAAGTACGTATCGAGGGGACTTACTACACCAAAAGTGGCGGTGGGAACGAAGGGGAAATGTGAACGATGGACGAACGAGGAACAAAAACAACTCCATAGCTTCCCTAGGTTACACCTCGTCTCTTTGCAACACCAAGGGAGCTTGGGAACATGGTTGGTGCGACTTGATTCTCGACCCACCAAAGACTCGAGACCAAGTATTTGCTATTCTAGGCCACGACTAGACTCCAAGATTTCTGTTAGCCTAGCCCTTCTCGTTCACAGCACGTTCAAAGCAAAAAAATGGGATGGTTGCGTTTGTGTTTGTGAATGGCAGAAAACAAGAAAGAAAGTAGTTTGCATGTAGGTGTGTATGTATGTATGAAATGAGAGAAGTGAGTAGTGGCTTTGTCTTTGATTCGTGATGGCAGCAGGGGGGTTGGTTTACATTTGAATGGCAGAAGCAAAAAGGAGAGTTTGAATGTGTTTCATGTATTGTGTTGAGAATAGATGGTAGTTTGTTGTAGGATGCATGGTAGGGTGTAAGGATGAGGTAACATGCTTCTCTTTTTGTTTCTAGCTTGTCGACACAAGTCCATGTCCAAAGAAAACGTAAGTTTGTATTTTATATATTTTGATTGTACGTATGAATATTCTCTTTTAAAATGCATCTAGTACTTTGCCTAGGAATATAAAATGCGGTTGTGAGAGCTTGAAATTGGGAGGTATGTCTTGATGAGTCAACATATATGTCGACATCCCTTTTTACATGTACACGAATTTGAGAAATGCATAGAACCTGGTTAAGCTGATTAAACTTGATATCTAAACATGAAATCATGCTAGAAATATTATTAGAAACTCAAAGAAACAAACGGGATTTAAAACGGTTTAGTTTTGGATTAATTATACATGTCGAATGGGTTGATTTTTGCCAAACGCTTTGCCTTCTAAAAACATAGCTAAACTTGATATTTTTTCTAAAATTGAACATGCTAATAGTTTACCAGGTGAGAAAAGAGATGGTATATATATATATATATATATATATATATATATATATATATATATATATATATATATATATATATATATATATATATATATATATATATGTCGTGTATAAATATTGAGAAAACTAGAGTCGTTTTGTAGCATGTTTAGTCGAACTATATATGAAATGATAGAAATGAAAATGGGTTAAGGGTTTGGGCCGATTGGGCTTAAGAATAATTAAGGGCCCGTTTGGATGGTATTATTGTTAAGTAGGATTAATGATTTGTTTAGTTTTCATTAAACGTGTCGAGGACTTGTTTCGTCATTTGGTAATTTTTGTGATAACGTCTTCGCGTTAAATAAATATAATAAAGAAAATTTCAAATTTTCCTGTAAAAATGGTGATTAAGATATAATGACGGAGGTTAATATATAATTAAACATTGTTAATTATATGGATTTTTGCAGATCGCTACACAAGTGATCCAAGTTTAAATCATTCAAGTGCAAGAGAAGAATACTTTTATCCATCAAGAGAAGAAATATTGCTACTTTGTATCATCTTGCTACCTAAGTTGTTTGTGTATTATACTTTGTAATCATTCATTTATTTGTGTATAAGGTGTGTATATTAATTAGATAGGGTTGAACATAAAGTGGTTAGGTTAGTTTAGTGTATAGAAGTATAGCAAAGGTGTGAATAGGCAAAGGTATGAAGATATAGAGGCTTGAAGAAGTAGTATTAGGAAGTGAAGAAGTAGTGTATAGTTGTGAATTAGATCGTAGTTGTGAAGAAGTAGTAGTGTTGTGAAGAAGAAGTAAAGTAGAAGTAGTGAGAAGTTGTCAAGTAGTTGTGGTGTGTAGTTGATGAGTGTGTAAACACTCATCATTTTTAATCAAATCTGAACTACAAAATGATTAAAAACACTCAAAAACGCATCAAAATACGAAGAAAATCCCAAAGATTGTGTTTTATATGTTTCTAATGCAAAATGAGTGAAAACAAACGAAAAACGAACAAAATTGGCATATTTGGCAGTTTCAGTCCCCCAACTTTCAAAGTTTTACAAAATTAGTCCCTAGTCAAATTATTTCAAAGAAAAGTCAACCCAGGTCCTTTTGAATCCAAAAGTTATCAAAACTGGTCCTTGTGTGAAAAGTTTCAAAATGGCAAATTTAGTCCTTTAACTTTGCAAACTTGGCAAAAATGATCCCCGGATTTTAAAAAAGTGGAAATTATCTTTTATGGTCCTTGGGATTGTCAAACTTAGCATGAATGGTCCCTTGGGTTAAAATTGGAAATTTGGCAAAACAGGTCCGCAAAGTTTCAGAGTATTACATGATTGGTCCTTGTGGTGTTTAGCTGGTATATCAAACGGACCCTTGTATAAATTTCACACCAACATAAGCCCATCCCCTTCCAGCCCATCCCCTAGCCCAAAACCTACAAACCCTATTTCACGTTTAATAAAAAAGGCATCCACCCTTCCCCACTCTCCCTTTTACCCCGTATATCAAACTCTCCCCTACCTCTCGTTACCCTCCAAACATAACCCTCACCCAAACCTCTTTCCCCCGCCAAATCCTAATCCCCATACCCTGTCACTTTCACTCCAGCTCAACCTCAAATGCAGCCAAGAAGTGATCACATGAAGTCTTTTTATCCACTCCACTCACACCTTCTCCAAGAAACCTTCACGTGATATCTTCTCCACTTTGGCAATCCAAGCACACCCCAATTAATCAAAGGCTGAGATTGCAAGGTTTTGGCTTCAAGTTTTGATCAAGGGTCCATATGGGTTTGAAAGAAGCACAATGGGACCATTTGCTGTTTTGTCTCTCACAAGAAACACAAGGGAAAAAGACAAGGAAAGTGAAGGCTTTCTTTTTTTATGTGTAATATAAAAAGTCGATTGTATGCCATTGTGGGCAGTGAGGTAGTAAGCTAGTGATTAGAAAATTAGGTTTTAGTAGTTACTTAATTAGGTTTAGTAGCAGTAAAATTAGTTTTCAAAAATTTATCTTTCAGTTTCAATGTATTTCAGATTGCTCATCTTTTTATAAAAGTTTCAGTTTTAGTTTCAAAGCAAGTTTCCTTTCTTCATTTACTACCATTTGTTTTATTGTTGATTTACATGCTTATTTCTTGTCTTAGCTGGTTTCATTTGGCTAGTGTTAGCTTAGACCTTTTTAGTTAAATCCTGTCTTTTACCCTATTTTGACCCATAACTGTTACTTCTGTAACAGTCCCTTTAGACCCATTCTTAGGACTGCTTTAACAGGATGTAAGGCCTCATTTGGTTCTACAAATAGTTTTAGTATATGCTTCAGTTTTTTTTAGCTTATTTCAGTAGTTTAGACTTATTTAGTGGCTTATTCTTGGCTGGCAATAAGCACTTCTACCCAAAGCAGTCCCCACAAGGCCTGCTGCGTCTGTCTCAAGCAGCCCCCAACGCCCTTTTTATCTTGATTTTAAGTAAGATTCCAGCTTTTATTTTTGTGCTTGCATGTAATTAGTAGTATGAACTTTAATTATTTGAGCTTGTTGTGGATTTTGAGTTTGTTTGAGTAGCTTATTGTGGACTGAAAATTCCACCCTTTTGGGCTGCAAAAACACCCACACAAACCTGCTGCACTGCTGTCCCAAACAGTCCCTTAGTCAGCCTTAGCTTAATATCCCTCGTAAGTTAGCTTATAGTTAGTTTTTAGAAGTTATTTTTATTACCTTTGGACTGCAACTCCCCTGCTCATCAGGTATCCCTAGTCCACTGCCACTTTGATCGGTATTTTTCATTTCCTCGTTTTTAGGAATTGAGACTTGAATCTGGGTTTAGAACTTCTAGGCCAGCTTGTTAATAAGGTGATAATTTCATTCTATTTTTAGGATTTGTCTTTGAATGTTTTTTGTACGCCTAAACTCAGCCCCCTAGGCTGCTGCTGCTGTATGATTAACTGAGCTTGTTGAGTTTTTTTCTGTTCCCATTGATTCTTGTGGTTGACTGTTTTATTGAAGTTGTTTACATGGTTTTGAGAATGAGTTTGTTGGTTAGTACATTTGTGTTGCTTATTCGACCACTTTGGCCTAGCTGCTACTCTACCTTGGCACATAGTCATCGCTATTGTTTTTATTTTATCTGGTTTAAGCTTCCAAAAGCTTTTCAAAAATCTTCACCTCACAAAAGTTGATTAATTTTGTTGTTTAAATGCTGTGCAAAAAGAAAAATTAAAAAAAAAAAAAAAAAAAATCAAAAAGGGTGCCAAAAAGGAATCGAACCTGTGACCTTTTGGTCCACTCAGCACTCCCACACAACCACCCTTAACCATCTGTTCTATGCTTTGCTTCTTGTTATTAATTGTTTTATTAGTTATTTAATATAGTATTAGTGTTATTTGCTTAATTTCATATTCAGTTTTTAGATTTGCTTATTAACTGCTTATTTGTACTGCTTTTCCCTTTGTTTTTATTTTTCCTAGCTTATTTATCAGATAATAGACTTGCATAAAAAATTTCGTAATTTTCCAAAATGTTTTACTATTTATTTTGTATTTAATTAGTTTAATTGGTTTAAATTCATTATAAAAATATAAAAACCAAAAAAAATGTTTTTCTTTTTCCAAAAATCTTCTTTTAACATTAGAAAAGTAGAAAAATCATTTTTACACCCGTAGGACTAGTGTAGCATAAAATTTACTTTTTATTTTGCGCCTCGCGTTTATTTTAAGTTAAGTTTTACGTTTTTAAAATTAGATTACGTTTTAGGTTTCCCCTACTTCCTATTATCATTCCCGTAGATTTTTAGGTAGATCCTAAGTTTGATTTAGCATTTCTTGATTGTATTCGTGTTTTAGTTTCGTTTAATTTATTTTTCGTACGTTATTTGTAACTTCTTGTAGTGTTACAATACCAAATAATCTCTCAACCATTCCTTACAAGCATTTTAATCACGAATCTCATTCGATATTGCCCATTCACACCTCGTTGGGACACGACCCGGGTAATCACTTACCCGGTATCACATATATATATTGTATTCACAAGTTTTCGCAAGTCTTCCTTTTCCTAAAGGTTGATTGGTGAATTCCACTCACGCCTACTTTGTATATTAATTTGATACGCGCAAAAACACAATATCAAAATGGCGCCGCTGCCGGGGAGGTTGTGTTGCGACAATATCGTTATGATTTCAACGATTAGTGACTTGTAGAACCTTCGTCAAGAAGTTATCATTTTCAAAAACTTATAAAACACAAAAATATTTTCCTTTTATTTTGTATATATATCTATCATTTAAAAATACAAAAATATTTTCCATTTTTCTTGTTAAATAAAAAAATAAGCATAAAACACACCGCCGAGAACCAAGGCAGAACACCTACCAACTGGGGTGTGAACATTAATAAATTCTCAAACAAAAGATTAAAACTTGCCATTGTATCCTTGTGAATTGGTGTACCTTTTTCAAAGAAGCCATTTATATTGTGATTATTGGTTTAAGTTCACCATTGTCTTTTTGAGTTGGTCTCGTTTTAATTGATGTGCTTTTCGAAAAACCCAAAAACAATCTTCGTCTCCTATGCGTTTAATTCTTAACTTCTTGTCCTCTTTACCGTTTAATTCTTTCTTCTCATCCCTCGTTGATGTTTAATTCTTATGTAGTCACTCGACTACAATTGTTTTCATTGTAAAGGTCTAGTGGATGACAATCATCGTTGTTACAAGTGCGCGTGTAGGTGGTGTGGGAGTGATATTAGTGACGGATTTTGTAAATGGTGCAAAGCAAATCCGAATGCTTTCAATGATTCTCAAAGTCTTCCCAATCACCCTCCACAACCCCAACTATCTTCGTTTGATCAACATTATTGTTATATTTGTAGAGATCTCTTAGAAGATGGTTCACTTTGTAAATGATGTTTTTGCAAGGAATGTGGGTTTACCCATGGACTTTGTACTTGTTGCACTTTTGAAATCGAAAATACATTCGCGTTTCCAAATTTTCAAAACGATTTCAGTTACCCTCCTCAGAATTCCTTTGAACAAGAACCATACTATTTCAATAATACATCATTTCAAAATGCACCGAATGTTTCTTGTGAGTATTGTGGAGGTCCTCACTTTAGCTCGGATTGTCAAACAAGGAATCCTTTTCCTTGTTACAATTATGACTATACGTATCATGACCAACCTCCACAGTACCAAATGATTCACACAACTCCTCAAGAAACTCAACAAGACCCTTGTCTAAAGGCTCTTGAAATATTAAAAGAACTCAAGGAGGAGTTGGCTACTACATCGTTTCAAGATTCTCGTGAGAAATCCATGGCAGAATTACTTGCTGAAGAACGAGATGCTAGAAACGAAATGAGCATGGAAGAATTACTTGCTGAGCAAAGAGCAGCTAAAATACGTGCCAATCTTCGCTATGTTGCTCTATATGATGACGATGATGACAGTGATGATGATGAAGATAACATTGTTATTATTCAAAAAGAATCATCAGATTCATCTGTTATAATTCCTTTCATGGAAAGTCAGGGAGAAAATAATGTGACGAAGTCACTAGCCGTTGATCAAATGGAACTTGAAGAATCTATAACTGCTAGTACTTCTCAACTCCCTCAGTCTGTTGTTGTCACACCTGAAGTTCACACTCACTCTCCAAACATGGGGGATGAGCATCTTAGCACTGTTCCTAATAAGGAATCGGACGAATTCATAAAGTCTAGTGTTGAGAGCCTTGTCCCAATCCCAGGAGAGTCACAGGGAACTTTGAATCATGTGTGTGATTTACCTTTCCCTCTTGAGTGTCCAGAAGATCAAATTGAGACTTTCTCCGATTGTAGCGAAGATTGTGCATCTTATGAAGACATCGAGTATGTTGAGGCATGAGTTCCACATTCTGATGCTGATCATCTTCTTGAGGAGTTCGCCGATGAACTCACTCACATCAATCCACTTCCAACAGGAAGTGACGATGATCTCGTTGACTTTGAAGCCGATCTTGGAGAAATTGAAAGTCTCCTCTATCATGATCAGCCACTCAGTTCTTATCCCAGCAGTCCAAGTGAGAATATCAATCACTTTGTTCCTGAAGCATTCAAAACAACTCTCACCAATCCTTTATTTGAATTCGAATCCAAATTCACCTTGATTTCTGATAATCCAATCTTTGGTACTCAGATTGAGGATTGTGATGAGTCTACTCCGGAATATGAGTTCACAGATTTACATCTTGTGATTGATTCTCTTAGCGAGGAGTTCTCCGGTGAACTCACTCATATCATATCTCCACCGGAGTATGATAACTTCCATTTTGATCATGACACACCCAGGATATGTCTTGATCACATGAGCTTAAACGATGAGATTCATAATGAAGGAATTATGGATTCTCCTGTGGGTGAGGATGAGTTAATCATGATTTTCATCATGAGTTTCTTTCTTTTCTTCACCTATCCCGTGACGTCCTCTCTTCTTTACTCCTTCGGGACTGAAGACACTATTTTTGACCCCGGCATTTTCATTTATCATTCTCTTGAGCCGGGTACTTATCTCATCGGTGTGGAACTTTCACGTGCTTCAAATGTTTGTCCAAACATCTTGAATGAAAGTCCGATGGAGATTCCTTCTTCCACATCATGCTTCCCCAAGGACAAATGAATTTGGGGTCGAGTCAAGCTAGCGACTCGGTAAACAAAAACAGTAGCATTCTTATAGGGTTTTCACCCTAAGTGTGGGGGAATTACCCCTACTATGGTTACAAATAAAGTGAAAAACAAAATGGTGTTTTCCACATTTAGCTTGTAATGTTGCCCTTTTACGTTCAAAGAGTCGGCATAATAGCCGGGACTTTGAATATTGAGGACAATATTCATTCTAAGTGTGGGGGGGGGGGGGGGGGTATTTCGCTATACTAGCGAATTTTATCACATTTTACTATCTAATACCCTCATTTTTGACCAAAAATTTTAAAAATTTTTCACTCAAGTTTCAAAATTTTTTGTGGTTATCAATCTGCCGTGTCTAAACGACAAAAGGATTGGCTAATCCAGGAGCAAACGGCTCTTGGTAAAGATACCTCAAATCCGTTGATGGCTTGCAATTTGCCCAAAATTGTATGGTTCCTCAACTCCCCATATCCTCAAAAGCAAATGAGTTGGCTAGCCCGCAAGATTATGGCTTGTGGTAAAGGCAGTGGAAAAACCATAATTGGTAATCAGCTCACCAAGATGTTGACTTTGTCCATCAAGAGTTGGCTAGTTCAGAAGCAAACGGCTTTTGGTAAAGACAAATCAAATCCGTTGACAACTGGTGGTTTGCTCAAAATCACATGGTCATCGGATGGACCATAACTCTTACTTGAACCCAAAACATCCGGCTACTCCAGAAGTGATAGATTTTGGTAAAGAGACTTCAAATCCATTAATTTTTCTCAAAAAGATTGCTAGGGACTAGCAATAGTTTAGTGTGGGGGATTGATGAGTGTGTAAACACTCATCATTTTTAATCAAATCTGAACTACAAAACGATTAAAAACACTCAAAAACGCATCAAAATACGAAGAAAATCCCAAAGATCGTGTTTTATATGTTTCTAATGCAAAATGAGTGAAAACAAACGAAAAACAAACAAAATTGGCATATTTGGCAGTTTCAGTCCCCCAACTTTTAAAGTTTTACAAAATTAGTCCCTAGTCAAATTATTTCAAAGAAAAGTCAACCCAGGTCCTTTTGAATCCAAAAGTTATCAAAAACTGGTCCTTGTGTGAAAAGTTTCAAAATAGCAAATTTAGTCCTTTAACTTTGCAAACTTGGCAAAAATGGTCCCCGGATTTTAAAAAAGTGTAAATTATCTTTTATGGTCCTTGGGTTTGTCAAACTTAGCATGAATGGTCCCTTGGGTTAAAATTGGAAATTTGGCAAAACAGGTCCTCAAAGTTTCAGAGTATTACATGATTGGTCCTTGTGGTGTTTAGCTGGTATATCAAACGGACCCTTGTATAAATTTCACACCAACATAAGCCCATACCCTTCCAGCCCATCCCCTAGCCCAAAACCTACAAACCCTATTTCACGTTTATTAAAAAACGCATCCACCCTTCCCCACTCACCCTTTTACCCCGTATATCAAACTCTCCCCTACCTCTCGTTACCCTCCAAACATAACCCTCACCCAAACCTCTTTCCCCCGCCAAATACTAATCCCCATACCATGTCACTTTCACTCCAGCTCAACCTCAAATGCAGCCAAGAAGTGATCACATAAAGTCTTTTTATCCACTCCACTCATACCTTCTCCAAGAAACCTTCACGTGATATCTTCTCCACTTTGGCAATCCAAGCACACCCCAATTAATCAAAGGCTGAGATTGCAAGGTTTTGGCTTCAAGTTTTGATCAAGGGTCCATATGGGTTTGAAAGAAGCACAATGGGACCATTTGCTATTTTGTCTCTCTCAAGAAACACAAGGGAAAAAGACAAGGAGAGTGAAGGCTTTCTTTTTTTATGTGTAATATAAAAAGTCGATTGTATGCCATTGTGGGCAGTGAGGTAGTAAGCTAGTGATTAGAAAATTAGGTTTTAGTAGTTACTTAATTAGGTTTAGTAGCAGTAAAATTAGTTTTCAAAAATTTATCTTTCAGTTTCAATGTATTTCAGATTGCTCATCTTTTTATAAAAGTTTCAGTTTTAGTTTCAAAGCAAGTTTCCTTTCTTCATTTACTACCATTTGTTTTATTGTTGATTTACATGCTTATTTCTTGTCTTAGCTGGTTTCATTTGGCTAGTGGTAGCTTAGACCTTTTTAGTTAAATCCTGTCTTTTACCCCATTTTGACCCATAACTGTTACTGCTGTAACAGTCCCTTTAGACCCATTCTTAGGACTGCTTTAACAGGATGTAAGGCCTCATTTGGTTCTACAAATAGTTTTAGTATATGCTTCAGTTTTTTTTAGCTTATTTCAGTAGTTTAGACTTATTTAGTGGCTTATTCTTGGCTGGCAATAAGCACTTCTACCTAAAGCAGTCCCCACAAGGCCTGCTGCGTCTGTCTCAAGCAGCCCCCAACGCCCTTTTTATCTTGATTTTAAGTAAGATTCCAGCTTTTATTTTTGTGCTTGCATGTAATTAGTAGTATGAACTTTAATTATTTAAGCTTGTTGTGGATTTTGAGTTTGTTTGAGTAGCTTATTGTGGACTGAAAATTCCACCCTTTTGGGCTGCAAAAACACCCACACAAACCTGCTGCACTGCTGTCCCAAACAGTCCCTTAGTCAGCCTTAGCTTAATATCCCTCGTAAGTTAGCTTATAGTTAGTTTTTAGAAGTTATTTTTATTACCTTTGGACTGCAACTCCCCTGCTCATCAGGTATCCCTAGTCCACTGCCACTTTGATCGGTATTTTTCATTTCCTCGTTTTTAGGAATTGAGACTTGAAACTGGGTTTAGAACTTCTAGGCCAGCTTGTTAATAAGGTGATAATTTCATTCTATTTTTAGGATTTGTCTTTGAATGTTTTTTGTACGCCTAAACTCAGCCCCTAGGCTGCTGCTGCTATATGATTAACTGAGCTTGTTGAGTTTTTTACTGTTCCCATTGATTCTTGTGGTTGACTGTTGTATTGAAGTTGTTTACATGGTTTTGAGAATGAGTTTGTTGGTTAGTACATTTGTGTTGCTTATTCGACCACTTTGGCCAAGCTGCTACTCTACCTTGGCACATAGTCATCACTATTGTTTTTTTTTTTATCTGGTTTAAGCTTCCAAAAGCTTTTCAAAAATCTTCACCTCACAAAAGTTGATTAATTTTGTTGTTTAAATGCTGTGCAAAAAGAAAAATTAAACAAAAAAGGTTTTTCAAAAAGGGTGCCAAAAAGGAATCGAACCTGTGACCTTTTGGTCCACTCAGCACTACCACACAACCACCCTTAACCATCTGTTCTATGCTTTGCTTCTTGTTATTAATTGTTTTGTTAGTTATTTAATATAGTATTAGTGTTATTTGCTTAATTTCATATTCAGTTTTTAGATTTGCTTATTAACTGCTTATTTGTACTGCTTTTCCCTTTGTTTTTATTTTTCCTAGCTTATTTATCAGATAATAGACTTGCATAAAAAATTTCGTAATTTTCCAAAATGTTTTACTATTTATTTTGTATTTAATTAGTTTAAATTCATTATAAAAAATATAAAAACCAAAAAAAATGTTTTTCTTTTTCCAAATATCTTCTTTTAACATTAGAAAAGTAGAAAAATCATTTTTACACCCGTAGGACTAGTGTAGCATAAAATTTACTTTTTATTTTGCGCCTCGCGTTTATTTTAAGTTAAGTTTTACGTTTTTAAAATTAGATTACGTTTTAGGTTTCCCCTACTTCCTATTATCATTCCCATAGATTTTTAGGTAGATCTTAAGTTTTATTTAGCATTTCTTGATTGTATTCGTGTTTTAGTTTTGTTTAATTTATTTTTCGTACATTATTTGTAACTTCTTGTAGTTTTACAATACCAAATAATCTTTCAACAATTCCTTACAAGTATTTTAATCACGAATCTCATTCGATATTGCCCATTCACACCTCGTTGGGACACGACCCGGGTAATCACTTACCCGGTATCACACATATATATTGTATTCACGAGTTTTCGCAAGTCTTCCTTTTCCTAAAGGTTGATTGGTGAATTCCACTCACGCCTACTTTGTATATTAATTTGATACGCGCAAAAATGTAATATCAGTAGTAGTCGTGAAGAAGTTGTGAAGAAGGCGTGAAGAAGTTGTGAAGAAGTTGTGAGTGTTGATATAAATAATTGACTAAAAACATTATTCATATCTTCCGATATCTCTATGTTTTGATAATCACAAAACTTAAACTAATCAAACCAAAGATCATGACGTAAACATGTATTTAGTAATAAATAATCACTCTCACCTACAAATCACTTAAGGTATGAATAAACAAAGTGTTTAGTGCAATGTATGATCAAAGGGGTATTTAATTAACTAATACAAAGTTTATTTAATTATATAATCTTATTATATATTTTTGAAAAACACTTTTGGTAATAAGGAAAAATGTTTTAATCATACTAAATATATGATTTCAAATATTTAACCAAAATCAGTTAGTTTTTCACCAAATAAACTTTCCCCACAAAAAGACAAAGTTTCTGGCCGTTACAGTTGGGCGGCCCCCTTAATTATAAGGGGCGGCCCCCTTAATTTTAAGGGGGCCGGCCATGCTTTAAGGGGACCGGCCACGCTCCTCTGTCAGAAACTTTTGCCTATAAATACCACCTTAAACCTGGATTTTTCCCCACCTTTTTGCACAAAAACTTTCTGTTCTAGATCTCCATTTCAATCCTAAAAACCCTTTGATCATTTCATTTCATAAGCCTTTGTTTCCAAGTGATTCAAAGCCTCATTCTTTCAAGTGCAAAGAGAAGAATACTTCTATTAGAAGTATTACAACTTAGTATCATCTTGCTATCTAAGTTGTTTGTTTATAATTTCTTGTATATCTTTCATACTTTGGTGAATAAGGTGTATGTATTAGTTATCTAGATTTAGTTGAAGAGTCTAGAATTGTTGTAAGTGTGAAGTGTAACTTGAAGTGAAGAAGAAGGGTTAGATAGTAGTGGTGATAGGAGATTGTAGCAATAGGAGCTTGTAGTGAAGAAATTAAGGATCTCTAGGGAAGAAGACTAGAAGACATTTGTAGATTGAAGTTGTGAAGACATTAGTGGCTTGAAGGTGTCAAGACACTAGTGCATTGAAGTTGCGAAGATATTAGTGACTTGAAGGTGTCAAGACATTAACACTTTGAAGGTGTGAAGAGAATAGAAGATTGGTGTATAGAAGATTGGTGTGTAGAAGATTGGTGTGAAGAAAATAGTAGATTGGTGTGAAGATTGGTGTGTAGATTGGTGTGTAGATTGGTGTGAAGATTGGTGTGTAGATTGGTGTGAAGATTGGTGTGAAGATTGGTGTGTAGATTGGTGTGAAGATTGGTGTGTAGATTAGTGTGAAGATTGGTGTGTAAATTGGTGTGTATATTGGTGTGTACGGTTTTCTCCGCCACAAAGGAGATATTTGAACTAGTGAAGAAAACTCTCGAGTAGGTGACTCGGGGAGTGGAGTAGGGCAAGGAAGGTGTCCTTGTAGCCGAACCACTATAAATCCTTTGTGTCTCGGTTTGATCTTTCCATCTCTCACTCTTTGATTTATTACTTACTTGCATTTCACACATAGTCATAATTGATAGTATTGTGCATATGTTGATTTCACATAAAGATCAAACTAAAATCCAATCATAAAACTAATCTTACAAAAATCAACCTAGTACATATAATTATATCTATACACTACTACACATATATATGCTTACATAAAATATATGAAATTGTATATTCTTTCCAAATACTATACATAAGCATTGTATATATAAAACCTTTAATAAATCTTGTATTTATACTTTTGTAACTAAGTGTTTTGAAATTGTACATTATACATAAGTAGTATTTATACTAAACCATTAAATTAACTAGTATATATATTTATGTATTAAAGTGATTTGAAAGTTTCATCTTAGAAACTATCTTTTATAAAATAAGCAAAACGAAAAAGGCGTAAAACTATTCAACCCCCCCTTCTAGTTTTCCACAATTGGTATCAGAGCCACGTCTAGCAAGATTTTTAAAATAGACTGTATTTTAAAACTTGTAACGATCTATGGAATTTGAAAAATATTTAGAAGGGGAATTTATGCAACAACCACCATTATTTGAAAATGATCATTTTCTTGAATGGATTAACAAATTTGAAAATTATGTGAAATCAATAGATCTTGATCTTTGGCATATCATTTCAATTGGTGATCTTAAATCAACCAAAATAGATTTTGAAAATCAAAATAATAATTTTCAAACTAAAATTGATAAAAATACCAAAGCCAAATTACTTATTTTCAAAACTCTACCAAAAGTCAAATATGAAAGATTATCTCATTGTAAAACGGCAAATGATATTTGGAAATGTCTTTTAAAGATTCACCAAGAAGAATGTAAAACCAAAGATGGTATACTTGATATTGCACAAGAAATAGTTAATCTAGAAAATTTAGTAAATAAACATTTAGTTGAAATAAACACATGTACTACTAGTTCAAATGTGATCATTGAAGGTATCTACAACGAAGAATACATGAACAAAATCCAAAGAAAGAGCGTGAATGAATCATGGTGTAACAAATGCAAAGAAGACGATGATAACACGGCTTATGAGAATATTCAATCAAATGAGAACACTAGTATTGATGCATGTGAGGAATGTACAACTACAAAGAAGGTACAATCCAAAACTAAACATTTTTGCTATGATCAATTTATATTAGAATTTTCAAAAATGGAAAATAACTTCAAACATTTTTGCAACATTGACTCAAAAATTATTTTTATAAATGAATCTTCAACATCCGCTGAAAATAATTTTAAAAATGAAATAATTTTAGAAGACGAAATGTCTAAACTTGAAAGTAATATTGAAATTGATCTTGAATGTAAAAATTGTCAAGACTATAAACATGAAATTAAAATGGAAAAGGAAAAAGCAAAAATATTGGCAAAATTCGAAAATAGTTCTAAATCTTTAAAATATCTACTTGACATTCAAAAATCATTTTATGATAAAACCGGACTTGGATTTACGGCAGATGAGTATTTGACAAATACATCAAAACAAATAAAATTTGTTAAACCTAGTGGAAAAATTTAGAACTATTATTATTTACATCCATTGATTATTTCTTTAGTCAAGAAAGTTATTGTTTGTTTGTTAAAACAAACAAATAATGAATTCTTGTACTTCTTGATGACATCCTCTTCATATGCATTTAAGTGCATTGGATGTTCGCTACTAATCAACTCGGACCCATGAGAATCTGGGTACCAAGCTCTCTGTCATGTGTAGACTCCTTGATCAGTAAAGCATTGGAACTTTACTTCGCTTCTTCAACTTGCTTTGGGGTTAATCTTTTTGAAGTCTTCTATTGCTCTCATGACCAATCTTAAGAAAAGCTGGACCTGAGGTAAGTTTTCTTTTCAAAAACTTGCCTACATTACATTATATTAGAGTATGCTTCAATTAGTATGTTAATATGATTTAATCGATACGTTGCTATGCTTTTAGATCATGAATACCAATATATGCATACATGACATTAGGGTAATTAACCCTCTTGTTGCTATGTATATTATTATTTATCTTAGGTTTCATCTATATTGATAATCTTCTATGATTTAAAGTAGAATACTTGCTATTTATGCTATATGATCTTACTAGTTGCATTAATAGATGTGTTATTATTAAGATTTGCTAGTTACTCAATATTGCAATGTGTCTTGTATACATGCATACATTCATATGTCTATATTATATTTATTAATAATTTTCTTTGTCCCTTTCTATCTCATTGCATTTAGATGTTTAATGTCTACCATATCTCTTCATATCTTTAGTTGCTATTAGAAACTATTATATGTGACAATGGGCTTAATCGATTCTCGTGAAGTGTATCTTTCACTTAAAATTTCTTGATTGTCAAAATCAAAACATCATATTTAAAAACTTCTTTCTTTGAATTAAAACCTTTCGAATATCTATTTTATGCTTTTTCAAACAAAATGCTTAATCATAAGCTATCATAACATTATTTTGATCTTTATCAAGATAGAAACATTTTTCTTTTTGAAACAAAACAAATTTTGTTTTGTTGGGATACTAACTTGAATGCATCTCAAAACATTAAGCTAAGTATTAGTGAATCAAGTAAACTACATATTTGGTAATCTTCGATAGGTAAATTTAAGAACTCGATTTCATCAAAAAAAAAAGGAGAATGACTACTGGAGAATCTATTGACTAGAAATTCAATTTAACCTAACGGTTGAGTTGCTTCCATGTGAGAAGTTGGGTGTGTGTAACCCGTAAAAACGGTCGTGTTTAGCCTAAATTGAGCACCACTAGTAATAATCTCATACTCATTCTCCAACTTGATTAAATTGCACTTCCTATATATACCTAACGCTAGTTTATCTGTATGAACTTTGCTTCTCATTAAACTCTTTCATTCTCAGATTTATGGGATTAAGTGAAAACTTACTTTCAAACATTGTTGAATAAAACTAAAAACATTTTATTTAAAACACTATTTTTATCTTCTCATATATGTCATACACTTATGTGAAAATGACATCTACAATTTAATCAAATCATTTCATGAGAATCATGGTTTGCCCATATGGATCTTGTTTGTAACAAGTCTTGAAGTTCATATAATCATATCTTCCCACGTGTTTATCATATGCAATCTTCAATTTGTCTGCACTTATCCTACTTACCATTATCTTTACATAGTTGCATACTTAACTAGTTTGCTTTATAGCTTCCTTAGTTACCCAACTTAATTGAAATATTAGTAGATGACATGATTATTAGGAATTAATTGTTTACTTTAATTATTTCTATGATATTCTCTACATTCATGAATAGTATGCTCTATATTGCCTCAAGAGTTGAACTTACTTGAATCCAAACCCAATAACACAACCTTTTTGAAAATTCTCTGCCAAAAACCCATTTCTGGCATTCTGGGAATCACCAGATGGGCGGCCCCCTTAAATCATAAAGGCGGCCCCCTTAAATTTAAGGGGACCGGCCTCCATTTAAGGGGACCGGCTATCTGATGGTCGGGGATACTGTTTTCTTTATCACTTTTTGACCCATTTCAGCCTATACTTCCCAAAATTCACAAACATATTTTGTCCCATGCTATCCCTCAAAATTTACCTTCCTAAACCACATTTCTCATACACTATAAATACCCTCTTCCCATCATTAATGCCATCACACCCAAACATGTCATCTCCCAACAACCAAAAACCAAAGATTTCAAGAACCGCAAGGATCTCCGTCAAACCCGTTTGGAGGAGGAAACTTGACTCTTGTCATAACTCTTGTGATGTTGTTTCAAGTCAACCAACTACTCAACCTCAAACCCACTCTAATGAGTCATCCCACAACCTATCTTCCACTAATACCCTCATTAATGCTTCCTCTTTTGATGAGCATGCTCAATCCCAAAACAACAATCCCAATATCTCAATCAAAAATTCACATATTGCTCATTCAACAAAGACATCATCCACTCATGAAGAAACTCTTCCACCCATATCATGTTTTCATGATTACCCAAGTTCAAACATATCTCCACCACCTAGAGTACCACCACCACTTCCTACAACCTCACATGCTACTCCAATGTTGCATGTGCAAACCTTCACCCAAGACAACTATCATGCTCCACCACCATCACCTTCCTCCGAACACTTGAAGTTCGTTGAGGAGCTAAAAGAGGCACATGAGCTTAGTGCTCTTTTAGCTTTACATCTTGCTCAACGCAATTTGGATCCACCACAATCAAGCTCACCATCATCACCACATAACAAAAACCAACTTGAGAAGCATGTTAACAATTGCCCTTGTTGCATCTTCCTTCAACAACAAACCATTGCTTTGAATGAGCACTTCACTTGGATTGAGTATCTTCTTACTAGATCTCAACAAACCCCATCACTTGAACAACATCACAACCCTCAACCAACAAACTCCACTTCAAATCCACCACCTCCAAGCTCTACAAACTCACCAACACCCATGGAACCAAGAGTTTACCTCCACTAAACCACCAAGCATTTGATATGCTTATGTTTTCTCATTTTCAAATAAAACTCCTCAACCATTTTGGGATTCAAGAAAGTTTAATGACACTTCTTGTTGGCACTATAGGATGTTCTATGTTCTATTTGTATTGCCTTTGTAACAATGATTATGGGTTGACATAATCATTTCTCTATTATTGAATGGTTTAATATATGTTTCTTATTCCCTTGTGCCATGATTATTAGTTGCTAATATTATGCTATATGTATTTGCTTGTGCCATGCTTGTGCTTCTAATATTTTTCTTGCAAGAATTCCTTTATCGATACCTTGGTGCCCTCAAACAAGGGGGAGCATACATCAAGGGGGAGTTTTCTAACCTTTTTGATTCTACAAAAAGGGGGAGAAGTGAATGTAAAACTTACTAAATACTTGTCTAAATATTAATTTTTGGATTTAATAAGTTTAGGTTTTGTAATCATCAAAAAGGGGGAGATTGTTGATATAAATAATTGACTAAAAACATTATTCATATCTTCCGATATCTCTATGTTTTGATAATCACAAAACTTAAACTAATCAAACCAAAGATCATGACGTAAACATGTATTTAGTAATAAATAATCACTCTCACCTACAAATCACTTAAGGTATGAATAAACAAAGTGTTTAGTGCAATGTATGATCAAAGGGGTATTTAATTAACTAATACAAAGTTTATTTAATTATATAATCTTATTATATATTTTTGAAAAACACTTTTGGTAATAAGGAAAAATGTTTTAATCATACTAAATATATGATTTCAAATATTTAACCAAAATCAGTTAGTTTTTCACCAAATAAACTTTCCCCACAAAAAGACAAAGTTTCTGGCCGTTACAGTTGGGCGGCCCCCTTAATTATAAGGGGCGGCCCCCTTAATTTTAAGGGGGCCGGCCATGCTTTAAGGGGACCGGCCACGCTCCTCTGTCAGAAACTTTTGCCTATAAATACCACCTTAAACCTGGATTTTTCCCCACCTTTTTGCACAAAAACTTTCTGTTCTAGATCTCCATTTCAATCCTAAAAACCCTTTGATCATTTCATTTCATAAGCCTTTGTTTCCAAGTGATTCAAAGCCTCATTCTTTCAAGTGCAAAGAGAAGAATACTTCTATTAGAAGTATTACAACTTAGTATCATCTTGCTATCTAAGTTGTTTGTTTATAATTTCTTGTATATCTTTCATACTTTGGTGAATAAGGTGTATGTATTAGTTATCTAGATTTAGTTGAAGAGTCTAGAATTGTTGTAAGTGTGAAGTGTAACTTGAAGTGAAGAAGAAGGGTTAGATAGTAGTGGTGATAGGAGATTGTAGCAATAGGAGCTTGTAGTGAAGAAATTAAGGATCTCTAGGGAAGAAGACTAGAAGACATTTGTAGATTGAAGTTGTGAAGACATTAGTGGCTTGAAGGTGTCAAGACACTAGTGCATTGAAGTTGCGAAGATATTAGTGACTTGAAGGTGTCAAGACATTAATACTTTGAAGGTGTGAAGAGAATAGAAGATTGGTGTATAGAAGATTGGTGTGTAGAAGATTGGTGTGAAGAAAATAGTAGATTGGTGTGAAGATTGGTGTGTAGATTGGTGTGTAGATTGGTGTGAAGATTGGTGTGTAGATTGGTGTGAAGATTGGTGTGAAGATTGGTGTGTAGATTGGTGTGAAGATTGGTGTGTAGATTGGTGTGAAGATTGGTGTGTAAATTGGTGTGTATATTGGTGTGTACGGTTTTCTCCGCCACAAAGGAGATATTTGAACTAGTGAAGAAAACTCTCGAGTAGGTGACTCGGGGAGTGGAGTAGGGCAAGGAAGGTGTCCTTGTAGCCGAACCACTATAAATCCTTTGTGTCTCGGTTTGATCTTTCCATCTCTCACTCTTTGATTTATTACTTACTTGCATTTCACACATAGTCATAATTGATAGTATTGTGCATATGTTGATTTCACATAAAGATCAAACTAAAATCCAATCATAAAACTAATCTTACAAAAATCAACCTAGTACATATAATTATATCTATACACTACTACACATATATATGCTTACATAAAATATATGAAATTGTATATTCTTTCCAAATATTATACATAAGCATTGTATATATAAAACCTTTAATAAATCTTGTATTTATACTTTTGTAACTAAGTGTTTTGAAATTGTACATTATACATAAGTAGTATTTATACTAAACCATTAAATTAACTAGTATATATATTTATGTATTAAAGTGATTTGAAAGTTTCATCTTAGAAACTATCTTTTATAAAATAAGCAAAACGAAAAAGGCGTAAAACTATTCAACCCCACCTTCTAGTTTTCCACAGTGAGATTGGTTCTAGCTAGGATTAGAACTCGACATTTAGCTTTGTGTCGTTGATAAGGAAAAATTTGTTACGCTTTTAAGGGGTCATTTAAGCCCTAAGTCGTGATAATGTGATCAATTATTACCTTAAATCGTTTCTTTTGTCAATTTAGGTACTTTTGAAAAGAATTCTGGAAAAGGAAGCATTTTAGACGTTTTTGGAGCAAAAAGTGAAGAAAACGACAAAGTCAAGAATCCATGCTTGAATTTGCACCTGACTGCGTCATGGAGTTCAAGGGGACGACGTCAGCTTATGTGACAAGAGGTGGATATTACATTTACACTTGACGCGCCAGAAGACAATTTGAGGTTTAACACGTGACAGCGTCACGTTCTACCAGGAGTAGGCCGTCACGTATCACACTAAAACGTGACGGCCCAGAAGAAATAAAGAGGGACGGCGTCAAGAAGTTGGATTGGGCGACAAGAAACCCTAGCCGCGGTGAGATGACGGTGTCAGCCATCAAAAGGTGATGCCGTGAGAGGATCACTTGATTTGATAACACACTATGAGGTGTTGGACCTTTGTAATGCGTATATGTGATACTTTGAGTGAATATGATTAAGTATGCGGAATCTACTTAACCACACTTAGAATGTTTATTGGAAATGGAACTGTGATGCTTGTGTTTTTTTTAACAAAGAACAATGAAAGTATTTCACCAAACGATTCAATATTATTGAAAATAATACGAGTGATCTTCACCATCACTAGGGTTACAAAGACCTTGAATCTTGTGTTTTGTTCTAATGTTTTTCTGTATGTATATGTCTATCACTATCACACGCGTCATCTGCATATACTCTAAGATCTTCCTTTTATAGTCCAAGGAAAGATCTTTTACAATATATATGACTCATCTAATTTACTAGCTTATGACTAATCTTCATTCTAGCTAGATGATGACTCGTTATGTTAGTCATTAAGATACAACATGTATCTAGGATTACAACTCACTTGGAGTGTTCAATTTGATGACTACAACAAAGATATTTTTCTTGTATATGAGTCAGTAGAATAAGTCGTACTTATCTACACAGCTGTTTGTATGAGTCATAGTAGCATCAGCAGAATCCATCAGCAGAAACACCTTCAGTAGAAAACGTTCTTCAGCAGAATCCATCAGTGGAAACGTGCTTTGTGCTTTATCAGCAGAAACATACTTGATGTATTTCCTTAAGCCTTTATGTTGATTCTTCTGATTATTTAATTCCCAACAATCCTCCCCTAAACATGTGAATTACATTCAAACATGTTTTTCTGAATTAAATGAGGACTTTGTGAAGATCTTTCAAACACTTCATTGTCAGACTGTGATCTGAACTTTCTTCTCTTTTGAGTGATTGAATGTCTTTCTTTGTAACTCATCTGCTTTCTTTTCTTTGCTCCAATCTTGGACTAAAAGATGGTGCAAATTTCAACTTGAAGAATTATAATAGTCAATGATGCTGTGTATCTTGGATGCTTGTTCCAAGAAGTAGAAATCATCTTTCAGCATGTCTTTGGAAGTGATGAACAAACGTAGTGAACTGAACTTGAAACCTTTCATCTTTTGATCTAGATAGAACTTTCTCCTATCAGCTTTGTTCTTGTTCTTTATCAGTTGAAACCATGTCATCATCTTGTATGCTCTTATCTTTTCCTTCTTTTTCTTTGGTTAATCTTCCTTTAAAGGGCTTTTGTAACCTCCCTTGAGATTTATTTCTCTTCTGAGCAATTTCCTCCCCTGTTTGGAAGATCTCTCACACTCATATCATATCATCTGATCTAGCAATTTCCATGTTTTCAGACAATTTGTACATGAAGCCATCAATTCCTGAAGAGTTTAAATGCTGCCCTCATCACTTCTAGGTGTGTAACCTCCTATGAGTGGTGAATCACTGAGCATTGACTCATAATCCATCATTAGATGATTTTCTGAGCCTCTTTGAAAATCCTTTTTAAGAAATATTTGACTTAGCAGTATGAACATGATTTTATGATTAAAAATCATACTGCTTCTAACCAATTTGAAGGGATTAAGTGTGGTAACTAACACTTAATCAAAATTTCGGTTTAAAGCAACCTCTGGTTGTGTGAAAACCAATGTTTTCAGTTATAAATAACTGCCTGTGTACAAATAAACCTATTCAAAAGGCTTTCTTTACAGGGTTTCCAGCTCGTGGCATTTGTTACCTCTAACACAAGTGTTAGATTCACTGTTGCTCACTGTTCTTTCTATCAGATATCCGTAGATTAGTCACATTATATTTGAGAGTATAAAATGATAGAAAGTGAGTTGTATCAGTTATTAACTGTAACAATTCGCAATTTCAGGTTAACTTTTATTCCCGAAAATTTCACTATTCACTTTTTACTATTCACTTTTACTATTCACATCCATAATTTTTATTTCATATTCTCATAAGTTAAACTATTTTAATGATAATCCGAGAATTTCACACTCGTCGGATCATTTCTGCAAAATCACGAAGCCGTGTCCGAGATTTACTGTTAGGTTTAAACGTCATTCTAGCATCCCGATATGTCCATAAAACACTATAAAAAATAGAAATATGATTTTCTCTCATTTTAGGACAATTCCAAAAGTTTTGGAATTTTACGTTTTTCAGTTCAGCGTTTTACGCGAATTACGCGTTTTAGACCCGTGTTTCCAGTTTTTAGCAGGGTTTTAGCACCCGATAGATCCTACCACTCATTTTATATTTTATTATGGATTATATTGATAAGTTCTAGCATATTTATAAGTTTCATATTTTTAGGATACCCGGTTTTACGTTTCGTGACTTAAAAACTTACGGTTAGCAATTTACGGAGTCAAAACTAGCTACATACTTAGGATATTATCATCCAAAGACCATGACTACTCATCTAGTCATCCTTATCCTCCTTGAACCGCCATAGGTAGGGGAGAGTCACCATGTGTGGTTAAATCTTGACCATTGATTCTTTAGATCATTACAAGTGTCTTAAACTAACCATGGTTAAATTCTAACCCAATATATGGTTAACTATTTTTCCTACCCTATAAATACCAAGCTAAAACACATAGAAAACTTGCACCACACCTTCTTATAACCTTCAAGTCCTAAAACCTAAGGCACTTTTCTTATATTTTGTAAGAAAGTTAACTAGTTTTTGAAAGAAAACTAGTGTTTGATCTTCAATCTTGGAAATTTTCTAAGAAAAATTGTTATAACTTTAAAGTCTCCAAAAAGACGTCGTTATAATCTTCAAATAGCTTTGGACTTCAAGAAGGCGTCGTTATAATCTTCAAATAACCTCAGTTTATCATAGATTGCAAGAGTGAAGCTTAAGTCTATCAAAGTCCGTACCTTACTAGTTACTTACCTTTCTTTTAGAAAGCCTCAAGTTGTAAGCAAACCCTAACATACTCCTTGCTTAATTATCATTTTCATGCTCTTTGTGTTCCTTTCATGCTATATATGTTCTTGTTATTGTGTTCATGATGTTTAAAAATGGATAAAACAAGTATTGGTATACATATGTTAACTTATGACAAGTAAACAAGCAAACTAGTGATTTTTATGGAGAACCACGACCAAAATAGTATAACTATGATACTTGACACTTACTTACTATTATAAAGGACTTCAAAAGGAAAACATAGCAATTTGAATCACCCAAAACGAGTACACGAGTCAAAAGTTATGGCCATAAGAAGTTAGCGACACCAAAACGCCGAAACTGCCTATACCCTACTGTTTTGCATTCTGCCAATTTGAAAGTCACCCTTCTGCTCCGATTCATCAAAAAGTTAAAACACGAAAGTTGTCCGGAACGCCGTTTTCGTTCAGGATTAAAGAAGCTCGAGCCCTGAAAACGCTTTTCGAGTGATAATTTCTTCAAATTCTTAACAGCCCATTTTTAGACCAAAGTCACTATATAATAGTTATGTTTTACTAAGACCAAGAGGTCTAATGACCTAAAGCTAAGACCACAACCATGGCTAAAGCCAAGGTTGAGTCTCAAGACCATGGTAACAATAACCAAGGTTACGGCAAAGCCACGGCTAAAGACCATATAACTTTTAAAGATCAAAACTTATATATATATGTTATCAAATACTACAATAGTAGAGAGCCTCATGTGAGGAGTTCATTAAGTAAGCCGTCGAGATGAGTTGTGGATTTACGAATTAAAGTGTCCTGGCTCCTCGAACATTTACTCCATGACTTCTGAATTATGTCGGCCCGAACGGTAGTAAGAGATGTACAAACTATACATGTTTCATAAATGACTTATATTCAAAGACTTACATTATATACTAAGTACTACATCATGAACATTATGCAAGACATATATTGGCAATTCTTCGTATTCTTAGACGTTACTCCAAACCTAAGTTGCAACGTTCTATTATAGGCTGCTCTTAGAGACTTTCGCGATTCGACTACCACTTTCATTTCTCATTACATAGACTTAAGGTGAGTCATAGCCCCTACTTTTTCATACTTGTTTTAACTCTTTTGGGGGGATACATGCACAACTACTTGCTTACTTGTACAAATACTCAAAACATTTATACTTGATTGTTTTATACTTGATTGTCTTATACTTGATCGCATTATACTTGATGTCATATATACATGATTGCATTATACTTGATTGTGAGACTTCCAGTGGCTCCAGATTAAGTTGCTGGATGACCATTGAGACTTCCGGTGGCTCCAAATTAAGATGTTGGATGACCATTGAGGCTATTGATACATCCTAACATTTGCGAATGTTGGATACATCATAAACGTGAGGTCTTCGGAGATGAAGAGTAGACTCACGACTAATTGCTTAATTGTTTTGATGAACTTATACATGTATTAATCATACTATATTGTAGCAGTGGGTTGTGAACACACAGGTTGCAAGTCTCTTATGGCGGGACTTGCAACTGAGTGGATTCTCAATGCCTTTGCTGAGTGAACATTCTTTTAAGACTTTTCAACTGTTTTAAGACAAACTCTATGAACTCACCAACCATTGTGTTGACACTTTAGCATGTTTATCTCAGGTTAGTAAGGCGATAGCTAGTGCGTGGAACTTAGAGTCAAGCTGCATATTCTGAAGACTTACGCTTTTATCATTTACCATTCAAAACATTTTGTATACATTTATGTATCATACTTTGGAATCTCATGTTTGTAACTTTGAATTCATTAATCGAATGGTAACTTTTCAAAACGTCTCATTTAGAGTTCGTTTTCTATAACTTGTAATTTGTATTATGAAGTAGCACCCCTATGACACAGTCTTCCGCTGCGGTATTTTGGGGGTGTTACAGATTGGTACCAGAGCCTTGGTTATAGAGAACTAGGTTGCATTTAGTGCCTAGACTATAACTGATATATACGTTAAGACCCTCCTCTTCATTTGCCTTACACATACTTCATACACATATGCTTTTTGGTTAGAGGTTTCCTTAGTTCCACGCTGTTAGATGATGTGACTTTAGTATTATAAGGAGCCCCAGAGATTCGTCGAGTCATTAAAAACATGGAGCTTAGTAATAACTAATTATTTAACTTGATCTTGTGACAGTTCTTGTTTGATGAGACACAAGTGTGGAAAACTAGAAGGGGGGTTGAATAGTTTACCTCTTTAAAAATCCTTTTCAACTTAAGTATCTTTTAATAACTTTAGGTTTGATCAATAATATAGACATACCATTATATGTTTGTTTCTTTCTAAAGCTTTTAGTGTGAGTATCAATTCTAATTATACATGTTTCTTACTTTGAAAAGCTTTACTTGTGATGATCCTAACTTTGCTTGTTTAGTTCTTTGAAAAGCTTTTACATTTGTTTGAAAACATAAAGACAACTTTACTTGTTTTACTTCTTTGAAAAGCTTTATATGTAGTTAACAATTCTAACTAAATAACAATATGCAATAAGCAAAGATAGAGAAAGAAACGATCAAACCACAACACGATTGTTTATCGTGGTTCGGCTACAAGGACTCTTTTTCCTTGCCCTACATCCACGCCCCGAGTTTCCAACTCGAGAGTTATAAACACTAATCAACAAGCTCCTTTCACCGGCGGAGAAAACCTTACACGTCGCTTATACTTTTACCGACACAAAGCTAGATGTCGAGTTCTTTTACAAGGGTACAACCACTCCCACTCGTCGCTTACACTTTTACCGACACAAAGCTAGATGTCGAGTTCTTTACCAAGGGTACAACCACTCCCAACACTCTACGTATTTTGAGGCCTAAAATACTAACCAATCTCTACTGAATATACATGACACAAAGTAAGTATAAACTATCTAAGCTTATACATGATCAAGCTACCAAGACTTGCAACTTTAGAGTTGAAGCTTGCAACTTCTTTAATGATCTTGTGGAGTTCCTTGCTACATAAGAGAATCACACAAGTCAGAGGTTACTAAGTTAGTTGAGAGAATATGTGAAAATATGTCCTAAAGGGTTACACAAAACTAACAAGTGGTTTGGTATTTATAGCAAACAATACTGCATGCTCGGCGGATCAGGCGGAACCCTGAGATGGGTTCCGCTCGTGTACCCCCAGGGTACCGCCGGGTCTGCAGTAGGTTTTTGCAATAACTTCCCAAACCAAACAATGTCTTGTCTCATAACTTCTAGCAACCAAACAATGTCACATCACCTAAAGTTAGTCAAACATGAAACTTGTAAGCAACATGAAAGCAAGTCAAACACACAACTTGCCATAAATACATAATGACAAAACTTGCCATAAATATGATGTGACTTATTTCTAATTTAAGAAATAAACTTGTGTTATGTTTTATGAAATGTAAACTTTAGTTAAACAAGACTTAAACACTTCAAGTGATGATTTATTCTTAGCTAAATTTCATACTTTGTCATTAACAAAACTTAGCAAAGATCGTAAAATATAAATAACGTTTTTAGGCGATATTTGTATTAACAATCTCCCCCTTTTTGTTGATGACAAAACATAAACTTTATTTAAAAGTAAGTCATGAGATTTAGTGTTAAGTCTTATAAAGTTAGTAGTAAAACTTGTTTTTGCAAAGAGTTAGCGAAGCGGAAATATTAAAAGTAGAACAAGTTTACTCTAAATTCTCCCCCTTTTTGTCGAAACAAAAAGTAGAGTAGTGAAGCGGAATAATGGCCATGCTCCCCCTTGGACGATACTCCCCCTACATGGAGTGCCAAGAGTGGGGACATGGATTTTGAACCTACAAAAGAAAAGTTAGTTTCCGCACAAGATATGTCATGAAAGCATTTCATGTTTAAAAACAACTAAGAGTTGTGAAGCGGAATAAAGCAAGACTCATGCTCCCCCTTGAATGTTACTCCCCTAAATGGAGTTTTCAAGGAAGGAAAACATGAATAATGAACCTACAAAAAGAGAGGTTAGCACAAGATTTATGTATGGTACCATATCAAGGTATAGTTCACTCATTATATCTAAATGGTCAATCAAACCCTTCAAATCTTTGTTGTAGAATTAATTTCATTTAACTTGTAAAAATTTGACTCTTAAAGAGTCAAAGACACAAAATTAAGATGACAACATCCTACAAAGAAAAACAAAAAAAAAAATAAACTAAGAACATAAAATGCTACAAGGAAATCATCATTTTCCTTCATGAGAAACATTTTCCAAAAACAAGGATTGGGTTGTTTGGGGATGAAAATGTGGATTGATGGTTGTAGCGGCTTTTATTTGGGGATGTGAGGAGGTGACTTGGTTAAAATGGTGACTTTTTCCAAAAGATACGGTTTTGTTTCATTTTGGAGACTCTAAGGTTGAGGTGAGTTAGACAAGGATTGAAGTTGGTCCAAAATGTGGTTTAGAATAAACCTCATTTCTTCGGATAACTCACGTAGTTCCGTTCGACATCTTTCACTAATGTGAGCGGTTCTCTCGCAATGTCCGCAATCATGGCGGGGAAGATTTGGTGGAAGAGAGGTTTGATTTGTTGGTGGTGGTTGTGTTGAACTTGTTGAGGGCAATGCCGTGTTGAATTCCATAACATGATTGATTTGAGAATCAACCATTCGTTTGAAAGCATTGAGGTGGTTTAAATGAGTGTTTATTTCCTCATTTATGTTTGGAGGTTGTTGTGGTTGTTGTTGTTGTGGTTCTTGTGGTTGAACTAGGTGACGAAAACTTGGTTCTCCGTAAGGATCACCATTAAGGTTTTTGTAAATGGGGTGAAACACAAATGAATGTGAGTGGGTATGACCTTGGTCATTTGGAAAAATGGATGGTCTAGCATAACGGTAAGCTAACCGTTCTACCGTCGCGGGGTAATAGGGTTCATGATTAAGTTGCTCATTTGGTTGTTGTTGTGTTTCCATTTGAGCAATGGTGTCAAAAAGTGAGAAGGATGGTTGACTTGATAGATCATCAAAAGTTTCCAAATTGGGTGTTGGTGATGTTGGTGGTGTATGGAAAAGTTCCATTGGTGTGAGTGTTGGTGATTGAGGTGAAGGAGTTTTTGATTTAAAAGCTTGTTGGGAAGGTGAGGTTGTCATACTCAAAAGTCTAGTTGGTGATGGGTTAGAGGCTAGGTTTGAGTTGCAAAGTGGTGGAGAAGGTGGTGGAGTGGCAAGATTGAGCAAATCTTGAATGGTAATCACATTGGTATTACAATGTGTTGAGGGTGTAGTTGAGGTAGTGAGGTTGAGAAAATCTTGGATGGGTGAGGAGATGTTGAGTGAAGCATCACTTGATGATGAAGAGCTTGACTTTGTGGTTTTGTTGAAGCAACAAGGTTTCACACTAATCCTAGTGGTTTTAGCACATGACTTAGATGACTCGGATGAGGTATTGGATTTGGTCATTGCAATGATTTTGGTTTTGATGTTTGAGAGAAGAAGTTTTGATGTTGATGGTGTGATTGAGTTGTTGCAAACCTTTCAAATTTATAGGATGAGAAAAGTGTTGAAATATGTGTTTTGATTTGATGTTTTACTATTCAAGGATTGAGTTTTCACATGATTTTCATGACCATGTCACATCATGTAATGTCAATCTAATGAAGTAGGGTGGAGTGGAAGACCAACCTTAGCACTCAATGCTTTGTGATCATGGAAGTGGTTTGGTTGAGAATGTATCAAAGGTTTGAAGGTTCCTTTAAAAGGGTTCCTTTGGTTAGTTATGTTTTGAATTTGAATTTTGGTGGGAAGTGTCTTACTAATTGTTTTAGGGATTGAGGTTTGTTCCAATATGGTTGTTGGTGTTAATGAAGAGTGTTTCTCACTTAGGATAATGATTTGACACTAAATCAAGTTATGAATTTAAGAGAAATGGCAAAAAATTTCTGCAGAAGACTGGCGGTACCCTGGGAATACACAGGCGGAACCCAAATTTGGGTTCCATCTGGTCCGTTGGGCCAGACCTGGCTTACCCAGGTTTTACACAGGCGGAACCCAAAATTGGGATCCGTCTGATCCGCCAGAACTGAAAAAGCAGACAGAACGCGTTTTAAACCCGCGAGACGTTTTTCAAAATTTTCGAAAAGTCCTAAAACTAAAAATATAATTCATATCTGGTTAGGAAATGCAAAAATTAGGCATATGGACACTCATCTCTTAAGACATTGACCGGGGGCTAACGGTTTTCACTTAACCTTAGTGAAATTTAACATAAGCATGAAATTGACAAATACCATCAATATTGTCATTAATCATAAAAGAGCACACCAAACATAATTCATCAAACATAATAAGTCATGAACATGAGAATCAACATAAATCACATAATTCACATAGTTTTAACACAAAGACGCTTCTAAAGCACACATAAGACAAACGCTCCTTAATCTTCTCACAACCGGTCAATCTTCCTTTTGAGCTTGTTTAGGTACCTTCCAAAACACTTGAACATTCCTTTGGTTTGCTTGAATTCTTCGGAAGCATTGTCAATGATGGGGAGAGCCTGAAGAAATTCTAAGGGAGGTAACTTAGAGTTTGGTAGATTATCATCGTCGCTCATGCCGGATGATGATGAAGATGGAGTAGGTGATCGAGTACGTTTGCCCTTATTTTTGAAAACTCGTTTGTCACTTAGAGGAACGAAGATGTGAGGAACAAGGAAATAGTCAAGGTGCATTCCTTTGTCATTAGGAGGAATGGGTGAAATTGCTCTAAATAGCCGAGTAAGAAGCATTCCATATGGAAGGGCGGTTTTTCCAACTAAAGGTATGTCGGCCATTCGTCGGGCTAGGTAGTAGGCTAAGTTGAATGGTTGACCAATGGAAATGCTATAAAGCATGTAACAAAGGCATGTGTTAATATGATCCCTATTTCCTATGGTACTTATGACATTGGCTCTAAGAATTTCTTCCCACTTCTTAAATTGTGGTTTGAGCTCATTGGTCTCCATACCAAATGGGTCCTTATCCACAATATTTCCCGAACGATTTTTCCTAGTGGTGGAGGCTCTAACAAAGAGATGTTCCTTGATTGTTTCCTTACAAACAAGAGGATTGTTGTATGGATGAAAACGCTCAATTGAGTCTAGGCTTGAAATAGGCCACTTATCCGTGTAGAGACAAGTACCTTCATTAGGAACACCAAGGATGATAGCTAAGTTTGTTAAGCCTATGAAATGTGGTGTTTGATTTGTTTTGAAAGTTAATGCTATCTCACCCGACTCATCAGTGTGGATTTCTACAGTTGCATAGAATTCTAATACGAACCTAGGACAAATTGGCTCATCAATATCAAGAAGACAATCAAAGTTGATTGCGGCAAAGTTTTGGCGAGTAGATGTTCCTTCTAGAAATGATGGATCAATTGTTCTACCTTCATGAACATAGCGTTTTTCTAGTGCCTTAAAGGTTTCTATTTGAACTTTGTTAAGACCTTTAGTCCTATGGTGTTTTGGCAAGTACTTAAGGGTTTCCATGTG
Source organism: Artemisia argyi (assembly GCA_030686995.1). Classification (NCBI taxonomy): domain Eukaryota; kingdom Viridiplantae; phylum Streptophyta; class Magnoliopsida; order Asterales; family Asteraceae; genus Artemisia; species Artemisia argyi. The sequence goes on along the minus strand of CM060709.1, from coordinate 44,259,368 downwards.
ATCGGTTTGATTTGCGTTAGGCATTTTGATTCCTAGAAAACACAAGAATTGTATGTTAATGACTTTTAATCAATGTGCATGTTCTAATATGTTCCTATATGCAAACAATGCGGAGACTTGATTATCTTGACTCATTTTGATGCCCAAATTGTTTTGTTTGAGAAGTAATGTTATGAAAACAAAAGATAACCAAAAACTCTCCTATTTGAATATATCTTCGATTGAAAATACCCGAAAATACATATTGGTTATGTATTCCCTTTAGCATTCACGAGATAATGTGCAAGTGATGTTTCAATAATGTTTTTCATTTGTTTTAACAATGTGGTGATGAATTGTGTTCTAGTCTTGGGTTGCATTTAAAAGAAAATGCCCTTGGTGTGTTTTGTAAATCAAAATAAAAACAAAAGAAAGATGCAATTCCTAACTAATGGAAGACATGATTAGTTAGACACCAAGTTTTTCATGAATTAAGAGGTTTTATGCATAAACCCTAAGATTATGGTTAATGAATGTAGATGAAAATGTTATTCTTGAATCAAGGAAGCAATTATGATTAGAACACTTACAAAGTTTGTTGAATTTGAAGAGATTTGATTGAAAGCTCTAGGATTCGTATGGATATGTGTTTTTTGAGAGGGTGATAGCAGTTTGTAAGTGAGTGCCTAAGTTAAGAGGGTGTTTGGGTTTGAAAATAAGAGTAAAAACTATCTGTGGAGTTGGCGGACCAGGCGGAACCAAAAAATGGGTTCCGCCCATATGCTCTGAAGGTTCCGTGGGTTCTGCAGGGAAAGACTTAAAAGGAATTGTCTTGATTTTTGTGGTTTTAACCTAAAGTTCAAAAACTAAGGTTTTAGGTCTTATGAGTCTTTGACTAAGCCTAGGAATTATGAATGCTTCACATTCAAGAGATTTTGTGAACGCGTTGATGGAATAGTTGACGTAGAAGACTTTCTTAGTTAAGACGTTCCTCAATGAACAATCTTACCAAGGCGATGATGAGGGATCACAATATGTCGACTAAGAACATAATGGATTGAATTGTTGCCGAAGTCGATGCTTCCAATGTTGATGAGATAAATTCCGTTGTTGATACGAGTTTGCTTGGAACTTGTTGATTGTGCTTCTCCATCCGATACAAATTTGAGAATCTTACGCGTTTTGGAGAATCATTTGGTAAGTAAGTATAAAAGTGCAAGTACCACTTGTGCTTTTCTCATCAACTTATTACCGACATAATTCCATTAGTCAAACACTATGGTTTCTATTCCCGTTCTTTTGGGAGACCATAATTCTAGTTGTGTAGTATCTTATGATGTATCCAACTAGGCTCAACTAACAAGTTGTTTAAGGATCTTCGTTAACACGAGCACATAGACAAAAGCTAAACATAATGTTGAATCTAAATGTTATGAGAACAAGTAGTCTTCCAAACATTTCTCTATGTTTAGTTTTTACCTACGGATTTACTAATCTCATTCTTGATAAATCATCAATAACTTAACCATTGAGAACAAGAGAGCAACTAGGAATGTCTTTAACTTAAAATCTCTTGCTTTTGGAGCTTGCTTTTATTGTCAAAAAGACTTTCAAATATTGACACTTATAATCACACGATTACTTCGAAACATTTATTTTGTTTCACTAGTCGTTTTACTCTAAATTCCAAAAACCGTTTTTGTTGAATTTGTTTAGACACAACTATGACCTATAAATCAAGTTTTATAACTTATGTCAATTTTACTTGATTCAATGTTTGACTCATGATGAGAAGATGTTATTTTGTACTTTTACTTCATGTTTGTCTTGTCATAATTTGGACTTTCGACTAAGTCATCATCTACCAGAGATGATATCTTAGAAGGAGAAGATTACTCGTTAAATGTTATATTCAACGATTCCTCGACTCTTTAAGTTTTCTTACTTAAGACACTATGAACTCTATTCATTTTGAAAAAATCCAAGAGGTACAACATCATGAGACTTTGTGTCACATTTGATGAGTAAATCCTAGATGTTAAAAACTCATTTTCTTTCACACATCCTAAAATATGCTAATGTGATTTATTTCACCTTGTGTGTTTTATGTGAGATTATCATAAAGAAGTGATTGAAGAAAAACACAATTAAAGACTCAAATAATGGTGTTTGAGAAAATTGTTTAACACAGGTTTGTTTTGCAAGCATCACAAAAGTGTTAGACATTTTAACACTTAGGAAATTCTTAGTTATCTCACTTGTAAGCAAGAGTTGAGTGAGACTTACTCAAGAGTTTTTCGTGTTCATCTCATGATGGTTAAATAACCAAAACACCTTATATCTCCTGCTAGTACTAAAGACTAAATTCCTCGTTGCATAGAGTCTAATCTTAGTTATTTACAAATAGCAGGTAGACACACTAGAGTATTACAAATAACACATATTTGAGCACATAATGCTAGAGACAAGATATAACCAAAGTCAAGTTTAAGTAATGCGTACCTTTTAAATTGCATAGAGATGCTATCAAGCGGATAAGCATTAAGCGTAAAAACTTGGTTTGACGACATGCTTAGAAACTCAATAACTCATGTATCCAAGAAGGTTAGACAATCATATAAAAGCAAGGAGTATGATAATCTTAATTCTTTTATCATGAGTTTCTATTAGAGATAGAATTATCTCTAAATCTCTCTTCTAGGTTAGACAAATTTTACTTGCTTTGTTTTATTAGTTAATGGTGCTTTTGAGTTAAATCCTAATCCGGTTTTATCTTTAAACAACCTTTGACTCCTCAACAATCTTTCAAGAGATTTTGAGCTTTCATCAAATTTAACTAATAATTTTTCCTTTCTCATTTTGCATATTAATCTCATGTTTGTAATCTAGACATAATTTACATTCTAGATTAATTTCAACATTACTCTTAATTTTAGACATTTTATCTTCTAATAAGATTTCCTTTTCAAAGATATTCTTAAGAGATTTTGAAGACTCGTTCTTGAAGATAGCTTTTAGGTCCATGTTGTACAAATGTTTAGAATTATTTTCTAGTTTAGAAAATCCTAGGATAAATTTATCAAAGCAAAAGAGTTTTATTTCAAAGTGTACCTTGCTTGATGTTTTATCTAGTATAGAATCACACACCGGATGATTGACTAAATCTTCATCCGAGTTATTCCATGAGTCGCAAGCAAGACTACTACGAGCTTGATACGAGTAATCACCAAGATACGCAAGCAGGTACATCCAAACGCACGTACTCATCTTCACTTGTACCTTCATTTAAAACATTTAAACTAGTAGCACATGTATTAATTTCTACTAAGTGTCTATCCATTAGTTTTTCTAAAACTTCTAATTCATATGTAAGATCAAATTGATCATCTTTGACTTGACATATTTCTTGATGAAAGTTTACCATATTTTTCCAAACATCATTAGCCTTTTGACAAAAATACATTCTTTCATATTTGGTACTAAAGCTTTGTAAAACATTGTTTTAGCTTTAGTATTTTTATCAAGTTTAAGATAGTTATCTCGGTTTTCAAAAACTTGTTTTCTTTGGTTTGAAATTACCAAAAGAAATAATATGCCAAAGATGTTGATCAATTGATTTCACATAGTTTTCAAAATTACTTTTCCATTCAAGTAAGTTTTCTTTTTTCAAATAGCGGTTGGTTTTGAATAGGTTGCCCTTCTTTGAGATTTTCAAAATCCATGGATCGATCCAAGTTTTAAAATACATTCTATTTTAAAGATCTTGAGTAACGTAGCTCTTGATGCCAATTGTGGAAAACTAGAAGGGGGGTTGAATAGTTTACCTCTTTAAAAATCCTTTTCAACTTAAGTATCTTTTAATAACTTTAGGTTTGATCAATAATATAGACATACCATTATATGTTTGTTTCTTTCTAAAGCTTTTAGTGTGAGTATCAATTCTAATTATACATGTTTCTTACTTTGAAAAGCTTTACTTGTGATGATCCTAACTTTGCTTGTTTAGTTCTTTGAAAAGCTTTTACATTTGTTTGAAAACATAAAGACAACTTTACTTGTTTTACTTCTTTGAAAAGCTTTATATGTAGTTAACAATTCTAACTAAATAACAATATGCAATAAGCAAAGATAGAGAAAGAAACGATCAAACCACAACACGATTGTTTATCGTGGTTCGGCTACAAGGACTCTTTTTCCTTGCCCTACATCCACGCCCCGAGTTTCCAACTCGAGAGTTATAAACACTAATCAACAAGCTCCTTTCACCGGCGGAGAAAACCTTACACGTCGCTTATACTTTTACCGACACAAAGCTAGATGTCGAGTTCTTTTACAAGGGTACAACCACTCCCACTCGTCGCTTACACTTTTACCGACACAAAGCTAGATGTCGAGTTCTTTACCAAGGGTACAACCACTCCCAACACTCTACGTATTTTGAGGCCTAAAATACTAACCAATCTCTACTGAATATACATGACACAAAGTAAGTATAAACTATCTAAGCTTATACATGATCAAGCTACCAAGACTTGCAACTTTAGAGTTGAAGCTTGCAACTTCTTTAATGATCTTGTGGAGTTCCTTGCTACATAAGAGAATCACACAAGTCAGAGGTTACTAAGTTAGTTGAGAGAATATGTGAAAATATGTCCTAAAGGGTTACACAAAACTAACAAGTGGTTTGGTATTTATAGCAAACAATACTGCATGCTCGGCGGATCAGGCGGAACCCTGAGATGGGTTCCGCCCGTGTACCCCCAGGGTACCGCCGGGTCTGCAGTAGGTTTTTGCAATAACTTCCCAAACCAAACAATGTCTTGTCTCATAACTTCTAGCAACCAAACAATGTCACATCACCTAAAGTTAGTCAAACATGAAACTTGTAAGCAACATGAAAGCAAGTCAAACACACAACTTGCCATAAATACATAATGACAAAACTTGCCATAAATATGATGTGACTTATTTCTAATTTAAGAAATAAACTTGTGTTATGTTTTATGAAATGTAAACTTTAGTTAAACAAGACTTAAACACTTCAAGTGATGATTTATTCTTAGCTAAATTTCATACTTTGTCATTAACAAAACTTAGCAAAGATCGTAAAATATAAATAACGTTTTTAGGCGATATTTGTATTAACAACAAGATTTGAGTTAAATAATATTATTGCTTAGCTTTAGGGATTTGATGACTTGATTATCTTACTATCGGCCTCAGAAGGCGGATTTTTGTGTCGGAAATTCTTAAGTAGGATGATTTAGAATCTCCTTATTTAAATGGATTGGGACGCCTCTTCAGTTAAATAAAGAAATTGTAAATCACCGAACCATAAGTTTATGAGACCTTACTTACATAAATTTGGACGCTTCTTTATGTAAGTAATGTGTTATAAATAAGTGGCTTAATTGTAGCCGATACGACTCCTTGACCAGAACCTTAGACGAATCATAGTAAACACTACTATATTAGAAATCCCGAATTCTCTTAGACACATCATAAGTAGTTAACATCAACTGAACTTCGGGACGAAGTTCTCCTTAAGGGGTAGAGACTGTAACAATTCGCAATTTCAGGTTAACTTTTATTCCCGAAAATTTCACTATTCACTTTTTACTATTCACTTTTACTATTCACATCCATAATTTTTATTTCATATTCTCATAAGTTAAACTATTTTAAAGATAATCCGAGAATTTCACACTCGTCGGATCATTTCTGCAAAAATCACGAAGCCGTGTCCGAGATTTACTGTTAGGTTTAAACGTCATTCTAGCATCCCGATATGTCCATAAAACACTATAAACAATAGAAATATGATTTTCTCTCATTTTAGGACAATTCCAAAAGTTTTGGAATTTTACGTTTTTCAGTTCAGCGTTTTACGCGAATTACGCGTTTTAGACCCGTGTTTCCAGTTTTTAGCAGGGTTTTAGCACCCGATAGATCCTACCACTCATTTTATATTTTATTATGAAGTATATTGATAAGTTCTAGCATATTTATAAGTTTCATATTTTTAGGATACCCGGTTTTACGTTTCGTGACTTAAAAACTTACGGTTAGCAATTTACGGAGTCAAAACTAGCTACATACTTAGGATATTATCATCCAAAGACCATGACTACTCATCTAGTCATCCTTATCCTCCTTGAACCGCCATAGGGAGGGGGAGTCACCATGTGTGGTTAAATCTTGACCATTGATTCTTTAGATCATTACAAGTGTCTTAAACTAACCATGGTTAAATTCTAACCCAATATATGGTTAACTATTTTTCCTACCCTATAAATACCAAGCTAAAACACATAGAAAACTTGCACCACACCTTCTTATAACCTTCAAGTCCTAAAACCTAAGGCACTTTTCTTATATTTTGTAAGAAAGTTAACTAGTTTTTGAAAGAAAACTAGTGTTTGATCTTCAATCTTGGAAATTTTCTAAGAAAAATTGTTATAACTTTAAAGTCTCCAAAAAGACGTCGTTATAACCTTCAAATAGCTTTGGACTTCAAGAAGGCGTCGTTATAATCTTCAAATAACCTCGGTTTATCATAGATTGCAAGAGTGAAGCTTAAGTCTATCAAAGTCCGTACCTTACTAGTTACTTACCTTTCTTTTAGAAAGCCTCAAGTTGTAAGCAAACCCTAACATACTCCTTGCTTAATTATCATTTTCATGCTCTTTGTGTTCCTTTCATGCTATATATGTTCTTGTTATTGTGTTCATGATGTTTAAAAATGGATAAAACAAGTATTGGTATACATATGTTAACTTATGACAAGTAAACAAGCAAACTAGTGATTTTTATGGAGAACCACGACCAAAATAGTATAACTATGATACTTGACACTTACTTACTATTATAAAGGACTTCAAAAGGAAAACATAGCAATTTGAATCACCCAAAACGAGTACACGAGTCAAAAGTTATGGCCATAAGAAGTTAGCGACACCAAAACGCCGAAACTGCCTATACCCTACTGTTTTGCATTCTGCCAATTTGAAAGTCACCCTTCTGCTCCGATTCATCAAAAAGTTAAAACACGAAAGTTGTCCGGAACGCCGTTTTCGTTCAGGATTAAAGAAGCTCGAGCCCTGAAAACGCTTTTCGAGTGATAATTTCTTCAAATTCTTAACAGCCCATTTTTAGACCAAAGTCACTATATAATAGTTATGTTTTACTAAGACCAAGAGGTCTAATGACCTAAAGCTAAGACCACAACCATGGCTAAAGCCAAGGTTGAGTCTCAAGACCATGGTAACAATAACCAAGGTTACGGCAAAGCCACGGCTAAAGACCATATAACTTTTAAAGATCAAAACTTATATATATATATGTTATCAAATACTACAATAGTAGGGAGCCTCATGTGAGGAGTTCATTAAGTAAGCCGTCGAGATGAGTTGTGGATTTACGAATTAAAGTGTCCTGGCTCCTCGAACATTTACTCCATGACTTCTGAATTATGTCGGCCCGAACGGTAGTAAGAGATGTACAAACTATACATGTTTCATAAACGACTTATATTCAAAGACTTACATTATATACTAAGTACTACATCATGAACATTATGCAAGACATATATTGGCAATTCTTCGTATTCTTAGACGTTACTCCAAACCTAAGTTGCAACGTTCTATTATAGGCTGCTCTTAGAGACTTTCGCGATTCGACTACCACTTTCATTTCTCATTACATAGACTTAAGGTGAGTCATAGCCCCTACTTTTTCATACTTGTTTTAACTCTTTGGGGGGGATACATGCACAACTACTTGCTTACTTGTACAAATACTCAAAACATTTATACTTGATTGTTTTATACTTGATTGTCTTATACTTGATCGCATTATACTTGATGTCATATATACATGATTGCATTATACTTGATTGTGAGACTTCCAGTGGCTCCAGATTAAGTTGCTGGATGACCATTGAGACTTCCGGTGGCTCCAAATTAAGTTGTTGGATGACCATTGAGGCTATTGATACATCCTAACATTTGCGAATGTTGGATACATCATAAACGTGAGGTCTTCGAAGATGAAGAGTAGACTCACGACTAATTGCTTAATTGTTTTGATGAACTTATACATGTATTAATCATACTATATTGTAGCAGTGGGTTGTGAACACACAGGTTGCAAGTCTCTTATGGCGGGACTTGCAACTGAGTGGATTCTCAATGCCTTTGCTGAGTGAACATTCTTTTAAGACTTTTCAACTGTTTTAAGACAAACTCTATGAACTCACCAACCATTGTGTTGACACTTTAGCATGTTTATCTCAGGTTAGTAAGGCGATAGCTAGTGCGTGGAACTTAGAGTCAAGCTGCATATTCTGAAGACTTACACTTTTATCATTTACCATTCAAAACATTTTGTATACATTTATGTATCATACTTTGGAATCTCATGTTTGTAACTCTGAATTCATTAATCGAATGGTAACTTTTCAAAACGTCTCATTTAGAGTTCGTTTTCTATAACTTGTACTTTGTATTATGAAGTAGCACCCCTATGACACAGTCTTCCGCTGCGGTATTTTGGGGGTGTTACATTAACTGATCAACTAATTTATCAATTCAAAGTGAAACATCATAATCAGGTTCCAAGAAAGAAGTTTTAAGGAATTTTGAAATCCCAAACTCTTTCTATCATGAACCTATTATATCAGCAGCAATGATCAAAATTCAGCAGCAATGATCAGAAATTTGTTGCTTACAGATTTCACTTGAAATAGCCTTTGAGCTCAAACATTCATACCTGAAATTGTTAGTCTAAAACCAAAAGAACAAAGTACAAAGTACTTGTCTTGAATTAGAATAATCATAGAACTAACTGTATGAATAACTTTTAATTGGTAATAGTAGTTTTAGATTACAAAGTTAGATGCATTAACAAAATATATATACAAGAACACATTATTTAAAAAAAATTAAAGATTAAGCATTCCAATACCTGCTACCAAGTACTGAAATCTACCAACATCAAAAGCTTTTGTATGAAGATCTGCAAAGTTTTGTTCTGAAGCAATTTTCATTACTTGAATTAACCTCTTTTCTTTGCAATCTCTAATAAAATGATGTCTAATTTCAATGTGTTTCTTTTTAGAATGTTGCACTGGATTTTTAATAATGCAAATTGTACTACTATTATCAATATGAATAATGGTATGTAAGAAATTGTACCCATAATCAAGAAGTTGGTTTTGAAGCCATAGAACTTGACCACAACAATTTGCAGCAGCTACATATTCAGCTTCAGTTGTTGAAGTAGCCACCATTGTCTGCTTCTTACACTGCCATGAGATAAGTCTACACCCAAGGAATTGACATCCTCCAGTTGTTGACTTTCTGTCCAAGCTAGCACCAGCATAATCACTATCTGAGTATGCTACCAAGTCAAAAGATGACTCCGCAGAATACCACAGACCCAACCTAGGTTGATCCTTGAGATATCTAAAAATTCTCTTGACTGCTGTTAATGAGAAACCTTAGGAGTTACTTGATATCTTGCACAAGCACAAACAGAGAACATGATATCAGGTCTTGATGATGTAAGATACATCAAAGAACCTATCATAGATCTGTATGTGTGTACATCCACATTAGTTCCTTCAACATCTTTAAGAAGTGGCTTCTCAGGATCAATTGGTGTGCTTGTTGTTTTGGAATCAGCAAATTGAAACTTTCTAAGAATCTCTGCAACATATTTGTCTTGACTAATAAAGATTCCTTATCTTGATTGTTTAACCTGCAGACCCAAAAAGAATGTAAGTTCCCCCATGGAACTCATCTGAAACTTATTGTGCATAAGCTTCTCAAACTCCAAACACATCTCCTTCCTTGTAGATCCAAAGATGATATCATCCACATACACTTGAACTAGCAAAAGATCCTTCTTATGCTTCTTGGTGAAAAGTGTCTGATCTATCTTGCCTCTTTGAAATCCATTTGAAATTAAGTAGGAAGCCAGTGTTTCATACCAAGCTCTTGGTGCCTGATGTAGGCCATATAGAGCTTTAACAACCTTGTACACTTTGTCTGGATGGTCAGGATCAACAAAACCAGGAGGTTTTGAGACATACACCTCCTCTTCAATAGTACCATATAAGAAAGCACTCTTGACATCCATTTGATAAACTGTGAATCCCATAAATGAAGCATAAGCCAAAAAGAGTCTAATGGCTTCAATCCTTGCTACTGGAGCAAAAACTTCTTCATAGTCTATCCCTTCTTCTTGTGTGTACCCTTGAGCTACTAATCTAGCTTTATTTCTTATCACTATGCCCCTTTCATCCCTTTTATTCCTAAAAACCCATCTAGTGCCAATTACCCTTACACCACTTGGTAAATCAACTAGCACCCAAACCTTTTGAATCTTAAACTGAAGAAGCTCCTCTTGCATAGCCTCCAACCAGCTTGAATTCTCTAGGGCTTTATGAATATTCTTTGGTTCATCTTGTGAGAGAAAACATACAAATAAGCAAGAGTTTGAAAACTCATGCTGTTTTGAAGCATAAAGGGCATCAAGAAGCCCTTGTTGATCTGAAGACATCAATTGTTGTCTTGTCTTTACTCCTGATTGTACATCTCCAATCACATTGTCCAGGGAGTGGACTTTGTGAATCCTTGAGTGTGGAGTAGAAAGAACTTGATAATCAGGTGGAAGGTTGTTGAAATCCACCTCATCTTCTGAGAGATTTGCTTGTGTTTCTTCTGATGGTCCATCAGCAGAAACATTTTGCGCATCAGCGGGAACGATTTGCTTATCAGCAGAAACAGCAGTGTTACTTCTGACTTGATGATGCGTGGGAATCGCAACAGGCTTTACCTCTCGAGGGATCTCGAGAAGCTTACAACCCCCACCAGGCAGTGTACCTGATCGTTGTAGTATAGTATAGTGACAAGTACCGGGGGATTGATCGTTCAGCTTAGGAATAGTGTCGCTAGGATTAGAAAGCCTAATTTACTAGTTCTAAAGGTGAGGGATGATTATTTTTGTCCTTTTTTATATTTTTATGAAAAGCAAGTTAAAATCTCGGGTTTTGAAAGAGTGGGCGGAATTAGTTGCTATTCAACTAACCCAAAACTAAGATGCAATCAAAATAAAATAATAAAAATGAAATTAAACAAATTTATACTAAGGTTGTGAGCAGTAATTGGAGAAAATGTGTTTACTTAGACTTCATTACTCCCTAGATATCTTTTACACGTTAATTACTTGTTATAATTGCATGGATGACGGATCGTATTCCTTAATACCATTCATGGGGTGGCATACATAACTCCCCAATTCTATGAGCTCTTATCTCCTCCTACACCATGACCCAGCACAACTATAGGGATTGTAAACAGTGGCTCATGCATTAAATACAACCAATAAAGACCTAGTACGCCTCGGTTCATGTTTCTTAAGACGTTCAAGCATGTTACCATTTGGAGATCTGCCAGTTTTCTTAAGCCTAACATATAAAATCATTCATCCAAGAACAAAAATAAACAAGTAATCAACACATAATCAATATCTAGGTTTCATTAGATCTAAGCAAACACAAAGGAGATCTAGCCTAGCATAATGGAATTGAGACAAGAACAAGATATAGACAACCAACACATAGACATATTGATTGAATTAGAAGAACACTTATCTGAATTACAATGCAAGGTATCAAGGGTTTGGAACCCTTGAAAAACCTGTAAAAGTTGTACCAAATTCGTCTTTAGGGTTTCTCCAAAACTTCTCTCCTTTTAATGTAAAAACTAGAAAACTATATATAGGAAAACTGGGCTGACGGCGTCAAGACAACCATGTGACGCCGTCACCTCGCCGCCAAATACTTCCTCGGACGGCCTTGATCTACTTATGACGGCCTATGTGACGCCGTCACCACCTACGGTATTTTATTCTTGGCACTTTGACGCCGTCAGGATGACTTTTGACGTCGTCATCAACTACGGTATTTTTTTCTTGATGTCTGACGCCGTCAGGGTGTAACTCTTGACACCGTCACCTAGTGTTTCCAGCATGGAAAATTGATACTTTGCCGTTTTCTTCACTTTTATGCTCCAAAAACGTCCAAAATGGCTTCTTTTCCAGAATTCACTCTCCAAGTACCTAAAATCACAAAAGGAACGATTTAGGGCAATATTTGATCAAATAAAGTCGGATTCGGGCTTAAATGACCCCCTAAAAACGGATCATTTTTCGCCTCATCATATACCCTTACACTTGAGATTTTCTTGTCCTCAAGCAAATGAGCTTTTATTCTACTCAAAAGACAAGTTAGGGGTCATTTAACACTAATATAAAAGTAATTACAACAAATAATCGTTCCACTAAAGACCAATAGACAAGCACGGAGATCATACACAAGCACCTCACAAATAGTGTTTAGATACTCACATCTCTCGGGTGTAATAAAGTAATATAACATTATGGAAATGGAAGATATCTCTCACTACCTGTCATAGCAAAATAGATTACCATAGGCTTGGGAAGGGATCAAACCTCCACCACATGGCGTAAGCACCTAGGATAAACTATCAAAGAGGTCTTTTAAAGGGTTGTAACGTTAGGTATAGGGATATGAATTACACGGTTTTGTTGGATAAAGGAAGTTTTACTGGTGGCGAGTTAACAATCTTGGTTAATTACATGTACAATATGGCGTTGCTAAGCCAAGACTAGACTCGACTTAAACTAATAAATGAAAAATAACAAAAACATAAAACGAACATAGAAGGAAACGGGATGGTAGTCCGTATGTTTTTTCTCTTTTTCTTACTTTTTTTCTATTTTTTTTTCTTGATTTTTTTTTTTTTTTTTTTTTTTTTTTTTTTTTTTTACATTCTTACCCTACCATCCAAAATAATACATCATAGGGGATGAGAATTCCCCTTACACTTGAATCTTTACATACTTTACATTAAACTAATCTAATGACTCGAATTAAGAAAATCAAAACACTTGGAGCACTTTTAAGATTAACGTACATATGGGGGTAATAAGTGATGTTCTTCCCCATTACTCCATAAAATAAGTACTTACCCATGAGTCCCAATCGTCCCAAAACAATATGTACAAGGATATGACTCGACTTAGCAACCATGTAATCAATTAGAAAGTTAACTTAGGGTTTAACAAATAACAATAATGCACTAAAAATGAGCGCATACACGGAAGGCTAAGGCGATTTGGGTGTACATTTAAGTGGGGTGTAACAAATTCTTCCTTTAAGTAAAATGCTTAAAGATAGAAACGAAAAGATAGGCTCGGAGGGGTGTACTAGGGGTATCGTGTACTAAAAATGAGTACAACGCTAAGGGTGTGGGAAAAATTAGTTAACTTAACTAGCCAAGTAATATGACTTAAATGGTCAAGTAATTATAATACGGGTTTAACACAAGGGTGATCCTAATGCCTCTTATCATGTAGTAAATCCTACCACACGAATGTAGTCTCACTAGCGGTCTCGGGATGCATCACTAACGCAAGTTCTAGAATCTAAATGCTACCGGTACACTCATAAGCACTAATAGTAAATGCTTTTCCTATCAAATCTAAAGGCGAACCTCACATTTTTGGGTGGAAAATTTTTCTGAATATACGGTTATGTGCTAGTCATACGATCTCCTATCCATGAGATGCTTGCTATGGCTAAAGTTTCACTCCTAAATGTTGTAAAAAAATTTAAATTTGGCGCTAAAATTACACTAACAAGTATTTCTCGTAGTTTTATTACACATCTACCATTAAACAAAACAAACTCAAGCAAAAGTGCATATGTAAGGTATCATCTTTTTACCCTCCCCTTACACTTAAGATGAACATTGTCCCCAATGTTCAAGTAAAGAATGAAAAAGTGAAAAAGTAAAGAGAATGAAATCAAATACTCCCCTGATTCGCTCGGTATGGATTTTAGGTTGGCCAGGTTAAATCTTCTTCCAAGAAAACGAACAATCAAAGCTTCCCTTCCAGAATATAAATCATCTCCTTGTCGAACATAACCTGTGAAACCTGACAAAATAGACAAGACAACCTCGCGTAAAATCGGCGGCATCCTATATAAGTTCCTAAATCCTAGAAAACAAAGTAAGATATAATGCTTGTGGAATGAAGTTTGCAGATCTCCTGGAGATTATAAAACTTAATAATTCACAAAAACCATAAGACTCCGTTAGAAAAACAAAACCGGTAAAATTTCCAGATTTTTAACTCCTGACGCCGTCAAGAGTAAAACTCTGACGCCGTCAGAATGGACCTGCAGAAATTCTTATGTTAAGTTTCCGGAAAATTTCTGGAAAAACTTGGTCCTACTTCCTGGAAAATCCTGCAAAACTTCATTGTGACTCAATACAAGCATTTGACTCTAACAAATACGAATATACATGTTCATTTATTATTGTGGAGAATCATGATCGGTTTGTTTCTTAAAAACATATTTGGGGTTTCCCCTTACACTTATCTTTTGCAAAAATACTTTTAGGTTGGAGTTAAGACTAGGCCAAACAACATAGTAAAGTATTTCCACATTTTATTTGAGAAACATGATTAACCAACAATAAAAATAAAACATGCATACGGAAGCAAATAACAATCAAACAAATAAAATCACACAAACATGGGTTGCCTCCCAAGAAGCGCTTTTCTTTATTTACGAGTCTTGTAGCTAGACTCAAAGTCATGGGTTACTACGTGATCTCATCATTGGAAATGATATACCCCATATAGTTGCGATCATAACTGTTATGGTGGTAGTGCCTCAATCTGTCGGTACTCGTAATCACCTTCCCACCTAATTTGCTTCTCAAGTTAGCTACCCCATCTTGGCTCAATCCTTTGATTGTGAATAGCCCATACCACCAAGGACTTAGTTTATTGGGCGGTATTGTTGTTTCTGAGTGTCTCAAGAGCACCAAGTTCCCTTCCTCAAATGGTGTATGATTTTTTTCATGTCGAGTATGTTCGAGTTCAATCAGAACCTTATTGCTTTTTCTTCTTTCATCCTTAGCTTTCTTATAGCTTTTGATCCTTGCCTCCCATGCAAGAATCTTATCTGAACACGAATGGGTGTCGTGCCAATGTTGTTTTTTATCATTCTCCAACTCAAATTCTCATGCCTACTTCGCGGGGTCATGGGGAAGCTAATCTTTCTTTTTCCTGATTTAAGCTCAATCTTCCTACCTTCATACTTAATGACAGCCCTAGCGGTGGTGAGGAATGGTGCTCCAAGGATTATTGGCATGCATCCCTCCCCTTTATCATCGATGATCATAAAATCAACTGGGTACATGAATCCTGCAACATTAACTAATACATCTTCTGCGATTCCTAGGGGGTATACGTACGAGTGTCCAACAAGAGATAACCTAACACGAGTAGGTGCTGGCATTTTTGACGTTAGTTGGATGTAGGTAGTTAGGGGCATAAGATTTACTTCCGATCCTTGGTCGGCGAAAGCACTAAGATGTTTCAAGTCCCCGATGCTTGTTGGTATTTCAAAGTTCCCACATGCTACCTGCTTAGTAGCCACTTTCTGTACCAGTAACCTCTCGAATACCGATCCTCCAGGAAGCGTATCATACTCATCTTCCTCTTCTTCCTCTTTCTCAGAAATCTGTCCGGAGGATTGGTTACGCCCATCACCCTTAATCCAATTTGTTATGGTGTTTTTGTTTATATCATGTTTCAGGTAGTAACTCAAAGTTTGGGACTCTAGTTGTTTTTCTAAGGTCTGTTTAGCAGGAGTTTCTACCTTCTCGTTATCTTTATGGACAATGGTGATGGAGTTAACAAATTGGGTGGTGGGAGTGGCGCTTTCTTTCCTTAGTAGTATTCGTTCGGGGGTTCTCTGATTGGCATACTCCTCCAATAGACTCAACATCTCATTCATTTTCTCCTACATTTATTCTTTCTGCTTATAAACTGCTTCTTCGAATCTAGCAAGCCGATCTGAGTGAGTTGCCATATACTCTCTCATCCTAGCCTCAAACTCCGAGCTAAGTTCCTTGGGAGGGGAACAAGGTGGGGCATAGTTCTGAAAAGTCTCGGCGTTTTCCTTAGAGGGTGATTCAGAAAATGGTGCCGAAGTTGTATTTGAGATAGAGTTGACAGTAGCCTATCTAGGACTCAAAGGTTGCCTTTGCCTTTCCTCAAAATAGTCAACCTTTGCCTCAAGTTTGCATAGGAGTTCATCGGGTACTTCGGTGGTTCCTCCAGATGTCGAGACTGCATTGATGGCCGCTTCTATCGTATGTTTAAACTCCCACAATTCCTGATTGTCAGTGGCGAGCTCCTCGATAATTGCCCAAGACTCCTCGGCGTTCTTATCACGCAGTTTACCTCCCGCGGCCCTGTCGATGGTGCGCTTAGTGTGATAGTCAACATGGTCGTAGAAAATCTGGACTAATAACCAAAGGTTTATGCCATGATGAGGGAGCTTGTGGAGGAGATCCTTAAAACGGGCCCAAGCCTCGTAGAAAGTTTCACCCCGCTGTTGCTCAAACATCAAAATGTCCCATCTAAGCATTGCAGTCTTTTCCGGCGGAAAGAATTGGGTAAGGAAGCGATTGGCGAGATTGTCCCATGTGGTGATGGATCCCGCGGGTAAACGCTCAAGCCATTGATTAGCTTGATCCCGTAGAGAGAATTGGAATAGGCGTAAACGGGTAGTCTCTCTAGTTTCAACACCTATGTCTATGGAATCTACGATTTTGAGAAAGTCCTTAAGATGTTGGTTTGGATCTTCGGAACGAAGTCCATGGAATGCACATCCGCTTTGCACCAACCGGATGGTGTCGGATCGCAAGGGGGTCACATTGGCTCCGGTGAGCTCAATGGTGTTTCGGTAGCCTTGATGGCTAGGTCGGGAGTCCTCTCCTAAGGTTCGGGGCCTAAGGGGTTCTAGTGGTGGGTTTTGTTGTGGTGGGATGACGGGTTCAAATATGTTACCACCTTCCATGATGTCGGATGGTAAAGAGTTACGAACAAAGGCACGAAGAAATAAGATAGACTAAAGAAGACCTAAAAATAAAAATAAAATCTTACTAGAAAGGAATCTAGCAAGTAGACCTAATAAAAAGAAATCCTAACCTAGACAATAACTATTCCCCAGGCTGCGGCGCCAAAAACTTGATGCGTGGGAATCGCAACAGGCTTTACCTCTCGAGGGATCTCGAGAAGCTTACAACCCCCACCAGGCAGTGTACCTGATCGTTGTAGTATAGTATAGTGACAAGTACCGGGGGATTGATCGTTCAGCTTAGGAATAGTGTCGCTAGGATTAGAAAGCCTAATTTACTAGTTCTAAAGGTGAGGGATGATTATTTTTGTCCTTTTTTATATTTTTATGAAAAGAAAGTTAAAATCTCGGGTTTTGAAAGAGTGGGCGGAATTAGTTGCTATTCAACTAACCCAAAACTAAGATGCAATCAAAATAAAATAATAAAAATGAAATTAAACTAATTTATACTAAGGTTGTGAGCAGTAATTAGAGAAAATGTGTTTACTTAGACTTCATTACTCCCTAGATATCTTTTACACGTTAATTACTTGTTATAATTGCATGGATGACGGATCGTATTCCTTAATACCATTCATGGGGTGGCATACATAACTCCCCAATTCTATGAGCTCTTATCTCCTCCTACACCATGACCCAGCACAACTATAGGGATTGTAAACAGTGGCTCATGCATTAAATACAACCAATAAAGACCTAGTACGCCTCGGTTCATGTTTCTTAAGACATTCAAGCATGTTACCATTTGGAGATCTGCCAGTTTTCTTAAGCCTAACATATAAAATCATTCATCCAAGAACAAAAATAAACAAGTAATCAACACATAATCAATATCTAGGTTTCATTAGATCTAAGCAAACACAAAGGAGATCTAGCCTAGCATAATGGAATTGAGACAAGAACAAGATATAGACAACCAACACATAGACATATTGATTGAATTAGAAGAACACTTATCTGAATTACAATGCAAGGTATCAAGGGTTTGGAACCCTTGAAAAACCTGTAAAAGTTGTACCAAATTCGTCTTTAGGGTTTCTCCAAAACTTCTCTCCTTTTAATGTAAAAACTAGAAAACTATATATAGGAAAACTGGGCTGACGGCGTCAAGACAACCATGTGACGCCGTCACCTCGCCGCCAAATACTTCCTCGGACGGCCTTGATCTACTTATGACGGCCTATGTGACGCCGTCACCACCTACGGTATTTTATTCTTGGCACTTTGACGCCGTCAGGATGACTTTTGACGTCGTCATCAACTACGGTATTTTTTTCTTGATGTCTGACGCCGTCAGGGTGTAACTCTTGACACCGTCACCTAGTGTTTCCAGCATGGAAAATTGATACTTTGCCGTTTTCTTCACTTTTATGCTCCAAAAACGTCCAAAATGGCTTCTTTTCCAGAATTCACTCTCCAAGTACCTAAAATCACAAAAAGAACGATTTAGGGCAATATTTGATCAAATAAAGTCGGATTCGGGCTTAAATGACCCCCTAAAAACGGATCATTTTTCGCCTCATCACTTGAAACTCTTGTTCCTTAGCTCATACTTCCTTGTATTCATCTTCAACATCTTCTTTAGAATTACCAGAAGAAGATTCACCATTTATTGAAGTTGAATCCACACTTTTATTTGTCTATATTGGCATTATCACATAATCTTGATTTGCCTCATTCTCTAATCCTTCTCCATTTGTTGCATCAGCAGTTTGTGAACCTGAAAATTCATTAGTTTCTGCAACAAAAGGCACATAATTCATTGATTTGGATAGAGATTCAAGATCAAATAGTCATTTGGGACCTTGACCTTCTACATTGGTTTTATTTTCCAAAAACTTCACATGTAGATTTTCCTTTACTCTTCTAGTTCTCATGTTGTATACTCTGAATGCTTTGCTATTGATAGAATATCCAACTAAGAATCCTTCATCTGCTTTTCCATCAAACTTTCCAAGATGGTCTAAGGTATTCAGAATTGTCACATGACATCCAAAAGGTCTAAGAAATCCTATCTCAGGAGTTCTACCTCTAAAAAGTTCAGATGATGTCTTATTGTGAGGTTTTACAACTAAAACTCTATTTTGAACATAGCAAGCAGTGTTGACTGCTTCTGCCCAAAAAGTTATAGGCAACTTGGAGTCAGCTAACATAGTTCTAGTAGCTTCTATTAGTGTTATATTTTTCCTTTCAGCAACTCCATTCTGTTGTGGAGTTCTTGCAACACTAAATTCTCTTTTAATACCTTTTTCTTTGCAGAAATCATCCATAACTCTATTTTTAAATTTTGTCCCATTATCACATCTAATGACTTTTACTCTTTTGCTTACTAGGTTTTCTATCTCTGTAATGAAGGTTTTAAGGATGCTAGAAGTCTCATCCTTAGTTCCTAAAAAGAATACCCATGTAAATCTACTAAAGTCATCAGTAATAACTAGACAATATCTCTTATGCAACAAACTTCTAACATTTGTAGGACCAAATAAGTCCATATGCAGCATAAACAATGATTGATTAATAGAGTTAAAAATTTTGGGCTTACAAGTGGCTTTGTGTTGTTTGCCTTTAAGACAAGCAATGCATGTTTGATCATTTTCAAATCGTTTTTTATGTAAACCTCTTACCAAACCATCTTTGACAATCTTATTTATGGTTTTGAAGTTAATATGACCAAGCCTCCTATGCCATTTCATAGATTCATCCAATGTGGCCTTAGCAATAAGACAAGTAAGAGAATCTTTTAGAACAATCTTCTTCATATCAACACTGTACATGTTGCCTTTTCTTGGAATTCTAAGAAGTGCTTGACTTTCATCAGGCATCTTAAAATCAGAAGAAAATACAAGACATTCAGTGTCAGTAAAGAGAACTTTGTTCTTTTTGTCACACATTTGTGAGACACTAAAAAGATTATCCTTAAGCACTTGCACATAGTACACATCTTCAAAATCTAATTTACCGGTTTTAATAGTACCTTTACCAGTAATTTTTCCTCCAATTCCTCCTCCAAAGGTAACATATCCTCCATCTACTAATAGAAAATCTGAGAGGTAAGACTTGCTGCCTGTCATGTGCCTTGAACATCCACTATCTGAGAATCCTTGATCTTCAGTATCTGCTGATGAATATCCCTCTGTGGTGAAAGCCATAAGAGCTGTCTGAGGAGAAGCTTCTTCTTCTTCAGCAGTAAAGCTCCAATCAAATCCTAATCCATCAATGGCTACCATAGCCTTTGGATTTGTTGATTCCCCTGTCTTGGACTTGCTTCCAAAACCTCTATTCTTGCTATCTTGTTGTCTTGGCCTTCTACATTCTCTTGAGAAGTGCCCCAACATATGACAGTTATAGCATTCTATCTTTGACTTGTCAAAACCAGCAGTATCATTGCTGCTGATGGTGAGTTTCTTCCCCGTCCTCTGATAGAATTTCTTAGCCCTCATGCTAAGAAGAGAAATTTGCCATTTTAGGTCCATCTCTTCTAAATCATCATCATTGATTTCTAAGAGATCTTCATGAGTAAGCATGGACCCATTATTCTGGCTTGTGAAAAAGGCACAACAAGCCTTTTCATTCAATATACCAAAGGTACTGCTTGATGAACTAGCAGCACCAGCTCCACTATCAACCTTTTCATCTTTAACTGGGTTTGAGATACTAGGAGATGACATAAAAGCCATGTTCCCAGTATATGAACTAGAGACACCAGTTTTCTTTACTTCTTGTTCCACAATTTTAAAGTTGCTATACAAATCCATAAGATCCATAGTGTCTATGTCTGGTTTATTCTTCCAAACAACAACATGCATAGCCCACTCTTCTGGTAAGCTTATCAGAAATTTTGAGTTTAAATCTTCTAGAGGTATATCAACCCCAAGAACAGCAAGTTGACTCACAATTTTCTGTAGCCTTGTAAACATGTGGTCAAGAGATTCATTCATGGTTGATGAGAAATTTTTAAACTGCTGCTTGAGAAGGGTTTTCTGGGTCTTCTTTGTGGCTTCATTCCCTCCATACCTTGCAACAATTGCCTCAAATAATGACTTGGCATCTTTGAATTTGCGAAAGTTTATAAGTTGATCATTTGGAATGGTCATCATCAGCATACTTCTGGCCTTGAGGTCATTCTTCTTCCTTATTATTTCATCAACAGTTGTAGGGATAGTTTGAACAACTGAAATTTCCCTACCTTCAACTGTTGATAAAGTGGTTGTGGGTTTGAAAGAGTTTCCATCTTCAATGATTTCCCAGAGAGTGTAATCCTGCACCTGGAAAAACTGTTCTATTCTTAACCTCCACAATTCAAACTCATTCTGTTTGAGAACTGGCAACTTTGCAGCAACATTTGTTTGAATAGATTCTGTATCCATTTCTTCTTCTAAATCAAAGATATCAACCTGGAAGCTCTGATACCAACTGAGAGGATCACTTGATTTGATAACACACTATGAGGTGTTGGACCTTTGTAATGCGTATATGTGATACTTTGAGTGAATATGATTAAGTGTGCGGAATCTACTTAACCACACTTAGAATGTTTATTTAACAAAGAACAATGAAAGTATTTCACCAAACGATTCAATATTATTGAAAATAATACGAGTGATCTTCACTATCACTAGGGTTACAAAGACCTTGAATCTTGTGTTTTGTTCTAATGTTTTTCTGTATGTATATGTCTATCACTATCACACGCGTCATCTGCATATACTCTAAGATCTTCCTTTTATAGTCCAAGGAAAGATCTTTTACAATCTATATGACTCATCTAATTTACTAGCTTATGACTAATCTTCATTCTAGCTAGATGATGACTTATTATGTTAGTCATTAAGATACAACATGTATCTAGGATTACAACTCATTTGGAGTGTTCAATTTGATGACTACAACAAAGATATTTTTCTTGTATATGAGTCAGTAGAATAAGTCGTACTTATCTACACAGCTGTTTGTATGAGTCATAGTAGCATCAACAGAATCCATCAGCAGAAACACCTTCAGTAGAAAACGTTCTTCAGCAGAATCCATCAGTGGAAACGTGCTTTGTGCTTTATCAGCAGAAACATACTTGATGTATTTCCTTAAGCCTTTATGTTGATTCTTGTGATTATTTAATTCCCAACATGCCGTCACCCATGTAAATCTATATATAGTTTTCGATTTTTCATTCATTAAAAGAGGACTTTTGGTAGGAAACTTTAGGGTACGAACCCTAGTCGAATTTTGCAGCTATTTTAGGGTTTCAAACCCTCTTTTCTTCCATGTTCAATTGAAGATAAGTTATCCTTTAATCATTCAATATGTCTATGTGTTGTTTGATTATATCGTATGCTTTTCTTTTCTTTAACATGTTAGCTTAAGTTTGTTTATGTCTGCTTAGATCTAATGAAACCTAGTTATTGATTATTGGTTGTTGGCTTGTCATTGATTGTTGTGGGTGATTAATTTTAGCGTTAGGCTTAAGAAAACTGGCTAACCTAGTTATTGATTATTGGTTGTGGGTTATTGATTTTAGCGGCAGACTCTTCCTTCTTCTTAGCGGCCAAATGGTGTTCCTTGGAGCAATCCTCTTTCCTCAACCCACTGTACAAAGCCTTCCCCTTATCGTTTTGTGCCATTCTTAGTTATTTTGATTGAATGTATTTTGTGCTGCGTTGTTGATAGTTTAGAATTTTATAGAATTTAATAGAATGTCGGGTTAGACATTAACCATACGCTAGTTGTAAATGTGGTTGGACTAAATTTCCCTTGGAAAAATAACCAAAACTGAGCATTGACCTCACCATTTCGGGTCAAGGGACGCATTCGGCCTCAAAATCTATAGTTTTGGACGCACCACGACGATTTTGAAAACTTAAGGGCCATGGCGATGTTTCGTGAAAAGTTTAGGGACCAACGGTGTATTTTGTGTACCATGAATAATGTGTTGTAAAAAGTGGTTTGAAGATTTGGATTGACTTTCGCATAACCATTGTCCTCAATATAATTTTTATTTTCTATATATAATTTGGGGTCAATTCCATATTTACCCAATATAAGCATCAAAATTTCATATCTCATTAAACATGCATCAAAATCATTGCACATTATACTTTATTCACTTGTAAGTTGGGTAAATATGATATTTTGAGGTTTCAATTGGGTAATATGGAATTATCCCTATAATTTGGGTGTTCATATATTAACTTGCTGATGTTTTTTTTTTTTTTAATTTCTTTGTTGTTACCAAATAGTGAGAAATAATAGAATTTATCAATCAAAGTTATTTCTCTAATTTCTTTTCTTTGCCTCATTTCATTTCACTGAATTTCTCTTTACATTACTCATTTGTGGCATCTGCCCTATAATTATCTCACATCATTCATATGTATTAAATTATGAAGAAGTTTAGGATATTAAATCTTGTCAAGACATGTAAGCATGAAACAAAAATTCATTATGGATGAAACATAAAATAAGCTTATGATTGGTTTAAACATTTTCAAAAAGCTACAATTGTGAACGCCGAATAATGATCTAAACAACCTATAACGCATCTTTAACAATTTCTCTTCAATTTTTTTAAGATTTTCATAAATAAATTCTAAGCAAATACAACTAATTAAGCTATATGTACAATTAAATTATAGATCACATATTGACCGGTCAACATTTGTAATTAATATAATATTTAAAACACCATTTTAATTAAAAGTATCATCTATAAAGGCACAATGTACAAAAAAACAAGCTGCCAAAAACTCTCTTTTTAAAATTTGTAAGACATTTCATTAAATAATTTTTTTAATAGTACAATCTTTTATTACATATAGAATAAACTTATGAAGCACAAAAAGTAACAGAATCATATACATATCGAGAATTCTTAAGCCCTCAAAATAACAAAACTACCTCCAAAATACATTGTTTTCTATGTTCAAACTTTCAAAATAAGAAAAGAAAAAAGAGTTGAAAGTGGACTCATATAAGATAGCATCATCTCAGAACTTCATAGTTTTTCATGCTTGCAAAAATATTTTTGCCATCCGTAAAGTAATTGTAATCATAAATAAATACTAATAGAAAAACTTTGTTCATCGAAGTCTTAATTGCAGAGT
Organism: Artemisia argyi; assembly: GCA_030686995.1. NCBI lineage: Eukaryota > Viridiplantae > Streptophyta > Magnoliopsida > Asterales > Asteraceae > Artemisia > Artemisia argyi. Next base: position 44,235,263 of record CM060709.1, on the reverse strand, counting down.
ACACGCGCGGACGCGAATACCCTGCTAGCATTGATAAAAAATTTTGTAAATCAATGCATTTAATGCAAAGTTTAAAATTAAAGCAATTCATCGCAATATTATATTACTAGCATTAAGTGGTGTTCCTTAACTATAATAACAAGAATTTATGACCACTTATTACAAGATTTGGGGGTTGTTTTTTTGCCACAAATCCGATATGTCTATGTATATCTATATATCGATGCAAGACAAGTGATATGGTGCATACAAAAGATTACGAGTTTAATATAATTTTCTCATTGTAATCTTAAGAAAACATGGTGAAAACAATGTTGAAGATGTTGTTCTTCGTCACATTATTATTTTCCATCTCTAGTAGTACGTCTTAGTCTCTATCGCTTCCTAATTAACTTTTGATATGTTTTATGAACTATTGTCGATAAAACATGTTTTACAGGTTGGCAAGTATCATGTCTTTTGGGTGACAAAGGTTTAGTAGTGAATCATCGAGCACAATTGAGAAGTCGCGTCGACGGCGTAATTAACAAGGACCAACAACAATTTTGTGATCCTGATCGTGATATTTGCCTAAATGTGTGCAAGGTTGGTGTACAAATATGTTGTGGTAATGTTTGCAAGTGCATTTGTCACGATGACTGCAATAATGAATGTGGTTAAATAGTGTGATATAATACATATTACTCATAAATCATTTGTGATGGAATCACAATAAGTAGATTTGATAAAGGAGTGGAATGAGAATGAAAATGATTGTTTCAAAAAAAATGTTATTTACTTTTTTCTCGTATTTTATGTGAAGTGGTTTTATGAACCTTTAGGCTTTGGGTACATGATATCATTGAGGTGCCGTTGGTTTGTTTGATGGAATCACAATAAGTATAGATTTGATAAAGGAGTGGAATGAGAATGAAAATGATTGTTTCAAAAAAAATGTTTGATATTATAAATTAGGTTTCAATTGAAATAAAAAAATTTAGAAGCATAAGTAAAATAGTTGGTGGGGTCCGTTAATTTGGAATCAATTTGCATACCTATCTAAATAAGGTGGTATGGAGTATACCCTTATATGAGGATTTGAAACCAAATCTGTGAGCCCTTCACTTTAACCAAACACTTAAAAATGGTAATCAAACTCATTTCATTGATTCCATACCTCTCAAACAAACACCTCCAATTTTGGGAGGTTCACTTGTTATAAGAATAATGCTAATCGATACAATTGACCTAACAAAGTTGCAAAGTAATTATTATCGTATTTTCGAAACTATTGTATTTCAAATTATTTGTTTTTAATGAAAATTGTAATATTTGTTTACTTTTATATATATATATATATATATATATATATATATATATATATATATATATATATATATATAGAGGTATGGGTTAAAATAAAAAAGCCCTTATAATAAAAAGTGTAAGAAGTATTGTGAGGGCGACATGTGTTACCCCTATGCCACATCATATGACACATGTCACCCCACCCACCCCCTCCTCCCGCAGAAAAAAAAATCCCGCCAAAAAAAAATTTTTTTTTTGGGCAAAAATTTTTTTTTTTCCCGCCAAAATTTTTTAGTGCATCACAGTTATAAAGTTACTGCATCACAATTATAAAAGTTACTGCATCACAGTTTTAAATTTTAGTGCATTGAGGTTATAAGTTATTGCAACATAGTTTATGCACTAAACTATTAACTATGATGCAGTAACTTATAATAAAGATGCACCAAAACTTAAAAAAGAATCGTATTTTAATTGTGATGCAGTTACATACATATATGATGCAGAAAACTTATGATAATTCAGTTTCTTTATAACCACGATGCAGTAACTTTATAACCATGATGCAGTAACATTAAAACCATGAATGCAGTAACCGTGATGCAGTAAAAGTGATGCAGTAACTTTATAACCGTGATGCAGTAAATTTATAACAGTGATGCAGTAAAAAAATTTGGCGGGAAAAAAAAATTTTGCCCAAAAAAAAATTTTTTTTTGGCGGGAAAAAAAAATTTTCGGCGGGGGGAGGGGTGACACATGTCATATGATGTGTCATATGATGTGGCATGGGGGTGACACATGTCACTCCCACAATCCTTCCTACACTTTTTATTATAAGACCCTTTTTAGAATAACCCCACCCTATATATATATATATATATATATATATATATATATATATATATATATATATATATATATATATATATATATATATATATATATATATATATATATATATATATGACAAAAGTAAAATAGCTATAAAGATAAATAGACGAGTAAAAAAAGAAGATAAATAGTTATTAGAATAAACAGTGATTAACTAATAATCCCTTTTACTCAAAAAAAATAATAAAAAGAAAAATAAAAATAAAAAAATAATAATAAACAGAGTAAATAAGTTGATGCTTGATATAACTGTATGTAATTTTGATGAAAAAAGAACATAATGATTAGGATAATTATTTTAATATATACTACATTATAAATCATTTGTGACATTTATAAAATAGAAGGCTTAAAAAATAAGATTTAACGCTTGCTTATAATGGAAAGAATTGTATTACTTGTTATTAAAGCACTATTTACCGCTATTTAAAGTATAAATACATTAACACATACAATTAATACACTATTTAAATCATCTTATCACTCAAATATATAACCATTTTACCACATTGTACAATCTAATCAATTTATTAATCATCTATTGTTAAAATCCAATAAGCCACACACTTAAAAAAAACACGCATCTTAAAATACATACAGCTATGTCAAATGCGTAAGTCTCATCAGGTATATCATTGAGATTAACAACTTTAATTACAAATTGTAGAAATGTTTTGACACAAAATAAATAATGCATAAAATAGTAATAGTATGTGCCTCGAAGAGATTTAAAAGAAGAAAATCACTCGATTACGTTGGAGACACTTATTATACATTTGCTACTTAATCTAATTATATTGGCCTAACATGATTATCCCGTTGGATACAAATTCATATTAATTGTAATTACATTTCTTTAATCCTAAACAATAAAAACACAAAACTAAATGAGCAATGAAAAAAAATGAGAAGTTCACAACTTTACAGAAAATATATTACTACGTATAACCTAGTAACGCACAAGTATCCTAAACAATACACCAAGTGATACGCTAAACCCCAAGTGATACGCTAAACCCACCAAGATAAGTGTAATTATTATCTTTTTTAATATTTTCATTAAAGTTTTCATATCATTATGTAATTATTATGTCTTTTGCTTCTTTCACAATTAAGCAATTATTATTATTTTTTAATTTTTGTTATATTTTTTTTACTTATTTATTTACATATACATATATAAAAAAAAGTAAGAAAATATTAAAACATTCATTGATAGATAAACTAGAATTACAATAATAGAACGTTGTATAATTATGTCGATATGTCCAAAAATTAAGGAAATGATAATAGTATTCACGAAACTATTCCAGACGACTAACATATGACTATATGAGTCTTCCCATCCAGATGCAATGTCACTTTTATATGTCCTCCAAAATGGATGAGTCATCGACAAAGGGCAACCTCCACGTAATGTCGCTTGAATATAACAGTTACCATTCACAAGTGTAATGACAATTGTCACATGTGGATTTGATTGTGGCGGGCAAGTCGTAGTACAGCCTTCGGCGTTTCCTCCATTAGTTAGATTTATGACAACTTTATTGTATGTAGAAGCAATAAATAATCAATGTTTGTCATTTCCAGCTAATTGTACGGTTTTATAGATTTTTTTATAACATGTCATTCTAAAAATATACTTTTAGTTTTTATGGTTAACATCTAACTCCCGCACCAAGTCTGACCTAATTCGAGGCCGCTGATCCTGAGATAGGCCAAGAGCGACAACAACTTATCGAAATCCGCAATTTACGTCACCTCTTACATCTTGTAAACATATCAGACAAGAACCTAAAATTTGTGGAAGTTGTTTCAAAATTCTTTCTGAATCGCGAATGCGTTCCAACAAGCTTTAAATTTATAAACAAGAAATACCTGTTAACTAGGAACACATCCAACAAGCTTTAAATTGATCGATACGCTTGATCTATTCCTTTGAAACGTTGGATCCGCTTACTTGAGACGAAAAGCCAAGTATCATGTAATGGTTAATAAACACAACCATTATTCAAAAACTTAAAACTTGTGGCACAAGAAAACTTACTATGATGATTGTCGACTAGGTTATTGTAACGTCCTCCATGAATAAAGCTAAGGGGGAAAAAAGTCAAAACGTATGATAGCTTAGCGTCTCTATATATATAGCGAAGCTAGGTCGGTGAGGAAAAAAAAATAGTTAGATACGTTTATTATTATAAGAGTAGGGTTATTTTACGCACCTTTATTTCCCTACATTCTAAGGGCTCATTCCACCATTCAAAACTTTTGATCTAACGGATTAGATTACCAAAAAATAATAATAATAATAAATAAATAAATAAATCTTGGGGTGATATCATATACAAACACGCCACGATAATGCGCTTGTTGAAATCCTCATTTGTATCATTAGTTATTATTGTTTGAATCGTGTTTATCGATTTCTATCATTTTTAGAATTGTGGTTTCCAATGTAAAGAGCTGAGCAGATGGAAAGAGAAATTGTAATCTTGGCGTTTTTAATTTTGAAGCATGAAAACACTTTTGAGTAACTTTAGTGAGAGAGTCTACCTAAAGCTACTCCCAACGCTAGGGAGTGAAGCATAGCAAGCATAACTCACGCGGCAAACATGGATGGGAGGCAAAAGTGAGTGGTCGGCAAGACGGCAAGCATGCAATTTGAGCAATGAAAGGTGAAGATTTCACCGTTCGTGAACCGTGTAAAAGTGGGTCCCCTTCTAATCTTTTATTATTTATTATTTGGTTGGTGAGTGGGTGTAATTTATTTAGTGAGGCATGTTTGTATAAAAAGTAAGTATTTTAATTAAAAATAAATAAATAAATAAATAAGTGTTTGAAAGGTGGAGTGGTGTGAGATGGTTGGGAAAGTGAGATGGTGGTGAAGGAGTGAAAAAGTTGATGTGAGACTGATGTGGAAGATGAAGTGATGTGAGTGTTGAGCTAGCCTAATAGATCACATTTTATCAAATTTCCTATTAAGATAACAGTCTACCTCAAAAAATCTTATTAATACTAAAAACCATGAAAACAAGTAATGCATAAGCTTAAATTAAGGTTTTTAAGTACAAAGGAATGTTCACTCTTTTAAGGCCTCATTTATCCGATTAATTCTCTTTATGCCTCTTGCCATGTTGAGACGACCTTGTATTCTCCTTTGCTTTCTTTCTTTTTCAAGTTCTTGGTGTTTTAATCTACGTATGAGTTCATCGTCGAAAGCTTTCCTAGTTTCTTCATCTTTGAGGATTTCATAAGATGCTTGCAGCCGTTGAAAATAGGCTACAGCATTAGGGTCGTCACCTCTCTTGTCCGGATGTAATTCCAAAGCCTTTATTCGGTATGCTTGCTTTACCTCATCCATTGAAACCTTGGTTCCTTTTTTTCCAGACGGCAACCCGAGAATAATGTAATGATCTGTGAAAACGCCCATATCTTTGTTCTACCTGCTCAAACACAAAAGAAAAAAGCGACATGCCTTCAACCTCAAACATAAACTAAAATTAGTATTAATCTTATTTGATCATTAGTGTTACTTACTAATGGTTATTAAAAGATATCAACAAACCTTAATGACGACTTTAATGTTGTGTTGGTCGTCTTCCAAGAACCCTAATGTTTGAACTTTGAAGGGGCTGAGGAGAATAATATATATGTGCTATCTATATGTATTTATAGATAATTACTTATTTATTTGTTAATAATTATTTTTATTAATGTTATTATCGATTTATTACCTTTCTTTAAATGGATACTAAATATAATGTAGAGTTTTAGTAATAAAGATCTAAATACTTAAAAGTACCTTTTTTCTAATCAATAGGTAAAATATTGTTTTACGAATCAATGTTATAATCATCCATGTTAAAAAGAAGTCCTAACTTTTAAGACATGACATAAAGTTGTGATGTCTTCTTGAGTCTACCAATCCATTTCCACAAGTACCAGTATTGGTTATGTTCACAAACCAGTCACCACCAATAAGGTCTTGAGTGATTTAGATACATCTCTTATTCGAATGCTCGTAGATAGTGAACTTGGATAATGTCAACTGACGCTCCAACCAATATGAGGTAGAAACCATTGGCATAATAACATAACTAAAATTAAATCAAATTAATAGGCTCTGGTTTGCATTTGGGAGTACACTGTCTAAAGTTGCTTCCAAGTTGCATTTAAGCAAATAGCAAATGTTTATCTGGCTAAACGTTTGAACTACTATTGTATTTTTGGATACCTTCGCTTTCAAATTCTCTTCTTCGTGTTTTCACAGGGTGGAAGTCTGGAGTGTTGGACATGTCAATACAGGCCTTCTAAAGGAGTAACTGGAAATACATAACACAAATCAACCCATTTATAGGTCAACGGGTCAAAATAACAATTTCTACCAAGGGTACAAGGGAAAGAAAAGAAAATAGTCAAATCTGAAAACATAACATTGTAAACACCTTGGTATTTACATTTTGATCTAACTTGGTGCCATAAAAAAACATAATAATACACCTAGAACAATGTGTAGTTAAAATTTGAAGTAGATGATCAACATTATTATTATTGAGAACAAGCTTATGAATACTCATCCTGTTGATGATTTTGATGTCTACGCTGAGATCTTCTATGTTTCCGGCTATGCTTTCTAGGTAATGTGGCTGGGATAGGGCGTCGAATTTCCTCTACCTTTGTTGGATGTCCAAACACGCAATCAAAAGGGTTTTCCATTGCAACAAACGCATTATTTATCTGTATTGTGATCAGTTTAGGAAATAAGAATATTTTGAACTCAAATGTATTTGAACTCGTATTAATTTCATAAATAAAGATAGAAATCATTCACAATCAAACGCTTTCAAAGATTTTATACATGGCAATTTTAACCGATTTACTTGCACATTTTGGTTGTGTCAAACGGGTCAAATGGGTTAAAATCAGAAGCTTCATCTTTGGGGAATGGGTCAAAAGAGTTGCAAGTCATCCAAAGTCTATTTTTCATGAATACAACATCCTAAATCAGTTTTGTTGACATAAATAACTGTGTAATAATGCTGTTTTGCAGTCATAATTAACAGACCAAATGTTTATAGAAACACGGCCCGAACCGACCAAACCCGACCCGGCCCAAAACCCGAATAAGGGCAAAACGTGAACCGAGAACCAAACCGAGTAAAAGCTATCAAAACCAAAACCAAACCGAATAAGGTCGGTTCGGTTCAGTTAGCTATTTCGAACCGAATAAGTGTGTTTTGACCTGAACCGGACCGAGCAAAACCGAAATAATTATACAAAACCGAAAACCGAACCAAGTAAGGTCGGTTCGGTCCGGGTTCGGCTGGTTTGTCGGTTCGGGTCGGTTTCCGGGTGATTTTGCTCAGCACTAATAGAAAGATTAGGAAAACGGACAAAAGTGTTTGCAAACACGTAACACAGACCTCGATATGAACAAAAGGGAAATCAAACATACGAGAGGCAGACAAAGATACTTACAGGTACTGGTTTGCGTTCTGGACCAGTTTTGGCATCATGGTCATAGGATTCATGGTTTTCTGTTCGTTGTTGGGGATGGGCTGCACTTTCAACAAAGTTATTCCGAAAACGCCACCTTGACTTTGGTATGTCTGATGTTGTATCATCAAAAACATTTTCACAGTAGAAACGTTTAGATATAAGCTTTGTTGTCAATGGATAATTTGGGTACCTTTTCAACATTCTGCAAGGCAAACATTATTTAGTATTAATCATAGCAGATAATATATCAATATAACATTAAAAGTAACAAGTACAAATGTCCATAATATTGATAGACGGGGAAATAACACCAATATGTTATTGTATGTAATGAACTATTTTTTCACCTTGTGAAGAAAACTTTTTCCGTTACTTATGTATGTAACTATGCAAGTGGCCTCCTTTAGCAAGCAAAATGATGAGGTGCAGCAAAATGGTGAGGTGGCACGCACCTCACCATTTTACCCTGCTATAAGAGGTCACTTGCATACCATGGTACCAGAATAAAAGTTTGTTGCATCAAAGGGTAAAAAGGTACCATGCTAATTTAGTATTTTTAACTTCTTGATATGTTGCAATGATTTGGTTTCACAGCTGCCCATTATATCAGAACCTGTTGTAAATCGGGGGTATCTTGGCTTTTTAAGGAAATGTATCTGACAACTAAAGGATTAAAATCATCAAACGACTCATATTTATGCAATGAACTACTTTTTAACTTGTGATCTAACCAACATTTTTTGGTTACCTACGCAAGTGACCTTCTGAAAGCAAGTAATATGGTGATGTGGCTTGCCACCTCATCATCTTACCCTGCGATAAAAGGTCACTTGCATAAGTTGGTACCGGAATGAAAGTTGTTGCGTCAAAAGGCAAAAAGGTCTAACTACTTAATATGTTGCACTTATTTGGTTTCACAGCTGGGCATTATCTCAAAACCCTCAAGAAAATCGGCAGTCTTTTGGCTTCCATAAGAATGATATGATTATATCTGACAATGAAACAACTAAGCTACTCACATATTTGCCAACTCTTTTTGCATCCGACTTCCATCCATGCTAAGAATTTGTTCAATGCATGAATTAACTGAAACCCTAAATCTCCATGTTGCAGCTACGGCAGCAGCTCCTGGAAATTCATAAAAAGATTCATATCATGTGATGACAGTAACAAGATATTGAGTTCGTGTTACTAATATCGACAAATGGTTAAGACTTGAAAGCATATGCATACAGCATACATACTACATACATGTATAACTATCTATGCATACATATAAATTTGAATTGCAATAGTTTGCCCCAATGGTTTATTTAATAACTGAGTTTAAAGTTCCGAATTAAAATGGGAGTCAAATGCACATACAAAGAGAGTTCACGAGATGGAAGATAGAGTCAATTACCTCCAGCAAGGTTGATCCGAAGCATCCTACTAAGACTTCCCGTAGCTGTGAAAGGAAAAAACTAAGAGCATTAAAAATTTTGGTGACTAAGCATGTAACTGAGCTAGTTGTATATCGATAGAAAAGGCTGCAAATAACAGAGTTGGCAATAAAACAGGGGATTAGTGACGTTATTTCAGAACACTAGTGAAGTTTGATGTTTATTGCCAAACTACTTGGTTCAGTCATCATATAGGAACTGTTAACAATGAAATGATTTTAAAAAAATATATATAGTAGTATAAAAGAGCGCCAGCTCATAAGCAAGAAGCTGGACCAAAAGGCTAAGATTGTTTTTGTTTCTATAGATCAAATTAGGCCTGTCATAACATCTTCAATATCCTCACTCACACCATACAAATGTGACGCAAAAGGTTACCTGACCATGCGATTGCACCACCAGTACACGCGCCAACGGTGAGCTGTCGAAGTGTACTTTCCTTCCAATTCATAAGAAAATTTGCTTCTTGACTTGAAAGCTTTCCCTGCAAACGTTTATTTCATTACAAAACTTTAGCGATTATACTATACAATTGAGTATTTATACATTAGTCGATGATTCAACATAAAGAATGGACATAAAAGGATACACTCCGAATATCCCTTACATGAGGTCACGTTAAATCAACTGCTTCTCATAATCATCAATATTAGCTAATCAAATGAGTTTCGCTGAAAACATGTTTTTACCTCGTGTTTCACACATCATTTTATATGTTCACAAAGAAAATACGAGTAACTTTTAGACCAAAGTAACATACTACATGACGCTTAGTAACCAAACCAAATCTACCAAAGGCCGGGAGGAAGTAAAGTAAAAATATATATATAAATCTATACGGCTATATAATGCTTTTGGGACTATTCTATAATTAGAAAGGCTTAAATTTAGACTTTTACTTGCTTATTATGGAAGGATTTCAAAATTAATTGGTTAGGAATGGTTAGGAAGCAGGTTGGTTGTTCAATCTAAAATTATTTGGCTTAACCATCTCTACTTATAAAGCATAAGGTCATGTTTGGCAACAAGCATTTGGAAACATTTAGGAGCGACAAGCGGTAAGCGTTTTAGATGAAAAGCTTGTTTGGCAACACCTCACCAAGCGTTTGAATATTGTGTTACCGCTCCAATCTAAATGCTTCTTGAATAAGCATTTCAGAACTGCTCCAAGCAGTTGGCTTTTGAAATTACATATGTACCCTCATTTATTTTATTTTAATGTGTATATGACCCTTTTTGTAATTTTACATTTTATAATTACTGCTACCGATACGTTACAAAACACGTTTTTTAAAACAAATTAACAACTACTGCTTACTGCCTACTGCTACGTGTCGCCAAACATAGTTTAAAAACAACTAAATGTGTAACCGAATAACCGAATCACGCAAAATATAGTTACAGGTACCCGCCGCCGCATTGCGCGGGTACCGTTCTAGTCATAACTAATCCATATACTAGTATTAAGCAATATAAAATATACAAGTAACTAAAACTAAGGATATATGTGAGGGCATAATTCCACAAAGATGATGATAATTAGAAAAAGTAATACTTGTTTGGATCGAAGGACATTTTCGAGGTCAATTAAAGATTCCGCCATTGCTAGCTACTCACTCCACTGATTGATTCCGTTTATTTTGGGGGAAAAACAATGGATTTAATCGGCTCGGGTCGGGTATTGATGTCGATATGTTGTTGTAATGAGTCACCACACTCACAAACACTACTCAAATGGGGAGTTGGGGCTTTTAAGTAGGGCCGAACATATAGGACAGAAAATAGAAAAAAATCGGAAAATCGAGCCGGACCGGACCCATATCGACGAACATATAGGACAGAAAACAGAAAAAAATCGGAAAATCGAGCCGGACCGGACCCATATCGAAGGGAATTGAACCGATCATATTCGGTTTGGTTTTAGTTCTATAAATTACTCTTTCGTCTCATATTAAATGTTCATTTTTTACTTTTAAAATCTTTTTTCTTTAACTTTTACCTTAAATATTTTTGTTTATATTATATTATTATATAATACTTGATGAAATTATATTTAACGAAAATATATTTAAAACTCAATTTATTCATATATTTTGCGTCAAGTATTATATAGCATAAATAAAAATATTTAAAGTTAAAGTGTCTAAAAAAAGACTTTGAATATTTAAAATGGACATTTAATATGGGATAAAGGGAGTAACAGTTTTCGATTTCTGTTCGGTTCGACCTAAAACCGAAAAAAAAATACACCTAAAACATATAAACCGAGCCGAACCGACCATATTTGGTTCAATTTCGATTCTATATACTAATGGTTTTCGATTTCGGTTCAGTTCGTTTTAGACCGACGCTCACCCATGCTTTTTAAGTAACGCATATCTAGGGTGTTTGATTTACTAAGGGTATGTTTGGCGGAATGGGTTGTGGCTGGGGACTTATATTATAAGTCGAAATTAAAATTTGTATTTTTATAAACTTGTTTGGCAAATGGGCTGGAGCTGGAACTTAGTATTGCAAAATTACTAAAAATGACATGATTAAATGAGTTTTTTGTATATGTTAGATATTTTTATGGGTAATAAAGTAATTTATTCTTCAAAAGCCCAGGGCTAAAGTTTTAGCCCCTTTTATGGGGCTAAAGTTTTTAGCTGACTTATTTTATAAGCCCTTACATAAGACCCATGACAAACGAGACTTATTTTGTTAGCCGACTTAATTGAAAAGCCCAAGCCCCTATAAGCTCTTATAAACCATTTGCCAAACACAGCCTAATAAGCGGTTATAAACTTCATATTATTAGAAGAAGCATGTAATCGTGCAAAGCATCGAGTTTGGATGTAGATATGGCAAAAAAATCTGAATCCAATACCCGACTTCGATTTGACTGGGGAATCCTCGAGTTGACCGGGTATTAGGATTGGGGTGGGGAATCCCCAATACTGAAAAGCGGGTATGGAGGCGGGGATGGTAATACTCTCGGGTCTCTGAACCCGTCTCCGAATATCTTTTCTACATAAATATAATTACTATATATATTTGTTGACATAAATAATGTATGAAAACGTTATTTATATTTTTCGATATCTCTATATTTTGACGATCACAAAATGTAAACTCGTCAATCGTTTGATTACTACGTAAACAAGTATTAAGCTAGTTTATATCATTATATCCAACTTAATCACTTAAGGTATGGATAAATAAGTGCTTAATACATCTCATGATCAAAGGGGTACTTAATTAACTAATACAAAGTTTATTTAATTATATAATCTTATTATATATTTTTTGAAAAACACTTTTGGTAATAAGGAAAAATGTTTTAATCATACTAAATATATGATTTCAAATATTTAACCAAAATCAGTTAGTTTTTCACCAAATAAACTTTCCCCACTAAAAGACAGGTTTTCTGGCCGTTACAGTTGGGCGGCCCCCTTAATTATAAGGGGCGGTCCCCTTAATTTTAAGGGGGCCGGCCATGCTTTAAGGGGGCCGGCCACGCTCCTCTGTCAGAACTTGTTGCCTATAAATACCACCTTAATTCTGGAATTTTTCCTCACCTTTTGCACAAAATTTTCAGATCTACAATCATCTAAAACTCATCAAAAACCCTTTGATCATTTGTATATTAATCCTTGTTTCAAGTGATTCAATTCCTCATCATCCATTCTCATTCTAAGTGCAAAAGAAGAACTCTCTACAACCAAGTTCAAGAAGTGTTGAAGAGTTGTTATGCATAGTGTATATATATATATATATATATATATATATATATATATATATATATATATATATATATATATATATATATATATATATATATATATATTCATTTGTGAATATTGTGGTGTGCTTGTTATTATTTGTTTAGAAGATATAGAAGTTGTGTAGATAGAAGAAGTTGATTAGTAGTGAAGTAGGATAGTTGTGAAGATTGGTGTGTAGAAGAAGGTGTGTAGAAGATTGGCGTGTATAAGATAGGTGTGAAGAAGATTGGTGTGTAGATTGGTGTGTAGATTGGTGTGTAAATTGGTGTGTATATTGGTATGTACGGTTTTCTCCGCCATAAGGGAGTTTGTTGACATAGTGAAAAAAACTCTCGAGTAGGTGACTCGGGGAGTGGAGTAGGAACAAGGAAGGTGTCCTTGTAGCCGAACCACTATAAATCCTTGTGTTGTGGTTTGATCTTTCTAACTCTTCTCATTACTTATTTATTTACCTTTACTAATTAGTTTAGTTAGTTAGTTATCATACAATTGTTCATATAGTGCAAGTATTGAATTCACATAAACAAGAATCGAAGTTTTTAAAACTAGCTTGTGCTTATAAATTTTAAAAGGACGTAAAACTATTCAACCCCCCCCCCCCCCTTCTAGTTTTCCACAATTGGTATCAGGAGCCACGTCTAGCAAGATTTTTAAAATATATTGTATTTTAAAACTTGTAACGATCTATGGAATCTGAAAAATATTTAGAAGGGCAATCTATACAAAGACCACCACTATTTGAAAGTGATGGATTTTTATATTGGAAAAATCGATTCGAAACTTATGTGAAATCAAAAGATCTAGATCTTTGGCATGTTATTACCAATGGTGATTTTTTACCTATTCAAAATAACCCTGAAACTAAGAAAGATGAAATCATACCTTTTGAAAAACAAAATGATGATTTAAAAAGAAAACTTGCTAAAAATAATGAAGCAAAAATGGTTATTTATAATGAGCTACCACGTAAAGAGTACGAAAGGATCTTTATGTGTGAAACCGCAAAAGAAATTTGGAACTCTTTATTAATAACTCACCAAGGTAATAATCAAGTCAAAGATAACAAAATAGATCTACTTGTTCAACAATATGAGCAATTCACGATTCCGGAAGAGGAATCAATTGATAATGCTTTTGCTAGATTTAACACTATCATCACAAGTTTAAAAGCACTTGATGAGAATTTCTCTAGTAAGAATTTTGTTAGGAAATTTCTTAGAGCTCTTCACCCAAAATGGCGAGCTAAAGTGACGGCTATTGAAGAATCAAAGAATTTGTCAACACTACAACTTGATGAATTAATTGGAAATCTGAAAGTCTACGAAGCAATTATAAAGAAGGACTCTGAAATGGTTAAAGGAAAACGCGAGCAAAGCAAGTCAATCGCCTTGAAAGCTAGAAAGGAATCCAACAACGAAGATAGCTCATCTTCCGAAAGCGATGACGAAGAATATGCCATGGCCGTAAGAGACTTCAAGAAATTCTTCAAAAGGCGAGGAAGATTCGTTAGACAACCACACGATGAAAGAAGAATATCTCAAAAGAATAATGATGACAAGTATAGCAAGAATGAGAGAAAGTGTTTCAAGTGTGGTGATCCGAATCACCTCATTGGAAAATGTCCAATGATGACAAGAGATCAAAATCAAAGAGCATTCGTTGGAGGTGCTTGGAGTGATAGTGATGAAGATGAGAATGAAACAACAAAGGATGAAAAGTGTCTCGTGGCCAAATCATCAAGTGAGGTACGTTCCGAATCCGAATACTTTAGTGATGAAAATCTATCATTAGATGAAAAAGATTTAGATAGTGAATACAATAGATTATGTAAAATAGGACAACTAGTTATGGCTAAAAATAAATCACTAAAATACATAAACAACCAACTAGAAAATGAAGTGCTTGAACTAAAAATTAAAATACGTCAACTTGAAAAAGGAAAAGAAATTGTTGAAGAATGTAAAACATGTCAAGAGCTTAAAAGTGAAAACAACATACTTAAGGATGAAATTTGCAAACTTGATAAATTTGAAAATAGTAGTAACTCACTTAGTAAAATTATAAGTATTCAAAGAATATCAGGAGATAAAACCGGACTAGGATTTAACTCAACTGAATCTTCAACAAGTGGAGCTAAAAACGTTAAATTTGAAAATGAACCAAAACCTTCAATACTTAATCCTAAACATTTACTCATAAAAAATAAAATAATACCTATCGCTAGTAATGAAGAAATAAAACCATTTTATAAACCATCTTTAAAAACCGAAGTTGGATCATCTAAATCTAAAACAAGATCTAAAACTCCACCACCTAGGAAACCAAATAATTCATATCCTAGACCTAAAACACCTTAACCAAGAACAAACCATAATAGACGAAACTTTAACTATAATCAACAAATGTGGAATTTCAATCCGTGGGGAGTGTTTCCACCTTATATGCATCCAAGTCAAATACAAAACATGTTCGGACCAAATAACTTTGGACAAATGAAACAATGGGCACCAACGTAAATGATATTCGCCATCCAAACATGGAACTTTTCATTGTCACCTCTTGTCCGATTTACTTCTTGAAGACCTTGAAGATTAACGCATTAAAGACAAAAGGTACACATTTCCTTTTAAGTTCCTTGTCTAGAAATGCATGCTTAGTTTAGTGTGTTATATTTATGTGATTTTACTTGACTTATTTATCTTTATTTTTTTTTTCTCTATATTATATCTAAATATACATATATATATATATATATATATATATATATATATATATATATATATATATATATATATATATATATTTATATACTTAGCTATATTTAGGATCTTACAACCTAGGAAATTCATTTGTTGATTTTCTAGAACTAGAGATTGTTCGTTTACGAACATCTCTTTTCCCCATTTGCCTTATTGAACTTTAATGTTCAATCAACACTCATGCTGATGAAGTGAGATGAGTCGAAAAATCTATGGATGAAACAAACTCCCGGCTTGCGTTGCATACGTCTCCCTCCTATGTTCTCGTCTTATAAGCCCATACTAATAAAATATATATATTCTTATGAACTTTCCACAACGTTCTCGTGTACTTGACAACTTGATAAAGTTCAT
Organism: Artemisia argyi; assembly: GCA_030686995.1. Taxonomy (NCBI): domain Eukaryota; kingdom Viridiplantae; phylum Streptophyta; class Magnoliopsida; order Asterales; family Asteraceae; genus Artemisia; species Artemisia argyi. Next base: position 44,219,261 of record CM060709.1, on the reverse strand, counting down.
CCGAAATGATCAAGAAAATTTAATCGGCAAATTGTCGATTAAAAGTGTCAAGTAATTCCTTTCGTGCGAATACCCTCCAACGTATTTTTAATTAAATATAAATCTAATACATACATATGAATAAATATATATATATATATATATATATATATATATATATATATATATATATATATATATTTTTTTTTTTTTTTTTTTTTTTTTTTTTTTTTTTGCTCCTTCCAGAAACCAAAATCACAAAAATCGAATTTTGAAGGGCGGCCCCTTTAATGTTTAAGGGGACCGGCAGCCAAATGTAGGGCGGCCCCCTTAATGTTTAAGGGGACCGGCCATCTGAGAGCTCAAGCCCGTTTTTCCCTTTCTTCCTTTTGCCAAACACTCCACTTTTTCATACTCCCCTTCCACTGCTTCTGCTGTGACGAAAACCAAAACCCAAAAACCTCTCAAATCACTTCCAAATCACATAATTCGGGTTAATTCGCAAAGGGCAAATTCATCTAACACAATCACCATTACTTATTGTAAGTTTTTCATAACACATTTCATCTAATTTCATCTTATTTGATCATACTCATGATTATGCATGTTTTATAAAATTCGTCAAATTTCATAATTTCTTTCGAATTAAGCCTTAAAACTCCATAACCAAATGCTTCCCTTAGGATTAGGATGATTTATCAACACTAGAAACTAGTTATTATGAACTATCATGTCGAAAAATTTTTTTTTGAAAAATTTCATACACTCCTTTTCAAAATTTTAGTAAACACATTGTTGAATAATGATTTGAAAACGTGTTAAAACTAATCACATTGTACGTTTGTAACTTGTAAAACTTGAAATTACATTTTTCGACTAAGAAAAATTATATTGGTTCACAATATAGGGGTGTTTGGATTATGTCCAAATAATATCGAAACATAGTCATTATAATTTTTATAAAACTTTGTTATAATTATAAATCTTAAAATTGTTTATCGAACTCGTCAAGATATATAATTCATATGTATATTGACGCACTTGAGTTATAAGTCACTAGTTAAGGGAGCGTTTGGTTTATTACTAAAAATGACATTTTTAAGCAAAAATACAAACCATCTTTTTCAAAAACAAATCACATGCATAAGAAACTCGCAAGAAATAGCTAGTTTTACAATCTAATGTAAATCTAGTAAATTTCATGATATATTAAGATGTTTAAAGGGGCGTTTGGATTTGTCCATAACTACTAATTAAACATCGTAAAGTATATCTAGAACGAGTTAAAAAACAATATTAAGGAACATGGTAATCTACTTCTTAGGATTAGTAACGAAGTACGTTTACGTTCCAACATAAGCCTTGACAATAAACATATATTTTTATCTTCCTTTATATTTATTTTAGTCTTTTTGAATTGTTGATGTGTTTAGGTGAAAATGCCCAAAGCAACTACCGAAGATCTTTCTAACACTAAAAACTACATTCCCAAAGTTTCTCAACTCCCTACCACATCTCCTTCCATTGGACTTATCTATCGTCAAATTGAAGATAGAAATATTCATGAGGGACGTGTAGTAGATCTTGCTTTTGCTCAATCCGACTACATAAATCGCGTGTTTACAAGCATCAACTTCAATTGTCTTTACGAAATAAATGAACCTATCATTCCTCGTTTCATAATGGATTTCTATAGCCAAGTCACCGTCCAAACCAATGATCTTGGTTTCATCACCATCTCTTTCATGATTCAAAATGAATTTATCACCCTCACTCTCGAACAATTTGGTCATATCCTCCAAATTCCATTTAGAGGTCAAGCCGTTTTCTCAAACGAGTGGGACCTCGAATCTCTTAATCGCTATCGACCAACCTTCGGCCCATATCTCGACGAAATTCCTCATCCCGACGAAATTCGTCAAATCCTTGGTATAGATCGTGCCACCACAAGTCGAAAAATAAAATCCAAAAACATTCAAATCTCTCCATACCAAATTCTCCTCAAAGAATTAAGCCCACACATGAAGCGTTGGGAAGAACTCATTCGTGAGAATGCGTTTGGTACTGGAGGTCACCGGGACCATCTCCCGGCTAGCCTTGCTCACATGTTGTATTGTATAGCTGTCGAAAAGCCGTACAATTTGGCCTACTTCTTTATCAAACGGATTGAGTGTGCTAGAAAAACTCCCAAAGCCAACCTTCCATATGGAATGTTCCTTACTCGTATCTATCGTCATGTTATCGAGTACTACCCCGATCTTGACAATAGTATTTATGAGTCCATCTACCCCACTCTACGTACTCTCGCTCTAAAACAAGCTCGACGAACTCGAAGTGACAAGGGTAAACCTCGTCGTCATAGCTTTCATGGATCATCCTCAAGGCAAGATGATGACGATGAGGAGGAAAACATCGATGATGTTAGTACCCCTTCGTTTTCTGAGTTCGTTGACAATTTAGAGGATCTTGACTATCCCAACTATTCTACTCCATCTCCAAGTGATCAAACTGAAGAAGTGCTTCATGAACGAACTACCGAGATGCTTAGAAGACAAAAGAGCTTGCACGAAGAAGTTAGAGGTGGCTTCAAATCTATTGGGAAGACTTTGAAGGGTATCTTCGGGAAGAAAAAGAAATGATATGGCCGGATTATGCTTGTTTAACAATGTTTTATTTTTATGTCTTGTGTGCCATTTGTCCGAAGTTTATTCGGAAATACTTGTTATTTGAATATGTGTTTAGGATGATAACTTGATTATCTTTGATATTTTTATGCATGTTTCTTTTGATCTATATATATATATATATATGTTTGCATGATTAGTTAATGGTTATATAACTATATGACATGTATGCTTTCTAATAAACCAAAACAAATGTGAGATGTCCAAATTGAGCTTGCTGCATATTCAAACCAGAACATAACATCTTTCCAGAAAATTTAAAAAAAAAAAAAAAAAATTGGTTTCTGGGTCGTCAGATGGGCGGCCCCCTTAAATCATAAAGGGCGGCCCCCTTAAAATTAAGGGGACCGGCCACCATTTAAGGGGACCGGCCATCTGAAACAGTTTTTACACTGTTTTCTTTTGTATCATGTGATCCCTTTTGCTAGTCCCAGCTATCATTACTCTTAAAAACCAAACTGATTTTGGAATATAACATTACAATTTCAAAATAATTCCACTTCTAAACATGTTTTCCCACTATATAATCCCCATGCATGTTTAATTCTTAATTCATCATCCTCATCACTCATATCCATCATCATGTCATCACCAAGAACCACCCATTCAAACAATGCCAAGAAACAAAAACTTGTCATTATACCACCCAAACAACTCTTCATTGATCTTACAAATGAAGACAACACCACCCCATCACCACAACCTCAATGTTCATCTCCTAGTGCACCAAATGCACCCTCCAAAACACCCTCAACAAATGGACATTCTACTTCCTCCATACCATCCACTTCATCCATTAATGACTACATAAACACCCACTTATCCTCTCCACCAATGGTTCAACCATCACAACCTACCAATGAACACTCCACCCTTGCACTCACTCTCTCATTATCACCATTAACACCTCTTGATGCACATTTCTCATCATCTCCTATCAACCCACCAACCTATAACCCCGTCCCATGGAGCTTACTTGAAGCTCATGGAGACACTTGCCTTTGTTGCATTCACAACCGAACAATTGTGTTCGGATTAAGAGATGAGATCCAATACATGTTTTCTCATATTGAAAACATGTTGCATCAACCACCAACAATGAACACAACCCCTCCACCACCATCAACAAACACTCCTCCTCCACCACCATCTCCATGTTCACCATCCATTCCTCCCAATTAAACATGCTTGGTGTTTCACAAATAAAATTGTGTTAAACCTTTTTGGATGGCAAGCTCTAGAGAGGACTCTCATGTTTGAGACTTGGTTTATTATTTCTATGATGATTGTAAGCCTTTAAAGGCTTTTGTTAGTTGTAGCATTACTTGTTCCTTTTGTTGATGTAATGCTTGATGTATTATTTTCCTTGATTAATGATATGGTTATGTTTAGTCTATACTCTTGCATGCTATATCCATATATATATGTTGCTTGCCACTAAATATTTTTGCAAGATATCCATATCCCAATTCCTTTTGGCCTCAAAATGAGGGGGAGTATACTTCAAGGGGGAGCTTCCATCAACTTGGGAAAACCTTTTTGATGCTAACAAAAAGGGGGAGAAGTGATATAAACTCACTCTAATACTTGTATATAGACTAATTTTCGACTAATGAGTTTAAATTTTGTAATCATCAAAAAAGGGGAGATTGTTGACATAAATAATGTATGAAAACGTTATTTATATTTTTCGATATCTCTATATTTTGGCGATCACAAAATGTAAACTCGTCAATCGTTTGATTACTACGTAAACAAGTATTAAGCTAGTTTATATCACTATATCCAACTTAATCACTTAAGGTATGGATAAATAAGTGCTTAATACATCTCATGATCAAAGGGGTACTTAATTAACTAATACAAAGTTTATTTAATTATATAATCTTATTATATATTTTTTGAAAAACACTTTTGGTAATAAGGAAAAATGTTTTAATCATACTAAATATATGATTTCAAATATTTAACCAAAATCAGTTAGTTTTTCACCAAATAAACTTTCCCCACTAAAAGACAGGTTTTCTGGCCGTTACAGTTGGGCGGCCCCCTTAATTATAAGGGGCGGTCCCCTTAATTTTAAGGGGGCCGGCCATGCTTTAAGGGGGCCGGCCACGCTCCTCTGTCAGAACTTGTTGCCTATAAATACCACCTTAATTCTGGAATTTTTCCTCACCTTTTGCACAAAATTTTCAGATCTACAATCATCTAAAACTCATCAAAAACCCTTTGATCATTTGTATATTAATCCTTGTTTCAAGTGATTCAATTCCTCATCATCCATTCTCATTCTAAGTGCAAAAGAAGAACTCTCTACAACCAAGTTCAAGAAGTGTTGAAGAGTTGTTGTGCATAGTGTGTGTATATATATATATATATATATATATATATATATATATATATATATATATATATATATATATATATATATATATATATATATATATATATATATATATATATATATATATATTCATTTGTGAATATTGTGGTGTGCTTGTTATTATTTGTTTAGAAGATATAGAAGTTGTGTAGATAGAAGAAGTTGATTAGTAGTGAAGTAGGATAGTTGTGAAGATTGGTGTGTAGAAGAAGGTGTGTAGAAGATTGGCGTGTATAAGCTAGGTGTGAAGAAGATTGGTGTGTAGATTGGTGTGAAGATTGGTGTGTAGATTGGTGTGTAGATTGGTGTGTAGATTGGTGTGTAAATTGGTGTGTATATTGGTGTGTACGGTTTTCTCCGCCATAAGGGAGTTTGTTGACATAGTGAAGAAAACTCTCGAGTAGGTGACTCAGGGAGTGGAGTAGGAACAAGGAAGGTGTCCTTGTAGCCGAACCACTATAAATCCCTGTGTTGTGGTTTGATCTTTCTAACTCTTCTCATTACTTATTTATTTACCTTTACTAATTAGTTTAGTTAGTTAGTTATCATACAATTGTTCATATAGTGCAAGTATTGAATTCACATAAACAAGAATCGAAGTTTTTAAAACTAGCTTGTGCTTATAAATTTTAAAAGGACGTAAAACTATTCAACCCCCCCCCCTTCTAGTTTTCCACAATATTAAAGCACATTTAAAACGGCGTCGTGTATCATGTGGGCTACCCCGCTTTTTTTCGGCCTGCCATCTTCTCCAGCTTTAGTCCACCTATGCTTTGGTCTAGTCCATTTGCCAAAAAAGATATACACAGATGACGAAGAAGCTAGAACAATCTCACTCACATATTTCCTGAAGCTTCTTCATCTTCCTATCAGTGGTGTTCACTCAATTATGAAGGTGTGGAGGTTATACCGTGATAAAAAATCACTTCGACCCAGTGGTTTTCACAGACTTCTGGGTTAGATCCTGATCAATTAATGTGTTTTGCTGAAGTTTTAGTTATATTTCTATAAGATTAAGTTGGTTAGAGCCCCATGGTGGATAAACAAGATACATCGCATAGGTTTGTTTTAAATTTTTTGGATTTCAAATATCGATTTATGGTTATTTTGCTTTGTTAAATCTTTTAATTAGGGTTTCGTTATAATTTGGGAGTTTTGTTAATTTCGCTTTTCCTTATGGTTAGGTTAGTGGTCTTTTTTAACTTGCTAATGTTCTTTGCTACTGTTTATCAATGTTATGATTTTGATTGAAGGTCTTATTGGTTGTGCAAAAATTAGGGGGAAAAAGATGTTGGGTTTAGCGCATGATTAGTCATTTTGTGGTTACCCATGCCGAGGGTTTAGTATCGCATCTTAAAATTGATTATTTGCATATTTATGGTTCGAGATTGCTTATATATTTTGGATATGCATTGTTTACCAATGACTGTATCTTGCAGGGGCTTCCATAGTACTCCTGCTATCTACAGTTGATAAGGAAAAGATGCAGTGCTTAGTTGATGCTTGATGCGGTTTAGGTTACAGATGTTACTTTTCTATGATGGTTTCTATGGTGAACTCGGCTTGAATGATGATCACTTTGACGCAATTGTTTCTAAACCGAAAAAAACCTGATCCGGTACTTCTTATCCCATCTTATAAATTTCGGTACTAATTGTTCAATTTATAAGAGACTTGAGTACTGGAAGAAGAATGGAACTGATTACGTTTGTTTTATGAAGTATGTGTGAGCTTCTAACCAGGGCCCATTTCAACGGCGTAGTTATAATGAGGCGAAAAATGAACCACTTTTAGGGGGTCATTTAAGTCCGGAATTGAATTTATTTGATCAAATATTGCCCTAAATCGTTCCTTTTGTGATTTTAGGTACTTTGGGAGTGAATTCTGGAAAAGGAAGCATTTCGGACGTTTTTGGAGCATAAAAGTGAAGAAAACGCCAAAGACTTAATTTTCCAAGCTAGGAACAGTAGGTGACGGCCTCAAGAGCATTTTCTTGACGGCGTCAAGAGTAAATTTCATGACGGCCCAGTACAGAAATGAAGGCGTCACAAGGAAGAGCGTCAAGAGTAAAATACGTGACGGCCTGGAAAAAGTTAATACATGACGGCGTCAGGTGTAGATCAAGGCAGTCCGAGAATTCTTTTGGCGGCGAGATGACGACGTCACCCATTTGGTCTTGACGCCGTCAGCCTCAGTTTTCTATATATAGTTTTCTAATTTTCATTCAAAAAAAAAGGAGAAGTTTTGGAGAAACCCTAAGGCCGAACCTATTACGAATTTTACAGGTTTTTCAAGGGTTTTCAGCCCTTGAACCCTTACATGTGTAATTGAGATAAGTGTTCTTCTAATTCAATCAATATGTCTATGTGTTGGTTGTCTATATCTTGTTCTTGTCTTGATTCCACCATGCTAGGCTAGATTTATCTTGTGTTTGCTTAGATCTAATGAAACCTAGATGTTGATTATGTGTTGATTACTTGTTTATGGTTGTATTGGATAAATGATTTCAATGTTAGGCTTAAGAAAACTGGCAGATCTCCAAATGGTAACATGCTTGAACGTCTTAGGAAACATGAACCGATGTGTACTAGGTTTTATTGGTTGTATTTAATGCATGAGTAAATTCTAATGATCCCATGTTAGGAGTGAAGTAGGCACTCATAAGATTGGGGAGTTAAGTACGCCACCCCATGAATTGTATTAAGGAATACAATCCGTCATCCACGCAACTATAACAAGTAATTAACGTGTAAAAGATATCTAGAGAGTAGTGAAATCTAAGTAAACACATTTCTGCACTTATTGCTCACAACCTTAGTTTAATTTAGTTTTATTTTCATTTCTAGTATTTTATTTTGATTGCATCTTTAGTATTGGGTTAGTTGACTAGCAACTAATTCCGCCAAAATCCTTCAAAACCCGAGATTTTTACTTGCTTTCTAAAAAATATAAAAATACAAAAAGAATCATCCCTCATCTTTAGAACTAGTATTTAGGTTTTCTAATCCTAGCGACACTATTCCTAGCTGAACGATCAATCCCCCGGTACTTGTCACTATACTATACTACAACGATCAGGTACACTGCCTGGTGGGGGTTGTAAGCTTCTCGAGATCCCTTGAGAGGTAAAGTCTGGTGCAATCCCCACGCATCAAGTTTTTGGCACCGCTGTCGGGGGAATAGTTATTGTCTAGGTTAGAATCTCTTTTTATTAGGTCTACTTGCTAGATTCCTTTCGAGCAAGATTTTATTTTTATTTTTAGGTTTCTTTAGTCTATCTTAATTCTTTGTGTATTTGTTCGTAACTCTTCACCACCCGACATCATGGACGATGGGAACATATTTGAACCCGTCATCCCACCACAACAAAACCCACCTCTAGAACCCCTTAGGCCCCGAACCTTATGAGAGTATTCCCGACCTAGCCACCAAGGCTACCGAAACACCATTGAGCTCACCGGAGCCAATGTGACCCCCTTGCGATCCGACATCATCCGGTTGGTGCAAAGCGGATGTGCATTCCATGGACTTCGTTCCGAAGATCCAAACCAACATCTTAAGGACTTCCTAAAAATCGTAGATTCCATAGACCTAGGTGTTGAAACTAGAGAGACAACCCGATTACGCCTATTCCAATTCTCTCTACGGGATCAAGCTAGTCAATGGCTTGAGCGTTTACCCGCGGGATCCATCACCACATGGGATGATCTCACCACTCGTTTCCTTGCTCAATTTTTCCCACCGGGGAGAACTACTAAGCTTAGAAATGACATCTTGATGTTCCAACAACGCCAAAATGAATCTCTTTATGAAGCATGGACTCGTTTCAAGGACTTACTCCAAAAAGTCCCTCATCATGGCATAGATCTTTGGCTCCAAGTCCAAATCTTTTATGACCATATCGATCTCTCCACGAGGCGAGTCATTGACCAATCGGCCGGTGGTAAGCTACGTGATCTAAGTGTGGAACAATCATGGGAACTCATAGAAGATCTTGCTCTCTATGACAACGAAAGTTGGAATGATCCCCGTGATTTGAACAAAGCGGTCAAGGCAATATCTTTGCCTTCGAATAACTCTAGCACTCCCGACCGTAGGATCATGGAACTTGAGGACCAACTCAATTTTCTCATGAAATCTTACGAAGCTCCTAAGCCTTCAAGCCAAGTGAATAAAATCACTTCTTCATGCGAATTATGTAGTGGTCCCCATGACACTCGTGATTGTGTGGAACTCCTCGGAACAGCTTTTGCGGACTACGCATCCTTGCGTACCGACGAAGCGGGAGATAAGTGGTACACTTTCAAGCCCGAGCCAAACCCGTACGGTGATTCTTACAACCCCTCTTGGAAAAATAACCTAAACCTTAGGTGGAAACAAAATCAACTCAATTCTTCCAATCCACCTAATCGTTACCAACCAAATGGTCCACCCTCCAACCGTACTTTCAACAACAATCCTTCTAACAACTATGGTAGTACCAACAATCTTGAAGGATTGATGTCAAAATTCATGGCATCTCAAGAAGCTCGCATAGCTAGGTTTGAAATCGAATTCAACCAACAACAAACGGAGATGACCAACAAGATTGACAACTTGTTGAAAGCCTCAACAACCAAGTGTTAATCACACCTAGGAAGGACACTAGGGACACCAATAACGGAATCCAAATTAAGGACCCCTCATCATCTAAACATATCCACTATGTCAATGTTGTCACCATTAAGCCAATAGATAAGGAGATAGAAGAAAGTGACAAGGATGAAGTTGGAGTAGAAACCGAAACTAGGGATGAAAGCAGGGAAGTTGAGGTTAATAAGGAAAAGGGGTTAGAGGAAGTAGAAACTATAGAGAAGTACTTTGATAAGTTGCCCACCAAGGAAGAACGGGAATACCATAAAGATTTATTCGATAGTCCCGAGAGACCATATATCCTTGGCACACCCCTTATCAAAATGGGAGACCCCTCTAACATCAACATACCATGCAACATCGGGCACATGCATATATGGAAAGCTTACATCGATCCTAGATCTCCTGTTAACATCATGACTAGGACTTATTACAATTGGGTGATGAAGAAGCAACTTGATTTTAGGATGATGCCCAATAAGAATCTGATAAGTAATTTTGTAGGAAGAGTGAAGGGATTGCATGTGATTATAGGCAATTTCACATATGAGATCGATTTTATGATAGTAGAAGACACTCGTCCGGTGATAGATGATTGCCTAAGCCAAATAATATTCGGAAAACCATTTGTTGAGGTCACTAGGATGAGTTATGATCCGACTCTAGGGATAGTTAGATTTAAGGAAGAGAATGATGAGATTGCCTACCAAATGCCCTACAAGATTGAGCAATACCGCCTCCTCTCTAATTTAGAAAAGGAACACAAGCAAGCAGCTTATTATAGGAATGATGAGGATAGACGTAGAGGAGTAGAGTATGTGAAAAATAGTGTGGAAAACTAGAAGGGAGGTTGAATAGTTTTAGCGTTTTAAAATCTTTTTAACTTGTTTAGTTAGCTTTGAAACTTTCCGTTTGATCAAAGATATATGCACAAACACAATATATATAACATGCAAGTAAAGGAAAGAAACGATCAAACCACAACACGAGTATTTATCGTGGTTCGGCTACAAGGACTCTTTTTCCTTGCCCTACGTCCACGCCCCGAGTATCCAACTCGAGAGTTTCTTTCACTAGTCAACAAGCTCCTTTCACCGGCGGAGAAAACCTTACACGTCGCTTATACTTTTACCGACACAAAGCTAAATGTCGAGTTCTTTTACAAGGGCACAACCACTCCCAACACTCTTTGTATTTTGAGGACTAAAATACTAACCACTCACTTCAGAATATACACAAACAAATGACGCGTAAACAATACTAGTTTACACAATACTAAGCTACCAAGTCTTGCAACGTTGTGTTGGAAACTTGTAACTTTTAGACGACCTTGTGAGCTTCTTTGCTACAAAAGGAAACTTCACATATACAATGTTAAGGGGTTAGAAGAAACGGATCAGTGTGTGTGTAAAATATGTGCTCAAGAGGTTGGCCAAAAATCAAGTTATGGCTTGGTATTTATAGCACAACAAACTGTGGGCTCGGCGGATCAGGCGGAACCCTTATTTGGGTTCCGCCCGTGTACCCCCAGGGTACCGCCGGGTCTGCAGTAGGTTATGCAATAACTTCTTCAAACCAAACAAGGTCTTGTCACATAACTCCTAGCAACCAAACAATGTCACATCACCTAAAGCAAGGCAAACATGATACTTGCAAGCAACATGAAAGCAAGTCAAACACATAACTTGCCATAAATACATAATGACAAAACTTGCCATAAATGTGATGTGACTATTTCTAATTTAAGAAATAAACTTGTGTTATGTTTTATGAAATGTAAAATGTAGCAAAAGTCTAGTTTATGCAAGTCTTAAAAACTAAGATTATGTTTTGCTTAAAAGCTAAAGTTTACATTTTGTCGTTAACAAAACTTAGCGAAGATCGTAAAATATAAATAACGTTTTTAGGCGATATTTGTATTAACAATCTCCCCCTTTTTGTTGATGACAAAACATAAACTTTGTTTTTAAGTAAAACGCGAAATCTTGGTTTTCAAGACTTAAAAAAATATTAACCTTATTTTACTTAAGAGATGAAAGCATATCAAGTATTAAGGTTTAATATATTTCTCCCCCTTTTTGTCGAAACAAAAAGTAGAGTAGCGAAGCGGAATAATCGCCATGCTCCCCCTTGGTCGATACTCCCCCTAAATGGAGTACCAATATGGGAAACATGGATTTTGAGACCTACAAAAAAAATGGTTAGTTGATGATATATATAGTCAAGTTTGTAGTTACCACACACATTGCAACCATAATGACAACACAACTTTGATCAACCAACATTGCACAAAGTAAGTAGAAAGAAATTTCATTTCAAGTAAAATATTGACTTATCAAAGTCAAAAGACACGAAATGTTGACTATTTTTCTACTTAATAACCAAATAACTAAAAAATAACCAAGAAAAAAAAAAATCCTAAATTCCTAAATTGAGGCAAACGGCCTTGAAGGTTTGTCTAGGATTTGTTAGGGTGGGAAAGTGCATCCAAACGTTCAATGACATGTTGGAATGCAAACCGGGTTTCGTTTTGGAATTGGTGAAGCAAGGTTTTTATGCTTTCACCCATTTGCTCACAATTTGAGCAAACATGGGGTTGGTTGGGTGAAAATGGGTTGGTTTTGGTTTCTTGGTTTAGGGGTTGGTTTGGTTTTGGTTCTTGTGTGGAGGATGGATTTGGTATTGAGTCAAGCAAGGTGGTTGGAAATTCCATTGCTTGATGAAGGTGATTGTCTACCATGCTTTGTATTTCCTCATAAGAAGGAAAGAAAGACTCATAGGTTTGGGGTTGAGAAGGTGGTGGAGTTGGGTGATCATTGTGTTCAAAATTTGGTTCTCCATAAAGAGGACCATGGATTTCACGGTATATTGGGTGAAACAACAAAGGTTTGGGTGGTTGGTACACTTGTTGTGATGGTTGGGTAAGTTCAAGATCTTCATCAAGGTCAAGAATTGACCCTGGTGAGTGGTTTGCAAAAGGTGGTGGTTGGGTATGTCTTGGTGGAAGATCATTCAAATCTTGGACATACGGGTGTGGTGATGTTGGAGGAGACCCGAAAAGTTCCATAGGTTCAACTTTTGGGAATGGTGATGGTGATGGAGTCTTTGATGGTTGAGTTGGAGCACTTGGTGGAGTTGGGTCAATAGGTGATTTAGTAGGTGGTGGAGTGTGCTCATTTGGTTCATTGGGTGATGGAGTTGGAGATGCTAGGTTCAAAAAGTGTTCATTTTTTATGGGTGATGTGAATTCATCCGAAGATGAGGAGCTAAGGTTGATGGATTGGTTACACCAAAGTGGTTTTACACTTATCCGGGCGGTTCTCTGGATGGGTCTTGAGGGTTGAGAGGTGTTTGTTGACTTGGTCATGGTTAAAATGGTTTAAAGTTTCAGAATTGTGAGGGAGAAGGTGTGCTTTGTTAGTGTTTAGGAAAGCTTAATTTATAGTGATGAAGGTTTGTGGGAAGGAGTGTTTGGATTTGATGTTAGTCCATACAAAAATGGTGGTTCCTAATGATTTGGAAAACTTAATTGTGGGTTGTCAAGTCATGGAAGATAATCCAATGAAAATGGTGAAGTATGAAGACAAGTTTTGCACTAAATGCTTAGTGGTTTTGGTGAATTTGTTTGATGGAAAAGTATCAGGGATTTCAAGGAGCCTTTAAAAGGGATCCTTCCTTTATGTGGGAAGGAGACTTGAGGTGGTTATGGCTATTTTTGAATTTTGGCGGGAAATGGGTTTGGGTGAGTTCTAAGGAATGCTAAGTACCTTAGTAAGCTAAACACATTGCAGGTAATGGATTTCTAGCTAAAAGGATTGGATTTTGGTGTTCGGATGTTGAAATGTTAAAAGGAAAAATAAAGATTATGCAGGCAACTGGCGGCACCCTGGGAAAACACAGGCGGAACCCATTTTTGGGTTCCGTCTGGTCCGTTGGGCCAAACCTGGGTTACCCAGGTTTTGGACGGGCGGAACCCAAATTTGGGATCCGCCAGTTCCGCCAAAGCTGAAAAACGGGACAGAACGCGATTTAAACCCGCGAGACGATTTTCAAAATTTTCGAAAAGTCCTAAAACCAAAAATATAATTCATATCTGGTTAGGAAATGCAAAAATTAGACATGTAGAGACTCATATCATAAGACTTTGACCGGGGGCTAGCGAAATTCACTAAACTTAGTGAAAAATTGATAATCATGAAAATTTGACAACTTGCCAAAAGTTGTCTTCCTGCAACATTGTTAGTTAAAACATGTTCCATAGTGTATCAAACATTGTACTAGCACACAAATACATCATAAAGATTGTTTAAACTACCAAATTGTTCCAATAGCACCTTGTGCCAAACACTCCTAACACACCCGCACTCATTGACGGTCCATCTTCTTCTTCATCTTCCCGAGGAATCTCCCGATGTTTTTGAACATCCCTTTTGTTTGCTTGAACTCCTCCGACTCATTTGGAATATCCGGAAGTTGGGAAAGGTATTCTAGAGGTGGGAGCCTAGAGTTTGGCAAATTGTCATCTTCACTCATTGAGGAAGAAGATGATGAGGTAGGAGGATGAGGACGTTTTCCTTGGGCTCTATACATTCTCTTATCACTTAGAGGGACAAATGTATGTGGAATGAGAGAGTAGTCAAGTTGAAGACGGTTAGGAGTTGGAGGAATGGGTGCAATGAATCTAAAGAGACGGGTCAAGAACATTCCATATGGCATAGCCGTTGTGCCATGCACGGGAATGTCGGCCATTCTCTTGGCCATGTAGTAAGCAAGATTGAAAGGTTGCCTAGTGGACAAAGAGTAGAGCATGTAGCATAGGCAAAGGTTGATATGGTCTCGGTTTCCTATGGTGCTTATAACATTGGCTCTAAGGACTTCCTCCCATTTCTTGAATTGGGGCAAGAGTTCATTAAGTTCCATTCCATATGGATCTTTATCAACCTCATTACCCGTTCGGGTTCTCCTAGTAGTGGTTGTCCTAACAAAGAGGTGGTTACGGAGTACATCTTTTGACACAAGTGGTGTATCATAAGGATGGAAACGGTCATCTAGGGTGTCAAGGGTTGATAGGGAGTGCAAATCGGAGTAGATACAAGTACCTTGGTTTGGAATTCCTAGGATTTGAGCAAACTCCTCAAGAGTGAAGGAGTATAGATTGCCACTAACCCTAAAGTTGACGGATAAATAATCATAATCACCCGTGGATAGAGTGACGGATGCATAGAACTCAAGAATGAATCTAGGACAAATAGGCTCGTCTAAAGTCAAAAGACACTCAAAGTTGATTGTGGCAAATTCGGCATAAAGGTTTGTGCCTTCTAGGAAAGACGGGTCAATGGTTCTACCCTCATGGACATAGCGTTTTTCTAGGGCTTTGAAAATGTTGACTTGGTTTGGGGTAAGGCCTTTGGTTTTGTGGTGTTTTGGGAGGTACTTAATTGTGTCCTTATGGTCGTAATGGGTTAGAGGAGGCATGATGATACCTAGAACAACAAAAATTTCACATTTTAGTTTAAGTAAACTACTGTTTTAATGTGGATGTTCTAGTGTGTGCCTATATGAAAACAATGTGGAGGTGCGGTTATCTTGACTTATTTTGATGCATCAAAAGTGTTTTATAATGTAAGTTTTGTTATAAAAACAAAAGATAACCCAAACACTCCTAGTTCAATGTAGCTACGTTTGAATGTACCCGAAAATACATATTAATTATGTATTCCCTTTAGCATTCAAGAGACATTATGCAAGTGATGTTTTGAACATAACGTTTTGATTTTGTATTCTCAATGTGAGACGAAAAAATATTTGTCCTACTTGTGAGAAATTTTTGCAAAAATTTGACATGGGGTGGTTTAGCAAGTATGTTTACACTAAGTGAGAAAGCACTTCCTAACTATGGGAAACATGATTAGTTTTGTTAAACACCTAATTTTTATGCATGAGTTTGTTAAGTTTAATGCATAACCCCAAGTTTTTGTTTTTGTGCAAAAATAGAATTCCTAGACTCAGATTAGGATTGTAATCAAGATAAGATACTTACAATGATGATGGATTAGTAATGTGTTTGAATGGAAGACCATAATTTCGTAGGTATGGATGAGAGGAATGGTGAATAGTAACAGTTTTGGAAGTGGTGGTGTGAAATAATGGGTGTTTGGTTTAATATAAACTAATGGATTGATTCTGCAGGTCGACGGACACGGCGGATCCCAAATTTGGGTTCCGTCCGTTATGGTTCAGGGTTCCGCCGACCCTGCTGAGAAAAATTGTTATGGATTTGTTTTGATTTTTGTGATTTTTGTCTAATGTCCAGAACTACAATGTAGGTTCCATGAGTCCTAAGCCTAGCTTAAGAAGGTTAAAAGGTTCGCGTTTAAGAGGTTTGGTGAGAATGTCGGCTATGTTGTCTTCGGAAGAAACTTTCTCAATTGAGATATTTCCTTTTTGAATGTTGTCGCGAAGGAAATGATGACGGATTTCAATATGTTTGGTACGAGCATGTTGAACCGGGTTTTTGCTGAGATCAATGGCACCTTTGTTGTCACAAAGAATTGTGATGTCGTTGAGTTGAATTCCGTAGTCGACAAGAGCTTGCTTCATCCAAAGAGCTTGTTGACATGCCTTTCCGGCCGAAACGTACTCGGCTTCCGTTGTTGAGATAGCAAGAGCCGTTTGCTTCTTCGAGAACCATGAGGTGAGACAATGTCCAACAAAAGTACAAATACCACTTGTGCTTTTTCTATCGACATAGTCACCGGCATGATCCGAGTCGGCATACACTATGGTGTCTATTCCCGTTCCTTTGGGATACCATAAACCTAAATGTATAGTGCCCTTAATATACCTAAATATCCTTTTAACGGCTTCAAGATGGGTAGTTTTAGGATCTTCTTGAAAACGAGCACATAGACAAACACTAAACATAATGTCGGGTCTACTAGCCGTAAGGTAAAGTAGACTACCAATCATACCTCTATATTTAGTGCTATCTACGGATTCACTTTCCTCATCCTTGGTAAGTTTAGTTTCCGTGGACATGGGAGTTTTGATAGGTTTCGAATCTTCTAATCCAAATTTCTTAAGCATGTCCTTAATGTATTTAGATTGGTTAAAGAAGATACCATCTTCAAGTTGTTTAATTTGGAGTCCTAAGAAAAAGTTGAGTTCTCCCATCATACTCATTTCAAACTCGTCATGCATGATCTTTGAGAAATCCACACATAGTTCTTGACAAGTTGATCCGAATATAATGTCATCAACATAGATTTGGACTATGATAATATGGGAATCTTTCTTCTTAGTGAAGAGAGTATTATCAACTAAGCCCATGGTGTACTTATGGTCAACTAAGAAGGTTTTAAGTCGATCATACCATGCTTTTGGAGCTTGCTTAAGTCCGTAAAGAGCCTTTTTAAGTTTGTAAACATAATTAGGTTTTTCAAAATCGATGAAGCCCGGTGGTTGAGCAACATATACTTCTTCATTAATGACTCCGTTTAGAAATGCACTTTTGACGTCCATTTGAAAAAGTTTAAAATTATGTGCACACGCATAAGCAAGTAATATCCTAATTGACTCGAGCCTAGCTACCGGAGCAAAAGTTTCATCGTAGTCAATGCCTTCTTGTTGATTATATCCTTGTGCTACTAGCCTAGCTTTGTTTCTAGACACAATTCCATTTTCATCCATTTTATTACGAAAGACCCATTTCGTTCCAATTATTGTTTGACTCTTTGGTTGAGGAACTAATGTCCATACATTATTCCTAACAAATTGGTTTAATTCTTGTTGCATTGCAATTACCCAAGATTCATATTTAATGGCTTCATTAACATTTTTAGGTTCAATGGTTGACACGAAACAAAAGTAGTTGCTTTCATTTTGGACTTTTGATCTAAGTGTTCTTTCGTTAATGTTGCCTATGACACTATCTAATGGATGACTTTTAGATTCTTTGACATTAACAAGTTCTTTGTATAATAGATCATCTTCCTTGTCATTATCTAAGATTTCTTGACTTTCAATTGCTTGGCTTTCAACTAAGTCATCATCTACCAAAGGTGATGTCTTAGAGGGAGGTGGACTTTCGTCAAATGTTACATTCAACGATTCCTCGACTCTTAAGGTTTCCTTGTTTAAAACAATGTAAGCTTTACTATTTTGTGAATATCCAAGGAATACACCTTCATAAGACTTTGGGTCAAATTTGGTGAGATAATCCTTGGTGTTAAGAATGAAGCATTTGCTCCCAAACACTCTAAAGTATCCTAATGTAGGCTTTTTACCTCTATAAAGTTCATAAGGTGTTTTATTCAAAAATCGTCTAATTAGGACTCGATTTAAAATGTACGTTGATGTGTCAACGGCATTACACCAAAACTTTTGTGGAATAGTTTGTTCATTAAGCATTGTTCTACTCATCTCTTGTAATGTCCGGTTTTTACGTTCTACTACACCATTAGATTGAGGAGTACGTGGAGCCGAAAAGTTATGAGTAATTCCATTATTATCACAAAATTTTCCAAATTGAATTTCATTATCAAATTCACGACCGTGATCCGTTCTAATAGACACAATATTAGATCCTACTTGATTTTGAATTTTCTTACTTAGAATCTCAAATTTATCGAAAGCTTCATTTTTACTTTTCAAAAACTTTGTCCAAGTATAACGTGAGTAATCATCTACTATAACCAAAGTGTAGAAGTTACCTCCATAACTTTGTATAGCGGATGGACCAAATAAATCCATATGTAAAAGTTCTAGACACCTAGACGTAGATACCAAGTTTTTAGCCTTATGGCTACTATGGACTTGTTTACCGACTTTGCAAGCATCACAAAAGTGTTGGTCGTATTTCAACTTGGGTAGGTTTCGAACTAAGTCTTTGGAGGAGAGGTTTTGGATAAGTCTCATGTTAGCGTGTCCTAAACGTCTATGCCATAAAGTTGAAGATTCATCTAATGAGGTAAGACAAAGTTTGTCTCTAGATGTTGAATCCAACTTCATGACGTATACGTTGTTCTTAAGGACACCTTTGGCTATGGTTATACCATCTTTAAGTATTTTACTACCGTTTTCACTAAAGAGGACATTATACTTATTACGACAAAGTTGACTAATACTAAGAAGATTAAATCCTAAGTTATCAACATGAGCAACATCATCTATTGAAAGGGTGTCATGAGAGATTGTACCTTTTCCGATGATTTTGCTCCTAGCATTACTACCAAACGTAACATTACCTCCATCACATTTGTGATATGTTGAGAAGAGGCTTTTATTACCCGTCATGTGCCTTGAACAACCGCTATCCTTGATCCATTCATCCGGATCCAAGCAAACTTTGAGGCACACCTATTTTATGAAAAACATTCAAACATTTGGTCCCCAATTTCTCATGGGTCCATTTTGGTTAAGCATACCATTAATTTGTCCCAAATATGAAAATAGAGCATAAGGGTTCCATGGCATGTAGTTTGAGGTTTGGTAATGTCCAGGAGAGTTTTGGTTCCAAACATGTTGGTAGTTTGGTCGAGCATTGAAGTTGCTCTTTGGAAAGGGGCGTTTAGGAATTGACGTCTTAGGTCTTGGTTGAGTAGACTTAGCTCTAAATTCATTTTTACTAAGTCCTACTCCAGTTCTAAAAGCAGGTTTTGTTCCATTTTTATATGTAACTTTAACAAATTTTGAACGATCCGACGTGGATGGAGTTACTGCTGTAGCAGTCCTGACGGAACCCTCGGGACCAACGGGCGGAACCCTAATCTGGGTTCCGTCTGGTCCGCGGGCTGCTGTAGCAGTTTTGTTTGTTTCGTGTGTGTTCTTTTCATGTTTCGTTTGATCCTTAACGGTTTCTACTTTACTGAACCCTAGACCTATTTTATCAAAAGGTAACTTTTGAAGTTTCATAATTTCATCCGCACACGAAATACTCTTATCAAACTTTTTGAACTTTGTTGTTTGTTTGATTAGATCATTTTGAGTAATTTTAAGTTTCTCAACTTCAAGTTTAAGTTCTTCACATGATTTGCATGATGTGTCAATACCTTTACCCTTTTCTAATCTCTTAGCTTTTTCTTTTAACTCATAAACTTCATTTTCTAAAAACTCCTTTTTAGTTTTCAAGAATTTATTTTTGTTTATGATTTTTAAGCTTAACTCACAAAGTTTGTGTTGGATCGTGTACACCTTGAACTTGTGTTGATAATGATACTTTGAGTGATACCACTAAGTATGCGGAATCTACTTAATGATACTTAGAAGATTAATTGTAAGTGAAACAGATTAATGTGTGAACAATGAATATAACAAAACAACTAGCTCCAATATTATTAATAATAATAATACGAGTGATCTGAGATATCACTAGGGTTACACCTTGAAGCTCTAAGAAAACGTATGTCTAAGTAATCATCTAGGATCTCCTTTTATAGAACAAGGAGTCCTCTTGTACAAGATAAGTATAATACTAATAGAATAAGATATACACAAAATCTTTTCTATGTTTATCAATACGCGTTTCTCTAACAGCTAACAAGTGAGCAGTGGTAATATTTGTTCTTGCAGTGGAAATGAGTTTCCACTGCAAGTACAATCTTCTTGCAGTTGTAACTTCTTCACTAGCCGTGGTAACTGATAGAATAATTCCCAACAATCCTCCCCTAAACTTATGATTTATTAGTAAATCAATAAGTTTCTTCAAGTATACAATAAACCTTAAGATATGGGAATTCTTCCAAACACTTATCTTGTTTTTCTTGATCCTTTATCAGCTCTTGCATATTGATCTTTAATCTTCTGAATCAAAGATCTAACCTTCTCATTATCTGCATACACTCTTAACTTTAACATGCTGAGAGCAAACCATGCTGAAGACAAACCTCCCCTGAATTTGATCATTATTATCAAAATTTTGTATCCTCCCCTGTTTGGGAGAATCTCCATCAATAAGCAGCATAATCAGACAAAATTCAGAAGTCCTTCCATCAATAAGTATCCACCTGTGAAGAGAATGAGGTACACAGTTCCATCAATTCCTTGTGGTAACATACTACCTTCAGCACTTCCAGATGTATTACCTTCTGAGAGAGGTGCATCATAAGGCATAGAAACTGCACAACCTATATCTAATTCGTGAGAATCAGACACATGAAGTGTTGCCAAAGAAAAAGTTTACACTGTCAGTGGTAACTGTGAACCTGCAGTGGTAAAAATCAAAAGAGTTTTTCAAAGAGCAATGATAAGTAAAACATGTAAAATTTTCTGCTCTAATTATAGTTTTTAGCAAACTATCAGCTATCAACGGATTTGATATGTCTTTACCATGAGCCGTTTGCTATGGACTAGCCAACTCTTGATCACAAAGATGTATGGTGAGTTGATAACCTAGTTTTTGGTAAACTATCAACCATGAACGGATTTGATGTGTCTTTACTTGTAGCCGTTTGCTCAGGACTAGTTGATTCTTATGTGGATTAGACATGGTGAATCAATAACCATTTGTTATGTGTCTTAAGATACACATCTTATAACTCCATTCAAAGTAACCATCCAATCTTAACCAAAAATAGTAAACCCAAGTTACTATTTATACATTTATTGCTCCAAAGGCAACTTGATATCTTCCATAATAACTTCTTCAACCTACCAAAACGGATGGAAGTAAATAATCTTCATTAATTAGCCATAAACCTTGACTTTGCATATAAATAGGGATCAAAAACCTTTATTTTTCATCAACAACATCCCTCAAGAAACATAATCCCATACATCATCATGAGTTGGTTTCCACTCATCTATATCTCCTCGGATGATTCTTCAGATGAAGCAATCAGCTACTACTCAGATTCTGAGGAGCATTCTACTGGATGGAGTGGATACTTTCCACCAACAACTGCATCAGCTCCATCTGTTGATGTTGATTCAGAGAAAGATGATCCAACCTTCAACCTGTCTGAGGAACTGCCAAAAGCACTTACAACTGCCCTGAAAACTGCCATAAGCAACATGAGGTGGCCAGAGTCATCAAAGTCTGCAAAAGATCTGAAACCTCCACCACAAGTGCTTGGTCTTGCATGTCCAAGGAAGCAACTATCCTTTGATGAGAAGAGGAACAAGCCAGCTAAGAGCAAGCATACATATGAGGGCAAAGGAAAGAAGCCTATGTAGTGTCTGAAGATCTTAGGTTGTTAGGTTGTATGTTATTGACATGTGTTTTGAAGTAGTCTTTGAAGAGAATGTACTCTGCAACCTTTGTTAAGCAATAAATAAATGATCTTCTCTATTTCCTTGTTATCACTATGAGAGCAAATCTTTCCACTGTGTGATGCATAGGTTCCACTGAGCTGAATTGTTAGTGAAAAGCCATTCATACATATACAAACAATAATAGTACATTAAAATCCATCCTGCTACACTAAAAAGTATTAGACATCAAGAATTTATGGATTAAGCATTCCAATACCTGTTACCAAGTACTGAAACCTACCCACATCAAGCCCTTTTGTTAATAAATCAGCATAATTGTCATCAGTATGAATTTTGACAACATTAATGAGCTTTTTCTCAAAACAATCTCTAATAAAGTGATGTCTAATTTCAATATGTTTAGTTTTAGTGTGTTGCACAGGATTCTTAATAATGCAAATTGTACTACTATTGTCTATATAGATGATGGTATTCATGAAATTGTACCCATAATCCAAGAGTTGATTCTGAAGCCAAAGGATCTGAGCACAACAACTAGCAGCTGCAACATATTCTGCTTCAGTAGTTGAAGTAGCAACCATTGTCTGTTTCTTGCACTGCCATGACACCAATCTACATCCAAGGAATTGACATCCTCCTGTGGTTGACCTTCTATCCAAGCTTGCACCAGCATAGTCACTATCTGAGTAGGTAATCAACTCCATAGGAGATTCCCTTGGATACCACAATCCCAGATTAGGATAAGTCTTCAAGTATCGAAAAATCTTTTCCACTGCAGTCATATGAGATGTCTTTGGAGTCACTTGAAATCTTGCACAGGCACACACAGCAAACATAATGTCTGGCCTTGATGAAGTAAGATACATCAAAGAGCCAATCATTGACCTGTAAGTATGCACATCCACATTTACACCACTAGCATTCTTCAATAATAAGTGAGTGGTCTTGTCAGCAGGGGTATTGGAAGATTTTGCATCAGTGAACTTGAACTTCTTAATAATCTCAGCCACATACTTGTCTTGACTAATAAAAATTCCTTCTTTACTCTGTTGAACTTGCAGCCCCAAAAAGAATGTGAGTTCCCCCATAGAACTCATTTGAAATTCATCTTTCATCAGCTTCTCAAACTCTTTACACATCTCTGGTTTAGTTGATCCAAAGATAATATCATCAACATATACTTGAACAAGTAGTATATCACCCTTATCTTTCTTGATAAACAAAGTTTGATCTATCTTGCCCCTATGAAACCCATTATTCATTAAATAAGTAGCTAAGGTTTCATACCACTTCCTTGGAGCCTGATGTAGACCATAAAGAGCCTTGACTACTTTATAAACTTTGTTGGGGTGATGTGGATCTTCAAAGCCTGGAGGTTGAGCAACATATACCTCCTCATCAATAGTACCATAAAGAAAGGCACTCTTAACATCCATTTGATAGACAGTAAAGCCCATAAATGATGCATAAGCTAGAAATAGTCTAATAGCCTCAAGCCTTGCAACAGGAGCAAAAACTTCTTCATAATCAATACCCTCCTCTTGAGTGTATCCTTGAGCAACTAATCTAGCTTTGTTTCTGATGACAATGCCTCTTTCATCTTTCTTATTTCTGAACACCCATTTAGTACCAATCACTTTCATACCATCAGGTAAGTCACAAAGAACCCAAACCTTTTGAAGCTTAAACTGCAATAGCTCTTCCTGCATAGCTTCAACCCAGCTTGATTCTCCTAAAGCCATAGAAACATTTTTAGGCTCCATTTGTGATAGAAAGCAGAAGAATAAACATTCATTCTTTGTAATATGATTCTTGGACTCATAGACTTCACTTATGAACCCATGAACATCTGTCATCCTTGTTTGCCTTCTTGTTTTCACACCTGAATTAATTTCACCAATAACATTCTTAATTGGATGAGCTTTATGAATTGTAGACTGTGATGTGTTAGGAATATCATATGATGATGGCATATTTGTGATTTCAACATCAGCAATTGGTGTCTCCTGAGCTATATTTTCTACAGCTGGACCTTCAGTGGAAACATCATGTGTTGCAGTGGTAGTAGGATTACCACTGTCTTCAGGAATATCATCATGCAGAACATCAAAATTCACAAATTCATCTTCCGGACTAGTATTCTTTGAAGGTTGTGAAGGTTGTGAGTCTGCATTAGCATCAAAGTCCCAAATTGGCATAACAAATTGATCTTTGTCATCCTCATCATCTTGACAAGATTCATCATCATCAATAAACTCTTCTGAATCTTCAAGATCAACATCACTTGAATCTGAAGCAATAGGAACATAATTCATGGTATTTGATAAAGTCTCAAGATCAAATAGCCATTCAGGTCCTGAACCTGCTATATTAGCTTTATTTTCAAGAAACTGAACATGCAAATTCTCTTCTATCTTTCTTGTTCTTAAGTTGTAGACTCTAAAAGCCTTACTAACCATGGAATAACCAACAAAGAAACCTTCATCTGCCTTTTCTTCAAACTTTCCCAAATGATCAATGGTATTCAAAATTGTGACATGACATCCAAATGGCTTCAAGAAATCCAAAAGTGGGGGTCTTCCTCTGAAAAGCTCATACGGTGTCTTGTTCTTTGACTTGACCACTAATACTCTATTTTGAATATAGCAAGTAGTGTTAACTGCTTCAGCCCAAAATGTCACTGGTAACTTTGAATCAGCAATCATAGTTCTTGCAGCCTCAATTAGTGTTCTATTTCTTCTTTTAGCAACACCATTTTGCTGAGGTGTTCTTGCAACACTAAATTCTCTTTTAATACCTTTGTCTCTGCAGAAGTCATCCATTACTCTATTCTTGAACTCTGTCCCATTGTCACATCTGATGATCTTTATCTTCTTTTCAGTCTGATTTTCAACTTCAGTGATGAAAGTCTTGAGTATGTCAGTGGTTTCATCCTTGGTATTTAAGAAGAAAACCCATGTAAATCTGCTAAAATCATCAGTCACAACAAGGCAATACTTCTTCAAATTGATACTGCTAACAGAAGTAGGACCAAACAAGTCCATATGTAGCATGTAGAGTGGATGATCAATAGTATTAACTGTCTTGGACTTGCATGAAGCTCTGTGTTGCTTTCCTTTAAGACAAGCAACACATGTTTGATCATTTTCAAATCTCTTCTGAGGTAATCCTATGACCAGACCATCTTTTACAATCTTATTGATAGTCTTGAAATTAACATGACCAAGTCTTCTGTGCCAAAGCATAGATTCATCCAGAGTGGCTTTTGCAAGTAAACAAGTAACATCATCCTTAGCCACTATCTTCTTCATGTCTATGCTATATAGATTACCTTTTCTAGGAATTTTAAGCAAAATGTCTTTTTCTTCAGGTAGCTTATAATCCTTAGATAAGATAAAGCATTCATCTTCTGAGAATAGAACTCTGTGTTTCTTGTCACACATTTGTGACACACTGAAGAGGTTGTACTTGAGTTCTGGTACATAGTATACATTCTCAAAGTCCAAGTTTCCAGCCTTGATAGTACCTTTGCCTGAAACTTTTCCACCAATTCCTCCTCCAAAACTGACAGCTTGCCCATCAAGTGATTTGAAATTTGAAAGATAAGCCTTGTTGCCAGTCATATGCCTGGAACATCCACTATCTGAATAACCTTGATCTTCTTTTGTCTTTGAATGTCCCTGCACACAATATAAAGGAATTAGTACCTTTTGGGGACCCAAGCCACAAATGACTTGGATCTGCCTCGTGTATCAATATAATTATATCTATCAAAGGTCATTGATACACCATTGGGATTGTTTGTTGTTCCTTTTGGTTTCCATTCCCAACGAGCTGAGGCCTTAACAGCTTTTCCCAAGTTTACCCTTTTCTTTTGAACATCAGTGGAAACAATTGGTCTTGCAGTGGTAACTGCATGCCTAGCAGTGGAAACTGCTGGATTAGAAAATTTTGGTCTCCACATGTGGTTCTTGTGATCATTCTTTTCAAAATAAGTCTTTTTCCCTGTTTGGTAAGATTTAACAAAAGAAGTGACAGGGGACTTAGGATAAACTCTGTTATTACTTCTGGCAGTGGTAACTGCTGGTCTAGCAGTGGAAACATGTTTAATGCCAGTGTTAAGCATAACAGACCTGGGAACCATTTTGCTTAGGGGATTTGGGTGAGTCATTTTATTAGAATTTGATCCATTCACCCTTGTAAAAACTTCCCTTCTTCCCATGTGGTAGGTACAGTCTTTAGCTAAATGGTCAAAGCTACCACATATGTGACAAGCCTTATTGTAAAACACAAAGTCACTACCAAACTGTCTAGTTTTAACATGATTCCAACTTCTCATGTTACCTCTAGGAGATTTAGGCCTATCCCTGTACATTTCAGCATACCTAGTAGTAGACCTAGTGAAATTAGACTGTGTTCTAGGCTTCTCTTTAACTTCTTCAGGAATGCTTTTACTCTCCTCAACTTTAACATTTTCAGTAATACTAGTTTTAGACTCAACATTCAAACATTCATCTTTAAGAGATGAGTCACTAGCACTATCAAAAGTCTCAACCTCAACCTGAACCTTTTCAGTTTCAACTGGTTTAACAAATTTTGGTCCATAGGTCATGGGTGGATCCTGAAACTCTTCTAAGCCTGTGTGAGCAAGATCAATACCAGGAGGTGCTGGAACACCTCTTAGAGGTGGTGGAACAGTATTGTATCCAAGACCTGATTTAGCTTTGCTCACAATTTGGGCTTCCCAAATTTTGTCAATGCTCTTGGATTGATGGTCTAGTGTTTTCTTAGTAATCTCAATATTCTCACTAGCCTTTTTAACTTTCTCAATCTCTTCCCTAAGAGCTTTATTTACTTCAAGATAAAAATCTAAGTCTCTTTTTAAAACAGCAATATCATCTCTGAACTTAGATTCATTAGCCCTATAATGCTCTATCTGCTTTTCTAAAACACCTAAACCTCTTTTATGATTTGCTAAATTATAATTAGTATGATGTAAATCTAGCATCAGTTCATCATATTGTGTTTTAGAAACCTCTAACTCTTTAGCAGCCTTACAGTTTTTAGAACAAGCATTATCAGTATATACCTCAGAGTCAGAGAAAGCCATGAGTGCATGCTCAGTGGCTAGCATTGCAGATTCTGTATCATCTTCTCCATTCTGACCCATAAAGCTCCAATCAAAGCTTACTCCATCAATAGCCAATAGCACCTTTGGCTCTTCTGTTGTAGGTTCTTTGGCCTTTTCCTTCTTGTACCAAGTTGACTTATTGTCAGATTTCCTTGGTTTTCTGCATTCTCTTGCAAAGTGCCCCTTCTTGTGACAGTTATAGCACTCCACCTTCTTTTTATCAAAACCTACAGTCTCATCTCCACTTATATGAATCTTTCTCCCTGTCTTCTTCCAGAACTTCTTTGATCTTAAGCTGAGCAATGCTACCTGCCATTTGATGTCCATCTCCTCCATATCATCTTCATCAATTTGATCCAAGTCCTCATGATTGAGGATTGAACCACCCACATGGCTGGATATAAAGGCATAGAAAATAGCATCACTTAGTCCTGCAATCTGCCTTTTAGAGCTCCTAGTGGAAACATTTCCATTACCAGTGGAAACAATCATGTTACCACTGTCATCATCACTGTCACTTTCATCATCAGAACTGTCATTACCTGATGATGATATGAGTGCAACTCCTGCAGAACTTGTCTTTAACTTGCCAGCTTTCTTAAGTCTTTGTTCAATAACTTTGAAGTTATTGTACACATCATTAAGCTTCATTGTCTCAAGATCTGACTTGTCCTCCCATACAGCAACATTTGTATCAAACTCAGCAGGTAAACTTCTTAAAAATTTAAGATTGAGGTCTTCCTTTTCTACCTCAATTCCAAAAGCAGTCAGCTGAGTTACAATCTTTTGTAGCCTTGTGAATATGCTATCAAGAGATTCATTGCTTGATGAGCCAAAATTCTCATAGGTCTGCTTCAGTAAAGTCTTTTGAGTTTTCTTGGTATAGTCATTACCACCAAATACTTCACATATCTCATCAAAGAGGGTCTTTGCATCCTTGTATTTGGTAAAAGCCTGGACTTGTTCTCTGGGTAGAGCCATCAATAGCAAACCTCTAGCCTTCAAATCATTCTTAAGTTGGTTTCTTTCATCATTTGTAACTGGACCAGCATTTACTTTTGTTACTGGCTTGCCACCAACTGTCTCAACAGTTGTACCAGGTTTGAATGAATTTCCACACGTTATGATCTCCCATAATGTGTAGTCTTGAACCATAAAGAATTGTTCAATCATAAGCCTCCACATCTCAAAGTCATTAATTTTAAGCTTGGGAAGCTTTGCAGCAATATTAGATTGGCTTGTTTCTGTCTCCATTGTATCTTTTGAATCTGCCATTGGATCTTCTAAATCAAAATATCAAAGCCTGGCTCTGATACCACTTGTTGGATCGTGTACACCTTGAACTTGTGTTGATAATGATACTTTGAGTGATACCACTAAGTATGCGGAATCTACTTAATGATACTTAGAAGATTAATTGTAAGTGAAACAGATTAATGTGTGAACAATGAATATAACAAAACAACTAGCTCCAATATTATTAATAATAATAATACGAGTGATCTGAGATATCACTAGGGTTACACCTTGAAGCTCTAAGAAAACGTATGTCTAAGTAATCATCTAGGATCTCCTTTTATAGAACAAGGAGTCCTCTTGTACAAGATAAGTATAATACTAATAGAATAAGATATACACAAAATCTTTTCTATGTTTATCAATACGCGTTTCTCTAACAGCTAACAAGTGAGCAGTGGTAATATTTGTTCTTGCAGTGGAAATGAGTTTCCACTGCAAGTACAATCTTCTTGCAGTTGTAACTTCTTCACTAGCCGTGGTAACTGATAGAATAATTCTCAACAGTTTGTTATATTCATTTTGTAAAGTATCATCATCTATAGAGGAGTAAGATGAGTCGGAGAGTACCTCATTTGAGTTGTGAGCCATGAGAGCAATATCATCATTCTTTGTCTCATCATCATCTCCTTCGGCTCATCATCATCTCCTTCATAGTCACTCCAAGCACCGCCCACAAAAGCTTGTTGAGGTTTGCTCTTGGGTGGTTTTGGACATTCTCCTATAAGATGACTTGTGTCTCCACACCGATAACATTTTCTTTCAACTTTCCCTTTTCGATCGTCACGATCTTTCCGGAAGTTTTTCTTGTCATCTTTGGGTTGCCTAACAAACTTCCCTCGCCTACGAAAGAACTTCTTGAAGTCTCTCACGGCCATAGCATATTCCTCATCATCACTATCCGAAGTAGATTCTTCATCATCACTTGATTGGACTCTAGCTTTCAAGGCAATGGACTTAACTTTTTCTTTCTTGCCTCTAACTAGTTCCGAATCTTTTTCCATTACCATTTCATGAACTTTGAGGTTTCCAATAAGCTCATCGAGTGACATGCTTGAAAGATCTGCTCTCCACTTCGGATGGAGTGCTCTAAGAAATTTCCTGACAAAGTTCTTACTACAAAAAGATTCATCAAGTGCTTTAAGTGAAGTAATAATAGTGTTAAACCTAGCAAAAGCATTATCAATAATCTCATCTTCGGTAATAACAAATTGTTCATATTGTTGAACAAGAAGATCAATTTTGTTATCTTTAACTTGTGAATTTCCTTGATGAGTGACGATTAAAGATTGCCAAATATCTTTGGCGGTTTTACACAAAAATACTCTTTCATATTCTTTCTTAGGCAAAGCGTTGTAAAGCATCATTTTAGCTTTATTATTTTTACCTATTAATTTCTTTTGATCATCATCTTTAATGTTAGTAACTATGTTATCACCATCAACAATTATATACCATAAATCTATATCTTTAGATTTCACGTAAGTTTCAAAACGGTTTTTCCAATAAATAAAACCATTTGCTTCAAAGAGTGGTGGTCTTTGCATAGATTGCCCTTCTTTGTAATTTTCAAAATCCATGGATCGTTTCAAGTTTTAAAACACAATATATTTTAAAAGCTTGAGTAACGTAGCTCTTGATGCCAATTGTGGAAAACTAGAAGGGGGGTTGAATAGTTTTAGCGTTTTAAAATCTTTTTAACTTGTTTAGTTAGCTTTGAAACTTTCCGTTTGATCAAAGATATATGCACAAACACAATATATATAACATGCAAGTAAAGGAAAGAAACGATCAAACCACAACACGAGTATTTATCGTGGTTCGGCTACAAGGACTCTTTTTCCTTGCCCTACGTCCACGCCCCGAGTATCCAACTCGAGAGTTTCTTTCACTAGTCAACAAGCTCCTTTCACCGGCGGAGAAAACCTTACACGTCGCTTATACTTTTACCGACACAAAGCTAAATGTCGAGTTCTTTTACAAGGGCACAACCACTCCCAACACTCTTTGTATTTTGAGGACTAAAATACTAACCACTCACTTCAGAATATACACAAACAAATGACGCGTAAACAATACTAGTTTACACAATACTAAGCTACCAAGTCTTGCAACGTTGTGTTGGAAACTTGTAACTTTTAGACGACCTTGTGAGCTTCTTTGCTACAAAAGGAAACTTCACATATACAATGTTAAGGGGTTAGAAGAAAGGGATCAGTGTGTGTGTAAAATATGTGCTCAAGAGGTTGGCCAAAAATCAAGTTATGGCTTGGTATTTATAGCACAACAAACTGTGGGCTCGGCGGATCAGGCGGAACCCTTATTTGGGTTCCGCCCGTGTACCCCCAGGGTACCGCCGGGTCTGCAGTAGGTTATGCAATAACTTCTTCAAACCAAACAAGGTCTTGTCACATAACTCCTAGCAACCAAACAATGTCACATCACCTAAAGCAAGTCAAACATGATACTTGCAAGCAACATGAAAGCAAGTCAAACACATAACTTGCCATAAATACATAATGACAAAACTTGCCATAAATGTGATGTGCCTATTTCTAATTTAAGAAATAAACTTGTGTTATGTTTTATGAAATGTAAAATGTAGCAAAAGTCTAGTTTATGCAAGTCTTAAAAACTAAGATTATGTTTTGCTTAAAAGCTAAAGTTTACATTTTGTCGTTAACAAAACTTAGCGAAGATCGTAAAATATAAATAACGTTTTTAGGCGATATTTGTATTAACAAATAGGATGCTTGGATTCTACAAAGAATGCTTGCAACTAGGTCCGGAATACAAAACTGGTTTAGAAGACGACATAGAGAGTGAAACCAATGATGAGGTCACGTAGTAACCCATAGGCAACCCATGTTTTGTGTGATTTTTATTTTGTTTGATTGTTATTTGCTTCCGTATGCATGCTTTATTTTTATTGTTGGTAGATCATGTTTCAAAAACTAAAATGGTGAAAATATTTTACTTTGTTGTTTGGCTTAGTCTTAACTTCACCTAAAGGTATTTTTGCAAAAGATAAGTGTAAGGGGAAACCCCAAATATGTTTTTAAGAAACAAACCGATCATGATTCTCCACAATATTAAGTGAACATGTATATTCGTATTTGTTAGAGTCAAATGCTTGTATTGAGTCATAATGAAGTTTTGCAGGATTTTCCAGGAAGTAGGACCAAGTTTTTCCAGAAATTTTCCGGAAACTTAACATAAGAATTTCTGCAGGTCACTTCTGACGGCGTCACGAGTCTACTCTTGACGGCGTCACGTGTAAAAATCTAGAAATTTTACCAGTTTTGTTTTTCTAACGGAGTCTTAAGGTTTTTGTTGAATTATTAAGTTTTATAATCTCCAGGAAATCTGCAAACTTCATTCCACAAGCATTATATCTTATCTTGTTTTCTAGGATTTGGTAACTTATGTAGATTGCCGCCGATTTTATGCGAGGTTGCTTTGTTTGTTTTCTCAGGATTTACAGGTTATGTATGACAAGAAGATGATTTATTTTTCTGCAAGGGAAGCTTTGATTGTTCATTTTCTTGGAGGAAGATTTAACCTGGCCACCTCATTATTCATACCGAGCGAATCAGGGGAGTATTTGATTTCATTCTTTTTACTTAATTCACTTTTACATTCTTTACTTGAACATTGGGGACAATGTTCATCTTAAGTGTAAGGGGAGGGTAAAATGATGATACCTTACAGATACACTTTCGCTTGAGTTTGTTTGTTTGATGGTAGATGTGTAATAAAACTATAAGAAATACTTGTTAGTGCAATTTTAGCGCCAAATTTAAATTTTTTTACAACATTTAGGAGTGAAACTTTAGCCATAGCAAGCGTCTCATGTAGGGGTGTAAACGAGCCGAGTCGAGTCGAGTATTGACAAGCTCGAGCTCGGCTCGACATATAATACTCGAGCTCGAAACTCGGCTCGAGCTCGACCGAGCCTCAAAATTCAAGCTCGAGCTCGGCTCGATCACTAAAACTAGAGCTCGAAACTCGACTCGGCTCGGCTCGGCTCGTATATATTAAATAAAATCAAGTTTTTGAAAAAGTCACAATCAAAACACAAAAATAGCAAACTAACTTATATTGCAGATTTGCAACTTAACCACTAAACTTATAGATACAATCTTGAAAAAGTCACCATCAAAAGTTAACAGTTTACAATTTCCAGATTCCAATCCCAACAAAAAACGGTGCTATTGATTACCAAGACTACCATATAAAACTAGAAACATTATACTGGTCTTCATGCATTCAAAATGGTTATGGGATGGGACTCCTGGATTAGAGTTTCTTGTTCAAGTAATGGGAAGGATGACTTCAATTGGCTTCTTCTCTTTCTGAAATGTATCATATATAAAGAAAATTAGCATACTAAAATTCAATAAAAGATACTAAAATAGTAAAAGACATAAAATAGTAAAAGACGAAGAAATCGTACTTTGTTCTTTCTTTTTAGTCCATGAAGGCTTCGACACCAATCTCCTCCACAAAGTAAGACTTCAACTGTTTCGGGAGCCAAAGATGCTCTATAAGTATCAATCACTCTACTCCCTGCGCTAAAAGTAGCTTCTGACGCAACTGTCGTGATAGGAATAGCAAGTATATCTCGAGCCATTCGAGACAAAATACGATACCTTAAAGAATTTGCACGCCACCAAGCTAAGACATCAAAAGCTTTTGAATTTTCATCACAGATATATACCCCCTCTTCAAGATAGGTATCTAATTCTGATTTTTGTGGTTGCACACTTTCATTTTTCTTCACAT
This sequence comes from Artemisia argyi, assembly GCA_030686995.1. NCBI lineage: Eukaryota > Viridiplantae > Streptophyta > Magnoliopsida > Asterales > Asteraceae > Artemisia > Artemisia argyi. The sequence continues at coordinate 44,186,161 of CM060709.1, read as the reverse complement.
ACTCATTGAATTCAGACCAACCAGAAGATGAAGCTTGGATTGTCACATTGTTGCTTGTCAAACCAACACTTGTTTCACCACATTGTTCACCACTAGAGTAATACTCAGTTACATATTCCGCATATAGCTCGTGTAAGGCATCCTCTACTTTTTTGATATTAGCTTGAAGTACTTCTCCAGAATACATTCTAGGAAAAGTAAAGTTAGCAACTGTCAATTTACACCTAGGATCTAATACCGCAGCAACAGACATCAGAAGGTTACATTCCTTCCAATATTTATCAAATTTTTCTTTCATAGACTTAACCATATCATGGACAAACTTATCTTGACTAGGGTCGAAAAACAATTTATCCAACAACACTTTGATTCGATGAACTTCATTAAGAAATAAGTTTGATGTTGGATACTCACTACCTGATATGATATTGGTGGCTGAATCAAAAACTTCTAATATGGAACAAACTTTTTCCACTTTGATCCAATCTTCATTGCTCGGACAAGAAAGGTAGTGTGGCTCCCGTTCTTGGAATCTTGGAAACACCTCTCTGAACTTTATTGCGGTTGACAACATGTGATATGTAGAATTCCATCTGGTCTTGCATTCAAGTACGAGCTTTCTATGTGGCAATTGTAGCTGTTGCACAATCTCTCCAAACAACATCAATCTAGCTTCATTTTGATTAATAAATTTGACACTATCATGTATGTTTTCAATAATATTCTCGATTTTTGAAAGACCATCTTGTACCATAAGATTCAATATGTGTGCACAACATCGCACATGAAATAACTTACCTCCACATGGCAGCTTCTTAAACCTTGAAAATGTTTCTTTCAAGTTCTTTATAGCAGCATCGTTATTGGAAGCATTGTCAACAGAAATTGTGAACACTTTGTTCTCAATATTCCAATCTTTGAAACACTTGTAAAGATTATCAGAAATGTCCGTACCACGATGAGGTGGGGGCAAATGAATGAAGCTAAGAACACGTTTTTGTAAGCTCCAATTAGAATCAACGAAATGCCCTGTGAGAACCATGTACTCTATTTTTTGATTAGTTGACTTCCACATATCAGTAGTGACGCTAATCTTACCAACTCCTTTCAAGTAATTCTTTAGCTTCTTTTTCTCTATTTCATACACTTGCACACAATCATTCTTGATGGATGCTCGCGAGGTATGCTCCCACTGAAGCATTCCACGTTGTTGCATCATATTAAATCCCTCCTCTTCGACAATGCTAAAAGGGTGTTCGTGCATGAGAATCCAATGTGCCATGGATTCTCTCATTTTCATCATATCAAATCTTCCATCTACAAGAGCAGGAGTTACAACATGTGACATGTTATCTGGATCAACTACTTGTAAAGTAATCCTCTGTTGTTGCTTTTGATAGATAGCTCGTTTGGTGCAACCTTTTAAGTGCCTTCCAAGGTGACTAGTACTTCCGCTTGCAAGTACAGAAAGTTTGCTCTTACAATGTTGACACTCTGCTTTTTCCGTCCCATCTGGTAGTTTAATCTTCTTAAACTCTAACCAAACTGGAGAAGTTTGTTTCCTTTTCTTACATTTGAAATGAGAACTTTCCTCTTCCTGCTCCTCTTCCAAATTTCCGCTATTATTAATTGTGTGATTTATTTCATTATCTTCTAGACTCGGTTTGTCTTTTGACGTTTCTGTTGTGACGAATTGACTAGTAGAAACATTTTGCCCCAAACCTTGAGATGATGACCCGTCATTTGGAGATGATTCCATATCTAATAAAAAAATATAACATGTAATATTAGTATAAGTATAACTAATTCAATTGGCAGATATGAACATGTATACAACTTATTGTCACTTATGTATGCATATGAAGATAAGAACAAAGTCGGGGAACAAATACTTCATTCAACAAAACAAATCATCGTCTTGGTCCAAATAATCATTATAGGGATTCAATTATACTAGAAAAAACCAACTTGCTCAGCAAACTATTGTCCAACTATACCAGTGCTTACCTATACACATATTAACCATTCCAACTACTTAAACTCATAATCGCACCTGGTTTTAGCAACATTTAGTTTAAAGTAACTATGTCATGAATCATGGATACAAATATACTAATAAAATAGCTAAAACAGATATACTTGATCAAAATAAATGCATCAAACACATTTTAAATTAATAAAAAAATAGAATCTTAATGAAATAGACAATACAATATGACCATCATCATGAATCGTTATTCTCAAATTGAATATATTTAAGAGCATTGAATGCAAGTTAATTAAAGAATTGGTTTCTTTGATTTGAGAGTATATCAAAATTTATGAACGAGCAAGTATATGACATTCCATATATTAATAAACTGAGTATATAAAATCTATGAACTTAAGTAAAAAAAAGTAGTTACCTGGAATCAATTGGTTGAGACTTGAGATAGTTGGGATGTGAAGATGACGACACTAATGTTTGGTGTAAAGGTAAAATAACTTTAGGGTTTTTAACTTTTTCCTTTTATATGAAAGAAAATGAAAAGTAAAAATATGTCGTATGTATAAATGAAGGGCATATATGTAATTATAGAAAAGCTCGTTAAGGCTCGCGAGCTTCACGAGCCGAGTAACATAGAACTCGAACTCGACTCGACATCTTACACGAGTAGCTCGAGCTCGAGCTCGACTCGTTTAAAATCGAGTCGAATCGAGTATTTTTCGAGTCGATCTCAAGTTACTCGCGAGTTGTCTCGGCTCGATTACACCCCTAGTCTCATGGATAGCAGATTGTATGACTAGCACATAACCGTATATTCAGAAAAATTTTCCACCCAAATATGTGAGGTTCGCCTTTAGATTTGATAGGAAAAGCATTTACTATTAGTGCTTATAAGTGTACCGGTAGCATTTAGATTCTGGAACTTGCGTTAGTGATGCATCCCGAGACCACTATTGAGACTACATTCGTGTAGTAGGATTTACTACATGATAAGAGGCATTAGGATCACCCTTGTGTTAAACCCGTATCATAATTACTTGACCATTTAAGTCATATTACTTGGCTAGTTAAGTCAACTAATTTTTCCCACACCTTAGCGTTGTACTCATTTTTAGTACACGAAACCCCTATTACACCCCTCCGAGCCTATCTTTTCGTTTCTAACTTTAAGCATCTTACTTAAAGGAAGAATTTGTTACACCCCACTTAAATGTACACCCAAATCGCCTTAGCCTTCCGTGTATGCGCTCTTTTTTAGTGCATTATTGTTATTTGTTAAACCCTAAGTTAACTATCTAATTGATTACATGGTTGCTAAGTCGAGTCAAATCCTTGTACATATTGTTTTGGGACGATTGGGACTCATGGGTAAAGTACTTATTTTATGGAGTAATTGGGGAAGAACATCATATTATTAACCCCATATGTACGTTAATCTTAAAAGTACTCAAAGTGTTTTGATTTTCTTAATTCGAGTCACTAGAATAGTTGATTGTAAAGTATATAAAAATTTCAAGTGTAAGGGGAATTTTCATTCCCTATGATGTATTATTTTGGATGGTAGGGTAAGAGTGTATGCAAAAAAAAAAAAAAAAAAAAAAAAAAAAAGAAAAAAAAAAAAAAAAACGGACTACCATCCCGTTTCATTCTATGTTCATTTTATGTTTTTGTTATTTTTCATTTATTAGCTTAAGTCGAGTCTAGTCTTGGCTTAGCAACGCCATATTGTACATGTAATTAACCAAGATTGTTAACTCGCCACCAGTAAAGACTGCCTTTATCCAACAAAACCGTGTATTTCATATCCCTGCACCTAACGTTACAACCCTTTAAAAGACCTCTTTGATAGTTTATCCTAGGTGCTTACGCCATGTGGTGGAGGTTTGATCCTTTCCCAAGCCTATGGTAATCTATTTTACTATGACAGGTAGTGAGAGATATCTTCCATTTCCATATTGTAATTTATACTTTATTACACCCGAGAGATGTGAGTATCTAAACACTATTTGTGAGGTGCTTGTGTATGACCTCCGTGCTTGTCTTTGGTCTTTAGTGGAACGATTATTTGTTGTAATTACTTTTATATTAGTGTTAAATGACCCCTAACTTGTATTTTGATTAGAATAAAAGCGCATTTGCTTGAGGACAAGAAAATCTCAAGTGTAAGGGTATATGACGAGGCAAAAAATGAACCACTTTTAGGGGGTCATTTAAGCCCGGATTGAATTTATTTGATCAAATATTGCCCTAAATTGTTCCTTTTGTGATTTTAGGTACTTTGGGAGTGAATTCTGGAAAAGGAAGCATTTCGGACGTTTTTGGAGCATAAAAGTGAAGGAAACGCCAAAGACTTAATTTTCCAAGCTGGGAACAGTAGGTGACGGCGTCAAGAGCATTTTCTTGACGACGTCAAGAGTAAATTTCATGACGGCCCAGTACAGAAATGAAGGCGTCACAAGGAAGAGCATCAAGAGTAAAATACGTGACGGCCTGGAAAAAGTTAATACATGACGGCGTCAGGTGTAGATCAAGGCAGTCCGAGAATTCTTTTGGCGGCGAGATGACGGCGTCACCCATTTGGTCTTGACGCCGTCAGCCTCAGTTTTCTATATATAGTTTTCTAATTTTCATTCAAAAAAGAGGAGAAGTTTTGGAGAAACCTAAGGCCGAACCTATTACGAATTTTACAGGTTTTTCAAGGGTTTTCAGCCCTTGAACCCTTACATGTGTAATTGAGATAAGTGTTCTTCTAATTCAATCAATATGTCTATGTGTTGGTTGTCTATATCTTGTTCTTGTCTTGATTCCACCATGTTAGGCTAGATTTATCTTGTGTTTGCTTAGATCTAATGAAACTTAGATGTTGATTATGTGTTGATTACTTGTTTATGGTTGTATTGGATGAATAATTTCAATGTTAGGCTTAAGAAAAATGGCAGATCTCCAAATGGTAACATGCTTGAACGTCTTAGGAAACATGAACCGATGTGTACTAGGTTTTATTGGTTGTATTTAATGCATGAGTAAATTCTAATGATCCCATGTTAGGAGCTTCTTAGCCGACTCGTCATAGGAGTGAAGTAGGCACTCATAAGATTGGGGAGTTAAGTACGCCACCCCATGAATTGTATTAAGGAATACAATCCGTCATCCACGCAACTATAACAAGTAATTAACGTGTAAAAGATATCTAGGGAGTAGTGAAATCTAAGTAAACACATTTCTCCACTTATTGATCACAACCTTAGTTTAATTTAGTTTTATTTTCATTTCTAGTATTTTATTTTGATTGCATCTTTAGTATTGGGTTAGTTGACTAGCAACTAATTCCGCCCAAATCCTTCAAAACCCGAGATTTTTACTTGCTTTCTAAAAAATATAAAAATACGAAAAGAATCATCCCTCATCTTTAGAACTAGTATTTAAGTTTTCTAATCATAGCGACACTATTCCTAGCTGAATGATCAATCCCCCGGTACTTGTCACTATACTATACTACAACGATCAGGTACATTGCCTGGTGGGGGTTGTAAGCTTCTCGAGATCCCTTGAGAGGTAAAGCCTGGTGCAATCCCCACGCATCAAGTTACACTCAGCGCTAATCACAGAATGGTTTATTTGGCAGCAATTGTATTACCCGAACAAAATTTGCCGTCTGAGAAGGTTGGTCTCGATGTAGCTGCTTCAGCAGACATCTCATTACAACGCTTAGTTTCACAGAGGTATCCTCTCTTTCTTTCTTTCATTAATATTTACCCCATCACTTGGATCTGCACAAACCATTTGACATGATTATTGGTACTTATGTGATCGCTTTGTTTCATTTACAGTCTTGAAGGCGGCATGATATTTTCAAACACTGATGTTGATACGACAAGCATACAAACAATACGAGAGATTCAGGGTCACCTGGTAAGGTTTTAAATGTAAAGTTATGATATTCCATGCCTAAAATCTTACCATGTCTTTTTAATTCTCTTATGTAGCATAAACGTTTTGATTCCTGGATTTGGGGCCTCAGTCACAAGAGCGGTTATGGTTGTGGACTGATAATATACGACAGCGGTATTCACAGAGCATCTCCCTTGATTATCTCTTCATTGGTACGCACTAATTAATTCTCGAGTTTGATCACTGTTGAAAGCATTATCTGAGCTATTAATGTGCTTTCAGTTTCATTATTTTGATTATAATTAGCACATAATGTATTGAAATTTGAGCTCAATCGAACTGTTTGTTTGCTCTATGTCTAAATATTGTCATACGATCAATGTATGTGTATGTGTAAACAGTGTATTCTATATCATTTAATGATAAAAAGCTTCAATACACAATATTGTATCGATTGATGAAATGTATGGGTATGCAAGTAGTTAAAGGTCTTATCGATATACAAGTTAACAGTTTTTGTCAATTGGTATTGAAAAACAATTTAACTATCAGATGGAAGCTCATAAGTGAGTGAGTGACTAAACTTTTATAAAAAAATTTCCAAGTGTAGCCCGAAAGTAGTACTTTCCTATAATCAATGTGTATGGGTCATTTAAAAATGCAATATGATGTACACCATCAGTTACTCCATTTGTACCAAGAAGGTACTAAGTATGTCTTTGCTGTCATATGCACCAGGTTATTAACAATTACGTCTTACTAGCATTACCAATATATACTTATTGCTCCCAAGTTCTGTATGACAACTTTTGAGATTAATGGCTGGATTTTTTTTATTTTGTATAAAAAAGACAATTGTCTAAAAATTGTCTTAGTGACTCACACTAAGAACATTGTTTGGATGTTGACCAGGTGTACAGGTTCGTCGCAATATATATCACATTGACTAATTGCAGTTTCGTTTTCTAGTGATACTACGTTAGTATATTTTGCTGTAGATGGACTGAAACAATACATGAAATTTGGGTGTCCCATTTTATCTTTTAGTGTTTGATCTTTGGTTTACTTTTTGTGGTTTTGAAGGTAAATAATGTTGGTAAATATGAAGGTTGGTGACGTAAAACAAGATTTCGTTTATGTTTAACGACCTGACAACATGGATACAGAAAGAACAATGTTAAAAATCAACCGAAACAACCTAGAACCCATGTTGCAGGAGCTTCAAGTGACTACTCTAGCCGTTGTTAATGGCTGTGGCTATCCTGTTTAGCAAGGAATCTCGAACAGCGCGTTCTCAATCTCATCAGGTTCGAGGTCAAAAAAGGTACTAGGCACATTCTCAAATTTTAGTTGTAACGAATTTGTCAATTAATATTTTCTTCATTTAAATTGTAACTTCCAAACAAAGTACACGTATGCTGCCTGCATTATCTACAAGTATTATGGGTTAACAAAACTAGAAATAGTAAGCATCAATTATTAGGTTGCTTAGAGTCTTGGAATACATATATTTTCTCTTCATAAACTACTTTGCCATAACTCTTTTCCATGCTTCTTTAGTTCCGCTCCTATATTAGAAATGGTATCTAAGGTTAATTATCTTATGTGTAGCTATTTTTATTTTAGTGAAGCTGAATGTACTTATTTATGCTACACCTTTCTTCTTCTCATGTCTAAGTGTATGGCTTTTAATACAGGCTATGGACATTATTGGTGTGATAGCAGTTCTAACAGCTAGATGATTGATGCAGATTATGTAAAGGTATATTTCAGTCTTTAACGGTGCTTAGTTTAATTTGTGGTAGGTTATGGGCGGCATTTCAACAAACACCATAGTAGCTTGCATTACATTTGAGGAGAGTGAATGATTTCCTAAACCATCATAGTTGGTCTTTTTGTTGTATCAATGTCAACACCGTGTACATGTAAATGCAAAAAACTTATGTACGGTGGATTTGTTACTCAGCCATGAGAATTAGGAGAGTAGCGTTTGAAATCAAATTAATTGTACAAGTATCTTACTCCATTATTGGTATGCTTCTAACCCCGTGCAATGATCAACGACATAAAATGACTCCCCGCCGCAGCGCGGCGGACCGGCGCCCTACTCATTATATATGTATAGAATATTTAAAATAGATGGTGTGTTAACTAATTTTTAAGACTTCTAAAATAGATTGTGTATGACCTCCGTGCTTGTCTTTGGTCTTTAGTGGAACGATTATTTGTTGTAATTACTTTTATATTAGTGTTAAATGACCCCTAACTTGTATTTTGATTAGAATAAAAGCGCATTTGCTTGAGGACAAGAAAATCTCAAGTGTAAGGGTATATGACGAGGCGAAAAATGAACCACTTTTAGGGGGTCATTTAAGCCCGGATTGAATTTATTTGATCAAATATTGCCCTAAATTGTTCCTTTTGTGATTTTAGGTACTTTGGGAGTGAATTCTGGAAAAGGAAGCATTTCGGACGTTTTTGGAGCATAAAAGTGAAGGAAACGCCAAAGACTTAATTTTCCAAGCTGGGAACAGTAGGTGACGGCGTCAAGAGCATTTTCTTGACGACGTCAAGAGTAAATTTCATGACGGCCCAGTACAGAAATGAAGGCGTCACAAGGAAGAGCATCAAGAGTAAAATACGTGACGGCCTGGAAAAAGTTAATACATGACGGCGTCAGGTGTAGATCAAGGCAGTCCGAGAATTCTTTTGGCGGCGAGATGACGGCGTCACCCATTTGGTCTTGACGCCGTCAGCCTCAGTTTTCTATATATAGTTTTCTAATTTTCATTCAAAAAAGAGGAGAAGTTTTGGAGAAACCTAAGGCCGAACCTATTACGAATTTTACAGGTTTTTCAAGGGTTTTCAGCCCTTGAACCCTTACATGTGTAATTGAGATAAGTGTTCTTCTAATTCAATCAATATGTCTATGTGTTGGTTGTCTATATCTTGTTCTTGTCTTGATTCCACCATGTTAGGCTAGATTTATCTTGTGTTTGCTTAGATCTAATGAAACTTAGATGTTGATTATGTGTTGATTACTTGTTTATGGTTGTATTGGATGAATAATTTCAATGTTAGGCTTAAGAAAAATGGCAGATCTCCAAATGGTAACATGCTTGAACGTCTTAGGAAACATGAACCGATGTGTACTAGGTTTTATTGGTTGTATTTAATGCATGAGTAAATTCTAATGATCCCATGTTAGGAGCTTCTTAGCCGACTCGTCATAGGAGTGAAGTAGGCACTCATAAGATTGGGGAGTTAAGTACGCCACCCCATGAATTGTATTAAGGAATACAATCCGTCATCCACGCAACTATAACAAGTAATTAACGTGTAAAAGATATCTAGGGAGTAGTGAAATCTAAGTAAACACATTTCTCCACTTATTGATCACAACCTTAGTTTAATTTAGTTTTATTTTCATTTCTAGTATTTTATTTTGATTGCATCTTTAGTATTGGGTTAGTTGACTAGCAACTAATTCCGCCCAAATCCTTCAAAACCCGAGATTTTTACTTGCTTTCTAAAAAATATAAAAATACGAAAAGAATCATCCCTCATCTTTAGAACTAGTATTTAAGTTTTCTAATCATAGCGACACTATTCCTAGCTGAATGATCAATCCCCCGGTACTTGTCACTATACTATACTACAACGATCAGGTACATTGCCTGGTGGGGGTTGTAAGCTTCTCGAGATCCCTTGAGAGGTAAAGCCTGGTGCAATCCCCACGCATCAAGTTACACTCAGCGCTAATCACAGAATGGTTTATTTGGCAGCAATTGTATTACCCGAACAAAATTTGCCGTCTGAGAAGGTTGGTCTCGATGTAGCTGCTTCAGCAGACATCTCATTACAACGCTTAGTTTCACAGAGGTATCCTCTCTTTCTTTCTTTCATTAATATTTACCCCATCACTTGGATCTGCACAAACCATTTGACATGATTATTGGTACTTATGTGATCGCTTTGTTTCATTTACAGTCTTGAAGGCGGCATGATATTTTCAAACACTGATGTTGATACGACAAGCATACAAACAATACGAGAGATTCAGGGTCACCTGGTAAGGTTTTAAATGTAAAGTTATGATATTCCATGCCTAAAATCTTACCATGTCTTTTTAATTCTCTTATGTAGCATAAACGTTTTGATTCCTGGATTTGGGGCCTCAGTCACAAGAGCGGTTATGGTTGTGGACTGATAATATACGACAGCGGTATTCACAGAGCATCTCCCTTGATTATCTCTTCATTGGTACGCACTAATTAATTCTCGAGTTTGATCACTGTTGAAAGCATTATCTGAGCTATTAATGTACTTTCAGTTTCATTATTTTGATTATAATTAGCACATAATGTATTGAAATTTGAGCTCAATCGAACTGTTTGTTTGCTCTATGTCTAAATATTGTCATACGATCAATGTATGTGTATGTGTAAACAGTGTATTCTATATCATTTAATGATAAAAAGCTTCAATACACAATATTGTATCGATTGATGAAATGTATGGGTATGCAAGTAGTTAAAGGTCTTATCGATATACAAGTTAACAGTTTTTGTCAATTGGTATTGAAAAACAATTTAACTATCAGATGGAAGCTCATAAGTGAGTGAGTGACTAAACTTTTATAAAAAAATTTCCAAGTGTAGCCCGAAAGTAGTACTTTCCTATAATCAATGTGTATGGGTCATTTAAAAATGCAATATGATGTACACCATCAGTTACTCCATTTGTACCAAGAAGGTACTAAGTATGTCTTTGCTGTCATATGCACCAGGTTATTAACAATTACGTCTTACTAGCATTACCAATATATACTTATTGCTCCCAAGTTCTGTATGACAACTTTTGAGATTAATGGCTGGATTTTTTTTATTTTGTATAAAAAAGACAATTGTCTAAAAATTGTCTTAGTGACTCACACTAAGAACATTGTTTGGATGTTGACCAGGTGTACAGGTTCGTCGCAATATATATCACATTGACTAATTGCAGTTTCGTTTTCTAGTGATACTACGTTAGTATATTTTGCTGTAGATGGACTGAAACAATACATGAAATTTGGGTGTCCCATTTTATCTTTTAGTGTTTGATCTTTGGTTTACTTTTTGTGGTTTTGAAGGTAAATAATGTTGGTAAATATGAAGGTTGGTGACGTAAAACAAGATTTCGTTTATGTTTAACGACCTGACAACATGGATACAGAAAGAACAATGTTAAAAATCAACCGAAACAACCTAGAACCCATGTTGCAGGAGCTTCAAGTGACTACTCTAGCCGTTGTTAATGGCTGTGGCTATCCTGTTTAGCAAGGAATCTCGAACAGCGCGTTCTCAATCTCATCAGGTTCGAGGTCAAAAAAGGTACTAGGCACATTCTCAAATTTTAGTTGTAACGAATTTGTCAATTAATATTTTCTTCATTTAAATTGTAACTTCCAAACAAAGTACACGTATGCTGCCTGCATTATCTACAAGTATTATGGGTTAACAAAACTAGAAATAGTAAGCATCAATTATTAGGTTGCTTAGAGTCTTGGAATACATATATTTTCTCTTCATAAACTACTTTGCCATAACTCTTTTCCATGCTTCTTTAGTTCCGCTCCTATATTAGAAATGGTATCTAAGGTTAATTATCTTATGTGTAGCTATTTTTATTTTAGTGAAGCTGAATGTACTTATTTATGCTACACCTTTCTTCTTCTCATGTCTAAGTGTATGGCTTTTAATACAGGCTATGGACATTATTGGTGTGATAGCAGTTCTAACAGCTAGATGATTGATGCAGATTATGTAAAGGTATATTTCAGTCTTTAACGGTGCTTAGTTTAATTTGTGGTAGGTTATGGGCGGCATTTCAACAAACACCATAGTAGCTTGCATTACATTTGAGGAGAGTGAATGATTTCCTAAACCATCATAGTTGGTCTTTTTGTTGTATCAATGTCAACACCGTGTACATGTAAATGCACAAAACTTATGTACGGTGGATTTGTTACTCAGCCATGAGAATTAGGAGAGTAGCGTTTGAAATCAAATTAATTGTACAAGTATCTTACTCCATTATTGGTATGCTTCTAACCCCGTGCAATGATCAACGACATAAAATGACTCCCCGCCGCAGCGCGGCGGACCGGCGCCCTACTCATTATATATGTATAGAATATTTAAAATAGATGGTGTGTTAACTAATTTTTAAGACTTCTAAAAATAGAAGATCTCAAATACTCTATATTATAAAACATAGAGATTTATTGATTTAGTAAACTTCATTTTTTGAGCCTTGTCGGGTGATAATTTCAGCAAATGAACTTAAATAAGTTATAAGCTCAAATTATTGAGCTAAAATTACGTAGTACACAAGTCATTATCTTTTTTGTGGTATCTTTTTGATTTTTTGATAAATTTCATGGATCTTTTAGCTACTGAGTTATGAATTCAAGTTGTTAGGTTAAAATAAAGTTTTTTTAAACTTAAAATAAATCAATTAGCTCGTGAAATAAGGTAACCCAATAACCCATATACGACGATTCAAAATTGTACAACGTATTACTTTTGAGTCTTTTTGTGGGACTGTAAATCATGATTTCCGTCAAGTAATTAAGTTGTATGCCCTTTTGATTTTCATAACATGTATAAAGAGAATTTTATACAAAATGAAACATTACTTAATACTACTTATGTTTCTATTTTTATACTTTTTTTTCTTCTTCAAGTCTTTTGCATTTCCACGTCATTTATTTCCTTTAGTTTTTCTTCTTGTGGTAGAGTCTCTGTAATTCCAATCTGGCTTATTGATTCAACCTCGTTGCTCTTTCCCCACAAAACACAATAGAGTCCTCCCACAATCAGCAATGCACCTAAAATTCTGATATCACATCAACCAAAATCATGAGAAACAAATTAAAATACCTATAATATAACTACAAGTGGGCTATAAGATACATATCTTAGTCCAAAGTATACATAGGCCTATCTAAACTATGATATGTCATGGGCCTAAAATACAATTCACTTTGTGTAGTTGATCATATTGCAAATAATCAAATATACCAGTTTTGCATCAATTTTAGTTACAGAATTATTTTTTTCCAAGTGTTAGAAAGATTTAGCTATATTGCTTACGTTCCAAGGTATAGTTTCTCCTTAAGAAGACCCCAACTGAGCACTGCCACGATAATCAACGATAACGGGTTGAAGACCGAGACATACAGAGGTCCTTTTCTTTTGATACACCATAATATCATAAAAGTTGCTAACATCGAGCATACAACTCCCTGAAAGTTAATTAAAACGGTCAAATTAAGTTTCATTTGCAATGCTATGTGGTAGTTTTAACTATATACTCAGCTCGTAAACTTGTTCATATATACCGCATAAATACTTGAAAGTGCCCTGATGGGAGGAGACAATGACCACGCTTGTAATTCATGCTCCATAACTAAACCAAGTAGACAACTTTGGATTGTGGCCATTGAGAGCATCAAAGCTGAACTAGAATATGGAGCTGGATAGATATTGCACATTTTTGCCTGAAATCGTTCAGCAAACCAACCATAAGAAATTTAGTCACTATGGAGTCATATGGCATTACTAATAAATTTACGGACGAAATTTAGGTTTGCAAATTTCATTTAGCCTTAAGTCTTTGTCTGTGCAAAAAGGAGATGATGGTAATGGTTTTACTTACTTGAAGGACAAACCAAATAGCCCAACTAAAAGTGCTGAAGATGATAAGGCATGGCCCTATTAGATTTCCATGGTTAGTGTCATTCGATTTATGCATGTCGCTTGCAATGCTCAAGTGAATGTGTGATTCACCGATAGGTACAATAGGTCCATGGTAAAACGACAATAGCATGGCACCACCAACACCAACTAATGTCCCCATCACCTTGGCTTGTCCGGCCATTGTCTTTAATCTTACGTTTTCTTGCCTACCAAAACAACAAAAATAATTATGATTAGCAACTAATGTTTTAATAGCAAATACGTAACTAACTGTGTAGTGTTATATACTTAGAAAGTACGGCAAGGATGAAGGTCATCGGTGGAAGAAGATTGGAGAGTGCACATGCGATGGTCGGGGTAGAATGCTTCAAACCAACAAAATATGATGTTTGATTCACCGTCATCCTGTGTAAAAAAAGGGCCATGTTAAGGCGATTGCACAAATATATTAGGATTGGAACTCATGAATATCGATACTTAGTAAATGATATTAGATATTCAGAGTTAAAAAAGGTAAAATTAGTCACTTGTTTTAAATTTGGTCTAGTAGTGAGCTAAAGAAAGCTTTTTAATATACACTTAGTTGTGAAGCTTTTAATATTTGCTGGTATTTTTTCTTTTCAACCAAAGATTTGCAGAAAAGTGTAACTTACCCGAAAATGGAGCAAATAAAAATTTGGAGGAAAATATTCACTGTCATCGGAGGTCTTCTTCCTCTGCAAATATAATTCAGCAATTTCGTGAGACTCAAACATTGTTAAAAACTGTTAGACACAACGATCAAGGTATTAAATAAGAAGAAATTAAGTCACTAAACATGAAACCACATGTGAAGTAGCTAGATATGCATAATATTAGTTGCAACTAATAATCTAAGTTAGTAAGTTACGTTAATTTGAGTTAAATATAAGTAGTCGGACACACAAGATAAGTCCAGTGACGAATCCAGGATTAACTAAATATCTAGTTTACATAAAAGTATAAATTCATTTGATTGTTTAAGGTTCAAAAAAAATTCGAGAGCAAGTTTCTGTAATCATCAGCAATTTAGACATTTAGTAGTACATCTAACTATGTTAAATTTTGTTGTCTATTCCTTAAATTGTTCCACAATACTCAATACCTAATTCGAGTTTAATGTCTCTAGACAATACTAAACCAAGAAACAACGCTAACAATACTAGTTGAGTTGTAGCAGACGTAAAAGAGATTGCAAAACATAACGTATTATTTACCTCTCAAAGAAGTAAGCGAAAGGAAGAGCGATCATGGTTGCAAAGAGTTGACGATAGGCAACATGCACGAAAGGATTCATCCCTGAATCAAAGGCAAGTTTTGACAATATATTCAAACCCGCGTACCCCAGTTGTACCAATACCATTATTAGCGATGCTAATGCATCTCTTCCCATTTTTCGACTTCTCTCTTCCTCTCTTTGCTAATTTCCGAGAGAGAAGAGATGAGGTATTTCGACACACGTAGATATAAACCTACATTTCATATGTTCAAATATATACATAAAAAAAAAGGTGATAGGAGATTGCTTGTGACAAAGAAGCTACCAAAAACCATGCCAATTGCCAAAGATGGGGCATAAGAAAAGGTGACAACTCTCAGTTTCATGACTTATTTGGCTTAACTTGTAAATTGTAATCTATTTATGCACTTTTTCTTATAAAAAAATTAGGGCATAATAGTTTTGTTTAAATGAATATTTAACTTGATTATATAAGGGCTAAGTTTCTTCTGATTGTATTATTCAATGTTTTGAAAACCGGGTTTGAAATCGATCCGGTCGAGTCACCGGATCAACTGGTTCGACCGTCGGGTCAACCCAGTTTTCAATTTATTTATTTTTTATTTTTTTCAACTGGGTTAACCGGTTCGACCGCCGGGTCAACTGGTTCGACCACCAGGTCAACCCGGGTTTTTATTAATTTAAAAAAAAAAAAAAAAAAAAAAAAACGAAACCCGGCCGGGTTTCGAGAACCGGGTTAATCCGGGTCACCCAAAACCCGGCGGGTCTAACCGGTTAACCCAGTTTTAGAAACCCGGGTCTTTTGACATGTTTTTTTAGCCGGAACCGGTCAAACCAGTTAACCCGACCGGATCGACCCGGGTTTCAAAACATTGGTATTAGTAATTTGATTCATATGAAAATACTCCGTAATATTTAACCCAAATAAACTCATTTATGAGTCAAACCTTAGTTAAGAGACACAAATAAATATGTAAAATGGTCATTATTAATTCTTTTCCCATAATCTTAGAATATATGTCGTGCTAATATATACTCTCTTCGTTTTAAAATATAAGTCCCTTTTAACTTTTTTAAAGTCTTTTTATTTCAATTTTGATCTTTAATATTTTTTTCGTGTAATATAATATTTGATCTAAAATATATAAATGGATTTTTATTTTAAATCATTTTCATTGGTATACTTTTCATCAAGTATTATATAACGCGAAAAATAATTAAGGTAAAAAAAAGAAAAAAAATAAAAAGTTTTTGAAAAATCAAAAAGTGACTTATATTTTGAGACATTTTGAGACGTGAGAGTGATTCTAAACACGTTAAATAAAAAGTAAAAAACATGACATTATTAGGTTAAGTGCGTAAATCACATACGTGATAATTATAAACACATTAAACAAAAAGTAAAAACATGACATTATTAGGTTAAGTGCGTATATAACATATTCACATACGTGATAGTAACCTCAATAATTAAACTACTAATTACGTGGATCCACTTCGTTATCCCACCTGATAAAAAGGCGTAGGTCATATGATATGAATATTCTGCAACTCTAAGTTAGTTGTTTCATACAAATTTTTCTATCGAATTTTTAAAGTACTAAAAAAAAAAAAAAAAAAAAAAAAAAAAAAAGTATATTATACAAAATGAATAAAAGTAGAGCAAAGAATTCATGAATAAAACACCTAAAAATGGCTACACTTATTTGATTTACTAATTTTAATAGCAAATGCGTAAATAAAAACAATCGACAAAGCATTTTGTTAAACAACAACTCCATTCAATAATAAAACGTGTTGATAACCTTCAACAAATGGATTAAGACATTAAGTTGCATCCAATCAGACTAGTCATGCAGCATCAACTCCACGATCCGCGCAATAATTTTGCCAAAGGCGATCTTATTGTAACAATAGCGTCAAGTACACATGTTACAAAAAATGATTCGACAAGTCAACGGGCTGTATGCAACCATGTGGGCGAACTCACTATGACTTGTATTCAAGATTGCACAGAATAGTTCATCCATCGATAGTATAGAGTACACACATCGTCACAAAACCATGCTTATTGAACATCTCTCTTAGATAAATCAGTTAACGTGTTATAACACGTATAAGCATGTTCAACAATTATACATTTTGGACCAATTTTTGAAAGAGAATTGCAGAAGATATCGATAAGAATTGGGTTATTTTGCATGTACTGGACCAATTTTTTAAGCTTCTGAAATGGACTTTTGGTCCTTGTAAGATCTTGTAAGGATGTCATGAACTCTTTAAAGGTGTACTTGGTCCTCGTAAATTTCAACAAGAAGTGCACGGTTAACATTTTTGAACCAAAATCGTTGCATTGCGTCACTTAAATCCGTGGGCATCCATGCAAGATCTTACAAAAACCAAAAGTATAGATTACAAAAGGCGTAAAAGCTGGTTCAAAACATTTAAACTGATCCCATTTTGTCATTTTCCGTAATTTCTCTAATTTTCACATGAGTTGAACCCGGGTCAATCACAACCTGGGCTTATGACTAGATGGGCTAATTTACTTATTTTGGTTTATTGCTAAGTGGGCTTACAGTATGTTGGGTTCATCTTCCCAGTATTGCAGTAAAGCCGGTAATGAATGTAAGGAACACTTATTTTCGAGCTAATTATATAAATAATCCTTCTGACACACATATGCACTTTTGGTTCCTAACTCTCAAAAAGTTATCCATTTTACATTGGCTGGTCCTTTGACCAAACATAAGTTTGTTTTTGTTCGTTAAGTGCATAAGGACTAAACGAACGTTAGTTCTTTATTAATCCTTTTAAGTCTATTGAAACCAAACAGGCATTAGTAACTAAAATGGGATTATTTGTGTAATTAACTGTTAATTTTTTATATTTAATTATTTTTTTGTTTCTTTTTTTTTTCTTAAAGGCTTTTTTATTCCTTTTTATTTTTAATATTTTTTGTTTCTTTTACTTGTTTTTCGATTTCAGTTTCTTTTTAATTACTTATTTTCGCTTTCTTTTTATTTCTTTTTCTTTTTTGGTTTCTATTTCTTTTTACTTATTTTGGTTTATTGCTAAGTGGGCTTACAGTATGTTGGGCTCATCTTCCTAGTATTGCAGTAAGCCAATAATGATAGATGTAAGAAACACTTATTTCCGAGCTAATTACTTAAATCATCCTTCTGATTAACACACAGATGCACTTTTCGTTCCTAACTCTCAAAAAGTACACTGGTCATCCCTGTAGTTATCCATTTTACATTGACCGGTCCTTCGACCAAACAGAAGTTTGTTTTTGTTCGTTAAGTGCATAAGGACTAAACGGACGACGTTAAATCCTTTATTAGTCCTTTTAAGTCTACAGAAACCAAACAGGCGTTAGTAACTAAAAAGGGATGATTTATGTAATTAACTCTTAATTTTTTATATTTAATTATCTTTTTGTTTCTTTTATTTTTCTTTTTTCTTAAAGGCTTTTTTATTCCTTTTTATTTTTAATATTTTTAGTTTCTTTTACTTGTTTTTCGGTTTCGGTTTCTTTTTAATTATCTATTTTCGCTTTCTTTTTATTTCCTTATTTTCGGCTTCGATATCTTTTTACTTATTTGTTTTATTTGTTTTTCGGTTTCTGTTTCTTTTTCTTTTTCTTTTATTTATATGTTTTCGCTTTCTTTTTCGGTTTCTTTTTATATATTTGTTTTTCGATTTCGGTTTCTTTTTACTTATTTGATTTTATTTGTTTTTCGGTTTTGGTTTTGGTTTCGGGTTCTTTTTATTTTTATTTATTTATTTTCGCTTTCTTTTTATTTATTTGTTTTTTAGGTTTCGGTTTCTTTCTATTTTTTTTTTATTTGTTTCAAATAAATAAAAAGAAAGCAAAAATAAATAAATGAAAATAATCAAAAACCGAAACCTAAAAACAAATAAGTAAAAAGAAACCAAAACTGAATAGAGTATCTCAATTCTTGGTGTAGGTCTTTCATGTCTTGCAATCGATATCACTCCTCAACGTTTTACAACGTTCATTTAGAATTATCTTTTCCGATGGCATCTTGCTAGTGACAAAGACACATTATTACCCTTTGCCATCATGTTCGATCCTTACAAGTGTTCTTTTCATTCACAGTTTTTCTTAGTTACAATTTCCGAGTAATGCATATATGTTATACTAGCTAAAAGACCCGTAAAATTCACGGATTTTTTAAAGAGCAACGACAAAAGTAGATAATATATATATATATATATATATATATATATATATATATATATATATATATATATATATATATATATATATTACGCAATAAGACAGAAGAAAGAAACATATGAGTATACACCGTTGAAAAATTATATAGTTTGCAGATGAAACATATGTGTAATCCCAATCCGTGTCGAGAGAAGAAAGAAACATATGGTTATAATTTGATATATTACCATCTGAGCTATTCAGTATGTTCTGTGCTCAACATTTTTAAACAGAACATCTACTGTTATCCGAATAAAATTCTCTTTGCTTAATTTCTATTTACAAATCTGATGTGCTATTTCCTTTTGTTACATTACAGAATTACTCCATGAGAATTTACGGATATAAAATGATAAAATGAATATCATAGAGAGAGAGTATAAAACATGAACAACTTTAGTTTAATGATATGGATATGATAAGTCATAACCTAAACAACTTTTCATTATTGATGCATATGATTAGCCATATGCTATCTATTTCATTTTTCACATTAAAAATCTACCTATTTATTATAT
This sequence comes from Artemisia argyi, assembly GCA_030686995.1. Classification (NCBI taxonomy): domain Eukaryota; kingdom Viridiplantae; phylum Streptophyta; class Magnoliopsida; order Asterales; family Asteraceae; genus Artemisia; species Artemisia argyi. The sequence goes on along the minus strand of CM060709.1, from coordinate 44,166,516 downwards.
ACCCTCTCATATTTAGACATGTATAAATCTAAAGTATGTATAACTAAATTCTGTATTTGATATTTTATTCGTTGGCACAATTTCTTATATTGGATGAGCTTAAGGAGAAAGCTAGTTCTCCCCGCTTATATGACTGTATGCGGGTTTGGTTTAATCAAGAGATTGATGAAGGAGAGGCATTTGGATTCTTGCTTTGTGATTTCCGTGATCATCTTAAGAGGGTCATTCACAAGCGTCGCATGCTTATTGCAGACATGGAAAGGCTGGGAGATCATGGGATGACTGCTGGCTGTTTCAATGCATTGAAGAAAAGTATGGGTAGGGTTTGCGATATGCTCAATCTGTTGTTTCAGATGTCTCTTGACTCAAAGGAAGGTATTCGTGACTCGTGAGAACGAAGAATATGTTAAGAAAATGAATGAACATTAGCTTATGTTTGGGTCATTTAAAATTTTGATGAAAAAATATTTACATGTAATGAAATAAGAGGTGGAACCATTTATGCAAGCCGTTAAACTTAATTATTCATGTAAAAATGGGTAGGTTGGTTAATCAGAAAAATGATACACCAACCATTGCAAAACACCCCTTAATATTGCACATTATTTTATGTTTGGTTTGGATGAAAATTGGATTGAAATTTCCTCTCATCTAACTAAACAAATTATAGCCAGTAATAATAGATATGCAAACAAAATCAACACACCCATTTTTATTTGATAAATTCTGCAGTCGCATTTGCATTGCTATATAACTCATAATAGGATGTTAAATCTCAACCGTTTAACCAGGAGAACAACATCAGAAATAAATCAACTTGAGCTCAATATTCTTGAACCTGCAACAAGTATAACGAATGATTAGATTAAATCATAATAAAATTGAATATGACATGTCTTCATGTTTTTTCGCAAATACAATAACAGGTTCAACTTCAAGAAAGTATATTTTTGTTTATGTGCCTACTGTCAAAGAGGCAGTGCTCATGGGATTCCGTTTACAAACAGGTTGATGCACTTTGAAATGGAAGATAATCAGTTATAAGGATTTGAATGAAAGTCAATCAAGTGATAATATCACCAAAATTGAAACAGAGAATCCAAAATGCTAACGTTACCAGTGTTTGAGATCACATACACAATGCTACACAAGACATTTTTGGATTGCTTAAATTTCTATAAAATGCGCACTTGATAATAAGCATATTGGTAGGGGCTTATTATAAGGTCATATACTGATATTTGGCAAAAGCCCATAAGCAATCATCTGAACACATAAAATACCTAAAACTCCGTTTCAAACACCAGCTTTGTCATTCTTTCTCAATAAAATCTCATAACGAGTTCGTATTTGCTTAACTACATACCTATGCACAAACAGATAAGTAGACATAATTATATCATAAAAATTAGCACTCACTTTATAATAAGCACATTGGTAGGAGCTTATTGTAAAGTGAAATAAGCATAGCACATTTGACAACATATTATTACAAGTCTATAGATCCATTCGCATAGCAATTTCTCTACTATAATGGGAAGAATCCCGAATAACCTAAAACTAGAAAAACAGCAATCCCTCTATGAATCTATAATCCAATCAATTCATAAACACAATATTAGCTAATTTAGATATGAATCTAATTACTCTTATATCCATATCACACAAACAAGTTTCAGTTATGACAAAAATAAAGAATCAATACCTGGCAAATATTAAACCCTTCAAATTAACCTCCTAAAGATTTATCATAAATCGTAAATGAGAATTTTTTATAATTTGATTTGATTTATATTGATTGAAACTGAAAACCCTAAAATTAAATATGGATCTATTTCACCAATATTCAATTAACTGTGTGGCTTTGGCATGTGTGTATAAGAAAACGTCAAACACTTAATATGTTACCATAAATACAAAATGAAAGTAAAAAATAAATATTAAGTAAACAATACAAATTAAGTTTAGTACTAAAGCCTTAAGATTTCATTTCATAACAATCAAAACATGATATTAAAGACCATTCCCATTCAACATAAAAAGACACATTCTTAACAAACTATCGACCATTCCATTCATCATCAAAAGACAACATCTAAACAAACACGATAACATAACACAAAAGAAAACCATGACAATAGCTTAAACTTCATCATCAGAATAGTCCATGTCCATGACCTCCACATCGCGGTTCTTATTATTAAAGGCTTCACGGGCTTTAGCTAAAATGTTGGTCAACCCTTCAAGCAAGGCTTGATCTGCCACATGAGTTTCCAGCAAAAACTATAACCCTGTTGCACCAACCTTATGAAAAGTAACCAAATGAACGAGCCTCTCTTATGGACTGCTCACACTTTTCAATCTTTGACCTTAACTGATTACACTTATCACCAATGTCCATGATGAATGCCTCATACTCAGTAACTTCTTGCACAAGTAGAAATGTATAACACTTGCTCAAATGATTTGATCCAGACGCTTCATTTAGTTCTTCGATATTTGGTAGTGGAATGTCGGCCATTTGATTGGATGAGATATTATTAGAGAGAGATTGTTATTACTATGGATATTTATGTGTCTATTAGGGCAAATGAGTGGAGGTATAAATAACCAAATAAAAAACTCAAGAGTAATCATTACAAAACTTAATTGTTATGTTAACTTAAGCATACCTTCTTCCCATGCAGAAATATCAAATCAGTATTTAACAAAATGGTTGACAGTACAACATAGACCCCTCATTTATCTATTTTGTATAAAAAAAACCCCTCAATGCATACAATTACTCTAAATTATACTACATATTTTAGAGTTATTGCATTTGGTCAATAAAAAAAATAAAAAAAAAATCATAAGTAAAACAACTAATAATAAAAAATAACTAGGATGTTGAAAACTCAAATTAATTTGTTTATGTCATGTTAAAAGATATATTGTATCGAGATAGTGAATTTAACATGGAAACAAAAATTTCACTTTAAAAAAAATAAAAAATTCTTAATGAATACTAAGTTTTTTTTTTTCTTTTTTCTTCTTTTTTCTTTCTCACTATCATAAGCTAACTACATACATGTCATTATGATTATCATGTGTAATCACCAACTACCATTTTACTTGACCTTGACTATCCAGTTAGTTTGTTAATATGTATGTGAATTTTGAAACACAATCAGTAGGACATGGAATTAAAGCTATCTATTTTATCACTAATGAAAAAGTTTATGTAACCATGGCTACAAACACAAGAGTGGTATAGAATGTTTTTGTGAATAAAATGCTAGAAAATGATTTAAAGTAAAAATAATAGCAAACAACATAAATCTTCTTGGTGCAATTTACACTCCATGTAAGCCAATTCTATTTACGAGATGTAACCTATTTATACTTTTTTTCAATTTGAAAACTATCCAACCATCAAATCTTCTCGGTGTTTGTTTCTAATTTTTCTACGCTGTAATTTATTTATGTGATTCCTTTAAGAATGTTAACTACTCATTCAATCAAAATTATTGCCCCAGATTAAATAGAGAGAATACATAGCCTACAAGTAAAACTTTGTCTTTTCCAGCTAGCAGGAAAAGGCCTACCAGCAGAAATTGAACCACCAGCAGAAACAAATATATATATATATATATATATATATATATATATATATATATATATATATATATATATATATATATATATATATATATATATATATATATATATATATATATATATATATATAGGTTTGGGTTATTATAAAAGTGTCTTATAATAAAAAGTGTAAAAAGTGTCTGATGCAGTAACTTTATAAATATGATGCAGTTCGATAATTGTGATGCACTAATTTTTGATGCAGTAATGTGTATAACTGCGATGCACCTTCAATTACTGCATCACAGTTATAAAGTTACTGCATCAGACACTTTTTATTATAAGACACTTTTTAGAATAACTACACCATATATATATATATATATTGCAACACACATTGCTCAACTTTCATTCATCATACAACTTCCACAATGAATAACAACAGGTTCACCGCAATCACTACAAAATCTGACAGCGACAGCGAAACAAGCTCCGACACCGCAACCACTTACTACTCCGACTCATATTCCTCCTCTAACTCCGACGTCTCATTAGCTGAGTACAAAACTCGCACTGAAAACAACTCAGCCACATACAACACATCCCTAAACCCTAAGATAGATTTCTTTTTCCACATTACTTCATACTTGAAAGGCTTCAAAACCTCTCTGATATAAAATTAGTGCAAACGTAAATTTACATACTAATGAATCTCAAAGTGCAAGAAGATAGATAAGAAAATCATATACTAAGTGAGCATGCACGAAAGGAATAGAGGTGGTTCGTTTAGATGTTTCAAGCGGAAAAAACAATACATCACTAAAAGAAAGGAAATAAGATAACCAAGAGCATGTAGTTTTCGGTCTAGCTAGAATCACCATGGGCTCATGATCCTTTAACCACACTAACTCATATGTAATCTTAGAGGCATACGTGGCACTGGAAAATCAGATAAAGAAAGCTGATATACATCTGCTATATAAAGACCCATTTTATTTCTAGATATATGGCTAAATAAGTCATGCATTAGAGAAGTCCATTGAGCTTCTCTTTTTGAGCCCATATTAAATTGCTTTCCATAACAAAATTACAACATATCATTCGATGAACACCCAACAAATTAGCAGTATACAGAAATTGTAAAACTTAACTTTATTCAAAATAAAATATGCATTCAGGAGTGTAACAACACATCGATTCATAATAACCATGATTAAAGTTGCTACATACATAAGCAACTAATTATTTTCATTCATTTTAAACGTGTTGGATTCCTCCTCATGAACACCGGCCTTAGCTTGAGCCAATAAATTTGTCAACAGTTCAAGCATTGCTTTATGCCTATTATGTGATTTCCTTAACGCCTCCAGACAATCCAACGCCACTCCACGATCACCTAACACTTCAATGTCTACCATCATAATTCGATTCTTTGCCATTACTCTCCTCAGATGCTCACAACACACAAATAACAGGTTAGCAAATGCGAAGTCTTCAGTTGCTTTCTGGACAAACCACAAGCGCATTCTGTCATGCAAATTAGAACTGCCAACAAGATTCATTAGATGATCAAGAATCTGGAACTGATCCATTAGAAAAATGAATAGTGGTTTCAATGAGTTTATAACCAAGTTATCAGGAAATAACAAAAAGGTGGGGAATAAATAGGCAAAAACCTATAGAATTGATTATAAACAGTTATATATGAGCAACTATAGATAACTGTCAACTCATCATAAATCAATGCCCCTTCAATTATATCATTCAATACTATGTAAATCTGTCATAATTAGGAATTCCAAAGGATAAATCACATAAGTAAATCATATAAACACATCTGTTACAGATTCTTTTTCTAACTCATCATGTTATATACAGAAAAAATGAAATAAACTGCATACATAAAGCTACAAAAATCTATCAACGGTTATACTCACATTATCCAAATCTCTTATTCTTTCTATTCATTTCCAACAACCCATCTATTTATTTTGTTTTAAATCCTACTATACATTGGTTTAAGTTAAATCTTTTGGACTTTATCCAATCGACACAAGTCGATCTATTTAATAATAGCGATGAGAAAACAAAACATGTATTAAAAGCTATGTTTACACCAGATTTATAGGCACTGATACTTTTATCCTTCTTTTAATTGTCGGTACATTGTGTTTCACATTAATAAAAGTTAGTTCATATTGCTACCATTACATTAACGATTTATATTATTCTCATAGTTTGATGAAAATTTAGTTGCTAAAGTAACTACTAATTTTTATACATAAGAATTTTAATGATTAGATCCTTTTTTTTCCAAATAACAGTTGTAATGATAAATATATTGCTAATGTAAACATTGTAAGAGATAGGAAGTGATATTGTCCCAGTTCATTGCATGCAAATCTTAATTTTTAGTAACTATTGAGTAAATTACATGGATGATGTATGTGGTTTGACTTTTAATGTAGTGTCTCAGTTTTGGAATTTGTTTTAAAAGTCTTTTAACTCAAAAACTATCTCAAAAAATTATCTCTACATCCGTATACATAATTTTGTCAAATGCAATCCTTTCTGTTCATAATATTAAGAGACCACATGTGCAATTTTAGTAATAGACCATTTAAGTCAAGAATTTCACACACACTTATTACGCTATGAACATTTAGACACAATTTGTGCAAACATTCAACAAAACGAATCAAACATAAAAAAAATGTTGAACAATAACGCTATGAACATTTATATCGAGTCCATGGGCAACAGTAAAGTCAATACTTATATTTATTTCAAATATCATAAACACAAAAGAAAACAAAACATTAAAATTCTTAGTACCAACAAAAGTATCTAAAACCAAACAACTACTTAAACTCATTCATCTTAATATCATTAGCTTCTTCCTCACGGGCACTAGCTTTCGCTTTATCTAACAAATGATTTAACTCTCCAAGCAACAATCGATGCCTCTCTTGAGTATTTCTTAAAGCATCAAGTGAGTCCAAAGCAACCCCATGAGCACCATAAGCTTCCATGTTCGCCATCATAGTATGGTTCTTCTCTATTACCCGCCTCACATGCTGGCAAAAACCAAAAAACAATTTGGAAAAGGCATCATCTTCACTTGCTTGTTGCACAAACCATAAACGCATACAATCATGCAAATTTGAAGAACCAGCAACATTCATTAAATTCTCTAACAACTTGAAATTTGCCATTCAAACAAAATATATCAAAAAGCAAATGGTTTTATAACTCACCATGACAAAATTACCAAATAAATAGGGGAAAAAATTATGTAACTTACTCATATTAAAATATCACATATGAAAATCCTCATTTAAATATAACATTTACCCAAAAACCTCTTCACATGTACTCTTTTAAAGTGAAGTAATTATCTTAAATAGTAGGAGCCTAATTAGTATCAACCATTTAGCTATTAATTCTTAGACACAATCGATGCATTGCACGGGTTGAATCAAGCCTCGTATATTCAAAGCTAAAAAGGTATTAATTTTAATTATAAACATATTATTACAACACCCAATTTAATGTGCAGTTAGTGTATTTTTTTTTAATTGTACTTTAATAATCACTAATAATAGAAGGTGCGTTAACTAATTTTTAAGACTTCTAAAAATAGAAGATCTCAAATACTTTACATTATAAAACATAGAGATTTATTGATTTAGTAAACTTCATTTTTTGAGCCTTGTCGGGTGATAATTTCAGCAAATGAACTTAAATAAGTTATAAGCTCAAGTTATTGAGCTAAAAGTCATTAACTTTTTAGTGGTATTTTTCTTATTTTTTGCTAAATTTCATGAATCTTTTAGCTACTAAAGGGGGTGGCTGTCGATGCGGTTTGAAGCTCGGCATGCTTCATGCCGCACTGCATGAACAATGCCACTGGTTCGGCAAGGTGATCGGCAAAGATTGCCGAAGAATCATGGAATTAAACACAAGAAATAGAGCCGTTAGTCCCATTTAATTTATGACTGTTTGGTCATTTAAACAGGAAAAAAAATCCCCTTAAATATACAATTTCAAATCATAATTAACTCATCAAATCACACAAACAATTCACATTTTATTAACCATGTCTTCATCATCATCTTCTTCATCCTCGGACGAGATAATTATTCCTGCCGAATCATCCGAACAATGGTTATCCGGTAGTACCTTTGAAACGTTTTTAGCCGCGTATGATGCCCTAGAAGACACGACAAGCTCTACCGAAATCCAGGGTATGTCACCCATTTTCGTGAAAGAGCTTTGTAAACTCTATTGAATGACTATTTCGTCGAACAACCAAAGTTTAACGAAAATGTTTTTCGTGACTGTTTTCGTTTGAGTGAAACCTTGTTTTTAAAAATTTTTGGTGATATTGAAGCGCAATTTGAATGGTTTCAAGCGGATCAAGACGCGAGGGGAAAGAATAGTTTCACGCCGTTACAGAAATGCACATCAGCGATTCGGCAACTCGCAACGGGTGAACCTCCGGATAGATTTGATGACTATTTAAACATGGAATGAAGAACGTCAAGTTATTATTTTTTTTACAATTTTTTCGCTATTAATTTTTTTTAAATAGTTTTTGTTATTATTTTTTTTTAAAGATTTCGTTATTTATTTTTTTATTAAAAGTCGTCATCTTTTAAGCGAATGCCTTGATAAAATTTGCGATGCGATTATAATGTTATATGGTCGAGAGTTCTTACGTAGGCCGACAACCCATGACGTTGCACGTTTATTCGAGGCACATGAAGAAAAACATCACATTTCTGGAATGCTTGGTAGCATTGATTGTACACATCTTGTTTGGCAAAATTGTCCTAGACATTTGAGAGGCTAATATAAGAGAGGAGATCACCAATACCCGACTATTATGCTTGAAGCGACGTCTTCAAATGATTTGTGGATTTGGCATTCGTTTTTTGGTCCTCCCGATTCAAACAATGATGTCAATGTTTTGAATCAGCCTCCATTGTATGTTACAGAGCGAAATGGAACGGCACCAAACAATTCATTTTTTTTTGTGGACGGCTTTACAAACGTGGATATTATCTTACCGATGGAATCTATCCTAAGTATTCAACACTTGTTAAAGCATATTCGTATCCCACTGACCCGAAGGAAAAGAAATTAAGAAGCTACAAGAGTCTGCAAGAAAGGATGTCGAACGAGCTTTTGGTCGTCTGAAGGGAAAATGGTTTATTCTCAGTCGTCCTCTACGGGCTATGTCCGTCGAAAAGATTCGAAAACTCGTTTACACGTGTATTATATTCAACAATATGATTTTAAAAGACGATGAAATGGCAATATTACCGGTTCGTATAATGGATCCGCCGGTTACGCCAGTTTATGACCCGAATGTACTACCGCAGTTACTCGATGAAGATATCCATAATCGTCTTCGATATGATCTTACGGAGCACTTAGCGGCTCAAGACTTACCATACCTATATGACTAGTGATTTCCTATTTTGTTTTGTTTTTTTCCTAAGTATCATGTAATTTACTTTGAATTATCAATGAAATATGAAATATAATGTTTTTTTATTAAATTGTTTAATATAATTATAAATATAAAAAATAAATATAAAATTAGTTTTTATTTGAATCATGGTTGCCACTAAAAAAGTATGGTGAGGTATGGTTGAATCATAAAATGTGTTGGCTTGATTTTATTGGTTAATGACGAATCATGGTGAAGTATGGTGAGGTATGACTGCTGATGCGTGGGAATCGCAACAGGCTTTACCTCTCGAGGGATCTCGAGAAGCTTACAACCCCCACCAGGCAGTGTACCTGATCGTTGTAGTATAGTATAGTGACAAGTACCGGGGGATTGATCGTTCAGCTTAGGAATAGTGTCGCTAGGATTAGAAAGCCTAAATAATAGTTCTAAAGGTGAGGGATGATTATTTTTGTGTTTTTATATTTTATAGAAAGCAAATTAAAATCTCGGGTTTGAAGGATTTTGGCGAAATTAGTTGCTAATCAACTAACCCAATACTAAGATACAATCAAAATAAAATACTAGAAATGAAAATAAACTAATTTATACTAAAGTTGTGAGCAGTAATTGGAGAAAAGTGTGTTTACTTAGATTTCACTACTCCCTATATATCTTTTACACGTTAATTACTTGTTATAATTGCATGGATGACGGATCGTATTCCTTAATACCAGCCAAGTAATATGACTTAAATGGTCAAGTAATTATAATACGGGTTTAACACAAGGGTGATCCTAATGCCTCTTATCATGTAGTAAATCCTACTACATGAATGTAGTCTCACTAGCGGTCTCGGGATGCATCACTAACGCAAGTTCTAGAATCTAAATGCTACCGGTACACTCATAAGCACTAATAATGAATGCTTTTCCTATCAAATCTAAAGGCGAACCTCTCATTTTTGGGTGGAAAAATTTTCTGAATATACGGTTATGTGCTATTCATACAATCTCCTATCCATGAGACGCTTGCTATGGCTAAAGTTTCACTCCTAAATGTTGTAAAAAAAATTAAATTTGGCGCTAAAATTGCACTAACAAGTATTTCTCATAGTTTTATTACACATCTACCATCAAATAAAACAAACTCAAGCGAAAGTGCCTATGTAAGGTATCATCTTTTTACCCTCCCCTTACACTTAAGATGAACATTATCCCCAATGTTCAAGTAAAGAATGTAAAAGTGAAAAAGTAAAGAGAATGAAATCAAATACTCCCCTGATTCGCTCGGTATGGATAATAGGATGGCCAGGTTAAATCTTCCTCCAAGAAAATGAACAATCAAAGCTTCCCTTCCAGAATATAAATCATCTTCTTGTCATACATAACCTGTAAAACCTGACAAAATAGACAAGACAACCTCGCGTAAAATCGGCGGCATCCTATATAAGTTACTAAATCCTGGAAAACAAGATAAGATATAATGCTTGTGGAATGAAGTTTGCAGATCTCATGGAGATTATAAAACTTAATAATTCACAAAAACCATAAGACTCCGTTAGAAAAACAAAACCGGTAAAATTTCCAGATTTTAACTCCTGACGCCGTCAAGAGTAAACTCCTGACGCCGTCAGAATTGACCTACAGAAATTCTTATGTTAAGTTTCCAGAAAATTTCTGGAAAAACTTGGTCCTACTTCCTGGAAAATCCTGCAAAACATCATTATGACTCGATACAAGCATTTGACACTAACAAGTACTAATACACATGTCCATTTATTATTGTTGTGGTTCATGCTCAATTTCGTTCTTATAAACAAATTTGGATCTCCCTTACACTTATCTTTTGCAAAATACCTTTATATGCAATTAAGACGAAGTTAAAAACAAAATAAAGCATTTTCACAATTTACTTTGAAACATGAGCCACAAACAATAAAAATAAAACATGCATACGGAGACAAATAAAATCAAACAAACAAACAAACAAACAAATAAAAACACACAAAACATGGGTTGCCTCCCAAGAAGTGCTTGTTTTTGTTCGAGTCACGAGCCTGACTCTACCCTTATTTAACGGAAATAGGGGAGGTTCTCCCTACACTTAGGATTAAGTGTGGGTGAAAGTAGCGATACACACCCTTAGGGTGTGAATATGCCACGTGAGGTGAAGGGGGTGAGTGAATGGCTTCCTTCATCCTAAAACTACCCGGATAATATTGGTTGATGGGTGGGTCGGTTCCTTTTTTGTCTCCTAGAAATATATCTAAGGATGGAAAGGAGTGTAAAGATTGAGGTTCCAGTTCATAAACACTAGGAATTTCCCTACAACTAGGAGTAAGGTTATCACTACAAGTATTCAAACTTATATCCTCAAGTGGTGCCTGGTCCAAGGGTTCTACTTCTATTGGGGTTCCTATAGTCTCTTCTACTTCTTCCGGGTAAGTCACGGGCGGTGTGTATGCCTCAAATGATTGTAGGACTTGTGGGGTACTTAGTGGGCTTGGGTTTTCTACTATCTCTTCCATCACATCATTTGTTTCCTCAAAGTCTGACGGATACAAACTCATCAATTCATTCAACTTATGGTTCACGGTTAGGAAACTTTCCTCGAAATTCTTCCAAAGGGTCTCACTAAAAGGAATTGATCCTGATAATGATTGTCTAATTGAAATCACACATGCATAAAATTCATCATACCCATCTAACTTTACCCCCAACTCCTCTTGGATGTCATAAAGATCACACAAAAAATCATTGGAATGATAGGAATCAAATCTATTAGTGAAATATAGTTGTTCCTCTATTGTCAGTGATCTAAATGGAATTTCATCTGCCATAGTGACAAGTGAAAATGGTTTTACAAGCAACGGGCACAAAGAAAAAGATAGACTAAAAGAAAACCTAAAAATAAAAATAAAAATAAAATCTTACTAGAAAGGAATCTAGCAAGTAGACCTAATAAAAAGAAATTCTAACCTAGACAATAACTATTCCCCGGCAGCGGTGCCAAAAACTTGATGTGTGGGAATCACAACAGGCTTTACCTCTCGAGGGATCTCGAGAAGCTTACAACCCCCACCAGGCAGTGTACCTGATCGTTGTAGTATAGTATAGTGACAAGTACTGGGGGATTGATCGTTCAGCTTAGGAATAGTGTCGCTAGGATTAGAAAGCCTAAATACTAGTTCTAAAGGTGAGGGATGATTATTTTTGTGTTTTTATATTTTATAGAAAGCAAATTAAAATCTCGGGTTTGAAGGATTTGGGCGGAATTAGTTGCTAATCAACTAACCCAATACTAAGATGCAATCAAAATAAAATACTAGAAATGAAAATAAACTAATTTATACTAAAGTTGTGAGCAGTAATTGGAGAAAGTGTGTTTACTTAGATTTCACTACTCCCTAGATATCTTTTACACGTTAATTACTAGTTATAATTGCATGGATGACGGATCGTATTCCTTAATACCATTCATGGGGTGGCACACTGATTTAGTCTTTTTGATAGTATATGTTTGTTTTCCGAAGAAATACCGGTGAAAGTATGTTCCCCGGGTCGTTATCCCAACGAAGGTAAGACGGCGATTGAGTCGGCTTTGAGTCGCGTGATTGTGAAGTGAATGGAATTAAAAAGATGATTTGGTTGATTTTTGATTACACTACTAAAAGGATTTAAAACGCAGTTAAAGTAAAAAGAAACAATAAAACGACGCAAAGAAATCAAACAAAGAAAACAAGCATTGGATAAAATAACTAAAGAAAAACGAGATTTAAAACGCGATAAGAAATTAAGACGGGAAATGAATTTAAAAACAATATGTTTGCTAAGTGACGTAAATAAGTTCATCAAGTGTGGGCCAAGGATTGACGTCGAATTATTTTCCTTAAACAAGACTATTTTCTCACAACGTTGGTTTATTTTGAAAATAATCCTTTAAAAAGAAAATAATTACTAGATTTGTAATTTGATTATTCTCCGGCTTTTGCCCTTCAAATAATAAAATCACAAGTCTAAATAATCATAACAATTATTAATCACGATCCTCTTTTATAGCCACACTTAACTCACAAACTCGTGCCACCAAGCAAACACTAATAAACCACTCAAAACTCATATTAATAAAATAAAGTGACTTGAAAAAAAATAAAAATAAAAAGACTCGATAAAAGAAACAAACTTGATAAGCCAAAATAAAATTCGGCAGAGTTTCGCCTTAGCATAAAGCATAAAAGAACCTCACTTGATAAACGATGAGGTAATGATTATCTAACTTGATAATCTTGGTTAACTCGCCAAAAGAAATGAAACTCGGTATGTAAAAGTTGCACCTAACTTGATAGAATTACACCTAAATTGATAAAATTGCACCTAACTTGATAGAATTGCACCTAACTCGATAGAATTGCACCTAACTTGATAGAATTGCACCTAACTTGATAAAATTGCACCTAACTTGATAACCTTTTTTACGCACCTAACTTGATAACCTTTTTTACGCACCTAACTCGATAGAACCCTACACCTAACTCGATAACACCCTACACCTAACTCGATATGTTATGCACCTAACTCGATAACCTTTTTTACGCACCTAACTCGATAACACCCTACACCTAACTCGATAACAACATGACAAAACACCATTTTGATTCAAAATAAAGCCTAAAAATTAATGTTTTTCACCAAATCTATTACTAAATAACCTAGTTTAACCATAAACTTTAAATCCCACCAATAAAAACAAGATTTTAACAACTAAAAATTAAAGATTTTTAGAAATATAAAGCTAGAGAGAGAAAGTAAAATAAAAAATAACTTCATAAAAATAAAACTACACTACTCCTACCACTATGAGGACCAACCCTCAACAACCAACCTCTCAAAGTTGGTGTTTAAGGGGTATTTATAGGCTAGGGGCTAGGGCTTCTCTAATCTTTGACATAGTTGCAAGATTAGCCCCTAGACCTTTACAAAACATGAAAAAACTACTTAAAACATATTAAAATGCTACAAATGCAACTAAATACTACACGTAATGATCTTGTAACTTGGAGGAATTGAGTTGACTTTTCTTCCAAAGTTCTTCAAAGGACCAAAGTTGACAACTTGTTGAAACTTGGAGGGCCATTATTGTAAAGGTCTTCACATTTCAACTAAGAGTCTCTTTTGTTATTCTTTGAATCTCTAAGGATTACTTTTGTCATTTTGGGCTTTTCTTGGATAAATTTCTTCCTCGGCTTCGGCTTTTTACCTTTTTTCAAACTCGTGCTCGTTTTTTACTGTTTTCCATTATTTTTGTCCATTTCTTTCATATCCGTACCTGCACATTCAAAAACACAAAAACAACATATTTTTGGCACAGTTTGTTAGTTTTTGGTCTATTTGTTCCGGTATTTGGTAAAGAAAAGGTGTGTAAATTAATACACACCAAAATCCCCCCGACTAAAGTATCGCCGTGTCCTCACGCAATGTGATCAATTCACGCTCACGAGATAAATAATTTCATAACTCTTTCTACTAACTTTGAAAAGTAGCAAGGAAGTTCAAAAGAGATTACAAAATCATTTATTCCCGTAAACGCTCCGTTTTCCCAAAATTTATTTCTTTATTCCACTTTATTCTATTTTTGGACTTTTCACACTTCATACTTGTGACGGTTTGTTGAACTTTCATTATTTTTGCAATAATTATTAGGGTCGACGAGTAGAAACACTTCTATTTACGAAGTGACCATACGGATAAAATCGTCATCCTTGATTTTCACGAGCTCCCAAACTAAGCGTAAAAACAAGATCACAGCTTATTTACAAATTAGATGCTAACACTACTCATAACAGTTACTAGTGGATACTCCTTACTCCCATGTCCTAAGTTTTTTTTTGTATCTCATTATTTTATTTTTGTTGAGAAATGAATCGCTTCATATTTTCTCGTTTCGATAATTTTTTAGTCTGATAGTGACACCTAAGTTTAAACGATAAGTAGTTATTCATTTTCTCTTAAGAACCACTGCAATAGAAATTCGGTCCACATCAAGGAATTTGGGATACATACATATAAAAGATATAAGTTGCGGAGTACAATCACGTGCACCTTATGTGACTGATTACTAATCACTTATCACATGCACCTCACGCGCCAACAACTTATTTATACATACATAGCTCTTATTCAACAATACTTACAACTTTCACTTTTTTTTTTCATTTTTCACTTTTTTCACTTTTTTCATACTTTTCACTTTTTTTTCTTTCTTTCTTGACTTTTTTCTCATAACATCAATGGAAGCTTATCGGGTAGCTCCAAAACCACATAGATAATCAACTTTTGACTTTTGATTTTTTACTTTTTGCTCTTATTTTTAATGTTCCTTGATATGTACCCAACTTCTAAAGCAAAAATTTTCTTAAGAAACCAAAGAACTAAATATTATTCAAACCGAAATACCACTAATTAACCTAGAACATCTATTTTATATGGGTGACGTATCTAATGGGAGTAAAAAGCCACAAGTACCTCTCATGAGCTCTAAAGAGAACCACTACTCCACGTTTAGCATCTAACTTCTAAATAAACTCTATCATTTCTCGTTCTCAGCAAATTTAAGATCTCAAATAATGAGATTAGCATATGTTTAGCCAATAATCAGCCACGCATATATAAAGTCAGATACGGGAACTTGCAGATTCTAGAAGAAGAATTCGCGTTTTCTAGCTCCTGATGTAAAAGACTAGCGAAAGCTTTTATGATCATCATTGGTTAAGGGAACAAGCTAGGGCTCAACACGCCCGGTCAAGTCAAAATATTTATTCCTACTCTCGCCAGCAAGAAAGTCAACAAGGTGTCAAATCACTTATTCATACTTTTTTTATATTTTTGCACAACTTTTTCACTTTTCTCATTTTTTTGTGCTTTTTCATGACTTTTCATTTATTTTTCTTCAAAATTTTTGAAATTTTTTAATTTTTTCAATTTTTTTCATTTTTGGTGGAAAAAACGGAGTTACGAGAGTATACGACATGGTGAAAACTGCAAGGTCAAATCGAATCGAAGATTCACCCTCCCCCCGACTAGAATTAAACATTGTCCTCAATATTTTGTGGGTTAAGGCAATCCTAACAAAATTCTAGGGCCGTTTATTAATTATGCCAAAGAAAACGTTAGTCGATAAGATTAGGATATTGGATCTCCATAAGCAACGAAAGATGAGACTCGAGTGGAGTAAAGACACAACCACGAGCACGAGAGTCTTCAAACTTCGGGGAAACCTGGACAATCATAAACAAACAACCATGAAACACAAGATTTTGGAAGAGGTAGCCCTCCTCACATTACGTTACTTAAGAAAATAGAAAATAAAGAAAATGAAATGGATAAGCATGGGGTGCCTCCCACGAAGCGCTTGTTTTTGTTCACCGAGTCATATGAGCTTGACTCGATCCCCGAATTAATTCGTCCTTGGGGAGAGCAGATGGAACGGCCACTTGGCACAAAAGATACCAGGGTCAAAAACGGTGTCCTCACTCCCCGGTGGAGTGGAAAGAAGAAATGGTGGGATAAGTATAGTATGGTTGAAACACCCGGATGGTATAAACAAATTCGAGTTCAGAAACCTCGTCCACCATTCTAAAAATATCTTTATTCAGAACAAATTCAAAATCTTCATCGGGTGGTTTTGCGGGTGGACGAGAAGATGGTAAATCGAAGAGAAATGAATCGGTATCGGAAGGTAAATCATCATAATGTAATTCTTTAGTAAGCACGTTTCTTCGAAAGCCATTCTCGTCATTTTCAATTTCCGGTTGAGAAATGGTATGAGAAAGTTCATCGGAGAACTTCTCGTGAGGAGAATCAAACAAATCATGTAAGTCCTGAACCTCGGGTTCCATTTCAGACTCATCACTAAGAATATCGAAGATCGGGTTATTTGAAATTTGATTAAAATCCGATTCAAAATCAAATAACAGATTCGTGAAAGTCTTATCGAAAGTTTCGGAAACCCTTGGAACGAGGTCATCATCAACCTCATCATCATCATCGATATCTCCACAAGAGTCTTCATCACTCGTAGTATACTCATTGTGAGAATCGGAATAACTTTCCACTTCAACTAAATCTTCATTGCTCATTGGAGGGAGAGAAGTTGACGGATCTTCATTCAATAATTCTTCAAGTAAACAAATATCCCCCTCCGGATCAAAATTAACATCGTCCATTATCGGAATGGAATCATTAGCAAGAAACGCCTCGATCTCATCTAATATGGCATCACTCCCTTCAACCGGTGTGAAAGCAGGATGGAAATAAGAATCACCGTTAGAATTTTCCCCGGACTCACTTTGGATTGGAATGAGGTTCTTAACACTTGACGTATTGAATTCGTCAGATTCCGTTGCCGGAATAGTGTCAAGAGGCCCGTCCCCCATTGTTAGAGAGTCCATTGGTTCTACGGGAGAAGAGATAGAATCATTTTGAGGATTTAGATTGATCGTGATTGTGGAACTATCATCATACACACAACACTCACAAAATTGGAGTTTTCTTTCTTCGAGACGAGGTTCTTCCATTGATCTTTCATAAGGCTCGGGAGTAGATGTCATACGATTAACCATCTCTTTCAACTCATCCATCATGGATTTGATTTCAAAATTTTGATTTGTAAAATCGGACGATTGTGGGGGTTGGTAAAAACCACTAGAATCGTAACAAGAATTAGGTTCATGATAAGAATTTTCAAACGATCCCCCACAATTTTCAAAATTCGATGGATTTTGATATGAATCACCATTGTAATACGAATTTGGCTCATAAGAATAATTTTGAGGAAAATTATTAAAGCTCGGATCGTAATCGAAAGACGTATCTGCACTCGGGGCATAGCACATACAATTGGTGTATCCACATTCATTACAAAAACATTGCCCACACGGCATTCCTTCTTCGGAAGGGTTTCCACAATTATAACAATAAAACGAAGGTGGTGGTGGTGTATAAAAATCAGGAATGTTTGACGGATTTTTGAACGAATTTTGATCATACGTATGAGAATTACAATTCAAACAAACGCCATCACGAATATTATCTCCACATTCATCGCACGGACACCAAACACACAACCCTCCGAAGAACGGTTCTCCACAGTTAAAACAAATTGGATCCATAAGAATTATCGGTTTATAGGGTTTAAAGAAGAAGAATTAAATGATAAGAGGATAAGAAGATTATTTTTGGTTTTTAATTATTGAAAAAGAAAATCAAAGTAGAAAAGGAAAATCTTTTTGTATTTTTATTTTTATAAAGCAAAATTCAAAAAACTTAATAACAATTTTTAACTATTATTATTATTATTATTTATTTATTTATTTTTTTTGAGAATATTTACAAAAAACAATAACTTCTCGGGAGAAGGGTCTTCAAATCACCAACAAACGATACAAGTATGACGCTCTCGTTTCAAACCTTCCCCGGCAGCGGCGCCATTTTGATTTAGTCTTTTTGATAGTATATGTTTGTTTTCCGAAGAAATACCGGTGAAAGTATGTTCCCCGGGTCGTTATCCCAACGAAGGTAAGACGGCGATTGAGTCGGCTTTGAGTCGCGTGATTGTGAAGTGAATGGAATTAAAAAGATGATTTGGTTGGTTTTTGATTACACTACTAAAAGGATTTAAAACGCAGTTAAAGTAAAAAGAAACAATAAAACGACGCAAAGAAAACAAACAAATAAAACAAGCATTGGATAAAATAACTAAAGAAAAACGAGATTTAAAACGCGATAAGAAATTAAGACGGGAAATGAATTTAAAAACAATATGTTTGCTAAGTGACGTAAATAAGTTCATCAAGTGTGGGCCAAGGATTGACGATGAATTATTTTCCTTAAACAAGACTATTTTCTCACAACGTTGGTTTATTTTGAAAATAATCCTTTAAAAAGAAAATAATTACTAGATTTGTAATTTGATTATTCTCCGGCTTTTGCCCTTCAAATAATAAAATCACAAGTCTAAATAATCGTAACAATTATTAATCACGATCCTCTTTTATGGCCACACTTAACTCACAAACTCGGGCCACCAAGCAAACACTAATAAACTACTCAAAACTCATATTAATAAAATAAAGTGACTTGAAAAAAAATAAAAATAAAAAGACTCGATAAAAGAAACAAACTTGATAAGCCAAAATAAAATTCGGCAGAGTTTCGCCTTAGCATAAAGCATAAAAGAACCTCACTCGATAAACGATGAGGTAATGATTATCTAACTTGATAATCTTGGCTAACTCGCCAAAAGAAATGAAACTCGGTATGTAAAAGTTGCACCTAACTTGATAGAATTGCACCTAACTTGATAGAATTACACCTAACTTGATAGAATTGCACCTAACTTGATAAAATTGCACCTAACTTTATAACCTTTTTTACGCACCTAACTCGATAGAACCCTACACCTAACTCGATAACACCCTACACCTAACTCGATATGTTATGCACCTAACTCGATAACCTTTTTTACGCACCTAACTCGATAACACCCTACTCCTAACTCGATAACAACATGACAAAACACCATTTTGATTCAAAATAAAGCCTAAAAATTAATGTTTTTCACCAAATCTATTACTAAATAACCTAGTTTAACCATAAACTTTAAATCCCACCAATAAAAACAAGATTTTAACAACTAAAAATTAAAGATTTTTAGAAATATAAAGCTAGAGAAAGAAAGTAAAATAAAAAATAACTTCATAAAAATAAAACTACACTACTCCTACCACTATGATGACCAACCCTCAACAACCAACCTCTCAAAGTTGGTGTTTAAGGGGTATTTATAGGCTAGGGGCTAGGGTTTCTCTAATCTTTGACATAGTTGCAAGATTAGCCCCTAGACCTTTACAAAACATGAAAAAACTACTTAAAACATATTAAAATGCCACAAATGCAACTAAATACTACACGTAACGATCTTGTAACTTGGAGGAATTGAGTTGACTTTTCTTCCAAAGTTCTTCAAAGGACCAAAGTTGACAACTTGTTGAAACTTGGAGGGCCATTATTGTAAAGGTCTTCACATTTCAACTAAGAGTCTCTTTTGTTATTCTCTGAATCTCTAAGGATTACTTTTGTCATTTTGGGCTTTTCTTGGATAAATTTCTTCCTCGGCTTCGGCTTTTTACCTTTTTCCAATCTCGTGCTCGTTTTTGACTGTTTTCCATGATTTTTATCCATTTCTTTCATATCCGTACCTGCACATTCAAAAACACAAAAACAACATATTTTTGGCACAGTTTGTTAGTTTTTGGTCTATTTGTTCCGGTATTTGGTAAAGAAAAGGTGTGTAAATTAATACACACCACACATATAACTCCCCAATTTTATGAGCTCTTATCTCCTCCTACACCATGCCCAACACAACTATAGGGATTGTAAACAGTGGCTCATGCATTAAATACAACCAATAAAGACCTAGTGCGCGTTGGTTC
The DNA here is from genome assembly GCA_030686995.1 of Artemisia argyi. Taxonomy (NCBI): domain Eukaryota; kingdom Viridiplantae; phylum Streptophyta; class Magnoliopsida; order Asterales; family Asteraceae; genus Artemisia; species Artemisia argyi. The sequence continues at coordinate 44,145,985 of CM060709.1, read as the reverse complement.
ATGTTTCTTAAGACGTTCAAGCATGTTACCAATTGGAGATCTGCCAGTTTTCTTAAGCCTAACATATAAATCATTCATCCAAGACAAGAATAAACAAGTAATCAACACATAATCAATATCTAGGTTTCATTAGATCTAAGCAAACACAAGATAGATCTAGCCTAGCATGATGGAATTAAGACAAGAACATGATATAGACAACCAACACATAGACATATTGATTGAATTAGAAGAACACTTATCTTGATTAATCATGCAAGGTATCAAGGGGTTGGAACCCTTGAAAAACCTGTAAAGTTGCACCAAAATCGTACTTAGGGTTTCTCCCAAAACTTCTCTCCCTAAATGTGAAAAATTAGAAAACTATATATAGGAAAAGGGGTCTGACGGCGTCAAGACCAATTAGGTGACGCCGTCACCTCGCCGCCAAAACAATCCTCGGACTGCCTAGATCTACATCTGATGCCGTCAAGTACAAAACATTTCCAGGCCGTCATGACATTTACTCTTGACGCCCTACCTTCATGACGCCGTCAAAACTCTTCTGGATCGTCATGGAATTTTACTCTTGACGCCGTCAGGGAACTACTCTTGACGCCGTCATGCACTGTTCCCAGCATGGTAAATTAAGACTTTGGTGTTTTCTTCACTTTTATGCTCTAAAAACGTCCGAATTGCTTCCTTTTCCATATTTCACTCCCAAAGTACCTAAAATCACAAAAGGAACGATTTAGGGCAATATTTGATCAAATAAATTCGGATTTGGGCTTAAATGACCCCCTAAAAACGGATCATTTTTCGCCTCATCAACTGGCAGTCATGATCTTATGCCTCACCACCTACCTATAATACCCTGCCACCTCATTCCATGCCTCACCATACCTTTTTAGTGGCAACCATGATTCCATGCCTCACCTAATTTTATTTTTTATTTTTTATATTCATAATTAAATTAAACAATTTAATAAAAACATAATATTTCATTAATAATTAAAATGAAATTACATGATACTTAGAAAAAAAAACATAATTAAATCTAAAAATCGCAACTCCATCCATATTTCTCTGCGAGCTCAGTTTTTTTTTTTTTTTTTTTTTTTTTTTTTTTTTTTTTTGCAAGAGTGAACACTAGCATATTCGGATCGGTTATGTGATCGTGCGGTTGGTTGTAGAACTTCATCGCCCAAAACAAAGCCGTTTCTTCAACACTACGGATTTGTGCCGCCAACAACTTTTCGGCCAATTCATCATTTGCAAGTTTTTTCTCCACCACCATCTCCAATAGTTGTGTTTTCCTTGCCGTGTAGGTGTCGAAGCTCGCAACAACACTTTCCTTTTTCGACGACTCGCTATCGGTCTTTTTGCCTTTTCTTGTCCGTGTAGGAGTTGCGTCATCATTCAGATCCGGAATAACAGTCTCAGCATTGTCATTGCTTCCCGACTCGTAGTAGCCCAATTCCAACGACTTTCTTCATTTGTCGGAAGTGGTAATGTTAATTGGAAGTGGTTAAAAATGTGAATTGCAAATAATTATTTATAAAGGGAATTTTTTTTGAAAGGCCCAACGTTACAATTTCTAGCCGTTCAACGGCTATAATTTTGCTTCCCATCTCCATGCCTCAGCAGTACATGCCGTGCCTATTCATGTCGAATCCATGCCGAGCCAGTGGCGGCGATGTTGCCGAGTGGAATGGAGCGATGATGAGTGATACCGAGCTCTATTGCCACCCCTAAGTTATGAATTGAAGTTGTTAGGTTAAAATAAAGATTTTTTTAAACTTAAAATAAATCAATTAGCTCGTGAAATAAGGTAACCCAATAACCCATATACGACGATTCAAAATTGTATTAAGTTGCACGCCCTGTTGTTTATAACATATATAAAAAGAATCTTATACAATATGAAACATTACTTAATACTTATGTTTCTATTTGTATACTTTTTTTCTTCTTCTAAGTCTTTTGCATTTCCACGTCATTTATTTCCTTTCGTTTTTCTTCTTGTGGTAGAGTCTCTATAATTCCAATATTGCTTATTGATTCAACCTCTTTGGTCTTTCCCCACAAAACACAATAGAGTCCTCCCACAATCAGCAATGCACCTAAAATTCTGATATCACATAACCAAAATCATGAGAAACAAATTAAAATACCTATAATATAACTACAAGTGGGCTATAAGATACATATCTATAGCAATTCAATAAGCTAAACCAACTTAGTCCAAAGTATATATAGGCCTATGCCCTATCTAAACTATGATATGTCATGGGGCTAAAATACAAATCACTTTGTGTAGCTGATCATATTGCAAATAATCAAATATACCAGTTTTGCATCAATTTTAGTTATAGGATTATTTATTTATTTATTTATTTATTTATTTATTTATTATTATTATTTTTTTTCAAGTGTTAGAAAAATTTAGCTATATTCCTTACGTTCCAAGGTATAATTTCTCCTCAAGAAGACCCCAACTGAGCACTGCCACAATAATCAACAATAACGGGTTGAAGACTGAGACAAATAGAGGTCCTTTTCTTTTGATACACCATGATATCATGAAAGTTGCTAACATCGAGCATACAACTCCCTGGAAGTTAATTAAAACGGTCAAATAAAGTTCATTAGCAATGCTATGTGGCATTTTTAACTATATACTCGTAAACTTGTTCATATATACCGCATAAATACTTGAAAGTGCCCTGATGGGAGGAGACAATGACCACGCTTGTAATTCGTGCTCCATAACTAAACCAAGTAGACAACTTTGGACTGTGGCCATTGAGAGCATCAAAGCTGAACTCGAATATGGGGCTGGATAGATATAGCACATTTTTGCCTGAAATCGTTCAGCAAACCAACCATAAGAAATTTAGTCACTATGGAGTCATATGGCATTACTAATAAATTTACGGACGAAATTTAAGTTTGCAAATTTCATTTAGCTTTAAGTCTTTATCTGTGCAAAAAAGAGATGATGGTAATGGTTTTACTTACTTGAAGGACAAACCAAATAGCCCAACTAAAAGCGCTGAAGATGATAAGGCATGGCCCTATTAGATTTCCATGGTTAGAGTCATTCGATTTATGCATTTCGCTTGCAATGCTCAGGTGAATGTGTGATTCCCCAATAGGTACAATAGGTCCATGATACAACGACAATAGCATGGCACCACCGACACAAATTAATGTCCCCATCACCTTAGCTTGTCCGGCCATTGTCCTTAATCTTGTGTTTTCTTGCCTACCAAAATGACAAAGATAGTTATGATTAGCAACTAATGCTTTAATAGTAATACAAATTAGTATCATGCTAACTGCATAAGGTACATGTTTAGGGGAAATAGTGATGAGAAAAAAAGAAAAAAAAAAAAAGTGTGGCAATAGGTATTATACTTAGAAAGTACGGCAAGGATGAAGGTTATCGCTGGAAGAAGATTGGAGAGTGCACACGCAATGGTCGGGGTAGAATGCTTCAAACCAACAAAATACGATGTTTGATTCACTGTCATCCTGTGTAAAAAAAAGGACCATATTCAGGAGATTGGCAAATATATTAGGATTAACACATGAATATCGATACTTAGTAAAAAGATATTAGATATTCAGAGTTGAATAAGGTAAAAAAAAGTCACTTGTTTTAAATTGTTGTAACAGTGAGCTAAAGAAAGCTTTTTAATATGCACTTAGTTATGAAACATTTAATATTTGTTAGTATTTTTTTTCTTTAAAAGTAACCAAAGATTTGCAGAAAAGTTCAACTTACCCGAAAATGGAGCAAATAAAAATTTGGAGGAAAATATTCACTGTCATCGGAGGTCTTCTTCCTCTGCAAATTAAGACATATAATTCAGCAATTTCGTGAGAGTCGAACATTGTTAAAAACTGTTAGATATAACGACCAAGGTGTTAAATAAGAAGAAATTAAGTCACTAAACATGAAACCACATGTGAAGTAGCTAGATATGCATACTATAAGTTGTAACTAATCATCTAAGTTACGTTAATTTGAGTTAAATGTAAGTAGTCGGACACACGAGATAAGTCCAGTGACGAATCAACTAAAAATCTAGTCCACATAAAAGTATAAATTAATTTGATTGTTTGAGGTTCTAAAAAAAAAATTAAACAGCAAATTTCTGTAATCATCAGCAATTTAGTAGTACATCTAACTATGTTAAATTTTGTTGTCTATTCCTAAAATTGTTCCACAATACTCAATACCTAATTTGAGTTTAATGTCTCTAGACAATACTAAACCAAGAAACAACGCTAACAATACTAGTTGAGTTGTAGAAGACGTAAAAGAGGTTGCAAAACATAACGTATAATCTACCTCTCAAAGAAGTAAGCGAAAGGAACAGCGATTATGGTTGCAAAGAGTTGACGATAGGCAACATGCACGAAAGGATTCATCCCTGAATCAAAGGCAAGTTTTGACATTATATTCATACCTGCAAACCCCAACTGTACCAATACCATTATTAGCGAAGCTAATGCATCTTTTCCCATTTTTCGACTTCTCTCTTCCTCTCTTTGCTAATTTCCGAGAGAGAAGAGATAAGATATTTCGACACACGTAGATATAAACGTACATTTCATATGTTCAAATATATACATAATAAAAAAGGTGATAGGAGATTGCTTGTGACAAAGAAGCTACCAAAAACCATGCCAAAGATGGGGCATAAGAAAAGGTGACAACTTTCAGTTTCATGACTTATTTGGCTCAACTTGTAAATTGTACTAATCTATTTATGCACCTCTTCTTCTTCTTCTTCTTTATTTTATTTTATTTTATTTATTTATTTTTTATTGTTATTTTTTTTATAATAACTAATTATGGCATAATTGTTTTATTTAAATGAATATTGAACTTGATTATATAAGGGCTAAGTTTCTCTGAATTAGCACTTTGAAGTGCATTCCGTAACATGTTTGATTTTCATTTGACTAACTTGACAATTTTCTTGACAAAGTCTTCTGATTGTATTAGTAGTTTGATTCATTTGAAAATAATATATAACCCAAATAAACTCAGTAATGAGTCAAACCTTAGTTAAGAGACACAAATAAATATATATGTAAAATGGTCATTATTAATTCTTTTTCCCATAATCTTAAACTGTGTTTTTGAATTTTTTTTAAAGGAAATATTTTACTTTAAAAAACAATCAAATCACACTATTTTTGACTCATTTTTATTTCTTTTCCTCTTTAAGTGTGGGTAAGGATCCAGTGAGAAGAAAACTTATAATAAGAAGGATGAGAAATAACTATAACCACATATTTGAGATGCATCGACTTGAATTAGATGCATCTTTATTTATTTAGATGCATCTCAATTAGTTTCAAAAGTAATTTTGAAGTGAAAACAATTCAAAGTAGTACTTACAACAAATTTGACTCGCAAAGGACAAAAAATACATAGGATTTTCCTAACTTGCTAACATGCATCTAATATATGTATATGCATCTAATTTTTAGCTAGAAAATATATTATGGTGCATCAAAAATATTAAGGATGCATCTAATTCAAGTCGATGCATCTGTAACATGTGGTTATAGTTATTTCTCATTCTTCTCATTTTAAAAGTTCTTCTCATTTGATCCAAAGTCGTGTTACTAAAAAATACAACCTTTTTACCAACGGGCCTCTGGTCTAGCGGTATCAAGGTTTTACCCTCCTAGGCAAGGTCTCAAGTTCGAGTCTTGTCTATGGCGAGAGGGGTTTCCTCCGCGTACGTAAAAAGAAGGGTGTCATTGTCTTCTGGGCTGGATCCAACCTGGTTGTTTGAGCTCGCTACGCCTTCTGGGCTAGGGTCATGTAACCACAATTACCGTAAAAAAAAACACAACTATTTTTGTTCTTTTAATTTTGTTTGAGTTTCTTTATACTTGAAATGTTAGACTATATATCATACTAGTATATAATTATGAACACATTTAAAAAAATAAATAAATAAATGACATTATTAGGTTAAGAGCACATAGTGTCGTTGGCTGGTAGCTCTCGCACCAACCCACTAGTTAAGCGGATAATGCAAGCCAGACATCAGACCCCGTGTCATAGGGTCTGGCGTCGGAATCACTAGCCAAGCAATACGTAATTTCCTTTTTGTGTGTGTGTGTTTTATTAGGTCATGTGTGAGTCATTGGTGTCTATAATGCTACTTTTGAAAAGAGTGTATTTTTAGTTTAATTTATAGGTAAAAAATATTGAGTTAACAATATTTTTTACTATAATACGAGATGGATAACACCACTGACACCTAGCGGTCTAATTGCATAAATCACATACGTGATAGTAGCAACAATAATTAAGCTACTAATTGCGTGGAGCCAACCCCTTCGTTATCAGCCTAAAAAAGACGTAGGTCATGATATGAATATTCTACAACTCTACAAGTTAGTTCTTTCATACAAATTTTTCTAACGATTTTTAAAATAAAAAACTAATATATATAACTAGACTATTATACTACTATACTTTAAAAAAGTATGTTATGAAAATGAACAAGAATAGAACAAAGAATTCATGAATAAAACACCTAAAAATGGCAACATTTCACGAAAGTATTTCCTTATAAATGCGTAAACCAAAACAAACGCCAAACCATATTTGTTAAACAACAATTCCATTCAATAATAAAACGTGTTGATAACCTTCAACAAATGGATTAATTAGACGTTAAGTTGCATCCAATCAGACTAGTCATGTAGCAACAACTCCACGATCAGCGCAATAATTTTGTTAAAGGCGATCTTATTGTAAGAATAGCGTCAAGTACACATGTTACAAAAAATGATTCGACAAGTGAACGGACTGTATATGCAACCATGTGGGCGAAATCACTATGACTTGCATTCAAGATTGCACAAAATAGTTCATCCATCGATAGTATAGAGAACACACGTCGTCACAAACCATTCTTATTGAACATCTCTCCTAGATAAATCAGTTAACATGTTATAACACATCTAAGCATGTTCAGCAATTATACATTTTGGACCAATTTTTGAAAGAGACTTGTAGTAAGACATCGATAAGGATTGGGTTATTTGCATGTACCGGACCAATTTTTGAAGCTTTTGAAAATGGACCATCCTTGTAAGATCTTGTAAGGATGTCAGAGACTCTTTAAAGGTGTACTTGGTCCTCGTAAATTTCAACAAGAAGTGCACGGTTAACATTTTTGAGCCAATATCGTTGCGTTGCGTCACTTAGATCCGTGGGCATCCATGCAAGATCATACAAATGGCAAAAGTATATAAGTATTACGAAAGGCATAAAACCTTGTTCAAAACATGCGAAATGACCCCATTTTGTCAGTTTCTGTAACTTCTCTAAACTTTCACATGAGTTGAACCCGGGTCAATCGCAACCTAGGCTAGTTTACTTATTTTGGATTGCTAAGTGGGCTTACAGTTTTATTTATTTTTTTTATTATTATTATTTTAATAACTTAGTGGGCTTACAGTTTGTTGGGCTCATATTCCCAGTATTGCAGATAGATCATAGATGTAAGAAACACTTATTTTCGAGTTAATTACATAAATCATCACACAACAAATGCACTTTTCGTTCCTAACTCTCAAAAAGTACACTGGTCATCCCTGCGGTTGTTCGTTTTGCATTGACTGGTCCTTTGACCAAACAGAAGTTTGTTTTTGTTCGTTAAGTGCATAAGGACTAGACGGACGTTAGTCCTTTATTAGTCCTTTTAAGTCTATAGAAACCATAAAGGCGTTAGTAACTAACAAGGGATGATTTATGTAATTAACTGTTAATTTTTTATATTTAATTATCTTTTTGTTTCTTTTACTTTTCTTTTTTTTAAAGGCTTTTTTATTCCTTTTATTTTTAATCTTTCTAGTTTCTTTTACTTATTTTTCAGTTTCGGTTTCCATTTAATTATTTATTTTCGCTTTCATTTTATTTCTTTTTTTCGGTTTTGATTTCTTTTTTTTTATTTGTCTTTTGGTTTCTTTTTCTTTTTCTTTTTCTTTTATTTATTTTCGTTTTCTTTTTATTTCTTTCTTTTTCGGTTTCTTTTTATATTTGTTTTTCGGTTTCAGATTCTTTTTACTTATTTGATTTTATTTGTTTTTCGATTTTGGTTTTGGTTTCGGGTTCTTTTTATAAATTGTAACTAAGAAAAATTGCGAATAAAAAGAACATTTGTAAAGATCAAACATGATGGTAAAGGGTAATAATGTGTCTTTATCACTAGCAAGATGACATCGGATGATATAAAATATAAAAAATAAGTAAAAAGAAACCAAAATCGAAAAACAAATAAATCAAAAGAAATAAAATAGAAATAAATAAAAAGAAAAAGAAACCAAAACCGAAAAGCAAGTAAAAAAAACAAAAAAATAAACAAAAAACAAAAAATATTTTCAAAAGAAAAATAATTATAAGTAATATAATAAACAATTAATTAGAAAAAAAAAGAGTTAATTACACAAATCGTCCCTCGTTAGTTAGTAACACCCATTTGGTACATATGGATTTAAAAGGATTAACGAATAATGCTTGTTTAGTCCCTATGGACTTAACGGCCAAAACAAACCCCTGTTTGGTCAAAGAATCAGTCAATGCAAAATAGACACCCATATTACCACAGTGACGACCGGTGTATTGTTGGAGACGAAAAGTGCAATTGAGTGTCAATCATAGAGAGATTTATGTAACTAACTCCTTATTTCCCATTTGTTATTTCCATTAGAGCACACGGTGTGTTAACCTCCCAAGTGGGTGAAACCTTTACATTTCTATTTTAATGTGAAGGGGTGTTTATAATTAAATAAATAAATAACTTTGACCCCTCTAACGTCTAGTAGTATTTCAATTTAAAAAAAAAATCAAAACAACCACTTGGTTCTTAAACGGCTAGTTAAAAAAAATAAAAAATAAAAAATTCAAAACACCTTCTTAATGGCTAGTTTGAATTAGAATTCAAAAGCCTCTATAAATACCAACTATTACAAGCCAATTTCACACACTCTATACACTATTAATCCAAAATAAAAAATAAAAAACATAAACGCCATGGCTTGTCGCCTGCCACATTCCGTCAAACAAATGCAAGTGTTTATTCAAAACCAATGCGACAAAGAAGATGTTGATCGACAAAAGGCTATCATTGACGTTATCAATCAGTTTCGGCTTGCAAAGGCAAAAAAACAATAACGTATGAGAACGATACACGGATTGCACAGACATTTCTGCGGAAAGAAAAGTTGTGATTAACAAATTTTTAAACGAGGAAGCCAAGAAAGACGAGGCCATTGAGGACACGTTGTGGGGTTGTGTTTCATAGATACAATCCAACATCAGCAACAAAATCCGGTGAACCTATGAGGAAAACAAAGTTGTTGGATTTGTATCACAACAAGTGACTCCCCCATTTCCTGGTTATGAGCATGGTTCAACTTTATCTGATGCACCTAAATTTGTTGAGCAACAACAGTCTCCCCCATTTACGGGTTATGCCGACGAGGCAGATAATCCTTTTGGCTTAACTGCAGCACAATTGCATGAAATTAACATTGGAGAACAGACGTTCAGATCGACAATTTGAAGTAGAGCAAGTAAAGCTTCAACAAGAGTGGGAGGAGAAGCTCAGGAAGAAAGAAGCAGAACGTAACGCGTTCATACAGGAATTTCCTAGGTATCGGTCTCCTTCGTATGATTTTGCATGCGGGGAGTACTTTGATTAAATTATGTCTATGTATTTCATATGGTAGCGTATCGTAGTGTATTTTATGTAACGTTTATTTAATCTTTATTATGTAATGTTTATTTTTGTATTTGAATGAATTTGTATTATAAAATGTTTAAGATTAAATGTTATGTTAGTTATTAAATGAAGTATTCGTTTTAGTTTAGGGGTTGATTTTGAAAAATACTTGAGTTAAAGTTGAGTTAAGGTTAAGTGATGATAAGAGCACCCGGTGTGGGGAATGTCATACCTTGCCACTTCACGGTGGCATGCTCGCCATTGCTAGCCACCACACCATGATCCTTACTCATTTCTCACTACTTGCACCCTCGTCGTCTGCACGGCGACGGTAAAAACTGTCCTTTTGTCAGATTTTTTGGCAGGTTTGTGTGTTGTGTGTGTGAGAGAGAGAGAGAGCGCAAAAGGCTGAAGATGATGTTTTTTTTTTTTTTTTTTTTTTTGTAAATAAAGGGTAGGTGGACCCCAAATGAGTAAGTTGAGGTTAGTTGTTATTAAGGAGGTTAGTTGTAGAGGTTTGTTAAAGTGATGTGGCACCCCGTGAGCCCCAAATAAGGAAGTGAAGTTGCTCACTACACCTTGTGCTCTAAGAGCAATGGGTGTGGTCTCGCCGTGGTGATATGGCAGCTCGCCTGTAACACCCCCAAAATTTGGTACAGCGGAAGACTCAACAAGCTTTCGGGGTGCTACGGGGATTGGTATCCATTCAAAGTCATGAAAGAACGAGATAAAGTAAACATATTAAAAATATAACCACGCGGGGTTTTAAAGTTTACATTTATCCCAAAATCATCCAAAGTCAGGCCCAAAAGAAATAAATATAGGTCCACAATAGTTATCAAAGTTTTAGAAATATAGATCCACAACCGGTGCCAATGCCAAGCCTCCAATCCCAAGCATCCATAGAGCATCACTTAATTACCTGAGAAAACGTGCTAAAAGTCAGCTTTCGCTAGTGAGATCATAGGTTTAAATTCATAATTCAATATAGTGGACATATACGCAAAACGCTTGCTAGCTAGACTAGGCCTCAAACATCCAACCAAAATAATCCATCCAATATAATCAAACCAAAATCAAATCATCCCTATAGGTGCACGCTATAGCTCAATCAATCCAATCAATAGCTTACCTAGCTCAAGTCTAGGCCTCGCTCTAAAACCAATCCAATAGCTTACCTAGTTCGGGACTAGGCCTCGCTCAACAACCAATCAATAGCTTACCTAGTTCGGGATTAGGCCTCGCTCAATAACCAAATCAATAGCTTACCTAGTTCGCGTCTAGGCCTCGCTCAATAACCAAATCAATAGCTTACCTAGTTCGGGACTAGGCCTCGCTTAATCCTACCTAGTTCTATAAGCATAGCAAGTTTTAAAATAAACGAAGCGATAATAGTCCACATAAAACATTTGCACGTTTCTCACCCCAAGTATTGAAAACAAAGTTCAAGAGTAAAAGTGGGGCTATGACTCACCTCAACTCCAGAAATCCTCAAAAGAAATCGATAGAAGAAAGACGTAAGCAAACTCAAGCAACTCACGTAACGGCGACTACAGACTCGACACTTCCTAACAATATCAAACTCGTTCAGAAATCATTTCCTCAAAATCAGATATTCCCATTCCCGAACGTATTCCATTTTACTTTCCAAAAAATATCCATTTCTCGAATTAACTTCATATTAATTTGAAATTCGACGTTTGATATCCATATGGGTGGAGGGTCGACACACTCAAACCAAAAAGCCACAACAAGCAAAATAATAAACCAACTATAGGTCTAATGTTAGCCCAACATATTATTTAAATAATTATCGAAGCTTATCAAATTTGTCGATTTGATAATCTCCCATATTTATTTACGTAATATATCGTTCCAAAATTATACCCAACCTAAGCACATAGCACAAAGAATTCTATTTGGTATATATCGTAGTCCAATAAATCCCCTATATATATCGTCGGATCGGCCAAATTCCACAAGATATATAGTAATTTATTACCCTAAAACATATACCACAACCTACGGGCGTCGTGGGATACGATGCCCATTAATATACCCATTTTATATCGTCAATTAACTCGATCTAATCCGTCGATTAAATAAGTCACTTGATATGTAAAATGTTTATATTAATCGTCATATATCCGTGACAACACAAAAGTCACAATATAAAGCCCACTTGGACTTTAAAGAACCACAACTCGTATAACTCGATAAATTTCTAAATTTATAAAAATCACGTTTTAAATTATTATTCTCCCGACTTATTATTTCGCCATTATTTATATAGTTATTATTTATAACAATAGTCCGACATTTATTACACTATTTGCATAGCATAATAACTATTGTCATATTATTATAGTGTTTACTCGTGATCGTTTTATTATTAATATACGCATTTATATATATATATATATATATATATATATATATATATATATATATATATATATATATATATATATATATATATATATATATATATATACGTTTAACACGTCTATATACGTATGTAAACGATTATATTATCAATAATATTATTACGAGTATTATTTTTAATATTTGACTTTTAAATATTTATCGAGTCATAGAATTTGGTCACATGTCCGAGTCATAACTCTCGGCTCATAGTCCAAGTCCAAATAAGTATCAAGTCAAAAATAAAAAAATCATCTCCGTCCAATCAATCCCATATCCACGTGCTACAACATGAGGGTCCGACTACGACACCCAACTATCCTATCTCCGTCATCTAATCGACCGTCTCACAATCGGTCCCCAATTCCACATTTGACAACACATCTTCATATCAAAACACAAGTAAACCAAATCCAAAAGCTCCGGTCCAAAGTATGCCACAACATGAAATAATAACACAATATCAAACATAACAAAATATACCATATATACGGGTCGACCTACCAAGTCAAACCCGGGTCAACTTTGAGACCACAAAACACAAGAAATAACCTCACCCGAGACCTTGTGGTCTCGGCTAGCTCTAGTGAGCCACTCGACCCAAAACAGCCCACCGGGGGGGGGGGGTGTCGGCCGAGAATCAAGACAACAACAACAACAAGTCGAGAGCAACCATTCGACCTAAACCTCAAATAGCAATAACCAACATCAAGAATCATGAATATATGGACCCATACGACATCCAAGACTCCCAAACGAGTCAAGGAGTGGGTCACACCGAGACTTAGGGTCTCGATTGAGCTCCATTCGAGCCACAACAAAACCAAACGCGACCCAAAGTCACGAATCGAGTACCAAACTCGCGTCACACCCAAGACCCAAGATACCAAACGGATTATTATTACCAAAATTTCATTTCCCCATCATTATTTTACAAAACCCATCAAGAATGTTGACATAAATAATGCCTAGAAAACATTATTAAGTTTTTATCAATATCTCTATGTTTTGATCATTACAAAATATAACCTCAAAGAACTAAAACTTATGACATAAACAAGTATTTGGTGATTAATATTTCTCTTTACATCCAAATCACTTAAGGTATGAATAAACAAAGTGTTTAGTGCAATGTATGATCAAAGGGGTATTTAATTAACTAATACAAAGTTTATTTAATTATATAATCTTATTATATATTTTTGAAAAACACTTTTGGTAATAAGGAAAAATGTTTTAATCATACTAAATATATGATTTCAAATATTTAACCAAAATCAGTTAGTTTTTCACCAAATAAACTTTCCCCACTAAAAGACAAAGTTTCTGGCCGTTTCAGCTGGGCGGCCCCCTTAATTATAAAGGGCGGTCCCCTTAAAATTAAGGGGACCGGCCATGATTTAAGGGGACCGGCCACGCTCCTCTGTCAGAAACTTTTGCCTATAAATACCACCTTAAACCTGGATTTTTTCCCCACCTTTTGCACTTCAGAACTTTCTGTTCTAGATCTCCATTTCCAATCTATAAATCCTTTGATCATACATTCTTAAATCTTTGTTTCAAAGTGATCCATACATAATCCATTCAAGTGCAAGAGAAGAATACTTCTATCCCTCAAGACAAGAAGTATTACAACTAGTTGTGATCTCCACATCTAAGTTGTTTGAGCATCATCATTGATTATTATTTCATAGTGTGATTAGTTGTGAATATTTGTTAGAGAATAGTTGTGAATAAGATAAGTTAGGAAGAAGATTGGTGTGTAGAAGAATTGGTGTGTAGGAGTATTGGTGTGTAGAAGATTGGTGTGTAGATTAATGGTGTGTAGAAGATTGGTGTGTAAAAGCTAGGTGTGAAGAAGATTGGTGTGTAGATTGGTGTGAAGATTGGTGTGTAGATTGGTGTGTAGATTGGTGTGTAAATTGGTGTGTAAATTGGTGTATAAATTGGTGTGTAAGGTTTTCTCCGCCATAAGGGAGCTTGTTGATATAGTGAAGAAAACTCTCGAGTTAGGTGCTCGGGGAGTGGAGTAGGGCAAGGAAGGTGCCTTGTAGCCGAACCACTATAAATCGCTTGTCTCTCGGTTTGATCTTTCCATCTTTTACTTATTTCATTACTTACATAATTATTGCTTCATAGTATATATACTTAGTGTTGTTCATATTGTGTATAACTAGATTTCATATACCATCGAATCTATATTTTATAAATCAACGAAAACTTTTAAACAATTTGTTTTATAACAATTAAAACGAAGTAAAACTATTCAACCCCCCCTTCTAGTTTTCCACAATTGGTATCAGAGACAGGTTTAGCAAGAATTTTAAAATATATTGTATTTTAAAACTTGTAACGATCTATGGAATCTTTAAAATATTTAGAAGGGCAATCTATGCAAAGACCACCACTATTTGAAAGTGATGGATTTTTATATTGGAAAAATAGATTCGAAACGTATGTGAAATCAAAAGATCTTGATCTTTGGCATATTATTACCTTTGGTGATTTTTCCCCTATTCAATATAATGTTGAAACTAAAATGGATGAAATTGTAGCTTTTGAAAAACAAAATGATGATTTGAAAAAGAAACTAGCAAAAAATAATGAGGCTAAAATGGTTATTTATAATGCGTTACCACGCAAAGAATATGAAAGAATTTTTATGTGTAAAACCGCAAAAGAAATTTGGGATTCTTTACTAATCACTCACCAAGGTAATAGCCAAGTCAAAGATAATAAAATAGATCTTCTTGTACAACAATATGAACAATTTACGATTCCGGAAGAGGAATCAATTGATAATGCTTTTGCTAAGTTTAACACTATCATCACAAGTTTAAAAGCACTTGATGAGACATTTTCTAGTAAAAATTGTGTTAGGAAATTTCTTAGGGCATTGCATCCAAAATGGCGAGCCAAGGTCACGGCAATTGAAGAATCAAAGAACTTGATGACGTTATCACTAGATGAACTAATTGGCAACTTGAAGGTTCATGAAGAAATCATAAGAAGAGATTCGGAAACGGTCAAAGTCAAGAAAGAACAAATCAAATCCATTGCTCTAAAAGCCAAAAAGGAACCTAGTGATGATGATGATTCAAGTGACGAAAGTGAAGACGAAGAATATGCAATGGCCGTAAGAGAATTCAAGAAATTCTTCAAGAGACGAGGAAGATTCACTAGATCATCACATGACGATAGAAAATCGTTCCAAAGAAATAGAAGTGACAATTACGTGAAAAGAAAATGCTTTAGATGTGGAAGTCCAAATCATCTCGTTGGTGAATGTCTAAAGCCGTCGGGTTATGAAAATCAAAGCGCATTTGTTAGTGGAACATGGAGTGATAGTGATAAAGAAGAAGTGGAAAAACCAAAAGAAGAAAAGTGTTTTGTGGCAAATGCAACCGACGAAATATGCCTTGGAATTGACTTGGAGCCTAACGAATGGATCAAGGATAGTGGATGTTCGAGGCACATGACGGGGAATCGCAAGCTATTCTCTACATACAAGGCATACAATGGAGGTAACGTTATTTTCGGTAGTGACTTGCGTGGAAAAATTATTGGCAAAGGTACGATTTCTCAAGACTCACTTACTATTGAAAATGTTGAACATGTAAATAATTTAACATATAACTTACTTAGTGTAGGAAAAATATGCGATAATAAATGTAGAGTTATCTTTTCCGAAAAAGATAGCGAAATAGTTAAGAATGGAAAAATTATAGGTAGAGGTATTGGGAAAGGAGGAGTATATGTTATGAAACTAGGAAACAAACCTGAAGATAGGATATGCCTAACGACCCTAGATGAAAACTCTACATTGTGGCATAGGAGATTAGGACATGCTAACATGCAACAAATACAATCTTTGGCCTCTAAGGAATTAGTTAGAAACTTGCCTAATCTAAAATATGACAAGCATTTTTGTGATGCATGCAAAATTGGAAAACAAGCTCATGCTAGTCACAAAGCTAAGAATATAGTATCCACTACTAGGTGCCTAGAATTATTACATATGGATCTTTTTGGTCCATCCGCTGTGCGGAGCTATGGAGGAAACAAATATACCTTAGTAATAGTAGATGACTACTCACGATACACGTGGACTAGGTTTTTAAGTGACAAAACCCAAGCCTTTGAAAAATTCGAAATATTTAGTAAAATGATTCAAAATAAATTAGGATGCTCAATAGTTGCTATTAGGACGGACCATGGTAGGAAATTTGATAACGAAATACAATTCGGAAAATATTGTGAGTTAAATGGAATATCTCACAATTTCTCCGCTCCTCGTACTCCTCAATCAAATGGGGTAGTAGAAAGAAAAAATAGGTCACTACAAGAAATGAGTAGAACTATGTTAAATGAACAATCCATTCCACAAAAATTTTGGTGTCACGCCGTAGATACATCGACTTATATTTTAAATAGGGTATCAATTAGAAGAATTCTAGGAAAAACTCCTTATGAGTTATTAAGAAATAGAAAACCAAACTTAAGCTACTTTAGGGTATTTGGAAGTAAATGCTATATTTTAAACACTAAGGACTACCTCACTAAGTTTGATCCAAAATTATATGAAGGAATATTTTTAGGATACTCACAAAATAGTAAAGCATATATAATACTTAACAAACACTCCATGAAGGTAGAGGAATCACTAAATGTAACATTTGATGAAACACCACCACCTCCTAAAACGCTACCTTTAGAAGATGATAATTTAGTCGAAGATGAAGCCATTGAGGTTAGTAAAACAAAACCCATAGGAAATGATAATGAAGACATCCACGTAGAAAATAACGAAACTATTAATATTAAAGAATCTAGATCACATCCATTAGATAATATAATAGGACATCTTAACCAAAGAACCCTTAGGTCACAAGCCCAAGATAAAAACAACTTCTTTTGTTTCCTCTCAGCAATAGAACCTAAGAATATTAGTGAGGCTTTAAAGGATGAAAGTTAGATTATAGCTATGCAAGAAGAATTAAATCAATTTAAGGCAAATGATGTTTGGGAACTAGTCCCAAATCCAAAGGATATGACCATCATAGGAACCAAATGGGTATATAGAAATAAGTTAGACGAGAATGGAATAGTTACTAGGAATAAAGCTAGGTTAGTTGCCCAAGGTTATAATCAACAAGAAGGAATTGATTATGATGAAACTTATGCCCCCGTAGCTAGACTAGAATCAATTAGGATATTACTTGCCTATGCTTGCGCCCTAGATTTTAAGTTATTTCAAATGGATGTGAAAAGTGCATTCCTTAACGGTTTTATCAATGAGGAGGTATATGTGGCACAACCTCCAGGATTCATTGACTTCGCAAAACCTGATCATGTTTATAAGTTAAAGAAAGCTTTGTATGGACTCAAACAAGCTCCCAAAGCTTGGTATGATCGATTAAAAGCTTTTCTTATTAAACATGATTATTCCATGGGAATGATAGATAACACTCTTTTCACTAAAAGGAAAGACCCAAATCTCATCATTGTTCAAATATATGTTGATGACATTATATTTGGATCGACTTGTCAAGACATGTGTGATGAGTTTGCCAAAATCATGCATGATGAGTTTGAGATGAGTATGATGGGTGAACTCAACTTCTTCCTAGGATTACAAATAAAACAACTAGATGATGGAATATTCTTTAACCAATCTAAGTACATTAAGGAAATGCTTAAGAAATTTGGCCTAGAAGACTCAAAACCCATGAAAACACCCATGTCTACGGAGGTAAAGCTCACAAAGGACGATGAAGGTGAGTCCGTAGATAACACCAAGTATAGAGGAATGATAGGGAGTTTACTATACTTGACGGCAAGTAGACCCGATATCATGTTTAGTGTCTGCCTTTGTGCCCGTTTTCAAGAGGATCCCAAAACCTCTCACCTAGAAGCGGTTAAGCGTATCTTCCGATACGTTAAAGGCACTATACACTTAGGATTATGGTATCCTAAGGAATCCGGCGTAGAAACCATTGTCTATGCGGATTCGGATCATGCGGGAGACTACGTAGATAGAAAAAGTACTAGCGGTATTTGCACGTTTATGGGATGTTGTCTAACATCTTGGTTTTCGAAAAAGCAAACCGCTCTTGCTATCTCTACCACCGAAGCCGAATATGTAAGCGCCGGAAAGGCATGTCAACAAGCACTATGGATGAAACAAGCTCTCGTAGACTATGGCATTAGGTTAGAAAATGTCCCCATTATGTGCGATAACAAAGGTGCGATAGATTTAAGCAAAAATCCGCTACAACACTCTAGGACTAAACACATAGAAATACGTCACCATTTTCTTAGGGATAATGTACAAAAAGGAAATATATCTATAGAAAAGATTGCATCGGAAGACAATATTGCGGATATATTCACAAAACCCCTTAAGCGTGAATTATTCAACCACTTGCGTTTAGGATTAGGAATGATGGAACAAGTTAACTAAATTACATTGAATTAATTCTAAGTTATACTTGCATGAAAATTTATTTTTCTTTCATTCCATCCTCTCTGAGTCTAGGAATCTATTTCGCTCAAAACTTAAGATTGAGAAAATTTATTTTCTTTGCATAATTTTTTTTTAAAAACTCAATCAATTCTCTCTAATCTTTATTCTCACAATCTAGGAATCACATGAAAATCATTTTCATTGCATTGTTGACTAATTCTAAAAACATTGTATTTCAAAATCATGCATAAACTCTCACATAAATTGTCAAGGTATATAATCTAATATATGTCTTTGACATTCATGATCGAGCAAAAATTGAATCAAGGAGATCATTTGGATTGTTTCTTAGGATCGTTATTTCTTTTTGCTTCTAGGTGTCGAAACAATTACAACTCCACATTTGTTGCATATAGACACTCGCTAGGACAAATTCACTAGTAATGGTGTCATCTTGATCCATCATTAGTCTTTCACTCACTAATTGCCTTTGCCTTTAATTCTAGATAGGTGCCTTAGGAAGCTTAAGTGTGCTTGCATTTACTTACCTCCTATTGCTTATTATGTGTTGATTATTTGCTCTTGTGCCTATGTGTTTTTGCATGATATCTAATGTTAGATTAGATACTATATTGCCTAAAGGAATTGAACTTGCTTGAATCCAAGTCCAAAAACACAATCTTTCTGCAAATTTTCTGCCAAAAACCCAATTCTGGCAATCTGGAAATCACCAGATGGGCGGCCCCCTTAATTATGTAAGGCGACCCTTTAATTTTAAGGGGACCGCCCCCTAATTAAGGGGACCGGCCATCTGATGGTCGGGTTTACAGAATCTTTTCTGCTTTTTAGCCCATTTCAACCTACATTTCCCATTTTTCACCAACACATTTTGTCCTAATCCTCCAAACAAACTTTATCCATCCTTAAACACACAAATCTTACACTATAAATATCCCCAATCCTCAAAGCTCTCCATTCATCCCATCATGAACTCTCCAAACAAACCAAAATCAAAAGCCTCAAGGCTAGCAAGGATGACGGAAAAACCCGTTTGGCGACGAAAAAGTCCTCGAAATAAATCCATCATCACAAATAAAGTTGGAAATCATTCCTCCCCACCAACCTCTTATTTCCCAAACTTTGCATCAAACCAACAAAGGCATTCATTTGATCCACTTTACAAACCATACAACATTGGCCAAACATCTTCCTTCAAGCCAAACTACACCTCTCAACCTCCAACAACTTATAATGATCCATGCAAGTTTGATGAACCATCAAACTACAATTCCAACTACTCAAACCCAACTCATCCATACCAAACCTATGATCCCCTCCACATTGCCACGGAAAAACAAAAGTTCCGTGATGAAATAAACCAAATCCATGATCTTAGTGATCTCCTTGCTATGCATCTTGCACAACGCAACAAAGGGCTACCTCCATCATCACCCCATGCAAATTGCCTTCCCCACTCTCTTAACTTGGATCAAGTTACAAATCACACTCACTTTTGCCCTTGTTGCATATTCCTTCAAAAACAAATCCTCTACTTGAGTGAAGATATTTCTTGGATTGAATATCTTCTCACTCGTAATCATCCAATACCACCCTTAACACGATACAACATCGTGAGATCCACTCCTTCCGCTCCATACAACACCCCATATCCACCTCAATCAAACATCTAAGCTCCATGCTTTTGTTTTCTTTCAAGCAAATAAAACAAATCAACCATGGGTTGCAAGCAAGTCTAAGTGCTCTCTTAGGCAATATAGGACTATATCTTCTATTTTGTTGTAATCAATATGCTACAAGCATATTGAATGTTGTTATGCTAATTATTTCTATCATGCTTGAATGAATCCATTCTTATTTGCATAATTGTTGTTTTTGCATATATATGTGTGTTGTTCTCTTCAAAATATTTTTGTAGCCAAGATTCCAATTGCTCGTTCCCTTTGTGCTCTCAAACGAAGGGGAGCATACATCAAGGGGGAGTTCTCTACACGTTTAAACTTCTTTCACGAAGATTATTCGGCCTAACCTTTTTGATTTTACAAAAAAGGGGAGAAGAGAAATGGTAAACTCTATAATACTTGTCTAATAACAAGTTTTAAATCTTTTGAGTTTAAGGTTTTGTAATAATCAAAAAGGGGGAGATTGTTGACATAAATAATGCCTAAAAAACATTATTAAGTTTTTATCAATATCTCTATGTTTTGATCATTACAAAATATAACCTCAAAGAACTAAAACTTATGACATAAACAAGTATTTGGTGATTAATATTTCTCTTTACATCCAAATCACTTAAGGTATGAATAAACAAAGTGTTTAGTGCAATGTATGATCAAAGGGGTATTTAATTAACTAATACAAAGTTTATTTAATTATATAATCTTATTATATATTTTTGAAAAACACTTTTGGTAATAAGGAAAAATGTTTTAATCATACTAAATATATGATTTCAAATATTTAACCAAAATCAGTTAGTTTTTCACCAAATAAACTTTCCCCACTAAAAGACAAAGTTTCTGGCCGTTTCAGCTGGGCGGCCCCCTTAATTATAAAGGGCGGTCCCCTTAAAATTAAGGGGACCGGCCATGATTTAAGGGGACCGGCCACGCTCCTCTGTCAGAAACTTTTGCCTATAAATACCACCTTAAACCTGGATTTTTTCCCCACCTTTTGCACTTCAGAACTTTCTGTTCTAGATCTCCATTTCCAATCTATAAATCCTTTGATCATACATTCTTAAATCTTTGTTTCAAAATGATCCATACATAATCCATTCAAGTGCAAGAAAAGAATACTTCTATCCCTCAAGACAAGAAGTATTACAACTAGTTGTGATCTCCACATCTAAGTTGTTTGAGCATCATCATTGATTATTATTTCATAGTGTGATTAGTTGTGAATATTTGTTAGAGAATAGTTGTGAATAAGATAAGTTAGGAAGAAGATTGGTGTGTAGAAGAATTGGTGTGTAGGAGTATTGGTGTGTAGAAGATTGGTGTGTAGATTAATGGTGTGTAGAAGATTGGTGTGTAAAAGCTAGGTGTGAAGAAGATTGGTGTGTAGATTGGTGTGAAGATTGGTGTGTAGATTGGTGTGTAGATTGGTGTGTAAATTGGTGTGTAAATTGGTGTATAAATTGGTGTGTAAGGTTTTCTCCGCCATAAGGGAGCTTGTTGATATAGTGAAGAAAACTCTCGAGTTAGGTGCTCGGGGAGTGGAGTAGGGCAAGGAAGGTGCCTTGTAGCCGAACCACTATAAATCGCTTGTCTCTCGGTTTGATCTTTCCATCTTTTACTTATTTCATTACTTACATAATTATTGCTTCATAGTATATATACTTAGTGTTGTTCATATTGTGTATAACTAGATTTCATATACCATCGAATCTATATTTTATAAATCAACGAAAACTTTTAAACAATTTGTTTTATAACAATTAAAACGAAGTAAAACTATTCAACCCCCCCTTCTAGTTTTCCACAAAGAAAACAACAATATACCCACGATTTGGGTACACATCGGGGCGCACGAAAACAAGTCGTGGCCACTCACCTCCAAATAAGCTCCAAAATCCGATTTCTTCAAAAAACCCAAGAGAAAAGATGGTGTAGGTGGTGATAACGTGGTGATTTTGATTCGTATGAGGTGTTAGGGTGGTCCAAATCGCGCGTGGTTAGTACCAAAAGATAGATCGTGAAAAGATGGTTAAGATTATGGTGTTACTTTTGTTGTAGGAGTGGTGGTGGTGGTGCTATGGTGGTGATAAGGGGGCGGCGATGGTTGTATCTCAAGGAAGAGAAAGAGAGAGTTGGTGAAATGTGTTGGTGATGGTGTGTGTTGTGTTGAAATGCGCAGACCCACAAGGACGATTTTTGTTTACTCTTTTTAAAAAAAGGATTTGATAATAATAATAATAATAGTGGTAAGAGGTGTAAGGGTTTAAGTAGCCCGGTGTAAATACACGGACCAAACCCGAAACTTAAATAACCAAATGACTTCTCAAACCGAACCCGTTCCAAAAATAATAATAATATCCGAACCAATATTAAAACATAATTAAAATTGTTAGGTTAACCTAGTGCCGGAGTCAATGTAGTGCCAAAATAACGATCTCAAAATAAATCATCACGACTGAATCAAACCAAACCATAAATAAATAATCGAATCCCATAAATATCGCACGATTAAAAATCACGTACCAACGTTCGTAAAATATCTCGTCACAATAAACTTTTCAAATATTCCAAAATTAAATTTTAATGTAATGCGGGTTTTAAAACGGCTCCCCATTTTGCCAGTTGTCACATCGCCGAGCCTCACCATGACACCCTCCCAACTCGCCACCACTCGCCATTTGAAGGTTACTCGTCTGCACGACGCTTATTTTACTGACAAAGATCAGTTTCTTGTCATTTTTTTTTTTTTTTTTTTTACTTTTTATAATGTTTTGTGTGCGAGCAAGTGTGTATGCGGGGCGTAAATGAGTAAGTTGTGGTTTGCTATGATAAGGGGTTTGTAAAAGGAGGTATGTCATGATGACGTGACACCTTTTAGGATTTTAATGAGCTAGGAGTTTTAAGATGTCATGACACCATTGCTTTAAGGGGTGTTTTTTTTTAGTTAAGGTGAAAGTTTAACCCCGAGTGATGATCTTATACTAACTACTTTAACCACTTAAGTACATTAGGCTCGTAACTGCGTACTATCTGTTAAATGTTACGGAGTATTTTAATGGTGGTTCTCAGTTTGCAACTAGAAGACTGCAACATGTCATGATTTAATTCAGTTTGCAACTAAAAGACTGCAACATGTCATGATTTGGTTCGGTTTGCAACTAGGTGACAAAATAAATTGTTCAGTCACTATTTGGTATCAAAACAAAAAATTCACAAGTAAAAGTTCTTATATCATGCACAAGCGTAACACAAGTTATAAGTTAATTTAGAGACACGTCAGCGTCACATTATCTTTATCACTTTAACTTTAACTCACAAAAAACCATCTCCATTCATAACTCAACCTTAACTCACTTTAACTCCACTTTTTAAATATTTTCAAATTCAACCATAAACTAAAACTAATACTTCATTTATCAAAAACTATAACATTCATTCTTAAAATATATTACAATACGCACACAAAAAAAAGTTACAACAAAAAAAAATATATATATTACGAAAAAAAATGCTTTTATAACTATAGGGACTAAACCGTAACCACCACATACCACAGGGACTAAACTGCAAACTGACCAAATTGTACCATCTTCTCCATCGTGTACCTATACACACACTAAACACACACACACAAACTGAAAACACAAACACATACAATTAAATAACACACAGACACATACAAGAACACACACTTTTCAATCATGAAGGGCCAAAAGTGTAACCACCACATTCAACGTTTCTCACCTTAACTCAGCGTAAGCACGCTAACGTGGTGCGTTAACGTGGGTTTAACGCTGGCTTGTGTAGCGGTTAACGTGCCATAACGTGGGCTCATACGTTACGTGTGGGCATGCTCTTATAAAAAACGTGATACATACATTTAAGTTTTTATTAACCCATGTAAAACTATTAATAAAGGTAGCACTTATAAAAATATTACTAACTTTAAGGTTACATGTAACGGGTCATGTGTGAGAGTACATAAAAATTAAAAATTTGGTTCGGTTTGCAACTAGGTGACAAAATAAATTGTTCAATCACTATTTGATCTCAAAACAAAAAAAATTACAAGTAAAAGTTCTTATTAAAAAACGTGATACATACATTTAAGTTTTTGTTAACCCATGTAAAACTATTAATAAAAGTAGCACTTATAGTAACTAATTTTAAGGTTACATGTAACGGGTCATGTGTGAGAGTACATAAAGCCAAGTGGTTACTCACACGTGAGAAGACATTGCAAGTTTGCAACTACCACTCTCACGCTAGTTTTCGGTTCATTCGCACGGCTCAACTTAGACCGGCCGTTAATGCATGGTCATGAAGTCGGTCATCAACTTGGTCACAGTTGGTCATCCCTATCACGCCCCAGTTGAAGGATGCGTCTTCGCATTAAAAAAGGACTTGGTCGAAATAATGACCTAGTCGTGTGAGTATGTGTGTGGGTGTTTTATTTAATTGATTTTTATATATATTTGTGTTTACTGAGGTATGTTTTTGGTATTGTCTTCGGTCACCTATTATGTCAGTTGGTCATGAAGTTGTTATATAGAGAGAAAGTTGATATGATAGTGGTGTCCTCCGGTCATGTTATGGTCACTCTTACGCCGAGTGTTATATGAGTTAATTTGAAAAGACCGAAGTTGTATTTCCTTTAAGCACGTATAAGTAAAACCTCAAAGTTTTAAAAAAGTCGTGGCCCTCTTCGGTTTCCACTAAGTTCCGTCTATGCCCTTACGGGTAGCGTAATAATTGGTCTAGGTAGGTGGTTGGTCTACTACAGTCTCGTGTAGGGACTCGTTCAACATATGATTGTGAGCTATTTTTTGTATGTATATGAGGAATTATGTGTATATTTGTATATAAAAACCGGTTTTGTAGATAACCACATCTTATCCGATGTGTTTATTTATCCTTCACTTACATAAAAATACGAAATGTGTTTACTAATTCTTTTTCCAAATTAGCTCATTACTTTTTAGTTTTTACACTTTATGGAGCTTGGGGGAGATTTTACCCAGGGTTCAAGTCTTGTAAGAGATAAAAAATTCATGTTTTCCTCCAAGTGCGAAGACGTGAGTTTTAGTGGTTTCTCTTCGCGGGTCTTTCTTAGTGGTTCGGGTCTCGAAGCCTGCCCGTTTAGATGGTTTAACTCGAGGATCGGATTTCAAGTGTGGCGCCGTTTTTAAAAAAATAATTAAAAAAAAAATGATACAAACCAAAGTAAACATTGGTTAAAGCTATGCACCAAAAAAAGAACTTAAAAAACTATAAAGAGGAACCTCCCATCATCCCATCAAGCATTTAATACAAGAAACAACACCACACGCTTACAGAAACACTAGACCCCTTCCAATCAGTCACTAAAAAACCCACCGTCGTTCGTACACTAAAGCGACAAATTACCTTACATCAAACTGTCACTAAACCACTTCACACTGTCACTGCCTTGTTTCTTCATAATTAGACCATTTCAACATTTTTTCTTCACTACCCATTAATGGACTCACTAAGCCATGTGATATTCAGGTCACCAGAGACACCCAATGAGCCCATGGAGTTTTTGTCACGTTCTTGGAGTGTTTCTGCTTTGCAAGTCAGTAAAGCTTTAACTCCGTCGCAAAGTGGTGGAGGTGATGAAGTTGACAAAGTTTGTGGTGAGATGGAAGAAGTTGCTATTGGTGCTAGTGGTGGTGGTAACCCTTTTGCTTTTGCTTCATCTGAGACTTCTCAGCTTATTATGGAGAGAATATTGGCACAATCTGTAAGTTTATGAAAGTTTATAAACTTATTTTTTAGGTTCATGCAAGTTTTGCTTATATGGCTTATTCAAGGTCACAAAGTCCAACTTGACAAGCTAATAAGGAGAAAAAAAATGAGTTTTAGAGATTTTCCAAAATTTACATAAGCTAATGAGCTTGTAAGACTGATAAATAGCCGACACAAACACCACCAAAACTAGCTTAATTATTTGCATGTATATGTGGTTCAAATTATTTTGAATGATGAAAATGACAAAAGATTTTGATAGTTATTAGAAAGGATACAAAATAGAAGCAACACAAGTACAGTACTTTTTTTTTCTTTCTAAAATAGAAGTAAAACTTTGTACTTCATAAGTTTTAAGTGTTTTGATGAAAGTGTTTTTATCTATGTGAAAGTAACCAAGCACTTAATTAAACAATTTCAAACTCTAAACTATCACGAACACCCTGTAGTGTTAGAACTAACAAGGGTATATTGGTCTTTTGAGTGGTGTGTGGAATTCTTTCATTTAAAGCATTTAAGCACTTCCAACTATATTCAAAACCATTATCATGAAAACTTGAAAATAATGATTTATTTTCAAGGTATATAAGTTTTTGGTCCAAGAATTATTTTAGTGGCATGCATTTGATATAAGAATTTTCTTTGTTTGTATAAATTTTTTGAGGCTGAAATTGATGATCTTGCAGCAAGAGGTATCACCAAGAACTTCAGGGAGGCTCTCACACAGTAGTGGCCCACTTAATGGTTCACTCACTGATAGTCCACCTGTTTCACCTTCTGAACTTGATGATATGAAGGTATGTATTATACTTTATGTGACTATGTGTTACTAATCCTTAAATTATAGTTTTATTGTTAAAGAAAAACATAAACTATAGTTTTATAATGTTTGCATAGTTGAATTTTTTCTTGGACAAATAATCTGACATGTTTTACCTGGTGATATGAGTTCTTGTTTGAATTATGTTAAATGTTTTGGTTTTACAGAACATAACACTCAGTAAGAATCCTTGTTGCAGCTTTCTCTTTAATCTAGAAAATGATATTATAATAGTCACTAGATGCCAAAAAAAATAAAAATAAAAATAAGTAAAGTTTAAGTATTGGTTTTTGGAAATTTTAAAACTAGGAAAGTTATAATTTGGTTTTGATTAAAGTTACTTAAGATATGATTTTGGATGTAGATATGATTGTTTTGGTTGTTTATCTTATACTAAAGTGGTCTAATGTGATTGTTAATATGTACTTTAGCCCTACCATTAGATTTCCCTAGAAGATTGGTAAGTGGTTTCTACCTTTTGCTTTTATGAAATTTCCACAAAGAAGTACTTTGTTTCGAGGAAATCCCGTGAAATTACCAACGATACCTTTTTTGCGGTTCCTAAAAATCGAGCTTTATTTCAAGAAATTTAAGTATTTTATTGCGTTAAAGCTTCACGGGAAAAAGTTACTGTATTTATTTTAGTAGTTTTATCGAGTTGCACCAGTAACTATCCCTAGTGTTCAAGAATCTAATACTAGTCACAAATTGACTGAGATCAAAGGTTTTACCATATGTAGGGACCTTATATGGAACTCGGGTATATATGTGCATTATGGTAGACTGGTAGTAGATATCATGGTCATAACTCATCAAAACAAGTTGTTAATGAGAATTTTTGTAGTGGATGTATGTCATGATTCATGGATATTATGGTAACTACACTACAGGAATAAATAATTAAGTTTTTTGGTTGATATGATTTTTTAAACTTATGGCTCATAATGAGCACAGGGACAACATTGATAATTATACTGTAGTGCCCTCTAAAAATGGGTACTCGTACATTAATGTGGAACCAGAAGGTAGGTATGCTTCTAGTTTATGTCTTAAAGTTGCAGAGTTGTATTAATAACTTATAGTGATAGCACCTAAAAAGGTCTATGACCTTGAATGCAACAAGAACACCAAGGTTTTTGACGTGTTTGATCTCTTTTAGCATAAGAACTTAATGTTGGATGAAAGTATACCAAACGTACCACAAGTTTTTTGAGTAAATAAATAGTGTAGGTAATTGTCTCTTGGTTTACTAAATGGTCCATTACAGGGGAGTACTCTGATTGACGGATCACTGATGAATTCAGGCAATTTAGATTAAGAATAGACTTAATAAAATTCGAAAGATTTACAAAACTAGGGGCTATTAGAAATCGCAGTACTTGTGATGAATTTGTGCACAACAGTTTTCCCAAAACCCGCAAAGGCGTATGCCAATATGTCCAGCCTGATTGGACCTCTTTATGTGCTGGACTGCTGGTCGTGAGCCACATAACTCCACTTCGATCATAACTTATGACCATTTGAAGTTGACATGTTTTTCACGTGTTTCCTGTGTTCCTATCCTTCCACACATACCTCAACTTGTTAGACAATGAAACCCGTAGGTAATATTTTATTGATGACCATTATTTATAATGGTAAAACCCTAATTCCCAAAACCCACAAACCGGGCTTGAGCCTATTATATATCCTCTAATACAACTAACATATTGGTCTATTTGTTTATTTTAGTATGTTAGATTATTAGGTAATTTTGGACTTTGGTTAAACCTTAAAATGTAACTGATATAATTAGAAGACTAGTATTTTTTATTTTTTATATGCACTTAAAAGTACTTTTAAAATTACATTGCCTTCCGTAAGGTTTACTAATGGTGTTGGGTTTAAGCAGTACGGTCGATTAAAGAACCCTGTAAACACCCAGTATCGAGGTGGGGCTACAACTACCGCAGCGACCACTGGTGGCGGGAAAACAGTGGGAAGATGGTTAAAGGACAGAAAAGAGAAAAAGAAAGAGGAGACAAGAGCACATAATGCACAGTTACATGCTACTGTTTCGGTTGCTGGAGTTGCTGCTGTTGTTGCTGCGCTTGCAGCTGCTACTGCCGCCTCATCGGGTCAAAGAAAAGATGAGGAGATGATGAAAACTGACTTGGCGGTTGCATCTGCTGCCACCTTGGTGGCGGCTCAGTGTGTGGAAGCTGCGGAGGCTATGGGTGCTGAGCGTGATCATCTGGCATCGGTTGTTAGCTCTGCGGTTAATGTTCGATCACCTGGCGATATCATGACTTTAACAGCCGCTGCCGCTACTGGTAAGCTGAGTTGTTTTGTTATTGCGTTTTTGGGTTCACTATCTGATTCTTGTGTTTGTAAAATGCAAACAATCATTAATCAGAAAACAATGTATAACAAACAATTTCAAAAGGTTATATTATGCTTTTTCTTGGAGATTTGTGATGGAATTGTCTCTTAGAATAGTAATTTATTCAAATTGCATATACTATAGCTCTTCGTGGTGCGGCGACATTAAAAGCAAGGGCAGTGAAGGACACACGCAATATTCCGGCTGTACCCCGCACGGATAAAGGGACAAATAGCACTGGAACTGGCAGCAGTTCAAATGGTAGTTTTAGTGACGAGTTTGTTCCTGAAGAAAATTTTCTTGGCATATGTAGCCGAGAACTACTTGCAAGAGGTTGTGTGCTCCTTAAACGCACACGTAAAGGTTCATTATAATATATTAATCATAACTTATTCTAATTAATGTATTAAATGCTGCAAATTTTCAGAAAGTTTTTTAATCATTACAGGTGATCTTCACTGGAAAATAGTTTCTGTTTATATCAACAAAACGGATCAGGTTAGTTCTTTTAAACTTTACGATGGTACTTATTATATCACTTTGTGTTACGGGATCATAACTTGATTCTAATTAGAGTTGTCAACTTCAACTTATTTCTTCCGTATATGTGATGGTAAGCTTGGATCCAACCGTTTGAACAGGTCAAAATCAAGTCAAATATTGGATGCCATGATTGCCATAAAAAAAAAGTTGGAACAATTTCTTCTTTAGAATTGACACATGACATCACCATTTAGTTACTGTTTTTTACGCCAACAGCCAACTACTGAACTGTTTTTTATCGGGAACATGTTTGCTTCTATCTTTGTTCTTTTCTAATTTTGTGTTTACATTGTCAAGAAAAATTATTGGACAGCAAATAGTAGTTGGAAATTTTTATGTATTGAGAAACTAAAATCAGTTTATAAAATTATTTATTTATTTATTTATTTTTTGATAATTATGGTGTTAAACCTTTGGCCGAATAAATATATCCACGGGGACTTAGCCAACCAGCACATACTCAAAACTGTAAAACTTGTTATTCATAACAACTTATTTCTAAAAAAAAGCTCTGATTTTAGTGAGTTGGAGCTTTCAAACACACAAAAACATAATTTCTGTCTTTAAATTTGATTGTTCCACCTTTTTTTAAAAGTGAAGGAGCCAAAATTTACAAAATAATTTAGTGCATGGTTCTATTATTGAACAAAAATTATGACTTTATCCACTTACCAACATTAGTACTTTTTTAATCACTGAAAAAGTTACATATGATCCCTTAAAAACAGTCTGTTCCTATGTATATCAGGTGATCCTGAAGATGAAGAGCAGACATGTTGCTGGGACCATTACAAAAAAGAAGAAGAGTAAGTAAACAACACTCACTCACTGCCAGTGGTTTGGTGGGTCTTTTGGGGATTTGTTAAAGCCTTAAAGGTTTAAAGCACTAAAGATTAAAGTTATATTCTCATTCTATTGACAATAACTTTGTTTCTTTTACAACAGATATTGTTTTGGAAGTTTTGAAAGATATGTCACCTTGGCCGGGTCGCCACCTTGTGGAAGGTGGTCATGACCGGTGTTACTTTGGGCTAAAGACCGTGGATCGTGGAGTTGTCGAGTTTGAATGCAAAAATCAAAGGGAGTATGATATTTGGACTCAAGGTGTGTGTAGGTTGCTTGCGGTTGTTACAGATAAAAACAATGGGATTTAAATCTTGGTTAGCTTTTTGTGGGTTGAATTAGTTATCGTTATATTTGTAAATCTTTTGGCTTAGTATTGTATGATCATTGTGGTTTATTTTTTGAACGGTTTTAGCTGGTATGGTTTAGTTTTTGCGACGTTGGTGTTTTTCTGCTTTTGTAAATTTTCGTTTGGATATAATTACTTATCGAATGGATACTTGGTGTTTAACTTTCTAACTATTGTGTTTGTGCATGTTTTTAGATTTAGTATTCCATTTTCACATACATTTTATTGTGACATGTATTTATGTTGGATGGAACTTATGTTAAGTCCAAATTGGAATAAAAACAAGTGATGTGAAAGTGGAGAAACATGTGAATATGTGATGAAAAAGAAAGGAAGTGGACAGTCAAAAAGGAAAAGAAGTAAATAAAGATTGGTCTTTGTTGAGTTATGTGCCTTGTGTTATGGGATTTCCTGGTGATGCTTTTTGTCATTCATGGAACTTTAGATCATGAGAATGTGGACATGATTTTTCTTTTTGTATACTATAGGGTTTTTTTTTTTTTTTTTTTTTTTTTTTTTTTTTTTTTTTTTTTTTGTTCTCGGTTTCTGGAACTAATGTGAAACATGTTTTGATGTACAGTTATAACTCACTTTAGTTCACACGCTGTAAACGAACCGGACGAACATGAACGAAACACTGCTCATGTTCGTTCATTTAATTTTAACCGGACAAATAAACGGACACGAACGCTTAAACGGATGAATTTTCTTGTTCATGTTCGTTTATTAAGAAAATGAATTGTTCATTTTCGTTTATGTTCATTAATTAAGACACTAAACGAACGCTAAACGAACATAAACGATCGAACATAAATGAAAATAGACAAACAAACATAAACTTTATTGAATTCTTCACAATATATTGTTTTATAAGTGTTTCTTTGTTTAAACAAATCAATTTTTAAAATTATAAAATAAAAGATATGATATATGAACATAAATAGATAAATAAACATAAACGAACTTTAACGAACGCCTAATCGGACGTTCACGAACATAAATGAACGAACGAGACTTTTGTTCATGTTCGTTCATTTAACTAAACGAATGTAAAATATTATTCATGTTCGTTCATTTAATAAACGAACGAACATAAACGAACTTTTTATCAAACGGTTTATGAAATGTTCATTGAACGTTCAGTTCGTTTAAAGCCCTAGTTCACACAAATGTTTCTGCAACACTTTATTAGCACTTCTACTTTGTTTTTAAGGTTCCTTTATACATAACTGTCGTATACATATGGATTATACATTAGAAATCACATTTGGATACCTATTAGCATCGTCACAAGAGAGCGCTCAAACCTCGCTAGGTACACATTTGGGGTAGCTACTGACAGGATCCGAAATGGCCACATGATATACCTCGGTTAGGCCACTTTGACCTACCCTCCTGGGTAACCTGAACAACGTTTTACCAATTGGTTCAAGACAAATTACTCATATATTATGTGATAAACCGAATGATAAATAACCTTAAGTCGTATTCACAGAAGTGACTCGTAAATAACAAAACTAGTGGTAAGGTCCTTGGATTTTAAAAAAGAGGCCAAGGGTTCAAATCTTGCTAGATGTGTACATTTAAGGGTGGCAAGGGAAAGGTCGAAAACGGTTCTGAGATTAACCTGATAAAGTTGCGTACATCTAAATCAAAAAGGTTCGCCCTCTCCGAATAATCTGAACAAGAAAAACCACGTCCGTTTACTTTGCACACAACAATGTGGTGAGGTGTTGAAGTGTTATACAATATACACTTTGATGCTCATACATGTAACTTCTTCTTGTTGTGTGTTAAGCCAATTATTTGTCGACAACACCATCTATAAATGCATAAAAATTATCAACTCCCCATTTTATTTCTAGTCTTGTGATTAATATCTGCTGGTCCTTAAAAATTGATAGCATCATGATTTTAATATGTCAAATTCTATCATGACATGAAATATTTTTCATTTATTAATGAAAGACTCCTTTCTCTACAATACAGATGAAACTTCACAATCTACATTTAAACCAATTTATTTATTCTTATCATTTCAACATTAAAAACATACTCTGAAAAATACTGTGCGAATAGTATATAAACAAATGCATTTAATAGAGACGCATCAAATGCTATATACCAATCCAAATAAAAGAAGGTATGAAGCTATAACTTTCCATCTCCACTCTTCATGTCTAATGTGATATTGGGCATGCTTTGGTACCACTGGTCTTTGCAGTTTCCACTATATCTTTGGTTGTCATACTTAACCATTACTGTATTTACACTTTCTTAGGTATATTGTTAGACAATTGTGAAAGAGCATACATATTCTTTTTTGGTAGCATTTAAGTTTTATTATGCCAAAAATGTAAAGGAAAAATTAAACGCTTACTTGTCTCTCGTTATTGTTTACTTAACGTATGTATGCTCGAACATGGTCTTCGATCCCATGACAAAATGATATGTCTAACATACACAGAAAGATTTGTAAATTTGTGCGTTTCATTAAAACCCAAATAAAAAAATGTTACATAGATGATTATGTACAGTATCTTAAAAAAAAAAAAAAAAAGGCAAACACATTTATCGTGAAGATATATCACATAACATATACCAAAAATGTGTGTCGACTACTACTTATAAATTTTTGATGCAATGAATCCTTAGTTCTATGAACCATGATGCGGGTGATTAGAAATAACCCTTTAGATCAACCTTTCTCTTTGAGGCGTGGAGATCCCATCTATACTTTGCCCCTCATGTTGCATTTTAGTGGAATCCGCTTCTCATATCTTCTTCTCTTGCTCCTTGGCTCGTCAAGTGAGGAGTAGGGTTATGCGTTGGTAGGAGCTTGAGGATCCTGAAATTAATTCTTATGATAAGTGGCTATTTGGTTAACTAATATCCGTTTGCCTAAGTGTTTGAAGGAGGTTCTTGAAGGCGTCTGTTACATGATGTGGTGGCATTTGTGGCATTTCAGAAATCAATCTTTATTCGGCAATAGTCGGTCTAGACGGGAGCTTCTCTTTGACGAAATTGTTCAAATGTCTTTTACGTGGTGTTCTAGTCGTAGTAAATCTAATTTCAATTGGGTTACTTGGATGCAAAACCTTACTTTCATTAGTCTGTAATCTCTTCTAGCTCCTTGCTAGTTTTACCTTAATAAAATCGCCGTTTAAAAATATAATAATAAAAAGTTACAATACGAAAAAAAACGATGCGCAAAGAAAAAAAATAAATGATAGGAAATTAATTATTCCTATTTTGTTGAAATTGTTCCCATTGTTGTTGTTGCCAAACATGCTCGATAAGATATCGTTGAAGTCTTCTGTGTATGTTTTTATCGTGTAGTTTTTTGTTTTGTCTCCTATGCATTGCGCAACGTTCAACCCAAGACTTTTGCATATGTGGATGCGGAGGAATATACATTTCTGCAGCTTCGGATATCGCATATTGTTGATCTTTCAAGATCATATTATGCATTATGATGCACGAGTACATGATTCTTCGTAATTTGCCCACAGTAAATGTACGTGCCGGTTGTGCAATAACACGCCAACGCCGTTGTAGGACACCAAAAGCTCTCTCAATATCTTTTCGAGCACTCTCTTGTTTCGCTTTCCATGCAGCATTTTTTGGGTTACTTGCAACCGTGAATGATTTGACGAACACTGCCCATTCTGGATAAATTCCATCAGCTAGATAATACCCATGCTTAAATTTTATTCTGTATACTTCAAACGGAACCACGTCGGCGACGTCGTCAATCAGGTCATCGAATAACGGCGAATCATACAAAACGGTTAGATCGTTATTCGCACCTGCAACACCAAAAAATGCATGCCAAATCCACAAATCATACGACGCAACAACTTCAAGCATTATGGTTGAAAACTTTTTATCACCTCTGTGAAATTGCCCTTGCCATTCTTTCGGACAATTCTTCCATTCCCAATGCATACAATCGAAGCTTCCCAACATTCCCGGTATCTTATAGACCAAATTATGTGCGTCGTATAACTTGTGAATGTCAGTCTCGGATGGTTTTCTTAAAAACTCCTTTCCATACAACTGGATTATGCGCATAGTAAAAAAATCTAGACAATCACGGGCACAGTGTTCACCTATTTGTAAATACTCATCTAACGCATCAGGATGAATCCCGAAAGCCAATTGGCGTAATGCACATGTGCATTTCATAATGACACTAAAACTCATTACACCCCTAGCATCAGGTCGTTGTCTAAAGAAGTCAAAATGCGCGGGAAGAGGATGATGAGTTTCAATAACATTTCAATACACTGGACTATTTTTAAGAATAGTTTACGGCTCATACGATAACGACGTCTAAAATGTTCTTCAGTATATTTTGGTTGATCACCAAAATAGTCGGCCAATAAACGTTCTTCAGCAACTTGACGTTCACGGGGAATGTATCGACGGTGTTTTGAAGGTCCGGCTTCTTGGTTTTGCAACGACTGCTCGCGCTCAAATTCTGCCAGCATCTGCTCTAGCTCTGTTATCTCTCCAAAATCACTAGCACTTGAGTATGATGATTCACTCATGTTTCTAGTTTTTAATATGTGTAAGTGTTTATATTGTTGTGTAAAATTGTAAGTGTTTACATGTTCTATTTATAAGGGGTGTAGTAAGGGAGAAAAAAAAATCAGTTTAAACGGTAATATTACCGTTCATAAAAAAGAGATAAAAGCATTAACTGTCAGGGTTCATTGCTCGTCGTCTGCACGAGGAGGCTTCCAACGGCGAGCCTCAACGAGGGCCTCCTGGTGTCGTGGCGAGGCACGGCGAGCTTGAGGAGCCTCCACGTAGGACCAACGAGCTCATACAACGAGCCACACCCACTCCTCTTAGTGATATTGTGTTCGTTTGTTTTGTATGTTAGACTTTTAGCATAGTTTGATGAATAATCACATTATGGGAAGAGAGAGGGATCCATGTTCATGCAATCATGCTACTCAAGGAAAGTCAACCTTTTCTTTCCGGTACACGGCCTCACTAGTATTTTAGTAGCCATTTTTCAAACTTTTCCCGAGCCATCTCAAGATGCTTTTCCACTTGAATCTCTTTTCAAACTTTCAAACCATCTTAACAGCACATCTAAAACATGATTTGGATCTTCACATGACGACATCCCTATTTGCTTCAAGTATAACATAACTATATGTTTGTGAAGTCGGCTAACAATATTATTTATTTAAAATAAGCTAGGCCAACAATATCACAATCAACATCAATGTAATTTTAGCATCTTATTAACAAATTAGAACTTTTGATCACTACCATTGGGGCCTTTCTTTAGTAGTATCAGTCCCTCACCCAACTAACGGGTCAAAAAGAGATTATAGAGAAATAAGTCATGAGTTCAATCCAAACTTCTAATTAAAAATCATTGAAACATGTGCTTATTGTCAAGGGGCTAGGTCCTTTAGGAATGGTCAGTCGACACCCAAAAGAATTATATGGGGTAAAGGTTTTCTCTCCGATTTAAACCATTTTGGAGATTTTTTTTTCTTTTATTTATTTATTTATTTTTTTCACTGTCTACTTTTGGGATGTTTGGCGAAGATAGTTGTAGCAGTAAGTAGTAGTAGTAGTAAGTAGTATCAGTAAGCAATAAGTGTTTGTTTTAATAAAGTCTTTGGGAACATAGTTGTATATATTAAGTGAAAACGCTAGTTGCTCGTAAATGATACCAAAAATAGCATTTTGATTTGAAGCGTTTTTAAAGAAAGGTAGGAACCCTTGTTTCTTATTTCAAATCTTGTTCAAAACACTAATCGCTAATTGCTAGGCTTAAAATAGCCACCAACCATACCCATTTATCAAATTGAAACGGGCCAATATTTCATTAACCCAATAAGAAATCCCACAAAACATACCCTTTTGGCCTTTTATAAAATTGAAACGGGCCAATATATGAATTAGCCCAATACCAAATCCACACACAACCCAACCCAAACAAACACACCTTCATCCATCAACCAACCAACCAAACCAACAAACCTAGGGTTTATCCAAACAAAACATTCCGATCAAAGAAACCACCATGGCGAAACCCGGCCGCCGCTCCCCATCCTCCTCCCGCTCACGCTCCTCCTCTTCCCGCTCCCGCTCACGCTCCAGATCATTCTCATCATCCTCTTCACCTTCACGTAGCGGCAGCTCTCGTAGCCGTAGTCCTGTACCTAAGAAAAGGTATTATTATGCTTTTATTTTTTGGTTTAATTGTTTGTTGAATTGATTGGTTAATGGTTAGGGTTTGGTAATGATGTTTGTTTTGATTTTTGTGTGTGCGTGTACAGTTTGGGTGATGGACCGAGACGCGGAAGGTCTCCGGTGTCGAAAAGGACTTCTCCGCCTCCGAGGTAGTTTTTAGTTTGTTTATTAGGGCTTATTGTGGGAAAATGTAGCTTATTTGTCGCGTTTTGAGTTGTATGTGCTATTGTTAGGATCGGACTATTTAATGACTAACTTTTTGGATTTCGATTATTCTGTGTATTGGTTGACGTATCATTGGCTATCGGATGAAGTATTTTTGGGAATCGATACGCAAAATCATCGAAATTCAAAAGGCAAAACGTTATTTGTTAGGGCTAATTGTGTGAAAATGTATCTTACTTGTCGCTTTTTGAGCTGTATGTGCCATCGTTAGGATTGGACTATTTAATAACCAACCTTTTGAGTTTCGATCATTCTGTATATCGATTGACGTATAATTGGGTATCGGAAGTATTTTTGGGAATATAATAGAAATTCAAAAAGTTATTTGTTAGGGCTAATCGTCTAGAATTGTATCTTACTTGTCACTTTTTTTAGTTGTATGTACCATCGTTAGGATCAGACTATTTAATAACTAACTTTTTGAATTTTGATTATTCTGTGTATCGATTGACATATTTTTCAGACAACTCAAAAAGGTTAGTTACGGACAGCTAAAAAAAGTGACAAATAAGATACATTTTCAGACAATAAGCCCTATTTATTATTAGTATATGAATAATGTAGTTTATTTTGGGAACCGAATCACGTATTTTTCGGAATCGATAGACAGAATAATCGAAATCTAAAAAGTTAGTGTTATTAAATGGTCTGATCTTAACGATGGTACACACAACTCAAAAAAGTGACAAGTAGGATACATTTTCAGACAATAAGTCCTATTTAAGTATTAGGATATGAATAGTTTGTTGTGAATGTAGTTTATATAGGTGTTGGATATTGAGTTGTTATGTCGTGTTATTGCGTTTTGCGAGTGTGTAGGATTAGTTGTTCTACAAAGTAGTAAGTAGTTTTAGCAAGCAATGCCCAACATATAATTTTGTGTATGC
Organism: Artemisia argyi; assembly: GCA_030686995.1. NCBI lineage: Eukaryota > Viridiplantae > Streptophyta > Magnoliopsida > Asterales > Asteraceae > Artemisia > Artemisia argyi. The sequence continues at coordinate 44,107,623 of CM060709.1, read as the reverse complement.
TTATTGAAAATTTTCATAACCTCATCAGCTCATTTTTTTGGCTTGTGAGCTTTATAAGCACAGAAGCTCAAATGGATAAGCTAATAGATCTATTAAAGTGAGCTTCCAATAAGCTTATAATCCCATCAAATAAGCTTAGAGAAATACCACCTACATGTTGAGTTTTACTTAATTTTGATTTTTTTGAATGGATGGATTTATTAGTAGATAGATTAGATTAGGCTTTTGATTTTTTGGTGGTAGTATTTTTTAGGTGTTAGATATTGTATCGAGAATTGTATAAATTTGTTATGTTGTTTTTATTGCTTTTTAAGAGTGTTTAGGAGTAGTTATCCAAAAGTACTTTTTGAGAAACGTAGCAAGTAGTTTTAGGAAGCAATATCAAACATCTTATAGACTGTAGCAAGTGGGCTGTATAGGCGATTTAGGGTTACATTGATTTTTGTACTTCAAATTTTTTTTAAGTGAAACTGTATGGGGCACACTTTGTTTAAAGAACGCCAATTTAGGGTATGTGCTTTGAAAAGTTCTTGAAAGGTTACAGTTTTAAAGCTTTTGGATGCTTTATAAGCTAAAAAAATGATGTCTTTCTTTCTCCAGCTGTATTAGTATGCTGAATGGTATAGTGGGTTTAGTTCACTCAAAGTCAATCGTAATTGTTGGCATGAAAGTTAAATGAGGAAGCTTTTTTTTGTATTTATCAAAAAAGAATGTAAGCTTGATTATCAAAATAACTACTATGTATGGTTAATTGGTATCTTGAATGGTGAGTATTGCAATGATATTATGTTGATGCGTCTTAGTAAATTGAAGGTGCAGAGTGTTGCAACTGTTTTATGGTATGAACCTGATTTTAATGATGATCGTGTCTTGCTTGCTGCATGTGAATAGTTATATTTCTACAGCAAAAATTTATCTGTTGGCAAGTGAATGGACACTTTGTAAAATAGTACTGTATCTTTCTCTAAATACATATTGCTTCATCTTTTTCAGTTATGACTTATAATTTGTAGGTAATAGCCTAATAGGTGTGTATATTTCATGTAGTCACAGGTGATTTTTTTTATTTAGTACATTGTCTTGAGCTTCTTAGTTTGATCATTAATGGTAATTTTGTGTTTTTGATCTTTTTGCTTAGTTAATGTCAGTTTCTTGTATTCATATTAGATGAGTTATTGTTATTTTCTTGTTTGTGTAAATGTTAACAGCTGATATATACACTTTTTTCCGTGTATAGGAAAGCTTCTCCTGTACCAGAGTCGCTTGTTCTTCACATTGGCCAGCTCACACGGAACGTTAATGAAAACCATCTGAAAGAGATATTTGGTAATGCATCTAATCTGATTGACTACTATTAAGGGTTTAGGGGTTTCCATGCAGAGTTAGCATTTTATAGCTTTAGATTAGGAAGCATTAAGTTTGTCATTTATAGGCATGTTAGGAACAGCTGGGTCAGTATCTGCTCACAAGTTTTGAATATACTTTTCAAAATATTTTATGGTTTTATTCAGCAAAACTTCTACTTTGGCATTAATTATAGGAGAAAACACAATCTCTTTTATATTTTCTGATTAATAAACAAGTCAACAACTATAAAAATCCCTTCCGTTTGGTACATCTTGCTTTACCAAAGTCACTTTATGTCTTCCTTGTTTTTAAGGTTTTACGCAATGGATATATATTCATGGCAATATTTAACTCTATTTGCCTAAGAGCTGTACCAAGTAGCCTACTATTCACACATCCATTTTCGTATTCTGAGACATATTTTTAGTTGCTGTGCCTGTACGTGTATTAGCCAAGAGTCCAACCAAACCCAAAACGAGACGACTAGGCACCTGTATTTGTAAATTGTAACTAAACCTATCTGATACTTTGACTCGCGAGTCATGTTTGACTCTTTCCATGGCAACTGAACTTGCTATTATCAATATATCATTGTGAAGAAGTAATTGTGTTAGGTTCCTTATTAAACAAATAACGAGACTTGAGTTTTTGAAATATAGAAAACCGATGATCTTGGAATAGAGGACTCCAAGAAGATTAAAAACTTGCTAAAACAAACTAGAAGATATAATAGATTGCGGATGATAATGTGTTGAGGGATAGTGCAAGCCTAGAGATGGGGGATTGATTGTGTACAACCGTACAAATTAATCATTGCTTTTGGTCTTTCTGTTAGTTGAACAACTAGCTTATTAAGACATTCTGACTTCTTGTAAGTTTAAATATAGGTAAACTTACAATTACCATTGTTATGATTCCTAAATGAATGTGTTAGAAGTTACGGTTTCTAAGTGTATTAAGTGCTCAACTATTGGAAACTCCAAAAGCAACAACTAGTTTGCACTCTGCTCATGTCTTCCCTCATCATCATTCTCAGTTACACTCTCCATGAATGTAACTAAACATCTCTTCTTTTTTCCTACTTTGAAACAACTTTGAGTTTGTCTAATTCTCCTTCCTCAGCAAACCTTTCCCCTCCACCCCCCCCCCCCCCCCCCCCCCCCCCCCAAATCTATGAGTTTGTAGAAATGCTAGGTTCTAGTGGATGTGAGAGTTCTTTTTATCTGTATAAGATTTGTTGAACTGATTATAATTTTGATTTTCTCTTAAAATTGTGCTATACCAAATCCGAGAATTCTTAGTTTCACTTTATTGTCTTGTACGTTAATTTTATCAAGTTATATGAATTGCAATTTTGGTTTGATTGACTGTTTCAGCTTCGGTGTGATATGCTGTTGTTACTTGTATAATATGTTTTTTTTTTTTTTTTTTTTTTTTTCTCTATATTATAGGCATTTTTGGTGAAGTTGTACATGTACGATTGGCTATGGATAATGTGGTAAGATTTACATTTTTGGTGAAGTTGTACCAGTTTACGTATTTCTTCGATCGTTGGAACGTACTGACAATATTTTTTATTTTTTTTATTTTCAGGTTAACCTACCTAAAGGATCTGGATATGTTGAGTTCAAGGCACGTGCTGATGCTGAGAAGGCCCAATTGCACATGGATGGTGTATGTGTGATTATTATAAACAGTTTGTTTCTTAGATATCATTTACCAATCTTAAGCTCATGCTTATTGTGGTGATGCTGCAGGCCCAGATTGATGGGAAGGTTGTTCAAGCCAAGTTTACCTTACCTGAGAGGAAGAAGGTTTCACCACCTCCCAAACCTTTGGCCACTGGGTCAAGGAGAGATGTGGCTAGAAATGATAATGCAGGGGTTGATGCTGAAAAAGATGGACCAAGGCGTGTCACAGCTGGTATGTGCTAGATTCAGTATTCTTTTTTATCATTGGGTGTTTAAATTTGTGTCTGAAATTGCTTGTTTTATTGGGAAAAAAATTACCTGCGATTATTTGTGAACAAGGGTCAAATTAATAAGAATTTGTTACATGCTCTTGTGTTTTAATGAAAGTTACGGTAACAATCATATACTTGAGGGACAAAGGTGAAGTTAATTACATACTTTAGAGATGAAGTGTTACAATGTTTTACTAGGGACCATCTCTGTAATTGATATCAACGAGGGGCTAATTCTGTCATTTGAACTAACCCCTTTTATTACAGCTGATTGGACTAAATGTATTCTTTTGGCAGTGTCTCCTCGTCGCAGGCCTCTTTCTCCACCACGCCGAAGGTCTCCTATTGCTCGAAGAGGATCCCCTCCACGTCGGCGTGTAGACTCCCCACCGCGCCGCCGCCCAGAGTCTCCTTACCGCCGTGGCTCACCGCCGCCTAGAAGAAGACCTGCGTCACCTCTTGCTAGAGGCCGCTCACCTTCTCCACCAGGAAGACGTTACAATAGATCACCTCTTAGGTTTGGTTTTACTATTATTATAGTTTGCAATTTTTGTTTGATATAACCTATTCTAACTTCGTATGTATGTTCAACAGGGCTTCTCCTAGGCGGGGTCGTGGTAGTCCAATTCGAAGGCGCTCACCCCCACCAAGACGCCGGTATTTATCTTATACTTTTTGAGCATGTGTTGTTTCGTGGTTATAGTCATTACATCGTTAGCTTTTCACTAAAATGTCTCTAGTTGTTTACACCTTTAATTTGCTTGAATAAATATTCCAAGGAAGTGAAATTATCATATAAATACGTCAGCTCCTAAGTTCTTGGAGTCATACAAGATTCTATTCTTTGTCATTTTAATCCGAGACAATTAAGTTGGTTTATGGCCATATGGTTTTCTTTTGTGCTTATGTTTTTGCTTTTAGTTTTGGGCTCCATGGACTTTTAAATAGCAAGACCAAATGTATCAGTTCTCTGTCTTCTATAATAAATGTTTTGCCATGTAGCTACATTCTGCAGGTGTATATTGTTATGTTCTGACAGTACCTTCTATATCTCATGTTATAAAGGCTTCTGTTGTTGCCTTAAGTGTATCTATAGATTTATTACCACCGATTCATTTTCTAAATCAATTTTGAATGCAGGTCTGGTGGACGAGCAAGGAGTCCTCCACCCAGAAGAACTTCTTTGAGTCGCAGACGTACCCGTTCGCCTGTCAGAAGACCTAATCGTTCACCTTCCAATTCAATCTCACCAAGGAGGTGATATTTTTTTCCCCTCATATCTATATTATTTGGTTGATTAATGTTATGATCTTTCTTTACCATGGTAGTAGATCTAAAGGCACAATCACATATTCCCTCTTATCTCATGTTTTTCCTAATATTATTTTGGGGTATGATATATGTAGTATAACACTATGATCCCTTCGGTTGGCTATGTAAAAACTAAGAAGTGATATATATTGCACATGACTGTCCTTGGGTTTTCTACCTTTAGTAAAGGTGGCAGAATAGGCAGGGTGTAAACCAATTTTTTTAGAAACTGATCACTGAAACTCTTCTCCCTTTGTTGCCTTACCCCCTGGTGCCTTGTTTTTGCTTTGCCTTAGTTTTGGCTCAGTGCGTTGCTTTGCCTTGCTCTGTGTTGCTTCCTTAGGTTTGCCTGTTTTTCTTGCCCCTGCGTCTTTGGTTTTTGGTGCCTCGTTTTTGCTTTGCCGTAGCTTTAGGCCCTGTGCGTTGCTTTGCTTTACTCTGTTTTGCTTGTATTGACTGCATTCATTTGCCTGCTCTCTTTTGCCTGTTGTTTACTGTCCTTTTGCTCTCTCTTCTTTTCTCTCTCACCCGCACACCTGCACTTGCCGGAGGTCTCTTTGGAAGCAGTCTCTCTATTCTCGGGTCTATCCCGGGGTAGGGGTACGATCTGTCTACATTCTACCTCCCCCATACCCTGCTCCAGCGGGATTGGGTTTGTTGTTGTTGTTGATCACTGAAACTCTTCTATTGCAATAATAATCTAATATTTTGAATAAAGTAGTTTAGGAGGTTTTACGCAATAAAAGTATATTCCGGACGACTTTTTATCTGTTTAGCCTGTTTGATTCACTTGACTCTATTTTTTGTCAGCGTAAACTCTAGTCTTACCCATTTAAATTGCTGAGATCCCAATTTGATTCATTTATCAGTACATGGGTTGAAGTTGCCTATTGAAAGTGTTGATTTTTAATAAGCATAATTGACACATTCTGCTTTCATCTATTTCTATACAGGGTACGACCACCTGTTAACAGGCGTGGGAGGTCATCATCTTTCTCAGATTCTCCAAGTCCACGAAAGGTCTGATTATTTCAAAGTAGTTGTTGGCTCTTTGCTATTTTTTTTTTCCATTTTGCTAACACTTGTATATCTCTCTTAACTGTGACAGGGTGCGAGGAAGATATCAAGAAGTCGCAGTCCTAAAAGGTACTTGTGTTTGGATTCAGTTTTTCTTGCATAATGAAGAACATGTCATCTTCTTGCTTGATAATGTTCGAGATAAATTATATTTATTTGCCATCTGATTTCTGCCCAAGAATTATGACTTTATGTTGCTATTTGAACTGGACACACACCCTAGATGTGTCAATTTCAACTTTAGTACTTGTAAATGACTCGTTTGTTTTTTCTCAAACTAGTCAGTCAAATAACAAAAGGATAGCTATTAGCAAAGGGAACAATTTGAATGGGTAAAAAATGGATGCAACTTCATAAATTAGTCTTTCAAAAACTCAGATTTTGAACGTACTAATATATTTTTTGCAATTCTATGGTGTGTAGGCCTCTAAGACGAAGAAGCAGCAGCAACAGCAGTAGCAGCAGTTCTCTACCACCACCTCCACCTCCTCCTCCTCGTAGGCCTTGATCAAGCTTCGTTTTGGATCATTTGATATCGAGTAGTGCTGTAGGGCTGTGTGAAGTTGTGGGTTTATTCTGTTAGAAATGGCAAAACAAGGATGTGAGTATTGGATCTGTTAACTGTCGCAGGAGTAACATAATGATAGAACTCATGCATTGAGGTCTAAACATGTGTATACTTCTGAAATATTTACTCTTTGGATAAAAAAAAGTTAAAATTATGCTAAATGTTATATTATGCTACCCTGCTGTTATCGCTTGTCCAGTATGTTTTGTCGGTTCGGGAACTGTATCACATACCGAGTTTGTTGAGATGAAATACATACAGGGGTTGTGCAGTCACACCATAAAATGTGCACCACCTCTTTTGTTATATTGATTTAAAATATTGGGTACCTTTAAAAATCACATTATGTCCCGTATATTTGTAATTTTGTAACCCATAACTTTATCATAATCACTTAAATCCGTCATTATAATAAATAAATCCAGTTATTTATAGTACCTCCAATATTTAGCTAAGAAGCATCAGTAAAATGAAAAGAACGAAATAATATACTTGTCTTTTAAACTAGTCTTTATGTACAAAAATGCATGCGTTGATTTTGTTAAAAAAAAAAAAAAAAAAAAAAAAAAAAAAAAACCATTAGAAAACAGGTAACTGATAACATTTTAATTATTAAATTATAATAAATTATAGACATAAGTAAATTTATCATTTTTCATGTTTTTTCAATACTTTAAAAAGTAAAAAAGATAACCTCCCGACTTTATTATACACTCTAGACATTTTATTTACTTTATAAACACATATATATATATGTTGTTGATTATAAATATTATTATTAATATTGTTTATAAAATTCAAAATATGAATGAAACACGAGATTATACATATATGGACGACTCATGTTATTCTTTTTACTAGATTAAGTAAGGATGCCTGTAAAAGGTTTTTTTTTTTTTTTTTTTTTTTTTTTTTTTTTTTTTTTTTTTTTTTAACAAAAAATGGCAATTGTTTTTATAGTAACCCCAATATTTAGAGATAAGAAACCTCAGTAAGATGAAAAAGAATGAAATAATATACTTTTCTTTTACACTAGTTTTTTTTTTTTTTTTTTTTTTTTTTTTTTTTTTTTTTTCAAGTAACTCCAATATTTAGATAACGAACACAAACTAGTTTTTATAGAAGATTCATGTTTTTTTTTTTTTTTTTTTTTTTTTTTTTTTTTTTTTTTATTATTATTTTTTTTAAGTTAAAAAAAAGGTTTTACAAAAGGTTCATGATGAGTGATTAAAAAGTTGAATTTTTTTATTAATTAGCCTTTGCTAGTACGGGTGGTCACTGGTCAGTGACTACTGACTAGACAATGTTTAAATAACGAGCACAAACTAGTTTTTTTAGAAGATTAAAGTTGAATGTTCTTTTCGTCCTAATAATAATAATAACTAGTAGGGTACCGGTGCGCCGCGTTGCGGCGGGGCGTCGTAGTTACCGCCACGTTAACGGGTTGTTTCCATATATGTTAGATTTATGTTTTTCGGCAATGCAAATAGCACGGTCATTTTTTAAGCAGGGGCACAACTAATGCAATACACCTGTATCTTTCAAGTATTTTATACATATGAGTATATGACATAGACAAAATTACAAAGTGCATAATTTAGCTGAGAACACATACAACCTGGTCATTTTAATATCATGTTTCTTTGCATGTAGCAGGTATACTTGCACACAAATAACTGTATTGTGGTACAATAAAACATGTTGCTCTATACCTGTTGATCGAGCAGCATACACCAGAGGTAGTTGAGTAATGGGAACCATTTGTCTTCTACTTCTATTTCTTCTGATAAATGGCGATATCTGTTCTTTGAAGACTTCCCTGTGTCCTGTTTGGTACATGTATATTCAATTATAATAAAACATGATTGAGTAACCCAATAATCAGAAGAGGAAAAATCATCTAGATGGCCGCAACATAACTTATATTTCCTTGTGATGTTGTTTCTGTCTAACACGACTTTTCCATTTCCATTGATAATGTTTTGCTTCCTACCCGCCCGTGAAAACATGTTGCCTACAGATTCAGTTTAAACATAATGAATACATAATGGCTTACAAGATCCTCGAGATCCAAAAAGAATTACCTCCATTGCCATTGATTGCAGACGGCGCTTTGCGTATGAGTTTATCATCATAAACAGACCTTGAATCCTGTATAAACACTGAATAGTCAAAGGGGCTAACATCGACCAAGGAATATCCGAAATCAGAAATCCGGATTCAAGCAATAAAAAATATTAATTAAATAAAACTAAACCATACCCACAAAAATAAACTTGCATATCTGTTGATACTTGAACGACCAGTCCCAGCTTCTCCTTAGTCCTAATAACAATGAGCTATGAACACGCCCATGTACATACAGAAAGTTACCTGCTGCAACTCAGATGAGGGCGTGTTCTTTCGGCCACTTTCTTCGACGGGTAGAAGTTCTCAACCTCTCCTTATACCAAAACCTAGCTTGACAACAGGAGCATATGCAGTTGCAAGGTCTAAATGCTCGATACTTATTTGGTAGCCCTGCATATCAGATAAAAAAACAGATGAGAGACCGGGACACGCAAATACATCGAAGAATATGGTGTAGGTAAATGAGATGAGATAATTGTGCGGACTAACCTGTACGCGCATCCGCTATTGCACGCGTGAATTGAATTTTGTAACATTTCGGGATGCATTTTGTTACATTTTACCATGGCATACCTGACAACGTCGTTGTGGACGCACCATATGTTGTTTCAGGCCGTGTTATGAAATCAGGTGCACCTATAGCGACACTACCATAAGCTATTTAATAAGGAGGTCATCAAAAACGTATTACAGTTATGAAGTAGATGCGTGTTTAGACTACCTACCACTAAATCCCGCTTGATGACCTTACCTTTTGCGAACAGCGGGCTCAGTGTTATCAGCAGCTGTTATTTAAAAAATGTCAGCAACAGGCATACCTGAGATCGAAGCAGAAGACGGACACATGTTGATAGGGATCGTAGGAGGCTGAATCCGAGCAGGCGTATCTGTAGGCACGAAACAGAGAAGTAACCACACACATTACCTATTTATGCATCCTATACATTCACATCCGAAAACATGAAAACATGGTAAATATAGAATTGATTGTACTTATAATATTGGACGCTTTCTGTTAACATTATGCATATACACTCCAATCACTTAATCTTTATGAACACATATTTTCGGAGTTACTGTGTTTTAGCGTTAACAATAAAAGGTTACGACAGTGATTTAGGTGCATCCAAAGTGTACATATTTGCCAGCCTACATACACATGTCAACAGAAACGTCGTAATTGTTATTTGGTTACAAATATGCGTGTGGAGTATCTATGCACGCTTGTCCAATTCGCCATACTAATGGCATACAAAAGGCTTTAATACAAACCATTGTCGGAATAAAATTTTAAGGAAGTTAATTGGTTAAAAATAAGGCATCCCAACCACATCGACAGTAATTTTTAGCATTACCAATCATACACATTTTACATGTCTTGGTCTATAGCTAAGGGGTACAAGGTGTTTGTTTTAGCTTATTTCATTTCGGTTTATGTTTCATAAGGCCAACTTCTCTAGCTTATTTTGAGATTTATGGGCTTATATAAGCTTATTATATCATAATAAACTTATATAAGCTATAAGTCTCAAGATAAGGCGAAAACTTCTGGCTTATGGAGTATAAGCCAAAATCAAATAAGCTTAAGCTCATTAGCCTGCAAATAAGCTTTAACAAACATACCCATCGTAACAAACTTACCACAAATCATAAAAATAAGCCAAATACCTTTAATCTTTATTCCACAGTAACACGTCATCTTAAAAAATGCCTTAATTAACCCGTTTTGATTAACAATTCCAAACATCACCCAAAAACTCAAAACACAACAAAATCAATTTGATGAAATCCAATAACATTAAATCAAACGTGTTTTAAGAATTACCTCGAAGACAGATTCAAAGGTCGGTGCGAAATTGTCCCGACGACAATCGACTCCTGTTCATATATACGACAACCTCAAAAGATGAAAATAAATTAGGGAACCTACTTTCAGAAATATGATTATTGAATCTACTGTTAACATGTTAAGCAATTAGGAATTCTTTTTGTCACAAATTCAAACATCACATACGAATTTAAATACTGAATTATATCAGCGATAAGTAGTTTTTAGAGTCGTCTATTTTCATATCGACATTCAAAATTTGCGAAACACTCATAACAGGTTATCAACTTATGTCCCTTTAATAGAGCTAAAACAAATGCAAGCACAATATGCAAGTCAAATAAGCAGCTTTGAATAGGCACCCTGATACTTGAAACTATTTCAGCCATCTTACCTGGTTAGTGGCACCATCAAAGTCCTTAATAGCATCTGTAAACTTTTGAACATCTTCATCTTCAATTGAAGCAGCCGAATCCTATTATAGATAAACATAGTTTAAACACACGAAACTGAACCAACGCATATGATAAACAGATTTTAAACACACCATCAAACATACCAATAACAGCAAAAAGGAATCAACAAAGAAACCCTAGTTTCCAAAGAATCACACGAACCACCTCGTGTGTGTGATCATCACCAAGTGTGTGTGTTCTATAAAGTGGGGGAACAATTGGTATTATAACTTTTATAAAAAAAAATAGCCAATTTTAACAGTAACTGAGGATGATAATTCTTACCACACATGGTTTTGACAAACCTTGATCTAAACCAATCATCCACCCCAAAATCTTCCGGTGCCGACAATCGCTATTCTTGGTGATGATTTGTGTGTCTGTGATAAATCAATGAAGCATACAGAATTTTGTAGGAGGAAGGTGGTGGCAGTGCTGGTCTTATTTACTGGACATGAAACAGGCCAAACTTCACGGGCCAAAGTAAGCCAAAAAAAGCGGGGAGCCCACCGGGTGGAAGTGGCATCGAAACGACGTCGCGTCTGCTTCAAATTAATATATATATTAATAATAGCTAGTTTTATAAAAAATTCATGATGAATAATTAAAAAGTTGAGAATTTTTATTAATTAGCTTGCTAGTATGCAAGGACGATGAGGAGATTCACTGTACTAAGATACTTGCAACATAACATAATAATCCAGTCAGCTTATGTTAAAGATATTCACTACCGTATATAAGCTACCACCATTTCATATATTTAATCTATGTGGGACTATAGCTTGAAATGAATCTTTTATATAATAAAAAAATTACATCATTTCGGAGTGTTTTTACAAAAAATTTCTTATTGAAAAAAAAAATTAGACCAATAAGAGAGCTCGATTTTGCCACATAAAGCAAAATCAAGCAATATAATTGGTCAATAGAAAATTAAAATTAAATTAATTTTGGTCAAACTTTAGGGTGCATTTGGTATCCCACTATGGAATGAATCTATGACTTTGAAAGTCATAGATGTTTGGTTGGTTATGGGGTCCACCACAATGGAATGAGGATACCCATGATATGTGGGTTTCCTTATAGGAGTATGATGTTGTGGGTATGTGGATACCCATGAAAAGTGATATCTACATACCCATTTCTATTCCACTCTATTCTCAAACCTATACCTATAGTGATTCCATCAAGCATACTATACGCACCCTTAATAAATTTGGTTAAGAAAAAAACACATAAAATTATTTGTATCAAATTTGTGAAAACAAAAACTTAAAAAAAATGAAGTAATTAATAAAACTTTAGTGGTTGAATTTTACATAAATTATATAAAGTTAAGTGTAAAATTACAAGTTTCCATATTGTTTAATAACTTTAGAAAAATAACAAATAACCCATCACACTTTATACCCCTATACTTTATAAGATGAACTTTGTTTAAAATTACATAAGTATTAATATTATTCTCAGACTTTCATCTATTAAAATTATAAAATTTAGTAAATATACGAATTAGTTTTAATATACGTTAAATATTTTTTAAAAGTAATAGTAGTTTTAGACACATTTTTTTTTACTATATATGTTAAATAAGGACTCATGTTATTTTATTTGAAAAGTTTAATTTACGCATACATGGGCTTTGAATATTAAATACGGTTAAACTATTGTTAACGGGAATATGAATATCAAATGTAAGCACGGATTACTATGATATGAAAATATATATACGCTATTGTACTTATAACAACGATTAATGAAATTCTTATTTAAAGTTTATATATGGATATCCAGAAAAATATTTTTAAAAAACTTTCCGGAGCATATTTTAACTTCATCAAGAGGACTTCCCTCACTACGATAGGTGTCCCATGGATGGCGTACTGATATATCTCCTATTTGTGTTGATTATGTGCTACTAAACTCGCACATTTTGTACAACATGATTTGAATAATTAAAGTTAAACAACAACATTAACCTCAATCTCAACAAAGTTAAATCTTCAACCAACAAATTTTTTTACAAAATATTATTGTAATAGATATTAATACATAATAAAAAATCTTAGACAAGTATTAGTTATATTTATATCACAATTTTCGGTAGATTCTTATATGTCAATATATTAAACTAAAATTTAAAATAAATTTATTCATGTGTAAACCTCGTGCGTGCGTGGGACTAGTTTTAATAAAATTAATACACATGCAAGGGTTCCAAAAATTAGTACGGAGTAATTGAATTGTTTATAAAACTAACTAGCTTAGAAGATCCGTTGACACCGAGTAATTTTTTAAAGAAATAGAGAAATGAGATGATAAGAAAAGTAATAACGTAAACATGTTCCAGTTAATATATGAAAGAAATAATGAGACAATGCGTCAATAATACGATAAGCAATTGAGTTTGTTACAATTATACTAACAAACTTCCAAGCGTTGACGAATATAAAATTGATTGTCTCGAACAGAAAACGATGTGTGTGAGCGCCTATCGATTCAAAACCCAATGTCCATATCATGCACACCTAATAGTCCATAGACGATGTAAGTAAAATCATTTTGTGACTGATAATATATTATAATTGAGAATATGAGAAAGACAAAATACCTCTTCAAGTTTTAATCATAGATCTTCAAGATAAAGTCACAATCTCAATGCAAAGCATCAAGACAGCCCATATGAGGCTAATTACAGGTGTTTATAAAGCAATTATTTATCAAGAATTTACGTGTGTGAATAAAATAAAAAACAGTAACGAACGTAAACTGTGAACAGTAATAAGTAATAGGTCAATGATTCGATAAACAATTCGGTTTGTAACTATTAAAATAATAAATGTGAAAGTATCGTATTCTCCAACTGAGTGATAGTATTGAAGAGCAAAAGTGTGCGCTCAACACCAAACACTTGTTTAGTCAATGTTCATCACGTGAATGCCTAAAAATTTAAAAAAGGATAAAAAATTAAAAGAAAGTTTTCGATAAATGTATATGTAAGTTTAAAAAATAGTATTAAACATGTTATTGATATAGTTTATTCATCATCAGGCTGCCCCAGTAATCCCAAACGATCGACACCCACGTTCGATTACTTCTCGGTCGGCCTACTGCAGCCAATCGATCACCAAGAGATTTGGAAAGAACTTGGTCACATTACTATAAGCTTTTCTCATTAAGAGTATCAAGTGGATTTTTCTTTATTTTTTATGACTTTATTCTCGTTTGCTGCAAGATAACATGACTATCAATTACAATATTTGAAATTTTGAATAAGATTATCTGAATTTGAACATTACTATCAGTTACAATTTTTTGTAGAGATGTGCCTTCGAATAATGTTTGACCAGTAGGAAAGTGAAAAAACATATGATGAAGTCGTGACTATAAGAGAAACGCCTTCGAATAATATTAGTATCTACTTATTTTTTCAATTATTAAGGACAGCTTTGTTACAATTATTAGTATCTACCTGCATCCACCATTACTAAAACAAAAAAGAGGCAATCAAGATTGTAAGTTCACAAAAATCTAATAAGCAGAAAAAGTTGTCTGTAGTGAAACACATTTTATCCCTTGAACTCATTTGACCCTTTACCTCTGTAAACAAAATATTAATAAAAAATACCCGCTTTCGGTAGCTCATTCAAATTTGCTTATTATAATGATCAAGTAACCGTTTTCACAAAAAAAAAAAACGTCTTGTGCTACGTGGTCCTTCGTTCATTGTTCCTCACTTTGACGCATCAATCCTCAACTTCTACAGATGTCATACACAATGAAGGCATAACGGTCTATTTCAACTACTTCATATTAGAATATATTTTGATATTGATATGCTTTTACCCTTGCAGTAGCCCTCAAGTCTGCTAATCTTACTGATTTCTCGGCTGCAACTATAGATGACATGTCTGCAGAAGTTGTTTCCTCTTAGAATTTCAACTTTTTCTGTGACTCGATCACGAATTTCTTTGCTTTTTCCGGTTACTCGTACACCCTAGATAACTGCAACCACGGGCAACAAAAGAAACTGTTAATATGAGTCTCAAAAGTACCAGAATTCCATTTATGAATATCATGACTAAATTTGCAGATTCTCTGATTTTTACTGGATGTGCATTTACTGTTTGATGTAATTGCAATAATCTGAATATCATGACTAAAAATGCAGCAGTTACAAACACCACTGAAAAGACCCAAATATCCCTTTGAAACATAAGTTTTTAGCATCCCCATACACCCCTTAAAAGGCATGCCCAAAAATCTTTTTTGCAGCCTTGTGGATGAGTTAAACAACCAATAAACGGCAGTTTTAAAGCAAATCCAAACACCCCTTAAAACGACTCAATCTCCCCTTTATAAGTATTGTTTGGAATCAGCCCAAACACCGCTTTAAGAGTTGCAAAAACCCTTTATCTCTTAACAGTTTTAGACCACCATACATATATTATGGAATATTACCTTGATAGGTTTTGGATGAGCTTTGTTATGTGCAACAATTTTCAGTATCCCCGCCTTAGACTGCTTCGCACTACCTATAAAGTTGAGAATTGTCTCATTTTGGAAATAATGTGAATGTATTATGATACATATATTAATGAAGATAAAAGAACTTTATCATGCTCACCTCCAATTTGTTACAAATATGTCGGTTGTGCTAATAACAGGGCACCGGTGGCAAATGTGCAAGTTAGAGAATGAATCTGGCCATGTAAATGTTTTTTAAGAAAATATGATTGACCACAATACTAAATTAAAATGCAATACATTAATTTCAATCAGGCTAACTATGGGATAATATAACAGATATGTTACCACAAAGCCAATCAGGCTAAACTGTAGTAGCTGGTATGGTGTTTTGTTCGGTTAAACTTTGCGCCTTGTTATCCTGTCCATCTCTCATAAGAGTCCACAGTCTTGCTCGTCCAAGCACAACTTCTTGTTCCAAATAGAAAAACGCTAAATCACATCCACCGGTCAATAATTTTTTTTGCCAAAACAGGGGTTTTGTTTAAAAGTAGAGGTCAATACATTAACTTACGTTTTATTAGCATACCAAGTCTCCAAAAAAACATATTGTTACCTTGCCTCCATCAAAAATTTAAGTCGGATCAATTTGCAAGTCCACAAAAAATACAAACTTCAGCCCCGTTCAACCTATTTAAACTTTCAGTTCAATTATAGTTCTATGAATAGATAAAATAGTGACAAATAGTTGAAGCTACATTCAATAAATTCAAAAAATGGGTCGACCTATCCCATTGTGAACTATTCAAAAAATGGGTCGACACAAACAAAAGAGTGATTAGTTCATAGCTTTTACATATACTAAACAACTGTCCAACAGTTTTGGGTTAAAATGGGATAAATGTAACCTAAAGTCTATAGCATTGTGAACTATCCAAATGTATATGACAAAATTCAAAGCAAAAAATAATACATAACGGTTTACTGAAGTATGTTTCTGTAAAAGAAATCAGATATACATATTACAATTACAATGATCACACAACAAACTTACCGACCTCTTGCTTTTAGTGTTCTTGAAGATCAAAAAACCAAACTCATGTAGTAATTAAGAAATCAGTCATACTAAACATGTAATTAAGCTAAAAACAACAATGGTCTAAATAGTCGTGCCGAGAATAAAAATGCATGTGTACCTAAAAACTCTCCACCGCTATATTCATATTCATTCAAAATATGTTTAGGACAACCCTGCACAAATGAGAAAAAGTGATCCATGCAATTTGTAATCCTTCGCTAGAAACAAATAAAAGATAAATGCATTGTAAGTACTCTTCAAAATGGCTCGAGTTGGATTCATTATTTCTAAATCTGATAGATGGGTCAACTAAAAAAACTTTGCTGAAAGGAGAATGGATAAAAATGTCAAATAGATCAAAAATAGTCCAGATTCTATTTCAAAAAATTAATGCCATAAACCTCATAAATTGTTTGTTTGAAAAAAATTGAAGTGTCATTATAATAATACTGATTCTGTAAGCAATCGAAGACGATTGATCTGTCATGGCTGCAAAGTCAATATACTACCCCTCATCGATGCGAAAAATCTCAACTTTGCTCGAATCCACTCTCACACATTCAAATTCTATCATACAACTTCTCATTTCCCACATTCATAAAAACCGATTCAAAACATCACCAAATCAAATATCAATCATATTTACCTTCATCTCATTTCTCTATTTCCTTAAAAAAAGTACTCGTTGTCAATCGAAACTCATACTCACCAAATATCGGAACATCGTGAACATTTTCAAAACGTTAACTAAACAAATAACTTAGTTTTAAATAACAAAAAAAGTTGTTGTACTGTAGATTACTTCACCCGCCAAGTTGTGGTCCAAGTAATGCACGACCACATACGCAGTTTCTAAATCAAATCAAAGGATTGGTTTCATCTATGATTCATGATGAGGCGAAAAATGAACCACTTTTAGGGGGTCATTTAAGCCCGGAATTGAATTTATTTGATCAAATATTGCCCTAAATCGTTCCTTTTGTGATTTTAGGTACTTTGGGAGTGAATTCTGGAAAAGGAAGCAATTCGGACGTTTTTGGAGCATAAAAGTGAAGAAAACGACAAAGACTTAATTTTCCATGCTGAGAACAGTACCTGACGGCGTCAAGAAGAAAATCATGACGGCGTCAAGAGTAAAATCCATGACGACCCAGTGAAAACCTGAAGGCGTCACAACAAGGGCGTCAAGACTATTTTTGGTGACGGCCTGCATAAGGAGTACACATGACGGCGTCAGACCCAGATCTAGGCAGTCCGAGAAACTATTTGGCGGCGAGATGACGGCGTCAGAATTTTGTTCTTGACGCCGTCACCTATCAGAATCTATATATAGTTTTCTATTTTTCATTCATTAAGAGAGGAACTTGTGTGGAGAAAACTAGGGCCGAACTTTGTAAACCCACTACAACAAAATGAAGCTATTGCAGCATTTTAGAAGTGACACTTTTGAAAATTGTTGCATTTTAGACTTCAATAATAATAAAGCAACATTTTACTATATAAGTGTTGCATTTAAGGATCTAATGCAACACTATTTTATAAGTGTTGCATCCATTAGGAAAAAAATAGAACACTTTATTAAAGTGTTGCACTTTTTAAAGAAAAATTACAACACTTTGGTACAAAATGTTGCAAATCTTATTCAATTATGCAGCATTTCGAAAAGCGTTGCACTACATCTCGAAAAGTGTTGCGTTCACATACATTTTAGATCAAGGGCACTTAGGTGTTTTTAGAAGCTAACATTTAAGAGATTCTAATTATGAACATTTTTGAGAACCTCCCTCCATTTTAGTTAATGCACTCGTTGTATTTTGGGTTTCTAATATACAAAAGCTATATATATCGATCATTTTACGTTTATATTGTTAGCAGCTATGTTTAAAATGTTATGACATGTCACAAAAGTTGTACAAAAAATCTAACCAAACTCAAAGTAGTTATATTACATTTGCCTTAATAATATGTCTAAAAAAACACTAAACATAATTAGCTGTACATAGAATCTCTTGCTATTCTTCCGTTGTTATCAGATGTTCGATCACTTAATCTAATAAAACAGTAATTAATTGTCCCACTAATCATGAAGGGAAAGGTATAACTCCATACTGCAAACTACATTAATTAAACCAAATCTGAGTAAATAATAGCAACACTGTTTACGCCATTGGGTGGTCTCGCCATGTACAACTGCAAGAGCAAAGCACAGCTGCTGGTTTTTACGAGATGACCACACTTGAATCTTTGATAATTCCTTCAGATGTTCTTTGTTCTCCTTCACAAAGTGGTACTAGTTGGTCTTCAACACAAGATTATGGGTCTTTTTCATAGCCCAAATCGCCAACCTCATGGGTCCTTATACATCTCTAGTGTTGGCCCAACTACTCGAACCTCAATATCCTTTTTATTCTCCAGTTCCAATCTCTCTTTAGTCGTCAAGAAATCTTCAGTGTCGAGCTGCTTAAAGGGCAAGCTCAACCTGTTTTGGTCTTCTTTCAAATCACTCATATACAACACTTTCTGAATCACCAACTTCAGTTTTGAACCATTCATCTCATCACTCGTTATAAACTTTTGCAAACGTGCTCTGTTATCTCATTCTTCACCACTGGTCTAGACTCAATCTTGGGTGGTGTCTTTCTCCTCTTCTTATTGGGTTCTTTGGGTTGGTTGGCTGATGCATCCCAACAAACAATCTATAACTACTCGTTTGCATGGCTGCTCGTGACCAAAATAAAACAAATAAGCGTTACATAAACACCCCTTACGCCAAACACCCCTTATTGACCGGGAACCATTCAAATAATCGTATCCCAAACACCCCTTATGCACCAGATTCTAGCCATAATCAGCAACACATCCACGAAAAACACCACTTTCACCAGCAATACAAAACATTAAACGAACACCTATGTTTATACTCATCAAACAACAATCAGTAACACAATTTCCAGCCTTATTTCTCCATAAAATCCATAAAATCTCAGATTTCCAACCCACCCAAACACCCTTTTTACATTAGACCAGCAAAGAACCATCTTCATTATTAGTAAACTGTTGAGCCCAGGATCCATAATACCAGCTCTCCACGACATTTGAAATAGCAGATCCATAATACCAGCTCTCCACGACATTTCCCAAACCCCCTTATGACGACCATACTATCCATACAATCATATCCCAAACACCCCTTATGCAAGAAAACCAGCCGTAATCAGACAAATACCAACCACAACACCAAAGAACCATTTTTCTAGAACCATATAACAAACTACATACTAGTTAGGTGTAACGTACAGGTGATTTCCATAACAAAGTTTGATTAAGTTAACATAATTTTAAATGTCTTAAATCTTGTTATATGAAAAATGCAGCAACATGAAATAAAGTAGAATGAAACTGTCAAGAGCCTTGATGCATCATCACGCTCCATCTATTGCATTTGCAGTTTTGACATCTTTTAGCTATCATGTGTATTTTGAGAAGCAAGCACGAAACAACTCCTTTCTAGTTAGCTCACTCCCCGTTAAACATTCCTGTTTGAACAAAATACATAATCTCAATACATATGCATATTTTACATGAAGATATGCATAATAAAATATAATTACCTTTAGTTCTTCACGCACTCTAGCAAAACTTTTTTTAGCTGTAACATGCACCATCTTCTTTTTTGCCCACTTGGCCTTAGCCTTTTTAGCTACTTTCTAAAGTAGAAAATAAATATTCATGAATAAGCATGTGAACAACCATTTAATTATAGTTACGGTTATGGTTATGTTGGGATGTTCAAAGCAACTCTGGTTATGGGTATGTTTGGGGAAATCTGATCTGGTATAGTTCTGTT
The DNA here is from genome assembly GCA_030686995.1 of Artemisia argyi. Classification (NCBI taxonomy): domain Eukaryota; kingdom Viridiplantae; phylum Streptophyta; class Magnoliopsida; order Asterales; family Asteraceae; genus Artemisia; species Artemisia argyi. The sequence continues at coordinate 44,087,552 of CM060709.1, read as the reverse complement.
AGGAATGTTATAGGTTGTGGTTTATGGTTTTGCGGCATGTTGTTAATTATTAATTGCTGTTATAGTTCCAGTTGTAGGATTTTGGATTTTAAAGTTGCAGACATTTATACTCAAGTTTAACATGGGATTATGGATTGTTTCTGGAATTCTTGTTGTAATTTTACTGGTATAGTGGGGCTGACACTTGCAGTAAGTTACCTATTTATTTTTCCTTTGCAAAAATATAATAATATAATGTTATTCAAATCTAGTTACCTTTTTGGGTGTTCCAACACTTGCAAAAACTTCTTGAGGGTAATCTTCCCCAGTTTCACCATTATGATCATGAGAATTAGCAATCTTTTTAATTCCTAACTCTCTTAATCGTTCTTGGTTTTCTTGAACCCTCAACAGTTTACTCCTCTCATAATCAGTCATCCGTGTTGTTTCACCTTGGTCTTGCTTGCTTTTGTTTCCCATGCCTGTTGTAAGTCACCATAACAACATTAGGCCCAGAGATATATTGACTTACTTGATCATGTAATTTTATTTGTTCATTAGTTTTAATATTTGATGTTAACTCCGTTTAGAGATCAGATACAACAATAATCAACTGAATTTGACAAAACAAAATGAAACGTAGAGTGGCTGGATACTAATTTATGGCATACAATAGCATCTGAGTATCACTAAAAACAAAAAAAGGACATTGTGGGATTCATATTAGCAGTAGAAAATTGAAAATATGAAACTAACTTAATATACTGTAACAAAGTATAAATAACTAAAAGCTTAATATAATGTAACAAATAACGGTATACAATACTAACTTAGACAAGATGCTCTTTTGACTCCTAAGCACATAACTCTCATTAGATACCATCGACATTATCTTCATCTCCTGGCATCCAATCCCATAATGTGTCATCATAATCAGATTCGTCACTTTTATCGTCAACTTCATCCACATCGGCTAAACTTGCATTTGCATCAACCACAACAGGAGGCATATCATTTCTCAATAATTCACCATCATGCTCATTAGTTTGCGCCACATATTCCGACCTATTTTCATTAGGCTCGCACCAATAAGAGTCAGCAACATTTTCACTACTTTCTTCCTCAAAATCAAAGAGATCTCTAGGAACCTTATTTACTACATAATGTAAACTATTTTGTATAGGATCTGGCACATAGAAAACCTGGTGCACTTGGGAAGGCATGACAAAGGGATCATCAGAACATCATAACTTGTTGAAATTAACACAGCTTAAACCAAGTTCATCTTTTTCAACTTGGTACCACTCGCAACGGAATAAAACAACTTTAAACTTTGACCAATAGTCGAGTTCTATTATTTCTAAAACTCTACCATAGTACTCAACATTACCCAAAACTGGATTTTTGTCCCTGGAGCTTGCAAAACTAGGAGTTAAAGCTGTAAGTGAAACACCGCTATTTTGAGTCTTGCATCTATCATCACGTGATTTTGTATGAAACCTATAACCTTTGACATAATACCCATTAAACCTCCTCGATGTCGGACTAGGACCCTTAGCTAGCCAAAAAATATGATCCGGAACATTGTTGTTTATTACTTTATCTCTTAACCAATCGGCAAATTGATGACTATGGTTTTGAGCCCGTGCCCATCTACTTTTTCCTGGTTGGCTGTCAATATAACTTTGGTGCTCACTGTATTATGAAATAATCATTAAAAAAAATGATTAGTTGTGAAATACTTTACTTTTGACATATAAGTTTTGTAGAAGGAAAGTTATTAACATGTCACTTACTCTATATACTCATCAATCTCTGTGCAATCAGAATTGAATAAGGCGTAGCGATGTGCTTGTTCACTTAACGTATGATCTAAAGTGAAAACCTTGCCTTTTCTTCGTTTCTTACCTCCAATAGGATGACCAGAGTTCACAAATACTACTCCACCAGATTCATTTGTGTGAGCTAAAGAATCAAAATCTTCTACACCCTTATTGAGTCTTGTTTTTACTCCTTCGTCCATATAACGTGAACAGAAAGTCAAACACTCTTCTATCAAATACCCTTCAGCTATGGATCCCTCCGGTCGACTCTTGTTCCGCACATATGACTTTAACTTACACAAGTATCTCTCCATAAAGTACATCCATCTGTACTGCACAGGTCCACCAAGTCTGACTTCGTTTACCAAGTGAATAGGTAAGTGGACCATTATGTCAAAAAAGGCTGGCAAGAATATTTTCTCAAGTTCACATAGTATTTCAGTTATTTCTAGTTGTAATCGATCTAGTTCTTGGGGCTTTATAACCTTGCTGCATAAACTTCTAAAGAAAGCACCCAACCTAATCAAAGGTATTGCGACATGCTTGGGTAATGATTTTATCACTGCAACTTGTAGCAAGTAATGCAATAATATGTGAGCATCATGACTCTTGTAACCTGATACTTTCCTTTCTGAAGAACGTACACACTGTGCTATATTCGATGCACAACCATACGGTAGTTTTGCTTCCTTCAAAGTACGGCAAAATATGTCTTTCTCCTTTGATGACATAGAAAAACATGCTTTCTGGAAGATAACATGCTCACTATCATGAGATAATTGTGGTTGAAGCCTTTCTTTTATGCCCATTTCTAAAAGATCAAATCGAGCTTTTGCATGATCCTTTGACTTCCCATTTATATCCAACAAAGTCCCGATCAAATTATCACATATATTCTTTTCAATGTGCATCACATCAAGATTATGCCGACATGAATTGAACTGCCAATATTCCAATTCGAAGAATATTGATCTTTTCTTCCACGGGCAAGTGCTATCATTTTTTTTTCTTTTGTTTCTTTCCAAAAAGATTTTCAAAATTGGACACCTCTTTCAAAGCTTCAACACCTGATAAGGGCTTTGGAGAAAGCCTTTCCTCAAATTGACCATTAAAAGCACTCTTATTTCGTCGCCATGGGTGTTCTGCATCTAAAAATCTGCGGTGATCCATATAGCATGTCTTCCTGCTATGCTTCAAGTACAATGAGCTGGTTTCATAATTACAACATGGACATGCAAATTTTCCTTTAGTTTTCCACCCTGATAACATTGAATAACCTGGAAAATCGCTAATAGTCCATATTAAGGCTGCATACATTTTAAAGGTCTCATCCCTACACTTATCATATGTGTCTAGCCCATCATCCCACAATTCCTGTAGCTCCTTAATCAATGGTTGTAAGTAAACATCAATGTTATTACCTGGAGATTCAGGACCGGGTATTAACAAGGACAACATAAAGTATTCTGGTTTCATTGACATCCATGGAGGTAAATTGTAGTTAACTAACACAACAGGCCATGTGCTATGCGAAATGCTCATTGTTCTAAATGGATTAAACCCATCACTAGACAACCCCAACCTCACATTCCTAGGTTCTTCAGCAAACTCAGGATACTTTGAATCAAATTCTTTCCAACTTTGCCCATCTGCAGGGTGTCTTAAATTTCCATCTTTGGGGCGTTCTTCTTCATGCCAGGTCATGTATTTAGCTGTTTCTAAACACATATAAAGTCTTTGTAGCCTAGGCTTTAAAGGAAAGTGCCACACCACCTTAGCCGGAACCTTTGAACTTTTTTCGGAAGGTTCATTTTGTGTGTTTCCCTTGTCATCTTTAGTTTCTTTCCATTTGGAAGTTTGGCATATGTGGCACGCATCAGCATCTTTGTAATCACCCCAGTATAACATACAATCATTTGGACACGCCGGTATCTTCTCATAATCAAGCCCCAAATCTCTTACAATACTTTTAGCTTGAGTAAAAGTAGCAGGAATTTTCATTTCTGGAATTATCTCCTTTAGGAGTTTCAGGAGATCATCAAACGCCACATTACTAAGCCCATGAAGCGTCTTGTAGAGTAACAATCTAATAATGAAAGATAACTTTGTAAAAGTTTTACAACCAGGAAATAACTCTTGCTTACCCTCTTCCACTAATCTATAAAACTTTTTGGCCTCTTCATTTAGGCCTGGGTGTACATTATTTGTTTGCTTTACGATATCACGAAACCTATCATGCAATAACTCATCCATATTGTCATGCATGATTGCATCATCTTCGTTAACAGTATTAGCTCCTATTTTTTGGGCGTTAACAGTATTAGCTCCTATCTTTTGGGGTACTTCACCATGAAAACTCCACACATAGTAGTTTCTTACAAATCCTTGTCCTATTAAGTGGTCTTTTACTTCTTTTCTACTACCCCAGAAACGGTTTCTACACTGTTTGCATGGACAATGAATTTCACCTCCAATTGCCGACTTAGCAAATGAAGCATCAAGGAATTCATTAACTCCAGCTTCAAACTCACGCAACCTTCTAGGGAAATACATCCAGTCTCTATCATCCCCCATGTCTCAATGACCTGAACAAAACAAATAGTTTGTTTACACCACAAGTTACCTAAATAATTAGCTACTTGAGTCTTGGGTCACTTAGACGTTCACTGCAACCTATTTCAGGGGTGTATGGTCTACCAAGAAGACTAATACCAAATATACCTATATAACATATGCATATACAATTATACATAATACCAATTAATCATGTTAAGAGGTTATCGATCAAGCCTTTTTGGACAAGGTTTGCCAGAATTCAAAAATGAGGTTAAACTCATTACTAAACTTGAACATCAAAATCTTGTTAGACTACTAGGATATTTCGTTAGTGGAGATTGGAAGGGGTTATTTAGTGTAGCTAATAGTAGTCAGGGCTAATATTCCATATAACTTATTACTAAAATTCCATTTAGACATTTCATCAAACACTTGGCATTCACAATTTGCAAATGTGTAACAAATATAAAAAAGTAATAGATCATAAGTAGCAATCAAAGACAACCAATAAATGAAATTTACTTTGCCAAAAAAAATGGTGAATGGAGAGATATATACCCTGTTTTGCTCGTAAGTGTTATCTGTTTGTCCACTTAAATCGCAAGTAATGGTAGTGGTGACGCAGACAGAAGGGTTATGGTGTTGGGTTATCATGGTTTGGAAGTTTGTAAGTAGTTGAGGATGGAGATGAAGAAACGTGGTGTTCTAACTATCAACTCCCTCTACGTGAATAATTGGCGGGGAATTTACTTTTGGCGGCAGAAATTAGCAAAGTTGTACCATCAAGTAGAAAGAAGTTAAATTTAAGTCAAATTCTAAGTGTCTTTGAAAATTTGTACTGAAAATTCTATGGCACTATAATAATATAAACACTAGGAATATGAAGATAATTATGTAAATTTATCCTAGTTGTTTTTTTTTTTTTTTTTTTTTTTTTTTTTTTTTTTTTTTTTTTTTTTTTCCTTTGATAAGATTGCAATTATCTAATCCTAACTATGTCAAAACATTTTTGAATTTAATTTATAGTTTTTCACTTTGTTATATTTATGTATTGTGTCGGTTCTACTTTCTAAAACGTCATATAAGTGCTTGTAAGAAAACTTATGTTGCATTCCATGTTGACTTCGTCTAAATTCCTCATATTGTTCGCACTTATCTCGAGTGGAGTTTATTTCCACATGAAAATTCGATGATAATACTTTTTACATTGCATGCCGGGCAAAAACAATTTAGTAAGATATAAATCTCAATCACATGATGTCATGAGAATGTAAGAATATGTTCACTCATATCTTGGTTAGGATGTGGTGTATATTGAAAAACTATGAGACTCTTACGTGGTTCAATGGGATAAATGGTGCATGTAAAAAACAGAAAGCCGACAATGAGCCTAAACCCCCTGGAAACCAACCTAGGTGGTACCCAACAACTTATTACGATAAACTAGCGTTTTTGACCCTCAATTTTGAATTAAACACAATAACACTAAAGGCAAACACATAGCCTAATGCTTTTATATTTATGCATCTTTTGTACCGATTATTTAGTTTGCTGTAGCTCACTCCATAAAACCACCATGATCAAAAACGACAAGTCCTCGGTTATTTTGGATTTTAAGGCTATGGTGAGTGGCCTTGGTGAATTTACGACTAGAAGTATTTGAATTTGGGATGTCACATAAGGATCCTAGACCCTTATTAGTAAGCAACCCTTTGTTGTTTATGGACCGAACTTAATTATTACCCATTCTCAATATTTAGTGGTAAACTAACATAGTTTATCGACTTAAATCATTTTGAATTGGATTTAGTAGTTTGGGTTATTAATGAACATTTCCGCCACCTTTTTCCAAAAAAAATATACATACGAAGTTTGTGGTTTAACCAAGTTGTGTTGGATTTAAGTGCCTTTTAAGGCTTTAACATGGTGTAATTGTAGTGGCTTAACTCACATGGGTCTCACGCGTGAGATATACTCCCATTCAACTAGCCTAATGCTTTTATATTTATGCATCTTTTGTACCAATTATTTAGTTTATTGTAGCTCACTCCATAAAACCACCATGATCAAAAACGACAAGTCCTCGGTTATTATGGATTTTAAGGCTATGGTGAGTGGCCTTGGTGAATTGACAACTAGAAGTATTTGAATTTGGGATGTCACATAAGGATCCTAGACCCTTATTAGTAAGCAACCCTTTGTATGGACCGAACTTAATTATTACCCATTCTCGATATTTAGTGGCAAACTAACATAGTTTATCGACTTAAATCATTTTGAATTGGATTTAGTAGTTTGGGTTATTAATGAACATTTCCGCCACCTTTTTCCAAAAAAATATACATACGAAGTTTGTGGTTTAACCGAGTTGTGTTGGATTTAAGTGCCTTTTAAGGCTTTAACATGGTGTAATTGTAGTGGCTTAACTCACATGAGTCTCACGCGTGAGATATACTCCCATTCAACTAGCCTAATGCTTTTATATTTATACATCTTTTGTACCGATTATTTAGTTTGTTTTAGCTCACTCCAAAAAACCACCATGATCAAAAACGACAAGTCCTCGGTTATTATGGATTTTAAGGCTATGGTGAGTGGCCTTGGTGAATTGACAAGTAGAAGTATTTGAATTTGGGATGTCACATAAGGATCCTAGACCCTTATTAGTAAGCAACCCTTTGTTGTTTATGGACCGAACTTAATTATTACCCATTCTCAATATTTAGTGGTAAACTAACATAGTTTATCGACTTAAATCATTTTGAATTGGATTTAGTAGTTTGGGTTATTAATGAACATTTCCGCCACCTTTTTCCAAAAAAATATACATACGAATTTTGTGGTTTAACCGAGCTGTGTTGGATTTAAGTGCCTTTTAAGGCTTTAACATGGTGTAATTGTAGTGGCTTAACTCACATGGGTCTCACGCATGAGATATACTCACATTCAACTAGCCTAATGCTTTTATATTTATGCATCTTTTGTACCAATTATTTAGTTTGTTGTAGCTCACTCCATAAAACCACCATGATCGAAAACAACAAGTCCTCGGTTATTATGGATTTTAAGGCTATGGTGAGTGGCCTTGGTGAATTTGTGACTAGAAGTATTAGAATTTGCGATGTCACATAAGGATCCTAGACCCTTATTAGTAAGCAACACTTTGTTGTTTATGGACCGAACTTAATTATTACCCATTCTCAATATTTAGTGGTAAACTAACATAGTTTATCGACTTAAATCATTTTGAATTGGATTTAGTAGTTTGGGTTATTAATGAACATTTCTGCCACCTTTTTCCAAAAAAAATATACATACGAAGTTTGTGGTTTAACCAAGTTGTGTTGGATTTAAGTGCCTTTTAAGGCTTTAACATGGTGTAATTGTAGTGGCTTAACTCTCATGGGTCTCACGCGTGAGATATACTCCCATTCAACTAGCCTAATGCTTTTATATTTATGCATCTTTTGTACCAATTATTTAGTTTGTTGTAGCTCACTCCATAAAACCACCATGATCAAAAACGACAAGTCCTCGGTTATTATGGATTTTAAGGCTATGGTGAGTGGCCTTGGTGAATTGACAACTAGAAGTATTTGAATTTGGGATGCCACATAAGGATCCTAGACCCTTATTAGTAAGCAACCCTTTGTATGGACCGAACTTAATTATTACCCATTCTCGATATTTAGTGGCAAACTAACATAGTTTATCGACTTAAATCATTTTGAATTGGATTTAGTAGTTTGGGTTATTAATAAACATTTCGCCCAACTTTTTCCAAAAAAATATACATATGAAGTTTGTGGTTTAACCGAGATGTACGTGTTGGATTTAAGTGCCTTTTAAAACAACAGCGTTGACATCTTATTTTTTATTTTCTATTGAAATCCATATTATGATTGACTTTTAGTTTGTCAGTTTTATCTTAAAAAATCGACAAGTTTTATTGTTTGGCTAATTGGTCACGACTACATATAATTATTTATTATCACAATTATATAATGAAAAACATTATTATTAGTTAAAGAATTGAAATACGTCACATGAAATTCTTAGATATACGTAATTTATTGTAAAAATAATAATAATAAATTAGATTAAATGTTTCACAATAAAATTTTATTTCAACGTGCCCTCAGCCGAACAATATCATGCTAGTATAATATAATGTTTCAATTTATCTAAGTCTAAGGATGAAATGTTTTTTATAGTTTTAGTAACTTTATTTTAATTGTTAATATTAACAAATAATATGGCCCGGCCACTATACATAAAGGTATAAATAACAAGAGATAACCGTTAAACTGCTACTTGACCTCTCTGATCTCCAAAGCGATTACAGACTCTAAACTACCTTCATCCATGAATTCTTGAACAACCGCCAATTGAACTTCCTTTTCATTTGCTGTAAACCCAATCGTCCCTATATTTCTTTCAAATTAGCTACTCTCGTTGCGGAGCCTCATCCTTGTCGGAATCAAAGGTAAAACCATAGAATATCTATCATTTGTGATCTTATGTTGGGTATTAGTTTGTTCATTTTGGGCAACATCTAGGAGATTCGGTTTTATTATGTAGATTTGGATTTGTTTATGTATGGGTCGATTATTAAACCCTTACCCTGTGACTTAAAGCTTTGGTTTCACCAAGGACTCTGTTAGTTTTATTCTTGTATCTATATTAGGATTGACTCTGTTAGTGTACTGTTATTTTGGTTTGATTTGGTATCATGTGACAGAGTGGGTGCTTTGTTCTATTTGGTACCATGTTTCAAGGTTTTCAAGTGTCTGTTCGTATGTGTTTGGCTAGTGTCTTATTATGATCATTGGGTATGTTTTGTGTTTGGGTCTCATCCTCTTTTTAATTAACTTGATTATTAGAGGTGGGATGCCATTTGTTTTGTATGTTGTTCCCTTTTGGGGATCTAATAAATCTTTGCCTTTCTAAAAAAAATAAAAATAAAATTGTTAGGCGTTTATATTGGTAGAAATGAACAATTTATTGGTAGAAGTGCAGCAAACAAGAATCAATCAAGAGCAAAAGTCACCATTGGTGAACTTGTATTAAATAAGAAAGGGTCACAAAGGCATTCGGGTCAGAATGCAGCTAAGCCTAATTCTGCAACAAGCACCTCTAGTGGATCAAGAAAACAACTTTCTCTCATGGACGAAGAGGATGAGGATGATGTAAGATCTCAAGGTACGTATTCGATATGTCAACCACATACTTCAACTCAAATATTATATAGCAAGATAATAGGGAATTTGTAAACCTTTTTTCTGTCATAATCAATCTTCTATGCATATAGATGTGAATGAAAGAGAAAGGGAGGAGGTAAGTAGTGAAGATGCTGATAATGAAGATATAGAGGATGACTTTCGATCTCATGGTACATGTGTTGTTTTTAATTAATTTTATTTAGTGTGACGCATTGGTTTAAGCGTGATAACAACCACTGTATTTCATTTACTACCTATTAGTTGACCCCATTGTTGAGTGAATTTGAATAAGGGGTTGTTTGTACAGGTTGCTTACGAATATAAAATTTCATATATCAATTATTGAGTTCTCAACCTTTATAAACTTCATTTCATAAATATTCTTTCATGATTATAGATGTAAATGATGCCGATATAGAAAATTATGGAGTTGAAGATGATGAGAATGAGAATATAGAGCCTTTGTTTGATCATAGTGATAATGAGATAGAAGATGATGGCAGTGAGGATGATTTTGAAAATGATGATGTTGAACTCGAAATACTTCAGGTCCCCCAATCACAAAAACAAACAGGTCAACTCGAATACCATGGTCTTTTTGTTATTTTCATTTTTTTTCGTTTGAATTAGTAGGATTTATATTAACTATTTATACTTATTTTAGCTATCTCTACCACTAAGAAAAGAGGACCAACAATGATGCATAACATACACACGCGAAACTTACGTGAGGCTATCATATGTAACGAATTTGGACAACCTATCGGACCTGTAACCGAGGAAAAAGACATAGTAGGAAAATTTTCTCGATTTTTGGGTACAATAGCTCGTACTTATAGTTATGCTCCATTGATCTATAATTCATGGCACAAAGTTCCTAACAAGGACAGAATGTGGGAGTATGTTTTGGTATGTTTTTATGATGTTACATCCTCCCTATATGTACGGAGTTTCTTCTTTTACTTATACGATACTAATCTTCATTGTAGGAAAAACACATTGTACCAGGAGATGCTAAACCTTGGGTGCTAATGACTATTGGAGCGTGTTGGAGGGGACACAAATCACGGCTCAAGAAAAAGCACTTTTATGGCCTGAAGGATAACAGCAGCAGATTGAAGAACCGTCCAAAATGTATACCGGAAAAGGATTTTTTACAGTTGCTACGCTTATGGAATAAAACAGAAGAGAAGGTAATTTGGTAGTGAATTAGTTACTGTCAATATTTCTTTATCAATGATATGTTTCGTTTGATATGTTTCTATATCCATTAATGTACGTACAGAAGCGTTGTTTAGCTGCAAAGGCACGACGAATGTCACAAAAAAACCTGCATACAGCTGGTCCAAAAAGTTTCGCAAGAATTCGTGAGGATATGGTAACCAATCATTGTTTTGTTCATGATATTTGCTTTTAAAGGCATACCACTAATGATACAATCTTCTCGATGTTTTTGTTCGTTATGAATACAGAAAAATGAAGATCCAAACAAGGAACCACCTAGCTTAACTAAATTGTTTGAGCGCACGCGTGAAAGGAAAGAAGGACATGTGTATGCTGATACGTACGATGAAACAGAAAGCTTGATTGTAAGATAAGATATAAAGTTTATATATTATATACAATTAGTTAGATGTGAATTGGGTAATCATTTTTCTTGCCTATAATGAAGGAAAAAATGAAGAACTATCAGGCTCCAGAAGAAGAAGATGGAGGTGGTCAAGATGTAAGTGGTCCTGTAGATCCTTTTCTCGCTGTGATGAACAAAGAGTACAATGGACACCGTAGACTTTTTGGTGAAGGTGTTACCAATAAGCTAATAAAGAAGGTGAATGGGGGCGAGACATCATATATGGTTCCAACGGAGCTTATGGAATCTGTGAAAACTGCTATAGATGCTGAAATAAAACGGCTGGTTGAAATACGAAAGCAGATTGAAGATGATCATGAACGGAAGAAGCTTGAGCTCGCAGAGGAACATAAAAAAAATAAGGCTGAAATAGAAGAAATGCGTAAGGAAATTGATGACCAACGTGACAGATTAGTTGAAGATGCAGTCCAAATGCTTATAGAAAAGTTACCTCCTGGAGTTGTTAAAAAGTTTTTAGCGTGAGTTAGCGTCTGTGTTCGGTTGAAGGTACGTTTCATCCCTCTTATTCTAGTTTGATACTAAACATGCTCCAAACAAATTACCTGATTAAGAAAAAACCTTACATGACAGATATATAATTTTAGTTTGGTTATGTTATTCTTCTGTGAGTTTGGGCAGCAATATTCTTCTGTTACCAGTTATATCAGATAATCATTTTATCAGTTATGTTTGGATCTCCAACTTTTGGTTTTGTCACTGTTTTGTAAGTCAATATTCCATTCAATTTGCCTTAGTCATGGTTGGTTCCACTTGGCTAATATTGTAATTTTATATATTTGGTAGGACATGGGACTTAAGTTAGAATCTATGTTTGTGTCAGGTTTGTGAGGTGCTTGACCCTAGATTTTGGATCTTTTTCTTTTTTTGGGTGTCATTAATATAGAATCAAAAATTCCTAATTTATACTCTTATTTATATTATAGTTTGTTAAGTTTTCACTTAAAAGTGTTGCTATACCGTCTAGTTATATTTTACATTAGCTTATTAAATCTCTATATGTATTCTTCTTGAGGTTTGTTTGAATGTTATTATGGAGATTTAGTCATCTTGTATGTGTGTAACCTAACCGTATTCATCATTTTCATTTGTGCCAGGCGACATTCTTTTGTAGTACTTCAAGCCGCAAGTGGAGATTAGCAAAGATGAGAATCAAGATTTCTAGGATCGATGTTTAATTAATAACTTTTTTCTTTGTCATCTGGATATTTTATGTTCGTAATCTTACATTCGGTCAAATTTGTAAAGACAGAATACGATGTTATCTACGTTGAACATAAAATGTTAATGTATTTGATTTCTTTTTTTTAAATGTGCATGATATATTATAGAATTTCTTTAATTTGCATAAAACAATGTTAAAAATCATAAAAATAAGTGGTGGATTATATGATCGAAAACAACTACAAGTGTTGCACTTCACATGATAAAGTGTTGCATACTTCATCTCAGTGAATGAGAAAGTGTTGCACTTTGAATAAAAAAGTGTTGTGGTTGTGTAAAAAATGTTGTATTTGATTTTGAAAAGTGTTGCACTTAAGTATAGAAAGTGTCGCCTTTATGTAAAAAGTGTTGCACTTGGATATAAAATGTGCTGCATGTTAATGTAATAAGTGTTGCGGTTGATTGTATAAGTGTTGCAATAAATAATTAAAAGTGTTGTATTTGAGCGTAAACAATGTTGCACTTTAGTGTATCACATTTGCTAAACATAGGCAACACATTTGAAAAATGTTGCATATTCCAATTAAAAGTGTCACATATACCTAAGGCGACGTTACATAACGTAGCACTTGGTAAAGTGTCACATTAAGTATAATGCAACATTTTAAACACATAATACAACACTTTAGTGGTGTTGCTTTAACTTCATTTTGTAGTAGTGACCGTAGGTCGTATTTTACAGTATTTTCAAGGGTTTTCACCCCTTGAATCCTTTCATGTTCAATTGAGGTAAGTCTTCTCTTAATTCATTCAATATGTCTATGTTTTATTTGAATATATCTTATGTTTGTCTTGATTTCAACATGCTAGGCTAGATCTATCTTGTGTTTGCTTAGATGCAATGAAACCTAGATGTTAATTATATGTTGATTACTTGTGTATGGTTGTAATGGATGAATGAATTCAATGTTAGGCTTAAGAAAACTGGCAGATCTCCATTGTGTAACATGCTTGAACGTCTTAGGAAACATGAACCAATGTGTACTAGGTTTTATTGGTTGTATTTAATGCATAAGCAAATTCTAGTGATCCCATGTTAGGAGTTTCTTAGCCGGCTCGACATAGGAGTGAAATAGGCGCTTATAGGATTGGGGAAGTAAGTACGCCACCCCATGAATGGTATTAAGGAATACAATCCGTCATCCACTCAACTATAACAAGTAATTAATCTGTAAAAGATATCTAGGGAGTAGTGAAATCTAAGTAAACACAATTCTCCCACATATTGCTCACAACTCTAGTATAATTTAGTTTATTTTCATTTTTAGTATTTTATTTTGATTGCATCTTTAGTATTGGGTTAGTTGACTAGCAACTAATTCCACCAAACTCCTTCAAACCCGAGATTTACTTGCTTTTATAAAAATATAAAAAGAATCATCCCTCATCTCTAGACCTAGTCTTTAGATTTTCTAATCCTGGCGACACTATTCCTAGCTGAATGATCAATCCCCCGGTACTTGTCATTATACTATACTACATCGATCAGGTACACTGCCTGGTGGGGGTTGTAAGCTTCTCGAGATCCCTCGAGAGGTAAAGCCTGGTACAATTCCCACGCATCAAGTTTTTGGCGCCGCAGCCCGGGGAATAGTTATTGTCTAGGTTAGAATCTCTTTTTATTAGGTCTACTTGCTAGATTCCTTTCTAGTAAGATTTTATTTTTATTTTTAGGTTCTCTTTAGTCTATCTTATTTCTTCGTATTTTTTTTTTGTACTAGTTTGACCTTCATGGATTTAGAGAGTCGCCGTTTAGAAGTTAGCAAGAGGCTTATAGCACATAAAAGAAGAAAGAGAGAAGTCAAAACATTTAAGGAATTCATTAAGCCTCTCCAAATGAAAATTGAGTTTACGGACTTCGCTCCAACCCCGGATGAATTAAGTTACCATAGGTTCCTTTTACAACACCCTTGCCCCTCAAAATATAGAAAGACACCATGGATTAGGAGGCATAACTTTAGGAACATAAAAATTCCTTGCATGATTGGGTACATGTCTAGAGAGCATACATACATTGACTTAAAAGCACCCATGAATATCATGTATAGGCTCTATTACAATTGGATAATGAACGAAAGGTTAAGCCCTAGAAAAGACCCTTACAACTCTAATAGGCTATGTAATTTCGTCAGGAGAGTTAAAGGGGTACATATCTTTATAGGAAATTTTACTTATCAATACGACTTCGTAATCCTAGAAGATATTAGAGGCATTATAGATCCACACCTAGGAGAGATGGTTCTATGACAACCTTTTGTTGAGAAGATTAAGATGTATTACGATCATAAGAAGGGGATAGTTCAGTTTACTGATGGGATAGAGAAGGTCACTTTTATGATGCCTCACATGAAGGAAGAATTAAAGGGCATCAAGAATCTACAAATTGATGAGATTCGACCCTATGAGGTTAAGGAAGATGAAATTACTAATGACGCCTATTATGAGAGGAGGCGAACATACTATTCGGGTTGCATGAATCTAGGCCCGGAATGCAAACGTGATGAGAATTGGGTTAGATGTTTTGAGTTGGCACAAAAGTGGGAAAGGAAAACGTAACCCATGACCTTGAGTCTAACTACAAGACTCATAAATAAAGAAAAGCGCTTCTTGGGAGGCAACCCATGTTTTGTATGATTTTTATTTTGTTTGTTTGTTATTTGCTTCCGTATGCATGCTTTATTTTTATTGTTGGTAGATCATGTTTCAAAACTAAAATAGTGAAAATACTTTACTTTGTTGTTTAGCTTAGTCTTAACTTCATCCAAAGGTATTTTTGCAAAAGATAAGTGTAAGGGGAAACCCCAAATATGTTTTTAAAAAACAAAACTGATCATGATTCTCCACAATATTAAGTGAACATGTATATTCGTATTTGTTAGAGTCAAATGCTTGTATTGAGTCATAATGATGTTTTGCAGGATTTTCCACGAAGTAGGACGAAGTTTTTCCAGAAATTTTCCGGAAACTTAACATAAGAATTTCTGCAGGTCACTTCTGACGGCGTCAGGAATAATTACTGACGGCGTCACGTGTAAAAATCTGGAAATTTTACCAGTTTTGTTTTTCTAACGGAGTCTTAAAGTTTTTGTTGAATTATCAGTTTTATAATCTCCAGGAAATCTGCAAACATCATTCCACAAGCATTATATCTTATTTTGTTTTCTAGGATTTGTTAGCATATATAGATTGCCACCGATTTTATGCGAGGTTGCCTTGTCTGTCTTCTCAGGTTTTACAGGTTATGTATAACAAGAAGATAATTATTATTCTGGAAGGGAAGCTTTGATTGTTCATTTTCTTGGAGGAAGATCTAACCTGGCCACCTTATTATCCATACCGAGTGAATCAGGGGAGTATTTGATTTCATTTGTTTTACTTATTTCACTTTTACATTCTTTACTTAAATATTGGGGACAATGTTCATCCTAAGTGTAAGGGGAGGGTAAAATGATGATACCTTACAAATACACTTTCGCTTGAGTTTGTTTGTTTAATAGTAGATGTGTAATAAAACTATGAGAAATACTTGTTAGTGCAATTTTAGCGCCAAATTTAAAAATTTTTACAACATTTAGGAGTGAAACTTTAGCCATAGCAAGCGTCTCATGGATAGGAGATTGTATGACTAGCACAAAACCGTACTATTCAGAAAAATTTCCCACCCAAATATGTGAGGTTCGCCTTTAGATTTGATAGGAAAAGCATTTACTATTAGTGCTTATGAGTGTATCAGTAGCATTTAGATTCTAGAACTTGCGTTAGTGATGCATCCTGAGACTGCTAGTGAGACTACATTCGTGTAGTAGGATTTACTACATGATAAGAGGCATTAGGATCACCCTTGTGTTAAACCCGTATCATAATTACTTGACCATTTAAGTCATATTAGTTGGCTAGTTAAGTCAACTAATTTTTCCCACACCCTTAGCGTTGTACTCATTTTTAGTACACGAAACCCCTAGTACACCCCTCCGAGCCTATCTTTTCGTTTCTAACTTTAAGCATCTTACTTAAAGGAAGAATTTGTTACACACCACTTAAATGTACAACCAAATCGCCTTAGCCTTCCGTGTATGCACTCATCTTTAGTGCATTATTGTTATTTGTTAAACCCTAAGTTAATTATCTAATTGATTACATGGTTGCTAAGTCGAGTCATATCCTTGTACATATTGTTTTGGGACTCATAGGTAAAGTACTTATATTATGGAGTAATGGGGAACAACATCATTTATTACCCCCATATGTACGTTAATCTTAAAAGTACTCCAAGTGTTTTGATTTTCTTAATTCGAGTCATTAGATTAGTTTTTTTTTGTAAAGTATGTAAAGATTCAAGTGTAAGGGGAATTTTCATTCCCTATGATGTATTATTTTGGATGGTAGGGTAAGAGTGTATGCACAAAAAAAAAAAAAAAAAAAAAAAAAAAAAAAAAATTGAAAAAATCAAGAAAAAGAAAAAAAATAGAAAAAAGAAAAAGAGAAAAAACATACGGACTACCATCCCGTTTCATTCTATGTTTATTTTATGTTTTTTTTTTAATTTATTTATTAGCTTAAGTCGAGTCTAGTCTTGGCTTAGCAACGCCATATTGTACATGTAATTAACCAAGATTGTTAACTCGCCACCAGTAAAGACTGCCTATATCCAAGAAAAGCGTGTATTCCATATCCCTACACCTAACATTACAACCCTTTAAAAGACCTCTTTGATACTTTATCCTAGGTGCTTACGCCATGTGGTGGAGGTTTGATCCTTTCCCAAGCCTATGGTAATCTATTTTGCTATGACAGGTAGTGAGAGATGTTTTCCATTTCCATAATGTGATATTACTTTATTACACCCGAGAGATGTGAGTATCTAAACACTATTTGTGAGTTGCTAGTGTATGACCTCCGTGCTTGTCTTTGGTCTTTAGTGGAATGATTATTTGTTGTAATTACTTTTATATTAGTGTTAAGTGACCCCTAACTTGTATTTTGACTAGAATAAAAGCGCATTTGCTTGAGGACAAGCAAATCTCAAGTGTAAGGGTATATGATGAGGCGAAAAATGAACCACTTTTAGGGGGTCATTTAAGCCCGAAATTGAATTTATTTGATCAAATATTGCCCTAAATCGTTCCTTTTGTGATTTTAGGTAGTTTGGGAGTGAATTCTGGAAAAGGAAGCAATTCGGACGTTTTTGGAGCATAAAAGTGAAGAAAACGGCAAAGACTTAATTTTCCATGCTGAGAACAGTACCTGACGGCGTTAAGAAGAAAATCATGACGGCGTCAAGAGTAAAATCCATGACAACCTAGTGAAAACCTGAAGGCGTCACAACAAGGGCGTCAAGACTATTTTTGGTGACGGCCTCCATAAGGAGTACACATGACGGCGTCAGACCCAGATCTAGGCAGTCCGAGAAACTATTTGGCGGCGAGATGACGGCATCAGAATTTTGTTCTTGACGCCGTCACCTATCAGAATCTATATATAGTTTTATATTTTTCATTCATTAAGGGAGGAACTTGTGTGGAGAAAACTAGAGCCGAACTTTGTAAACCCTAGGTCGTATTTTCAGTAGTTTCAAGGGTTTTCACCCCTTGAATCCTTTCATGTTCAATTGAGATAAGTCTTCTCTTAATTCATTCAATATTTCTATGTGTTGTTTGAATATATCTTATGCTTGTCTTGATTTCAACATGCTAGGCTAGATCTATCTTGTGTTTGCTTAGATGTAATGAAACCTAGATGTTAATTATATGTTGATTACTTGTGTATGGTTGTAATGGATGAATGAATTCAATGTTAGGCTTAAGAAAACTGGCAGATCTCCATTGTGTAACATGCTTGAACGTCTTAGGAAACATGAACCGATGTGTACTAGGTTTTATTGGTTGTATTTAATGCATAAGCAAATTCTAGTGATACCATGTTAGGAGCTTTTTAGCCGACTCGACATAGGAGTGAAGTAGGCGCTTATAGGATTGGGGAAGTAAGTACGCCACCCCATGATTGGTATTAAGGAATACAATCCGTCATCCACGCAACTATAACAAGTAATTAACCTGTAAAAGATATCTAGGGAGTAGTGAAATCTAAGTAAACACAATTCTCCCACATATTGCTCACAACTCTAGTATAATTTAGTTTATTTTCATTTTTAGTATTTTATTTTGATTGCATCTTTAGTATTGGGTTAGTTGACTAGCAACTAATTCCGCCAAACTCCTTCAAACCCGAGATTTTTACTTGCTTTTATAAAAATATAAAAATTTAAAAAGAATCATCCCTCATCTCTAGACCTAGTCTTTAGATTTTCTAATCCTAGCGACACTATTCCTAGCTGAACGATCAATCCCCCGGTACTTGTCATTATACTATACTACATCGATCAGGTACACTGCCTGGTGGGGGTTGTAAGCTTCTCGAGATTCCTCGAGAGGTAAAGCCTGGTGCAATCCCACACATCAATTCAATAATCAAAAGTCAGTATTATAAGGCAAAAACAACAAAAGCTTATAGATTATGAAGAAAAGATCTCACATTGATCATTTGTTGGATGGCCAACATTCTGCGATCGACCCATTCACCAATATTCAATTGGAAATACAGTTGATCTATATGGGGCTGGAGGAGTATCTGAAGATGTTCCTCTTCATTGCGGATCACGCCCGTGTATTCTCTTACCGGATCGAGTTCTCTCATCCGAGTGTAACACGTATAAACATCCTCCTGTTTATACCAATTACAAAATTACATTTGAGCAAACTTATCATTATACTCTCTTAAAGTAGAAACGCAACTATGCCAAGAAATGACGATTCATTACACCCTTGAATTTTTTTTATTTATCAAAAAGTGGAAATGTTAGATGTTGAGTTAAGTTTATTGTTGTAACATTTATAAGGCAAAGAGGAACTTCTAGTTCTGGTCGATATGCATCAAGTATCCCCCACAATGCCACTTGCTCACATGTACCGGTTGTGGATAATGGACATTGTGGGTGAACTCTGGAAATTGAAACTCGGGTGAACAGAGTTGCAAAGAATATCCACCCTTTACCATGGGTTGACTTATTTATCAACATACAAATAACTAATAATGAGGTCCTTTCAAGGCCTTTTTTCCGGTCGTTAAATAAAACTACTTACTGCATCTAAAATAAGCAGTTTGGAACTACTTATCCTTCATATCATACATAACAGAAACTCATACTTACCTTCATCTCATTTCTCTATTTCCTTAAAAAAGTACCCGTTGTCAACCGAAACTCATACTTACCAAATATAATGGATCGGAACTTGTAATGAACTATTGATGTCTAATTTTACAGATTATAATAATCGACTTACAACTGTAATTGCGTATAACATTCTCTTTAAATTCCACACTCTCCAATAATTCAGGAAAATAATTAAACAGGTTACCTTTTTAACGAAATCTAATCCTTGAATACCGGGATCCCAAATTTTTGTTTCAACATCATGTTTTCAAAAATCTCCAGCCTACATATTAGGAGCGAAAAAATTAAAACCTTAATGGCACACAACCGCTAAACCCTACACAACCACAGCCCCTCCATAAGTCTAAATAATATGTAAAATATTCACTATAAATAAATGAACCACTTAAACAAATGTTTTTTTACACATTATTTTGCTACTGCTATTATCAATTCTGTTCAATAACAGTTGTCGACATCCATTAGTACACAATCATTTCATCAAACACCTTAGGCGCAAAATAAATTTGCAATTCAAGAAAAATTAAACATAGACCAAGATGATAAACAAAATGATAAAACAACTACACTAATAAGCACGATGACAAAGAAATCAACATTACCTCGTTCAAGAAAGATAGCTCGTATCATAAATCTCTTCGAAGTCCATAGTCTAAATTGGTGACATGAAATCAGAAATTGTTGATGAAGAAGATTGATAATGAATTACTGAACATATATCAAAATGGGTTTTATACATGAAAGCAAATTAAATGAAAGAAGATGAAGGCTTGAGAAAACATATCTCATGATTGATGAAAAGAGAACAAGAGAAGAGGAGCGTATACATTAAATTGTGATTGAATTGGTGTTTAATGGAAGCGTGTAGAGGAAGATGTGGAGTGGAATTAATTCGTGTTTAATGGTTTACAAAAATAGGATTGAAGAATGATAACTGATTGAGGAGCGTGTAGAGGAAGGGTTCTACAAAATTGATGCAGATGAAGAGTTGTACTATGACTCTAAATATGGTATGACACGTATGAACATTAAACGAATTTTTAATGCTCCATGCTTAGAAACAGGGACGGAGCCAGGAATTCGTATTAAGGGGGGCCGTAATAATTTTTATAATAAGATACGGTTCAATGATTTACCAACCCCGATCGATTAATAACACATATGAAATTACAATTAGGTATTTACGTTAATATATAGTACTTTATATCATCAGTTAAATAGTTGCTTGTCATAAAATTAATAAAGTTACATAAACACTATAAACTAAACTTTGCTAAATTTTTAATCGCTCTTTCAATTCCTTATAAACAATTCTTCCTCAAACACTCAAATTCATTGCTTTATCGTGTGAACAATAGAATAGAGTGTTTCATAATAAATATACGGAAAAAAATTGACTAGCTATTCCTTTTTGTGTGAATAATAAAAAAATTCTACATGTATTTTCTGTTGGGATAGTGGAAAGAAAATGACTAGCTATTCCTTTCTTCAAGTTACAAAAAGATATATACAAATTTATTTTTTCATTAATACTAGTAGAGTAGTAGTTGTCTAAAGAAACTTAATAAAAATGGAAAAGCTATGCTGTACCATCGAATAAAATGAATAAATAAAAAAAAGTCAATCAAGTTTTATTTACCACTCACTTCTTATCTCTCTCTTTCTTTCTTATCTCTCTCAGCTCATTGGTATCTTCTTCTTCATAAACTACCACTTTGTCTACTATGTAATGGTAGGTTAATTGAGTGTTGCAACAAACCATTAGTTATCATCCAACGAGCAATGTGCGTTAGATATGAGTAGTTGGCAGGGGCTAGACAAGATTGAAGACTATAAAACGAAGGCCGGAAACCAAACTGTAAGCTAGGCTAGTGGGCGGTTGGGGGTGGCCGAGCACCCGCCAGCCCCCCTACTGGCTCCGTCTCTGCTTAGAAAAGGCTTGTACAAAAGCTTATTTTATTAGATAAAATAGATAGATACAATGTTCGAATCACTATTTATAGAAATACAATTGGTTTTTTTTTAAGTAATTTCAATATTTAGATAACGAACACAAACTAGTTTTATACAAGATTCATGTTAGAATGTTTTTTTAGTCCAAACAAGAGTAAAAGAAAACACTAGTTTTATAAGTAAAAGATTCATGATGAATGATAAAAAAGTTGATTTTTTATAAATTTGCTTGCGTAGCATCAGGACCATGTGAATTAATATGTGTTAGTTCACCGTAGTCAAATACTAGCAAGATAACATAATAATAAATCAACTTATGTTATGAATATCCACTAATGTATACAAGCTACCACCATTTCATATCTTTAATCTATGTGGGACTACAATCTGAAATGAATTTTAATAAAAAGAAAACACATGCAAGAGTTCCAAAACTTTGTAATTGTTTATAAAACTAATACAAAGTTCGAATCACAATTTATATAAATTCAATTGGATTAGGATATTGTCCATGCGTTACTCTATAACCAACAACACAAACCCATCGTTCGAAACAAACAGACTCAAGTAGCTGAAACTTTCTTTCTCGCACAAAAACATGTTGACCATAAGTAAAAATTTACGAAGACAGGAAGAACATTTATAAAGATTAGTGGTGATATAACTAACATGTCATGGAACAGCTTTTGCCTTAAATAGAAATGGTTTGATAAAGACTCTAAATCATAATTCATAATCTTTATGTGATACTATTAATGATGGTTTTTCATGACGTAAGAACTTGTTTGTGCCAATCAAATGTGTGCTTAAAATCCATTTTCAGTTTTGCTGATCTGCAATGTTTATCAAGATGTAATGAACTTTACAATATTGAGACTTATCTTAGAGTTTAGTGACCAAATGTTAAATGTGTAAAAAGATTTTAGTAGCATGTAAAAAGATTTATGAAACTTTTTACACTGCTTTAGCCTTTGCAAAACAACTAACCGAAATCATAAACATGATACCGAAAACTATACACAATGTTATGTCATATAGTCATATTATAGGTGTTACAATAATCAGTTAACCACCAAGCTCAATATGTTGCATTTTACTAAAGCATATGTATCAATTCGATTAAAAAGTTGAATCTTTATAAATTTCTGTCCACCAGGTATTTATCAGTTTGATCATATGGATAGATACTGTAGTTCCATACTTTAATATGTACATATCATGATCATGAAATTTTTTCTTGAATATGAAATGTACTGCTATTTTAAGTGACTTATTTTGTTTATTCTGAGTTTGTTTTCGGTATATAAAAACTGTGTTTTGCTCAAGCTATTTTTATAAGTTGAACGTGATAAATGAAATTTAAAATGTTAAATATGTGACCATGTTAAGGACGACAATCCTAATCGATCTATAACCATTAGTTATTGTTATATTGTACATGCATGTGTAGTTTTGTAACTTATAAACTATCAACTTATGTTTTAAAATGTTACCAACAACTGAACTTAGAGATATTTAAGATGGTGTAGTGAATCAAAAGATCACTGAATATAAAATTACGGCAAGGGTAACACATGGTAACACACAATTGGGCTAATTGGAAATGTAAGTTCATAGTTTAAAATCAAATGGGTTATAGACTTATAACCATCCCACATCGCACAGCAAATGAATATAGCTAGAAAGATGTGATTATAAATAGGGAGGGAATGGTTGTTCGAAAGATAGGTGAGTTCATATTTTGAATAGGCAGTGGCCACCATCTTTTTTGTAAATTCAAAGTTATAAATTTACACAAAAGATGTTAGGTACATTGATTTTTAAAATTTAAATAAACTAACAATTTTATGCTAAAAAAGTTTACTGAAGTATCTAAAATAACTAGATAGTAGATAAGTAAGCTCGGTTTGAAAGCCTTTATAGTTTTGTTTAGTTCGGATTAACCCAACTTTAGTAATGATTTTTACCTACTCACTTTGTTCAAAAACTATTTTTACCTAATCACTCTGTTCAAACAAAAGCTGAACGGTTTGTTACAAGTTTGGACCCATATGCTCTTACGATACGTATTATCTTAGTTCATTAATAAAAGCAGGTTTTGTTACACCTTATGAAATAATATACTTCTCTTTTAAACTAGTTTTTTTTAGTAACTCTGATATTAAGATAATGAACACAAACGAGTTTTATAGAAGATTCATGTTGAGAGAGAGAGAGAGAGAGAGAGAGAGGAAAAAAAACCTAGTTTTATAATGAATGATTAAAAAGTTGAATTTTAATAAATTAACTTGCCGATCATTGGAGTTAGGCGTACTCAAATAATAGCAAGATAACATAATTATTAAATCAACTTATGTTGTGAATATTCAGTAATGTATATAAGCTACCACCATTTCATATCTTTAATCAATGTGGGACTACAGCTTGAAATGAATTTTAATAAAAAGCAAACACATGCAAGGGTTCCAAAAATTTGTAATTGTTTATAAAACTAATACAAAGTTCGAATCACTATTTATATAAATACAATTGGATTAGAATATTGTCTATGCATTACTCTGTAACCAACAACACAAAGCCATCGTTCCAAACAAATATGGACTCAGGGCTTAAAGAGAAGGAAAGGAATAAAATAAGGCTAGGTGACCAACTCGCTCGAAAACTCACAGAACTGCAGAAACCGCTACGTTTTCTTTCTCGCACAGAAAGACCGCTTACAAAGATTAGTGGTGATAACTGATATGTCATGGAACAGCTTTTGCCTTAAGTAGAAATGGTTTGATAAAGACTCTAAAGCATAATTCATAATCTTTATGTGATACTATTAACAATGGTTTTTCATGACGTAAGAACTTTTGTGTGCCAATCAAATGTGTGCTTAAATCCATTTGGAGTTTTGCTGATGTGCAAACAGAATCCTTATATTTCATATTTGTTAGTACAAAACTGGGGCACCCTTCTAGACTTGGTGAGGACCGAGCCTTGAGAGGGTGAGTTTCGACTGTTAAGGTCTTCGAGTAAGCTGCTAAGAAAGAAACACCGTTAATCTCACCGCGGAAGGGGAGTTCCGCGGTCAATCTCCGGTGTGAGAGTAACTATATGGTAGAGAGATAAAGTATTTGAAATAAAGTGTGTGAGAGAGAAAGAATATGTGTTGCCTAAAGGTGAACATTTTTACTCTTTATATAGGCGAAGCATATTTGTCCTTTTCGACCGTTTATGCATGTTTCTCGGAATTGCGCACTCCCCTAATTGTTCGGCTTATTCCATGATCATGTACCCTCTGTCCTTTTTGTCTCTGATCCATTGTATGACAGCTGTTTGTACTATCGCTTTAATCCGCGACCTGGGTTAGTCCGGATATATATCGATGCCTGCGGGCTATCACGTTCGTTTCACCGGATTGGGCTGTGGAGTGTGTGTTCCGCGGTTGTACCTCAGGACTATGAAGTGTGATGTGGTTCCTTTGGGTTGCTCTTGTTTGTGTCCGGGGAGCCTATACGTGATCAAGTCCCCCCAGTCTAGTATATTTGTGGTCTAGACCAAGTATACTTGACTTATTGGTTTAACGCGGCTCTATGTGTCCGCGGCATCTGAATTGGCATGCTGCTGACTGGACTTTCCACTAATCAGTCTTTCTTCACGCCAGCTGTCGTTGGTATTCGCGAGGTGTTTTTATCCACTTATTCACTGACTGATGTGACGTTTTGACGGCTGACCGTTCGTCTTCTGCGTCAATCGCAACCGTTGGGTTGGGGTGGTTTCAAACCACACGATCTGAAGGTGGGATACGTGTCGCGTGTTTATACCCTTGATTTGAGATGTGGGACACGTGTTGCTGCCTCGTCTTTTTGATCAAGAAAGAGAGTAGGTGTGCTTGTGGGTATAAGTACCCCCATTGGGTCATTGTTTGCACTTTTTTTTACACACACTTAATATTTTACCACTCTCTATTGTCCGCTCCCCTTTCGTTGGCTGTTTGTTCCGTATTTCTGGCTTTAGACTTCACAGGTTAGGTTTCACACCATCCCTTATTTCTTCTCTTTTTGCGTTTTAATAGTATAGGATGACGGCCGATCATATAGATACCACTTATTCTAAACTTTCACAAGTGGAAGTGGACGAATTTTGTAGGAAGTATCATATTCCCGGTCATCTTTTACCGGAGGCCCCCGGTCCTTTTACTAGTATTAAGCATGCTCCCGAGGGTAAGATAGGCGTCTACACTAGGTTTTTTGAGATGGGTAATTTTAGGATTCCGCTTTCGGCCTTCCTTCTTAAGGTTTTAGAATATTATCAAATACATCTTTCACAGTTGTCCGTCTTAGCGGCCTGCCGGATTAGCCATTTTGAAATCTTGTGTCGCGTTCACGGGGGTATTCCTACTCTGCCTCTGTTTAGGAAGTTTTATTGGGCCGGTGTAAACAATGGCTGACTGACTATAGAGAAGAGAAAGGGTCCAAAGTCTTTGGTGGTCCCCGTTTGCTATACCTTGGTCCTTGATTCTGTAAAGCACTGGAAGGATCATTTTTTCTTCGTTAAACGGACCATTTTTCCTCTTTCCATTCCTTGGTCTGACAAGGTTTCCGCTGACCGTGACTCGCCGCCTTCTGACGCGGATGTGGACCACGGACTTTTGGAGCTCCTTACCACTAAGAGAGCTGCCTTCAAAAAATATCCGGAGGAGTTTTTAAATGTCATAGGGTTGAGCCAGACATGGGATGATGATACTAGTCGTCCTACGTTTTTGTGGTCGGATGAGCAGGGTGGGTTTTTTTTTTTTTTTTTTTTTTTTTTTTTTTTTTTTTTTTTTTTGTATAACGGGTTTGTACGTGTTTCTGATTTTGCAGAGATGGATTTGTTTGCGTTTATTAGCCAACCTGATCCCTTCAAGGTGAAGACTGGGGAAAAAACCTTGAAGAAAAATGAACCTACGTTGCGTGCGGAAACGGCGGATCGGGTGATCGAGCCTTCTGAGAATGTGATTTCATTGGTTCAACGTACCGTGGTTGAGGAGATAGCGGATGAAAAGGCGAGGAAGGAGGCGGGGAAAAGGAAGGTTACCATCAGTGCTCCCCCCAAGCCCAGCAAGAAAATGCTTGTTTCTTTGGCCACCAAAGAGACCGGAGGAGATTCAGGTACACATCTTTCTTTTTTCTGCGTGCTCCGTTGTTTTCTCCCATTTCTTCTTTTTATTTACTATATATACCCTCTCTTTTTTTTTAGGTGTTGCGCCTGCGGATACCACTCTCACGCATCCAGAGCTCCAAGATGAGTCCGGTGATGGGTTGGAGTGCTTGGGTCCGCATACGGATGCCAACATAATGAAGAATGTGACCATTCTTTCTTCTGACTCTACCGCATCTCCTCATCCGAAGGCTACTGAACAGTCTTCCACTCCTTCTGCTTCTGCTGCAACTCCTCAATTTCAAATCAAAATTGTTGAGGAGCCTCGTGCCACTTCTGCTGGGTCCACTCATGTTCCCTCGGGTTCAGCTGAATTAAATGTGGAGAGTCCGGGTTCTGGTCCTCTTGAGGAGAATTCTGGGCATCTGAATGTTGCTAACGAGGAGGAGGGGGATTCAGATGATTTTTACCAGTCGCTATCTGTTGATACTGCCCAAGCTCCATCTATCTATGTTCCTAAGTGGGCCGCTACTAATGGTTTCAAGATGGATGACCCATGGGTTTGTCGGAGTCTTGTAGATAACTTTCCCACCCCCGGCTATGTGTCTGTTCTTAGGAATATGGGAGCGAAGGAGTTGTTGGACCATTACAACTTGTTGTCTTCTCAACAGTTTAGTGCGGGTGGAGAGTTTAGGTTGAGGTTGGAACATGAGTTGCAGGCTGTGGGAAAGTTGGAACGTAAGTTGCAGAGAAAGGAGAAAATAATTGCATCTTTGAGGGAGAAGGTTGAGGGTGAGTCTTAGCGGATGGCCGAAGCTCGCGGTAAAATCTTTGAGTTGGAGGGGATGATAGAGTCTCGGAACAAGGAGATTGCTGACCTTCGGTCAGAGAACCTTTCTTTGTCCGGGAAAGTCGAGCATCTTACTGGTTTGTCAGAGCTGGAGGTTCGGAATAAGGAGTTGGAGAATGTGAAGAAGGAATTGTCTGAGATGGTTGCCGGTCTGGAGATCGTATGTAGCACGCTTGAGGGGCAGGTGAAAGGAGAGGAGTGTTTGAACAAGATGTTTGAGGAGAGGAAGAGGTTATCCAGGAAAGCTTTAAGGAGCAAATATCCGAGTTAGACGCCAGGCTAAATGTTCTTAATGCCGAATTTGATGCGGAGTTGTTTCCTCGGATGTTGATGGCCGTAGAGGGGAAGAGATGGGTTATCGGTCATGGTTTTCGCCGAGCTTTCCAGAAGTTCAAAGAATGTGATGAGTTGAAGACAACGCTTGGGGATTGTATTTCGGCCGCAATTGCGGAGGGTCTTCGTCAGGGGTTGGAAGCTGGAGTAGAGCATGGGCGTAAGGGTACCGAGCTAGCGGATGTGGAAGCCTGTGATTCTCGAGCTAAAGAAACTTTTACCGAGGTTATGGTCAGGCTGGGGAATGTGCCATTCCCCTTGTTAGATTCTCTTGAAGCTTGTAAGGACTCACCTCTGGAATTTCTTATGTCCCAGCTTGTGTTGGAGGAAGCCCGTCTTCCGGGGTCGACTGAAATTACTTTCGGACCCCCGGTCGCGGAGGAGCGCATCTTGCTGGATTCCTTACTTAAACGGTTGTGTAACAGGCCGGGCGCTGTAGCTTCCTACAAAGCTATCAAGAAGAAGAAGTATGGTAAAGAGTTTGACTTTTCCTTGATGGTTCCTCGCCTGATTCCCCTCCAGGATCCGGCAGTACATTCTTCCGGGGGTGGGGTGAATGTTAACCCTTCCGCCCCTCTTACCGATCCTGAGGGAGATGACGAAGCTCAACGTGATCTGGAGTATACTGATAATGAGTTGTTTGATTCCACCATCCTTGATCAGCCTGAGAATCCTGCCGTGGAAGAGTCGCAGCATGAACCTTCTTTGGAGAAGTAGGATGGTCCTTTGGCAGCACTTCTGGGGGTATTTTGACTATACCACCCTTGCCAACCAACTTGTGAAGCTTCTAATTGTATTTGTGTCTCAGTTGTCTGGACATTGGTATCCGGTGATAGCAATAGGGGTATCCGCGGTCTGTGCGGTTTCTAGTAGTTTATTTCCTTTTAAGGAGTATGTTTTTTTTAGATGGTCAATGGGTCTGCAGTGCCACTTACATGCCTTGGTCACTTTTGTTAATTCTTATGATTTTCGTGGCCAATGGGTCTATAGCACCACTTATACGGCTTAGTATATATATATATATATATATATATATATATATATATATATATATATATATATATATATATATATATATATATATATATATATATATATATATATATATATATATATATATATATATATATATATATTATGTATATATGTCCGCTGGGCTTGCAATACCACTTACGCGTCTATGACTGCCCGTATATGTTTGTTTCGGGAGTGGTTGTGGTTGGTGGGTCTGTGATACCACTTATGAATATGTTATGCATATGTATGGAAACAAAGATGATAAAGTAAGAAAAACAACGAAGTAATTATTAGGAAACATTTGTGGAGTTGATCGGACTCCACGTTTTATTGATAAAAGAAAACGTGACATAAGCTTAAACATTCATAATGATGAGTTTCTGCTGCCGGGTAGAACCGCGGCCAGTTTGCAGGGAACACTTACACTTAGAAAATATTATATATAGCACTTTTTCAAGTTGCAGACATTCCATGTCCGGGGTAGGTCTCGGCCTTCCCGGTCCCTGAGCTTGTACGATCCCTTGCCTGATGCTTCTATCACTTCGTAAGGCCCTTCCCACTTTGGACCCAGCTTTCCGCCATCTTCTGCGTGGCTTGCCTCATTGCTCCGGTATACAAAGTCACCGGGTTTGAAGGATGTGCCGCGGACCTTGGCGTTGTAGTATTTTTCCATTTTGGCCTTGCTTTTCGCTTCTTCGATGGCCGCGACCTCTCTTTTTTCTTCTGCTAAGTCTAGGTTGATGCGGAGAGCTTCGTCATTTGTTATTGGGTCAAAGAGAGAGCATCTGAGTGAGGGAATTCCTATTTCAACCGGGATTACTGCTTCCGTGCCGTATGTTAAAGAGAATGGGGTATCCCCATTGCTGGATTTTATCATGGTGCGGTGTGCCCATAACACATGCGGTACTTCCTCTAGCCAATCTCGTTTTCCTTGATCTATCCTTGCTTTGATTCCTTCTCCTTGGCTTCTGTTTGCCCGTTCTACCAAACCATTTGCCTGCGGGTGTTTCACGGAAGCAAATCGTTGTTTAATGTTAAGTTTTTCACACCAATCTTTGAAGGGATTATCCCTGAATTGCTTTCCATTGTCAGACACTATTTCCCCTGGTAGGCCGTACCTGCACACAATGTTGTCCCATACAAACTTTTTCACTTGGTTGCCTGTGATAGTTGCGAGAGGTTTGGCTTCAATCCATTTTGTGAAATAGTCGATTCCCACGATTAGATATTTTATTTTTCCTGGTGCTTCTGGGAAAGGACCGCTGATGTCCAGGCCCCATTTGTAGAACGGCCAAGGAGAAGTGATGGGGACTAGGTTGTGCTGCGGATTTTTGGGTACTGGCTTGTGGATTTGGCAGTCCTGGCATCGCCGGATAACTTCTCTTGCGTCCTTGTGCATGCTGGGCCAGTAGTATCCAGATCTTAAGGCTTTTGCTACTATCGACCTCGGTCCTGAGTGCATACTGCACGCTCCTTCATGAATCTCTCTTATTACATAGTTGGCTTGTAGCGGGCCTACGCACCGGAGCCCTGGTTCCAAAAATGATTTCCTGAAGAGGACCCCGTCGACTATGGCGTATTGTCTTGCCTTTATCTTTAGTTTCCGGGCTTTTTTATCTTCCGCTGGGAGTACTCCGTTTTGCAAATAATCGAGCAACGGTGTCATCCATGTGTCTCCCTCTTCTTCTACCACATGCATGATTTCCTTTTCCTTAATGGACTTTTCCTTGAGAACTTCCACCAATACTTGTTTGGTTAGATGAGCGAAGCTGGTGGAAGCGATCTTGCTTAACGCATCCGCCTGTTTATTTTGGCTCCGGGGGACTTGACGTATCGAGAACATCCTGAAGCTTCCAATCAAGGCCCTTGTTTTCTCCAGATATTGGATCATGGCTTCTTCCTTAGCTGTGTATGAACCATTGATCTGATTTGCGACCAGCCGTGAATCTACATTTGCAGCTAGGTCTTGTACACCCATTTGTTTGGCTATCCGTAGACCTGCTATCAGTGCCTCATATTCTGCTTCGTTGTTGGAAGTTTGGAATTCAAAACGAAGGGCGTATGTGAACTCCGTTCCTGCCGGATTTGTCAATATAAGACCAGCTCCGGACCCCTCCTGGCACGAGGAGCCGTCTGTGTATAGATTCCATGGTTCCGTGTAAGGTAGTTCTTCTATGGGTGAACTTGCCGCTGCGGTTATTTCTTCTGGTATTTCCGTGATGAAGTCCGCCAGAACCTGACCCCTGATTGCTGTTCTTGGTCTGTAATTGATGTCATGCTCTCCCAATTCTATTGCCCATTTTGTCATTCTGCCCGTTTTTTCCGGTTGTGCTAGCACCTGTTTGATTGGTTGGTCGGTGATGACGATGATTGGATGTGCCTGGAAATATCTCCTTAATCTTCTAGCTGCGTGGACTAGTGCTAAGATTAATTTCTCGATTGCGCTGTAGTTTATTTTCGGGCTTTGTAAGGCGCGGCTAATGAAGTATATTGGCATTTGGCATGCTCCTCTCTATGCTAGCAACACGGCACTGATGGCCTCTCTTGCCGCGGATAGATACATTATTAATTCTTCCTTCGGGCGAGGGGCTGTGAGAGTCGGGAGGTTGGCAATATGTCCTTTTATTTCTTTGAAGGCCGCTTCCGCTTCTGGTGTCCACTGGAAATCGCTCTACTTGATGCACTTCTTTAGTGTTCGAAAAAATGGTAATGACTTTTCCGCGGATTTCGAAAGGAAACGATTGAGGCTTCCCAGCTTGCCATTGAGGGATTGTACTTCTTTTAGGGTTCTTGGGGATGGTAGTTGGGCGACGATCTGGGATTTCCCCGGACAAGCGCGGATCCCCTGCTTATTAATCAGGTGTCCCAAGAACATGCCCTCCTCAGCGCCAAAAGTGCACTTCTTTGGGTTTAATTTCATATTGATTTTTCTAAGGGTTGCGAAAGTTTCTTCTATGTCCCTTAGTATCTCCATTTCTGAGTGACTTTTTATAACCAGATCTTCTACGTACACCTCTAGATTTCTCCCAATCTGCTTTTGAAAAGCCATGTCGACCAATCTTTGGTACGTAGCTCCTGTGTTCTTTAGGCCGAAGGGCATTTTTTGATAGCAAAATATTCCTTGGTTTGTGTGGAAGGCGGTCTTCTCTTCGTCTTCCGCGGCCATTTGTATCTGGTGATACCCTTTATATGAATCCAAGAAACATTTGAATGTATAACCGCACAACGATTCCACCTTCCAATCAATTTCTGGTAGGGGGTAGCAATCTTTGGGACAGGCCTTGTTTAAGTCTTTGAAGTCGACGCACATTCTCCAGCTCCCATCGCTTTTTTTTACTAGGACGGGGTTTGACAACCAATCGTGATAGTGGACCTCTCTCATGATACCAGCTTCTACTAACTTGGTTACGTCGTCGTTAATGGCTTTGTTTCTTTCTGGAGCTTGCCCCAGCTTCTTTTGTCTTACTGGGGTGTACCCTTCCTGCACGTTGAGCTTGTGTTCTGCAATGCTCCTTGGTACTCCGGTCATGTCTGATGGTTTCCATGCGAAGATATCCAAATTGCTTCGGAGTAAGTCACATAGGTCTTTTTTCCCTTGGGTAGTGAGGCTTCCCCCTATAGTGATTGTCTGGTCTGGGAACTTCGGGTGTATTGCAACCTTGATGCCTTCTGCCACGGCCGCTTCAATGTTCTGATGTGGTTGTGTTTCTGCTATCATGCGACATTCGGTGGGTACAACTTTGTCGCTATGGATCGTTACTATGCCTCCCGCAGTCGGGAATTTTATCATGCCGTGGGCCGTTGAGGGTATGATTTTCAGCAACCTTATTCCCGGCCTACCGATGATTCCATTTTACGGTGATGGGGATCGCACCACCATGAAATTCATCCATGTGCTCGCTGAGTTTTCCTCATTCCCCAGAGTTACTTCTAGCAGGATTTGACCTCGAGGCCATGATATTTCATCACTGAAACCGAGTAATGGGGTTGTGGCGGGAATCATCCTTTTTTTGACCTCTGGGCTTAAACGGTTAAAATAGTGTTCGTAGAGTACCTCCGACGCACTTCCGTTGTCGACATACATTCTGTGAACGCGGTGGCCCCCTACTTCTGCTTTAATTACCAGCGGATGGTCATCCCAATCATCCCCTTGTACTGGGGGGAAAGATATTTCCAGGTCTGGACCTGTTTGCGGTGGAATTTTTTGCTTTACATTCCTTTGCCAAGATTGAACCATAAATATGGCGGGGGCTTTGTCTTTTGTCGCAGCATCTTTTTTACCGCCCTTAGCTGCTCCCCCTTTCTGGCTGCCATTCTTTATTTCTTTTACCAAGTGTGCCAGTTAGCCGGATCTTACTGCTTCCTCAATTTGCTTTTTTAGCTGAAAGCATTCGTCCGTGGTGTGTCCTCTCTCTCTGTGGAAGTCGCAGTATTTATCTTTGTTCCTTGACTCCACCGGACTTGCCATGGGCGGTGGCACCGTGAACTTGACGGAGTCCATTGCTAAGATCTCCCTTGGCGTCTTAGTAAGGGGTGTGAACCGGTCAGCTCGCCTCCTGTCCGCCCTAGAGCGTCCCTTGAATTCTGACTTTCGTTCAAACGTCTGGATGGCTTTAGACCCACTTTCCTGAGCTTTCCACGTGGACCGGTCTTGCTTCTTTTTAGATTGATTTGCCGCGGCCGTGGTTCCACGGAGGAAGGCTGTTGTTGCTTTCCACATCTCATCCATCGTGCGTGGGATATTGTCATTGAGTCTTTTTATCAGCTCTGGGTTGGTGATCCTGTGCATGAATCCGGAGACTTTCATACACTTTGGGGCCCCTTTCACATGCATGCTTTCAGCCTTGAAACGTTCTACGAAGGCTCCAGTCGATCCTCCTTCTCTTTGTTTGATGTGATGCAACTCTACTGGGTCTTTTGCATATTTCTTTTGTTGGAGGAAGTATGATAGAAAGCTTTTTCGCAAATCTTCAAAGCTGTCAATGCTTTCCACAGGTAGTTCATCGAACCACACCCAAGCATGGCCCATAAGGGTGGAGTTGAACATGTGACACCAAGTAGGCATGGCCCATCGTTCTACTTTGGCCGCGGTACAGAAGTTCTTCAAATGATCCTCCGGATCACTTGTCCCGTCATAGGTTTTAACGTTGGACGGCATTCGTGTTCGCCTAGGGAACTCAGTTTCTGATCCGGTGTGTGAATGGGTCGGTATCTTCGATATCGTACGGACGGTAGAGATCGTCTTCACTGTCTTTGATACTTCTGGACTTGGATTCCCAATGCCTTCCATCACTGTCTTCACTGTCTAGAGAGAGTCGTTTTTTCTTTTTTCCAGGGTCGGAGTATGCGGACCGCCTCCCAGCGCTTCGTTTCCTGGAATAGGGTGTGCTGCTGCAAGTTGGACTGGGACTTCTCTTTTTCCGTCCCACTGGTCTACCCCTGCTTTCCTCTCGCCATGTATGTCCATCCTCGGTTCTTCGTTCTCCTCCGGCCCGGTTTTTTGAGCTTAGCCTTGAGAACACATCTGCTTTCCGGTTTCCCAGGCGTGGCCGGACATCCTGTCTCTTCTCTCCTAAGCGTGAGAAGACGGCCGACCGGAGGTATCTCTGTTTCTCACGGATTTCTTCAGGAGTTCTTGTACTTCTACTGCTAAGTCGAGAAAAGACACTCCGAGAGTATGAGTGGTCAGAGGATCCGGACTTGGCGCTTGGGCTATCTTGCCGCTTTGTCCTGACCTCTTTCTTACTCAAGGACTTGGACTCGGAATCTTGAGTTTGTTCCCGAGCTCCTCTGCCCTTTCCTTCTTCGCCGTCAAAGTCAAGGCGTGTTTGCACTTGCCTTAACTTTTCTTGGTGAACCTTTTCGGCCATTAGGGGC
This sequence comes from Artemisia argyi, assembly GCA_030686995.1. Classification (NCBI taxonomy): domain Eukaryota; kingdom Viridiplantae; phylum Streptophyta; class Magnoliopsida; order Asterales; family Asteraceae; genus Artemisia; species Artemisia argyi. Next base: position 44,052,712 of record CM060709.1, on the reverse strand, counting down.
AATAACTGGTCGTAATGCTTGTCGCAAAACTCCCGTAATGCCTCGTCTGGCAATGGTTCATTTGCTGCTTGGCTCTTTTCCTTTTCCAAGGTGTTCCGTACTGCGGATTGTTCTTGGGTGGGAGCAGAGCCGCTTCTTGCCGGATGGCTCATGTTGGTTTGAGTATCTTTGGAAACGTAGTTAAGTTAGCGAGTCCCGATACGGATGGCGCCACTTGTTAGTACAAAACTGGGGCACCCTTCTAGACTTGGTGAGGACTGAGCCTTGAGAGGGTGAGTTTCGACTGTTAAGGTCTTCGATTAAGCTGCTAAGAAAGAAACACCGTTAGTCTCACCGCGGAAGGGGTGTTCCGCGGTCAATCTCCGGTGTGAGAGTAAGTATATGGTAGAGAGATAAAGTATTTGAAATAAAGTGTGAGAGAGAGAAAGAATCTGTGTTGCCTAAAGGTGAACATTTTTACTCTTTATATAGGCGAAGCATACTTGTCCTTTTCGACCGTTTATGCATGTTTTTCGGAATTGCGCACTCCCCTTATTGTTCGGCTTATTCCATGATCATGTACCCTCTGTCTTTTTTGTCTCTGATCCATTGTATGACAGCTGTTTGTACTATCGCTTTAATCCGCGGCCTGGGTTAGTCCGGATATATATCGATGCCTGCGGGCTATCACGTTCGTTTCACCGGATTGGGCTGTGGAGTGTGTGTTCCGCGGCTACACCTCAGGACTATGAAGTGTGATGTGGTTCCTTTGGGTTGCTCTTGTTTGCGTCCGGGGAGCCTATACGTGATCAATATTCTTACAATGTTTCTCAAGATGTAATGAAACTTTACAATATTAAGGCTTTAGGACCAAATGTTAATGTGTAAAAAGACTTTAGTAGCATATAAGAAGATTTGTGAAAATTTTTACATTGCTTTAGCATTTGCAAAACAACTAAGCCGAAATCATGAACGTGATACCGAAAACTATACACATTGTTCTGTCATATTAGAAGTGTTACAATATGCGGTTAACCACTAAGCTCATTTTGTTGCATTTTACAAAAGCATATGTATATATTCGATTCAGGACACATAGATTTATAGGTGATAAGTCGGGGTTCTCTATCTGTAAGTATCAGTTAGAAAAACCTTTTTCCTTTGGAGACAGAGGCGAGGGTTCGATCCTCACTCCTTGCAAAAAGGCTGGAGGTCCTCTGGAATCATGCTCTCTACCTTCGGGTAGGGGTAAGGTTGTCTACGTCTCACCTCCTCCATACCTCGTGAAAGAGGGGATTGGGTACTCTTGATCTTTTTTTAGTTCCATATTTTGATATATACATATCATGATCATGAGATATTTTCTTGAATATGAAATGTACTGCCTTTTTATGTGACTTTTTTGTTTAGTTTGAGTTTGCTTTCGGTATATAAAAACTGTGTTTTGCTAAAACTATTTTTATAAGTTGAATGTGAATGACATTTAAAATGTTAAATATGTGACGATGTTAAGACGAGAGTCCTAAATGATCTTAAACCATTAGTTATTCTTATATTATACATGTGTAGTTTTGTAGCTCATAAACTAGAACTATCAACTTATGTTTTTTAATGTTACCAACAATACATGGTAACACATAGTTGAAGTAATTGAAAATGTAAAAGTGCATAGTTTAAAATCAAATGGGTTATAATCATCCCACATCGCTCTGTGAATGAATATAGTTCGAAAGTTGAGATTATAAATAGGGAGGGAAGGGTTGTTTAAAATATAGGCATGTTCAGATTTTGAAAAGCCAAGTAGCCAACAGCCATCAATTTTCTTGGTTACATAAATCTATTTAACTTGATTTTACGATTTATTTAAATTAATAAATTGTAAGTTTAAAGTTATAAATTTATAAATCAGGAAGTAGAGTGGTCGTTGATTTTTTAAAACTTAAACAAACCGACAATTTTATGAAAAAAGTTGACTCAAATATCTAAAATAAGAAGTTTTAGCCTTCGTAAAACAGCTAAAACGAAATTGTAAACATCATACATGAAAACTATACACAATGTTACGCCATCATTGTAAACATCATACATGAAAACTATACACAATGTTACGCCATCTTAGAAGTGTTAAATCTTACCACAAACTATTTAACAGAGGTTATTGACACATAAATGTAAACTTAGTGAGGCTATAAAACGTTAATGTGATCTTTCATTTTCATTATTATACTAAAGTAATCAACCAACAACAAAGAACTATCATCGTTCTTGTTGCCGAATAATCACAATTTGTTTCATTGGATTCAAAAAAATAGATCAGTTCGTGTTTGGGCTAGTTGACAAATAGTAATCATGTTGGGTTTCTCTGTTTAGCACACCAAAGTTTGATAAAATGCCGCTTAAAGTATTAACAACAAATTTTTTGGGATATGTTGAAACAAACTAGTCAAATGTCAAGCATATGGAGATATATCTAACTAGCTACATATCGACCGCTAGAAATGATGGTCGACGAAGTACTCTCAGGTAGTTAGGGACTACTGGCGTGATTTCTTCGAAAAAAATCTATTGCGTTACAACGTTAGCGCCCAAAACGTGAGGAACAATAGCTAAATTAGATATGAACTAGTCTACAATTCCATAAATAAGTGAACTGAAACACCCTTCAAAAAGTTAGATACATGAAAGCATGGTCTCCGCTCCTTTAACGAGACAAAGTAACCTTGGTTTGAGTTCCTTCAGTTTTATTTAGTTCTGGTTAACTCGGTTTTGGTTAAAGCACAATATCAACCAATCGAATCAACAGACCGCGGGTTCAGTAGTAGCGAAATTATTCCACCGTTGAACAGTTGAACTAATTCAAAATGTACTAAGTGTAATGTTGAATCAAATGGGTTACAACCATCCCACATCGCAATGTGAATGAATAAAGGTAGAAAGAAATGATTATAAATAGGGAGGAAAGAGTGCAATTGAAAGATAGGCAATTTCAAATTTGGAAAGCCAATAGTAGCATTTTCATCGATTAATGAATTGTAAGTTTAAACTAGGGGTGAGCAAAACCGACCGAAACCGACAAGGCCCGACAAACCGACCGAACCGATAAGGCCCGAAACCGAAAAGAGTATTAGCGGGTCGGTACTCGGTTTTAGTAAAGTTTGTATGTCGGTATCGGGCCGGTATCGGGTTAAACCGACTGCAGCCCGACTGAAGCCCGACAAGGCCCGAAATACATTAGGTTATCTATGTAAAATATAGCCGCTATCTTGTTTTTATCCATTTGGAGTTCTGTCATCACAAGCCCGACTCAGAAACACAAAAGACATTTGGAATCATTACCTAAATAATCAAAAGCTCATTTTAATTTACAATTGAATGGATCAATGTCATCACAAGAGGGGTGAATCAATCTCATTTCTGCCTACTGCATTTCTAGAAATTCAAGAAGGTTTGGACAAACAAAAGGGAGAAAAAGAGAAGACCTTTTGATTTCAACCTACTGCATTTCTGCCTTTGTATTTCTGAATTCTGCCTACTGTATGGGAACTTTGTATTTCTGCCTTTGTATTTCTGAATTCTGGAAGTCTGGAACTATGCCTACTGTTGGAACTTTGCATGTCATTTCTAGAACTTAAGTAAATTTGCATGTACTGTTGGAACTATGCCTTTGTATTACTGATTGGAACTATGCATGTAGTGTTGGAACTTTGTATTTTTTGATGTACTTGGGCTTTGCATTTCTGGAACTTAAGTAAATTTGCATTTGGGCTTTGCATTTGAACATTTATAATTCTGGAAGTTACCTTGTCGGGCTGTATATTGTTTACCCGACTTTAGTCACGACTTTGCATGCCAAAAACGGAACCGACCTGACAGAAGTCGATATCGGTATCGGGATACGTTTTTATGCTTTATCGGTGTCGGTACTTATCGGGTCGGGTCTGGTCGGGTCGGGATCCGGCCCGATGTCACCCCTAGTTTAAACTTATAATTTTACAAATCGAGGAAAGTGTATGCTTATTGGCTTTTTAAAATTTCAAACAAGCCAACAATTTCATAAAAAAATTAACTGAAGCATCACTAGTTTTGTTTAGTTTGGGCTAACCAACCTCTAGTTATAGTTTATACCAAATCGCTCGGCTTAAACAAAAGTTGATCGGTTTGTTACAACGTTAGGCCACATGCACTCTTATGACACTTTTATCATTAGGTCAATACTACAACAACATACCCTCAAAAGCTGGCTGTGGACAAACTTGCTTTACAAAAAGTATTTATCATCATTTTTTTTAAACAAATTTTCTATCAACTTATGTTTTAAAATGTTACCAATAACTTAGGATGTTTAAGATGAACATATATAAATTAGTGATTATCAAACATGTTACATTGGGAGGGAAGAGTAACTTTTTTTTACCATCCCAAAAAAGTAGCTAGAAACAAGCGATTAAAAATAGGGAGGGAAGGGTGGTTTGAAAGATATAGGCATGTTCAGATTTTGAAAAGCCAATGGCAACATCTTTTTGTGTTACAAATCTATAACCTCGAGTTTAAATTAATAACTCGTAAAGTTAAGGTTGTAAGTATTTTTGTAACTAAAAAAATGTGTGCTCATCGACTTTTTGAAAAATTAAAACAAGCCAACAATTTCACTGAAAAAATGTTACTTGAAGCATTGCCAAAAATAAAAAGATAAGTAAACTCAGTTTGTAAACCTCTGGGGCTTGTTTAGAAGAAATGAATGGAAAGCAATGAAGGACAAATCTCTTGTTTGTTGCAGATGGGAATGGGAATGGAGAATCAATTTTCGATTCTTGATCTTTCCGGCAAATTCATTCTTTAAAAAAAGTGAACAATGGTTGAGAAAGAGGCTAGTAGGCACAAGAGATATTGATGAAAATGGGAGTATGGAATCAAAATTAAAGAAGGACGGCAAAGGTATATGTTGGAAACGTATGTGCATTTCACATGCCATCTATCACAAATACTAAAAACTTACATAAACCTTAACATATTCCTCTCCTGGCGATTTGATGTTCTTCACATCTTCGAGTATTGTTCGATGGATAACAATAAAAATTCTATAATATGACTATACACTATATACATATTTTAATTTTTAAAATCACGATTCACACTTTTTTTTATTGGTTCTTGTTAATCGAAATAATCTTCCCAAACAAAATCAACAAAATTCAACAAGCCTTTTCCTAGACAAACCTATATATTCTATCTATTATAATAATTTGTATAAATTTAGGATGTGTTTGTTTAGGCTTATGTAGCCGGCTTACAGCTTATTTGGTTTTGGACTTTTGTTTTGTAAGCTTACTTTTTGTGGCTTATTTGAAACTTTTCGGCTTATATAAGTTTAAAATGACATAATATACTTTTCTTTTAAACTAGTGTTTTTATTGCTTATTTGGTTTTGAGCTTATGTTTTATAAGCTCACTTTTTGTGGCTTTTGAAACTTTTTGGCTTATATAAGTTTAAAATGACATAATATACTTTTCTTTTAAACTAGTGTTTTTACAGTAACTTCAATATTTAAACAACACAAGAGTCATGTTGAATGTTTTTCTAGTCCAAAAAAGAATAAAAGAAAACACTAGTTTTATAAACTAGTTATAATGCCCGCACACGTGCGGGTTTTTTTTTTTTTTTTAAATCATATATTTTTATTTATTAAAAATAAATAATTTAATATTTGTTTTGTTTGATTTATGATGTTTAATTATAGTTTTTTATTATTAAATATTTAAAAATTTTAATCTTATTGTTAATTGCATCTTATCTATATTTTTTGTATTTATCTTCTACATGGATAAATATAAAATGTTACCTAATAAGAAAATAATCTTTTTTTTTTTAAATAATATTATTATTAAATAAGGTATGATTTAGTTTTTTTGAAATGGAAAAGTTCCCACTTGAGGTTTTGTTTTATATATAGGTTTTTTTTTATTATATAAAAGATTATCAAAAAGTTGAATTTTTATAAATTTGCTTGCGCAGCATGGGACCGTGTGAATTAATATGTCTTAGTTCACCATAGTCAAATACTAGCAAGATAACACCAAATTAACCAACTTTTGATCCACCAAACCTTAATTATTTCGAAACCTCATTTCAAAAATCACTGATCTTTCATTTCCCCAAATCAATTTCACCTTTTCATTTTTCTGGTGTCTTTTTTTTAACCTATTTTCTTAAACTCTAGTTTTTTTTTTTTTTTTTTTAAATCCAGGTTTTATCATTTGTTGTTCTAATGGGGGACTCTGAGTGGCAGAAGGTTACTCATAAAAAACGTCGATCGGTGTTTGAACGGTTAGGGCTTGCATCGAATAAGGCTGCTTTGTTGAAGGATCTTGGGGATAATATTCTCTCTGTATACGTCTCGAATTTCCCATCGCATCTTACGGTTCGAGAACTTTGGAATATTTGTGGTAAAAAGGGGAGTATTGTGGATGTTTATATTGCTAAACATAAGAATAAATTAGGACAAATGTTTGCTTTTTGTCGCTATAAAGGAATTGATAATAGGGATAACCTTATTAATTCGCTGAATGAGGTGTGGATTGGGAAGTTACGTTTGCATGTTAACATTGCTAGGTTTGATAGGAACGAGAGGTCTAAACCTATTAAACCAGATGTTGAGAGAAAAGTTTCATATGTTTCACCACCGATTAATCGAGGTACTGATAATTCTAAAACGTATATTAATGTGGTGAAAGGGAGTTCAAATGGAGTTACTAAAGATTCTGTCGGTGGGCATGTGGATGAGAGTTCATCGTCATTATTTTCTCAGGAAGACAATGTTGGATTGTCTTTAGCCTTAATTGGATGTCACAAGGATTTTAGATCAATTGCGAATTCTAAAATAATATGTAGGAATGAAGGTTTTTTAGGTGTGGAAACCAAGTATCTTGGTGGGTTATGGGTTCTATTTGAATTTAATGATAAAAATGCTAGAGATAGATTTCTTAAACATGAAGGAATATTGACATGGTTCTCATCTCTGAAGCCATGACATGATGACTTTGTGATCAAAGAGAGATTGGTTTGGCTTGAGGTAGAAGGAGTTCCACTACTCGCTTGGAATAATGATACTTTTAAAAAGATTTGTAATAGATGGGGAGAGGTTTTATTTATTGATGACACTGATAATTCTAATAGATTCAGTATACGAATGTGTATCAAGTCTTCGCATACATCTCTGATCTTTGCATCTACTCAAGTAACTGTGAAAGGGGTTTCTTATGTTTTTCGGGTGAGAGAGTTATGTAGTTGGACACCAAATTTTGCGTTGGGTGATGAGGGTATAGAGGAGGAAAGATCAGTGGGAAGACATAGTAATGATGAAAGAGACAATGTTGATGAATGTGAGAATGAATCAGTGGGCGACATCTCACTTAAAGAAAATGATGAAGAACAACAATTTCAAGAAGAGGAAAGAAAGGATACTGATGATGCATGTGAACAGGATAAAGACAGTGATCCTTTTGACTTGGCGTCTCTAATTGCAAAAAATGGAGTTTATCATAATGACATGAAGGAGTCCACGACACCTACATTTCCACCGGGATTTACTCAAGCTGATGGTTGTGATAAGCTGAATGAAGTGAGTGATGCATGTAAGCCTGTAGCTCAAGAAGATAAAGGTGAAGCGTCAGTGTATTATGAATCTAATTCCTTGCATTCCTCACAAGTTAAAAAAAATGAAGCTCCAAAGAAATATGTGGGAATTTCTATGATTCAACAGGTGGAAGATACAATCAAAGTTGGCATGGCTCTAGGCTTCAATATGGAGGGATGTCAAGATATGCTCGCTAAAATGATTGCGGATATGGGTGATGAAATAGTTAATAAATGAATACTATATCTATTAATGTGCAAGGTTTTGGAGATTTTAATAAAAGGAGATGGGTTAGAAGTTTATGTCATTCTTATAACGTAAATTTCCTAGCTTTACAGGAGACTAAAATGGTACGTGTTGATTTATGGTCTTTAAGACAGGTTTGGGGGAATACTAATTTTGATTTTGCGTCAAGTTCTGCTAGGGGTAGACCAGGAGGTATTATATGTATTTGGAATAATCTGGTGTTTCAGAAACAAAAAATCTTTAGTGTCGATAATTATGTGGCTGTTCAAGGATGTTGGGTACAAAATGGGTTAAACATTATGTTTATTGTGGTGTATGCGCCTCAAAATTTGGCAGAGAAAATTGAATTATGGACTTCGATATCGAGGTTAATATCTATGTGGGATGGGCAGACCATTGTCATGGGGGATTTTAATGAGGTACGAGTGTCTGGAGAGCGGTTTGGTACTGTATTTCAAGAGAGGCAAGCGGATGTGTTTAATGCGTTTATAAATAATTTGAACCTTTTTGATGTTCCATTGGGCGGTTTTCGTTTTACTTGGACTGACAAGTGGGCATCGAAGATGAGCAAGTTAGACCGGTTCTTGGTTACTCAAGGTTTTCATGATGCGTTTCCACACATCACAGGTACTGTTTTGGAAAAAGGTGTGCCTGATCACCGACCTATTTTGCTTAAAGAATCGGTGTTTGATTATGGTCCCACTCCTTTCCGCTTCTTTCATTCGTGGTTAGATATAGAAGGGTTTCATGATTTGGTAGTAGACACTTGGAAAAACTATGAATGTAGCGAATGTAATGGCATGATTTCTTTTAAGAAAAAACTTCAAAATCTTAAGCAAGTTATTCGAGCATGGAATGCTTCTAAGACTTTATCTGATAATAAGTTGAGGAAAGAGCATCAAGTTTGTTTGTCTCGTATTGATGTCAAAATGGATCAAGGTACTGCTACTAGAGAAGATTTAAATAGTCGGATTGCATCAATGAAAATTCTGGGTGATATCGAAAGAAAGGAGGCCAGTGACTTAGCTCAGAAAGCCAAGATCAAGTGGGCTATAGAGGGTGATGAAAACTCTAGTTTCTTCCATGGTTCATTAAATAAAAAGAGGCATCAAATTGCAATCAAAGGTGTATTTAAAAATGGTGATTGGATAGAAGAATCGACAAAGGTTAAAGCTGAATTTTATGACCATTTATGTAACAGGTTTTTGTTCACAGGTGGTGCTCGTCCTTCCTTAGGTGACTTGTCGTTTAATCAGCTATTAATTGAGCAAAGAGAGTTATTGGAATGTGATTTTTCTATTGATGAAATAAAGAGGGCTGTTTGGGATTGCGGTGGGGATCGAGCTCCGGGTCCGGATGGATTTACTTTTAAGTTTTTTAAAACTTTCTGGGAAGTCATTAATTCTGATGTTGTGAGGTTAGTTCGTGAATTTTTTCAATCGGCTAGTTTTCCAAAAGGCTGTAATTCTTCTTTTATAGCTTTGATTCCTAAAGTTGGAAATGCGAGTTTTGTTTCAGATTTTAGGCCTATTAGTTTAATAGGTTGCCAATATAAAATTGTTGGTAAATTATTAGCTAATAAGCTTAGTAAGGTTATTGGGAACATTGTGGGTGTCGAACAATCTGCTTTCATTAAAGGAAGGAATATTCTCGATGGTCCATTAATTTTGAACGAATGTATGGCATGGTATCGGAAAAGAAAAAAAGATCTTATGGTTTTTAAAGTTGATTTTGAGAAAGCTTATGATTCCTTGAGATGGGATTACCTCGATGCGGTTATGGAGAAGATTGGTTTTGGTATCAAATGGCGTACATGGATTTCTGGGTGCTTAAAGAATTCCCGGGCTTCCATTTTGGTGAATGGATCGCCTACTACAGAGTTCGAGATGTTTAAGGGGCTTAGACAAGGGGATCCATTATCTCATTTTTTATTTATTCTTGCCATGGAAGGATTAAATGCTACTATTCGTAAGGCTGTGAATACGGGCATGTTCAAAGGTGCTTTCATTGGTCAAGATAACATTATTATTTCTCATCTTTTATATGCAAACGATGCCATCTTTATAGGTGAATGGTCCCATTCGAATGCGTACAACTTGATATGCATGCTTAGATGTTTTTTCATGGTGTCTGGTCTAAAAATTAATGTTCACAAAAGTAAACTTCTAGGTGTTAACGTTCCTGATGCGAATGTTTCTGATATGGCTAAGGTTCTTGGATGTGGGGTTTCAAAGTTACCTATGATGTATCTAGGGGTGCCTGTTGGTTGTAATATGGGGCGAGTTGAAAACTGGAAGCGTATTATTGAGAAGTTCAATTCTAAGCTCACTCAGTGGAAATCTAGATTGTTATCAGTAGGTGGGCGATTGTCTTTAATAAAAGCTGTTATGGGTAATCTCCTAACGTACTACATGTCTCTATACTTGATGCCTTTGAGTGTGCAGAAACACCTCGAATCCATTCGAAACAAATTTTTTATAGGAGGAGACTTGGGTGAAAAAAAGGTTACTTGGGTAAAATGGTATACATGTTTAGCTAGTAAGGCGATGGGAGGTCTAGGTATTGGAAGTATTTATGCTTTCAACGCGGCTTTGTTATTCAAGTGGATTTGGAGGTTTCGTTGTAGCCCTAACGATCTTTGGATTAAGGTGATCAAAGGGATTCATGGGATTGATGGAGGTATTGGAAGTGGCAGGATTGTTAAATCTTCTCAAAGCCCTTAGAATGCTATCATACGCATGGTTCATCAAATTCAAGAGAAAGGCATTGATATGCTATCTGTTGTTAAACGGAAGGTTGGAAATGGGTTTAATATCAGGTTTTGGGACGATCAGTGGTGTGGGGATAGGCCTTTAAAAGTCTTGTTTCCCCGTGTTTATGCTTTAGATGGGAATAAACAATGTGTAGTTGCTCAACGTCTTAATTGCTCGGATTGGAGTATCGAGTTCAGGAGAATGCCGAGAGGTGGTGCTGAGGAGAGTCAGTTTACAGCTTTGTTGGAGGCCATCCGAGATGTGAGGTTGTCAGATGCTAGTGATGGATGGATATGGGGCTTAGATCATTCTGGTTTTTCTGTGGCTTCTGCTCGAAAGTATATTGATGAGCAAGTGTTAACCAGTGGGCACACGACTACTAGATGGCCTAGATGTGTCCCCATAAAAGTTAACGTGTTTATGTGGAGGTTGGGTCTTAATAAGCTCCCAACGTTGGTGAACATGGATCGTAAAGATATTGATGTTGCTTCTCTTCTTTGCCCCATTTGTAGTGAGCATGTAGAGTGTATTGATCACCTCTTCTTCTCGTGTGATATGGCACGAGATATTTGGGCTCTTTTGGCGAGATGGTGTCAATTAGATATTCCGGAGATATCTAATATTGTGGAGTGGTTTTCGTGGTTAGATTCTAGCCACATTTCAAAGAAAGCGAGGCTCATTCTTGAAGGGATTGCGGCTACTATGATGTGGTCGATTTGGAACTTCCGTAATGCTTTGATTTTTTCGGCGGTTAAACCTAAAAAGGCGAATATTTGGGATTCTATTGTTCACCAATCGTTTTTGTGGATTTCATCTAGAAATCCTAAGTATAGAATAAGTTGGGTAGGTTGGTTAGGAAATCCTATTGATGATACTTTTTCATTGTAATTGTTTCGTTTTCTAGCTTTTGCTAGTTTTAATTTATGCCGCCGTTCAAAAAAAAAAAAAAAAATACTAGCAAGATAACACAATAATAAATCAACTTATGTTATGAATATCCACTAATGTATATAAGCTACCACCATTTCATATCTTTAATCTATGTGGGACTACAACTTGAAATTTTAAGAAAAAGAAAGCCCATGCAAGGGTTCCAAAAATTCGTAATTGTTTATAAAACTAATACAAGTTCGAATCACTATTTATATAAATACAATTGGATTAGGATATTGTCTATGCATTACTCTATAACCAACAACACAAAGCCATAGCTCCAAACAAATATGGACTCAAAAGTTCAAAGAGAGGGAAGGAATAAAATAAGGCTAGGTGACCAACCCATTTAGAAACTCACAGAACTGCAGAAGCCGTTGCATTTTCTTTCTCGCGCAAAAACATGTTGACCATAAGTAAAAATTTACCAAGACAGAAATAGCGTTTATAAAGATTAGTGGTGATAACTGATATGTCATGGAACAGCTTTTGCCTTACGTAGAAATGGTTTGATAAAGACTCTAAAGCATAATTCATAATCTTTTTGTGATACTATTAACGATGGTTTTTCATGGCGTATGAACTTGTTTGTGCCAATCAAATGTGTGCTTAAATCCATTTGCAGTTTTGCTGATATGCAAACATAATTCTTATATTTTCGCATTCTTACAGTGTTTCTCAAGATGTAATGAAACTTTACAATATTAAGACCGTTAGTACAAAACTTGGGCTCGATGCAAGGCCTAGTTTAAGCTAGCCCTTGTTGGAGTGAATTTTGGACTTGAAGGTTGATGATAAGCTTCTAAGAAAGAAAACATTGTTAGCCTCACCGCGGAAGAGGGACTTCCGCGGTCAACCTCCGGTGTGAGAGTAAGTAATGATTTTTAGAGAGATAAAGTGTTTAGAGTGTGAGAGAGATGAATATGTTACCGTTTGAGAGCGGCGAATGCTCTCTATTTATACCATGGCATTTGTTATCGGTTTCTTGGAACTCCGTACTACGATAGTGATATTTTTAGACGGCAAACCCCAGGTCCCCTCTCATTCTTGTCTTTTCATCGTGAGTGGCGTTTCCTTCGGAAAGGGGTTGTCGCCTTTCCTGTTTTGGGTCTGCCTTGGTTAGCTATATAATAGTTGATAACATTCCTTACTCTTTTTGGATTGGTTCATGGTCCTGGAACGTAGGTTGATCCTGGCGCGGAGTACGTCCGCGGCCGGGTTCCTAAACCGCGGCGCTCCTTAGCGGGGTGTTGTGACACAGCCCGGCTTTGGGGGAGTCGGGCCTTGTTCCGGCCCTAGTGTTCTTTACTATAGACGTGGTCTGGGCTGCTTTGAGTTGAGCGTGCCTGGCCCAATGTTTTTGGGTCCGGGGTACTATACGTGATCAAAGACTTATCTTTGAGTTTAGGACCAAATGTTAATATGTAAAAAGACTTTAGGGTGCGTTTGGTGTATATATGAATTTGGGATATGATTTGGATTTGGTTTATGATTTGGATTTGATAAATAAAAAATAAAACCCATGAAATTAATTATTTTTATATAGTTGAATTGACTAAAATCCATTATAATAAACTATAAAATACAAAAAGTAGTCATAAAAATATATAATAAATGCATGGGGCCTACAGAAATAGCAAAAGTAGCACAAAACCCACCCTTACCGTGAGGATTGTGTCAGAGGGGATGAAAGATACAAATTTTCGTTTGGACATAAACCGAACATATGAATTTACTCCTAAAGTCAAATATTTTCTTAAAATCATGCCAACCAAACAGGCCCTTAGTAGCATATAGGAAGATTTGTGATACTTTTTACATTGCTTTAGCGTATGCAAAACAACTAAGCCGAAATCATGAACATGATACGGAAAACTATACACAATGTTATGTCATATTAGCATTGTTACAATATTCAGTTAACCACCAAGCTCAATTTGTTGCATTATACTAAAGCACATGTATATATATTCGATTCAGGACACGTAGATTTATAGGTACACTACAAAAAAAATAGTTGATTCTTCACACTTTTCAAAAATGTGTACAATTTAACTACTTTATTAACACTTAATTATGTGTAAAAATTATTTACATTAATAAGTGTGGGAAAAAAATGTCAAAAAATAGATTTTTCACACTTATAGTTGTATCAAATAAAAGTTCACACTTTTAAGTGTAAAAAATTAGAAGATATTTCCACACTTTTAAATATGAAGGTTATTTGTAACACCCAAATTTTACACACTTTGAGAAAGTGTGGAGAATGCTTAAGTCCCCACACTTTAAGTAAGTGTGGAGAATTTTGGTCCACACATATAAGTGTGGACATTTCTTAGATTTTTTCACACTTAAAAGTGTGAACTTTTTTTTGACACAATTATAAGTGTGGAAAATTAATTGTTTTACTTATTTTTTTCACACTTATCAATGTAACTAATTTTTACGCATTATTAAGTGTTAAGAAATTAATAAAATTTTACGCACTTTTAAAAGTGTGAAAAAAAAAAGTGTGTAAATTAAACCAATTTTTTGTAGTGGTAATAAGTCAGGGTCCCTGTCCACCATGTATTTATCAGTTTGATCATATGGAGATACTGTAGTTCCATAAATGTTACTCGTAGTATATACATATCATGACCATGAGAATATATTTTCTTGAATATGAAATGTACTGCCTCTTTATGTGACATTTTGTTTATTCTGAGTTTGTTTTCAGTATATAAAACTGTGTTTTGCTCATAGTATTTTTACAAGTTGAACGTGATCAATGAAATTTAAAATGTTAAATATGTGACCATGTTAAGGACGACAATCCTAAAGGGGTTGGCAATGCATCACTCACACCATCACCCTTCACTCACAAACAACCAATCCCCTTATGCCACATCACCCTCCCACTTTTCGTTTCACCCACTCACTTTTTGTTGGCATCACATCACTCACTTCTTTTTTTTTTATCTTTTTTTTTTCTTTTTTAAATTCTATTTAAATTTATTAAAAACTAAAATTCATTAAAATTAAAATAAACATTACATAATATTATTAAAAAACATAAAATACCATTACATAATACTAAAAATCTAATTTTCGTGTCGACCCAACCGTATCTTCTTCATCTTCGTCAATCGTGGCAGCAAAAATATCGAGACTAGTATCGTTAGACCACTCGAACGGCTCATCTAAAAATAAAGTCGAACCAATTTTTTTAGGAAAAATTGCATATATATCCCTCCAAAAATGAATAATTGCATATATATCCTTTGTACAAGTTTTTTATGCACATAATACAATGGTTTTTATGCATGTTTTGGATATATATGCAATTATGCATTTTCGGAAGGATATATATGCAAAAACCCCATTTTTTTATGCGCCATATACTTGCGGTGTCGGATTTTTTTTTTTTTTTTTTTTTAGTTTGGATCGGTGGTGTTTTTTTTTGTTATGTTGTGTGTTTGTTTGATCATATATATATACAAAAAAGAAAAAAGTAACCATTGGTCCCATATTTACTCCCAACGTTCGAATAATTAAGTAAGCAACGGACATATTTCATATGGTAGAGTTTACCGCAAAAACCACCTCCCATGCGGTGTGGAGGCACCGGCGGCGGTGTTCCCACTCGGTGAGGGTACCATGCCGTGCCTCCCCGCATGCACTGCCAATGCCCTAATCGATCTATAACCATTAGTTATTCTTATATTATACATGTGTAGTTTTGTAACTTATAAACTAGAACTATCAACTTATGTTTTAAAATGTTACCAACAACTGAACTTATATTTAAGATCAATCAAAATATCACTGAATATAAAATTACTAGCTTCAAGACCCGCCCGATGGGCGGGCTAGCTCTATCAGTTTATTTCAATTAATAGTATATTAATAAAATAAAACATCAAAATACCATACGACTACGAATTCAATTAAAAAAAACAAAAAAGAACCCCAAAACTTAGTATACTAAAATACGACTAAATAAAAAGAGCTATACGACTAAACAAACAATTCTTTATAACTTTGTGCCATACATTTCAGTCTAGTACATTAAGTGGTGCATCATTTTTTTTATGAATTCAAACACACAAAAAGTCCCTATATTGGTGCTGATGAGTGATGACTGCAGTTCAGGAAAAAAATATATATCTCTCAATCATCTATATTTGACTTAAATTAATTGACATTGTACTTAAATATGTCAAATTTAATCAGAATGCAATTATATTTATGTTTTTGTATTGTTTTGTTAAGTTCAAATCTTTAATTGAAAACACCACATCTGTTCTCAAATCTTAAAACTGAGATTAGCAAACATTCAAAAACCATGGTTGCAGACCCAAAATAACAAAAAATTTGAGTTAGGCCTGCAAACTTTGAGCTCATGATACTGAGAAAGCCATGACATTACAGCCATGACACAAGTTGCTTCTTGCCATTCGATGACTCGCTGCCTGGTTCATCATCAACCCCTCTTTTCTTGGAATTTTCCTGGGTGTTGGGAGTTATCGATGTTGTTTGAGACTCCAAATCCTGCTAGTATCATACACAAAATGTCATCAAATTCCTTTATTGTATGTTTGACAATTGTAATTGACCAAATAAAAATACTTACCAATGGTGTGACTTCAGGGACACTTTTACTTGTCGCCTCATTATCCGGCTTGAATATTAAAAACAAAATAAAGGAATTTGTAAGATATTATTCAGTCAAATTTTTGCGATGAAAAGTTATGAGTAATTGTTGATAATTGTTTTTTCGCATTAATTTTATCCATTGTTACTTTGAAAGCATATTTTTTCTACCAATAATAGCAGTAATTTCATGCGGGAAAACACCATTATCTTCAGACTACATAACATTTTGTAAAATAAAAGGTTATAAGTAATGAATCTGAATTTCTCTAGTTTTGTCAACACTGATATGATATTACGATTATAGAAAAGCGTACCTTTCAATATTTATCGACCAACTGATATGCAGATCTCCCGACAACAACTTGCACCTCATCATTAAAAAGGGACAATGATATTGTATCGGTTTCATCATGGACCCTAATTTGCAAACGGAACCTAAAAACCAAAGAATCAGAAACACTCCATGGCATTCGTTTATGTTAACTGAATATCCAAAGAAATAAAATACTCACACTGTTTTGATGCTTGAAACAGTGCTTTTGCATTTTGAGTAGTAGCATTCAGTTGGGGCACCAGCTGGTTTTGGAGGAGTTTCAGACTCAAGATCGACAATATCGAATGACTTGACAACTTTCTTTTTACAACCTCTACATCCGACATACCACCACCCTTCTTCTTGAATTGCACAGATGGTTCCGAATTCTGACAATTACAGAAGTAACACCCTACGTTGATAAACATAACAATATAAGGTTGTGCAAAAATCTTTTTTATGAATAATATTATTAAAACATGGTTACGGGCAGTGTTTAGTAGGTTATATGTAACCTCTCGTAAATTTCCCTTACGATTAGTAAATGCATACAAATAAATAAAACGATGTTACGATAAATTAACACCATTTTACGGGTAACAATTTTTTTTTTATTATTATGATATGGCTTGATATTGAACCACTACAATAACTGTGATTGACCGTTTACCCAGGAACGATGCTTACACACAACCTAGGTCGCCTATAATTATTGCGAACGATAAATAATTATATAACGCGTTTATATTTAATAATACGTTTCGTCTAAATAATGAATACTATTTATATATTCCCCGAACCTACGAAACTTCCCGAGAACGCTCACTAATATTTTTGAACTTCGACACGATAATCGAGACACCCCAGGTGGGCCCCCAACACCCTTTGGGCCACGAATCCAATTACTAAACCAAACGGACTCCTTTATTTTTCTTTCTTTTGCTTGGGCCGACACCACCAGCAGCCCACAGTCCAAGCCCAAACGCACCCTTTTGTTATTTGGTTTTTGTTTCTGCCAGTCGCGACACTCCCAAACCCACCCTAGTATTTTACGATTTCTACACATAACGAACCAATTTTATTACACATTATGATTCGCCTAGTACCCAAGATACAGAAATGATAAATCTTACACCCCCACTCACTTGTTTACTACCCTAGAAATGACCAAAGCAAATCACCAAACGTTCTAAGGAGATAACTACAAAACGTGTCATAAACTTTCTTCCATGCCTCCCCTCCTCCCCTATAGCGAGTGAATGAACATTATGCATCCAAGGAAATGTCAGGAATGTACATGGAACAATCTTACAAGATCTAAGCTATGTAAGCATGCGATTGGACAAAAGGAGAGGCGTTACTATTCGCCTAACATGCACACACCAACACTTGTGATCTTAGCTTGTTTCTACCCTTCCAAAAACTGCCTATATAAGCCTCCCATGCAACCTTGGACGTTACATGCACTTAAACACACCACTACACATAAAAATACCAACGAGAAGAAGTAATGGAGGGACGGACGGATTGCTAGGAGAACCACATCTCACAACGAACCTAGGACGCCAAGCTTAGAACCTCTTGAACCTTGGAGGGACGTGAAGTGAACCACGGAGCCTTGTACCATTACACGAACCTTACACTTGTTTTTACGCCACCTTTGATAGGTGAGGTGAGACCTTGGAACCTTATTTCTATTTATATATATATATATATATATATATATATATATATATATATATATATATATATATATATATATATATATATATATATATATATATATACGTATGTTTATGATATGCACATTCACTTGGAACTTATAAATCGTAAATCTTAAAAACAACATATACGTTTTATGTGTTATACTATTATTTGGTTATGTCATTAACGAGAACCTATAAAAGATTTGAACTTATAATAACGTATACACACTAAAAATCATACGATTCTAAGTCATATGGACATGCACGTAATATACTAAAACACTTAGAATTATTTTGAGTTTTATTGTTTTTGCGTATTGAGTTTTGACCGTGTACTTTGGCCTCGCCATTCTAAATTTCAACACACGACCCGTTAATATTTTTGTACGATCTATTAGCCTAGCTTGTAAAGAAACGGGAATGATAAATACTTGGAGCTAATAACTTCGTTTGATCACTAAACGAGACCCAAAGTAAACCGATATTAGAACTAGTTTTCAGATTAATAAAAACCATACGTGGGCCAAAAAGCTCATTTCAGCTTATTACGATAAGCTGAGTGTATAAGCTGTTTTGAAATGTTTTTGTAACTTAAAATGATGGATTTCTATAAACTTAGTGTTCCCCCAAACCCCTTGGATCATAAAACCTTAACGGGCCCTTATTTTGGACTCGTTAAGCCCACTAAATGAAATAAGCTAATAATAAGCTAATAAGCTGTCGAATTAAGCTTTTCTAAATGTTCTGAGCTTATTGAAATAATAAAAATGTTAAGTTTTAAATTTGGAAATGTTTGGACCATTTTTGCAAATGTTCGAAGGTTAGGGACTAAAAATGTAAAGTTTGTAAACTTGGGTGAAAATTATAAAAACTGTTTTTCTAAAGGGAATAAACTGTAAATATTTGATATTTGGACTAAGAATGTAAATATTTGATATTTGGACTAAAAATGTAAATATATATAATTTTTGGATTAACGGCGTAAATGTTTTCCGTTAAGGGTAAAAAGTGTAAAATTGAGAAACATGAAGGATTGAATAGTAATATTGATTTTTTTTATATATATACTTATATATATATATTTGAATATATATATTAAATCGATAAATAATAAACATAACTTATATATATAAATACGAATAAAACGTATATAACGAATAACTAAATTTAGACGAATAAAACAATACGTAACCATTATCTATTTTTATACGACATAACACATCACGTATGCACTTTATCTGTTAGGAATACAAATATTCCTGTAAAAGTCTCGGTCACCTGATTATTGTAATAGCATTAAGATAGCTCGTAGTTTGTTTATTAGTTAGTTAGATATTAGTTTAGTTTAAGTAACACTGTGGAAGAAGGACGGGTCTTTACCCACTGTATGCCTGATCCACAGCCCTGGTGTGGGCGTTTTGTAGATAACTATAAATACCCCTCTCCACATGTGGAGAGGGTTGGAACTTCTAATCATTAAATTTCTTTTTCTTTCACTTTCTCTTTCTAGAGTTCTCACTCTCTCAACTCTCTCTCTCTAAAACTCTTACCATGGATACCTTAATCTTCCACAATCCAAGACCACCCGAAACCACATGAATCATCATAATATTTCGATCCTTACAATTGGTATCAAGAGCCAAGGTTTCATCGTAGGATTGTTGGTGCTCAAATTTGTGGCTTGATTTTTTGTTCGAAATATTTTTCAATCAATCACCTCGAATTGATTTTTTGGTTGAAGTGTTGTTGATGATTTGGTGGTATTGTTGTGTTTTGAGGTGTTAGTAGTTCTTAACTTTTCACTTGGGTTGGTTGAATTAGTTGTTTGGGTGATGTTTGATGTGATTTAGTGCATGATTCTTGGTTGAGATTAGCTTGTTTCTTGGTTGAGATTAACTCTAAAACAGGAAAAAGATGAAAAAGGACGAAAGTGACTGTTTTATCTCTATTATGCGATTAGCTTTGGTCAACTGCGGTTAGCTTTGGTCAACTGCGGTTATCTTTGGTCAACTGGGGTTATCTTTGGTCAATTGCGGTTATCTTTGGTCAACTGCGGTTAGCTTTGGTCAACTGCGGTTATCTTTGGTCAACTGCGGTTAGCTTTGGTCAACTGCGGTTATCTTTGGTCAACTGCGGTTATCTTTGGTCAACTGCGGTTTGCTCATTATTGCGGTTAGCTCCAGCGTTTCAGTTTGACCAAAGTTGACTTTTTACGTCAAAACTTCAAACGGTCATAACTTTTGAACCGTAACTCCGTTTTCAGCGAATTAGCTGTCAAAACGTCCGGAACAGGTTGAATATTGTGCAATTTCACCACGAAGTCATGAAACGAATTTTTCGAGGCCCAAATCACCTCCGGAGTGAAGTTTTTGAGGTTTTAAGTTTTCAGACCAAAAATTTCACCGTAAAAACTTGCATCAACCGAACCAAGATCACAACTAAACAACATATAACCTTGTCAATACAAACAATCACCACTCTTAACATAAAATCACATTCTGGTATCAGGATTGAGTATAAATTTTTGGCAACGATTTTGCTTGAGCCTCAAGAATCCAGGATTGAATATTAATCTGGGTTGTGATATTCTCGAGTTTAGTGGATATAATTTCGGGGTATATATATATGTCGACGTGATTACAGAGTGTTTAAGTTTGTCAGCATTGTGGATGCCTATGATTTGAGTGAGCCTGCAATTTAATTTTTGCGACTTGAGTTACAGTTGACAACTTGCGATTTGATTAATTGCGGTTCGTCAAATCGCGTTTTGATTTGTTACGACTTGACTGATTGCAATTTGACCAATTGCGATTTGACGTTGCGAGTTAACGCTTGCGATTTGACGTATTGCAATTTGGTTGTCTGCAATTTGACTTGTTGCGATTTTTCAAACTGCGACTTGACTTGCTGCAATTTGATCAAGTTGATACTTGACTTCGTTGACTTAAGTTTTGAAGATTAGTATTGCATCTCATCCTTAGATTCTTGTTTATTTCGTGGTTACTCTTGATGTTTTTTGTAAATCCCGCGAAAGATTCGATAGGCTGGACTTGGTTTTTGACATATTAAAACTTACGAGATCTGACTATTATCTTCGGGATAAGTTTGTGCTTCGAGAACAGCAGTAATTGGGTAATTACGGTGACTTGGTTGGTGTGTTAATTCACGGGTTGGTTTACTTAGTGTCACAAACATCTCAGGGTGGATGGACGCATGATGTTTGGTGACCCTTGCTCGAGTGTATTTAAGGTGATTAGACTTGGATGTTCAAGAAGTGGATATTGTAACAACCCGCATTTTCGGGACATTTCTCCTATTCACTATTCATCAGTTACTATTCATCGATTACTATTCACCGGTCACTATTCATCATTTACTATTCATCATTTTCGGAGTCAGTTTGTGATTCCGAGAAGCGTTCAAAAATTTTACTATTCATGTGACACTATTCATTCCCGGAGGGGAATCACTATTCATGATCATCATTCACTATTACGTAAACTGAGTTTACGAGTCTTTAAATTCGCGTAACCAGTTAGGTTTAGCTGCGAATTCATGCATCATTCATTAATGACACTTCATATAGACTAGAGTAGTCTACACATTATCATCATCACTTGAGAACCTACACGGATATGCATTATTTCAATTTACGTATGCTTAATTTGTAATTAACGATACCACTCAGTTTTACTACTAACGTATACCCAATACTCCCGACTATGATCCTAATATATTTACATACTCATAATAATAATATAAAAATTATATTATTATTTTATCCGGTGTTTTCTAAACAATTACTATATTTTACGGTCGGAGTTTATTACTCCGTCGGTTTGCGTTATTTCAACCCGATAATTATTTTAACACCCGATTATCATCAGGAATAATATTTTACAACTTTTACAACTTCGTCGTATTTTAATTCACCTCGGTAACATTTATTTTTAGTTAACTCGGTACCCGATAACACCTAAAATACAAAATATCTAACCAATACTTACACTTTGGGGACAAGCTCAATTAATGAGCCACCAACAAGCCTCCCCTTTTTACTCCTTGTTTCCCTCCTTTTGCCACCCATATGTCCCCCCCTTGGACCAACTTTTTGACCACCATTAATGCTAGACCATATATATATACACCTTTTCATCACAACCCTCATTTTAAACATACAACAACACTAGCACAAAAACTCTCTTCTCCTCCCTTTGTGTGTGAGAATCGGCCAAGAAAGGAGAACAAGAAGAAAACCATAAACTTTCAAGATCCAAGTGTTAATCAAGTCCTAATCATAATCTAGTTGGGGTTTTGTGGCAAAAACCCTAGGTTATTATACATAATCATCTTCAAATCACCTCAAAACTTCAAGTAAGCTTCAAAAACACTTTTGATCTTTTCATACTTTCATTTACTTTATATTTTTATGTATTTTCAAGATATATTGGTAAAACATGCAAGTATGTAAGATCCATACCACTTATTACTCATTTTGTTCTTATAAACATAGATCTATAATTTTTATTAACAATCTCATGAGATCCACCATTTTTGGTGAAGACTAGGAACCCATGACACCCTAAAAAGGTGTATGGTAGGGTTGGGTACTTGTAGAGTTGATTTGAGATAGTTGGGTTAAATTTTGAACAACCCTTGAACTAGAAAAGTTGATTTTGACAAACTTTCAAAGCTGCTGTCCATTTCTGTAAAACGTGGGAAACTCAGGGTCTAGGGTGTAACTTTGGACCAAAGATTTAGAAAATACATTCCGAGACGAAACTATGGCCGAAAACGGGGATAAAATCCGAGTTACGACGAAAAAGATATGCTATTTTCAAGATTAACGACTAAAACTATATTTTCTGAAATTATGATTCTGTCCCGATTTTTCAAGCTAGAAAAACTTAGATTAAATGATATCTAGACTAGCCGAGACCTTGAAAAACCTAAGGTATACTTGATTACCTTCGCGGGGATATAAAGAACATAGAAAACGGGCTTATAACGAAAAAGATACAAGCATTTGAACTTAGCCCATTTTTATAAATTTCCATCAGCTTTTCTATTATTATTTTGCCGCAAAACTGTCTTTGCGAGACACCACTTTCTCGGCTGTTTTTCTTTATGATCGGATCAGTTTGAGTCCGAGCCGTAGTTTTATGAAATCAAGATCTCCTAGCAAGCTTTTCAAATCAATTGGCCGTTCGTCGAATAGACTTATAACGAATAAACTACGACCTCATCTATATACCCGATAAACTATATATATTTTGACAGCTTTTGCTATAATGAAATTTTCTAAGTGTTGAACATAATATTTTCAAATAGCAACAATAAGAGTCGATTCTCTCATTGATCAAGACTCGTATAGCCAAAAGTTAAATAACACGACTTCAAGATATTGTTACAAGGTTTTCAAAAACGCCGAGCTTGACCATTAACACTTAACGTACAATATTTCGCGACTAGTTTTGCGAGGCCATTTTGGTCATATTTTCAAGTAATGAAAATGTTATTTTTGCGGCGAAAACCTTATATTTACCGATAAAACACCAAACGAGGATCGTGGAGTACCTTTTCAACACAACTACATGAAAAGTGGTTATTAACTTAACGAGACGTCAAAAATGTATTTTTCGACGATAAGCGTTATTTCCAAAACTAACGAGTGGTATCGATAGCATACGTACTTGCATGTGTAGCATCATTTCGTTTCTTACATGAGAAACTATCATTCATATTAGGTTGTGATTAGAGATCGTGCCTCATTTCAGTGTACCACTTTTGTCATCATAGCTATCGCACCAGGTGAGTTCATACCCCCTACTTTTACTTGTTTTTATAACTGTTTTGGGGGAGAATACATGCTCGTTTTTGACTAAACTCAATGCTTGAATGCGCAATTGTTTACTTAAACACTACAGTTTCTTTGAAGGCTTGATTGATTATTCAAATGCACCTATGTGTATATCGGTTGCATACTTGATTATTTTCTCGCATACACAAGCGTTTTATAAACATGCAACACACTTTATGAACTCTTGCTTTTATGCAACACACTTTATGAACTATTACTTTTATGCAACACACTTTATGAACTCTTGCTTTTATGTAACACACTTTATGAACTCTTGCTTTTATGCAACACACTTTATGAACTATTGCTTTTATGCAACACACTTTATGAACTCTTGCTTTTATGCAAACACTTTTATGGACCATACTGAAACTTATGCTTTATTTAAACTATTACGCGGACTAGCCTAAGCCCTTGAATCCCACAATGCCCAAACTCATGAACCGTCAATTCCTGCTGGGAAGCGCGAATGTTATAAATAGATCTATTGGTGGTGACTCCCCCGTTCGGTTTGACCGGATAGGCAAACGCGGGCGTATAACATGTCGAATTACAAGTGTAACGGGATAAACACTTGCCGGGCCTTTTTATTTAACATGCTTCTAGAGCATGCACACTGTTATAGCTTCGGTTGCATGAACTTAGCGCTAGCGTAATAGACTATTTTTCTATGTGATATTATATTTGTTGTAATGATCACACACTCTACTCATGGTCCACAATCCTGATTTTACTGTAAGGTAAACTTTATTTTTATGACATTGTGAGTTACACAATGGTCACAAAACTCTCTATTGTACTCACAACACTATTGTTTTAATACAAACTTATGAACTCACCAACCTCGTGTTGACACTCTTTAGCATGTATTTTCAGGTTTTAAGCAATGGGACGCTACTGGAGGTTTTGGCAGGGCATGGCATGGTCATAGAAGACTCTGATATTCACTTGAGGACCATTTTAAACTATTTTACGGGCCTACTTCCGCACTATATTTTAACGATGTAAATTCAATACTTTTGGTTAAATGATTTTATTCTAAATGATTGAAGTGAAAACCAGTTTTGAACTTGTGTTGTAATACCAATTGAGTTACACCCCAGCTACATGTATGCTTCCGCTGGACCCGATTTTGGGGGTGTGACAGATATATACAATTAAGGATGGAAGGTTGGGTATATATCACTACCTATATTTAAAGGAGTTACGTTGTTGTGCTCAATATAGGTTCTAAATCACGATTTTAGTGCAAGTATAAGTCACTAACTTGTCCTTTATCATGCTTCATCAAGAGATTGTTGCTTCTCAAGCTTCTAATGGGTTTGTAGTACAAGAACTTCTCAAGAGATGGTCAGACTTAAAGACATGAGGTGATTTGTTTAGAGACGTGCGTTAACCTGTTACTCACTCTATAGTTAAGCACATTTCATCCAGTGGTCTAGCATATTCCGAACTTCAATGAATCATTAATCTGCTAAATCATTGATGAGGAGTCCAGCAAGGTGTTACTACAAGCATGTATTTATCACCATCTTCTCTGCAGTAGGTTTATGTGTCTCCTTCCAGGTATCTGTTTTGCACATGTCAAATTCACAACTATCACAGACTTTCAGTTTTTGGCAAAAAGGTCATTGGATGTCCTTTCTGAGGGGGAGAATTTGCGCAAGTTTCCTAGCGATTCCGTCTCCTGTAGTGTGAATGTTTGCAGTTCCGGTTTCAACAATTCAGGATTCAGTGGGTCAGTCTTTAGAGGTTTGCTCACTCTTTAGCGACTATCTCTAACTTATTGGCAAGTTACTAAGTGATGAGATTCGTGTGATTGGTTAATCATTTTGCAATTGGTGAATTGTTGTAACTTAAGTCGTTTCGATTTATCAAATTGTTATCTGATGTTGTGAGTTAATCCTTACAACTGGACTAATCTCAATTTGATATATTGTAACTTGACTTGTCACGACTTGACACTTAGTGCGGATTGTGACTCATCCGGTATCTCTCTCTTAGTTTAACTTGCTGAATATATCTTCCGGTTTCTTTTGTTGACTTTAGTAAAATCCCTAGAAAGAAACATTTCTCGGTTTAAGTCACTTAAGTTGTAAAATCCCGTTTGAAGATATTGAGATGTCGACTGTTTCGGATGACATTCAAGTAGTTGGGTCAGACAGCTATGTTTGATTGGTCTGACTATGAGTCATGGGCACTCCTAAGAATTTGCGCATGTTTCTTCTCACTTTGATTGCTCAACCGCACAAAATGATCACGAAGCTAATTTGGTATCCCTTGCTTGAGGGTGAAGTTGGATTTCACGAAAGAGTATACCTATTTTATCTTGAAATCGGGGATGGTTGGATGCAGGATTTCAATGATAGCTTGCTCGCGCATATGATGTAAGTTGAAGACTTGGGTTATCTAGTTTCCAGAAGTCGGGGTGGATGGTTGAAGACCTGGTTAACTATCACTTAAAGGAGTTACGTTATTGTACTCAGTGTCACACGTTGATGACGTTGTGGATAATCGCAATAGGTGATGATTGTCTCATACTTTGTCAAGATAGTATTGAGTACTTAGAGATTTGCATGGTTCACAAATTCTCTACACCGTTCTTCCTAAAACAATGCAAGCTTAGGTAACAAACTTGAGTAATTCTACTTCATTTTCAAGATTGGTATATCGGGTTCCTTCATCATGTGGCCAAAATTGATTGTGTTCAAGGTTGGTTAATTGGACAAAGACTTTAAAATTGTGATGTGATCTGTAATTCTCACCTGATATTCTTAACCCAAACTGATGTTTGCCATAACCAAATCAGTCATGCCACATTCAACCTGTTACTATCTCACGGTTTCTTCTTGGTTTTGTAAAATCCCGCGAAAGAACTTATTTCTCGGTTTAAACTATAGATTTGTAAAATCCCATGATGATGGGCTATGTGCTCTTGACCATGGTCGGGTTAAAACCATTATCAAAGTTCAGCCATAACATCACAAATGGCTGGATTGAGGCATTGAATTGACAAAATGTGACTACGGGGTTAGTTCAGTATTATTTATTTGAGGCTGAAGTGAAATTTCATGGGTGCGTGTACTTAGTATCTGAAGATATCGGGGAGGCTGGATGAAGATTCTTCGAGATCCTTGTTCGAGCTTTCAATACAATGACAAGGACTTGGATATCTAGTTATTTCTTCTTTCTCTCTATTGCAAAATAACTATCACTTTAAGGAGTCACGTTGTAGTGCTCAGTGTCACACGTAGTTGTGGATATTCAAGAGGTGATGTACATCTTATACTTGATGGTTGGTTGGTTGAAGAGTATAGATTACTTAGGAATTCGATGTTGCACGAAGTCTCTACACCGCTCTTTGTCTCGCATTAGTACAAGTTTAAGTCACAAATTCGGGTCATATTACTTAGGTCTCAAGTTCATCATATTGGGTTTCTCTCCATCAGTAGTCACGACATATATCCGACAGAATGATAATGGGGTTGGTAACGAGTTAGCAAGAGAGTAGATGAAAAGAGAGAGATGTCGTCTGAATACATCAGTTCAGGCCTCGTTCTTCAACAAATGACGTCTGTTCACATCAGTTCAGGCTTCGTTCTTCAACGACTATGACGTTTGAACACCTCAGTTCAAGCCTCGGTCCTCAACTTCATCACTATGGCATCTGCTGACAACACTTCAGGCCCCGTTCATCAAAGAAAAGAAAGGTGTACGATTCAGTGCACTTTATCTTCAAAAGAAGAGGAATCTTCTTACTTATGGCCATTCTCATCAACAAGTTCATTCTCTTTCCGTGCTTATTCTGTTTTCAAGTGGATCGGCGCATATTGGAGTATTCTATTATTCACTTATTCAACCAAAACTTGCATTCGACAGGCATATGCAATTTTTGAGGGGGGGGGGGGGAAAGGGTGAATAAACAACATGTCAGTCCTTAAGAACCGTCAAGTGGAGCTTCCTACCGTTGATGGTATTCATATTCACTAGTTCAATCATCAAAAATTGCAGTTGGCTGGCATATGCAATTTTTTAGGGGGGGGGGGGGAAAGGGTGAATATTAATCTACATGTTGGATGATGATTGAGAAATGGTCATACGACTCCTGAATACGTCAGTTCAGGAGTCGTACAAACCATGGTTCTCCAACACTACTTCTTCCTCTCTATCAAGGTGTTGAAGAACATGGTCATGGAATGCTAATCGACATCGTCTCACGGGCTGATTCTATCAGTAACAAAGGGTGTCTAGTCAATGCTTCATGTATACGTCATCAGGCTACATGTACACATAATGATGATGATTCCGATTAATCGTAACCATCATGGGGGAGAGAAATGTGTACACCAAGGACGCACAAAAGGTTCACGTGATCGGGCTTAATCGTGTATTCCGGTGTTGAAAAGCCGCAGAGATGATCAGTGGTTCAACTTGTCACCTTGGTATTAACGTTTCACTGTTACGTCATGGTATGATTAATCGTAACCATCAGGGGAGAGAGAATGTGTACATCAAGGACGCACAACAGGTCTACGTGATCAGGGCTTAATATCCAAGGATGGGTACATTCTATAGATGATCAGTGGTTCAACTTGTTACTTTGGTGTTATACTAAAGACTGAAAAAGGTCGAGTCGTCAGTATATTCTTTATTCTCGGTTGGGTGTTATCGTCTCATGTGTGCGCTGCGGGCTGATGGGTTATATGTAAGGTTACTGGAAAGCATTTGGTGAGATGAAGATGGTTGGTATTCTGTTCCTCCATATTGGGCAATCTTGAAGTAGGTCGTGTCTACTGTCTTCTCTACATTCTTCGCTATGTGATTAGAAGACTAAAGACGGCATGTATTTGGTTATCAAAAGACCTCTTAATTTTATGGGTGTTCGTCCAAAGTCTTCCTTCTATTGTGGGTGTTCATCAGAAAGGTTGTCAGGATTGGGGGAGAGCACTAATTAGGGGAAAGTGTAATGCCTGAATTAATCCCTGGTTAAATGTGCTCACGTTACTCTTCAGCATGTCAAATGATGGAAGCGGAGAAAAGTCTGGAAGCTGAGGAGTAATGATTTTGGTTTGGTATCCTTTGTACATATCTTATACCAATACGTAAATAGAAACCTATAAAAACCATAAAAAATCTGAAAAATCATAAAAAATACAAAAATATTCTTCTCACGACATGTCTCTTGTGTAATCAATATTATGTACGTTTCTAGAAATGTCATTCAATAATGACACGGAATCATACATATGCTTGAGCAAGAGTTTTTCGGTTTCAAATAAAGTTTTTTTTTTTTTCTAAAACATGTCGTTCCTCAAAATATTCTTCAAAAATATGGCTTGTAGTCATTTCAGGCTACAACCCGGTCTTCAAAAGTATGGCTTGCTATTACTTCAGATAGCAACCCGGTTTTCAAAATAAGGAAAACACGTCGCCAAAAAGACGGTTGTTCCTTGCAAAGGGTGCCGTTCATCCGAGCGTGAATTACTTTATATTCATGCACCCTCGATCTGATGTACGCTTAAGTGCATCATTTCTGGCAAAAGAAGAGAAGTCTTCTTTACATCTCAAATGCTTTTCCTTCAAAGATTCTTCGGGAAAGTATTTGCTCCAAACTTGGTGGTACCATGGTTTTTGAAGATCAAACAAACCTGAAGAGTTGTTTAAAATTACCACTCAATCGATGCTATAAAAATTAATGCTTTATGCAAAATGTTTAATTTTAAAATGTGTCATCGATTGAGGGGGAGAATGATTTCAAAAACTATACATCATCAAAACAATGATCTTTGTGCTTAACTACAAGTGGATTAAGTGCAAGTGTCATGTGTTAGTATATGAATTTTTCATGAGTTTATTGCTAAACTCTACATCATTTATAAACTCATCATCCCTAACACATGACATACTCCCTCAAGGATTGAGGGGGAGCTTAAGTGTCGTCTCAAAATCAGTCCTTCTTAAAATATGACGCATCTTTCTCCCAAAATCTCTAAACTTATTTAAATCACTTGGGATCACAAATCTCAATTGGTTTGAAATTTTTGATCGGGGGAGAAGATGTGATTTAAATATGAAAAACTGATTAGAATGTGATGTTTTGAACCAAAACCCAAATATATGCTCTTCCCTATGTGCTAAACTCCTTTGTTATATCAATGCACATTTTGAGGGGGAGCAAATGGTTTGTGAAAAAGGATCCTTGCATCTTACGAGATCGAGACCCAGATTTGACTCATGAATTGACGAAACACTAATGTCCTGAATCGAAAGGACTAGTCCTGGACGGGTAATAACTTCAAGCTGGTTCAACCAGTGATCTAAGCGTGTCTCGAAGAGGACTAGTTTAAGTAGAATGTACCGTTTCGAGAAACCTTGGGTGAACCTGATCGGGCCGGGTAATAACTTCAAGCTAGTTTATCTAGTGATGTAAGCGTGTCTCGAATGCCCGGTCATGATCATTTAAGGTAGATCAATTCAAAAAGTGCAACTCTTTCCGACATGTGCAAATTTTCAGATCAATACATATGAGCACATGTTAAGGGGGAGCGTTTGAAAATGATAAAACTCTCAATGTGTTAACAAAATGTATTTCTCAATCATAAACACGTTGAGAGAATTTTCAATGATTTGGTGTATGGCAACATAGGATAGTCATGAAGTTATAAGGTGGCTAAGGTTAGGAATACCGTCCTATGATCCGCCAGAGCCGGAGGGATCTACCCATGGACAATACCGAATAGATAGTATTAGAAAGTCCGTAGGTATGGTCATGAAAAAAAAGGAGAATTGTGAGAATGGGGAAAGAAGGGGTTGAAGAATGAAAAAGAAATGAAATATGAAAGGGTGAAAAGAAATAGCCCTCCAATTATTCAACCTTAGGGCAGAAACCGGGTTCAATTCATAATCTACTAATTGTTGTTAAGGCGACATTGGTATTGAAGACAAGTCGTCATGGACCCAGTGACGCACTGCACTAAACCTTCTAACTACTCAAGTTCTCTAAAAAGAACTTGTTTCATTCTCACGGGGAACTGGTGTAATCTATCGACTCATCTCTTAGAGATGGTTGATATTGAAGCAGGAGACCTCTCCCTAATCTCCGCATAGGAAAACCAAATGCACTTATTGAGTCTAGAGCCTCGAGATACATAAAAAGATCTCATAGGAACACGTGCTACTTCTACCCTGGTTGTTCAACATGAAGGACACCAGTGGTAAACTTATGAGTCCTATGCAGATCTTATCAATCTGCCTGAACATTTATGAGGGATGTTGTGTTAGTAACTCCCAATGATTGAATGGAAATTCCTGCCAGGGTTAACATCAAGCAGCCCTGAAAGCAGTTCACTTCGGTAATTCCTCGTGGATTACGCTTAGTGGTCGCGGTGGTTTCAAATGGTCAACAGTCGTGGAGTGATCTCCAGCGACTCACCTAATCGTTGATATACTACGGTACGATCTTAAAAAGCCCTCTGTGGGTTTTCGATTAGGAACGGTCTTGGTAAGGATTAGAGAGAGTTTTTACACTATGCTGTTGACAATCTCTAATTCCAAACCTATAAGTACCGGATGATTTGTTGCTAACTGTCTACTTGCAGGAATTTCTAACGGCTGCGGGTGATTGCTGAAAAGATGCTGATCCGTCAACATATGCTAACACTTCAACTTCATAACTCAAAAGATATCATGATCATTGAATGGGCTTCAACCGTGCTTCCTCAACTCTGATAAAGAAGATCATGATCCTGAAAAGTGTGAGCATGCCAACACAGAGAGATTCATATCACATGGAGACGTTACTACTCCAAGATGACTTTCAAACATTCTTTTGGATGATGCAGCTGATGTTACTTCCAAAGATCATCCATCACATTGAAGGTGTCATCTAGAGTCTTCCACTTAAAGCACAAAGATCTCTACTATGAAGAATCAGATCCTACGAGCTACAGAGACGAAAGAATGCTTAAAGACCAAAGAGCTTAATTTCAAAGGTGACCTCGCTTAGGGGGAGATTGTTAGGAATACAAATATTCCTGTAAAAGTCTCGGTCACCTGATTATTGTAATAACATTAAGATAGCTCGTAGTTTATTTATTAGTTAGTTAGATATTAGTTTAGTTTAAGTAACACTGTGGAAGAAGGACGGGTCTTTACCCACTGTATGCCTGATCCACAGCCCTGGTGTGGGCGTTTTGTAGATAACTATAAATACCCCTCTCCACATGTGGAGAGGGTTGGAACTTCTAATCATTAAATTTCTTTTTCTTTCACTTTCTCTCTCTAGAGTTCCCACTCTCTCAACTCTCTCTCTCTAAAACTCTTACCATGGATACCTTAATCTTCCACAATCCAAGACCACCCGAAACCACATGAATCATCATAATATTTCGATCCTTACATTATCGATTACTCATAATTAATAATAAACGTTCGCAATAAAACGAGACTTAAGAACTGAAATGTGCCATATCTTATAGGTTGTGTGTGAAGTCGTTGCCTTGCATCGTTGAGACTACGTTTGTTCTACTATCCTACTAAGGTGAGTTCATAGCCCACACTTAACTGATTTCTGTGGGGGGGATACATGCTCAAAAACCGAACACAAGTCTTTTCCTGATCTTATTATTGCTTAAGTAGCTATTGCCAAAAGTCCCTCGATCATGAACCTTAATCACTTGAAAGGTGAACGTAAATAATTGTGAATAGATCTATTAGGGATTGAAAATCCCCATTTGGTTGCTAGAGGAAAGTCACCAAATGCACGTTATTTGAATATAATAGGTTACTGGCAAATACATATCTTGGGGGCTATATATTTTACATCATTATTATGAAAATATTGATGTCTGTTGAATCGTTGAGTGTCATGAGCTTAATGCAATAATGAATGTGATTTCTAACTTGTTTATTTGTATCGATATTACAATAAACATCTATCTCTTGTGTTCAAACTCTAAATTATAAACCTATGAATTTCACTCAACTTTTGTTGACTTTTAGCATGTTTATCTCAGGTAACTAAATGGAATGGATGGCAACGGCACGAAGTGGGCAAATAAAGAAACGTTTATTTCTCTTTAAATAAAACTTGTTGTCCAATAACGAATTCTCTTGGAATTATGAATATTTGGTATTTTAAATAAAACTTAAAACGATCACTTGAATCGTTTTCTATAATTGTGACGAAAGATCCACAATATAATACCCCAAAAGTCTTCCGCTGACATTTTAAGTCTTCCGCTGTATTGATTGATTTTGGGGGTTTTATAGAATGGCATCAGAGCCACGGTTATAGTGAACCAAGTGTTTTTTGAACATTGGACTATAACTACACTTTAAACGGGACAAAATTTTTCATAAAATACCATCCTACGCCCTTCGTGCCTACGCATCCCAGTAATTGGTAAAAAGTATTATTTACCCTATAGCATTTTAAATTGGTTATAATTATGCTTACATTTACTAATCGGGAAATTTATTACAGTGTCATGTCTTCGAACACCCACCCTATCAGCTTGTCCTCAAACTCAGGAACTGAAGATGTTACTTCAGCCTATGCTACCTCACCTATGCCTATGTCTCCTGCTACCGACAGATACATGCAAAGCCAGCAATTTCTGCCAGCATCTGACACAGAGGCTTCTCCTCTGGCAACATCTGGTCCGATTCGCCGATCTAGGCAAATTAGACAACTTCAGCCGTATGAAGCAAGTACTGCTGTACCAGCACCAGCTCTTGTCATACCACCTGAATCAGTTGTGCCATCACCACCTGCACCACCAGTAATACCACCAGTACCAACTATCTTCTACAGCCAAACTACTACTGTGCCACTAACACCATCACCTATAGTATCACCTCCACTAGCATCACCACCAGCACCTTACCGAAGTGTCCCTCTATCACCTCACCGAAAGACTTACCCAATCCGCCCAACCACCACAGAATCTAGTATTCACCGTAGCCGCCGAAGGACCCACAAGCGAGTAGATGCTCGTAAATGGTCTTTCTTATTGCCCATTATGCGATATTGGAGATCTCAAGAAGGAACACCAACAACAAGCGAACTTGGGGAAAGTTCTTACTCTACCTCCCGAATTCTGCCAGTCACTGGGGAACCCATACACCATACCATACCATTGTTAGCTGCAAGAATGGTTCGCCACGAAGACCGACTTGATTCCATCGCTAGTATACTCAACAAGATTCCGCAGGAATTTCTAGAAACCTTTGAAGATGATATGAACAGTCTCATAATTGGTCATCTTGCAATAGAAGATAAGGTCGAAAAGTTGGATTCTTTCTTTATTTTGGGAATCAATGGAATTCATAGGAGCTCTATGTGGGGCTAACACTTTGACCGAAATAGCATTGGGGACTTTAGACCGAGAAATTGAAAGGATCAACACTGAAAACCTACGCCTTAGGCAAGCCCTGCTAGAAGCTCGAGAAAGGGAAAGGACTCGAGATCAAACCATGGAAACCATGTCCACTGCCATTCAAGAACTCTAAAACCGCCTAGACAAGGCCTTAGGGAAACCATGAGACAATCACCTTGTTAAGAAAAATCAATGTCTTACAAATAAGAATATCTTGTCATGTTTTGTAAACATTTGCACAAGTACCAATAAGTGTTGTAACACCTTGACATTGATTTATGGAAGTTTATTTTATCTTTATCTACGTTGCAAACTTTATACACTATATCGTATTATATTGGTTCATACAGGTCAAACTTATTTGTTATGTGTGTCATCCCAACATACGAAAATTTACGATGATCGAATCATTGTAACTACGACCTATATTTAACTATTCATTACTCGATATGTATTTTCAACATGATAAGATTATTATAAATGTTCTAATAATATACCTTCTTTTATAGCAACATGGCTAGAACCAGGAGAACAACCACGAACGCCGCACCAGCAAACCCCGAAGTTATGACCCCGGCTGCAATCCAGCAAGCAATCGCTGACGGCGTTAATGCCGTTTTAGCTGAACAAAACCGTAATAGAGACGGAAATGCACCGGCACCCCGCTACTGCACATACAAAGACTTCATAGCATGTCAACCAACGTATTTCAAAGGAACTGAAGGAGTGTCGGAATTAGCTCAATGGTTTGAAAGAAGTGAAACTGTTTTCCAAAGAAGTGGATGCTCGGAAAACAACAAGGTAAGCTTCGCAACGGGAACACTAATGCAAGACGCTCTATCCTGGTGGAACTCTACCGTTCAAACACTAGGAGCAGAAGCAGCACATCAGCTTACTTGGATTGAATTCAAGGCTAAAATACTAAAGAAGTATTGTCCCCGTTCCGAACTGCGAAAACTCGAGGATGAGTTCCATGCCTTAATAGTGAAAGGAGTTGATTTGAGAAGTTACAACCGGAGATTCCAAGAACTTAGGATACTATGCCCTACCATGGTACCCGATCATGAGAAGACATTAGAGAAATATGTCGAAGGACTCCCTAGGAGTATTGAAGGAAATGTCACCTCAGCAAATCCGCCAACCTTGGAAGCAGCAATGGAACTTGCTCAGAAACTTCTAGATCGAGAAGTGAAATGCAATGAACTTAAAAGGAAATTGGACGATAAAAGAACCACTCACCATCACAACAACAACCAGCAAAGCTACAACAATCATCACCGCAACAACAACCAACGCAACAATAATAGGAACCACCAACCATATCCCAACACTCGAAGCACTCAACAGCAGAATCAAAGACAAGAAAAACCCCGAGTCTACACTGCCACGGAAGGTGTAGGGTACAACGGGCAGAAACCCCTGTGCCAGCGATGTAAACTTCATCACGAGGGTCGTTGTACCGTCCGATGTGACAAATGTCATAAAATCGGTCATCAAACCAGAAACTGTCGGATTCCGGCTACAGGAAGCAACACACAGGTTGTATCACCCACTTGTTACGGATGTGGAGAAGTAGGACACATCCGGAGGAACTGTCCAAAAAGGAATGAACCAATCAACGCTCCAGCTAGAGTATACCTTCTCGGATATGGAAACGGGCCCGATGTAGTCACCGGTACGTTTCTACTAAACCATCATAATGCTAGAGTATTGTTTGATTCGGGCGCCGATAAGAGTTTTATATCAGATATGTTTGCCCCTTTACTTAATGTTACCCCCTCTAAGCTAAACACCACCTACGAAGTCGAAATGGCTGACGGGAATTTAATAGATACCAATACTATCATGAAAGATTGCACCCTAACCTTATCCGAAAAACCTTTTGCCATTGATCTTATGCCGGTTCAACTTGGTAGTTTCGACGCTATCGTCGGCATGGATTGGCTATCCCACCATCGTGCTAGGATCCACTGTGACGAAAAGGCCGTCCATATACCACTCAAGGATGAAACACTCATTGTCCAGGGCGACAAAAGCAAACCTCGATATGGAATTATCTCATGTATACGAGTAATAAAATACATGAAAGAAGGATGTCAAGTATTCATGGTTCAAGTTACGGAAAGTAAGTCATCCGAGAAGCAGTTTGATGACGTTCCTATCGTAAGGGATTTTCCTGAAGTATTCCCTGAAGAATTACCTGACATTCCACCCATACGTCAAGTAGAATTTTAGATTGAACTAGTGCCTGGAGCGGCACCAGTAGCTAAAGCACCTTATAGACTAGCACCATCTGAAATGGAAGAGTTGTCAGAACAACTAAAAGAATTATTGGATAAAGGATTTATTAGACCAAGCTCATCACCTTGGGGAGCCCCAATTTTATTCGTTAAGAAGAAGGATGGATCCTTTCGAATGTGCATCGATTACCGGGAGTTGAATAAACTTACGGTAAAGAATCGATACCCATTACCTCGAATTGATGATATGTTTGATCAATTGCAAGGATCGAGTGTGTACTCAAAAATTGATCTGAGATCAGGGTATCATCAGCTAAGAGTTCGAGAAGAGGATATTCCAAAAACTGCGTTCAGAACGCGCTATGGTCACTACGAATTTCAAGTAATGCCGTTCGGTCTGACCAATGCACCAGCAGTTTTCATGGATTTAATGAATCGAGTATGCAAACCTTACTTAGATAAGTTTGTAATAGTATTCATCGACGATATTTTGATCTACTCTCGCAACGAAGAAGAACATGTGGGACATTTACGAATCATTCTAGAACTGCTCAAGAAGGAAGAATTGTACGCTAAGTTCTCTAAATGCGACTTTTGGATTCACACCGTACAGTTTT
Organism: Artemisia argyi; assembly: GCA_030686995.1. NCBI lineage: Eukaryota > Viridiplantae > Streptophyta > Magnoliopsida > Asterales > Asteraceae > Artemisia > Artemisia argyi. The sequence goes on along the minus strand of CM060709.1, from coordinate 44,015,414 downwards.
TAGGACACATCATCGATAGTCAAGGCATTCACGTAGACCCTGCAAAGATTGAGGCTGTTAAATGTTGGTCATCTCCTACAAACCCCACGGAGATTCGTCAATTTTTAGGTCTCGCAGGTTACTACCGAAGATTTATAGAAGGATTCTCCAAGATTGCAAAACCTTTGACTAAACTGACCCAAAAGAATGAGAAGTACATCTGGGAAGAAAAGGAAGAAGCAGCCTTCCAGTTGTTAAAACAAAAGCTTTGTGAAGCTCCAATATTAGCCCTCCCAGAAGGAAACGAGGACTTTATAGTATATTGCGACGCATCTTATCATGGACTAGGAGCGGTCTTGATGCAAAGAAGCAAAGTGATAGCTTACGCATCTCGGCAACTGAAGAAACATGAGGAAAACTACACGACTCATGACTTGGAGTTAGGAGCTGTAGTGTTTGCACTCAAGTTGTGGAGACACTACTTATATGGCACCAAATGTACCGTATACACCGACCACAAGAGTCTTCAACACATTTTGGATCAGAAGGATTTGAATATGAGGCAACGTCGCTGGCTAGAGTTGCTCAGCGATTATGATTGTGAGATCCGTTACCACCCAGGAAAGGCTAATGTAGTAGCAGATGCGTTAAACGGAAAAGAACGATTGAAACCCCTTCGAGTTAGATCACTAGGGATGACTATCCACTCACCCCTTCCATCCCAAATCCTTACTGCGCAGAACGAAGCACTTAAAGAAGAAAACCGACCCAAGGAGAAGATTTACGGTATGCCCGAGAATAAGAATGGGTTCGGGAAGAAATCCGATGGAACACTGTGTTTCAAGGACAGAAGTTGGATCCCTATGATCGGAGGTATTCGTGAGCTCATCATGTATGAGTCCCACAAGTCAACATACTCCATTCATCCAGGTTCCGACAAGATGTATCAGGATTTAAAGAGACTATATTGGTGGCCAAACATGAAGGCTGACATCGCAGAATATGTCAGTAAATGTTTGACATGTTCAAGGGTAAAGGCAGAACATCAGAAACCTTCAGGCTTACTTGTACAACCAGAACTTCCTATGTGGAAATGGGAACGAATCACCATGGACTTCATCACCAAACTCCCAAGAACCTCATCCGGACACGACACAATATGGGTTATTGTGGATCGTCTAACAAAATCCGCTCATTTTATACCCATCAAAGAAACCGATGAGATGAATACACTAGCTCAGATATATGTGAAGGAAATTGTCACTCGACATGGAGTACCAATTTCGATTATCTCGGATCGAGATAGTCGTTTCACCTCTCACTTTTGGAAATCATTACAGAAAGCCTTAGGAACTAAACTAGATATGAGCACAGCGTACCACCCTCAAACTGATGGTCAAAGTGAAAGAACTATCCAAACCTTGGAAGATATGCTCCGAGCATGCGTTATCGATTTTGGAAAAGGTTGGGATAAGCACTTACCATTAGCAGAGTTTTCATATAACAATAGTTACCACACCAGCATAAAAGCAGCACCATTCGAAGCACTGTATGGTAGGAAGTGCAGATCGCCCGTCTGTTGGGCAGAAGTCGGAGAAAGACAACTTATAGGACCAGACCTTGTTCGGGAAACAACCGAGAAAATCATTAAGATTAAGCAACGCTTACAAGCAGCCCGAGATCGACAGAAAAGTTACGCAGACCTAAAAAGGAAACCCATGGAATTTCAAATAGGAGACAGAGTCTTATTGAAAGTATCTCCCTGGAAGGGAATGGTACGATTTGGAAAGCATGGAAAGTTGAACCCTAGATACATCGGTCCGTTCAAAAATCCTGGAAAGGATAGGACCCGTGGCTTATAGACTAGAACTACCCGAAGAACTTAGTCGGATTCACGACATCTTTCATGTGTCAAACCTTAAGAAGTGTTTATCCGATGAATCTCTCGTGATTCGATTGAAAGAGATTCGACTAGATGATAACCTTATCTTTACCGAAGAACCCATTGAAATCATGGATAGAGAAGTCAAACAACTAAAACAGAACCGTATCCCTATTGTCAAAGTTCGTTGGGACTCCAAGCGAGGACCGGAATATACCTGGGAGTGCGAGGATCAGATTCGCTCCAAGTACCCACATCTCTTCACCTAAGACACCCTTGACAACTATCTTAGACTACAATTCCGGGACGGAATTCCCTGTAAGAGGTAGGTAATGTAACCTCTCGTAAATTTCCCTTACAATTAGTAAATGCATACAAATAAATAAAACGATGTTACGATAAATTAACACCATTATACGGGTAACAATTTTTTTTTTATTATTATGATATGGCTTGATATTGAACCACTACAATAACTGTGATTGACCGTTTACCCAGGAACGATGCTTACACACAACCTAGGTCGCCTATAATTATTGCGAACGATAAATAATTATATAACGCGTTTATATTTAATAATACGTTTCGTCTAAATAATGAATACTATTTATATATTCCCCGAACCTACGAAACTTCCCGAGAACGCTCACTAATATTTTTGAACTTCGACACGATAATCGAGACACCCCAGGTGGGCCCCCAACACCCTTTGGGCCACGAATCCAATTACTAAACCAAACGGACTCCTTTATTTTTCTTTCTTTTGCTTGGGCCGACACCACCACCAGCCCACAGGCCAAGCCCAAACGCACCCTTTTGTTATTTGGTTTTTGTTTCTGCCAGTCGCGACACTCCCAAACCCACCCTAGTATTTTACGATTTCTACACATAACGAACCAATTTTATTACACATTATGATTCGCCTAGTACCCAAGATACAAAAATGATAAATCTTACATCCTCACTCACTTGTTTACTACCCTAGAAATGACCAAAGCAAATCACCAAACGTTCCAAGGAGATAACTACAAAACGTGTCATAAACTTTCTTCCATGCCTCCCCTCCTCCCCTATAGCGAGTGAATGAACATTATGCATCCAAGGAAATGTCAGGAATGTACATGGACCAATCTTACAAGATCTAAGCTATGTAAGCATGCGATTGGACAAAAGGAGAGGCGTTACTATTTGCCTAACATGCACACACCAACACTTGTGATCTTAGCTTGTTTCTACCCTTCCAAAAACTACCTATATAAGCCTCCCATGCAACCTTGGACGTTACATGCACTTAAACACACCACTACACATAAAAATACCAACGAGAAGAAGTAATGGAGGGACGGACGGATTGCTAGGAGAACCACATCTCAAAACGAACCTAGGACGCCAAGCTTAGAACCTCTTGAACCTTGGAGGGACGTGAAGTGAACCACGGAGCCTTGTACCATTACACGAACCTTACACTTGTTTTTACGCCACCTTTGATAGGTGAGGTGAGACCTTGGAACCTTATTTCTATTTATATATATATACGTATGTTTATGATATGCACATTCACTTGGAACTTATAAATCGTAAATCTTAAAAACAACATATACGTTTTATGTGTTATACTATTATTTGGTTATGTCATTAACGAGAACCTATAAAAGATTTGAACTTATAATAACGTATACACACTAAAAATCATACGATTCTAAGTCATATGGACATGCACGTAATATACTAAAACACTTAGAATTATTTTGAGTTTTATTGTTTTTGCGTATTGAGTTTTGACCGTGTACTTTGGCCTCGCCATTCTAAATTTCAACACACGACCCATTAATATTTTTGTACGATCTATTAGCCTAGCTTGTAAAGAAACGGGAATGATAAATACTTGGAGCTAATAACTTCGTTTGATCACTAAACGAGACCCAAAGTAAACCGATATTAGAACTAGTTTTCAGATTAATAAAAACCTTACGTGGGCCAAAAAGCCCAAAAAGCTCATTTCAGCTTATTACGATAAGCTGAGTGTATAAGCTGTTTTGAAATGTTTTTGTAACTTAAAATGATGGATTTCTATAAACTTAGTGTTCCCCCAAACCCCTTGGATCATAAAACCTTAACGGGCCCTTATTTTGGACTCGTTAAGCCCACTAAATGAAATAAGCTAATAAGCTGTCGAATTAAGCTTTTCTAAATGTTCTGAGCTTATTGAAATAATAAAAATGTTAAGTTTTAAATTTGGAAATGTTTGGACCATTTTTGCAAATGTTCGAAGGTTAGGGACTAAAAATGTAAAGTTTGTAAACTTGGGTGAAAATTATAAAAACTGTTTTTCTAAAGGGAATAAACTGTAAATATTTGATATTTGAACTAAGAATGTAAATATTTGATATTTGGACTAAAAATGTAAATATATATAATTTTTGGACTAACGGCGTAAATGTTTTCCGTTAAGGGTAAAAAGTGTAAAATTGAGAAACATGAAGGATTGAATAGTAATATTGATTTTTTTTTATAATAATTATATTTTTTTTATATATATACTTATATATATATATATTTGAATATATATATTAAATCGATAAATAATAAACATAACTTTATATATATATATATATATATATATATATATATATATATATACGAATAAAACGTATATAACGAATAACTAAATTTAGACGAATAAAACAATACGTAACCATTATCTATTTTTATACGACATAACACATCACGTATGCACTTTATCGATTACTCATAATTAATAATAAACGTTCGCAATAAAACGAGACTTAAGAACTGAAATGTGCCATATCTTATAGGTTGTGTGTGAAGTCGTTGCCTTGCATCGTTGAGACTACGTTTGTTCTACTATCCTACTAAGGTGAGTTCATAGCCCACACTTAACTGATTTCTGTGGGGGGGATACATGCTCTAAAACCGAACACAAGTCTTTTCCTGATCTTATTATTGCTTAAGTAGCTATTGCCAAAATTCCCTCGATCATGAACCTTAATCACTTGAAAGGTGAACGTAAATAATTGTGAATAGATCTATTAGGGATTGAAAATCCCCATTTGGTTGCTAGAGGAAAGTCACCAAATGCACGTTATTTGAATATAATAGGTTACTGGCAAATACCTATCTTGGGGGCTATATATTTTACATCATTATTATGAAAATATTGATGTCTGTTGAATCGTTGAGTGTCATGAGCTTAATGCAATAATGAATGTGATTTCTAACTTGTTTATTTGTATCGATATTACAATAAACATCTATCTCTTGTGTTCAAACTCTAAATTATAAACCTATGAATTTCACTCAACTTTTGTTGACTTTTAGCATGTTTATCTCAGGTAACTAAATGGAATGGATGGCAACGGCACGAAGTGGGCAAATAAAGAAACGTTTATTTCTCTTTAAATAAAACTTGTTGTCCAATAACGAATTCTCTTGGAATTATGAATATTTGGTATTTTAAATAAAACTTAAAACGATCACTTGAATCGTTTTCTATAATTGTGACGAAAGATCCACAATATAATACCCCAAAAGTCTTCCGCTGACATTTTAAGTCTTCCGCTGTATTGATCGATTTTGGGGGTGTTATAGATTGGCATCAGAGCCACGGTTATAGTGAACCAAGTGTTTTTGGAACATTGGACTATAACTACACTTTAAACGGGACAAAAAATTTCATAAAATACCATCCTACGCCCTTCGTGCCTACGCATCCCAGTAATTGGTAAAAAGTATTATTTACCCTATAGCATTTTAAATTGGTTATAATTATGCTTACATGCATAGAGAATTTAAAAAAAAAAAAAAAAAAAAAGGTCCAGCCAGAAACTTACTTCATTTGGAGATGAGTCCGCAGCATTTGCCATATCATCATTCTGGGAAATGAACGAATGATGGTTAATGCACAATAGACAAGAAATAGAATATTGAAATATAAAGTTAACTTATAATCTGAACCTACCCGTGCAGCTGGAACATAATATTTGCCAGAAAGCAATCCATTAGCAAGCTTTGTTCTGCCAAACAATGTAAAAGTTCACGAATTAGATAGTAATTGGCAGATTATAGTGTTTTATAATCTCTCAACACAGACTCCATCACTGTTTCCCATTTACGAAAATTAAAACACTCCTTTCTTTTTCCGTTGTATCTAAAAAATTGCCAGCACTCTATTTATGAAATAACGTGAATCATGTATACTTACAATTGCATATTCAGGTCTACTGTTGGATCAGCAGGAGCATTAGTAAAAGCCTGTTTCAAACTTTGGTTCATGTAGTACCTGGCAGGGTCCATAAAGGGGTAAGAATCTTCCTTCACATTAAAATAAAATTATATAACTATGCACACTCATCAAAAGGAATAGTATACAGACCGTGAACAGAATGAGTGAGTTGAGAAGACAACTTGCATAGTTGCAGCCATATAGCAACTGCAAAATACAAAACGAACCAAAAGACATAAGCAAGAACGATTGTGATTTTCCAAAATAAAAAACTTCATAATATATACTTGGCTAAAGTTAAACATATGTTCAAAATTTCTTCACTGATAATCTTAGTACCATCACTGCGGCTAATAGACTGCAAATAAAATATTGAATGAGAGTTGATCTAAGTTCTCGAATGCAACCAACAAACTCAAAGTTAATCTTATATCCAAGGTTTTGCTTCACTTTCAAAATGACTGGAATCACTGGATTACATAGCTTGTACTCAATTACGACTTCAACTTTCAGCCCAAACCTTTAAAATATTGCTTTCTCCTGTTACCCTACTCGCCCGACCTACCCATTTCTAGCTAACCTAAACTCTTTTTAAGTAACTGTTTCATTAGCCACCTTTTGCAACCTGTATAATGAAGCAGTATGACAAATAATTACAACAAATGACTATTGTCGAAACTGTGGATCTCGGCTAGGTGTTCTTTGAAGAATTCGGACTGGATCTGCTGAAATTGTAACCCTACTGCTTCATTTGGTTGTTAAATTTATGGGATGTTATTGAAATGAACACCCAAAATTTATTATGATATAAGCAAAAACTAAAAAATTTAAAATATACGATTAATTTAGAACCCAACAATTGTTTAAGCTCTAAAATTAGTAAAAAATCTAAAATATCCTATTAACGGGTCAGATGTCATCTTTTTCTTATTACCATTGTCAATTCAAGTAGTTGCCTACCTCATATTTTGTAACAAGCCAATTGTTTTTAACCATCGCATATAAATCTCTATATTTATACACACTTCATATGCAAATAAAGTAAAGAGAAAAAATATATTTACAAACTTAATCATTGATGATACGAATTATAGCTTGGACAAACAAACTTACCCAAGATCATGGTAGCCTCCATCAAAATTTCTTTGAGATATCATATCCATTAGACCAAAATTTCCAGCACCATAGAACATTCCTATTTTCCTATTCACCTATAATTAACAAAACAACCACCAAGTCACCAACTTAACCCAAGTCAGTAATACTCATTAATAAAAAAAATTAAACATTAATTTCATAACAATACCAAATTTATAAGTCTTATTCTAACCTATGGTGCGTCACCAACAACATTGACATATCCAATTCAAATCACTTGTTGAAAATTGAAACCATAAATCTTTGTTATGTGAATACCTTGATTTATAATTGATTTGATTGATTATTCGATATGTAATCATACCCTCAGCAACAGGATATCTATGATATAAATAGTGAGTGTACAGTACCTAATTTGCTCAAATTCTTCATCGTGGCAAGAATATTTTGCCGCTAATAAGGTGGCCGGAATAATTTCCGTGAGGCTAATCGATACACGGAACACCGTAATTTTCATCCTTGAAACAAAACCGAAATTAAAATCAACAGATCCACCATAAATCATTAAATATTGTACAATAAACCATAAATCATCAACAAAAATTGTACCTTTATGTCGTCATCAAAACAATGTTGTTGTGTGTTTTTAGTTCCTTCCTAGATCCGTTTTTTTAGGGGCGGGGTCTAGGGTTTAGTGATGATTTGTGGTTTAAAAATTGTTTTAGGGTGTGGGTTATGAGAGATTTTGAGGGAGAAAAATTAGGGATTCATTGAACCATTCGGTTGACTATTTCATCCGAAAGTATTTGAAAAATATTTGATAAACTTGCTATTAGTAGTGATATTTCCAGGTGTCATTCTTTTAGAATTTTGGGAGAGTTTTTGTCTCTAAAAATAGCAATCACACTTGTGCTATATATAGAGTGAGATTGCAAGGGTAACACATGTAAGTGCATAGTTTAAAATCAAATGGGTTATAGACTTATAACCATCCCACATCGCACAACAAATGAATATAGCTAGAAAGATGTGATTATAAATAGGAAGGGAAGGGTCGTATGAAAGATACATGAGTTCATATTTTGAAAAGGCAGTGGCCACCATCTTTTTTGTAAATTCAAAGTTATAAATTTACACAAAAGATGTTGGGTACATTGATTTTTTAAAATTTTAACAAACTAACAATTTTATGCTAAAAAAGTTTACTGAAGTATCTAAAATAACAATCTAATAAATCTCGGTTTGAAAGCCTTTATAGTTTTGTTAAGTTCTGATTAACCCAACTTTAGTAATGATTTTTACCTAATCACTTTGTTCAAAAACTATTTTTGCCTAATCACTCACTTCAAACAAAAGCTGACAGGTTTATTACAAGTTTGGACCCATATGCTCTTGGAGCATCGGGTGTGGTTCTCTTCGTTCTCCGCCGTTCCTACCTGGCACGCCCGACGTCCTCGCCGCCACACCGAAGGAGTTCACCGTTGCTCGCCGTTGGCGAGTTCCTCGTCTGCACGACGAAGGAAAACACTGACAAACTATCAGTTGGAGGGAGCCAAAAAAGAGGTAAACGTTTTATAAAATTGAGTTTTACCTTTTTTTTTTCTTTTCTGTTTTTGGTTCCAATTTTCTAGTGCGTGTGTACGAGTGGAGAATGACCTTTTTTTTTTTTTTTTTTTTTTTTTTTTTTTTTTTTTTTTTTTTTTTCTTTGTGAAATTTGGGCCAACTGGATTTGTGGAAGTGGGCTGGATTAAAATGGCTACAGTACACCGACAAAAATGTTAATCTGTTAGTAGTTGTTAAATACTGTAATTCTTAGCTATAAGGTTGTCAATTTAATCCATATAACCAATTTAATAAAAAATGTTATTATTATTATTATTTGTATTATTTGAATTATTTGAATGAAATAAATTTATTTTATTTAATGAATTGAAAAAAAAATAAAGGTGTAAGTGGTGGCCCGAATGAAGAAGTTGGGGTTAGTTGTTGAGAGGTGTTAGGTGATGTGGCAAACGTGAGGCCCGAATGAAGAGCCAAAACTAGCCGACCACACCTGATGCTCTTATGACACGTATTATCTTAGTTCATTAATAAAAGTAGGTTTTGTTACACCATACTTCTCTTTTAAACTAGGTTTTTTTAGTAACTCTGATATTAATATAACGAACACAAACTAGTTTTATAGAAGATTCATGTTGAATGTATTTTTAGTCCAAACAAGAGAGAGGAAAAAAAAAACCCTAGTTTTATAAAAGATTTATGATGAATGATTAAAAAGTTGAATTTTAACAAACTAACTTCTCTTTTAAACTAGTTTTTTTTAGTAACTCTGATATTAAGATAACGAACACAAACTAGTTTTATAGAAGATTCATGTTGAATGTATTTTTAGTCCAAACAAGAGAGAGGAAAAAAAACCCTGTTTTATAAAAGATTTATGATGAATGATTAAAAAGTTGAATTTTAACAAACTAACTTGCCGATCATTGGAGTTAGGCGAAATAATGTGTCTCACCTTACTCAAATAATAGCAAGATAACATAATAATTATATAAACTTATATTGTTGATATTCAGTAATGTATATAAGCTAGCATCATTTCATATCTTTAATCAATGTGGGACTACAGCTTGAAATGAATTTTAATAAAAAGCAAACACATGCAAGGGTTCCAAAAATTTGTAATTGTTTATAAAACTAATACAAAGTTCGAATCACTATTTATATAAATACAATTGGATTAGGATATTGTCTATGCATTACTTTTAATATATACGAGTACTTACATATCATGACCATGAAATATTTTCTAGAATATGAAATGTACTGCCTCTTTATGTGACTTGTTTTGTTTAGTCTGAGTTTGTTTTCAGTATACCAAAACTGTGTATTTCTCAATCTATTTTTATAAGTTGAACGTGATGAATGAAATTTAAAATGTTAAATATGTGACCATGTTAAGGACGACAATCCTAATCGATCTATAACCATTAGTTATTCTTATATTATACATGTGTAGTTATTCTTATATTATACATGTCTAGAACTATCAACTTATGTTTTTTAATGTTAGCAACAACACATGGTAACACATAGTTGAAGTAAGACAAATTCAGATTTTGAAAAGCCAACGGCTATCATTCTACGTTGGTTATAAATCTATTTAACTTGAGTTTATGATTTATTTATGTTAATAAATTGTATGTTTAAAGTTATAGATTTGCAAATCAGGAAAGATAGTGGTCGTTGGCTTTTTAAATATTTAACAAACCGATAATTTTATGAAAAAATGTGACTGAAGTATCTAAAATAACAAGTTAAGTAAGCTCGGTTTGAAAGCCTCTATAGTTTTGTTAAGTTCACCAAAACATGATATGACATTTCTAGCTAGTACATTGTTGTATGTATAAGCTACCACAATTTTGTATTCTTAACCTATGTGGGTCTATTTTGATAAACAAAAACATATGTTAACGTCCCTAAAACTTGTAATAACTTATAGATATTTAGTATCCTAATCTATCTCATCTATGTTTTCTTTACTTATACTATATCTTGAACGGCTATTAATATATAAAATATAAAAAGCTTCTAGCAAGGAACTAGAAGCCAAAAAGAACAAACAAAATAATCTACAAAAAGGATGGAAAAAACTCCTGTCAATTACAGGAAACCGAGACAAGAGAAAAATCCCCACCCACGGAGGCCGAGCCACCGGTTTTCACTCCGGGGTGTTTTTGATATAGACCCAAACAAGCCTCGGGAAAGCAAATGAAGAAAAGAGCCAAAACAGCGACTAAAGCTTGAAAACTCCCAACAAATGAAGATAATACACAGCATCGCTCAACAATTACTCGCGGGCAGCACACGCGAGTTTTTTTTTTTTTTTTTTTTGAAATAATTATTTAAAAATTTTGTTTTATTTTTAATTTTTTGAAATAATTATTTAAAAATTTTAATCCTATTGTTAATTGCATCTTATCTATATTTTTTGTATTTATCTTCCACTTGTGTTGTGGATAAATATAAAATAAATATATTTTTTTAAATATCTTATCTATATTTTTTGTATTTATCTTCTACTTGTGTTATGGATAAATATAAAATATTACCTAATAAGAAAATAATATTTTTTAAATAAAATTATTACTAAATCAGGAATGAATTGATTTTTTTGAAATGCAAAATTTTCAATAGGGTTTTGTTTTATTATATAAAAGATTTTATATTTATCCATAACATAAGTAGAAGATAAATACAAAAAATATAGATAAGATATAATTAACAATAGGATTAAAATTTTTAAATAATTATCTTTAATAATAAAAAACTATAATTAAATATAATAAATCAAACAAAACAAATATTAAATTATTTGTTTTTTAATAAATAAAAATATATGAATCAAAAAAATTAAAAAAAAAAACCTGCACGTGTGCGGGCATTATAACTAGTATCAAAATGAATCAATTACCCTTTTATTTTTTGATTGCTTTTGAAATATGAATTTCATTCAAACCTTCTTTTCATGTACATGCATTTGTATATTAACCCAATCTCTAACTATGCACAATCCTCATATTCGTATATACTTTCATCACACCATAATAGCAGAAGACGTTCAAACAAAGTTACAAATAAGCGGATATGAATGTGTAGTTTTTGTTTGTATAATTAGATCAATCTAGCATGGTTTGTTAAATGGTTGTGATCTGTATGCGATATGTGTTTCTATTATTGTTGTGCTTCATCCTATTTGAGAGTTACAATGTGCATATTCCAATTAGTTTTAAAACTATATATGCCTTCTAGAATTGATCAACATATTTATCTCTTGCTATCTGAAAAAGTAGCGATCTTACTTCTATTGCATTGATTTATTTTATAATATCGTTAGATGCTTTGACGTTGCGATTATCCTTCGATTAAATGGTTCGCTGCACAGGATCCTTTACAAGGTAAAGTGATATAACTTACGATTTAAAATGTGTATGCTCTCCTCAAAGGGTTTCCTCGCCGATTGTCAAGAACATAAAAGATATTGAAGAAGATGGATACCAAGAACATATATGTTGTCTTGCATAAAATGTACAACCTATTTATGGTACTTTTTGTTTATTCCAAGTTGAATTTCAGTATATAAAATTGTGATTTGTTCATGGTATAGCTATAAGTCGGGCGCTTACAAAATTAGTATCGTGACATCTATCCACTGTCCTAAATGACATTTAACCAAGAGTAAAATTTTGTCTTCTCGTATCAATCAAGTGTGGTTTTGTAATTCGTAACTAGAACTATCAAATTTTGTTTTTAAATGTTACCAACAACTGAACTTTTAAGATCAGGGCAATTTGATGTCTCACATCTTTTTTGTTGGAAATTTCATATATACTCAAATACGCATTAAAAACATTGTACATTATGCATTTAATACTTGAACAAAGTATATATGAAATTAATTATGAAAGTAAGGTGCCTCAGCTTGGTTCGTTTTCAGATTAGTATGAGTGGTTGAACAATTGGTCGTCTTGAATGATAAAAATGAAAAGAACGAAATAATATACTTCTCTTTTGAACTAGTAATTTTTAGTAACTCCGATATTAAGATAATGAACTCAAACTAGTTTTATAGAAGATTCATATTGAATGTATTTTTAGTCCAAAATAAATAAATAAATAAATAAAATAAAATAAAAGGAAAAAAAATAAAAAAAATCTAGTTTTATAAAAGATTCATGATGAATGATTAAAAAGTTGAATTTTAATAAATTAGCTTGCGGGATCATTGGAGTCCAGTGAATTAATGTCTCAGTTCACCGTACTCAAATAATAGCAAGATAATATAATAATTAAATCAACTTATATTGAGAATATTCAGTAATGTATATATTCTACCACCATTTCATATCTTTAATCAATGTGGGACTACAGCTTGAAATGAATTTTAATAAAAAGCAAACACATGCAAGGGTTCCAAAAATTTGTAATTGTTTATAAAACTAATACAAAGTTCGAATCACTATTTATATAAATACAATTGGATTAGATATTTTCTATGCATTACTATATAACCAGCAACACAAAGCCATAGTTCCAAACAAATATAAACTCAAGTAGCTCAAAGCGAGGGAAAAAAAGTTAAATAAGGCTACGTGACCAGCCCGCTCGAAAACTCACAGAATTGCAGAAGCCACTACATTTTTTTTCTCTCACAAATACATGTTGACCATAAGTACAAATTTACGAAGTCATAAAGAGCGTTTACAAAGATTTTGCCTTGAGTAGAAATGGTTTGATAAAGACTCTAAAGCATAATTCATAATCTTTATGTGATACTATAAAAGATGGTTTTTCATGGCGTAAGAACTTGTTTGTGCCAATCAAATGTGTGCTTAAAATCCATTTGCAGTTTTGCTGATGTGCAAACATAATTCTTATATTTTCATATTCTTACATTGTTTCTCAAGATGTAACGAAACTTTACAATATTAAGACTTATCTTAGAGTTTAAGACCAAATGTTAATGTGTGAAAGGATTTTAGTAGCATATAAGAAAATTTGTGAAACATTTTACATTGCTTTAGCGTTTGCAAAACAACTAAGCCGAAATCATGAACATGATACTGAAAACTAGACACAATGTTCTGTCATATTAAAAGTGTTACAATATTCGGTTAACCACCAAGCTCATTTTGTTGCATTTTACTAAATCATATGTATATATTCGATTCAGGACACGTAGATTTATAGGTAATAAGTTGGGGTTCTCTATCTGTCCACCAGGTATTTATCAGTTTGATCATATGGAGATTCTGTAGTTCCATACTTTGTTATATGCATATCATGACCATGAGATATTCTATTGATTATGAAATGTACTGTCACTTTATGTGACTTGTTCGTTTAGTCTGAGATTGTTTTCGGCATATATAAGCTGTGTTTTGCTCATGCTATTTTTATAAGTTGAATGTGAATGAAATTTAAATTGTTAAATATGTGACCATGTTAAGATAACTGTCCTATGTAATCTTTAACCATTAGTTATTTTAATATTATACATGTGTAGTTTTGTAACGTATAAACTAGAACTATCAACTTATGTTTTTTAATGTTACCAACAACACATGGTAACACATAGGTGAAGTAATTGAAAATGTAAAAGTGCATAGTTTAAAATCGAATATAGCTAGAAAAATGAGATTATAAATAAGGAGGGAAGGGTTGTTTGAAAGATAGGCGAGTTCATATTTTGAAAAGCTAACACCCATCTTTTGTTCTTGGTTATAAATCTATTTAACTTGATTTTATGATTTATTTATATTAATAAATTGTAAGTTTAAAGTTATAAATTTACGAATCAGGAAAAATAGTGGTTGTTGATTTTTTAAAATTTAAACAAACCGACAATTTTATGAAAAAATTGACTGAAATATCTATGGTAAAAAGTTAAGTAAGCTTGGTTTGAAAGGCCTCTATGTTGAAGTAAAAGTTTGTTTCTACTTCGAACAAGCGAGAAGAATCCTTCGGACTGGAGTAAGTCCTTCGGATTCGAGGTGACTCTTACTTACGGTATGTTCCTTCGGATATCTGCAAAACAAATACGTCCGTTAGACTCGCCCCGGGATTGTATCCCAGGACCAACCTCCGGCGTGAGAGTAAGTATATGTTCTTAGTGAGAGAAAGTATGAATAAAACTAGAGAGTAGGGGAGAATTAGTTAACCTTAAATGAAGATTTCCTCTCTATTTATAGACTCTCTACATGGAGTGCCAGGCTGTTTCGTACTTAGCTCATAATGTTCGCTAGTTTAAACTCCATTACCATATACTTTGGTGTACTTGTCTGTACTTTGGTCTAGGTACTTGTAGGCTTATCCGAAGGGGTTGTTATCTCCGGACGGCTGAGGTCATGCGGACAGTCGTAACCCTTCGGATATTGGTCCGTATTATTTGAACACATCTGAGTGTACTTTACCTGTTATGTATCCGGAGGGTATATCCCTGTACGGTGTGTATCCGGAGGGTACATACGTCATCATGTCCCCCCCCCCCCCCCCAGTATCATAGTATTGGTTGTGCCAATGGTGTGATACTAAGTTTTATTTTTTGCGATTTTCCGGATGGTATGTTGTAGCTTCGTCGTTTGTTAGCGTTGCGTATAAAATGCCAAAAGTAATTAATGTGTCGTTTAAGGTGTGCCGTCATTTTTTTACCGCGTCGTTTGGATTGGGACACGTATGCACCTTGTGAGAGACACGGTGTGGATGGCTGGCACGTTAGCCCTATGGGTGACGTGTCCCTTTCCCGCCCATTTTTTACCGCCTATAAATAGTCTCTTTTTTCTCATTTACTCCACTGTTATTTTTTCTCTGCATACACATACTTCTGACACGTTTTATACCTTCCGTATTCCGAACAACAAATTTCGCCGTCTTTAAGGTACGTCTTAGTCCGTTAAGTTATTTTTGTTGTTTGGCTATACCCTTTCTTTTTCGGATTCGTTATGTCGGAATCTACTGCCTCGTTCGAGTATGACGACGTGTCCATGCCGGAGGGTGCTCATGTTAAGAAGGATATACATGTGAGAGTTTCCGCGATGGACGAGGCCGATGTGTACGCTGTGGTAAAGGCTTTCGGATTACCGGAGGATTTACATTCGAGGGTACCTCCCGCGGGCATGACGATGGATCGATTACCTGCGGATGCCATAGGTTTATACGCATAATATTTCTTTGAAGGCGGTCTTGCTGTTCCTTTTTCTACCTTTCTTTTAGACGTTATTAGGTACTTTAAGGTTCACATTTCTCAGTTAGTTCCGTTGGGTATGCACCGTGCTACTCTTTTCGAGGTGTATTGCCGCAGCATGCACATTCCTCCTACTACCCCCTTGTTTCGTGTTTTTTATAAACTTAGTAAACAGGGTGATTGGTTTTCCTTCGAGAAACGTATTCATAGGGATAGGAAAGTATGTTTTGGGGATTTTCCTTCCTGTCTGAAGGGTTGGAAGATGAACTTTTTCTTGATTGACAGACGAGCTATCCCGTTTGCCATGCCGTGGAGGCATTCTGATTCGAACGTGTCAGATCCGTTCCCTAAGGCAACTGAGTATGACGTTACTCATGCCGAAAGGCTTGCTGAGACAATTGTTGAACCTTGCCAGATTCCGCAAGCATTCTTGTATGCCTTGGGTTTATCGGATTACTGGGAGTTTCCTGGTTTCCGTCCGGCTCTGAGGGATGAGGAGGGAAGGGGTATAGCCTTTGTTATAAATGTGCATTTTTAAGTTGTGCATCTTTTCTTGTTTTTAACGATGGACTTTGTTTATCCGCAGGTATAACCATGTCAAGCTATCTGAAGAAGCCCCCACTACGAAGGTCGACTAAGATTGTTCCCGGGGACCCACTTCCGGGAGGTCAGGAGCGCCAGATGCACGTTACTCCCCCTCTGGCTTCTAATGCTGAAGTGCCTCAGAAAACCGATGAGCTAAAGAGTGTTGAAGTCCCCGATGACAAGGTTATAGCTGCGAAGGAGAGAAAAAAGGAGCAAGCTGGGAAGGCGGGTTTGAAAAAGCCTCCGTTGAAGAGAACCGGAGCAGGGAGTGTCTCTTCTCGCCTTCATAAGAGAAGCAAGATTTCCACTGGTGATACTGTTATTGATTTGGACACTGGAGAGGCCGTGGAGAGGCCAGAACCTATCCGTTCCGTTCATCCGGAAGATTTGGCATCTGGTATGTTCGGATGATTTTTTATGGTTTCTCCTTCCATTTTTTTTATTTGTTATTATTATTATTTTATCATTTGTTGACGGAGATTCTTTTGCTGTCAGGGGGTTCGGAGGGTGCATCCCGGCGTCCGGGGAAGGAAGCTCTTGTGGATGAGGAGGATACTGAAGTTGATATAGAGGGGGATGGTGAGGATGATGGCATCTATGTGCCGGCATGGACTGTGACGAAGGGGACTCGTATGAATACTGCTACTGCTTTCTGGGACATGTTGATGAATTTTGCAACTCCCAAGAAGGAGAAATATCTGGACGAACAGGATGATGGGGAGGCTGTTCGCAGGTCGTGGCTGCCGCTGGGTAAATGTGTCACGGCTCAAGCGGATATGATCTTCCGTTTTGAGTCTCTTCTGAATGAGCACAAAAAATTGTCTGAGACTCATAAGATCTGCGACAAGACTCTTGAAGACAATTGGAAGATGTTCCAGCAGATGTCCGGTGAGTTTCAGAAACTTAAGGATGCTCACAAAGAGTGTGCGGAGGTGAATCCGGAAGGGTTGAGGAAGCTTCGTGCTGAAAATGTTGGTTTGGAGGGTCGTGTTTCTGAGCTGGAAATAAAGAAGGAAGAACGGAGAAAAGTTTCCGCTGAGCAAAACAGCCGGGTCAAATTGTTGGAGGGGCAGTTGGCTGATGCCAGGTCGAGGCTGAATGAAGAAAAAGCTTACAAAGAGCTTTATCAAGAGAAGGTGGACATCGCTGTGGCCGCTGGGAATGCTGAGGTAGAAAGGAACCGTATCATAAATGAGTTCATTCCAGAGGCTATCCACCGTTTTCTCGGAAGCCACGAATTCCGGACAGCATTGGCCGAACCGTTCAACTTATTTTACCTGTCGGGGTTGATTGATGGGGCTGGTTTGTTCGAAGAGCCGGAGAAAGCGGAGAAGTTGTTGGGGGAAGTAGAGGGGATGGATATGGAAGCCGGGGCAAAATATGGTCCGCTATATGACAAGGCCCTATCTCAGGACTATCCCTATATCCAGAAAATCCGGGAAACCATTTATCGGAAATTTGATGAACTGAGTGCCTTAGTTCCTGACCCTACTCCTGCTGAAGAACCGACGACTGAGGGTCCGGAGGTTGAGTCTCACGTTGAGAATCCCTCCGAGAATCAGTCTTCGGATAAGAATGCCTCGGTGTTTACTTGAAGTGAAGGATTAGCACATCTCCATTTTGACTATGGGCATAGATGTTGCGGACTCTTTGTGAAGCTGTTTATCCACCTTGTTTGAGAGGTGTATGTTGGGGTCCGGATACCTCCATTTTGACTATGGATTAAGGTATTCCGGATTCCCTGTGAAGCTTTTATCAATTGACGTAGTAGGTTTTTGTCGTTCCGTTATTTTGTAGAATGGGTCCATCGGAACAACTATGTAATAGAATAGGTTTGAAATTCCATCTTTTATTATTCCGTTATTCCGGAACATTTGATGTAACCGATTTTTGATCATATGAATATATCACTTTCTTTTGTTATTTGTATTGTCTTTAAGCTACATGTGTGTTTTTCCGAGGAGTACGTAATTTATGGAACTTGGCTTTTAATTATATACTCGTGGGGTTTTACTTCATCGGACAATATATGCCTTACGGCTCTTGGCCATGGTTTATTCCTTAGCTTTACTTGACGGGGTAACCTGTACCCTTCGGCGTTTGGCCTAGAATTATACCCACTTGGGGTTATGTTTGGCGGGGTAACTTGTACCCTTTGGCACTTGGCCTAAAATTATACACACTTGGGGCTGTATTTGACGGGATAACTTGTACCCTTCGGCACTTGGCCTAAAATTATACCCACTTGGGGTTGTATTTGACGAGGTAACCTGTACCCTTCGGCACTTGGCCTAAAATTATACCCACTTGGGGTTGTGTTTGACGGGATAACTTGTACCCTTCGGCACCTGGCCTAAAATTATACCCACTTGGGGTTGTATTTGACGGGGTAACCTGTACCCTTCGGCACTTGGCCTAAAAGTATACCCACTTGGGGTTGTATTTGACGAGGTAACTTGTACCCTTCGGCACTTGGCCTAAAATTATACCCACTTGGGGCTGTATTTGACGGGATAACTTGTACCCTTCGGCATTTGGCCTAAAATTATACCCACTTGGGGTTGTATTTGACGAGGTAACCTGTACCCTTCGGCACTTGGCCTAAAATTATACCCACTTGGGGTTGTGTTTGACGGGATAACTTGTACCCTTCGGCACCTGGCCTAAAATTATACCCACTTGGGGTTGTGCTTTGACGGGGTAACTTGTACCCTTCGGCACTTGGCCTAAAATTATACCCACTTGGGGTTGTATTTGACGGGGTAACCTGTACCCTTCGGCACTTGGCCTAAAATTATACCCACTTGGGGTTGTGCTTTGACGGGGTAACTTGTACCCTTCGGCACTTGGCCTAAAATTATACCCACTTGGGGTTGTACTCTTTTGGACAGCTTGTGAAAATGCATCGGATGTTTCATCGATGTGAATGGCTCATGCCTTACAATAAGTTCTGAAATAACAAAGTAAACGGGCTACATAAAACATTTCTTTAGGTTAATTGCATGCCAGGTTCGAGGTACTTCCACATCTTCCATGGTTTGGAGCTTGTATGTGCCGTGTTGATAAGCCTCCGTTATCCGGTAGGGACCTTCCCAATTAGGTCCCATTTTTCCTTGATCTTCCACTCTGCTGGCTTCATTCTTCCGGTACACGAAATCTCCCACTTTGAAAGCTTCGGGTTTAACCCTTCGTTTGTAATACTGCTCCACTTTCTTTTTGTATTTCGCCTCCCTTATGGCTGCCATTTCTCTCCGTTCTTCCAACAAATTTAGGTTCAGACTGATTTCATCGTCGTTGTTTTCAACATTTGCCATCATGGTTCGGAAGGTAGGCATACCAATTTCCGCCGGAATGACTGCTTCACTTCCGTAGGTCAGACTAAAAGGAGTTTCTCCGTTGCTAGTTTTCAAGGTGGTCCGGAAAGCCCATAGCACATTTGGTAACTCATCTACCCATCCGGCTCTTTCTCTTCCTAGCCGAGATTTAAATCCCTTCATTAGGCTTTTGTTGGCTCTTTCGACCAATCCGTTGGCTTGAGGATGAGCTACTGCTGTGTTGATTTGTGTAATGTTCAACCTCTCGCACCAACTTTTGAACGGATCTCCCACGAAGTTACTTCCGTTGTCCGTGACGATTATCTTGGGTAATCCGAACCTGCAGACAATGTTGTCCCACACAAATTTTTTGACCTCCTTGCCGGTTGTTTTTGCCAACGGTTTTGCTTCCATCCATTTTGTGAAATAGTCTATTGCCACAATAACGTATTTAACTTTCCCCGGAGCTTCGGACAAAGGTCCCAAAATGTCATTCGCCCATTGGAATAAAGGCCATGGTGCCATGACGGAGGTCAATACCGTTTTTGGCAGCTTAGGAACCGGAGCATGTATCTAACAAGCATCACATTTTCGAATGACCTCTCTAGCATCCCGGTGCATGGTTGGCCAATAATAACCTTGTCTCATGAGTTTTGCTACCACGGTCCGGGGTCCGGAGTGCATGCCACATGCTCCTTCGTGCACTTCTCGGATTATGTAATTAGCTTGGAGGGGTTCGACACATCGCAGCATCGGTCCTAGGTAGGATTTTTTGAATAGCACATTATCAATCAACGTATAGTGGCTTATTTTCATGCGCAGGTTGCGTGCTTCATTTTGATCCTCCGGCCATATCCCTTCGTTTAAGCAACGGAATATGGGAGACATCCAATTCTCCTCCTCCTCTTCGACTATTGCGTTAATCGTCTCTTCTTATGTGGATGGTCTTTCCAATATTTCTACCAGGACTTCCTTCGTTAAATGGTCAAATGCTATGGATGCTAGCTTGCTGAGCACATCTGCTTTTTGGTTCTGGGCCCTTGGGATATTCTTTATCCTGAAGCGTTTGAAGCAAGCAACGTATTCTTTGGCCTTGGCGAGGTACTTTGCCATGCTCTCCTTGTATGCAGTAAACTCTCCATTAATTTGGCTCGCCACCAGGTTAGAGTCCACTCGTACTTCTAATGCTTCTATATGCATTTCTTTTGCGATTCTCAGTCCGGCTAAGAGTGCTTCGTATTCTGCTTCGTTATTGGTAGCTTCGAAGTTTAATCGGAGAGCGTAGGTGTATTCTTCTTTTTCCGGGCTAATTAACACTAGTCCTGCTCCGGAACCTTTTTTGCTAGAGGCTCCGTCAGTGTATAGAATCCATTCTTCTGGCTGAGAGATGTTACATATCTCCTTGCATCTCCTCTTCGGATCCGGGAAGGCTGTTCCGATGGGTATTTCATTAATGAAGTCGGCAAGCACTTGTCCTTTGACAGCATTTCTTGGTACGTAGGTAATGTTGTAAGCCCCCAGTTCTACCGTATACTTGGCTAATCGTCCGGATGATTCTGCTCGGTTTAATACTTGTTTGATGGGATGGTCCGTTATGACCTTGATGGGATGAGCTTCGAAGTATCGTCTTAATCTTCTTGATAAATGTAGGAGGGTTAAAGCCAACTTTTCAACCGGAGCGTATCTCTTTTCGGCTTCATGTAAGGTCCGGCTTACATAATGAACCGGTATCTGTCATTCTTCGCTTTTGACCATCAGTACCCCACTTATTGCTTCCGTTGCGGCCGATAGGTATAGGTACATATCCTCTTTAGGTTTCGGTGTTGTTATGCATGGGAGTTCAAGAATTATTTTCTTCATTTCTTGGAAGGCCTTTTCAGCTGCCTCCGTCCATTGGTATTTTTCTTTATTATCTTTCGTGATGTTCTTTAATGTTTCGAAGAAAGGTAAAGATCTTTCGGCAGATTTTGATAAGAAACGGTTGAGTGCTGCAAGTTTGCCACTTAAGCTTTGCATTTCTTTTAATGATTTTGGTGATTGCATATCGGCGATTGCTCTAGTCTTCTTAGGGTTTGCTCTAATCCCTTCGGATGTCACCATATATCCGAGGAATTTTCCTTCTTCCACTCCGAAGGAGCACTTTCTAGGGTTCAACTTCATGTTTATTCTTCGGAGGTTGTCGAATGTTTCTGCTATATCTGCCAACAACTCCTTTTCCGTTTGGCTTTTAATTACCATATCGTCTACATATACTTCAAAGTTCCGGCCAATTTGTCTTCAGAATGCGGAATCCACCAGCTTCTGATAAGTTGCTCCGGCATTTTTTAATCCGAATGGCATCTTAACATAGCAGTATGTTCCTCGATCCGTATAGAAGGTTGTTTTCTCTTCGTCTTCTTTTGCCATCTGTACTTGGTGATATCCTTTGTAAGCATCCAGGAAACACTTGTAACGGAATCCTATCACTGATTCAATCTTCCAATCTATTTCGGGTAATGGGTAGTAATCTTTGCGGCATTGTTATCCGGACGACTTCCGCTTCCTTCAGGTGTTGTTGGGGTAGGACATGTCATCTCTTAGCTTAGGTAGAGTGAATGACGGGTCCCACGGATGGCGCCAATTTGTTGAAGTAAAAGTTTGTTTCTACTTCGAACAAGCGAGAAGAATCCTTCGGACTGGAGTAAGTCCTTCGGATTCGAGGTGACTCTTACTTACGGTATGTTCCTTCGGATATCTGCAAAACAAATACGTCCGTTAGACTCGCCCCGGGATTGTATCCCAGGACCAACCTCCGGCGTGAGAGTAAGTATATGTTCTTAGTGAGAGAAAGTATGAATAAAACTAGAGAGTAGGGGAGAATTAGTTAACCTTAAATGAAGATTTCCTCTCTATTTATAGACTCTCTACATGGAGTGCCAGGTTGTTTCGTACTTAGCCCATAATGTTCGCTAGTTTAAACTCCATTACCATATACTTTGGTGTACTTGTCTGTACTTTGGTCTAGGTACTTGTAGGCTTATCCGAAGGGGTTGTTATCTCCGGACGGATGAGGTCATACGGACAGTCGTAACCCTTCGGATATTGGTCCGTATTATTTGAACACATCTGAGTGTACTTTACCTGTTATGTATCCGGGGGGTATATCCCTGTACGGTGTGTATCCGGAGGGTACATACGTCATCATGTCCCCCCCAGTATCATAGTATTGGTTGTGCCAATGGTGTGATACTAAGGTTTATTTTTTGCGATTTTCCGGATGGTATGTTGTAGCTTCGTTGTTTGTTAGCGTTGCGTATAAAATGCCAAAAGTAATTAATGTGTCGTTTAAGGTGTGCCGTCATTTTTTTACCGCGTCATTTAGATTAGGACACGTATGCACCTTGTGAGAGACACGGTGTGGATGGCTGACACGTTAGCCCTACGGGTGACGTGTCCCTTTCCCGCCCATTTTTTACCGCCTATAAATAGTCTCTTTTTTCTCATTTACTCCACTGTTATTTTTTCTCTGCATACACATACTTCTGACACGTTTTATACCTTCCGTATTCCGAACAACAAAATTCGCCGTCTTTAAGGTACGTCTTAGTCCGTTAAGTTATTTTTGTTGTTTGGCTATACCCTTTCTTTTTCGGATTCGTTATGTCAGAATCTACTGCCTCGTTCGAGTATGACGACGTGTCCATGCCGGAGGGTGCTCATGTTAAGAAGGATATACATGTGAGAGTTTCTGCGATGGACGAGGCCGATGTGTACGCTGTGGTAAAGGCTTTCGGATTACCGGAGGATTTACATCCGAGGGTACCTCCCGCGGGCATGACGATGGATCGATTACCTGCGGATGCCATAGGTTTATACGCATAATATTTCTTTGAAGGCGGTCTTGCTGTTCCTTTTTCTACCTTTCTTTTAGACGTTATTAGGTACTTTAAGGTTCACATTTCTCAGTTAGTTCCGTTGGGTATGCACCGTGCTACTCTTTTCGAGGTGTATTGCCGCAGCATGCACATTCCTCCTACTACCCCCTTGTTTCGTGTTTTTTATAAACTTAGTAAACAGGGTGATTGGTTTTCCTTCGAGAAACGTATTCATAGGGATAGGAAAGTATGCTTTGGGGATTTTCCTTCCTGTCTGAAGGGTTGGAAGATGAACTTTTTCTTGATTGACAGACGAGCTATCCCGTTTGCCATGCCGTGGAGGCATTCTGATTCGGACGTGTCAGATCCGTTCCCTAAGGCAACTGAGTATGACGTTACTCATGCCGAAAGGCTTGCTGAGACAATTGTTGAACCTTGCCAGATTCCGCAAGCATTCTTGTATGCCTTGCGTTTATCGGATTACTGGGAGTTTCCTGGTTTCCGTCCGGCTCTGAGGGATGAGGAGGGAAGGGGTATAGCCTTTGTTATAAATGTGCATTTTTAAGTTGTGCATCTTTTCTTGTTTTTAACGATGGACTTTGTTTATCCGCAGGTATAACCATGTCAAGCTATCTGAAGAAGCCCCCACTACGAAGGTCGACTAAGATTGTTCCCGGGGACCCACTTCCGGGAGGTCAGGAGCGCCAGATGCACGTTACTCCCCCTCTGGCTTCTAATGCTGAAGTGCCTCAGAAAACTGATGAGCTAAAGAGTGTTGAAGTCCCTGATGACAAGGTTATAGCTGCGAAGGAGAGAAAAAAGGAGCAAGCTGGGAAGGCGGGTTTGAAAAAGCCTCCGTTGAAGAGAACCGGAGCAGGGAGTGTCTCTTCTCGCCTTCATAAGAGAAGCAAGATTTCCGCTGGTGATACTGTTATTGATTTGGACACTGGAGAGGCCGTGGAGAGGCCAGAACCTATCCGTTCCGTTCATCCGGAAGATTTGGCATCTGGTATGTTCGGATGATTTTTTATGGTTTCTCCTTCTATTTTTTTTTATTTGTTATTATTATTATTTTATCATTTGTTGACGGAGATTCTTTTGCTGTCAGGGGGTTCAGAGGGTGCATCCCGGCGTCCGGGGAAGGAAGCTCTTGTGGATGAGGAGGATACTGATGTTGATATAGAGGGGGATGGTGAGGATGATGGCATCTATGTGCCGGCATGGACTGTGACGAAGGGGACTCGTATGAATACTGCTACTGCTTGCTGGGACATGTTGATGAATTTTGCAACTCCCAAGGAGGAGAAATATCTGGACGAACAGGATGATGGGGAGGCTGTTCGCAGGTCGTGGCTGCTGATGGGTAAATGTGTCACGGCTCAAGCGGATATTATCTTCCGTTTTGAGTCTCTTCTGAATGAGCACAAAAAATTGTCCGAGACTCATAAGATATGCGACAAGACTCTTGACGACAATTGGAAGATGTTCCAGCAGACGTCCGGTGAGTTTCAGAAACTTAAGGATGCTCACAAAGAGTGTGCGGAGGTGAATCCGGAAGGGTTGAGGAAGCTTCGTGCTGAAAATGTTGGTTTGGAGGGTCGTGTTTCTGAGCTGGAAATAGAGAAGGAAGAATGGAGAAAAGTTTCCGCTGAGCAAAACAGCCAGGTCAAATTGTTGGAGGGGCAGTTGGCTGATGCCAGGTCGAGGCTGAATGAAGAAAAAGCTTACAAAGAGCTTTATCAAGAGAAGGTGGACATCGCTGTGGCCGCTGGGAATGCTGAGGTAGAAAGGAACCGTATCATAAATGAGTTCATTCCAGAGGCTATCCACCGTTTTCTCGGAAGCCACGAATTCCGGACAGCATTGGCCGAACCGTTCAACTTATTTTACCTGTCGGGGTTGATTGATGGGGCTGGTTTGTTCGAAGAGCCGGAGAAAGCGGAGAAGTTGTTGAGGGAAGTAGAGGGGATGGATATGGAAGCCGGGGCAAAATATGGTCTGCTATATGACAAGGCCCTATCTCAGGATTATCCCTATATCCAGAAAATCCGGGAAACCATTTATCGGAAATTTGATGAACTGAGTGCCTTAGTTCCTGACCCTGCTCCTGCTGAAGAACCGACGACTGAGGGTCCGGAGGTTGAATCTCACGTTGAGAATCCCTCCGAGAATCAGTCTTCGGATAAGAATGCCTCGGTGTTTACTTGAAGTGAAGGATTAGCACATCTCCATTTTGACTATGGGCATAGATGTTGCGGACTCTTTGTGAAGCTGTTTATCCACCTTGTTTGAGAGATGTATGTTGGGGTCCGGATACCTCCATTTTGACTATGGATTCAGGTATTCCGGATTCCCTGTGAAGCTTTTATCAATTGACGTAGTAGGTTTTTGTCGTTCCGTTATTTTGTAGAATGGGTCCATCGGAACAACTATGTAATAGAATAGGTTTGAAATTCCATCTTTTATTATTCCGTTATTCCGGAACATTTGATGTAACCGATTTTTGATCATATGAATATATCACTTTCTTTTGTTATTTGTATTGTCTTTAAGCTACATGTGTGTTTTTCCGAGGAGTACGTAATTTATGGAACTTGGCTTTTAATTATATACTCGTGGGGTTTTACTTCATCGGACAATATATGCCTTACGGCTCTTGGCCATGGTTTATTCCTTAGCTTTACTTGACGGGGTAACCTGTACCCTTCGGCGTTTGGCCTAGAATTATACCCACTTGGGGTTATGTTTGACGGGGTAACTTGTACCCTTTGGCACTTGGCCTAAAATTATACCCACTTGGGGCTGTATTTGACGGGATAACTTGTACCCTTCGGCATTTGGCCGAAAATTATACCCACTTGGGGTTGTATTTGACGAGGTAACCTGTACCCTTCGGCACTTGGCCTAAAATTATACCCACTTGGGGTTGTGTTTGACGGGATAACTTGTACCCTTCGGCACCTGGCCTAAAATTATACCCACTTGGGGTTGTATTTGACGGGGTAACCTGTACCCTTCGGCACCTGGCCTAAAATTATACCCACTTGGGGTTGTATTTGACGGGGTAACCTGTACCCTTCGGCACTTGGCCTAAAATTATACCCACTTGGGGTTGTGCTTTGACGGGGTAACTTGTACCCTTCGGCACTTGGCCTAAAATTATACCCACTTGGGGTTGTATTTGACGGGGTAACCTGTACCCTTCGGCACTTGGCCTAAAATTATACCCACTTGGGGTTGTGCTTTGACGGGGTAACTTGTACCCTTCGGCACTTGGCCTAAAATTATACCCACTTGGGGTTGTACTCTTTTGGACAGCTTGTGAAAATGCATCGGATGTTTCATCGATGTGAATGGCTCATGCCTTACAATAAGTTCTGAAATAACAAAGTAAACGGGCTACATAAAACATTTCTTTAGGTTAATTGCATGCCAGGTTCGAGGTACTTCCACATCTTCCATGGTTTGGAGCTTGTATGTGCCATGTTGATAAGCCTCCGTTATCCGGTAGGGACCTTCCCAATTAGGTCCCATTTTTCCTTGATCTTCCACTCTGCTGGCTTCATTCTTCCGGTACACGAAATCTCCCACTTTGAAAGCTTCGGGTTTAACCCTTCGTTTGTAATACTGCTCCACTTTCTTTTTGTATTTCGCCTCCCTTATGGCTGCCATTTCTCTCCGTTCTTCCAAAAAATTTAGGTTCAGACTGATTTCATCGTCGTTGTTTTCAACATTTGCCATCATGGTTCGGAAGGTAGGCATACCAATTTCCGCCGGAATGACTGCTTCACTTCCGTAGGTCAGACTAAAAGGAGTTTCTCCGTTGCTAGTTTTCAAGGTGGTCCGGAAAGCCCATAGCACATTTGGTAACTCATCTACCCATCCGGCTCTTTCTCTTCCTAGCCGAGATTTAAATCCCTTCATTAGGCTTTTGTTGGCTCTTTCGACCAATCCGTTGGCTTGAGGATGAGCTACTGCTGTGTTGATTTGTGTAATGTTCAACCTCTCGCACCAACTTTTGAACGGATCTCCCACGAAGTTACTTCCGTTGTCCGTGACGATTATCTTGGGTAATCCGAACCTGCAGACAATGTTGTCCCACACAAATTTTTTGACCTCCTTGCCGGTTGTTTTTGCCAACGGTTTTGCTTCCATCCATTTTGTGAAATAGTCTATTGCCACAATAACGTATTTAACTTTCCCCGGAGCTTCGGACAAAGGTCCCAAAATGTCATTCGCCCATTGGAATAAAGGCCATGGTGCCATGACGGAGGTCAATACCGTTTTTGGCAGCTTAGGAACCGGAGCATGTATCTAACAAGCATCACATTTTCGAATGACCTCTCTAGCATCCCGGTGCATGGTTGGCCAATAATAACCTTGTCTCATGAGTTTTGCTACCACGGTCCGGGGTCCGGAGTGCATGCCACATGCTCCTTCGTGCACTTCTCGGATTATGTAATTAGCTTGGAGGGGTTCGACACATCGCAGCATCGGTCCTAGGTAGGATTTTTTGAATAGCACATTATCAATCAACGTATAGTGGCTTATTTTCATGCGCAGGTTGCGTGCTTCATTTTGATCCTCCGGCCATATCCCTTCGTTTAAGCAACGGAATATGGGAGACATCCAATTCTCCTCCTCCTCTTCGACTATTGCGTTAATCGTCTCTTCTTATGTGGATGGTCTTTCCAATATTTCTACCAGGACTTCCTTCGTTAAATGGTCAAATGCTATGGATGCTAGCTTGCTGAGCACATCTGCTTTTTGGTTCTGGGCCCTTGGGATATTCTTTATCCTGAAGCGTTTGAAGCAAGCAACGTATTCTTTGGCCTTGGCGAGGTACTTTGCCATGCTCTCCTTGTATGCAGTAAACTCTCCATTAATTTGGCTCGCCACCAGGTTAGAGTCCACTCATACTTCTAATGCTTCTATATGCATTTCTTTTGCGATTCTCAGTCCGGCTAAGAGTGCTTCGTATTCTGCTTCGTTATTGGTAGCTTCGAAGTTTAATCGGAGAGCGTAGGTGTATTCTTCTTTTTCCGGGCTAATTAACACTAGTCCTGCTCCGGAACCTTTTCTGCTAGAGGCTCCGTCAGTGTATAGAATCCATTCTTCTGGCTGAGAGATGTTACATATCTCCTTGCATCTCCTCTTCGGATCCGGGAAGGCTGTTCCGATGGGTATTTCATTAATGAAGTCAGCAAGCACTTGTCCTTTGACAGCATTTCTTGGTACGTAGGTAATGTTGTAAGCCCCCAGTTCTACCGTATACTTGGCTAATCGTCCGGATGATTCTGCTCGGTTTAATACTTGTTTGATGGGATGGTCCGTTATGACCTTGATGGGATGAGCTTCGAAGTATCGTCTTAATCTTCTTGATAAATGTAGGAGGGTTAAAGCCAACTTTTCAACCGGAGCGTATCTCTTTTCGGCTTCATGTAAGGTCCGGCTTACATAATGAACCGGTATCTGTCATTCTTCGCTTTTGACCATCAGTACCCCACTTATTGCTTCCGTTGCGGCCGATAGGTATAGGTACATATCCTCTTTAGGTTTCGGTGTTGTTATGCATGGGAGTTCAAGAATTATTTTCTTCATTTCTTGGAAGGCCTTTTCAGCTGCCTCCGTCCATTGGTATTTTTCTTTATTATCTTTCGTGATGTTCTTTAATGTTTCGAAGAAAGGTAAAGATCTTTCGGCAGATTTTGATAAGAAACGGTTGAGTGCTGCAAGTTTGCCACTTAAGCTTTGCATTTCTTTTAATGATTTTGGTGATTGCATATCGGCAATTGCTCTAGTCTTCTTAGGGTTTGCTCTAATCCCTTCGGATGTCACCATATATCCGAGGAATTTTCCTTCTTCCACTCCGAAGGAGCACTTTCTAGGGTTCAACTTCATGTTTATTCTTCGGAGGTTGTCGAATGTTTCTGCTATATCTGCCAACAACTCCTTTTCCGTTTGGCTTTTAATTACCATATCGTCTACATATACTTCAAAGTTCCGGCCAATTTGTCTTCAGAATGCGGAATCCACCAGCTTCTGATAAGTTGCTCCGGCATTTTTTAATCCGAATGGCATCTTAACATAGCAGTATGTTCCTCGATCCGTATAGAAGGTTGTTTTCTCTTCGTCTTCTTTTGCCATCTGTACTTGGTGATATCCTTTGTAAGCATCCAGGAAACACTTGTAACGGAATCCTATCACTGATTCAATCTTCCAATCTATTTCGGGTAATGGGTAGTAATCTTTGCGGCATTGTTATCCGGACGACTTCCGCTTCCTTCAGGTGTTGTTGGGGTAGGACCTGTCATCTCTTAGCTTAGGTAGAGTGAATGACGGGTCCCACGGATGGCGCCAATTTGTTGAAGTAAAAGTTTGTTTCTACTTCGAACAAGCGAGAAGAATCCTTCGGACTGGAGTAAGTCCTTCGGATTCGAGGTGACTCTTACTTACGGTATGTTCCTTCGGATATCTGCAAAACAAATACGTCCGTTAGACTCGCCCCGGGATTGTATCCCAGGACCAACCTCCGGCGTGAGAGTAAGTATATGTTCTTAGTGAGAGAAAGTATGAATAAAACTAGAGAGTAGAGGAGAATTAGTTAACCTTAAATGAAGATTTCCTCTCTATTTATAGACTCTCTACATGGAGTGTCAGGCTGTTTCGTACTTAGCCCATAATGTTCGCTAGTTTAAACTCCATTACCATATACTTTGGTGTACTTGTCTGTACTTTGGTCTAGGTACTTGTAGGCTTATCCGAAGGGGTTGTTATCTCCGGACGGCTGAGGTCATGCGGACAGTCGTAACCCTTCGGATATTGGTCCGTATTATTTGAACACATCTGAGTGTACTTTACCTGTTATGTATCCGGAGGGTATATCCCTGTACGGTGTGTATCCGGAGGGTACATACGTCATCACTCTACACTTCTGTTAAGTTTGGGTTAGCCCAGCTTTAGTTATGATTTTTACCTAATTACTCTGATCAATGGCGAGTTTTACCTAATCACTCTGTTCAAACAAAAGCTGACCGGTTTTGTTACACCTTAAGCATCACTAACTTGTAGAAGGCGGGTGCGCACCTGCCTCTTCCTATCTCCGCCGCTTACATGATACACCGAAACAATACACAAGGATTTAAAAAGTTATAAATCATGATATGGCATGCTTAGTACATTGTTGTATATAAGTCACTACAATTTTGTATCCTTAACCTATGTGTGACTAAAGGTTAAAATGAATCTACATATAAACAAAAACATATGTGAGACTTGGAATACAACTTCAGCCTTCGTAAAACAGCTAAAACGAAATTATAAACATGACACAAAAACTATACACAATGTTATGTCATCTTAGAAGTGTTAAATCATCACAAACTATTTAACCGAGGTTATTGACAAATTAATGTAAACTCAGTGAGTAATCAACCAAAAACAACAAACTATCATCGTTCTTGTTACCCAATCGCAATTTGTTTCATTTGATTCAAAAAAATATATCGGTTTGTATTTGGGTTAGTTGACAAATGGTAATCATGTTGGGTTTCTCTATTTACTTATTTAGCACATTAATGTTTGATAAAATGCCATTAAGTATTAACAACAAAACTGTTGGGATATGTTGAAAAAAACTAGTTGAATGTCAAATCATATGGAGATATATTGTAACAAGCCGCCTATCAACCGTTAGAAATCATGGCCACCGAAGTGCTCTCGGGTAGTTAGGGACTACTAGTATGGTTTCATCAAAAAAATCTTTACTGCGTTACAGCGTTATCGCCAAAAATGTGAGGAACAATAGCTAAATTAGATATGAACAAGTCTGCAATTCCATATATAAGTGAAATGAAACACCCTTAAAAAAGTTGGATAGGTAAGCTTGGTTTGAGCTCCTTTAGCTTTATTTAGTTCGGGTTAACTAGGTTTTGGTTAAAGCTCAATATCAACCAATCGAATCAACAGACCGCGGGTTCAGTAGTAGCGAAATTATTCAACGCTGAACAGTTGAACTAATTCAAAATGTACTAACGGGTGCTTGGTAGGGGGTTAAAGGGGGTGGGGAATGGGTAATATATTTAAAATGGCCCACATTACTCAATATATGATGCTTGGTTAGGGAGTGCAAAGGTATTGATTTCCTCGTAGTGGGTAATCAACAATTACAGAGTAAATTGGGGGGGTAAGGTATTGATTACCCACCTCACTCATTCATTTGCTTTCTCGTTCCCTTTCCTTTTCCCCACTTTAAACCAAGCGGACCCTAAGTGTGTAATGTTAAAACAAATGGGTTACAACCATCCCACATCGCAATGTGAATGAATAAAGGCAGAAAGAAATGATTATAAATAGGGAGGGAAGAGTGCAATTGAAAGATAGGCAATTTCAAATTTTGGAAAGCCATTAGCAGTTTTTTCTTCGATTAATGAATTGTAAGTTTAAACTTATAATTTTACAAATCGAGGAAAGTGTATGCTTATTGGCTTTTTAAAATTTCAACAAGCCAACAATTTCATAGAAAAATTAACTTAAGCATAACTAGTTTTGTTTAGTTTGGGCTAACCAACCTCTAGTTATAGTTTATACCAAATCGCTTGGCTTAAACAAAAATTGGTCGGTTTGTTACAATGTTAGGTTATCATTAGCTCATTACTACAACAACATACCCAGATATATATGCGAGTGTGTAATAACAAGGATAAAAAGTACTCAAAAGCTGGCTATGAACTTTGCATTAGTTTTATCATCATTTTTTTAACAAATTTTCTATCAGCTTATGTTTTAAAATGTTACCAATAACTTAGGATGTTTAAGATGAATAAAAAATACTACTGCAAGTGTAAACACACAACATATATAAAATAGTGATTATCAAACATGTTACATTGGGAGGGAAGCGTAACTTTTTTTTACCATCCCACATTGGACTGTTTGGTAAAGTAGCTAGAAAGAAGCGATTATAAATAGTGAGGGAAGGGTGGGTGGTTTGAAAGACATAAGCATGTTCAAATTTTGAAAAGCCAATGGCAACATTTTTTTGTTACAAATCTATAACCTCGAGTTTAAACTAATAACTCGTAAAGTTAAGGTTGTAAGCATTTTTGTAACTCAAAAAAATGTGTGCTCATCGGCTTTTTGAAAAATTAAAACAAGCCAACAATTTCATTGAAAAATGTTAATTGAAGCATCGCCTAAAATAACAAGATAAGTAAGCTCAGTTCGAAAACCTTTAGGGCCTGTTTGGTAGGAATGAATGGAAAGCAATGAAGGACAAATCTCTTGTTTATTGCAGATGGGAATGGGAATGGAGAATCAATTTTTAATTCTCTTTCCTGCAAATTCATTCTTTAGAAAAAGTGAACAATGGTTGAGAAAGAGGCTAGTAGGCACAAGAGATATTGAAGAGAATGGGAGCATGGAATCAAAATTAAAGACGGACAAGGTATATGTTGGAAACGTATTAGCATTGCACATGCCATCACAAATACTAAAAAGTTACATAAACCTTAACATATTCCTCTCCTGGCGATTTGATGTTCTTCACATCTTCGAGTATTGTTCGATGGATAACAATAAAAATTCTATAATATGACTCTATACACTATATACATATTTTAATTTTTAAAATCACGATTCACACTTTTGCAATTGGTTCTCGTTAATCGAAATAATCTTCCCAAACAAAATAAACAAAAATTCAACAAGCCTTTTCCTAGACAAACCTATATATATTCTATCAATTATAATACTTTGCATAAATTTAGAGGGTGTTTGTTTCGGCTTATATAGCCAACTTATGGCTTATTTGGTTTCGAACTTATGTTTTATAAGCTCACTTTTTGTGGCTTATTTAAAACTTTTCGGCTTATATAAGTTTAAAAAGACATAATATACTTTTCTTTTAAACTAGTATTTTATAGTAACTCCAATATTTAGATAACGAACACAAACTAGTTTTATGCAAGATTCACGTTGAATTTTTTTTAGTCCAAACAAGAATAAAAGAAAAAACTAGTTTTATAAAAAATTTAATGAACACAAATACAAGATTCATGTTGAATGTTTTTTTAGTCCAAACAAGAATAAAATAAAAAACTAGTTTTATAAAAGATTCATGATGAATGATTAAAAAGTTGAATTTTAATAAAATAGCTTGCGGATCAATTGAGTCCGGTGAATTAATATGTCTCCTTTCACCGTACTCAAATAATAGCAAGATAACATAATAATAAATCAACTTACGTTGTAAATATTCACTAATGTATATAAGCTATCACAACTTCATATCTTTAATATATGTGGGACTACAGCTTGAAATGAATTTTAATAAAAAGAAAACATATGCAAGGGTTCCAAAAATTTGTAATTGTTTATAAAACTAATGCAAAGTTCGAATGATATTGTCTATGCATTACTCTATAACCAACACCACAAAGCCATCGTTCCAAACAAATATGGACTCAAGTAGCTCAAAGAGAGG
The DNA here is from genome assembly GCA_030686995.1 of Artemisia argyi. NCBI lineage: Eukaryota > Viridiplantae > Streptophyta > Magnoliopsida > Asterales > Asteraceae > Artemisia > Artemisia argyi. The sequence continues at coordinate 43,981,232 of CM060709.1, read as the reverse complement.
AAAAGGAATAAAATAAGGCTAGGTGATCAACCCGCTCGACAAATCGCAGAACCGCAGAAGACTCTACATTTTCTTTCTCGCACAAAAACATGTTGACCATAAGTAAAAAATTTACCAAGACAAAAATAGCGTTTATAAAGATTAGTGGTGATAACTGATATGTCATGGAACAGCTTTTGCCTTACGTAGAAATGGTTTGATAAAGACTCTAAAGCATAATTCATAATCTTTTTGTGATACTATTAACAATGGTTTTTCATGACGTAAGAACTTGTTTGTGCTAATCAAATGTGTGCTTAAAATCCATTTGCAGTTTTGCTGATTGCAAACATAGTTCTTATATTTTCATATTCTTTCAATGTTTCTCAAGATGTAATGAAACTTTACAATATTCAGACTTATCTTAGAGTTTACGACCAAATGTTAAATGTGTAAAACGATTTCTCTCGATTTCTCTTAGAGTTTACGCTGCTTTAGCCTTTGCAAAACAACTAAGCCGAAATCATAAACATGACACCGAAGACTAGCTATACACAATGTGTTAAATTATGTATAAATATTAATAGTGTATGTCTAGTATCGAACCCGAGATCTCGGGATTGCACGCATTACAAATGAGTATTAAGAAATAATAATTGATATATATATATACACACACACTAGCTTTAAGACCCGTCCGATGGGCGGGCTAGGTCTATAAGTTATTATAATGAATATTATAAGACTAATTTATAAAGTTACTTATCTCCAGATACCTTAAAATTTATAAAATAACTACACAATATAGCAAGGGAACGCTTTGAGTCGTTGATTGTTGACATAAAACTCTTATTTAACGTAATCATTAATGGAAAATTCATTAATGTAACATTTCTGTCATATATAACTTAATTGATAAACACACTAATTAACTTCAATGGTGTACATAATTAATTAAAGTCCCTATATAAATAAACAAAAGACAACATTGCGGCATGTACATTCGTGCAACGCCTTCATAGCTTAAACGGAACGAAATGCCATCATCGGTTTCATCTCATGCTACTTCAGCGTTCCTTGAATACCAGGCATGGTATCTCTTAGGAAAAAGCTGATATTCCATAAGTTCATTGCAGAACCGTGTAAAAGTTATTTGGCATGAGCAAAAAGATATAAAATGCATAATTTCTGTAACCTGAGATATAATAAATATATATACCCTTGGTCGATGCTTATTTCCCTCCCCAAGCCATACTTACAAGGGAAATTGAAATTGAAAAAGATAAATCCGATTGAAGCACGGATTGGGGATGGATTTTTACTTATAATTAGGTTCTAATTACCATGTTCATCCCATCTTCTGCACGACCATAATCTACCAGATCTCTTCCGAGTTTTTGCTTCCAGCAGCAAAACTCCAAAACTTTAAACATCACTCTTCTCTTTCAAAAGTCCACTATTTTCATATTTTGTAGCTATATAACTATACAACATCAAAAGTTTAGGTGTAAGACAAAATTGTTCAGCCACACAAATCATAATGAATAATTTTGAATAGACTTTAAAGCTCATTAGTGCTTTATATTTATACAACTAAAAACAATAGTGTATATGACAAGAGTATAATTATAATATCCAATTTCATGTATTACATTGAAAAATAACACATGAATCATGGTCTACTAAAACTTAAAGATTATGAAATTGAGTATAAAAAAAATATTGTAAATACTTTTATAATTAACGTACCCGAAGGTACCTACCACTCTGAATCATCAAAGTTGTAAATTTGCCAGTATCCGTATGTGCATACGCCACCACGGTTCCATTATATTCATTGAGATTACTCTGCCCAACAAATCTAATATTATTTCATTCTCAAAAACCAATTGTATTCAATAAGAAACCATTATGATTCAATATGCATCAAATTAAAAAAATGAGAATAAGTGGACTTAACATGATCAAAATATAGAAAGGATTATTTTTTTTAGATAAAAAAAAAGAAAAGAAAAAAGAAGATGTTCCTACTTTATATAACCTTTTTCTTGGAGCTGCCTTAGTTCATAGAATCCATTATCTATACTACCTTATAATGTATTTAGGACATCTATATTTAGAAGTCTTAAAATGTTTAAGACCAAAAACATTTCTTTAATAGAAAAGATGTATACATGCTTGTAATTTTTTAAGACTTACAAGAAAAGAAGCATAGTATACACCACTTTAATGCACATAATTTTCAGACTTACAAGACAAGATGCATAGTGTACACCACTTTAATGCACACATTAAAAAAATATTAATGCTATTTAATATAATCAATTAATTAATTGATTAATAAATACAATTAATACAGTTATTAAAACACCCCTTACACAAGAAATTCAAATTATTAAGCATATTGTACAATCAAATTAAACACAATTTCAGCATTAAATGTCACTAATACAAATAATAAAGCACATTATTCAAGCCCGAATAGGTAACGGGACAAATGGGCTTGAGCCCGAACGGGTGCGGGCCCAACGGGCTCGAGCCCGAACGAGCTCGGGCTAAACGAAATTCTTGATATCCGTAAATTTATTATCAAAAAAACATAATAAACTAAAATACATAGTTTATCGAAAAATTTAATTTCAGGGTACCCGCCGCTGCAACGCGCGGGTACCCTGCTAGTGGCAATAATGTTTCTTAACTATCATGGTCCATTAATTAACGTTGCCATTCTTAAGTTAAATAATTGGTGCCAAAGATACACGTTATTTTATATGATTATGAAAAAGTTCATTAAAAGTATTTTCCAAATCTCAACAAAAGGCTTTGCAATAACCTCAAAAACATGTCGTGATGCAAGTTTATAAAGAACTACGTCAACTTCAAATTATCTGGATACAGGTTAAGATTGAGTTTCAACCTGTAAAGTGACATAACACAATAAGAATGCTTTTGCAAAAGTTTTATATCATTACAAAATGCATAACAGTAACTACACAAAATAAGACAATAAGCTACAAACATAACATCGAATTACCTCAGGCTGCATCTCCACACAATCAACATCAGTGGGCAACTCCTTATTGTTCTGTAGCAAAATATGTTTTCACAAACTTTTTTCTATAAACAAATGAACATAAATTATTATAGTGATTGATGTGATATTTATAACTACAGCAAAGTGAAAGATGCCATAAACGACAGATCGGAAGATTAGAGAAAGCAAACATGGGACACCATGCCTGCGTAAATAATAAGTTCCAACAAGATTAATCAAGCTCAGTTAGTTAGAAAACTACTTAAATGATTGTTTACTGTGATTAAGAACATGAAACGTGCTTACTTCAAATAAGCCTTTTGCATTAGTTCCTTAATTCAACTTCACTCATGTGCTGATTTATATGAGTTTGCTTCCTCAAGATGCTTCTTGAGCTGCCTTAATCCATGACCGAGCATATTCCACCACTGTCTTTGTCATATCCTTCAAGCATAGCGAATGACTTCATATGACTATCACCATTTCCCAATTTGTTTCCATGCAAATCACACAACCGGCTTTTTCTTTCTACATAGTGTTTTCCCTAACCAACTCATCTATTTGTAAGTACCTCTTCAACAATATCTCTTTACACTCCACTACACATATCGCATTTCAATATCTGTATTATTTTAAAAAAATCTACCAATGAAAATACTATCATTTATTAATCATAGTATTTAGCTACAACAAAATATTGAAGTAAATACAACCTAATGCATGGTATGCCACTCGTTTTCCAGCTTCATCTTTAACACAAGCAGTTAAATCAGTTGAAGTCTATAGCCCTGCAATATTCTCAATCACTTTATCTGCATAAAATTAAAGAAGTCAAATGAATATGAAACCCATAATAGACACTATTAGAAATATACACTTAGGGGTGTTTGGGATTGCACATTTAAACTAATTATTGTTAAGGTGTATGCTAAAAAGGTTTGAATATGTATCTAAACATATGATGCGGAGGCACAACTAAACTCCTCAACCAAGGCTTGTCCTCCATATACCACTATAGCAAAATGAAAAATGAAGTAAATAAAATGTATGCTTCCTATTACTTTTAAACTATCAGATAAAAATGGTAAAAACAAACTATGTATTCCCATTTAAAGGGGTGTTTGAGATGGCTTATTTCAAATTGATTATACTTTTAAGTTTGGAGATTGAGAAAACAAAATAATCATATAAATAATCCCAATACACTCTCAGTTTGATAAATAATATGGGTGGGTATTTTAAAGCAGGTCAAAATGATATGGGTGATTAAGGGATAACTTGAAATCACTTTATCAATCCAAATTTTAAGCCCAAATAGCAACATGAATGTCCAAGCCAAATGATCATTATTCACTACTGTGCAACATGAAATCAAATGTACAAAAATTGCAGTTGATATCGCTAATGTAAAATTCATGTCATTTAATAATTCTATCATTTATAATTGTCTTCACCCTCCATTGAGGTTAGAGTTATAGTTCATAATAAAAAATTATCAATATATAGACCTTAAATAGACTAATCATATTATCGGTATATAGAGTTTAAATATACTAAACACAAATAGCCGATATAAAACAATAGAGGGTCGAAATACTAACCTTCCATATGTGCTAAGAATGTCTTCCAGATAACGTGATCTAGTACGTGAAGCCAAATGACTAACATTGAGACATGTACCACCATCGCGGTCATCATAACGCGACCTGTTCATGAAACAATGAAAAAGCCATAAAAATCAAAAAATAGATTAAAACACAAACATGATATCGAAGGATAAATGTTCAATATGTATGTACAAAGAAAATATGTATGTAATGTTGAGAATGTTCAATATGTATAGCCTCTACGTATTTATTTAATAATTCATCTCCTGTAGAACATCAACTACAATAGCCACAAGACACAAATGATGAGTAAACCATTGGTTTAATATATGTATCTTAGAAAAAATTAACATTCAGAACTTTCATCAAACACTTGATATACAATTTCATCACAAAAAAAGCTACATTAAAAAATAACAGGTTTCCAACATAATTCCATTCACGAATTTCATCAAACACTTGGTACACAGATTCATCATCATAAACTTAAATTATACTAACAAAACCTAAATCGACTCAATCATAACAAAACTTAAAAATAAAATTAGCTTAGAAGAAGATAATAAGAGTGTGTACCTGCAACCCCGATTTTGATTATTGTTTCTGTAAACTAAAATCATAATTACTGATTATTTATGTAAATGGAAACAAAGTGTGTGCATGCAACCACAAATCAATAATCAAAATATGTAAACTGGAATCATAATTTTGCTTTACGTACCTGGTGTGAGATTGTTTCCGTGATGATTTCAGGTTTATTGATGGTTTTAGGGTGTGGGTTATGGAAGATTTTTAGGGATTGTGTGATATGATCCACCTAAAAAATGAATTCAAAAATTTCGGTTTAATAAAAAGGTGAATTTAGAGTGAGAAAAATTAGGGATTCCTTCAACCATTCGGTTGAATTTTTCATCCGAAAATCTTTTGAAAATATTTGGTAACTTCATCAAATAATAAATTAATTTTATTTCCCTATTTTAGCTCCCTTATTTTTCTCCCAAATTTGTTTCAAAAAAAATTCGAAATCTTTCTATTAATGGAGAGGTTTCCACGTGTAGTTTTCTTAGAATTTTGGCAGAGTTTTTTATGCTAAAAATAGCAATCACACTTGTTCTATATATATATATATATATATATATATATATATATATATATATATATATATATATATATATATATATATATATATATGTGAGACTTTCTTACGAGAACCATCTTATTTGCGAGAACTGAAAGAACCACCAAAAACATACATGCACGACTTCAATAATTGTATTTTTGCACATATGTTCTAAAAACAACATACATGTTTTAAGAAAAACGTAGTTGTTCTAAAGAATTTGATAAGAAATTGGAAATACAAAAATTTTCTTCGAAGGTGTGCATATATGTTCTTATAAGGCGTGCAACAACAATATTGCGGCCGTGTGTAAGGTTTTTGTAAAAAAATATGATGAGTTCATGATGATATTGAAGAACATTGGTGGATACTTACGATTATTGATGATTTGCATGTATTTTTATTTTATTTTAAAAGGTGTGCATGTATGTTTTTGATGGTTCTCTCAGTTCTTGTAGATAAAATGGTTCTCGCAAGAAAGTCCCCCTCTATATATATATATTTACAACTAGAAGGAATTAACGGTCGTTAGTTATTAACCGTATGGACTAACTATCGTTAAATGTAAATGAGAAGGACTAATAAGTTAATAGATGCCAAGAAGGATCTGAAAGATCCTCTTGGATCCCTTAGGCCGGTCGACTAGGGTTGGGGAAACCCAATCCAAGTCCAACTTGTCCTCCAAGTTTTTATTAGTATATAAACAAACACAAGTGTAATTGTTTGGAAAATCTTTTGTGCACACAATTATCCATAAATTGTTTTCTTCTCTTCTTGTCTCCAAATCCCATCGAACACCCCTAGTTCCTTAGGGTTTTGATTTTTTGAGAATAAAAAATCCTTCTATTTGATTTTACTTGCATAAACTTAATACGGTTTAATTTGTGTGTAAAAAAACGAGATAATAACTCACTATAGTTATTATCAAGGGATCGATAAACAAAAAGGTAAGTGGTTTATCATTGATCCATTGTTACACTAGATCAAGGTTTATTGAAGTGATTCTTGTTTAGCTAGAATCCAAATGGTACGTTCCTATTTATGTTATTGTTAATAATTATGTGTTATACTTGATTCATCACTTCCGCATACATGAACACTTTGATATAGATTTATTTATATGATTGTCAAGTTATTTAAATTCTAACAGTGGCATCACGAGCCATTTATAACATGTAATTGATTTCTAAAACATAATAAAAATCGTATCTTTAATAGTTTTAGATAAATGTTTTGGATCTAGGGTTTTTTCTTTTTTTTTTTAATTCTTCGAAACCCTAACCCTAATTTTTTTTGGGGGGGGGTTCGATTTTTTCCATAAACCCTAATTAGGGTTTGTGGTTTAATTAATTTAATTGTAATTAATTAGAAACCCTAGGTCATTAACTAGTTATTTGAACGTTCTTGTGACCTAATTGGTAATTGTTGTGCTTTGATCCGTGACGAAACATGCATGTTAGTCATGGATTGTTGATTGTTTTAATTGTTTTGTTTTGTCACATGTTTAGATAGATCTAAAATTGGGAAAGACCTCAATAATTATTAAAAATCAATATATGTGCTATGTGATTGACTTTGGCCTACGCAATTGACTTAATTGTCAATGTATGTGGCTCACTTCCTACAAGAAAGGAAGGCCTTAGTTGATTATATGCATATTGAAACCTAGAATTGATTTTATTAGGATCTTTTCTAATCAAGATTGCATGTGGCTATTTGTTTCACCTATAATTGTTATGTTTATTAGTTGATTGATTTGTCTTTGATTACTTGTTTTATTGTTTTATTTGTTGGACATGATTGTAAGCAATAAAAGGGTAATTTTTATAAAGAAAATAAATTGGACTAATAATGGTGAAACTTTAAGTGATAAAGATTGATTCTTGCGGTGTCTTATGTGCCAACAATGGTTCGCTTCGCACGGTAATTGTCTCCCAGGCGAGACTAGCGAGATTCATACTTTATTACATGTTTTAAGATTTAATACATTAACTTTTGCTTGATTGATGTTTTTGTACACATGGTTTTAAAAGTAAGTCCTATATGACAAATGCATAGTGATGGTAAGAAGGCTTGGAAAGAGCCTTAGAGTCTGCCTTGGTTATCACACTTATGAATACGTATTAGATGACTTTCTTTTATCTCCATTCTTGTACAATATCATCTTAAGGGTGATTTACCTCAATTCCACTTTTGTGGGCGATAATTGTAGGTTCTTCTTTAATTGGTGAATCGATACCTCACGTAAAACTTTTTGTATTAATCTTAAGAATTGAAATAAAAAGCTTTTGAAAACTTATGTTATAAAGACGAGTGCATGCATCTTTATACATGTTTTGATTGTCACATCAAAATAAATACCCTAAAATTTAAGTTGCATGCCATCTTTATATAAGAAACACTTGAAGTTATAATTTAGTAACCATGAGACCTAGGCTAAATTTTAATAACAAGGTACAATTCTGTTAATGCGTGAGACCATAGATAGTAATTTTACATGTTTCTAAGGTAGACGACTTAATTAAGTTGTGCGTGAGACCTAGAACTTAAGGCATTAGATGGGATGAAACATGCTTACATTGCAAATTGATGAATCAATTTGATGTAAATCCCATAATGATCTAGGAATTGGAAATCTTGTTTGCCAATTATTGTTCGACAGATTACCATCTTTTATACTTTCACCACTAGCAGATCAACTGATGTGGTGGAATCTATGTAACTAGATTTTCAAGAAAATTAGTTGGTTATATGAATATAGCCTTGGCTATTATGTTTTCTTGGAAATATTAATTATCGAAAATACTGATATTTGAACTTTTATCTGTAGATATGGCTCAACCCGATAACCCAACTGTGATTTCTGCTTTCAAGAGCCATCTTGAGAGGGAAAAATTGATTGGAAAGAATTTCAATGATTGGTTCAGATCGCTCAGAATTGTCTTGAGGGCGACTAGTAAACTCAATTATTTGAATACTCCTTGCCCTGATGAGCCTGCTGAAACTGAAACTGAAACTGAACAGGTTAAGGAAGCTTGGAGGCTTGAGCATGCTAAGTACAATGAAATTGCATGCTTAATGCTCACTAGTATGGATGCTAAGTTACAAAAGAAGTTTGAGTACTACTTTCCATACGATATGCTCCAAGAACTTCAGAAGTCTTATGAAAAGACTCTTACAGTTGAAATGTATGAGTCTCTTGACAAACTACACAGCTGCAGACATGGTGATGGTAAACCAGTTGAAGATTATGTGAATGAGATGAAAGACTATTTTGATCAACTTCACAGAATCGGATTTGGTTACCCTGAGAATGTGCAAGTGAATTTGATCAACAGGTCCCTTAACAAGGACTTTACTGGTTTTGTTCTGAACTTCAACATGCATTGCTCGGGGAAGACAGTCTCAGAATTACTCGCATTACTTGTTGATTATGAGAAAGGTCTACAAGCCAAGGGCAAGGCTCCTACCCCGCAAGTGTTGGCGATTCTTGGGGGAGAATCCATAAGAAATCGCATGTGAACAAAGGCAAAGAGAAAGGTGATAAAGTTAAGCAGGTCATGGCTTATCAACCACACCCCAAGGTGAATCAACATCAGCCTAAGCAGAACAAGGTTAATCCTCCAAACAAGAAGGATCAGGCTTGTCATCACTGTCATGAAAAAAGGTCATTGGAAGAAGAACTGTCCAATGTACATTCATGATTTGCGACAGAAGAAATCAAAGAATGAGTCTGGTGCCCCCAGTACTTCAGGTGAGTTCTTCATGATTGAATTATTTACTTTAACTCATAAAAATTCTTGTGTATATGATACGGGGTGTGGTATTCATATTTGCAATACTATGCAGGGGTTTAGAGTTGAGAGGAAGCTGGCCTATGGACAACAATATTTGCACGTTGGTAATGGAGCAAATGCAGCTGTTGAAGCTATAGGAGTTTTTGAATTGGTCTTGCCTTCGGGCTTAATACTGTTTTTAAATAACTTTCATTATGCACCTTCTAGGGATGAGCATATCGACCCGATTCCCGTAACCGAACCGGAACCGTACCGGTACCGTACCGAAATCGTACCGAGTCCCGATATATGGTACGGTACCGGGACTACTAAATAAGGCTAAAAAAAATCGGGAACTTTCGGGTTCGGGACGGGACTTATTCGGGAAATCCCGATTGGGTACCGGAATTAGAATAGTCCATGTTTTTTAGGGAATTATATTCAAAAACCCATTTTTTCCATGCATACGCGCTAACCAAAGGTCAAAAAAAAAAAAAAAAAAAAAAAAAAAAAAAAAAAAAAAAAAAAAAAAACTAGTGGATGCTACTAATTAGTAACAACAGCGACTCTTCATTCATATCATTGGAAAACATAAGTCATCTCAATCTTTATGATTGTAAAACAATGGAGGTATGTTTAATATTTATGTTTAATGACTTTAATCTGTATCATTCGAATGGGTGTCCATGTTTCTACATTCAATATCATTGATTATATCAATGATTATTATATCATTTGATATCACTATATCAGTGATTATATCATTCGTAGAGATTAACAAACATCTACAACACACTTTTTTTTAATTTATGTGCCAATTTGTACATTCTTGAAACAAGCATGCACATATATATGGAAATGGCTCGTACATTCTTTGTACAATACAAGTTTTAAATATCATTCAAGTTTAAAAAAAAAAAACGGGAATAACCCGATACGTACCGATTTCCCGGTCCCGTATCCCGGAACCGGTACCGGTACCGGAATCCCGTTCGGTACGGGAACGGTACACACCTTTCATGCCCGGAAAAAAAACGGGAGCATCAATTCGGGACGGGATTGGGACGGGATTGGTCCCGAGCTCATCCCTAGCACCTTCAATTGTTAGGGGTTTAGTTTCCTTTTCATGTTTGTTGGATCTTGGTTTTAAACATTCTCTTAATGGCAATGAAATTTCTATTTCTTATAATGATGTTTTTTTATTTTAATGCTATTGCTGTGAATGGAATATTTGAAATTGACTTGAATGAGAATGCATCGAACAATCGTAATAATAATTCAATGTATATCATCAATAATAAGAGAATCAAGAAAGGTCTGGATTCTTCTTATCTTTGGCATTGTCGACTTGCTCACATAAGCAACGCTCACATGGAAAAGCTGCAACATGATGGGCTTTTAGAAAAGATCAATGACGAATCATTTGATAATTGCGAATCTTGTATTGTTGGGAAGATGACAAAGAAACCTTTTAAGAATCGTATTGAAAGGGCTTCTGATCTACTTGGTCTTATTCACACAGATGTGTGTGCACCACTTAGACATGTGTTAAGGAGGGGTGCTAGCTACTTCTTAACATTTACGGATGATTATAGCCGTTATGGTTATGTTTATTTACTTAAACATAAGCATGAGGTATTTGAAACATTCAAAGTGTTTAAAGCAGAAGTATAGTTGCAACTAGGAAAGAAGATTAAAGCTCTTCGATCCGATAGAGGTGGTGAATACCTGAATCAAGAGTTCATAGATTACTTAGCTGAGGAAGGAATTGTCCAGCATCTCACTTCTTCATATACTCCACAACAAAATGGTGTATCTGAGAGAAGGAATCGTACATTGCAAGATGATGAGGCAAAAAATGTTACTCTTTTAGGGGGTCATTTAAGCCCTAAGTCGTGATTATTTGATCAAATATTGCCTCAAATAGTTTCTTTTGTCATTTTAGGTCTTTGGAGAAGAAATCTGGAAAATGAAGCATTTTGGACGTTTTTTGGAGCGAAAAGTGAAGAAAATGGCAAAGTCTCCAAATCAAGCTGGAAATAGTACCTGATGGCGTCACGCTTTAGAGGTGACGGCGTCACGTATTGGCAAAGAGGTGGATAAAAAGTTACACGAGACCCGCCAGAATATTTTTGGGAATTAAAGAGTGACGGCGTCACCAAGGCCGTCAAGAGCAATTTACACGTGACGGCCAAGAATAGAATAACACATGACCGGCGTTAGATCTGGATCTAGGCAATCCGAGGAAAGCATTGGCGGCTAGTTGACGGCGTCAGGATTATAATGTGACGCCGTCAGACCTGTAATCTCTATATATAGTTTTCTAATTTTCATTCATTAAGGAGAGAACTTTTGGAGGAACTTTGGGACAAACCCTAGGTCGAATTTTATAGGGTTTTTCACCCTTCTTTCACTCATGTTTCAATAAAGATAAGTCTTCCAATAATCATTCAATATGTCTATGTGTTGTTTGATTCTATCTTATGCTTGTCTTTACTTTAACATGCTAGGATAGGTTTATTTGTGTTTGCTTAGATGTAATGAAACCTAGCTATTGATTATTGGTTGATTGTTTGTTATTAATTGTATTGGATGAATGATATCGATGTTAAGCTTAAGAAAACTGGCAGACTTCCAATTAGTAACATGCTTGAACGTCTTAAGAAACATGAATCGGATGTGTACTACGATTTTAATGGTTGTATTTAATGCATGAGTGACTACTAAGGAGGCCATGTTAGGAGCTAATTTCCTGCTCGACATAAGAAGAGGTAGAAACTTGTAGAGTTAGGGAAGATCGTACACGGCCCCACGAATGGTATTAAGGAATATAACCCGTCATCCAGGCAATTATAACAAACTATTCAACTAATGAAAGATAGTTAGGGAGCAATGAAATCTAAGTAAACACGTTTCTCTTATTATTGTTTTTCTCAATATTTACTTTCATGTTATTTTATTTTTATTGCATTTGTAGTTATTTGGGTTAGCTGACTAGCAACTAATTTCGCACACTCTTCCAAAACCCAAGATTTTTACTTACTTTCTAAAAAACTATAAAAATACAAAAAGAATCATCCCTCACCTCTAGACCTAGTTTAATTAGGTTTTGATCCTAACGACACTATTCCCCAAGAGAACGATCAATCCCCCGGTACTTGCCACTACACTATACTACATCGGTCAGGTACACTGCCTGGTGGGGATTGCAAGCTTTTCAAGATCCCTTGAGAAGTAAAACCTTTTGCAAGGTTGCAAAACCACGCATCACTAAAAGATATGATACGATCTATGTTGAATCTAACAACTCTTCCTTTTTCGTTTTGGGATTATGCCTTAGAATTTGCGGTTTACATTCTTAATATTGTTCCAACAAAGAAGGTGGATAAGACACCATATGAGTTATGGACTGGAAAAGCTCCTAACTTGTCTTATCTAAAGGTCTGGGGTTGCGAGGTGTATGTTAAACATGACTTAGCAGATAAACTCCAACAAATATCTGTAAAGTGCATCTTTGTAGGATACCCAAAGGAAACAATGGGTTACTACGTTTATTACCCACCTGAAAACAAAGTTTTTGTTGCAAGGTATGGAGACTTATTGGAGAAGGAACTCATATCTCAAGAATTCAGTGGGAGAGAATATGATCTGGAAGACAATCATGAAGATGCATTACCTTCTGAAAACACTAGCCAACTTCCTGTGGAACCTGAAAGTTTAGGTCCTCCACCAGAAGTTGAAGTGGTTCCCATTCGCAGATCTGTAAGAACTGTGAAAGCTCCTGAACGTCTATGTCTTAACGTAGAGTGTGAGGAAACTATACTAGGGGATCTTGATGAATCTGCTAGTTATAGGGCTGCCATTAATGGTCCTAAAAAGGAAAAATGGCAGGTTGCTATGAATGGGGAAATGCAATCCATGAAAGATAATGAAGTCTGGATTGAAGTTGACCTCCCTCCCGATGCCAAGGTAGTTGGGAGTAAGTGGCTCTTAAAAAAAAAAAAAAAAAAAAAAAAAAAAAAAAAAAAAAAAAAAAAACTGACATGGATGGCTATGTACACACCTATAAAGCTCGTTTGGTGGCTAAAAGCTATACCCAAACTTATGGTGTTGACTATGAGGAGACCTTTTCTCCTGTAGCTGACATTAGGGCTATTAGGATTCTCATAGCTATAGCTGCTTACTATGACTATGAGATTTGGCAGATGGATGTCAAAACCGCCTTCTTCAATGGTCGCCTAGATGAGGATATCTATATGGCGCAGCCTGAGGGGTTTGTGAATCCAGAATTTTCAAATCGTGTATGCAAACTTCAAAGATCCATTTATGGATTGAAGCAAACATCACGACAATGGAATAAAAGGTTTGATGAAGAAATAAAAAAGTTTGGTTTTACTCAGAATCTTGATGAGCCATGTGTATACCACAAAGCTAGTGGGAGTGATGTAATTTTCCTTATTTTATATGTTGATGACATATTGATCATGGGAAAAGACATTCCAAGTTTGCAAAAGGTTAAGGCATATCTTGGAAAGTGTTTTTCTATGAAAGATTTAGGGGAAGTTGCATTCATTCTGGGAATCAAGATATATAGAGATAGATCTCGGCGATTAATTGTATTAAGCCAAAGTGCTTACATTGATAAAATATTGAAGAGATTCAATATGCAAAATTCCAAGAAGGGATATTTGCCAATGCAAGAACAACATGGCTTGAGTAGCAAAGTTTGTGCTTCAACACCTGCAGAGGTGCAATGCATGAAGAGAGTCCCTTATGCTTCGGCTGTGGGATCTATTATGTATGCGGTGAAAATCACAAGGCCTGATGTGGCATTTGCTCAGAACTTAACCAGTCGATATCAGCTGAATCTAGTTGAAGCTCACTGGACTACTGTTAAGAATATTCTTAAGTACCTTAGGGCTACTAAAGAGATGTTCTTAGTTTATGGGGGTAATCCAACTGCAAAACTTGATGTTACAGGTTACTGTGATGCATCCTGGAAATGTGATAAAGATGATACGAAGTCTCAGACGGGTTATGTCTTTGTCATTAACGGAGGAGTTGTGGATTGGAGGAGCAAGAAGCAGAGTACACTGGCGATGTCTGCAACAGAAATTGAGTACATAGCTACTTCAGAAGCTGCAATGGAAGCCGTTTGGATTAGGAAGTTTGTTTCGGGGCTTGGGGTTATGCCATCGATTCAAAGACCTATAAAAATGTATTGCGACAACTCAGCTGCAATTACATTTGCCAATGAACCTGGAATCATGAAAGACACCAGACATTTCCCGATTAAATATCACTATGTTCGAGAACAAGTCGAGATAGGTGAAATCGAGTTACTCAAAGTTCACACAGATGATAACTTAGCAGATCCTTTTACGAAGCCTTTACCTGGCACTAGGCTTTACAAGCTTGCTGAAGGCATATGACTTCGTTTAGCTGATAGTTTCATGTCCATTTGTGATTAGTATTTAGATAAAGGATGTAATGTACAATTATTATTTTAATGGAATAAAATATTGTTTATGTTTATTTATCATTGTCTTAATAATATATCCTGTATTTGCATGTTTAAATCCATGAATAAATTATTATTCTAAATTGTCCATTTTCGGTTAATGATATGGGAATATCATTAAACTAAGACAAATTTGAGTATTAGTTAGAATATACTTGAAAGTATATTGATGCGTAGTCATACCAATTTCACATGATATTCAATGAATTGAATATAGGACTTATCCCAACTATGTGATCTCACATTTATGTGAATCATGTTTAAAGTTATCCTCAGACTTGAGATACCAGATAAGTGTCATGGATGTAGTGCATTTTTGTAAAGCAATCTATCGCTTACCGTAACTGGGAGTTATAAGAGTTGCTTTCAGAAGTGTTGCAAAGTCCATGGGTTATTCTTGTAGTCAAGAGAGAATTTGTTCCTTCAAATTTGTTTTGAAGTTTAATACTGCTGGGCCCCTCATAGGATTGACAAAATATTTGCGTGGCCACGCCTAAAGTCTATCTGGAATACGTTTAGATGTTTTGGTAATTTTGTTCAATCATTAAGAAACGAGAAACGGAAAGTTAATAAAGAATGATTAATCTCATCTTTACTAATGTAGTATAAGTAACAAAAGGATAATTATAATGATGAATCATTAAAGGTTTTTTTTTTTCAGGAAACCTAGCTCGAGTCATACTAGGGGCATTGGAGTGTTGCAAGATGCCAACCAATGTAATTACACCATTAATAGATATACAAGTGGGAGCTGTTAAATTATGTATAAATATTTATAGTGTATGTCTAGTATCGAACCAGAGACCTCGTGATTGCACGCATTACAAATGAGTATTAAGAAATAATAATTGATTGATATATATTAATAGTTATATATATAATTATTTACAACTAGAAGGACTTAACACTCATTAGTTATTAACCGTATGGACTAACTATCGTTAAATGTAAACGAGAAGGACTAATAAGTTAATAAATGCCAAGAAGGATCCGGAAGATCCTCTTGGATCCCTTAGGCCGGTCGACTAGGGTTGGGGAAACCCAATCCAAGTCCAACTTGTCCTCCAAGTTTTTATTAGTATATAAACAAACACAAGGGTAATTGTTTGGAAAATCTTTTGTGCACACAATTATCCCTAAATTGTTTTCTTCTCTTCTTTGTCTCCAAATCCGATCGAACACCCCTAGTTCCCTAGGGTTTCGATTTTTTTGTGAATAAAAAATCCTTCTATTTGATTTTACTTGCATAAACTTAATACGGTTTTATTTGTGTGTACAAAAACGAGGTAATAACTCACTGTAGTTATTATCAAGGGATCGATAAACAAAAAGGTAGGAGGTTTATCATTGATCCATTGTTACACTAGAACAAGGTTTATTGAAGTGATTCTTGTTTAGCTAGAATCCAAACGGTACGTTCCTATTTATGTTTTTGTTAATAATTATGTGTTATACTTTCGCTTCCGCATATATGAACACTTTGATATAGATTTATTTATATAATTGTCAAGTTATTTAAATTCTAACAAAATGTTAACCACTAAGCTCAATTTGTTGCATTTTACTAAAGCGTATGTATATATTCGATTCAGGACACGTAGATTATATATAGTAGATTATATATAGGTAATAAGTCGAGGTTCGCTATCTGTCCACAAGGTATTTATCAGTTTTATCATATGGAGTGACATGATACTGTAGTTCCGTACTTTGATATATACATATCATGACCGTGAGATATTTTATTGATTTATGAAATATACCGACTCTTTATGTGACTTTTTTTGTTTAATCTGAATTTTCTTTCAGTATATAAAAACTGTGTTTTGCTAATACTATTTTTACAAGTTGAATGTGAGAGAAATTTAAAATGTTAAATTTTTGGCCATGTTAAGACGAGAGTCCTAAATGATCTTTAACCATTAGTTATTCTTATATTATACATGTGTAGTTTTGTAACTAATAAACAACAACACATGGTAACACATAGTTGAAGTAATTGAAAATGTAAAAGTGCAGAGTTTAAAATCAAATGGGTTATAATCATCCCACATCGCTTTGTGAATGAATATAGCTAGAAAGATGAGATTATAAATAGGGAGGGAAGGGTTGTTTGAAAGACAGGCAAGTTCAGATTTTGAAAAGCCCACAACCTTCTACTTTTTTTGGTGAACAAACCGATAATTTTATGAAAAAAATTTGACTGAAATATCTAAAATAACAACTTAAGTAAGCTCGGTTTGAAAGCTTTTATAGTTTTGTTTCACAAAAACCATAGACAACAATTCAAAGAGTTAGAAATCATGATATGGCATATCTAGTACATTGTTGTATATAAGCCACCACATTTTTGTATCCTTAACCTATGTGGGACTAAAGGTTAAAATGAATTTTGATAAACAAAAACATATGTCGACGTTCCTAAAACTTGTAATAACTTATACATATTTAGTATCTTAATACCATCTATGTTTTCACTGAAACAACTCGGATAATTGATGCAAAGTCCGAACCATTATATATATACAATACAGTTGGATTAGGATATCGACAATGCATTACTCTATAACCAACAACATAACGCCATCGTTCCAAACAATATGGACTCGAGTATTTCAAGGATACAGAAAGGAAGAAAATAAGCCTAGGTGACCGACCCACTCGAAAACTCATAGCATCTTGTTACACGATGCTAATCATGCTATGTCATATTAGAAGGATTAAAACTTAAAAAGATTACAAACTATTTAACTGAGGTTATTGACATAATTAATGTAAGCTTATTGAGCTAATGAAAACACCCAACAGTCAAACACATAAAGACAAATGATCACGGGTATATTCGTTGGTATTAAATATCATAGAAACTAAGAGATTTTATTTGTACATAAGATAAGGATGGCTGCATCACACAAAGCTGCCAAACAAAAAAAATACTTGTGGATACAAAAATCTATGGATAACATAACTGACCACTCATACCATGCAATGCAACCCAATTAGTCAATACCATTACATTTTCATATACTCAAAACTTTGACTTAAAAAAAAAATAAAAAATGGCAGTATCACTTTCCGCAGCCGGAGTCCGGCAGCTACATGGCGGCTCGGGTCCTAGGGACTGGAGGTCTGTCAATGGAGACCTAATGGGAAAGAAGCTAAGTTTTGCTAAAATTGTACAAAAGAAAAACAATGTTAAGTCTAGTATATGCATGACCCTCACCGGCATTGCCACAGGTGAGGCAAAGGTGAGCGTTTTCTTCTCAAAACTGACCCGTAAAAAGATAACGTTAAAGTCAATGTAGCATTTGCAAAGTCTTGACTTGATGAATGTATTTGTGTAGTTGAGGGACCTTGAGATGGAGAAAAGGGACCCAAGGACTGTTGTGGCTGTTATATTGGGAGGTGGAGCTGGTACTCGTCTTTTTCCTCTCACAAAGCGCCGTGCCAAACCTGCAGTATGCATTTTCATATTTGTTAATAACATTGAAATTGAGCGATTTATGAGAAATGTGGTAAATTGATGTATGGTAGTTATAGGTACCTATTGGAGGAGCTTATAGGCTGATTGATGTGCCAATGAGCAACTGTATCAATAGCGGGATTAACAAAGTCTACATTTTGACTCAGTTTAATTCAGCATCACTTAACAGGCATTTAGCCCGTGCTTATAATTTTGGTAATGGAGTTACCTTTGGTGATGGGTTCGTTGAGGTAACCGTTGATTGCCCATATGATTCTTGTATGCGTTAGGATCTTGTGGTAGTAACAATGTGATTTCAGGCACTGTCAGCAACTCAAACTCCGGGTGAGGAAGGTAAGAGGTGGTTCCAGGGTACCGCAGATGCTGTTCGCCAGTTTCATTGGCTCTTTGAGGTGCACACCATTTATTTATGGAAAAACTTGAGATAACTTTTGTGGACTCTCATAGTTTATCAAGAATGTGTAGTTTATACTGGAGATGGCAATTTTGACCCATCAGTAATATCACAGGTCAAATGTGGTAAAATAAATAAAGCTTTTGTTGGAAAATAAGGAATAATATTTAAAGAAAGGAATCAAATGGGTAGAACACATAAAAGTCGCCTAAATTTTCAGTGCATATTCCTAAATTGTTTTACTAAAAATAATATTCAAGTGTTTCAGACCAACCTAAGTCCACTTTTTCCGACCCATAATACCAGTTTTGAATAGTAATCCAAACGCCGCATGTCCATTTTTCCACTTCTAAATGCACTTGCCACAATTTTAATATATTGAGTCTGTAGGATGCAAGAAGCAAGGATATTGAGGATGTTCTTATTCTATCTGGAGATCACTTGTATCGAATGGATTATATGGACTTTCTTCAGGTGAAATGTTAAAACCTTTCACAAACTTCGTGCTCCTACGAACAAAACTATAACTATGCATATTTACATATTCACATGTTAATGGTATCTATTACAGAGCCATCGACAAAGTGGTGCAGACATTACACTTTCTTGTATACCCATGGACGACAGGTTATTTAACTATACTATCAACTGAATTTCTGATGTGTACATTTCTATTTAGTTATCCTCACAACAAGCAAAAGAAAAATAAACTGATATGATGAAGAATATAAAGATTTATTTTTACCTGGCTTTCTTTTTGGTTTTCTTTACATTAATATTCTTTCTTCATCCATGACAGTCGTGCTTCGGATTTTGGATTGATGAAGATTGACGGAAAAGGAAGAGTCCTTTCTTTCAGTGAAAAGCCTAAAGGGAATGACTTGAAAGCAATGGTAAATCTGGATTAAGTTTTAAGTAGCATAATAAAACTATATGATGCAAACATTTTTAAGATTAAATTAATACTCCAGGCAGTAGATACAACAGTTTTGGGATTGTCTAAAGACGAGGCTGAAAAGAAACCATATATTGCTTCGATGGGAGTATACATATTCAAGAAGGAGATCCTTTTGAATCTTTTGAGGTAGATAGATGATGCACCAATTGAAATACATACTATCATACGCTATAGTACATAAGCTAATAACCAAACGTTTAGTCATCCATTCTACTCCCTTCGTCCTAATTAGATAGCCATCTTTCTACTTTGGTTTGTCCCAAAATAAGTGTCCACTTCCAAATTTCAACCAATCATAATGGTTTAAAAGGTAAAAATGACATTTTATTGGAACGGAGCATAATAATTGCACTTATATAAAAACTCAAAGTGTCTCATCTAATTTTGGGACGGAGGGAGTATAACCTAAAGACTAAAAAGTTTCTCTGTTTAACTTAATTTAGTGGTGGCAAGGATCAGTGGATCAGGTAACAGGTGAAATCGGGTCCTTTTTGTACGGGTCAATTCAGGGTGGGTTGGGTCGGGTTGACCCACAACACCTTTTCCCTGAAATTTGTTGTAAACATAGAATATGTTGATTATGACTATAATAAACAATATTATCACCATGCAAATCTGGATTTTTGAATATAATGACTTGCAAGGTTGTACACGTTGAAAATGATAACTCAAGTAAAAACAGGAGAATAAAGGGTGTTACAAAAATTAAAAGGAACAAGGTCTACATCATCTAACCTTTTACAGTAGCTGATTATCCTCGTTTGAATTACAAAATAAACCAAGTCATAACTTTTACAGATGGCGTTTCCCTACAGCAAATGATTTTGGATCAGAGATCATCCCTGCTTCAGCCCCGGAATATTACATAAAGGTTTGTTGAAGCTCTTTAGAATGAATAAAGAACACTAGTACATATATATGTGTGTGTTTTGAATATCAGGAAAATTATACTCCAAGTTCATATCGAGCATAAATGCATGCAAATGAATGTTAATTATTCGCAGGCATTTTTATTCAATGACTACTGGGAGGACATTGGTACAATCAGATCTTTCTTTGATGCAAATCTTGCGCTTACTGAACATGTGAGTTGTATTCCCAGTTCCCCTGTATTTTAACTTCAAGCCATTTTATTCAGACAGTATGTTGTAAGTAAAAATTACACTTAAAAAAACCCTAATAACTCACAATATGATCAACTATTCCTATTCCCTCTACCGCAACTACAATTACAAATTATGATAGGTAAAGACGAAGGAAATAGTGAGACATCTCATGTTCACACAAAGATGTTATGATCAGTTAGAAATTGATATATTATACCTCCACACTAGAGGTGGCAATTTCGACCCATTTTACTAAAAATGGGTCAAGGTTGAATTTTATGTGCAACAAGTCAAATGGGACAACCGGGTAAAAACTCACCTACCCAACCCGTTTAAAACCAAAGGTAAAATTGGATTGGCCCAACTGACCCAACCAGTTTGGACCTGAATAGTAATTATTACTCGTTTGACCCCACCCGTTACCCAATCTCTACTACACACACATAAATACCATATCACACTGTTGATATTGCAATAAAGTATATTAATGTTCTGATAAGGGTTGCATTTAACTATCTTTTGCATCTGATTTTGAATTGCAGCCATCACGTTTTAGCTTCTATGATGCAACAAAGCCAATGTATACCTCTAGAAGAAATCTTCCACCATCGAACGTTGACAACTGCAAGGTTAGCAGTATATCATTTTCACAATTCTTCATATGCTTTCAACATGTATCATTTGAGACATGTCATTCACAAGATTGTCAATATTGTTAGACTAAAAATTCAAACACAATATTTATAAATTGTTCTAAATGCATATAAAAAAGGTTTTGTATCAAGCTCAAAACAAGGGACTTCCTAAAGCAGCTACTAAAGTTAACTGTTAATATCGTATGTACCTCACCCTCTTCCTTCACCTGATTATGCAGATCGTTGACTCAATCATATCACATGGTAGTTTCCTAACCAATAGTTTCATTGAGCACAGTGTTGTTGGCATTCGATCCAGAATTAACTCCAATGTTCACCTAAAGGTTTGTGATTGCATATAAACTAGTATTCTTAAAAGTTTGGACCTATATAACATTTCTCATGCTTTTATGTTAAACAAAAAAAATCATTAATTGTATGCATAAACAATTGCAGGACACTGTGATGCTTGGTGCTGACTACTACGAGACAGAGGCTGAAATTACATCACTGATGGCTGAAGGCCGTGTTCCTATTGGAATAGGAGAGAATACAAAGATCACGTAAGAAATATAAAACTTGGTCAATTCAGTCAACTAGATAAATCGTTACTTAATACTTTTCTTCTGATAACTCTTTACTGTAATATTTTGCAGAACCTGCATCATTGACAAAAATGCCAGAATTGGGAAGAATGTAGTCATTGCAAATTCAGAGGTAAACCCATCCAGATAAGTTGTAACTACTAGAGGTGGAAATATGGTCGGGTCAGGCAGCGGGTAGAAATTGGTAATGCTTGTATGGTCGGACGGGCCTTGGATTGGTCAATTTGGTAAACCCGAAACAGTTTTGTCCAAACTTTGTTTTATCTCTAATGATAACTAGCGTGTCAGGTCTAGTTACAAAAGAATTATTTTAATAACAATCTAATCTTATTCATCAAGCAAAACACTTTGGCGACTTTCATTTTTTTTTAACTTTTTAGCCAATTTGACCCATTTTTCTTTGTTAGCTGATTTTTATTTCACTCATTTGACCTGTCAGTTATAAAGCTTAACCAAATCAGCTCATTCATAATGAGTGAGCCAAAATTAAGTGAGAAATATAAGGACATAAGGTTATAATGCAAAAACAAATTTAGTTATATACTTTCTGAAATATCAGAAGCATATTTATCAGTGGCAAAAAACCATGAACTAATGAAACTTTATAATAATGCATACAATTACAGGGCATACAGGAAGCTGACAGATCTTCAGAAGGGTTTTACATTCGATCAGGCATTACAATCATATTAAAGAATTCGACAATTAAGGATGGATTAGTCATATAACCTATTTTGTTTTTTATTTCTCCTGTTTGAGGATGAAAATTAAGAATGTAAAAGGAATCTATGCAGAGGAAGAATTGACAAGCTGGTATCAGTGCCAAGCCATGTGAATACATTGTAACATTCCACTCTTTTAATAAAACGAAATTTTGGTTCAATGATGTAAGCATGTGATTTCAAGTGTTAAACACACATTAGAATTCAGATTAACCAATAATGGGAACATCTAATAATCTTGTAGAGATGCTCGTTTATTAGCAGAATATCTTAAAATCTTAAATAGTAAAAACCAGTAACAAAACCATAGAATTAAGAATCTTGGCGAACCACATTTAATGACATATCTATTTATATGTTGTCTAGCCAAAATAGGTAATTAAAAAAAAACACACACACACACACACACACTTTCCTGTAGCATAATTTCAATTTTTGTTGATATGAAACATTGGAATTTAAAAATTCTCTCAAAAATCTTTTGTTTTTAATGAAAGGCCATATTTTCACAAAGAGGATATATTACATTATTACTTGCACTACATGAAAACAAAGATGCAAATGGAGAAATTAGCAAGGAAAATGAAACTGGATTAGATTGCATCAAATTTACATAGCAAGTATCCTTACAGAATCAGCTCGTCACAGTGAAACATCAATTCATTTTCATATCTTTGCAATACAAACCGCTCCTCTGATGTAATTAAGGTGGTAACAACACATTTAGCTTCTGAAAATGGTTTTCTACCTGTTCTTCCAGCTCGATGTAGATAGTGTACTGCATCTTTTGGTAAGTCAAAATTGTATATGTGGGTTGTATCAGGAAGGTCAACTCCTCTACCTGCTATATCAGTTGCCACCAGAAGGTATGCTCCACCTTGTCTAAGTTCCTGTTATCAATTATTATAACCAGGTAACTTCTATTACCCGCAGAATCTTTGTTCATAGAGGTGGAAACTAAGTGGGCCGGGCGGGTTGGGTATCAAGTCAAAAAGAGTACTTTAGTACAGGTCTTACATATATGGTTGGCCTAAAATTCTTTTTAGTTCCATTTAACCTATCTTTATGCCCAAAATACACAGTCAAGTGCAACAAGACATCAAATGAAAGAAAATGAACAAGGGTAAACAGGTCATTTGCATGGTATTACTTACAGCAAAAGAAGCTGCTCTGGAGTTGAAATTTATCTTTTCCTCTAAAAGCAGAATTTCATGACTCCCTATATGTGAATTCTTCAGCGCATCAATTACAACATCAGTTGCAGGCGCATTTCCAGCCTTCTTAGACTTCTCAGACTGCAATACAATTAATACTTCAGTTTATTAACCAATGACTTTTATTGTTACAATAGTTAGTCTGGTTTCATACTTATCCTACCCCAACTAGTTTGTGGTAATAAATTTGTTGTTGTTTACTTAATTTGACTTTAATTATCACTGTTTAAAACAATCTTGAGAGCATTTCCACAAATAAGTGGTCAAATACTAGAAAAGTCAACTCAAGAAAGAACCGAGAATGTCATGCAGGACTAACCTGTTCATTAACAAAAATTATGGCAGACTGAGGTTTATCGGATTGCAACAAAGACAACAATGCAGAGTGTCTCTCGCTTCTACTACATACCTGAAAACCAAAAATGTATAATCGGCACATTAGTAATTACAGTTTTCGGGTTCTGCGGGATAAGAAAACGTATAAACTAGATGTGATAAATTTGGCCGATTACTTGTGATGGGTCAATTTGAGTTGTGTTTAATCTCAAACGGGTCAAATATAAAAAGTGCAGCTAACGGAGAACTGGTCAAATGGGTCAAACGGGTTAAAAGTCGCCCTAAGTTTTTTTTTTTTTTTTTTTTTTTTTTTTTTTTTTTTTTTTTTGAATGATACAACCTCTTAAGTCGTTTCCATGCAGATATTCAGATTAGTGTTGTGATAACTAATTGATTTAGTAATCATTTTAGGACATTACTTATTTATGAGAAACGCATAGATGGACAAAACAATAGAGTTTTCTTCCCGAGTTTGCAATTGACTCACCAAAAATCTGTGATTTACACGCAGAGGCATTGGCTGAACAGGATTTGCATGGATATGGACAACATCACCCTATTGTAACAAATAACATGCATATGAATATCAGGAAACCGCTAACAGATTGTATCATGAATATAATTAGGATGACCTCAAACCTTGGTCCACTTCTGCTGTATACAGTCATATAAAAACCGTCTGTGTTGGGGGATTGATGCACTAGCAAATACTGTTTGACGCTTGTTAATTGATGTGTAAGATATCAATAACTTTCGAAGTAAGCTAACTTGATCCGATGAATTAAACATGAAATCAACCTACACAAGGATCAAATCAGATGCTAAATCAAAACATATGTACTGGAATCCAATTTTTGAGGTAAATGTGTAGGACATAGTAATATGAGATTTGCAAGGAAATACCTCATCAATTACTAGCACGCGCAACGAGTCTAGTTTGATCATATGCTTCTCAAGCATTTGGCATAAGCTTCCTAGTGTTGCAACAATTATTGTAGGGGGTTCAGCCTGAATCATACAAATTTTTTGTAAGTTTCTTCGGTAGTGTGTGAGCCTAAATGCATAATACGTTTTTTTAGCGAAAGCAACTCAAACGAAATTCAAAAATGAACCATTTGACTTGTCTTCTTGTACAAGTTAAGAGTAATGTAACTGAGGTAGAGGTGGCAAAATGGACGGTTGGGTAACGGGTCAACAAAAGTTGGGCAAATTAATGTGTTAAATATAATTAAATGACCATACTTTTAAAATAAAACTAACTTTTTGGATAAAGAGCAATAAGAGGTTGTAAGAAGTTAACTACATTTCAGCTCACTTTGACCTCGTTTTATTTTTAGATAAGTTTCAAGTGTACCCGCTTCACCAGTTATCACAAACAATAATCGGAATTAACCAATTTTAAGAAAAAAGGTCAACCTGCAACCTTCAAACCAAGTTACACAACGCAATGAGAAACATTAGTACCTTCAACCAACTTTTTTGTCTTCTTAAAGTTCCTCCATCTAAAAGAGCCATAATAGTACACGACTTATCTTCTGGTACAGCTTCATCAGACCTTGCAGCCAGCATGCGAGCAACTTTTGCAACCTGCAATAGTTAAACAAAACTAGCAAATCAGGATGATAACGATTTAGGATAGTATTATTTGTATCCATATTACATACTTAAATAACATAATCTTACTTGCATGCCTAGTTCCCTTGTTGGTACCACGATCAAGGCTTGCACTGTTGACCTTTGCGTGTTTATTACTGAATATATCAATAACAGGTATGCCAATGTTTTCCCTGAACCTGTCTGCATAACCAAAATTAATTAAAAAAAATAAAAATAAAAAAATGCTGTCCCATTAAAGTTTTTGCGCCGTTTAGTTGATTAACTACATTGTCTTAGGCGTGAAGATGCAATGAAACAATTTTTATCAAGTAAAGTTAGTAAAACGGAAGCACGTATTCACCTGGGCATGAAGAATACAATCACGACCCGAAAACAGGACAGGTAAAGCTTGTCTTTGAATCTCTGTAGGTGTAATGAATCCGACTTCTTCAACCCTGCATCATGGTCAAACAAGTCAAAAAAACATAATATACGTGTTAGTTGAAGCAAGCAATAATTGGCACTAAATTCAACTGTGACAAGTCATCTAGTTTGCAAGTATGAACTGCTACAGCTTAAAAAAGTGCATCCTAAGTTCCTAACATTTTTGGTGCAAAGGTGAAAACTTATATTAATCTCCAAATCATATGTACACTTTAAGAATAGAAGTATAGATTTGGACAGTCCCCAAATCTTAAACAAACAAAACAATACTAAAAAACTATATATCCGATATCAGTCAAAGCTACAAAGATATCTGCTGATACTAAACTCTATCCAATATCACTGCATTAACCAGGATGACAATCAATACTGCACTAGTCAATCCATACAACACCAATTCACCTTTTTAGCACCTACCATCTAGCTACATTTCCATCTTACCCTCTTGCCATGATCACTCATCCCACATCCACAATAAACATAGCAAGAAAGGTTAATAATGGCTTCACTAGGCACCCATAACCCCTCCACAGCAAGGGCTCTGCCAATTATGCTACATTTCCATCTCAAGAATGGCTTCACATAATTGGGAACACACTCCTTGGATGACAGTGTATTGAGAGGACCAAGCATGTTCATCTTTCACTCCTCGCTATCCCTCTCATCATACACTGTCCTCGAAAACCATATACCCTTCACAATGGGTGCCCGTACATTCAAATGAATTAGACGTCTCACTTGAACAGTCAAAGCCAACCAAATTCCTCCCCTAAGTTTCTAACATAAAGAGACTAATCTATACTACTATATAATGCATTTGGGACTATTCTATAATTAGAAATGCTTAAAATTCAGACTTTTACTTACTTATTATGGAAAGATTTCAAAATTAATTGGTTAGGAAGCAGGTTGGTTAGGAAAGAGGTTGGTTAGGAAGATTGGTTGTTCAAACTAAAATTATTTGGCTTAACCATCTCTACTTATAAAGCATAAAAACAACTAAATGTGTGACTGAAAAACCGAATAACGCAAAATATGGTCACAGGTACCCGCCGCCGCATTGCGCGGGTACCGTTCTAGTTTTAATAAATAAATAAAAAACCAGGTCAAGTAATTATAGAAAAAGTAACATTAATTGTGAATTTGAGCTTCTCGATATTATTGAATCAAACTACTCCTTTCTTTCTTATCATGAATGACTCTATAGATAAAAATCTAAAATCTTGGTAACCAATTAAGCATCACTGCCCAAAATTCAAGAAAATACTAGTAAAATTTATTTACATATGTGAGTGAGTGACCTTTGTAAGATATGGTCAGGCACGTGACCTTTGCATACATCTTGAAGGGTCAATTCTTGATTATCATCAGCAACAAATTCAGGGTTTTGTTCTTTTTTTGTTGTTAATGAAGATGGAGATGTAACTGGGTTTGAAATTGAAACTGAAATTGAAGATGAATGAGTGTGTTTGTGGAAGTTTATATTACTACTAATGGTGGCTGGTTTGTTATAGGAAATTGGGAGCTTCCATTTAAGAGCCAGCATTTCAGGTGAACAGTGCAAAGCCATGGCTAGCAGGTTCGATTGTTGGTGACCAGCGGATGTTTTATTGCTAATTAGGTTGGTACTGACGCTCACTTTTCACCCTCTCTTTTCCCACCCTTTCATTTTTCACCCCAACCTTCTCGCACCACTCCAACTACTTTCAACACATTTATTTATTTATTAAAGAGTAAAGTATAAAATACATCACTGTGTTATTTTGTCTCGCAGTGGCGCAGCTATTAGGGGGGGTTATATAGGTTTCGACCCCCAATTTTAATTGTGAATTTTTTTTTATATATTAAGCAATAAAATTGATCCATTACATTTTACATAAGCTCATCTACCCAATAACCCAAACTAAAATACATTACATAATTTTTATATAACCTACTAAAAGAAAAAAATAAAATAAAACCGGCCCACTAAAAGAAGAAAAAAAATAGAACTGGAACATTGAACTAACACAAACAATAACAATTAACAAAGTAACAAACAAAATAATCATCCCAAACCCTCCCAACCTTCTGTCCTTCTGGCTCCTCCGGTGTCCTGCAATCCCGCCGGCGCCCACCTCCGACCACCGCCGACCGGCGACCAGCCTCCGCAGTCCGCACATATTAGGTTTGTTGTCTACTTGTCTTTAAATGGTTAGATCTATCTACTTGTCTTTTATTTAGGGATTTAGTAGAAATTAGGGATTTAAGTAGAAATTAGAAATTGGGGTTGGTTCTTGGATTTTAATTAGCTTAAACTTCATTTTTGAAAACAAAGTCAACTTCATATAGGGTTGTGACTATGAATTAGCTACTGTGGTCCTTGGATTTTAATTAGCTTAAACTAATTTAAGTTATTTGCAATTTATATAGGTTGTGACTATGGTGAAGAATAAAACCATAACTTCATTTTTTTAAAAGAACGAATGAAGAACAACAAGTAGAAGGAATTGATGATGAAATTCAAGAGAGTAAACGTCAAAAAGGTTCAACAAGCGAATCGGTTATTGGTCCGACTACTTGCAATGAACAACCTTCTGAAATTCCACAAGCTAACATCAATGAAGTGGATGTTAGTAGCCTAGAAAGAGATCCTGCTAAACGACTTGAAATGTGGAAATATCCGGTTACGGTACGTGAGCAAGTAAGGCTAGCATATATATCATTAGGAGTGTATCAACCTAAGCTTGAAGAGTATAAGCCTAGAGGTCCAAAGAATAATCTTCGTCGATTTAAATTTGCTTGGTTTGGTATGTTCCCTAATTGGTTAGAGTATTCTCCAACAACACACAAGGCTTATTGTTTTCTATGTTATTTGTATAAGGAAAAACCAAATGAGAAAAGTGGTCATAGTGCATTTAGTTGTGAAGGATTTGACAATTGGAAAAAAGTTAATGATGGGAGTAATTGTCCTTTGTTGAAGCACATTAAATCTTCAACATACAAAAAGGCATTTGTGTTTGCTACTAATTTAGTGAATCAAGAAGCACACATTGAAAATTTCATAGAGTTGTTATCTCTTGGTTCGACTTTATATTCAAAAAAGATTAATATTGATCACATTGTTTTTCTTGTTGAGAAATATTATCCTACGGACTTTACTGAGCAGGAGAGAAATCAATTAGTTTGTCAATTGGAGACTTTTCAAGTTGAAAGGATAAATAATGCCAAGTTAAGTGAGGTAGCAACTCTTTCTGATCTCTGCCAAACTCTTGTAGAAACTGGGAAAAATAGCATGTACGATTTGGTTGAAAGAGTGTGTTGGCTACTCTTGACACTTCCGGTTTCGACTGCAACAACAGAGAGGGGATTTTCGGCAATGAAGATATTCAAGAATCGCCTACGTAATAAGATGTCACATGAGAATCTAGCAAACAGTATGGTGATTTACATAGAAAAGGAAATTGCTGACAAGTTTGATTCGGAGTCCATAATTGTCGAAAGGCTGAACTCTAATTTCTTCAATGAATCGAACCAGGTACCAACCGTTTGTCTCCTTTTTAATGTTTAGTTGTCTTGGACAAATGTTTAGTTTTTTAGTGATTGAAACTTTTTTTTATATAATAATAGTATTTAATTTTTGACCCGACCCGAACATATTACCCGAAAAATAGCGTTAGGAAAAAAAATTTAGATCCCGACCCCCCACTGAAAATTTTCAAGCTTCGCCACTGTTGTCTCGTGTCTCGCTTTACATCTTCATAGTTTTTTTTGGCACAAAACTATCACTCCGTTAGTAAAGTTGGCACAAAAAATCCCTCAGTTAGTAATATCAAGGACTAACGATGCAAATTATTCTCCGTTATCTCCTAACGCAAGCAAAAATATTTGCATCGTTAGTCCTCCGTTATATATCACCTACCATACATCTCCTTACCGATTTACGTTTTCCTCTGTTTTTATACGTTTTCGTCTGTTTTTCTCACATTTTTATCTGTTTTCGTCCCTTTTTTCACATTTTCACATCTTTTTATCCATTTTCGCCCGTTTTTAAACATTTTCGTCCATTTTTCTCACGTTTTTATCTGTTTTCGTCCGTTTTTATATGTTTTTGGCAGTTTTTTTTCATGTTTTCATACATTTTAATCCGTTTTTATCCATTTTCGTCCGTTTTTTCAAATAAGTTTGATGATTTGCACAAGTTATAAAATTTACAAGAGTTTATAAGTTTATAAATTATAAATTTGGTCAAAAAACTGCTTAAGTTTTGGTAGTAAACAACCGTTGTTTGGCATTTTCAGGTTAAAATCACGCGAGTGTTAATGTAAAGCATAATTCCGGACAACTTTCGTATTTTACACTTTTGATGATTCGGACTAGAAAGGGGTCAAAATCGTGATTCAAACCAGAAATGGGTCAAAACGTGTAAAAGTGGAGAAAAACGAACGAAAATGTTTAAAAACAGACGAAAACGTTTAAAAGTGGACGAAAATATATAAAAACGTGAAAAACCTACAAAAGCATGTAAAAACGGACGAAACTGGATAAAAACGTGTGGAAAACGGACGAAAACGTTTAAAACGGACAAAAAAAGATGTTAATACAAATATCGCCTAAAAACGTTATTTATATTTTATGATCTTTGTTAAGTTTTGTTAATGACAAAGTATGAACTTTAGCTAAAGAGTAAATCATCACTTTAAGTGTTTAAGTCTTGTTTAACTAAGGTTTACATTTCCTTTTAAACTAAACATTGTTTTTATTTCTTAAATTAGAAAGTGTCTTGTCACATCACATTTATTTCTTAAAATAGTAATGTCACATCACATTTAGGGCAAGCTTTGTCAATATACATTTATGGTAAGAAAGAGTGTTTGACTAACCATATGTTTGCTTGCAAGTCTTGTGTTTGACTAGGTGTAATGAGATGTGACCTTGTTTGGTTTGGAAGATTTATTGCAAAAACCAACTGCAGCCCTGGCGGAACCCTGAGGGTACACGGGCGGAACCCATATGAGGGTTCCGCCTGATCCGCCAGAACTGCAGAATGGTTTGCTATAAATACCAAACCATTTGTTAGTTTTGAGTCACCTCTTTAGGACATATTTTGATATACTCTCTCAACTAACTCAGTAACATTTGACTTGTGTGATTCTCTTATGTAGCAAGGGACTTCACAAGATCATTCAAGAAGTTACAAGCTTCAACTCTAAAGTTGCAAGTCTTGGTAGCTTGGTCATGTATAAGCTTTGGTATTTTATACTTCATTTGTGTCATGTATGTAGAAGTGATTGGTTAGTATTTTAGGCCTCAAAATACATTGTGTGTCGGGAGTAGTTGTACCCTTGTAAAAGAACTAACGGGAGTGTTTGTACCCTTGGTAAAGAACTCGACATCTAGCTTAGTGTCGGTAAAAGTGTAAGCGACGATGGGAGTGGTTGTACCCGTGCAAAAGAACTCGACATCTAGCTTAGTGTCGGTAAAAGTATAAGCGACGTTGTAAAGGTTTTCTCCGCCGGTGAAAGGAGCTTGTTGATTAGTGCTTATAACTCTCGAGTTGGAAACTCGGGGCGTGGATGTAGGGCAAGGAAAAAGAGTCCTTGTAGCCGAACCACGATAAACAATCGTGTTGTGGTTTGATCGTTTCTTTCTCTATCTTTGCCTATTACATGTTTGTGTTTAGTTAGAATCGTTAATCACATATAAAGTTTTTCAAAGAATTAAAACAAGTAAAGTTGTATGTATGTCTTTAAACAAATGAAAAGCTTTTCAAAGTACTAAACAAGCAAAGTTAGGATCATCACAAGTAAAGCTTTTCAAAGTATGAAACAAGTAAAGTTAGAATTGTTATTCACATGAAAAGCCTTTCAAATAATCAAACATATAACGTTGTGTTTATATCTTTAAGTAAACGTAAAAATCTTAAAGGATATTTAAGTTAAAAAGAATTTAAAAAGCGGTAAACTATTCAACCCCCTTCTAGTTTTCCACAATTGGCATCAGGAGCTATGTTACTCAAGTTCTTTAAAATAGATTGTATTTTAAAACTTGGATCGATCCATGGATTTTGAAAATCTCAAAGAAGGGCAACCTATTCAAAACCCACCGCTATTTGAAAAACAAAACTTCCTTGAATGGAAAAGTAAACTTGAAAACTATGTGAAATCGATTGATCAAGATCTTTGGCATATTATTTCTATTGGTAATTTAAAACCAACGAAAACAAGTTTTGAAAACCAAGATGATCAATTTGATCTCACATATGAGTTAGAAGTCTTAGAAAATTTAATAGATACATATTTAGTTGAGATTAAAACATGTGCTACTAGTTTAAATGTTTTAAATGAAGGTGTAAGTGAAGATGATTACTCATGTCGAGCTCTTAGTGGACTTGCTTGCGATTCATGGACTAACACGGATGAAGATGAAGCTAACCATTCGGTTTGTGATTCTCTACTAGTTAAAACATCAAGCAAGGTATGTTTTGAAACCAAACACTTTTGCTTTGACAAATTTATCTTAGAATTTTCTAAACTAGAAAATGAGTCTAAACTCTTATGCAACATGGACCTAAAAACATGGAATAGAATCCAATGGGGAGAAAATTAATCCCCTTGTGGCCATGGAGGTTCAACTGCGCCGACTCCGGGCTATCCAAAAAGGGTAGTCGCCGTGGGATTAGTCGGCTCGCAATGTCGAGTCGGAAACCCATGTTACCAAAAAAAAAAAAAAAAAAAAAAAAAAAAAAAAAAAAAAAAAAAACATGGACCTAAAAACTATCTTTAACAATGAATCTTCAAAATCTAATGTTAATACTTTTGAAAATGAAATCATGTTAGAAGATAAGATGTCTAGACTTGAGAGTCATGTTGAAATTGATCTAGAATGTAAAGTATGTCTAGAGTATAAACATGAAATTCAAAGACAAAATGAAAAAGGAAAAATGCTTGCTAAATTTGAATAAAGTTCAAAAGCTCTTGAAAGTTGTTTGAAGAATCAAAGGTCATTTAGAGATAGAACCGGATTAGGATTTAACTCTAATGAACCATCAACAAGTAAAACAAAACAAGTTGTGTTTGTGAAATCTAAGAGAGAATCGCAGGAGTAATTCTATCTCTAGTAGGAGCACATGATAAAGGGATTAAGATATCATGTTCAATATTTCTATGTGTTTGTCTAACTTTCTTGAATTCATAAGTATTCGAATTTAGCTCCTCTACGTGTCAAGATTATTTGCTTTATGTTTAAATTCATGATGGCTAATCTATGGAGCTTAAAAGGTACACGTCTCTTCAACTTACCTTTAAATGTTTCATAGTATAATTTGTCATGAGTGTTAGTAGCAGTCCTTACTCTAAGGTGTTTATGTTGTGTGAGTATCAATAAGGATTAAATCGTTCATAGTTAAAGTATTTAGACACTACTTCTAGTAGGAGATATAAGGTGCTTTACCTCGTTAAAATTTCGGGAAAAGACACGAGTAACTCTTAAGTGAGTCTCACTTAATTCTTGTCTACAAGTGAGTTAACTAAGAGTCTCCTAAGTGATAAGACAACCAACACTTTTGTGATGCTTGCAAATCTAGCAAAACCACAAAATATCATAGATACTTGTAGTAAAACATCTTTTGACATTATACCTTACACTTTCAATTGTGTCTTAAGATTCAACCATTCTCTTGTTAAAAAGTTTCATGTATGACACATAAAGAAAAATGAATCATTTGAATTCCATTTTGGATGATTGGGAGAAAATGATTTTTAAACATCTAGGATGTGAACATCTAAATTCGACCCATAGTCTTATGATGGTTCATCTCTTAGACATTCACACTCATAGTGTCTTAAGTAAATAGACCCAAAGAGTTGAGGAGTCATTGAGTTCAACATTCAATGAAAGACCACCTCCTTATAAGATATCATCTTTGGTAGATGATGACTTAGTCGAAAGCCCAACATTGATAAGACAAGTAAGTCAAGATAAATAACAAGGAAGATGAACTATTAAAATTGAAAAACAACATCTTTTCGTCTTGTGTCAAACATCGAGTCAAGCAATATTTGCAAGGTCATAAAAACTTGAATCATGAGTCATAAGTGGTAATTGAAAAGTTTCTTTTTGAGTAAAGCAATTACTAAAACAAAATAGATCTTTCAAAATAGAAAAGAATGTTAATCTTTGAAAGACTTTTTATTAATCTAAGCAAGCTCCAAAAGCAAGGAATAATCACTCAAAGACATTCCTAGTTATTTACTTGTTCACAATGATTAAGTTCTCTATGACTTATCAAGAATTAGATTAGTAAATCCGTAGGTAAAACTAAACATAGAGAAATGTATGGAAGTATACTTGCTCTCACAACATAGTAATCCAACATTATGTTTAGTGCTTGTCTATGTGCTCGTTTTTATAGAAGATCCTAAAACAACTCTTTCGAAAGAGCTTGTTTGGATTCATCATAAGGTACTACACAACTAGGATTATGGTATCCCAAAAGAACGGGAATAGAAACCATAGTGTATGCCAAATGGAATTACATTAGTGATAAGTTGATAAGAAAAGCACAAGTGGTACTTGCACTTTTACATCTACTTACCTATTGATGATCCAAAACATGTAAGGTTCTCAAATTAGTATCGGATGAAGAAGCACATCAACAAGCTCCGCTTGAACAAGCAAATTCGTGTCAACAACTGAATTGTTTCATCAACAATGTTATCTCTTCAACAAAGGATGAATCGACTTCGGCGACAATTCAATCCATTATGTTCTTAATATCGCCTTGGTAAGATTGTTCATTGAGGAACGTCTTAACTAAGAAAGTCTTCTACGTTAGTCATTCTATCAACGTTTTCACAAAACCTCTTGAATGTGAAGCATTCATCATTCCTAGGCTTAGTCAAAGACTTATAAGACCTAAAACCTTAGTTTTGAACATTAGGATAAAACCACAAAATTCAAGACAATCCATTTTGAATTTTTCCCTGCAGCTCCCACGGTACCCTCAGACCATACGGGCGGAACCCTCTTTTAGGTTCCGCCTGGTCCGTCAAAGCCACAGTTTATTTTATTTTTAATTTCAAAACCAAACACCCTCTTAACTTAATCATTCACTTTCAAACAACCATCACCCTCTCAAAAACACATAACCATAGGAAATTTAGGGCTTTCAATCCAATCTCTTCAAATCCAACTAACTTTGTAAGTGTTCTAATCACAATTGCATTTTTGATTCAAGTATAACATTCTCATTTACATTCATTAACTAGAATCTTAGGGTTTATGCATAAAACTTCTTAATTCATGAAAAACTTGGTGGCTAGCCAATCATGTCTTCCATTAGTTAAGTATTGCATCCTTTTTGTTATTACTTTGATTTACCAAACACACCAAGTGCATTATCTTTCAAAAATTGCAATCCAAGACTAGAACACGATTCATCACCACATTGTTAAAACAAATGAAAAACATCATTGAAACATCACTTGCATATTATCTCTTGAATGCTAAAGGGAATACATAACTAATATGTATTTTCGGGTACATTCAATCGAAGACATATTCAATTAGGAGAGTTTGTGGTTATCTTTTGTTTTTATAACAAAACTTAGCAAACAAAACAATTTGGGCATCAAAATGAGTCAAGATAACCAAGTCTCCACATTGTTTGCATATAGGAACACATTAGAACATCCACATTGATTAAAAGTCATTAACATATAATTTTGTGTTTTCTAGGAATCAACATGCCTAACGCAAATCAATCCGATCACAAGGAAACCCTTAAGTACTTGCCCAAACACCATAGGACCAAAGGTGTCAACCAAGTTCAAGTAGAAACCTTTAAGGCATTAGAAAAACGATATGTTCACGAAGGTAGAACAATTGATCCAACCTTTCTAGAAGGAACATCTATTCGCCAAAACTTTGCCGCAATCAACTTTGATTGTCTCCTTGATATTGATGAGCCAATTTTTCCTAGGTTCGTCTTAGAATTCTATGCAACCGTAGACCTCTCCACAAATGAGTCTGGTAAGATATCATTAAACTTCACAACAAATCAAATACCAAATTTCATAGATTTAAAAGACTTAGCTATCATCTTTGGTGTCCCAAATGCGGGTACTTGTCTCTACACGGATAAGTGGCCTATTTCAAGCCTTGACTCAATTGAGCGTTTTCATCCATACAACAACCCTCTAGCTAGTAAGGAAACAATTAAGGAACATCTCTTTGTTAGAACCTCTACCACTAGGAAGAATCGTTCGGGGAATATTGTGGATAAGGATCCTTTTGGTATGGAGCTCAATGAGCTTAAACCACAATTTAAGAAGTGGGAAGAAATTCTTAGAGCTAACGTCATAAGTACCATAGGAAATAGAGATCATGTCAACACATGCCTTTGCTACATGCTATATAGCATTTCCACCGGTCAACCATTCATCTTAGCCTACTACCTAGCCAAAAGAATGGCCGACATACCTTTAGTTGGAACAACCGCTCTTCCTTATGGAATGCTTCTTACTCGTCTCTTTAGAGCAATCTCACCTATTCCTCCCAATGACAAAGGAATGTGCCTTGACTATTCTCTTGTCCTTCACATCTTCGTCCCTCTAAGTGATAAACGAGTCTTCAAAACTAAGGGCAAACGCACTCGCTCACCTTCACCTTCATCATCATCATCCGACATGAGCGAGAACGATAATCTTCCTAACTCAAAGTTACCTCCTTTGGATTATCTTCAAGAACTCTCCGTCATTAAGAATTCATCCGAAGAATTCAAGCAAACGAAAGGAATCTTCAAGTGCTTTGGAAGGTACCTAAGGAAGCTCAACAAGAAGATAGACCGATTGTGAGAAGAGTGATTAAGGAGTGTTTGGATTATGAAAATTTTAGAAAATTGTTTGTATGAAACTATGTGTTTTGTATTGTTTCTCTTGTTCATGCTTTAGTACTTTTGATGGATTATGTTTTGCATGATCCTTTATGCATAATGACAATATTTGTGGTATTTGTCAATTTTTATGCTTATGGTAAAATTCACTAAGTTAATTGAAGATCGCTAGCCCCCGGTCAAAGTCCTAAGAGATGAATGTCTACATGCCCAATTTTTGTGTTTCCTAATCAGACATATAATAAATTTTCATTTTTAAGAATTTTCGAAAAATTTGAAAATCGTTTCGCGGGTCAAAATCGCGGACTGCCACATTTTGCAGCACTGGCGGATCTGGCGGTACCCAAAATTGGGTTCCGCCAGTGCATTTTCTGGGTAACCCAGAATTGGCCCAACGGACCAGACGGAACCCAAAACAGGGTTCCGCCTGTGTAATGTGAAGGTTCCGCCAGTCACCTGCAGAAAATTTTTGTTATTTTTCTTATGTTCAAAACTTGTAAAGTGTCAAACCATTATCCTAAGTGAGAAACATCTTTCATTAACACCAATAACCATATTAGAACAAACCTCACTCACTAAAACAATTAGGAAGACACTTCCCGCCAAAATTCAAATTCAAAACATAACTAACCAAAGGACCCCCTCTTAAAGGATCCTTCAAACCATTGAAACTTTTTCAACAAAATCACATCCCATGATCACAATGCATTCAGTGCATTTGTTGGTCTTTCACTTCACTCTATTCCATTGGATTGACATCAAATGATGTGACATGGTCATGAAAATCATTTGAAACCTCAATCTTTGAATGGTAGAACATCAAATCCAAACACCTATTTCAACATCTTTTTCATCCTATAAATGTGAATGTTTTGCAACAATCCAAATCACACCATCACCATCAAATCTTCTTCTCTCAAAACACCAAAGCCAAAACCTTTGCAATGACTAAATCCAACACGTCATCCGAGTCATCAAAATCATTTGCAAAAACCACTAGGATTAGTGTCAAACCTTGTTGCTTCAACAAAACCACCAAGTCAAGCTCAACATCATCAAGTGATGCTTCACTTAACATCTCTTCACCTATCCAAGATTTTCTTAACCTTACTACCTCAACTCCATCCTCAACACCTTGTAATACCAACCTCATCACTATTCAAGATTTGCTAAATCTTGCTACTCCACCACCTTCTCCACCTCATTGCAACACCAACATAGCCATTAATCCATCACCAACTGAACCTTTGAGTGAGTCAACTTCACCTTCTCAACAAGCTCTAAAATCAAAAACTCCTTCACCTCAATCACCAACACCTACACCAATGAAACTTTTTCATACACCACCAACATCACCACTACCCAATTTGGAAACTTTAGATGATCTATCATCAAGTCCACCATCCTTCTCACTTTTTGATACCATTGCTCAAATGAAAACCCAACAACAACCTAGTGAGCAACTAGATGATGAACCTCATCACCCATCTATAGTAGAATGGTTGGCTTACCGTTATGCTAGACCATCAATCTTCCCAAATGATCAAGGTCATACACACCGATAATCATTTGTATTTCACCCCATTTACAAAAACCTTCATGGTGATCCTTACGGAGAACCAAGCTTCCGCCACCTTGTTCAACCACAACAACAACCACAACAACAATCAAAAGAACATTCCTAAAACCTTGAATCTCTACTTTCTTCTTATAAAGAAATAGAGGCATCCATGTGGGAAAAACCTCCAAACATGAATGAGGAAATAAACACTCATTTAAACCACCTTAATGCCTTCAAACGAATGGTTGACTCTCAAATCAACCATGTTATGGAATTCAATACGGCATTACACTCAACAAATGAAGGAAGCAAACACACCTCTCAACCATCAACATTTGCTCCTTCAAGTTCAACCCATCCACCACCAACAAATCAAACCTTTCTTCCACCAAACTTTCCCCGCCATGGTTGCGGACAATGTGAAAGAACCGCTCACATTAGTGAAAGGTGTCGAACGGAAATTCGCGAGTTAACCGAGGAAATGAGGTTTATCCTAAACCACATTTTGGATCGCCTACAATCCATGTCTCACCTACCTCAACCATAGAGTCTTCAAAATGAAACAAAACCGTTTCTTTTGAAAAATGTTTCCCATTTTAACCAACAAACCAAAACCATGTCACCTCCTCACCTCTCAAAATAGAGCCCGCTACAACCCTCCAACCCACATTTTCATCCTTAAACAACCTTACCCTTGTTTTTGAAAAATGTTTCTCATTAAGGAAAATGATGATTTCCTTGTAGCTTTTTATATTCTTAGTTTATTTTTAGTATTTCTTTATTTTTAAAGGTAGGATGGTGTAATCAAAATTTCTTGTCTTTGACTTCTTACGAGTCAAAATTTTACATGAAATGAATTTCATTCTACTACAAGGTTTGCATTGTTTGTTGACCATTTAGGATTGATGAGTTAACTATACCTTGCTATGGTAGCATACATAAATCTTGTATGTTAGAAACTAACCTTTTTCTTTTGTAGGTTCATTATCCATGTTTTCCTTTCTTGAAACTCCATTTAGGGGAGTAATATTCAAGGGGGAGCATGAGTATTGCGTTATTCCGCTTCGCAACTCATAGTTGTGTTTTAAACATGAAATACTTTCATGACTTGTCTTGTGTGGAAACTAACTCTTCTTTTGTAGGTTCAAAATCCATGTCTCCTCTCTTGGCACTCCATTTAGGGGGAGTATCACCCAAGGGGGAGCATGTGCATATTTTTGCTTCGCAACTCTTCTTTTTGTTTCGACAAAAAGGGGGAGAATTTATATTAAACTTGTTCTAATTATTTATACTTCCACTTCACTAACTCTTAGCAAAAACAAGTTTTAATACTAACTTTATAAGACTTAACACTAAATCTTATGATTTACTTATAAATAAAGTTTATGTTTTGTCATCAACAAAAAGGGGGAGATTGTTAATACAAATATCGCCTAAAAACGTTATTTATATTTTACAATCTTTGCTAAGTTTTGTTAATGACAAAGTATGAACTTTAGCTAAAGAGTAAATCATCACTTTAAGTGTTTAAGTCTTGTTTAACTAAGGTTTACATTTCCTTTTAAACTAAACATTGTTTTTATTTCTTAAATTAGAAAGTGTCTTGTCACATCACATTTATTTCTTAAAATAGTAATGTCACATCACATTTAGGGCAAGCTTTGTCAATATACATTTATAGTAAGAAAGAGTGTTTGACTAACCATATGTTTGCTTGCAAGTCTTGTGTTTGACTAGGTGTAATGAGATGTGACCTTGTTTGGTTTGGAAGATTTATTACAAAAACCAACTGCAGCCCTGGCGGAACCCTGAGGGTACACGGGCGGAACCCATATGAGGGTTCCGCCTGATCTGCCAGAACTGCAGAATGGTTTGCTATAAATACCAAACCATTTGTTAGTTTTGAGTCACCTCTTTAGGACATATTTTGATATACTCTCTCAACTAACTCAGTAACATTTGACTTGTGTGATTCTCTTATGTAGCAAGGGACTTCACAAGATCATTCAAGAAGTTACAAGCTTCAACTCTAAAGTTGCAAGTCTTGGTAGCTTGGTCATGTAAAAGTGATGCGTGGGAATTGCACCAGGCTTTACCTCTCAAGGGATCTCGAGAAGCTTGCAACCCCCACCAGGCAGTGTACCTGATCGTTGTAGTATAGTGTAGTGACAAGTACTGGGGGATTGATCATTCAGCAAGGAATAGTGTCGCTAGGATTAGAAAACCTAAATACTAGTTCTAGAGATGAGGGATGATTCTTTTTTTATGTTTTTATGTTTTATGAAAAGCAAGTAAAATCTCGGGTTTGAAGGATTTGGGCGGAATTAGTTGCTAGTCAACTAACCCAATACTAAAGATGCAATTAAAATAAAATACTAGAAATGAAAATAAACTAAATTAAACTAAGGTTGTGAGCAATAAGTGGAGAAATTGTGTTTACTTAGATTTCACTACTCCCTAGATATCTTTTACATGTTAAATTACTTGTTATAGTTGCGTGGATGACGGATTGTATTCCTTAATACCATTCATAGGGTGACGTACTTACTTCCCCAATCCTATGAGCGCCTACTTCACTCCTATGTCGAGCCGGCAAAGAAGCTCCTAACATGGGATCACTAGAATTTGCTCATGCATTAAATACAACCAATAAAACCTAGTACATATCGGTTCATGTTTCCTAAGACGTTCAAGCATGTTACACAATGGAGATCTGCCAGTTTTCTTAAGCCTAACATTGAAATCATTCATCCAATACAACCATAAACAAGTAATCAACACATAATCAATATCTAGGTTTCATTAGATCCAAGCAAACACAAAGTAAATCTAGCCTAACATGGTGGAATCAAGACAAGAACAAGATATAGACAACCAACACATAGACATATTGATTGAATTAAGCAAAGACTTATCTCAATAGCACATGTAAGCATTCAAGGGTTGAAAACCCTTGAAAACCTGTAAAATTCGTAAGTGGTTCGGCCTTAGGGTTTCTCCAAACTTGTTCCTCTTTAATGAATGAAAATTAGAAAACTATATATAGAAAATAGAATCTGACGGCGTCAAGAACAAAATTCTGACGCCGTCATCTCGCCGCCAAAATACTCCTCGGACTGCCTTGATCTACTTTTGACGCCGTCATGGCCCAGGCCGTCACACATTTAACTCTTGACGCTCTTCTTTGTGACGCCTTCATGAATCTACTGGGCCGTCATGGTCTTTACTCTTGACGCCGTCAAATCACTGTTCCAGCATGGAAAATTAAGTCTTTGGCGTTTTCTTCACTTTTATGCTCCAAAAACGTCCGAATTGCCTTCTTTTCCAGAATTCACTCCCAAAGTACCTAAAATCACAAAAGGAACGATTTAGGGCAATATTTGATCAAATAAATTTAATTCCGGGCTTAAATGACCCCCTAAAAGTGGTTCATTTTTCGCCTCATCATATACCCTTACACTTGAGATTTGCTTGTCCTCAAGCAAATATGCTTTTATTATAGTCAAAAGACAAGTTAGAGGTCATTTAACACTAATATAAAAGTAATTACAACAAGTAATTGTTCCACAAAAGACCAAAGACAAGCACGGAGATCATATACTAGCACCTCACAAATAGTGTTTAGATACTCACATCTCTCGGGTGTAATAAAGTGTAGATTACATTATGGAAATGGAAGATATCACTCACTACCTGTCATAGCAAAATAGATTACCATAGGCTTGGGAAAGGATCAAACCTCCACCACATGGCGTAAGCACCTAGGATAAACTATCAAAGAGGTCTTTTAAAGGGTTGTAACGTTAGGTATAGTGTGAATACACGGTTTTGTTGGATATAGGCAGTCTTTACTGGTGGCGAGCTAACAATCTTGGTCAATTACATGTACAATATGGCGTTGTTAAGCCAAGACTAGACTCGACTTAAACTAATAAATGAGAAATAACAAAAATATAAAATAAACAAAGAATGAAAATGGATGGTAGTCCGTATGTTTTTTCTCTTTTCCTTTTTTTTTCTATTTTTTTTCCTTTCTATTTTTTTCTTTTCTTTTCTTCTTTTTTCGATTTTTTTTTTCCATACACTCTTACCCTACCATCCAAAATAATACATCATAGGGAATGGAAATTCCCCTTACACTTGAATC
The DNA here is from genome assembly GCA_030686995.1 of Artemisia argyi. Taxonomy (NCBI): domain Eukaryota; kingdom Viridiplantae; phylum Streptophyta; class Magnoliopsida; order Asterales; family Asteraceae; genus Artemisia; species Artemisia argyi. The sequence continues at coordinate 43,938,120 of CM060709.1, read as the reverse complement.
TTTACATACTTTACAATAAACTAATCAAATGACTTGAATTAAGAAAATCAAAACACTTGGAGCACTTTTAAGTTTAACGCACATATGGGGGTAATATATGATGTTCTTCCCTATTACTCCATAAAATAAGTACTTTACCCATGAGTCCCAATTGTCCCAAAACAATATGTACAAAGATATGACTCGACTTAGCAACCATGTAATCAATTAGAAAGTTAACTTAGGGTTTAACAAATAACAATAATGCACTAAAAATGAGCGCATACACGGAAGGCTAAGGCGATTTGGGTGTACATTTAAGTGGGGTGTAACAAATTCTTCCTTTAAGTAAGATGCTTAAAGTTAGAAACGAAAAGATAGGTTCGGAGGGGTGTACTAGGGGTTTCGTATACTAAAAATGAGTACAACGCTAAGGGTGTGGGAAAAATTAGTTGACTTAACTAGCCAAGTAATATGACTTAAACGGTCAAGTAATTATAATACGGGTTTAACACAAGGGTGATCCTAATGCCTCTTATCATGTAGTAAATCCTACTACACGAATGTAGTCTCACTAGCGGTCTCGGGATGCATCACTAACGCAAGTTCTAGAATCTAAATGCTACCGGTACACTCATAAGCACTAATAGTAAATGTTTTTCCTATCAAATCTAAAGGCGAACCTCACGTATTTGGGTGGAAAATTTTTCTGAATGGTACGGTTTTGTGCTAGTCATACAATCTCCAATCCATGAGACGCTTGCTAAGGCTAAAGTTTCACTCCTAAATGTTGTAAAAAATTTTAAATTTGGCGCTAAAATTGCACTAACAAGTATTTCTCATAGTTTTATTACACATCTACCATTAAACAAAACAAACTCAAGCGAAAGTGTATCTGTAAGGTATCATCATTTTACCCTCCCCTTACACTTAGGATGAACATTGTCCCCAATGTTCAAGTAAAGATGTAAAAAGTGAAATAGTAAAAAGAATGAAATCAAATACTCCCCTGATTCGCTCGGTATGGATAATAAGGTGGCCAGGTTAGATCTTCCTCCAAGAAAATGAACAATCAAAGCTTCCCTTCCAGAAAAATAAATCATCTTCTTGTCGTATATAACATGTAAATCCTGAGAAAATAGACAAAGCAACCTCGCATAAAATCGGCGGCAATCTATATAAGTTACTAAATCCTAGAAAACAAAGTAAGATATAATGCTTGTGAATGAAGTTTGCAGATTTCCTGGAGATTATAAAACTTAATAATTCAACAAAAACTTAGAGACTCCGTTAGAAAAACAAAACTGGTAAAATTTCCAGATTTTTACACATGACGCCGTCAAGAGTAAACTCATGACGCCGTCAGAAGTGACCTGCAGAAATTCTTATGTTAAGTTTCCGGAAAATTTCTGGAAAAACTTGGTCCTACTTCCTGGAAAATCCTGCAAAACTTCATTATGACTCAATACAAGCATTTGACTCTAACAAATACTAATATACATGTTCACTCAATATTGTGGAGAATCATGATCGGTTTGTTTCTTAAAAACATATTTGGGGTTTCCCCTTACACTTATCTTTTGCAAAAATACCTTTAGGGTGGAGTTAAGACTAGGCCAAACAACAAAGTAAAGTATTTCCACTTTTTAGTTTTGAAACATGATCTACCAACAATAAAAATAAAGCATGCATACGGAAGCAAATAACAAACAAACAAAATGAAAATCACACAAAGCATGGGTTGCCTCCCAAGAAGCGCTTTTCTTTATTTACGAGTCTTGTAGCTAGACTCAAGGTCATGGGTTACTACGTTTTCCTTCCCCACTTCTGTGCTAATTCAAAGCTTCTAACCCAATTCTCATCCTGCTTATATTCGGGCCCTAGACTCATGCAGCCTGAATAGTATGTCCGCCTCTTCTCAGAATAAATATCATCATCAATTCCTTCGTCTTTAATCTCATAAGGTCGAATCTCATCAATTGGTAAATTCTCAATTTCCTTTAATTCTTCCTTCATGTGAGGCATCATAAAAATGATCTTTTCTATCCCATCGGTCAACTGAACTATTCCCTTCTCACGATCACAATGCATCTTAGTCATCTCAACAAAAGGTTTCCCTAGGACCATTTCTCCCAAGTGGGGATCTATAATGCCTCTAACATCTTCTAGGATTACAAAATCGCATTGATAAGTAAAGTTTCCTACAAAGATGTATATCCCTTTCACTCTTCTGACAAAATTATATAGTCGCTTAGGGTTATAGGGGTCTTTTCTAGGGCTTATCCTTTTATTCATTATCCAATTATAGTAGATCCTAGAAATAATATTCATGGGTGCTTTTAAATCAATGTATGTATGCTCTCTAGACATGTACCCAATCATGCAAGGAATTTTTATGTTCCTAAAGTTATTCCTCCTAATCCATGGTACTCTCCTATATTTTGTGGGACAATGTTGTTGTAAAAGGAATCTGTGGTATCTTAATTCTTCAGGGGTTGAGGAAAAATCTGTAAACTCAATTATCATCTGGAGAGGTTTATTTAATTCCTTAAATGAGTTACTTTCCCTCTTTCTTCTTTTGCGCGCTATTGGCCTCTTGCTAACTTCTAAACAACGATTCTCAAAATCCATAAAGACAAACTTTATACGAATAAAGACACAAAGAAATAAGATAGACTAAAGAAAAAAATAAAAATAAAAATAAAATCTTACTAGAAAGGAATCTAGCAAGTAGACCTAATAAAAAGAGATTCTAACCTAGACAATAACTATTCCCCAGGCTGCGGCGCCAAAAACTTGATGCGTGGGAATTGCACCAGGCTTTACCTCTCAAGGGATCTCGAGAAGCTTGCAACCCCCACCAGGCAGTGTACCTGATCGTTGTAGTATAGTATAGTGACAAGTACCGGGGGATTGATCGTTCAGCAAGGAATAGTGTCGCTAGGATTAGAAAACCTAAATACTAGTTCTAGAGATGAGGGATGATTCTTTTTTTTATGTTTTTATGTTTTATGAAAAGCAAGTAAAATCTCGGGTTTGAAGGATTTGGGCGGAATTAGTTGCTAGTCAACTAACCCAATACTAAAGATGCAATTAAAATAAAATACTAGAAATGAAAATAAACTAAATTAAACTAAGGTTGTGAGCAATAAGTGGAGAAACTGTGTTTACTTTGATTTCACTACTCCCTAGATATCTTTTACATGTTAAATTACTTGTTATAGTTGCGTGGATGACGGATTGTATTCCTTAATACCATTCATAGGGTGGCGTACTTACTTCCCCAATCCTATGAGCGCCTACTTCACTCCTATGTCGAGCCGGCTAAGAAGCTCCTAACATGGGATCACTAGAATTTGCTCATGCATTAAATACAACCAATAAAACCTAGTACACATCGGTTCATGTTTCCTAAGACGTTTAAGCATGTTACACAATGGAGATCTGCCAGTTTTCTTAAGCCTAACATTGAAATCATTCATCCAATACAACCATAAACAAGTAATCAACACATAATCAACATCTAGGTTTCATTAGATCCAAGCAAACACAAAGTAAATCTAGCCTAACATGGTGGAATCAAGATAAGAACAAGATATAGACAACCAACACATAGACATATTGATTGAATTAAGCAAAGACTTATCTCAATAGCACATGTAAGCATTCAAGGGCTGAAAACCCTTGAAAACCTGTAAAATTTGTAAGTGGTTCGGCCTTAGGGTTTCTCCAAACTTGTTCCTCTTTAATGAATGAAAATTAGAAAACTATATATAGAAAATAGAATCTGACGGCGTCAAGAACAAAATTCTGACGCCGTCATCTCGCCGCCAAAATACTCCTCGGACTGCCTTGATCTACTTCTGACGCCGTCATGGCCCAGGCCGTCACACATTTAACTCTTGACGCTCTTCTTCGTGACGCCTTCATGAATCCACTGGGCCGTCATGGTCTTTACTCTTGACGCCGTCAAATATTTCTTCTTGACGCCGTCAAATCACTGTTCCAGCATGGAAAATTAAGTCTTTGGCGTTTTCTTCACTTTTATGCTCCAAAAACGTCCGAATTGCCTTCTTTTCCAGAATTCACTCCCAAAGTACCTAAAATCACAAAAGGAACGATTTAGGGCAATATTTGATCAAATAAATTCAATTCCGGGCTTAAATGACCCCCTAAAAGTGGTTCATTTTTCGCCTCATCAATAAGCTTTGGTAATTTATACTTCATTTGTGTCATGTATGTAGAAGTGATTGGTTAGTATTTTAGGCCTCAAAATACATTGTGTGTCGGGAGTAGTTGTAACCTTGTAAAAGAACTAACGGGAGTGGTTGTACCCTTGGTAAAGAACTCGACATCTAGCTTAGTGTCGGTAAAAGTGTAAGCGACGATGGGAGTGGTTGTACCCGTGCAAAAGAACTCGATATCTAGCTTAGTGTCGGTAAAAGTATAAGTGACGTTGTAATGGTTTTCTCCGCCGGTGAAAGGAGCTTGTTGATTAGTGCTTATAACTCTCGAGTTGGAAACTCGGGGCGTGGATGTAGGGCAAGGAAAAAGAGTCCTTGTAGCCGAACCACGATAAACAATCGTGTTGTGGTTTGATCGTTTCTTTCTCTATTTTTGCCTATTACATGTTTGTGTTTAGTTAGAATCGTTAATCACATATAAAGCTTTTCAAAGAATTAAAACAAGTAAAGTTGTATGTATGTCTTTAAACAAATGAAAAGCTTTTCAAAGTACTAAACAAGCAAAGTTAGGATCATCACAAGTAAAGCTTTTCAAAGTATGAAACAAGTAAAGTTAGAATTGTTATTCACATGAAAAGCCTTTCAAAGAATCAAACATATAACGTTGTGTTTATATCTTTAAGTAAACGTAAAAATCTTAAAGGATATTTAAGTTAAAAAAGATTTAAAAAGCGGTAAACTATTCAACCCCCCTTCTAGTTTTCCACAAAAGAGATAAAAACGTATGAACGCTGATAAAAACGTATGAAAATGTGAAAAAGTTGGACGAAAACGTGTAAAAGCAAACGAAAACGGGTAAAACGGACGAAAACGTAAGAAAAACGGACGATAATGGATAAAAACGGGCGAAAACGGATAAAAAGGTAAGAAAAATAGACGAAAACGTAAGAAAAATGGACGAAATCGTAAAAAAAAGGGTCGAAAAGGATAAAAACGTAAGAATAGTCAATAAGGACTAACGATGCAAATATTTTAACTCAATGAGGACTAACGATGCAAATATTTTTACTCTTGTTTAGGAGATAACGGAAAATAATTTGCATCATTAGTCCTCATTGACTGATATTACTAACGGAGGAATGGTTTTGTGCCAACTTTACTAATGGAGGGATGATTTTGTGCTAAAAAAAACCATGAGGATGTAAAGCAAGACACGGGACAAACCACATGGATGTATTTTGGACTTTACTCTTTATTAAAATACACAACTATATATCTCACAAACTAAAATAACAAATAATAAAAATACCCACTATGCATGAAACCCAAAAGGTGAAAGCTTCACCTTTGCTTCCCTTGCCGATGCTTCACTCCCACTTCTCAGTGGTGTTTGCCGTGTCACCATCTCTTGTCGATGGCTCACTCCCTCCCGTTGGGAGTAGCCTTAGGGGTGTTTGGTTTGGCTTATGTAGCGGCTTAAGCTTATTCAGTTTTCGACTTATGTTTCACTACACTAGACGTATACCCGTGCAAAACGACAGTGTATAACAACAAATAATTATACTTGTGAAACGTGATTCTAGTTCGACTTTTGATCAAAGAATGCGTTTTTTAAATTAATATAGTGTGTGTTTTTGAAAAGTTGACAAGTTTAGAATTGATTAAGGTTAAAATGTATTAAGGGATACATGAAGGGTAATTTAAGCAAACTACATTAATTTAAATTTTCAAAATTCAATATAGTATTTCATGATTTAAAAAATAGGCACTCACTATTTATAAATAGCATAGATAAGCCCACTTTTTGTGGCTTATTTTGAAAATTTTCCACTTATATAAGCTTATCATGTCATAATAATTTTATATAAACCGGAAAGTTTAAAAATAAGCTACAAAAAATGAGCTTATGAACCATAAGCTTGCTTTTTATGACTTTCTTTTATTTTTATTTTTTTTATTATAATCTTTTTATTTTTCTAGACTAGTCGGTTGAGGATATAAAAGACTATTTTACCCAAAAAAAAAACTTAATAAAAGATTTTGTGATTACTTCATCCGTTTCAAAATTATTGTTCACAGACAAAAAAACAAATAGTTTATGAAAAGTAGAACTACTACACTTTTCAATCAATCAAATATTATCCTCACCAATTAATCTCACTTTTGATTAGTTGACACAAGAAAAGAATTAGTATTATTTTAGAACATTTCAAAATGGAAACGAGGACTACAATTTTAAAATGAAAAGAGTAGTCTACAAGCTTATTGAAAAATTAAAAGGGAGAGAAACTTATTGTCATGCAAGCGTTTATTACCAAGCGTTTATGACTCAAATTGTGCAAGCGTTTATTACCAAAAATATCAGTAACAGGTATGCCAAGCTTTCACATTTCCCTGAATCTGTCTGTAGAGTCCGATAAGTATGATTGCCCCATTATGAAAGTTCTGTTGACCTATTGAAGAATCAACTTGAGCATCTCGAGACACTTAATTCAGGGTACTGTTGCTGCTCCTCCAGACCTCCACAGAGACAACTGTCTTCATTTTTGCCAAGGTAATTTATAACTGTACATGCTCCCAAACTCCTGGAAAATAAATAAACTAATCTAAATGATAGCTGATGCTGGTCTATTTCCATAAATGTTGCGTGCAGGGCTCGTGTATGACATCCAAAAGAGTTGATTTATGTGCAGGCAATGACCACACTTCCTAGAAATTTCTAAATTTCTATAGTGCATTAATTACTTCACAAAATAGTCAACGTTGACAGCTATAGTCTTTGTGGAGGAGGATGAATAGGATCAGTAGGACGAAGTGACTTGCAGGGCCCATTTCTCTTTCCATGAAGAAGACTAGTTTTGTAAATTGTAAGTTGACTATCATCTTTTAACATCAATTTCCATTTATGTCATCCATTTTAATCTTTGCTATCATCCACATCATCAATAGCTATGTCCGTTGCTACTGGTTACGGGAAGGAACCTGAACCATCCACCTCCTCATCCGTTCAATTGTCACAACAATGCCATCATTTCCAACTCTTTGAAATTCTGTTAGCAACAGAAAACTTTGATGAATCATTAGTAATTGGTCAGGGTGGAATCGTGGATTTGGAAAAGTTTACACAGGTACCATCTTTAATGGATCTAGTACTGATGTTGCTGCAATTAAAAGGTTGGATCACAACTCCAGTCAGGGGGCACCCGAGTTTTGGGCTGAAGTTTAGATGCTTTCGAAGTTTCAGCACTGTAATCTTGTTTCACTGTTTGGTTACTGTAATCATGAAAAAGAGATGATATTAGTGTACGAGTATATGCCGAATGGAACACTTGAAGATCATCTCCATAAACTCGGTACCCCTCTTTCTTGGATTCAGCGACTCAATATCTGCATAGGCGCGGCTCGCGGATTACACTATCTTCACACTGGTACAGGAATTAAGGTTGGGGTTATACATCGTGATGTCAAAACCTCAAATATTTTGTTAGATGAAACTTGGGCAGCTAAAATTTCAGATTTTGGGTTGTCAAAAATTGGCCCAACAAATCAGCGATCCACTGGCGTTAACACAGTTGTTAAAGGTACTTTTGGTTATCTAGATCCAGATTATTACGCAACTGGAAAACTGACAAGGAAGTCTGACGTGTATGCTTTTGGGGTGGTATTGTTTGAAGTGCTCTGTCGTAAGCGTGCAATATTTAATATTAATGGCGAAGCATTGAATTTGGCAAATTGGGCTCAAGAATCTATTAAAGAAGGAAGTTTAAAGAATATAATAGATTTTGATATAAGGGGTCAGGTATCCCCAAAATGTTCGAAGGAGTTCGTTCGAATTGCAGAGAGATGCTTGCACAGCAGTCCGAAGAAGCGTTCTACCATGGCTGAGGTTTTGACCAGTCTTGAGTCTATACTAAGCTTGCAAGAGAAATTCAATAATTCAGTGCAACCTGCAGGCAGAACAATACTCGATAGAATGGTTAATTATATGCTTCCATTTCCCTCCAACGGAGAGAACACTGGTATTTCAAGCTCCTCATGAATATTTGCACATATTTATTATAAAATGTGTGAGCATCCATCTTGGCATAAATTAGCAGAAAATCAATGATAATACAGAAATCTAACTTTGCCTCTAACTTGTTTCCATAGCTTCATTGTTCTTATCTTAAGCCCGATCCATGATAATTCTCTCTGTTGAGTCTGCATGTGCCACTAGTTTCATTGTTTCAACACTTATATTTATCTAATCTGAGCCAAATGATAGACATCATTTCGTCCTCTTTCTTTCCTACCTACTTTCTTGTACAATTCCTCTAATTCTACTATGTAGGTTCTCTTTCGGATAATTTATTCATTGATATGTTCAGTGACCATCTAATTAAAGGTGTCCAACATCCCTTGATTTTTTGTTGATATAACTTTGTAGCTCCTTTTCGACCGCTTTATGTCTTTAGTTTAGCATGTATATAAATAGGCACATTTATAACTTTGTAGCTCATTTACTAACCATCATTGGAGACTCATTTAAACACATTACAATCCTGGCAGGAGATTTCTGTAGGTGCGGCGTTTTAGAGACCACTCCTTTTATTATGGAATATGACTGGGATGACTTCTTGGTGTGCCTATTTATATGCCTAAAGAGAAGATTATTTTCTTACAATTAATTAGTGGGTGTCATAACAGAAATTTAGTTATAAATGTATTCTATGGAATTTTTAAAAATAAGTGATTATAACTTGTCTTGGAACAATGTATTTCTGAGGTTGTCAAATTGGGTATGCTAAGACATATTTGGACAGGAATATGGCATATTTCATATAATGATCTTCAATAAACTTGAGACGTGTATTACACGGTTCTTGACCTTTTCTTTACTTAGTCATGCATATTGAAGATGGGTACAGTAATAAATTGAAGTAGGTTCCAAAAATAGCTATTTATATAGTGGTGAAAAAGTTTAAATACTATTTATATAATCTGTTTGAGTGCTTGTATTAAATTTATTTCAGCCCAAGGTGATTCAAAGCCATCAAGTGAGGGAAAGAGTAAAATAGGTACTAATACTGTAGGGGCTGACAACAATACGTTTCTGGACACATCAGAACTTCCTGCAGATTACGAAGCCAGATACTTAAAAGAATTTAAGTTTGATGATTTGAAAAAGGCTACTAAAAGCTTTAGTCCAGATATGCTTTTGGGTGAGGGAGATTTTGGAAAGGTGTACTTAGGGTGGGTTGACCAGAATACATTCGCCCCTTCGAAACATGGTGTTGGAGTTCCTGTTGCTGTTAAAAGGCTCAATCAAGATAGTATGCAAGGACATTCTGAATGGCAGGCAAGTATTACCAAATGTGAATCAACTTATACCTATAATAAAAAAAGAATTATAGATACCTATGAAAAGATTTAGGACTTCAGATCTTGCATCAGTATTTTTAACTCATTTGTGCCTAACATCATCAACTAAATGTCCTTGATATATACATCTTAATGTAAAACAAGATAGATAAGAACATAGCGTTTAAATTGTGTGAATAAAAGACAAATGTAGCTATCAGAATTTATATAGCTCGAAGTGTACTTAACATATGTTTTACTTATTTATTTATTAGTTTATGAATGCAATGGATTTGTCTTTCTCATAAATTAGTGCGATACTTTTTGTATGAATTGTTTTGCTGATTTAACTTTGCAGGCAGAGGTGAGCTTCTTGGGACGGTTTGCTCATCCAAATATTATTAGTCTCTTGGGATACTGCAGCAATGAACACGAACGCTTGCTTGTTTATGAGTACATGGCAAACAAAAGTTTTGATGGCTTTTTATTCACAAGTAAACTATGTTGGGATCTCTTTAAAACTATCAATCAATGTTTCTACTTCTTGAAATCAGCATGATTGCAATCAGTTATATATGTAATAGTATGACTTACTTTGTAGATGGACCTAATGCACCAAATACTGCTGAACCACTTTCATGGGGAACGAGACTTATCATAATGATGGGAGTAGCACGTGGTCTCGCGTATTTGCATTCATCAAATAGTCCAGTCACGTTTTGTGATTTAAAATGCCCAAATATATTACTGGAAAAAGTACTCGTTCTTAAGCTATATATGATATATTATTGAATAAAGTACTTACTCTTAATGTCTATAACCTGATGTTGGTGATCAAACCACTTTGATAATTCTGGTTTTGTGCCATCAAGTAAATAATATATTTTTACTTTCCTATTCCAGGACTTTACTGCAAAACTTGGTGACTTTGGGCTGGTGAGATGTAGCCCTAAAATAGGGGAGTCACATGTTAGCACACGGGTTATGGGAACGTACGGTTATGCAGACCCAGCGTATATTGCAACAGGTACGGTTCCAAAAATAAATGAAGTGACATTAAGAAACTCTGCATTAGTCATATGTGCCCGGGAGAGTAACTTTACAATTGTTATAATTTTTATTTTTTTAATTGTGAAACAGAGCATCGTTCTTGCAAGAAGCCTAATAACAAATATTTCAGATAATAGATTTAAAAAATCATCATACACATGACTATTTGTTGCTTCAAAATGTGTATGTTTACAAGAATACTGTTTTTTCAATAGAATAATCAAGTGATGAGATACAAAAGTTAAGGCCTCTACTTGAGAACCTGATCATTGGGCACACGATAATGGTTATTTCATTTTTTTTAAAGAACCACGTTTTTAATGTAAACAACACACTTCAATGCTACAGGTCATTTGTGTGTGAAGAGTGATATCTACGGTTTTGGAGTAGTGTTGCTGGAAACCCTAACAGGCCTACGAGTGATAGATACATCTCGGCCCACTGAAAGACAAAATTTGGTTCACTGGCTTTGTCCAATTCTAGGAAGAAAAAGAAAGCTAAAGACAATAATGGATCCACGCCTTGAACAAAATTACCCCCTAGAAGGTGCTTTTAAATGTGCTACACTCGCATTAAGATGTCTTGAATACCATCCGAAAGATAGACCATCAAGTGAAGAAGTCTTGCGGAGTTTGGAAGAAATATATGCTGCTAGGAAATAATGTAAAGGACAGTTCAAGCCACGCCAATATAAGATACTTCTCATCTGTTGGGAGATATACTTCAGGTCAGGTGTCTAATGGAGATATTTAAATGTATGCACTTCTCATTTGTTGGTTATGGCTTCTTTGTTACTTTTGAAATTAGGGGTGTTCATCGGTTCGGTTCTCGGTTAATCGGTTTATTCGGTTCGGGTTGTTCGGTTAAAAATTTTTTTTGGGTCATAACAGAAAACCGAACCGAACCGAAAATATCTATGACCGAACCGAACCGAACCGAAGTTCGGTTCGGTTATGGGTCAAAACCGAAAACCGAATTTTGTACTTGAATTACACTATTTATATATCCTTTTAAATTTAATTATATATATTTTTGGGAAAAAAAAATATTTCAAGCATAAAAAGTGTTTTTTATATTAGTATAAAATTTTAATAGACATTTTTTATATATAAAATAATATAAATATATACTACTATATATGAAAAGAACCTCACCCTATATATATATATATATATATATATATATATATATATATATATATATATATATATAGTGTTGTATTCAGTGCAGTACCAATATTAGATACAGTACTTTACAGTACTATTAAAATGAATCTAGGCCATTAGATTAGTTTGATCAAAGGTTAGGATTAAAAATGATAAAATTGCAATTAAACAAAAGATGAAGGTCTTGTTTTTTAATTAAACAAATGGCTGGAAGGGTAATATAGACCTTTCGAAACACATTAATCTTATAAAAAAAAATTAAACTGTCACTTTATTATACAATAGATCCAATATTATAGGCATTTTTATCATTCAAAACCTAACCACTCACAATACTCTCTTTCCCAGAGCACCAAAACAACACCCGCCGCCCATCTCCCTCTTATCTTTTATGGTTTATTGTCTTTAGATCGAAAGGAAGTGATGCTCGGTACATTGGTTTTTTTTTTTTTTTTTTTTTTTTTTTTTTTTTTTTTTTTTTTTTTTTGTAGATCGAAACTGTTGTATGGTAAGAATACATCTTTTAAATAAGGATGGATTCATGATCAAATCTGCACTTTACTTCTTGTTAATACAAATATCGCCTAAAAACGTTATTTATATTTTACGATCTTTGCTAAGTTTTGTTAATGACAAAGTATGAACTTTAGCTAAGAGTAAATCATCACTTGAAGTGTTTAAGTCTTGTTTAACTAAAGTTTACATTTCCTTTTAAACTAAACACAAGTTTATTTCTTAAATTAGAAATAGTCACATCACATTTATGGCAAGTCTTGTCATTATCCATTTATAGAAAGAAATGTGTTTGACTTGCTTTGATGTTGCTTGCAAGCTTTGTGTTTGACTTGATTTAAGTGATGTGACATTGTTTGGTTGCTAGGAGTTATGAGACAAGACCTTGTTTGGTTTGGTATAGTAATTGCAAAAACCTACTGCAGCCCTGGCGGTACCCTGGGGGTACACGGGCGGAACCCATCTGAGGGTTCCGCCTGATCCGCCAGACCTGCAGTATAGTTTGCTATAAATACCAAACCATTTGTTAGTTTTGTGTAACCCTTTAGGACTTATTTTCACATATTCTCTCAACTAACTCAGTAACCCTTGACTTGTGTGATTCTCTTATGTAGCAAGGAACTCCACAAGATTATTCAAGAAGTTGCAAGCTTCAACTCTAAAGTTGCAAGTCTTGGTAGCTTGGTCATGTATAAGCTTTGGTAGTTTATACTTCATGTGTGTCATGTATGTAGAAGTTATTGGTTAGTATTTTAGGCCTCAAAATACGTAGTGTGTTGGGAGTTGTTGTACCCTAGTAAAAGAACTAACGGAAGTGGTTGTACCCTTGGTAAAGAACTCGACATCTAGCTTTGTGTCGGTAAAAGTGTAAGCGACGAATGGGAGTGGTTGTACCCTTGTAAAAGAACTCGACATCTAGCTTTGTGTCGGTAAAAGTATAAGCGACGTGTAAGGTTTTCTCCGCCGGTGAAAGGAGCTTGTTGATTAGTGTTTATAACTCTCGAGTTGGAAACTCGGGGCGTGGATGTAGGGTAAGGAAAAAGAGTCCTTGTAGCCGAACCACGATAAACTATCGTGTTGTGGTTTGATTGTTTCTTTCTCTATCTTTGCTTATTATATGTTGTTGTTTAGTTAGAATTGTTGATCACATATAAAGCTTTTCAAAGAACCAAAACAAGTAAAGTTGTTCTTATATCTTTAAACATATGTAAAGCTTTTCAAAGAACTAAACAAGCAAAGTTAGGATCATTACAAGTAAAGTTTTTCAAAGTATGAAACAAGTTAAGTTAGAATTGTTATCCACATGAAAAGCATTTTCAAAGAATCTAACATATTACGTTGTGTTTATATCTTTAACCAAACGTCAAGTTCTCAAAGGTTATTTAAACAAAAAAGGATTTAAAAAGCGGTAAACTATTCAACCCCCCTTCTAGTTTTCCACAATTGGCATCAGGAGCTACGTTACCCAAGTTCCTTAAAATTAACTGTATTTTAAAACTTGGATCGATCCATGGATTTTGAAAATCTCAAAGAAGGGCAACCTATTCAAAACTCACCGCTATTTGAAAAAGAAAGTGTGCTTAAATGAAAAAGTAAATTTGAAAACCAAGATGATCAAATTGATCTCACCTTTGAGTTAGAAGTCTTAGAAAAATTAATGGATAGACATTTAGTTGAGATTAATACATGTGCTACTAGTTTAAATGTTTTAAATGAAGGTGTAAGTGAAGATGACTTCTCATGTCGAGCTCTTGGTGGACTTGCTTGTGATTCATGGACTAACACGGATGAAGATGAAGCCAACCATCCGGTTTGTGATTCTCTCTTAGCTAAATCACCAAGCAAGGTACATTTTGAAACCAAACATTTTTGCTTCGACACATTTATCCAGAGTTTTCTAAAATAGAAAATGAGTCTAAACTTTCATGCAACATGGACCTAAAAACTATCTTTAACGATGAAACTTCAAGATCTTGTGTAAACACTTTTGAAAATGAAATCATGTTAGAAGATAAGATGTCTAGACTTGAGAGTCATGTTGAAATTGATTTAGAATGTAAAGTATGTCTAGAGTACAAACATGAAATTCTAAAACAAAATGAAAAAGAAAAAATGCTTGATAAATTTGAAGAAAGTTCAAAAACTCTTGAAAGTTGTTTGAAGAATCAAAGGTCATTTAGAGATAGAACCGGATTAGGATTTAACTCTAATGAATCATCAACAAGTAAAACAAAACATGTTGTGTTTGTGAAACTTAAGAGTGTATTGTAGAAGTTACTCTAGCTCTAGTAGGAACACATGATAAAGGGATAAAAATATCATGGTCAATACTTTTATGTGTCTTTCTAACTTTCTTGGATTTATAAGAAGTTGTGTTTAGCCTCTCTACGTATCAAGATTATTTGCTTTATGTTTTTCTTCTTGATGGCTAATCTATGGAGCTTAAAAGGTACACGTCTCTTCAACTTACCTTTTAATGTTTCTTGTTGATTAGTAGTATGATTTGTCATAAGTGTTAGTAGTAGTCTTTACTATAAGGTGTCTATGATTGTGTGAGTAACAATAAGGATTAGATCCTTCATAGGTAAAGTAGTTTGATAGTACTTCTAGTAGGAGATATAAGGTGTCTTGCCTCGTTTAATCTTTCGGAAAAATACACGAGTAACTCTTGAGTAAGTCTCACTTAATTCTTATCTACAAGTGAGTGAACTAAGAACTTCTTAAGTGATAAGACAACCAACACTTTTGTGATGCTTGCAAATCTAGCAAAACCAAAACATTTCATAAACACTTGTAGTACAAAAGTCTTTTGGTATTATACCCTATATTTTCAATAGCATCTTAAGTCCAATCATTCTTTTGCTAAAAGCTTCACGAAAGACACACAAAGTAAAATAAATCAGTTGAATTTTATTTGAATGATTGGGAGAAAATGATTTATTAAACTTCCAGGATGTGAACATCAAATTCGACCCATAGTCTTATGATGTTGAATATCTTAGACATTTACACTTATGAGGTCTTAAGAAAATAAACCCAAAGAATCGAGGAATCATTGAGTTTAACATTCAATGAAAGACCACCTCCTTCTAAGGTATCATCTTTGGTAGATGATGACTTAGTCGAAAGCCCAACATTGATAAGACAAGTTTGTCAAAATCAATAACAAGGAAGATGGACTATTAAAAATTGAAAAACAACATCCTTTCGTCTTGTGTCTAACTTTGAGTCAAGCAATATTAACAAGGTCATAAAAACTTGAATCATGAGTCATAGTGGTAATTAAAACATATGTGATAAAAAGTAGATCTTTCAAAATAGAAATGAATGTTAATCTTTGAAAGACTTTTTATTAACCTAAGCAAGCTCCAAAAGTAAGGGATAATCACTAAAAAACATTCCTAGTTATTCACTTGTTCACAATGATTAAGTTCTTTATGACTTATCAAGAATGAGATTAGTAAATCCGTAGGTAAAACTAAACATAGAGAAATGTATGGAAATATACTTGTTCTTACAACAAATGTAACCAAACATTATGTTTAGTGATTATCTATGTGCTCGACTTTAGAGAAGATCCTTAAACAACTCTTTCGAAAGAGCTTGCTTGGATTCATTTAAAAGGTACTACACCACTAGGATTATGGTATCCCAAAAGAACGGGAATAGAAACCATAGTGTATGCCAAAAGGAATTGCATCGGTAATAAGTTGATAAGAAAAGCACAAGTGGTACTTGCACTTTTATACTTACTTACCCAATGATTCTCCAAAACGCTGAAGGATCTCATATTAGTATTAAATGAAGAAGCACATCAACAAGCTCCGCTTGAACAAGCTAATTCGTATCAACAATGGAATTTCTTCATCAACAATGTTATCTCTTCAACGAAGGACACATCGACTTCAGCGACAATTCAATTCATTATGTTCTTTACAGACATATTGTGATCCATCATCATCGCCTTGGTAAGAATGTTCATTGAGGAACGTCGTAACTAAGAAAGCCTTCTACGTTAATCATTCCATCAACGTTTCCACAAAACCTCTTGAATGTGAAGCATTCATCATTCCTAGGCTTAGTCAAAGACTCATAAGACCTAAAACCTTAGTTTTGAACATTAGGATAAAACCACAAAAAATCAAGACAATCCCTTTTGAATTTTTCCTGCAGTTCCCACGGTACCCTCAGACCATACGGGCGGAACCCTCCTTTTGGTTCCGCCTGGTCCGCCAAATCTGCAGGATGTTTTATTTTTAATTTCAATTTCTAAACCAAACACCCTCTTAACTTAATCATTCACTTGTTCTTTCACCATCATCTCATCACATTCACCTTGTGATATATCTTAGCCCATAAGCTTCACAAAATGAGTAAAAACTTCAAGCATCTTCCTCATAACCTTTCATCACTCAAACCTCAAACAACCAATGTGAACGAGAAACCGAGTTATCCTTTGTCCTATCAATATCGAGTCATCCACTATTTCCATACCCTCAAAGAAACCAAGAATCAATATCATCTTCACCAATAACTCCACCTAGTCATCTTCACAAGAAGATTCCACAATGCAACCAAACAAGTGTGTCATCCCCACTATAACCTAACCTATTAAGATTAAACCACCATTCATGATACATAAACCTATGTTCACCCTTGTGTCGCTCTTTGTAACAAAGAGCAATTGTCATATCCATACACTCATTAACATATTTGTCTATGTCATCAAAAGTCAAGTGAATTTCATTATGAAATGCGGCTTTTCCACTTTCTAGCAAGTGAAGAACACAAAGAAGATATCCATGCTTCAAGTGTTGTCAAGCAATCACCACCTCATGTTCACATATCCACTCTCGGTCGTCAACCATACTTTACCACCGTTCACCACATTGTTAAAACAAATGAAAAACGTCATTGAAACATCACTTGCATTATAAAACGTTTTTGAGCGTCAAAATGAGTCAAGATAATCGCACCTCCACATTGTTTTCTTGTAGGCACACACTAGAACATACACATTACAATAGTCGTTCACTTAGACCACAAGGACATCATTAAGTACCTACCCTAAAACCACAAAACCAAAGGTCTTACTCAAACTCAAATCGATGTTTTCAAAGCCTTAGAAAAACCATACGTCCATGAGGGTAGAACCATTGATCCATCCTTATTAGAAGGTACAAACCTCTACACGGAATTTTCCACAATCAACTTTGAGTGTCTCTTAGAGAATAAATGAGCCTACGTGTCCTAGGTCTATTTTAGAATTCTATACATCCGTCACTCTCTCCACGGATGAGTATGGTCGCATGTCTATTAACTTCATTGCTAGTAGTCATCAAGACTCCTTCTCTCTCGAAGAATTTGCTCAAACCCTAGGTGTTCCAAACCGTGGTATTTGCATCTACTCCAACAAGCATTCCCTCTCAACTTTTGACACACTCATTGACCGAGTCCATCCCTATGATACTCCACTTGTGTCCAAGGATGAACTCCGTGACCACCTCTTCATTGGGACCACCAACACTAGGAGAACTAGAACCAGAAATGAGGTCATCAAGGACCCATATGAAATGGAACTCAATGAACTCAAGCCCCAAATTCAAGAAATGGGAAGAACTCCTTTGAGCCAATGTCATTAGCACCATAGGAAACCGTGATCTCATCAATGTTTGTCTTTGCTACATGCTCTACTCCTTCATTAGGCAACCCTTCAACCTTGCCTACTTCATGACCAAGAGAATGGCCGACATTCCCATGCAAGGCACAACGGCTAAGCCGTATGGAATGCTCTTGACCCGTCTCTTTGGGTTCATCTCTCCTATTCCATCAACTCCTAGAGGTCTTCACCTAGACTACTTTATCATTCTACACACCTTTGTCCCACTAAGTGATAGGAGAGTCTACAAAGCCCAAGGAAAACATTTTCCAACTCTAGGTTTTGCCCAACTCTAGGCTCCCATCTCTAGAATACATTTTCCAACTTTCGGATATTCCAAATGAGTCGGCGGAGTTCAAGCAAACAAAGGGGATGTTCAAAAAGATCGAGAGATTTCTTGAAATGCTCAAGAAGAAGATTGACCGTCTATGAGAGCGGGTGTGTAGGAGCGTTTGGCACTAGGTGCTATTTGAATAATTTGGTCGTTTAAACATTATGTGCTATGTATTTGTGTGTTAGTAGGATATTTGGTACTATTTGGAACTTGTAGGAACTAACAATGACGCAGGAAGACAACATTTGGCATGTTGTCAAATTTTCAAGTTTATGATAATTTCACTAAGTATAGTGAAATTCGTTAGCCCCCGGTCAAAGTCCTAAGAGATGAATGTCTATATGCCTAATTTTTGCATTTCCTAATCAGTCATATAGTAAATTTTCATTTCCAAGAGTTTTCGAAAAATTTGAAAATCGTTTCGCGGGTCAAAAACGCGGACTGTCTACTTTTGCAACACTGGCGGATCAGGCGGATCCCAAAATTGGGTTCCGCCAGTACAAATTCTGGGTATTCCAGAATTGGCCCAACGGACCAGGCGGATCCCAAAACAGGGTTCCGCCTGTGTATTATGAGGGTTCCGCCAGTCACCTGCAGAAAATTTTTACCATTTTTCTTAAATTCATAACTTGTTAAGTGTCAAATCATTATCCTAAGTGAGAAACATCCTTCATTAACACCAACAACCATTTTGGAACAAACCTCACTCACTAGAACAATTAGGAAGACACTTCCCGCCAAAACTCAAATTCAAAACATAACTAACCAAAGAAACCCTTTTAAAGGATCATTCAAACCTTTGATACATTTTCAACCAAATCACTTCCCATGATCACAAAGCATTGAGTGCTTAAGTTGGTCTTTCACTCCATCCTATTTCATTGGATTGACATCAAATGATGTGACATGGTCATGAAAATCATTTGACACCTCAATCTTTGAATGGTAGAACATCAAATCCAAACACTCATTCCCACAATTCTTTTTAAGTTTGATCACTTTCGAATACCCCAAAACTCACACCAACACCATTACTTCTCTCAATCTCAAAACTCTTTCAAACCAAAGATTTGAGATGACTTAATCAAACACCTCATCCGAATCATCAAGGTAAAACCACTAGGATTAGTGTTAAACCTTGTTGCTTCAACAAAATCGTCAAATCAAGCTCATCACTTGACATTTCTTCACCTATCCAAGACTTCCTTAACCTTACTACCTCAACACCATATTCAATACCTTGCAACATCAACATGACCACTATTCAAGATTTCCTCAAATCTTGCAACTCCAACATCCTCTCCCAAACATGGCAATACAAACATATACACTTTTCAACCATCAAAAACTTTTTCAACCATCGATCACCAACATTTACACCAATGGAACTTTTTCCATACACCACCAACATCACCACATCCACTATTGGAAACTTTTGAAAACCTATCACCTAAACCATCAAGCCCTCCATCATTGTCACTCTTTGACACCATTGCCGAAACGGAAACCCAACAACAACCAATATTTCAACCAAATGAGTCATTGGATGATGCACCTCATCCACCGTCATTGCTTGAGAGTTTGGCTTACCATCATGCTAGACCCTAAATTTTTTTCCAAATGATCAAGGTCATACACACCTACAATCATTTGTGTTTCACCCCATTTACAAAAACCTTCATGGTAATCCTTCCAGAAAACCAAGCCTTCGTCACTTTGTTCAATTACCACCACCACATGAACCTTCCCAACACTTTGAATCTCTATTTTCTTCATATAAGAAAATAGAAGCATCTCAATGATCTTCCATCGAGACCAACAAAACCACCACCTTTCACAAGTGAAAAACCACGGTCATTGCTTGACCAAAATGTGTCTTTTGAACACAACCAAACACCATAACAAGAATATCACCACCCAAAATCATTGTTGTCTCACCTTATCTACAAAGACATCCATGATCCTATAAACAATGAAATGAGGTTTATCCTAAACCACATTGTGGGACGTCTCAAGTTTAGAGTCTCCAAAATGAAACAAAACCGTTTCTTTTGGAAAATGTTTCCCCATTTTAACCAACAAACCAAAACCAAGTCACCTCCTCACCTTTCAAAATAAAACCCGCTACAACCCTCCAAACAACATTTTCATCCTAAAACAACCTTACCTTTGTTTTTGGAAAATGTTTCTCATTAAGGAAAATTATGATTTCCTTGTAGCTTTTTATATTCTTAGTTTATTTTTAATTTTCCGTTGTTTCTTAAAAAGTAGGATGTTGTAATCTTAGTCATGTGTCTTTGACTCTCTTAAAGTCAAAAAATTTTACAAAGATTAATTCTACAACAAGGATTGCATTGTTTAAATGACCACTTAGGTATGATGTGTTACTATACCTTATTATGTTACTATACATAAATCTTGTGTTTTAGAAACTAACCTCTCTTTTTGTAGGTTCATTATTCATGCTTTCCTTCCTTGAAACTTCATTTAGGGGAGCATTATTCAAGGGGGAGCATGAGTATTGCATTATTTCTCTTCACAACTCTTAGTTGTGTTTTAGACATGAAATACTTTCATGACTTGTCTTGTGCGGAAATTAACTTTTCTTTTGTAGGTTCAAAATCCATGTCTCCTCTCTTGGCACTCCATTTAGGGGGAGTATCGACCAAGGGGGAGCATGGCCATTATTCCGCTTCGCTACTCTACTTTTTGTTTCGACAAAAAGGGGGATAATTTATATAAAACTTGTTCTACTTTTAGTATTTCCGCTTCGCTAACTCTTTGCAAAAACAAGTTTTAATACTAACTTTATAAGACTTAACACTAAATCTTATGACTTACTTTTAAATAAAGTTTATGTTTTGTCATCAACAAAAAGGGGGAGATTGTTAATACAAATATCGCCTAAAAACGTTATTTATATTTTACGATCTTTGCTAAGTTTTGTTAATGACAAAGTATGAACTTTAGCTAAGAGTAAATCATCACTTGAAGTGTTTAAGTCTTGTTTAACTAAAGTTTACATTTCCTTTTAAACTAAACACAAGTTTATTTCTTAAATTAGAAATAGTCACATCACATTTATGACAAGTCTTGTCATTATCCATTTATGGAAAGAAATGTGTTTGACTTGCTTTGATGTTGCTTGCAAGCTTTGTGTTTGACTTGATTTAAGTGATGTGACATTGTTTGGTTGCTAGGAGTTATGAGACAAGACCTTGTTTGGTTTGCTATAGTAATTGCAAAAACCTACTGCAGCCCTGGATGTACCCTGGGGGTACACGGGCGGAACCCATCTGAGGGTTCCGCCTGATCCGCCAGACCTGCAGTATAGTTTGCTATAAATACCAAACCATTTGTTAGTTTTGTGTAACCCTTTAGGACTTATTTTCACATATTCTCTCAACTAACTCAGTAACCCTTGACTTGTGTGATTCTCTTATGTAGCAAGGAACTCCACAAGATCATTCAAGAAGTTGCAAGCTTCAACTCTAAAGTTGCAAGTCTTGGTAGCTTGGTCATGTATAAGCTTTGGTAGTTTATACTTCATGTGTGTCATGTATATAGAAGTTATTGGTTAGTATTTTAGGCCTCAAAATACGTAGTGTGTTGGGAGTTGTTGTACCCTAGTAAAAGAACTAACGGAAGTGGTTGTACCTTTGGTAAAGAACTCGACATCTAGCTTTGTGTCGGTAAAAGTGTAAGCGACGAATGGGAGTGGTTGTACCCTTGTAAAAGAACTCGACATCTAGCTTTGTGTCGGTAAAAGTATAAGCGATGTGTAAGGTTTTCTCCGCCGGTGAAAGGAGCTTGTTGATTAGTGTTTATAACTCTCGAGTTGGAAACTCGGGGCGTGGATGTAGGGTAAGGAAAAAGAGTCCTTGTAGCCGAACCACGATAAACTATCATGTTGTGGTTTGATTGTTTCTTTCTCTATCTTTGCTTATTATATGTTGTTGTTTAGTTAGAATTGTTGATCACATATAAAGCTTTTCAAAGAACCAAAACAAGTAAAGTTGTTCTTATATCTTTAAACATATGTAAAGCTTTTCAAAGAACTAAACAAGCAAAGTTAGGATCATTACAAGTAAAGCTTTTCAAAGTATGAAACAAGTTAAGTTAGAATTGTTATCCACATGAAAAACATTTTCAAAGAATCTAACATATTACGTTGTGTTTATATCTTTAACCAAACGTCAAGTTCTTAAAGGTTATTTAAACAAAAAAAGATTTAAAAAGCGGTAAATTATTCAACCCCTTCTAGTTTTCCACACTTCTGGTAAATGGTGAGTTTTTGCAATCGACTCAAGTCGGTAAGTAGTTTTAGTTCGATTTTTTTTGTTTGTGTATATGATAATCGATTTTGATTTTGTATTCGTTTTTTTTGCTTAAATATATATATAACGAATTTTATTATATTAGTTTCGATCTGAAAAATATGGTTGCTCGAAACGGATGTTGAAAAAAAATGGTTCCCGTTAGTGTTGGTGATATGTTCTAAGGGGGGTGGCAATGTTGCCTAATGATACCTAAACCATAATTGTAATTAGCCAATAGAACATTGCCAACTACTTTTATGCCTAATGATGTATGTTTAGTGGCAATGTTGCCTAATCCATGCCTAAACATTGTTTTTTTTTTTACTCATAATTATATTTAACAATTAAATTAAAAACTTCAAATTTCATTAACAATTAAAAAAAAATTACATGATACTTAGGAAAATAAAAACAAAACAATATCTAAAAATCGCAAGGCCATCCATATTTCTCCCCGACTTCACGTTTTTTTGCAATCATAATATTGCGCATTTTTGCAATCATAATATTGCGACTTCGGCCGGACGGGATGTGATCGAGAACCTCGATCACGACCACGACTTCGACCTTTTGATGTTGAACTTGGATCCATGTGATTGATTTTTAAAGTGAATTGGTGATTTGAAAATAATATGTGATTGTGAATATGTAATTTGAATAAAATATGGTGAAGCGAATTGAGGATTTAAAGAGGGTAATTTTTTTTTTTTTTTTAAATGAAAACAAAACCAAACGGTAATATATTAAATGTGGCAACGGTCAAAAATTTGCACAACAAATGCATTACCGAATCGGTAATGTTACCCGTGAGTGATACCGATTTGTTGATGCCGAGAATATGGCAACATTTTGCCGATGGTTTCCGATCCAAACCGATCCAACGCCGATCACGTTGCCACCCCTCTAACTGATTTGTTAATAAGGTATACATATATCTTGTATTGTGTGATTGGACTTGTATTTAGTATTGGTGATCAGTTTGAAATTGATTTGATAATAAGTTAAATTTGTTTTTGGTTAGGCTTAGAAAACATATATGTTTTTGGGTGCACTTGTCACTTGTGTGTTGTGTATCAAATATGAATGAACTTGTTCATTGTCGTAATACTCTTTTTAGGCTTAACATATAATATTACACTAGTATAATAAAAGAATGTTGTGAGTTGTGAATGTATTGGTCTTCAATTAATCCAATCACGTTATAATTAATACGTATATATATATGTGCAACCATGTTTGTTTCAAAATTATGCAACATTAATCTATTGAGAATATAGTAATTTATGTCATTCATTTAGTTAAGGATGTGTTTTGTTTCTTGGTACCTGTCAAACATCATTAATCTAAAATCAATGGAAGAGTGCATATGTATCTTAAGGTTTTTACAAATTCAATGAAAGGGTTGTGCATATATGTTTTAAAGTTGATATGAAATAGAAAAATATTTATGCATAAATGTTTAGATAGTGATATGTGTTTTCTAGATGTTCATAAGAATGTGCATACATGTTATACAAGAGGATAATTTGCATATGAGTTTGAGATGATTTTGCATATGTGTTACGCTAGCTTTACTCGGTTTTTGCAGTCTAATTATATTTGAACATGTATGTATCAGGAGGATTTATGAAGATTATAATGACATTCAAGACCTGTGAGATGACAAGGATGATGTTGAACGAGTAAAGACGAATGCACACTATGACACAAGGATGATATTGAACAAGTAGAGAAGAATGCACATGCATACAAGACGAATGCACATATGTTTTTTTTTTTTTTTTTTTTTTTTTTTTTTTTTTTTTTATTTGTAATCAAATTGAAATGTAACTTAAAGCATACGATTTTTTAATTATTATAAAAGTTTGCTTCTCTGATTTTTGTTTGAAACTAATGTTTGCGTTAAGAAAAATTGGTTGGTTGAATATTATCAATTATATCATAAAGATTAAGCATATCTACACTAAAAATACACAATATAGAGGAAAACTGGGATGCTCGGACTCGGGTACGGGTGTCGGACTCGGGTACGTGTCCAAGGGTCGGACCTTTCAAGATATGATTTCAAGGATTCGTGGGCTCGTTTTGAAAGAGTCCAAATTTTGAATATGGACTCGGGGACACGGGGTATTATAATTCATAAGACATCAATAAAATGTTAACATATTGTCAAATCAAAAATTTTACATTCTCTAAATAAAGTTGACATTCAGCTTTGCTATTTTTTTTTTTATAGATTAACCCACTAACTAAAAGCAATGAAAAATATAATAAATTACACAATTTATTAGGGGCAAAAATTGAATAAAGGGTTTCTAATTCCCTATGCAATCTGACAACCCACTAACTAAAAGCAATGAAAAATAGTAATAAATTACACAATTTATTAGGGGCAAAAATTGAATAAAGGGTTTCTAATTCCTTATGTAAACAACCCACTAACTAAAAGCAATGAAAAATAGTAATAAATTACACAATTTATTAGGGGCAAAAATTGAATAAAGAGTTTCTAATTCCATATGCAATCTGACAACCCACTAACTAAAAGCAATTAAAAATAGTAATAAATTACACAGTTTATTAGAGGGGCAATGAAAAATATATTGTACTACATTAATTTTTTCCAACCTTTCTTCTTCCCCCTAATATACCTCCATTTATCTTCTTTTTTCCCCCCCAAACTTTCTTCTTCCCCCATTAGACCTGCATCTATTTTCTTCACCCAAACAATTACCGTCCCTGTCTTCATCTTCATCTTCGGGGAACAGCCGCGTCCACTTTCTCCTCCCCGCGTCCAGTCCGGATTCCGCACCGGTACTCGCGTCGCACCGGGTCGACACCGGTACGCCGGGGATGTTAGCCGAGTCCGAGCTTCCCAGAAGGAAAAAACACACATTATAGAGGAAAACATATATGCACCGATGTTAATCAAAACATGGGCTGGAAAAAAAAAAGTCAAATGGAAATTCCTAAGATTAAAGGGAAAAATGTTTTTTGAATAAAAAAAGAGTAAATTGCATAAATCGTCCCTAAACTTTGGCCAGATTGCAAGTTTCGTCCCAACCATTTCGAAAGTGCAGAAATCGTCCCTGTGGAAAACCTTTGAGTAAATTTTCGTCCCTGATTGGGACGAAACATCGAATTTGGTTGGGACGAAATATGCAATCTTGCCAAAGTTTAGGGACGAAAATTTGCTCAAAGGTTTTCCACAGAGACGATTTCTGCACTTTCGTAATGGTTGGGACGAAACATGCAATCTGGCCAAAGTTTAGGGACGATTTATGCAATTTACTCATAAAAAAATATCAAAAAGAAAATTAAAATGTCTTTTTACTATTATACCCTTTTGAATTAAATAAAAATATTTAATAATACTAAATTCTTATTCGTCCATATGGTACTGTAAAGTACTGTATCTAATATTGATATTGCATATAACGCGCCCCTATATATATATATATATATATATATATATATATATATATATATATATATATATATATATATATATATATATATATATATATATATATATATATATATTCGGTTTTCGGTTCAGATAGCTAAACTCATATCCAAACTGAAAACCGAATTTTTAATACGGTTCGGTTTGGTTCGGTTCGGTTTTGACAAATTCGGTTTGGTTATAAGTTCGGTTCGGTTTTTTTTCGGTTCAGTTCGATTCGGTTTTCAGTTTATTAGCCGAACCATGAACACCCCTATTTGAAATGCGTTTATGAGATGTTACAACTTACAACACATACTCTACCAAATTGTTTGGATACATTGTGCCGGGGTAGATTGAGAGTGAGACCCATACATAACAAAGGCTTATTTAGACTAATGGTGGGTATGTCCAGGTCCAAAATATTGGGCCCACTTGGAATTTCAATCCCAACACATGCTAAACAAGTAGATGGCCCAAATATACAGAGAGGGCTCCATCATCTGTCCAAGAGCAGGCCCATTAATTATTTGCCAAGGATCATGTGGCCCATTACTTTTACATGTGTTTATTTATTTATGTTTTAATGCATTATTTGTTGGTTTCAAAACAATGACTCACGATAAATATAAAATCTAACTTTAGGTACTTGCTTTGGGAGCTTATGTGGATTAGAGGTGGCAAACGGGTCGGGTTTGGTCGGTTTGGGTCATGAGTCAAATGGGTCACGGGTCATACACGTCATGTTTTAAAAATGGGTCTAACTGGTCATGGGTCAGACGATTTGGGTCGGGTCGACCCACAAATTATAGTGTTTTCATCCGTTTTTCTACGTTTTCATCAGTTTTTTTTACTTTTCCGTTTTTTTTTACATTTTGACCATTTTTTACGCTTTCGTATGTTTTTTACGTTTTCGTCAAAACAGACGAAAATGTAAAAAAATAAACGAAAACGGAAAAAAAGACGAAAACGTAAAAAACGAACGAAAACGTAAAAAAACGGATGAAAACATAAAAAGCATACGACAACGTAAGGAAACGGACAAAAACGTAAAAAATGAACGAAAGCGTAAAAAATCGGCAAAGACATAAAAACAGACGAAAACGTAAAACAACGAAACAACGGTCAAAAACGTAAAAAAAATAGTCAAATTGAAGGGGCGAACATTTAGTCAAATTGACCTATGAATCAAACATAAGGCATAAACCATCAAAGTATATGAAAGTTTTTTAGTCAACCCTGAACTAAAGTAATAAGGTCTTCACTGTTACTTTGACAGCTTTGAATTACAATTGATGAAAGAAAGTCAATTATGTGAAGCAATTATTTTAATTTTTCCAT
This sequence comes from Artemisia argyi, assembly GCA_030686995.1. Classification (NCBI taxonomy): domain Eukaryota; kingdom Viridiplantae; phylum Streptophyta; class Magnoliopsida; order Asterales; family Asteraceae; genus Artemisia; species Artemisia argyi. The sequence goes on along the minus strand of CM060709.1, from coordinate 43,910,790 downwards.
CACCATGATTGCAAAGCTTCTTCCAATATACATCATGTCTACATAACAAATCAAACTATACAATCCTTGGCGGTATGATTATCGGTTTAAGCCTATTGGGGCCTTGTTTCTCATTTCAATTTTCTTTTTTCAGAATGGTTAGTAAACTCGATAGCATTATCAAGTAAAATTCCAAGAAAATATGAGGGTGCAATGAGACGATTTTAAAGATAATATCACAAGCATATATTTACCTGAATCCGCGTAGGTGTAAAGGTATCCCACTTCTTCAACCCTGTGTGATCATCAAACAAGTCAAACAACTTAATTAAGCATTAATATAACCAAGAAATATTTAACACCACATTTAGTGTATCAAGTCATCGACTTTCCAAGTATGAGCTGCTAAAACTACAAAAAGAAGGGTAAATCACACAAAAGGATATCATACTTTTTTAGGCTCTCAACTTAGTTTTCTCAATATAAGGTATCGATTTTTTTGTGCAATGTAAGGTTTCTTTACTTTTCGAAATAGGTTATCGGTTATAATTTTAGCCGAAATGACTTTTAAATGTGGGACTATAATGATACATCACATTAATTAACCATTTCAGCTAAAAAAAAGGACTGGTAACATCTTTCAGAAAGGCGAAAAAATCTCAGAAACCCTTGCATTGCACAAAAATAATTAACTTCCGTACCTTAAATAAAGAAAAAATAAGTTGGATACCTAAAATTTAAATTAGCCTAAAGTATAGTACCTTTTCGTGTGATTTGCCCAAACAAGAAGTGCATCAAAACATAAAGATATAAAATTAAAACTGGAAAAAGCAGAGTCAATTTATCGAAGAAAGTAACAAACTGTGAATATGAGCTACTTAATTCTTACTACTGACAATCTTAACTTCATGTTCGTATCATAGTAATACAAATAAGATTCTTTTAAAGTCCTTATATCGGTGTAAAATAAGGAGATACACAGTTTTTGCCAAACACTTGAAACTGCTTAAAATTAAGCAGATAAGCACTTTAATAGGCAATCCCAAACGAGCATTAAAAATTACAACACTCAACACTCCTAAATGCTCTTAAACGCTCTGCGCCAACACAACCATAATAACCCCCCCTCCCCTTTCGCTTAGTAACCAATTAGTTAGCAATTTAGCAGCAATGCCCAAACTCAAGAAAATAATATATAAAAAAGTGATTTTTATTTAATAAGAATGAAAAAAATGACCTTTGTAAGATATGGTGAGGCACGTGACCTTCGCATAAATCATGAAGTGTCAATTCGTGATTATCATCAGCAACAAATTCAGGGTTTTGTTCTTTTTTTGTTATTAATGAAGATGGAGATGTAACTGGGTTTGAAACAGAAACTGAATGAGTGTGTGTGGAACTGATTCTGTTATTAATAGTAATGGTGGGTTTATTATAGGAAGAAAGACCTTGTAACTGCAACATTTGACTTGAACAGCAACAACAACAACAAGAAGAAAAGGCCATGTTTGTGGATTGGTTATTGTTTATTGTTTTCGCTTCAAGTGTTTTGAGTAGTATGATATTTTTGAAGATTGTGTATTTGTGTGTACATCCTCAACTGAAATCTGGGTTTAGTTTAAAGATTGTGTATTTTTAGTTTAATTTGAAGAAAAAATAATGAAAAATAAAGAAGAAAATGACCTAAACACCCTCATGTGCATCTCACGCACCTGAGTACAAAGAAACGTTAACGAATGTTTGGTCAAAAGATCGGTCTGTTAGAAATGAACAACCACAAAGACGGGCGGTGTAAGTATCAAAGTTAAAGGATAAAAGATTTAAAAAAAAAAGTAAACTACATGAACGAAATTTGTAATTAACTCTAGCGTAATGAAGCTATTCATGGTATTGGCAATGGAAGCGGTATGGAGCTCGGTATGCTTCTTGCCGCTCGGCGTGAGTATTGCCACAGTCACGGCATGAGCAAATCGGCAAGGGGAGCGGTAATGTTTACCGAATCGGTATGAAAGAAAAGTATACGTTGAGGCTTTTATTGTTTTGAACGTTGGAGCAGATAGATTGCTTACATGGGCCATGATTTGATACCAAGTTCAGAAAGATGAGATTAGAAGGGTTTTTGTGAACAATTATGTTTAGATTTGATGAAGAAGAAGACTCTCCTGCCATTAAACAAAACACATGAACAGAGTTGAGTTGCACACTACATGTGTATATTTGACTACAAATGTTTACACTTTTTTTTTTTTTTTTTTTTTTTTAGTATTATGTAATTTTCTTTTTATTATTAATGAAATATTATGTTTTTATTAAATTGTTTATTAAAATTTATGAATATGAAAAATAAAAAAAATAAAATTATGTGAGGTATGAGATCATGGTTGCCACTAAAAAAGTATGGTGATGTATGAGATGAAGTGTAATGATATTATTGGTGTGTTGAGAAGTATGAGAGAGTTATGGAGGCATGATTGTCACCACCCTCACCGATCACCACTTGTGGTCTTTGATGATAACACCCTCGCTTGGGTTTGGTGGTGGTGACCACCAGACAGAATGCAAAACATCCCATTTGTCAAAAACCAAGTTGTTGGCCATTGAATATAATAAAAAATAATAATAAATAAATCATTATATTTATTACTTTTGTTACAAAAACGAGTTTAGTTGTTGGTTTGGTGGTCACCACTACGCATATCTGGTTGTGAATTTAGTGATGTGAGAAATGTTGATGTGATACTGACGTGAAGGTAGTCGGTCTGGTGACCACTACGCGCCGTCTAAGCAAAGCATGTAAGCATCTAATTTTCCTAAAGTAAATTTGTCGTAATGGATGGTGTGCTTGACATGTGATGACTAAAGGTATGGTTTTTATTGTTTGAAAGGCTGCTACCTGGGTTGGTGATTTTATAAACTTTTTTTTATATATAGTATTTACTTTTATAAATGTTTAATGTAAAATATGGAAAAAATGGATTTGGTGGTGCTTATAATGGCTGTTTGCTGGTGGATCTAATTATGCTCTGAAAAGTAAATATAACATTAACATGACAGTGGTGTGTATAGTTATTGACTCATTGTTACACTAAATATTATGTTCCTCGGTAATAGATCAAGGGCCCGTTTGGTTTATAGATGGGTTTAGGATTAGGATTAGGATTAGGATTTGGATTTGAATTTGAATTTAAATTTAGGACCCGTTTGGTTTATAAATTGGTTTGAATTCGGATTTGGATTTGGATTATGATTTTTGAGGAATTAATATTAAAAGAGAGAAAATATTGTAATTGATATAATAATTAAATTGTATTTAAATATAATATTTTAATAAAAAAAAGTGTTATGAGAGAGGTACAATGTGTCTCACTGGTTTTATATAAAACCCACCTTACTTGAGTGGAATGAAAAAGTAGTGAGCCCCGTAGGTTTCAAAGTATTACTTTATGTACCAAACACCATTTATCATCTCTCATACTCAAATCCGAATCCCACACCCCTCAACCAAACGGGCCCTTAGTTTAGGATTTGGATTTTGATATTAGATAGGAGAGAGAAAATATATTAAAAAATTAAAAAAATATATATTTTATAAAAATTTGAATTAAAAGATATTAATTTAGAAAAAGAAATAGAGTGAGATACATACATAAAATAGTTGGTCCCACAACTTTTCTCAATACCCACATATTTATTCAGAGTAGTAAGAGTATTAATTTGTGGGGTCTGACACCCACTTTAAAAAACCAAGGGCTCGTTTGGTTTATAAATGGGTTTGGATTTGAATTCGGATTTGGATTTATGAGGAATGAATATTAAGAGAGAGAAAATATATTTTAATTGATATAATAATTAAATTGAATTTAAATATAATATTTTAATTAAAAAAAAAGAAAGCGTTGTAAGAGAGGTACAATAGGTCCCACGGGTTTTACATAAAACACACTATATTTGAGTGGAATGAAAAAGTAGTGAGTCCCGCAGGTTTCAAAGTATTAATTTGTCTAACAAACACCATTTATCATCTCTCATACCTAAATCCGAATCTCACACCCCTCAACCAAACAGGCCCCAAATATTGAACCAAACATTTGTTTTGATGCATGGGTCCCTCAAATCCAATCCAACCCCTTAAAACAAACGCATCACAAGTTTTCAAACCTCCCAAGGTACATATTTTAAAGTAGTCGGAAAAAAGTTGAAATGGTCACACGTCACAGGATACCCCACTTAAGTTAGTCACATACGCGCCTCCGACTCCTACGCTCAGTTCTCGAGTTTGTTTCCACTTCCATGTCTCTTTCCTCCCAAGAGTGGGAGGAAGATTTCACCATCAAATCTTCCTCTCCTCTTCTTTACCGTTTCCTTTTCATCTCTTAAATAAAACTCAAGAACACAAAAACTTTCTGTTTCCTTTTCTTTTCTCTGAAATTTCAACTCGAGAACTGAGCGCTAGGGTAACCTGAACATGGAAGATATTTAAAAAAAATAATAATATAAAAAAATATTATATTCTTCATATCTTTACCTCATATGACTTTTGGAGTGTAAATGAGTCGAGCTGCTTTTGAGTTGCTCGAGATATGTATTGTAGACATTTGCTAAAATCAAAATGCATCTTTCCATTATCAAAATAAATAAATAATAAATAAAATAAAAAAAGTATTTTTCCTTAAATTGGTATTAGACATGTAAGAAATGATTAACAAAAATAAATAAATAAAAAGTAATACTTTAATAAAAAAATAAAAAATTCCCTAACAAATACGAGTAGTAAATAAAAAGTCTCTGCGCTGACGACCCGACCCGACCCGACCCGAACCCGATAAGGCTTTATAGGTCGGGTTGATTCGGGTCTAACGTAGCTTATCGGGTTTATCAAGTCAACCCAATAAACCCGATAGCCTAATAGGGTCGGGTTAGGGTTTTAATTGGTTTGTTATCGGGTTGACCCGATAAACCCGATAAGCTATAATGACCCATTAAGAAATCAAAAAATTTTGAACTAATTCCCGTTTATTATAGTCCATTAGTCACAGTTCTTGAACAAATTCATAAATTGCATCTTTAAATTGGTTCTACTGTATTTACGTATTTGCATTAGTAGCTTAGATGCTTTTCTTTGTTTTATAACTTGGAGCTACATTGGCAAAAAGTGACATAACCACTTACGAAAAAAAGAGTTAACTACATTTTTGGTCCTCGTGGTTTACCGGGTATAACGGTTTTGGTCCAATAGTTTAAAAAGTAACGGATCCAGTCCAAGATCCGACGACCCGTAACACTTTTGGTCCAATAGTTTTAAAAAACGTGACATGACTAAAATACCCTCGAATTTACGCACAAAATTTGCACCATTCATCCCTGAGCTAACGGCCGACAGTTCTGTTAGTTATCATGTTGCAACGTTAGTCCATTTAGCCAACAATCATTTGCATCGTTAGTCCTTTATAGATTTTTGTTCGTTTTTCTTACGTTTTCATACGGTTTTGTCCGTTTTATACGTTTTCGTCCGTTTTTCTTACGTTTTCCTACGTTTTCTTACGTTTTTGTCCGTTTTTCTTACGTTTTCATTCGGTTTTGTTCGTTTTTATACGTTTCGTTCGTTTTTATTTGTTTTCGTCCGTTTTTCTTATGTTTTCATTTTTTGTCCGTTTTAATACGTTTTAATCCGTTTTATACGTTTTTGTTCGTTTTTATTACGTTTTCATCCGTTTTTCTTATGTTTTCATACGTGCTTGTCCGTTTTAATCCGTTATTTTCGTTTTCGTGTGTTTTTCTTACGTTTTCATACGGTTTTGTCCTCTTTTTTATGTTTTCGTCCTTTTTTATTCGTTTTTGTCCGTTTTACTTACGTTTTCATACGGTTTTTTCTGCTTTTTTTTTTCTTTTTTTTTTTTTTTTTTTTTTTTTTTTTTTTTTATGTTTTTGTCCGTTTTTCTTAAGTTTTCATACAGTTTTCTCTGCTTTTTTATGTTTTCGTCCGTATTTCTTTGTTAGTAATTTTTTATTGAATTTTATTTTTCAAAAACTTTTTTTCTAAATTTTTTTTAGAAAATATTTTAGAATTTTTTTTCAAATGTTTTTTTTTTTCTAAAATTTTATAGAAAATCAAATTTTGAAAAAAAAAGTTATAGAAAAAAAATTTCAATTATTTTTTTTTTTAATTTTTCAAAAAATAAATTTCTAAAATATTTTTTTCAAAATTTTTAAGAAAAAAAATTTAGAATTTTTTTAGCGAAAATAATTTTTTGAAATTTTTTTCAAAAAAATTTTTTTTTTGAAAATTTTTTTCAAAAAAAAATTTTAGAAAAAAAAAACTGAAATAGAAGTTTTTGAATTTTTTTTGGAAACCTTTTTTTAGCGAAAATATTTTTTTGATTTTTTTTAATTGAATTTTTTTTTTTTAAAAAATAAAGGATTAACGAGGCAAATAATTATTTGCTAAATGGACTAACGTTGCCACATGATAACTAATAGAACTGACGGCCGTTAGCTTAGGGATGAATGGTGCAAATTTTGTGCGTAACGGTGAAGCTATTTTAGTCATATCATATTTTTTTAACTAGTCAAACCTATGGTCAACGAAAATTGGTCCAAAAGTGTTTCGGGTCAGCGGATTCTGGACAAGAGCCGTTACTTTTCAAACTATTAGACCAAAAGTGTTATATCCGGTAAATCACGAGGACCAAAAATGTAGTTAACTCCGAAAAAAATTTAGGCCAAATGGCTACAGGTAACAGACTTTGAACGCTTGTTTTTTCATTTTATGTTAGTCTTAAGGAAATACAAATGTCATGTTGGTCTTCCTTTTATATTAAATTCATGTTTAGTGTTATTTTAATAAATAAAGCAAATTGTCGGATGAAAATAGCATGTAACCCGATATACCTAACCCGCAACCCGATAGACTCGATAGCTTATCGGGTCGGGTTGCGGGTTAATTTTTATTTTTTCAAAACCCGATAAGCCCCAAACCCGATCCGATAACCCAATTGACACCCCTGAGATCTCGACTACCGCCTCTGCTTCAACAGCCTTACAATGGTCACAACCAGGCCATGAACTGAAATTTCATGAAATTCTGTCAGCAACACAAGACTTTGACGAATCATTAGTTATTGGACATGGAGGATTTGGCAAAGTTTACAAAGGTTCCATGTGCAATGGCTCTACTCGTGTCGATGCTGCTATCAAGCGGTTGGACTCCATGTCTGATCAAGGGAAATATGAGTTCTGGGCTGAAGTTGAAATGCTTTCAAATTTACGTCATATTCACCTTGTGTCTTTGATTGGTTATTGTAACCATGGAAATGAGATGATTCTTGTCTGATGTGTATGCCTTTGGGGTTGTGCTGTTTGAAGTCTTATATAGGAAGCGTGCCGTGGATGAAAGTCTTGATTGGGGTTTAGCAAAATGGGCTCAAGACTCTATCCAATGTTGCGAGTTACAATGGCAGATGTTGTATATGAAAGTCTTTATAAGGGATCAAATATCACCAAAATGTTTGAAAGAGTTTGTAAGAATTGCTCAGAGATGTTTGCACAACGATCCAATTGTTGGAATATTGGATAAATATTGATAAGTTAAATGTCTAGTATCGAACCTGAGACCTCGAGATTGCACACATTACAAATAAGAATTAAAGAATAATAATTGATATATATTAAATGTTATATATATAATTATTTGAACACAAGAAATAACCTAACGGTCGTTAGTTGTTAACCGTATGGACTAATTATCGTTAAAAGCAAACAATAAGGACTAGAATGAAAGTAGAGGACAAGAAGGATCCGGAACACCCCTTCGGGTTGTTTGGGCGGTCGTACATCTCAAAGGGAAGGGGTTCCCTTGCCCTAACTTGTCATCCAAGATATTCATTCACTATATAAACAAACATAGGGATCAAACTTTGGTACCTTTTGTGCACACACACAAAACCCTAAAAGTTTTTTCCTATCTTTGTTTTCTCCTTATGGCCGATCGATCAAGCACCCATAAGGGTTTCTTGGATCGAATTTTTCATAGTATAATTCTCGTGTTTTTGTTACTAGCATCACCTTTAATTCGTTAGTAGTTTGTGTGTACAAGAATGAGGTAATTACTCACTATAGTAATTATCAAGGGATCGATTAACAAAACGGTAATGGGTTAATCATTGATCCATTTGAACCCTAATTAGGGTTCATCACATGTTCAAGATTATTAATTGATTCTTGTTTTGCTAGAATCACTAAAGGTACGTTCCTATTTAATTTATGTTAATCTTTTATATGTTATAGATGTTCCTACGCTTCCGCATATGTGTTTACCTATTTTATGATGTCATGATTCTTATATACTAACACCAATGTTGCGAGTTACAATGGCAGATGTTGTGGTTAAACTTCAAGTTGTACTTACACAAGAAGAGAAAAACCAGAAGTCATTGCAAGCTGCAGGGAGAACAATATTTCGTAAAATGCTTCATATCTTACCTTCACTACCAAACAAGTGGATTCTGGTATTTCATCCTTTAATGAACCTTGTGTTCAAATGTTTTATTTATCAGATAACTGCGTGAGATAATCTATTATATTGATTCTTTTCAGCACCAAATTCATCAAGTAGTGGCGTGGGCAACAATATAAGTGCTGTTGGTAATACTAATGATGAGGCTGACAACAACATGTTTCTAGACACAAGAGAAGTTTCTGAGGATCTTGGAATTCCAGATCCAGCTTTAAAAGTATTTAAGTTTGCTGATTTGGAAACAGCTACAAGTAACTTTAGTCAAGATATGCGCTTGGGCCGTGGTGGTTTTTGAAAGGCGTTCTTAGGTTGGGTTGACGAGAACACATTATTTCATTCAAAAGAAGGTGTGGGAATTGCTGTTGCTGTTAAAAGACGCCATCAAGTGCGCTATCAAGGATGTGGCGAATGGTTGGTAATCAACAAAAGCCGTACAACAAAAATGAAAAATCTTGAAAACACATTAGAATGAAAAAAAAATTCTCGGGGGGGAGGGGGGGTTCTTGTTTTTTTATTAACGGATGAACGGAGAGGTTTTTCTTGTTCAGGCTACCCGGGAAAGGCGAGCCTTTTTTACTCAGATGTACGCGGTCTCACCGGGTTAATCTGTAATAACCCGTAATTTTCCACGTCCACATTTATTTCCAAACTTCGACAATTTATTATTCACCGATCACTATTCATCATTTCACTATTCATCGTTTTCGGAGTCGGTTTGAGATTTCGAGAAGCGTTCAAAAATTTTACTATTCACAAAACACTATTCATGATTATCGTTCATCCGTATATTAGGTCACGCACGGATATGCATTATTTTAATTTACGTATGTTCAAATATTTAATAAACGTTACCACTCAGTTTTTACTACTAACGTATACCCAATACTCCCGACTATGATCCTAACACATTTTCGTACTCATTTTAATGATATAAAAATAATATTATTAGTTTACCCGGTGTTTTCAAATCAACGGCTACATTTTAGTTAGGAGCTTATAACTCCGTCGGTTTGCGTTATTTCAACCCGATAATTATTTTAACACCCGATTCTAATCAGGAATGCAATTTCATGATTTTACAACTTCGTCATATTTTATTTCAACTCGTCACGATTTATTTTTAGTTAACTCGGTACCCAGTAACACCTAATACACAAAATATCTAACTAATACATACACTTCCTAGACAAAAGTATTAATTAGCCCAAGCTTCCCACACACTCTTCCTTTTTCTTCCATGTGCAAGAGTTTTACTTCAACTTGACTTCTTATTTACCAAAAGTGCCATTAACCTCAAAGATATTTGTTAAAAACATCAAGACTTTAACATAACACATTTTTACAAGATCAAAAAGTAAACTTTGCTCTCATCTTCCTCTCCTTTGTATGTTTGACCAAGAACAAGAAAACATCAAGGATCCATCAATTTTTCAAGATCAAGTATTAAACAAGACCCTTTTATATTCCTTGTTAGGATTTTGAGATAAAAATCCCAAGGTTTTCATCCTAAACATCATCAAACTCCATACATATCAAGTAAGCTCCAAGTGATATTTTTCATCATCTAATACTTTCATTTAACTAGTAACATGATGTATTTTCAAGATATATTGGTTAAACATGCAAGTTACATATGTTATTTATACCACTTTACAAGTTTTATGGTTTTTATGAGTATATATAAAGCCTCTGATTATTCCCTTGAAATCCTACAATATTTTGTGAAGTTTAGGACCCCATGACACCCTAAGTGTTAAATGTTACGTATAAACATTAATAAGTAAATGTCTAGTATCGAACCCGAGACCTCGGGATTGCACACATTACAAACAAGAATAAAGTATAATAAATATATATGTTAAATGTATCGTATATATGTATTTATAAACACTTGAGGGACTTAATGATCGTTAAATATTAACTGTAAGTATTAACTATCATTAGTAACGAAAGAATGAGGACTAGAGTGTAACTAGGAGCCAAGAAGGTTCTGGAACACCCTCTTGGGTCCTAGGCCGGTCGACATAGGGGAGGGGAAACCCAACCCGCATCAAACTTTTCTTCCAAGATTTCTCTAGTATATATATACAAGGCCAAGGGTTAGACTTTCACATCTTTTGTGCACACACACAAAACCCTAAAAACCTTTTCTTTCTTTCTTTTCTTGGCCGATCGGCACTACCCCCCTCCAAGGGTTTTGGGTCGATTTTGGTTATACCAAAACAAGTGTTTTTGTTTACTTGCATCAACCTTTATTCGTTGGTAGTTTGTGTGTACAAGAACGAGGTAATTACTCACTATAGTAATTATCAAGAGATCGATAAACAAAACGGTAAGGGGTTTATCATTGATCTAATTTACACAAGATTCAAGATTTATTGAAGTGCTAAAAGGTACGTTCCGGTTTATATTTTAGTTAATCTTTATACGTGTTATTCTTGATCCTAGCTTCCGCAATATGTGTTATTTGATTGTCAAACTCTAACAGTGGTATCAGAGCCATGTATAACATGTAATTGATTACTAAAACGTAATAAAAATCGGATCTTTAATTGTTTTAGATACATGTTTTTTATCTAGGGTTTTTTCTCTTTTTTTTTTTAATTAAATTCGAAACCCTAACCCTAATTTTTTGGGGGGGGGGTCGATTTTTCCATGAAACCCTAATTAGGGTTTTTGTGGTTTTCTTGGATTATGTGTAATCACTAGAAACCCTAGGTCATTAACCGGTTAATTGAACGTATCTTGTGACCTATGTGCTAATTGTTAGATTTTAATCCGTGACTTACATGCATGTTAGTCATGGATCTTGTTTTTTTTTTATTATCACATGTTTTAGATAGATCTAAAATTAGGGAAGACTCCAATATATATATTAAAATCGATTTAATATGCTATGTGGTGTGTTTATTAGCTTTGGTCTACGCAATTGATTCGTCAATGTATGTGACTCTCTTCCATCAAGAGGAGAAGGCCTTAGTTGATTACATGCATTATTATACCTAGAATTGATTTTATTAGGATCTTTTCTAATATGGATTGCATGTGGCTAATTGTTTCACTTAATTTATTATTGGTTGTTTTGATTTTCTTTGAATACTTGTTTTATTGTTTAGTTTGACTTGTTGTCAGCAATAAAAGGGTGATTTTTATAAAGAAAATAATACGGACTAATAATGGTGAAACCCTAAGTGATAAAGATTGAATCTTGCAAAGTCTTATGTGCCAACAACGGTTCGCTTCGCACGGTAATTCGCTCCAAGGCGAGACTAGCAAGATACAAACTTTATTACATGATTTTGAGATTGAATCCATAAACTTTTGCTTGATTGATGTTTTTACAAACATGTTTTTTTAAAGTAACTCTTTTAAGATAACTGATGACGTATAGTCTATAGTTGGGCCACGAGCCCAAATGATAAACATTACTCGGCCCAAACCCACTACGAGTGGGCTATCATGACAAATGACTTGGGCCATAATACCAACGGCTTGGACTCACGAAGTCCAAAGCCCAACCAAACTAACTGGTTATAGGATAAGGATCTTCTGTTTATGGAATAAATATCCTTACCCCAGATAAGCACCACGTGTGCGAAGAGTAAGGAGCAAGAAACCTACACGGTTTCTACATCTCTATATATAGAATGATACATTCTCATTAAAGGTACGATTCACATAATCCCTAAACTCTTCTACAAACCCTAAACAGATTACTTACTCTCACGCCGGAGTCTAATCGTGGGAGACAATTCCACGATAAGCCTAACGGTGTTGTTTACTGTAACACCCCCAAAATACCGCAGCGGAAGACTGTGTCATAGGAGTGCTACTTTATAATACAAAGTACAAGGTATAGAAAACGAACTCTAAATGAGACGTTTTGAAAAGTTACCAATCGATTAATAAATTCCGAGTACAAACATGAGTTCCATAATACAATACATAAGAGTTTTAAGACATATCGAATGGTAAAGATAAAAGCATAAGTCTTCAAAACATGCCAAGCGATTCTATGCTCCATGCAACAGCTTATCATCTTATAGACCTGAGACAAACATGCTAAAGTGTCAACACAATGGTTGGTGAGTTCATAGAGTTTGTCTTAAAATAGTTGAAAAGCCTTAAAAGAATGTTCACACAACAAAGGCATCGTGAATCCACTCAGTTACAAGTCCCGCCATAAGAGACTTGTAACCTGTGTGTTCACAACCCACTGCTAATATATATGGTATAAGACATGTATAAGTTCATCAAGACAATTTAAGCACTTAGAAGTGAGTCTCTACTTCATCTCCGAAGACCTCACTTTTGGGAGCCAATTCCCAAAGACAACTGGGAGTCAATTCCCAAAGACAACTGGGAGCCACTTCCCAAAGATAACTACTAGCCCATAAATAGAAGAACGCAATTAAGTATAACGCAGTCATGTATGTATGCAATCAAGTATAACACAGTCACGTATAAACGTTTTGAGCATTTGTACAAGTAAACAAGTAGTCGAGCATGTGTCTCCCCCAAAGAGTTAAGACAAGTATGAAAAGAGTAGGGGCTATGACTCACCTTAAGCTTAAGTGATGTGAAATCAAAGTGGTAGTCGAATCGTGAAAGTCTCTAAGAGCAGCCTATAATAGAATGTTGCGACTTAGGTTTTGAGTAACGTCTAAGCATACGAAGAATTGCCTATATATGTCTTGCATAATGTTCATGATGTAGTACTTAGTATATAGCGTAAGTCGTTGAATATAAATAGTTTATGAAACATGTATGTTTTGGTATATCGTTTACTACCGTTCGGGCCGACATAATTCAGAAGTCATGGAGTAAATGTTCGAGGAGCTAGGACACTTTAACTCGTAAATCCACAACTCATCTCGACGGCTTACTCAATGAACTCCTCACATGAGGCTCCCTACTATTGTAGTATTTGATAACAAATGTATAAGTTTTGATCCGAAAAGTTACACGTCCGATATTTGAATAAACTTAGGAAAGTTTATTTGTACATAAAGATTGTTATTAGGGGTAGTTTATTATAACTTGTATCTCATGTTTCTTTAGGTGGAGTAGATCCAAATTGTTTGTTCAAGTTATCGTCAACTCCTTGTTTCATGTTTTCGCCTAAGTAAGTTTATATGGTCATTTAGTCATGGCTTCGCCGTGACCTTGGTCATTTTTTCATGGTCCTGAGACTCAACCTTGGCTTTAGCCATGGTTGTGGTCTCGGCTTTAGGTCATTAGACCTCTTGGTCTTAGTAAATCATAACTATAATATAGTGACTTTGGTCTAAAATGGGCTGTTAAGATTTTGAAGAATTTTATCACTCGGAAAGCATTTTTAGGTCTCGAGCTTCTTTGTTCCTGAACGAAAACGTCGTTCCGGACAACTTTCGTGTTTTAACTTTTTGATGAATCGGACCAGAAGTGGGACTTTCAAAACCCAAATTTGATCAGAATGGTATTTGGCAGTTTTGCCGGAAATCTTTGGTAATTTCAAATCGCCATAACTTTTGACTCGGGTACTCGTTTTGGGTGATTCAAATTGCTATGTTTTCCTTGTTAAGTCCTCTTTAACATTAAGTAAGTGTCAAATATCAAAGTTATACTATTTTGGTCGTGGTTCTCCATAAAAATCACTAGTTTGCATGTTTACTTGTCATAAGTTAACATATGTATACCAATACTTGTTTTATCCATTTTTAAACATCATGAACACAATAACAAGAACATATATAGCATGAAAGGAACACAAAGAGCATGTAAATGATAATTAAGCAAGAAAATATGTTAGGGTTTGCTTACAACTTTTGGCCTTAATGAAAAGGGAAACTAGGACAAGAACTAGGACTTTGATTGAATAAGCTTTCCTCCTTTGCAATCTATGATAAACCGAGGTTATTTGAAGATTATAACGACGCCTTCTTGAAGTCCAAAGCTATTTGAAGATTATAACGACGTCTTTTTGGAGACTTTAAAGTTATAACAACTTTTCTTAGAAAATTTCCAAGATTGAAGATCAAACACTAGTTTTCTTTCAAAAACTAGTTAACTTTCTTACAAAATATAAGAAAAGTGCCTTAGGTTTTAGGACTTGAAGGTTATAAGAAGGTGTGGTGCAAGTTTTATATGTGTTATTAGTTGGCTATTTATAGGATGAGAAAAATAGTTAACTATATATTGGGTTAGAATGTAACCATGGTTAATTTAGACACTTCTAAACATCCTAGGGATCAATGGTCAAGATCAAGCCACAAAATGGTGACTCCCCCCCTAAATGGCGGTTTCATGGAGATAAGATGACTAGATGATGAGTCTTGGTGTTATCTTGCTTAGTTTGTGCATTTTGACTCCGTAAAAAGCTAACCGTAACTGATTAAGCCTCAAAACGTAAAACCGGGTATCGTAAAAATATGAAACTTGAAAGTATTGTTAAACATGTCAATATAGTCCATAATAAAATATAAAATGAGTGGTAGGATCTATCGGGTGCTAAAACCCTGCTAAAAACTGGAAACACGGGTCTAAAACGCGTAATACGTAAAATGTACGAATATTGCGTAAAATTGAGAAAAGTAAAATGTTACTTTTCTAATATGATATAAATGATTTAAAATGACTTATAATGTCTAGACTGGGCTCAGTCTAGTGTCGGTTGGTGTTAAATGTCTTTTAGACATCAAATCGTAAGCCTAAAAATCAAGGAATGACTTATAAAATCAAGGAATGATTTTTGGTCAAAGGAGGAGGGAAAGAATATGTTGAAAACTCAAATTGTGTTAAAAACGTGTTTTGTGGTCTAATGGTTAATCGCCCATACGGTTAAGCGTGCTCATGTGAGAATAGTACTGGTTTGGGTGACCTGCCGGGAAGTTTTGGTCATGTTTTTCTCAGTCACGATTAATTCTCAAATAAATCATGAGTGTGTCAAACATTTTTATGATGCGGGGTCACTTAACGTGGTCGAGTTTCGTTGTACGTAGAATTTCTGAATGACGTTTTACCCTAAAACGTGTAATTCCTTAATAACTTTCACGAAAATGATCTGACGAATGTAAAACATTTAATTTGCCATGGAAATGATTTATCACTCGAGAATATCAAATAAAAATCAACTTTCGGGAAAGTTTCAGGAAAAATGAATAGTAAAAGTGAATAGTGAAATTTTCTGGAATAGAAATAAATCTGAAAATGCGAATTGTTACAGTCTCTACCCCTTCAGGAAACTTCGTCCCGAAGTTTAGTGTGTCTAGGTCTCTTTATTTTAATAACGGCATAACAAAGCTAGATTTTGAACTAGAATAGAATAATATGGTAGGGTAAGATACGTACCCGTTACGCATTGCGGGCCTCCTTAGCACCCAAATAGTATGCTCGACCCCGTGGTGGACTAACATTGTATTCACGCTTTGGGTTATTTTCTTCAAGCATCACTGCTAAAGTTGGGTTATCCAGTACTTGTCTCGGTGCCCTATTCAACTTAGGACAAGTATTTCGGAAGTGGTTTGGGCTGTTGCACTCATGGCATGTCTTTTGGTTGTTTCCTATATTGTCCGCATTCGCCTGCCTTGTAATTGATTTACACTGACTTGCAAAGTGGCCAGACTTCTTGCAATTATAACACACAGGGCATGGCTCAGACCCCTGATGATGATAAGCACATTTAGTACACTTAGGATGTGGACCCTCATACTTTTTCTGATTAGAAAGAGTTGCCGCAAATCCTCTTGCTTTCTTATTGTCAACCATTGTACCCACTTGTTCGCTCGATTCACCCGTTCCCTTCCTTTTGTCATTATTCTTCAAAGTTCCATTCCTAACCATCTCATCTGTTAGGGTCCCTGCTCTTAATATTGCACTTTGAATCGTGGGAGGTTCGGTTGTTTTCACCATCCCACGAATCTCGGGAACAAGGCCATAAATGTACCTCTCAATCCTCTTGGATTCAGGGGTAACCAGATGAGGAACTAGTTTAGCTAGTTCATGAAACCGGTCTGTGTAGGTTGCATGACCAGCCCCTACCATAGAGTGATGCCAAAACTCGTCTTCTAGTTTTTGCATTTCATTAACCGGGCAGTATTCTTCCTTCAGTAGTCCCTTAAAGTCGTCCCATGACATGCCTACAGCTGCTTCTCTAGTCCTTGCTTGAATCTGCATGTTCCACCATGTCAATGCCTTTTCTGATAGCAAGCATGCAGAATATTTTACTCTCTGGTGGATTGCACAGTTACTGATGTCAATCACTGACTCCATCTTCTCGACCCATCGTGTATATGCCAATGCACCTCCTTTGCCATTAAACTCAATTGGTTTGCATGACGTAAATTCCTTATACGTACATCCAGTCCTATGGTTGTTGTTGTTGTTGTTGTTATCATTCCTTCCTCCATCATTTGTAGCGTCATTTATGCTTCCGTGGTTTCCCGAATTGTTCATGTGATTGCCAACTTGTGTGACTATGGTGGGAAGTAGGTTTTGTAGTTGTTGGGCAATAATGGCGGAGACATCTGGATTTCCACCATCGTTACTAGGGTTACTAGTGTCGTGAGCATCTCCTCTACCTCCACGTCCACCAGTTCTTCCACTATCATTACTAGTGTCGTGAGTAGTTCCTCTACCTCCACGACCACCAGTTCTTCCACCTCTTGGTGTTGCTCCACCTCGGCTAGTGCTACGAGTTACTCTCTTTGGTGCCATGATATCTACAAGGAGGGATATTTTGTCGACGTCAGATATGAGGTGATATTCCTGGACTACTTAGTCTTAAATCTTGTCAATTTGAGTCAATCGTTGATTAATGTAAGCATGGTCACATATGTCTACGTGAGTCATGACGCATTTATAATTATGTTGGCCACCATAATTATAATTGCTTCCTTTCACACGTATACATATTTACCAGGCACACATAACACAACAATTGGTACTACATAATTGGGTAGACTTTCTATCATCTGCTTTTAAGTTGTGAAAGGGTAACATAGTCTGGGTATCTAGAGAAGGTGATATGACGAAATGGACTAGTCGCGCTTGTAGAAAGGTTTGAGTGTCGTACTAGGACATATGAACCACTTCTAGGTATTAGAATCATATAAAGTAAGTATAAGGCAAATCATCAAATCTCTACAGGAAACTAATAACCTTTATTTAACTTAATCTTATGTCTTATCAAACAAGAACTGTCACAAGATTAAGTTAATTAAACAATTATTTACTTAGCTCTAAATTTTTGATGACTTGACTATTGTCTCGGGTTTCTCCTAAACAAACAATTAGCAATAAGCATATGCGCATGAAGTGTGTGTAAGGCAAAATAAAGAGAAGAGTCTTAATGTTTATATCAGTTATAGTCTAGGCACTAAATGCAACCTAGTTCTCTATAACCAAGGCTCTGGTACCAATCTGTAACACCCCCAAAATACCGCAGTGGAAGACTGTGTCATAGGAGTGCTACTTTATAATACAAAGTACAAGGTATAGAAAACGAACTCTAAATGAGACGTTTTGAAAAGTTACCAGTCGATTAATAAATTCCGAGTACAAACATGAGTTCCATAATACAATACATAAGAGTTTTAAGACATATCGAATGGTAAAGACAAAAGCATAAGTCTTCAAAACATGCCAAGCGACTCTATGCTCCATGCAACAGCTTATCATCTTATAGACCTGAGACAAACATGCTAAAGTGTCAACACAATGGTTGGTGAGTTCATAGAGTTTGTCTTAAAATAGTTGAAAAGCCTTAAAAGAATGTTCACACAGCAAAGGCATCGTGAATCCACTCAGTTACAAGTCCCGCCATAAGAGACTTGTAACCTGTGTGTTCACAACCCACTGCTAATATATATGGTATAAGACATGTATAAGTTCATCAAGACAATTTAAGCACTTAGAAGTGAGTCTCTACTTCATCTCCGAAGACCTCACTTTTGGGAGCCAATTCCCAAAGACAACTGGGAGTCAATTCCCAAAGACAACTGGGAGCCACTTCCCAAAGATAACTACTAGCCCATAAATAGAAGAACGCAATTAAGTATAACGCAGTCATGTATGTATGCAATCAAGTATAACACAGTCACGTATAAACGTTTTGAGCATTTGTACAAGTAAACAAGTAGTCGAGCATGTGTCTCCCCCAAAGAGTTAAGACAAGTATGAAAAGAGTAGGGGCTATGACTCACCTTAAGCTTAAGTGATGTGAAATCAAAGTGGTAGTCGAATCGTGAAAGTCTCTAAGAGCAGCCTATAATAGAATGTTGCGACTTAGGTTTTGAGTAACGTCTAAGCATACGAAGAATTGCCTATATATGTCTTGCATAATGTTCATGATGTAGTACTTAGTATATAGCGTAAGTCGTTGAATATAAATAGTTTATGAAACATGTATGTTTTGGTATATCGTTTACTACCGTTCGGGCCGACATAATTCAGAAGTCATGGAGTAAACGTTCGAGGAGCCAGGACACTTTAACTCGTAAATCCACAACTCATCTCGACGGCTTACTCAATGAACTCCTCACATGAGGCTCCCTACTATTGTAGTATTTGATAACAAATGTATAAGTTTTGATCCGAAAAGTTACACGTCCGATATTTGAATAAACTTAGGAAAGTTTATTTGTACATAAAGATTGTTATTAGGGGTAGTTTATTATAACTTGTATCTCATGTTTCTTTAGGTGGAGTAGATCCAAATTGTTTGTTCAAGTTATCGTCAACTCCTTGTTTCATGTTTTCGCCTAAGTAAGTTTATATGGTCATTTAGTCATGGCTTCGCCGTGACCTTGGTCATTTTTTCATGGTCCTGAGACTCAACCTTGGCTTTAGCCATGGTTGTGGTCTCGGCTTTAGGTCATTAGACCTCTTGGTCTTAGTAAATCATAACTATAATATAGTGACTTTGGTCTAAAATGGGCTGTTAAGATTTTGAAGAATTTTATCACTAGGAAAGCATTTTTAGGTCTCGAGCTTCTTTGTTCCTGAACGAAAACGTCGTTCCGGACAACTTTCGTGTTTTAACTTTTTGATGAATCGGACCAGAAGTGGGACTTTCAAAACCCAAATTTGATCAGAATGGTATTTGGCAGTTTTGCCGGAAATCTTTGGTAATTTCAAATCGCCATAACTTTTGACTCGGGTACTCGTTTTGGGTGATTCAAATTGCTATGTTTTCCTTGTTAAGTCCTCTTTAACATTAAGTAAGTGTCAAATATCAAAGTTATACTATTTTGGTCGTGGTTCTCCATAAAAATCACTAGTTTGCATGTTTACTTGTCATAAGTTAACATATGTATACCAATACTTGTTTGATCCATTTTTAAACATCATGAACACAATAACAAGAACATATATAGCATGAAAGGAACACAAAGAGCATGTAAATGATAATTAAGCAAGAAAATATGTTAGGGTTTGCTTACAACTTTTGGCCTTAATGAAAAGGGAAACTAGGACAAGAACTAGGACTTTGATTGAATAAGCTTTCCTCCTTTGCAATCTATGATAAACCGAGGTTATTTGAAGATTATAACGACGCCTTCTTGAAGTCCAAAGCTATTTGAAGATTATAACGACGTCTTTTTGGAGACTTTAAAGTTATAACAACTTTTCTTAGAAAATTTCCAAGATTGAAGATCAAACACTAGTTTTCTTTCAAAAACTAGTTAACTTTCTTACAAAATATAAGAAAAGTGCCTTAGGTTTTAGGACTTGAAGGTTATAAGAAGGTGTGGTGCAAGTTTTATATGTGTTATTAGTTGGCTATTTATAGGATGAGAAAAATAGTTAACTATATATTGGGTTAGAATGTAACCATGGTTAATTTAGACACTTGTAAACATCCTAGGGATCAATGGTCAAGATCAAGCCACAAAATGGTGACTCCCCCCCCTAAATGGCGGTTTCATGGAGATAAGATGACTAGATGATGAGTCTTGGTGTTATCTTGCTTAGTTTGTGCATTTTGACTCCGTAAAAAGCTAACCGTAACTGATTAAGCCTCAAAACGTAAAACCGGGTATCGTAAAAATATGAAACTTGAAAGTATTGTTAAACATGTCAATATAGTCCATAATAAAATATAAAATGAGTGGTAGGATCTATCGGGTGCTAAAACCCTGCTAAAAACTGGAAACACGGGTCTAAAACGCGTAATACGTAAAATGTACGAATATTGCGTAAAATTGAGAAAAGTAAAATGTTACTTTTCTAATATGATATAAATGATTTAAAATGACTTATAATGTCTAGACTGGGCTCAGTCTAGTGTCGGTTGGTGTTAAATGTCTTTTAGACATCAAATCGTAAGCCTAAAAATCAAGGAATGACTTATAAAATCAAGGAATGATTTTTGGTCAAAGGAGGAGGGAAAGAATATGTTGACAACTCAAATTGTGTTAAAAACGTGTTTTGTGGTCTAATGGTTAATCGCCCATACGGTTAAGCGTGCTCATGTGAGAATAGTACTGGTTTGGGTGACTTGCCGGGAAGTTTTGGTCATGTTTTTCTCAGTCACGATTAATTCTCAAATAAATCATGAGTGTGTCAAACATTTTTCTGATGCGGGGTCACTTAACGTGGTCGAGTTTCGTTGTACGTAGAATTTCTGAATGACGTTTTACCCTAAAACGTGTAATTCCTTAATAACTTTCACGAAAATGATCTGACGAATGTAAAACATTTAATTTGCCATGGAAATGATTTATCACTCGAGAATATCAAATAAAAATCAACTTTCGGGAAAGTTTCAGGAAAAATGAATAGTAAAAGTGAATAGTGAAATTTCCGGAATAGAAATAAATCTGAAAATGCGAATTGTTACATTTACTTTCTTAGTGCGCAGGTTTCACAAGCACTAAAGTTCTAATTGGTACGAGAGCAGGAGTCCAAACAAGGTAATCCCAACTTTTGTATCAACAATAACATTCATAATCGTGATATGAAGGCTTAGTAAAGAGCCCTCGAGTCTGCCTTGGTTATCACAATCTTGAATAAGTCTTAAATGAATTTCTTTTAAAAACCATACTTGTAGAAAGTCATCTTAGGGTTTTGGTTAAACCTCAAGTAAAACTTTGTGTATTAATTTCAAGAATTAGTAATAAAAAGTTTTTTTATGAAAACGTATGCTATAAAGATGAGTGCATGCATATTTGTACATATTTTGATTGACATATCAAAATTTAATACCCTTAAAAAATTTAAGTTACATGCCATCTATCTATAAGGAACACTTGGAATTTTAATTTAGTAAACGTGAGACCTAGGCTAAATTATTATAACAAGGTAAAATTCTGTTAATGCATGAGACCATAGATAGTAATTTTACAGTTTCTAAGGTAGACGACTTAATTAAGTTGTGCGTGAGACCTAGAACTTAAGGCATGAGATGGGATGAAACATGCTTACAAGGCAAATTGATGAATCAATTTGATGTAAATCCCATAATGATCTAGGAATTGGAAATCTTGTTTGCCAATTATTGTTCGACAGATTACCATCTTTTATACTTTCACCACTAACAGATCAACTGATGTGGTGGAATCTATGTAAAGTTGGATCCTAGATTTTCAAGAAAATTAGTTGGTTATATGAATATAGCCTTGGTTATTTTATTTTCTTGAAGATATTGATTATCGAAAATACTAATATTTGAACTTTATCTGTAGATATGGCTCAACCCGATAACCAAACTGTGATTTCTGCTTTCAAGAGTCATCTTGAAAGAGAAAAACTGACTGGAAAGAATTTTAATGACTGGCACCGTTCGCTCAGAATTTTCTTGAGGGCGTCCGGAAAGCTAGACTACCTGACTGAAGAATGCCCAGCTGAGCCTGCTTCTACTGCAACAGAAGAAGTTAAGGCGGCTTGGAGGGTGACACATGCTAAGTTTAATGAGGTTTCTTGTTTAATGCTCACTAGCATGAGTGCTCAGTTACAAAAGAAGTTTGAGTACGCTTTCCCTAAAGATATGCTTGATATACTTAAGCAGTCTTATGAGAAACCACTAACAGTTGAATTGTATGATGAACTTGACAAGCTACACAACTGCAAGCATGGTGATGGTAAACCAGTTGAAGATTATGTGACTGAGATGAAAGAATCTTTTGATCAGCTTCACAGAATTGGATTTGGTTACCCCGACAATGTGCAAGTGCACTTGATCAACAGGTCCCTTAGCAGGGATTTTGCTGGTTTTGTGCAGAATTTCAACATGCACTGCTCGGGGAAGACAGTCTCAGAATTACTCGCATTGCTTGTTGATTATGAGAAAAGTCTACCAGCCAAGGTCAAGGCTCCTACCCCGCAAGTGTTGGCGATTCATGGGGGGAGAATCCAGAAGAAATCGCATGTGAACAAAGGCAAAGGGAAATGTGATAAAGGCAAGCAGGTCATGGCCTATCAACCACAACCCAAGATGAAACAGCATCAGCCTAAGCAGAACAAGATGAATCCAATAAACAAGAAGGATTAGGCTTGTCACCACTGTCATGAAAAGGGCCATTGGAAGCGCAATTGTCCTCTCTACATTCATGACTTGCGACAGAAGAAGCAGGGGAATGAAGCTGGTAAACCCAGTTCATCAGGTGCGTTCTTTATGATTGAATTATTCACTCTTACTCCTAAATTAAATTCATAGGTATATGATATGGGATGTGGCATTCATATTTGCAATACTTTGCAGGGGTTTAGAGTTGAGAGAAAGCTGGCCTATGGACAACAATTCTTGCACGTGGGTAACGGAGCGCATGCAGAAGTTGAAGCTATAGGAGTTTTTAATTTAGTGTTGCCTTCGGGCTTAGTACTATCTTTAAATAATTGTCATTATGCATCGTCAATTGTTAGAGGTGTAATTTCATTTTCATGTTTGTTAAACCTTGGTTTTCATCATACTATTTCTAGCAATGGAATTTCATTTTCTTTAAATGATGTTTTTTATTTTAATGCTATTGCTGTGAATGGTGTCTTTGAAATTGATATGAATGATAATGATAATGCTTTTGTTAAAAATAATTCGATGTATAGCATCAATAAGAGAATCAAGAAAGGTCTGGATTCGTCTTATCTTTGGCATTGTCGACTTGCTCACATTGGCAAGGCTCGCATGGAAAAGCTGCAACATGATGGGCTTTTAGATAAGATCAATGATGAATCATTTGATAAGTGCGAATCTTGTATTGCTGGGAAGATGACAAAGAAACCCTTTAAAAATAGGATTGAAAGGGCTAATGATCTACTTGGTCTTATTCACACAGATGTGTGTGGACCACTTAGACATGTGTCAAGGAGAGGTGCTAGCTACTTCTTAACATTTACGGATGATTACAGCCGTTATGGTTATGTTTATTTACTTAAACATAAACATGAGGTATTTGAAACATTCAAAGTGTTTAAAGCAGAAGTAGAGTTGCAACTTGGAAAGAAGATTAGAGCTCTTCGATCCGATAGAGGTGGTGAATACCTGAGTCAGGAGTTCATAGATTATCTAGCTAAAGAGGGAATTGTCCAGCACCTTACTTCTCCATATACTCCACAACAAAATGGTGTATCTGAGAGAAGGAATCGTACATTGCAAGACATGATACGATCTATGTATAATCTAACAACTCTTCCTTTTTCGTTTTGGGATTATGCCTTAGAATCTGCGGTTCACATTCTTAATATGGTTCCAACAAAGAAGGTTGATAAGACACCATATGAGTTATGGACTGGAAAAGCTCCTAACTTGTCTTATCTTAAGGTCTGGGGTTGTGAGGCGTATGTTAAACGTGACTCAGCAGACAAACTCCAACAAAAATCTGTGAAGTGCATCTTCGTAGGATACCCTAAGGAAACTATGGGTTACTACTTTTATTATCCACCTGAAAACAAAGTATTTGTTGCAAGGTATGGAGACTTCTTGGAAAAGGAGCTCATATCTCAAGAATTCAGTGGGAGAGTATATGATCTGGAAGACGATCATGAAGATGTAGCACCTTCTGAAAACACTAACCAACTTCCTGTGGAATCTGAAAGTTTAGGTCCTCCACCTGAAGTTGAAGTGGTTCCCATTCGTAGGTCAACAAGACCAGTGAAAGCTCCTACACGTCTATGTCTTAATGTAGAGTGTGAGGAAAACTTACTGGGTGATCTTGATGAACCTACAAGTTATAAGGCAGCCATTAATGGTCCTGAAAAGGCTAAATGGCAAGTTGCTATGGATGGGGAAATGCAATCCATGAAAGACAATGTAGTCTGGGAAGAAGTAGACCTACCTCCGGGTGCCAAACTAGTTGGGAGTAAATGGCTCTACAAGAAAAAGACTGATATGGATGGCATTGTACACACCTATAAGGCCCGTTTGGTAGCTAAAGGCTATACTCAAACTTTTGGTGTTGACTATGAGGAGACCTTTTCTCCTGTAGCTGACATTAGGGCAATTAGGATTCTTATAGCCATAGCTGCTTACTATGACTATGAGATTTGGCAGATGGATGTCAAAACCGCCTTCTTAAATGGTCGCCTAGATGAAGACATCTATATGGCGCAACCTGAGGGGTTGGTGAATCTAGAATTCCCAAATCGTGTATTCAAACTTCAAAGATCCATTTATGGATTGAAGCAAGCATCACGACAATGGAATAAGAGATTTGATAGTGAAATTAAAAAGTATGGATTCACTCAAAATCTTGATGAGCCATGTGTATATCACAAAGTTAGTGGGAGTAATGTAATTTTCCTTATATTATATGTTGATGACATATTGATCATGGGAAACGACATTCCAAGTTTGCAAAAAGTTAAGGCATATCTTGGAAAGTGTTTTTCTATGAAAGATTTAGGGGAAGCTGCATTTATTCTGAGAATCAAGATATATAGAGATAGATCTCAGCGATTAATTGGATTAAGCCAAAGTGCTTACATTGATAAAATATTGAAGAGATTCAATATGCAAAATTCCCAAGAAAGGATATTTGCCAATGCAAGAACAACATGGCTTGAGCAACAAGGTTTGTGCTTCAACACCTGCAGAGGTGCAACGCATGAAGAGAGTCCCTTATGCTTCGGCTGTGGGATCTATAATGTATGCGGAGAAAAGTACAAGGCCTGATGTGGCTGATGAGGCGAAAAATGAACCACTTTTAGGGGGTCATTTAAGCCCGGAATTGAATTTATTTGATCAAATATTGCCCTAAATCGTTCCTTTTGTGATTTTAGGTACTTTGGGAGAGAAATCTAGAAAAGGAAGCAATTCGGACGTTTTTGGAGCATAAAAGTGAAGAAAACGCCAAAGTCTTAATTTTCCTTGCTGAGAACAGTAGGTGACGGCGTCAAGAAGAAAATCCTGACGGCATCAAGAGTAATTTTCATGACGACCCAGTACAGAAATGAAGGCGTTACAAGGTAGAGCGTCAAGAGTTAAATACGTGACGGCCTGGAAAAAGTTATAACATGACGGCGTCAGAAGTAGATCAAGGCAGTCCGAGAATTCTTTTGGCGGCGAGATGACGGCGTCACCAATTTGGTCTTGACGCCGTCAGCCTCAATTTCCTATATATATAGTTTTCTAATTTTCATTCATAAAGAGAGAAGTTTTTGAGAAACCCTAAGGCCGAACTTAGCACGAATTTTACAGGTTTTTCAAGGGTTCTCAGCCCTTGAACCCTTTCATGTGTAATTGAGATAAGTATTCTTTTAATTAAATCAATATGTCTATGTGTTGGTTGTCTATATCTTGTTCTTGTCTTAATTCCATCATGATAGGCTAGATTTATCTTGTGTTTGCTTGGATCTAATGAAACCTAGATGTTAATTATGTGTTGATTACTTGTTTATGGTTGCATTGGATGAATGATTTCGATGTTAGGCTTAAGAAAACTGGCAGACTTCCAAATGGTAACATTCTTGAACGTCTTAGGAAACATGAACTGATGTGCACTAGGTTTTATTGGTTGTATTTAATGCATGAGTAAATTCTAATGATCCCATGTTAGGAGCTTCTTAGCTGGCTCGACATAGGAGTGAAGTAGGCACTCATAGGATTGGGGAATTAAGTGCGCCACCCCATGAATGGTATTAAGGAATACAATCTGTCATCCACGCAACTATAATAAGTAATTAACGTGTAAAAGATATCTAGGGAGTAGTGAAATCTAAGTAAACACAACTTCTCCACTTATTGCTCACAACCTTAGTTTAATTTAGTTTATTTTCATTTCTAGTATTTTATTTTGATTGCATCTTTAGTATTGGGTTAGTTGACTAGCAACTAATTCCGCCCAAATCCTTCAAACCAGAGATTTTACTTGCTTTTCATAAAATATAAAAAAACATAAAAAGAATCATCCCTCATCTCTAGAACTAATATTTAGGTTTTCTAATCCTAGCGACACTATTCCTTGCTGAACGATCAATCCCCCGGTACTTGTCACTATACTATACTACAACGATCAGGTACACTGCCTGGTGGGGGTTGTAAGCTTCTCGAGAGGTAAAGCCTGGTGCAATTCCCACGCATCAAGTTTTTGGCGCCGCAGCCTGGGGAATAGTTATTGTCTAGGTTAGAATCTCTTTTTATTAGGTCTACTTGCTAGATTCCTTTCTAGTAAGATTTTATTTTTAGGTTTTCTTTAGTCTATCTTATTTCTTCGTGTCTTTGTTCGTACTCTTTACCATCCGACATCATGGAAGGTGGTAACACATTTGAACCCATCATCCCACCACAACAAAACCCACCACTAGAACCCCTTAGGCCCCGAACCTTAGGAGAGTATTCCCGACCTAGCCACCAAGGCTACTGAAACACCATTGAGCTCACCAGAGCCAATGTGACTCCCTTGCGATCCGACACCATCCGGTTGGTGCAAAGCGGATGTGCATTCCATGGACTTCGTTCCGAAGATCCAAACCAACATCTTAAGGACTTCCTTAAAATCGTAGATTCCATAGACCTAGATGTTGCAACTAGAGAGACAACCCGATTACGCCTATTCCAATTCTCTCTACGGGATCAAGCTAGTCAATGGCTTGAGCGTTTTCCCGCGGGATCCATCACCACATGGGATGATCTCACCACTCGTTTCCTTGCTCAATTTTTCCCACCGGGGAGAACTACTAAGCTTAGAAATGACATCTTGATGTTCCAACAACGTCAAGGCGAAACTCTCTATGAAGCATGGACTCGTTTCAAGGACTTACTCCAAAAAGTCCCTCATCATGGCATAGATCTTTGTCTCCAAGTCCAAATCTTTTATGACCATATCGATCTCTCCACGAGGCGAACCATTGACCAATCGGCTGGTGGTAAGATACGTGATCTAAGTGCGGAACAATCATGGGAATTCATAGAAGATCTTGCTCTCTATGACAACGAAAGTTGGAATGATCCCCGTGATTTGAACAAAACGGTCAAGGCAATATCTTTGCCTTCGAATAACTCTAGCACTCCCGACCGTAGGATCATGGAACTTGAGGATCAAGTCAAGTTTCTCATGAAATCTTACGAAGCTCCTAAGCCTTCAAACCAAGTGAACAAAATCACTTCTTCATGCGAATTATGTAGTGGTCCCCATGACACTCATGATTGTGTGGAACTCCCCGGAACAGCTTTTGCGGACTACGCATCCACGCGTACCGACGGAGCGGGAGATAAGTGGTACACTTTCAAGCCCGAGCCAAACCCTTACGGTGATTCATACAACCCCTCTTGGAAAAATCACCCAAACCTTAGGTGGAAACAAAATCAACCCAATTCTTCCAATCCGCCTAATCGTTACCAACCAAACGGTCCACCCTCCGACGATGATTTCAACAACAATCCTTCTAACAACTATGGTAGTACCAACAATCTTGAAGGATTGATGTCTAAGTTCATGGCATCTCAAGAAGCTCGCATAGCTAGGTTCAAAACCGAATTCAACCAACAACAAACGGAGATGACCAACAAGATAGAAAACTTGTTGGAAGCCCTCAACAACCAAGCGTTAACCACGCCTAGGAAGGACACTAGGGACACCAATAACGGAATCCAAATTAAGGACCCCTCATCATCTAAACATGTCCACTTTGTCAATGTTGTCACCATTATGCCAAAGGATAAGGATATTGAAGAGAGTGACAAAGAGGAAGTCGGAATTGAAACCAAGACTATAGATGAGATTAGGGAAGTTGAGGTTAATAAGGAAGAAAAGTTAGAGGAAGTAGAAGACCACTTTGATAAGTTGCCCACCAAGGAAGAACGGGAATATCACAAGGATTTATTCAATGATCCCGAGACACCATATATCCTTGGTTCACCCCTTATTAAAGTAGGTAGTCCTTCTAACATCAACATACCATGCAATATTGGGCATATGCATGTGTGGAAAGCTTATATCGATCCTGGGTCTCCTATAAACATCATGACTAGGACCTATTACAATTGGGTGATGAAGAAACAACTTGATTTTAGGATGATGCCCAATAGGAATTTGATAAGTAATTTTGTAGGGAGAGTGAAGGGATTGCATGTGATTATAGGTAATTTCACTTATGAGATCGACTTTGTAATAGTGGAGGATATTCGTCCATTGATAGATGATTGCCTAAGTCAAGTAGTGTTCGGAGGACCATTCGTTGAGACCTCTAAGATGAGTCATGATCCAACTTTAGGGATAGTTAGGTTCAAGAAAGATGATGATGAGATTGCTTATCAAATGCCTTATAAGATTGAACAATACCGCCTTCTATCTAACATAGAAAAGGAACACAAACAAGCGGTTTACTATAGGAATGAGGTGGATAGACGTAGAGGAGTTGAATATGTTATGAATAGGATATTTGGTTTCTACAAGGAATGCTTACAACTAGGTCCGGAGTACAAAACTAATATAGAAGATGACCTAGGGAATGAAACCAATGATGAGGTCACGTAGTAACCCATGACCTTGAGTCTAGCTACAAGACTCGTAAATAAAGAAAAGCGCTTCTTGGGAGGCAACCCATGCTTTGTGTGATTTTCATTTTGTTTGTTTCTTATTTGCTTCCGTATGCATGCTTTATTTTTATTGTTGGTAGATCATGTTCCTCAATTAAATAGTGGAAATACTTTACTTTGTTGTTTGGCCTAGTCTTAACTCCACCTTAAAAGTATTTTTGCAAAAGATAAGTGTAAGGGGAAACCCCAAATATGTTTTTAAGAAACAAATCGATCATGATCATCCACAATATTAAATGAACATGTATATTCGTATTTGTTAGAGTCAAATGCTTGTATTGAGTCATAATGAAGTTTTGCTGGATTTTCCAGGAAGTAGGACCAAGTTTTTCCAAAAATTTTCCGAAAACTTAACATAAGAATTTCTGCAGGTCACTTCTGACGGCGTCATGAGTTTACTCTTGACGGCGTCACGTGTAAAAATCTGGAAATTTTACCAGTTTTGTTTTTTCTAACGGAGTCTTATGGTTTTTGTGAATTATTAAGTTTTATAATCTCCAGGAAATCTGCAAACTTCATTCCACAAGCATTATATCTTAATTTATTTTCTAGGATTTAGTAACTTATATAGATTACCGCCGATTTTATGCGAGGCTGCTTTGTCTATTTTATCAGGATTCACAAGTTATGTATGACAAGAAGATGATTTATATTCTGGAAGGGAAGCTTTGATTGTTCATTTTCTTGGAGGAAGATCTAACCTGGCCACCTTATTATCCATACCGAGCGAATCAGGGGAGTATTTGATTTCATTCTTTTTACTTTTTCACTTTTACATTCTTTACTTGAACATTGGGGACAATGTTCATCCTAAGTGTAAGAGGAGGGTAAAATGATGATACCTTACATATACACTTTCGCTTGAGTTTGTTTTGTTTAATGGTAGGTGTGTAATAAAACTATGAGAAATACTTGTTAGTGTAATTTTAGCACCAAATTTAAAATTTTTTACAACATTTAGGAGTGAAACTTTAGCCTTAGCAAGCGTCTCATGGATAGGAGATTGTATGACTAGCACATAACCGTACTTTCAGAAAAACTTTTCCACCCAAATATGTGAGGTTCGCCTTTAGATTTGATAGGAAAAGCATTTACTATTAGTGCTTATGAGTGTACTGGTAGCATTTAGATTCTAGAACTTGCGTTAGTAATGCATCCCGAGACCGCTAGTGAGACTACATTCGTGTGGTAGGATTTACTACATGATAAGAGGCATTAGGATCACCCTTGTGTTAAACCCGTATCATAATTACTTGACCATTTAAGTCATATTACTTGGCTAGTTAAGTCAACTAATTTTTCCCACACCTTAGCGTTGTACTCATTTTTAGTACACGAAACCCCTAGTACACCCCTCCGAGCCTATCTTTTCGTTTCTAACTTTAAGCATCTCACTTAAAGGAAGAATTTGTTACAACCCACTTAAATGTACACCCAAATCGCCTTAGCCTTCCGTGTATGCACTCATCTTTAGTGCATTATTGTTATTTGTTAAACCCTAAGTTAACTTTCTAATTGATTACATGGTTGCTAAGTCGAGTCATATCCTTGTACATATTGTTTTGGGACGATTGGGACTCATGGGTAAAGTACTAATTTATGAAGTAATGGGGAAGAACATCATTTTATTACCCCCATATGTGCGTTAATCTTAAAAGTGCTCCAAGTGTTTTGATTTTCTTAATTCGAGTCATTAGATTAGTTTATTGTAAAGTATGTAAAAATTCAAGTGTAAGGGGAATTTCCATTCCCTATGATGTATTATTTTGGATGGTAGGGTAAGAGTGTATGCAAAAAAAAAAAAAATATAGAAAAACGGAAAAGAGAAAAAAAAAACACACGGACTACCATCCCGTTTCATTTTATGTTTATTTTATGTTTTTGTTATTTTTCATTTATTAGCTTAAGTCGAGTCTAGTCTTGGCTTAGCAACGCCATATTGTACATGTAATTAACCAAGATTGTTAGCTCGCCACCAGTAAAAACTTCCTTTATCCAACAAAACCGTGTATTTCATATCCCTACACCTAACGTTACAACCCTTTAAAAGACCTCTTTGATAGTTTATCCTAGGTGCTTACGCCATGTGGTGGAGGTTTGATCCTTTCCCAAGCCTATGGTAATCTATTTTGCTATGACAGGTAGTGAGAGATATCTTCCGTTTCCATATTGTAATTTATATTTTATTACACCCGATAGATGTGAGTATCTAAACACTATTTGTGAGGTGCTAGTGTATGACCTCCGTGCTTGTCTTTGGTCTTTAGTGGAATGATTATTTGTTGTAATTACTTTTATAATAGTGTTAAATGACCTTTAACTTGTCTTTTGATTAGAATAAAAGCACATTTGCTTGAGGACAAGCAAATCTCAAGTGTAAGGGTATATGATGAGGCGAAAAATGAACCACTTTTAGGGGGTCATTTAAGCCCGGAATTGAATTTATTTGATCAAATATTGCCCTAAATCGTTCCTTTTGTGATTTTAGGTACTTTGGGAGAGAAATCTGGAAAAAGAAGCAATTCGGACGTTTTTGGAGCATAAAAGTGAAGAAAACGCCAAAGTCTTAATTTTCCTTGCTGAGAACAGTAGGTGACGGCGTTAAGAAGAAAATCCTGACGGCGTCAAGAGTAATTTTCATGACGACCCAGTACAGAAATGAAGGCGTTACAAGGTAGAGCGTCAAGAGTTAAATACGTGACAGCCTGGAAAAAGTTATAACATGACGGCGTCAGAAGTAGATCAAGGCAGTCCGAGAATTCTTTTGGCGGCGAGATGACGGCGTCACCAATTTGGTCTTGACGCCGTCAACCTCAATTTCCTATATATAGTTTTCTAATTTTCATTCATAAAGAGAGAAGTTTTTGAGAAACCCTAAGGCCGAACTTAGCACGAATTTTACAGGTTTTTCAAGGGTTCTCAGCCCTTGAACCCTTTCATGTGTAATTGAGATAAGTATTCTTTTAATTCAATCAATATGTCTATGTGTTGGTTGTCTATATCTTGTTCTTGTCTTAATTCCATCATGCTAGGCTAGATTTATCTTGTGTTTGCTTGGATCTAATGAAACCTAGATGTTAATTATGTGTTGATTACTTGTTTAGGGTTGCATTGGATGAATGATTTCGATGTTAGGCTTAAGAAAACTGGCAGACTTCCAAATGGTAACATGCTTGAACGTCTTAGGAAACATGAACTGACGTGCACTAGGTTTTATTGGTTGTATTTAATGCATGAGTAAATTCTAATGATCCCATGTTAGGAGCTTCTTAGCCGGCTCGACATAGGAGTGAAGTAGGCACTCATAGGATTGGGGAATTAAGTGCGCCACCCCATGAATGGTATTAAGGAATACAATCCGTCATCCACGCAACTATAACAAGTAATTAACGTGTAAAAGATATCTAGGGAGTAGTAAAATCTAAGTAAACACAACTTCTCCACTTATTGCTCAAAACCTTAGTTTAATTTAGTTTATTTTCATTTCTAGTATTTTATTTTGATTGCATCTTTAGTATTGGGTTAGTTGACTAGCAACTAATTCCGCCCAAATCCTTCAAACCCGAGATTTTACTTGATTTTCATAAAATATAAAAAAACATAAAAAGAATCATCCCTCATCTCTAGAACTAGTATTTAGGGTTTCTAATCCTAGTGACACTATTCCTTGCTGAACGATCAATCCCCCGGTACTTGTCACTATACTATACTACAACGATCAGGTACACTGCCTGGTGGGGGTTGTAAGCTTCTCGAGATCCCTCGAGAGGTAAAGCCTGGTGCAATTCCCACGCATCAGTGGCGTTTGCTCAGAACTTAACCAGTCGATATCAGCAGAATCCAGGTCAAGCTCACTGGACTGCTGTTAAGAATATTCTTAAGTACCTTAGGGCTACTAAAGATATGTTCTTAGTTTATGGGGGTACTCCATCTGCAGAACTTGATGTTACAGGTTACTGCGATTCTTCTTAGAAAGGTGATAAGGATGATACGAAGTCTCAGACTGGTTATGTCTTTGTCATTAATGGAGGAGCTGTGGATTGGAGGAGCAGAAAGCAGAGTGCACTAGCGATGTCTGCTACAGAAAGTGAGTATATAGCTGCTTCAGAAGCTGCAATGGAAGCTGTTTGGATTAGGAAGTTTGTTTCAGGGCTAGGAGTTATGCCTTCGATTCAAAGACCTATTAAAATGTATTGTGACAACTCAGCTGCAATTACATTTGCCAATGAGCCTGGAATCATGAAAGGCACCAGACATTTCCCGATTAAGCATCACTATGTTCGAGAACAAGTCGAAATAGGCGAAATCGAAATGCTCAAAGTTCACACAGATGAAAACTTAGCAGATCAATTAACAAAGCCTCTACCTGGCACCAAGCTTTACAAGCATGCTGAAGGTGTAGGACTTAGATTAGCTGAAAGTTTCATGCCCATTTGTGATTAGTATTTGGATAAGGGATGTATTGTACAATTATTATTTTAATGAAATAATATATGATTTATGTTTATTTATTCATTGTCTTAATAATATATCTTATATTTGCATGTTTAAATCCATGAATAAATTATTATTCTAAATTGTCCGTTGTCGATTAATGATATGGGAATATCATTAAACTAAGACAAATTTGAGTATTGGTTTAAGATATACTTGAAAGTATATTGATGCGTAGTCATACCAATTTCACATGATATTCAATGAATTGAATATAGGAATTATCCCAATAATATGATTTAATATTTAATGTGAGAATCATATTTAAAGTTATCCTCAGACTTGAGATACCAGATAAGTGTCATGGATGTAGTGCATTTTTGTGAAGCAATCTACCGCTCACCGTAATAGGGAGTTATAAGGGTTGTTTTCAGAAGTGTTGCAAAGTTCATGGGTTATTCTTGTAGTCAAGAAAGAATTTATTCCTTCTGATTTGTTTGGAAGTTTAATACTGCTGGGCCCCTCGTAGGGTTGACAAAATGTTTGCATGGCCATGCCCAAAGTCTATCTGGAATACGTTCAGATGTTTTGGTAATTTTGTTCAATCATAAAGAGACGAGAAACAGAAATTTAATAAAGAACCTCACATCTTTATTAATGTAGTATTAGTAATGAAAGGATAATTATAATGATGAATCATTAAAGGTTTTTCCAGGAAACCTAGTTCGGATTGAACTGGGGGCATTGGAGTCTTGCAAGACGCTAACCAATGTCATTTTACTATTAATGGATATACGAGTGGGAGCTATTAAATGTTACGTATAAACATTAATAAGTAAATGTCTAGTATCGAACCCGAGACCTCGGGATTGCACACATTACAAACAAGAATAAAGTATAATAAATATATATATGTTAAATGTATCGTATATATGTATTTATAAACACTTGAGGGACTTAATGATCGTTAAATATTAACTGTAAGTATTAACTATCATTAGTAATGAAAGAATGAGGACTAGAGTATAACTAGGAGCCAAGAAGGTTCTGGAACACCCTCTTGGGTCCTAGGCCGGTCGACATAGGGGAGGGGAAACCCAACCCACATCAAACTTGTCTTCCAAGATTTCTCTAGTATATATATACAAGGCCAAGGGTTAGACTTTCACATCTTTTGTGCACACACACAAAACCCTAAAAACCTTTTCTTTCTTTCTTTTCTTGGCCGATAGGCACAACCCCCCTCCAAGGGTTTTGTGTCGATTTTGGTTATACCAAAACAAGTGTTTTTGTTTACTTGCATCAACCTTTATTCGTTGGTAGTTTGTGTGTACAAGAACGAGGTAATTACTCACTATAGTAATTATCAAGATATCGATAAATAAAACGGTAAGTGGTTTATCATTGATCTAATTTACACAAGATTCAAGATTTATTGAAGTGCTAAAAGGTACATTCCGGTTTATGTTTTAGTTAATCTTTATACGTGTTATTCTTGATCCTAGCTTCCGCAATATGTGTTATTTGATTGTCAAACTCTAACACTAAGAAGGTGTATGGTAGGATTGAGTACTTGTGGAGTTGATTTGAAGTAGTTTGGTTAAGTTTTGAACAAGTTATAAACTAGAAAAATGAATTTTAAACACTATTAGAAAGTTGCTGTCCATTTTTGAAAAATATAGAAAACTCAGGGGTTTCTAGATAACATTGGGCTAGAGATTCAGGAAATACTTTCAAAAACGAAGCTATGGGCGAAAGAACGGATTAAAACGAGTTTATAACGAAGGAGATATGTTAAAAACAAGTTTAATAACGAAAAACTATTTTCTGAAAATATTACGTGCTGTTGCACGAATTTCAACGGACAAAACGAGGCGTTAGACGTAACCTAGAGGAGCCGAACTATCAAAAATATATTAGTATATGTTAATACGAAACCGTGGATATAAAGAACATAAGAAACGGACTTATAACGACCGAGATACAAGCTTTTAAAACTCGACGTACACTATACTTTTTCTTCAGCACTAAACTTATAGAAATTTTCTAAGTGTTGACCCTTTCGCCAAGTGACCATGTTCAACCCCACTTTTTTCATTGATAAACCCATTTCTGGAAAATTTATATGATTGACAAAAAGTTAGTTCACACAGCCTAGTTTTCAAAACATCCAACCGTTTATCAAAAGGAATAATAACGAATAACTTATGGCCTTCTAAACTTTCCCGAAAACTTCCCAGAATCTGCCAAAACAGTCCAAACACCTCACTTCACGGCTATTTTTCTTTATGATCGAGACCCGTATGGAAAACAATTCAGTGTTACGACTTTTAGATAATGTGAAAAGCTTCCTAAAACTACTGACCTTATTTCCTAACTCTTAATATTCAATATTTCGCGACTAGTTTTGCGAGGCCATTTTGGTCATATTTTCAAGTTACGAAAAGTGTTATTTTTACGACGAAACCATTATATTTACCGATAAAACACTAAACAAGGATCGTGGAGTACCTTTTCAACATATTTACATGAAAAGTTTTTATTAACTTAACGAGACGTCAAAAATATATTTTTCGACGATAAACGTTATTTTCAAATTTCACGAGTGGTATCGATAACATACGTAATTGCATGTATAGCATTGTACCATTGCTTACCTTAGATCATATCATTCATATTAGGTTGCGGCTAGAGTACGCGCCTTATTTCAGTTCATACATTTTGTCATCATATCGCTTGTAACAGGTGAGTATTCACGAACCCCTTTTTCTAACTATTTTAATCGTTTTGGGTGGATGCATGAATTATTAATTGAACTATTTGAATTTCTTTTTAGAACCGTAAGATATATATGTTGGCATGAATATTACGATATTTAATCTAAACATCCTCTTCATGTTTTGATGATGACAAAGATGTAAGTTACAACATATAACGTAAAGTACTTAAGTTACTTGTGATCACAATTCTTCTATGCATTCTTACGTCAACAAGCCTCGACATCTCAACGTCTCAATTATGATTCAACAATCACTTAAGGTATGGATAAACAAGTGTTTAATACATCTCATGATCAAAGGGGTATTTAATTAACTAATACAAAGTTTATTTAATTATATAAACATATTATATATTTTTGAAAAACACTTTTAGTAATACAGAAAAATGTTTTAATCATACTAAATATATGATTTCAAACTTTTAACCAAAATTAGTTAGTTTTTCACCAAATAAACTTTCCCCACTAAAAGACAGATAATCTGGCCGTTTCAGTAGGGCGGCCCCCTTAATTATAAGGGGCGGTCCCCTTAATTTTAAGGGGACCGGCACACAATTAAGGGGACCGGCCACGCTCCCCTGTCAGATTTGGTCAGAAATTTTTCCCTATAAATACCACCTCAAACCTGTAATTTTTCTCACCTTTTGCACAAAAATTTTCAGATCCAATTCTCTCTAAACATCATTCTAAAACCCTTTGATCATAAGATTATTAATCTTTGTTTCAAGTGATCCAATTTCTCATCACTCAAAGTGCAAGAGAAGAAT
Organism: Artemisia argyi; assembly: GCA_030686995.1. Lineage (NCBI taxonomy): Eukaryota > Viridiplantae > Streptophyta > Magnoliopsida > Asterales > Asteraceae > Artemisia > Artemisia argyi. The sequence continues at coordinate 43,873,369 of CM060709.1, read as the reverse complement.
TCTCCCTATCATAAAACCAAAGATGTATTAGGATCTAGTTAGTGCTTATGTGAAGTTGTGAGTTATGTATATGTAATAAGTAGATCAAGATGATCTTACTTAGTAGTGATTCAATGAGTGAGTAAGAAGTAGTGGGAGGAAGTAGTAGTGTGGAGAATACATGTAGTTGTGAAGACGTGAAGAAGTTTAGAAGAAGTTGTGATGAAGTTATGAAGTCGTGAAGACATGAAGAAGTTGTGAAGCCGTGAAGAAGTTTAGAAGAAGTAGTGTAGAAGTTGTGTAGTGATCGAAGTTGAGTTGTGAGATTAGTTCTAGCTACTATTAGAGCTCGACATTTAGCTTAGTGTCGTTAAATGGTGTAAGCAAAAGTTGTGTACGGTTTTCTCCGCCAAAAGGGAGCTTGTTGAGTAGTGAAGAAAACTCTCGAGTAGGTGACTCGGGGAGTGGAGTAGGAACAAGGAAGGTGTCCTTGTAGCCGAACCACTATAAATCATCGTGTCCGGTTTGCATTTCCTTTCTCTTATCTCTTATCATTTGTTCTTGCATTTCTCGCTTTACTTCTATGCTTGCCTACATGTCTTAGTTGTTACTTATATAGTTGTGATGATTGATTGTGTTGAACATAGTAGTTAATATTGTGTTTGTGTGTATAATTGCATGATATGGTCAAATAGATTATTATTCACACTTCTCATATTAAGTTTAACTTGATAGATAATTTGATACAAAACGTTTTAAGATTTTAAAAGGAAAACGTATTCACATAAAGATCGACCAAAGCTCTATTCATAAAACTAAGTTTTTCCAAAAGCTTACATATATAATTGATCATATTGATTATATGTTGTTTTCATACTAAACTCTAATTGAAGTTTTCCAAACAAACAATTGAATAAATTTGAATCAACATTTTGAAACAAAGTTTTTATAAACGAAAAAGAAGGGAAAACTTTTCAACCCCCCTTCTAGTTTTCCACAATTGGTATCAGAGCCACGTCGCTCAAATTTTCAAAACAAATGGTTTTAAAAATTGAGTACGATCCATGTATCAAATTACCCATTAAGGAGGATTTAATATGAAAAGTGTTTTGTTGATTAACTTGTATTAGTTTTGATATTATATACACTAATTATACTAGCTCGAGATAAGAATTATGCTTAAAACAAGTGTTATATGTTCGTTCTTAAAATCAGAAAGTTACACACCTTTCCACAAAGTCAAAAAATAATTTTTAACAAAAATTGCATTTTTGAGTATCAGATTGGCGGCCCCTTTAATTGTCTGGGCGGCCCCCTTAAATACTGGGCGCCCCCCTTAAATTTAAGGGGTCTGCCTGTCTGTTCGACAGTTTTTCAGAAACTTTGAAAAATCATATAAAATTAACCGTAACTCCGTAGAATTCGTGCCACCCGGAGTTTTAAAGGTAATTGAGTCTACTTTCATTTAAAAATACTTACAAGTAACCATTACAAACTTAAATAAGTCAGAAAGTTAAAATACTACACGAAGGTCAAAAATTTAAGTCTTGTTTTAACGTAAAACTTGTATTTTACCTTTTCCTTCGAGTCGGGCATTCCTTGTCGATATATCTTTGAAAAATTAAGTATTTATGTTTTCAAAATATTGATCTTAATTAAATTTTAAAATGGATAGGAAACTATTTTATTTTCAAATAAAATCGAGCTAAGTAAACATTGGTATATATAATACACAAAACGACGACAAGTGTTTTATGTGCTATGTGAACTCATTTGTGATTTTACTTTGTTAATCATTGCTATTTGTAATTTAGCTATTTGAATATCTTAGCATATGTGCCTTGTACTCTATTAGTTTATAGCTAGTTTTCTGGCTTATACTTAACTAGATCTTATGCTAGATTTCTTGCGTTAGGATTGCAATATTATGCTTGCATTGCATATAGGTATAGATGGCTTAATGTTACTCAAACATCTTGTAAATAAGTTAAATCTAATAACCTAAATATTTCAAACAATTTAATCTATTCTTAACAACACACTTAAATATTTTCAACAAATTACCTTGTTTTACCTTAAGTTGTTTAATAAGAGAAATTGAATCTTTGTAAAACATTAGTAGTAATACAAAAGAAAAAGCAATTTCAAAATCTAAAGTGTGTTCATTATAAGTAACAATGAAGAGTCTTTCACATAAACAAAACTTATAACAATCATGAAGTAATAAGTCAAATTTCAATCACTCACCAACCTCACTCATTAATAATCTTAGGATTAATGGAACACACTATCAAAATGTCTATTTATTATAAATGAGTGTTTGTGAGGGTCAAGAAAGATCTTGATATTATATCAATTCATTATTCAAATTATGGTTGATATATTCATCAAATCTAATTGACATGTTTTTTAGTATGGACAAGAAATTGGATTGTTATTTGTTAGTTTCAAGATTACATCAAATTTTAACAAAGGATATAGTCTTGAATCTACATACTCAATCACACTAGATTGATATGAAAATATTTACATCCTTTGTAAATGAAAAGAATATGCATTGGATCATAACTCACACTTGTGTTGACAATGCCATATTGAATCTACTTGTCCAATAGTTGTGTTCCAAATATTAGAATAACATGTTTAACACATGCATAAAATATACAATGAAGTAGGATTGACGACTTGGATGTTTCATCAGAAATATTCAAGCAATTTACATTGCAAAGCAATGGATAAATGTGTCATATCCGAAAAACCAAACATGAGCAAACTAACAACATATGTAAACTTTGCTCACACTACTTAAAATCATCACTTCAATCTAAAATACATATTTAAGAACAATACACACTATATATTATATGTACTTCATTTTCTTTGTAGCATGAATGGTTGTGTTACAAGATAATGCACTACACTTTTCTTTTTGAAATAATTTAAGCTATTAGAATTGAAAAATAACTTGTCACAATGCATAAACAAGTAAAATTCATTTTGTTTCAAATACTAGTTAAAATTATGATATATATAACATTGGCAAAAATCATAGAAAATAATATTTGCTATAGAATTTATAAATGTCTAGTTTTGATATCATTTGTGAATCACAATCTCATTTAAGATAAATAATCATAATGAGATTCATTTTTCAAGATATGCTAAGGAGCATTCTTAAATCGAGCACATTTATTAAATCAAGAAATATGCCATCAAAACCAAATAACCGGTTAATCTTGAACAAAAGATTAAAACTTTGCGTTTACTCTTATCTAAACATTTAACACGTCTCTATTGGGATAGTGAGTAAAATATATCATGTAGACTTACCTTCATAAAAACATGATGTTTGAGTAACATTAAGCCAAGTATTAGTGAATCAAGCAAACTTCATATTTGGTACTCTTCGATAGGTAAATTTAGGAACTCAATTTCTTCTAAAAAGAGAATGACTACTGGAGAATCTATTGACTAGAAATTCAATTTAACCTAACGGTTGAATTGCTTCTATGTGAGAAGTTTGGTGTGTGTAACCCGTAAAAATGGTCGTGTTTAGCCTGAATTGAGCACCACTATTAATAGTCTCATACTCATTCTCCAACTTGATTAAATTGCTCTTCCTAAATATACCTAATGCTAGCTTACTTTTATGAACTTTGCTTCTCATTAGATGCTTTCATTCCTAGATTTATGGCATATCGCATATATGTTATTTCTAGATGATTATTTGCTCCTATGTGATTTGATTGTATGCCTTTACATGATTTACTCTATATGTATCATTCATCTAGGTATATTTTTCTTACCTTTAGATCCTACACCCTCATTTCATGAGAACCTTAGTGTCATAATCCGATAGGTCATATTAGTCTCATAATATATCCGGATGAGCATGAATTTAATGGGAAGGGAAATCACACTCACTCACATATATCCTTCTACCTCACATCCAAAACCGAGTCAGTACTACCAATCTTGAGTCATCCACCATTTCCATGTCCTCAAAGAAACCAAGAATCAATATCATACCTCCTAAATCACTCCTCATTAATACCTCCTAAACCAACACGTTTTGTCTAACCAATCCAACACCTACTATCCTTCCATAAACACATAATCAAAATCATCATTCAACCCATCATGTCATCTCCCAACAAACCTAACATCATTGTTATCACCCCACATACAACATCCAAACTACCATCCACACATGAAGAATCACTTTCATCCATACCTTCATCATGCTTTCATGATCACCCAAATGAAACCATTCTTTTAGCTCAACAAGACAACCTAACTATCACCCTCACTAATAAACTTCCACATTCATCTCACTCAATTCTACCAAATGACCCTTTTGAGGATCATACTCAATATCAAAACAATAACCATCAATCTCATCCAAACATGAATCATAAGTTTCATGACCAAACCTCAATCCCTAATCACAATCCAACTCCACCATCATCACCTTCCTCCGAACATGAAAAGTTCGTTGAAGAGCTCAAAGAAGCTCATGAGCTTAATGCTCTTCTTGCGTTGCATCTTATTCAACGCAATTTGGATCAACAACCTACCTCCACCAACTCATCTCCATCAAACAATTTGATCCATCTTGAAAACCATATCATAAATTGCATTTGTTGCACCTACCTTGAAAAACAAACCTTTGTTCTCAATGAACATCTCAATTGGATTGAGTATCTACTCACTAGGACGACTCAAGATTACACCAACACTCCATCACCACCACTTCTATGTTCATCTCCTAGTGCTCCCAATGCACCATCCAAAACACCATCAACTCAAGGAACCTCTACCTCCTCCATACCATTCTCATAATCTCCTATCAATCCACCAACCTATAACCCCGTCCCATGGAGCTTACTTGAAGCTCATGGAGACACTTGCCTATGTTGCATCCACAACCGAACAATTGTGTTCGGACTAAGAGATGAGATACAATACATGTTTTCTCACATTGAAAACTTGTTGCATCCTCTACCACCAACAATAAACACAACACCTCCACCACCATCAACAAAACACCTAAAAATCCCATGATTCACTATCATCCACCCTTGTCGAACGATATATTAATCTAAACCATAATTGTCAACCCTTTGTTATCACCTTTCCTTTACATTCACGATCATCCCTCCTCATTCTCCTACATTTTCCTAGGTTCTAATCTTTGCATTAGGTTCTAATTTTTTTTGAATTTAGGTTGTTGTTTTTAAAACAATAATTGCATGTGTCATACTTTTAGTGCATATACCTAATATGTCCATATATTGTTCCCCTATTAGTTTCATGCATATATCTATTATCATCATTATATATATGTGTGCACTTGTCTACTAACTTTATTTTGAAGGAATACTTCACCGCTCGATTCTTTGGTTGCCAAAACAAGTTTTGAGCATACACCAAGGGGGAGCATACACCAAGGGGGAGCATTGAGGTTGATAGGATCAAGGCTTCACTTACGATGATGCAAGCTCGCCTTTTACATTCTATCTCAAGAGTTCAAGCGTAGTAGAAGTCTCGTCTTAGAGTCCACCTTTTTGCTTCGACAAAAGGGGGAGAAGAAGTGTAAACAAGTAACTTATACATTTTACTATAAGTTATAATTTACATAGTTTGTCATCATAAAAAAGGGGGAGATTGTTGGCATGAATATTACGATATTTAATCTAAACATCCTCTTCATGTTTTGATGATGACAAATATGTAAGTTACAACATATAACGTAAAGTGCTTAAGTTACTTGTGATCACAATTCTTCTATGCATTCTTACGTCAACAAGCCTCGACATCTCAACATCTCAAGTATGCTTCAACAATCACTTAAGGTATGGATAAACAAGTGTTTAATACATCTCATGATCAAAGGGGTATTTAATTAACTAATACAAAGTTTATTTAATTATATAAACATATTATATATTTTTGAAAAACACTTTTTGTAATAAAGAAAAATGTTTTAATCATACTAAATATATGATTTCAAACTTTTAACCAAAATTAGTTAGTTTTTCACCAAATAAACTTTCCCCACTAAAAGACAGAAAATCTGGCCGTTTCAGTAGAGCGGCCCCCTTAATTATAAGGGGCGGTCCCCTTAATTTTAAGGGGACCGGCACACAATTAAGGGGACCGGCCACGCTCCCCTGTCAGATTTGGTCAGAAATTTTTCCTTATAAATACCACCTCAAACCTGGAATTTTTCTCACCTTTTGCACAAAAATTTTCAGATCCAATTCTCTCTAAACATCCTTCTAAAACCCTTTGATCATAAGATTATTAATCTTTGTTTCAAGTGATCCAATTTCTCATCACTCAAAGTGCAAGAGAAGAATTCTCCCTATCATAAAACCAAAGATGTATTAGGATCTAGTTAGTGCTTATGTGAAGTTGTGAGTTATGTATATGTAATAAGTAGATCAAGATGATCTTACTTAGTAGTGATTCAATGAGTGAGTAAGAAGTAGTGGGAGGAAGTAGTAGTGTGGAGAATACATGTAGTTGTGAAGACGTGAAGAAGTTTAGAAGAAGTTGTGATGAAGTTATGAAGTCGTGAATACGTGAAGAAGTTGTGAAGCCGTGAAGAAGTTTAGAAGAAGTTGTGATGAAGTCGTGAAGTCGTGAAGTTGTGTAGAAGTTGTGTAGTGATCGAAGTTGAGTTGTGAGATTGGTTCTAGCTACTATTAGAACTCGACATTTAGCTTAGTGTCGTTAAATGGTGTAAGCAAAAGTTGTGTACGGTTTTCTCCGCCAAAAGGGAGCTTGTTGAGTAGTGAAGAAAACTCTCGAGTAGGTGACTCGGGGAGTGGAGTTGGAACAAGGAAGGTGTCCTTGTAGCCGAACCACTATAAATCATCGTGTCCGGTTTGCATTTCCTTTCTCTTATCTCTTATCATTTGTTCTTGCATTTCTCGCTTTACTTCTATGCTTGCCTACATGTCTTAGTTGTTGCTTATATAGTTTTGATGATTGATTGGTTGAACATAGTAGTTAATATTGTGTTTGTGTGTATAATTGCATGATATGGTCAAATAGATTATTATTCACACTTCTCATATTAAGTTTAACTTGATAGATAATTTGATACAAAACGTTTTAAGATTTTAAAAGGAAAATGTATTCACATAAAGATCGACCAAAGCTCCATTCATAAAACTAAGTTTTTCCAAAAGCTTACATATATAATTGATCATATTGATTATATGTTGTTTTCATACTAAACTCTAATTGAAGTTTTCCAAACAAACAATTGAATAAATTTGAATCAACATTTTGAAACAAAGTTTTTATAAACGAAAAAGAAGGGAAAACTATTCAACCCCCCTTCTAGTTTTCCACAATATACTTTGAACCATTTGACTTGAATTTGAACCCTTTAACTATTTTGAACTCTTTTGACTTGTCTTGACCTTATAACTTGTTTGAACTCTTGAACTTGACTTGAACTTTTGAAATTAATGTACTGTACGTACTATAACCTAAAGTCTCCCATGTTCGGGGCAGTGCAAAGTCTCCCCTGTCTACGGAGCAACATTATAAAGTCTCCCCTGTTTACGGAGCAACATAAAACTCCCCTGTCTACGGAGTAACTTTGACTTAATAATATATGATAGTTTGTGAATGATGTACTGTTCGTACATCCGCAATTGTTAGTCTCCGATTGGTTTGCCGTTCGCACTCCAGTTTATACGTACCGTTCGTACGGCTTCCTTGTGTGGAGCAGTAGGTAGTATGGATAGCGCTATTAGAGGTCGGCCAACCTCTCGTTCCCCTGTCTACGGAACGCATATTATTTATTTTAGGAGCCTTGCCACATACTTTATTATATACTATGTGACCTTACTGTGAACTATATTGACCACGTGTACATGACTACTAGACATACAACTTTTTACGCAATGGGTTGTGAACACACAGGTTACAAGTCTTGTATGGGAGGGACTTACAACTGAGTGGATTGACAACGCCTTTGCCTTGTGGACTATTCTCAAGGACTAAAAACTTATACTCTCTCTTAAAGGTTTTCATATTATATAAAACGTGTGTGCTCACCAACTATTTTCATAGTTGACCCGTTTTCTCTCATGCATTTCAGGTGATCGTCAGTAAGCTTTTCTTCAAGGTTTTTGCATAATGAAGTTTTCACATGTCACTACGGATCATTATGTACTAAAATTCTATTTTTTGGAAACCAAACTTTATATTTTAAATTGCCAATGTCGGCCATAACAATGTTGTAATGATATACTTTTCCTTTAATGTAAATTATGGTATTGTTCTATATCTTTTTGCGATGTATATTGATTTCGTCGCACCTCGCGTTTCCACCTTCGGCGGGGTGTGACATAATCCCGGGACCGTTTCCGACCCTTACTTGGCCAAATTTACACACCTAGCGAGGTTAGAAACTATAAATCAAATCCATTTTCATTAAGGGGTTTAGATTAAATATGCGGGTAAAAGGTAACTTTAATCACATCTAAAATAAGCACTTCGATTAAGCAGGCCCTAACATGCTAATTTTACCTCAAAATAAGCAAATTAGGATAAACACCATCTAATTTATAGCATGTTCTAACATTATTAAACACATCACAAAATAAATTTGGATGCTTGTATGACATTCATTGATGAATGACTTTGCCTTTATGAACTTTTTTCTGACTGTAACATTAAATTTTGCAAGTTCAGGCGGAGGTGAGCTTGTTAGGACAAGCGGCTCATCCAAATATGATTAGTCTCTTGGGCTACTGCCGCGATGAACACAAATACTTGCTTGTTTATGAGTACATACATACACGAAGTTATGATGACTTGTTATTCAGAAGTAAACTAAATCTAATATCTCTAAAACCACTGTTCTGCTATTCTTTTTCTATGATAAATTGATTGCATAAGGCGGCTTTGTAACATGATTAAATTTTGTAGATTCACCTGAACCACTTTCTTGGGGAACAAGACTTAGCATACTCATAGGTGTAGCCCGTGGACTCACTTTTCTTTTTTTTTTGGTAACATGGGTTTCCAACTCGATATTGCGAGCTGACTAATCCCACGGCGACTACCCTTTTGGATAGCCCGGAGTCAGCACAGGTGAACCTCCGTAGCCACGGCGACTACCCTTTTGCATTCTTTAAAAGATCAAGTTGTATGCAAAGGTGTCAAAAGGTCATGATTTATAGATGGTGGTGATCAAACCACTCAACACCACAATTAGGTTCTACGATATTAAAGTTAACCATTAGTCTTGCCATTTCCTATTCCAGGATTTTAATGCAAAATTGGGGGATTTTGGTGTAGCAAGATTTTGCCCTAACATTGGGGAAACAGTTGTAACTACAGCTGCTGCGGGCACCTTTGGTTATATTGACCCACATTATTATGCGACTGGTAAACTACTATATAATAGAGTAATATAAAGAAGTTGTCCAGCTTTTGTGACTGTTGTATTTGATTTTGTCTCAAATGAACCCCTCTCACAGTGGCCATGTTGTAATTATTAGAAAAATACAGATAAAATAGACAAAGTGAATTAACCCTTTTTAAATCAGACCACTCGGTAAGGTGACGGTGAGTTATCCCAAAACTCAGTGCCACGTCAGCATTAAGGTGTTAATTTGGTGCGTTAACACAGCTTTAACTTTAGGGGGACGGTTGAGTTATGCCTTAACTCACCTGCGTTAACTTATAACTCGGGTGCAAAAGGCACCTTACCGAGTGCTCTTAACCTTTGTTTTCTTCCTGACTATCACTTTTTCGAGATTAAGCATCCCATTTATACAAATAAAAAAAGGTATGGTTCACAACAAAAACGATACATGGCTAAACACGTCAATAAGCGGAGGGTCAGTTTGGAAAAAGTTTTAAAAGAAAATTTTAAATTGGTGTAGATCTCATCAAGAGGGTTAGTTTGATCATCTCTTTTGGATGTGAAATGTAAGGGGTTTGTGTATATATACTCCTAAAGATGTAAAATTGCATATATATATATATATATATATATATATATATATATATATATATATATATATATATATATATATATATATATATATGTTGGGTCTGTTAAAACCCAAACTCCTTAATCCTGGATTTGAACATAAAATATCCCAAGTGTTTAATAACCGAGAACATCAAACAAGTCACTGAACGCATAGCTGTTCAGTGAGTCATCCTCAAGATGCTCAGGGCGAATCTACGATGAAAGGTTCACCATTAAGTGAGGTGGTTCTCTGTGAATGATACCTGAGCCAAAGAAGAATATGATGAACTCCGTGAGGGATGACAATAACTCACTGAGTTCCATAACTCCTCACCTACTAAGATCACTGAGTGAACAAAGACTAAAGATAAGAAGACTGAAGTAAAGGCGGGATTAGGCGGGATTAGGCGGGATAAGTTTGAATGGATAAGAGAAGGTTCTTATCATGCAAAGGTCAACTTTCCCTGAATGAGTATAATACCAAGACTAGTGTCAACACTGAAGACCAGAAATCATCCTTGTCCTTTACTACTAATAGTCAGTTGTAACAGGGACAAAATACCTATGTATTTTGTCCAATGTAGCATGATGTAATTTGTCTTATAATCTTTGTCCATTAGGTAAGTGTTAGAATATACTTGTGTATAAATAGAGAATAAGTGGGAGAGGTAAAGATTACGTTTGTGCACTTAATGCTTAGACATTCATAAACCAAATCTTTACTCTCTCCAAAGAATAACACAATCTCTGAGTTAGCTCAGCAGGATCTTAGTTGTCACTCAAACTTAGTTTGGGTTTAGTGAGGAGTACACCATACTTGTCATTTCAATCCCAAGTGTTGTTCCGCAAACACTTGGGTATAATTCTTTTGATTGATTTCTAATAAAGAATTAAACGTTGAAAAACTTTGTGTCTTATCTTTCCGTTTATTTACTTTTATTAATTAATCAATACCTCGCTACATCATGGAACCTGGTTAGATTAACTTTAACCAAGTACAAGGGAACAACAAGTGGTATCAGAGCCTCAGATTTGTAAAACTTTCCAAAATCTTTCATACAAAAGAGTGCTCAGTTTTTAAAATCAAAAGATCCCACCATGACTGATAGCGATGTACCAGAACTAGTTGACAAAAAGGGAGGTAGCTATTCAACTGTCGCTCCTAGACTAGAACCTGGAAAATTTAGCAAGTGGAAAAAGCATATGCTTTGCTACTTGACTGGTATGGAACCATACTACATCAAGTGTATCAATGAAGGTCCCTTTGTCCCAACTACTGCTCAAGGTTTGCCCAAACCTGAAGCACAATGGACTCCTGATCAGATGAGGGTGGTCAATCAGGACCAACGCCTGAAAAGCATCATTATATCGTGTCTCCCTGATGATACAATGGAATCAATCATTAACTGTCCTACAGCTAGGGATGGCAACGGAGCGGGTTTGGGGCGGGGCGGCCATCCCCATCCCCAAACCCGATTAACAAAGTTCTCCCCAAACCCGCCCCGATCCCCATCGGGGATCTAATCGGGGCGCCCCGTTGGGGCGTGATAGTCCCCCAAACCCGCCCCGTATTAATCGGGGATTTTATCGGGGTGTCCTCTTTGGGTGCAATTCTCGACCAAAGTCGTACCATTTCACATTTATTGTTATTTTTAGACCGTTAGCAATAATGAACCTATTAATAATTAATTACAAACAAGGCTTATTAAGTTGAATAAGTTTTCACGATATTCTTATACATAAATAATGATGAATTATACCGTCAAAAATTAGAACTTAAAAATATGACACTAAACTAGTTTATATAATTACAATTTTGCAGTCTTACAAATATAAAAAACTAAGAATATTAGAGTAATAATTTTTTAACACGTAAATACAAACAAATACTATATAACTATAGATATATTTGTATATGTGTATATATTAATCGGGTGGGGCGGGGCGGGGTGAGGATTCCCCGCTCTCCGCCCCAAACCCAATTAAAATCCTCATTTAATCCCCAAACCCGCCCCGTAACCCGATTAGCCCGCCCCGCCCCAATTAGTTCGGGTTTTGGATTTCCCCGTCGGGTTCGGGTTTTATTGCCATCCCTACCTACAGCCAAACAAACCTGGCTTGACTTGGTTCATAGCTTTGAAGGTCCCTCAGATACCAAGGAAAACAGGATCATGGACCTGAAACTTGAGTATAACACTTTCAGGGCCAAAGAATCTGAAAGTCTCTCTCAGACCTATACCCAATACAAAACCTTGCTCAATGAGCTCTCAAATGATGGTGTAGTACTGTCTAAGCATGAAATCAATGTTGACTTTGTCAACAGTCTCCCTGAGAAGTGGTTAAAATTCTCTCAGGGTCTTAGGAATGCTAATCACGTTCAGAACCTTGAGCTTCCTCAAATATATGGGAAGTTTGTCTATGAAGACAACTTAATCGCAAGGCGATACCCTGAAAAGGCTCAAGAAACCAAAAAGACCCTGACTGTATCACCCATATCCACTGCCTTCTATTCTAATGGTGTTGTGCAGGATTTTCAAGATGATTCTGATGACGAGGTTGACATGAGAACCAGTGATGAGTACCTTAATGATCTTCAAGTTGAATTTCAAGAAAGGGCTCTTTTAGCAAACTCAAAACGTTTTATTAAAAGAAACAAGTCTAACTTTCAAAAAGCTATGGCAAATGATTCCACTGAATGTTTCAACTTTGGCAAAAAAAAGGTCACTTTTCTAAAGACTGTTTTTCAAAAACAACCTCAGATCCTTCATACAAACCATCTGGTAGTAGTTCTTCCTCAGGAACTAGCAAGTTTCAACCTAAAATGGTTCAATCCACTCAACATTTTCAAAATGCAAGTATTCAAAAGGATTTTGAAGCTAAGTACAGAAAAGCCAAAGCTAAACTTGCTCTCCTTGAGACAACTCCCTCAGTACCTCAGGCTGTACCCTCCAAACCTGCTCAAGGCAAGAACAAGGTACTTGTTGCTGAAGCATATGATTGGGATGAGGAAGATGTCTCCTCTGATGAAGAAGTAACGGTCAGTGCACTGATGGCACTTTCTGATGATAACAAGATGGCTGTTGGAAAAAGCCATGCAAGAAATGGAGAATGGGTTAACATCACCATGAAAAAGGTAAACATTTTGTTATCTATGGATGATGATGCTGATTGGCAATCTTTCTTAAACTACTTAAATGTAGATCTTAAGTTCGTTGAAGAGCAAAGACAGAATTTGTTTTCAAAATTCAATAAGTTAGCTTTTGAATTAAACAAGTGTAGAGATGAATTACTGGTTTTAAAACAAGCTAAACTTGAGGCTGTTACACTTCAAATTCAAAACACTGAACTAGTAAAACAAAATCAGGCTCTTCAGGATGAAATTAAGAAAGAAAAGGCTGTGATATTTAATTAGACTCAGAAAAACCCTAGGGTTTTTGACTCAGTGAGTCTCACACCAAGTAATAAGAAAGCTATTATTGGCGATGATCAAAATGCTGAGTCCTCAAGTGAGAATCATGGTGAAAAGGCATTTCTGCCTTCAGGCATATCCTTTAACAAGGAAATGGCACCAAAACCCAGTGACTGGATTGAAAGAGTCAACCCATATAGCAAACTACCAAACTTTAACACTGGTAAAATATTGGAACCTGAAAGTCAGGCCATCAAAAATATGCTTGGTGTCACTGATGAGTCTAGTCACCCTGAGTCCGTTAATGAGTCTGAATCTATATCACTGAGTCCACTCCCACCACTGAAAGTTCTTCAGGGAGCTGAACCTAGCTCTGAGCTAACACCTTTGGTGTATACTCAACATTCTCCAAGAGAGAAGGATGGTTTAGGAAGAACTATCTTGAAAAGACCTCTCACTGAAGTCTCAACTACAAATGATGAATCCACAACCTCAGTCTCAAATGAGGTGATCACTGACAGCCCTGATTCCAAATTTGATCAGTTGGCTGAACTTGTTAGGAAGTTGAGTGAAAAGATTGAAACATCTGATCAGTGTCAGCCAACTATGTGATGCAAAGTACATAGTTCAGTTTGATGATAAGCAAGGTACTATCTTTAATGCAAACAAGGAAGTTGTTCTTATTGCACCAAGAAGGCAGGATGTCTATGTTTTGGATATGTCCTCACTTACTCAGAATGGAACATGTCTTTTTGCTAAGGCCACTGAAACCCTCAATTGGCTCTGGCATAAAAGACTTTCTCATCTGAACTTCAAAAACATAAACAACCTGGCCAAACAAAACAAAGTCCTTGGCTTACCATCACTTGTGTTTTCAAATGACAAACCCTGCCTTGCCTGTGAAAAAGGTAAACATCACAGGGCATCCTTCAAAACCAAACAAAACTTCTCTATCACCAACTGCCTGCACCTACTTCACATGGATCTCTTTGGCCCTATCAGTCCAATGTATATCCATCATGAGAAGTACACTCTGGTCATTGTAGATGAATACTCAAGATATACTTGGGTATATTTTCTGACCAAAAAGAGTCAGGCTGCTGAAACAATCATGTCCTTCATCAGGAAGATTGAAAACCAAAATGACATCAAGGTCAAACAGATCAGGACTGATAATGGAACTGAATTCAAAAACAAGGACCTTGAATGTTTCTGTGATGAGAAAGGTATCTCTCAAAACTTTACCTCTCCTTACACCCTAGAACAAAATGGTGTTGCTGAAAGGAAAAACAGAACCCTCATTGAGGCTGCTAGAACAATGCTTAATGGATCTGCTCTCTCCAAACATTTTTGGACTGAGGCAGTTAGAACAGCCTGCTATACACAAAACAGGTCCATCATTGTGAAGAGACACAGCAAAACTCCCTATGAGTTATTCAAAGGAAGAATTCCTGACATCAGCTATTTCCATGTTTTTGGATGTCATGTGTTTATCCATAATCATAAGGATCATCTTGGAAAATTTGATGCAAAAGCTGATGATGGGTACTTTCTAGGGTACTCCCTTGTCTCAAAAGCCTTCAGGGTATTCAACACAAGGAGACAACAGACTTAGGAAACCTTTCATGTCACTTTTGATGAGAGTACTGAAGCTATTAGATTTTCAAACTCCACAGTGGAAGAAATTGGTATTGATGACTCATCAAGATATCCTCCTGATGAGTTCCATCCTGAAAGAAATCTCTCCACACAATACCAAGCTGATGCAGATGTCTCATACTACATAAATCCACACAACTTACCTCAACCCACCATCAGTGAGTTCATAGAAACTCAACAAGTCTCCAATGAGACTACCACCACTGAACCTATTGTTCAGAATACCAAAACTCAAGCTAATCATACTGAGGAAGCTGAAAATCCCAATCTTGAAGTACCTCAGGCACCCATGTTAGACCCAACCCCATGTATACATCAGGCCTCTACAAGTTCCAATTCCTATCCAAAACCTCAGGATAGCTGGACCAAGTCCAAGTTAATAGAACTTGTCCCTCTGAAGGGATGCTTACAAGGAGCATGGCTGCCAAACTCAAGGCGGCCTCAGCCAATGTATGTCTCTATGTTGACTTTCTCTCAGAAATAGAGCCTAAAAATGTTAAAGAAGCTTTTAAATATGAGAGTTGGATTCAGGCCATGAGAGATGAGTTAGAACAATTTGATAGAAATGATGTCATGACCTTAGTTGAATGTCCTCAGGGGGTGTTTATCATTGAAATGAAATGGGTCTTCAAGATTAAGACAGATGAGTCAGGAACAGTAGTCAAAAACAAGGCAAGGCTTGTTGCAAAAGGATACAATCAACAAGAAGGCATTGACTATGAGGAAACCTTTGCACCAGTTGCTAGAATGGAAGCCATCAGGATCTTTCTTGCATATGCAACATACATGAACTTTAAAGTCTACCAAATGGATGTAAAAAGTGCATTCTTAAATGGTAACATTAAAGAAGATGTATATGTGCAACAACCACCTGGCTTTGAAAGAAGTGAGTTTCCCAACCATGTCTACAAGCTTAACAAAGCCCTTTATGGACTAAAACAAGCTCCCAGGGCATGGTATGAAACTCTTTTAGCCTTCCTGATACAAAACAAATTTGTCAGAGGTAAGATTGACAATACTTTGTTCACCTATAGGACAAAGGAGGATGTGATTTTAGTCCAAGTATATGTGGATGACATCATATTTGGCTCAACAAGCTACAAACTTTGTAAGCAGTTTGAAAAGCTGATGACAAAGAAGTTTGAAATGAGTACGATGGGTGAACTCACTTACTTTCTTGGACTACAAATCAAACAAACTGAGAAAGGTATTTCAATCAGTCAAGAAAAGTATACTAGGAACCTACTCAAAAAATATGACTTCAGTGATTGTGCCTCAGTGAAAACACCAATGGTACCTCCTAACAATCTAGGACCTGACCTTGCTGGAAAATCAGTCAATCCTACTCTTTTCAGAGGAATGATTGGGTCACTGATGTATCTTCTTGCCTCAAGTCCTGATATTCAATTCTCAGTCTGCTTATGTGTTAGATATCAATCTGATCCTATAGAATCTCATCTCACTGCTGTCAAAAGGATTATGAGATATCTTAAGGGCACTTCCAGTCTTGGACTCTACTATCCCAAATGTTCAGGGTTTGATCTCAAAGGATACTCAGACTCTGATTATGCAGGATGCAACATGGATAGAAAGTGTACTTCAGGCTCCTGCCAATTTCTTGGAGGAAAATTAGTCTGTTGGAGTGCTAAAAAGCAACAGTCTGTTGCAATGTCCTCAGCAGAAGCTGAATATGTTGCTGCTGCAGGTTGTTGTGCAAATGTGCTATGGATGAAAAGTCAGCTCAGTGACTATGGTATTCATTACAAAATGGTACCCATCTTTTGTGATAACACAAGTGCAATTGCCATCTCCAACAACCCTGTACTTCATCAAAGAACAAAACATATTGATATCAGATATCATTTTATCAGGGATCACATCATGAAAGGTGATATTGAATTACACTTCATCCCCACTGAATATCAGTTAGCTGATATCTTCACAAAACCTTTGGATGAACCTACTTTCACCAGGCTGAAAGCTGAACTAGGCATGTTAGATATTGATAATCAGGTCACTGATTGAGATATCATACATGGTGTATATTCTTATCCTCCGATATTCAACCTTCCTCAGTGAAACCCTTCAACATCACTAAAATCATTCACAGGGAGCTTCACTTTGAGATTTAAACTCACTGAACTCCCTACCTAAAACAATTCACACTGAATGAATTCCCATTCAGGGGGCTCAGGACATTATAATAATGCAATTCAATGCATAACTAAATGCTTCAAGTATCTAGTTAGTAAATGTCCTAGGTTGGTAACTAAATTTTCTATTTAATATAGGAATATATGTCTCTGCCTTACTGGCATCCACACCTTGAGCCCCCACTTACCCATCAACATCCCACTAGGCATTTAATGTCTTCCCTCACAAATAATATCACTTGATGTTTTATGACATCATGTCTGTAAAAGTGCATTTTGTGCAGGCTCTTTGCACTGTTTACCTCGACAGTTGTGAAAAACTTGGGTATGTGGAGTGGTGGCATTTAATGCGAATCCCAAAACGGTTATTCATTTTGATTTTCAAAATCACTAACCAATGGTATTCCACACCCTCTATAAATACCCCCTTCAAAACACACAAAACACACACACTAAAATTTCTTAAAGAAACTCTGCAAAAATTTCTTCATTGCAAAGTTGTGTGTAAATATTTTCTAAACAAAAGGTATTTTCAAAACACTTTTTCTTGGTTAAGAAATTTGCAACAAGAAATCCTTCCTGCTTGCAAACATCTTGATAACAATATCACTCATTTCACGACAGAAAACAAGTTGGACTCAACTTGTGGATCATCTGGTGTGTGATATTCTGCCATTAAACTGTTTTCAAAACCTTTTTCTTGACCTAAAAATGGCAGAAGATCAAGGAATCAGGTTTGCAACTCAATGGGCAAAAATGACTATGGCTGATGTGCAATTCAAAACCAACAATGTTGTAGGCAATTTTAACCACCCAACCAATGTCTCAGCCTACAAAGAAATTGTGAAGTTTTTGTTCAACTGTCCTTTAAATAATGTCATCACCTCAACACCCTACTTTCAGTACCATCACCTCCTCAGGGAGTTCTGGTGTACTGCTCAGGCCCATGACCCGACACCCAGTGCTGATGAGAACGAACTCAGGCCCCTCAAGGAGTTTCTCATCAGCTTCTCCCTTTTAAATGGGAAAAGAAAATTTGTCCTGGATTTCAAAACTTTTTGCTCATCAACAGGACTTGATTACAACAATGGAAAATATGTTGCTCACCCTGACCCTAATGATGTTAAATCAGGGTTAGCAAAATTGCTTTGGATCCTAAATATTTGGACAAGACCCCTGTCACCAAGAGCTCCTTTCCCATGGCTTGGAAGATCCTGTTCGCTTTTGTGATTCAGGTTCTCGGTGGGAACCATTCATCCACTAAACAGATTAACTCTGTTCAGATGATGATGTCTTATTGCCTAATGAACGGGGTCACTGTCGACATTGGAGAGATCATTTATGGTGATCTTGTAACCAAGCTACTGAATAAAACTAGGCTACACTATGTGTCGTATCCTAGGTTTATCTCATGTGCTCTTCAAAGGTTACTGGGTTGTGACTACACTCAGGATGAACACTTAAGTTCTTTACCAGCCATCCTGAGTTCTTTAAATTTTTCAAAAGACCCATCCTCAGTCTCCAACATTGAATTGACGACCCATATAGTTGCCATAAACAACCGGAGGGACTCAGTGTACCCACCTTCCCCTCTCAAGAGGACAGGGAAGTCTCAGACTGTGCCAAAGACCAAAAAAAAGGCACAGGGCCCTGAGGCTTCAGGGACACAGGCTTCTAAGCCAAAAAGACGACCTACGTCCAAAAAAGTCACCCTTGACCAGGCTCCACCACCCAAGGGACAACGAAGGTCACTGACAAATCACAGTCAGTGTCCTTGGTCCAAACGACTACTCCCAAAGATCCAGAGGGAGACATACAACCCGCTGGTAGGGGAGCGCCATCCACATTTCCCACCAACGTCTCTGGTACATCACAACCAGAGTCTCAGGGAGCAACGGCCCCTAAATCTTCGACAGGCCAGCACCAGCCTGTTGGAACGAGGGGCCTCAACATTTCACTGATTCCTAAGGATGCCACTAAAGCACACCCGTCAGTGTCTGAAGGAGTCACAGGGGATAAAGACTCAGAGGGATTAAAATCACCCGCTTATATGGAACCTACACCCCCTTACAGAGATGCTCATTCTTCGCAAACTGACCCTGCAAACCAGACAGACAAAACCCAGTCTGTTGGAAGAGACACAACAAATCACATTATACATGTTTTATTACAAAAAATGCCCCCATTTATGCTAATATATTTAACAATATTATGGTTTTTATTGCAAATATTACGTCTATTCATTATTTTGTTTTTAAGGTACGTTCGAGAAATATCGGAGCAAATGAGAAGCAAAAGTGAAGCATAATGATGATTTATTGAAAATTAGAAGATATTAAATATGTTTAGAAGATTGTCGGAGCTTAATCAAAGATTTATAAATCTTAAGTGGAAGTTCAAGATAAAGCCCGATAAAATAAGACCAAGTAATGTAATGGTCAATGCTAGACTTGAAGACCGAGCTTGAAAGAAATCTGTCAAAATATCTGTCCAAGATTGATTTATGTAGACTAGAGCTGGCAAATCGTGTCTTAACAGGTCTTAACAGGTTTTGAGCGCGCGAATAACGTAAGTTTCAAACATGAAAACGACTCGTTTAACACTTGGTTTTGGTGATTTGAGTATGACAGATATACGTTTTATGTATAAAAAAAAGTTAAATATTGAACCCTAGAATACTAAAAACAATTATTTTAAAAAATAAAAAAATTGCATAGTATATTTTTTCCCTTAACAGGTTCTAACAGGTACCCAATTTGCCAGCTCTAATGTAGACATACCAAAAGGTCATTTACGGAGTGGAATAAGAAATCTTGAGTGAAGCGAAGCTATACAACAAAGGTCATGGAAATTAAATCCATCTTCTAGAAAAACGCCACTTCATTTTTTATAAATACTCCAACGTTCAAATAAAAATAAAGATTAGTAGATATCTACACAACAACAACAAAACCCAAATCCCGCCGGGCAGGGAGTAGATATCTACACGAACCAATCAAATGAAGCCACCCACGTCACCATCCATTCTTCCCATCTTGTTATGGTGTGATGCATTGCACGGGATTATCCTCCATCTCCATCCAACGGTCAGAATTTCGAAATATGCAACGGTTATATCTTTCCAACGTTCGATTTGTCTGAGGTTTTTTAAGAAGAGATCGAATTCATTTAGAGGACAGCAACTTTATTTTAATTCTCATTTTCAATTTTCAGTTTTAATAACTTTCAATAAATGTAGTCTTACAATTATCTTTTTGTATTAGCACACATTTAAGTGTGCAAGTGTAACTATCATCATTTTTATTTAATTTCCTTGCAACTTTTTCATATTGTAATCAAGACAATCATTAGCATTTAATTTCCTTTTACTACAACTTTTCATTTGTACGAGGTTCCAACATTAATTTCTTCATCTCTTAATGTTCACTTTAATGAAATTTCTTTCTTTGTTTCTTGTACTTACGTAATCCGAAAATCTCAATATGATTACTTGAAAACAATCTTTTAGCTTTACTTGTGAGAGCTTAACCTCTCTTATTTAGTTACTAATTGAAGACGTATAGTCTATACTTGGGCCACGAGCCCAAATGATAAACATTACTCGCGCCTAAGCTCACCACGAGTGGGCTACCATGACAATGGTACGGGCCGCAGTATTAATGCTTTGGGCTCACGAAGCCCAAAGCCCAATCAAACCAACCGGGTATGTGATAAGGATTATCTATTCATGGAATAGATATCCTTACCCCGGATAAGCACTACGCGTGCGAAGAGTAAGGAGCAAGAAACACGGTTTCTTGGCCCCTATATATAGAATGACACACCCTCATTCAAAGGTACGATTTACTAAATCCCTAACTCTCTACGAGAATCTAAAACCGATTACTTACTCTCACGCCGGAGTCTAATCGTGGGAGACAATCCCACGATAAGCCTAACGGTGTCTGTTTACTTTCTTAGTGCGCAGGTCCAACAAGCATTGAGAAGTGAGTTGATACAAGAGCCTAAGCCCAAGTCAAGAGCGCCCAACTTTTGTAGCAACAAGTGGCGCCATCCGTGGGACCACACTAAGAACTCAAAGACTAGAATGCCGAAGAATAAGAACTCAGGACAGCGAACTCCGCAGTCAGACAAAACACATAAGAAGAAGCATCAAAGCTCAACTTCAAGACCAACTTACGGAATGACCAGTACGTTTGGTCAACCCGAGACAACTGAAATTCCCACGCTGGAATTACCTGTGAGGATAACTCAAGCCACTACGGTGGCCACTAGCGCTGATGATATCCAGCGCACCCTCTTCACTACGCCTTCTCAGCCGGTACCTACAGTGGACAACACTATACCGCCAGGCGCACCTAGTCGTGAGAGGGAACTTCCACAATTGTTCGCACCTAATCGTGAGGGCGAACCTCGTGCTGAAACGGAAGTTCTTACAGCAGAAGAAGATACTCCTGAGTTGCTACTTAATAACTTCATATCTCAACACTACGAAGCTCTAACTAGTCTCATGCGAGAGGAAACAAGAAGGAGATCAGACCGTAATCTGCGTGATCGATTAAATTTTGACCGAGAAAGATCTCCACCGCGCCGTCGCGAGCGCGAATATAATGAAAGGCGCACCAATGTCCACGATAGACTTGGTACAGCGCCTATCTCTCAATGTTCAGAGGATTATGAAGATAATGAGAGGAACGCCAACATCCACGCCAGACTTGGCAGTAGAAGAATACAAGATAGACTTGGACGACCACGGTCACCAAGTATAGGCTCCTCCAGGTCTGGAAGTAGGAAAGTTCACGACAGATTAGGAAAGAGGCCCTCCCCTAGTGAGAGCCCCTCAGACCACTCCTCTAATAGAAACAGGCGCAAGCGCCGCAGAAAAGAAAATTCTTCCTCTAGCAATTCCTCGGACAACGAGGACAAAGAAACAGGACACTGGAAATCCAGAGGAAGACGTCGCGAAGAGGAGGACGAGGACTTATCCCTCCCATGGCGTCGCCAGAAAGTTGATGCGTTCACGAGGCGCATCAGCGACTACTCTGACGATAAGAGAAGACGCATGCCCGCTAATGTGAAAACATATGATGGAACGGGGGATCCCGATGACCATCTAAAAATTTTTGAGTCCGCAGCTACCATCGAAAATTGGCCACAACCTGTGTGGTGCCATATGTTTAATTCTACATTAGTCGGGAACGCGCGCACCTAGTTCAGCAAGCTTCCACGCAGAAGCATAAGAAGGTTTAAAGAATTACGGAAGGCATTCCGTCTGAACTTCACCCAAAGAAAGAAGTGCGCTAAAAATCCTATTGAATTAGCCAGAATAAAGCAGCGTCAAGGGGAATCAACAAGCGCCTACATGGAACGCTTCAAAGATGAGTGCATACACGTCAAAGCGTGCCCTGAAGTCTTAAAAATCTCAGGATTTATGAATGGGATTAACAACCCAGAACTCATAAGGAAGCTAAACGACAAGGTTCCCCAAAACTTTGATGAGCTAATGAAGCGCACGCGCTCCTTCATCCAAGGAGAAGCAGCCGCATCGGACAGCAAGAAAGGCTACTCAAGCTATAAGCAACAAGAGCAGCCTAGGAGACAATCCAACGACCAAAGTAACAATCGCAGCAGGAATTACCGCGATCAAAGAAGTGGAAGAGACAATAGCAAATATCCCCCCTTACAAAAACTCCAAGAGAGATATTTGCCACGGAAGGGTCAAACTTCCCAAAACCACCACCGATGCGCACCCCAGAGGACAAACGCATCGGCAATGGATACTGCGAGTATCATGGTCAAAAAGGCCATACAACTAACGAGTGCGTCCAGCTACGGCAGCTAATTGAGAAATTAGTAAAAGAAGGAAGAATGGATCACTTGGTAAAAAGTATCAAGGAAGGGAAGGATAAGCAAAAAAGGAACTATCCAAAGATAAGGCTGACATTATCTACATGATACAGTCATGGCAGCGCAAGACAAAGCAAAAAGTCAGCCAGAAGTTCTCCTCAGACAAAGAGATATCCTTCCCCACCATAACTGCGGACAACGCAGTCATGGAACCATTAACCATCGAAATACATACAGGAGGACACGACATCTGCCGCATGTATATCGATGGAGGAGCATCCGCAGACATCCTATATGAGCATTGCTTCAAAAGGTTAAAACCGGAGATACAAAGTCAATTGATACCAGCTGCAACATCGTTGACTGGTTTCACAGGAGAGAAGATATGGCCTATTGGACAGCTACGCTTACTTGTAGTAGTGGGAGATGAACAACACTCCACAGCGACATGGATAAACTTCATGATTATTAGGTCTCCCTCACCATACAATGGTATCATTGGAAGACCTGGAATATCATCGATGCGCGCCGTACCGTCCACAGCCCACGGAATGCTTAAGTTTCCAGTGGAAGGAGGGATTGTCACCCTCTACAATACCCTAGTACCGCCTAAAGAATGCGACGTGGTGATAAATGAAGTGGAACATGTCCCAGAGCAGCGCGCACCAAAAATGCCAAACCTAAAGGTCGCCATTCATCCCGACTACCCGGATCAACAAGTATCAATTGGGGGATCTCTATCTGACAAAGGTAAAGCAGCCATATGCGCACTCTTGCAAAGAAACCTTAGCATCTTTGCGTGGGAACCAAAACACATGACCGGAGTGCCACGCTCTATTACAGAGCACAAGCTACAAATCCGACAAGGATATTCCCCAATATGACAGAAGAAGCGCGGCCAGGCTCCAGAACGCGCGAAAGCCATATTGGAAGAAGTACACAAACTTGTAGAAGCAGGCATCATGCGCGAAGTTTACTACCACGGTTGGCTCTCCAATCCAGTAATGGTAAAGAAAAGTGATGGCAGCTGGAGGATGTGTGTAGACTTCACAGACCTTAATAAAGCATGTCCACAGGACTGCTACCCATTGCCTGAGATAGACTGGAAGGTAGAATCCTTATGTGGATATCCCTTTAAATGCTTCCTAGATGCATACAAAGGATACCATCAGATTCAGATGGCAGTGAAAGATGAAGAAAAAACGGCCTTCCACACAAGTCAAGGGGTCTACTACTATACAAAGATGTCTTTCGGCCTAAAAAACGCAGGCGCAACCTACGAAAGACTGGTGGATATGGCTTTTGAAAAGCAAGTAGGTCGCAACTTGGAAGTTTACGTGGACGATCTCGTCATAAAGAGCCACACAGAGGAGGAATTAGTGCGCGACATCGAGGAAACGTTTAAAACGTTGGAAAAGATAAACATGAAGCTAAACCCAAAGAAGTGCACATTTGGCGCAACAGAAGGTATGTTCCTCGGGTACTTAATTGAACCTGATGGTATCAAACCTTGCCCAGAAAAAACAAAAGCCGTTATCGACCTCCCCTCACCGCGCACACTAAAAGAAGTCCAATCCTTGAACGGAAAGCTTGCAGGGCTAAACCGTTTCTTATCCAAGTCAGCAGACAAATCACTCCCTCTCTTTAAAACACTCACGAAGTGCACAAAAAAGGGAAACTTTCGTTGGACAGAGGAATCAGAGGAAGCTTTCCAACAACTCAAACACCATCTGGCATCTCTTCCCAAACTAGTCGCACTGCGACCAGGGGAAGAATTGATTATGTACTTATCAGCAACCCATGGAGCAGTAAGCGCAGTGCTACTGACGGATAGAAACTCCATTCAAACTCCAGTATACTTTGTAAGCAAGGCGTTAAAGAAAACGGAAACTAACTACAGCGCCATGGAAAAATTGGTCCTAGCCCTAGTATTCGCAGCTAAAAGACTACGCAGATACTTTCAGGCGCACCCAATAGCTGTGATTACGGACCAGCCCATCAAACAAGTTATTTCCAAACCTGACGCATCAGGGCGATTACAAAAGTGGAGTGTATTTTTAGGTGAGTACAACATCTCATACAGACCGCGCACTGCAATCAAGGGACAAATACTAGCCGATTTCATCATTGAAAAGCCAGATACAGATACTCCACTTGCAACAAGCAAGATAGAGTTACAAGAACCATGGATTCTGTTCACACACGGGTCATCATGCGTGGATGGATCAGGCGCAGGTCTTATCCTTACCAATCCAGAAGGGATAGAATTCACCTACGCACTGCGCTTCGAATTCACAGCCACAAACAATGAGGCAGAATACGAAGCACTACTCGCTGGACTACGCATTGCAATACAAATGGGTGTACGCAACCTAGAAGCAAATGTAGACTCCAGGCTGGTAGCTAACCACGTGTTAGGAGAATATGAAGCCAAAGATGAACACATGATCCAATACCTTGAAAAAACCAAGTCCTTGATACAAAGCTTCGATAGGTTCACAATCAAACAAGTACCTAGAGGAGACAATAGAAAGGCTGATGCGCTTAGCAAGATCGCATCCACGAGTTTTGCGCACCTATCAAAACAGGTCTTGGTAGAAACACAAAAGAACAAATCAATCTTGGAGATGGAGGTCTCTACGGTGATAGAGGAACAGGATCCTACGTGGATGACACCTATCATCGAATTCATCAGCAAAGGAACCTTACCACAGGATCAAAAGGAAGCTCGCAGGGTAAGGCGCACAGCGCAGAAGTTCGAATTACGGGATAATATACTATACCGATGTTCCTTCTTACAACCTTGGCTTAGATGCGTTGGACCTCTCCAAGCAAATTATGTACTCCGGGAAATTCATGCTGGATCATGTGCCATGCACTCAGGACCACGGTCCGTGGTGGCGCGCGCACTCCGCTCAGGGTATTATTGGCCAACTATGCATCGCGACGCGCGTGATATGATCAAAAAGTGTAGTAGTTGCCAAGTGCACAGGCCAATACCGCGCCAACCTCAACAGGAGTAAACTCCCATTACCTCACCATGGCCATTCTACAAGTGGGGCATAGACATTGCAGGCCCTTTCCTAGTTGCAGCCGGAGGGCTCAAATTCCTCATTGTAGCCATCGACTATTTCACAAAGTGGATTGAGGCAAAAGCAGTAGTAAGCATCACTGGCAATCAAGTCAAACGCTTTGTGTGGGATAATATTGTGTCCCGCTTCGGACTACCGGGGGAAATCATCTCAGACAATGGAAAGCAATTTTGCGACAATCCATTCAAAGACTGGTGCGCACAATTAGACATCGCACAACACTTCGCCTCAGTGAAGCACCCACAAACCAATGGTCTAGTGGAGCGTGCGAATCGCAGCTTAGGCGAAGGAATAAAAGCGCGCCTAGACAGACACAAAGGTAAATGGGTGGAGGAATTGTCACATGTCCTATGGGCACACCGCACATCAATAAAAACCAGCACTGGCGACACGCCATTCTCCCTTGTCTATGGAACGGAAGCCGTCATACCAGCAGAAATTGGAATGTCAACTATCCGCACAGCGGAGGTAAACATCACAACAAATGATGACGAACGGTGCATAGACTTGGATTTGCTGGAAGAAAGACGCGAACGTGCAGCCATCTGCGAAGCAAAGGCTAAAGCAAAAATGAAGAAGTATTATGATTTAAAAGTCAAACATACTTCCTTCAAGCCAGGAGACTTCGTATATCGCGCCAACGACGCGAGCCATGCAGAAGACGCAGGCAAACTTGGCCCCAAGTGGGAAGGACCTTACGAGGTCATAGACGCACTAGGCAATGGTGCATACAGGTTGCGTAACATGGAAGGTCACGAACTACAGCGCACCTAGAACATTTGCAATCTGAAAAGATGCTATCTCTAGGAAAGGCTATGGCCCACGCACAAACACCCTAGCACTCTAGTACGTACCCAATAAGTGCTTGTTTCCTTTATTTTTACTTTTTTTTTAGGAATTGTAATTTATTTTTCATACATTGGAAAATATTAATAAAACGTTATGGTTTTTAGCTAACTCCATAACATTATTTACCTTATTGTGTACATTTTTCTTGATATGTTACAATATTGTTATATTTTGCCTACATGGCATGCATGCACCTACTAAGACCCACGACGTCATAAAGGACGAGTTAACCTACTAATTTACTCGTTGAGTAAGAGGGTTGCAAACCCATCAACATTGGATCATGTATCCGTGCGCACCTCACGACAGGTACGCACCCTTGCTAAGCGCCTTACTGACAAGACGTTGAAGTAAGTTTCCTTTGCGCACCCCACGACGGAGGCGCAACTATTAAGTACACTGTACCAGCTTAGCAAATAACGAGCCAAGACACTTGGTCAAACTTAGCAAACAATGCAAGTATATTTATTAAAGTCACGCACTTCGCAAGCCAAGACACTTGGTCACAAATATTACAAACTTCGCATAATAATGCAAGTTCATTTATCTTAAGTCACGTACTTAATTACAACAAACAAGCCAAGACTCTTGGTCACTAAAAATTTATCTTAAGTCACGCACTCAATTTAAATACATCATAAAAATACAAGCCAAGACCCTTGGTTACGCATAATTCATTTTAAGCTACGCACTTAATCCGAGCAAAACATCTTAGTTGAACTTCTTTGCATAAAAAGATAACAACTATACATAAAAGATACTTCTTGTTATTTACACGATAAATATACAAAGATACAAAATAGCCTATATACTATGGCGATGCTCCGGACTATCTTCAGGAGCGGCAGAACACCTCGCCTCTTGAAGCTTCAACAAAACCAAGGCATCCTTGGGCGACACGGTGGGTACGCTGACAGGAATCCCATCCGATCTGGGGATATGCGCCGCACCTACGCCACACATAATGGCCTTGCCCTTCACACCCTTCTTCTGGGCAGCCCTCTCCGCATGTCTCTCTAGAACCTCCTTGAGAGGGACTTCCTTCTCCAGAGCAAACGGGTTCAGCATATGTTGCGGCTGCACAAACACTGGAACTTGCAGCTGCGACTCATCAGGTTTCAGAAAGAAGTCCGGCTCTTCCTCAGCACCTTCCAAATAATGGCGCCCCAAAGTCAACCCCGTCATGATCACGCTTATAGGCTGATCCTGGTCGCGCTCCAAACGCGCAATATGGGGAAGCTCCAGAAGTTTCATCCCCTCCATAGCTTGCAGAAGCTCATTATAAGCATCTGCATTATACCCGGGCAGCTCAGTCAGCGCCGTAGTAAAAACTTTGGCTTCATGAAGCTCCTCCATTGCCTGGGCCTTCCCACGTTCCATGGCACACTCCACCACTTTGCCGAAGGCCTCCACCACCTCTGGAGACTCCAGCGTACCCAGAGCAGCCAAGCGCAGCCTGTGACTGATCATCCACCTACATCAACAAGACATAAAAAGGTTATCAAACATCAACAAGTATGACAAAACAAATGTTGTAGAAGGAACTACTTATTCATACCTGCGCTCTGCTAGGGTAGACATCAAGTGTGGATACAGCTCCTCATCATACTCTATACTGAGGGCGCGCAGCTTCTCCTCCTGCAACGCAATCATCTTCTCCATGCGCTCCTGGAACTCCTGGACGCTGGCAAGATGCTCAGCCCTCTTCCCATCAAGATACGCCACTGACCAGGTCGCTTTAGCCTTTATCTGATTAAGCTTAGCCCTCGCATACCTAAGGTCAGCTAGCATACTCACCTTATCTCCAGCGATCTTCTCAGCATACGCCTTGGCGGACTCCGCCTCTGCTAGCGCCTCACCTAGCTGCGCACGAAGACGCTCGATCTCCGCGTCTTTCTCTGCAACCAAGCTGCTCTCTCCCATATGCTGTGCCCTTAACTGAGCAACAAGCTCAGTCTGGCGCCCAGCTGTAGCAGCCAGTTCCTTCAGAAGCTCCTGCGCAGACGTGCCCTCAGCCACCTTGGCTACCATATCCGCACTCTCCTCCCGGGAGGGATCCACACCCTCCAAAGACGCAGCACCCTCCTCTTCAACGGGCTCACTACAAATGCATCAAAGGCAAATACTAGAAATTGTTACGACAAGTAATATAAAATAAAGGAAAGAGTAAAAGGAAACACTTACCGCGGTGGGGAAGCTTCCACAGCATCCTTACCCGCGCCAGCAGCAACTTTCTCACTCTCAGCAGACGACTCCTCATCGACAACCACGTGACGCCTTCTTTTGCTAGTACCACTGCTGCCAGCCTCTGCCTTGCGCTTCAAATTCTCCGCGCCAACCTCCAGAAACTCTACGCTCCCTTAAGACGCAGCCTGCATTTCCTCCAAATGCACAGGCTCTACGACAGGGGCAACGCTCTGCACAGGTGGCACAAGTACAGCTGCGGAAGGACTGCTAGCAGCTCCAAACACCGTCAGGTGCCCAGCCGTCGCCTCCAATATGGGCTGCTCGCCTTCCCTCAGTGGCCGCACCCCAATGGTCGCTTGCTTGGGCTCCTTAAGCTTCACAAATGAGAACAGATCCATCTCTGCGCAGAATAAAGACAAATAACAAGGACAACTTAGTTATTTAATAAGACAAAAGACATACTTACAAATGAAAGAAGGGACGAGCACCCACCTTGGTTGTCCGTACCAATGAAAGTTGGAACCTCGCCAGCGCCATCAAAATAATTCCGGCTCAGACCCATATGCACCAAAAACTCCTCAGGATAGGAATTAATAGGCATACGGTTCTGGTCAATGGTATCCGCGTCCGCGACGCTGTACGAACCAGGGATAGGACGCTCATCCCTCGGCAGCGCCTGTTGGGTATAAAACCCAAAGCGCGACGGAAACACCGCATCATCTACCCAAAAGAAATACTCCCTCCAATTCCTCAACGCGTCTACTTTCACCGTATAGCACTGCAAGTGCCCTGGGCGCTTGGAAAAGGTAACCCACCCGTTTGACCAGGTGGAATGATAGAACGCGCGGAATAGATCTACTGTCGGGGTGATGGCCAGTAAACGGCAATTAATTTCAAAATTGGCTATCTTAGCCGCACCTAAACAGTGCAGCTGCGATATGTGCAGCTGATAATGCTGGAGCAAATTGCTGAGGAACATGGAGATAGGTATGCGATAATTTGCATAATCAAAAAAGCGCGTGTATAGACCTGTCTTCCCAGCGGGAAAATCGGCAATACACGCGTTCGCATCGGGAACCTCCGGATGAACGTCGAAAGGAATGAAGTAGTCAGAGGCGAATTGACGCACATCATCCTCACTCATCGCGGAGGAAAAATCCTCTAATTGCTTCACCATTTTTCAATTAGAATTTTTTCGAAATTACTAAAGTGCGCACGCGCAGTTACCTAACAAAGGTTGAAAGATCGAAGAAGAAAGCTTGGTGAAATTTTTTAGAATGGAAGAAATGATATTACTGTGTGATTGAAGATGAAGGGGGCGGTGCTTTATATAAGTATCACAAACCCTAGCAAGGGAGGCCACGTGGATCCCACTCACAGATCGTGTGGTTAGGAAAACAAGCAAGTACAACACTTTCCCGTTTTACGAAATACACATGGATACCCTCCCCATTTTTCGAGGCACAACCCTTGATATTTAGGGACTTCATACATTGTTCCTAATTATTGGCGAGAAATGTTCACTTTTTCCCGCCACGCTTCCCGCTGTAGTCATTAGTCTAGCATCCGCGGCTACGAGCCGCGCACACTAGACTGGGGGGACATGATGACGTATAGTCTATACTTGGGCCACGAGCCCAAATGATAAACATTACTCGCGCCTAAGCCCACCACGAGTGGGCTACCATAACAATGGTATGGGCCGCAATATTAATGCCTTGGGCTCACGAAGCCCAAAGCCCAATCAAACCAACCGGGTATGTGATAAGGATTATCTATTCATGGAATAGATATCCTTACCCCGGATAAGCACTACGCGTGCGAAGAGTAACGAGCAAGAAACACGGTTTCTTGGCCCCTATATATAGAATGACACACCCTCATTCAAAGGTACGATTTACTAAATCCCTAACTCTCTACGAGAATCTAAAACCGATTACTTACTCTCACGCCGGAGTCTAATCGTGGGAGACAATCCCACGATAAGCCTAACGGTGTCTGTTTACTTTCTTAGTGCGCAGGTCCAACAAGCATTGAGAAGTGAGTTGATACAAGAGCCCAAGCCCAAGTCAAGAGCGCCCAACTTTTGTAGCAACACTAATCATCCTTTTAAATCATTTTTATTTATAAAGTTTCAAACTTTTTTTTCTCGTTTTTAGCATAAATTCAATGTTAGTTTAGTTTTTAAAATTAAAATTTTAGCTTTTAATTAAATATAAGTTGCAAACTTTATTTCTTCATTCACCTCAAATTCACAAAAAGTTTCAAGCTTTTGAAGATTAGTCAAAGATTAAAGGGTAATTAAGGAGATTTAGGAATATTTGAGAATAATTAAATAGCTTTGGATGCGGTTTATGTTCGAGAGTTCATCGTCGTCGTCATATTTAATCCATCCCGGTGCTTTCTCATCCTTATTCTTATTCTCTTTTTATTATGTTTATTGTCGTATTTCGTTTAATTAGGATTGCCATGTTTAGTTTTATTATTATGCCTTTTAGCGATATTAGGATGCTAGAATAGATTTATTGATATACTTGTTTGGTGATTGGTTGATTTGAGGTGGTGATTAATTAGTGATTTGGAGAGGATTATTATGAGTTAAGTTAACACTTTTGATTCAAACAATAATTCGGCCCAAAAACATTGTTTAAATAGTTATAAAATTTATTTTAACTAAAATTGAAAAATGGGACCGGTGACCAATAAACTTAGACTAGCATGTAAATTAATCCAAGGGTCAAATTTCTTATCTTAAATTATTAATCATTCAATTCAAATTAACAATTAGTCATCACTAAGAATCAACCATAATCCAAACAAATATATTTCCTCATTTATATATTTATCGTTATCATTTTAGCTTATCGCGTAGTTTATCCTTAGTTTGCCTTAGTTATTATGTGTCATAGAATTCCCTTTAGTTTCCCTTAGCTTTTCTTATTTTTATTTTGCCTTAGTTCCCTTTAGTTTTCCTTTTAGTTGTTATTTTACCTTAGTTATTATTTGTCTTAGTATTCCTTTTATTTTTTATTAGTCTATAATTAAATCCCAAATAGAGATATCTAAGCATTCAACAAGAAGTATAACATGAATCTCAATTCACCATTCCTTTAGAACGACACTCGGGAGATCAATGCTTACCGCGATACTTAGGTATTTAGGTTCGTATCCGTATCTTTCCCTCCCCTTTACAAATAATTATTGGTGGGCCCTACAACGACCTCATCAAATGGCGCCGTTGTCGGGGAGTGGTGCACGAGTTTCGCGTTGAAGTTTAAGTTAGTGCCTTAGAGATCCTTTCACAAAAATTCCTATTCTTGTGAGAGTTTATTTCCTTCATTCTAGAAAAAATAATAATAATAAAAAAAATCCTTTTTATAAATCTTTTCAAAAACCCAAAAATATTTTCTAATTCAAAATTGATTTTAAATTTTGTTTTTCTTTTGGTTTTTTTCGACATAAAAATCCAAAAATAATCTTCTTATCCTCTTATCCGTTTAATTATTTTTCTCTAATCCTCTAAACTGTTTAATTAAAAAAAAAAATTTACCCTCTCGACGTTTAATTCTTTACCATGATTGATTTTCCACCGTCTCATCCCCATGATCTTCAGACCATGGAGGATTTCTATCGTTCTACATTGATTGGTAGAGGAGGACCAATCATTCCGACATCAGTTCTGGGAACCAATTTCACCTTGAAAAATCAAATGGTTCGACTGATCCGGCAAAATTGCCAATTTCACGGTTTTCGAGATGAGGATGCAAACGAACACTTCAACAAATTTTTATCCGTCACTCAATCCATAAAACAAAATTCTTGACAGCATCCGTTTGAATCTCTTTCCATTCTGTTTATTCCACGGAGCTGAATCTTGGTTTTATACCCTTAAAACACATTCAATTCATAATTGGGAAGAGATGTTCCTCAAGTTTCTTTCAAAATACTTTCCATATTCTAAAACGGTGCAGCTAAGGAAAGACATTCGAAATTTCCAGCAATTGCGGAAGGAATCAGTATTTGAAGTTTCGGAACGATTCAAATCTTTGTTGCGGAAATGTCCTGATCACAAAATTTTACTTCTTGATCAAATCCTAATCTTTTATCATGGAATCACAATGATCGATCGAGAAAAAAATCATGGTGGCGGCTGGCGGTAATATCATGCGTAAGACTCCTCAAGAAGCATATGATTTGATCGAGAATATGACACAACATCATTTTCAGTGGGACGCCGAATTGTATTCTGACACTACTACTGGTGTGAGTGCTCATTATTCTGATACTACTTTTGCTATGAGTGCACGAGTCGAGATCCTATGCAATAACCACACCTTTTACTATTCAGAATCTAACGAGAGTGATGAGGATGAACCTTTAGTAGAAGAAAAAATTCAGACGTCGATTCTTCCTTTGAGTGGCAATCCCACTCCCTCTTCTGATTCTATGGTCGAGTCTCTCTCCCGACTTCCTACTTCCCTCGGGGGTAATGACTTTCATTTGGAGGAGACCGACACCCTTCTCTCTCATTCTGATGATTCTTTTGATACCAAAGAGGAGAGTAGTGGCAATCCCGTTTCTCATCACGATTATTCTCTCTCGGCTTATGAAGCCTTTTGCTTTGATATCGATCATATGGAAGAGACGAGTAGTGGCAGTACCACTTCCCATGCTTATATCTCTCTTCCCGAGTATGATTCGTTTCATTTTGAGAAGTTCTCCGGTGAACTCTCTCATATCATATCTCCTCCAGAGTATGATTATTTCCATTTTGATCTTACGAAAGATCTTGACTCGGGAGGAGACATGCTCTATCCTAAGAGTTTGCTCAATGATGACATCACCCCACCTCTCCCTCCCGAGGTTTTTATTGAAAATGAACAAAAGAGCTTTAATGTTAATATTCAAATTAAGGGAAATGATAAATTTGCTTTTGAGGATGAAGAGTTCATTATGATTATTATGAAAATATTTCTTCCGTTAATCACATTTGATGTGATTTCTTCTCTTCTTCACTCCACCGGGAGTGAGGATACCGTCTTTGACCCCGACATCTTCGTTTTTCGTGCCGAGTGTCCTTTCCATTTGCTCCCCCAAGATTAATTAAATTCGGGGCGAGTCTAAGCTATACGACTCGATAAAAAACAAGCGCTTATCGGGAGGCAACCCGGTACTTGTTATCCTTTTTTCTTTTTATTTTCTCTCTTTATTTCTTAGAAAAAAAGAGCACTTTGAAAAGACCAAAAATAAATAAATTGTCATATCCTTTTATCCGTCCTCCTACTACATTATACTATGACACTTCTTTTGAGTTTCAGGACTTATTAAGATTGTCAAATTTCTGGGCGTGATATTTGGACATGGAACGACGTTGCCATGGGCTTTTATCTTCTACATTATTATTTGCTCCGGTCAAGTTGATTCCCGGGATCGAGTAGATTTTTCTTGGAAGCTGAGGCTGAGCTCCACTAGACATACACGTTACTACCGATCTACGAGTCTACACTAGGGGAGTTTTTATGTTCTTTGATCAGATGCTTATATTGTTTTCCCATATTCACATTCAGAAACGTTGCGTTTCTTTTTTTCGTTCTAAATGTGGGGTTGGCATCCTGTATTTAGAACATTGAGGGTAATGTTCAGTTCTAAATGTGGGGTGAAATTATTATCCTTATGATCATAATGTGCCTAATTGTTTGTTTTTAAGCAACCCCAAAATTGTGCCATATTTTTTAAATTTTTTAAAAAATGTTTGCTAATTTTTTTGTTTTTTCGAATTTTGCCTAAAATTTTAAATTAGTTTGATATACAAAAAAAAAATTAAAAAATAGTAATGGATCAATTTTGAGGCATTGTCGAACTTTGAGCTTTTTAATAACTTATAATTTTACCTTATGAGTTTGTAAATTTGGTTGATAAGTAATATAATTTTACTTTTTGCACCAAAAAAAATAACTTATAATTTAATTTCATATCAGTTTTTGTTTGATGAGATGTGTGATTGCTTAGGATCAAGTTTTTACTTAGCTTAATGTTTTTGATGATTTTGCTCGAGGATGAGCAAACCTTAAATGTGGGGTAATGATGAAATCACGATTATACATGTTTTATTACCAAAAGTGTCCCCATTTATGCTAATATATTTAACAATATTATGGGTTTTATTGCAAATATTATGTCTATTCATTATTTTGTTTTTAAGGTACGTTCGAGAAATATCGGAGCAAATGAGAAGCAAAAGTGAAGCATAATGATGATTTATTGAAGATTAGAAGATATTAAAGATGTTTAGAAGATTGTCGGAGCTTAATCAAAGATTTATAAATCTTAAGTGGAAGTTCAAGATAAAGCCCGATAAAATAAGCCCAAGTAATGTAATGGTCAATGCTAGACTTGAAGACCGAGCTTGGAAGAAATCTGTCAAAATATCGGTCCAAGATTGATTTATGTAGACATACCAAAAGGTCATTTACGGAGTGGAGTAAGAAATCTTGAGTGAAGCGAAGCTATACAACAAAGGTCATGGAAATTAAATCCATCTTCTAGAAAAACGCCACTTCATTTTTTATAAATACTCCCAACGTTCAAATAAAAATAAAGACTAGTAGATATCTACACGAACCAATCAAATGAAGCCACCCACGTCACCATCCATTCTTCCCATCTTGTTAGGGTGGTGGCAACCTTGCGGTTTGCAAGGCTCGGCAAGTGTTGCCGATCGGCAAACACCATTGCCAATCAAGCGGCAAAGGAAATTCGGCACCTCTTGCGGTAGATTTCACCGATTCGGTGGGGAGGTTTTCAAGATACATGTTACCGTTTGGCATTAAATTGGAGGAGCGTGCATCGGTTTGAAAAAAAAAAAAAAAAAAAAAAAAAAAAAAAAAAAGTATATACAACATATTCTTTCAAACTCACAAACCAAATCAAACTCACAAAAAAAATCACAAATCAAATCAAAATAACAATACACAATTTATTTAACCATGTCAATGTCTTCTTCCTCATCGGACGAGATCATTATTCCCCCGGATTCGTTCGAAGAATGGTTATCCGGAAGTACGTTTGAAACCTTTTTAGCAGCAATCGAAGGTCTTGAAGATACGGCTAGCTCTACCGACACCCGTGGTTATGTCCAACGTTTTCGTGAAAAAGCTTTAGAAACTCTTTTAAATGATTATTTTGTTGAACAACCCAAGTTTAACGAAAGCGTTTTTCGTGATCGTTTTCGTATGAGTAAAAATTTGTTTTTAAAAATTGTTGATGATATTGAAGCCCAATTCGAATGGTTTCAACCGGGTCAAGACGCGATTGGCCAAAATAGTTTCACGCCATTACAAAAATGTACATCCGCAATTCGACAACTCGTAACGGGTGAACCTCCGGATAGATTTGATGACTATCTAAACATGGCACGAAGAACGTCAGGTTGTTATTTTAATTAAATTATTTCGTTATTAATTTTTTTTAATATTTCGTTATTATTTTTTTTTAAATTGTTTTCGTTATTATTATTTTTTTATAATAGTTTAGTTATTATTTTTTCATTATATATTTCGTTATTATTTTAGGAGAATGCCTTGATAAATTTTGCGATGCGATTATAAAGTTATATGGTCGAGAGTTCTTACGTAGGCCTACAAGTCATGACGTAGCATGCTTATTCAATGTGCATGAAGAAAAACATCATATTCCGGGAATGCTTGGTAGCATTGATTGTACGCATTTTATTTGGCGCAATTTTCCTACACACTTAAGAGGCCAATATAAGAGAGGTGATCACCAATACCCGACTATTATGCTTGAAGCGACTGCTTCATATGATTTGTGGATTTGGCATTCGTTTTTTGGTCCTCCCGGTTCAAACAACGATATAAATGTTTTGAATCAGTCTCCATTGTATGTTAATGAACGAAATGGAACGACACCAAACAGTTCATTTTTATTGGGTGGAGGCTTTACAAACGTGGATACTATCTTACCGATGGAATCTATCCAAAGTATTCAAAATTTGTTAAAGCATATCCGTATCCAACTGACCCAATGGAAAAGAGATTCAAGAAAGTACAAGAGTCTGCAAGAAAGGATATCGAACGAGCATTTGGTCGTCTAAAAGGAAAATGGATGATTCTCAGTCGACCTCTTCGAGCTATGTCGGTTCAAAAGATTCGCCAACTGGTTTATACGTGCATTATATTGTGCAATATGATTTTGAAAAACGATGGTATGGCAATATCACCGGTTCATATAATGGATCCGCCGGTAACTCCAGTTTACGATGATACTGTGCTACATGAGTTACTTGACGAAGATATCCATAATCGTCTTCGATATGATCTTACGAAGCACGTAGCGGCTCAAGACTTATCATACCTCGATGATTAGTGATTTCCTATTTTTTGTTGAATTTATGTTTTTTTTTTAAGGATTATGTAATAATTATTGAATTATTATTAATAAAATAGTTGTTTTTTATTCATGTTTTTTTAATTTAACTTTTATTATTGATATATATTTAATGCTTGATTTGACAAAAAATTAGGCAAGATTGCCACTAAAAAGAATGTTTAAGCAAGATTAGGAAAAAATGTGTTGGACAAACTTGATTGGTTGTTTTCTTTAAAAGAGGCAAAGTTGCCACCCCTTATGGTGTGATGCATTGCACGGGATTATCCTCCATCTCCATCCAACGGTCAGAATTTCGAAATATGCAACGGTTATATCTTTCCAACGTTCGATTCGTCTGAGGTTTATTTAAGAAGAGATCGAATTCATTTAGAGGACATCAACTTTATTTTAATTCTCATTTTCAATTTTCAGTTTTAATAACTTTCAATAAATGTAGGGTGTGTTTGTTTTTTTAAAAAAAGTCTTACTAGCCCTCTTACTCTTACTAGTAAGAGGTGGGCAGATGTTTTGCTTGTTTGTTTTTTTTCTTTTGAGTCAGACCCAGTTAGACATATAAAATCTTACTCAGTAAGAGGTGGGGGACGTCTTACTGCCTCTTACTCGATAAGAGAGATTGAAGACTCGTGTTAATATAATATATTTTATGGTTTATTAACTATATTATATTTATGATAAAAAGTCTTATTTCATATTTACACAAGTTACTTAAATAAATTGCAGAAACAAGCACTTAAAATCATTCGAACAATTATATAAAAACAAACAACATTATTTCGTTTAGAGTTAGACGTTCTATCCACCTCTTACTAGTAAGATGTGGTAGTCAGATTCATACCTAAAACATCTAAATGAAACAAACACACCCGTAGTCTACAATTATCTTTTTGTATTAGCACACATTTAAGTGTGCAAGTGTAACTATCATCATTTTTATTTAATTTCCTTGCAACTTTTTCATATTGTAATCAAGACAATCATTAGCATTTAATTTCCTTTTACTACATCTTTTCATTTGTATGAGGTTCCAACATTAATTTCTTCATCTCTTAATGTTCACTTTAATAAAATTTCTTTCTTTGTTTCTTGTACTTACGTAATCCGAAAATCTCAATATGGTTACTTGAAAACAATCTT
Source organism: Artemisia argyi (assembly GCA_030686995.1). Taxonomy (NCBI): domain Eukaryota; kingdom Viridiplantae; phylum Streptophyta; class Magnoliopsida; order Asterales; family Asteraceae; genus Artemisia; species Artemisia argyi. The sequence goes on along the minus strand of CM060709.1, from coordinate 43,834,642 downwards.
TTAGCTTTACTTGTGAGTTGTGAGAGCTTAACCTCTCTTATTTAGTTACTAATCATCCTTTTAAATCATTTTTATTTATAAAGTTTCAAACTTTTTTTTCTCGTTTTTAGCATAAATTCAATGTTAGTTAGTTTTTAAAATTAAAATTTTAGCTTTTAATTAAATATAAGTTGCAAACTTTATTTCTTCATTCACCTCAAATTCACAAAAAGTTTCAAGCTTTTGAAGATTAGTCGAAGATTAAAGGGTAATTAAGGAGATTTAGGAATATTTGGGTATAATTAAATAGCTTTGGATGCGCTTTATGTTCGAGAGTTCATCGTCGTCGTCATATTTAATCCATCCCGGTGCTTTCTCATCCGTATTCTTATTCTCTTTTTATTATGTTTATTGTCGTATTTTGTTTAATTAGGATTGCCATGTTTAGTTTTATTATTATGCCTTTTAGCGATATTAGGATGCTAGAATAGATTTATTGATATACTTGTTTGGTGATGGGTTGATTTGAGGTGGTGATTAATTAGTGATTTGGAGAGGATTATTATGAGTTAAGTTAACACTTTTGATTCAAACGATAATTCGGCCCAAAAACATTGTTTTAAATAGTTATAAAATTTATTTTAACTAAAATTGAAAAATGGAACCGGTGACCAATAAACTTAGACTAGCATGTAAATTAATCCAAGGGTCAAATTTCTTATCTTAAATTATTAATCATTCAATTCAAATTAGCAATTAGTCATCACTAAGAATCAACCGTAATCCAAACAAGTATATTTCCTCATTTATATATTTGTCGTTATCATTTTAGCTTATCGCGTAGTTTATCCTTAGTTTGCCTTAGTTATTATTTGTCTTAGAATTCCCTTTAGTTTCCCTTAACTTTTCTTAGTTTTATTTTGTCTTAGTTCCCTTTAGTTTTCCTTTTAATTGTTATTTTACCTTAGTTATTATTTGTCTTAGTATTCCTTTCATTTTTTATTAGTCTATAATTAAATCCCAAATAGAGATATCTAAGCATTCAACAAGAACTATAACATGAATCTCAATTCACCATTCCTTTAGAACAACACTCGGGAGATCAATGCTTACCGTGATACTTAGGTATTTAGGTTCGTATCCGTATCTTTCCCTCCCCTTTACAAATAATTTTTGGTGGGCCCTACAACGACCTCATCAGTATGCTTATCTTATGAAACTTAAGTCAATGAGGTCTTACATGAGCCTTGTGACTACTGTAAGCATCCATATATAATACCACCTCCGTCTCAAATTTATTGTCCATATTTCCGTTTTAGGATGTCTCAAAATAATTGTCCACTTTCCTTATTAAGTAAAAACTAGAGAATTTAGTGAAGGAATATATTCTATTTTAGTGGTTGAAAATTAAAGTGTCCCCACTTTTATTAAACTTTGTGATTTCTCACTCATGACAATCAATTTGAGACGGAGGGAGTAACATTTAATGAGTGATCAAGAATATAGAATCATGTGGAACAAAGCTAAAAACACCTATCCTTTTTAATAATGACAATTGATAATCGAGTAATTTCGAATCATTACCAGAAATTGCACGGCCCCATTGATCACATTCACATGCTACTGCCCATGCGAGGGTGTTGCCCATTAATCTGCGTCAGCAACTCCCTCTAGGAAGTTACAAATAGATAAAGACTTGGCATAGATTGTAGAGAGTCAAATGTGTTTTGCTCAAGTCATATTCAATACGCGATTACTTTTAAATTTTGGTAGTTAGTAATATACTAAAAGATAAACCACCGTGAATTGTTATTAAGTAAAAGATAAACCACCGTGACACTATTGTTATTGAGTTGACTTGTAATTATAATTTTAAGGGTGTTTGTTAACGTAAAATTAATTTTAAGTTTGTCGATTTTATTTTATTTTGTTAGACTGACTATTAGTTTACGGTTGAAAAATTTTAAGAGAAAGTTAATTATTATTTTTATTGACGCTGATTTCATTTTTATTTTGTTAGGCTATTAGTTTACGCTTCGAAAATTTTAAGAGAACGTTAATTATTATTTTTAAGGTTGCCGATTTCATTTTATTTTGTTAGGCTACATATAAAGTGACCTTAACACGCGTTGTTATTTTTACTTAAAAGCACTAAAACTACCAGGTACCCAAATGTCACTCTAAACCTTGTTATTCATCTTTCCATCCTAATTATAAAAACCTTCGCCATACATGCTCATTCATTCATTATTTGGTTATAGTGATTTATTTATAGTATATTTGATACTATACCCCTACCCTTATCGGCCTATATTCATTCATTCTAGTTATAGTGCTTTAGTCATAGTACATTTGATACTATACCCCTACCTTTATCGGCCTATCTTCCAGGTATCCGTACTTTCACTTCCCCATCTCTTCATTGGCTGAGTATACCTTATCAACAAATCTCTATATCAATTTCGTTAGTAACACTGATTTTTAAACGTTGATTTTCTATACTATACCTTTATTGGATCTGATTTTCTGATCCCCAAAACTAACCACAATGTTTCTAATCTAAAAACTTTTCATTAGCTGAGACACTCTATGTTACCAAGTTCCACTCAAACCTTAGTTGGTGTTTGGAATGTTTGTAAAAGAGATTATGCATTTGCACAACTGGATTTGTCTCTAAAAAATAACAGATAATAACTTTTTTTATGATGCCAAACACTACTTTATGACTTTTTTCTTTGCAAACTCACTAATGAAAAACCGTTCCAATCTATTTAACCAATATCAAAACCCACAAAAGTAACAAACGTAAGTTCATATATTATAACTTGATGCTTAAAAACTAAACGGGTCAACTCCCAAAAGCAAATCAACAATCAGTATGATTCAAATTATTACTAACGACCTTGGAATAGGTGACTTACTTCATCTACTAACCGCTCTTTTGAAGTGTTTTACATTCTAAGATGTTCTTGTCTAACTTCTATGCACAGCTTTCCACATTTGTGCGAGGAGAACCTGCGTAGCAAAAGAGTTTAGATACATGTTTATGAAGTTTACTGCCCATTATCATGTGGTAGTATCTCGGTTCGATTGTATTCATGAAAAAATGGTGAATACATAAATACAAATCATAAACCAATGATACCAGATAATAGACCATCTTTGGCCTTCCTTTTCTGTCGTTACAACAATAAATGCTTTGGGCTTCAAGTGGCCTTGAAGCAACTCACTGCCTTCTTTGTATATCTGTTTCATCTATGGGTTCTGTTATCAGGTGTTATCAGACTTTTGTTCACACTCTCCAAAGTTGCAAAAAATTCAATCATAAGACAATAAAAAACAAACATCAACCACTTGTTAAGCTCACATGCATACTGATTCATGCCTGTAGATGTGAGAGTGGAAATTAAATAACCTAAAGTAATAATATCAACTTCATTAAAAACCTCTTTTGTATTCACATTAATCTAAATAAATTGAAATAAAAAAATTACTTAATCGGCCAAAAAGATCGAAAACAATGGTTACTAAAAAAGAAAAAAAGAAAAAAAAAAGATTACATACAGGAAATATTTTCAAAATGACCCATGTATAGAATAATGGCCCAAGGAGAGAAGAAAAGTCCATTGTCCTGTTAACGAAAAGATGTATAATATAAATATCAAAGCTAAATGTTAGAACCTTGTCGTGTGCTCTACTTTCGTCTTCAAGATGTTGGAGGAAATCCATGACCATAGGATCAGTCCATGGGCATCCTAAGGGAGCATTCTCGCCTGCAATGGGTTCGCCTGTAAACTAAAGTGATACAAAAAAGATTTTTAATGAAAGATGTACAACATTTTTGTAACTTTTATGTGTAGAATTTGACATTCTTCTATTTACGTACCTTGATATCTTCATGAGGTATCGCACTATTAGGTGTGATTGGGTCATTTTTTGCCTAAAAGTCGCAAAGACTTTTAATTAGATTCACATTTTTCTAAAAGAAATGAAGAGCAAATATTTTATGCAAAGTAAGGGTGTGCGCGTTGTTGGTTGTGAACAAATCGGAGCAGACCAAGAGAAGATTCCAAGTTTATTGGTTTCATAGTTGATCATGTGTGCTGAGAAGATTCCGAGTTTAGTACCTGCTGGAGCATCATAGTTATTCCTCCTCTGATATGGGCTGGGGCCATTTTGGATTGATACAGTGGTATACAGCGGTATCAAAATGGTCGTTTTTGGTGGTTCGGATAATTAACCAACAGGGTGTGATCTGTTTATGGTTTGGATCATTTTTTTGTTCATTTATTTTAAACTTGATTATAATAAAAATATTTTATTAAGGTTGCAAGTACTATCATAAACAGCTACTCTGTATTAGTAAACATGTCCAAGTTAAATCAACCTGATGAATTTTCTTTTCAATATTTCTTTAAAAGACTATTTTCTTTTCAACTATATTATGACGAGCATATTAATGCAAACATGTAGCTGCTGCTATGGCGATATGAATTCTCACGGCTCCTGCAATAAAATGAAAAAAATATTTATATTTATATATATGTATTGTCTTGATCCGGCGGCTTAGTTATTTAAAAAAACAAAAAGGAAAACCTGCATATGTTGCTTTGGCAATACAAATGCTCGGGAGCACGACTGCTTTGGCGATACGAATGCTCTGGAGTACGGCTGCTTTGGCGATACGAATGCTCGCTACTGAAATAAAATGAAAAAATAAATAAATAATTATTTATAAAAAAAAGCAACTGCTATGGCGATCTGAATGCTGGTGTAGCTTGGCTTCAGATTCAGATTCTTTTTGTGACCGAATCTTCTTATCTGGCTCAAGAAATACCAAACACTAACATTAATAATTAAATACACTATACAAAAAAACAATTATTTTAGTAATAACACCTGAACTACTCCAAGCTACATAATTTCTTTTCTTGAACCGCCTACTCCGTTCAGGATCTGAATTGTGATATCTTCTATCGTGTTTCGGTGGTTCGGATAATTAACCAATGGTCGAGGATCGTTTTCTATAAAAATCGGTTATAGTTTAGGTGTTTATTTACCTAGTTCTCTATAACCTTGGCTCTGATACCAATCTGTAACACCCCCAAAATTTGGTACAGCGGAAGACTCAACAAGCTTTCGGGGTGCTACGGGGATTGGTATCCATTCAAAGTCATGAAAGAACGAGATAGAGTAAACATAAGAAAAACTCAACCAAAACGGGGTTTTAAAGTTTACATTCATCCCAAATTTATCCAGAGTAAGGCCCAAAAGAAAGAAACGTAGGTCCACAATTAAATATCAGAGTTTTAGAAAAGTAGATCCATAAACCAGGTGCCATAGCCAAGCCTTCGAATCCAAGCATCCAAATCGTCACTTAATTACCTGAGAAAACGTGCTAAAAGTCAGCTTTCGCTGGTGAGATCATAGGTTTAAATTCATAATTCAATATAGTGGACATATACGCAAAACGCTTGCTAGTTAGACTAGGGATTCACTAAAAACCTGCGGATACCCTCCGCTCCAACATAAATACACGGATACCCTCCGTAAAAAAAACCTGCGGCTACCCTCCGCCCAATCATATATACACGGATATCCTCCGTAATAAACCTGCGGATACCCTCCGCCCAATCATAAATACACGGATAACCTCCGTAATATCATAAATACTCGGATAACCTCCGAAGTATCAAAAGTCCTATAGGTGCACACTATAGTATCTAAATAAGCCAACCTTGAATAGTACACACGAAACTATGTGACTAAAGTTGACAATTCATCAGTATCTAAATAAGCCAACCTTGAATGGTGCACACGAAACTATGTGACTAAAGTTGACAATTCATCAGTATCTAAATAAGCCAACCTTGAATAGTGCACACGAAACAATGTGACTAAAGTTAACAATTCATCCTAGTCCATACGCATAGCAAGTTTTAGAAAGAATATAAAAGCGATAATAGTCCACATAAAATAATTTGCACGTTTCTCACCCCAAGTATTGAAAACATAGTTCAAGAGTAAAAAGTGGGGCTATGACTCACCTCAAGTCCAGAAAATCCTAAAAAGAAATCGATAGAAGTAAGACGTATCACAACTCAAAAGACGGCAACTACGGACTCAGCACGACCTAACAATATCAACTCGTTCAGAAATCATTTCCTCAAAATCAAATATTCCAAAACCCGAACGTATTCCATTTTACTTCCGAAAATCCATTTCTCGTATAAATCTCGTATTAGTTTGGAGTTTGGCGTTTGGTATCCATGCGGGTGGTGGGTCGACACAACTCAAACCAAGAAATCACAACGAAAATAAATAATAAAACCATCTATAGGTCTAATATTAGTCCGATCTATTATTTAAATAAATCATCGTAGATTATCAAATCCGTCGATTTGATAATCTCCCCATATTTATTTACGTAATATATCACTCTAAGATTATACCCAAACCTAAATCATATTGCACGTAAAGTACTACATGATAATTATCAAAGCTTAATAAATTCCCTAGATATATCGTCAAGCTTACCAAATTCGTCAATTTGGCAAACCTCGCGAGATATTTAGTAATTCATTATTCTCGTACGCATACCACAACCTATGGGCGTCGTAGGATACAATACCCATTAATATGCTCATTTCATATAACTAAATAGACCCTATTTAATCCGTCGATTAAATAAGTTACATAGTTATAGTAAATGGACGTATTAACGTCACATATCCGTGACAAACACGAAAGGTCATAAAGCAATAGTATAGCCCACTTGGACTCAAGTGACCACAATCCCATATAACTCGATAGTTTCCTCGTTTATTTAAAAAAAAAGCATTTTATTTAATAATTATCCAACGTACAAGATTTCGTCGTTATTTATAGTCGTTTAATTATAATAACGCTCCCGACAATTATTACACTACTTTCATAGTATAATATTTATAGTCACGTTATTGTTATAATATTACTCGTGATCTTGTTATTATTAATATACGCATTTATATATTTATATATACGTTATTCGCGTCTATATACTTATATAAACGTTTATATTACCAATAATATTACTACGAGTTTTATTATTAGCGTTTGTTTATAAATATCTATCGAGTCATAAGAGATGGTCACATGTCCGAGTCATCACTCTCGGCTCATTGTCCAAGTCCAAACAATAATAAACAACACAATCAAGTAATCAATCTCCGTTCAACAATAACCATAACCACAACTCCGAAATCAATATTACAAATCCAAATACTCCCCTCCAAGCTCAAATATAACCATGAACAATAATAACAAAACGACAACATAATAATCGACAATATGAACCGGAAGACCCATTTGGGTCTCGGCTAAACTCCACGAGTCAAGATGACTCAAGTTTATGACCACTAGGGTCTCGGATAAGCTCATCCGAGCACAACAAATCAACCAAACGGACCCTTATGGTCGCGACCTCACAAGAACAACAACAAGAATCCATATAGCAATCAAGACTCAAGCAAAACAATACTCCACAAACATCAACATCCTTGCTACCATGACCAGGAGCCCAAAACCATCAATAAAACCATGTTGGCTCGAAAATAAAAACCAAGCCGAGAGCTATAGCTCTCGGTTTCACCTCGACCCAAAAAAAAAACACCAAACCCGTATACCAAACTTATTAGAAATCATGTTTCAATCAAAACCCATATGTATTTCGTGTTTTTTATTCATAAACCAAAGAGAATATCTTTAAGTCGTGACCCTAGGTCACGTTTTTATCAAAAATACGAGTGAAACTCGTCTCACCTTTGATCCTTAAAACCCAATACGTGTCAAACTTCGAAAACAAGAAGATGGTGATGATGTAGGTGATGATACGAGATGAAATAAGGGGTTAAAGGGCGCGTGTAGTAGTGGATCTAAGAGAATAGATGATGAGGATTTGTTTGGTGGCTCGTGAGTGGTAGAGGATGGCGGTGTGGCGGCTACAGTGGCCGGAAATGGTGGCGGCTAGGGTTTATTAGTTGATGAAGATGGAGGTGTGAGATAAGAGAGAGAGATGAAGATGTTGGTATGGTTGTGTTTGTTTTTGGCAGATTCCACAAGGACCAATTTTTGTAGTATACTCTTATAAAAATGTATTAATAATAATAATAATAATAATAATAATAATAATAATAATAATAATAATAATAATAATAATAATAATAATAATGGTAAGATGGGTGGGTGTAAAACACACGGACCAAAACCCGTAACTTTATAAAATACTCCAACTCTTTCTCGAACCGAGCTCGTTCCCAAATTAATTAAAATCTCACGATACGTTCCATAAATAAATATATATTGTCGAATTCGTAAACTCGAGACATAAAATTTCTGTTAGGTTATCTAGTGCCGGAGTCAACGTAGTGCCAAATAAAATCTCGAAATAAATACTCATCACATCGATAATCCAGATTCGATTCCATAAAATATTTTAGATATAATCAACCAAAATATTGGTTTTACATGTTCGTTACGAATAAAATTCCAAATATAAATTTATAAACGAACTTTAATGTAATGCGGGTTTTCAAAATAACTCCCTAATTTGCCAGTTGTCACATCCTCCCAGCCTCAGAAGAAACCCGTCCCGGGTTTCTCTCAGAATAAACCATCTACGAAGTGAAAAGCTTCGGATATCTTTTTCGAAACTCATCCTCACGTTCCCACGTGAATTCCGGTCCATGCCGCGAATTCCAACGAACTTTGATGAGTGGAATACGACTTCGCTTGAGTCGTTTAATTTCATGATCCAAAATCTCAATCGGCTCTTCCACAAAGTTCAAACTCTCATCCACACGAATATCCTTCATCGGTATAACCAGCGTTTCATCAGAAAGACATTTCTTCAAATTACTAACATGAAACACATCGTGAACTTTACTCAATTCCTGTGGTAATTCCAACCGATAAGCCACAGGCCCAATTCTCTCCAAAATTAGAAATGGTCTAATATAGCGGGGGTTGAGTTTACCACGTTTCCCGAAACGTATCACACCTTTCCAAGGCGAGACTTTCAGCATCACTTTGTCTCCAACCTGGAACTCTAGGGGTTTACGTCTCTGATCGGCGTAACTTTTCTGCCTATCTCTAGCTGCTTGTAAACGCTCAAGAATTTGAGTAACTTTCTCAGTAGTCTCCAATATAAGCTCAGGGCCAGTGAGTTGGCTATCTCCAACTTCAGCCCAACCAATAGGTGAACGGAATTTACGGCCATATAAAGCTTCGAATGGTGCAGCTTTAAGACTTGTATGGTAGCTATTGTTATAGGAGAACTCCGCAAGGGGTAGATACTTCTCCCAGCCTTTAACAAAGTCTATTATGCATGCACGAAGCATATCCTCTAAAGTTTGAATAGTCCTTTCACTTTGACCGTCGGTTTGGGGATGATATGTAGTACTCATATCAAGTCTCGTCCCCAAAGCGGTTTGAAGTGATCGCCACAAAGCTGACGTGAAACGGCTGTCGCGATCAGAAATAATCGATATAGGAACACCATGACGAGAAATAATTTCCTTAACATACAACTTCGCAAGTTTGTTGACACTATCATCTTCACTAATAGCCAGGAAATGAGCAGACTTAGTCAATCGATCCACAATTACCCAGATAGCATCACAACCGCTAGCTGTCCTCGGTAATTTGGTAATAAAGTCCATCGTAATCCGCTCCCACTTCCAAACCGGGAGTTCTGGCTGCGTCAATAATCCTGACGGTCTTTGGTGTTCTGCCTTAACTTTCGAACATGTCAAGCACTTGCTAACGTATAACGCTATATATGCTTTCATGTTTGGCCACCAATGTAACTTCTTTAGATCCTGGTACATCTTCTCAGACCCAGGATGAATAGAGTACCTTGACTTATGCGACTCATGCATAATCAACTCTCGAATTCCTCCGTATAATGGTACCCAACTTCGGTCTCCAAAACATAATATTCCATCAGAACGCTTAACAAATCCCTTCTCATTTTCTGCCATCCCAAATATATTCTCAGCTGATCGGTTTTCTGCTTTCAAAGCTTCCGTTTGAGCTTCTAATATTTGAGACGGTAACGGCGATACGATAGTCATTCCCAATGACCTAACTCGTAACGGTGGTATCCTCTCCTTTCGACTAAGAGCATCAGCAACGACATTTGCTTCACCAGGATGGTAACGAATTTCCCAATCATAATCGCTTAGCAACTCAATCCAACGTCGCTGTCTCATGTTGAGCTCTTTTTGATTCAAGATGTGTTGTATACTTTTATGGTCGGTAAACACAATACACTTGGTTCCATACAAGTAATATCTCCATATTCTCAAAGCAAAAACCACAGCACCTAACTCCAAATCATGGGTGGTGTAGTTCTTCTCGTGCTTCTTAAGCTGTCGGGAAGCATAAGCTATCACCTTCTCTCGTTGCATTAACACAGCTCCCAAACCTTTATGCGAAGCGTCACAATAGATGACGAACTCCTCATTACTCTCAGGTAACGCTAAGATATGAACACTACACAACATCTCCTTAAGTAATTGAAATGCTTCTTCCTTATCTCCCCATTCGTATTTAACGCTCTTTTGAGTCAATTTGGTTAACGGTTTTGCTATCTTCGAAAATCCCTCAATTAATCTTCGGTAGTAACCGGCTAAACCCAAAAATTGACGAATTTCAGTTGGGGTTGTCGGTGCAGCCCAATCTTTAATAGCTTCAATCTTAGCGGGATCTACATGAACTCCTTGACTATCAATTACATGACCCAAAAATTGTACCGTTGGAATCCAAAATTTACATTTGGAGAACTTGGCATACAGTTTCTCCCTCCTGAGCAATTCTAAGGTGAGTCTTAAATGCTCCTCATGCTCTTTCTCACTCTTCGAATATATTAGAATATCGTCGATGAACACGATCACAAATTTATCTAAGTAAGGCTTACACACCCGATTCATGAGATTCATGAATATCGCCGGTGCGCTAGTCAACCCAAACGGCATCACTTGGAACTCGTAATGCCCGTAACGGGTTCTGAAAGCCGTTTTCGGAATATCTTCCTCGCGAACTCGAAGCTGATGATATCCCGATCTCAAATCGATCTTTGAGTACACACTCGATCCTTGAAGCTGATCGAACAAATCGTCGATCCTTGGTAACAGGTATCTATTCTTCACCGTTAACTTGTTCAACTCTCGATAATCAATACACATACGAAACGATCCATCCTTCTTCTTCACAAATAATACCGGGGCTCCCCAAGGCGAAGAACTTGGTCTTATAAATCCTTTTTCGGCTAACTCCGCCAATTGTTTCCACAACTCTTCCAGTTCAGTGGGTGCAAGTCGATAAGGCGCTCGTGCCACGGGTGCAGCACCAGGTATTAACTCAATCTGAAACTCTACTTGTCTAGTAGGCGGGATTCCCGGCAAATCATCGGGAAATACATCCGGAAAGTCACGAACTATAAGCACATCTCTAATGCATTTTTATTTCTTCTCCTTCTCTCCTTTCTCAGAGATTTGAGCTAAGAAAAGGCAACATCCTTTTTCCATTAGCTTCGGTATCTTAGTGCAAGAAATGACAGCTAATCTGGAGGGGCTCCTCGAACCTTTTCGATCTCCTTGTATATTCAGAATCTCTTTGCCGTAAGGCACACGCATGATCTTCTCATCACAAATTATATGAGCACGATACTTCGACAACCAATCCATACCAATGATGACATCGAAACTTCCTAACGTGACGGGTAAAAGATCTATGTTGAAAGGGTGATTCAAGAAATTTATCGTGCAACCGCGAATGATAGTCTTAATTCTTTCTATGTTTCCGTTAGCTAACTCCACATCGTAACCAATTCCTAAGGCCATCGGGGGTTTCTCTAATAAGGGTGCAAATGTAGTGGACACAAAACTTCTATCGGCACCAGTATCAAATAGTATGGAAGCATAACGATTATTGAGAAGGAACGTACCAGTAACGACGTTCGGATCTTCTCCTCTCTCATTCCAAATTGCATACACTCTCTCTTGAGCAGCTCCTACTTCCACACATTGGTCCCCATTGTCATGACGTCCACAGTTTCCTCCAGCTCCACGATTTCCATGATTGTACCCATTACCACCCGATCCTTGATTTCCTCGGTTCCACGATCCTCTACACTCATTCCTAAAATGTCCTTTCTTTCCACACCCAAAACAAGTAACATCTGCCTTATTTCTAACTTCAGGAGTAGCTTGAACCATAGCAAGAGGTCGAGCCCTACAGTCCTTAGATGCGTGTCCTTTACTTGTGCGGTTCTGACATATTACACTACACCATCCAGAATGATTCTGGTGGCAACGACCACACTTGGGCGTATCACCATTTTGGTTCCTCTTATCTCCATTTCCAATAGTATAAGCTCTAGCAACAGCTTGTCGCTTGTTTAGGTGATCATTACCCTTAGAGTGATGATCCATGTTTCTTTTTCCATTCTTATCCTTCTCAGCTCCTTCCATACTAACGAGTCCATCAATTGTTGAGCGATCGTGATAGCCTCATGAATATTTGCAGGTCTAGCAGCAATCACATCGTTCCTTGTAGCCATAGGCAACCCATCGGTATACCGCTCAATACTTTGAGTCTCAGTCCTAACCATATCTGGGCAAAGCAAGGCTAACTCTCGGTAGCGACGGTTGTAAGTCGCCATATCAGTACCTTTCACCTTGTGATTCCAGAACTCAATCACTAGCTTCTTAACCTCATTCCTTGGGCAGTAAGTCTGAATCATCAAAGACTTTAATTGCTCCCAAGTCATGGCATAGGCCACTTCACTCTCAACTGAATTTCGGTAATTGTTCCACCAAGTTAAGGCTTCGTCCTTAAAGGTGAAAGAAGCAAACTTTACCTTTGCATTCTCTGCACAGTTGCTGACATTGAACACCGACTCAGTTTTCTCTATCCACCTGACCAAGTAGACCACTCCTTCAGTTCCTCCAAACTCAATGGGTCCACAGATTCGAAAATCCTTGTAGTTACAACCATTAGTACGAACAGGTGGAAAAGTTCCAGCAGAGTTGTTGGAATGATTCGACTCAGCTAGTAGCTCAGCAACTCGTTGCTCCACAAGTTGATTGATCATGGCCTGATTCACAATAGGGGTATTCGGTAGCACATGATCATTGTCTCCCTGGACATCAACATTTTGATTCCTGTTGTTGTGGTTAGTGGTGTCCAGGTTATCAGGAGTAGGGGTTTCAACATTTCGAGTAGGACGGCGTCCTCGGCGACCAGGGGTAGTCGCGGTAGTTCCAGTTCGGGTAGCTCTGACAGGGTTTCGTCGTACACCCATTAATACAATACCAACACAATATCAACCACGCAAATAAGAACACAATTCTCCATGTACGCCAAAAACCGTAGAATATCATACGAGATCACCATCGTCCATACAAGTAGCGATCGATACTTCGTTCCAAAATACCAAAAGACATAATAAATACTAATCGTTCCATATGAGACGAACACACAACAGAAATACATCAAAATAAGATAACTAGCTTATCTAACCAGACACTCCTTGGTGTAGAAAGCGACATGACTACATAGTCCAACTATCTAGCCACTACGCTGGCGGAGGCTCCTCAACTCCTGCCTCAAGCCATTCAGATCTCTCCACAGTGATCCCAACTCTACACTATGAGTATCACGATCTCTCTTGAGGTCTGCTACCTCTTTCTCCAAATCTGTGTTTCTCTGCCACAGCTTGCGATCTGCCTCGCGAGCCGTGATGAAACCTCTCTGTAAGCTCTCCATCTGCTCATGAATCTCCATCATACCTCTCATAATCGCTGTCATCCTGCCCACGACAGTAGTCATATCAACTCTCAACACAGCGATAAACTCTCCAATGACCATCTCAAGTCGGTCAGACATCCGCGAGATCCTCTCGCTTTGTGCAGTAATCCGAGTCCACATCCTACCAGTCTCACCCAACTCTGCATGCTCAGCAGATATCTCAGATGACGCGTCCGACGCCGCGGGACTAACAGGTGGTGAATCAAACGAAAACGGGTGATCAACTGAAATCGGCTCTAACGGATGTATCAGGGAATCGGGCTCCTCAGCATGAGTTGAAAGTGCTGGCGAACCATCATCATCAGGCATCTCCTCCTCTTGAGGATCATCCTCCTCCTCATCCTGAGCGTCATCATTCTCTTCCTCATCTTGAGGGTCATCATTCTCCTGCTCACTCTCGTACTCCTCATCGGAGGGGCACTCCATCAATCGTCGTCTTTGAGCAGGTGAACCACGAGGCGATAAAATCGGTGACTTAGGGCGACAATGGGACGATAAAGTAGTGGCTGAACGCATGACCATCACGTATGGGTCATCAGGGCCATAGTGATCTGTGCTGGGCGACGCGTACCAGCATGAACATCCTCAATAACATCGTACGAATAGGAGGTGATGGTTTGTGACAACGGCGTAGGGTAGGTGTAAGTGTTTCAAAACAACTAAACCACGAAACTCAAAATATCGTATCAAAATCATCATAAAATCCCAATTATATCATCTCAATAAAGAATTTCAAATACCGCATTACTAAAACATTTATAAAACAATTAAGCCATATAATTCCTCAAAATGCCATCGTATCACATAATCAATAAATCCCATATTCTCAAGTCATCTCAAAAGTCTCATTTCAATCATTATCTCATAATACCTCAAAATAATCGAAGATGCTTCGGCTTGGCGGGCTGGCGGGCAATGGTCGAGGATTGTTTTCTATAAAAATCGGTTATAGTTTAGGTGTTTATTTACCTAGTTCTCTATAACCTTGGCTCTGATACCAATCTGTAACACCCCCAAAATTTGGTACAGCGGAAGACTCAACAAGCTTTCGGGGTGCTACGGGGATTGGTATCCATTCAAAGTCATGAAAGAACGAGATAGAGTAAACATAAGAAAAACTCAACCAAAACGGGGTTTTAAAGTTTACATTCATCCCAAATTTATCCAGAGTAAGGCCCAAAAGAAAGAAACGTAGGTCCACAATTAAATATCAGAGTTTTAGAAAAGTAGATCCATAAACCAGGTGCCATAGCCAAGCCTTCGAATCCAAGCATCCAAATCGTCACTTAATTACCTGAGAAAACGTGCTAAAAGTCAGCTTTCGCTGGTGAGATCATAGGTTTAAATTCATAATTCAATATAGTGGACATATACGCAAAACACTTGCTAGCTAGACTAGGGATTCACTAAAAACCTGCGGATACCCTCCGCTCCAACATAAATACACGGATACCCTCCGTAAAAAAAACCTGCGGATACCCTCCGCCCAATCATATATACACGGATACCCTCCGTAATAAACCTGCGGATACCCTCCGCCCAATCATAAATACACGGATAACCTCCGTAATATCATAAATACTCGGATAACCTCCGAAGTATCAAAAGTCCTATAGGTGCACACTATAGTATCTAAATAAGCCAACCTTGAATAGTACACACGAAACTATGTGACTAAAGTTGACAATTCATCAGTATCTAAATAAGCCAACCTTGAATGGTGCACACGAAACTATGTGACTAACGAAACTATGTGACTAAAGTTGACAATTCATCAGTATCTAAATAAGCCAACCTTGAATAGTGCACACGAAACAATGTGACTAAAGTTAACAATTCATCCTAGTCCATACGCATAGCAAATTTGAGAAAGAATATAAAAGCGATAATAGTCCACATAAAATAATTTGCACGTTTCTCACCCCAAGTATTGAAAACATAGTTCAAGAGTAAAAAGTGGGGCTATGACTCACCTCAAGTCCAGAAAATCCTCAAAAGAAATCGATAGAAGTAAGACGTATCACAACTCAAAAGACGGCAACTACGGACTCGGCACAACCTAACAATATCAACTCGTTCAGAAATCATTTCCTCAAAATCAAATATTCCCAAACCCGAACGTATTCCATTTTACTTCCGAAAATCCATTTCTCGTATAAATCTCGTATTAGTTTGGAGTTTGGAGTTTGGCGTTTGGTATCCATGCGGGTGGTGGGTCGACACAACTCAAACCAAGAAATCACAACGAAAATAAATAATAAAACCATCTATAGGTCTAATATTAGTCCGATCTATTATTTAAATAAATCATCGTAGATTATCAAATCCGTCGATTTGATAATCTCCCCATATTTATTTACGTAATATATCACTCTAAGATTATACCCAAACCTAAATCATATTGCACGTAAAGTACTACATGATAATTATCAAAGCTTAATAAATTCCCTAGATATATCGTCAAGCTTACCAAATTCGTCAATTTGGCAAACCTCGCGAGATATTTAGTAATTCATTATTCTCGTACGCATACCACAACCTATGGGCGTCGTAGGATACAATACCCATTAATATGCTAATTTTATATAACTAAATAGACCCTATTTAATCCGTCGATTAAATAAGTTACATAGTTATAGTAAATGGACGTATTAACGTCACATATCCGTGACAAACACGAAAGGTCATAAAGCAATAGTATAGCCCACTTGGACTCAAGTGACCACAATCTCATATAACTCGATAGTTTCCTCGTTTATTTAAAAAAAAAAGCATTTTATTTAATAATTATCCAACGTACAAGATTTCGTCGTTATTTATAGTCGTTTAATTATAAAAACTCTCCCGACAATTATTACACTACTTTCATAGTATAATATTTATAGTCACGTTATTGTTATAATATTACTCGTGATATTGTTATTATTAATATACGTATTTAGATATTTATATATACGTTATTCACGTCTATATACTTATATAAACGTTTATATTACCAATAATATTATTACGAGTTTTATTATTAGCGTTTGTTTATAAATATCTATCGAGTAATAAGAGATGGTCACATGTCCGAGTCATCACTCTCGGCTCATTGTCCAAGTCCAAACAATAATAAACAACACAATCAAGTAATCAATCTCTGTTCAACAATAACCATAACCACTTCGTCAACACAACTCCGAAATCAATATTACAAATCCAAATACTCCCCTCCAAGCTCAAATATAACCATGAACAATAATAACAAAACGACAACATAATAATCGACAATATGAACCGGAAGACCCATTTGGTTCTCGGCTAAACTCCACGAGTCAAGATGACTCAAGCTTATGACCACTAGGGTCTCGGCTAAGCTCATCCGAGCACAACAAATCAACCAAACGGACCCTTATGGTCGCGACCTCACAAGAACAACAACAAGAATCCATATTGCAATCAAGACTCAAGCAAAACAATACTCCACAAACATCAACATCCTTGCTACCATGACCAGGAGCCCAAAACCATCAATAAAACCATGTTGGCTCGAAAATAAAAACCAAGCCGAGAGCCATAGCTCTCGGTTTCACCTCGACCCAAAAGAAAAACACCAAACCCGGATACCAAACTTATTAGAAATCATGTTTCAATCAAAACCCATATGTATTTCGTGTTTTTTTATTCATAAACCCAAGAGAATATCTTTAAGTCGTGACCCTAGGTCACGTTTTTATCAAAAATACGAGTGAAACTCGTCTCACCTTTGATCCTTAAAACCCAATACGTGTCAAACTTCGAAAACAAGAAGATGATGATGATGTAGGTGATGATACGAGATGAAATAAGGGGTTAAAGGGCGCGTGTAGTAGTGGATCTAAGAGAATAGATGATGAGGATTCGTTTGGTGGCTCGTGAGTGGTAGAGGATGGCGGTGTGGCGGCTACAGTGGCCGGAAATTGTGGCGGCTAGGGTTTATTAGTTGATGAAGATGGAGGTGTGAGATAAGAGAGAGAGAGAGAGAGAGATGAAGATGTTGGTATGGTTGTGTTTGTTTTTGGCAGATTCCACAAGGACCGATTTTTGTAGTATACTCTTATAAAAATGTAATAATAATAATAATAATAATAATAATAATAATAATTATTATTATAGTAGTATTATTAATATTAATGGTAAGATGGGTGGGTGTAAAACACACGGACTAAAACCCGTAACTTTATAGATATAATCAACCAAAATATTGGTTTTACAAGTTCGTTACGAATAAAATTCCAAATATAAATTTATAAACGAACTTTAATGTAATGCGGGTTTTCAAAATAACTCCCTAATTTGCCAGTTGTCACATTCTAACCTTGGTGAACATATGGCTCTCGAAGGGCTGCTTGATTGGAAAAGCTTGGTTTCCTCCAAAATAAGGAGTTCGTGGTTGCTTGATTGGAAAAGACAACCAAGGTTTAAGTGTCCTCGAAAATATTAGAGCTTCGCAATCATTGATTTTCCATACCTTTTCGAGCATGATCAATTTCGGTACTTATATCTATAACTGTTTCAGCAATGATTGGCAAAAATGTTCCTTCAAGGTTACCGATTTCATCTCCTTTTATATCTCCTTTTAATATCTTACACTCAAGCTAATGGCCAAGTTATAAGCTATAAATAACGAAAGGCATCCTCCAAAACTCATTATAAATGGACTCCCCCATATGTTGTAGTCAGCATGGGTATTGCGTCTGTTATTGACCTCCATTCCAGTAAAATGGGTTGATGTGGTTACGTATTATCTTAAAGGGTCAATGAGTAAAGGCAAATAGTTTAGCTATAACGTAATGTAATGCACTGAAGAGATAATGAATGCATTAATATCTTACACTCAAGCTAATGTCACATGCTACTTGAAGTTGAAGGGTCCCGGGTTGAGTGAGAAAGACCATCTTGTTTTCAGAACACGGATTGGTTTTGTAGGTAGAGTTGCTGCCATCAGCTTCCGAAGTGGTAATACCAACAATTTGAGCAGAAACTGATCATATATATAGTGGATTCTGGCGATAACTGAAGAAGTATATCAAGAAAGCCTGAATGCTACATGAGATTATTCCTAGAAACCATGTCATCCAGGTTCATATTTGTTTTGGTGAAACATCCCTGTTGTACAGCATAAACAGGCATTAGTCGACTGCTTAAAAACCCATTAAATTGAAACCGAATGAAGAAAATTACTATCCCATATGAATAATTTTCGGTGCTTGAAGTGGTTAACTACTCAACCAAACTAAATATGTCTAGCACATCAATAGAATGTTATAATTGTAGGCCTCTTATATGCCTTTAGCTGTAGATTAATGATTATTCCACAATGGTTTTAAGTTAACATCTGAATCTATTGGGCTAGCCTATTGCTTTGTATTTAAGGTGTTAATATTTTGACCCACTTAAAATAAAACTAATAATACAGTATCATATTTTTCTTCTACTAAAACCAAACCTACTAATGAACTAAGTCAGAAAATCATACTCATTTGTTGTGTGTTAGAATTCTGAAGCTCCAATTAAATGATCGTTACTCTTTTTCAGTCATCTAAGATAATTTCAAATGAGGGACATGATTAGTCAACATTATTGATTATTATAGGATAATTATATTCAAGAATTCCTTAATTTATAGAGTAAAACATGTCATTTTGTTATACACAGTATTACCTATTAGGAGCTTGAACCATTACTATGAACCAAAATTCGTAATCCACCACTGTGAGAACCTTTATAACCAACAGCAGGTACATCCGGGGTACATTCTATTACGTCACAAAAATCAATAGGCCTAGACCGAAAGAGTAGACAAAGGTAGTATCAGGGTTACATGAACAGCGCAAGGAAATTTACAGAAATCATAAGATGTAGATAAAGAAACACATATGCACAGCCATGTGAAAATTGATAGAAAGAAATACATTGAACTTACGTGAGGATAGGCCCCCCGTTGATATTGTTCGGAAATAAGAGGGCTTGCTAAAGATGATGACTCAGATACCACACTAAGGGGAGCACTACCAACCGGGGTAATAGGTATAACTGCTAGAGAGCTTGAAGAAACACCATTAGCTGAGCTAGCAGAAGCTGAAGGTTGGTCAACTGCAGACGGGGATAAAGTGGCTGGAGACCGAGTCCCTCTAGACGCTTCTTTCTCAGCCTGCTCACGATCCAACTAATCACACACAAACCAAATATTAGAGCCGAAACAGTTTTGTTCCCATGGAGAGTAAAGAACGGCAAGGTATTCCATTTAGATTGCTTCGTATCCTTCTTGTAATAGTATATGCAAAAGTATGAATATAGCAGATTAACAATTACAAATAATATGTAACAACACAGTTGGATATCAAGTTAAAAGCACGAATAGGTGTACTTTTTACCCTCTGCTGTTGTGAACTCTTTCCAAACAGTAGATGCATCGGCCGCAAGTGCAGCAGCCCCACGGTTGGTCTTGTGGGGGATCATCCTACATATACAGAAAAAATAAAGTTAATGATTAAAACAACTCCGGCAGCTATAACTCATCCTACACCATTAAAAGGTCATATCACAATACATTAAACTACAACTTCATAACAAAATACTATACCTAATCCATCTAAAACTTTTAACCAATATGAACTTATAACAGCTCTTTTACCATGCGTTGTCAAGCGTGCATGGCTGTTATTTTCAGGTAAAGTGATGGGACCTGTAACTTCCAGTCCGCTTATACCTAAAATTACAATAGCTATCGAAAAATTTATATAAGGTAATGTGCAAGTCCGACATTGGTAAAAAGAAAAAAAGGAATCAAATGCAGTAACCAAAACGTAAGTGCTACCAATACTCAGTAATACGCCCATACGTACTACAACAGCAGTTCGTTGTCAATCAATCCAGTTCACGTGTCAATTCAACATCAGATTCAACTCCATAGCTGATTAGGTCCCCTCGGGCCCTTCATTAGTAAAGATAAATGCAATAAGCTCGGTAGGTAAAACACACAAATTAGTTAATTAAAAATTTGTATTATATCTTACTTGGTAGTACACATCAAAAGTCACTTTGGTGATCTACAAAACCTCATTAGTCATAACAAAATATGGCACCTAGCTTTGTCTACAGAAATCAAACAGGAACATCTAAACGAACACGAACCTTATTATCACAATATGTCATAGTAATCTCCATGTTTTACTTTGTAGTGAACCTCATGCACTCCATGGCCACCAAGAGCATTGTTTCACCAAAACAAATATGTCAAGATTCATTAATCTGAATAAATGCGTGTATTATTTTTGGAAAAAATGTAAATAAAGTTTACATTTTATACTTTTTAAATATGAATTCCTTGATAACCAACCTGTATGATTTCAAAAATATGCTATTCATCAATGACAATGATACCATGGTTCTGAACCAACAAAACAAATTACCAAATCAATTAAGATTTGGCTAAAAAAGGTCAAATAACTCACCAATGAATCTGGAACTCAAAAGCATGCTATATATATGAAGTTTCAACCCGTTTATCGACAATAAACAACTGCAAAAGTCGTTCCTTTTTAAAATAGATAAAACACGAATATTATGTATGAATTACTAAAAGCCAATTCGTGTTTTAGTATTCATTATGAATGAGCAAAATCGATAAGCAGAAAAAAAGTATATTATGAGAGAAAGTATATTATGAATGGGCTGTATTTTTTTACGTAGGTTAATATGTTTGATTAGGGTTACAGATTCTCATAATTATCCCATTAAAAAGGTAAATAATTGGTTGCATAGGTTTATAGATTTTGACTTGCAAGATATAATCCAAAACATGTGTTGGTCTAGTGGTTATCATGCTTGTTAATGTTACCAACACCCTGAGTTCGATCCTTGTCAGAGGCGAAATTAATTTTTATAAAATTTCCGAATTTATAGCTTCAAAATTAAATCCGAAATTTAATTTACAAACGAAATTAATTAGAAAAATACAAAAAAAATGTGATTACAGTGTGATGACATGACTGATAATGAATTACTGGGCAATGAGGTGGCATATTCTTCAAATGCCTCCTGTTATATATATATATATATATATATATATATATATATATATATATATATATATATATATATATATATATATAAAAACATGTACTTAGGTTTATTTATTAAATCTTAAGTTAATCCACATCATTAGATCAAACTAGATGGATGGTAGAAATTTATCCTTTGATAAGCACCAAAATAAGAGTAAGCATTTGAACTTTTCTCTATAAGAGTAATATACATGAAAGAAAAATGATAAAACAATACTCCGTATTTTGAACATTAAAGCCAATAAAAATGTAAGTATGAAATCCCAAAAGAAAGTAGCCGACAAATTATACCATCACCACTTTTTTTATATAATTTTTCTCTTTTAACAAAAAATACTATATTTTGTAGGACATGTTTTTTTTTCTCTCTTGGCCTTCTTCTCTAGGGAAGGTAACGGGGAGGGGAATGTCGGGGATTGTATTTGTCATCCTTGTTTTCCACTCTCATCTCTATCCCCGTCCTCATGCCCGTCTGGGAATTGCTTTACATCCCCATCCCCGTCCCCATTGGGGTTCGGGGATCCCCTTAGAGATTTTGAGATTTTTCACCTTTATAAAATAATATAAAAATTCCACCAACTCGTCGCATATATATAGAATTCTAACTCATAAAATGTCTCAACAAATGTACATCACACTTGGTTAGATTATTTACAATTTCAATTCTACTTTAAACCTTGGGTAGTTTTTGGGACATATGGACCATCATTAATTAGCTTAATGTAATAAGGTTCCATCCCAGTTAAGTAGCAAAGCATGCGCTTTTTCCACTTGTTGAATTTACCAACTTCAAGTCTAGGTGCAGTAGCAGTATAACTTCCACCATTTTTATCGACAAGTTAGGGCACATCAATGTCAGCCATGGTAGGATCTTGATTTTAAAAAACTTTGAGCACTCTTTAGTTTTGAAAATTTTGTAAGTTTTACAAATCAGAGGCTCTGATACCACTTGTTGGTCCTAATTACTTGGTTAATATTAACTATGGAGTTAAACTAACAAGTTCCATGGCTTGAACAAAGATACAATTGATTAACAATAAGTAAACGTAAAGCGTAAAGATAAAAGATAAGATAATTTTCAACGTTTAATTCTTATTAGAAGTTAATCCAAGAATTATACCCAAGTGTTTGCGGAATAACACTTGGGATTGAATGACAAGTATGGTAAATCTCCTCACTAAACTTAAGCTAAGCTTAAGTAACAACTATGGTACAACTGAGCTATCTTAGGTACAAGTATGTTATTTGGAGGAGAAAAGGGTTTGTGAATGTCTAAGCATTAATTGCACAAACTTAACTTTTCTCCTCTTTATGATCCTATTTATACACAAGTATGAATCACTAAATTACCCAAGAGACATAAGATATCCTATGAAAAAATCTTGATAGATTTTGTTCTCTGGCATAAGAACCCACGTTGGCTTAAGGCCAAAAGGAGCTTTCTGATGACAGACTGGTTTTAGCCATTTAGAGAAAGTTTGACTTTAAAGTGATAAAACACTTTTGCAAACCTTTTCAAACTTTCCCGCCTAGTCCCGCCTATTCTTCAGTCTTTATGTCTTCATGTTCAGTCTTCATAGTTGATGAGAAGACGTTGGGATTCAGTGAGCTATTGTCATCACTCACTGAATCCATCACCTTATTCTTTGGCTTAGATGCCACTCACTGAGAGTCCGCCTCACTGAATGGAGAACCTTTCTTCTTAGGCTCGTTCTAAGCATCCTGAAGATGACTCACTGAGCAACTGTTCACTCAGTGACCTGATGATGTTTACGGATATTATATACTTAGGTTATTTTATGTTCAAATCCTAGTTAGAGGAAGTTTAGGGAATTCAGTGACCCAACAGTCTCCCCTATTTGGATATACAAATAGCCTTAAGTGTTTTATGATTCAGTGTGAGTGAGTAGAGGTCTTCTTCTCACACTGAGTGTTAATGTAATTTAAATAGGACACTGATAACAAAAACTTCAAAGGGAATTAATACCTATTACAGTTCCTAAGAAAAATTACAAAATACAAAAGGGATAGATGGTGTTGCAGATTCATGTGTCCAACTTGTAACAAAGGGCTTCAAGCTTAGCTCTCTTCGATCTCAGTAAATGCTTGTTAGGATGATCTTCAATCATAGCTTTCAGGTCCAGGCAGAACCTCACATTTTCAGCACTCTTAATGGGAGATGCCATCATGAGATACCCAAGCATCGCCTTGATCCCAGCCCTATCAATGTCAGACTATCTTTGGAAGGCAGGGTTCCCATATTCATCAGTAAAGCACAAACCTCTTTCAGGTACCTCAAGGACCACATTATTCATGAAGATGATTCCTTCAGGAAGTGATCTGTCACAATCTAACCCAGGGACCTTGATCTCAGGCTCCAATTCAACTGGCTTCCTTTTTCTTTTGGAGATCTTTAGAGGGGCAGCCTGAGTTGATGAAGGTGGAAGGAGAGAATGGATATCAAGTGCTTTAGGCATTTTCTTCAGCCTTTTGTATCTCATCTTCAGTGACTTTAAAAGTTCAGGGACCACTACATTTTTATTCTTGGCAATGATAGGTCGAAGCTCATCCAGTTCAGTGATCCCAAATTCAGAAAACTTGAATTATTTATGAACATCAAGAATTCTTTTGTCAGACCCCCTGAAGACAGTAACGATAGCATGATTGGGGTTGCGATGAATCTGAATATCAGTGATGGGTTCAGGTTTCTGTCTTTCCTTCATCACCCAGGTGTATCTTTCAATCCTGTCTTTGTTGAGCTGAGCATCCTTCCTGAGCTTTGCTTCCCTTTCTTTCTGAAGAGCACTCCACTCCTCATCCTGAGCTTTCTTGAAAGCTTCACCAGCTTCCCCACTAGCCAGTGCCTTCGGATCCAACCCAATTTTCTCAGCTTCTTCATGCACAACCTTTATAAGAGCAGGCTTGCTCATCCTTTCTTCCTCAGCCACTTTCCTTAGCTGCTCATCCCTTTCTATATGAGCCTGTATTTCTGCTTCAATGAGTTCAAATACAACTCCATTGATTTCATATGGAACTTTGATAGATTCATCAGGTCACGCCTGACACGGGAGGAAGCAGGGACCAACTTAATTTCAGGCTCAGTTGTTGTGAGAATACTTTTGCCTTTATCCTGCTAGTTTGTTGAGACAGTTGGTCCAGTAGGCTGATATGAGGAGATGGGAGTGGCCTGAGTGACATGCTCCCCCTTAGTGTGAGAGGGTTGTCCTCTTGAAGCAACATCAGTAGCCTTTGGTTAACTTGTTGAGGATTCTGGTGCTTCAGTGGAAGGAGCATCAGTGACATTCTCCCCCTCAACTGTTGTCGGAGCCAAGGTGATGGCAAGAGTTGGAGGTCTTACTAATGCCGAGGGAGTGGTACCCTTGAAAGCTTGAAAAATCTCAGTCATCATGGACTTGATGTCAAACGTGTCCTGTTGAATGATAGAAACTTTGGCTTCAAGAGATGCCTGAGCACCTTCAATCGCTATCATCCAAGAACCAAGATTCCAGGCCATAGAAGTTGAAGCTTTAGACTAAGCTGCCACAGTCTGTTCTAAGGCAGTAAGAGAAGACTTGACAGAGTACACTGAGGTGCTGAGAGACTGAAGATTGGAGGACTTCATCAAAGTAAGTAGCTCATTGGGGTTCACAGAGTTTTGCTGATAGGTCTCTAAAGCCTGAAGAAGTTTCCTGGTGAGTCCAGGGTCATCCTTGACTGATTCTTGAACAGAGACCTGAAGAAGTTTCCTGGTGAGTTCAGGGTCATCCTTGACTGATTCTTGAACAGATTTAACCCCAGCATTCAGCTTGTTGAGAGATTCAATAAACTTGTTGAGGTAAGAGACAAGCTTCATCAGTGAGAAGTCAATGGATGAGTTTTGTTCCCGAACATCATCATAAAATTCTTCAACCAAATCCTTTAGATTGAAGTAATGAACAGCCTGCTCAGTATGCATGTCGAAGACTTCATCAGTGACCCCATGGAATAAGGCATTGGTGGCATTCTTTATGAATTTGACGAAGAATATCTTAGTGAGAGGAGATATATCATCATTGGAAGGTTCAGACTCTTGTTCTGAATCAGCAGCTTAATAATCAGGAGACTAAGGAATTGGTTCAGTGATTTGCTCCTCAGTTTCCATATCATCTCCGGCTTCAAAAACCTCCTCCTCACTGTGGAACTCATCATCGGAGAACAGAGCTTCCTGAATGTCTCCCATGGACTGAATCTGCAAAAGGGGTTAGTCGGCTCCTCTTCATAAGAAGACTTGCTTGGTTTTGGCCAGGTCCTGACCCCTCAAAATCCAGCAGACTGGGTTTTATCTGCTTGGTCCTCAAAGTTAGTTCCCGAGAAATGCGCACCTCCGAGAGTGGGTTTAGGTTCCATATGAGTGGGTGGTCGCATGCCCATTGAGTCTTTGTCCCATGTGATCCCTTCAGACACTGACGGGTGTTTTTCAGTGGCATCCTTAGGAATCGTGAAAGTTATTTCCCTATCATCGGGTTGTATGTTTCCCTCTGAGTCTTTTGGATGAGTAGTGGTGCCCTCAGACAAAAGCGTTGATTTTTGAATGTCCTCATCAGGCGAGTGAATGGTGATGTCCCCCTTTCCAACAAGCTTGTACTGGCCTGTCGAAGGTTTAGGGACGTTAACTCCCTGATGCTTGGGTTGTGATTTACCCGAGCCTTTAGCAGGATGTGAATGGGTATGGGTCCCCGTCTCAGTGGAGTAGTGCTGCCCCACCGAGGATTCAGGACCCCTTTCTCCCTGAGACTCTGATTATGATTGGTCAGAGCCTTTAGCAGGATGTGAGGGTGGAGTTGTTCCTGACCCTACTAACTTGTGTATGCCAGCTGGGCCTGAAGGAGAGGGTTTGCCCGAGGACACTGAGTGTGATTTCTCAGTATCCTCAGTTGGCGGTTGTTTTGGGGTCAGTGAACCGGCTATAATATTGATGGTGTCTGCGGTCAAGGTCACTGGTTGCCTCTTTTTGCTAGGCTTTGAGACAGAGGATCCAGTGACGAATGATCCGGGTTTGACCGCCTTCCTAGACCCTTGTCCCTTCTTCTTCTTCTTCTATCTCTTTGAGGGAGAAGGAATGGGTGATATTTTGTCTGCGCCCTGAATAGTAGCCAACATGTATGTTGTCAGGGCAAATTCTGTGACCTCAGTATGGTCTTTTGAGTAGTTAGCCTTGTGTAAGACGTGAGGTGCAAAGACCATGACATCAGGCCTAACATATGCAACACCCAAAAGATCCTGAAGCACACGGGAAGTGAACCTAGGATAAGACATAAGTCTTTGCCTAGATTTCCCTGTGGTCAATCTTTTGATGAGGTCTTTGAAGATAATTTCTCCAAAGTCAATTTTTCTATCCTCCACGAGACTGAATACCATCATTGCTTGAGTGGCATTCAATTGCTCGGTTGAGGATTTGTTGCCCCAAGGACCTGAATGACAAATGACACCAGGATCCTCCACGGGGCAGGGAACCAAGTCTTGACGATTGGGGCCTTAGCTAACAGGGCCCCTGGTGTCACGTCAAGGTGTTGCTTATCATAAGGCGCAAGTTCCAACAATAAGGTTGTTACTTCTTCAGCCTTGGGAGAGGCCACAAATGTCTCAGTGTAATCAAGGCCTGTGGCCTTAATGAAGGTTTTATAGTTGAGGGAGAGGGTTTTCTTCCCATTCAACACTGTGAACTTGATCACAGCATCCTTAGTGACATCAGGTTTTTCAAATACTGATGTACACCAGAATTCCCTCAGTAAGTCATGATAGATGACAGAGGGGTTTTTTGGTAAAGGTTGAGGAGAGGAAGCAGTTTTGAAGATATTTAACCACACCCTTATAGGCAGGAAAGCCTTCAGGGTAGGAAAAATTTCCCACCACATTGTTTTTGGTCATATCCACACTCTCAATCTGGAATTCCACATTGGGAGCGTGTTGGATAACTTTAGAGGAAGACATTTTTGTTTAAAATTGATTTGAAGGTCGAAAAATGGTCAGAATCTAAAAGTTATGGTCGGAATAACACACAGTTTGAGAGCAAATTTTTGCAAAAGTTTTGAAAGATTTTGAAAGCGTGTGTGTGTATTCGTTTGTAGGGGTATTTATAGGATGATGAAAAGGCATGGATTTCAAACCAATAATATGGTTTTAATTTTGGTTATAGAAACGGTTTGATATCCGCATTAAATTCCCACTTTTCCATCATCCTCTTTTTTCGCAACATGCCAAGGTGAACAGTTGCGCCTCTCTGCAAAAGTGCATTTTTGCAGAGATGAGGTCACCACAAATATCATTTGATATTTGTGTGAGACATAGGCATTTAATGCCTAGTGGGTTTTGGGATGATTTGTGGGGGCCCAAGATGTGGTTGCCAGAAGGGTAAAAGACATATATTCCTATACTAGCTTCATGACCCGGCCGATGGCCGGGTACGCTTCATAGAATAGTTTTTCAAAAATATTTAATGTGAGAAATAAAATAATGTAGAATGAAATAAAAGTTTAACAACATAACCGGAGATCCTTAATATATTGATCTTTTATTATATGTACAAATAATAATTATTATATGTACAAAATAATAGTTGTAAGTATTATAACAAATAAATAACAAACCAAATATAATCCTTTGAGAATTGTACCTTTTGTTTATTTTGTGGATAACCTATTTTAAAAGTTAGATATATATTTTGTATTTTAAGTAGCAATATTATATTTTATTAAGTGATCTCTTTAAAAAATTATGGTTAATAACTCATTAAAAAAAAGATATATATACATATATAGTGTGTGGCATTACATGCAAATTGTTAACCACATTATGCCTATGATGGAAGCTGAATATGAGAAACAATTAGAAAAAAAAATGGCCATATGTTTTAGGCACTTGAGTGATTATATTGAAATATAGGGTATAATGAAGAAACAACTCTACTCACACTACACATACATCTTATTCGGTTTGTGTGAGATCAAAAAATCCGACTATTCATCTTCCTAAAACCTTCATTCACCAACCAAGAAATCAAACAAAAAACCAAGGTATGAACATTAGACAATTAAGCCAGTCACATAACTCATAACTTGTTATGAACATTAGACAATTAAGCCAGTCACAAACATATGTAAAATGGCCAAAAGTTAGAATAAAGGTTTGTGTGTTTCAGGATAAGGTCACATGATTATCTGTTATTTATACACATATATAAAATGGCCTAAAGTGGTTTAAAGGTAACAAACATTAATATTACATGGTATCACATGTTGTTATAGATGAAGAAACTACTTGTGTAAATTTACATGTTATAACCATTTTTCGTCCTCAAGTTCAATTAGGTTCTATCCAAAATGTTCATTAAATGAAAATATTGTTAAACTAAGTAGATATCTTGTAGTGCCCTTAGCTGGTAATAGAGCTTCGATGGTGATACACATCGCCCATAGCCTCGTCTAGTAACCCACATGAAACATTACTCAAGCTTACCTGTTTTTCTGTCAGACTTGCGAGACCTGCATATTTGTTATTTTTATAAAAGAAGGATACGCGTCTCTGTTAAAATCTATCCCACTTTCACTCT
The DNA here is from genome assembly GCA_030686995.1 of Artemisia argyi. Taxonomy (NCBI): domain Eukaryota; kingdom Viridiplantae; phylum Streptophyta; class Magnoliopsida; order Asterales; family Asteraceae; genus Artemisia; species Artemisia argyi. The sequence continues at coordinate 43,805,134 of CM060709.1, read as the reverse complement.
AACAATACCATATTCACTAACCCATGAAATTTTATTTTTTTCTAAACGAACAAAAAAATGTTTGACCCTGACTCACTGTTTCTACTGACCAAAAAATAACTCATTTCAACCCAAAAGTGATATCATAGTTGAGTTTTCCAGATCTCTGAGCAAGTGCCACACAAAAAGGAGCAATGGAATCATTCTTTGTGCATATGGAAGATTAAATATTAAATATATATCAAGTTTAGATCACATGAAGTGTTGGATATGAGATTCCTATGATGTTTAGTTGTTTTGATGAAAGTTACTAAAAATGAAATACTTGCTTTATTTTGGGTTCGTGATAATCTTGGCGAGAGAGAAACAACCTTGATACTTCATTACAACCTTTCTGAAAAACCATGTACAATAAGGATTGTACATGTATAAAAGACAATAATAGGATCTGTTGTGGCCAGTTAAATGACGGTAAGAAAATAAAACTTAAGACATTTAGTTTTTGAAAAAAATGCTATTGGAAATAATGAGCAAAAAAAATAGTAAGCACATGCAGTTAATATGAATTTCGAATCAGGTCCATTCTTTACTTTAAAATGTACTCATTTGGGTAATCTATTAACTCTAACACGTTAAAAAAGGAAAATCAATTTTTATTTTGCAAATAATATAATGGGCCGTCAATAATGTTCAAGGTCGCCCAAAATGATTTATTCTACTAAATTATATATATTCATACTATAACCTTTTTGATAAACTGAAACACATTAGTGGCAATCCCAAATTAACTAAATAGATAATTGATAAATTAAAGATATAAGAGAAGTTTACTCAAAAGTGACCTCTTCTTTGAAGTTCCCATCATATTTCTTGTCTTTGCTTATAATTTAGATGTAGCAACATCCATCTTGCGACAACCTGCAAAAATGTTACATTAATTTATTGAATAGTTAAAAAAAAGTTATGTATATAATTAATATAAAATAGTGTCTTAAGTATTCACCTCTCCTTGGTAACCGGCTTGAGCAATAGCTGTACAAAAAGAAGTTGCATTCCACATGAGTTTTTTTACTTGCAAACATTGGTAAACACCATATCTCCTTTTCGAACACAATGATGGCTAAAATTCAAAGCGTCTCCCCACTTGAAAAAACTTACAATAAGAATGTGCTTAGATGATGTTTCATGTTAAGTGGATTTTTCTCTCGGCGAGATATTTGAGGCTCGTGATCCGCTTCACCTACATAGAAAGTAATTCCATTGAAAAAAGTTACAAAACTTATTATCAATCCACCATGTGATAAATAATGCGAGGTAACATGTGGTGTGATATTTCAACTATGACTAACACTATTATTATCCGGTCAAATCTTATTACCAATCCACCATGTGATAAATAATGCGAGGTATATTTGAAGAAAATAAATATACGGGCGATTTTTGCACAACTTAAATACGACAGTCCATTTATGTCGGCTTGCTCAAGTTGAACAAAGCTAATTTTTATCTTGTTATACAAAAAGGATTCCCATTTTCATTAACGAAATATCTTTCAAAGAAAACTATAAAACAAAAAAATATAAGATTTGTTCTATAGTTTTTACCACTCTTAATAAATATTTGTGAGTATTTCACCATGCTGCATATTCTTGAGGTTCCACTTGCTCTAAATACCTTATTTATCTTCTATATACATCTCGGAGAGTGATCATCATATAAGAGATAGGTAACTATGAATGTCACATGCACTCAAATTACAGATTAGATATGGTAATCACTTATACATTGTACAGATGTAAAAAACAAACGTTTCTCAGGACCATACTCTATCACTAAGTATTGGTAAGCGACAAATGATGTATATTTAAGCTACCTACAGGGACCCTATGTAATTATCTCTAGCCTATATGATACACTATCAAGATTCGACACTAACTTGGTGACACCGATGACCAATAACAAAGCATAACTGGGATGAAAAATGCACAAATGGAACTTATTTCCGTTACAGCTAAGATCATGTACACATTCCCCTTTGTTCCGTGACATCATACGCTAGACACGAACCGAGTCCTCACTAAGTGATGCCAAATACTCACCACTTGGGTCCCAGCAAATAGAATAAACAGGCTTCATATATCCCTATACCGTCATTTATATTAGAAAATAGTATCGAAGTAAAGGAATAAAAATAAAGGAACAGTGGTAACGAACAGGTCATGATTGTCGAACTGCTTGAGTTTTCCACATAACCATGTTTTTTGTAGCATTTTCTACAAATCTTCCATGTCATGGCTGGAATCTCACTTGTGTCATTCCTCCCTGATCCAAGAAAATCACATACAGGCAATGTTTCAAAAAATAATACCCGAACATAAAAATGATTGCTGATAATCCTTTTTTTAGAAAATCAACCTAAAATTGTTGATTACGCAAACAACCAAGAAAATAGCATACAACCAATGTTTCTTTAATAATCTTACCTTAAATGTACGAGCACATCTACCATTCTTTAAGCTCGAGTACCATATCTCCCCATCCCTGTCACACGAACAGATTATATCATCTTTATTTGGGTGGAAGTGTAGCGACATCAAAGATGCAGAATGCCCCATAAATGAACGAAGAGAGAAACCAGACTGCAGAGTCAAATAAAAGTCAGTAGGTAGGCAAGAATATATAAAGATGAAACATAAAAGCAAAAAAAACCTAATCAACTAACATTGTCAGCATCCCAAATACGAATTACTTTATCAAAGGATGATGTGTCAAGGTAGGCATGCTTGGGTTGAAACGCACATCTGTGATCAACGACAAATTCTCTTCAAGTGTCGTCTTCGGATTTAAAGAATCGGTGTACCATAATACAGCCTGCATCACCATATCCAAATGAAATTATAGCATATATATGAAACCCTCGCGAGATTTTATATAAATTGTTAAAAACGCCAAATGGCGATTATTTGAGAAACCATCTTGCTTCTATGGCCCAGCTTCTTTAAAACAATCCAAAAAAATGTTAGTAAGTAAGAGTATACTCACCTTTGTTTCCTTGCAAAAACTGCATAAGAAAACCAACTTTCATTTACGACAACTTGTATATTGAATGAAATCACAATAAGCATATATAAGTAATAAAGGATGTTTAGAAACTTAGATGAAGAAAACGCTCCCTGTTATTCATTTGACAATCTCAATTTTTAGGTTGTCTAAAAAAGATCGTCAGTTATCATCAATGTATGTGGTAGAATGTTGAGCTTTTATTTCCATTTATAAAAAAATTTCTTCTTATGTTTTGTAAAATGGTGTTATGAAGTTTGTTTGGATGGAAGCCCACCTGCATACCACTTTGATGCCGGTTCTAGAGATGGTGTTAACCATTAGTTGCTTCACATACAGGTTGGTATATGTAGAATACAACTAACATTTTAATATGTGTGAGATTAACCTAAAAATGAGTGATATATTTACCTTATTGGAGTCGTTGAAGACATCTTGCTTTACAATGTCACTGTGAATCTCAGCAACACAATGACAACATCGCCATGAATGACACACAGATTAGCCATACGCACCAAAGTTTTGTTGTTGGGATGCTGGCTGCAACTCTGCTCTTCTTTGTCATTGCTTTCAACAGATTAATCTTCTTTATCAACAACAAAGCTTTATTAGAAACCTTCGCCGCTTTACTTGTACCAACTACGAACATTTCTTCTGAATTGATAAATAGTTCAGCAAAGAATTCCAATTTGATGTCATATTACCAATATGATATCTCTAAATGTTATCTTAACATAACCAGGAGCAAAAAGAAGATTTTCATTAGAGAAAGAGCATATGCAAACAGACCTTAAGCCATGTTCTGAGTCAAACGGAAGCGTTGGATCATTTCCTGTCCCGGTGATAGAACTCATGCAGTTACACATCATAAACTTATGAAATTGCCTAAACTCTCCTCTATAAACTCTGGTTATGCTGCAACTTCTGCAAAAATAATAAATAAAATGTCATCCTTTGATGAAACTGTAAATTAAACATCGAAGTCATCGTTTAGTGACAACGTAAACTTACCCCATCCCACCAAGTGGAACCCCGTGAGTTCCTGATGGTTTGCCTTCATGGTTAAAAGGATTAATAGGTGCTTTCTAATGCAACATAGGATGATTATTTTGGATCTGCTTATGACTACTGAAAGGAAAGCATAGATTCAAAGGATTAAGAGAAACGCGCTGACTTACATGCCAATATCCATTGAAAGGAAAGCATTGCTCATTAGTCTCGTGTTGTAAAGATAATCGAAAATTTATATATCTACCTTTGACTCACTATAACAATCATCCGAAATGGAATACTGAACCTCTTCAAGTTTATTTGTCTTAAAAATATCATCGAAAAACACCTCTTAGAAATTGGAAACCAAAAACCATGCTCACCTTGGGCTGCTGCATTACTCAGTCCCACATGTTCATTTGCAACATGACCCGATCCCACGTGGTCACCGTCAAGAGGACGGGTGATTAAAACATCAGCAACTTTTGTGTTGTCAAAGATAGCTGATGTCATTCTTTGACTCGGTTGCGGTGACCGAATTGGCTGATCTAGGACTACTATTGGCACCTTGTTTTATGAAAAAATGCTTGTTAAACGTGAAAAGTGGGTCTTCATCATGTGCTACCTTGTTTTCGGACCATCTTTTATTCCTTCCCAGATTTCAAGACAGAGGGACTACTGCGTAAGATTGTGTAACCCAAAGTCAGTCACACAACAAAACACTTAAAAGGCATATGAATAAAAATGCACGTAGACATAAAACAAATACAAAGAAAATCTTGCTCACATAGGGCCGCCACATTACTCGGTCTTTCAACTTCGGTGCTGTTGTCGCAATTAGTTGTTGTCATTACCGGCTAATCTCAGGCTTATGTTGGCGGCCCGTTTTATGACACAATGTTTAGTAGACGCAAGAAGTGGCTCTTCATCCTTCGTGAACTCGTTTTTAGATCGTCTTTTATTCCCTCTCACATTGCAAGACAAAAAAACACCTGAATAAGATTGTTCAAAAACCCATAAGCCCAAAACTAATTCACATGTAACCCAGTATATAGTCAATTAAAATTTCTAGGTGTCACTGTATAAAGGAAATTATACCTCATTAACAACAAAATATCAGTTACTTAGCCTGAAATTTTGATCTACTACAAAAGTATCTTCTAATCTTATATACTTTATACCAATGCAAATCAACTATGAATAGAATATCAATCATATTTACCTTCATCAAGGTGCGAAGTTGCAGCCATGTTTTGAGCATTTTGAAATCTTAAAGACAAACATGTAGAGCTGCATATCAATTGAAACCCTTGTCTCTTGACGGTGAAAGAAACCAATCTCTAACCTGAAATGCATGTCGGCTCAAAGTCTAGAACACTGTGAATCAAACATGAATATTTTTAGTTAATAGGGAAAACATGTAACTTGGTTGCAACCATATACTTTGTCTCAAAAAAAACATAGACACACACCTTGAATCACTGAGATACAATTGCCAAAGTCTCCATAAACAAAATGGATCAAAATAAGTTAACGTGAAAGCAATCGAACATTGATGTCAATAAAAGTTAACCGAATATACTTTTCTCTGTCGATGTTTTTCTGAAGACCAGGTAGAGTAGCCAATCTATAATTATAAAAGAAAATGTTAAGTTATCTCTTTACATGCAATAACATGTTGCACATTGTTTGACCATTTAATCTTTAGTTAAGATTTTACATACCTCGACATCATTAATAAAAAGAAGCACAAAGATTGAACAGTTACATACCTCGACTTTCTGCCTTGCGTTTGTGGGTTCAGATGGTGGCATTCTTGAATGATGTGGTCCCTTAGTCAGGGTTGTTGTAAGCCCTGGTTCTTTGGGTATATACATTAAAACATATATATTTTTTAGGGAACTTGCAGTATAAGGGGTGTTTGGAACTGAGTAAAGGAAATAGATCATTAACTCTAAGAAGTAATTAATCAATTATTTTTTAATAAACATGAGCAAGGAAATTACCTGAGGGAACTATGTTAGGTGTCCAAGATATCCCAATCCTGTAAATTAACAACAAATAACGTAAAAAAAACATGAGATTAGTGGGAAATATGTGATCAAGTTATCTTTAATGAAGTTCTATAGATTCAAAGTGTGACCAATATACTTTCTCAAGTTGTTTGAAGATGGGCAAGTTGCGAGTTGCAAGTTGCAATATTACCTATGACATGATCAAGGTGAAACAGAACTACTATCATCGAAAGCCACCTACATAAAACACACATACAAAAAGCATTCAGACATTATCACAAACACTTGGTTTGCAACCTTAAAACACATATACAAAACTCATTCATACATTATCACATACACTTGTGTGCAACCTTAAAAAGACAAACATAGTCACTAAAATCTATCATAAGATATGAAAATAGAATGAAAACAAACCTAATGAAAGCAGAATCATAATTTCTCAACATGAAAACCGAATCATAATTGAAAGAAGAAAATGAGATTGAACAAACCTGGTCTTTTCATAGTGCAACATGTCTGAAAAGCCATGGAATTTTTTAGTGAGGTTGCTGCTTGGACTATAACATGTAAGTAAATAACCCTCTAATAACACAAGCATCCAAAAATGTTGCCAATATAGCAAGACTGGAAACTTAAAAAGGTATTCATATCCTTGTATCCTTAACATGACAACATGTTCACACCGCACATATATATCAGTTAATCAATCAACAAAACCTTAAAAAATGCAAAAAAATTAACCATGCTTCATTATTTTTTCTAGAGCATTTTATCAAATGGGTAGTATGCATCAAGAATACACATTATAAACAAACCATTATTTTAAAAAAGAATGTAAAAGATTTAGTACCTTCATAAGTGAGCTTAGTAGGAGGCACACCACCATAAACTCGGATCCAAACACAATAGATGATATAGTCGATCTCTATGTGGGTTTTAGAATTATATTTAATTGAAATAATGAGATTTTGTGAACTTTTGCTTAATGGTGATTCGAACAAATAAATCGGTGTAAGTATTAATGGGTATGATTTTAGATTGTTGTTTTTTAGGTATGATTTCATAATATTGTTTGATTAATATGATTGTAGATTGAGGTTGTTGCCGTGATTTTTGGTTACCTGTGAATGATAAACTAAATGTGATTGTAAACCTGATGGATCGAATAGTTGTTGTTGTAAATGATAAAAGTGAAATGTATTTTGAATTTTCAATGAATCAAGGCTGATTTTTAGAATTGTCTTGATTTTGGAAAATGCTTAGTCAAATGCTGCAGTAATTAAGAGATTATATTTTGATTAATGCATTCGATTTTAAGCATGTATAATTTGTTTTCAAAGCTTTAAACACAAACACTCAAGTGCTCTAGTGGTTGTCATCCTTAAGTGTTGAAGGCGAGGTCAAGGGTTCGAGTCCCATGAGTAGCCTTTTTATTCGACCGAATTTTATTACATGGGGTGTGTGTGCCATGTAGGCAATCCAGTAGGCAATGACATGACATTCACTCGCTTAGGTGTCGCTTCCATGGTAGGCTATTATATAGTGGTTGATTAAATATAAGTCAGTTACCAACCTGGGACATTTACAAACTAGATACCTAGGGTATTTAGTTTGGCATTGAATGTCACTTTTGGTACACTTGAGGCCTCATGACTGACTTTTCATTCAGGCATAGGTATCAGGAAGGGTTTCGGTGTGAGAAATATTTGTTACTTTCACTGAAGGATGATGGTGATCAGGGACCTTAGGAGATATTTACACCAGGCTGTTTATATTCATTCAGTGTCCTGATTGTCTATATCCAACATGCCCAATTCTGCTTTCAATCTTGTGAAAGTAGGTTCATCCAAGGGTTTAGTAAAAATATCAGCTAGCTGATACTCAGCAGGGATGAAGTGTAATTCAATATCTCCATTCATGATGTGGTCCCGGATGAAATGGTACCTGATATCTATGTGTTTGGTTCTTTGATGAAGGACAGGGTTGTTGGAGATGGCTATGGCACTTATGTTGTAACAAAAGATGGGTACCATCTTATATTGAATGCCATAGTCACTGAGTTGACTCTTCATCCAAAGTACATCAGCACAACATCCTTCAGCAGCCACATATTCAGCCTCAGCAGAGGACATGGCCACTGATTGTTGTTTCTTTGTACTCCAGCATACTAGTTTTCCTCCAAGGAATTGACAGGATCCTGAGGTGCTTTTTCTATCCATATTGCAACCAGCATAGTCTGAGTCAGTGTAACCCTTAAGGTCAAATACTGAGCACTTAGGATAATGCAAACCAAGGTTTGGAGTTCCTTTAAGATATCTCAGGATCCTTTTCACAGTAGTGAGATGTGACTCTTTTGGATCAGACTGATATCTTGCACATAGACATACTAAAAACTGAATATCAGGTCTTGTGGCAAGAAGATACATCAGTGATCCTATCATGCCTCTGAACAAGGTTTGATTTACTGATTTTCTAGCAAGATCAGGACCTAGGTTGTTTGGAGGAACCATTGGGGTTTTCACTGAAGCACAATCACTGAGGTTATATTTCTTCAGTGTGTTCTTGATGTACTTCTCTTGACTAATGGATATGCATTTGTCAGTCTGTTTGATTTGAAGTCCAAGAAAGTAAGTCAGTTCACCCATCCTGCTCATTTCAAACTTTGTGGTCATCAGTTTTTCAAACTATTTGCAAAGTTTGTAACTTGTTGAGCCAAAGATGATGTCATCAACATATACTTGAACAAGGATGACATCACTTTTTGTTCTATAGATAAACAGGGCGTTGTCAATCTTTCCTCTGACAAACTTGTTTTGGATCAGGAAGGCTGAAAGAGTTTCATACCATGCCCTGGGTGCTTGTTTTAGACCATAAAGAGCCTTGTTAAGCTTGCAGATATGGTTAGGAAATTCACTACTTTCAAAACCAGGAGGTTGTTGCATATAAACATCTTCTTTAATGTTACCATTTAGGAAGGCAATTTTTACATCCATTTGGTAAAATTTAAAGTTCATGTATGGTGCATAGGCAAGGAAGATTCTGATGGCTTCCATTCTAGCAACAGGTGCAAAGGTCTCCTCATAATCAATACCTTCCTGTTGATTATATCCTTTTGCAACAAGTCTTGCCTTGTTTTTTATGACTGTACCACACTCATCAGTCTTGTTTTTGAAGACCCATTTCATTCCAATGACCAAAACACCCTAGGGGCATTCAACAAGGGTCATGACTTTGTTTCTGTCAAATTGTTCAAGTTCATTTCTCATGGCCTGAACCCAACTCTCATATGTCAGGGCTTCTTTAACATTTTTAGGCTCTATGTCAGAGAGAAAATCCACATAGAGACATACATTGGCTGAGGCTGCTTTGAGTTTAGCAGCCATGCTTCTGGTAAGCATGCCTTCAGTGGGCTCACCAATGATGTTCACAAGTTCAATTGTTAGAACTTGTAGAAACCTAATTTTCAGGAGGAGTAGGTTCAGTCACAGGAGCCTGAGATGCCTCAAGGTTTGGTATTTCAGTAACCTCAGTATGGATAATTTGATCATAGGATTCCTGAACAATTGGTTCAGTGGGTGTAGTCTCATTGGAGACATGTTGAGTTTCTATGAACTCACTGATGGTAGGTTGAGGTAAATTGTGAGGAATGATGTAGTATGAGTTATCTGCATCAACTTGGTATTGAGTTGAGGGATTATTCTCAGGATGATACTTATCAGGAGGATATCTTGATGAGTCATCAATACCAATTTCCTCAACTGAGGAGTTGGAGAACCTGATGGATTCAGTGCTTTCATCGATAGTTATGTGATAGGTTTCCTCAGTTTGCTGTCTCCTAGTATTGAACACCCTGAAGGCTTTGGAGACAAAAGAATATCCCAAGAAGTATCCATCATCAGCTTTTGCATCAAATTTACCTAAGTGATCCTTGTGGTTATGAATAAACACAGGACACCCAAATACATGAGAGTAGCTAATGTCAGGGATCCTTCCTTTAAATATCTCATATGGGGTTTTATTGTGTCTTTTCACAATGATGGACCTATTTTGAGTATAGCAGGCTGTTCTGAATGCCTAAGTCCAAAAATGTTTTGAGAGGACTGAGCCATTTAACATTGTCCTTGCTGCCTCAATGAGTGTCATGTTCTTCCTTTCAGCTACTCCATTTTATTCAGGAGTATAAGGAGAAGAGAAGTTATGAGAAATGCATTTCTCATCACAGAAACACTCAAGGTCATGGTTTCTGAATTCAGTACCATTGCCAGTTCTAATATGTTTTACCCTGATATAATTTTGATTTTCAATGTTCCTGACAAAGGACATGATTGTATCAGCTGTCTGACTCTTTTTGGTCAGGAAGTAAACCCAAGTGTATCTTGAGTATTCATCCACAATTACCAGAGTGTATTTCTCATGGTAATAGCCCTTGGACTGACAGGTCCAAAGAGATCCATGTGAAGAAGATGAAGGCAACTTTTGATTGAAAAGTTTTGTTTTGTTTTGAAGGACGCCCTGTGATGTTTTCCTTTTTCACAAGCTGCACAAGGTTTATCCTTTGAAAACACCAGGAAGGGCAGGCCAAGAACTTTGTTTTGTTTGGCAAGGTTGTTGATGTTTTTGAAATTGAGATGGGACAACCTTCTGTGCCATAACCAATTGATTTTTTCACTTGCTTTTGTGAAAAGGCAAGTCCCATTTTGAGTGAGAGTTGACATGTCCAAGACATAAACATCATCTCTTCTAGAGGCAATCAATACAACTTCTTTGTTGGCATTAAAGATTGTTCCTCTTTTGTCATCAAAGTGAACAATGTACTTGGCATCACATAGTTGACTGACACTGATTAGATTGTATTTTAGACCATTAACATAAGCAATTCTAGTAAAAACTATGCCATTACAGTTCACTGAACCGTAACCTTCAGTAGGAGCTGATGAGTTATCACCAAATACCACCTTGGATCATGGTTCTTCCACATATTTGTGCAGATAATGCTTCACACCAGTCATACTTCTTGAGCATCTACTATCAAGATGCCAAACAGGATCCCTGGTATGTTTCTGCACAAACAGCAAACTAGGTTAGTTTAGCTTGTTGACCCACTTCTTAGTGGGCTTAGGTCTAATGAACTTTTTGAATTTGTTAATGAACTCATGGTCAGTGGCGGAGTGAATAGAGCTTCCACATATCTTGCATTTGATGCTTGAAGAGGACCCAGTTGACTGAGATGAGTCTGTTGTTAGCCCTCTTCTAGCCTGAATGACATTGTCATGTCCTGATGCATCATGGGAAGGGTCTTCACAAATATCACAAAAAGGATACATAAGACAATCAACAGGGTGATGGTCATTGAATCCACAGTGAGTACAGGGTTTGAAAGGCTTAGCCTTTTGTTTCAGGGTTTACTTTGATCCTGAGGCATATTTTTGAGCCTGAGCTTTGCAGTTTGCTTGAGCCTTCAAGGAATTGGTGTAGTTTAAGTAGTCTGAAGTTATGTGATCTTCTTGTTTGCATATCATGTAGAATAAGATTCTATAACAATCATCTGTGGCATGATTTGTGTAATTTCATAGTTCACATCTCTTCAGGGGTTTGTTTGTGGATTTTGGTTTGGTGGTGCCTGAGAAAGCTGAATATGATTCTTTATCCTTAGAAGAGCATTTTTCAGTTGATTCCAATTTTTCACTAAACTTCCTGACAAGTTCAGCTAATTGATCATATTTTGAGTCAGTACTGTCAGGTTTCACTTCAGTGGAGACTGAAGGTGTGTGGGTTTCAGTGGGTACAGAGGTAGGTCTCTTCAGGATAGTTCTCCCTAAACCTGATTTCTCCTTGGGAGAATGTGGTTGATAGACAGATGGGGTAAGATCTGAACTAGGTGCAGCTCCCTGAAGTTGTTTCAGTGGAGGGAGTGGTGATTGGGTATCAGACTCAGACTCAGTGATGGACTCAGTATGACCAGGTTCATCAGTGACTCCTAGCATTTCCTTAATGGCCTGACTTTCAGGATCCAAAATTCTTCCAGTGTTGAAATTTGGCATTTTATTATTAGGATTGACTCTTTCAATCTAATCACTGAGTTTTGGTGCTAGTTCTTTGCTAGAGAGTTTGCTAGCTGATAGAAAAGCTATTGCATGGTTACTATCCGAAATACTTTAGTGCGTTGGTCATCACCTAGTGCAACCTTTTTGGTACTAGGTGTGAGACTCAGTGTGTCAAAGAGTTTGGGGTTCTTTTGAGTCCAGCTCCAAATGACAGCCTTTTCTTTCTTAAGTTCTTCCTGAAGAGCTTGATTTTATTTTACAAGTTCAGAGTTTTGAATTTGAAGTGTAATGTTTTCAAGTTTGGCTTGTTTTAAAGCAAGAAGTTCATCTCTACACTGATTTAACTCAAAACTCAGTTTGTTAAATTTTGAAAACAAATTTAATCTCTGCTCTTCAACATACTTAAGATCAACATTTATATACTCTAAGTAAGATTTCCAATCAGAATCATCATCCATAGAAAGTAAGATGTTTACCTTTCTCATAGTGATGCTCGCCCACTCTCCATTCCTTGCATGGTTTTTTCCCATAGCCAGCTTGTTATCTTCTGAGAGCGCCATCAGGGCACTGACATAAACTTCTTCATCCTCATAGGACACTTCTTCCTTGTCCCAATCATAAGTTTTAGCAAAAAGTCCCTTATTCTTCTGATAGGAAGATTTGGTAACTTGTGGAGACTGAGGGACAGAAGGAGCTGATTCAAGAAGAGCAAGTTTGGCCTTGACCTTTCTATATTTGGCTTCAAAATCTTTTTTGAGGTAATTTTTCAGGCTTGTTTTGAAAAGACTGACTAGATTGAAGCATTTTTTGTTGAAACTTGCTGGTTCCTGAGAAAGAGTTGTTTCCTGAGAATTTATAAGATGGTACTGAGGTTGTTTTAGAGAAACAATCTTTTGCAAAATGACCTTTTTTACCACAGTTGAAACATTCAGTGTTGTCATTTGCTTTTGCATTTGAAATTTTTTTATTCCTTTTAATGAACCTTTTTGAATTTGCAAGAAGTACCCTTTCATGAAATTCATTTTGTAAATCATTTAGGTACTCCGCACTGGTTCTTTCATCAACCTCATCATCAGAACCATCTTGAAAATCCTGCACAACGCCATTAGAATAGTAGATATGGGTGAAATAGTCAAGGCCTTTTTGGTCTCTTGAGCTTTACCAGGGTATCTCCTAGTGATTAAGTTGTCCTCATAGACAAACTTCCCATAAATCTCAGGGTGCTCAAGATTCTGAATATGATTGGCATTTCTAAGACCCTGAGAGAAGCTTAACCACTTCTCAGGGAGACTGTTGACAAAGCCAACATTGATTTCATGCTTAGACATGTTGACACCATCATTGGTCAGTTCATTGAGAAGGGTCTTATACCGGGTGTAGGTCTCTGAGAGACTTTCAGAGTCTTTGGCCCTGAAAGTATTGTACTCAAGTTTCAGGTCCATGATCCAGTTTTCCTTGGTATCTGAGGGACCTTTATAGCTGTGAACCAAGTCAATCCATGTATGCTTTGCAGTTGGACAATTGATGACTAATTCCATTATATCTTCAGGAAGACAATATATAATGATGCTTTTCAGGAACTGGTCTTGGTTGACTACTCTTCTCTCATCTGGGGTCCACTGGGCTTAAGGTTTGATTAAACCTTGGGCAGTTTTTGGGACATATGGACCATCATTAATTAGCTTAATGTAATAAGGTTCCATCCCAGTCAAGTAGCAAAGCATGCGCTTTTTCCACTTGTTGAATTTACCAACTTTAAGTCTAGGTGCAGTAGCAGTATAGCTTCCACCCTTTTTATCGACAAGTTAGGGCACATCAATGTCAGCCATGGTAGGATCTTGATTTTAAAAACTTTGAGCACTCTTTTTTTTTGAAAATTTTGTAAGTTTTATAAATCAGAGGCTCTGATACCACTTGTTGGTCCTAATTACTTGGTTAATATTAACTATGGAGTTAAACTAACAAGATCCATGGCTTGAACAAATATACAATTGATTAACAATAAGTAAACGTAAAGCATAAAGATAAGAGATAAGATAATTTTCAACGTTTAATTCTTATTAGAAGTTAATCAAAGAATTATGCCCAAGTGTTTGCGGAATAACACTTGGGATTGAATGACAAGTTTGGTAAATCTCCTGACTAAACTTAAGCTAAGCTTAAGTAACAACTATGGTACAACTGAGCTATCTCAGGTACAAGTATGTTATTTGGAGGAGAAAAGGGTTTGTGAATGTCTAAGCATTAATTGCACAAACTTAACTTTTCTCCTCTTTATGATCCTATTTATACACAAGTATGAATCACTAAATTACCCAAGAGACATAAGATATCCTATGACAAAATCTTGATAGATTTTATTCTCTGGCATAAGAACCCACGTTGGGTTAAGGCCAAAAGGAGCTTTCTGATGACATACTGGTTTTAGCCATTTAGGGAAAGTTTGACTTTAAAGTGATAAAGCACTTTTGCAAACCTTTTCAAACTTTCCCGCCTAGTCCCGCCTATTCTTCAGTCTTTATGTCTTCATGTTCAATCTTCGTATTTGATGAGGAGACGTCGGGATTCAGTGAGCTATTGTCATCACTCACCGAATCCATCACCTTCTTCTTTGGCTTAGATGCCACTCACTGAGAGTCCGCCTCACTAAATGGAGAACCTTTCTTCTTAGGCTCGTTCTAAGCATCCTGAAGATGACTCACTAAGCAACTGTTCACTCAGTGACCTGATGATGTTTACGGGTTTAAATAATTAGGTTATTTTATGTTTAAATCCTAGTTAGAGGAAGTTTGGAGAATTCAGTGACCCAACATGTATAAATTTTAAATACTTATAAACTAGAAAGATTTGGGTCGTGGTCGGGGATTTATGTTATCCCCATCCCCGCCCCATCCCCGATTTCATATTTCGGGGATTCCCCATCCTCGGTCAACTCATGGAGTCCCTAGTCAAATCAGATTTGAGGATCGGGTCTGGCCTCATCGGGTACAAATTTTTTTGCCATTCAATATTTCTCCATGGATGAAAAAAATAAAAATTAAAAAACACAGACTAAGAATCACGAGAGCAAAATCTATTCAGAACATACTAGAACAGTAACCTCGCAATGCGGTGGCGGGTACATTTTGACTAAATTTTGTGGGAAGCAAATGTTTTTCACGATTCATCGATGAAAACTGCACCATGTCCATGTGAATAGACAATTAAAAGTGGCAAAATAAATGCACCAAAATTTTTCATGCCAAGCTAACAAAAGTTGTGGTAATCACAACTTAGAAACTTATTGACCAACAAAATCCGACCATCACAAAAAAAAAATAGGAGTTTCAAATATTAAGAAAATTAGTGCTGAACATTACGCAAGAAACAGTTTGATCCAATCTCAGTGCATCGCACTGGTCTGAATGATTCATATCGAATAAGCTAGTTTTTTACTTTGGCTTTGAAATGTTTTGGTTTACTGAATAAGCTAGTTTTTCACTTTGGCAATTGAAATGAAAAAAATTGTTAAATTTAAGATATCTAACTAATCAATAATGAAAGTTTTGTCCTAATCACATATTATTATTCTTTTCTTATTCGAGTTTTGACTTTCTACCAGTACCATTACTCATCAATTTCTTGAATCATCTCCTACCTTGAAAAAAACTGTTAAGAATGGATAAAAACGTAAAAAAACGAAGAAAAACGTAAAAATACAGACGAAACTGAAAAAAAACGGTTAATAATGGATAAAAACGTATAAAAATGGACGAAAGCGTATGAAAACGTTAGAACAACGGACAAAAATGTTTAAAAAAAACAGACGTAAACGTAAAAAACAGACGAAAACGAAAAAACAGACAAAAACGTAAAAAACATACGAAAACGTAAAAAAACAGACGAAAATGGAAAAAAAAAAACGGATGAAAACGTAAAAAACGGAGGAAAATGTAAAAAAAGAGACGAAAACGGACAAAACTGTAAAAAAAAAACAGACGAAAACGTATTAAAATAGATGAAAACCTAAAAAAATGGAGGAAAACGTAAAAAAAAGAGACGAAAACGAAAAAAAAACGGACAAAAATGTAAAAAAAAAAAACAGACGAAAACGTATTAAAACAGAACTTACGAGCGTATTAAAAAAATTGCACCGTTCGTCCTTTTGGTTTGCGAAATGACTAGTATACCCTCATGGGACTTCAGGTGTAACAACACTTAACAAGCGTTAGTGGGGGAGGGACTAACGATGCCAAACGTTTGCCCGTTAAGGACGAACGGTGGAGTTTTTTTGTCAAGGGACTAACGACGACAGTCAACGCAAACCACAAGGACAAACGGAATTTACAAAAAAAAAAAAAAAAAAAAAAAAAAAACAGCAACACCTCTTTATTAACAGATCAATCAATCAAACACCATGCAACAACCAGGCGATTATTCATATTATCCCACCACCAATTACCCACAAAACCCTGTCCCTAATCCAATCACCACCACCACCGAATCACCGATCCCAGTGGCAGATCCAACATTTTGAAATAGGTGTGGCACAATTTTTTTCTAACGTTAAACACGTTAACAAAGTTACTTCAATCGCCGTATAATAGATCTTTAAGCATTTCAAGGTTTATAAGCGGTTCTTTATAATACAACTTCTATACAGGGGTGGAGCCATGTTAAAATTACCGGGGGGAGTTGCCCCCAACAAACCTCTTGTAGACACATGAAATCATGTAGGAAAAATAACAAAGTTATAGAAAAAAAAAAAAATTCGGTGCCCTCAGCTTAATTACCCGAGTGCCCTCACCATTCAAAGTTTCAACTAAGCTCTAATGCCCCAAACCATTATTCTGGTAGTTTTGTTTTGTCGGAAAACATGGAAAAGTTAGGAAGGTTGAAAATATAAAAGAGGAAGACGAAAGGTGGGAATAGGTAGAGGGAACTAGACTTTAGTTGGTAGGTGTATTAGGAGTAGAGAAAAGAATTGAAAAGTTTTACTCTATACTCCTAAAAAATTGAAAAGTTTCACTGTATTGGGAGTGGATTTAGTACTCCGTATTACTTCACATTTATTTACTTTAGATTTAGTACTCCGTATTATTAATTTACTTTAGATTTTTTTTAAAAGCAATTTTTTTCACACGTATACCACATATCTCATAAATGTCTCCGACGAGGCTTGAACCCATAACCTCTAAGCTGATGGTGAACTCACATACCACTAGCACAAAGGCCTTGAGTATTAGAAACTTCATTAAAAAATTTGTCAAAAGTTGTTGTGTATTTTGTTTTTGAAATTTTGGTTGAGAATTTTTAAAGCAACTACGGAATATTTTATTAAGGAAATATTATTTGAATTTTTATATAGAAGTATGAGTTTGAAAAGGTATTTTATGGATTAAACATCACTCATTTTTAAGGCTACTCACAGTGGTGACTTATATTACATCATCTTTCCGGCTGCTACCTCATCTTTCTCTCTCTTCAACTCATATTCATCTCTCTCATCACAGTGGCAACCCATATTGCATCATCATTTTTTTTTCTTTTTTCTTTAAAAAAAATATTTTTTAACACAAACACAAATTTTATTAATAAAACGTAAGTATTACATAAACGAAACGATACGAAAAACAAATAAAACGCGATACGGAAAACAAATAAAACACGATAACACAAGGGTCTCCCATTAAAACAGAAGGCGGGATCTTTTCACACAAACGTAAACTTTTTATTAATAAAAACATAAACGTCACATAAACAGAAATTAAAACATTACAATAATAATTTAAAAACTAAAACTTCAATTATAATCTGGGTGGTCCCAGGTCTGCGAGTTGTCGGAGCGGAAACCGTCGTCATACGGATCAAAGCTCGCAAACCTCTCTGCTTCTAACTCAGCTTCCATCCTGGTCAGCTCCCGCTCATCCTCAGAGTTCCAGACATCATCAGCAGGTTTCACATTTTCCTCAAAACTTAGCTGAAAGTTATCAAGATGAGGTTGCTGTTGTTGTGGCTCAACAACTCTTGGTGCAGATGAACTTGATGCACCGAGCACAAATTGTTGTTGTTGTTGTGGTGTATGAGCAGCTTGCACATTCTCTTCAAAACTCCAACGTATCTTGTTGGATTTCTCGTTCTCAATCTGCTGCACACAACCCCATAATGTTTCAACAACATCAGCGTCTTTGCGAAACTCGTTGTACAAAAACTGGTCGATCACATATTTTCTCTCGACAGAGATATCTTTGCAAGCTTCGTATCGTGTTCTCAGGCGGTCTTTGCGTAACTTCGCCAGCTCAAACCTCTTAATAACTTCGACAATTGCATCCTGGCGTTCCTTGTCATCAATTTTGACTTGTTTTTTGACATAGTTTTGAACTTGTTTCACAGTGTGGGGAAGTTTACAAGCCATTTTTTTTGTTTGATTTGTTGTTTGAATTATGTTTGAAAGTATATGTTTGAAAGTGTGTTTGATTTGGGTATTTATAGGATGAAAGTGGTTATAATTAAAAGAAAAAAAGTTTTTTTTTTTTTTTTTTTTTTTTTTATAAACGGTAAGTTTTTTTTTTAAATTTGTGTACATATCGATCGGTTTCACGAACGATCTTCAAAACAAATGGCCGGCGATCGATATCAACTTATGGTCTCACAATGGTCAAATCGATCGGCTACATCGATCGATCGATCGATCACCCCGATCGATTTTTTCAGACCCACTACCAATAGCCTAAGTTTTTTAAGTTTTACTCAAAAACATGCATACTACATGTTATTTTTAAGTTTTACGCAAAAACATGCATGATTATTTGACACAAGTTTAACTACTTTGAGCATATTTTACATAGAAACATGTAGTGGCAGAGTTAGAAAAATTTTGTGGGAGGGCCGAAACAAATTATTTTCCTTAAAAAAACATTAGATGGGAAGGCCGAGATGAAAAAAAATTAACACATGAAATTACAAATAAATACACTAACGAGTTTAGGCCTAAGGGGGCCGGGACCATTCCCGGTCTTTATATAGCTCCGCCCTTAGAAACATGCATGACAATTTTTAAGTTTTACATAAAAACATGCATGCTTTATATATGACACAAGTTTGATTACTTTGAGCTTGCTTTACTTTTATTTATAGTTGTATACGTGAAATTAGATTAGGAGTTACGATGAGCTTGATAAACTTACATTATTGGTTGGTTTTCTTTATACAAATCGTTCGTTTTGTAGCATTAGTTGCCTAAAAAAGGTGTATTTGCATTTAATTTCAATTGACCTAACCTGACCCATTTTGAATTTTACTTAAAAAAAATGGCTCCGTTATCGTATCTTTCTTATTGCTTGTTGCCCCCTTCGGTTAAATTTCATGGATTCGCCACTGCTTCTATATATATGATTTACGTAATCAACTAGGGCTGTAAACGAACTGAACGTTCAGTTAACATTTCATTAACCGTTCGGTAAAAAATTCGTTTATGTTCGTTTATTTATTAAATGAACGAACATGAACAATATTTTACGTTCGTTTAGTTAAATGAACAAACATGAACAAAAGTAGTGTCCGTTCATTTATGTTCATGAACGTCCGATTATGCGTTCGTTTATGTTCATTTATTTATTTATGTTCGTATATCATATTTTTTAATTGTATAATTTTTAAAATTAGTTTTTTTAAATATAAGTCTAGTTGGTTTTGCAGATGCAGGATATATGTCTGACCCTCATAATGGTTGATCTCAAACTATATATGTATTTATATGTGGAGGAACTACAACTTCATGGCGTTCAATTAAGCAGACGATCTCATCGACTTCATACTACCATGCAGAAATTCTAGCGATACATGAAGCAAGTCGAAAATGTGTTTGGCTTAGAAGTATGATACAATACATATGTAGATCATGTGGTAACTCTTCAGAAAAGGAGGAATCAACAGTTTTGCATGAAGATAATGTAGCATACATTGCTTAATTCTGGAAGGGTGATACCAAGTATTGATATTCAAAAAATGTTACATCAAAGACGACAAGGCACTTCTCGTTCAAGTGATTATTTCGTGTACCTATTTACAAGATATAAAGTAATGTAGTCATCAGAGGGAGATAATACGCGCTGCACTCTTTTTCCCTTAGTCATGGTTTTGTCCCACTGGGTTTTCCTGACAAGGTTTTTAATGAGGTAGCATTTTCTAAGCGTATTAATAATATGGACATCCAAGAGGGAGTGTTATGAATAATTATATGTGGATGTCCATATAGCCCATAATAGGCCCACGACCCATGTTAGCTATTAGGGTTTTACCCTAATGTTTGTGTATATATATTATATGTAAATCTCATAGTTGATGATCAATAGAAGAATATTTTCATTCCCTCAATTCTTGTTCATAACAGTACGTTTGTTTTCATTAATAATAAATTGTGTCCTATATTTGCATGTTTAAATCCTTGAATAACTTATGTTATTATAAATTGTCCGTTGTCAATTAATGATATGGGAATATCATTAAACTAAGACAAATCTGAGTATTGGTTAGAATATACTTGAAAGTATATTGATGCGTTGACATACCAATTTCACATGATATTCAATGAATTGAATATAGGACTTATCCCAACAACATGAGTTTACTTTATGGATCTTGTCATTAAGTAAATCATGAATTTGTTATCCTCAGACTTGAGATACCAGATCAGAGTCATGAATGTAGTGCATTTTTGTGAAGCAATCTACCGCTCACCATAACAGGGAGTTATAAGGGTTGTTTTCAGAAGTGTTGCAAAGTCCATGGGTTATTCTTGTAGTCAAGAAAGAATTTGTTCCTTCAAATTTGTTTTGAAGTTTAATACTCCTGGGCCCTCGTAGGGTTGACAAGATGTTTGCGTGCGCACGCCCAAAGTCTATCTATAATACGTTCAGATGTTTTGGTAATCTTGCTCAATCATAAACAACGAGAAACAGAATTGTTAATTAAAGAATGACTAAGATCCATATCTTTATTAACGTGGTATTAGAAACAAAAGGATAATAATAATAATAATAATGATGAATCATTAAAGGTTTAAAGAAAACAACACTTATAAAACAATATTATATGCATAAATTAATAAAGTTTATGTTTGTTTGTCTATGTTCATTTATGTTCGATCGTTTATGTCCGTTTAGCGTTCGTTTAGTGTATTAATGAACGAATATGAGCAACTAATTTTCTTGATAAACGAACATGAACAAGAAAATTCGTCCGTTTAAGTGTTCGTGAAATGAACGAAAATGAACAAGGCTTCGTTCGTGTTCATACGGTTCGTTTACAGCCCTATAATCAACAAAGGTACTGAAAAACGTATTCTATTATAGAAAGCCTAAGAAACTTTAAATCAAAATCTCAGATAAAAAATTATAATAAAAAAAAATCAAGATAATGCTCATACTTTTTAAAAAAATGCTGACCAAGAATTATATTCGTGAACCAATAACTAAATTTGGATTGAATTAGATTTTTGTTTTATCTTTGTGGGCTTAAGTATTGAGCTTCTTTAAAAGTTTAGTTCTAATTCTCGATTACGTCTCCTACATCCGTAGAACACGAAACCTAAAAACAAAACCTGCGACTCCATTGAAAAAACCATGGCTACCAATTTCATCCAAGCCATAGATTGCCCCTGACCACCGCTAACTTACGCGTCTGCACCACCATTCACCTATAACCAAACACCCCCACCCAATTACTACCAAACACTAACCCTAATCCTATTTCCCAAACACCCCCTATTTTCCCCAAATCCAAACCCTAACCCCGATTATACCATGTCCTATTTCCTAATCCACTGTGCAGAAGATGAAGGTACAACACTTGCGACCAAATTTGGACTATTCTGTAATTAGCAAGTAAAACTCTGAATTTTTAAGCCTTACTAATTATAGAACATGTCACACCCCCAATTTACCTGACTTGCAGCGGAATGGAATGCCTGAGGGTGTAACGGTCATAGCATCACAACAAGGATATATTGAACGACCTAAAGTGTCGTTTTGAAATTACATCGTTTGATTCATTCAAATTATTCAGAGTTATAAAACATAGGTCCCAAAAGAGTTGGAAAGTTTAGGTAAATAAGTTTGGTACAATCAAACGATAGTTCATAAGTGCATGAAATCCAAAATGAGACGCGTCATCCTTGATTCTCAAAGAAATGACTCCATGCATGTCATGAGGCATATGTCTTAGTTACCTGAAAATACATTGTGAAAACGGTCAACATAAAGTTGGTGAATAATCATAGGTTTGTAAGTTAAATCGTATGTACATAAGCCACAAGTATAAAGTAAACTGACAAAAATGTCAAAAGTGCTACATTGTCTCTTAAGCTCATGACCCCGAAGCTAGACGTACTAAAATCTGCCCCAAATGAGTGTTTACCAGACACTCGTACTAAATTAGACATGAAATGCATTCGCTTTCCTCTTGGAGCAACCCAAACACGAATGGATGAGTCACCCTCAATAGATCTATTCACTCACTCTCGCTTGGCAATATAATTAACGGTCCATGATAATAAAGGGGACTTAATGTGGTAGTAAGGCAACTTAAGCAATGTACGGAATTTAATACTTTGGCATGTACAGAGAAATAAGTATGCAATGTATTCTCCCCCGTGGGATTTGAAATCAAATATTGTATTAAAAACGGGGCTATGAAAACTCACCTTAGCAAAAGCAATATCCGATAGACAAAGTAGTAGTTAGAAATAAGGTCCGGGTACTCTAATCGCGACCTAAATAATGCATATGTCTTAGGTTCGAAAACAAGGTCAAGCATGCAAGTCATACACTACATTATCACTTGTACATGTTGTTGAAATTTTTATCGTCAAAAACGTAGGTAATCAAAGTAATCTCGTATTTAAGTCATCCACCATTTTAGAAAACGTAGCTTGTAAATCTCACGACCAAATATTAGTCGTCTTGAAAATATATATTTTGAAAAACTCTAACGCACCTAATAAGTATACACAATGTTCTACCATTTTTATTTACGTCATTTTAGCCAAATTATACTCTAAAATGTCCAAAAGTCAATTTTAAATATTCCATCAGCTTTTGTTGGTTGAACCAAAGCTGTCAAAAATTTTATATGTTTCGTCGCAACTTTCCTAGGCCATAACTTTTGCGTCGTAGTTCCGTTTTTCAAGTTCTATATATTCCCGCGAAGGTATTCAAGTATACTTTAGGTTTTTCAAGGTCTCGGCTAGTCTAGATATCATTTAATCTCAGTTTTCCTAGCTTGAAAAATCGGGACAGAATCATAATTTCAGAAAATATAGTTTTAGTCGTCAATCTTGAAAATAGCATATCTTTTTCGTTATAAGTCTGTTTTAACTCATTCAAGCGGCTATGTTTTCGTTATTAAGTCTATTTTCTATATTTCTAGCCTAATGTGGTCACCAAGGTACTGATTTTTCTGTGAAGGGTCGAATAGGACAGATCCAATATTTAATAATGTCAAACTATATTTCCTAGTGTTTTATTTATTATCACCACTTAACAACAACTCCAAATCTAGTCCTAGTTCATCCATCAACTCCCCAACTAGTATATGGTGATCTAAACATAACTTAGTCAATATTCAAGATCCATGTTCAAGATCATCCAAGTATTAAAACTTCAAATAACATATAGTTATATATAAAGATTTCATCATTTTTCTTGTAAAGATTATTACTAGAAATTTTCTTGTAATCAAAACTTGTTCAAAACATGATTTCTTGTTATGAGATCAAAGTGGATGTAAAGATTTTCAACATGTACAAAGTGATAACCAAGTATATATACTAGACAAGCATGAAACTCATGAAAAATCATTAAGTATAGGTAGTGTAAAAAATCACTTACAAAGAGGTTAGTGAGATGAGATTTGTAAAGCACTTGTGTAATCCCCAAGACTAGTATCAAACCCTTGTTAATCTACCTTAGGTACCCTTGAAAGTGACCAACAACAAGCTCTTCCCTTGCTCCTTTGGTGGTGTCGAAATATGTATATAGATGGGAGGTGATATGTTTTTCTTTGTAACTAAATATGGGAGTATTAGGCTCTTGTATATATATAGCAAATAGGGTAAAAGGTGGTCAAAGTGATTTTGGTCTTGGTCCATGGTCTTGCCGAGTTTCATGGAAAAGAGAGGACAAAAATGTGGCTTTTAGCCACCAAAATTAAATTGGTTGTCTCCACATGATCATAAGGTTGAAATGTTGTAGATTTTTGTAGGGAAATTTTTATACATTACAAGGGGGGGGGGGGGGCTCATTTATTAGGATGGGAAGAAAATGTGTCAAATTTTATAAATATATATATATATATATATATATATATATATATATTGAATGTATTGGGTATTAGTTTGGTAGTTAACGAAAGTTATACGTAATTAAACGTAAGGTGTAAAGAATTTAACTTGGACATCGGAAAATATTTTTGGGACTTTTGTAATAATTTTAGAAGTATAAAAATACCCTAAAAATAATTGTTGAGAAAGTCGGGTATGTCGAGTGTTACATTTTTTTATAAAAATTTACGTTTGTTGAATTTAAAAACCGTAAGTATTTAGAGAATAGGAATTTGTGTTGTTGTATAAAATTGTGAATTGGGGAAGGAGCAAGGTACCGGAGCGTTGTGGACTACAATTAGTCTAAGTCCTAGAGTACTTAGAATTTAGTTAGAAATTCGCGTCGATTCAAGTAAAAGGGCTCACGTAAAATGTTTCAAATTAAAAGTCAAGAATTTAGTATTGACCTGGGAAATAGTGGGTTGTGACATTCTACCCCCCCAAAAGGGAATCTCGTCCGCGAGATTCAGTCAGCGTTGGTCATTGGAGTGGTATTGGTGAAGAGATGGGGGTATTTCTGACGAATCTGGTCTTCTCGTTCCCAAGTGAACTCGGGACCTCGTTGAGAATTCCAGCGAACCTTGACGATAGGAATTCGACTTTGCTTCAACCGTTCGACCTCACGGTCCATGATTTCTACTGGTTCTCCTACCAGGTTTAGGTTTGTCAGTGGGTTGGATTCCTTCTAATGGAATTATCTGTGACTAATCTGAAAGTCATTTCTCGGGATTTGAATTTGTGAAACATGTCCGTGTAATTCTGCTACTTTCCAATAAGGCTTAATTCCGACGGCCACTAGGCCTACTCTGTCTGAAATATTACATGGTCCAGTGTATATCGGGTTTAACTTCCCAAAATTTTTTTTCTGAATGGTATTATGCCTTTCCTAGGCAGAACTTTCAACATGATCCTGCCATCAACTTGAAATTCCAAGGGTTTACAACTTATCGACTTGTAACTGATTCTTGATTTGCAGGAAATTCCTGGTTATTTCATGAGTGCTTACAGGAATAGTGAGTTTGGCTTTTTCCGCGTTCGGTCTGTCAATAGATGAATCAGCGCTTCTTGAGGTTTACAATGTGATATGGGCAACATATGTTGCTGAACTCTACCAGAAATCCAGAATTCAAATTCGTATATCAGCTGGTCGATTCTAAAAAATGAATCTTAAATGGTTCAATATACTAGAGGTTCAATCTCTCGTGTTACCAAAAGTTGTATCATGCCTTTCCAAGGCAAAGCTTTCAACTTAGTTCCTTCTCCCACTTGAATCTAGATGGTTCGCTGTTCAGGGATACCAAATCCGCATAATGTGCGTCATGCACCAACCTAACTTCTACCAGTTCCTCGTTGATTGTAACTGGTTCTTGACTTGTGAAATTTCCTTTGTGGTTCCATAGTTTAGTTCTAGACCAGTGAATTTAACTTTCCGATTTCGGTCTGTAAATGGGTAATTGGCACTTTGACCATAAAGTGCCTCAAATAGTGTAGTCTCTACGATCGTGAGATAACTGTCGTTGCAAACGAATCTGATTTATGATAAATGTTTAGTCCAACCATCCCTAGAGTCAATCGCTCACTCTCTGAGCATAACTTTCCTATGTTTGAATCGTTCTCTCGTTCTGACCATCGGTCTAAGGATGATAGGCAATGTTTACATCTAAATGGAGTTTCGAAGGAAATCTTAAAATGATTGCTAGGAGTCTGAGGTGATTCGATTACCTTTATCAGGAACAATTGAAATGGTTACAATAATTCTTGTAACTAATTCCTCAACGTTCTGTCTTTCGAACTTGGCGTTATCTGAATGAGATAGAATATGGGTAACAATTTTGATTCCTTGTGTTTTGGTCTAACGGATGCTAAGACATATGTCTTTCTTTGCCTATTGGTGGTTGTCAGGCAAAACTACAAGCCTAGGTATTCAAACTAACTTAAGTCCTGAGATGGTTTATCGTTGAAATTATCATCATGTTGGCAAAATATATATCCGGGTCTGATTCCTTTCCTGGTATGAAAATGAGGTTATCTTAAAATTTCTAGCGAACACAACGCCTTAGGGAAACCTATATCGATATCCTTAACTCAAATCAATTATCCATGGTGAAAACTCATTACAGGGAAGTTTGCGTTTAGATGAGACCATGTTTAATCAAAACACTCTACAGTATCGGTTAAGAGGCTTGGTTTATTTCTATGGTGTTGCTTAGCGTACCTTCACAATGTGTTCGATCCTGTAGCTCAGTCTAGCTAGTACCTTTTGAATAATAAAATTGGACAACTAGGTCAGAGATAGTGAGTCGGATGGTCTCTTGGTATCTTAGGATTGTTGTTGGATTATAAATTTTTCTTAGTCTAGGTTTAATATTTCCGTAATCCTTGTATTGTTTTTCTTGTATCGAGGAATCCTACTTGTAGTTGACATGGAAAGTCTCTCCTAAGGAAGTCAATGGAAAGTCCAACTTAATGGCTAAGTGGGTGATAGGTGGGGTAAGTATCCAGGGAGAGTTTGTCAGAAAGAGACGTTTAATAAAGAGTTTAATTGTTTAAAATGCTTTTAAATGAAGATTGTTATTAGCAATACTTTAAAAGGTAACTATTTCCTTCATGGCATAATCCTTCCTGAATTATACATAGGTGATCAGGCCATGTATAATTGAGGACTAATGATGCGATGCTTGATTTAGTCAAAATAGTATTACTTTTCTCAAGAGTTTTAGATGGTGTTCAATGTTTTGTTTTGAAAATGGTATTCTAGTCATTTCCTTTCAAGTAATAAGAAAATTGTTTCGTATAATAATAGTAAATACTTGGTGCAATAACGGAAAAACCAATTTATAGGGTGGTAATAAAATAGTTTCTTTTAATAATTCCGTAAAACAATTTCCCCATTTGGTAGTAAAATAGCTTGAAATAAAATTTCGTTAAATGGTTTATTGGATACATGGGTGAATCTTATGGAATGGTAATAGTCTACTAATCCGTCAAAAACGAAATCGGCCTAATCTCTAATGAGACAGTGACCTAATGTTGCGAAACGATTGAAAATGGAACAATCGGAATAGAAAATGGAATGAACGAAGGTTACGATTATCACAGAGGTAACAAAAGATAGTCATTACATTAGATAGGAAAGTGCTTAATACTACTAGGTTACACCAACGTAATTATGGAAAGTACCAAAAGAAAAGTACAACCCTAGAGGGCTCGAACTACAGTTTATAAAATTAAAACATAAACTTCTTCTTCCAATTCTGGTTTCCCAACTCCGGGCATTCACTCCTGAAGTGTCCCACTACTCCACACTCACGGCAGATTACCGTGAGTTTTTGATGCTTTGCGAGGGTGGGAGCCTTGCAGTCCTTTGCTTCATGTCCGAGCTTTTGGTAGTTTTTACATTGAGAGGGGCAAGATCCTTTGTGATGAAACTGACACTTTTTGCACTCGGGTAATTTACCCACATACTTTTTCTTTTGGCTTGACCCAGCAGCACAGGTCTCCACCACTTGTTGTATCTTAAATGGTTGTTGAGAAGCATTAGCATCCAGATTACCGACCCACTTTCTCTTGTTGCTACCATTGCTTCCTACGATCTTGGTGTAAGCTATGCGTTCCTTTGCTTCGATCGCCATTCTGATAGCTGTAGGCATGGTATCGGGTTCCAATGAGATGACCAACATACGAATTTCAGGAGGAAGTCCTCCGATGTACCTTTCAAGTTTCTTGCTTTCCGGTTCATCCATTGCAGAGCCTAGTCGAGCTAAATCATAAAAATGAGCAGTATACTTGACAACATCATCTCCTACCATGGTAAGGTTTAGTGTTTCCTGTTCAATTGCTTGTAATTCGCTTTTCACACAAAATTTTAAACTCATCATCCTTTTTAGTTTCTCCCAAGAGTGTGAGTAAGCAGCATCCACTCCTACTACCTGAACATATTTAGTCCACCATTTCTGGGCATGATCCTGAAAAGTGCAAGTGGCGAACTTAACCTTGTCTTCCTTACGGCAGTCGCCACATTGAAATATTGTTTCTATTTCTTCGAACCATTTGAGAAATTCCTTTGTGTTTATAGTTCTGCTAAAGGAGGGGGGATTACAACCCATAAATTCCACGTGAGTAAGTTCCTTGGTGAGGGCGGTGGCTATGTTCCTGACAGTGAATTGTCCAACAGCGGCTTCCGTCATTCTTGAAGTGGTTTGCTTAAATCTATTTTCATCAAATTATATGAGAATCTATAAGTAATAAAACCATCATATTCGTAACTCATGAATATAACACATGAAATTTTTGGTCTACATGGACCGATATCATAGATAGCACAACCATATCCATATGGTAGAGTCAACACTTGGTGATTCCGTTGTACAACAATCAAAATACCACAAGTTTCTTTGAACTATGCAACACCTCTCGTTGCTAGGATAATAGTAAAAGCTAGTAAAGATATAAGTCTAGTCTAGAGACTTCCTGGCGTTGCGGAGGTTCCTGTTGAGTCTGTGGTCTTTGTATTTTCCGCAAGGTGTTATCTAATTCATGGCAAGTGGAAATGTGAAAGGGAAATGACAATGGTGGTATTCTAAAGGATAAGAATAACATTGATGACGATGAGATCCTAGTGATGAGTTAGGAGACGATGGTGATAATAGTGGATGGAATACTACCCTCTTTCGCGCTATCCCGCGACATCTAAGAGGTAAAACTGAAGTACACACTACGGGACGACCAATAGTGTAATAAGTAGCTGACGGTGGTGGTAGTACCTGAGTAGTAAGCGCCCTACTAGTGAAGGAAAGAAAACATACTATCTTCCTTGCAATAAGCATCCTAATAGGTCCATTAAAATTAAGTCTGAATATCCTACCAAACGGCATTCTATGTATGGGCTGGATGTTAGGAAAACCTCGTTCCTATAACAATTCAATGGTGCTAATGGTGGCGTAAGTGTAACTGTCGGTACAATGGTAGTGGAAGATAACAGGGTATCTTCAATGTCGAACTCCGACGAAAGGATAACAGGGAGGGTATCTGAAGACATGTCACTTGTGAACCAGGTCAACATAATCATATATATATGTGAGTATGGGTATAAATAACTCGCACAATGTATGCATGAAACAACATGTATAATGAATATGCACCTATGATGAAATGATGAGATACTATGATGATGTGGTTATAGTCTAGGGTCCATGATGCATCCTAGTTCGCTATAACCTTAGCTCTGATGCCAATCTGTCACACCCCCAATTTACCTGACTTGCAGCGGAATGGAATGCCTGAGGGTGTAACGGTCATAGCATCACAACAAGGATATATTGAACGACCTAAAGTGTCATTTTGAAATTACATCGTTTGATTCATTCAAATTATTCAGAGTTATAAAACATAGGTCCCAAATGAGTTGGAAAGTTTAGGTAAATAAGTTTGGTACAATCAAACGATAGTTCATAAGTGCATGAAATCCAAAATGAGACGCGTCATCCTTGATTCTCAAAGAAATGACTCCATGCATGTCATGAGGCATATGTCTTAGTTACCTGAAAATACATTGCGAAAACGGTCAACATAAAGTTGGTGAATAATCATAGGTTTGTAAGTTAAATCGTATGTACATAAGCCACAAGTATAAAGTAAACTGACAAAAATGTCAAAAGTGCTACATTGTCTCTTAAGCTCATGACCCCGAAGCTAGACGTACTAAAATCTGCCCCAAATGAGTGTTTACCAGACACTCGTACTAAATTAGACATGAAATGCATTCGTTTTCCTCTTGGAGCAACCCAAAAACGAATGGAGGAGTCACCCTCAATAGATCTATTCACTCACTCTCGCTTGGCAATATAATTAACGGTCCATGATAATAAAGGGGACTTAATGTGGTAGTAAGGCAACTTAAGCAATGTACGGAATTTAATACTTTGGCATGTACAGAAAAATAAGTATGCAATGTATTCTCCCCCGTGGGATTTGAAATCAAATATTGTATTGAAAACGGGGCTATGAAAACTCACCTTAGCAAAAGCAATATCCGATAGACAAAGTAGTAGTTAGAAATAAGGTCCGGGTACTCTAATCGCGACCTAAATAATGCATATGTCTTAGGTTCGAAAACAAGGTCAAACATGCAAGTCATACACTACATTATCACTTGTACATGTTGTTGAAATTTTTATCGTAAAAAACGTAGGTAATCAAAGTAATCTCGTATTTAAGTCATCCACCATTTTAGAAAACGTAGCTTGTAAATCTCACGACCAAATATTAGTCGTCTTGAAAATATATATTTTGAAAAACTCTAACGCACCTAATAAGTATACACAATGTTCTACCATTTTTATTTACGTCATTTTAGCCAAATTATACTCTAAAATGTCCAAAAGTCAATTTTAAATATTCCATCAGCTTTTGTTGGTTGAACCAAAGCTGTCAAAAATTTTATATGTTTCGTCGCAACTTTCCTAGGCCATAACTTTTGCGTCGTAGTTCCGTTTTTCAAGTTCTATATATTCCCGCGAAGGTATTCAAGTATACTTTAGGTTTTTCAAGGTCTCGGCTAGTCTAGATATCATTTAATCTCAGTTTTCCTAGCTTGAAAAATCGGGACAGAATCATAATTTCAGAAAATATAGTTTTAGTCGTCAATCTTGAAAATAGCATATCTTTTTCGTTATAAGTCTGTTTTAACTCATTCAAGCGGCTATGTTTTCGTTATTAAGTCTATTTTCTATATTTCTAGCCTAATGTGGTCACCAAGGTACTGATTTTTCTGTGAAGGGTCGAATAGGACAGATCCAATATTTAATAATGTCAAACTATATTTCCTAGTGTTTTATTTATTATCACCACTTAACAACAACTCCAAATCTAGTCCTAGTTCATCCATCAACTCCCCAACTAGTATATGGTGATCTAAACATAACTTAGTCAATATTCAAGATCCATGTTCAAGATCATCCAAGTATTAAAACTTCAAATAACATATAGTTATATATAAAGATTTCATCATTTTTCCTGTAAAGATTATTACTAGAAATTTTCTTGTAATCAAAACTTGTTCAAAACATGATTTCTTGTTATGAGATCAAAGTGGATGTAAAGATTTTCAACATGTGCCAAGTGATAACCAAGTATATATACTAGACAAGCATGAAACTCATGAAAAATCATTAAGTATAGGTAGTGTAAAAAATCACTTACAAAGAGGTTAGTGAGATGAGATTTGTAAAGCACTTGTGTAATCCCCAAGACTAGTATCAAACCCTTGTTAATCTACCTTAGGTACCCTTGAAAGTGACCAACAACAAGCTCTTCCCTTGCTCCTTGGTGGTGTCGAAATATGTATATAGATGGGAGGTGATATGTTTTTCTTTGTAACTAAATATGGGAGTATTAGGCTCTTGTATATATATAGCAAATGGGGTAAAAGGTGGTCAAAGTGATTTTGGTCTTGGTCCATGGTCTTGCCGAGTTTCATGGAAAAGAGAGGACAAAAATGTGGCTTTTAGCCACCAAAATTAAATTGTTGTCTCCACATGAATGCATGATCATAAGGTTGAAATGTTGTAGATTTTTGTAGGGAAAATTTTAATACATTACAAGGGGGGGGGGGGGGGGGGCTCATTTATTAGGATGGGAAGAAAATGTGTCAAATTTTATATATATATATATATATATATATATATATATATATATATATATATATATATATATATATATATATATATATTGAATGTATTGGGTAGTAAAAATATGTATTGGGTATTAGTTTGGTAGTTAACGAAAGTTATACGTAATTAAACGTAAGGTGTACAGAATTTAACTTGGACACCGGAAAATATTTTTGGGACTTTTGTAATAATTTTAGAAGTATAAAAATACCCTAAAAATAATTGTTGAGAAAGTCGGGTATGTCGAGTGTTACATTTTTTTAATAAAAATTTACGTTTGTTGAATTTAAAAACCGTAAGTATTTAGAGAATAGGAATTTGTGTTGTTGTATAAAATTGTGAATTGGGGAAGGAGCAAGGTACCGGAGCGTTGTGGACTACAATTAGTCTAAGTCCTAGAGTACTTAGAATTTAGTTAGAAATTCGCGTCGATTCAAGTAAAAGGGCTCACGTAAAATGTTTCAAATTAAAAGTCAAGAATTTAAATTCGAGTTTAGAAAATAGTATTGACCTGGGAAATAGCGGGTTGTGACAGAACAGTTATAAATCTATACTACATATAATACACAAATGAATCTCTCTCCAAAAATTTCAAATGTACAAAAAATTATGCAATATTTACAACACTTTAAAGCAATGAATCTTCATAATTACAACAAGTAAAGCATTGTGTACAAGAAAAACATGCATGACACGAAATTCAGACCAAAATACAGAAATATATACATTAAATAGCCTTTAAAACACCCCTACACCTAAATTTACAATGATTTAAACCTAAAGTACAACCCTCCGTTCTAAAATTATTGTACCCTTTTGAATTTTTAAACATGCATGTTTGGCAAGACACTCGACAAATCCAAATCAACTACCCTCACATGGTATGTTCGACCAAGAACACTAACGAAACAAAGTAAGCATCACCGAGTTTTGACCACCTATTTATCCAGTTTGACCATAACTTCACTCGGTTCATATCAGGTTCGTTTCAATTGAAGAACATATCTTGAAAGAGCTCCATAACCCATCATCGATTCATGGAAATAACAAGAACCAAAAACAAAAAATATAAAGGAAGATATAAAGGAAGAACAACAACAAAAAATTTAATATCCTTTCTTTCGATCAAAGAAACACAAGAACAAAAGGAAATACCTACCAGACACCTCATTATGAGATCTTGAAGCGAAAAAAATGACAGAAGGGTAACTGTTGATGTATTCGTGTTTGGATTTCGAGTATTTATGTGGTTCGTTTAATGATGGAGAGGACAAAAAAAATCAGTTTCGGTCCTTTTTTTCTTTTGTTTAAGCATACACAATAACAAGATCAAAACCTACCTGAGATATTTTACAAGACATAGAAGCTGAAACTTTAAGCAAAATATTAAAAGCGTGCGTCTCAGCGTCTCTGGTGTCAGGTTTCATATCAAAAAGAAAAGTTTTTAATTGTGTTGTTTGTTTGAGTAGATAACAAGAAGAAAGGGTCAATTTTTTTTTATCTTAGATCTGTGTTTAGTTTGTGAGAAAAATGTATTGTGTGTTTTAGGTTTAACAAGAAGAAAGGGACAAATAGGTTAAGTGTTGGACTGTGTATTGTATCTTGATTTTCGGGCTGCGTTCTTTGGGCCTTGATAGCTTTGGATTGGTGTTAGGCTAGGATCTAACAATGACTATAACTAATATAAGGCACAACATTTAAAATTCTAAATCAGTAGCAAATGTGATGAGACAAATTTAGAACGATAAAAAAATTAAAATAAATGAGTTTTCGTCTAGAAATTTGGGACCGAACAAATTTGGGCTTTTGGTTTTTTAATGTAAGACAGTGTTTGGTTGAAGTTTTATTCTAGGGAAGGAGTAATGTGCAAAAATAATCTATTTGGTTTAGCAAATTTGCAAATACAGTTGGTGATCAACCCGTTATGCCATTTTAAACCGATATGCATTGTACGTGGTTTTGGAGCAAACGAATGAGATAACATGGAGTGGATAATGGTTCGTGATCAAAACTAATGTGATGATAGTTTTTTTGTAATTGCCAATCAAATCTTTAGTTGACATGAAATTTGTACACCTTTTTATTGGTCTATATTTTTAAAGCTAAAAATGTAAGAACGAAATATTAGAGTTAAAACAAACCCTTTTTAAGAAAATAGTGAAGCGCACAAAAAAAAAAAAAAAAAAAAAAAAAAAAAAAATGCATGAACCTCCGACGGAACGCACGGGCGCCTACCTTTCTCATTAATAACAAAATGCTATTTGGTCTATATCTGTATTTAGCTCTACTATATTTTAAAGCATTTGAAACATTTATAAAATAGAAGTATTAAACTATTAAAGGGTACACATTTACTTATGAAATTGTGTCTTAACATTATAAAAAACAACCGTATGTTTTGTAATTTTACAATCACTTATATTAACCAAACCAAATTGACTCTTAAACTACCTTAATTTTTTAAAGGTAATGACGATATGTTTTATACTTTTCACTTTATCGTCGCTTAGGTCATCTTTATGATCTTCATGTTTTTTTTATCAAACGAATTTTGTTACATTTATTTTCGTAAGAAATAATGATCGAGTACCTATTAAATCGATAATACTATCCACATTTGTCATGAAAAACATATAATTAAAAATTTTAGTCGTCGGAAAATTTAATTACAGGGTACCCGCCGCTGCAACGTGCGGGTACCCTGCTAGTGTATTATAATCTTTTATATAATACAAGAATTACATCATTTCAGAGTATTTTTGCAAAACCCTTCTCATTGAAAAAAAAATTGGACCAATAGGAGAGCTCGATTTTGACACATAAGCGAAATCAAGCAATATGATTGGCCAATAAAAAGTCAAAATTAAATTGTTTTTTGTCAAACTTTAATAAATTTGGTGGGAAATTTGATTGATAAAAAAAACACATAAAAATATAGGTGTCAAATTTATGAAAATAAAAACTTAAGAAAAGATGAGGTAATTAATAAAACCTTAGTGGTTGAATTTTAAATATATTAGAGTTAAGTGTAAAATTATGAGTCTCCATGTTTTTTAATAACTTTAGATAATAAACAATCAACCCCTTACACTTTATACCCCTATACTTTATAATGTTAACTTTGTTTAAAATTACATGAGTAATAGTTTGTTTTTTTTTTTTTTTTTTTTTTTTTTTTTTTTTTTAAACTTTCATCCATTAAAATAAATTTAGTAAATATGCGAATTAGTTTTAATATACGTTAAATATTTTTTAAACTAATGTTAGTTTTAAACTTTCATCCATTAGAATATTTTTTTAAATAGGGATTCATGTTACTATATAAAAGTTTAATTTATGCGAGCACGGATTTGAAATACGGCTAAATTATTAGTAACGGGAATATAAATATCAAATGGTAAGCATGAGTTACTGTGATATGAAAAAAAATATACGCGATTCTACTTCATGAAATTGTTATTTAAAACTTATATATGGATATCCATAAAAACATTTTAAAAACTTTACGGAGCATATTTTAACTTCATCAACGCTCATTATGTGCCACTAAATTTGTACATTACAACATGATATTAATAGTTAAAGTTAAACAACAATATTAACCTCAAACTTAACATCTCTGTCAGTTAAAAACGTTATGCAAAGCTAATTATTAAAAAAAACAAACAAAAACACATCGGTTAGATAGTCATTCTTTAATATAGAATGTGTTTTCTTTAAATTATAAAAAAAAAATGCATCACAATCCTTATTTGATAAGAATCACCTCCTAAATCAAAAAAAGAAAAACTACGTAACGAAAATATAAGTAAAAGAAATACTACAATTACAAAACACATCGTAAATTGATAGCACGGGTTTGCAAAACTAAAAGCATATATTACTAACATCTCATGCAAGTCAAGTATTATCATGTGATTTTGCTTGAATAATAAAATATAATTTTTAATACAAAAGCATTCTCCTAAAATAATAGGTAGATTAGAACATATATACATATGATTTTTTATATTTAGTCCACTAAGTAAAACTATTTGAAACATGTTAAGTGGTTCATTTTTTAATCGATAGTAATACATAATCAAATCATAATTTTAAAAACCATGTGCGTACACAAGTATTATAACTAGTATAATATAGATAAAAATGATGCCCTCTGTTCCTTGAATGTTGTGGGCCATCGCTCACATTGCCCATAGCGATGTTAAGAATATTTAATTTATCAAGTTGCACATCCATCCATCAATCGTGTAAATTGAAAACGTCAACCCTTGGCCTTCCTTAATTCTTAATCAATGACGCTTCCTTATTTCATAACCAATCAAATAAATAGTTGATATGAAACCAAATTACAATTCAACAATGGCTGCAAGAGTTATTGAGGTGACCAAAAGGAAAAAGAAATTAGGGTTGTGTGGGGACTTGGAAAATCAAGACGTGGGGTACAGGGAGAAATTTTGAGACGAGAATTAGGGACGTGTTTTTTTATTTTTTATTTATTATTTATTTTTTTTTTTTAAGGATTATAAATGGTAGTACTCATTCTATTACAACCACTTAATTGGTAAGAGTGATATTTTTACACTCACATGGATTAAGGTCATCCACAATGAAGTCTAATTATACGTGCAATAGAAAATTGAGTCACCATTTAATGCATTGTGAAATGTCACATCATTGGTTCATTGAATATGCACTTCTCTCTGAACACAACCTCATCAAACCTGACACAACACTATATTAAATTAGGAGAAAACTTAACATACCCGGTGGGTAAACTAACCCAGTGACTAAAAACACAATGAATGTTGTTCTTGTAAATATGTGACATGAAAGGAATAAAAACATAATTAATGTTTTGTTCTTTCTCTCCCAATAACTGAATGTCATCTCATCCGGGTAACCTACCCGGTGGGTAAATGTATCCATGCCCATTAAATTATTATTTTATTGTTTTTTGCAACCACTTGTGAGTGGAGACATTTAATAACCATTCATGCAACTTGAAGTTTATTGAATTGTATATGGTTCAATGCAATGTGGGTATTTGATTAATAAAGGTAAGATGATGATCTGTAATTGATGTGGCAATCTATTAAACCCATAAAGATATAATGGGTTGGAGATGCTCTAAGATGATACAAGGGAATTGGTGGGCTCAAATAAAAAAAAAGAAATAATACTCTGTATTATATAAGCTAATAGTGATTAAGAGGTTCTAACAAAAAAAGAAACACCCTAGAAAAACTAGACCGCTACTATATTTCTTCCTCCGTCTTATATTAACTGTCTAGTTTGACATTTTCAAGTTTTTCTTTTTTAATTTTAACTTTAAATATTTTTGTTTGTGTTCCATAATATTCGAAAAAAATTATACTAATGAAAGTATATTTAAAACCCAATAAATTCATATATTTTACAATAAATTCATATAATAAATTCATATATTTTACAATAAATTCATATATTTTACATTAAATATTATATAGCACGAACAAAAACATTTATGATAAAAGTTGAGAACAAAAGATTTAAAAAAATCAAACTAGACCGTTAATATAAGAGAGAGAGATAGAGTAATTTTGTAATTTGGTATACGCATAATAAATACAGACTAACACAATAAACAAGTATCTCAAACACACACGCACACAAGCGAACCATGGAGAATGTAGTAGACAAATGTGACGGTAAACTCCATATTGTGATGTTTCCATGGTTAGCTTTCGGTCACATGATTCCTTACTTGGAGCTCTCTAAACTCATTGCAAAAAAGGGACACAAGATCTCATTTGTATCCACTCCGCGAAACATTGATCGCCTCCCTAAACTCCCTTCCGATATCTCACCTAACGTTAACTTTGTTAAACTTTCATTACCCAAAACAAAAAACCTCCCTGAAGACGCTGAGGCCACAACTGACCTACCTTACGATAGTGTGAAGTACCTGAAAATTGCTTACGACGGCCTTCAAGAACCTTTGACTCAGTTTCTTGAAATTTCTTCCCCTGTTTGGATCGTCCATGATTTTACACCATACTGGTTGAAACCTATTACTGATAAACTTAAAATAAAAACTGCTTTCTTTAGCATATTCATTGCTGCATTCACGGGTTTCATGGCCGGGCCTTTTGGTGCCCCAGGAGTTACTCGTACCAGACCTGAAGACTTCATTGTGCCACCAAACTGGGTCTCATTTGATACAACGGTAGCATTTAAGTACTTTGAGATCATGCGCATATTTAATCACAGCATAGAGAAAGAGGATGAAAGCTTGGTGACCGATGCTTTTCGGTTGGATGTTGTTTGCAGAGACTGCGACGTATTAGCAATAAGAAGCAGTTACGAGTTTGAACCCGAATGGTTAAAGCTCCTTGAAACGATCCACAATAAACCAGTTATTCCTGTGGGACAACTACCAACCACTACATACGATGACACCCAAACTGGAAAAGAATGGGAAGAAGCAATAAAACCGTGGCTAGACCAGCAATCTAAGGGCTCGGTAATTTACATTGCTTTTGGAAGCGAGGCGAAACCAAGTCAAGCTGAAGTCACAACAATAGCACTTGGGTTAGAGAAATCTAAGCTTCCATTCTTTTGGGTACTACGGAAACAACGTGGGTATTGGGATACTGAATTGATCGATTTACCTCAAGGGTTTGAGGACCGTATGAAAGGTCGAGGTGTTGTTTGCACGAGTTGGGCTCCACAATTTGAGATATTAAGCCATGAATCGGTTGGGGGGTTCTTGACTCACTCGGGTTGGAGCTCGGTGGTGGAGGCAATACAACTTAGAAAGGTTTTGATTCTATTGACTTTCTTGGCTGATCAAGGGATCAATTCTAGATTGTTGGAAGAAAAAGTGATTGGGTACCCGATACCGAGAGATGATCGAGATGGTCTTTTCACGAGTGACGCGGTTGCCGAGTCATTGAGGTTAGTGATGCTTGAAGACGAGGGAAAGAAATATAGAGATAAAGTAACGG
Organism: Artemisia argyi; assembly: GCA_030686995.1. Lineage (NCBI taxonomy): Eukaryota > Viridiplantae > Streptophyta > Magnoliopsida > Asterales > Asteraceae > Artemisia > Artemisia argyi. The sequence continues at coordinate 43,766,026 of CM060709.1, read as the reverse complement.
AGATGAGTGTGTTGTTTGGAGACATCGATATGCAAGATCGTTACGTTGATAATTTGTTGGATTTTATGACGAGTTATACAAAGGATGTTCTAAGGACAAAATGAAATCATGGATCCGAATTCTCCAAACCAAACGTTTCATAAACTTAAACATGCTGGTTTGGTATGATTTTAATTTGGCCTCATGCGCCAATTTGAATTATGGGTTTCGTCTGGTTGTTTGTTTGTTCTTCCTTTAATTTGTATTATTGTACTTTTATTTGCTTTTGTGAATGTTAATAAAGTGGGGCCTTCTAAAATGCCATAACCTTAAAAAGTAGGTACCGGTCAAATAATACTTTCGCATAGCTATAATCTGTTAGCGTTTGTGGATAAATATTAATATTTATATGTCTAGTATCAAACTCGATACCACGAAATTGCACACTTTACGTATGAGAATTAAAGTTTAATAATTTAATATAGAAAAGTTATATTTAATTATTAATTATATAAAACAAATAAAGAATGTCAGTAATTGGCGAAAATTGACTAACGTACAAAGATAAGGACCATGGATAAAAATAGAGATCAAGAAAGATCTAGAACCCTTGTGGGCTCTTAGATCCGATCGGCCCAAGGGTTAATAACCCAACCAAAGCCCTAACTTGTTCTCTAAGTTTTGTATCCTATAAAAGCAAAGTCAATGTTTATTTTTTTAATGACTCTTGTACACGTTAAATTAAAACCTTGCTTTTCTCCTTGGATTTTTTCGACATCATCACAGATAGCATGCATGATTATATCAATGCATGTGCATGGGAATATATTATAGTTTTCTCATCTTTATTTTTCTGTGATCTACTACTACAATAACACAAATGGGTTTCGGTGTTTTTGTTTTCCTTTAAGTCGATTAATTTGTTTTTTATTAAAACAAATATTGTTTTGTGTATACTTTAACTAGCATTAACTTTAATTCGTTAATAGTACGTGTGTACAAGAACGTGGTGTAAACACACTATTGTTTACATTTTGGATCGATTAACAAAACGGTGGGGTTAATCAATAGATCCCTAATTCTTATAAACCCTAATTAGGGTTCATCCAATTGTTCAAGAATTCAAGATTGCATACGGTACGTTTCTATTTATGTTTTTGTTAATAATTATGTGTTATACTTGATCCATAGCTTCCGCATACATGTATACTTTGATTATGATTTATTTATATGATTGTCATGTTATTTTAATTCTAACAGTGGCATCACGAGCCATGTATAACATGTAATTGATTACTAAAACGTAATAAAAATCGGATTTTTAATTGTTTTAGATACATGTTTTGATCTAGGGTTTTTTCTTAATTTTTTTTATAAAAATTCGAAACCCCAACCCTAATTTTTTGGGGGGGGGGGGGGGGGTCGATTTTCCATGAAACCCTAATTAGGGTTTTGTGATTTTCTTGGATTATATGTAATCACTAGAAACCCTAGGTCATTAACCGGTTATGTGAACGTATCTTGTGACCTATGTGCTAATTGTTAGGTTTAATCCGTGACGAAACATGCATGTTAGTCATGGATCTTTTTTTTTGTCATATTTTTAGATAGATCTTTAATTGAGAAAGACTCCAATATATAAATATTAAAATCAATTTATTAGCTATGTGGTGAGTATATTAGCTTTGGCCTACGCAATTGATTCGTCAATGTATGTGACTCTCTTCTATCAAGAGGAGAAGGCCTTAGTTGATTACATGCATTATTATACCTATACTTGATTTTATTAGGATCTTTTCTAATAAGGATTGCATGTGGCTAATTGTTTCACTTTATTATTATTAGTTGTTTGTTTTTCTTTGATTACTTGTTCTATTGTTATTGTTTGACATGATGTAAGCAATAAAAGGGTGATTTTTCATAAAGAAAATAATACGGACTAATAATGGCGAAACCCTAAGTGATAAAGATTGAATCTTGCGGAGTCTTATGTGCAAATAACGGTTCGCTTCGCACGGTAATTTGCTCCAAGGCGAGACTAGCAAGATTCATACTTTATTACATGTTTTGAGATTGAATCCATAAACTTTTGTTTGATTGATGTTTTGTACAACATGCTTTTAAAAGTAACTCTTTTAAGACAAATTCATAATCGTGATATGAAGGCTTAGAAAAGAGCCTTAGAGTCTGCCTTGGTTATCACACTCTTGAATACGTCTTAAACGAATTTCTTTTAAAATCATTCTTGTAGAAAGTCATCTTAAGGTATTTTATCTCAAGTAAAACTTTTTGTATTAATCTTATTAATTGGTTATAAAAAGGTTTTGAAAACTTATGCTATAAGGATGTGTGCATGCATCTTTATACATATTTTGATAGTCACATCAAAATTGAATACCCTTAAAATTTAAGTTACATGCCATCTAACTATAAGAAACACTTGAAGTTATTATTTAGTAAACGTGAGACGCATGCTAAATTTTAATGACAAGGTAAATTTCCGAGTGTGCGTGAGACCATACATGGAGAATTTGCAGTTTCTAAGTTAGACGACTTAATTAAGTTGATGCGTGAGACCTAGAACTTAAGGCATGAGATGGGATGAAACATGCTTACATGACAAATTGATGAATTAATTTGATGTAAATCCCATAATGATCTAGGAATTGGAAAATTGTTTGCCAATTATTGTTCGACAGATTACCATCTTTTATACTTTCACCACTAGCAGATCAACTGATGTGGTGAAATCTATGTAAAGTTAGATCCTAGATTTTCAAGAAAATATGATGGTTATATGAATATATCCTTGGGTATTATGTTTTCTTGAAAATTGATTATCAAAAATACTAAAATTGAATTTTTTAAATTCTTTTAAATGTATTAATGCAACGATGAACCGTAAACATAGTCTTCTTTCCATAAGAGAAGTGTGAGACTTAATCCTATTTCTTTTAATGAATGAGAAAGGTATAATAGGATGATTAGACTTGTCTATGTTCTAAATACTTAACTCATAGCAAACTTTAATAGTTATGATTATTTGCACTTTATGAGTTATTAAAATAGAAGCTAGACTGATTACTGCAAAATGGTAAAAGACAAATTAGATTATTTTATCTAGTTGTTTTGCTTTGACCATTTAAAGATACTATATACAATTGTTGGAATGGTAGATCTATACAGGAAGAAATTGCATGCCCAATTTTTCAAGTTAACAGTTTGGAATGTGATGAATCACATTTACGTAGTAGAATACATTCTTTTATAACCTATATAATTGTTTGAATGAGTTTTCTCAAAAGATGTAGGAAAGTAAACAAGCACACTATTACTTTCACTGGATTAATGAAACATTTACAATGTTATCGAATTCAGTGGGAGTATTGTGTGTGTATTACTGAATAAGGAATTATAGTAATGATCTCTAATTCAGTGGGAGTCACAAGGATTGTTATCTTGGTAGTACTTTAATTATCTTTTGAATGTCTCAAGATAATTACTTTCCAAATATAGACACTAATGTTTTCAAGGATAGTCTTGTGCGTTTCCTTGATTGATTGAGTAACTCTATCTACTAGTTATGCTAATGACACAAATCATATTGTTCACATTAACAAATGCGTGTAGTGTTGGTTATGTGGTACATGATGTTGTTCCATGCACAAGTGGGAGAAATCTTTATTGTGTGCAAGGTATAACACATAGGAATATGATTTAAAGGATTCTCATGACTGTAAAGTAAGAGACTCACATTCTAATACACATCTAATCTAAGAAACACTTGGTGTTGAAATTTAGTAAACGTGAGACGCAGGCTAAACTTTAATGACAAGGTGAATTTCCATGTATGCGTGAGACCTACATGGATAATTTACTGTTTCTAAATTAGGCATCTATTAGAACATGTGTCAATATGATAACAAGACAACTTCAAATTTAATATTTATGTATTACAAGAATGATATAAATAAATGAAGTAAATAGATTAACTTGAAATTACTATTGAAACCAAATGGTGTTGTTCAAGAATACTTTAGTTATACGTGTTTATATCTTCTTATAAACATGAAGTCTTTTATGTATTACAAGACTTATAATAAAGTAAGACGTTAACTTGTTATGTTTTTTAATTAAGACATATACAAAGGAGTCATTGAATGATCAATGATTAATAACGTATAGTGGGAATATAACACGTTTATGTTTTGATAAGACATGAAGTGACTTGGTCAAAAGTACTTGTGTTATAAAGCATGCAATTGGTTTGGAAATACTATTATACCATTAAGTTGACTTAGTTGGTAAATAGGTATACCAAAAGGATTATGGTTATCTTACATATTGTCAGATTATCTTACAATATGAGTTCTAATGAAATACTAGATTATATTATGTTCAGTTAGGAAATCAAACTCTTGTTGTAGTGTTTGGTTTAAGATAACTACATCTTCTTTTCTTCCAAAAGTTATCAAGGTTAGAAATTGAGTATGGATTGAATATACTCAATTAGACTCCTAGAAGATTTATAAGACACTATTGAACAATGAAATGTGATGAATCACATTAAGTCTTTAATTGGAATTCTGAATTTGTTAAACTACTTATATGTAGGTCATTAACAAAAGAATGTCAGGAACTGTCAATATGTATTTGTAATATCCCAAAAAGAGAATATTGTATTGTCACTTTAAATGCTAAGTATTTATATTCTATATAATACTAAAGGCAAGTGGGAGTATTTTATCTTGAAAAGATAGAATTACAAGATACATAATCTTCTAAAACCACACTAGTTAAAATCATGATGAGGCTTAATTACATGTAAATGATAAACCTCAAGATGATGGAATTCTCATTCATAAATCCACTTGGATATCTCAGATATTTAATTAATATGCTGACGATTATATGATGTAGTATTACCAAAATAATGAATTGGGTAAATTATTCATATTATGAATGTTGGAGATGTTGTTCATAAAGATATTCAAATTTTAAATTTGATTTATCTTAATTCTTAATGGTTAGAGAATGAAGATGAGTTTATTCAAAGATAATGTAACCCTAGAGGTTTAAATCTTTGTGTAGAAATCATATGGACAAAAATTGTACACATATCTTAATGCATGTCTTATAACAAGATTATTAATCATACTTAAGCAATTAACTATGATTGAATACTCTTTCCTAAAACACATTAGAGATACAAAGATGGTAATTGTCATACTTAATTTCATGAATATGAAATTTGACAATGAAATATCAAAACTCTTTCTTGAATGATTACTTAAGCAAGGACGATAAGTAATCAAAAGGTGTTTATGAATTCAAGTAAATCTTTGGAAGTGTACAAAGTGCAATAATCCATGAATGGATAAATGCATGCATCTAGGAAATTGCTCTTATGTTTAATTATTAAATCCATGCCTTGATTGATAATTGAAATAAGATAATTTCTAAGTATTCCTAAAAGCTAGTGGGAGTTTTATATTTGATTTACTAAATCATATATGTTATAGAGTAACATTCCATATAAGTAAAATGTTAGACTTAGTTTGGAATGAAACTTTATTTGAAAAATTTAGAAAATAAAACATACAACCTTGGAACAAAAGTTAATTATTTAATAAACATATGCGGTAAATTAATTCTAATAGAATATGATATATTATTTTGAAAGAATAAATGGATATACATATTTGAAAAGATAGAACATGAGACAAATCTAAGTTTGACTAAAGGATTTTCATGTGCATTATATTATTGTTGTATCATGCTTAAGTGCATAATGATTTGACAATATTTGATATCCAATTAAAAGTTATTATATAACTTGTGTAATAGATATTTTAATGGAAAATGTTTGAAATTAGAATAATGATTATCAACCTGGAATAGCTCCTAAACATTACACAATGGATATTAAGTTTAGGGAAATTTTAAAGAGCATATTGTGGTTTATATACAATGATGCTGGTTTAATTGAGATGACACTCAATAACTAGTCATGAAGGATTTCATGTGAACTAGTTGTGCTCAACTAAGAGCATAGTTGCATTATACATTAAAGAATTAGAATACTTTAAACTTTAAATTGTTTGAAAGATTGATTGTCATAAATTGGTGATTGAGGATGTCACTCCATTTATGAAATATTATGTAGCAATATCATGATGATTGGTTGCACATATACAAGAATTTCACTAATTGAATTCTTGAAATAAGTATTCTCAAAATTATGATAGATCAAAGTTAGTTGAATAATGCCTTGTCAACAAGTGTGATTGTCATTACTTGAGGCATAATTGTCAACATGTCATTACTTGAGACAAAATTCATTAACTAGAATTATCATGCATTGATCTATTTAGTGTTTGGATAAAGGACATTAAGCAATTATTATTTATAATGAATTAAAGTACTTAGTACGTTTGTTTTCATTAATAATAAATTGTGTCCTATATTTGCATGTTTAAATCCTTGAATAACTTATGTTATTATAAATTGTCCGTTGTCAATTAATGATATGGGAATATCAATAAACTAAGACAAATCTGAGTATTGGTTAGAATATACTTGAAAGTATATTGATGCGTTGACATACCAATTTCACATGATATTCAATGAATTGAATATAGGACTTATCCCAACAACATGAGTTTACTTTATGGATCTTGTCATTAAGTAAATCATGAATTTGTTATCCTCAGACTTGAGATACCAGATCAGAGTCATGAATGTAGTGCATTTTTGTGAAGCAATCTACCGCTCACCGTAGCAGGGAGTTATAAGGGTTGTTTTCAGAAGTGTTGCAAAGTCCATGGGTTATTCTTGTAGTTAAGAAAGAATTTGTTCCTTCAAATTTGTTTTGAAGTTTAATACTACTGGGCCCCTCGTAGGGTTGACAAGATGTTGCGTGCGCACGCCCAAATTCTATCTAGAATACGTTCAGATGTTTTGGTAGTCTTGCTCAATCATAAACAACGAGAAACAGAATTGTTAATTAAAGAATGACTAAGATCCATATCTTTATTAACGTGGTATTAGAAACAAAAGGATAATAATAATAATAATGATGAATCATTAAATGTTTTTCCAGGAGACCTCCCTCGAGTTGGTCTAGGGGCATTGGCGTGTTGCTAGACGCTAACCAATGTCATTATACTATTAATAGATATCCAAGTGGGAGCTGTTAGAGTTTGTGGACAAATAAAGAATGTTAGTAATTGGCGAAAATTGATTAACGTACAAAGATAAGGACCATGGATAAAAATAGAGAACAAGAAAGATCTAGAACCCTTGTGGGCTCTTAGATCCGATCGACCCAAGGGTTAATAACCCAACCCAAGCCCTAACTTGTTCCTTAAGTTTTGTATCCTATAAAAGCAAAGTCAATGTTTATTTTTTTAATGACTCTTGTACACGTTAAATTAAAACCTTGCTTTTCTCCTTGGATTTTTTCGACATCATCATAGATAGCATGCATGATTATATCAATGCATGTGCATGGGAATATATTATAGTTTTCTCATCTTTATTTTTCTGTGATCTACTACTACAATAACACAAAGGGGAGTGATATGTACATGGATCATTTTGATCCGCACACATAAAATAATTATGCATAGACTATTATACCCTCACCCAGTTAATTTACCTTTCTTCTTTTCTACTTGACCAAATCATTTCCCCTATTGGCCTCTCATTCATTCTTCCCAACCGTTTCAATTCCACCCATGTTCACTTTATCATCATATTTGTTTTATTTTGCCGAACTCGTTGAATAACTTTAAAATGGTCAGACATGTGAAGCGAAAAAAGAAAGAAGGAATTGAAGAATGTCTTACCTTGTTATACTCATACTCATACATGTGGTAGGTTGGTAGGAATTGAAGATTGTTATACTTTTTTCATATGTACAGGTATTTTTGTTTGATGTTCTTCATTGTGTCTTTATTCTGGGTGTCGCAAAAGATCAAACAAAGTGAAATCTAATTATCAATCACTGAGTATAAGCACATCTTTTTCCCCTATAAAATAATATTGATCTTTACTTAGCAAAGATACCGATTTAGCTGTACACGCAATGTGGCCAAACCAACATCGAATAGAAGCGAGACGTGGTGCTTCTTTTTCGATTTTCTCTAATAAAGAACACATTTCTCGGTAGGAACCACTCCGTTCACATTGCAAGATGACACAGTTACCATAGATAGACTAACAAGTTACCTACTCTTAAAAACACACTCAAATATCAAGATAAAGAGAATACATGTCCTTCGTAAAAAAGGTCAATAAGGCATTATCACAAGACAGTTCCATGCAGTGTATATACCCATAAGTATCAAAATAACGCAATGTAAACATGAATTAAGAGCCTAAATACTTGATGGGTTAAGGATGTGAAGGTTGAAATGATTGGTAGTGAGGGGAGTGAATAACATATATTGGCGGCAGTGAAAGTAGTAACTAAACGATGCTAGGGTTTGATGAATAAGGGGTTAAAATTTCTACAAGGGCAAAACAGTCTACGCATAATTATTTGATGTGTGCGGATCATTTTGATCCGTGTACATATCATTTCCCTAACACAAATGGGTTTCGGTGTTTTTGTTTTCCTTTAAGTCGATTAATTTGTTTTTTATTAAAACAAATATTGTTTTGTGTATACTTTAACTAGCATTAACTTTAATTCGTTAATAGTACGTGTGTACAAGAATGTGGTGTAAACACACTATTGTTTACATCTTGGATCGATTAACAAAACGGTAAGGGGTTAATCAATAGATCCCTAATTCTTATAAACCCTAATTAGGGTTCATCCAATTGTTCAAGAATTCAAGATTGCATACGGTACGTTCCTATTTATGTTTTTGTTAATAATTATGTGTTATACTTGATCCATAGCTTCCGCATACGTGTATACTTTGATTATGATTTATTTATATGATTGTCATGTTATTTTAATTCTAACATAATCACCTTGACTTATAACTTAATATACATTAGCTTTAACCTTTTCACCTTAACTAAAAAAAAACACCCCTTACAATAACTCAACTTTTACTCAATTATTTTCATATTCAACCCTTAAACTAAAACACAATCTTCATTTAGTAAATAACATAACATTAATTATTAAACATATTACACGTTTTGGTGTTTTGTGATATATTTGTGTACGTATAAGTGATATCGAGGCCAAGATAATTCATGAAGGCACATTTTAGGTTTAGAAAGCAATATATGTGAGATGTCTAATACTCTTAGAAACTCATTTGAGAAAGTTTGGATCACATAAGAACTAGTAGTAACTCATTTGGAATGATTTTGATCAAAGTTTGAGTTGGTTGAGAAATGCTTGAACTCGTTAAGCTTTGACTTTAGTTTACTGTTCATTCATACGTATAAATTAAATGTATTTGTTTATCATGATTCTCTGGAATGTGATGATTTGAATGGTGTGATTTATTGTATATGTTGTGTCTCGATATTTCAAGATAACAAGTCAAAGTGATGGTGTGTTAGTCGAGTGTTTGTTAACGTTTAGGGTGTAAATGGATTTGAATCATGGGCTTGTGTGATGGGCTTAAGAATAGTAAGGCTCATTGATAATATTTAAGGATCCGTTTGGTTATTTATGGGTTTATTAATTAGGCTTAGGTGTTAACAAGGCCCAATGAGTGTTTGTTGACTCAAATCGATATTATGGGTCCATTATGGGAAAAGTGGGATCGGGGGGGGGGGGGGGTTGTGAGTGTGTTGTGTTGTTTCGGTGATAAAAAATACCAGGATTTGATTTGTACACATTTTTTTTGGTAAAGGGGAGTAATCCTGCACTCTGGTAAATATATTAACCAAAAAGTTTAAGTACAAAGGATATGGGTGAAATCCCATACCTCAGCCCGTTACATAAGCAAATAACTTACATAACAAGATACTTCCTATTTTCTAAACAAGAAAACAAACCACTACTCAAATGATAACATAGGACAAAATGAAATAAAATTATTTCCTACGACCTTGAAGTTTGGTGCCATACATGGCATTAAAAGGATCCAAATTCCCTGGAAGATCATAAACCTGGTTTGCATAGTCATCGTAGTCATAGTCATCATAATCATCTTCAAACTCTTGGCCACCGCCGAATAGATTAGCAGACTCATCAAATGGGTTAGCAACCAACTCATCTTCAGAATCAGAAACCACAATCTCTCCCACCTTAGAGAAATGTTTAACTCTCTTAGTAGAAGAGGCGGGCGGATTACAAGAATCACTAGTTATAGGAGCCTTAACCGACTCCTTCTCTTTCAAATTGCTCACAAGGGGTTCTTGTGAAGCATTACCTGTCTTAGTAGACTCGTCTTCATTCACTTCCATTGTATGACCAGAATCCCCATCCATGTTGGTGTCATTAGTAGGAATGCCGAAAGCATCTGTATCTTCCATATTAAGAGCATCAAACTGGTTAGATGTAGAGATCTTCGTTCCACTCGAACTAGCCACATCAGAAGCATTCATCTTATTGCCATCCACTTTGTTAGGTTCAAGAGGAGTCTTTTTTGGTCGATACTGAAACTGCTTACCCACAACAGGTTTAGGAACCCCTCTTTGACCCGAAATAGTAGAACCACCTTATTTCCACCATCATTAACAGTCATAGTAGACTGGCTAGGAGGTAACATAACTTTAGGACAATCAATAAGAGTATGACCAAAAATCTTACACTTATCACAACGCGGTGGTTTCCGCTCGTATTCAACCTGAATCTTCTCAATAGCAGACCCCGAACCATCAAGTAAATGTATCTCAACAGTGAGGCTGTCCCTAAGCACCTCATCCGACTTCACTTCGATCATGCATCTAGCAAAACTACTACGACCCCATGATTCCTTGCACATATGGCTAGTATAAGCGTCTAACCTTTTGGGCGTACCAATCAATGTGGCAAGAAGACTGAGACCATCATCAGAAAACATAGCAAGAGGCACATCATGGAATTTAACCCACACCGGGATGTTAGTCAAATCCTCTTTAAGTAGGTTAGTGTTCAAAGTCCATGGTTTGAGAATAATAGGAACATTTCTAATCAACCAAGGACCATTTTCAAGAACATCATCAACACCTTTAATTGAATTGAACTTAAAGAAAAAGTGCCCCTTTGCATTCATTATCACCTTTTGTATACCATACTTAGTGTTGATACAAAAGTTGGACGTTCCTTGTTTGGACTCCTATTCCCGTATCAATTGGATCTTAATGCTGAGACATGCGCACTAAGAGAACAAAAAACACCGTTAGGCTTACCGTGGGATTGTCTCTCACGATTATCCTCCGGGGTGAGAGTAAGTAATCGGTTTTTAGGGTTTTAGTGAAGATTTAGGGTTATTAGATGATACCTTAATGAGGACCGAGATGCCCTTTATATACACACGAAATCCTTGTTGGTTTCGTGTTCCTTACTCTTCAGCGTATCCCAACGTATTTGGTCCCTTGATCCTTATCCCATAAATAAGAGATCCTATATCAAGACCATAAATAATAGATTCGAAGTTGGGCCTTTGTAAGCCCAAATCTTTATCATAATAGCTCACGCGTGATGGGCTTGGGTATTAGTAACGTCCATTGGTCGGGTTCGTGACCCGAGTGCGGACTATACGTCATCATGTCCCCCCAGTCTATTATGCGCAAGGTGAAACCGCGGATGCTAGAGTAACGACTGTAGCGAAGATATCCCAGGACGCGTAGCGGGAAAGTTTCAAATGTTTCCCGCCAAAAAAGTATACGATGAATCTATTCCACATAAGTCCCACATATTCCTCGTAAATCGGGAGAAGGTGGGTGAAAAGTGTCCCACCTCTTGATCTCCCAGCCACACGATTAGAGCAAGTGGGATACACATGTCAATCATCCATGAATGTGTGTAACCCTATATAAAGGGTAGCCTTCCTTTCACTGTGGCTATCACAGTAAAAATCTTCATTTCCACCATTGTTAAACCTCTCAAACAGCAATCAAGAAAGCAACAATCTATAAGGTAATAGCGTGTGCGCGTCTGAATCTATCAACTTCGAATCATGGTCCTTAAATTATCCGACTTTACCTCCATTATAACCGAGGACGAACTTCGTGAGTTAACCTCGGATTATTATGTCCCGCTCGCGTTGCATCCGGTAGTGCCGGTGGCAACTGCGTCCATAGCGGATTTCCCTGAAGGGAAAGTAGGGGCATACACACGTTTTTTTGAATTCGCTAATCAATGTGTGTGATGACGTATAGTCTATATCCGGGCCACGAGTCCAAATAATAAACACTACTAGCGCCCAAGCCCACCATAAGTGGGCTACCATGACAATGGCTTGGGCCGCAGTATCAATGGCTTGGGCTCACGAAGCCCAAAGCCCAACTAAACCAACCGGGTACGTGATAAGGATTATCTATTCATGGAATAGATATCCTTACCTCGGATAAGCACTACGCGTGCGAAGATTAAGGAGCAAGAAACACGGTTTCTACGCCCCTATATAAGGAATGATACATTCTCATTCAAAGGTACGATTTACTAAATCCCTAAACTCTTTACGAGAATCCTAAAACCGATTACTTACTCTCACGCTGGAGTCTAATCGTGGGAGACAATCCCACGATAAGCCTAATGGTGTTTGTTTACTTTCTTAGTGCGCAGGTTTCAAGTATTAAGAGCGAATTGGTACAAGAGCAAGAGCCCAAAACTAGGAACGCCCAACTTTTGTATCAACAAGTGGCGCCATCCATGGGACCACACTAAGAACTTAAGACTAGAATGATGAAAAACAAGAACTCAGGGCAACGAACTCCGCAGCTAGATAAAACTCGAGACGACTCGCACAAGAAGAAGCACCAAAGCTCGACTTCAAGGTTAATCTACGGAATGACCGGTACGTCTGGCCAACAAGGGATAACCCCAATTCCCACCACGGTAGAATTACCCTTGGAAGTCACCCAAGCCGCTACGGTGGCTACAAGCGTTGATGATCTCCAGCGCACCCTCTTCACCACGCCTCATCAAACGGTACCTATAGTAGACAACACTACACCGCCAGGCGCACCTAATCGTGAGAGGGAACTCCATGCTGAAAAAGGAATTCTCGCAACAAAAGAAGATGCTCCTGAGTTGACACTAAACAACTTCGTGTCCCAACATTACGAGGCTCTAACTTGCATGATCAAGCAAAAAGAAGATCAGGCCATAACTTGCATGATCGGCTAAATTTTGGCCCTGAAAGATCTCCACCGCGCCATCATGAGCGCGAACACAGCGTAAGACGCACCAATGTCCATGATAGACTTGGTACAGCGTCTAACTCTCAATATTCGGAGGAATACGAAGATAACGAGAGGCGCGCCAACATCCATACCAGGCTTGGTAGTAGAAGAATACAAGACAGACTTGGACGACCACGATCACCAAGTGTAGACTCCTCCAGGTCTGGAAGCAAGAAAGTTCACGACAGATTGGGAAGGAAACCCTCCCCAAGTGAAAGCCCCTCAAACTCTTCCTCTAATAGAAACCGGCGCAAGCGCCGCAGAAAAAATAACTCTTCCTCTAGTGACTCCTCGGACAACGAGGACAAAGAGACGGGGCACTGGAAATCCAGAGACTCCTCTGATCGAAGAGGAAAACGTCGCGAAGAAAAGGATGAAGACTTATCCCTTCCTTGGCGTCGTCAGAAAGTTGATGCATTCACAAGACGCATCAGTGACTACTCCGATCGCAAGAAAAGGCTCATGCCCACTAATGTTAAAACATATGATGGGACAGGGGACCCCGATGATCACTTAAAATTTTTTGAGTCAGCAGCCGCTATCGAAAATTGGCCACAACCTGTGTGGTGCCACATGTTCAACTCTACCCTAGTAGGGAATGCTCGAACATGGTTCAACCAGCTTCCACGACGAAGCATTAATGGATTTGAAGAGTTGCGAAAGGCATTCCGCCTCAATTTCACACAACGAAAGAAGTGCGCAAAAAACCCTGTGGAACTAGCCAGGGTAAAACAACGCCAAGGGGAATCCACAAGCGCTTTCATGGAACGCTTCAAGGATGAATGCAGACAAATCAAGGCATGTCCCGAGGTATTAAAAATCTCAGGATTCATGAATGGGATCAATAACCCAGAGCTGATACAGAAGCTAAACGATAAGGTACCCCAAAACTTTGACGACCTAACAAAGCGCACCAGATCCTTCATCCAAGGGGAAGCGGCGGTTGCGGACAGTAAAAAAGGCTACTCAAACTACAGGCAACAAGAACAGCCTAGGAGACAATCCAATGATCAGAGTAGCAATCGCAGCAAGAATTACCGCGGTCAGGGAAGTGGGAGAGATAATGATAAATATACCCCTCTTACAAAGACTCCAAGGGAAATATTTGTAACAGAAGGGGCAAACTTCCCAAAACCACCACCAATGCACACCCCAGAGGACAAGCGCATAGGGAATGGGTACTGCGAATACCATGGCCAAAAAGGCCATACAACCAATGAGTGTGTCCAGCTACGACAGCTAATTGAAAAACTAGTAAAGGAAGGTAGAATGGATCACCTCGTAAAAAGCATCAAAGAAGGGAGGGATAGGCAAAAGGCTGTAGCCAAGAAAGAGCCCCAAAAAGATAAGGCTGACATCATTTACATGATACAATCATGGCAGCGCAAGACAAAGCAGAAAGTTAGCCAACAGTTCTCCTCAGAGAAAGAGATATCCTTCCCCACTATAACTGCGGACAACGCAGTAATAGAACCATTAACCATTGAAATACATACTGGGGGCACGATATCCGCCGCATGTATATCGATGGAGGAGCATCCACAGATATCTTGTATGAACACTGCTTTAAAAGGCTAAAACCCGAGATACAAAACCAGTTGATACCAGCTGCGACATCATTAACTGGTTTCACGGGAGAAAAGATATGGCCTATGGGACAACTACGCCTACTCGTAGTAGTGGGAGATGAACAACACTCCACAGCAACATGGATAAACTTCATGATTATCAAGTCTCCTTCACCATACAATGGTATCATTGGGAGACCTGGAATATCATCCATGCGCGCTGTACCATCCACAGCACACGGAATGCTAAAATTCCCTCTACAATACCACGGTGCCTCCTAAAGAATGCAACGTGGTGGTTAGTGAGGAGGATCATATCCCAGAGCAGCGCGCAACAAAAATACCAAACTTAAAGGTCGCCATTCATCCTGATTACCCAGACCAACAAGTATCGATTGGAGGGTCTTTATCTGACAAAGGTAAAGCAGCTGTATGCGCCCTCTTACAAAGGAACCTGAGCATCTTTGTGTGGGAACCAAAGCATATGACCGGAGTGCCACGCTCTATTACGGAGCACAAGCTGCAAATCCGACAAGGATATCCCCCAATAAGACAGAAGAAACGCGGACAGGCTCCGGATCGCGCAAAGGTTATTCTGGAAGAAGTACACAAACTTGTAGATGCAGATATTATGCATGAAATCTACTATCATGATTGACTCTCTAATCCGGTGATGGTAAAGAAAAGTGATGGCAGTTGGAGGATGTGCGTGGACTTCACGGACCTCAATAAAGCATGTCCACAAGACTGCTACCCACTGCCAGAAATAGATTGGAAGGTCGAATCCCTTTGTGGGTATCCCCTCAAATGCTTCTTAGATGCATATAAAGGATACCATCAAATTCAGATGGCAGTGGAAGATGAAGAAAAAGCAGCCTTCCACACAAGTCAAGGGGTCTACTGCTACACAAAAATGCCCTTCGGTCTAAAGAACGCTGGCGCAACTTACCAGCGACTAGTAGACACAGCTTTTGAAAAGCAAGTGGGTCGCAAATTGGAGGTGTATGTAGATGACCTTGTCATAAAAAGCCACACAGAGGAAGAATTAGTACGCGACATCGAGGAAACGTTTAAAATGTTAGAGAAGATAAACATGAAGCTGAATCCTAAAAAGTGCACATTTGGAGCGTCGGAAGGCATGTTCCTCGGGTACTTAATTGAATCGGATGGTATCAAGCCTTGCCCAGAAAAGACAAAAGCTGTTATCGACATCCCCTCGCCGCGCACACTAAAAGAAGTCCAGTCATTAAACGGAAAACTTGCAGGGCTAAACCGTTTCCTATCCAAGTCAGCAGACAAATCACTCCCATTCTTTAAAACACTCACGAAGTGTACAACAAAGGGAGATTTTCGTTGAACAGAGGAAGCAGAGGAAGCTTTTCAACAACTAAAACATCACCTGGCATCTCTTCCCAAACTTGTCGCACCGCGACCAGGGGAAGAATTGATTATGTACTTATCGGCAACCCATGGAGCAGTTAGCGCAGTGTTACTAACAGATAGAAACTCCGTTCAAACTCTCATATATTTTGTGAGCAAGGCATTGAAAAAGACGAAAACTAACTACAGCGCTATGGAAAAGCTGGTCTTAGCCCTAGTATTCGCAGCCAAAAGACTACGCAGATACTTTCAGGCGCACCCAATAGCTGTCATTACAGACCAACCCATCAAGCAAGTTATTTCCAAACCTGACGCATCAGGGCAGCTACAAAAGTGGAGTGTATTTTTAGGTGAGTATAACATCTCATACAGGCCACGCACTGCAATCAAGGGACAGATACTAGCCGATTTCATTGTTGAAAAGCCAAATACTGATACTCCACTTGCAGCAAGCAAGATAGAGTTACAGGAACCATGGATTCTGTTCACAGACGGATCATCATGCGTGGATGGATCAGGCGCAGGTCTTATCCTTACCAATCCAGAAGGGATAGAATTTACCTACGCACTGCGCTTCGAATTCACAGCCACAAACAATGAGGCAGAATACGAAGCACTACTCGCTGGACTACGCATTGAAATACAAATGGGTGTACGCAACCTAGAAGCAAATGTAGACTCCAGGCTAGTAGCTAACCACGTGTCAGGTGAATACGAAGCCAAGGATGATGTTGATATAAATAAATGACTAAAAACGTTATTCATATCTTTCGATATCTCTAAGTTTTGATAATCACAAAACGAAAACTCATCAAACCAAAGGTTATGACGTAAACAAGTATTTAGTAGTAAATACTCACTTTCACCATTTAATCACTTAAGGTATGAATAAACAAAGTGATTAATGCATTATAAGATCAAAGGAAATCTTGTCTTAAGACATAACATTTTATAAAATGATTTTAACATTTTATATATATTTGTAAATCATTTTTGGAATAGCTATATTAAACAACAAAAATATGATTTCAAATTTCCAACCAAAAAGGGCAAATTTTATCCAGAAAAACTTTTCCAACGTTCAGGAGGGCGGCCCCCTTAATTTTACTAGGCGGCCCCCTTAATCATTAAGGGGACCGGCCATTAATTAAGGGGACCGTCACGCTCCAGAACAGTATTTTCTGGCCCTATAAATATTGGATCATTCCACATATTTTTCTCACATTTTTGCACTAAAAACTTTCTGATCTAAACATTCATTTCCTTTCTCTAAAAATCCTTTGATCTTATATACTTTGATCTTTGTTTCAAAGTGATTCAAGCCTCAACTTTCAAAGTGCAAAGAGAAGAATACTTCTATTAGAAGTATTACAACTTAGTATCATCTTGCTATCTAAGTTGCTTGCTTATATCTTCTTGTAAATCTTTCATTCTTTGGTGAATAAGGTGTATGTATTAGTTAGCTAGATTTAGTTGAAGAATCTAGAATTGTTGTAAGTGTCAAGTGGAACTTGAAGTGAAGAAGAAGTGTTAGATAGTAGTGGTGATAGGAGATTGTAGCAATAGGAACTTGTAGTGAAGAAATTAAGGGTTCCAAGTGAAGAAGACTAGAAGACATTAGTAGATTGAAGTTGTGAAGACATTAGTGACTTGAAGGTGTGAAGAAATTAGTAGATTGAAGTTGTGAAGACACTAGTGCCTTGAAGTTGTGAAGTTGCAAGACATTGAAGTTGTGAAGTATTTGTGAAGGTGTGAAGATACTTGTGGTGTGAAATAGTATAGAAGAAGTGTAAAGGTGTGAAGAAGACGTGGTGTGATATATGGTGTGAGATTGGTTCTAGCTATGATTAGAACTCGACATCTTGCTTTGTGTCGTAAATTGGTGTAAGCTTTTGGTGTGTACGGTTTTCTCCGCCATAAGGGAGGTTATTGATTTAGTGAAGAAAACTCTCGAGTTCGGTGCTCGGGGAGTGGAGTAGGGCAAGGAAGGTGTCCTTGTAGCCGAACCACTATAAATCCTTTGTCTCTCGGTTTGATCTTTCCATCTCTTACACTTTGCTTGCTTACTTACTAGCTTTCCATATATTGTTAATATTGTGTGTTGTGCATATATTGATTTCACATAAAGATCAAACTAGGTTCCATTTAAAACATTAATTATACATTAGTAAAATATAAGTATATACAATTACTAAGACACACATATCTATATTAGTACAAACTTGTAATTAAGTGAGATATATGAAATTATAATTTCTATTCAACACTTTAAATAAGTAGTGTCTATGTAATATATGTGAATTAGTTTGTATCTATACTTTAGCTTCAAAGGTTTTTACTATTACCATCAATTCTTTGAAAGCAAACTCTTATTAAACGAAAAGGACACAAAACTATTCAACCCCCCCTTCTAGTTTTCCACAATTGGTATCAGAGCCACGTCTATCAAGATTTTTAAAATAGATTGTATTTTAAAACTTGTAACGATCTATGGAATTTGAAAAATATTTAGAAGGGGAATTTACGCAACAACCACCATTATTTGAAAATGATCATTTTCTTGAATGGAAAAACAAATTTGAAAATTATATGAAATCAATAGATCTTGATCTTTGGCATATCATTTCAATTGGTGATCTTAAACCAACCAAAATGGATTTTGAAAATCAATATAATAACCTTCAAACCAAATTTGATAAAAACACGAAAGCCAAATTACTTATTTTCAAAACTCTACCAAGAGTTGAATATGAAAGATTATTTCCTTATAAAACGGCAAATGATACTTGGAAATGTCTTTTAAAATTTCACCAAGAGAAATGTAAAACCATAGATGATAAGCTTGATATTGCACATGAAATAGTTACTCTAGAAAATTTAATAGATAAATATCTAGTTGAAATAAACACATGTACTACTAGTTCAAATATGGTCATTGAAGGTACCAATAACGAAGAACACATGTGTCAAATCCGAAGAAAGAATGTCAATAAACCATGGTGCAACAAGGACGATGAAGATGACGTAGATATGGCTTACATGAATTTTCTTACTAATGCAAATACAAGTAGTGACGGCAAGGATTGCATGCTCAAAGATTCAAGCAATACTATAAACAAAACATGGAGCGACATGAACAATAGGATTGATCACCGTAGAGCATGTGAAGATTGTACAACTACAAATAAGGTACAATCCAAAACCAAACATTTTTGCTATGATCAATTTATATTAGAATTTTCAAAACTAGAAAACAACTTCAAGCACTTTTGCAACATTGAATCAAAAATTGTTTTTAAAAATGAATCTTCAACATCTGTTGAAAATAACTTTGAAAAAGAAATAATTTTAGAAGATAAAATGTCTAGACTTGAAAGTAATATTGAAATTGATCTTGAATGTAAAAATTGTCAAGACTACAAACATGAAATTAAAATGGAAAAGGAAAAAGCAAAAATATTGGCTAAATTTGAAAATAGTTCTAAATCTTTAAAATATCTACTTAACATTCAAAAGTCATTTTATGATAAAACCGGTTTAGGATTTACTGTAGATGATTCTTTAACAAATACATCAAAACAAATAAAATTTGTTAAATATGGAGGATAAATTTAGAACTATTATTATTTACATCCATTGATTATTTCTCTAGTCAAGAAAGTTATTGTTTGCTTGTTAAAACAAACAAATGATAAATTCTTGTACTTCTCGACGACATCCTCGTCATGTGCATTTAAATGCATTGGATGTTCTCCACTAATCAACTCGGACCCATGAGAATCTGGGTACCAAGCTCTTTGTCATGTTTAGGTAATTAACGAACGAAGGGTTTACTACTTTTTGAATCGCTCTCCTCGCTCTCTTTCATTTAATGACCATTGGTTCCCGTTATTCTGTTTCACTTTCTACACACGTGGTGTTTATGACTTTGTTGCGGTCATCTATGGTTTTGGCGATTTACACTTCACTCTTGGAGCATTGACTTTATGGTGTGTTCGTTACTACCTCATGACGAAAAATTCTTGTTGTACCATTCTTGATCTCTATTGCGTTGGGATTCGTCTTTGCTACTTCTACATGCTTTGGGCAAACTTTTAAGACGTCTTCTATTGCTCCTATGCCCACTCTTAAAGGAAAGCTGGACCTAAGGTAAGTTTTCTTTTCCTAAACTTGTTAATGTCATATTATATCAAAGTATGCCATGATTAGTATATTAGTATGATCAAATTTATAAGTTGCCCTGTTCACCTGTCATTAACACTAATATATGTATACATGTAATTAAGCTTGTTATTTCTCTTATTCATCATTTATGTTGAATGTTACCTATGATTAATAGTCGAATGCTTATCTTGTAGGCTTAATGACCATTTTTCGTTGTATTAATTGATATGCTAAAATTAAGACTAGTTAGTACTTAACTCTATGATGTATTGTGTGTGTGTGTATATATATATATATATATATATATATATATATATATATATATATATATATATATATATATATATATATATATATATGTGTGTGTGTGTGTGTGTGTGTGTGTGTGTGTGTTAATCTTGCATCCATAGATAATTAGCCTTGTCCCTCATAATCTTATTGCATTAAGATCTTTAGAATTCTCCATTACTCATCTATGTCTTTAGTTGCCATTAAAGATGATTATATGTGACAATGGGCTTAACCAACTCTCTTGAACATGATTTGCTTCTACTTCAAAACCTTTACTTGTGATTTTTGCTATCAAAAATAAAATATCATGTTTAAAACTTCTCACTTTGAATAATAAAATTTTCAAGTATCTACCTCATCCTACTTCAAACAACATATTTAACTATAAGCTACCATAACCTTATGATAATCAAAGTCAAAATTTGAAATTGTTTTTATCCAATTTGACAACATGTTATGAAGCAAAACTCAATTTTGTTTTACTCTAATATGCACTTGAATTTATTTTGAAGCATTGTTGAATAAAACTAAAAACGTTTACTTAAAACTATATTTGATTATCTCACATGTGTCATACACTTCTATAAAATGTCATTCACAACTTAATCAAATCATTTCATGAGAATCTTGGTTTGCCTATATGGATCTTGTTTGTAACAAATCTTGAAGTCCATACAATCATTACTTCTATTTTGTCATTTGTAGGCACTCATTAATATGTTCTAACTAGCCCATATATTATCTTGTTGATATAGTTGAATATATGGTTAGCATATTTTATTGCCTCCTTAGTTGTATAACATAATTAGCCAATAAGTAGATTGCATGAAAATTGGTAATTACTTGTCTTCTTTATTTGTTATTATAACATTCCCTATATATATGATTAGTACATCCTATATTGCCTCAAGGAGTTGAACTTACTTGAATCCAAACCCAAAAACACAACCTTTCTGAAAATTTTCTGCCAAAAACCCAATTCTGGCATTCTGGAATTCACCAGATGGGCGGCCCCCTTAATTATTTAAGGCGGCCCCCTTAATGATTAAGGGGACCGGCCCTTAATTAAGGGTACCGGCCATCTGATGGTCGAGGATACTGTTTTCTTTATCACTTTTTGACCATCTTCATCCTATACTTCCCAAAATTCACAAACATATTTTGTCCCATACTATCTCTCAAATTTACCTTCCTAAACCACATTTTTCATACACTATAAATACCCTCTTCCCATCATAAATGCCATCACCCTCAAACATGTCATCTCCCAACAACCAAAAACCCAAGGTTTCAAGAACCGCAAGGATCTCCGTCAAACCCGTTTGGAGGAGGAAACTTGACTCTTGTCACAACTCAAGTGATGTTGTTCCAAATCAACCAACCACTAAACCACAAACCCACACTAATGATTCATCTCAAAACCTATCATCCACTCTTGACTTTATGAATGCTTCTTCTTATGATGAGCATGCATAATCCCAAAACAACAATCCTAATCTCACTACCAATACTTCTCATGTTGCTCATTCAACAAAAACACCATCAACTCATGAAACATCTCTTCCACCCATATCATGTTTTCATGATTACCCAAGCTCAATCATGTCTCCACCACCAAGAGTACCACCACCACATCCTACAACTTCACATGCCTCTCCCATGTTGCAAGTTCAAACTTTCACCCAAGACAACTATCAAGCTCCACCACCATCACCTTCCTCCGAACACTTGAAGTTCGTTGAGGAGCTAAAAGAGGCTCATGAGCTTAGTGCTCTTTTAGCATTACATCTTGCAAAACGCAATTTGGATCCACCACAATCAAGCTCACCATCATCACCACATAACAACAACCAAATTGAGAAGCATGTTAACAATTGCCCTTGTTGCATCTTCCTTCAACAACAAACCATTGCTTTGAATGAGCACTTCACTTGGATTGAGTATCTTCTTACAAGATCTCAACAAACATCATCACTTGAACAACATCAAAACCTTCAATCAACAAACACATCTTCAAATCCACCACCTACAAGCTCCATATCTCCAAACCCACCAACTTCCATGCAACCAAATGTTTATCTTCACTAAACCACCAAGCATTTTATATGCTTATGTTTCTCATTTTCAAATAAAATTCTTCAACCATTTTGGGATTCAAGAAAGTTTGGTGACACTCCTTGTTAGCACAATAGGATGCTATACTTAATCTTAGTATTCTATATTTATGGCTTTTGTAACAATGATTATGGGTTGACATAATCATTTTCTATCAATGAATGACTTAATATATGTTCCTTATTATCTTTTGCCATGCTTATTAATTGTTGGTATTATGATATATGTGTTTGCTTGTGCCATGCTTGTGCTTCTAATATTTTTCTTGCAAGAATTCCAATTCTCGAACCCTTGGTGCCCTCAAACGAGGGGGAGCTTACATCAAGGGGGAGCTTCCTTTCTATTGGCTTAAACCTTTTTGATTTTACAAAAAGGGAGAAAAGTGAATATAAACTCACTAAATACTTGTCTAAAAATTAATTTTTGAATTTAATGAGTTTAGGTTTTGTAATCATCAAAAAGGGGGAGATTGTTGATATAAATAAATGACTAAAAACGTTATTCATATCTTTCGATATCTCTAAGTTTTGATAATCACAAAACGAAAACTCATCAAACCAAAGGTTATGACGTAAACAAGTATTTAGTAGTAAATACTCACTTTCACCATTTAATCACTTAAGGTATGAATAAACAAAGTGATTAATGCATTATAAGATCAAAGGAAATCTTGTCTTAAGACATAACATTTTATAAAATGATTTTAACATTTTATATATATTTGTAAATCATTTTTGGAATAGCTATATTAAACCACAAAAATATGATTTCAAATTTCCAACCAAAAAGGGCAAATTTTATGCAGAAAAACTTTTCTAACGTTCAGGAGGGCGGCCCCCTTAATTTTACTAGGCGGCCCCCTTAATCATTAAGAGGACCGGCCATTAATTAAGGGGACCGGCACGCTCCAAAACAGTATTTTCTGGCCCTATAAATATTGGATCATTCCACATATTTTTCTCACCTTTTTGCACTAAAAACTTTCTGATCTAAACATTCATTTCCTTTCTCTAAAAATCCTTTGATCTTATATACTTTGATCTTTGTTTCAAAGTGATTCAAGCCTCAACTTTCAAAGTGCAAAGAGAAGAATACTTCTATTAGAAGTATTACAACTTAGTATCATCTTGCTATCTAAGTTGCTTGCTTATATCTTCTTGTAAATCTTTCATTCTTTGGTGAATAAGGTGTATGTATTAGTTAGCTAGATTTAGTTGAAGAATCTAGAATTGTTGTAAGTGTGAAGTGGAACTTGAAGTGAAGAAGAAGTATTAGATAGTAGTGGTGATAGGAGATTGTAGCAATAGGAACTTGTAGTGAAGAAATTAAGGGTTCCAAGTGAAGAAGACTAGAAGACATTAGTAGATTGAAGTTGTGAAGACATTAGTGACTTGAAGGTGTGAAGACATTAGTAGATTGAAGTTGTGAAGACACTAGTGCCTTGAAGTTGTGAAGTTGCAAGACATTGAAGTTGTGAAGTATTTGTGAAGGTGTGAAGATACTTGTGGTGTGAAATAGTATAGAAGAAGTGTAAAGGTGTGAAGAAGACGTGGTGTGATATATGGTGTGAGATTGGTTCTAGCTACGATTAGAACTCGACATTTTGCTTTGTGTCGTAAATTGGTGTAAGCTTTTGGTGTGTACAGTTTTCTCCGCCATTAGGGAGGTTATTGATTTAGTGAAGAAAACTCTCGAGTTCGGTGCTCGGGGAGTGGAGTAGGGCAAGGAAGGTGTCCTTGTAGCCGAACCACTATAAATCCTTTGTCTCTCGGTTTGATCTTTCCATCTCTTACACTTTGCTTGCTTACTTACTAGCTTTCCATATATTGTTAATATTGTGTGTTGTGCATATATTGATTTCACATAAAGATCAAACTAGGTTCCATTTAAAACATTAATTATACATTAGTAAAATATAAGTATATACAATTACTAAGACACACATATCTATATTAGTACAAACTTGTAATTAAGTGAGATATATGAAATTATAATTTCTATTCAACACTTTAAATAAGTAGTGTCTATGTAATATATGTGAATTAGTTTGTATCTATACTTTAGCTTCAAAGGTTTTTACTATTACCATCAATTCTTTGAAAGCAAACTCTTATTAAACAAAAAGGACGCAAAACTATTCAACCCCCCCTTCTAGTTTTCCACAGATGAACATATGATCCAATACCTCGAAAAAACCAAGTCCTTGATACAAAGCTTCGATAGGTTCACAATCAAACAGGTACCTAGAGGAGACAACAGAAAGGCTGATGCGCTTAGCAAGATTGCATCCACAAGCTTTGCGCACCTATCAAAACAGGTCTTGGTACATTAAAAAACAAATCAATCGTGGAGATGGAAGTATCCACGGTGATAGAGGAACAAGATCCCACGTGGATAACACCTATCATCGACTTCATAAGCAAAGGAATCTTACCACAAGACCAAAAGGACGCTCGAAGGGTACGGCGCACAGCGCAGAAATTTGAGTTACGAAATAACATCCTATATCGACGTTCCTTCTTACAACCTTGGCTCAGGTGTGTCGGACCTCTCCAAGCAGATTATGTACTCCGAGAAATTCATGCGGGATCCTGTGCCATGCACTCAGGACCACGGTCCATGATGGCACGCGCCCTAAGATCAGGGTATTATTGGCCTACTATGCATCGCGACGCGCGAGATATGATCAAAAAATGTAGTAATTGCCAAGTGCACAGGCCAATACCGTGCCAACCACAACAAGAGTTAACCCCCATTACCTCACCATGGCCATTCTATAAGTGGGGCATTGACATTGCAGGCCCCTTCCCAGTTGCAGCGGGAGGGCTAAAATTCCTCATTGTAGCCATTGACTACTTCACAAAGTGGATTGAGGCGAAAGCAGTAGTGAGCATCACTGGAAACCAAGTCAAACGATTTGTGTGGGACAATATTGTGTGTCGCTTCGGACTACCAGGGGAAATCATCTCAGATAATGGAAAGCAATTCTGCGATAACCCATTCAAAGATTGGTGCGCACAATTGAATATCACACAACACTTCGCCTCAGTGAAACACCCACAAACTAATGGTTTGGTAGAGCGCGCAAATCGCAGTCTAGGCGAAAGGATAAAAGCGCGCCTTGACAGACATAAAGGTAAATGGGTGGAGGAATTGTCGCATGTCTTATGGGCACACCGCACATCAATAAAAACTAGCACTGGAGACTCGCCATTCTCCCTTGTCTATGGAACAGAAGCCGTCATACCAGCCGAAATTGGGATGCCAACTATACGAACAGCGGAGGTAAACGTCACAACAAATGATGAAAAACGGCGCATAGACTTAGACTTGCTGGAAGAAAGGCGCGAACGCGCAGCTATCCGCGAAGCAAAGGCTAAAGCAAAGATGAAGAAGTATTATGATGCAAAAGTCAAACACACTTCTTTCAGGCCAGGAGACTTCGTGTACCGCGCCAATGACGCGAGCCACGCAGAAGACACAGGCAAACTTGGACCCAAATGAGAAGGACCTTACGAGGTCATAGACGCACTAGGTAATGGTGCATACAGGCTGCAATATGAAAAGATGCTATCTCTAGGAAAGGCTACGGCCCACAAACAGACATACTTGCACTTTAGTACGTGCCCAATAAATGTTTGTCTCTTGAACTATTTCTCTTTTAGGAATTGTACTTTATTTTTCATACATTTGAAACTATTAATAAAATGTTATGGTTTCTAGCTAACTCCATAACATACTCTTACTTTATTGCGTACATTTTTATTATGTTACAATATTGTTATCTTATATTTTGCCTACATGGCGTGCATGCACCTATTAAGACCCACGACGGCAGAAAGGACAAGTTAACCTACTAATTTACTCGTTGAGTAAGAGGGTTGCAAACCCATCAACATTGGATCACGCATCCTTGCTAAGCGCCTTACTTACAAGACGTTGAAGTAAGTTCCCCTTGCGCACCCCACGACGGATGCGCAAATATTATGTACACTGTACAAGCTTAGCAGATAACGAGCCAAGACACTTGGTCAAATAATAAAACTTAGCAAACATTAATGCAAGTATATTTCTTAAGTTACGCACTTAACGAGCCAAGACTCTTGGTCACAAAAATCAAAACTTCGCACAATAAGGCAAGTTTATTTATCTTAGGTCATGTACTTAACTTAAAATCAAAAAGAGTATCTTAGTTAAACTTCTTTACATAAAAAGATAACACAAAAGATACCATAAAAACCCAAAAGATAATATCTTGTTATTTATACAATAAATATACAAAGTTACAAAAAAAAAGCCTATATGCTATGGCGATGCTCGGGGCTATCTTCAGGAGCAGCAGAACTCCTTGCTTCTTGCATCTTCATCAAGAGCAACGCATCTTTGGGCGATACGGTTGGTACGCTGACTGGAACCCCATCTGACCTGGGGATATGCGCCGCACCTACACCGCATAATACGGCCTTGCCCTTGATCCCCTTTTTCCTCGCAGCCCTATCCGCATGCTTCTCCAACACCTCTTGGAGAGGGACTTCCCTTTCAAGCACAAATGGGTTCAAAATATGACGCGGCTGCACAAAAACAGGAACGTGCAGCTGCGATGCATCAGGCTTTAGGAAGTAATCTGTCTGCGCCTCTGCATCCTCCAAAATGTGGCGCCCAATGGTCAATCCCGCCATAATCACACTTATTGGCTGATCCTGGTCGCGCTCCAGCCGCGCAATATGAGGAAGCTCAAGCAGCTTCATTCCCTCCATAGCCTGCAGCAGCTCGTCATACGCACTTGCGTTATAACCAGGCACCTCAGTCAGAGCCACACTCAACGCCTTAGCCTCCAAGAGCTCCTCCATAGCTTGCGACCTCCCACGCTCCACGGCGCACTGCACCACCTTCCCAAAGGCCTCAAGCACCTCAGGAGACTCCAACGTACCTAGGTCAGCCAGGCGCAGTCCATGACTAATCAACCACCTACATCAACAAGATATACGTGGATTAGAAAAAACAAAACAAATATAGTAAAGCAACGTGGCAGGAAGATATAATAACGTACATGTGCTCTGCTATGGTCGACATCAGATGAGGGTACAACTCTTCATCATACTCTATATTGAGACGGCACAGCTTCTCCTCCTGCACCTGGATGATCTTCTCCATACGCTCCTTAAACTCCTGGATGCGGGCAAAGTGCTCAACCCTCCTCTCATCAAGGTACTTCACCGACCAGGTCGCATCAGCCTGGATCTGATGAAGCTTAACCTTCGCATGCCTAAGATCCGCCAGCATACTCACCTTGTCTTGGGCGATCTTATTAGCATGCGCCTTGGTGGACTTCACCTCTGCTCGCGCCTCAGCCAGCTGTGCACGGAGACGAGCGATCTCCTCATCCTTCTCAGCAACAACGCTGCTCTCTCCAACATACTGCGTCCTTAACTGAGCGACAGGCTCAGTTTGGCGCTCAGCAATAGCAGCCAACTCCACCAAGAGTTCCTGCGCAGGTACACCCTCAGCCACCTTTGCTCCCTCCTCCACACTCTCAAGAGGGACCATACCCTCTACAGACGCAGCATCATCCTTCTCAGCATGCTCACTATAAACAGATAAAACACGAAGGTTAGCAACTATTATGACAAGTAATTACACATAAATACTAAGGAAAGCATATGGAAAGCTACTTACCAAGGCGGAGAAGCTCCTGCAGTTTCTTTATCCGCACCAGCAGCAACCGTCTCGCCCTCTGCGTAGGACCCTTCATCCAAAACCACATGGCGCCTCCTCTTGGAAACGCTACTGCTACTAGCATCACCTTTGCGCTTAAGATTCTGCGCCACCACCTCAGGCCCCAACAACTCTACGCTGTCAAAAGACGTAGCTTGCACCTCCTCTACATGCGCAGTCTCCACTTCGGGAGTAACGCTCTGCACTGGCGTCACCTGGAGTGGGGGCGAATCTTCAGGAACGGCCGCTGCAAATACAGTCAAGTGCCCCGCGGCCGCTTCCAAGAGCGGTTGCTCATTTTCCCTACGAGGACGCACACCAATAGTCACCTGCTTCGGCTTTTCTAGCTTCACTACCGCAAACAAATCCATCTCTGCGCAATAACAGAAAAAATAACAAAGGAGATATCAGTTATTAAATGTGCGCATACAAAATACTTACATTATTGGAAGCGAACAATTACAAAGGATGAACACCCACCCCGGCCTTCCTCGTCAATGAAGGTTGGCATCTCGTCAACACCTCCGAAGTAACTGCGACTCAATCCCATATACACCAAAAATTCCTCCGGATAAGGGTTAATGGGGATGCGGTTGGCATCAATGGTCTGCGCATCAGCTAAACTATAGGAACCGGGTGGGGGTTGTCCATCCCGTGGCAACGTATCTTGAGTATAAAACTCAAAGGGTGATGGAAACACCACATCATCAACCCAGAAAAAATATTCCCTCCAATACCTCAGCGAGTCTACCTTCACGGTATAACACTGAAGTTTCCCCGCGCGCTTCGCAAAGGATACCCATCCATTTGCCCACGTCGTATGGTAAAATGCGCGAAATAGATCTACGGTCGGCTTTATCGCAAGTAAACGACAGTTTACCTCAAAATTCGATATCTTTGCCGCACCTATACAGTGCAGCTGAGATATATGAAGGCGATAGTGATTAAGTAAATTGCTTAAGAACATGGATAGTGGTACGCGATAGTTCGCATACTCAAAGTAACGCATGTATAGTCCTATTTTCCCAGCGGGGAAATCCGCTATACACGCATCAACGTCTGGAGCCTCTGGATGCACATTCAGAGGAATAAAATAGTCAGACGAGAATTGACGCACGTCATCCTCATTCATCGCAGAGCGAAAATCTTCTAATTGAGCAACCATCTCTACAATACGTACGAAGGATTACCTAATTAAAATATTACTCTCTTTAAAAAGATTCGAGGATTCTAGGATTTGAAGATTTGAAGAAATTGTGGAAATGATTTTCACTATGTGATGGGAGTGAAAGGGGGGCGGTAATTATATAGTGTTTACCAAAACCCTAGTTCGCAAGCCACGTGGATCCCACTCATAAAACGTGTGGCCAGGAAACGAGAAGGTACAACACTTTTTCCCGATTCTCAATGCACACGTGGACACTCTCCCCGATTTCCGAGGCACACCCTCAAGATATTATGGACTAGATACATAGTCTCAAGCAAAAGGGCGGGAAGCATTTTTTATTTTTCCCGCCATGCTTGCCGCTATATTCGTAAAGTCTAGCGTCCGCGACCATGAGTCGCGCACACTAGACTGGGGGGACATGATGACGTATAGTCTATATCCGGGCCACGGGTCCAAATAATAAACACTACTAGCGCCTAAGCCCACCACAAGTGGGCTACCATGACAATTACTTGGGCTGCAGTATCAATGGCTTGGGCTCACGAAGCCCAAAGCCCAACTAAACCAACCGGGTACGTGATAAGGATTATCTATTCATGGAACAGATATCCTTACCTCGGATAAGCACTACGCGTGCGAAGATTAAGGAGCAAGAAACACGGTTTCTACGCCCCTATATAAGGAATGATACCTTCTCATTCAAAGGTACGATTTCCTAAATCCCTAAACTCTTTACGAGAACCCTAAAACCGATTACTTACTCTCACGCCGGAGTCTAATCGTGGGAGACAATCCCACGATAAGCCTAACGGTGTTTGTTTACTTTCTTATTGCGCAGGTTTCAAGCATTAAGAGCGAATTGGTACAAGAGCAAGAGCCCAAAACTAGGAACGCCCAACTTTTGTATCAACAGTGTGCCCATTTCGCTATTCTTGTGCGATATTCTAAACTATTATCGCCTCCATATTTCCCAACTGCACTGCATAGGCGCAGCCAAAATAACCAATTTCAAAGTAAATTGTCGCTTATTGGCGATTAACCCTACAATCAACCTGTTCCGCGCGTTTTATCACACGACGTGGTCAAACGGGTGGGTGTCGTTTTCCAAACGCGCAGGGCGATTGCAATGCTATACGGAAAAATTAGATGCGCTTAGGAACTGGAGGGAGAAATTCTTCTGGGTTGATGAGACCTTTTTTCCATGGGGTTTTGAGTTCTATGCCCAAGGTTCGTTACCGAAGGATGAGCGCCCAAACCCCAGGACGTATAGCGCAGACGATGCGGAAACGATAAATGCCAATCGCATCCCAATCAACTCCTACCCAGAAGAGTTTTTGGTGCACATAGGCATTAGCCGTAATTACTTCCAGGGTCCTAATGAAGTGCCAACTTTTTTGGACGGAGATGACCGGGGTGGGTGCTTGTCCTTCCTTCTCCTTCGCTTATTAGTGTAAGCGCTCTTTCTTATTGTAGCTTATGTAACCCCCTTTGTTTTTGGTTGTTTTTTGTTGCGCAGAGATGGATCTATTCAGTGTAGTGAAGCTGGCGAGACCCACACAGGTGACCATAGAGGTGCGACCTTTAAGAGAAGGTGAGGCGCCGATATTGGAGGCTACTGTAGGGCGCACAATGGAGTTCGTACAGGAAGAGCCAGGGAATGCTCCCCTAGTAATTTTAGAGGCGACCCCGTTGCGCAGTGTTCCGAGTCTTAGGGTACAATCCCCAGAGCTATCACGCACAGACTCGTCAGAAAGTGTGGGGATCACTAGGGCTGAAAGTGATCCATAGGAGGCGATTCAAGGGGTGAAGCGCAAGAAAGCTTCTGGTGGTGATGGCGCAGGCACCTCCAAGAGAAGGCGCCATGTTATCACCGTAGATGTGTCATCAGATGAGGATGTGTCGCCTACCGTTGCTGCCAAGGATACAACTGAGACCCCTCCCCCCAAGTAAGTAATGAGCCTTGTGTCTTTAAAAACTTTATTTCATCTTCTCCGTTGATACTATAAAATAACATTGAACCCTTGTTATTTGCGTGCAGTGTTGAAGCTGCTGGGGATGCTGCTGCGCATGCTGGGAAAGCGCCACCCAAGGCGAGTCTTTTTCATACTGAGGATCGGTCGCAGAAGAGCCAAGATACTGAGCCAAAGTCAGTTGAGGATGTGCCAACGGACCATCTGATAGAGGAGCTGAGTCTGGCTGCTGCGCACCAAGCCACATTAGTTGCTCAGCTCAAAGCAAGGTATGCTGGTGAGGGTAGCAGTAGTGCGGAAAAAGATGAGGATATCGCACTACTGAAGGCGCAGTTGGTGAATGCTCGGGTTGAGGTAGAGTCCACAAATGCGTATGCCAAGAGGCTTGCTGAGGAGAAGATGTCATTATTTGCCCAAGTGAGCCAAGAGCGCGCTGCTTTAAAAGATTACCAATCCACGTGTCTTTGGGTCTTGAAGTATATGGAGCAAAACAAGGGTGAACATTTCTCTAGGTTGGATGAGTTTCGCAAGGCTGTGGAGGATGCGTTGGAGAAGCAAAAGGTGAAGTTGCGAAAGCTCAGTATTGAGTACGATGAAGAGCTGTATCCGCACCTGATATCATCAATTGCTGAGCGCAGGTGGCTTATCAGCCATGGGTTGCGTCTTGCTGCTTTGAGTACTCTGGAGTCTCAAGAGGTGAAAGAGGCATTTGGGGATGTTGTTCAGTGCGCGTTGGCACGTGGTAAGGCGGAGGCTGTAGAGGAGCTACATGAAAACAAGATGTTGACAGTGCCTATCGCCCAAGTGCCAGGTTATAACGGGGATGCCTATGCTGAGCTTGTTGCTGCTATGGAGAGGATGAAGCTGTTAGAGCTTCCTCACATTGCTCAATTGGAGCGCGACCAAGATTACCCCATAGGTGTTATTATGGAGGGATTAACCTTGGCTAGGCACACAGCAGAGGGCGTTGAGGCACAACCTGATTATTTTCTGAAGCCAGATGTGTCGCAGCTGCAGGTACCTATCTTTGCTCGTCCACGTGATATCCTAAATCCTTTTGCCCTAGAGAAGGAGATCCCCTTGAAGGCATCCTTAGAGGCCCATGCTATGAGACTTGCAAAGAAGGAGGGTGTGAAGGGGAAGGCAATCCTTTGTGGTGTTGGCGCATCACATATTCCCAGATCTGATGGGGCACCTGTTAGCGTGGCGACAGTGTCACCTGAGGATAGTAATCTGGTGAAAAAGCTTGAGGAAGCTGGGAGTGCTGCGTACCGGGTCGGCAGCTCAGAGCTTAAATGTTCCCATAGTTTTTAGCTGTTTGTCTTTGTGACGTTTTGTAATAGATTAACATTTTGTTGCACATGTGCATGTTGAATCTATTCTTTGTATGAACTCGTAGTCCATAATAAAATGTTATTTTGAAAGTGCGATTGTACGCGTATTGTATTATGATGTTTGTACTTAGGTACCTGTCTTTGCATAAAATACATATATGTTATGTCTAAGAATCAAACTGTTATATAAACGTACTTAAAGAAGGATTACAGGAATCTATAATCACTCATAATCGTGTATGAAGTTCATGACTTAATGTATACGTGAATATATATAAAATTCACAAGTGTATGTGTTGACATGCAGCGTACTGCGAATACCATATCAAGGAGTCAAGAGTCTTGACTCCTAATTTGTTAAACACGCACAGTGTGCATTGTTGCGCATCCGTCGTGGGATGCACATTAAACTTACCCCAACGTCTTGAGAGTAAGGTGTTTAACAAGGATGCGTGATCCGATGTTGATGGGTTTGCAACCCTCTTACTCAACGAGTTATTTAGTAGGTTTACTCATCCTTTACCATCGTGGGTTTTAATAAGTGCATGCACGCCATGTAGGCAAAAGGTAATATAACAACAACATTGAGACATAAATAATATGTAATCAATAAAGTGAAGTGTGTCACAGAGTTAGCTAGAAACTGCGACATTTAATTAATGCTTGCAAGTTTTTGGGAAAAGAAAAACATTTGCCTAGATAAAACAAAATGTAAATACACGGATATTTATTGAGCACTTAGTAAAGTGCGGGGGTGTCCGTGCGCAGGGACGTAACCTTTCCTAAAGATAGTATCTCTTGAGATTGCAAATATTCCATGTGCGTTGTATATCACGGCCATCCATGTCACGCAGCTTGTACGCGCCTTTCCCTAGTGCTTCTATGACCTCATAGGGTCCTTCCCACTTTGGTCCAAGTTTTCCTGTATCTTCTGCGTGGCTTGCATCATTAGCGCGATATACAAAGTCACCTGGTCTGAATGAGGTGCTTCGAACTTTAGCATCGTAGTATCCCTTCATTTTTGACTTAGCTCTTGCCTCACATATAGCTGCGCGTTCGCGCCTTTCTTCCAATAGGTCAAAGTCTATGCGCCGTTCGTCGTCATTGGTTGCGACATTAACTTCCGCAGTACGAATAGTTGGCATCTCAATTTCAGCTGGTATGACAACTTCTGTCCCATAGACAAGAGAAAATGGAATGTCTCCAGTGCTAACTTTGATTGTTGTGCGGTGCGCCCACAAGACGTGCGGTAATTCATCCACCCATCTTCTTTTGTGTTTGTCGAGGTGCGCTTTAATTTCTTCGCCCAGACTACGGTTTGCGCGCTCAACTAAACCGTTGGTTTGTAGGTGTTTAACTGACGCGAAATGTTATGACCAAGAAACACCTTCAGGAGGACGAGGTTGATCAAAGTATGCCATTATTCTAGAGAGAGAAAGTAGAGAGAAGGTGATATGAAACAAAGATACTTTTCTTATAATAAATTATGTTGCAAACCCACACCCCTCAAGTGAAGCCTTGAGGGGTATTTATAGGCCATACATTAGACAACTATTACAATATTACATTTATAGTCCCTGCACTTTATGCATACTAGTTGTCTACTCCAATTCACGTAAATATCGCTCAACTTCATTTCTAACAATCTCCCTCCGGCTGGAGATATACGTGAATTGGTTACAATGATTCCTAACAAGTAAAATAAAACAATCAAAGTAAGCGCAACAATGCTGAGGGAGACTTCATAGCTCTTTTCTTCATAAGTATCCCCAGCAATCTTTCTTTACTTGTAGACGAATCACTTACTAATCTAATTGGGTTATTACTCCCTCCCAATTAGTAAGCCATTTACATTAACATGCTCCCTCCCAAATAGACAACCCGTTTGATATAGCCTTGATGCTTGTTGAAGAAGTATCTTTGAATTCTGCTCAAATAATCTTCAGTCTCATGCACAGCGGAAAATGAATCTTAGACTGATAATATGTAACTTCTTCACAGGTTTGTTTGGGGAGCATCATATTGTCATCTTCAACTCACTTAGAATGCTTCAAGTTCTTCAATAAAAGCCCCGATGTACACATTTCTCCCTCCTGGATGATGACGATCTCTCGGAATCATCATAAATATGTGTACATAAACATATCAACTTGAAGCAACATACAAATCAATACCCCATGAGTGAAATGGCAATAACTATTCTCTCTACAATTCATCTCAGATCAACCTCTCTTCCATTGGCTAATAGTAAGTGACCACGTGTGGAGACAACCCGATATGACAAACTTGAGTGTGAAGTAAAATTCCCCAGACTTGTGACTTACGCTTGTACTATCCTGATTAAGAACCTATATGAGCACAACAACGTTACTCCTTACAATATAGGTAGTGGCATATACCCAACCATCCATGCTTTATTGTATATCCGTCTCTCGAACAATCCACAACCTTATGTGACACTGAGTACTACAACGTAACTCCTTAAAGTGATAGCTATTGTGAGCATTAAGAACTAACTTATGCGTTTATAGATCTCACACATAGCTAGATGTCCAAGTCTTAATCACTATCCCATGAATGCTCTGATACCACTTGTAGGACCGTAGAACAACCTAAATCAGTTATGAATCTTGGCAAAACCTAGAGAGAGAAAGTAAGTAGAGAGAGAGAGTGGAAGGGATCTCCTAGTGTGTGTAAATGAAAGACAATGTTATTACCTAAGAGAACCAACCTCTAAATGAGTCCTTACATGACTATTTATACTTGTAGTCTAGGGCTTCACATATCTTTGACTACATTACATAACTAGCCCTTAGACTTTATACAAGCATGAATAATACACATAAACTTACTAAACTAGCATTTACTAACTATTACATTGATATATTTAACCAACTATTTGACTCAATAAAGATCGTCACTTTTAATCCTAACAATCTCCCCCTAAGGGACGATCATTGAGATCTCTATTTGATTACATAAATGATCAACACTTCTAATGCTAACAATCTCCCCCTAAGGGTGATCATTGAGATCTCTCTTTTGTGACCTTGATCTTTGATCTTTAAAGCTTGTTCTTTTTGAACTTTGAGTCTAGTTGTGTAATAGTTTTGCTAGTTCCTTTGTTCCAATCATGCTTTGTGATCTTTCTTGCCTTTGGACAACATCTTTACTCTGTTGTCTTTACGTCTTTTCCAACATTCTCATACTTTGTTTGACTTTGAATCTTTGTTTCTTTAGTTTGTGGATTCTTTGACTTTGACCTAAAAACGTTCTGAGCTTTGCTTTGCTTAGATCTTTGAAGAGAGCTTCGCAGGGTATGAGCATGTGGATCTTTGAGTGATGGTAACGGTCTTTCTCCAAGGAACATTCATAAGTACCTGCATAAAATAGTTAGCAATAAAGTATCCGGTACTTACAGGTTCGGAATTAGAGATCGTCAACAGCATAGTGTGATGACTCCTTCTAACCCTTACCAAGGCCGTTCCTAAATCAGATACCCCTGATAGGGCTTACTAGATCCACCGAAGTACATCAATGATTCAGGTGAGTTGCTGGAGATCACCCCACAACTGTAGACCGTTTGATACATAGTAACCATCATGATAGATAAGGCAAGATCCGTAGATCTCATAAAGACTCTTACAACTTGTGTCCTTTTTCGCGAACACAAGTGTATTCAAAGGAAGTGTATCCTAAGAGATCTTTTAATGTATCTTATGGCTCTAGACTCGATAAGTGCACAATTTGGTTTTCCTATGCGGAGACTAGGGAGGGGTCTCCTGCTTCAATATCAACCATCTCTAAGAGACAAGTCGATAGATTACACCGGTTCCCCGTGAGAATGAAACAAGTACCTTTTAAGAGATACCCGAGTGGCTAGAAGGTTTAGTGCAGTGCGTCACTGGGTCCATGACGTCTTGTCTTCAATACCGGTGTCACCTTAGTAACAACCAGTAGCATATGAATTGAACCCGGTTTATGCCCTAAGGTTGAACATTTGGAGGGCTATTTCTTTACACCCTTTTTCATATCTTTTCTTTTTAATTCTTCAACCCCTTCTTTCTCCTTTCTCTTTTTCTCCTTTTTTCAATCATACCTAAGGACTTCTAATTCTAATCTATTGGAATTGTCCTTGGGTAGATCCCTCCGGCTCTGGCGGATCATAGGACGGTTTTTCCTAACCTTAGTCACCTTATAACTTCATGATAATAAAACATACTTTGTTAATAAAACATACTTTGTTAACACTTCGAGAGTTTTGCATGTCATTTGAAGGACTCCCCCTTCACATGTGCTCATGGATTTTTTTTAAGAAATTTGCACATGCGTGAGGAGTTTGCACTTTTTGAATTGATCCACTTTCAACGAACATGACCGATTCGAGACACGCTTACATCACTAGTTAGACTAGCTTGAAATTATTACCCGTCCTGGTCAAGTCCAAAGAAAGTCTCTCGAGATGGTACATTCTACTCAGACAAGTCCTATTCGAGACACGCTTACATCACTAGTTGGACTAGCTTGAAATTATTACCCGTCCAGGACAAGTCTTTTCGATTACTGACATTTTAATCTTCGTCAATTCATTGGTACTTTCAGAGTCGAGCTCTTATGAGATTCAAGACGATCACATTTTAATCACATTTCTCCCCCTCAAAAATAGCATATCCATGGTATTTTTGATACCGATTGATTAAAACCTTTGTTTTTGGATAGCTTATGGGAGAAACGGATGTTTGTTAATTCAGTATAAGTTTCTTTTAAGCATGATCTTTTTGGAACATCTTTTTATTACTCCCCCTCAAAAATAGAACATTTTGAATAAATATAAGCTTTTTAAGGATTTGAGGGAGTAATAACTTGAGCAACATCGTGAAAAGATTTGAAAACCTTTTGAAATATTTATCAAAGTTTTGCTCAAAAATTAAGAAGACTTTGATAAGCTTTTTGGAGAGAAGTCTTCTTAT
This sequence comes from Artemisia argyi, assembly GCA_030686995.1. Taxonomy (NCBI): domain Eukaryota; kingdom Viridiplantae; phylum Streptophyta; class Magnoliopsida; order Asterales; family Asteraceae; genus Artemisia; species Artemisia argyi. The sequence continues at coordinate 43,728,064 of CM060709.1, read as the reverse complement.
CTTTTAGGATTGTCGCAACAAAATTTACAACAGGGTCCTTTCTTTGAAAATCACGGGTTATACACTGTTATGTGTGCATAAGCCATAAAGTTTTTAGGATAAGTGCTCAAAAGATATTAAAACCTTTGTTTAGATTTAAGAACTTAATTTTCTTTGAAGAACGAGTCCTTAGCTAAAATACTAAGAAGTCATTATTTTGAAGTCCGGGTTTCGTACTGAAGTATACGAAAGCCATTTGTTTTTGGATTAGACAACAACTTTTGGAACTCATTTAAGCATGGCGCCAACTGGGTTACCATATTTTGAAATCCATTTGTAAGTTGTGTCAATCCGAGACAAAGAAGTTGAATTCCAACGTGGACTGAAAACCTGTGTTTCATTTTGAAATAAAGCTCGTGGAATCAACGGTGATTTAAAACTCTTTTTCTTTTGAAAGTTGTTTGAGAAACTCGGTGTCTCTCTTGGAGTTTTAAAACTTGAAGAAGAAGTTTTCCATCCATTGTTGAAACTCGGTGTTTCATTTCGAAAATTCGTTTTTGAGATGAATGGAAACCTTCCAGAATTTGGTTTTTTGAAAGCATAGCCATTCTTTGGTTGTAGCGGAAGCATTTCAGAGTACGAATATTTCAAATGTTTTGAACGGCTTTGCTTTGGTTTCCACACTGGCTTTACCAGAGTAAAACAAGAGTATGGAGTTTGAAAAACTTGATTCTTTTCTCTATGAGCACTTGCATTTGAAACCTTTTGAGGAGTAAATGTTTCAGAAAAATTAGGTCTCTTTGAAAACTTCCTTCCTTTTAGCAAAGAATAGGTTGTAAACTGAGAAATCTTTTTCGAAAACGGTTTGGAAGATTCACCCGTGTAAACCTTCTCTGAAACACTTACTTGTGGTTTAGACTCGTTTGAAACTTGAGATTTTCCTTTTGACCGGTTAAGAACATCAAACTTTGCTTTTAAGGCATTGTATGATGTTGATGTTCTCAACTCATTGTATTCTTTTTGAAGAGAAAGATGATCTGATGATGCCAGTTTTTCTTGCAAAGAAGCATTTTGATTTTCAAGATGTGCAAAATATTTTTCATATTTGTCTGTTTCGATTGAAAAATCATTTTTGGCATCACCAAAATCCTTCGTTTGTTGTGAAATCTTCTTTTCCAATTCAACAATTTTCTTTTGAAGCACAGATTTTTCTTTTTCAAAAAGATGATTTGGTGCGATCTGAGAGTCAGATTTGTTTGAAAATTGATTCTGAACTCTTGATCGTTTGATTGAATCAAACAAGTTTTTGTAAGTCTCTTTCAAATGCTCATTTTCTTTTTGTAATGATGCCACAGCATGTTCCAATTCAAGATTTTTTGTATCAAATTCGTCAAAATCAAACTTGATATTGGTATCATCACATTTTTCTTCAAAAATCTTTTCTTTTTCTTTAAGCACTGATGTCAAAGAGTTTTCAGAAGACATTTTCTCATTCTTCTCTTGCAGTTTAAGTTGGAAAGAGATACTTTGTGCTTCGAGTATTGCAAGATGTTTCTCAAAGTGAGCAGTTCTTTTTGACAATTCTGCTTTGACATCAATTGCTTCTTGTGAAAGCTCGGTGATTTTCTTTTTGAGACAAAGATTTTCAGATTTCAAAGAAGATGTTTGTTCAAAATTCTCATTCACTTTCGCATGGCAAACAGATTTTGATTTGAAAGACTCTATTTGATCTGTGAAAAATTCCTTTTGAATGTCAAGTATTAAGCATTTTTCATCAAATTCGTCTTCAAGAGAATGAACGTACTTTAAATATTCTCTCATTTCAGTGACGAGATATTTTTCAAAGTACTCAAAACTTAAGTTGATATCTTTCACACGAGGTTCAATTTCCTCTTTCAAAATCTTTTTGACTTCAATCTTAAGGCGTACATCTGATGAAAGAGGATTAGAGAAAACGCTGTTATCGATGTTTACTTGCTTAAACCAAATGACCTTTAACGTATGCTCTATGTGATGTTTAAGACTACAAAATTGTTTCCTTGCTCTATTTTGCCATAACTTAGCATCATAGGTAGCAAGTTGAGCTTCTTTGAAAAATCTTTTCACATTTGTGTCTTTTCTTTTGAAAGGTTCTTTTGGTATATCTGTCAATTGTGTACAACCATACACAAAGCCGTTGTACGAGAGTGGGTTTTTTGTTTGTTTTGCTTTCAAGCGTTTTTCCTCTTCAGATTTTAAAATATCTTGATACTCAAACAAAAGATCATCTGACAATTCTTTTCCCATTTCTTCAGCGTTATACAAAACAGGTGTCAGCATTTTCACTTTGTTTAAAAAACACGGTTTTCCTTTTTCCAACTGAGCACTATTTTCAAAACCAATTCCAGATGTTTGTTTATAAACTTCCTCATCTTTGGTAGGCAGCATGTTGATAGTCTGAGAAGTTTGTCCCAATTTTCGAAGTTTGTTTTCAAGATCGTTTGTTCGTTTCAAAAACTCTTGTTTTTCATTCTCAAGTTTTGTGTTAACAATCTCGAAATTTGAAGTGGTTTTTTGAAGCCTTGTTTTTTCACTTTTTAAATCATTGTTCTCTTTTAAAAGTGCTTCAACCTTTCTGCTGTTAAGGACCATTTGTTCACCCAATTTTTGAATGGAACATTTTTCACGAAGAACAGCTTCTCTATAACCAACTTCAAGTGCTTCTTTTTGTTTTAAAAGTGGTTTGATAAAATCTCCATACATTTCAAACTTTTGAGCGTGAGATTTAATGTTTGAGATTTCAATTTCAAGTTCAACATTTCTTGTTGTAACATTTTGAAAACCTTTTTCCATTTCTTTAAATCTCTCAAGCTCTTTTGTCAATACGACATTCACTTGCTTAGCTTTGCGATTGTCCTCATTGCACTTTTCAAGTTCATGTTTGAAATTATCAATTAAAGAAGCAAATAAGGCACGATCTTGTTCATAAGAAGATCCATCCTGGGCAGGCTCACCTCTATTAGGATCCATATCTGGAGTATCAAAAGTGATATTACTATCATTTTGTTCCACCACATAAGTGTCACTAATAGACTCAGGATGCTCAAGATGTGTCTGATTATGAGCAAACATATTATCAAACACAACAACATTATCATTATTGTTTGAATGTTGTACCTTACCCAATATCTCTGTGTTTGAACAAGGTCTGATATGATCATCTTCGGTGTCCCAAACAGCTTCATTCCTTAGTGTATCATCAATATCTGAATCATAGCTAGGACTGCTGCTTTCAACCTGCTGTTCTGAAGATAAATCACTTCCCGTGAAAACCAAACTATCTTCTGATGCATCACCTTCATTGACTATTTCCTCTTCTGTTTGAAAATCTTTCTCTGTCTCTTTTTCAATCACCTTAGTTTCCTTTAACTGCATCTCTCTTTCATTCTGCTCTTTTTCCCGTTTCAGCTTCTTAATCTCATTTAACTCCGCTTCCTCAGCATCAAGTATCTTTTCAAGTTCATCCATTTGATTTATGCATTGAGTTCTGAAGGTAGAATAGCTTACCCAAAACCTTTTATAGAACGCATCGATAAACTCTGACTGGTTCATTATCCAATGGTTAAATATTCTCTGAAACTGAGTTTTGATGACTTTAAGAGATTCTTTGCAGTTACGCGTATGAAGTTCTTCTTCATTAAGTAGCTTTTCAAGTTGATTCAGGTTTTGGATGAGTTCTTCTCGGAAATGATGAAATTGGACTCTGACGTAGTATTCAAATGCCTCATCGAACCTTATTTCTAAACCAAATGTATTAATGATCTTCTCTACATATGACTTGAACACTGTAAACACTTTCTTTGAATCTCTCTCTTGGATTTGAATTACCATTTCCATTGTTTAAACGATGTGTGATAAAGTTGATCTTAGGATCTTTTAAGATAACAAGGTTGTTGTTTGAAGATTAGATGTTTTGGTGAAAATGAAAAACGTTGTCGGTTGATCTGATTGATTTCGTAATTTCCCGCCAAAAATTGAGTATGAAAATTTTCTTTCTCAAAATTTGAAAATCACTATAAAAGCCAATTCTAAGGTTACTAGAAAAATTTGAGTTTTAAAAAATTTTGACGCCAACTTTTACCGAAATAATTTGAATTTTGGCCTAAAAATTTGAATTTTCGGCCGAAATTTTCAACGTTATACCAAACTTTGAATCTCGCGTAAAAATTGAACGTTTAGTCTCGTGTAAAAAATAAATTTTACTCAATTTTTTTTTTACTAACTCGATAGGATTGTGATTGTCTAACTCGGTAAGTCTGTAAATGTCTAACTCGACATGTCTTAAACTCCAAACTCGGTATAGCTTATAAACTTTCAAACTCGGTATTGCATATTAGCATTCAAACTCGATAAGTTTCAATTTTTTGTCTAACTCGGTATGTTCTGTTTGAAGTCTAACTCGATAACTTTTGGTGTATATCTAACTCGATAAGATTTAATGCAGACTTAACTCGGTAAGATTAAATGACTTCCTAACTCGGTAAAGTGAATAAAGTTGGGCAGAGTTTCCCCTTAGTTTTAGCCACACAGAACCTAACTCGATAAACGATTAGGTAAAAAGGCTAACTCGCCAATCTTTGAGTCCTAACTCGATAAATCTTAAAACTCCTAACTCGATAAGATTTTTAACCCAAACTCGATAAATCAAAATACCTAACTCGATAGAAAATCCAAACTCGATAGAAAATCACCCTAACTCGAAAAAATTACCTAACTCGAAAATGTGGCGATGAACAGTAACCTAAATCTTAAAAATCACTTTTATACCAAGTTTTTTCAACCAAATCAAACCTAAAACAACCTATATTATCCCTAGGCGATTGATACCACTTGTTATGACCAAGAAACACCTTCAGGAGGACGAGGTTGATCAAAGTATGCCATTATTCTAGAGAGAGAAAGTAGAGAGAAGGTGAGATGAAACAAAGATACTTTTCTTATAATAAATTATGTTGCAAACCCACACCCCTCAAGTGAAGCCTTGAGGGGTATTTATAGGCCATACATTAGACAACTATTACAATATTACATTTGTAGTCCCTGCACTTTATGCATACTAGTTGTCTACTCCAATTCACGTAAATATCGCTCAGCTTCATTTCTAACACGAAATATTGTGTAATGTTTAGTTTCGCGCACCAGTCTTTGAACGGGTTATCGCAGAATTGGTTTCCGTTGTCCGAAATTATTTCCCCAGGTAATCCAAAGCGGCATACAATATTTTCCCAAACAAATCGTTTCACTTGATTACCTGTGATTGCCGCCACTTCTTTTGCCTCAATCCACTTAGTGAAGTAGTCTATAGCGACAATAAGGAATTTCAGTCCCCCTGCTGCAACAGAGAAAGGGCCTGCAATGTCGATACCCCACTTATGGAATGGCCATGGCGAAGTAATAGGCATTAGCTCTTGTTGTGGTTGGCGCGGGATGGGTCTATGGACTTGGCAGTCGCTACATTTCTTTATCACATCATGCACATCGCGATGCATAGTGGGCCAGTAGTATCCTGACCGCAAGGCTCGCGCTACAACGAACTGTGGTCCTGAGTGCATACTGCATGAACCGGCGTGGATATCTCGGAGTACGTAATCTGCCTGAAGAGGTACAACGCACCGAAGCTTTGGTTGTAGAAATGAGCGCCGATATAGGATACCATCCCGAAGTTCGAACCTTTGCGCTGTGCGCCGTATCCGTCGAGCGTCCTTATGCTCATGGGGCAATATGCCCTTGCTTATGAATTTAATGATAGGGGTCATCCACGTAGGATCCTGCTCCTCTATCACCATAGATATCTCCATCTCCGAGATGGATTTATTCTTTAGGATCTCCACCAATACTTGTTTTGACAGGTGCGCAAAGCTTGTAGATGCGATCTTGCTTAGTGCGTCCGCTTTTCTGTTTTCCCCTCTAGGAACTTGTTTAATGGTGAACCTGTCAAAAATCTGGATTAGTGATTTGGTCTTGTCGAGGTATTGAACCATGTTATCCTCTTTAGCCACATATTCGCCCAACACATGATTGGCTACTAATCGATAATCCACATTTGCTTCTAGGTTGCGTACACCCATTCGAGTTGCAATGCATAATCCAGCAATTACGGCTTCATACTCTGCCTCGTTGTTCGTGGCTGTGAATTCAAAGCGCAGTGTGTAAATGAATTCCATTCCTTTTGGACTCGTGAGAATAAGGCCTGCGCCCGACCCGTCCTCGCATGAGGATCCATCCGTGAATAGGACCCATGGTTCTTGTAGTTCTACCTCACTTCGTAAAGGTGCAACATCAGTATCTGGTTTTTCGATGATGAAGTCTGCTAGTATCTGCCCTTTAACCGCAGTGCGTGGTCTATACGAGATGTTATGCTCGCCTAGCAACACACTCCACTTTTTTAATCGCCCCGATGCCTTGGGTTTGGAGATAACTTGCTTGATAGGTTGGTCCGTGATCACCGCTATTGGGTGTGCTTGAAAGTACCTACGCAGTCTTTTGGTGGCGAATACTAACGCTAAGGCCAACTTTTCCATTGCGCTATAGTTAATCTATGTCTTCTTGAGTGCTTTGCTTACAAAATATACCGGTATTTTTACGGAGTTCCTATCTGTCAGTAGCACCCCACTGACTGCTCCATGAGTCGCAGACAAGTACACAATTAACTCTTCCCCTGGTCGGGGTGCGACTAGCGTGGGAAGCGCTGCTATATGTTGCTTAAGCTGTGTAAAAGCTTCTTCCACTTCCGTAGTCCAACGAAAGTCTCCCTTTTTTGTACACTTCGTGAGTGTTTTAAAGAGAGGGAGTGACTTATCTGCTGATTTGGAAAGGAATCTGTTCAACCCGGCTAGTTTTCCATTCAAAGACTGGAATTCTTTCAACGTGCGTGGTGAAGGGAGTTGGATGACATCCTTTGTTTTTTCTGGGCATGGCTTAATGCCATCGGGCTCTATCAAGTATCCAAGGAACATGCCTTCTGTAGCGCCAAAAGTGCATTTCTTAGGATTTAACTTCATGTTGATATTTTCGAGTGTTCTAAATGTTTCTTCAATGTTGCGCACCAATTCGTCTTCGGTATGGATTTTTATGACAAGGTCGTCAACATTGACCTCTAGGTTGCGGCCCACTTGTTTTTCAAATGCATTATCTACCAATCGTTGGTAGGTGGCGCCCGCATTCTTTAAGCCAAAAGGCATCTTTGTATAACAATAGACACCCTGGCTTATGTGGAAGGCTGTTCTTTCCTCGTCTTCTTTAGCCATTTGGATTTGGTGGTACCCTTTGTATGCGTCTAAGAAACATTTAAAGGGGTATCCGCACAAAGATTCCACCTTCCAGTCTATCTCTAGTAGTGGGTAGCAGTCTTGTGGACATGCTTTGTTGAGATCAGTGAAATCCACGCACATCCGCCAACTACCATCACTCTTTTTGACCATCACTGAATTGGAGAGCCAGTCATGGTAATAGACTTCTCGCATGATACCTACATCCACCAGCTTGTGTACTTCCTCTAGAATGGCTTATGCGCGCTCTGGAGCCTGGCCGCGCTTTTTCTGCCGCACTAGGGAGTATTCTTGTCGGATTTTCAACTTATGTTCTGTAATCGAGCGTGGCACACCAGTCATGTGCTTTGGTTCCCATGCGAAGATATCCAGATTCCTTTGCAAGAGCGCGCATACGGCCGCTCTGCCTTTATCAGACAACGATCCCCCGATCGATACTTCTTGCTCCGGGTAATCAGGATGAATTGCGACCTTCAGGTTTGACACTTTAGATGCGCGCTATTCTGGAGTGTGTGTTGTCTCACATGTAATCGTGTTACACTCTCTAGGTGGTACAGTGGTATAGTAGAGGGTGACAATGCCGCCTTCTACAGGGAATTTGAGCATCCCATGTGCTGTGGACGGTACCGCGCGTATGGATGATATTCCTGGTCTTCCAATAATGCCATTGTATGGCGAAGGAGATCTAATCACCATAAAATTCATCCAGGCTGTTGTGGAGTGTTCTTTATTACCAACAACAACCGGTAGTCGTATTTTCCCTATGGGCCATATCTTTTCTCCTGTAAAGCCAGTCAACGATGTCGTGGTCGGGCTTAACTGATTTTGTATCTCGAGTCGCAATTTTTTGAAACAATGTTAATACATTATGTCTGTGGATGCCCCTCCATCAACATACATGCGGTGGATATCGTGACCCCCCACATTTATCTCGATGGTGAGTGGTTCCACCACTGCATTGTCCGCATCCAAGGTGGGGAAAGATATTTCACTTTCGTAAGAAAATTTTTGGCTGACCTTTTGCCTAATCTTTCGCTGCCATGATTGTATCATGTAGATGGTGTCAGCCTTGTCATTAGGTGCTTCTTTCTTGCTTCTGGTCTTTTGTTTGTCTTTCCCATCCTTGATGTTCTTAACTAGATGATCCAATCTGCCTTCTTTTACTAGCTTATCAATTAGTTGGGGCAATTGGACACACTCATTGGTGGTGTGGCCCTTCTTTCCATGATAGTCGCAGTACCCGTTCCCTACGCGCCGCTCTTCTGGGGTGTGCATTGGTGGGGGTCTCGGGAAGCTCCCGCCTTCCGTCGCAAATATCTCCCTTGGAGTCTTCGTTAGTAGGGTATACTTGTTGTTCTCTCGTCCGCCCCCTGGCTGCGGTAGCTTTTGTTACGGTTGCTACTCTGGTCGTTGGATTGTCTCCTGGGCTGTTCTTGTGACCTGTAGTTTGAGTAGCCTTTCTTGCTATTCGCAGCGGCGGCTTCTCCTTGGATAAAGGACATCGTGCGCCTCATAAGTTCATCAAACGTTTGGGGAACCTGATACGTGGGAATCGCACCAGGCTTTACCTATCGAGGGATCTCGAGAAGCTTACAACCCCCACCAGGCATTGTACCTGATCGTTGTAGTATAGTATAGTGACAATTACCGGGGGATTGATCGTTCAGCTTAGGAATAGTGTCGCTAGGATTAGAAAGCCTCCTAAATTAAGTCTAATGGTGAAGGATGATTCTTTTTGTATTTTATATTTTATGAAAGCAAGTAAAATCTCGGTTTTTGGAAGAGTTGGCGGAATTAGTTGCTAGTCAACTAACCAAATAACTACAAATGCAATTAAAATTAAATAAAAGAAATGAAAATGAATCTAATTACTAATGTGGTGTAAACAATAATGGGTAAGTTGTGTTTACTTAGGTTTCATTACTCCCTAGATATCTTTTACAGGTTGATAGCTTGTTACAATTGCATGGATGACGGGTTATATTCCTTAATACTAGTCGTAGGGCCGTGTACAATATTCCCTAACTCTATAGGATCCTACTTCACTCCATGTCGATCCTGTTAAAAGCTCCTAACATGGGATCATTAGAATTCTCCTATGCATTAAATATAACCAAAAATCATAGTACACCTTTGATCATGTTTCTTAAGACGTTCAAACATGTTACCAATGGAAGTCTGCCAGTTTTCTTAAGCCTAACATCGAATACAATCATCCGTAACAACTATAAACAAACAATCAACCCATAATTAACATATAGGTTTCACTACATCTAAGCAAACACAAAAGTAATCTAGCCGAGCATGTCAAATTGAAGACAAGTGTAAGATATATTCAAGCAACACATAGACATATTGATTGAATTGAAAGAGTACTTATCTCAAATTGACATGAAAGATTCAAGGGGTTGAAAACCCTTGAAAAAGCTGATAAAATTCGGACTAGGGTTTTTCCTTAAAGTTGCCCCTCAAAGTTACACCCTAATGAATGAAAATTGCAAATATATATATAGATTTTCCAAGGTGACGGCGTCAAGAAGAACAATCTGACGCCGTCAACTCGCCGCCCATAATGAAATCGGATTGCCTAGATCCACATTTGATGCCGTCATGTGTAAATTTACTCTGGGCCGTCACTAACATTTGGACCATCACGGCCTAAGGTGACGCCGTCATGTGCTTAGTACAAAACTCTTCTGGATCATCACGGACTTTATCCACTTCCACCTCTTGTATTACTCTTGACGCCGTCATGAAGAAACTCTTGACGCCGTCAGGTACTGTTCCCAGCAAGGAAAATTAAGACTATGCCGTTTTCTTCACTTTTATGCTCTAAAAACGTCCAAAATGCTTCCTTTTCCAGAATTCACTTCAAAAGTACCTAAAATGACAAAAGGAACGATTTAGGGCAATATTTGATCAAATAAATTCGAATCCGGGCTTAAATGTCCTCTTAAAAGTGGTTCATTTTTCGCCTCATCAAATACCCTTACACTTGATATTTGCTTGTCCTCAACCAAATGCGATTTTATTCTAATCAAAATACAAGTTAGAGGTCGTTTAACACTAATATAAAAGTAATTACAACAAATAATCATTCCACTAAAGACCAAAGACAAGCACGGAGGTCATACACTAGCACCTCACAAATAGTGTTTAGATACTCACATCTCTCGGGTGTAATAAAGTATATATCACATTATGGAAATGGGGAACATCTCTCACTACCTGTCATAGCAAAATAGATTACCATAGGCTTGGGAAAGGATCAAACCTCCACCACTTGGCGTAAGCACCTAGGATAAACTATCAAAGAGGTCTTTCAAAAGGTTATAACGTTAGGTGTAGGGATATGGAATACACAGTTTTGTTGGATATAGGCAATATTTATTGGTGGCGAGTTAATCATCTTGGTTAATTACATGTACAATATGGCGTTGCTAAGCCAAGACTAGACTCGACTTAAGCTAATAAATCAAAAATAACAAAAACATAAAACAAACATAAAATGAAACGGGATGGTAGTCCGTATGTTTTTCTCTTTTCTTTTTCTATTTTTTTTTCTTTTTCTTAATTTATTCGATTTTTTTTTTTCTTTTTTTTTTTTTTTTTTTTTTTTTTTTTTTTGCATACACTTTTACCCTACCATCCAAAATAATACATCATAGGGAATGTACATTCCCCTTACACTTGAATCTTTACATACTTTACAATAAACTAATCTAATGACTCGAATTAAGATAATTAAAACACTTGGAGTACTTTTAAGATTAACGCACATATGGGGGTAATAATTTGATGTTCTTCCTCATTACTCCATAACACAAGTACTTTACCCATGAGTCCCAATCGTCCCAAAACAATATGTACAAGATATGACTCGACTTAGCAACCATGTAATCAATTAGACAATTAACTAAGGGTTTAAACATGTAACAATAATGCACTAAAGATGAGTGCATACACGGAAGGCTAAGGCGATTTGGTTGTACATTTAAGTGGGTTGTAACAAATTCTTCCTTTAAGTAAGATGCTTAAAGTTAGAAACGAAAAGATAGGCTCGGAGGGGTGTACTAGGGGTTTCGTGTACTAAAAATGAGTACAACGCTAAGGTGTGGGAAAAATTAATTGACTTTACTAGCCAAGTAATATGACTTAAATGGTCAAGTAATTATGATACGGGTTTAACACAAGGGTGATCCTAATGCCTCTTATCATGTAGTAAATCCTACTACACGAATGTAGTCTCACTAGCGGTCTCGGGATGCATCACTAACGCAAGTTCTAGAATCTAAATGCTACCGTTACACTCATAAGCACTAATAGTAAATGCTTTTCCTATCAAATCTAAAGGCGAACCTCACATATTTAGGTGGAAAATTATTCTGAATAGTACGGTTTTGTGCTAGTCATACAACTCCTATCCATGAGACGCTTGTTAAGGCTAAAGTTTCACTCCTAAATGTTGTATTTTTTTTTAATTTGATGCTAAAATTACACTAATAAGTATTTCTCTTAGTTCTATTACACACCTACCATCAAACAAACAAACTCAAGTGCAATTGTATCCTATAAGATATCATCAATTACCCTCCCCTTACACTTAGGATGAACATTGTCCCAATGTTCAATTAAAGGATGTAAAAGTAAAATAGGTAAAAGAATGAAAACAAATACTCCCCTGATTCGTCGGTGTGGATAGTGTGTCAACAAGGTTAGATCTTCCTTCAAGAAAATGAACGTTCAAAGATTCCCTTCCAGAAATATAAATCATCTTCTTGTCCTATATAACCTGTTAAACCTGAGAAAACAATCATAAAAACCCAAAGCATCAATCCGAACAAAGAAAACTCACAATTAGATGTAATTCCAGACTTAGGAATAAAAACAAAACAATTAAAGATATAATGCTTGTGGATTGAATATTTTCAGATTTCCTGGAGTTTATAAAACTAAAGAATCAACAAAAACTTTAAGACTCCGGTATAAACAAAACTCGCAAAATTTTTCAGAATTTTTGTACCTGACGCCGTCAGGTTATAACTCCTGATGCCTTCAGAATGTTCCTGCAAAAATCTCATGTTAAGTTTCCGGAAAATTTCTGGAAAAACTTATGCCTTACTTCCTGGAAAATCCTGCAAAACATCATTATGACTCGATACAAGCATTTGACTCAAACAATTACTAATACACATGTTCATTTAATATTGTTGTGGTTCATGCTCAATTTTGTTCTTATAAACGAATTTGGGTCTCCCCTTACACTTAGCTTTTGCGAAATACCTTTATATGTAATTAAGACGAAGTTAAAAACAAAATAAAGCATTTTCACAATTTACTTTGAATCATGATCCACAAACAATAAAAATATAACACGCATACGGAAACAAATAAAATCAAACAAACAAAACAAATAAATAAAGCTTGGGTTGCCTCCCAACAAGCGCTTGTTTTTGTTCGAGTCGCAAGCCTGACTCTACCCTTATTTAACGGAAATAGGGGATGTTTTCCCTACACTTAGGATTATGCCACGTGAGAAAAGAGTGGTGGATGAATTATATGCTCAAAGGGGTGTGCTCCGTTGATCATAACCTTACCTAGTTCAATTGGGTCAATGGGTGTGTTGAAGTTTTCTCCTAAAAAGGGATCATATTCTATCAATTTCGAGAGACTCCTAGTTAGGAATCCATCTTGACCTATTAAACCCGGTTTAAACCCATAATGTTTCTTACGATCAATCATGAATGGGTGGTGTAAGTATGTAAGGTCATGGTTCACTCCTATGTCTGCTTCTTCTCTACAAGGCTTGGGGTCTACTACCTTCAACGTAAAACTACCCGGACAATATTTGTTGATGGGTGGGTCGGTTCCTCTTTTGTCTCCTAGAAATATATCTAAGGATGGAAAGGTTTGTAAAGATTGAGGTTCCGGTTCATCAACACTAGGAAATTCCCTAGAACTAGGAGTAAGGTTATCACTACAAGTATTCAAACCTATATCCTCAAGTGGTGCTTGGTCCAAGGGTTCTACCTCCATCGGAATTCCTAAAGTTTCTTCTACTTCTTCCGGGTAAGTCACGGGCGGTGTGTGTGCCTCAAATGATGGTAGGACTTGTGGGGTACTTGGTAGGCTTAGATTTTCTACTTCATCATTCCTTGTGTCAAGATCACCTATATCCTCAACATGTGTTTTATTATAATCTAACCCTAACATTTTCCCAAGTATCTCAAGTGCTTCTCTAGGCATCTCAACTTCTATATCCGAATCATAAGGATCATCCTCAATATTCTTACTGCTATATTCAAATTGCCCAAAAGATTCATCATGTGTTTCTTGAGATTCATCATCATCGATCATAAAACCTAGGTCTTTTTGATCAATGTGATCATGTTCGGCTACATCCTCCATCACATCAAGGTCACCTATGTGTTCATCCTGTATTATGGTAATGACTAACCATGACATGCAGCTAGGTGGTTCATACGAAACTATCCTAGGTGAAGGCTCATATGGTGCATAGGTTTCACTAAATGAGGCATTTTGAGGGGTTGCTGGAGCTCCTAAGGTGAATTCTTCAAAAGTCTTATGCACTTGGCCTCTTTTCTCAAGGTACTTGATAAGATCGTTAAGCTCGAGGTTGTTTAGACCTCATCTAGGGATTAGACAATAATAATGAATAATACGATACGCGGCGGAATAAACAAACACATCATTATTATTGCTACAAGGTTTCTTCGTCATCATCTCTATTCTAACATACATCAAAGCCCCAATGCTACGTGATCAAGTGTAGCACGGTTACATCCTAACAGCTATCTAAGATAGTTGAGGCTTAACATCAATCTACTCTAGGTGTTTCCCATAAAACACCTGTACACACAAGTCTAGGCGTTTCCAGCCCTAGACATACACTCACACATTTTCTGTATATTACATTGTGGAAGACACATATTAAAACCTATTCCCTGTATCTCTTTATATAATAGAGATACTAGGGTTACAAGGAATAAACTAATAAAATAAAAGATATGCTGTAATCTTTTTCTTTCTTTGCAAGTTTCTTCCTTTGTCTCCATAAGTCCTTCATCTTTCATATTTGTCAATATCAACTCAAAGTATAATTCCCAACAATCTTCCCTAGTTGATATGACAAAACCAAGTATATGAAAGATGTCGTCTTCCCCTCAAACCATGCATATCATCAAGGATCTTCAAGCTGCAATCTTCAATGTATTCTTCTTCCCCTTTTTGTCATCATCAAATAGGGGACAACCGTAAGCAACCTTGATCTTCACAACCACAAATCAATATTACACGTCCAATTCATCTTTCCAATGTTTCAAAGTCGCCCACCATTAAGTTTTCTGCATCTAAAAATGGACTTGAAACAGTAGAAATCAAAACTAGAAGTAGTAATAATAACCAGCAGTAGTAAAAACCTTCACCTCAATGTAGCAAATAAATGGTTAATCATTTTAACAATAAGCTTCCCCTGAAACCCATATGTTAACCATTTGTTGAATGTAGGCTCCATGTAATGATTACTGATGAAGAAAACTAACTATAACCAACTTGATGTTGAAGTAGAACCACCCAAACTTGTGCCTTATATCTTGTACTAAAATTGACTTCGAACGTATACTTAACGTATAGGGAGATCGCAACCTCTTGACAAAAAAATCACTGAGCACAATAACGTAACTCCTTCAAGTGTTTTGTCAATTCGTAGTCACCTGAACGAACGAACAAGTTACCTCATGCTGAAAAGGTATGATAAAACACAATCTTGTGAAACTCCACTTCATCGTCAAATAAGTGATAAAAACTTTTCTTCGTAACCAATTAGAACAAAATAAGAACGAGCCATAAATCTATTAAGCACCGAAACCAAAAATCAGAACTCTTGTGTGTGTGTCTTCCCTTGTGTGTGTATTGGAACCAACCTATTCCAAATTAAACGTATACTTCCCCTCACTGCTCGTAACTCATGCCCATATTACTGCCTTTTAAAACATTAAGCATAGCAGTGGTAACTTTTCACTAGCAGTGGAAACGATGGACATGCGCAGTGGTAAAATTTGCATTAGCAGTGGTAACTCTGAAGCTGCAGTGGAAACGTATAGCGTGCAGTGGTAACAATCTAAAGCTAGCAGTGGTAATATCGAGACAGCAGTGGAAACGAATAAAGCATCAGTGGAAACGTATACACTTGCAGTGGAAACGAATACACTTTGCAGTGGAAACGAATACACTTGCAGTGGAAACGAATACACTTTGCAGTGGAAACGAATACACTTGCAGTGGTAACATGTAGTGCAGCAGTGAAAACGAAGAACTAGCCACATCGATTCATCCACAAGTATGTCTACTCCCAACACCTGCCGATCTGAATAATATGAATCAAAGTACCAAAGCAATCACCAGAAAATCACGAATCAACCATAAGTACCTTACTTTCCAAGGTACACAACATTAACACCACTTCATTATCACCAGTAGCTTTCGTGGTCTCCATCATTACATTAGGGTTTCAAACATACGCAACTTTATTCCTTGATAAATACAAATCAAGAAACCCTAAAACATTAATCGTATAGCAACATCAGACCTTTACTTAATAAACCAATCAGTAGCATCCATTATTAGTCCTACTAGGGTTCATCATTGATCCAAGAATCAACTTTTAATAGTACCCACGATCTGATTAACAAGATAGAAAACCATTCACCACAATCAGAAGCACTAGATCAAAATCATTATACCCAAAAGCTCATTAAAGTACTGAGTAAAACCAGCGTATATGAATGAAAACCCTAAATAACTAGGGTTCCAAAAGTATGAAACCCTAATCGACTTCAAAGCTTCTTTTTTCCATGAATCATAGACATCAAATATATATATCCAAATTCCAGGAACGAATGATACGAATAGAAAACGAAATCATAGAAGTTTGATATCAAGAAAACCCTTAAAAATTCGACTTACTTACTATTCTGCAGCAGCTTTTTAGAAAAATCATATCTTTTTACTGGGAGCTCAGATCAAAGATCCCTCCGGTGGAACTCTTCCTTGTCATGTAGAGAACCTCCAGTAAAAATTTCAGCCCGATCCAACGGTTAACGAAGGAGATATCGCGCCTTGAAATCTGACCTGCAGTGAGTTACGAAAATTGAACCAAAATCGAATTTTTCTTGTTTTCTTCGTTCTTCGACAACGAACCTTGTAAAACCTAGATATCAAGAGCCCCCTCTCTGATACCAATTGATAAGATCGTTAAGCTCGAGGTTGTTTAGACCTCATCTAGGGATTACACAATAATAATGAATAATACGATACGCAGCGGAATAAACAAACACATCATTATTATTGCTACAAGGTTTCTTCGTCATCATCTCTATTCTAACATACATCAAAGCCCCAATGCTACGTGATCAATTGTAGCACGGTTACATCCTAACAGATATCTAAGATAGTTGAGGCTTAACATCAATCTACTCTAGGTGTTTCCCATAAAACACCTGTACACACAAGTCTAGGCGTTTCCAGCCCTAGACATACACTCACACGTTTTCTGTATATTACATTGTGGAAGACACATATTAAAACCTATTCCCTGTATCTCTTTATATAATAGAGATACTAGGGTTACAAGGAATAAACTAATAAAATAAAAGATATGCTGTAATCTTTTTCTTTCTTTGCAAGTTTCTTCCTTTGTCTTCATAAGTCCTTCATCTTTCATATTTGTCAATATCAACTCAAAGTATAATTCCCAACAGTACTCCATAAAATCAATATAAGATCCTGTCCTCCTCATTTCAT
The DNA here is from genome assembly GCA_030686995.1 of Artemisia argyi. Classification (NCBI taxonomy): domain Eukaryota; kingdom Viridiplantae; phylum Streptophyta; class Magnoliopsida; order Asterales; family Asteraceae; genus Artemisia; species Artemisia argyi. Next base: position 43,710,956 of record CM060709.1, on the reverse strand, counting down.
TACTCCATCCTGGTATATCCAAACTGGTGTAATTATATTTTTCTGGTAAAACTCTAGTGTCGGACTTGGTGGATTTACGCTCTTCATAATGGTGAACGGAATAGTCAATGGAAAAGTTTTTACGAACAAAGACACAAAGAAAAGATAGACTAAAGAAAGCCTATAAAAATAAAATGAAAATCTTACTAGAAAGGAATCTAGCAAGTAGACCTAATAAAAAGAAATTCTAGCCTAGACAATAACTATTCCCCGGCAACGGAGCCAAAAACTTGATACGTAGGAATCGCACCAGGCTTTACCTCTCGAGGGATCTCGAGAAGCTTACAACCCCCACCAGGCAGTGTACCTGATCGTTGTAGTATAGTATAGTGACAAGTACCGGGGGATTGATCGTTCAGCTTAGGAATAGTGTCGCTAGGATTAGAAAGCCTCCTAAATTAAGTCTAAGGGTGAAGGATGATTCTTTTTGTATTTTATATTTTATGAAAGCAAGTAAAATCTCGGTTTTTGGAAGAGTGGGCGGAATTAGTTGCTAGTCAACTAACCCAATAACTACAAATGCAATTAAAATTAAATAAAAGAAATGAAAATGAATCTAATTACTAATGTGGTGTAAACAATAATGGGTAAGTTGTGTTTACTTAGGTTTCATTACTCCCCAGATATCTTTTACAGGTTGATAGCTTGTTACAATTGCATGGATGATGGGTTATATTCCTTAATACTAGTCGTAGGGCCGTGCACAATATTCCCTAACTCTATAGGATCCTACTTCACTCCAAGTCGATCCTGTTAAAAGCTCCTAACATGGGATCATTAGAATTCTCATATGCATTAAATATAACCAAAAATCATAGTACACCTTTGATCATGTTTCTTAAGACGTTCAAGCATGTTACCAATGGAAGTCTGCCAGTTTTCTTAAGCCTAACATCGAATACAATCATCCGTAACAACTATAAACAAACAATCAACCCATAATTAACATATAGGTTTCACTACATCTAAGCAAACACAAAAGTAATCTAGCCGGGCATGTTAAATTGAAGACAAGTGTAAGATATATTCAAGCAACACAAGTGTAAGATATATCTCAAATTGACATGAAAGATTCAAGGGGTTGAAAACCCTTGAAAAAGCTGATAAAATTCGGACTAGGGTTTTTCCTTAAAGTTGCCCCCTCAAAGTTACACCCTAATGAATGAAAATTGCAAAACTATATATAGATTTTCCAAGGTGACGGCGTCAAGAAGAACAATCTGACGCCGTCAACTCGCCGCTCATAATGAAATCGGATTGCCTAGATCCACTTTTGACGCCGTCATGTGTAAATTTACTCTGGGCCGTCACTAACATTTGGACCATGACAGCCTAAGGTGACGCCGTCATGTCCTTAGTACAAAACTCTTCTGGATCGTCACGGACTTTATCCACTTCCACCTCTTGTATTACTCTTGAAGCCGTCATGAAGAAACTCTTGACGCTGTCAAGTACTGTTCCCAACAAGGAAAATTAAGACTTTGCTGTTTTCTTCACTTTTATGCTCAAAAAACGTCCAAAATGCTTCCTTTTCCAGAATTCACTCCAAAAGTACCTAAAACGACAAAAGGAACGATTTAGTGCAATATTTGATCAAATAAATTCGAATCTGGGCTTAAATGACCCCTTAAAAGTGGTTCATTTTTCGCCTCATCAGAACCCTATCGTTTAACTTTTTGATAAGTTCTGGATTATTGATTCCATTCATAAACCCTGAGATCTTTAGTATTTCGGGGCATGCCTTGACGTTTATGCATTCGTCCTTATAGCGTTCCACATAAGCTCTTGTGGATTCCCCTTGGCGCTGTTTTACCCTAGCAAGCTCGACAGGGTTCTTGCCGCACTTCTTTCTCTGAGTAAAGTTCAAGCGAAATGCCTTCTGCAACTTACTGAACCAGTTTCGCGCATTTCCTACTAATGTAGAATTAAACATGTGGCACCACACGGGTTGTGGCCAATTTTCGATGGTAGCGGCTGATTCAAAAATTTTTAGGTGGTCGTCAGGATCACCTGTCCCATCATAAGTTTTAACATTAGCGGGCATGCGCCTTCTCTTATCTTCTGAATAATCACTGATGCGCTGAGTAAATGCGTCAACCTTTTGGCGTCGCCAGGGACGAGACATATCTTCGTCCTCCTGGTCGCGGTATCTTTTCCTGGACTTCCAGTGTCCTGTTTCTTCGTCCTCGTTGTCCGAGGCTTCTACGTGGCAGCTTACTGAACCAGTTTCGCGCATTTCCTACTAATGTAGAATTAAACATATGGCACCACACGGGTTGTGGCCAATTTTCGATGGTAGCGGCTGATTCGAAAATTTTTAGGTGGTCGTCAGGATCACCTGTCCCATCATAAGTTTTAACATTAGCGGGCATGCGCCTTCTCTTATCTTCTGAATAATCACTGATGCGCTGAGTAAATGCGTCAACCTTTTGGCGTCGCCAGGGACGAGACATATCTTCGTCCTCCTGGTCGCGGTATCTTTTCCTGGACTTCCAGTGTCCTGTTTCTTCGTCCTCGTTGTTCGAGGAGTCACTTGAGGATGAGCTTACTCTTTTGCGGCGCTTGCGTCGACTGTCCTCGGAATCCGAATTTGAAGGGCTTTCGCTTGGGGAGCTCCGTCGCCCAAGTCTATCATGAACCATGCGACTACCAAGCCTAGTGTGGACATTAGCACGCCATCCATCGTCTTCGTGCTCCTCCCTGTACTGTAAGTCAGCTGCTTCATCATTCACAATTTTCCTTTCGATCCTAGTAAACACTGGGGGTCGACGGCTATCCTTCTCGCGCCTCTCCTTTTGGTGACACGGTGGAGATGCTTCATACTCAGGGTCGAAGTTGAGCCGGGCTTGCAGGCTCTGACTTGACCTCTTTTTCGCTTCCTCTTGCATAAGGGCAGCCAAGGTTTCATAGTTTTGAGACACGAAATCACTTGGCACTAGTTCAGGCGCGACTCCTTCTAGCGCGAGGATGTCTGTTTCCATATCAGGACCCTTGTTTCGAACAGGCGCACATGGCGGCTCAGTGGGGTCTGTTTCTGGCACCGTTTGGTGGGGAGTGGTGAAAGGAGTGCGCTGTAGATCTTCTGCACTAGTGGTTGTCGTAGTGGCCTAGGTAGTCCCTGTGAGCGGTCCTATTGTTGTAAAGATCAGATATGAGCCTGATCCTTGGTGTTTGGGCGTACTGGTTGTTCCAGAGGCCTGCTTGGGGGCTGAATCGCTTTGCTGCTTCTTCCCATGTAGGTCGCCATACGTTTTATTCACCTGCGGAGTCCGCTGGTTTAAGTTTCCGTGCTTTGTCATTCTAGTTCTTAGAAGAGTTCTTAGTGTGTGGTCCCACGGATGGCACCACTTGTTGATACAAAAGTTGGGTGTTCCTTGTTTGGACTCCTATTCCCGTATCAATTGGATCTTAATGCTGAGACCTGTGCACTAAGAGAACAAAAAACACCGTTAGGCTTACCGTGGGATTGTCTCCCACGATTATCCTCCGGCGTAAGAGTAAGTAATCGGTTTTTAGGGTTTTAGTGAAGAGTTAGGGTTATTAGATGATACCTTAATGAGGGTCGAGATGCCCTTTATATACACACGAAATCCTTGTTGGTTTCGTGTTCCTTACTCTTCGGCGTATCCCAACGTATTCGGTCCCTTGATCCTTTTCCCATAAATAAGAGATCCTATATCAAGACCATAAATAATAGATTCGAAGTTGGGCCTTTGTAAGCCCAAATCTTTATCATAATTGCCCACGCGTGATGGGCTTGGGTATTAGTAACGTCCATTGGTCGGGTTCGTGACCCGAGTGTGGACTATACATCATCACTTAGCCTACGCATTGCGTACATAGTAATCGACAATAGGAAAAGCAAAGCGTTGACCAAGGAAATACCCATAAAGAGTATTCTCAAATATGATATTCACCTCTTCCACTACTTTAATCGGGACACAAAGATCAACTCCAGTCTTCTTGTTGCTACATTCCAACCTATGAAAATTTGACACATATTTCTTAGGATCATTAGATGTAGCACCCGCATAAGAGACCGACTTCACTCCCGTACCACTCGTATTAGAAGGCTGATCCAAACCATCACTAGTGTTTGAGTCCGTATTAGTACCCTTATTAGCAGCAATCTCACGTTGAACTTGATTCATAGTAGCATCACAATTCTTACGCCCACTTAACAATAACTGTTCAACATTCAGAGCAACCACAGATTCATTATTAGACTCCTTCACCACTTGAGGTTCATTCAACGTATCAATAACATTAGCATCAACACTAGCATTAGTACTAATGACAAGAGTCCGATCATTCAGAGGTATTGGAACCTCATCATCATCCACGAACACAAGCTTACCTTCGACAATTCTCCGTTCCATGTCGTGAATCTTTTCATCAAAAGAACTCGTGACAACATCACCTTTTGCATGCATACTATTAAGAAACCCTTTATTCATCTCTCAATAACCCACGACCAACAATACAATGATGACTACCAATAAAAACGACTAGTAAAATAGTAAACCCTAACTAAGTAGTTAGGGTTTAGAACCGATGAAACACAAAAACTAACCTGCACCCATTAATGATCGATCCTGGTTAAGAAACCCATTAGAATATCGTGGTACGCGTGTGAGATCGTTTTAGGGAAAATGAGAATCACATAACATATATTGATTCATGGTTACACAGTGTAAACAAAAGTTTAAAATTTAGCCTAAAAATGGGTGTGTGAATAGTAATACTTAATTAATCCTTGATTAATGTTTATTAATAACTGGGGATTTTTATAGGATGCTACACTAGAGAAAACTAGGAAGAAAAGTTTGTGTGGGATTGGGCTTTTCCCAATACCCACGACCGGCCACACCTCAAGGAGGGGTTCCGGAAGCTTCTCGATATACAATTTTCACTTAAGTCCTTCTCCTTTAACACTTAATGACCGTTAGTCAATTACCGTTAAATACAAACGTTCGTTAGTGGTTATTTGTGTTTAAATAATTAAATATATAACACTTTATATATATTAATTATTGATCATTAAATCTTATTCGTAATGTGTGCAATCCCGTAGTATCGAGTTCGATTCTAGACATTACGTATTAATATTTATCCACAAAACTAACAGCTCCCACTTGAATATCTATTAATAGTATAATGATATTGGTTAGCGTCTAGCAACACGCCAATGCCCCTAGTTCAACTCGAGAGAGGTCTCCTGGAAAAACCATTAATGATTCATCATTATTATCATCATTTTGTTTCTAATACCACGTTAATAAAGATATGGATCTAAGTCATTCTTTATTTAACAATTATGTTTCTCGTTGTTTATGATTGAGTAAAATTACCAAAACAGCTAAACGTATTCCAGATAGACTTTGGGCGTGGCCACGAAAACATTTTGTCAACCCTACGAGGGGCTAAGCAATATTAAACTTCAAAACAAATTTGAAGGAACAAATTCTTTCTTGACTATAAGCAATAACCCATGAACTTTGCAACACTCCTGAAAACAATCCTTATAGCTACCAGTAATATATCGGTAAATTGCTTTATAGAAATGCACTACATCCATGACTCTTATCTGGTATCTCAAGTATGAGGATAACTATTTTCATGATTTACTTAATGACAAGATCCATAAAGTAAACTCATGTAGTTGGGATAAGTCTGATAACGCTCAAATTATACATGTTTTTAGGAGCGTTATTGATGATTTTGTGCATGTTATTTCGTTATAATCATATGCTTTTGTTGCTTAATCATATAAAAGTGTGTATGCTAGTTCATTTGTAGCCAAATACAGGAAAATGAAGAAAAACATGAAGAAATGATCAATAAGCGAAGATTTATGCATGTACGAAGAATTCCCGACAAATGAAAGTCTCTTGGAGTATATTCGAGAAGATAAAGTCATGAATTTGTCACTCCAAAGACTTAAGAATAAAGTACAAGAAAGAAAACGAGAAAAGAAATAAAGAAAAGAAGCTAAAACGAAGAATTATTGGAAGACTCGTTGTTCCCGACACACCTTCACCATTTTGGCCATAAGTTGAGCATACAAACTCGGATTTAGTTGATTCAAGCGGCCACGGAAAGCTAAGAGAAAGGTCTACAACTTTGAAGCTTATGATTTTCTGTCAAAGTGATCCATCCGATCGGATGGATGCAAATGTCTCATCCATCCGATCTTCATGGCCCCGTATCCGATCGGATGGATGTGGGTGACCTACCCAAGTCATTTTTAATGCTCAATTAAGGTGCCATTATGCCCCAAGTCCGATCATATGTCCCTAATAACTCCATTTACTGCTACTTTATGACACTTAGTGCCCAAGTTTCATACTTAGGGGCTAAGGGTTGATTTCTACTACATATAGGAGTACTTAGCCTTGGTTTTCATTGTGAAATTCTAGCCTCCACCCTTAAGGACGAATTTTCACCACCTTATCTCACCCAAAAGACTACAAACCTCTGCCAAATTCGTGTGGTGTGCTCGAGGGCTGTTGAAAGCGTTTGGGTACTATTTTCTGGATTGGTAGAAAGCGTGTAGTTGATTGGAGGCTTGAAGGTTGCTATAAATCTTTCACCTTTGCCTATTGTAATCGATACTTTGGGTAAAACTTGTTACTTTTATATTTCATGATGTTTATGATTACTATGATTGTTGAGATTTTATGTTTGATTAAAATAATGATTTTGTTTTGTTTACATGTTTGATTCATATGATAACTTGTGATAAAAGGATGTTTGGATACAATTAGTGTTTATTTGGTTTATGATGAAAGATATCATATTTGGTTAAATTGGAACTTGTCTTGTTTATTATTTTGATTAATCATTGTTGAGTCTTTAGTCGAAAGGATTCTCAATAGTTGTTGATTTCAATTCATTAGTCGATGAATAGTTTTGGTCTTGTACTTTGTGATGATTGTATAAGAAACTTAATAAACATAACAAGTAAAGGTTTAATTTGGATTATAGGTCGAAAGACATCTTTTGAATATGTGTTCTAATCATTTTTCAAGTAAATGGAATTTCTCAATTAATTACATCAAAGTCTATAGTTCGAAAGGATTCTTTGTTGTTAGTTTAGGCATAAGGCTTATGACATGACCATTTGATTGAGGCTTATGCATATTTGATTTATAAAATACTAAATTATTATTGGTTCTAGAGGTCGTAAGGATTACCTTTGATAATATGTTTTTCAAACTAAACATCCTAATATCCATGTGATCATTTGTCCAAACATGTATGTTCTTTGTGTGCTTGTTCTCATATTACTTTTCTTGTGGTTTGATCCGTGACAATCATAACCACTAACTTGTTCCTTGCTTAAACAAACAAACGACACTTGAGTGCAACCAATTCTTTTGGGACAATCTTGACTTACCACCCCTATACTACAAATGACTAGGGTATACTTGCCCGAATGTTTTCCTAGTTAACCGATAATTCTTGTTTATAAATTTAAAGCTTCGATGGAGCGCATCAAAGTCCTATATTCAATTCATTGAATATCATGTAAAATTGGTATGTCATCGCATCAATATACTTTCAAGTATATCCTAACTGATGAGGCGAAAAATGAACCACTTTTAAAGGGTCTTTTAAGCCCGAATTCGAATTTATTTGATCAAATATTACCCTAAATCGTTCCTTTTGTGATTTTAGGTACTTTTGGAGTGAATTCTGGAAAAGGAAGCATTTTGGACATTTTTGGAGCATAAAAGTGAAGAAAACGGCAAAGTATTAATTTTCCTTGCTGGGAACAGTACCTGACGGCGTCACTTGTTTCTTCATGACGGCGTCAAGAGCATTACAAGAGGTGGAAGTGGCTAAAATCCGTGATGGCCCAGTACAGGATTACACTAAGGAGATGACGGCATCACCATAGGCCGTCATGGTCCATTTACTAGTGACGGCCTAGAAGAATTTACTCTTGACGGTGTCACAACTGGATCTAGGCAATCCAATTTCATTATGGGCGGCGAGATGACGGCGTCAGAATTTCCTTCTTGACGCCGTCACCTCAGAAAATCTATATATAGTTTTAGAATTTTCATTCATAAATGGAACATATTTTGGGAGAAACCCTAGTCCGAACTTTTCAGTGTTTTCAAGGGTTTTTAACCCCTTGATTCCTTCATGTCAATTTGAGATAAGTACTATTTCAATTCAATCAATATGTCTATGCGTTGCTTGAATATATCTTACACTTGTCTTTTAATTAACATGCTAGGCTAGATCTTCTTGTGTTTGCTTAGATCTAATGAAACCTAACTATTAATTATTGGTTATTGGTGTGTTATTAATTGTTGGGATGAATGTTCCATCGATGTTAGGCTTAAGAAAACTGGCTAAACTCCTAATGGTAACCTGCTTGAACGTCTTAAGAAACATGTAACCAATGCTTACTAGGTTATTAAGGTAGTATTTAATGCATAAGCCACTGTTTATAATCCCTATGATTGGGTGCTTTACGCATCGTTGTAGGAGGAGATAAGAGCTTATAGGATTGGGGAAGTACGTACGCCACCCCATGACTTGTTAGGAATACACCCGTCATCCACGCAATTAATACACACACTAATTAACCGGTAAAAGATAGTTAGGGAGTAAGGAAATCTAAGTAAACACGTTTGTCCCCATATAAGTTCACAACCTTTATTTTTATTTATTTTATTTTATTTTATTTTGATTGCATCTTTAGTTTTTGGGTTAGTTGATTAGCAACTAATTCCGCCCACTCTTCCAAAACCCGAGATTTTACTTGCTTTCATAAAATATAAAATACAAAAAGAATCATCCATCACCTCTAAATTTAATTTAGAAGGCTTTCTAATCCTAGCGACACTATTCCTAAGCTGAACGATCAATCCCCCGGTACTTGTCACTATACTATACTACAACGATCAGGTACACTGCCTGGTGGGGGTTGTAAGCTTATCGAGATCCTTCGAGAGGTAAAGCCTGGTGCGATTCCCACGTATCAAGTTTTTGGCACCGCTGCCGGGGAATAGTTATTGTCTAGGTTAGGATTTCTTTTAATTAGGTCTACTTGCTAGATTCCTTTCTAGTAAGATTTTATTTTTATTTTTAGGTTTTCTTTAGTCTATCTTATTTCTTCGTGCTTTTGTTCGTAACCTTTACCATCCGACATCATGGAAGGTGGTAACATCTTTGAACACATCAACCCACCACAACAAAACCACCCACAAAACCCACCTATAGCAAACCAACCTCTTAGGCACCGAACCCTAGGAGAGTATTCCCGTCCTAGCCACCAAGGCTATCGAAACACTATTGAGCTCACCGGAGCCAATGTGTCCCCATTGCGATCCGACACCATCCGGTTGGTGCAAAGCGGATGTGCATTTCATGGTCTTCGTTCCGAAGATCCTAATCAACATCTCAAGGACTTCCTTAAAATCGTACATTCTATAGACCTTGATGTTACAACTAGAGAGTCAACCCGATTACGCCTATTCCAATTCTCTCTACGTGATCAAGCTAGTCAATGGCTTGAGCATTTACCCGCGGGATCCATCACCTCATGGGATGATCTCACCACTCGTTTCCTTGCTCAATTTTTCCCACCGGGGAGAACTACCAAGCTCAGAAATGACATTTTGATGTTCCAACAACGTCAAAGTGAAACTCTATATGAAGCATGGACTCGTTTCAAGGACTTACTCCATAAAGTCCCTCATCATGGCATAGATCTTTGGCTCCAAGTCCAAATCTTTTATGACCATATCGATCTCTCCACAAGGCGAACCATTGACCAATCGGCCGGTGGCAAGCTACGTGATCTAAGTGGGAAGAATCATGGGAACTCATAGAAGATCTTGCTCTCTATGACAACGAAAGTTGGAATGATCCCCGTGATTTGAACAAAACGGTCAAGGCAATATCTTTGCCTTCGAACAAATCCAACACCCCCGACCGTAGGATCATGGAACTTGAAGACCAAATCAAGTTTCTCATGAAATCTTGTGAAACTCCTAAGCCTCCATGCCAAGCAAACATAATCACTTCTTCTTGTAAATTGTGTGAAGGCCCTCACGAAACTCATAACTGCATGGAACTTCCAAAACATGCTTTTAAGGAATTCACTTCATCACGTAATAATAAAACTAAGGATAGGGAGCTCGCCACTAATCGAGGACCTTGAAACTTTGACGATGCCTATAATGCATGGAAGGATAAACCAAATTTCAGGGGATATCAGACTCGAAGCGTATCCTTCAATGATTCCCCGCCACTCGAATGGTCCGAGCATTTTCCATCACAGAGCACTCTTAGGCAAAGCTATGATGATGCTTTGCAAAAAATTCATCCTCTCTCAAGAATTACAGCTTTCCACGCTCGAGACCCGATTTAGACAACAGCAAGCCGATATGAATGACAAGATTTGTAATCTTTTAACCGCTATTAAAGAGCACGCTGTTAGTAAAATGATTCAGGTTGAAGAGGTCAAATCTGTCACCATCATGAATCAGCCAACCTCTCCTGTGAAAATAAAAAGTCCTAGTAAACTCTTTAAACATCTGTCACCAAAGTTAAAGGACGTTAGGAACCATGTTAACCCCCTAGGACCAATCCATTTTGTGAATACTATCACCTCAATATCTGCTCCTACACCTGACCAGAGCAAACAACCAACTGGCAATAAGGGTCATGAAGTTGAGGATGAAACCTCAGAGTTAGATCACGAATTGGCCAAAAGCCTTGCCGACTCATTCGAGAACTCCATCACACAAGAGTCAGGCAAATTGGATGAAGCGAAAGAGAGATCAAAAGGGCACACAAAGAATCCAACAATCTTGAGTGAATCCATTATAGAGGAACTCGAGGAAAATTTGGTGGATATTACTTTAGGAAGCAGTGATAGGACTAAGGGAAGCAACTCTGAAGTTTTTAAAATTTCCTGCACTACTCCGAAGAAGCTCATAACCGATACTCACATAGATCCTAACCTCCCTCTCAACATAATCCCCTTATCCCTATACAACGAAGCCTTTCCTGAACGTATCCCGTGTGAAAGAATCGATAACGTCGGGATAATAAAAAATTTATCAGTTATGATTGGAGGATTCGTCTATAACATTGACCTCACCGTTGTCGATGACATAGACTCTGTTGCCAATCTAACATTAACCAACCTCGTCCTCGGAAAACCATTTGTCAAGGAATCGGGAGTGATCCTTGATGAGAAGGATGGTAGTGCATTATTCACCAATGGCGTCAGAAAGGTGATTTTTCGGAAAGGCAATGAGGAAGTGTATGAGTACCGCCCGTCACTATACGGGAATATATATGGATCACAGGACGGGAGATCGGAGAGGATAAAATGGCGTGATCCGAATAACCTCAAAATCCCTTGTATGATCGGTCATAAGCATTTCGACAATGTCTACATTAACATGTTCCTACCTAAGAATTTTATGTCCCTGTTCCATTATAACAATATTTGCATATGGGGAGTGATTTATAAAGGAGAAAATGTTGTTGGTAGAGATCATGAAGTCCAAATATTCATTGGAAATATGGCATTCACAATGGATTTTACGATCGTAGACAACATTGAGGATTATGTCGACCCAAGGTTATCGCAAGTTGTTTTCGGAGCTCCCTTTTTTGAAATCACCAACCTAATGGTTGACGACCGGAACGGGATCATGACTTTCACTGATAGAGTTAGGAGGGTGTCATACCGAACACCATACAAGAGGGATGACCTCAAGGGAATTGATTGTGACGGGCTTGATAGGCTAAGCTCTCAACTTGTCTTATGTGATGAAGATATTCGGAGAGGATGCAAAAACACTTTTGATCTATCATGTGGATTCTTTAAGGATGTTGGTAAACTTGGATCCAAATATCATGAAGATATCTTTGAGTTTGAAGACCCAAGATACTTGTACTATGAAAGTGATCCCGAGATTGGAGATGACTTAGAGAATGAGTCCAACGATGAGGTCACGTAGTAACCCATGACCTTAAGTCTAGCTACAAGACTCGTAAAATAAAGAAAAGCGCTTCTTGGGAGGCAACCCATGTTTTGTGCGATTTTTATTTGTTTGATTGTTATTTGTTTCCGTTTGCATGTTTTATTTTTATTGTTGGTAGATCATGTTTCAAACTAAAATGGTGAAGATACTTTATTTTATTGTTTAACTCCATCTTAACTTCATGCAAAGGTATTTTTCAAAAGATAAGTGTAAGGGGAAACCCCAAATTTGTTTCTAAGAACAAAATTGATCATGAATCTCCACAATAATAAATGAACATGTATATTAGTATTTGTTAGAGTCAAATGCTTGTATCGAGTCATAATGATGTTTTGCAGGATTTTCCAGGAAGTAGGAAAAAGTTTTTCCAGAAATTTTCCGGAAACTTAACATAAGGATTTCTGCAGATCACTTCTGACGGCGTCAAGAATTTCTTCTTGACGGCGTCACGTGTAAAATTCTGGAAATTTTGCTAAATTTGTTTCTCTAACGGAGTCTTTAAGTTTTTGTTAATTCTTTAGTTTTATAAACTCCAGGGAATCTGCAAACATTCATTCCACAAGCATTATATCTTAATTTGTTTTCTAGGACTTATTAGTATATTTAGATTGCCGCCGATTTTACGCGAGGTTGCCTTGTTTGTTTTCTCAGGTTTAACAGGTTACGTTTGACAAGAAGATGATTTATATTTCTGGAAGGGAAGCTTTGATTGTTCATTTTCTTGGAGGAAGATTTGACCTCGTTACCTCACTATCCACACCAAACGAATCAGGGGAGTATTTGCTTTCATTCTTTTACTTATTTACTTTTACATCTTTAATTGAACATTGGGGACAATGTTCATCCTAAGTGTAAGGGGAGGGTAAATGATGATACCATTTAGGATACTATTTCACTTGAGTTTGTTTGTTTGATGGTAGGTGTGTAATAAAACTATGAGAAACACTTGTTAGTGTAATTTTAGCGCCAAATTTGAAATTTTTTACAACATTTAGGAGTGAAACTTTAGCCTTGGCAAGCGTCTCATGGATAGGAGTTGTATAACTAGCACGAAACCGTACCATTCAGAAAAATTTTCCACCCAAATATGTGAGGTTCGCCTTTAGATTTGATAGGAAAAACATTTACTATTAGTGCTTATGAGTGTACCGGTAGCATTTAGATTCTAGAACTTGCGTTAGTGATGCATCCCGAGACCGCTAGTGAGACTACATTCGTGTAGTAGGATTTACTACATGATAAGAGGCATTAGGATCACCCTTGTGTTAAACCCGTATTATAATTACTTGACCATTTAAGTCATATTACTTGGCTAGCTAAGTCAATTAATTTTTCCCACACCTTAGCGTTGTACTCATTTTTAGTACACGAAACCCCTAGTAATTTTTAGTACACGAAACCCCTAGTACACCCCTCCGAGCCTATCTTTTTGTTTCTAACTTTAAGCATCTTACTTAAAGGAAGAATTTGTTACAACCCACTTAAATGTACAACCAAATCGCCTTAGCCTTCCGTGTATGCACTCATCTTTAGTGCATTATTGTTATTTGTTTAAACCCTTAGTTAATTATCTAATTGGTTACATGGTTGCTAAGTCGAGTCATATCCTTGTACATATTATTTTGGGACGATTGGGACGATTGGGTAAAGTACTTGTGTTATGGAGTAATGGGGAAGAACATCTTATATTACCCCCATATGTGCGTTAATCTTAAAAAGTATTCCAAGTGTTTTAATTATCTTAATTCGAGTCATTAGATTAGTTTATTGTAAAGTATGTAAAAATTCAAGTGTAAGGGGAATGTTCATTCCCTATGATGTATTATTTTGGATGGTAGGGTAAGAGTGTATGCAAAAAAAAAAAAAAAAAAAAAAAAAAAAAAAAAAAAAAAAACATACGGACTACCATCCCGTTTCATTCTTTGTTTGTTTTATATTTTTGTTATTTTTGATTTATTAGCTTACGTCGAGTCGAGTCTTGGCTTAGCAACGCCTTATTGTACATGTAATTAACCAAGATGATTAACTCGCCACCAGTAAAGATTGCCTATATCCAACAAAACCGTGTATTCCATATCCCTACACCTAACGTTATAACCCTTTGAAAGACCTCTTTGATAGTGTCACAACTCGTAATTTCCGGTCACTTTCCAAACCTCGACAATTTACTATTCACAAGTTACTATTCATCATTTACTATTCATCGATCACTATTCATCGTTTTTGAGGTCAATTTGACATTTCGAGACATATTCAGAAATTTTACTATTCACTTGACACTATTCATTTCCGAGAGAAAACCACTATTCACGTGCATTATTCAAGTCATCGTAAATTTAGTTTACGAGTGTTCAAATTCGCGTAACCGTATTGGTTCAGGAGCGAATTCATGCATTATTATCAGGGACATTTCATACGGACTAGAAATAGTCAGCATATCATCATTAGGGCACTTGCATACTATTCCACTCGTAGGATAATTAAATTAATACTTTTGGTACAATTAACGATTTACGTATGTTTATTTTAAATAAACACTAATACGCGAACTATAAATGTGACTAACATGTCCGACACACCCGACTATGATCCTAATATATTTTTATATTCATTTTTATAATATAAAAATTATAATATTAATTTACCCGATATTTTGGAAATTTATTTGTTTCGTATCGTACGCCTAATTTAATTACGACGGTTTTCGTAGAAACTAAATAATAATTATCTAAACACCCAATAATTTTACCCAACCTATTTTTATAATTTTTATAACTTTATTTTATCCCGGTTAACTCCGTTAAAATTTATTTTTAGTTAACCCGGTACCCGGTGCATTTTAAAACTACAAAGAAACACACAATAATACAAATTACCCCAAAAAGTCTTACACCAAGTTCCCCCCCCTTGACTTTGCCGCCCCCCCCCCCCCCCCCCCTTGCCACTTTTCTTACAAAACTACTTACATACTCTACCTCATTTAATTCCTATACTAACTAAATATAATAGTAATAAAAACCAATAATACATATTCATGTACAAGACTTTTTCTTTCATTTGCAACTAGTAAAAAAATTTCATATTCTCTCTTTCTCTTCTCATATAAACGGCCAAGAACAAGAGCAAGAAGGAACCAAGATTTTTCAAAGATCAAAGTGTTAATATTGTTTTTATAGCATCCTTGTTAGAGTTTTGAAATAAAAACTCAAGGATTATTAGGTTTTAATCATCTTAACTCCACTAATCTTACAAGTAAGTTACTAAAACTCATTTCATCATTTTTACAAAAGTTATTACTATATTTATTCATGTTTCTTGCAAGATCTCATACATGCATTAACTTATACCACTTTATTTTTTTGTAAACTTTTGATCATACAAGCCCTAGAAGTGATTTTTGGTTAGATCCTTGTTAGATCTACTTGGTTTTGGTGATTAGGAACCCATGACACCCTAAGAAGGTGCATGGTAGGATTAGATTAGTTTTGTGGTGTTTGAAAGTGGTTTGATGGATGATGGAACTAGTTTGGAGACTTGGAAATGGTTTTTGAAACTTTTGAAATACCTACTGTCCCTATTTTAATTTCGTGGGAAAATCAGTGGGTGATGGTTTATTTTTGACCAAAGACTTAGAAAATACATTCAAAAACGAAACTTTGGGCGAAAGAACGGATTAAAACGAGTTTATAACGAAGGAGTTATGATTTTTGCAAATTTAACGACGAAAACTACTTTTCCAAAAACTGCTTGCTGTTTGGCGGAATACGACGGGTAATTAGAGGCATTAAACGTAACCTAAAAGAGCCGAGTTGTCAAAAATATACTAGTATATACAAAGACGAATCCGTGGACATAAAGAACAAGGAAAACGAGCTTAAAACGACCAAGTTATACCCATTTTAATATCGTCAAACTATATATATATATATATATATATATGGACACAAATAAAAATAATAACGTACGCACTAAATGTTATATTTTCTAGAAATGTTACTAAGGGCTATATTTCTTATCAAATGAATACGTATGACCCAAGAGAATGTTTATACGACTTGACGACGTCATTCTAAGGTTTTGATACTTGGAACATAACGCTAACTTATAGTACGAGTTAATATGACAAGTATATACTTCTCTAAATGGAATTATTTTTCCTAAGTATGAAAACCATTTTTCTACGACGATAACTAGTATTTTCAAATTACGAGTGGTATGAGTATCATGTGCATGTGCATTCATTTCATTTCGGCTTGATCTTAATTAGATCGCGATTATTCATTTAGGTTGCGGCTAGTGTTCGCGCCTCATTGTCCCGATTACTTTACCATCGTTGTACCGTCTTAGTACTATCACTCCAGGTGAGTTCTCATAGCCCCGTTTTTAATACTTATTTGATTTTAAATCCCACGGGGGAGAATACATTGCACTATTATTTTTGTACATGCCCAAGTATTAAATTCCGTACATTGCTTAAGTTGCTAGTACTACCACTGCAAGTCCCCTTTATTATCATGAACCGTTAATTATATTGCCAAGCGAGAGTGAGTGGATAGATCTATCGAGGGTGACTCCTCCATTCGTGTTTGGGTTGCTCCATAAGGAAAACGAATGCATTTCATGTCTAATATAGTACGAGTGTCTGGTAAACACTCCTTTGGGGCATATTTTAGTACGTCTAGCTTCGGTGTCATGAGCTTAAGAGACAATGTAAACTTTTTGACAATATGTCACTTTACTTTATACTTGTGGCTTTTGTACTTGCGATTTAACTTATAAACCTATGATTATTCACCAACTTTATGTTGACCGTTTTTCGCAATGTATTTCTCAGGTTATTAAGGTAGCTCATGTGCATACATTTGGACCTTCATGGAGTCGCGGAGTCGACACGTCTCACTATATTTCTGCACCTATGAAACGTTTGATCTTGTTGAACTTATTTTAACTATATTGGCAAACTCTTTTGGGACCTAAGCTTTGTAAACTCTGAATGTTTTAATGATCAAACGCTGTATTTTCTAAACGACACTTTAGGTCGTTCAATATAACTGTAATTATGGTGCTATGACAGTCACCCCCAGGTATTCCATTCCGCTGCCATTCAGGTATTTTGGGGGTGTTACAGATTGGTACCAGAGCTAAGGTTATAGCGAACTAGGTTGCATCATGGACCCTAGACTATAACCACATCATCATAGCATCTCATCATTTCATCATAGGTGCATATTCACTATACATGTTGCTTTACGCACACACTGTACGAGTTATTCATACCCATACTCATATATATATATATGATTATATTGACCTGGTTCACAAGTGACATGTCTTCAGATACCCACGCCGTTATCCTTTCGTCGGATTCCGACATTGGAGATGCCTTGTCATCTTCCACTACCATTATACCACCAGCTGTACTTACACCACCATTAGCACTATTGAATTGTCATAAGAGCAAGGTTCTCTTTCAGCCTATACATAGAATGCCGTTTGGTAGAGTATTCAGACTTAATTTTAATGGACTTACTAAGATGTTTATTACAAGGGAGATAGCATGTTTTCTTTCCTTCACTAGTAGGACGCTTACTACCACCACCGCTGGTTACTTATTTTGGTCGCCCCATAGTGCGTACTTTAACTTTACCTCTTAGATGTCGCGAGATAGCGCGAAAGAGGGTAGTATCCCATTCACTATTATCACCATTATCTCCTAACTCATCACTGGGATTTCATCGTCATCAATGTTATTCTCATCCTTTAGAATACCACCATTGTCATTTCCTTTTCCATTTCCATTTGCCACGAATTAGATAACGCCTTGTGGATAATACCAAGATTACGGACTCAACAGGAACATCTACAGGTTCCTCAAGAATGGCTTAGAATCTACGCTATCTAGAACTTGATCGATGCACAACTACAGATACCACTTCAGGACTATCTCGACCTTATGATGTCATAAACCTGATTTCACCTCGAAGGATTACAGGAAGTCTTTAGACTAGACTTATATCTTTACTAGCTTTTGCTATTATCCTAGCCACGAGAGGTGTGGCATAGTTCGAAGAAACTTGTAGTATTTTGATTGATGAACAAACAGAATCACCAAGTATTGACTCTACTATAAGGGAATGGTTGTGCTATCTATGATATTGGTCCATATAGACTGAAACTTTCATGTATTATATTCATGTGTTATGAATATGATGATCCTTATTACCTATAGATTCTCATGGACTCTTATGATTTGATGGAGATAGATTTAAGCAAACCACTCCAAGCATGACGCAAGCTGCTGTTGGACAAGTCATTGCCAAGAACATGGCCACTGCCCTCACCAAGGAACTTACTCACGTAGAATTTATGGGTTGTAATCCCTCCTCCTTTAGCGGAAATATAGACACAAAGGAATTTCTCAAATGGTTCGAAGAATTAGAAACAATCTTTCAAAGTGGTGACTGCCGTAAGGAAGACAAAGTTAAGTTCGCCACTTGCACTTTTCAGAAGCATGCCCAGAAATGGTGGACTAAGTATGTCCAGGTAGTAGGAGTTGATGCTGCTTACTCACACTCTTGGGAGAAACTAAAAAGGATGATGAGTTTGAAGTTCTGTGTGAAAAGCGAATTACAAGCAATCGAACAGGAAACACTAAACCTTACCATGGAAGGAGATGATGTTGTCAAGTATACTGCTTATTTTTATGATTTTGCTCGACTAGGCTCTGCAATGGATGAACCGGAAAGCAAGAGACTTGAAAGGTACGTCGGAGGACTTTCTCCTGAAATTCGTAGGATGGTCATCGCATGTGAACCCAATACCATGTCTGAAGCTATCCAGATGGCAATCGAAACAAAGGAACTCATAGTTCGCGACAAGACATCGGGAGACAATGATAACAACAAGAGAAAAGAGGTCGGTAATCAGGATACTAATGCTACTCAACGACCATTTAAGATACAACAAGTGGTGGAGACCTTTACTGCTGGGTCAAGCCAAAAGAAAGGATATGTAGGTAAATTACCCGAGTGCAACAGGTGTCAGTTTCATCACAAAGGACGTTGCCCGGAACCATGTGGCAACTGTAAGAAGATCGGACACAAAGCCAAGGATTGCAAGGCTCCCACCCTCACAAAGCATCAGGAACTCACGGTAATCTGCCGTGAATGTGGAGTAGTGGGACACTTCAAGAGTGAATGCCCGGTGTTGAGAGACCGGAATTGGAGGAGGCGTTTCATGTTGTAAAACTATAGTTTGAGCCTCTAGGGTTGTACTTTCTTTTGGTACTTCCCATAAGTACGTTGATGTAACCTAGTTGTATTAAGCACTTTCCTATCCAATGTAATGACTATCTTTTGTTACCTCTATGATAACCATAACTTTCGTTTACTCCGCTTTCTATCCCAATCGTTCAATTTTCAATCGTTTCGTAACATTATGTCATTGCCTTATTAGAGATTAAGCCGATTTCGTATTTGACGGATTAGTAGATTATTACCATTCCATAGGATTTACTCATGTATCCAATACACCATTCAACGAGTTTTATTTCAAACTATTTTACTACTTTATGGAGAAATTGCTTTTACCAAATTTCTAAAATAAGCCGTTTTGTTACCGTACAATAAACTGATTTTTCCGATATTACGCCAAATACTTACTATTATTACGCGAAACAATTTTTATGTTACTTTGAAAGGAAATATTAGAATACCATTTTTAATAACAACGCGTTGAACACCATCTAAAGCTTTTGAGAAAAATAATATTATTTTGATTAAATCGAGCATCGCATCATTAGTCCTCAACTATACATAGCCTGATCACCTATGTATACTTCAGGAAAGATTATGCCATGAAGGAAATAGTTACTTTATAAAGTATTGTTAATAACAATCTTCATCCAAAAGCGTTTTAAACAAATAAACTCTTTTATAAATGTCTCTTTCTGACAAACTCTCCCTGGATATTTACCTCACCTGTCACCCATTTAGCCATTAAGTTGGATTGTTCCATTGACTTCTTTAGGAGAGACTTACCATATCAAGTACTAGGAGGATTCCTTGATACAAGAAAAACAATAAAAGGATTACGGAACCATTATACCTAGACTGAGAAAAATTTATAACTCAACAACAATCCTAAGATACCACGAGACCATCCGACCCACCATCTCTGACCTAGTTGTCCAATTTTTTTTTTTATTCAAAGGTACTAGTTAGACTGATCTACAGGATCAAACACATTGTGAAGGTACGCTAAGCAACACCATGGGAATAAACCAAGCCTCCTAACCGATACTGTAAAGTGTTTTGAGTTAACATGGTCTCATCCATACGCAAACTTCCCTGCAGTGAGTTTACGACAAGAATGATTGATTTGAATTATGGATATCGATATAGATTCCCCTAAAGCATTATGTTCTTTAGAACTTCTGGATAACCTCACCTATACATCAAGAAAGGCATCAGACTCAAGAATATCTCCCCAGCTACATGTGAAGACAATACGGAAATTCATCGACATGGTATCAATTGAAACCCTCATATTGCCAACATGATAACAATTTCAACGATAAACCATCTCAGGACTTAAGTTGGTTGGATACCTAGACTTGTAGTTTTGTCGAAAAATCGCCAATAGGCATTTTCTAATGTCAGGAACCGAATGTTAGACACTT
The DNA here is from genome assembly GCA_030686995.1 of Artemisia argyi. Taxonomy (NCBI): domain Eukaryota; kingdom Viridiplantae; phylum Streptophyta; class Magnoliopsida; order Asterales; family Asteraceae; genus Artemisia; species Artemisia argyi. The sequence goes on along the minus strand of CM060709.1, from coordinate 43,690,214 downwards.
ATGCATTTATGCGAATATTTCCGATCCTACTATTTTATCCTTGTTAGTATTTTTATTTTTAAATGAAGTGGATTTCAAAATTTTGTCCATACAAATCACATATCTCGTGGAAAATAATTTTGAATTGCCTATTTTGAATAAATACGACCCTTTTTAGCCAGTATTTACTTGAACCATTATACAATGAGAAATGTTTAAACATCAAACTTTGGTAAATAGTTCTATTCACAACATGTTTGAAAACCGCGTCACATTTCATAACTATTAAATTTTGAATCATCAATAAAGCTAATATTGAGCATACCATTTGTTCCATTTTCTAAAATTGTTTATTCAGAAAAAGATTTCGACCAAAAAACTCGAAAATCGCGAGATAAATTTTGGAAACAAATCACCATACAATATCGCTTGTGCATTTAGGGCTTTGTGACTTGACAATAAGGAATATTGGAAAATGTGATGAAGGAAATTAGGAGGAACACCATAGAACGATTACAAACATCAGTAATGGAGACCAAGCACAGTAGGCAAAGAATAACACATGTCTTAGCAATCCATTAGACCAAAACACAAGAAATCAAAGTTTGTTACCCATAGTCTATCCCCTTTATATGACGCTGAGTTCGAAAGACGTAACGTGGAGGAATTAGTCACAAGATTTATTGTACCGTTTCAATTATTCCTGATAAAGGTGATCGAATCACCTCAGACTTCTAACAATCATTCTAAGATTTCCTTCGGAACCTCATTAAGATGTGAACACCGCCTATCATCCTCATATCGATGGTCATAACGAGAGAACGATTCAAACATAGGAAAGTTATACTCAGAGTATGAATGATTGACTCTAGAAATGGTTGGACTAACCATTTACCATAAATTGGATTCTTTTACAACCATAGTTATCGCGCGAGCATAGAGACTACACCATTTGAGGCACTTTATGGTCGAAGTACCAATTACCTATTTACAGACCGAAATCAGAAAGTTAAATTCACTGGTCTAGAACTAAATTATGGGACAACAAAGGAAATTTCACAAGTCAGGAACCGGTTACAAGCAACGAGAAACTGGTAGGAGTTATGTTGGTACATGACGCACATCATACGGATTGGGTATCCTTGAACAACAAACTAACTAGATTCACGTGAAAGAACGAGCTAGGTTAAAAGCTTTGCCTTGGAGAGGCATGATACGAATTTGGTAACACGAGAGATTGAACTTTTAAGTATACTGGACCATTTCAGATTCATTTTAGAATCGACCAACTGACGTAAAAGATTTGAGTTCTGACAGAGTCCAGCAACATATATTACCCATATTACATTATAAATCTGAAAAGACACTGATCATCTATTGACGAACCAAACTCGGAAAAAGCCAAACTCACTATTCCAATAGGCATTCATGAAATAACCAGAATTTTCCTACAAGTCGAGAATCAATTACAAATTCTATAAGTTGTAAACCACTAAAACTTCAAGTTGGTAGCCAGATCACGTTGAAAGTTCTGCCTAGGAAAGGCATGATATTATTCGGAAAGATTTGGAAAGTTAAAACCGATATACACTGGACCATGTAATAATTCAGACAGAGTAGGCCTAGTAGCCTTCAGACTTGAGCCTTGTTAAAGAACAGCCGGATTACACAACTATGTTTCACCTAATCAAATCCAGGAAATGACTTTCAGATTAGTCAATCATAATCCCATTTGGAAGGGAATCCAACCTTGAGACAAACGTAAACTGGGTAAGAGAACCAGTAGAAAGCATGGACCACGAGGTCGAACGGTTGAAGCAAAGTCAAATTCCTATCGTGAAAGTTCGCTGGAATTCTTGAAAAGGACCCGAATTTAATTGGGAACGAGAGGACCGAATGCAACTCAAGTATCCACGTCTTTTTACCAAATATACTTCAGAGATCAACCAAAAAAACTGAACTTCGGGACGAAGTTCCTGTTAGAAGGGAAGACTGTCACAACTCGTAATTTCTGGTCACTTTCCAAACCTCGACAATTTACTATTCACAAGTTACTATTCATCATTTACTATTCATCGATCACTATTCATCGTTTTTGAGGTCAATTTGACATTTCGAGACATATTCGGAAATTTTACTATTCACTTGACACTATTCATTTCCGAGAGAAAACCACTATTCACGTGCATTATTCAAGTCATCGTAAATTTAGTTTACGAGTGTTCAAATTCGCGTAACCGTATTGGTTCAGGAGCGAATTCATGCATTATTATCAGGGACATTTCATACGGACTAGAAATAGTCAGCATATCATCATTAGGGCACTTGCATACTATTCCACTCGTAGGATAATTAAATTAATACTTTTGGTACAATTAACGATTTACGTATGTTTATTTTAAATAAACACTAATACGCAAACTATAAATGTGACTAACATGTCCGACACACCCGACTATGATCCCAATATATTTTTATATTCATTTTTATAATATAAAAATTATAATATTAATTTACCCGATATTTTGGAAATTTATTTGTTTCGTATCGTACGCCTAATTTAATTACGACGGTTTTCGTAGAAACTAAATAATAATTATCTAAACACCCAATAATTTTACCCAACCTATTTTTATAATTTTTATAACTTTATTTTATCCCGGTTAACTCCGTTAAAATTTATTTTTAGTTAACCCGGTACCCGGTGCATTTTAAAACTACAAAGAAACACACAATAATACAAATTACCTCAAAAAGTCTTACACCAAGTTCCCCCCCCCCCCTTGACTTTGCCGCCCCCCCCCCCCCCCCTTGCCACTTTTCTTACAAAACTACTTACATACTCTACCTCATTTAATTCCTATACTAACTAAATATAATAGTAATAAAAACCAATAATACATATTCATGTACAAGACTTTTTCTTTCATTTGCAACTAGTAAAAAAATTTCATATTCTCTCTTTCTCTTCTCATATAAACGGCCAAGAACAAGAGCAAGAAGGAACCAAGATTTTTCAAAGATCAAAGTGTTAATATTGTTTTTATAGCATCCTTGTTAGAGTTTTGAAATAAAAACTCAAGGATTATTAGGTTTTAATCATCTTAACTCCACTAATCTTACAAGTAAGTTACTAAAACTCATTTCATCATTTTTACAAAAGTTATTACTATATTTATTCATGTTTCTTGCAAGATCTCATACATGCATTAACTTATACCACTTTATTTTTTTGTAAACTTTTGATCATACAAGCCCTAGAAGTGATTTTTGGTTAGATCCTTGTTAGATCTACTTGGTTTTGGTGATTAGGAACCCATGACACCCTAAGAAGGTGCATGGTAGGATTAGATTAGTTTTGTGGTGTTTGAAAGTGGTTTGATGGATGATGGAACTAGTTTGGAGACTTGGAAATGGTTTTTGAAACTTTTGAAATACCTACTGTCCCTATTTTAATTTCGTGGGAAAATCAGTGGGTGATGGTTTATTTTTGACCAAAGACTTAGAAAATACATTCAAAAACGAAACTTTGGGCGAAAGAACGGATTAAAACGAGTTTATAACGAAGGAGTTATGATTTTTGCAAATTTAACGACGAAAACTACTTTTCCAAAAACTGCTTGCTGTTTGGCGGAATACGACGGGTAATTAGAGGCATTAAACGTAACCTAAAAGAGCCGAGTTGTCAAAAATATACTAGTATATACAAAGACGAATCCGTGGACATAAAGAACAAGGAAAACGAGCTTAAAACGACCAAGTTATACCCATTTTAATATCGTCAAACTATATATATATATATATATATATGGACACAAATAAAAATAATAACGTACGCACTAAATGTTATATTTTCTAGAAATGTTACTAAGGGCTATATTTCTTATCAAATGAATACGTATGACCCAAGAGAATGTTTATACGACTTGACGACGTCATTCTAAGGTTTTGATACTTGGAACATAACGCTAACTTATAGTACGAGTTAATATGACAAGTATATACTTCTCTAAATGGAATTATTTTTCCTAAGTATGAAAACCATTTTTCTACGACGATAACTAGTATTTTCAAATTACGAGTGGTATGAGTATCATGTGCATGTGCATTCATTTCATTTCGGCTTGATCTTAATTAGATCGCGATTATTCATTTAGGTTGCGGCTAGTGTTCGCGCCTCATTGTCCCGATTACTTTACCATCGTTGTACCGTCTTAGTACTATCACTCCAGGTGAGTTCTCATAGCCCCGTTTTTAATACTTATTTGATTTTAAATCCCACGGGGGAGAATACATTGCACTATTATTTTTGTACATGCCCAAGTATTAAATTCCGTACATTGCTTAAGTTGCTAGTACTACCACTGCAAGTCCCCTTTATTATCATGAACCGTTAATTATATTGCCAAGCGAGAGTGAGTGGATAGATCTATCGAGGGTGACTCCTCCATTCGTGTTTGGGTTGCTCCATAAGGAAAACGAATGCATTTCATGTCTAATATAGTACGAGTGTCTGGTAAACACTCCTTTGGGGCCTATTTTATTACGTCTAGCTTCGGTGTCATGAGCTTAAGAGACAATGTAAACTTTTTGACAATATGTCACTTTACTTTATACTTGTGGCTTTTGTACTTGCGATTTAACTTATAAACCTACGATTATTCACCAACTTTATGTTGACCGTTTTTCGCAATGTATTTCTCAGGTTATTAAGGTAGCTCATGTGCATACATTTGGACCTTCATGGAGTCGCGGAGTCGACGCGTCTCACTATATTTCTGCACCTATGAAACGTTTGATCTTGTTGAACTTATTTTAACTATATTGGCAAACTCTTTTGGGACCTAAGCTTTGTAAACTCTGAATGTTTTAATGATCAAACGCTGTATTTTCTAAACGACACTTTAGGTCGTTCAATATAACTGTAATTATGGTGCTATGACAGTCACCCCCAGGTATTCCATTCCGCTGCCATTCAGGTATTTTGGGGGTGTTACAGATAGTTTATCCTAGGTGCTTACGCCATGTGGTGGAGGTTTGATCCTTTCCCAAGCCTATGGTAATCTATTTTGCTATGACAGGTAGTGAGAGATGTTTTCCATTTCCATAATGTGATATATACTTTATTACACCTGAGAGATGTGAGTATCTAAACACTATTTGTGAGGTGCTAGTGTTTGACCTCCGTGCTTGTCTTTGGTCTTTAGTGGAACGATTATTTGTTGTAATTACTTTTATGTTAGTGTTAAATGACCTCTAACTTGTCTTTTGATTAGAATAAAAGCTCATTTGCTTGAGGACAAGCAAATCTCAAGTGTAAGGGTATTTGATGAGGCGAAAAATGAACCACTTTTAAGGGGTCTTTTAAGCCCGGATTCGAATTTATTTGATCAAATATTACCCTAAATCGTTCCTTTTGTGATTTTAGGTACTTTTGGAGTGAATTCTGGAAAAGGAAGCATTTTGGACGTTTTTTGAGCATAAAAGTGAAGAAAACGGCAAAGTCTTAATTTTCCTTGCTGGGACAGTACCTGACGGCGTCACTTGTTTCTTCATGACGGCGTCAAGAGCATTACAAGAGGTGGAAGTGGCTAAAATCCATGACGGCCCAGTACAGGATTACACTAAGGAGATGACGGCGTCACCATAGGCCATCATGGTCCATTTACTAGTGACGGCCTAGAAGAATTTACTCTTGACGGCGTTACAACTGGATCTAGGCAATCCGATTTCATTATGGGCGGCGAGATGACGACGTCATAATTTCCTTCTTGACGTTGTCACCTCAGAAAATCTATATATAGTTTTAGAATTTTCATTCATAAATGGAACATATTTTGGGAGAAACCCTAGTCCGAACTTTTCAGTGTTTTCAAGGGTTTTTAACCTCTTGATTCCTTCATGTCAATTTGAGATAAGTACTCTTTCAATTCAATCAATATGTCTATGTGTTGCTTGAATATATCTTACACTTGTCTTTTAATTAACATGCTAGGCTAGATCTTCTTGTGTTTGCTTAGATCTAATGAAACCTAACTATTAATTATTGGTTATTGGTGTGTTATTAATTGTTGGGATGAATGTTCCATCGATGTTAGGCTTAAGAAAACTGGCTAAACTCCTAATGGTAACCTGCTTGAACGTCTTAAGAAACATGTAACCAATGCGTACTAGGTTATTAAGGTAGTATTTAATGCATAAGCCACTGTTTATAATCCCTATGATTTGGTGCTTTACGCATCGTTGTAGGAGGAGATAAGAGCTTATACGATTGGGGAAGTACGTACGCCACCCCATGACTTGTTAGGAATACACCCGTCATCCACGCAATTAATACACACACTAATTAACCGGTAAAAGATAGCTAGGGAGTAAGGAAATCTAAGTAAACACGTTTGTCCCCATATAAGTTCACAACCTTTATTTTTATTTCTTTTATTTTATTTTATTTTGATTGCATCTTTAGTTTTTGGGTTAGTTGATTAGCAACTAATTTCGCCACTCTTCCAAAACCCGAGATTTTACTTGCTTTCATAAAATATAAAATACAAAAATAATCATCCATCACCTCTAGATTTAATTTAGAAGGCTTTCTAATCCTAGCGACACTATTCCTAAGCTCAACGATCAATCCCCCGGTACTTGTTACTATACTATACTACAACGATCAGGTACACTGCCTGGTGGGGGTTGCAAGCTTCTCGAGATCCCTTGAGAGGTAAAGCCTGGTGCGATTCCCACGTATTACTAACCAATACTCCGAGTTGTCTTAGTTTAATGATATTCCCATATTATTAATTGACAATGGACAATTTAGAATAACTGATTTATTCAAGGATTTAAACATGCAAATACAAGATATATTATTAGGAAAATGATAATTAAACATAACATAATGCTTTATTTCATTAAAATAATAATTTCATAACATCCTTTTTATCCAAACACTAATCACAAAAATGGGCATCAAAATACTAGCTAAATGAAGTCATATGCCTTCAACAAGCTTATAAACGTTTGTGCCAGGTAAAGCTTTCGTCAAAGGATCTGCTAGGTTATCATCTGTGTGAACTTTGAGTAACTAGATTTCACCTATTTCGACTTGTTCTCAAACATAGTGATATTTAATCGGGAAATGTCTAGTGCCTTTCATGATTCCAAGTTCATTGGCAAATGTAATCGAGAGATATCTTCTTTGTCCATTCACGTGAACTAGTTTTGGTAGTATTATAAGCTTGTTTGTATCTATTACGCTTTATGTGATTGACTTGATACCTCAGTCCATTTAGTAGGCTAGAAGAATTGACCATAGGACACTAGCCTGATAGATTGCAAGGAAATGGGAGGGATGACAACTGACCATACTGCCTTGTGTGAGAATTGACCATAGGACCACCTTACAAGTGGAGGTACTTAAGAAGTTAGAGAGATCTAAGATTCCGAGAGGCCGGATCTCTACCGAATGTGATCTATTAGATTTGGCGCTTAATGACTCAACCAAATATCCAACCTCGACTTACTAGCATGGGGTAGTGTCTGTGGTTCCTGAGGCGATAGGAAGGAAATATAGACTAGGATGACTTTACCCTACGACTTCTAGTGATATTCATGCCACTGTACGATGTTTACAATTTTGAACTATTAATTGATTGGCTTGGATTAATGCTCTATCTCTTCATTCTTTCTCTTGATTCCTATATGTGAATTGCATTGTTACATTCACTATTCAAACCTTCAACTATTATTTCAGTTACTCCTTATTATCACATAACATATTTTGATCTCTTGGACGACACTCGGATTTACCTAGGCTTTACTACATGCGACCGGGTTCTCTGCCCGTTAGTATGTGTTTATCCTTGTACGTCTTAGTTTATAAATGTAAAAACAGGATGAAAATACGCATCAGATCCACATTTATGATATCTCGTGTATCTCGATATTGAGTTCCTATTCAGGTTTTGTAATGCAGCTGCATTATTCGGCATTGCTTTCGATAAACCATAAAAACCAAAACTTAATCAACACATATCATATTTACCATAAAGGAAACAATCCGTAACACACAAAAAACATATACTGCACCTATTCCCTCACTATTTCAACCATATCATGCAAGATGTCCCGACCACCAATTTCGTGAACCACGTTCTCCCCACATGTTTTAATCAAAGCTTCCAGTGCCTAAATCAATAATCGTCAGAATAAAAAGTAGAATTCCAAATCAAGCAAATTGACAACAATTACAAAAATATAGAGATCCTAATAAAAAAGTAGAATTCCCGATCAACGAAAGTGGTTGTATCTTTGGACTTCTGCTTCCAAGACGCTTCTTTAGTATCTCCATTGCATCTGTTGCTCGTCTACAAATCAAGAAAACGACGATAAAGTAAGTTACCAAGAAGTAGTTAATCTTGCCCAAAATTCGTAAACTTTGATATTTGGCATTGCCTTTTCAAACAGTTTTAATACTCTTTAATAATAAGAGATGACAATTCTCAAACAGTTTTAATAAGCAAAACCCTAAACACGTAGACTTGTCGTAAAATATATTGTATAAAATAAGCTGCTTCTTTTATTTTAGAAAAAATTAAATTGCAAAAGATGACTTTTCACTTCAATCGAATCCTTTGATTTTGATAAAACCGAGTTCTCTTATTATATAAAAAGATCAAAGTGATCAGAACAAACCTTTTTAATTAGTAGGTGTTGAATCTTCACGATCGGCTGATTTTATTGAAGAGTCACAAGCCAAATATATAAATACATTAATAAGTAAAAGCTAAATTATCTTTGATTTAAATTGCTAGCTAAAATCTTGAAAATTCAACTAAAAAAATACAATACTTGTTCATCAGAAACATCGGTTCGCTTCATCAGAAACATACCTGTTCATAAGAAACACCTCTTCATAAGTAACATCTCTTCATCAGAAACATCTCTTCATCAGAAACACAACATAATTATACATATCGGTGTAACCTAATCATTAAAAAACAAAGATTAGATTACCTGAAGATTCAAGCTTCAAAAACCCAATCAATTCGGGAGAAATCTATAAAATAAACTACACAAACACAATAGACAACGCGAATTGAATCATACCTAAGCAGACTGAATCCAAAACAACAAAAACCCTAAATATGATATGTTATCAAAAAAATAACAACATAAACTTGTAAGAACAACAACAAACAAAAAAATTACTAAAAGCAACATACTTGCAACTGAAAAAAAGCATTAGAATCCCTTTTTGTGACAATAATGGGTTGATCTTAGTGAGTTTGGTCTTGATGTTTGCAAACCTCATACGTGGTATCAACTTCTGAAAAAAAAAAAATAGAAAAAGGATTACAAAGTAATTAATCTTTATATAAAAAGATATCTTGAAGGAGAAGATATGTATCAGTAAATCATTCTTCACATAATCATAATTTTCTTTCAAATCACATATACACTTAGCAAAATAGAACCTGGGCCCGTAGAAGCAAACCCTCATTTATATATATTCCGCCATTATTGATCTGGAAAAAATAATAAGAAAATCGATTTGGTAGAATCAGTTAGCTTCCAAAAAATGAAAAATCTAATTAGGGCTCTTAATCAAAAGAAAACATATTCATCATGTAAACAAACCTGAACCTGCATATATACATTAGTATATAAATAAACCTGCATATATAAATAAAACAAAATAAGATTAAAAAATATGCGCTGAGAATGAATCAAAAACATAAAGGCGAACATTGAGAATGAGTATTAGGGTTTTTATTATTATTATTTTTTTTTTTTAGAGGCTGAGAAGAATGTGAAGAAGGCGAGGTTTTAGTTTGTTTATCAGAACATTGGGCTTCGGCTTTGTTTTTGATTTTGCTAAATGATCCCTCCGCTTTTTTTCAATTTTTTTTTTACATTTTTGACAAATGTGTTTTTTCATCACAACACAAAAAAAATACTAAAATCCACATTATAACTACCTATTTTTTCTCAAGAGTAAACTGCAAAAATCATCCATGTGGTTTGTGTAAATTTGCAAAAATCATCCCTATCTCAAACGTTCAGCATTAATCATCTCCAATCTACAAACGTTCAGCAATAATCATCCCTAAGCACTAACGTCGTTAGTTTTATCCGTTAAGTGTTAAAATAATATTTTCCCGTTAGTCCTTCCGTTAATATTTTTTGCACCGTTAATCCTCATTTTTTAAAATGAATTATACGTTTTCGTCTGTTTTTACATTTCGTCCGTTTTTTTACGTTTTTGTCCGTTTTTATTCATTTTTTACGGTTTTGTCCGTTTTTTGTTACATTTACCATCGCCACCACCCACCTCCACCTAACAACACCCACAGCCACCACCACCCACCACCACCATCACCACCGCCACCACCCACCACCTCCACCTACCATTGTCGCCACCACCTACCGCCACCATCACCTACCTCCACCACTGCCACCTACCACCTCCACCCCCACCCACCACCCACCACCGCCACCCACCGCCGCCATCACCATCACCGCCACCACCACCACCACCACCCACCACCTCCACCCACCACCACCATCACCACTGCCACCCACCTCCACCACCCACCGCCACCTACCAACACCCACCGCCACCACCCACCACCGCCACCCACCTACCGCCACCGCCACCCACCTCCACCACCGCCACCCACCACCTCCACCCGCACCCACCACCACCCACCACCTACTGCCACCATCACCACTGCCGCCACCACCACCCACCACCACCCATCGCCACGTTTTTATACATGATTTTATACGCGTGGTGGGTGGCGGTGGGTAGTGGTGGCGGTGGTGGGTTGGTGGTGGTAGCGGTGGGTGGTGGTGGTGGTGGTGATGGTGGGTGGTGGTTGGAGGAGGCGGTAGGTGGTGGTGGGTGGTGGTGGCGGTAGGTGGTGGGTGGTGGTGGTGGTGGGTGTGGGTGGAGGTGGTGGAGGTGACGGGAGGTGGCGATGGTGGGTGGAGGTGGTGGGTGGTGGCGGTGGGTGTTGGTAGGTGGCGGTGTGTGGTGTTGGGTGGTGGTGGCGGTAGGTGGTGGGTGTGGGTGGAGGTGGTAGGTGGCGGTGGTGGAGGTGGGTGGAGGTGGAGGTGGCGGTGGTGGGTGGAGGTGGTGGGTGGAGGTGGTTGGTGGTGGTGGTGGGTGGAGGTGGTGGGTGGTGGTGGCGGTAGGTGGTGGGTGTGGTGGAGGTGGTGGGTGGCGGTGGTGGAGGTGGGTGGGAAATTGATAAAACAAACAAAAACGTAAAAAAAAACAGATAAAAACGAAAAAAACAAACGAGAACGAAAAAAAAGGACGAGAACATTAAAAACCGAACGAGAACATTAAAAAATGGACGAGAACGTAAAAAATGGACGAGAACGTGAAAAAACGGACAAAACCGTAAAAATGGATAAAAACGGACGAAAACGTAAAAAAAACGAACAAAGACATAAAAACGGACGAAATGTAAAAACAGACGAAAACGTCTAATTCATTTTATAAAATGAGGATTAACGGTGCAAAAAATTTTAACGGAGGGACTAACGGGCAAATATTATTTTAACACTTAATGGATAAAATTAACGACGTTAGTGCTCAGAGATGATTATTGCTGAACGTTTATGGATTAGGATGATTAATGCTGAACGTTTGAGATAGGGATGATTCCTGCAAATTTACATAAACCACATGGATGATTTTTGCAATTTACTCTTTTCTCAATTAAAAACTCAATACTCAATTGATCAATGAGAGAACTCGATTTTAAAATAGAGCTCTCTCATTAGTTATTCGAATCCCTCAATCTGACCAAAAGTGACTTATATATAAAAGATTTATTCATCACCTATAAAATAAACAAACTTATTATTCCGTATTCCGTAATACGGAGTACCTTTTAAAAACTCATCTTTCTCAAACCCACCCACCCCGCCCACAACAAATACATACACATAACTCCCTCAATAATAATCAATTTCAACAAGTCCAAATCTTTATCTTATAAACTAACAAATCCTGATATTGATTCCAGAACCGGCGTTCGGCGGCTGAGAGCGGCGGCCAGATGCTGGTAGGTATCTCCGGTTGCGGCTGTACGGCTGGAAGCAGCGGTCAACACCTGCAAGCGACCATTATGGCCACTGATGGTGGGTATAAAGGTAGCAGTGACGGTGACTTCGTTGTGTAGGTGGTGGGGCTGGGCTTCTGCCAACTTATATTTGATGGGTTTAATTAAAAGTTTGTAATAGGTACTGTATAATGCATAAAGTTTGTAACATGGGATTTGTTGTTTATGTGAATTAAGTATTAAGTGTTTTGAAAAGGAAATTGGGTGTCATTTGTTGCTATTTTAATTGCATGAATTGCTAAATTTGTAGTTGGTTCCATTTTATTAATGTTAGAATGTAACATGGAATTTTAATTTGCGGTTAGTGCAATTGAGATAAGTCGAGCATCCCATATCAGCTGAAGTGCGTTAATTCCTTATGTTTGTGTGATTTGTGTAGAATGTTTATCTTCACGGGAATAGTCAATGTTGAATAGGAACAAGTAAATTAGGATGAAATGTCATGCAGGGCCCATCTCTCTTTCCATAAAGAAGACTATAATTTTGTGAGTTGACTATCATCCTTTATTATCAACATCCAATTATGAATCATCCATTTTAATCTCTACTTTTATCCACTTCATCAATAGCTATGTCGGCTGCTACTGGTTATGGGAAGGAACCTGAACCCTCCACCTCCTCATCTGTTCAATTGTCACAACAATGCCGTCATTTCAAACTTTATGATATTCTGTTAGCAACAAATAACTTTGATGAGTCTTTGGTAATTGGAAAGGGTGGATTTGGAAAAGTATACAGCGGTAACATCTTTAATGGATCTGCAACTGTTCTTGCAGCGATTAAACGGTTGGATCCTAGCTCAAATCAGGGGGCACCCGAGTTTTGGGCTGAAGTTGAGATGCTTTCAAAGTTGCGGCACTGTAATCTTGTCTCTTTATTTGGTTATTGTAATGATGAGGAAGAGATGATCCTCGTATATGAATATATGCCCAATGGAACACTTGAAGATCATCTTCATAAACTCGGTACACCTCTTTCTTGGCTTCAAAGACTCAAGATTTGCATAGGTGCTGGTCGTGGGTTACACTATCTTCACACTGGTACAGGGATTGATGTAGGGGTCATACATCGTGATGTCAAGACCTCAAATATTTTGTTACAGGAATCATGGGCAGCGAAAATTTCAGATTTCGGATTGTCCAAAATAGGCCCAACAAATCAGCCATTGACTTGTGTTAACACACTTGTTAAAGGCACTTTTGGATATTTTGATCCCGATTATTATGCAACTGGAAAGCTGACAAGGAAGTCTGATGTTTATGCTTTCGGGGTGGTATTGTTAGAAGTGCTCTGCCGAAAGCGTGCAGTGTTTGATATTGACGAAGAAGCTTTTAATTTAGCGATATGGGCTCAAGAATCTATCAAAGAAGGCAATTTAAAAATTATCATAGATCCTGATTTAAGGGGTCAAATATCCTCAAAAAGTTTGAAGGAGTTTGTTCGAATTACGAAGAGATGTTTGCACAGCAGTCCGAAGCAGCGTTCTACCATGGCTGAGGTTTTGTTCAGCCTTGAGTCGTCTATACTGAACTTGCAAGAGAAATTCAATAATTCGGTGCAACCTGCAGGCAGAACATTACTCGATAAAATGATTAATATGCTTCCATTTCCCTCCAACGGAGAGAACACTGATATTTCAAACTCTATGCTTCCATTTCCCTCCAACGAAGAGAACACCGGTATTTCAAGCTCCTCATAAATATTTGCACATATTTATTATAAACTGTGTGTGCATCCATCTTGGCATAAATTAGCAGAACATCAATGATAATACATAAATCTAACTCTGCCTCTAACTTGTTTCCATAGCTTTATTGTTCTTATCAGTTATCTCAAGCCCGATCCATTATAATTCTCTCTGTTGAGTTTGCATGTGCCACTGGTTTCATTGTTTCAACACTTAAATTTATCTAATATGAGCCAAATGATAGACATCATTTCTTCCTCTTCTTTCCTACCTACTTTCTTGTGCAATTCCTCTAATTCTTTTGTTGCTTTACTTACTACTCTGTAGGTTCTCTCTCGGATAATTTATTCATCGATATGTTCACTGACCATCTAATTGTTTCTAACAACCCTTGGTTTTTCGTTGATATAACTTTGTATCTCCTTTTCAACCACTTTATGTCTTTAGTTTAGCATGTATTTTATCTAAAGACCTATCACAGTTTGGTGCCTGGTCATTAGTATATTATACTTACTAAGACTCATTTACACATATTACAACACTGGCAGAAGATTTTTGTAGGTGCAATGTTTTAGTGACCGCTCCTTTTATTATGGAATATGACTGGGACGACTTCTTGGTGTGCCTAATTATATGCGTATAGAGAAGATTATTTTCTTAAAACTAATTTGTGGCTGTAATAACAATTTATTTCTGAGGTTGTCAAATTGGGTATGCTAATCTGGGTGACAACAATTTCCTAGAGCCTAGCTAGTTGATGTCAGGATCTGTGCTAGAATAGAGGCACCATATTACCCAAATAACGTGTATCTAAAGATGTCGATACACAGTGACCATCCCATATATCCTTACACGCACAAATTAAAACACACACTAAACCACATCTGTTCTTGTTATTGTCACTAGACAAGTCTATTAATTAATGTATTAGTATAACTTAATTTCACAATACTTGCCATGGGATTCGTTTATCATCAGTATCACACCGATATCGACCGCGCTTATATTTAGTTGTATTGTATATAGTGTGATTGTTAGTTTGCCTTTAGCATAAGTATTACGAGTAAAAAACAAATCTTGTATCTACTTAGAAGTTACGCCATAGGGAGTGGTCAAGTTATCCTGCAAAAGAGGTCTATATGGCATGTGTTCCCACAATCCGCTACATCCCTTTCCACAAATATAGTCCCCGTGTGGTGAATTCTTCCTGAGCTGTCCCCATCTCCTTTCCCTGCATGCTATCAGGCCACCACTTCCCGCCACCCTTTCCATGAGTACTTATGTGTGTTTAGTGTAAGTTGTTCTTGTGGGCAGCTCCACCCACTCCCCATGGCCTTGGTAGTATAACATAGGTATTTCCTTCTCTAATGTAATCGTAACTTATAAACACAATATCCAGTCCTTTTTCTTTCAAGATTGTAGACAATATATCATTAAACAATCATATTATACATAGTAACAAAAACGTAATTCTTGTTGTCTATTTTTCTTTTTGTTGTGCACCAGTTGGGTTCGGAGAAGATTTGCTTAAGTTATTAGAGAGATTTTCACTCCGTGAACTACAAGCTGCAACTGATAACTTCAGTAACAGACATATTCTTGGAAGAGGTGGTTTTGGTAAGGTGTACAAAGGGCGATTGGCAGATGGCGCTGTGGTGGCCATAAAAAGGCTAAAAGAGGTTAGAACTCAAGGTGGCGAGTTACAGTTCCAAACGGAAGTTAAAATGATTAGTTTGCCCGTTCATAGAAACCTACATCGGCTAATTGGATTTTGCATGACACCCACAGAACTGCTGCTTGTTTTTCCGTATATGGCTAATGGTAGTGTTGCATCATGCTTAAGAGGTATTTTGTTTTTGTTTTTTTTTTTCTCTTTCTACCATCTGGTTTATGGGGCATAAATTTAGGGGTGTTTGGATGTGCGTTTTGAAAATGATTGAGTATATGGTATTCCGTTATTATAATTAGATAATTAACAGGTTGTAGATGTTAGCATTTGGATGTGTCGCAATTGTTAATGAAACGGTGTTTGGATGTGCGATTTTCTTTTTCTTTTCAATTTCTAAGAAATCACATATCCAAGCACCTTTTATCAGCATCTACAATTTTTTATAAAGAATACAACTTTGACCTGAAAAGTTAACATCTACAATCTTTTAAGATCTGCCGTGTAATATCTGACGAGCTGATCTATATTTATGTAGAGAGACCCGACACACAAGAGCCACTCGATTGGCCAATAAGAAAGCGAATTGCATTGGGGTCTGCAAGGGGACTTGCTTGCTTGCATGATCTAAAGATCATTCACCGTGATGTGAAAGCTGCTAATATTTTTCTGGATGAAGAATTTGAAGCAGTTGTTGGTGATTTTGGGTTGGCTAAGTTTATGGACTATAAGGATACTAATGTTACAACCGATGTTCGTGGTACAATTGGGCACATACCCCCCGAGTATCTATCAACGGGTAAAGCGTCACCAAAAACAGATGTTTTTGGGTATGGTGTTATGCTTCTTGAGCTCATAACGGGTCAACGGGCTTTTGATCTTGCTCGACTTGCTAATGACGATGATGTCATGTTGCTTGATTGGGTAACCATCATTTATTATTATTATTGTTATTGTTATTGTCGTCATCATCATCATCATCATCATCTTATTACGTACTTTTGATAGATGAAACTTAAACGAACCCGGATACGTAATTTGTATCTATAGCCTAGTAGGATTACGGGGTCTTTGGGTTTCCGTTTTGAAACTCATTATCCTATTATTGCGTAATTTAGTCCAAAATTTGTCAAAAATATATATTTGTGAAACATATACAAACCAAGCCAAGACTCGATTATTATGAAGAAAAAAAAATTACTAGTAACTTTTAAATATTCACGAAATGTTTCCTATGATTCTGATTCTTGAAATCTTGCAGGTGAAAGGGCGTTTGAGGGAAAAGAAATTGGAGACATTGGTGGATGCTTATTTGAAAGGTAATTATATAGACGACGAAGTGGAACAGCTGATACAGTTGGCACTTTTGTGCACACAAACACCATTAGAACGACCCAAGATGTCTGAAGTAGTCGGAATGCTTGAAGGTGACGGTTTGGCAGAAAGATGGGAAAAATGGCAAAAAGAAGAATTGTTTAGACAAGAATTCAATACCACACATTATCCATATACTGAATGGATTATTGCAGATTCAACTTATAATCTACGTCCTGATGAATTGTCGGGTCCCAGATAAATCATCTTTGACATGGGTTTCGGGGGGTTTTTTCGTTGTTGTATCTTGTATGGAAAATGATATTTATCATTATTGTGACTGGGATATAATGAAAACAAGAACACAAACAATATATGACTGTAGATCTAAATTGAGGTTAATTGACTGGTATAGCAACGAACTTTCACTTTGTTTCCAATCCAGGTAATACCTAATTTTTTATTTTTACCAATCAGGTTAGCAACCTAGCAGAATTTGAATATCCATGCTACTTAGGTAACTAGGAGTTCAAGTAACTAGTTTAATGATGGCTTCAAAACTGTCAACAACAAGGAGGGTAAATAAGGTGGTTCAACTGCTCCGGGTCAAGGAGGGGTTACAAAACCTGTTGTGGGTAAGAAGTTTCAATATCAACCCAAAAAGCCTCCTCCTGAACCTAAGAAAGTGTATGTTGCTAATAATAAAGCTGCTGATGTGGCTAGTACGAGTGGAACGAAGGTTGCTACATCAAATCAGTTTGATGCCCTTAATATAGATGATACTGATGACTTTGGTATTCCTACTGAGGAAGTTGGTATTCCTACTGAGGAAGTTGGTATTCCTAATAAGGAAGTGAATATGGATGTGGAAGCTCGTAGTACAATGGAAGAAAACATGAATGAGTCTCCAAAGACTAGTAATACACTGCATGAACCGCTTGTGAGTGATTCAATGGAAGCTAACGAGGTTGGTCCTACCCCTATTGGTGAGAAAATTAGGGAACTTGAAAAGCTACTTATTGATGGGAAAGCTACACTTGTGGATGATGATGGTAATCCTATTAAAAAGGTTGTGTATCAGGGTAATAAAAAGGATTCTCCGTCTACTTCTTCTACTAAGAGGGTTAACTCATTCTCTAAGGTGGGAGAGATTGTTGTTTCTGACAGTGATGAAGAGGAGGTTATGAACACCTTTGATGAGTTAATGAACCTATTTGGTGGTGGTCATGATTGTGAAGATGATTATGATAACTATGCGGATCAGGTCTACGATCTTTCAGAGAATTTGGATGCTCTTTATGACACTTATGGTATCAAGCTCCAAAGCCTTTGGTAGGAAGTAACTTTGTCTTCATAGGAGTCTAATGTTATCGTTTGAGTGGTTTATTTTCTTGTCTAGAGAATAGGAAGTATCTAGTTATGTAAGTTTTTTCGCCTATGTAACGGGCTGAGATATGAGAATCACCCATATCCTTTGTACTTAAACGTTTTTTGGAGTAATATATTTACCGGGTCCTTGACTTTTTACCCAAAAAAAACATCGTGACTGGGATATCATCAAACTTCCATTTTGTTGCCAATCAGGTCATTAAACTTAGCGGAGTTTTACTCATGTGCATATGTATGTTGAACTATTTACCACTAATAAGAGTGCGTTCAATAACCAGACATCAAGTTTAGTGACTTAATTAACGGAAAAAAGTTAGTTTAATAACCTACTTGACAAAAACACAATTTGTTACCCAAAATTGGCAACAAAGTGTGCATTAGTATTCAGCTACTATACAAAGTTCCAAAGCAAGAAGGTAATTCAGATGGTCATTGATACTTTCATAGACTAAGTAAAAGTGCTCACTTCAACGCCCTAGCACATCCTTTTTCTGCCATAGAAGTATCACGAGTTTGTTTGGACCACCATACCATCCAGCTAGTCAAAGCTAATCAGCATAACACTCAAATCGAATGAAGTAACTTAAAAACAAATATCCGTCCGAAGGGTTTCTGCAAATAGGTGAATGGGCTTACCAGCTATACGAAAACTTTAGCAGCATCTAGAGTTAATCAAAAACTAGCTAACAAGTACTTTGGTCCTTACCCGTCACTGCTAACATGGGAACTGCGGCTTGAACTCTGAATGACTTCCTCCCTCCACTATTCATTGCAGATTCTCTACTGATCAAAAACCACCATGGGCCCAGCACCTTAACATGTGTGTACTACAAGTTCTTAACAAGCAGACAATATACCCTGCTTTTAATAAGTGTGTGATTAAACAGAGCAATAAGAACAATGTACCCTGCTTTTGATCATTGGGCCCTTCTTAACAAGCGGCCAGCAATGATAACCGCGCTAAAAATGGTCACATCTTACTTACTATAATTACTATTAATTCCTTGTGTTGTTAATGTCAGGTGCTTATTTGTTACTAGAGTAAAACCTCTATAAATTAATAGTGTTGGGACCGAAATATTTTATTAATTTAACGAGATATTATTATATCGATAAATTAATAATTTACTAATTTAAAGAGGTTTTATATATGACCTTTAAATTTTCAAGTGTAATATACTAGTTACAATGTATACTTCTTGGAGATGAAAAATAAATTTGAAAAACAAGTTCCAATTAAAATTTTATGAATTCATATTCACATTTTATGAAAATAAAATTAACAATTTTTGCTGCAATACGAGAAAACAACACACCAACATTTTACAGCAATAAAGAGATTTTGAGATAAACTCAATATAGATTTGAAGTTCAACAAAAAATTATAAGTGACAATGAATTTCATTTTTTACTAAACAATCTTAAGATTTTGAAGTGTATCTCTCTCACACATATATACATATATATAGAATTTTTAGTAATTATTAATTTATAGTTTCGTTGGGACTAATATATATATATACTGAGGTTTTAAAAAAATTATTATCTTATTATTTTATCGATTGGTGTTCAAATTTGTACTGGTCCCAAGTTGGGACCGGACAAATTATTAATTTTATCGAGGTTATTAATTTATCGAGTATTAATATATAGAGGTTTTACTGTAGGTTGTTTGGGCAATATATGTTTTAGACTCTGCATCACCCTATAAACAACTTATATTTCTTATATCAAAACGCATCAAACGAATAACCTGTTCTAATAAGCAATCACAAAAACCCCTTAATTATGAAAAATTAGGGTCTCAATAATCACTGAATTAGTATCTTCAATTTATGTTTTTATTCATGCTGATAAGGCTGTGATAATTTTGAAACATGTTACTTAAACGTGAACTAGACGTGTATGTAAAGTCTAGTGACGACGCCCTATGTAATTTGGTGAAGACTTTGTCGTCACCAAGGGTGTTTATACTTGTAATGATACAACACTCGCTGACTTCACATCAGGGAGTAAACTGACTCACTCATTCACATCAGGGAGTAACTTATTCACTGATTTTCACATCACGGAGCAACTTACTCACCGATCCTTATCAGAGAGTAACTCACGCTGTTTTATGTTCAAAAGACAATTGGGTCAAATCTTTGGCCTAATAATCTCCCCTCATTTGAATATATAAATAACTTGAGTTATCATCCAATTTGGTTCATAGTTCATGGACTCTAGTTAAGTGACTAGAGTGTCTTAATCTTCGTTTAGAGACTATTGGGCACTGAATTGGCCCAACAAAAGGGTTATATGTGTTGTATTTTAAGTGATGCAGGGTTCCAAAGTGGTGGGTGGTTTCATACAATCTTTTTGGTTGAACTTAATCTTGTTCAAGGTAATCAATTTAATTCACCTTTTGTGTGATTCTTGTTTATAGGTTTTGAGTTATTGAATATTTGTTTATTTTTTAGCAGCTGGTGTTGCTTTGGAAATCAATAAGCAAAATGTGGCTCAGCCTGATCCGTTTTTAGGAAATCGGAGATTGAAAAAATTTCGACAAGAAATTTGGAGTAATACATGGCTGTTGTTTAGCTTAAATGCTTACTGAAAAAAAAAAATAGAGGATTTTTTTTTTTTTTTTTTTTTTTTTTTTTTTTTTTTTTTTTTTTTAATAGAATGTAAAGGTAAGAAATCTTAGAGGGTGCTTGTGTTAACTTATTTACCGAGCTTATATAAGTTTGGAAAAGCTCATAAGCACACTTTCTATTGGTTTGTGAGCTTATCAAGTTGATCTTATGGCTTGGTTAAGGTGATAAGCATAGCTTAATAATCTCATAAGCCAAATATAAGCTCATAAGTAAACAAGCTAACAAGAACAGCCTCCTACTCTTCCATACACCCCACAGTATTTAATGAGACGAAATGATAAATGAAAGCCAGTTGTGGCAAATTAAAGTGAAATGGAGAGGTAGGTATTTGTTTATGAACTATATATTAATTTTCTTTTCCAATTTGTAGCAAATAAAACCAACCATTCAGAAATCATTATCCTTTGGAACGTTGACTCTATCATCATCTACGCATCAAGCATTTCGACTTGATCATGTTCATTGATACTAGTGTTAGCCATGAATCTAGGTCATCCACCTCTTCCTCCATTCAATGGTCGCAACAATGCCGTCATTTTGAATTTCCTGAAATTCTGTTAGCAACACAAAATTTTGATGAATCATTGGTAATTGGACGTGGGGGATTTGGAAATGTTTATAAAGGTACCATCTTCAATGGTTCAAGTGTTGTCGTTGCTGCCATTAAACGGTTGGATTCCATGTCCAATCAAGGTGCAACTGAGTTTTGGACCGAAGTTGAGATGCTTTCAAAGTTGCGGCATTGTAATCTTGTGTCTTTATTTGGTTATTGTAATGACGGAAAAGAGATGATCCTTGTATATGAATATATGCCGAATGGAACACTTGAAGATCATCTACATAAACTTGGGACACCTCTTTCTTGGCTTCAAAGACTCAAGATTTGCATAGGTGTTGGTAGCGGGTTACACTATCTTCACACGGGTACAGGGATTGGGGTTGGGGTGATACATCGCGATGTCAAGACCTCAAATATTTTGTTACATGAAAGTTGGGCAGCTAAAATTTCTGATTTCGGATTGTCCAAAATAGGGCCAACGAGTGAGGCATCAACTTATGTCAACACAGGTGTTAAAGGTACCTTCGGGTATCTAGATCCAGATTACTTGTTTACTGGAAGGCTGACAAGGAAATCAGATGTGTATTCTTTTGGAGTAGTATTGCTTGAAGTGTTGTGTCGAAAGCGTGCACTGGATACAACTTTGGATGAAGAGCAACGTAATTTAGCAAAATGGGCTAAAAAATCTATCAGAGAAGGCAATGTAAAGAATTTAATTGATTCTGATTTAAGGGGCCAAATATCTTCAAAGTGTTTGAAGGAGTTTGTTCGAATTGTAGAGAGATGTTTGCAGATCGATCCTAAGCAGCGTCCTACAATGGCTGAGGTTGTGGTCAGTCTTGAATCTATAACTTTTTTACAAGAGAAAATCAACAATTCATCGAAAACACCAGTCACAACAATTTTTGGTAAAATGGTTGGTATGTTTGCTTTCCCGTCCAAGACAGAGACCTCTGGTATTTCTTGCTATTTTTGAATTATGTGTATTTTTTTATATCAAAACATCTAGACAATACATAAATGCTAGCTTCCCAACTAACTTAGAAACTACTGCAAAACTATTTTATATTTGTTTTTGTTTTATTTTGTTTCATGAAATAAATGACTAACATTTATTATAGAGTAAATGGCAAAAACTGTCCCTTTGGTTCAGCCATACTACAACTTCGAAAGTGCACGTGTAATCCTTGTGGGGAACATTGGTGTGCAATTATCGTCCCTGTATAATGAGAATATAGGACACTTTAAAAGTGTTCGCACAATCCTTGCAAGGATGTTAGATGCACACGAAAGTTCTCCACATGGACTACACCTTTACTTTTGAAGTTGTAAGGACTGAGATGCAATTTAGACAAACCACAAGGGACTGTTTTCAATTTACTCTTTATTAAATATGCTCTATTTAATAACATATATAATTCTTTTATCCCATACTTGTAGCCTTTTCGAAAGTGCACTCATCGTGAGGAATTTGCAATTGCACATTTGGTTCCTGGCTATAGTTAAATTATGAAACTGCCATTTTCGTCTTCCCTTTCACTTCGGTCCCTGTGAGGTAATTTAGTCATTTAATTTTGGCCAGTGACCAAGAGTGCCCTTGTAAGTTCCCTACAAGGATGACAAGTGTATTTTCTAAAGGATAATGACTGAACCTGCAATTTGGCCAAACCACAAGGGACAATATTTGCAATTTACTCAGGATTATATTATCTTCTTCTATAGGTGTCACTTAAAACACTCTGTAGTACTCCCTCTCAATTAAATTTTGTTCAACCTTCCCATTAGTACATCAAACAGATTAGTACTTTCTCTGAAGAACAATTTTGTGGATAATTTAACAATGTGGATTATTATGTAATGTGAGCATATTCATCCATTCAGTCAACAGTGATTCCAAGATATCAAGTTACAACAATGGAAACAGTAGAAGTGCTGGTAATGCCGTAGGAAGTAGCCTAAGTATGTTTCTACGCACAGGAGAAATAACTACATATAGAAGTATTCTAAATTTGAAGGAGTTCAAATTTTCTGATCTGGAAAAGGCTACAAGTAACTTTAGCGAAGATTTTCTCTTGGGCAGGGGATGTTTCGGAAGGGTGTTCCTAGGTTGGTTCTTCAAGAACCCGTTCACCCCTTTTAGTCAAGGTGCTGGAATTGCTGTTGCTGTTGAAAGGCTTGATCAAGATAATACACAAGGACTTCGTGAATGGAAGGTACGCATGTACTCTATTACTTAATCAAAGTCAACTTTAAATCTATAATCAAAACAAGAGACTCAGATTTCTGTAGGTTGTAATATCCGGACTCTAATTCTTGTTCTCATATGTAGAACGTTGGTGCTAAAAGAGTGAGAATTGAATATACAACATTGGTAAAGTGATAAACTATGTCAATGTTTGAAGAAAGTCACCTCCATGATTTATTCACAAATTAGGCAAAAAAAAGATTATAATAAGGCACTTGGCGTCAATATCGGGAATGAAAAATTGCATATCTTGCGGCTTATAGGATATATGATATAATTTAGCTCTACTTTACTAAAGCAAGTGACTGTTTTCTTGTGTTTTAATTATTTTACGGATGTGACGGGGTTACAGAAATTGCTACACTTTCTGATTCTTGAATCTCATTTCTGAATCTAACTAAAGTATTTCTGAGTTCAGACAGAGATAAGCATTTTAGGGCCTTTGGCTCATTCCAATATTGTTACTCTCTTGGGCTACTGCCGACATGAACATGAATACCTGTGTGTTTATGAGTACATGCATACCGGAAGTTTTGATCAATTTATAAACAGAGGTAATTTGTATCCTAATCTCTTCATCAGTATTCTGTTAATGGCATCCCTATTCAACAAATTTTGATTTTTCAACATTAAGTTGAGTCTTTTAATTGAACAATTTTTCAGATGCACCCAATACTGTTGAACCATTATCGTGGCAAACACGACTTAAAATCTTGATAGGAGTTGCTCATGGACTTGCATATTTGCATTCATTGAAAGATCAAGTGATTCACCGGAATGTGAAAAGCTCTAGTATTTTTCTGGATCATGTAATCTTTAACTATCTAACATACTTTTTGTGGTGATGAAACACTTTGATACTTTTGGTTTTATCCTATTTATTTTGACTATTTCTATTATCCAGAAATTTAATGCAAAACTGGGCAACTTTGGGTTGGCAAAATCTGGATATGAAATAGGGAAAAGCCATGTTAGTACGCGCGTTGCTGGTACCTTGGGTTATATAGACCCACATAGTTGGGACACAGGTACGTTGCTATATAATGAACACGTCTATTGATTGAGGTGTAGCGTGTTGATTATAAATATAACACGCTTCTATATGACAGGTCATTTTAGTGTTAAGAGTGACATTTATGGTTTTGGAGTGGTGATGTTGGAAACTTTAACAGGCCTACCAGTTATAGATGGAAATAGGCCCAATGATCAGCATAACTTAGTGGAGTGGGCAAGTCCAATCCTAGTAGACAGAAGAGAGCTACGCGAAATAATGGATCCACGTCTTGAACAGAATTACCCCGAAGAAGGTGCTTTTGAATGCGCTAAACGTGCACTAAGATGTCTAGAAAATAATCCTAAGGATAGGCCATCAAGTGACGAACTTCTGCTAAGTTTGGAACAGATAAATGCTCTTTACATGTAAAGGAAAACAGCTCCAAACTATTGATGAGTGATTCAAAGTTGTGATGTTTAAATCTCTTCCATTATAAATATAACGTTGACTTGCATGTATGGTTCTTTGATTTTTCACGCCAGTCAACATTAACATGAAATGCGATGTTAACTAAAAAGAGTTAATTAGCGTAGAGTTATAAAACTCAAATATTTATCCTCAAAATAACAGTCGAACCATTTTATAAAGAGTAAATTGCAAAAGCTGTCTATGTGGTTTGGTTAAATTGCATGTACATTCTCTATCTTTTTGAATGTGCAGGGACTATCCCTGTGAGAAATTAACGAGTGCATATTGTGTCCCTGGCCAAAGTAAATGACTAAATTGCCCTCTTCTTCTTCTTCCATGTTTAATTTTCGTTTTTTTTTTTAATGTATCAAATAACCAATTAAATAAATAAACATATTATTGAAAGGGGCAATTTTATATCTCCCCACTTTTAGTCGAATTTCATATATACCCAAACATGAATTAAAAACATTATACATTATACATTCAATACTTACACTTTGTATATATACAAAAATAATCAAGAAAGTATGTGATATATGAAATTAATCCTTATTAAAAACCCAAATTTAAGGACAACAAGAACCATCTTTGCCAATAATCTACATGGTTTGAAATTTGAATGTCAAGTCAATCAAAACTCTTAATCAATTATTCTTGTATTTTTTTATATTGAATAAAGAAACCAAATTATATACAGATATTTAGCATATCTTTCTAAAATCCAAGATTTATGTTACAAAGTGGGTTTGTAACTATGTGTCTTCCCAATGTCCATCTTCGATAATGCCGGTAGTTCACCAAATGAGAATTAAATATTTTAAGAGATGGTGGGAAAAAAATTTACGAAATCATATTTATATCCTAAATAAATCTCTTAACCTGAACCACAACTTCAATTCCATCTCTAGCAACATTAACCACACCTTCTCCACCGCCGCCATAGTTGATTTATCGGATTTTGATTGTGTAACACACAGTCGATTAGGGTGTAACTGTTGCCGAAATTGGGGAATTTAAAGATTAGACTAGGTGATTGTGTATGCATATTTGTGAGTTTTCAGAGGTTTAGAATTTAGGGTGCGTTTGGTATGGTACTAAGGGAATGAAACTATGACTATCATAGTGATTAATGATGTTTGTTTTAGTTGAGAGGGCCCACAACTATGACTATGAAAGTTCAATATTATCCATACTCCATATACTTCAAACTAGAGAGGAATGAAACTTTCATAGTTGAGGACCCACCACTACTATCAAACTCATACTCATTCTCATTCCTCGCAGCATACCAAACGCACCCTTAGAGCTTTTGTTATTATTAAGTTTTTCAATAATTTGAGGGTATTTTGTGTTTTTGATATTTGGCATCCTTATTTAAGTTTTCAATTTGGTTGATGATGTCATGTGTTTGTCAAAGGTTATGTCAGTCTCATGAAGATGCTTCAAAGCCTACGTGATGCTTCTTGAGCATTTGACCAAGATATCGGCGAATATAACATATGATTGAGAAACATTTTGGGCTTAGACTTATGTTTATAGGGTTTTTCTAACATGTGCCCTAGGGCACATGTTAAGCACACAAAAAATACTACGGGACCCACGAAAAAGGACATAGAAAGTACATTTGTCTGTACTTTTGCGTGGATCCATGAGTACTTTTATGTACTTTTTGTTGTGCTTAACATGTGCCCTAGGGCACATGTTAGAAAAACCCATGTTTATAAGTATTTTATAACTTCTAATAATAAGCTCATAAGCTCATTGTTAGTGTTTGGGTTAACTTATTATCTATATATACTATAACAGCTACAAAATTTCCCTTAACATTATTATATTGCTAAATTTGTTGGGCTAACTTTTGAGTCCATTAACCATTTGTGAAGGCCCGCTTGTGATGGTTGTAAGATACATGCTGCCAACTAGGGGTGTAAACGAGACGAGACAACTCGCGAGCTACTCGGGATCGACTCGTAAACTACTCGAAATCGACTCGACGTAAACGAGTCGAACTCGAGTTCGAGCTACTCGAGTATATTTTCGAGCCGAGCTCGAGCTCGAAAATACTCTGTTCGTGAAGCTCGCGAGCCTTAACGAGCTTCAATTAAATTACACTTTTACCCTTTTATATACATATATTTACTTAATTTTCATACAAATCGAGTCGAGTCGAGCCGAGCTTGATATGTCGAGTATTCATCGAGTTCGAGCCTTAAATATGAAAATAATCGAGCTCGAGTCGAGCTTCGAGCTCGAGTTTTATATAACGAGTCGAGCTCGAGCTCGAGCTCGAAATTTAAAGCTCGACCGAGCTCGAGTCGAGCTTCGTGCTCGAGTTTTAGTATTCGAGTCGAGCTCGAGCTTGGCAGTACTCGGCTCGACTCGACTCGTTTACACCCCTACTGCCAACAATTTGCTTCTTTCAAAAATCTGTGAAACCTTGACCAACTTTTTTTTTAGCAACCTTGACCAACTTTTCGTTTCTTAAAAACTACGGAGAACACCTGGTAATGAACTAACTACATTCTCTATATTAATAGTTAAAATAATAATAATAATAATAATAATAATAATAATAATAATAATAATAATAATAATAATAATAATAATAATAATAACAACTTACAAAACACACCCTAAACTTCTTAGTATTTACGGCTGTTTTTATAACAAACTTTATTCGTCAAATATCTAACAGATACAAGGCGGTTTCTTAAAAAAAAAAAAAAAAAAAAAAAAAAAAAAAAAAAAAAAACTGACAAAAAAGCCTCTCGATAACGAACAAAACAATCCCAATATTGATTTCATTTTGACGTACATACGGTTTTATAAAAAAATGTTGAAATTTAATATAGATATAGTTTTTAAATAAAATAACTTTCAAAATGCACCATTAACCTATCAAATAACTTTTAAAATTATCATATTTTTTTAAAACTATAAGGGTCAAAATTAGCCCCGCCTCAACACACCGGTGCACAACACAACATTCATTTCAAAAAGGACGTCGTACGACAACTACAAAAATAGGTTGACACAACATTTATTCAAGACAAATACAACAAGTGTCGGGAAAAAAACATACCACGATCTCACACCAAGAAGCCCCGCCCAAGCATTGTTCGTAAACGATTATCGCAAAAAAGTTTTCAAAAATTCACGCTGCAACGCATCGGGCGCCTTCCCATTTGTTATAACTAAAAGGATAGAAAAAAATAATATAATAAAAAATACATGTATATTAAAAGTTATAGTTGTTATAAGGGGTATAAAAGTCTTTTGATTTGACACTTAGGGGGTGTTTATTTTTTGCTTAATGTCCTGAGTGGAGAAGTTTCTTAACTCAACTAGGAAAAATTAGAGTTTCTTTTTTGCTTAATACAAACAAAAATCCTGAATGTAAAAGGGAGTTAAAATTGGGCTTGTTTCCATCCAAGATTCTTTTAAACTAAAAATTACACACAACATTTTCTTTTATTCTCTCTCTTCTCAACAAATATCCTCATTGTTTCTTTCTATTCCCCACCTACCTCCCATGGTAGCCAAGATAACTCCACCATCATCTCCGGTTCAATCCGTCGTCGTACAAGTTACAGCCCCATCATCTCCACTCAAATCCGTCGTACAAGTACTACCCTTGTCTCCGACAGATTTTATACATGTCGACTTTATCACTTCATCATTGTATGTGTATACATCTACATTTAAACGAGGATTTTCTTCTTCTTTAAACTCCTTTTCTCAAAAACATATCAGTTGATATGAATGGATCTGTTGATGGTAATGTATCTTTATTTTTAGAAGAAATAAAATCTATATATTTTAGAAGTTTGTAGTAACAGAAGTTTAATATTGTTTCCTGGATGAGTTTTATTTTTGAATTGTTATATAAGATGGTGTATTAGGATGGACTTCATTAGAATTTTACGTAAGATCTGTTCTTATTAATATGGGATCTTGGAATTTTTATTAAAAAAGATAGAATAGAATATTTGATTCTTTGAGTTAACGAGCGGGGGCACCCGCACGTTGCTGCGAGAATGTTGTGTTTAATTTAAACTCGGAATAAAACAATCGTAAAAAAAAATTATTTTTGTTATTAAAGATTAAATTTGCAAAAGATCGATAACGGGGGACTAACAACGCAATTTACAGCTAACCTGAGGGACCACTTTTAAAAATTTATTAGGAACAGTACAATTACTGTTACTAACCAAATGCCTTTTAGTATATATATTACTCCCTCCGTCTCAAAATTATAGTCCCCTTTTGACTTTTTCGGTCTTTATTTTTAAACTTTGACCTTAAATATTTTTGTTTATATTACATAATACTTGATGCAATATATATGAATGGATTGAGTTTTGAATGTATTTTTCATTGGTATAATTTTCATCAACTATTGTATAATACAAATAAAAATATTTAAAGTCAAAGTTGAGAAAGAAAGACCGAAAAAGTCAAAAGGGACTATAATTTTGGGACGGAGGTAGTAATATGTTAAGAAAGGGTAAATGGGATAATTAAGTTTTTTTAAGATCGTCATTCGTATAAAAAAGAAACAGGTATATCTTCAAATGGTTCTTGCTCCAAAAAGGATTATTAATCTAAAGAGGATCTATTTCCAAACAGGAAAAAAAAAAGAAACAGCCCCTTAGTAATTAAGTCTACTCGTCCTTAGGGGCCATCCACAATGCATTGATGTGGTAAATTGCAATAAGATAACTAGATGCCACCTCATAATGTAATTCCATTGTGGGATTCCCCGATATATTGAGAGTTTGTTTTTGTATACATCATTTAAATACGCTAATGGTGGGCCCTTTTCTCCACTCATTTATTTTTATAATATAAAAGATGTATATAACTCCTACTTTAAGTTTGGAACTGATGATAAAAAAAAATTATACAAACTTGAATTAATATATATGATTATGAACTTTGAAACAAGATAAGTTTATATATGATACGACTTTCGATTTGTGTTTATAAGTTTTTATATGGTTTCACATTATAACAAATTTAAATATTATATAACACAAACACAACTTATATGCTGATGTTTAAATTATTTTATAAAACTTCATTTTTTGTGAATTATATTAGAACTGATTTCTATAGTTTATAAACATTATATAAATATAAGTTACAAATATATAATGTTGACGTGGAAATTCATTAACCTATATAAAGTTCGATGCATTGGAAGTGTTTTGTATAAAATTGAAAACTGATAATGTGTCACTGATGTGACGGTGCATTCAACCCAAATTGATTCAATGCTTTAGAGATGTTATAGAGTAAATTGGAAAAATCGTCATTGTGATTTGGTCAAATTACATGTTTCGTCTGTATGGTTTAAAAAGTGCAGACGGCATCCTTGTGGGGAAACCTTGGGTTCGAAATTGTCTTTAGTCAAACTGAAATGATTAAAATACCCCTAAGTTCCTTTTTTATTTACTCCTTTGATTTTTTTTTATTAAATCTCATCATCTTCAATCTCTAATCATCTCTTTGAATCCATCACCTACTACCACCATCCTCGTCATTTTCAACAAAAAAACTCATTCCATAAGCCTAGCCGACACTACCACCCCCATCAACGACCGCCACCACCAAGCATCTTCATCATAAACCATGACTGCCAAGCACCAAACCACCATCTTTTTCCATGAACCTTCTTTTAACTACAAACAACTTCTAATTAATCCACAACTTTAAAAACCACAAACCACTATTATATAAATCGCCGCGATCTCTTCTTTTATCTAAGAATCAAACCCTTTTTCTTTTACTAAAACCCACTTCAAAATACATGATTGACTAAACTATGATGAAACAATATGAAAATATAAGAACTCTATGTTAGCCAAGGTACATATGGATATCAACAGCTAACAAAAAGATACAAATAAGAGCAAAGTATATAAACATAATTAACCAGTATTGAAGCACCACTCCGTTTGGAAATTACCAAACTCCACTTACTATAATTATCATTCTTAAAAAAATCATCACCATCACATGATCTAACAGATCTAACCACCACCCTCATACCACTGTATCTGACCGGAGCACCTCTACGCTACCGGATCTGAAACCACCACCTCTATACCACCATACCATCAATTGTAATTGTTCAAAGATTTCAACAATTAAAGGTGTTCTAAAATGAGGGGTGGCTGTTCTTTAAATTGTTAACAAATGCAAATCATGAAGACTATTTTTTTTTTCAGGTTTTAAATTGTTAAATGTGTTTATAACTTGCGAATTGCGAACCACTTGTTTAAAAGTTACTTTCTCAACTTTGTTGGTTTTAATTTTGTGTCACCTGTTTATTATGAATGATTAAATGGTGATTTATTGGTTTGGGCCTTTGGGTTCCGGTGATGTGCTAGGTTTAATGAAATACTTAAAGAAGATGAGATGTGTTATGTGTTTGGTGTGAATTAAGTGAAGAAGAAGATTTTTTTTTTTTTTTTTTTTGTTAAATGTTCTTTATTTGTTGTTTAATTTTTGCTTTAAAAATAAATATAGGTAAAAATAAAAAGTAAAAAGGAAGTTGACAAGGTATGTTAGTCATTCAGTTTGACCAGGGACGATTTCGGACCCAAGGCTTCCCCATAAGGATGTTGTATGCACTTTTCAAACTATACTGACGAAACATCCAATTTGGCCAAACCACAAGGAAGATTTTTGCAATTTACTCCATCCATATATAAAAGCACAAGGTGTAGTGGCTTAAGTCATTTCGCCACATGTGCGCCACATCAGATTTTTCCCTTTTCACTTAAATCTCAATCACACATCTAAAAACGTCATCCCTAGTAATTTAAGCCAAAACCTCATTTTTTGGATCCGTCATACCCAATTAAAACACAAAAAACCATATTAAAAAAACCATATTAAAAAAACCAAAAAAAATGTAAATTACTCAAATTGGTGTACGCAAGTTGAGTGGTGAAATTCTTGGCGAGCACCCAAGTCGGTGCAGTAACGAGGCAAGTGGCGAGAGCCACATAAAAGTGGAACAGTGTGGACGCCACTCCACCGTGAGCACTAAGCCACACTTTTTGGCCGTATCAAAGACCTTCATATAAGCTCATAAGCCTAAGCTTACAAGCTTAACCAAACACTCATGTGAGCTTATTTTAGTTATATAAGCTCGTAAGCCTTTCATATAAGCCTAAACAAACACCCATAGAGATCTAGAAAAAGGAAAACAAAAAATAGAAATTTAAAGAAAAATGAAAAGAATGGTAAGCTAGTAATTGTACTTTGGGAAGTAATATGCACTCATAAGTTTCTCACATGGATTGTCTCTACACTTTTAAAATAATAATGACTGACCTTGACCTGGAAATTGACCAAACCACAAGGACAATTTTTTCAGTTACTCTTTTATAAATTAAGAACTTAGGGCATCCACAATGCATTGTATAATGTAGAGTTTAATACACTACTAACCCACTCCCACGTCAACGTCTAAATTCTCATATAAAGCACTCACAATGCATTGAACATTAGGTGTTGTTTGTTTGTTAAGAGTCTCTCAGTTTGAATCTGATTTACATATCTAAATCTGAATCTGTGGTGAAAAACTCTAAATCTGAATCAAATTATGTTGTTTGCTCTTTTAAACATCTTATAAATTAAAAAAAAAAAAAAAAAAAAAAAAAAAAAAAATTGTATCGTTAAGAGGTAATAAGAGCTTCTTTCAAGTATTATTGGGCAAGAGGTTTAAACCTCTTAAAGCATTTGCGAGAGGGGAAAAAAACAAACACCCTTTATTGTTAAAAGCTCTTAACGATTTAGATTTCTAGGCCATTAAGTGGTATAGAGTGATTTTATCACTTATGAATTGAATACGGGGAGTTGGCATGTTTCACAATGGATTAAACTTAGTCAATTAGAGGTGAGATCAATATACAACTCATATTTGACATAGAACAATCATAGCCATCAATATTTTTTTATCTAAATTAATAAAAAAAACTATTTTCACCTTTTTTTTAAAGAATATATCTCACAAACGGTAAATCTTCAAGCTACAAAAAATACACCATCGCTACGAGAATTAAATTATCTTTCTATAGATATGTATGCACTTCTATATACTTTCGACGAACTTTTGTTTTCGCCGATTTTTTTTTTTTTTTTTTAATTTCTGCCCAAAAAAATCACATGTGATTCGTAAAAATCACATATGATTTGATTTTTACAAATCACATATGATTCTTACGAATCACATATGATTTTTCTAGGCGGAAAATTTGAAAAAAAGAAGTTCATCGAAAAAAAAAGTTCATCGAAAGTATATAACAATGCATATCTATAGAAAGATAATTTAATTCTCATCGCGATGGTATGATTTTTTTCCCGTAACGATTAACGGTTTGCGAGATATTTAATTTTTTTAAAAAGGGTGAAAGTTTATTTTTTTATTTTGATAAAAAAAATGAATAGCTAGGATTGGTTCATTGGTTCTATGACAAATATGAGTTTTATATTGATTTTTTGCCTAGTCAACCATACTTTTCTTTTGTTTTGCACGTATGCCAAGTCACCCCACCTTACGTTATTTTCATTTGTAAATGAGGTATTGATAATGAGGCTTAACTACTTAAAACTATTAGCCTACTCGTTATTAAGCATGGCCCATTTATGTGGGTTTATTTGTTATTAGTGGACTTAGTCCATTATTGATTATTGGCCCATTTGTGTGGGTTTATTTGTTATTCGTGGACTTAGTCCATATTGAATATAATAATCAATATGGACTAAGTCCATTAATAACAAATAAGTCCACATAAATGGAACATGCAATAACGAGTAGGCTAATCAAAACAAACTCCCAACATCCATTCCAAAAAGGGCAACGACCAAATTTAGTCACCAGAACCCTAACTAGTTTCAAAGTATCAATCTTTCTTAATTATTGTACACATACTTCTACAGCTTTAAATGGTCTTTATCTTCAAGGGAATGATGTGAACTTACCAATTATCATGAGATATTACCCGCTTTCGCACCTCTTCCTCGCGGTTTTGCTCTATATACATTGCCTATACACTATACTAAAACACGTCTAACAAGATAATCCCAAGTTAATACTTTAAATATTATTTAAAAAATGTAACAAATTTTTTGCCCGAAATATGTTTGATTAAATACTTATCACAAAACTTGTCACTTGGGATGTTATGGTTTGTGACACTGATTAAGTCTGTGTTATTATAGAAGAGTATTGTTGGAATGCGTTGACAGGATCATCTTACTTTTTTGTATTTCCATGAAGAAGGTGCTTTAGAATGCATTGACCTTGCACTAAGACGTGTCAAAGTCTCCTCTTACATACTATAGGCCATCAACTGAAGAAGCGTTAAATATACATAAACAAAGAAAAGACACCATATATAGTTATGTGTAATCAAGTTCTATGATAGTCATCATACATTTTGATGTGTAACACCCCCAATTCATGAATGCAACGGAATTCAAACTGGGTGTTACTCGACGGCACAATAGTCACAATAATAGAAAACGAACTCTAATTGAGTCGTTTTAAAAGATTTATCATTCAAATTATATAAATATCAGAGATTACAAAATGAGGTCCCAGATGGTTCCATGTTTACAATTTCATTAGATGAGTTTTTGAATGATAATAAAATTTATAGCCCTCTTGAATCTCCGTGCTCCTCCGTGCCATCCTTGATCATCATGAACCTGAAATACATGCTTAAAAGGTCAACACAAAGGTTGAGTGATATTCATAGAGTTTGTTTAATGGTTGAACACAATGTGTTGGTAGTATGAGTTAATTAGACTCATACTTATGGCTGGAAAACAAAGATGGGCTACGTTGTTATACGCCCGGAAAAGGTATTACTATTCACTAAGCTTATGACACCAAAACGTTAACGGGTACCAATATCAATCGGCGGAGTTCCCGGTAGGTACTTTGCCGTCATACCCAGGTCTCAAATATTAATGCATTTGTTTGAACTTAGTCAATACAAATGGGATTCGTCAATCCCAATAGGCCTATTCACAATATTCGCGCTCACTATTACTAGTGATTAAATGGTTCATAATAAGGGATCTCGGTTTGGCAAGGATGGTACTTAGTGATAATAAAACAATTAAATAGCATACAATTTGAAAATCATTGTGTTCGGTTGAAAAATAATAGCATGTATTCCCCCCAAGGGTTTGTAAAACAATTAAGTAATGGTAAGTGGGGCTATGAACTCACCTTAAGTTATGTAGCAAGTAGTGAATATGATGGTCGAATCGCGAAGGTTTCTACGAGCAACCTATAATAAGATGTTGCGACTTAGGATTGGAGTAAAGAATATGAAGAATTGCCTATATATATCTTGCATTTAGTCCATGATGTAGTACTTAGTATAATGTAAGTCTTTGAATAAAAATTGTGTATGAACATGTATAGTTTGTATATCGCTTACTACCATTCGGGCCGACATAATTCAGAAGTCATGTAGTAAACGTTCGAGGAGCCAGGACACTTTAATTCGTAAATCCACAACTCATCTCGACGGTTTACACATATGAACTCCTCACATGAAGCTCCCTACTATTGTAGTATTTGATAAAAATATCTAAGTTTTTGATCCGAAAAGTTACATGTCCAAATACTTGAATAAACTTAGGAAAGTTTACTTTTAAATGAAGATTGTTATTACAATGAGTTTATTGAGTTTAGTATGAGTATTACTTTTGAAGTCTCATGGTTATTTTGATGGAGTAGATCCAAATTGGATGTTCATGTTACTTCTAACTCTTTAGTTCATGTTTTCGCCTTGGTAAGTTTATATGGTTTTTAGCCATGGCTTTGCCGTGACCTTGGTCGTTGTTACCATGGGCTTAAGACTCAACCTTGGCCTTAGCCATGGTTGTGGTCTTGGCTTTAGGTCATTAGACCTCTTGGTTTTAACTAACCTTAACCATTATATAGTCACTTGGTCTTAAAAATGGGCTGTTAAGATTTTGAAGAAAAATATCACTCGTTAAGCGTTTTCAGGGCTCGAGCTTCTTTTATTCTGAACGAAAACGTCGTTCCGGACAACTTTCGTGCTTTAACTTTTTGATAAATCGGACCAGAAGGGCCACTTTCAAAATAGGCAGATTGCAAACAGTTTGTTTAGGCAGTTTTGCCGTTTTGGTTTCGCTAACTTCTTTAGGCCATAACTTTTGACTCGTGTACTCGTTTTAGGTGATTAAAATTGCTATGTTTTCCTTTTTAAGTCCTCTATAACAGTAGGTAAGTGTTACATATCATGGTTACTTTAGTTTGGTCGTGGTTCTCAATATAAGTCACTAGTTTTCTTGTTTACTTAATATAAGTTAATCATATGTTTACCATAACTTGTTTTACCAATTTTATACATCATGAACATAATAACAAGACAATATATAGCATGAATGAAATATAAATAGCATGAAAATGATATTTAACAAGAAAGTATATTAGGGTTTGCTTACAACTTTGGCTTTCTACAAGAAAGGTAAGTAACATGTAAGGTAAGGACTTTGATTGATTACTTCTCTTCACTTCACTTCACTTCAAGCAATCTTTCTACACTTGTATTCTTGAAAGAGAGATGATGAAGGTTGAGGTGACCTGAGTAGATTTAAACTCAAGAGAAACCACCAAAGTTTCTAGGGTTTTGATGTAGTTTGATGAATCAAAAGCTAACTAGGGTTTATGTGTTGTTTATAGCTCTTGATTTCTTGCATAAAACTTTGAAGTGAATTAGCTAAGTGTAAGGTGTTTGTGTGTGTGTTGATGGACGGCAAGGAGGAGGGGGAATGGGTATTTATATGGCTTTGAGGAGGTTATGGAAGTAACTAGGAAGTTTCCTTAAGGAGGTGCAAGTTTAGGATATTTTTCCTAAACTTGGAGGCCAAGTTTAACACATGTAATCATCCAAGAGCACAAAGCATGAGATCATGCCACACCAAGGGGTGACTCCCCCCACCCCCTATGGCGGTTTGCCAAGGATAAGAAAGGGTGACTTGGTCTTGGATGATAATATCCAACTTATGGAGTTAGTTTTGACTCCGTAAGATGCTAACCGTAAATGATTAAGCCATAAAACGTAAAACCGGGTATCGTAAAAATGTGAAACTTGACAGAATGACTAAACTTGTCATTATTCTCCATAATAAAATATAAAATGAGTGGTAGGTTCCATTGGGGTGCTCAAACCCTGCTAAAACTGGAAACACGGGTCTAAAACGCGTAATACGTAAAACGTACGAATATTGTGTAAAATTGAGAAAAGTAAAATGTTACTTTTCTAATATGATAATAATGATTTAAAAATGACTTATAATGTCTAGACTGGGATCAGTCTAGTGTCGGTTGGTATTTAATGTCTTTTAGACATAAAACCGTAAGCCTAAAAATCGAGGAATGATTTATAAAATTAAGGAGTGATTTTTGGTCAAAGGGGGAGGGAAAATATGTTGACTTTTCCAAAGAAAATATTTGAAAACTCAAATCGTCTTAGAAACGCGGTGCAGGTATAGGCTAAGGTTACGGCTAAGTAAAAGTGCTTAAAAACGTAAATTTCTATTTCTTACGGTCCAGGGTCTATTTGGTAACATTTTTCTTAGTCACGATAAATTCTTTAATTAATCATGAGTGTATCAAATATTTATCTGATGTGAGGAAAATTGACGCGGTTGAGTTTCGTTGTGCGTAGGATTTTTGAATGACGTTTTAACCTAAACGTGTATTTCCTTAATAACTTTCGCGAAAATGATCTGATGAATGTCAAACATTTATCTTGCCATGGAAATGATTTATCACATGAGAATATGAAATAAAAATTAAATTTCGGAAAATGAATAGTGAAAGTGAATAGTGAAATTTTCGGGAATAGAAATTATCCTGAAAATGCGAATTGTTACATGATGCATATGCTAATTTATGTATATTAGAGTTAATTAGATAAATCTTCTTTATGGTTTACACGCTTTTCAACATTTCGTCCAAAAACTTCAAAAATTACACCATCGGTCCTTGTTCTTGACATTTGTAACAGACCGGTCATTTGACAATTTATCCCATTAACTTTTTGCAAGTAAGGGATTTTTGACTTTTTGCATCTAATCATGAGGTTATTTTAGTCTTTTTGTTTTTCTTCATCTTCAACCTCTAAAATACTTTTGAATTTCCATAAAGAGAACAACATCAGGTTCTTTCAAATATATTAATAAAAAAACCAATTTCTTAAAAAGGTGAAGATCGGTGGGATCACCCTGGTCCCATGCATCCTAAGGATGCCAACCGGACCCTCTCCCAAGGACCCGGCCCCAGGCAATGAGCACCTGTCCCAGTACTGTACTTATCAGGAGGTATGTTATGAACCATGGCCATTTTCTCAAAGAGGCCCCTCGCTGACCAGTCAATCTGAGCATTTGCAGTGGGGGGATGGTATCAACAGAGCATGTGGCCCTGCCCCCATATGAGGACTTCCCGGTAGGTCACCCAAACCGATACTACTCTCACAATTGGCTCGCTTAACTCTTTAAGTTTTACTCACTAGACCACATGCTAGTTGATAATAAATTATTTTATTTTATGAAAATATCTCTACTAAAAGAGATTATAATTATTTTATGAAAATAAATCTTCAAGAACATCTCGAGGTGTTCTAAACCCACAACCACCATGATCTTATCATCTTCAATTTTTGTCTTCTTTAGACATAATTTATTCATCACTAAAAAGGTGTTTCTTTTTTTACTTTACGAGAAAAGATAGTGTAACCTATCAATTTAATAGTATTAATCTCCCACCTATATAAAACAAGGTTGGATTTAGGAAAGTTTTCCCCTCGAAAATCCTTAAAACTCGCCACCAGGCATTTTCCTCTAATCTACGGTCCATATACAAACTTTCCCCTAAAAAGTCTCACCACAATTAAACACAAACACCATTTTATCCCTAACTCCAATTCGTTTGGATCAAAACCGCAAATCAATTCACCCCCAATTCCAAATCGTTTGGATCAAAACCGCAAATCAATTAACCTAAATCATTATGATTCAAACACATCTTACCCTAAAACTGATTTGTATTTCTTCGTGGTTACCAGGTTATGAATCAATTTTCTTATTTTTTCCTGATTAGTTCATCGAAGATTTTCCCATTTATATTTGTTTTTATGTTTTTATTATTTTTTAATGTTTATAGTGTTTATCAGGAATTCATGTAATAAAAAATATTGTTTTGACATCCAGGATATGAATCGTGTTTATAATTTGCCCATGGATGATGAGGTTTGTTTTTATTTTTTTTACTTGATTCGATATAATATAGTGATGTTTTAATAAATATTGTTTTAATGTAGGAATGTTTGAAAAAAAAAAAACAGGATAACACAGAAAAGTTTGAAACTTGAAGTTGAAAAACACACTCCTTATGTAACAAACCTCCATGATTATAGCTTAGTTTACATCAATCCATGTAGATGTTAAGAAAACATTTTTATCAATCAGATTTGATAATTTTAAGGCAACACTGTCATAATTCACCTTGGTTTGGTTACATGAGCAAGTTTATGTTTTTGTGCAGGTCTTACCAAACGTACAAATGATGCATATTTGTAAAAGACTGTGCATCAGTTTTGACTACTATTTTCCTGTTATTTTCTGCAGTTACAGTAGTAAAAGACTGCGCATCAGGTTGGTCAATGTATTTTGATAATTATTTGTCTCACTTACATTTTTTTATTTTAACAATGGATGATGATAGTGTTCATGTATTTTGTTTTTTGATGATAATAAATATGTTGTTTGGGATTGCATATTTTGTAGCTGCTTATAAGGGGGTTGTCAAGAATTGCTAATCAAAAATGTATATAAAGGGTTCTTGAATGCAAAATTATGAGCATCCAATATTACAAGTTATTCTAATAAGCAATCCCAAACAACCCCTTATAACGGTTCAATTAAAGGTTGCTTGGTTTTGCGTATTTATAATTTACCAGCTCCTTTTCTTGGCGCGTCGATATATTATTTACCCTATATATCATTTTGGTGTCTAGACTATTAATAATAGGGTGTAATTATATTTTTGGGAAATTGGATGTGGTCGCATAAACATAATATATAGTAGCCAAAGTGGAAAATGAGCATATATGAATATGACATGCTTTGAACTCAGTTCTCACCATTAAGTGACAAGG
The DNA here is from genome assembly GCA_030686995.1 of Artemisia argyi. Taxonomy (NCBI): domain Eukaryota; kingdom Viridiplantae; phylum Streptophyta; class Magnoliopsida; order Asterales; family Asteraceae; genus Artemisia; species Artemisia argyi. Next base: position 43,649,916 of record CM060709.1, on the reverse strand, counting down.
AAACTTGGCCTCAAATTAGTCAAAGATTAGAATGGTCTTATGTATTTTGTAGCCTCACATATATAGATTGGGAAGAATATGACAGTGGCTTACATTTGGTAATGATAAAAATGACGTTGTTTGTAAAGTTAAAAAAATGTTGTTTGTAAGTTATTATTTGGTAAAGTTAACTTACAACAACAACGATAACTTGAACATACTTAATGATGCACTGTTATTTTTTCACTCACATGTATAACTTATCAACATTGCAAACGCAGCTCGCGATGGTTCATAACCAGATGTTACAGAACAACTTGCTGGTGGCTGATGCTCTTCACAATTTAGAACAACAATGGGAACAAGGTCACCACCTTTCACAATTTAGAACAACAACGGCTGATGCTATTGTAAGTTATAAATATGTTAGTTCTATATAGTGTGGGATTATATAAGAATAGGGAAGACTATGTTATGATAATAATATAAGAAACTTTATTATAAACCAGAACTATGTATTGTAACTTTTGAATAGTTTGGGCGACTTTTAGCCATTTTGAACAATTGTCGTATTCTGTTCATTTGCAAGTGATTAAAAAGGTTATGGAAACAGATGAAATCGTGGCGCACTTGCAACACATGTGACGAACATATCTAAAGAGCATCAATGATGGCAAACGCACATTCTTTCATATCCCAACTCCTAAATCAGTACTTAACATATGTAAGTTGAATTTCTAGCAACTTATTACATAAAAGGTAACAAACTTTGCTTTAATTTTTCATTCCCTGCTAACAATCTTACAATGTCTACAAAATAAATAGGTAGGGCAAAGGGGTGTTCAGGTGGACAAAAATAGTGAATTACTATCTCAAGAGCCATATTGAAAGATCATCTGATTCTTTTTCTTGATTACGCAACAAGTGCACTTGATGCAGAATCTCAAAACCTGTTTACCTTGCACTATAAAGTTTGGTATTAACCTTAGTAACATTTCTTAACATTATATGTAACTTTTATACTAAAAATCCCGTGTTTAACATAGTGACTAATGTTTTCCTGTTGCAGGAGGCCACAAGGTTGTTTAAGTAACGATAACTCTTTCTAAGAATGAGTTGAATACATCATATATCGGGTGAGTCAATATCCTCTTCTTTTTACACTATACCTTAATTAAGTGATCTAGAGTGTTTATCTTAACATTTAATCCTTTAAATAGATATGCAAGTGAAAGAATAAAGGCTGCCTACAATTTGGCATACACGAGAGCTGTTTTGTTTTAATAGGTAAGCCATTTTTTACAACTTGGTCCACTTTTAGATTAATAAAGTGTCACGAGATATGATTTAACAAACCATTTTATAACTTTATGTTAGTGTTATCTTAGTCACGACTACTGATAAGCTTTTGTATTGGAAGTAATGTTGAACAAATCTTTTGAAATGGCAATTTAGTAGTGAAAATACTACTTGGTAAATACACCACAGTAGGAACACATTATGTTACGTCCTCTCTTGAAGTATAGGTAGAAAGTTTGACTCATTTACTATACAAATGGGTCAATTTAAGTAAATCTTATAACATGTCAGTTAAGTAAACTAAGTTTGTTTTGCATCTTAAATTGTAAACATGTCAAATTGTGAGAAAACGGGTTGAAAATTTATGAGAAAATAATCTACCATTTTCCAAAATACCCATAAGCTTTTGTAGTTCTACTCATTTTATAGTTATTTAGATCATGCAATACAGGAAAAGTAAAAGAAGTATGCGCGAATTTGTTACAACCTGTAATGATAAAAAAATATAAGATTAATACTGATATCAAACTTTTTTTTTGTAGTTGGTGATTTCAAGTGTCTAAATTATATTCCTTCAATTTTATAACATCATGATTACACTTCACCAAACAAGCAAATCAAAGCACTTCACTTCATTAGCTGTTTATCTAAGGTAACATTTAATCAAATAGAATATGTGTGTACATATAACATAGGTTAGCTATGTATGATGTATATCTACATAGCAATTCATGTATGTCTTACTTGATATATTGGGCTCTTGCTACAAGCTAAATGTAAGGTGAACCCATAACATAAGTTAGCCAATGTATGATGCATATATACATAGATATTTGCATAGGATTTGTATAGGAGTTGGTCTCGAAAACAACATATTTCCAACGCTAATCTTGCTGGTAATTTGACAAAGTAAATTTTAAGTTTGAAAAGTAATAGAGGAAGTGATGTTCCATTCGGGTTTAGACACTAAATTGTTCGACGCCGACAATTTTAGGGCTTCATGAAGTGATGTATTATCTTAATCATGTGTAGTAACTGATAAATTTCTCGCACCAATTCTTAAAGCTACAAGGAATAAAAACGTTAATGTCGATGTAAGACTGATCTTCGTTAGCATCTGCTTCTCAACTGGTATTATGTTCCTGTGTAAACCTTTATTTTAGTCGTTTCCTAATTACAAAATACTTACATTAACATCATTTAAAAAATTCGTCAACTAAAAGTAGGGGCCGGGTTAAACCCGAAAAACTTTGTGTCTGGAAAAACTTGCATTTGTGAATAAAGATTTACACAGGGACATAATACCATTATGATTGATGCATAGGGTATAACTCATGTTATTAGAAATAATATTCAACATTTTGATTGATGCATAGGGTGTAACTCGTGTTATTTGTTGCACATGTACTACATGATTTCCATCAAAGCGATAGGATGGTGATAACACAACTAAAATAGTAGGTCTGAATAAATAATACTTGGTTGGAAATCATTTTTGAATATTGCTTTGTTCACATATCTTTGTTTTTTGCCTGAAGTTCTGATAGGTCAATATCATTTGTTGTTGTAGATTGGGAAGGCGTATGAAACCTTAGTGCTAGTACTGCCTCGATCATTGTCAAGACTTATTTTTGTTTCATTAGTGGGAGTGACCAAGTCTAATGACCTACCATGGAGTTATGTGTGTACTATCTTGGAAGATATTTGTGGTTTTGGCATGCAATGCAAGATCTACAATTAGAACCATCATTTGAACAAATGTTTCTAGCATTGACGTGGATGTAAATAGGCGGTTTCAAGTAGCATGTATGTGTTTTCATATACTTTCACCATTTTTCACATTTATATTATTTAGTAATTGTAATTTATAGAATCGTTTGGGGAATTACTACTATGTATATCTTCAAAAATGAAATATTGTGATCCTAAACTCCAGAAGCGGATTTTTATCTTTAAGAGCGTGAATAAAAAACGTTTGGTGCTGATGCCACCAACATTGTTTCCGAAGGTGGTTGTGATCCTAATATCCAGGTTGGTTGTTTTCTTTTTTTTTTTTTTTTTTTGTGTTAATCAATAAAAATATTTACTTACTGTATTACGCTGTTGAAATTCATTGGCTACCTTTATTAGGTTTGTAATCTTCCATGTACAGTCTTGGATTTTGGGTTTAAGATGTTTTTTTCTCAAAAGAATGATCTAAGGGCTTAATATGAAGTGACACAAGCTGTAGTTGCACATCAAACTTTTAAACACAAACCAAAAAGGCTATAGCCGAAGAAGTAGTGAATTCTTAGACGTATGTAATCTTTTTGTTGTTTTTCATTCAAGTTCTTGCAACCTGGTGCATATGTGATGAAAGTGGTTGGAATGTAGTACCGGATTATGGGAAGCAAAAAAATGGATGAACTATTTGAAGTTAAGGAAGACTTAAATATTAAATGAGTAATTGAATATAAAAAAAGAGTATTGATTTGACAAAGTCGAGGAAACTGTATGGAGATTTGAACTAATATGTACTTTGATGTTTAAAAGATACTAATATATTTACGATAAGTTGTTCATCGACTATAAGTTTGTTCTTATTGCTTAGCTATTTTTTTTAAACAAAATGTTATTTAATTTCCTTACAGATGTTTTGCCATGACAATCAACAAAAGTCAAGGGTAAATTTTATCTAAGGTGGGTCTATACTTGGAACGACTGTTTTTTTCAGACGGACAACTATATGTAGCAGTATCAAGGGTAAAGAACAAAAAATGTTGTGTTATGTTGATTGTTTAAAGTGTTATGTTGTGAGAAAGATGATAACCACTGCAATTACACAACAATCGTTATGTATAAAGAAGTCATATTCATAGACTATAAGTTTTTCTCTTATGTATTTAGCCTTTTAACTTTTAAACAATACACTCAAGGTTATTTAGGTTGATTCCGGATTATTTACAAATGGCATATTATGTTAACTTTTTATCTTTCAACATTATGGCATTCTATGTTCAAATAAAAATAAAATAAAAAATAAAAAAAATTAACATTATGGCACTCATGGATTATATTTAAATCGTTTTTTACTACAAAGAAGTCCATCGACTTTGATTTTTCTATTTTATCTTTTTATCTTTTACAAATACATTAAAGGTTATTTTTTTTCATTATTTATCTTTAAACATTATATATTTTAGTAGTATTAAATTTTTACAACATGTTTTGTACTACATTTTTATGTTTAATAATAAAACTTTAAGCTAGCCGGTTAATGGCCGGGCGTTAGGCTAGTTTTTTAAATAAAACCACAATTTTTGTTAGTCAAAATTTATAAGAAGTGAGTCCCACACGAGCAATATGCTTCTTTTAGCTAACAAATATATATAAAAAAAAAAAACACCCGCTAAAACAATGGTCGTATCATCTTCATCTTCAATTTTTGTCTTCTTTAGACATAATTTGTTCGTCACTATAAAATAAACATACTTATTAATACCTTTTAAAAACTCCTCTTTCTCAAACCCACCCCACACAACAAATACATACACATAACCCCCTCAATAATCATCATCTAAAATCAATTTCAACAAGTCCAAATCTTTATCTTGTAAACTAACAAACTTATTTAGACCCACTTAACAAATCCTGTTTTTGATTCCAGAATCCGGCGTTCGGCAGCTGAGAGCCGCGGCCAGATGCTGGTAGGTGTCTCTCGTTGCTGTTGCACAGCTCAAAGCAGCTGCCAACACCTGCAAGCCACCATTATCGCCCCCGGTGGTGGGTGTAAAGGTAGCAGTGACGGTGACTTCGTTGTGTAGGTGGTGGCGCCGTCGTGGGGCTGGGTGTCATTTGTTGTTTATGTGAATTAAGTATAAGTGTTTTGAAAAGGAAATTGGGTGTCATTTGTTGCTATTTTAATTGCATGAATTGCTAAATTTGTAGTTGGTTCCATTTTATTAATGTTAGAATGTAACATGGAATTTTAATTTGCGGTTAGTGCAATTGAGATAAGTCGAGCATCCCATATCAGCTGAAGTGCGTTAATTCCTTTTGTTCGTGTGTGCTTAACCTTTCTCGCTAGCAATATTTGTTGGGAGCTGAGGTGATTTGTATTGAATGTTTATCTTCACGGGAATAGTCAATGTTGACGGCTACACTCTAGTGGAAGAGACTGAATAGGAACAAGTCAATTAGGATGAAATATCATGCAGGGCCCATCTCTCTTTCCATGAAGAAGACTATAATTTTGTAAGTTGACTATCATCCTTTATTATCAACATCCAATTATGAATCACCCATTTTAATCTCTACTTTTATCAACTTCATCGATAGCTATGTCGGCTGCTACTGGCTATGGGAAGGAACCTGAACCCTCCACCTCCTCATCCGTTCAATTGCCACAACAATGCCGTCACTTCCAACTATTTGATATTCTGTTAGCAACCGAAAACTTTGACGAATCATTAGTAATAGGAAAGGGTGGATTTGGAAAAGTATACAGACGTACCATCTTTAATGGATCTGCAACTGTTCTTGCTGCGATTAAACGGTTGGATCCTAGCTCAAATTAGGGGGCACCAGAGTTTTGGGCTGAAGTTGAGATGCTTTCAAAATTGCGGCACTGTAATCTTGTCTCTTTATATGGTTATTGTAATGATGAGGAAGAAATGATCCTTGTATATGAATATATGCCCAATGGAACACTTGAAGATCATCTTCATAAACTTGGTACACAACTTTCTTGGGTTCAACGACTCAACATCTGTATAGGTGCCGGTCGCGGGTTGCACTATCTTCACACTGGTACAGGGATTGATTTTGGGGTCATACATCGTGATGTCAAGAACTCAAATATTTTGTTACATGAATCTTGGGCAGCGAAAATTTCAGATTTTGGGTTGTCCAAGATAGGCCCCACAAATCAGCCTACGACTTACGTCAACACACTTGTGAAAGGAACTTTTGGGTATTTTGATCCCGATTATTACGCAACTGGAAATCAAACAAGGAAGTCTGATGTGTATGCTTTTGGAGTGGTATTGTTAGAAGTGCTCTGTCGTAAGCGTGCAATATTTAATATTAATGGCGAAGCATTGAATTTGGCTAATTGGGCTCAAGAATCTATTAAAGAAGGCAGTTTAAAGAATATAATAGATTTGGATATAAGGGGTCAGGTATCCCCAAAATGTTCGAAGGGGTTCATTCGAATTGCAGAGAGATGTTTGCACAGCAGTCCGAAGACGCGTTCCACCATGGCTGAGGTTTTGTCCAGTCTTGAGTCTATACTGAGCTTGCAAGAAAAATTCAATAATTCGATGCAACCTAGAGGCAGAACGATACTCGATAGAATGGTTAATATGCTTTCATTTCCCTCCAATGGAGAGAACACTGGTATTTTAAGCTCCTCATGAATATTTGCACATATTTATTTTAAAATGTGTGTGCATCTGATCGAGCCCGAACGGTCAGATATTATTGACCAAGGTCAATAAGTCAAAGACAGCTCAGAGTCAATGCTCCGTGGATAGTATAGTGTGTCCCCGGGTCGTTATGTCCCAGCGAGGTTGCAATGGTATTTTGGAAAACGTTTATGGGAATGAGTGGTACTGAGGACAGTAGCCAAGATGATTGGGAATTGATTTTGCTACTGATATTTTGGTATTTGTACAATGATATAATATTCACAGATATACAGATATATGCACAAATTCACAATTTGGAATCAAGTAACAGACAGAAAAGTGGGATTTATCAGATTACAAACTACAGGGGGTGCAAGTGAACTTTTGAAACTTGAAATTAAAATAAAATTGAAAATGAAAATGAAATTATGAAAATGATTTTTTTACTATTTAAATATTATTTAATTAATTAAACTAATTAAAATCTAATTAAAATCTAGTTTTAATTAACTAAGGATTACAAATTAAACTAAAAATTTGCAAAAACAATTTCTAAACTTAAAATAGAACTTGAAGAAAGTATAAAAAATAAAAATAAATATTTTTGTCTTTTTATGAGTTTTTTATTAATTTAAAAACTATTTATATTAATTAAACTAATTAAACTAATTTAAATTACTATTAATACTAAATTAACTTAGATAATTATAGAAAAATTTATAAAAATAATTAACCATTACAGGAATCCTAAAAAATTATAAAAACTTCTAAAAATTATATTTAAGGCTATTCCACTAATTAATTACCTTTTAATTAACTTAAATCTAATTTAAATATTTAAAATAAGAAAATTGGAAAATGAACAGTAGAAACTAAAAATATATTTTCTAAAAGTCTTAACTAATTTATAAAACTTAGAAGAATTATAAAAACCTACTGTTGTTAATAAACATTTAAGAAAACTAATTAATAACTAATATTACCTAATTAATTATTTAAACTACTTTTAAATCTAATAAATAGTAAACAGATTAAGAAAAATCTAAGAAAATTATTTTAAATACTTAAAGGTACTAGAAATTTTATAAAATTATAAAAATGGACAAGTGCTTATAAATAAGCTGAAATGAAAAATGAAAAAGATATTTTCTATTAAATAGAAGCTATCACTGTTTTTATGTTTGGTTTTTTGGTGTTTTTCTTTTAGACAGCTAAAGATATGATGAAAAAAAGAAACTTTTGTGAAACAACTTTATTCTTAGCTTAAAAATAAGCTGTGTGCACCCCCTAAATCAAAACAGTTTGACTTTCATTGACCAATTAGCAAATTAAGCTAAAATGACTGTATGTGGGGTCCACTGATGTCAATTAAGGTACAACTAAGTTACTTGGACTTAAGTAAGCTAAAAACAACAAGCTATGACTACTGATAAGCTAATAAGCAACAAAATAAGCACTTGAAAACTTAATGCCACACAGAAAATGGAACAAGGTATAGGGCCTGATAGGAGGCCCACTAGGAGGATTGGGGGCACAAACTTGGGTGCACTGGAGACCCACCCACCTAGGGAGTTCAAAGAACCAAAAGTGAAGCCATGGGGCCCACTGTGGAGGGCTGCAGCCACCACCAAAGGTGGTGGTTGTCTGATGGTTATCTGATGCAGGGCACACAGCTCCCCTGCAGGTGTGTTTGGGTAAAAGTGGGGTCCACACAGAAGATTGCAAAAATAAGGCAAAGATGGGAATCCAAAGATGAGGTGGTAGAAAATGATTAGGAACAACTTTCAAGGTCTGAAAGCAAACCTAAAATTCAAAACAATTCTTGCAATTTATGGGAAAATCAAAGAGATGCAAATTTGACTTTTTTCTATTAAACTCCTTCCTTGACTTTTTTGAGTTTAGATCCTACTTTACTGATTATTTAAGCTATATTAGGCTATAATAGAACTAACTAAGGCTAAGTTACCTACTTGTGAATGAAATGAATGGATTTGGGATCACAAGCTCCCAACAGTTAACTGTGGGAGTATGTGATGGGTGATTTTGACTATTGAATGAAAGACTTATGGTTTTTCTTCCTTAACAGCATTCAATAGACCTAAAGAAACCTACCTTAACTAAAAATAACAACATACTCACCCTAAGACTCAGGGTATCAACCTGAGCCAAACACCCCTTAATACTAGGACTGTTTTGATTTTTATAAAGGAAATGAACTTTTAAGATTGAAAATTGAAAACCAGGTACTAAACCAGTGACAATATGATGAAAGGTACATTTAAGTACTGAAAATAAGCAGTTCCTTATAAGCAATAAGCAGAATGCCAAATTAAGCTACACTCACAGTTAAAATAAAAGTTCCATGAAAACACAATCAAACTACAAGACTTAATCTAATGTGCATCTAATAAGCAAGTAATGACAATAATAAGCTGAAACAAACACAGAATAAGCAAAGCTATAGTACTATTGCAAAAAAAAATGGTAAAGATGGCTTACAAATGGAGATTCAAACTGAGATCAAGGTACCAGGGACTTCCAAGTCATCCTAATGTCTCCCATGAGACTTCTAAACCATTTTCCATCCAAATTTCACCATAAACCTTGCTTCAATCTTTTTCTTCCTTGATTTTTTATTTTTTCTCTATTTATTAGGTATTTATGTGAATTTTTGGTAAACTGAGCTTAACTAGTTAAAATGCTTTAAAAGCTTTTGAAAACTTGCAACTGAGCTTAATGGAATTAAATGGAAAAAGGATTAACAATTTTTAACAAACTTGAAGCATAGTTGTCAATTTTGCTTAAATATTGCCAAAACTGAATTTATCAAATGAAACTCGAAAATAAGATCAAACACTGTTAACTTAACATTAAAAACAAAGATTACAACATCCTTGAACTAAAAAACTACAACTAAAAAATTACATTAAGTACGATTTAACTAAACTAAAACTACACTAATCTAATAATCTTTCTCCCAGCTTCCTTCTTGCTTTTTATTGACCCCTTGTAGCCCAGTGTGGGTCCCACTTCAAATCCCAGCAACTTGCTTGTCTTTTGGATTACTTTTGCTTTCTTTCCAATTTTTGGCGGGAAATGAATTATAGAGCAAATTGCTCTGATATAGGCCCTAGGGGGGGTGTGGAGGTGATGGGTTCTTGGGGTGTGTAATTGGGAAGGGATAAGGGGTGTAGTGGCAGAGGTGCAAGTGGAGGGGGAAAACCAGGGGTGGTATTGGTGGTTTAGCTGTGGGAGGGAAAGTGAAGGTGGAGGTGGTTTTGACCGGGGTCAAACCTGGGGGTGGATTGGGGTGGTTTGTAACTTTGGGCTTGGAGAGGGTGTGTGGGCTTTTGGAGGGATAAGGTGGGCTGGTGTTGGTTAGTATTTGGATTGGGGGGAGTAGTATTATTAAGGATCCGTTTGGTTTGTTTAAAGAAATAGCACAAGGACCAACTTTGCAATTCATCCAAAGTTTAGGGACTGAAATTGCACTTTTCCAAAAGTATCACAAGGACTATTCATGCCATATTACAATTCCATAGCCCTTATTTAATTTATTTTTCAATTTTTGAAAACCCAGGGACTATAATCACCAAATTGCAAAGTACAGGGACCAAACATGTAATTTTCTCAAACTTTTTACCCAAGGACTTGTTTTGATAAATTTTGACTTCCAAATGACTTGGGATATTTTTACTATTTTGTGCGTTTTTCATCTGTTTTTGATTATTTTGCATTTGAAACATGTAAAACACTTTCCTGGGATATTTTTACTATTTTGATGCAATATTGAGTGTTTTTAGATGTTTTGGCAGCTCAGAAAAGGTAAAAATGATGAGTATTTATACACTCATCAATCCCCCACACTAAAATATTGCTAGTCCCTAGCAATCTTTTGAGAAAAACTATGTGATTTTGAGCAAATCACCAGCTGTCAACGGATTTGATTAGTCTTTACCAAAAGCCGTTTGCTTCTGGACTAGCCAACTCTTGATGGACAAAGTCAACATCTTGGTGAGCTGATTACCAATTATGGTTTTTCCACTGCCTTTACCACAAGCCATAATCTTGCGGGCTAGCCAACTCATTCGCTTTATGGGATATGGCGAGTTGATTTACCATACAATTTTTGGCAAATTGCAAGCCATCAACGGGTTTGATATGTCTTTACCAAGAGTCGTTTGCTCCTGGACTAGCCAATCCATTTGTCGTTTTGACTTGGCGGACTGATTACCACAAAAAATTTTGAATTTAGTGAAAAAATTTTGAAAAATTTTGGTCAAAAACGGGGGTACTAGATAGTAAAATGTGATAAAATTCGCTAGAATAGCGAATACCCCCCACACTTAGGATGAATATTGTCCTCAATATTCAAAGTCCTGGCTATTATGCCGACTCTTTGAACGTAAAAGGGCAACATTACAAGCTAAGCGTGGAAAACATCATTTTGTATTTTCACTTTGTAACCGTAGCGTGGGGGACTCCCCCACACTTAGGGTGAAAACCCTATAAGCATGCTACTGTTTTTGTTTACCGAGTCGCTAGCTTGACTCGACCCCGAATTCATTTGTCCTTGGGGAAGCATGATGTGGAAGAAAGAATCTCCATCGAACTTTCATTCAAGATGTTTGGATAAACATTTGAAGCACGTGAAAGTTCCACACCGATGAGATATAATCTCGGCTCAAAATAATAGTACATGAAAATCCCGGGGTCAAATATAGTGTCTTCATTCCCGAAGGAGTGAAGAACAAGAGAGGTCACCCTGTAGGTGAACAAAAGGAAGATAACCATGATGAAAATCATGATAAGATTTTCTTTATCGAGATCAGGCTCCGTAGCCTGAATTTGGATTTCAAGGGTTATGCTCGAAAACATCCCAGGAGGGTGGGTGAGAATTTGCAAATTCTCATGATTGAGTGCATCTCCCCCCGGGCTATCAAACTCCGGAGGAGTAATGATATGATGAATGAGTTCACCGGAGAACTCCTCATGAAGAGAATCTTTCACATGATGTGAATCAGTGAACTCTTGTTCCATTGTGGACTCATCACAATCCTCATTCTGAATATCAAAGAGTGGATTATCAGAAATTAAAGTGAATTCGGATTCGAATTCATATAGAGGATTAGTGAGAGTAGTATTGAAAGTTTCGGGAACAAAGTGATCAATATTCTCTATTGGACTGTTGGGATCAGAAGTGAGTGACAGATCATGATTTAAGAGATTTTCAATTTCGGCTTCGGAGTTAAGGAGACCATCATCACTTCCTGTTTGAAGTGAATTGATTTTGGTGATCTCTTCAAGAAGATGATCAGCATCAATATGTGGAATTGATGCCTCAACATACTCGATGTCTCCATAAGATGCACAATCTTCGCTACAATCGGAGAAAATCTCAAATTGAGCTTTTGGACACTCAAGAGGGGAAGGTAAATCACACATATGATCAGAAGTTCCCTATGACTCTCCTGGGATTGGGACAAGGATCTCAACACTAGACTTTATTAATTCGTCCGATTTCTTATCAGGAACAGTGCTAAGATGCTCATCCCCCATGTTCAAAGAGTGAGTGGGAACTTCGGGTGTGATAGCAGTTGAATGAGATGGAATCTCAACTGCTGGGATATCAACTGATGAACTTGATGAATCTTTTTGAATAATAACAATGTTATCTTCATCATCACTGTCATCATAGTCATCAAATAGAGCAGTATTGCGAATATTAGCACGTATTTTAGCTGCTCGTTGCTCAACCAATAATTCTTCCATGCTTTTTCCAGATTCTCGTTCTTCAGCAAGTAATTCTGCCATAGTTTTACCACGAGAATTTGGAATGAGTGGAAATTGTGAGGGTGTGGATGTGTCAAAACCGGAAGGTTGACATTGAAAATCATCATGAGGACCCCCACAATATGCACAAGAAGAACTTGGAGTATGGCGGAGTGAAATATTAGCTAACTCCTCCTTAAGTTCTTTAAGTTTTTCAAGAACCTCTAAAAAGTCTTGCCGGATTTGAGGAGTAGCTTGGATAGTTTGATATTGTGGAGGTTGGTCTTGATACGAAGAGTCATAATTGTTACAAGGAAATGGATTCCTTGTTTGACAATCAGAGTTAAAGTGTGGACCTCCACAGTACTCACAACAGTTGAACTGATGTGGCTGTGAGTCATAGGTGCTGGAGTCATAATTGTTATCAAGAAACTGCTCATAGACAAGCGTGTTTCCTGATTGACAATCAGAACTGTAGTGTGAACCACCACAATACTCACAACAGTAAAACTGCTGAGTCTCATGATGTGGTAGCTGATGGAATGAATCAGTTGTGTCATGGTAGGAATAGGGATTCTGGTTATAGACAGACCCGTTTCCTGACTCTACCATGCTACAACTGGGACAATTACCACCATTATGAGGACTACCACACCAATGACAAATAAGAAGGTGATGAGACATAGAAAGAATCAAAAGGTTTGGGAGGGTAAAGAATGAAGAATCAAAAAGGTAAGAGGGTAAAGGTGGATATTTTTGGTATTTTTGATAAACATTTTAGTGCACATGCACCAAAAACAATTTTTCAAAACAAATTCGAGGCAAAACCACAGTGAACTTAAACCAATAATCACAAGTGAATGGCTTCTTTAAAAAAGGTACACCACCCACAGGGATACAATGGCAAGTTTTAATCTTAAGTTTGAGAACTTATTTTGAAGGTATTAATTTATTCACAATAAAATGTTTTTGGCTTTTTGGGTGTGTGTGCAGAAAACTTGGGGAAATATTTTTGGAACTGATTCGTTAACCGAAATCGTCCCTTTAAGATTACTCGCAGGCTAGCGGGAGGGAATAAATGGATCCCTCTTCAGTTCGCAATTTAATGTCAGAACTTACCTTATACCAGCTGTTTCAGGTTGTAATCTTAAAGAAAACGAAGTAATTTAACTTCACAGTTTGTTTTGTTGTTTTTAATTTTTTTTGGTGTTTTTAACACTTCAGGAAAAGTGTTAATGAACTTTTTGATATGATTATATTTTTACAAAAACTTTTTACAAATGTGTGATATTTGTACATGGAGGGTTTTGAAAACCACTAAACTTAAAACGTTTTTTTTTAAATACGCAGCAGCCTCCCCGGCAACGGCGCCAAATTTTGATCGAGCCCGAACAGTCAGATATTATTGACCAAGGTCAATAAGTCAAAGACAGCTCTGAGTCAATGCTCCGTGGACAGTATAGTGTGTCCCCGGGTCGTTATGTCCCAGCGAGGTTGCAATGGTATTTTGGAAAACGTTTATGGGAATAAGTGGTACTGAGGACAGTAGCCAAGATGATTGGGAATTGATTTTGCTACTGATATTTTGGTATTTGTACAATGATATAATATTCACAGATATACAGATATATGCACAAATTCACAATTTGGAATAAAGTAACAGACAGAAAAGTGGAATTTATCATATTACAAACTACAGGGGGTGCAAGTGAACTTTTGAAACTTGAAATTAAAATAAAATTGAAAATGAAAATGAAATTAGAAAAATGATTTTTTTACTATTTAAATATTATTTAATTAATTAAACTAATTAAAATCTAGTTTTAATTAACTAAGGATTACAAATTAAACTAAAAATTTGCAAAAACAATTTCTAAACTTAAAATAGAACTTGAAGAAAGTATAAAAAATAAAATAAATATTTTTGTCTTTTTATGAGTTTTTTATTAATTTAAAAACTATTTATATTAATTAAACTAATTAAACTAATTTTAATTACTATTAATACTAAATTAACTTAGATAATTATAGAAAAATTTATAAAACTAATTAACCATTACAGGAATCCTAAACAATTATAAAAACTTCTAAAAATTATATTTAAGGCTATTCCACTAATTAATTACCTTTTAATTAACTTAAATCTAATTTAAATATTTAAAATAAGAAAATTGGAAAATGAACAGTAGAAACTAAAAATATATTTTCTAAAAGTCTTAACTAATTTATAAAACTTAGAAGAATTATAAAAACCTACTGTTGTTAATAAAAATTTAAGAAAACTAATTAATAACTAATATTACCTAATTAATTATTTAAACTACTTTTAAATCTAATAAATAGTAAACAGATTAAGAAAAATCTAAGAAAATTATTTTAAATACTTAAAGGTACTAGAAAATTTATAAAATTATAAAAATTGACAATTGCTTATAAATAAGCTGAAATGAAAAATGAAAAAGATAGTTTCTATAAAATAGAAGCTATCACTATTTTTATGTTTGGTTTTTTGGTGTTTTTCTTTTAGACAGCTAAAGATATGATGAAAATAAGAAACTTTTGTGAAACAACTTTTTTCTTAGCTTAAAAATAAGCTTTGTGCACCCCCTAAATCAAAACAGTTTGACTTTCATTGACCAATTAGCAAATTAAGCTCAAATGACTGTATGTGGGGTCCACTGATGTCAATTAAGGTACAACTAAGTTACTTGGACTTAAGTAAGCTAAAAACAACAAGCTATGACTACTGATAAGCTAATAAGCAACAAAATAAGCACTTGAAAACTTAATGCCACACAGAAAATAGAACAAGGTATAGGGCCTGATAGGGGGCCCACTAGGAGGATTGGGGGCACAAACTTGGGTGCACTGGAGACCCACCCACCTAGGGAGTTCAAAGAACCAAAAGTGAAGCCATGGGGCCCACTGTGGAGGGCTGCAGCCACCACCAAAGGTGGTGGTTGTCTGATGGTTATCTGATGCAGGGCACACAGCTCCCCTGCAGGTGTGTTTGGGTAAAAGTGGGGTCAACACAGAAGATTGAAAAAGTAAGGCAAAGATGAGAATCCAAAGATGAGGTGGTAGACAATGATTAGGAACAAGTTTCAAGGTCTGAAAGCAAACCTAAAATTCAAAACAATTCTTGCAATTTATGGGAAAATCAAAGAGATGCAAATTTGACTTTTTTCTATTAAACTCCTTCCTTGACTTTTTTGAGTTTAGATCCTACTTTACTGATTATTTAAGCTATATTAGGCTATAATAGAACTAACTAAGGCTAAGTTACCTACTTGTGAATGAAATGAATGGATTTGGGATCACAAGCTCCCAACAGTTAACTATGGGAGTATGTGATGGGTGATTTTGACTATTGAATGAAAGACTTATGGTTTTTCTTCCTTAACAGCATTCAATAGACCTAAAGAAACCTACCTTAACTAAAAATAACAACATACTCACCCTAAGACTCAGGGTATCAACCTGAGCCAAACACCCCTTAATATTAGGACTGTTTTGATTTTTATAAAGGAAATGAACTTTTAAGATTGAAAATTGAAAACCAGGTACTAAACCAGTGACAATATGATGAAAGGTACATTTAAGTACTGAAAATAAGCAGTTCCTTATAAGCAATAAGCAGAATGCCAAATTAAGCTACACTCACAGTTAAAATAAAAGTTCCATGAAAACACAATCAAACTACAAGACTTAATCTAATGTGCATCTAATAAGCAAGTAATGACAATAATAAGCTGAAACAAACACAGAATAAGCAAAGCTACAGTACTATTGCAAAAAAATGGTAAAGATGGCTTACAAATGGAGATTCAAACTGAGATCAAGGTACCAGGGACTTCCAAGTCATCCTAATGTCTCCCATGAGACTTCTAAACCATTTTCCATCCAAATTTCACCATAAACCTTGCTTCAATCTTTTTCTTCCTTGATTTTTTATTTTTTCTCTATTTATTACGTATTTATGTGAATTTTTGGTAAAATGAGCTTAACTAGTTAAAATGCTTTAAAAGCTTTTGAAAACTTGCAACTGAGCTTAATGGAATTAAATGGAACAAGGATTAACAATTTTTAACAAACTTGAAGCAAAGTTGTCAATTTTGCTTAAATATTGCCAAAACTGAATTTATCAAATGAAACACGAAAATAAGATCAAACACTGTTAACTTAACATTAAAAACAAAGATTACAACATCCTTGAACTAAAAAACTACAACTGAAAAATTACATTAAGTACGATTTAACTAAACTAAAACTACACTAATCTAATAATCTTTCTCCCAGCTTCCTTCTTGCGTTTTATTGACCCCTTGTAGCCCAGTGTGGGTCCCACTTCAAATCCCAGCAACTTGCTTGTCTTTTGGATTACTTTTGCTTTCTTTCCAATTTTTGGCGGGAAATGAATTATAGAGCAAATTGCTCTGATATAGGCCCTAGGGGGGGGGGTGGAGGTTGTGGGTTCTTGGGGTGTGTAATTGGGAAGGGATAAGGGGTGTAGTGGTAGAGGTGCAAGTGGAGGGGGAAAACCAGGGGTGGTATTGGTGGTTTGGCTGTGGGAGGGAAAGTGAAGGTGGAGGTGGTTTTGACCGGGGTCAAACCTGGGGGTGGATTGGGGTGGTTTGTAACTTTGGGCTTGGAGAGGGTGTGTGGGCTTTTGGAGGGATAAGGTGGGCTGGTGTTGGTTAGTATTTGGATTGGGGGGAGTAGTATTATTAAGGATCCGTTTGGTTTGTTTAAAGAAATAGCACAAGGACCAACTTTGCAATTCATCCAAAGTTTAGGGACTGAAATTGCACTTTTCCAAAAGTATCACAAGGACTATTCATGCCATATTACAATTCCATAGCCCTTATTTAATTTATTTTTCAATTTTTGAAAACCCAGAGACTATAATCGCCAAATTGCAAAGTACAGGGACCAAACATGTAATTTTCTCAAACTTTTTACCCAAGGACTTGTTTTGATAAATTTTGACTTCAAAATGACTTGGGTTGACTTTTCTTTCATTTCAAACTTCCAGGGACTAGATTTGACAATTTTTGAAAGTTGAGGGACTGAAACTGCCAATTTTGCAAACTTTGTGCGTTTTTCATCTGGTTTTGATTATTTTACATTTGAAACATGTAAAACACTTTCCTGGGATATTTTACTATTTTGATGCAATATTGAGTGTTTTTAGATGTTTTGGCAGCTCAGAAAAGGTAAAAATGATGAGTATTTATACACTCATCAGCATCCATCATGGCATAAATTAAGCAGAACATCATGATAATACAGAAATCTAAGGGTGTGTTGAAAAATACCTTAAAGTTGAATAATATCGCATATTTCATATAATAATCATCAATAAACTTGAGGCCTGTATTATATGGTTCTTGACCTTTTCTTTACTTAGTCATGCATATTGAAGATGGGTACAGTATTAAATTGAAGTAGGTTCCTAGAACAACTATTTATATAGTGGTGAAAAAGCTGAAATACTATTTATATAATCTGTTTGAGTGTTTGTATTAAATTTATTTCAGCCCAAGGTGATTCAAAGCCATCAAGTGAGGGAAAGAGTAGAATAGGTACTAATACTGAAGGGGCTCACAACATTCCTACTCTGGACACATCAGAAGTTCCTGCAGATTACGAAGCCAGAAGCTTAAAAGAATTTGAGTATGATGATTTGAAAAAGGCTACTGAAAACTTTAGTCCAGATATGCTTTTGGGTGAGGGAGGTTTTGGAAACGTGTGCTTAGGGTGGGTTGACCAGAATACGTTTGCCTCTTCGAAACATGGTGTTGGAGTTCCTGTTGCTGTTAGAAGGCTCAAAAAAGATTCTGCACAAGGACATGCTGACTGGCAGGTAAGTATTACCAAATGTGAATCAACTTATACCTATACAAAAAGAATTATAGATACCTATGAAAAGACGTAGGACTTTAGATTTGCATCAGTATTTTTTACTCATTTGTGCCTAACATCATCAACTAAATGTCCTTGATATACATCTTAATGTAAAACTTGATAGAAAAGGACTAGTATTTAGGGGGGTGGCAACCTTTGCGGTTTGCTCCCTTGGTTTGCCATGCCGATTGGCAACCAAGAAAACCATGCATGCGGCAAACCAAATTTGGCAACACTATGGGTATAACATACCGAATCGGCAGGGCATTTTCCAAAAAAAAAAAGGACCGTTGCATATTCAATGCATTCGAACGTTGAGGCAATTTTCCAAAAAAAAAACAAAACAAAACAAAACAAAACAAAAAAAAAAAAAAAAAAAAAAAAAAAAAAAAAAAAAAAATCCATTTAAATATTCACTTTCAGTTGTTAATTTATTCACACATTCATTTTAAAATTACTAACTTATTCCACAACTTCAAACTTGCAACTATTTCTTTCATATAAAAAGAATGGATCAACAAAAATCAAAACGTGGTTCAAACTCATCCAAAGGTCGAGGACGGGGCTCTCGATCACAACCCGTTCAATCACAACCAACTCGTCCGCAAGTTCAATCACAACCAATTCTTCCGCAACTTCCACCTCAACCCTACTATCCCCAACCACAAGAGGTGAATCCACCATCACAACAATTGAAATATTATCACCAACCTCCACCGATGAATCCAAGTCATCATAATTATGAATATATATATATATATATATATATATATATATATATATATATATATATATATATATATATATATATATCGTGAATCCACCATCACAACAACTGAAATATTATCACCAACCTCCACCGATGAATCCAAGTCATCATAATTATGAATATATATATATATATATATATATATATATATATATATATATATATATATATATATATATATACTAGACGAATACCCGTGCATAGCAACGGTTCCTAGCGGCAGATAATTAACGATTTGTGATATTGTGGTGAGTGTTTTGTGTAGCGTTCAAAATAGAACGTGAACATATCATAATGTAATTGCAAACGGTTGTACTACCCGATAACTAAAGTCTAAGAAAAATTCTTAACATCTATCAAACAACATATAAAAACATTTATAGTTGCGATATTGTGATAAGTGTTTCGTGTAATGTTTAACATGAACATGAAAATATCAAAATAAACTAAAACAATAATAAAAAAAAGTTGTAATATATTGTCTAATCATAGCTTAATCATAGTACTTTTATAGTTTGAATGAGTGGTTCGCCCGCGCGTTGCCGCGGGAGCATTGTGTACTTGCAACATATATGACCATTACATCCCGTGAACCCATCCCCTGTACATACTTCAAACTCAGTAAGTATCCTATAGTGGACATACAAAGTCCATAGGAAAAGGGCTACATGAATTAAATTCCGGTGACTAATTTTGTGGCGATAAAATATTTTTCATGTATACGTTTTTTTCTAAAAGTATCCGCGATTAGCGGCAGCGGTGTATGTTTGTGATTTATATAGTAAATTTGTAAGTAACTTTTATTATAGTTGTTTTGTTAAATGGTGGTTTATAGTCTTTGACTTAATTCCATTGAGTCATTTTGTGTGTGTTTTTTATATAGCAAAGTTTGTGGCATGACGACGATGTTGTAGAGTTTTTGACTATATTTGATTGTAACCGTCAGTTACAAATGGGAAAAATCATACGCTATCATAGGCGCTTCTAATCTCTTTGGAGATTCTAAATGCAGCATGCGTTGAAACCCGCCTATCGTGAATTCTACTCCCACTTTTACCGAAATGTTTAAAAAGTTTAATTTTTTTAAAGTTATTTGAGTCTTTCAAAATGTTTAAAAAGTTTAATTATTTTTAAGTTATTTGAGTCTTTCAAAAAAAATTTATTGAGCCACACAAAATAAAGTGCTTTGATTGATGTGATGGAGACTTGACACAATTGGAACATGTGATAAGTTTTATATATAATGTATAAATTGTACTTTACTTAATAGGCATAGTATACAACTAATAAAAGTAGATTCATTTATAAATTTTTGAATATGTTGTTTGACTTTTGGAAAGTAGAGATCGATACACAACAAATAAATATTATTGTAGTTAACTTTAATATGTTACAAAAAATAATTACATGTTTTGAATTTTCAAAAATTTAGAAAGGTTTTGAATTTTTTAGCGTTTCATAAAACTTTAAAAAAATTTAAAAATTTTCAAAATATTTTTTAAAAATTCCAAAAGTAATAAAAAAAAATCGAGATTTTAATTTAAAAAAAATTCAAAATATTTCAATTTTTTAAAAATTCCGAAATGTTTAAAAAGTTTAATTTTTTTAAAGTTCTTTAAGTCTTTCAAAATGTTTAAAAAGTTTAGTTATTTTTAAGTTATTTGAGTCTTTCAAAAAAAAAATTATTGAGCCACACAAAATAAAGTGCTTTGATTAATGTGAAGGAGACTTGACACAATTGGAACATGTGATAAGTTCTTTGAGTCTTTCAAAATGTTTAAAAAGCTTAATTATTTTTAAGTTATTTGAGTATTTAAAAAAAAAATTTATTGAGCCACACAAAATAAAGTGCTTTGATTGATGTTATGGGGACTTGACACAATTAAAATTTTAAAATTCTAAAAAATTTCAAAAACTTGATAGATTTTTAAAAAATTCAAAAAATTTTGGATTTTGAAAATTCAGAAAAAAACTCAAAAAATTTTGAAATTAAAAAAAAAATGTTTAATTTTTTATTTATTTCAAATTAAAAAAATCGAAGTCAAATAATTCAAAATTTTCAAAATATTCTAAATTTCAAAGATTTTTGAAATATTTCAAACTTTTTAAAAATTTCAAAATATTTGAACTTTTTAAAAATTTCAAAATATATCAAATTTCCAAGTTTAAAATTTTCAAAATATTCCAAAAAAATTTGAATTTCAACCATTTTCAAAATATTTCAAATTTCAAACATTTTTGAAATATTTCAAACTTTTAAAATTTCAAACATTTTTACACCATAAACTTTAAAATATTTCAATATTTACCCTATAAACTTTAAATTAATATTTACACCATAAACTTTATAATAACAAATTTACGCAATAAACTTTATTACAAAATTTACACAATAAACTTTATAACAAATTTACATGATAAACATTATAACAAAATTAACAACATAACTTTATAACTAAATTTACGCAATAAACTTTATAACAAAATTTACAAAATAAACTTTATTACAAAATTTACACCATAAACCTTATAACAAATTTACACCATAAACTTTATAACAAAGTTTACACTATAAACTTATAACAAAATTTACACCATACACTTTATACAAAATTTACACCATAAATTTTATAACAAAATTTACACAATAAACTTTATGACAAACTTACACAATAAACTTAATAATAAAATTCACACTATAAACTTCATATCAACTTACACCATAAAATTAATAACAAAATTAAATAGCAAACTTTATAATAATGTTTACAATATAAACTTATTACAAAATTTACAATATAAACTTTGTAACAAAATTTAAACCATAAACTTTATTATAACAAAATTTACATAATAAATACTAACAAAAATTTACACAATAAATATTAACAAAAAAATTTAGAAATAAAGCATACTATTCACGTGACTATAATTTTTCCAGCGACGGTCACTTTTTCCGGCGAGAGTGGCGGCTACAGTAGCAGAAAACGGCGGCCTAAAAAAAACGCGTTAGATCTAAAAAAATGTGTGGATAATAACTAGATATCGAAAAATAAAACGTATAGATCTAAAAAAAACGTATTTATTTACAAAAAAATGTATGGATTTATAAAAAAAGGTACGGATATTAAAAAAAACGTGAAGATTTACCAAAAAAATCAATAGATCTAGTAAAAATATGTATGGATCTATGAAAAAATAAATGTCTACGAAAAAAAACAATACATCTATAAAAAAACGTACGGTTATTAAAAAAAACGTGAATATTTACCAAAAAAATCAATAAATCTAGTAAAAATATGTATGGATCTATAAAAAAATAAATGTCTACGAAAAAAACGTTAATATTTACCATAAAAATCAATAGATCTAGTAAAACTTTAGATCTAAAAAAAATATGTATAGATATTGATTAAAAAAAAACTCTAGATCTTAAAAAAATATATATAGATCGATACAAAATATGAATAGATCGATTATAAAAAACTATAGATCTAAAAATAAAATAAAAGTTTATATGTAACGAAAAATAATAGATCTACAAAAATATACCTCAACTTGATGGTGGTGCCGGTGGAGGTGGAGTCCGGTGGTGGTGCCGTCAAAATTTTATAAATGAATAAAGTTGTGGTGTTGTGAGATGAGAGGTTTTTTTTTTTTTTTTTTTTAGTTGTGAGGTGAGAGAGTTTAAGGTGTGTGTGTGTTTTTAAATGAATAAAGTGGAAGTAAATTGGATGAGAAGGTGGGGTGTTAGTTTGTGTGATATGCATGGATAAAGACAAGGGCAAAATAGGGAATACATTAATTTCAGTTTTTCACTTATTGACCAAATCTCTTTTATAAGTAGTTAAGATATATATATATATATATATATATATATATATATATATATATATATATATATATATATATATATATAACAGGAGGCGTTACACGCGTATTTAGATTACAATGCAAACATCCCAACCAATAGAGCCAAGCCATTGATTGTGATCACAAACCGAAAACAAAATAAATATACGGTTAAATATTTTGCAAACTTAATCTAATATTATTAATATATGCGCCTCCCAAAAAAAATACGGTATTTTATTAACCCTAATATCATTCATACGAAACCTTTTTCCTCCTCAATTCTCTTAGATAATGTTCTTTTTGTGTGTGTAGGTTTGAGAATACCAGGTTTTCTTTGGAAGTAGCATGGTAAGTTTAACCATGATTTTTTTTACTACACCATAACATTCACTAAATTCCATATTTTGTATAATAAATTAAGGTATTTTGTTACATGATCATTGGCACAGGTATATCCATTAAACATGCATTATAATATATATGTTTATGATGTATTTTGAATTTACACAATACATTAGTGCATGTGATGATTATTTGATTGCAAAATCATAATGTATTTTGTATATCAATGGCTGTAAGTCCGAAGAAGAAGAGTATCATTGGATATGAATTATACGTGATTTTTTTTCACAAATAGTATTGGTTATCCGTGTTTAGAAGTTACTCTTTGACATTGTTTTATTTTTTTGGTTAACAGCTCATGGGTACGTGTAGCCTCCTGCACGGAATGTCCGTCGATGTGTGACCACATAGATGGCAACAAATAATGGCGCTGCTCCAGAGAATGAACAGAGTGTACGAACATGTACAGTCACAGCTGCTGAAGGCAGCAATGTTGCCCTGGTAAATATTGCTAATCAGCGTGAGCTGCTTATACCTTTCGCTAAATCTTTCATCTTTTAAGTTTACGTTTCGTTCTGTCATTAAAATATCTGATTCTTGACAATAGCAGATTCTGACGCTGCTGATAAATTACCTACTGCGCCGCCATCAGGCTCAACACAACAACACGAAACAGTGTCTAAGCTAAGGGGTTGGGACATACTCAGTATGCGCAAACTTGCGCACCCGTGGACACTTCAGCCAATAATAGCCAACCAACTTTCGATCCTGCTAGACAGGCTTCAGGTCCCAGATTAAGCCAAAGTAAACGGCTTCATTTTCTGATACATTACTAATTCATTTATAAGTACTAATGAAACTATGATATTATATAAACATCAGAATTACTAAATAAAAATGTATATGCAGGCTGATTTGTAACTGTGAAACTACTAAAGCTAACATGGCATACCTATTGAACCTCAACTTCTTAAGGTACTTTCGCAACAATAAAGTCAATCCTGTTATTCTGTTGAAGGTATAATATGCATAACATTGATAAAGAAGGTCTTTATTATATATTTTGTAGATTGAGGAAAACATAGAACCTGTATAGAACCTGAAGAATCTGATGATATCAAACCTGATATCATTAAAGGCTATGTGGCGATATCGGATGTTCACTTTGCGTACCGTACTGGGCATCACTGAGATATTGATTATGTTAGAAAGGGTTGCTCTTTATGCATATTGTATTGAAAGTACCTACTTAAACATAGCATATGGTAATTTGATTCACAGGTCTTCTTCTTCAAGTTCTGAAAGTAATACTTAATTTTATATATCACGTGGAATAGATTCTGAAACTGAAAGACATCACATGTGAGGTAGCAGTTCTTGACGCCAATAATCTTCGTAAACAAGCAATGAATACTGTGACAGTGGCGGTTGCTTTAGGACAAGGAGGAGGCAGAGATAGCAGTTTTTACGAATAATTCACTTTTTTGCGCATAATACCCTGTACTCAAATTCACTTTTTTACGCAATGCCAAACACCCTCTGGATTGAACTCGGCAAGAACAAACACTATAGTAACCTGTTGAGGAATTTAAGCTTTATTTATTCTAATGCGAATTGCATATGACTTTGATGACAATATGTTAATTAATGATTACATACCTCGCCAACTAAGATAGGTTGATGTTGTATGCATAGACGAGGTCATTGATGAAGTTGCTGACTTTTTTGGAGCTGGGAAAGCTGTTGTAGAATGGACCGTCACGTGTGCACTCAGTAACAATATATACGTTCTCATGTTATGTTTCAGTTGTTTGTTGCAGAGTAATGGGTGCCTCAGTGCCTTCTGAAAAAGCATTGGCTGACAGACTTGATCTCTTCAAACCTTCATTGGTGTGTGTCCAAGACTTCCTTGAATAAAGGCCCCCAAGGTATTTTAGTTGACTGTATAAGATCAGTTAGGGAGAAAAATGAGCTATAATATTTTGTATTCACATATTCTTTTGTAATTGGTAGGCTTTCTACTGGAATAAATGATTCAGTCTAGAAGCTTAAGGAAAGAAGTAAAAATGCTTATCAGATCTCATGTATTTGAAACCAAGATACTAAAACAACACTCTACTCACATGTAGGTATACCGTGTTGATTATTAACAATACCAGAAGCAATAGGAGTTCCTGGAACTAATATATAAAGAAATCTAGATGGATTTTTTAAGGCAACATTGGGAATACCAACAAATAGTAAGCTACCTCTCATGGATCTTACAGATTTGTTGTTAGTTTACTTGCTTTAAATGCTGATTTTGGAATTTAGTACCGGGAACAAATTGGTGAAGAGCATTGGAATGGTTGTTCATAATCTCAAAAACCTTGGATTTACATCTAGGACTGAAGATGCATATGCTTCTACTGTATTCTTACTTTTAAAGGTACACGCTTGCTCCATCCTCATGTGACATGCTTATCAAATAGAGAAAATGCCCCGAAATAGGAACCAAATTCCACCATTGTTCCACCAAGAGGTTGTAGTACTTTTTTCAACTGGTTGTGACCACTTAATCATACTGAAATTTTTACCTGATATGTGACATGGCTCCCCAGTTTTGTAAATACTATTTATCAATACCGGAATGATTACCAGTCTGTAGCAAAGACCATGTTTAGCAATACCAGAATCTGAGATTTGTGGTCACCGAACTTTGACCCACTTGGCCCCTTTTTTGTATGCTACTTTTGATTTATTTGTTTGATATGTTACAATGTTATAGATATATCATAGCTTGAATGGACATGAACCCATGCATAAGTAAATGGATTGACTAGGTTACCTTTAGCTATATGTGTGTCTGTGCTTCTTCATCTTACCTGTAGTTGTGAATGATAAGCCATTCTGGTCTTTTAAGCTATTACCAGATTAGGGGTTTGCATCAGTTAGAAATGGACGAAACCGTAGGAGATTAAAAGATAAAAAGTAATGGTACTAATTAGCAAGCAGATTTTAACCAGTTCAGTTCAATATAGAACTGGGAAACCTTCAGATTATAATTAGTTCGGTCCCAAACCTGACCACTAATCGAATACGTAATCTCTTTTGTTTTTTGAAATCTATAAACCTAAATTAGCAGCGTTTGAGATTTGAAAAATATGAAAATCCTATTTGGTTCAAGATTTGTAGGAATTTCTTGAACCCAATCCAACTGAACTGGTCTGATATGTTATCACTGATTCCCTTTTTGCTTGGGTTTGAATTTTGCCCACTTTAAGTGATGGATTTTTGACAATTTTATTGTAATATTAACTGAATCTGTAGTTACATAGGCATCAGCTTTTCCAAGGAGGATGTCTATCGATATATCCCTAGGGTAATCCTCTATTTGTTGAAGTTGAGAATGATGAAATGATGAATCTCGAAATCGTTTATGGCATTGTGAACAATTGCTCATGTACATTGTATGTTTATTCTTTCAGCTACCAGCCTACCAAATGTAACTTTAGGTCATTGTACATGTACAACTATATTAGGTGCGACTGTGCATTAATAACAACTGACACCAACCTTGTGAGCCTGCACTTTTTACAGTTCAAATTTCATTACTTTTATGTTTCTTTTCAAAGAATCGTTCCTTTCAGAATGTCATTGGGCAGGATAAATAGAGCAGGGTAATTTATATTCTTCAGTAAAACCTCAACTCTTATTTTATCAAGTTTGATACATTGAAGTCGTTCTGTAAGCTACAAACAACTATTGATTTATCTGAAACCAATTAAATGTTTCGTTTAATTTTCTTTGATACGAAGATTATAACACAACAATTAGTTGATCTAACAACAAAAATCCACCAACACAAAGATAGCAAGTTACATGTGATTTGTTCAGCAGACATGATCACACTTCCAGGCATTAAAAAGACTTCAAAGAAATGGGTTGCAGCAATGCTGATACGTGTGACACTTCCAATTAGTATCCTCTGGTATAAAGCACTGTACTTGGTTACTTATGTGTATTATTTTGGTTTCAGTATAAGACCAGATTCTCGGGGGAATCAAAAGAACACAGGGTGGTGAGGCTCAACATATACGGAGTGAATCATAGCTCAAAGAGGTGCAGACTTGAGGGGTCAGCTAGCAAGACATGTGGTTATGAGCAGGGTTGGCTACTGATTTCTTTGAAATATTTACTTCTCAAAAAGGTACTTTTCTACTGTTGATGCTCTTCTCAAACTGTATCAGCACATTATTCGTTCATGTTAAGTTGTTAACATTACAAGTAGAGATGGAAATATTGACCATTTATGGGAAAACGTTTCAACTTGTGTTATAAATTTTATGTAAAGAGTTAAATGGGTAGAATATTAAATATTATCAATAATTCAAATGGATTCAACGGGTCAAATCGGGTCAATTCAGCATGCATAAACCTTTTTTTTTAATAATTCTCCTTTATATATATCAAGCATATGAAATACATAAGCGGGTTGCAAAGCACTCCACCTGACCCGTTTTGACATCCTGATCAGACCTGTTTTCACATTGAACTTATATGACCCGTTACCCAACCACTAGATGCCCCAAGACGAGTTCTTATTTTTATGTTTCTAATCTAACCTCACATTCATGCAAGCACCGCCTTTAAAATTTACTTAGGTGCATAGTTAATTAGTAATACAGAACAAAGTCAAAGATTGTTATTGAATATGTTAATTAGTAGAAAGTAGACATATTTGGATAGAACTGAACCATGCACAAAGAGGGATCACATTGATTGATTTACTCTTTCTTACCTCTAACTTTATTCTACCAGTTCGGATATGTTTCTCTCATACTGGGAAAAAATAAAGAGTAAATTTTGTCATAAGTATCCGTAATAGTTTATTTTACTTTTGTTGTTAACACTGAATTCTTGGAAGTGACGAGGTCAAGTCAAGGAAGCGCACTCCAGATCTGTAAACTCACAATACAATCATTTCTTTTTCATCCAAAATGATGAGGTCAAATTGGTCTAATTCTGTTCATAAATAATGAAATTAACAAAGATTAGCATACATGTACATTAGTAAGCTAAAGAACTTACATAAAAATATTGGTATAGAGTAAAAGAGGACCCCCTAATGACACAAGTATACAAATTTGCCTTAGGGATGATGATAGATTATTCCTGCAAATTTGCACTTAATTGCTGATGAAGTTGCTGTAACCTATACTATGTTACATTTTTTCTTGGTTCAGAACAAAGATGCGCGACAGATTCCCACCCAGATGTCCCAGTTGATCCACCAAATGCTGTGCATCGCTAACATTTGTTTATAAATATTGCCTATTCTTTGTTTCTTTCATTATCTTTCTACAATCTTTGTTTATTGTAAGTCATCACATGTTCTGTTTTGCCTTTGCAGTCCCGCCACAAGAGTATAAATTCTTTAGCCGTTGCGATCAAGTGTGTTGGTGGCACAAGTGAGCCTAAAGGAAATGGATTTGCGTGATTTAATCCTTGCTTTGGAAGGACATTCATTCAATCCTTGCTTTAGATGGACATTCTGTATTACCAATACCTCATGGGAAGACATGGAGGCGGTTCAAATTAGTGGTGGTCCTGCTGGCTTGGATGGTGGGATTTCTGGTCCAAACTGAGGAGCTTCTCAAGAAAGAAGTAGTGAAAGAGACACTTTAGAAGCCAACTTGGGACACGGTGGACCCGACCCTTCCAAAAATTCAACCATACACTCCATAGTTATTAAAAGTAAATTTTGCGCCAAGTAGGACTAGCGAAGGTTAAGAGGACAACTAAAAAGACCAGTATGCAAAAGGGTTTTTCACCCTTATATTACTCCACTGATTCTACGGCCAAACTAAAGGTGGAAATTAATACAATGTTGAAAGATGAGCTTGAACTGCTAAAAAGGATGAGTAATTGGAAACCGAATAGTTTGTCGCAGAGTTGAAAGAGCAATTGCGGTTAGAGGCACTAATATGCATAATTTATGATGGACGAAGTGACAATGTGTAGTTTCCTTCCACATGGTATATATACATGATACATTACAATTTTTTATTGTAGTAGGAGTTGTTTTAATTTTTTAAAAACCTATTTACATGATTACAGAATTTTAAGAAGATATATGTACTTTGTAAAACATATAAAGCATTTTATATTATCCGTAATTAGTATAATATATAGCATTTTATACTCAAAAACGTCAATGCATGTTTATTCTTTCAGAATTGCTTGAAGCAGTTTTGTTGTTTTTTTAATTATTGCTTATTTATTAATTTTATATAACATTCACATATGTAGTTCACGTGGAACCATTGCGCGCTGATTGCAATTAGAGTGTGATATAATATTGCTCTTAACAGGTAATTGCTTATCTGATCGTATATTCCACTTTGGTATTTTTTTTTTTGATAAATTGTAAATAATCTACCTTTTAAAAAACATATAGGATCACTGGCTTCGGCTTTCAGAAAACTAAAAAGTGGATGCAAAGACTACCAAACCGAATGACGTTGGTGTTTGGAAAAGCCACTAATATACAAACATTTCCAGATGTAGGATCTCCGAAGCACCACCACAAATTTGCTGTGTATAACGAGCTCTATTCAAGAGCGGATGACAGCAAAAGGATATTGACAGGTGCGTAAAGCTAACTTCAGTGATATGTATTGGAGTAACATTCCCAATTTTGATTTTTGTATTAACAGACTATGTTGGCTACATCCAGCCCATTGGAGACGTGCGGGAGTCCGGAAACCCCACCAAAAAGAAAGTGGTTTCGCGAGATATTGGCATCCAAAATCTTAAGTAAGTTTGTTAATCAATTATCAAACACTTACGATTCACAATAACTAATACTTGAGAAATATTTTTTTTAGTAGCGGTGAAACTGTTAGATTTACTCTCTGGAATGAAATGCGCGAAGTTTGGACATGGAAGAATATGACAACACTGCTTTGTTTGGTTGCTGTGCACAGGGTACAGTCAATGATTTAGGTTACACTAAATGTTTGTTATTTGTGGCAACTGTAGGTGTTAGGAAACTGTCGGATAAAAGTACCACTAAATCGCCAAATGATGATGGCAACCGGTACCAAAGACACCAAGGTACGTGAGTTTATTGGCGCCCGAGTGGTTATAAAAGAGGGGAAAAAATCTGGTCTTGATCGACTAATGTAAAGGGGCGTTAACATTCTTATTATTAATAATATATAATTATTGTGTGCTAACAAAGTTCAGGTGGTTAGAGAAATTGTTGCAATATCAAATACTTTGTGTTAGTATTTGGAAAAGCTCAGGTTGTTTGGGCTGGGCGTGACAAAGCTCGGGTAGTTTGTGTGAGTATTTGGAAAGAAATTGCCGATATCATAAACCTTTAAAAAAGGGGACCTCAAGCAGGCAAGTGTTTTATGTATCAAGAATTGAGTCCCAGTATTTATTTTTAAGAAATGAGTACCAGTATTTATTTTTTAGAATTGAGTCCCAGTATTTATATTTTGTAGAAGGTACTATTATAGAAAAGAGTACAACCACTTCTGGATGTTGTTTTTCAATATACCTTGTCCGTTTGAAGTTGTGAATAAAGCCCATGACCAATCTTAGGAGGAAGAGAAGGTATCCATCCATTTATTTTTGTTTATTTGCTTCACAATTTTGTATATAAATTCAGTGACTCTCTTATTGAACTAATGCTCATCACTTGGAGTGCTAACAGGTTAAGTTGGATGGAACTCCAGCTGGATATATAGTTGCATTAGCTTTTAAACAATAAGAGTGCCCATGTGGGTTAGTTGACATATTTAAGGTATTTAATTTTTAATGTTTTCCACTTCAGTTATTATGTCCATCTATACTAAAGTGACTAATAATATACGGGGATTATAGAAAATATAATAAAAACGAGACGGGTGGGAGGGGGTAATACATTAGTCGCTTTGTCTAAAAGATAAGTGTGTTATCTATTTTGGTTAGTTTAAAGATAAGTGTTGATTTTGACATTAGTGGGTAGAGATGATGATATGAGATGAGTGAATAATATATATAGTATATTGTATTAGACTGTGCAGTCTATTAATGCTTTTTTCAGATTTTCACCAAAGCTTTGTAATAGATATCTAAACTAGGCCGGATGCATTCAAATTCGATGGAGGTATTGCTCGCTTAACGTTAGATCATATCAGGAATTGGAGAGTTGCATTTGGAAGTTTACGTGTAGCACATTTAGAGGGATATAAGGTACCATTTTTAGTTTTTGTTGAAAACAAAAAAATTAGAATAATTACCGCCATGTTTATTAATGATCTACCCATTCCAAGGTTGATGCAACTGTTGAAAATGCTCGTGCCAATTTCAGATAGACTATTACACATGTGGAGCACATTTAGAGGGATTATAACGTACCATTTTTAGTTTTTGTTGAAAACAACACTACTAGAATAACTTCCACCATGTTTATTAATGGTCTACCCATTCCAAGGTTGATGCTACTGTTGAAAAGGCTCGTGTCAATTTCAGATTGACTATTACACAACGTGTATAGTTTGATTATCTACCTAAGAAATAAAGTGTAGGTCGAGGTCCATATGGAAGACTATGTGGGTATGACATTACCACACGTATATGTTCAATTCAAGCATTATGAATATTTTTTAAATGACCGGTTTTTAAATTATTTTATCAACAGGTATATGGAACCACTTCTAGCTGATCAGACCCCAAGTGATAATTTGAGAACAATATAATAGGACAAGTTATTCCCTCTAATTTTATCCCATATATTGATTAGGTGAGCTACCAATTCTTAAGTATCTATTTTGTTTAACCTTAATGCTTATCAATTATACATCAAACAAAATTTGACTAATATGTTTGTGCATGCTCAGGGTTCTTTGATTGGAATAACAGTTGAAAATATTTGTTTTCTTATCACGGATGGTGCATCTCATGCTGCGGATTCCAGTGAAGTCATAAAAGTGCCCAATCAAGTGATGTTCAAAACCATCGCCATCACATGAGGGAAGATTCTATAGGTCAATGAGTGATACGTCTACAAATAAGGCCATTGTTTGTAGCCCTGTAAATAGTAAAGTTGGGGATCAGCGACAAGTGTCTTCAATTCAGCGGGCCATCATTGTTTTTCGTTAAATTAAGTTTTTTAGCGGTATTCATAAGGCTTGCTCGGCCATCGGGCGGGATATGATTTGAGACTTTGTTCTTACGTACCACTTTGAAACTTTTTTTCTATCATATTCGATTACCGTTTATTTATTTTCGATGTTAAATTAAATAAAAAATTTGGCATGTTTATAGCTTAGTTTTTGTTAACTTTTTTAATTTTTTCCAACGATATTCATAAGTTATGCCTCCCATCGGGCGGGCTTTGCAACTATCCAACGAATGATATCTCCACTTTACTTTCTCTTAAAATTCCTCAATCATAAACTAATAGCCTAAAAAATAAAATTAAACCGGAGTCCTTAAAAATAATTCTACGTTAACTAAAACCATCCAAATTATAATTACAAGTCATGCCCGCCCATCGAGCGGGCTTTGAAGTCTAGTATATATATATATATATATATATATATATATATATATATATATATATATATATATATATAGTTTTTTTTGCATCAAGATTGCCACTAAAAAATAAAGATGAGGTAGGTGTGGCATGAAAAATGTTGTTAATATTTTATTGGTTCATTTTGCTTGATGTTGAATTATATTATGGTTTGTCAAGGTTGCCACCCCCTTAAATTGCGTGAAAAAAAGACAAATGTAGCTGTCAGAATTTTATAGCTCGAAACTTAAACATATGTTTACTTCTTTATTTATAAGTTAGTCTATGAATGCAATGGAGTTGTCTTTTTTATAAATTAGTGTGATGAATTGTTTTGCTGAATTTAACTTTCAGGCAGAGGTGAGCTTCTTGGGACGGCTTGCTCATCCAAATATTATTAGTCTCTTGGGATACTGCAGCAATAAACACGAATGCTTGCTTGTTTATGAGTACATGGCCAACAAAAGTTTTTATGGCTTTTTAATAACAAGTAA
This sequence comes from Artemisia argyi, assembly GCA_030686995.1. Taxonomy (NCBI): domain Eukaryota; kingdom Viridiplantae; phylum Streptophyta; class Magnoliopsida; order Asterales; family Asteraceae; genus Artemisia; species Artemisia argyi. The sequence continues at coordinate 43,616,559 of CM060709.1, read as the reverse complement.
ACTATGTTGGGATCTCTTTAAAACTATCAATCAATTTTTCTTCTACTTGAAATCAGCATGACTGCATGCAATCAGTTATATATGTAATATGAATTACTTTGCAGATGGACCTAATGTACCAAATACTGCTGAACCACTTTCATGGGGAACGAGACTTATGATAATGATAGGAGTAGCACGTGGACTGACTTATTTGCATTCCTCACAAAATCAAGTCATGTTCCGTGATGTAAAAGCTAGTAATATATTATTGGATAAAGTACTTACTCTTTATGTCTATGACTTGATGTTGGTGATCAAACCACTTTGATAATTCTGGTTTTGTGCCATCAAGTAAATAACATATTTTACTCTCTTATTCCAGGACTTTACTGCAAAACTTGCAGACTTTGGTTTGGCGAAATCTAGCCCTAAAATAGGGGAGTCACATGTTAGCACACGGGTTATGGGAACCATGGGTTATGCAGACCCAACGTATATGTTAACAGGTACGTTCCAGAAATAAATGAAGTGACATTAAGAAACTCTGCAATAGTCATATGTGGCTGGGAGAGAGTAACATTACATTGTTGTTATAATTTTTATTTTTTTTAATTGTGAAACAGAGCATCATTCTTGCAAGAAGCATAACAACAAATATTTCAGATAATAGATTTTAAAAAATCATCATACACATGACTATTTGTTGCTTCAAAATGTGTATTTCTACAAGAATACTTTATTTTCAATAGAATAATCAAGCGATGAGATACAAAAGTTAAGGCTTCTACTTGAGAACCTGATCATTGGGCACACGACAATGGCTATTTCATCTTTTTTTTATATAAAAGAACCACATTTTAAATGTAAACAACACACTTCAATGCTACAGGTCATTTGTGTGTGAAGAGTGATATCTACGGTTTTGGAGTAGTGTTGCTAGAAACTCTAACAGGCCTGCGAGTGCTAGATAATATGCGGCCCGCTAAAAAGCAAAATTTGGTCGAATGGGCTCGTCCCGTTCTAGGAACTAGAAAAAAGCTAAAGAAAATAATTGATCCCCGCCTTAAACAAAATTAGCCCCTAGAAGGTGCTATTAGGTAAGCTGCACTTGCATTAAGATGTCTTGAAGCATGTTCCAAAGACAGGCCTTCAAGTGAAGAAGTCTTGCAGAGTTTGGAAGAAATATATGCTGCTAAGGAATAATCTAAGGACAGTTAGCCATACCAATGTAAGATACTAGACAACACTTCAATATGCTTAAAATTTTCTATATACTTCTCAATTTCTCATCTGTTGGGAGATATAATTCAGGTGTCAAATGGAGATATTTAAATGTATGCATTCTCATTTGTTGGTTATGGCTTCTTTGTTACTTTTGAAATGCGTGTTTATGAGATGTTACAACACAGACTTGTTTTGATACATTGGGCTGGGGTAGATCGAGATCCATACATAACAAGGGCTTATGTAGACTAATGGGGTGGGTATGTTCAGGTCCAAAATATTGGGCCCACTTGGAATTCAGTTGCAACACATGCTAAACAAGTAGGTGGCCCCATCATCTGTCCAAGAGCAGGCCCATTATTTGCCAAAGATCATGTGGCCCATTTACTTTTATATGTGTTATTTATTCATTATTTGTTGGTTTCAAAACACTGACTCGAGATGAATATACAATCTAACTTTAGGTACTTGTTCAGTTATTTGGGAGCTTATGCATGTGGATGAAAACATGGTCTTGTGGATCCCACTGTTTTAACATTAAAGATAAGACAATTTAGCAAGGAGATATATTAAAAGATAGAGATCAGAACAACATTTTATGTGGATTTTCTATAATTCTACCATTTTGTAAGTTGACTGCCATTCATTTCAATTTCTACTTAATCTACTTTATCAATAATCATGTTTGTTTAACTGTATGCGATTTCAAATATTCTTCTTCATCAATAATCTACTTTCTCGTCAGCAATATTTGTTGGGAGGTGGGAATAGTCAATGTTGATGTCTATACTATTAGGGCCCACCTCTCTTTCCATAAAGAAGACTATAATCTTGTAAGTTGACTATCATCCTTTATTATCAACATCCAGTTATGAATCACCCATTTTAATCTCTACCATAATCCGCATCATCAATAGCTATGTCGGTTGCTTCTGAACCATCCACCTCCTCATCTGTTCAATTGTCTGAACAATGCCGTCACTTCACACTTTTTGATATTCTGTTAGCAACAAATAACTTTGATGAGTCTTTGGTAATTGGAAGGGGTGGATTTGGAAAAGTATACAGAGGTACCATCTTTAATGGATCTGCAAAAGTTGTTGCTGCGATTAAACGGTTGGATCCTAGCTCAAATCAGGGGGCACCCGAGTTTTGGGCTGAAGTTGAGATGCTTTCAAAGTTGCGGCACTGTAATCTTGTCTCTTTATTTGGTTATTGTAATGATGAGAAAGAGATGATCATTGTATATGAATATATGCCCAATGGAACACTTGAAGATCATCTTCATAAATTTGGTACACCTCTTTCTTGGCTTCAAAGACTCAAGATTTGCATAGGTGCTGGTCGCGGGTTACACTATCTTCACACTGGTACAGGGATTGATGTAGGGGTCATACATCGTGATGTCAAGACCTCAAATATTTTGTTACAGGAATCCTGGGCAGCGAAAATTTCAGATTTCGGGTTGTCCAAAATAGGCCCAACAAATCAGCCATCGACTTGTGTTAACACACTTGTTAAAGGCACTTTTGGATATCTTGATCCCGATTATTATACAACTGGAAAGCTGACAAGGAAGTCTGATGTTTATGCTTTTGGGGTGGTATTGTTAGAAGTGCTTTGCCGGAAGCGTGCAGTGTTTGATATTGATGGACAAGCTTTTAATTTAGCGATATGGGCTCAAGAATCTATCAAAGAAGGCAATGTGAAAAATATCATAGATCCTTATTTAAGGGGTCAGTTATCCTCAAAATGTTTGAAGGAGTTTGTTCGAATTACAGAGAGATGTTTGAACAACAGTCCGAAGAAGCGTTCCACCATGGCTGAGGTTTTGTTCAATCTTGAGTCGTCTATACTGAACTTGCAAGCGAAATTCAATAAATCGGTGCAACATGGAGGCAGAACAATACTCGTTAGATTGATTAATTTGCTTCCATTTTCCTCAAACAGAGATGACACTGGTATTTCAAGCTCCTCATGAATATTTGCACATATTTATTATAAAATGTGTGTGCATCCATCTTGGCATAAATTAGCAGAACATCAATGATAATACAGAAAGTTAACTCTGCTTCTAACTTGTTTCCATAGCTTCATTGTTCTTATTTCAAACCCGGTCCATGATAATTTTCTCTGTTGAGTCTGCATGTGCCACTAGTTTTATTGTTTCAACCAAGGTTGTAAAAATCGCTAGGCGCTAGTGAGGCGGTCGGGTAGGGCCTAGCGATTAATCAGTTAGGCGGGGATTAATCGGATTGGAATTTTTATGCTTAAAATTATAATTTTAGATATTATATTATATTATATGTATTAGATAAGCATAATGCATCAAAGTTCAAATATTTCAAGTGTTCAAATATAAACATAATACATAATTCTTCAAAGTTCAAAGTCAAACTTAGATATTACTCGGTTTGTTGACCATTTTTAAGCGATCTTTGACTGATTTTGTCTGATTAATCGGTTTGTTGACCGATTTTTTAGCGATTTGACTAATTTTTAAGCAATTTTGTTGATCGATTTTTAAGCGATTTGTCCGATTATTCCGATTAGACCGAATTTGTCTGATTAATCGATTTGTTGACCGATTTTTAAGCGATCATTGACAAAAACGATTAAATAGGCCGATTATGATAAATCAAGGCGCTTAGTGAGCGATCAACGATTATGTGGGGATTAATCGGCCGCCTGGGCCGATTTTTACAACAGAGGTTTCAACATTTACATTTATCTAATCTGAGCCAAATGATAGACGTCATTTCTTCCTCTTCTTTGCCACCTACTTTCTTGTACAATTCCTCTAATTCTTTTGTTGCTTTACTTACTACTATGTATGTTCTCTCTTAGATAATTCATTCATCGATATGTTCACTGAACATCTAATAGTTTCCAACAAACCTTGGTTTTTCGCGATATAACTTTGTAGCTCCTTTTCAACCACTTTATGTCTTTAGTTTAGCATGTATTTTATCTAAAGACCTATCACAGTTTGGTGCCTGGTCATTCTAACCCTGGCAGGAGATTTATACATGAGATTAAAAATGAGCTTTTGAAGGGATTGAAAGCTATCTTTTGAAGCGATTGAAAGCTATCTTTTGGGAGTAGAGGTCAGGGCTTTTTGTTTTTCAGGATATATCTTGGACATGAGATTGTTCTTGTAAACATATCTTCCATAAATTTCAGCCAAGTCAAGATTTTTGACATGGTTTGCATTTCTTAAGCCTTGATTAAAGCTTAGCCACTTTATGGGAAGACTGTTTGAAAAGCCTATATTAATCTCATGTTTAGACAAAGTGACGCCATCATTAACAAACTCATTCATCAAAGTGGTGTAGGTTTGTGAGAGAGTTTCTTGCTCTTTGGCTTTGAAAGACTGATACTCAAGTTTTAAGTCCATGTCCCTGTTTTCCTTGGTATTAGAGGGTCCTTCATGACTTAAGATAAGATCTGTCCATGTTTGTTTAGCAGTTATATCATTGGTAGGCATGGTATAATGATACACTTAAGTCTTTGGTCAAGATTGACCACTCTTCTCTCACATCATTCCATTGAGGTTCTTGTTTGTCAAAACCATCATTGGTTTTTGGCTGATACGGACCATCATTTAGGCATTTGACTAAATATGGTTCCAGCCATTTATGGATCTCGATTTTAAAAAACTTTTTAGGGTTTTGATATGTTTTTATAACATGTTGTTCCCAAATACTTGGTAAATAACTGCTAATGAGTTAACACGAGTATAATGACTACTTAACAAGCATACCATACATTGGTTTAAAACAGCTAAAGCATAATAATTCTTTTTTCAATGTTTAATTCTTATTAGAAGATTATTCAAAGAATTATACCAAGTGTTTGTGGAATAAACACTTGGGATTGAATGACAATGTATGTGTTTCATCCTCTTACTAAACTTAAACACAAAACCAAAGTTAAGTGTTTAAGTAAGAACTATGCTCAATTCATGGTGCACATGGAGGTTTACAAGAACCTTCTTTTATCAAAAGTAAAGGAGGGCCTTGGTTTAGAATCGCTAAATCGAAGAATGACTTAAGTGAGATTGGAATTGATCTCCATTCGATGTTTAAAAAGAAGATCGGAAATGGTGAAGACACGCATTTTTGGTTAGACGTGTGGGTAGGCAACTCATCTCTTAAGGATTCCTACCCATGTTTGTTTCGTCTTGAATCCATCCAAGATTGTCGAGTATGTGTTAGAGCCCCAACTCTATAAACGCCCCTGGATCTATAACTCCGTATGTGCTTTTTAACCAGCCCAACCCTCCAACTGGGCCGCCTGCTAGTATAGATCCAACTTCACCTTCTGGTCTTTTGTTTCATTGGCAGTGGAGAAGGCAATTAAGGTCTTCTGCTAAATTAATTGAGCTTCAAGATCTCCAAAGCCTGCTCTCGAACATGTCTCTCTCAACAAGCCAAGATAAATGGGAGTGCATGTCGGATCCATCAAGATGTTCCACTGTAAAAGGCATGCGAAATTACATCACCAACTCCTCCATTCCTTTGAACTTTACTCACACAAGATGGAATAAACTTGTTCCTTTGAAAGTTAATATTGCTTCATGGAGAATTGAAAGATTGAGAATTCCAATAAGAGTCAATCTTGACCGGAGAGGTATTGACTTACACTCGATTAGGTGCCCGGTGTGTGACGAATATCTCGAAACGGAAGAACATTTGCTTGTGAATTGCTCCGTTGCAAAGGATACATGGTCGGAGGTTCTCAAATGGTGGAAAGTCGAATACATTCAAATCCGCAACCTGAATGATGTCTTCACTATCGCAAATCAAACAAACTTTTCTACAACAAATGTTATGCTTTTTGATGCCGTTGTCCAATCAACTCTATGGCCTTTGGCGCTTTCGAAATGAGTCCACGTTTAACCTAAAACGTCCAAGCCAAAGTCTCATTCTCAATGACATCAAGCTTCTCACATATTCTTGGATTTCAAATAGATGTAGGAAAGCCTCGATTAATTTGATAGAGTGGTGTTGTAATCCATGTAACGCTTTGTTAAGCCCATAGCTGCTTGCTAGGGCCTTTTTATTTATTTATATATTTATACATAATAAAATGCCGTTCAAAAAAAAAGTAAGAACTATGCTAACCAATAGAGAGGAACTCTAGGATTTGGTTCTACTTTGGAGAAGGAAAATGGGCTCTTGAAATTGTTCAAAGCTTTAAGTACAAGACATACATTTTCCTTTCGTTACAATCTCCTATTTATAAGCAGGAACAACGTGGATACCCATGTGGTAAAAGATATGTGTCATCTGATGTTACCAGACATACTTTAGTTGTACCAACAATGACACCTTTTGTACTTTATACCATTTATAGTACTTCATTGACTTTTTATAAGTGCTTTTGAACTTATCTCTTCAAGAAGTTTCCCGCCCAAACATTCAGACACTTACTCATCAGAGTTAACTAAGTCTTCAACAGTGTTGTAAAAATCGGTCATGGCGGCCGATATATCGGCGCCATGGCGGTTGGCAGCGGTCCATCGCCACGCCAAATCACATATCAGTCTCAGTTTACGGCAGTCAAAATCGGTCAAAATTGGCATTCAAAATCGATCTAAAAAGCGAATAACAAGTACCTACCTTAGATCTATTATCAAGATCTTGAAAGCACAACTTCCTGTGTGAAGGTATTATGGGAAAGATGATTGTGGCTGCCTGCATAGTTTTTGTTGAAATGAAATAATCATTTTTGTGGTAGATCTATAATCATCGTTGTGTTTGATGTGTAAGAAAGATGGAAGCTGCGATTATTTGGAGTCTGTGAGATTAGGGTTGTGCAAATGAGAGACAAATTAGGGTAAATCTTATTTATATCCTACATTACAAGGTTAAGTGTAGAAAGGTTATTTGACTTTTGGGCCTAGACTTCACTTAACCGAACTATGGGTTGTTTATTGGGCTTATACGATTTTTATTCAAGGCTATTGTTGGGTTGCGAGATTCCCTAGGAGAAGATAATGTGGTTATTGACTTATTTTGTTAAGCTATTGCTAATATTTATTTTTTAAAGAATAAATTCCTTTATAATTTATGGTCCCGACGAGAAATCGATATATCGCCGCCAAGACCGATATGGCGCTTGAAGGGGGTTGACCGCTACGGTACCGCCGACCGATTTTTACGACCGCATCAGTGGATGCGAGGATCTTTCAGGGAGTCAGTATGTTATTTTCATCACACACTTACTCCATCACTCTGGTCTTGATTCTTGGTCTTCATTCTCTAAGATCCGCCTCATAAGGTGATGAGTCTTTCTTCGTGAGACTCTAAAGAATACATTGGATGTTATATACATCAGAGACTAGTATTTACTTAGGGTATCTATCATTCAAATACTAAGGAAGTTTGGGCTCTGAGTTGACCCAACAGATATATATGTAAAGTTAAGCATATCAGTATAAATATAAACCTATCATAAACACCAAAATAATATGTATAAAGACGTTATGCCCAATAATCAACCTCATGTTGGTTTAGTTGACAATTGAAAATATTAATCATCTTTAACTAGACTAAGCATGCACATATATCACATATCACTGTTGGGCAGAAACGTAGCATATAGGCAGACTATTATGATAATATATATTGTTCAAGTTATTGTACAAATAGCCATTGGGTTCATTGAGTGGTAAAATGAACAATTTTATAATATGGCATGAATAAACTCGTATATTAATCTAAATAACCATTCGTTGGAATGACTATCTATATATATTAACATAAAAGTTATCATTTAACATTAACAAATTCAATAAATTATGAATGTGATAATTTCATCAACTAGTGATCATATATGCAAACTATTATTAAGCATATAGACATATAGCAGTAGAATTCTACAAACAATTATCACATATTATCATATCGAATCATGAATTTATATAGCATGCATGATTTCATGTATTTATCAATTTATATAGAATGCAATTCTTGTATATCGGATCATGAATTTACTTATTGTTTGGTAATGCATTAAGAGGACCACCAAATCAACCGACTTTCATTTAATTATTAAATTGGGCTATTCAATTGACTAAGAGCACATGGTGTAGTAACTCAAGAGGTGAGTTATGCCTTAACTTGCACTGCATTAAGGCCAAGTTACCACACCGTGTTGGTGAGTTAAGGGGCTGCGTTAAGGCCAAAGTTACCATGGTAATGATGCGTTAAGCAGCCGCGAATAATTTTATTTTTATTTTTATTTTTTAATTTTATTTTTTTAAAATATATTTCCGCCCCCTATAATGGCTATGTGACCGTAAAATCCCAGTCAAATAATTCGTCACAAAACCTACTATCACAAAATTATGAGGCGATCATATATATGATCACAGATTGATTAATTTTGCTTTCATATATATCAATCACAGATTAATTTATTTACTTGTCAAATAATTAGTTGTTATTTCATACATGAGATTTAAATTGCTCTTGATGTCACATGTTATAATTTAATCATAGATAAGATCAATCTCATGTAATCTAATCACATATCAAGAACATTAAAATAAAATTACATCATGATAAAACTGACCGGAGATTAGGATTGTATGATGAAGCCATAACATTAGGGCTAGTCAATTCCGTTAGTAATATCGACAATCTGATGGAGGGATTTCTCACTAGTAATTGGTGTTTTTGAGAGAGTTTGTTATTTTGACAAGATACAGATAAAAGAACGCAAACCCGGAATATATGTTTGTTATGGTGTTACTTCCATCGAGTAACTGCCTATGTTAGTTAGGGTAGATTATGTCAGTAAGGCACAATTGAGAGTCTAAATGGTAAAAGCCACATCTAAAGGGATTAATTCTAACAACAAACCCTCATTTAGAAATGAGACTAGTTTGGTCATGTATGATAAATCACATTATCTGACGTCTTGGTAACGAAATTTTAAATAAGCAAATCAACAAACTAAGCGCTAGCTTTATTTAATGAGAAATGATATATGGACCTAAACTCAAGCCTAATTGTAGATCTAAATACAAGTGTCAACATCGCGACGGGTTGTAAAATAAGTGGGTCCCTACCTGCGGTCATCATGATAACACTTGTTTTTAGGCCTACAAGGCCCAAGTTTAGGTCCATATATCATTTCTCATAATCTATTATTATATGCTAAACTAACCGTGGTATTGTAATCCTAATCCTTATCCTAAACCGACTCATATACAAAACCAACGAAACTGATATTTATCAAAAACCAGTTTTACCAAACAAACCTTGTAGTTTAAATCACTAACTTTAACATTAAGCAATACTACATAAGCAAGAAACAGGTCATGAGGTGATCACAATATCACATTAACCCAATTAAAAAATATATTTAATCCACAGGCTTTAACATTACTGATTATAAAACAAGGTTAAAGACTAAAAATGTTTCATATACTTATATATTAAATTCATTATAAACTAGCAGGGTACACGCGCGTTGCAGCGGCGGGTACCTTGAAATATAATTTTCCGGTGAATCATGTATTTTAGTTTATTATGTTGTTTTTTGACAATTTACATTTACGGATATCAAGAATTTCGTTTATCCCATGTCCGTTCGGGCTCGAGCCCGTTTGGCTCGTGCCCGTTCGGACTTGAATATTTGTATAATATGCTTTACTATTTGTATTAGTGACATTTAATAATTGTGTTTGAGTTGCTTGTATAATATGCTTGCTAAGTTGTATTTCTTATGTAAGGGGTGTTTTAATAACTGCATTAAATGTGTGTTATTGACCAGTTAATTACTATAATTGACTACATTAAATATCTTAACCACATTAATTGTGTTTTAATTGTATTTCTACTATAATAAGCGATGCTTAATTAGTTATACTTTGAGCTTAATAACTTGTAATTATATTTAATGTTAAAAAAATGTGTTTTAGTTACTTGTACTTTTAGCTTTATAATTTGGATTGCTGAATTTAAAGAGTTTCTATATTAAGTAGGCCTTAATGCTTTATAATATAGTAAGATAATAACCAAACGACTCATCTGGCATAATATGACGGTTGATCCTTTCCCCTTTTAGCATGACTTATTTGAATTGTATAACACAATCCAAATTACCCTTATAGGCAGCTTGCCAAAAACCATGCATCAATCTTGTAACACACCCACATATGCTGATTCTTTTTGCAGAGTTCTTAGGAATCGATGCCAGACCAAATACATTCAGTTATGCAGAATTGAGAACTGCAACAGATGATTTTAGTGCTTCAAATAAGCTTGGCCAAGGAGGTTTTGGACCCGTTTACAAGGTAATTTATACTTTTACACAAGAATCCATTTTTTCTTCTCGAAGTTGTACGGAACCATAATTAGTCCTTAATTATTCTTTTTTTTATGGTAAAGGGAACACTTGATGATGGGAGAGTAATAGCTGTTAAACAACTCTCGACAGACTCTCACCATGGCAAGAGCCAGTTTATGGCTGAAATTGCAATAATATCTGCTGTCCAACATCGTAACCTTGTGAAACTGTATGGATGTTGTATTCAAGGAAAAAAACGACTTCTTGTTTATGAGTATCTCGAGAACAAGAGTCTTGACCAAGCATTATTCGGTAAGTACAGTTTTAGACATGAATTGAGAAAAGTAAACTCCAAAGTTATAAATAGTGCAGTTATTGAACATCTGGGGTCTCTGTGATGCAGGAAAGAGCAAGTTGTCTCTTAGCTGGTCTACTCGGTTTGAAATATGTTTGGGGGTAGCACACGGTCTCACAAATTTGCATGAGGAATCACGCATACGTGTTGTACATAGAGATGTTAAAGCTAGTAATGTTCTGCTTGATTCTGAATTGAACCCCAAGATCTCAGATTTTGGGTTAGCCAAACTTTTTGATGACAAGCAAACACACATAAGTACTCGTATTGCGGGAACAATGTAAGACCAATATATATATATATATATATATATATATATATATATATATATATATATATATATATATATATATATATATATATATATATATATATATATATATATATATATACATATTGCTTTTCTACTGTAAAAAAATAAAATATGAGTTATTTGAGTAATAATAATTTGACATGAATTTACTCATTTGTTATGTAGTGGATATATGGCGCCGGAGTATGCAATGCTTGGATACCTTACGGAAAAGGCTGATGTGTTTGCATTTGGAGTTGTGGCTTTAGAGATCATCAGTGGCAGGCCTAACTCGGATTATAGTTTGGATGATGCTAAAATATATCTTCTTGAAAGGGTATGTTTTATCTTCCTCATTAATCCCTATTCCCTAATGCAGCTCGTAGCAAACTCATTATTTGACCTTACATAATCAGACTTAAAATTAAATTTTGTGTATCTTAACATAATTAATTAGACATAATCAGACTTATTATTTGACCTTACAATAATCATATAACAAGTTTCAAAATGTAACTCCGAACACCCCATAATACTCTTCAATGTAAAAATAGACGATATTACTTCTATCATAATAGCACTCATTTTAACACTTAACATTTGTTATGATTTTAGGCATGGAACCTACATGAAGCCAATAATGAACTTGAGTTGGTGGATGAAGAATTATCTGAATTCAATGAGAATGAAGTAAAAAGAATGATGAGAGTAGCCATTTTATGCACACAAACCTCACCAATGCAACGACCATCAATGTCACGAGTGATAGCAATGCTTTCAGGAGATATAGAACCAACTGGTGTTATTACTCGCCCTGAGTACCTTAATGATTCTACAATGTTTCAAAGTTCTCCCACAACTTCTGGTACCGATTCTTCTGAACCAGGTACAAGTACAAGTCACTCCGTTGCAACACCTGCTGATGCTTCTAGAATGATTCTTCATGATATCATTGGAGAAGGTAGTTGACGGCGATGGTGACTAGAGACTGGTGTTCTTTCTCGGGGATTTTTTGTGTGTGGATAATTTAGACATATTTGTAAAGTACACTGTTTATAAATTTTCTTGCTTGAAACTTGTTGATGCATAATCTGGCACGGGCTGGATTCAACGACTCTCCCTGGGCCGTTCGTCGTCTTCTCGAGCCCTGAGTAGACCTGTCAACAAAGAGAACCCGTTAGGAGTGGACCCGAGGCCGTAGCCCCGGGATCCACCTCCGACGGTCAAGTTAGTATTGATGCGATATAGCATACAAGAATCAGGTTTAGAGTAACCTGTTCTATAGGGCATGGATTAGGGTTTAGGCGTAGAGTGGGCCGCTGTCTTTCAGGCCTGGCCCATTCCTGCCCAGTCCAGACTATACGTCCACAAAACTGAAAAGTGAAAGTAGATGATAACACTGAAATGAAACGATATCAGAGAGAATGCGGATTCTTTTCTGAACTAATAAATTTTCTTTTCTTGTAACACACTCACATGCTCTTTTTACGTTGTTCATAGGAATCGACGCCAGACCAAATACATTCAGTTATGCAGAATTAAGAACTGCAACAGATGATTTCAGTGCTGCAAATAAGCTTGGCGAAGGAGGTTTTGGACCTGTTTACAAGGTAATTTATACTTTTACACAAGAATCCATTTTTTCTTCTCGAAGTTGTACGGAACCATAATTAGTCCTTAATTATTCATTTTTTATGGTAAAGGGAAAACTTGATGATGGGAGAGTAATAGCTGTTAAACAACTCTCGATAGCCTCTCACCAAGGCAAGAACCAGTTTATGGCTGAAATTGCAACAATGTCTGCTGTCCAGCATCGCAACCTTGTGAAACTGTATGGATGTTGTATTAACGGAGAAAAACGACTTCTTGTTTATGAGCATCTCGAGAACAAGAGTCTTGACCAAGCATTATTCGGTAAGTACAGTTTTAGACATGAATTGAGAAAAGTAAACTCCAAAGTTATAAATAGTGCAGTTATTGAACATCTGGGGTCTCTGTGATGCAGGAAAGAGCAAGTTGTCTCTTAGCTGGTCTACTCGGTTTGAAATATGTTTGGGGGTAGCACACGGTCTCACATATTTGCATGAGGAATCACGCATACGTGTTGTACATAGAGATGTTAAAGCTAGTAATGTTCTGCTTGATTCTGAATTGAACCCCAAGATCTCAGATTTTGGGTTAGCCAAACTTTATGATGACAGGCAAACACACATGAGTACTCGTGTTGCGGGAACAATGTAAGACCAATATATATATATATATATATAGTTATTTGAGTAATAATAATTTGACATGAATTTACTCATATGTAGTGGATATCTTGCGCCGGAGTATGCAATGTGTGGACACCTTACGGAAAAGGCTGATGTGTTTGGATTTGGAGTTTTGGCTTTAGAGATAATCAGTGGCAGGCCTAACTCGGATTCGAGTTTGGATGATGATAAAATCTATCTTCTTGAATGGGTATGTTTTATCTTCCTCGTTAATCCCTATTCCCTAATGCAGCTTTTAAAAAACTCATTATTTGACCATACATAATCAGACTTAAAACTAAATTTTATGTATCCTAACATAATTAGACATAATCAGACTCATTATTTGACCTTACAATAATCATATAACAAGTTTCAAAATGCAAATCCGAACACCCCATAATAGTCTTCAATGTAAAAATAGATGATATTACATCTATCATAATAGCACTCTTTTTAATACTTAACATTTGTTATGATTTTAGGCATGGAACCTACATGAAGCCTATAATGAACTTCAGTTAGTGGATGAGGAATTATCTGAATTCAACGAGAATGAAGTAAGAAGAGTAATGAGAGTCGCCCTTATATGCACACAAACCTCACCAATGCGACGACCATCAATGTCACGAGTGATAGCAATGCTTTCAGGAGATATAGAACCAACTGGTGTTATTACTCGCCCTGAGTACCTTACTGTAACACCCCCAATTCATGGTTGCAGCGGAATTCAAACTGGGTGTTACTCGACGGCACATTAGTCACAATGATAGAAAACGAACTCCAATTGAGTCGTTTTAAAAGATGTATCATTCAAATTATATAAATATCAGAGATTACAAAATGAGGTCCCAATTGGTTCCATGTTTACAATGTATAATAAATGAGTTTTGAATGATAATAAAATTTATAGCCCTCTTGAGTATCCGTGCCCTTCTGTGCCATCCTTGATCGTCATGAACCTGAAATACATGCTTGAGAGGTCAACACAAAGGTTGAGTGATATTCATAGAGTTTGTTTAATGTTTGAACACAATATGTTGGTAGTGTGAGCTATAGACTCACACCAATGTTTGGAAACAAAACAGGTAGGCTACGTTATTATACGCCCGGAACATGTATTATACACTAAGCTTATGACACCATAACGTTAACGTGTACCAATATCGATCGGCAGATTTATCCCGGTAGGTACTTTGCTAACATACCTAAATCTCAAATATTATTGCATTTGTTTGAACTTAGCCAATACAAATGGGATTCGTCAATCCCAATAGGCCTATTAATAATATTCGCGCTCACTATTGCTAGTGATTAAATGGTTCATAATAAAGGATATCGGTTTAGCAAGGTTGGTACTTAGTGATAATAAAACAATCAGGTAAGCATACAATTTAAAAACATTGTGCTCGGTTATAAATAGCATGTATTCCCCCCAAGGGTTTGTGAAACAATTAAGTAATCGAAAGTGGGGCTATGAACTCACCTTAAGTAAGATAGCAAGTAATGAAGGTAATGGTCGGATCGTGTAGGTTCTATGAGCAACCTATAATAGAATGTCGCGACTTAGGATTGGAGTAAATAATATGAAGTAGTGCCTATATATATATCTTGCATTATAGTCCATGATGTGGTATGATGTATATTGTAAGTCCTTGAAAGAAAAGATTCATGAAACATGTATGTTTTGTATATCGTTTACTACCGTTCGGGCCGACATAATTCAGAAGTCATGTTAGTAAGCGTTCGAGGAGCCAGGACACTTTAACTCGTAAATCCACAACTCAACTCGACGGCTTACATAATGAACTCCTCACATGAGGCTCCCTACTATTGTAGTAGTTGATGAAATATATAGATATAAGTTTTGATCCGAAAGGTTACATGTCCGATATTTGAATCAACTTAGGAAAGTTTATTTGTACATGAAGATTGTTATTAGGGGTAGTTTCATAAGTCTTGAATGACCATTTTCTCTTGGTAAAATCTCATGGTTTCCTTTTAAGTGAAGTAGATCCAAATTGCTTGTTCATGTTATCGCCTAACTCATTGTTTCATGTTTACGCCTATGTAAGTTGTTATGGTCATTTCGTCATGGCCTAGCCATGACCTTTGGTCCTTGTTCCAAGGTCATGAGACTCAACCTTGGTTCTAGTCATGTTTGTGGTCTTGATTATAGGTCATAAGACCTCTTGTTCCTTTCAAAGTATAACCATAATCTAGTGACTTTCGCCTAAAAATGGGCTGTTTAGAATTTGAAGAATTTTATCACTCGGAAAGCGTTTTTAGGGCTCGAGCTTCTTTGATCCTGAACGAAAACGTCGTTTCGGACAACTTTCGTGTTTTAACTTTTTGATGAATCGGACCAGAAGTGGGACTTTCAAAACCCAAATTTGATCAGGAAGCTATTTGGCAGTTTTGCCGGAAATCTTTGGTAATTTCAAATCGCCATAACTTTTGACTCGTATACTCGTTTTGGGTGGTTCAAATTGCTATGGTTTCCTTGTTAAGTCCTCTACTGTAATATGTAATGATCCAACATCATATTTTTACCATTTTGATCAGGTCTTACCAAGAAAGTCACTAGTTTACTTGTTTTAGTAACTTGTTGTAACAATCAATAACAATAACTTGTTTTGGTCATTTTTATACATCATGGACATGATAACAAGACAATATATAGCACAAATAATATGTAAATAACATGAACATGATTATTTAACAAGAATCAAGTTAGGGTTTGGCTCACAACTTTTGGCTTTCAAAGATGAAAGGAAGTTAACATGTAAGGATAGGACTTTGATAGACTTGCTTCAACCCACTTCACTTCATGCAATCTTTCTACTCTTGTAATCTTGAAAGAGAGATGATGAAAATATAGGTGACTTGAGTGGATTCAAACTCAAGAGAAATCACCAAAGTTTCTAAGGATTTGAAGTAGTTTTGATGAATCAAAACTAAACTAGGGTTTATGTATGGATATTGCACTTGATTTCTTGGATGGAACTTGAAGTAAATGAGCTAAGGATGAGATGATGGTGTATTTTTATGTGTGTGGGTCGTTTGAATGGCCAAGGAGGGGAAGGAGAGGCATTTATATGCAAATGAGGAGGTTACATTGTTGACTAGTCAACACTTGGAGGCCAAGTTGAACACATGTTCACATCTTAAGGCTCCTAGCATGAGATTAAGACACACAAGGCTGAATTCCCCCTCCCTAGGTCGTTTCCTAAGCTTGGAGAGCAAGGGTGTGGACTTTTCTTGGTATTATCCAAGATACTTGGTTAGTTTTGACTCCGAGAAATGCCAATCGTAAATGATTAAGCCTCAAAACGTAAAACCGGGTGTCGTAAAATTATGGAACTTGAAAGTATTGATAAACATGTCAATAAGTTCCATAATAAAATATAAAATGAGTGGTAGGTTCCATTTGGGTGCTAAAACCCTGCTAAAAACTGGAAACACGGGTCTAAAACGCGTAATTCGCGTAAAACGCTGAATATTGCGTAAAATTGAGAAAAGTAAAATGTTACTTTTCTTATGTGATAAAAATGATTTAAAATGACTTATAATGTCTAGACTGAGCTCAGTCTAGTGTCGGTTGGTATTAAATGTCTTTTAGACATCAAACCGTAAGCCTAAAAAATCACGAAATGACTTATAACATCAAGGGATCATTTTTGGTCAATGGAGGAGGGAAAGAATATGTTGACTTTTTCTAATAAGTTGAAAACTCAAAAAGTCTTAGAAACGCGTTTTGTGGTCTCACGGTTAATCGCCCAAATGGTTAAGCGTGCTCATGCGAGAGTAGTACAGGCATGGGTGACCTGCTGGGAAGTTTTTGGTCATATTTTTCTCAGTCACGATTAATTCTCAAATAAATCATGAGTGTGTCAAACATTTTTCCGATGTGGGGTCACCTGACGGGATTGAATTTTGTCGTGCGTAGAATTTCTGAATGACGTTTTACCCTAAAACGTGTAATTCCTTAATAACTTTCACGAAAATGATCTGACGAATGTCAAACATTTAATTTGCCATGGAAATGATTTATCACTCGAGAATATCAAATAAAAATCAACTTTCGGGAAAGTTTCGGGAAAAATGAATAGTAAAAGTGAATAGTGAAATTTTCCGGGAAAAATTAATTAACCTGAAAATGCGAATTGTTACACTTACTCGTTTTTAAATATAATGATTCTTCAACGTTTCAAAGTGCTCCCACAACTTCTGGTACTGATTCTTCTGAACCAGGTACAAGTACAAGTCACTCTGTTGCAACACCTACTGATGCTTCTAGAATTATTCTTCATGATATCCTTGGAGAAGGTAGGTGACGGTGACTAGAGACGGTTGCAACACCTACTGATGCTTCTAGAATGATTCTTCATGATATCCTTGGAGAAGGTAGGAGACGGTGACTAGAGACAGCTGTTCAAAACAAATGGAAGATGTTACCTATATGTGGGAGTAAATATGAGTTGGAATATGTGACTGTTGTCCCAGCCGTGTATCAATATGAATCGGTTTTTGGTTGAGTCAAATGTAAAATGCAAACAAGTATAAACTATAGATAACTTATTATTTGTCTAACCATTGTAATAATACGTATTCACAAATACTTATAGGTTTCCAAATGGTGTAATGAACCATTGTAACCTTTCACTAAAAGTTGTGTCTAGTCCAAATGGGTGTGATGAACCAACATGATGGTTCGGTTAATTCATAACCTAAACGACATGTCCTTTCTAGTAGTCATGGTCCAAACGACATGACCCTTGATAATTTACAGAAATAACTATAATAACTAACTAATCGGTTTTAAAGTTTCTAATGTACACTTCTGGTCCTTCATGTTTTCCAAAAGCAATATCGAGATTATAATCTTGGTTCACATTCTCCTCCTTAATCTTGATCGTTGCTTTGTCCGAGATCTTGAACTCCGAGCATTTGTCTCATAGTTGTAAACTTGAGTCTTGGTAAAGCTTTAGTTAGTATGTCTGCTCTTTGTAGTTCTCCGCTAACGTGTTCCACATTTATATGACCATTCTCTACGCATTCCCGAATGAAATGATAGCGAATGTCTATATGTTTACTCCTTCCATGAAATACTGGGTTCTTCACAAGTGTTATTGCTGATACGTTGTCAACTTTGAGCGTTATCCTTTTTTCTTCCATTCCAGTCAGTTCACTAAGTAAACGTTTTAACCATAAGGCTTGACATGTTGTTGCAGTAGGTGCCATGAATTCTGATTCACATGATGAGAGCGCCACTGTCGGTTGTTTCTGAGTACACCAGGTAATAGGTGACTCTCCAAAGTAAAATACGACTCCAGTAGTTCCTTTTCCTTGATCGGTATTGATTCCATAACTACTGTCACTGTAACCTGTAATCTTGCAGCCGCCTTCCTTCTTGTATATTATTCCATGTTCTTTTGTTCCTTTTACATATCGGATTACTTGTTTTACTGCCTTTAGGTGATGATCCTTTGGGTCTTGCATAAATCTGCTGAGTAGTCCGACTGAGTAACTAAGATCCGGTCTTGTATGTAGTAATTATCTGAGGCTTCCAATTAAGCTTCGGTAATAAGTTGCGTCAACTGGTTCTCCATCTTCCGCCTTGACCAACTTAGTGCCGGGATCCAATGGTATTTTTGTATCATTGCTATCCATCATACTTGTTTCTTTTAGGATCTTGTTAATGTATCCAGTTTGCTTGATTGTAATTTCTCCTCTTGTCTGTGTAACTTCTATTCCAAGGTAATATGCTAGCAATCCTAAATCGCTCATTTCAAACTTTTCTTCCGTCTGGGATTTGAACAAGTCTATTTCCTTCTTCGGAGTGCCCGTGAGTATTAAATCATCTACATATACTCCAACGATAAGTGTTGAGTTCTTGCTTCTCTTCGTGTAGACTGCTTGTTCGAGATTACATTTCTTAAAATCCAATGATTTTAGTGTTTGATCAAGTTTCATATTCCAAGCTCTTGGTGCTTGTCTTAAGCCATACAAAGCTTTTGTTAGCTTGCATACTTTTCCTTGATTTTCTTGTTGAATAAATCCTTCAGGTTGTGTAACATAGACTTCTTCCTTCAATTCTCCATGTAAAAATGTTGATTTTACGTCTAAGTGGTGTACTTGCCATCCATGATGTGCTGCTAGTGCTAATATTAATCGAACTGTCTCTATTCTAGCTACTGGTGCAAATACTTCATCAAAGTCTATTCCTTGTTCTTGTACATAACCTTTTGCTACTAATCTTGCTTTATACTTTATGATCTTCCCTTGTGCATCTCTTTTGGTTTTATAAACCCATTTGAGTCCAATTGCCTTCTGATTTTCGGGCAAAGTAGTAAGAGTCCATGTGTTGTTCTTGTTGATTGAATCTAATTCGACTTTCATGGCCTCAATCCATTTTTCATCTTTTGATGCTTCCTTGTAGTTACGGGGTTCTTCTTCTATGAAGTATAAACTTGAAGTTTCTACTTCATGTGCATGTTGATAGATTTCAGTGATTTCTTTTAACCCTCGTACTGGTCTATGATCATATCTTTCTGAGCTTCCTAATGAGCTTCCAAATGAACTAATAGTAGCTTGTCTTTCACTTTCTGAGTTGGGTTCGTAAGTGTATGTTGGTGGTGTAGTTGGTGATTCTGGATCTGGTATAGCATCTGGTATGTGATCCTCTCCATGATACGTGTTATCAATATTGTCTATGTTGATTGGTGTAGGATTTCCATTATCAACTTCATCTACAACAAAATTAGTCCAAAATGTGTCTTGTGTACTCGTATCATCTTCATTCTTATCCCAATTCCACGGTTTCGTTTCCATAAACTTTACGTCTCTACTAACATGTTTCTTCTTTCTTACTGGATCATATAGCCTACAAGCTTTTGATCCTTCCTCTACTCCTAAATAAACCATCGGTATGCTTCTATCGTCTAACTTCTTCAAGTGAGGTATCGTTATCTTAGCATAAGCTGTGCATCCGAATATTTTAAGGTTTTGTAGATTTGGTTTTCGTTTGTAGAGTGCTTCATATGGTGTTTTATCTTCTAGTGCTCGTGTAGGTACCCTATTTAATATGTAAATGGTGTGCTTGACTGCTTCCGCCCAAAAAGTTAAGGGTAACTTCATCACTTTCATCATACTCCTAGTAGTTGATAACACCGTTCTATTCTTTCTTTCAACTACTCCATTTTGTTGCGGTGAGTATGGTGCTGTTAACTGTCGTGCTATTCCATTGTCTTTACAATACTTATCGAATTCATTTGATGTGAATTCACCACCTCTATCTGTTCTTAGCATTCTTAACTTCAATCTTAACTCCATTTCAACTTTCTGTCTAAATTCCTTAAATGTGTTGAAGGCCTGATCCTTAGATGTTAGAAAATAGGCCCACATGAAACGTGTACAATCATCTACTAGTAAGAAGATGAGTTTCTTTCTGGAATGTGTTGTTGGACTTATGGGACCACAAAGATCTCCGTAAACCAAGTCCAATGGGTTCTTTGATCTGAATTTAGCTTGGTTTGGAAATGGTGTTCTGCTGTGTTTTCCTAATAAACATGCATCACATGCTTGTCCTGCATGATTTATTCTTGGTATTCCTTCAACTAATCCTTTTCTTTTCATCTTGTTGATATCGTCAAAGTTCAGATGACCTAATCTAGCGTGCCATAACCATGCTTGGTTATCCATATTTGCTAAGAGGCATATGGGTGTTTCTATTTGTAATCTAATACTATAAAGTCTATTCTTCGACCTTTCTACCTTCATCAACAACTTCTTGTTCTTATCATACAAAGTCAACTTGTTTCCATCCATGATGATCTTACAACCTATTTCGGTAAGTTGTCCTAGACTAAGTATGTTGCTCTTGAGGTTTGGTATGTAGTAAACATCTGATATTATCTTTTGCTCCTTGTTTCTACATCCTAATAATATAGAACATCTACCCTTTATATCTACATATGATCCATCTCCAAAACAGTCCAGTGATGCTTTCGTCAATATCCTTAAAATGACTTTTGGTTCCTGTCATATGGTTGCTTGCACCATTATCTAAATACCATATGCTGGCGTCTGTTATAGCATACTTTTCGGGTTGTACTTGTCCTTCATTTAACAATACTTCTTCATGTGTAGTCATTAATAGTGATGGTTCATCGTCTTCATAGATAAGGTTTGATTGTTCTTGAGTTATTGGTGGACTTCTACATTCTTTCTCAAAATGTCCATGTTTCCCACAATTGAAACATTTTACCTTCTTCTTATTCCACTCACCTCTATACTAATTGGGTTTGTTGTTGTGTGTTGGGAATTATACTAACAGTTACCACGGATAGTGAAGATGTTACAACTGCAGAAGATTGTACTTGCAGTGGAAACTTGTGACACCCCCAAAATTTACAACGCAGCGGAATACCAATTTGGGTGTCACCTCATAGTTCATAAAAACAGGTTACATAAAACGACATCTAAAGAGACGTCTAATAAAATGTCACATTCGATTTGATAAATCAGAGTACAAAGGTCTCAACAATTTATATTTAAAACTTAAGTTACAAGAGTTCAAAAATGACTCATTTGCATATTTAAAGAAAATAATTATCGAATGTGAAGAAAACAAGTCCTTCAATGTTTGATATCCACGCGACTCCGATTGCTCCCAATGCTCAGCTAGCAAATAATACCTGAGAAAATACATGCTAAAAAGTCAACATAAAGTTGAGTGAATTCATAGAGTTTTATAAGTAATAAGTTGAATACAAGCATGATTTATCGGGCGACAAGTATTACAATTACATGTCGGTTTATTTGATTATAGTATTGAGTTCATGTAACCGAACCTTGACGATTTTTAATAATGCCTCGGAAAGGTAAATTTTGCCATTTACCACAATTCTAACTATTATGTGTCCGTATCCCGAACAAGGCCCGCCAAGCCTAATATGCATATCCATAATACTAGCGTTTACTACTCGAGTAATTAACGGTTCATGAGGGGACTTAATTGGCAAAAAGCATTCAATATCTATGATCATATAATCGGGTCCAGCATACCAAAAACTACTTGTATTCAGTTTGTAAAAACTAGCATGTATCCCCCTCGCGAGGTTTATAAAACATTTAAATGAGTAAAGGCGAGGCTATGAACTCACCGAGAAGTAGAAGTAGTCGGACTAGAAGCAAGAAAAGAGAATATACGCCAACGAATCAACCACGACCTAAATATAAGTGGCGCGAGTTTAATAACTCAACTTATAAATAAAATAAAACTCAACGCGAAAGATATAATCATTTCTATATATATATCTGCATGCTATACAATCATAAGTTCAAAAATCCATGTACTAGAACTACTACAAGTATCATCTTTAAATTTTACGAAATTTCATCCTATTTAGCTAGATATTCACCATACTCTAAGAGATACTAAATGGTCTAATTACCCATTCTCCTTCTAGAATATATCACTTACATGTGTATTCTAACTACTATTGCTCACCCAATAACCATAGTCACCATTAACCATTCTTAAGAAGTTGAACATTTCAAGGTAACTAAAACAGGACCTGCAGAAAGTTTGCAAATCTTGGGTCTGATTTGACCCATTTAAACCACTCAGAAAAATCTGAGAAAAATCAGGTATGTCACACATATCATGGGCAAGTTCCGGTTTAAATTTCTAAGAAAAATATTAAGTTTTGACCCGTCAGCTTACCACTTCTTTGCAACTGAATTTCCAGGACAGAAAGGGTAGTTTTGACAACGTGACTTACAACTCAGTTTTGACCCACTTTTACTTATCTTCAATTCACGAGGCCAACTTTTCTGGAAAATAGACTTAGAGGGCTACAACGTAGCATCCAGAAAACCCAGAAAATCATTTAGTATGACCAAGATACACCACGCGCAAAATGAAGCAAAAATCTGCTCGAAATCTAAGTGTGCAGAATTTTTGCCGTTTAGTTTTCAACACTCAAAATGTCATATCTTTTTCGTTTTTAAGAGTTTGTAGCTCTACCTTATACCAAAACGATCCTTAGGACGACCTCTAGCAATCTAAACAACAAAATTTCAGTTTAGAACAATTCTCATTATGCTACTTTGGGCCAACTTTCTGGTCTAATATAAGGTTTAAAAACACCATCCAAACACCACTTTTTTTCACACCAAAATCACAACACCATACTCTATAGTCTAGCACACCTAATAAC
Organism: Artemisia argyi; assembly: GCA_030686995.1. NCBI lineage: Eukaryota > Viridiplantae > Streptophyta > Magnoliopsida > Asterales > Asteraceae > Artemisia > Artemisia argyi. The sequence goes on along the minus strand of CM060709.1, from coordinate 43,592,925 downwards.
TCATCTAATTTACCAATAATATCAAAATCTCAACATTATACTTATTCCATGGATTCTAAAATTATGATCAATAGGCATGCAACATATGTATATGGAAGAAAAACCAAACAAAAGCATATAAAGAAAAAAAAAAGAAAAAAAACTTACAAGTAACAAATAAATAACAAGGTGATCAAAACATAAACCCTTGTGGGTTTGATGAATCTGCCGAGCTCCACAAAGACCCAAAGAGCACCCAAAACCTTGATTTCTTCAAAAACCCAAAAAGAAAAGATGGTAGAAGTGGTGATAACGTGATGATATTGATTCGAAATAGGTGTTAGGGTGGGAGTTAGAGCGCGTGGTTGGTACCAAAAGATAGATCTCGAAAAGATGGTGAAGATGGTGGTGTTGTTTTTAGTGTGAGGGTGGCGGTGGCGGCGCTATGGTGGAATAAGGGTGGCGGTGGTGTTGTGTTTCAAAGAAGAGAGAGAGTTGGTGAGATATTGTGTTGGTGATGGTGTGTGTTGTGTTGAGACTTGAGACCACAGGGACGATTTCATGTAATTAACTCTTATAAAAAAAAAAACTTTTATTAATAATAATAATAATATAAAGTGGGTAAGGTTGGTTAAGTAACCCGGTGTAAATACACGGACCAAACCCGAAACCTTAAATAACCAAACAACTTTCTCAAACCGAACCCGTTCCAAAAATAATAATATCCGAACCAATATTAGATAATTAAAATTGTTAGGTTATCCTATTTTGTTTTCTTTTTAAGTGTATACATGGTATCACGGGTATGCTTGGTCCGTAAAAATATAAAAGAAACCTGAAAATTTGCATTTATAGAAAACGTTTTTATAAAATAATAAATAACTTATTTTAATATGTTTATTAAAATAATTTATGATAATTAAATATAAAATTAATTATTATCATGTCAGTACGCGCTGTGGGTAGTTTTTCACTTATTGCGAGATAATTTATCGTTTTCAAATCAAATGAGTTCAAAAGAAAAGTTTAAAAATGAAATATGAGTAATAACGATTATAATTTATTATAAAATAAGTCCGGAAAGAAAAAAAAAATAATAATGATAATAATAATAAAAAAAAATTACAGGTGCGTGTCACGACGTACGCGGTTAAACTCTATCGGTAAATCTAATTTACTTAAAATAAGATAATTAGTAATTGTAAATAGTAAAATAATGACATGAAATTTTTGAAATGTCACAGCACGTACCCCTTAAGAGAGCGACGTCCCGGCGCTCAATTCGTCTTAATCATTTTTGGGATGGAAGCATGTATAAAAACCATGTTGAAACTCGGGTTTATGGTTGTGATTGTAGAATATCTATTTTCAAATTTTTTTAGGAATCATTAGTTGAAACGAAGTTTAAATCAGTCATATCCTCAAGACGTGATTAAAATATGATGTATAAAAAGTGTAATTTGAAATATAAGGCATGGTATCATTATAAATATTGGTTATAATGTTTACAAAAGAGGGTAGTTAGAACCGACTCTTTAACTTAAGAAGGTCATTTTGGTAATTTAAACACTTGTGAAATATTTGTAAAATTTTTATTAAGACGCATAAAATTTTTATAGAAGCCAATGGAGGTGCTTAATGCATTTTGTGCTCGGGAAATTTGACAAAGTATCAAGATATCAACGAAGATAGAACAAGTGATGGAAATCACCTAATGTGTAAGCAATGGTATGAGGGAACGATTTGAATGTCGTGAGGGTCCTGAAAGGCAAGGATAGAACAAAAGTGTTGGCAATAAGACAATAGGAGACAAGGAATTTATCAAGTCGTCAATTCGTGGAAGCGAATAATAGTACATTACTATTAGCTTATCAAGCTCGCGGCGGTTGATACAAAATCGGAAAAAATCAACGTAACAAATTACGAGTCGAGAGAAGTTCATAGCCCAAAGAATGATTCGTACACACGCTATGGTAGATACACATAAGCCCACTCATTCATAACTCGTCACTTACATAAAGAGGCGTCCCGATCCATGTAAGTGAAGATTTATGAATTTATGGTTCGGCGGTTTATAATTTCCTTATTCAAATGAAGAAGCGTCCCAATTCATTTCAATAAGACGATTATAAATCATCCTACTTAAGTATGTCCATCACAAAAAATACACAACAAGATCAAGTGCTAAAATAAATAAAAGAATTTCTAATTAACGATATGATTCATCAAAATCATAAGAAGAAGTAACGAGAATAATAATATGACATTTGTCAATCACATTACCAAAGGTAAGTACCAAGGGATGAAACGATTTGAGATGACAAGTTAAGGTCGTACTCCCATCAATTGGAAGATTTCAAAACAATGGATAACGAAAACAACATACACGATTCAAAGGCATAAGGAGAATGTTCACACTCAGAGTTGAACAATAAAATAACTAGTGGATTTGACAAAGTACACTAAATGTCAATATTATCAAAAAGAAATAAAGTAAAGTAGCGAAAATGTTTCAGAGATCACCGCATCGTTCATAAAAGGTTAAAGTAAACGAACTCATTAATACATATCATAATACTACACACATGTGTAAGAATTTGAGAAGAGTAACACATATATGTACAGGTATCTTTAAACAATACTAGTATCGACGTTTGAGGGAGAAAATAAAAAAAATTATGAAGTATTTGATAATCGGAGTGCTCAGGGTATAAATAACCGACCGATATAAAGTATATAGTATGACATCAAAAGATAGGCATGAGAGAGCGAAATAATGACTAGGAGATATATTCATTAGTCATATAATAGAAGTATGGATGCAAAATAGAGCATATAAGTTACCTGGGAGCAAGCGTACGCGGATATCGAACAATGGTGAAAGACTTAAATTTTTTTTTTTTTTTTTTTTTTTTTGAAAATCAGTTATAGTTTAGGTTTTGAAAACGACCTAATTCGCTATAACTAAAGCTCTGGTACTATTCTGTGACACCCCCAAAATTTACAACGCAGCGGAATACCAATTTGGGTGTCACCTCATAGTGCATAAAAACAGGTTACATAAAACGACCTCTAAAGAGACGTCTAATAAAATGTCACATTCGATTTGATAAATCAGAGTACAAAGGTCTCAACAATTTATATTTAAAACTTAAGTTACAAGAGTTCAAAAATGACTCATTTGCATATTTAAAGAAAATAATTATCGAATGTGAAGAAAACAAGTCCTTCAATGTTTGATATCCATGCGACTCCGATTGCTCCCAATGCTCAACTAGCAAATAATACCTGAGAAAATACATGCTAAAAAGTCAACATAAAGTTGAGTGAATTCATAGAGTTTAATAAGTAATAAGTTGAATACAAGCATTATTTATCGGGCGACAAGTATTACAATTACATGTCGGTTTATTTGATTATAGTATTGAGTTCATTTAACCGAACCTTGACGATTTTTAATAATGCCCCGGAAAGGTAAATTTTGCCATTTACCACAATTCTAACTATTATGTGTCCGTATCCCAAACAAGGCCCGCCAAGCCTAATATGCATATCCATAATACTAGCGTTTACTACTCGAGTAATTAACGGTTCATGAGGGGACTTAATTGGCAAAAAGCATTCAATATCTATGATCATATAATCGGGTCCAGCATACCAAAAACTACTTGTATTCAGTTTGTAAAAACTAGCATGTATCCCCCTCGCGAGGTTTATAAAACATTTAAATGAGTAAAGGCGAGGCTATGAACTCACCGAGAAGTAGAAGTAGTCGGACTAGAAGCAAGAAAAGAGAATATACGCCAACGAATCAACCACGACCTAAATATAAGTGGCGCGAGTTTAATAACTCAACTTATAAATAAAATAAAACTCAACGCGAAAGATATAATCATTTCTATATATATATCTGCATGCTATACAATCATAAGTTCAAAAATCCATGTACTAGAACTACTACAAGTATCATCTTTAAATTTTACGAAATTTCATCCTATTTAGCTAGATATTCACCATACTCTAAGAGATACTAAATGGTCTAATTACCCATTCTCCTTCTAGAATATATCACTTACATGTGTATTCTAACTACTATTGCTCACCCAATAACCATAGTCACCATTAACCATTCTTAAGAAGTTGAACATTTCAAGGTAACTAAAACAGGACCTGCAGAAAGTTTGCAAATCTTGGGTCTGATTTGACCCATTTAAACCACTCAGAAAAATCTGAGAAAAATCAGGTATGTCACACATATCATGGGCAAGTTCCGGTTTAAATTTCTAAGAAAAATATTAAGTTTTGACCCGTCAGCTTACCACTTCTTTGCAACTGAATTTCCAGGACAGAAAGGGTAGTTTTGACAACGTGACTTACAACTCAGTTTTGACCCACTTTTACTTATCTTCAATTCACGAGGCCAACTTTTCTGGAAAATAGACTTAGAGGGCTACAACGTAGCATCCAGAAAACCCAGAAAATCATTTAGTATGACCAAGATACACCACGCGCAAAATGAAGCAAAAATCTGCTCGAAATCTAAGTGTGCAGAATTTTTGCCGTTTAGTTTTCAACACTCAAAATGTCATATCTTTTTCGTTTTTAAGAGTTTGTAGCTCTACCTTATACCAAAACGATCCTTAGGACGACCTCTAGCAATCTAAACAACAAAATTTCAGTTTAGAACAATTCTCATTATGCTACTTTGGGCCAACTTTCTGGTCTAATATAAGGTTTAAAAACACCATCCAAACACCACTTTTTTTCACACCAAAATCACAACACCATACTCTATAGTCTAGCACACCTAATAACTCATCTAATTTACCAATAATATCAAAATCTCAACATTATACTTATTCCATGGATTCTAAAATTATGATCAATAGGCATGCAACATATGTATATGGAAGAAAAACCAAACAAAAGCATATAAAGAAAAAAAAAAGAAAAAAAACTTACAAGTAACAAATAAATAACAAGGTGATCAAAACATAAACCCTTGTGGGTTTGATGAATCTGCCGAGCTCCACAAAGACCCAAAGAGCACCCAAAACCTTGATTTCTTCAAAAACCCAAAAAGAAAAGATGGTAGAAGTGGTGATAACGTGATGATATTGATTCGAAATAGGTGTTAGGGTGGGAGTTAGAGCGCGTGGTTGGTACCAAAAGATAGATCTCGAAAAGATGGTGAAGATGGTGGTGTTGTTTTTAGTGTGAGGGTGGCGGTGGCGGCGCTATGGTGGAATAAGGGTGGCGGTGGTGTTGTGTTTCAAAGAAGAGAGAGAGTTGGTGAGATATTGTGTTGGTGATGGTGTGTGTTGTGTTGTGTTGAGACTTGAGACCACAGGGACGATTTCATGTAATTAACTCTTATAAAAAAAAACTTTTATTAATAATAATAATAATATAAAGTGGGTAAGGTTGGTTAAGTACCCCGGTGTAAATACACGGACCAAACCCGAAACCTTAAATAACCAAACAACTTTCTCAAACCGAACCCGTTCCAAAAATAATAATATCCGAACCAATATTAGATAATTAAAATTGTTAGGTTATCCTATTTTGTTTTCTTTTTAAGTGTATACATGGTATCACGGGTATGCTTGGTCCGTAAAAATATAAAAGAAACCTGAAAATTTGCATTTATAGAAAACGTTTTTATAAAATAATAAATAACTTATTTTAATATGTTTATTAAAATAATTTATGATAATTAAATATAAAATTAATTATTATCATGTCAGTACGCGCTGTGGGTAGTTTTTCACTTATTGCGAGATAATTTATCGTTTTCAAATCAAATGAGTTCAAAAGAAAAGTTTAAAAATGAAATATGAGTAATAACGATTATAATTTATTATAAAATAAGTCCGGAAAGAAAAAAAAATAATAATGATAATAATAATAAAAAAAAAATTACAGGTGCGTGTCACGACGTACGCGGTTAAACTCTATCGGTAAATCTAATTTACTTAAAATAAGATAATTAGTAATTGTAAATAGTAAAATAATGACATGAAATTTTTGAAATGTCACAGCACGTACCCCTTAAGAGAGCGACGTCCCGGCGCTCAATTCGTCTTAATCATTTTTGGGATGGAAGCATGTATAAAAACCATGTTGAAACTCGGGTTTATGGTTGTGATTGTAGAATATCTATTTTCAAATTTTTTTAGGAATCATTAGTAGAAACGAAGTTTAAATCAATCATATCCTCAAGACGTGATTAAAATATGATGTATAAAAAGTGTAATTTGAAATATAAGGCATGGTATCATTATAAATATTGGTTATAATGTTTACAAAAGAGGGTAGTTAGATCCGACTCTTTAACTTAAGAAGGTCATTTTGGTAATTTAAACACTTGTGAAATATTTGTAAAATTTTTATTAAGACGCATAAAATTTTTATAGAAGCCAATGGAGGTGCTTAATGCATTTTGTGCTCGGGAAATTTGACAAAGTATCAAGATATCAACGAAGATAGAACAAGTGATGGAAATCACCTAATGTGTAAGCAATGGTATGAGGGAACGATTTGAATGTCGTGAGGGTCCTGAAAGGCAAGGATAGAACAAAAGTGTTGGCAATAAGACAATAGGAGACAAGGAATTTATCAAGTCGTCAATTCGTGGAAGCGAATAATAGTACATTACTATTAGCTTATCAAGCTCGCGGCGGTTGATACAAAATCGGAAAAAATCAACGTAACAAATTACGAGTCGAGAGAAGTTCATAGCCCAAAGAATGATTCGTACACACGCTATGGTAGATACACATAAGCCCACTCATTCATAATTCGTCACTTACATAAAGAGGCGTCCCGATCCATGTAAGTGAAGATTTATGAATTTATGGTTCGGCGGTTTATAATTTCCTTATTCAAATGAAGAAGCGTCCCAATTCATTTCAATAAGACGATTATAAATCATCCTACTTAAGTATGTCCATCACAAAAAATACACAACAAGATCAAGTGCTAAAATAAATAAAAGAATTTCTAATTAACGATATGATTCATCAAAATCATAAGAAGAAGTAACGAGAATAATAATATGACATTTGTCAATCACATTACCAAAGGTAAGTACCAAGGGATGAAACGATTTGAGATGACAAGTTAAGGTCGTACTCCCATCAATTGGAAGATTTCAAAACAATGGATAACGAAAACAACATACACGATTCAAAGGCATAAGGAGAATGTTCACACTCAGAGTTGAACAATAAAATAACTAGTGGATTTGACAAAGTACACTAAATGTCAATATTATCAAAAAGAAATAAAGTAAAGTAGCGAAAATGTTTCAGAGATCACCGCATCGTTCATAAAAGGTTAAAGTAAACGAACTCATTAATACATATCATAATACTACACACATGTGTAAGAATTTGAGAAGAGTAACACATATATGTACAGGTATCTTTAAACAATACTAGTATCGACGTTTGAGGGAGAAAATAAAAAAAATTATGAAGTATTTGATAATCGGAGTGCTCAGGGTATAAATAACCGACCGATATAAAGTATATAGTATGACATCATAAGATAGGCATGAGAGAGAGAAATAATGACTAGGAGATATATTCATTAGTCATATAATAGAAGTATGGATGCAAAATAGAGCATATAAGTTACCTGGGAGCAAGCGTACGCGGATATCGAACAATGGTGAAAGACTTAAATTTTTTTTTTTTTTTTTTTTTTTTTTGAAAATCAGTTATAGTTTAGGTTTTGAAAACGACCTAATTCGCTATAACTAAAGCTCTGGTACCATTCTGTGACACCCCCAAAATTTACAACGCAGCGGAATACCAATTTGGGTGTCACCTCATAGTGCATAAAAACAGGTTACATAAAACGACCTCTAAAGAGACGTCTAATAAAATGTCACATTCGATTTGATAAATCAGAGTACAAAGGTCTCAACAATTTATATTTAAAACTTAAGTTACAAGAGTTCAAAAATGACTCATTTGCATATTTAAAGAAAATAATTATCGAATGTGAAGAAAACAAGTCCTTCAATGTTTGATATCCACGCGACTCCGATTGCTCCCAATGCTCAGCTAGCAAATAATACCTGAGAAAATACATGCTAAAAAGTCAACATAAAGTTGAGTGAATTCATAGAGTTTAATAAGTAATAAGTTGAATACAAGCATTATTTATCGGGCGACAAGTATTACAATTACATGTCGGTTTATTTGATTATAGTATTGAGTTCATGTAACCGAACCTTGACGATTTTTAATAATGCCCCGGAAAGGTAAATTTTGCCATTTACCACAATTCTAACTATTATGTGTCCGTATCCCAAACAAGGCCCGCCAAGCCTAATATGCATATCCATAATACTAGCGTTTACTACTCGAGTAATTAACGGTTCATGAGGGGACTTAATTGGCAAAAAGCATTCAATATCTATGATCATATAATCGGGTCCAGCATACCAAAAACTACTTGTATTCAGTTTGTAAAAACTAGCATGTATCCCCCTCGCGAGGTTTATAAAACATTTAAATGAGTAAAGGCGAGGCTATGAACTCACCGAGAAGTAGAAGTAGTCGGACTAGAAGCAAGAAAAGAGAATATACGCCAACGAATCAACCACGACCTAAATATAAGTGGCGCGAGTTTAATAACTCAACTTATAAATAAAATAAAACTCAACGCGAAAGATATAATCATTTCTATATATATATCTGCATGCTATACAATCATAAGTTCAAAAATCCATGTACTAGAACTACTACAAGTATCATCTTTAAATTTTACGAAATTTCATCCTATTTAGCTAGATATTCACCATACTCTAAGAGATACTAAATGGTCTAATTACCCATTCTCCTTCTAGAATATATCACTTACATGTGTATTCTAACTACTATTGCTCACCCAATAACCATAGTCACCATTAACCATTCTTAAGAAGTTGAACATTTCAAGGTAACTAAAACAGGACCTGCAGAAAGTTTGCAAATCTTGGGTCTGATTTGACCCATTTAAACCACTCAGAAAAATCTGAGAAAAATCAGGTATGTCACACATATCATGGGCAAGTTCCGGTTTAAATTTCTAAGAAAAATATTAAGTTTTGACCCGTCAGCTTACCACTTCTTTGCAACTGAATTTCCAGGACAGAAAGGGTAGTTTTGACAACGTGACTTACAACTCAGTTTTGACCCACTTTTACTTATCTTCAATTCACGAGGCCAACTTTTCTGGAAAATAGACTTAGAGGGCTACAACGTAGCATCCAGAAAACCCAGAAAATCATTTAGTATGACCAAGATACACCACGCGCAAAATGAAGCAAAAATCTGCTCGAAATCTAAGTGTGCAGAATTTTTGCCGTTTAGTTTTCAACACTCAAAATGTCATATCTTTTTCGTTTTTAAGAGTTTGTAGCTCTACCTTATACCAAAACGATCCTTAGGACGACCTCTAGCAATCTAAACAACAAAATTTCAGTTTAGAACAATTCTCATTATGCTACTTTGGGCCAACTTTCTGGTCTAATATAAGGTTTAAAAACACCATCCAAACACCACTTTTTTTCACACCAAAATCACAACACCATACTCTATAGTCTAGCACACCTAATAACTCATCTAATTTACCAATAATATCAAAATCTCAACATTATACTTATTCCATGGATTCTAAAATTATGATCAATAGGCATGCAACATATGTATATGGAAGAAAAACCAAACAAAAGCATATAAAGAAAAAAAAAAGAAAAAAAACTTACAAGTAACAAATAAATAACAAGGTGATCAAAACATAAACCCTTGTGGGTTTGATGAATCTGCCGAGCTCCACAAAGACCCAAAGAGCACCCAAAACCTTGATTTCTTCAAAAACCCAAAAAGAAAAGATGGTAGAAGTGGTGATAACGTGATGATATTGATTCGAAATAGGTGTTAGGGTGGGAGTTAGAGCGCGTGGTTGGTACCAAAAGATAGATCTCGAAAAGATGGTGAAGATGGTGGTGTTGTTTTTAGTGTGAGGGTGGCAGTGGCGGCGCTATGGTGGAATAAGGGTGGCGGTGGTGTTGTGTTTCAAAGAAGAGAGAGAGTTGGTGAGATATTGTGTTGGTGATGGTGTGTGTTGTGTTGTGTTGAGACTTGAGACCACAGGGACGATTTCATGTAATTAACTCTTATAAAAAAAAAACTTTTATTAATAATAATAATAATATAAAGTGGGTAAGGTTGGTTAAGTACCCCGGTGTAAATACACGGACCAAACCCGAAACCTTAAATAACCAAACAACTTTCTCAAACCGAACCCGTTCCAAAAATAATAATATCCGAACCAATATTAGATAATTAAAATTGTTAGGTTATCCTATTTTGTTTTCTTTTTAAGTGTATACATGGTATCACGGGTATGCTTGGTCCGTAAAAATATAAAAGAAACCTGAAAATTTGCATTTATAGAAAATGTTTTTATAAAATAATAAATAACTTATTTTAATATGTTTATTAAAATAATTTATGATAATTAAATATAAAATTAATTATTATCATGTCAGTACGCGCTGTGGGTAGTTTTTCACTTATTGCGAGATAATTTATCGTTTTCAAATCAAATGAGTTCAAAAGAAAAGTTTAAAAATGAAATATGAGTAATAACGATTATAATTTATTATAAAATAAGTCCGGAAAGAAAAAAAAATAATAATGATAATAATAATAAAAAAAAATTACAGGTGCGTGTCACGACGTACGCGGTTAAACTCTATCGGTAAATCTAATTTACTTAAAATAAGATAATTAGTAATTGTAAATAGTAAAATAATGACATGAAATTTTTGAAATGTCACAGCACGTACCCCTTAAGAGAGCGACGTCCCGGCGCTCAATTCGTCTTAATCATTTTTGGGATGGAAGCATGTATAAAAACCATGTTGAAACTCGGGTTTATGGTTGTGATTGTAGAATATCTATTTTCAAATTTTTTTATGAATCATTAGTTGAAACGAAGTTTAAATCAGTCATATCCTCAAGACGTGATTAAAATATGATGTATAAAAAGTGTAATTTGAAATATAAGGCATGGTATCATTATAAATATTGGTTATAATGTTTACAAAAGAGGGTAGTTAGAACCGACTCTTTAACTTAAGAAGGTCATTTTGGTAATTTAAACACTTGTGAAATATTTGTAAAATTTTTATTAAGACGCATAAAATTTTTATAGAAGCCAATGGAGGTGCTTAATGCATTTTGTGCTCGGGAAATTTGACAAAGTATCAAGATATCAACGAAGATAGAACAAGTGATGGAAATCACCTAATGTGTAAGCAATGGTATGAGGGAACGATTTGAATGTCGTGAGGGTCCTGAAAGGCAAGGATAGAACAAAAGTGTTGGCAATAAGACAATAGGAGACAAGGAATTTATCAAGTCGTCAATTCGTGGAAGCGAATAATAGTACATTACTATTAGCTTATCAAGCTCGCGGCGGTTGATACAAAATCGGAAAAAATCAACGTAACAAATTACGAGTCGAGAGAAGTTCATAGCCCAAAGAATGATTCGTACACACGCTATGGTAGATACACATAAGCCCACTCATTCATAACTCGTCACTTACATAAAGAGGCGTCCCGATCCATGTAAGTGAAGATTTATGAATTTATGGTTCGGCGGTTTATAATTTCCTTATTCAAATGAAGAAGCGTCCCAATTCATTTCAATAAGACGATTATAAATCATCCTACTTAAGTATGTCCATCACAAAAAATACACAACAAGATCAAGTGCTAAAATAAATAAAAGAATTTCTAATTAACGATATGATTCATCAAAATCATAAGAAGAAGTAACGAGAATAATAATATGACATTTGTCAATCACATTACCAAAGGTAAGTACCAAGGGATGAAACGATTTGAGATGACAAGTTAAGGTCGTACTCCCATCAATTGGAAGATTTCAAAACAATGGATAACGAAAACAACATACACGATTCAAAGGCATAAGGAGAATGTTCACACTCAGAGTTGAACAATAAAATAACTAGTGGATTTGACAAAGTACACTAAATGTCAATATTATCAAAAAGAAATAAAGTAAAGTAGCGAAAATATTTCAGAGATCACCGCATCGTTCATAAAAGGTTAAAGTAAACGAACTCATTAATACATATCATAATACTACACACATGTGTAAGAATTTGAGAAGAGTAACACATATATGTACAGGTATCTTTAAACAATACTAGTATCGACGTTTGAGGGAGAAAATAAAAAAAATTATGAAGTATTTGATAATCGGAGTGCTCAGGGTATAAATAACCGACCGATATAAAGTATATAGTATGACATCATAAGATAGGCATGAGAGAGCGAAATAATGACTAGGAGATATATTCATTAGTCATATAATAGAAGTATGGATGCAAAATAGAGCATATAAGTTACCTGGGAGCAAGCGTACGCGGATATCGAACAATGGTGAAAGACTTAAATTTTTTTTTTTTTTTTTTTTTTTTTGAAAATCAGTTATAGTTTAGGTTTTGAAAACGACCTAATTCGCTATAACTAAAGCTCTGGTACCATTCTGTGACACCCCCAAAATTTACAACGCAGCGGAATACCAATTTGGGTGTCACCTCATAGTGCATAAAAACAGGTTACATAAAACGACCTCTAAAGAGACGTCTAATAAAATGTCACATTCGATTTGATAAATCAGAGTACAAAGGTCTCAACAATTTATATTTAAAACTTAAGTTACAAGAGTTCAAAAATGACTCATTTGCATATTTAAAGAAAATAATTATCGAATGTGAAGAAAACAAGTCCTTCAATGTTTGATATCCACGCGACTCCGATTGCTCCCAATGCTCAGCTAGCAAATAATACCTGAGAAAATACATGCTAAAAAGTCAACATAAAGTTGAGTGAATTCATAGAGTTTAATAAGTAATAAGTTGAATACAAGCATTATTTATCGGGCGACAAGTATTACAATTACATGTCGGTTTATTTGATTATAGTATTGAGTTCATGTAACCGAACCTTGACGATTTTTAATAATGCCCCGGAAAGGTAAATTTTGCCATTTACCACAATTCTAACTATTATGTGTCCGTATCCCAAACAAGGCCCGCCAAGCCTAATATGCATATCCATAATACTAGCGTTTACTACTCGAGTAATTAACGGTTCATGAGGGGACTTAATTGGCAAAAAGCATTCAATATCTATGATCATATAATCGGGTCCAGCATACCAAAAACTACTTGTATTCAGTTTGTAAAAACTAGCATGTATCCCCCTCGCGAGGTTTATAAAACATTTAAATGAGTAAAGGCGAGGCTATGAACTCACCGAGAAGTAGAAGTAGTCGGACTAGAAGCAAGAAAAGAGAATATACGCCAACGAATCAACCACGACCTAAATATAAGTGGCGCGAGTTTAATAACTCAACTTATAAATAAAATAAAACTCAACGCGAAAGATATAATCATTTCTATATATATATCTGCATGCTATACAATCATAAGTTCAAAAATCCATGTACTAGAACTACTACAAGTATCATCTTTAAATTTTACGAAATTTCATCCTATTTAGCTAGATATTCACCATACTCTAAGAGATACTAAATGGTCTAATTACCCATTCTCCTTCTAGAATATATCACTTACATGTGTATTCTAACTACTATTGCTCACCCAATAACCATAGTCACCATTAACCATTCTTAAGAAGTTGAACATTTCAAGGTAACTAAAACAGGACCTGCAGAAAGTTTGCAAATCTTGGGTCTGATTTGACCCATTTAAACCACTCAGAAAAATCTGAGAAAAATCAGGTATGTCACACATATCATGGGCAAGTTCCGGTTTAAATTTCTAAGAAAAATATTAAGTTTTGACCCGTCAGCTTACCACTTCTTTGCAACTGAATTTCCAGGACAGAAAGGGTAGTTTTGACAACGTGACTTACAACTCAGTTTTGACCCACTTTTACTTATCTTCAATTCACGAGGCCAACTTTTCTGGAAAATAGACTTAGAGGGCTACAACGTAGCATCCAGAAAACCCAGAAAATCATTTAGTATGACCAAGATACACCACGCGCAAAATGAAGCAAAAATCTGCTCGAAATCTAAGTGTGCAGAATTTTTGCCGTTTAGTTTTCAACACTCAAAATGTCATATCTTTTTCGTTTTTAAGAGTTTGTAGCTCTACCTTATACCAAAACGATCCTTAGGACGACCTCTAGCAATCTAAACAACAAAATTTCAGTTTAGAACAATTCTCATTATGCTACTTTGGGCCAACTTTCTGGTCTAATATAAGGTTTAAAAACACCATCCAAACACCACTTTTTTTCACACCAAAATCACAACACCATACTCTATAGTCTAGCACACCTAATAACTCATCTAATTTACCAATAATATCAAAATCTCAACATTATACTTATTCCATGGATTCTAAAATTATGATCAATAGGCATGCAACATATGTATATGGAAGAAAAACCAAACAAAAGCATATAAAGAAAAAAAAAAAGAAAAAAAACTTACAAGTAACAAATAAATAACAAGGTGATCAAAACATAAACCCTTGTGGGTTTGATGAATCTGCCGAGCTCCACAAAGACCCAAAGAGCACCCAAAACCTTGATTTCTTCAAAAACCCAAAAAGAAAAGATGGTAGAAGTGGTGATAACGTGATGATATTGATTCGAAATAGGTGTTAGGGTGGGAGTTAGAGCGCGTGGTTGGTACCAAAAGATAGATCTCGAAAAGATGGTGAAGATGGTGGTGTTGTTTTTAGTGTGAGGGTGGCGGTGGCGGCGCTATGGTGGAATAAGGGTGGCGGTGGTGTTGTGTTTCAAAGAAGAGAGAGAGTTGGTGAGATATTGTGTTGGTGATGGTGTGTGTTGTGTTGAGACTTGAGACCACAGGGACGATTTCATGTAATTAACTCTTATAAAAAAAAACTTTTATTAATAATAATAATAATATAAAGTGGGTAAGGTTGGTTAAGTACCCCGGTGTAAATACACGGACCAAACCCGAAACCTTAAATAACCAAACAACTTTCTCAAACCGAACCCGTTCCAAAAATAATAATATCCGAACCAATATTAGATAATTAAAATTGTTAGGTTATCCTATTTTGTTTTCTTTTTAAGTGTATACATGGTATCACGGGTATGCTTGGTCCGTAAAAATATAAAAGAAACCTGAAAATTTGCATTTATAGAAAACGTTTTTATAAAATAATAAATAACTTATTTTAATATGTTTATTAAAATAATTTATGATAATTAAATATAAAATTAATTATTATCATGTCAGTACGCGCTGTGGGTAGTTTTTCACTTATTGCGAGATAATTTATCGTTTTCAAATCAAATGAGTTCAAAAGAAAAGTTTAAAAATGAAATATGAGTAATAACGATTATAATTTATTATAAAATAAGTCCGGAAAGAAAAAAAAAATAATAATGATAATAATAATAAAAAAAAATTACAGGTGCGTGTCACGACGTACGCGGTTAAACTCTATCGGTAAATCTAATTTACTTAAAATAAGATAATTAGTAATTGTAAATAGTAAAATAATGACATGAAATTTTTGAAATGTCACAAAACTCATTACCACTGCAAGAACATATATTACCACTGCTTATTAGATAACTGTTAGGAAACGCGTCTAGATAAATATAGAATAGATCTTGTGTATATCTTATTCTATTAGCATTATACTTATCTTGTAGAAGAGGACTCCTTGTGCTATAAAAGGAGATCCTAGGTTAAAGGTTTGATAGTTAGTTGTCATATACGTTTCTAGAGTTTCAAGGTGTAACCCTAGTGATATCAAGATCACTCGTATTATTATCATTAATAATATTGGAGCTAATAGTTTGTTTACATACATTGTACTTATTCATATATAACTGTCTTACTCACAATCAACCTTCTAAGTGTTACTAAGTAGATTCCGCATACTTAGTGATATAATTCAAAGTATCAATCTAACACAAAGTTCAAGGTGTTTAGATCCATCAAGTGGTATCAGAGCCAGGCTTTGATACTTTGATTTAGAAGACTCAAGTTCACTCAGAAGAATCAATGGAGACAGAAACCAGTAACTCAAACATTGCTGCTAAGCTTCCAAAGCTTAAGTTGAATGACTTTGAGATGCGGAGGCTAATGATAGAACAATTCTTTATGGTCCAAGATTACACACTCTGGGAGATCATTATGGTTGGAAATTCTTTCAAACCAAGTTCTACTTCAGAGATGATTGGTGGCAAGGAAGTAATTAAGGTCAACACTGGACCTGTTACTAATGATGAAAGACTTCAGTTGAAGAATGATCTCAAGGCAAGAGGTTTGTTGCTGATGGCACTTCCCAGAGACCAAGTACTAGCATTCAGCAAGTACAAGACTGCAAAGACTCTTTTTGATGAGATATGTGAAGTTTTTGATGGTAATGATTCCACCAAGAAAACTTAAAAGACCTTGCTGAAGCAGACTTATGAAAACTTTGGTTCATCAAGTAATGAATCTCTTGATAGCATCTTCACAAGGCTACAAAAGATTGTTACTCAACTCATTATTTTTGGAATTGAGGTGGAAAGGGAATACCTCAATCTAAAGTTTTTAAGAAGCTTACCCTCTGAGTTTGGAACCAATGTTGCTGTGTGGGAAGATAAGCCAGAATTGGAGACCATGAAACTTAATGACTTGTACAATAACTTCAAGGTTATTGAACAAAGATTGAAGAAAGCTGGCAAAATAAGCTCTAGTTCAGGAAGTGTAGCACTTGTATCATCATCTCTTGATGATAGTTCAGATGAAGAAAGTGATAGTGATGATGACAGTGCTAACATTGTTGTTTCCACTGGTAGTGGAAGTGTTTCCACTGGTAGCTCAAAGAGACAGATTGCAGGGCTTAGTGATACTACTTTTTATGCCTTTATATCAAGTCAAGTGGGTGGTTCAATCCTCAATCATGAGGATCTGGATCAAATTGCTGAAGATGATATGGAGGAGATGGACATTAAATGGCAAGTGGCATTACTAAGCCTAAGGACAAAGAAGTTTTGGAAGAAGACTGGAAGAAAGATCAACATCAGTGGCAATGAAACAGTAGGTTTTGACAAAAAGAAGGTGGAGTGCTACAATTGTCATAAGAAGGGGCACTTTGCCAGGGAGTGTAGGAAGCCAAGGAAGTCTGACAACAAGTCAACTTGGTACAAGCAGGACAAGAAGAAGGAACCTACTACTGATGAGCCAAAGGGGCTATTGGCCATTGATGGAGTGAGCTTTGATTGGAGCTTTATGACTAAGGAAGAGGAAGATGATTCAGAGTCTGCAATGGTTGCTACAGAGCTTGCACTAATGGCTTTTTCTGACTCTGAGGTACAAATTTATAATGCTTGTTCTAAATCTTGTAAGGCCTTAAAAGAGTATGAGAAACTTAAAGCACAATTTAATGAGCAACACATAGATTTAACTTATACTAATTATAACTTATCAAATCATAAAAGAGGCCTAAGTGTTTTAGAAACTCAATTAGAGCATTATAGGGCAAATGAATCTAAGTTCAATGATGATATTGCAGTATTAAGAAGAGACTTAGATTATTAGGTTGC
Source organism: Artemisia argyi (assembly GCA_030686995.1). Taxonomy (NCBI): domain Eukaryota; kingdom Viridiplantae; phylum Streptophyta; class Magnoliopsida; order Asterales; family Asteraceae; genus Artemisia; species Artemisia argyi. The sequence goes on along the minus strand of CM060709.1, from coordinate 43,575,302 downwards.
TATTAATAAGGTTCTTAGAGAAGAACTAGAAAAGGTTAAAGTGGCTAGTGAGAATATAATGATAACTAAGCAAACACTGGATCATCAATCCAAGTGTATTGATAAAATTTGGGAAGCGCAAATTATGAGCAAAGCCAAATCAGGACTTGGATACAAAACAGTTCCACCACCTCTAAGAGGTGTTCCATCACCTCCTGGCATTGACTTAGCTCACACAGGTTTAGAAGAATTTCAGGATCTACCTATGACCTATGGACCAAAGTTTGTTAAACCAGTTGAAATTGAAAAGGTTCAGGTTGAGGTTGATGTATTTGATAGTGCTAGTGACTCATCTCTTAAAGATGATAATTTGAATGTTGAGTCTAAACCTAGTACTCCTGAGAATGTTAAAGTGGAGGTTAAAAGAAGTATTCCTGATGTTGTCAAAGAGAAGCCTAGGTCACAACCTAATTTCACTAGGCCCACTACTAGATATGCAGAGATGTACAGAAGTAGGTCACCAACTCCTAGGGGCAATATGAGGAGTTGGAATCATGTCAAATCTAGGAAATTTGGTAGTGACTTTGTGTTCAATAACAAACCCTGTCATATATGTGGTAGCTTTGACCATTTGGCTTATAGCTGTACCTACCACTTGGGAAGAAGGGAAGTGTTTGGGAATACTTGGGTGAATGGACAAAATGCTAATAACTTAACTCACCCAAATCCACTTAGCAAAATGATTCCCAGGTCTGTTTTGCTTCATTCTGGCATTAAACCTATTTCCACTGCTAGATCAGCAGTTTCCACTGCTAGACCAGCAGTTGCCACTGCCAGAAATAAAAACAGATTTTACCCTAAGCCCCCTATTACTACTTTTGTTAAATCTACTCAAATAGGGAAAAAGACCAATTTTGAAAAGAAAGTTAACAATAATCAGAAGTGGGTACCTAAAGTTTCAAAATCAGCAGTTTCCACTGCTAAGCCAGCAGTTTTACTGCAAGGCCAAAGGTTACCACTGGTAGGTTTGTTAACAAGAAAAGGGTAAATATGGGAAATGCTGTTAAGGCCTCAGCTCGTTGGGAATGAAAACCAAAAGGAACCATCACCTCAGACCATCACAATGGTGTATCAATGACCTTTGATAGATTTAATTATATTGATACACGAGGCAGATCCAAGTCATTTGTGGCTTGGGTCCCCAAAAGGAACTAATTCCTTTATTTTGTGTGCAGGGACATTCAAAGACTTCTAATGATCAAGGATACTCAGACAGTGGATGTTCCAGGCACATGACTGGCAATAAGTCCTATCTTTCAGACTTTTAACCTTATGATGGACAATTTGTCAGCTTTGGAGGAGGAATTGGTGGCAAAGTTTCTGGCAAAGGAAGAATCAAGGCTGGAAACATTGACTTTGAAGATGTGCAATATGTGAAAGAACTCAAGTACAACCTCTTTAGTGTGTCACAGATGTGTGACAAGAAGCATAGAGTTCTATTCACAGAAGATGAATGCTATATCTTATCTAAGGATTATAAGCTTCCTGATGAATGTGACATTTTGCTTAAAATCCCTAGAAAAGGAAATTTGTATAGCATTGACATGCAGAACATAGTGGCTAATAATGATGTTACTTGCTTGCTTGCTAAAGCCACTTTGGATGAATCAATGCTTTGGCATAGAAGACTTGGTCATGTTAACTTCAAGACCATTAACAAGATTGTGAAAGATGGACTTGTCAAAGGCTTACCAGAGAAAAGATTTGAAAATGATCAAACTTGTGTTGCCTATCTGAAAGGAAAGTAACACAGAGCTTCATGCAAGACCAAGGCATTCAATTCAATCAATCATCCACTCTTTATGCTGCATATGGACTTGTTTGGTCCTACCTCTGTGAGCAGCATCAGTTTGAAGAAGTATTGTCTAGTTGTGACTGATGATTTCAGTAGATTCACATGGGTTTTCTTTCTGAGCACCAAGGATGAAACAACAGGCATTCTTAAGACATTCATCACTCAAGTTGAAAATCAATTTGAAAAGAAAATCAAGATCATCAGGTGTGACAATGGGACAGAGTTCAAGAATAAAGTTATGGATGATTTCTGCAGAGACAAAGGTATTAAAAGAGAATTTAGTGTTGCAAGAACGTCTCAACAAAATGGAGTTGCAGAAAGAAGAAACAGAACACTAGTTGAGGCTGCTAGAACCATGTTAGCTGATTCCAAGCTTCCAGTGACTTTTTGGGCTGAAGCAGTTAACACTGCTTGTTACATTCAGAACATAGTTTTAGTGGTCAAAACAAAGAACAAGACACCTTATGAGTTGTTCAGAGGAAGGCCTCCTACTTTGGAGTTTATGAGGCCATTTGGGTGTCATGTTACTATTCTCAATACCATTGATCATCTGGGCAAATTTGAAGAAAAGTCAGATGAAGGCTTCTTTGTTGGATACTCTATGGTTAGCAAGGCTTTTAGAGTCTATAACTTAAGAACAAAGAAGATTGAAGAGAACTTGCATGTTCAGTTTCTTGAAAATAAAGCAAACATGGCAAGTTCAGGACCAGATTGGCTATTTGATCTTGAAACATTATCAAATACAATGAATTATGTTCCTCTCACTTCAAGTACTGGAGACAAAGATCTTGAAGATTCAGAAGAATTCATTGATGAAGATGAAGATTGCAAAGATGATGAAGATCAAATTGTTATGCCACTTTGGGACTTTGTTGATAATTCTGAAAAACCAAGTGATGCAGATGGTGTGAATAAAGAAGTTCCTACTAGCAGTGGTAACTCAATTCCCACTGCTACACCAGAAGTTTCCACTGTAAGCCCAAATGTGGACCATACTTCTCAGGAATCACCAAGTGATGATGTAGAGATCTCAAACATGCCTACAACATATGATATTCCTAGCACATCACAGTCTACAATTCACAAAGTGCATCCACTTGATAATGTTATTGGTGAACTTCAATCAGGTGTGAAAACTAGAAGACAGACAAAGAAAGATGATATTCATGGGTTCATAACTGAAGTGTATGAGTCCAAGAAACATAGCAAGAAGAATGAGTGCTTTTTTTCTGTTTTCTCTCACAGGTGGAGCCTAAGAATGTGTATATGGCTCTAGGAGAATCTAGCTGGGTTGAAGCTATGCAAGATGAGTTGCTGCAGTTTAAACTTCAAAAGGTTTGGGTTCTTTGTGACTTGCCTGATGGTATGAAGGTCATTGGTACTAAATGGGTTTTCAGAAATAAGAAAGATGAAAGAGGTATTGTAATCAGGAACAAAGCTAGATTGGTTGCTCAAGGATACACTCAAGAGGAGGGTATTGATTATGAAGAAGTGTTTGCTCCTGTTGCAAGGATTGAGGCTATTAGATTGTTCTTAGCCTATGCATCATTTATGGGCTTTACAGTCTATCAAATGGATGTTAATAGTGCCTTTCTGTATGGAACTATTGATGAGGAGGTGTATGTCTCTCAACCTCCAGGCTTTGAAGATCCTCAACACCCAAATAAAGTCTACAAAGTGGTTAAGGCTCTTTATGGCTTACATCAAGCTCCAAGGAAGTGGTATGAAACCTTAGCTAATTATTTGTTGAATAATGGGTTTCATAGAGGCAAGATTGATCAAACTTTGTTCATCGAGAAAGACAAGGGTGATATCCTACTTGTGCAAGTATATGTTGATGATATTATCTTTGGGTCTACTAAACAAGAGATGTGCAAAGAGTTTGAGAAGCTGATGAAGGATGAATTTCAAATGAGTTCTATGGGAGAACTTACATTCTTTTTGGGGCTGCAAGTTCAACAGAGTAAGGAAGGCATATTTATCAGTCAAGACAAATATGTGGCTGGGATCATTAAGAAGTTCAAGTTTACTGATGCAAAATCTTCAAATACCCCTGCTGACAAGACCACTCACTTATTGTTGAAGAATGCTAGTGGTGCTAATGTTGATGTCCACACTTACAGATCTATGATTGGTTCTTTGATGTATCTTACTTCATCAAGGCCAGACATTATGTTTGTTGTATGTGCTTGTGCAAGATTTCAAGTGACTCCAAAGACATCACATATGACACCAGTGGAAAAGATATTTAGATACTTGAAGACTTATCCTAATCTAGGATTATGGTATCCAAGAGACTCTCCAATGGAGTTGATCACATACTCAGATAGTGACTATGCTGGTGCAAGTTTGGATAGAAGATCAACTACTGGAGGATGTCAATTTCTTGGATGTAGATTGGTGTCATGGCAGTGCAAGAAGCAAACTATGGTGGCTACTTCAACCACTGAAGCAGAATATGTTGCAGCTGCTAGTTGTTGTGCTCAGATCCTTTGGCTTCAGAATCAATTATTGGATTATGGGTACAATTTCATGAACACCATTATCTATATAGACAATAGTAGTACCATATGCATTATTAAAAATCCTGTGCAACACACTAAAACTAAACATATTGAAATTAGACATCACTTTATTAGAGATTGTTTTGAGAAAAAGCTTATTAATGTTGTCAAGATTCATACTGATGACAATTATGCTAATTTATTAACAAAAGGGCTTGATGTGGGTAGGTTTCAATACTTGGTAACAGGTATTGGAATGCTAAATCCATAAATGTTTGATGTCTAATACTTTTCAGTGTTGCAGGATACTTTTTAGGTACTAATATTGTTTGTATTGTATGTATGATTTTCTACTAACTTGTATGTAGAGTTATCAAGTGCACAATGGTAATTAACATACAACAGTGGAAAGATTGGTGATAATAGCAAGATCAAATGAGTACTTTTATTGATTATTCAGAAGAGTACACCACAACCATCAACAAAACATTGTCACCATTACAGAAAACCATCACATAAGACATGAACCTACAACCTAACACCTACTCCATAGGTTTCTTTCCTTTTCCCTCATACTGCTGCTTGCCCTTGGAAATTTTCTTTCTCTTGTCATCAAAAGAGAGTTGTTTTCTTGGACAAGCAAGACCTAGAACTTGCTTGGGAGGTCTTGGTGCTTGATTAGGCTTTTTAACAGCTGGCCACTTCATGTTGTTTATTGCAGTTGTCAATGCTGTGGTGAGGGCCTTTGGGAGTTCTTTGGAAAGATCAAAGGTTGGATCATTATCATCATCAGATGAAGAGCTTGAATAAAACTCTAGAGATGGAGCAGGATCAGCTGATATCTTCTTATTGGGCTTAATACTTGAAGATGTAGCAGTTGCAGCACTTGGTGGAAAATATCCACTCCATCCAGCAGAAAGTTCTTCAGAGTCTGAGTAGTAACTGATTTCCTCATCTGAAGAATCATCAGAAGAAATGTAGATTATCGGAAACCAACTCATGATGATGTATAGGGTTTGTGTTATTGAAAAAGATTGTTGATGAAAGATAAAAGATGTTGAGCCCCCTTTTATATGCAAAGTCAAGGTCGACTTCTAATTAATGAAGGATATTTACTTCTACTTGTTTTGGTAGGTTGGAGGAGTAAATTTGGTTATAATCGGGTTGACTTTTGGAAGATATTTTTGTGAATAGTAACTTGGTTAAAAAGTTACTTTGGGTTAATTCTTATGGGTTAAGTTGAAAGTTACTTTGGTGTGCAGAATACAACCCATATTATTGGAGTCATTGGAGTAATAAGGTGTGTAACATAGACACACAACAAATGGTTATTGATTCACCATGTCTAATCCACATAAGAATCAACTAGTCCAGAGCAAACGGCTACTGGTAAAGACTTATCAAATCCGTTTATGGTTGATAGTTTACCAAAAACTAGGTTATCAACTCACCATACATCCATGTGATCAAGAGTTGGCTAGTCCATAAGCAAACAGCTCATGGTAAAGACATATCAAATCCGTTGATAGCTGGTAGTTTGCTAAAAACTATGAAAAGAGCAGCAAATTTTCATGTTTTATTTACCACTACTCTTTGATATGTTGTGAAAATTTTACCACTGCTAGTTCATTAGTTACCACTGCTAGTGTAATTTTTCCACTGATGAACTAGCCGTTACAACTGTTGTGTCAGTAATCCATTTTTTACTAGCCGTTGTAAAAATAACCGTCTTTCCTTATTAATAGGGTAAAATCTTTTGTGAATTATCTACTTACATATTATAAATTATTCTTTTTCAAAAGATAATTCTTTCTAAAGATAATTCACATTGCGCAACCTCCTCAAACCCTATTAGTATAAATTGATTATTATACGGCTTGCTTTTTATCTTGATTACTAACACATTTATTCTCTCTTTTCACAAATATCATGGCAATTCTAAGATTTGTCGAGGAGCACAACCAAGTGGCCTACTTACAAAAGTCAAACGAGAAGAATGGCCTTGTTTTTCATCAGATTGTGGATTTTCTAAACACTACTCATATAAGGTATGCCTTAACTATTAATCCCACAATCTATGTCTCTCATATCAACAGTTCTGGAACACTGTGGAGTCCATAACTCTTGAACAGGGAGACACACAAGAATCTGTGGATGCTCTAAGAGCCACAGTTGATGGGGTAACTATTGATGTTACTGAGTCATCCTTGAGGAGAATTCTCCAATTGGATGATCTCAATGGTATCATCACATTACCTAATTCAGAAATTTTCACTAATATTGCTTTAATGGGGTATGATACATCTGCACAAAAAGTTACTTTTAGAAAAGGATGTTTTTGTCCCGGGTTTTATATCAGATAGGTTACCAAACTTTGTGATTTTATTCACCTAAGTTACCCTACTATTTTTTTGTGCAAACGGGTTACCAAACTTTGTGATTTTGTTCACCTAGGTTACTGAACATACCAAAATATACGTAAACATCACTCGAACATGTAAAAACACGACATTCATGTTACTTAACTTACCAAAAAATGTACGTTCAGGTTACTCGGATTACACTGAAAATATGAGGTATATGCAACCCAAAAGTTCAGTAACCTAAGTGAACAAAAAAAAAGTTTGGTAACTTAGGTGAATAAAGTTGGAAAGTTGGGTAACCTATCTGATATAAAACCCTTTTGTCCCCATTGGAGATTTTTAATTCATACTCTTTTACATTGCCTAAGTCCTAAGAAAACATCTTATGAACAATTTGCATCAACCATGGCTTATCCTTTGTTTTGTTTGGCAACAGATAGGACTTTCAATTTTTCAAAGTTTATTTTCAATAATATGAAAGGCAATGTAAAGAGTCAACATAAATTTTTGATGTATCCAAGGTTTGTGCAAGCAGTGTTAAATGAGTTTCAACTGCACCCTCACAATAGAATTTATGAACCTTCCAGTCTTAAGCCGAAAGTTTTTCAAAACATGTGTAAGGCTTCAGATCTTTGGAATGGGGAGGTTCATCCACTTTTGCCTCAAATGCTTGCTAAAATTGCTCAAGTACAGGGTGAGGATGCACCAATCCCAGCTGCATCTCAAAACACACCCACTATTGTTGTTCCACAAATTCAAAATACCCCTGCTGTAACTCACACTTATGAGAGAAGGTCTAAACAGCCAACTTCTCTCATCTCAACATTGCATGTTGCTGAGCCTTTTGGTTTAGGAACAAACAGTGGTGGTTCAAGGCTTCATCCTAGTCCAACTAGGGAAGAGTCTGAATCAATGCCTCATGATTCACCTCTCCCAGCAGGTTACACAGTTGGAAGTGATGAAGGCAGTGTGCAACAAACTGAATTGATGGACATTTGTACCAAATTAGTCAAGCAGGTTCAAGCTCTGGAGAAAGATCTGGCACAGACCAAAGAACAACATGCCACAGAGCTGAATAAATTGAAGGCTAAGATTCAAGGATTGCAGAATGAAGTTGAGAATCTCAAGAAGCAAAGATCTCAAGTTGTGTTATCTTCATCATCTTCACCTCTGGATGAGTTCTCTGCAAGTTCTACTAAAGTTTTGGGAGATTCTTCCAAACAGGGGAGGAAAATAGATGCAGAGCTTAAGGGGAGGAGTAAAATTTTTGAAAAAGACTTTGCTGAGCTCAATGATTCTGACAATGCTCAAGCAAAAGATGATATAGCTGAGACTGAGGGGAGGAAATTGGATTTTAAAGATATGGATGCTGATGCTGGTTTTAATTTTAATGATTTAGTTGGAACTGCTCAACCAATTTCCACTGAAGCAGAACAAGTTCCCACTGATCAACCAATTACCACTGCAAGTGAACAAGTTCCCACTGCTACTCAAGAAATTACCACTGCAGAGGAAGAAGCTGCCAGAATAAGATCAGTCAAAGGAAAAGCAATTATGACTGGTTCAGAACAAGAGCTTACTAGAAAGATTTCTGAGAAATAACAAGCTCAAATTAATTTTGATGCAAGATTGGCAGCACAGCAGCAAGCAGCAGAGATTGAAAGAAAAAGAAAGCTAGAGGAAGATGAAGTTGTTAACTTTATGGAAGCAAAGAGGTTGGATAAACTTGAAGCTGTTATGGCAGAACCAATTTCAAGTATCTCACCAACTGTTATACATGAGAAACCTCCATTATTCACTTATGTGCCTACAGAAGAAGAAATTGATTTTTTGATTAACAATGATCAAATAATCAGGAAGAAGGCCATTGAACTTATTGCAAATACAACCTTAAATGAAGAACAAAGGTCTGCACAACTTAAAGATTTCATTCTAATGAAGAATCAGCAGGCTCTTGATGAAATCATTGGGGATGTTAGAAAAGGTCAAAAAAAGCCTAGAAAGCTTACAAAGGCACAGATTAGTGCTGAGATGAAGACTTTTTTTTGCCATGTTGGAAACATGAAGATGGCTCAATTCAAAGGAATGTCACATGAACAGGTTGAAGGTATTTACTACAGAATCAAAAGACAAGATAGTAAATTCATTCCAATGGATCAAGAACCAATAGTTATGAAGACAAAAAGGACTGGAGTGAGTCTTGAATCAAAAGATGCAAAGAAGTTGAAGACTCAGAAATCATCTCAAGCAATAGAGGGTCCTAGCAAGTTGACAGAAGAGCAAGTTACAAACATGTTGTTCATAGAAACTGATGTACTTAACATTGAACCTCTACAAGCAAAATATCCAGTTGTTAATTGGGAGATCTTTTCTGATAGTTTTGGTGTTGCTTGGAAGATCATCAGAACTGGAAGTGTCACAAGCATTTGCAGAGATTTTGAAGATATTGTTAGATCTTGTGATAGAGAAGATTTGGATACTTTGTGGAAAATTGTTCAAGATCAGTTTAAGAAGGATGAACTTGTTGATGTCAAAGCTAAGGAGTTATTGGTTCACTTTAGAAGATTATATGAACCTGACCCAAGTGATAGGTATTGGAGATTTGAAGCTCATGATCAAAGAACCTTGTGGAAATTCTATGATTCAAGTTCTGTGCATCATGTTTCTACTCAAGATGGAGTTGATGTCTTTATGCTGGCTGAGAAAGAATATCCATTGAGAGCTGAAGTATTGAATGTAATGAGAACTGTGAAGCTTAGGTGTTGGGAAAGAAATGAAGTCATAGATGATTTGCTACAAAGGATTTATGATCAAAGTGTGAAAGCTGATAAAGTGTTAAGAAGAAAAAGATAAGTGTTTGGAAGAATTCCCATATCCTCAGGTTTACTGAATACTTGAAGAAACTTATTGATTTATGTATTAATCATAAGTTAGGGGAGGATTGTTGGGAATTATACTAACAGTTACCATGGATAGTGAAGATGTTACAACTGCAGAAGATTGTACTTGCAGTGGAAACTCATTACCACTGCAAGAACATATATTACCACTGCTTATTAGATAACTGTTAGGAAACGCGTCTAGATAAATATAGAATAGATCTTGTGTATATCTTATTCTATTAGCATTATACTTATCTTGTAGAAGAGGACTCCTTGTGCTATAAAAGGAGATCCTAGGTTAAAGGTTTGATAGTTAGTTGTCATATACGTTTCTAGAGCTTCAAGGTGTAACCCTAGTGATATCAAGATCACTCGTATTATTATCATTAATAATATTAGAGCTAATAGTTTGTTTACATACATTGTACTTATTCATATATAACTGTCTTACTCACAATCAACCTTCTAAGTGTTACTAAGTAGATTCCGCATACTTAGTGATATAATTCAAAGTATCAATCTAACACAAAGTTCAAGGTGTTTAGATCCATCATTGTGAGTTGAATTTTCTCCATTCGAGTTATCTCTTTTTCCTTTATTCTGCCCATTTCCTCGTGAGTAGTTTGATCTACCCCTATATTTGTTAAATCGTTTCTTATTTCTAGAGTGTTCGCCTTGTGCAAATAATAAATTATCTTGGCTTTCTACTTGTCCTCCCTTTCGGAGTTTTATCCTGTCCTCGAATGCCTTAAGTTTTCCAGTGATCTCATCTAAAGTAATGTCATCGAGATCATTTGTCTGTTCTATGGATGCTACTATCTGAATGAATCTATCTGGTGTGGAGTCTAATAGTTTTCGTACTAAAAGTGATTCATCCAAGGTCTTTCCTAATTCTTTAGCCTTAGTGCTATAACTGTTAAGTTTGTTCGTAAATGTATCCACTGTTTCATCATCCTTCATTTGAAGTGCATTAAATCCTATCATTAGTGATTGTAATCGTGCCTGTTGCACTTTCTCTTCTCCTACGTGTCTCCTTTTCCATGATTCCCACAATTCTTTTGATGTTTTGCAATTTGCTACTTGTAAAATCACATCCTCGGTCAACGCTTGATATAGTAAGGCCATTGTTGCCTTATCTTTCTTATCATCTACTTGCGTATTTTCCTTTGGTTCTATTGTCTCCCATAAACCATGTGCTTCTAATATAATCTTAATTTGTATAGCCCAAACAGTATAGTTTGTGTCTTTTAGTTTAGGGCATTGGTATTGTGCAATAGGTGTCATGGGTTTAAGTGTAGTGTTTGATGTGCTTGCATCGTCTCCAGACATCTTAAATGAGTTTATAATCTTCACGGTCTAATTTTTATGGGAATTCTAACCAATATGGTATTCTTATTTCTACAGGAACAGAAATAGTTATCCGGGAATCCTAGTAATACGGGATCAATATATAGTTCTCGGAATTTCCTAATAATGAAGTAAATATCTATACTAAAAGTATAATTGAAATTCAAAGTTTTGAATTTGTGACCTCGTATGTTGTGTTAAATCACAACGATGTTCCCACTTGTGTGTCGATACTTAAAATGATATCAACCACGTTATTTCTTTCCTCGTCTCTTTCTCAACTTGGTTTCTACTACGTGCCTTAGACCCTTGTTATGTCTCGGCTTAACCTCCAAATCACCCTAAGAGTTTTTGGTCACGATCAACTTCAGGTTGTTGTCGTTGTTTCCTTTCTTCCAAGTCCTTTTCTTCAAAAAATACTTGCGGTATTCTTCTGCCAAACAGCAATCCGATTGCTTTTCTTTTCCTTTATACCCTACGGTATTCTATCAACGTCTTTTGTTTGTCATTCTGCTGTTGCTTGTATCCTTCTTTCGTTGTTTCACAATACTTCTCCTTCGTTCTTTTCCACACCGTATACCAACAACTTCCTGAAACCTATTCGGTATTCTTTTCCTTTACAGCGAGTGATCAAGTCGCGTGTCTTCTTTAAATTGTTGTTGTTTCTTGAATTGCCAACGACCTTTTTATCTTGTTTTTTTTTGTACCGGTATCTTCTCAGTAACCTCTCGTAAATTTCCCTTACGATTAGTAAATGCATACGAATAAATAAAACGATGTTACAAGGAATTAACACCATTTTACGGGTAACAATTTTTTTTTATGATATGGCTTGATATTGAACCACTGCGATAACTGTGATTGACTGTTTACCCAGGAACGATGCTTACACACAACCTAGATTGCCTATAATTATTGCGAACGATAAATAATTATATAACGCGTTTATGTTTAATAATACGTTTCGTCTAAATAATGTATACTATTTATATATTTCCTGAACCTACGGAACTTCCCGAAAACGCTCACTAATATTTTTGAACTTCGACACGATAATCGAGACACCCGAGGTGGGCCCCCAACACCCTTTGGGCCACAAAATCCCCAAGACAAACCAAACGGACTCCCTTTTTAATTTATTTATTTCTTTCTGCTGGGCCGAGACCAAACGCAAGCCCACCAGGCTTTAAGCCCAAACGCACACCTTTTGTTATTTTGTTTTGGTTTTCTACTAGCCGCGACACTCCAAACGCACCCTAGTATTTTACGATTCCTACACATAACGAACCAATTTTATTTCACATTATGATTTACCTAGTGCCCAAGAACCACACGAGACATAAACATTACTCACTCACTCTCGTTCACTATACTAGAAACGGCCAAAGCAAAACCTTGAACACTCCCATGGAGATAACTACAAACGTGTCATAAACTTTCTTCCATGCCTCCCCTCCTCCCCTATAGCGAGTGAATGAATAGGGAAGTGACAGGAATGTATCTCACAAGATCTTGGCATGTATTCACACGATTGGACACAAGGAGAGGTGATACTATTCGCCTAACATGCTATACCTTCGTTCTCGTGATCTAGTAAATCTCTACGTACCTTAAACACCCTATATAATTATCACATGCAAGCACAAAACAATATCTACACATATACGTACCAAAAACTCATCAAAGGCAATAAAGGAAGCAGTATGGAGGGACGAACGGATTGCTAGGAGAACCATATCTCACAACGAACCTAGGAAGCAAGGATTGGAGCTATTTGAACCTTGGAGGAACGTGAAGTGAACCACGGAGCTTTTGAACCACCCAACGAACCATACGTCTTGTTTTACTCCACCTTTTGAGGTGAGGTGAGACTCCAAATCATTATTTTCATTATTTTCATATACGTATTTCTCGTTTTGCACGAACACTTTACACTAATAAAACGTAAAACTTAAACACAACACATATATATTATCTATCATATTACATATTTACTAAGTCATTAATGAGACCCTATAAGTATTTCAAGCCCATATTAACATATACCTACTAAATATTACACGTTCCTAAGTAGTATGGACCTATACGTTTTCACTTTAAAAAGACTTAGATAAATTTGATACTAAAATTGCTAATGAAAGAAAATAGTGTATACCGTTTACTTTGATCGTGTAACTTGAAATATTAATACACGACAACCCCATATTTTTACATAAACTATTAGCCTAGCTTGTAAAGAAACGGGAATGATAAATACTTGGAGCTAATAACTTCGTTTAATCACCTAACGAGACCCAAAGTAAATCGCTATTAGAACTAGTTTTCAGAAACTTAAAAACCTTACGTGGGCCAAAAAGCCCAAAAAGCTTGTTTCAGCTTATTACGATAAGCTGAGCATATAAGCTGCTTTGAAATATTTTTGTAACTTAAAATGATGGATTTCTATAAACCTAGTGTTCCCCCAAACCCCTTGGATCGTAAAACCTTAACGGGCCCTTAATATTGGATCGTTAAGCCCAATTAATGAAATAAGAGGAGAATAAGCTACTAAGCTGTGAAAATAAGCTATTTGAGACCTTAAGAGCTTATTTAAATAATAAAAATGTTAAGTTTTAAATTTGGAAATGTTTGGACCATTTTTGCAAATGTTCGAAGGTTAGGGACTAGAATTGTCAAAATTATAAACTTAAGGTGAAAAGTATAAAACTGTTTTTCTAAGGGTATAAACAGTAAATATTGAAATTTAGGGATAATGAATGTAAATATTTGATATTTGGACTAAAAAATGTAAATATATATAATTTTTGGACTAACGGCGTAAATGTTTTTCCGTTAAGGGTAAAAAGTGTAAAATTGAGAAACATGAAGGATTGAATAGTAATATTGATTTTAAATAATACTTTTATTATATATATATATATATATATATATATATATATATATATATATATATATATATATATATATATATATATATATATATATATATTTGAATATATATTAAATCGATAAATAATAAACGTAACTTATTACATATATATATATATATATATATATATATATATATATATATATATATATATATATATATATATATAATACGAATAAAACGTATATAACGAATAACTAAATTTAGACGAATAAAACAAGACTTAAAAACTGAAATGTGCCATATCTTATAGGTTGTGTGTGAAGCCGTTGCCTTGCATCATTGAGATTACAATTGTTCTACTATCCTACTAAGGTGAGTTCATAGCCCACATTTAACTTATTTTGTGGGGGGGGGGGGGGGGGGATACATGCTCAAAAACCGAACACAAGTCTTTTCCTGATCTTATTATTGCTTAAGTAGCTATTGCCAAAAGTCCCTCGATCATGAACCTTAATCACTTGACAGGTGAACGTAAATAATTGTGAAAAGATCTATTAGGGATTGACAATCCCCATTTGGTTGCTAGAGGAAAGTCGCCAAATGCACGTTATTTGAATATAATAGGTTACTGGCAAATACCTATCTTGGGGGCTATATATTTTACATCATTATTACAGAAAATATTGATGCCTGTTGAATCGTTGAGTGTCATGAGCTTAATGCAATAATGAATGTGATTTCTAACTTGTTTATTTGTATCGATATTACAATAAACATCTATCTCTTGTGTTCAAACTCTTAATTATAAACCTATGAATTTCACTCAACTTTTGTTGACTTTTAGCATGTTTATCTCTGGTAACTAAATGGAATGGATGGCAACGGCACGAAGTGGGCAAATAAAGAAACGTTTATTTCTCTTTAAATAAAACTTGTTGTTGAATAACGAATTCTCTTGGAATTATGAATATTTGGTATTTTAAATAAAATTTAAAACGATCACTTGAATCGTTTTCTATAATTGTGAAGAAAGATCCACAATATAATACCCCAAAAGTCTTCCGCTGACATTTTAAGTCTTCCGCTGTATTGATCGATTTTGGGGGTGTTATAGATTGGCATCAGAGCTACGGTTATAGTGAACCAAGTGTTTTTGGAACATTGGACTATAACTACACTTTAAACGGGACAAAATTTTCATAAAATACCATCCTACGCCCTTCGTGACTACGCATCCCAGTAATTGGTAAAAAGTATTATTTACCTTATAGCATTTTAAATTGGTTATAATTATGCTTACATTTACTAATCGGGAAATTTATTACAGTGTCATGTCTTCGAACACCCACCCTATCAGCTTGTCCTCAAACTCAGGAACTGAAGATGTTACTTCAGCCTATGCTACCTCACCTATGCCTATGTCTCCTGCTACCGACAGATACATGCAAAGCCAGCAATTTCTGCCAGCATCTGACACAGAGGCTTCTCCTCTGGCAACATCTGGTCCGATTCGCCGATCTAGGCAAATTAGACAACTTCAGCCGTATGAAGCAAGTACTGCTGTACCAGCACCATCTCTTATCATACCACCTGAATCAGTTGTGCCATCACCACCTGCACCACCAGTGATACCACCACTACCAACTATCTTCTACAGCCAAACTACTACTGTGCCACTAACACCATCACCTATAGTATCACCTCCACTAGCATCACCACATGCACCTTACCGAAGTGTCCCTCTATCACCTCACCGAAGGACTTACCCAATCCGCCCAACCACCTCATAATCTAGTGTTCACCGCAGCCGCCGAAGGACCCACAAGCGAGTAGATGCTCGTAAATGGTCTTTCTTATTGCCCATTATGCGATATTGGAGATCTCAAGAAGGAACACCAACAACAAGGGAACTTGGGGAAAGTTCTTACTCTACCTCCCGAATTCTGCCAGTCACTGGGGAACCCATACACCATACCATACCATTGTTAGCTGCAAGAATGATTCGTCACGAAGACCGACTTGATTCCATCGCTAGTATACTCAACAAGATTCCGCATGAACTTCTAGAAACCTTTGAAGATGATATGAACAGTCTCATAATTGGTCACCTTGCAATTGAAGATAAGGTCGAAAAGTTGGATTCTCTATTTTGGGAATCAATGGAATTCATAGGAGCACTATGTGGGGCTAACACTTCGACTGAAATAGCATTGGGAACTTTAGACCGAGAAATTGAGAGGATCAACACTGAAAACCTACGCCTTAGGCAAACCTTGCTAGAAGCTCGAGAAAGGGAAAGGACTCGAGATCAAACCATGGAAACCATGTCCACTGCTATTCAAGAACTCCAAAACCGCCTAGACAAGGCCTTAGGAAAACCATGAGACCACCACCTTGTTAAGAAAAATCAATGTCCTACAAATAAGAATATCTTGTCGTGTTTTGTAAACATTTGCACAAGTACCAATAAGTGTTGTAACACCTTGACATTGATTTATGGAAGTTTATTTTATCTTTATTTACGTTGCAAACTTTATATCGTAATATATTAGTTCATACAGGTCAAACTTATTCGTAACTCCTATGTGTGTCATCCCAACATACGAAAATTTACGATCTGAACCCTTTCAATGATCGAATCATTGTAACTGCGACCTATATTTAACTAATTATTACTCGATATGTATTTTTTCGACGTGATAGGATTATTATAAATGTTCTAATAATATACCTTCTTTTATAGAAACATGGCTAGAACTAGGAGAACAACCACGAACGCCGCACCAGCAAACCCCGAAGTTATGACCCCGGCTGCAATCCAGCAAGCAATCGCTGATGGCGTTAATGCCGTTTTAGCTGAACAAAACCGTAATAGAGATGGAAATGCACCGGCACCCCGCTACTGCACATACAAGGACTTCATAGCATGTCAACCAACGTATTTCAAAGGAACTGAAGGAGTGTCGGAATTAGCTCAATGGTTTGAAAGAAGTGAAACTGTTTTCCAAAGAAGTGGATGCTCGGAAAACAACAAGGTAAGCTTCGCAACGGGAACACTAATGCAAGACGCTCTATCCTGGTGGAACTCTACCGTTCAAATGCTAGGAGCAGAAGCAGCACATCAGCTTACTTGGATTGAATTCAAGGCTAAAATACTAAAGAAGTATTGTCCCCGTTCCGAACTGCGAAAACTCGAGGATGAGTTCCATGCCTTAATAGTGAAAGGAGTTGATTTGAGAAGTTACAACCGGAGATTCCAAGAACTCAGGATACTATGCCCTACCATGGTACCCGATCATGAGAAGACATTAGAGAAATATGTCGAAGGACTCCCTAGGAGTATTGAAGGAAATGTCACCTCAGCAAACCCGCCAACCTTGGAAGCAGCAATGGAGCTTGCTCAGAAACTTCTAGATCGAGAAGTGAAATGCAATGAACTTAAAAGGAAATTAGACGATAAAAGAACCACCCACCATCACAACAACAACCAGCAAAGCTACAACAGTCATCATCGCAACAACAACCAACGCAACAATAATCGGAACCACCAACCATATCACAACACTCGAAGCACTCAGCAGCAGAATCAAAGACAAGAAAAACCCCGAGTCTACACCGCTACGGAAGGTGTAGGGTACAACGGACAGAAACCCCTGTGCCAGCGATGCAAACTTCATCACGAGGGTCGTTGTACCGTCCGATGTGACAAATGTCATAAGATCGGTCATCAAACCAGAAACTGTAGGATTCCTGCTACGGGAAGCAACACACTGGCTGTATCACCCACTTGTTTCGGATGCGGAGAAGTAGGACACATCCGGAGGAACTGCCCAAAAGGAAACGAACCCGCCAACGCCCAAGCTAGGGTATACCTACTCGGAGATGGAAATGGACCCGATGTAGTCACCGGTACGTTTCTACTAAACCATCATAATGCTAGAGTATTGTTTGATTCGGGCGCCGATAAGAGTTTTATATCAGATACGTTTGCCCCTTTACTTAATGTTACCCCTTCTAAGCTAAACACCACCTACGAAGTCGAAATGGCTGACGGGAATTTAATAGATACCAATACTATCATGAAAGATTACACCCTAACCTTATCCAAAAAACCTTTTGCCATTGATCTTATGCCGGTTCAACTTGGTAGTTTCGACGCTATCATCGGCATGGATTGGCTATCCCACCATCGTGTTAGGATTCACTGTGACGAAAAGGCCGTCCATATACCACTCAAGGATGAAACACTCATTGTCCAGGGCAACAAAAGCAAACATCGATATGGAATTATCTCATATATGCGAGTAATAAAATACATGAAAGAAGGATGTCAAGTATTCATGGCTCAAGTTACGGAAAGTAAGTCATCCGAAAAGCAGTTTGATGACGTTCCTATCGTTAGGGATTTTCCTGAAGTATTCCCTAAAGAATTACCTGGTATTCCACCCATACGTCAAATAGAATTTCAGATTGAACTAGTGCCTGGAGCAGTACCAGTGGCTAAAGCACCTTATAGGCTAGCGCCGTCTGAAATGGAGGAGTTATCAGAACAACTAAAGGAATTATCGGATAAAGGATTTATTCGACCAAGCTCATCACCTTGGGGAGCTCCAATTTTATTTGTTAAGAAGAAGGATGGATCCTTTCGAATGTGCATCGATTACCGGGAGTTGAATAAACTTACGGTAAAGAATCGATACCCATTACCTCGAATTGATGATCTGTTTGATCAATTGCAAGGATCGAGTGTGTACTCAAAAATTGATCTGAGATCAGGATATCATCAGCTAAGAGTTCGAGAAGAGGATATTCCAAAAACTGCATTCAGAACGCGCTATGGTCACTACGAATTTCAAGTAATGCCGTTCGGTTTGACCAATGCACCAGCAGTTTTCATGGATTTAATGAATCGAGTATGCAAACCTTACTTGGATAAGTTTGTAATAGTATTCATCAACGATATTTTGATCTACTCTCGCAACGAAGAAGAACACGCGGGACATTTGCGAATCATTCTAGAACTGCTCAAGAAGGAAGAATTGTACGCTAAGTTCTCTAAATGCGACTTTTGGATTCGCACCGTACAATTTTTAGGACACAGCATCGATAGTCAAGGCATTCATGTGGACCCTGCAAAGATTGAGGCTGTTAAAGGTTGGTCATCTCCTACAAACCCCACGGAGATTCGTCAATTTTTAGGTCTCGCAGGTTACTACCGAAGATTTATAGAAGGATTCTCCAAGATTACAAAACCTTTGACTAAACTGACCCAAAAGAATGAGAAGTACATCTGGGAAGAAAAGGAAGAAGCAGCCTTCCAGTTGTTAAAACAAAAGCTTTGTGAAGCTCCAATATTAGCCCTCCCAGAAGGAAACGAGGACTTTATAGTATATTGCGACGCATCTTATCATGGACTAGGAGCGGTCTTGATGCAAAGAAGCAAAGTGATAGCTTATGCATCTCGACAACTGAAGAAACATGAGGAAAACTACACGACTCATGACTTGGAATTAGGAGCTGTAGTGTTTGCACTCAAGTTATGGAGACACTATTTATATGGCACCAAATGTACCGTGTACACCGACCACAAGAGTCTTCAACACATTTTGGATCAGAAGGATTTGAATATGAGGCAACGTCACTGGCTAGAGTTGCTCAGCGATTATGATTGTGAGATCCGTTACCACCCAGGAAAGGCTAATGTAGTAGCAGATGCGTTAAGCCGAAAAGAACGATTGAAACCCCTTCGAGTTAGATCACTAGGGATGACTATCTACTCACCCCTTCCATCCCAAATCCTTATCGCACAGAACGAAGCACTTAAAGAAGAAAACCGACCCAAAGAAAAGATTTACGGTATGCCCGAGAATAAGAATGGTTTCATGAAGAAACCCGATGGAACACTGTGTTTCAAGGACAGAAGTTGGATCCCTATGATCGGAGGTATTCGTGAGCTCATCATGTACGAGTCCCACAAGTCAAAATACTCCATTCATCCCGGTTCCGATAAGATGTATCAGGATTTAAAGAGACTATATTGGTGGCCAAACATGAAAGCTGACATCGCAGAATATGTCGGTAAATGTTTGACATGTTCAAGGGTAAAGGCAGAACATCAGAAACCTTCAGGCTTACTTGTACAGCCAGAACTTCCTATGTGGAAATGGGAACGAATCACTATGGACTTCATCACCAAACTCCCAAGAACCTCATCCGGATACGACACAATATGGGTTATTGTGGATCGTCTAACAAAATCCGCTCATTTTATACCCATCAAAGAAACTGATGAGATGAATACACTAGCTCAGCTATATGTGAAGGAAATTTTCACTCGACATGGAGTACCAATTTTGATTATCTCGGATCGAGATAGTCGTTTCACCTCTCACTTTTGGAAATTATTACAGAAAGCCTTAGGAACTAAACTAGATATGAGCACCGCATACTGATTTAGTCTTTTTGTAGTATATAATTATTCCGAAGAAATACCGGTGAAAGTATTTCCCGGGTCGTTTTCCCAGCGAAGGTGGAATGGAATCGTGAATAATCGAATCGCGAAATCGAATCGTGAAAAGCGGTAAAGTGAAAAATATGATTTTGGAATTCAAGTTATGATAAGAAATGATGAAATATGAAGAATTTACAAGCTAAGTATGCACAAATGTTAAAAACGTAAAAACGGAAACGCAACCGCAAAATTAAAAACGTAACGTATATCGAAAAATGATCCTACGAACTTGAAAATATTTTCTAAAAATCTAAAACTATTAAAAAGAATTTTAAGAAAATGAAAAATATTTTTTTGAGTTTTTATTTATTTTCTAGAATTAATTTCCTATTTATGTAATTAAAATTGAATTAAAAATAAAGAAAAATAGAAAATTAACTTGGAAAAATGAAAATTAAATTCTAAAAATTCTAAAATATTATAAAAATACTTTTGTATTTTTCAAGACTTTTTCTGAATTTTTATAGATTTTTGTTATTTAAAATTGATTTAAAAGTGATTATAAATTAAAAGAAATTAAGAAAAATAGTAAATGAACTCAGAAAATTATGAAAAATTACCAGAAATTCTAAAATAATATAGAGAGCTTGCAGAAAAATTTTGAGATCAAAAAGTTAAGCAGAAATGCTTAAAGGGACCAAAATAGCTTATGGCAAGTGCTTATTTATAAGCACTTGCCACAAAACTTTACCAAATTGATACCACTACTGTATAATGCTAAAAAGAACTCAAATAAGCCAAGAAAAGAGCAAATGAAACATAGAAATATAAATTGCAAGCTAGAAAGCTACCAAAGAAAGCTAATGATAAGCAAATAAGCACTAAGGATAAGCCATGAACTAGGATCTGAATGAAAAAGCTAGAACACATTTAAACAAACTCAGAACACTTAAAAAGTTCAATCCACAAGCTCAAAAGAGCACTTGCAGCCCTAAATCAGAATCAGAAATCTATGCTATACTACTAATAAGCTAGCATGAATAAGCTATCTAAATAAGCTGTAAAGAAGAAACTAAAGGTAGCAATTAAGAGACTACCATGTAGAGAGACTATAAAACAAAGAGCAGGTTCTAATTCTAACTACTACTATCTAGAATGATGCTAAGAAATCTTACCTACAACCTGTGCACAGGGGAACAATGTGCCTAATCAGTCAACTTCCAACCACAATTCTAAAAAGCAAATAAGCTCTGAACCTGAATTTACTTTTTGATTTTACTTCACCTACTGCCAAAGTTTAGAAAACAAGAATCCAAAAGTATTCCCAATAACTAATAAACCCTACAAGTACTCTCAGCGTTGTCCCCAAAATCTGAGTTTTAAAAAATTGATTTGACTTTTTTATGTCTTAACTAAGTTGACTAAATCTAAATTCTAATGATCTAATCTGACTTATTATGTAAGAGTAAGCTAAAATGCAACTACTATAAGCTAGATAAACAAGATTAGTAACTATCTCTATGATTATTCTAATCTAAAATTACCAACAATTAACTGTCATTAAAATGTAGGAACAAATTTGACTTATCTCTAATGAACCTATTGTTTTTATGCTCTAGATAACTATTTCTACTCTAATGTGGTCTAAATGTAATGCTAAAACATTGAGAAAACTTCAATAACACTCAGCAATCAATTCATCCAAACACCCCAATAACAGTAACTTAACACTATAACTACCTAAAATCCACCACTAATTAACACAATAACAATTTCCAGCAGTCCTAAATCACTAATGAAACAGTAAAACGACAAAAATTACCATAGAGATCAAACAGAAATGAAATGAATCAGTACCTCAGTAAGCAACTAAACAGATGCAAACAAATATTTGGAAAATGAAATAAGAACTTACAAGTAATTTCTCCTCAGCATGAACAGAGGAAATTCCCTATGCTCGCCTGTCTCTAGACAGGCTCATATCCTTCCAACTTTGATATGGCTTGTCAATTCCTCCACAGTTCACCAACAAACAACTACAAGTGACTAAGTCTGACTGAATTTGAACAAGTGATTATAGAAGACTTTATAAGCTTAATACTCATTTTCAGAAACTATACAACTAAAATGAGCAATATCCAACAACAATTTAACTAAATTGAAACTGATTTAAAGCAAAACTATTTTATATATTTTCTGAATTTATGAAAACTATTTGAATAAACTAAAACTAATTTGATAACAAAGAGATTTGAGATTAAGTAAGTATTAAAGCAGAAATTTAAGCTAATCTATTACTTGTAAATAACAATAAACTGAATTGATTAAAAAGGTAATGATTTCATTGAAAATAAAAGTATTACAATTGGAAAGTAAATTCTAAACTACAAGCTGAGATTAAAAAAAATGGCAGAGCTTCGCTATTCGAAACTCCACCCTAAATACAAGCTTACTAACACCCTATTTATAGCCTACAATAGAAGATATTAGAGAGGGGGTAGCCACGGATTGCCACCTTGGCAATCCGTGTGGTGTGTTTCTTTGAAGCCATTCTGAGCCTTTGATCATCCTTCCATCATCTCTTATTGATAATCAGCCTTTAGATTAGATTTGATGAGGTGTCTCACCCAATAGTGTGATGCCATTTGTCCCGTGTGTGCTTCTTAGCTCTGACATGATTCTGACACGTATTGACATTCTAGAAACCCACTTGATTTGACAGGTTTACCCTTAATTGTGGTAAGATTGAGTTTAATTTGTGTGAATAATAATATAGGGTTCATAGTTCTGGGTTGACGGGTAATTTGGGGGGCGGTAGTGTTTGAAAGGTAATATTTTATTACCTTTGACTTCTTGTTTGACCGAGGGTGAGAAGTGGGCTCGGGTCAAGGTTTTTAGTGATGGGCTTGGGATATGGTGTGGATGGTAGTGGGTTTGCGAATTGTTGGTATTGGATTTAACTTTTGGGCTTTGGGAAAAAACTGGTAGCATTGGCTTTGGGTTAATAATATTTCAGCTTTTGTAGTAATAATCTACCAAGGTCCAATTTTGTAAAATATTGATAATTCAAGGATTGATTTTGCAATTCTCCATAAATGTGATCCAAGGATTGATCTTGACAAAGTAAGATTCTTCAAGGTAGAATCTGACAATCTGAGCATAAAAGTGATCCAAACTTGAAAATTCTTTCCCGGTTACGGCTCTTTTGAATCCTTTTCCACTCCCGTGCTCGGTTTTCCCGGTTTTTGCTTGATTTATGTCCATTTAGTTAGTATCCGTACCTGCACATGTAAAAACACAAAAACAAACAAATTTGGCATTTATGGTCGGGTTTTTGGTCTTTTTAGTCCGGTTTTGGTCTTATAAAAGTGAGTGAATAAGCATTTATTCCCGAAAAAGTAGCAAGGTGGTTCAAAAGTAAAACAAACAAATTTGGCATTTATGGTCGGGTTTTTGGTCTTATAAAAGTAGCAAGGTGGTTCAAAAGAGATTACAAAATCATTTATTCCCGAAAAACGCTCCGTTATCCAAAATTTTTCCTTTATTCCTTATTCAACTTACACTTTCTATTTTTGGACTTTTCCATACTTCAAACTTGTGACGGTTTGTTGAACTTTCATTATTTTTCAATAATTATTAGGGTCAACGAGTAGAAACACTTCTATTAAGAAGCGACCATACGGATAAAAATCGTCATCCTTGATTTTTCACGAGTCCCCAAACTAAGCGTACAAACGAGATCACAGCTTATCTACTAATTAGATGCTAACACTACTCATAACAGTTACTTGTGAAACTTCTTACTCCCATTTCCTAGGTTTTGTATCTCAATCTTTTATTTTGTTGAGAAATGAATTGCTTCATATTTTCTCGTTTCGATAATTTTTAAGTCCGATAGTGATACCTAAGTTAAAACGATAAATAGTTATTCATTTTCTCTTAAGAACCACTGCAATAGAAATTCGGTCCATTTCAAGGAATTAGGGATACATACAATATCAAGGATATAAGTTGCGGAGTACGATCACGTGCACCTCATGTGACTGATTACTAATCACGTATCACATGCACCTCACGCACCAACAACTTATTTACATACATAAACTCTTATTCGATACGACTTTCTATTTTCACTTTTTTCATTTTTCACTTTTTTTCATACTTTTGATACTTTTTTCTTTCTTGACTTTTTTTTTCTCAACATCAATGGAAGCTTATCGGGTAGCTCCAAAACCACATAGATAATCAACTTTTGACTTTTGATTTTTTTCACTTTTTACTCTTATTTTTGATGTTCCTTGATATGTACCCAACTTCTAAAGCAAAAATTCTCTTAAGAAAACAAAGAACTAAATATTATTCAAACCGAAATACCACTAATTAACCTAGAACATCTATTTTATATGGGTGACGTATCTGATGGGAGTAAAAAGCCACAAGTACCTCTTATGAGCTCTAAAGAGAACCACTACTCCACGTTTAGCATCTAATTTCTAAATAAACTCTATCATTTCTCGCTCTTCGCAATTTAAGATTCCAAATAATGAAACCCGCGAATACTTAGCCGATAATCAGCCACGCATATATAAAGTCAGATACGGAAACTTGCAAATTCTAGAAGAAGAATTCGCGTTTTCTAGCTCCTTATGTAAAAGACTAGCGAAAGCTTTTAAGCTGCGCATGTATAAAGTTAAGTACGGGAACTTGCAGATTCTTAAGAAAGAATTCGCATTTTATAGCTCCTGGTGTACAAAACTAGCACAAGCTTATGTGATCATCATTGGTTAAGGGAACAAGCTAGGGCTCAACACGCCCGGTCAAGTCAAAATATTTATTCCTACTCTCGCCAGCAAGAAAGTCAACAAGGTGTCAAAACACTTATTCAAACTTTATTATATTTTTGCACAACTTTTTCAACTTTTTCTCATCTTTTTGTACTTTTTCATGACATTTTCATCAAAATTTTTGAAATTTTCAATTTTTCAATTTTTTTATTTTTGGTGGAAAAACGGAGTTGCAAGAGTGCACGACATTGTGAAAAATGCAAGGTCAAAATCGAATCGAAGATTCACCCTCCCCCCGACTAGAACGAAACATTGTCCTCAATGTTTGATGGGTTAAGGTAATCCTAACAAAATTCTAGGCCATTTATTAATTATGCCAAAGAAAACGTTAGTCGATAAGATTTAACGGATATAGGATTTCCAACTAGCACCGATGAATGAGACTCCAAGTGAAGAGATAACGAGCACGAGAGTCATCATAAATCGCGGACAATCCTGGACATTCATCACAAACAACCACAGAACACAAGAGTAGAAGAGGCACCCCCTCCTCACATTAGGTGTTAGAAAATAGAAAATAAGAAGATGAAATTGGATAAGCATGGGTTGCCACCCACGAACCGCTTGTTTTTGTTCACCGAGTCACATGAGCTTGACTCGATCCCCGAATTAATTCATCCTTGGGGAGAGCAGATAAAACGGCCACTTGGCACAAAAGATAGAGATGCCCGGGTCAAATATGGTGTCCTCACTCCCGGTGGAGTGGAAAAGTGACGAAGTGATGGGATAAACAAAGAATGGATGAAAAACCCAGATGGTATAAGCAAAATCTATTTCTGAAACCTCGTCCACCATTCTAAAAATAACTTCATTCAAACCGGATTCAAAAATTTCATCGGGTGGTTTCGCAGGTGGACGAGAAGAAAGCAAATCGGAAGAAATGTCATTCTCATCATTCTCAATACCCGGTGGTATCGAGTCATCCGCAGCAAGAAATAGATCTACATCCTCTAAAAGAGGGTCACGTAACGGATTATCGGAAATAGATAAAGAGTCGATCTCAAAGTGAAAGCACTCATAATCCGGAAGAGAAATATCAGCATGAATAGTGGGATTGCCACTACTCGTCTCTTCAAATCGAAAAATTTCAAACTCGGGTAAGAAATCACTATCCATAACGGGGATAGGAGAAAAAGTAAGAGGATCATTCAATGCCTCAATACGAGAGATAAGAAGATTGACATTCAATAATGTTTCACGTAAAGCTTCATCTCGTATTTCCACATCATCATCTTCTTCATTATCATCTTCAAAGCTTACAAACTCAAGAGGTTCTTCATCAACATAATCGATCTCTCCACATGATATAGAATCATCATTATCAGAATCGGAGAATAACTCATCACGATTATCTTCAACCGGTGTTTCAATATGATCATCAACATGATTATTTTCAACAAATTCAGAATCATTGTTAGAAATCTCCTCGAACTCACTTGGGATTGGAACGAGGTTCTCAACACTTGACTTATTGAATTCGTCCGATTCCGTTGCCGGAATAGTGTCAAGATGCCCGTCCCCCATTATTAGAGAGTCTTCGGGTTTTACGGGAGAAGAGATAGAATCATTTTGAGGATTAAGATTGATCGTAATCGTGGAATCATCATCGTATAAACAACACTCGCAAAATTGGAATTTTCTTTCTTCAACAAGAGGTTCTTCCATTGATCTTTCATAAGGCTCGGTAGTAGATGTCATACGATTAACCATCTCTTTCAACTCATCCATCATGGATTTGATTTCAAAAATTTGATTATTAAATTCGGAAGTTTGTGGGGGTTGGTAAAAACCATTAGAATCGTAACAAGAAGTAGGTTCATGATAAGAACTTTCAAACGATCCCCCACAATTTTCAAAACTCGATGTATTTTGAAAATCACCGTTGTAGCACAAATTTGGCTCATAAAAATCATTTTGAGGAAAATTATTGAAGCTCGAGTCGTAATCGTAAGACGTTTCTGCACTCGGCATATAGCACATACAATCGGTGTATCCACATCCATCACAAAAACATCCTCCACACGGCCTACCTTCTTCGGACGGGTTTCCACAATTATAGCAAGAAAATGACGGTGGTGGTGGTGTATAGAAATCGGGAATATTAGACGAATTGTTGAACGAATTTTGATCACACGAGTGAGAATTACAATTCAAACAATCGCCATCACGAATATTATCTCCACATTCGTCGCACGTACACCGCACACATAACCCTCCGAAGAACGGTTCTCCACAATAAAGACAAATTGGATCCATAAGAATTAAACGTAAGAGGGATTGAGAAGAAGAATCAAGTATGAGAGGATAAGAAGATTATTTTGGTTTTTGATTTTAAAATTTTTATATTTTTATAAGAGAATATATACAAGATAATGGAAAACTTAACACAACACGATTTTTCAACACGAATATTCAAAACTCACGTCCACCATCCCCGGCAGCGGCGCCATTTTGATTTAGTCTTTTTGTAGTATATAATTATTCCGAAGAAATACCGGTGAAAGTATTTCCCGGGTCGTTTTCCCAGCGAAGGTGGAATGGAATCGTGAATAATCGAATCGCGAAATCGAATCGTGAAAAGCGGTAAAGTGAAAAATATGATTTTGGAATTCAAGTTATGATAAGAAATGATGAAATATGAAGAATTTACAAGCTAAGTATGCACAAATGTTAAAAACGTAAAAACGGAAACGCAACCGCAAAATTAAAAACGTAACGTATATCGAAAAATGATCCTACGAACTTGAAAATATTTTCTAAAAATCTAAAACTATTAAAAAGAATTTTAAGAAAATGAAAAATATTTTTTTGAGTTTTTATTTATTTTCTAGAATTAATTTCCTATTTATGTAATTAAAATTGAATTAAAAATAAAGAAAAATAGAAAATTAACTTGGAAAAATGAAAATTAAATTCTAAAAATTCTAAAATATTATAAAAATATTTTTGTATTTTTCAAGACTTTTTCTGAATTTTTATAGATTTTTGTTATTTAAAATTGATTTAAAAGTGATTATAAACTAAAAGAAATTAAGAAAAATAGTAAATGAACTCAGAAAATTATGAAAAATTACCAGAAATTCTAAAATAATATAGAGAGCTTGCAGAAAAATTTTGAGATCAAAAAGTTAAGCAGAA
Organism: Artemisia argyi; assembly: GCA_030686995.1. Taxonomy (NCBI): domain Eukaryota; kingdom Viridiplantae; phylum Streptophyta; class Magnoliopsida; order Asterales; family Asteraceae; genus Artemisia; species Artemisia argyi. Next base: position 43,547,067 of record CM060709.1, on the reverse strand, counting down.
GTGCTTAAAGGGACCAAAACAGCTTATGGCAAGTGCTTATTTATAAGCACTTGCCACAAAACTTTACCAAATTGATACCACTACTGTATAATGCTAAAAAGAACTCAAATAAGCCAAGAAAAGAGCAAATGAAACACAGAAATATAAATTGCAAGCTAGAAAGCTACCAAAGAAAGCTAATGATAAGCAAATAAGCACTAAGGATAAGCCATGAACTAGGATCTGAATGAAAAAGCTAGAACACATTTAAACAAACTCAGAACACTTAAAAAGTTCAATCCACAAGCTCAAAAGAGCACTTGCAGCCCTAAATCAGAATCAGAAATCTATGCTATACTACTAATAAGCTAGCATGAATAAGCTATCTAAATAAGCTGTAAAGAAGAAACTAAAGGTAGCAATTAAGAGACTACCATGTAGAGAGACTATAAAACAAAGAGCAGGTTCTAATTCTAACTACTACTATCTAGAATGATGCTAAGAAATCTTACCTACAACCTGTGCACAGGGGAACAATGTGCCTAATCAGTCAACTTCCAACCACAATTCTAAAAAGCAAATAAGCTCTGAACCTGAATTTACTTTTTGATTTTACTTCACCTACTGCCAAAGTTTAGAAAACAAGAATCCAAAAGTATTCCCAATAACTAATAAACCCTACAAGTACTCTCAGCGTTGTCCCCAAAATCTGAGTTTTAAAAAATTGATTTGACTTTTTTATGTCTTAACTAAGTTGACTAAATCTAAATTCTAATGATCTAATCTGACTTATTATGTAAGAGTAAGCTAAAATGCAACTACTATAAGCTAGATAAACAAGATTAGTAACTATCTCTATGATTATTCTAATCTAAAATTACCAACAATTAACTGTCATTAAAATGTAGGAACAAATTTGACTTATCTCTAATGAACCTATTGTTTTTATGCTCTAGATAACTATTTCTACTCTAATGTGGTCTAAATGTAATGCTAAAACATTGAGAAAACTTCAATAACACTCAGCAATCAATTCATCCAAACACCCCAATAACAGTAACTTAACACTATAACTACCTAAAATCCACCACTAATTAACACAATAACAATTTCCAGCAGTCCTAAATCACTAATGAAACAGTAAAACGACAAAAATTACCATAGAGATCAAACAGAAATGAAATGAATCAGTACCTCAGTAAGCAACTAAACAGATGCAAACAAATATTTGGAAAATGAAATAAGAACTTACAAGTAATTTCTCCTCAGCATGAACAGAGGAGATTCCCTATGCTCGCCTGTCTCTAGACAGGCTCATATCCTTCCAACTTTGATATGGCTTGTCAATTCCTCCACAGTTCACCAACAAACAACTACAAGTGACTAAGTCTGACTGAATTTGAACAAGTGATTATAGAAGACTTTATAAGCTTAATACTCATTTTCAGAAACTATACAACTAAAATGAGCAATATCCAACAACAATTTAACTAAATTGAAACTGATTTAAAGCAAAACTATTTTATATATTTTCTGAATTTATGAAAACTATTTGAATAAACTAAAACTAATTTGATAACAAAGAGATTTGAGATTAAGTAAGTATTAAAGCAGAAATTTAAGCTAATCTATTACTTGTAAATAACAATAAACTGAATTGATTAAAAAGGTAATGATTTCATTGAAAATAAAAGTATTACAATTGGAAAGTAAATTCTAAACTACAAGCTGAGATTAAAAAAAATGGCAGAGCTTCGCTATTCGAAACTCCACCCTAAATACAAGCTTACTAACACCCTATTTATAGCCTACAATAGAAGATATTAGAGAGGGGGTAGCCACGGATTGCCACCTTGGCAATCCGTGTGGTGTGTTTCTTTGAAGCCATTCTGAGCCTTTGATCATCCTTCCATCATCTCTTATTGATAATCAGCCTTTAGATTAGATTTGATGAGGTGTCTCACCCAATAGTGTGATGTCATTTGTCCCGTGTGTGCTTCTTAGCTCTGACATGATTCTGACATGTATTGACATTCTAGAAACCCACTTGATTTGACAGGTTTACCCTTAATTGTGGTAAGATTGAGTTTAATTTGTGTGAATAGTAATCTAGGGTTCATAGTTCTGGGTTGAGGGGTAATTTGGGGGGCGGTAGTGTTTGAAAGGTAATATTTTATTACCTTTGACTTCTTGTTTGACCGAGGGTGAGAAGTGGGCTCGGGTCAAGGTTTTTAGTGATGGGCTTGGGATATGGTGTGGGTGGTAGTGGGTTTGTGAATTGTTGGTATTGGATTTAACTTTTGGGCTTTGGGAAAAAACTGGTAGCATTGGCTTTGGGTTAATAATATTTCAGCTTTTGTAGTAATAATCTACCAAGGACCAATTTTGTAAAATATTGATAATTCAAGGATTGATTTTGCAATTCTCCATAAATGTGATCCAAGGATTGATCTTGACAAAGTAAGATTCTTCAAGGTAGAATCTGACAATCTGAGCATAAAAGTGATCCAAACTTGAAAATTCTTTCCCGGTTACGGCTCTTTTGAATCCTTTTCCACTCTCGTGCTCGGTTTTCCCGGTTTTTGCTTGATTTATGTCCATTTAGTTAGTATCCGTACCTGCATATGTAAAAACACAAAAACAAACAAATTTGGCATTTATGGTCGGGTTTTTGGTCTTTTTAGTCCGGTTTTGGTCTTATAAAAGTGAGTGAATAAGCACTCACCACATACCACCCTCAAACTGATGGTCAAAGTGAAAGAACTATCCAAACCTTGGAAGATATGCTCCGAGCATGCGTTATTGATTTTGGAAAAGGTTGGGATAAGCACTTACCATTAGCAGAGTTTTCATACAGCAATAGTTACCACGCCAGTATAAAAGCAGCACCCTTCAAAGCACTGTATGGTAGAAAGTGCAGATCACCCGTTTGTTGGGCAGAAGTCGGAGAAAGACAACTTATAGGACCAGACCTTGTTCGGGAAACAACTGAGAAAATTGTTAAGATTAAGCAACGATTACAAGCAGCCCGAGACCGACAGAAAAGCTATGCATACCTAAAAAGGAAACCCATGGAATTTCAATTAGGAGACATAGTCTTATTGAAAGTATCTCCCTGGAAGGGAATGGTACGATTTGGAAAGCATGGAAAGTTGAACCCCAGATACATCGGTCCATTCAAAATCCTGGAAAGGATAGGACCCGTGGCTTATAAACTAGAACTACCCGAAGAACTTAGTCGGATTCACGACACCTTTCATGTGTCAAACCTTAAGAGGTGTTTATCCGATGAATCTCTCGTGATTCCATTGAAAGAGATTCGACTAGATGATAAACTTGTCTTTACCGAGGAACCCATTGAAATCATGGATAGAGAAGTCAAACAACTAAAACAAAACCGTATCCCTATCATCAAAGTTCGTTGGGACTCCAAGCGAGGACCGGAATATACCTGGGAGCGCGAGGATCAGATTCGCTCCAAGTACCCACATCTCTTCACCTAAGACACCCTTGGCAACTATCTTAGACTGCAATTCCGGGACGGAATTCCCTGTAAGAGGTAGGTAATGTAATATCTCGTAAATTTCCCTTACGATTAGTAAATGCATACGAATAAATAAAACGATGTTACAAGGAATTAACACCATTTTACGGGTAACAAATTTTTTTTTTATGATATGGCTTGATATTGAACCACTGCGATAACTGTGATTGACCGTTTACCCAGGAACGATGCTTACACACAACCTAGATTGCCTATAATTATTGCGAACGATAAATAATTATATAACGCGTTTATATTTAATAATACGTTTCGTCTAAATAACGTATACTATTTATATATTTCTCGAACCTACGAAACTTCCCGAAAACGCTCACTAATATTTTTGAACTTCGACACGATAATCGAGACACCCCAGGTGGGCCCCCAACACCCTTTGGGCCACGAAATCCCCAAGACAAACCAAACGGACTCCCTTTTTAATTTCTTTCTTTCTTTCTGCTGGGCGAAGACCAAACGCAAGCCCACCAGGCTTTAAGCCCAAACGCACACCTTTTGTTATTTTGTTTTGGGTTTCTACTAGCCGCGACACTCCAAACGCACCCTAGTATTTTACGATTCCTACACATAACGAACCAATTTTATTTCACATTATGATTTACCTAGTGCCCAAGAACCACATGAGACATAAACATTACTCACTCACTCTCGTTCACTATACTAGAAACGGCCAAAGCAAAACCTTGAACACTCCTATGGAGATAACTACAAACGTGTCATAAACTTTCTTCCATGCCTCCCCTCCTCCCCTATAGCGAGTGAATGAATAGGGAAGTGCCAGGAATGTATCTCACAAGATCTTGGCATGTATTCACACGATTGGACACAAGGAGAGGTGATACTATTCGCCTAACATGCTATACCTTCGTTCTCGTGATCTAGCAAATCTCTACGTACCTTAAACACCCTATATAATTATCACATGCAAGCACAAAACAATATCTACACATATACATACCAAAAACTCATCAAAGGCAATAAAGGAAGCAGTATGGAGGGACGAACGGATTGCTAGGAGAACCACATCTCACAACGAACCTAGGAAGCAAGGATTGGAGCTATTTGAACCTTGGAGGAACGTGAAGTGAACCACGGAGCTTTTGAACCACCCAACGAACCATACGTCTTGTTTTACTCCACCTTTTAAGGTGAGGTGAGACTCCAAATCATTATTTTCATTATTTTCATATACGTATTTCTCATTTTGCACGAACACTTTACACTAATAAAACGTAAAACTTAAACACAACACATATATATTATCTATCGTATTACATATTTACTAAGTCATTAATGAGACCCTATAAGTATTTCAAGCCCATATTAACATATACCTACTAAATATTACACGTTCCTAAGTAGTATGGACCTATACGTTTTCACTTTAAAAAGACTTAGATAAATTTGATACTAAAATTGCTAATGAAAGAAAATAGTGTATACCGTTTACTTTGATCGTGTAACTTGAAATATTAATACACGACCACCCCATATTTTTACATAAACTATTAGCCTAGCTTGTAAAGAAACGGGAATGATAAATACTTGGAGCTAATAACTTCGTTTAATCACCTAACGAGACCCAAAGTAAATCGCTATTAGAACTAGTTTTCAGAAACTTAAAAACCTTACGTGGGCCAAAAAGCCCAAAAAGCTTGTTTCAGCTTATTACGATAAGCTGAGCATATAAGCTGTTTTGAAATATTTTTGTAACTTAAAATGATGGATTTCTATAAACTTAGTGTTCCCCCAAAAACCTTACGTGGGCCAAAATGTTAAGTTTTAAATTTGGAAATGTTTGGACCATTTTTGCAAATGTTCGAAGGTTAGGGTCTAGAATTGTCAAAATTATAAACTTAAGGTGAAAAGTATAAAACTGTTTTTCTAAGGGTATAAACAGTAAATATTGAAATTTAGGGATAATGAATGTAAATATTTGATATTTGGACTAATAAATGTAAATATATATAATTTTTGGACTAACGGCGTAAATATTTTTCCGTTAAGGGTAAAAAGTGTAAAATTGAGAAACATGAAGGATTGAATAGTAATATTGATTTTAAATAATACTTTTATTATATATATATATATATATATATATATATATATATATATATATATATATATATATATATATATATATGTATGTATGTATAGTGTGAGGTTATTTTCAGAACCAAATAAATTGCGAGAACTGCGAGAACCAATCTCAACCATTAAAATGTGTGATCAATGGCTCAAATTACTTGTGGCATAGTTGTAATTAAATTAAAGTTCAACTATTAATTTTTATAGGATGCAGGGGTAATATAGGAATCTCACATTCATTCTCTTTTAAAACCGTCCATAAAATATCATTAAATTAAATGATTTGGTCAAAATTTTCACAAACCTCTTCCCCACAATCAAACCATAGCCGTCTCTTTTGTTTTCTCATTCCCACACCACCGTCAATCATTACTGTCATCTCCAATCTCCATCATCATAGACTTGGTCTCAAAAACGAGATGTCAATTGTTGCATTAAAGTGCACGTGAATGCAACCTGCGTCTGTGCGACAACATATGCAATTACATCGTGTGTAATCAGACGGTTACCGTCAAGTTTTTTGTTTGATCAGGTTTGGGTTTGTATGTTTTTGTTTAGTTCTGATCGTTTGCAATCATTTGCGGGTTTCTTGTTTTATTCATTTTCTCAACTTTAGAAACTATGGAGGGCTGGGACTCGTAACATTGGAGAAAGTTGTGGAATCAAAAGGAAAAGAGTACAACCAGAATAAACCAATTGACATTGTATACTTCTTAACCTCTTGTTTTCTAACCTATCATATATCCTATTCATGCTGTTATTTGTTTTTTAAAACACATGTGCAAAGAGTGGATTGATTATGTAAAAGTCATTATCTCTTGTCATGTGTTTTTTTTTTCCTTTTCTTGCATAAGCTGTCTTCTCTAGTTTTTTTTTAAACCATTTAATGTGTGAAGATTTGAACAATGCATAAAAATAATTGTAGATTGTTTCACCATTGCAGATGCGAAAGATAAAGTATTATGATGGCTGAATTAAGTTGTATCTAATTAACATGACGAAGAGATATACATGTAACAAGAAATTCCGATGAATACATGTACATAACTCAAGAAGATGAACGCACATAGATGCATTCAAGATCACTATTTGGATCTTATAAAGACGTTGCTGCACATGTGCACACCGATAAATACAAATGCATCCAAGATCAGTTATCTATTGGACAAGTATTACTCGACTGCACAAGTATACAAATACAAGTGCACATGTACATGCTCAAATGGCAGTGCATCTGATGAAGGAAACACATGTGCATGCTTAAGAATTAACTCAAGCCGATGAACACACATAGATGCATTCGAGATCACTATTATTTCTTGGATTTTATAAAGACGTTGTTGCACATATGCACAACGATAAATACAAATGCATCCAAGATCAGTTGTCGATTGGACAAGTATTACTCGAGTGCACAAGTATACGAATACAAGTGCACATGTATATGCTCAAATGACAGTGCATGAGACGAAGGCTGTGACGAAGGAAACACATGTGCATGCTTAAGAATTAACGCGGGTGATAAAAAAAATATCACCTTTCTTTGTTTTTTGTATTATTATTAAATCTTTATATTAATAGATTGAGTGGATTATAGGTTCAATGAGTAGAGAAGAAAATGATGGCTAATAGTTGTAGGCGGATGTGTACATATATATTATAGAAATTCATTTCTCATAAGAAAACAAAAAAAAAAAACTTAACCATTAAATATGTTGAAAAAAACTACTACACTAGTATAAGATACAATTGCATGCTTTATATAAAAAATTACTAATTTTTGCTACAAAAGAAAATGTTTAAGATACAATTACAAAAAGTGGAAATTTGCAACTGCAACATCTCTCATAAAACAAAAAGCAATGGAAACTAGAAAATAAATCAACGCAACAATTCGTAACTAAAAAAAAGTGGTCCTAAAATTGTGGAGCTGCACCCAAACAAAAATTAAATGAAATAACATGATTTTACAAGTATGCCCTTATAGTTGAAAAGTATTTTATATTAAATTGAAAATGAATGATTGGCTGAAAATGGTTCTCGCAGTTCTCGCACTTTATTTGGTTCTGAAAATAACCTCACCCTGTATGTATATATATATATATATATATATATATATATATATATATATATATATCTGAATATATATTAAATCGATAAATAATAAACGTAACTTATTACATATATATATATATATATATATATATATATATATATATATATATATATATATATATATATATATATATATATATATATAATAAGTTATCGATTTAATATATATTCAGATATATATATATATATATATATATATATATATATATATATATATATATATATATATATATATATATATATAATACGAATAAAACGTATATAACGAATAACTAAATTTAGATGAATAAAACAAGACTTAAAAACTGAAACGTGCCATATCTTATAGGTTGTGTGTGAAGCCGTTGCCTTGCATCGTTGAGATTACAATTGTTCTACTATCCTACTAAGGTGAGTTCATAGCCCACATTTAACTTATTTTGTGGCGGGGATACATGCTCAAAAACCGAACACAAGTCTTTTCCTGATCTTATTATTGCTTAAGTAGCTATTGCCAAAAGTCCCTCGATCATGAACCTTAATCACTTGACAGGTTAACGTAAATAATTGTGAATAGATCTATTAGGGATTGACAATCCCCATTTGGTTGCTAGAGGAAAGTCACCAAATGCACGTTATTTGAATATAATATGTTACTGGCAAATACCTATCTTGGGGGCTATATATTTTACATCATTATTACAGAAAATATTGATGCCTGTTGAATCGTTGAGTGTCATGAGCTTAATGCAATAATGAATGTGATTTCTAACTTGTTTATTTGTATCGATATTACAATAAACATCTATCTCTTGTGTTCAAACTCTTAATTATAAACCTATGAATTTCACTCAACTTTTGTTGACTTTTAGCATGTTTATCTCAGGTAACTAAATGGAATGGATGGCAACGGCAGGAAGTAGGCAAATAAAGAAACGTTTATTTCTCTTTAAATAAAACTTGTTGTTGAATAACGAATTCTCTTGGAATTATGAATATTTGGTATTTTAAATAAAATTTAAAACGATCACTTGAATCGTTTTCTATAATTGTGACGAAAGATCCACAATATAATACCCCAAAAGTCTTCCGCTGACATTTTAAGTCTTCCGCTGTATTGATTGATTTTGGGGGTGTTATATTCTCTTATCCAAGCAACGCCAATGAAATTTCTGCGCATCTTTTCTTTCTTCTTTCTCCTTTGTGTATCTCGGTAATACACAATCTTCTAGTCGACTTTTCCTTTACCTTGTTGTGTCGTAGTAAGCCACACAAGTCCGTTCTTGTTTGTTGTTTAAACAAGAATTTTTTCTTCTGGTTTTGTTGGATCGTTCGAATCAAACCAACAAACCAAGACACCAAGTTTCTGGTTTGGTATCCTTTTCTGTTTGCAAGTTTTTGACTCAAAGAAAGTTTGTACAAGACTTTCTTATGTCCCTAAGTTATCTATTGCAATCCTTCTAGTGTTAACAAGGTTCGAAGGTATGCGTTGTTTCCTGAAAAACAAAGTTCAACGTGGGTTTTTTTGTTTCTGTTTCTGTTTCTGTTTTGGTTTCTTGATACAAGGTTCTGTGATGTTTCTGGTTTCGGTTTTGATGCAGTAACGAGATGTTCCAACGAGGCTCTTGATGCCAAATGTTGTCCCAGCTGTGTATCAATATGAATCGGTTTTTGGTTGAGTCAAATGTAAAATGCAAACAAGTATAAACTATAGATAACTTATTATTTGTCTAACCATTGTAATAATACATATTCACAAATACTTATAGGTTTCCAAATGGTGTAATGAACCATTGTAACCTTTCACTAAAAGTTGTGTCTAGTCCGAATGGGTGTGATGAACCAACATGATGGTTCGGTTAAGTTATAACCCAAACGACATGTCCTTTCTAGTAGTCATGGTCCAAACGACATGACCCTTGATAATTTACAGAAATAACTATAATAACTAACTAATCGGTTTTAAAGTTTCTAATGTACACTTCTGGTCCTTCATGTTTTCCAAAAGCAATATCGAGATTATAATCTTGGTTCACAGTGACATAGCATGATAAATGTTACCTCAATGCCACATAATTAGTTAAAACTTTTTACCGTTGCTGTTATTTGATCCTGAGTCTCTGCATCAACAAAAGACGACTACAACCACTGGACCAACTCAATTTTTTGTGTAAACAAATCAAAAACATATATATCATCCTTTAATAACTACTAACTCTATACATGACATCACTAAAACACAACATCTTTTAAATTGAATCACTTCATATTCTCTCTTGATTTTCAAATTTCTCAGCTTCATCTGATATGATTTTGGGTTCGATTTTTGATCGGATAGGTATGTTTTTCGGGTTTCGTGAAAAATTAGGGATAAACACTAATATATACTTTTAATCATGTTACAGATTTTTAGTATACGATCTTCTTAATCCTACTAAAATTTCGATAAACAATGTCTTTTCAAATTGATTATGAGTTACTAGTGATTTATTGTGTGTTTTTAAAATTAGGTGTTCGAATTAGAGATTGAAATTAACTATGCGGCTTATCGGAAATAGGGAACAATACAATGGCAAGCATTTAGGATCAAATCATACCATGGGGAAACGTAACTTGACGATCTCGTTCATGTTTTTTAATTTCCCGGAAGAGTGGGGAATGGGGAAACTTAGGATGATTTTTTAGAAGTATGGTATGGTGTTCAACATGTCCATGGCACAAAGGAGATTACGAAATGGACTGAGATACGGTTTTGTGGACAGTTACAGAATATAAGGATTGAAGAGAAACACTTGAGAGTTTACGTGGCTTTTGATAGAAATAGACCGGAAATGGAGGAGGAAGAGCTGAAGGAGTAGGACAAAGAAGTCGAACCAACAACAAGTTCAGTGAGGAACGGCAGAGGGCAGTGCCAAATTCACAAACTCAGAGAATAGGGATAAAGAAAAACGTAGTTTCGCGGATGTTGTCAATGGTGAAACTAATAGAGGCAATGAAGACAATAACGAGAGAAGGGAGTATGGGGCAGGAGGACGAACAGAAGGTGCAGAAATGATCAAAGAGTGGAGCAAAAATCAGTTTATGGGTAGGTTTATCAATGCCGAGGAAAACAAGTTTAACAGTGAGATACTGGAAAGAAGTGTGGTTGGGGAGGTCAAAGCTATATGTTTTCTTTCGAAACTACCGATACTATGTGATGAGCAAGGTCTCGGTAAGATCAAAGTGAAATTATTAGGGGGTTTAGAAGTCATGTTGGTGACGGAGAATGAGAAAATGGCAAGTAACGTCCTAAAAGACAAAGACCACAGATTAAGAAGATGGTTTTACAAGCTAACACTACAAGAAATAGGAGAACAGGCGACGAGCATGATCCCGTCAACCCAATGTCGACGGCAACATGCAGAAAATGACAAAAAACAAGCTTGACCGAGCCCCGATGCGTTGAATATTTCGGATTAATATGCTTTCGTCGACATGTCGACGGGAACGTATTGATCAAACTTTCACATCTCTATTATTGCCAAAAGTTGAACGCGAAATTATCCCGCCAATATTATCCCGTCGACATGTCGACGGGAGAATATAAATCACGAATCAAAGTGTACTTAACGTATGATTAACATTAATTACTGTGTTTGGTTTAACGTTCCCGTCGTCATGTCGACGGGAGGATTTTAGTTATTAAATTATAGTAAAATACTTGCCAATATTATGGCGGGATTTTTCCCGCTTGTTTTGTCCCGTCAACATGTCGACGGGATTATCTCCCCAAATTTTTTACCTCTATATATTCTCAAAAAATCATTCCCGTCTCATTTTACACATACATTCTTGATTCTCACAGAACTTGATTGTCAATTCTCACAAAACACACATAACAAATGGATGGTTTAACACCGGAACAAGAGTGGTCAAAGGCTTTATCACACGAGCTCCTGTATAATGAAATTATAAATCATTGGGGCTCTGAAATTTTTGATGATATGGTTCTTATGCGAACTGTGTACCGTGGCAGAGAGACCGGATTCTGATATGGTTAAGGAAAAATCCGTACTATAAAGAGTATTTGGAAGAGCTAGATGCTGCTGAAGCTCAAGCTGCTGCTGTTGGAGGTGAAGATGAAGCTGAAAGCACGTTTGACGTCAACACCGGAATTGATAATATGGAAAATAGAATAACTGGAAGCTACGTTTGCACATCTCAAGGAAATGACAGCAAGGAAAAGAAAATATGGTGCGAGATCCAGCAAAGCGGAAAAGCCGCAAAAAAATAAATAAACGGGTCATTGTATCATTTGATCTGTTTCGTTTGGTTGTCGCATTGTTTAGTTTGAGTTGTTGCATTTGGTTGTCGAGTTGTTTAGTTTGAGTTGTTTCGTTTGGTTGTCGAGTTGTTTCGTTTGAGTCTGTATGAAATCTACGTGGTTGAGAACTCTTGCGTGTTTTAAATAAACGGTTTGCCTTCATGTTTGTTAATTGTGATATTGTAGGATTGTGGTTTTATGTTGATATTGTGATTCGGGAGGTCGGGGATGGTGGAAGAATACACCTTCCATGGTTAAAACATACGTATTACTCCAACATTAAACAACAACAACAATAACACAACACTAACGCTTTTGTTGCATCAGTTTTCATAACAACAACAACATTTTATTAAACAACAACAATAACACAACAAACATCAGCAGCAACAACAACAACAGTAATAACACAACAAACAACAACAACAACAAACAACGACAACAACAACAACAATAACACAACAAACAAACAACAACAACAATAACAGCAACAACAACACTACATACGAATATTTCCAATATCACCTAGCATCTCATTATAAAGCTCGTGAAACAAGGCAGCTGAATCAATTGTGTGGTTGTTGGGATGCTGATACAATTCTAGCATTTTATTGAGTACCATTATCTGGTGATTCAATTTTATGCAATTTTAGCACTTTGTATTTACAGGACACGATGTTGATGGTCCTGTGGAATGAGTTGGAGGCGTTGAAGCTCTAGGAGAACCGGTCATTTTGGCGAGTCGTTCTTCCTTCCATAAAAAAAATCGCATCCATAATCCGTTGCCCCCCCCCCCCCCCGGTTAAAGAGTAAAAACTATTATTTTTAATAACTAACCAAATTATTTATATAATGCACAAAAAAGTATGTAATTGTTCACCTTTGATAAAGGACACGCATAGTATAGTTTACCACGGGAGTAAGGTTTACGCGATTCTCGCAGAATTAAATCTCCTCGTCCACAAGGACAATGATACGTGGGGATTGCACCCTCGCAACAGGTTTTACCTCTCAAGGGATCTCGAGAAGCTTACAACCCCCACCAGGCAGTGTACCTGATCGTTGTAGTATAGTATAGTGAGAAGTACCGGGGGATTGATCGTTCAACTCAGGAATAGTGTCGCTAGGATTAGAAAGCCTACTAAACTAGGCCTAGAGGTGAGGGATGATTCTTTTTGTATTTTTATATTTTATGGAAAGCAATTAAAATCTCGGGTTTTGAAGGAGTGGGCGGAATTAGTTGCTAGGCAACTAACCTAATTAATCTAAAGATGCAATCAAAATAAAATGGGATTATGTATTGGAAGGCCACCAAACTATTAAACTTTTTACTTTTAAGCCACCCATTTATCAAAACTAACTTATAGGCCACTCATTTATGAGTTTACTTTTGTTTATAACAATTTCAGATAATTTTATCTCAAAAATCTTCAAAACAACAAGAATAAAGCTACATATAATATATTGAAACAACATAAATGATTATTGAAGTGTAAAATATCATTTTTAGCCATTATTTAAGTGCAACTTAGTTAATTGAAAGTGAATTAAGATAATTTAACTAATGTTTTACATTTAGATTCAAAAAATTTATTGTGCTGATATATTAAAGTTAGCTTAATTCTTTCAATTGTATGAAAATTCTGGCAATAATTTGAACGAGGTTGGTATAAACGAAATTAAAGTCATAAATAAGTGGCCTATAAGTTAGTTTCGATAAATGAGTGGCCTAAAACTAAAAAGTTTAATAATTGGGTGGCCTCCCAGTACATAATCCCAAATAAAATAAATGAAAATAAAGCTGTTAAACTAATGTGGTGGAAACAATAATGTGGAAAGTTGTGTTTACTTAGATTTCATTACTCCCTAGATATCTTTTACAGGTTGATTAGCTTGTTACAATTGCATGGATGACGGGTCATATTCCTTAAAACTAGTCGTAGGGCCGTGTACAATATTCCCTAACTCTATAAGATCCTACTTCACTCCTATGTCGAGCCGTTAGAAGCTCCTAACATGGGATCATTAGAATTCTCTTACGCATTAAATACAACCAAAAATCGTAGTACACCTCCAATCATGTTTCTTAAGACGTTCAAGCAAGTTACCAATGGAAGTCTACGGGTTTTCTTAAGCCTAACATCGAATACAATCATCCGTAACAATTATAAACAAACAATCAACCCATAATTAACATCTAGGTTTCAGTACATCTAAGCAAACACAATGAAAATCTAGCCTAGCATGTTAAATAGAAGACAAGCGTAAGATATAATCACACAACACATAGACATATTGAATAATTTGAATGAGTACTTATCTTCAATTGAACATGGAAGAATCAAGGGGTTGAAACCCTTGAAAAACTGATAAAATTCGGACTAGGGTTTATTCCCTCAAAGTTGCACACTAATGAATGAAATATGGAAAACTATATATAGACTTTACACTTTGACGGCGTCACGTATTAGCTTGTGACACCGTCAACTCGCCGCCATGATAAAATTGTATTGCCTATCTATTTGTGACACCGTCATGTGGAGAAATGCTCTGGGCCGTCACTAGTAATTGGACCCTGACGGCCTTGGAGACGCCGTCAGGTCCATAAGCTTGAAAATACTATGGGCCGTCACGTTGTAATTCCACATCCACCTCTTTTGTAACTCTTGACGCCATCACTTGTAAAGGCTTGACGCCGTAAGGTACTGTTCCAGCAAGGAAATTTGAGACTTTTCCATTTTCTTCAGTTTTATGCTCCAAAAATGTCCAAAATGCTTCCTTTTCCATATTCTTCCTCAAAAGTACCTAAAATGAAAAAAGGAACGATTTAGGGCAATAATTGATCAAATAATCTCGAATTCGGGCTTAAATGACCCCTTAAAAGCGGTACACTTTTCGCCAAAAACAAGCACGAAGGTCATTTGACACTAATATAAAAGTAATTACAACAAATAATCGTTTCACTAAAAACCAAAAACAAGCACGAAGGTCATACACTAGCACCTCACAAATAGTTTTTGGATACTCACATCTCTCGGGTGTAATAAAGTATATATCACAATAAGGAAATGGAAAACATCTCTCACTACCTGTCATAGCAAATAGATTACCATAGGCTTGGGAAAGGATCAAACCTCCACCACTTGGCGTAAGCACCTAGGATAAACTATCAAAGAGGTCTTTTAAAGGGTTATAATGTGTCACACCCCCAAAATCGGGTCCAGTGGAAGCTTACATGTAGCTAGGGTGTAACTCAATTGGTATTACAACACAAGTTCAAAAATGGTTTTCACTTCTATCATTTAGAATAAAATCATTTAACCAAAAGTGTTGAATTTACATTGTTAAAAGTAGTACGGAAGTAGGCCCTTAAAATAATTTAAACGGTCCCCATATGAAAAATCAGAGTCTTCTATGACCATGCCATGCCCTGCCAAAACCTCCAGTAGCGTGCCATTGCCTAAAACCTGAAAATACGTGCTAAAGTGTCAACATGAGGTTGGTGAGTTCATAGAGTCTTATGAAAAAGAATGTAATGCATATGAATGAAGATTTCCCAGCAAAGGCATCGTAAATCCACTCAGTTCCAAGTCCCGCCATAAAAGACTTGTAACCTGTGTGTTTACGACCCACTGCCAAATATGATTTAGTTATGTGAATAAAAGTAATACTTGTATCTAGATTCAAAGATAAATATAGCAATACCGCTATAAAACAATTCTTGACAATGAGGCCATATAAAGAAATCAGAAAATGTCGCTATATAGATAAATCAGTCAATCGGAGAAGCCGTAATATTACGTTTGACATCACAGCCAAGTAGGGAAACCAAAATATTACGTTTGACATCACAGCCAAGTGGGGAAACCATAATACGTTTGACATCACAGCCAAGTGGGGAAACCACAATATTGCGTTTGACATCACAGCCAAGTGGGGAAACCACACTATTGCATTTGACATATATGAACAATTTTGACAAGGTGGCCATATAAACATTTCTGACAATGAGGTCATATAAATAATGATACTACGTTTGACATCACAGCAAAGTGGGGAAACCACCGTATTACGTTTTTGAACACTAGCGTCAATAGAAAGATAATGAAGTATGTAACATGTAAACACATAAAGCATTTGAGTAAACCACAAACATTGAGTAAGGCAATTGGTGTTTAAGTAAGCAAGTAGCATGTGTTAGATTATGGACATTATTTTAGTAGTCGTATGTTAGGATCGAACTCGAGATCACGGGATTGCACACAATACGTATGAAGAGAAAAAGAAATAATTATTTATAAATGTTATAAGTAATTATTAATAAACATAAAACTAGTAATAGTAATTAGTATTTAATGATAAATGACTAGTGACCTATTAAAGAAGATTAGGAAAGTAATACTAATGAATATTTGGAAACAAGGGAATGTTCCGGAATCCCTTTGGGGACACCTAAACCAATCGGCCAAGGAAGGTTCTCCACCTCCTTTGTGCCTTGAGCTCCAAGTTTCAATTAGTATATATACAAACCCAAGAAGTATTGTTTTCTCATAACTTGTACACACACATCTTGGTGTTTTCTCTCCTTCTCTTTGTCCCATTGTCGATCCATCAAACAATCCCATAAGGGATTTGATTTTATTGATCAAACTAAGTTTTGTGTTTAATTTACTTGCATAAACTTTTTCTTGAATTAGTTCGTGTGTACAAGAACGTGATTCAAACACATTATTGTTTGATTCTTGGATTGAATTACAAAAGAGGTAAGGGGTAATTCTTATAATCCACATAAACCCTAATTAGGGTTCATAAGTTGAAGATTGCATATTTATTTTTGTTCGGGCTAGAATCACAAAGGTATGTTTACTATTTAATATTGATTAATTAATTACATGTTATATGATCTTGTTATAATTGCTTCCGCTATGCTCACTTGATGTGTTTGGTTTATTTTATATGATTGTCATGATATTGTAATTCAACAGTGGCATCTAGAGCCAGGTTATAATGTGTAATTAATTATCGAAACGCATAAAAATTGGATCTTGATTCGTTTAGTTACATGTTTTTAGGGTTTTTTAGATTCCTAACCATAATTTTTTTATGGCACGATTTAGACCTTAAAGGGTTTTAGGGTTTTGGTTTTGTTTTTTTTAATATTATTAGAAACCCTAGGATGTCATGTAATTTGTTATGCGTTTTCGTAAACGATCTTGGTGCAATATGTTAATTGTTAAACTTAATCCATGAAAAAATGCATATTTGCATGAATTTTATGTTGTGTGATAATTTAAATGGTTTAAATTGGATATATATATAAATTAATGTTTAAGTTATATCGAAACATGTAAATTTATTAATAGATGTCGAATTGGGGATGTTACAACTCACCATTTCAAGTCATTTCCCAAACTTTGGAAAACACTATTCATCAAACACTATTCATCAAAACACTATTCATCAGTTTACTATTCATCATTTTTTGTGTCAGTTTGACATTCCGAGAAGCATTCAGAAATTTTACTATTCACTAAACACTATTCATTGCTGGAAAAGTTTTCACTATTCACTTGCATTACACATTTCATCGTAAATTTAGTTTACGGGTATTCAAATTCGCGTAACCGGATTGGTTTAGGTGCGAATTCATTTCATTAGTGTTAAGGACACTGCATACGGACTAGAGACAGTCTGCATATCATCATAACAACATATTCATGTTATACCACTCTTAGGATTTTCAAATTTATATATTTGATACATTTAACGTTTTTACGTATAAGTATTTATAGTAAACGTTAACACCCGGTTTATACACGACGAATATATCTAAATATTCCCACAATGGTCCCGACATATTTTTATATCCATTTTATCATCATAAAAGTTATAACATTCAGTTACTCAGTATTTTGGAAATTTATTTTATTTATAACGTGAGCTTATGAATATTACGACGGTTTTCGTGAAAACTAAACAATAATCACCCGAACACTCAGTAATTGTACCCAACATATTTTTAACAATTTTATGACTTTATTAAGTCCCGGTTAACTTTGTTAACATTTATTTCTAGAAAAACCCGGTACCCGATTATAACTAATACTTACACTAAACTACAACTAATATTACCCTACATTTCCTAAGTGATCAAAACCGATTTGGCTACTCTTTTATACATTGAAACCAGCCCCTTAATTTCATGTACAAGTTAGCTATACCACATTATTTTGTTAACTTTTTGAACATACAAACCCTAGATTTTGATTTAGGTGTTCCTTTGTTAAATTAACATGATTAATAGTGATTAGGAACCCATGGCACCCTAAGAAGGTGTATGGTAGGATTAGTATAGCTTTGTGGTGTTTTGCAAGAGATTTGGTTGAAGTAGAAACTAGTTTTCGACATGAAAAATGGATTTGTAACAAGTATATAAACCTACTGTCCCACTTTTGTAAATTCTGGAAAATCAGTAAACATAAAGGAAACTGTGGCAAAAATTTTAGAAAATACTTTAAAAAACGAAGCCGTAGGCGAAAGAACGGATTAAAAAGAGTTTATAACGAAGGAGATATGAATTTTTCAATATTAACGACGAAAACTATTTTCCGGAAAATACATGCTGTTGGACGTTTTTCGTCGGACAAAAAGTAGCTTTAGACGTAACCCGGAGGAGCCAAGCTTTCCAAAATATATTACTACATACTAATACGTAACCGTGGATATAAAGAACAAGTAAAACGGGCTTATAACGACAAAGATATTCACGTTTCAATATCGGCAAAAATCCTCTATAATTGGCAGCTTTTAGAAATAATAATATTAACACTACGTAGTACAAAATTCTAGATTTTCTAGAAATATTAACCAAGTACCCAAATTCATAACTAATGAAGTATTAGTTATTACAAGTATATTTTTATCACTACAAGGCGTTATTTCAAGGATTTCAACCCGAGGATTTCAACACTAACATGGAAATATACGATATATATAAAAGTATATATATTGCAACTAGCTTTATTTTTCTAATAGCCATATTTTCCTAAGTCTTGGAAAATGTATATTTTTTATAACAACAAGTATTTTTCAAAGAGTAGAGTGGTATAGGAAACATGTGCATGGATATTCATAACATCATTTCATGATCTAAAGTAGATCGTTCATCATTCATATTAGGTTGCGGCTAGTGTGCGCGCCTTGTTTTTCAGCTCATTACATGTTCATGGTACCATCATATCAGGTGAGTCATAGCCCCTACTCTTTTTATACTTGTTTTAACTCTTTGGGGGAGATACATGCTATTACTTGCTTACTTGTACAAATTCACATAACATTTATACTTGGAAACATTATACTTGATTACATTATACTTGATTGCATTATACTTGATGGCGTTATACTTAAACTTGTAAGTCTCTTTGGGATAACACATGCATTGGGTTTCGGAGATGAAGTAGAATCAATGCTATTACCTTCCTTCTGAGCAACATAAAGTCTCCTTGGATAACACATGCATTGGGTTTCGGAGATGAGGTAGAACCAATGCCCCTACCTTCCTTGTGAGCAACATACTAACGTGAGGTCTTCGGATATGAAGTGTAGACTCACTACTAATTGCTTAACTGTTGTTATGAACTTATACATATCTTAATCATATTATATTGTAGCAGTGGGTTGTGAACACACAGGTTACAAGTCTCTTATGGCGGGACTTGCAACTGAGTGGATTTACGATGCCTTTGCTGTGTGATCATTTTTCTATAGACTTTATTTGTTAAACAAACTCTATGAACTCACCAACCTCGTGTTGACACTTTAGCATGTATTTTCAGGTATTAAGCAATGGCACGCTACTGGAGGTTTTGGCAGGGCATGACATAGTCATAGAAGACTCTGATTTTTCATTTGGGGACCGTTTTAAACTAGTTTAAGGGCCTACTTCCGCACTACTTTTAACAATGTAAATTCAACATTGTTGATTAAACTATTTTATTCTAAATGATTCAAGTGAAAACCATTTTTGAACATGTGTTGTAATACCAATTGAGTTACACCCCAGCTACATGTATGCTTCCGCTGGACCCGATTTTTTGGGGTGTGACAGGGGAAGACTCCAATATTAAGTAATCAATTATGTGCTATGTGGTATTTGTTTAGTTTTGGCTTACGCCATCGATTTATCGATGTATGTGGCTCTTTTTCCTACAAGAAGAAAGCCTTAATTGAATAAATACGTTATATACCTAGATTTGATTATTAGTAGGACTATTGAATAAGATTTGCATGTGGCTACATGTTTTATACATATTTAATTGTTATGATTATGTATATGTTTATTTGGTTATTTTATTTTTTATTATGTATTACTTGTTTTTGTTTATTATTATGTTAGACATGTTTATAAACGAAAAGGGTAATTTTTTAATAGAAAAATAATATGGACTAAATAAATGGCGAAATTGTTTTGGTTTTAAGAGTAAATTTCAAAGGATTGGCTGATTGATGTTTTTGTACATAGTGTGCGAAAGGCGGACCGAAGGTTGCCATCCAATTTACTTGTAGAGAGGGGTTTTTAAAGCTCATGCACCTACCGGTTCTCTACAACTGCTTGGTTGCCGACCCTAGACTTACCTATATCACTATATTACGTACATTGTCATCTTAAGGGTGAATTCACAACAATTCCACAATGATTATCCGAAACACTAAGCCTTAGGGCTTATGCAAAAGTACGATCTAGTGGACGATAATTGTTGGTAATTCTTTAATTGGTGAACCCGATACCTCAATCAAAACTTTGTTATTTTACTCTTAGCGAAATGGTAATAAAAATGTTTTGAAAAACCAATGTTATGAAGTTTTATGCATGCTTCTTCATACATTATTTTCATTACACGTCAAAATTTAATACCCTTATAAAATTAAGTCGAATGCCATCTAATTAAGAACACTTGAAGTTGTAATTTACATCATGTGAGAACTTGGCGAGATTGCAATGGAGAGGTAAATTTCATAAATTCATTGCTAGCATATCAACTGATGTGATGGATTTGTGAGTTTGCAGTTTTTAAGTTAGACGACTTAAATTGAGTAGGAAGTGAGATCTTGGACTCAAGGCATTAAGATGGGGATCAAACATGCTTACATTACAAAAGTTTTGTGATTGTAAATCCCATAAATCTAGGAATTGCAATATGATATTGGCAATTATTGTTCGACAATTACCTTATTGAATACTATCATTACTAGCAGATCAACTGATGTAATGGTACTATGTCAATTTGGATCCTAGCTTTAAGAAAATACTACGGTTTATATAAATATTTACCAATGGGTATATTATTTTCTTAAAGACCTAATTATTGAAATTACTGAAATTGAATTTTGTAATTCGTTTTAATGTATTAATACAACGTTCAAACTGTAAACTCACTTTGGGCTTTGGTAAATTGATCTAGTTCTGTTTTCAAACAAATGTTTGATTAAGAAATATTTACTTAAAAGACAAAAGAAGTCTCCTTTCTATGAAAGAAGAGTGAGACACAATCCTATTCCTTTTCATGAATGAGAAAGGATAATAGGAATATTAGATGTGTCTAAATTCTAATATAACTCATAGCAAATTTTTTAATAGTTAAGAAAATTGCGAATATTTTTCATAGGGATTTTATCATCCTCATTAGGTGATCAAATTCTTAGTAACAAATATGATATTTGGTTAACAGAAAATTATGTATGACATTTTATGAGTTATTATAATTAGAAGCTAGACTAATTACCGCCAAATGGTTAAAGACAAACTAGTTGGTTTAACTATTTTAAAGGTTCTACATACATTGTAGGATGGTAGACTGTCACAACTCATCATTTCAGGTCATTTCGGGAACTTTGGAAAAAACACTATTCATAAATCACTATTCATCAAAACACTATTCATCGTTTTACTATTCATCATTTTCGAGGTCATTTTGATTTTCTAAGAAACTTTTGGGAAATTTACTATTCACTAAACACTATTCATTTCCGGAAAAGTTTTCATCATTCACTTGCATTACTCATTTCATCGTAAATTTAGTTTACGGGTATTCAAATTCGCGTAACCGGTTTGGTTTAGGTGCGAATTCATTTCATTAGTGTTAAGGACACTGCATACGGACTGGGGATAGTCTGCATATCATCATAACAGCATTTTCATATTATACCACTCTCAGGATTTTTAAACTACTATATTCAGTACATTTAACGTTTTTACGTATAAGTAATTATAGTAAACGTTAACACCCGGTTTATACAAGACGAATATATCTAAATATTCCCACGATGGTCCCGACATATTTTTATACTCATTTTAACATCATAAAACTTATAACATTCAGTTACCCAGTATTTTGGAAATTTATTTTATTTATAACGTACGCGTACGAATATAACGACGGTTTTCGTGAAAACTAAACAATAATCACCCGATCACTCAGTAAATGTACCCAACATATTTTTAATATGTTTTTATCATTATTATAACATTATTTCATCCCGGTTAAATTCGTGAACATTTATTTCTATTAAAACCGTTACCCGATTTTAACGAATAACACGTAATAACACTTAACGCTACACTAGGACTAATTAGTAACTCAAAACCTATTTGACTACTTTGAACCCTTTGAAAAACCGGTCATGAACCCCCCTCCTTAACCTTATGCATTGATTTCTATTATTTAACTAATAAACCCTTAAAACCTTACTTTACCAAAATTCAAGAATCATAATCCTCACTTTTAGAAAGATAAATTTTTATCTCATCTCCTTCTTCCTTGTTCAAAACCCACGACCATAATCCATAACAAAGATCAAACCATTATTTTTCATAAGTTAAAACACTAAACTTGTTCCTTTTACATGCCTAAACAAGAATCAATCAACAAAAACACAAGAACATCAAGCATAATCATCCTATAATCATCTCATTTTGTCAAGTAAGTTATCATTTTTATTTTTACATGAAACATCTTATATTTACTTGTATTACATGATTTCCATGCTAAAAACCATGTACAACTAGCTATACCACCACTTATTTTGTCAAAAATGAAACATACAAACCCTAACTTTTTAGTTATGAATCCCCTTGCTCTAATAACTTGGTTAGGAGTCCATGGCACCCTAAGAAGGTGTATGGTAGGATTAGATTAGCCATGTGGTGATTACAAGAGGTTTGGTGATGGTAGAAATTGATTTTTAACCTTGGAAACATGATTTGGAACCTATTTTAGACATGCTGTCCCATTTTGTAAAAATCTGGAAAATCAGTAAACACCAAGGAAACTTTGGCAAAATTTTTAGAAAATACTTTCAAAAACGAATCCGTAGGCGAAAGAACGGATTAAAAAGAGCTTATAACGAAGAAGTTATGATTTTTGCAAGATTGTTGACGAAAAGTATTTTTCTGAAAATAGTTGCTGTTGGACGTTTTTCATGGTACAAAAAGAGACTTTAGACGTAACCCGGAGGAGCCGAGCTTTCCAAAATATATTACTACATACTAAGACGTAACCGTGGACATAAAGAACAAGTAAAACGGACAAGAAACGACAAAGATATTCACGTTTGAATATCGGCTAAAACCATTTTATATTTGACAGCTTTTATATAAATTTGGCGCAAAAACTACGAAGTACATTTATAAGCTAGACATAATTTTAAGTACCGAGCTTTATAACTAATGTAGTATTAGTTATTACGAGTATGTTTTCATCATTTCAAGGATTACAACCCGAGTTTTTCAACGCTAACATGGAAACTTACGATATATATATATATAAGTATATATATATTACAACTAGCTTATTATATTTTCTAATAGCAATATTTTTCCAAATTCTTGGATTATATATTTTTGACAACACAAGTGTTTTTACAAAGACTAGAGTGGTATAGAAACATGAGCATGGACATTCATAACATCATTTCATGATCTAAACTAGATCGTTCATCATTCATACTAGGTTGCGGCAGTTAACCGAACATTGTTGTTCACTTCATTTCATTTCAAGTATCATTACTTCGAGGTGAGTCATAGCCCCTACTTTTTAATTGTTTTATCAACTCTTTGGGGGAGATACATGCTACTACTTGCTTACTTGTACAGATTCACATAACAATTATACTTGATAACATTATACTTGATGTCATACATACGTGATTGTACTATACTTAACTGTGTTATACTAAACTGTGATGGTGTACTCTTGAGACTTCCAATGGCCCCAGATTAAGTTGCTGGGCACAACCATGGATACATACATACATACTTCCAATGGCCCCAGATTTAGTTCTGGGCACTACCATGGAAACATATATACTTCTTATGGCCCCAGATTAAGGTTCTGGGCACAACCATGGAAGTATACATACTTAGGTGAGGTCTTCGGAGATGAAGTGTAGACTCACTACTAATTGCTAAACTGTTGTTATGAACTTATACATATCTTACTCATACTATACATTGTAGCAGTGGGTTGTGAACACACAGGTTACAAGTCTCTTATGACGGGACTTGCAACTGAGTGGATTTACGATGCCTTTGCTGTGTGAACATTCTTTATAAGCTTTTTCAACTGCATTAAGACAAACTCTATGAACTCACCAACCTTTGTGTTGACACTTTTAAGCATGTTTATCTCAGGTTAGAAAGGCGATAGCAGGTGTGTGGAGCTGAGAGTCTTAGGGCATGCTTTTGGAGACTTTCACTTTTATCGTTTACCATTCGATACATTTTAAAAACTTATGTATTATTCTACTTTGGGATCTTTGTTTTGTAAACTATGACTTTTATCAATACGAATGGTAACTTTTCAAAAACGTCTCATTTAGAGTTCGTTTTCTATATCTTGTACTTTGTGCCCTGAAGTAGCATCCCAATGACACAGTCTTCCGCTGCGGTATTTTGGGGGTGTTACAGATTGGTACCAGAGCCTTGGTTATAGAGAACTAGGTTGTTTTAGAGTCTAGACTATAACTACATACATGTAGACTCTCCTCCCTATCGCCTTGCACTTTACATACACATACGCTTGCTGGTAATTTATTTTTAGACCTACGCTATTAGATACTTTGTAGAAACCGTTAGAAACTAGACTTCCCGGTAACTTTAACACTTAAGGGAGAATCCTTTGTTCCTTTGTACTAAGCGTGACATTCCCTAGATGCCCATTTAAGCAACATCTACCACTGAGATATGTGTGCCTGGTGATATGTACACTTGTGAAAGGGAACATTTATAATTGTGGTGGCCAACATAATTATAAGTGCTTCACGACACACGTGGACATATGACTATGCAGATGTAGATCGGTGTTGGCACAACCTAGGAAACAACTGGTAGCACGGTATTATATATGAGGATGTGAAGTATAGACTTTGGTTAATCAACGGTTTTCCCTCATCTCTGACATTTAGTACCACGAAAGCGGAATTAACAACACCAATGGTATAGGCCAGAATGGTAATGGCAACAACAACATTAGGACCGGATGCACGTATAAGGAATTTACGTCATGTAAGCCAATTGATTTCGATGGTGTAGGAGGCGCGTTGGTGTATACTCGATGGGTTGAAAAGATGGAGTCGGTGATCGACATTAGTAACTGTGCAGCACATCAAATGGTGAAGTATTCCATGTGTTTACTATCAGGAAAGGCACTGACATGGTGGAATACGCAGATTCAAGCTAGGGGTAGAGCGGCAGCTGTAGGTATGACATGGGATGATTTTAAGGCATTACTGAAGGAGGAATACTGCCCGGACAACGAGATGCAAAAGCTGGAGGATGAACTCTATCATCTCTCTATGATAGGGGCTGGACATGCAGCCTATACGGATCGATTCCATGAATTAGCCAGACTAGTTCCACACCTAGTTACCCCTGAGTCCAAGAGGATCGAGAGGTACATATATGGCCTTGTCCCAGAAATTCGTGGGATTGTGAAAACAACTGAGCCTTCTACAATTCAGAGTGCAATATTGAGAGCGGGGACTCTGACAGATGAGATGGTTAGAAATGGAAGCTTAAGGGACAGTGATAAAAGGAAGGGAACAAGCGAGTCGAACAAGCAGACTGACAACAAAAGGGCAAGGACCTTTGCGGCGACTAATTCGGGTCAGAGAGAGTATTTAGGCCAGCATCCTAAATGTACGAAATGTAACTTTCATCACCAAAAGACTGTGCCCTGCCGTATGTGTGCAAATTGTAGACAGTCTGGTCATTATGCAAACCAGTGTAGAGAACCAGGGAACCAAAGGACATGCTATGAGTGTAACAGCCCTGATCACTTTCGGAACAACTGTCCTAAGTTGAAAAGAAATCTTAACCAAGGAGGCAATCGTCCAAACTTAGCAGCAGCAATTGAAGGGCCACGAGATGAGGCCAATGAGATTCCACCCGCAATTGGCAGAGCTTACTTCTTAGGAAATCCTATCACCCAACATGTCCGCGGTAGCACATCGGGTACATTCTCTTGAACAACTATCGTATTTTAGTAGCACTTAAGTCTTAATACAGGACCTATACACAACATTGACTAATCTGAGACCTAGCAGCATTAACCTTAGTCACCCTAACATTAGTAATTTGATTAGTGTAAGCAATTCCAAAGTCAAGCCAATCTTTCAAAAGATCTTTTTCAAGGATGTTGAATCCAGACCTTGATTTTTAGCTTGGTTCTAGTGACTGTTCTTGTTTGATTGGGTTGCGAAAATCAAGCTAAAAGTTAAAGTCATCACTCAAACCGATTTAGCTTAATCTCATGACTGTTCTTGTTTGATTGGGTTGTGGGCTTAAGTGAAAATCGGTTACCTAAATGATTAACCTAAAAGAGGTCTTTTGAGGACTATGCTCGGGATTGGGAAGGTTTGCCTCATCAAGTTTGACCACGAGAACGTACCTAGTTGGATAGGAAACCCACATACATAAGCTTTGACACATTTTTCTTAAACACACATTTAACTGATTTACATTAACTGAACTTCGGGACGAAGTTCCTTTTAGAGGGGAAGACTGTCACAACTCATCATTTCAGGTCATTTCGGGAACTTTGGAAAAAACACTATTCATAAATCACTATTCATCAAAACACTATTCATCGTTTTACTATTCATCATTTTCGAGGTCATTTTGATTTTCTAAGAAACTTTTGGGAAATTTACTATTCACTAAACACTATTCATTTCCGGAAAAGTTTTCATCATTCACTTGCATTACTCATTTCATCGTAAATTTAGTTTACGGGTATTCAAATTCGCGTAACCGGTTTGGTTTAGGTGCGAATTCATTTCATTAGTGTTAAGGACACTGCATACGGACTGGGGATAGTCTGCATATCATCATAACAGCATTTTCATATTATACCACTCTCAGGATTTTTAAACTACTATATTCAGTACATTTAACGTTTTTACGTATAAGTAATTATAGTAAACGTTAACACCCGGTTTATACAAGACGAATATATCTAAATATTCCCACGATGGTCCCGACATATTTTTATACTCATTTTAACATCATAAAACTTATAACATTCAGTTACCCAGTATTTTGGAAATTTATTTTATTTATAACGTACGCGTACGAATATAACGACGGTTTTCGTGAAAACTAAACAATAATCACCCGATCACTCAGTAAATGTACCCAACATATTTTTAATATGTTTTTATCATTATTATAACATTATTTCATCCCGGTTAAATTCGTGAACATTTATTTCTATTAAAACCGTTACCCGATTTTAACGAATAACACGTAATAACACTTAACGCTACACTAGGACTAATTAGTAACTCAAAACCTATTTGACTACTTTGAACCCTTTGAAAAACCGGTCATGAACCCCCCCTCCTTAACCTTATGCATTGATTTCTATTATTTAACTAATAAACCCTTAAAACCTTACTTTACCAAAATTCAAGAATCATAATCCTCACTTTTAGAAAGATAAATTTTTATCTCATCTCCTTCTTCCTTGTTCAAAACCCACGACCATAATCCATAACAAAGATCAAACCATTATTTTTCATAAGTTAAAACACTAAACTTGTTCCTTTTACATGCCTAAACAAGAATCAATCAACAAAAACACAAGAACATCAAGCATAATCATCCTATAATCATCTCATTTTGTCAAGTAAGTTATCATTTTTATTTTTACATGAAACATCTTATATTTACTTGTATTACATGATTTCCATGCTAAAAACCATGTACAACTAGCTATACCACCACTTATTTTGTCAAAAATGAAACATACAAACCC
This sequence comes from Artemisia argyi, assembly GCA_030686995.1. Taxonomy (NCBI): domain Eukaryota; kingdom Viridiplantae; phylum Streptophyta; class Magnoliopsida; order Asterales; family Asteraceae; genus Artemisia; species Artemisia argyi. The sequence goes on along the minus strand of CM060709.1, from coordinate 43,518,728 downwards.
TAACTTTTTAGTTATGAATCCCCTTGCTCTAATAACTTGGTTAGGAGTCCATGGCACCCTAAGAAGGTGTATGGTAGGATTAGATTAGCCATGTGGTGATTACAAGAGGTTTGGTGATGGTAGAAATTGATTTTTAACCTTGGAAACATGATTTGGAACCTATTTTAGACATGCTGTCCCATTTTGTAAAAATCTGGAAAATCAGTAAACACCAAGGAAACTTTGGCAAAATTTTTAGAAAATACTTTCAAAAACGAATCCGTAGGCGAAAGAACGGATTAAAAAGAGCTTATAACGAAGAAGTTATGATTTTTGCAAGATTGTTGACGAAAAGTATTTTTCTGAAAATAGTTGCTGTTGGACGTTTTTCATGGTACAAAAAGAGACTTTAGACGTAACCCGGAGGAGCCGAGCTTTCCAAAATATATTACTACATACTAAGACGTAACCGTGGACATAAAGAACAAGTAAAACGGACAAGAAACGACAAAGATATTCACGTTTGAATATCGGCTAAAACCATTTTATATTTGACAGCTTTTATATAAATTTGGCGCAAAAACTACGAAGTACATTTATAAGCTAGACATAATTTTAAGTACCGAGCTTTATAACTAATGTAGTATTAGTTATTACGAGTATGTTTTCATCATTTCAAGGATTACAACCCGAGTTTTTCAACGCTAACATGGAAACTTACGATATATATATATATATAAGTATATATATATTACAACTAGCTTATTATATTTTCTAATAGCAATATTTTTCCAAATTCTTGGATTATATATTTTTGACAACACAAGTGTTTTTACAAAGACTAGAGTGGTATAGAAACATGAGCATGGACATTCATAACATCATTTCATGATCTAAACTAGATCGTTCATCATTCATACTAGGTTGCGGCAGTTAACCGAACATTGTTGTTCACTTCATTTCATTTCAAGTATCATTACTTCGAGGTGAGTCATAGCCCCTACTTTTTAATTGTTTTATCAACTCTTTGGGGGAGATACATGCTACTACTTGCTTACTTGTACAGATTCACATAACAATTATACTTGATAACATTATACTTGATGTCATACATACGTGATTGTACTATACTTAACTGTGTTATACTAAACTGTGATGGTGTACTCTTGAGACTTCCAATGGCCCCAGATTAAGTTGCTGGGCACAACCATGGATACATACATACATACTTCCAATGGCCCCAGATTTAGTTCTGGGCACTACCATGGAAACATATATACTTCTTATGGCCCCAGATTAAGGTTCTGGGCACAACCATGGAAGTATACATACTTAGGTGAGGTCTTCGGAGATGAAGTGTAGACTCACTACTAATTGCTAAACTGTTGTTATGAACTTATACATATCTTACTCATACTATACATTGTAGCAGTGGGTTGTGAACACACAGGTTACAAGTCTCTTATGACGGGACTTGCAACTGAGTGGATTTACGATGCCTTTGCTGTGTGAACATTCTTTATAAGCTTTTTCAACTGCATTAAGACAAACTCTATGAACTCACCAACCTTTGTGTTGACACTTTTAAGCATGTTTATCTCAGGTTAGAAAGGCGATAGCAGGTGTGTGGAGCTGAGAGTCTTAGGGCATGCTTTTGGAGACTTTCACTTTTATCGTTTACCATTCGATACATTTTAAAAACTTATGTATTATTCTACTTTGGGATCTTTGTTTTGTAAACTATGACTTTTATCAATACGAATGGTAACTTTTCAAAAACGTCTCATTTAGAGTTCGTTTTCTATATCTTGTACTTTGTGCCCTGAAGTAGCATCCCAATGACACAGTCTTCCTCTGCGGTATTTTGGGGGTGTTACATAGACCTATTAAGGAAGAAATTGCATGCCCAATTTTCAAGTTAATAGCAGTTGGTGGATAGTCCATCATTTACGTAGTAGAATACACTTTTTAATGCATAAGTAATTGTTACGTATGGACATTTAAAGGTGTAGGAAAGTCAAAAGAACACTATTTTCTTTTACTGGATAGGAAACATTTACAATGTTGTCAAATTCAGTGGGAGTATTGTGTACTTATCACTGAATAAGGAATTATTGTAATGATCTTTAATTCAGTGGGAGTTACAAGCTTTGACATCTTGGTAGCTAAAGATAATTACTTTCCAAGTGTAGACACTCATACTTTTAAGGATAGTCTTGTACGTTTTCTTACTAGACATTGTTGTTTTACATATACTTGTTATGCTAAAATCTATGACACAATCATATTGAACACATAAACAAATGCATGGCATGTTGTTTATCAACTATATGAGGTTATACTTTTAAGGATAGTCTTGTACGTTTTCTTACTAGACATTGTTGTTTTACATATACTTGTTATGCTAAAATCTATGACACAATCATATTGAACACATAAACAAATGCATGGCATGTTGTTTATCAACTATATGAGGTTATACTTTTAAGGATAGTCTTGTACGTTTTCTTACTAGACATTGTTGTTTTACATATACTTGTTATGCTAAAATCTATGACACAATCATATTGAACACATAAACAAATGCATGGCATGTTGTTTATCAACTATATGAGGTTGTTCCATGCACAAGTGGGAGAAATGTTATCTTTAATGTGTGCAAAAAAACAACTCATAAAGATATGATTTAATGGACTCTCTTGACTACAAGGTAAGAGAATAATGTTCTAATATTAATTCTAGAAACACTTGGTGTTACAATTTATGTTATGTGAGAGCTTAGCTAGATTGCGACAACAAGGTGAATTTCATATTTCATTACTAGCAGATCAACTGATGTAATTGAACTATGAGAATTTGCAGTTTCTAAATTAGAATAATGTTCTGATATGAATTATACTAGGCTAATTCAAGAAACACTTGGTATTACAATTTATGTTATGTGAGAGCTTAACTAGATTGCAACAACAAGGTGAATTTCATATTTTCATTACTAGCAGATCAACTGATGTAATTGAACTATGAGAATTTGCAGTTTCTAAATTAGATACCTATTAGAACATGTGTCAATATGATATCAAGACTACTTTAATTTATAGATTTATGAATTCATGGAATGACATAAATTAATTAAGTAATCTAATGCTACTTCAATCTGAATATTTATGTGTTCTTGGAATGACATAAATAAATGAAGAAATAATGTTATTTACATTATTGTGAAGTAATAAATTAACATGAAATTACTATTGAAACCAAAAGATGGTGTTCATAATTACTTTAGTTAAACATGTTTATGTTTCATTGTAAAGATATAAACATAAAGTCTTTTAATTGTTACAAGACTTATAATAAAGTAAGACGTTATCTTGTTGTGTTTTTTTAATTAAGACATATACATGAAGTTATTAAATTGTTAAATGACTTATAACGTATAGTGGGATTATAACAGTTTATGTTTTCTTGTAAAGATATGGACATGAAGTGACTTTGTAAAAAGTACTTGTGTTATAAAGCATGTAATTGGCTTGAATATTATTATACCATTAAAATGAATTAGTTGGTAAATAGACAAGTCAAAAGGAATATGGTTATCTTTAATATTGTTAGATTGTCTTACAATATTAATACTAATATATCAAATGTTTATGGTATGTTCTGTTAGGAAAATCAAACTCTTGTTATATTGTTTGATTAAAGATAACTATGACTTCTTTTCTTCCAAAAGTTATCAAGGTTAGAATGTTGAGTATGACTTGGACATATTTAACAAAACTCAAACCTAGAAGATTAATAAGACATCATCATATGATGAAATGTGATGAATTACATTAAGTCTTAAATTGAAGTTCTAATTTTGTTTAACTGCTTATGAAGAGGTTATTAACAAAGTAAAGTTAGGAACTGTCAATATGTATTTATAATATCCCAAAAGAGAATATTGTATTGTTGCTTTATTTGCTAAGTATTTAAAGATAGTCTTTAAATTGCTAAAAGCAAGTGGGAGTGTTGATCTTTAAAAAATAAAATTACAAGATACATAATCTTCTATGATACACTAGTAAATATCATGATGAAGTTTGACATTTGAATGTTAAATCTCAACATGATAATAAAGTTTGACATTTAAATGTTAAATCTCAAGATGATGGAATTATCATTCATAGAATAGTAATATATCTCAGATATTAGATTAATATGCTGAGGACTATGATTTACAGGATTATTGTAAACCTGATAATCATTATGATACATTACCAAATATGAAATTGGGTAAAGTATACATGATATGAATGATTAAGATGCTGTCCATAAAGAAAATCAATTTTAGAAACTTGGTTTATCTTAATAGTTAGACTAGTAAATGAAGATGAGTTTCTTCAAAGATTAGGTAACTCTTGTGGTTTAAATCTTTGTATAGAAATCATATCGACAATATTGTGCACATATTTAAGGCATGTCTTATGAGAAGATTATTAATCACACTTAATCAATTAACTGTGATTGAATATTCTTTTCTAAACACATTAAATATTTAAAGATTATGATTGTCATATTTATGAAATTGACAATAGAATATCAAAACTCTTTCTTGAGTGATTACTTGAGCGAGGACGATAAGTAATCAAAAGGAGTTTATGAATTCAAATAAATCTTTGGAAGTGTACAAAGTGCAATAATCCATGGATGGATAAATGCATGCATCTAGAAGATTACTCTTATGTTTAATTATTAAATTCATGTTTTGATTTATAATTGAAATAAGATAATTTCTAAGTATTCCTAAAAGCTAGTGGGAGTATTATGTTTAATTTCTTGAATCATATATGTTGTAGAACATATGAAAAGTAATATTCCATATAAGTAAATGTTAAGTCTTAGAATGGAATGAAATTTTACTTGTAAGATTTAGGAAATAAGACATATAACCTTGGAATGAATGTTTATTATTGAAACATGTGTGGTAAATGAATCTAATATAACATGATATATTATTTAGAAAGTCTAAATGGATATGAATGACATGAATAAAATCTAAGTATGACTTAAAGATCTTTCATAAACATCATGTTTTGTTTTATCATTGTCACACCCCCAGAAATCGGGTCCAGCGGAAGCATACATGTAGCTGGGGTGTAACTCAATTGGTATTACAACACAAGTTCAAAAATGGTTTTCACTTGAATCATTTAGAATAAAATAGCTTAATCAAAAGTATTGAATTTACATTGTTAAAATTTGTGCGGAAGTAGGCCCTTAAAATAATTTTAAAACGGTCCCCAAATGAATATCAGAGTCTTATATGACCATGCCATGCCCTGCCAAAACCTCCAGTAGCGTGCCATTGCTTAAAACCTGAAAATACATGCTAAAACGTCAGCATAAAGCTGGTGAGTTCATAGTTTTAAGTAAACAAGTATTTACCGTAAACAAGTGTTTCCAGAAATCAAGTATTTCGCAGCAAAGGCATCGTAAATCCACTCAGTTACAAGTTCCGCCATAAGAGACTTGTAACCATTGTGTTTACAACCCACTGCCAAAAGTAATATGTTTAAATAAACAAGTCATTTGCGGAACACGAGATTTTCAGTAACAAGACAATATAACAAATACAATGTCACAGCTAAAAAATAAGGTATACAGTGCCTAAGCTCATGACCCCGAAGCTCGACGTAATCGTATGCAACCAAGCATAAAATGCCCCAATTAAGTGTTTGCCAGACACTCGGAAGTAATCCGAATGATATGCGTCCGTTTGACAGGTTGGCGCGACCAACTCGGACGGGGTGTCAACCCAAATAGATCTATCCACAGCATTCGCGCTCACACGCATTGTTGGATCGTGAACACCTTGAACTTGTGTTGATAATGATACTTTGAGTGATATCACTAAGTATGCGGAATCTACTTAATGATACTTAGAAGATTAATTGTAAGTGAAACAGATTAATGTGTGAACAATGAATATAACAAAACAACTAGCTCCAATATTATTAATAATAATAATACGAGTGATCTGAGATATCACTAGGGTTACACCTTGAAGCTCTAAGAAAACGTATTGGAAAAGATCTGTGCTAACCTTAACCTAGGATCTCCTTTTATACAGCAAGGAGTCCTCTTGTACAAGATAAGTATAACTCTAATAGAATAAGATATACACAGAATCTTTTCTATAATTATCTACGCGCGTTTCTCTAACAGTTAACAATTGAGCAGTGGTAATATTTGTTCTTGCAGTGGTAATGAGTTTCCACTGCAAGTACAATCTTCTTGCAGTTGTAACTTCTTCACTAGCCGTGGTAACTGATAGAATAATTCCCAACAATCCTCCCCTAAACTTATGATTGCTTTGTAAATCAATAAGTTTCTTCAAGTATACAATAAACCTGAGGATATGGAAATTCTTCCAAACACTTATCTTGTTCTACTTAATCCTTTATCAGCTCTTGCATATTGATCTTTAGTCTTCTGAATCAAAGCTCGAACTTTCTCATTATCTGCATACACTCTTAACTTTGACATCAACATTGCAGACAAAGTTGTAGCTTTAAGTGGATATTCCTTCTCAGCAAACATAAACACATCCACTTTATTTGTTGTAGAAACATGATGAACCTCACATTTATCAAAATAAGTCCATGTAGTATTCAAGTTTGATGAATTAAACTTCCAATACTTATCATTAAGATCTGGTTCATATAATCTTCTCAAGTCAACCCAGAGCTGCATTTCTTTCATATCCTTGAGAGTATCAGCCTTGAATCTTTCATTTACTAGCTTCCAAAGAGTATCAAGATCTTCTCTGTCACATGCTTTAAGAAGATCTTCAAACTGAATAAATGATGAAGATTCTCCTCCCAGTCTTATAATTTTCCAAGTGGGAGCAAAATTCTTTGCTGTGTACACTTCCCAATCAATAATTTGATGTTTTGATTGTGAAGGATCTGGATAGAAATCTTCTTCTTCAACAATGATAATTTCACTCAGCAGATCTTGAGGAGCTTTCATTCTTTTAGTGACATGATCTTCAACAGTTGAAGCTTTCCTTTTACTTTGTTTGAATCTTTCAACTTCTTCAAAATCAATAGGCCTGAAGGTATTATCTTGCCTTTTAATTCTGTAGTAGATACCTTCAATTCTTTCATGAGACATACCTTTGAAGTCAGCCATCTTCCAAGTTCCAACATGACAGCAATATTTCTTCATCTCATGAATGATCTGTGCCTTTGTGGGTTGTTTTTGTTTCTTTTGACTTTTTCTACAGTTTCCAATAATGTCATCCAGTGCTTGTTGATTTTTCATTTGAATAAAATCAACCAATTGAGCTGTTCTTTGATCTTCAGTTAAGGACATGTTAGCAATAAGCTCAATAGCTTTCTTCTTTACAACTGGATCATGCTTAATCATATGCTCAATCTCTTCTTCTGATGGCACATATGAGAACATAGGGGGTTTCTCATGTAAGATGGTAGGTGGAACCACTGAGAGTGGTTGTGCCATTACTCCTTCAAGCTTATCTAACCTCTGTGCTTCCATAAAACTGGCAACATCCATCTCCTTTTGCTGTTTCATATTTTCTTTCTCTTTAGCATCAAGTTGTTCTGCCAATCTTGCATCATAATCAATTTGAGCTTGATCTTTCTTGGAAATCTTTCTTGTATGTACTTCCTCTGCATCAAACAACATTGCTTTACCTTTAACTAATCTTTTTCTGACAGCTTCTTCCTCTGCAGTGGTAACTAATGGAACATCAGTGGTAACATTCTCACTTGCAGTGGAAATTATTTGATCAGTGGTAACATGTTCTGCTTCAGTGGAAACTTGTTGAGCAGTTTCAATAACCATATCATAATCCAACTTCCTCCCCTCAATCTCAGCTACATCATCTTTTGCTTGAGCATTTTCAGAATCATTTAGCTCAGCAAACATATCATCAAAATTAGTACTCCTCCCCTTAATCTCTGCATTTGTTTTCCTCCCCTGTTTGGAAGAAGTTCCCAAACCATAACCAGAACCTGCAGAAAGGTCATCTGAATGTGAAGATGATGATAATACAATCTGAGATCTTTTCTTCTTGAGATTCTCAACTTCAGTCTGCAACTTTTGTATCTCTGTCTTCAATAGATTCAACTCTGTGGCATGTTGTACTTTGGTCTGTGCCAGATCTTTCTCCAGAGTTTGAACCTGTTTGACTAATTTGGTACATAATTCCATCAATTCAGTTTGTTGCACACTACCTTCATCACTTCCAACTGTGTAACCTGCTGGGAGAGGTGAATCATAAGGCATTGATCCAGGCTCTTCTCTAGTAGGACTAGATTGAAGCCTTGAACCACCACTGCTTGTTCCTAAACCATAAAGGTCAGCAACATGCAATGTTGTCATGGAAGGAGTTGGCAGTTTTTGCCTCCTTTCATATGTGTGAGTTACAGCAGGGATATGTTGAATTTGTGGAACAATAAGAGTGGGTGTGTGATGGGATACAACTGGGATTGTTGCATCTTCACCCTGTACCTATGAAATCTTTGCAAGCATGTTTGGTAAAAGAGGATGAATCACTCCATTCCAAAAATCTGAAGCCTTACACATGTTTTGAAATACTTTTGGCTTAAGACATGGAGTGTTATAAATCCTATTATGATTTTGCAGTTGAAATTCATTTAACACTGCTTGCACAAACCTTGGATACATTAAAAATTTGTATGAACTTGTTACATTGCCTTTCATGTTATTGAATATAAACCTTGAAAAATTGAAAGTCCTATCAGAAACCAAGCAAACTAAAGGGTAAGCCATGGTTGATCCAAATTGTTCATAAGAAGTTTTCTTAGGACTTAGGCAATGCAACAGAGTGTGTATCAAAAATCTCCAATGGGGACAAAAACATCCTTTCTTAAAAGTTACCTTTTGGTCAGATGTATCATACCCCATCAAAGCAATATAGTTGAATATGTCTGAATTAGGTAATGTGATGATACCATTAAGATCATCTAATTGGAGAATTCTCCTTAAAGATGATTCAGTAACATCAATAGTTACCCCATCAACTGTGGCTCTAAGAGCTTCCACAGATTCATGTATGTCTCCCTGTTCAAGAGTGATGGACTCCACAGAGTTCCAAAACTGTTTGATTTGAGAAACAAAGATTGTGGGATTCATAGTTAAGGCATACCTTATATGAGTTGTGTTTAGAAAGTCCACAATCTGATGAAAAATAGGTCCACTCTTGTCGTTTGACTTTTGAAGGTAAGCCACTTGATTGTGTTCATCTGCAAACTTGAGAGATACCATGATTTTGTGATTTAAGAGAGAAAAGTGTTAGTAATCGTGAATAAAAAGCAAGCCGTATAAAATCAATTTATACTAATAGGGTTTTGAGAAAAACGCGGATGGTGAATTATCTTTAGAAAAGAATAAATAAACTTTGGTAAGTAGATAATTCCCAAAAATTTAACCCTATTAATAAGGAAAGACAGTTATATTTGCAACGGCTAGTAAGAAATAAGATTACTGACACAGTTGTAACGGCTAGTTCACCAGTGGTAAAATTTACACTTTCAGTGGAAATGGTGAACTTGCAGTGGTAAGAATCAACAAAATTTCAAAGAGCAGTGGTAAGTAAAATATGTAAAATTTTACTACTCTTATCATAGTTTTTAGCAAACTATCAGCTATCAACGGATTTGAGAAGTCTTTACCAAAAGCCGTTTGCTCTTGGACTAGCTGATTCTTATGTGGGTTAGACATGGTGAATCAATAACCATTTGTTGTGTGTCAATATTACACACCTTGTAACTCCAATGATATGTAACATCACAAAAATCTCATCTTAACTCACAAATATTAACCCAAGTAACCTTTTAACCAAGTTACTATACACAAAATATCTTCTCAAAAGTCAAACCACAGTTACTACTCAAACCAACCAAAACAGATGGAAGTAAATAATCTTCATTAATTATTGTAACACCTAACTTTGGCTTATTTAACCTCCTTCAAACACCACATTTCAGTCACTAACAATCTCTCAAACCCTAATATCCCAATCAACCCAGCTTTCTTCCAAAAATCATGTCATCAAACCCAGAGTCCTCTGATCAACACCCTTCTTTTCCAGCATCAGAAGAAGTACCACCATATCCATGGGGTCTTGAAGGTTCTGATTTTGAGAGAGAGATAAAGAACCGATGGGATGTGCAGGAAGGACAATGGAATGCAGATATAAAGAGTGTATCAACCCATGATCCGAATCCTGCAGAGAGAGAGCTTGTTTCTCCCTTTATCTGGACATCTGATGAAGAATCTTCAGAGGAAGAGAATGAAGATCCAACCTTTCTTCCTCCTTCCACACCAGAGAGATCCCAATCAAGATTAGGTAAGAGAGATCCATCTCTCCCAACATCATCAACCTTGGTGTTGGATCTTCCAGCTCCAGAACCTGGTCTTCTGTATCAAGAACATATTGGACAGAGCAAGAAAGCTCAGATCACACATAAGGGAAAGGAGAAGCAGAAATAGATGACTGAAGAATGTTGCCAAGGAACAAAGTTCTTGAGTATTTTCTTTACTTTGTTACTTGAGCAGCTTCACAGTCTTCCTACTCTTCTTTTTCCATTTTCATCTTCAGCTTCTTCATTGTACTTGTCATAGCCTCAAGTATTATGTAATAATTGATAGAAGCTACTAGTTCTCTATTAGCCAAAAGTTTTAGGAATGGTCATTGTAATGCAGTTGGAACTTTGAATGTAAGCTGTAACTTGTGTCTTTGAATGAATGAAAAGTTCTTCTTTAATAAATCAATATTGTAAGACCTTCAGCTTATTAGACCACATTCCTTGGCTATAACTCTTGGTGACTGTAACACACATCTTGCAATTTACATGAACATTTGCAGAACAGACATATATCAAACAACTTGAAACCATATTAGTTCAACACAGAAAATATCATCAAGTCATTCATAGAAAACATTTATCTTTGACTGTCCCTGCACACATCATAAAGGAATTAGTACCTTTTGGGGACCCAAGCCACAAATGACTTGGATCTGCCTCGTGTATCAATATAATTGTATCTATCAAAGGTCATTGATACACCATTGGGATTGTTTGTTGTTCCTTTTGGTTTCCATTCCCAACGAGCTGAGGCCTTAACAGCTTTTCCCAATTTTACCCTTTTCTTTTGAACATCAGTGGAAACAATTGGTCTTGCAGTGGTAACTGCATGCCTAGCAGTGGAAACTGCTGGTTTAGAAAAATTGGGTCTCCACATGTGATTCTTGCGATCATTCTTTTCAAAATAAGTCTTTTTCCCTGTTTGATAAGATTTAACAAAAGAAGTGACAGGGGACTTAGGATAAACTCTGTGATTACTTCTGGCAGTGGTAACTGCTGGTCTAGCAGTGGAAATTGATTTGATGCCAGTAGTAAGCATAACAGATCTGGGAACCATCTTGCTTAGGGGATTTGGGTGAGTTAATTTATTAGCATTTGATCCATTCACCCTTGTAAATACTTCCCTTCTTCCCATGTGGTAGGTACAGTCTTTAGCTAAATGATCAAAGCTACCACATATATGACAAGCCTTATTGTTGAACACAAAGTCACTACCAAACTGTCTAGTTTTAACATGATTCCAACTTCTCATGTTACCTCTAGGAGATTTAGGCCTATCCCTGTACATTTCAGCATACCTAGTAGTAGACCTAGTGAAATTAGACTGTGTTCTAGGCTTCTCTTTGACTTCTTCAGGAATACTTTTTCTTTCCTCAACTTTAACATCTTCAGTAACACTAGTTTTAGACTCAACATTTAAACATTCATCTTTAAGAGATGAGTCACTAGCACTATCAAAAGTTTCAACCTCAACCTGAACCTTTTCAGTTTCAACTGGTTTAACAAATTTTGGTCCATAGGTCATGGGTAGATCCTGAAACTCTTCTAAGCCTGTGTTAGTTCGCTATAACCTGGCTCTGATACCAATCTGTCACACCCCCAGAAATCGGGTCCAGCGGAAGCATACATGTAGCTGGGGTGTAACTCAATTGGTATTACAACACAAGTTCAAAAATGGTTTTCACTTGAATCATTTAGAATAAAATAGCTTAATCAAAAGTATTGAATTTACATTGTTAAAATTTGTGCGGAAGTAGGCCCTTAAAATAATTTTAAAACGGTCCCCAAATGAATATCAGAGTCTTCTATGACCATGCCATGCCCTGCCAAAACCTCCAGTAGCGTGCCATTGCTTAAAACCTGAAAATACATGCTAAAACGTCAGCATAAAGCTGGTGAGTTCATAGTTTTAAGTAAACAAGTATTTACCGTAAACAAGTGTTTCCAGAAATCAAGTATTTCCCAGCAAAGGCATCGTAAATCCACTCAGTTACAAGTCCCGCCATAAAAGACTTGTAACCTGTGTGTTTACAACCCACTGCCAAAAGTAATATGTTTAAATAAACAAGTCATTTGCGGAACACGAGATTTTCAGTAACAAGACAATATAACAAATACAATGTCACAGCTAAAAAATAAGGTATACAGTGCCTAAGCTCATGACCCCGAAGCTCGACGTAATCGTATGCAATCAAGCATAAAATGCCCCAATTAAGTGTTTGCCAGACACTCGGAAGTAATCCGAATGATATGCGTCCGTTTGACAGGTTGGCGCGACCAACTCGGACGGGGTGTCAACCCAAATAGATCTATCCACAGCACTCGCGCTCACACGCATGTAATTAACGGTTCATGATAAAGGGGACTTCAGTGGCAGTAATAGGTAACTCAGGCAAAGTAACGGTTTTATATTTATGTCCGCAAAAGCAAGAACTTGTGTTCATAAGAAAAAAAATCAAGGATGGAATAAGTAATTCATAATGTATTCAAGTAATCAATCAAGTATTTCAACCATCCAGTAATGTTTGAGAAAATGAATTGCGTTCAAGTAAAACAAGCATTGAATTTAAATAGTAAGGAGCATGTATCTTCCCCCAAAACAGTTGTGAAACAAGTAAAAGTAGGGGTTATGAACTCACCTGGTGCGATAGCTACGATGACAAAAGTGAATACACAGAAATGAGGCACGATCTCTAACCGTAACCTAACATGAATGGTATGATCTAATGTAAGAAATGAAATAATGCTACACATGCAAATACGTATGTTATCGATACCACTCGTTAGTTTTTGGAAATAACGTTTATCGTCGAAAAATATATTTTTGACGTCTCGTTAAGTTAATAACCACTTTTCAGGTAAATATGTTGAAACGGTACTCCAAGATCCTTGTTTGGTGTTCTATCGGCAAATATAAGGTTTTCGTCGCAAAAATAACATTTTCCTTACTTGAAAATGTGCCCAAAATGGCCTCGCAAAACAAGTCGCGAAATGTTGTACGTTAAGGGTTAGTGATGAAACTCGGCGTTTTTGAAAACCTTGTAACAATATCTTGAAGTCGTGTCATTTAACTTTTGGTTATACGGGTCTTGATCGATGAGAAAATCGACTCTTATTGTTGTTACTTGAAAGTATTATGTTCAACACTTAGAAAATTTCATTATAGTAAAAGTTGTCAAAATATATATAGTTTATCGGGTATATAGATGAGGTCGTAGTTTATTCGTTATAAATCTATTCGACGAACGGCCAATTGATTTGAAAAGCTTGTTGGAAGATCTTGATTTCATAAAACTACGGCTCGGACTCAAATTGATCCAATCATAAAGAAAAACAGCCATGAAAACTGTTTAACAGCAAGCTATTTTTCAGAAAATAGTTTTCGTTGTTGAAATTGAAAATAGCATATCTTTTTCGTTGTAACTCGGATTTTAGTGATTCAAGCGGCCACGGTTTCGTTTTTGAAAGTATTTTCTGAATATCTAACCCAATGTTACCCGGAAACCTCTGAGTTTTCTGAAATTGGCGATTTGGGACAGAACCTATATTTGAAAGTATTTTTCGTTGTTAATATTCGAAAAATCATATCTCCTTCGTTATTAACTCGTTTTTATCCCCGTTTTCGGCCATAGTTTCGTCTCGGAATGTATTTTCTAAATCTTTGGTCCAAAATTACACTCTAGACCCTGAGTTTCCCACGTTTAACAAAAATGGACAGTAGCTTTTATATAGTTGTAAAAAATCAACTTTTCTAGTTTGTAACTTGTTCAAGACTTAACCAAACTATCTCAAATCAACTCCACAAGTACCAAGTCCTACCATACACCTTCTTAGGGTGTCATGGGTTCCTAGACATCACCAATCTTAGTGGATCTAATGAGATTGCTAGTAAAAATTGTAGATCTATGTTTATAAAGAAAGAAATGAGTAATAAGTGGTATGGATCTTACATACTTGCATGTTTTACCAATATATCTTGAAAATACATAAAAATATAAAGTAAGCGAAAGTATGAAAAGATCAAAGTGTTCTTGAAGCTTACTTGAATATTTGAGGTGATTTGAAGATGATTATGTTAAGAAACATATGGTTTTTACCACAAAACCCCAACTAGATCATGATTAGAACTTGATAAACACTTGGATCTTGAAAAATCAATGGTTTTCCCTTTGTTCTTGATCTAGGCCGAACCACCAATGAGAGGGAGAAGAGCTAGTGATTTCCTTTGTAAATGATAAGTATGTGTAAAAGAAATCTTGATATACTTGAATATTGGAAGCAAATATCTAGTTTAGGGGGGCAAGATCCATGTTTTAGGGGAAAAGGGGAGGGTTGGTGTACCATTAAATGATCTTGTCCTCAAACACATGTATTTGTTAGTTTTAAGTGTACATTGGGTGTTATCGGGTACCGAGTTAACTAAAAAAGAAATCGTGATGAGTTGAAATAGAATATGACGAAGTTGTAAAAATCATGAAATTACATTCCTAATGAGAATCGGGTGTTAAAATAATTATCGGGTTGAAATAACGCAAACCGACGGAGTAATAAGCTCCGACCGTAAAATGTAGCGGTTTATTTGAAAACACCGGGTAAACTAATAATATAATTTTTATATTATTATAATAAGTGTGAAAATATGTTAGGATCATAGCCGGGAGTATTGGGTATACTTTAGTAGTAAAACTGAGTGGTAACGTTAATTACAAATTAAGCATACGTAAATGGAAATAATGCATATCCGTGGATGGTCTAAAGTGCTGATGATGTATAGACTAATCCAGTCTATATGAAGTGTCGTTAATGAATGATACATGAATTTGCAGCTAAAACACATTTGTTACGCGAATTTGAGGACTCGTAAACTCAGTTTACGATGAAATGAACAGCAATCGTGAATAGTGATTTCCTTCCGGAAATGAATAGTAAAATTTCTGAACATTTCTCGGAATCACAAACTGACTCCGAAAATGATGAATAGTAAAATGATGAATAGTGACAGGTGAATAGTAAATGATGAATAGTAACTGATGAATAGTGAATAGGAGAAATCTCCTGAAAACGCGGGTTGTTACAATCATGCTTGATTACAAGATGATTTGGCAATATTAATATCTAATTAAAAAGTTATTAGATAACTTGTGTAATATTCTAAAAGAATATGTTTGATTATAGAATCACATCCTAAATCTGGAATAGCTTCCAAATTCTATAGATGAACAATTTTTTAATTGTTGTGAAAATTGTCATAGCCAACAAACTTGAAAGTTTGAAGGGCATCAAACATTACATAATAGATATTAAGGTTTACGGGAAGTTTTAATAACATATTGTTGTTGCATACAATGATGTTATT
The DNA here is from genome assembly GCA_030686995.1 of Artemisia argyi. Classification (NCBI taxonomy): domain Eukaryota; kingdom Viridiplantae; phylum Streptophyta; class Magnoliopsida; order Asterales; family Asteraceae; genus Artemisia; species Artemisia argyi. The sequence goes on along the minus strand of CM060709.1, from coordinate 43,502,996 downwards.
GAAATTGAGATGACACTCAATACTAGTTATGGTAAGGATTTCGTTCTTTGCTATGTGTGCGTACTAAAAGCATAAGTTGTATTATACATTAAGAGAATAAGAATACTTTAAACTTAAAAATGTTTGGAAGTTTAATTATCATAAATTGGTGGTTAAGGATGTCTCACATTTTTATGAAATATGGCATTATCAAAATAGTTGACTATGCACATATAAGAATTTCAATAGTTGAATTCTTGAAATAAGTATTCTTAAAATTCCGATAGATCAAAGTTGGATGATTTATGTCTTGTCAACAAGTATGAATGTCATTGCTTGAGACATAATTCATCAACAAAAGTTATCATGCATTGATCTATTTAGTATTTGGATAAGGGATGCTAAACAATTATTATGATAAATTGAAATACATGGTATGTTTAATTTATAATATATTGTATCATATATTTGTATGTTTAATCCATGAATAAATGTTATTCTAAATTGTCCGTTGTCAGTTAATAATATGGGAATATTATTAAATCAAGACAAATCTGAAGGTTGGTATAATATACTTAAAGTATATTGATGCGTTGACATGCCATTTCAGATGATATTCAATGATACCGAATATAGGACTTATCCCAACTACATGATGTTACTTTATGGATTTTGTTATTAAGTAAATCATGAGAAGTTATCCTCAGACTTGATATACAAGATAAGTGTCATGAATGTAGTACATTTTTGTGGAACAACTTAACGCTATACATAACTGGTAGTCATAAGGGTTGTTTTCGAAAGTGTTACAAAATTTATGGGTTTTGCTTGTAGTCAAAATAGAATTTGTTCCTTCAAATTTATTTTTGGAGTTTAATACTGCTGGGCCCCTCGTAGGGTTGTCAAGATGTTTGCATGGCCGTGCCCAAGATCTTCCCTGAATATGTTCAGATGATTTGGTAATCTTGATCAATCACTAACAACGAGAAACAGAATGGTTAATTAAGGAATGACTTTAATCCATATCCTTATTAACATGGTATTAGAAACAAAAGGATAATAATAATGAGAAATCATTTAAAGGTTTTTCTAGGAGCCTTACTCGAGATCGTACTAGAGGCATCGGCGTGTTGCAAGACGCTAACCGATGTGATTACACTATTAAAATATGTCCAGGTGGGAGCTGTTAGATTATGGACATTATTTTAGTAGTCGTATGTTAGGATCGAACTCGAGATCACGGGATTGCACACAATACGTATGAAGAGAAAAAGAAATAATTATTTATAAATATTATAAGTAATTATTAATAAACACAAAACTAGTAATAGTAATTAGTATTTAATGATAAATGACTAATGACCTATTAAAGAAGATTAGGAAAGTAATACTAATGAATATTTGGAAACAAGGGAAGGTTCCGGAATCCCTTTGGGGACACCTAAACCAATCGGCCAAGGAAGGTTCTCCACCTCCTTTGTGCCTTGAGCTCCAAGTTTCAATTAGTATATATACAAACCCAAGAAGTATTGTTTTCTCATAACTTGTACACACACATCTTGGTGTTTTCTCTCCTTCTCTTTGTCCCATTGTCGATCCATCAAACAATCCCATAAGGGATTTGATTTTATTGATCAAACTAAGTTTTGTGTTTAATTTACTTGCATAAACTTTTTCTTGAATTAGTTCGTGTGTACAAGAACGTGATTCAAACACATTATTGTTTGATTCTTGGATTGAATTACAAAAGAGGTAAGGGGTAATTCTTATAATCCACATAAACCCTAATTAGGGTTCATAAGTTGAAGATTGCATATTTATTTTTGTTCGGGCTAGAATCACAAAGGTATGTTTACTATTTAATATTGATTAATTAATTACATGTTATATGATCTTGTTATAATTGCTTCCGCTATGCTCACTTGATGTGTTTGGTTTATTTTATATGATTGTCATGATATTATAATTCCAACAGTGGCATCTAGAGCCAGGTTATAATGTGTAATTAATTATCGAAACGCATAAAAATTGGATCTTGATTCGTTTAGTTACATGTTTTTAGGGTTTTTTAGATTCCTAACCATAATTTTTTTATGGATCGATTTAGACCTTAAAGGGTTTTAGGGTTTTGGTTTTGTTTTTTTAATATGATTAGAAACCCTAGGATGTCATGTAATTTGTTATGCGTTTTAGTAAACGATCTTGGTGCAATATGTTAATTGTTAAGCTTAATCCATGAAAAAGTGCATATTTGAAAAAGAAAATTATATGCTTCAAAAGAAAATTGTTGAATTGGAAAAAACGATTGCACAACAAACCAAGGATTTTGGTGATGCCAAAAATGATTTTTCGATCGAAACAGACAAATATGAAAAGTATTTTGCACATCTTGAAAATCAAAATGCTTCTCTGCAAGAAAAACTGGCATCATCAGATCATCTTTTTCTTAAAAAAGAATACAATGATTTGAGAACGTCATACAATGCCTTACAAGCAAAGTTTGATGTTCTTAACCGGTCAAAAGGAAAATCTCAAGTTTCAAACGAGTCTAAACCACAAGTAAGTGTTTCAGAGAAGGTTTACACAGGTGAATCTTCAAAACCATTTTCAAAAAGGGTTTCTCAGTTTACTACCTATTCTTTGCAAAAAGGAAGGAAGTTTTCAAAGAGACTTAATTTTTCTGAAACATTTACTCCTCAAAAGGTTTCAAATGCAAGTGCTCATAAAGAAAAGAATCAAGGTTTTCAAACTCCATACTCTCGTTTTACATCAGTAAAGCCAATGTGGAAACCAAAGCAAAGTTGTTCAAAACATTTGAAATATTCATACTCTAAAATGCTTCCGCTAAAACAAAAGAATGGCTATGCTTTGAAAAAACCAAATTCTAGAAGGTTTCCATTAATCTCAAAAACGAATTTTCGAAATGAAACACCGAGTTTCAACAATGGATGGAAAACTTCTTCTTTAAGTTTTAAAACTCCAAGAGAGACACCGAGTTTCTCAAACAACTCTCAAAAGCAAAAGAGTTTTAAATCACCGTTGATTCCACGAGCTCTATTTCTAAATGAAACACAGGTTTTCAGTCCTCGTTGGAATTCAACTTCTTTGTCTCGGATTGACACAACTTACAAATGGATTTCAAAATATGGTAAACCCATTGGCGCCGTGCTTAAATGGGTTCCAAAAATTGTTGTCTAATCCAAAATCATGATGGCTTTCGTATACTTCAATACGAAACCCGGGCTTCAATAATGACTTCTTAGTACTTCAGCTAAGGACTCGTTCTTCAAAGAAAGGAAAGTGCTTAATCTAACAAAGGTTTAAAGATTTTCCGTGCACTTATCCTAAAAACATTATGGCTTATGCACACATAACAGTGTATAACCCGCGATTTTCAAAGAAAGGACCCTGTTGTACATTTATGTGCGACAATCCTAAAAGATAAGAAGACTTCTCACCAAAAAGCTTATCAAAGTCTTCTTAATTTTTGAGCAAAATTTTGAAAAATGTTTTAAAAGGTTTTCAAAACTTTTCACGATGTTGCTCAAGATATCACTCCCTCAAATTCTTAAAAGGTTATATTTACTCAAAATGTTCTATTTTTTAGGGGGAGTAATATAAAGATGTTCCAAATAGATCATGCTTAAAGGAAACTTATTCAGTATTAACAAACATCCGTTTCTCCCATAAGCTATCCAAAAACAAAGGTTTTAATCAATTGGTATAAAAAAATACCATAGATATGCTATTTTTGAGGGGTAGAAGACGTGATTAAAATGTGATCAATGTGTTTAAGATTGTGGCTGAATCTCATGCGAGCTCGACTCAGAAATGACCCAAGAATTGACGAAGCAACAAAAGTTTGTAATCGAAAAGACTTATCCTCGACGGGTAATAACATCAAGTTAGTTACTAGAGCTAGTTGTCACCTAAAAGCTGACAATGGAACTCTTTAACTAGCCACGTAAGCGTGTCTCGAAAAGGATTTGTCTTAGTAGAAATGTACCGTTTCGAGAAACTTTCTGTGGACTTGACCAGGCCGGGTAATAACTTCAAGCTAGTCTAACTAGTGATGTAAGCGTGTCTCGAATCGGTTATGTTCATTGAAAGTGGATCAATTCAGAAAGTGCAAACTCCTCACGCATGTGCAAATTTCTTAACAATCCATGAGCACATGTGAAGGAGGAGTCCTTCATGAAATGCAAAACTCTCAAAGTGTTAACAAAGTATGTTTTATTATCATAAACACTTTGAGAGATTTTCACAAATGGTTTGATGGCAACAATAGGATAGTCATGAAGTTATAAGGTGACTAAGGTTAGGAAAAATCGTCCTATGATCCGCCAGAGCCGGAGGGATCTACCTAAGGACAATTCCAATAGATTAGTATTAGAAGTCCTTAGGTATGATTTGAAAAAAGGAGAAAAGAATGAAAGGAGAAAGAAGGGGTTGAAGAATTAAAAAGAAAAAGTATAAAAAGGGTGAAAAGAAATAGCCCTCCAAATGTTCAACCTTAGGGCAGAAACCGGGTTCAACTCATATGCTACTGGTTGTTACTAAGGTGACACCGGTATTGAAGACAATACGTCATGGACCCAGTGACGCACTGCACTTAACCTTCTAAGCCACTCAAGTTCTCTTAAAAGAGCTTGTTTCATTCTCACGAGGAACCAGTGTAATCTATCAACTTATCTCTTAGAGATGGTTGATATTGAAGCAGGATACCTCTCCCTAGTCTCCGCATAGGAAAACCAAATTATGCACTTAATCGAGTCTAGAGCCATGAGATTCATTAAAATATCTCTTAGGATACACTTCCTATGAATACACTTGTGTTCGCCAAAAAGGACACAAGTTGTAAGACTCTATAAGAGATCTACGGATCTTGCCTTATCTATCATGATGGTTACTATGTTTCAAAACGGTCTACAGTCGTGGAGTGATCCCAACCGACTCACCCATTCTTTGATCTACTTAGTAGGTCTCGTAAGCTCTCTCTGGAGTATCCGAAATGGGAACGGCCTTGGTAAGGGTTAGAAGGAGTCTTCACACTATGCTGTTGACGATCTCTAATATCGAACCTGTAAGTACCGGATATTTTATTGCTAACTGTTTTATGCAGGTACTGATGAATGTTCCATGGAGAAAAGACTGTTACCATCACTCAAAGATCCACATGCTCATACCCTGCAAAGCTCACTTTAAAGATTAAAGCAATGCAAAGCTCAGAACGCTTCTAAGTCAAAGTCAAAGAATCTACATGTGACAACTGGCAAAAATAGGGAGCCGTTTTTAAAACCCGCATTACATCAAAAATTTATAATATTGAAATTGTTGAAAAGTTTATTGTGACGAGATGTTTTATGAACGTTGGAGTGTGATTTTTGATCGTACGTTATTTATGGAATTTGATTATTTATTTATGTTTTGGTTTGATTCGTTCGTGATGATTTATTTTGAGATTATTACTTTGGCACTACATTGACTCCGGCACTAGGTTAAGCTAACAATTTTAATTATTTTTTTATATTGGTTCGGATATTATTATTTTGGAACGTATCGCGAGGTTTCGATTATTTTTGGAACGGGTTCGGTTTGAGAAAGTTGTTTGGTTATTGTTAGCACTGAAAATTATATTAAAAAGTGATGGTCATTCTCATTTATTATAACGTTGTAATGTGTCGTAGTTTGTGTTATAAGAATAGTCAATGGGCCTTGGTCTTGGTAAGCTAATATGTTATTAGTTATGTTTCATAAGCCTTTATAATCCATGTAAACCAAGTCCAAGCCCAAGCCCATCAAAGCCTATGTATGAAACTATAAAAGGCACCTTACCTCTCATTTGTAATGTGTGCTTGTGTGTGTATTGTGTGTGTTTTTTAATAAAAGTTCTCTTCATCTTTATACTCTATTTCTCTCATATTAACGCCACACCTTATTCATCAAGTCACCATCTTTACTTCATCTAGTTCTTATATTGGTATTAAAGTTGATATATCTAAGGTCCTACAAGTGGTATCAATCGCCTAACAATGATTTAGGAGTGTGTGGAAAACGTTTTTATCAAAAATTTTCATAAAAAGTTGCGTTCTTTATAAAAAACGTGTAATTTTTCTTTAAAAGTTTTGATTTTTACGTGTATTTAGTGCTAAAGTTGTTGGTTTTATTGAAGTTTTAGTGTTTCTAAGTGTTTTGGGAAAGTTTTGATCAAAAGAATCAAGTGGAAATCAAGTTTTTTGGTGAAAATCGGATTTTTTGAAGTTTTTGGTAACCTTACGCGTAACTAGTACACAAGGACAAGCACTATCCCACTTTTTGGCAGAAATAGTACTGTTTACGCATAAGATTGAGGTCAAAACCCTTTTCTTATGAGTAACATTGGTCAAAACCCTGTTCTTACGCTTAACTTGGTCATCTACGCCTAAAACTTACGAGTAAGTCTACTTTCTACGCCTAAGATTGGAGTTTACGCATAATATCTTACGCATAAGATTTACACAAAAGTTCCTACGCAGAAGTTGTACTCAGTACTTCCCTGACTTGGATAAGTTTGTGGAATACTTCGACTTGGGATATCTTACTCACTTGGATAAGTGTGAAAGATTTGGTTACATACCTTTCGCGTAAAAATCTTACGCATAAACTCATAGTTTACGCATAAACAACTAATTTTACGCTTAAGATTTTCTTACGCATAAGATTACTGTTTACGCATAACTTTATGTTTACGCTTAACATTTGCTTTACGCCTAAGATTATGTTTACGCCTAAGTTCACTTTTTACGCGTAAGATTCACTGTTTACGCATAAGTTTCTGGGTTTATGAATAAGAATTAGACTTTTTGACAACCAAACTTCAAACGGCCATAACTTTTTAACCGTAACTCCGTTTTCGACGAATCAGCTGTCAAAACGACTGTGAAACAGAGAAGGAGACGTTGAATTAATTTATTCATTCAACCCAAGTTTCGAGGCCTAAAAACGCTCCGAGAAGAAGTTATTGAGGTTTTAAGGTTTTAGATCAAATTTTTCACTATAAAAACTTGCATCAACTTACACTAAACACAACTCCTACTTCGTTGAAACGATCCGAGAATCAACTTTATCAATCTACACTTCATCAATGGCATCTCAGCAAGATATTCATGCAGCCGGTGTGGAAAATCGACCTCCAATGCTTGAAAAAGGTGGATATCTCCCATGGACAAGCCGCATGCTTCGTTACATCAAAACAAAGCCTGATGGTAAATTAATGATCAACTCCATTACAAATGGTCCATTCAAGCCAAGACAAGTTCAAATTGAAGGTAATCCAAATACAACACCTCCTACTCAACCATTCGTGCGTGAACAAACAGAAGCAGATTACACAGAGGAAGACAAGAAGCAGATCGCCGCAGATGATATGGCAATGCATTTAATCCAACTTGGATTACCACGGGAGATCTTTGCTGCGGTCGACAGCTGTGAAACTGCTTATGCTATGTGGGAACGTGTTAGAAGGATATGTCATGGAACAGAGATTGGACAACAAGATGTTGAGAACAAACTTCTTACTGAATGGGAGAATTTCACATCCACTAAAGGTGAACAGATTGAATCCTACTACACAAGGTTTTGCACTTTGATGAATGAGTTAATCAGAAACAAGTTGACACCTCGAACAATTGCAAGAAACATCAAATTCATCAATAACCTTCCAGAAGAATGGGGTCGTTATGTTACAATTGTCAATCAAACAAAGGATTTACATAAGGTGAATTATGATCAACTCTATGACTTTTTGAAGCAAAACCAAGCTGAGGCTAATGAAGTAAGGAAAGAAAGATTGGCAAAGAATCATGATCCTCTCGCATTAATTGCTACTACACCAACACCGCTACCAGTGAACACACAACAACCATCATCATCTTCCACTCACAACTACATGCAACCTTCATACATTCAACAAACAACACCGGTCTACCAACAACAGTTCTACCCACAGCAACAACAACATGTTATTCCACAACAGCAATACCAACAATCCCAAGAACCAGAATTCACTGAAAATGATGAAGCTACTGCAGCATTGACCCAAGCGTTTGCTTTTCTGTCAAAGGCATTCCAAGGACGTTATTCTACACCAACAAACAACAACCAAAGGATTTCATCGAACACTCGCAACAAGCAGATTGCTCAGCCGAGTTTCAATATGGGCAACGGAGGCCAAATGGTTGGAGTTTATGGGAATCAGCAAGGATATGCCACTGGAATTAACATGGGGAATCAGAATATGCAGAATGCAGGTCAGTATGCAGGGAATCAGCATGGTCAGTATGCAGGGAATCAGATGGGTCAGTTTGTTGGAAATCAGAGGGGTCAGAATGTTGGTAATCAGACAATGGGTAATCAGAATAGAAATGTTGCAGCTCCAGTAGTTGGGAATTTGGGAAATGTGAATCAGGGTAATCCGGTAAAGTGTTTCAACTGTCAGGGTGTAGGTCATATGGCAAGGACCTATCCTACTAAGCCGAACAAGAAAGACACAGCATACTTGCAGAAAGCATTATTGTTGGCACAAAAGAATGAGGCAGGGTTTTAGTTGAACGCAGAGGAGAATGATTTTATGGCTCTTATGGATGACATGGAAGATAGAGAGGATATCGATGCGAACTGCATATTCATGGCGAATCTTCAGGAAGCTAAGTATGACAGGGATTCTGATACACTTCCTGTTTATGACACCAATGCACCATCTGAGGTATCAAACTTCAACACATGTCACAATAATGATATATTTGATATGTCTCCTCATGAGGAACAGCATTCTGAGAAGCTAGCACCCACTTATGATACATACCTGGACACGCCAAGTAGTAGCAATACTCCTTCAGCAACTCCAGATGTGAATCATAATGGAGGCTTCGTTTCACAGCATGCTGAGAATGATGAGGAAACACGTGCTTTATTTGAATCATTATTGAATAATTGTCGTATTGAAATTGAGAATGTGAAAAAGGTCAATCGCGATGTGAAGGCCGCGAATGTTAAATTGACCGCTGAGCTTGAGAGTTACAAAGAAAACGTTAAAGCTTTTGAATTTCATAACAAAAGATTGTCTGAATTAGAAACTGGTTATCAAAATTCCGTTTCTAGGGAAAAACAATTGCAACTCAAGTTTGATACACTTGATGTTAATTCTTTCAAAAAGATAAAATCTTTAAACGCGGAAATTTCTGATTTACAAAACCAACTTTCTAAACAAAAATCAGCTTATACCAATCTTGAAAAAGAAAGGGACGAGCTGAAAAAGGACTTTGCAAAGAAAGAAGACAAACTTTTGGCTGAAATCGTAGAGTCAGAACACATGATTGCACATTTAGAAGAATTAGTGGTTAAGTCGAGTCAGTCAAGTCAAACAATGAAAATGATTTCAAATCAAACTAATCCGATTTACCATACGAAACATAAAGTGGCTCTTGGTAACAACACCCCCAGTAATCTCAAGAAAGCTCAACAAGAACAGAATGGTTTGTATAATGGTAATGTGATTTACACCAAACATGATCCTCCCGTCAGTCGGGATTCTGTGCAAACAATAGAACATGTCGAAGAGAGCATAATTAAAATGAAACAAAAGGATTTGAAACCCATTGATTACAACAAATTGAACAAACTTTCGGGAATTACTTTTGTTCCACAAAAAGAACCATCTGTGTTTTCCATAAAACGACCATTCTAAAAAATATTTTCTAAGAAAGTAGTTGTTTCCAAATCTCTTTCAAAAATGGAACAAATGTCTTCAAACAACACTTTTAATACAAGTGAGGCTAGAGAAATTTTGGATGACGTTAAAAAGAGAATTCAAGAACTTCAAAATATTGTTGCTTCTAAAACTACAATCAATATTAACAACTGGCATTCCAGTTTTCATATTGAGCAGAAAAAAGTTTTTGAAAACGAAATTACTATCCCACTGAATAACATCAGTGCGAGGGTAATCCATTTTGAACAAGCTTTCTTAAAAGAAACGGCCGACTTTGTCAAGGACCACAAATCCCTGGTAAACGAAGCTAATGATTCTCGTGAAAACATAAATGTTTTGGAAAACCTGAATGATTCTCTCTTCGAAGCTGTTATGACCACTGACATTATCTCCATCATTTTACAAACATACTCTGTTCAAGACGATGAAAGACTAAGAGCTGAGACCTCCGCAATTGTTTCAAAATATGAAAATGCTCTTATAAAGCTTGAAAAAGAAAATGTGTCATATTTTAAACAACTTGATCGAAAAAAGGAAGAATGCAAGTATGACAAATTGTCGTATGAGCGTGCCTTAAAGAACATGAAAGAGCAAAATGATCTTTTGAGGGCTCAGCTTGAAAGTCAAAAAGGAAAGGGTGAGGAAACCAAGTTTGCGAAAACATTGACTTCGGAGAAACCAAATGTTTCAAACACAGTTCAAAAACCAAAAATGCCAATTTCACGATTTGCTCCAAAAGTCGATGAGAAAAAGGATTTGACAAAACCAGTCACTCCACCACCCTTGCCAAAGAAAAGTGAAAATGTTAAGATTGTTGATAAAGGAAAAGCAGTTGTCGAAACACCAAAAGTGATAGCACCTGGCCTTTTTAGGATTAGTCCCACTAATGCGTCTGCCTCCACTTCTAAGACAAATGAGTGCAAAAAGGATACTTCTAAAAAGTCTAGTGATGCTAAAAAGGACAACAATATAAATCCTAACGCGTGTGCCTTACCTTCTACAGGATTAGAAAGCACCTCTAGGAGCAGCAGACTAAAGCCTAGGAGCAATACAAGGAACAATAGAGTCTCGCATGTCTCTACGAGTAGTAGCAAGAATAAAGTTGAAGAAGTAGAAGAACACCCTAGGAATTTATCGCTTTGTAATAAGAAACATAATTCATCTGAATGTAATGTCGAAAGTACTGGTTCTAATGCATGTAATGACTCTGTTTGTTTAATATGCAAGAAATGTTTAATTAATGATGTTCATGATGAATGGGTTTCTAAGAATGTGAATGTTACGCCTAAACACAAGTATGTTCCAAAGGGAACTAGTGTCAGATCAAGATCTATAGAAAGATTAGTTGCACGCTTTAGGTCTACCACTAGTAGTCGAATGCCTAGGAACTACCTTAAGTTTTGTATGTGGATACCAACGGGTAGAGAGTTCATTATTCAGAATGGAAAATTAGAAGTTGTTCAAAGTAAACGTGTAGCAACCTTTGATATGTGTGATTCGGAATTTACTCCTAACCCCATGGAACCAAATTTAAAACGGTTTTCAAATACAAACTCTTCTGTTCTTGGCAAGTTATCGAAATATGTCTTTGGATCGTTGACTCGGGTTGCTCCAAGCACATGACCGGGAATTTAAAGCTGCTGATCAATTTCATCTGGAAATTCATGGGAACTGTACACTTTGGAAATGATCATGTAGCAGCTATTCAGGGTTATGGAGATCTTCAGTTTGGGAATTTTTTAATCACTCGAGTTTACTACGTCGAAGGGTTGGGACACAACTTGTTTTCAGTCGGGCAGTTTTGTGATGCTGATTTAGAAGTTGCATTTAGGAGAAACAAGGTTTTTATTCGAAATTTGGTTGGTGATGATCTTTTAACCGGTAATCGTGGTACAAACTTGTATGCTATCGACATCAACCAAATGGCTTCTACATCACCAATTTGTCTTATGACAAGGGCAACCGAAACTAAGTCCTGGCTGTGGCATAGAAGATTATCCCATCTCAATTTCGACACGATCAACAAGTTAGCCAAAGACAACATCGTCACCGGACTTCCTAAGTTCAAATACACCAAGGAACACCTATGTCCATCATGCGAACAAGGAAAAAGCAAAAGAGCATCATATAAACCTAAAACCGTACCTAGTTCGGAAGCAAGGTTACATATGTTGCACATGGACTTATGTGGCCCAATGAGAGTTGAAAGCATTAATGGGAAGAAGTATATTCTTGTTATTGTTGATGATTATTCAAGATATACTTGGGTAAAGTTTTTGAGATCAAAAGACGAAGCACCAGGCATCATCATCACCTTTCTGAAGCGTATTCAAGTTCTACTTCAGGCTCCAGTAAGGATTATAAGAACAGATAATGGCACAGAATTCACAAATCAGGAGTTAAGAACTTACCTCGAAGATGTTGGAATTACACATCAAACATCAGTTGTTAGAACTCCACAGCAGAATGGGGTAGTTGAAAGAAGAAACCGAACTCTTGTGGAAGCTGCTCGCACAATGCTGATTTTTTCTAGTGCACCACTATTCTTATGGGCTGATGCTGTAGCCACTGCTTCCTTTACTCAAAACCGATCCCTAGTCCATCCGAGATTCAATAAAACCCCATATGAGCTAGTTAACAACCGTAAACCTGACATCTCTTACCTTCACGTGTTTGGCGGACAGAGAAGATCTACGGAAGTTAAAAGCTAAGGGTGATATTGGAATCTTCATTGGATATTCAGAAAACTCGAGGGCATTCAGGGTGTATAATAGAAGAACGAAAAAGATAATGGAGACGATGAATGTGAAGTTTGACGAGATTTCACAGATGGCTTCTGAGAGACTCGCTCTAGAACCCGCGCTTAATCCGATGGCTTCTAATCATAACAGATTAGGACCCGCACCAAACATGCAGACTTCTGGACACATCAGTTCAGGACTCGTACCTCAAGGAGATCAGTCAACAAACATGGACAAACCTTCAGAACAAGAACTGGAAAATTTCTTCGAGTTAATGTTTGATGAATACTATGGTGGAACTTCGACAAATGCATCTCAACAACATTCCGCTGCACCCGCTCACAACCATCAACCACCACCACCACCACAAGATGCATCTACAACAATCGAAGCAGAAGCACCAACTCCCTCAACATCATCTACATCTACTCAAGCAACTCCAGTTATTGAAACTGATCTACCAAGAGTTGATGAGCAAAACCAAAATACAGATTTTCAAGAAGCACCTACAAATAATTCAAATGATGTTGCGTTAGAAGAAGAAGAAATATTTGAAAACCCATTTGCAACAGACTCTGCTGAATCTTCTTCAAGGTTACAAGAACCATCTAACACACATTTGTTACACCCAAGGTACCCTTCTACGTTTCAATGGACAAAAGACCATCCAATAGAACATGTTATTGGTGAACCTTCAAAGCCAGTTCAGACAAGGAGACAACTTGCCACTGATCTCGAATTATGCATTTATATTTGCTCAATCAGCCTCAAAGAACCTAAGAACATTCGAGAAGCAATGGCAGAAAACCCTTGGATTGAAGCGATGCAGGAGGAATTTCTTCAATACCTGTTACATGATAGTTGGGAACATGTTGAACGACCACTTGATAAACGTGTTCTTGATCTCAAGTGGTTGTGGAAGAACAAACTGGATGAGGAAATGACTGTTATTTGCAACAAAGCTCGTCTCATGGCTAAAGGTTATCCACAAGAAGAAGGGATAGATTTCGAGGAATCGTTCGCGCCTGTAGCTAGACTTGAAGCAGTCCGGATTTTCTTAGCCTATGCAGCTCACAAAAACATCACAGTCTATCAGATGGATATTAAGACTGCTTTCTTGAATGGTACTCTGAAAGAAGAAGTGTATGTGAGTCAGCCAGAGGGATTCATCGACAAAGATCATCCAGACTACGTCTACAAGCTTAAGAAAGCAATTTATGGTTTAAAACAAGCTCCAAGAGCGTGGTATGATGAACTATCATCTTTCTTGCTTAAAAACAATTTCACAAAAGGAACGGTTGATGACACCTTGTTTATCAAAAAATTCAAAGATGACATTTTGATCGTTCAAATTTACGTGGACGACATTATTTTTGGATCAACCAATCCTAACCATTCAAAACATTTTGAAAATCTCATGAAAAGCAAATTGGAAATGTCCATGATGGGGGAACTAAAATTCTTTCTTGGTTTACAAATCCATCAATCCCCTCGTGGTATTTTTATCAATCAAGCTAAATATACAATAGAGATTTTGAAAAAACATGGAATGGAAAACTGTGATTCTGTTAGTACACCAATGGTCACTTCACCAAAAATAGGTGCTGATTTGTTTGGGAAACCCATCGATCCGAAAAAATATCGGAGCATGATCGGTTCTCTCATGTACCTAACTGCTAGCCGACCCGATATTCAATTTGCTGTTTGTTTGTTAGCACGGTTTCAGGCAAAGCCTACCGAACTTCACCTCAAAGAGGTTAAACGGGTCTTTCGGTACCTACGAAGCACCATTAACATGGGACTTTGGTATCCGAAGGATTCGGGTTTTAATCTAACAGCATTTTCAGATACAGACCATGCTGGTGATCAAGTTACAGCAAAGAGTACATCAGGTGGAGCACAATTTTTGGGTGAAAAACTAGTAAGCTGGTCGTCAAAGAAACAGGATTGTACTACGCTATCAACCTCCGAAGCCGAGTATGTGTCTCTATCTGCGTGTTGTGCCCAAGTTCTTTGGATGCGGACACAGCTCACAGATTATGGCTTTACTTTTGACAGAATACCTATGTATTGTGACTCAAAAAGTGCCATAGCCATCTCGTGCAATCCCGTACATCACTCTAAGACGAAGCATATTAAAGTCCGCTACCACTTCATCAAAGAACACGTGGAAGAGGGTACCGTTGAATTATTTTTCGTTAAGACTGATTACCAACTCGCCGATCTGTTTACTAAAGCCCTTCCAAAAGAACGGTTTGACTATTTAGTTCGACGAATTGGCATGCGAAGCCTAACTCCTGAGGAGCTAGAACGTCTTCTCGAATCTTCTTGAAAAATGATTTCAAAATCGCTTCGCTGTAAATATTTTTGAAAAAAAAACAAAATACAAAATTTGAAAAACCAACAAAAACAAAATACAAAAATATAAAATTTTCAAAAAAAAAAATACAAAAACAATATAAAATCAAAAAAAATCCAAAAATATTCTTCTCACGACATGTCTCTCGTATAAATCAATATTCTGTACGTTTCTAGAAATGTCATTCAACAATGATACGGACATGTACAGATGCTTGAGCGGGAGTTCTTTTTAATGTTTTTCTAAAACATGTCGTTTCTCAAAAGTTTCTTCACAATGGCTTTCGTATACCTCAGTACGAAACCCGTACTTAAACGATGACTTCTGATTATTTTCAAATCAAGGACTCGTACGTTCAATGACGAAATCTTTTTCAAAAAGTTCAAGTCTAAACAAACGAAAAAGATTTCAAGCATAAACTCGTTTTCAAACAAAATTCTTGAGCACTCTTTCAAGATTGTTCAAAAGATTTCTCAAAATCTCTCAAAATTAGTGCTCAAGATAACTCCCTCAAAACCCTTAAATGATTTTAAATGTGCTATCATTAAGGGGGAGTACAAACACAAAATGTTCCAAATTCATGCAAAATCTGTCTTTCTCTCCAAAAGCTTTTTCTTAATCAGTTGATATCAAAAATATCACGATATGCTATTTTTGAGGGGGAGAAGACATGATTAAAATGTGATCAAAGTGTTTAAGATTGTGGCTGAATCTCAAAAGAGCTCGACTCAGTAAGTACCAATGAATTGACGAAGCTTAAAATGTCAGTAATCGAAAAGACTTGTCCTGGACGGGTAATAATTTCAAGCTAGTCTAACTAGTGATGTAAGCGTGTCTCAAATAGGACTTGTCTGAGTAGAATGTACCATATCGAGAGACTTTCTTTGGACTTGACCAGGACGGGTAATAACTTCAAGCTAGTCTAACTAGTGATGTAAGCATGTCTCGAATCGGTCATGTTCACTGAAAGTGGATCAATTCAAAAAGTGCAAACTTCTCCCGCATGTGCAAATTTCTTAAAAATTATATGAGCACATGTGAAGGGGGAGTCCTTCAAATGAAATGCAAAACTCTCAAAGTGGTAACATAATGTGTTTTATTATCATAAACACTTTGAGAGATTTTCAATAAATGGTTTCATGGCAATGGTAGGATAGTCATGGAGTTATAAGGTGACTAAGGTTAGGAAAAACCGTCCTATGATCCGCCAGAGCCGGAGGGATCTACCCAAGGACAAATCCAATAGACTAGAATTAGAAGTCCTTAGGTATGATTGAAAAAAGGAGAAAATGAGAAAGGAGAAAGAAGGGGTTGAAGAATTAAAAAGAAAAGTTATGAAAAAGGGTGAAAAGAAATAGCCCTCCAAATGTTCAACCTTAGGGCAGACACCGGGTTCAACTCATATGCTACTGGCTGTTACCAAGGTGACACCGGTATTGAAGACAAGACGTCATGGACCCAGTGACGCATTGCACTAAACCTTCTTAACCACTCAAGTTCTCTTAAAAGAGCTTGTTTCATTCTCACGGGGAACCGACATAATCTATCGACCTGTCTCTTAGAGATGGTTGATATTGAAGCAGGAGACCTCTCCCTAATCTCCGCATAGGAAACCAAATGTGCACTTATCGAGTCTAGAGCCCCGAGATTCATCAAAAGATCTCATAGGAACACATGATATTTCTACACTGGTTGTCCAACAATAAGGATGCCAGATGTAAACTAAAGAGTCCTACGTAGATCTTAGCAATCTGCCAGAACATTTATGAGAGGATTCACTTTTGTGATTCTCAATGATTGAATGGAAATTCCTACCAGGGTCAACATCAAGCAGCCCTGACAGCAGGTCACTTCAGTAATTCCTTATGGGTTACGCTTAGTGTTCACTGTGGTTTCAAACGATCTACAGTCGTGGAGTGATCCCCAGCGAATCACCCAGTCATTGAGCTACTAAGTAGGTCTTGTAAGCTCTCTCGAGAGTATCTGACATGGGAACGGCCTGGGTAAGGGTTAGAAGGAGTCTTCACACTATGCTGTTGACGATCTCTAATTCTTATCTGTAAGTACCAGATGTTTTATTGCTAACTGTTTATATGCAGGGACACTTCATCTCCATGGCAACAGATTCCACATGCTCATACATACAACTGGAAGTTAAAGAAAGCTCCCTCAAAGATCTATACTACACAAAGTTCTAAGAAAGATTCTACGCCAAAAGGAAGAATCTACAAAGTATAAAGACTAAAGATCATAGTAAAAGAAAGGGAACTACGTGCATATGAATATCAAAGTCCAAAGATGTATGAGCATGTTGGAATGGCGAACAACCACCACAGACGCAGAAGTGGCGAAAGGCAGATTGCTCCACATCACAAAGGAACAAAGAACGATGAAAAGTCAGTTATCAAAGATCATAATGCATGAAGGAGCAAAGACTAAAGACTATTCTACTACGACACACAATGGTCAACAACAAAGAACAAAGAAGACCTAATCACGTGGAGCATCATTCGAATGACCACCCCTTAGGGGGAGATTGTTAGCACTGAAAATTATATTAAAAAGTGATGGTCATTCTCATTTATTGTAACGTTGTAATGTGTCGTAGTTTGTGTTATAAGAATAGTCAATGGGCCTTGGTCTTGGTAAGCTAATATGTTATTAGTTATGTTTCATAAGCCTTTATAATCCATGTAAACCAAGTCCAAGCCCAAGCCCATCAAAGCCTATGTATGGAACTATAAAAGGCACCTTACCTCTCATTTGTAATGTGTGCTTGTGTGTGTATTGTGTGTGTTTTTTAATAAAAGTTCTCTTCATCTTTATACTCTATTTCTCTCATATTAACGCCACACCTTATTCATCAAGTCACCATCTTTACTTCATCTAGTTCTTATATTGGTATTAAAGTTGATATATCTAAGGTCCTACAGTTATTTAAGTTTCGGGTTTGGTCCGTGTATTGACACCGGGCTACTTAAACCCCCTACACCTCTCTATTATTATTAGTATTATTAAAATTCTTTTTTTTAAAAGAGTATATTACATGAATCGGCCTTGTGAGCCTGCAACACAACAAACACAACACCCTCATCACTAACAAATTCACTCTCTCTCTCTCTTCCTTTAAACACCATCACCGCCGCCCCTTTATCACCCAAATAGCACCACCACCGCTAACCCCACATCAAAAATAACACCATAATCTTAACCATCTTTTCACGATCTATCTTTTGGTACAAACCACGCGCGATTTGGACCACCCTAACACCTCATACGAATCAAAATCACCACGTTATCACCACATACACCATCTTTTCTCTTTGGTTTTTGAAGAAATCGGATTTTTGGAGCTTGTTTGGAGGTGAGTGGCCACGACATGTATTCGTGCGCCCCGATGTATACCCAAATCGTGGTTATCTTGCCGTTTTTATGTTGGGTTTTGATGAAATAATAATGGGGAAATGAAGTTTTGATAATAAAAGTTCGTTTGGTATCTTGGGTTTAGGTGTGACGCGAGTTTGGTACTCGATGCGTGACCTTTGGGACGCGTTTGGTTTTGCGATGGCTCGAATGGAGCTCGACCGAGACAATAAGTCTCGATGTGACCTTTCCTTGACTCGTTTGGGAGTCTTGGATGTTTTGTTGGTCCGATTATTCTTGATTCTTGGTGTTTGGTTATTGGTATTTGGTGACTTGGTTGGATTGTGATTCTTGACTTGTTGTTGTTGTTGTCATGGTTCTCGGCCGACCCCCCCCCCCCCCCCCCCCCCCCGCGTGGGTTGTTTGGGTCGAGTGGCTCGAATTAGAGCTATCCGAGACCAAATGGTCTCGGGTGAGGCTATATCATGTGTTTTGTGGTTTCATTGTTGACCCGGGTTTGACTTGGTAAGTCGACCCGTATATATGGTATATATTGTTGTGGTTGATATTGTGTTATTATTTTTATGTTGTGGCATACTTTGGACCGAAGCTTTTGGACTTGGTTTACTTGTGTTTTGATATGGAGATGTGTTGTCGAGTGTGGACTTAAGGACCGATTGTGAGACGGTCAATTAGATGACGGAGATAGGTTAGTTGGGTGCCGTAGTCGGACCCTCATGTTGTAGCACATGGATATGGGATTGAATTGGACGGAGATGATGTATTTATTTTGACTTGATTCTTATATTTTGGACTTGGACTATGAGCCGAGAGTCATGACTCGGACATGTGACCAAATTCTATGACTCGATAAATATTTAAAAGTCAATATTAAAAATAATACTCGTAATACTATTATTAAGAATATAATCGTTTATATACGTATATAGACGTGTTTAACGTATATATATATATATATATATATATATATATATATATATATATATATAAATGCGTATATTAATAATAAAACGATCAAGAGTAAACGTTATAATAATATAACGATAATTATTATGCTATGCAAATAGTGTAATAAATGTCGGACTATTGTTATAAATAATAACTATAAATAACGGCGAAACTAATAAGTCGGGTGAATAATAATTAAAAACGTGATTTTTATAAACTTAGAAACTTATCGAGTTATACGAGTTGTGGTTCTTTAAAGTCCAAGTGGGCTTTATATTGTGACTTTTGTGTTGTCACGGATATATGACGATTAATATAAACATTTTATATATCAAGCGACTTATTTAATCGACGGATTAGATTGAGTTATTTGACGATATAAAATGAGTATATTAATGGGCATCGTATCCCACGACGCCCATAGGTTGTGGTATATGTTTTAGGGTGATAAATTACTATATATCTCGTGGAATTTGGCCGATTCGACGTTATATGTAGGGAATTGATAGGACTACGATATATACCAAATAGAATTCTTTGTGCTATGTGCTTTAGGTTGGGTATAATTTTTGGAACGATATATTACGTAAATAAATATGGGAGATTACCAAATCGACGGATTTGATAAGCTTCGATAATTATTTAAATAATATGTTGGGCTAACATTAGACCTATAGTTGGCTTATTATTTCGTTTGTTGTGGCTTTTTGGTTTGAGTTGTGTCGACCCTTCACCCATGTGGATACCAAACGTCGAATTTCAAATTAATATGAAGATAATTCGAGAATTGGATATTTTTGGAAAGTAAAAATGGAATACGTTCGGGAATGGGAATATTTGATTTTTGAGGAAATGATTTCTGAACGAGCTTGATATTGTTAGGAAGTGCCGAGTCTGTAGTTGCCGTTACGTGAGTTACTTGAGTTTGCTTACGTCTTTCTTCTATTGATTTCTTTTGAGGATTTGCTGGACTTGAGGTGAGTCATAGCCCCACTTTTACTCTTGAACTTTGTTTTCAATACTTGGGGTGAGAAATGTGCAAATGTTTTATGTGGACTATTATCGCTTTATTTATTTTAAAACTTGCTATGCTTATAGAACTAGGTAGGATTTAGAGCGAGGCCTAGTCCCGAACTAGGTAAGCTATTAGTTGATTGTTGAGCGAGGCCTAGTCCCGAACTAGGTAAGCTATTGGATTGGTGATAGAGCGAGGCCTAGACTTGAGCTAGGTAAGCTATTGATTGGATAAATTTTGAGCTATAGCGTGCACCTATAGGTTTGGTTGGATTTGGTTGAGTTGATTCGGTTGGATTATCTTGGTTGGATTATTGAGGCCTAGTCTCGCTAGCAAGCGTTTTGCGTATATGTCCACTATATCGAATTATGAATTTAAACCTATGATCTCACCAGCGAAAGCTGACTTTTAACACGTTTTCTCAGGTAATTAAGTGATGCTCTATGGATGCTTGGGATGGGAGGCTTGGCATTGGCACCAGTTATGGATCTATATTTCTAAAACTCTGATAACTATTGTGGACCTATGTTTATTTCTTTTGGGCCTTATTTTGGATAATTCTTGGGATAAATGTAAACTTTAAAACCCGTTTTGGTTGTGTTTTACTTATGTTTACTTTATCTCGTTCTTTCATGACTTTGAATGGATACCAATCCCCGTAGCACCCCGAAAGCTTGTTGAGTCTTCCGCTGTATCAAATTTTGGGGGTGTTATAGATTGGTATTAGAGCCAAGGTTATAGAGAACTAGGTAAATAGACACCTAAACTATAACCGATTTTGATGGAAAATGATCCTCGACCAATTCCCGCCAAGCCGAAGCATCATTGTTATTATTGAGGTATTATGAGACTATTGAGATGATTAATAGATTTGGAATTCTTGAGATGATTTGAGGTTTTGAGGTTTATTGATTTAGTGATATGATGGCGTTTTGAGGAATTATATGCGTTTTGAGAAATTATATGGCTTAATTGTTTTATGAATAATTTTAGTAATGCAGTATTTTAAATCTTTTTGGTTATATATGGTTTGGAATTATATGATGATGTTGATACGGTATTTTGAGTTCGCGGTTTAGTTGTTTTGAAACACTTACACATACCCTACGCCGTTGTCACAGACTATGGCCTCCCGTACGCCTGACGTTGTTGAGGATATTCTTACTGCACCGATATTTCCAGCACAGATCACCATGGCCCCTGATGCCCCTTACCAGGTTGCCATGCATTCAGCTACTGTGACACCGACAGGTTCTACTTCAGCACCACCTGCTGCATCTACGCAGGGACCCTCATCTTCTCTAGGGCTCCCTAGTACATCGAGGCAGCTTACACTTCATCAGGCTTTGGCTCATGTGGCTCCACGTTTTGCCCACTAAGCTACGGCACGTATGTCGGTACGCCCTACTTCACCACCCTTACAGATAGATGCTCACTCTCTTCTGTCAGAGGCGCCACCTGCATCATTGCGTCATCGTCCTAGATCACATTCCCCTTCACCACATGGTTCACCTGTTAGGAGACTACGATTGATGATGTACTCTTCCGATGAGGAGGAGGAGGAGTACGAGGGTGAGGATGAGGCTGATGACCCTCAGGAGGCTGAGCAGGGTGATGATGATGACCCTGAGGAGGAGGATGACCCTCAGGAGGAGGAGATGCCTGATGATGATGATCTGTTAGTGCCGCCAGCTCAGGCTGAGGAGCCTGATGCACCTATACATCCGATTGAGCCTGTTTCACCTGAGCATCCGTTCCTGTTTGATTCACCACCCGGTAGCCCAGTGGCATCGGATGCGTCATCTAAGGTTTCTACTGAGCAGGTAGAGTTAGGTGAGAGTGGCAGGTTGTGGGCTCAGATTACTGATCTTGGTGAGAGAGTTGCACGTATATCTGATCGACTTGAGAGAGTTATTGGAGAGTTTATAGCAGATCTGAGAGTTGATATGACTGTGGTTGTGGGCAGGACGACTGAGATGAGGAGAGTTTTGATGGAGGTTCACGAGCATATCGAGAGTTTACAGTGAGGCTTTATTACAGCTCGAGAGGCCGACCGCAAGTTATGGCAAAGGAATGCCGAGCTGGAGAAGGAGGTGGCTGACCTCAAGAGAGACAGAGACACCCATAGTGTGGAGCTAGGATCTTTATGGAGAGATCTTGATGGCTTGAGGCAGGAGTTGAGGAGCCTCCGCCAGCAGCGTGGCTAGATGTTTGAGCTATGTTATCTTGTTGCTTTCCTAACCGAGGAGTGTTCGGTTGGAAAAGCTAGTTATCCCATTTTGATGTATTTTCAATTGATTTCCCGTCTTGTTGGAACGACTATTATCCTTTGTGTTTTCGGTAGTTGAAACGATGTTGGATCTTTATTGTATGGTTGATGGTTATCATTATATGGTATTATGTGGTTTTTGGATATTATGGAAATTGAGTTCCTATTCGCCTTATTGATGTCTGTGGTGTATTGTTGATATTCTTTCCATTACTTGGCTTCGTTGATTTAATTCTTGTTGAGCATATGATAAGTTCTATTGGAGAATCACGAACTTGTGTGATGTTTCAGATCAATGGCCCCACGACAAAACCCTGTTAGAGCTACCAGAACTGGTCCTGCAACGACTACCCCTGGTCGTCGAGGACGCCGTCCTACTCAAAATGTTGAGACCCCTACTCCTGATAACCTGGACACTACTAACCGCAACAACAGGAATCAAAATGTTGATGTTCAGGGAGACAATGATCATGTTCCACTTAATGCACCTACTGTGGATCAAGCAATGATCAATCAACTTGTGGAGCAAAGAGTTGTTGAACTACTGGCTGAGTCAAACCATTCCAACAATTTTGCTGGGACATTTCCACCTGTTCGTGCTAATGGATGTAACTACAAGGAGTTTAAGATTTGTGGACTCGTTGAGTTTGGTGGAACTGAAGGAGTGGTCTACTTGGTTAGGTGGATAGAGAAGACTGAGTCAGTGTTTAATGTCAGTGGTTGTGCGGAGAATACGAAGGTAAAGTTTGCTTCTTTTACCTTCAAGGATGAAGCTTTAACTTGGTGGAACAATTACCGTAACTCGGTTGGGAGTGATGTGGCTTATGCTATGACTTGGGAGCAATTTAAGTCTTTCCTGATTCAGACTTACTGCCCAAGGAATGAGATTAAGAAGCTGGAGATTGAGTTCTGGAACCATAAGGTGAAAGGTACCGATATGGCAACTTATAATCGCCGTTATCGAGAGTTAGCCTTACTTTGTCCCGATATGGTTAGGACTGAGACTCAAAGGATTGAGAGGTATACCGATGGGTTTCCGGTAGCTACAAGGAACGATGTGATTTCTGCTAAGCCTGCAAACATTCATGAGGCTATCACTATCGCTCAACAATTGATGGACTCTTTGGCATTGGAAGAAGCTGAGAAAGACAAAAATGGAAAGAGAAAGAGGGATGATCACTCTAAGGGTAATGATCGTCGAAACAAGCGACAAACAACTACTAGAGCTTATGCTATGGGAGATGGAGACAAGAAGAGCTACAATGGAGATGCACCCAAGTGTAATCGATGTTATAAACATCATTCTGGTCGATGTACTGTGATGTGCAAGAATTGCTCTAAGATGGGACACATAGCTAAGGATTGTAGAGCTCGACCACTTGCTATGGTTCAAGCTACTCCTAAAACTATGAGCAAGGCAAATGTTACTTGCTTTGGATGTGGAAAGAAGGGACATTATAGGAATGAGTGTAGGGAATCGTGGAACCGAGGAAATCAAGGATCGGGTGGTAATGGGTACAATCATGGAAACCGTGGAACTGGAGGAAACCGTGGACGACAAGATAATGGGGACCAACGCGTGGAAGCTGGAGCTGCTCATGGGAGAGTGTATGCACTGGGGAACGAGAGAGGAGAAGATCTGAACGTCGTTACTGGTACGTTCCTTCTCAATAATCGTTATGCTTCCATACTATTTGATACTGATGCCGATAAGAGTTTTGTGTCCACTAAGTTTGCACCCTTACTAGAGAAACCCCTGATGCCTTAGGAATTGGTTATGATGTAGAGTTAGCTAATGGGAACATAGAGAGGATTAGGACTATCATTCGAGGTTGCACGTTAAACTTTCTGAATCGTCCTTTCAACATAGACCTTCTACCCGTCACGTTAGGAAGTTTTGATGTTATTATTGGTATGGATTGGTTGTCGAAGTATTGTGCCCATATAATTTGCGATGAGAAGATTGTGCGTGTGCCTTACGGCAAGGAGATCCTGAACATACCAGGAGATAGAAAGGATTTGAGAGGCCCAACTAGATTAGCGGTCATATCCTGCACTAAGTTGCCGAAGCTAATGGAAAAAGGAAGTTACCTTTTCTTAGCCCAAATTTCTGAGAAAGGAGAGAAGGAGAAGAAGGAAAGGTGCATTGGAGATGTACCTATTGTTCGTGATTTTTCGGATGTGTTTCCTGATGATTTGCCGGGAATCCCGCCTACTAGACAAGTGGAGTTTCAGATTGAGTTGATACCTGGTGTTGCACCTGTAGCACGAGCGCCTTATCGTCTTGCACCTACTAAACTAGAAGAGTTGTCAAAACAATTAGCAGAGTTAGCCGAGAAAGGATTTATAAGACCAAGCTCTTCGCCTTGGGGAGCCCCGGTCTTATTGGTGAAGAAGAAGGATGGATCGTTTCGTATGTGTATTGATTACCGAGAGTTGAACAAGTTAACGGTGAAGAATAGATACCCGTTATCGAGAATCGACGATTTGTTCGATCAGCTTCAAGGATCGAGTGTGTATTCGAAGATCGATTTGAGATTGGGATATCATCAGCTTCGAGTGCGCGAGGAAGATATTCCGAAGACGTTTCCTTGACTCGGGTGTGTAAGCCTTGTGAGCCTGCAACACAACAAACACAACACCCTCATCACTAACAAATTCACTCTCTCTCTCTTCCTTTAAACACCATCACCGCCGCCCCTTTATCACCCAAATAGCACCACCACCGCTACCCCACATCAAAAATAACACCATAATCTTAACCATCTTTTCACGATCTATCTTTTGGTACAAACCATGCGCGATTTGGGCCACCCTAACACCTCATACGAATCAAAATCACCACGTTATCACCACATACACCATCTTTTCTCTTGGGTTTTTGAAGAAATCGGATTTTTGGAGCTTGTTTGGAGGTGAGTGGCCACGACATGTATTCGTGCGCCCCGATGTATGCCCAAATCGTGGGTATCTTGCCGTTTTTATGTTGGGTTTTGATGAAATAATAATGGGGAAATGAAGTTTTGATAATAAAAGTCCGTTTGGTATCTTGGGTTTGGGTGTGACGCGAGTTTGGTACTCGATGCGTGACCTTTGGGACGCGTTTGGTTTTGTGATGGCTCGAATGGAGCTCGACCGAGACAATAAGTCTCGATGTGACCTTTCCTTGACTCGTTTGGGAGTCTTGGATGTTTTTTCGGTCCGATTATTCTTGATTCTTGGTGTTTGGTTATTGGTATTTGGTGACTTGGTTGGATTGTGATTCTTGACTTGTTGTTGTTGTTGTCATGGTTCTCGGCCGACACCCCCCCGTGGGCTGTTTGGGTCGAGTGGCTCGAATTAGAGCTAGCCGTGACCAAATGGTCTCGGGTGAGGCTATATCATGTGTTTTGTGGTCTCATTGTTGACCCGGGTTTGACTTGGTAAGTCGACCCGTATATATGGTATATATTGTTGTGGTTGATATTGTGTTATTATTTTTATGTTGTGGCATACTTTGGACCAAAGCTTTTGGACTTGGTTTACTTGTGTTTTGATATGGAGATGTGTTGTCGAGTGTAGACTTGGGGACCGATTGTGAGACGGTCAACTAGATGACGGAGATAGGTTACTTGGGTGCCGTAGTCGGACCCTCATGTTGTAGCACGTGGATATGGGATTGAATTGGACGGAGATGATGTATTTATTTTGACTTGATTCTTATATTTTGGACTTGGACTATGAGCCGAGAGTCATGACTCGGACATGTGACCAAATTCTATGACTCGATAAATATTTAAAAATCAATATTAAAAATAATACTCGTAATACTATTATTAAGAATATAATCGTTTATATACGTATATAGACGTGTTTAACATATATATATATATATATATATATATATATATATATATATATATATATAGAGTGAGGATCACGTGCGGATACAAGTTTTTAGTGCGGACGTGCGGATGGATCTGGACCGCCCATTCCAGATCTGATCTTGACTTTTTGTAAAAAAGTCAAGATCTGACGCTAATATCACGGTACCAATTGATCATGAAAACGATTTTTTTGATTTTTTTCCTTCTCAGCGATCCTTACTCTAGTTGTGTTCTTTTTTTTTTTTTTTTTTTTTTTTTTCAGATTTTTCTGAGCACTTTTTTCGTTTTTGATTATGAGTGTTAATGTGATATTAACGATATTATGAGTGGTACCGCGATATTAAGCTTTTTTACATGTAAAAATGAACCGTGATATTACGATATTAAGAAAAAGTTAAAGTGATATTAAAAAAAATTAACTTTGATATTAAGAAAGTATGATAGTTACGGCGATATTAACAATTTTTATTAAGAAAAAGTTTTTACGATATTAAAAAAGTTATTGTGATATTAAATTTTTTATTTAAAAAAAAGTTTTCAGAATCTGATTTTGATTTTTTACAAAAGTCAAGATCTGATCTTGACTTTACGGCGATATTAATAATTTTTATTAAGAAAAAGTTTTTACGATATTAAAAAAGTTATTGTGATATTAAATTTTTTATTAAAAAAAAAGTTTTCAGAATCTGCTTTTGACTTTTTTACAAAAGTCAAGATCTGATCTTGAGAAGTCAAGATCAGATCTTGACTTTTGTAAAAAAGTCAAAATCAGATTCTGATATCACAATACCTTTAACGATGAAAACGATTTTTTTTTGAAATTTTTTTCAGCGTTTCTTAATTATTTGTTGTCCTCTTTATTTTTTTAATTTTTTCAGATTTTTTTGAATTTTTTTCATAAAAAAAGCTAATACGATAGTAACGATCTTAAAAAAAGACGGGATATTTACGATATTGCCACTCCGCTTTTTTCAGATGGTTGACTAGATGGAGGGCTGAGATTCGTCCGTACCATCCGCACTAAAAGACAAAAATGTACCTGATCCTCACCTATATATATATATATATATATATATATATATATATATATATATATATATATATATATATATATATATATATATATATATATATATATATAAATGCGTATATTAATAATAAAACGATCACGAGTAAACGTTGTAATAATATAACGATAATTATTATGCTATGCAAATAGTGTAATAAATGTCGGACTATTGTTATAAATAATAACTATAAATAACGGCGAAACTAATAAGTCGGGTGAATAATAATAAAAAACGTGATTTTTATAAACTTAGAAACTTATCGAGTTATACGAGTTGTGGTTCTTTAAAGTCCAAGTGGTCTTTACATTGTGACTTTTGTGTTGTCACGGATATATGACGATTAATATAAACATTTTATATATCAAGCGACTTATTTAATCGATGGATTAGATTGAGTTATTTGATGATATAAAATGAGTATATTAATGGGCATCGTATCCCATGACGCCCATAGGTTGTGGTATATGTTTTTGGGTAATAAATTACTATATATCCCGTGGAATTTGGCCGATTCGACGTTATATGTAGGGAATTGATAGGACTACGATATATACCAAATAGAATTCTTTGTGCTATGTGTTTTAGGTTGGGTATAATTTTTGGAACGATATATTACGTAAATAAATATGGGAGATTACCAAATCGACGGATTTGATAAGCTTCGATAATTATTTGAATAATATGTTGGGCTAACATTAGACCTATAGTTGGCTTATTATTTCGTTTGTTATGGCTTTTTGGTTTGAGTTCTGTCGACCCTTCACCCATGTGGATACCAAACGTCGAATTTCAAATTAATATGAAGATAATTCGAGAAATGGATATTTTTGGAAAGTAAAAATGGAATACGTTCGGGAATGGGAATATTTGATTTTTGAGGAAATGATTTCTGAATGAGCTTAATATTGTTAGGAAGTGCCGAGTCTGTAGTTGCCGTTACGTGAGTTACTTGAGTTTGCTTACGTCTTTCTTCTATCGATTTCTTTTGAGGATTTGCTGGACTTGAGGTGAGTCATAGCCCCACTTTTACTCTTGAACTTTGTTTTCAATACTTGGGGTGAGAAACGTGCAAATGTTTTATGTGGACTATTATCGCTTTATTTATTTTAAAACTTCTATGCTTATAGAACTAGGTAGGATTTAGAGCGAGGCCTAGTCCCGAACTAGGTAAGCTATTGATTGATTGTTGAGCAAGGCCTAGTCCCGAACTAGGTAAGCTATTGGATTGGTGATAGAGCGAGGCCTAGACTTGAGCTAGGTAAGCTATTGATTGGATAAATTTTGAGCTATAACGTGCACCTATAGGTTTGATTGGATTTGGTTGAGTTGATTCGGTTGGATTATCTTGGTTGGATATTTTGGTTGGATGATTGAGGCCTAGTCTAGCTAGCAAGCGTTTTGCGTATATGTCCACTATATCGAATTATGAATTTAAACCTATGATCTCACCAGCGAAAGCTGACTTTTAGCACGTTTTCTCAGGTAATTAAGTGATGCTCTATGGGTGCTTGGGATGGGAGGCTTGGCATTGGCACCGGTTATGGATCTATATTTCTAAAACTCTGATAACTATTGTGGACCTATGTTTATTTCTTTTGGGCCTTATTTTGGATAATTCTTGGGATAAATGTAAACTTTAAAACCCGTTTTGGTTGTGTTTTACTTATGTTTACTTTATCTCGTTCTTTCATGACTTTGAATGGATACCAATCCCCGTAGCACCCCGAAAGCTTGTTGAGTCTTCCGTTGTATCAAATTTTGGGGGTGTTACACTACAAACTAAAGAAACAAATATTAAAGTCAAAGAAAAGAGAACTTCTCAAAGATTCAAAGTCAAACAAAGTATGAGCATGTTGGAAAAGACGTAAAGACATCAATATTTGAAGATGTTGATCAAAGGCAAGAAAGATCACAAAGCATGATTGGAACAAAGAAACTAGCAAAACTATTACACAACAAGACTCAAGGTTCAAAGAGAACAAGCTTCAAAGTTCAAAGATCAAAGTCACAAAAGAGAGATCTCAATGATCACCTTTAGGGGGGAGATTGTTAGCATTAGAAGTGTTGATCATTTATGTAATCAAAGAGAGATCTCAATTATCGTCCCTTAGGGGGAGATTGTTAGCATTAAAAGTGACGATCATTAGTGAGTCCACAAGTAATGTATTAGGTTAACGTGTAATAGTTAGTAATAGTGCTAGTCCATTAAGTAAATGTAAAGCCTTAAAGGCTTGGCCCAACACAAGGCCCATAGAAAGCCCATGTGGCATATGTTAGGAACTATATAAGCCTCCACATACCTCATTTGTGTGTGTGCTTAAGTGTGTGTGTGTGTGTGTGTGTCTTTCTAGCGCTATAACAAATTTCTCTTCATCTCTTTCTCTTCTACACAAGTCGACATACATACAAACTTAAGTCACCATTTGATCATCATATGTGCTTATAAAACATGATAGAGTTGATATATTAGGTCCTAACAGGTTATCCTAGTGCCGGAGTCAACGTAGTGCCTAAAAGATATCTCAAAATAAATCACCACGAATATTCCATACCAAATAAATAATTCAAAAATCAAATTCCATAAATACCACGAAATTCAAAACCACAGTTCAATGTTTACAATTTCCTCGCGAATAAACTTTCAAATATTCAAAAATCATTAAATTTAAAGTAATGCGGGTTTTTAAATAGTTCCCTAATTTGCCAGTTGTCACATCCTCCCAGCCTCAGAAGAAACCCGTCCCGGGTTTCTCTCAGAACAATCCATCTACGAAGTGAAAAGCTTTGGATATCCCTTTTGAAACTCATCCTCACGTTCTCACGTAAATTCCGGTCCATGACGGGAATTCCAACGAACCTTGATGAGTGGAATACGTCTATTCTTGAGTCGCTTAATCTCTCGATCCAAAATCTCAATCGGCTCTTCCACAAAGTTCAAATTCTCATCAACACGAATGTCCTTCATCGGTATAACCCGTGTCTCATCAGAAAGGCACTTCTTCAAATTACTCACATGAAATACATCGTGAACCTTATTCAATTTCGGTGGTAGCTCCAACCGATAAGCTACGGGCCCAATTCTTTCCAAAATCAGAAATGGTCCAATGTAGCGGGGGTTGAGTTTCCCACGTTTCCCGAAATGTATCACTCCTTTCCAAGGTGAGACTTTCAGCATCACTTTATCTCCAACCTGGAACTCTAGGGGTTTATGTCTCTGATCGGCATAACTTTTCTGCCTATCTCTAGCTGCTTGTAACCGATCACGAATTTGAGTCACTTTCTCAGTAGTCTCCAATATAAGCTCAGGGCCTGTGAGTTGGCTATCTCCAACTTCAGCCCAACCAATCGGCGAACGGCATTTACGACCATATAAAGCTTCGAGTGGTGCAGTTTTAAGACTTGTGTGGTAGCTATTGTTATAGGAGAATTCCGCAAGGGGTAGATACTTCTCCCAGCCTTTACCAAAGTCTATTATTGTAACACCCCAACCCGACATGGATCCGGAGCGCTACAGTATGGTGACATATCAAAGCATACAAAGCATACAATGCAAGCGGAAGAATTAAAACATAAAGATTACAAGGGAAAAATCTAAGAGTACAAAAGAAATACTAAAACTATGAAAGAAAAGAAAATAGAAACTAAACAAAGTCTAAACTAATTCAAGTCCAAAACTAGGCCAGAAGTAATGGGCTTCTAATCCATGGGGTAGTCCACTAAAGCTCCTATGCTCTCTCATCACCCAAACCCAGCTTCCAACCTAAAACCTGCCGCAGGAAAGGAAATGCAGTTGAGCTTAAAAAGCCCAGTGAACAGATATAATAACAAAGCAAACGGATAAACGAAATGTATAAAAATGAGTTTTCCACCTCAAAATCCCAAAGCCGAGCATTATAATCCTGAAAGGTATACGAAAGGTATATGAAACTGATGTTGTATAATAGCTTTCACTGATATGCAAAATTCAAGCATGTCGAAGGCAGTCTAATTTACCATGTCCACCAATATACATGTGCTCTTAAATTGGGTATATGCTGGATGCCGCCTCTTATGCAAGAAAGACAGACCATTAGCTGCTCCTACTGCTATTTTCAATCGTGCAACCCAAGAAAGTGAACTTGTACCAGGGCCTGCATATATATTAAAATATGTTTTATGCCACAATGACTTGATCACAACCAACTTATTGCTACAAATTTATTCCTAAGAGCATGCACAACTAGGGGTGCTCACGGTACAAAAACCGGACCGGACTGACAAACACCAGACCGGACCGAGACTGAATTCGACAAAAATCCTAGACCGAGACCGGACCGAATGTGGTCGGTCCGGTCTCAGTCCGGTCCGGTCCGGTCTCGGTCCAAATAGGCTAAATGTCCGGGTTTTAAGCCGGACCGGACCGGACCGATCCGGACCAAGACCGAAATTATGAAAATCCCTAGACCGAAACCGGACCGAATGTGGTCGGTCTCGGTCCGGTCCATCCGGTCCGTTTGCTCACCTTTATGCACAACCATAACACAGAGTTAAATTTTAACACAGTGCCACGTCAGCCACATCAGCTTTAACCTTTTCACCTTAACTCACAGAAAAACACCCACAATCATAACTCAACCTTAACTCAAATATTTTGGGCCCCACTTTTATCATTTTTTCCAATTATTTAAACAAAATACAAATTAAAATAAATTACATTTTTATTCAAACAAATAACTAAAAATAAAAAATTTATTTACTTAAAAAAAATTGTATAAACCCAGACCAAACTGTAAATACAGAAAACCTTAAGGACTAAAAGAAGCAAAATAAATAAGCACACACAACCTTTCTTCTACCTCTCGACACACACCTACACACACACACCAAAACACAAGGCCGTCTCGTGAATTTCGGTACCCTGTGCCATGACAACATGGAGGCTCTACTAAACACCAAAAGTAAAAATAAAAATATCCATTGCGTGTATTCTCAATTTAGGTGCCATGATTTCTAAAACACATAGAAACAATAACAACAATCTACAATGCTACTTTTTATTACGAAAGAAGTAAATGACTAATCCAATTAATGAGTAGCTAAACACTTCACGATTAAACATTTAAATTGAAACATAAAAGATTAAAAAAAGTGTATTATATAAAACAAAAATCATAATATAAAAGTTAAGTTTGAAACGTTACCTGAGCGATTAATGGCAAAAGTACTACAAATTGAAGAAAATAGGATCGATCGTAATTTGTAAAATAATATTGCCGCAATATATAATGGATCTCTCCAAACTACTATTGGTTTTTAGGGCAGTTTGTTTTATAAGTGGGATTAGAATTGGATTTTGATTTGGGAAAAGTTTAAAAATTTAGGTTTGATATGAGTAAAAAATAAGAGAGAGAAAATATATTATTATATATAAATAATTTCATTTATAAATTTATATTATATTAAAAAATACAATTAAAAAAAAAGAAAAAATAAAAGTATAATATAATGAACGAAGTACATCATTTTGTGAGTCATAAAAATTTTGGGCCCACAGGTTATCTCCATAACCCACAAAAATGCTAAGATTGGAAACAGTGAAAAACAGTACTTGTCTGATGGGATTCAAAGAATGTATTGCTCAACCAAACAATTTTTTTTAAAGTGACACTCTCACCTTTCATTCAACGCCGCCCAACCAAACGGGCTCTTATTTATCTAATGGGACAGGTTCTGTTAATATATACTATTGGGATTTGGGCCTCAGGCCTTACTGGACCCATAGCCCGCTTGGTTCAAAGTGGAGAAAGGGAAAGGGAAAGGAAATGCAAAGGAATGAATGAGGTGGGTAATCAATACCTTACCCCCCCCCCCCCCCAATTTACTCTATAATGGTTGATTACCCACTTTGGGGTAATCAATCCCTTTTCACTCCCTTACCAAGCACAATATAATGAAGGATGTGGGCCCTTTTGAATACCTTACCCATTCTCCACCCCCTTTAAACCCCCCACCAAGCACCCCCTAAGTATCATACGTAGTATTTATATATTATAGTCTTCGTTCCTCAATCTCTTATATATGATATAAAACACTACACATATTTATAATAAACGAATCCAAATTATGGTGGCCCTATTTGGTTGGTGGCCCTGTGCCGATGCACATGTCACAACCCTTTACAGCCGGCCATGCCAAAACACTCATTGAAAACGCACACACAAAAACCCATTAAGAGAGAGAGAGAGAGAGAGAGAGAGAGAGAGAGAGAGAGAGAGAGAGAGAGAGAGAGAGAGAGAGAGAGAGATGGAGACAGAAAGAGAGAGAGAACCCTTCACGCAGCGTGAGTTGCTTCACCCAGCTTTAAGCTTTCACGTTAACGCAATCTAGCGTTGTGGTAACGTGGGTTTAACACACGTTAAAGATTGTCCACGTAGGCCTTAACGCAAGCCTTGCGTTATGGTTGCTTATGCTCTAAGTGACTCAGGATCACATACTTTAGGCCACACTAGCTAGTGTTGGTAGGTTCTATAATATGTATCCAATTTGCGAGAATATGAAACCCCTGATTGATCAAATTAAAATCTCTAAAATTAAAAGATATTAGTACCTAAAAATAGAATTTTATCTAAACTTGTGTCAGAAATTATCTCGTAAGCGCAAGACAATTCTTGCTCATTCAAGCAATACCCCAAGAGTTTGACAAGATTTGGATGATATAATTCTTCATGTTTAAGATGCAGCTGCACACCCAAATTTCAGTTACTTAATGAGCTTGTATCAGGAAAACATGAAAGAAAATATTAAATTCATTTGTTTCCAATGTAAGTCCAACATGATCAGTTCCTATATTGATGTAAGGTGTCTATCTAAAGTACCTCTGACTTTCCGATGTATCTCTTCCTAACCTCAGTCATGCGCGCAGTACCGTCTACGGCACATGGGATGCTCAAATTCCCAGTAGGCGGAGGTATTGTCACCCTCTACAATACCGCGGTGTCACCTAAAGAATGCAACACGGTGACGAGTGAAACGGAGAGTATCCCAGAACAGCGCGCAACTAAAGTGACAAACCTAAAGGTCGTAATTCACCCTGACTACCCAGATCAAGAGGTATCAATTGGAGGTCGCTGTCTGACAAAGGCAAAGCGGCTGTGTTCGCACTCTTGCAAAGGAACCTAGATATCTTTGCGTGGGAACCAAAGCACATGACTGGAGTGTCACGATCTATCATAGATCACAAGCTAAAAATCTGACAAGGATATCCTCCAATACGGCAGAAAAAGCATGGCCAGGCTCCAGATCGCGCAAAAGCCATCCTAGAGGAAGTACACAAGGTTGTAGACGCAGGCATCATGCGGGAAGTCTATTACCATGACTGAATTTCCAATCCACTGATGGTAAAAAAAGTGATGGCAGCTGGAGAATGTGCGTAGACTTCACTGATCTTAACAAAGCATGTCTACAAGACTGTTACCCGCTACCAGAGATAGACTGGAAGGTAGAATCTCTGTGCGGATGCACCTTTAAATGCTTCCTAGATGCATACAAAGGGTACCACCAAATTCAGATGGCTGAGGAAGACGAAGAGAAAACAGCCTTCCACACAAGTCAAGAGGTCTATTGTTACACAAAAATGCCCTTTGGCCTAAAGAACGCGGGAGCAACATACCAGCGGTTGGTGGACAACGCGTTTGTGAAGCAAGTAGGTCGCAACCTAGAGGTTTATGTCGATGACCTTGTCATAAAGAGTCATACCGAAGAAGAATTGGTGCGCGATATTGAGGAAACATTCAAAACACTAGGGAGGATCAATATGAAGTTAAATCCCAATAAGTGTACTTTTGGCGCTACAGAAGGCATGTTTCTCAGATATTTGATAGAGCCTGATGGCATTAAGCCCTGCCCAGAAAAGACAAAAGCTGTCATCCAACTCCCTTCACCACGCACACTGAAAGAAGTCTAGTCATTAAATGGAAAATTAGCAGGGCTAAATCGATTCTTGTCCAAATCAGCAGATAAGTCACTCCTTCTCTTTAAGACACTCACGAAGTATACAAAAAATGGAGATTTTCGTTGGACTGTGGAAGCGGAAGAAGCTTTTCAACAACTTAAGCAACATATAGCAGCACTTCCCACACTTGTCGCACCCCGACCAGGGGAATAATTGATCATGTAATTGTCCGCAACTCATGGAGCAGTTAGCGCGGTGCTATTGACAGATAAGAACTCCGTTCAAACAACAATATACTTTGTAAGCAAAGCACTCAAGAAGACAGAGACTAACTATACCGCTATGGAAAAGCTGGTCCTAGCTTTAGTATTCGCATCTAAAAGACTGTGCAGATACTTTCAAGCACACCCAATAGCAGTGATTACGCACCAACCTATCAAATAAGTTATCTCTAAACCCGACGCATCGGGGCGGCTACAAAAATGGAGTTTGTTATTGAGCGAGTATAACATCTCTTATAGACCACGCACTTCGATTAAGGGGCAGATATTAGCCGACTTCATTATTAAGAAACCAGATACTGATACTCTACCTTCAAAAAGCGATGTAGAACTACAAGAGCCATGGGTTCTATTCACGAACGGGTCCTCGTGTATGGATGGGTCAGGCGCAGGCCTTATCCTCACCAGCCCAGAAAGAATGGAATTCACTTACGCACTGCGTTTTGAATTCACAGCCACAAACAATGAGGCAGAATATGAAACCCTACTTGCTGGATTACGCATTGCAACTCAAATGGGTGTACGCAACCTAGAAGCAAATGTCGATTCCCGATTAGTTGTCAATCATGTGTTGGGCGACTATGTGGCTAAGGAGGATAACATGGTCCAATACCTCGACAAGACCAAGTCCCTAATCCAGGGCTTTGACAGGTTCACCATCAAGCAAGTTCCTAGAGGAGAAAACAGGAAAGCAGATGCACTAAGCAAAATTGCATCTACAAGCTTCGTGCACCTGTCAAAACAGGTATTGGTGGAGACCTTGAAGAACAAATCCATCTCAGAGATGGAGATATCCACGGTGATAGAAGAGCAGGATCCCACTTGGATGACACCTATCATCGAATTCATAAGCAAGGGGATATTACCCAAGGAACAGAAGGACGCTCGACGGATACGGCGCACAGTGCAGAGGTTCGAACTTCGAGATGGTATCCTATATCGACGTTCATTCCTACAACCATGGCTTTGGTGCGTTGGACCTCTTCAGGCAGATTACGTACTCCGAGAGATCCACGCTGGTTCATGCAGTATGCACTCAGGACCACGGTCTGTTGTACCACGAGCCTTGCGGTCAGGATACTATTGGCCTACTATGCATCGCGATGCGCGGGACATGATAAAGAGATGCAGTGACTGCCAAGATCCAACAAAACCGTGTATTTCATATCCCTACACCTAACGTTACAACCCTTTAAAAGACCTCTTTGATAGTTTATCCTAGGTGCTTACGCCATGTGGTGGAGGTTTGATCCTTTCCCAAGCCTATGGTAATCTATTTTGCTATGACAGGTAGTGAGAGATATCTTCCGTTTCCATATTGTAATTTACACTTTATTACACCCGAGAGATGTGAGTATCTAAACACTATTTGTGAGGTGCTTGTGTATGACCTCCGTGCTTGTCTATTGGTCTTTAGTGGAACGATTATTTGTTGTAATTACTTTTATATTAGTGTTAAATGACCCCTAACTTGTCTTTTGAGTAGAATAAAAGCGCATTTGCTTGAGGACAAGCAAATCTCAAGTGTAAGGATATATGATGAGGCGAAAAATGAACCACTTTTAGGGGGTCATTTAAGCCCAGAATTGAATTTATTTGATCAAATATTGCCCTAAATCGTTCCTTTTGTGATTTTAGGTACTTTGGGAGTGAAATCTGGAAAAGGAAGCAATTCGGACGTTTTTGGAGCATAAAAGTGAAGAAAACGCCAAAGACTTAATTTTCCATGCTGAGAACAGTACTTGACAGCGTCAAGAGCATTTTGGTGACGGCGTCAAGAGTAAAAGTGGTGACGGCCCAGAGAGAATGTGAAGGCATCACCCAAGGCCGTCACGTGTTAACTTGTCAAAACTTGCGCGCGGAGTAGCTGATATTGTTTTGGTCATAACTTTTGCATACGAACTCGGATTTAGGTGATTCAAAAGCCCACGCGAAGAGGACGAAGAGATCTAAAATTTGGTGAAAAAATGGTCTTGACGGCGTCAAGAGTAACGGGCTGACGCCATCAAGAAGGGCCGACAGAAAACATGCCTATAAATATAACATCATAACTTCACTTTTTGTAAGCCCTAAACCCTAAGGTCGATTCCTGGGTTTAGGTGGGTGTTTTTCCAGCAACTTAGAGGGTTTCAATCACTCCATAAACATCATGTATTGGTTTGATGATTCTATCTTAATTATGTTTTCCATTATCATTGTTGTTTGCTCTTCTTTGATGATGATTTGCTAATTCACCTTGTGTCTACTTATGATTATGTGAAACTTGTATATAATTGATTAGATCTCATTGATTTCTTGTTGATGTTGTGTCTATCTCCATCAATTAAGGCGTGACAACTTCAATAGATTTAGTTGGTTTAGTTTATAATCCTTGTTTCCTATTGATTCTTGTTTTGATTGAATGATTTATATGTTAGGCTTAAGAAAATTGGCAGATCTTCAAATGGTAACATGCTTGAACGTCTTAGGAAACATGAACCTATTGCACCAAGGTCTTTATTGGTTGTATTTAATGCATGAGCCACTGTTTACAATCCCTATGGTTGTGTTGGGCATGGTATAGGAGAAGATAAGAGCTCATAGAATTGGGGAGTTATGTGCGATACCCCATGAATGGTATTAAGGAATACAACCCGTAAATTAAAACAAGGTTACAATTCAATAGGTAGGATTGGATAGCTAGCAAGGAGTAACATATCATGGGTAGACATGCTTCACTTATCTTGTAGAACCTTAGTTTATTTTCTTGTTAATTAGTTTAATTAGTAGCTTTTGGGTTAGTTGATTAGCAACTAATTCCGCCCACTCTCCCAATACCCGAGATTTTTACTTGCTTTTCATAAAATATAAAAATAAAAAAAGAATCATCCTTCACCTTTAGACCTAGTTACATTAATTTCAATCCTAACGACACTATTCCTAGCTGAACGATCAATCCCCCGGTACTTGTCACTATACTATACTACAACGATCAGGTACACTGCCTGGTGGGGGTTGTAAGCTTCTCGAGATCCCTCGAGAGGTAAAGCCTGTTGCGATTCCCATGCATCAGTTGCAAACCCATCAACATTGGATCACACATCCTTGCTAAATACCTTACTCTCAAGACGTTGAAGTAAGTTTAACGTGCATCCCACGAAGGATATGCAACAACGCACACTGTGCACGTTTAGCAATTTAGGAGCCAAGACTCTTGGTTCCTTGATATGGTATTTGCAGCACGCTGCAAGTTAATCCATATACTTATTAATTTTTATTCACACATATTTATTAAGTTATGGACTTAATACAATTTTTCCTAAGTACGTTTTGGTTACAATTTGACTCTTGGAAAGTCTTTCACGAAAAGACAAATAATCTAAGTACAAGATGATACAAACGTGCGTACAGAATCCAATATTATTATTCAGCTACGAGTTTTATACAAGTTATAAAATCAACATATACAACAAAAAAGATTATATAGCAATCTACATACTGCGAGCGCGCCTAAGCCCTGAGCTACTAGCTGTAGACGCTACATGTCCAGCCTCATCAAGCCTTCTTAGTAGGCTGCTATCCTCCTGCGACACTGTCGGCACGCTGACAGGAATCCCATCAGACCTGGGAAGATGGGCTGCACCAACACCGCACAAGATTGCCTTCCCTTTCACGCCCTTCTTCCGTGCAAGCCTTGAAGCATGGGCTTCCAAGGACTTCTTCAAAGACACTTCCTTCTCAAGGGCAAAGGGATTCAGCATATCGTGGGGGCAAGCAAAAATGGGCACCTGCAGCTGTGACTCATCTGGCTTCAAAAAGAAATCAGGCTGCGCCTCCGCGTCTTCCGCTACATGCCTCGCCAGAGTTAACCCCTGCATAATCACATTAATAGGGTAATCTTGGTCACACTCCAGTTGGGCGATGTGGGGGAACTCGAAGATCTTCATCTTCTCCATGGCCGCAACCAGCTCTGTATAGCCATCTCCAGCATACCTTGGCACCTCTGCGGGGGATACAGTCAGTATCTTCCCCTTGTGTAGCTCTTCTATGGCTTTAGCCTTGCCACGCGCCAAGGCACACTGCACGACATTCCCAAAAGCCTCAAGGACCTCTTGGACTCCAGCGTGCCCATAGCAGCCAAGCGAAGACCGTGACTGATCAACCACCTAAGAATACAACAACACACGCGATAAAAAGATAACAACTTCAAGGGAATTAAACGCAAACAGCTGGTAAAGAAATCAACAATACCTGCGCTCAGCAACAGCAGACACCAAATGAGGGTATAGCTCTTCATCGTACTCGATGCTCAGTTTGCGCAACTTACCCTCCTGCTTCTCTAAGGCGCCCTCCACAGTCTTGCGAAACTCATCCAGTTGAGCAAAATGCTTACTCCAGTTCTGCTCCAGGTACTTCACCTCCCACATACAAGAGGACTTGTACTGATCAAAAGAAGAACGCTCCCGACTGACCTGGGCAAGCAGGGACACTTTCTCATCAGCGAGCTGCGCAGCATACACATTTGTTGACTCCACCTCCGCCCGTGCATCAGCCAATTGCGCCTTCAGTAGCGCAATCTCCTCATCTTTCTCCGCGTTGTTGCTACCCTCACAAGTGTACTGCGCCTTGAGTTGATCAACCAAAGTGGCCTGGCGCGCAGCAGCTATGCCAAACTCTTCTATCAGCCCTTCCACAGACATTTCCCCACCTGCCTTGGAAAGCTCTCCAACCTGCGAGTGACTCACCTTAGGTGGCACTTGCTCCGTATGCGCTGCATCACCCCCTGCAGCTTTGTCACTACATGTAAAGAACAACAAGTCAAGACATTGTATAGGAAAAAAAGAGAGACAGGAAACAGAAAGAAAAACCATGACATTGTCACTTACATGGGAGAGGAGGTCTCAGCAGTATCCCGCGCAGCCACAGACAGCGACGCTTCCTCATCTGTGGACTCATCCACAGTAATGACATGCTCACCACCATCACCAGAAGCCTTGCGCTTGACACCCTGGTACTCCTCTTCAGAATCAGTATCAACCTTGAGAATCCCAACACATTCAGAAGACTCAGTATGCGCAGGCTCAGGGGCCGGCACCTCCTGAGAAGGAATAGTCTGCACAGGGGTCGCCACCACCAAGGGTGGGGCGACGATAGCTGGTTCCTCTTGCGCATAAGTGCGCCCAGCTGTAGCTTCTAGAATGGGTGCCTCATCTTCCCTTAGAGGACGCACTCCCACCGTTACTTGTGTAGGCTTCGACAGCTTCACCACACTGAACAAGTCCATCTCTGCACAACAAATAACAAACAACAAAAAAATGGAGTTATTAAAGCTGCAATATATAAGGACGCTTACACTACAGATGCGAAGGAAAGGAAGGACAAGCACCCACCCCGGCCGCTCTCATCCAGAAACGTTGGCACCTCATCCGCGCCCTGAAACAAGTTGTGGCTTATTCCCATGTGCACCAAAAACTCCTCGGGGTAGGAGTTGATGGGGATGCGATTAGCATTGATGGTCTCCGCATCATCCATATTGTACGTCCCTGCGTATAGAACTCAAAGAGCCAGGGGAACACCTTATCGTCAACCCAGAAGAACCTCTCCCTCCAATTCCTGAGGGGGTCTAACTTCTCAGTGTAACACTGAAGGCGCCCTGCACTCTTCGAAAACGATACCCACCCGTTTGACCACGTTGTGTGGTAAAACGCGCGGAAGAGATTGAGGTTGGGTTTATAGCAAGTAAACGGCAGTTTACTTCAAAATTTGTTGTCTTCGCCGCACCTATACAGTGCAGCTGAGATATATGCAGATGATAATAATTGAGCACTTCGCTCAAGAATAGGGATATGGGCAAGCGCTGATTCGCGAACTCGAAAAAGCGCGTATATACCCCTATCTTCCCCTCAGGGAAGTCTGCAATACATGCGTCTGCCTCCGGTACTTCCGGGTGCAACGCGAGGGGAATGAAATAGTCGGAGGTGAACTGACGAAGTTCATCCTCATCCATCTTAGAGACAAAATCGATTAATTGGCGAACCATCTTTTAAATGTGCTTTGACTAAGGAGCGCACGCGCTATTACCTTAACAGACACTAGTTCTCTTGATTGATGTTTGATGATTCTAAAAGTGGAGAAATGGCGTTTTTACTGTGATAATCACAGTGAAAATGGGGAACCCTTTATATAGGGTTACCCTTCGCCTTGGATGGATGCCACGTGGATCCCACTACCTTCATCGTGTGGCTAGAATACCAACAGGTACAACACTTTTTCACGTCTTTCAAGGGATACGTGGGACTTTTTAAGCCTAGATACACCGTATATTCTTTTTGGCGGGAAATACTAGAAGCTTCCCCGCCACGCTTACCGCTATAGTTATTAGTCTAGCATACGCAGCTACACCTCGCGCATACTAGACTGGGGGGACATGATGACGTATAGTCCATACTCGGGTCACGAACCCGATTAAGGAACATTACTAATGCCCAAGCCCACCACGAATGGGCTATAATAATAATGATTTGGGCTACCATACTAATGGTTTGGGCTCACGAAAGCCCAAACCCAAATATATTATTTATGGTCTAGATAATGATCTTTTATTTATGGGATAAAGATCAATGACCGGATAAGCATGATACGCCGAAGAGTAAGGAGCACGAAATCTACAATGATTCCGTGCCTATATAAAGAATATCATAATTCTCATTGAGGTACGATCTAAAACCCTAACTCTTCAACACAACCCTAAAAACCGATTACTTACTCTCATGCCGGATGATAATCATGGGAGACAATCCCACGATAAGCCTAATGGTGTTTGTTTGCTTTCTTAGTGCGCAGGTCTCAAGCATTAAGATCTAATTGGTACCAGAACAAGAACCCAAACAAGGAACGCCCAACTTTTATATTAACAGTAATAAGCATTATGCATGCTGCGAATTAAATTTGTCTATACTTTTTGCCTATAATTTTTGCTTTGCTTGCTTCTTTGATACCTAAAAACATGAAATACTTGTCCGGCCAAACTTTGTATTGCGTTATTAACTACCAACCCGATAACCCTATAGACCCAACCCGACAACCCGCAACCCGATAGACCCGATAGCTTATCGGGTCGGGTTGCGGGTAAGGGTGAGCAAACGGACCGGATGGACTGGACCGACCGACAAAACCGACCAGATCGGACCGGATCGAGACCGGACCGACCAAATTCGGTCCGGTTTCGGTCTAGGGATCTTCATAATTTCGGTCTCGGTTCGGATTGGTCCGGTCCGGCTTAAAACCCGGACATTTAGCCTATTTGGACCGAGACCGGACCGGACCGACCACATTTGGTCCGGTCTCGGTCTAGGATTTTTGCCGGATTTGGTCTCGGTCCGGTCTGGTTTTTGTCAGTCCGGTCCGGTTTTTGGACTGTGAGCACCCCTAGTTGCGGGTTAGGTTTAATTTTTTAAAACCCGATAGACCCGACCCGATAGCTAATTACATTATGTAAGTGGAGGAAATATTTTATTACTGTAATAGATTGGTAATCCTACAAACAGCCGATCTCTCCCATCACTCGGCTCCACCCTCTACT
Source organism: Artemisia argyi (assembly GCA_030686995.1). Classification (NCBI taxonomy): domain Eukaryota; kingdom Viridiplantae; phylum Streptophyta; class Magnoliopsida; order Asterales; family Asteraceae; genus Artemisia; species Artemisia argyi. The sequence goes on along the minus strand of CM060709.1, from coordinate 43,459,845 downwards.
TGATCAACTGATCAATCTTTTCCTTGTAATCATATTGCATTTCACAAAGTGAGATTATTATCTCACATGAACAATCGTTGTGTACTCATTCTCTTTATCAATCAATAAATCATTCGGCTTGGTTAATCCTGCCCGACTGTTGTCTATCTTTGGGTGTTTACTGTTTACATACTTATTACTCTCGATTCACTCGTTTTTTTTGTGAAACCCCTAAAATATAAATTTGGGCTTTTTCGATTTAAGGGTTCTGGTAATCATTTTTTGTTCGTGGGACTTACTGGTGATCTTTGCAATTGGGTTACTGTGACTACTGTGAAAAAACCCAAAATTTTCAAAATTAGGTTTTCGATGTCTGGTTTGATTGATTCCAGTTTGGGTATTGCTGATTTAGGTATTGTTGTTGGTTCATTTTTATTTAGAATGTAACATGGAATATTTTTTTGCGGTTAGTGCAATTGAGATAAGTCGAGCATCCCATATCAGCTGAAGTGTGTTAATTCCTTATGTTCGTGTGTGCTTAACCTTTCTCGTCAGCAATATTTGTTTGGAGCTGAGGTGATTTGTATAGAATATTTATCTTCGCGGGAATAGTCAATGTTGACTAGGAACAAGTAAATTAGGATGAAATATCATGCAGGGCCCATCTCTCTTTCCATAAAGAAGACTATAATCTTGTAAGTTGACTATCATCCTTTATTATCAACATCAATGGTTCATTTTTATTAATGTTAGAATGTAACATGGAATTTTTATTTGTGGTTAGTGCAATTGAGATAAGTCGAGCATCCCATATCAGCTGAAGTGTGTTAATTCCTTATGTTCGTGTGTGCTTAATCGTTTCTCGTTTGCAATAATCTTTGTGGAAGAGGTTGAACACGAACAGTAGGACTAAGTGTCATGCAGGCCCATCTCTCTTTCCATGAAGAACACTATAATTTTGTAAGTTGACTATCATCCCGTTATGAATCACCCATTTTAATCTTTACTTTTATCCACTTCATCAATAGCTATGTCGGTTGCTACTGGTTATGGGAAGGAACCTGAACCCTCAACCTCCTCTGTTCAATTAGCTCGGCAATGCCGTCACTTCCAACTTTTTGATATTCTGTTAGCAACAAATAACTTTGACGAATCATTAGTAATTGGAAGGGGTGGATTTGGAAAAGTATACAAAGGTACCATCTTTAACGGATCTGCAAATGTTCTTGCTGCGATTAAACGGTTGGACCGTAGCTCAAATCAGGGGGCACCTGAGTTTTGGGCTGAAGTTGAGATGCTTTCAAAGTTGCGGCACTGCAATCTTGTCTCTTTATTTGGTTATTGTAATGATGAGGAAGAGATGGTCCTTGTATATGAATATATGCCCAATGGAACACTTGAAGATCATCTTCATAAACTTGGTACACAACTTTCTTGGGTTCAACGACTCAAGATCTGTATAGGTGCCGGTCGCGGGTTGCACTATCTTCACACTGGTACAGGGATTGATGTAGGGGTCATACATCGTGATGTCAAGACCTCAAATATTTTGTTACAGGAATCCTGGGCAGCGAAAATTTCAGATTTCGGGTTGTCCAAGATAGGCCCCACAAATCAGACTATGACTCACGTCAGCACAGATGTGAGAGGCACTTTTGGGTATTTTGATCCCGATTATTATGCAACCGGAAAGCTGACAAGGAAGTCTGATGTTTATGCTTTTGGGGTGGTATTGTTAGAAGTGCTCTGCCGGAAGCGTGCAGTGTTCGATATTGATGAAGAAACTTTTAATTTGGCGGTATGGGCTCAAGAATCTATCAAAGAAGGCAATTTAAAAAATATCATAGATCCTGATTTAAAGGGTCAAATATCCTCAAAATGTTTGAAGGAGTTTGTTCGAATTACAGAGAGATGTTTGCACAGCAGTCCGAAGAAGCGTTCTACCATGGCTGAGGTTTTATTCAGTCTTGAGTCATCTATACTGAACTTGCAAGAGAAATTCAATAAATCGGTGCAACCTGCAGGCAGAACAATAATCCATAGAATGATTAATAAGCTTCCACTTCCCTCCAAAGGAGAGAACACTGGTATTTCAAGCTCATCATGAATATTTGCACATATATATTATAAAATGTGTGTGCATCCATCTTGGCATAAATTAGCATAACATCAATGATAATACAGAAATCTAACTCTGCCTCTAACTTTTTCCTTAGCTTCATTGTTCTTATATCAAGCCCGATCCATGATAATTTTCTCTGTTGAGTCTGGATGTGCCACTAGTTTCATTGTTTCAAAACTTTTATTTATCTAATATGAGCCAAATGATAGACATCATTTCTTCCTCTTCTTTCCTACCTACTTTCTCGTACAATTCCGCTAATTCTTTTGTTGCTTTACTTACTACTCTGTAGGTTCTCTCTTGGATACTTTATTCGTTGATATGTTCAGTGACCGTCTAAAAGTGTCCAACATCCCTTGGTTTTTCGTTGATATAACTTTTAGCTCCTTTTCGACCACTTTATGTCTTTAGTTTAGCATTTATTTTATCTAAAGCTCTTTTACAGTCTGGTGCCTGGTCATTAGCATATTATATTTACTAACTGTCATTGGAGACTCATTTACACACGTTACAACCCTGGCAGGAGATTTTTGTAGGTGTGATGTTTTAGAGACCACTCCTTTTATTATGGAATATGACTGGGATGACTTCTTGCTGTGTCTGATTATATGCCTAAAGAAGATTATTTTCTTACAATTAATTAGTGCTGTCATAACATAAATTTAGTTATACATGTTTTCTATGGAAATTTTAATGATAAGTGATTATAACTTGTCTTGAAGCAATGTATTTGTGAGGTTGTCAAAATGGGTATGCTAACCTAGGTGACAACAATTTCCTAGAGCCTAGTTGATGTCAGGATCTGTGCTAGAATAGAGGCACCATATTACCGAAATAACTTGTATTTAAAGATGTCGATACGCGGTTAACCTTAAAGTTGAATAATATCGCACATTTCATATAATGATCTTCAATAAACTTGAGGCCTGTGTTACACAGTCTTGTATTAATAGCTTCTGTCCATCGGGTCTTGTATGTTTAACGGGCTTTTTCGAGGCTTATCTTATATGATTTTATGGGTTTCATTCACAATCTGCTTCTTTGTTTAAAGTAACTTTCTTACACCCATAAACTTCTAGTTTTATACAAATTTGTTTTTACTTATCTTATGTCATAAACCCTAATCCGATTTTCATATATAATTCTAAGAAAAACAATAAAACCCATCACGAATCGTATTAAACTCACAAAATCACTCTCACCCTTTTCAATTCTTATTCCACCATTTGAATACAAAGGTTTGTTCATTTAGGTTTATCTTTATGTATGATATTAAAATCTTGCACACTAGGTGTTTGATAAAATGATTCACCGACAATTTTAACTTCTCTGCTGTTATCAAAAAGTTTATATAAGGTGTAGTTGTTATTGTCACTAGACAAGTCTATTAATTAATGTCTCTAGTATAACTTAATTTTACTTGCCATGGGATTCGTTTATCATAAGTATCACAGTGATATCAACCACTTATACTTAGTTGTATTGTATATAGTGTGATTGTTAATATGCCTTTAACATAAGTATTTTAAGTAAAAAACAAATCTTGTATCTACTTAGGAGTTAGGCTATGGGGAGTGTTCAAGTTATCCCGCTAAAGAGTTCTATATGGCATGTGTTCCCGAGCGGAAACACCAATCCGCTACTTACCTTTCCACAAAAATACTCCCCAAGTGGTGAATTCTTCTTGTCCTGCTTCACTCTTGTGTGTGTTGGGGGTTTGGGGGTTTGTTGTGTGTGTGTGTGTGATAAGGTTGGAACCGGAATTAATTGATAATGCATAAAACGATTATGTTATTGCTAGCAAGAGTTCAACAAAACGAATAAAAAGAACACGTACCTCCTGTTATTTGAGAAAACAGGTAAATCTCCCTAAAGTCGACTCACCAAATTCATACCCTAACTTATGACTCTAAAACCCCTATTTATAATAACGACTTGTCTTGGACAACAAGACTTATTGGCTTATTGCATAATAAGGAAAGAAGATAAATTACACCCTGCTCTTTAATAATAAACAATTCAGCCCCTCCACTTATTTCTTGGACGCCTCTAATAAGTTTCTTTGAACAAGTCTTATCAATACTCCCCTCCCAAACAGTCACCTTGTCCTCAAGGTGGAAATCAGGAAATTGCTTCTGAATGAAACAATATAATTCCCAAGTTGCTTCATAAGTTGGCAAATCCTTCCATTTAATTAATACTTCACGATCCTCCCCGCTGCTAGACTTTCCCTCACGAACTCCTTCGACCCGATCAGGCACCAGTATTAATTCCATATCTTCTGTCAAACCATCAGGTATTTCTTGGCGTGTTACACTTGGATTCTTCATTTTCTTAAGCTGTGAGATATGAAAGACATAATGTATACGAGCTGTTATTGGAAGTTCCAACTTATATGATACCTTTCCCACCGTCTCTAACACTTGATATGGTCCAAAATACTTTGGAGCCAATTTCTCATTACACCTCTTTGCCATTGAATGTTGACGATATGGCTGAAGTTTTATGTAAACCCAGTCACCAACTTCAAATTCAAGATATGTACGATGTTTATCGGCTTGTTGTTTCATCCTTTCTTGTGCCCGTAACAAATGCTCCTTCAACTCTTTTAATATACAATCTCGTTCTTCTAAATACCTATCTACTTCAAATACAGGGGATGGAACATTACCATAATAAACTAAATGTGGTGGATCTCTCCCGTATAAAACTTTAAAAGGAGTCATGTTCATTGACGTGTGATAAGATGTGTTATACCAATACTCGGCCCATGATAACCACTTTGCCCATTGCTTAGGAGTATCCGAAGCAAAACAACGCAAGTAGGTCTCGACACTCCTGTTCACAACTTCCGATTGACCATCTGTTTGCGGGTGATAAGAACTCTTCAAGTTGGTTCCTTGCAGCTTAAATAACTCCCTCCAAAAATGACTCAAAAAGACCTGATCTCGATCTGATATAATTGATTCTGGAATCCCATGTAATCGTAATACCTCTCGTAAGAATGCTGCTGCAACTGTCTTGGCAGTATAAGGATGGCGTAATGGTACAAAATGAGCGTACTTAGTCTATCCACGACTACTAAAATAACCGTATATCCTTCGGATTTAGGCAACCCGTTATGAAACTCATGGAAAAGTTTCGGAATCCAAGGAGAATAACGTGGAATCGCCAACCTTCCCCGGTATAACAAACATTGACCATCTATACTATAACCATGTGGCGCTGACTTCCCTTTTATTAATTAACTTCGTATGGTACTAAGTTGTTGATCTTTAGATATTTCATGTACCAATTCTTCCCAATCAATAACCTATGAAATAGACAAAGCCGCTAATTTGGTGTCCTCACCCCGTCGAGACAAGGCATCCGCCACTCGGTTTTCCATTCCAGGTCGATATTGAATCTCAAAGTCATAACCTACCAATTTTGACAACCATCTTTGATACTCTTCAGATACCGGCCGTTGCTCCAATAAATATTTTAAACTTCTTTGATTAGTTCTAACAATGAACTGTCGGCCTAATAAGTAAGGTCGCCATTTGTGAATTGCTAAGACAATAGCCATTAGTTCCCTTTCATAAACTGACTTAAGCCGAGCTCGTGGACCTAAAACTTGACTAAAATAAGCGATTGCTCTTTTATTCTGCAACAAAACAGCCCCTATCCCAAAGATGCATTCGCTTCAATGACAAAAGGTTGAGAGAAATCCGGCAAAACTAGTACAGGTAATGTTGACATGGATGTGCGTAAAGTCTCAAAAGCCTCATTTGCTTCCTCATTCCACTTAAAACAGTCTTTCTTAAGTTGGTCAGTCAAGGGTGCAACAATCTTTCCATACCCCTTAACGGATTTCCGGTAATACCCTGTTAATCCAAGAAACCCACGCAACTCACGAATCGATTTTGGAACCGGCCATTCAAGCATCGCTTTTACTTTGGATGGATCAGCAGTCACCCCATCACGAGTAACCACATGCCCAAGATACTCAATCTGCTCCTGTGCAAATAAACATTTCTTTCGATTTGCAAACAACTTCTCCCGTAAAATTTGTAAAACCGTTCGCAAATGTTCCTCATGCTCGTCAACCGACCGACTATAAACCAATATATCATCGAAGAAAACAAGAATAAATTTACGAAGATAAGGTTTAAATACCTTATTCATTAATGATTGAAATGTTGTTGGAGCGTTAGTGAGTCCGAAAGGCATCACCAAGAATTCATAATGTCCCTTGTGAGTCTGAAAAGCAGTCTTCTGTACATCGCCACTTTTCATTCTGATTTGATGATAACCCGATTTAAGATCAATTTTAGAGAATATTTTTGCCCCATGTAATACATCTAGCAACTCGTCAATTACGGGAATCGGGAACTTATCTAATATTGTGGCATTGTTTAAAGCTCGATAATCAACACAAAAACGCCAACTGCCATCTTTTTTCTTAACCAATAAAACTGAACTTGAAAATGGACTCACACTTGTTGTATTATCCTTGCTGCTAACATCTCCCGAACCAGCTTTTCTATTTCATCTTTTTGCACCTGAGGATAACAATAAGGTCGTACACTAACGGGTGCCGTTCCTTCTCGTAAGTTGATAGCATGCTCATGCTCACGGGTTGGGGGTAGTCCAATGGGCATGCTAAATACATCTTCATACTCAAACAGTAATCTTCTAATTGACTCAATATTCCGTGATGGCATGCTTTCTACGCATCCAAGTCCTTCAATTCGACTAGATACCATTCTTCGTTTAATTTTAATGATTTCTCCATAGCTTTAAATGATAATTTGGATTGACATAAACTTGGATCTCCACATAAGGTAAGTTTGTAGCCATTTAATTCCTAAAATTGCATGAGTGCTGCCAAGTTCCAAAGGTAAGAAATCTTCCATCACCTATACCTCTGAAAATGCCACTACTAAGCCCTTGCAAGTTCCTCTACTTGTTGCAATTCCACCATTACCAAGAGTTACGGTAAGTGTTCCAGTATCACTTACTTCATGTCCGAGCTCTTGTACTAGTTTTAACGAAACAAAATTATGGGTTGCTCCACAATCAATCAAAATCACTATTTCCCGCTCCCCGATCTTTCCACGAAGTTTCATGGTTCAATACGAAGTGAACCCCATTACAGAATTTGAAGACAGCTCAACCATGTCAAGGTGTGCATGCTCAGAAGTCGTTTTTAACTCTTTCACATCCTCCTCTTCATATTCGTCTTCCTCATCTACCAACAACACCTGTAGTGAAGAATGACTAGCACAAATATGACCGGGCCCGAACTTCTGATCGCATTTAAAACACAACCCTTTTGATCTTTTATCAGCCAACTCGGCTTCTGTTAATCTTTTAAACTGACTTATCCGCCCTGCGGTGTTATTTCCTCCTTTATTACCTGTTGATGCAGTAGATAACAAGGTTCTAGTTGAGCTTCTTGTGTTTTTATAGCCAGAAAAGTTTGAAGTGGTCCCGCTTGAACGGTATGATCCCCCAACGCGTGCTCCAGTATCAAAACCTTTGTTCTCTTCGATTGTAATTGCAAGTATAATGGCATGGTTCAAACCTTCAGGATGCATAACTCTAACCGACACTCGTAAATCAGGTTATAAAAGTGGCTTCCAGTACCTCTTCTGACACACCCACTAATTGTCCCACTAACTTTTCAAATTGAGCCACATACGCCCGAACTGTTCCATCCTGTGTTATCGTCAAAAACTGTTCGAAAAGATTGCCCTATTGCGTTTGCTGAAATCTGTTTAGTAATCGCCTTTTCAATCCTTCCTATGAACGAAACGGTGATCTCCCTTCACTCCAACAATACCACGATAACGCTTAACCTTCTAAACATAATTCAGCGACTTGTAAGAAGCTTCAACTCCTTGGATTTTAAAAAATCTTTCCATTCTATAGATCCACCCATAAGCATCATCACCATCAAAGATTGGCATCTTTAGTTTTTTAAACCTGTAATCATTCGCTCTAAAATTTGTTCCATTTATTTCGGTGTCTGTCCGATGTATCAAATCATCATTAACATCAGGTCCAAAATTCCTGTTTCTATTTGTCTCATTCACCAGATAATTGTTATTAGTTCCATTCAAACCTGAGCTAATATCAAACTCAACTTTCTTTTCTCCAAAAATATTAGCACCTTCTCGCAGATTCTTTCTTCCCCTGCCGCACTTGTTTCAAGTATCTCCAACCCAATATCATCATATGAACGAAAACCCTTAGTTGATTCAACTTCTTCATGTGAACCTTTCTTCAAAAATTCTGTCATCATCCTCATCATCTCTTCCTGTTTCTTTGCCATATCATCCTGTTTCTTTGTTGACATCCTCATCATCTCTTCTTGTTTCTTTGCCATATCATCCTGTTTCTTTGTTGACATCTCATGACGCTGATTAGGAAAGAAGATAAACTACTAAACCCTGCTCTTTAATAATAAACAATTCAGCCCCTCCACTTATTTCTTGGATGCCTTTGATAAGTTTCTCTGAACCGGGTCTTATCAGTGTGACCCCATCTCCTTTCCCTGCATGCTATCCGGTCACCACTTCCCGCCACCCTTTCCATGAGTACTTATGTGTGTTTAGTGTAAGTTGTTCTTGTGGGAAGCTCCACCCACTCCCCATGGCCTTGGTAGTATAACATAGGTATTTCCTTCTCTAATGTAATCGTAACTTATAAACACAATATCCAGTCCTTTTTCTTTCTAGATTGTAAACAATATATCATTAAACAATCATATTGTACATAGTAACAAAAACGTTTAATTCTTGTTGTCTATTTTTCTTTTTGTTGTGCACCAGTTGGGTTCGGAGAAGATTTGCTGAAGTTATTAAAGAGATTTTCACTCCGTGAACTACAAGTTGCAACTGATAACTTCAGTAACAGACATATTCTTGGAAGAGGTGGTTTTGGTAAGGTGTACAAAGGGCGATTGGCAGATGGCGCTGTGGTGGCCATAAAAAGGCTAAAAGAGGAAAGAACTCAAGGTGGCGAGTTACAGTTCCAAACAGAAGTTAAAATGATTAGTTTGCCCGTTCATTGAAACCTACATCGGCTAATTGGATTTTGCATGACACCCACGGAACTGCTGCTTGTTTTTCCGTATATGGCTAATGGTAGTGTTGCATCATGCTTAAGAGGTATTTCTTCTCTTTCTACCATCTCGTTTATGGGGCATAAATTTAGGGGTGTTTGGATGTGCGTTTTGAAAGTGATTGAGTATCTGTTATTCCGTTATTATAATTAGATAATTAACAGGTTGTAGATTTTAGCATTTGGATGTGTCGCAATTGTTAATGAAACGGTGTTTGGATGTGCGATCTTCTTTTTCTTTTCAATTTCTAAGAAATCACATATCCAAGCACCTTTCATCAGCATCTACAATTTTTATAGAGAATACAACTTTGACCTGAAAAGTTAACATCTACAATCTTTCAAGATCTGCTGTGTAATATCTAACGAGCTGATCTATATTTATGTAGAGAGACACGACACAGAAGAGCCACTCGATTGGCCAATACGAAAGCGAATTGCATTGGGGTCTGCAAGGGGACTTGCTTGCTTGCATGATCTAAAGATCATTCACCGTGATGTGCAATATTTTTCTGGATGAAGAATTTGAAGCAGTTGTTGGTGATATTGGGTTGGCTAAGTTTATGGACTATAAGAATACTCATGTTACAACAGCTGTTCGTGGTACAATTGGGCACATACCCCCCGAGTATCTATCAACGGGTAAAGCGTCACCAAAAACAGATGTGTTTGCGTATGGTGTTATGCTTCTTGAGCTCATAACGGGTCAACGGGCTTTTGATCTTGCTCGACTTGCTAATGACGATGATGTCATGTTGCTTGATTGGGTAACCATCATTTATTATTATTATTATTATTATTATTATTATTATTATTATTATTATTATTATTATTGTTATTGTTATTGTTATTGTTATTGTTATTGTTATTGTTATTGTTATTGTCGTCATCATTATCATCATCATCATCATCTTATTACGTACCTTTGATAGATGAAACTTAAACAAGCCCGGATACGTAATTTGTATCTATAGCCTAGTAGGATTACGGGGTCTTTGGGTTTCCGTTTTAAAAATCATTATCCTATTAATGGGTAATTTAGTTCCAAATTTGTCATACTAATATTTGTGAAACATATACAAACCAAGCCAAGACTTGATTTTTATGAAAAAACTTAACTTTTAAATATTCTCAAAATGTTTGCTATGATTCTGATTCCTGAAACCTTGCAGGTGAAAGGGCGTTTCAGGGAAGTGAAATTGTGGTTATGGGTGGATGCTGATTTGAATGGTAATTATATAGAGTACGAAGTGGACCAGCTGATACAAGTGGCACTTTTGTGCACACAAGGAACATCATCAGAACGACCCAAGATGTCTGAAGTTGTCAGAATGCTTGAAGGTGACGGTTTGGCAGAAAGATGGGAAGAATGGCAAAATGAAGAAATGTTTATACAAGAATTCAATACCACATCTAAGCCTAGTTCTTCTTCTCCATGTATTTCTGCAACAAAGGTGGTTAACCCATTCTCTAAGGTAGGGGATGTGGTTTGTTCTGACAGTGATGAGGATGAGGTTCTTGAGCCGGATAACCCTATGGCTAAGTATCTTGCATCAGCAGGCAGTGGTTACAAGCTTGAAGATTACTTCTCTGATGATTATGTGGCTCAAGTCTACGATTTACCTTGAATGATTTCTGTGACGAGTATAATATCAAGCTCCAAGGTTGTGGTAGGAAGTAATTATATTGTTTGGTAAGTCATAAGATTGGCATGTTTTTCTTATGTAGTGATTTGGTTGTTGCACTTTAGATGCTTGTTTTTTGCCCATGTAACGGGCCGAGTTGAGAGATTGACTGTCATCCGTTGTACTAACGTTTTTTGGTGTAATATATTTTACCATGGTCCTCTTTTACCCCCCCACCCCCAAAAAAAAAATAAATAAATAAATGAGTAAATTACACCGTTCGTCCCTATGGTTTATGCCAAATCACTACCACCGTCCCTGTTCTTTTTTTTTTGCTTTTTCACTCCCTGTGGTTTCAATTATGCACGCCATCCATCCCTATCACTAACTGGCGTTATATTTTGGGGTTTAACTCACCCACATGCCATAAACACGAGGGTAAAATAGTCTTTTCTTCTTTCCCTCATACTTTTGAGTTTGCCTAAACACATTAGGTCTTTTATTAACTGGATCCACACACACACACACTTTTCAAATCCTCTCTATCAAATCCAATCTAATAATTTTTCAAATGGTTCAATGTGCCTGTGGAAGACGAGCAGTAGTAAGGACATCATGGACTGACATAAATCCTGGTCGTCGTTTCTATTCTTGTCCCCAAAAGGTAATTGGAAAATTATTAATTAGGGTTTCTAGTGTTTAACTATTAATTTTTTTTCTTGGTATAAACAGGATTCTAATTGCCCATTCATTGATTGGGTAGATCCTCCTATGTGCCGACGTTCAGTGTCAATTATACCTGGGCTATTGAGGGGGAGGAACAATCTTGAAGCCAATTTGAGGCAAGCCGAAGAAGATCGTGCAAGGCTAAGATCCTACTTGTATCTCACTTGGATTGGAGTTGTGGTGTTTGTGTTGGTCAAAATGTCGACCTAACTACTTTAAGAATGTTTAAGTTATTTTAGAGTCTCGTTATTTTATGTTAAATGACTGTATTAGCAACATTGATTTTGTGTTTTGTAAAAGTTGGTTTAATCAATGAAAATGTTGCTTATGAATTTATGTGTTTCCATTTATGGTTTGCAATTCAAGTTTGTTTATGTCTCTTTATGCTAGAAAGTGGGTCAGTGACTAAGTTTTGGATGCAATACAAAACAAACCATTTCCATTAGTTTGACTTTATATAGTCAAACATACCATTACAATAGAATGCTATACAACACAAAGCATTTCCATTAGTTTGACTATATAATGGTCCCAGAAAGTTAAAAGTAGACATTGTAGCAATACAAGACTCAAAAAATAAACAATGGTCCCAGAAAGTTAAAAGTAGACATTGTAGCATTCAAAAGTAGCAAAATATCACATATTCAAGTTTGATGTTGCATACTAACAGCAACAATTAAAGTACCAAATTCAAGTCTTAAGGTACTAGCATAACATCAAGTCTTACAAGACAAAGTTTAACAAAATGAAAGCATTATTAAAGATTAACTAGCCTAACACTAGCTTTTCTCCTGTTGACTGCTTCTTAGCTCTTTTTCCAGGTGCTTGACTAGGTTGAGATGAGTCTTGTATTGCCTTTCCTTTTTTTTTTGATGCATCACTTGTAGCAGCCTTCCCCTTACCTTTGTTTGCATTTCCATCATTTGTACCAGCCTTCCTTTTCTTAGCATTTCCATCACTTGCATGAGCCTTACTTGTCTTAGCTTTTCCAGGACCTGTACAGCTTCTCTTGTTGTGACCCAGACCTTTGCACAAGGCACATCTGACAGGCTGATTTTTTCTTGACAGTTTGCCATTTTTGACCAATGGAATGTCCTCACCAGCTGATTTCTTCCTTTTCTTTTGTGGCCTGCCCACTTGTGGGTGATAATTTGGAGGAATTATGGTGGTGGGAATGTTGGACTTTGGCCACAAGATTTTCTCTCTAATTGGGTTAACATGATGACTGTAAACTTGTTTCCATGTATCAAGCATGTAACAAGGGTGGACCCAACTCTCTAGTAAACCAACATCTTGTCTATTTGCTGCCATATTCCAAATGGATGCCACAACATGTTTGCATGGCAGTCCCGTTAATTCCCATTTTCTACAAGTACATGTTCTACGAACCACATCCACAACATGTTGATTATTCCATGGTCCTGTTACCTCATATAGATTACCCCCATTCCATGTAGCTCTGTATTCACTAGCTTGTTGTTTGATAACATTGAACAGTTTAGTAGCAGTGGGTGTCAATGGACCATCACTTTTATCTATAATCCCCAAAACAGTTACAATTCTCTTCATGAGGTATTGCCTAACATATTCTAGTGTGCTTATAATTGGCCTGTCCCTACCATCTAACAACTGACCATTAAGAACTTCACACATGTTGTTTAAAAGCATGTCTGTTTTAGCTCTCCCTGTTTAAAATATATTACAGTTAACCACTTATATAACAGCAATAGTAAAATAAGCAAAAAGGTTGGTTATTTACCTGAAAAGTGAGATCTTGCCCAATGCTTTGGAGGTATCTTAGCTAACCATTCATAACATTCTTTCTTGAAGGCCTTCAATTCATCCATAGCTTTTTGAAAGTGTGGGACTGTCAAAGCAGTTGCACATTTCCACAACTGGTATTTCTTTTGTAACTGATCTTGAATTGCTCTGACTGGAATTTCTGGGTTTGTTTCAATCTGACTCATAAGACCTTGAGACAGAAAATTATAAGTGCAATATTTGATCTTTCTTGACTGTAAACACTTATGCTCAGCATCAAGTGTTTTAACTTGCCATGTCTCAGATCCTCTTAACTTTGATACTTGTATAGCATAAGGACACTCATTGTCTGCGATCTTTCTTAAAGTAGGTTTCCCACCTACTTTTACCTTTGACTTTGGACTGCTATCAATGCCCTTGCTAACCTGGATGTTAGTCTTGGTCCATTTTTTATTTTGACTGGATCCAACTGTTTGAGAAGGCCCATCTTTTTGGCTTGGGCCAACTGTTTGAGAAGGCCCATCTTTTTTACTTTCAGTCCCATCTGTTGTGCTATAGACTGGAAGTGTACCCTTGCATTGCACTCTTATTCTTTCCTTGTCATTCTTCTTAAGGTATAATTCCCTCCTAGTCTCAATAGAATGTAAGTGAACCCTTTCTTTCACTTCAGTAGCAGTCCCAAACTCTTGCCCAACAAAGAAAAAATACTTGTGCACAACCCCATCCTTTGGTTGGTTTTCTTTCCTTATTTGTTTCAATTGCCTTTTCCTTATTCTAGCTAAACCATCATCATCTGAGGCACTCTCAAATTCTTCATTGTCCATGACATGAACATTGACATCAAATGTTTCATTTGAATTGAACTCAGGCTGTGTTTCATCATCTCCCATGATTGCAGCATTTTGTTTGTCAAAGTTATTCATGTCTACCTCCACTTCATCATCTGGATTACCCTCATCAACTAACCTATCACCATCACTTTCCCCACCAGCATCCCTCATGTTTTCAGCATCTCCTATGGTTTCATCAACTTCATCTATTTCATTAGCTAACCTATCACCATCAGTTGTAGCACCAATATGTTCACTATCTAACCCATAAAAAGGATCAAAATCTTCTACATCAACAAATGGATCAGAAGCATTGTAAAAGGAAGTGGCAAACTCAGTTTGACTCTGGGTTGTGGTATTAGCTTGACTACTTTCACCAACATCATTCCTAACACTGCTTTCACCAACTTCATTCCTAACATTGGGTTGTAGATTAGTACACTCATGTTCTATGTAAACATCAATCATCTTGTTACCAAGCCTAACATACTCAGCTAGTTTCCTAACATCAGCATCATTGCCTAATGCATATAACCCATTGTCCAGAGTCATTTCAGGTCTAAGATACTTGAAATACAGAATTGTCTTATCAGAGAAACCTATCTTCTTAACCATGTCATTAAGCTCAATGACTGAAAACAAATCAATATCCACGTAATCAAAATAAGCAAAATCACCATTTTCATATGTCCTACCAGGTGTAGGTGTAAAGAAACCAGCATAATGAATCTTCAGTGAAAACAGAGCACTTTGGTTTGCTGCAAAAACATTTAGAACAAAAGATAAAAATTAGGGTTTAGACTAAAAAGATCAAAATTAGGGGTTTTAATCATAGACTCAAGATTAACATTTTACAAATCACATGACATTGTGAAAAATTAATAAAAGTCATCCAAGAGTAATAATGTATCTTACCATAAGCATGATAAAGATCAACATCCTCTTTTGATTCACGTAATGACCAGTTTGGTGTTGAGTACACCATAGCAGGTACCAAATCAAATTAGGGTTTAGTTGTAGAAGATGAAAAGATTTGGGGGAAGTTAGGTGACTAGAGAGAAATTAAGAGGAGAAATGAAGTGACGGGGGGATATAACTCTGTATTCTATTATCAAAATTGTGGGAAAGAAGAAAAGACTATTTTACCCTCGTGTTTATGGCACGTGGGTGAGTTAAACCCCAAAATATAACGTCAGTTAGTGATAGGGATGGATGGCGTGCATAATTGAAACCACAGGGAGTGAAAAAGCAAAAAAAAAAGAACAGGGACGGTGGTAGTGATTTGGCATAAACCTTAGGGACGAACGATGTAATTTACTCTAAATAAATAAATCAATACCACACATAATCCAAATGCTGATTGGATGATTACTGATTCAACGTCCTGATGAATTGTCTGGTCCCAGATAAATCATCTTTTGTTGTTATATGTTTTATGGAAACTGATACTTATCATTATTGTGCATATGAAAATTCTTGTCTTCTTTTTTTTTTTTTTTTTTTTTTTTTTTTTTTTTTTTTTTTGCTGTCATCCAGGACATTTTAGTGTGAATTGTGTCTAGAGTTTTGGTTTTTGTTGTGTTAATAGTAGGATTGGTAAATGGCAGGTGGGAGGGGAGTAAGAGTATTCACGTGCAAAGTAACCCCAAATGTTTAAACACGAATGTATTTTGGTTCCTTTATGTAGTAAACCAGATGAACAAAATAAATACATTTTGTTGCTATTTTAGGTCTCTTGTTCCATAATAATTAATGTTGTGTTTTGTTCCTGTGTAAAATATCAGTTGCTAACAAAATCTAAACTTGAATGTTGAAGATAATTGTATCCTATAAAATTAATTATCCCAATAATAACGGTAATCAAGAGATGGCACCCATGGGCGGTAGGTATGCATCCTCTCTACCGGTTACCAGTGCTCGCGTGTTCTTCACCTACGGGTTCTAAGGCTCCTCTTAGCAGATTAAAAAGTAAAAATGCAACATCATAAATCTAGGTAATCAAATGCATTGCATGACATATAGTAGACAACCAATTAAGAAATACTAGAACCTAAGTATATTCACATGCTTTACTTTTAATGCAAATGACATAATGTATTCAGATACGGAAACAAACTGACAACATTAAATACTATGTAAATATGGAACAAAAGCACATGGCAAGCCAATATATTGTTTGAAAATCTATTGATGAATGAGTTCATAGGTTTTTATTTGTAAATTCTTTCAGGTATGAGGGTTTATGTGCTGAATTTACCCGTCAATAGGTATAAAAAACCCGAAGTACCCACGAACGAGTTTAATTGTTACTCATTCCCACACCCGATGGTGGATATTTCTTTGGTTTAACCACCTATCATGGGTGGAATTTACCCGTCAATAGGTATAAAAGAACCGAAGTACCCACGAACGCGTTTAATTGTTACTCATGCCCAAACCCAGCGGTGGATATTTCTTTGGTTTAACCACCTATCATGGGTGAATTTTTGCGGGTAACACTTCTTTCTAATGCTCCTTGCCCTCTTTAAAGTAATATAACCCATTTCTATGAAAGTTGATCCATATTGAGCATAACTTTTATGAGAAACTAGAAGGGGTTTGAATAGTTTACTGACTTATTTTCTTTAGTTATAAAAATTTATCTATGAAAAACTTAGATTTAATTGTAGATGAAATCAATCAACACTAATATGAACACAACACTATACTAACACAAATATGCAATAAGTAAAGAGAATAGATGGAAAGATCAAACCAAGACAACGAGATTTATAGTGGTTCGGTCATGAAGCTCTTCTTCGCCCTACTCCACTCCCCGAGTATCCGACTCAAGAGTTCTAGCACTATGTCAACAAGACTGCCTTCAAGCGGGAAGCAGTGAGTGGAGATTCCCCTGCAGAGAGCCGGATGAGGGGAGACCCTCACGTCCGGTTCGGAGGGCGGGGATATCCCGACCCTACTATCATTATGCCTTTGCAATGCGGAGAAAACCGTACAACGTCGCTTACGTTATTTTCCGACACTAAGCTAGATGTCGAGTACTAATCTTAGCTAGTACCAATCTACCACGATCTATACGATCCTAACTTATCACACGATCAACACGATCCTCACAAGATCCACACAATCCTCACAATCTACTATTGATCCACTTGATCAATACTATATCACTCAACACTCAAGAGATCCCCAAGATCTCAACAAGATCACAATGATCAACACAATGACAAAGAAACACTAATACACTTGATGTATATCAAGATACAATCAAGTAGACAACTTGTAATCCAAGTGCACTACTCTATGACACCAACACTTTGTATCTTCTTGATACTTTGTGTTCTTCTCTTGACTAGTAGAGGTATGTAGATGATTCTTGGTTGGATGAAAGAATCACTTTTTAAACAAAAGAAAACTAACTAATGATCAAAGGAGAGTTTAGGTGATTGAGGATATGATCACAGAAAATTAAGTGTGTGAAAGGATGGCCAAAATCTGGGAAATGAAGTGCTATTTATAGAAGCTGAAAATTTGACCGTTTTAAAGGGACGACACCACTAATTGTCACACGGTACCACTAAATTCAGACAAACACGCTCCAGATTTTGTCTTTAGTGGTGAAATTTTATTTGGGGGAGTTTGGAGCTGGTTTGGGTAAAATATAGTTGTTGGGAAATTTTGAAATGAATTTCCCAAATAAAACATTTCTTTATATTTCAAAAATAATTTGTAAAATGTATTTTTTAAAAGAAAGTTTTTTCAAGCTAAAAATGTGAAGTTCAAAACACAAATTCACTTCTTTGATCATTTGTCAAGTTGTAAATTTGTTTGTTCACACCTAGAGTGATTATGACTGAGCTCTTCCAAAACCAACGGACAATTTCACAGTTCCCTCCTCAAGCTCTTCCACAAGGGAGTTATCTAATAATCCTACTGGTCCTTTGGGCTCCTTAGGCGCTTCATCTAAATACATTCTGTCATCTAATCCTCTTATGACTGAGTCCCCAGGTTGGTTTAAGGAACTTCCAGGTACATAATAGTTTTCATCAGGGACCTCATTCCTTACCTCATTGATCTCAGTGGGTTGTTGGTTCTTTTCGGGTTTTGGGGTAGGTATTGTGGTAATGGTGTTTACAAAGTGGATCTGTTTCGAGGAAATAGAAGGACCCTTGGTTTCTTTTCCTTTTGGTGATATATGTTTGAAGAGTTTACTAGGATCCTTTATCTTCACAAGAGAGAGTGTTTGGTTAGTAACGGTAACGGACTTGACTCCCTCAGCTTATGTCAATCCCCTAATCGACATACCAGCAATACGATCATTGATAACACTCATCAAGTTACTAATCTCGTTATTCATATCGGTTTGCTGTTGTCTAAATTGGTTTTCATGTTTAGAAAGACGTGTCTCTTGAGAAAGAATAAATTTTCGCAGCATTTCTTCTTGGCTTTGTTGTTTAGGTCTGTTTTTAGGAGGATAATGCTCGGACCAGGTGAGTGGGGGAGAGTCATTGAATGATACACTTCGGGTTTGGTTCCAACTGAAATTTGACTTATTTTTCCATGCCTCATAACCCTCACTGAAATTCCTAAGCCCATGATTAGTAGTGATCCACTTATCTCCCATTTTGTTGGTACGCGAGGATGCGAATTCCTTAAAAGCTTGTTTGGGGAGTTCCATGCAATTATGAGTGTCATGGGGACCACTACATAATTCACACGAAGAAGTGATTTTGTTCACTTGGCTTGAAGGTTTAGGAGCTTCATAGGATTTCATTAGAAACTTGACTTAGTCTTCAAGTTCCATGATCCTTTGGTCGGGAGTGCTTGAATTATTCGAAGGAAAGGATATTGCCTTGACCGTTTTGTTCAAATCACTGGGATCATTCCAACTTTCGTTGTCATAGAGAGCAAGATCTTCTATGAGTTCCCGTGATTCTTCCGCATTGCGATCATGTAGCTTACCACCGACCACTTGGTCAATGGTTTGCCTTGTGGAAAGATTGATATGGTCATAGAAGATTTGGACTTGGAGCCAAAGATCTATGCCGTGATGAGGGACTTTTTGAAGTAAGTCCTTGAAACGAGTCCATGCTTCGTAAAGAGTTTCGCCTTGACGTTGTTGGAACATCACATAACTGCTTGCTTGCTTACCAAGCCATCCTGGCAAGCTCCTCCAGTTCGATTATGATTCTTGACTTGATTTATTATAAAAACAACTCACTATCCAAATGAAAGACGATCGATGATTCGTTGTGTTTTGGTGTGTGCAAACAACAAATATCAAAATATCAACAAACGTGAGGTCTAAGTTATCGTGAGAGAACTAGACGTGAAGTAATACGAGTAAACCTTTTAGGAAAAAGATTACCTCGTAAAACTTGTGAAAGTGATATTTAAATTGTAAGACCGGGAAGTGATTTCCCGGGTCGTACCCCAACGAGGTGTGAATGGAAAGTTTCGAATGAGATTGGGATTAAAATCTTGTATGGTTGGAAAGGTTATTTGGTGTTACGATACGTTAAATTAACGAAATTTGAAAATTAACGAACGAAGGTGAAAATAAATTAATCTAAGGCAATTAACAAACTAGGAAAAACCTAAAATACTACGGGAAAACATAATTAGGTATCGAGAATCCTAAAACGTAAACTAAATTAAAAACGTGATGTTTATTTAAAAATAAACGTCAACGTACAAAATAAAACGTGAAGTTTAAGTTTTAAACATCCTACGGGTTTCCAACTAATTTTCTAACGTACTAAAAGACAAAAGAAAATTTTAGAAAAAAGAAAATTGATTTTTCAATAAAAACTCTATTTATTACGAATTAAATACTATTTTAAAGAAATTAAATTATTAAAAACACTTAACCTTTTGAGAAAAATCTGAAAAAATTTTGGAAATTAAATTACCCTAAATTAAGCCTAGGAAAAATATAAAAAGAGGGTGCTAATGCAAAATAAGCTAGAAAATCAGCCAACAAAAGCTAATAAGTTTATGTAAGCTAAACATAAATTACTAGTTAAATAATTAATTTTGCAAACAATTAATGAAAAAGACCCAAGGGAGAGTTGGTTGTGATGTTTGGTGTTGTGTCTGTGTGTATGCATGAGGTCCTGAGTTCGAATCCCATAAACCCCATTTTTGCAATTATATATTTTTTTTCTTTTGTTTGTTCACTGATTACATACAACACAAATGATTACTCAAACACAATCTCAGACTGATTTGAAAGCTACTTAGGGTTGTAAAACAGTTTGCAACAACAAAGTCCAAAAATTCAGATTCAAAATCGATTTGGGTTTGCTTCCTGACTTTACCAACTCACAAGTTTCACAAAGGGGCTATAAGCTCAAATAAAATTTACAAACATAACTAATTACTACACTAATTAATAACAACAAGAGATAACATCAACTAGATCAAATAGCAGGAATCTAAGGAAAATGGGATGATGAACAAGAAAGAGTAGCAGCAGACTAAAGAAATAAGCCCAAATGAGGCTTCAAATAAGCAGTCTAGATAAGCAATAAAACCTAATCTAAAAACTTATATCCAAATCTGACCTAGGGGGTTTCTAAAAGCAATAAGGATCAAATCCTAACACCTCCTAATGAATAATCTAAACTCAATCCAAAATCTCATAAAACTAAGGGTGCAGGGGAAGGGCTTGTAGCTTTCCCTGCAGGCCTGTTTGGGTAGGAGTAGGGCCCACAAGAAAATTCACAAAAATATGATATCTATGGAATTCTAAAGGTGAGCTGGGATATTACTTCCACAAGAAATTTCAGAACCCAATTCTAACTCCTAAATTCATGAAAATTATTGCAAGTTTTGGTTTTCTGCTAAGATTTTAACATTTTGACTTTTTGAGTTTTTGCCAAAGTTGACTAATCTGAGTTTTCTTTGATCCTAGATGATTAGATATGTTGTAATAAACCTAATTGACACTAAATCAAGCAACATTAACTAATTCTAAAGTGATTTGAAGGTTTTGGCATGAAAGAGCCACAACAGTTAAGCTGTTGCGCTTTTTCAACTGTGATCTTGACTTTTTGTTATGAGAATTACCAAAGTAAGACTACCTCTGAGCTACTTGGGTCCTAGGTGCCTTGTCTAGTTAAGATTTTACCACAAACAATGACAAAAACTAAGTTGAATCTGCTAAACCGAACACCCCCATATGGACTGTTTTCAAAGGATTACAAAGCAAACTACTAAATTACCTAACAATGTTAACTAATTAACTTATATAATACTAAAACAAACTTAAACAAACAAGAAGCAACAATATTCAACAACAATTACCAAATAACACCAATTATTATGAAAATGGGAACAAGACCTACTTGTCATCCAAGCTATTAAGGAGTTTGAGAACAAGGGACATAAGAACC
Source organism: Artemisia argyi (assembly GCA_030686995.1). Classification (NCBI taxonomy): domain Eukaryota; kingdom Viridiplantae; phylum Streptophyta; class Magnoliopsida; order Asterales; family Asteraceae; genus Artemisia; species Artemisia argyi. Next base: position 43,438,295 of record CM060709.1, on the reverse strand, counting down.
ACCTAAGTGTCTCTCATGAGACCCTAAACCAATTCCTCCATCATCTATGCCAATACTCCCACTGCTACTTTTCCCATTCTTCAAATTTTTTTTGTATTTTTGAGCTTTTATATATTTTTTTTGTTTCCTTTTCTTTACTGAGTTTTTACCTCTCTTCTGAATCTAATGACTTTAATAAGTTTAAACCATCATTATAAGACTAAATAAAAAGCATTTAACTGAATAACAAGAAACTTAAGAATTTGAATGAAAATTCAAATTTTTCACAAACTTAAATAAACTTTGATTGAACTTGAAATATTGAAAGTACAATTATCACTAGTTTAGAAACAGAGATACAAAAGAAAAAGATGGATGCCATTGAGGCTACATAATGCCCTATTTATACTAAACTATGAAGAGGTAGGTACACATTTTGCATCTCTTGTGTGTCTTCACTGGAATTAGGGCAACACAGATACTCCCTTGATCATTGAGAGTGGATCCCAGCCCTTGAATTGTCTTCAACTTAATCCTAGCCTTTGAACTCAGTCTTGGCGCCAAAATGAAGGTTGTGGATTTCCAACATGGCAGTGGTAGATATGCAATTGTGAGTGTGAGGAGGGTTGTAGTGGGATTGGGGAATGGAGTGGAGAGGACAAAGTATGAGGGTGATGTGAAGATGGTGATGGGAGGTTATGGCGGGATTTGATTCACGGGTGTGGTTTTAGGGAGGGAGATGAGACAGAGATGGGGATGGTTGACTTGGTCAAAAAAATACGTTTTTAATATGTATTGGACTTTGGGTGGGCTTAGGGAAGGTTTTGGGCCATATGGTGAGTTTGGTGTTGTAACTGGCCAGAGATTAGGATAGGCTGGGGGTGTTGTTTGGGTTTGGGTATTAAGGATATCCGGTTGGTTTGTAGCTTATAAAATCCCAAGGACCAAACTTGCAAACTTGCTGAAACTTGAGGGCTGGTTTTGTAAATATCCCCAAGTCATCAAAAGGACCAAACCTGTCAAGTTAGATAAACCAAAGGACCAAAAATGCAATTTTCCAAATTTGAAACACCAGGGACTAAAACTGCCAATTTGCCAAAGTACAGGGACCAAATGTGTAATTTTCCAAATCTTTTTACCCAAAGATCATTTGTGTTATCATTTGACTTTTAAAGAGCAAGGGTTGACTTTTCTTTGAAATAAATGCTTAGGGACTAGTTTTGTCAAATTTTGAAAGTTGGGGAACTGAAACTGCCAATTATGCAAATTTTGTTCGTTTTTCGTTTGTTTTCACTCATTTTGCATCAGAAACATATAAAACACGATCTTTGGGATTTTCTTCGTATTCTTGTGCGTTTTTTAGTGTTTTTAATCGTTTTGCAGTTCAGATTTGACTAAAAATGATGAGTATTTACACACTCATCAATCCCCCACACTAAACTATTGCTAGTCCCTAGCAATCTTTTTCAGAAAATTTAATGGATTTGAAGTCTCTTTACCAAAATCCATCACTTCTGGAGTAGCCGAATGTTTGGGTTCAAGTAAGAAGTATGGTCCATCCGGTAACCATGTGATTTTTAGCAAACCAACAGCTTTCAACGGTTTTGATTTGTCTTTACCAGAAGCCATTTGCTTCTGGACTAGCCAACTCTTGATGGAACAGTCAACATCTTGGTGAGTTGATTACCAATTATGGTTTTTCCACTGCCTTTACCACAAGCCATAATCTTGCGGGCTAGCCAACTCATTTACTATTAAGGATATGGCGAGTTGAGGTACCATACAATTTTGGGCAAATTGCAAGCCATCAACGGGTTTGAGTTATCTTTACCAAGAGCCGTTTGCTCCTGGATTAGCCAATCATTTTGTCTTTTAGACACGGCGGATTGATAACCACAAATTTTTTTGAAATAAAGTGATTTTTTTTTTTAATTTTTGGCAAAAAACGAGGGTACTAGACGGTATAATTTGATAAAATTCGCTAGAATTTTCCCCTCCCCCACACTTAGAATTGAATATTGTCCTCAATATTCAAAGTCCCGGCTATTATGCCGAATCTTTGAACGAAAGAAGATAATATTAGAAGCTAACTGTGGGAACGTCATTTTTCATTTTTCACTTTATTTATACAAACACACATTTATATATATATATATATATATATATATATATATATATATATATATATATATATATATATATATATATATATACTAGCTTCATGACCCGCCCGATGGGCGGGCTAGTTTTATCAGTTTATTTTGACAATTAACATATTAAATACTAAAATAAAATATGAATATAGCATAAGCATAAACTATATATTAAAAAACAAGTTCATATGATAAAAAAATAAAAAATTGTAATACAATAATAATAAATAGAAAACGTCAAAATACATAGAAAATAAAAATAATTAAATGGTTTAAAGATGATGCAACATTTCCTTGTAGACCACATTATTAGTTTCATCAGTGTAGTTGCCATCTCTATCACAACAAAGTACTTTACGACCTCCTTTGCTCTTAACTCTCGAAAGAGCAACATATAACTGAGTAACTGACCATGAGAAAAGACAGGACGTTGTAGCAATAATCCAACCTGTGATAACGTCTGACCTTGGCTTTTGTTTATGGTCATCGCAAAACAAACAGAAACAGGAAACTGTCTTCTATTCAACTTGAAGGGCATTTTAGTATCGGACGGACTTATTACCATCCGGGGTATAGCACACACCGTTCCGACCTTCCCACCTGAAATGATCCGTGCTTCTATATTAATAGTTCCCATACGTAATACTTGTAACCTTGTGCCGTTACAAAGACCATTCCTTTGGTCAATGTTTCTCATACACATGATAGGGGCACCTACCTTCAAAACCAGTTCATGGTGCGGAATACCTGACATACTGTAGAAAACTAGAAGGGGGGGTTGAATAGTTTTGTGTCTTTTTCGTTTCAATAAAAGTTTGCTTTCAAATAATTAATGGTAGTTTGTAAAACCCTTTGAAGCTAAAGTATAGATACAAATTAATTCACATAAGTCATATAAATACTTCTTATTTAAAGTGTTAAATAGAAATTATAATTTCATATATTTCACTTAAATATGAGTTTGTATTTATATGTGTATATGTGTTTTAATGATTGTATATAATTTAATTTGCTAATGTATAATTAATGTTTTGAATGGAGGCTAGTTTGATCTTTATGTGAAACCAATATATGCACAACACACAAGCAATTGTAACTATGAATGATATGCAAGTAAGTGATTAATCAAAGAGTGAGAGATGGAAAGATCAAACCGAGAGACAAAGGATTTATAGTGGTTCGGCTACAAGGACACCTTCCTTGCCCTACTCCACTCCACGAGTCACCTACTCGAGAGTTTTCTTCACTAGATCAAAAACCTCCTTTATGGCGGAGAAAACCTTACACACCAATTAGCACACCACAACAATATCACACCACAATCAAAACTTCAACACAACTTCTTCACACCAATCTTCTTCACACCTAACTTCTACACACCAATCTTCTTCACACCTAACTTCTACACACCAATCTTCTACACTTCAAATTTCTTCACAACTTTCTACTTTGCTCCTAGCTTCTTCACAACTTAATACTTCCTAACTCTTTTTCTTCACGCCACTTGTTTCTTCACACCTTCACTACTAAGTCCTATCCACTACCCCAAGATATATACTACTTCACAACTTCTAGGCTTCAAGGTCTTTTCAACTTCAAAGCTTCAATTTCTTTGTCTTCACAACTATCTCCACTTCAATATGTTATTACGACTTATATCTTCTAACACAAATCCTATCCACCTCTACTTCTTCACTACTAGTACTACTTCACACCTTCAATGGATCTAGATCCAATATCTAAATCTATCTAAACAATGTATACACAATGTTCACAAAGAAATAAATGATATACAAGATGAACTAAACAAACAACTTAGATAGCAAGATGATACTAAGTTGTAATACTCCTAGTAGAAGTATTCTTCTTTTTGCACTTGAGTGTTGAGGCTTGAATCACTTTGAAAAAAAGATCAAAGTATATAAGATCAAAGGATTTTAAAAGATGGAGAGGGATGTTTAGATCAGAAACTTTTAGTGCAAAAAGGTGAGGAAAAAATCCAGGTTTAAGGTGGTATTTATAGGCAACAGATTCTGACAGAGGAGCGTGGCCGGTCCCCTTAAATCATGGCCGGCCCCCTTAAAATTAAGGGGGCCGCCCAGCTGAAACGGCCAGATTCTTTGTCTTTTAGTGGGGAAAGTTTATTTGGTGAAAAACTAACTGATTTTGGTTAAAAATTTGAATTCATATATTTAGTATGAATAAAACATTTTTCTTTATTACCAAAAGTGTTTTTCAAAAATATATAATATGTTTATATAATTAAGTAAACTTTGTAATACTTAAGTAAACTTTCCTTTGATCTTATAATGCTTTAATCACTATCTTTATTCATACCTTAAGTGATTAGATGGTGAAAGTGATTATTAACTACTAAATACTTGTTTACGTCATTATCTTTGATTTAATGTGTTTTCGTTTTGTGATCATCAAAACATAGAGATATCGAAAGATATGAATAACGTTTTTAGTCATTTATTTATATCAACAATCTCCCCCTTTTTGATGATTACAAAACCTAAACTCATTAAATCTAAAAATTAATTTTTAGACAAGTATTAAGTGAGTTTACATTCACTTCTCCCCCTTTTTGTAGAATAAAAAAGGTTTAAGCCAATAGGATAAAAACTCCCCCTTGATGTATGCTCCCCTTCGTTTGAGAGCACCAAGGGTTCGAGAAATGGGATTCTTGCAAGAAAAATATTAGAAGCACAAGCAAACACATATAGCATAGCACTAACTAATAATGAGCATGGCAAAAGAGAATTAGAAACATACATTAAATCGTTCATTAAAAGAAAATGATTACGTCAACCCATAATCATTGTTACATAGGCTACAAAGATGAAATTCTAAGCTAAGTAGAATGTCCTAATGTGCCAACAAGAAGTGTCACCAAACTTTCTTGAATCCCAAAATGGTTGAGGAGTTTTATTTGAAAATGAGAAACATAAGCATGTAAAATGCTTGATGGTTTAGTGGAGGTAAACATTTGGTTGCATGGATGTTGTTGGGTTTGGAGATGTGGAGCTTGTAGGTGGTGAAATTGAAGATGGGTTTGTTGATTGAGGGTTTTGATGTTGTTCAAGTGATGGTGTTTGTTGAGATCTAGTAAGAAGATACTCAATCCAAGTAAAGTGCTCATTCAATGCAATGGTTTGTTGTTGGAGGAAGATGCAACAAGGGCAATTGTTGACATGCTTCTCGATTTGGTTTTTGTTATGTGGTGATGATGGTGAGCTTGATTGTGGTGGATCCAAATTGCGTTGAGCAAGATGTAATGCTAAAAGAGCACTAAGCTCATGTGCCTCTTTTAGCTCCTCAACGAACTTCAAGTGTTCGGAGGAAGGTGATGGTGGTGGAGCTTGATAGTTGTCTTGGGTGAAAGTTTGAACATGCAACATAGGAGTGGCATGTGAAGTTGTAGGATGTGGTGGTGGTACTCTTGGTGGTGGAGACATGGTTGAGCTTGGATAGTCATGAAAACATGAAATGTGTGGGAGAGGTTCTTCATGAGTGGGTGATGTTTTTGTTGAATGAGCAACATGTGAAGTATTGATTGAGAGATTGGGATTGTTGTTTTGGGATTGAGCATGCTCATCATATGAAGAAACATGAATGAGGGAATGAGTGGGAGATAGGTTGTGAGATGAATCATTGTTGTGGTTTTGAGGTTTAGTAGTTGGTTGACTTGGAACAACATCACTTGAGTTATGACAAGAATCAAGTTTCCTCCTCCAAATGGGTTTGACGGAGATTCTTGCGGTTCTTGAAATCTTAGGTTTTTGGTTGTTGGGAGATGACATGTTTGGGTGTGATGGCATTAATGATGGGAAGAGGGTATTTATAGTGTATGAGAAATGTGGTTTAGGAAGGAAAATTTTGAGGGATAACATGGGACAAAATATGTTTGTGAATTTTGGGAAGTATAGGCTGAAATGGGTCAAAAAGTGATAAAGAAAACAGTATCCCCGACCATCAGATGGCCGGTCCCCTTAATTAGGGGCTGGTCCCCTTAATCATTAAGGGGGCCGCCTTATATAATTAAGGGGGCCGCCCATCTGGTGATTCCCAGAATTCCAGAAATGGATTTTTGGCATAAAATTTTCAAAAAGGTTGTGTTTTTGAATTTGGATTCAAGTAAGTTTGACTCTTTGAGGCAATATAGGGCATACTATTCATGAATGTAAAGAATGATATAGAAATAATAGAAATAAGCAATAAATTTCTAATAATCAAGCAATCTATTTATTTAACATTTAGGATATGCAATTAAGGAGGCAATAAAGTAAATAGGCTAAATAAGCAACTATATGAAAATGATAACACTTAGCCTAGAGCAAACATGTTGATGATTGTTAACAAGTAACACATAGGTAGATATGATTATATGGACTTCAAGACTTGTTACAAACAAGATCCATATGGGCAAGTCATGATTCTCATGAGATGATTTGATTAAATTGTGAATGTCATTTCCAATAGAGGTGTATGACATATGTGAGAAGGTTAAATATGTTTTAAGCAAAACGTTTTTAGTTTTATTCAACAATGTTTTGAAGCAACTTCAAGTGTGCATTACAATAACGAGAAAAAAAAATTAATCTTGTTTTTGATTAAAATAATGGTTATAAGGAAGTTTTAGTTAAGTAACGAAATACTTCATTTCAAAAAGAGAGAAGTTTTAAACATAATGTTTTGATCATAATAATCAAGAAGTTGCAAATGAATGATTTGAAATGGAAGCTTGTCATTTTTAAGAGAATCAATTAAGCCCATTGTCACATATAATCATCTTTAATGACACCTAAAGATATTAAAGTGAAATGATAGATACTTATGATCTAAATTCAATGGGACAGGAAGAAGCAAGGCAAATAGTTCATGGATACAAGATAGACATGTATATATGTATACAAAGAACATCATAATATCAAGTTGCAAACAAATATCAATTATTATGCATCTATTAAAGCAACTAGTAAGATCATATAGCTTAAGTGGAAGGGTTCCACTATAGATCATAGAAGATTAAAGCAAAATGATACTAGACCAAACAACAAGAAGGTTAATAATGCTAATATCATGTATGCACATATTAGTGTTAATAATCTAAAAGCATGGCAACATATCAGTTAAATTTTATTCACACACTATTTAAAACATTCTAAAGTATAATATAACATTGACAAGTTTTAGAAAAGAAAAACTTATCTCAGGTCCAGCTTTTCAAAAAGGATGGGCATGACGGTGAAAGAAGAGATACCATGATACTAATACACCAAGAGTGAAGAACAAAATGCCGATACATGAATAAATCCGCAACAACGTCATAGGCGAAACATTTGCAGAAAGTGAAACAATATGATAGAGACCAATATCCGTCAAAGGTAATAGAGCGAGATGAGTAGATCAGCACGTAATAGACTCTTCATTCGTAAATTACCTAAACAAGATAAACAGCTTGGTACCCAGATTCTCATGGGTCCTAGTTGGTTAGATGACAACATCCATTGCATTTGAATGCACATGATGTGGATGTCGTCGATAAGTACAAGAATTCATCAATAGTTTGTTTTAATTAACAAACAATGACTTTCTTGACTAGAATAATAAGTAATGAATGTTAATAGTATTAGTTCTAAATTTATTCACTAGATTTAACAAATTTTATTTGTTTTAATGCATTTGTTGAAGGATCATTTACGATAAATCCTAACCCGGTTTTATCATAGAATGGCTTTTGAATGTCGAGAAGATATTTTAAAGATTTAGAGCTATTTTCGAATTTTGCCAATGTTTTTGCTTTTTCATTTTCCATTTTAATTTCATGTTTGTAGTCTCGACATTTTTTACATACAAGATCGATTTCAATATTACTTTTAAGTCTAGACATTTTATCTTCTAAAATGATTTCTTTTTCAAAGTTGTTTTCAGCGGATGTTGAAAATTCGTTCTTAAAAATAATTTTTGAGTCAATGTTGCAAAAATGTTTGAAGTTGTTTTCCATTTTTAAAAATTCTAATATAAATTGATCATAACAGAAATGTTCAGTTTTGAATTGTACCTTCTTTGTAGTTGTACATTCCTCACATGCTATACGGTGATCAATTTCATTTTCCATGTCGCTCCATGTTTTGTTTGTAGTATCACTTGGATCTAGGAACATGTAGTTCTTGCCATCAATACTTGTGTTCTCATTTGTTTGAATATTCTCATAAGCCGTATTATCATCGTCTTCTTTGCACTTATTGTACCATGATTTATTCACGCTCTTTCTTTGGATTTGGCTCATGTATTCTTCGTTGTAGATACCTTCAATGATCACATTTGAACTAGTAGTACATGTATTTATTTCAACTAAATATTTATTTACTAAATTTTCTAGATTAACTATTTCTTGTGCAATATCAAGTTTATCATCTTTGGTTTTACATTTCTCTTGGTGAATCTTTAAAAGACATTTCCAAATATCATTTGCCGTTTTATGTAACAATTCGCAATTTCAGGTTAATTTCTATTCCCGGAAAATTTCACTATTCACTTTTACTATTCATTTTTCCCGAAATTTTCTCGAAACTTGATTTTTGTTTCTTGGCCTCGAGTGATAAATCATTTCCATGGCAAATTAAAAGTTTGACACTCGTCAGATCATTTTCGTGAAAGTTAATAAGGAATTACACGTTTTAGGGTAAAACGTCATTCAAAAATTCTACGCAGAACGAAACTCGACCGCGTTAAGTGACCCCGCATCAGAAAAATGTTTGACACACTCATGATTTATTTGAGAATTAATCATGACTGTGAAAAATATGACCAAAATAAGCCTCGGCCGTGAAAAACTGGAATTTTCAGTTTTTAAGCGTTTTTACTCAGCCGTAACCTTAGCCTATACCTGCACCGCATTTCTAAGACGATTTAAGTTTTCAACTTATTAGAAAAAGTCAACATATTTTTCCCTCCTCCTTTGACCAAAAATCATTCCTTGATTTTATAAGTCATTTCTTGATTTTTAGGCTTACGGTTTGATGTCTAAAAGATATTTAATACCAACCGACACTAGACTGAGCCCAGTCTAGACATTATAAGTCATTTTAAATCATTTTTATCCTATTAGAAAAGTAACATTTTACTTTTCTCAATTTTACGCAATATTCGTACGTTTTACGTATTGCGCGTTTTAGACCCGTGTTTCCAGTTTTAGCAGGGTTTTAGCACCCCAATGGAACCTACCACTCATTTTATATTTTCTTATGGAGTATTTTGACAAGTTTAACCATTCTTCCAAGTTTCGTATTTTTACGATACCCGGTTTTACGTTTTGTGACGTAACAACTTACGGTTAGCGTTTCACGGAGTCAAAACTTACTATATAAGCTAGGATAATATCTTCCAAAGTCCAACCCTTCCTCCCCAAGCTTGAAAACCGCCATAGGGGGGGGGGAGTCATCCCATATGTGGCTTAATCTTGTGCTTAAGGCCTTAAGATGGTTACAAGTGTAAAACTTGCCATGGAAGTGTTGACAAGTCAATGCTTTCTAACCTCCTTAAGCTCATATAAATACCCCCTCCCCCCTTTGTTGCCGTCCACACCACACACCAAAACCACACACACTTAGCTTTATTTCTTCTAAATTCAAGCAAGATTCAAGAGCAAGTTCAAGTATAGAAACCCTAGCTTGGTTTTAGGTACTCAAAACACTTCCAAACCTCATATACTTTGGTGATTTCTCTTGAGTTTGAATCCACTCAAGTCACCTCAACTTTCATCATCTCTCTTTCAAGAATACAAGTGTAGAAAGATTGCTTGAAGTGAAGTAGGTTGAAGCTAAAGTCTATCAAAGTCCTATCCTTACATGTTAACTTCCTTTCTTTATTTGAAAGCCAAAAGTTGTAAGCCAAACCCTAACATGCTTCTTGTTAAATATCATGTTCATGTTATTTACATATTACTCATGCTATATTATGTCTTGTATTCATGTCCATGATGTATAAAAGTGAGTAAAACAAGTTATTGTATATGATTGTTAAGACAAGTTATTAAAACAAGTAAACTAGTGACTTTCTTGGTATAACCTGATCAAAATGGTAAAACTATGATATTGGACACTTACTTACTGTTATAAAGGACTTCAAAAGGAAAACATAGCAATTTGAATCACTTAAAATGAGTACACGAGTCAAAAGTTATGGCCATAAGAAGTTAGCGAAACCAAAACGCCGAAACTGCCGATACCTACTGTTTTGCATTCTGCCATTTTGAAAGTCACCCTTCTGGTCCGATTCATCAAAAAGTTAAAACACGAAAGTTGTCCGGAACAACGTTTTCATTCAGTAACAAAGAAGCTCGAGCCCTGAAAACGCTTTCCGAGTGATATTTTCTTCAAATTCTTAACAGCCCATTTTTAGACCAAAGTCACTATATAAAGGTTATGGTTTATATAGACCAAAGAGGTCTTATGACCTAGATTCAAGACCACAACCATGGCTTAAGCCAAGGTTGAGTCTCAAGACCATGGTAACAATAACCAAGGTCACGGCGAAGCCATGACTAATGACCATATAAACATACCAAGGCGAAAACATAAAGTTAAGACCATATATACATACCAAGGCGAAAGCATGAGCTAACGACCATATAAACTTACCAAGACAAATACATGAACTAAAGAGTTGGCGATAACTTGAACATACAATTTGGATCTACTTCATCTAAAGAACCATGAGATATTACAAGAAATTGTCATATAAGTTATAAGAAACTTACCCTAATAACAATCTTCATGTAATCATAAACTTTCCTAAGTTTATTCAAATATCGGACATGTAACTTTTCAGATCAAAACTTATATATATATACTTTATCAACTACTACAATAGTAGGGAGCCTCATGTGAGGAGTTCATTATGTAAGCCGTCGAGATGAGTTGTGGATTTACGAATTAAAGTGTCCTGGCTCCTCGAACGTTTACTACATGACTTCTGAATTATGTCGGCCCGAATGGTAGTAAATGATATATAAACTATACATGTTTCATGAATCATTTCTTTTCAAAGACTTACACGATACATTGTACCACATCATGGACTAAGTGCAAGACATATATTGGCATGTTTATGTTTCCTTAGACATTATTCCAAACCTAAGTTGCAACAATTATTCTAGGTTGCTCGTAGAAGTTCTTACGGCATATCCATCATTCTCATTATACATCATCCAACTCAAGGTGAGTTCATAGCCCCACTTTCTATTGTTTAACTATTTTACAAACCCTTGGGGGGAATACATGCTATTATTTTTCTACTCGAACACAATGCTTTCTACTGTATGCTATTCGACTATGTTTTATTATCACTAAGTAACATCCTTGCCAAACCAAGATCCCTTATTATGAACCATTTAATCACTTGCGAGGGTTACTTGCGAGTGAGCGCGAATATTGTGAATAGGCCTATTGGGATTGATGAATCCCATTTGTTTTGACTAAGTTCAAACAAATGCATTAATATTTGAGACATTAGGTATGACGGCAAAGTACCTACCGGGATAAATCTGCCGATCGATATTGGTACATGTTAACGTTTTGGTGTCATAAGCTTAGTGAATTAATAACCTTTCCGGGCATATAACAACGTAGCCCATCTTTGTTTTCTAACTATGAGTGTGAGTCTTTAGCTCACACTACGATTATTGTGTTCAACGATTTAACTACCAACACATTGTGTTCAAACATTAAACAAACTCTATGAATATCACTCAACCTTTGTGTTGACCTCTCAAGCATGTATTTTAGGTTCATGACGATCAAGGATGGCACGGAAGGGCACGGATACTCAAGAAGGCTATAAATTTTATTATCATTCAAAAACTCATTTAATGTAAATTGTAAACATGGAACCATTTGGGACCTCATTTTGTAATCTCTGATATTTATACATTTTGAATGATAAATCTTTTAAAACGACTCAATTGGAGTTCGTTTTCTATTATTGTGACTATTGTGCCGTCGAGTAACACCCAGTTTGAATTCCGCTGCATCCATGAATTGGGGGTGTTAAAGATTGGTATCAGAGCCATGGTTATAGAGAAACGGGTCTAATTGAGACCTAAACTATAACTACACTACAAGCAAAAACATTTTATAGCCTTCCGATCTTCGTGTCTTGCATCCTCCAGACGATTATGGACTTATTAAGCATTTTATGCTACATGAACATATAAGTATATTCATATATACACACTAGGCATTTTACACTACACGAACAAATACTAGTATATTTATATATACATTCGAGTTATTTTCAGTCATTTTATCTAAACATATCTGCGTATGCCTATTCTAGGGCATTTCGACACAACCACATTCTCCCAATCATGTTCCTACTCCAACATTTTATGTCCAAGATATTGTAACGAATTACGATGGTCTTTTCTATTTCCCGGACATTGTATGATACAATGGTCTTAATCATTTCTCAAATGTTTTGAGTCACACAATGGTCTAACCTACTTCCCAGACATTGTGAATTGCACAATGATCTAATCTACTTTCGAGACATTGTGATTTGTGCAATGGTCTCTGGAATTATTCCACCACCTCATCAATATCATTTCATATGATATCAAAAACCCATCACAATCTATCGATTTCCAAACAAGAAATATGAGATTTCTAAAGGACAAACTAATCCATCATCGACAAAAGCTGAACTTTCTCTACATTCATCAAAGTTTTCTTCTAAAACCTTCATTGTTAAAAGTTCGTGATCCTGGCCAAGCATGGACTATTTTAGAACTACTTAAAACTTCCTTTCCACACACGTATCTATCCGTACTATTTTCTATGCAATGGAATGTGAAAACATAGGTTACAAGTCTTGTATGGGCGGGACTTGCAACTGAAGGGTTTGACATCGCCTTTGTTTAGTGGACAGTTTCCCGAAAGCAACGGACATATCACAAGTATACCTAATTTAGGTATTTGAAAATTTTATCGAACCTTGGCTAAATATAGACTAGTCACCTATATTTAATCTAGGGACAGTGGAATATAGTCTGACTAACTATATTCGACTTAAAATTTTCAAATACTGAGAATAGTTGTACTAGGGTTATGTTCAGGTTAATTTCCTACATGAACTCGATAAACTACCAGAATTCATTAAAACAATCTAGAGACACGATAGTGTCTTACCACTCAGCGAAATCTTAACACCTTATTTCTACTACCTATTTCTAAAAGTTTTCATTTATGAGATAATCCGAACTACTATCTTGGGATAGTTATCAATTCTTCTCTTTATCCCTTAGAAGTACTATCCTGTTTAGGTCCTAAGGATACCATTCCGTCATAAACCTTTAAAATTTCTTAAAATTTTAAAGCAAACTTGACATCTCTACCAGTATTAATGTTAAGCATACACTACACACTTCTGTTCATCAACATATCACATTATTATCTTCACAACCGTTGCAACCACAAGCTCATTAACAGATCTTGATGCACTTTTAAAGCTCAAATCATCCTTAGCTACACCACAAGCACCCTCATCAGCTTTACAAGATTGAATATTCATCTTGTACTTTTGGAACACCAGTATCATATCGTAATACACTACCTTGTAACTCACCAGCTAAGTATGAAGTCAATAAACACTAGGTACAACAACAGATTACCTACTAGGCTATAATTGCAATTACTATCCCCATTTCTGTTTGATTGCAACTACTATATCAATTCCTATTAATATTCGGCTGCTATATCAATTTCCTTTGATATTCGACTATTACCATACACTGAAACGACAAAATCAAACTACATCACCGGTAATCCCAGACTTTAGTCCTCATAAGTAACCACACCTCTTCATCGACACCACTCCAACATATAACACACATAAAACTTCGGGACGAAGTTCCCCGTAAGGGGTAGAGACAGTAACAATTCGCAATTTCAGGTTAATTTCTATTCCCGAAAATTTTCACTATTCACTTTTACTATTCATTTTCCCCGAAATTTTCCCGAAACTTGATTTTTGTTTCTTGGCCTCGAGTGATAAATCATTTCCATGGCAAATTAAAAGTTTGACACTCGTCAGATCATTTTCGTGAAAGTTAATAAGGAATTACACGTTTTAGGGTAAAACGTCATTCAAAAATTCTACGCAGAACGAAACTCGACCGCGTTAAGTGACCCCGCATCAGAAAAATGTTTGACACACTCATGATTTATTTGAGAATTAATCATGACTGTGAAAAATATGACCAAAATAAGCCTCGGCCGTGAAAAACTGGAATTTTCAGTTTTTAAGCGTTTTTACTCAGCCGTAACCTTAGCCTATACCTGCACCGCATTTCTAAGACGATTTAAGTTTTCAACTTATTAGAAAAAGTCAACATATTTTTCCCTCCTCCTTTGACCAAAAATCATTCCTTGATTTTATAAGTCATTTCTTGATTTTTAGGCTTACGGTTTGATGTCTAAAAGACATTTAATACCAACCGACACTAGACTGAGCCCAGTCTAGACATTATAAGTCATTTTAAATCATTTTTATCCTATTAGAAAAGTAACATTTTACTTTTCTCAATTTTACGCAATATTCGTACGTTTTACGTATTGCGCGTTTTAGACCCGTGTTTCCAGTTTTAGCAGGGTTTTAGCACCCCAATGGAACCTACCACTCATTTTATATTTTCTTATGGAGTATTTTAACAAGTTTAACCATTCTTCCAAGTTTCGTATTTTTACGATACCCGGTTTTACGTTTTGTGACGTAACAACTTACGGTTAGCATTTCACGGAGTCAAAACTTACTATATAAGCTAGGATAATATCTTCCAAAGTCCAACCCTTCCTCCCCAAGCTTGAAAACCGCCATAGGGGGGGGAGTCATCCCATATGTGGCTTAATCTTGTGCTTAAGGCCTTAAGATGGTTACAAGTGTAAAACTTGCCATGGAAGTGTTGACAAGTCAATGCTTTCTAACCTCCTTAAGCTCATATAAATACCCCCTCCCCCCTTTGTTGCCGTCCACACCACACACCAAAACCACACACACTTAGCTTTATTTCTTCTAAATTCAAGCAAGATTCAAGAGCAAGTTCAAGTATAGAAACCCTAGCTTGGTTTTAGGTACTCAAAACACTTCCAAACCTCATATACTTTGGTGATTTCTCTTGAGTTTGAATCCACTCAAGTCACCTCAACTTTCATCATCTCTCTTTCAAGAATACAAGTGTAGAAAGATTGCTTGAAGTGAAGTAGGTTGAAGCTAAAGTCTATCAAAGTCCTATCCTTACATGTTAACTTCCTTTCTTTATTTGAAAGCCAAAAGTTGTAAGCCAAACCCTAACATGCTTCTTGTTAAATATCATGTTCATGTTATTTACATATTACTCATGCTATATTATGTCTTGTATTCATGTCCATGATGTATAAAAGTGAGTAAAACAAGTTATTGTATATGATTGTTAAGACAAGTTATTAAAACAAGTAAACTAGTGACTTTCTTGGTATAACCTGATCAAAATGGTAAAACTATGATATTGGACACTTACTTACTGTTATAAAGGACTTCAAAAGGAAAACATAGCAATTTGAATCACTTAAAATGAGTACACGAGTCAAAAGTTATGGCCATAAGAAGTTAGCGAAACCAAAACGCCGAAACTGCCGATACCTACTGTTTTGCATTCTGCCATTTTGAAAGTCACCCTTCTGGTCCGATTCATCAAAAAGTTAAAACACGAAAGTTATCCGGAACGACGTTTTCATTCAGTCGCAAAGAAGCTTAAGCCCTGAAAACGCTTTCCGAGTGATATTTTCTTCAAATTCTTAACAGCCCATTTTTAGACCAAAGTCACTATATAAAGGTTATGGTTTATATAGACCAAAGAGGTCTTATGACCTAGATTCAAGACCACAACCATGGCTAAAGCCAAGGTTGAGTCTCAAGACCATGGTAACAATAAACAAGGTCAAGGCGAAGCCATGACTAATGACCATATAAACATACCAAGGCGAAAACATAAAGTTAAGACCATATATACATACCAAGGCGAAAACATGAGCTAACGACCATATAAACTTACCAAGACAAATACATGAACTAAAGAGTTGGCGATAACTTGAACATACAATTTGGATCTACTTCATCTAAAGAACCATGAGATATTACAAGAAATTGTCATATAAGTTATAAGAAACTTACCCTAATAACAATCTTCATGTAATCATAAACTTTCCTAAGTTTATTCAAATATCGGACATGTAACTTTTCGGATCAAAACTTATATATATATATATACTTTATCAACTACTACAATAGTAGGGAGCCTCATGTGAGGAGTTCATTATGTAAGTCGTCGAGATGAGTTGTGGATTTACGAATTAAAGTGTCCTGGCTCCTCGAACGTTTACTACATGACTTCTGAATTATGTCGGCCCGAACGGTAGTAAACGATATATAAACTATACATGTTTCATGAATCATTTCTTTTCAAAGACTTACACGATACATTGTACCACATCATGGACTAAGTGCAAGACATATATTGGCATGTTTATGTTTCCTTAGACATTATTCCAAACCTAAGTTGCAACAATTATTCTAGGTTGCTCGTAGAAGTTCTTACGGCATATCCATCATTCTCATTATACATCATCCAACTCAAGGTGAGTTCATAGCCCCACTTTCTATTGTTTAACTATTTTACAAACCCTTGGGGGGAATACATGCTATTATTTTTCTACTCGAACACAATGCTTTCTACTGTATGCTATTCGACTATGTTTTATTATCACTAAGTAACATCCTTGCCAAACCAAGATCCCTTATTATGAACCATTTAATCACTTGCGAGGGTTACTTGCGAGTGAGCGCGAATATTGTGAATAGGCCTATTGGGATTGACGAATCCCATTTGTTTTGACTAAGTTCAAACAAATGCATTAATATTTGAGACATTAGGTATGACGGCAAAGTACCTACCGGGATAAATCTGCCGATCGATATTGGTACACGTTAACGTTTTGGTGTCATAAGCTTAGTGAATTAATAACCTTTCTGGGCATATAACAACGTAGCCCATCTTTGTTTTCTAACTATGAGTGTGAGTCTTTAGCTCACACTACGATTATTGTGTTCAACGATTTAACTACCAACACATTGTGTTCAAACATTAAACAAACTCTATGAATATCACTCAACCTTTGTGTTGACCTCTCAAGCATATATTTCAGGTTCATGACGATCAAGGATGGCACGGAAGGGCACGGATACTCAAGAAGGCTATAAATTTTATTATCATTCAAAAACTCATTTAATGTAAATTGTAAACATGGAACCATTTGGGACCTCATTTTGTAATCTCTGATATTTATACATTTTGAATGATAAATCTTTTAAAATGACTCAATTGGAGTTCGTTTTCTATTATTGTGACTATTGTGCCGTCGAGTAACACCCAGTTTGAATTCCGCTGCATCCATGAATTGGGGGTGTTACATTTTACAACGAAATAATCTTTCATATTTAACTTTTGGTAGAGTTTTGAAAATAAGTAATTTGGCTTTAGTGTTTTTATCAATATTAGTTTGAAGATTATTATATTGATTTTCAAACTCTATTTTGGTTGGTTTAAGATCACCAATTGAAATGATATGCCAAAGATCAAGATCTATTGATTTCACATAGTTTTCAAATTTGTTTTTCCATTCAAGAAAATGATCATTTTCAAATAACGGTGGTTGTTGTGCAAATATCCCTTCTACATATTTTTCAAATTCCATTGATCGTTGCAAGTTTTAAAATACAATCTATTTTAAAAATCTTGCTAGACGTAGCTCTTGATACCAATTGTAGAAAACTAGAAGGGGGGGTTGAATAGTTTTCCGTCTTTTTCGTTTCAATAAAAGTTTGCTTTCAAATAATTAATGGTAGTTTGTAAAAACCCTTTGAAGCTAAAGTATAGATACAAATTAATTCACATAAGTCATATAAATACTTCTTATTTAAAGTGTTAAATAGAAATTATAATTTCATATATTTCACTTAAATATGAGTTTGTATTTATATGTGTATATGTGTTTTAATGATTGTATATACTTTAATTTACTAATGTATAATTAATGTTTTGAATGGAGGCTAGTTTGATCTTTATGTGAAACCAATATATGCACAACACACAAGCAATTGTAACTATGAATGATATGCAAGTAAGTGATTAATCAAAGAGTGAGAGATGGAAAGATCAAACCGAGAGACAAAGGATTTATAGTGGTTCGGCTACAAGGACACCTTCCTTGCCCTACTCCACTCCCCGAGTCACCCACTCGAGAATTTTCTTCACTAGATCAAAAACCTCCTTTATGGCGGAGAAAACCTTACACACCAATTAGCACACCACAACAATATCACACCACAATCACAACTTCAACACAACTTCTTCACACCAATCTTCTTCACACCTAACTTCTACACACAAATCTTCTTCACACCTAACTTCTACACACCAATCTTCTTCACACCTAACTTCTACACACCAATCTTCTACACTTCAAATTTCTTCACAACTTTCTACTTTGCTCCTAGCTTCTTCACAACTTAATACTTCCTAACTCTTTTTCTTCACGCCACTTGTTTCTTCACACCTTCACTACTAAGTCCTATCCCCTACCCCAAGATATATACTACTTCACAACTTCTAGGCTTCAAGGTCTTTTCAACTTCAAAGCTTCAATTTCTTTGTCTTCACAACTATCTCCACTTCAATATGCTATTACGACTTATATCTTCTAACACAAATCCTATCCACCTCTACTTCTTCACTACTAGTACTACTTCACACCTTCAATGGATCTAGATCCAATATCTAAATCTATCTAAACAATGTATACACAATGTTCACAAAGAAATAAATGATATACAAGATGAACTAAACAAACAACTTAGATAGCAAGATGATACTAAGTTGTAATACTCCTAGTAGAAGTATTCTTCTTTTTGCACTTGAGTGTTGAGGCTTGAATCACTTTGAAACAAAGATCAAAGTATATAAGATCAAAGGATTTTAAAAGATGGAGAGGGATGTTTAGATCAGAAACTTTTAGTACAAAAAGGTGAGGAAAAAATCCAGGTTTACGGTGGTATTTATAGGCAACAGATTCCGACAGAGGAGCGTGGCCGGTCCCCTTAAATCATGGCCGGCCCCCTTAAAATTAAGGGGACCGCCCTTTGTAATTAAGGGGGCCGCCCAGCTGAAACGGCCAAATTCTTTGTCTTTTAGTGGGGAAAGTTTATTTGGTGAAAAACTAACTGATTTTGGTTAAAAATTTGAATTCATATATTTAGTATGAATAAAACATTTTTCTTTATTACCAAAAGTGTTTTTCAAAAATATATAATATGTTTATATAATTAAGTAAACTTTGTAATACTTAATTAAACTTTCCTTTGATCTTATAATGCTTTAATCACTATGTTTATTCATACCTTAAGTGATTAGATGGTGAAAGTGATTATTAACTACTAAATACTTGTTTACGTCATTATATTTGATTTAATGTGTTTTCGTTTTGTGATCATCAAAACATAGAGATATCGAAAGATATGAATAACGTTTTTAGTCATTTATTTATCTCAACACATACGAATGCTATTAAGAAATTCAGAAGTGTATAAAGACTCGTCAACATTGAAATCCACATCCGTATTGCTTACTGAATCCGAACTATATAATATACGTTCTTCTCCTGGTATCATAGACAACATATGTTTGTTAACTTTATCCACTTCGTCATGTGTAGGAGCGAGTATGGCTCTTTCTTGGAAATAAGCCGGGGTCCATAAATTAGCCATTATGTTAGGATAAATATGTTGCGTAACAGCATGGACATGATTATCAGAATCTGGAATAAGCATATCCTTATGAAATTTAACAACAGCTTCACCATCGTTAGCTCCACCAACTTTTCCATCACCTATGTCAAGAATCCAATCAGCAAACTCTTTGGTTTCTTTAGATTGCGCGGGATCGCTGTCTACACGTAATCTCATATTCACAATTAACCGCAATACTGTACAATGTTGCCAGAGGTATGACGCATTTACTGAGGAGTGTACAACATCGTGCCTACTGCCATTAGGTATTACAGGGAGTAGTTGTCGAAAATCACCACCTAATAATATTACCTTGCCACCAAAAACCATGTCTGCAGCAGACGGTGTTTCAACTGATACTATATCACGCATAGTCCTGTCAAAAGCTTCAAAACAGTATCGTTTCATCATAGGCGCTTCATCCCAAATTATAAGCTTAGCCATTCGTAACAGTTCGACAAGATCACTGTCGACACTTATAGAACACATAGAGTCTTCAACAACATTAATAGGAATTGCAAATCGAGAATGAGCGGTTCTACCACCTTCTAGCAAAAGAGCTGCTATACCACTGGATGCCACATTCAATACTATTTCCTCATTTGAACGTAAATATGCTGTCAACGTTTTGTACAAATAAGTTTTGCCAGTTCCTCCATATCCATAAACGAAAAACATGCCACCTTCATCTTTATTTACGGCATCTATAACAGTTGCATACACTCCTTTCTGTTCATCAGTTAAACTACCATATAATGTTTGATGCTCAATTATAAGTTCCGGAACATCATAATTTAGTTCATCATATACCATACGGTTGTATCCAGCCATTGTGTATAATTCATCCGGACATGGAAAGTTTACTATTTTCTGCAAACTCCTTCCGTTGCTAAGCAACAAATCTTCAATGTAAGTAAGACAAATGTTTTCCCTTTGCTTATCCGATAGCTCAAGTTCTGTGACAAAGACGTAAAAAATATAGTTTTTTAAATACGTATACATAAAAAAATCATTGTCATTTAATGGACAGTACAAATTATAAACATTTATGTAATACACATTGATATAGAAATGCAGTTAATATGTACATATAATAGGATATAAATTAAAGTAGTTACCAAGATGATTATGTCTAAGTCGTTCAATACGAAGAACATCTTCAGCCATTAAATGCCAAGTCTGCTCCCACACGTACTCCGGTCTCGACATGCTGTCTGTTAGTATAAGCTTAACAAAGTAATCGCGAAGATAGTCAGCCATACCCCACTCACTGGCTTCGAAAAGACCATCAATGTACTCTTTGTCTTCTTCTAACAATCCACGGGCGTAGCAAGCTTCTTTGAACGTGGCATACTGTACATCATCATACTCCCGGAGTTTTTCAAAAGTAGTGGGACCTCTTACTTTATTTAATAAAATGCGCATGTAAAAGAGTTCACCCCACGACGGTGGAACATGATGAATACGGCCGATGCTAACTCCTCTTTTTCTTTTGGTCCATACTCTATCATCTTTATTCCACACAAAATATTTTGGAATTTCTACGTACAACAGCGTTTGCGCAAGTTCATCAGTCTGATTCGACTCCATACACTTTAAAAACTTAGTTGTGTTTTCCGATTCCTTTTCTAAAGTAAAGTCAATGCTTTCTGATTCATCAAAAACAACAGAATGCTCATTCGGCAAATGGAACGGTAACCGTTCTACAGCCGGATATCTGTGATGTATGTCAAACTTAAATACTCTCCAGGCTGCTTCACAGGCAGACAAATACCGACAGTCTAAGAAATCTTTTACTTCGTCTTTATCTTTTTCTTCAATGGCGGCCGTTATCCTGTCCGGACCCTTGTTTATGTATTTAAAGAGATACTTTATGGAACCGAATTGGTTGCACCACTCTACATTAATATGAGCTTGATATTCTCTAAGTAACCTTGGGTTATAAGGAACAACATTGCCGTTATAAAGTTTTGCACCACTCTTTGTAACTGACCTACTGTTGTCCGGACGTTTGTAGATAGCATATCCACTTTCGTCTATAAAAGTACTCTCATTAAAAGATTTAGGAAAATTCTTTGAGCACTTATTGCCAACCATGCACGGACAGCTCTTATGCTCAGTACCGCACGGTCCGTGAATCATGAATTCTTTGACAAGAGTGTAAAGTTCCGGGTCAGTATCCTTATCTGGTATTTCAACAGAAATGCACCGATCAATGTCTACCGGATTCCTAAGCTTGTAGTCGCTCTCTAACTAAATTAACAAATGACAATGCGGCAATCCACGCTTTTGGAATTCTATCGTGTAAACTTCTGCATTTACAAAATAACATGAGAATGAATATTATGTAATTACATTTGAATATGATGTGTTCACAAAGATTTAAATATGAATACCTGCTTTAACTTTACCAAAAATATGTTTCTCTTTAATATCTTTTAAAAGATTATCAAGCTTTATCTTGAAAACTCTTGTGAGTACATCTGGTCGATCTTCGGTGCTCAATCCCCTTTTCCGTAAAAAACGCGTAATTTCTGGCCATTTAGGATTGCAGGTGAATGTTATGAAAAGGTCCGGATATCCATAAAACTTGCATAACGCCATCGCATCCAAATAGTTTTGCATCATGTACCTGGGACTGCCAGTAACGGATGATGGCAAAAAAAATTTTGTTACCACGTACCTTGTTTTGATCACCTGATGATTCTGCTATTGCTTCTAAGCGAGCATATGTTTCGCTTCGTAGATTCTTATTTTTTTTTACGCACATACCTCATTCGTTCTGCCTCTACCATCATATAGCCATCAACCAAAAATTGTTGAAAAAGCTTTTTACTATTAAGTACAGTAGAAAACACTCCTGGCCTATCCTGGATTCGATGCGCAAACCATTCTCTCATAGTAACCCTTGTTCTCTGTTTTTCCGTAGTATCTTTCATAACATGCGAGTGGTATATATCTGTCCTATACCCATCCTCTGCATACGGAAACAAAATAGGATACTGAAGCGGGAGGTACTCAACATGTAGTTCACTAATCCTTTTTGTATTTCCATCATGTTTGTGTAATACAATATCTCTTTCGTTAGAATCGAAATCACCTATAATAAGAGCAGTTGTCGGCTGTTGGCAAATCATATTCTCTCCCGTCCTTTGCTCTTTTACCTATGAGTCTGAGTTTTATACCGTCATCAGACGAAGCAAACCTCTATCCAGCCATACGGAATTGCTCTACCAACGGATTATTTTTGTCAAGCATATTCTTAAGTTCCTTTGTAAGTTGGCGGTCAATTTCTTTGTTTGATGAAGCATGTCGTTCAGTATCATTACTGCAATTGTTTTAGAAAAAATATTAGAACAATTAAGGACAAACATACATGTAAAGAGTCATAAAAAATTGTATCTAAAATAATTTCATATATTTTACCTAACAACATTGATTCTGTTTTGTATTTCATTGGCCGTATCAAATATGTACAACTGTGAGAATTTAGGCGGGTTGTCTGGCTTAGGCATTAGCGTTCCAGCAACGTGATAGTTTTCACCATGCAATCTAAAACAGTAAGGTCCTCGTCCTTTGTTAACGGTATGATCTATTTTTCCACCCATAGATGTAAAGGCAAACATTGAATTGTATCTCCTGATGTTTTCAAGGAACGTAATTGCTCTTTGGATGATCTTTCGTGAAAAGATGCTTCAATAACGGAGGTGGACTTTTCAATGCAACAGGTAATTTAACTTTACCTCACATGCAGTAGATAGAGTAAGCATCGTCATTTCCATTTGTTGATCCTCTTTTACTTTCATTTAGCCAAAGCAATGCACGACACGATTTACACTGATAAATGGGATCTCCATGATCTATGTAATCTGTAAAAGATATAAAGAACACCGCAAACGTTGTTTAATGAAAGTTAGATAAAATATTAAAAAAAGTAAAAAAATTTACATCATTCAAATTTATCAAATTATAAATACCTTTTGATATACCAACAGTATGATCTCTTGTAGCATCTACATCGTCATCGACATAATCATCAACAGACACATGCGAAGCATCATCCTCCATGTTTGAATCGTCATTTAAATCACCATTCAGATTATCATTATTATCAACACAAGTTGCATTGTCATGCGTATCAACAATGGGGGAAAACGAAGTACCTGTAATGTATACTCTCGTATTGATATCATATAATTTGTTTAAAAAAACTTACATATACATAAATTTTAATTTAACATACCTATATCAAATGGTACAGGGGTCAAGTCTTTAAATTTTGAACGTGTATTCATCATCGTCTTCGAGCCTATAATTAATTAAAATAAGATGAAACCATTTTGTTATATAGTTTGAGATTTATTTAGTGAATTATAACATGTAATACATATAACGATAACACGAAAAGGAGTAATGTAAACATACTCGATACAATACGCTGGAGTCTTGTTACAGGAGCACCTTGTCTCAAAGAAAATACAGTAGGTAGTTGGTCTATTATTGTACTACGCGGAATAGCTGCATCAATCAGTATAAAGATTAGTAAATACACGTGTATTGTATATTTTTTTCATACGTAATGAGACATTTGAAAGGATATAATTTATATTAAGAAATAACTTACAACTATTTAAGTTCACATTAACAGATGGAGGCGTTTCAAATGCAAGATCATCATTTGCAGCATATGATGTTCGATTCAATGAGTCGTCCGGGGATATTATAACATTACTTTCACAGACATCATCATTTGCTACTTTATCAAGAACTGTTGTTGCAACAGATTTCTTGCGAGGTCTTCCTCTAGGTCTAACTTTGTTAGTATCATCACATGATGTTCCACCTGACCAATTAAATATTGGTCAACAAATTGCAATATGATGTAAACGTAAGATAAAGATATAAGTATTAGCATATCAAAATTTACTTTGAGTAGCAATTTCTTTGCGCGGCCTTCCTCTTCCTCTAGGTTTAATTGGATTAGTATTACTGACGGATTCAGGTACGTTGCTTACATATATATTTTCTTTGTTGCTATTACCTGTGGGGAAACGAACATTTTTGTGGTAAACAGTACGGAATAACAAATATAAACATTATATATATACTAAAAAAATAATGTTATAAAAAGATTAAAAATAATAATAATAATAATAATAATAATAATAATAATAATAAGGATACGCTTACTCGTTTTATCCAGTTTTGGTCGTCCAGTCTTTTGTAAAGGTGGTATAGATTTATTTAAGGTGGAGCTATGGGTTACACTTGTGACTGATATTGTAGAAAGTGGTTCGTTAACATGAACAACTGATGATTGTTTATCACATATACGTGACTTTTTAGACTGTAATATTAGGTCACCGCGTTCCTCTCTATTATACGAACCTGTAATTGAAAAAAGCATCGAGTGCACAAAAAGATGATGTAAACAAAAAGAAGTTGACAATAAACATAGACATTAATGGATTTAAAACTTACATGTATCATCAAATCTAGGACGTCCCCCCTTTCGGTTATATAATATAGATTTACGAACAGACGAACTTTCGTTTACAAATCTATCACTAGATGTGGGAGGTGTGGTTTGATTAGGGAAGTTTACCAATCCTTTGTCCAAAAGACGGGATTTTTTTGGTTGATTCAAAACGTTAATGTGTCCTTCACTAACAGAAGAGCTTGAAATGCCTTAAAAACAAAATAAATATGTTTAGAATAGTAATGAAGCAATAAGAACAATAGGTTAATATACATGTGTTAAAATATATATCACCTAGAGATGTCTTTGGGTGAAACACATTAGTATCTGCCGAACGTTTGTTAGATATAGCCAATTGAACACGGCTACTCATGTTCTTAAGACTTGATGTTCTCGCATCGTTATTAGTACTATTTAACGATTCAGAAATATAACTATTCAAACTACTGTTATCTTTCTCTAATATTATCGGAACATCAGGATTTGTTTTCAATTTCGCGTTTTTGTTTCTGTAATCATATATTCCTGCATCGTTATATGATGGAACAAAATTAATAAAATAATAATGATGATAACAATAACAATATATAAGTAATCATAATATTAATAATCGGAACATATGATAACAACATGATATGTTTTACATATACATTAATAAGAATAAGAATAAAGAAACCATACTTGAAGAAGTACGACTCGAATTTGTTTTCGGTATTTGTGAATTAGCACGAAATCCATTGCCCTGATCATTAGAATCCTCCATCGAGCTGTATATAGCGATCTCTTCTCTATGTTGTTACATTCGACATTCATGCAATTCAAAAATATTTTGAGACGTTTTTTAGTGTGTTTGAATTGGTAGATGGATCATTCGAAATTTCAAATAATTTTAAAATGATCCATTATTATAGGAAATAATTTGGTAGATGATTTTGTACATTTTAAAAAGTGTTATGAATTATTATTTACGTTGACATATACATTAAATAATTTTGTTAGTTGTATTTTTGTTGTGTGGTATACTCAGTAAAAAGTACCAAGACGGATGAAATACAACTAACAACTACGTATGGGATTGCACCAGGCTTTACCTCTCAAGGGATCTTGAGAAGCTTACAACCCCCACCAGGCAGTGTACCTGATCGTTGTAGTATAGTATAGTGACAAGTACCGGGGGATTGATCGTTCAGCTAGGAATAGTGTCGCTAGGATTAGAAAACCTAAATACTAGTTCTAGAGATGAGGGATGATTATTTTTGTATTTTTATATTTTTTAGAAAGCAAGTAAAAATCTCGGGTTTGAAGGATTTGGGCGGAATTAGTTGCTAGTCAACTAACCCAATACTAAAGATGCAATCAAAATAAAATACTAGAAATAAAAATAAACTAAATTAAACTAAGGTTGTGAGCAATAAGTGGAGAAATTGTGTTTACTTAGATTTCACTACTCCCTAGATATCTTTTACACGTTAATTACTTGTTATAGTTGCGTGGATGACGGATTGTATTCCTTAATACCATTCATGGGGTGGCGCACTTAATTCCCCAATCCTATGAGTGCCTACTTCACTCCTATGTCGAGTCGGCTAAGAAGCTCCTAACATGGGATCATTAGAATTTACTCATGCATTAAATACAACCAATAAAACCTAGTGCACGTCAGTTCATGTTTCCTAAGACGTTCAAGCATGTTACCATTTGGAGATCTGCCAGTTTTCTTAAGCCTAACATCGAAATCATTGATCTAATACAACCATAAACAAGTAATCAACACATAATTAACATCTAGGTTTCATTAGATCTAAGCAAACACAAGATAGATCTAGCCTAGCATGGTGGAATTAAGACAAGAACAAGATATAGACAACCAACACATAGACATATTGATTGAATTAGAAGAACACTTATCTTAATTACACATGAAAGGGTTCAAGGGCTGAAAACCCTTGAAAAACCTGTAAAATTCGTAATAGGTTCGGCCCTAGGGTTTCTCCAAAACTTCTCTCTTTTATGAATGAAAATTAGAAAACTATATATAGGAAATAGAGGCTGACGGCGTCAGGACCAAATAGGTGACGCCGTCATCTCGTCGCCAAAATACTTCTCGGACTGCCTTGATCTACATCTGACGCCGTCATGTGTTATGGTCTTCCAAGCCGTCACGTGTTTTACTCTTGACGCTCTACTTGTGACGCCTTCATGTTTGTACTGGGCCATCATGCAATTTCCTCTTGACGCCGTCACCTACTGTTCCCAGCAAGGAAAATTAAGACTTTGGCGTTTTCTTCACTTTTATGCTCCAAAAACGTCCGAATTGCTTCCTTTTCCAGATTTCTCTCGCAAAGTACCTAAAATCACAAAAGGAACGATTTAGGGCAATATTTGATCAAATAAATTCAATTCCGGGCTTAAATGACCCCCTAAAAGTGGTTCATTTTTCGCCTCATCATATACCCTTACACTTGAGATTTGCTTGTCCTCAAGGAAATGTGCTTTTATTCTAATCAAAATACAATTTAGGGGTCATTTAACACTAATATAAAAGTAATTACAACAAATAATCATTCCACTAAAGACCAAAGACAAGCACGGAGGTCATACACTAGCACCTCACAAATAGTGTTTAGATACTCACATCTCTCGGGTGTAATAAAGTATAAATTACAATATGGAAACGGAAGATATCTCTCACTACCTGTCATAGCAAAATAGATTACCATAGGCTTGGGAAAGGATCAAACCTCCACCACATGGCGTAAGCACCTAGGATAAACTATCAAAGAGGTCTTTTAAAGGGTTGTAACGTTAGGTATAGGGATATGAAATACACGGTTTTGTTGGATATAGGCAGTCTTTACTGGTGGCGAGTTAACAATCTTGGTCAATTACATGTACAATATGGCGTTGCTAAGCCAAGACTAGACTCGACTTAAGCTAATAAATGAAAAATAACAAAAACATAAAATAAACATAGAATGAAACAGGATGGTAGTCCGTATGTTTTTTTCTCTTTTTCCTTTTTCTATTTTTTTTCTTTTTTTTTCTTAATTTTTTTTTTCGATTTTTTTTCGATTTTTTTTCGATTTTTTTTTTTTTTGCATACACTCTTACCCTACCATCCAAAATAATACATCGTAGGGAATGTAAATTCCCCTTACACTTGAATTTTTACATACTTTACAATAAACTAATCTAATGACTCGAATTAAGAAAATCAAAACACTTGGAGTACTTTTAAGATTAACATACATATGGGGGTAATATATGATGTTCTTCCCCATTACTCCATAGAATAAGTACTTTACCCATGAGTCCCAATCGTCCCAAAACAATATGTACAAGGATATGACTCGACTTAGCAACCATGTAATCAATTAGATAGTTAACTTAGGGTTTAACAAATAACAATAATGCACTAAAAATGAGCGCATACACGGAAGGCTAAGGCGATTTGGGTGTACATTTAAGTGGGGTGCAACAAATTCTTCCTTTGAGTAAGATGCTTAAAGTTAGAAACGAAAAGATAGGCTCGGAGGGGTGTACTAGGGGTATCGTGTACTAAAATTGAGTACAACGCTAAGGTGTGGGAAAAATTAGTTGACTTAACTAGCCATGTAATATGACTTAAATGGTCAAGTAATTATGATACGGGTTTAACACAAGGGTGATCCTAATGCCTCTTATCATGTAGTAAATCCTACTACACGAATGTAGTCTCACTAGCGGTCTCGGGATGGATCACTAACGCAAGTTCTAGAATCTACATACTACCGGTACACTCATAAGCACTAATAATGAATGCTTTTCCTATCAAATCTAAATGCGAACCTCACATATTTGGGTGGAAAATTTTTCTGAAAGTACGGTTATGTGCTAGTCATACAATCTCCTATCCATGAGACGCTTGCTATGGCTAAAGTTTCACTCCTAAATGTTGTAAAAAAATTTAAATTTGGCGCTAAAATTGCACTAACAAGTATTTCTCATAGTTTTATTACACATCTACCATTAAACAAAACAAACTCAAGCGAAAGTGTACATGTAAGGTATCATCATTTTACCCTCCCCTTACACTTAAGATGAACATTGTCCCCAATGTTCAAGTAAAGAATGCAAAAGTGAAAAAGTAAAAACGAATGAAATCAAATACTCCCCTGATTCGCTCGGTATGGATAATAAGGTGGCCAGGTTAAATCTTCCTCCAAGAAAATGAACAATCAAAGCTTCCCTTCCAGAATATAAATCATCTTCTTGTCATACATAACCTGTAAATCCTGAGAAAACAGACAAGGCAACCTCGCATAAAATCGGCGGCAATCTATATAAGTTACTAAACCCTAGAAAACAAAGTAAGATATAATGTTTGTGGAATGAAGTTTGCAGATTTCCTGGAGATTATAAAACTTAATAATTCAACAAAAACCGTAAGACTCCTTTAGAAAAATAAAACCGGTAAAATTTCCAGATTTTTACACGTGACGCCGTCAAGAGTAATCTCGTGACGCCGTCAGAAGTGACCTGCAGAAATTCTTATGTTAAGTTTCCGGAAAATTTCTGGAAAAACTTGGTCCTACTTCCTGGAAAATCCTGTAAAACTTCATTATGACTTAATACAAGCATTTGACTCTAACAAATACGAATATACATGTTCACTTAATATTGTGGAGAATCATGATCGGTTTATTTCTTAAAAACATATTTGGGGTTTCCCCTTACACTTATCTTTTGCAAAAATACTTTTAGGTGGAGTTAAGACTAGGCCAAAACAACAAAGTATAAGTATTTCCACTATTTAATTTAGAAACATGATCTACCAACAATAAAAATAAAGCATGCATACGGAAGCAAATAACAAACAAACAAAATAAAATCACATAAAGCATGGGTTGCCTCCCAAGAAGCGCTTTTCTTTATTTACGAGTCTTGTAGCTAGACTCAATGTCATGGGTTACTACGTGACCTCATCATCAAACGTCACATCCTCCTCACTAATCATTTCATTGTTATTTTCTTGATAATGTTTTACACATTGTATGTTAACAGTAAATTCCCTACCTTCATCGTCTAATAACACAACGGCTCCAGTTTTAGAGGAATTTTTCACCGTAAACGGTCCATACCATCTAGACTTGAGTTTTCCCGGAAATAATCTCAACCGAGAATTGTACAATAGGACTTTGTCTCCCTCTGAAAATTCTTTGGGTTTCTTAATCCTCTGGTCATGCCATCTTTTTGCTCTCTCTTTATATGTGATGGAAGATTCATAGGCTTCTAACCTAAGCTCATCAAGCTCGTGTAATTGCAAGAACCTATTAGTTCCGGCAATTGTATAATCTAAGTTACATATTTTAAGCGCCCAATAAGCCTTATGTTCTAACTCTACTGGCAAGTGACACGCCTTACCATACACCATGCGAAACGGGGTCGTTCCAATAGGTGTCTTGTAAGCGGTTCAGAATGCCCACAAGGCTTCGTCGAGTTTAAATGACCAGTCTTTTCTATTTTGACTAACCGTCTTTTCAAGTATTCTTTTAATAGCCCTATTGGTGTTTTCGACCTGGCCATTGGTTTGTGGATGATAGGCGGTGGAGAACCGATGGGATACTCCATACCTCTTCATGACCTTTTCCATTTGTGCATTGCAAAAGTTGGTCCCCCTATCACTGATGAGAGCTTTAGGAATCCCGAATCTAGCGAAAAGCTTTTTCAGGAAATGAATAACTACTTTGGCATCATTGGTTCTAAGGGCTTGTGCCTCAACCCATTTTGAAACATAATCGATGGCAACTAAAATGTATTCGTTCCCCCTGAAGATGGAAAGGGTCCCATGAAGTCAATTCCCCAAACATCGAAGACCTCACATACTTGTATAAAATTCTGAGGTGCTTCATCCCTATGTGATATGTTCCCGGCCCGTTGACATGCATCACATGCCTGTACCATTTCTTTGACGTCACGGAAAACTGTGGGCCAATAGAATCCCGCATCGAAAATCTTTCGGGCGGTGGTGTTTATCCCATGATGCCCGCCAGAGGGACCAGAGTGACATTCCCTCATAATCTTTACTGCCTCACTTTCCAAAACACAACGTCTTATAATTTGGTAAGGACACCTTCGGAATAAAAATGGTTCATCCCAAAAGTAGTATTTTAACTGAGAAAATAACCTTTTTCTTTCGTATCTAGTCAGGTGTTCAGGAACGAGTCTGCTTGCGAGATAATTGGCAAAATCGGCGTACCAAGGCTCCAAATCAATCATTAACATGAGTTGTTCGTCAGGAAATGAATCCCTAATCTCACTTCTATCGTGCTTATCTAAGGGGTTTTCAAGACGAGATAGATGATCTGCGGCCAGATTTTCTGCCCCCCTCTTATCACGAATCTCAACATCGAATTCTTGTAGCAACAAGATCCACCGAATTAGTCGTGGCTTAGCATCCTGCTTCGCAAAAAGATATCGAAGAGCCTAGTGATCAGTGAAAACGACTGTCTTTGAAAGGACAAGATATTGCTGGAATTTGTCGAATGCGAACACTACGGCTAATAATTCCTTTTCGGTGGTGGAGTAATTCTCTTGAGCGGGATTCATGGTTTTGCTAGCTTAGTAAATAGGTTGGAAAAGCTTGTCACGCCGTTGGCCCAATACAGCCCCGACAGCGAAATCGCTAGCGTCACACATGATTTCAAACGGTTGCTCCCAGTTAGGTGTAATCATGATTGGAGCTTGTGTGAGCTCCTTTTTTAAAAGATCGAATGCATCCTTGCATTCTTGGGAAAAATCAAACGGAGCATCCTTCACAAGCAATTGAGTCATTGGCCGAGCTATTTTGGAAAAGTCTTTGATGAATCTCCGATAAAACCCGGCGTGCCCCAAGAAGCTGCGTATTGCTTTAACAGTCGTGGGGTATGGTAACTTAGATATAGCTTCAACTTTAGCTTGGTCCACCTCTATTCCGTTCCCTGAGATCTTATGCTCTAACACAATCCCTTCTTTTACCATGAAATGACACTTTTCCCAGTTTAACACCAAGTTGGTTTCCTCGCAACGTTTAAGCATCTTTTCTAAATTAGCAAGACAACGGTCGAAGGAGTTCCCGAAGACCAAAAAGTCGTCCATGAACACTTCCATGTTGTCTTCCATGAGTTCGTGAAAGATTGCGGTCATGCATCGTTGGAAAGTGGCGGGGGCATTACATAGCCCAAAAGGCATCCTTTTGTAGGCAAATGTTCCATAAGGGCAGGTAAACATGGTCTTTTCTTGGTCCTCAGGTGCTATGGGAATTTGAAAATACCCTGAGAATCCATCCAAGAAGCAATAGTACTCGTGTCCAGACAATCTCTTTAACATTTGGTCAATGAATGGTAAGGGAAAGTGATCTTTCCTCGTGGCATCATTGAGCTTTTGATAGTCAATGCATACCTGCCATCCAGTGACCGTTCTTTGGAGCACCATCTCACCCTTGTCATTCTTTACTACAGTCATTCCACCCTTCTTAGGTACAACCTGTACAGGACTGACCCATGGGCTATCCAAGATTGGGTAAATCAATCCTGCATCCAGAAGTTTGATGACTTCTTTCTTTACTACTTCCTTAATGTTGGGGTTCACCCGCCTCTGGGGTTGCACGGTAGGTTTATAATCTTCTTCCACGAGAATCTTATGTGTGCAAAAAGTTGAGTCAACCCCCTTAATGTCGGCTACACTCCATGCGAGCACTCCCTTATATTTCTTGAGGACCTCTAAGAGTTTACCTTTTTATTCATGTTCCAGGGAAGAGTTTATGATTACCGGCAGTTGGTCCTTTCCCTGAAGGAAGGCATACTCCAAATGGTTAGGAAGCTCCTTAAGATCTAACTCAGGAGGTTCGATAATAGATGGCTTAAGCTTGTTTTCGGGCTTCCGGAGCTCGAGATGCTCCGTTGCCTCTTGTCTAGGGTTGAAGGAGACTGCACCAACATCCTCCATCTTTTCCACCTCTAGCAAAGTCAGAGAACTCTCGTCCCGTAGCCAGCCTTCCTCGATTTGTTCATCGACACAGCTATCGATGACATCTGTGAGTTCATCGACCTCCCCAATGAAATAGAGCCGGTTAGCTGCTTCGAGAGAGAGATCCATAGAGTCCTTAATGTCGAAGGTTGTGCTATCGGTTCCCACTCGCAAGGTTAATTTGTCGTCATAAACATCAATGACTGCACGAGCGGTAGCAAGAAATGGTCTCCCTAAGATGATGGGTACCAAGTCATCCTCCTCCATATCCAGGATTACGAAGTCGACCGGGAATTGGAATTTCCCAACTTTGACTAGCATATTCTCGCATATCCCTACGGGGTACTTGACTGGTCTATCGGCTAGTTGGATGTTCATACGGGTAGGCTTTAATCCAGAGTATCCTAATTTAAGGAACATAGAGTGAGGCATGAGATTGATACTTGCCCCCAATTCGGCAAGAGCATTCTTGATTGATAGAGATCCTATGGAGCAAGGCAGGGTGAAGCTGCCTAGATCGTCTACCTTTTTTGGTAGCCCTCGATGGGTTACCACTGAGCATTCTTCCTCCAGGGTCACAAGACCCTCAAGTTTCTTTCGGTTAGCGAGTAGTTTTTTAAAGTATGCGCTATACTTTGGCATGTGATAGCAAGCATCAAGGAGGGGTATGGTGACAACCGAGTCTTTTAGGTATGACAAGAATCTTTTATTATCATTCTCAGTTTTCTGGTTCCTTAATCGGGATGGGAACGGGATTCTCACAGGTTGGTTAGGTGGGGTTGATGGGGAAGGGGTCATCAAGGGAGGTTGGTCGGGAGTCTCGCTGCCTACATCATCCTCCTCCTTGCGAGGCTTGTTTGGATCGGGAGTGATGGGGGACAAGCTTGGGTAAGGGGGTCCTTGGTCGTTGTTCCAGCTCGAGTGATTATCGCGAGCATGGGGTCTTTTTTGCTTACTGATGGCATTTCAAGGTTATCTAGGGCTGAGTTAAGCTTGTTGAAAAATTCTCCAATGTCATCCTGCTGCTCGTCAACAAGTTCATTAAGACCTTTCAATTGCAAGCCTTTTTCTTGAGTGAAGTGACCAAGGTCATCTTCAAAAGTGCTCCTGATTTCGAATTCAGGGCCTTTCTCTCCTTCTTTTCTTTTTACCAGATTTCCCCAGAGGGTGTAATCGTCATTTTGGTAAAAAGGCAAAAGGGAGGGATCAGCATAGATGTCACCTCCTGACAAGCATGCATGTTCAGTCGTGGCTATTCCTCCGCATTCTTCTACCTCATGCGGGCCCCCACAGTAGTCACAGATTAAGTAAGGATTCGAAAGTTGTTTAGATAGCTGCGACCCAGCTAGGTACTCCACTCTTTTGTGAATTTTTCTCAACCGATCTGAAGTGATTTCAGAAATGCTGACAGTTGACTCAGGTTCATCCCAAGTGTCATCCTGGTCTTGAGCATATTCTTCAATCCTATCCCATCCTTCTTCGGCACTAAGACTGGCCAATCTCCCTTTTCTAGATTGGTTGATTCCGTTTCGATCATTAGAGGAGACATTGTCGTAGAAGATTTAGACCAAGAGCCAAAGCTCAATGCCATGATGGGGAACTTGTCTTATTAAATCTTTGAATCTAATCCATGATTTATGGAAGGATTCGTCCTTCCCTTTTCGGAAACGGAGGATCCTATCTCTAAACGCTGAGGTTTTTCCAGGTGGAAAGAACTTCTCATAGAACTTGGATATGAGTTGCTCCCATGTGAAAATAGATTCAGAAGGAAGTTTATCATACCACTCTTGGGCTTTTTCATATAGGGTGAAAGGAAAGAATCGCAATCGGGACGTGTCTCTAGTAGCCCCATCCGTATGGAGGGCGTCTACTATTTTGAAGAAGTCTTTAATGTGTTGAATTGGATCTTCCTCATCTAATCCACAAAACTTACACACACTTTGGACAAGCCAAACATCGTTCGCATGCAAGACCTCATTGGTGTGTTCGTTTGGGTAGACAATGGCATTTGAGAAGCCACGAGGGGTTGGGGAAGAGTAGTCCTTAAGGCGCTTAGGAATGGGAGTTGTGGGGGTACTCATCTCGTTGTTGGGTTGGGAGCTAGGGGTTGTAACATGATTTTCTGAATTTTCTTCAGAAAGGGGTGCATCAAAATCGATGGCAACGCTAGATGGTTCAGGAGTTGAGTGAGATTGTCTTAATCTACGCATTTCTCTTTCGGGTTCTGCATAAGGCAAGACAAGGTTTCTAGTGGAACTACGACTCCTAGTGATCCTAAGGTTAGAGGATTCGTCGGTTGCCATGATGGCAGGTGGTGAAGAGTTACGAACAAAAACACAAAGAAATAAGATAGACTAAAGAAAACCTAAAAATAAAAATAAAATCTTACTAGAAAGGAATCTAGCAAGTAGACCTAATAAAAAGAGATTCTAACCTAGATAATAACTATTCCCCGGGCTGCGGCACCAAAAACTTGATGCGTAGGGATTGCACCAGGCTTTACCTCTCAAGGGATCTTGAGAAGCTTACAACCCCCACCAGGCAGTGTACCTGATCGTTGTAGTATAGTATAGTGACAAGTACCGGGGGATTGATCGTTCAGCAAGGAATAGTGTCGCTAGGATTAGAAAACCTAAATACTAGTTGTAGAGATGAGGGATGATTATTTTTGTATTTTTATATTTTTGAGAAAGCAAGTAAAAATCTCGGGTTTGAAGGATTTGGGCGGAATTAGTTGCTAGTCAACTAACCCAATACTAAAGATGCAATCAAAATAAAATACTAGAAATAAAAATAAACTAAATTAAACTAAGGTTGTGAGCAATAAGTGGAGAAATTGTGTTTACTTAGATTTTACTACTCCCTAGATATCTTTTACACGTTAATTACTTGTTATAGTTGCGTGGATGACGGATTGTATTCCTTAATACCATTCATGGGGTGGCGCACTTAATTCCCCAATCCTATGAGTGCCTACTTCACTCCTATGTCGAGCCGGCTAAGAAGCTCCTAACATGGGATCATTAGAATTTACTCATGCATTAAATACAACCAATAAAACCTAGTGCACATCAGTTCATGTTTCCTAAGACGTTCAAGCGTGTTACCATTTGGAGATCTGCCAGTTTTCTTAAGCCTAACATCGAAATCATTCATCCAATACA
Organism: Artemisia argyi; assembly: GCA_030686995.1. NCBI lineage: Eukaryota > Viridiplantae > Streptophyta > Magnoliopsida > Asterales > Asteraceae > Artemisia > Artemisia argyi. The sequence goes on along the minus strand of CM060709.1, from coordinate 43,401,651 downwards.
ACCATAAACAAGTAATCAACACATAATTAACATCTAGGTTTCATTAGATCTCAGGAAACACAAGATAGATCTAGCCTAGCATGGTGGAATTAAGACAGGAACAAGATATAGACAACCAACACATAGACATATTGATTGAATTAGAAGAACACTTATCTTAATTACACATGAAAGGGTTCAAGGGCTGAAAACCGTTGAAAACCTGTAAAATTCGTAATAGGTTCGGCCCTAGGGTTTCTCCAAAACTTCTCTCTTTTATGAATGAAAATTAGAAAACTATATATAGGAAATTGAGGCTGACGGCATCAAGACCAAATAGGTGACGCCGTCATCTCGCCGCCAAAATACTTCTCGGACTGCCTTGATCTACATCTGACGCCGTCATGTGTTATGGTCTTTCAGGCCGTCACGTGTTTTACTCTTGACGCTCTACTTGTGACGCCTTCATGTTTGTACTGGGCCGTCATGCAATTTCCTCTTGACGCCGTCAGGATGTTGCTCTTGACGCCGTCACCTACTGTTCCCAGCAAGAAAAATTAAGACTTTGGCGTTTTCTTCACTTTTATGCTCCAAAAACGTCCGAATTGCTTCCTTTTCCAGATTTCTCTCCCAAAGTACCTAAAATCACAAAAGGAACGATTTAGGGCAATATTTGATCAAATAAATTCAATTCCGGGCTTAAATGACCCCCTAAAAATGGTTCATTTTTCGCCTCATCAACGTACTACTGAACAAAGAATAATATCAATAAGTTGTTTAGTTACTATAAGATATGCACATACAAAAAAAAATAAAGCAACAAAAAAGTAATTATAAATAACTTACAATAAATATAGAGATGATGAATGGATGGATGGAATCAAAATTTCAAAATGAAAGTTCCAGTGAAGCGATGATGGATGGAAGTCTTTGAAATGGATGAGATCAAAGTAAAAGTTCAATTATTGGTGGAGTTAGAAATTATAAATACCAAACACAAATTTGTTGACTCCAAAGTCAACTTTAGCTTCATAGTCCCTTGACTTTATGATACAATTGGAGCAATCATTTATCAAATAAATTAATTCGTATAGTAAAGTATTATTTTTGTGTGTGTATCAATAAGTGAGAAGTATATCGTGTAAAATTCAAGATTTTTTTGTTAAGTTAGTATCATTTAACGATGGGATATGCTAACATTTTTAATATATATTGGTCTATAATATAATCACATTTTTTGTAATTTGATTGTTATATTCCAAATTTTATTAAACCGTATACATATTTATGCGACAACTTCATATTATGCACTATATAAAAGAAAAACATTAATATTAATCATTGACCACAAACTTAGGCAATTTTGATGATATATCAATATTGCATTCATTGAAAATAACATTAAAATAATAATAATAATAATAATAATAATAATAATAATAATAATAATAATAATAATAATAATAATAATAATAATAATAATAATAATAATAATAATCCTAGAAAACATCGTTGATATTCAACGGGATTATTGAATATTCAAAATGACTTCATATGTCACTACAACAAAAGTGGCTTTTTAGGACCCTTTGTGTGGGACGGTATGATAATGGAGTCCTAAAAAACTGTTTAATAGGACATATGAGCGTTTAGGGTCCTTTTTAAATATTTGCTACTTAGGCGATGTCCTAAAAAGGTATATAATAGGATGGTCGATGATTTGGGGTCCTATTATCATATAACTTAATATGACACTTAAAATATGGATCCTAATAAATTACCTTTATAAGACGTTTATTCATTATGGTTGTATTATAATAAACCATAATAGGACACTTGAGTTTTGAGTCATAAGACATCAGTTAGTTAAAACGCTTATTCACAAAAAGTTTTATTAGAGCAAAATTTAATAGGACCTTTGACACGTAGGTATTATAACGTTAACCTTTATAGGACGCTTATGTACAATGGTTTTATAACATCATTTTTTTAAAACGATTATTTGCAAAAGTTTTATTATAACAAAACTTAGTAGGACCCTTAAAGGATACATATTAATTATGGTTTTATTACAATACACCATAATAGGACACTTGATATATAAGTCATAAAACATTAATTATTTAAAACGCTTATTCGCAAACGTATTATTAAAACATAACTAAATATGACAGTTGACACTTTGGTCCCATAGATTGATACACCATCATAGGACACTTGATATTTGAGTCATAAAACATCGGTTTTATGGAACACTTATTCGCAAACGTTTTTTTTTATAAGAAAAGTGAATAGGACCCTTGACTATAGAGTCTTATAACGTTAACCTTTATAGAACGTTTATTCATAATGGTTTGTTTATGATACACCACAATATGGCACATCTTTTTAGAGTCGTAAAACATCCGCTTTTTATAACGCTTATTCAGTTTTATAGAACGCTTAATTGCAAAAGTTTTATTTGAACAAAAATTAACAGGACCCTTGACACCTGTGTCTTTTAACATTAACCTTTATAGTACGCTTATTTGTTGTGGTTTTATTATCCTACGCCATAATAGAACACTCCTTTATTTGAGTCATAAAACATCAGTTTTTTAGAACGCTTATTTACAAAAGTTTTATTTAAACATTAGTTAGTATGACACTTGATACTTGGGTATCAAAACTTGATACACCATAATAGGACACTTGATAGTTGAGTCGTAAAAGATCAGTTTTATGAAACGCTTATTCACAAAAGTTTTATTTAAACATTAGTTTTATGCCATGTTGGATTTCCACTAAATCCTTATTATAATTATACTTCCCCTATTATTTTTCCCCAATTATAAACCCTAAATAAATAAAAACATAAAATGTCTTCCTCCTCAAATAGAAGTAATCAGCCACCACCACCAACACATTGTGAACATGATCAACCAGTAATTAGGCAGACTTCGCGGACAATTGATTTCCCTTTAAGGCGTTTTCTTGGATGCGTTGAGTATTATAATGTAAGTTTTCTTGGATGCGTTGAGTATTATAATGCGTTTTCTTGGATGCGTTGATATTAGTGATGTTTGTTGTTTGTACCATATAGGGTTCAAAATGTAAGACATTTTACTGGCTAGATCCTGAGTTGCCTAATGACTATTACAAACAAGAGGTTTTTAATTTGATTCAAAAGGAAAAACGTTTGAAAGAAGACAAGTATGGAAAAATAAGAGATTTGGAAAGGGAGATTGAGTTTCAAAAATCAACTATGGAGAAGGAAATGTTTCTGCTGCAATTGGAGTTGAAAGAAAGCAAGTCTAGTGTGGTTTTTTTTAAGAAAATTGTTGTTGTTTTGTGTTTGGTTATTGCTGTTATGTTGTCAAAAATTGTGTAATGAAATGCTTGTTATGTAGGTTTGATGTAATGACCTTTTGTTTAATGAAATGCTTGTTATGGGATATATGTGTGGATGCATTTACAGTTGTTGATGTTTGCTGAGATAGTAATGGATGCATTTACAGTTGTTATCAAAGAAGTTGAAGCTAAATGGGAATTGAAGTTGCAGAGAATGAGTAGTTAATAGCATGTTATGATAGTCATACTCTGTTACTACTTTGCAATTGTTTCTGATAGTATTAGCTTGTATTAGAATATAGACTAGAATGCCTTGTTCCTAGCATTTCAAGATCTAAATGAGTATTATTTTGTTGCAGAAGTGATAACCATTTGAAGCTCAAAATCATCACCTATGTCAAGCTGTGAAGATGAGTTAAGCTCAAAATCATCTTGGGCTGATTACTTTCCACCTAATTGGAAATTCAAAGGATTAACAAAGTCAGAAGCCAAAAAGTCAAAAGGCAAGAAGTCAAAAGGCAAAAATTTGAACAAGTTGAACAAGTTCCTGGTAAAAGGATACAAGTGTTAGGTCTTGCTAACAATGTTACTTGGGATGGAATAAAAAAGAAGACATTTGGAGTCAAAAAACCATCAGGATAATGTGTTATCTGTCTTTGTATTGTTATATGTCTCAATCTTTTGGAAGTTATGTATAGGTTATCCGTCTTTGTATTGTCCTTATCTATCAATGATAATGGTTAATTTGGTGCATTATTGCTGTACTATACTAAGCCAGAATTGCACTCACAAAATAAACTAGGCTTGATTCAAAAACAAAAATGACTGAGTGCAGGGCATCTCAGTCCTAATGGGGTGATTAGCAGACCAAATTAAAGCAACAAGATAAGATCTAGAATCCCAATTAAGCTCAGAATTCTCTAGTCAGTAGTACAAGCTACTAAAGGAGACAAAAAACAGAAGAGAAACAACAGTGAATAAGCAGAAATTAAGCTCTTAATATGGGCATTTGAGCCAAACAGTGATAAGCCATATTGACCCGTTTGACCCATTTGAGCCAAACACCCCATAAGCAGGGTTGTTTTGAGATCTCAAAGTGAAAATATAAATAACAAGAAGCTAAAAATTTAAAATTACCTAAATTTAAATAAGAAATGTATAAGAAAGAGTTATACAAACAGTAATGAGGGTTGTCATTGATTCTTAACAACTAATTTTACATAAAAACAGGGACTATTACTATTTAGCTAATTGAAATCATTAAGCTTCTTCAACTGGATCTTCTTCATCGGCAATAACTAAGTCATTGTTGTCCACAACGGTTCCATCGAAACCACCTCTAACCAATTCAATATCCATTGTTTCGTCATGTTGAGGACACATAAATGAGTCACCCTGCAAATGTGTTTCCACGTCATCAAGACTTGTTTGTTCATCCATGTCATAAACATGTCTGGGCGCTGTCTTGATCACAACTTGCCATCCTTTGTTAACACTATCTGCAACGTAAAATACTTGATGTGCTTGAGAAGCTAGTATAAAAGGCTCGTTATGAGCCTTCAATCCTTCAAAATTCAATAGAGTAAACCCGTTGTCATCTTCTTTTTTCCTTGAACCATTCGAAATCCAATCACAATCGAACAAAACTACTTTCTTGTCAATACCATACTCCAACTCAATTATATCATTCAATACCCCGTAGTAAGTTACATCTCCTGCGATAGGATTGTTATCTGTAGCACTCGAGTAACTGTTTGTCATGGCCTGAAGATTAACCCCACTATTATGTGTTTTCCTATTATGTTCTACATCTTTTGTGTGAAATCGGAAACCATTTATGATAAATCCCTTATATTTTTTCACATACTCAGATGGACCACTTGCCAAGCACCTTAGACTTTCTGTGATTCTGTGATCCCCTCTAGCATGTAGCTCCTCAACCTGAAATAAGGCAAGATGTGTTAATTGTTTTGTTATTAGTAGGTCGAAAATGCTATGTCATTATAATTATTTTGCAAAAGTAATAAACCTGTGTATATGCCTTACATGATCTTGAAACCACGACTCAAAAGTCTCACTATGTAAACGTTGAATGTCACGCTTATGTTTTCTCCGATTTTGATGATTAACCAACGCCAGATGTTCACTGCAGTGTTAACAGATGATAATGATGATAACAACGACAACTATTAATCGTATAATATAATTTATGAAACTCACACCTAATATAATTACTTACGTTCGAAATTCATCAACTTCACTACAATTGAACAACACATATGAATGTGCTTTAGCAAAAATGTCAGGTTCCATCATTTCTACCTTTGTAGCACCAATCGGTCGACCCGCCATAGAAAAGATAGGTAAAACATCCTCATAACCATCGTCATCATTATTTCGACTTGTCTTATTATGTACGGTCTCAACATCACTGGATAAGTAAAATGAACAAAATGACACACACTCTTCAGCTAGATATCCTTCTGCAATGGAACCCTCCGGGTTATTCCTGTTTCGCACGTAAGATTTTAATGTAGCTAATTACCTGAGATATCAAAACCAATAATTTTAGATTCAATCATATTTGTTAATAAAGGTATTTACTAAAATAGTAATGTGCACCTCTCGATTGGATACATCCAACGGTAATGAACTGTCCCTCCTAATCTGGCCTCTGAAGCAAGATGAACCGAAAGATGAACCATGACATCAAAGAATGATGGCGGAAAAATCCTTTCTAAATCACAAAGTATTTTTCCAATCTTGGTTTCCATTTGAACCAAATCATTTGGATTAAGAACCTTTGCGCATAATTGTTTATAGTAACGACATAGCTTCATCACAGTATAGCGCACGTGCTTAGGCAACACATTTCGCAAGGCAATGGGAAGCAACTGCTGCATCAAAATATGGCAATCATGACTTTTAAGTCCAAACAGTTTTGGAGGTTTTAACTCTACGCATCTTGATATATTAGCTGCATAACCATCTGGAACTTTCACCTTCTTAAGCACACGACAAAAAATATCTTTCTCTTTTTTATCCATTGAGAAACAAGCAGGTGGCAAATAAACTTTGTTGTTATCTTGAACTATAGGATGAAGTTCAGGTCTAATGCCCATTTCTTGTAAATCTAGGCGTGCTTTTATATGATCCTTGGTCTTCCCATCTAGATTCATTAGCGTTCCAAGGACACTGTCACAAACATTCTTCTCAATATGCATTACATCTAGATTATGGCGTAGCAAGTTATCTTTCCAGTACGGTAACTCAAAAAAAAAAAGTACTTTTCTTCTTCCAATTAAAAGGTAAATTTGGGTTGCTCTTCACAAGTTTTCCAAATTTAACTTCAAAACCATCTAACTCATCAAGTACTTCTTGTCTTCTTAAGCCACGAGGTTGCCTGTCTAGTTCTTCTGTGATATCAAAAGAGTTTGTATCTCTTCTAAAAGCATGATCAGTAGGCAAATATCGACGATGTCCCATAAAACATTGTTTTTTGCCATGACTCAAGCGTGTTGATTTTGTATGTTTATGGCAGTTAGGACATGCAAGTTTACCTTTGGTGCTCCATCCGGATAAATTTGCATAAGCAGGAAAGTCACTGATCGTCCATAACAAACAAGCACGCATCCGAAAGTTACTTTTTGTTGATGCATCATAAGTGTCTACTCCTTTACGATCCCATAACTCCTTTAGCTCAGCAACTAACGGTTCCATATAGACATCTATATTATTCCCAGGAGCAGATGGGCCAGGTATAAGTAACGTTAGAAAGAAATAAGGTTTCTGCATGCACATCCAAGGAGGTAGATTATATGGCGTCAAAACAACAGGCCATGTACTATGAGAAACACTCATTGTTCCAAAAGAGTTAAACCCATCACTCGCTAAACCACGCCTGACATTACGAGATTCTTTGGCAAACTTATCATACTTAAAATCAAATGCTTTCCATACCGGGGAATCTGCAGGATGTCTCAAGTAACCATCTTTCGTGCGACTCTCTTCATGCCATCTCATGGAGGCGGCTGTTTTAGATGACATAAATAACATTTGCAATCGTGGTATGAGCGGAAAATGACGCAACACCTTTGCTCCAATCTTCTTACGTGTATCAGATGTGGTTGACTCATCTGCACAATCATCTTCACTTGCTTTATACCTTGATGTATGGCATATATCACATTCTGTTTTATTAATGTTTTCTTTCCAGTACAGCACACAATCATTAGGACATGCATCAATTTTATCATAACTAAGTCCCAACTCTCGAATTATCTTCCTTAGCTCATACAATGACTTTGGTATAGAAGCATCGGGGAAGGCTTCCCTCATTGTATCTAGCATCTTGCTGAAACCATTATCACTACATTTCCCAACGCACTTACCATGAAATAGTCTAATGATAAAAGAAAGAACTGATAACTTACACCCATGATATAGTGGTTTCTTTGCCTCTCCCAACACTTTATAAAATTTTTTCGCCTTTAGGTTTGGCATACTCATACTTTTAGTTTGTGTTCCCATGTCATCGGTTAGTGTGTCATCACCAAACCGATGGAAGGCATCATTCACCAACCCTTGCATGTCATCTTCAGCATCCAACATTGGAGCATCACTTGATTTGGAACTGAAAGGTGGAATTGTATAACCTTTCATAAACCCGACACATAACAGATGTGTTGTAGCCTCCGTCCGATTTACCCATATCTGATTACCACAATCAATACATGGACATGAAATCTGTCCATTTTTGCCCTCATTATAGAATATATGATCAAGAAAGTCGTCAAGACCTTTTTTATATGCAATGGTAAATCTAGGTATAGACATCCAACTCGTATCCATCTTAAACCTAATTCAATTAACCACAAAAAACCACATATAATTTCAACAAAAAGAAAGGGAGCCTAATTCAATTAACCACATATGTTGTTTCATAAAAATTTAGCAAAAACGATTAGGGTTTCAATTATGAGGTATTACCTGGTCTTGATGATGGTGGTGAGTCCTGTTGGCAATTTCAGATGGTGGAATGATGTGGATTTGGATCTTAAAATTAGAAATACTTTTACAATTTATTTTTAAGTTATTTCTTAATTAATTGCCTAATTATTACTTCAAAGCTAGATAAACTAATTTAAATCTAAAAATTAGAAATTAAAAGTCAAAATTGCAAAAGTAATTTTTACATAAGCTTGAAAACTTATAAAAGGTAAAAAAATTATAAAAAATTATCTGGCATAAAAATTAAACAATAAAACTAATCTATTTTTTGCTTTTTAATTTAAACTAATTTAATTAAAATTAACTCTAAAAATTACCTAGTGAAGAGTAAAAATTATGGGAAAATTACTAGGAATGCTACAAGTTACAAGGAACCTAGGAAAAATATGAGGAGGGGGAAAATGGTACGGATAAGCATTTAAATAAGCTAAATTGCAAAAATAAGCTAAAAGGAACAAGGACTATATTAAGTATATAGATTATGCAATAACAAACGGAACTGGTGTCCCAGAGCAATTGGAAGGGGGTTGTGGTATTGTGCATGTATGCTTGAGGTCCCAGGTTCGAACCCCACTTTTTGCAATTTTTCCATTTATTTTAATTTTTTTGATTTTCTTTTTACAAAACTTTTTTATTACTAATTATAAGTAACTTTTGTTAAAACACTTTTTTCAAAAGTCAAAAATAAGCTCTCTATGAGCTTTTTAGCTTTACAGATGCTTTTGTTAAGCCAAAATGGATTTATAAAAGGCATTAAGCTACAAATAAGCTACAATAAGCTAAATAAGCTGTAACTACATGAGTTGTACATACCTTAAGCTAAAACCTACCAGATAATCTAACGGAATAAGCTCTAGACCACAATAACCACTTGGCCATATATCACATGCCAATCAAGCCAAAACCAAGAACCTTGCAGGCCTTGTGGGTCCTACTAGGGTTCAAAGGGATCTAAAGCGAGACTTGATATGAAAAGGTGACTTATTGAGGTTTCTAAAAAGCTAAAAATAAGTAACTTTTATGAAACCACTTTTGAAATAACTTATTAATAAGCTATCTGCACCCCCTAGTGCTTAACAGTTGACTTAATAGCTTATTAGGACTTATGCACTTTTGAAAAAGCTATGAAATGAGCAAATGAGCAAAAACAGATGAAAAACAACTTGAAACAAGGCAAAGGACACAAATAAGCACTGGGTGGTGCTTGGAACCTGTGGGCAAACTCTGAGTCACTCAGTGTTTGTTTTGAGACAGGTCACAAGTATGAGTCAAATAAGCTAAAGGCAAAAGGGCTAGAGTCCAAAATAAGCACTAATCCAATAAGCTGAACTTGTAAGCTCCCTAAAAAGCCCAAGGTTGTGTACTGGGGTCCAAAGATAAGCCAGATAAGAGCTTATGAACTTTGGTTAAAAACCAAGTACACACTGACCACCCAGTGTACACAGTCAAATGGGACAAACTAAAAGCTACTTGCAGCCCTATTAGATAAGCTAGAAAGTGCAAAATAAGCTATGAACTAGAAAGATCAGCTGATTGGCTTTCCAAAAAGCCAATAATCACACTATGGGGCCCACTATTGAACAATCTATGGTCTATTGAAAATGGTCAATTTCCTGTGCACAGGCCAAGTACTTGCCCTGCAAGCTTAAAGAAGCACTTGCACAAGCTACAATAAAAATCCTAAAAATAAGCTGGACATAGATTTTTAATGATGAGCTGAGGGACTATGATTTATGAAAAGCTCAGGTTCCCAATCCAAATACAAAAATCAAAATAAATCTCCCTATTTTTGGATTTCTGAAACAACTATGTTTTTGACTTTTTGAAATTATGAACTTAGGTTGACTTTTGTGAGATTTGATCCTAATTTACTGATTGATTAATGTGACTTAAGCTATATTAAGACTAATTTATGCTAGAACAACTACTTGTGAGATGATTTGAAGCTTATGCCACACTAATTTCCAAACAGACAGATTTTAGACCAATATCTTGGTGATTTTGACTTTAAAGCTTCTATCCACTAAAACCTTGTTTGTTTCTGACTTATTAGCTGTTAAGAAAGTTGTATGAACAGGCCTTAGTCACTGAGTTCAACTAATACTCACTACACAGACCTAACCAAACACTACTTTAAAACACAGATTGTTTAATAACTGATTTAACAAATTTAAAAGGCAAATGATCAATCTAAATCATAATACTGATACATAAGCTTCTACTAGGCTAAATTAAACACATATAAACAAAAGCAACCAACATTTAACAATAACAACTAACAATCACAGATTTATGAAAAATTGGAACAAAATAATGAGACCTTGCCCCTAGGCTCAACCAAGGGCTCTTGAAACATGTACATAATCAACAAAACTATCTTCTCCAACACCCCAACATAATCAACATAAGCACATACAGATTATCATCAAAGCACATAATAAAACAAACGGCCATTAAACATAAATATGCACATACCATTAAAATAATAACCATAATAAGTTTTTAGAAACCATTGTTCACAAACCATCCCCTTCAACATAAATACATAACAAGTTTTCATCAAAATAAGTACATAACCCAACAACATGAGACCATCAGACACAAAAACCACAAAAAGACTCAACAACTACCTTCATTCTTCATCATACTTCTCCAGAATCTCAATGGTCTCCTTCTTCAACGCTATCAACCTCTGAAAATCAGCCACAACACTTGCAAGGGATTCAACCAAACGCCTCTCAATGAGCTGGACTTCATGCATTGAATCATAAACATCCTCAGCTGCCATTTCTTCATCAGTATTCAACCGAAACACCTCCATCATTCGTTCTGTTCTCTTATCCACTTGCATTCTCATGTCGTCTCTGACGGACGCAACATTCCTCATGTTGACCTCATTCGTAGGTATCTCCTGAATATTGAGAAAAATAAAACAATCATGAATCTTTTCGGACCCACAAAGTTCTTTCAGTTCATTCAAGTACGGCGTGGCAGACATTTTCAATTAGGGTTGTAGTGAAAAAGTTATGATCTGAAAAAAGTATATGGATGAACTGAAAAAATAAAAATAAAACCAAGATATATATAAAGGGTAGATGCATGAACTGAAAAAATTAAGTGTATTAATGAGAAATGAAATAATTAAAACAAGTAATCATGAGAACTGAAGAGACTGCAGAGAATCAAAGGTCGAGAATAACTTACGCATTCCCATAATATTGATGATTATTATTTTAATTGGGATGACTCAAAGTGTAACCAATTCAGTTTCAGTTTGAAGCATTTGTAAAAAGAGAGGAACTAGTAACTCGGTGTTGAGTATAAATATATTTCGGGTCGGGTTTGGGTCGACCCATCTAACCCATTTATTAATCAGGGTAGGTTCGGGTTGTGAATAAATTAATTGGGTCGACCTGACAACCCGTTTAAGCTTTTTTTCTTAATGTGGCAACTTTTGTATCAAAAAAGGGTTGACTGTGTCAACCCAAAACCCGTTTAACCTTTTCAACCCGTGAATTTCAAAAATATCACGCCCATCTTTATAAATGGTTATAATTTGAATATTATTTTTAAAATATTCATGATTATTATTTTCAAATTGAATGAAACCAAACTAACCGAACAACTCGATAGTACACTTGGGTCATATGAACCGGTGATATTGCCCTGTTGTCGACCTTGATGAACCTTAATGACGAATCTTCATATGATTCTTTTTACTATGAACCTTAATGACGAATCTTTGCTATGAAACTTTTATTATGAACCTTTGATATGCTTTTCTGAACCATTTGATATGACCCATTTGTTATGAACATTTTGGATATGAACCTTTTGATATGACACTCTGATTAAGATATGATATCTGACTATCAGTTTGATACACGAGCCATTTCACTAGTCATGGGGGTTCCATGTCCTGGTCATTGATGCACCAATGGCATATATGACTCTAGTGTGTTTGAGTGACGTTCCACACCATCCCTTATATGTTATATGTTATGAGCTCAAGTATATGTTTGGCCACTATGTTATCTGCAGAGGAGTATGGATGCATCCTATATCTGTTATCTACAGCTACTGAATTGTCTTTTATATGATATGATATGTTATGTTTCTGGGCTCGTGGTGGATTACTGTCCTATCTCTGACTTCATGCGAAGCAATACATTCAATCATAATAGTCGGCACTTTATGATCACCTCGCGTATATTGGCCTCGAAAATGCCTAGGACAATTCCTCCGTTCAATATGTGTAGAATATAGGCTACAAGCCATCCCCGGAATGTGACGTCATGGGAAGTCGGCTTACGTAAAAACTCTTGACGATATAAATGAATGACCGCATACGTTGAGAGTTATTCATATTAGCTTTTTCCAAGTTATTATTTCATAAACTTTACGTTTTTACCAAATCAATCCTGAATCCAAAGCAACACCCACCAACCAAACGGGCCCTTAGTTGATAACCCGAGCAACGACCGGGTAATACTCTAGTTCTTTTTTAGTTTCAAATACAATAAATACCTATACCTATATATTATATATATACAATAATACAATACTTTTCATATACTGTATACTAGGTAGTATTAATTAATTTAATTATACATCAAATTATACCCTATCACCGATTCATCCCGCCCAGACCGATTACAAGCTACAACGTGGTCGACCGCCCGACTACTGATTCGCAATTTTTGCAACATTGGATATGAACATATTGGATATGAACCTTTTGATATGACACTCTGATTATGATATGATATTTGACTCCCAGTTTCAAACCCGAGCCATTTCATTATTTATAGGGTTCCATGTCCGTGTCATTGATGCACCAATGGCATATATGACTCTAGTGTGGTTTACTGTCCTACATCTCACTTTATCTTTCGGGTCAACTGGATGTGGATACGCTTTAACAAACGTAGACCACTTAGGATAAATCCCGTCTGTAAGAAAATAGCAACATTTTAAATAACGCTCGCGGAAAACAAATGAACTATCTGGAGCCGCTCCATTTCGGGCAGTAAGATACAACAGAGACTGATTACTTCAACACATTCATATTGTTGTTTGACCCGGGAAGTCGAAAAAACGAATGCCAAATCTACTTCATTTTTAGTTTCACATACAATAAAATACTTATATATTATATATACAATAATATAATACATTTCATATACTATATATTATGTCACACCCCCAAAATCGGGTCCAGCGGAAGCATACATGTAGTTGGGGTGTAACTCAATTGGTATTACAACACAAGTTCAAAACTGGTTTTCACTTCAATCATTTAGAATAAAATCATTTAACCAAAAATCTTGAATTTACATCGTTAAAATATAGTGCGGAAGTTGGCCCGTGAAATAGTTTAAAATGGTCCCCAAGTGAATATCAGAGTCTTCTATGACCATGCCATGCCCTGCCAAAACCTCCAGTAGCGTGTCATTGCTTAATACCTGAAAATACATGCTAAAGAGTGTCAACACGAGGTTGGTGAGTTCATAAGTTTGTATTAAAACAATAGTGTTGAGAGTTCAATAGAGTTTTGTGACCATTGTGTGGCTCACAATGTCATAACAATAAAGTTTACCTTACAGTAAAATCAGGATTGTGGACCATGAGTAGAGTGTGTGATCATTACAACAAATATAATATCACATAGAAAAATAGTCTATTACGCTAGCGCTAAGTTCATGCAACCGAAGCTATAACAGTGTGCATGCTCTAGAAGCATGTTAAATATAAAGGCCCGGCAAGTGTTTATCCCGTTACACTTGTAATTCGACATGTTATACGCTCGCGTTTGCCTATCCGGTCAAACTGAACGGGGGAGTCACCACCAATAGATCTATTTATAACATTCGCGCTTCCCAGCAGGAATTGACGGTTCATGAGTTTGGGCATAGTGGGATTCAAGGGCTTAGGCTAATCCGCGTAATAGTTTAGATAAACATAAGTTTCAGTATGGTCCATAAAAGTGTTTGCATAAAAGCAATAGTTCACAAAGTGTGTTGCATAAAAGCAAGAGTTCATAAAGTGGGTTGCATAAAAGCAAGAATTCATAAAGTGTGTTGCATAAAAGCAAGAGTTCATAAAGTGGGTTGCATAAAAGCAAGAGTTCATAAAGTGTGTTGCATAAAAGCAAGAGTTCATAAAGTGGGTTGCATAAAAGCAAGAGTTCATAAAGTGGGTTGCATAAAAGCAAGAGTTCATAAAGTGTGTTGCATGTTTATAAAACGCTTGTGTATGCGAGAAAATAATCAAGTATGCAACTGATATACCCATAGGTGCATTTAAATAATCAATCAAGCCTTCAAAGAAACAGTAGTGTTTAAGTAAACAATTGCGCATTCAAGCATTGAGTTTAGTCAAAAACGAGCATGTATTCTCCCCCAAAACAGTTATACAAACAGGTAAAAGTAGGGGGTATGAACTCACCTGGTGCGATAGCTATGATGACAAAAGTGGATACACTGAAATGAGGCACGATCTCTAATCGCAACCTAATGAATGATAGTTTCTAATGTAAGAAACGAAATGATGCTACACATGCAAGTACGTATGTTATCGATACCACTCGTTAGTTTTGAAAATAGTGTTTATCGTCAAAAATACATTTTTGACGTCACGTTAAGTTAATAACCACTTTTCGTATAGATATGTTGAAACGGTACTCCACGATCCTGGTTTGGTGTTCAATCGGCAAATATAAGGTTTTCGTCGCACAAATAGCATTTTCATTACTTGAAAATATGACCAAAATGGCCTCGCAAAACTAGTCGCGAAATATTGTACGTTAAGTGTTAATGGTCAAGCTCGGCGTTTTTGAAAACCTTGTAACAATATCAAGAAGTCGCGTCATTTAACTTTTGGCGATACAGGTCTCGATCGATGAGAAAATCGACTCTCATTGTTGTTACTTGAAAGTATTATGTTCAACACTTAGAAAATTTCATTATAGCAAAAGCTGTTAAAATATATATAGTTTATCGGGTATATAGATGAGGTCGTAGTTTATTCGTTACGAGCCCAATGATCAAACGGCCAATTGGTTTGAAAAGCTTGCTGGGAGATCTTGATTTCATAAAACTACGGCTCGGACTCAAACTGATCCGATCATAAAGAAAAACAGCCGTGAAAGTGGTGTCTCGCAAAGACAGTTTACGTCAAAACTCTATTAGTGTACAAAAGCTGATGGAAATATATATATATCGTCGGATTTCAAACACTTGTATCTTTTTCGTTATAAGCCCGTTTTCTATGTTCTTTATATCCCCGCGAAGGTATTCAAGTATACTTTAGGTTTTTCAAGGTCTCGGCTAGTCAAGATATCATTTAATCTCAGTTTTCCTAGCTAGAAAAATCGGGACAGATTCCATATTTCAGAAAAATATAGTTTTCGTCGTAAATCTTGAAAATAGCATATCTTTTTCGTCGTAACTCGGATTTTATCCCCGTTTTCGGCCATAGTTTCGTCTTGGAATGTATTTTCTAAATCTTGGGTCCAAAGTTACACCCTAGACCCTGAGTTTCCCACGTTTCACAAAAAGGGACATTAGCTTTTATATAGTTGTGAAAATCAACTTTCCTAGTTTGTAACTTGTTCAAGGCTTAACCAAACCATCTCAAATCAACTTCACAAATACCAAATCCTACCATACACCTTCTTAGGGTGTCATGGGTTCCTAGTCTTCACCAAAAATGGTGGATCTCATGAGATTGTTAATAAAAATTATAGATCTATGTTTATAAAAACAAAATGAGTAATAAGTGGTATGGATCTTACATACTTGCATGTTTTACCAATATATCTTGAAAATACATAAAAATATAAAGTAATGAAAGTATGAAAAGATCAAAAGTGTTTTTGAAGCTTACTTGAAGATTTGAGGTGATTTGATGAGAAATTGATTAAAAATCTTGGGTTTTTACCACAAAACCCCAACTAGATCTTGATTAGGACTTGATTCAACACTTGATCTTGAAAATTTAATGGTTTCTTCTTGGTTCTTTGCCTTGGTCGATCCACCCCAAGAGAGAAAGAAAAGGAATTGGTGCTAGTTGTTTAGTGTAAAATGAAAATGTGGTGGAAAAAGGAGTATATATATATATGGTCCAAGTCAAAGTCTTTGGTCTAAGTCAATGGTCAAGGGGGGGGGGGGGGGCAAGGGGGCGGCAAACAAGGAGAGGAAAAAGGGGGCTTGGTGGCTCATTAATAATCTTGTCTCCCCTTTGTATGTATAAGTTAGATATTTTGTATTTTAGGTGTTATCGGGTACCGAGTTAATTAAAAATAACTGTTACCGAGGTGAAATAAAATACGACGAAGTTGTAAAAGTTATAAAATATTATTCCTGATGAGAATCGGGTGTTAGAATAATTATCGTTTTGAAATAACGCAAACCGACGGAGTAATAAGCTCCGACCGTAAAATGTAGCCATTGGTTTCAAAACACCGGGTAAATTAATAATATAATTTTTATATTATTATTATGAGTATGTAAATATGTTAGGATCATAGTCGGGAGTATTGGGTATACGTTAGTAGTAAAACTGAGTGGTATCGTTAATTACCAATTAAGCATACATAAATGGAAATAATGCATATCCGTGTAGGTTCTCAAGTGATGATGATGTGTAGACTATTCCAGTCTATATCAAGTGTCATTAATGAATGATGCATGAATTCGCAGCTAAACCTAACTGGTTACGCGAATTTGAAGACTCGTAAACTCAGTTTACGAAATGACGAACGATGATCATGAATAGTGATTTCCCTTCGGGAATGAATAGTGTCACATGAATAGTAAAATTTTTGAACGTTTCTCGGAATCACAAACTGACTCCGAAATGATGAATAGTAAAATGATGAATAGTGACCGGTGAATAGTAATCGATGAATAGTAACCGATGAATAGTGAATAGGAGAAATGTCCCGAAAATGCGGGTTGTTACATATTATATATACAATAATATAATACAAATATACTATTAGTTAATTTAATTATAAATCTAATTACTCCGTATAATCTAAAAATTTGGGGAAAACTTACACACCCACGTTCACATAAACCCGCTTAAAATTTTTGGGGAAAAATTCAGATTCATAAATAACTTTTGGCGCTGCGAAAATCAAGCATATCTTTTCGGAAATCAAGTATTTGATTCGATTTTATTAATGGAAATCGTTTTGCACAGACGGTTAAACTCTCAATTTTGGTTTAGGGTTGTATGTGGGCACCAAAACAAGGATTGTGGGTTTTCACTTTTGAATGAAGATCTGACTCAACAGGTAATGGAAACCTTTCTTGTTGTTATTATTATTATTATTATTATTATTGTTATTGTTATTGTTATTGTTATTGTTATTGTTATTGTTATTGTTATTGTTATTGTTATACATTGTTAGTGTTTGTTTAACCTTTGTGATGAGTCTTAAGTGTGTGAAATGGTGGGTTCGGGTATGTGTTTGGTTGACCTCTTGTGATGAGTCTCATATGTGATCATAAGTGTTGCTTATTTGTGATATGGTACAAGTTGTATTTTAGTTGCTCTGTTTATTTTAAATGAATGTTGGTATACCTGTGTAAAGTTGGGTCAAAGGATTTGGGTAGTGATAGTGATAGTGATTTGATATCAGTTTCTAGCTAATGTATTTCATTCTGTGACATGTAACTGAAGGATTTGCATCTATTTTTGTTTGTAGATAATGTATTTCATTATGTAACATGTAACAGATAGTGATTTGATTTCAGTTTTGTTGTTCTCAAATGACTATTGTTCTTTGCAATCTCATAATAATTTTATTTGTTTTGTGCACCAGTAATGGAAAATAAAAGGATGCAACGCCAAGTCACCATGAGAAATACGAATGATTATGAAATGTCCAGAAGGACAAGGATTCAAGAAAACCAACAGAGATTACAAACTTTGGGAGTGAAAAATATTGCTAAGTCTTTGACAAGTCTAGTAGAGAGTGACAACACAAAGAAAAAGAAAAAGAAACCAACGGATACCGGTGAGAAAGATGCATATTATATGTCTGGTTCAGACTTTCATCTTAATGCTGAGGAAGATAACCCAGAAGAAGCGGCTACACAAACAAATAAAAAGGTACGAATAATAAATTTGGCTACTATATTTTCTTTATGTTTGTTTTCTAACAATTCTACTTGCATGAAACAGCATCGAAAATACATTGCTCCACAGTCCATGACTAGATATAAAAATTTAGCACAAAAACGAATGAGTGCTCTGAATGTCTCCAGTGGGCTAACATCTTCAGAATCTCAATCGCAAAAGGGACAACAGATTGATACAGGGAGGGCAATACGTAGTAGGGTACAGGAGTCCGACCAAGTCCAAACGAGAAATGATCAACCAACTTCTGTCAAGAGAGAGAGATTAACTGCAACTGAGAGAAACTTAGTTGCAATTGACAACGATCATGACCACGGGGAGCGTGACTTGAGATCTGATGGTAACTATATATAAATTTCAAATACTATATATATGATATTAAATTACTATTAAGTGTATATTCAGTTAACTGTTTTCGGTGGTTACTTTTTTTTTTTTTTTTTTTTTTTTTTTTAATATAGATAACAATGAAGACCTTTATGATGTTGAAAATGATGATATCGAAGACATACCTATGAATGAAGATATTGAACAACAAGCTACTTCAGAAGATGATGTAGATAAATACATGGATGATTTGGAGAATGAGGATGATTTGGAGAATGTGAACGATTTAACAAATGACGACGATGATCTAGTCAGAGAAGAGATTCAAGCTGAGCATTCTGAAAATGAAGAAAACCATGTAGTTACACAAGCTCGAAATGAAACAGGTTAACATGGTCTACTTGATTGCATCGTTTTAAAAATCATATATCATATATTGTGTCATATAAGCCAAATATGTTATAGTCTACGTGAACATAAGTAATACTTGTATCTAAATTCAAAGGTAAATACAGCAAAACGGCTATATAAATAATTCAGGCAATGAGGTCATATGAACAATGATGACAAATCCCATGAAATGCAGGTAATCAAACATACCAATGAAATGCAGGTAATCAACCATGTAAAGCGAGTAATACGTTTAAGTAAAACGAGCATGTATTCTCCCCCAAAGAGTTGATAAAACAATTAAAATAGTAGGGGCTATGACTCACCTGGAGTAATGATGCAATGATGGTAAAATGATCGGGACAATAAGGCGCGAACACTAGCCGCAACCTAAGATGAATGATAGCGATCTAATTTAGATCATGAAATGATGTTGAAAAATGTCCATGCACATGTTCCTATACCACTCTACTCTTTGAAAAACACTCGTTGTTATCAAAAATATATATTCCAAGACTTAGGAAAAATATGGCTATTAGAAAAATAAAACTAGTTGCAATATATATACTTATATATATATCGTATGTACCAATGTTTGTGTTGAAATCCTCGGTTTGAAATCCTTGAAATAACGCCTTGTAGTGATGAAAATATACTTGTAATAACTAATACTTCATTAGTTATGAAATTGGGTACTTGGTTAATATTTCTAGAAAATCTAGAATTTAGTACTACGTAGTGTTAATATTATTATTTCTAAAAGCTGCCAATTATAGAGGATTTTTGCCGATATTGAAACGTGAATATCTTGGTCGTTTTTAGTCCGTTTTACTTGTTCTTTATATCCACGGTTACGTCTTAGTATGTAGTAATATATTTTGGAAAGCTTGGCTCCTCCGGGTTACGTCTAAAGCCTCTTTTTGTCCGACGAAAAACGTCCATCAGCATGTATTTTTCCGGAAAATAGTTTTCGTCGTTAATATTGAAAAATTCATATCTCCTTCGTTATAAACTCTTTTTAATCCGTTCTTTCGCCTACGGCTTCGTTTTTGAAAGTATTTTCTAAAAATTTTGCCAAAGTTTCCTTTATGTTTACTGATTTTCCTGGATTTACCAAAATGGGACAGAATGTTTATATAGTTGTTACAAACCCATTTTTCATGTCCAAAACTAGTTTCTACTTCAACCAAATCTCTTGCAAACTCCACAAATCTATACTAATCCTACCATACACCTTCTTAGGGTGCCATGGGTTCCTAATGACTAGTAATCAAGTTAATTTTACAAAGGAACACCTAAATCACAATCTAGGGTTTGTATGTTCAAAAAGTATACAAAAATA
The DNA here is from genome assembly GCA_030686995.1 of Artemisia argyi. Taxonomy (NCBI): domain Eukaryota; kingdom Viridiplantae; phylum Streptophyta; class Magnoliopsida; order Asterales; family Asteraceae; genus Artemisia; species Artemisia argyi. Next base: position 43,381,124 of record CM060709.1, on the reverse strand, counting down.
AAGTGGTATAACTAGTTTGTGCATGAAATTAAGCATGAATACTATGAGATACATATGTTAATTAGATGAAAACATGAAAATAATTTTGAATACTCACTTTGAAATAATAGGTGGTGAGATGATGAGAAACCTTGGATTACTTGTGTTTTTGTGTTATGATTCTTGATTAGGATGATGAAATGAACAACTTTGATGCTTTGTACTTTGAAAAATAATGGATGGATCATGGTGTTGGTGTTGGGTCGTGGCTATGGAGATGGAGAAGAGAAATATGAAAACTTTTTGGCTTATGAAAAAGTTATATTATGATTCTAGGAAACTAGTTAAGTTTATGTTTTGAGGTTTATTGTATAATAAGTGTACATAAGAGCATAAGATTAAAAATAAAGCACATGATGTCTAGGAGTGGGCATGTGGCCGGTTTCAATGTGAAAAGGAGATGCAAAGTCGGTTTTGATCACTTAGAAAATATAGTGTATTATTAGTTGTAGTCTGGTGTAAGTATTAGTTATAATCGGGTACCGGGTTTGCTAGAAATAAATATTAACGAAGTTAACCGGGACTTAATAAAGTCATAAAAATGTTAAAATTATGTTGGGTAAAATTACTGAGTGTTCGGGTGATTATTGTTTAGTTTTCACGAAAACCGTCGTAATATTCATAAGCTCACGTTATAAATAAAATAAATTTCCAAAATACTGGGTAAATGAATGTTATAACTTTTATGATGATATAATGGATATAAAAATATGTCGGGACCGTTGTGGGAATATTTAGATATATTCGTCGTGTATAAACCGGGTGTTAACGTTTACTATAAATACTTATACGTAAAAACGTTAAATGTATCAAATATATAAATTTGAAAATCCTAAGAGTGGTATAGCATGCATATGCTGTTATGATGATATGCAGACTATCCCTAGTCCGTATGCAGTGTCCTTACTGATAATGAAATGAATTCGCACCTAAACCAATACGGTTACGCGAATTTGAATACCCGTAAACTAAATTTACGATGAAATGTGTAATGCACGTGAATGATGAAATCTTTTCCCGCAATGAATAGTGTTTAGTGAATAGTAAAATTTCTGAATGCTTCTCGGAATGTCAAACTGACACCAAAAATGATGAATAGTAAACTGATGAATAGTGTTTGATAAATAGTGTTTTTCCAAAGTTCGGGAAATGACCTGAAATGGTGAGTTGTGACAGTCTTCCCCTCTAAAAGGAACTTCGTCCCGAAGTTCAGTTTATGTTGGTCTCTGAAATGGTATTGGTAAAAAGAAGATGATATGTGAGAATTCCAGCGAACTTTCACGGTAGGAATTCGACTTTGCTTCAACTGTTTGACCTCACGGTCCATGATTTCTACTGATTCCCTCTACAAGGTTTAAGTCTGACGGCCACTTGGCCTACTTGTCTGAAATATTAAATAGTCCAGTGTTGGGTCCAGTGTATATCGGGTTTAACTTCCCGAATTTTTCTGAATGGTATCATGCCTTTCCTAGGCAGAATTTTCAACATGACTCTGCCACTAACTTGGAATTCTAATGGTTTACAACTTATCAAACTTGTAACTGATTCCTAATTTGTAGAAAATTCCTGGTTATATCATGAATGCCTACTGGACTAGTGAGTTGGGCTTTTCCAAATTTCGATCCATCAATGGATGTTGGCACCTCGACCATAAAGTGCTCCAAATGGTGTAGTCTCTAAGCTCGTGTGGTAACTATGGTTGTAAAGGAATCTGATTTATGGCAAATGGTTAATCCAACCATTTCTAGAGTCAATCACTCATGTGATGCAGTTAACCATACCCAATAAATGCAGGTAAATCCATACCCAATGCAGGTAAATCCATACCCGTTGAATGTAGGTAAATCCATACCCAATGCAGGTAAATCCATACCCGTTGAATGTAGGTAAATCCATACCCAATGCAGGTAAATCCATACCTGTTGAATGTAGGTAAATCCATACCCAATGCAGGTAAATCCATACCCGTTGAATGTAGGTAAATCCATACCCAATGCAGGTAAATCCATACCCGTTGAATGTAGGTAAACCCATACCCAATGCAGGTAAATCCATACCCGTTGAATGTAGGTAAATCCATACCCAATGCAGGTAAATCCATACCCGTTGAATGTAGGTAAATCCATACCCAATGCAGGTAAATCCATACCCGTTGAATACAGGTAAATCCATACCCAATGCAGGTCTCCTTATGTTTGAATCGTTCTCTAATTCTGACCATTGGTCTGAAGATGATAAGCGGTGTGGTTTCAAAGGAATCTTAATGAAATCGCTAGGAGTTTGAGGTGAATCAAATTCCTCTATTAGGAATAATTAGAATGATTATCATGAATCTTGTGGAAAAACTTACAAGGTTAAGTCCGTCAAAGGGTGTTGTTGAAAATAATAGATTAGGATAAGGTTGTGATCCTCCGCAGGATGTCATAAATTGAGTCTTTCTCCACTTACGATGCTTAGTCTCCATTACTAAGATTTTCCCCAAGCTCTATGTCATTAAATCACCTAATCCTAAATGTATAAGTAATGTAATATAGTGATTGATTTACCAAAGATCGATGTTTAAAATTTCTTAGCATCCAGTAGTTTGTAAAAGATTAATCAAAAGGAATTTGCTTGTCAAAATAAGTGCCTCAGAAAAGTATTTCTTACAAGATATATGTTTTGCATAACTGTAGTTTGGAGAAAAATCCATGTAAAAGTGAAAGTATGAAGAGGATAAAATAGCCAGGTAGGTATGTCTGCACAAATGTATAAATGTCTAATATGTTTGAATAAAGTCTATTGGTGAGTCCATGTTCAATTGAATGTTCTACAGTCTTGGTTAGGAGATTGGATTTATCTCTATGGTGTTGTTTTGTGAGCACTCGTATCTAAACGAATCTTGTAATTCAGTCAAGCCAATACTTTCTAGATGATGGAATTTTGGCGATCAGGCCAATGATAGTGGTTCGAATGGTTTTGTGATATCCTGAGATTTCTGTTGAGTTTTGAATGATCTTAATGTACCGAGAGATTCTCCTTATAGATGGTATGGAAAGTCTTTCCTAGGGAGGTCATTGATAATATCCACTTATCAATATAGGGAGTAGTGTGCGATGAGTGGCATAGGAATCCATAAAGTGTCAGCTAATTCTATATATATATGGGGATGGGGAAAGGGAATGATAGTGATGGTGAGAAGGGAAGAGACTGTGACAACTGCGACAAAATGATATTGTGATAAAAGAAAATACTGTGATGTAAGTGTATCATGCATAGACGTGAATGTTCATGAGATGAAATGATCAATTGACGTGCTTCCAAGCGGCGGTTCACGAGGTGATGAAAAGTATGAATGTTCTGACAACGAGGGTATACACACACATGCATGAAACATTTGGAAAATGAGTAAAGGATTCAATCCAGACAGAATTTTATTATAACCATTCTCAGTGTTACAAAATTCATTTCTGAGTCAGATATAGGTAGTCAGCCTATGTCCTACTATCCCGGGTTGAATATAGATGACTAGTCTATATTCCACCGAGGTTCCATGAATTTTGAAATACTCAGCTCAGTTATACTAAGACTATGTCCTTCACAAATACCAAGACGTTCTGAAAGACAAAAGCAAGTGACCAAACTCGAGGTCAAATGATGAAACTATGCAAGGAAAAACATAACGTGGTGACATATATGATACGTGAACATGCTTATATAAAAGACAATTATAGTAATCAACTATAATAAATGAATATAATATATCAGATAATGAGATACAAATCTCATCACCTATGTCAGCAACTAACCACAAATGAGGCTTCAGCGTGGCAGGCAGGCACGTGGCGGTCATAGGGTTAAGTTTTATTGAAAGTAGCTATAGTCTAGGTTTTAAAAACACTTAGTTCGCTATAGCCAAAGCTCTGATGCCAATCTGTCACACCCCCAAAATCGGGTCCAGCGGAAGCATACATGTAGCTGGGGTGTAACTCAATTGGTATTACAACACTAGTTCAAAAATAGTTTGCACTTGAATCATTTAGAATAAAATAGTTAAATCAAAATGTTGATTTTACATTGTTAAAAGTAGTGCGGAAGTAGGCCATTAAAATAGTTAAAAACGGTCCCCAAATGATTAAATCAGAGTCTTCTATGACCATGCCCTGCCCTGCCAAAACCTCCTGTAGCGTGCCATTGCTTAATACCTGAAAATACATGCTAAAGTGTCAACACGAGGTTGGTGAGTTCATAGAGTCTTGTGAAAAAGAATGTAATGTATATGTATGAAGGTTTCCCAGCAAAGGCATCGTAAATCCACTCAGTTCCAAGTCCCGCCATAAGAGACTTGTAACCTGTGTGTTTACAACCCACTGCCAAATATGTTATAGTCTACGTGAACATAAGTAATACTTGTATCTAAATTCAAAGGTAAATACAGCAAAACGGCTATATAAATAATTCAGGCAATGAGGTCATATGAACAATGATGACAAATCCCATGAAATGCAGGTAATCAAACATACCAATGAAATGCAGGTAATCAACCATGTAAAGCGAGTAATACGTTTAAGTAAAACGAGCATGTATTCTCCCCCAAAGAGTTGATAAAACAATTAAAATAGTAGGGGCTATGACTCACCTGGAGTAATGATGCAATGATGGTAAAATGATTGGGACAATAAGGCGCGAACACTAGCCGCAACCTAAGATGAATGATAGCGATCTAATTTAGATCATGAAATGATGTTGAAAAATGTCCATGCACATGTTCCTATACCACTCTACTCTTTGAAAAACACTCGTTGTTATCAAAAATATATATTCCAAGACTTAGGAAAAATATGGCTATTAGAAAAATAAAACTAGTTGCAATATATATACTTATATATATATCGTATGTACCAATGTTTGTGTTGAAATCCTCGGTTTGAAATCCTTGAAATAACGCCTTGTAGTGATGAAAATATACTTGTAATAACTAATACTTCATTAGTTATGAAATTGGGTACTTGGTTAATATTTCTAGAAAATCTAGAATTTAGTACTACGTAGTGTTAATATTATTATTTCTAAAAGCTGCCAATTATAGAGGATTTTTGCCGATATTGAAACGTGAATATCTTGGTCGTTTTTAGTCCGTTTTACTTGTTCTTTATATCCACAGTTACGTCTTAGTATGTAGTAATATATTTTGGAAAGCTTGGCTCCTCCGGGTTACGTCTAAAGCCTCTTTTTGTCTGACGAAAAACGTCCATCAGCATGTATTTTTCCGGAAAATAGTTTTCGTCGTTAATATTGAAAAATTCATATCTCCTTCGTTATAAACTCTTTTTAATCCGTTCTTTCGCCTACGGCTTCGTTTTTGAAAGTATTTTCTAAAAATTTTGCCAAAGTTTTCTTTATGTTTACTGATTTTCCTGGATTTACCAAAATGGGACAGAATGTTTATATAGTTGTTACAAACCCATTTTTCATGTCCAAAACTAGTTTCTACTTCAACCAAATCTCTTGCAAACTCCACAAATCTATACTAATCCTACCATACACCTTCTTAGGGTGCCATGGGTTCCTAATGACTAGTAATCAAGTTAATTTTACAAAGGAACACCTAAATCACAATCTAGGGTTTGTATGTTCAAAAAGTATACAAAAATAAAGTGGTATAACTAGTTTGTGCATGAAATTAAGCATGAATACTATGAGATACATATGTTAATTAGATGAAAACATGAAAATAATTTTGAATACTCACTTTGAAATAATAGGTGGTGAGATGATGAGAAACCTTGGATTACTTGTGTTTTTGTGTTATGATTCTTGATTAAGATGATGAAATGAACAACTTTGATGCTTTGTACTTTGAAAAATAATGGATGGATCATGGTGTTGGTGTTGGGTCGTGGCTATGGAGATGGAGAAGAGAAATATGAAAACTTTTTGGCTTATGAAAAAGTTATATTATGATTCTAGGAAACTAGTTAAGTTTATGTTTTGAGGTTTATTGTATAATAAGTGTACATAAGAGCATAAGATTAAAAATAAAGCACACGATGTCTAGGAGTGGGCATGTGGCCGGTTTCAATGTGAAAAGGAGATGCAAAGTCGGTTTTGATCACTTAGAAAATATAGTGTATTATTAGTTGTAGTCTGGTGTAAGTATTAGTTATAATCGGGTACCGGGTTTGCTAGAAATAAATATTAACGAAGTTAACCGGGACTTAATAAAGTCATAAAAATGTTAAAATTATGTTGGGTACAATTACTGAGTGTTCGGGTGATTATTGTTTAGTTTTCACGAAAACCGTCGTAATATTCATAAGCTCACGTTATAAATAAAATAAATTTCCAAAATACTGGGTAAATGAATGTTATAACTTTTATGATGATATAATGGATATAAAAATATGTCGGGACCGTTGTGGGAATATTTAGATATATTCGTCGTGTATAAACCGGGTGTTAACGTTTACTATAAATACTTATACGTAAAAACGTTAAATGTATCAAATATATAAATTTGAAAATCCTAAGAGTGGTATAACATGAATATGCTGTTATGATGATATTCAGACTATCCCTAGTCCGTATGTAGTGTCCTTACTGATAATGAAATGAATTCGCACCTAAACCAATACGGTTACGCGAATTTGAATACCCGTAAACTAAATTTACGATGAAATGTGTAATGCACGTGAATGATGAAATCTTTTCCCGCAATGAATAGTGTTTAGTGAATAGTAAAATTTCTGAATGCTTCTCGGAATGTCAAACTGACACCAAAAATGATGAATAGTAAACTGATGAATAGTGTTTTGATGAATAGTGTATTTCCAAAGTTCGGGAAATGACCTGAAATGGTGAGTTGTGACAAAATGAAACGACTTAGTGATAATCTGCCCGAGGGTTCGATTGATAATCCTGGACCAGATGATATTTTTTCTACAATTATGGGTAAAGATCGAAATGGTGATGCAGGCATGTATGGTCTAGGTGTTCGTGCTTCTGCTGTTTGGGGTGTAATACCAAGTCGTTCAGCATGTCATAGAGAAAACAACGAATTGAAGTCTAGATGTGGAGAACTTACTAGTGAAAATGAAAAGTTACAAGCCCAGTTATCAGAGAAGAATGGGTCGACGGATAGTTCCATTGTTCCACCTCTTACATCACAACATTCTCCTGTTGTAACCACTGAACCTCCACGCTTATGGGTATGTTCCTTTCTAGTTGTTATAGCTTATTTTATCTTTGATAGCTAATGAACCTAGGCTACAAGCTTATGTATTAGTATTATGATTTAGATTGCTCATTTGCCTTTTAAATTTGTTAACTCAGTTATTCAGGGATGTTTGGTTCTGTGTTGTTTCAACTGTGGTAGTTGCCTTTTCACTTGTTTATCTGCACACTCTGACCTCTTAGGTGATATAAGAACTAGTAAAACTATAAAACCAATGTTTGAACTACAGAAAGTCAAAATCAAATTACCTTCACTCTCACAGTCCACTGTTGGGACCTGTGAGGATCAAATCTCACCCACTTGGTCTAAATCTTGTTCATGTATCTTAAATTAGTGTTATCATAGCTTAAATAATCATAATTAGTGCATACGGATCAAACAAGTTTCATTAAAGTCAAAGTTTAAGTTCAAAATCAAAAAGTCAAAATGGTATGTTAGTCAGAAACTCAGATCTTGGGAGAATTTTTGTGAATTTTGTGTTGAGATTCAAGTCTTGAGATTTTTACATATTGAAATTCCCCATCTAAGCTTTTGAATCCCACAGTTAGCTTATTTTTATGATTTTTTCTCTGGCTTAGGTGATAGTTCAAAGTGGCCTGCAGGGCTAACCATTGCCCTGCACCAGGGCATCAGCTCAAAACCCCAACTATCCATGTGCCTTAGCTTCTTCATTAGTGGGCCACACAGTGAGCTTAGTGGTTTTTTTGAAAGCCAATAAGCTCATCTATAAAGTTCAGGGCTTATTTCAAACTTTTGAGCTTATTAGATAGGTCTGCAGATAGCTTTTTGTTTGTCCAATTCCACCCATACACTGACTGATCAGTGTTGACCACCCAAATTCAAGCCTCCATACCTGCAGTATTACATCTGTTTAACCTAATACATGTGTGTTGACTATAAATTGATAAATGTTTGTTGAAAACTGAAATCTAGGTCGGGGATGAAGTTGTCCTTAAAAGCATTCTAAACTCAACCGAGACTGTAGCAAAAGGATGGGTGAGGAGCTTGAACCCAAATGATATAGTTGGTGGTACAGAGATTGGACGAGGATGGTGTGAGGTAAACATTCAAGTACCAACAAAAAGAGATGAAATTTTGGTGAGACCCTATGAGTTATTTGCCACAATTGAAGATTGTGTTGGTGCAACCATAGCATGGCTGACTCCTCCTAAACTAACCAGTCAACCGGGTGCGGTCAATAGGTCAACCCAGGAGAAAGTGCAAGATAACCGGTGAAGAATAGGGTTTCCCCGGGTCGTTATGTCCCGACGAGGTGTGAATTGTTATCAAACGGTTATGTGATCGGGTGAATTTGGATGGAAAGGGGGTTTGAGATTGGTTACACTAAGGATTTATACAATGAAATAGCTTAAAGAAGCTATATGAATAAGACGGGAAAGTAGGAAAAACCAGAAACGTTTAAAACTTAAAACGCGTACGTTCACGTTTTAAATAACGCGAACGTACAAAATAAAATGTAAAAACTGAAATCTGAAAACACCCAGGGGGTGAAAATGAATTTTTTACAAACTAAAAGGTAAAAGAAAATTTTTAGAAAAAGAAAATAAATTTTTACACTAATTAATTATTAATTATTAATTAAATACTAATTAAAACTAATTATTAATATTTAAACAACTTAAATACAATATAATATTATTTAAACACTAGAAAAATGAAAATAAAATTCCTAAAATTATAAAATAACAAAAAATAAGTTTTAAAATTAAAAATAAGTATTTTTTGTCTTTTTGTGATTTTTCTATTAATTAATTACTAATTATCTAATTAAACTATTTTAAATTAAGAAAAATAGAAAATGAACAGGAAAAATTACAAGAAAATTTCTAAAATTATTTTATAACATATAAAAGCTAGGAAAAATATAAAAACTAGGTTTTGTTTAATACAGACTAATTATGCTATTTTAAACTTAATATTAATTAATAATTAATAAAACTAAAATTAACTCTAATAAATACTAAATGATAAAATAAAAATCTGAGAAAATTAATAAAAATACTTTAATATGAGAGGAATTTAATAAAAATATAAAAAAGCTAAGTTCTAAATAATAATCTAAAAATGAAAATTAAAATTTAAATAAAATTAAATAGAAACTATCACTTAAAAATTAAGTTAACTTTTCTGGATTTTTTCTTTTGAAACTTGTTTTATACCTAAAAATGAAAACTTTTTGTAAAAACAAACTTTTTATAAACTGAAAATAAGCAAATTATAAGCTTATACGGTCAACAGTTGACTTTTGTTGACCAACAAGGGAAATAAGCTGAATTAGGCACAAGTGGAACCCACAATGATTAAGTCTAGTTCAAATGAGTTACTTAAACAGAAATAAGCAAAAGACTTGCAAACATAAGCACTGAATAAGCAATAATCAACAAATAAGCAATCCAAAAACTTCCAAACTGCTCAGAAATAGGACAACTTTGAGAGGTGATTCTAGGTGGGGTCCACAAGGTCTAAGGTCAAAGGATTGGTCAATCCTTGAACCCTACCATGGGGGGGTTGAAAGGTGCAAAGATGGGGCCATGGGACCCACTGGGTTGATCAGAAAACCACCACCAAGTGGTGGTGGTGGTGGTGGTGTCTGCTGGTGCAGCAGGGGAAACAGCCACCCTGCAGCCCACTTTGGGCAATGGTGGGGCCCAGGGAAAAAATCCTAAAAATATAAAAATTGTGGGATATTGAAGATGAGCTGATATACTTTAACTAGAAACAAATTTCAAGTCTTGAGAGCAAACACAAAATTCAAATTAATTCCTTGACTTTTTGTAAAAAATCTGAAATGTGCACATTGACTTTTTAAGCAAAACTACTAATGTTGACTTATTTGGATTTTGATTGGTTCTAACTTACTGAGATGCATGTAATAAGCTACAATAAGACTTAACTAAGCTAAAACAACAACTTTTATATTGAAATGGATGATATTGAGTGGTGCAACACCTAACAGTCAACTGTTATGGGTGAAATGGTGCAATTTTGACTTTTGTCCAATAAGGCTTGGATTTGTTGCATTCTAAGACCTGACTAAACCCAAAGAAACATGAATGAGCATGAAACAACAACTAAAAGCAAATGCACAGTGGTGAAAACCACTGTGCCAAACACTCCCTTAGTAAACTAAAAATGAGATTTTGGTTAAGTAAACCTACAATCTAAAACATGATCATGAATTTAAAACTTAAACTAACCTTAAGCAAACATAAATGAGCTTAAATGAACACAGTTGAGACACAAGAACACGGAATTCCAAAAAAATTGAAAAGTGCTTACTTTGCTTTGCAAACTGAGACAAGTGATTAGGGAACCAAAGGACAACCTAAAGCCTACCAAAAGGCATCTAAACCCATTCACATCCAAAACACCTCAGCTCCAAACCTGTCTTCACCTTGAATTCCATTTTTTTATTTTCTTATTTATTTTATTCTAATTTTTTTTATTTTTTTAAGTATTGAGACTACAACTGATTTGAGTGCTTTCTAAACTTTGAAAAACTTACTTGTGAACTCAAATTAGCTTATAAGACAAGGAAATAACAACTTTTAACAATCTTAAGACAATATGAAATTTTTCAATTAAATTGCAATTTTTGAAATTAAAAAGATATAACTGAAATTAGAGATTGAAATGGGTTTCCAATACACTGAAATTACTTGCTACAATATCTTTTATCTAAAAGTTACACTTTGAAAGAGAAAATTAACTAAACGACATGAATATTACACTAAGCTACACTACTAGCTAACTAATGCTCCCAACTTCACTTTTCTTCACTCTTATAACCCAGTGTGGGTCCCACTGTTAATCCCAGCAACTAGTTTGACCATTGGATCACTTTATGCTCTCTCTCCACTTTTGGCGGGAAAACTTTATAAATGGCAGTTGGGTTCTTTTTCTAACTGTGGGGGAGGGAGGCAATAAATGGGGTTTGGTTTTAGTGGTAGGCAAGGTGGACAAGGTGTGGGAAAGGTGAGGTGGAGATATGGGGTGTGGAGTGTGGAAATGGTGTTGCAGCAACAAGTGGGAGGGAAGGGGAAGAAACGGGTCAAAGGAGGTTTGACCAAGGGGCGGTTTATATTAAAAACGGGGGAGTGGTATTAGTTTTGTTGGTGGGCTGTTTTGATTGGGCTTGGGGAGTTGTGTGGTGGGCTTGGGATTGGGGTAATAAGGGGTGTACATGGATTGGATTTGGAAATGGGTTATGATAATAAAAGGGAACCCGTTTGGTTTTGTATATAATCACAAGCACCGCAATTGTAATTTGGCCAAACTTGAGGACTGAAAATGATAATTCCCAAAATTTATTATAAGGACCAATCTTGCATAGCTTAAATATCCAAAACCATTTTTGCAATTTTTGTACTTTTCAAAATTCCCGGGGACTAAAAATGACATTTTTCAAAGTTAAGGGGCCATTCTTGCCATTTTTGTGAAAAACTTTTATCCAAGGATCCATATTGAATATTTTTAAACTACCAAGGATTAAAAATGGTTTTCCATCCAAAAATATCCCACCAGGGACCAATTCTGTCAATATCCGTAACTCCAGGGACTAAATTGTAATTTTCCAAAACTTTTGAGATTTTTCACCAAAGGACTAAATATGACAACTTATGATTGTAAAAGGACCTTTGGTGATAATTTTCTATATTTTGAATATCCAGGGACTAGTTTTGTAATTTTATGAAAGTTGGGGGACTGAAACTGCCAATTTTGCAGACTTTATACATTTTTCATCTGTTTTTACTCATTTTGCATCTAAAACATATAAAACACAATTTTGAAATATTTTCAGTATTTTGATACATTACCGAGTGTTTTTGTATGTTTTGCAGTTCAGATTTGACCAAAAATGATGAGTGTTTGAGCACTCATCAATCCCCCACACTAAACTATTGCTAGTCCCTAGCAATAACTGTTTTGAAAACTTGATGGATTTTAAACTCTTTACCAAAAGCCATCACTTCTGGAGTAGCCAGGTGTAAGAACTGTGGCACACCTGATAACCGTGTGATTTTGAGCAAACCACCAGCTGTCAACGGATTTGAGTAGTCTTTACCAAAAGCCGTTTACTTCTGGACTAGCCAGCATCTTGATGGACTAAGTCAACATCTTGGTGAGCTGATTACCAATTATGGTTTTTCTACGGCCTTTACCACAAGCCATAATCTTGCGGGCTAGCCAACTCATTTGTTTTTGGGGAGTTGAGGAACCATACAATTTTGGGCAAATTGCAAGCCATAAACGGATTTGAGATGTCTTTACCAAGAGCCGTTTGCTCCTGGACTAGCCAATCCTTTTTGTCGCTTAGACAAGGCGGACTGATTACCACAAAAATTTTGAAGCTCCAGTGAAAAAATTTTAAAATTTTTGAAATTTTGGCTAAAACGGGGGTATTATATAGTAAAATGTGATAAAATTCGTTAGAATAGCGAATACCCCCCACACTTAGCATGAATATTGTCCTCAATATTCAAAATCCCGGATATTATGCCGACATTTTGAACGTAAAAGGGCAACATTACAAGCTAACCGTGGAAAACACCATGTTGTTTTTCACTTCATTTGTAACCATAGCATGGGGGACTCCCCCACACTTAGGGTGAAAACCCTATAAGCATGCTACTGTTTTTGTTTACCGAGTCGCTAGCTTGACTCGACCCCGAATTCATTTTTCCTTGGGGAAGCATGATGTGGAAGAAGCAATCTCAATCGGACTTTCATTCAAGATGTTTGGACAAACATTTGAAGATCGTGAAAGTTCCACACTGATGAGATAAGTACCCGGCTCAAGATAATGATACATGAAAATGCCGGGATCAAAGATGGTGTCCTCATTCCCGAAGGAGTGAAGAACAAGAGAAGTCACCCTGTAGGTGAAGAAAAGGAAGAAAATCATGATGAAAATCATGAGTTGATCTTCTTCCTCAAGAGGAGGCTCAATAGCCTGAGTTTGGATTTCAAAGGTTAAGCTCGTAAATATCCCGGGAGGGTGGGTGGGAATTTGCAAATTCTCATGATTGAGTGCATCTCCCCCCGGGCTATCAAACTCCGGAGGAGTCATGACATGATGAGTGAGTTCACCGGAGAACTCCTCATGAAGAGAATTATTCACAAGATGTGAATTTGTGAACTCATGTTCCATTGTGGACTCATCACAATCCTCGTCAAAGATTGGATTGTTAGAAATCATAGTGAATTCAAATTCGAATTCAAATAGAGGATTGGTGAGAGTCGTATTGAATGTTTCGGGAACAAAGAGATTAACATTCTCTATTGGACTGTTAGGATCAGAAGTGAGTGACGGATCATGAGATAGGAGACTTTCAATTTCTCCCAGATCGGCTTCGAAGTCAAGGAGACCATCATCACTTTCCAATGAAAGTGGATTGATGTGAGTAAGTTCATCAGCGAACTCCTCAAGAAGAGGATCAACATCAGACTGTGGGAGTGATGCCTCAATATACTCAATGTCTCCATGAGATGTACAATCATCATTAAAATCTGAGAAAGTCTCAAAATGATCGTTTGAACACTCAAGAGGGGAAGGAATATCACACATACCATCCAAAATTCCCTGTGACTCTCCTGGGATTGGGACAAGGATCTCAACACTAGACTTTATTAATTCGTCCGATTCCTTATCAGGAACAGTGTTAAGATGCTCATCCCCCATGATTAGAGAGTGAGTGTGAACTTCGGGTGTGATAAGAGTGGGTTGAGATGGAATCTCAAGTGATGGAATCTCATCTGATGAATCTTTGTAAAATTGAAGGATATCAAGGATATCCTCATCATCACTATCATCAGGAATGAAACGGAATTGAGAGCTAGATTTGGCTGCTTTTTCTTTTGCTATTGATTCCCTAATAGATCTTTCATAAGCATCTTGGGAATTTATTTTAGCAGCCTGTTCGTCAGCTAACAATTCTTCCATCGATTTTTGGTTTGGATTATCTGGGGTATGTGTCATTCCTCTCAAGTCTTTCACTAAATCTAAAAGATCAATGAGAAGACTTTGAGGAATTGGTGGAGATGGAGGTTCGTCATAATACGATGTGTCAAAAGTGTTACAAGGAAATGGGTTCCCTGTTTGACAATCGGAGCTGAAGTGCGGACCTCCACAGTAATCACAACAGTAAAACTGCTGGGACTGATGGTGTGGTAGCTGATGGAATAAGTCAGTCGTGTCATGGTAGAAATAGGGATCTTGGTTATAGACAGACCCGTTTCCTGACTCCACCATGCCACAACCGGGGCAATTGCCACCATTATGAGGATTACCACACCATTGGCAAACCAGAAAGTGTGGATGAGACATAGAAAGAATCAAATGTGTATAGAGGGGTAGGGATGAAGAATCAAAGATGTGAAAGGGTAAAGGAGAATGTTTTTGGATTTTTGGAAATACATTTTGTACAAATGATAAAGAAAATGTTTTTGTGTTTTTTGTGTTCGTTGAAAACTTGATTTAAAAAGTTTTCGGGAACGGTTTTGTTTTGAAAATAGGAAAATATGAACAAAGGATGGATAAATGTACAATGGAACGAATTCCAAAATCACTAATCAGAAAAACCGTTTAGAAGACGCACACAACCTCCCCGGCAGCGGCGCCAAAATTTGACTCCTCCTAAACTAACCAGTCAACCGGGTGCAGTCAATAGGTCAACCCAGGAGAAAGTGCAAGATAACCGGTGAAGAATAGGGTTTCCCCGGGTCGTTATGTCCCGACGAGGTGTGAATTGTTATCAAACGGTTATGCGATCGGGTGAATTTGGATGGAAAGGGGGTTTGAGATTGGTTAAACTAAGGATTTATACAATGAAATAGCTTAAAAAAGCTATATGAATAAGACGGGAAAGTAGGAAAAACCAGAAACGTTTAAAACTTAAAACGCGTACGTTTACGTTTTAAATAACGCGAACGTACAAAAAAAATGTAAAAACTGAAATCTGAAAACACCCAGGGGGTGAAAATGACTTTTTTACAAACTAAAAGGTAAAAGAAAATTTTTAGAAAAAGAAAATAAATTTTTACACTAATTAATTATTAATTATTAATTAAATACTAATTAAAACTAATTATTAATATTTAAACAACTTAAATACAATATAATATTATTTAAACACTAGAAAAATGAAAATAAAATTCCTAAAATTATAAAATAACTAAAAATAAGTTTTAAAATTAAAAATAATTATTTTTGTCTTTTTTTGATTTTTCTATTAATTAATTACTAATTAATTATTAATTATCTAATTAAACTATTTTAAATTAAGAAAAATAGAAAATGAACAGTAAAAATTACAAGAAAATTTCTAAAATTATTTTATAACATATAAAAGCTAGAAAAAATATAAAAACCATGTTTTGCTTAATAAAGACTAATTATGCTATTTTAAACTTAATATTAATTAATAATTAATAAAACTAAAATTAACTCTAATAAATACTAAATGATAAAATAAAAATCTGAGAAAATTAATAAAAATACTTTAATATGAGAGGAATTTAATAAAAATATAAAAAAGCTAAGTTCTTAATAAAAAACTAAAAATGAAAATTAAAATTTAAATAAAATTAAATAGAAACTATCACTTAAAAATTAAGTTAACTTTTCTGGATTTTTTCTTTTGAAACTTGTTTTATACCTAAAAATGAAAACTTTTTGTAAAAACAAACTTTTTATAAACTGAAAATAAGCAAATTACAAGCTTATAGGGTCAATAGTTAACTTTTGTTGACCAACAAGGGAAATAAGCTGAATTGGGCACAAGTGGGACCCACAATGATTAAGTCTAGTTCAAATGAGTTACTTAAACATAAATAAGCAAAAGACTTGCAAACATAAGCACTGAATAAGCAATAATCAACAAATAAGCAATCCAAAAACTTCCAAACTGCTCAGAAATGGGACAACTTTGAGAGGTGATTCTAGGTGGGGTCCACAAGGTCTAAGGTCAAAGGATTGGTCAATCCTTGAACCCTACCATAGGGGGGGGGTTGAAAGGTGCAAAGATGGGGCCATGGGACCCACTGGGTTGATCAGAAAACCACCACCAAGTGGTGGTGGTGGTGGTGGTGGTGTCTGCTGGTGCAGCAGGGGAAATAGCCACCCTGCAGCCCACTTTGGGCAATGGTGGGGCCCAGGGAAAAAATCCTAAAAATATAAAAATTTTGGGATATTGAAGATGAGCTGATATACTTTAACTAGAAACAAATTTCAAGTCTTGAGAGCAAACACAAAATTCAAATTAATTCCTTGACTTTTTGTAAAAAATCTGAAATGTGCACATTGACTTTTTAAGCAAAACTACTAATGTTGACTTATTTGGATTTTGATTGGTTCTAACTTACTGAGATGCATGTAATAAGCTACAATAAGACTTAACTAAGCTAAAACAACAACTTTTATATTGAAATGGATGATATTGAGTGGTGCAACACCCAACAGTCAACTGTTATGGGTGAAATGGTGCAATTTTGACTTTTGTCCAATAAGGCTTGGATTTGTTGCATTCTAAGACCTGACTAAACCCAAAGAAACATGAATGAGCATGAAACAACAACTAAAAGCAAATGCACAGTGGTGAAAACCACTATGCCAAACACTCCCTTAGTAAACTAAAAATGAGATTTTGGTTAAGTAAACCTACAATCTAAAGCATGATCATGAATTTAAAACTTAAACTAACCTTAAGCAAACATAAATGAGCTTAAATGAACACAGTTGAGACACAAGAACAAGGAATTTCAAAAAAATTAAAAAGTGCTTACTTTGCTTTGCAAACTGAGATAAGTGATTAGGGAACCAAAGGACAACCAAAAGCCTACCATAAGGCATCTAAACCCATTCACATCCAAAACACCTCAGCTCCAAACCTGTCTTCACCTTGAATTCCATTTTTTTTATTTTCTTATTTATTTTATTCTAATTTTTTTATTTTTTTAAGTATTGAGACTACAACTGATTTGAGTGCTTTCTAAACTTTGAAAAACTTACTTGTGAACTCAAATTAGCTTATAAGACAAGGAAATAACAACTTTTAACAATCTTAAGACAATATGAAAATTTTCAATTAAATTGCAATTTCTGAAATTAAACAGATATAACTGAAATTAGAGATTGATACACTGAAATTACTTGCTACAATATCTTTTATCTAAAAGTTACACTTTGAAAGAGAAAATTAACTAAACGACATGAATATTACACTAAGCTACACTACTAGCTAACTAATGCTCCCAACTTCACTTTTCTTCACTCTTATAACCCAGTGTGGGTCCCACTGTTAATCCCAGCAACTAGTTTGACCATTGGATCACTTTATGCTCTCTCTCCACTTTTGGCGGGAAAACTTTATAAATGGCAGTTGGGTTCTTTTTCTAACTGTGGGGGAGGGATGCAATAAATGGAGTTTAGTTTTAGTGGTAGGCAAAGTGGACAAGGTGTGGGAAAGGTGAGGTGGAGATATGGGGTGTGGAGTGTGGAAATGGTGTTGCAGCAACAAGTGGGAGGGAAGGGGAAGAAACGGGTCAAAGGAGGTTTGACTAAGGGGCGGTTTATATTAAAAACGGGGGAGTGGTATTAGTTTTTTTGGTGGGCTATTTTGATTGGGCTTGGGGAGTTGTGTGGTGGGCTTGGGATTGGGGTAATAAGGGGTGTACATGGATTGGATTTGGAAATGGGTTATGATAATAAAAGGGAACCCGTTTGGTTTTGTATATAATCACAAGGACCACAATTGTAATTTGGCCAAACTTGAGGACTGAAAATGATAATTCCCAAAATTTATTATAAGGACCAATCTTGCATAGCTTAAATATCCAAAACCATTTTTGCAATTTTTGTACTTTTCAAAATTCCCGGGGACTAAAAATGACATTTTTCAAAGTTAAGGGGCCATTCTTGCCATTTTTGTGAAAAAATTTTATCCAAGGATCCATATTGAATATTTTTAAACTTCCAAGGATTAAAAATGGTTTTCCATCCAAAAATATCCCACCAGGGACCAATTCTGTCAATATCCGTAACTCCAGGGACTAAATTGTAATTTTCCAAAACTTTTGAGATTTTTCACCAAAGGACTAAATATGACAACTTATGATTGTAAAAGGACCTTTGGTGATAATTTTCTATATTTTGAATATCCAGGGACTAGTTTTGTAATTTTATGAAAGTTGGGGGACTGAAACTGCCAATTTTGCAAACTTTATACGTTTTTCATCTGTTTTTACTCATTTTGCATCTAAAACATATAAAACACAATTTTGAAATATTTTCAGTATTTTGATACATTACCGAGTGTTTTTGTATGTTTTGCAGTTCAGATTTGACCAAAAATGATGAGTGTTTGAGCACTCACCAATGGCCTTGTCCCTTTATCTCGGTATGTCTTTGTTAATCTTGTGATACCAATAATTTTACTAACATGGACCTTAATGCTTATACATGGGTGTTTATTTGTAGGTGGTCCGTGAGGATTGAGAGAGATGATGCATGATGACCACGGACTAAGCTTCTTGTTGCGTTAATGTATTGTTTAATGTTAACAGACTTTATGTTAGATTCTGTCTACCTTATTTATGTTTAGTGCTTTTGTTATGAAAATTGGTAATTTGAAATACAATTTCGTTTTATTCATTTAATATTTAGTTGATGTTTTATTCATATCGTAATAATACAGTGTGCATGGTGAAAATAGCGTCCTATCATATGACTTGTCAGGACTTTGAAATTTTCCTATTAAACTTATTAACCGTCCTAACAATTAACTTAACATTGTAAAAGTGTCCTAATATGTTGTTATTAGGACGTTATTTAGGTTGTTAATAGACATTTTATACGACCAAAAATTTGGTTTCATAATCTTCTTTGAGATATTAGAACCCTTTTCTTGGTGTTAAATTAGCTATAATGTTATATGATAAGCGTCCTAACAATTATCTTTTATGTACGCTTGTATGTGTATCAAAAGATTAAAATTAGGTAACAACGTTTTACAACATTGTAAAAGTGTCCTAATATGTTGTTATTAGGACGTTATTTGGTTGTTTATATACATATTATGCGACCATAAATTTGGTTTCATAATCGTATTTGGGATATTAGGACCCTTTTCTTGGTGTTAAAGTAACTATAATGGTATATGATGACCGTCCTAAGAATTAACATTAAAGGACGCTTGTATGTGTATCAAAAGATTAAAAGTAGGTTACCACATGTTAGAACATTGGAAAAGTGTCCTAATATGTTTTTATTAGGACGTTATTTGTGTTGTTTATAGACGTAAAATGCGACCATAAAATTGGTATCATAATCTTATTTGAGTTATTAGGACCCTTTTCTTGGTTGCTAAAATAGCTATGATGTTACATCATAAGCGTCCTAACAATACTTTTAAGGACGTTTTTATGTGTTTCAAAAGATTAAAAGTAGGTAATCACATGTTAAAACAATGTAAAAGTGTCCTAATATGGTTTTATTAGGACGATATTTGTGTTGTTCATATACATATCATACGACCATAAAATTGGTTTAATAAGGCTTAGGACGCTTTGGACCTATTACAACCGCCTTACATGAAACGCTTTCATCTTTGGTCCTATTAAATGAAAGGTCCTAAAAAGTACCATTTTATGACGCTTATGGAGATCCTAAAAAGCCACTTTTCTTGTAGTGTGTCGATCACTTGTCGTCCTCATTGTCGGTGTCAGCATCAGTTTCCTCATCAATTAGAGAGTAGGTGCATTTTGGTTTATCATTTGGTGTAGGTACGACCGGTGATTGACTCAACTTTAATGGAGAAATGAGATCATCTTGTGTTTCCTACCAAAAAAAAATAATTGTATGTTAACATTAAAAAATTGGTACACGGTTTTAAATATACAACTAATTCAATATAAAATATAATTCGGTAAAAACAAAATAAATAAACATAAGGAATATATTTACATACATCATCATCATCAGAAGATCCAATTTCAATTGGACATATAGGAGACGAAAAACCAAGGATTGAAATTCTTCTTTTCTTTGTGGGCATGGGGGTTACCTGTTTAAGAAAAAAATACAAAAATAAAAATAAAATTAGTAAACAATTAAAAATAAAATGAAGTAACTTATACATAATAAAAAATTAAAACGAATATTAAAATTATTAAATTAACAAAAATTAAAATTAATGATAGATAAATACATTTTCATCATCAGATAAGTCGATGAAATCAATAGGATCTATTTTTTTAGATCCCTTATCATTAGTGATACGACCCAATGGCTTCTTATCATCATTGTTATTATCCAAATTCTGTTATAAGCATAAAAAAGAATATATATAAAATTAAAAGAATAACTAAATAAAAAATAATAAATAAAACGATTAAGTATGTATATATATATTTACGAAAATTTATATTTTATTACGCATAAAACTTGTGTTTGTTTATAAAAACAAAGGCAACACACACAACGAATAATATATTTGTAACAATAAAATTGACCTTTTTTGCTATATTGTCACCCATGGCTGTATAAGAAGAAAAAATGTGTTGTGATTAGGAGATGCATATAATGAGTATTTATATAATTAGATAGCCCCTATTAATATGGAAGAGATATTGTGGATAATATATTTCAAAAGTTAGTTTTGTATTTTTACAATTTGTTAGCAATATTATCTTTTGAGTGATATTTTTGAAAAAACAATGATCAATAACATAACACAAATATTGGGTACAACATTATCAAATACATTTAAGTTTTAAATAGATATAAAACACACTAACCAACCATTTTACATGCAAACATAATAAAGGTTATGATGGAACATGACATTGCATGCAATCAAAAAGTAACGCCTACTCTACAATCATACACTCGAGTACCAATTGAACTTCCAAAAGATTTTTTGGTGATTTTATACATTAAAAAAACAAACCGGTACAACATTAAAGATTATATTTATACTCACATATGAGATCATCATCTCCAATATACTCATCTTCTTATTCTTATTATCATCTAAAAAAATTCGATCACACACAACAGATCTTGCAAAAAAAAGCTCAAGGTAATAAATATCATTATACTTTTGTTTGATTTGCTTATGTAATTACTTGTAATTTATATATTTTGCACTTATTTGAACGAAAAAATATGATCCGATTTAGCCATTTGATTAATATGTGTTTATCAAATGTAAGTATGATTCGATTTTAAGTAAGACATAGATAGTTGTCATATATGCACATGAAGATTTTTTAAGAATATATATGATAGGATCCCAATTTTATAGGTGTTGGCGTTATGATTTGATTCAAAGTAGTTATCTTGGGTAGTTTCAAAATAAAAAATTAGCATAACACTTACATATCTACACACATATATCATGTTTGTGATTATGATTATAAAACAAATCTCAACCTATATAGAGTAGTTTCAAATTTTAAAAGTTAACAAATATTTATCTACAAATATAGACTTATTTATATATATCGATTATCCTATAATAGTGTTTTCTTCATAAAATACGAAATTGACAGACATAAAATTGGTGCCATAAGGAAAAAAGGTAAGACATATGGAGCCGAATATGGTAGTTATATGTGTTGATTGATGACAACAATGTCATTGCTAGAAACAGAAATAGTCATGATATATTATCGACAATGTAGGAATACATATAAAACACTAATGATATAAGTAGTTATACGTAATTATGTTTTATACATACGGAACTTAGGAGATTTTCTAATATCTAAATATTGACAAATATGTTATCTTGAATGTGCAGTAATAAAAAATGGTTTGGAAATGCCAATTAAATTTGTAGTGCCACTATACAACCGTAATGAGTACCCTGGAAAATTGGAACTACCTAATGTATTCTTAGAAGAAGGGTTTAACAAAAACAGATATATGTATGTGTACGGAATAAGAGGAATAAGGAAGAAGGTCACATTAGTAAGATCAAAAGAGGGACATATTGAAATTAGAGGTAAAAGATGGAATGAATTTGCCGCTGACAACATGGATATGGATGTCGATTTGCTGCACTTCATACAGGAAGGTGACGACACGTTTTACATAACCGGATACAACCACACAGGGAAAGAAACAGGAGGTTATGAAGAGGTAAGGAGAGGTTATTATCGGTTTGGAACACGTGTGAACCCTCATCCATACATACCACAGGTAATAAGCGAGTATATTTGTTTAGTTTTTTTTGTGTATTTGTTTAAATCATTCAAAACTAAATATAATTGTAAGATTTATACAAACAGGTTATTAGTAACATGTAACATAAACGGTTACTGGCATGATATTAGGATAACCAATAATCCATGAACGATGTAGGAAGCAAATTACTATTATTTTTTTGAGCCACTCTATACAATGCAAATGTTTTTTTGAACATAGTATAATTTAGTATATGTGGAGAAATATTTATGGTACTCATTAGTGTTTTTATTTTAATTGTTTCACAGACAATTATAGCTGATTTCTTACCTGGGCTAGAAACAGAAGCGGGATTAACGATTAGGTGTGGAGGTAATGAGTTTGATGTGCATGTGAACCGCGTTAATCCAGGGAGTGATGGCATCAATCCTGAATACGTGCTTAATTCCGACAACTGGAACGCGTTATGTGTTGCCAAAAATCTGTTTTATGGTGATGTCATAGTGTTCACCAAAGTTGGTAACAATATGTTAAATCTAATGGCGTTCAATCCTTTTGGAAGGGGGAAAACAAATGTGCAATTTTTGGGCGCATCAAATATTAATTTAGTTTAACCAGAGCTAGACCATGAAGAAAAGAGTGAGTTTATATTAAACGTTCAATGTTAGACATAGTGATCATTGTTAACCAATTGTGTATACAATTGCTATTAGTATATATAGTAAGTTGATATTGTTACTGATGAATGCTTACATTAATATGCAGAGGATGAAAGAATGTGGCATATATGCAGGTGGAACGGGCATCGAGAACATTTCAATGAAGGAACACATGTGTTTTATAAATGCTTCTCTGAAATATTTGCATTTTCACGTCTTGTAAGTGTTATAATTTTGTTTTTTTTTTGTTTTTTTTTTTACATTCAGTTTAAACGATGTTTATGCCCTTCGAATGATCTTAAATTGGCAGACGGACATATTCCATTAGTTGTTGATCAGATTAATGTGATAAAATACGTTAAAGTAGTATGCAAAGTTATATATTGATCGTCATTTTGTTATAAGTTAATGATATGATAAGTTATTCGATTTACATGCTTTATCTATGGTTTTTTTTGTTTGTGTAAATACAGCCAATACCAGGGAAATTATCAAATCGGCATCCAATGCACCTATACACAAGGGCATTGTTTAAACACAACCAAATTGAATACACATTTAAACTGAAGATGGACTATCACAAGGAGAATCCGGGAAGGACGAACCATGTAAATGCCCACGGCGAATGGGAGCTATTTGGTCAAGACTGCCATTTCGAATATACCATGATGTTAAGGTTCCGGTTCGTGTACGTTGTTACAGATTTGAATGGTCGTCAAGCACGACATTATCCTTTATTTCACGTGTGCTAGACGGGAAAAAATGCAACATGGTATGCCTTTTGCGTCGATGGTTATGATGGAAATAATCAAATGTTTGGATAGTAAACTTCGTAGAAAACTTATGTTGCTAAGTAGTATTTTAGATTAAGGTTTATTAGTATTAAGGTTAAAACGACGTTGTTATGAATCATGTTTCAATTAGGATCTTTTAATATGTGAATTATGGTATCTTGTTTCCATGAAAGTGATATGGTGTAGTATGTTTTGGATGAACATCTCGCAAGCCGTATGTTGTAGTTTCCATTGATTGTGTAAATTGCTAGGGATAACATATGATGCAATTATGTTTGAGACGGAGTATGTCACAACATGAATTGCTTCGTATGATAATATTGCAAACCGTATGTTGCAGGTTTAATAAAAAAGGTATAAATAACATTTTAAAAATGATAAGTTACAATTATGTTCGAGACGGAGTATGTCACAACATGAATTGGTTCGTATGATAATTATTTGAACTAATGAAAAGCAAATAGGATAGAACTATATAAACATGGCACAATTTATTCATCAAATAAACATAACTAATTTGACAAACAGAACAGTCACTAATAAAAATCACAAATCGTTTAAATGATAAGTGATCATGGAACAAAACACTTCAAACATTTGACTTAATAAATACTAAAGTAAAAATAAAACACATTTTTATTTGGGGAATGAAATCATCAATACTAATCTTCCGACTTGGAATCATCCGAGTCACCGTATGAAGTATCACTAACCAAAGAACCATCGTCAATGAAACTGTCCGAATAATCATACTCATCAGTTGGCTCATCAACAACATCGCTCGAATTAAGTGCATCTACAGTAGATTCATTAGTAATTTCATCCGAAAAGTCCATATCATCAGTTGCCTCGTCAGTAGCCTCGTCATCAAATAGATGGTCGTTCAATGTATCGTCAATGAGACTTTTGGCGATTGCTTTTGATTCAGAAGGCATTTTTTTGTTTTTATGACTAAAACGGATCGGATAATCATCATTAGATTCCTAACCAATACATATAGTTCACATTATGTCAAATAAACAAAATCTCAACCTAAATATAAATAAATAAAATGAAATAAGTATATTATAATACCAAATTTCTAACAATATCAATTTCCTTGTTAAGTATTTGTTTCTCAGATGAAAAGAAATTATCATCATCATCGTCAGAGGAAACAACATGAACACCAAATTTGTTAACAAAACAACCATCTTTTTTAAGCCGCCTTGGTTTTTTTGAGCATGGACAAAACTGTATATAACGCAATAAAACAATTATAAGTATTAATGAAAAAATATTATCAAAACTTATATGTAGTGTAAATATTACCTCATCATCATCAGACAGTACAATCAACGGAACATTTTTGTCAGATGGATCATTGTTTGTTTTTTAACTTAAATCTTCTTTGATACCCTAAAATACGTTTAGTTAAAATAAACGGATCTGGAAGTCACAAAGAAAGGATAATAACAAATAATTAAGGATAAAAAAAAAAACGCACTTTGTTTGGTATAGGAGATTTCATATTTTACAAAATGTTTTGCATTGTTGGATGTGAAGATCAGTTTGTTTTATAGATCAAATTATGAGAAAAATAAGGAAATGATAAGGATATCATGAAAATTTAAATAAATAGTGCAACAAATCAGTAATTTTATTTTGAATATTTGTTACAAATATAGTTAAATAAGGATAATATTATGTTTGTTTAAATATTTTGATATTTGAATATTTGATTAAGTGTACAAATGAGTTTTTTTTTCGGATTAATTAATATTCAAAAATTTAAATGAAAATATATAATTGAAAAATACACTATAAAAAATATAAACAAAATGTTAATGTTTATTGTATGTGTTGGTTTTTTTTGTGTTCGTGGGTTACGCCTTTCATTTTTTTTTTTTTTCAATTGTTGGCTAAAAAACGTTATTATAAGTATACATTGCATAATGGTATAAAACATATAACGTTTAAAGAATGACATAAAAAAGTGGTATCATCAATTTCAATTGTTGGCTAGAAAACGTTATTATAAGTAAATTGTGATACATTAGTATTTCATTACGTTGCACAATGGTATAATCAACATTAAAGTAATAAAATAATAAATGAAACACATGAAAAATTAAAATTAAAAACATTGTTTCATTCATAAATCATGTCACAACCCGTAATTTTAGGTCATTTTTCCAAACCTCGACAATTTACTATTCACAAGTTACTATTCATCATTTACTATTCATTGTTTTACTATTCATCATTTTTGAGGTCAATTTGACATTCCAAGAAACATTCAGAAGTTTTACTATTCACTTGACACTATTCATTCCCGAGAGAAAACCACTATTCACGTGCATTACTCACGTCATCGTAAATTTAGTTTACGAGTGTTCAAATTCGCGTAACCGTATTGGTTCAGGAGCGAATTCATGCATTATTATCAGGGACATTTCATACGGACTAGAAATAGTCTGCATATCATCATTTGGGCACTTGCATACTATTCCACTCGTAGGATAACTAAAGTAATACTTTTGGTATAATTAACGATTTACGTACGTTTATTTTAAATAAACACTAATACGCGAACTATAAATATGTCTAACATGTCCGACACTCCCGACTATTATCCCACTATGTTTTTATATTCATTTTAATAATATAAAAATTATAATATTAATTTACCCGGTATTTTAGAAATTTATTTACTACGTATCGTACGTCTAACTTAACAACGACGGTTTTCACAAAAATTAAACGATAATCACCCAAACTCTCCGTACTTGTACCCGACATATTTTTACAATTTTTACGACTTTATTATGTCCCGAATAACTTCAATAAAATTTATTTCTAGCAAACCCGGTACCCGATGTTACCTAAAACTACTTAAAACATCAAAATCACTTACAAATTAGTACAAATAAATCAACAAACACTTCCCCTCTTTTCCTCCTTTGTGAGCCGGCAGCCCCCCCCCCCCCCCCCCCCCCCCCCCCCCCCCCCCCCCCCCCCCCCCCCGCATGTGGTCTTCATAGTTGCAATTTACCAACCTACCATTAATGCACACTAATCTTGTCCCTTTTTACTAGATATTTATCCCATTTTTGCACTTATTCACACATAGAAGTTCAAGTAAACTAGAAAGTTGTTCTCTCCTTCCTCTCCTCTCATGGTACACAGCCAAGACACAAACAAGAAGGATCCACCATTGATTTTTCAAGATTTTTGCATAAACAAGTCCCATTAGTACTCCTTTCTAAGGTTTTGAAATAAAAACCCAAGGTTTTATAGGTTCTCATCTCCATAAGCTCACCAATATTTCAAGTAAGCTAACAAAACCCATTTCATAATTTTTACAAGTTATTTCTATAATTATATACTTTTCTTACAAGATCTTATGCATTTGATAGCTTATACCACTTTATTTTATAAACTTTTAACTTTTGAACCTTAGAAAGTGATTTTTGGTTAGATCCTTGTTTGATCCACTTGGTTATGATGTTTAGGAACCCATGACACCCTAAGAAGGTGTATGGTAGGATTAGATTAGTTTTGTGGTGATTGAAAGTGGTTTGAATGAAGATGGAACTAGATTAGAACCCTAGAAACGATTTTTGAAACATTTGAAATACCTACTGTCCCTATTTTGATTTCGTGGGAAACTCAGTAACTCAGGGGATATTTTTGACCAAAGATTTAGAAAATACTTTCAAAAACGAAACTTTGGGCGAAAGAATGGATTAAAACGAGCTTATAACGAAGGAGATATGATTTTTGCAAATTTAACGACGAAAACTATTTTTATAAAAACTGCATGCTGTTTGGCAGTTTTCTACGGACCAAAAGAGGTGTTAAACGTAACCTAGAGGAGCCGAGTTGTCAAAAATATATTAGTATATACAAAAACGAACCCGTGGATATAAAGAACAAGGAAAACGAGCTTAAAACGACCAAGTTATACCCGTTTTAACATTGTCAAACTATATATATATATATATATATGGACACAAATAAAAATAATAACTTAGACACTAAATGGTATATTTTCTAGAAATGTTACTAAGGGCTATATTCTTAACAAATGAATACGTATGACCCAAGAGAATATTTATACGACTTAACGACGTCATTTCAAGGTTTTCGATACAAAGAATTTAACGCTAACATTTTCGTACGAGATAATACGACAAGTTATATACTTCTATAAATGGACTTATTTTTCCCAAGTATGGAAACTATTTTACCATGACGATAACTAGTATTTTCCAAATTACGAGTGGTAATGGTATCATGTGCATGTGCATTCATTACATCACGACATGATCTAAATTAGATCACTATCATTCATTTTAGGTTGCGGAGCTCCCTGTTGTCCTTATCATTTCGCATCTTTGTATCTTCACTCCAGGTGAGTCATAGCCCCACTTTTACTCTTTATACTTGTTTTAACTCTTTGGGGGAGATACATGCTCACTACTTGCTTACTAGTATAAATACTCAAAACATACTTTCTTGATACTCGAAACATTTATACTTGACTTCTTTATACTTGATTGTCTTATACTTGTTGTCATACATACGTGATTGTGTTATACTTAACTGTGTTATACTAAACTATGATGGTGTATTCTTGAGACTTCCAATGGCCCCAGATTAAGTTGCTGGACACAACCATTGAGACTACCAATGGCCCCAGATTAAGTTGCTGGGCACAACCATTGAAACATACATACAAACGTGAGGTCTTCGGAGATGAAGTGTAGACTCACGACTAATTGCTTAACTGTTGTGATGAACTTATACATGTTTAATCTTACTATATATATTAGCAGTGGGTTGTGAACACACAGGTTACAAGTCTCTTATGGCGGGACTTGTAACTGAGTGGATTTACGATGCCTTTGCTGTGTGACCATTTTTCTATAAACCTTATTTGTTAAACAAACTCTATGAACTCACCAACCTTTGTGTTGACACTTTTAAGCATGTTTATCTCAGGTTAGAAGGGCGATAGCAGGTTTATGGAGTTGAGAGTCTTAGGGCATGCTTTTGAAGACTTTCACTTTTGTCGTTTACCATTCGAAACACTTTAAAAACTTATGTATTATTCTACTTTGGGATCTTTTGTTTTGTAAACTATGATTTTTTATCTATTCGAATGGTAACTTTTTAAAAACGTCTCATTTAGAGTTCGTTTTCTATACCTTGTACTTTGTGCCCTGAAGTAGCATCCCAATGACACAGTCTTCCGCTGTGGTATTTTGGGGGTGTTACAGATTGGTACCAGAGCCTTGGTTATAGAGAACTAGGTTGTTTTTAGAGTCTAGACTATAACTACATACATTTAGACTCTCCTCCCTATCGCCTTGCATTTTTCATACACGTACGTTTGCTGATAACTTTCTTAGACCTACGCTATTAGATATTTTGTGGTACCGATGGGGAAGTCCCAAAATCTAGGCAAGTTATCAGAAATATGGAGCTCGGTAATAACTGATCATTTAACTTAATCTTGTGACAGTTCTTGTTTGATGAGACATGAGACTAAGATAAATGAAGGTTATTACTTAGCTGTAGAGATTTGATGATTTGCCCGAGGATGGGAGTTCTCTTGAGGTTACTCTTTAGAAGCCGTTAGAAACTAGACTACCCAGTGACTTTAGCACTTAAGGGAGAATCCTTTGTTCCTTCGTACTGAGCGTGACATTCCCTAGATACCCATTTAAGCAACGTCTACCACTAAGATATGTGTGCCTGGTGATATGTACACCTGTGAAAGGAAACATTTATAATTGTGGTGGCCAACATAATTATAAGTGCTTCACGACACACGTGGACATATGACTATGCATATGTAGATCGGTGTTGGCACAACTTAGGAGACAATTGGTGGCACGGTATTATATATGAGGATGTTAAGTATAGACTTTGGTTAATCAACGGTTTTCCCTCAACTCTGACGTTCACTAAATGTCCTTCCTCTCAGGAAATCATGGCACCAAGGAGGGTGACTCGTAGCTCTGGTCGAGGAGGCGCAACACCAAGGGGTGGAAGGACTGGTGGACGTGGAGGTAGAGGAGCTGCTCATGACACTACTAACCCAAGTAACGATGGTGGAAGAACTGGTAGACGTGGAGGTAGAGGAGGTGGTCACGGCGTTGAAAACAATGATAACAACGACGGTGGAAATACTGATTTTGAAGCCATCATCGCTCGACAACTTGAAAACTTTCTCCCCACTATTGTCACTCAAGTTGGCGATCATATGAATAACTTGGCAAATCACGAAAGCGGAATTAACAACACCAATGGTATAGGTCAGAATGGTAATGGCAACAACAACATTAGGACTGGATGTACGTATAAGGAATTTACATCATGTAAGCCAATTGAGTTCGATGGTGTAGGAGGCGCGTTAGGGTATACTCGATGGGTTGAAAAGATGGAGTCGGTGATCGACATTAGTGACTGTGCACCACATCAAATGGTGAAGTACTCCGTATGCTTGCTATCAGGAAAGGCATTGACATGGTGGAATACGCAGGTTCAAGCTAGGGGTAGAGAGGCAGCTGTAGGTATGACATGGGATGATTTTAAGGCATTACTGAAGGAGGAATACTGCCCGAACAATGAAATGCAGAAGCTGGAGGATGAACTTTATCATCACTCTATGATAGGGGCTGGACATGCAGCCTATACAGATCGATTCCATGAATTAGCCAGACTAGTTCCACACCTGGTTACCCCTGAGTCCAAGAGGATCGAGAGGTACATATATGGTCTTGTCCCAGAAATTCGTGGGACTGTGAAAGCAACTGAGCCTTCTACAATTCAGAGTGCAATATTGAGAGCAGGGACTCTGACAGATGAGATGGTTAGAAATGGAAGCTTGAAGAACAGTGATAAAAGGAAGGGAACAAGCGAGTCAAACAAGCATATGGGCGTTATAGCTGACAACAAAAGGGCAAGGACCTTTGCGGCGACTAGTTCTGGTCAGAGAGAGTATTTAGGCCAGCATCCTAAATGTACGAAATGTAATTTTCATCACCAAAAGACTGTGCCCTGCCGTATATGTGCTAATTGCAGACAGTCTGGTCATTATGCAAACCAGTGTAGAGAACCAATGAATGTGGGCAATATGACGAACAAACAAAAGACATGCTATGAGTGTAACAGCCCGGATCACTTTCGGAACACTTGTCCTAAGTTGAAAAGGAATCTTAACCAAGGAGGCAATCGTCCAAAATTAGCAGCAGCAATTGAAGGGCCACAACATGAGGCCGTTGAGATTCCACCCGCGCGTGGCAGAGCTTACTTCCTAGGAAATCCTATCACCCAACATGTCCACGATAGCATAACGGGTACATTCTCTTGAACAACTATATTATTTTCGTAGCACTTAAGTCTTGGTATAGAACTTATACACAACCCCGACTAATCTGAGACCTAGCATCATTAACCTAGTTATATTGATAGTAGATGATTTGATTAGTGTAAGCAATTATGGCAAGCTGAGAAAGATTACATTGTCGAATCAGACCACTAGGAACATATGTGGAATGAATGAGCTGAACTTTGGGACGAAGTTCCCTTAAGGGGTAGAGACTGTCACAACCCGTAATTTTAGGTCATTTTTCCAAACCTCGACAATTTACTATTCACAAGTTACTATTCATCATTTACTATTCATTGTTTTACTATTCATCATTTTTGAGGTCAATTTGACATTCCAAGAAACATTCAGAAGTTTTACTATTCACTTGACACTATTCATTCCCGAGAGAAAACCACTATTCACGTGCATTACTCACGTCATCGTAAATTTAGTTTACGAGTGTTCAAATTCGCGTAACCGTATTGGTTCAGGAGCGAATTCATGCATTATTATCAGGGACATTTCATACGGACTAGAAATAGTCTGCATATCATCATTTGGGCACTTGCATACTATTCCACTCGTAGGATAACTAAAGTAATACTTTTGGTATAATTAACGATTTACGTACGTTTATTTTAAATAAACACTAATACGCGAACTATAAATGTGTCTAACATGTCCGACACTCCCGACTATTATCCCACTATGTTTTTATATTCATTTTAATAATATAAAAATTATAATATTAATTTACCCGGTATTTTAGAAATTTATTTACTACGTATCGTACGTCTAACTTAACAACGACGGTTTTCACAAAAATTAAACGATAATCACCCAAACTCTCCGTACTTGTACCCGACATATTTTTACAATTTTTACGACTTTATTATGTCCCGAATAACTTCAATAAAATTTATTTCTAGCAAACCCGGTACCCGATGTTACCTAAAACTACTTAAAACATCAAAATCACTTACAAATTAGTACAAATAAATCAACAAACACTTCCCCTCTTTTCCTCCTTTGTGGTCTTCATAGTTGCAATTTACCAACCTACCATTAATGCACACTAATCTTGTCCCTTTTTACTAGATATTTATCCCATTTTTGCACTTATTCACACATAGAAGTTCAAGTAAACTAGAAATTTGTTCTCTCCTTCCTCTCCTCTCATGGTACACGGCCAAGACACAAACAAGAAGGATCCACCATTGATTTTTCAAGATTTTTGCATAAACAAGTCCCATTAGTACTCCTTTCTAAGGTTTTGAAATAAAAACCCAAGGTTTTATAGGTTCTCATCTCCATAAGCTCACCAATATTTCAAGTAAGCTAACAAAACCCATTTCATAATTTTTACAAGTTATTTCTATAATTATATACTTTTCTTACAAGATCTTATGCATTTGATAGCTTATACCACTTTATTTTATAAACTTTTAACTTTTGAACCTTAGAAAGTGATTTTTTGTTAGATCCTTGTTTGATCCACTTGGTTATGATGTTTAGGAACCCATGACACCCTAAGAAGGTGTATGGTAGGATTAGATTAGTTTTGTGGTGATTGAAAGTGGTTTGAATGAAGATGGAACTAGATTAGAACCCTAGAAACGATTTTTGAAACATTTGAAATACCTACTGTCCCTATTTTGATTTCGTGGGAAACTCAGTAACTCAGGGGATATTTTTGACCAAAGATTTAGAAAATACTTTCAAAAACGAAACTTTGGGCGAAAGAATGGATTAAAACGAGCTTATAACGAAGGAGATATGATTTTTTGCAAATTTAACGACGAAAACTATTTTTATAAAAACTGCATGCTGTTTGGCAGTTTTCAACGGACCAAAAGAGGTGTTAAACGTAACCTAGAGGAGCCGAGTTGTCAAAAATATATTAGTATATACAAAAACGAACCCGTGGATATAAAGAACAAGGAAAACGAGCTTAAAACGACCAAGTTATACCCGTTTTAACATTGTCAAACTATATATATATATATATGGACACAAATAAAAATAATAACTTAGACACTAAATGGTATATTTTCTAGAAATGTTACTAAGGGCTATATTCTTAACAAATGAATACGTATGACCCAAGAGAATATTTATACGACTTAACGACGTCATTTCAAGGTTTTCGATACAAAGAATTTAACGCTAACATTTTCGTACGAGATAATACGACGAGTTATATACTTCTATAAATGGACTTATTTTTCCCAAGTATGGAAACTATTTTACCATGACGATAACTAGTATTTTCCAAATTACGAGTGGTAATGGTATCATGTGCATGTGCATTCATTACATCACGACATGATCTAAATTAGATCACTATCATTCATTTTAGGTTGCGGATAGTGTTCGCTCCCTGTTGTCCTTATCATTTCGCATCTTTGTATCTTCACTCCAGGTGAGTCATAGCCCCACTTTTACTCTTTATACTTGTTTTAACTCTTTGGGGGAGATACATGCTCACTACTTGCTTACTAGTATAAATACTCAAAACATACTTTCTTGATACTCGAAACATTTATACTTGACTTCTTTATACTTGATTGTCTTATACTTGTTGTCATACATACGTGATTGTGTTATACTTAACTGTGTTATACTAAACTATGATGGTGTATTCTTGAGACTTCCAATGGCCCCAGATTAAGTTGCTGGACACAACCATTGAGACTACCAATGGCCCCAGATTAAGTTGCTGGGCACAACCATTGAAACATACATACAAACGTGAGGTCTTCGGAGATGAAGTGTAGACTCACGACTAATTGCTTAACTGTTGTGATGAACTTATACATGTTTAATCTTACTATATATATTAGCAGTGGGTTGTGAACACACAGGTTACAAGTCTCTTATGGCGGGACTTGTAACTGAGTGGATTTACGATGCCTTTGCTGTGTGACCATTTTTCTATAAACCTTATTTGTTAAACAAACTCTATGAACTCACCAACCTTTGTGTTGACACTTTTAAGCATGTTTATCTCAGGTTAGAAGGGCGATAGCAGGTTTATGGAGTTGAGAGTCTTAGGGCATGCTTTTGAAGACTTTCACTTTTGTCGTTTACCATTCGAAACACTTTAAAAACTTATGTATTATTCTACTTTGGGATCTTTTGTTTTGTAAACTATGATTTTTTATCTATTCGAATGGTAACTTTTTAAAAACGTCTCATTTAGAGTTCGTTTTCTATACCTTGTACTTTGTGCCCTGAAGTAGCATCCCAATGACACAGTCTTCCGCTGCGGTATTTTGGGGGTGTTACAAATCATCTTCTATCGGAAAAAACATAACATGCATTGTTTTTGAACATGTCAAAAACGAAAATTCAAATAACAATAAAGGAAACACGACATACGGGATACAACCCAACAATTATTCAAACAAACTCCTAGTAACGATAAACGAAACACGACGAAGATGATTTATATATTTAAATAAGGATCACTCCTTATCTAAATTGGCAAACATCGGTTTTTTCCCTTTGTACTTTGGATCAAACATTGGCTTCTTTCCGTTTTCATTTTCACCATTCTCATCTTCACTCTTATCCAAATCAACAAAGGCCCTCTTCTCTCCACTGCTCCCAGACGTGTTTCCAGATTCTTGGTTGGTTTTGGAAACATCATTCTCGTCCACATCAAAAGGTACAATGTCAGCATACCGAAGCTTAGGTCTAGATGAAGACGAAACGGATTTTGGTGTCACAAGATCATCACCGACATCCTGCAGCATAATAACAATTTAATTACACATTATTTGACAATGAAACTAATTCCTATGTACAATTTTTTAAATTAAGAAAATATATAAAAAGCGAACCTCATTCAAAAAATCTTTCTTAAAAAAGCCAATTAGATCCGGATCAGCAGACATAGCTTTCACTTGGTAAACATGACTGTTCCTATTTATGTTGTATTCAGAAAAAAGAAACTTAAACAACATTTTTTTCCCAATCATACGGTGGAGCTGTTTAGGAAAGCCATCAATGTCAAGATCAGAAGGCTTATTCATAAGCTCAGCACAGCTTACATCAACCAGATTGTGAACCATTTTATCAAAAAGGACCAAAGATGCAGATCCGGTATCATCGATCACACGAACGATAACTTTGTACCTAAAAATTAAAAAAATAAAAAAATATATTACATACTTGTGTTTATTGTCAATAATATAACAATAAGGTAACACGTTAAAAAATGCGAAAATACTTTGGAACAGGAACTTGAACCCCATATGGTTCACACTTATAAGTTGGCTTCTTATTTGCCGACTGCCTTGCACCTCCCTTGGCCGGTTGTTCCTTAACAGCTGTGTTACATTTGCGACATGCCAAATAATTCCAACCATGCTCTTTATGTATCTTATGAATTTTGGCATACACAACCAAAGTAGTTTCCTGTTTATACACGAAAAAGGTATAAATAACATAACAAAGAAAGATAATAAAATATTTTTCATCATATATTAAACCATACCAGTTCATTATTCAAGTTGGGCAATTGATAGTATAACAGCCACTGTTTATAAATTATGTTGTAATTATAGGATGCCGGTTGAAAAAAAATAATCTACAAAAAACAAATAAATAACTTACAGCATCAGAATCCCTAATAGCTCCAACAGTTTTCTTGCATGCTCGTTCAAAGAACGATTCAGTAGTCACAACAGTTTTCTCAGGAGAGTAATGGTTTATCTTACAACTGCTCTCATCAAAACCATATTTATTCTTATATCTACAACACGTAAACAGGTGAAACGTTAATCCATTAAATTAAATGAAAGAGACATTACATGTATTCAAATAAAAAATATATATACATAATTTAGATACCTTTCCTTAAAGGCCACAATTTCTGGCAAATCAGAATTAATGTATATTTTTGTTCCAAACAGAGCATTCCCAACTTGTGGTTTCTCTAAAAAATGAAAAAATATAAACTATATAATAAGAAGTATAAAATGTTTAATTGATGTACAAAAGTAGTATACTAAAGAACCATATCATTCCAATACTTAACCTTGGCCAGTTGTTGTATGATGACAACATGACCAAGAGATTCACGATTATCATTTATGTCATTATACATGTCTGCCCAGTTGTCAAAGAACGTGCATTCAAGTGGATGAGATCTATTACAATGAAATTCGCAATTTATTAAAATCAGCAATGGTTTAATTCGGCTAAAATTTATAATATAAAAAAACATATGAATTTGTAAAATGCAATAATAACGTACTCAGCATCTTCAAGAATTACGGTCCTCCTTTTTTGGTTGTCACCAAACGGTATAGGATCACCAATAGAGACTATAGTTCCAATGATGTCTGTAAACAATGAATAAAATACAACATAATAAGTGATTATACAAATGAATAACAATATTATAATTACTAAATAAATATTTTCGATTTAGGAAAATAACAATGCATACCAACGGCTTCTTGTTCAGACCATCTTCTTGTGGAGAACCTAAGGAATGGTTCGAACTTAAAACCGTTGTGGTTAGTGTCAAACCTGTTCATCCTAGTGAGAGAGGTATTCTTGAAGAAGTTAATCTTATACTTGTGGGGGAGAAGGGGATACTTTCCACCGTTCTCCCAACCCCAAAGTTACGTATACGATAGCAAGCACCTTCTTCCAACAATCCTGCAAACTTAGTCATAGAGTCCTTTTTTTATAGTAGCTTGGATTCTGTTACCCTGAAATGATTATTTAAAAAATATTGTAATTCATATAATAATTAAAACGAAAAACACTTGACATAAGAAACACATAATGCATATATTCAAACCTGAGGATCCATAAAAACAGCATCCAAACTCCATGGATCATTAGGCCTTCCTTTAGCATGAGAATGCCATGTGCTGATGCATCTGGCAACCACAGTGATGTCTTCTTGCATGGGGTCGATGTCACACAACTCAGTGTATGGTACTTGGCTCATCTTTAAACCTGATCATAATAAAACATACAAAAGGTTTAAATAATGGTATAGAACATATAATACATTTGTATTTATTTACACATAAATTTAGTAAACAATTGAAATTACTGATTAATGAAGAATGATAGGAAAAAACGTGAATGATGAGGTAAATTAGTAGCAGTATTTATACGATTTTTGAAATTAGGGTTTATCATATTCAAAATCATAATATTCGGTATTATAGGATAATATTTTTCATTTAAAATTGATTTTGCACGAAAAAACAGTACATTTGAATATGGATGCTTAGGAGATGAATACTTATCCATGGAATGTTTGATGGATTGTGCATTTTTATAGGGATAGTTTGATTTTTCAAAAAAATTCATTCCTTATACATATTAATAAATGTCGACATCCATTGAAACTTATACATGGAATGTTTGGTTGATTGTGCATTTTTATAGGGATAGCATGATTTTTCAAAATTTTTCATTCCTTATACATATTAATAAAAGTCGACATCCATTGAAATGGTGCAAGATTTTCGAAAAAAAGTCAAACAAAACATGCTAACTATTTGTTAACTTTTAAATTTCAAAACTACTCTATATAGGTTGATATTTGTTTTAAAATCATAATCAAAAACACAATATATTTGTGTCGATATATAAATGTTAGCATAATTTTATTTCGATACCCAATATAACTTATTTGAATCAAATTATAACCGGCTACTCTATATAAAATTGGGATCCTATCATATGTTTTCTTATAAGAGCTTCATCTAAATATATGACAACTATATATGTATTACTTAAAAATCATATCATACTGTCAAGTGATCAACACATCTGTTACCAAATAACATATGTTATATGATATTAGTTGTTCATTGCATTAAGTGCAAAATATATTAATTATAATGACTTACATAAGTAAAACAAATGAAAGTCTAATGATATTTCTTACCTTGATCTTTTTCATTTGATTTGTTAGTTGATGCTCGAAGAGGATGAAATGTCTTTGATGAACAGATTGAAGAGTATTTACCATGAATGACTAATATGGTTGCCTAACATATCACAATAACTGATTTGCTAACAAATCACAATAACTGATTTGCAAAATACTCTTCAACATACTCGAAGAGGATGAAATGTCTTCAATAGTTGATTTGCAAGATTTGATTTCATATGGCTTTCATAACAGAAAAAATATCAGTGTTGTTCCATTATTTTAAGACTATATAATCACAAAATATCTTTGATGAACAGGTTTGTAGTTTTCGATGTATAAGTATAGAGTAAATGGTTACTTTTGCATTGTAGGCTATGTAATGTTGCATCATAGCCTTTATCATTTCCAGTTGTTCACACTTTGTAAAAGATTTTTACTCTCCATATTTTAAGGGATTATGACTATACAAAAAAAAATCGAATCTTTCTAAAAGGGGTGAGGTTTACACGTGTAGTTTTGTGGGATTTTTGGGAGATTTTTTGCTTCTAAAAATAGCAATCACACTTGTGCTATATATAGAGTGAGATGACATATATATATATTGAAGATATATACATCGCAAATAGCTGCAGAAGGTGGCCACTCCCCCACACTAGGGTGTTAGAAAGTAGAAAGAAATCAGAGACACGGGTGAAAACCCATGTTGTTGCTACTGTTTTTGTTTACCGAGTCGCTAGCTTGACTCGACCCCGAATTCATTGGTCCATGGGGAAAGTTTGGAGGTCCGGGACAATTGGTGGTATGTCCCCTCCAAAATAATGCTTCAACCGATGCCCATTTACTTTGAAATTTGGACCGTCGTTTTGAGATAACTCGACGGTACCATAAGGAAAAACTTTGGCAACGGTGAAAGGTCCAGTCCAGCGGGTTTTAAGCTTACCCGAAAATATCTTTAATCGAGAGTTAAAAAGAAGGACTCGGTCACCAACGTTGAAAACGCGGTTCTTGATTTTGGAGTAGTGGATCTTCTTTGTTTTCTCTTTATAGATTAAAGAGTTTTCGTAAGCTTGATCACGAAGTTCATTTAGTTCATTGAGTTGAACTTTCCTATGGTCACCCGCAGACTTAAGATCGAAATTGGCATTCTTCAAAGCCCAATAAGCCTTGTGCTCGAGCTCAATCGGTAGATGACACGCTTTTCCATACACGAGCTTATAAGGAGTACACCCGATGGGTGTTTTATAAGCCGTGCGAAAAGCCCATAGAGCGTCATCTAACTTGTCCGACCAAGAGGCACGGTTTTTGCCTACAGTTCTTTCAAGAATTCTTTTCAAACCACGGTTTAAAACCTCCACTTGCCCACTTGTTTGTGGGTGATAAGCGGTAGCAAGTCGGTGAGAGACACCATACTTGAGCATGACTTTTGCAAATTGCTCATTGCAAAAGTGAGTACCGCGGTCACTAATGATAGCGCGGGGAGTTCCAAACCTAGAGAAGAGAGATTTCAAAAACTTTACAACTACTCGGGCATCGTTGGTTGGGAGAGCTTTTGCTTCGACCCATTTTGACAAGTAGTCAACGGCCACGAGTATGTACTTATTCCCTCGTGAAGACGGGAACGGCCCCATAAAGTCTATGCCCCAAACATCAAAGATCTCACAAACTTGGATGACATTTTGTGGCATTTCATCCTGTTGTGTTATCTTTCCTTGACGTTGACACGAGTCACAAGATTTGACTAGGTCATGGGCGTCTTTGTAAATGGTGGGCCAATAAAAACCGGATTCAAATACTTTTCGAGCGGTGTAGTTCGGGCCATGATGTCCCCCAGTGGGTCCATTATGACAAGCCTTAAGAATTTCCATGGCTTCTTGGCCATGAACACACCTTTGAATAACCTGATCCGCACAGATCTTAAACAGATAGGGATCGTCCCAAAAGTAATGATTCACATCTTTGAAAAACTTGCTCTTTTGGTGGGACGACATCCCTTTAACAACGAAATTCCCCGCATGGTAGTTTGCAAAGTCGGCAAACCATGGGGTACTAGAATCACCACGAGAGGAGATCACATTAAGTGTCTCGAGAGGAAATGTTTCATTTATTTCCTTTTTCTCGAGAACACCTTGATGAGGATTTTCCAATCGGGAAAGATGGTCAGCAGCGAGGTTCTCGGCTCCTTTTTTTATCACGAATGATGATATTAAATTCTTATAGGAGGAGAACCCAACGGAGCAATCTCGGCTTTGCATCTTGCTTGGCAAAGAGATATTTGAGAGCCGAGTGATCCGTGTACACTATGCATTTAGTCAAGATCAAATATGGCCGAAACTTCTCAAACGCATACACCACGGCTAGTAATTCTTTTTCCGTTGTGGTGTAGTGAGCTTGAGCTTCGGTCAAGGTTTTGCTTGCATAATGAATCGGCTGAAAGTGTTTGGTTTTTCGTTGCCCCAAGACCGCACCTATGGCAAAGTCACTTGCATCACACATAAGTTCGACAGGTCGGTCCCAATCAGGGGCAACTAGAATGGGTGCCTCGGTAAGCTTTTTCTTGAGAGTTTGAAAAGCTTCGATGCACTCATCGGAGAAGATAAACGGAGTCTCTTTTTCAAGAAGTCGGGTCATAGGCCTAGCTATCTTCGAGAAATCTTGAATGAATCTATGATAGAAGCCGGCATGACCCAGGAAACTTCGAACACCTTTAATAGTAGTGGGAGGAGGAAGCTTAGCAATGACATCGATTTTAGCTTTATCAACCTCAATCCCACTCTTGGAAATCTTATGGCCAAGGACAATTCCTTCCTTGACCATGAAATGACTTTTCTCCCAATTTAGACTAAGATTGGTGTCTTCACACCTTTGAAGCATTTTGTCTAAATTGGCGAGACACGATTCGAATGAATTCCCAACGACCGAAAAATCATCCATGAAGACCTCCATTGTTTTCTCGATCATGTCGTGAAAAATGGCCATCATGCATCTTTGAAACGTGCCCTGAGCATTGCACAAGCCAAAAGGCATGCGTCGATAAGAAAATGTTCCATATGGACACGTGAAAGTCATTTTTTCTTGATCTTGAGGATCGATGGGAATTTGGAAATAACCCAAAAAACCGTCAAGGAAACAATAATATTCGTTTCCCGCCAATCTTTCGAGCATTCGATCCATGAAAGGTAGAGGAAAATGGTCTTTACGGGTGGCGTCATTCAATTTTCGATAATCAATGCAAACGCGCCAACCCGTTACCAATCGAGTAGGAATTAACTCATTATCATCATTTTTAACAACTGTTATTCCACCCTTTTTGGGCACACAATGAACGGGACTCACCCAAGGACTATCCGAGATAGGGTAAATCAAATCGGCATCAAGAAGTTTTATGACCTCTTGCTTGATAACCTCATGAATTTTAGGATTTACCCTTCTTTGTTGTTGAACCACCGGTTTAAAGTCATCCTCCATCAAAATCTTGTGCATACAAAATTCTGGGTTGATACCCTTGATGTCGGAAAGTCTCCAAGCAATGGCTCGCTTGTGTGACTTTAAAACCTTGAGAAGAGCAGCTTTGTTTTCCTTATTCAAGTCTTTACCAATTATGACGGGAAACTTATCGTCACCCTCCAAAAATGCGTACTCGAGATGAGGAGGAAGTTCCTTGAGTTCGACCTCAAGAAAGTCATCAGTTTTTTCAACATCTTTGACTTCCACGTTATGAAGTTCTTTTGGAGGAAGAGATGATGGGTCATCATTAAGCAACTTCTCAAGTAGAAGTATGTCTTCCTCGGTATTGATAGAATCATAATCAACATGAGAATCACATGACAAACAAGCTTCAATTTCTTCCAAAATGAAGTCACCTCCCAGAAATGGAGTGAGAGAGGGGGGAGAGACATCAATGGTAGAATTGATTGATCCTTGCACATTTAACACTTCTTCAAAATGGTCATCGCATGCAAAATCGATGACATCAAGTCGGTTAATTTGTTCTCGTTCAAGGTCGAGAAGATATTTTGAAGTGTTTTCAATGTTAATGACCAACTTTTCATCGCCAACTCTTAGAGTCATTTCACCTTCGAAGACGTCAATTAATGCACGAGCCGTTTTTAAGAATGGTCTTCCCAAAATAAGGGGGACACGAGGATCGGCATCAAAATCAATGACTACGAAGTCGATAGGAAAATGGAACTTGCCAACCTTCATAAAGACATCTTCAGCAATACCCTTCGAAATCGTAACCGAACGGGTTGCTAATTCTAGAGTCATTCGTATTGGTGTAAGCTCGGGAAGTGAAAGCTTTTGCCAAATAGAGAAAGGCATGAGATTTATGCTAGCGCCAAGATCGGCCAAGGCGAAGCACTCTTCTAGCTTTTGGAAATCACATGGAATGA
Source organism: Artemisia argyi (assembly GCA_030686995.1). NCBI lineage: Eukaryota > Viridiplantae > Streptophyta > Magnoliopsida > Asterales > Asteraceae > Artemisia > Artemisia argyi. The sequence continues at coordinate 43,338,544 of CM060709.1, read as the reverse complement.
GAAATTTCCCGGGTCTCCTAATTTTTCGGGAAGTTTCTTTAGAAGCACCGCCGAACAATTTTCATTCAAACGAGTTTTAGTGAGTTCAAACAATTTCTCATTGTTACTTAGAGGACTCTTGAAAGTGGAAGCAAACTTGGGCATATAGAGAAGAGCATCCGCGAAACTAATGTCGAAGTGTAATTTTTGAAATATTTCAAGAAATTTCTTCATTTGATCATTATTTTGCTCACGGAGTCTTTGATCATTTAAACGCGAAGGATAAGGTATTGAAGCTTTTGGTTGAACAGGATTTTCCGGAGGTTCAAAAACAATTCCCGGTTTGGATTTGGTTTTTGGGACAACATGAGGTTGGACGTGTGTGGTACTTCGTGTGCTAGTAATTTGCACTTTGTCCTTTGTAGCCTCAGGTTCACGTTCCACTACCTCAGGAGGAGAAGTAGATGAGGTAGTAGGAATCGCGGGTCCATCATAAGAAACACCACTACGGGTTGTGATCGCCTTTACATCGCCCTTCGGGTTGGCGATCGTGTTGCTTGGTAGCGTTCCCGATCCCGAAGGTCGATCATTTAAAGACTTCTTTAGTTCAGAAATTTGACCGATCAACAACCTGTTTGTTTCTTCTTGAGCTTTCATAAATTGTTTCAATAACTCATTGGTTGATGATGGAGTTTGAACAACGTCGTGATTTTGAGAAAAATTTTGAGCTCGGTTGTTTTGATTGAAACCTTGATTTTGAAAATTTCCATGGTTTTGATTACCATGAAAATTGTTTCCTTGATTGAAATTACCATAACCTTGGTTTCTATTCAAGTTTCCTTGATTTTGAGAACCTTGATTGTAATTTCCCCCTTGATTTTGAAATTGATTCATAGGGGCCTGAAATTGGTTTTGAACATTCGGATTTCTTTGTTGTTGATTTTGATTGAATCAATTTGGATTATTGGGTTGAGAAAAACCGGGTGGACCACTTTGATTATTAGCACGGTAATTTGGTTCCATTTGACGGCGGTATTGGTTACCTCCTTGATTAGAACTACCAGCTATCGCATTAACTTCAAATGGATTGCCATCGGTGACCGTACAATTGTAGTATGCGTGTGGACCACCACAAGTAACACAAACGTCAACCTTTTTGACTTCAGCAGGTTGAGAAGAAACTTTCTTTGTTTTGGTGAGAACCAAAGCATGAATAGCTTCCGTGAGCTTGTCAATTCTAGCGTCGGTGCTAGATTGAGCCACGGGTGATGAGGTAGAAGGACCAACATTAACTTGGGAAACAACCGATTTGCTTCGTGGAATGCGGACCTTAGACTTATTTTCAATGATCATCAAAGCATCTTTGGTGGTTCGATTCAAGAAATTACCTCCCGCGGAGGCATTGAGAGAGTCTTGATCGACTTGGCTCACACCATTATAGAAAGTGTCGAGTTGTATTAACTCGGAAAAACCATGATGAGGACATTTACGAAGCATGTCCTTGTAACGATCCCATGCCTCACCGTATGATTCATCGAATTTCTACGTGAATTTCATGATCTCATTCTTGAGGGCTGTGGTTTTAGAAGGAGGAAAGAATTCATTCACGAACTTCTTAACCAAATCTTCCCATGTTTCAATCGATCGAGGGGGTTGTTTGTCTAGCCAATTTTTGGCAGCCCCATCGAGGGAAAATGGGAAGAGAAGAAGTTTGATAGCATCCTCAGGGACATTTTTGCATTTGATGGTGGACGTGATTTTGTTAAACCATCGAATGTGATCTTGAGGATCGTCCCTCTCGAAACCATAGAATTGACGCGAGGTGACTAAGTTTATCAACCCCGTCTTAAGTTCGAAATTGTCAGCCACGATGGCTGGAATGATGATAGCATCTCCGTAACCCTCGATGGGTGCTTGGAGAAGCTCATTCATAGTCGGCTCAGCCACCATGATGGGAATAGTACGAATCTCGGGTTCGACTATTGGATTGGTACGTCGTCGATTACGCCTTCTTCTTGGAATGTTATTAAGCGATTGCAAAGGACTTGTTGACGTAGACGAACGCGTGCGCATGCACCACAAAAAAATATCAATTAAAACAATACCACTTTAACGACAAGGGAACTTAAACCAATAATCAAGAAGGCAAGGTCGACTTCTAAAGAAAAACGCACAAAGGAGCGGGAGAGAAGAATGGATCTCTCACTGGGCGAAGTTCGTTGGATCGCCACATACCGTTTCGACTCCTCTTAGAGTGTGTTTCTCGTTTAAAAGTTTTCCAAAACGCAAGTGATACAAAGGCAAGTTTTGTTCTTTGGTTTGGGAACTTATTATGGTCACACCCCAGTTGGTAGGTGTTCTGCCTTGGTTTGCGGTGGTAAGATTTTAATGTTGTAATTATTAAACAAAGAAACGGGAAAATCTTTTTGTGTTTTTCTTAACTTTTATAGATATAATACATATATAGAAACAAAAGAAAAATATTTTTGGTTTTTTATAAGTTTTATGAAAACGTAACTTCTTGCGAAGGTTCTACAAGACTAATCGTCTAAACCTTATCGATACTTTCGACACACAGCCTCCCCGGCAGCGGCGCCATTTGATTCGTTGTGTTTTGGTGTGTGCAAACAACAATTATCAAAATATCAACAAACGTGAGGTCTAAGTTATCGTGAGAGAACTAGACGTGAAGTAATACGAGTAAACCTTTTAGGAAAAAGATTACCTCGCAAAACTTGTGAAAGTGATATTTAAATTGTGAGACCGGGAAGTGATTTCCCGGGTCGTACCCCAACGAGGTGTGAATGGAAAGCTTCGAATGAGATTGGGATTAAAATCTTGTATGGTTGGAAAGGTTATTTGGTGTTACGATACGTTAAATTAACGAAATTTGGAAATTAACGAACGAAGGTGAAAATAAATTAATCTAAGGCAATTAACAAACTAGGAAAAACCTAAAATACTACGGGAAAACATAATTAGGTATCGAGAATCCTAAAACGTAAACTAAATTAAAGACGTGACGTTTATTTAAAAATAAACGTCAACGTACAAAATAAAACGTGAAGTTTAAGTTCTAAACATCCTACGGGTTTCCAACTAATTTTCTAACGTACTACAAGACAAGAAAATTTTAGAAAAATGAAAATTGATTTTTCAATAAAAACTCTATTTATTACGAATTAAATACTATTTTAAAGAAATTATATTGTTAAAAACACTTAACCTTTTTAGAAAAATCTGAAAAATTTTTGGAAATCAAAATACCCTAAATTAAGCCTAAGAAAAATATAAAAAGATGGTGCTAATGCAAAATAAGCTAGAAAATCAGCCAAGAAAAGCTGATAAGTTTATATAAGCTAAACAGAAATTACTAGTTAAATAATTAATTTTGCAAACAATTATTGAAAAAGACCCAAGGTCGAGTTGGTTGTGATGTTTGGTGTTGTGTCTGTGTGTATGCATGAGGTCCTGAGTTCGAATCCCATAAACCCCATTTTTGCAATTATATTTTTTTTTCTTTTGTTTGTTCACTGATTACATACAACACAAATGATTACTCAAACACAATCTCAGACTGATTTGAAAGCTACTTAGGGTTGTAAAACAGTTTGCAACAACAAAGTCCAAAAATTCAGATTCAAAATCGATTTGGGTTTGCTTCCTGACATTACCAACTCACAAGTTTCACAAAGGGGCTATAAGCTCAAATAAAATTTACAAAACAGAACTAATTACTACACTAATTAATAACAACAAGAGATAACATCAACTAGATCAAATAGCAGGAATCTAAGGAAAATGGGATGATGAACAAGAAAGAGTAGCAGGAGACTAAAGAAATAAGCCCAAATGAGGCTTCAAATAAGCAGTCAAGATAAGCAATAAAACCTAATCTAAAAACTTATATCCAAATCTGACCTAGGGGGTTTCTAAAAGCAACAACGATCAAATCCTAACACCTCCTAATGAATAATCTAAACTCAATCCAAAATCTCATAAAACTAAGGGTGCAGGGGAAGGGCTTGTAGCTTTCCCTGCAGGCCTGTTTGGGCAAGAGTAGGGCCCACAAGAAAATTCACAAAAATAGGATACCTATGGAATTCTAAAGGTGAGCTAGGATATTACTTCCACAAGAAATTTCAAAACCCAATTCTAACTCCTAAATTCATGAAAATTATTGCAAGTTTTGGTTTTCTGCTAAGATTTTAACATTTTGACTTTTTGAGTTTTTGCCAAAGTTGACTAATTGATGAGGCGAAAAATGATCCGTTTTTAGGGGGTCATTTAAGCCCGAATCCGACTTTATTTGATCAAATATTGCCCTAAATCGTTCCTTTTGTGATTTTAGGTACTTGGAGAGTGAATTCTGGAAAAGAAGCCAATTTGGACGTTTTTGGAGCATAAAAGTGAAGAAAACGGCAAAGTATCAATTTTCCATGCTGGAAACACTTGGTGACGGCGTCAAGAGTTACACCCTGACGGCGTCAGACATCAAGAATAAAATACCATAGTTGATGACGGCGTCAAAAGTCATCCTGACGGCGTCAAAGTCCCAAGAATAAAATACCGTAGGTGGTGATGGCGTCACATAGGCCGTCATAAGTAGATCAAGGCCATCCGAGGAAGTTTTGGCGGCGAGGTGACGGCGTCACATGGTTGTCTTGACGCCGTCAGCCCAGTTTTCCTATATATAGTTTTCTAGTTTTTACATTAAAAAAAGAGAAGTTTTGGAGAAACCCTAAAGACGAATTTGGTGCAACTTTTACAGGTTTTTCAAGGGTTCCAAACCCTTGATACCTTGCATTGTAATTGAGATAAGTGTTCTTCTAATTCAATCAATATGTCTATGTGTTGGTTGTCTATATCTTGTTCTTGTCTCAATTCAATTATGCTAGGCTAGATCTCCTTTGTGTTTGCTTAGATCTAATGAAACCTAGATATTGATTATGTGTTGATTACTTGTTTATTCTTGTTCTTGGATGAATGATTTTATATGTTAGGCTTAAGAAAACTGGCAGATCTCCAAATGGTAACATGCTTGAACGTCTTAAGAAACATGAACCGAGGCGTACTAGGTCTTTATTGGTTGTATTTAATGCATGAGCCACTGTTTATAATCCCTATAGTTGTGATGGGTCATGGTGTAGGAGGAGATAAGAGCTCATAGAATTGGGGAGTTATGTATGCCACCCCATGAATGGTATTAAGGAATACGATCCGTCATCCATGCAATTATAACAAGTAATTAACATGTAAAAGATATCTAGGGAGTAGTGAAGTCTAAGTAAACACATTTTCTCCAATTACTGCTCACAACCTTAGTATAATTAGTTTATTTTCATTTTTATTATTTTATTTTAATTGCATCTTAGTTTTGGGTTAGTTGAATAGCAACTAATTCCGCCCACTCTTTCAAAACCCGAGATTTTACTTGCTTTCTAAAAAACATAAAAGACAAAAATAATCATCCCTCACCTTTAGAACTAGTAATTAGGCTTTCTAATCCTAGCGACACTATTCCTAAGCTGAACGATCAATCCCCCGGTACTTGTCACTATACTATACTACAACGATCAGGTACACTGCCTGGTGGGGGTTTTAAGCTTCTCGAGATCCCTCGAGAGGTAAAGCCTGTTGCGATTCCCACGCATCAAGTTTTTGGCGCCGCTGCCGGGGATTGTCTATCTTTACATTTATTTCTCATCTTTCGCAAAAGAGTGCGGCGCCATCAAGTTTTTGGCGCCGCAGCCTGGGGAATAGTTATTGTCTAGATTAGGATTTCTTTTTATTAAGTCTACTTGCTATATTCCTTTCTAGTAAGATTTTATTTTTATTTTTAGGTCTTCTTTAGTCTATCTCATTTCTTTGTGCCTCTGTTAGTAAATTAACCTCATTGACTATTCCGTTGACCATTATGGAAAACGCGAATCCACCCCTTTCCCCTGAAGAAGTGGCTGTGTTACGTGAACAGATTGAGAGTGAGATTAGGGAGCTTAGAGAGCTTAATAGGTTGAGATTGAACTCGAACATACATTTATTGACCTAGCAACCGCCTTGTATTCAAATAAGGACCTAGGGCCTAATGACTTTGTGAATATTGTTGAGAGACTAGAAGAGGAGGCAATGGATCCGAAGCTTAACGACTACTTTAATCTATACCCTACTAAGGAGGAGATTGCATATTATAATAATCTTATTGATAACCCGCGATCTCCTTTCACCATAATTGAACCTAAGATCAAGAGAGGCGATCCTAAGAATGCTAAGATACCATGTATGATTGGATATAGGCACATTAGCAATGCTTACATTGACTTTAAATCTCCAATCAACATTATGTCCTCAACGGTTTATAATGATATAGTGAACACAAGACTTGAACCTAGAAGGGATCCCAAGTACCCCGGTGGAGTTTGTAACTTTGTCGGGAGAGTTAAAGGTTTACGTGTCTTTGTTGGTAATTTCACTTTTGTCACCGACTTTATGATTGTGGAGGATCTTGCTAATGTTATTGATTGTCGATTATCCAATGTTGTGTTTGGCAAACCATTTGTTGAGGCCACTAGGATGAGTTATGATCCGACTTTAGGGATAGTTAGATTTAAGGAAGAGAATGATGAGGTTGCTTATCAAATGCCCTACAAGATCGAACAATACCGCCTTCTCTCTAATTTTGAAAAAGAACACAAGCAAGCGGCTTATTATAGGAATGAGGAGGATAGACGTAGGGGAGTAGAGTATGTTAGAAGTAGAATGCTTGGTTTCTACAAAGAGTGCTTGCAACTAGGTCCGGAATACAAAACTGGTTTAGAAGACGACCTAGAGAGTGGAACCAATGATGAGATCACGTAGTAACCCATGACTTTGAGTCTAGCTACAAGACTCGTAAATAAAGAAAAGCGCTTCTTGGGAGGCAACCCATGTTTTATGTGATTTTTATTTGTTTGATTTTTATTTGCTTCCGTATGCATGTTTTATTTTTATTGTTGGTTGATCATGTTTCTCAATTAAAATGTGGAAATACTTTACTATGTTGTTTGGCCTAGTCTTAACTCCAACCTAAAAGTATTTTTGCAAAAGATAAGTGTAAGGGGAAACCCCAAATATGTTTTAAAGAAACAAACCGATCATGATTCTCCACAATAATAAATGAACATGTATATTCGTATTTGTTAGAGTCAAATGCTTGTATTGAGTCACAATGAGGTTTTGCAGGATTTTCCAGGAAGTAGGACCAAGTTTTTCCAGAAATTTTCCGGAAACTTAACATAAGAATTTCTGCAGGTCCATTCTGACGGCGTCAGGAGTCAAAAATCTGGAAATTTTACCAGTTTTGTTTTTCTAACGGAGTCTTATGGTTTTTGTGAATTATTAAGTTTTATAATCTCCAGGAAATCTGCAAACTTCATTCCACAAGCATTATATCTTACTTTGTTTTCTAGGATTTAGGAACTTAAATAGGATGCCGCCGATTTTACGCGAGGTTGTCTTGTCTATTTTGTCAGGATTCACAGGTTATGTTCGACAAGGAGATGATTTATATTCTGGAAGGGAAGCTTTGATTGTTCGTTTTCTTAGAAGAAGATTTAACCTGGCCAACCTAAAATCCATACCGAGCGAATCAGGGGAGTATTTGATTTCATTCTCTTTACTTTTTCACTTTTACATTCTTTACTTGAACATTGGGGACAATGTTCATCTTAAGTGTAAGGGGAGGGTAAAAAGATGATACCTTACATATGCACTTTCGCTTGAGTTTGTTCTGTTTAATGGTAGATGTGTAATAAAACTATGAGAAATACTTGTTAGTGCAATTTTAGCGCCAAATTTAAAATTTTTTACAACATTTAGGAGTGAAACTTTAGCCATAGCAAGCGTCTCATGGATAGGAGATCGTATGACTAGCACATAACCGTATATTCAGAAAAAATTTCCACCCAAAAATGTGAGGTTCGCCTTTAGATTTGATAGGAAAAGCATTCATTATTAGTGCTTATGAGTGTACCGGTAGCATTTAGATTCTAGAACTTGCGTTAGTGATGCATCCCGAGACCGCTAGTGAGACTACATTCGTGTGGTAGGATTTACTACATGATAAGAGGCATTAGGATCACCCTTGTGTTAAACCCGTATCATAATTACTTGACCATTTAAGTCATATTACATGGCTAGTTAAGTCAACTAATTTTTCCCACACCTTAGCGTTGTACTCAATTTTAGTACACGAAACCCCTAGTACACCCCTCCGAGCCTATCTTTTCGTTTCTAACTTTAAGCATTTTACTTAAAGGAAGAATTTGTTACACCCCACTTAAATGTACAATCAAATCGCCTTAGCCTTTCGTGTATGCGCTCATTTTTAGTGCATTATTGTTATTTGTTAAACCCTAAGTTAACTTTCTAATTAATTACATGGTTGCTAAGTCGAGTCATATCCTTGTACATATTGTTTTGGGACGATTGGGACTCATGGGTAAGTACTTATTTTATGGAGTAATGGGGAAGAACATAATATTATTACCCCCATACGTACGTTAATCTTAAAAGTGCTCCAAGTGTTTTGATTTTCTTAATTCGAGTCATTAGATTAGTTTAATGTAAAGTATGTAAAGATTCAAGTGTAAGGGGAATTCTCATCCCCTATGATGTATTATTTTGGATGGTAGGGTAAGAGTGTATGCAAAAAAAAAAAAAATAATAAAAAAATAAAAAAAAAAAATAAAAAAAAAGAGAAAAAACATACGGACTACCATCCCGTTTCATTCTATGTTTATTTTATGTTTTTGTTATTTTTCATTTATTAGTTTAAGTCGAGTCTAGTCTTGGCTTAGCAACGCCATATTGTACATGTAATTAACCAAGATTGTTAACTCGCCACCAGTAAAACTTCCTTTATCCAACAAAACCGTGTAATTCATATCCCTATACCTAACGTTACAACCCTTTAAAAGACCTCTTTGATAGTTTATCCTAGGTGCTTACGCCATGTGGTGGAGGTTTGATCCTTTCCCAAGCCTATGGTAATCTATTTTGCTATGACAGGTAGTGAGAGATATCTTCCATTTCCATAATGTTATATTACTTTATTACACCCGAGAGATGTGAGTATCTAAACACTATTTGTGAGGTGCTTGTGTATGACCTCCGTGCTTGTCTATTGGTCTTTAGTGGAACGATTATTTGTTGTAATTACTTTTATATTAGTGTTAAATGACCCCTAACTTGTCTTTTGAGTAGAATAAAAGCGCATTTGCTTGAGGACAAGCAAATCTCAAGTGTAAGGGTATATGATGAGGCGAAAAATGATCCCTTTTTAGGGGGTCATTTAAGCCCGAATCCGACTTTATTTGATCAAATATTGCCCTAAATCGTTCCTTTTGTGATTTTAGGTACTTGGAGAGTGAATTCTGGAAAAGAAGCCATTTTGGACGTTTTTGGAGCATAAAAGTGAAGAAAACGGCAAAGTATCAATTTTCTATGCTGGAAACACTTGGTGACGGCGTCAAGAGTTACACCCTGATGGCGTCAGACATCAAGAATAAAATACCGTAGTTGATGACGGCGTCAAAAGTCATCCTGACGGCGTCAAAGTCCCAAGAATAAAATACCGTAGGTGGTGACGGCGTCACATAGGCCGTCATAAGTAGATCAAGGCCGTCCGAGGAAGTATTTGGCGGCGAGGTGACGGCATCACATGGTTGTCTTGACGCCGTCAGCCCAGTTTTCCTATATATAGTTTTCTAGTTTTTACATTAAAAAAAGAGAAGTTTTGGAGAAACCCTAAAGACGAATTTGGTGCAACTTTTACAGGTTTTTCAAGGGTTCCAAACCCTTGATACCTTGCATTGTAATTGAGATAAGTGTTCTTCTAATTCAATCAATATGTCTATGTGTTGGTTGTCTATATCTTGTTCTTGTCTCAATTCAATTATGCTAGGCTAGATCTCCTTTGTGTTTGCTTAGATCTAATGAAACCTAGATATTGATTATGTGTTGATTACTTGTTTATTCTTGTTCTTGGATGAATGATTTTATATGTTAGGCTTAAGAAAACTGGCAGATCTCCAAATGGTAACATGCTTGAACGTCTTAAGAAACATGAACCGAGGCGTACTAGGTCTTTATTGGTTGTATTTAATGCATGAGCCACTGTTTACAATCCCTATAGTTGTGCTGGGTCATGGTGTAGGAGGAGATAAGAGCTCATAGAATTGGGGAGTTATGTATGCCACCCCATGAATGGTATTAAGGAATACGATCCGTCATCCATGCAATTATAACAAGTAATTAACATGTAAAAGATATCTAGGGAGTAGTGAAGTCTAAGTAAACACATTTTCTCCAATTACTGCTCACAACCTTAGTATAATTAGTTTATTTTCATTTTTATTATTTTATTTTGATTGCATCTTAGTTTTGGGTTAGTTGAATAGCAACTAATTCCGCCCACTCTTTCAAAACCCGAGATTTTACTTGCTTTCTAAAAAACATAAAAGACAAAAATAATCATCCCTCACCTTTAGAACTAGTAATTAGGCTTTCTAATCCTAGCGACACTATTCCTAAGCTGAACGATCAATCCCCCGGTACTTGTCACTATACTATACTACAACGATCAGGTACACTGCCTGGTGGGGGTTGTAAGCTTCTCGAGATCCCTCGAGAGGTAAAGCCTGTTGCGATTCCCACGCATCACTAATCTTAGTTTTCTTTGATCCTAGATGATTAGATATGTTGTAATAAACGTAATTGACACTAAATAAAGAAACATTAACTAATTCTAAAGTGATTTGAAGGTTTTGGCATGAAAGAGCCACAATAGTTAAGCTGTTGTGCTTTTTCAACTGTGATCTTGACTTTTTGTTATGAGAGTTACCAAAGTAAGACTACCTCTGAGCTACTTGGGTCCTAGGTGCCTTGTCTAGTTAAGATTTTACCACAAACAATGACAAAAACTAAGTTGAATCTGCTAAACCAAACACCCCCTATATGGGTTGTTTTCAAAGGATTACAAAGCAAACTACTAAATTACCTAACAATGTTAACTAATTAACTTATATAATACTAAAACAAACTTAAACAAACAAGAAGCAACAATATTCAACAACAATTACCAAATAACACCAATTATTATGAAAATGGGAACAAGACCTACTTGTCATCCAAGCTATTAGGGAGTCTGAGAACAAGGGACATAAGAACCACCTAAGTGTCTCCCATGAGACACTAAACCAATTCCTCCATCATCTCTGCCAATACTCCCACTGCTACTTTTCCCATTCTTCAAATTTTTTTGTATTTTTGAGCTTTTATATATTTTTTTTGTTTCCTTTTCTTTACTGAGTTTTTACCTCTCTTCTGAATCTAATGACTTTAATAAGTTTAAACCATCATTATAAGACTAAATAAAAAGCATTTAACTGAATAACAAGAAACTTAAGAATTTGAATGAAAATTTGAATTTTGAACAAACTTAAATAAACTTTGATTGAACTTGAAATATTGAAAGTACAATTATCACTAGTTTAGAAACAGAGATACAAAAGAAAAAGATGGATGCCATTGAGGCGACATAATGCCCTATTTATACTAAACTATGAAGAGGTAGGTACACATTTTGCATCTCTTGTGTGTCTTCACTGGAATTAAGGCAACACATATACTCCCTTGATCATTGAGAGTGGATCCCAGCCCTTGAATTGTCTTCAACTTAATCCTAGCCTTTGAACTCAGTCTTGGCGCCAAAATGAAGGTTGTGGATTTCCAACATGGCAGTCGTAGGCATGCAATTGTGAGTGTGAGGAGGGTTGTAGTGCGATTGGGGAATGGAGTGGAGAGGACAAAGTATGAGGGTGATGTGAAGATGGTGATGGGAGGTTATGGCGGGATTTGATTCACGGGTGTGGTTTTGGGGAGGGAGATGAGACAGAGATGGGGATGGTTGACTTGGTCAAAAAAATACGTTTTTAATATTAAAACGTATTGGACTTTGGGTAGGCTTAGGAAAGGTTTTGGGCCATATGGTAAGTTTGGTGTTGTAACTAGGCCATAGATTAGGATAGGCTGGGAGTGTTGTTTGGGTTTGTGTTTTGTTTTGGGTATTAAGGATATCCGGTTGGTTTGTAGCTTATAAAATCCCAAGGACCAAACTTGCAAACTTGCTGAAACTTGAGGGCTGGTTTTGTAAATATCCCCAAGTCATCAAAAGGACCAAACCTGTCAAGTTAGATAAACCAAAGGACCAAAAATGCAATTTTCCAAATTTGAAACACCAGGGACTAAAACTGCCAATTTGCCAAAGTACAGGGACCAAATGTGTAATTTTCCAAATCTTTTTACCTAAAGATCATTTGTGTTATCATTTGACTTTTAAAGAGCAAGGGTTGACTTTTCTTTGAAATAAATGCTTAGGGACTAGTTTTGTCAAATTTTGAAAGTTGGGGAACTGAAACTGCCAATTATGCAAATTTTGTTCATTTTTCGTTTGTTTTCACTCGTTTTGCATCAGAAACATATAAAACACGATATTTGGGATTTTCTTCGTATTTTGGTGCATTTTTTAGTGTTTTTAATCATTTTGCAGTTCGGATTTGACTAAAAATGATGAGTATTTACACACTCATCAATCGATTATCTACCCAAGAAGATAGAGAGTCCCACATACGAGAAAAGGTCACAAATGGAGTTGAACCAAGTAACATTGCAAAGGCATAATGATAGTAGGGTCGGGATATCCCCGCCCTCCGAACCGGACGTGAGGGTCTCCCCTCATCCGGCTCTCTGCAGGGGAGGATGTCATTCCTTAACTTGGTGGTTCTTCCTAGTGGGAAAAATTGAGCAAGGAAACGAGAGATGAGATCATCCAAAGATGTGATGGATCCCGCGGGTAAACGCTCAAGCCATTGACTAGCTTGGTCACGTAGAGAGAATTGGAAGAGACGCAATCGGGTCGTCTCTCGAGTTTCAACATCAAGGTCTATGAAATCTACGATTTTGAGGAAATCCTTGAGATGTTGGTTTGGATCTTTGGAACAAAGTCCATGGAATGTACATCCGCTTTGCACCAACCGGATGGTGTCGGATCTCAAGGGAGACACATTGGCTCCTTGAGTGAGCTCAATGGTGTTTCAATAGCCTTGGTGGCTAGGTCGGGAGTATTCTCCTAAAGTGCCGGCTCTAGGAGGTTGGTTTGGTTGTGGTGGGTTTTGTTGTGGTGGGTTAGCTGGATCAAAGATATTACCACCTTCCATGATGGCGGATGGTAATGGTTACGAACAAAGAAACGAAGAAATAAGACAGACTAATGAAAACCTATAAAAATAAAATTAAAAATCTCACTAGAAAGGAATCTAGTGAGTAGACCTAATAAAAAGAAATTTCAACTTAAGCAATAACTATTCCCCGGCAGCGGCGCCAAAAACTTGATGCGTGGATTGCGGTCTACGCAAAAGGTTTTACTTCTCAAGGGATCTTGAGAAGCTTGCAATCCCCTCCAGGCAGTGTACCTGACCAATGTAGTATAGTGAATGGCAAGTACCGGGGGATTGATCGTTCTCTCGAGGAATAGTTTTCGTTAGGATTGAAACTAATCAAACTAGGTCTAGAAATGAGGGATGATTCTTTTTTATTTTTATATTTTTATGAAAGCAAGTAAAATATCTCGGGTATTGGAAGAGTGGGCAGAATTAGTTGCTAGTCAACTAACCCAGATAACTACTTAAACAAATAAAATAAATAACAAGAAAATAAAAAGTGAGAACTTCTAATATGGAGAAAAGCGTGTTTACTTAGATTTCATTACTCCCTAGTTATCTTTTATTGATTAATTGGTTTGCCACAATTGCGTGGGTGAAGGGGTGCATTCCTTAATACCATTCGTGAGGCCATGTACAATCTTCCCTAACTCTATATGCTTCTATCTCTTCCTATGACGACACGTTTAGTATCCTATCATGGCCTCATTAATAGTCACTTATGCATTTAATACAACCAATAAAACCGTAGTACACATCTGATTACATTTCTTAAGACGTTCAAGCAAGTTACCGTATAGGAGATTAGCCAGTTTTCTTAAGCCTAACGTTAAAATCAATCACCCCCGACAATTAATGACAAACCAACAACCAATAATCAATAACTATGTTTCATTAGATCTAAGCAAACACAAGTAAATCTAAGCGAACATGTTAAAAGAAAGAAAAGCATACGATATAATCAAACAACACATAGACATATTGAATGAGTAAAGGATAACTTATCTTTAATTGAACATGGAAGAAAAGAGGGTTTGGAACCCTAAAATTACTGCAAAAGTCGGCTAGGGTTCGTACCCAAAAGTTCCCTACCAAAAGTCCTCTCTAATGAATGAAAAATCGAAAAGTATATATAGATTTACAATGGTGACAGCGTCCCCTTTTAATGGCTAACGCCGTCATCTCGCCATTTTTAGGGTTTCTTGTTGTCCAATCCAACTTCTTGACGCAATCCCCTTGTAAGACTTCTGGGCCGTCACGCCTTGGGAAATACTCGTGACGGCCTACTTTTTGTATAACGTGACGCCGTCACGCCTTATGCTTCAACTTTTCTTCTGGCACGTCAAGTGCAATTATGATATCCACATCTTGTTTCAATGAGTGACGCCGTCCCTTTGAAATGCTTGACGCCGTCAGGTACAATTTCCAGCTTGGATTATTGACTTTGTCGTTTTCTTCACTTTTTGCTCCAAAAACATCCAAAATTCTTCCTTTTCCAGAATTCTTCTAAAAAGTACCTAAATTGGCAAAAGAAACGATTTAAGGTAATAATTGATCATATTATCATGACTTAGGGCTTGAATGACCCCTTAAAAGCGTAACAAATTTCTCCTTATCACTCACCATGAGGGACCGCTTTGGTGTGTATCTCAAATCCGTTTTTGGTTGACAATTTACCAAAAATTGTATGGTCTTCAACTCACCATATCTCTATGAGTGAAGAGTTCACTAGCCTACATGGTTATGGCTTGTGGTAAAGGCAATGGAAAACCATAAATGGGTATTCAACTCACCAAGATGATGAATGCATTCCATCAAAGAGTTGGCTAGTCCAAAAGCAAACGGTTTTTGGTAAAGACTAATCAATTCCGTTGATAGCTATAATAGTTTGCTCAAAACTATAGGGTATTTCACTCACCCATGCTTCATGTGCTGAAAGTGGAAATTGTCACAACTCGTAATTTCATGTCCTTTTTCACATGTCGAAATTTCATTTTTTATCTCGGAAAGTTACTATTCACTTTACTATTCACAAAACACTATTCATGTCTGAAATTTTTATTTCATATTCTCATAAGTTAAACTATTTTAACGGTAATCCGAGAGTTTGGCGCTCGTCGGATCATTTCTGCAAAAATCACGAAGCCGTGTCCGAGATTTACTTTTGGGTTTAAACGTCCTTCCGGCATCCCGATATGTCCATAAAACATTATAAACAATAGAAATATGATTTTCTCTCATTTTACGACAATTCTAAAAGTTTTGGAATTTTACGTTTTTCAGTTCAGCGTTTTACGCGAATTACGCGTTTTTAACCCGCGTTTCCAGTTTTAACAGCGTTTAAGCAACCCAATGGAACTTACCATTCATTTTATATTTTATTAAGGAGTATTTTGACAAGTTTAGTCATTCTTTCAAGTTTCATATTTTTACGATACCCGAATTTACGTTTCGCGATTTAAAACTTTACGTTTTGCGAATAACGGAACCAAAACCGACTCCGTGAACTAGATTACCAAGCTTCCCACACACATTTAAGTAACATGTGCAGCCCCCCCTCATTAGTCTTCACATTGACCATATAATTACAAGTATGCCATTGAAAATACATAAATATCTACCAAAAACACCTAAAACACTTAACATACATATTCTTAGAATCATAAAACTCATTTCTCATCTCCTACATCATGAAACCCACGACTTTTTCCAAGATCCATGATCAATCCATGATTTTCCAAAGTACAAAGCATCAAAGTTGTTCATTTCATCATCCTAATCAAGATTCTTGCATCAAAAACACAAGAAATCCAAGGTTTCTCATCATTTAATCACCTATTATTTCAAAGTGAGTTATCAAATTTATTTTCATGTTTTCATCTAATTAACATATGTATCTCATGGTATTCATGCTTAATTTCATGCACAAACTAGTTATACCACTTTATTTTTGTATACTTTTTGAACATACAAACCCTAGATTTTGATTTAGGTGTTCCTTTGTAAAATTAACTTGATTACTAGTGATTAGGAACCCATGGCACCCTAAGAAGGTGTATGGTAAGATTAGACTAGCTTTGTGGCGTTTGCAAGAGATTTGGTGATGTTAGAAACTAGTTTTGAACCTTGGAAATGGATTTGTAACAAGTTTATAAACATGCTGTCCCATTTTGGTAAATTCTGGAAAATCAGTAGATACAAAGGAAACTTTGGCAAAATTTTTAGAAAATACTTTCAAAAACGAATCCGTAGGCGAAAGAACGGATTAAAAAGAGTTTATAACGAAGAAGTTATGATTTTTGCAAGTTTATTGACGAAAACTATTTTCCGGAAAAATACATGCTGTTGGACGTTTTTCGTCGGTCAAAAAGAGGCTTTAGACGTAACCCGGAGGAGCCGAGCTTTCCAAAATATATTACTACATACTAAGACGTAACCATGGATATAAAGAACAAGTAAAACGGGCTTATAACGACAAAGATATTCACGTTTGAATATCGGCAAAACCCATTTCATTTTGACAGCTTTTACTAATATTGACGCCAAAACTACGTAGTAACTCTAGATTTATAAAAATAATGCCAAGTACCCAATTTTATAACTAATGAAGTATTAGTGATTACAACTATATTTTCATCACTACAAGGCGTTATTTCAAGGATTACAACCCGAGGATTTCAACACGAACATTGATACATACGATATATATATATAAATATATATATTGCTACTAGCTTATTTTATTTTCTAATAGCAATATTTTTCCAAATTCTTGGATTATATATTTTGGTAACACAAGTGTTTTTCCAAAGAGTAGAGTGGTATAGGAAACATGTGCATGGACATTTTCAACATCATTTCATGATCTAAAGTAGATCGTTCATCATTCATATTAGGTTGCGGTTAGAGATCGAACCTCATTTCTGTGTATACACTTTTGTCATCGTAGCTGTTGCATCAGGTGAGTCATAGCCCCTACTCTTTTAATTGTTCTATCAACTCTTTGGGGGAGATACATGCTACTACTTGCTTACTTGTACAGATTCACATAACATTTATACTTGGAAACATTATACTTGATTACATTATACTTGATGTCATACATACGTGATTGTACTATACTTAACTGTGTTATACTAAACTGTGATGGTGTACTCTTGAGACTTCCAATGGCCCCAGATTAAGTTGCTGGGCACAACCATGGATACATACATACATACTTCCAATGGCCCCAGATTAAGTTGCTGGGCACAACCATGGAGACTTCCAATGGCCCCAGATTAAGTTGCTGGGCACAACCATGGAGACAAACATACTAAAGTGAGGTCTTCGGAGATGAAGTGTAGACTCACGACTAATTGCTTAACTGTTATGATGAACTTATACATGTTTTACTCATACTATATATTGTAGCAGTGGGTTGTAAACACACAGGTTACAAGGCTCTTATGGCGGGACTTGTAACTGAGTGGATTTACGATGCCTTTGCTGGGAAACCTACATACATATGCATTACATTCTTTTTCAACAAACTCTATGAACTCACCAACCTCGTGTTGACACTTTAGCATGTATTTTTAGGTTTTAAGCTATGGCACACTACTGGAGGTTTTGGCAGGGCATGGCATGGTCATAGAAGACTCTGATTTAATCATTTGGGGACCGTTTTAAACTACTTTAAGGGCCTACTTCCGCATTACTTTTAACGATGTAAATTCATACTTTTGGTTAAACAATTTTATTTTAAATGATTCAAGTGCAAACCATTTTTGAACTAGTGTTGTGATATCAATTGAGTTACACCCCAGCTACATGTATGCTTCCGCTGGACCTGATTTTGGGGGTGTGACAGATTGGTACCAGAGCTTTGGCTATAGCGAACTAAGTGTTTTTAAAACCTAGACTATAGCTACTTTCAAGAAAACTTAACCCTATGACCGTCACGTGCCTGCCTGCCAAGCTGAAGCCTCATTTGTGGTTAGTTGCTGACATAGGTGATGAGATTTGTGTCTCATTATCTGATATATTATATTCACTTATTCTAGTTGATTACTATAATTGTCTTTCATATAAGCATGCTCACGTATCATATATATCACAGCGTTATGTTTTTCTTTGCATAGTTTCATCATTTGACCTCGAGTTTGGTCACCTGCCTTAGTCTTTCTAAACACCTTAGTATTTGTGAAGGACATAGTATTAGTATAACTGAGCTGAGTATTTCAAAATTCATGGAACCTCGGTGGAATATAGACTGGTCATTTATATTCAACCCGGGATAGTAGGACATAGGCTGACCACCTATATCCGACTCAGAAATGAATTTTGCAACACTAAGAATAGTTATAATGATATTTTGTCTGGATTGTGTGTAAGCAATTCCAAAGTCGAGCCAATCTTTCAAAAGACCTTTTTCAAGGACGTTGAATCCAGACCTTGATTTTTAGCTTGGTTCTAGTGACTGTTCTTGTTTGATTGGGTTGCGAAAATCAAGCTAAAAGTTAAAGTCATCACTCAAACCGATTTAGCCTAACCTCATGACTGTTCTTGTTTGATTGGGTTGTGGGATTAAGTGAAAACCGGTTACCTAAAGGATTAACCTAAAGGAGGTCTTTTGAGGACTAAGCTCGGGATTGGGAAGGTTTGCCTCGTCATGTCTGACCACGAGAACGTACCTAGTTGGACAGGAAACCCACATACATAAGCTTTGATACATTTTCTTAAACACACTTAACTGATTAACATCAACTGAACTTCGGGACGAAGTTCCATTTAGAGGGGAAGAATGTCACAACTCGTAATTTCATGTCCTTTTTCACATGTCGAAATTTCATTTTTTATCTCGGAAAGTTACTATTCACTTTACTATTCACAAAACACTATTCATGTCTGAAATTTTTATTTCATATTCTCATAAGTTAAACTATTTTAACGGTAATCCGAGAGTTTGGCGCTCGTCGGATCATTTCTGCAAAAATCACGAAGCCGTGTCCGAGATTTACTTTTGGGTTTAAACGTCCTTCCGGCATCCCGATATGTCCATAAAACATTATAAACAATAGAAATATGATTTTCTCTCATTTTACGACAATTCTAAAAGTTTTGGAATTTTACGTTTTTCAGTTCAGCGTTTTACGCGAATTACGCGTTTTTAACCCGCGTTTCCAGTTTTAACAGCGTTTAAGCAACCCAATGGAACTTACCATTCATTTTATATTTTATTAAGGAGTATTTTGACAAGTTTAGTCATTCTTTCAAGTTTCATATTTTTACGATACCCGAATTTACGTTTCGCGATTTAAAACTTTACGTTTTGCGAATAACGGAACCAAAACCGACTCCGTGAACTAGATTACCAAGCTTCCCACACACATTTAAGTAACATGTGCAGCCCCCCCTCATTAGTCTTCACATTGACCATATAATTACAAGTATGCCATTGAAAATACATAAATATCTACCAAAAACACCTAAAACACTTAACATACATATTCTTAGAATCATAAAACTCATTTCTCATCTCCTACATCATGAAACCCACGACTTTTTCCAAGATCCATGATCAATCCATGATTTTCCAAAGTACAAAGCATCAAAGTTGTTCATTTCATCATCCTAATCAAGATTCTTGCATCAAAAACACAAGAAATCCAAGGTTTCTCATCATTTAATCACCTATTATTTCAAAGTGAGTTATCAAATTTATTTTCATGTTTTCATCTAATTAACATATGTATCTCATGGTATTCATGCTTAATTTCATGCACAAACTAGTTATACCACTTTATTTTTGTATACTTTTTGAACATACAAACCCTAGATTTTGATTTAGGTGTTCCTTTGTAAAATTAACTTGATTACTAGTGATTAGGAACCCATGGCACCCTAAGAAGGTGTATGGTAAGATTAGACTAGCTTTGTGGCGTTTGCAAGAGATTTGGTGATGTTAGAAACTAGTTTTGAACCTTGGAAATGGATTTGTAACAAGTTTATAAACATGCTGTCCCATTTTGGTAAATTCTGGAAAATCAGTAGATACAAAGGAAACTTTGGCAAAATTTTTAGAAAATACTTTCAAAAACGAATCCGTAGGCGAAAGAACGGATTAAAAAGAGTTTATAACGAAGAAGTTATGATTTTTGCAAGTTTATTGACGAAAACTATTTTCCGGAAAAATACATGCTGTTGGACGTTTTTCGTCGGTCAAAAAGAGGCTTTAGACGTAACCCGGAGGAGCCGAGCTTTCCAAAATATATTACTACATACTAAGACGTAACCATGGATATAAAGAACAAGTAAAACGGGCTTATAACGACAAAGATATTCACGTTTGAATATCGGCAAAACCCATTTCATTTTGACAGCTTTTACTAATATTGACGCCAAAACTACGTAGTAACTCTAGATTTATAAAAATAATGCCAAGTACCCAATTTTATAACTAATGAAGTATTAGTGATTACAACTATATTTTCATCACTACAAGGCGTTATTTCAAGGATTACAACCCGAGGATTTCAACACGAACATTGATACATACGATATATATATATAAATATATATATTGCTACTAGCTTATTTTATTTTCTAATAGCAATATTTTTCCAAATTCTTGGATTATATATTTTGGTAACACAAGTGTTTTTCCAAAGAGTAGAGTGGTATAGGAAACATGTGCATGGACATTTTCAACATCATTTCATGATCTAAAGTAGATCGTTCATCATTCATATTAGGTTGCGGTTAGAGATCGAACCTCATTTCTGTGTATACACTTTTGTCATCGTAGCTGTTGCATCAGGTGAGTCATAGCCCCTACTCTTTTAATTGTTCTATCAACTCTTTGGGGGAGATACATGCTACTACTTGCTTACTTGTACAGATTCACATAACATTTATACTTGGAAACATTATACTTGATTACATTATACTTGATGTCATACATACGTGATTGTACTATACTTAACTGTGTTATACTAAACTGTGATGGTGTACTCTTGAGACTTCCAATGGCCCCAGATTAAGTTGCTGGGCACAACCATGGATACATACATACATACTTCCAATGGCCCCAGATTAAGTTGCTGGGCACAACCATGGAGACTTCCAATGGCCCCAGATTAAGTTGCTGGGCACAACCATGGAGACAAACATACTAAAGTGAGGTCTTCGGAGATGAAGTGTAGACTCACGACTAATTGCTTAACTGTTATGATGAACTTATACATGTTTTACTCATACTATATATTGTAGCAGTGGGTTGTAAACACACAGGTTACAAGGCTCTTATGGCGGGACTTGTAACTGAGTGGATTTACGATGCCTTTGCTGGGAAACCTACATACATATGCATTACATTCTTTTTCAACAAACTCTATGAACTCACCAACCTCGTGTTGACACTTTAGCATGTATTTTCAGGTTTTAAGCTATGGCACACTACTGGAGGTTTTGGCAGGGCATGGCATGGTCATAGAAGACTCTGATTTAATCATTTGGGGACCGTTTTAAACTACTTTAAGGGCCTACTTCCGCATTACTTTTAACGATGTAAATTCATACTTTTGGTTAAACAATTTTATTTTAAATGATTCAAGTGCAAACCATTTTTGAACTAGTGTTGTGATATCAATTGAGTTACACCCCAGCTACATGTATGCTTCCGCTGGACCTGATTTTGGGGGTGTGACAGAAATGGTTATCAATTCACCATGGATAAAGCCCTTTCTAGAAACCAAAGAATTGACTAGTCCTGAGCAAACGACTACAGGTAAAGACATTCCAAATCCGTTTATGGCTGTGATGATTTGCCAAAAATCATTAGGGTATTCCAACACACCATTGATTCATGTTCCAAGTCTTGGACTAGTTACTAGTTCACTAGGGTGATGCCATGATTCCACCAAAGGACTAGCTAGCCCAAGAGTGAGTAGCTACTTGGTAAAGGCTTATCAAATCTACTTATGTTGCTGTTGTTACTGTTGGTGCTAAAGATTTTCAAGCCTTTTTGGGCTCAAGTTCAAGTGTTGCTGCTCAAGCTCAAGTTACAATCCTCAAGGCCTTGGATGAAAATATCTATCTAGAAACTTGAAGTTAACCTAGTCAAATTCAAGTTTAGGGGCCGGAGGATCATTAGGATTTATTCAAAATGTAATAAGTCATTACTACTGGTAGTATAGTACTGGTTCTGCTGGCAGGTATGTAGTTCCTGCTGGTATGGTTTCTGCTGGTAGCAGAATTTAGTTTTTGCTGTTAGTTTTATTGTTGCGGGTAGTAGTAATAGTAAAACCCGTTTCTTAGAGAAAGGGATATGCACAAGTTATATTAGGAAGTGATCATGCATATCTTCTTTACACGTTTTGTAATAAATGCCGAATTATGGTTTCTTATAGTATAAAAGAAACTCACGGCTATGGACAATGTACACTTTGAAAACACTTTTAATAGTTAGTAATATAGATCCATAGAGGATCATTATTTATTTAGTTATTCTTCTTCAACTCATTTGTTTACATTCCGCATAAACATTTGTTTAAGTGTTTGAGTCTCTATTAGTTCACTTGTGATTACATAAGTATTCTACTTTGTTCTAACTGGCTTAAAGATCTATCTAGCAACTGATTCAACATATCTTAACTCAGTTTATTCACTATATATAGACACATTTTCAAGCCAAGCTTAAGTATGTTAGGTCTGATAATGGTATTGAAATCATAAATCAGGGGTATTTTGCACTATTTGAGTCTAAGGGAATCATTCACCGATCAATGGTGTATATACCACAACAAAATGGAATAGTGGAAAGGAAACGCATGCACTTGTTAGAGAATGCCAGGGCCTTAAAATTACATGCTAACTTGCCTAATAGCTTTTAGGGAGATTTTTTCCTTGCAGCAACATATCTCATTAACAAGATGCCAATGAAAATACTCAACTGGAAATCCCCTTATGAGGTTTTGTATGGTATTGTACCTAGTTATGATTCACTTAAAACTATTGGGTGTTTATGATATGTTGCTAATACCAAATTTCTTAAAGATAAGTTTGGTCCTAAGGGTATGAAGTATGTTTTCTTGGGCTATCCTCTTGGTCGAAAAGGTTACAAGTTGTACAACTTAGGGACAAAGGAAGTGTTTTATAGTAGAGATGTTATATTTGAGGAGCATGTTTTTCCCTTTAAGGTTGCTTTACCTAGGAATTCTTCTCATAACAACCTTCCATCAGTGTTGTTTCATACTAAAAATGATCATGATGCCTCAACATCCACACCAACTTCAGTACCAACACCTATCCCTAATGATGAGATACCTACACCACCAGACACCTAAGCAGCTTCCCCTAGTGCTGAGATCCCTGCACTACACAATACACCTGTCCCAAGTCCTTTGCCTCACCCTAATGTATACCCGAGAAGATCCTCTAGAACTACTAGCACACCTATTTGGCCAAAGATTTCATTACTCCATAAAGTTCTGCTAACCATGTGTCAAGAGGACCAAAGTACCCTTTATTCCCCAAGAATGCTTTCCATACCTCAGGCTCACATTGCTTTTATGGTAAAATGTTCTTAACACCATTGAGCCAACCTCTTATTCTCAAGCTAGTATTCATACTGTCTAGAAACAGGCTATGTATACTGTGTTAAATGCTCTTGAGAAAAATAATAGTTGGGAAGTGACTAACCCACCAGCTCACAAACCAATCAACTCAAAATGGGTGTTCAAAACTAAATATTTTCTTGATGACACACTTGAGAAATTAAAGGCAAGACTGGTTGTGAAAGGTTTTGGTTAAAAGGAAGGGCAAGATTACAAACAAACATTCTCTCCTGTTGCTAAATTAGCCGCAGTTAGAGTACTTATAGCCTTAGCCAGTGATGTGTGCTTATTCACACATCCTTTTTAGCCTTAAATCAGACCAAATACACCAAATACTAACCAAATATGCCAAGAGAATGTGTGTTTTTGTATTTGTGTATGTGCAGGTACGGATATGTGAAAAATGAACAAAAACAAAGCCAAAACCGACAAAAAACGAGCACGAGATTGGAAAAAGTTCTAAAGCCGGAGACAGGGAAGCTTAAAAGTCAAAGATAGCTCAAAAAGTCAAAAATGATCCTTCAAGTTTAAAGAAATGACAAATTAAGTCCCTGGAAGATAACTTTGTGGATTTGCAAGGATGGTCCCTGGAATTACAAGACTTGTCAAATTTGGTCCCTGGAGAATAATTATGAAAAATCATCAAAAGTCCCTCATAAATTCAAAGATGTTCAAGATTGGTCCCTGGATAAAGATTTCAAAGATTTACAGAAGTGGTCCCCTAAATTTCAGATTTTACACATTTAGTCCTTGATTTATTAAAACTTTAAATCTTATTACTACTCCTAATCACCAATTAGATCAAATAAAAACGATGAGCTAAGCCCAAAACTAACACAGCCCACCATCCCCTTTTCCTTGTACCCAGTCCAACACACCACTACCAATTAAACCCAGTCAACAACCCAGTCAACGAAAAACAATAAAAACACCCCCTATTTGTAAAACCTCACCAAAAATCCGTATAATTAACTTCGGTTAATTAAATAAATAATCTCTGTCAGTATTATAATCACCATTTTTACGGGGAAATTTAAAATTTTCTTTGTATATTAAAACGGTAACGATTACGATATTGCAAAATTCACCAAACGACAAAACAAGTTCACGACACAATTAACAAAATATTAATAATACACTAATACTAAATTATACTTCCTAATCACTAATTACTAAAAACCAAACGGGCCTTTGAATTCCCTAAGCCCAACCGGCCCAAATAATTAACCCATCTTAATTATTAATATTTCATAACAATCGACTAGACAAGCTACAAATCACCTCGTTTATTTTTATTTCGTACACACGACATATATATATTTTTGCACATTCTCATTTACCTCCTAGCCAACTATTAGTGTGTCGAATCTCAAGTTCATACGTTGAGTTTTGATACGTTTTTAAGAGGCAAAGTGATTAGCCATAAATCGATTCAAACGATTTGCAACTTATTCAATTCTTAACCGTTTTAATCCCCGTTTGTTTCTAAATGATCCTAATAATATTCCTAAGATGATTTTATGTTAAAATGTCAAAGATGATCAAGTATGTATGAGTAACATACGATTTTGTAAATCGTATGTCAATATATATATGTTGGTCGACATTGGCATGAATCACCTCAACCAATTCCACAAATCGTGCTCTCACAACTCTTTCTAAAACAATATAAAAATGCACATAGGAGCTAGTTCACTCACATGCATCGTCCTTGTGTTTCTTTGGATGAATACAAACCATACGATTCATTCCAATTTGATACATATATACGTTCATGCATGCACTAGTTTCTTTTCATTTCCATACACTTTCACATACTCCATCCGTTCTAAATATTACTCCTATAACTCAGAAGTCGAATGATATATTAGTTAGGGACTCAAGAAAAGGAAATCGGGTTTGATATATATATAACGTTTGGGTTATATAGTGAAACGTGAAATCCTTGTGTTCCATTCTAATTCACTCGACCTCTTTATCACCTCTAAGGTGTTTGTAAGTCATTTACATCCCTTATAAATTCATTGCACACGTTAAATCTATGTCATGCATCATATTTATTTTTGTTCAATCGTATATCATTTCATATGTATATTACACGTACGTATATATTTTTAGTACACAAAACGTGACTAGCCTCCATCTTGGAAGGCCTAGGAGTCACGTAGCACCTATAATTCACATTAGTTGTAATGTTACGGGCATTTCATGCATCCATTTCAAACCATGTTACATCGTATAAATTTTCTTAAACACTTAGAAAATAATTGCAAATTTTCAAAATAAGTAATCGGTCCAAACATGTCACAAAGTACACGTATAACTCAAAATTTCACGTAACAATCATATTATATTTTTCTACGTACTAATAGACCACCTAGAAAACTATTAGTTTCATATACACGACTTATAAAAATAATCACGTTTTGACATGCAAATCGAGCCAAAGTGAATCGACATGAACCAGATTTTCAAAATCAAAATTTATATAAAAATCTTATGTTTTGTCGAGTGGGCTTAACTAAGGCCCAATAAGACTTAACGATTTAACAGCCCACTGGGCCCATAAAATATATTTTTAGAATCACAAAGGAAGCCCAAGTTCAAGCCCAAAACATTTTTCATGCCCTCGCCTCTAAATTTTTAAATGGGCTTTTGTTTGGATCGAATGAGGCCCATAAGCTAAATAAATAAGCTTTTTATAAAATAAGCAGTTGAAATAAGCTTAAAATTAATAAAAGAAGCTATGGAAATTTTTATAGAATTTTTATAATCGTTTTTGCAAATTTGGACTAAAAATGTAACGCGACGACACCTATAGGGACTAAAAGTGAAAATATTGTAAAGAAAGGACTAAAACTGTAGAAACAGAAAGAAGGGATAAAAATTGATAATATAGGACTGTTACAAGATTAGATTGTAATATTGGACATGTAGTGGACTATAATTGTAAAATATATATAAAAAGGACTAACGGTGTGACGCTAACACCGTTAGTATAAAAAGTGTAAAAATGGAAAAAGGACAAGGACTACACATAATCTATTTGACATTCTCTTTTTATTTTCTATTTTACGGCAACCATCACGTCATATGCATTCTATTACGTTTTATATATATATTATTTATTTTTACGTTAATAATATATATAACGATATCTAAAAAGTTAATATTATTACTTACGATTAAAAAGATAAAACTACGATGGATATTTTAAATAAAGTATTTTATCATATCAAGCATGACATAATAATTTCACTGCACATCATCTATTCGTCATAACGAATAAATATTATTCGTTATTCGTTCGTATTTACCAAATAGTATTTGGTTATATTCTCTGATAAATTTATTTATCAGGTTCCGTATCAAAGACGTTTCCATAATCGTTTCCATAAATCTCATCCTACTATAACTTTCATCATTTCCAAATCAATCCAGGTGAGTCATAGCCCCATTTCCAATAATTGTTTTTAAACTCATTGGGGGAGATACATGCTTACATATACTTTGATAACTTGATAAGTATATGAAATAAAATACATGATTTAAATCAATTTCCTAATTGATATTAAAATAATATAATTTGTGATTTAAAATGTGATATATATGATACTTAATTTAAATATTGATACTCATATAATAATGCTTTCAATTTGATTATTGTGGTATGTGATATATATATTTTGCTGATGAATTACTTGACTGAAATATTGATACTCTGATAATAATGTTTCCAATTCGATTATTGTGATATGTGATATATATATGTTACTGGCGAAATACTCAAACTGAATTTCTGATACTCAAACGATAATATTTTCAAACTGAATTTCTGATACTCAAACTATAATATTTTCAAACTGAATTTCTGATACTCAAACGATACTGTTTTCAAATTGATTTCTGTGATACGATACTTGATTACATGATGTTATGCTAAATGAGCCCATAAGTCCTTGATATTGCCTACGTTAGCTTATCGCCATATAGTCCCTCAATCATGAGCCATTAATCACTGTAATGTGAGCGCGAATATAGTGAACAGATTCGAAACCTGTTTCGGATTGACCTCCAATCCCACTAATACTTGACGGAATGCCATTATGCATATGGTTAGTCGTATTAGTCGTGATACACTATATTTGAGACAAAATAGGAATTGGCAAATCACCTATTGTTAGAGGGCAAAATCTGTCATTGATTTGATAGAACACCCCCTTTGTTAACGTCTTGCGTGTCATGAGGCTTGGTGCAATATCTATAAAGGAAAGATATATGTATTCAACATATATTTAGATACAGCTGTATAGGTTTGACCATACGTGAATTGTATATTTGATTGATTTAGTATCATGAGTTTCCAGCTCATGTTAGGATTATTGATTCTTTATTAAATGTGATTGAATATTTATATGAGTTATTTGTGAATATATTCGATACTTGTTTCATTACTGTTTGTATTTTATTAATACCAAATATTCCAGAAATCTAACAAAATAAAGGGTTTTTCCTAAAACTCTATGAACTCACCAACCTTTGTGTTGACACTTTTAAGCATGTGTATCTCAGGTAATTTAACGGAGCAGGACAAGACACGGAGTGGGCATTTATTACTCTGATAAATTAAAATGGTGTAAAAATCAAATTTGTCATTTTTACAAGTCTTTATATCTTTTCATAAGATTTTAAATCAAATGGTTCATCTTTTATCAAAATTATTATTTAAATGACAAATAACTTTCAAAACGTTTCTTTTAAACCGTTTTATGTGGTTAAAACTTCAATCCTCACCGTAACACCCAAATTACTTTTCCGCTGCGGCAAACTTAAATTTGGGGGTGTTACACTATTCACTTCCCGCCCCCTAAATTAACATTTACCCAGATTTCTACTGTTTACATGAACCCTAAATCACCACCCCCCCCCCCCCAAAATTACCTCGTATTACAATAATTAACCAATAATTGGGGCTTCTAGAAGCTGACAGCAGGTGTCAGGAGTTGACAGGACACGTGGACCAATAGTAATGCACACGCAGGATTCACAATGCATATTCACATGATCCAAGGGACTAAATAAAGCGTGGGATTGAAGCCTAATCCAAGGGATGAGATTAGACAGAGAAAGCACATCCAGAAGCTTCACCAGGCCCTCATCTCAGGCTATATAAAGACCCTCCTCACATCATTTAGAACCTGTTAGAATTTAGGGTTAGATATAGGAGTAGGAGTAGGGTAATTTAGTTTATCTTATTGTAATTCTGTTTTCAAATTGTACTCTCAATTCAATTTCAATATAATTCTAATTTTCATTCAATTTCCTTTGCAATTTATATTCTATTTTTAGTTGCTTAAAATCTATTCTCATTTCTCATTTAAAACTTTTATAAAGCCTATTCTGGTTGAACAATAGCTTGTGTTGAGTTTATACTTGAATCCTGTTTTTTATTAGTCACAATAATTTGGTCAATGAAAGTCAAATCTCAGCTTATTCAAATAAGCTGAGCATGTTCAGAAGAAGCAGAGCTTATTGGAGCATATTTAAAGATATGATGTGAGGGAGACCCTCTCTGTTTGGCTGAGAGGGTAATTAGTAAGAATTTCATTTCATTTTAGCATATTTCTTTTAGATATTCTCAACTGCTTATATAGTGTTTAGGTTTGTTGATTGCTTATGTTTTATATTTGTTTGATGTTATGGATATTATTTGTCTCTTGGTTGTTACTTGATTTGGTCTAAGTTTACTTTGATTTGTGTTAACTGTTCCTATACTGCCTTAGCTTAGCCTATACTGCATATCTGTGTTCCTATTGTTCTTGGTCAAACTCACTGGTCTATTTAGCTTTAATAATCAGTTAAGCATTCTAGGTTGATTTGGATTGGGCAGTCAAGGTTTAGAAATCAAACAGATAGTGTAAACTGCCATTTGAGAGGGTGTTTGGATTAATGGAGAATGGTGTGTTCTAGTTGTTTGTGTTAGGTTTATTTTGCAACCTTAGACTCATTTAGGTACAGGTAGGATAAAACAAGCTTAGTTTTGCAAGTTACTACATCTAGAGTCAAAATTGCATCAAATATCAATTTCTTCCATCCTTAGTTGTTAACTGATCATACCATTCTACTTTGTCAGTGAATTATGTTATTATGTTATTGTTTGTAGTGCTTAAACCAGTTAAATAAACACTTAGGGTAAGATCTGAGCTATCAAAATTGAGATTGGTCAAAGTTCTTGTGCAAAATAAAAAGTCAAAGTAGTGGTGAACCTGTCCAAACAGCAGCTGATCTCAGGCCTTTTTAGGGGATCAAATAGGTTTTAGAATTAGTGCTCTTACTGTTTTTAAGTAGCTTGTAGTACTAGGTTTCTATATCTGCCTTAAGATTTCACTCATCAGCTTATTTGGTGTCTTGAATTTAAGCTGCAAGTAAGGTACCTGAGCATAGTATCAGTTTTCAAATTAAGGCCCGCTTTTGTGTTTTAGAGCTCAATATCTGAGATTAGGGGTTTATTTGAGTTCATTTATGCCTCAAGTTTTTGGTCTCAGTTAGATTTTACCAATTGCTTATCTGCTTGGCTTATTGCGTATTTCCATAGCTTATTTGTATCTGTTTGGCTCATATCTTTGTTTCTAAGTATCATTTGGTCTGAATATTGTTCCTTTGAACATTTTTGAGTCATAAGAGTAGTTGGTCAAAGTTTTAGTCCATTTGGGTCAAGTGTGCTTATAAATAAGCACTCCAAATAAGCAGTTTATAGCTTATCAGTACTTTTCTGGCTTATTTTATTTTCAAAATTTTTTCTCAAGCTTATTTTAATATTTTAGATTTTCCTTAATTTTTTCAAATTTTTCTGAATAGGTTTACTATTTTTCTTATTTAATTTTCATTTTTAATCAATTTTAAACACTTTTTAATTACCAAAAACTCCAAAAAAATCAAAAACAGCCTAGAAAAATCCAAAAATATTTTAGAATTTTATTTTCAGTTATTTTAGATTTTTAGAAATTAATTTTACATTTTTCCCATTTATTTTGAATTTTATTTGAATTTTTATTACTTTTTAATTAGATTTAATACTTTTTTAATTCCTAAAAATTACACAAAAATCCAAAAAAATTAGTTTTCAGTTTGAAAATTACTTTTTAGTTATGTTATAATTTTCAAAATTTAATTTGCATTTTTCTCACTTTATTTCCATTTTCTTTTAACTTTTAATTAGATAAATTAGTTTTTAATTCATAAAAATTAAATAAAAAGTCAAAAAAATATTTTTCTTTTTCTCAAAATTTTCTTTTATCATTTTTAACTTTTTAAAATTATTTTCAAGTCCGTAGGATTAATGTAGCTTAAAATTCACTTTTTATTTTGTACGTTTACGTTTATTTCGCGTTTTAGCTTACGTTTTTGATTTTACGTTACGTTTTTTGTTTAATTTCTTGAAATATGTGCTTAAGTGATTATTTGTGCTTCATTTACTTATTCATTAGTATAATCTCATCAAAATCACTTTTTCCCACTTTCATGACACGTTTCACGAACCGGTAATTCAAAATTCCATTCACACCTTCGTTGGGACACGACCCGGGGAAATACTTTCCTAAGCATTTCTTCGGAAAAATAAACCTATACTAAAAATGACTAAATCAGCCACTGCAAAGGCATGGCGTCTTCATCAATTGGATGTCAACAATGCATTTTTGCATGGATTTAATGATGAAGAAATTTATATGAATCCACCTGAAGGATACCAGAAGGCTAAACCAGGACAAGTCTGTAAATTGATCAAATCCCTTTATGGCTTGAAACAGGCTTCCAGACAATGGAACCAAGAATTAACCAAATTTTTGCATACTTTAGGATATGAACAGTTTAAAAATGATTATTCATTATTTATCAAACAACAAGGTCAAAGTTACACTACACTACTTGTGTATGTGGATGTCATCTTGGTCACAGGGAATGATCCTCATGAAATTGAAACCATAAAACAAGCCTTGGATAAGAAGTTTACCATCAAAGACCTTGGCACTGCCAAATAATTCTTGGGAATTAAAATTTGCAGAACCACCGCAGGTACTCACCTTAATCAGAGAAAGTATATCCTAGATTTGTTGCAAGATGTAGGTATGACTACTTGCTAACCAACCTCTGTTCCTTTACCCACTCATTTGAAGCTTTCTCTGTTATATTTTCACAGGTCTTCTAATTGATATTTCCAGGATCGATATATGCACAAGATTAACAAGAAGATGATTCATTTATTAATCAATATAACAGTGGTTACATTGTATTTTGAGACACTACATAAAACATTACATGTAAATGACTATATATAGACACCGAACCAGTTCCATGAACCATTGTGTCTATTCGAACCAAATGACACACCCTTTCAGAAAATAACTAACTTTCTGAAATAACTAACTTAACTACTAACTGAAATAACTAACTTTCGGTTATACACTTTCAACTTAACAACTTTGGTCCTCCATCTATCATTATTTACATAATACAAGACTTATGCAATTACAAGGTCCAACATTTTCCCCCCTAATTGTTGTTTAAGTCTTGTTCTTCGAGTCTTCATGCTCTTCTCCGCGTCTCTTTCTTTCCTTCTTCCTGTCTTACCAACGTGTTGTTGTTTTTCGTTGTTTACTTCTTGTCACGTTGTCTTTCTCTTTCTTTTGCATCCGACTTGGAACAAGCGTGTGCCCAAGACCTTTTTGTCTCGGCTTCTTTCTCCCCAAAACACCCAACGTGTTCTTAGCCACAATCAAACTTTCTTGTTTGTTGTTGTTTCGTTCCAAGTTCTTCACAAATACTTCTTGGTATTTTATTCTAAAAACAAGCGGATTGCTTGTTTTCTTTCCTACTACTATGACGGTAGTATTCAAACAACGAGAGCGTTTGCTTAATTCCTTGTTGTCCTCGTTGCTTGTCCACGTTCCACAATACTTCCTTTCTTTTGCTCTTTGTTCCACACCGTATAAGCCACAACAAACCTCCAAGAATACCCCACGGTATTCCCTGCAAACAATTGACCAGATTGTTTCTGTTTTTGTCGTCCTTGTATTGCTAGCGTCTTCTCCAAAACAATCCTTGATTGTTTTCTCAATCGGTATACCTTTATTTTATCCCAAGCAACTTCTTTGTTCTTCCAACGTGGTGCGTTAAAGTTTGCAACAGTGGGTCTTCTTGTTCTTGACGTCTTTCTCTTCCAAATTGTTGTATTAGATAGCAACAATGGGTCTCCTTTCTTCTTTGTTGTCACGTGATGTAAGTCACCAACAAAAGTATTCTACAACGTTGTTCTTTCCTTCTTGCTTCAAACAGCAACTACTCTTGTTCCACGCTATCGTTCAAGCGTCAAGAGTCTTCCCTTCTTTGTTGTCACGTTATTTCAGTCACCAACAAGGGGTTGTAACAATTGTTCTTCTAAGTTTTCTCCCACCAATACGTTTGGTGTCAACGTTCGCTTCCTTTTGTATCGGTTATCAAAACTTATCAAAACTTGCCGCTGCCCACAAAAGTTTCCTTCAATCTTCGTTGGATTAAAGTCTGTTGCTATCTTGCAACTTCCGTCGGTTCTGATCATGCATTATCTTCCCCAACATCCTTGGTGTCTTCCCCTCGAAGTCTTTTGATCAGTAAGATCAAAAAACTTGAATCAACACTTGTAATCTTGCAACCTTCGTCTCTGATGCCATGTTATGTTTTTCACAGGTCTTCTAATTGATATTTCCAGGATCGATATATGCACAAGATTAACAAGAAGATGATTCATTTATTAATCAATATAACAGTGGTTACATTGTATTTTGACACACTACATAAAACATTACATGTAAATGACTATATATAGACACCGAACCAGTTCCATGAACCATTGTGTCTATTCGAACCAAATGACACACCCTTTCAGTAAATAACTAACTTTCTGAAATAACTAACTTAACTACTAACCGAAATAACTTACCTTCAGTTATACACTTTCTACTTAACAACTTTGGTCCTCCATCTATCGTTATTTACATAATACAAGATTTATGCAATTACAAGGTCCAACATTCTCTTGACAAAGGAACTCCTCTTGATGATCCTGGCTCTTATAGAAGGTTAGTTTGAAGATTGTTGTATTTAAGTGTGACAAGGCCTGATATTTCTTTTGGAGTAGAACATCTCAGTCAGTTTGTATCTGCTCCAAAAGATACCCATATGCAGGCTGCTAATCATCTACTAAGATACTTGAAGGGCACAATTTGCAAAGGGCTTTTCTATCCCATTCAGTCACATTTACAAGTCACCGGTTTTACTGATGCATATTGGGGTGCTTGTTTGATGACTAGAAGGTCCTTGACTGGTTATTGCATTTTTCTAGGCCATTCTTTAGTATCTTAGAAAACCAAAAAGCAACCTACAGTTTCAAGATCTTCTACAGAGGCCGAATATAAGAGTATGGCAGCAACCATATGTGAATTTATATGGCTTAGTTACCTTTTAAAAGACTTGAAGGTTCGTGTGAAGGCTCCCATTACTATGTTTTGTGATAATAAGTCTGCACAAATGATTGCTGCAAACCCCTGTTTCCATGACATGACAAAACACATGGAGTTGGACTGCCACTTCACCAGAGATAAAGTACAAGAGGGCTTCCTTCAAACGGCCTACATCCCTTCTCATCAGCAGCTAGCAGACATCATGACCAAAGTCGTGAATAGAGTTCAACATTCTACTCTTGTTTCCAAGTTGGGTCCCTCTGATCCTCCACCTTGAGGGGGGATGAAGACTTATTAGTTTGTATTTGGTAAATAAGTTTTAGTCTAAAATGTTCTAGTTAGAAAACATGAGGGTCCTTTATGTAAATATGTATGTAAGGCGGTTACTTTATTTTTCCTTTGTATATATTCGAACTTTGTATTTTCATTTCATTTTGAATTAATGAAACGGTAATCATATTCCCCCAGTTCTTTACTGCGTTCATATATACTCTAGTGGAAGAGACTCAATAGGAACAAGTCAATTAGGATGAAATGTCATGCAGGGCCCATCTCTCTTTCCATAAAGAAGACTATAATTTTGAAGTTGACTATCATCCGGTTATGAATCACACATTTTAATCTCTACTTTTATCCACTTCATCAATAGCTATGGCGGCTGCTACTGGTTATGGGAAGGAACCTGAACCCTCCACCTCCTCCTCTGTTCAATTGTCACAATATTGCCGTCATTTCCAACTTTTTGATATTCTGTTAGCAACAAATAACTTTGACGAATCATTAGTAATTGGAAAGGGTGGATTTGGAAAAGTATACAGAGGTACTATCTTTAATGGATCTGCAACTGTTCTTGCTGCGATTAAACGGTTGGATCCTAGCTCAAATCAGGGGGCACCCGAGTTTTGGGCTGAAGTTGAGATGCTTTCAAAGTTACGGCACTGTAATCTTGTCTCTTTATTTGGTTATTGTAATGATGAAGAAGAGATGATCCTTGTATATGAATATATGCCCAATGGAACACTTGCAGATCATCTTCATAAACTTGGTACACCACTTTCTTGGGTTCAACGACTCAAGATCTGTATAGGTGCCGGTCGTGGGTTGCACTATCTTCACACTGGTACAGGGATTGATGTTTTGGGGTCATACATCGTGATGTCAAAACCTCAAATATTTTATTACAGGAATCCTGGGCAGCGAAAATTTCAGATTTCGGGTTGTCCAAAATAGGCCCAACAAATCAGCCATCGACTTGTGTTAACACACTTATTAAAGGCACTTTTGGATATTTTGATCCCGATTATTATGCAACTGGAAAGCTGACAAGGAAGTCTGATGTTTATGCTTTTGGAGTGGTATTGTTAGAAGTGCTCTGCCGGAAGCGTGCAGTGTTTGATATTGACGAAGAAGCTTTTAATTTAGCGATATGGGCTCAAGAATCTATCAAAGAAGGCAATTTAAAAAATATTATAGATCCGGATTTAAGGGGTCAAATATACTCAAAAAGTTTGAAGGAGTTTGTTCGAATTATAAAGAGATGTTTGCACAGCAGTCCGAAGCAGCGTTCTACCATGGCTGAGGTTTTATTCAGTCTTGAGTCGTCTATACTGAACTTGCAAGAGAAATTCAACAATTCAGTGCAACCTGCAGGCAGAACAATACTAGATAGAATGATTAATATGCTTCCATTTCCCTCCAACGAAGAGAACACTGGTATTTCAAGCTCCTCATGAATATTTGCACATATTTATATAAAATGTGTGTGGTTGTCAAAAAAAAAAAAAAAAAAAAAAAAAAAAAAAAAAAAAAAATCCTCTTTCAGGTTGTCAAATTGAATTTAAAGATATTGATACGCGGTGACCCTCAATGTTGAATAATATCGCATATTTCATATAATGATCTTCAATAAACTTGAGGCCTATATTACACGGTTCTTGACATTTATTTATTTATTTATTTTTATTATTATTATTATTATTTTAAAACTTAGTCATGCTTATTGAAGATGGGTACAGTATAAAATTGAAGTAACTTCCAAGAACAACTATTTATATAAAGTTGAAAAAGTTTAAATACTATTTATATAATCTGTTTGAGTGTTTGTATTAAATTTAGGGTGGTAGTATTAGTATTCCCTTCGCTTTATTACATGTGATACCCCTCTGGCCTTCTAGTACCTAATTTATTAACACGAAAAGGCAGTTTTTCTAAATTTTTTTGTTCCGTATCTTTTGACTTTTACTATTTTTGACTTGTCAAATTTTAAAATTTATGTTCCGCACTCTTTTTCGGCAGTTTTACCCACTTTATTAAAAGGACGAGATGGTTTTTTATGGTTTTCTGCTCCGTATTTTTTGTATTTCAATAATTATCTGATTTTTCAAAATGATTTCAATACTAAAATTTTAAAATACACTTTAGACAACATTACTCATAGATTTCTATAATTTCAGCTGAAGAGGATCTTGAAGTTCATTTGGGTCAATTAAAGAGGTTTTCACTACATGAACTACAAGTTGCAACTAATAAGTTCAGTAACAGACTTAGAAGAGGTGCTTTTGGTGATGTGTACAAAGGGCGATTGGCAGATGGCACTTTGGTGGCCGTAAAAAGGCTAAAAGAGGAAAAGACTCCAGGTGGCGAGTTACAGTTCCAAACAGAAGTTAAAATGATTAGTATGGCGGTTCATAGAAACCTACTTCGGCTAAGAGGATTTTGCATGACACCCACTGAGCGGCTGCTTGTTTATCCATATATTGCTAATGGTAGTGTTGCATCATGCTTAAGAGGTATTTTTTCCATTTCAACCATCTCATTTATGGGGTATAAATTTAGGGGTGTTTGGATGTGCGTTTTGAAAGTGATTTGAGCATATGGTATTCCGTTATAAGAATTAGATAATTAACAGGTTGTAGATGTTAGCGTTTGGATGTGTCGCAAATGTTAATGAAATGGTGTTTGGATGTGCGATTTTCTTTTTCTTTTCAATTACTAAAAAATCAAATATCCAAGCACCTTTTATCAGCATCCATAATTTTTATCAAGAATACAACTTTCACCAGAAAAGTTAACATCACAATCTTTTAAGATCCGCTGTGTAATATCTAACGAGCTGATCTAAATTTTTGTAGACAGACCCGACACACAAGAGCCACTCGATTGGCCAATAAGAAAGCGAATTGCATTGGGGTCTGCAAGGGGACTTGCTTGCTTGCATGATCATTGTGACCCAAAGATCATTCACCGTGGTGTGCATGTGCATAATACTTTAGTGGATGAAGAATTTGAAGCAGTTGTTGGTAATTTTGGGTTGGCTAAGCTTATGGACTATAAGGATACTCATGTTATAACCGCTGTTCGTGGTACAACTGGGCACATAGCTCCCGAGTATCTATCAACGGGTAAATTGTCACAAAAAACAGATGTGTTTGGGTATGGTTATATGTTTCTTGAGCTCATAACAGGACAACGGGCTTTTGATCTTGCTCGACTTGCCAATAACGATGATGCCATGTTGCTTGATTGGGTAACCATCCTCTATCCCCCTTCATTATATATATATATATATATATATATATATATATATATATATATATATATATATATATATATATATCTTATTACTTTTTGGATGAAGTAGGATAATCTGGAAACAGATTTAAACATGGGGAACAAGGAATAGGAAATTTGGGGAGCAAGGAATGTCACATCAGCTTTTTTCAGTTTTATTAGGGAAACTTTTCTTATGTTTATCTTTATTATATATATATATATATATATATATATATATATATATATATATATATATATATATATATATATATATATCTTATTACTTTTTGGATGAAGTAGGATAATCTGGAAACAGATTTAAACATGGGGAACAAGGAATAGGAAATTTGGGGAGCAAGGAATGTCACATCAGCTTTTTTCAGTTTTATTAGGGAAACTTTTCTTATGTTTATCTTTATTTGTTAATTAGGATGGTATGCAATTAGGAAACCTTTACTTCTAATCAGTTTAAAATTAGGATTCTCAGCTCTATTTAAACCACATTCCAGCATAGTTGTATGCATTCAATTCATCACAAAAAATTTCAATTCAATTTTGTTCTTCTCTACTCGTGAAGTGAAGTAATCATCAGGTTTATTGCGTCTGTAATTCTTCCTATTCACTAAGCGTTTGCTGTAAACAAATCAGCCTTCCGCTGTCCTACTTCAGGTGGTAATCAGAGCCACGTTCAATTTAGGTCTCTCCCAAATTGACATCAGGTCACCACTTTCAATCTGAATCTTTTATCAATTCGGGTTTTCCCCAATTGTTCTTCGTACTTTTTTTTTATAGGTTCATTTCATTAGCTAAGTATTTGTAGTCACGTGAGGTGCACGAGTGGGTTAAAACCCCACACGTGAGGTTCACGTGTTTTCTCCTTCACAACACTTAACTAATTTTCCCGCCAACCTTTAGTTTAAAACTCTCATTTCCATTGTACTTTCATTCATTCTGATTTTGTAACAAATTCTTTCCTCTCTCATTCTGTTGTAACAAACATTGATTCCACATCAATAAGAAACTACCTTTCAAGCTTAATTCTATTCATTTAATTTTCTGAATAGATTCGTGCATTCTTCGAATTGCTTAATTCCTATAATAGCCTATCAATTGGTATCAGAGTTGCCTTCCTGGCAACTCAATTATCACTTTTATCCATTCTTGTCAATTTCGGTAAAGTTGTTAGCTTTCCGATGTGTCTGTTAGTTTTTATTCTTTAAGAATCGGTTGTGCATACCTCGAGGGTCGCTTAGAGAGCACTTAGTTCAGGAACTTCATGGGGGAGGTCTTGGTGGCCATCTTGGTCGAGACAAAACCATTAAGTTGGTTGAAGAACGCTATTATTGGCCACAAATCAAGAGAGACGTGAATAAATTTGTTAAAATGTTACATATGTCAAACCAACAAAGGTCAGTCTCAAAACACCGGATTATATACTCCTTTGCCAATTCTCGAAGCTCCATGGGAGGATGTATCCATGGATTTTGTTTTAGGTTTACCACGTACACAAAGATCTTCTAATTCAGTATTTGCAGTGGTTCAACATTTTTCAAAAATGGCGCATTTTCTTCAATTCCTTGCAAGAAAACATCTGACGCATCACATGTTGATGGTATTTTCTTTTGGGAAGTAGTTCGGCTTCATGGGTGCCAAAGACTATTATTTCTGATCGAGACACTAGATTATTGTCCCACTTTTGGAGCATTTTATGGCAACTTTTTGAGACTGACTTGCAATATAGCAGCCCCTTCCATCCCTAAACTGATGGAAAAACAGAAGTTGTCAACAAAATGATGGTGAACATCATTCGATGCATGTGTAGTGATTGCCCGAAACAATGGGATCTTTGTTTAGCTCCTGCTGAATTTGCTTACAATAACATGGCCAATCATTCATCGGGTAAAACACCATTCTCTATTGTCAACCAGAAGCCTCCAAACCACACACTTGATTTGGTTCCTTTACCAAAAATCCCAGGTTATAGCATTGCTGCTGAGAATTTTGCTAAGAAGATTGAAGCTATTCAAACTGATGTCCGTCTAAAACTTGAAGCATCTAATGCTAAATATAACGAGGACAAAGAGAAGCATCACCGGACCAAGATTTTTACAGAAGGTGATCTTGTTATGGTACATTTACGAAAAGAATGATTCCGGTTGGCACCTACAATAAGTTAAAGAAGAAGAAGATTGGTCCTTGTGGAATTTTGAAAAAAATAAATGACAATGCATATGTAGTTGACCTACCTGAAGACATGGCAAATCTCAAATACCTTCAACATTTCAGATTTGGCCGACTACTACTCTCGTGATGAACTCCTTTACCCTAATGAAAACTCGTAGTCGAGTCCTTTTCAAGTGGGAGAGAATGATGAAGTAGATGATGGAAACAGATTTAAACTTGGGGAACAAGGAATAGGAAACTTGGGGATCAAGGAATCCAAGTCACAGCATATTTTTTTTTAGTTATATTAGGAAACTTTTCTTAAGTTTATCTATATTTGTTAATTCGGATTGGTATGCAATTAGGAAACCTTTACTTCTAGTCAGTTTAGAATTAGATTCTTATCTCTGTTTAAACCACATTCCAGCATAGTTGTATGCATTCAATTCAAGTAATCATCAGGTTTATTGTGTCTGCAATTCTTCCTGTTCGCTATGCGTTTGCTGTGAACAAATCAGCCTTCCGCTGTCCTACTTCATTTTGATAGATGAAGCTTAAGGGAATTGAACTTGTATGAGCCCGGATACGTAATTTGTATCCAGCCTAGTAGGATTACGGGGTCTTTGGGTTTCAGTTTTGAAACTCATTACCCTATTATTGCTTAATTCAGTCCCAAATTTGTCAAACTATATCTGTGAAACATATACAAACCAAGTCAAGACTCGATTTTTATGAAAACAAATAAATTTTAAAGATTCTCGAAATGTTAGCTATGATTCTGATTCTTGAAACCTTGCAGGTGAAAGGGCTTTTGAGGGAAAAGAAATCGGAGACATTGGTGGATGCTAATTTGAAAGGTAATTATATAGATGATGAAGTGGAACAGCTGATACAGGTGGCACTTTTGTGCACACAAGAAACACCATTAGAACGACCCAAGATGTCTGAAGTAGTCAGAATGCTTGAAGGTGACGGTTTGGTAGAAAGATGGGAAGAATGGCAAAAAGAAGAAATGTTTAGACAAGAATTCAATACCACACATAATCCAAATACTGATTGGATTATTACAGATTCAACTTCTAATCTACGTCCTGATGAATTGTCGGGTCCCAGATAAATCATCTTTGACATGGGTTTTGGGGTTGTTTTTGTGGTTGTATCTTTTATAGAAACCGATACTTATCATTTTTGTGCATATGAAAATTCTTCTCTTTTTTTTGCTGTCACCCAAGACATTTTAGGGTGAATTGTGTCTTGTGTTAATAGGATTGGTAAATGGCAGGTGGGACTTGGGAGGGGAGTAAGAGTATTCAGGTGCAAAGTAACCCCAAATGTTGTTGAAACACCAATGTATTTTGGTTCCTTTATGTAGTAAACCAGATGAACAAAATAAATCCATTTTGTTGCTATTTTAGGTCTCTTGTTCCATAATAATTAATAGGGGAAAGTGAGTGTGTGGCTGTTGTGTATGCAAGGTTGGGTATAGAACCCATAAAACGACGTCGTTTTAATCATAATCTAACAAGTCATATCCCCACCTGGCCACCACTCATGTTCTTCTCTTCTTCTCAAGAGTGACGCATTCCTTTTATTTTTTATTTTTTATTCAGTCATTCTATGTTCCAAAATCAATACTCTTTGAGTCCGTGGTTGTTCTGGGCTTGATCTTTCCACAATCATCTCCACTGAAAACTCAAGCATCAGCTATTTTAAGCTTTAAAATCTCCATGGGAAATGAAACTCAAATCATTTGTCTATAGTCTAATTATTTTACTATCTTTGTAACATAATGGTATAATGTTACTATAATATATTTGTTAAAACTCAACATTCTAGTTTTTTTTATTATTCAAATTTGAATGCATCTGCTATATTCCTTATAAAAATTGGCTTCATTCTTTCTCAATTTTATAGTGATATCAGTAAGTTTGAGTTGCTAAAATTAGTTAGAGATGACATGTGTTTTTATGAAATGTGTTTGATATGCATAAAAATGTTTTGAGCGAATTGCCTAACAAGTGTTTGATAAAATGTCTCTTCAAGTAGTAAGACATTGCTGTTAAAAAAAAGGGTAGTAAGACATCATATGTACTTACTGTAGTTAAGGTTTTATAAGCATATGAAAACTATGATCTTTTTGACATAGCAACAAAGGAGGTTATGTTGGATTATAATCTTATATAGTAATGTAAAGTTAGGTTTGTGCTTGCAGGTGATCTCCTTGAAATTTGCAATCCCAGTTACTGAGGAAGAGCCGGAGCCCATGTTCACACACCAAGAACCAAGGTTAATTCATTCACAATATGATAAACACACCAGTCATGACAACTTGGTACAAAAGACACTATATGCTCAACAGTGAAGTCGCAAATTCATGCTAGCCGACACTTATATCTTTACATGTAACCTTTTTATTATTTGATATTTTGGTTAGGAACAGACGGTGTAATACACTCATATGTACTCTCTTATGATTCTTTAATAAAATAAGTTTATTGAATTGTGCTAATTCTCCTGGACATATACTCGTACTTTTGCTTCTTTTTATTTGTGTGTGTCGTTTGAATTGCACCAAAGACAAGTCCATTTACACTCTAGTTTTCTTCAAGTTCAAACAATGTTTCACTTGCGAAAAACGACACAAAAACAGGGCATTGGGTAAGCAACTTCGAAGTAGCTCTATGAGTTCTATACACCAAATGACCAAATAACAATAGTAACACCATCAATGCTACTGAGCATCTTCAGAATTTCCTTAGATCTCATCCACTCAGCCGACCACATTGAAGCCAACAACTAGATGGACGACAATGATTTAAACTAGATGACATATTATGTACCCAATTTGAAATGATCTCCCGGAGATAAACCAATGAGCCCAATTTGACCTGTAGTCCTGTATGTAACCACATTTAATCTGTCTCGGAGACGTGTCTTTTCATTTAGGCATTTTATCAAACACTTGTCATGCATCTCATGCAACACGCATTAGCTAAAGACATATAAATATATAATCATTTATCTATTTCTATCATACAAGGAATCAAGAAATACCAGTGAAAAGGTATATCATCCGAAAGATTTTATGTAAAACTGAAGTTCTAGTGGATACCCATTTAATCTGAAGAGATAGCGATTTAATGTTGCATCACAGATCATGTCCAAACTAAAACATCCGAAATGATCTTGTGGGACTGGATTTTGCAACACGAATTAAAAGAAGAAAAAGGAAAAAGAACGTCAGTCTTGAAAGGAGAAGAACATGGGAAGTGGGAAACTGATTTGGAGTATTATTTATCAAAACACAGTCGTTTTATGGGTTCTATACCCAACCTTGCATACACAACAGCCACACACTCACTTTTCCCTAATTAATATTGTGTTTTGTTCCTGTGTACAATATAAGTTGCTAACAAAATCTAAACTTGAATGTTGAAGATAATTGCACCCATGGGCGGTAGGTATGCATCCTCTCTACCGGTTAACAGTGCTCGCGTGTTTAATTGTTATACTCATACCCACACCCGATGGTGGATATTTCTTTGGTTTAACCACCTATCACGGGTGAATTTTTGCGGGTAACACTTCTTTTTAATGATCGTTGCCCTCCTTGTAGTTACCCATTTCTATGAAAATTGATCCATATTTACTTTAGGGAGAACTGCATATATTTTTGTCACTAATTTTATAGACGAAATTCTCCTTTTTTTTTTATAGATTATTATTATAGAATATATTTTTGTAATCATTCAATACGTACAATAATGATGTATTAAAATCAATAATAGTTGCACAGAAAGTCAATGACAGGTCGACCCAATCCTGCTATAGTATCAATTTTGACCCAATGCTCTAAAGTTACCCGCATTGACCCGTTATATAGCGTTGCCGCCTCAGACAGTTGGAGACCTCTACTTGATAGCAAACACCTATACACAATAAACTAATTTTTTAATTAAATTCGGGATGAAGAAAGCTAGAAACGGTATGCTAAGCAACAACTTCTGAACATCCTACAGATTGCAATGACAACTGAAGAGCTACCACTATTGCATGTCAAAGATCATTTTTGACCCAAACTTTCTACAATATCAGTACAAAAAACGCCAACAAGAATAACAAAATGATATCTTTCCATGTACACCAATGAATATGCACTCATCCGAAGATATCCAGCACCATGTTTTACTTCCTGTCACTGGTTCCAATGTGAGGTTTGCCTTTAACTTCAGTCTAGGGCTGAGCACCGAAGGTTCAAAACCGAACCGGACCGACGAAACCGACCGAACAGACAAAATTCGAACCGGACCGACAGCCCGTCGGTTCGGTTTCAGGTTTTACATGATTTCGGATTCGGGTCGGGTCGGTCCGGTTCGGC
Organism: Artemisia argyi; assembly: GCA_030686995.1. Lineage (NCBI taxonomy): Eukaryota > Viridiplantae > Streptophyta > Magnoliopsida > Asterales > Asteraceae > Artemisia > Artemisia argyi. Next base: position 43,294,122 of record CM060709.1, on the reverse strand, counting down.
CCAAAACCAACAAAAACATACCAAAATACACCTAGACCAACAAACCCGAACCGAACCGAACCGACCCTACGGCCCGTCGGTTCGGTTTTGGTTCCGGTTTTTCATGAATTTCGGTCCTCGGTTTTTTCGGTTCGGGTCGGTTCCAACCAGATGCTCGGCCCTACTTCCGTATAGGCTTATATATGAATATGATATGCAACAACAACAACAACATACCCAATCCTACCGGGGCGGAGATTATATGAATATGATATGCTATTAAATATTATCTAATTTTGAACACTAATTAAGGACCTTGTTTCTTACCCAATCCGAACCGACCCGAACCGAAAGAAACAAGGACCGAAATTCATGAAAAACCGGAACCAAAACCGAACTGACGGGCAGTCGGGTCGGTTCGGGTTTTGTCGGTCTAGGTGTATTTTGGTATGTTTTTGTCGGTTTTGAGCCGAACCGGACCGAACCGACCCGACCCGACCCGAAACCGAAATCATGTAAAACCTGAAACCGAAACAGAACCGACGGGCAGTTGGTCCGGTTCAATTTTTGTCGGTTTCTACGGTCCAGTTCGGTTTTGAACCTTCGGTGCTCAACCCTATATGGAACCATCATTGTTAGCTAAACAACACCGTCTCTATTGCTCAAACTAATTAAATTTTATGAAAATTATCTTTGAATATACAAAATGTTGATGTGTAGATTTTATCAACATGGACAATATAGATAGTCTGTCTTACCGGTTGGTCATGTGCTATTGAAGCTTTTCCCACAGACCCAACAGAAGTTCCACTTATTGTTATCACCCAACATCTCACCTGCAATTGTTCCGTAGTATAATGAAAACCAGAACATAAACAATATATGACTGTAGATTCAAACTGAGGTTAATTGACTGGTATAGCAATGAACTTTCACTTTGTTTCCGATCCAGGTAATACCTAAACTTTTTTACCAATCAGGTTAGCAACCTAGCTGAATTTGAATATCTATGCTACTTAGGTAACTAGGAGAACAAATAACCAGTTTCAAAACATCGTGACTGGGATATCATCAAACTTCCATTTTATTGCCAATCAGGTCGTTAAACTTAGTGGAGTTTACTGTGCATATGTATATTGAACTATCTATGCTAATAAGAGTTCGTTGAATAACCACAGACAGCAAGTTTAGTGACTTAATTAACGGAAAAAAGTTAGTTTAATAAGCTACTTGACAGAAACACAATTTGTTACCCAAAATTGGCAACAAAGTACGTATTGGTATTCAGCAACTATACAAAGCAACTACACCTTTCAACTAAATACACTCATTGATACTTTCAATATTCCAAAGCAAGAAGGTAATTCAGATGGTCATTGATACTTTCATAGACTAAGTAAAAGTGCTCACTTCAACGCCCTAGCACATCCTTTTTCTGCCATAGAAGTATCACGAGTTTGTTTGGACCATACCATCCAGTTAGTCAAAGCTAATCAGCATAACACTCAAATCAAATGAAGTAACTTAAAAACAAATATCCGTCCGAAGGGTTTCTGCAAATAGGTGAATGGGCTTACCAGCTATACGAAAACTTTAGCAGCATCTAGAGTTAATCAAAAACTAGCTAACAAGTACTTTGGTCCTTACCCGTCACTGCTAACGTGGGAACTGCGGCTTGAACTCTGAATGACTTCCTCCCTCCACTATTCATTGCAGATTCTCTACTCAAAAACCACCATGGGCCCAGCACCTTAACATGTGTGTACTACAAGTTCTTAACAAGCAGACAATATACCCTGCTTTTAATAAGTGTGTGATTAAACAGAGCAATAAGAACAATGTACCCTGCTTTTGATCATTGGGCCCTTCTTAAAAAGCGGCCAGCAATGATAACAGCGCTAAAAATGGTCACATCTTACTTACTATAATTACTATTAATTCCTTGTGTTGTTAATGTCAGGTGTCTATTTGTAACTAGGTTGTTTGGGCAATATATGTTTTAGACTCTGCATCACCCTATAAACAACTTATATTTCTTATATCAAAACGCATCAAACGAATAACCTGTTTTAATAAGCAATCACAAAAACCCCTTAATTATGAAAAATTAGGGTCTCAATAATCACTGAATTAGTATCTTCAATTTATGTTTTTATTCATGCTGATAAGGCTGTGATAATTTTGAAACATGTTACGTAAACGTGAACTAGACGTGTATGTAAAGTCTAGTGACGACACCCTATGTAATTTGGTGAGGGTGTTTATACTTGTAATGATACAACACTCGCTGACTTCACAACAGGGAGTAAACTGACTCACTCATTCACATCAGGAGTAACTCATTCACTGATTTTCACATCACGGAGTAACTTAGTCACCGATCCTTATCAGAGAAAAACTCACGCTGTTTTATGTTCAAAAGACAATTGGGTCAAATCTTTGGCCTAATAATCTCCCCACATTTGAATATATAAATAACTTGAGTTATCATCCAATTTGGTTCATAGTTCATGGACTCTAGTTAAGTGACTAGAGTGTCTTAATCTTCGTTTCTAAAGAACTGTGAAGATGAATGACTCCCTGAATGTATTCACTCAAAGACTAATTCTACACTACAGTTATTTTAGAGACTATTGGGCACTGAATTGGCCCAACAAAAGGGTCATATGTGTTGTATTTTAAGTGATGCAGGGTTCCAAAGTGGTGGGTGGTTTCATACAATCTTTTTGGTTGAACTTAATCTTGTTCAAGGTAATCAATTTAATTCACCTTTTGTGTGATTCTTGTTTATAGGTTTTGAGTTATTGAATCTTTGTTTATTTTTTAGCAGCTGGTGTTGCTTTGGAAATCGATACGCAAAATATGGCTCAGCCTGATCCGTTTTTAGGAAATTGGAGATTGAAAAAATTTCGACGAGAAATTTGGAGTAATACATGGCTGTTGTTTAGCTTAAACGCTTACTGAAAACCAAATAGAGGATTTTTTTTTTTTTTTTTTTTTTTTTTTTTTTTTGAAATAGAATGAAAGGTAAGAAATCTTAGAGGGTGCTTGTGTTAACTTATTTACCGAGCTTATATAAGTTTGGAAAAGCTCATAAGCACACTTTCTATTGGTTTGTGAGCTTATCAAGTTGATCTTATGGCTTGGTTAAGGTGGTAAGCATAACTTAATAATCTCATAAGCCAAATATAAGCTCATAAGTAAACAAGCTAACAAGAACAGCCTCCTACTCTTCCATACACCCCACAGTATTTAATGAGACGAAATGATAAATGAAAGCCAGTTGTGGCAAATTAAAGTGAAATGGAGAGGTAGGTATTATATATTAATTTTCTTTTCCAATTTGTACCAAATAAAACCAACCATTCAGAAATCATTATCCTTTGGAACGTTGACTCTATCATCATCTACGCATCAACCATTTCGACTTGATCATGTTCATTGCTACTAGTGTTAGCCATGAATCTAGGTCATCCACCTCTTCCTCCATTCAATGGTCGCAACAATGCCGTCATTTTGAATTTCCTGAAATTCTGTTAGCAACACAAAATTTTGATGAATCATTGGTAATTGGACGTGGGGGATTTGGAAATGTTTATAAAGGTACCATCTTCAATGGTTCAAGTGTTGTCGTTGCTGCCATTAAACGGTTGGATTCCATGTCCAATCAAGGTGCAGCTGAGTTTTGGACCGAAGTTGAGATGCTTTCAAAGTTGCGGCATTGTAATCTTGTCTCTTTATTTGGTTATTGTAATGACGGAAAAGAGATGATCCTTGTATATGAATATATGCCGAATGGAACACTTGAAGATCATCTACATAAACTTGGGACACCTCTTTCTTGGCTTCAAAGACTCAAGATTTGCATAGGTGCTGGTAGCGGGTTACACTATCTTCACACAGGTACAGGGATTGAGGTTGGGGTGATACATCGCGATGTCAAGACCTCAAATATTTTGTTACATGAAAGTTGGGCAGCTAAAATTTCTGATTTCGGATTGTCCAAAATAGGGCCAACGAGTGAGGCATCAACTTATGTCAACACAGGTGTTAAAGGTACCTTCGGGTATCTAGATCCAGATTACTTGTTTACTGGAAGGCTGACAAGGAAATCAGATGTGTATTCTTTTGGAGTAGTATTGCTTGAAGTGTTGTGTCGAAAGCTTGCACTGGATACAACTTTGGATGAAGAGCAACGTAATTTAGCAAAATGGGCTAAAAAATCTATCAGAGAAGGCAATGTAAATAATTTAATTGATTCTGATTTAAGGGGCCAAATATCTTCGAAGTGTTTGAAGGAGTTTGTTCGAATTGCAGAGAGATGTTTGCAGATCGATCCTAAGCAGCGTCCTACAATGGCTGAGGTTGTGGTCAGTCTTGAATCTATAACTTTTTCACAAGAGAAAATCAACAATTCATCGAAAACACCAGTCACAACAATTTTTGGTAAAATGGTTGATATGTTTGCTTTCCCGTCCAAGACAGAGTCCTCTGGTATTTCTTGCTATTTTTGAATTATGTGTATTTTTTTATATCAAAACATCTAGGACAATACATAAATGCTAGCTTCCCAACTAACAGAGAAACTACTGCAAAACTATTTTATATTTGTTTTTGTTTTATTTTGTTTCATGAAATAAATGACTAACATTTATTATAGAGTAAATGGCAAAAACTGTCCCTTTGGTTCAGCCATACTACAACTTCGAAAGTGCACGTGTAGTCCTTGTGGGGAACTTTGGTGTGCAATTATCGTCCCTGTATAATGAGAATATAGGACACTTTAAAAGTGTTCGCACAATCCTTGCAATGATGTTAGTTGCACACGAAAGTTCTCCACATGGACTACACCTTTACTTTTGAAGTTGTAAGGACTGAGATGCAATTTGGACAAACCACAAGGACTGTTTTCAATTTACTCTTTATTAAATATGCTCTATTTAATAACACTAGACGAGTACCCGTGCATAGCAACGGGATTTTATAACAACAGATCGTTTAGTGATAAAAAAAAGTTTATGGGTTATAAACGAAAAATAATAAAAGTTTGAAGATTTAGAGATTAAACATAATGTTTTGAAACCCGGTTCGACCCGTTCTGGATGAAAAATGGGTCGATTTAAATCGAGTGAACCCGACGGGTTGGGTCGAAAACGGGTCAAATTAAACCGGGTCAACCCGTCGGGTTTGAAGCGTCCCAGGTCAACCCGGTTTTCAATGTGTATTAATAGTTTCATTTTGAAATATATGTTTTCGTATGACTTTTATTAGTTAGACGAACCGGTGGCGACACCGGTTCCCGGTTGAACCTGTTGGTCCGGTCCAGTTTTCAAAACTATATGTACCATCAATTTGTTAGCTTGTATGAAGCTTTGTGTGTTTTATTAATTTGTATAATGTGTAAAATAACATTAGCTAGTGTGTTAATTATTTTATATTTAGATTATGTTGTAGCTTGTTTAAATTGTACATTTTGAAAATTTTATTGTACTTTTTAGTTAGGGGTGTTTTAATTGGTTGTTTTTAATTTGATATATATGCTTTTAATTGGTTGTACAATGTGAATAAATTATTGTACTTTAAAGTTATGGGGTGTTTTAATAAAAATATTAATTATACTATCCATTTCTCTCACCTTTGGCTTTTAAGATTTCACTTTTCAAAATTTGACCATACATTCTTTATAGCGATAAATAGTTTATTCATCAAAAAAAAGTTTATAGGTTATAAATGAAAAATAATAAAAGTTTGAATATTTAGGAATTAAACATAATGTCTTGAAACCCGGTTCGACCCGGGTGGTTCAACCGGGTGAACCATTCCGGTCGAAAAATTGGTCGATTTAAACCGGGTCAACTTGCTAGGTTGGGTTAAAAACGGGTCAAATTAAACCGGTTCAACCCGTCTGGTTTGAAGCGTCCCGGGTCAACCCGGTTTGTGATTTGTATTAATTGGTTGTACAATGTGAATAAATCATTGTACTTTTAAGTAATGGGGTGTTTTAATAAGAGTATTAATTATATTTCATAATTTCCTTTAATAAGATTTTTCAAGATTTTTACTTTTAAAAATTGACCATTTTTTCAAGATTGACCAATTTCAAGAATTTCAAGATTTTCAAGATTGACCAATTTCAAGAATTTCACTTTTCAAGTTTGACTGTTTTTACATTATATGTAGTATAGATAATTCTTTTATCCAGTACTTGTAGCCTTTTCGAAAGTGCACTCATCGTGAGGAATTTGCAATTGCACATTTGGTTCCTGGCTATAGTTAAATTATGAAACTGTCATTTTCGTCTTCCCTTTCACTTCGGTCCCTGTGAGGTAATTTAGTCATTTAATTTTGGCCAGTGACCAAGAGTGCCCTTGTAAGTTCCCTACAAGGATGACAAGTGTATTTTCTAAAGGATAATGACTGAGCCTGCGATTTGGCCAAACCACAAGGGACAATATTTGCAATTGACTCAGGATTATATTATCTTCTTCTATAGGTGTCACTTAAAACACTCTTTAGTACTCCCTCTCAATTAAATTTTGCTCAACCTTCCCATTAGTACATCAAACAGATTAGTACTTTCTCTGAAGAACAATTTTGTGGATAATTTAACAATGTGGATTATTATGTAATGTGAGCATATTCATCCATTCAGTCAACAGTGATTCCAAGATATCAAGTTACAACAATGGAAACAGTAGAAGTGCTGGTAATGCCGTAGGAAGTGGCCGAAGTATGTTTCTACGCACAGGAGAAATAACTACATATAGAAGTATTCTAAATTTGAAGGAGTTCAAATTTTCTGATCTGGAAAAGGCTACAAGTAACTTTAGCGAAGATTTTCTCTTGGGCAGGGGATGTTTCGGAAGGGTGTTCCTAGGTTGGTTCTTCAAGAACCCGTTCACCCCTTTTAGTCAAGGTGCTGGAATTGTTGTTGCTGTTGAAAGGCTTGATCAAGATAATACACAAGGACTTCGTGAATGGAAGGTACACATGTACTGTATTACTTAATCAAAGTCAACTTTAAATCTATAATCAAAACAAGAGACTCAGATTTCTGTAGGTTGTAATATCCGGACTCTAATTCTTGTTCTCATATGTAGAACGTTGGTGCTAAAAGAGTGAGAATTGGATATACAACATTGGTAAAGTGATAAACTATGTCAATGTTTGAAGAAAGTCACCTCCATGAGTTATTCACAAATTAGGCAAAAAAATATTATAATAAGGCACTTGGCGTCAATTTCGGGAATGAAAAATTGCATATCTTGCGGCTTATAGGATATATGATATAATTTAGCTCTACTTTACTAAAGCAAGTGACTGTTTTCTTGTGTTTTAATTATTTTAAGGATGTGACTGGGTTACAGAAATTGCTACACTTTCTGATTCTTGAATCTCATTTCTGAATCTAACTAAAGTATTTCTGAGTTCAGACAGAGATAAGCATTTTAGGGCCTTTGGCTCATTCCAATATTGTTACTCTCTTGGGCTACTGCCGACATGAACATGAATACCTGTGTGTTTATGAGTACATGCATACCGGAAGTTTTGATCAATTTATAAACAGAGGTAATTTGTATCCTAATCTCTTCATCAGTATTCTGTTAATGGCATCCCTATTCAACAAATTTTGATTTTTCAACATTAAGTTGAGTCTTTTAATTGAACAATTTTTCAGATGCACCCAATACTGTTGAACCATTATCGTGGCAAACACGACTTAAAATCTTGATAGGAGTTGCTCATGGACTTGCATATTTGCATTCATTGAAAGATCAAGTGATTCACCGGAATGTGAAAAGCTCTAGTATTTTTCTGGATCATGTAATCTTTAACTATCTAACATACTTTTTGTGGTGATGAAACACTTTGATACTTTTGGTTTTATCCTATTTATTTTGACTATTTCTATTATCCAGAAATTTAATGCAAAACTGGGCAACTTTGGGTTGGCAAAATCTGGATATGAAATAGGGAAAAGCCATGTTAGTACGCGCGTTGCTGGTACCTTGGGTTATATAGACCCACATAGTTGGGACACAGGTACGTTGCTATATAATGAGCTATATAATGAACACGTCTATTGATTGAGGTGTAGCGTGTTGATTATAAATATAACACGCTTCTATATGACAGGTCATTTTAGTGTTAAGAGTGACATTTATGGTTTTGGAGTGGTGATGTTGGAAACTTTAACAGGCCTACCAGTTATAGATGGAAATAGGCCCAATGATCAGCATAACTTAGTGGAGTGGGCAAGTCCAATCCTAGTAGAGACAAGAGAGCTACGCGAAATAATGGATCCACGTCTTGAACAGAATTACCCCGAAGAAGGTGCTTTTGAATGCGCTAAACTTGCACTAAGATGTCTAGAAAATAATCCTAAGGATAGGCCATCAAGTGACGAACTTCTGCTAAGTTTGGAACAGATAAATGCTCTTTACATGTAAAGGAAAACAGCTCCAAACTATTGATGAGTGATTCAAAGTTGTGTTTAAATCTCTTCCATTATAAATATAACGTTGACTTGCATGTATGGTTCTTTGATTTTTCACGCCAGTCAACATTAACATGAAATGCGATGTTAACTAAAAAGAGTTAATTAGCGTAGAGTTATAAAACTCAAATATTTATCCTCAAAATAACAGTCAAACCATTTTATAAAGAGTAAATTGCAAAAGCTGTCTATGTGGTTTGGTTAAATTGCATGTACATTCTCTATCTTTTTGAATGTGCAGAGACTATCCCTGTGAGAAATTAACGTGTGCATATTGTGTCCCTGGCCAAAGTAAATGACTAAATTGCCCTCTTCTTCTTCTTACATGTTTAATTTTCGTTGTTTTTTAATGTATCAAATAACCAATTAAATAAATAAATAAACATATTGTTGAAAGGGGCAATTTTATATCTCCCCACTTTTAGTCGAATTTCATATATACACAATAATGCATTAAAAAATTATACATTATACATTTAATACTTACACTTTGTATATATACGAAATAATCATGAAAGTATGTGATATATGAAATTAATCCTTATTAAAAACCCAAATTTAAGGACAACAAGAATCATCTTTGCCAATAATCTACATGGTTTGAAATTTGAATGTCAAGTCAATCAAAACTCTTAATCAATTATTCTTGTATTTTTTTTATAGGGATTTGCTAACAACAACCCATTGGGTGTTGTTTAAGCATACCATAAATGAAAATGTTTTCAAATATGAACTCACTTGTTATTAATACATACCTTATTAAAACTCGCTTACCTTAATTGTATGTGCTAAAATATAGAAATGATGAGTTCATATTTAAAAATATGATTATTTAAGATATGCTTAAACAACACCCATATATTAAATAAAGAAACCAAATTATATACAGATATTTAGCATATCTTTCTAAAATCCAAGATTTATGTTACAAAGTGGGTTTGTAACTATGTGTCTTCCCAATGTCCATCTTCGATAATGCCGGTAGTTCACCAAATGAGAATTAAATATTTTAAGAGATGGTGGGAAAAAAATTTTTACAAAATTATATTTATATACTAAATAAATCTCTTAACCTGAACCACAACTTCAATTCCATCTCTAGCAACATTAACCACATCTTCTCCACCGCCACCATAGTTGATTTATCGGATTTTGATTGTGTAACACACAGTCGATTAGGGTGTAACTGTTGCCGAAATTAGGGAATTTAAAGATTAGACTAGGTGATTGTGTATGCATATTTGTGAGTTTTCAGGGATTTAGAATTTAGAGCTCTTGTTATTATTAAGTTTTTCAATAATTTGAGGGTATTTTGTGTTTTTGATATTTGGTATCCTTATTTAAGTTTTCAATTTGGTTGATGATGTCATGTGTTTGTCAAAGGTTATGCCAGTCCCATGAAGATGCTTCAAAGCCAACGTGATGCACTGATGCTCCTTGAGCATGTGACCAAGATATCGGCGAATATAACATATGATTGAGAAACATTTTGGGCTTAGACTTATGTTTATAAGTATTTTATAACTTCTAAATAATAAGCTCATAAGCTCATTGTTAGTGTTTGGGTTAACTTATTATCTATATATACTATTTTTTTTTTTGGAACGGTTCTTTCGGAGAAATCCTTGACCAATGAAACCCGATGGGGGGAAAACCTTCAACTTAAGCCGCCCGAAGGCACGACACTTAATTTGAAGTAAACCCTGCCTTCTCCAGATTCGAACCCTAGTGGGCTGAAACCTTCATTGAAGGACTTTGAAAGCCTGGTATCAACAAACCCTGTGGTCAAAGAGGACTTCCCGGATGGTCACCCATCCGGTACTACTCTCTCTGTGGCTCACTTAACAAGTTAAGCACTCACCACTAGACCACATGGTAGTTGATATCTATATATACTATAACAGCTACAAAATTCCCCTTAACATTATTATATTGCTAAATTTGTTGGGCTAACTTTTGAGTCCATTAACCATTTGTGAAGGCCCGCTTGTGATGGTTGTAAGATACTTGTTGCCAACGATTTGCTTCTTTCAAAAATCTATGAAACCTTGACCAACTTTTTTTTAGCAACCTTGACCAACTTTTCGTTTCTTAAAAACTACACAGAACACTTGGTAATGAACTAACTACATTCTTTATATTAATAGTCAAAATAATAATAATAATAATAACTTACAAAACACACCCTAAACTTCTTAGTATTTACAGCTATTTTTATAACAAATTTTATTCGCCAAATATCTAACAGATACCAGGCAGTTTCTTGAATAAAAAAAATACTGGCAAAAAAGCCTCTCGATAATGAACAAAACAAGCCTAATATTGATTTCATTTTGACGTACATACGGTTTTATAAAAAAAAATGTTGAAATTTAATATAGATATAGTTTTTAAATAAAATAAATTTTAAAATGCACCCTTAACTTATCAAATAACTTTTAAAATTATCCTAATTTTTTTTTAAACTATATGGGTCAAAATTAGCCCCGCCTCAACACACCGGTGCCCAACACAACATTTATTTCAAAAAGGACGTCGTACGACAACTACAAAAATAGGTTGACATAACATTTATTCCAGACAAATACAACAAGTGTCGGAAAAAAAACATATCACGATCTCACAACAAAAAGCCCCGCCCAAGCATTGTTCAAAAGTTTCCAAAAATTCCCGCTGCAACGCAGTGGGCGCCTTCCGACTTGTTATAACTAAAAGGATAGAAAAAAATAATATAATAAAAAATACATTATATCTGTATACTATCACGTGGGCTATGCCCCCAAACTCTTTTGCAATGAACAGTAATAATATTATTTTATTTCCAGATACAGTAACTAACGGTCGTTAGTAACGACCGTTAGTTACTGTAGACTAACGACCATTAGTTATACTAACGGTCATTAGTAACAGCCGTTAGCTACTGTAGCAATATAACTAACTGTCGTTATTTACTTAACGACTGTTAACTAACGACCATTATCTTTAACATTTTCTTAAAACATCCGTACGAAATTGGTTCTTCCTCTCAGAGGTTCGTTGCATATTTAGTGCTCTCATAGTTTACATAACTGGTCCTTCATGTTATACGTCCATTGCAAAGTCAGTCCTTAGTCACTAACTTGACGTTAAGTAGCTAACGACCGTTATCACACTTTCCCTACTTTTACAATATTGTTACACATATTTAGAATCCACAACACCTACTAAATACAGCATGAAATATTTCTTTGGGAAAACACCCCGCGGCAACGCGCGGGTTTTCCAACTCGTGTATATTAAAAGTTATAGTTGTTATAAGGGGTATAAAAGTCTTTTGATATGAAACTTAGTAATTAAGTCTACTCGTCCTTAGGGGCCATCACAATGCATTGATGTGGTAAATTGCAATAAGATAATTATATGCCACCTCATAATGTAATTCCATTGTGGAATTCCCCGATATATTGAGAGTTTGTTTTTGTATACATCATTGAAATATGCTAATGGTGGGCCCTTTTCTTCACTCATTTATTTTTATAATATAAAAGATGTATATAACTCCTACTTTAAGTTTGGAACTGATGATAAAAATTTTTTATACAAACTTGAATTAATATATATGATTATGAACTTTGAAACAAGATAAGTTTATATATGATACGATTTGTGTTTATAAGTTTTTATATGATTTCACGTTATAACAAATTTAAATATTATATAACACAAACACAACTTATATGCTGATGTTTAAATTATTTTATAAAACTTCATTTTTTGTGAATTATATTAGAACTGATTTCTATAGTTTATATACATTATATAAATATAAGTTACAAATATATGATGTTGACGTGGAAATTCATTAACCTGTATAAAGTTCGATGCATTGGAAGTGTTTTGTATAAAATTAAAAACTGATAATGTGTCACTGATGTGACGGTGCATTCAACCCAAATTGATTCAATGCTTTGGAGATGTTATAGAGTAAATTGGAAAAATCGTCCTTGTGGTTTGGTCAAATTGCATGTTTCGTCTGTATGGTTTAAAAAGTGCAGACGGCATCCTTGTGGGGAAACCTTGGATTCGAAATTGTGTTTAATCAAACTGAAATGACTAAAATACCCCTTAGTTCCTTTTTTTATTTTCCCCTTTGATTTTTTTTTATTAAATCTCATCATCTTCGGTCTCTAATCATCTTTTTGAACCCATCACCTACAACCACCATCCTCATCATCTTCAACAAAAAAACTCATTCCATAAGCCCAGCCGACACTACCACCCCATCAACGACAGCCACCACCAAGCATCTTCATCATAAACCATCACTGCCAAGCACCAAACCACCAGCTTTTTCCATGAACCTTCTTTTAACTACAAACAACTTCTAATTAATCCACAACTTTAAAAACCACAAACCACTATTATATAAATCGTCGCGATCTCTTCTTTTATTTAAGAATCAAAACCTTTTTCTTTTCCTAAAACCCACTTCAAAATACATGATTGACTAAACAATGATGTAACAATAATACAATATGAAAATATAAGAACTCTATGTTAGCCAAGGTACATATGGATATCAACAGCTAACAAAAAGATACAAATAAGAGCAAAGTATATAAACATAATCAACCAGTATTGAAGCACCACTCGTTTGGAAATTACCAAACTCCACGGCCTGTTTCTTTTTTTTTGGTATTAAGTGCTGAGTTGATATACCCACCATATGGATAGGAACTGATCATATGAACTAAGAGCCACATATATACTTTCTGTTTCTTTTTACACACTAAATGAAACATGTCAATATTGTAAATGACCAATATACCCTTCTCACAAATCTCATCATTGGTTCGTAACTGTTACAGATGACAATAACAAGCAATTTCAACAAACTTTTACAACCAAAATCAAAAGTAATAACCATCTATTTATTAACTAATTAACTAAAAAAATAAAACAGCAGTCAAGATTTTGACAAACCTTGGTCTTTATTTTCATCTAGTAAAGAATACATCAAAATCCCAAAAGAAAAATTAGAGGGGTATATCAAATCTAAACTTCAATTTACAGTGAAACTTTGGAATACCCAAATTTCAAATGAACTTCAGTCAATAATAAAATTAAGCGTAGACGCCCAAGCTCTCAAATAGTAAGATCTGAGAAATAGGAACAAATATTACAAACACAAAGGTCATCATTGAGATTTGTGTGGCCATCGTTAGAAGAAGCAGTAGATGTCATCATTGAGATTCAAAGAGCCGATGTGTTGGTGTGTCGATGTCGAGGAAGAAGATCGCCGGTGTTGATGCTCTTATTGGAGATGCATGACCGCCAGAGTTGGGACGAGCAAGATGACCATGGTGGAGGAGAGAGATGTATAGGATGGTCAAACAGTCAGTGGGAGGTAGAGGCTTTCAAGAGTGGGTTTGATTGTTATGGTAAGGAAAGAATGAGTGATGTGAAGAAGATGAGGGTATAAAAGTCTAGTATGTGATAAATAATGATATATGAGGCTCTGGTTCGGGAGGACTTCAATTTTGGGCCCTTCCATAGACGTTCATTTAGAAAGCTTGAAAAAAGAAACACCCACTTATATCCATGTGGACCCAGTTTCTTCCCCATATGGTCCATTAAGTGGAAAGTAAACATGACCTTACTATAATTATCATCCTTAAAAAAATCATCACCACCACATGATCTAACAGATCTAACCACCACCATCATACCACCGTATCCGACCAGAGCACCTCTACGCTACCGGATCTGAAACCACCACCTGTATACCACCATACCATCAATTGTAATTGTACAAAGATTTCAACAATTAAAGGTGTTCTAAAATGAGGGGTGTCGGTTCTTTAAATTGTTAACAACTAAAAATCATGAAGACTATTTTTTTTTCAGGTTTTTTAAATTGTTAAATGTGTATAACTTGCGAATTGAGAACCACTGGTTTAAAAGTTACTTTCTCAACTTTGTTGGTTTTAATTTTGTGTCACCTGTTTACTAGTTATAATACCCGTGCACGCACGGGGCTTTTACATAAATCTTTTAATTATGATGTTAGTACAATATTGTGAGTTTGAAGGTTGCAATTAGAGAGTAAATATGTTGAGTCAGACTAAAATACGAAGTTGGACATTAACAACATTGAGCACTAACCGAAGCTACTAACACGAAACCCAACCATTCTCAGACTTAAACCGAAACTGTTTCTCGGTCCCTTTGAACCATATTGAATAGTTACCAAAACTCAACAAATGTGGTTTCTAGCCCTTTATAAAAATTGTTTTCTTTATTCGTCTCTTTAATGAATACATAAATGAAACTTTAATAAAAGTGGCAATATCATTAACTGACATAAGTTTATAGCAACAGGCGATTCATCCTTTTATATATAGGCAAACATTTCCATTTTCATACCAAAATATGAAACTAATAGAAATAACATATAGTAAGAAATACAATCATATTTACAACCTTGATATTGCTACATCACTCAAACCTGAACTATTGCTTAACTTTCTTTTCAAGGATTGAAGCAGTTCATGATATGATTCTCATTGTTGATTTTAATAGATTGTGCAATTCAAAAATGGAAACTTTTTTCTCTTGCAACTGCACATAACTTGTCAATTGTAACTTTCCTTACTTTTTCCCTCCGTAGGTGCTTTAAACCTTTTCCTTTCATAGGTCCTTTAAACCTTTTCCCACTCCTAAAAAATACAATATGCGACGTATAAACACCAAAATACTTGATTATAAATCACAAAAATAGTCAAATGAATTTGGTGTCAAGGTCGTAGATCAGAAACATTAGTTTGGTAGGTTTAACGAAAGTGAATCGCATCAACTGGGTGGTAGGCATTCTACGATTGATATCGACAATGGATTGCTAAAGCACGAAACTGCCTCAATCTGTGGTCGTCGATGGTTAATGGGTCGAGGAATGTATAGGTATTGTGACAACTCCTTAACAATATTATTAGTACCCTATAGAGTTTCTTAAATTATTTCCTTAATTCCTTTGCTGGTGTTAGATGTACAAACAAAACCAACCAAGAGCAAATATGTATGCCTTCTGTTATATCCTTAAGACATGAGATTTGGCAAGAACTTTAGCCATAAAATAAAATCCTCTAGTCAAAACTCTAAATGACCCATTCGGCTAAGACATGTGGGTGGTATCAAACCCTTGTTTGTAATTGCAAAACTAAGTTATACATGAATCCCAAAATCTTACCGTATTATTCGATTGATTGTAGTTTTTATCGATCCTTTATGTGGATGTCGTCATGGTGTTTTCGTGGGTGTCGTCAATAAAAACCCAGATTTATAAAAGGAAAAACACTTTTATTCTGTATCGCTGGCTAGAAGAGAAGAAGGAAAAGGAGGATTTTTCTGTGAATAGTATATCTATGGCATGTGGTTTATTTTCATTTTTTACCCTACAAAATCTTATACTTTACTCCGCTTTTTATCAAGTTTTGTTTTCTTCTAAATTTGGCACATGTGTTTTTTCAAGATTCTTTTCCAAAAAACGAAATTTTAAAAATATTGACCAAATTGGATTCAATTTTGACTTTCAATTAACTAATCACATCGCTCAATTTTGCATACGTGGCAAAATTAAGCTTTCTAATTGGTCCAATTTTTTTTCAATGAGAAGGGTTTTGCAAAAAAACTTCGAAATAATGTAATTCTTTTATTATATAAAAGACTATGAGTGATTAAATGGTGATTTATTGGTTTGGGCCTTTGGGTTCCGGTGATGTGCTAGGTTTAATGAAATACTTACACTGTGTTCTCAAAAAATAATTAGGAAGAAAGTGAAAGTGAAGTAAAGAAAAAGGAAGTAAAGAAAAGGAGAGGAAGTAAAGTGAACTTTCACCTCAAAAGTGGGGTGAAAGTTTAAAAGGCAAAATCCATGCACTTTCACTCCATTCCTTTCACTTTCATTCTTAAAAAAAAACTTGAGAACATGAGCCTTTTTACATTTCATCACTTTCACTTTCTTTCACCCCTTTTCATCAACTTGAGAACATAGTGTTAAAGAAGATGAGATGTGTTATGTGTTTGGTGTGAACGAGTGGGGTAAGCTCGCGCGTTGCGGCGGGGCCTTATATGTTTTGTAGTTTTGTGTTTTGAGGATCATTTGTTGCAGTTATTAATGTTGGTATGTGAAATCGATGTATGTTTGGCTGGAAGCAAGTATTGTTTTTGGTATTTTTTTATTGGTAATTGTATGTTTCGTTTTTCGATAGTTGCGTTCAAAACTTTAACGAAATACAGAATCACTTAATAATGGTTGATTTTCTTTATTGGGATTAGCGGAATTGTTTTTTTTTAACTTAGTTATTTTTTATTATTATTATTATTATTATTATTATTATTATTATTATTATTATTATTATTATTATTATTATTATTATTATTATTATTATTATTATTATTTTATTTTTATTTTTTTTATTATAAACCATCACTTTTATTAACAATAAATAGGATTTTACAAGATATTGGTGGGGAGCCGAGAAACCAACTGGGCCCCCACACCTCTAGCAATAGCGAAACCAATCCTATTAAAAATATGAACGGCAGCCCGTGCTCCAATGTCTTGAGTCGTAGAGAAACGTCAAATACACTTTAGAAGAGTTACTGCATCTTTCTCAAGTTCTCCAAAAGAGGAGAAAGAGAAGGGGAGGAACCCATATCCGATATCCACACATTTGGCCTCATACTTGACACGTTTACGTTGTGCAGCTTCAATAACCGCACGACCTGGCATAAAATCAATCATACCAGATTGTGTCAAAGGTGACGACCCCGTAAGATCAACACAAACATCAAGCCCACCATCCCAAGAGTAAAGTAATATATCAGCTGGGCGCAAAGATCTATCCCTATCACCATAAAGCCCAATATCCACCTCCTTACGAGCTGAAACATCACGCACAATATTATGCCGATGTTTAATGCCAACAATACCTGCACAAGAAACCGCATGATCCCCATAAATATCTCCAGTAAAAACACGAGAACAAGCTGAACACGGTACCTGAACAGTGAAAAGAGGAACACCCAGCCGATAACACAACACACAACGGTATGTCCGGGCATTCATAGTTTGACCCAATCCAGATATAGGAGCCACCCTGAGCCAATCAGAAGTATGATCCTCCTTTAGAGAGCTCCATAACGCCATCTGTCGAGGAGAAAGATGGAATGTAGATTCAACAGTTTGGGTAACCCGATCGAAATATATATCTGCCAATTTCTTCATGAGTTTGGGGGCAGCGACCTCGCTTAGGTTACTCAAAAGGTCAATATCCATATCCATATTAAAAGTACATAAAGCATCATCAAAGGAGGGACCAGCAGTTACAATACCAGAACTATGGAGAAGCTTAGTCTGTAAGCTAGCAGATTGAAGTCTAGACGCAAGAAAAGCATATTTCAAGACATCTCCTGCAGAATAAACACCAAGACCTCCAAAGGCAAAGGGAAGGGTGGCAAGTCTCCACTGCCAAACACCAAAACCAGGCCCAGAAGCAGTGACAATACGTTCCAACGAAGAACGAAGTACCGCATCAAAAGAAACCTGAGTACACTCAAAGACCCTGGGGGAACATGTGCGCATAGAAAAATACAACTTAGAAATACCTACACATGCACGGAGTAGCAACAACTCACATTGAGGGTCGTTAAGTTTAGCAACAGCATCGATAAGATCAATGGTTTTAGCCACCCTTTTCAAAACCAGCCTACTACCAAACTCAAAATCAACACTAACAGACCCACCCAATAATTTAACACCATGTAAGGGGCGAGAAATATTGGGAGGGAACACACCCGCAAATCTGCTTCTAGGGTCTTCCTTTGGCCAAAAGACCTCAGTTTTATCAACGTTGAGGTGTAAGCCACGACTAGGTCCATCGATCATAATCAACTCTAAAACCTTACCCACAACCAAAGTATCTCCAATAACAGTGCCATCATCCAGATACCATGCTTGAAAAGAAAGGTTAAAAAAGTCTCTAATCTTACATGCCAGGGGATGTAACACTAAAGCAAAAAGAAGAGGCCCAAGCGGATCACCTTGTTGCACACCTTGATGAGACCAAAGAGTATGCTCACCATAATATAATCTGGCATGGCTAGAGTAACAAAATTCCACCCATTGTGAAATAGCCGAAAAATGAAGTCGAACCTCACGCAACATAACAGCTCGATCCACCATGTTGAAAGCGTTTTTAAAATCAACCAACAACATAGAAAGACCAACCTCAACCCCCCCCCCCCGATCCTCAACCAAACGATTCACTGCATGAAGAATAGCCTCCCCTCCTCCCGATACCCCAACACCAAATTGTAAATCATCTAAATAACCGTCTGAAGAAAGGTCAATCATGGACGCACAAACCTTGGAGACTAACCGCCTCCAAACAGTCCCAACAGCAATAGGACGGATACCCCCACCTGGTTTGACTAAGGGTGTGAGAGGAGCAATAGCAATGTACTCACCCAACTCCCTCGGGCATTTACCAGCAAGGAAAAGGTTCACCACTTGGGTGATAGATGCGATCAATTCATCAGAAATAGCCACAGCCGCACCATTTAAACAATCCAAAAGGTGTTGAGCGCGCAAACCATCTCGCCCACAAGAAGTACCACGCGGAAAACTCTTAATCATGTCAAGAACCGTAGCAGTAGATGCAGTAAGGTGATGATGATCAATAGGTATATCAGGCAAAAGAGGAGCAGACTGGAAAGGGTGCTTAGCTTTTAAGTCCTCAAGAGTAGAAACATCATAAGGTGCAATACCAGAAGACGAAAGAACTCTGACCGCAGCAGTATAATGACCATCACAAATCTTCCTCGTACATTGCTTGACATTGCGGTCACCCAAATCCGAACTATCATCATCAATATTAGACCAAACAGGTGAGGGTTCGGCTAAAATATCACGCACAATCTGTATACTACCACTAGGGGTGCCCCACGCCCGAATAGCATTAACAATATATTCTTCCTGGCGTTGGCGCTTATTGGCCGACCTACATTCTTGATTACTCCTCGGGCAAAAGGTTTTAAGGAGACAAAGAGGCAAGACTAACAAACCAACCCAACAAGAAATGTCATCAGGTGCGCAGATTACCTTGTCAAGAGCTCCTTTTAAAACACGAGAGAACTCCAAAGGATATTTAGGAGGGATGGATTTGACAGTACGCAGCCCCTTAGAGAATAAAGAATCAATAAGAGGTAAATCGAAACCACCAAGCTTGTCCAAAACCAAATCCTCAACAACATCAACATGGGAGGGAACCTGTGGTTTGGTGAGATCATGCAACACGAACCGAACAACACCATCACCACAATCAGGAGGTGACACAAAATCAGCCCCCCCACCATGTCGACACTTAGCCCGGAAAGTATGCGTTTTGAAACAACCACCACATAACCACAATCCCATACGCTTAAGAGTAACCTCAGCCCTTTCAAAAACAACCAAATCCGACACAAGAGAATGTCTAGTGATAGCCAGCGCATCCCCATTGAAGTCGCGGAGATGTGTGATCAAATAAGTCTTGGTAAGCCCATTTCCGCCCCCATCACGACACCCACTAAGACCCGCGAAGGGGCAATGGAATCTCACAATAGGTATAGTAAAATAGCTACATACACCAACTGAAATGCCAAAACGGAAGTACCAACTAGGACACCAAATGTGAAGGCCAAGTAAACTCCAAAAACCAAAAACACAAATCAAAACCCTGTTTACTGTAGCACAAACATGTAAAACACTGTAGCACCACTGTAGAACACTGTAGCAACACTGTGCAACCCTGTAGCAACCTGCGTGACACTGTAGCAGTAACAACCCACAACCAGATTTGTACAGAAAACAACCTAAAACACGAACCTAAAACTGTAAGGAGGAACCAAACTGTATCAGTAATAACCAAACTACTCACGCAAACAAACCCTAGGGCAGTAAAAACCAAACTGCTCACGCAAACAAACCCTAGGACTGAAACACGGGTACCATTGAGATCAAACCTAAAACTGTATGGAGGAACCAGCAGCAATGCGCACACTGAATCAGGCCTCAAAACAACCTTTCAACTGCTTTAAAGACTAACCCCGTCAAACACAAAAACCACCGATGCCTAAAGACAATTATAGAAGTCGCCACCCAACAGCAGAACCAACTCAACAGATCAGGTCTCAAAAGAAACCCTAGAAACTAAAACGGAGAACAAATAAATTGAAACAATAAGAAAACAAACCCTCCAGATCCCATATACCGCAGACACAGATCATGATTCAACTGATGATGTTGAACAATGATGTAGAAACAAGCGTGAGATCAAGGCGATCCCCCATGTTGAAGAAGAGAACAAGAGATCAAAGCGTGAGATTATTATTATTATTATTATTATTATTATTATTATTATTATTATTATTATTATTATTATTATTATTATTATTATTATTATTATTATTATTATTATTATTATTATTATTATTATTATTATTATTATTATTATTATTACTTTTATTTATTTTTTATGTGTTTTTTTATGTTTTTTTTATTTTATTATTATTTATTTTTATTTTTATTTTTTGGTATTGGGCTAGAGTTAATGGGCTTGGTAATAATTTGGGTGTAACTTTGTGTTGGCCCATGGCAGATATATAATTTTTTGGCGAAAAAATTTAGGGATAAAACTTGGTTTAAGGGGTTAGGGTTCTTCCAATTAAGAATAGCAGACAACTTTTAATAACAATTGATCAGTGAAAAAAATTTGTTTATCTAAACGTTATGGCGCCCAAATTTCCTAATTGTATGAAAATTGCTCATCAAATCAGGGATAGAAGGATTGATAGGGTTCTTCATGAGGTTTTTTCTAAAGAAAAGAAGGCGTATAGGGATGACCAAAAGAATTATAATGAAAGGATCGAGGAAATATTGATTAGGGTTGAGGAGAGGCATGGAATTATTGTTGGAATGAAGAAGTTTGTGGGGGGACATGTTCTGGATGAAGCTTTAGTTGATTTAAAGGCCTCGGAGCAAGAAGACTTTGCAGAAATCGGTCGTTTGATGCACATGAGCCATGCTGCTGCTTTTAAGTGTGGTGAGAAATCTTAAATCGTTAAGAAACTTAAGCATGTTTAATAAAGGTGTTTGTGTGTCTGTGTTTTGTATGGCTCAGTGTCGTAATATTAATAGGGTATTAACAGTGTCAGTGTCTGTCTATGTTAGATGTAGTATTGTTAAAAGGTCAGGGTTGTAGTTTTATGTTGTATGGTATCTTGGGTAGTTAGGGTTGTAGTTTAATATTGTATGGTATTTTGGTTAGTCGGTCATATGCGTCGGTGATGTATGAAACTCCTGGATCAGATGGAATTAGTGTAATGTTTATCTTTGTATAATATGACTATGGAAGAAGATAATCTATGACCTGTGTTTTACTTATCCAATTTAAGTGTGGATGGATTTTTAATTTTTTTTTTTGTTAATGTTAATAGATGTATCTGTTTGTGTATAGTTCATGAATAATTTTCATATACTGGCTTGTTCAATATTGATAATTAGAATGCTAGATAGAACATAAGTTTGTTAGTAATAAATACTATTTAATAAAGAAATTACCTCCGGTTGTTGTTCTGCCATTACAGGTTGAAATAACTATAGACTCGCCCTGTTGATGTGTTCTTTCTTTAGCTGTTTCAAAGCACGTTGGTTGAGGTAGTGTTTGCTTGTCTACGTTTTTGCTTTCGAATCCTGAGGATACGCCATTAGGTGATGAAAAATATGTGCAACCTATTGGTTGGTTTCTTTCGTTTTCAATTTGTGAGCTGCTCGAAACATTATTTTCTGCATTTGTAGCAAACATTTTTTTGTCAAAGTCATGTATATAGTTTTATCTAAAACTGTTGTACACAAATAGTTAGGAAAAATAAGCATACCATGAATGATCAAAGAACCGGACGCTTCATAAAAGTGGTTATCTTCTGGATATGTCTCCATAAGTATACCTTTGCCTTTAACATCAGATTTATGACACCCTACATTAATAGAAGAAATTTTAGTTGCATCATAATTGAAGTGCCATAAATACGTAAATGAGTAAATGAAATTAGAGATGTTAGAGTAATAAATGAGATTGGTCATAAATGAGTTACTATAAATGAAGTAATGGAGACCAATAGTACCTTCATTTTTTTGTTTCTTGCTCTCTCTAACTCCATACGATTTTTCTTTTTGACGGATTCTTTGTAACTGACTTCTCTGGTAAACCATTATTTTGTCTTTGCCAGGCCAAATCTCTGATGGAATGGTAACTTTCAACCAACTTCTCCGGGACAACAGAAGGTATGTCTTTTGGAAGGTTTGTTGTCGTTGCATAGTACATATTTTCTCTAAAAGGTAGGTTTTGTTGTTGGTCAATTGCATTACTGGTTGCACTGAGATTAGGTTGCCAATTCCAATTTGGTTATTCCAAATATTTTTTAAAAGAGTCTGATTGTTGTAAGGTTTTATATCTTAGAGGCATTATTTCAAGCAGGCAATTAGTTTGGTATAGTGCAATTTGTACAACTTGAAACAAAATAAATACCAATTGTACAAAAGTAAAAGATGCAAAAGAAGAAAGTAACCAAATATTATGTATGCATGCGATACAATGGGACATTAGTTTAACCATAGAAAAAAACAACATCAGTAAAGTTAGAAAATTTAGAGGAGTATATGTTGCCATGAATGAAAAGAAAGAAAAAAAAATTGTAAACAAAAAAATATGTTCAGCTATGTTTATACCTTTTAACTTTCAACCAAACTGATATTTGTTCTACTTTATTATGATCCTGTGAAGACACTTGCTAAGTTGTTTATTCTTTATGCAGGGTGGAAGCAGATTGCAAACATGAAAGATGGATGCCAGAAGTTTCTGGGATTATCTTTGCATAACTTAAATGATCAAGGAGCTTAGGTGTCTTCATGGGGAAAGAAAATCTGAGTAACTCATTTAATGCAAAATGTACCTGCATGGAACAACTTTGGTGCAAATAACGGGAGTATGCTGGGAATAACGGAGCTACAATGGTTTCTACAGTTGCCTTACGGGTGCTACAGTGCTTTGTACAGTAGCATAACGGGAGGGGATTGTAACAGTGTCAAAATGTATTATTTAAATACCAAATACAAAGCATACATGTGTCCCATTAAGTGTTGTAACCCAATAAGAAACAGCCAACAAAGTGTGACTTTTACATATTTTTTTTCCATCTTGTAACGGAGTACTATGTCCCGAGTAACCTCCCCTCTTTTAGCATATATATATATATATATATATATATATATATATATAAGTGAAGAAGATGACTTTTTTTTTTGTTAACTGTTCTTTTTTTTTTGTTTAATTTTAAATATAGGTAAAAATAAAAAGTAAAAAGGAAGTTGACAAGGGTATGTTAGTCATTCAGTTTGACCAAGGACGATTTCGGACCCAAGGCTTCCACATAAGGATGTTGTATGCACTTTTCAAACTATATTGACGAAACATCCAATTTGGCCAAACCACAAGGACGATTTTTGCAATTTACTCCATCCTTATATAAAAGCACAAGGTGTAGTGGCTTAAGCCATTTCGCCACATGTGCGCCAAATCAGATTTTTCCTTTTCACTTAAATCTCAATCACACATCTAAAAACGCCCTCCCTAGTAATTTAAGCCAAAACCTCATTTTTTGGATCCATCATACCCAATTAAAACACAAAAACCCTATTAAAAAAACAAAAAGAAAATATGTAAATTACTCAAATTGGTGTACGCAAGTTGAGTGGTGAAATTCTTGGCGAGCACCCAAGTCGGTGCAGTAACGAGGCAAGTGGCGAGAGCCACATAAAAGTGGAACAGTGTGGATGCCACTCCACCGTGAGCACTAAGCCACACTTTTTGGCTCTATCAAAGACCTTCATATAAGCTCATAAGCCTAAGCTTATAAGCTTAACCAAACACTCATGTGAGCTTATTTTAGTTATATAAGCTCGTAAGCCTTTCATATAAGCCTAAACAAACACCCATAGAGATCTAGAAAAAGGAAAACAAAAAATAGAAATTTAGAGAAAAATGAAAAGAATGGTAAACTAGTAATTGTACTTTGGGAAGTAATATGCACTCATAAGTTTCTCACATGGATTGTCTCTACACTTTTAAAATAAGGACTCACCTAGAAATTGCCCAAACCACAAGGACAATTTTTTCAGTTACTCTTTTATAAATTAAGAACTTAGGGCATCCACAATGCATTGTATAATGTAGAGTTTAATACACTACTAACCCACTCCCACGTCAACGTCTAAATTTTCATATAAATCACTCACAATGCATTGAACATTTGGTGTTGTTTGTTTGTTAAGAGTCTCTGAGTTTGAATCTGATTTACATATCTAAATCTGAATCTGTGGTGAAAAACTCTAAATCTGAATCAAATTATGTTGTTTGCTCTTTTAAACATCTTTAAAAAAATCTATATCTTTAAGAGGTAATAAGAGCTTCTGTGGAAAACTAGAAGGGGGTTGAATAGTTTACCGCTTTTTCGATTCTTATTTAGCTTAAATATCCTTTTAGAAACCTTACGTTTGCTTAAAGATATAAACATAATTTTATATGTTTGATTCTTTGAAAAGCTTTTCATGTGAATAACAATTCTAACTTTACTTGTTTCATACTTTGAAAAGCTTTACTTGTGATGATCCTAACTTTGCTTGTTTTAGTTCTTTGAAAAGCTTTACATTTGTTTTAAGATATAAGTACAACTTTACTTGTTTTAATTCTTTTGGAAAGCTTTATATGTGATTAGCAATTGTAACTAAAAGACAACATGTAATAAGCAAAGATAAAGAAGGAAACGATCAAACCACAACACGATTGTTTATCGTGGTTCGGCTACAAGGACTCTTTTTCCTTGCCCTACATCCACGCCCCGAGTTTCCAACTCGAGAGTTATAAGCACTAATCAACAAGCTCCTTTCACCGGCGGAGAAAACCTTTACAACGTCGCTTACACTTTTACCGACACTAAGCTAGATGTCGAGTTCTTTTACAAGGGTACAACCACTCCCATTCGTCGCTTACACTTTTACCGACACAAAGCTAGATGTCGAGTTCTTTACCAAGGGTACAACCACTCCCGTTAGTTCTTTTACTAGGGTACAACAACTCCCAACACTCTTTGTATTTTGAGGCCTAAAATACTAACCTATAACTTCTACATACATGACACACATGAAGTATAAACTACCAAAGCTTATACATGACCAAGCTATCAAGACTTGCAACTTTGGAGTTGAAGCTTGTAACTTCTTGAATGATCTTGTGAAGTTCCTTGCTACATAAGAGAATCACAAATCAAAAGGTTACTGAGTTAGTTGAGAGAGAGTGTGAATATATGTCCTAAAAGAGTTAGTCAAAAATCAAGTTATGGCTTGGTATTTATAGCACACCATACTGCAAGCTTGGCGGATCAGGCGGAACCCTCAGATGGGTTCCGCCCGTGTACCCCCAGGGTACCGCCGGGTCTGCAGTAGGTTTTTGCAATAACTTCCCAAACCAAACAATGTCTTGTCTCATAACTTCTAGCAACCAAACAATGTCACATCACTTAAAGTAAGTCAAACATGATACTTGCAAGCAACATGAAAGCAAGTCAAACACATAACTTGCCATAAATACATAATGACAAAACTTGCCATAAATGTGATGTGACTATTTCTGATTTAAGAAATAAAACCAATGTTTAGTTTAAAAGAAAATGTAAACATTAGTTAAACAAGACTTAAACACTCAAAGTGATAATTTACTTTTAGCTAAAGTTCATACTTTGTTATTAACAAAACTTAGCAAAGATCGTAAAATATAAATAACGTTTTTAGGCGATATTTGTATTAACAATCTCCCCCTTTTTGTTGATGACAAAACATAAACTTTATTTAAAAGTAAGTCATAAGATTTAGTGTTAAGTCTTATAAAGTTAGTAATGAAACTTGTTTTTGCAAAGAGTTAGCTACGCAGAAGTTTAAAATAATAGAGCAAGTTTCATATAAATTCTCCCCCTTTTTGTCGAAACAAAAAGAAGAGTAGCGAAGCGGAATTATAGGCATGCTCCCCCTTGGTTGATACTCCCCCTAAATGGAGTGCCAAGAGAGGAGACATGGATTTTGAACCTACAAAAGAAAAGTTAGTTTCCGCACAAGATAAATCATGAAAGCATTTCATGTTTAAAAACACAACTAAGAGTTGTGAAGCGGAATAAAGCAAGACTCATGCTCCCCCTTGAATGTTACTCCCCTAAATGGAGTTTCAAGGAAGGAAGACATGGATAATGAACCTACACAAAAAAAATTAGTTTCTAAAGCACAAGGTTTATGTATGTTACCATACCAAGATATAGTTCACTCATCATACCTAAATGGTCATCAAACAATTTAAACCTTGTAGTAGAATGACATTCATTAAATTGTAAA
Source organism: Artemisia argyi (assembly GCA_030686995.1). Taxonomy (NCBI): domain Eukaryota; kingdom Viridiplantae; phylum Streptophyta; class Magnoliopsida; order Asterales; family Asteraceae; genus Artemisia; species Artemisia argyi. The sequence continues at coordinate 43,267,132 of CM060709.1, read as the reverse complement.
ATTTTGACTCTTAGATAGTCAAAGACACAACATTAAGATGACAACATCCTACTTTTAAAGACTAAGAAAAACTAAAAATAAACTAACAATGCTACAAGGAAATCATCATTTTCCTTAATGAGAAACATTTTCCAAAAACAAGGATTGGGTTGTTTTAAGGATGAAAAATGTGGGTTGAAGGTTGTAGTGGGTTTTATTTGGAGAGGTGAGGAGGTGTCTTGGTTTTGGTTTGTTGGTTAAAATGGAGAACATTTTCCAAAAGAAACGGTTTTATTTCATTTTGGAGACTCTAAACTTTGAGACGTTCCACAATGTGGTTTAGGATAAACCTCATTTTATCGAATAGGATGAAACAACAATGGTTTTGGGTGATGATACTCTTGTTGTGGTCGAAAGACTCATTTTGGTTAAGCAATGACCTTAGTTATTCATTTGTGAAAGGTGGTGGTTGTTGTTGGTCTTGGTGGAAGATCATTGAGATGCTTTTATTTTCTTATACGAAGAAAATACAGATTCAAAGTGTTGGGAAGGTTCTTGAGGTGGTGGTAGTTATTGTTGTTGTGGTGGTTGTTGTTTGAACAAAATGGTGTAGGCTTGGTTATTTGTAAATGGTTACCATGAAGGTTTTTGTGAATGGGGTGAAACACAAATGATTGTAGGTGTGTATGACCTTGATCATTTGGAAAAATTGAGGATTTAGCATAAAGGTAGGCCAAACTCTCAAGTAATGACGGTGGATGAGGTGCATCATCCAATGACTCGTTTGGTTGAAATATTGGTTGTTGATGGGTTTCCATTTGGGCAATGGTGTTAAAAGGTGACAATGATGGAGGGCTTGATGGTTTAGGTGAAAGGTTTTCAAAAGTTTCCAATAGTGGATGTAGTGATGTTGGTGGTGTATGGAAAAGTTCCATTGGTGTAAGTGTTGAAGTAGCAAGATTAAGCAAATCTTGAATAGTGATCACATTGGTATTGAAATGTGTTGAGGATGGTGTTGAGGTAGTGAGGTTAAGGAAATCTTGTGATCATGGGATGTGATTTGGTTGAAAATGTTTCAATGGTTTGAAGGATCCTTTAAAAGGGTTCCTTGGGTTAGTTATGTTTGAATTTGGATTTTTGGAGGGAAGTGGCTTCCTAATTGTTTTAGTGAGTGAGAGTTGTTCTAATATGGTTATTGGTGTTAATGAAAGATGTTTCTCACTTGGGATAATGATTTGACACTTTACAAGTTATGATCTTAAGAAAAATGTTCACAAATTTTCTGCAGGTACTGGCGGCACCCTGAGACTACACAGGCGGAACCCTATTTTGGGATCCGCCTGGTCCGTTGGGCCAATTCTGGAATTCCCAGAAATTGTACTGGCGGAACCCAATTATGGGATCCGCCTGATCCGCCAGTGCTGCAAAAGTATACAGTCCGCGTTTTTGACCCGCGAAACGATTTTCAAATTTTTTGAAAACTCTTGGAAATGAAAATTTACTATATGATAGATTAGGAAATGCAAAAATTGGGCATATAGACATTCATCTCTTAGGACTTTGACCGGGGGCTAACGATTTTCACTTAACTTAGTGAATTTTACCATAAGCATGAAATTGACACATACCACCAATATTGTCATTAATCATAAAAGAGCATACAAAACATAATCCTTCAAACGTAATAAGACATGAATATCAGAAGTAATACAAATCACATAATTCACATAGTTTTAACACAAAGACGCTTCTAAGGCACACATAAGACAAACGCTCCTTAATCTTCTCACAACCGGTCAATCTTCTTTTTGAGCTTGTTTAGGTACCTTCCAAAGCACTTAAAAATTCATTTGGTTTGCTTGAACACTTCGGATACATTTTCAATGATGGGGAGTTCTAGAAGGTAGTCTAAAGGAGGTAACTTAGAGTTAGGAAGTTAATCATCCTTTCTCATGTCAGATGATGATGATGATGGTGTAGGTGAGCGAGTACGTTTGCCCTTACCTTTGAAAACTAGTTTATCACTTAGAGGAACGAAGATGTGAGGAATGAGAGATTGTTCTAAAGAGGCGGGTGAGAAGTATTCCATAAGGAAGAGCGTTTGTTCCTATCAAAGGTATGTCGGCCATTCTTTTGGCGAGGTAATAGGCTAAGTTAAAAGGTTGACCGATGGAAATGCTATAGAGCATGTAGCTAAGACAAACATTGATGTGATCCTATTTTCCTATGGTGCTAATTTCATTGGTTCTAAGGAGTTCTTCCCATTCCTTTAATTGGGGCTTGAGTTCATTGAATTCCATACCATATGGGTCCTAGATGACCTCATTTCCAGTTCTAGTTCTCCTAGTGTTGGTGGTCCTAATGAAGAGGAGGTCACGTAGTTCATTTTTGGACACAAGAGGGGTATCATAGGGATAGATGTGGTCAAAGAGTGTGTCAAGAGTTGAGAGGGAGTGCAAGTAGGAGTAGATGCAAGTACCATGGTTTGAGACACCTAGGATTTGAGCAGACACCTCAAGAGTGAGGGAGTATTAATGACTACTAGCCTTAAAGTTAATAGACATGCGACCGTACTCATCCTTGGAGAGGGTGATGAATGCATAGAATTCTAAAATAAACCTAGAACAAATAGGCTCGTCGATTTCTAAGAGACACTCAAAGTTGATTGTGGCAAATTCCGTGTAGAGGTTTGTACCTTCTAAGAAGGATGGATTAATGGTTCTACCCTTAGGGACATATCGTTTTTCTAAGGCTTTGAAGACAACGATTTGAGTTTGAGTGAGACCTTTGGTTTTGTGGAGTTTGGGTAGGTACTTGATGGTGTTCTTGTGGTCGTAGTGAGTTAGAGGAGGCATGATGATTCCTAGAAAATCAAAATTTCACATTTAAGTAAATGACTATTGTAATGTGTATGTTCTAGTGTGTACCTATATGAAAACAATGTGGAGGTGCGGTTGACTTGACTCATTTTGATGCTTAAAAATGTTTTGTAATGCAAGTGATGTTTCAATGACGTTTTTCATTTGTTTTAACAATGTGGTGAACGATGGTAAAGTATGGGTGACGACCAAGAGTGGATATGTGAAATGAGGTGGTGATTGTTTGACAACACTTAAAGCTTGGATATCTTCTTTGTGTTCTTCACTTGCTAGAAAGTGGAAGAGACGCATTTCATAATGAAATTCACTTGACTTTTGACGACATAGACAAATATGTTAATGAGAGTATGGATATGACAATTGCCCTTTGTTTCAAAGAGCGACACAAAGGTGAACATAGGTTTATGTATCATGAAAGGTGGTTTAATCTTAATAGGTTAGGTTATAGTGGGGATGACACACTTGTTTGGTTACATTGTGGAATCTTCTTGTGAAGATGACTAGGTGGAGTTATTGGTGAAGATGATATTGACTCTTGGTTTCTTTGAGGGCATGGAAATGGTGGATGACTCGATATTGATAGGACAAAGGATAACTCGATATTGAAATGGTGGATGACTCGATATTGATAGGACAAAGGATAACTCGGTTTCTCATTTCACATTGGTTGTTTGAGGTTTGAGTGATGAAAGGTTATGAGGAAGATGCTTGAGGTTTTGTTCATTTTGTGAATCTTATGGGTTGATGGTGAGTTGGAGTTCTGAGTAAAGAGGTGTTTGGTTTTGAACTTAAATAAAACATTCTGTGGCTTTGGCGGACCAGGCGGAACCAAAAAGTGGGTTCCGCCCGTATGGTCTGAGGGTGCCGTGGGATCTGCAGGGAAAACTCAAAAGGAATTGTCTTGATTTTTGTGGTTTTATCCTAATGTTCAAAACTAAGGTTTTAGGTCTTATGAGTCCTTGACTAAGCCTAGGGATGATGAATGTTTCTCATACAAGCGGTTTTGTGAAAACGTTGATAGAATGGTTAACGTATAAGACTTTCTTAGTTAAGATGTTCCTCAATGAACATTTTTACCAAGACGATGATGATGGATCACAATATTTCAATTAAGAACATAATGGATTGAATTGTCGCTGAAGTCGATGCTTCCTTTGTTGAAGGTATAACAATGTTGATAAGATGAATTCCGTTGTTGATGCGAGTTTGCTTGTTCAAGCGGAGCTTGTTGATGTGCTTCTCCATCCGATACTAATTTGAGAATCTTACGCGTTTTGGAGAATCATTGGGTAAGTAAGTATAAAAGTGCAAGTACCACTTGTGCTTTTCTTATCAACTTATTACCGACATAATTCCATTTGTCAAACACTATGGTTTCTATTCCCGTTCTTTTGGGATACCATAATTCTAGATGTGTAGTACCTTATGATGTATCCAACTAGGCTCAACTAACGAGTTGTTTTAGGATCTTCGTTAACACGAGCACATAGACAAAAGCTAAACATAATGTTGAATCTAAATGTTATAAGAACAAGTAGTTTTCTAAACATTTCTCTACGTTTAGTTTTACCTACGGATTTACTAATCTCATTCTTGATAAGTCATCAATAACTTAACCATTGAGAACAAGAGAGCAACTAGGAATGTCTTTAAGTTAAAATCCCTTACTTATGTGGCTTGCTTTTATTATCAAAAAGTCTTTCAAATATTGACACTATACTCACTTGATTATTTTGAAAAATCAATTTTGTTTCACTAGTTGTTTTATTCTAAATTTCAAAAAAAAAATGTTTTTGTTGAATTTGTTTAGACACAACTATGACCTATAAATCAAGTTTTATAACTTATGTCAATTTTACTTGATTCAATGTTTGACTCAATGTGAGAAGATGTTATTTTGTACTTTTACTCCATGCTTGTCTTGCCATCATTTGGACTTTCGACTAAGTTGTCATCTACCAAAGATAATATCTTAGAAGGAGGAGATTACTCGTTAAATGACATATTCAACGACTCCTCGACTCTTTGGGTTTTCTTACTTAAGACACTATGAACTCTTTTTGAAAAAGTCCAAGAGGTACAACATCATGAGACTATGTATCACATTTGATGAGTAAATCCTAGATGTTGAAAACTCATTTTGTTTCACACATCCTAAAATATGCTAATGTGATTTATTTCACCTTGTGTGTTTTATGTGAGATTATCATAAAGAAGTGATTGAAGAAAAACACAATTAAAGACTCAAATTATGGTGTTTGAGAAAATTGTTTAACAAAGGTTTGTTTTGCAAGCATCACAAAAGTGTTAGACATTTTAACACTTAGGAAATTCTTAGTTATCTCACTTGTAAGCAAGAGTTGAGTGAGACTTACTCAAGAGTTTTTCGTGTTTATCTCTTGATTGTTAAATAACCAAACACCTTATATCTCCTACTAGTACTAATGACTAAATTCCTCGTTGCATAGAATCTAATCTTAGTTATTTACAAATAGCAGGTAGACACTCTAGAGTATTACAAATAACACATATTTGAGCACATAATGCTAGAGACAAGATATAACCAAAGTCAAGTTTAAGTAATGCGTACCTTTTAAATTGCATAGAGATGCTATCAAGCGGATAAGCATTAAGCGTAAAAACTTGGTTTGACGACATGCTTTGAAACTCAATAACTCATGTATCCAAGAAGGTTAGACAATCATATAAAAGCAAAGAGTATGATAATCTTAATTCTTTTATCATGAGTTTCTATTAGAGATAGAATTATCTCTAAATCTCTCTTCTAGGTTAGACAAATTTTACTTGCTTTGTTTTATTAGTTAATGGTGCTTTTGAGTTAAATCCTAATCCGGTTTTATCTTTAAACAACCTTTGACTCCTCAACAATCTTTCAAGAGATTTTGAGCTTTCATCAAATTTAACTAATAATTTTTCCTTTCTCATTTTGCATTTTAATCTCATGTTTGTAATCTAGACATAATTTACATTCTAGATTAATTTCAACATTACACTTAATTTTAGACATTTTATCTTCTAATAAGATTTCCTTTTCAAAGATATTCTTAAGAGATTTTGAAGACTCATTCTTGAAGATAGCTTTTAGGTCCATGTTGCACAAATGTTTAGACTCATTTTCTAGTTTAGAAAACCCTAGGATAAATTAATCAAGGCAAAAGAGTTTGATTTCAAAGTGTACCTTGCTTGATGTTTTATCTAGTATAGAATCACAAACCGGATGATTGACTTCATCTTCATCCGAGTTATTCCATGAATCGCAAGCAAGACTACTACGAGCTTGACACGAGTAATCACCTTTACTAACACCTTGCTTGTTGTTTCAATAAATAGATAATTAACTATCGGATCATTGTCTTTGTCAACATCCATTACATTCCATGATACGCAAGCAAGTTCATCAAAACACACGTACTCATCTTCACTTGTACCTTCATTAAAAACATTTAAACTAGTAGCACATGTATTAACTTCTACTAAGTGTCTATCAATTAGTTTTTCTAAAACTTCTAATTCATATGTAAGATCAAATTGATCATCTTTGACTTGACATATTCTTTGATGAAAGTTTAACATATTTTTCCAAATATCATTAGCCATTTGACAAAAATACATTCTTTCATATTTGGTACTAAAGCTTTATAAATCATTGTTTTAGCTTTAGTATTTTTATCAAGTTTAAGATAGTTATCTTGGTTTTCTAAAACTTGTTTTCTTTGGTTTGAGATCACCAAAAGAATTAGTATGCCAAAAATGTTGATCAATTGATTTTACATAGTTTTCAAAATTACTTTTCCATTCAAGTAAGTTTTCTTTTTCAAATAACGGTTGGTTTTGAATAGGTTGCCCTTCTTTGAGATTTTCAAAATCCATGGATCGATCCAAGTTTTAAAATACATTCTATTTTAAAGATCTTGAGTAACGTAGCTCTTGATGCCAATTATGGAAAACTAGAAGGGGGGTTGAATAGTTTACCGCTTTTTCGATTCTTATTTAGCTTAAATATCCTTTTAGAAACCTTACGTTTGCTTAAAGATATAAACATAACTTTATATGTTTGATTCTTTGAAAAGCTTTTCATGTGAATAACAATTCTAACTTTACTTGTTTCATACTTTGAAAAGCTTTACTTGTGATGATCCTAACTTTGCTTGTTTTAGTTCTTTGAAAAGCTTTACATTTGTTTTAAGATATAAGTACAACTTTACTTGTTTTAATTCTTTTGGAAAGCTTTATATGTGATTAGCAATTGTAACTAAAAGACAACATGTAATAAGAAAAGATAAAGAAGGAAACGATCAAACCACAACACGATTGTTTATCGTGGTTCGGCTACAAGGACTCTTTTTCCTTGCCCTACATCTACGCCCCGAATTTCCAACTCGAGAGTTATAAACACTAATCAACAAGCTCCTTTCACCGGCGGAGAAAACCTTTACAACGTCGCTTACACTTTTACCGACACTAAGCTAGATGTCGAGTTCTTTTACAAGGGTACAACCACTCCCATTCGTCGCTTACACTTTTACCGACACAAAGCTAGATGTCGAGTTCTTTACCAAGGGTACAACCACTCCCGTTAGTTCTTTTACTAGGGTACAACAACTCCCAACACTCTTTGTATTTTGAGGCCTAAAATACTAACCTATAACTTCTACATACATGACACACATGAAGTATAAACTACCAAAGCTTATACATGACCAAGCTATCAAGACTTGCAACTTTAGAGTTGAAGCTTGTAACTTCTTGAATGACCTTGTGAAGTTCCTTGCTACATAAGAGAATCACAAATCAAAAGGTTACTGAGTTAGTTGAGAGAGAGTGTGAATATATGTCCTAAAAGAGTTAGTCAAAAATCAAGTTATGGCTTGGTATTTATAGCACACCATACTGCAAGCTTGGCGGATCAGGCGGAACCCTCAGATGGGTTCCGCCCGTGTACCCCCAGGGTACCGCCGGGTCTGCAGTAGGTTTTTGCAATAACTTCCCAAACCAAACAATGTCTTGTCTCATAACTTCTAGCAACCAAACAATGTCACATCACTTAAAGTAAGTCAAACATGATACTTGCAAGCAACATGAAAGCAAGTCAAACACATAACTTGCCATAAATACATAATGACAAAACTTGCCATAAATGTGATGTGACTATTTCTAATTTAAGAAATAAAACCAATGTTTAGTTTAAAAGAAAATGTAAACATTAGTTAAACAAGACTTAAACACTCAAAGTGATAATTTACTTTTAGCTAAAGTTCATACTTTGTTATTAACAAAACTTAGCAAAGATCGTAAAATATAAATAACGTTTTTAGGCGATATTTGTATTAACAGCTTCTTTCAAGTATTATTGGGTAAGAGGTTTAAACCTCTTAAAGCATTTGAGAGAGGGGAAAAAAACAAACACCCTTTATTGTTAAAAGCTCTTAACGGTTTAGATTTCTAGGCCATTAAGAGGTATATAGTGATTTTATCACTTATGAATTGAATACGGGGAGTTGACATGTTTCACAATGGATTAAACTTAGTCAACTAAAGGTGAGATCAATATACAACTCATATTTGACATAGAACAATCATAGCCATCAATTTTTTTTATCTAAATTAATAAAAAAACTATTTTTCACTTTTTTTTAAAACAATATATCTCACAAATGGTAAATCTTCAAGCCACAAAAAATACACCATCGCTACGAGAATTAAATTATCTTTCTATAGATATGCACTTCTATATACTTTCAACGAACTTTTGTTTTCGACGATTTTTTTTTAAAAATTTATGCCCAAAAAAATCACATGTGATTCATAAAAATCACATGTGATTCGTAAAAATCACATATGATGTGATTCGTAAAAATCACATATGATTTGATTTTTACAAATCACATATGATTCTTACGAATCACATATGATTTTTCTCGGCGGAAAATTTGAAAAAAAGTTCATCGAAAAAAAAAGTTCATCGAAAGTATATAACAATGCATATCTATAGAAAGATAATTTAATTCTCATCGCGATGGTATGATTTTTTTTCGCGTAACGATTAATGATTTGCGAGATATTTAATTTTTAAAAAAATGGTGAAAGTTTATTTTTTTATTTTGATAAAAAAAAATGAATAGCTAGGATTGGTTCGTTGGTTCTATGACAAATATGAGTTATATATTGATCTTTTGCCTAGTCAACTATACTTTTCTTTTGTTTTGCACGTATGCCAAGTCACCCCACCTTACGTTATTTTCATTTGTAAATGAGGTATTGATAATGAGGCTTAACTACTAAAAACTATTAGCCTACTCGTTATTATGCATGACCCATTTATGTGGGTTTATTTGTTATTAGTGGACTTAGTCCATTATTGAGTATTGGCCCATTTGTATGGGTTTATTTGTTATTAGTGGATTTAGTCCATATTGAGTATAATAATCAATATGGACTAAGTCCATTAATAACAAATAAGTCCACATAAATGGGACATGCAATAACGAGTAGGCTAATCAAAACAAACTCCCAACATCCACTTCAAAAAGGGCAATGACCCAATTTAGTCACCAGAACCCTAACTAGTATCAATCTTTCTTAATTATTGTACACATACTTCTACAGCTTTAAATGGTCTTTATCTTCAAGGGAACGATGTGAACTTACCAATTATCATGAGATATTATCCGCTTTCGCACCTCTTCCTCGCGGTTTTGCTCTATATACAATGCCTATACACTATACTAAAACACGTCTAACAAGATAATCCCAAGTTAATACTTTAAATATTATTTAAAAAATGTAACAAATTTTTTTGCCCACAATATGTTTGATTAAATACTTATCACAAAACTTGTCACTTGGGATGTTATGGTTTGTGATACTGATTAAGTCTGTGTTATTATGGAAGAGTATTGTTGGAATGGGTTGACAGGATCATCTTACTTTTTTGTATTTCCATGAAGAAGGTGCTTTAGAACGCACTGACCTTGCACTAAGACGTGTCAAAGTCTCCTCTTACGTACTATAGGCCATCAACTGAAGAAGCGTTAAATATACATAAACAAAGAAACGGCACCATATATAGTTATGTGTAATCAAGTTCTATGCTAGTCATCATACATTTTGATGCATATGCTAATTTATGTATATTAGAGTTAATCAGATAAATCTTCTTTGTGGTTTACACGCTTTTCAACATTCCGTCTAAAAACTTCAAAAATTACACCATCGGTCCTTGTACTTGACATTTGTAACAGACCGGTCATTTGACAATTTATCCCGTTAACTTCATGCATGTAACGAAATTTTGACTTTTTGCATCTAATTATGAGGGTATTTTAGTCTTTTTGTTTTTCTTCATCTTCGACCTCTAAAATACTTTTGAATTTCCATAAAGAGAACAACATCAGATTATTTCAAATATATTAATAAAAAAAACCAATTTCATCTAAAAAAATATCTTTACTAAAAGAGATTATAATTATTTTATGAAAATAAATCTTCAAGAACATCTTGAGGTGTTCTAAACCCACAACCACCATGATCTTATCATCTTCAATTTTTGTCTTCTTTAGACATAATTTATTCATCATTAAGAGGGTGTTTCTTTTTTACTTTATGAGAAGAGATAATAGAACGTCAATTTAATGGTATTAATTTTTTAAATGAGACCACAATTTTTGTTAGGTGGCCAAAATTTATAAAAAGTGAGTCCCACATGGCCAAAATATACTTCTTTTAGCTAAGGCTACCCACAGTAAGGGGATTCAATCCCCTTACTTTTCCTTGACACGTCAGCTTTCTCTCTCCAGCGACCTGCTGACGATTCACTACCCCAGTAAGGGCGACCTAGTTCATTTTTTTTTTTTTTTTTTTTTTTTTTCACAAACTTAATAAATAAAACATTAATTTCATTAATAAAAATAAAACAGTACATAGATTGAAAACATAAACTTAAACATTACATAAACTTCAATTAAATCCTAACTTCAGTTGTAGTCCGGGTGATCCCAAGTCTGAGAGTTGTCGGAGCGGTAACCGTCGTCGTAAGGATCAAAGCTCGCAAACCTCTCTTCTTCTAACTGAGCTTCCAACCTGCTCAGTTCCCGCTCCTTCTCAGAGTTCCAGCCATCATCATCTGCTGCCACATTTTCCTCAAAACTTACCTGAAAATTATCCAGACGAGGCAGCTGTTGTTGTTGCTCAACAACCCTTTGTGCAGATCAACTTGATTCACCTTGCACAAATTGTTGTTGTTGTTGTTGTTGTTGTTCAACCATAGCAGCTTCCACATTTTCTTCAAAGCTCCAACGAATCTTGTTTGTTTTTTGGGCATGTATCTGACTCACACAGCCACGCAATGCCTCAACAACGGCATGATCTTTACGAAATTCGTCGTATAAAAACTGGTCGATCACATATTTCCTGTCGTCAGAAATGTGATCGCAATCTGAGTAGCGTGTTCTCATTCGTTGTTTGAGGGCCTTTGCCAGCTCAAACCTGCTAATTACTTCGGAAATAGCTTCTTGACGACCCGTGTCGTCTTTCTCAGCTTGGTTTTTGACCCATTTTTGAAATTCTTTGACGGTATGAGGCAGTTTGTTACACGACATTTTGAATTGCAATATGTGTGAGATTTTGTGAATTTAAGTGTGTAAAATATGTTGTGTTAATGTGGTATTTATAGTGTGTTAAATTTATATATATATATATATATATATATTTTTTTGAATGTAACGGCTAGTAGGTGGATTTTTTTTTTTTTTTTTTTTGCTTTTTGAATCCAACGTAAACAAAAAGAGTAAAAAAAAACTAGAAAGTAATCGGTCCTATACTCGACCATTTGTCCCATTTTGGTTGCCTCGACCGATTAACCACAGCAACAACGATCGACAAGGATCGATCGATTTAGTCGGTCGTGCATCTCTACTGTCGCCAGCCTAACAAATCTACCTATTATATAAAAAGAACCCCTTGTTTTACTGTGATGGCTTCTAATTTTGACACGTCAATACCAAATAGTATGTGACTATTTAAAAACTTTACTCTTTTAGATAAGTAGACTCCATTTTTCATAACCACTCATGTCATCTCAAACCTTCTCTTCCACATTTCCTCCCAATCTTCTCCGGTCTCCATTATCACTTGCTAGCCAAACAAGAGTTCTTCATTGGTTAGTTTTTTTTTGTGTTACTTTTTTTTTCTCTCATCTTTATACTAACAGTGGAAGTGTCTTCAAGCCATAGGGACGGTAAAGTGAAGGAACCTCGATCCTTATTGTATCAACTGCAGTGGTGACGACGAATAATGGTTGCCTGAGCCGGTAATGAGGCAGGCAGTGAGGTCTCTAATGGTTAGTTGCTTTTCTCTTATAATAGTTTACCTTTTAGTTATTTTTTTCATGTTTCTTTATGTTACAATTTACAAAAGATAATGGCGATAATTATCCTGGGGAGATTAAGAAAAATAAAGTTGAAGATGATGACGGGTAGGAACCAACTCACCAAGGTGTCCAACAGTTATGAAACTAAGAAAGAACTTGTGTCGAATGAATTGATGGCCATGGTGTGTATATGCGAATAATCTAATGTTTGATCAGATAGTTGTTTTATTTTGTTTTGGACCATTTGTGTTTATAGCAAAGTGGGTATGTAACATTGAAAAGTTTTATGTTAATTAACTAATTTGCATGAAAAATGTCTAATCAATGATTTACCATTTTTGTATTTTATTTTTGCAAAGAAAAGTTGTTTACAGTATCATTTATGATGATTATGTAAATATCTGTTGAAGTTTTACATGGTGAGCTATTAGTCGTAGATTTTGATATATTTCATTTGAATGTTTGAACATCTTTTTATCCATTATACTAATTAATGTTTATATAAATATGGAACTTGTTTGTGTATCAATAGAAATTGATGGTTGCTGATTAGTTATACTTATTTGAATATAATATGGAACTTAATGAATATAAATACAATAGACCATAAGCTTAAATGTTTAGTAAGGAAAAGAAAGTTAGTCAAACTTATGTGTTTACTTGTTCATGAAGTGATAGAATGAATGTCTGGAGGTAAGGTCGTAAAAGGTGATGAGTGGGAGTGTAGTACAAAATGGTGTAAAGTGAGGTTTGACTTTAAAGAAAGTTTACAGGGTATGGAATGAGTATTTGGTGAGGGAAGAAGGTTGAGTGAGCACATGGTAAAAAATTTTGACATAAATGAGATATTTTTTTTAACTAAGACATAAATGAGATTTGGTATCTCAAAATCTCAAAAGCATTCCATGTATTATGTTCAATTTACTAAATGTCTTCTATCTACTACCCATCTTATAAAACATCAGATGTCAAACAAGCTAATACAATACAAGTAAATTATTAATAATTTGTTTTCATGGTAAAGATACAACCATGCATTTGCTTAAAAAGAAAATAGTAAACACAAAACCTTGTATCAAGTTCCTTGCTACCTAAAAGTAGGGGTGAGCAAACAAAACCGAAAAAAACCGAAACTGAACCGAAAACCGTAAAAACCGACCAAAACTAAAAACCGATGGTTCGGTTTTTAATTTTTCAAAAACCAAAAAATACGGTTCGGTTTCGGTTTTCGTCCAAAAACCGAACCGTAAAAACCGAACCGAGCCGATTTTATTATATAATAATATATAATTAATATAAAATGAATAAATAACTAAATAAATCAAATTTATAAATACATATTCATTTTGTGGGTAGATTTATAATATATTTATCTTAACGTTTATGTTTATATGTGTATTTGTCGTAACGTGTTTTTACTTGAAAATATATCAATAAATATATGACGATGATAATACTATGTGTATATTCACGTGCATGTGTATGTCTCATCTATATGACTATATATGTGTAATTATAGAATTATGAATAAACATTATTATGCTTAGATTGAAAAAAAAGTAAAAATAAGAATAACCAATTTTTTATGTAATACAATAAGTTTGTTGTTATAAATTTTTCATGCCCAAATATGAACGGTTAGAAACCGAAAAAACCGAAAAACCGAACCGAAACCGATAAGAAACCGAAAAAACCGAACCGCCAAAAACCGAACGGTTTCGGTTTTGGGTTCTATAAAAACCGAACATTTCGGTTCGGTTTCGGTTTTAGCCAAAAACCGACCCAAACCGAACCGTGCACACCCCTGCCTAAAAGTAATTAAGCTTAACTTTTTTTTGAACAATACATTGATCTTAACAATACTTTCATATTGAATGTTGCTAACAATAATGTGACTTGCAACCTTTACTTATAATAACCTCAAGAATGTCAAATTTAAACTCCGATGGGCCGTGCTGAACATGGCCAAAAAGAATTACCTAGTATATATAAAAAAAAAAAACACCCGCTAAAACCATGATCTTATCATCTTCATCTTCAATTTTTGTCTTCATTAGACATAATTTGTTCAATCACTATAAAATAAACAAACTTATTAATACCTTTTAAAAACTCATCATTCTCAAACCACTACCCACCCACCCCACACAACAAATACATACACATAACCCCCTCAATAATCATCATCAAAATCAATTTCAACAAGTCCAAATCTTTATCTTATAAACTAACAAACTTATTTAGACCCACTTAACAAATCCTGATATTGATTCCAGAACCGGCGTTCGGCGGCTGAGAGCGGCGGCCAGATGCTGGTAGGTGTCTGCGGTTGCTGTTGTACGGTTGAAAGCAGCGGCCAACACCTGCAAGCGACCATTATCTCCACCAGTGGTGGGTATAAAGGTAGCAGAGACGGTGACTTGGTTGTGTAGGTGGTGGGGCTGGGCTTCTGCCAACTTATATTTGATGGGTTTCATTAAAAGTTTGTAATAGGTACTATATATTGCATAAAGTTTGTAACATGGGATTTTGTTGTTTATGCGAATTAAGTATACGGTGTTTGTTTCGTTAAGATGTTTAAGTGCCGAATCTGATTACCATATCTTACCATTAAGAAAAGTCTCTTAATTTTTTTTTTTTTTTTTTTTTTTTTTTTAAACTTCTACCCACCTCTTAGTGGTAAGAGTAAGAGGGCTAGTAACACCTTTTAAAAAAAGAAATAAAAAAACAAACACACCCTAAGTGTTTTGAGAAGGGAAATTGGGGGTCATTTCTTGACATTTTAATAGGATTGTAAATGAGGTTTTTGTATATTGAAACTGAAAATTTGGACGAGTGGGATGACGAGGGTGATGGGGCATTGGGTGAGAAAACAAAGGTAGAGAGATGGATTTATACGGTGGGGTGTTTGTTTTAAGAAAAATTAACAACAGTAAAGGCCGGTGGGGTGTTTGTTTTAAACATTTACACTTTTCATCCTTCAAGATTTTGAATTATACCTGAATCACCCTTTTTCTTTCTAGGTTAGAGTTCAGATTTTCAATATTATGGTTTGTTTTTGGTTTTTCATTTGTATACTAAAGCCTTTTGAACTTTCGGATTTTCTTCATTCTTCAACAACACCATATCTTAACTTCAAATGTTAAATTTTGGCCAAACTTGCACAAATTAGACCCGTTGAGATTAAGGTTAAAAAATATTATCATTTTCATCTTAGGTGTGTATACATTCTGCACAAAGGCGTTGGCTTAAGCAGAGACGGAGAGACGGAGCCAGTAGGGGGGCTGGAGGGTGCTCGGCCCCCGTCAACCGACTTAACTACCTTAGAAATATATGAGAAACCATGTTAGATTAGTTTCATTTAAATGAAAAAAATAAGGACTGGATAGCCTCCCTCAACCGGCTCAACTACCTTAGAAATATATGAGAAACCATGTTAGATTAGTTTCATTTAAATGAAAAAATAAAGACGGATTTTTTTTTTTTTTTTAATTCCAGCCATGATAGACGGGGAAGACGAAGATGTGCAGGTAGAGAAAAGTGATAAAGTATTGTGTTGATAATCGGGAAAAGTAGTACACAATTAAGGTCAAAAGTCAAAGTCTTTTAGTAATACATCTCTTTCTATGTGTCACCTAACTAGAATATTGAAGCATTAGCTGTATGTGACTATGTGGTTGATTATGAAAAATGAACTTTTTTTAAACTATGCAAGTTTTGTTTGTCTACATAAATTTGACAATGTTTGTCTAACATGTTTGGTTGTAAAAATGCCGCTTAGTCATTATGACCTTTTTATTATCTCTATTATATTTGTAACTTAAGTATTTTAATCGACACAATCTTACACCCTTTTTCTAATTATTTGTGGTAGGCCTGACCTAACTCGATAAAACCGTTTACCAATTGACTTGTTCAATTGTCGATTTTGTCGCGTCGGATAAGTTGAGAAACCACCTTGGATTTACTTATGTGTCCACCACTGAACTAGCCAACTGTTAGCTTCTAAAACAAAGAATTGTATTTCACAAAAAAAAAAGGTTGAGCCCTCCCTAACACAAATTCCTGGCTCCGTCCCTGGGCTTAAGATTGTGTTAGTGGTTATTTTGTTTAATTTAATCCATTCAAGAGTTTACAATATCTTACAGTACCTGATCAACTTTGCTATTTCTTTGAAGCATTTGTTGTACATTTAGAATGTCTTTGGTTAACAACATTGGTTCTACATAGGTAACAGTTTGCGTGTTTGTATGAAGTATGTTGTTGGGATTTATTTTGCGCCTTTAAAACTGACTACCAAAATAGTTGGCTAAAATATGTTACTGTATATGATTGGGTTAAAGATATAAATATTTTGACCCATAAATGACTCAAATTGTGCATGCGATTATTACCGAAAATATCAATAACAGGTATGCCAAGCTTTAAAATTTCCCTGAATCTATCTGTAGAGCCCGATAAGTATGATTGCCCCATTATGACAGTTCTGTAATTCTGTTGACCTATTGAAGAATCAATTTGAGAACGAGAAATTTAATTCAGGGTACTGTTGCTGCTCCTCCAGACCTCCACAGAAACAATGGTCTTCATTTTGCCAAGGTAATTTATAACTGTGTTCATCCTTTCAAACTTCTTGAAAATAAATAAACTGATCTAAATGATGACTGATGCTGGTCTATTTCCATAAATGTTGCATGCAGGGCTCGTGTATGACATCCAAAAGAGTTGACTTATGTGAAGGCAATGACCACACTTCGTTCAGAAATTCCTAGAAGTGTGTAATGGTTTGATAATTTAATGAACTTGAGCTCAATTACTAACATTTTAATACTACAGAATAAATCCAGATATTGGACAATTGGTAGTCACCTCCATTTTTTGCTAATCACCAAGTGTTCAACAACTGATACTCGATACAAAATTAATTGCATGAATTTCTTAATTTGTGGTTGGTTCATTTTTATTAATGTTAGAATTTTAACATGGAATTTTTATTTGCGGGTAGTGTAGTCATCAAATGTTAGAACGTTAATTCCTTATGTTCGTGTGTGCTTAACCGTTTCTTGTTTGCAATTTTTTTTTTTAGTTATTTATTTATTTTGGGTGGGGGGGGGGGGGGGGGGGGCGTTGGGTAGATTTTGTAGCATGTTAATTACTTCACAAAATAGTCAACGTTGATGACTATACTCTTTTTGGAAAAGGCTGAATAGGAACAGTAGGACGAAGTGTCATGCAGGGCAATCTCTCTTTCCACAAAGACTAGAATTTGTAAGTTTGACTATCATCTTTTAACATTAACATCCATTTTAATCTCTGCTATCATCCACATCATCAATAGCTATGTCGGTTGCTACTGGTTATGGGAAGGAACCTGAACCCTCCACCTCCTCCTCTATTCAATTGTCACAATATTGCCGTCATTTCCAACTTTTTGATATTCTGTTAGCAACAAATAACTTTGACGAATCATTAGTAATTGGTAAGGGTGGATTTGGAAAAGTATACAGAGGTACCATCTTTAATGGATCTGCAACTGTTGTTGCTGCGATTAAACGGTTGGATCCTAGCTCAAATCAGGGAGCACCCGAGTTTTGGGCTGAAGTTGAGATGCTTTCAAAGTTGCAGCACTGTAATCTTGTCTCTTTATTTGGTTATTGTAATGATGAGGAAGAGATGATACTCGTATATGAATATATGCCCAATGGAACACTTGAAGATCATCTTCATAAACTTGGTACACCACTTTCTTGGATTCAACGACTCAACATCTGTATAGGTGCCGCTCGCGGGTTGCACTATCTTCACACTGGTACAGGGATTGATTTTGGGGTCATACATCGTGATGTCAAAACCTCAAATATTTTGTTACAGGAATCATGGGCAGCGAAAATTTCAGATTTCGGGTTGTCCAAGATAGGCCCCACAAATCAGCCTATGACTTACGTCAACACACTTGTGAAAGGCACTTTTGGGTATTTTGATCCTGATTATTACGCAACTGGAAATCTAACAAGGAAGTCTGATGTGTATGCTTTTGGAGTGGTATTGTTTGAAGTGCTCTGTCGTAAGCGTGCAATATTTAATATTAATGGCGAAGCATTGAATTTGGCAATTTGGGCTCAAGAATCTATTAAAGAAGGCAGTTTAAAGAATATAATAGATTTTGATATAAGGGGTCAGGTATCCCCAAAAGTTTCGAAGGAGTTCGTTCGAATTGCAGAGAGATGCTTGCACAGCAGTCCGAAGAAGCGTTCTACCATGGCTGAGGTTTTGACCAGTCTTGAGTCTATACTAAGCTTGCAAGAGAAATTCAACAATTCAGTGCAACCTGCAGGCAGAACAATACTCGATAGAATGGTTAATATGCTTCCATTTCCCTCCAACGGAGAGAACACTGGTATTTCAAGCTCCTCTTTAATATTTGCACATATTTTTTTTTTGGTAACCATGGTTTCCGACCTTTTGGCCGACTAATCCACAGGGTTTGAACCCACCACCACACTAACTCAAACTAGATAAAGCCCTCCCTTTTCAGGAGGTTAGCGTGGCCACTTTAAGGTTGTTCGCACCTAGGAATTGAACTTGTGACCTCACAGCCTCACACATTTTAGAGTGATAGTCACAAGCCCTTTGTGACCTCAAACATTTTAGAGTGATAGTCACATATTTATTATAAAATGTGTGTGCATCCATCATGGCATAAATTAATCAGAACATCAATGATAATACAGAAATCTAAGGGTGTGTTTAGTGGTGAAAAATACCCTATTTTTCCTAGAAATTTTTCTTAAAAAACCGAAAAAACTGAAAACATGTTTAGTCACAAATTTTTGAGAAATTTTTCTAAATGAATGAAAATCTCATTTTTCAAAATTTAACTAGAATTTTGAAAAGAGCTATTTACTCTTTCCTATATTTTTTCTTCCATTTTTCTACATCCCTTCCATTTGTCGTTTTTTAGAAAAATATCATCTAAACGTGTTTTCTAAAATTTTAACTTTTCTCTGGAGATAGAAACCCCTTGTTTTCTCTAGAAGAATCAAAATAAAGAATTAAAGAAATTTTTCCACAAAAAAAACACCCTAACTTTGCTTCGAACTTGTTTCCATAGCTTCATTGTTCTTATCTCAAGCCCGATCCATGATAATTCTCTCTGTTGAGTCTGCATGTGCCACTAGTTTCATTGTTACAACAATTATATATATCTAATCTGTGCCAAATGATAGACATCATTTCTTCCTCTTCTTTCCTACCTACTTTCTTGTACAATTCTTCTAATTCTTTTATTGCTTTACTTACTAGTCTGTAGGTTCTCTCTGATAATTTATTCATCGATATGTTCAGTGACCATCTAAAAGTGACCAACATCTCTTGGTTTTTTTGTTGATTTAACTTTTTTTTTTTTTTTTTTTTTTTTTTTTTTTTTTTTTTTTTTTTTTTTTTTTTTGTGCAAAAGGTGAATTTATATTAACACATAAAACAGTTACATCATGATCAACTGATTTGAACATACTCAAATCAGAGAGAACAAAACTTGCAACATTCAGCACATATCAGACACCTACACTATCCTATGACTAATATCAGACAAAGCACAATACAATTCTACACTTAAACCAAAGTACCAAACACTGGATTACATCCATAGACAGCAACTCCTGCTGGAAATGATTATTCACCTTAATGCACCAAAGACCATATCCTCTTGACTACATTTCCATACTCAGTATATCAACAAATCACTCAACCAACATCCACAGTAATAAGGGATAGGGACTGAGCAGGCATCATCAAGTGGGATATAGCCCCCATTCACACTATAAGACGGGCTATACCTACATAGCTACATTTCCTAGCCATTCATTCTAAGATCCAATTCAGCAGCTTCATCCTCACTAGAATTGTTGATTTAACTTTGTAGCTCCTTTTAGACCACTTTATATCTTTAGTTTAGCATGTACTATATTTATCTGATTCCCTTTTACAGTCTGGTGCCTGGTCATTAGTATATTACATTTATTAACCATCATTGGAGACTCATTTACAAACATTACAACCCTGGCCGGAGATTTTAGTTGGTGCAATGTTTTAGAGACCACTCCTTTTATTATGGAATATGACTGGGATGACTTCTTGGTGTGCCTGATTATATGCCTATAGAGAAGATTATTTTCTTACAATTAATTAGTGGGTGTCATAACAGAAATTTAGTTATACATGTATTCTATGGAAATTTTAATGATAAGTAATTATAACTTGTCTTTAAACAATGTATTTCTGAGGTTGTCAAATTGGGTATGTTAACCAAAGTGACAACAATTTTCTCAGAGCCTAGCTAGTGGATGTCAGGATCTGTGCAAGAATAGAGGCACCATATTTACCCAAATAACTTGTATTTAATAATATCACATACTACGTATTTAATATAATGTCTTCGATAAACTTGAGGCCTGTATTACACGGTTGACCTTTTCTTTACTTAGTCATGCATATTGAAGGTGGGCACAGTATTAAATGAGGTAGGTTCCAAGCACAGCTATTTATATAGTGGTGAAAGAGTTTAAATACTATTTATATAATCTGTTTGAGTGTTTGTATTAAATTTCTTTCAGCCCAAGGTGATTCAAAGCCATCGAGTGAGGGAAAGAGTAGAATAGGTACTAATACTGTAGGGGCTGACAACAATACGTTTCTGGACACATCAGAACTTCCTACAGATCACGAAGCCAGAAGCTTAAAAGAATTTGAGTATGATGATTTGAAAAAGGCTACT
Organism: Artemisia argyi; assembly: GCA_030686995.1. NCBI lineage: Eukaryota > Viridiplantae > Streptophyta > Magnoliopsida > Asterales > Asteraceae > Artemisia > Artemisia argyi. The sequence continues at coordinate 43,246,113 of CM060709.1, read as the reverse complement.
GAAAACTTTAGTCCAGATATGCTTTTGGGTCAGGGAGGTTATGGAAACGTGTACTTAGGGTGGATTGACCAGAATACGTTCGCCCCTTCGAAACATGGTGTTGGAGTTCCTGTTGCTGTTAAAAGGCACAATCAAGATGGTTGTCAAGGACATCATGAATGGCAGGCAAGTATTACCAAATGTGAATTCTTATACCTATAATAAAAAAAAGAATTATAGATACCTATGAAAAGACATAGGATTTTAGATCTTGCATCAGTATTTTTTTACTCATTTGTGCCTAACATCATCAACTAAATGTCCTTGATATATATCTTAATGTAAAACTGGATAGAAAAGAACGTCGCATTTAAATTGTGTGAAAAAAAAGATAAATGTGACTATCAGATTTTATATAGCTCGAACTGTACTTATAAATATGTTTACTTATTTATTTAGAAGTTAGTTTATAAATGCAATGGAGACATGGAGTTGTCTTTTCTCATAAATTAGTGCGATATTTTTTCGTATAAATTGTTTTGCTGAGTTTAACTTTCAGGCAGAGCTGAGCTTCTTAAGACGGTTTGCTCATCAAAATATAATTAGTCTCTTGGGATACTGCAGCCATGAACACGAACGCTTGCTTGTTTATGAGTACATGGCGAACAAAAGTTTTGATGGCTTCTTATTCACAGGTAAACTATATTGGGATCTCTTTAAAACTATCAATCAATTATTTTTCTTCTCGAAATCAGCATAATTGCAATCAGTTATATATGTACTATGTACTTTGCAGATAGACCTAATGTACCAAATACTGCTGAACCACTTTCATGGGGAATGAGACTTATCATAATGATAGGAGTAGCACGTGGACTCGCGTATTTGCATTCATCAAATAGTCCAGTCATGTTTCGTGATTTAAAATGCTCAAATATATTACTGAAAAAAGTACTCGATCTTAAGCTATATATGATTGATGGTGGTGATAAAACCACTTATAAAATATCTGTATTATGCCAACAAAGTTACATCTCCTTTTACTCTTTTATTCCAGGACTTTACTGCAAAACTTGCAGACTTTACGTTGGCGAGATCTATCCGAGAAATAGAGGAGACACATGTTACCACAGTGGTTGTGGGAACCTACGGTTATGCAGACCCAGCGTATATTGCAACAGGTACGTTTCCAAAAGTAAATGAAGTGACATTAAGAAACTCTGCATTAGTCATATGTGCATGGGAGAGTAACTTTAGCATTATTGTTATATATATATATTTTTTGTTACAGAGCATCGTTCTTGCAAAAAGCATAACAACAAATATTTCAGATAATAGATTAAAAAAAATCATCATACACATGACTATTTGTTGCTTCAAAATGTGTATTTTTACAGGAATACTGTTATTTTTTCATTAGAATAATCAAGCGATGAGATACAAGAGTTAAGGCCTCTACTTGAGAACCTGATCATTGGGCACACGACAATGGTTATTTCATTTTTAAAAAAAGAACCACGTTTTTAATGTAAACAACACGCTTCAATGCTACAGGTCATTTGCGTGTGAAGAGTGATATCTACAGTTTTGGAGTGGTGTTGCTGGAAACTCTAACAGGCCTGCAAGTGATAGATAAAACGCGGCCCGCTAAAAAGCATAATTTGGTCGAATGGGCTCGTCCAATTCTAGGAATAAAAAGAAAGCTAAAGACAATAATAGATCCACGCCTTGAACAAAATTACCCCCTAGAAGGTGCTTTTAAATGCGCTGCACTTGCATTAAGATGTCTTGAAAACCAACCCAAAGATAGGCCTTCAAGTGAAGAAGTCTTGCAGAGTTTGGAAGAAATATATGCTGCGAACAAATAATCTGACAGTTCAAGCCACGCGAATACAAGATACTAGACAACACTTCAATATGCTTAAAATTTTCTATATACTTCTCATCTGTTGGGAGATATACTTCGGGTCAGGTGTCTATGGAGATTTTTAAATGTATGCACTTCTCATTTGTTGGTTATGGCTTCTTTGTTACTTTTGAAATAAATGTTTATGAGATATTACAACAAGACTACCAAATTGTTTGGATACATTGTGCTGGGGTAGACCGACCCATACATAACAAAGGCTTATTTATAGTAATGGTGGGTATGTCCAGGTCCAAAATATTGGGCCCGCTTGGAATTTCAATCCCAACTCATGCTAAACAAGTAGATGGCCCAAATATACAGAGAGGGCTCCATAATCTGTCCAAGAGCAGGCCCACTATTTGCCAAGGATCATGTGGCCCATTACTTTTACATGCGTTTATTTATTTATGTTTAATGATGGTAAATGGTAATGCATTATTTTGTTGGTTTCAAAACACTCAGGATAAATATATAATCTAACTTTAGGTACTTGCTTGGGAGCTTATGTGGATAAAGACATGGTCTTGTGGATCCCACTATTTTAACATTAAACATAAGACAATTTAGCAAGAAGATATATTAAAACATAGAGATCAGAACAACATTTTATTTTCTTGGTGAGTGTGAGGTGTCGATAGAGACACAAAGGATTTGTTTAACTCTATGTGATTTCATCATTGACTTACATACAGATTTAACAGAAATGCTTGATTTGGTCAGAGTCATGCATGGCCGCATGGATGCATGTTCCAGGAAGAATAGTAGTAGAATTCTATCATTTTGTAAGTTGACTACTTGACTGTGCCATTCTTAATATAATACCAAAATCAAACTATATATGGTCATTCATTTCAATTTCTACTAAATCCACTTTATCAATAATCATGTTTGTTTCTACTGGTTATGGCAAAGAATCTGAACCCTCCACCTCTTCCTCAGTACAATGGTCACAACCATGCCGTCAATTCGAATTTCCTGAAATTCTTCTAGCAACAGAAAACTTTGATGAATCATTAGTAGTCGGGAGTGGAGGTTTTGGGAAAGTTTACAAAGGAACTATAGTAAATGGATCAAGTTTTGTTGTTGTTGCGATTAAACGATTGGATTCCATGTCCAACCAAGGGGCTGCAGAGTTCTGGGCGGAAGTAGAGATGCTTTCTAAGTTGCGTCATTGTCATCTAGTTTCTTTGATCGGTTATTGTAAACACGAAAAAGAGATGATCCTTGTATACGAATATATGCCCCATGGAACACTTGAGGATCATCTCCACAAACTTGGTACCCCTCTTTCTTGGCTTCAACGGCTCAAGATCTGCATAGGTGCCAGTCGTGGATTACACCATCTCCACACTGGTACAGGGATTGAATTTGGTGTTATACATCGAGATGTCAAGAGCTCAAATATTTTGTTACAAGAAAGTTGGGCAGCGAAAATTTCAGATTTCGGGGTGTCCAAGATAGGCCCAACAAATCAGCCATCGACTTATGTCAACACACTTGTTAAAGGCACTTTTGGATATCTCGATCCAAATTATTTTACAACCGGAAGGCTGACAAGGAAGTCTGATGTGTATGCTTTTGGGGTAGTCATGCTGGAAGTGTTGTGCCGGAAGCGTGCAGTGGACAGAAGTCTTGATGAGGAGCAATGGGGTTTAGCGACATGGGCCCAAGACTTTATAAAAGAAGGAAATTCAAAGCATATTATTGATCCCGATATAAGTGGTCAAATATCTGCAAGATGCATAAAGGAGTTTGTTCGACTTGTAGAAAGATGTTTGCACAACAATCCTAAGCAACGGCCTACCATGGCTGAGATTGTGGTCATTCTTGAATCTTTGTCAACTATACAACAGAAAACAAATACTTTACTTCAAGCTACGACGAACAATATTCAGTAGAATGTTTAATATGTTTCTCTTCCCCTCCAACAAAGGGAACTCTGGTATATTAAGCTCCTATTGAATTATGTGTACATATTATTCTTTTACTTGGTGAATATAAGGTTAATATAGTACAGTAAAATTTTGAAATGGTCACTATATAATGTATTTTTATTGATATATTTCAGCTCATATTGATCCAAAGCTAGCAGGTAACATCAAAGGAAACAATACTAAAACTCTTATCACCAATGTAAAGGCTGACAACAATACAATTGTGGATGTAAGAGATGTTTGTGATGATTTAAGCATCAGAATTCCTGATCCAAGCTTTAGAGTGTTTAAGTTTGCTGATCTGGATTGTGCTACAAGAAACTTTAGTCAAGATTTGCACTTGGGTTTGGGACGTTTTGGAGAGATGTTTATAGGTTGGGTCGACGAGAAGTCATTCGCCCCTTCAAGATGTGGTGATGGAATTGCTGTTGTTGTTAAAAGGCGCAGTTCATCAAGCTCTCAAGAGTATAATCAATTCCTGGTATCACTTTAACCATGTAAAGGATACATTATAGAATATTGATGCTTTTGTTTTATGTTTTTTTATTTTTTGTATCTAATATAATATATGAAGTCTGTGACTTCAGGCAGAAGTGAACTTGTTAGGACGCTTGACTCATCCAAATATTGTTAGTCTCCTAGGATACTGCGATCATGGAGATGAAAACTTTCTTGTTTACGAGTACATGGAGAGCCGAAATTTGGATACCTTTTTATTCACAAGTAAAGTTATATAAAAATTTCCAAAAAAGACTATTGTATTTTATTTACTAAGAAGTTGAATTATTGCAGCAAAGAGGTTTGTGACACGAATAATTTGCAGATACACCTGAAATAGCCAAACCGCTTTCATGGGGAAAACGACTTAGAATAATGATAGGAGTAGCCCATGGACTCGCATATTTGCATTCGTCAAAATCTCAAATTGTATGCCGTGGTGTTCACAGCTCTGATATATTGCTAGATCAAGCACGTACTCTTTAGCTTTATTCATAATATAACACTGATCAAACTACTTCAATATTTAGCTTTTATGCGTATAAAATTAACCATTAATCTTTTATGCTGTCTTATTGCAGGATTTTAATGCAAAACTGCTAGATTTTGGGTTGGCAAAATCTGGCCTTGGATTTGGGAAAACAATCTATAGTGCATCGATTAGTAGACACCACATCATAGACCCCGAGTATATGAGGACTGGTAGGTATACTATCTAATTTCTCTTTGAACCGCTAACAAACATCCAAATAAAGGTGCACTCATGTGAAAGTCAATACATGTGACAAAAATTAAAGCTGTTATAAATGAATGCCTCTAGTTTAGAACCTGATCTGACAAAAAAATGGCTACTTCAGAGACCTAAAAGATATATATATATATATATATATATATATATATATATATATATATATATATATATATATATATATATATATATATAGGGGAGAGTTAAAATAAAAATATGTTTTTTGGTAAAAAGAATAAGAATGATTTTAGACCCTTAGATTTAAAATCAATGAATGAGATTAAACTATATACTTAATTAAGGCTATAAGGGCAAAACCGTCTTTTAATAAAAATGCATAAACACACCATATAACATAACTTCTCAGGTTTTTTTCTCATTTAAACCGATCGTCTCTTTCTCTCTCCTCCAACTTCTTTCTCTCTCAATAAATTCTGATCGTCTAGTTAAAATCCGATCATCTAGTTAAAATCCGATCATCAAATCAATACAATCGTTTACAAAATGGTGTTGAAAAGCAAAGGTAAGTAAACTAAATCTGATTTTGTTCGTATTATGCTACAGTAACCCGATTTTAATGCATTTTTTTTGTAAAAATTAGAAGCAAATAAATGGAGATTAAGAAGTGGAAGGAGGGTATCAATAACTATATATCTGTCAGACAATAAAGAATTAAATGCTAATAAACGGAGGAAGACATTCCACGATCATCCCTCAAAAACTCCAAAATCTATAGGTATTGATGTATTTAAGTGTATTTTTATATAAATTATTTTTGCATTAAAATAATGTTTAGAAGGAACTTTGATTGTTTTGTTCATCAAAAAAAGGATTAGAATTAGATTTGATTGTTTTGTGCATTAAAATAAAGGATTAGAAGAGGTTTTGATTGTTTTGTGCATTAAAATAAAGGATTAGAAGGGGTTTTGATTGTTTTTTGCATTAAAATAAGGTTCAGAAGGGGTTTTGATTGTTTTGTTCATTAAAATAAGGTTTTGAAGGATTTTTGATTGTTTTGTGCATTAAAATAAGGTTTAGAAGAAGCTTCGATTGTTTTGTTTATTAAAATAAGGATTATAAGGGTTTTAATTGGTTTGTGCATTAAAATAAGGTTCAGAAGAAGTTTTGATTGTTTTGTTCATTAAAATAAGGTTTAGAGGGGGTTTTGATTGTTTTATGCATTAAAATAAGGATTAGAAATACATCAAATCTTTGTAAATCAAAGATGCAAATAATGATTATAAATTGATCCAAGCTTCAATCAGTGATTTTACAGAAAAAATGGTGTTCAATCGAAGCTTCAAATTTAAGAGGTAATGATTTTTTTTAACCTAAAATTGATGTGTCAATTTGTGTTGTGTTAAATTATTCATTAGATCTAAAATGTACATGTTTTTGACATAAAAAATGGCTAAATATGCATTATTTTCATCTAATGTAAGTAAAAAATGTAATATGTTTGGATAATCCAGAGTTGTGCGAAATATCACTATTTTATGAATTAAAATGTGGCTAAATATGCATTAGTTTTCATAAGAAGACACTAAAAGTGTGATATGTTTGGATAATTGTGAGTTATGTGATATAATACTGTTTTGTGCATTAAAAAGTGGGCTAAATACACATAAAATTTTGTAGGAAGTAAGTACATATGTCATACATTTTGATAACCGTGATTTGTGTGAAATAACATTGTTTCGAGCATTAGAAATGAGCTAATTGTGCTTTAATATCCGTACAAAGCTAGTAAAAGTATGATACATATTGATAATTGTGGGCTGTGTGAAATATCAATGTTTTGTGCATTAAAAAGTAGGCTAAATGTGCATTAGTTTTTGTTGAAATTTAGTAAAGATGCGATATGTCTGGATAAATCACTATTTCGGGCTAAATATGCATTAGTTTTCATAAGAAGACACTAAAAGTGTGATATGTTTGGATAATTATGAGTTGTGTGATATAGCATTGTTTTGTGCATTAAAAAGTTGGCTAAATATGCATCAGAATGGCTAAATGTGCCTTAGTTTTCATAAGTATTTAGTAAAACACATATCCTTAGACAATCAGCACGCCTTTGTATGAAATATAACTATTTTGTGCATCAGAATGGCTAAATGTGCCTTAGATTTCATAAGAAGTTAGTAAAACACAAATCCTTAGACAATCAACATATGCCTTTGTATGAGATATTATTGGTTTTTGCATCACAATGGCTAAATGTGCTTTAGTTTTCATAAGAAGTTACTAAAACACATATCCTTATACAATCAACACGCATTTGTATGAAATACTACTGTTTTGTGCATCTGAATAGCTAAATGTGCATTAGTTTTCATAAGAATTTAGTCAAAGACATATCCTTAGACAATCAGTACGCCTTTGTATGAAATATTACTGTTTTGTGCATCAGAATGGCTAAATGTGCCTTAGTTGTCATAAGAAGTTAGTAAAAGACATATCCTAAGATAATCAGCAGGCCTTTATATGAAATATTATTGTTTTGTGCATCAAAATGGCTATACGTACCTTAGTTTTCACAAGAATATAATAAAATTCATATCAACAAGCCTTTATATGAAATAACACTTTCGTGAGCATTAGAGTGGATAAATGCATTAGTTTTCATAATAAGTTAGTAAAACACATATCTTTAGATAATCAGCAGGCATTCATATAAAATAACAATGGTTTGTACATAAAAATAGGTAAGTGTGCATTAAATATTGATAATTTCTTTTATTCTAATAGAGCTTAATTTTGTGTACATTATGTTGTTCAGTAGATTACGTTATGTTATTTGTGAGTATTTGACGTTTCAATATGTGATTAATATTTTTTAGATTTATTTCAGTTACTAATAGTGGATTTTTTAGTTTTAGTAGAGCTGACCTATCGGTTTTTGATATGTAATTATTAGGTTATTTTGTTTAAATAGTGATCATTTTAGTTCTAGAAGTAATATGTGATGTGTTTCCAGTGTTGTAGAGCTAATCGTTGTTATTAGAGCTCTATATATGTGGATGTTATGATGTGATTGACCTGTGTTTATAGACTTCTATTGTTTTGATGATGTTATATTGCGTGATATAAACCTAACTGAATAGTTAAGTATGCGTGAAAAATGTATGATGATGTTATCATCTTGTTCTTAGTGAGTAATTATGTTTTCTAGAGCTGATAGTCATGTTATTGAGTTGTTTGTAATGTTTAATTGGTAGATCAGTTTCTGTTTATCATGAATGTTTCAGGTTTTAGAGGTGATATGAGATGTGCGTACATTGTAATGATGATATTGAACGACGTGACTAGGTGTGAGACGAATTAGATTGAATGGTTGACTGAGCACTTTGAAATGTGGCACAGTTAATTCTGTGTAGACATATTAGTTTCATATTCAGTTGTAGATAATGATTAAGTGAACATGTAAGGTTAGCTCTTCTAACTTTTACTAGCTGGTTTGTATAAGTAGAGAATTCAGTTAACCTAGATGTGGCAATGTTTCCTTTTCTTAGAGTATTGGGTGGGAATTGTTACATTACATGGTTGCGCCCCTTAACTCTAGAGGGGTACACATTAACCTTCTGACTTTCTCTAGGTCTCCTAGGCATAAGATTCATGATCAGGTAGTTTAATAGATAATCAGTACAGTAACCAAACGCCAACATGAGTGCCATGCCCCTAGGATTGATAATGGTGAAATAGTATATGAAAATGAGAAATGTAACTAGATCCTAGATGTATTTACATGTTTGTTGTTATACTAATATTATATTCCCAATGGGCTCATCGTTAATTATGCTGAAACATCTATTTACTTACTGATCTGAAAGTTTGAGTTCGATTTTAGGACTTGAGTGGACGTATGTAACTAGTAATGGGATTCGAGACCCTTGTTTTTATCTCTTTGTCTCATACCTATTTTATATCACTTGCTGCAAGTAATTCTATAACGTATGCATTGATGTCATTCTAGGTTTAAGAGTGTAACCTTCAAGAGGACAGATGAATCAGCCAAGATTCAAAATGAAATGCAGTGTAAAATTGGGTAAGTCGAAGCTATTATATTCGAGGTGAAAGAGAGAGAAAGGATTGGCAACAACTTTTTAAAAAGTGATTCGAAGGTGTTATCTTGCAACCCAAAGCTTGCTGCAGATAGGTCATGCACTGTAGGAGAGTTATTATCAAAAAAGATGACGACAAACCTCAATGGCGAATACGCATCCAAACTTTCTTTGCAGGAAAGGAATTAGAAGTCAAAATGGCTCCTCAATTGATTGAGATAAATAAAACCGTAATGTATTACCTTTTTTATGGATTGTGATCCACAACTCATAATATAACTATTTCCAGAAGAACTTTGTTGCTTCTGAGGCACTTGAGCTTGTTGAAAACTTGGGAAACATTAATGATTTTTGCAGAAAAACCAAGTTATATTTGGTATTACTTGTTGCGTTCCTGGATTCATGGATTACATAGACGAACTAAATACTTTACAGTAAAACTAGGTCTCGTTCTGTTTTTTCCTTATTTGAAAGAGATGAGTCAATGGAACTTTGATCGAAATAGGTCATGTGCATTGATACCACTATGCTTAAGATTGTACATTGTAATAGAATGCAATATCTACAAAAATTCAACTTTCATAATTGATGCGTCTACTTAACAAAATTTTCGTTAGCATTTTAAACTTAACTAACAGCTACATGGCCTAAATTTTCATTAGCATTAATGTTGTGTTCTTTTGCTATGTCGCTTAATACTTTCACTTTTGTCTTAATTTTTGGTGCAACTACGGATAACATCTCGACCGGTTGCTAATGTAAAATCATTAAAATAAGATGGATACATTTAACATTTTTATGAGAAATGTAATTATGCGTTGCAAATCAACCCATTTGTTAGTAAATGGGTTGATTTCATTAATTTCATTCTAATGGGTAAAAGAGTAAAAAAATGACCTAGCTAAAAGGGAAATGATTTGGTAAAACTAATACTATGAGCATAAAAAAAAATTAGTAATACCAATAACGATAACAAGTGTACAAAAAGTCAATAGATTCAAAAATGCTAATAATACAAATTTTTGATACACTAATACCACTGATTTGTGCATCAAATTCCACTACAAAACCGTTTTTTTCTTCAAATCACAATAATAACACAAATCTATACATAAAATAAAACATAACACTAACTTGTGCATGAAATTTTACTACAAATATAAATTTGCATAAAAAACACTAATAACCCAATTTTCTGCTGCAAATAGACTGATTTATGCATCAAATTTCACTACAAAATTTGTGAGAATGGACCCACCTATCCCATTTTCAACTGGATAATTTATGTATCCACGTTCATCTGTAGGAAACTACTTCCCTTCTTGTGTCACTTCATGACCAGAACATAGAACCGCATTGCAAGAAAGAGATGGGTGGGTACTTTGTTCATGTGCTAGGATGTTCATGTTAGTCGTCTTCTCACCGCTTTCAACAGATTCTGCCTTAGCGGAACCAACATATTTTGAGCCACTATATGCTCTTCTTATTCACCGTGACATTGGATCTTGATCTATTTCTTCAGGGACAAAATCACCCATCAGTCCAGGATCCGCAAGGATCCGCAGTAAATTCACCATTCTGACCCTGATTTTCAGTCACTTCTGTCTTCTACCACTATTTCCATGTTCCCCATGACACTTTCTGTCCTTTGGATGGAAGCATCAGCACCATGTATCTCAACTTCGTGACTAGCCTCCATTCCAACACTCCCTCCGGTGATCAATGGCTGTACTCGTGTTCAACACTTCCTCATCATTAGTGCTGCTAAGGCTTATCTCTCCTGGAGCTTGATAACTGAAGTTCAAATGAGACATGTCATTAAGGTCGGGACTCTTAAAAGCCGATACAGAAGGATAATCGATTTCATCAAATTTTCGTCAAATCACACTCATAACACAAATTTATTTAAAAATAAATAAAAACTAATTAATGAATCAAATTTTTCTACAAATACAAATTAGCATAAAGAACACTAATAACACAATTTCGTATTGCAAATACACTAATTTGCGCATCAAATTCCATTACAAATACAAACTTTTATCAAATTACACTAATAACAAAAATTCATATATATGATTATACTAAGAACTATATTATGTATCAAATACTATAATCGTACTAATTCGTGCCGCAAATTCCACTACAAATTCATAATTGCACGAAATACACTAATAACACTAATTTACATATCAAATTACACTAATATCACAAATTTATTATCTAATACATTAAAATATAACAAAAAAAGCTTAACTGATATAAGATAACAAAATGAAATCAATTAAATCACAAAAAAGTACATACCTTGATTATCGTTATTATGAATTGATCTGGATAAATTCGAAATTCGTATCCACGAGTAATCATCCATATTCATCATATTATGTGTCAAAATGCGATTAATTTTGACTCCATTAATAACCGATTGAAGATATCGATAAAAGTGTTGCTAAACCTAATTTGATTGAAGATTGGGATACAAATCAAAGATTACAATTGGGTTAAATTATCACCGAAGAGTTTGCGCATAATTTTCTGTATGATTTTTCTAATTGATCGTTGACTGTAATTTTTAGTTTTATTATATTTATAGGTTAGTTAGGATTTTAGTTAGACTATAAATTACTTTTATACCCTTAATAGTTAGTTAGGATCAAAGTCAATCTCATCCATTAATTTTAAATCAATGGTTCAAAATCCTTCTTATTCTTTTTACCAAAAACCTTCTTTTTATTTGATCTCATCCCTATATATATATATATATATATATATATATATATATATATATATATATATATATTGCTTATTTTAAACAACATTCATCAATTTTCCAGGTCATTATAATGTGAAGAGTGACATCTTTGGTTTTGGGGTAGTGCTATTAGAAATTCTAACAGCCCTACCAGCAATAGGAGGCAATGGGCTTAATTGTTGGAAAACACGAGGGCCTTTTAGGCTTACGAAGAGAGGAATACTTAGAGAGCTTTTACAATAAAACTTTTATTCCTTAAGCTTTGCTTAGGTACTTACAAATGCATCACCTTAACACCTATTTATACTACTCCATGGAATATTATAGAGACGAGATATTTCCATGGATACTCTACACCGATCTAGATACTTCTTGTATCATCTTTATCATTCTTAATACATCATCATCCTTATCTAATTATCTAATTCTAGAAAACTCATACTAGATACTTTTAGTAGATATCATCTATTATAACATTCTAGAAGCTTCCATACCATTCTATGGATTTCTAGAAGCTTCCATACCATTCTACGGATTTCTAGAAGCTTCCATACCATTCTACGACTTTCTAGAAGCTTCCATACCATTCTTCGTCATTCTAGAAGCTTCTTGATCATGGGCTTGGGCTTTTATGGATTGTCCAATCTTTATTGGACTAAATCAAGTTTACAATCCAACACCTCCCTTTAAACTTGATTTCCCTACTCCAAGCATCATCCTTAGTCTTGAGAAATCTCGCTCGTTGAGCGGCTTGGTGTGGATATCTGCAACTTGGTTTTCGGATCTCGCATGTATCACGCATACATCCTTCCTCTTCATAGTCGATACCATGCTTCTTCTTGTATCTTTTAGCCACAAGCCTTTCCTTGTACTTCTTCACTTCGCCTTTTGCGTTTTTCTTGGCCTTGTATACCCGCTTAACTTCAATAGGCTTTTGGCCTTTCGAAAGGGTCGTCAACTCCCATGTATCATTCTTTTCTATTGACTTTACCTTCTCGTTCATGGCTTGTCTCCATTTCTTACTTTTCATAGCCTCCTCAAATACTAAAGGTTCACAGTCAGCATATAAACAAAGAAGGGGTATCTCGTCAGTTATCTCGTAGAGCTCCTGCAAACTTCTTGTCTTTGGTTCTCCTTCACTTGAACTTGAAGGTGAGTCTTGGGTTGGAGTTGAACTTTGAGGTTGTTGGATTTCTTCACTTGATTCATTTGTCTCTTCTTCGTCAGTCGTAGGAAGAAAGTCATACCTTTCCTTTTCCTTAATGCTCCAATCCCATGCTTCTTCTTCATCGAACTCTACGTCTCTACTCACTACCACCTTCCCAGTGATTGGATTATAGAGCTTATAACCTTTTGACTGCTTATCGTAGCCAACGAATACATGCTTCTCACTTCTATCATCAAGCTTGGATCGCCTTTGGCTTGGAACGTGAACATATGCTATGCTTCCGAATACCCTTAGGTGAGAGACGGTAGGCTTCATCCCATTCCACGCTTCTTGTGGAGTCTTGTTATCTAAACTCTTTGACGGACACCGGTTCAATAGATATACCGCACAGTCAATCGCTTCGGCCCAAAACTCCTTTGGCATCTTCTTACTTTTCAACATGCTTCGGACCATATTGAGAATGGTTCTATTCTTTCTCTCCACCACTCCATTTTGTTGTGGGGAGTAAGGGGCCGTTAGAAATCTCCGGATCCCATTATCCTCACAAAATTTGTTAAATTCTTTTGATAAAAATTCTCCACATCTATCGGATTTCATGGATTTAATTTTTAAACCTTTCTCCTTTTCAACCATAGATTTAAATATCTTAAAAGCTTCAAAAGCTTGGGATTTTTCTTTTAGAAAATATACCCAAGTTTTTCTTGAAAAGTCATCAATAAAAAGTATGAAGTAAAGATTCTTACCATGAGAGGGTGGAGTAATGGGGCCGCACAAATCCGTATGAATTAGTTGTAGAGGCTCCTTAGCTCTTGATGTCGCTTCTTTCGGAAACGAACTTCTAGCATGCTTCCCAAGAAGGCATCCTTCACACACTTGATTGAGATGATCAATTTGATCTAACCCTTTCACCATTCATTTTGAGGATAATAACTTTAAGTCACCAAAGTTTAAGTGCCCGTACCTCATATGCCAAAGCCACGAATGATCCTTCAAACAACTCTTTAAGCACTTAGCTTCATCATGTTGAATGTTTAGAAGGAACATTCGGTTTTTAGTCATAGGGACTTTAGCTATGAGCTTTCCTTCGGGATTTCTTATTGTAGCACTACGATCTTTGAAATGAATATCGTAGTTTTTCTCTAAAAGTTGTCCCACACTTAAAATGTTACTTTTAAGATTAGGCACATTGTATACGTCCGAAATATATTGGTGACTTCCGTCTTTAGCTCGGATAAGTATCTTACCTTTTCCTTTCACTGGTGACTTTGATTCGTCTCAAAAGGTGACATTACCTTTACTTTCCTCCATCTCCACGAACAAGTCTTCTTCACCCGTCATATGGTTACTTGCAGCGGAATCTATATGACATGGCTCTATCCTCTCTTCTTGTTCATCATGTATTGCCATTAGCAATGTAAGCTCATCTTTGTCTTCTACCTCCACAAGATTGGCTTTTTCTTTAACTTGTCTTGAGCTACTACACTCATTGGCATAATGACCATATTTGCGACAATTGTAACATTGTATATGGGGCTTACCTCCTCTTTGAGATTGAAAGCCTCTCCCACGACCTCTTCGATATGAAAACCTTTGGTTTTCATCTTCTTTGTTGGCATCTTCTCTTCCTCTTCCTCGTCCTCGGCCTTGGAAACCATCACGACCTTGAAAAATACCACGTCCTCGTCCTTGCTCCTTTCCATTTAGAAAGCTCTTTTCTCTTTCTTTGAAAGAGACCGTTGAGTATAAAGCTTGCTCCAAGGGTTCTTTCCCCCTTCTTTTCTTTAACTTCTCTTCATGAGCTTGTAAAGATCCCATGAGTTGATCAATGGCCATAGAGTCTATGTCTTTTGACTCCTCTATGGCCACGACAATGTAATCAAAGCTTGGTGGCAAAGAGCGAAGAACCTTTTCTATCACCCTTGTGTCGCTCAAGCTTTCACCATTTCTCTTCATTTCATTTGAAATGGTCAAGACACGAGTGAAATAATCCGAAATGGTTTCGGATTCCTCCATTTGGAGCTTTTTGAACTCTCCTCTAAGAGTTTGAAGACGTATCTTTTTCACCTTGTCAATTCATTTGAAAGCATTTTGAAGGATCTCCCACGCTTCCTTAGAAGTGGTTGCATTTGCAACTTTCTCAAACATCGCATCATCAAGACATTGATAGATGAGTGTAAGAGCACTTTGATCCTTCTTTCTTGCCTTTTGCAACTCCACCCTTTGGGCGGCATTCAACGAACTTTCATCATCAACTTTCTCAACACCTTTCTCTACTATCTCCCACACATCATGTGAACCAAGTAACACCTTCATTCGAATGCACCAACTACCATAGTTGTCTTTGGTAAGACGAGGAAATTGGAACAAGTTCATTGCACTTGACATCTCGATCTTCTAGCTCTGATACCACTTTGTTGGAAAACACGAGGGCCTTTTAGGCTTACGAAGAGAGGAATACTTAGAGAGCTTTTACAATGAAACTTTTATTCCTTAAGCTTTGCTTAGGTACTTACAAATGCATCACCTTAACACCTATTTATACTACTCCATGGAATATTCTAGAGACGAGATATTTCCATGGATACTCTACACCGATCTAGATACTTCTTGTATCATCTTTATCATTCTTAATACATCCTTATCTAATTATCTAATTCTAGAAAACTCCTACTAGATACTTCTAGTAGATATCATCTATTACAACATTCTAGAAGCTTCCATACCATTCTATGGATTTCTAGAAGCTTCCATACCATTCTACGGATTTCTAGAAGCTTCCATACCATTCTACGACTTTCTAGAAGCTTTCATACCATTCTTCGTCATTCTAGAAGCTTCTTGATCATGGGCTTGGGCTTTTATGGATTGTCCAATCTTTATTGGACTAAATCAAGTTTACAATCCAATGCTTAATGAGGAGTATAGTTTAGTAGACTGGGAACGTCAAATCCTAGCAAATAGAAAAAATCTAAAGGAAATAATGGATCCACGTCTTGAAGATAATTACCCCCTAGATGGCGCTTTTGCATGCGGGGTCCTCGCATTAAGATGTGTTGCAAACGAACATAAAGACAGGCCATCAATTGAGGAAGTTTTGCAGAGCTTGGAACAAATATAGTTCACGGGGCAGTTTGGTTCGGGTAGTTGAAAATTTGAACCAGTGGAAGGAGCCTGCAGTGTTTGCAATCTTCAGGATACAGAGATAGATGAGTAAAGGAATTCACTTATTACAGAATTCTATTTTGCCAATACGAGTCCTCTAATATTTATCACATACTATTGTTACAAATACATATTGATTTTTATGATCGGTAATATGAAATGATAAAGTAGCCAAAATGCCTATACACATTGCAGTTACACATAGTCTTTCATCCATTTTCGCTTCTTAGGCTGTCTCTTGTCATCAACAACCAGCAGCTGGTGTCATTTCCACGCCTACCTCCTGTTGTTTTATTTTCTTGTTAATTTTGTTAAGTAATAATCCTTGGCATTTCTAGTGCCACCAATCTCCTCCAGTTGCATTAGAACTTCATCAGCTTTTAGTCTAGCCTTGGGTGATCTGCACATACAATTCATCGCTAAATGCAATATACAAAGCAATTCTTCCTCAATATCGGCCTTACACATAATTTCAGAATAAAACGTTTCCATGGTCCACTCTTCTTTCACAACTGATTTTCCTGTCAACAGTTCTAACATTATCAGCCCAAGGCTATAGACATCTGTATCCATAGTAGCATCTTGGAAATACAAGAGCTCTGGAGCATGATTGTAAGGAGACTCTGGTCTTGCGTCGATTCGAAGCCGTGAAAGGCCTATATCGTCTATGAGGGGATTATAGTTCTTATCCAGCAACACATTGCTTGATGTGAGGTTTCCATGAATCATATGTTTCGTAGTGTGCAAGTAGACAAGGCCTCTTGCTATGCCAACAATAATCTTCATCCTAGTAGGCCAGTCAATGACGGTTGTTGGCCTGCGAGCTTTTGAAGCTGCAAACAAAGGATCAAGATCAGTTAATTTATCAAAAATAAAAATTTAGTAAAGAGTTGGTCGAATAAACATATTACTCAAAAGTGATGCAACAGTCCCATTCTGACTACATGCATAGATAAGAATAGTGTCGTTTTTCTGCGTGTAACAAGCCTTGAGAGCAATAATATTCATATGGAAAAACTTTCCAATGATAAAAACTTCTGTGTCAATCTCTTTCCTAAAAAAGGTTTTTTTAATACGTTTTGCAATAAGCGGAGTACCGTCATCCAGTAAAACTCTATAAATTGAGGAGTAACTGTTCTGGCTTATCTTTTTAGCAGGTGCACGTAATACATCAGAAAATGTACAATAAGATGAAGCATGCACATGCATTAATTGAGAAGAAGCTTCTTGTTCCATCTTTGCATTGTTTATGTCACCAGCTTCATCGCTTGCTTCAATATCATTGTCAGTTTCATCTGCCAGTATATAGTTATTGCAATTTATGCGACATCTGCACAAAAAAAGTGTCTGCATCATCTTAATAAATGTGGCGTTGTTGCCACTAGATGACTCAATTCTCTCTTGTAATGACAATAAAGACACAAGTCTAGTCACGACCTCAGCCATCATTGGACGTTTTATGGGATTCTCATGTAAGCAACAACTTGTAATACTGGCAAACTCTTTCAAACAACTAGCCGAGATTTGGCCATGTAGTGTCCAGTCAACAATTCGACTTACCCTTCTTTTTTTGATACAGTGTTGAGCCCATGTTGCTAAACCCCATTCCTTCTCATTAAGAGTTGTATCCACTGCTCGTCTCCCGCATAGTACTTCCAACAACACAACCCCGAAAGCGTAAACATCAGATTTTCTTGTCAATTTTCCGGTATTGACATAAGACGGATCCATATAGCCAAATGTGCCTTTGATTCTTGTACTCACATAACTGTGTGCTTGATTTATTGGGCTGATTTTTGCTAGCCCGAAGTCTGAAATCTTTGCTGTAAGGTTCTCGTCCAGCAAAATATTTGAGGTCTTGACATCACGGTGTATCACTCCATATCTAGTGCCTGTTCCTGTGTGGAGGTAGTCCAATCCACGAGCAGCTTCTATGCATATTCTAAGCCGTTGTAACCAAGACAGTTTCTCAGCCCTTCGAAGTTGATCATCAAGGGTTCCATGCTGCATGTACTCATAAACAAGTACCATCTCATGTTCATCATTGCAATAACCAATTAAAGACACCAAATTACAGTGACGCAACTTAGAGAGCATCTCCACTTCAGCCCAGAACTCGGGCGCTCCTTGACTAGACTGCAGATGTAACCGCTTCATTGCAACTGTGGCATTTGTTGACCCATTCTTTATCTTAGCCTTGTAAACGTCACCAAATCCCCCACGACCAATTACCAATTTTTTGTTAAAGTTTCGTGTTGCAGATTTGATCTCATCTAATGTGAAGTGTCGACACACCTGACCTGGCCATAAGAATGCCGATTCATCTTTAATGGCTGTTGCAGGTCTCATAATTTAGCTTCTTTTTTTTTTTTTTTTTTTTTTTTTTTTTTTTTTTTTGCTTCTTGAACTTGATCTTCTTGATGATCAGTACGTATCAGAAGCAACTCCTATCTCAAGTCTATAGCTTCTGCAGATGGACTCCAGGAACTCCAAAAACTGGAATATATAAATAATGATCTTTGTCAAGATTCAATTATTTGAGATTGCATTTCAATGATGTTTCCTCGATGGCGATGTTTTGTCCGTTATATATTCCTCTTCTATTTGTTTCTAGTGTTCTGTCTTATCACATCTCTATTATATTAGTTTATCTTCCTATCGTTACTTCTTCCAGCAAAATAGAAAGGTATATAAATTTGTTCACATTAGAAGGTTACATAAGATTCTAAAACAGTATTACTTTTCGTTAATATATGCGAAATACATTTTCTTAAGTGATCCTTCTTTGTGTAGACCTATCCTCTTAGAAGAAAACAAAGATATGGGTTGATAAACAGTAGTTGTTGATATAAATAAATGACTAAAAACGTTATTCATATCTTTCGATATCTCTATGTTTTGATAATCACAAAACGTAAACTCATCAAACCAAAGGTTATGACGTAAACAAGTATTTAGTAGTAAATACTCACTTTCACCATTTAATCACTTAAGGTATGAATAAACAAAGTGATTAGTGCATTATAAGATCAAAGGAAATCTTGTCTTAAGACATAACATTTTATAAAATGATTTTAACATTTTATATATATTTGTAAATCATTTTCGGTAAAGCTTTATTAAACCACAAAAATATGATTTCAAATTTCCAACCAAAAAGGGCAAATTTTATCCAGAGAATCTTTTCAAACGTTCAGGAGGGCGGCCCCCTTAATTTTACTAGGCGGCCCCCTTAATCATTAAGGGGACCGGCCTACAATTAAGGGGACCGGCCACGCTCCCGAACAGTAAAATCTGGCCCTTTAAATACTGGATCATTTTGCACATTTTCCTTACCTTTTTGCACTAGAAACTTTCAGATCTAAACATCCACTTCCTTTCTCTAAATAATCCTTTGATCTTATATACTTTGATCTTTGTTTCAAAGTGATTCAAGCCTCAACATTCAAAGTGCAAAGAGAAGAATACTTCTATTAGAAGTATTACAACTTAGTATCATCTTGCTATCTAAGTTGGTTGTTTATATTTTCTTGTAAATCTTTCATTCATTGGTGAATAAGGTGTATGTATTAGTTAGCTAGATTTAGTTGAAGAATCTAGAATTGGTGTAAGAGTAAAGTGGAACTTGAAGTGGAGAAGAAGGGTTAGATAGTATTGGTGATAGGAGATTGTAGAGATAAGAACTTGTTGTGAAGATATTGAGGGTTACAAGTGAAGAAGACTTGAAGACATTAGTAGATTGAAGTTGTGAAGACTTTAGTAGCTTGAAGGTGTGAAGACATTAGTGGCTTGAAGGTGTCAAGACATTAGTGGCTTAAAGGTGTGAAGACATTAGTGACTTGAAGGTGTCAAGACATTAGTGGCTTAAAGGTGTGAAGATATTGGTGGCTTGAAGGTGTCAAGACATTAGTGCCTTGAAGGTGTGAAGATACTTGTGGTGTGAAGTAGTATTGAAGTAGTGCAAAGGTGTGAAGAAGAAGTGGTGTGATATTTGGTGTGAGATTGGTTCTAGCTACGATTAGAACTCGACATCTTGCTTTGTGTCGTTAATTGGTGTAAGCTTTTGGTGTGTACGGTTTTCTCCGCCATAAGGGAGATTATTGACTTAGTGAAGAAAACTCTCGAGTTCGGTGCTCGGGGAGTGGAGTAGGGCAAGGAAGGTGTCCTTGTAGCCGAACCACTATAAATCCTTTGTCTCTCGGTTTGATCTTTCCATCTCTCACTCTTTACTTGCTTACTTACTAGCCTTTCATATATTGCTAATATTGTGTGTAGTGCATATATTGATTTCACATAAAGATCAAACTAGGTTCCATTTAAGACATTAATTATACTTTATTAAAATATAAGTATAAACAATTACTAAGACACACACACACATATATATATATATATATATATATATATATATATATATATATATATATATATATATATATATATATATATATATATATATATATATATATATATATGTAACACCCCCAATTCATGGTTGCAGCGGAATTCAAACTGGGTGTTACTCGACGGCACAATAGTCACAATGATAGAAAACGAACTCCAATTGAGTCGTTTTAAAAGATTTATCATTCAAATTATATAAATATCAGAGATTACAAAATGAGGTCCCAATTGGTTCCATGTTTACAATGTATAATAAATGAGTTTTGAATGATAATAAAATTTATAGCCCTCTTGAGTATCCGTGTCCTTCCGTGCCATCCTTGATCGTCATGAACCTGAAATACATGCTTGAGAGGTCAACACAAAGGTTGAGTGATATTCATAGAGTTTGTTTAATGTTTGAACACAATATGTTGGTAGTGTGAGCTATAGACTCACACCAATGTTTGGAAAACAAATATGGGCCACGTTGTTACACGCCCGGAACAATTATTATCAAATACTAAGCTTATGACACCAAAACGTTAACGGGTACCAATATCAATCGGCGGAGTTATCCCGGTAGGTACTTTGCCGTCATACCTAATGTCTCAAATATTAATGCATTTGTTTGAACTTAGTCAATACAAATGGGATTCGTCAATCCCAATAGGCCTATTCACAATATTCACGCTCACTTGCAAGTAACCCTCGCAAGTGATTAAATGGTTCATAATATGGGATCTCGGTTTGGCAAGGATGGTACTTAGTGATAATAAAACAATCAGGCAAGCATACAATTTAAAAACATTGTGCTCGGTTAAAAATAGCATGTATTCCCCTCAAGGGTTTGTAAAACAATGAAGTAATGTAAAGTGGGGCTATGAACTCACCTTGAGTTGGATGATGTATAATGAGAATGATGGGTATGCCGTAAGAACTTCTACGAGCAACCTAGAATAATCGTTGCAACTTAGGTTTGGAATAATGTCTAAGGAAACATAAACATGCCAATATATATCTTGCACTTAGTCCATGATGTGGTATGATGTATAGTATAAGTCTTTGAAAGAAAGATTCATGAAACATGTATGTTTTGTATATCGTTTACTACCGTTCGGGCCGACATAATTCAGAAGTCATGTTAGTAAGCGTTCGAGGAGCCAGGACACTTTAACTCGTAAATCCACAACTCAACTCGACGGCTTACATAATGAACTCCTCACATGAGGCTCCCTACTATTGTAGTAGTTGATGAAATATATAGATATAAGTTTTGATCCGAAAAGTTACATGTCCGATACTTGAATAAACTTAGGAAAGTTTATTTGTACATGAAGATTGTTATTAGGGGTAGTTTCATAAGTCTTGAATGACCATTTTCTCTTGGTAAAATCTCATGGTTTCCTTTTAAGTGAAGTAGATCCAAATTGCTTGTTCAAGTTATCGCCTAATTCATTGTTTCATGTTTACGCCTATGTAAGTTGGTATGGTCACTTCGTCATGGCCTAGCCATGACCTTTGGTCCTTGTTCCAAGGTCATGAGACACAACCTTGGCTCTAGCCATGGTTGTGGTCTTGATTATAGGTCATAAGACCTCTTGTTCCTTTCAAAGTATAACCATAATCTTGTGACTTTCGCCTAAAAATGGGCTGTTTAGAATTTGAAGAATTTTATCACTCGAAAAGTGTTTTTAGGTCTCGAGCTTCTTTGTTCCTGAACGAAAACGTCGTTCCGGACAACTTTCGTGTTTTAACTTTTTGATGAATCGGAACAGAAGTGGGACTTTCAAAACCCAAATTTGATCAGAATGGTATTTGGCAGTTTGCCGCAAAGTTTTGGTAACTTCAAATGGGCGTAACTTTTGACTCGTATACTCGTTTTAGGTGGTTCAAATTGCTATGGTTTCCTTGTTAGGTCCTCTACTGTAATATGTAATGATCCAACATCATATTTTTACCATTTTGATCAGGTCTTACCAAGAAAGTCACTAGTTTACTTGTTTTAGTAACTTGTTGTAACAATCAATAACAATAACTTGTTTTGCTCACTTTTATACATCATGGACATAACTACAAGACATAATATAGCAAGAATAACATGTAAATAACATGAACATGATTATTTAACAAGAATCATGTTAGGGTTTGGCTTACAACTTTTGGCTTTCAAAGATGAAAGGAAGTTAACATGTAAGGAAAAGGACTTTGATAGACTTGCTTCAACCCACTTCACTTCATGCAATCTTTCTACTCTTGTAATCTTGAAAGAGAGATGATGAAAATTGAGGTGACTTGAGTGGATTCAAACTCAAGAGAAATCACCAAAGTTTCTAAGGATTTGAAGTAGTTTTGATGAATCAAAACTAAACTAGGGTTTATGTATGGATATTGCACTTGATTTCTTGGATGGAACTTGAAGTAAATGAGCTAAGGATGAGATGATGGTGTGTTTTTATGTGTGTGGGTCGTTGGAATGGCCAAGGAGGGGAAGAGAATGACTTAAATAAGGTCTTGAGGAGGTTACAAGTTTGACTAGTCCAACCTTGGAGGCCAAGGTGAACACATGTAATCATCCTAAGGCTCCTAGCATGAGATCAAGACACACAAGGCTGAATTCCCCCCCCCCCCCCCTAGGTCGGTTCCTAAGCTTGGGGGACAAGGTGTGGACTTTGCTTGGTATTATCCTAAGTATTAGGAAGAGTTTTGACTCCGGGAAATGACAACCGTAAATGATTAGGCCTCAAAACGTAAAACCGGGTGTCGTAAAATTATGGAACTTTAAAGTATTGTTAGACATGTCCATATGTCCCATAATAAAATATAAAATGAGTGGTAGATTCCATTTGGGTGGTAAAACCCTGCTAAAAACTGGAAACACGGGTCTAAAACGCGTAATACGTAAAACGTACGAATATTGCGTAAAATTGAGAAAAGTAAAATGTTACTTTTCTAATGTGATAAAAATGATTTAAAATGACTTATAATGTCTAGACTGGGCTCAGTCTAGTGTCGGTTGGTATTAAATGTCTTTTAGACATCAAACCGTAAGCCTAAAAATCAAGGAATGACTTATAACATCAAGGGATGATTTTTGGTCAATGGAGGAGGGAAAAATATGTTGACTTTTTCTAATAAGTTGAAAACTCAAATCGTCTTAGAAACGCGTTTTGTGGTCTAACGGTTAATCGCCCAAACGGTTAAGCGTGCTCATGCGAGAGTAGTACAGGCTTGGGTGACCTGCCGGGAAGTCTTTGGTCATGTTTTTCTCAGTCACGATTAATTCTCAAATAAATCATGAGTGTGTCAAACATTTTTCTGATGTGGGGTCACCTGACGCGGTCGAATTTCGTTGTGCGTAGAATTTCTGAATGTCGTTTTACCCTAAAACGTGTAATTCCTTAATAACTTTCACGAAAGTGAGCTTATGAAAGTTAAACTTTTAATTTGCCATGGAAATGATTTATCACTCGAGAATATCAAATAAAAATCAACTTTCGGGAAAAGTTTTCGGGAAAAATGAATAGTAAAAATGAATAGTGAAATTTCCCGGAAAAAGTAATTAACCTGAAAATGTGAATTGTTACAGTCTCTACCCCTTACGGGGAACTTCGTCCCGAAGTTCTATGTGTGTCATATGTTGGAGTGGTGTCGATGAAGAGATGTGGTTACTTATGAGGACTGAAGTCTGGGATTACCGGTGATGTAGTTTGATTTGTCATTTCAGTGTATGGTGTAGGATGAGGCTTACTTTTATGTAGAAAAGGTATGGTAATAGTCGAATATCAAAGGAAATTGATATAGCAGTCGAATATTAATAGTAATTGATATAGTAGTTGAATATCAAATAGAACTTGATATAGTTGTCAAGTATCAATAGCAATTGATATAGGAATCGAATAATGGATTAAGTGTTGAACATGTGGTTCCACCAAGTCCTGTTTGAATTGTACGGCTGCCCATGCATATGGCTACATGGCTTCACAATGAGTTCGGTATGACTGCCCATGCATATGGTTACATGGCCTCGCAATGAGTTTGTTTGTTATTGCACTATCATTATGAAAACCAAAATGTAAACCTCGTACTAATGGAAATTGGGATAGTCGTTGCAATCATAGCCTAGTAGGTAATCTGTTGTTGTATCTAGTGTTTATTGACTTCATACTTATGTTATTTCGGATATAATTAAGCCCACTTGTTTATAATTCTTTATTTACATAGAGAGGCATCCCAAACAATGTAACTAAAGGAATATAAACGTATGGTTCGATGATTTATAATTTCTTTATTTAAATGAAAAGGCATCCCAATCCATTCAAATAAGGACATTATAAATCATCCTACTCAAGAATTCCCGACACAACATTCATACTTAGCCGGTGAGTTACAAGGTAGTGTATTACGAGATGATACTGGTATTCCAAAAGTGCAAGATGAATATTCAATCTTGTAAAGCTGATGAGGGTGCTTGTGGTGTAACTAAGGATGATTTGAGCTTTAAAAGTGCATCAAGATCTGTTAATGAGCTTGTGTTTCCAACGGTTGTGAAGATAATGATGTGATATGTTGATGAACAAAAGTGCGTAGTGTATGCTTAACATTAATACTCTTAGGTATAGATGTTGAGTTTGTTTTGAAAATCTTAAGAGATTTTAAAGGTTTATGATGGAATGGTATCCTTAGGACCTAAACAGGATAGTACTTCTACAGGATGAAGAGAAGAATTGATAATTATCCCAAGATAGTAGTTCGGATTATCTCATAAATGAAAAATTTCAAGAATGAATTTAGATCATACAAATAAGGTGTTAAGATCTTGCTGAGTGGTAAGGCACTATCGTGTCTCTAGATTGTTTTAATGTATTCTGGTGGTTTATCGTGTTCATGTAGGAAATCAACCAAAACATAACCCTAGTACAACTATTCTCAGTATTGGAAAATTTTAAGTCGAATATAGTTAGTCAGACTATATTCCACTGTCCCAAGGTTAAATATAGGTGACTAGTCTATATTTAGCCAAGGTTCGATAAAATTTTCAAATACCTAAATTAGGTATACTTGTGATATGTCCGTTGCTTTCGGGAAACTGTCCACTAAACAAAGGCAATGTCAAACCCTTCAGTTGCAAGTCCCGTCCATACAAGACTTGTAACGTATGTTTTCATATTCCATTGCATAGAAGATAGTAAGGGTAGGTACGTATGGAAAGGAAGTTTTAAGTAGTTCTAAAATAGAACATACTTGGCCAGGATCACAAACTTTTAATAATGAAGGTTTCATAAGAAAACTTTGATGAATGTAGAGAAAGTTCAGCTTTTGTCGATAATGGTTTAGTTTGTCCTTTAGAAATCTCATATTTCTTGTTTTGAAATCGATAGATTGTGACGGGTTTTTGATATCATAAGAAATGATATTGATGATGTGATGGAATAATTCTAGAGACCATTTGCACAAAACACAATGTCTCGGATGTAGGTTAGACCATTGTGCAATTCACAATGTCTGGGAAGTAGGTTAGACCATTGTGTGACTCAAAACATTTGAGAAATGGTTAAGACCATTGTATAATACAATGTCTTGGAAAATGAATGAGACCATTGTATCTCACAATGTCTTGAAAAATGAATGAGACCATTGTATCTCACAATGTCTTGAAAAGTGAATGAGACCATTGTAACTCATAATGTCTTGGAAAATGAATGAGACCATTGTATCTCACAATGTCTTGGAAAATGAATGAGACCATTGTATCTCACAATGTCTTGGAAAATGAATGAGACCATTGTATCTCACAATGTCTTGAAAAATGAATGAGACCATTGTATCTCACAATGTCTTGGAAAATGAATGAGACCATTGTATCTCACAATGTCTTGAAAAATGAATGAGACCATTGTATCTCACAATGTCTTGGAAAATGAATGAGACCATTGTATCTCACAATGTCTTGGAAAATGAATGAGACCATTGTATCTCACAATGTCTTGGAAAATGAATGAGACCATTGTATCTCACAATGTCTTGGAAAATGAATGAGACCATTGTATCTCACAATGTCTTGGACATATAATGTTGGAGTAGGAACATGATTGGGAGAGTGTGGCTGTGCCGAAATGCCTTAGAATAGGCATACACAGATATGTTTAGTCCATTGTTTAGATAAATGATTGAAAATAAACCGAGTTTATATATCAATATACTAATATGTTCATGTAGTATAGAATGCCTATGGGGAAATGCTCAATTATGTTAAGGGTACATATATCAATATGCAATTATGTTTGTGTAGCATAAAATGTCTACGGGGAAATGCTCAAAATGGGTATATATGAATATACTAATATGTTTGTGTATCATAACATGCTTACTAAATCCATAATCGTCTGGAGGATGGAAGACACGGAGAGCGGAAGGCTATAAAATGTTTTTGCTTGTACATGTGGTTATAGTTTAGGTCTCAATTAGACCCGTTTCTCTATAACCCTGGCTCTGGTACCAATCTGTAACACCCCCAATTCATGGTTGCAGCGGAATTCAAACTGGGTGTTACTCGACGGCACAATAGTCACAATGATAGAAAACGAACTCCAATTGAGTCGTTCTAAAAGATTTATCATTCAAATTATATAAATATCAGAGATTACAAAATGAGGTCCCAATTGGTTCCATGTTTACAATGTATAATAAATGAGTTTTGAATGATAATAAAATTTATAGCCCTCTTGAGTATCCGTGTCCTTCCGTGCCATCCTTGATCGTCATGAACCTGAAATACATGCTTGAGAGGTCAACACAAAGGTTGAGTGATATTCATAGAGTTTGTTTAATGTTTGAACACAATATGTTGGTAGTGTGAGCTATAGACTCACACCAATGTTTGGAAAACAAATATGGGTCACGTTGTTACACGCCCGGAACAATTATTATCAAATACTAAGCTTATGACACCAAAACGTTAACGGGTACCAATATCAATCGGCGGAGTTATCCCGGTAGGTACTTTGCCGTCATACCTAATGTCTCAAATATTAATGCATTTGTTTGAACTTAGTCAATACAAATGGGATTCGTCAATCCCAATAGGCCTATTCACAATATTCACGCTCACTTGCAAGTAACCCTCGCAAGTGATTAAATGGTTCATAATATGGGATCTCGGTTTGGCAAGGATGGTACTTAGTGATAATAAAACAATCAGGCAAGCATACAATTTAAAAACATTGTGCTCGGTTAAAAATAGCATGTATTCCCCTCAAGGGTTTGTAAAACAATGAAGTAATGTAAAGTGGGGCTATGAACTCACCTTGAGTTGGATGATGTATAATGAGAATGATGGGTATGCCGTAAGAACTTCTACGAGCAACCTAGAATAATCGTTGCAACTTAGGTTTGGAATAATGTCTAAGGAAACATAAACATGCCAATATATATCTTGCACTTAGTCCATGATGTGGTATGATGTATAGTATAAGTCTTTGAAAGAAAGATTCATGAAACATGTATGTTTTGTATATCGTTTACTACCGTTCGGGCCGACATAATTCAGAAGTCATGTTAGTAAGCGTTCGAGGAGCCAGGACACTTTAACTCGTAAATCCACAACTCAACTCGACGGCTTACATAATGAACTCCTCACATGAGGCTCCCTACTATTGTAGTAGTTGATGAAATATATAGATATAAGTTTTGATCCGAAAAGTTACATGTCCGATACTTGAATAAACTTAGGAAAGTTTATTTGTACATGAAGATTGTTATTAGGGGTAGTTTCATAAGTCTTGAATGACCATTTTCTCTTGGTAAAATCTCATGGTTTCCTTTTAAGTGAAGTAGATCCAAATTGCTTGTTCAAGTTATCGCCTAATTCATTGTTTCATGTTTACGCCTATGTAAGTTGGTATGGTCACTTCGTCATGGCCTAGCCATGACCTTTGGTCCTTGTTCCAAGGTCATGAGACACAACCTTGGCTCTAGCCATGGTTGTGGTCTTGATTATAGGTCATAAGACCTCTTGTTCCTTTCAAAGTATAACCATAATCTTGTGACTTTCGCCTAAAAATGGGCTGTTTAGAATTTGAAGAATTTTATCACTCGAAAAGTGTTTTTAGGTCTCGAGCTTCTTTGTTCCTGAACGAAAACGTCGTTCCGGACAACTTTCGTGTTTTAACTTTTTGATGAATCGGAACAGAAGTGGGACTTTCAAAACCCAAATTTGATCAGAATGGTATTTGGCAGTTTGCCGCAAAGTTTTGGTAACTTCAAATGGGCGTAACTTTTGACTCGTATACTCGTTTTAGGTGGTTCAAATTGCTATGGTTTCCTTGTTAGGTCCTCTACTGTAATATGTAATGATCCAACATCATATTTTTACCATTTTGATCAGGTCTTACCAAGAAAGTCACTAGTTTACTTGTTTTAGTAACTTGTTGTAACAATCAATAACAATAACTTGTTTTGCTCACTTTTATACATCATGGACATAACTACAAGACATAATATAGCAAGAATAACATGTAAATAACATGAACATGATTATTTAACAAGAATCATGTTAGGGTTTGGCTTACAACTTTTGGCTTTCAAAGATGAAAGGAAGTTAACATGTAAGGAAAAGGACTTTGATAGACTTGCTTCAACCCACTTCACTTCATGCAATCTTTCTACTCTTGTAATCTTGAAAGAGAGATGATGAAAATTGAGGTGACTTGAGTGGATTCAAACTCAAGAGAAATCACCAAAGTTTCTAAGGATTTGAAGTAGTTTTGATGAATCAAAACTAAACTAGGGTTTATGTATGGATATTGCACTTGATTTCTTGGATGGAACTTGAAGTAAATGAGCTAAGGATGAGATGATGGTGTGTTTTTATGTGTGTGGGTCGTTGGAATGGCCAAGGAGGGGAAGAGAATGACTTAAATAAGGTCTTGAGGAGGTTACAAGTTTGACTAGTCCAACCTTGGAGGCCAAGGTGAACACATGTAATCATCCTAAGGCTCCTAGCATGAGATCAAGACACACAAGGCTGAATTCCCCCCCCCCCCTAGGTCGGTTCCTAAGCTTGGGGGACAAGGTGTGGACTTTGCTTGGTATTATCCTAAGTATTAGGAAGAGTTTTGACTCCGGGAAATGACAACCGTAAATGATTAGGCCTCAAAACGTAAAACCGGGTGTCGTAAAATTATGGAACTTTAAAGTATTGTTAGACATGTCCATATGTCCCATAATAAAATATAAAATGAGTGGTAGATTCCATTTGGGTGGTAAAACCCTGCTAAAAACTGGAAACACGGGTCTAAAACGCGTAATACGTAAAACGTACGAATATTGCGTAAAATTGAGAAAAGTAAAATGTTACTTTTCTAATGTGATAAAAATGATTTAAAATGACTTATAATGTCTAGACTGGGCTCAGTCTAGTGTCGGTTGGTATTAAATGTCTTTTAGACATCAAACCGTAAGCCTAAAAATCAAGGAATGACTTATAACATCAAGGGATGATTTTTGGTCAATGGAGGAGGGAAAAATATGTTGACTTTTTCTAATAAGTTGAAAACTCAAATCGTCTTAGAAACGCGTTTTGTGGTCTAACGATTAATCGCCCAAACGGTTAAGCATGCTCATGCGAGAGTAGTACAGGCTTGGGTGACCTGCCGGGAAGTCTTTGGTCATGTTTTTCTCAGTCACGATTAATTCTCAAATAAATCATGAGTGTGTCAAACATTTTTCTGATGTGGGGTCACCTGACGCGGTCGAATTTCGTTGTGCGTAGAATTTCTAAATGTCGTTTTACCCTAAAACGTGTAATTCCTTAATAACTTTCACGAAAGTGAGCTTATGAAAGTTAAACTTTTAATTTGCCATGGAAATGATTTATCACTCGAGAATATCAAATAAAAATCAACTTTCGGGAAAAGTTTTCGGGAAAAATGAATAGTAAAAATGAATAGTGAAATTTCCCGGAAAAAGTAATTAACCTGAAAATGTGAATTGTTACAATATATATATATATATATATATATATATATATATATATATATATATATATATATATATATATATATATATATATATATATTAGTACAAACTTGTAATTAAGTGAGATATATGAAATTATAATTTCTATTCAACACTTTAAACAAGTAGTGTATATATATATGATATATGTGAATTAAGTTTGTGTCTATACTTTAGCTTCAAAGGTTTTATAATTAACATCAATTCTTTGAAAAGCAAATTCTTATTAAACGAAAAAGACGCAAAACTATTCAACCCCCCCTTTTAGTTTTCCACAATTGGCATATCATTTCAATTGGTGATCTTAAATCAACCAAAATAGATTTTGAAAATCAAAATAATAATTCTCAAACTAAAATTGATAAAAACACTAAAGCCAAATTACTTATTTTCAAAACTCTACCAAAAGTTAAATATGAAAGATTATTTCATTGTAAAACGGCAAATGATATTTGGAAATGTCTTTTAAAGATTCACCAAGAAGAATGTAAAACCAAAGATGATAAACTTGATATTGCACAAGAAATAGTTAATCTAGAAAATTTAGTAAATAAATATTTAGTTGAAATAAACACATGTACTACTAGTTCAAATGTGATCATTGAAGGTATCTACAACAAAGAATGCATGAACCAAATCCAAAGAAAGAGCGTGAATAAATCATGGTGCAACAAGTGCAAAGAAGACGATGATAACACGGCTTATGAGAACACAAGTATTGATGGCAAGAACTACATGTTTCTAGATCCAAGTGAAACTACAAACAAAACATGGAGCGACATGGAAGATGGAATTGATCACCATATAGCATGTGAGGAATGTACAACTACAAAGAAGGTACAATCCAAAACTAAACATTTTTGCTATGATCAATTTATATTAGAATTTTCAAAATTAGAAAACAATTTCAAACACTTTTGCAACATTGAATCAAAAATCATTTTTAAGAATGAATCTTCAACATCCGTTGAAAATAACTTTGAAAAAGAAAAAATTTTAGAAGACAAAATGTCTAGACTTGAAAGTAATATTGAAATTGATCTTGAATGTAAAAATTGTCAAGACTACAAACATGAAATTAAAATGGAAAAAGAAAAAGCAAAAATATTGGCTAAATTTGAAAATAGTTCTAAATCTTTAAAATATCTACTTAACATTCAAAAGTCATTTTATGATAAAACCGGCTTAGGATTTACTGAAGATGATTACTTAACGAATACTTCAAAACAAATAAAATTTGTTAAACCTAGTGGAAAAATTTAGAACTTTTATTACTTATATCCACTGATTATTTCTCTAGTCAAGAAAGCTATTGTTTGCTTGTTAAAACAAACAAATGATGAATTCTTGTACTTCTTGATGACATCCTCATCATGTCCATTTAAATGCATTGGATGCTCTCCACTAATCAACTCGGACCCATGAGAATCTGGGTACCAAGATTTTTGTCACTTGTAGTCTACACACGTGTTGATTATATATTGGTTGCGGTCATCTATGATCTTGGTGGTTTACTTCTCACTCTTGGAGGACTCTTGTTTTACCATTCTTGATCCTTATTGCGTTGGGATTCGTCTTTGCTACTTCTACATACTTTGGGCAAAATGTTAAGACGTCTTCTATTGCTCTTTTGCCCACTCTTAAAGGAAAGCCGGACCTGAGGTAAGTTTTCTTTTCAAAACCTTGTTAATGTCACAATATATCATAGTATGCCATGATTAGTATACTAATATGATTTTTATCCATAAGTTGTGATACCTTTAGATCATAAATACCAATATATGCATACATGATATTAGGACAATTAACTCTCTTGTTGTTATGACTACTTTAATCTATATGTTCGTAACTAATTGGATTAATAGATAATTAAGACTTGCTAGTAACTCTATACTACAATGTACCTTCTATGCATACATATATATACATATGTCTATATTGTATTCATTGATGATGTTCTTTGTCCTTTCCTATCTCATTGCATTTAGATGTTTAATATCTACCATATCTCTTTCACATCTTTAGTTGCCATTAGAGATGATTATATGTGACAATGGGCCTAATCGATTCTCTTGAAGTATATCTTTCTCTTGAAATTTCTTGATTGTCAAAATCAAAACATCATATTTAAAAACTTCTCTCTTTGAATTAAAATCTTTCAAATATCTATTTTATGCTTCTTCAAACAACATGCTTAATCATAAGCTATCATAACATTATTTTGATCTTTATCAAGATAGAAACATTTTTCTTTTTAAAACAAAACAAGATTTGTTTTATTGGGATACAAACTTGAATGTACTTCAAAACATTAAGCCAAGTATTAGTGAATCAAGAAAACTTCATATTTGGTAATCTTCGATAGGTAAATTTAGGAACTCAATTTCTTCTAAAAAGAGAATGACTACTGGAGAATCAATTGACTAGAAATTCAATTTAACCTAACGGTTGAATTGCTTCTATGTGAGAAGTTGGGTGTGTGTAACCCGTAAAAACGGTCGTGTTTAGCCTGAATTGAGCACCACTAGTAATAGTCTCATACTCATTCTCCAACTTGATTAAATAGCACTTCCTATATATACCTAACGCTAGTTCACTTTTATGAACTTTTCTTCTCATTAAATTCTTTCATTTCCAGATTTATGGCATTAAGTTAGATAAGCATGCGAAAACATAGGAACTATAGATGTTAGGTTATATCCCATTCAACACTCTCACATCTAAATGAAAACTTATTTTTAAACATTGTTGAATAAAACTAAAAACATTTTGTCTAAAACGTTCTTTGATTATCTCTTATATGTCTTGCATTTATGTAAAAAAATGACATTCACAATTGAATCAAATCACTTCTTGAGAATCATGGTTTGCCCATATGGATCTTGTTTGTAACAAATCTTAAAGTCCATACAATCATTACTTCCAATTTGTTTCTTGTCAGACATAAAAAGGTCTACTTTTGTTTTTCTTGCAGCTGAAAGTTATTACACAGCAAGAAAGTAAGACTAAATGATGTTTCTTCAGTAAAAAGATCTACTTTTGTTTGACATCTAGGAATTAAACTTTTTCGGTTTCTTCTAGATAACAATGGTTTAAAACCTGATAAATTTCTTTCATTGACGGGCGTTTTTCTTGACTTGGATGAAGACATTCTGAAACAAGTGAAGCCAACTTGTATGCTCCCTTTAGAAGCAAACTTTCATGTTGAAGTTGCGGGTCAATGATCTTTCCCAAATGCCCCTCATCTGTTAGCAATGGAATAGCCCATTTCACCAATTTTTGCATTCCCTTCGGTCTGTTAACATCGTACACCTTCATCCCTGTTAGTAATTCCAGCAGTACCACTCCAAAAGCATATATCTCGCTCTTTACTCCAAAACCTGACAAAGTGAGCTTTTATTGGTCATCCATTGATGCATGCACAACTAGCTACGCTTTTTAGAGAATATAAATAAAACATGTTCATACCAGTTTCACCATGATTACTTATAATAATATCACAATTCACAAGTACCATCAAACTTTGCATCTACTTGGTAACGAAACCACTCACGGGCAGCATAAGGTGCGTCTTTTTGGAACGAGTATGAACCATGAGCTACAAATGAGTTTTCCACCTCAAAATCCCAAAGCCGAACATTATAATACTGAAAGGTATACGAAATGTATATGATGTTGGCATCGAATTTAATCAAGAATCATAAGTCTTAAAAGTATAAGGACCATATATGTATTATAGATAGTTATTAACTGTATTTATGTAAAAGTAGGATAGGATATAACGTTTCATAGATAACTCTTGGATAGAGTCACATCGGTTCAATGACACCGATTGACATAGTACATATACTGATGAATTGTAAACGTTTTAGTGTGTGGAATATATTAATAAAGTGTCGTTTACATAAAGTTCCCACCTTCTCTCTGTTGTTATACCGAATCCCTGCACAGATGTGCATACTCATACTCATACATGATTCATCCATGATTGATCCAAGATCCGAAGGGACAATAAATGGTATCAGAGCACATGGTTAACGTGGATCGATCATTGCAAGTCCAGGAAGTTTTATCGCCTATGAAGAACAAGGAAAACCCAGAAAAACAGCGCATGAAGAAAATTATGAAGATGACCCAGATTTGGCAGAAGCGCAAGTAGAAAGAAGAACAAGAAGAAGGTCATGTTATTTGCAAGATAGTACGTTCCAGAAAAGAGATGTCTTACGCATATGGCAGGAATAAGACACAGCAAGAAATGGTTACCATAACGCTGCAATACGAGAAGCCAAAAGTAGAAGTGGGTGAAGCATGCAAAAGTTGATGTCAAGGACCGCCAGGCTTGAAGGATGTGGACAGGGTCTACATAGGATGGAGCAGTTATGGAACACAACAACAAGTAATGGACATGATAGGTAGGATGGATCACATGAAGATGACAAGAACAAGGACGATGATCCATGGAACGATAAAAAGCAAGTGAACATGAAAGACCAGACATGACAAAGGCGATCAAATACAGAAAAATAAAGGAAGAAGCAAGGCTGCAATTAGGATGAACAAGAACAGAGTGAAGATTATGAAGAAGATTATGATGTCTTGATTAGGGGAGTGAATGTTGGCATCGAATTTAATCAAGAATCATAAGTCTTAAAAGTATAAGGACCATATATGTATTATAGATAGTTATTAACTGTATTTATGTAAAAGTAGGATAGGATATAACGTTTCATAGATAACTCTTGGATAGAGTCACATCGGTTCAATGACACCGATTGACATAGTATATATATACTGATGAATTGTAAACGTTTTAGTGTGTGGAATATATTAATAAAGTGTCGTTTACATAAAGTTCCCACCCTCTCTCTGTTGTTATACCGAGTCCCTGCACAGATGTGCATACTCATACTCATACATGATTCATCCATGATTTATCCAAGATCCGAAGGGACAATATATGAAACTGATGTTGCATAATAGCTTGCACTGATATGAAAAATTCAAGCATGTCGAAGGCAGTCTAATTTACCATGTCCACCAATATACATGTGCTCTTAAATTGGGTATATGCTGGATGCTGCCTCTTATGCAAGAAAGACAGGCCATTAGCTGCTCCTACTGCTATTTTCAATCGTGCAACCCAAGAAAGTGAACTTGTACCAGGGCCTGCATATATATTAAAATATGTTTTATGCCACAATGACTTGATCACAACCAACTTATTGCTACAAAGTTATTCCTAAGAGCATGCACAACTAGGGGTGCTCACGGTACAAAAACCGGACCGGACCGACAAACACCGGACCGGACCGAGACTGAATCCGGCAAAAATCCTAGACCGAGACCGGACCGAATGTGGTCGGTCCGGTCTCGGTCCAAATAGGCTAAATGTCCGGGTTTTAAGCCGGACCGGACCGGACCGATCCAAACCAAGACCGAAATTATGAAAATCCCTAGACCGAAACCGGACCGAATCCGGTCCGGTCCGGTCCATCCGGTCCATTTGCTCACCTTTATGCACAACCATAACACAGAGTTAAATTTTAACACAGTGCTCATCAGCTTTAACCTTTTCACCTTAACTCACAGAAAAACACCCACAATCATAACTCAACCTTAACTCAAATATTTTGGGCCCCACTTTTATCATTTTTTCCAATTATTTAAACAAAATACAAATTAAAATAAATTACATTTTTATTCAAACAAATAACTAAAAATAAAAAAATTATTTACTTAAAAAAATTTGTATAAGCCCAGACCAAACTGTAAATACAGAAAACCTTAAGGACTAAAAGAAGCAAAACAAATAAGCACACACAACCCTTCTTCTACCTCTCGACACACACCTGCACACACACACCAAATCACAGGGCCGTCTCGTGAATTTCGGTGCCCTGTGCCATGACAACATGGAGGCTCCACTAAACACCAAAAGTAAAAATAAAAATAAAAATATCCATTGCGTGTATTCTCAATTTAGGTGCCATGATTTCTAAAACACATAGAAACAATAACAACAATCTACAATGCTACTTTTTTTTACGAAAGAAGTAAATGACTAATCCAATTAATGAGTAGCTAAACACTTCACGATTAAACATTTAAATTGAAACATAAAAGATTAAAAAAAGTGTATTATATAAAACAAAAAGGGAAAATAATAAAAAAATAAATTGAACTTGACATTTTTTACCATTGTATGTTGCCAACTAATTTTTTTACCATTGTAACACAAAACTTGACATTTTTTGTCATTGCATGTAAAAATTGTCGCATCGTTAGTCCTTTACACTTAAAATTCCGTTTTCATCCGATTTTATACGTTTTCATCCGTTTTTGTCTAATTTTACACGTTTTCTTCCGATTTTTTTTCGTTTTCGCCCGTTTTTTTACGTTTACGCCCGTTTTTTTACGTTTTCTTCCCTTTTTAACGTTTTCGCCTATTTTTTACGTTTTCGACCGTTTTTTTACGTTTTCGTCAGTTTTTTTACGTTTTCAACCGGTTTTTTACGTCTTCTTTCGTTTTTTTACCGTTTCGCCCGTTTTTTTACGTTTTCGCCCCTTTTTTTACGTTTACGCCCGTTTTTTTACGTTTTCGCCAGGTTTTAACGTTTTCTTCCGTATTTTTTACGTTTTCGTCCGTTTTTTAATATTTACGCCCGTTTTTTTACGTTTTTGTCGATTTTTTTACGTTTACGCACGTTTTTACGTTTTCGCCCAGTTTTTACGTTTTCTTCCATTTTTTAACCGTTTCGTCTATTTTTTTTTACGTTTACGCCCGTTTTTTTAATGTTTTCACCCGGTTTTTTATGTTTTCTTCCATCTCTTAACAATTTTTTTACGTTTTTGTCCATTTTTTTACGTTTCTGCCCGATTTTTTATGTTTTCGTCCGTTTTTTATGTTTACGCCCGTTTTTTTAAGTTTTCACATGGTTTTTTACGTTTTCACCCATTTGTTTTATGTTTTCGTCCATTTTCTTCGTTTTCTTCCGTTTTTTAACGTTTACACCCATTTTTTTACGTTTTCACCCGGTTTTTTTTTTCATTTTCTTCCGTTTTTTTACGTTTTCGCCTATTTTTTTACGTTTTCGGCCATTTTTTACGTTTTTGTCCATTTTTTACGTTTACGCCCGTTTTTTTACGTTTTCACCTGGTTTTTTACGTTTTCTTCCGTTTTTTTACATTTTGCCCAGTTTTTTACGTTTTCGTTTGATTTTTTACGTTTTCGTCCGTTTTTTATGTTTACGCCCGTTTTTTTTAAGTTTTCACCCGGTTTCTTACGTTTTCACCCATTTGTTTTATGTTTTCATCCATTCTTTTCAATTTCCTCCACTTTTTTAACGTTTACACCCATTTTTTTTACGTTTTCACCCGGTTTTTACGTTTTCTTCCGGTTTTATGTTTTTTTGTTTTCGTCGGTTTTCGCTTTTGTTTTCTTCCGGTTTTTACGTTTTTCATTTCGTTTTCGTTTTCGTAAACATAAAACACGGAAGAAAACGTAAAAACCGGGAAAAAAATGTAAAAAAACGGGCAAAAACATAAAAAACGGACGAAAACGTAAAAAAATGGACGAAAACGTAAAAAAAAATGGGAAAAAAATGTAAAAAAAAACGGAAGAAAACGTAAAAAACCAGGTGAAAACGTAAAAAAAACGGGCATAAACAGAAAAAACGGACAAAAACGTAAAAAAAGGGCCGAAAACGTAAAAAAATAGGCGAAAACGTAAAAAAATGTAAAAAAAAACGGGTGAAAACGTAAAAAAACAGGCGTAAACATAAAAAAACGAAGAAAACGTAAAAAACCGGGTGAAACCTTTAAAAAACCGGCGTAAACGTAAAAAAATGGATGAAAACGTAAAAAAAAAGGGAAGAAAACGTAAAAATCGGGCGAAAACGTAAAAAAACAGGCGTAAACGTAAAAAAACGGACAAAAACGTAAAAAAACGGGCGATAACGTTAAAAAATGGACGAAAACGTAAAAAAGACAGAAGATAACATAAAAACCTGGCGAAAACGTAAAAAAACAGGCGTATACGTAAAAAAAACGGCAAAAACGTAAAAAAACGGAAGAAAACGTAAAACACCGGTTGAAAACGTAAAAAAACGGGCGTAAACGTAAAAAAACGGATGAAAACGTAAAAAAAATTGGCGAAAACGTAAAAAACGGAAGAAAACTTAAAAAAACCGGGTGAAAACGTCAAAAAAAAAACGGGCGTAAACGTAAAAAAACAGACGAAAACAAAAAAAAAACCGGAAGAAAACGTGTAAAATCGGGCAAAAACGTAAGAAAACGGATGAAAACGTGTAAAATAGGAAGAAAACGGAATTTTAAGTTATTTACTAACGACCGTTAGTGTAAAGGACTAACGATGCGACAGTTTTTACATACAATGACAAAAAATGTCAAGTTTTGTGTTACAATGGTAAAAAAAATAGTTGGCAACATACAATGGTAAAAAGTGTCAAGTTCAATGTATTTTTTTTTATCATTTTCCCAAACAAAAATCATAATATAAAAGTTAAGTTTGAAACATTACCTGAGCGATTAATGGCAAAAGTACTACAAATTGAAGAAAATAGGATCGATCGTAATTTGTAAAATAATATTGCCGCAATATATAATGGCAATACGTATCTCTCCAAACTGCTATTGGTTTTTAGGGCCGTTTGTTTTATAAGCGGGATTGGAATTGGATTTTGATTTGGGAAAGGTTTAAAAATTTAGGCTTGATTTGATTAAAAAATAGGAGAGAGAAAATATATTATTATATATAAATAATTTCATTTATAAATTTATATTATATTAAAAAATACAATTAAAAAAAAGAAATAAATAAAAGTATAATATAATGAACGAAGTACATCATTTTGTGAGTCATAAAAATTTTGGCCCCACAGGTTATCTCCATAACCCACAAAAATGCTAAGATTGCAAACAGTGAAAAATAGTACTTGTCAGATGGGATTCAAAGAATGTATTGCTCAACCAAACAATTTTTTTTTATAGTGACACCCTCACCTTTCATTCAACGCCGCCCAACCAAACGGGCTCTTATTTATCTAATGGGACAGGTTCTGTTAATATATACTATTGGGATTTGGGCCTCAGGCCTTATTGGGCCCATAGCCCGCTTGGTTCAAAGTGGAGAAAGAAAAAAAGAAAGGAAATGCAAAGGAATGAGTGAGGTGGGTAATCAATACCTTACCATCCCCCTCCCCCCCAATTTACTCTATAATGGTTGATTACCCACTTTGGGGTAATCAATCTCTTTTCACTCCCTTACCAAGCACAATATAATGAAGGAGGGTGGCCCTTTTGAATACCTTACCCATTCCCCACCCCCTTTAAACCCCCCACCAAGCACGTTCCTCAATCTCTTATATATGATATAAAACACTACACATATTTATAATAAACGAATCCAAATTTTGGTGGCCCTATTTGGTTGGTGGCCCTGTGCCAATGCACGTGTCGCAACCCTTTACAGTCGGGCCACACTAGCTAGTGTTGGTAGGTTCTGTAATATGTATCCAATTTGTGAGAATATGCAACTCCTGATTGATCAAATTAAAATCTCTAAAATTAAAAGATATTAGTATCTAAAAATAGAAGTTTATCTAAACTTGTGTCAGAAATTATCTCGTAAGCGCAAGACAATTCTTGCTCATTCAAGCAATACCCCAAGAGTTTGACAAGATTTGGATGATATAATTCTTCATGTTTAAGATGCAGCTGCACACCCAAATTTCAGTTACTTAATGAGCTTGTATCAGGAAAACATGAAAGAAAATATTAAATTCATTTGTTTCCAATGTAAGTCCAACATGATCAGTTCCTATATTGATGTGAGGTGTCTATCTAAAGTACCTCTGACTTTCCGATGTATCTCTTCCTAACCTCAGTCATGCGCGCGGTACCGTCTACGGCACATGGGATGCTCAAATTCCCAGTAGGCGGAGGTATTGTCACCCTCTACAATACCGCGGTGTCACCTAAAGAATGCAACACGGTGACGAGTGAAACGGAGAGTATCCCAGAACAGCGCGCAACTAAAGTGCCAAACCTAAAGGTCGCAATTCACCCTGACTACCTAGATCAAGAGGTATCAATTGGAGGTCGCTGTCTGACAAAGGCAGAGCGGCTGTGTGCGCACTCTTGCAAAGGAACCTAGATATCTTTGCGTGGGAACCAAAGCACATGACTGAAGTGTCACAATCTATCACAGATCACAAGCTAAAAATCTGACAAGGATATCCTCCAATACGGCAGAAAAAGCGCGGCCAGGCTCTAAATCGCGCAAAAGCCATCCTTGAGGAAGTACACAAGCTTGTAGACGCAGGCATCATGCGGGAAGTCTATTACCATGACTGACTTTCCTATCCAGTGATGGTAAAAAAGAGCGATGGCAGCTGGAGAATGTGCGTAGACTTCACTAATCTTAACAAAGTGACTCCTCCTAAACTAACCAGTCAACTGGGTGCGGTCAATAGGTCAACCCAGGAGAGAGTGCAAGATAACCGGTTAAGAATAGGGTTTCCCCGGGTCGTTATGTCCCGACGAGGTGTGATGGTAATCAAACGGATTTGTGATCGGGTGAATTGAACAGAAGGGTAATGAGTTTGATTATTAGGTATTGTGAATCAGAAACGTAAAGTAACAAATTATAAAACGTATAAGAAACTAAAAACAAACGATTTAATTAGAAACCGTATAAGTGCGCGAAAGAAAAAAGTGAATACTAAACAAGACTAGATCTATGGGCATAAAAATAATTTCCTATGTACTAAATGGCAAACGAAGGTTTTTAAGAAAAATTAATTATAAGATTAAAATTATAATTACTATTAATTAAATCCTAATTAATACTAAATCTTTTCAAATGAATCTAAAACTTTTTTAGCAAATACTACAACTAATTATTAATCTAAGAAAAATCCTAGAGGGGGGGGGGGGGGCACAGTGTAAAAATAAGCCAGAAATAAGCAAACAAGAACTGATTATGGTTAAATAAGGAAACGAAAAAATGAAAGGCTAAATATTATATTGTGCGAAGTACACCCAAAGAAAACCCAAGGGCAGATGGTATGGTGCGTTTGATTGTAAGCAAGAGGTCCAGGGGTCGAATCCTAGCACTATCACTTTTTTGCAAATCATTTACTAATTCAGCTAACTCTCTTTTGCACAACACTTTAACAATAACTATGTACTACTTTTGTGAAGGTTTCTTGGATGAAAAGTTTTGAAATAAACTTGTACAATATTAAAAATCAAACAGTTATGAGTGTATGCTTAAAGTGATATCAACGAAACTTGCTATTATCACAGTACTAATAAGCTTACATAATGTAAATTACAGGATGAAACAAAGTCAAACATACATAAACACAATCTTTAAATGAGCCAATCACTCCAATTATCAAAAAGTGCCGAATAGAGACACATAAAATTGCAACAAATGGAGTACCAAGTTGACATGGTATTACAGAGACTAGCAACTATCACACTAATTTTCAAACTAAAATAATCAAAACACAAGCTTAGACCATGGCGAGCATGAACTTACATAACTTCAAACTATCATCCTAACAACAATTAATGAACAAGAATCCCATAGGAACATGAAATCAACAAAGTTTAGCAACTACTGATTAGCAGCAGACATGTGAACTAAGGGGTCACTTTGTGGGCTAAAAATGAGCAAGCAACAAGCCGTAATTACAAACTAAAACTAGATTCAAGGAGACAGTGGTTCTAGCTCTCCAAAACACTAAACATTAAACTCAGGGATTGAACCAGTTAGAGTCAAAGAAAAACAGACCAAAAGTGAGAAAAAACTAGGTGCAGGGGAACACATGGCCAAACAGGTAACCTACAGGCTGATTTTTATTGAGCAAATCAGTTTCAACTTCAATTTTTCTTTTTGATTCTGAATAACAAACTACCAAAGTACACAAAACAACAACATTATTTCACTTCTGGGCTAGAAGAAATCCTACAAGTGATCTCAAAATCTGTCTCATTTTATTGAACATAGGAGTTTTTGCTTTTCATGGTCTTCTAAAACTTGACTGATATCAGATCCTAGATTATTACAAGAGAGGTTATTAGTTATGCCGAAACTAATCTGGGCTATTTTAAAAACCTAGTGTAATGAGTATACAAACAGGGAACGGATATGAGGAATCAAAGCAAATCTTGATTTTTATCTGAAGGGTGTGTAGTTTGATTCACTAGTTACCTTATCTGTATATAGAGAAAACTATATTAACTAACAACAACACATAACTCAAGTTGGAACTCATACAAACACCTTAACCAAAAAATGACTTAAAAACTATTATGACAAATTAATTAAGCAATTTAAGAGTTAAGTGATGAATCTAACGAGTGAGCTAGAATTAGGCTAAAAATAAACTTAAGCAAATAGAAACAAACAACTAATAATAACAATAAAAACAAAACATTCAATATTAGAACGAAACACTAAAAAGTATAAAGCAAAAACTTGAAAACCTTCGATACCTATCTGAACAAGGGAGGATGGAGACTGTTCCAAGCTCATCTTCTTTCCTTTTCTAGAAATCATCTAGAAAAACAGTGGAAAATAAACAAGGACTTTACTAAAGCTTTAAACTCTTATTAAAACGGAAAGCTGGTTACAAAGTTTGAGTTAACAACTGAAGAACTTGAATTTTAAAAACTGATTACCAGGTTAATACTAGAAACTACAAATTACAGCATACTTAAAGATATAAAAAAGAAGGCATAAACATTACATAAAACTTAACTGCCCTTCAAGGCTTACATAGATTCCTATTTATACTAAGACACCAACTAGGGGTCTTTACTTGTGTGCTTCCTTTGTGGGAGAAAACATCATCAGGCACTGTTTGTGTTTCTTTTGAACTTATCCCCACCATTGAATTGAGCCAGGAATTAATCACAACCTTTCGAGTTAAATTTGGCGCCAAAGTAAGTGTGGATTGCCAGCATGGAAAAGTGTCAGAGGGATGTGGGAACAATATGGAGGCTGGAGCAGGAGTATTGGGGATAAGGGAGGAGACATGATACTTGGAGGATGTGGGATATGTTGGATTTGTTTAGGAGGGTGTGGAGGATTTGTCTGGCTCGATATGTTCTGGGAAAAGGTGAAGGAAATGGAGGTGTTTGGGTTTTATTAAAACTAGGGTGGTATGGAGTGGGCCAATAGATTGGGCCTAGGTGTATGGATTGAATTTGTTTAAGGTTTAATATCACAGAACACTTCCAATACATCCCAGGGTTGACTCGACTTTTCTTTAATATCACAGTTGCATAATTGAGTCGATAAAAA
Source organism: Artemisia argyi (assembly GCA_030686995.1). Classification (NCBI taxonomy): domain Eukaryota; kingdom Viridiplantae; phylum Streptophyta; class Magnoliopsida; order Asterales; family Asteraceae; genus Artemisia; species Artemisia argyi. The sequence continues at coordinate 43,202,163 of CM060709.1, read as the reverse complement.
ACGCATATTTTCGCTCAGAATTGCATGTTTTCGCCCAGAATTCAATTCCTTCGTACCTGAGATGCATAAAAACACGAAACCAAAGATATCTATATTGTTTTTGGCCTTTTTTGTATTTTTACGAATCCAAAATGGTGGTGAAATGATGAGTATTTGCATACTCATCACAAAGCATGTCCACAAGACTGTTACCCGCTACCAGAGATAGACTGGAAGGTAGAATCTTTGTGCGGATACACCTTTAAATGCTTCCTAGACGCATACAAAGGGTACCACCAAATTCAGATGACTGAGGAAGACGAAGAGAAAACAGCCTTCCACACAAGTCAAGGGGTCTATTGTTACACAAAAATGCCCTTTGGCCTAAAGAACGCGGGAGCAACATACCAGCGGTTGGTGGACAACGCGTTTGAGAAGCAAGTAGGTCGCAACCTGGAGGTTTATGTCGATGACCTTGTCATAAAGAATTATACCGAAGAAGAATTGGTGCGCGATATTGAGGAAACATTCAAAACACTGGGGAGGATCAACATGAAGTTAAATCCCAATAAGTGCACTTTTGGCGCTACAGAAGGCATGTTTCTTGGATATTTGATAGAGCCTGATGGCATTAAGCCCTGCCCAGAAAAGACAAAAGCTGTCATCCAACTCCCTTCACCACGCACACTGAAAGAAGTCTAGTCATTAAATGGAAAATTAGCAGGGCTAAATCGATTCTTGTCCAAATCAGCAGATAAGTCACTCCCTCTCTTTAAGACACTCACGAAGTGTACAAAAAATGAGATTTTCGTTGGACTGTGGAAGCGGAAGAAGCTTTTCAACAGCTTAAGCAACATATAGCAGCACTTCCCACACTTGTCGCACCCTGACCAGGGGAATAATTGATCATGTACTTGTCCGCAACTCATGGAGCAGTCAGCGCGGTGCTATTGACAGATAGGAACTCCGTTCAAACACCAGTATACTTTGTAAGCAAAGCACTCAAGAAGACAGAGACTAACTATACCGCTATGGAAAAGCTGGTCCTAGCTTTAGTATTCGCAGCAAAAAGACTGTGCAGATACTTTCAAGCACACCCAATAGCAGTGATTACGGACCAACCTATCAAATAAGTTATCTCTAAATCCAACGCATCAGGGCGGCTACAAAAATGGAGTGTGTTATTGAGCGAGTATAACATCTCTTATAGACCACGCACTGCGATTAAGGGGCAGATATTAGCCGACTTCATTATTAAGAAACCAGATACTGATACTCTACCTTCAAAAAGCGAGGTAGAACTACAAGAGCCATGGGTTCTATTCACGGACGGATCCTCGTACGGGATGGGTCAGGCGCAGGCCTTATCCTCACCAACCCAGAAAGAATGGAATTCACTTACGCACTGCGTTTTGAATTCACAGCCATAAACAATAAGGCAGAATATGAAACCCTACTTGCTGATTACGCATTACAACTCAAATAGGTGTACGCAACCTAGAAGCAAATGTCGATTCCTGATTAGTCGCCAATCATGTGTTGGGCGACTATGTGGCTAAGGAGGATAACATGGTCCAATACCTCGACAAGACCAAGTCCCTAATCTAGGGCTGTGACAGGTTCACCATCAAGCAAGTTCCTAGAAGAGAAAACAGGAAAGCAGATGCACTAAGCAAAATTGCATCTACAAGCTTCACGCACCTGTCAAAACAGGTATTGGTGGAGACCTTGAAGAACAAATCCATCTTAGAGATGGAGATATCCACGGTGATAGAAGAGCAGGATCCTACTTGGATGACACCTATCATCGAATTCATAAGCAAGGGGATATTACCCCAGGAACAGAAGGACGCTCGACGGATACGTCGCACAGCACAGAGGTTCGAACTTTGAGATGGTATCATATATCGACGTTCATTCCTACAATCATGGCTTCGGTGCGTTGGACCTCTTCAGGCAGATTACGTACTCCGAGAGATCCACGCTGGTTCATGCAGTATGCACTCAGGACCACGGTCTGTTGTAGCACGAGCCTTGCGGTCAGGATACTATTGGCCTACTATGCATTGCGATGCGCGGGACATGATAAAGAGATGCAGCGACTGCCAAGTCCACAGACCCATCCCGCGCCGACCACAGCAAGAGCTGACACCTATCACCTCACCATGGACATTCTATAAATAGGGTATTGATATTGCAGGCCCTTTCCCTGTTGCAGCAGGGGGACTAAAGTTTCTCATCGTGGCTATAGACTACTTCACCAAGTGGATTGAGGCAAAGGCAGTAGCAACAATCACAGGCAATCAGGTTAAACGCTTTGTGTGGGAAACCATTGTATGCCGCTTTGGCCTACCTGGAGAAATTATTTCGGATAACGGAAAATAATTCTGTGAGAACCCGTTCAAAGACTGGTGCGCGCAGCTTAATGTCACACAATACTTCACGCCAGTTAAACACCCACAAACCAATGGTCTGGTTGAACGCGCGAATCGTAGCCTAGGAGAAAGAATAAAAGCGCGTCTTGACAAACACAAAGGAAGATGGGTGGATGAATTGTCGCATGTTTTATGGGCGCACCGCACGACAATCAAAGTCAGCACGGGAGATACACCATTCTCTCTTGTCTATGGGACAGAAGCTGTCATACCAGCCGAGATTGGGATGACAACTATTCGTACAGCGGAAGTCAATGTTACAGCCAATGACGAAGAGCGACGTATAGATTTGGATCTATTGGAAGAAAGGCGCGAGCGTGCAGCCATATGTGAGGCAAGAGCTAAGTCAAAGATGAAGGGGTACTATGATGCCAAAGTCAGAAACACTTCCTTCAGGCCAAGAGACTTTGTATACCGCACCAATGATGCAAGCCACGCAGAAGATACGGGAAAGCTTGGACAAAATGGGAAGGACCCTACGAGGTCACAAAAGCATTAGGCAGAGGCGCATACAAGCTGCTTGATATGGATGGCCATGAGCTAGCAAGCACTTGGAATATTTGCAATCTCAAGAGATTCTATCTTTAGGAAAGGCTACGGCCCACGCACAAACACCTCCGCACTTCAGTAAGTGCTCAATGATGAGGCGAAAAATGAACCACTTTTAGGGGGTCATTTAAGCCCAGAATTGAATTTATTTGATCAAATATTGCCCTAAATCGTTCCTTTTGTGATTTTAGGTACTTTGGGAGTGAAATCTGGAAAAGGAAGCAATTCGGACATTTTTGTAGCATAAAAGTGAAGAAAACACCAAAGACTTAATTTTCCAAGCTGAGAACAGTACCTGACGGCGTCAAGAGGAAAACCCTGACGGCGTCAAGAGTAAAAGTGGTGACGACCCAGTGCAAACCTGACGGTGTCACAACAAGGGCGTCAAGAGTTAATTTGGTGACGGCCTGCATAAGGTGTATACATGACGGCGTCAGACCCAGATCTAGACAGTCCGAGGAACTATTTGGCGGCAAGATGACGGCGTCAGACCTTTGTTCTTGACGTCGTCACCTTCTAAACTCTATATATAGTTTTCTATTTTTCATTCATTAGAGAGGAACTTGTGTGGAGAAACCTAGGGCCGAACTTTGTAAACCCTAGCTCGTATTTTACAGTATTTTCAAGGGTTTTTACCCCTTGAATCCTTTCATATTCAATTGAGATAAGTCTTCTCTTTAATTCAATCAATATGTCTATGTGTTGGTTGACTATATCTTGTGCTTGTCCTGATTTCAACATGCTAGGCTAGATCTATCTTGTGTTTGCTTGGATCTAATGAAACCTAGATGTTAATTATGTGTTGATTACTTGTTTATGGTTGTATTGGATGAATGATTTCAATGTTAGGCTTAAGAAAACTGGCAGATCTCCATTGTGTAACATGCTTGAACATCTTAGGAAACATGAACCGATGTGTACTAGGTTTTATTGGTTGTATTTAATGCATGAGTAAATTCTAATGATCCCATGTTAGGAGCTTCTTAGCCGGCTCGACATAGGAGTGAAGTAGGCACTCATAGGATTGGGGAAGTAAGTACGCCACCCCATGAATGGTATTAAGGAATACAATCCGTCATCTACACAACTATAACAAGCAATTAACGTGTAAAAGATATCTAGGGAGTAGTGAAATCTAAGTAAACACAATTCTCCCACATATTGCTCACAACTCTAGTTTAATATAGTTTATTTTTATTTTTAGTATTTTATTTTGATTGCATCTTTAGTATTGGGTTAGTTGAATAGCAACTAATTCCGCCCAACTCCTTCAAAACCGAGATTTTTACTTGCTTTCTAAAAAATATAAAAATACAAAAAGAATCATCCTTCATCTCTAGACCTAGTCTTTAGGTTTTCTAATCCTAGCGACACTATTCCTAGCTGAATGATCAATCCCCCGGTACTTGTCATTATACTATACTACATCGATCAGGTACACTGCCTGGTGGGGGTTGTAAGCTTCTCGAGATCCCTCGAGAGGTAAAGCCTGGTGCAATCCCTACGCATCAAGTTTTTGGCGCCGTTGCCGGGGAAATAGTTATTGTCTAGGTTAGAATTTCTTTCTATTAGGTCTACTTGCTAGATTCCTTTCTAGTAATATTTCATTTTTATTTTTAGGTTTTCTTTAGTCTATCTTTTTCTTTGTGTGTTTGTTCGTAATTTTCATTGACTATTCTGTTCACCATTATGGAGAACGCGAATCCACCATACTACCGACCACAAAATTCACCCACTCCTAATGACATCTTGATGTTTAAACAACATGAGGATGAACCTATCTATGATGCATGGGCTCGTTTTAAATATTTACTCCAGAAAGTCCCTCATCATAATTTTGATCTGTGGTCCCAAATTGAAATATTTTACCATCGTGTCGACCACTATACCAAAATGGACATTGACCATGCCGCAAATGGGGACCTTTGGGGATTAAGTGTTAATGAAGCATGGGAAACCATAGAGAATTATGCCATACTTGCCAAAAAAATGGACAACCCGACAAACGTTGTTACGGATCAATTGATAGCAAGTTTAAGGGAACAAGCAAGAAGATTGTTTGGGGATAAGCGTATAGATGAGATAACTGGGTGCACGGAGTGGTTTGATTTCACCACAATACAAGCTGAGCACATTGGTAATCTTGATGTGATGGAGGATGTAGCCGAACATGATCACATTGATCAAAAAGACCTAGGTTTTATGATCGATGATGATGAATCTCAAGAAACACATGATGAATCTTTTGGGCAATTTGTATATAGCAACCAGAATATTGAGGATGATCCTTATGATTCGGATATAGAAGTTGAGATGCCTAGAGAAGTACGTGAGATACTTGGTAAATGTTAGGGTTAGATTATAATAAAACACATGTTGAGGATATAGGTGATCTTGACACAAGGAATGATGAAGTAGAAAATCTAAGCCCACCAAGTACCCCACAAATCCTACCATCCTTTGAGGCACACACACCGCCTGTGACTTACCGGGAAGAAGTAGAAGAAATTTTAGGAATCCCGATGGAGGTAGAACCCTTGTACCAAACACCACTAGAGGATATAGGTTTGAATACTTATAATGATAACCTTACTCTTAGTTCTAGGGAAGTTCCTAGTTTTGATGAACCGGAGCCTCAACCAAAACCGTTACCTAATCTTCCATCCTTGGATGAAAATTTAGGAATTGAAATAGGTTCCGATCCACCCATCAAACCATATAGTCCGGGAAGGCTTAGGATAAAGGTAGTGGACTCTAAGCCTTGTAGAGAGGAAGCCAATAGAGGAGTGGAAAATGACCTTACATGCTTACATCACCCATTTATGATTGATCACAAGACACATTATGGGTTTAAACCGGGTTTATTAGGTCAAGATGGATTCCCAACTACGAGTCTCTTGAAGTTGATAGAAAATGATCCCTTTCTAGGAGAAAATCTTAATCCACCCATTAACCCGATTGAATTAGGTAAGGTTATGATGATAGGAGCACACCCCTTTGAGCATATAATTCATCCACCACTCTTTCCTCACGTGGCGTACTTCCACCGAGAAGGTGTGTATCGCTACTTCCACCCGCACTTAATTCTAAGTGTAGGGAAAACCTCCCCTATTTCCTTTAAATAAGGTAGAGTCAGGCTCGTGACTCGAACAAAAACAAGCGCTTCTTGGGTGGCAACCCATGTTTTGTGTGATTTTTATTTTGTTTGTTTGTTATTTGCTTCCGTATGCATGCTTTATTTTTATTGTTGGTAGATCATGTTTCTAAACTAAATAGTGGAAATACTTTACTTTGTTGTTTGGCCTAGTCTTAACTTCACCCAAAGGTATTTTTGCAAAAGATAAGTGTAAGGGGAAACCCCAAATATGTTTTTAAGAAACAAAACCGATCATGATTCTCCACAATATTAAGTGAACATGTATATTCGTATTTGTTAGAGTCAAATGCTTGTATCGAGTCATAATGATGTTTTGCAGGATTTTCCAGGAAGTAGGACCAAGTTTTTCCAGAAATTTTCCGGAAACTTAACATAAGAATTTCTGCAGGTCACTTCTGACGGCATCACGAGTTTACTCTTGACGGCGTCACGTGTAAAAATCTGGAAATTTTACCAGTTTTGTTTTTCTAACGGAGTCTTAAAGTTTTTGTTGAAGTATTAGTTTTATAATCTCCAGGAAATCTGCAAACATCATTCCACAAGCATTATATCTTATTTTGTTTTCTAGGATTTATTAGTATATATAGATTGCCGCCGATTTTATGCGAGATTGCCTTGTCTGTTTTCTCAGGTTTTACAGGTTATGTATGACAAGAAGATGATTATTTTTCTGGAAGGGAAGCTTTGATTGTTCATTTTCTTGAAGGAAGATATAACCTGACCACCTTATTATCCATACCGAGCGAATCATGGGAGTATTTGATTTCATTTGTTTTACTTATGTCACTTTTACATTCTTTACTTGAACATTGGGGACAATGTTCATCCTAAGTGTAAGGGGAGGGTAAAATGATGATACCTTACAGATACACTTTCGCTTGAGTTTGTTTGTTTGATGGTAGATGTGTAATAAAACTATGAGAAATACTTATTAGTGTAATTTTAGCGCCAAATTTAAATTTTTTTACAACATTTAGGAGTGAAACTTTAGCCATAGCAAGCGTCTCATGGATAGGAGATTGTATGACTAGCACAAAACCGTATCATTCAGAAAAATTTTCCACCCAAATATATGAGGTTCGCCTTTAGATTTGATAGGAAAAGCATTTACTATTAGTGCTTATGAGTGTACCGGTAGCATTTAGATTCTAGAACTTGCGTTAGTGATGCATCCCGAGACCGCTAGTGAGACTACATTCGTGTAGTAAGATTTACTACATGAAAAGAGGCATTAGGATCACCCTTGTGTTAAACCCGTATCATAATTACTTGACCATTAAAGTCATATTACTTGGCTAGTTAAGTCAACTAATTTTTCCCACACCCTTAGCGTTGTACTCATTTTTAGTACACGAAACCCCTAGTACACCCCTTCGAGCCTATCTTTTCGTTTCTAACTTTAAGCATTTTACTTAAAGGAAGAATTTGTTACACCCCACTTAAATGTACACCCAAATCGCCTTAGCCTTCCGTGTATGCACTCATCTTTAGTGCATTATTGTTATTTGTTAAACCCTAAGTTAATTATCTAATTGATTACATGGTTGCTAAGTCGAGTCATATCCTTGTACATATTGTTTTGGGACGATTGGGACTCGTGGGTAAAGTACTTATTTTATGGAGTAATGGGGAAGAACATCTTATTATTACCCCCATATGTACGTTACTCTTAAAAGTACTCCAAGTGTTTTGATTTTCTTAATTCGAGTCATTAGATTAGTTATTTGTAAAGTATGTAAAATTCAAGTGTAAGGGGAATGTACATTCCCTATGATGTATTATTTTGGATGGTAGGGTAAGAGTGTATGCCAAAAAAAAAAAAAAAATCGAAAAATTAAGAAAAAGAAAAAAAAATAGAAAAAGAAAGAAAGAAAAAACATACGGACTACCATCCCGTTTCATTCTATGTTTATTTTATGTTTTTGTTATTTTTCATTTAAGTCGAGTCTAGTCTTGGCTTAGCAACGCCATATTGTACATGTAATTAACCAAGATTGTTAACTCGCCACCAGTAAAGACTGCCTATATCCAACAAAACCGTGTATTTCATATCCCTACACCAAACATTACAACCCTTTAAAAGACCTCTTTGATAGTTTATCCTAGGTGCTTACGCCATGTGGTGGAGGTTTGATCCTTTCCCAAGCCTATGGTAATATATTTTGCTATGACAGATAGTGAGAGATATTTTCCGTTTCCATATTGTGATATTACTTTATTACACCCGAGAGATGTGAGTATCTAAACACTATTTGTGAGGTGCTAATATATGACCTTCGTGCTTGTCTTTGGTCTTTAGTGGAACGATTATTTGTTGTAATTACTTTTATATTAGTGTTAAATGACCCCTAACTTGTATTTTGACTAGAATAAAAGCGCATTTGCTTGAGGACAAGCAAATCTCAAGTGTAAGGGTATATGATGAGGCGAAAAATGAACCACTTTTAGGGGGTCATTTAAGCCCGGAATTGAATTTATTTGATCAAATATTGCCCTAAATCGTTCCTTTTGTGATTTTAGGTACTTTGGGAGTGAAATCTGGAAAAGGAAGCAATTCGGACGTTTTTTGAGCATAAAAGTGAAGAAAATGCCAAAGACTTAATTTTCCAAGCTGAGAACAGTACCTAACGGCGTCAAGAGGAAAACCCTGACGGCGTCAAGAGTAAAAGTGTTGACGACCCAGTGCAAACCTGACGGCGTCACAACAAGGGCGTCAATTGTTAATTTGGTGACGGCTTGCATAAGGTGTATACATGACGGCGTCAGACCCAGATCTAGGCAGTCCGAGGAACTATTTGGCGGCAAGATGACGGCGTCAGACCTTTGTTCTTGACGCCGTCACCTTCTAAACTTTATATATAGTTTTCTATTTTTCATTCATTAGAGAGGAACTTGTGTGGAGAAACCTAGGGCCGAACTTTGTAAACCCTAGCTCGTATTTTACAGTATTTTCAAGGGTTTTCACCCCTTGAATCCTTTCTTGTTCAATTAAGATAAGTCTTCTCTTTAATTCAATCAATATGTATATGTGTTGGTTGACTATATCTTGTGCTTGTCTTGATTTCAACATGCTAAGCTAGATCTATCTTGTGTTTGCTTGGATCTAATGAAACCTAGATGTTAATTATGTGTTGATTACTTGTTTCTGGTTGTATTGGATGAATGATTTCAATGTTAGGCTTAAGAAAACTAGCAGATCTCCATTGTGTAACATGCTTGAACGTCTTAGGAAACATGAACCGATGTGTACTAGGTTTTATTGTTTGTATTTAATGCATGAGTAAATTCTAATGATCCCATGTTAGGAGCTTCTTAGCCTGCTCGACATAGGAGTGAAGTAGGCACTCATAGGATTGGGGAAGTAAGTACGCCACCCCATGAATGGTATTAAGGAATACAATCCGTCATCCACGCAACTATAACAAGTAATTAACGTGTAAAAGATATCTAGGGAGTAGTGAAATCTAAGTAAACACAATTCTCCCACATATTGCTCACAACTCTAGTTTAATATAGTTTATTTTCATTTTTAGTATTTTATTTTGATTGCATCTTTAGTATTGGGTTAGTTGAATAGCAACTAATTCCGCCCAACTCCTTCAAAACCGAGATTTTTACTTGCTTTCTAAAAAATATAAAAATACAAAAAGAATCATCCTTCATCTCTAGACCTAGTCTTTAGGTTTTCTAATCCTAGCGACACTATTCCTAGCTGAACGATCAATCCCCCGGTACTTGTCATTATACTATACTACATCGATCAGGTACACTGCCTGATGGGGGTTGTAAGCTTCTCGAGAGGTAAAGCCTGGTGCAATCCCTACGCATCACTCAATAAATGTTCGTGTATTTACATTTTGTTTTGTTTAGGGAATTGTCTTTTCTTTTCAAAAACTTGCAATAATTAATCAAACATCGTGGTTTCTAGCTAACTCCGCGACACATTTAACTTTATTGCTTACATTTTATTTATGTCTCAATATTGTTAATTTATACTTTTGCCTACATGGCGTGCATGCATTCGTTAAGACCCACGATGGTAGAAAGGATGAGTAAACCTAATAAATAACTCGTTGAGTAAGAGGGTTGCAAACCCATCAACATTGGATCACACATCCTTGCTAAACACCTTACTCTCAAGACGTTGAAGTAAGTTTAACGTGCATCCCACAAAGGATATGCAACAACGCACACTGTGCACGTTTAACAATTTAGGAGCCAAGACTCTTGGTTCCTTGATATGGTATTTGCAGCACGCTGCAAGTTAATCCATATACTTATGAATTTTTATTCACACATATTTATTAAGTTATGAACTTAATACAATTTTTTCTAAGTACGTTTTGGTTACAATTTGACTCTTGGAAAGTCTTTCACAAAAAGACAAATAATCTAAGTACAAGATGATACAAACGTGCGTACAGAAACCAATATTATTATTCAGCTACGAGTTTTATACAAGTTATAAAATCAACATATACAACAAAAAAGATTCTATAGCAATCTACATACTGCGAGCGCGCCTATGCCCTGAGCTACTAGCTGTAGACGCTACATGTCCAGCCTTATCAAGCCTTCTCAGTAGGCTGCTATCCTCCTGCGACACTGTCGGCACGCTGACAGGAATCCCATCAGACCTGGGAAGATGGGCTGCACCAACACCGCACAAGATTGCCTTCCCTTTCACGCCCTTCTTCCGTGTAAGCCTTGAAGCATGGGCTTCCAAGGACTTCTTCAAAGACACTTCCTTCTCAAGGGCAAAGGGATTCAACATGTCGTGGGGGTGAGCAAAAATGGGCACCTGCAGGTGTGACTCATCCGGCTTCAAAAAGAAATCAGGCTGCACCTCCGCGTCTTCCGCTACGTGCCTCGCCAGAGTTAACCCCTGCATAATCACATCAATAGGGTAATCTTGGTCACACTCCAGTTGGGCGATGTGGGGAAATCGAAGATCTTCATCTTCTCCATGGCCGCAACCAGCTCTGTATAGCCATCTCCAGCATACCCTGGCACCTCTGCGGGGGATACAGTCAGCATCTTCCCCTTGTGTAGCTCTTTTATGGCTTCAGCCTTGCCACGCGCCAAGGCACACTGCACGACATCCCCAAAAGCCTCAAGGACCTCTGGGACTCCAGCGTGCCCATAACAGCAAAGCGAAGACCGTGACTGATCAACCACCTAAGAATACAACAACAGACGCGATAAAAAGATAACAACTTCAAGGTAATTAAACGTAAACAGCTGGTAAAGAAATCAACAATACTTGTGCTCAGCAACAGCAGACACCAAATGAGGGTATAGCTCTTCATCATACACGATGCTCAGCAGCTTACCCTCCTGCTTCTCTAAGGCGCCCTCCACAGTCTTACGGAACTCATCTAGTTGAGCAAAATGCTTACTCCTGTTCTGCTCCAGGTACTTCACCTCCCACATACAAGAGGACTTCGACTGACCTGGGCCAGCAGTGACACTTTCTCATCAGCGAGCTGCGCATCATACACATTTGTTGACTCCACCTCCGCCTGTGCATCAGCCAATTGCGCCTTCAGTAGCGCAATCTCCTCATCTTTCTCCGCGCTGTTGCTACCCTCACAAGTGTACTGCGCCTTGAGTTGATCAACCAAAGTGGCCTAGCGCGCAGCAGCCATGCCAAACTCTTCTATCAGCCCTTCCACAGACATTTCCCCACCTGCCTTGGAAGGCTCTCCAACCTGCGAGTGACTCACCTTAGGTGACACTTGCTCTGTATGCGCTGCATCACCCCCTGCAGCTTTGTCACTACATGTAAAGAGCAACAAGTCAAGACATTGTATAGGAAAAAAAGAGAGAGAGGAAACAGAAAGCAAAACCATGACATTGTCACTTACATGGGAGAGGAGGTCTCAGCAGTATCCCGCGCAGCCACAGACAACGACGCTTCCTCATCTGTGGACTCATCCACAGTAATGACGTGGCGCTTGCGCTTGGACGTGCCCTCACCACCATTACCAGAAACCTTGCGCTTGACACCCTGGTACTCCTCTTCAGAATCAGTATCAACCTTGAGAATCCCAGCACCTACAGAAGACTCAGTATGCGCAGGCTAAGGGGTCGACACCTCCTGAGAAGGAATAGTTTGCACAGGGGTCGCCACCACCATGGGTGGGGCGACGTTAGCTGGTTCCTCTTGCGCATAAGTGCGCCCAGCTGTAGCTTCTAGAATGGGTGCCTCAGCTTCCCTTAGAGGACGCACTCCCACCGTTACTTGTGTAGGCTTCGACAGCTTCACCACACTGAACAAGTCCATCTCTGCGCAACAAATAACAAACAAGAAAAAAATGGAGTTATTAAAGTTGCAATATAAAAGGACGCTTACACTACAGATGCGAAGGAAAGGAAGGATAAGCACCCACCCCCGCCGCTCTCATCCAAAAACGTTGGCACCTCATCCGCGCCCTAAAAAAAGTTGCGGCTTATTCCCATGTGCACCAAAAACTCCTCGGGGTAGGAGTTGATGGGGATGCGATTAGCATTGATGGTCTCCGCATCATCCATATTGTACGTCCCTGCGTATAGAACTCAAAGAGCCAGGGGAACACCTTATCGTCAACCCAGAAGAACCTCTCCCTCCAATTCCTGAGGGGGTCTAACTTCTCAGTGTAACACTGAATGCGCCCTGCGCGCTTCGAAAACGATACCCACCCGTTTGACCACGTTGTGTGGTAAAACGCGCGGAAGAGATTGAGGGTTGGGTTTATAGCAAGTAAACGACAGTTTACTTCAAAATTTGTTATCTTCGCCGCACCTATACAGTGCAGCTGAGATATATGCAGACGATAATAATTGAGCACGTCGCTCAAGAATAAGGATATGGGCACGCGCTGATTCGCGAACTCGAAAAAGCGCGTGTATACCCCTATCTTCCCCTCAGGGAAGTCTGCAATACATGCGTCTGCCTCCGGTACTTCCGGGTGCAACGCGACGGGAATGAAATAGTCGGAGGTGAACTGACGGAGTTCATCCTCGTCCATCTCAGAGACAAAATCGATTAATTGGCGAACCATCTTTTAAATGTGCTTTGACTAAGGAGTGCACGCGCTATTACCTTAACATACACTAGTTCTCTTGATTGATGTTTGATGATTCTAAAAGTGGAGAAATGGCGTTTTTATTATGATAATCACAGTGAAAATGGGGAACCCTTTATATAGGGTTACCCCTCGCCTTGGATAGATGCCACGTGGATCCCACTACCTTCATCGTGTGGCTAGAATACCAACAAGTACAACACTTTTTCACGTCTTTCAAGGGATACGTGGGACTTTTTAAGCCAAGATACACCGTATATTCTTTTTGGCGGGAAATACTAGAAGCTTCCCCGCCACGCTTACCGCTATAGTTATTAGTCTAGCATACGCAGCTACACCTCGCGCATACTAGACTGGGGGGACATGATGACGTATAGTCCATACTCGGGTCACGAACCCGATTAAGGAACGTTACTAATGCCCAAGCCCACCACGAATAGGCTATAATAATAATGATTTGGGCTACCATACTAACGGTTTGGGCTCACGAAAGCCCAAACCCAAATATATTATTTATGGTCTAGATAGTGATCTTTTATTTATGGGATAAAGATCAATAACCGGATAAGCATGATACGCCGAAAAGTAAGGAGCACGAAATCTACAAGGATTCCGTGCCTATATAAGAATATCATAATTCTCATTGAGGTACGATCTAAAACCCTAACTCTTCAACACAACCCTAAAAACCGATTACTTACTCTCATGCCGGAGGATAATCGTGGGAGACAATCCCACGATAAGCCTAACGGTGTTTGTTTGCTTTCTTAGTGCGCAGGTCTCAAGCATTAAGATCTAATTGGTATGAGAACAGGAACCCAAACAAGAAACGCCTAACTTTTGTATCAACAGTAATAAGCATTATGCATGCTGCGAATTAAATTTGTCTATACTTTTTGCCTATAATTTTTGCTTTGCTTGCTTCCTTGATACCTAAAAACATGAAATACTTGTCCGGCCAAACTTTGTATTGCGTTATTAACTACCAACCCGATAACCCTATAGACCCAACCCGACAACCCGCAACCCGCAACCCGATAGACCCGATAGCTTATCGGGTCGGGTTGCGGGTAAGGGTGAGCAAACGGACCAGATGGACCGGACCGACCGACAAAACCGACCGGACCGGACCGGATCGAGACCGGACCGACCACATTCGGTCCGGTTTCGGTCTAGGGATTTTCATAATTTCGGTCTCGATCCGGATTGGCCCGGTCCGGCTTAAAACCCAGACATTTAGCCTATTTGGACCGAGACCGGACCGGACCGACCACATTTGGTCCGGTCTCGGTCTAGGATTTTTGCCGGATTTGGTCTCGGTCCGGTCTGGTTTTTGTCGGTCCGGTCCGGTTTTTAGACTGTGAGCACCCTTGGTTGCAGGTTAGGTTTAATTTTGTAAAACCCGATAGACCCGACCCCATAAGCCTCAAACCCGACCCAATAACCCGATTGACACCCCGGTATGTAAGTGGAGGAAGTATTTTATTACCGTAATAGATTGGTTAATCCTACAAACAGCCGATCTCTCCCATCACTCGGCTCCACCCTCTACTTGATCAACTGATCAATCTTTACCTTGTAATCATATTGTATTTCACAAAGTGAGATTATTATCTCACATGAACAATCGTTGTGTACTTATTCTCTTTATCAATCAATAAATCATTCGGCTTGGTTAATCCTGCCCGACTGTTGTCTATCTTTGGGTGTTAGTGTTTACTGTTTACATACTTATTACTCTCGATTCACTCGTTTTTTTTGTGAAACCCCTAAAATATAAATTTGGGCTTTTTCGATTTAAGGGTTCTGTTAATCATTTTTTGTTCGTGGGACTTACTGGTGATCTTTGCAATTGGGTTACTGTGACAACTGTGAAAAAACCCAAAATTTTCAAAATTAGGTTTTCGATGTCTGGTTTGATTGATTCCAGTTTGGGTATTGCTGATTTAGGTATTGTGGTTGGTTAATTTTTATCAGTGTTAGAATGTAACATGGAGTTTTTATTTGCGGTTAGTGCAATTGAGATAAGTCGAGCATCCCATATCAGCTAAAGTGCGTTAATTCCTTATGTTCGTGTGTTCTTAACCGTTTCTCGTTTGCAATAATCTTTGTGGAAGAGGTTGAATAGGAACAGTAGGACGAAGTGTCATGCAGGCCCATCTCTCTTTCCATGAAGAACACTATAATTTTGTAAGTTGACTATCATCCCGTTATGAATCACCCATTTTAATCTCTACTTTTATCCACTTCATCAACAGCTATGTCGGTTGCTACTGGTTATGGGAAGGAACCTGAACCCTCAACCTCCTCTGTTCAATTAGCTCGGCAAAGCCGTCACTTCCAACTTTTTGATATTCTGTTAGCAACAAATAACTTTGACGAATCATTAGTAATTGGAAGGGGTGGATTTGGAAAAGTATACAAAGGTACCATCTTTAACGGATCTGCAAATGTTCTTGCTGCGATTAAACGGTTGGACCGTAGCTCAAATCAGGGGGCACCTGAGTTTTGGGCTGAAGTTGAGATGCTTTCAAAGTTGCGGCACTGCAATCTTGTCTCTTTATTTGGTTATTGTAATGATGAGGAAGAGATGGTCCTTGTATATGAATATATGCCCAATGGAACACTTGAAGATCATCTTCATAAACTTGGTACACAACTTTCTTGGGTTCAACGACTCAAGATCTGTATAGGTGCCGGTCGTGGGTTGCACTATCTTCACACTGGTACAGGGATTGATGTAGGGGTCATACATCATGATGTCAAGACCTCAAATATTTTGTTACAGGAATCCTGGGCAGCGAAAATTTCAGATTTCGGGTTGTCCAAGATAGGCCCCACAAATCAGACTATGACTCACGTCATCACAGATGTGAGAGGCACTTTTGGGTATTTTGATCCCGATTATTATGCAACCGGAAAGCTGACAAGGAAGTCTGATGTTTATGCTTTTGGGGTGGTATTGTTAGAAGTGCTCTGCCGGAAGCGTGCAGTGTTCGATATTGATGAAGAAACTTTTAATTTGGCGGTATGGGCTCAAGAATCTATCAAAGAAGGCAATTTAAAAAATATCATAGATCCTGCTTTAAAGGGTCAAATATCCTCAAAATGTTTGAAGGAGTTTGCTCGAATTACAGAGAGATGTTTGCACAGCAGTCCGAAGAAGCGTTCTACCATGGCTGGGGTTTTATTCAGTCTTGAGTCATCTATACTGAACTTGCAAGAGAAATTCAATAAATCGGTGCAACCTGCAGGCAGAACAATAATCCATAGAATGATTAATAAGCTTCCACTTCCCTCCAAAGGAGAGAACACTGGTATTTCAAGCTCCTCATGAATATTTGCACATATATATTATAAAATGTGTGTGCATCCATCTTGGCATAAATTAGCATAACATCAATGATAATACAGAAATCTAACTCTGCCTCTAACTTTTTCCTTAGCTTCATTGTTCTTATATCAAGCCCGATCCATGATAATTTTCTCTGTTGAGTCTGGATGTGCCACTAGTTTCATTGTTTCAAAACTTTTATTTATCTAATATGAGCCAAATGATAGACATCATTTCTTCCTCTTCTTTCCTACCTACTTTCTCGTACAATTCCGCTAATTCTTTTGTTGCTTTACTTACTACTCTGTAGGTTCTCTCTTGGATACTTTATTCGTTGATATGTTCAGTGACCGTCTAAAAGTGTCCAACATCCCTTGGTTTTTCGTTGATATAACTTTTAGCTCCTTTTCGACCACTTTATGTCTTTAGTTTAGCATTTATTTTATCTAAAGCTCTTTTACAGTCTGGTGCCTGGTCATTAGCATATTATATTTACTAACTGTCATTGGAGACTCATTTACACACGTTACAACCCTGGCAGGAGATTTTTGTAGGTGTGATGTTTTAGAGACCACTCCTTTTATTATGGAATATGACTGGGATGACTTCTTGCTGTGTCTGATTATATGCCTAAAGAAGATTATTTTCTTACAATTAATTAGTGCTGTCATAACATAAATTTAGTTATACATGTTTTCTATGGAAATTTTAATGATAAGTGATTATAACTTGTCTTGAAGCAATGTATTTATGAGGTTGTCAAAATGGGTATGCTAACCTAGGTGACAACAATTTCCTAGAGCCTAGTTGATGTCAGGATCTGTGCTAGAATAGAGGCACCATATTACCGAAATAACTTGTATTTAAAGATGTCGATACGCGGTTAACCTTAAAGTTGAATAATATCGCACATTTCATATAATGATCTTCAATAAACTTGAGGCCTGTGTTACACAGTCTTGTATTAATAGCTTCTGTCCATCGGGTCTTGTATGTTTAACGGGCTTTTTCGAGGCTTATCTTATATGATTTTATGGGTTTCATTCACAATCTGCTTCTTTGTTTAAAGTAACTTTCTTACACCCATAAACTTCTAGTTTTATACAAATTTGTTTTTACTTATCTTATGTCATAACCCCTAATCCGATTTTCATATATAATTCCAAGAAAAACAATAAAACCCATCACGAATCATATTAAACTCACAAAATCACTCTCACCCTTTTCAATTCTTATTCCACCATTTGAATACAAAGGTTTGTTCATTTAGGTTTATCTTTATGTATGATATTAAAATCTTGCACACTAGGTGTTTGATAAAATGCTTCACCGACAATTTTAACTTCTCTGCTGTTATCAGAAAGTTTATATAAGGTGTAGTTGTTATTGTCACTAGACAAGTCTATTAATTAATGTCTCTAGTATAACTTAATTTTACTTGCCATGGGATTCGTTTATCATAAGTATCACAGTGATATCGACCACTTATACTTAGTTGTATTGTATATAGTGTGATTGTTAATATGCCTTTAACATAAGTATTTTAAGTAAAAAACAAATCTTGTATCTACTTAGGAGTTAGGCTATGGGGAGTGTTCAAGTTATCCCGCTAAAGAGTTCTATATAGCATGTGTTCCCGAGTGGAAACACCAATCCGCTACTTACCTTTCCACAAAAATACTCCCCAAGTGGTGAATTCTTCTTGTCCTGCTTCACTCTTGTGTGTGTTGGGGGTTTGGGGGTTTGTTGTGTGTGTGTGTGATAAGGTTGGAACCGGAATTAATTGATAATGCAGAAAACGATTATGTTATTGCTAGCAAGAGTTCAACAAAACGAATAAAAAGAACGCGTACCTCCTGTTATTTGAGAAAACAGGTAAATCTCCCTAAAGTCGACTCACCAAATTCATACCCTAACTTATGACTCTAAAACCCCTATTTATAATAACGACTTGTCTTGGACAACAAGACTTATTGGCTTATTGCATAATAAGGAAATAAGATAAATTACACCCTGCTCTTTAATAATAAACAATTCAGCCCCTCCACTTATTTCTTGGACGCCTCTAATAAGTTTCTTTGAACAAGTCTTATCAATACTCCCCTCCCAAACAGTCACCTTGTCCTCAAGGTGGAAATCAGGAAATTGCTTCTGAATGAAACAATATAATTCCCAAGTTGCTTCATAAGTTGGCAAATCCTTCCATTTAATTAATACCTCACGATCCTCCCCGCTGCTAGACTTTCCCTCACGAACTCCTTCGACCCGATCAGGCACCAGTATTAATTCCATATCTTCTGTCAAACCATCAGGTATTTCTTGGCGTGTTACACTTGGATTCTTCATTTTCTTAAGCTGTGAGATATGAAAGACAGAATGTATACGATCTGTTATTGGAAGTTCCAACTTATATGATACCTTTCCCACCATCTCTAACACTTGATATGGTCCAAAATACTTTGGAGCCAATTTCTCATTACACCTCTTTGCCATTGAATGTTGACGATATGGCTGAAGTTTTATGTAAACCCAGTCACCAACTTCAAATTCAAGATCTGTACGATGTTTATCGGCTTGTTGTTTCATCCTTTCTTGTGCCCGTAACAAATGCTCCTTCAACTCTTTTAATATACAACAATCTCGTTCTTCTAAATACCTATCTACTTCAAATACAGGGGATGGAACATTACCATAATAAACTAAATGTGGTGGATCTCTCCCGTATAAAACTTTAAAAGGAGTCATGTTCATTGACGTGTGATAAGATGTGTTATACCAATACTCGGCCCATGATAACCACTTTGCCCATTGCTTAGGAGTATCCGACGCAAAACAACGAAAGTAGGTCTCGACACACCTGTTCACAACTTCCGATTGACCATCTGTTTGCGGGTGATAAGAACTCTTCAAGTTGGTTCCTTGCAGCTTAAATAACTCCCTCCAAAAATGACTCAAAAAGACCTGATCTCGATCTGATATAATTGATTCTGGAATCCCATGTAATCGTAATACCTCTCGTAAGAATGCTGCTGCAACTGTCTTGGCAGTATAAGGATGGCGTAATGGTACAAAATGAGCGTACTTAGTCTATCCACGACTACTAAAATAACCGTATATCCTTCGGATTTAGGCAACCCGTCAATGAAATCCATAGTTATTTTAGCCCAAACTCGAGTTGGCAAATTTAGAGGTTGCAAGAGTCCATTTGGCGCCATCGTTGAATATTTTTGTCGTTGGCAAATATCACACTCGGCGACCAATTTTTCTATATCTTTTTTCATTCCCACCCAGTAAACTTCTTTCGCCATTCTCCGCTGCGTTTTGGGAACTCCAGAATGACCTCCAATTACACTGTTATGAAACTCATGGAAAAGTTTCAGAATCCAAGGAGAATAACGTGGAATCGCCAACCTTCCCCGGTATAACAAACATTGACCATCTATACTATAACCATGTGGCGCTGACTTCCCTTTTATTAATTAACTTCGTATGGTACTAAGTTGTTGATCTTTAGATATTTCACGTACCAATTCTTCCCAATCAATAACCCATGAAATAGACAAAGCCGCTAATTTGGTGTCCTCACCCCGTCGAGACAAGGCATCCGCCACTCGGTTTTCCATTCCAGGTCGATATTGAATCTCAAAGTCATAACCTACCAATTTTGACAACCATCTTTGATACTCTTTAGATACCGGCCGTTGCTCCAATAAATATTTTAAACTTCTTTGATTAGTTCTAACAATGAACTGTCGGCCTAATAAGTAAGGTCGCCATTTGTGAATTGCTAAGACAATAGCCATTAGTTCCCTTTCATAAACTGACTTAAGCCGAGCTCGTGGACCTAAAACTTGACTAAAATAAGTGATTGCTCTTTTATTCTGCAACAAAACAGCCCCTATCCCAAAGATGCATTCGCTTCAATGACAAAAGGTTGAGAGAAATCCGGCAAAACTAGTACGGGTAATGTTGACATGGATGTGCGTAAAGTCTCAAAAGCCTCATTTGCTTCCTCATTCCACTTAAAACAGTCTTTCTTAAGTTGGTCAGTCAAGGGTGCAACAATCTTTCCATACCCCTTAACGGATTTCCGGTAATACCCTGTTAATCCAAGAAACCCACGCAACTCACGAATCGATTTTGGAACCGGCCATTCAAGCATCGCTTTTACTTTGGATGGATCAGCAGTCACCCCATCACGAGTAACCACATGCCCAAGATACTCAATCTGCTCCTGTGCAAATAAACATTTCTTTCGATTTGCAAACAACTTTTCCCGTAAAATTTGTAAAACCGTTCGCAAATGTTCCTCATGCTCGTCAACCGACCGACTATAAACCAATATATCATCGAAGAAAACAAGAATAAATTTACGAAGATAAGGTTTAAATACCTTATTCATTAATGATTGAAATGTTGCTGGAGCGTTAGTGAGTCCGAAAGGCATCACCAAGAATTCATAATGTCCCTCGTGAGTCTGAAAAGCCGTCTTCTGTACATCGCCACTTTTCATTCTGATTTGATGATAACCCGATTTAAGATCAATTTTAGAGAATATTTTTGCCCCATGTAATACATCTAGCAACTCGTCAATTACGGGAATCGGGAACTTATCTAATATTGTGGCATTGTTTAAAGCTCGATAATCAACACAAAAACGCCAACTGCCATCTTTTTTCTTAACCAATAAAACTGAACTTGAAAATGGACTCACACTTGTTGTATTATCCTTGCTGCTAACATCTCCCGAACCAGCTTTTCTATTTCATCTTTTTGCACCTGAGGATAACAATAAGGTCGTACACTAACGGGTGCCGTTCCTTCTCGTAAGTTGATAGCATGCTCATGCTCACGGGTTGGGGGTAGTCCAATGGGCATGATAAATACATCTTCATACTCAAACAGTAATCTTCTAATTGACTCAATATTCCGTGATGGCATGCTTTCTACGCATCCAAGTCCTTCAATTCGACTAGATACCATTCTTCGTTTAATTTTAATGATTTCTCCATAGCTTTAAATGATAATTTGGATTGACATAAACTTGGATCTCCACATAAGGTAAGTTTGTAGCCATTTAATTCCTAAAATTGCATGAGTGCTGCCAAGTTCCAAAGGTAAGAAATCTTCCATCACCTATACCTCTGAAAATGCCACTACTAAGCCCTTGCAAGTTCCTCTACTTGTTGCAATTCCACCATTACCAATAGTTACGGTAAGTGTTCCAGTATCACTTACTTCAAGTCCGAGCTCTTGTACTAGTTTTAACGAAACAAAATTATGGGTTGCTCCACAATCAATCAAAATCACTATTTCCCGCTCCCCGATCTTTCCACGAAGTTTCATGGTTCGATACGAAGTGAACCCCATTACAGAATTTGAAGACAGCTCAACCATGTCAAGGTGTGCATGCTCAGAAGTCGTTTTTAACTCATTCACATCCTCCTCTTCATATTCGTCTTCCTCATCTACCAACAACACCTGTAGTGAAGAATGACTAGCACAAATATGACCGGGCCCGAACTTCTGATCGCATTTAAAACACAATCCTTTTGATCTTTTATCAGCCAACTCGGCTTCTGTTAATCTTTTAAACTGACTTATCCGCCCTGCGGTGTTATTTCCTCATTTATTACCTGTTGATGCAGTAGATAACAAGGTTCTAGTTGAGCTTCTTGTGTTTTTATAGCCAGAAAAGTTTGAAGTGGTCCCGCTTGAACGGTATGATCCCCCAACGCGTGCTCCAGTATCAAAACCTTTGTTCTCTTCGATTGTAATTGCAAGTATAATGGCATGGTTCAAACCTTCAGGATGCATAACTCTAACCGACGCTCGTAAATCAGGTTTTAAAAGTGGCTTCCAGTACCTCTTCTGACACACCCACTAATTGTCCCGCTAACTTTTCAAATTGAGCCACGTACGCCCGAACTGTTCCATCCTGTGTTATCGTCAAAAACTGTTCGAAAAGATTGCCCTATTGCGTTTGCTGAAATCTGTTTAGTAATTGCCTTTTCAATCCTTCCTATGAACGAAACGGTGATCTCCCTTCACTCCAACAATACCACGATAACGCTTCACCTTCTAAACATATTTCAGCGACTTGTAAGAAGCTTCAACTCCTTGGATTTTAAAAAAATCTTTCCATTCTATAGATCCACCCATAAGCATCATCACCATCAAAGATTGGCATCTTTAGTTTTTTAAACCTGTAATCATTCGCTCTAAAATTTGTTCCATTTATTTCGGTGTCTGTCCGATGTATCAAATCATCATTAACATCAGGTCCAAAATTCCTGTTTCTATTTGTCTCATTCACCAGATAATTGTTATTAGTTCCATTCAAACCTGAGCTAATATCAAACTCAACTTTCTTTTCTCCAAAAATATTAGCATCTTCTCGCAGATTCTTTCTTCCCCTGCCGCACTTGTTTCAAGTATCTCCAACCCAATATCATCATATGAACGAAAACCCTTAGTTGATTCAACTTCTTCATGTGAACCTTTCTTCAAAAATTCTGTCATCATCCTCATCATCTCTTCCTGTTTCTTTGCCATATCATCCTGTTTCTTTGTTGACATCCTCATCATCTCTTCTTGTTTCTTTGCCATATCATCCTGTTTCTTTGTTGACATCTCATGACGCTGATTAGGAAAGAAGATAAACTACTAAACCCTGCTCAAAAATAATAAACAATTCAGCCCCTCCACTTATTTCTTGGATGCCTTTGATAAGTTTCTCTGAACCGGGTCTTATCAGTGTGACCCCATCTCCTTTCCCTGCATGCTATCCGGTCACCACTTCCCGCCACCCTTTCCATGAGTACTTATGTGTGTTTAGTGTAAGTTGTTCTTGTGGGAAGCTCCACCCACTCCCCATGGCCTTGGTAGTATAACATAGGTATTTCCTTCTCTAATGTAATCGTAACTTATAAACACAATATCCAGTCCTTTTTCTTTCTAGATTGTAAACAATATATCATTAAACAATCATATTGTACATAGTAACAAAAACGTTTAATTCTTGTTGTCTATTTTTCTTTTTGTTGTGCACCAGTTGGGTTCGGAGAAGATTTGCTGAAGTTATTAAAGAGATTTTCACTCCGTGAACTACAAGTTGCAACTGATAACTTCAGTAACAGACATATTCTTGGAAGAGGTGGTTTTGGTAAGGTGTACAAAGGGCGATTGGCAGATGGCGCTGTGGTGGCCATAAAAAGGCTAAAAGAGGAAAGAACTCAAGGTGGCGAGTTACAGTTCCAAACAGAAGTTAAAATGATTAGTTTGCCCGTTCATAGAAACCTACATCGGCTAATTGGATTTTGCATGACACCCACGGAACTGCTGCTTGTTTTTCCGTATATGGCTAATGGTAGTGTTGCATCATGCTTAAGAGGTATTTCTTTTCTCTTTCTACCATCTCGTTTATGGGGCATAAATTTAGGGGTGTTTGGATGTGCGTTTTGAAAGTGATTGAGTATCTGGTATTCCGTTATTATAATTAGATAATTAACAGGTTGTAGATTTTAGCATTTGGATGTGTCGCAATTGTTAATGAAACGGTGTTTGGATGTGCGATCTTCTTTTTCTTTTCAATTTCTAAGAAATCACATATCCAAGCACCTTTCATCAGCATCTACAATTTTTATAGAGAATACAACTTTGACCTGAAAAGTTAACATCTACAATCTTTCAAGATCTGCTGTGTAATATCTAACGAGCTGATCTATATTTATGTAGAGAGACACGACACAGAAGAGCCACTCGATTGGCCAATACGAAAGCGAATTGCATTGGGGTCTGCAAGGGGACTTGCTTGCTTGCATGATCTAAAGATCATTCACCGTGATGTGAAAACTGCTAATATTTTTCTGGATGAAGAATTTGAAGCAGTTGTTGGTGATATGGGTTGGCTAAGTTTATGGACTATAAGAATACTCATGTTACAACAGCTGTTCGTGGTACAATTGGGCACATACCCCCCGAGTATCTATCAACGGGTAAAGCGTCACCAAAAACAGATGTGTTTGCGTATGGTGTTATGCTTCTTGAGCTCATAACGGGTCAACGGGCTTTTGATCTTGCTCGACTTGCTAATGACGATGATGTCATGTTGCTTGATTGGGTAACCATCATTTATTATTATTATTATTATTATTATTGTTATTGTTATTGTTATTGTTATTGTTATTGTTATTGTTATTGTTATTGTTATTGTTATTGTCGTCGTCATCATCATCATCATCATCATCATCATCTTATTACGTACCTTTGATAGATGAAACTTAAACAAGCCCGGATACGTAATTTGTATCTATAGCCTAGTAGGATTACGGGGTCTTTGGGTTTCCGTTTTAAAAATCATTATCCTATTAATGGGTAATTTAGTTCCAAATTTGTCATACTAATATTTGTGAAACATATACAAACCAAGCCAAGACTTGATTTTTATGAAAAAACTTAACTTTTAAATATTCTCAAAATGTTTGCTATGATTCTGATTCCTGAAACCTTGCAGGTGAAAGGGCGTTTCAGGGAAGTGAAATTGTGGTTATGGGTGGATGCTGATTTGAATGGTAATTATATAGAGTACGAAGTGGACCAGCTGATACAAGTGGCACTTTTGTGCACACAAGGAACATCATCAGAACGACCCAAGATGTCTGAAGTTGTCAGAATGCTTGAAGGTGACGGTTTGGCAGAAAGATGGGAAGAATGGCAAAATGAAGAAATGTTTATACAAGAATTCAATACCACATCTAAGCCTAGTTCTTCTTCTTCTCCATGTATTTCTGCAACAAAGGTGGTTAACCCATTCTCTAAGGTAGGGGATGTGGTTTGTTCTGACAGTGATGAGGATGAGGTTCTTGAGCCGGATAACCCTATGGCTAAGTATCTTGCATCAGCAGGCGGTGGTTACAAGCTTGAAGATTACTCATAGTTACCTAATACGCGGTACGCTCCGGTACGAATACGAAATTCGGGTACGCAATTCGCTATAGGTCACGTATTCGGTACGAAGGGGGGTAGGTTCATTTCGGTACGAAACGGTACGAAGTGGTACGTATATTAAAATTCGAAATTCATTGTACCATACAAAACAAAAACTTAATTTGAAAAACATATTGCAACGTAATACTAGTTAAGGGGATGTATTTATACTTGTAAATTGATGTATTGGAATAATGGAATGTATTGGCATTATGGAATGTATTTAATTGGAATGCTGATTTGTAGTTAATTGATGTATTGGAATAATGGAAATTATGAAATGTATTTAATTGGAACGCTGATTTGTAGTTAATTGATTGATTGTATTGGAATTATGGAATGCTAGGATGCTCGGACTCGGGTACGTGTCCAAGGGTCGGACCTTTCAATATATAATTTCAAGGATTCGTGGACTCGTTTTGAAAGAGTCCAAATTTTGAATATGGACTCGGGGTATTATAATTCATAATTATATGTTATAAAAAAAATAATTGAAAATCAAATACACGTGATAATTTTTTTTTACACTAATAAAGGTCTTAAAAAAAATTTACACTAATAAAGTATTAATTTTTTTTACACGTGATAAATTTACTCAAAGAAAAAATAAAAGTTTTAAAAATAAGAAGTAAAAATAGAAGGACCTCAACCTTTTTCATTGTAACAATATTACTAAAACACTTACAAAACTAATAAAGTGAATGGGTTGGGCTTGGAAAGGAGAAATGGGTGGGCTGAAAAAGTTATTAACTTATACAACAACAACAGCTACCCAACAGCCCAAGTATATTATAAAACCTATCTTTTGACCGTCTTCTTCTTCCTCCCGCAGCCAACAACAAGAAAGCAACAGTCAAAAAAATTTTCTTCTTCTTATTCATTTTATCTTTTTCTCGGGATTGTTTTCATGAAAGGAGAACGCCGAATTGTAGTTAATTGGAACGCCGATTTGCAATTAATGGTACGCACCGAATTTCGATTTGGTACATCGTACCGCATCGAATTGGAACGCAGTGAATTTCGAATTGGTACAATTCGATCCAATACTAAATTCGTCCTTCACCCAGCGAATTCGGTAACTATGAGATTACTTCTCTGATGATTATGTGGCTCAAGTCTACGATTTACCTTGAATGATTTCTGTGACGAGTATAATATCAAGCTCCAAGGTTGTGGTAGGAAGTAATTATATTGTTTGGTAAGTCATAAGATTGGCATGTTTTTCTTATGTAGTGATTTGGTTGTTGCACTTTAGATGCTTGTTTTTTGCCCATGTAACGGGCCGAGTTGAGAGATTGACTGTCATCCGTTGTACTAACGTTTTTTGGTGTAATATATTTTACCATGGTCCTCTTTTACCCCCCCCCCCCCCCCCCCCCCCCCCAAAAAAAAAAAAAAATCAATACCACACATAATCCAAATACTGATTGGATGATTACTGATTCAACGTCCTGATGAATTGTCTGGTCCCAGATAAATCATCTTTTGTTGTTATATGTTTTATGGAAACTGATACTTATCATTATTGTGCATATGAAAATTCTTGTCTTTTTTTTTTTTTTTTTTTTTTTTTTTTTTTTTTTGCTGTCATCCAGGACATTTTAGTGTGAATTGTGTCTAGAGTTTTGGTTTTTGTTGTGTTAATAGTAGGATTGGTAAATGGCAGGTGGGAGGGGAGTAAGAGTATTCACGTGCAAAGTAACCCCAAATGTTTAAACACGAATGTATTTTGGTTCCTTTATGTAGTAAACCAGATGAACAAAATAAATACATTTTGTTGCTATTTTAGGTCTCTTGTTCCATAATAATTAATGTTGTGTTTTGTTCCTGTGTAAAATATCAGTTGCTAACAAAATCTAAACTTGAATGTTGAAGATAATTGTATCCTATAAAATTAATTATCCCAATAATAACGGTAATCAAGAGATGGCACCCATGGGCGGTAGGTATGCATCCTCTCTACCGGTTACCAGTGCTCGCGTGTTCTTCACCTACGGGTTCTAAGGCTCCTCTTAGCAGATTAAAAAGTAAAAATGCAACATCATAAATCTAGGTAATCAAATGCATTGCATGACATATAGTAGACAACCAATTAAGAAATACTAGAACCTAAGTATATTCACATGCTTTACTTTTAATGCAAATGACATAATGTATTCAGATACGGAAACAAACTGACAACATTAAATACTATGTAAATATGGAACAAAAGCACATGGCAAGCCAATATATTGTTTGAAAATCTATTGATGAATGAGTTCATAGGTTTTTATTTGTAAATTCTTTCGGGTATGAGGGTTAATGTGCTGAATTTACCCGTCAATAGGTATAAAAAACCCGAAGTACCCACGAACGAGATTAATTGTTACTCATTCCCACACCCGATGGTGGATATTTCTTTGGTTTAACCACCTATCATGGGTGGAATTTACCCGTCAATAGGTATAAAAGAACCGAAGTACCCACGAACGAGTTTAAATGTTACTCATGCCCAAACCCAGCGGCGGATATTTCTTTGGTTTAACCACCTATCATGGGTGAATTTTTGCGGGTAACACTTCTTTCTAGGGAAAATTTGTCTAGAAATACATCAAACTTGTCACCTTTTGCTTTTGTATACCATAAACTTTTTTTTCCCTATTGTATACACGAACTTTCTTAATCTTCCTATTGTATACATGAACTTTCTTAATTTTCCTATTGTATACATGAATCTGACGTGGCTTGGAGTTAATTACATAAATTTACATGAATCGTCCCTGTGGCTCAAAACAATTACACCATTCGTCCTTAAAACAATTACATAAAAGGTCCCTGTAGCTCAAGAGTTAAAATATTTGCATCGTTAGTCCGCATTGAGTTAAAATATTTGCATCGTTAGTCCTCACTGCCACCCACCGCCACCACCACTGCCACCCACCACCACCACCGTCGCCCACCACCGCCACCCACCAACACCCACCGCCACCACCACCACCTCCACCCACCACCGCCACCACCACCTACCACCACCACCACCACCACCCACCTCCACCTCCGCCACCCACCACCCACACCCACCACCTACCAACACCCACCGCCACCACCCACCACCTCCACCCACCACCGCCACCACCACCTACCACCACCACCACCACCACCCACCTCCACCTCCGCCACCCACCACCCACACCCACCACCTACCGCCACCTACCAACACCCACCGCCACCACCACCACCCATCACCCACCACCGCATCCACTATTGACTTTTAAAGTCATTTTGCTTCGACTTTCACCTTAAATTATTTCATTTTTGTTATGTAATATTTGATGAAAATTTTACCAATGAAAATACATTTAAAACTCAATCAATTCATATATTTTGTATCAAATATTACATAACACAAATAAAATAACTATACTTATTAAAATTCATAGACGGCCATGTAACTAATTCATAGACGGTGGTGGGTGGTGGCGGTGGGTGTTGGTAGGTGGTGGGTGTGGGTGGTGGGTGGCGGAGGCGGAGGTGGGTGGTGGTGGCGGTGGGTGTTGGTAGGTGGCGGTGGGTGGTGGTGGCGGTAGGTGGTGGGTGTAGGTAGGCGATGGTGGGTGGTGATGGTGGTGTTGGTGGTGGTGATGGGTGGTGGTAGCGGTGGCGGTGGTGGGTGGTGGCTGTGGGTGTTGGTAGGTGGTGGGTGTGGGTGGTGAGTGGCGGAGGTGGAGGTGGGTGGTGGTGGCGGTGGTGGGTGGAGGTGGTGGTGGTGGCGGTGGGTGTTGGTGGGTAGCGGTGGTGGGCGGCGGTGGTGGTGGTGGTGGCGGTGGGTGGCGGTGAGGACTAACGATGCAAATATTTTAACTCAATGCGGACTAACGATGCAAATATTTTAACTCTTGAGCTACAGGGACCTTTTATGTAATTGTTTTAAGGACGAATGGTGTAATAGTTTTGAGCCACAGGGACGATTCATGTAAATTTATGTAATTAACTCTAGGCCAGGTAAGATTCATGTATACAATAGGAAGATTAAGAAAGTTCGTGTATACAATAGGAAAAAAAAAGTTCATGGTATACAAAAGCAAAAGGTGGCAAGTTTGATGTATTTCTAGACAATTTTCCCTTCTTTCTAATGCTCCTTGCCCTCTTTAAAGTAATATAACCCATTTCTATGAAAGTTGATCCATATTGAGCATAACTTTTATGAGAAACTAGAAGGGGTTTGAATAGTTTACTGACTTATTTTCTTTAGTTATAAAAATTTATCTTTGAAAAACTTAGATTTAATTGTAGATGAAATCAATCAACACTAATATGAACACAACACTATACTAACACAAATATGCAATAAGTAAAGAGAATAGATGGAAAGATCAAACAAAGACAACGAGATTTATAGTGGTTCGGTCATGAAGC
Organism: Artemisia argyi; assembly: GCA_030686995.1. Classification (NCBI taxonomy): domain Eukaryota; kingdom Viridiplantae; phylum Streptophyta; class Magnoliopsida; order Asterales; family Asteraceae; genus Artemisia; species Artemisia argyi. The sequence continues at coordinate 43,172,259 of CM060709.1, read as the reverse complement.
TCTTCTTCGCCCTACTCCACTCCCCGAGTATCCGACTCAAGAGTTCTAGCACTATGTCAACAAGACTGCCTTCAAGCGGGAAGCAGTGAGTGGAGATTCCCCTGCAGAGAGCCGGATGAGGGGAGACCCTCACGTCCGGTTCGGAGGGCGGGGATATCCCTACCCTACTATCATTATGCCTTTGCAATGCGGAGAAAACCGTACAACGTCGTTTACGTTATTTTCCGACACTAAGCTAGATGTCGAGTACTAATCTTAGCTAGTACCAATCTACCACGATCCATACGATCCTAACTTATCACACGATCAACACGATCCTCACACAATCTACACGATCCTCACAAGATCCACACAATCCTCACAATCTACTATTGATCCACTTGATCAATACTATATCACTCAACACTCAAGAGATCCCCAAGATCTCAACAAGATCACAATGATCAACACAATGACAAAGAAACACTAATACACTTGATGTATATCAAGATACAATCAAGTAGACAACTTGTAATCCAAGTGCACTACTCTATGACACCAACACTTTGTATCTTCTTGATACTTTGTGTTCTTCTCTTGACTAGTAGAGGTATGTAGATGATTCTTGGTTGGATGAAAGAATCACTTTTTAAACAAAAGAAAACTAACTAATGATCAAAGGAGAGTTTAGGTGATTGAGGATATGATCACAGAAAATTAAGTGTGTGAAAGGATGGCCAAAATCTGGGAAATGAAGTGCTATTTATAGAAGCTGAAAATTTGACCGTTTTAAAGGGACGACACCACTAATTGTCACACGGTACCACTAAATTCAGACAAACACGCTACAGATTTTGTCTTTAGTGGTGAAATTTTATTTGGGGGAGTTTGGAGCTGGTTTGGGTAAAATATAGTTGTTGGGAAATTTTGAAATGAATTTCCCAAATAAAACATTTCTTTATATTTCAAAAATAATTTGTAAAATGTATTTTTTAAAAGAAAGTTTTTTCAAGCTAAAAATGTGAAGTTCAAAACACAAATTCACTTCTTTGATCATTTGTCAAGTTGTAAATTTGTTTGTTCACACCTAGAGTGATTATGACTGAGCTCTTCCAAAACCAACGGACAATTTCACAGTTCCCTCCTCAAGCTCTTCCACAAGGGAGTTATCTAATAATCCTACTGGTCCTTTGGGCTCCTTAGGCGCTTCATCTAAATACATTCTGTCATCTAATCCTCTTATGATTGAGTCCCCAGGTCGGTTTAAGGAACTTCCAGGTACATAATAGTTTTCATCAGGGACCTCATTCCTTACCTCATTGATCTCAGTGGGTTGTTGGTTCTTTTCGGGTTTTGGGGTAGGTATTGTGGTAATGGTGTTTACAAAGTGGATCTGTTTCGAGGAAATAGAAGGACCCTTGGTTTCTTTTCCTTTTGGTGATATATGTTTGAAGAGTTTACTAGGATCCTTTATCTTCACAAGAGAGAGTGTTTGGTTAGTAACGGTAACGGACTTGACTCCCTCAGCTTGTGCTAATCCCCTAATCGACATACCAGCAATACGATCATTGATAACACTCATCAAGTTACTAATCTCGTTATTCATATCGGTTTGCTGTTGTCTAAATTGGTTTTCATGTTTAGAAAGATGTGTCTCTTGAGAAAAAATAAATTTTCGCAGCATTTCTTCTTGGCTTTGTTGTTTAGGTCTGTTTTTAGGAGGATAATGCTCGGACCAGGTGAGTGGGGGAGAGTCATTGAATGATACACTTCGGGTTTGGTTCCAACTGAAATTTGACTTATTTTTCCATGCCTCATAACCCTCACTGAAATTCCTAAGCCCATGATTAGTAGTGATCCACTTATCTCCCATTTTGTTGGTACGCGAGGATGCGAATTCCTTAAAAGCTTGTTTGGGGAGTTCCATGCAATTATGTGTGTCATGGGGACCACTACATAATTCACACGAAGAAGTGATTTTGTTCACTTGGCTTGAAGGTTTAGGAGCTTCATAGGATTTCATTAGAAACTTGACTTGGTCTTCAAGTTCCATGATCCTTTGGTCGGGAGTGCTTGAATTATTCGAAGGAAAAGATATTGCCTTGACCGTTTTGTTCAAATCACTGGGATCATTCCAACTTTCGTTGTCATAGAGAGCAAGATCTTCTATGAGTTCCCGTGATTCTTCCGCACTGCGATCACGTAGCTTACCACCGACCACTTGGTCAATGGTTTGCCTTGTGGAAAGATTGATATGGTCATAGAAGATTTGGACTTGGAGCCAAAGATCTATGCCGTGGTGAGGGACTTTTTGAAGTAAGTCCTTGAAACGAGTCCATGCTTCGTAAAGAGTTTCGCCTTGACGTTGTTGGAACATCACATAACTGCTTGCTTGCATACCAAGCCATCCTGGCAAGCTCCTCCAGTTCGATTATGATTCTTGACTTGACTTATTATAAAAACAACTCACTATCCAAATGAAAGACGATCGATGATTCGTTGTGTTTTGGTGTGTGCAAACAACAATTATCAAAATATCAACAAACGTGAGGTCTAAGTTATCGTGAGAGAACTAGACGTGAAGTAATACGAGTAAACCTTTTAGGAAAAAGATTACCTCGTAAAACTTGTGAAAGTGATATTTAAATTGTAAGACCGGGAAGTGATTTCCCGGGTCGTACCCCAACGAGGTGTGAATGGAAAGTTTCAAATGAGATTGGGATTAAAATCTTGTATGGTTGGAAAGGTTATTTGGTGTTACGATACGTTAAATTAACGAAATTTGAAAATTAACGAACAAAGGTGAAAATAAATTAATCTAAGGCAATTAACAAACTAGGAAAAACCTAAAATACTACGGGAAAACATAATTAGGTATCGAGAATCCTAAAACGTAAACTAAATTAAAAACGTGATGTTTATTTAAAAATAAACGTCAACGTACAAAATAAAACGTGAAGTTTAAGTTCTAAACATCCTACGGGTTTCCAACTAATTTTCTAACGTACTACAAGACAAAAGAAAATTTTAGAAAAAAGAAAATTGATTTTTCAATAAAAACTCTATTTATTACGAATTAAATACTATTTTAAAGAAATTAAATTATTAAAAACACTTAACCTTTTGAGAAAAATCTGAAAAAATTCTGGAAATTAAATTACCCTAAATTAAGCCTAAGAAAAATATAAAAAGAGGGTGCTAATGCAAAATAAGCTAGAAAATCAGCCAACAAAAGCTGATAAGTTTATGTAAGCTAAACATAAATTACTAGTTAAATAATTAATTTTGCAAACAATTAATGAAAAAGACCCAAGGGAGAGTTGGTTGTGATGTTTGGTGTTGTGTCTGTGTGTATGCATGAGGACCTGAGTTCGAATCCCATAAACCCCATTTTTGCAATTATATATTTTTTTTCTTTTGTTTGTTCACTGATTACATACAACACAAATGATTACTCAAACACAATCTCAGACTGATTTGAAAGCTACTTAGGGTTGTAAAACAGTTTGCAACAACAAAGTCCAAAAATTCAGATTCAAAATCAATTTGGGTTTGCTTCCTGACTTTACCAACTCACAAGTTTCACAAAGGGGCTATAATCTCAAATAAAATTTACAAAACATAACTAATTACTACACTAATTAATAACAACAAGAGATAACATCAACTAGATCAAATAGCAGGAATCTAAGGAAAATGGGATGATGAACAAGAAAGAGTAGCAGCAGACTAAAGAAATAAGCCCAAATGAGGCTTCAAATAAGCAGTCTAGATAAGCAATAAAACCTAATCTAAAAACTTATATCCAAATCTGACCTAGGGGGTTTCTAAAAGCAACAAGGATCAAATCCTAACACCTCCTAATGAATAATCTAAACTCAATCCAAAATCTCATAAAACTGAGGGTGCAGGGGAAGGGCTTGTAGCTTTCCCTGCAGGCCTGTTTGGGTAGGAGTAGGGCCCACAAGAAAATTCACAAAAATAGGATACCTATGGAATTCTAAAGGTGAGCTGGGATATTACTTCCACAAGAAATTTCAGAACCCAATTCTAACTCCTAAATTCATGAAAATTATTGCAAGTTTTGGTTTTCTGCTAAGATTTTATCATTTTGACTTTTTGAGTTTTTGCCAAAGTTGACTAATCTGAGTTTTCTTTGATCCTAGATGATTAGATATGTTGTAATAAACCTAATTGACACTAAATCAAGCAACATTAACTAATTCTAAAGTGATTTGAAGGTTTTGGCATGAAAGAGCCACAACAGTTAAGCTGTTGTGCTATTTCAACTGTGATCTTGACTTTTTGTTATGAGAATTACCAAAGTAAGACTACCTCTGAGCTACTTGGGTCCTAGGTGCCTTGTCTAGTTAAGATTTTACAACGAACAATGACAAAAACTAAGTTCAATCTGCTAAACCGAACACCCCCATATGGACTGTTTTCAAAGGATTACAAAGCAAACTACTAAATTACCTAACAATGTTAACTAATTAACTTATATAATACTAAAACAAACTTAAACAAACAAGAAGCAACAATATTCAACAACAATTACCAAATAACACCAATTATTATGAAAATGGGAACAAGACCTACTTGTCATCCAAGCTATTAGGGAGTCTGAGAACAAGGGACATAAGAACCACCTAAGTATCTCCCATGAGACCCTAAACCAATTCCTCCATCATCTATGCCAATACTCCCACTGCTACTTTTCCCATTCTTCAAATTTTTTTGTATTTTTGAGCTTTTATATATTTTTTTTGTTTCCTTTTCTTTACTGAGTTTTTACCTCTCTTCTGAATCTAATGACTTTAATAAGTTTAAACCATCATTATAAGACTAAATAAAAAGCATTTAACTGAATAACAAGAAACTTAAGAATTTGAATGAAAATTCGAATTTTGCACAAACTTAAATAAACTTTGATTGAACTTGAAATATTGAAAGTACAATTATCACTAGTTTAGAAACAGAGATACAAAAGAAAAAGATGGATGCCATTGAGGCTACATAATGCCCTATTTATACTAAACTATGAAGAGGCAGGTACACATTTTGCATCTCTTGTGTGTCTTCACTGGAATTAGGGCAACACAGATACTCCCTTGATCATTGAGAGTGGATCCCAGCCCTTGAATTGTGTTTAACTTAATCCTAGCCTTTGAACTCAGTCTTGGCGCCAAAATGAAGGTTGTGGATTTCCAACATGGCAGTGGTAGGTATGCAATTGTGAGTGTGAGGAGGGTTGTAGTGGGATTGGGGAATGGAGTGGAGAGGACAAAGTATGAGGGTGATTTGAAGATGGTGATGGGAGGTTATGGTGGGATTTGATTCACGGGTGTGGTTTTGGGGAGGGAGATGAGACAGAGATGGGGATGGTTGACTTGGTCAAAAAAATACGTTTTTAATATTAAAACGTATTGGACTTTGGGTGGGCTTAGGGAAGGTTTTGGGCCATATGGTGAGTTTGGTGTTGTAACTGGGCCAGAGATTAGGATAGGCTGGGGGTGTTGTTTGGGTTTGGGTATTAAGGATATCCGGTTGGTTTGTACCTTCTAAAATCCCAAGGACCAAACTTGCAAACTTGCTGAAACTTGAGGGCTGGTTTTGTAAATATCCCCAAGTCATCAAAAGGACCAAACCTGTCAAGCTAGATAAACCAAAGGACCAAAAATGCAATTTTCCAAATTTGAAACACCAGGGACTAAAACTGCCAATTTGCCAAAGTACAGGGACCAAATGTGTAATTTTCCAAATCTTTTTACCCAAAGATCATTTGTGTTATCATTTGACTTTTAAAGAGCAAGGGTTGACTTTTCTTTGAAATAAATGCTTAGGGACTAGTTTTGTCAAATTTTGAAAGTTGGGGAACTGAAACTGCCAATTATGCAAATTTTGTTCGTTTTTCATTTGTTCTCACTCGTTTTGCATCAGAAACATATAAAACACGATCTTTGGGATTTTCTTCGTATTTTGGTGCGTTTTTTAGTGTTTTTAATCGTTTTGCAGTTCAGATTTGACTAAAAATGATGAGTATTTACACACTCATCAATCCCCCAAACTAAACTATTGCTAGTCCCTAGCAATCTTTTTGAGAAAATTTAATGGATTTGAAGTCTCTTTACCAAAAGCCATCACTTCTGGAGTAGCCGAATGTTTGGGTTCAAGTAAGAATTATGGTCCATCCGGTAACCATGTGATTTTTAGCAAACCACCAGCTTTCAACGGTTTTGATTTGTCTTTACAAGAAGCCGTTTGCTTCTGGACTAGCCAACTCTTGATGGAACAGTCAACATCTTGGTGAGTTGATTACCAATTATGGTTTTTCCACTGCCTTTACCACAAGCCATAATCTTGCGGGCTAGCCAACTCATTTACTATTGAGGATATGGCGAGTTGAGGTACCATACAATTTTGGGCAAATTGCAAGCCATCAACGGGTTTGAGTTATCTTTACCAAGAGCCGTTTGCTCCTAGATTAGCCAATCATTTTGTCTTTTAGACACGGCAGATTGATAACCACAAATTTTTTTGAAATAAAGTGATTTTTTTTTTTTAATTTTTGGCAAAAAACGAGGGTACTAGACGGTATAATTTGCTAAAATTCGCTAGAATTTTCCCCTCCCCCACACTTAGAATTGAATATTGTCCTCAATATTCAAAGTCCCGGCTATTATGCCGAATCTTTGAACGAAAGAAGATAATATTAGAAGCTAACTGTGGGAACGTCATTTTTCATTTTTCACTTTATTTATACAAACACACACACACACACACACATATATATATATATATATATATATATATATATACACACACACACACACACATACACACACACACACACACACACACACACACACACACACACACATATATATATATATATATATATATATATATATATATATATATATATATATATATATATATATATATATATACTAGCTTCATGACCCGCCCGATGGGCGGGCTAGTTTTATCCGTTTATTTTGACAATTAACATATTAAATACTAAAATAAAATATGAATATAGCATAAGCATAAACTATATATTAAAAAACAAATTCATAAGATATAAAAATAAAAAATTGTAATACAATAATAATAAATAGAAAACGTCAAAATACATAGAAAATAAAAATAATTAAATGGTTTAAAGATGATGCAACATTTCCTTGTAGACCACATTATTAGTTTCATCAGTGTAGTTGCCATCTCTATCACAACAAATTACTTTACGACCTCCTTCGCTCTTAACTCTCGAAAGAGCAACATATAACTGACCATGAGAAAAGACAGGACGTTGTAGCAACAATCCAACCTGTGATAACGTCTGACCTTGGCTTTTGTTTATGGTCATCGCAAAACAAACAGAAACATGAAACTATCTTCTATTCAACTTGAAGGGTATTTTAGTATCGGACGGACTTATTACCATCCGGGGTATAGCACACACCGTTCTGACCTTCCCACCTGAAATGATCCGTGCTTCTATATTAATAGTTCCTATACGTAATACTTGTAACCTTGTGCCGTTACAAAGACCATTCCTTTGGTCAATGTTTCTCATACACATGATAGGGGCACCTACCTTCAATACCAGTTCATGGTGCGGAATACCTGACATACTGTAGAAAACTAGAAGGGGGGTTGAATAGTTTTGCGTCTTTTTCGTTTCAATAAAAGTTTGCTTTCAAATAATTAATGGTAGTTTGTAAAAACTCTTTGAAGCTAAAGTATAGATAAAAATTAATTCACATAAGTCATATAAATACTTCTTATTTAAAGTGTTAAATAGAAATTATAATTTCATATATTTCACTTAAATATGAGTTTGTATTTATATGTGTATATGTGTTTTAATGATTGTATATACTTTAATTTACTAATGTATAATTAATGTTTTGAATGGAGGCTAGTTTGATCTTTATGTGAAACCAATATATGCACAACACACAAGCAATTGTAACTATGAATGATATGCAAGTAAGTGATTAATCAAAGAGTGAGAGATGGAAAGATCAAACCGAGAGACAAAGGATTTATAGTGGTTCGGCTACAAGGACACCTTCCTTGCCCTACTCCACTCCCCGAGTCACCTACTCGAGATTTTTCTTCACTAGATCAAAAACCTCCTTTATGGCGGAGAAAACCTTACACACCAATTAGCACACCACAACAATATCACACCACAATCACAACTTCAACACAACTTCTTCACACCAATCTTCTTCACACCTAACTTCTACACACCAATCTTCTTCACACCTAACTTCTACACACCAATCTTCTACACTTCAAATTTCTTCACAACTTTCTACTTTGCTCCTAGCTTCTTCACAACTTAATACTTCCTAACTCTTTTTCTTCACGCCACTTGTTTCTTCACACCTTCACTACTAAGTCCTATCCACTACCCCAAGATATATACTACTTCACAACTTCTAGGCTTCAAGGTCTTTTCAACTTCAAAGCTTCAATTTCTTTGTCTTCACAACTATCTCCACTTCAATATGCTATTACGACTTATATCTTCTAACACAAATCCTATCCACCTCTACTTCTTCACTACTAGTACTACTTCACACCTTCAATGGATCTAGATCCAATATCTAAATCTATCTAAACAATGTATACACAATGTTCACAAAGAAATAAATGATATACAAGATGAACTAAACAAACAACTTAGATAGCAAGATGATACTAAGTTGTAATACTCCTAGTAGAAGTATTCTTCTTTTTGCACTTGAGTGTTGAGGCTTGAATCACTTTGAAACAAAGATCAAATTATATAAGATCAAAGGATTTTAAAAGATGGAGAGGGATGTTTAGATCAGAAACTTTTAGTGCAAAAAGGTGAGGAAAAAATCCAGGTTTAAGGTGGTATTTATAGGCAACAGATTCTGACAGAGGAGCGTGGCCGGTCCCCTTAAATCATGGCCGGCCCCCTTAAAATTAAGGGGACCGCCCTTTGTAATTAAGGGGGCTGCGCAACTGAAACGGCCAGATTCTTTGTCTTTTAGTGGGGAAAGTTTATTTGGTGAAAAACTAACTGATTTTGGTTAAAAATTTGAATTCATATATTTAGTATGAATAAAACATTTTTCTTTATTACCAAAAGTGTTTTTCAAAAATATATAATATGTTTATATAATTAAGTAAACTTTGTAATACTTAATTAAACTTTCCTTTGATCTTATAATGCTTTAATCACTATGTTTATTCATACCTTAAGTGATTAGATGGTGAAAGTGATTATTAACTACTAAATACTTGTTTACGTCATTATCTTTGATTTAATGTGTTTTCGTTTTGTGATCATCAAAACATAGAGATATCGAAAGATATGAATAACGTTTTTAGTCATTTATTTATATCAACACATACGAATGCTATTAAGAAATTCAGAAGTGTATAAAGACTCGTCAACATTGAAATCCACATCCGTATTGCTTACTGAATCCGAACTATAGTATATACGTTCTTCTCCTGGTATCATAGACAACATATGTTTGTTAACTTTATCCACTTCGTCATGTGTAGGAGCGAGTATGGCTCTTTCTTGGAAATAAGCTGGGGTCCATAAATTAGCCATTATGTTAGGATAAATATGCTGCATAACAGAATGGACATGATTATCAGAATCTGGAATAAGCATATCCTTATGAAATTTAACAACAGCTTCACCATCGTTAGCTCTACCAACTTTTCCATCACCTATGTCAAGAATCCAATCAGCAAACTCTTTGGTTTCTTTAGATTGCGCGGGATCGCTGTCTACACGTAATCTCATATTCACAGTTAACCGCAATACTGTACAATGTTGCCAGAGGTATGACGCATTTACTGAGGAGTGTACAACATCGTGCCTACTGCCATTAGGTATTATAGGGAGTAGTTGTCAAAAATCACCACCTAATAATATTACCTTGCCACCAAAAACCATGTCTGCAGCAGACGGTGTTTCAACTGATACTATATCATGCATAGTCCTGTCAAAAGCTTCAAAACAGTATCGTTTCATCATAGGCGCTTCGTCCCAAATTATAAGCTTAGCCATTCATAACAGTTCGGCAAGATCACTGTCGACACTTATAGAACACATAGAGTCTTCAACAACATTAATAGGAATTGCAAATCGAGAATGAGCGGTTCTACCACCTTCTAGCAAAAGAGCTACTATACCACTGGAAACCACATTCAATACTATTTCCTCATTTGAACGTAAATATGCTGTCAACGTTTTGTACAAATAAGTTTTGCCAGTTCCTCCATATCCATAAACGAAAAACATGCCACCTTCATCTTTATTTACGGCATCTATAACAGTTGCATACACTCCTTTCTGTTCATCAGTTAAACTACCATATAATGTTTGATGCTCAATTATAAGTTCCGGAACATCATAATTTAGTTCATCATATACCATACGGTTGTATCCAGCCATTGTGTATAATTCATCCGGACATGGAAAGTTTACTATTTTCTGCAAACTCCTTTAATTGCTAAGCAACAAATCTTCAATGTAAGTAAGACAAATGTTTTCCCTTTGCTTATCCGATAGCTCAAGTTTTGTGACAAAGACGTAAAAAATATAGTTTTTTAAATACGTATACATAAAAAAAATCATTGTCATTTAATGGACAGTACAAATTATAAACATTTATGTAATACACATTGATATAGAAATGCAGTTAATATGTACATATAATAGGATATAAATTAAAGTAGTTACCAGGATGATTATGTCTAAGTCGTTCAATACGAAGAACATCTTCAGCCATTAAATGCCAAGTCTGCTCCCACACGTACTCCGGTCTCGACATGCCGTCTGTTAGTATAAGCTTAACAAAGTAATCGCGAAGATAGTCAGCCATACCCCACTCACTGGCTTCGAAAAGATCATCAATGTACTCTTTGTCTTCTTCTAACAATCCACGGGCGTAGCAAGCTTCTTTGAACGTGGCATACTGTACATCATCATACTTCCGGAGTTTTTCAAAAGTAGTGGGACCTCTTACTTTATTTAATAAAATGCGCATGTAAAAGAGTTCACCCCACGACGGTGGAACATGATGAATACGGCCGATGCTAACTCCTCTTTTTCTTTTGGTCCATACTCTATCATCTTTATTCCACACAAAATATTTTGGAATTTCTACGTACAACAGCGTTTGCGCAAGTTCATCAGTCTGATTCAACTCCATCCACTTTAAAAGCTTAGTTGTGTTTGCCGATTCCTTTTCTAAAGTAAAGTCAATGCTTTCCGATTCATCAAAAACAACAGAATGCTCATTCGGCAAATGGAACGGTAACCGTTCTACAGCCGGATATCTGTGATGTATGTCAAACTTAAATATTCTCCAGGCTGCTTCACAGGCAGACAAATACCGTCAGTCTAAGAAATCTTTTACTTCGTCTTTATCTTTTTCTTCAACGGCGGCCGTTATCCTGTCCGGACCCTTGTTTATGTATTTAAAGAGATACTTTATGGAACCGAATTGGTTGCACCACTCTACATTAATATGAGCTTGATATTCTCTAAGTAACCTTGGGTTATAAGGAACAACATTGCCGTTATAAAGTTTTGCACCACTCTTTGTAACTGACCTACCGTTGTCCGGACGTTTGTAGATAGCATATCCACTTTCGTCTATAAAAGTACTCTCATTAAAAGATTTAGGAAAATTCTTTGAGCACTTATTGCCAACCATGCACTGACAGCTCTTATGCTCAGTACCGCACGACCCGTGAATCATGAATTCTTTGACAAGAGTGTAAAGTTCCGGGTCAGTATCCTTATCTGGTATTTCAACAGAAATGCACCGATCAATGTCTACCGGATTCCTAAGCTTGTAGTCGCTCTCTAACCAAATTAACAAATGAGAATGCGGCAATCCACGCTTTTGGAATTCTATCGTGTAAACTTCTGCATTTACAAAATAACATGAGAATGAATATTATGTAATTACATTTGAATATGATGTGTTCACAAAGATTTAAATATGAATACCTGCTTTAACTTTACCAAAAATATGTTTCTCTTTAATATCTTTTAAAAGATTATCAAGCTTTATCTTGAAAACTCTTGTGAGTACATCTGGTCGATCTTCAGTGCTCAATCCCCTTTTCCGTAAAAAATGCGTAATTTCTGGCCATTTAGGATTGCAGGTGAATGTTATGAAAAGGTCCGGATATCCATAAAACTTGCATAACGTCATCGCATCCAAATAGTTTTGCATCATGTACCTGGGACTGCCAGTAACGGATGATGGCAAAAATTTTTTTTACCACGTACCTTGTTTTGATCACCTGATGATTCTGCTATCGCTTCTAAGCGAGCATATGTTTCACTTCGTAGATTCTTATTTTTTTTACGCACATACCTCATTCGTTCTGCCTCTACCATCGTATAGCCATCAACCAAAAATTGTTGAAAAAGCTTTTTACTATTAAGTACAGTAGAAAACACTCCTGGCCTATCCTGGATTCGATGCGCAAACCATTCTCTCATAGTAACCCTTGTTCTCTGTTTTTCCGGAGTATCTTTCGTAACATGCGAGTGGTATATATCTGTCCTATACCCATCCTCTGCATACGGAAACAAAATAGGATACTGAAGTGGGAGGTACTCAACATGTAGTTCACTAATCCTTTTTGTATTTCCATCATGTTTGTGTAATACAATATCTCTTTCGTTAGAATCGAAATCACCTACAATAAGAGCAGCTGTCGGCTGTTGGCAAATCATATTCTCTCCCGTCCTTTACTCTTTTACCTATGAGTCTGAGTTTTATACCGTCATCATCAGACGAAGCAAACCTCTATCCAGCCATACGGAATTTCTCTACCAACGGATTATTTTTGTCAAGCATATTCTTAAGTTCCTTTGTAAGTTGGCGGCCAATTTCTTTGTTTGATGAAGCATGTCGTTCAGTATCATTACTGCAATTGTTTTAGAAAAAATATTAGAACAATTAAGGACAAACATACATGTAAAGAGTCATAAAAAATTGTATCTAAAATAATTTCATAGATTTTACCTAACAACATTGATTCTGTTTTGTATTTCATTGGCCGTATCAAATATGTACAACTGTGAGAATTTAGGCGGGTTGTCTGGCTTAGGCATTAGCGTTCCAGCAACGTGATAGTTTTCACCATGCAATCTAAAACAGTAAGGTCCTCGTCCTTTGTTAACGGTATGATCTATTTTTCCACCCATAGATGTAAAGGCAAACATTGAATTGTATCTCCTGATGTTTTCAAGGAACGTATTTCTCTTTGGATGATCTTTCGTGAAAAGATGCTTCAATAACGGAGGTGGACTTTTCAATGCAACAGTTAATTTAACTTTACCTCGCATGCAGCAGATAGAGTAAGCATCGTCATTTCCATTTGTTGACCCTCTTTTACTTTCATTCAGCCAAAGCAATGCACGACACGATTTACACTGATAAATGGGATCTCCATGATCTATGTAATCTGTAAAAGATATAAAGAACACCGCAAACGTTGTTTAATGAAAGTTAGATAAAATATTAAAAAAAGTAAAAAAATTTACATCATTCAAATTTATCAAATTATAAATACCTTTTGATATACCAACGGTATGATCTCTTGTAGCATCTACATTGTCATCGACATAATCATCAACAGACACATGCGAAGCATCATCCTCCATGTTTGAATCGTCATTTAAATCACCATTCAGATTATCATTATTATAGACACAAGTTGCATTGTCATGCGTATCAACAATGGGGGAAGACGAAGTACCTGTAATGTATACTCTCGTATTGATATCATATAATTTGTTTAAAAAAACTTACATATACATAAATTTTAATTTAACATACCTATATCAAATGGTACAGGGGTCAAGTCTTTAAATTTTGAACGTGTATTCATCATCGTCTTCGAGCCTATAATTAATTAAAATAAGATGAAACCATTTTGTTATATAGTTTGAGATTTATTTAGTGAATTATAACATGTAATACATATAACGATAACACGAAAAGGAGTAATGTAAACATACTCGATACAATACGCTGGAGTCTTGTTACAGGAGCACCTTGTCTCAAAGAAAATACAGTAGGTAGTTGGTCTATTATTGTACTACGCGGAATAGCTGCATCAATCAGTATAAAGATTAGTAAATACACGTGTATTGTATATTTTTTTCATACGTAATGAGACATTTGAAAGGATATAATTTATATTAAGAAATAACTTACAACTATTTAAGTTCACATTAACAGATGGAGGCGTTTCAAATGCAAGATCATCATTTGCAGCATATGATGTTCGATTCAATGAGTCGTCCGGGGATATTATAACATTACTTTCACAGACATCATCATTTGCTACTTTATCAAGAACTGTTGTTGCAACAGATTTCTTGCGAGGTCTTCCTCTAGGTCTAACTTTGTTAGTATCATCACATGATGTTCCACCTGACCAATTAAATATTGGTCAACAAATTGCAATTTGATGTAAACGTAAGATAAAGATATAAGTATTAGCATATCAAAATTTACTTTGAGTAGCAATTTCTTTGCGCGGCCTTCCTCTTCCTCTAGGTTTAATTGGATTAGTATTACTGACCGATGCAGGTACGTTGCTTACAGATATATTTTCTTTGTTGCTATTACCTGTGGGGAAACGAACATTTTTGTGGTAAACAGTACGGAATAACAAATATAAACATTATATATATACTAAAAAAATAATGTTATAAAAAGATTAAAAATAATAATAATAATAATAATAATAATAATAATAATAATAATAATAATAATAATAATAATAATAATAATAATAATAATAATAATAATAATAATAATAATAATAATAAAAAGGATACGCTTACTCATTTTATCCAGTTTTGGTCATCCAGTCTTTTGTAAAGGTGGTATAGATTTATTTAAGGTGGAGCTATGGGTTACACTTGTGACTGATATTGTAGAAAGTGGTTCGTTAACATGAACAACTGATGATTGTTTATCACATATACGTGACTTTTTAGACTGTAATATTAGGTCACCGCGTTCCTCTCTATTATACGAACCTGTAATTGAAAAAAAGCATCGAGTGCACAAAAAGATGATGTAAACAAAAAGAAGTTGACAATAAACATAGACATTAATGGATTTAAAACTTACATGTATCATCAAATCTAGGACGTCCCCCCTTTCGGTTATATAATATAGATTTACGAACAGACGAACTTTCGTTTACAAATCTATCACTAGATGTGGGAGGTGTGGTTTGATTAGGGAAGTTTACCAATCCTTTGTCCAAAAGACGGGATTTTTTTGGTTGATTCAAAACGTTAATGTGTCCTTCACTAACAGAAGAGCTTGAAATGCCTTAAAAACAAAATAAATATGTTTAGAATAGTAATGAAGCAATAAGAACAATAGGTTAATATACATGTGTTAAAATATATATCACCTAGAGATGTCTTTGGGTGAAACACATTAGTATCTGCCGAACATTTGTTAGATATAGCCAATTGAACACGGTTACTCATGTTCTTAAGACTTGATGTTCTCGCATCATTATTAGTACTATTTAACGATTCAAAAATATAACTATTCAAACTACTGTTATCTTTCTCTAATATTATCAGAACATCAGGATTTGTTTTCAATTTCGCGTTTTTGTTTCTGTAATCATATATTCCTGCATCGTTATATGATGGAACAAAATTAATAAAATAATAATGATGATAACAATAACAATATATAAGTAATCATAATATTAATAATCGGAACATATGATAACAACATGATATGTTTTACATATACATTAATAAGAATAAGAATAAAGAAACCATACTTGAAGAAGTACGACTCGAATTTGTTTTCGGTATTTGTGAATTAGCACGAAATCCATTGCCCTGATCATTAGAATCCTCCATCGAGCTGTATATAGCGATCTCTTCTCTATGTTGTTACATTCGACATTCATGCAATTCAAAAATATTTTGAGACGTTTTTTAGTGTGTTTGAATTGGTAGATGGATCATTCGAAATTTCAAATAATTTTAAAATGATCCATTATTATAGGAAATAATTTGGTAGATGATTTTGTACATTTTAAAAAGTGTTATGAATTATTATTTACATTGACATATACATTAAATAATTTTGTTAGTTGTATTTTTGTTGTGTGGTATACTCAGTAAAAAGTACCAAGACGGATGAAAACCCGACCATGACCCAAACATTTGACATAAGATTTCTTTGGCCATATATAGTTTTTGATTTGATTTGTTTTAAGATTACACAACTACATATGGGATTGCACAAGGCTTTACCTCTCAAGGGATCTTGAGAAGCTTACAACCCCCACCAGGCAGTGTACCTGATCGTTGTAGTATAGTATAGTGACAAGTACCGGGGGATTGATCGTTCAGCTAGGAATAGTGTCGCTAGGATTAGAAAACCTAAATACTAGTTCTAGAGATCAGGGATGATTATTTTTGTATTTTTATATTTTTTAGAAAGCAAGTAAAAATCTCGGGTTTGAAGGATTTGGGCGGAATTAGTTGCTAGTCAACTAACCCAATACTAAAGATGCAATCAAAATAAAATACTAGAAATAAAAATAAACTAAATTAAACTATGGTTGTGAGCAATAAGTGGAGAAATTGTGTTTACTTAGATTTCACTACTCCCTAGATATCTTTTACACGTTAATTACTTGTTATAGTTGCGTGGACAACGGATTGTATTCCTTAATACCATTCATGGGGTGGCGCACTTAATTCCCCAATCCTATGAGTGCCTACTTCACTCCTATGTCGAGTCGGCTAAGAAGCTCCTAACATGGGATCATTAGAATTTACTCATGCATTAAATACAACCAATAAAACCTAGTGCACGTCAGTTCATGTTTCCTAAGACGTTCAAGCATGTTACCATTTGGAGATCTGCCAGTTTTCTTAAGCCTAACATCGAAATCATTCATCCAATACAACCATAAACAAGTAATCAACACATAATTAACTTCTAGGTTTCATTAGATCTAAGCAAACACAAGATAGATCTAGCCTAGCATGGTGGAATTAAGACAAGAACAAGATATAGACAACCAACACATAGACATATTGATTGAATTAGAAGAACACTTATCTTAATTACACATGAAAGGGTTCAAGGGCTGAAAACCCTTGAAAAACCTGTAAAATTCGTAATAGGTTCGGCCCTAGGGTTTCTCCAAGACTTCTCTCTTTTATGAATGAAAATTCGAAAACTATATATAGGAAATTGAGGCTGACGGCGTCAAGACCAAATAGGTGACGCCGTCATCTCGCCGCCAAAATACTTCTTGGACTGCCTTGATCTACATCTGACGCCGTCATGTGTTATGGTCTTCCAGGCCGTCACGTGTTTTACACTTCACGCTCTACTTGTGACGCCTTCATGTTTGTACTGGGCCGTCATGCAATTTCCTCTTGACGCCGTCACCTACTGTTCCCAGCAAGGAAAATTAAGACTTTGGCGTTTTCTTCACTTTTATGCTCCAAAAACGTCCGAATTGCTTCCTTTTCCAGATTTCTCTCCCAAAGTACCTAAAATCACAAAAGGAACGATTTAGGGCAATATTTGATCAAATAAATTCAATTCCGGGCTTAAATGACCCCCTAAAAGTGGTTCATTTTTTCCCTCATCATATACCCTTACACTTGAGATTTGCTTGTCCTCAAGCAAATGCGCTTTTATTCTAATCAAAATACAATTTAGGGGTCATTTAACACTAATATAAAAGTAATTACAACAAATAATCGTTCCACTAAAGACCAAAGACAAGCACGGAGGTCATACACTAGCACCTCACAAATAGTGTTTAGATACTCACATCTCTCGGGTGTAATAAAGTATAAATTACAATATGGAAACGGAAGATATCTCTCACTACCTGTCATAGCAAAATAGATTACCATAGGCTTGGGAAAGGATCAAACCTCCACCACATGGCGTAAGCACCTAGGATAAACTATCAAAGAGGTCTTTTAAAGGGTTGTAACGTTAGGTATAGGGATATGAAATACACGGTTTTGTTGGATATAGGCAGTCTTTACTGGTGGCGAGTTAACAATCTTGGTCAATTACATGTACAATATGGCGTAGCAAAATAATACATCGTAGGGAATGTAAATTCCCCTTACACTTGAATTTTTACATACTTTACAATAAACTAATCTAATGACTCGAATTAAGAAAATCAAAACACTTGGAGTACTTTTTAGATTAACGTACATATGGGGGTAATATATGATGTTCTTCCCCATTACTCCATAGAATAAGTACTTTACCCATGAGTCCCAATCGTCCCAAAACAATATGTACAAGGATATGACTCGACTTAGCAACCATGTAATCAATTAGATAGTTAACTTAGGGTTTAACAAATAACAATAATGCACTAAAAATGAGAGCATACACGGAAGGCTAAGGCGATTTGGGTGTACATTTATGTGGGGTGTAACAAATTCTTCCTTTGAGTAAGATGCTTAAAGTTAGAAACGAAAAGATAGGCTCGGAGGGGTGTACTAGGGGTATCGTGTACTAAAATTGAGTACAACGCTAAGGTGTGGGAAAAATTAGTTGACTTAACTAGCCAAGTAATATGACTTAAATGGTCAAGTAATTATGATACGGGTTTAACACAAGGGTGATCCTAATGCCTCTTATCATGTAGTAAATCCTACTACACGAATGTAGTCTCACTAGCGGTCTCGGGATGCATCACTAACGCAAGTTCTAGAATCTACATGCTACCGGTACACTCATAAGCACTAATAATGAATGCTTTTCCTATCAAATCTAAATGCGAACCTCACATATTTGGGTGGAAAATTTTTCTGAAAGTACGGTTATGTGCTAGTCATACAATCTCCTATCCATGAGACGCTTGCTATGGCTAAAGTTTCACTCCTAAATGTTGTAAAAAATTTTAAATTTGGCGCTAAAATTGCACTAACAAGTATTTCTCATAGTTTTATTACACATCTACCATTAAACAAAACAAACTCAAGCGAAAGTGTACATGTAAGGTATCATCATTTTACCCTCCCCTTACACTTAAGATGAACATTGTCCCCAATGTTCAAGTAAAGAATGCAAAAGTGAAAAAGTAAAAACGAATGAAATCAAATACTCCCCTGATTCGCTCGGTATGGATAATAAGGTGGCCAGGTTAAATCTTCCTCCAAGAAAATGAACAATCAAAGCTTCCCTTCCAGAATATAAATCATCTTCTTGTCATACATAACCTGTAAATCCTGAGAAAACAGACAAGGCAACCTCGTATAAAATCAGCGGCAATCTATATAAGTTACTAAACCCTAGAAAACAAAGTAAGATATAATGTTTGTGGAATGAAGTTTGCAGATTTCCTGGAGATTATAAAACTTAATAATTCAACAAAAACCGTAAGACTCCGTTAGAAAAACAAAACCGGTAAAATTTCCAGATTTTTACACGTGACGCCGTCAAGAGTAATCTCGTGATGCCGTCAGAAGTGACTTGCAGAAATTCTTATGTTAAGTTTCCGGAAAATTTCTGGAAAAACTTGGTCCTACTTCCTGGAAAATCCTGTAAAACTTCATTATGACTTAATACAAGCATTTGACTCTAACAAATACGAATATACATGTTCACTTTAAATTGTGGAGAATCATGATCGGTTTGTTTCTTAAAAACATATTTGGGGTTTCCCCTTACACTTATCTTTTGCAAAAATACTTTTAGGTGGAGTTAAGACTAGGCCAAAACAACAAAGTAAAGTATTTCCACTATTTAATTTAGAAACATGATCTACCAACAATAAAAATAAAGCATGCATACGGAAGCAAATAACAAACAAACAAAATAAAATCACACAAAGCATGGGTTGCCTCCCAAGAAGCACTTTTCTTTATTTACAAGTCTTGTAGCTAGACTCAATGTCATGGGTTACTACGTGACCTCATCATCAAACGTCACATCCTCCTCACTAATCATTTCATTGTTATTTTCTTGATAATGTTTTACACGTTGTATGTTAACAGTAAATTCCCTACCTTCATCGTCTAATAACACAACGGCTCCAGTTTTAGAGGAATTTTTCACCGTAAACGGTCCATACCATCTAGACTTGAGTTTTCCCGGAAATAATCTCAACCGAGAATTGTACAATAGGACTTTGTCTCCCTCTGAAAATTCTTTGGGTTTCTTAATCCTCTGGTCATGCCATCTTTTTGCTCTCTCTTTATATGTGATGGAAGATTCATAGGCTTCTAACCTAAGCTCATCAAGCTCGTGTAATTGCAAGAACCTATTAGTTCCGGCAATTGTATAATCTAAGTTACATATTTTAAGCGCCCAATAAGCCTTATGTTCTAACTCTACTGACAAGTGACACGCCTTACCATACACCATGCGAAACAGGGTCGTTCCAATAGGTGTCTTGTAAGCGGTTCAGAATGCCCACAAGGCTTCGTCGAGTTTAAATGACCAGTCTTTTGTATTTTGACTAACCATCTTTTCAAGTATTCTTTTAATAGCCCTATTGGTGTTTTCGACCTGGCCATTGGTTTGTGGATGATAGGCGGTGGAGAACCGATGGGATACTCCATAGCTCTTCATGACCTTTTCCATTTGTGCATTGCAAAAGTGGGTCCCCCTATCACTGATGAGAGCTTTAGGAATCCCGAATCTAGCGAAAAGCTTTTTCAGGAAATGAATAACTACTCTGGCATCATTGGTTCTAAGGGCTTGTGCCTCAACCCATTTTGAAACATAATCGATGGCAACTAAAATGTATTCGTTCCCCCTGAAGATGGAAAGGGTCCCATGAAGTCAATTCCCCAAACATCGAAGACCTCACATACTTGTATAAAATTCTGAGGTGCTTTATCCCTATGTGATATGTTCCCGGCCCGTTGACATGCATCACATGCCTGTACCATTTCTTTGACGTCACGGAAAACTGTGGGCCAATAGAATCCCGCATCGAAAATCTTTCGGGCGGTGGTGTTTATCCCATGATGCCCGCCAGAGGGACCAGAGTGACATTCCCTCATAATCTTTACTGCCTCACTTTCCGAAACACAACGTCTTATAATTTGGTCAGGACACCTTCGGAATAAAAATGGTTCATCCAAAAAGTAGTATTTTAACTGAGAAAAGAACCTTTTTCTTTCGTATCTAGTCAGGTGTTCAGGAACGAGTCTGCTTGCAAGATAATTGGCAAAATCGGCGTACCAAGGCTCTGAATCAATCATTAACATGAGTTGTTCGTCAGGAAATGAATCCCTAATCTCACTTCTATCGTGCTTATCTAAGGGGTTTTCAAGACGAGATAGATGTTCTGCGGCCAGATTTTCTGCCCCCCTCTTATCACGAATCTCAACATCGAATTCTTGTAGCAACAAGATCCACCGAATTAGTCGTGGCTTAGCATCCTGCTTCACAAAAAGATATCGAAGAGCCTAGTGATCAGTGAAAACGACTGTCTTTGAAAGGACAAGATATTGCTGGAATTTGTCGAATGCGAACACTACGGCTAATAATTCCTTTTCGGTGGTGGAGTAATTCTCTTGAGCGGGATTCATGGTTTTGCTAGCGTAGTAAATAGGTTGGAAAAGCTTGTCACGCCATTGGCCCAATACAGCCCCGACAGCGAAATCGCTAGCGTCACACATGATTTCAAACGGTAGCTCCCAGTTGGGTGTAATCATGATTGGAGCATGTGTGAGCTCCTTTTTTAAGAGATCGAATGCATCCTTGCATTCTTGGCAAAAATCGAACGGAGCATCCTTCACAAGCAATTGAGTCATTGGCCGAGCTATTTTGGAGAAGTCTTTGATGAATCTCCGATAAAACCCGGCGTACCCCAAGAAGCTGCGTATTGCTTTAACAGTCATGGGGTATGGTAACTTAGATATAGCTTCAACTTTAGCTTGGTCCACCTCTATTCCATTCCCTGAGATCTTATGCCCTAACACAATCCCTTCTTTTACCATGAAATGACACTTTTCCCAGTTTAACACCAAGTTGGTTTCCTCGCAACGTTTAAGCATCTTTTCTAAATTAGCAAGACAGCGGTCGAAGGAGTTCCCGAAGACCGAAAAGTCGTCCATGAACACTTCCATGCTGTCTTCCATGAGTTCGTGAAAGATTGCGGTCATGTATCGTTGGAAAGTGGCGGGGGCATTACATAGCCCAAAAGGCATCCTTTTGTAGGCAAATGTTCCATAAGGGCAGGTAAACGTGGTCTTTTCTTGGTCTTCAGGTGCTATGGGAATTTGAAAATACCCTGAGAATCCATCGAAGAAGCAATAGTACTCGTGTCCAGACAATCTCTCTAACATTTGGTCAATGAATGGTAAGGGAAAGTGATCTTTCATCGTGGCATCATTGAGCTTTCGATAGTCAATGCATACCCGCCATCTAGTGACCGTTCTTTGGGGCACCATCTCACCCTTGTCATTCTTTACTACAGTCATTCCACCCTTCTTAGGTACAACCTGTACAGGACTGACCCATGGGCTATCCAAGATTGGGTAAATCAATCCTGCATCCAGAAGTTTGATGACTTCTTTCTTTACTACTTCCTTAATGTTGGGGTTCACCTGCCTCTGGGGTTGCACGGTAGGTTTATAATCTTCTTCCATGAGAATCTTATGTGTGCAAAAAGTTGAGTCAATCCCCTTAATGTCGGCTACACTCCATGCGAGCACTCCCTTTTATTTCTTTAGGACCTCTAAGAGTTTACCTTTTTGTTCATGTTCCAGGGAAGAGTTTATGATTACCGGCAGTTGGTCCTTTCTTTGAAGGAAGGCATACTCCAAATGGTTAGGAAGCTCCTTAAGATCTAACTCAGGAGGTTCGATAATAGATGGCTTAAGCTTGTTTTCGGGCTTCCGGAGCTCGAGATGCTCCGTTGCCTCTTGTCTAGGGTAGAAGGAGACTGCACCAACATCCTCCATCTTTTCCACCTCTAGCAAAGGCAGAGAACTCTCGTCCCGTAGCCAGCCTTCCTCGATTTGTTCATCGACACAGCTATCGATGACATCTGTGAGTTCATCAACCTCCCCAATGAAATAGAGCTGGTTAGCTGCTTCGAGAGAGAGATCCATAGAGTCCTTAATGTCGAAGGTTGTGCTATCGGTTCCCACTCGCAAGGTTAATTTGCCGTCATAAACATCAATGACTGCACGAGCGGTAGCAAGAAATGGTCTCCCTAAGATGATGGGTACCAAGTCATCCTCCTCCATATCCAGGATTACGAAGTCGACCAGGAATTGGAATTTCCCAACTTTGACTAGCACATTCTCGCATATCCCTACGGGGTACTTGACTGATGTATCGGCTAGTTGGATGTTCATACGGGTAGGCTTTAATCCAGAGTATCCTAATTTAAGGAACATAGAGTGAGGCATGAGATTGATACTTGCCCCCAATTTGGCAAGAGCATTCTTGATTGATAGAGATCCTATGGAGCAAGGCAGGGTGAAGCTGCCTGGATCGTCTACCTTTTTTGGTAGCCCTCGATGGGTCACCACTGAGCATTCTTCCCCCAGGGTCACAAGACCCTCAAGTTTCTTTCGGTTAGCGAGTAGTTTTTAAAGTATGCGCTATACTTTGGCATGTGATAGCAAGCATCAAGGAGGGGTATGGTGACAACCGAGTCTTTTAGGTATGACAAGAATCTTTTATTATCATTCTCAGTTTTCTGGTTCCTTAATCGGGATGGGAACGGGATTCTCACAGGTTGGTTAGGTAGGGTTGATGGGGAAGGGGTCATCAAAGGAGGTTGGTCCGGAGTCTCGCTGCCTACATCATCCTCCTGCTCGCGAGGCTTGTTTGGATCGGGAGTGATGGGGGACGAGCTTGGGTAAGGGGGTCCTTGGTCGTTGTTCCAGCTCGAGTGGTTATCGCGAGCATGGGGTCTTTTTTGCTTACTGATGGCATTTCAAGGTTATCTAGGGCTGAGTTAAGCTTATTGAAAAATTCTCCAATGTCATCCTGCTGCTCGTCAACACGTTCATTAAGACCTTTAAATTGCAAGCCTTTTTCTTGAGTGAAGTGACCAAGATCATCTTCAAAAGTGCTCCTGATTTCGAATTCAGGGCCTTTCTCTCATTCTTTTCTTTTTACCAGATTTCCCCAGAGGGTGTAATCGTCATTTTGGTAAAAAGGCAAAAGGGAGGGATCAGCATAGATGTCACCTCCTGAAAAGCATGCATGTTCAGTCGTGGCTGTTCCTCTGCATTCTTCTACCTCATGCGGGCCCCCACAGTAGTCACAGATTAAGTAAGGATTTGAAAGTTGTTTAGATAGCTGCGACCCAGCTAGGTACTCCACTCTTTTGTGAATTTTTCTCAACCGATCTGAAGTGATTTCAGAAATGCTGACAGTTGACTCAGGTTCATACCAAGTGTCATCCTGGTCTTGAGCATATTCTTCAATCCTATCACATCCTTCTTCGGCACTAAGACTGGCCAATCTCCCTTTTCTATATTGGTTGATTCCGTTTCGATCATTAGAGGAGACATTGTCATAGAAGATTTGGACCAAGAGCCAAAGCTCAATGCCATGATGGGGAACTTGTCTTATTAAATCTTTGAATCTAATCCACGATTTATAGAAGGATTCGTCCTTCCCTTTTCGGAAACGAAGGATCCTATCTCTAAACGCTGAGGTTTTTCCAGGTGGAAAGAACTTCTCATAGAACTTGGATATGAGTTGCTCCCATGTGAAAATAGATTCAGAAGGAAGTTTATCATACCACTCTTGGGCTTTTTCATATAGAGTGAAAGGAAAGAATCGCAATCGGGACGTGTCTCTAGTAGCCCCATCCGTATGGAGGGCGTCTACTATTTTCAAGAAGTCTTTAATGTGTTGAATTGGATCTTCCTCATCTAATCCACAAAACTTACACACACTTTGGACAAGCCAAACATCGTTCGCATGCAAGACCTCATTGGTGTGTTCGTTTGGGTAGACAATGGCATTTGAGAAGCCACGAGGGGTTGGGGAAGAGTAGTCCTTAAGGCGCTTAGGAATGGGAGTTGTGGGGGTACTCATCTCGTTGTTGGGTTGGGAGCTAGGGGTTGTAACATGATTTTCTGAATTTTCTTCAGAAAGGGGTGCATCAAAATCGATGGCAACGCTAGATGGTTCAGGAGTTGAGTGAGATTGTCTTAATCTACGCATTTCTCTTTCGGGTTCTGCATAAGGCAAGACAAGGTTTCTAGTGGAACTACGACTCCTAGTGATCCTAAGGTTAGAGGATTCGTCGGTTGCCATGATGGCAGGTGGTGAAGAGTTACGAACAAAAACACAAAGAAATAAGATAGACTAAAGAAAACCTAAAAATAAAAATAAAATCTTACTAGAAAGGAATCTAGCAAGTAGACCTAATAAAAAGAGATTCTAACCTAGACAATAACTATTCCCCGGGCTGCGGCGCCAAAAACTTGATGCGTAGGGATTGCACCAGGCTTTACCTCTCAAGTATAGTATAGTGACAAGTACCGGGGGATTGATCGTTCAGCTAGGAATAGTGTCGCTAGGATTAGAAAACCTAAATACTAGTTCTAGAGATGAGGGATGATTATTTTTGTATTTTTTAGAAAGCAAGTAAAAATCTCGGGTTTGAAGGATTTGGGCGGAATTAGTTGCTAGTCAACTAACCCAATACTAAATATGCAATCAAAATAAAATACTAGAAATAAAAATAAACTAAATTAAACTAAGGTTGTGAGCAATAAGTGGAGAAATTGTGTTTACTTAGATTTTACTACTCCCTAGATATCTTTTACACGTTAATTACTTGTTATAGTTGCGTGGATGACGGATTGTATTCCTTAATACCATTCATGGGGTGGCGCACTTAATTCCCCATTCCTATGAGTGCCTACTTCACTCCTATGTCGAGCCGGCTAAGAAGCTCCTAACATGGGATCATTAGAATTTACTCATGCATTAAATACAACCAATAAAACCTAGTGCACGTCAGTTCATGATTCCTATGACGTTCAAGCATGTAACCATTTGGAGATCTGCCAGTTTTCTTAAGCCTAACATCGAAATCATTCATCCAATACAACCATAAACAAGTAATCAACACATAATTAACATCTAGGTTTCATTAGATCTAAGCAAACACAAGATAGATCTAGCCTAGCATGGTGGAATTAAGACAGGAACAAGATATAGACAACCAACACATAGACATATTGATTGAATTAGAAGAACACTTATCTTAATTACACATGAAAGGGTTCAAGGGCTGAAAACCGTTGAAAACCTGTAAAATTCGTAATAGGTTCGGCCCTAAGGTTTCTCCAAAACTTCTCTCTTTTATGAATGAAAATTAGAAAACTATATATAGGAAATTGAGGCTGACGGCATCAAGACCAAATAGGTGACGTCGTCATCTCGCCGCCAAAATACTTCTCGGACTGCCTTGATCTACATCTGACGCCGTCATGTGTTATGGTCTTCCAGGCCGTCACGTGTTTTACTCTTGACGCTCTACTTGTGATGCCTTCATGTTTGTACTGGGCCGTCATGCAATTTCCTCTTGACGCCGTCAGGATGTTGCTCTTGACGCCGTCACCTACTATTCCCAGCAAGAAAAATTAAGACTTTGGCGTTTTCTTCACTTTTATGCTCCAAAAACGTCCGAATTGCTTCTTTTTCCAGATTTCTCTCCCAAAGTACCTAAAATCACAAAAGGAACGATTTAGGGCAATATTTGATCAAATAAATTCAATTCCGGGCTTAAATGACCCTCTAAAAGTGGTTCATTTTTCGCCTCATCAACGTACTACTGAACAAAGAATAATATCAATAAGTTGTTTAGTTACTATCAGATATGCACATACAAAAAAATAAAGCAACAAAAAAGTAATTATAAATAACTTACAATAAATATAGAGATGATGAATGGATGGATGGAATCAATTTCAAAATGAAAGTTCCAGTGAAGCGATGATGGATGGAAGTCTTTGAAATGGATGAGATCAAAGCAAAAGTTCAATTATTGGTGGAGTTAGAAATTATAAATACCAAACACAAGTTTGTTGACTCCAAAGTCAACTTCAGCTTCATAGTCCCTTGACTTTAAGATACAATTGGAGCAATCATTTATCAAATAAATTAATTCGTATAGTAAAGTATTATTTTTGTGTGTGTATCAATAAGTGAGAAGTATATCGCGTAAAATTCAAGATTTTTTTGTTAAGTTAGTATCATTTAACGATGGGATATGCTAACATTTTTAATATATATTGATCTATAATATAATCACATTTTTTGTAATTTGATTGTTATATTCCAAATTTTATTAAACCGTATACATATTTATGCGACAACTTCATATTATGCACTATATAAAAGAAAAACATTAATATTAATCATTGACCACAAACTTAGGCAATTTTGATGATATATCAATATTGCATTCATTGAAAATAACATTAAAAATAATAATAATAATAATAATAATAATAATAATAATAATAATAATAATAATAATAATAATAATAATCCTAGAAAACATCGTTAATATTCAACGGGATTATTGAATATTCAAAATGACTTCATATGTCACTACAACAAAAGTGGCTTTTTAGGACCCTTTGTGTGGGACGGTATGATAATGGAGTCCTAAAAAACTGTTTAATAGGACATATGAGCGTTTAGGGTCCTTTTTAAATATTTGCTACTTAGGCGATGTCCTAAAAAGGTATATAATAGGATGCTCGATGATTTGGGGTCCTATTATCATATAACTTAATATGACACTTAAAATATGGATCCTAATAAATTACCTTTATAAGACGTTTATTCATTATGGTTGTATTATAATAAACCATAATAGGACACTTGAGTTTTGAGTCATAAGACATCAGTTAGTTAAAACGCTTATTCACAAAAAGTTTTATTATAGCAAAATTTAATAGGACCTTTGACACGTGGGTATTATAACGTTAACCTTTATAGGACGCTTATGTACAATGGTTTTATAACATCATTTTTTTAAAACGATTATTTGCAAAAGTTTTATTATAACAAAACTTAGTAGGACCCTTAAAGTATGCATATTAATTATGGTTTTATTACAATACACCATAATAGGACACTTGATATATAAGTCATAAAACATTAATTATTTAAAACGCTTATTCGCAAACGTATTATTAAAACATAACTAAATATGACAGTTGACACTTTGGTCCCATAGATTGATACACCATCATAGGACACTTGATATTTGAGTCATAAAACATCAGTTTTATGGAACACTTATTCGCAAATGTTTTTTTTATAAGAAAAGTGAATAGGACCCTTGACAATAGAGTCTTATAACGTTAACCTTTATAGAACGTTTATTCATAATGGTTTGTTTATGATACACCACAAGATGGCACATCTTTTTAGAGTCGTAAAACATCCGCTTTTTATAACGCTTATTCAGTTTTATAGAACGCTTAATTGCAAAAGTTTTATTTGAACAAAAATTAACAGGACCCTTGACACCTGTGTCTTTTAACATTAACCTTTATAGTACGCTTATTTGTTGTGGTTTTATTATCCTACGCCATAATAGAACACTCCTTTATTTGAGTCATAAAACATCAGTTTTTTAGAACGCTTATTTACAAAAGTTTTATTTAAACATTAGTTAGTATGACACTTGATACTTGGGTATCAAAACTTGATACACCATAATAGGACACTTGATAGTTGAGTCGTAAAAGATCAGTTTTATGAAACGCTTATTCACAAAAGTTTTATTTAAACATTAGTTTTATGCCATGTTGGATTTCCACTAAATCCTTATTATAATAATACTTCCCCTATTATTTTTCCCCAATTATAAACCCTAAATAAATAAAAACATAAAATGTCTTCCTCCTCAAATAGAAGTAATCGGCCACCACCACCAACACATTGTGAACATGATCAACCAGTAATTAGGCAGACTTCGCGGACAATTGATTTCCCTTTAAGGCATTTTCTTGGATGCGTTGAGTATTATAATGTAAGTTTTCTTGGATGCGTTGATATTAGTGATGTTTGTTGTTTGTACCATATAGGGTTCAAAATGTAAGACATTTTACTAGCTAGATCCTGAGTTGCCTAATGACTATTACAAACAAGAGGTTTTTAATTTGATTCAAAAGGAAAAACGTTTGAAAGAAGACAAGTATGGAAACATAAGAGATTTGGAAAGGGAGATTGAGTTTCAAAAATCAACTATGGAGAAGGAAATGTTTCTGCTGCAATTGGAGTTGAAAGAAAGCAAGTCTAGTGCGGTTTTTTTTAAGAAAATTGTTGTTGTTTTGTGTTTGGTTATTGTTGTTATGTTGTCAAAAATTGTGTAATGAAATGCTTGTTATGTAGGTTTGATGTAATGACCTTTTGTTTAATGAAATGCTTGTTATGGGATATATGTGTGGATGCATTTACAGTTGTTGATGTTTGCTGAGATAGTAATGGATGCATTTACAGTTTGTTATCAAAGAAGTTGAAGCTAAATGGGAATTGAAGTTGCAGAGAATGAGTAGTTAATAGCATGTTATGATAGTCATACTCTGTTACTACTTTGCAATTGTTTCTGATAGTATTAGCTTGTATTAGAATATAGACTAGAATGCCTTGTTCCTAGCATTTCAAGATCTAAATGAGTATTATTTTGTTGTAGAAGTGATAACCATTTGAAGTTCAAAATCATCACCTATGTCAAGCTGTGAAGATGAGTTAAGCTCAAAATCATCTTGGGCTGATTACTTTCCACCTAATTGGAAATTCAAAGGATTAACAAAGTCAGAAGCCAAAAAGTCAAAAGGCAAGAAGTCAAAAGGCAAAAATTTGAACAAGTTCCTAGTAAAAGGATACAAGTGTTAGGTCTTGCTAACAATGTTACTTGGGATGGAATAAAAAAGAAGACATTTGGAGTCAAAAAACCATCAGGATAATGTGTTATCTGTCTTTGTATTGTTATATGTCTCAATCTTTTGGAAGTTATGTATGGGTTATCTGTCTTTGTATTGTCCTTATCTATCAATGATAATGGTTAATTTGGTGCATTATTGCTGTACTATACTAAGCCAGAATTGCACTCACAAAATAAACTAGGCTTGATTCAAAAACAAAAATGAGTGAGTGCAGGGCATCTCAGTCCTAATGGGGTGATTAGCAGACCAAATTAAAGCAACAAGATAAGATCTAGAATCCCAATTAAGCTCAGAATTCTCTAGTCAGTAGTACAAGCTACTAAAGGAAACAAAAAACAGAAGAGAAACAACAGTGAATAAGCAGAAATTAAGCTCTTAATATGGGCATTTGAGCCAAACAGTGATAAGCCATATTGACCCATTTGAGCCAAACACCCCTTAAGCAGGGTTGTTTTGAGATCTCAAAGTGAAAATATAAATAACAAGAAGCTAAAAATTTAAAATTACCTAAATTTAAATAAGAAATGTATAAGAAAGAGTTATACAAACAGTAATGAGGGTTGTCATTGATTCTTAACAACTAATTTTACATAAAAACAGGGACTGTTACTATTTAGCTAATTGAAATCATTAAGCTTCTTCAACTGGATCTTCTTCATCGGAAATAACTAAGTCATTGTTGTCCACAACGGTTCCATCGAAACCACCTATAACCAATTCAATATCCATTGTTTCGTCATGTTGAGGACACATAAATGAGTCACCCTGCAAATGTGTTTCCACGTCATCAAGACTTGTTTGTTCATCCATGTCATAAACATGTCTGGGCGCTGTCTTGATCACAACTTGCCATCCTTTGTCAACACTATCTACAACGTAAAATACTTGATGTGCTTGAGAAGCTAGTATAAAAGGCTCGTTATGAGCCTTCAATCCTTCAAAATTCAATAGAGTAAACCCGTTGTCATCTTCTTTTTTCCTTGAACCATTCGAAATCCAATCACAATCAAACAAAACTACTTTCTTGTCAATACCATACTCCAACTCAATTATATCATTCAAAACCCCGTAGTAAGTTACATCTCCCGCGATAGGATTGTTATCTGTAGCACTCGAGTAACTGTTTGTCATGGCCTGAAGATTAACCCCACTATTCTGTGTTTTCCTATTATGTTCTACATCTTTTGTGTGAAATCGGAAACCATTTATGATAAATCCCTTATATTTTTTCACATACTCAGATGGACCACTTGCCAAGCACCTTAGACTTTCTGTGATTCTGTGATCCCCTCTAGCATGTAGCTCCTCAACCTGAAATAAGGCAAGATGTGTTAATTGTTTTGTTATTAGTAGGTCGAAAATGCTATGTCATTATAATTATTTTGCAAAAGTAATAAACCTGTGTATATGCCTTACATGATCTTGAAACCACGACTCAAAAGTCTCACTATGTAAACGTTGAATGTCACGCTTATGCTTTCTCCGTTTTTGATGATGAACCAACTCCAGATGTTCACTGCAGTGTTAACAGATGATAATGATGATAACAACGACAACTATTAATCGTATAATATAATTTAGGAAACTCACAACTAATATAATTACTTACATATGAATGTGCTTTAGCCAAAATGTCAAGTTCCATCATTTCTACCTTTGTAGCACCAATCGGTCGACCCGCCATAGAAAAGATAGGTAAAACATCCTCATAACCATCGTCATCATTATTTCGACTTGTCTTATTATGTACGGTCTCAACAACACTGGATAAGTAAAATGAACAAAATGACACACACTCTTCAGCTAGATATCCTTCTGCAATGGAACCCTCCGGGTTATTCCTGTTTCGCACGTAAGATTTTAATGTAGCTAAATACCTGAGATATCAAAACCAATAATTTTAGATTCAATCATATTTGTTAATAAAGGTATTTACTAAAATAGTAATGTGCACCTCTCGATTGGATACATCCAACGGTAATGAACTGTCCCTCCTAATCTGGCCTCTGAAGCAAGATGAACCGAAAGATGAACCATGACATCAAAGAATGATGGCGGAAAAATCCTTTCTAAATCACAAAGTATTTTTCCAATCTTGGTTTCCATTTGAACCAAATCATTTGGATTAAGAACCTTTGCGCATAATTGTTTATAGTAATGACATAGCTTCATCACAGTATAGCGCACGTGCTTAGGCAACACATTTCGCAAGGCAATGGGAAGCAACTGCTGCATCAAAATATGGCAATCATGACTTTTAAGTCCAAACTGTTTTGGAGGTTTTAACTCTACGCATCTTGATATATTAGCTGCATAACCATCTGGAACTTTCACCTTCTTAAGCACACGACAAAAAATATCTTTCTCTTTTTTATCCATTGAGAAACAAGCAGGTGGCAAATAAACTTTGTTGTTATCTTGAACTATAGGATGAAGTTCAGGTCTAATGCCCATTTCTTGTAAATCTAGGCGTGCTTTTATATGATCCTTGGTCTTCCCATCTAGATTCATTAGCGTTCCAAGGACACTGTCACAAACATTCTTCTCAATATGCATTACATCTAGATTATGGCGTAGCAAGTTATCTTTCCAGTACGGTAACTCAAAAAAAAAAAAAAAAAAAACTTTTCTTCTTCCAATTAAAAGGTAAATTTGGGTTGCTCTTCACAAGTTTTCCAAATTTAACTTCAAAACCATCTAACTCATCAAGTACTTCTTGTCTTCTTAAGCCACGGGGTTGCCTGTCGAGTTCTTTTGTGCCATCAAAAGAGTTTGTATCTCTTCTAAAAGCATGATCAGTAGGCAAATATCGACGATGTCCCATAAAACATTGTTTTTTGCCATGACTCAAGCGTGTTGATTTTGTATGTTTATGGCAGTTAGGACATGAAAGTTTACCTTTGGTGCTCCATCCGGATAAATTTGCATAAGCAGGAAAGTCACTGATCGTCCATAACAAACAAGCACGTATCTGAAAGTTACTTTTTGTTGATGCATCATAAGTGTCTACTCCTTTACGATCCCACAACTCCTTTAGCTCAGCAACTAACGGTTACATATAGACATCTATATTATTCCCAGGAGAAGATGGGCCAGGTATAAGTAACGTTAGAAAGAAATAAGGTTTCTGCATGCACATCCAAGGAGGTAGATTATATGGCGTCAAAACAACAGGCCTTGTACTATGAGAAACACTCATTGTTCCAAAAGAGTTAAACCCATCACTCGCTAAACTACGCCTGAAATTACGAGATTCTTTGGCAAACTTATCATACTTAAAATCAAATGCTTTCCATGCCGGGGAATCTGCAGGATGTCTCAAGTAACCATCTTTCGTGCGACTCTCTTCATGCCATCTCATGGAGGCGGCTGTTTTAGATGACATAAATAACATTTGCAATCATGGTACGAGCGGAAAATGACGCAACACCTTTGCTCCAATCTTCTTACGTGTATCAGCTGTGGTTGACTCATCTGCACAATCATATTCACTTGCTTTATACCTTGATGTATGGCATATATCACATTCTATTTTATTAATGTTTTCTTTCCAGTACAGCACACAATCATTAGGACATGCATCAATTTTATCATAACTAAGTCCTAACTCTCGAATTATCTTCCTTAGCTCATACAATGACTTTGGTATAGAAGCATCGGGGAAGGCTTCCCTCACTGTATCTAGCATCTTGCTGAAACCATTATCACTACATTTCCCAACACACTTACCATGAAATAGTCTAATGATAAAAGAAAGAACTGATAACTTACACCCAGGATATAGTGGTTTCTTTGCCTCTCCCAACACTTTATAAAATTTTTTCGCCTTTAGGTTTGGCATACTCACACTTTTAGTTTGTGTTCCCATGTCATCGGTTAGTGTGTCATCACCAAACCGATGGAAGGCATCATTCACCAACCCTTGCATGTCATCTTCAGCATCCAACATTGGAGCATCACTTGATTTGGAACTGAAAGGTGGAATTGTATAACCTTTCATAAACCCGACACATAACAGATGTGTTGTAGCCTCCGTCCGATTTACCCATATCTGATAACACAATCAATACATGGACATGAAATCTGTCCATTTTTACCCTCATTATAGAATATATGATCAAGAAAGTCGTCAAGACCTTTTTTATATGCAATGGTAAATCTAGGTAAAGACATCCAACTCGTATCCATCTTAAACCTAATTCAATTAACCACAAAAAACCACATATAATTTCAACAAAAAGAAAGGGAGCCTAATTAAATTAACCACATATGTTGTTTCATAAAAATTTAGCAAAAACGATTAGGGTTTCAATTATGAGGTATTACCTGGTCTTGATGATGGTGGTGAGTCCTGTTGGCAATTTCAGATGGTGGAATGATGTGGATTTGGATCTTAAAATTAGAAATACTTTTACAATTTATTTTTAAGCTATTTCTTAATTAATTGCCTAATTATTACTTCAAAGCTAGATAAACTAATTTAAATCTAAAAATTAGAAATTAAAAGTCAAAATTGCAAAAGTAATTTTTACATAAGCTTGAAAACTTATAAAAGGTAAAAAAATTATAAAAAATTATCTGGCATAAAAATTAAACAATAAAACTAATCTATTTTTTGCTTTTTAATTTAAACTAATTTAATTAAAATTAACTCTAAAAATTACCTAGTGAAGAGTAAAAATTATGGGAAAATTACTAGGAATGCTACAAGTTACAAGGAACCTAGGAAAAATATGAGGAGGGGGAAAATGGTACGGATAAGCATTTAAATAAGCTAAATTGCAAAAATAAGCTAAAAGGAACAAGGACTATATTAAGTATATAGATTATGCAATAACAAACGGAACTGGTGCCCCAGAGCAATTGGAAGGGGGTTGTGGTATTGTGCATGTATGCTTGAGGTCCCAGGTTCGAACCCCACTTTTTGCAATTTTTCCATTTATTTTAATTTTTTTGATTTTCTTTTTACAAAACTTTTTTATTACCAATTATAAGTAACTTTTGTTAAAACACTTTTTTCAAAAGTAAAAAATAAGCTCTCTATGAGCTTTTTAGCTTTACAGATGCTTTTGTTAAGCCAAAATGGATTTATAAAAGGCATTAAGCTACAAATAAGCTACAATAAGCTAAATAAGCTGTAACTACATGAGTTGTACCTACCTTAAGCTAAAACCTACCAGATAATCTAACGGAATAAGCTCTAGACCACAATAACCACTTGGCCATATATCACATGCCAATCAAGCCAAAACCAAGAACCTTGCAGCCCTTGTGGGTCCCACTAGGGTTCAAAGGGATTTAAAGCGAGACTTGATATGAAAAGGTGACTTATTGAGGTTTCTAAAAAGCTAAAAATAAGTAACTTTTATGAAACCACTTTTGAAATAACTTATTAATAAGCTATGTGCACCCCCTTGTGCTTAACAGTTGACTTAATAGCTTATTAGGACTTATGCACTTTTGAAAAAGCTATGAAATGAGCAAATGAGCAAAAACAGATGAAAAACAACTTGAAACAAGGCAAAGGACACAAATAAGCACTGGGTGGTGCTTGGAACCTGTGGGCAAACTCTGAGTCACTTAGTGTTTGTTTTGAGACAGGTCACAAGTATGAGTCAAATAAGCTAAGGGCAAAAGGGCTAGAGTCCAAAATAAGCACTAATCCAATAAGCTGAACTTGTAAGCTCCCTAAAAAGCCCAAGATTGTGTACTGGGGTCCACAGATAAGCCAGATAAGAGCTTATGAACTTTGGTTTAAAACCAAGTACACACTGACCACCCAGTGTACACAGTCAAATGGGACAAACTAAAAGCTACTTGCAACCCTATTAGATAAGCTAGAAAGTGCAAAATAAGCTATGAACTACAAAGATCAGCTGATTGGCTTTCCAAAAAGCCAATAATCACACTATGGGGCCCACTATTGAACAATCTATGGTCTATTAAAAATGGTCAATTTCCTGTGCACAGGCCAAGTACTTGCCCTGCAAGCTTAAAGAAGCACTTGCACAAGCTACAATAAAAATCCTAAAAATAAGCTGGACACAGATTTTTAAAGATGAGCTGAGGGACTATGATTTATGAAAAGCTCAGGTTCCCAATCCAAAAACAAAAATCAAAATAAATCTCCCTATTTTTGGATTTCTGAAACAACTATGTTTTTGACTTTTTGAAATTATGAACTTAGGTTGACTTTTGTGAGATTTGATCCTAATTTACTGATTGATTAATGTGACTTAAGCTATATTAAGACTAATTTATGCTAGAACAACTACTTGTGAGATGATTTGAAGCTTATGCCACACTAATTTTCAAACAGACAGATTTTAGGCCAATATCTTGGTGATTTTGACTTTAAAGCTTCTATCCACTA
Organism: Artemisia argyi; assembly: GCA_030686995.1. NCBI lineage: Eukaryota > Viridiplantae > Streptophyta > Magnoliopsida > Asterales > Asteraceae > Artemisia > Artemisia argyi. Next base: position 43,135,924 of record CM060709.1, on the reverse strand, counting down.
AAACCTTGTTTGTTTCTAACTTATTAGCTGTTAAGAAAGTTGTATGAACAGGCCTTAGTCACTGAGTTCAACTAATACTCACTACACAGACCTAACCAAACACTACTTTAAAACACAGATTGTTTAATAACTGATCTAACAAATTTAAAAGGCAAATGATCGATCTAAATCATAATACTGATACATAAGCTTCTACTAGGCTAAATTAAACACATATAAACAAAAGCAACCAACATTTAACAATAACAACTAACAATCACAGATTTATGAAAAATTGGAACAAAATAATGAGACCTTGCCCCTAGGCTCAACCAAGGGCTCTTGAAACATGTACATAATCAACAAAACTCTCTTCTCCAACACCCCAACATAATCAACATAAGCACATACAGATTATCATCAAAGCACATAACAAAATGATGCGTGGGAATCGCAACAGGCTTTACCTCTCGAGGGAACTCGAGAAGCTTACAACCCCCACCAGGCAGTGTACCTGATCGTTGTAGTATAGTATAGTGACAAGTACCGGGGGATTGATCGTTCAGCTTAGGAATAGTGTCGCTAGGATTAGAAAGCCTAAATACTAGTTCTAAAGGTGAGAGATGATTATTTTTGTGTTTTTATATTTTATGGAAAGCAAATTAAAATCTCAGGTTTGAAGGATTTGGGCGGAATTAGTTGCTAATCAACTAACCCAATACTAAGATGCAATCAAAATAAAATACTAGAAGTGAAAATAAACTAATTTATACTAAAGTTGTGAGCAGTAATTGGAGAAAATGTGTTTACTTAGATTTCACTACTCCCTAGATATCTTTTACACATTAATTACTTGTTATAATTGCATGGATGACGGATCGTATTCCTTAATACCATTCATGGGGTGGCACACATAACTCCCCAATTCTATGAGCTCTTATCTCCTCCTACACCATGCCCAGCACAACTATAAGGATTGTAAACAGTGGCTCATGCATTAAATACAACCAATAAAGACCTAGTGCGCGTTGGTTCATGTTTCTTAAGACATTCAAGCATGTTACCAATTGGAGATCTGCCAGTTTTCTTAAGCCTAACATATAAATCATTCATCCAAGACAAGAATAAACAAGTAATCAACACATAATCAATATCTAGGTTTCATTAGATCTAAGCAAACACAAGATAGATCTAGCCTAGCATGATGGAATTAAGACAAGAACATGATATAGACAACCAACACATAGACATATTGATTGAATTAGAAGAACACTTATCTTGATTAATCATGCAAGGTATCAAGGGGTTGGAACCCTTGAAAAACCTGTAAAGTTACACCAAAATCGTACTTAGGGTTTCTCCCAAAACTTCTCTCTTTTAATGTGAAAAATTAGAAAACTATATATAGGAAAAGGGGTCTGACGGCGTCAAAACCAATTAGGTGACGCCGTCACCTCACCGCCAAAACAATCCTCGGACTGCCTAGATCTACATTTGACGCCGTCAAGAACAATTTATTTCCAGGCCGTCATGACTTTAACTCTTGACGCCCTACCTTCATGACGCCGTCAAAACTCTTCTGGATCGTCATGGAATTTTACTCTTGACGCCGTCAGGGAACTTCTTTTGACGCCGTCATGTACTGTTCCCAGCATGGAAAATTAAGACTTTGGCGTTTTCTTCACTTTTATGCTCCAAAAACGTCCGAATTGCTTCCTTTTCCAGATTTCACTGCCAAAGTACCTAAAATCACAAAAGGAACGATTTAGGGCAATATCTGATCAAATAAATTCGGATTTGGGCTTAAATGACCCTCTAAAAACGGATCATTTTTCGCCTCATCATATACCCTTACACTTGAGATTTGCTTGTCCTCTAGCAAATGCGCTTTTATTCTATTCAAAAGACAAGTTAGGGGTCATTTAACACTAATATAAAAGTAATTACAACAAATAATCGTTCCACTAAAGACCGATAGACAAGCACGGAGGTCATACACAAGCACCTCACAAATAGTGTTTAGATACTCACATCTCTCGGGTGTAATAAAGTATAAATTACAATATGGAAACGGAAGATATCTCTCACTACCTGTCATAGCAAAATAGATTACCATAGGCTTGGGAAAGGATCAAACCTCCACCACATGGCGTAAGCACCTAGGATAAACTATCAAAGTGGTCTTTTAAAGGGTTGTAACGTTAGGTGTAGGGATATGAAATACACGGTTTTGTTGGATAAAGGAAGTTTTACTGGTGGCGAGTTAACAATCTTGGTTAATTACATGTACAATATGGCGTTGCTAAGCCAAGACTAGACTCGACTTAAGCTAATAAATAAAATAAAAAAAAATAACAAAAACATAAAATGAACATAGAATAAAAAGGGATGGTAGTCCGTATGTTTTTCTTCTTTTTTTATTTTTATTTTATTTTTTTATTTTTTTTATTTTTTTATTTTTTATTTTATTTATTTTTTTTGTTGCATACACTCTTACCCTACCATCCAAAATAATATATCATAGGGGATTGAGCATTCCCCTTACACTTGAATCTTTACATACTTTACATTAAACTAATCTAATGACTCGAATTAAGAAAATCAAAACACTTGGAGCACTTTTAAGATTAACGTACATATGAGGGTAATAAATGATGTTCTTCCCCATTACTCCATAAAATAAGTACTTACCCATGAGTCCCAATCGTCCCAAAACAATATGTACAAGGATATGACTCGACTTAGCAACCATGTAATCAATTAGATAGTTAACTTAGGGTTTAACAAATAACAATAATGCACTAAAAATGAGCGCATACACGGAAGGCTAAGGCGATTTGGTTGTACATTTAAGTGGGGTGTAACAAATTCTTCCTTTAAGTAAGATGCTTAAAGTTAGAAATGAAAAGATAGGCTCGGAGGGGTGTACTAGGGGTTTCGTGTACTAAAAATGAGTACAACGCTAAGGGTGTGGGAAAAATTAGTTGACTTAACTAGCCAAGTAATATGACTTACATGGTCAAGTAATTATGATACTGGTTTAACACAACGGTAATGCTAATGCCTCTTATCATGTAGTAAATCCTACTACACGAATGTAGTCTCACTAGCGGTCTCGGGATGTATCACTAACGCAAGTTCTAGAATCTAAATGCTACCGGTACACTCATAAGCACTAATAATGAATGCTTTTCCTATCAAATCTAAAGGCGAACCTCACATATTTGGGTGGAAAATTTTTCTGAATATACGGTTATGTGCTAGTCATACAATCTCCTATCCATGAGACGCTTGCTATGGCTAAAGTTTCATTCCTAAATGTTGTAAAAAATTTTAAATTTGGCGCTAAAATTGCACTAACAAGTATTTCTCATAGTTTTATTACACATCTACCATCAAACAAAACAAACTCAAGCGAAAGTGCATATGTAAGGTATCATCTTTTTACCCTCCCCTTACACTTAAGATGAACATTGTCCCCAATGTTCAAGTAAAGAATGTAAAAGTGAAAAAGTAAAGAGAATGAAATCAAATACTCCCCTGATTCGCTCGGTATGGATAATAGGATGGCCAGGTTAAATCTTCCTCCAAGAAAATGAACAATCAAAGCTTCCCTTCCATAATATAAATCATCTTCTTGTCATACATAACCTATAAAACCTGACAAAATAGACAAGACAACCTCGCATAAAATCGGCGGCATCCTATATAAGTTTCTAAATCCTAGAAAACAAGATAAGATATAATGCTTGTGGAATGAATTTTGCAGATCTCCTGGAGATTATAAAACTTAATAATTCACAAAAACCATAAGACTCCGTTAGAAAAACAAAACCGGTAAAATTTCCAGATTTTAACTCCTGACGCCGTCAGAATTGACCTGCAGAAATTCTTATGTTAAGTTTCCGGAAAATTTCTGGAAAAAGTTGGTCCTACTTCCTGGAGAATCCTGCAAAACTTCATTATGACTCAATACAAGCATTTGACTCTAACAAGTACAAATATACATGTTCATTTAATATCATGATCGGTTTGTTTCATAAAAACATATTTGGGGTTTCCCCTTACACTTATCTTTTGCAAAAATACCTTTAGGTGGAGTTAAGACTAGGCCAAAACAACAAAGTAAAGTATTTCCACTATTTAGTTTAGAAACATGATCTACCAACAATAAAAATAAAGCATGCATACGGAAGCAAATAACAAACAAACAAATAAAATCACACAAATAAGAACACACGAAATGAATAATGTCACCATGAGCACCACCAATTATTTCAAATAAACGTAAACATGAAAGTAGATTGTTCAAGGCCAACAGAGGCCGCATCCTAAGCTATTACAGTACCAAATGTTTCAAATTACACAACCATCAATAAATAGTTCAAAGACAACGGAGATCAAGAGGAGTCACTGGGGAGGAGGACCAAAGCGGTAGTCACAGCCAGGAGGGAGGTGTCCGGTGTACCCGTAGGGAGGGTAGTCAGTCTCGCGGCCTGGGAAGGGATCAATCTGCAGGTGAGGCTCAAGCTGATCTCGGGTGGAGAGGTGCTGCATCTGGCGGATGGTATGATCGTACATCCAATCAAAGCGCTGGTCAGTGGTGGTTCGCCATGCGTCCATCTGACCCATCCAAGCACCCTGGTGTGCCTGCCAGTCTCCCCGACTCATGTGTCGGTAGTAGTCAGCCGTCCCCTCCTCATACCCCTGGAACTGATGCTGCTGGGGGTCTACCTCATCATCAGCATCCTCCTCAATATCAGGCCCCCTGCCTCGTACCAAGTATAGGTCCCATTCCTCTCTGGCATCACAATGCTCATCTGCCTGAGGGATTTAGCCCTCACTACCCTACATGCCCCACAGTCGCTCAAGTACCCTATGATCTGAGGAGTAAGAAGACCATAGGAACGAGCCAACCGGGTCACGAACATCCCCCCATACACCTTGTCAATATCCCTCTCACCCACACTGGTCCTCAAATAACTGGCCACCCAAAATGGGATGTTGCAGTAGACATCCGCAGAAAAGATGGTGTACAAGTAGAACAGGTCTGAAGCAGTGACACGGTGAGTGGTGCCATGACGTCGTGATAGGCTGTATGTGATGCACCTATGGACTAGCCTAGCTACGGGGTCCCTGATGGATGCTGCCCCGGTAGTCGAGGTGTAAACCCCGTTCCCTATGGTCGGCCAAAAAGTGATACACCTCATCTCACTCCTCTGAGTCTCTCCATGTAACAACCTCTGCATAAAAGTCCCATCAACCTCCTCTCTAGTATACAACCCAATCCTCCAACCAAACTCAACCACTGAATATGACCGCAACTCTCCCCCTAGCCTAAAATACACAATGGTGCCCCCCACATCTGTCCTAGCCTCAGCCTGATCAAAACGGAAGGTCGCAAAGAACTCCCTCACCAACTCACTATACACTGTCTCTCTAATCCTAAACAACCTCTCCCACTGTGGACCCGTAAACCCATCTGTGTGGATCCTCTCTAAAAACGCAGCCTCCAACCCTTGGGCCCTTAGAAAATCCCAGTCAACCACAGCCCCAGCATCAATATGGTGGTTACACAGCTCCGCATACTTGGTGTTAGCACCAACATTGTCAAACTCGCTCCAACTATGGACCAATTCTCCATAATTGACCCTTTGAGATCTAGAGGAACTGCCCTTATGTTGACGAGATCTTTTGCTCATTTTCCTGGAAAAAGGTGGAGTGAACGGAAATGATTAGAACGAGAATTTTGATGAACTTTATGCAGTCAGACACATCTGACACCGTCAAGAGTAATCCTGACGCCGTCAGATTGATCAGAATCCGAATCATGCAAATGCGAGGGAAAAATCAATTTTCAAACTCTTAACCCATTACCCAAACGCTCCTTTAATCAGAAAACATGGGTGGGGGGTCAAAGAATCCGTGGCATGAGTGGCTTTCCCTAATCTAATGCATAATTCGAGTGGGATAACATAATCAACGGGTAACCCCATGTTACAAATCACCAAATGGATGGCATTACGATTTGTTAATAATGGGTCAAGAGTGGGGTTTCGGGCGAAAGGGGTTTTCCAAATTGATGGGTCCTAAGGACAATTGATCGGAAAAGGATGAAGAAAACTTACTTACCAAGTGGAGATTGGATGCGGAAGACGTCGAATTGGAGGGTGGAGAATCGGAGTAGCAGCAGCACCTTGGGTGAGATTTGTGGGGTATGGGTTGAAAGTGATTGGTTTTGGGTTAATATTGCTGATCCATCGAGCTGACGGCGTCAAGAGTTAAATCTGACATCGTCAGATGCCCGTGTAAGGTGAGAATTGGAGTAGTTCCATGTTTAGTACCTGCACTTCGCGTGAATAGCTAAACATTAGTAAAACCCATGAGTAGCTATTCCGTTAACGAGGTCCACCAGGGTCGAACGTCTCATTACTGTCACGGAAAGAGGTAAGGTTGTAGAAGGGGTTGGATGACGTTTTGGCTAAGTCGAACCCTGTGCACGGGTCATTGGTGTGAACAGAGAGATGTTGTTCCATAGAGGGTTTCAAATCAGTGGTGTTTTTGAGGTGCGACCTCTTTACACCGGGTTTAAAACCAAAAGAACGTTTTTTGGATGAGTTCGGGAATGTAGTTCGCAAACATCCAACGAAAATGTTATGGAATTGCGAACTTTTCTCTGCACGGGGGTGCTCATGAGAACGGGGGGGTAGTTAATGGTAAAGCACTTGGGGAAAATTTCCCGCTATCCTCTTGGTCAAACACTAAAGGGGTTGACACCTCGAAGACTTTTTCAATTTTTTTAGGTACGAAATTTTCTTTGATCTTTTCTTTGACCCTTGATATGAATTGGTCTGCGAAATTCATAAAAGCTTTATGAGTGCCTCTAGGTGCTGGATTTGTTTTTCCTGATTATTCATGAAGGTTACCATTATCCCTTCGAATTCCTCTTGTCGTGAGCGTTCAGGAAAATTCTGGTTGATAACCGTATTCCTACGTGGATTATGATTCCACACGGGTTCAGCAGCAAGTTTCTCAATACTCATAAATTCTTTTACCTGCTTTTTGATGCTTCCTAACAACTGTTCTTGGGTGGCACATGCATAGTCAAGTTTTACCTTGCTTGGGAGCATCGGGTCCTCCCATCCTTCCTCTTCGTATTGTGCCAACCCCTCAAGAACTTTCCAGCACTCGTCAACGCTAAGTCTATTTAGCCTACCCTTGGCTGCGTAATCAATGGCTCTCCTTGTTTATAGTCAACCTTATCGTAAAAGATTTGGATCTGGAGCCACGGTTCGATGCCATGATGAGGGACTTTTCGGAGTAGGTCTTTATATCAAATCCATGCTTCATAAAAGGTTTCATTTTGACGTTGTTGGAACGTCAAGATGTCATTTCTAAGCTTAGTAGTTCTCCCCGGTGGGAAAAATTGAGCAAGGAAACGAGTGGTGAGATCATCCCATGTGGTGATGGATCCCGCGGGTAAACGCTCAGGCCATTGACTAGCTTGATCCCGTAGATAGAATTGGAATAGGCGTAATCGGGTTGTCTCTCTAGTTTCAACATCTAGGTCTATGGAATCTACGATTTTGAGAAAGTCCTTAAGATGTTGGTTTGGATCTTCGGAACAAAGTCCATGGAATGCACATCCGCTTTGCACCAACCGGATGGTGTCGGATCGCAAGGGGGTCACATTGGCTCCGGTGAGCTCAATGGTGTTTCGGTAGCCTTGGTGGCTAGGTTGGGAATACTCTCCTAAGGTTCGGGGCCTAAGGGGTTCTAATGGTGGGTTTTGTTGTGGTGGGATGACGGGTTCAAAGATGTTACCACCTTCCATGATGTCGGATGGTAAAGAGTTACGAACAAAGGCACGAAGAAATGAGATAGACTAAAGAAAACCTAAAAATGAAAATAAAATCTTACTAGAAAGGAATCTAGCAAGTAGACCTAATAAAAAGAAATTCTAGCCTAGACAATAACTATTCCCCGGCAGCGGCGCCAAAAACTTGATGCGTGGGAATCGCAACAGGCTTTACCTCTCGAGGGATCTCGAGAAGCTTACAACCCCCACCAGGCAGTGTACCTGATCGTTGTAGTATAGTATAGTGACAAGTACCGGGGGATTGATCGTTCAGCTTAGGAATAGTGTCGCTAGGATTAGAAAGCCTAAATACTAGTTCTAAAGGTGAGAGATGATTATTTTTGTGTTTTTATATTTTATGGAAAGCAAATTAAAATCTCAGGTTAGAAGGATTTGGGCGGAATTTGTTGCTAATCAACTAACCCAATACTAAGATGCAATCAAAATAAAATACTAGAAGTGAAAATAAACTAATTTATACTAAAGTTGTGAGCAGTAATTGGAGAAAATGTGTTTACTTAGATTTCACTACTCCCTAGATATCTTTTACACATTAATTACTTGTTATAATTGCATGGATGACGGATCGTATTCCTTAATACCATTCATGGGGTGGCACACATAACTCCCCAATTCTATGAGCTCTTATCTCCTCCTACACCATGCCCAGCACAACTATAGGGATTGTAAACAGTGGCTCATGCATTAAATACAACCAATAAAGACCTAGTGCGCGTTGGTTCATGTTTCTTAAGACGTTCAAGCATGTTACCAATTGGAGATCTGCCAGTTTTCTTAAGCCTAACATATAAATCATTCATCCAAGACAAGAATAAACAAGTAATCAACACATAATCAATATCTAGGTTTCATTAGATCTAAGCAAACACAAGATAGATCTAGCCTAGCATGATGGAATTAAGACAAGAACATGATATAGACAACCAACACATAGACATATTGATTGAATTAGAAGAACACTTATCTTGATTAATCATGCAAGGTATCAAGGGGTTGGAACCCTTGAAAAACCTGTAAAGTTACACCAAAATCGTACTTAGGGTTTCTCCCAAAACTTCTCTTTTTTAATGTGAAAAATTAGAAAACTATATATAGGAAAAGGGGTCTGACGGCGTCAAGACCAATTAGGTGACGCCGTCACCTCGCCGCCAAAACAATCCTCGGACTGCCTAGATCTACATTTGACGCCGTCAAGAACAATTTATTTCCAGGCCGTCATGACTTTAACTCTTGACGCCCTACCTTCATGACGCCGTCAAAACTCTTCTGGATCGTCATGGAATTTTACTCTTGACGCCGTCAGGGAACTTCTCTTGACGCCGTCATGCACTGTTCCCAGCATGGAAAATTAAGACTTTGGCGTTTTCTTCACTTTTATGCTCCAAAAATGTCCGAATTGCTTCCTTTTCCAGATTTCACTCCCAAAGTACCTAAAATCACAAAAGGAACGATTTAGGGCAATATTTGATCAAATAAATTCGGATTTGGGCTTAAATGACCCCCTAAAAACGGATCATTTTTCGCCTCATCACAAAACAAACGGCCATTAAACATAAATATGCACATACCATTAAAATAATAACCATAATAAGTTTTCAGAAACCATTGTTCACAAACCATCCCCTTCAACATAAATACATAACAAGTTTTCATCAAAATAAGTACATAACCCAACAACATGAGACCATCAGACAGAAAAACCACAAAAAGACCCAACAACTACCTTCATTCTTCATCATACTTCTCCAGAATCTCAATGGTCTCCTTCTTCAACGCTATCAACCTCTGAAAATCAGCCACAACACTTGCAAGGGATTCAACCAAACGCCTCTCAATGAGCTGGACTTCATGCATTGAATCATAAACATCCTCAGCTGCCATTTCTTCATCAGTATTCAACCGAAACACCTCCATCATTCGTTCTGTTCTCTTATCCACTTGCATTCTCATGTCGTCTCTGACGGCCGCAACATTCCTCATGTTGACCTCATTTGTAGGTATCTCCTGAATATTGAGAAAAATAAAACAATTATGAATCTTTTCGGACCCACAAAGTTCTTTCAGTTCATTCAAGTACGACGTGGCAGACATTTTCAATTAGGGTTGTAGTGAAAAAGTTATGATCTGAAAAAAGTATATGGATGAACTGAAAAAATAAAAATAAAACCAAGATATATATAAAGGGTAGATGCATGAACTGAAAAAATTAAGAGTATTAATGAGAAATGAAATAATTAAAACAAGTAATCATGAGAACTGAAGAGACTGCAGAAAATCAAAGGTCGAGAAAAACTTACGCGTTCCCATAATTTTGATGATTATTATTTTAATTGGGATGACTCAAAGTGTAACCAATTCAGTTTCAGTTTGAAGCATTTGTAAAAAGAGAGGAACTAGTAACTCGGTGTTGAGTATAAATATATTTCGGGTCGGGTTTGGGTCGACCCATCTAACCCATTTATTAATCAGGGTAGGTTCGAGTTGTGAATAAATTAATTGGGTCGACCTGACAACCCGTTTAAGCTTTTTTTCTTAATGTGGCAACTTTTGTATCAAAAAAGGGTTGACTGTGTCAACCCAAAACCCGTTTAACCTTTTCAACCCGTGAATTTCAAAAATATCATGCCCATCTTTATAAATGGTTATAATTTGAATATTATTTTTAAAATATTCATGATTATTATTTTCAAATTGAATGAAACCAAACTAACCAAACAACCCGATAGTACACTTGGGTCATATGAACCGGTGATATTGCCCTGTTGTCGACCTTGATGAACCTTAATGACGAATCTTCATATGATTCTTTTTACTATGAACCTTAATGACGAATCTTTGCTATGAAACTTTTATTATGAACCTTTGATATGCTTTTCTGAACCATTTGATATGACCCATTTGTTATGAACTTTTTGGATATGAACCATTTGATATGACACTCTGATTAAGATATGATATCTGACTATTAGTTTGATACACGAGCCATTTCACTAGTCATGGGGGTTCCATGTTCGGGTCATTGATGCACCAATGGCATATATGACTCTAGTGTGTTTGAGTGACGTTCCACACCATCCCTTATATGTTACATGTTATGAGCTCAAGTATATGTTTGGCCACTATGTTATCTACAGGGGAGTATGGATGCATCCTATATCTGTTATCTACAGTTACTGAATTGTCTGTTATATGATATGATATGTTATGTTTCTGGGCTTGTGGTGGATTACTGTCCTATCTCTGACTTCATGCGAAGCAATACATTCAGTCATAATAGTCGGCACTTTATGATCACCTCGCGTATATTGGCCTTGCAAATGCCTAGGACAATTCCTCCGTTCAATATGTGTAGAATATAGGCTACAAACCATCCCCGGAATGTGACGTCATGGGAAGTCGGCTTACGTAAAAACTCTTGACGATATAAATGAATGACCGCATACGTTGAGAGTTATTCATATTAGCTTTTTCCAAGTTATTATTTCATAAACTTTACGTTTTTACCAAATCAATCCCGAATCCAAAGCAACACCCACCAACCAAACGGGCCCTTAGTTGATAACCCGAGCAACGACCGGGTAATACTCTAGTTCTTTTTTAGTTTCAAATACAATAAAATACCTATACCTATATATTATATATATACAATAATACAATACTTTTCATATACTGTATACTAGGTAGTATTAATTAATTTAATTATACATTAAATTATACCCTATCACCGATTCATCCCGCCCAGACCGATTACAAGCTACAACGTGGTCGACCGCCCGACTATTGATTCGCAATTTTTGCAACATTGGATATGAACATATTGGATATGAACCTTTTGATATGACACTCTGATTATGATATGATATCTGACTCCCAGTTTCAAACCCGAGCCATTTCATTATTCATAGGGCTCCATGTCCGTGTCATTGATGCACCAATGGCATATATGACTCTAGTGTGGTTTACTGTCCTACATCTCACTTTATCTTTCGGGTCAACTGGATGCGGATACGCTTTAACAAACGTAGACCACTTAGGATAAATCCCGTCTGTAAGAAAATAGCAACATTTTAAATAACGCCCGCGGAAAACAAATGAACTATCTGGAGCCGCTCCATTTCGGGCAGTAAGATACAACAGAGACTGATTACTTCAACACATTCATATTGTTGTTTGACCCGGGAAGCCGGAAAAACGAATGCCAAATCTACTTCATTTTTAGTTTCACATACAATAAAATACTTATATATTATATATACAATAATATAATACATTTCATATACTATATATTATATATACAATAATATAATACAAATATACTATTAGTTAATTTAATTATAAATCTAATTACTCCGTATAATCTAAAAATTTGGGGAAAACTTACACACCCACGTTCACATAAACCCGCTTAAAATTTTTGGGGAAAAATTCAGATTCATAAATAACTTTTGGCGCTGCGAAAATCAAGCATATCTTTTCGGAAATCAAGTATTTGATTCGATTTTATTAATGGAAATCGTTTTTCACAGACGGTTAAACTCTCAATTTTGGTTTAGGGTTGTATGTGGGCAGCAAAACAAGGATTGTGGGTTTTCACTTTTGAATGAAGATCTGACTCAACAGGTAATGGAAACCTTTCTTGTTGTTATTGTTATTGTTATTGTTATTGTTATTGTTATTGGTATTATCATTGTTATACATTGTTATTGTTATACATTGTTAGTGTTTGTTTAACCTTTGTGATGAGTCTTAAGTGTGTGAAATGGTGGGTTCGGGTATGTGTTTGGTTGACCTCTTGTGATGAGTCTCATATGTGATCATAAGTGTTGCTTATTTGTGATATGGTACAAGCTGTATTTTAGTTGCTCTGTTTATTTTAAATGAATGTTGGTATACCTGTGTAAAGTTGGGTCAAAGGATTTGGGTAGTGATAGTGATAGTGATTTGATATCAGTTTCTAGCTAATGTATTTCATTCTGTGACATGTAACTGAAGGATTTGCGTCTATTTTTGTTTGTAGATAATGTATTTCATTCTGTAACATGTAACAGATAGTGATTTGATTTCAGTTTTGTTGTTCTCAAATGACTATTGTTCTTTGCAATCTCATAATAATTTTATTTGTTTTGTGCACCAATAATGGAAAATAAAAGGATGCAACGCCAAGTCACCATGAGAAATACGAATGATTATGAAATGTCCAGAAGGACAAGGATTCAAGAAAACAAACAGAGATTACAAGCTTTGGGAGTGAAAAATATTGCTAAGTCTTTGACAAGTCTAGTAGAGAGTGACAACACAAAGAAAAAGAAAAAGAAACCAATGGATACTGGTGAGAAAGATGCATATTATATGTCTGGTTCAGACTTTCATCTTAATGCTGAGGAAGATAACCCAGAAGAAGCGGCTACACAAACAAATAAAAAGGTACGAATAATAAATTTGGCTACTATATTTTCTTTATGTTTGTTTTCTAACAATTCTACTTGCATGAAATAGCATCGAAAATACATTGCTCCACAGTCCATGACTAGATATAAAAATTTAGCACAAAAACGAATGAGTGCTCTGAATGTCTCCAGTGGGCTAACATCTTCAGAATCTCAATCGCAAAAGGGACAACAGATTGATATAGGGAGGGCAATACGTAGTAGGGTACAGGAGTCCGACCAAGTCCAAACGAGAAATGATCAACCAACTTCTGTCAAGAGAGAGAGATTAACTGCAACTGAGAGAAACTTAGTTGCAATTGACAACGATCATGACCACGGGGAGCGTGACTTGAGATCTGATGGTAACTATATATAAATTTCAAATACTATATATATGATATTAAATTACTATTAAGTGTATATTCAGTTAACTGTTTTCGGTGGTTACTTTTTTTATTTTTTTTTTATTTTATTTTTTTAATATAGATAACAATGAAGACCTTTATGATGTTGAAAATGATGATATCGAAGACATACCTATGAATGAAGATATTGAACAACAAGCTACTTCAGAAGATGATGTAGTTAAATACATGGATGATTTGGAGAATGAGGATGATTTGGAGAATGTGAACGATTTAACAAATGACGGCGATGATCTAGTCGGAGAAGAGATTCAAGCTGAGCATTCTGAAAATGAAGAAAACCATGTAGTTACACAAGCTCGAAATAAAACAGGTTAACATGGTCTACTTGATTGCATCGTTTTAAAAATCATATATCATATATTGTGTCATATAAGTAGAATATATAATAAAGTTAAATTAAAACAAGACAAAAAACAACGCTAAGATATTGCCTCCATTTCGAATTATTTATTATTTTAAATGTATACGTATCTATTGTAAATCATGTTCACTTTTTGTAGTTCGGATTGTAAGCAAAAGAAAGAGAGGACCAACACGTATGGCAAAAGTTTGGGCCCAAGAAAAAAGGGGATAGAATTCCTATTTTAGTTAATGAACACGGACAACCTATTAACGACAAAAGTAGTCATCTGACTCATTTCATGGGAACCCTTTCAAGTAGTGGAAAGTATTGTCCGATTTATAAACCATGGAATAAAGTTGACGTCGAAAAAAAAAAGCTTTGCTTGAACTCTTAAAGGTACACAATGTTAAATTTGTATGTTAATGAATAAAGTATTTGTTTTCTAATGTGAGCTATTACATTTTTTAGACAAAATTTGATATTCCGGAAGCTGGAGAAAAATGGATATTGCAATCATTTGGGCAGAAGGTGAAGAACTGGAGGGCAAGAGTTAAGGAACTCTACCATGATCCGTCTTTGTCAGTTAAGCAATAAATAAAATCTAGGCCAAAGCAAGTGCAAAAAAAACAGTGGAAGAAGCTTGTGAAGTATTGGAATAAAGAAAACACTAAGGTGTGAAATTCTCTTCCACTTTAAATAACATTACTTAATTTCCCATTATGATATTTTAATTTCCTGCTGTAGAGTTTAAGTGAAAAAAACAAGGCGAATCGGGCAAAAAAGAAGATGATCCGAAGCACCGGTAAAAAAAGTTATGATCGCAAAAGGGAAGAGTTAAAGGTAAGTGTATGGAGAAAGTGGGATTGTTAATGTATCCTGTCGATATCCACTTTTAATATTCATTTTCTTTTTATTCATACATACATCTTTGGGACGAGATACAACTCGATTGGATCTTTTTAGTGCATGCTTCTCCAAAGATGGAAATACCAAAAATGATGACACTGCAAATGCGATTGTAAGTAATATGCTTTTATGTTTGCAAAAGTGTATTTATAGCAGAAGTTAAACACAATATGCTTTTTTTCGTAATACATGCTTTTCCTATATGTTGTTCATGTTTATATAAAATGCAGGATGAAATGAAATGACTTAGTGATAATCTGCCCGAGGGTTCGATTGATAATCCTGGACCAGATGATATTTTTCTACAGTTATGGGTAAAGATCAAAATGGTGATGCAGGCATGTATGGTCTAGGTGTTCGTGCTTCTGCTGTTTGGGGTGTAATACCAAGTCATTCAGCATGTCATAGAGAAAACAACGAATTGAAGTCTAGATGTGGAGAACTTACTAGTGAAAATGAAAAGTTACAAGCCCAGTTATCAGAGAAGAATGGGTCGACGGATAGTTCCATTGTTCCACCTCTTACATCACAACATTCTCCTGTTGTAACCACTGAACCTCCAAGCTTATGGTTATGTTCCTTTCTAGTTGTTATAGCTTATTTTATCTTTGATAGCTAATGAACCTAGGCTACAAGCTTATGTATCAGTATTATGATTTAGATTGCTCATTTGCCTTTTAAATTTGTTAACTCAATTATTAAGGGATGTTTGGTTCTGTGTTGTTTCAACTGTGGTAGTTGCCTTTTCACTTGTTTATCTGCACACTCTGACCTCTTAGGTGATATTAGAACTAGTAAAACTATAAAACCAATGTTTGAACTACAGAAAGTAAAAATCAAATTACCTTCACTCTCATAGTCCACTGTTGGGACCTATGAGGATCAAATCTCACCCACTTGGTCTAAATCTTGTTCATGTATCTTAAATTAGTGTTATCATAGCTTAAATAATCATAATTAGTGCATACGGATCAAACAAGTTTCATTAAAGTCAAAGTTTAAGTTCAAAATCAAAAAGTCAAAATGGTATGTTAGTCAGAAACTCAGATCTTGGGAGAATTTTTGTGAATTTTGTGTTGAGATTCAAGTCTTGAGATTTTTACATGTTGAAATTCCCCATCTAAGCTTTTGAATCCCATAGTTAGCTTATTTTTATGATTTTTTCTCTGGCTTAGGTGATAGTTCAAAGTGGCCTGCAGGGCTAACCATTGCCCTGCACCAGGGCATCAGCTCAAAACCCCAACTATCCATGTGCCTTAGCTTCTTCATTAGTGGGCCACACAGTGAGCTTAGTGGTTTTTTTGAAAGCCAATAAGCTCATCTATAAAGTTCAGGGCTTATTTCAAACTTTTGAGCTTATTAGATAGGTCTGCAGATAGCTTTTTGTTTGTCCAATTCCAGCCATACACTGACTGATCAGTGTTGACCACCCAAATTCAAGCCTCCATACCTGAAGTATTACATCTGTTTAACCTAATACATGTGTGTTGACTATAAATTGATAAATGTTTGTTGAAAACTGAAATCTAGGTCGGGGATGAAGTTGTCCTTAAAAGCATTCTAAACTCAACCGAGACTGTAGCAAAAGGATGGGTGAGGAGCTTGAACCCAAATGATATAGTTGGTGGTACAGAGATTGGACGAGGATGGTGTGAGGTAAACATTCAAGTACCAACAAAAAGAGATGAAATTTTGGTGAGACCCTATGGGTTATTTGCCACAATTGAAGACTGTGTTGGTGCAACCATAGCATGGCCTTGTCCCTTTATCTCGGTATGTCTTTGTTAATCTTGTGATACCAATAATTTTACTAACATGGACCTTAATGCTTATACATGGGTGTTTATTTGTAGGTGGTCCTTGAGGATTGAGAGAGATGATGCATGATGTCCACGGACTAAGCTTCTTGTAGCGTTAATGTATTGTTTAATGTTAACAGACTTTATGTTAGATTCTGTCTACCTTGTTTATGTTTAGTGCTTTTGTTATGACAATTGGTAATTTGAAATACAATTTCGTTTTATTCATTTAATATTTAGTTGATGTTTTATTCATATACTAATAATACAGTGTGCATGGTGAAAATAGCGTCCTATCATATGACTTGTCAGGACTTTGAAATTGTCCTATTAAACTTATTAACTGTCCTAACAATTAACTTAACATTGTAAAAGTGTCCTAATATGTTGTTATTAGGACGTTATTTAGGTTGTTAATAGACATTTTATACGACCAAAAATTTGGTTTCATAATCTTCTTTGAGATATTAGAACCCTTTTCTTGGTGCTAAATTAGCTATAATGTTATATGATAAGCGTCATAACAATTATCTTTTAAGTACGCTTGTATGTGTATCAAAAGATTAAAATTAGGTGACAATGTTTTACAACATTGTAAAAGTGTCCTAATATGTTGTTATTAGGACGTTATTTGGTTGTTCATATACATATTATGCGACCATAAATTTGGTTTCATAATCGTATTTGGGATATTAGGACCCTTTTCTTGGTGTTAAAGTAACTATAATGGTATATGATAACCGTCCTAAGAATTAACATTAAAGGACGCTTGTATGTGTATCAAAAGATTAAAAGTAGGTTACCACATGTTAGAACATTGGAAAAGTGTCCTAATATGTTTTTATTAGGACGTTATTTGTGTTGTTTATAGACGTAAAATGCGACCATAAAATTGGTATCATAATCTTATTTGAGTTATTGGGACCCTTTTCTTGGTTGCTAAAATAGCTATGATGTTACATCATAAGCGTCCTAACAATACTTTTAAGGAAATTTTTATGTGTTTCAAAAGATTAAAAGTAGGTAATCACATGTTAAAACAATGTAAAAGTGTCCTAATATGGTTTTATTAGGACGCTATTTGTGTTGTTCATATACATATCATACGACAATAAAATTGGTTTCATAAGGCTTAGGACGCTTTGGACCTATTATGTAACAATTCGCAATTTCAGGTTAACTATTATTCCCGAAAATTTCACTATTCACTTTTACTATTCACTTTTCACTATTCATCTCAGAAATTTTTATTTCATATTCTCGTAAGTTAAACTATTTTAACGATAATCCGAGAGTTTGACGCTCGTCGGATCATTTCTGCAAAAATCACAAAGCCGTGTCCGAGATTTACTTTTAGGTTTAAACGTCCTTCTAGCATCCCGATATGTCCATAAAACATTATAAACAATAGAAATATGATTTTCTCTCATTTTAGGACAATTCCAAAAGTTTCGGAATTTTACGTTTTTCAGTTCAGCGTTTTACGCGAATTGCGCGTTTTAGACCCGTGTTTCCAGTTTTTAGCAGGGTTTTCGCACCCGATAGAACCTACCACTCATTTTATATTTTATTATGGACTATATTGACATGTTTAACCATATTTATAAGTTTCATATTTTTAGGATACCCGGTTTTACGTTTCGTGGCCTAAAAACTTACGGTTAGCAATTTACGGGTCCAAAACTAGCTACATACTTAGGATATTATCATCCAAAGACCAAGAGTCATCATCTAGTCACCTTATCCTCATTCAAACCGCCACTAGGGGGGGGGTTCACACTTGTGGTTAAATTTTGACCATTGATTCTTTACTTAATTACAACTTTGCCTCCAAGTTAACCTTGGTCACCAAGTTTGTGTAGTTTCCTAGTAAGCTTCCTAACCTCCTCTTCATGCTATAAATAGAGAGCTCATTCCATCATTTCTTCATAAATAAAACGCCACAACACAATCCCTAGCTCCATGATCCTTTGATCTTCAAACTACAAGTTACACTACAAAGTTCAAGGTCTTAGTATTCTCTACCTAGTTCTTAAGTTTGTTTGGTGATTCCATGGTTGAATTAGGAGCTACACAAGGTGATTAGGGGCTGAAGTTAATGGGCTTTATCAAGGGTTAGATCAAGGCTAGCAAGGGTTACAAGAGTTATGGTGAAGGGTTTACAAGCTTAGGTTTAGTGTCCTAGTTCTAAACTTGACTTCCTTTCTTTAGAAAGCCAAAAGTTGTAAGCAAACCCTTATACACTTTCTTGCTCAATATCATTTCATGCTTATTATGTTCCTTTCATGCTATATATGGTCTTTGTATTGTGTTCATGATGTTTAAAAATGGATAAAACGAGTATTGGTATACATATGTTAACTTATGACAAGCAAACAAGCAAACTAGTGATTTTTATGGAAAACCACGACCACAATAGTATAACTTTGATATTTGACACTTACTTACTGTTAAAGAGGACTTAACAAGGAAAACATAGCAATTTGAATCACCCAAAATGAGTATACGAGTCAAAAGTTATGACCGTTTGAAGTTAGCGAAACCAAAACGGCAAAACTGCCTAAATTGCATTCTGATCAAATTATGATTTTGAAAGTCCCACTTCTGGTCCGATTCATCAAAAAGTTAAAACACGAAAGTTGTCCGGAACGACGTTTTCGTTCAGGAACAAAGAAGCTCGAGACCTGAAAATGCTTTCTGTGTGATAAATTTCTTCAAATTCTTAACAGCCCATTTTTAGACCAAAGTTACTATATAATCATTATAATTAGATGAGACCAAGAGGTCTAATGACCTAAAGCCGAGACCACAACCATGGCTAAAGCCAAGGTTGAGTCTCAAGATCATGGTAACAATGACCAAGGTCACGGCAAAGCCACGGCTAAAGACCATATAACTATTAAAGATCAAAAAGCTTATATATATATATATATATATATGTTATCAAATACTACAATAGTAGGGAGCCTCATGTGAGGAGTTCATTGAGTAAGCCGTCGAGACGAGTTGTGGATTTACGAGTTAAAGTGTCCTGGCTCCTCGAACGTTTACTCCATGACTTCTGAATTATGTCGGCCCGAACGGTAGTAAGAGATTTACAACCTATACATGTTTCATAGACCACTTATATTCAACGACTTACACTATATACTAAGTACTACATCATGAACATTATGCAAGACATATATTGGCAATTCGTCGTATTCTTAGACGTTACTCCAAACCTAAGTCGCAACGTTCTATTATAGGCTGCTCTTAGAGACTTTCGCGATTCGACTACCATTTTCATTACTCACTACATAGACTTAAGGTGAGTCATAGCCCCTACTCTTTTCGTACTTGTTTTAACTCTTGGGGGGGATACATGCTCAACTACTTGCTTACTTGTACAAATACTCAAAACGTTTATACGTGACTGTGTTATACTTGATTGTCTTATACTTGATGGCATTATACTTGATTGCTTACATACATGACTGCGTTATACTTAATTGCGTTATTCTATTTATTGACTAGTAGTTGTCTTTGGGAATTGACTCCCAGTTGTCTTTGGGAAGTGGCTCCCAGTTGTCTTTGGGAATTGACTCCCAGTTGTCTTTGGAAATTGGCTCCCAAAGTGAGGTCTTCGGAGATGAAGTATAGACTCACTTCTAATTGCTTAAATTGTCTTGATGAACTTATACATGTCTTTATTATACTATATGTTAGCAGTGGGTTGTGAACACACAGGTTACAAGTCTCTTATGGCGGGACTTGTAACTGAGTGGATTCTCAATGCCTTTGCTGTGTGAACATTCTTTTAAGGATTTTCAACTGTTTTAAGACAAACTCTATGAACTCACCAACCATTGTGTTGACACTTTAGCATGTTATCTCAGGTCTATAAGGCGATAGCTAGTGCGTGGAACTTAGAGTCAAGCTGCATATTCTGAAGACTTACGCTTTTTATCATTTACCATTCAAAACATTTGTATACATTTATGTATCATACTTTGGAATCTCATGTTTGTAACTTTGAATTCATTAATCGAATGGTAACTTTTCAAAACGTATCATTTAGAGTTCGTTTTCTATAACTTGTACTTTGTATTATGAAGTAGCACCCTTATGACACAGTCTTCCGCTGCGGTATTTTGGGGGTGTTACAGATTGGTATCAGAGCCTTGGTTATAGAGAACTAGGTTGCATTTAGTGCCTAGACTATAACTGCTATATACGTTGGGACCTTCCTCTTTATTTGCCTTACACACAATACATACACATGTGCTTTTTGGTTAGACGTTTGCTTAGTTCCACGCTGTTAGATGATGTGACTTTAGTATTATAAGGAGCCCCAGAGATTAGCCGAGTCATTAGAAACATGGAGCTCAGTAATAACTAATTAGTTAACTTGATCTTGTGACAGTTCTTGTTTGATGAGACACAAGATTTGAGTTAAATAATATTATTGCTTAGCTTTAGGGATTTGATGACTGGATTATCTTACCATCTGCCTCAGAAGGCGGATTTTGTGTCGGAAATTCTTAAGTAGGATGTTTTAGAATCTCCTTATTTAAATGGATTGGGACGCCTCTTCAGTTAAATAAAGAAATTGTAAATCACCGAACCATAAGTTTATGATCCCTTACTTACATAAATTTGGACGCTTCTTTATGTAAGTAATGTGTTATAAATAAGTGGGCTTAATTGTAGTCGATACAACTCCTTAACCAGAACCTTAGACGAATCAGAGTGAACACCACTATATTAGAGATCCCGAATTCTCTTAGACACATCGTAAGTAATTAACATCAACTGAACTTCGGGACGAAGTTCTCCTTAAGGGGTACAGACTGTAACAATTCGCAATTTCAGGTTAACTATTATTCCCGAAAATTTCACTATTCACTTTTTACTATGCACTTTTACTATTCACTTTTTACTATTCACTTTTCACTATTCATCTCAGAAATTTTTATTTCATATTCTCGTAAGTTAAACTATTTTAACGATAATCCGAGAGTTTGACGCTCGTCGGATCATTTCTGCAAAAATCACAAAGCCGTGTCCGAGATTTACTTTTAGGTTTAAACGTCCTTCTAGCATCCCGATATGTCCATAAAACATTATAAACAATAGAAATATGATTTTCTCTCATTTTAGGACAATTCCAAAAGTTTCGGAATTTTACGTTTTTCAGTTCAGCGTTTTACGCGAATTGCGCGTTTTAGACCCGTGTTTCCAGTTTTTAGCAGGGTTTTCGCACCCGATAGAACCTACCACTCATTTTATATTTTATTATGGACTATATTGACATGTTTAACCATATTTATAAGTTTCATATTTTTAGGATACCCGGTTTTACGTTTCGTGGCCTAAAAACTTACGGTTAGCAATTTACGGGTCCAAAACTAGCTACATACTTAGGATATTATCATCCAAAGACCAAGAGTCATCATCTAGTCACCTTATCCTCATTCAAACCGCCACTAGGGGGGGGGGTTCACACTTGTGGTTAAATTTTGACCATTGATTCTTTACTTAATTACAACTTTGCCTCCAAGTTAACCTTGGTCACCAAGTTTGTGTAGTTTCCTAGTAAGCTTCCTAACCTCCTCTTCATGCTATAAATAGAGAGCTCATTCCATCATTTCTTCATAAATAAAACGCCACAACACAATCCCTAGCTCCATGATCCTTTGATCTTCAAACTACAAGTTACACTACAAAGTTCAAGGTCTTAGTATTCTCTACCTAGTTCTTAAGTTTGTTTGGTGATTCCATGGTTGAATTAGGAGCTACACAAGGTGATTAGGGGCTGAAGTTAATGGGCTTTATCAAGGGTTAGATCAAGGCTAGCAAGGGTTACAAGAGTTATGGTGAAGGGTTTACAAGCTTAGGTTTAGTGTCCTAGTTCTAAACTTGACTTCCTTTCTTTAGAAAGCCAAAAGTTGTAAGCAAACCCTTATACACTTTCTTGCTCAATATCATTTCATGCTTATTATGTTCCTTTCATGCTATATATGGTCTTTGTATTGTGTTCATGATGTTTAAAAATGGATAAAACGAGTATTGGTATACATATGTTAACTTATGACAAGCAAACAAGCAAACTAGTGATTTTTATGGAAAACCACGACCACAATAGTATAACTTTGATATTTGACACTTACTTACTGTTAAAGAGGACTTAACAAGGAAAACATAGCAATTTGAATCACCCAAAATGAGTATACGAGTCAAAAGTTATGACCGTTTGAAGTTAGCGAAACCAAAACGGCAAAACTGCCTAAATTGCATTCTGATCAAATTATGATTTTGAAAGTCCCACTTCTGGTCCGATTCATCAAAAAGTTAAAACACGAAAGTTGTCCGGAACGACGTTTTCGTTCAGGAACAAAGAAGCTCGAGACCTGAAAATGCTTTATGTGTGATAAATTTCTTCAAATTCTTAACAGCCCATTTTTAGACCAAAGTTACTATATAATCATTATAATTAGATGAGACCAAGAGGTCTAATGACCTAAAGCCGAGACCACAACCATGGCTAAAGCCAAGGTTGAGTCTCAAGATCATGGTAACAATGACCAAGGTCACGGCAAAGCCACGGCTAAAGACCATATAACTATTAAAGATCAAAAAGCTTATATATATATATATATATATATATGTTATCAAATACTACAATAGTAGGGAGCCTCATGTGAGGAGTTCATTGAGTAAGCCGTCGAGACGAGTTGTGGATTTACGAGTTAAAGTGTCCTGGCTCCTCGAACGTTTACTCCATGACTTCTGAATTATGTCGGCCCGAACGGTAGTAAGAGATTTACAACCTATACATGTTTCATAGACCACTTATATTCAACGACTTACACTATATACTAAGTACTACATCATGAACATTATGCAAGACATATATTGGCAATTCGTCGTATTCTTAGACGTTACTCCAAACCTAAGTCGCAACGTTCTATTATAGGCTGCTCTTAGAGACTTTCGCGATTCGACTACCATTTTCATTACTCACTACATAGACTTAAGGTGAGTCATAGCCCCTACTCTTTTCGTACTTGTTTTAACTCTTGGGGGGGATACATGCTCAACTACTTGCTTACTTGTACAAATACTCAAAACGTTTATACGTGACTGTGTTATACTTGATTGTCTTATACTTGATGGCATTATACTTGATTGCTTACATACATGACTGCGTTATACTTAATTGCGTTATTCTATTTATTGACTAGTAGTTGTCTTTGGGAATTGACTCCCAGTTGTCTTTGGGAAGTGGCTCCCAGTTGTCTTTGGGAATTGACTCCCAGTTGTCTTTGGAAATTGGCTCCCAAAGTGAGGTCTTCGGAGATGAAGTATAGACTCACTTCTAATTGCTTAAATTGTCTTGATGAACTTATACATGTCTTTATTATACTATATGTTAGCAGTGGGTTGTGAACACACAGGTTACAAGTCTCTTATGGCGGGACTTGTAACTGAGTGGATTCTCAATGCCTTTGCTGTGTGAACATTCTTTTAAGGATTTTCAACTGTTTTAAGACAAACTCTATGAACTCACCAACCATTGTGTTGACACTTTAGCATGTTATCTCAGGTCTATAAGGCGATAGCTAGTGCGTGGAACTTAGAGTCAAGCTGCATATTCTGAAGACTTACGCTTTTTATCATTTACCATTCAAAACATTTGTATACATTTATGTATCATACTTTGGAATCTCATGTTTGTAACTTTGAATTCATTAATCGAATGGTAACTTTTCAAAACGTATCATTTAGAGTTCGTTTTCTATAACTTGTACTTTGTATTATGAAGTAGCACCCTTATGACACAGTCTTCCGCTGCGGTATTTTGGGGGTGTTACATATTACAACCGCCTTACATGAAACGCTTTCATCCTTGGTCCTATTAAATGAAAGGTCCTAAAAAGTACCATTTTATGACGCTTATGGGGGTCCTAAAAAGCCACTTTTCTTGTAGTGTGTCGATCACTTGTCGTCCTCATTGTCGGTGTCAGCATCAGTTTCCTCATCAATTAGAGAGTAGGTGCATTTTGGTTTATCATTTGGTGTAGGTACGACCGGTGATTGACTCAACTTTAATGGAGAAATGAGATCATCTTGTGTTTCCTACCAAAAAAAAAAAATAATTGTATGTTAACATTAAAAAATTGGTACACGGTTTTAAATATACAACTAATTCAATATAAAATATAATTCGGTAAAAACAAAATAAATAAACATAAGGAATATATTTACATACATCATCATCATCAGAAGATCCAATTTCAATTGGACATATAGGAGACGAAAAACCAAGGATTGAAATTCTTCTTTTCTTTATGGGCATGGGGGTTACCTGTTTAAGAAAAAAATACAAAAATAAAAATAAAATTAGTAAACAAATAAAAATAAAATGAAGTAACTTATACATAATAAAAAATTAAAACGAATATTAAAATTATTAAATTAACAAAAATTAAAATTAATGATAGATAAATACATTTTCATCATCAGATAAGTCGATGAAATCAATAGGATCTATTTTTTTAGATCCCTTATCATTAGTGATACGACCCAATGGCTTCTAATCATCATTGTTACGATCCAAATTCTGTTATAAGCATCAAAAAGAATATATATAAAATTAAAAGAATAACTAAATAAAAAATAATAAATAAAACGATTAAGTATGTATATATATATTTACGAAAATTTATATTTTATTACGCATAAAACTTGTGTTTGTTTATAAAAACAAAGGCAACACACACAACGAATAATATATTTGTAACAATAAAATTGACATTTTTTGCTATATTGTCACCCATGGCTGTATAAGAAGAAAAAATGTGTTGTGATTAGGAGATGCATATAATGAGTATTTATATAATTAGATAGCCCCTATTAATATGGAAGAGATATTGTGGATAATATATTTCAAAAGTTAGTTTTGTATTTTTACAATTTGTTAGCAATATTATCTTTTGAGTGATATTTTTGAAAAAACAATGATCAATAACATAACACAAATATTGGGTACAACATTATCAAATACATTTAAGTTTTAAATAGATATAAAACACACTAACCAACCATTTTACATGCAAACATAATAAAGGTTATGATGGAACATGACATTGCATGCAATCAAAAAGTAACGCCTACTCTACAATCATACACTCGAGTACCAATTGAACTTCCAAAAGATTTTTTGGTGATTTTATACATTAAAAAAATAAACCGGTACAACATTAAAGATTATATTTATACTCACATATGAGATCATCATCTCCAATATACTCATCTTCTTATTCTTATTATCATCTAAGAAAATTCGATCACACACAACAGATCTTGCAAAAAAAAGCTCAAGGTAATAAATATCATTATACTTTTGTTTGATTTGCTTATGTAATTACTTGTAATTTATATATTTTGCACTTATTTGAACGAAAAAATATGATCCGATTTAGCCATTTGATTAATATGTGTTTATCAAATGTAAGTATGATTCGATTTTAAGTAAGACATAGATAGTTGTCATATATGCACATGAAGATTTTTTAAGAATATATATGATAGGATCCCAATTTTATAGGTGTTGGCGTTATGATTTGATTCAAAGTAGTTATCTGGGGTAGTTTCAAAATAAAAAATTAGCATAACACTTACATATCTACACACATATATCGTGTTTGTGATTATGATTATAAAACAAATCTCAACCTATATAGAGTAGTTTCAAATTTTAAAAGTTAACAAATATTTATCTACAAATATAGACTTATTTATATATATCGATTATCCTATAATAGTGTTTTCTTCATAAAATACGAAATTGTCAGACATAAAATTGGTGCCATAAGGAAAAAAAGGTAAGACATATGGAGCCGAATATGGTAGTTATATGTGTTGACTGATGACAACAATGTCATTGCTAGAAACATAAATAGTCATGATATATTATCGACAATGTAGGAATACATATAAAACACTAATGATATAAGTAGTTATACGTAATTATGTTTTATACATACGGAACTTAGGAGATTTTCTAATATCTAAATATTGACAAATATGTTATCTTGAATGTGCAATAATAAAAAATGGTTTTGTTATTTTACAGGAAATGCCAATTGAATTTGTAGTGCCACTATACAACCGTAATGAGTACCCTGGAAAATTGGAACTACCTAATGTATTCTTAGAAGAAGGGTTTAACAAAAACAGATATATGTATGTGTACGGAATAAGAGGAATAAGGAAGAAGGTCACATTAGTAAGATCAAAAGAGGGACATATTGAGATTAGAGGTAAAAGATGGAATGAATTTGCCGCTGACAACATGGATATGGATGTCGATTTGCTGCACTTCATACAGGAAGGTGACGACACGTTTTACATAACCGGATACAACCACACAGGGAAAGAAACAGGAGGTTATGAAGAGGTAAGGAGAGGTTATTATCGGTTTGGAACACGCGTGAACCCTCATCCATACATACCACAGGTAATAAGCGAGTATATTTGTTTAGTTTTTTTTATGTATTTGTTTAAATCATTGCAAACTAAATATAATTGTAAGATTTATACAAACAGGTTATTAGTAACATGTAACATAAACGGTTACTGGCATGATATTAGGATAACCAATAATCCATGAACGATGTAGGAAGCAAATTACTATTATTTTTTTGAGCCACTATATACAATGCAAATGTTTTTTTGAACATAGTATAATTTAGTATATGTGGAGAAATATTTATGGTATTCATTAGTGTTTTTATTTTAATTGTTTCACAGACAATTATAGCTGATTTCTTGCCTGGGCTAGAAACAGAAGCGGGATTAACGATTAGGTGTGGAGGTAATGAGTTTGATGTGCATGTGAACCGCGTTAATCCAGGGAGTGATGGCATCAATCCTGAATACGTGCTTAATTCCGACAACTGGAACGCGTTGTGTGTTGCCAAAAATCTGTTTTATGGTGATGTCATAGTGTTCAACAAAGTTGGTAACAATATGTTAAATCTAATGGCATTCAATCCTTTTGGAAGGGGGAAAACAAATGTGCAATTTTTGGGCGCATCAAATATTAATTTAGTTTAACCAGAGCTAGACCATGAAGAAAAGAGTGAGTTTATATTAAACGTTCAATGTTAGACATAGTGATCATTGTTAACCAATTGTGTATACAATTGCTATTAGTATATACAGTAAGTTGATATTGTTACTGATGAATGCTTACATTAATATGCAGAGTGTAACACCCCGCCTTATAGACCACAATATTGTCCGCTTTGCCCGTAGGCTCACGGCTTTGCTTTTGTGGCCCTCATGTGAAGACTTCCCGGCAGGTCACCCAAGCTAGTACTACTCTCACATGAGCACGCTTAACCGTATGGGCGATTAACCGTTAGACCACAAAACGCGTTGTTGTCACATAAGGCGAATGTTATCATATGTCCCAACATCACTCCAAGTCTCAGTTATGTGACCAGTTCATTCGGTCATGTTACCAATTCATTCGGTCACGTATGATGTGGGATTTGCCTAGGATGTTACATTCACCCCCCCCCCTTAGGGACTCATCGTCCTTGATGAGGTTTGCCCCACATCTCGAACGGCTTGGAGTGGCTCTGATACCATCTGTAACACCCCGCCTTATAGACCACAATATTGTCCGCTTTGCCCGTAGGCTCACGGCTTTGCTTTTGTGGCCCTCATGTGAAGACTTCCCGGGAGGTCACCCAAGCTAGTACCACTCTCACATGAACACGCTTAACCGTATGGGCGATTAACCGTTAGACCACAAAATGCATTGTTGTCATATAAGGCGAATGTTATCATATGTCCCAACATCACTCCAAGTCTCAGTTATGTGACCAGTTCATTCGGTCATGTTACCAATTCATTCGGTCATGTATGATGTGGGATTTGCCTAGGGTGTTACACAGAGGATGAAAGAATGTGGCATATATGCAGGTGGAACGGGCATCGAGAACATTTCAATGAAGGAACACATGTGTTTTATAAATACTTCTCTGAAATATTTGCATTTTCACGTCTTGTAAGTGTTATAATTTTGTTTTTTTTTGTTTTTTTTTTTTTTTTACATTCAGTTTAAACGATGTTTATGCCCTTCGAATGATCTTAAATTGATAGACGGACATATTACATTAGTTGTTGATCAGATTAATGTGATAAAATACGTTAAAGTAGTATGCAAAGTTATATATTGATCGTCATTTTGTTATAAGTTAATGATATGATAAGTTATTAGATTTACATTTGCTTTATCTATGGTTTTCTTTTTATTTGTGTAAATACAGCCAATACCAGGGAAATTATCAAATCGGCATCCAATGCACCTATACACAAGGGCATTGTTTAAACACAACCAAATTGAATACACATTTAAACTGAAGATGGACTATCACAAGGAGAATCCGGGAAGGACGAACCATGTAAATGCCCACGGCGAATGGGAGCTATTTGGTCAAGACTGCCATTTCGAATATACCAAGATGTTAAGGTTCCGGTTCGTGTACGTTGTTACAGATTTGAATGGTCGTCAAGCACGACATTATCCTTTATTTCACGTGTGCTAGACGGGAAAAAATGCAACATGGTATGCCTTTTGCGTCGATGGTTATGATGGAAATAATCAAATGTTTGGACAGTAAACTTCGTGGAAAACTTATGTTGCTAAGTAGTATTTTGGATTAAGGTTTATTAGTATTAAGGTTAAAACGACGTTGTTATGAATCATGTTTCAATTAGGATCTTTTAATATGTGAATTATGGTATCTTGTTTCCATGAAAGTGATATGGTGTAGTATGTTTTGGACGAACATCTCGCAAGCCGTATGTTGTAGTTTCCATTGATTGTGTAAATTGCTAGGGATAACATATGATGCAATTATGTTTGAGACGGAGTATGTCACAACATGAATTGCTTCGTATGATAATATTGCAAACCGTATGTTGCAGGTTTAATAAAAAAGGTATAAATAACATTTTAAAAATGATAAGTTACAATTATGTTCGAGACGGAGTATGTCACAACATGAATTGGTTCGTATGATAATTATTTGAACTAATGAAAAGCAAATAGGATAGAACTATATAAACATGGCACAATTTATTCATCAAATAAACATAGCTAATTTGACAAACAGAACAGTCACTAATAAAAATCACAAATCGTTTAAATGATAAGCGATCATGGAACAAAACACTTTAAACATTTGACTTAATAAATACTAAAGTAAAAATAAAACACATTTTTATTTGGGGAATGAAATCATCAATACTAATCTTCCGACTTGGAATCATCCGAGTCACCGTATGAAGTATCACTAACCAAAGAACCATCGTCAATGAAACTGTCCGAATAATCATACTCATCAGTTGGCTCATCAACAACATCGCTCGAATTAAGTGCATCTACAGTAGATTCATTAGTAATTTCATCCGAAAAGTCCATATCATCAGTTGCCTCGTCAGTAGCCTCGTCATTAGCCTCGTCATCAAATAGATGGTCGTTTAATGTATCGTCAATGAGACTTTTGGCGATTGCTTTTGATTCAGAAGGCATTTTTTTGTTTTTACGACTAAAACGGATCGGATAATCATCATTAGATTCCTAACCAATACATATAGTTCACATTATGTCAAATAAACAAAATCTCAACCTAAATATAAATAAATAAAATGAAATAAGTATATTATAATACCAAATTTCTAACAATATCAATTTCCTTGTTAAGTATTTGTTTCTCAGATGAAAAGAAATTATCATCATCATCGTCAGAGGAAACAACATGAACACCAAATTTGTTAACAAAACAACCATCTTTTTTAAGCCGCCTTGGTTTTTTTGAGCATGGACGAAACTGTATATAACGCAATAAAACAATTATAAGTATTAATGAAAAAATATTATCAAAACTTATATGTAGTGTAAATATTACCTCATCATCATCAGACAGTACAATCAACAGAACATTTTTGTCAGATGGATCATTGTTTGTTTTTGAACTTAAATCTTCTTTGATACCCTAAAATACGTTTAGTTAAAATAAACGGATCTGGAAGTCACAAAGAAAGGATAATAACAAATAATTAAGGATAAAAAAAACACACCTTGTTTGGTACAGGAGATTTCATGTTTTACAAAATGTTTTGCATTGTTGGATGTGAAGATCAGTTTGTTTTATAGATCAAATTATGAGAAAAATAAGGAAATGATAAGGATATCATGAAAATTTAAATAAATAGTGCAACAAATCACTAATTTTATTTTGAATATTTGTTACAAATATATTTAAATAAGGATAATATTATGAAATTTAAATGAAAATATATAATTGAAAAATACACTATAAAAAATATAAACAAAATGTTAATGTTTATTGTATGTGTTGGTTTTTTTGTGTTCGTGGGTTACGCCTTTCATTTTTTTTTTCAATTGTTGGCTAAAAAACGTTATTATAAGTATACATTGCATAATGGTATAGAACATATAACGTTTAAATAATGACATAAAAAAGTGGTATCATCAATTTCAATTGTTGGCTAGAAAACGTTATTATAAGTAAATTGTGATACATTAGTATTTCATTACGTTGCACAATGGTATAATCAACATTAAAGTAATAAAATAATAAATGAAACACATGAAAAATTAAAATTAAAAACATTGTTTCATTCATAAATCATCTTCTATCGGAAAAAACATGCATTGTTTTTGAACATGTCAAAAACGAAAATTCAAATAACAATAAAGGAAACACGACATACGGGATAAAACCCAACAATTATTCAAACAAACTCCTAGTAACGATAAACGAAACACGACGAAGATGATTTATATATTTAAATAAGGATCACTCCTTATCTAAATTGGCAAACATCGGTTTTTTCCCTTTGTACTTTGGATCAAACATTGGCTTCTTTCTGTTATCATTTTCACCATTCTCATCTTCACTCTTATCCAAATCAACAAAGGCCCTCTTCTCTCCACTGCTCCCAGACATGTTTCCAGATTCTTGGTTGGTTTTGGAAACATCATTCTCGTCCACATCAAAAGGTACAATGTCAGCATACCGAAGCTTAGGTCTAGATGAAGACGAAACGGATTTTGGTGTCACAAGATCATCACCGACATCCTGCAGCATAATAACTATTTAATTACACATTATTTGACAATGAAACTAATTCCTATGTACAATTTTTTAAATTAAGAAAATATATAAAAAGCGAACCTCATTCAAAAAATCTTTCTTAAAAAAGCCAATTAGATCCGGATCAGCAGACATAGCTTTCACTTGGTAAAGATAACTGTTCCTATTTATGTTGTATTCAGAAAAAAGAAACTTAAACAACATTTTTTTCCCAATCATACGGTGGAGCTGTTTAGGAAAGCCATCAATGTCAAGATCAGAAGGCTTATTCATAAGCTCAGCACAGCTTACATCAACCAGATTGTGAACCATTTTATCAAAAAGGACCAAAGATGCAGATCCGGTATCATCGATCACACGAACGATAACTTTGTACCTAAAAATTAAAAAAATAAAAAAATATATTACATACTTGTGTTTATTGTCAATAATATAACAATAAGGTATCACGTTAAAAAATGCGGAAATACTTTGGAACATGAACTTGAACCCCATGTGGTTCACACTTATAAGTTGGCTTCTTATTTGCCGACTGCCTTGCACCTCCCTTGGCCGGTTGTTCCTTAACAGCTGTGTTACATTTGCGGCATGCCAAATAATTCCAACCATGCTCTTTATGTATCTTATGAATTTTGGCATACACAACCAAAGTAGTTTCCTGTTTATACATGAAAAAGGTATAAATAACATAACAAAGAAAGATAATAAAATATTTTTCATCATATATTAAACCATACCAATTCATTATTCAAGTTGGGCAATTGATAGTATAACAGCCACTGTTTATAAATTATGTTGTAATTATAGGATGCCGGTTGAAAAAAAAATAATCTACAAAAAACAAATAAATAACTTACAGCATCAGAATCCCTAATAGCTCCAACAGTTTTCTTGCATGCTCGTTCAAAGAACGATTTAGTAGTCACAACAGTTTTCTCAGGAGAGTAATGGTTTATCTTACAACTGCTCTCATCAAAACCATCTTTATTCTTATATCTACAACACGTAAACAGGTGAAACGTTAATCCATTAAATTAAATGAAAGAGACATTACATGTATTCAAATAAAAAATATATGTACATAATTTAGATACCTTTCCTTAAAGGCCACAATTTCTGGCAAATCAGAATTAATGTATATTTTTGTTCCAAACAGAGCATTCCCAACTTGTGGTTTCTCTAAAAAATGAAAAAATATAAATTATATAATAAGAAGTATAAAATGTTTAATTGATGTACAAAAGTAGTATACTAAAGAACCATACCATTCCAATACTTAACCTTGGCCAGTTGTTGTATGATGACAACATGACCAAGAGATTCACGATTATCATTTATGTCATTATACATGTCTGCCTAGTTGTCAAAGAACGTGCATTCAAGTGGATGAGATCTATTACAATGAAATTCACAATTTATTAAAATCAGCAATGGTTTAATTCGGCTAAAATTTATAATATAAAAAAACATATGAATTTGTAAAATGCAATAATAACGTACTCAGCATCTTCAAGAATTACGGTCCTCCTTTTTTGGTTGTCACCAAACGGTATAGGATCACCAATAGAGACTATAGTTCCAATGATGTCTGTAAACAATGAATAAAATACAACATAATAAGTGATTATACAAATGAATAACAATATTATAATTACTAAATAAATATTTTCGATTTAGGAAAATAACAATCCATACCAACGGCTTCTTGTTCAGACCATCTTCTTGTGGAGAACCTAAGGAATGGTTCGAACTTAAAACCATTGTGGTTAGTGTCAAACCTGTTCATCCTAGTGAGAGAGGTATTCTTGAAGAAGTTAATCTTATACTTGTGGGGGAGAAGGGGATACTTTCCACCGTTCTCGCCAACCCCAAAGTTACGTATACAATAGCAAGCACCTTCTTCCAACAATCCTGCAAACTTAGTCATAGAGTCCTTTTTTTATAGTAGCTTGGATTCTGTTACCCTGAAATGATTATTTAAAAAATATTGTAATTCATATATTAATTAAAACGAAAAACACTTGACATAAGAAACACATAATGCATATATTCAAACCTGAGGATCCATAAAAACAGCATCCAAACTCCATGGATCGTTAGGCCTTCCTTTAGCATGAGAATGCCATGTGCTGATGCATCTGGCAACCACAGTGATGTCTTCTTGCATGGGGTCGATGTCACACAACTCAGTGTATGGTACTTGGCTCATCTTTAAACCTGATCATAATAAAACATACAAAAGGTTTAAATAATGGTATAGAACATATAATACATTTGTATTTATTTACACATAAATTTAGTAAACAATTGAAATTACTGATTAATGAAGAATGATAGGAAAAAACGTGAATGATGAGGTAAATTAGTAGCAGTATTTATACGATTTTTGAAATTAGGGTTTATCATATTCAAAATCATAATATTCGGTATTATAGGATAATCTTTTTCATTTAAAATTGATTTTGCACGAAAAAACAGTACATTTGAATATGGATGCTTAGGAGATGAATACTTATCCATGGAATGTTTGATGGATTGTGCATTTTTATAGGGATAGTTTGATTTTTCAAAATTTTTCATTCCTTATACATATTAATAAATGTCGACATCCATTGAAACTTATACATGGAATGTTTGGTTGATTGTGCATTTTTATAGGGATAGCATGATTTTTCAAAAATTTTCATTCCTTATACATATTAATAAATGTCGACATCCATTGAAATGGTGCAAGATTTTCGAAAAAAAGTCAAACAAAACATGCTAACTATTTGTTAACTTTTAAATTTCAAAACTACTCTATATAGGTTGATATTTGTTTTAAAATCATAATCACAAACACAATATATTTGTGTCGATATATAAATGTTAGCATAATTTTATTTCGATACCCAATATAACTTATTTGAATCAAATTATAACCGGCTACTCTATATAAAATTGGGATCCTATCATATGTTTTCTTATAAGAGCTTCATCTGAATATATGACAACTATATATGTATTACTTAAAAATCATATCATACTGTCAAGTGATCAACACATCTGTTACCAAATAACATATGTTATATGATATTAGTTTTTCATTGCATTAAGTGCAAAATATATTAATTATAATGACTTACATAAGTAAAACAAATGAAAGTCTAATGATATTTCTTACCTTGATCTTTTTCATTTGATTTGTTAGTTGATGCTCGAAGAGGATGAAATGTCTTTGATGAACAGATTGAAGAGTATTTACAATGAATGACTAATATGGTTGCCTAACATATCACAATAACTGATTTGCTAACAAATCACAATAACTGATTTGCAAAATACTCTTCAACATACTCGAAGAGGATGAAATGTCTTCAATAGTTGATTTGCAAGATTTGATTTCATATGGCTTTCATAACAGAAAAAATATAAGTGTTGTTCAATTATTTTAAGACTATATAATCACAAAATATCTTTGATGAACAGGTTTGTAGTTTTCGATGTATAAGTATAGAGTAAATGGTTACTTTTGCATTGTAGGCTATGTAATGTTGCATCATAGCCTTTATCATTTCCAGTTGTTCACACTTTGTAAAAGATTTTTACTCTCCTTATTTTAAGGGATTATGACTATACAAAAAAAAATTCGAATCTTTCTAAAAGGGGTGAGGTTTACACGTGTAGTTTTGTGGGATTTTTGGGAGATTTTTTGCTTCTAAAAATAACAATCACACTTGTGCTATATATAGAGTGAGATGATATATATATATATATATATATATATATATATATATATATATATATATATATATATATATATATATATATATATATATATTGAAGATATATACATCGCAAATAGCTGCAGGGGGTGGCCACTCCCCCACACTAGGGTGTTAGAAAGTAGAAAGAAATCTGAGACACGGGTGAAAACCCATGTTGTTGCTACTGTTTTTGTTTACCGAGTCGCTAGCTTGACTCGACCCCGAATTCATTGGTCCATGGGGAATGTTTGGAGGTCCGGGACAATTGGTGGTATGTCCCCTCCAAAATAATGCTTCAACCGATGCCCATTTACTTTGAAATTTGGACCGTCGTTTTGAGATAACTCGACGGTACCATAAGGAAAAACTTTGGAAACGGTGAAAGGTCCAGTCCAGCGGGTCTTAAGCTTACCCGAAAATATCTTTAATCAAGAGTTAAAAAGAAGGACTCGGTCACCAATGTTGAAAGCGCGGTTCTTGATTTTGGAGTTGTGGATCTTCTTTGTTTTCTCTTTATAGATTAAAGAGTTTTCGTAAGCTTGATCACGAAGTTCATTTAGTTCATTGAGTTGAACTTTCCTATGATCACCCGCAGACTTAAGATCGAAATTGGCATTCTTCAAAGCCCAATAAGCCTTGTGCTCAAGCTCAATCGGTAGATGACACGCTTTTCCATACACGAGCTTATAAGGAGTACACCCGATGGGTGTTTTATAAGCCGTGCGAAAAGCCCATAGAGCATCATCTAACTTGTCCGACCAAGAGGCACGGTTTTCGCCTACAGTTCTTTCAAGAATTCTTTTCAAACCACGGTTTAAAACCTCCACTTGCCCACTTGTTTGTGGGTGATAAGCGGTAGCAAGTCGGTGAGTGACACCATACTTGAGCATGACTTTTGCAAATTGCTAATTGCAAAAGTGAGTACCGCGGTCACTAATGATAGCGCGGGGAGTTCCAAACCTAGAGAAGAGAGATTTCAAAAACTTTACAACTACTCGGGCATCGTTGGTTGGGAGAGCTTTTGCTTCGACCCATTTTGACAAGTAGTCAACGGCCACGAGTATGTACTTATTCCCTCGTGAAGACGGGAACGGCCCCATAAAGTCTATGCCCCAAACATCAAAGATCTCACAAACTTGGATGACATTTTGTGGCATTTCATCCCGTTGTGTTATCTTTCCTTGACGTTGACACCAGTCACAATATTTGACTAGGTCATGGGCGTCTTTGTAAATGGTGGGCCAATAAAAACCGGATTCAAATACTTTTCGAGCGGTGTAGTTCGGGCCATGATGTCCCTCGGTGGGTCCATTATGACAAGCCTTAAGAATTTCCATGGCTTCTTGGCCATGAACACACCTTTGAATAACCTGATCCGCACAGATCTTAAACAGATAGGGATCGTCCCAAAAGTAATGATTCACATCTTTGAAAAACTTGCTCTTTTGGTGGGACGACATCCCTTTAACAACGAAATTCCCCGCATGGTAGTTTGCAAAGTCGGCAAACCATGGGGTACTAGAATCACCACGAGAGGAGATCACATTAAGTGTCTCGAGAGGAAATGTTTCATTTATTTCCTTTTTCTCGAGAACACCTTGATGAGGATTTTCCAATCGGGAAAGATGGTCAGCAGCGAGGTTCTTGGCTCCTTTTTTATCACGAATGATGATATTAAATTCTTGTAGGAGGAGAACCCAACGGAGCAATCTCGGCTTTGCATCTTGCTTGGCAAAGAGATATTTGAGAGCCGAGTGGTCCATGTACACTATGCATTTAGTCAAGATCAAATATGGCCGAAACTTCTCAAACGCATACACCACGGCTAGTAATTCTTTTTCCGTTGTGGTGTAGTGAGCTTGAGCTTCGGTCAAGGTTTTGCTTGCATAATGAATCGGCTGAAAGTGTTTGGTTTTTCGTTGCCCCAAGACCGCACCTATGGCAAAGTCACTTACATCACACATAAGTTCGACAGGTAGGTCCCAATCGGGGGAAACTAGAATGGGTGCCTCGGTAAGCTTTTTCTTGAGAGTTTGAAAAGCTTCGATGCACTCATCGGAGAAGATAAACGGAGTCTCTTTTTCAAGAAGTCGGGTCATAGGCCTAGCTATCTTCGAGAAATCTTGAATGAATCTACGATAGAAGCCGGCATGACCCAGGAAACTTCGAACACCTTTAATAGTAGTGGGAGGAGGAAGCTTAGCAATGACATCGATTTTAGCTTTATCAACCTCAATCCCACTCTTGGAAATCTTATGGCCAAGGACAATTCCTTCCTTGACCATGAAATGACTTTTCTCCCAATTTAGACTAAGATTGGTGTCTTCACACCTTTGAAGCATTTTGTCTAAATTGGCGAGACACGATTCAAATGAATTCCCAATGACCGAAAAATCATCCATGAAGACCTCCATTGTTTTCTCGATCATGTCGTGAAAAATGGCCATCATGCATCTTTGAAACGTGCCCGGAGCATTGCACAAGCCAAAAGGCATGCGTCGATAAGCAAATGTTCCATATGGACAGGTGAAAGTCGTTTTTTCTTGATCTTGAGGATCGATGGGAATTTGGAAATAACCCGAAAAACCGTCAAGGAAACAATAATATTCGTTTCCCGCCAATCTTTCGAGCATTTGATCCATGAAAGGTAGAGGAAAGTGGTCTTTACGGGTGGCGTCATTCAATTTTCGATAATCAATGCAAACGCGCCAACCCGTTACCAATCGAGTAGGAATTAACTCATTATCATCATTTTTAACAACTGTTATTCCACCCTTTTTGGGCACACAATGAACGGGACTCACCCAAGGACTATCCGAGATAGGGTAAATCAAATCGGCATCAAAAAATTTTATGACCTCTTGCTTGATAACCTCATGAATTTTAGGATTTACCCTTCTTTGTTGTTGAACCACCGTTTAAAGTCATCCTCCATCAAAATCTTGTGCATACAAAATTCTGGGTTGATACCCTTGATGTCGGAAAGTCTCCAAGCAATGGCTCGCTTGTGTGACTTTAAAACCTTTAGAAGAGCGGCTTTGTTTTCCTCATTCAAGTCTTTAGCAATTATGACGGGAAACTTATCGTCACCCTCCAAAAATGCGTACTCGAGATGAGGAGGAAGTTCCTTGAGTTCGACCTCAGGAAAGTCATCAGTTTTTTCAACATCTTTTACTTCCACGTTATGAAGTTCTTTTGGAGGAAGAGATGATGGGTCATCATTAAGCAACTTCTCAAGTATAAGTATGTCTTCCTCGGTATTGATAAAATCATAATCAACATGAGAATCACATGACAAACAAGCTTCAATTTCTTCCAAAATGAAGTCACCTCCCAGAAATGGAGTGAGGGGGGGGGGGAGAGACATAAATGGTAGAATTGATTGATCCTTGCACATTTAACACTTCTTCAAAATGGTCATCGCATGCAAAATCGATGACATCAAGTCGGTTAATTTCTTCTCGTTCAAGGTCGAGAAGATATTTTGAAGTGTTTTCAATGTTAATGACCAACTTTTCATCACCAACTCTTAGAGTCATTTCACCTTCGAAGACGTCGATTAATGCACGAGCCATTTTTAAGAATGGTCTTCCCAAAATAAGGGGGACCCGAGGATCGGCATCAAAATCAACGACTACGAAGTCGATAGGAAAATGGAACTTGCCAACCTTCATAAAGACATCTTCAGCAATACCCTTC
Organism: Artemisia argyi; assembly: GCA_030686995.1. Lineage (NCBI taxonomy): Eukaryota > Viridiplantae > Streptophyta > Magnoliopsida > Asterales > Asteraceae > Artemisia > Artemisia argyi. Next base: position 43,096,534 of record CM060709.1, on the reverse strand, counting down.
GGAATCGTAACCGAACGGGTTGCTAATTCTAGAGTCATTCGTGTTGGTGTAAGCTCGGGAAGTGAAAGCTTTTGCCAAATAGAGAAAGGCATGAGATTTATGCTAGCGCCAAGATCGGCCAAGGCGAAGCACTCTTCTAGCTTTTGGAAATCACATGGAATGAGAAATTTCCCAGGTCTCCTAATTTTTTGGGAAGTTTCTTTAGAAGCACCGCCGAACAATTTTCATTTAAACGAGTTTTAGTGAGTTCAAACAATTTCTCATTGTTACTTAGAAGACTCTTGAAAGTGGAAGCAAACTTGGGCATATAGAGAAGAGCATCCGCGAAACTAATGTCGAAGTGTAATTTTTGAAATATTTCAAGAAATTTCTTCATTTGATCATTAGTTTGCTCACGGAGTCTTTGATCATTTAAACGCGAAGGATAAGGTATTGAAGCCTTTGGTTGAACAGGATTTTCCGGAGGTTCAAAAACAATTCCCGGTTTGGATTTGGTTTTTGGGACAACATGAGGTTGGACGTGTGCGGTACTTCGTATGCTAGTAATTTGCACTTTTTCCTTTGTAGCCTCAGGTTCACGTTCCACTACCTCAGGAGGAGAAGTAGATGAGGTAGTAGGAATCACGGGTCCATCATAAAAACACCACTACGGGTTGTGATCGCCTTTACATCGCCCTTCGGGTTGGCGATCGTGTTGCTTGGTAGCGTTCCCGATCCCGAAGGTTGATCATTTAAAGACTTCTTTAGTTCAGAATTTTGACCGATCAACAACCTGTTTGTTTCTTCTTGAGCTTTCATAAATTGTTTCAATAATTCATCGGTTGATGATGGAGTTTGAACAATGTCTTGATTTTGAGAAAAATTTTAAGCTCGGTTGTTTTGATTGAAACCTTGATTTTGAAAATTTCCATGGTTTTGATTACCATGAAAATTGTTTCCTTGATTGAAATTACCATAACCTTGGTTTCTATTCAAGTTTCCTTGATTTTGAGAACCTTGATTGTAATTTCCCCCTTGATTTTGAAATTGATTCATAGGGGCCTGAAATTGGTTTCGAACATTCGGATTTCTTTGTTGTTGATTTTGATTGAATCAATTTGGATTATTGGGTTGAGAAAAACCGGGTGGACCACTTTGATTATTAGCATGGTAATTTGGTTCCATTTGAGGGCGGTATTGGTTTCCTCCTTGATTAGAACTACCAGCTATCGCATTAACTTCAAATGGATTGCCATCGGTAACCGTACAATTGTAGTATGCGTGTGGACCACCACAAGTAAAACAAACGTCAACCTTTTTGACTTCAGCAGGTTGAGAAGAAACTTTCTTTGTTTTGGTGAGAACCAAAGCATGAATAGCTTCCGTGAGTTTGTCAATTCTAGCGTCGGTGCTAGATTGAGCCACGGGTGATGAGGTAGAAGGACCACCATTAACTTGGGAAACAACCGATTTGCTTCGTGGAATGCGGACCTTAGACTTATTTTCAATGATCATCAAAGCATCTTTGGTGGTTCGATTCAAGAAATTACCTCCCGCAGAGGCATTGAGAGAGTCTTGATCGACTTGGCTCACACCATTATAGAAAGTGTCGAGTTGTATTAACTCGGAAAAACCATGATGAGGACATTTACGAAGCATGTCCTTGTAACGATCCCATGCCTCACCGAATGATTCATCGAATTTCTGCGTGAATTTCATGATCTCATTCTTGAGGGCTGTGGTTTTAGAATGAGGAAAGAATTCATTCACGAACTTCTTAACAAAATCTTCCCATGGTTCAATCGATCGAGGGGGTTGTTTGTCTAGCCAATTTTTGGCAGCCCCATCGAGGGAAAACGGGAAGAGAAGAAGTTTGATAGCTTCCTCAGGGATATTTTTGCATTTGATGGTGGACGTGATTTTGTTAAACCATCGAATGTGATCTTGAGGATTGTCCCTCTCGAAACCATAGAATTGACGCGAGGTGACTAAGTTTATCAACCCCGTCTTAAGTTCGAAATTGTCAGCCACGATGGCTGGAATGATGATAGCATCTCCGTAACCCTCGATGGGTGCTTGGAGAAGCTCATTCATAGTGGGCTCAGCCGCCATGATGGGAATAGTACGAATCTCGGGTTCGACTATTGGATTGGTACGTCGTCGATTACGCCTTCTTCTTGGAATGTTATTAAGCGATTGCAAAGGACTTGTTGTCGTAGACGAACGCATGCGCATGCACCACAAAAAATATCAATTAAAACAATACCACTTTAAGGACAAGGGAACTTAAACCAATAATCAAGAACGCAAGGTCGACTTCTAAAGAAAAACGCACAAAGGAGCGGGAGAGAAGAATGGATCTCTCAATGGGCGAAGTTCGTTGGATCACCACATACCGTTTCGACTCCTCTTAGAGTGTGTTTCTCGTTTAAAAGTTTTCCAAAACGCAAGTGATACAAAGGCAAGTTTTGATCTTTGGTTTGGGAACTTATTATGGTCACACCCCAGTTGGTAGGTGTTCTGCCTTGGTTTGCGGTGGTAAGATTTTAATGTTGTAATTATTAAACAAAGAAACGGGAAAATCTTTTTGTGTTTTTCTTAACTTTTATAGATATAATACATATATAGAAACAAAAGAAAAATATTTTTGGTTTTTTATAAGTTTTATGAAAACGTAACTTCTTGCGAAGGTTCTACAAGACTAATCGTCTAAACCTTATCGAGACTTTCGACACACAGCCTCCCCGGCAGCGGCGCCATTTGATTCGTTGTGTTTTGGTGTGTGCAAACAACAATTATCAAAATATCAACAAACGTGAGGTCTAAGTTATCGTGAGAGAACTAGACGTGAAGTAATACGAGTAAACCTTTTAGGAAAAAGATTACCTCGCAAAACTTGTGAAAGTGATATTTAAATTGTGAGACCGGGAAGTGATTTCCCGGGTCGTACCCCAACGAGGTGTGAATGGAAAGCTTCGAATGAGATTGGGATTAAAATCTTGTATGGTTGGAAAGGTTATTTGGTGTTATGATACGTTAAATTAACGAAATTTGGAAATTAACGAACGAAGGTGAAAATAAATTAATCTAAGGAAATTAACAAACTAGGAAAAACCTAAAATACTACGGGAAAACATAATTAGGTATCGAGAATCCTAAAACGTAAACTAAATTAAAGACGTGTCGTTTATTTAAAAATAAACGTCAACGTACAAAATAAAACGTAAAGTTTAAGTTCTAAACATCCTACGGGTTTCCAACTAATTTTCTAACGTACTACAAGACAAAAGAAAATTTTAGAAAAATGAAAATTGATTTTTCAATAAAAACTCTATTTATTACGAATTAAATACTATTTTAAAGAAATTATATTGTTAAAAACACTTAACCTTTTTGAGAAAAATCTGAAAAAATTTTGGAAATCAAATTACCCTAAATTAAGCCTAAGAAAAATATAAAAAGAGGGTGCTAATGCAAAATAAGCTAGAAAATCAGCCAAGAAAAGCTGATAAGTTTCTATAAGCTAAACAGAAATTATTAGTTAAATAATTAATTTTGCAAACAATTAATGAAAAAGACCCAAGGGCGAGTTGGTTGTGATGTTTGGTGTTGTGTCTGTGTGTATGCATGAGGTCCTGAGTTCGAATCCCATAAACCCCATTTTTGCAATTATATTTTTTTTTCTTTTGTTTGTTCACTGATTACATACAACACAAATGATTACTCAAACACAATCTCAGACTGATTTGAAAGCTACTTAGGGTTGTAAAACAGTTTGCAACAACAAAGTCCAAAAATTCAGATTCAAAATCGATTTGGGTTTGCTTCCTGACGTTACCAACTCACAAGTTTCACAAAGGGGCTATAACCTCAAATAAAATTTACAAAACAGAACTAATTACTACACTAATTAATAACAACAAGAGATAACATCAACTAGATCAAATAGCAGGAATCTAAGGAAAATGGGATGATGAACAAGAAAGAGTAGCAGGAGACTAAAGAAATAAGCCCAAATGAGGCTTCAAATAAGCAGTCTAGATAAGCAATAAAACCTAATCTAAAAACTTATATCCAAATCTGACCTAGGGGGTTTCTAAAAGCAACAACGATCAAATCCTAACACCTCCTAATGAATAATCTAAACTCAATCCAAAATCTCATAAAACTAAGGGTGCAGGGGAAGGGCTTGTAGCTTTCCCTGCAGGCCTGTTTGGGCAAGAGTAGGGCCCACAAGAAAATTCACAAAAATAGGATACCTATGGAAGTCTAAAGGTAAGCTGGGATATTACTTCCACAAGATATTTCAAAACCCAATTCTAAATCCTAAATTCATGAAAATTATTGCAAGTTTTGGTTTTCTGCTAAGATTTTAACATTTTGACTTTTTGAGTTTCTGCCAAAGTTGACTAATCTGAGTTTTCTTTGATCCTATATGATTAGATATGTTGTAATAAACCTAATTGACACTAAATAAAGCAACATTAACTAATTCTAAAGTGATTTGAAGGTTTTGGCATGAAAGAGCCACAATAGTTAAGCTGTTGTGCTTTTTCAACTGTGATCTTGACTCTTTGTTATGAGAGTTACCAAAGTAAGACTACCTCTGAGCTACTTGGGTCCTAGGTGCCTTGTCTAGTTAAGATTTTACCACAAACAATGACAAAAACTAAGTTGAATCTACTAAACCAAACACCCCCTATATGGACTGTTTTCAAAGGATTACAAAGCAAACTACTAAATTACCTAACAATGTTAAATAATTAACTTATATAATACTAAAACAAACTTAAACAAACAAGAAGCAACAATATTCAACAACAATTACAAAATAACACCAATTATTATGAAAATGGGAACAAGACCTACTTGTCATCCAAGCTATTAGGGAGTCTGAGAACAAGGGACATAAGAACCACCTAAGTGTCTCCCATGAGACACTAAACCAATTCCTCCATCATATCTGCCAATACTCCCACTGCTACTTTTCCCATTCTTCAATTTTTTTTGTATTTTTGAGCTTTTATATATTTTTTTTGTTTCCTTTTCTTTACTGAGTTTTTACCTCTCTTCTGAATCTAATGACTTTAATAAGTTTAAACCATCATTATAAGACTAAATAAAAAGCATTTAACTGAATAACAAGAAACTTAAGAATTTGAATGAAAATTCGAATTTTGAACAAACTTAAATAAACTTTGATTGAACTTGAAATATTGAAAGTACAATTATCACTAGTTTAGAAACAGAGATACAAAAGAAAAAGATGGATGCCATTGAGGCGACATAATGCCCTATTTATACTAAACTATGAAGAGGTAGATACACATTTTGCATCTCTTGTGTGTCTTCACTGGAATTAGGGCAACACAGATACTCCCTTGATCATTGAGAGTGGATCCTAGCCCTTGAATTGTCTTCAACTTAATCCTAGCCTTTGAACTCAGTCTTGGCGCCAAAATGAAGGTTGTGGATTTCCAACATGGCAGTCGTAGGCATGCAATTGTGAGTGTGAGGAGGGTTGTAGTGGGATTGGGGAATGGAGTGGAGAGGACAAAGTATGAGGGTGATGTGAAGATGGTGATGGGAGGTTATGGCGGGATTTGATTCACGGGTGTGGTTTTAGGGAGGGAGATGAGACAGAGATGGGGATGGTTGACTTGGTCAAAAAAATACGTTTTTAATATTAAAACGTATTGGACTTTGGGTAGGCTTAGGAAAGGTTTTGGGCCATATGGTAAGTTTGGTGTTGTAACTGGGCCATAGATTAGGATAGGCTGGGGGTGTTGTTTGGGTTTGTGTTTTGTTTTGGGTATTAAGGATATCCAGTTGGTTTGTAGCTTATAAAATCCCAAGGACCAAACTTGCAAACTTGCTGAAACTTGAGGGCTGGTTTTGTAAATATCCCCAAGTCATCAAAAGGACCAAACCTGTCAAGTTAGATAAACCAAAGGACCAAAAATGCAATTTTCCAAATTTGAAACACCAGGGACTAAAACTGCCAATTTGCCAAAGTACAGGGACCAAATGTGTAATTTTCCAAATCTTTTTACCCAAATATCATTTGTGTTATCATTTGACTTTTAAAGAGCAAGGGTTGATTTTTCTTTGAAATAAATGCTTAGGGACTAGTTTTGTCAAATTTTGAAAGTTGGGGAACTGAAACTGCCAATTAAGCAAATTTTGTTCATTTTTCGTTTGTTTTCACTCGTTTTGCATCAGAAACAAATAAAACACGATCTTTGGGATTTTCTTCGTATTTTGGTGCGTTTTTAAGTGTTTTTAATCGTTTTGCAGTTCGGATTTGACTAAAAATGATGAGTATTTACACACTCATCAATCGATTATCTACCCAAGAAGATAGAGAGTCCCACATACGAGAAAAGGTCACAAATGGAGTTGAACCAAGTAACATTGCAAAGGCATAATGATAGTAGGGTCGGGATATCCCCACCCTCCGAACCGGACGTGAGGGTCTCCCCTCATCCGGCTCTCTGCAGGGGAGGATGTCATTCCTTAACTTGGTGGTTCTTCCTAGTGGGAAAAATTGAGCAAGGAAACAAGAGATGAGATCATCCAAAGATGTGATGGATCCCGCGGGTAAACGCTCAAGCCATTGACTAGCTTGGTTACGTAGAGAGAATTGGAAGAGACGCAATCGGGTCGTCTCTCGAGTTTCAACATCAAGGTCTATGAAATCTACGATTTTGAGGAAATCCTTGAGATGTTGGTTTGGATCTTTGGAACAAAGTCCATGGAATGTACATCCGCTTTGCACCAACCGGATGGTGTCGGATCTCAAGGGAGACACATTGGCTCCTTGAGTGAGCTCAATGGTGTTTCGATAGCCTTGGTGACTAGGTCGGGAGTATTCTCCTAAAGTGTGGGCTCTAGGAGGTTGGTTTGGTTGTGGTGGGTTTTTTTGTGGTGGGTTGGCTGGATCAAAGATATTACCACCTTCCATGATGGCGGATGGTAATGGTTACGAACAAAGAAACGAAGAAATAAGACACACTAATGAAAACCTATAAAAATAAAATTAAAAATCTCACTAGAAAGGAATCTAGTGAGTAGACCTAATAAAAAGAAATTTCAACTTAAGCAATAACTATTCCCCGGCAGCGGCGCCAAAAACTTGATGCGTGGATTGCGGTCTACGCAAAAGGTTTTACTTCTCAAGGGATCTTGAGAAGCTTGCAATCCCCTCCAGGCAGTGTACCTGACCGATGTAGTATAGTGAGTGGCAAGTACCGGGGGATTGATCGTTCTCTCGGGGAATAGTGTTCGTTAGGATTGAAACTAATCAAACTAGGTCTAGAAATGAGGGATGATAATTTTTTATTTTTATATTTTTATCAAAAGCAAGTAAAATATCTCGGGTATTGGAAGAGTGGGCAGAATTAGTTGCTAGTCAACTAACCCAGATAACTACTTAAACAAATAAAATGAATAACAAGAAAATAAAAAGTGAGAACTTCTAATATGGAGAAAAGCGTGTTTACTTAGATTTCATTACTCCCTAGTTATCTTTTATTGATTAATTGGTTTGCCACAATTTCGTGGGTGAAGGGGTGTATTCCTTAATACCATTCGTGGGGCCATGTACAATCTTCCCTAACTCTATAAGCTTCTATCTCTTCCTATGACGGCACGTTTAGTATCCTATCATGGCCTCATTAATAGTCACTTATGCATTTAATACAACCAATAAAACCGTAGTACACATCTGATTACATTTCTTAAGACGTTCAAGCAAGTTACCGTATAGGAGATTAGCCAGTTTTCTTAAGCCTAACGTTAAAATCAATCACCCCCGACAATTAATGACAAACCAACAACCAATAATCAATAACTATGTTTCATTAGATCTAAGCAAACACAAGTAAATCTAAGCGAACATGTTAAAAGAAAGAAAAGTATACGATATAATCAAACAACACATAGACATATTGAATTAGTAAAGGATAATTTATCTTTAATTGAACATGGAAGAAAAGAGGGTTTGGAACCCTAAAATTGCTGCAAAAGTCGACTAGGGTTCGTACCCAAAAGTTCCCTACCAAAAGTCCTCTCTAATGAATGAAAAATCGAAAAGTATATATAGATTTACAATGGTGACAGCGTCCCCTTTTAATGGCTAACGCCGTCATCTCGCCATTTTTAGGGTTTCTTGTTGTCCAATCCAACTTCTTGACGCAATCCCCTTGTAAGACTTCTGGGCAGTCACGCCTTGGGAAATACTCGTGACGGCCTACTTTTTGTATAACGTGACGCCATCACGCCTTATGCTTCAACTTTTCTTCTGGCACGTCAAGTGCAATTGTGATATCCACATCTTGTTTCAATGAGTGACGCCGTCCCTTTGAAATGCTTGACGCCGTCAGGTACAATTTCCAGCTTGGATTATTGACTTTGTCGTTTTCTTCACTTTTTGCTCCAAAAACGTCCAAAATTCTGCCTTTTCCAGAATTCTTCTAAAAAGTACCTAAATTGTCAAAAGAAACGATTTAAGGTAATAATTGATCATATTATCATGACTTAGGGCTTGAATGACCCCTTAAAAGCGTAACAAATTTCTCCTTATCACTCACCATGAGGGTACGGCTCTGGTGTGTATCTCAAATCCGTTTTTGGTTGACAATTTACCAAAAATTGTATGGTCTTCAACTCACCATATCTCTATGAGTGAAGAGTTCACTAGCCTACATGGTTATGGCTTGTGGTAAAGGCAGTGGAAAACCATAAATGGGTATTCAACTCACCAAGATGATGAATGCATTCCATCAAAGAGTTGGCTAGTCCAAAAGCAAACGGTTTTTGGTAAAGACTAATCAATTCTGTTGATAGCTATAATAGTTTGCTCAAAACTATAGGGTATTTCACTCACCCATGCTTCATGTGCTGAAAGTGGAAATGGTTATCAATTCACCATGGATAAAGCCCTTTCTAGAAACCAAAGAATTGACTAGTCCTGAGCAAACGGCTACAGGTAAAGACATTCCAAATCCGTTTATGGCTGTGATGATTTGCCAAAAATCATTAGGGTATTCCAACACGCCATTGATTCATGTTCCAAGTCTTGGACTAGTTACTAGTTCACTAGGGTGATGCCATGATTCCACCAAAGGACTAGCTAGCCCAAGAGTGAGTAGCTACTTGGTAAAGGCTTATCAAATCTACTTATGTTGCTGTTGTTACTGTTGGTGCTAAAGATTTTCAAGCCTTTTTGGGCTCAAGTTCAAGTGTTGCTGCTCAAGCTCAAGTTACAATCCTCAAGGCCTTGGATGAAAATATCTATCTAGAAACTTGAAGTTAACCTAGTCAAATTCAAGTTTAGGGGCCGGAGGATCATTAGGATTTATTCAAAATGTAATAAGTCATTACTACTGGTAGTATAGTACTGGTTCTGCTGGCAGGTATGTAGTTCCTGCTGGTATGGTTTCTGCTGGTAGTAGAATTTAGTTTTTGCTGTTAGTTTTATTGTTGCGGGTAGTAGTAATAGTAAAACCCGTTTCATAGAGAAAGGGATATGCACAAGCTATATTAGGAAGTGATCATGCATATCTTCTTTACACGTTTTGTAATAAATGCCGAATTATGGTTTCTTATAGTATAAAAGAAACTCACGGCTATGGACAATGTACACTTTGAAAACACTTTTAATAGAGGATCATTATTTATTTATTCTTCTTCAACTTATTTGTTTACATTCCGCATAAACATTTGTTTAAGTGTTTGAGTCTCTATTAGTTCACTTGTGATTACATAAGTATTCTACTTTGTTCTAACTGGCTTAAAGATCTATCTAGCAATTGATTCAACATATCTTAACTCAGTTTATTCACTATATATAGACACATTTTCAAGCCAAGCTTAAGTATGTTAGGTCTGATAATGGTATTGAAATCATAAATCAGGGGTATTTTGCACTATTTGAGTCTAAGGGAATCATTCACCGATCAATGGTGTATATACCACAACAAAATGGAATAGTGGAAAGGAAACACATGCACTTGTTAGAGAATGCCAGGGCCTTAAAATTACATGCTAACTTGCCTAATAGCTTTTAGGGAGATTTTTTCCTTGCAGCAACATATCTCATAAACAAGATGCCAATGAAAATACTCAACTGGAAATCCCCTTATGAGGTTTTGTATGGTACTGTACCTAGTTATGATTCACTTAAAACTATTGGGTGTTTATGATATGTTGCTAATACCAAATTTCTTAAAGATAAGTTTGGTCCTAAAGGTATGAAGTGTGTTTTCTTGGGCTATCCTCCTGGTCGAAAAGGTTACAAGTTATACAACTTAGGGACAAAGGAAGTGTTTTATAGTAGAGATGTTATACTTGAGGAGCATGTTTTTCCCTTTAAGGTTGCTTTACCTAGGAATTCTTCTCATAACAACCTTCCATCAGTGTTGTTTCATACTAAAAATGATCATGATGCCTCAACATCCACACCAACTTCAGTACCAACACCTATCCCTAATGATGAGATACCTACACCACCAGACACCTAAGCAGCTTCCCCTAGTGCTGAGATCCCTGCACTACACAATACACCTGACCTAAGTCCTTTGCCTCACCCTAATGTATACCCGAGAAGATCCTCTAGAACTACTAGCACACCTATTTGGCCAAAGATTTCATTACTCCATAAAGTTCTGCTAACCATGTGTCAAGAGGACCAAAGTACCCTTTATTCCCCAAGAATGCTTTCCATACCTCAGGCTGTCATTGCTTTTATGGTAAAATGTTCTTAACACCATTGAGCCAACCTCATATTCTCAAGCAAGTATTCATACTGTCTAGAAACAGGCTATGTATACTGTGTTAAATGCTCTTGAGAAAAATAATAGTTGGGAAGTGACTAACCCACCAGGTCACAAACCAATCAACTCAAAATGGGTGTTCAAAACTAAATATTTTCTTGATGACACAGTTGAGAAATTAAAGGCAAGACTGGTTGTGAAAGGTTTTGGTTAAAAGGAAGGGCAAGATTACAAACAAACATTCTCTCCTTTTGCTAAATTAGCCATAGTTAGAGTACTTACAGCCTTAGCCACGGATGTGTACCTATTCACACATCCTTTTTAGCCTTAAATCAGACCAAATACACCAAATACTAACCAAATATGCCAAGAGAATGTGTGTTTTTGTATTTGTGTATGTGCAGGTACGGATATGTGAAAAATGAACAAAAACAAAGCCAAAACCGACAAAAAACGAGCATGAGATTGGAAAAAGGTCTAAAGCCAGAGACGGGGAAGCTTAAAAGTCAAAGATAGCTCAAAAAGTCAAAAATGATCCTTCAAGTTTAAAGAAATGACAAATTAAGTCCCTGGAAGATAACTTTGCGGATTTGCAAGGATGGTCCCTGGAATTACAAGACTTGTCAAATTTGGTCCCTGGAGAATAATTATGAAAAATCATCAAAAGTCCCTCATAAATTCAAAGATGTTCAAGATTGGTCCCTGGATAAAGATTTCAAAGATTTACAGAAGTGGTCCCCTAAATTTCAGATTTTACACATTTAGTCCTTGATTTATTAAAACTTTAAATCTTATTACTACTCCTAATCACCAATTAGATCAAATAAAAACGATGAGCTAAGCCCAAAACTAACACAGCCCACCATCCCCTTTTCCTTGTACCCAGTCCAACACACCACTACCAATTAAACCCGGTCAACCACCCAGTCAACGAAAAACAATAAAAACACCCCCTATTTGTAAAACCTCACCAAAAATCCGTATAATTAACTTCGGTTAATTAAATAAATAATCTCTGTCAGTATTATAATCACCATTTTTACGGGGAAATTTAAAATTTTCTTTGTATATTAAAACGGTAACGATTACGATATTGCAAAATTCACCAAACGACAAAACAAGTTCACGACACAATTAACAAAATATTAATAATACACTAATACTAAATTATACTTCCTAATCACTAATTACTAAAAACCAAACGGGCCTTTGAATTCCCTAAGCCCAACCGGCCCAAATAATTAACCCTTCTTAATTATTAATATTTCATAACAATCGACTAGACAAGCTACAAATCACCTCGTTTATTTTTATTTCGTACACACGACATATATATATTTTTGCACATTCTCATTTACCTCCTAGCCAACTATTAGTGTGTCGAATCTCAAGTTCATACGTTGAGTTTTGATACGTTTTTAAGAGGCAAAGTGATTAGCCATAAATCGATTCAAACGATTTGCAACTTATTCAATTCTTAACCGTTTTAATCCCCGTTTGTTTCTAAATGATCCTAATAATATTCCTAAGATGATTTTATGTTAAAATGTCAAAGATGATCAAGTATGTATGAGTAACATACGATTTTGTAAATCGTATGTCAATATATATATGTTGGTCGACATTAGAATGAATCACCTCAACGAATTCCACAAATCGTGCTCTCACAACTCTTTCTAAAACAATATAAAAATGCACATAGGAGCTAGTTCACTGACATGCATCGTCCTTGTGTTTCTTTGGATGAATACAAACCATACGATTCATTCCAATTTGATACATATATACGTTCATGCATGCACTAGTTTCTTTTCATTTCCATACTCTTTCACATACTCCATCCGTTCTAAATATTACTCCTATAACTCAGAAGTCGAATGATATATTAGTTAGGGACTCAAGAAAAGGAAATCGGGTTTGATATATATATAACGTTTGGGTTATATAGTGAAACGTGAAATCCTTGTGTTCCATTCTAATTCACTCGACCTCTTTATCACCTCTAAGGTGTTTATAAGTCGTTTACATCCCTTCTAAATTCATTGCACACGTTAAATCTATGTCATGCATCAAATTTATTTTTGTTCAATCGTATATCATTTCATATGTATATTACACGTACGTATATATTTTTAGTACACAAAACGTGACTAGCCTCCATCTTGGGAGGCCTAGGAGTCACGTAGCACCTATAATTCACATTAGTTGTAATGTTATGGGCATTTCATGCATCCATTTCAAACCATGTTACATCGTATAAATTTTCTTAAACACTTAGAAAATAATTGCAAATTTTCAAAATAAGTAATCGGTCCAAACATGTCACAAAGTACACGTATAACTCAAAATTTCACGTAACAAGCATATTATATTTTTCTACGTACTAATAGACCACCTAGAAAACTATTAGTTTCATATACACGACTTATAAAAATAATCATGTTTTGACATGCAAATCGAGCCAAAGTGAATCGACATGAACCAGATTTTCAAAATCAAAATTTATATAAAAATCTTATGTTTTGTCGAGTGGGCTTAACTAAGGCCCAATAAGACTTAACGATTTAACAGCCCACTGGGGCCATAAAATATATTTTTAGAATCACAAAGGAAGCCCAAGTTCAAGCCCAAAACATTTTTCATGCCCTCGCCTCTAAATTTTTAAAATGGGCTTTTGTTTGGATCGAATGAGGCCCATAAGCTAAATAAATAAGCTTTTTATAAAATAAGCAGTTGAAATAAGCTTAAAATTAATAAAAGAAGCTATGGAAATTTTTATAGAATTTTTATAATCGTTTTTGCAAATTTGGACTAAAAATGTAACGCGACGACACCTATAGGGACTAAAAGTGAAAATATTGTAAAGAAAGGACTAAAACTGTAGAAACAGAAAGAAAGGATAAAAATTGATAATATAGGATTGTTACAAGATTAGATTGTAATATTGGACATGTAGTGGACTATAATTGTAAAATATATATAAAAAGGACTAACGGTGTGACGCTAATGCTGTTAGTATAAAAAGTGTAAAAATGGAAAAAGGACAAGGATTACACATAATCTATTTCACATTCTCATTTTATTTTCTATTTTACGGCAACCATCACGTCATATGCATTCTATTACGTTATATATATATATATATATATATATATATATATATATATATATATATATATATATATATATATATATATATATATATATATATATATATATATATATATATATATATATATATATATATATATATATATATATATATATATATATATATATATTATTTATTTTTACGTTAATAATATATATAACGATATCTAAAAAGTTAATATTATTACTTACGATTAAAAAGGTAAAACTACGATGGATATTTTAAATAAAGTATTTTATCATATAAAGCATGACAAAATAATTTCACTGCATATCATCTATTCGTCATAACGAATAAATATTATTCGTTATTCGTTCGTATTTGCCAAATAGTATTTGGTTATATTCTCTGATAAATTTATTTATCAGGTTCCGTATCAAAGACGTTTCCGTAATCGTTTCCATAAATCTCATCCTACTTTACTTTTCATCATTTCCAAATCAATCCAGGTGAGTCATAGCCCCATTTCCAATAATTGTTTTTAAACTCATTGAGGGAGATACATGCTTACATATACTTTGATAACTTGATAAGTATATGAAATAAAATACATGATTTAAATCAATTTCCTAGTTGATATTAAAATAATATAATTTTTGATTTAAAATGTGATATATATAATACTTAATTTAAATATTGATACTCATATAATAATGCTTTCAATTTGATTATTCTGATATGTGATATATATATTTTGCTGATGAATTACTTGACTGAAATATTGATACTCTGATAATAATGTTTCCAATTCGATTATTGTGATATGTGATATATATATGTTACTGGCGAAATACTCAAACTGAATTTCTGATACTCAAACGATAATATTTTCAAACTGAATTTCTGATACTCAAACGATAATATTTTCAAACTGAATTTCTGATACTCAAACGATACTGTTTTCAAATTGATTTCTGTGATACGATACTTGATTACATGATGTTATGCTAAATGAGCCCATAAGTCCTTGATATTGCCTAAGTTAGCTTATCGCCATATAGTCCCTCAATCATGAGCCATTAATCACTGTAATGTGAGCGCGAATATAGTGAACAGATTCGAAACTTATTTCGGATTGACCTCCGATCCCACTAATACTTGACGGAATGCCATTATGCATATGGTTAGTCGTATTAGTCGTGATACACTATATTTGAGACAAAATAGGAATTGGCAAATCACCTATTGTTAGAGGGCAAAATCTGTCATTGATTTGATAGAACACCCCCTTTGTTAACGTCTTGCGTGTCATGAGGCTTGGTGCAATATCTATAAAGGAAAGATATATGTATTCAACATATATTTAGATACAGCTGTATAGGTTTGACCATACGTGAATTGTATATTTGATTGATTTAGTATCATGAGTTTCCAGCTCATGTTAGGATTATTGATTCTTTATTAAATGTGATTGAATATTTATATGAGTTATTTGTGAATATATTCGATACTTGTTTCATTACTGTTTGTATTTTATTAATACCAAATGTTCCAGAAATCTAACAAAATAAAGGGTTTTTCCTAAAACTCTATGAACTCACCAACCTTTGTGTTGACACTTTTAAGCATGTGTATCTCAGGTAATTTAACGGAGCAGGACAAGACACAGAGTGGGCATTTATTACTCTGATAAATTAAAATGGTGTAAAAATCAAATTTGTCATTTTTACAAGCCTTTATATCTTTTCATAAGATTTTAAATCAAATGGTTCATCTTTTATCAAAATTATTATTTAAATGACAAATAACTTTCAAAACATTTCTTTTAAACCGTTTTATGTGGTTAAAACTTCGATCCTCACCGTAACACCCAAATTACTTTTCCGCTGCGACAAACTTAAATTTGGGGTGTTACAGATTGGCATCAGAGTTACAGTTATAGAGAATTAAATGTTTTCAAACATTAAAACTATAACTACATTTTCAAAATAATGATTTTACACCATAATATTTTAAGCCCTCCGTGTCTGCAGACTGCCGTGCTCCATACTTTATCTTTTGAGATTATCATACATGTTTAATAGTTACTCATATACAATTGTTATTTCATCTGTACTGTTATATCTTTAACATACAAAATACTCATAAAATATTATTCTCGGTTACTACTGTAGCATGTCTTCAGGAACGCCCGTGAATATCAAATCTACTCTCCATAATACTAATACCTCATAAATCAATAAAAATTCTCCAAATAATGAAGATCCTTATGTACAAATAATAAAATCCCAACCTAATATAGAACTCAATCCGAGATCACCTCCATCGTCACCTATTCGTTCACCTTTACGTCAAAGAATCAGGAGAGCTACCGAATCACATGAAGATTTGATTGGTGGCCAGGCAACATTCGAAGTTGGACAAGGTTCGAGCCAAGAGATATCATGGACGAATGTTGAACCAATTTTTCCGTTACCTTATACTTCAGATTCTACAATACCAAATTCTCCAAATAATTTATCTTCACCTAACTCTCCCGACTACGATATAAGCACTCCTGAATCAATATGGAATCTTATTTATCGACATGCCGGCATATTGGATGCTCACACTGAACAGCTAAAAGGGTTACGACCAACTCAATTTGAATGGTACGACCGTAACCTTGACGCACTGTTCAAGAGGGCAGATGCTGAAAGGCGAACAATATGTGAGTTAGGAATAAAGATTAATGAAATAAAGGACAACACCAACCAGGAACTTGGAAGTTTGGACTCTAGGGTTCGTTGTGCAAGAAGAGAACATGGTCAGACAAATGTAAGAATTGAAGATATTGAGAGAACCCTATGGATGGCAAGAGATACAGCCAGAAACCAGGGTCAAAAGATTGCAGTATTAGAGAGTATGTTGGCAAACCAAATGAACATGTGTCAAGAATGTTTCTCAAACATGGAAGCTGCACAACTTGAACTTGAGAAAGAAATTAGATATTTACGACAGAGGCGTAACTAATCTTAAGTTTACAAGTTTCCTTGTTGTTCCTAATAAACCAAATAGACTTGGTTAATATTTCTTGTAATGTTCAATAATTCTGAAACTTCAGAACGTGTAATCAAAACATATTATATAATAACATCCTTTCTGTTATATATATATATATATATATATATATATATATATATATATATATATATATATATATATATATATATGTTATGAATCAATCTTTTCTTCCGTATCAATCATGCATGTAATGAATCCTCATATTTCATGCAAAAATCTCATCATTTGATAACCAAATGATTCTATACAGATCAATGGAGTATTAATAAAAGATCTTGTATCGTTTATCTTGCAAAAATAATCGGTCAAGTTATTAATATTCTATTTACATCTGTAATATTATTCAAATCTACCGTAAGATTTCTTACAAATTGTTAAGATTTCTTAAAAATTACCATAATTAATCTAAAATCGTAAGGATCGTCTAAATACCAATTTTTGAAAAGGAATTTAAAGAATGAAGAAAAGATAATTAAACTTCATTTTAAATAGACAAGTCGGTTTGTTCCTTAGTAATCCCATATCAAGAGTTGATCATTGACAAAATGATACAACAAAGACATATCTTGAAATTAGATTACAGTAGGGAGTCAATTCAATCTATCATCAATGAAATAATTAACTTCATTATTTAAATTTTTCTGATATTATATGGATTCTAATGTTGAGTTTCATTTATGTTTACAGAAAATGGACAACATGAACAATGCATATCAATCATCGTCAGAAATCACCATGACTCCTGGAGCTATCCAGAAATTGGTAAAAGACATAGTGTCGGTGGTACTAGAAGGGACTACTGTAGTTTATCCGAGAAGAGAGACGGGTATGCTTGGTAATCAACACCCTGCAAGTTTCATGAAGTATAGGCCACCTCACTTAAAGATTCAAGAAGGAATGATCAACCCTACCATCAACCATCATCAAGGAATTAGACATGGAATTTTACCAAATGGAAATAATCAGAAGAGGAAACTCCCCAAGACAGGAACCATCAATCCTATCTACTGCAACATCTTCAATGCTCAAGACCGTTAACGCAAACATCTAGAAGACCGTATGAAGTATCAACATCAGCTGGGAATCAATCAGAAAGCTAATAGAAATTGTCTTGTTGCACCTATTACTGGAAGTGGTTATCATGGAACTCAACCTTGGTGTCAAAAATGTAACCAGCATCACACCGGGAAATGTAGGGTTAAATGCACGAAATGTCAGAAAATAGGTCACCAGGCAATTAGCTGCAGGACTAAGGACATGAAAGTACAACCAACAACCATTGTATGTCACGGATGTGGTGGACATGGTCATCATGTGAAACGATGTCCAAACTACAACGTTAATTGGAAAGCCAAGACCTTTACAAGAAAATGAAGAATCTTTAAAGACCTTGATAGTATCAAGGGAATGGCAACTAGATTGGAATAGATGAATAAATTCCTGTTGAAGATAAATAAAAATCTAGTTTAAAATTTCCTAAGTTGTATTACTTTCCTGTATTTCACTTCAAGTTAACGATAGATGTAACTTAAACAATAATCTTTCTACTGTATCAAAAAATCTCCCTTGTAATATTTCCATAATAATGATAATATAAGTTAATTTCAATTTCTGTCTCATTTACCAAATGACAATATACAATAATTACTCCATAAATTTCTGATTTATATTATAAACCCTAAAATTTTCCACTTTATTTCAAAAAGAAATTACGTGTTATATCATAAAAACAACACGTTGAACATCATCTAAAACAATTTATAGAAATATATGATTGAACCAAACATCACATCATTTGGTCCTCAATTATACATAACCTGATCAACTATGTATAATTTAGGAAAAATTATGTTATGAAAGGAACAATGATATTTTCAAATAATTAAATAACAATCTTCATTCAAAAGCAAGATAAACAGCTAAAATAAACTGTTCAAAATCAATATTTTGAACAACCCATAATAAATACCTATCATATATCATCACCATTATGATAGGAAATCAACAAAAGTACAAGCAAGAAAACACCAATAATTCACAACAACTGATAAAAGACATCAATAGCGAAATTTTTATTAAAATCCATAAAAGTTAATACATAAACAAATAATTAGCATCGGAAGTGATATCGTTACAATTATTACAATACAAACAAAAGAATCTTCAATAGGTTGATCCGCTATGACAAATAAGACTCCCACCAACAAAACAATAGCAAGAGCCACCATAGAATGAATCACTTTAACTATGCTGAAAAATAAATATAAACCAAATATTAAAAACAATAATGAGACAAATTCTTAAAAACAAAACGAGTTTTATTCATTATTCGTTACAAATACATAAAAACATAACAAAGAACTTAATCCAAAACAACCCTAGCTCAAGATTTTACCCCCAGATCTTGTCGACGGTAATAGCAAGGATAGTCAGGGGTACGACATGTAACACCCCCAAAATACCGCAACGGAAGACTGTGTCACAGTGGTGCTACTTCATAATACAAAGTACAAGTTATAGAAAACGAACTCTAAATGAGACGTTTTGAAAAGTTACCATTCGATTAATGAATTCAAAGTTACAAACATGAGATTCCAAAGTATGATACATAAATGTATACAAAGTTTTGAATGGTAAATGATAAAAGCGTAAGTCTTCAGAATATGCAGCTTGACTCTAAGTTCCACGCACTAGCTATCGCCTTACTAACCTGAGATAAACATGCTAAAGTGTCAACACAATGGTTGGTGAGTTCATAGAGTTTGTCTTAAAACAGTTGAAAAGCCTATAAAGAATGTTCACACAGCAAAGGCATTGAGAATCCACTCAGTTGCAATTCCCGCCATAAGAGACTTGCAACCTGTGTGTTCACAACCCACTGCTAACATATAGTATGAATAAGACATGTATAAGTTCATCAAAACAATTAAGCAATTAGTAGTGAGTCTCTACTTCATCTCCGAAGACCTCACTTGGGAGCCAATTCCCAAAGACAACTGGGAGCCACTTCCCAAAGAAAACTGGGAGCCACTTCCCAAAGATAAAAGTTTACTGGGAGCCACTTCCCAAAGATAAAAGATTACTGGGAGCCACTTCCCAAAGATAAAAGACAGTCATGTATGTATGAAATCAAGTATAATGCAATCAAGTATAAGACAATCAAGTATAAAACAATCAAGTATAAATGTTTTGAGTATTTGTACAAGTAAGCAAGTAGTTGTGCATGTATCTCCCCCAAAGAGTTAAAACAAGTATGAAAAAGTAGGGGCTATGACTCACCTTAAGCTTAAGTAATGAGAAATGAAAGTGGTAGTCGAATCGCGAAAGTCTCTAAGAACAGCGTATAATAGAACGTTGCGACTTAGGTTTGGAGTATCATCTAAGAATACGAAGAATTGACTATATATGTCTTGCATAATGTTCATGATGTAGTACTTAGTATATAGTGTAAGTCTTTGAACATAAATGGTTTATGAAACATGTATAGGTTGTATATCTCTTACTACCGTTCAGGCCGACATAATTCAGAAGTCATGGAGTAAACGTTCGAGGAGCCAGGACACTTTAATTCATAAATCCACAACTCATCTCGACGGCTTACTTAATGAACTCCTCACATGAGGCTCCCTACTCTTGTAGTATTTGATAACATATATATAAGTTTTGATCTTTAAAAGATATATCGTCTTTAGCCGTGGCTTTGCCGTGACCTTGGTCATTGTTACCATGGTCTTGAGACTCAACCTTGGCTTTAGCCATGGTTGTGGTCTTGGCTTTAGGTCATTAGACCTCTTGGTCTTTGTAAATCATAACTATTATATAGTGACTTTGGTCTAAAAATGGGCTGTTAAGAATTTGAAGAAATTATCACTCGGAAAGCATTTTCAGGGCTCGAGCTTCTTCATACCTGAATGAAAACGTCGTTCCGGACAACTTTTGTGTTTTAACTTTTTGATGAATCGGACCAGAAGGGTGACTTTCAAAATGGCAGAATGCAAAAACAGTTGGTATGGGCAGTTTTGCCGTTTTGGTTTCGCTAACTTCAAATGGTCATAACTTTGGACTCGGGTACTCGTTTTGGGTGATTCAAATTGCTATGTTTTCCTTGTTAAGTCCTCTTTAACAGTAAGTAAGTGTCAAATATCATAGTTATACTATTTTGGTCGTGGTTCTCCATAAAAATCACTAGTTTGCTTGTTTACTTGTCATAAGTTAACATATGTATACCAATACTTGTTTTATCCATTTTTAAACATCATGAACACAATAACAAGAACATATATAGCATGAAAGAAACATAATAGGCATGAAAATGATATTAAGCAAGAAAGTGTATAAGGGTTTCTTACAACTTTTGGCTTTCACTTAAGAAAGGAAGTCAAGTATGAACTAGGACACTAAACCTATGCTTGCAAACCCTTTACCACAACTCTTGTAACCCTTGCTAGCCTTGATCTAACCCTTGTGAAAATCATTTAACTTCAGCCCTAGTAACCTTGTGCAGCTCCTAAATCAACCATGGAATCACCAAACAAACTTAAGAACTAGGTAGAGAATACTAAGACCTTGAACTTTGTAGTGTAACTTGTATATTGAAGATCAAAGGATCATGGTGCTAGGATTAAAGGGTGTGGCTTTTTTATTGATGAAAAGATGAAGATCAAAGTGTTTCTAGTTGGCTATTTATAGCATGAATGAGGAGGTGCAAGGAAGGTGCCTAGGAAGGTGCCTTAAGGAGGTTAGTTTTTAGGATATTTAGGAGGCTTACTTAGGAAGTTTTACACATGTTTGCTACCTAAAGTCCTCAAGACTTATCACAAGCCAAAAAGGCTTGTGATACACGTTCATATGGGATCAGGGGTGACTAGATGAGTAGTCATGGTCTTATCTAAGTTACGGAGTGAGTTTTGGTCCCGGTAATCGCTAACGGTAAGTCGTTAAGTCATGAAACTTAAAATCGGGTATCCTAAAAATATGAAATTTATAAATATGTTAGAACTTATTAGTATAACCTATCTTAGCCTATTTAATGAGTGATAAGTTCTATCGGGTTGCTTAAACGCTGCTAAAACTGGAAACGCGGGTCTAAAACGCGTAATCCGCGTAAAACGCTGAACTGGAAAACGTAAAATTCCAAAACTTTTGGAATTGTCATAAAATGAGAAAAAATCATATTTCTATTGTTTATAATGTTTTATGGACATATCGGGATGCTGGAATGACGTTTAAACCTAAAAGTAAATCTCGGACACGGCTTCGTGATTTTTGCAGAAATGATCCGACGAGTGTGAAATTCTCGGATTATCATTAAAATAGTTTAACTTACGAGAATATGAAATAAAAATTTTGGATGTGAATAGTAAAAGTGAATAGTAAAAAGTGAATAGTGAAATTTTCGGGAATAAAAGTTAACCTGAAATTACGAATTGTTACAGTCTCTACCCCTTAAGAAGAACTTCGTCCCGAAGTTCAGTTGATGTTAACTACTTACGGTGTGTCTAAGAGAATTTGGGATCTCTAATATAGTGGTGTTTACTCTGATTCGTCTAAGGTTCTGGTTAAGGAGTTGTATCGGCTACAATTAAGCCCACTTATTTATAACACATTACTTACATAAAGAAGCGTCCAAATTTATGTAAGTAAGGTCTCATAAACTTATGGTTCGGTGATTTACAATTTCTTTATTTAAATGAAGAGGCGTCCCAATCCATTTAAATAAGGAGATTCTAAAACATCCTACTTAAGAATTTCCGACACAAAATCCGCCTTCTGAGGCCGATAGTAAGATAATCAAGTCATCAAATCCCTAAAGCTAAGCAATAATATTATTTAACTCAAATCTTGTGTCTCATCAAACAAGAACTGTCACAAGGTTAAGTTAAATAATAAGTTATTACTGAGCTCCATGTTTTTAATGACTCAACTAATCTCTGGGGCTCCTTATAATACTAAAGTCACATCATCTAACATCGTGGAACTAAGCAAACCTCTAACCAAAAAGCATATGTGTATGTATTGTGTGTAAGGCAAATAAAGAGGAAGGTCTCAACGTATATAGCAGTTATAGTCTAGGCACTAAATGCAACCTAGTTCTCTATAACCAAGGCTCTGGTACCAATCTGTAACACCCCCAAAATACCGCAGCGGAAGACTGTGTCACAGTGGTGCTACTTCATAATACAAAGTACAAGTTATAGAAAACGAACTCTAAATGAGACGTTTTGAAAAGTTACCATTCGATTAATGAATTCAAAGTTACAAACATGAGATTCCAATGTATGATACATAAATGTATACAAAGTTTTGAATGGTAAATGATAAAAGCGTAAGTCTTTAGAATATGCAGCTTGACTCTAAGTTCCACGCACTAGCTATCGCCTTACTAACCTGAGATAAACATGCTAAAGTGTCAACACAATGGTTGGTGAGTTCATAGAGTTTGTCTTAAAACAGTTGAAAAGCCTATAAAGAATGTTCACACAGCAAAGGCATTGAGAATCCACTCAGTTGCAATTCCCGCCATAAGAGACTTGCAACCTGTGTGTTCACAACCCACTGCTAACATATAGTATGAATAAGACATGTATAAGTTCATCAAAACAATTAAGCAATTACTTGTGAGTCTCTACTTCATCTCCGAAGACCTCACTTGGGAGCCAATTCCCAAAGACAACTGGGAGCCACTTCCCAAAGAAAACTGGGAGCCACTTCCCAAAGATAAAAGTTTACTGGGAGCCACTTCCCAAAGATAAAAGATTACTGGGAGCCACTTCCCAAAGATAAAAGACAGTCATGTATGTATGAAATCAAGTATAATGCAATCAAGTATAAGACAATCAAGTATAAAACAATCAAGTATAAATGTTTTGAGTATTTGTACAAGTAAGCAAGTAGTTGTGCATGTATCTCCCCCAAAGAGTTAAAACAAGTATGAAAAAGTAGGGGCTATGACTCACCTTAAGCTTAAGTAATGAGAAATGAAAGTGGTAGTCGAATCGCGAAAGTCTCTAAGAACAGCCTATAATAGAACGTTGCGACTTAGGTTTGGAGTAACATCTAAGAATACGAAGAATTGCCAATATATGTCTTGCATAATGTTCATGATGTAGTACTTAGTATATAGTGTAAGTCTTTGAACATAAATGGTTTATGAAACATGTATAGGTTGTATATCTCTTACTACCGTTCAGGCCGACATAATTCAGAAGTCATGGAGTAAACGTTCGAGGAGCCAGGACACTTTAATTCGTAAATCCACAACTCATCTCGACGGCTTACTTAATGAACTCCTCACATGAGGCTCCCTACTATTGTAGTATTTGATAACATATATATAAGTTTTGATCTTTAAAAGATATATCGTCTTTAGCCGTGGCTTTGCCGTGACCTTGGTCATTGTTACCATGGTCTTGAGACTCAACCTTGGCTTTAGCCATGGTTGTGGTCTTGGCTTTAGGTCATTAGACCTCTTGGTCTTTGTAAATCATAACTATTATATAGTGACTTTGGTCTAAAAATGGGCTGTTAAGAATTTGAAGAAATTATCACTCGGAAAGCATTTTCAGGGCTCGAGCTTCTTTGTACCTGAATGAAAACGTCGTTCCGGACAACTTTCGTGTTTTAACTTTTTGATGAATCGGACCAGAAGGGTGACTTTCAAAATGGCAGAATGCAAAAACAGTAGGTATGGGCAGTTTTGCCGTTTTGGTTTCGCTAACTTCAAATGGTCATAACTTTTGACTCGGGTACTCGTTTTGGGTGATTCAAATTGCTATGCTTTCCTTGTTAAGTCCTCTTTAACAGTAAGTAAGTGTCAAATATCATAGTTATACTATTTTGGTCATGGTTCTCCATAAAAATCACTAGTTTGCTTGTTTACTTGTCATAAGTTAACGTATGTATACCAATACATGTTTTATCCATTTTTAAACATCATGAACACAATAACAAGAACATATATAGCATGAAAAAAACATAATAAGCATGAAAATGATATTGAGCAAGAAAGTGTATAAGGGTTTCTTACAACTTTTGGCTTTCACTTAAGAAAGGAAGTCAAGTATGAACTAGGACACTAAACCTATGCTTGCAAACCCTTTACCACAACTCTTGTAACTCTTGCTAGCCTTGATCTAACCCTTGTGAAAATCATTTAACTTCAGCCCTAGTAACCTTGTGTAGCTCCTAAATCAACCATGGAATCACCAAACAAACTTGAGAACTAGGTAGAGAATACTAAGACCTTGAACTTTGTAGTGTAACTTGTATATTGAAGATCAAATGATCATGGTGCTAGGATTAAAGGGTGTGGCGTTTTTATTGATGAAAAGATGAAGATCAAAGTGTTTCTAGTTGGCTATTTATAGCATGAATGAGGAGGTGCAAGGAAGGTGCCTAGGAAGGTGCCTTAAGGAGGTTAGTTTTTAGGATATTTAGGAGGCTTACTTAGGAAGTTTTACACATGTTTGCTACCTAAAGTCCTCAAGACTTATCACAAGCCAACAAGGCTTGTGATACACGTTCATATGGGATAAGGGGTGACTAGATGAGTAGTCATGGTCTTATCTAAGTTACGGAGTGAGTTTTGGTCCCGGTAATCGCTAACGGTAAGTCGTTAAGTCATGAAACTTAAAATCGGGTATCCTAAAAATATGAAATTTATAAATATGTTAGAACTTATTAATATAACCTATCTTAGCCTATTTAATGAGTGATAAGTTCTATCGGGTTGCTTAAATGCTGCTAAAACTGGAAACGCGGGTCTAAAACGCGTAATTCGCGTAAAACGCTGAACTGGAAAACGTAAAATTCCAAAACTTTTGGAATTGTCATAAAATGAGAGAAAATCATATTTCTATTGTTTATAATGTTTTATGGACATATCGGGATGCTGGAATGACGTTTAAACCTAAAAGTAAATCTCGGACACGGCTTCGTGATTTTTGCAGAAATGATCCGACGAGTGTGAAATTCTCGGATTATCATTAAAATAGTTTAACTTACGAGAATATGAAATAAAAATTTTGGATGTGAATAGTAAAAGTGAATAGTAAAAAGTGAATAGTGAAATTTTCGGGAATAAAAGTTAACCTGAAATTGCGAATTGTTACACGACAAACATCAAGATCGCAACCAAGAATCCAAAGTCTTCATCCGGAACGTACGCCAAATAGATAGCGGCGAGGACGACGTACACAATCGCCAAGATGGTTATGAGATGCGGCATTTTGGTGGAAAATGAGAGGAAAATGGTTGATGGAAGGAGTGGAAATTTGAAATGGTATATATAGGCTAAAATGTGACCGTTGCGTTACTATTCCCGACCGTTGGGCACTATTACTAGCCGTTATTTTACTATTCATGACCACTAATTTCAATATTCATAACCCTTAAATACTTCAGTTACCTTGTCTTGTTGGGTACAAGTAAATCTAACTGAATCCCGTATCCGTAGTTTTAGGAATTAAAATCTCTCGACAACCTCTGTTCAAAAATTCTTTACTCAAGTAATCACATAAAATTTGAATTTCGGGACGAAATTCAGAATGACATGTGGGTACTGTAAAACCTCGCCAAAAATCCGTATAATTAACTTCTGTTAATTAAATAAATAATCTCTGTCAGTATTATAATCACCATTTTTACGGGGAAATTTAAAATTTTCTTTGTATATTAAAACGGTAACGATTACGATATTGCAAAATTCACCAAACGACAAAACAAGTTCACGACACAATTAACAAAATATTAATAATACACTAATACTAAATTATACTTCCTAATCACTAATTACTAAAAACCAAACGGGCCTTTGAATTCCCTAAGCCCAACCGGCCCAAATAATTAACCCATCTTAATTATTAATATTTCATAACAATCGACTAGACAAGCTACAAATCACCTCGTTTATTTTTATTTCGTACACACGATATATATATATATATATATATATATATATATATATATATATATATATATATATATATATATATATATATATATATATATATATATATATATATATTTTTGCACATTCTCATTTACCTCCTAGCCAACTATTAGTGTGTTGAATCTCAAGTTCATACGTTGAGTTTTGATACGTTTTTAAGAGGCAAAGTGATTAGCCATAAATCGATTCAAACGATTTGCAACTTATTCAATTCTTAACCGTTTTAATCCCCGTTTGTTTCTAAATGATCCTAATAATATTCCTAAGATGATTTTATGTTAAAATGTCAAAGATGATCAAGTATGTATGAGTAACATACGATTTTGTAAATCGTATGTCAATATATATATGTTGGTCGACATTGGCATGAATTACCTCAACCAATTCCACAAATCTTGCTCTCACAACTCTTTCTAAAACAATATAAAAATGCACATAGGAGCTAGTTCACTGACATGCATCGTCCTTGTGTTTCTTTGGATGAATACAAACCATACGATTCATTCCAATTTGATACATATATACGTTCATGCATGCACTAGTTTCTTTTCATTTCCATACTCTTTCACATACTCCATCCGCTCTAAATATTACTCCTATAACTCAGAAGTCGAATGATATATTAGTTAGGGACTCAAGAAAAGGAAATCGGGTTTGATATATATATATATATATATAACGTTTGGGTTATATAGTGAAACGTGAAATCCTTGTGTTCCATTCTAATTCACTCGACCTCTTTATCACCTCTAAGGTGTTTGTAAGTCGTTTACATCCCTTCTAAATTCATTGCACACGTTAAATCTATGTCATGCATCATATTTATTTTTGTTCAATCGTATATCATTTCATATGTATATTACATGTACGTATATATTTTTAGTACACAAAACGTGACTAGCCTCCATCTTGGAAGGCCTAGGAGTCACGTAGCACCTATAATTCACATTAGTTGTAATGTTACAGGCATTTCATGCATCCATTTCAAACCATGTTACATCGTATAAATTTTCTTAAACACTTAGAAAATAATTGCAAATTTTCAAAATAAGTAATCGGTCCAAACATGTCACAAAGTACACGTATAACTCAAAATTTCACGTAACAAGCATATTATATTTTTCTACGTACTAATAGACCACCTAGAAAACTATTAGTTTCATATACACGACTTATAAAAATAATCACGTTTTGACATGCAAATCGAGCCAAAGTGAATCGACATGAACCAGATTTTCAAAATCAAAATTTATATAAAAATCTTATGTTTTGTCGAGTGGGCTTAACTAAGGCCCAATAAGACTTAATGATTTAACAGCCCACTGGGCACATAAAATATATTTTTAGAATCACAAAGGAAGCCCAAGTTCAAGCCCAAAACATTTTTCATGCCCTCGCCTCTAAATTTTTAAAATGGGCTTTTGTTTGGATCGAATGAGGCCCATAAGCTAAATAAATAAGCTTTTTACAAAATAAGTAGTTGAAATAAGCTTAAAATTAATAAAAGAAGCTATGGAAATTTTTATAGAATTTTTATAATCGTTTTTGCAAATTTGGACTAAAAATGTAACGCGACGACACCTATAGGGACTAAAAGTGAAAATATTGTAAAGAAAGGACTAAAACTGTAGAAACAGAAAGAAAGGATAAAAATTGATAATATAGGATTGTTACAAGATTAGATTGTAATATTGGACATGTAGTGGACTATAATTGTAAAATATATATAAAAAGGACTAACGGTGTGACGCTAACGCCGTTAGTATAAAAAGTGTAAAAATGGAAAAAGGACAAGGACTACGCATAATCTATTTGACGTTCTCATTTTATTTTCTATTTTACGGCAACCATCACGTCATATGCATTCTATTACGTTTTATATATATATTATTTATTTTTACGTTAATAACATATATAACGATATCTAAAAAGTTAATATTATTACTTACGATTAAAAAGGTAAAACTACGATGAATATTTTAAATAAAGTATTTTATCATATCAAGCATGACATAATAATATCACTGCATATCATCTATTTGTCATAACAAATAAATATTATTCGTTATTCGTTCGTATTTACCAAATAGTATTTGGTTATATTCTCTGATAAATTTATTTATCCGGTTCCGTATCAAAGACGTTTCCATAATCGTTTCCATAAATCTCATCCTACTATAATTTTCATCATTTCCAAATCAATCCAGGTGAGTCATAGCCCCATTTCCAATAATTGTTTTTAAACTCATTGGGGGAGATACATGCTTACATATACTTTGATAACTTGATAAGTATATGAAATAAAATACATGATTTAAATCAATTTCCTAATTGATATTAAAATAATATAATTTGTGATTTAAAATGTGATATATATAATACTTAATTTAAATATTGATACTCATATAATAATGCTTTCAATTTGATTATTGTGGTATGTGATATATATATATATATATATATATATATATATATATATATATATATATATATATATATATATATATATATTGCTGATGAATTACTTGACTGAAATATTGATACTCTGATAATAATGTTTCCAATTCGATTATTGTGATATGTGATATATATATATGTTACTGGCGATATACTCAAACTGAATTTCTGATACTCAAACGATAATATTTTCAAACTGAATTTCTGATACTCAAACGATACTGTTTTCAAATTGATTTCTGGGATACGATACTTGATTACATGATGTTATGCTAAATGAGCCCGTAAGTCCTTGATATTGCCTAAGTTAGCTTATCGCCATATAGTCCCTCAATCATGGGCCATTAATCACTGTAATGTGAGCGCGAATATAGTGAACAGATTCGAAACCTGTTTCGGATTGACCTCCAATCCCACTAATACTTGAAGCAATGCCATTATGCATATGGTTAGTCGTATTAGTCGTGATACACTATATTTGAGACAAAATAGGAATTGGCAAATCACCTATTGTTAGAGGGCAAAATCTGTCATTGATTTGATAGAACACCCCCTTTGTTAACGTCTTGCGTGTCATGAGGCTTGGTGCAATATCTATAAAGGAAAGATATATGTATTCAACATATATTTAGATACAGCTGTATAGGTTTGACCATACGTGAATTGTATATTTGATTGATTTAGTATCATGAGTTTCCAGCTCATGTTAGGATTATTGATTCTTTATTAAATGTGATTGAATATTTATATGAGTTATTTGTGAATATATTCGATACTTGTTTCATTACTGTTTGTATTTTATTAATACCAAATGTTCCAGAAATCTAACAAAATAAAGGGTTTTTCCTAAAACTCTATAAACTCACCAACCTTTGTGTTGACACTTTTAAGCATGTGTATCTCAGGTAATTTAACAGAGCAGGACAAGACACGGAGTGGGCATTTATTACTCTGATAAATTAAAATGGTGTAAAAATCAAATTTTTCATTTTTACAAGCCTTTATATCTTTTCATAAGATTTTAAATCAAATGGTTCATCTTTTATCAAAATTATTATTTAAATGACAAATAACTTTCAAAACGTTTCTTTTAAACCGTTTTATGTGTTTAAAACTTCGATCCTCACCGTAACACCCAAATTACTTTTCCGCTGCGGCAAACTTAAATTTGGGGGTGTTACACTATTCACTTCCCGACCCCCTAAATTAACATTTACCCAGATTTCTACTGTTTACATGAACCCTAAATCACCACCCCCCAAAATTACCTCGTATTACAATAATTAACCAATAATTGGGGCTTCTAGAAGCTGACAGCAGGTGTCAGGAGTTGACAGGACACGTGGACCAATAGTAATGAACACGTAGGATTCACAATGCATATTCACATGATCCAAGGGACTAAATAAAGCGTGGGATTGAAGCCTAATCCAAGGGATGAGATTAGACAGAGAAAACACATCTAGAAGCTTCAACAAGCCTTCATCTCAGGCTATATAAAGACCCTCCTCACATCATTTAGAACCTGTTAGAATTTAGGGTTAGATATAGGAGTAGGAGTAGGGTAATTTAGTTTATCTTATTGTAATTCTGTTTTCAAATTGTACTCTCAATTCAATTTCAATATAATTCTAATTTTCATTCAATTTCCTTTGCAATTTATATTCTATTTTTAGTTGCTTAAAATCTATTCTCATTTCTCATTTAAAAATTTTATAAAGCCTATTCTGGTTGAACAATAGCTTGTGTTGAGTTTATACTTGAATCCTGTTTTTTATTAGTCACAATAATTTGGTCAATGAAAGTCAAATCTTAGCTTATTCAAATAAGCTGAGCATGTTCAGAAGAAGCAGAGCTTATTGGAGCATATTTAAAGATATGATGTGAGGGAGACCCTCTCTGTTTGGCTGAGAGGGTAATTAGTAAGAATTTCATTTCATTTTAGCATATTTCTTTTAGATATTCTCAACTGCTTATATAGTGTTTAGGTTTGTTGATTGCTTATGTTTTATATTTGTTTGTTGTTATGGATATTATTTGTCTCTTGGTTGTTACTTGATTTGGTCTTAGTTTACTTTGATTTGTGTTAACTGTTCCTATACTGCCTTAGCTTAGCCTATACTGCATATCTGTGTTCCTGTTATTCTTGGTCAAACTCACTGGTCTATTTAGCTTTAATAATCAGTTAAGCATTCTAGGTTGATTTGGATTGGGCAGTCAAGGTTTAGAAATCAAACAGATAGCGTAAACTGCCATTTGAGAGGGTGTTTGGATTAATGGAGAATGGTGTGTTCTAGTTGTTTGTGTTAGGTTTATTCTGCAACCTTAGACTCAGTTTTGCAAGTTACTACATCTAGAGTCAAAATTGCATCAAATATCAATTTCTTCCATCCTTAGTTGTTAACTGATCATACCATTCTACTTTGTCAGTGAATTATGTTATTATGTTATTGTTTGTAGTGTTTAACCAGTTAAATAAACACTTAGGGTAAGATCTGAGCTATCAAAATTGAGATTGGTCAAAGTTCTTGTGCAAAATAAAAAGTCAAAGTAGTGGTGAACCTGTCCAAACAGCAGCTGATCTCAGGCCTTTTTAGGGGATCAAATAGGTTTTAGAATTAGTGCTCTTACTGTTTTTAAGTAGCTTGTAGTACTAGGTTTCTATATATGCCTTAAGATTTCACTCATCAGCTTATTTGGTGTCTTGAATTTAAGCTGCAAGTAAGGTACCTGAGCATAGTATCTGTTTTCAATTTAAGGCCCGCTTTTGTGTTTTAGAGCTCAATATCTGAGATTAAGGGTTTATTTGAGTTCATTTATGCCTCAAGTTTTTGGTCTCAGTTAGATTTTACCAATTGCTTATCTGCTTGGCTTATTGCGTATTTCCATAGCTTATTTGTATCTGTTTGGCTCATATCTTTGTTTCTAAGTATCATTTGGTCTGAATATTGTTCCTTTGAACATCTTTGAGTCATAAGAGTAGTTGGTCAAAGTTTCAGTCCATTTGGGTCAAGTGTGCTTATAAATAAGCACTCCAAATAAGCAATTTATAGCTTATCAGTACTTTTCTGGCTTATTTTATTTTCAAAATTTTTTCTCAAGCTTATTTTAATATTTTAGATTTTCCTTAATTTTTT
This sequence comes from Artemisia argyi, assembly GCA_030686995.1. NCBI lineage: Eukaryota > Viridiplantae > Streptophyta > Magnoliopsida > Asterales > Asteraceae > Artemisia > Artemisia argyi. Next base: position 43,064,083 of record CM060709.1, on the reverse strand, counting down.
CAAATTTTTCTGAATAGGTTTACTATTTTTCTTATTTAATTTTCATTTTTAATCAATTTTAAACACTTTTTAATTACCAAAAAAATCAAAAAAAGCCTAGAAAAATCAAAAAATATTTTAGAAAATTATTTTCAGTTATTTTAGATTTTTAGAAATTAATTTTTCATTTTTCCCATTTATTTTGAATTTTTATTACTTTTTAATTAGATTTAATACTTTTTTAATTCCTTAAAATTACACAAAAATCCAAAAAAATTAGTTTTCAGTTTGAAAATTACTTTTTAGTTATGTTATAATTTTCAAAATTTAATTTGCATTTTTCTCACTTTATTTCCATTTTTCTTTTAACTTTTAATTAGATAAATTAGTTTTTAATTCATAAAAATTAAATAAAAAGTCAAAAAAATATTTTTCTTTTTCTCAAAATTTTCTTTTATCATTTTTAACTTTTTAAAATTATTTTCAAGTCCGTAGGATTAATGTAGCTTAAAATTCACTTTTTATTTTGTACGTTTACGTTTATTTCGCGTTTTAGCTTACGTTTTTTATTTTACGTTACGTTTTTTGTTTAATTTCTTGAAATATGTGCTTAAGTGATTATTTGTGCTTCATTTACTTATTCATTAGTATAATCTCATCAAAATCACTTTTTCCCACTTTCATGACACGTTTCACGAACCGGGAATTCAAAATTCCATTCACACCTTCGTTGGGACACGACCCGGGGAAATACTTTCCTAAGCATTTCTTCGGAAAAATAAACCTATACTAAAAACGACTAAATCAGCCACTGCAAAGGCATGGCGTCTTCATCAATTGGATGTCAACAATGCATTTTTGCATGGATTTAATGATGAAGAAATTTATATGAATCCACCTGAAGGATACCAAAAGGCTAAACCAGGACAAGTCTGTAAATTGATCAAATCCCTTTATGGCTTGAAACAGGCTTCCAGACAATGGAACCAAGAATTAACCAAATTTTTGCATACTTTAGGATATGAACAGTTTAAAAATGATTATTCATTATTTATCAAACAACAAGGTCAAAGTTACACTACACTACTTGTGTATGTGGATGTCATCTTGGTCACAGGGAATGATCCTCATGAAATTGAAACCATAAAACAAGCCTTGGATAAGAAGTTTACCATCAAAGACCTTGGCACTGCCAAATAATTATTGGGAATTAAAATTTGCAGAACCACTGCAGGTACTCACCTTAATCAGAGAAAGTATATCCTAGATTTGTTGCAAGATGTATGTATGACTACTTGCTAACCAACCTCTGTTCCTTTACCCACTCATTTGAAGCTTTCTCTGTTATATTTTCACAGGTCTTCTAATTGATATTTCCAGGATCGATATATGCACAAGATTAACAAGAAGATGATTCATTTATTAATCAATATAACAGTGGTTACATTGTATTTTGAGACACTACATAAAACATTACATGTAAATGACTATATATAGACACCGAACCAGTTCCATGAACCATTGTGTCTATTCCAACCAAATGACACACCCTTTCAGAAAATAACTAACTTTCTGAAATAACTAACTTAACTACTAACTGAAACAACTAACTTTCGGTTATACACTTTCAACTTAACAACTTTGGTCCTCCATCTATCATTATTTACATAATACAAGACTTATGCAATTACAAGGTCCAACATTTTCCCCCCTAATTGTTGTTTAAGTCTTGTTCTTCGAGTCTTCATGCTCTTCTCCGCGTCTCTTTCTTTCCTTCTTCCTGTCTTACCAACGTGTTGTTGTTTTTCGTTGTTTACTTCTTGTCACGTTGTCTTTCTCTTTCTTTTGCATCCGACTTGGAACAAGCGTGTGCCCAAGACCTTTTTGTCTCGGCTTCTTTCTCCCCAAAACACCCAACGTGTTCTTGGCCACAATCAAACTTTGTTGTTTGTTGTTGTTTCGTTCCAAGTTCTTCACAAATACTTCTTGGTATTTTATTCTAAAAACAAGCGGATTGCTTGTTTTCTTTCCTACTACTATGATGGTAGTATTCAAACAACGAGAGCGTTTTCTTAATTCCTTGTTGTCCTCGTTGCTTGTCCACGTTCCACAATACTTCCTTTCTTTTGCTCTTTGTTCCACACCGTATAATCCACAACAAACCTCCAAGAATACCCCACGGTATTCCCTGCAAACAATTGACCAGATTGTTTCTGTTTTTGTTGTCCTTGTATTGCTAGCGTCTTCTCCAAAACAATCCTTGATTGTTTTCTCAATCGGTATACCTTTATTTTATCCCAAGCAACTTCTTTGTTCTTCCAACGTGTTGCGTTAAAGTTTGCAACAGTGGGTCTTCTTGTTCTTGACGTCTTTCTCTTCCAAATTGTTGCATTAGATAGCAACAATGGGTCTCCTTTCTTCTTTGTTGTCGCGTGATGTAAGTCACCAACAAAAGTATTCTACAACGTTGTTCTTTCCTTCTTGCTTCAAACAGCAACTACTCTTGTTCCACGCTATCGTTCAAGCGTCAAGAGTCTTCCCTTCTTTGTTGTCACGTTATTTCAGTCACCAACAAGGGGTTGTAACAATTGTTCTTCTAAGTTTTCTCCCACCAATACGTTTGGTGTCAACGTTCGCTTCCTTTTGTATCGGTTATCAAAACTTATCAAAACTTGCCGCTGCCCACAAAAGTTTCCTTCAATCTTCGTTGGATTAAAGTCTGTTGCTATCTTGCAACTTCCGTCGGTTCTGATCATGCATTATCTTCCCCAACATCCTTGGTGTCTTCCCCTCGAAGTCTTTTGATCAGTAAGATCAAAAAACTTGAATCAACACTTGTAATCTTGCAACCTTCGTCTCTGATGCCATGTTATGTTTTTCACAGGTCTTCTAATTGATATTTTCAGGATCGATATATGCACAAGATTAACAAGAAGATGATTCATTTATTAATCAATATAACAGTGGTTACATTGTATTTTGAGACACTACATAAAACATTACATGTAAATGACTATATATAGACACCGAACCAGTTCCATGAACCATTGTGTCTATTCGAACCAAATGACACACCCTTTCAGTAAATAACTAACTTTCTGAAATAACTAACTTAACTACTAACCGAAATAACTAACCTTCAGTTATACACTTTCTACTTAACAACTTTGGTCCTCCATCTATCGTTATTTACATAATACAAGATTTATGCAATTACAAGGTCCAACATTCTCTTGACAAAGGAACTCCTCTTGATGATCCTGGCTCTTATAGAAGGTTAGTTTGAAGATTGTTGTATTTAAGTGTGACAAGGCCTGATATTTCTTTTGGAGTAGAACATCTCAGTCAGTTTGTATCTGCTCCAAAAGATACCCATATGCAGGCTGCTAATCATCTACTAAGATACTTGAAGAGCACAATTTGCAAAGGGCTTTTCTATCCCATTCAGTCACATTTACAAGTCACCGGTTTTACTGATGCATATTGGGGTGCTTGTTTGATGACTAGAAGGTCCTTGACTGGTTATTGCATTTTTCTAGGCCATTCTTTAGTATCTTAGAAAACCAAAAAGCAACCTACAGTTTCAAGATCTTCTACAGAGGCCGAATATAAGAGTATGGCAGCAACCATATGTGAATTTATATGGCTTAGTTACCTTTTAAAAGACTTGAAGGTTCGTGTGAAGGCTCCCATTACTATGTTTTGTGATAATAAGTCTGCACAAATGATTGCTGCAAACCCCTCTTTCCATGACATGACAAAACACATGGAGTTGGACTGCCACTTCACCAGAGATAAAGTACAAGAGGGCTTCCTTCAAACGGCCTACATCCCTTCTCATCAGCAGCTAGCAGACATCATGACCAAAGTCGTGAATAGAGTTCAACATTCTACTCTTGTTTCCAAGTTGGGTCCCTCTGATCCCCCACCTTGAGGGGGGATGAAGACTTATTAGTTTGTATTTGGTAAATAAGTTTTAGTCTAAAATGTTCTAGTTAGAAAACATGAGGGTCCTTTATGTAAATATGTATGTAAGGCGGTTACTTTATTTTTCCTTTGTATATATTCGAACTTTGTATTTTCATTTCATTTTGAATTAATGAAACGGTAATCATATTCCCCCAGTTCTTTACTGCGTTCATATATACTCTAGTGGAAGAGACTCAATAGGAACAAGTCAATTAGGATGAAATGTCATGCAGGGCCCATCTCTCTTTCCATAAAGAAGACTATAATTTTGAAGTTGACTATCATCCGGTTATGAATCACACATTTTAATCTCTACTTTTATCCACTTCATCAATAGCTATGGCGGCTGCTACTGGTTATGGGAAGGAACCTGAACCCTCCACCTCCTCCTCTGTTCAATTGTCACAATATTGCCGTCATTTCCAACTTTTTGATATTCTGTTAGCAACAAATAACTTTGACGAATCATTAGTAATTGGAAAGGGTGGATTTGGAAAAGTATACAGAGGTACTATCTTTAATGGATCTGCAACTGTTCTTGCTGCGATTAAACGGTTGGATCCTAGCTCAAATCAGGGGGCACCCGAGTTTTGGGCTGAAGTTGAGATGCTTTCAAAGTTACGGCACTGTAATCTTGTCTCTTTATTTGGTTATTGTAATGATGAGGAAGAGATGATCCTTGTATATGAATATATGCCCAATGGAACACTTGCAGATCATCTTCATAAACTTGGTACACCACTTTCTTGGGTTCAACGACTCAAGATCTGTATAGGTGCCGGTCGTGGGTTGCACTATCTTCACACTGGTACAGGGATTGATGTTGGGGTCATACATCGTGATGTCAAAACCTCAAATATTTTATTACAGGAATCCTGGGCAGCGAAAATTTCAGATTTCGGGTTGTCCAAAATAGGCCCAACAAATCAGCCATCGACTTGTGTTAACACACTTGTTAAAGGCACTTTTGGATATTTTGATCCCGATTATTATGCAACTGGAAAGCTGACAAGGAAGTCTGATGTTTATGCTTTTGGAGTGGTATTGTTAGAAGTGCTCTGCCGGAAGCGTGCAGTGTTTGATATTGACGAAGAAGCTTTTAATTTAGCGATATGGGCTCAAGAATCTATCAAAGAAGGCAATTTAAAAAATATTATAGATCCGGATTTAAGGGGTCAAATATACTCAAAAAGTTTGAAGGAGTTTGTTCGAATTATAAAGAGATGTTTGCACAGCAGTCCGAAGCAGCGTTCTACCATGGCTGAGGTTTTATTCAGTCTTGAGTCGTCTATACTGAACTTGCAAGAGAAATTCAACAATTCAGTGCAACCTGCAGGCAGAACAATACTAGATAGAATGATTAATATGCTTTCATTTCCCTCCAACGAAGAGAACACTGGTATTTCAAGCTCCTCATGAATATTTGCACATATTTATATAAAATGTGTGTGGTTGTCAAAAAAAAAAAAAAAAAAATCCTCTTTCAGGTTGTCAAATTGAATTTAAAGATATTGATACGTGGTGACCCTCAATGTTGAATAATATCGCATATTTCATATAATGATCTTCAATAAACTTGAGGCCTATATTACACGGTTCTTGACATTTATTTATTTATTTATTTTTATTATTATTATTATTTTTTTAAAACTTAGTCATGCTTATTGAAGATGGGTACAGTATAAAATTGAAGTAACTTCCAAGAACAACTATTTATATAAAGTTGAAAAAGTTTAAATACTATTTATATAATCTGTTTGAGTGTTTTATTAAATTTAGGGTGGTAGTATTAGTATTCCCTTCGCTTTATTACATGTGATACCCCTCTGGCCTTCTAGTACCTAATTTATTAACACGAAAAGGCAGTTTTTCTAAATTTTTTTGTTCCGTATCTTTTGACTTTTACTATTTTTGACTTGTCAAATTTTAAAATTTATGTTCCGCACTCTTTTTCGGCAGTTTTACCCACTTTATTAAAAGGACGAGATGGTTTTTTATGGTTTTCTGCTCCGTATTTTTTGTATTTCAATAATTATCTGATTTTTCAAAATGATTTCAATACTAAAATTTTAAAATACACTTTAGACAACATTACTCATAGATTTCTATAATTTCAGCTGAAGAGGATCTTGAAGTTCATTTGGGTCAATTAAAGAGGTTTTCAATACATGAACTACAAGTTGCAACTAATAAGTTCAGCAACAGACTTAGAAGAGGTGCGTTTGGTGATGTGTACAAAGGGCGATTGGCAGATGGCACTTTGGTGGCCGTAAAAAGGCTAAAAGAGGAAAAGACTCCAGGTGGCGAGTTACAGTTCCAAACAGAAGTTAAAATGATTAGTATGGCGGTTCATAGAAACCTACTTCGGCTAAGAGGATTTTGCATGACACCCACTGAGCGGCTGCTTGTTTATCCGTATATTGCTAATGGTAGTGTTGCATCATGCTTAAGAGGTATTTTTTCCATTTCAACCATCTCATTTATGTGGTATAAATTTAGGGGTGTTTGGATGTGCGTTTTGAAAGTGATTTGAGCATATGGTATTCCGTTATAAGAATTAGATAATTAACAGGTTGTAGATGTTAGCGTTTGGATGTGTCGCAAATGTTAATGAAATGGTGTTTGGATGTGCGATTTTCTTTTTCTTTTCAATTACTAAAAATTCAAATATCCAAGCACCTTTTATCAGCATCTATAATTTTTATCAAGAATACAACTTTCACCAGAAAAGTTAACATCTACAATCTTTTAAGATCCGCTGTGTAATATCTAACGAGCTGATCTAAATTTTTGTAGACAGACCCGACACACAAGAGCCACTCGATTGGCCAATAAGAAAGCGAATTGCATTGGGGTCTGCAAGGGGACTTGCTTGCTTGCATGATCATTGTGACCCAAAGATCATTCACCGTGGTGTGCATGTGCATAATATTTTAGTGGATGAAGAATTTGAAGCAGTTGTTGGTAATTTTGGGTTGGCTAAGCTTATGGACTATAAGGATACTCATGTTATAACCGCTGTTCGTGGTACAACTGGGCACATAGCTCCCGAGTATCTATCAACGGGTAAATTGTCACAAAAAACAGATGTGTTTGGGTATGGTTATATGCTTCTTGAGCTCATAACAGGACAACGGGCTTTTGATCTTGCTCGACTTGCCAATAACGATGATGCCATGTTGCTTGATTGGGTAACCATCCTCTATCCCCCTTCATTATATATATATCTATATATATATATATATATATATATATATATATATATATATATATATATATATATATATATATATATATATATATATATATATATATATCTTATTACTTTTTGGATGAAGTAGGATAATCTGGAAACAGATTTAAACATGGGGAACAAGGAATAGGAAATTTGGGGAGCAAGGAATGTCACAGCAGCTTTTTTCAGTTTTATTAGGGAAACTTTTCTTATGTTTATCTTTATTTGTTAATTAGGATGGTATGCAATTAGGAAACCTTTACTTCTAATCAGTTTAAAATTAGGATTCTCAGCTCTATTTAAACCACATTCCAGCATAGTTGTATGCATTCAATTCATCACAAAAAATTTCAATTCAATTTTGTTCTTCTCTACTCGTGAAGTGAAGTAATCATCAGGTTTATTGCGTCTGTAATTCTTCCTATTCACTAAGCGTTTGCTGTGAACAAATCAGCCTTCCGCTGTCCTACTTCAGGTGGTAATCAGAGCCACGTTCAATTTAGGTCTCTCCCAAATTGACATCAGGTCACCACTTTCAATCTGAATCTTTTATCAATTCGGGTTTTCCCCAATTGTTCTTCGTACTTTTTTTGATAGGTTCATTTCATTAGCTAAGTATTTGTAGTCACGTGAGGTGCACGAGTGGGTTAAAACCCCACACGTGAGGTTCACGTGTTTTCTCCTTCACAACACTTAACTAATTTTCCCGCCAACCTTTAGTTTAAAACTCTCATTTCCATTGTACTTTCATTCATTCTGATTTTGTAACAAATTCTTTCCTCTCTCATTCTGTTGTAACAAACATTGATTCCACATCAATAAGAAACTACCTTTCAAGCTTAATTCTATTCATTTAATTTTCTGAATAGATTCGTGCATTCTTCGAATTGCTTAATTCCTATAATAGCCTATCAATTGGTATCAGAGTTGCCTTCCTGGCAACTCAATTATCACTTTTATCCATTCTTGTCAATTTCGGTGAAGTTGTTAGCTTTCCGATGTGTCTGTTAGTTTTTATTCTTTAAGAATCGGTTGTGCATACCTCGAGGGTCGCTTAGAGAGCACTTAGTTCAGGAACTTCATGGGGGAGGTCTTGGTGGCCATCTTGGTCGAGACAAAACCATTAAGTTGGTTGAAGAACGCTATTATTGGCCACAAATCAAGAGAGACGTGAATAAATTTGTTAAAATGTTACATATGTCAAACCAACAAAGGTCAGTCTCAAAACACCGGATTATATACTCCTTTGCCAATTCTCGAAGCTCCATGGGAGGATGTATCCATGGATTTTGTTTTAGGTTTACCACGTACACAAAGATCTTCTGATTCAGTATTTGCAGTGGTTCAACATTTTTCAAAAATGGCGCATTTTCTTCAATTCCTTGCAAGAAAACATCTGACGCATCACATGTTGATGGTATTTTCTTTTGGGAAGTAGTTCGGCTTCATGGGTGCCAAAGACTATTATTTCTGATAGAGACACTAGATTATTGTCCCACTTTTGGAGCATTTTATGGCAACTTTTTGAGACTGACTTGCAATATAGCAGCCCCTTCCATCCCTAAACTGATGGCCAAACAGAAGTTGTCAACAAAATGATGGTGACCATCATTCGATGCATGTGTAGTGATTGCCCGAAACAATGGGATCTTTGTTTAGCTCCTGCTGAATTTGCTTACAATAACATGGCCAATCATTCAACGGGTAAAACACCATTCTCTATTGTCAACCAGAAGCCTCCAAACCACACACTTGATTTGGTTCCTTTACCAAAAATCCCAGGTTATAGCATTGCTGCTGAGAATTTTGCTAAGAAGATTGAAGCTATTCAAACTGATGTCCGTCTAAAACTTGAAGCATCTAATGCTAAATATAACGAGGACAAAGAGAAGCATCACTGGACCAAGATTTTTACAGAAGGTGATCTTGTTATGGTACATTTACGAAAAGAATGATTCCGGTTGGCACCTACAATAAGTTAAAGAAGAAGAAGATTGGTCCTTGTGGAATTTTGAAAAAAATAAATGACAATGCATATGTAGTTGACCTACCTGAAGACATGGCAAATCTCAAATACCTTCAACATTTCAGATTTGGCCGACTACTACTCTCGTGATGAACTCCTTTACCCTAATGAAAACTCGTAGTCGAGTCCTTTTCAAGTGGGAGAGAATGATGAAGTAGATGATGGAAACAGATTTAAACTTGGGGAACAAGGAATAGGAAACTTGGGGATCAAGGAATCCAAGTCACATCATATTTTTTTTTAGTTATATTAGGAAACTTTTCTTAAGTTTATCTATATTTGTTAATTCGGATTGGTATGCAATTAGGAAACCTTTACTTCTAGTCAGTTTAGAATTAGATTCTTATCTCTGTTTAAACCACATTCCAGCATAGTTGTATGCATTCAATTCAAGTAATCATCAGGTTTATTGTGTCTGCAATTCTTCCTGTTCGCTATGCGTTTGCTGTGAACAAATCAGCCTTCCGCTGTCCTACTTCATTTTGATAGATGAAGCTTAAGGGAATTGAACTTGTATGAGCCCGGATACGTAATTTGTATCCAGCCTAGTAGGATTACGGGGTCTTTGGGTTTCAGTTTTGAAACTCATTACCCTATTATTGCTTAATTTAGTCCCAAATTTGTCAAACTATATCTGTGAAACATATACAAACCAAGTCAAGACTCGATTTTAAAAAAATTAAATTTTAAAGATTCTCGAAATGTTAGCTATGATTCTGATTCTTGAAACCTTGCAGGTGAAAGGGCTTTTGAGGGAAAAGAAATTGGAGACATTGGTGGATGCTAATTTGAAAGGTAATTATATAGATGATGAAGTGGAACAGCTGATACAGGTGGCACTTTTGTGCACACAAGAAACACCATTAGAACGACCCAAGATGTCTAAAGTAGTCAGAATGCTTGAAGGTGACGGTTTGGTAGAAAGATGGGAAGAATGGCAAAAAGAAGAAATGTTTAGACAAGAATTCAATACCACACATAATCCAAATACTGATTGGATTATTACAGATTCAACTTCTAATCTACGTCCTGATGAATTGTCGGGTCCCAGATAAATCATCTTTGACATGGGTTTTGGGGTTGTTTTTGTGGTTGTATCTTTTATAGAAACCGATACTTATCATTTTTGTGCATATGAAAATTCTTCTCTTTTTTTTGCTGTCACCCAAGACATTTTAGGGTGAATTGTGTCTTGTGTTAATAGGATTGGTAAATGGCAGGTGGGACTTGGGAGGGGAGTAAGAGTATTCAGGTGCAAAGTAACCCCAAATGTTGTTGAAACACCAATGTATTTTGGTTCCTTTATGTAGTAAACCAGATGAACAAAATAAATCCATTTTGTTGCTATTTTAGGTCTCTTGTTCCATAATAATTAATATTGTGTTTTGTTCCTGTGTACAATATAAGTTGCTAACAAAATCTAAACTTGAATGTTGAAGATAATTGCACCCATGGGCGGTAGGTATGCATCCTCTCTACCGGTTAACAGTGCTCGCGTGTTTAATTGTTATACTCATACCCACACCCGATGGTGGATATTTCTTTGGTTTAACCACCTATCACGGGTGAATTTTTGCGGGTAACACTTCTTTTTAATGATCGTTGCCCTCCTTGTAGTTACCCATTTCTATGAAAATTGATCCATATTTACTTTAGGGAGAACTGCATATATTTTTGTCACTAATTTTATAGACGAAATTCTCCTTTTTTTTTTATAGATTATTATTATAGAATATATTTTTGTAATCATTCAATACGTACAATAATGATGTATTAAAATCAATAATAGTTGCACAGAAAGTCAATGACAGGTCGACCCAATCCTGCTATAGTATCAATTTTGACCCAATGCTCTAAAGTTACCCGCATTGACCCGTTATATAGCGTTGCCGCCTCAGACAGTTGGAGACCTCTACTTGATAGCAAACACCTATACACAATAAACTAATTTTTTAATTAAATTCGGGATGAAGAAAGCTAGAAACGGTATGCTAAGCAACAACTTCTGAACATCCTACAGATTGCAATGACAACTGAAGAGCTACCACTATTGCATGTCAAAGATCATTTTTGACCCAAACTTTCTACAATATCAGTACAAAAAACGCCAACAAGAATAACAAAACGATATCTTTCCATGTACACCAATGAATATGCACTCATCCGAAGATATCCAGCACCATGTTTTACTTCCTGTCACTGGTTCCAATGTGAGGTTTGCCTTTAACTTCAGTCTAGGGCTGAGCACCGAAGGTTCAAAACCGAACCGGACCGACGAAACCGACCGAACAGACAAAATTCGAACCGGACCGACAGCCCGTCGGTTCGGTTTCAGGTTTTACATGATTTCGGATTCGGGTCGGGTCGGTCCGGTTCGGCCCAAAACCAACAAAAACATACCAAAATACACCTAGACCAACAAACCCGAACCGAACCGACGAAAACCGAACCGACCCTACGGCCCGTCGGTTCGGTTTTGGTTCCGGTTTTTCATGAATTTCGGTCCTCGGTTTTTTCGGTTCGGGTCGGTTCCAACCAGATGCTCGGCCCTACTTCCGTATAGGCTTATATATGAATATGATATGCAACAACAACAACATACCCAATCCTGCCGGGGCGGAGATTATATGAATATGATATGCTATTAAATATTATCTAATTTTGAACACTAATTAAGGACCTTGTTTCTTACCCAATCCGAACCGACCCGAACCGAAAGAAACAAGGACCGAAATTCATGAAAAACCGGAACCAAAACCGAACCGACGGGCAGTCGGGTCGGTTCGGGTTTTGTCGGTCTAGGTGTATTTTGGTATGTTTTTGTCGGTTTTGAGCCGAACCGGACCGACCCGACCCGAAACCGAAATCATGTAAAACCTGAAACCGAAACAGAACCGACGGGCAGTCGGTCCGGTTCAATTTTTGTCGGTTTGGTCGGTTTCTACGGTCCAGTTCGGTTTTGAACCTTCGGTGCTCAGCCCTATATGGAACCATCATTGTTAGCTAAACAACACCGTCTCTATTGCTCAAACTAATTAAATTTTATGAAAATTATCTTTGAATATACAAAATGTTGATGTGTAGATTTTATCAACATGGACAATATAGATAGTCTGTCTTACCGGTTGGTCATGTGCTATTGAAGCTTTTCCCACAGACCCAACAGAAGTTCCACTTATTGTTATCACCTAACATCTCACCTGCAATTGCTCCGTAGTATAATGAAAACCAGAACATAAACAATATATGACTGTAGATTCAAACTGAGGTTAATTGACTGGTATAGCAATGAACTTTCACTTTGTTTCCGATCCAGGTAATACCTAAACTTTTTTACCAATCAGGTTAGCAACCTAGCTGAATTTGAATATCTATGCTACTTAGGTAACTAGGAGAACAAATAACCAGTTTCAAAACATCGTGACTGGGATATCATCAAACTTCCATTTTATTGCCAATCAGGTCGTTAAACTTGGTGGAGTTTACTGTGCATATGTATATTGAACTATCTATGCTAATAAGAGTTCGTTGAATAACCACAGACAGCAAGTTTAGTGACTTAATTAACGGAAAAAAGTTAGTTTAATAAGCTACTTGACAAAAACACAATTTGTTACCCAAAATTGGCAACAAAGTACGTATTGGTATTCAGCAACTATACAAAGCAACTACACCTTTCAACTAAATACACTCATTGATACTTTCAATATTCCAAAGCAAGAAGGTAATTCAGATGGTCATTGATACTTTCATAGACTAAGTAAAAGTGCTCACTTCAACGCCCTAGCACATCCTTTTTCTGCCATAGAAGTATCACGAGTTTGTTTGGACCATACCATCCAGTTAGTCAAAGCTAATCAGCATAACACTCAAATCGAATGAAGTAACTTAAAAACAAATATCCGTCTGAAGGGTTTCTGCAAATAGGTGAATGGGCTTACCAGCTATACGAAAACTTTAGCAGCATCTAGAGTTAATCAAAAACTAGCTAACAAGGACTTTGGTCCTTACCCGTCACTGCTAATGTGGGAACTGCGGCTTGAACTCTGAATGACTTCCTCCCTCCACTATTCATTGCAGATTCTCTACTCAAAAACCACCATGGGCCCAGCACCTTAACATGTGTGTACTACAAGTTCTTAACAAGCAGACAATATACCCTGCTTTTAATAAGTGTGTGATTAAACAGAGCAATAAGAACAATGTACCCTGCTTTTGATCATTGGGCCCTTCTTAAAAAGTGGCCAGCAACGATAACCGCGCTAAAAATGGTCACATCTTACTTACTATAATTACTATTAATTCCTTGTGTTGTTAATGTCAGGTGTCTATTTGTTATTAGGTTGTTTGGGCAATATATGTTTTAGACTCTGCATCACCCTATAAACAACTTATATTTCTTATATCAAAACGCATCAAACGAATAACCTGTTCTAATAAGCAATCACAAAAACCCCTTAATTATGAAAAATTAGGGTCTCAATAATCACTGAATTAGTATCTTCAATTTATGTTTTTATTCATGCTGATAAGGCTGTGATAATTTTGAAACATGTTACTTAAACATGAACTAGACGTGTATGTAAAGTCTAGTGACGACGCCCTATGTAATTTGGTGAAGACTTTGTCGTCACCAAGGGTGTTTATACTTGTAATGATACAACACTCGCTGACTTCAAATCAGGGAGTAAACTGACTCACTCATTCACATCAGGGAGTAACTTATTCACTGATTTTCACATCACGGAGCAACTTACTCACCGATCCTTATCAGAGAGTAACTCACGCTGTTTTATGTTCAAAAGACAATTGGGTCAAATCTTTGGCCTAATAATCTCCCCTCATTTGAATATATAAATAACTTGAGTTATCATCCAATTTGGTTTATAGTTCATGGACTCTAGTTAGTGACTAGAGTATCTTAATCTTCGTTTAGAGACTATTGGGCACTGAATTGGCCCAACAAAGGGGTTATATGTGTTGTATTTTAAGTGATGCAGGGTTCCAAAGTGGTGGGTGGTTTCATACAATCTTTTTGGTTGAACTTAATCTTGTTCAAGGTAATCAATTTAATTCACCTTTTGTGTGATTCTTGTTTATAGGTTTTGAGTTATTGAATCTTTGTTTATTTTTTAGCAGCTGGTGTTGCTTTGGAAATCGATAAGCAAAATGTGACTTAGCCTGATCCGTTTTTAGGAAATGGGATATTGAAAAAATTTCGACGAGAAATTTGGAGTAGTACATGGCTGTTGTTTAGCTTAAACGCTTACTGAAAACCAAATAGAGGATTTTTTTTTTAATAGAATGTAAAGGTAAGAAATCTTAGAGGGTGCTTGTGTTAACTTATTTACCGAGCTTATATAAGTTTGGAAAAGCTCATAAGCACACTTTCTATTGGTTTGTGAGCTTATCAAGTTGATCTTATGGCTTGGTTAAGGTGATAAGCATATCTTAATAATCTCATAAGCCAAATATAAGCTCATAAGTAAACAAGCTGACAAGAACAGCCTCCTACTCTTCCATACACCCCACAGTATTTAATGAGACGAAATGATAAATGAAAGCCAGTTGTGGCAAATTAAAGTGAAATGGAGAGGTAGGTATTTGTTAATGAACTATATATTATTTTTCTTTTCCAATTTGTAGCAAATAAAACCAACCATTCAGAAATCATTATCCTTTGGAACGTTGACTCTATCATCATCTACGCATCAACCATTTCGACTTGATCATGTTCATTGCTACTAGTGTTGGCCATGAATCTAGGTCATCCACCTCTTCCTCCATTCAATGGTCGCAACAATGCCGTCATTTTGAATTTCCTGAAATTCTGTTAGCAACACAAAATTTTGATGAATCATTGGTAATTGGACGTGGGGGATTTGGAAATGTTTATAAAGGTACCATCTTCAATGGTTCAAGTGTTGTCGTTGCTGCCATTAAACGGTTGGATTCCATGTCCAATCAAGGTGCAGCTGAGTTTTGGACCGAAGTTGAGATGCTTTCAAAGTTGCGGCATTGTAATCTTGTCTCTTTATTTGGTTATTGTAATGATGGAAAAGAGATGATCCTTGTACATGAATATATGCCGAATGGAACACTTGAAGATCATCTACATAAACTTGGGACACCTCTTTCTTGGCTTCAAAGACTCAAGATTTGCATAGGTGCTGGTAGCGGGTTACACTATCTTCACACGGGTACAGAGATTGAGGTTGGGGTGATACATCGCGATGTCAAGACCTCAAATATTTTATTACATGAAAGTTGGGCAGCTAAAATTTCTGATTTCGGGTTGTCCAAAATAGGGCCGACGAGTGAGGCATCAACTTATGTCAACACAGGTGTTAAAGGTACCTTCGGGTATCTAGATCCAGATTACTTGTTTACTGGAAGGCTGACAAGGAAATCAGATGAGTATTCTTTTGGAGTAGTATTGCTTGAAGTGTTGTGTCGAAAGCGTGCACTGGATACAACTTTGGATGAAGAGCAACGTAATTTAGCAAAATGGGCTAAAAAAATCTATCAGAGAAGGCAATGTAAAGAATTTAATTGATTCTGATTTAAGGGGCCAAATATCTTCAAAGTGTTTGAAGGAGTTTGTTCGAATTGCAGAGAGATGTTTGCAGATCGATCCTAAGCAGCGTCCTACAATGGCTGAGGTTGTGGTCAGTCTTGAATCTATAACTTTTTTACAAGAGAAAATCAACAATTCATCGAAAACACCAGTCACAACAATTTTTGGTAAAATGGTTGATATGTTTGCTTTCCCGTCCAAGACAGAGACCTCTGGTATTTCTTGCTATTTTTGAATTATGTCTATTTTTTTATATCAAAACATCTAGGACAATATATAAATGCTAGCTTCCCAACTAAACTTAGAAACTACTGCAAAACTATTTTATATTTGTTTTTGTTTTATTTTGTTTCATGAAATAAATGACTAACATTTATTATAGAGTAAATGGCAAAAACTGTCCCTTTGGTTCAGCCATACTACAACTTCGAAAGTGCAGGTGTAGTTCTTGTGGGGAACTTTGGTGTGCAATTATCGTCCTGTATAATGAGAATACAGGACACTTTAAAAGTGTTCACACAACCCTTGCAAGGATGTTAGTTGCACACGAAAGTTCTCCACATGGACTACACACCTTATAGAATTATGAAGGAAAAATGATTTTATTTGTCAAGTGTTAACTACAAATGAAAGAGGGAAGGAGTTTATATAATCACTCCTACCTGTTATTAACAGAGTGTTACAAAATATTTACATAATAAGTCCCTATATTAACTAAGTAGTGAAACTAGGTCCTTGTACTTCATTAGCCTCCCCTCAAGTTGGAGAATCTGGAATTCCCAACTTGTCACTAAGAAACGAATGTTGAACTTTTCCCAATGCTTTGGTCATGATGTCTACAAGTTGCATATGAGTAGTCTATTTCCAAATGCTTAGTTCTATCATGAAAGCATGGGTTTGCTGCAATTTGTTGTGCTGCTTTATTGTCACAAAAGAGTGTAATTGGAAGCTTGACCTTGATTTGTAAATCCTGGAGTAAGTAACTTAACCAAAGAAGCTCACATGTTGTAGCAGCCATAGCTCTATACTCTGCTTCAGTGGATGATCTACTCACAGTTAATTGCTTTTTGGTTTTCCATGAGACCAATGAGTGACCAAGAAAGATACAATAGCCAGTTAGAGACCTTCTAGTCATGGGACAAGCTGCCCAATCTGCATCTGTGAAGCCAGTGATTTGCAGATGTGGTTGAATAGGGTAAAATAAACCTTTTGACACTGTCCCTTTTAAGTATCTTAACAAGTGCATAGCAGCTTGCATATGAGGATCCTTAGGAGCTGAAACAAATTGACTTAAATGTTGGACAAATGTTGGACAACATAGGATATGTCTGGTCTTGTCATGGTTAAATAGAGTAATCTACCCACCAACTTTCTATATGCACTTGGATCCTTCAATGGTGTTCCTTTCTCCAATGATAATTTCAGCTCAGTACGTAAAGGAAATTCAGTGGGTTTAGCAGGTGTAAGACCAATATCAGACAATAAATCCACTATATACTTTCTCTTATTCAAATGAGTACCATTTAGTGTGCAGCAAATTTCAATTCCCAAGAAATACTTAGGTGGCGTTTAGTTGGAAAACATTTTCTTTCATTTCCTATTTCTTGTTTTGTAGGAAAAGGGAGGGGAGTTTGATTTCCACAAAACAATGGAAAATTTAAAAAACGCGTTTAGTTTAAGAAACATGTGTTTGTGTTTTCCATTTTCCAAAACTAGAAAACATGTTTAAGTATTGTTTTATATCTCAATTCACTATTCACCTTAGTAATATTATAAAAACATCTTCAAAACACAAAATCAAATATTATAAACTAACCACCTAAATTATAAAATAACTAAAAAAATCTAATACGAGAAAATAAATAAATTAAAACAGTAAAATATAATATCAAATAACGTTTTCGTCCGATGTTTTACGTTTTTGTCCGTTTTTGTTTGTTTTCTTTACGTTTTCGTCTGATTTTGTACGTTTTCGTCAGATTTTTTGACGTTTTCATCCGTTTTTTACATTTTCGTCAGCATTTTTACGTTTTCGTCTGTTTTTTTACGTTTTCGTCCGATTTTTTGGGTTTTCATTTTTTTTACGTTTTCGTTAGATTTTTTTCAGTTTCGTCAGTTTATTTTACATTTTCTTCAGACTTTTTACGTTTACTGTTTGTTTTTTACGTTTTCGTTATATTTTTACAGTTTCGTTAGTTTATTTTACATTTTCTTTAGTCTCGTTACGTTTTTGTCTGTTTTTTTACGTTTTCATCTGATTTTTTTATGTTTTCGTCCGTTTCTTTACGTTTTTGTCAGATTTTTTTCATTTTCGTCAGATTTTTTACGTTTTCGTCAGATTTTTTACATTTTCATCAGATTTTTTACATTTTCGTCCGTCTTTTTACGTTTTCGCCAGATTTTTTACGTTTTCTCTGATTTTTTATGTTTACATTCGTTTTTATACGTTTTCGTCAGATTTGTTATGTTTAAAAAAAACAAAAATGGACGACAAAGAAAGGAAACGTACGAAAACATTAAAAAAGAAAAAAAAACCGTAAGAAAATCATGCGAAAACGTAAAATAAATAAAAATAACATAAAAAACTAACGAAAACGTAAGAAAAGGACGAAAACGTAAAAAGCTGACGAAAATGTAAAAAAAATATCAAAACGTAAAAAATATGACGAAAACGTAAAAAATCTGACAAAAACGTAAAAATGGACGAAAACGTAAAAAAATCATACGAAAATGTAAAAAATCTGACGAAAATGTAAAAAAATGGATGATAACGTAAAAAGTCTGACGTAAAAGTAAAAAATGTGACGAAAACGTAAAAAAATGGACGAAAACGTAAAAAACGGACGAAAACGTAAAAAAATCTGACGAAAACGTCAAAAATCTGACGAAAATATAAAAAACCAGACGATAACGTAAAAAGTCTGGCGAAAAGGTAAAAAATCTGACGAAAACGTAAAAAAACGGACGAAAAAGTAAAAAATCTGACGAAAATGTAAAAAATCTGACGAAAACGTAAAAAAACGGATGATAACGTAAAAAATCTAACGTAAAAAGTAAAAAATCTGACAAAACCGTAAAAAATTGGACGAAAATGTACAAAAATGGACGAAAACGTAAAAAACAGACGAAAACATAAAAAAATCTGACGAAAACGTCAAAAATCTGACGAAAACGTAAAAAACCGGATGATAACGTAAAAATTCTGGCGAAAAAGTAAAAAATCTGATGAAAACGTAAAAAACGGACGAGAACGTAAAATATCTGACGAAAACGTAGAAAACGGGCGAAAACGTAAAAAATCTGACGAAAACGTAAAAAAACGGACGAAAACTTAAAAAATCAGACGAAAACGTAAAGAATCGGAGGAAAATGTAAAAAATCTTACGAAAACGTAAAAAATCTGACCAAAACAGAAAAAAACGTAAAAAATCGGGCGAAAATGTAAAAAATCGGACGTAAACGTAAGAAATCTGACAAAAACGTAAAAAAACGGACGAAAACGTAAAAAATCGGACGAAAATGTAAAAAATCTGCCGAAAATGTAAAAAAACGGATGATAACGTAAAAAGTCTGACGTAAAAGTAAAAAATGTGACGAAAACGTAAAAAAATGGATGAAAACGTAAAAAAATGGACGAAAACGTAAAAAACGGACGAAAACGTAAAAAAATTTGACGAAAACGTAAAAAATCTGACGAAAATGTAAAAAACCAGACGATAACGTAAAAAGTCTGGCGAAAAGGTAAAAATCTGACGAAAACGTAAAAAAAACGGACGAAAACGTAAAAAATCAGACAAAAATGTAAAAAATCTGACGAAAACGTAAAAAAAACGGATGATAACGTAAAAAATCTAACGTAAAAAGTAAAAAATCTGACAAAACCGTAAAAAATTGGACGAAAATGTACAAAAATGGACGAAAACGTAAAAAACGGACGAAAACGTAAAAAAATCTGACGAAAAGGTCAAAAATCTGACGAAAACGTAAAAAACCGGATGATAACGTAAAAATTCTGGCGAAAAAGTAAAAAATCTGATGAAAACTTAAAAAACGGACGAGAACGTAAAATATCTGACGAAAACGTAGAAAACGGGCGAAAACGTAAAAAATCTGACGAAAACGTAAAAAAACGGACGAAAACTTAAAAAATCAGACGAAAACGTAAAGAATCGGAGGAAAATGTAAAAAATCTTACGAAAACGTAAAAAATCTGACCAAAACAGAAAAAAACGTAAAAAATCGGGCGAAAATCTAAAAAATCGGACGTAAACGTAAGAAATCTGACAAAAACGTAAAAAAACGGACGAAAATGTAAAAAATCGGACGAAAACTTATTAAATCTGACTAAAACGTAAAAAAACAGACGAAAACGAAAAAAATCGGAGAAAAACGTAAAAAACCTGAAGAAAACGTAAAAAAACGGAGGAAGACGTAAAAGACGGACGAAAACGTAAAAAAATCGGACGTAAACGTAAAAAAATAGGACGAAAACGTAACAAATCCGATAAAAACGTAAAAAAATGGACGAAAACGTTAATAATCAGTCGAAAACGTAAAACAACTGACGAAAACGGATTTGGGGTATTTTAATGGAAAATATAGGAAAACAAAAAAAAAGTGTTTTGTAATTTTGTGTATTAAAGTTGGAAATAGGAATTTTGTGTTTTGTAGAGAATTTTATTGGAAAACATTAATTTAAACGCGATCTCTGTTTTCCTTGTTTTCCACAAAACATTTTGTGGAAAACAAGGGTGTTTTCGCTCAACTAAACGCACCCTTAGCCAACCCCAAATCTTTTATAGTAAATTTCTTGTCAAGTGCCTGCTTAAAATTCACAATTTCCACTTCTGAATCCCCAGTAACCAATATATCATCAACATATACCAAAGCTGTGGTGAAGGTGTCTTGTGTCTTCTTAACAAACAGTGAGTAATCATGTTTAGACTGAACATAACCCAAACTAACTAGAAACTTAGTAAGCTCAGTGTTCCATTGTCTAGATGCTTGCTTGAGCCCATATAATGACATGTTTAATTTGCAAACTTGAACTGGTGCAACTTTATCATACCCTTGAGGTGGTAACATGTATACTTCTTCATCAAGGTATCCATGTAAAAAGGCATTATTTACATCAAGTTGGTGTAATGGCCATTGCTTGGCTGTGGCTAAAGCAATTAGAACTCTTACTGTAGCTAGTTTTGCAACAGGTGAGAAAGTGTGTTTATAATCCAAACCTTCTTGTTGATTGAAACCTCTGACAACTAGCCTTGCCTTCTTCTTGTCCTCTGAACCATCAGCTTTGTATTTAGTTTTAAACACCCATTTTGAAGTTATTGGTTTATGACCAGTAGGTAAAGAAGTTGTTGTCCATGTATTATTGTCTTCCAAAGCTTTAATTTCTTTGTCTACTGCTTCTTTCCAACCAACTTTTGTCTTTGCTTCTTCATAACTAGTTGGATCTTTAACAGCCATAGCATTTGCTAAGAAAGCAATGTGAGATTGTGGAATACCTTTGAAAGCATCATGACCAAATAAAGGATATTTGACAGTTGTGACAGCATTTGCTCTGTGTGGAGTGACAATCCTTAAGCCAACTTGGTTTAGAAGACTGTCTACTTGATTTCCTGGTATGTGTGGGCCCATTGTTTCTTTGAACATTAACTGAAGGTTCTTGGGTAGGTGGTGGATTATGTGTTGATGGTTGCATTGTAGGTGTAGGTATATCTGGATTTGGTGTTAATGGAATATTTGGTACAGGCAAAATCTCTTCATCAAAAGATAAATCACCAAAACTGGGTAAATTAGGATCACTGGTGCAAGGTGTAGAAATGACCTCTTTAAATGGAAAGACCTTCTCATCAAAAATAACATCTCTACTTAAGAATACTTCCTTAGTCACCATATTGTACAACTTGTATCCCTTTTGATTTTGTGGATAGCCTAGCAAAACACATTTAACCCCTCTATTTTCAAACTTATCTTTATGAGGTTTTATCACTGCTGCATAACTCAAGCATCCAATAATTCTTAAGTTGGCATAATCTGGTTGTTTATTATGCAAAACTTCATAAGGTGACTTCTAACTCAACTTTTTCATGGGCATTTTATTAATAAGGTATGTGGCTGCTAAAACACAATCACCCCAAAACTGAATAGGCAAATTAGCATGAAGCCTAATAGACCTTGCAGTGTCTAACAAGTGTCTATGTTTTCTCTCTACAACTCCATTTTGTTGTGGGGTATAGGAAATAGACTTCTGATGTAAAATTCCCTTTTGTTGAAACAATACACTACACTCATTATTGACTATTTGTGTCCCATTGTCTGACCTAATAAACTTAGGTGTTTAGCCTGAAAATGGTTCTCTATATAGGTCAAAAAAGAACTGATAAGTGCAGGAATTTGACTTTTGTTGTGAACCAGATAAGTCCATGTAGCCCTTGTATGGTCATCCACAATAGTGAAAAAGTAATGAGCCCCATTCAAAGCTGCTTTCTTATAAGGACCCCATAAATCCATATGTATCAATTCAAAGATTAATATGTATCAATTCAAATATTATCTCAGACCTATTTTGACTTAATTGAAAGGGTAATCTATGACTTTTAGATAACAAGCAGCATTCACAAGTGAAATTCTTCAAATCCATTGACTTACAAACAGGAATATGAAGTAATTTTGAGACAGAACCATGACCAAGTCTGGCATAAAAGGTATTTACATCAACAGATTGTTTGTACACAGAATTGCTAAAAGCAGTTTTATAACAAACAGTAGGAAAAATATTTTTGTGAGAATTTTTGAATTCAGAAACACTATCAGAGAATGCGGCTTTGTCCATGGTTGGTTTACAAATGTAAAGGCATCTTGAACCTTTACCAACAACTACAATCTCTTTAGTTGTAGGGTGCTGAAACATGAAATCATTGGGGTAGAAATGAGCTGTGAGGTTGTTGGTTTGAATCAATTTTCCAACTGAGAGTAAATTCAATTGAAAATCAGGCACATAAAATACATCAGTGAGGATCAAACTAGGTGTCAATTGTACTTCTCCTACTATGGTAACTGTTTTGAAAGTGCCATCTGGTAGATTTACAATGATTGGTTTAGAAAGGGTTTTGGTTGAGATAAAAAGACTTTTGTTTGGTGTCATATGATCAGATGCCCCTGTATCATTAATCCTGTCTAACTTAATGTCCATGCAAGGATGACAGAATAAGGCAAATGATGCAGTGAAAAGGCACATTATACCTGCATGTGAAGTACTCCCATAGTTTCTTTCCTCCATTATATTTTTCCCCTTAAACATTCTCATCACTTCTTGACAAACAGCAGCAACTAGCTTTTGATCAATTCCACCATTTTGACCATTTTGACAAAACCCCACCTCATTTTCACTGCCCATATCAAAAGGATATTCTCCATGGAAATGCTCATCGAAACCAGAATTAACATGAGCTGCAAGTTTCCCATACTTCTTTGCCTTCTTCCCTTTATACCAATCAGGATAACCAATCTTTTCAAAACACTGTTCCACATTATGCCCTTCTTGATTACAATGAGAGCATATCTTTTTCACCTCATTCCTCAAATCACTTCTGCTATTCTTTCCATCTTTCTACACAAAATTTCCCCCTTTGTTATTCATGTTAGCAAAGAAAGCAGTTGGTTCAAACACATTATTAGTAACTTGTTTATGTTTTTCAATCTATTGAACAATATAATAGGCCTTATTCACAGTGGGCAATGGATCCATAGCCAAGATTTGACTTCTGACATTTTCATATCCATCACTCAACTTCATCAAAAACTGAATTAACTTTGAATTACTATCCCTTTCAACAAACTTCTCAATTACTGCACATGTACATTCTAACATTTTACCACAGTTACAAGTAGGCAAACCATTTAGATTCTATAACTCATCCCAACATTTCTTGGACTTATTAAAGTATGCAGCAATTGTAAGGTTACCTTGTGTTATCTGACTCAACTCCCTTTCCAATTGGTAAATCAATGGTCCATTACTTTGCCCATATCTTTCTGAAATTTCTTTCCATAATTCACAAGCAGACTGAGAATAAAGAAAAGCATCTGATAGTTCATTGACCATAGAGTTAAGTATCCTGGAAGTAACTAGGTAATCACATCTTATCCACCTTTGTACATCCACATCATCTGCATTAGGTTTAACACAAGAACCATCAATAAATCCCAACTTCAATTTTGCTCCCAAAGCCATTTTAACATTTCTACTCCATCCATGGAAATTAGAACCATTAAATTGTGTATTCGTTAACGCCATGCTTGGGTGATCAGAACTCGCAATGTAAAGAGGATCATTAATGGTGTTTATAACTGATTGTGGTGGTGTTGGTGGTGGATTCGCCATTGATGATGTCACTTTTCAAGAAACTTCAAAACTAACTTCTAACTGAATTAACCGTGCTAACAACTCAATTGACCATTAAAATCAATCAAGAACACAATTCAATTGTACAGAATCAAGATCAGTATGATCGATTCAGAAGGGAAGAAAAAAAATGTGATTTGAAGTTTAATTTGGGGATTTTATTAGGGTTTTGATCGAGCTTCAAGGCTCTGATGTCATATAGAATTATGAAGGAAAAATGATTTTATTTATCAAGTGTTAACTACAAATGAAAGAGGGAAGGAGTTTATATAATAACTCCTAACAAGTCCCTATATTAACAGAGTGTTACAAAATATTTACATAACAAGTCCCTATATTAACTAAGTAGTGAAACTAGGTCCTTGTACTTCATTACACCTTTACTTTTGAAGTTATGCAATTTGGTCAAACCACAATGACTGTTTTCAATTTACTCTTTATTAAATATGCTCTATTTAATAACATAATTCTTTTATCCCGTACTTGTAGCCTTTTCGAAAGTGCACTCATCGTGAGGAATTTGCAATTGCACATTTGGTTCCTGGCTATAGTTAAATTATGAAACTGTCATTTTCGTCTTCCCTTTCACTTCGGTCCCTGTGAGGTAATTTAGTCATTTAATTTTGGCCAGTGACCAAGAGTGCCCTTGTAAGTTCCCTACAAGGATGACAAGTGTATTTTCTAAAGGATAATGACTGAACCTGCGATTTGGCCAAACCACAAGGGACAATATTTGCAATTTACTCAGGATTATATTATCTTCTTCTATAGGTGTACTTAAAACACTCTTTAGTACTCCCTCTCAATTAAATTTTGCTCAACCTTCCCATTAGTACATCAAACAGATTAGTAACAATTTTGTGGATAATTTAACAATGTGGATTATTATGTAATGAGAGCATATTCATCCATTCAGTCAACAGTGATTCCAAGATATCAAGTTACAACAATGGACACGGTAGAAGTGCTGGTTATGCCGTAGGAAGTGGTCGAAGTATGTTTCTACGCACAGGAGAGATAACTACATATAGAAGTATTCTAAATTTGAAGGAGTTCAAATTTTCTGATCTGGAAAAGGCTACAAGTAACTTTAGCGAAGATTTTCTCTTGGGCAGGGGATGTTTCGGAAGGGTGTTCCTAGGTTGGTTCTTCAAGAACCCGTTCACCCCTTTTAGTCAAGGTGCTGGAATTGCTGTCGCTGTTGAAAGACTTGATCAAGATAATACACAAGGACTTCGTGAATGGAAGGTACGCATGTACTGTATTACATAATCAAAGTCAACTTTAAATCTATAATCAAAACAAGAGACTCAGATTTCTGTAGGTTGTAATATCCGGACTCTAATTCTTGTTCTCATATGTAGAACGTTGGTGCTAAAAGAGTGAGAAGAATATACAACATTGGTAAAGTGATAAACTATGTCAATTTTTGAAGAAAGTCACCTCCATGATTTATTCACAAATTAGGCAAAAAAAAGATTATAATAAGGCACTTGGCGTCAATTTCGGGAATGAAAAGTTGCATATCTTGCGGCTTATAGGATATATGATATAATTTAGCTCTACTTTACTAAAGCAAGTGACTGTTTTCTTGTGTTTTAATTATTTTAAGGATGTGACTGGGTTACAGAAATTGCTACACTTTCTGATTCTTGAATCTCATTTCTGAATCTAACTAAAGTATTTCTGAGTTCAGACAGAGATAAGCATTTTAGGGCCTTTGGCTCATTCCAATATTGTTACTCTCTTGGGCTACTGCCGACATGAACATGAATACCTGTGTGTTTATGAGTACATGCATACCGGAAGTTTTGATCAATTTATAAACAGAGGTAATTTGTATCCTAATCTCTTCATCAGTATTCTGTTAATGGCATCCCTATTCAACAAATTTTGATTTTTCAACATTAAGTTGAGTCTTTTAATTGAACAATTTTTCAGATGCACCCAATACTGTTGAACCATTATCGTGGCAAACACGACTTAAAATCTTGATAGGAGTTGCTCATGGACTTGCATA
The DNA here is from genome assembly GCA_030686995.1 of Artemisia argyi. Classification (NCBI taxonomy): domain Eukaryota; kingdom Viridiplantae; phylum Streptophyta; class Magnoliopsida; order Asterales; family Asteraceae; genus Artemisia; species Artemisia argyi. Next base: position 43,037,864 of record CM060709.1, on the reverse strand, counting down.
TTTGCATTTATTGAAAGATCAAGTGATTCACTGGAATGTGAAAAGCTCTAGTATTTTTCTGGATCATGTAATCTTTAACTATCTAACATACTTTTTGTGGTGATGAAACACTTCGATACTTTTGGTTTTATCCTATTTATTTTGACTATTTCTATTATCCAGAAATTTAATGCAAAACTGGGCAACTTTGGGTTGGCAAAATCTGGATATGAAATAGGGAAAAGCCATGTTAGTACGCGCGTTGCTGGTACCTTGGGTTATATAGACCTACATAGTTGGGACACAGGTACGTTGCTATATAATGAACACGTCTATTGATTGAGGTGTAGCGTGTTGATTATAAATATAACACGCTTCTATATGACAGGTCATTTTAGTGTTAAGAGTGACATTTATGGTTTTGGAGTGGTGATGTTGGAAACTTTAACAGGCCTACCAGTTATAGATGGAAATAGGCCCAATGATCAGCATAACTTAGTGGAGTGGGCAAGTCCAATCCTAGTAGACAGAAGAGAGCTACGCGAAATAATGGATCCACATCTTAAACAGAATTACCCCGAAAAAGGTGCTTTTGAATGCGCTAAACTTGCACTAAGATGTCTAGAAAATAATCCTAAGGATAGGCCATCAAGTGACGAACTTCTGCTAAGTTTGGAACATATAAATGCTCTTTACATGTAAAGGAAAACAGCTCCAAACTATTGATGAGTGATTCAAAGTTGTGATGTTTAAATCTCTTCCATTATAAATATAACGTTGACTTGCATGTATGGTTCTTTGATTTTTCACGCCAGTCAACATTAACATGAAATGCGATGTTAACTAAAAACAGTTAATTAGCGAGAGTTATAAAACTCAAATATTTATCCTCAAAATAACAGTCGAACCATTTTGGGTATGTTTGGCGAAAGTAATTGTTGCTGGTGCTGGTGCTGGTGCTGGTGCTGGTGCTGGTGCTGGTGCTGGTGCTGGAGATTATAAAAAGAGATTATTTTTATAAGCTACATGAAGTAACCTTTGATTTTAAGAGATTATGGAAGATTATTTTTTTTTTAAATCTCTTCTAAGTTACGTCTGCCAAACAAAGATTATTTTTTAAGTAGCTTATTTTTTGAAAAAATAATCATAATCTCTCAACAATCTTGTGTGCCAAACATAACCTTTATAAAGAGTAAATTGCAAAAGCTGTCTATGTGGTTTGGTTAAATTCCATGTCATTTTTTGAAAGTGCAGAGACTATCCCTGTGAGAAATTAACGAGTGCATATTTTGTCCCTGGCCAAAGTAAATGACTAAATTGCCCTCTTCTTCTTCTTCCATGATTTTTGTTGGTAAAAAAAAAATAAATAAATAAATAAATAAATAAATAAATAAAAAAAAAAAAAAAAACACTTATTATTAAATGGGGAATTTATATGTCATATATATATATATAACTATTTAATTTAAATTTACAATTCTAGAATACATAAAAATTATAATTATAAAAAAAATTATTAAATATATTCTTTCTTTATTTATAAACTGGTTGGCATTAGTATATACGCTTTTATTGCAAACATATTTTATCTGTGATGTATAATATATAACAACCATGATATATTTCATAGTTTATTTCATGTATTCGTATTAGATATGAGATAAGGTGATTTTTTTTGTGAGGTTAAACATTTTCTTGATATATTGTTTTTCTTCGTTTATTTCTACCACGGGACATCGTACCCTTATATATATATATATATATATATATATATATACACGCAATTTTTATACTTTTGAAAGGATATATATGCAATTAAAAGTTTGAGCTTGATATATATGCAATTTTAAGCTTTCGCAGGGATATATATGCAATTCTCCCCCTACTTTTAGTCGAATTTCATGTATACCCAAATATGCATTACAAACATTATATGTTATACATTCAGTACTTACACTTTGGATATATACGAAATTAATCATGAAAGTAGTTGATATATGAAATTAATCCTTATTAAAAACCCAGATTTAAGGACAACAATAATCATCTTTGCCAATAATCTACATGGTTTGAAATTTGAATGTCAAGTCAATCATAACTTTTTTTTTTTTTTTTTTTTTTTTTTCTATTGAATAAAGAAACCAAATTATATACAAATATTTAGCATATCTTTCTAAAATCCAAGATTTATGTTACAAAGTGGGTTTATAACTACGTATCTTCCCGATGCCTATCTTCGACAATGCCGGTAGTTCACAAAATGAGAATTAAATTATTGAAGAGATGGTGGGAAAAAAGTTTACAAAATTATATTTATATCCTAAATATATCTCTTAACCTGAACCACAACCTCAATTCCATCTCTAGCAACATTAACCACACCTTCTCCACCACCGCCATAGTTGATTTATCGGAACACTGGTACAGAAAGTGCTATTTGTCACGCCAAAAATGTGTGATGATATGCATATAGTCACATACGTTTTTTTTGTCGTGTGTCACAAAAGGTCCCGCCACCGTAGGTGGCATATGGTCACATTGTTGAGTTCGTGGCCTTTTTCATCGAAAAAGAGTGACCAAAACCCCGAATATGTATGACAAATTAGGCACCAATTTTGTTGGATTAGTCATTATGAGTGACCGTAAACACTTTATAGTCACACGAATGTTTTTTTAGAGTAACTATTGTTCGTCCTTTTGCCACATAAATATATAATATATGTGACATTTGAGATGATTTATTCAAGTAAATGTGTATTATGTGTGATTATTTCCCGTCCTGTGGTCACATGAATATATAATAAATGTGACGTTTGTGGTGATTTAGTCACACAACATGTATTGTTTTTTTTTGAGTTAGTCACATACAATTTTTTTAAAAAGTGGCCAACAATGTTAATAAGTGTGACCATATATTGTTTAAAGGGAAAAAATGTATATTTTGTGTGACTATTGATCATCCAATGTTCACATGATTTTATATTTGTGTGGCCTTTTTTAATATTTAGTCACACAAAACAATGTTTGTTTTGGGTATCTAGTCACATACCATTAAGCATAAAGTGGCTAAATGTAACACCCTCAAAATTTGATACAGCGGAAGACTCAACAAGCTTTCGGGGTGCTACGGGGATTGGTATCCATTCAAAGTCATGAAAGAACGAGATAAAGTAAACATAAGAAAAACACAACCAAAACAGGTTTTAAAGTTTACATTTATCCCAAGAATTATCCAAAGTAAGGCCCAAAAGAAATAAACATAGGTCCACAATAGTTATCAGAGTTTTAGAAAAATAGATCCATAACCAGGTGCCATAGCCAAGCCTCCAATCCCAAGCATCCATAGAGCATCACTTAATTACCTGAGAAAACGTGCTAAAAGTCAGCTTTCGCTGGTGAGATCATAGGTTTAAGTTCATAATTCGATATAGTGGACATATACGCAAAACGCTTGCTAGCTAGACTAGGCCTCAATCATCCAACCAAAATATCCAACCAAAATTATCCAACCAAAATAGTACAACCAAAATAATACAACCAAAATAATCCAACCAAATTATCAACCCTATAGGTGCACGCTATAGCTCAAATCAATCCAATCAATAGCTTACCTAGCTCAAGTCTAGGCCTCGCTCTATAATCAATCCAATAGCTTACCTAGTTCGGGACTAGGCCTCGCTCAACAATCAATCAATAGCTTACCAAGTTCGGGACTAGGCCTCGCTCAACAATTAAACAATAGCTTACCTAGTTCGGGACTAGGCCTCGCTCTAAATCTTACCTAGTTCTATAAGCATAGCAAGTTTTGGAATAAATAAAGCGATAATAGTCCGCATAAAACATTTGCACGTTTCTCACCCCAAGTATTGAAAACATAGTTCAAGAGAAAAAGTGGGGCTATGACTCACCTCAAGTCCAGAAAATCCTCAAAAGAAATCGATAGAAGAAAGACGTAAGCAAACTCAAGCAACTCACGTAACGGCAACTACAGACTCGGCACTTGCTAACAATATCAAACTCGTTCAGAAATCATTTCCTCAAAAATCAAATATTCCCATTCCCGAACGTATTCCGTTTTACTTTCCAAAAATATCCATTTCTCGAATTAACTTCATATTAATTTGAAATTCGACGTTTGGTATCCATATGGGTGAAGGGTCGACACAACTCAAACCAAAAAGCCACAACAAACGAAATAATAAACCATCTATAGGTCTAATATTAGCCCAACATATTATTTAAATAAATCATCGAAGCTTATCAAATCCGTCGATTTGGTAATCCCCCATATTCATTTACATAATATATCGTTCCAAAAGTATACCCAACCTAAAGCACATAGCACAAAGAATTCTATTTGGTATATATCGTAGTCCAATAAATTCCCTATATATATCGTCGAATCGGCCAAATTCCACGAGATACATAGTAATTTATTACCCTAAAACATATACCACAACCTATGGGCATCGTGGGATACAATGCCCATTAATATACTCATTTTATATCATCAAATAACTCGATCTAATCCGTCGATTAAATAAGTCACTTGCTATAGAAAATGTTTATATTAATCGTCATATATCCGTGACAACACAAAAGTCACAATATAAACCCACTTGGACTTTAAATAACCACAACTCGTATAACTCGATAAGTTTCTAAATTTATAAAAATTGTTATGTTTTAATTTATTACACACCCGACTTATTAGTTCTCGACATTATTTCGAGTTATTTATTTATAACAATATTCCGACATTTATTACACTATTAGCATAGTATAATAATTATCGTTATATTATTATACGTTTACTTGTGATCGTTTTATTATTAGTATACGCATATATATATATATATATATATATATATATATATATATATATATATATATATATATATATATATATATATATATATATATATATATACACGTTTATCACGTCTATATACGTATATAAACGATTATATTATCAATAATATTATTACGAGTATTATTTTTAATGTTTGACTTTTAAATATTTATCGAGTCATAGAATTTGGTCACATTTCCGAGTCATGACTCTCGGCTCATAGTCCAAGTCCAACATAAGAATCACGTCAAAATAAATAAATCAACTCCGTCCAAATCAATCCCATAACCACGTGCTACAACATGAGGGTCCGACTACGACACCCAACTAACCTATCTCCATCATCTAATGACCGTCTCACAATCGGTCCCCAAGTTCCACACTCGACAAGACATCTCCAACATAACTCGTAATCCAAATATACCACTTCAAGTCCAAATAAGTAATCCATGGTCAAAAATAATAACCACGACAACAACAATAATTCGGAAAGTATAAATAATCAACCGAAAACATAATCAATTACGGGTTGATTTACCAAGTCAACCCGGGTCAATATTACACCCGAAACAAGGTACGTGAGTCCCACCCGAGACCATTAGGTCTCGGCTTGCTCTAGCTCGAGCCAACTCGACCCAAACAGCCCCTATGGGGTGTCGGCCAAATACCAAACGACCACAAGGGTCAACCAAACACAACCAAGTATTACCAAACATCAAAAATAAAAACCAAACATCACAAATCGAGCACCAAGATCAAGAATCATCACAAATCCACAACCGAAACCGAAAATGATACAAACCGAGAGCACAAGCTCTCGGGTTCACTTCGACCCATCAAAATAAACAACAACCCGGATACCAAACTCGATTTAGATCATGTTTTATCAAAAACCCACTTGAGTTTCATGTGTTTATCCATAGATCCGAAAAAAAATAATTAAATCCGTGACCCTTGGTCACATTTTCACCAAAATACGAGTCAAAACTCGTCCTACCTTTGATTCCCAAGACCAAATCGTGAAGCAACCTCAAAAACAATAAAGATGATGATGATTTTTGTGATAAAACGAGGTCAAAATATTAGTTTTAGGGCACGTGTTTATGTAGATCAAGAAGGAAATGTGATGGGGAGTTGATTGGTGGTGGTGTTGATGGTGGTGGAGCGGCGGTGTGGTGGTGGCAGCCGATTGGAGGGGGCGGCTAAGGTTTGGAGGTTGGAGATGAAGTATAGAGAGAGAGAGAGTGTGAAATGGTGAGGGTGTTGTGTTGGTGTGTTTGCTATAACCGGATCCACAAGGAAGATTTTAAGTAATTTAAAAAAAAAAAAAAAAAAAAAAAAAAAAAAAAAAAAAAAAAAAAACTTTTTAATAATAATAATAGTGAGGGTGTAGTGGGTTAAGTAGCCTGGTGTAAATACACGGGCCAAACCCGAAACCTTAAATAACCAAACAACTTTCTCAAACCGAACTCGTTCCAAAAATAATCAAAACCTCGCAATACGTTCCAAAATTATAATATCCAAACCAATATTAAAATAATTAAAATTGTTAGGTTAACCTAGTGCCAGAGTCAATGTAGTGCCAAAATAATGATCTCAAAATAAATCATCACGAACGAACCCAAACCAAACCATAAATAAATAATCAAATTCTCATAATTAACGTACGATCAAATTCACATTCCAACGTTCATAAAACATCTCGTCACAATAAACCTTTCAAAAATTCCAAAATTATAATTTTTCATGTAATGCGGGTTTTAAAAACGGCTCCCTATTTTGCCAGTTGTCTCACTAAAAGTGTTAATAAGTGTCACCATATGTTGTTTAAAGTGAAAAAATATATATTTTGTGTGACAATTGATTATCCAATTGCCACATGATTTTTTTTGTGTGGCCTTTTGTAATATTTAGTCACACAACGAATTAAGCAAACAGTAACCAAAAGTGTTGATAAATATGACTATATACATCTTTTTGTCACATTTAAGAAATCAATACATATCAAAACAAATACAAATATATATCAAAACAAATTCAAATACAATAACAGTTCACTACTACAAAAGGTATTATTTGGAACACATTTTTTGGAACGATTTCTAGTTCAAGCGTTCCAAAAAATTAAAAAGTGGCCCCAAAATCAGAAGGATTTTTTGAAACGCATCTTTTAGAACGGTTTATAGGTGAAGTGTTCCAAAAATTCAAAAAGTGGCCCCGAAATATTTTTATGGAAGGATTGTTTGAGAATGAGAAAAAAGCAATATCTAGTGGAGTTTGTTCCATATTTTATGGATCGGTTGAGAAAATAATTTTTATGTTACATGTTATCAAAATTTGTTGCATTTTATCTTTAGAGTGTCTAGTCTTGCAACGGTACACTTGTTCATGTTAATCATTTTCGCCAATCACTTTGATCTTAACAAAAGCTTCGAACGAACCAAAGCTCTCAAAACATATGTTCAGTTAACTTCGAATCTAAGAAGGCAAACTAATATTCTTGCTTATTTATGTGTGAATTTTTACCTTTGGTTATATAGTTAAATTTATATGCTTGGGTCTTTATATATTAATAAATGACTTAACTGCAAAGCCATATAAACTTTATATATTTTAGAGTTATAATGCTAGTCATTTGTTGCATAGATTGAATTATGTTGTTAACATATCATAGCTATTTATAAGAAAGAAAAGAAAACCAGTTAAATAAAATTTATAAAAAATAAAATAAAATCAGTTTAAACATGGCCATTTATAAAAAAAATACTAGATAAAATTATGGTTGTGTATTTGATTAAATAGTGTGTAAAAAAATGAGTGTGGTGGAAGCTTTCAAGAATAAAGACCTTAACCAATTAAGCTATAATGGATCCTTGCCTAATTCTACGAAAGAAAATACGTAAACATTACCTTAAGCATGGCTTAAGAACAGTTGATTGTATAATATAACTTGTTAATACAAATAAAAATTAAAAACGCTTATTTATATTTTACGATCTTTTAATGTTTTGTCGATAACAAACGTAAAATCATTTTAACGAGATAAATAAAATACGTAACGCTTTTAGCCAAAAGTTTACTAACTCATTTCACTAAACAAATAAACGTTAAACATGTTTAGTTAACAAGTTTACATAAAACCAAAAGCATTTTATAAAAACAATTAAGTAACTTAGTTACTTACATTTTATAATATACATGCAACGTGTAAAAATAAACTAGGAAAGACTTGGACTATCCATGACCCAAAACCAAGTCCATAACCCATAACCCATGGAGCTTGATCCATAACCCATGACCCATTGCATGACAACAAAATGGGTAAAACCCATGACCCATGACCTAAAGTCCATAACCCATGACCCAAAATATCTTTGACATCATGCATGACATCACATAAACCATGGATCATAACCCATAACCCAAAACCCAGAATTGTAACCCAAAATCCGGACTGGTGATACCAGATACTCGAATCCATGGCTTTAGACTAGTTGGATCCCTTTGGGAAGGGATCTGCCGGATCCAGGTGAACAGTGCTCAGTTTGCCTATAAATTGTGAGTCATTTCTCTCTTACTTCTCACACCTTTTAGACATATCTTCTCTCTATGTTCTAAACTCTTTAACCTCATATTCCAAGGATCTTTTTATGTAGTCTTTCTTTGTAATTCTCTAGGTTCCTCTTAAAAGCGAGATCATGACCTCTCGAAGACTTGCAAGCTCGTGACATGAGTTGCTAAGATTCTTCTTCTTCACAAAATCACAAAAGTGTATCTTGTTGTTCTTTCTTCTTCTCAAGGATGTTGTAGATGTGTTGAGTCATTAGGTGTAAAAGGGACATTGGTTCCCTAAAGTTATGTTGTGCTAGTTTTGTTGATCGGGTAGTGGTTCATTCTTTGTAATCGAACCCGGTATCTAGCCTTGTACCGGATAAAGTGTACGGGACGAAGGTTTGGCTCTACCTCATGGAAGAGCTCGGTATTTAGCTTTGTATCGGATAAAGTGTAAGTGACGTTGTGAAGGCTTCTCCGCCTTGCAGTTTTTACAGAACTCTCGAGTTGGGTGCCCAGGGAGTGAAGTAGGGCAAGGAAGGTGTTCTTGTAGCCGAACAACTATAAATATTTGTGTTGTGGTTGTGTCTTTCTATCCATCTATCGTGGTTTAGTTTTATATGCTTTTCTAGTATCAATATCCATCAAATCAAAAATAGATTGACATAAGTCGATCTACAAGTTAAAAAATGAAGTTTTAATCAGTAAAACTATTCAACCCCCTTCTAGTTTTCTACATACTGTTACAATTGCATATATGATAAACAAAATGTAGATGCATATGAGACACACGATAAGTAGGTTAAAGACAACTATAACCACCTTTATCCTTATTATCCGTATGATACATGCATTTTTTTATTATTATTATTATTTTCTAATTTCAGATGAATCGTAGTAAATGGATGTACGATATCTGACGTTCTGATCTAACTTATTTTAAAGGTGTGCAAGATTTTCTTGAATTTGCTAAGAATAATTGGGTGAATAGTGGAGATGTTGATATTTTATGTCCTTGTATAGATTGCAAAAACTTAGGAAGACTTGATGATATCAAAGGTATTGAGTATCCTTTGATTACACGTGTGATGATGTACCCTCCGAATCGGCTTGAAGGCCTCCCCTCCGAGCTTGATTGGGATCTACTCCCGACGACACCTAGAAACCTTTAAACAGTTTCTAGTGACGTAAAATCATCTCTACGATGGTTACCAATAAGGGAATTCACCACTCGAAGGCTAATACTCTTCGGGGTATGCCCTTCGATGAAATTGACGTGAAGGCTAGTGATGAGGTGTAAAAACATGCATTTTTTAGGGTCATTTAACATCTAAACTCATACATATTCGATCACTTATTGTCCTAAATCGTTTCTATTTGAGTTTTAGGTACTTGGGAAGCAAATGCTGGAAATTGACGTGTTTTTGGCTCAATTGGACGAGAAAATGAAGAAAACGATAAAGTCACGAAAATGCCCCAAAAAATGAGATGGGACGGCGTCACAACTCCAACGTGACGCCGTCACTTGAAGAGTTACGAGGATGATCCGGTTATAAAATTTACAAGTGACGCTTGTGACGGTCTAGAGCTAATGGCGTCATAACCAGAAAAGTGAAGCATGACGCCATCACAACCTATAAGTTAACACCGTCACAACTAAGTCAATGCAGTTCTTGAAACCCCAATGACGGCGAGCTGATGGCGTCACACCTATAAAGTGACGCCGTCACAAGTGTAATATATATATATATATATATATATATATATATATATATATATATATATATATATATATGTTTTTCGTAAGATTTTCATTAAAGGAGAGACGTATTGGTAATAAGAAAAACAAATCCCTTGGGACGATCTCGACTTACTCACCTTTGCTATAAACGGACGAGTATACTTGCTCGTATGTGTTAATAGGATAATTGGTAAAATCATGTTTTATGAATTTTAAAACTTGTACACACGCATGACACATCAAAAACCAAACTCAACAAATCCTGAGATTTTTACTTGCTTTCTAAAAACATAAAAATATAAAAAATAATCATCTTTCAGCCCTTAGGCTTAATTCATCATACACTTCGAGCCTTCACAACACTATTTCCTTATAGAACGATCAATCCCCCGTATCTTACCTGTACTAAACTACAATGGTTAGGTGCACTGCCTAGGAGAATTATAAAACTTCTTGTGTTTACAATTATCTGCATCAGCTAGGCCTGACCAAGTCAAAACCCACGTTTTAACCATACTAAGGCTTCCCCGCTAAAGTAGGGATTGTGGTACATTTTCCCCTGCGATCCCCTAAAATCGTACCCCCACGATCTCTGGTTCAAGTGCAGAAGCCTGCTCCATCCATTTCATCACCTATAAATTGATTGGCAGGTCATTCAGGTTTGATTACGCTCTCAACACCTACATTTCTCATACTTACGCACTTATTTCAATCACATCCCATACTTACTCTCACGCTAGAGGTGATTCACATGGTCTCACCTTTCGCTTCACTTAATGTAGTGTCTTCATTTGTTTTGTCACATTTTATCTACAGCTTTGGCAGTTCATCCCCCATCACTATACTCTTCGATCACCATCGAAGCCCGGTCTTGCCAAATATTGCACAATCAGTGGCGCCATCCGTGGGACTGCTACAATTAGTACCGTAAAACCGAGTCTATAACCATTAAAACCACTTCACCTACTTTTCCGGCGTGACAAGTGGGAGAGATGATTCACCACCACCGTGTTTCTCGAGGCTAACCCCTTTACCCGGTCAAAATGTGGGCAACTTACCCCCAATAACCGCCTCCACGTTTACCACTAGATCTTCACATGAAACACCACCAACTAACTGAGCATCAACTTTAGGTAACCCTAACCCTGTCATCAGTACAACGTTCGTAGAGGCTAACTACGAAGCACTGGAATCGTTCCTAAGGGACCAAAGGCGACAAGTCCGCAACGAAGAAGTTCGTGCCAAGTTAGAGTACTCTAGTGAGGAGTATGATGAAGAGATAGAAATTGAGCCCAGGCCTACGTGTCCTGTCGAAGCTAACTCTATCCTGCAAATAGGATCTCCACGCATTCGTAAGCCTCGAGGAAGTGTAGTAGGGTTTGAAGAAACGCTGATAAGTGATGGGAGTCGGGTAGAAAGAGAAAATGGAGCCCATGCCTACGTGTCCTGATGAAGCTAATGTAAGTTATCTTATAGCATTTGTAATAACTTCATTTAATGTGTTAAAATTTCAATTTAGTGGCAACAGTATTAAAAATCTAAGTCACCTTATAAACTTTATCTTATAAAACTATGTATATGTACTCCCTCCATCCCTATATAAATGTTCAGTTTGACTTTAGAGTCAAACTAGTTCAACTGTGAACTTATTATTATTTTTTTTATATAATACATGATAAAAAATTATACCATTGAAAAATACATTTAAAAACTCAATCCATCCATATATTTTGCATCAAATACTATATAACACCCAAAAAATAGTTAAGGTTTAAGTTGAATCAGTTTGACTCTGAAAATAATATTTAATATTAATGGCGGTAAAATTGGCGGGTTAATCACCCACTTCTCCTCTTTTTCACATCGAAGAAACCACCCACTGCACAATCCTACCTACATCTTCGCATCAAAGGGTTAACCACTACATGCATCCTCAATATTTAAAAAACTTATTCAACACCTGAATTCCAATAACACAAAATCAAGTTAAATGTTCCATTCTTTTTGGCAAATTCGTACTTTTAGGGGCAGAATTAGGGTTTAAGGTTTGAAGCTTTACACTCAATCTCGTGAGGTAAATATGCTATACTTTTTACTTTATTAAACTCGATTAGTGATATTTGTCAATTAGTGATTAGTTAATTTCTTGTGTCGAATGATGAGGTTAATGTCAAGTGTTAGTGGTTCAATGTCTGATTATTGGACATTTGTGTTGTATGTTTGTACTTGTTTTTGTTTAGTTTAACAAGATTGTTGCATTAAAAAAAAGGAATCGAAAAAGTGATGTTTTGTAGTATGTGGATTATTTATTTTGTCCTTGTACATGTTATCATAAAAAAAAAAACCTATATGTTTGGATTTGCACATGTGTAGTTGAATGTCAGTAGCAAAAAATAGATAGTTTCATAACCAAATGATAGTTTTATAACAAGAGTCTGCAGTCTGTTCATAGACTTGGAGGGGTTGCAATTTGTTCGTTCGGTGAATCATGTTTTAGGCCAATTAGTACTTAACAAAGACACATGGAAAAAGGAGTCGACAGAAGTTCATCGTCAAAGACTTGGAGTTGGTAAGAATTATATTTAATTATTGTATTAACCAAATGTTCCAACCTCTAAAGCTTATATCATCTACACGAGTAATATGTCTCAACTATTGTTTCAACAGGCAAAAAAATAGCGTGAAATGATTGTTGATGGCACTATATATATAGGAGGACAAGATCCACTTACAGGGGTGCTGGGACCAGACCACCCGGGCCGAAGCAGGGCAAAATCATCTGTTGTTGGAATAAAGAAGGGATTAGGAAATGGGGTGTGAGGAAGCGTAAGGTAGTAGTTGAAAATTTAGATGCCCTGGTGAAGAAAGTAACAGAGAATGTGTTGGCCACCATACCCATATTACAACCAGACTCTGGGACATGCCAGCTAGTTCAATCTACTTGTGCTTGAGGTGGATCATTTGATGAATTTAATGAAATCGAGGTAATTTTATACATGTAAATATTTTGTTTGCTGCAAAACACTACTGCGAGCTTTTAGTTTGCTGTCTACAAAAATTGTGCGGTCAAATGTACTAGTTCCAGTCTGCTGCAACACCTTCTGTTGTCAATTTTTAGGTTGATGTCTGCAAATATGGTGCAATATCTCTGCTGTCAATTTTTTAGTTTGTATGGGTCATGTGTTTAGTGTGTCTCTTAGCTCATTCTTATGTTGGCAATGCTCCATTTGTTTGTTTGATTGTTTTTGTCACTTAGCTTGTGGGTTAAAGGCTTATTTTGTTGATTGTAAATTTGTAGTATGGATGCTAAATGAATGTAAATTTGCCTACGGTAATATGAAGCTTCTAAAGTTCTAATGGTATATTTGATATTTGACTTGGTATTTGCCTAATGAGTACTAACCAAGTCACTTATTGTATTACATGTTTGCTATATGCAAATCTGCTAATGAGCCTACTTTCTACAGCTAAAGCTAATAGTTTACAAGTTGGTTTAGGATAGTACTTTTAGTGCTCAACATAGGTTACTATTCTGTAACTTAATCATCGAGTTGGGTTATATATGCTGTGATGAACTGGATACTTATGGTACATTTTACAATAAAGGGTATTTTTGAAATGTTTATGTATGCTGTGTCTGTGATGAACAGAAATTAACTTTTTTGTTTAAATTTTCATTATCATATTTTATTATTACTTTACTATAAGTCTTTACCCAAAAAATATTACCATAAGTCTATAATATAATAAAGTTTTATTAGTCATTTGGTATTTTTCTATAAAATGGGCCGTTTGACCCGCGACCGTTTTAATTTGTACCTGTTTTAACCGTGTCTGTTTGATCCGAATTTTAATTTTGCCCATTTGAACCGTACTCATTGCATTGACAATGGAAGCGTATAATATTTTAACTTAACACTATTCTTGTTTAGGGCTTTTGACAACTCATTCAAGTGGACTATGCTAGAGGTAAATAAATCATCTACTATTTGCGTATATCCTAGTTTTTTAATATATATACATATAATATATAATGTATAGTTATTATTTGATCATAGTGTAACCAACAAGTGGATTTGCGGGAATGCGGCTACTATGTGATGAAGTTTGTTTTTGAAACTTTGTATATAAAACAAAAAATCTTCCCGGATCAGGTAAATGTTATACACTTTGTTTATTTGCAATTTAATGAAATCACTTATGTGAAATTGTTAACGTTTTATCTTATTATGTTTATAGCTTCATGACTCTACAAGAGCTTTAAAGGAAGATGAGTTGGACAGGTGGGTACTCAGTGGGGGAGCAAAGTTTTTCGTGGATTATTGCAATGACGATTAGGCCAAGTTGCTGCTGTTGGTGATCAAATACTTGGTATTTTAGTTGTTTTCTTAGTGTGTAGTTTGAAGGTTTTAGTTGCGTGTGTTAGGTATTCGTCTTCAATCAAGTAGGATGTTTCGTAGAAGTTCGTGCGGATCTTTTGTTTGTTGATGTCTTGTGTCTCTTTGTATGGCTAGACCATTTTGTTTATTGTAATATGTTGCTTTTTAAATGAAATTGTTGGATTGCTTTTTCATTTTTGTATTGTAGTTGTTTAATGATGTACTACGTAATTAATTCTCTAAGCATTATTGTTCTGTTGGTAATACCAATTGTCAAATATAAACCCAAACACCAATTGTCAAATATAAGCCGATTTTAAGGAACACTCGAAAAGACAAAAGAAACCCATTTTAAGGTCAAATTGAAAGTTAAAATAAAATCCATTTTAAAGAACGGGTAAAAGTAACCGTACTTTAAAAATTTCTTTTTAGGAACGGTTAAAAAACCGAACTAAAAAAGAGCAAACTTTTTGGAACGCTGTTTGTTAAGACGGTTCAAAAACCGATCCTAAAAATCTTTTTAGCCGAACCAAATAATCCTTTTTCCACTAGTGGTTGTAACTAATACACTATATGAACTAACAATACTAACTTATACTAACAGTTGTAACTAATACACTAGCAGTATTAACTTCAAGCAGTCTTATCTTTCACATAATATATGTTTCCCACCCTTTGAAACAACTTGATCCGCATAATTTAATTCACCACACTCCTCCTTGCCCCAATGACATTCTTGTACCCAACTAAAAGCAGATTCCGCTCGATTCCGCTCTTCCACAGAAAGTTCAACATCAATTTTTGCAACATTTTTCATACTTTCAACCATTTCTGCAATATCAAGTGAATCATAACATACCATCAATATACACGTTTCAACAGATTACTGATTAGTTATTAAACTTGAGCCTATTTAATTAATAACTGCGAGCTCGGGGTGTTTCAACTCATTATCTCCTTATGAATGGATCAATTGGGGTTAAGTTTTAAGCCAAAAACTTGCGGAAAAGAAGTCATTTTTACCTACGGATGGGTCAATCAGGGTTATGTTTTATCTCTAACATGCAGCATAAAAACATAGGCTAACAAGAAAACTAGTCAAATGCCACGAAAATGAAATTTTGTATTCAGTCTATTAAAAAAAAGTATATTCTCACAGATATTATATAATTTAGACTATATGTCAACTGGATCATCTACCCGACTCAACCCTGTTTCACTACCTTAATCCATAAGAGTTTATAAAGTACAGCTTGACTAAATAATCACTTAAAATTTGACTCTAGCCTGTAAAAGTAAATAATCACTTAGTTTAGACTTCTATTTTTCATCCCAACAACTCAGATAACACAACAACCTTGATATATTAATAACCCTTGCTCCTTCTCACGTCACACTTTATTTTAGGCATAAACTTTTACAATCCGAATAGTTCAGACTTCTAAAATTACACAAAAAATAAAGTCAAGGTCATACCAGTTGGGATTTATCGGGTTATCCGGCCCCCTGAATATGAGCTGTTGATACAAAAGTTGGGAGTTCCTTATTTGGGTTCCTGTTCTCGAACCAATCAGATCTTAATGCTTGAGACCTGCGCACTAAGAAAGTAAACAAACACTGTTAGGCTTATCGTGGGATTGTCTCCCACGATTATCCTCCGGCGTGAGAGTAAGTAATCGGTTTTAGGGTTGTATCGAAGAGGTAGGGTTGTAAGTCGTACCTTTAATGAGAATTCTAATATTCTTTATATAGGCACAAAATCCTTATAGATTTCGTGTTCCTCACTCTTCGGCGTATCATGCCTATCCGGTCTATGGATCTTTATCCCATAAATAAGAGATCTTTATCTAGACCATAATGTATTTGGGTTTGGGCTTTCGTGAGCCCAAACCGTTAGCATGGTAGCCCAATTCATTGTTATGATAGCCCACTCGTGGTGAGCTTGGGTATTAGTAACGTTTATTATTCGGGTTCGTGACCCCGAATATAGACTATACGTCATCATGTCCCCCAGTCTAGTGTGCGCGAGTTGTAGCTACGTATACTAGACTAATACTATCAGCGGTAAGCGTGGCGGGGAAAAATACAAATATCTACCGCCTAAAGTTTGGACCATGTATCTAGTCCAAAAAGGTCTCAACAATATCTCGGGGAATGGGTAGGTTATCCACGTATCCTTCGGAAAACGTGAAAAAGTGCTTGTACCCCATGGTATTCTAGCCACACAATTAAGTTAGTGGGATCCACGTGGCAATCATTTTAGGTTTTGGTAACCCTATATAAACTTCCGCCTTCTTTTCACTGTGAGTACCACAGTGAAAATTCCGCCATTGTTAATTCCTTTCGTAGCTTTTTCAGAAATCAACTACTTGATTAGGTAATAGAGAGTGCGCCATTAGTAACAGTGGTTCTTCAACTATCTGAGATTGCTTCTGTTATAACCAAGGATGAACTACGTCAGTTCTCCTCGGATTATTATATCCCATTGGCACTGCATCCAGAAGTTCCGGATGCGGATGCATGTATAGCAGACTTCCCCGAAGGGAAGGTGGGGGTATAATCACGGTTTTTCAAAATCGCCAACCAGCATGTCCCTATTTCGCTTTTCCTTTCCGATGTTCTAGGTTTCTATCGTCTTCATATTTCGCAGCTGTACTGCATAGGTGTAGCAAAAATAACCAATTTTGAAGTGAATTGTCGCCTGTTGGCGATTAACCCTACCATTCACTTATTCCGCACCTTTTACCACACGTCGTGGTCAAATGGGTGGGTATCTTTTTCCAGGCGTGCAGGGCGCTTGTAGTGCTATACTGAAAAGATAGATGCCCTAAGGAATTGGAGGGAAAAATTCTTTTGGGTTGATAAGTTCTTTTTCCCATGGGAATTTGGGTTCTATACCCAAAGGTCTTTACCGAAGGATGAGCGCCCACTCCCTGGTTCCTATAGCGCGGCGGATGCGGATACCATAGATACCAACCGCATCCCTATTAGTGCGTATCCTGAAGAGTTCCTGGTGCATATGGGCATCAGTCGTAACTACTTCCAACCGGAGACGGAAGTGCCAACTTTCTTGTACGAAGATGGGCGGGGTGGGTACGTGTCCTTCATTTTGTTCTTCTTGATATTGTAAGCGCTCCCTTCTTTGTATTAATTTTCTAATCATTGTCTGTTGTGTATGTTTTGCTGCACAGAGATGGACCTGTTTGCTATAGTGCACTTGGAGAAGCCCAAGTTGGTGACGGTAGGAGTGCGCCCATTGAGGGAAGGTGAGGTGCCAGTTATGGAAGCTATGGCAGGGCGCTCTATGGAGCTGGGTCAAGGGGGCCTGAAGATTCTCCCCAACCGGCCTTACAAGTGACTCCAGTGCAGAGTGTTCCCCAATCTAGGGAACAGTCTTCAGTGGCTTTTGAATCACACTCTAAGTCATCAGATAGTGTGCGCATCCTTGAGCTAGAGGGGACTAGCCAAGGTGTCAAGCGTAAAGAAGCGTCTGGTGGTTATGGTGCTGGCACCTCTAAGAGGAGATGCCACCTGATTTCTGAAGAAGAATCATCCGCAGAGGAGGATGCGTCCACCACTGACGTGGACAAAGATATTCCCAAGTCTCCTCCCCTTATGTAAGTAATGTAGTTTATGCTTCTTATTGCTTCAATTTTTTTATTATCTGAAAATTTGAACCGTTTGTTGTATGCGTGCAGTGTTGAAGATGTTGCGGGTGTTGCTAGTTCTGCGCAAAAGTCGCCCTTTGTGCCTTCTGACGATTTTTCACAGAAGGGTGATGAGACTGAGCCAAGGGCGCTGGGTAGCGTGCCCATTAGTTCCTTGGTGAAGGAGGTAAGCCTTGCCGCTGCTCAGCAGACTGAGTTGGTTGCTCAGTTGAAGGCTAGTTATTCTGGTGAGAGCAGCCGTCTTGTGTAGAAGGATGAAGAAATTACACTTCTGAGGGTGCAGCTGGCTAGTGCGCGGGCGGAAGTGGAGTCAACCACTGTGTACTCCAGGAGGCTTGTAGATGAGAGACTGGCCTTGTTGGCTGAGGTGAAGCGCGAGCGCGCTGCTGCTGAACAGCACAGAACGAACTGCGCTTGGGGTTTAAAGTACCTGCAAGAGAACAGAGGCAGGCACTTCGCGCAGCTTGATGAGTTCCGCTAGCGTGTGGAGGGGGATCTGGAGGTGCAGGAGAGCAAGCTGCGCAAGTTGAGTATTGAGTATGATGAGGAGCTATACCCTCATCTAGTGTCCGTTGTTGCTGAGCGCAAGTATTTATTTCTTTTTAATTTCCTTTTTTTTGCGCTTAAGTCCTTTGTTATCTTCTGACGCATGCGTTTTTATATTCATGGGTGGTTGATCGGTCACGGTCTTCGATTGGCTACCATGGGCACGCTGGAGTTCCAGGAGGTTGTAGAGGCCTTTGGGAAGGTTGTGGAGTGCGCCATGGCTCGTGGCAAGGCTCAGGCTATGGAGGAGCTGGATGAGAGCAAGATGCTGACAGTGCCGCTCGCGGAAGTGCCAGGTTATAAGGCTAATGCTTATGCGGAGCTCGTTGCTGCTATGGAGAAAATGAGGGTATTTGATTTCCCCCATATTGCCTGGCTAGAGCGTGATCAAGATTACCCTATCGGCGTTATTATGCAAGGGCTGACTCTGGCGAGGTATATAGTTGAAGGTGCGAAGGCACAGCCTGACTTCTTTTTGAAGCCGGATGAGTCATAGCTGCAAGTGCCCATTTTTGCTCGCCCCCGCGACATGCTGAATCCTTTCGTCCTTGAGAAGGAGATACCTCTCAAGAAGTCCTTGGAGGCCCATATTACAAGGCTTGCATGCAAGAAGGGCGTGAAAGGGAAAGCCATTTTATGCGGTGTTGGTGCTGCCCATCTTCCTAAGTCTGACGGAATTCCTGTCAGTGTGCTGACGGTGTCGCAGGAAAATAGTAGCCTATTGAGAAGGCTGGGTGAGGTCGGGTAGTTGGTGTCTACGGCTAGTAGCTCAGGGCATAAACGTGCTCGTAGCATGTAGTTTTATATGGATTTTTGTATATGTAACTTGTATAAACTCATGGTTCTTATGAATAATATTTAACTTTTTTGTACGTCTTGTTTGTATCATTTTGTACTTAGATTATTTGTCTTTTCGTGAAAGACTTGCCAAGAGTCAAAATTAAAACGTACGTAGGAAAATATGTATTAAGTCTATAACTTAATAAATATATGTGAATAAAAGATTCATAAGTGTATCGATAGACTTGCAGCGTGCTACAAATACTATATTAATTGACCAAGGGTCTTGGCTCGTAATTTGCTAAATGTCCACAGTGTACGTTATTTTGCGTATCCTTCGTGGGATGCGCATTAAACTTACTTCAACGTCTTGAAAGTAAGGTGTTTAGCAAGGATGCGTGATACAGTGTTGATGGGTTTGCAACCCTCTTACTCAACGAGTTATTTAGTAGGTTTACTCATCCTTTCTGCCATCGTGGGTCTTAGTTAGTGCATGCACGCCGTGTAGGCAAAATATAAAGTAACAATATTGAGACATAATTAAAAAATGTAAGCAATAAAGTTAAATGTGTTATGGAGTTAGCTAGAAACCACAACGTTGTATTTATACTTGCAAGTTTTTTAAAATAAAAGAAACAATTCCCTAATAAAAAGAAAATTCAAGTACACGGACATTTATTAGGCACGTACTAAAGTGCAGAGTTGTCTGTGCATGGGCCGTAGCCTGTCCTAAAGATAGCATCTCTTGAGATTGCAGGTGTTCCAAGTGCGTGCTAGCTCATGGCCTTCCATATCACGCAACTTGTATGCGTCGTTGCCTAGTGCTTCTGTGACCTCATAGGGTCCTTCACATTTGGGTCCAAGCTTGCCCGTGTCTTCTGCGTGGCTTGCATCATTGGCACAATATACAAAGTCTCCTGGCCTGAAAGAAGTGTTCCTGACTTTTGCATCATAATACTTCTTCATCTTTGATTTAGCCTTTGCTTCACGTATAGCTGCACGTTCGCGCCTTCTTTCAACAGATCCAAGTCTGCGTCGCTCGTCATCATTAGTTGTGATATTGACTTCCGCCGTGCAGATAGTTGGCATTCCAATCTCGGCCGGTATAACAGCTTATGTCCCATAGACAAGAGAGAATGGTGTATCACCAGTGCTGGTTTTGGTTGTCGTGCGGTGCGCCCATAAAACATCCGGCAACTCATCCACCCCCCTTCCTTTATGTTTGTCAAGGCGCGCTTTTAGTCCTTCGCCCAGACTACGATTCGCGCGTTCAACCAAACCATTGGTTTGTGGGTGCTTAATTGACGCAAAGTTTTGTGTAATGTTTAATTGCGTGCACCAGTCTTTGAACAGGTTGTCACAGAATTGTTTTCCGTTGTCCGAAATAATTTCTCCAAGTAGCCCAAAGCGACATACGATGTTGTCCCAAACGAAGCATTTGACTTGGTTGCCTGTGATACTTGCCACTGCTTTTGCTTCAATCCACTTGGTGAAATAATCTATGGCCACTATGAGGAATTTTAGCCCCCCCCCCCCCCCCCCCGCTGCAGCTGGAAAGGGGCCTGCAATGTCAATACCCCATTTATAGAATGGCCATGGTGAGGTGATGGGTGTCAGCTCATGTTGTGGTCGGCGCTGGATAGGACTGTGGACTTGACAGTCGCTGCATCTCTTTATCATGTCTCGCGCGTCGCGGTGCATAGTAGGCCAATAGTATCCTGACCGTAAGGCTCGCGCCACAACGGACCGTGGTCCTGAGTGCATGCTGCATGACCCGGCGTGGATCTCTCGGAGTATGTAGTCTGCCTGAAGAGGTCCAACGCACCGAAGCCATGGTTTTAGGAATGAACGTCGATATAGGATACCATCCCGAAGTTCGAACCTATGCGCTGTGCGCCATATCCGTCAAGCGTCTTTCTGTTCTTGGGGTAATATTCCCTTGCTTATGAATTCTATGATAGGTGTTATCCAAGTAGGATTTTCTTCTTCTATCACTGTTGATATTTCCATCTCGGAGATAGACTTATTCTTCAAGGTTTCTACCAATACCTGTTTTGACAGGTGCGCAAAGCTTGTAGATGCAATCTTACTCAGCGCATCTGCTTTTCTGTTTTCTCCTCTAGGAACTTGTTTGATGGTGAACCTGTCAAAATTCTGGATTAAGGATTTGGTCTTGTCGAGGTATTGGATCATGTGTTCCTCCTTAGCCACATATTCGCCTAATACGTGATTGGCTACTAATCTAGAATCGACTTTTGCCTCTAGGTTGCGTACACCCATTTGAGTTGCTATACGTAATCCAGCAAGTAGGGCCTCATATTCTGCCTCATTATTTGTGGCTGTGAATTCAAAACGCAGTGCGTAGGTGAATTCCATTCCATCTAGGCTAGTGAGGATAAGGCCTGCGCCTGACCCATCCACGCACGAAGATCCGTCCGTGAAAAGAACCCATGGTTCTTGTAGGGTTACCTTGCTCTTTGAAGGTGGAGTATCGGTATCTGGCTTCTCAATGGTGAAGTCTGTCAATATCTGTCCTTTAATCACAGTGCGTGGTCTATAAGAAATGTTATGCTCGCTCAATAACACGCTCCATTTTTGTAGCCGTCCCGATGCGTCAGGTTTAGAGATAACTTGCTTGATAGGTTGGTCCGTGATTACAGCTATCGGGTGTGCCTGAAAGTATCTGCGCAACATTTTAGCTGCGAATACTAAAGCTAGGACCAGCTTTTTCATAACAGTATAGTTAGTCTTTGTCTTCTTGAGTGCTTTGCTTACAAAGTATATGGGTGTTTGAACGGAGTTCCTATCTGTCAATAGCACCGCGCTGACTGCTCCATGAGTTGCAGATAAATACATGATCAATTCTTCCCCTGGTAGGGGTGCGACAAGTTTGGGAAGTGCTGCTATATGTTGCTTAAGCTATTGAAAAGCTTCTTCCGCTTCCGTAGTCCAACCAAAGTCTCCCTTTTTTGTGCACTTTATGAGTGTCTTAAAGAGAGGGAGTGACTTATCTGCTGACTTGGACAAGAATCGATTTAGTCCAGCTAATTTTCCTTTTAATGACTGGACTTCTTTCACCGTGCGTGGTGAAGGGAGTTCAATGACAGCTTTTGTCTTTTCTAGGCAGGGCTTAATGCCATCAAGTTCTATCAAATACCCAAGAAACATACCCTCGGTAGCGCCAAAGGTACACTTCTTGGGATTTAACTTCATGTTGATCCTTTTCAGTGTTTTGAATGTTTCCTTAATGTCACGCACCAATTCTTCTTCAGTATGACTCTTGATAACAAGGTCATCGACATAAACTTCCAGGTTGCGACCTACTTGCTTTTCAAATGCATTGTCCACCAAACGCTGATATGTTGCTCCCGTATTCTTTAGACCAAAAGGAATTTTTGTATAGCAATAGACCCCTTGACTTGTGTGGAAGGCTGTTTTCTCTTCGTCTTCCTCAGCCATCTGAATTTGATGGTACCCTTTGTATGCATCTAGGAAACATTTAAAGCGGTATCCACACAGAGATTCTACCTTCCAGTCTATCTCTAGTAGAGGGTAACAATCCTGTGGACATGCTTTATTAAGATCAGTGAAGTCCACACACATTCTCCAACTGCCATTGCTCTTCTTTACCATTACTGGGTTGGAAAGCCAGTCATGGTAGTAGACCTCGCGCATGATGCCGCGTCTACAAGTTTGTGTACTTCTTCTAGAATAGCTTTTGCACGATCTGGAGCTTGGCCGCGCTTTTTCTGTCGTATTAGAGGATATCCTTGTCGGATTTGTAGCTTGTGCTCCGTGATGGATCGTGGTACCCCTGTCATGTGCTTTAGTTCCCATGCAAAGATATCTAAGTTCTTTTGTAGGAGTGTGTACACAGCTGCTTTGCCTTTGTCACACAGCGACCCTCCAATTGATACTTGTTGATCTGGGTAGTCAGGGAGAATTGCAACCTTTAAGTTTGACACTTTGGCTGCGCACTGTTCTGGAATATTCTCCTTTTCGCTCGTCACCGTATTGCATTCTTTAGGTGACACAACGGTATTGTAAAGGGTCACTATACCTCCATCTACTGGGAATTTAAGCATCCCATGCGCTGTGGATGGTACAGCGCGCATGGATGATATTCCAGGTCTTCCAATGATGCCATTGTATGGCGAGGGAGATTTGATTACCATGAAGTTCATCCAAGCTGTTGTAGAGTGCTGCTCATTACCAACGACCACAAGTATGCGTAATTGCCCCATGGGCCATATCTTCTCTCCTGTGAAGCCTATCAACGACGTCGTGGTCGGAATTAACTGACTTTGTATCTCAGGTCGCAGCCTCTTGAAACAATGTTCGTACATAATATTTGCGGATGCTCCTCCATCGACATACATGCGGTGGATATCGTGACCCCTTGTATGTATTTCAATGGTGAGCGGCTCTACTATTGCGTTGTCCGCAGCAAGAGCGGGGAAGGAGATTTCATTCTTAGAAGAGAACTTTTGGCTGACTTTTTGCCTCCTCTTTCGCTGCCATGACTGTATCATGTAGATGGTGTCGGCCTTGTCTTTGGGTGTCTCCTTTTTACCTTCATTCTTCTATTTGTCCTTTCCTTCTTTGATATTCTTAACGAGGTGATCCGTTCTACCCTCTTTTACTAACTTGTCGATTAGTTGTCGTAGTTGGACACACTCGTTGGTGGTATGGCCCTTTTGTCCATGGTATTCGCAGTATCTATTCCCTACGCGTCAATCCTCTGGGGTGCGCATTGGTGGAGGTTTCGGGAAGTTTGCACCTTCTGTAACAAATATCTCCCTCGGAGTCTTCGTGAGGGGAGTGTATTTGTCATTATCTCGTCCGCTTCCTTGACTGCGATAATTCTTGCTGCGGTTGCTACTCTGGTCATTGGATTGTCTCCTAGGCTGTTCTTGTGGTCTATAATTTGAGTATCCTTTTTTGCTATCCGCAGCAGCTACTTCTCCTTGGATAAAGGACCTTGTGCGCTTCATTAGTTCATCAAAGGTTTGGGGAACCTTATTATTTAATTTCCTAATGAGCTCTGGGTTATTAATCCCATTCATGAACCCTGAGATTTTTAGCACTTCAGGACACGCCTTGACGTGTATACATTCATCCTTAAAGCGCTCCACGTAAGCACTTGTTGATTCCCCTTGGCGCTGTTTTACTCTGGCTAGTTCAACAGGGTTCTTGGCGCACTTCTTTCTTTGAGTGAAGTTCAAATGGAATGCTTTTCGCAACTCTTCAAACCCGTTTATGCTTCTTCATGGAAGCTTGTTGAACCAAGTTCGCGCATTCCCTACCAAGGTAGAGTTAAACATATGGCACCACACAGGTTGTGGCCAGTTTTCGATAGCAGTAGCGGATTCGAAAATTTTTAGGTGATCATCAGGATCACCCGTCCCGTCATATGTTTTTATATTGGCGGGCATGCACCTTCTCTTATTATCCGAATAATCGCTGATGCCCTGTGTGAATGCGTCTACCTTTTGGCGGCACCAAGGAAGAGATATATCTTCATCTTCTTCCTCGTGATGTATTCCTCTGGACTTCCAGTGTCCTGTTTCTTTGTCCTCGTTGTCCGAGAAGTCACTTGAGGAAGAGTTCCCCCTTTTGCGACGCTTGCGCCGTTTTTCCTTGGAGTCCGAGCTTGAGGGGCTTTCACTTGGGGAAATTCGTCTCCCCAGTCTATCATGAATTCTTCTACTTCCAGACCTTGAAGAGCTCTCACTCGGTGAGCGTTGCCATCCATGTCTATCTTGCATCCTGCGATTACCAAGTCTAGCGTGGACATTGGTACGCCTCTCATTGTCTTCGTATTCCTCTGAGTATTGAGAATCAGATGTTGTACCAAGTCTATCATGGACATTGGTACGCCTCTCATTGTTTTCGCGCCCCCCCCCCCCCTTTTGGTAGCGCGATGGGGATGTTTCGTATTCTGGGTTAAAGTTAAGCCGGGCTTGCAGGCTCTGACTTGACCTTCTCCTTGCTTCCTCTTGCATGAGGTTGGTTAAAGTTCCGTAATTTTGAGATACAAAATTACTTAGCGTTAACTCAGGCGCGTCCTCTCCCAGCGCAAGGATATCTGCTTCCACATTGGGTCCCCTATCTCGATTAGGCACGCCTGGCGGCACAGTGTTGTCCACAATGGGTGTCGTTCGATGGGGAGTAGTGAAGAGAGTGCGTTGAAGTTTTTCAGTGCTTGGAACCACCGTGGTGGTCTGGGTACTCCCTGTGGGCAGTTCTACCGTTAGGAGAATTAAGGTTGGGCCCGATTCTTGGTGACCAGGCGCATTGGTTGTTCCAGAGGCCTGCCTAGAGGTCGAATCTTGATGGTTACTCCTCTGGGGGTCACCACGTGTTTTTTCCACCTGCGGAGTCCGCTGGCTTGAGTTTTTGTGTTTCGTCATTCTAGTTCTTAGTGTAGGGTCCCACGGATGGCGCCACTTGTTGATACAAAAGTTGGGCGTTCCTTATTTGGGTTCCTGTTCTCGTACCAATCAGATCTTAATGCTTGAGACCTGCGCACTAAGAAAGCAAACAAACACCGTTAGGCTTATCGTGGGATTGTCTCCCATGATTATCCTCCGGCGTGAGAGTAAGTAATCGGTTTTAGGGTTGTATCGAAGAGTTAGGGTTGTAAGTCGTACCTTTAATGAGAATTTTAATATTCTTTATATAGGCACGAAATCCTTATAGATTTCGTGTTCCTCACTCTTCGGCGTATCATGCCTATCCGGTCTATGGATCTTTATCCCATAAATAAGAGATCTTTATCTAGACCATAATGTATTTGTGTTTGGGCTTTCGTGAGCCCAAACCATTAGCATGGTAGCCCAATTCATTGTTATGATAGCCCACTCGTGGTGAGCTTGGGTATTAATAACGTTTATTATTCGGGTTCATGACCCGAATATAGACTATACGTCATCATGAGCCCACAATTCTTAGCATGATGCTTAGATGAAAAGAAGTCTGTGTAGTCCCCTATAGCAACAGGAAGAAGCATCTCTATCTCATCCAGGAGCAATATGCGTTGAATAAGCTTTACTACCACAAAATGTAGTAAAATGTGCATCATATAAGTCTCTTACCATAGGCAAAAGTGCCTTCTGCCTCAAACTTGCATTGTTTTGTAAAGCGGGTTTATCAGCTACAACCAGAAATAGCAGAATAGAAGCATATTTTAATAGCAACTTGGTAAACAAATTAATTAAACAAGGTGCCCTTGAGCCGAATTGTCATATCACAAATAACAGGCAGAAAATTTATATATGCAAGTGAAAAAAGATAGATTTAATGACATATCCTACATGATAATAGCTTTTGCAGTGTAGAGCGAGCTTCCTTCCATACTGGTCTTCCTAATTCCAGAAACTTGTTAAAATTTGACTGCAGTCAAAATAACATTTAAAGGACATGTTAAGAATTGTTGTCGTTATTTTGCTTCAAAAGTATTCAGACTTTTATTTGTCACCGCAATTAACATAAGACTTAAGTTCAATGATATCCACGAAGCAGGTACTGGCTACATATTGCGTAAGCTAAGTCTACTTAACCGGATCACTGTTATGTAGATTGTAAAGTCCCCACATTATTGCCTAATCAGAGAAACTGAAGACCTTATTCCAGTAAGATACAACGATTAAAAATATGTCATCTTTTGTGAAAAAAACACAACTTATGTCACCACCTGATAGATGTTAACACAAAACGATAACAATGATTATCTTTAGCATTCTCTAGATGCTAGGGGTGAGCGCCGTTCCGGAACTGCATGGAACCGAACCGGAACCGCAAGAACCGAGAACCGAAAAACAGATGGCCAAGGAACCGAGAACCAGACCGAGTAACATGTCTCGGTTCTGGTTCGGTTCTCGGTTTGGTTCGCTTCCTTGCGGGTCTAACCGATTGGAACCGAAATTTGTAGATCTTGAATTTGAATTTGTGAAAAAAAAAACTTCATGAATAATGTAAACACGATCGGAAACCGGAAGCGAACATTATGTGCTAAAAAACTGGTAATTAATGTAAGCATGATGCCTTTATTTGATTAAGTTCATATGTGCTAAAAAACTTCATGAATAAAGATCTTAAGTTAATGATACGAAACTGCTTGCATTTTACATTATCATGCAAACATGACACAAAGATATGATGAAGAACTGGTCCTGAACTAGATCTTTTCATATGATAAGCACTTTAATAAATAATCCCCATAGGCAAACTTAAATTATATATGAACACAGATTAGAAAATAACCCCTTAAATAAGCACAAAGAGCTAATCACATCATGATCTAACACCATAAAGGTCAATATAATACAATACTATGGGAGACTGCCTATCGTAAAAGTTGGTCATTAATTCATTTCCTGTAACCGACTAATATTGGAAAGGAAAACACTTTCAATTGTAAGAAAATATATTACAAAGTACTCCGTATTACATTACGTATCACTGGTACCATCAAATGGTACCTAATACGAGAGTCTGAGAGTAACTAAATATCTTTAGTGGTAAACTTAAAATATGAAAACATATATATACATATACATATATATATATATATATATATATATATATATATATATATATATATATATATATATATATATATATATATATATATATCTATATATATATATATCTATATATATATATATATATATATATATATATATATATATATATATATATATATATATATATATGTATGTATGTATATATATATATATATATATATATATATATATATATATATATATATATATGTATATATATAGGGGAGGGTTAATGTGAGATCAAACTTAAAGTTGTAAAAATAAGATCTAGTATAAACAACCACTAAAACCATTTTATAAATAACCATATTAGTAATAATACACGAAAAACAAAAGTATTAATACGAATTAACATTTTAGCAACTAATAACCAACTGATACATGAGTTTGGATTATTGATACACAACTATAAATTTATTTGTCGAATCAAAGTGTATCACCTTAACATGATACATTACATGTCGAATCAAAGTGTATCACCTTGATTTCGTCAATTTAAAAAAGAAAATCATCGGTACTTTAACAATTTTAGTTGTACTCAATAAAAAATTTAATTTTATTTTAATGAGGGTGTCACTTGTCAGATTTTTATTTAGATCTTATTTTTACAACTTTAAGATTGATCTTATTTGATCTAGATTCTATATATATATATATATATATATATATATATATATATATATATATATTTGAAATGATGAGAAATTTATTAACAACTAGGCTCCGAGGAGGAAAGCTAAAAAGATATGGAATTTTATTAACTAATCAGACTCAAATTTGGCAACAAGTTTGGAAGCAAGAACATACCTAAATTCTTCACACAGACATGGAGTATCGTCTACAAATAATTGATCCGCAATTAACTCAACCAATCATTTTACAGAGACAATTTGTTTTCGTGATACTTCATGGTAAGAAAGGTTCCCAATATTCCCAAGGGCGACTCTTGGATATTTGTTTTCATGAGAACTTTGAAGATCATATATACTTATGTATTCATATGTAACCTACCGTGACACGTGGCGACTGAGAAACCGTTAGAGTAGCTAGAATAACTTCAATAACTAGATTTTGAACCTGCATTCGAGTTTTAAACCATTGACGATGTTAGTATACTAACAAAAAGTTAATAATCAGACAAAATTGTGTGACAGAAGAGTCAAGTACCATAAGTTCAGCATGGGTTCTGCTTGTTGCTAGATCCCATAATACGCATCCATGCTCTTCCCAAGAATCATCCATGACTTATGAAGGAAGAAACCTGAACTTCTGGCATCTTGTGTCTACATTTTATCCATCTGATCCCATTTAATAAAGTATAAATATAAATAAATAAAAAACAGTTAGATGGAGCGAATATTTTCAATGGATTTGTATATCCAGAATGCCATTTTTTATACTTTTCATAGCATAAATTTTAAAGGAATAACACATTAGGGAATGGAATTTTCATTGGACATATCAGACCTCATAGAGTCGTCATAAGTCACAGCGACCAATAATCAGCAATAAACATCCATAAGACCTTATAGACCTCATATAGCCGTCATCAGACCTCATAAAAAACATCTGTCAACATCCAGTAATCCCTTCCCTAAGCTTCAACTGCAAAAAAGCATAACTTCCATTAAAGAGAAATAAACTAATGTAAAAAATACTCACAGTTGTCCAAGTATAAAACCAGTAATTAGCAATAATATTTCAATTAAAAGTTGTATCAATTCGGACCCCTCAATAGCAATTCCTTAGAAACCCGTCATCATAAACTCATTAATCACACTTAGGTAGCCTCAAATAATCCAATGTTAAAATATAACAAAACCAAACACACTTGGTCAAGTTTAAGCTATTCCAAAAACCCCTAAATCAAACAAAGGAATGTGTGTCTTTCTTCGATGTCACGAAAGCTTTTATATAAAAGATTCAAACTTGAAGCTAAATTCATAATTGAGTATCATGGAACTGGAATTTAATATTTTTTTATAACAAATAAAGTTAGTACTACCTTTTTATCAGTTAATATGTGTGATAAAACTTGCAGCCAAAAGTTATTCAAATCTTGTTTCAAATAAATCATAGAAGCTTTTGACACAGAGATAGAATTGAAGTAATAATAAGCAACAATAGGAATACATTCTTCAATGAGATCCTTCAATGTCCACAAGTCACTCATTATTGGCCCTCCACCTCCTGTCAAGATTAACTAAACCACCATCCAATGATGGGTAAGTGACGGTGGCTGAAATTAAATTGGGATGAACATAGCTCTTTTAATCTACTATAGGTTCTCTTTGAATTGTTTGTGCAAGGAAGATAATGAATATACTGGATGGTTAGGGTTTGATAGTAAGTTTAGATCTAAAAGAATGGTGATTGTGTTTTTGGTGGAAGAGTGTTTTGAAGACCAAATGAAATTTATTTCCACCTAAAGGTTTTTAGACGAGTGTGGCTGAATTATTGAAAGGTGGGAGAAGGGATCAAAAAATGTGATTTTGATTTTGGGAAAAATTAGGGCGGGCCGGCGGGATATAATGAAAATATTTGGGGGGAGGACCAAATTTTGGGAAAACTTTTTAAAACTAATTTAAGATATAAATGTGTTACCATATATATGATATTTGGTCACACTGTTCAAGTGTGTGACATATATTTGTCACTTTTAAATGCATTCGTGACTAATGCTTCAAACTTACTTTTTAGTTGTCACACGTTTCAAATTCATATGTGGCTAAATATTAAGCAAAAAATAGCATTCACTTTTAAATAATGTGTGACAAATTTGACTATATGATTTAGCCACGTACACAATTACTTCATGTGACCATATATGGATTTTGGTCACACTCTTCAATTGTGTGACATATATTTGTCACATATGTATATATATAGCGTGACTAATGTTTCAAACTTATTTGTATCTGTCACTTGTTTCAAAATATAAGTTACTAAATAATCAAAAAAAATTTACCAGTTACCTCTAGTCACATAAATATTCAAATGTGTGACAATGAAATTCCGAAATGGTCACACAAGTTAGATCAAGTGTGACTGTTTATTTTATTCTGGTACATTTAGTCACATAAATATCTGACTGTGTGGCCGTTCAAAAAACAACATGTGTGACGAAATCTCAAATTTGTACTAGTGGAATTTGATTGTGTAACACACAGTCGATTAGGGCGTAATTGTTGCCAAATTTGGGGAATTTAAAGATTAGGCTAGGTGATTGTGTATGCATATTTTGTGAGTTTTCAATATGGTCTAGCGGTTTAGAATTTAGAGTCTCCTGTTATTATTAAGTTTTTCAATAATTTGAGGGTATTTTGTGTTTTTGATATTTGGTATCCTTATTTAAGTTTTCAATTTGGTTGATGATGCATGTGTTTGTCAAAGGTTATGCCAGTCCCATGCAGATGCTTCAAAGCCAACATGATGCTCTTTGGGCATGTGACCAAGATATTAGCGAATACCACATATGATTGAGAAACATTTTGGGCTTAGACTTATGTTTATAAGTATTTTATAGCTTTTAAATAATAAGCTCATAAGCTCATTGTTAGTGTTTGGGTTAGCTTATTCTAATTAAAAGGATAAAAAATAATAATAAAAAATACATGTATATTAAAAGTTAGGGATAATGGTTTCTAAATGTATCGAAGTTGCAACTTTTTACTGAGTTGTATATCATTCTTTATTTTTCCTAACAAATGTATCGAAGTTGTTAATCCCACCTATCTTAACACTTGATGAGGTTTTTGGTTAGAATAATTACTTAAATCGTCCTTGTGGTTAGGCCCAAATTGCAAGTTTCGTCCTAACGATCGTTTAGCCAATGATTGTTTGCAACGTTAGTCTTTTATACTAACGGTTATTTCTAATTAACTCAAAATTTGGTTTTCTTAAAAATAATTATTTTCTATGCGGTTTTATACACATTTTTATACATATACACATTTTTATACATGTTTTTACACATGTTTTTCTACACGTTTTTATACACAGTTTTACACACGTTTTTATGCATGTCTTTATACACGTTTTTACACAAGTTTTTATACGCAATTTTACACACGTTTTTATACAGTAAACACATTTTATACACATTTTTATATATGTTTTTATAAACGTTTTTATACACATTTTGTTACATGGTTTTTATACACATTTTTACCACGTTTTGTGTACATTATTATGCATGTCTTTATGTACATTTTTATACGTGGTTTTACGCACGTTTTTATACACATTTTTAAATACGTTTTTATACACGTTTTTGTATGCGGTTTTACACACGTTTTTATACATGGTTTCGTACGCGGTTTTACATACGTTTTTATATACGTTCTTATACACATTTTTATCTACGTTTTTATACATGGTTGTTATACACATTTTTATACACATTTTTACATACGTTTTTACACATCTTTTAAAACCACATGTAAATGTTATAAAGACATGTATAAAAACGTATATGAAAACGTGCATAAGAACGTGTGTAAAACTGTAACACCCCCAAAATTTGGTACAACGGAAGACTTATCAAAGCTTCGAGGTGCTACAGGGACTGGTACACAACACAAGCACAAGAAAATGGAATAGCATTATCCGTTAATTAAAACATTACAACCCAAGTGTTTCAAGTCTACATTTATTCCATAATACGCAAGTAGGCCCAAATTAAAACATAAACATAGGTCCCCAAATTATTTAATTTATTAGAGTCTTAATTGATCCATCAACCATGCCGCTTGCCAAGCCTCCAAACAATAGCTAGCCAAATCAATCAACTCTAGTTACATGAGAAAACATGCTAAAAGGGTCGGCTAACGCTAGTGAGTTCATAGGTTTTCACAAAGCATAACATTTGGACCAAATAATATATTTTTGCTACACTGGACTAAGTCTAAAAAATCAAGCCAATAAACGTGCACAAGGAGCACCAAGTCAAAAGCAATACGCACGAAAGCGCCAAGCAATAATCAATACACACAGGAGCGCCTAATAGCAGTTAATACGCACAGGAGCGCCAAGTAATAACCTAGCCAGCCTAAGTAGCAATTTCATCACAAAACACCCTTGGTCCATTCAAAACAGTTTTGCATGTTTTCTCATCCAAAGTTTTCAATAAAAGCGGTATAACTGTAAAAGTTGGGGCTATGAAACTCACCTCAGTCCAGTAATGCGATATCACAACAATATTGGGGCAGAATAGCACAAAAATGCAAACCGTAGTACAGCACAACAACGCAAGGTTAGTATAGCACCACAGTAACTAGTATATCACGGCACAACGGACTTGGCATAAACCTAATAATATAAAACTCGTCTTAATGTACATCCTAAAAGCGTAATAGATCCTAAATGCTAACTATTCCTATTCCCAAATATTATTCCCATTTCCCTTCCAAACATCCTCGATATATCCATTTATTAGTGTTTGGTATCATCGTACGTGTGACCATGAAAAGACACTGACTCAAGTGTCCACACGCCAAAAAAAGGTGACAATAACGGGATTGTCACAGAAAATATGACAAAAAGTCAAGGATTGATATAAAAGCCAAACAAATGCAAAAATGACAGTCTAAACATTTTGCGTCTCGAAAAGTCCAACAATCACGGGTGTTCTGTTTTTATCAAAAGTCGTTACGTATTTATTCAAATTAAGCCATATTTGATCATTAAACATGTTCTATAACCAATAACTTTTACTTAACTAACTTTATTAAATATTTTCAATTCTTTTTATTTTGTCTAATTGATGCGTGGGAATCGCAACAGGCTTTACCTCTCGAGGGATCTCGAGAAGCTTACAACCCCCACCAGGCAGTGTACCTGATCGTTTTAGTATAATATAGTGACAAGTACCGTGGGATTGATCGTTCAGCTTAGAAACAGTGTCGCTAGGATTAGAAAGCCTAAATACTAGCTCTAAAGGTGAGGGATGATTATTTTTGTGTTTTCATATTTTTTAAGAAGCAATTAAAATTCTCGGGTTTGAAGGATTTGGGCGGAATTAGTTGCTAATCAACTAACCCAATACTAAGATGCAATCAAAATAAAATACTAAAAATGAAAATAAACTAATTATACTAAGGTTGTGAGCAATAAGTGGGGAAAATGTGTTTACTTAGATTTCACTACTCCCTAGACATCTTTTACACGTTAATTACTTGCTATAAATGCATGGATGACGGATCGTATTCCTTAATACCATTCATGGGGTGGCACACATAACTCCCCAATTCTTTGAGCTCTTATCTCCTCCTACACCATGCCCAGCACAACTATAGGGATTGTAAACAGTGGCTCATGCATTAAATACAACCAATAAAGACCTAGTGCGCGTTGGTTCATGTTTCTTAAGACGTTCAAGCATGTTACCAATTGGAGATCTGCCCGTTTTCTTAAGCCTAACATATAAATCATTCATCCAAAACAAGTATAAATAAGTAATTAACACATAATTAACATCTAGGTTTCATTAGATCCAAGCAAACACAAGATAGATCTAGCCTAGCATGATGGAATTAAGACAAGAACAAGATATAGACAACCAACACATAGACATATTGATTGAATTGAAAGAACACTTATCTTAATTACACATGAAAGGTATCAAGGGCTTGGAACCCTTGAAAAACCTGTAAAATTCGCACCAAGTTCGTACTTAGGGTTTCTCCAAAACTTCTCTCTTTAAATGTGAAAAATTAGAAAACTATATATAGGAAAAGAGGTCTGACGGCGTCAAGACAAGCATTGTGACGCCGTCACCTCGCCGCCAAAACTATTCTCGGACTGCCTTGATCTACATTTGACGCCGTCAAGACTTAATCATTTCCAGGCCGTCATGACTTTTACTCTTGACGCCCTACCTTCATGACGCCGTCAAATCTCTTCTGGATCGTCATGGAATTTTGCTCTTCACGCCGTCAGGGAATTACTCTTGACGCCGTCACCTACTGTTCCCAGCATGGAAAATTAAGACTTTGGCGTTTTCTTCACTTTTATGCTCCAAAAACGTCCGAATTGCTTCCTTTTCCAGATTTCTCTCCCAAAGTACCTAAAATCACAAAAGGAACGATTTAGGGAAATATTGGATCAAATAAATTCGGATTCGGGCTTAAATGACCCCCTAAAAACGGATCATTTTTCGCCTCATCATATACCCTTACACTTGAGATTTGCTTGTCCTCAAGCAAATGCGCTTTTATTCTACTCAAAAGACAAGTTAGGGGTCATTTAACACTAATATAAAAGTAATTACAACAAATAATCGTTCCACTAAAGACCAATAGACAAGCACGGAGGTCATACACTAGCACCTCACAAATAGTGTTTAGATACTCACATCTCTCGGGTGTAATAAATGTAAATTACAATATGGAAACGGAAGATATCTCTCACTACCTGTCATAGAAAAATAGATTACCATAGGCTTGGGAAAGGATCAAACCTCCACCACATGGCGTAAGCACCTAGGATAAACTATCAAAGAGGTCTTTTAAAGGGTTGTAACGTTAGGTGTAGGGATATGAAATACACGGTTTTGTTGGATAAAGGAAGTTTTACTGGTGGCGAGTTAACACTCTTGGTTAATTACATGTACAAGATGGCGTTGCTAAGCCAAGACTAGACTCGACCTAAGCTAATAAATGAAAAATAACAAAAACATAAAAATGAACATAGAATAAAAATGGGATGGTAGTCCTTATGTTTTTTCTCTTTTTTTCTTTTCTATTTTTTTTTTCTTTTTCTTGATTTTTTCGATTTTTTTTTTTCTTTTTTTCTTTTTTTTCCATACACTCTTACTGTAGAATGCTAACTATGTAGGAAACATGTTCAAGTAGTTATGTGATAGGCGTAGAAGTGAGGAGGAGGGAAGAAAAGAGAGAAGGAAAGGAACCTTGAAAGAAAAAGAGAAAATATTAGATTGAAGTGAATGAAGGTCCAACCCTCTCCACATGTGGAGAGCGGTATTTATAGTTACAATATTACGCCCACTCCCGGGCTGTGGATCAGGCATACAGTGGGTGAAGACCCGTCCTTCTTCCACGGTGTTACTTAAACTAATACTAATTAACTAATAACAAACTAACTACGAGCTAACTTAATGCTATTACAATCATTAGGTGACCGAGACTTTTACAGGAATATTTGTATTCCTAACAATCTCCCCCTAAGCGAGGTCACCTTTGAAATTAAGATCTTTAGTCTTTAAGCATTCTTTAGTCTTTGTAGCTCGTAGGATCTGATTCTTCTCTTTTTAGCACACTTCGTACTTCAAGCAAGCGAACTTGTGATTGGAGTTCCTTTGTGATGTGTGATCTTTGAGCTTCTTTGAGATCATCAGCCAAAGTAAATCTCCAAGCTCATCCATAGTAGTATCGCCTTCATGTGATGTAGTGACTAAGGACCATCATGCTCACACCCTTCTGTATCTGGAGACGTTGCATTGGAGTTTGTGGATTAGGAGACCTTTTCATCAGAGTTGTGGAAACGTTGTTAGTAGTCTCTCAACATTTGTTGTTGCAAGTCTCTCATCTTCATTGATAGTGTGGAGGATGTGTGAGCATGAGGTATGGATTGACCCAATTCTGCTGGAAACTGGAGCCATCAACGCCATCTTTATATGTGTCCCTGAAATAAAACAGTTAGCAATAAAGATAGAGAACGAACATGGCTTTGTCATTCGTTCTGCGAGGACAGACTGCCCTCCGGTTTTGTAAAAACCGACCTGTGATCAGGTAGAGTCTCTTTTAAAGAAGACTCTCCTTGACAGGAATTTCCAGCTTGTAGTAATGAGTTTTCCAAAGAATCCACTTCGGAATCTTCATACTTAGCATGTTCTCATACCGGAACGTCTCAAAGCAGACAGCACGATAGAGTGAATCGGTGAATAGATATTCACGGATTGATGAGAAATTGATTTATAGAAATCACTCGCGTGTCATATGATAAACATTTTTGAGACACGACGAGAGTTTTATACTTTGAATCACATTTCCATCAAAAATACTTTTGTTTGAAAGATATTACACAATCAATGTGCTCGAAAGATAAGTTGGTGAGCACATTGAGAGTTTTTGGCAAAAGTATCCGTCAATCCATATCCTTGAACAAGTTTGATTCAATGTTGAATCGCACCATTGTTGCTTTCCAGTTGTCACTTGATCATTGATCCAAGATGGATCTCACATGTCACCTACCAAGAGCTTGAAAGATGTTCGCTCTAGAAGGATTTCCATCTTCATCGTGAATATTTTCATATCACTCGGATGTTCTGGCAATACCACAAGGATAATGCGTAGGACTCTAAATATTTTATCTTACTTTCCACATTGTGTGAAACAATAAGCATATTGGAAGTGTGTCCTAATGAGATTTATGGATGATCCCATGGCTCTAGACTCAATAGTGCGTTTTGATCCGCTCCTGGAGACTGGGGAGGTGTCTCCTGTTTTAGGTATCAACATAGCTCGCAATGAGCGATCGATACATTGCACAGGGTTCCCCGTGAGATTGAAACAAGCTCTTTTAAGAGAACTTGAGTGGTTGGGAAGTTTGGTACAGTGCGTCACTGGGTCCATGACGTCTTGTCTTCAATACCGGTGTTACCTTAGTAACCGCCAGTAGATTATGAATTGAACCCGGTTTCTGCCCTAAGGTTGAATATTTGGAGGGCTATTTCTTTTCACCCTTTCTACATTCATTTCTTTTTAATTCTTCAACCCCTTCAGTGCTTACCGAGACTTCACCACTAGAACCTTGTTGGGTTTGTTACAGTCCTAGCTCTATCTCAGTCCGCACTCTTCCCTTTCTCACTTTGCTCCTTTTTAATCATTACTAAGGACTTCTATTCTATCTAGAGGATTGTCCCTGGGAAGATCCTTCCGGTTCTGGTGGATCATGGGAATTCATACCTAATCCTTAACCAACCTTATAACTCCATGCATAAAGCTAAATGGTCGGTCTTTGGTATAACTTCCACAAACGCCTTTTGCTCCCCCTCAATATGTGCATCGATATTCGAAAGTGTTTAGCACATATGTGGGAGCATATTTATTGAGTCCAAAAGATCACTTATTGATTATCAGATTTCATATTTAAATCACATTCTCTCCCCCGATCAAAAATTTCAAATCATTTGAGATTTTTGATCTCAATTGATTTAAATAATTTTAGAAAACTTTTGGGAGAGAAATGCGGTTAATTTTTTAATGTTTTCTGATAAAAGGAACTTTTTCTTGCTCCCCCTCAAACTGTGAGGGAGGTTGTTAAGTTTCAGATTTGAAGAGTTTGCAAAAGATTCGAAGTTTTAATGAAAACTCTTTGAAAAATTACTCATTCTGACACATAACACATCACAAGTCATTTTGTTGCAAGTTTTTTTTTTTTTTTTTTTTTTTTTTTTTTTTTGTACGAAGTGTGGGGAGTTTTGATGATACATAAAATTTCTGAAAATCATTCTCCCCCTCAATCAATGACAGATGTTTAAAACATAAATATGTTATGTCATTGATTGAGTGAAAATTTTTATCAAAGATTTAGATTCAATTTGATTTTCATTCAAAATCTCATGGTACCACCAAGTTTTGCACAAATACTCTCCGGAAAAATCATAGAAGGGAAAGTATTTGGCGATAAAAAGAAGACTTCTCTTATTTATCAAGAAATAATGCACTGAAACGTACATTAGATCGAGGAAACATAGATATAAAGTAATCCATGCCCAGGTGAACTTCACCCGATAAAAGGAACAACCGTCTTTTTGGCGACGTGTTTTCCCCATTTTGAAAAGCGGGTTGCTATCTAAAGTAATAGCAAACCATATTTTTGAAGACCGGGTTGTAGCCTGAAATGACTACAAGCCATAGTTTGAAGAACGTTTTGAGATACGACATGTTTTTGAAAAGAACTTTATTTGAAACCGAAAAAAACTCTTGCTCAAGCATATGTATGATTCCGTGTCATTATTGAATGACATTTCTAGAAACGTACATAATATCGATTATACAAGAGACATGTCGAGAGAAGAATATTTTTGAGTTTTTGTGATTTTTCAGATTTTTATGGTTTTTTATAGGTTTTATATTTTTCTATTTTCTTTTTGATTTGATACTATACAAGGATATGTGAAGCAACCCCTTTACTCCTCTTGATCTTCCTGAAGACAACTGAGATCCTCAGGTGTGAGACTCTTCATACCAAGGCGTGGGAGGATGAAGTGAAACCGTTCCCTAGAAAGTGCTTTGGTGAAGATATCGGCTAGTTGGAACTCAGTCCTCACAAAGTAAAGTTCCACAATTCCTTTCTCAACTTGCTCCCTGATGAAGTGATGTCGAATGTCAATGTGTTTAGTTCTTGAATGCTGGACATTGTTGCAGCAGAGTGCAATTGCACTTTTGTTGTCACAGTACATAGGAATCTTATTGCAGATGAAGCCATAGTCAGAAAGTTGAGATCGCATCCAGAGGATCTGAGCACAGCATGATGACATAGCAATGTATTCAGCTTCAGTGGAGGAGATAGATGTACTCATTTGTTTCTTTGAAGACCAACTGACTAGCTTATTTCCTAAAAACTGTGCACCCCCAGATGTACTGCGACGAGTGTCTTGACATCCAGCATGATCAGCATCCGAATATGCTGTGAGAGCCATAGAAGTTTCTTTAGGGTACCAAAGGCCCAAGTGGATTGTTCCTTTAAGGTATCGAAAGACTCTCTTGATAGCTTCCAAATGTTTCTTGGTGGGTTTGGATTGATACCGGGCACAAATGTAAACTGCAAATAGAAGGTCGGGTCTGCTTGCAGTAAGGTACATTAAGGAGCCAATCATGCTTCGATACATGGTTTGGTCGACCGGAATTCCCACATCATCTTCGTCAAGTTTTGATCGTTCAATCGTAGGAGTATCAACTGAATCACTGGAGTCGAATCCAAATTTCTTCAAAACTTCATTGGCGTATTTGGATTGATTGATGAATATGCCATTGGGGTTTTGAGAAATTTGCAGTCCTAGAAAGAATGACATTTGACCCATCATAGACATTTGGAATTCGGAGCTCATCTCTTGAGAGAAACGATCACATTCTGTGGGATCAGATGAGGCAAAGATGATGTCATCGACATAGATTTGTACATGTAGGAGGTTTTTGCCTGTTTTTCTGGTAAAGAGGGTAGGATCAACAACGCCTTTGGAGAATTTTTTGGCCAGAAGAAATTTAGACAAGGTGTCGTACCACACCCTGGGTGCTTGTTTAAGCCCATATAGAGCCTTCTTTAATCGATACACGTGATTAGGGCGTTCTGGATCCACAAAACCTTCGGGTTGAGATACGTACACCACTTCTTTCAGATCCCCATTTAAGAATGTGGTCTTGACATCCATTTGATAAACCACCATGTTTTGACTTGCAGCATTAGCGAGAAAGATCCTTATGGCTTCTATTCTAGCAACTGGGGCGAAGGATTCTTCAAAGTCAATACCTTCTTCTTGTTGATATCCTTTTGCCACAAGCCTAGCTTTGTTTTTCAAAACATCTCCATGCTCATCTAGTTTAACCTTGAATATCCATTTGAGAGCAATGATCATAGCACACTCGGGAGGTGGTACTAGTTCCCAGACATCCAGTCGGTCAAATTCATGAATTTCGTCCACCATTGCAGTGAACCATGAGTGTTTAGACATTGCATCCTTGACGCTTTTTGGTTCAGCTTTAGAAAGAACAGAATTGAAGAAGCACCACAATGTGTCGGTTGCAAGTTGCTTGCGGGTTGATACTGGACGTGAAGGGTTCCCAATAATGTTGTCAATAGGATGATCATTGGTCCATTTTCGAAGGTATTCATGGGGTTGAGAATGTGGAACTGAGGTAGCCGTGTTAGATTCGTCAGAGGATGTTACATCATTTGATAGTTCAGGGGCAAAGATGTTAACAAATGGCTCATTATCAGGTGGAGCAAAAGGATTAACTTCAGATGTATTATCTCGATGTGCAAGTGAAGGTTGGACATTAGACGTGCTAACCGATTGACTAATGGCGGGAGCTTAAGAATCCCATGACAATGAAGTGGATGGACCGTTATTGTCATCTTGATCATTCACCACCCCATCTGGTGGTTGAACCATTGTAGCTTCAGGAGCATTCATCTGTTGAGGTTCAAAGTATTCATCAAACATTGGGTCAAACAGTTTCTTCCAATCTTCACTTGTAGGAGGTACAAAAGGAGCAGCAGGGATGGGATTCTGTACAAGCCTGGAACTAATTGGTCCAGGGGACAAAAGGTTAGGTACGGGTCCAGAACTTGATTGTCCAGGAACCGGTTGCTCAGTCAGCTCATCGAAAGTAACGTGGATTGTTTCCATTATATCTCTGGTACGTTTGTTGTAGATTCGGTACCCCTTTCGCTCTGGAGCATAGCCAACGAAGAAACCAATGTCGGCCTTGGCCTTGAGTTTCCCAAGGTCTTCACTGTCATTAGTTGGATAGCAAAGTGCACCAAACACTCGAAGAAACGAAAGATCGGGTTTTCTGCCATGAACCAGTTCATAGGGAGTCTTGCAGTGGAGAGGATGTATCAAGGATCGGTTCTGTGTGTAACATGCGGTGGCAATTACCTCAGCCCAAAGAAATAGAGGAGCCTTGGAAAAGATGAGCATAGTCCTAGCAGCTTCAACTAAGGTGCGATTGCGTCTTTCAACAACTCCATTTTGTTGAGGAGTTCGTGGAATGCTCTTTTGATGACTAATCTCGACACCTTCATAAAACAAAGTAAGTTATCTGTTCACAAATTCTGTTCCATTATCAGTACGAATGACTCTAACTGTTTTGTTAAGGCGGACTTGCAACATCTTGATGAGTTTGATGATGGTTTCTGGAGTTTCATCTTTTGATCGTAGAAATTTCACCCATGTGAATCGAGAGTAATCATCAACAATAACCAACACATATTTCTTTCCATTGATACTTTGAATCCTCATTGGTCCACAAAGATCCATGTGAAGAGTATGAAGAACTTCCATGATTGAATTAACAGTTTTGGGTTTATGGGTATGCTTTTTGCTCTTGCCCATTTGACAGGCGGAACACAGATGGTCTTTTTCATACTTAAGTCTGGGCAAGCCTCGAACAAGATCCTTACGTGTAAGTTCATTGATGGTACCGAAGTTCAAATGGTTTAAACGACGATGCCACAACCATGACTTGTTCTTGGATGCTTTAGAGAGTAGACAAATTGGAGAGGACCGTAGCATATCTTCGATGGAGATGGTGTAGAGATTAGTGCCCCGACTCCCCTTGAGAAGATCAACACCATCAAATTCTCTAACAAAACAGGTGTGCTTTCTGAAGGCGACTTCGAGATCTGAGTCACAGAATTGACCAACAGAAAATAGATTGTGCCTAAGTCCTTCCACGTAGTAAACTCTGGATATAACACTGTCTCCAAAGACATAATCACCATAACCCATTATAGAACCAAAATGGTCATTCCCAAACCTAACCGTACCAATAAACTTTTCCACGAAATTCTTGAGCCTTGAGCGATCACCAGTCATATGTTTTGAGCAGCCTGAGTCCAAATACCAAAGGACGATTTGTACGACCTACATTTGAAACCAGACAATCATGGATAACTGAAAAAGCTGGAGCCCCACACATAATTGGGGTCCGTTTGGTTAGAACCCACAAATATTGGATTATCATAAGTAACAGGTATCTCACTGGAGTATTCACATTTTGATGCACTAGAACTAGAAGTGGTATTTATTGCTTCTATTGGAAATAGTCTACCGGTAGGTCTCCACTTCCTAATAGGCATATCTCTAGAGTTAGTAATCCTAGTCACTGGGCATTTTTCCCTCAGAGTGAATTTCCTTCCAGTAGGTCTCCATTGATAACCAACATTAGTGAAAACTTTTCCTGTTT
This sequence comes from Artemisia argyi, assembly GCA_030686995.1. Taxonomy (NCBI): domain Eukaryota; kingdom Viridiplantae; phylum Streptophyta; class Magnoliopsida; order Asterales; family Asteraceae; genus Artemisia; species Artemisia argyi. Next base: position 42,994,867 of record CM060709.1, on the reverse strand, counting down.
TATTCCATACTTGTTTTGCCCGTTTAACACTAGAAACATTCATATCTGGTGATTGCATAGTGGATTTAAGAAAGGACACAGCACATGCATCATGATTACCATAAAATAAGCATTTGTTACACGTCTTACAAATAGCATCAGAATTCGAATTAATTACATCATTGTTCACACAAATGTTTGAAACAACTCGATTCCTTTTACTAAGCAACACTTTATTGTTCCTAGATGATTCTTCTACTTCCTTCATAAGTGAGCTCTTAGCCGGCAAAGTCCTATCATTCTTTGTATTGCCCTTAGGCTGTGACTTGCTAGCATTAGATACACCTTTTACTCCTGTAGAAGCAATGATGGGAACATTAGTCTGATTAGTTGCTACTTGTTTACTGGTGATCAAGATGGAGGATTGTGGCATGGTTTGGGGAAAGTCAACTGTGACATGCTTGTTGCCACTGAGAGGGTGCAATGCAGTTGTCCTATCCGACTTGGTATCATTCTTAGGGCATGATCCTATGGCATATTCTAATAATTCCTGGGCCCTATTAGTGAGGAAGCACGCACCAATAATAACATCATCAAGTGGTTTAGAAATCCTCTCATCTTCAATGGTTTCTCTAAGTATGCCCAGACAATCCTTAAGATTTCTAAGATAGTTGTTATGAACTAACTTATTGTTCCTAAGGGGAAGAGAAACATTCACAGCATCGCACGCATATTTATTACAAGCATGTACATTGGAAATTGCATGATCACATGAAACAACGGGCATTTTACCCTTCACCATGGTCTTTAGATTCTCAATTTCATTTAACAAAGAAGTGACTTTCTCATTGTTTTGGTCACGTGTTGTTTTGATAGACTCAAACAATTCTTTATAACGTTGTTTAGCGTTGGACATTTCAGCATGAAGCCACTCATTTTCATGTTGTAACTCATTGATAATGCCCTGTTTTTGAAAATTTTGAGAATCCATAGACTTCTGGTAATTGGTATTGGTCACATCGCTTCTGTTCAATTTTAATTGTGCAATTTGGACCTTCAACTTCCGAATCGTGTTTGAGTGAGCTTGAATTACTTCATCCTTTTTGGCTAATTCAAAACATGTATCAAATTCAGGAGCATCCGAAGATATCTTGGCATTTGATATTTTTATACTTTCTTCTAGATGTTGATATTTTAATTGTAGGTTCAGATTATCAACTTCTAGTTTTGAGAAATTCCTGACCATGTTATCATGATCATCGTTTTGAATTTTTTCAGTAAGTTTGTAATTCTCCCCCTCAAGCTCAATCACACGATTTTGGAAGACATTCAAAGTAACCGACATTTCATGAAATTGTCGAGCAGATAGCGCAGAGTCGGTAACAGTATAAAACACATCTTTAGCAATGCAGTTAGCAATCAAATTTTCATTCATGATGAGAATGTTTTTCCTGTCAATTTCACTGTGTTTGAGATCAATAGCAAGTTGGTTACCCTCACTTTCCACTTCATCAAAAACCCTTTTCATTTGAGTCACATCATCATTAATGGTGTTTTTAAGTCCCTCAAAATGTTCTTTTAGAAGTTTAAAAAATGGCATAACTTCAGTTAGGTAACACTGTTTTGTTTGCTCAAAACCCCTTTCCCCTTCTGTAATCCCTGTAGGTGTAATTCTTATTTTACAGGTTTTCTCAAAGTCATTGAACAATTGACCTAGCACATACAACCCAATTAGAGTATTACATTGTGTGGGAAGAGTGAAAGGTACAAGGTGCCTAGGTGTGTTCAGGGGATAGGCAGTTGGGTGAGCAATTCTAAACATAGTGCGTGTGTTGCCTACAACTCTTTCAGCTTGCATTTTCTCAATGCCAATATTCCAAAACACTTTTTCAGGAAAAATTCTCTTTTGAGGAACAAAAATTGCAGTATGATTGTCATTTGCATAATCATAGTGAAACACGAGATTCTTAGCAATGCATTTAGGATCCTTTAAACGTTCAGCAAGTTTTGCCCTAGTTCTATCCTCTGCCTCATTGATGTGGTCATAGGATCGTGTATCAGGAGGGGCATGGTTAGGTTCAAGCATAGTTTTTGCATCATATAATGCAGGTTGTGCACCTAGACCTATTCTAAGGAATCTTGCTTTGGGTTTAGAGGTATCATGTACACTAAATTCATCACTTAACTTCCTGTGGCTTTCCATCATTTGAGCAGATTGAATGGTTTGGCCCTGTGTGTACAACTTATCTTCCAATTTATTTTTTAACGTTTTTAATTTTGAGAAGTCATTTAGAAGTTTAGTTTCTTTATCTTTGAATTCTTGTTTGATTGTAGTCAAACCTTTTTGAACCTCAAGTTTTTGTTTGACGGTTTGATTCAATTGGTTCTTTAAAGAAACTAGTTCCCTTTTTAATGATTCTTGTTTGGAATTGTTTTCAGATATGTAAGTACGCAGTTGCCATTCCATTTTCTGCTCACGTTCATTCAGCTCAAACTTAGCACGCTGCTCATAAATGTTTACTTTGTCCTTAAGGGTGTTAATTCCAGTGATCAGAGAATCATCAGGGTTGTATATGGAGTGCTCATATATCTCATGTTTACTAGAATCAATAGACGGCATGTCATTCGGTACAACTGGGGTTCCATTGTCATTCACATACATTTCATATGGGATATTATTGGTATTACCCATATCAGTGATGTCTGTGTTGACAATATTCTTGAGTTGTACAGAGTCACATACCCCCTGTACAGGTGTAGAATTATTCAGATCATGTTTAGGAGATGTTGGTACCTCAGAGATAGCAGACGTGATGGATAAATCAGGATGTTGTGAAGAGGATGCTGCTGCAGACAGATTAGCCATGAAGATTGTTTGAGCAGTTGGTTCATCATCCACGTCTGAGTCAAATGCATCACACTCTTCAACTTGAAAGATATTTGGGTCATTAAGAGCCATGTCCTGAACAGGTTGATCATCCACATCAGCATCAAAGGTGTTCCCATCATTACCAGCCAGAAAGAGCAAAGCTTCTTCATCCAACACAGTCCCATTTTCTTGTGCCTGCATCAGCAACATCTTGTCTTTGAAGTACTCAGAGTTTTGGGGACGTTTTGGGAGAGTGCAATTCCTAGCAATATGGCTCAACCCCCCGCAGTTGTAGCATTTCAGTTGCTTAGCTTGTGCTTGAAGAGCATTCCCAACTTTGTACTGCCCATTCTCTCTACCAGCATTTCTTTGGTTGAAGTTCTGTCTTCCCTGCACATTCTGTACCACTACCCGACCATCTTCAATGACAGCCTGATTACGTGGATTAGATGAGATTCTGAGCTGGTTGTTAGTAGATGGGAGTGCAGCCCTGAACTGTTGGACCAGTAAAGACACTTGGTTGGAGAGATTATCAATCATCATGTCAGTGTGAGAATACCCAAAATCAAGTTGAGTATTCAACGCAGATGGTGAGGGAGTTGATGATTGACTAATGGTTGGGGTAGACCTGGAGGATGATTGTGATGGCTGAACTTGATCTTTAGAGGTTTGATTAGGTTGTTGAACATTGGAGACAAAAGCAAGAGATTCATTTGTTGCAGACGGATTGAGCTTTTCTCGCATTAGCCGATCATAAGCTGCATGTTTCTCATGTTGTTGGAGATACGCATACAGCTATTCATGATTGGTATGCCTGAGACCCTTGTTGAGCTTAACAGCTGTGACAAACCTATCCCATTCTGGTGCCATGTTGTTCACGAATTTGGAATTAAGCTGTATGTTGGGCATTGTCATCTTGATGGCTCTCATATCATTGACCAGCTTGTGAAATCTGACGTAATAGTCAGTGATGCTTTCACCTGGATTCATTTTGAAATGCTCAAATTCATCGTATAGCTGTGACTCACGATCTTCTTTAGTTAACTCAGACCCTGCAAGAAGCATTTTGACATTATCCCAGACCGCCTTTGCTTCAGTGTTGAAGTTGATCAGTTTGTAGACATCTTTGGGAAGGCCTTGAATGATGATATTTGATGCTCTGATGTCTGCATCATAGCGTTTCTTTTCTTCTTCAAACAACTCATTGTAAGTGCGAGGTCTATCAGGACCAAACACGGCCGGTAGTTGATCAGTTGCTTCTGAAATCGTGTCTCTAGTAGTACCCACTTGAAAGGGTCCCTCATCGATGGATTTCAGGATGTTAACCCCATTATCTTTACCTAGACAGTACAGCCGTATCCTTTGAGCCCATGATTCATAGTCAGTTCTGTCCAACATCGGAGGTCGGGTGTCAGACCCCGCAGCTTGAATGTCATCGGAAGAAGTCGACATCACAAATAAGAGATTGCCAAACCAAAAGTGGGAGATACTCGCAATGTAAGGTACTAGTCGCAGGACAATTTAACCACAACTTGACCTAACCGCAGAACACTAACCTCAGACAATACCAAACCGCAACAAAATCCAGCTGCAGTATGAACTAACCGCAACCTGAGCAAACCGCAGGCCAAAGATACTAACTGCAGGACACTAACCGCAAATGATACCAAACCGCAGAAAAATCCCACTCGCGGACTGATCTAATCGCAACCTAAGTAAACCGCAAACCAAAGATACTAACCGCAATACACTAACCGTAGAAACTACCAAACCGCAGATAATACCTAACCGCAGAACAGTTAACCGCAAATGATTAACCGCAGATAACAAAACGCAGTCAGATAAACTAATCGCAGTGACAATGGTCCAAAAGTGTCACTATCGTTGCGTTTTGTTTGTATTCCCGAAATAGTAAACGCAGCAAGTTAATCGCAGATAGCAGAACTTAAACGCAACCAAGCAATGAAACAGTAGACTTAAACGCAACCAAGAAATCCGCCCATAATCAACTCCAAACTTCAAATAGCTTAATGATATGGTAACACAAACTAAACTACAATGTTCTACAAACACTAATGAACATAAAAGTACATCACAAACATGTGTAACAACACTAGAAAGATTAAACCAAGATGTTTTCCAAGAAAGTGACACCAAGCTCACAAAACCACTCAAAACATCATCAAATTTGATTCTACAAGGCCCTAAGATGAAACCTTGGCTCTTGATACCAATTGTAGAATGCTAACTATGTAGGAAACATATTCAAGTAGTTATGTGATAGGCGTAGAAGTGAGGAGGAGGGAAGAAAAGAGAGAAGGAAAGGAACCTTGAAAGAAAAAGAGAAAATATTAGATTGAAGTGAATGAAGGTCCAACCCTCTCCACATGTGGAGAGGGGTATTTATAGTTACAATATTACGCCCACTCCCGGGCTGTGGATCAGGCATACAGTGGGTGAAGACCCGTCCTTCTTCCACGGTGTTACTTAAACTAATACTAATTAACTAATAAACAAACTAACTACGAGCTAACTTAATGCTATTACAATCATTAGGTGACCGAGACTTTTACAGGAATATTTGTATTCCTAACACTTACCCTACCATCCAAAATAATACATCATACGGGATTGAACACTCCCCTTACACTTGAATCTTTACATACTTTACAATAAACTAATCTAATGACTCGAATTAAGAAAATCAAAACACTTGGAGCACTTTTAAGATTAACGTACATATGGGGGTAATAAATGATGTTCTTCCCCATTACTCCATAAAATAAGTACTTTCCCATGAGTCCCAATCGTCCCAAAACAATATGTACAAGGATATGACTCGACTTAGCAACCATGTAATCAATTAGAAAGTTAACTTAGGGTTTAACAAATAACAATAATGCACTAAAAATGAGCGCATACACGGAAGGCTAAGGCGATTTGGGTGTACATTTAAGTGGGGTGTAACAAATTCTTCCTTTAAGTAAAATGCTTAAAGTTAGAAACGAAAAGATAGGCTCGGAGGGGTGTACTAGGGGTTTCGTGTACTAAAAATGAGTACAACGCTAAGGGTGTGGGAAAAATTAGTTGACTTAACTAGCCAAGTAATATGACATAAATGGTCAAGTTATTATGATACGGGTTTAACACAAGGGTAATCCTATTGCCTCTTATCATGTAGTAAATCCTACCACACGAATGTGGTCTCACTAGCGGTCTCGGGATGCATCACTAACGCAAGTTCTAGAATCTAAATGCTACCGGTACACTCATAAGCACTAATAATGAATGCTTTTCCTATCAAATCTAAAGGCGAACCTCACATATTTGGGTGGAAATTTTTTTCTGAATATACGATTATGTGCTAGTCATACAATCTCCTATCCATGAGACGCTTGCTATGGCTAAAGTTTCACTCCTAAATGTTGTAAAAAAATTTAAACTTTGGCGCTAAAATTTCACTAACAAGTATTTCTCATAGTTTTATTACACATCTACCATTAAACAAAACAAACTCAAGCGAAAGTGCATATGTAAGGTATCATCTTTTTACCCTCCCCTTACACTTAAGATGAACATTGTCCCCAATGTTCAAGTAAAGAATGTAAAAGTGAAAAAGTAAAGAGAATGAAATCAAATACTCCCCTGATTCGCTCGGTATGGATAATAAGGTGACCAGGTTAAATCTTCCTCCAAGAAAATGAACAATCAAAGCTTCCCTTCCAGAATATAAATCATCTCCTTGTCATACATAACCTGTAAAACCTGACAAAATAGACAAGACAACCTCGCGTAAAATCGGCGGCATCCTATATAAGTTACTAAATCCTAGAAAACAAGATAACATATAATGCTTGTGGAATGAAGTTTGCAGATCTCCTGGAGATTTTAAAACTTAATAATTCACAAAAACCATGAGACTCCGTTAGAAAAACAAAACTGGTAAAATTTCCAGATTTTTTTACACTTGACGCCGTCAAGAGTAAACTCTTGACGCCGTCAGAAGTGACCTGCAGAAATTCTTATGTTAAGTTTCCGGAAAATTTCTGGAAAAACTTGGTCCTACTTCCTGGAAAATCCTGCAAAACTTCATTATGACTCAATACAAGCATTTGACTCTAACAAATACGAATATACATGCTCATTTAATATTGTGGAGAATCATGATCGGTTTGTTTCTTGAAAACATATTTGGGGTTTCCCCTTACACTTATCTTTTGCAAAAATACTTCTAGGTGGAGTTAAGACTAGGCCAAAACAACAAAGTAAAGTATTTCTATTATTTAGTTTAGAAACATGATCTACCAACAATAAAAATAAAGCATACATACGCAAGCAAATAACAAACAAACAAATAAAATCACACAAAACATGGGTTGCCTCCCAAGAAGCGCTTTTCTTTATTTACAAGTCTTGTAGCTAGACTCAAGGTCATGAGTTACGTTTTCCTATCCCGCAAAATGAATGCGGTTTCAAACATCTTAATCAATCTCTCATCCTTCCTATACTCGGGGCCTAAAGCTAAACATTTCGAGTAATAGATCTCTTTCTTTTTGTAATCTCCAACGTTTCTCTCTTCCTCACTTTCAATCTTAATCACGGGGATGTTGTCAACATCGAGATCTTCAACTTTTCTAAACCTCTCTTCTTTACGGGGCATCCTATATCTAATGTTTTTCTCTTTGGTTGCGAACGTGATAGTGCCCTCATCATGGTTGTAAATCATTTTAGAGGTTTTGACAAAAGGTTCTCCTAAAACAATCTGACACAAAGATTGATCAATAATCCCCCTAACATCTTCTAAGATCATAAAGTCACACCTATAGACAAAATCCCCAACGAAAACATGTAACCCTCTAACCCGCTCAACAAAATTACTCATGCGATTAGGGTTGTAAGGGTCCCGCCTAGGTTTCAATTTTTCGTTCATGATCCAATTATAGTAAAGCCTAGACATGATGTTCATTGGTGCCTTTAAATCGATATAAGTGTGTTCTCTAAACATATGACCAATAATGCATGGGACCTTAAGATTGATAGGATCATGCCTCCTAATCCATGGGCGTTTTCGGTACTTTGCGGGGCAAGGGCATTTTAGAAGGAATTTATGGTATCTCAATTCCTCGAGGGTCGGTGTGGAATTCTAAAATATTCTATTACCATCCCATGGCCCTTCCCTACAAGTGTTACTCCCTAGCTTGATTTCACATTCATTCATCACATTGACCTTCATTATTTCATCATTTTCCGTTTTAAGTTGGTTATATTGCAAAATAACTTCCTTGGGCAAGGTGAATCTAGTTAAGAAGTAGGAAGCAAGATCGTCCCAAGAGGAGACGGACCTTTCCGGGAGTTGGAATAACCATTGAAGAGCCCGACCATGTAAAGAGAATTGAAAGAGGGCTAAGAGTTCCCCTTCTTGATTATCAACAGCTAATCCTATAGAATTGGTAATTTTTATGTAGTCCTCAAGGTGTCGGGTCGGGTTCTCGAAAAAGTATCCAAAGAATGCACACCCGACTTGCACCAATAGAATGGTGCTGGATTGCAAACGAATGGACCTTATAGGTGGGTGGATTGGTTGTGGTAAGGTTTGTGGGTGATTTTGTTGCAGTGGGTTGATGGGTTCAAGGATGTTACCACCCTCCATGATGTCGGATGGTAAAGAGTTACGAACAAAGGCACAAAGAAATAAGATAGACTAAAGAGAACTTAAAAATAAAAATAAAATCTTACTAGAAAGAAATCTAGCAAGAAGACCTAATAAAAAGAAATTCTAACCTAGACAATAACTATTCCTCGGGCTGCGGCGCCAAAAACTTGATGCGTGGGAATCGCAACAGGCTTTACCTCACGAGGGATCTCGAGAAGCTTACAACCCCCACCAGGCAGTGTACCTGATTGTTGTAGTATAGTATAGTGACAAGTACCGGGGGATTGATCGTTCAGCTTAGGAATAGTGTCGCTAGGATTAGAAAGCCTAAATACTAGTTCTAAAGGTGAGGGATGATTATTTTTGTGTTTTTATATTTTTTAAGAAAGCAACTAAAATTCTCGGGGGGGTTTGAAGGATTTGGGCGGAATTAGTTGCTAATCAACTAACCCAATACTAAGATGCAATCAAAATAAAATACTAAAAATGAAAATAAACTAATTATACTAAGGTTGTGAGCAATAAGTGGAGAAAATGTGTTTACTTAGATTTCACTACAACCTAGACATGTTTTACACGTTAATTACTTGTTATAAATGCATGGATGATGGATCGTATTCCTTAATACCATTCATTGGGTGGCACACATAACTCCCCAATTCTATGAGCTCTTATCTCCTCCTACACCATGCCCAGCATAACTATAGGGATTGTAAATAGTGGCTCATGCATTAAATACAACCAATAAAGACCTAGTGCGCGTTGGTTCATGTTTCTTAAGACGTTCAAGCATGTTACCAATTGGAGATCTGCCAGTTTTCTTAAGCCTAACATATAAATCATTCATCCAAAACAAGTATAAACAAGTAATCAACACATAATTAACATCTAGGTTTCATTAGATCCAAGCAAACACAAGATAGATCTAGCCTAGCATGATGGAATTAAGACAAGAACAAGATATAGACAACCAACACATAGACATATTGATTGAATTGAAAGAACACTTATCTTAATTACACATGAAAGGTATCAAGGGATTGGAACCCTTGAAAGCCATGTAAAATTCGCACCAAGTTCGTACTTAGGGTTTCTCCAAAACTTCTCTCTTTAAATGTGAAAAATTAGAAAACTATATATAGGAAAAGAGGTCTGACGGCGTCAAGACAAGCATTGTGACGCCGTCACCTCGCCGCCAAAACTATTCTCGGACTGCCTTGATCTACATTTGACGCCGTCAAGACTTAATCATTTCCAGGCCGTCATGACTTTTACTCTTGACGCCCTACCTTCATGACGCCGTCAAATCTCTTCTGGATCGTCATGGAATTTTGCTCTTCACGCCGTCAGGGAATTACTCTTGACGCCGTCACCTACTGTTCCCAGCATGGAAAATTAAGACTTTGGCGTTTTCTTCACTTTTATGCTCCAAAAACGTCCGAATTGCTTCCTTTTCCAGATTTCTCTCCCAAAGTACCTAAAATCACAAAAGGAACGATTTAGGGCAATATTTGATCAAATAAATTCGGATTCGGGCTTAAATGACCCCCTAAAAACGGATCATTTTTCACCTCATCACTAATTTGGTTTAACAATTACCACATGGTCGTCATACTTTTTGAGCCACAGTCAAAGTATTCATCCCTCGGGTCATTAATAATAACCCAATCCTAAGTCAAACCAAATATACCATCGGTTTTACTAGTCGGGTCAAACGAGCCAATAGGTCAAGTATTAAATCAATTCAATCAATAGTCAAAGTCAAATAATTATTAAGTCCAATATAGGCAAACAATTCTTCCCAAGACCACGAGGTCTCGAAAAATCCTTGTTATGGCCAAAAGATCATAATTCATATCCAAGACCAAGTCATAATTATAACCATTTTAGGCTATCGTGGTCACACCGGGACCACGGGTTCTCGGCTAACTACGACGAGGCCAAACATCACGTTTCAAGTCCAATATCAAGTCCACAATCTGAATAACAACTCTCGGCCTTTACTAACCTACGACTCAAGTAAGCAAGTCACCATCAAGTCTTAAATAATCCATACCATACTGACCAAATAATTACCTCGTCAAGACCATAAGGTCTCGGCTGTGACCACACGTAGCGAGCGAGACAAACCAAACGGACCAAGATAACCAAAGACATAACCCAAACCAAACTAACAAGAAGAGACCAAGACCCACGAGTGGGTTTGGTTCCAAACCGTAACCCATGATAAACCCAACGAGCACAACAAATAACCAAATCAAACAAATAAGATTGTGAGCTTAAAAATAAGCTCGGATCAAGAGTAAACAAGGCATACGAGAGCGTGGGGCTCTCGGCACGCGTACCAAGGGTGGAACACGACCCAAAGAAAGATGATACCATGTGTTTAGTTTCGTTATTAACAAGTTTAACATGTTTCTTGTTTGTTTCATGCCTCACCAATTCACACAATGGTGGGAATCGGTGAGTTTATCACTTTAACACTATGTTCTCAAGTTAAAGAAAAGGGGAGAAAGAAAGTCAAAGTAGTGAAATGTATAAAAGCTCATGTTCTCAAGTTTTTTTAAAGAAGGAAAGTGGAAGTAATGGAGTGAAAGTGGAAGGATTTTGCCTTTAAAACTTTCACAATTTTTTACTTCCTCGCCATTTTTTACTTCCTTTTTCTTTACTTCACTCTCACTTTCTTGTTAATTTTTTTTGAGAACACAGTGTAAACCACGGATCTCCTTACCTTCTTACCAAAAACATAAAAAATAACAAGAGTACGGTGGTGGTGGTGGCGCGTTTAGGGGTTTGATGGCTCGTGGTTTTCTGATACGGGTTCACAACAAGGAAATAGGGGTGGGTTTGGTGTTAGTTTGATGATGGAGGTGGTGGTGTCGCGGTGGTGATGGTGGTAACATGTGGCTGCGGCAGTTTATGGTGGAGAGAGAGAGAGAGAGAGAGAGAGAGAGAGAGAGAGAGAGAGAGAGAGAGAGAGAGAGAGGGTGCGTAATTTAGGGATAGGGTTTGTGAAATGAAGGGATAGGGTTTTTATCAAGGATTGGGCCAAAAGTGTAAATTAGCAAAAGGAAGGGGCATTGTGGAATTTTAACGCAGGGACCATCAGTGTATCGTTGCTAATCTTCTAACAAAATGTTACTTGAGCTCGTTTAGGCTCGTAAAAATGTCCGTGGGATTTTCTAGGTTGCACCATTATTCTTAAATTTATTTTTCAGTTAAAAATGTCTATAAATACGTCTATATTCATTTAACACGTCAAAATCCATATTTCTCGTATTATTACGCTAGACTGTGCCGACTCACGTTGTGCTAAAACCTCAAGTTCTACGGGGCAAGTTATACATATCAAATAACTATATTCCACGTTCAATTCTCACGTAATCTAAACGGTTTCCAGGTTCTTGTTATCATGTTTAATCAAATTGTAGTGTTTGTATAAGTCTTAAATTACCGTGTTGCCAAAAAAATGTGTATAAAACCATGTGTAAAAACATGTGTAAAAACGTGTATAAAAATGTGTATAAAACCACGTATAAAACCGCGTAGAAAAGAATTATTTTTAAGAAAACCAAATTTTGAGTTAATTAGAAACGGCCGTTAGTATAAAGGAGTAACGTTTCAAACAGTCGTTAGCTAAACGGTTGTTAGGACGATACATTTGGTAGAGAAAAAAAGAATGATACACAACTCAGTAAAAAATGGCAACTTCGATACATTTAGAAACTTTTATCCCTAAAAGTTATACTTGTGATAAGGGGTATAAAATTCTTTCAGTATGACACCTATTAAATAATTCTACCCGTCCTTAGGGGCCATCCACAATGCACTGATGTGGAAAATTGCAATAAGATAATTAGATGCCACCTCATATTGTAATAGAATTGTGGGATATATAATGAGAGTTTATTTTTGTATGCACTATTCCCTGATAGTGGGTCCTTTTCTCCACTTATTTTTTTAATATAAAAGTTGTATATAACTCCTACTTTAAGTTTGAAACTGATGATAAAACAAACTAAACAAACTTGAATTAGTATATATGATTATGAACTTTGAAACAAGATAAGTTTATATACGATACGACTTTTGTTTTGTGTTTATAAGTTTTTATATGATTTCACATTATAACAAATTTAGATATTATATAACGCAAACACAACTTATAAGCTGATGTTTAAATTATTTTATATAAACTTCATTTTTGTGAATTATATTATAACGGATTTATATACTTTATATACATTATATAAATATAAGTTACAAATATATATGTTGACGTGGAAATTTATTACAATGTATAAAGTTTGATGCATTGGAAGTGTTTTGTATAAAAATGAAAGCTGATGATGTGTCACTGATCTGGCGGTGCATTCAACCTAAATTGATTCAATGCTTTGGAGATGTTATAGAGTACATTGCAAAAATTGTCCTTGTTTGGTCAAGTTGCATGTTTCGTCTGTATGATTTATAAAGTGCAGATGGCATCCTTGTGGGAAAACCTTGGATTCGAAATCGTCTTTGGTCAAATTGAAATAACTAAAATACCTCTTATAGTTTTTTTTTCTCCTTTCATTTATTTTTTAAAATTAAATCTCATCATCTTCAATCTATAATCATCTTTTTGAACCCATCACCTACAACCACCATCCCCGTCATCTTCAACAAAAAAACTCATTCCATAAACCCAACCGACACTGCCACCCCCATCGATGACCGCCACAACCAAGCATCTTCATCTTAAACCATCACCGCCAAGCACCAACCACCATCTTTTTTCATGAACCTTCTTTTAACTACAAACAACTTCAAATTAATCCACAACTTTAAAAACCACAAACCACTATTATAAATCTACGCGATCTCTAGTTCTTTTATTCAAGAATCAAAACCTTTTTCTTTTCCTAAAACCCACTTCAAAATTTTTGATTGACTAAACAATGATGAAACAATATGAAAATATAAGAACTCTATGTTAGCCAAGGTACATATGGAGATCAACAACTAACAAAAAGATACAAATAAGAGCAAAGTATATAACATAATTAACCAGTATTGAAACACCACTCGTTTGGAAATTACCAAACTCTACTTAGGGCATCCACAATGCATTGTATAATGTAGGGTTTAATACACCGCTAACCCACTCCTACATCAAAGTCTAACTTTTCATACAAACAACTCACAATGCATTGAACATTAGGTGTTGTTTGTTTGTTAAGAGACTCTGAGTTTGAATCTTATTTTCATATCTAAATTTGATTGTATGGAGAAAAACTCTAAATCTGAATCAAATTATGTTGTTTGCTTTTTTAATCATCTAAATGATTAGGGAAAAAATCACTAGTTTCTATATGATTAAGAGGTAATAAGAACTTCTTCCAAGTATTGTTGGGCAAGAGGTTTAAACCTCTTAAGGCATCTGAGAGAGGGGTGATGTAATCATTTTAGTATAGTGATTATTTTACCGAAGAAATGCTTAGGAAAGCATTTCCCCGGGTCGTATCCCAACGAAGGTGTGAATGAATTTCGAATTCCCGATTTGTGAAACGTGTCGTGAAAGTGGTAAAAAGTGATTTTAGAGAGATTATACTAAAGAATATGAAAATAAAGCACAATTAATCACATAAGCACGTATTTCAAGTAAACAAACTAAAAACGTAACGTAGAATCGAAAACGTGAGCTTAAACGTAAAATAAACGTTAACGTACGAAATAAAACGCGAATTTTAAGCTACACTACTCCTACGGACTTCAAAATAATTTTGAAAAGTTAAAAATGATAAAAGAAAATTTTATGAAAAAGAAAAATATTTTTTTGACTTTTTATTTATTTTTTATGAATTAAAAACTAATTAACTAATTAAAAATTAAAAGAAGATACAAATAAAGTGAGAAAAATGAAAAATAAATTTTGAAAATTATAAAATAACTAAAAAGTAATTTTAAAACTAAAAACTAATTTTTTTTGGCTTTTTCTGTAATTTTTCGGAATTAAAAACTATTAAATCTAAATAAAAATTCAAATTAAATTCAAAATAAATGGGAAAAATGCAAAATAAATTTCTAAAATATTTTTGGATTTTTCTTAGCTTTTTCTGATTTTTTTGGATTTTTTAGTAATTAAAAATATTAAAAAGTGAATAAAAATGAAAAAAATAGCAAATCAACTTGGAAAAATATGAAAAATTCAGGGAAAATCTAAAATAATATTCTAAACTCAGGAAAAATTTGAAAAGTTGGAAATAAGCAGTAGAAATACTACTTCCTTTAAAACAACTTATTTGAAAATGCTTATTGATAAGCAGAGTTTGACCAACATTGACCAAATTTTGACAGAATGATTTTATGTGTCACAAAAGCTCAGTGGAACAATTATCAAACCAAAAATAACTCAGAAACAGAATTGGAGGACAATAAGCAGTACCAAATAAGTACTAGTGATAAGAAGTTGCTATTCAATAAACACCAAATGTTCACAGAGGACCCACACAACTCAAAACAACTTAAAGTAACTGAAATAAACCAGAAAGTCAGTCAAATAAGCCAATTAAGCACCTGTGCAGGTTGTTATTAAGGCAGAACTTATGTTTAAGTACCGTAACTTGACAGCTAAATATTAAGCACCTAAGAAGCTAATTAATAAGACCTCTAAGGGGCAAAAGCTAGCCTATATCACTGGGTGCCAAGAAAACCAATCAAAACCAAATTTAAAACCTAATTGGACCCTAAAAATTACCCTAGATCAGCAGGTATTGAACCTGCAGGCTGCTGCAGGTTTGACTTTTTATGTGCACTTCTACTTTGACCAAGATGAAATTCCAGTGATCAATTATGTCCCTAGTTGTTATACTAAGCTAAGTTATTACTAGATTGCCCTAGATGAATCCTAAATCTAGCTATGAGCAAAGACCAGATGTACCACCATCACTAATAAGCATAGAATTGAGCTAATCGATGAATTTGACTTTTTGCTTTTATCCTATGTATTTCATGCTCTGTTTGCCTTTCCTAAATCTAAAGTATTTTGTCTGTGCAGCAAGAATTACAATAAATCATGAAGAACATGTGATACAAACCTCAACCAAACACCTCTTAATAGTGACTGTCAAACTAAGATTTGCTGATTTAAAGCTTATAACTACTGATTTCTTAAGCAATCAAAACCTCAACCTATGCTCAAATCTTATCCAAACAGCCAAAACTCAACACAGAAATCCAGTAACTAACCACTTAAAATAATAACTCAGATCTAAATGAATGACATAATATTAACCAGGAAACTTAAAAGATCTAAATGAACATTAAACCAAAAACAAAGCTCAGGTAAATAACTAAACAACATCAAATAAATTTCTAAATAAAGAAAATGAACAAACAGGTAAGCAGTAATCAAAAGCAATATAGATTAATCTAATATAAGCAGAATCTAATGAAAGTTAAGATGAAACTATAAACGAAAACTTACAATTTATCCCTCAGCTGAACATAGGGGTCATTTGATCCATGCCTATCTTTAGATAGGCTCCAATAAACCAGAATTCATTCATCCAACACCATAAACCCAGAATTATTATCATAAGTCCCTTTGACTGATGTTGACCAATACCTCTTGAACAAATCTCAACAACAATAACTCTCAACCAGTTTTTTTTAATGATCTTAATAAAACAGTAACTAGAAATTTTAAATAAAAACATAATAATATTTGCTAGAAATTAAATTGCAAAGTAATAAAACGGAAATATGAATTTTATTAAAACTAAAAATGGAGTACAATTTGAAATTGAAATTGAAAATACAATAGACTAAAAACTATATCTAAACTTACCCTACTCCTAAAATCTAATCCTAAATCTAACCTACTCCTACTGAGTTCCAACGTGAGTGAGGAGGGAGTATTTATAGACTGATGAGATGAGGTATTTGTATCCAGGTCATCAATCCTCTACTCATGTGCTTCTTTTTATCAATTCATAGCCGTAGATAAGATCCCAGATGCTTCGAATGAATATCAACCCTTGGATTGATTGTGTGATGTGACCAATCCTACGAGTGCATCCTTATTGGTCCACGTATGCTCTCCTGAAACTTCCTGACATTCCTCTGACTCCTTCTAGATGGTCAATCATTGGGTGATAATTAGTAACGTGGGGTAATTTTTGGTATACAGTAACTAGGGTTCTTGGGGGGAAAATTATTTCTGGGTAAAAATATGAAAAGGGGGCGGGGTATATGTGTTTGGGATTGTTTTTTTATTTATTTGGGTGTCGACCGGTTGTGAAGGGTTGACCAGGGGAGTGGATCGGGTTAAATAAAAAGGAAGGTAGGCGTTTTAGTGTGGGCTTGTAGGTGTGTGGACTTAACAATACATTTGGATCTGGATAGTTTAATATAAAGAGTAGTAGTGATTATTACCAAGGACCAATGTTATAATTATGAAAAGTGTGAGTGCTGAAACTGTTATTCTTCCAAAGTTTCTTCCAAGGGTTTGAATTGCCATTCTTTGATTTATGAAGGACCAATTTTGTCTTTTCTTCGAATATTCTTCAAGGAATCATTTTTGTAAATATCTAAAAGTACAGGGATTGAAGTTGCCATATTTTACCAAACTTTGACCAGGGACTATTATTGCAACTTTGTGACTCTCTGAGGACTTCCATTGATGTTTTGAGCTTTCTTTAATCATTTTGCTTCCCCGGCTCCGGCTTTTGACCTTTTTCCATTCTCGTGCTCGTTTTTGTCGATTTTGGCCTTGTTTTTGTCCATTTTTCACATATCCGTACCTACACATACACAAATACAAAAACACACATTCTCTTGGCATATTTGGTTAGTATTTGGTGTATTTGGTCTGATTTTGGTCTAAAAAGGATGTGTGAAAAAGCACACATCAAAATCCCCCATACTAAGGTATTGCCGTGTCCTCACGCAATGTCATCACCTCACGCTTAAGAGATAAATAATTTCAAAACCTCTCTTTACTGACGTTGTAAAGTAGCAATGATGTTCAAAAGAGATAGTAAAATCATTTATTCTCAGAAACGCTCCGTTTTCCGATTTTCACGAATAACAACTACTACTACTCTTTTTGTACTTTTCATTTTTGTATATGTGACGGTTTGATTTGACTTTCATTATCAATTCTTATCTGTTGATAATTTTCAGGGTCAACGAGTAGAAACACTTCTCACAGAGAAGAGACCATATGGATAAAAATCGTCATCCTTGATTTTTCACAAGCTCCCAAACTAAGCGTAAAATCGAGATCATTGTTTATCCACAAGTTAGGTGCTAACACTACCCACAAAAGTTAATTGTGTCATTACCTCTTGTTCCCAAGTCCTAAGTTTTGTATCTCAAGATTTTAATTTGTGAGAAATGAATTGCTTCATATTTTCTCGTTTTGATATTTGTTAGTTCGATAAGAGCACAAAATTTGAACGCTAAGTAGTTTCCAAGCTTTCCCTCGAAAACCCCTGCATACAGAAATCGGGTCCACATGAAGGTCTCTGATTTACCACGATTTGTGGAGGCCTCCCTTTTTATTTACGACCAAGACATCCAATGTTTGAGACCCGAAACGGAAGCTTTTTATTAGGGAAACCCCCGGAGTCGAAGCTTGGCATTTTTGCATAATTATAAGCACTTTAATAATACTTGGTCCTTAGTCCTTTATTTCTTTTACAACAACGGTTTAAGAGCCGCCAAGATGTAAGAGCTTTATTATGACCATGGATTTATATCTGCTGCTTTTTGTAGCTTTGGATTCCTCTGCCTTTTTATTTAGCTTTGGACTATTATTATTGATATTCATAATCATATGCCAAACCCTGAGTCCTACGGCCTTTACTAAGATCACAACATCGGCTGCGAACCGGCAAGATGCAATAGTCTATTTCACCGTAACACTGGCAGTACCCCTATGTGTACCAAACCCCCATATGCAGAGATTTTGTTGGGAACGAGAAAAAACTAAGTATTGCCCAAACCCCATACACTTAATTAATCCTAGAGATCTATTTTTATTGGTGTGTAAGCTTGTGGGAACAAGGAGGCCACAAGTACCTTTCGTGGGCTCTAAAGAGATCCAACTACTCCACGTTTAGCACAAAACTTCTAAATAAACTCTATCATTCCTCGATCTTCGCAAATTTAAAATCCCAATTAATGAGATCCGTGGATGCTTAGCCATAATCTTTTGATTATATTGGTTAAGGGAGACGAGCTAGGGCTCAAGACGCCCGGTCAAGTCGAAACATTTATTTCTACTCTCGCTGGCAGGAAAGTCAAAACAAGGTGTCAAATCTTATTATTCATATCATATATAATTCTCTCTTTTTTTTCATTTTTTTTTCTTTTTGCATATAAAGAGGTGACAAAAAATTAAAATTTTGGTGGAAAACGGAGTTGCGTAAGTTAACAGCTTAGACGAAGGTAACAGGTCAAATCGAATCGAAGATTCACCCCCCAAGACTAAAGTGAAACATTGTCCTTAATGTTTAAAGGGTATGGGTAGTCTACGTAATATCTAAGGCCGTTTATTAAGTATGCCAAGAGATAAACGTTAGTCGATAAGATTTTGGATATGGTGAATTTCTGAAAGAGCAGCAAAGGATGAGACTCGAGTGGGGAGAACGACAAACCACGAGCACGAGAGTCCTCAAACTTCGGGGAAATTTCTGAACATTCATAAACAACCACGAAAACACGAGTTTGGAAAGGGTCGCCCCCCTCACGTCACGTTACTTAAGAAATAAGAAAATAAAGAAAATGAAAATGGATAAGCATGGGGTGCCTCCCACGAAGCGCTTGTTTTTGTTAACCGAGTCACATGAGCTTGACTCGATCCCCGAATTAAGTCGTTCTTGGGGAGAGCAGATTGAACGGAAAACCGGCATGAAAAACGGAGATGTCGGGGTCAAAGACGGTATCCTCACTCCCGGAGGAATGGAAAAGTAAAGAAAGGAGGGGATAAGTAAAGAATGGTTGAAACACCCAGATGATAAAAGCAAAGTTGATTTCTGAATCACGGGTGGGTTGGGTGGGTAAAATATTGAGCATAGGAACATTTTGTTTAGAAATCTTGTCCACCACTCCAAAATTATCTTCATTCGTATCTGATTCAACATCTACATCGGGTGGTTTCGCGGGTGGACGAGAAGAAGATAAATCGAAGATAGATGAATCAGCATCGGTAAGTACAACATTATCATGTATTTCTTCAAGAATATTACTTCGAAGGCCATTATCGTCATTCTCAATACCCGGTGGTATCAAGTCATCCGCTGCAAGAAATCGATCGGTATCCTCTAAAAGAGAATCACGTGACGGATTATCGGAAATAAGCACAGAGTCGATCTTAAAGTCAAAACGCTCATAATCCGGAAGAGAGATATCAGCATGAATAGTGGGATTACCACTGCTCGTCTCTTCAAATCAAAAAATTTCAAGCTCGGGTAAGAAATCACTATCCATAACGGGGATAGGAGAAAAAGTCGGAGGATCATTCAATGCCTCGATCTTAGAAATGAGTAGATTAATATTCAATAATTTTTCACGAAGAGCTTCATCTTGAATTTCAGTTTCAACTTCTTCATCATTCTCTTCTTATAAGCTGACGAGCTCAGAAGGTAATTCGTCCACGTATTCGATGTCTCCACAAGATATAGCATCATCATCATCAGATTCGGAGAACGTCTCAACACGATCATTTGAATTATCATTCGGAGATAACTCATATTCTTCAGCCGTATCAAAAACATATTTCTCAAAATCAGGTAAAGAATCCTGGAGCTCGGGCTCCAAAGGATTTGACGGCATAACAATCTCAGTTGAAATAGAATCATTGTTATCAAGAAAAGTATCGTCTTTTTCCAAAACAGGATCACTTCCCTCAACCTGTGTGAGAGAAGGATGAGAAGAGTCGGGAGTAATTGATTCAAGTCTCGAAAAACATCTTGAAGAATCCGGAGGTGGGACAAGTGGTATGCTCTGAGAGCTAGGAATTTCCACCACTTCCGTTATGGTCTCCGGTTCTTGTTCGTGAAGATTAGGTAAGTCGTTTCTAAACACCGTTTTAAGCTCAGCACGTTTGCTTGACGAACTCTTAACCGTAAATCGAGAAAGGTTAGGATCAATTCTTGATGGATTAGGAACAATTGTAGGCTTAGACTCTTGGACAACCATAGGTTGGACGTATTTAGCACTTCCATTGTTAGTGGAAAGTACCGAGTCCTTTGTCACCTCGGTTTCTCGTTCCATTTCCCTCATCGGAGAGGGAGTAGGAACCGATGGCCCATCATAATCAACACAAATTTTTGAAATTTTTGACAAGGCGTAAAGTTGTTCCATTTTGATTTTAAAAGCCTTACGTTTAAAGAAATCGTCATCGAGAGATGCCATAGAACAATCTTCAACATTTAAAGGTTCACAAGACGGAGTGAGATTAATCATAGAATTTTCTTCTTTATAAAGCTTATTTTCATCACTTTTAATGGTTTGCTCTTGTTCTCTTCTACGAATTTCCTCTTTTAAAAGGTTTATGATAGTTAGACACTGCTCATTAAAGTCATTTTGAGCAGTCATCATTTTAATAATTTCACTCTGAACCGTGAGAATCGTGTCGTATTGTGGAGGTTGGTCATGATAATTATTGTCATAAGGAAACGGTTTCCTTGTTTGACAATCGGTGCTAAAGTGTGGACCTCCACAATTCTCACAACCGTTTTGTAGTTGTGAAATCGGTGCATTTTGAAATGATTCACCATTGAAGTACGGAACTTGCTCATATGAATTGAAATCTTTGTGATAATAATCAGACTGAGGTGGGTAGTTGGAAAAATTTGGAAAGTTGTACGTATTTGAATTGCAAAACCAACAACTTCTGTCTCGAATATCGTTACCACACCGTCCGCATGTCCACCAAACACAAAAACCATCAAAGAACGGTTCTCCACATTTAAAACAAGTCAGATCCATAAGAATTATCATTTTAGAGGGTTAAAGAAAAAGAATCAAATGATAAGAGGATAAGAAGATTATTTTTGGTTTTTAATTTTTGAAAAAAAGAAAATCAAAGTAGAAAAGGAAAATCTTTTTGTATTTTTATATTTTTGGAAAACAAAATTTGAAAACTTAAAACTTTTATTTTCTTTTGTTTTTCAAACGTTACGTTAATCGTAAACCGTTTCCTTCAAATCTACTCGCGACGGAACGGGAGAGAAGAATGGATCTCTCTTCAGCTTGCAATTTAATGTCAAAGCTTCCGTATTTACCGCTTATTCGGTCGTAGAATTCAAAGTAATCCGATTAGCAACTAATTTCACGCGTTTTTATGTCGTTAAGCTTATTTGGTTTACAACGCCCACCCTTCAACGGGAGAGTCGAGGCTATAACTTTATTATTTTTTTGGTATTTTTGAAAACACTTTAGGAAATGTGTTTTTGATTTTTCAATTTTTTTTTTGTTTTTATAGAAAATATATACAAGGAAGGTTTTCAAAACACAATTTCAAAAAACGAAAACGAAAAATTCACTTCAACCTTCCCCGGCAGCGGCGCCAAAAATTTTGATGTAATCATTTTAGTATAGCAATTATTTTACCGAAGAAATGCTTAGGAAAGTATTTCCCCGGGTCGTGTCCCAACGAAGGTGTGAATGGAATTTCGAATTCTCGATTTGTGAAACGTGTCGTGAAAGTGGTAAAAAGTGATTTTAGAGAGATTATACTAAAGAATATGAAAATGATGCACAATTATTCACATAAGCACGTATTTCAAGTAAATAAACTAAAAACGTAACGTAGAATCGAAAACGTGAGCTTAAACGTAAAATAAACGTTAACGTACGAAATAAAATGCGAATTTTAAGCTACACTACTCCTACGGACTTCAAAATAATTTTGAAAAGTTAAAAATGATAAAAGAAAATTTTAAGAAAAAGAAAAATATTTTTTTGACTTTTTATTTATTTTTTATGAATTAAAAACTAATTAACTAATTAAAAATTAAAAGAAGATACAAATAAAGTGAGAAAAATGAAAAATAAATTTTGAAAATTATAAAATAACTAAAAAGTAATTTTAAAACTAAAAACTAATTTTTTTTGGCTTTTTGTGTAATTTTTGGGAATTAAAAACTATTAAATCTAATTAAAAATTCAAATTAAATTCAAAATAAATAGGAAAAATGCAAAATAAATTTCTAAAATACATGAAAATAAATTTCTAAAATATTTTTGGATTTTTCTTGGCTTTTTCTCATTTTTTTTGATTTTTTAGTAATTAAAAAGTGAATAAAAATGAAAAAAAATAGCAAATAATCTTGGAAAAATATGAAAAATTCAGGGAAAATCTAAAATAATATTCTAAACTCAGGAAAAATTTGAAAAGTTGGAAATAAGCAGTAGAAATACTACTTCCTTTGAAACTGCTTATTTGAAAATGCTATTGATAAGCAGAGTTTGACCAACATTGACCAAATTTTGACAGAATGATTTTATGAATCAAAAAAGCTCAGTGTAACAATTATCAAACCAAAAATAACTCAGAAACAGAATTGGAGGACAATAAGCAGTATCAAATAAGTACTAGTGATAAGCAGTTGCTATTCAATAAGCACCAAATGTTCACAGAGGACCCACACAACTTAAAATAACTTAAAGTAACTGAAATACTAAGCACCTGTGCAGGTTGTTATTAAGGCAAAACTTATGTTTAAGTACCATAACTTGACAGCTAAATATTAAGCACCTAAGAAGCTAATTAATAAGACCTCTCAGGGGCAAAAGCTAGCCTATACTACTGGGTGCCTAGAAAACCAATCAAAACAAAATTTAAAACCTAATTGGACCCTAAAAATTACCCTAGATCAGCAGGTATTGAACCTGCAGGCTGCTGCAGGTTTGACTTTTTATGTGCACTTCTACTTTGACCAAGATGAAATTCCAGTGATCAATTCTGTCCCTAGTTGTTATACTAAGCTAAGTTATTACTAGATTGCCCTAGATGAATCCTAAATCTAGCTATGAGCAAAGACCAGATGTACCACTATCACTAATAAGCATAGAATTGAGCTAATCGATGAATTTGACTTTTTGCTTTTATCCTATGTATTTCATGCTCTGTCTGCCTTTCCTAAATCTAAAGTATTTTGTCTGTGCAGCAAGAATTACTATAAACCAAGAAGAACATGTGATACAAACCTCAACCAAACACCTCTTAATAGTGACTGTCAAACTAAGATTTGCTGATTTAAAGCTTATAACTACTGATTTCTTAAGTAATAAAAACCTCAACCTATGCTTAAATCTTATCCAAACAGCCAAAACTCAACACAGAAATCCAGTAACTAACCACTTAAAATAATAACTCAGATCTAAATGAATGATAGAATATTAACCAGGAAACTTTAAAGATCTAAATGAAAATTAAACCAAAAACAAAGCTCAGGTAAATAACTAAACAACATCAAATAAATTTCTAAATAAAGAAAATGAACAAACAGGTAAGCAGTAATCAAAAGCAATATAGATTAATCTAATTTAAGCAGAATCTAATGAAAGTTAAGATGAAACTATAAACGGAAACTTACAATTTATCCCTCAACTGAACAGAGGGGTCATTTGATCCATGCCTATCTTTAGATAGGCTCCAATAAACCAGAATTCATTCATCCAACACCATAAACCCAGAATTATTATCATAAGTCCCTTTGACTGATGTTGACCAATACCTCTTGAACAAATCTCAACAACAATAACTCTCAACAAGTTTTTTTTAATGATCTTAATAAAACAGTAACTAGAAATTTTAAATAAAAACAGAATAATATTTGCTGGAAATTAAATTGCAAAGTAATAAAATGGAAATATGAATTTTATTAAAACTAAAAATGGAGTACAATTTGAAATTGAAATTGAAAATACAATAGACTAAAAACAGTATCTAAACTTACCCTACTCCTAAAATCTAATCCTAAATCTAACCTACTCCTAATGAGTTCCAACGTGAGTGAGGAGGGAGTATTTATAGACTAATGAGATGAGGTCTTTGTATCCAGGTCATCAATCCTCCACTCATGTGCTTCTTTTGATAAATTCATAGCCGTAGATAAGATCCCAAATGCTTCGAATGAATGTCAAACCTTGGATTGATTGTGTGATGTGACCAATCCTACGAGTGCATCCTTATTGGTCCACGTATCCTCTCCTGAAGCTTCCTGACATTCCTCTGAATCCTTCTAGATGGTCAATCATTGGGTGATAATTAGTAACGTGGGGTAATTTTTGGTATACAGTAACTAGGGTTCTTAGGGGGAAAATTATTTCTGGGTAAAAATATGAAAAGGGGGCGGGGTATATGTGTTTGGGATTGTTTTTTTATTTATTTGGGTGTTGACCGGTTGTGAAGGGTTGACCAGGGGAGTGGATCGGGTTAAATAAAAAGGAAGGTGGGTTTTTAGTGTGGGCTTGTGGATGTGTGGACTTAACAATACATTTGGATCAGGCTAGTTTAATATAAAGAGTTGTAGTGATTATTACCAAGGACCAATGTTGTAATTATGAAAAGTGTAAGGGCTGAAACTGTTATTCTTCCAAAGTTTCTTCCAAGGGTTTGAATTGCCATTCTTTGATTTATGAAGGACCAATTTTGTCTTTTCTTCGAATATTCTTCAAGGGATCATTCTTGTAAATATCTGAAAGTACAGGGACTGAAGTTGCCATATTTTACCAAACTTTGACCAGGGACTATTATTGCAACTTTGTGAATCTCTGAGGACTTCCATTGATGTTTTGAGCTTTCTTTGATCATTTTGCTTCCCCGGCTCCGGCTTTTGACCTTTTTCCATTCTCGTGCTCGTTTTTGTCGATTTTGGCCTTGTTTTTGTCCATTTTTCACATATCCGTACCTGCACATACACAAATACAAAAACACACATTCTCTTGGCATATTTGGTTAGTATTTGGTCTGATTTTGGTCTAAAAAGGATGTGTGAAAAAGCTCACATCAAGGGGGAAAACAAACACCCTTGCTTGTCAAAAGCTCTTACGGTTTAGATTTCTAGGTCATTAAGAGGTATAGAGTGATTTTATTACTTATAAATTTAATATGCTAAGTTGGCATGTTTCACAATGGATTAAACTTAGTCAACTATACCTTTCTATGCCAAGTCACCTCACCTTACGTTATTTTCATCTATAAATGAGGTACTGATAATGAGGCTTAACTACTTAAAACTATTAACCTACTCGTTATTATGCATGGCCTATTTATGTGGGTTTATTTGTTATTAGTGGACTTAGTCCATATTGATTATTGGCCTGTTTGTGTGGGTTTATGATGACATTAAATAAGTACATATTATTGTCATCATTTATCCTATTTATTTGACTTGTTTTATATTATTATCTGCAAGAATCGATACTTAATTGTTTACTTTAGTAATTCTCAGGTAAAAACAAGCAATTGGTGAAAGTTAGTGATTTTGGACGAAATATAAAGCTAAATGATCAAGATTGGAAAAGTCTACTGAAAGATGATTCGAAGACCATTGCCTGACTTTGAAGAATGCGCCGCATCAAATTTATCTGATGCTCCGCATATGAAACTTTGGTCAATGAAGAAGAACCAACTTGTTCTAGCTCAGATACGCCGCATCACAGTTCTGACATAAGGAGCATCACTTTTCAGACTTCACCAAATGCAATCCAAGATACTGAAGGACATGTGTCACATTGCATTGAAGATACGCCGCATCTGAAGACGGTGTACGAATATTCCAGAATATATTAATCTTGGACCCCATGCGAATCTAAGTCAATGCGATGCATCTACTTATTAGATGTGCCGCATCTATCCCTTAGACAGAAACTATAAATACCCCAAGAGACAGCCAGATTTCGTGGACCATAAACCCAAGAACGAAAAAGAGAAACCATAAGGAGAAGAATGCAGACGAAAAGGCAACACAAGACACACCACATTGAAGATTTCAAAGCAGTAAGAAGGTCCTGAATGTATTTTAATTCAATTAAGTAGTTTTGTTTTATTGTAATAGTACACTTTAATCCATCAGGATTGATGGACTTGTGACCGCCATATTGCTCCCCTTAAAATTGCTTTCCCTTCGATTAAAGTTTATTTGATTTTTTTGGTTCTTGTTAGATATGCTTTGATAACCGTAGCAAGCTTGGGCCGCCATACCCCTCCAACGATTACTTCACTAGCATTATAAGTTAGTGTAAGCCCATAAAAAGGTTAAATAATTCATAGACATAAGTGATCATTAAGGGTTTACTCACCTATAGTCAAGATAACAACGACAGAGAAGATTTTACGACACTCATCATATAAAACTAGCAATAAAACAAGTGACAAGCTACTTAGTCATAAGTCAGGCCTCTTATATGTATCTATTATCTATCTGTGTACGTGTTCACCTATAACAAACCACAAAACCTCATTACTATTATTCCTATTAAAAATACCTATAGTAGGTATTTCACAGGTAAAATTTTGCTTTTTGTGTGCATTTATTACTTGCATGACTCACTAGACCTGCTCACGTACTCACACAAGCCAAATAACTCAACACTCACATCCTATAAACCCCTGGTATGTCAAGCATAAGATCACCAAAACACCATAATAAGTAATATACCAATCTAACACACTAAACATATCACAAAACCCTAATAAACCTTAACTAAACCCTAATTAGGTCTATGTGCTTATTTAAACCTATATGCTTAACTTAACTAGTTTGAAAGTGTCCAAGGCTTAAGTATGAGTTACCTTAAGAACTTAGGATACCTTAGGACCATTAGGTATTAGTACAACCCTTTAGAACTTAGGTACAAGTCCCTTCAGCACAAAACCATAACTAAGTCATAACTTCCTAGAATTAGGTCTAGACTATCTCAAAACTTCACCATAAGTTACCACCACTTAGTATAAGCCTCTTAGGACCTAGGATTAGTTATTAGACACTCATAAGACACTAATCTAGATACAAAACCCTAGGATAAACCATAATCACCCACTAAACACAAATAGGTCATTTAGGTCACAAAACTAGGTCAAACCTTCCCAAATCTTTCCCATAAGTTACCATCACTTAGTATAAACCCCTTAAGACTTAGGATTAGCCACTAAACACTCTTAGGAACCTAACCTAGGCACTAAACCTTAGGTAAAACCTTAAACCCACACTAAGTAAAACTAGGTCCAAACTTAAACCTAAACTAGTAAAACCTAAACATAAGCACCTCAAACACCTCAACCAAGCACCCTAGCACCTCTCCTTAGTTAATCTAGCACCCTAACACCTTACAAGCACCCACACAAGTAGGTGCAACACCTACTTGTCACCTACTTAACTAAACCATCACTAAACCACCACTAATCACCCTAAACTACCACTAAACCACCACTAATCACCCCTAGCACTCACCCTAGTTGCTTACACACCACCTTAGACAACCTAGCAGCCAAGCATGCATGTCACAAGTAGCTTACAACTCGCCTTGTAAGCTACTTAACCCAAAACCGCCTCCACGGCTTAACTGTGGCCACACACAACCCTAGACCGACCTATAGGCCTCCCTAGCTCCTCTTATTCACCACCTAGCTCTGCTTACTCCCCCTCCCCCCTCCTAGACACCACACCACCCCATTTGACACCTCCTTCTTCTCTTTTCTTGCTCGCTACACAAACAAACCCTATAAATACCCCCGTCCCCTACCCACTTCAAACTACACCTCTTCTCTTCTTTTCACCTCAAAATTTCTGTAGCTAGTAGTAGTATAAGGTCCCTTGTAGTCTTAGGAGTCGAGCTAGGTGAGCCTTGAGGCATTTTCGAGTCCCATTTCCATCGTTAAAACCCTAAACCCTAGGAATACCCCTCGTTAACTTTTCCCTAGTCAAGTAAGCTTTCACTTTTAGTTCTATTAGCTTTAGTTTAGTCTTAGGGTTAATAATGTCATTTTATAAAAATATAAAAGTCTAGGGACTATTTGTGTCAAGTATATAAGTATTATAAGTTTATGGTAGAAAATGTAAATATATAAACTATAAGGGTATAAAGTGAAAATATCATATAAATATAAAACTTAATAAAAGTTAGAAGCATAACATAATAGTAGGGAGCTTCATGTGAGGAGTACCATGTGGATATTTCATTTTGACGAGTTTGCTGGGTTTACGAATTAAAGTGTCATGGCTCCTCAAACGATCATTGCATGTACTTCTGGATTATGATGGCCCGAACGGTGTTATGACTATAACTTGACTTAATATTAATATAGCTCAATAGTAGGGAGCTTCACGTGAGGAGTATTAACTTATGAATTATGATGGCCTGAATGGTATTATGTTGATAACATAATACAATAGTAGGGAGTTTCATGTAAGGAGTCATATACTTCTGGATTGTGATGGCCCAAACGGTGTTATATTATATCTAAAACATTAACGAACCTAAGAACAATAACTTAAGAAACTTAAACAAGATAACTAAAGCTTGACATACATCCAAACCTACAACACACTAGGATACGTGAGTAAGGCAGTCTAGTTCCCGAGTCACTTTTTGCATCACTTAGTTTTCCCTAAGCCTAGTGAGTTCATAGCCTCATACTCTTTAAAACTTTCACTCTAAATCCTTTACAAACCTTGTGAGGGGGATACATGCTACTTGCTTTACTTAAAACCGAATACAAGTCTTTTTCTTTGGTTGTTGCACGAGTAAACTAACTGCCACCACTACATAACCAAAATTCATGAATCTAATAGTTTGGGATATTTTACCCACGCGAACGCGAATATAGTTGATAGATCTATTGGAGTTTGACAACTCCCGTTGGTATTAACACCTCTCTGGGTGGTACAAATAAGTACTATATTTGAACCCACTGAAGGTTTAACTTTGACAAGTTATCCTTCGCATCCCCTCATGGTTGGGTCTGCAGCCCCCATGACCCGGATTGTTAACGTGTGATTCATGAGCTTAGTGCAACATACCCCACTCATGATAATTGTGCATGCATCACAATTATCACAAACACACTATATTTTCTCAGATAGGTGTAACAACTTAACCCAGGGAACTTGTATTCACTAACACTTAAACCTATGACTCTCACTCAACACCTAGTGTTAACTTTTTAAGCATGTATTCTAGGTATACTACTTCTACGGAGATATGGCAGAAGGAGGCACTAAGCTCGGAGGACTTTCAACCTGGTTATCATTCAAACCTAAAATAACACCTAGATTTTTGGGACCTCATCAAAATTAAAGTATATCTTTTACAAATAAAACTCTGATAATTAAATGAATGATAACTAAATTTATAAGACGTCTCTTTTCGAGCCGTTTTCTATTACTGTAACTGTGATTCTATGAAGTAATACTCCAAACACTTAATCCGCTGCGATCAGTGAAAAATGGGGGTGTTACATCGCCAATCGTTGTATTCTTACTCAATAGTTTTAGTTTATTTAATCAAACCAATTCGTCCCAGTCTCTCAGACTGAAAAACCCGCTGCGTTAGATTAGATTGTAAAACTAACTTAGATATTAAAATACTAATAAACATTCTAGGTGTTAATGTTCCACTCTAGTGATCGACACTCTA
This sequence comes from Artemisia argyi, assembly GCA_030686995.1. Taxonomy (NCBI): domain Eukaryota; kingdom Viridiplantae; phylum Streptophyta; class Magnoliopsida; order Asterales; family Asteraceae; genus Artemisia; species Artemisia argyi. The sequence goes on along the minus strand of CM060709.1, from coordinate 42,964,727 downwards.
CTTACCAACTAGGCTATATTGATCGGGTACACTGCTCGTTAGTGTGTGTTATAGGATAAGTCGGCTATTATAATTTTAAAACTTGAGTAATGATATTCTACAACGACATAGCACATCGCATCAGTTTACTTATTATTAGTGGACTTAGTCCATATTGATTATCCAAATAAATGGGACATGCATAATAACGAGTAGGCTAATCAAAACAAACTCTCAATATCAATTTCCAAAAAGGACAACGGCCCAATTTAGTCACCAAAAACCTAACTAGTTTCAAAGTATCAATCTTTCTTAATTGTTCTACACATACTTCTACAGCTTTAAAGGGTCTTTATCTTCAACGGAATGATATGAATTGACCAATTATCGTAAGATATTATCCGCTTTGGCACCTCTTCCTCGCAGTTTTGCTCTAGATACAATGCCTATACACTATACTAAAACAGGATTCACAAGATAAGCCCAAGTTAAAACTTTAAAGATTAGATAAAAAAGTGTAACAAATTTAGTTTGCCCACAATCTGTTTGATTAAATACTTATCACAAAACTTGTCACTTGGGATGTTATGGTTTATGATACCGATTAAGTCTGTGTTATTTTAGAAGAATGTTGTTGGAAGGTGTTGGCCGGATCATCTTACCTTTTTTGATACATATGCTAATTTATATATATTAGAGTTCATTAAATAAATCATCTTTGCGGTTTACATGCTTTTAACACATCGTCTACAAATTTAAAAAATTACACCATCAATCCTTGTACTTGACATTTTGTAACAAACCGGTCATTTGACAATTTATCCGGTTAACTTCATGCGGGTATTTTAAACTTTCTACATCTTTACTTTAGTCTTTTTATTTTTCTTCATTTTCAACCTCAAATGCTTTTAAATTTCCATAAAGAGAACAACATCAGATTCTTTCATATATATTAATAAAAAAACCAATTTCATCTCAAAAAAATATCTCTACTAAAAAGAGATTATAATTATTTTATGAAAATAAATCTTCAAGAACATCTAGAGGTGTTATAAGCCCACAACCACCATGATCTTATCATCTTCAACTTTGTGGAAAACTGGAAAGGGGGGGGGGGGGTTGAATAGTTTTACGTCCTTTTAAAAGTTTATTACCAAAATATTTTGTAGCTTATTAAAAACTTTCGATTCGATCTCAAGTGAATTTAAATGACAACTAATATAAGCAATTCTAATGTAATAATGAAAGTATTGAAATGTAATGAACAAAAGATAGAGTTAGAAAGATCAAACCACAACACGCGAATTTATAGTGGTTCGGCTACAAGGACACCATCCTTGCACTACTCCACTCCCCGAGTACCACACTCGAGAGTTTTCTTCACTATGTCAACAAACTCCTTATGGTGGAGAAACCTTACACACCTTGGCTTACACGAGTTAACGACACTAAGCTAAATTTCGAGTTCTAATCGTAGCTAGAACCAATCTCACGACTTCTTGAAGGTTTCACTCCTTCTTCACAACTTCACGACTTGTTCAAGGCTTCACACCTTCACAACTTCACACCTTCTTCTATGCACAACTAATTCACAACTACTAAACTACTTTACAACACACCTATTTTCTACACAGAACAAATTTACACAACACTTTTAAAAATATCTACCACAACTACAATATGAATCTAGCTATTCACAACACTACTACAATTAGATGAATGTAGAGGAGTGTTCTTCTTCTTGCACTTGAATGGATGAAGCTTTAGATCACTTGGAAACAAAGACTTATGAATTATATGATCAAAGGATTTTAGATCTAGAGAGGGAGGTTGGATCAGAAAGTTTATAGTGCAAAAAGGTGAGAAAAATGTGTAAAATGATCCAGTATTTATAGGGCCAAATTTTACTGTTCAGGAGCATTCCGGTCCCCTTAATTATAGGCCGGTCCCCTTAATCATTAAAGGGGCCGCCTAGTAAAATTAAGGGGGCCGCCCTCCTGAACGTTTGAAAAGTTTTTCTGGATAAAATTTGCCCTTTTTGGTTGGAAATTTGAAATCATATTTTTGTGGTTTAATATAGCATTACGAAAAATGATTTACAAATATATTTAAAATGTTTATATCATTTTAAAATGTGTTATGTCTTAAGACAAAATTTCCTTTGATCATGTAATGCATAAGATGCTTAGTTTATGCATACCTTAAGTGATATTAGATGTAGAAGTAAATATTTGTTACAAAATACTTGTTTACGTCTTAATCTTGACTTAATTTTATTTAAGTTTTGTGATTATCAAAACATAGGTTTATTGAGAGATATTAATAACCTTTTTAAGTATTATTTATATCAACAATCTCCCCCTTTTTGATGATTACAAAACTTAAACTCATTAACTTAAAAATTAATTTTTAAACAAGTATTTTAGTGAGTTTATATTTACTTCTCCCCCTTTTTGTAGAAACAAAAAGGTTAAGCCGACAATTTTTAAGCGTGAAAAATTGACGGGTAGAAACTCCCCCTTTAAGGGTACTCCCCCTCGTTTGGGGGCACCAAGAGAACGAGCTAGGGAACGCTTTGCAAAAAAAATATTAGAAGCACAAGTATATGCATGCAAACATGTATAAGGTGAGAAAAAAAATAAAGCATGTTTGAAAAGAAAGCATTCATATTAAATAAGTGGTTGTGTCAAGGCACAAACATACAAGTAGCAATTTGAATTACAAGTAGAAAAGCTAGTTCACAAATAAGCAACTAGGAAAATACATCATCATGCAAAAAGTACATGGTCTTCATAGAGCTTGCAAGCAAAAGGGTGGTAAAGGATTTATTTATTAAGTATATGAGATGCTTAATTAGGAGAGCATGATGGTGATGGTGAAGGAATGGGTGAGAATTGTGGTGGAGGAATTATTGGAGAGGATGGTGGAGTTGGTGGTGGTGGTGGTGGTGGGTTGGTAAGCAAATGTTCAATATATGAAAACATATATTGAATTTCATATTTAAGGCCAAAGATGACCGTGCGGTTGTGGATGCAACAAAGACAAGTATCCCCATGGGATTCAAGTAGCCTCCAAGGCACGGGATTGGCAAAGAATGGTGGTGTAATTGGTGGAGATGAGAGATGAGCATCAAGTGGTATTATTGGTGAAAGTGAGATGGTAAGATGGGTGGACATGGGTTCTTGTGTAGGAGGTGGTGATGACACTTGTGGTGACAAGTGTGAGTTGATGTAGTTATTGATTGATGAGGTTGAGGGTATGGAGGATGAGGAAGTTCCATGAGTGGAAGGTGTTTTAGATGGTGCATTGGGTGCACATGGGGATGAACATTTAGGTGGAGGTGATGGTGTTTTGTTGTCTTCATTTGTTAAGTCAATGAAGAGTTGTTTTGGGGGGATGACCACAAGTTTTTGTTTCTTGGAGGTTTTGAAGTGTGAGGTGCTTGGTGGAGTCATGATGATTAAGATGGTGAATGATGAGATGAAGAATGGTGATTTTGGAGGGAATTTATAGTATGGAAATGGTTGATTTAGGTATGTATTTGAAATGGTTTAATAAGATTCTAAAATCAGTTGGGTTAAAATGGGAAATAGTAGCTGAAACTAGAGAAAGGGTTCACAAGATGCAAAAGAAAACAGTGAATCCAGTTCCAGATGGCTGGTCCCCTTAATTGTATGCCAGCCCCCTTAATAATTAAGGGGACCGCCTAGGGAATTAAGGGGGCCACCCATCTGGTGTTTTCCCAGACGACTAGAAACCCAAAATTTGCAAAATTTGGTGATTTTTCAAGTGTGTTTTTCCAGCAAGCTCTATTAGAAGTATATACTCTAGGAATGATGGTATATATATATATATATATATATATATATATATATATATATATATATATATATATAACCAAATTTCATGCAAAGAAACATATTATAATCCATTTTGAAAATAAGCATGGCATAACATTAAAATAGTAGCATGATAACAATTAAAATCTAAACATCATTCAAGAGATGACAATAAACAACATAAGTATTTCCGAATAAATCTGACAAATAGCAAATCATACAAATGTCAAATAGAACCAAGTAATAACAAGTAGCAATACATCAATATCTTCTACTTCTTTTTCTTTCCAAGCATCTTCCTAAACATCTTCCCAACGGATTTGAAACCCCCTCGAAGTTCTTCATGCATTTGTTGTTGACGATTGATGATAGACGTTTGACGAGTGAAGAGAAGCTCATCGGTACGTTCATGAGGAAGAGGAATTTGATACTCGGTATCATCAAGATCGAAAAGATCCTCAACAAAGGTCGTGGGGGATGGAGTATTAACACATGAGGTGTCTTCCTCCTCATCATCATCGTCATCACGATGAGATGTAGAACCACGAGGCCTAGAGTACAAAGGAACACGAGATTTTCCTTTGTCACTACGAGGACGGCGAGTACGAACAAGAGTGAGTTGGTTCAAGGTAGGAAGGATTTGAACGTAGTAATCTCTTTGAAGATGAGGGTAATGTTCCATCACATAACGATAAAGTCGTGTGTGAAACATACCATAAGGAAGACTGGAATTTGGGGTGTTTTTGGCGGACATGATTCGATGAATGAAAAGATAAGCCAAATTGTATTGCTCTTCAGCAATAACACAATAAAGCATGTGGGCAATGCTTGCCGTGACATGATCACGGTGACCACCAGTACCGAACGCATTCTCTCGAATGAGTTCTTCCACCTTCTTCATATCTTGGCTTAGCTCTTTGAGGAGGATTTGATTGGCATGAATATCGACATTCTTCGACTTGATTACTCGACTAATCGTACGATGTTCTAGTTCGAGCATTCGACGAATGTCTTCAGGACTAGGAATCTCAGAATAGTAGGGGCCATCCTGAGGACGATTTCTTTCAAGAGAGGAAAGATCCCATTCATTTGAGAAAACGGCTTGGCCGTTGTATGGGATTCGAAGAATTTGACCGAATTGAACAAGATTGAGAGTGATGAATTGATTTTGAATCATGAAGGAGATGAGGATATTGCCATAGGGATCGGTTTGCACCGTCACTTGGCTATAGAAATCGAAGACAAAATGAGGAATGATTGGTTCGTTGATTTGGAGAAGACATTCGAAACGAATATTGGTGAACATTCGTTCGGTTTGATCATTTTCATAGAAAGATGGATCGACAATTCGTCCTTCGTGAATGTTTCTATTTTCAATAGGACGATAGAAACACGCAACTGAAGGAGACATGCCGGGAGTAGAAGAGACATTTGGAATGTATTGTTTGGTTTTGGATACATCACCAACCGTGGTCTTAGGCATTTTCACCTAAACAATATAACAACAAAAATAGAATTAATATAAAAACAACTATCATGCATATGTTATATATATGTATATATAATTATATGCAATATGTGTGGAACGAAATTCTACTTCGACACAAAAAAAATATTCAATGAAGTAGTTTCATAATGTTCCTTTTATTTTGATTTTAAACTCGTTTAGAATATATAATATCAAAGAGTATGATATCATAATTCATTTCGAAATAAGGCCAGATATATATTAGATTATATATCTTCCATTTCGTAAGAGTTTGACACAACATGAGCTTGTTTAAAAGATTAAAAAGCGAATTTTAGTTTTCAAAAATATCATTTTCGAGATAAACCAAACGCTCCCTTAACTAGATAAAGACATCCTAAAACATCAATATATATATTGACTAGCTTATAAGACCCGTGGAATCCACGGGTTTTTAGAAGAGATATTGAATAAAGAATAAAAGAATAGTGTGTAAATAAAAGAAGTAAACGAAATAAGTAAACAAAGTAAATCATTTATTCGAAAGGAATATGAAGTAATAAAGTCAATGAGAGTATTGAGTACAATGGTTGTAACTAATAGTGTAATAAACGTCCATGCACGTAGCCTCTAATCATGACCGCCTTTACAAAACAAATGTATGTAGTTGGAAGTAAACTTGTGATAAGCCATTGAGCATTTCGTGACCACCTAATAAATTATAAAAATAAGGTGTAAGTAAAATATTTGTGTGATTGATAAAACATGTACAAAAGAACGGCATATCACATGATAAGAATATTCTTACATACCTCTTGAAACTTGATCATAGGCCGTGTAAAACCTCTTTGTAGACTACATTTGTAGTAGTCTTTGATAAATTACCATCGGCATCAGAAATGACAACTTTCAAACCCTTTTTGCTTTTGACGCGTGAAAGAGCCACGTATAATTGTCCATGTGTGAAAACAGGACGTGGTAGGTATAAACCAACTTTCGAAAGTGATTGCCCTTGGCTCTTGTTTATCGTCATGGCGAATGAAACTGACACAGGAAATTGTTTGCGCACGATCTTTAGGGGTAAACGTTTGTCCGACGGAGTAATTTTCAATCTTGGAAGGATAACCGAATTCCCAAAATGTGTTCCGTTAATTATTTTAGCTTGAATAGAAGTTCGTGTTAATTTAGTGACTTGAAGCCTTGTCCCATTACATAAACCTTGTGATTGATTAAGGTTTCTCAGCAACATTATTGGGACACCCACCTTCAATACAAGCCTATGGTTTGGAACACCCAAAAATTTTAATCCGTTGATAAATTCTGGTGAAAAAATAGATTGATCTATAGCACCACCGCGTTCAGTTTTATCTATGTTGTCACAACTAAGATAAACCATTTCCTCACCAGGAAACGTCTTAAGCAAATGATCGTTAATAGTATCAACCACTTCATTTGTCGGAGCAAGAATGGCCTTTTCCTGGAAGTAGGATGGATCATCTATGTTATTCAAAAGGTTTGGGTAAGTGAAATCAATAACAGATTGTACCGGATCATCAGTTTCATGTATTAGAATATCTTCTGGTATATCTATCAAAACCTCTCCGTCATGTGGTCCTCCAATGTCTCCATCTCCTACTTTCAATATCCAATCCGCAAATTCCTTTATCTCAGTTACATCTTCAGGCCGTGATCCAACAGTTAGGCGCATGTTGGCGGTTAATTTTAAGACTGTGCAATGATCCCACAAGTACGATTGTTTTAAAGATGCACTTACAATGTCTTGCCGGGAACCTTTTGGAATAACGGGAAGCACCTGCCTAAAATCACCGCCAAATACTACAGTCATGTTACCAAATGGCGTATCACAAGTGTCGTACCTGTTCTTCCGCAACACATCTCTCAAAGACCTATCCAAAGCCTCGAAACATAGCTTATTTGTCATGGGAGCCTCATCCCAAATAATAAGCTTGCATTTCTTCAACAACAGGCCCAAGTCACTTTGTGGAGATATTGAACACGTAGAAGTCTCATCAATATTTATGGGAATATGGAACCTCGAATGAGCAGTACGTCCACCTGACATCAATAAAGATGCAATACCACTTGACGCCACGTTTATGACTATGTCACCATGTCTTCTAATACCGGCAGCAAGCGTTTTCCATAAAAATGTCTTGCCAGTTCCTCCGTAGCCATATACAAAGTAAGTGCCTCCTCTTCCGTGTTGGACGGAGCTCATGATGGTGTCATATACTTTTCTCTGTTCCATGGTTAACGCGGCATATAGTGTTTCGTATTCAGACTGTAACTCTGATGGGTTATAATCTCTCTCATCAAAGATTAGCCGGTTACCAAATTCAGACATATATGTATCATCTGGATAAGGCAGTTCTGGAAATCGCTTCAAAGTGGTGCCTCTGGTTCACATATGTTGTTCGATAAAGAACAAACAAACATTCTTTTTCTCGTCGTCACTCAGTCGCAAACCTGTATGAAATTAGTTATATATGAGCGGTAGCATATGTATTCAAATAAGAGTTAAAAAAAATAGCAAGTAGTGTAGTAGATTTGTAGTTTAACCTACATATCATAAGAATCAGTACACTACTTTTTTTTATGTTCCTTTCTTGAAAATGGTCTTTTAACATGTTCCTTATTGCTGGTGTAATTACCAGGACACTACTTTTTTTTATGTGGCTGGTGTAATGGTAAAAAGGTGTAATGGTAAAAGGTTGTCTTTGATAATTTATCAACAAAATGGTCTTACCATTATAGCATCAAATGGTCTTTTACACTACTTTTTACATACGACAACCTTTTTTATGCTACTCAATACTCTTTGATAAATTACCAGTACACTACTCTTTTTTATGTGGCTTTCTTGATAAATTACCATCGGCATTAGTAGTCTTTCATATTTACCATTATCATTAATCTATAAATGTATAAAATAAACAAAACATACTACGAAAGCTAAGTTGGTGGTTATACCTGGAATTCCTAAAAGAATACTTCTCTTGTACTCGACATCTTCTGAAAGCAAATGCCAAGTTTGTAACCAAACATTCAAAGGTGTGTCAAGTTCTTTTTGGGACAGTAATGTAACAAAAAGGTCCCGTAAATGTTCAGCGGAGGACCAATGGGCTGCTTCTTTAATACCCTCAATATACTCCTTGTCGTCATCTAAAAGGCCCGCTGCGTAGCAGGCTTCTTTGTAGGTAGGATAAACTATACCGTTTATTTTCCTTATTGCAGCGTGATTTCGACAACCTTTTTGGCTATTGAGTAGCATCCTACAATAGTAAGCTTCACCAGCCGAGATTGGAACATTATGAATTCTGCCAATTGCATATTGTTGCTTCCTAACTGTCCACATTCTTTTTGGAGCATTCCATACAAATTTCGTAGGAAACTCAGCATATGTTAAGTCCCTTGCTGGTGGATATGTTTCATTCATCTGCATCCAGGCTTCAAACATAGAAGCGCCAACTGTTGGTTTGTGAATAATAGTTTCAAGGTCAGAGTTCTCATCAAATACAACTGGTTGCTCGCCTTCGAGATGAAATGAGAGACGTTCAACAGATGGTGTTCTATAATGAATCTCAAAGCGAAATATCCTCCATGCGGCTTCACAAGCCGATAGGTACCTGCAATCATAGAACGCTTTAATCTCGTCAACAGGTTTAGCATTTTCTTGACCGTCTTCCGTGGTTGCCGGTTCATACAACTCTGCGGATACTCTATCAGGACCTTTGTTTATGTATTTAAACAAATATTTTATTGAGCCCGTCTGATTGCACCATTCAACATTGATGTGGCATTGATTACGTTTTAGTAGGGTTGCATTGTACGGGATAACATAACCGTTGTGCAACTTATGTCCACTCTTAACAACATGGATTCCGTTATCACGTCTTCTATAAACAGGGTAGCCTTCCGAGTCAACAGAGCTGTGTTCTTTAAACTTTTTAGGGAAGTGTTTCGTACATTTCCCATCATCCATGCAAACCTGATTTGGCTCATCAACACCACATGGACCATGCATCATAAAATCAGAAACTAATTTGTGCAGATCGGGATCCTCATTTGGATCTGGTATCTCAGCAGATATCTGTTTGTCAATATGTTCAGCGTTTGGCACTTTGTCATCCTTATGTAAAAACAGACAAACATGTGCATGGGGAAGACCTCTTTTCTGAAATTCAACTGTGTATACCACTGCAAATTATTGTTCAAGTTAACATGAAATTAGTTTAAATTATGATTATAGATATTGTGTTATAATACAACTCTTATGAATGTGAAATGTGGTATAAATAAAAAGCATACCTGCTTGAATACGTCCGAACAAACGCAAATCTTTGACATCTTTGATCAGCTGATCGAGTTTCATTTTAAAAACTCGACTTAGCACATCAGGCCTATCCGTAGATGAAAGGTTATGCTCCCGCATATATCTTGCAATCTCCGGCCATTTAGGATTGCACGTGATCGTTATAAAAAGATCTGGACAACCATACCACCTACACAATGCCATCGCATCCATATAATTTTGTTGCATGTACCTTGGTCCACCAGTGAACGAAGAAGGCAAAATAACAGGCTTTCCAACTGTGGACGGGTCATTATTTCCAGATGCAACGCTTTGACGCACATTTGAGTACGTATCACACCTTAGTTTAGACTGTTTGGAACGATGGAAAAACATACGCTCTCTCTCAACCATAGCGAAACCATCCACAAGAAATTGCTGGAACAAACGACCTCCACGTACGAATAAATTCTCTTGATTCGGACGGTCCTGTATCTGATAGGCAAACCACTCCCGCATACTAACTGTTTTGTCATTGTCTCCAGTGGCCGGTTGTCCCGTTTTATTTCTATGTGGTATTCCTAAATAATAGCCATCTTGCGCACACGGCATCAACAAAGGGTATTGCAAAGGAAGGTACATAGGATGAAAAATATTGATACGCTGCAAACCTTCACCAAACTTTTCTATCACTATATCTCTATCTTCTGCGCATGTATCCAAGTCGCCAACAATAAGACCAGCAACCTCGTCGGCAGTAGGAAGAGTGTATTGCCGTCCACTCTTGCCTCGCTTTGCTACCAGCTTTATTCTTATATTCTGCTCGCTGTCTTCTGTGTATCGGTCACGTGCCCTTCTAAATGTTTTAACCAAATCACTTGATCTATCCAAAATATCTTTTACCTCATTGATAATGTTTCGATCAAGAGGTGTCTTTGAATTAGAATCAGTAGACGAAGCAGAACCGCTGGTTAGTAGATTAACGGGACAAAAAATAAGTAAGATTGTAAATATACAAATTATGTATTGTAAATCTGTACACACAATAATCAACCATGTAATGGACATTACCTTAATGCAGCTGCTCTATTCTCGGTTTCGTTTTGCGTGTCATATATATACAACTGTGCGAATTTTGGAGGAGCATTATTTTCCGGAAGTAAACTACCAATTTTATGGTACGTTTGACCATGTAAGCGGAAAACATACGGACCACGTCCTTTCTTGTTGATTGAGTCATCAACCTTGCCACCCATTGAAGTAAAAGCGAACATGCTGTTGTACGTTCTAATGTTATTTTTGAAGTTTTGGCTTTTGGTGTCGTCATTCAAGAATAAATCAAGTAATGGTTTTGGAGCTGGAGGTGGTTGTGGAATAGAAACTTTTCCTTTGCCACAACATATGGAATAAGCTTTTCCCTCCGGATTACGATTTCCTGTTTTTGCTTCTGCTTCCCATAAGAGGGCATGGCATTCTTTACACTCGAACGTAGGATCGCCATGGTCATAGTACTCTACAAAAACGTAAAAGGGTATATGTTAAGTATGATAATAAATATAACAATTATGCAATCGTAGCAAAATAATATTCACTTATACCTTCAGATATACCGACGTATTTGTCGTATACTTTCCTGACGTGTCCATCATCATCAAGATTGAAAACAATCGGAGTGCGAGATTGTAACGTTGGTCTCTTAGACCGTTTTGGTCTTCTTGACGATTCTCCTGCTTCGTATGTTGATTGTTCTATTGTTAACGAAGGAATGGCAGTTGTAAACCCAGAAGATTGTGTATTTCTTGGGCGTGCATTAACTTTACGAAGCACGGGTGTTTGAAAAGTAACTGTCAATACAAAATTGGGTAAAGAATGTTTACTTTTTGACAAAAACAATCGTTTGAAAACAATATGTTAATTTTGGAAACGTACCTGTTGAGACGTTAGTAAGTGGAGTATGTCGTTTGCGTAGTGCAGCAATCGGAGTTACTTGAGGAGTGTTTTTGGTCATAGAATTGGTACCTAATTATATACAAAAGATTATAATAGTCTCCTAAAAATATTATGCGAAAACAAAGTAAAAACATTTATTACAGAATAAGTAACTCCAATAAACTTAGAAAAGGTTTGCAGTGATTTGCATAATATGTACCTCGGTTATGCGTTGAAAATGCTGAAGTGTTTGTTTGCACAGTATTTATTGGAGTAGGCATAGGTTGTGGTCTTATTTCAGTAGATGGCGCAACATCAGATGTAACTGTAATAGTTTTTGCATACAAACACTCACTAACTAACAAATTACTTTAAACCTAACAATAAAAAGTAAAATTTGTAGTTATAGTTTACCATTTTGTAAAGGAGTTTGTTGAATATTGTAAGGCGATGCGTTGCATCCATTGTGACCATTGCTACCTACATTTGACATTCAAAATTGTATACCAGTCAGCATGAAGAATTAAAGTTTGTGAGGTGTTAAATATGCAAAATATGTACCTTGGTTATGCGTTGAGAAAGCGTTAGTTTTTGTTTGCAAACTGTTTATTGGAGGAGTATAAGCTTGTGCTGTTATTTTAGTAGATGGTGCAACATAAGATGTAAGTATAACAATATATATAGCATGTATAACAGCCGGTAAGTAATCAACTTAGTTAACTGTAAGCAACTAAAGATTCTATTTTATAGTTTACCATTTTCTAAAGTAGTTGGTTGAATATTGTAGGTCAATAGAGTGCCTCTATTATGTCCTGCGTTTCCAAAATGAAGGTTACAAATAAAATATGAGTCAGACATTAATAAGACTTGAAGAAAGTTACCAAACAAACGAACAAAGATATATAACCCAATTAAGCAAACCTTGATGAATGTGTAAAGGCAAAGTTGTAGTTGACATTGGTGAAACTGATGATGTATTTAATCGTTGTGGATGATCTGTAAGAAATAGCAAATTGAGCACTTTAGCATATTGGATACTAAACTTAACTGCACAAGTAGTAGTAAACAAAACGAAGATGTTGCATATTATTTAAAAGCAACTAACTGTTAGTGACGTCGGAGAGCGGTTGCCTTTGATGACTTAAAGCTAAGCGTGGTCTGCCTACTTTCTTTGGTTGTTTCATGTTGCGTGATGATGTTGTCTTTGTATTGGAATTTGTCAAAGGAACGATATCTACTTGTAGAGGATTATCTAATGCAAGAAGAATAAATGGTTAAAAAGGTAGCATAGGAATAAAAAGTACGAATAAAACGTGTAACCATTTATAAAACAAAAGCTTACAATTCAATAACTCCGTGAGTGAGACTCTTCGATCACTTGAACTGGAATTCACCAACATAGGTTGTGAAAAATTGTAAGTTGAATTTTGAGTAGTATCTTTAGACGTGTTTAAATTGTTGTTGGACGTGGAAGGATTTTGTGCATTTTTAGATTTCCTATTCACAAGTATATCTGGTGCACGTTTTCTGGTGTTTGGTGGAGTGTTTTCATCATCCATGATGATAATGCTTGACAATACGTTTTGTGTATTAGAGAAATGATGATGTTGATAGGTTTTGCACAAAATGTTTGACAATTGTATGGTTATGGAGTTGAAAAGACTGAATTCAAGTATGTATATAGAGTTTGAAAAAGAGATATACTGTATTAGGTAATGATATCGAGTGTATTATTGTCAATGTATATAATCAAATGGAGTAATAATAATATGTAAAACTTAAATTAAATAGGTGATTACATTGAGTAGAAATATATCATCAAATTGAGTAAGAATATATCTTCCATTCAAGTTGTGTACAATATTCTTTCATTTAATAAGATGATATTTTGAAACCGAAAACCCCTTGATACATGCCTTAATTTTACCATACAATAACTAAAATCATGGAAGTTAATGAAATGAATATTCATTCATAGCAAATAACTGTTACAAAAAAGTGATCAACGTGGAATTTTATTCATGAAACTTAATTATTCAAATGACATAATCAAATAGAAATTGAAATGAAATCAGTGATGTTGACAGCATTTCATTCGTCATCAAAGAAATTTAGGTCAACAACATAGTCATCATCTATATCATGACCCATTGCACGTAGTTGATTGATTAAATCATTTGCCTTATCGATCTTTGTCTTTAAACTGTTTAGAAGTTTTTGACATGCTTCATTGTCTCCAACATTAAATCTTAGCCAGTCAATAATAGGAGTTGGGTCGAACTCATCTGATATGACAAAAAAAAATCACCAATAAAAAAACGCGTAAAATTTTTTAAACAAAAAGTAAACTATATCATTTGAATAATTATGTACTACCTTCAGATTCTTTGGAAGATTCACCCTCTTCAAAAACCGATGCAACAAACGTATTATCATCAAGTTTAATATTTGATGAGTCATTCGCTTGAACGAATGATGCCATATCGAAGGAAAATTATAAACTCTGTGTTTGTTACTAATGTGTTACTTTGCATCACAATTTATAGGAAAAATTGTATAGCCAAAAATGTACATACTTGATCCTTCCAAAAAAAATTGTTCGTATGTTTATATCTATGTATTATTCATAAAATACATCTTAGAATGTTGCATAATATGTTTAACTTTGTTAATTAATGGGAAATAAAGTCAATGCATAAAAATAGATGGGTTGTATCATATAATTTTCATTTATCATGTTGATATGTTTTAATGTAATAAATAGTTACCCGAAATATACACTATAAGCCATTTTAATAAAATGAGCTAATATTGGGCTTTTTTAATGACCAACTAAAAAGACGGGTCAAAATCTGTTACACAAAAACCCATTTAAATAAGGAAAATATATTAACCGTGTTCTTTTCAAAGGTTATGATTCAAGTTGCATAATAAAAATATTAATTGAAGTTGTTTTAATGGTGCATGAACTTCATAGAAACACCAAAGTATCTTGTGTAAAGCAAAATTTTAGAATAAAATGTATATTAATATTGATTATGTAATTTACGTAAATGATACATTCCAAAAATATACAAAAGACATAAAACTATGAAAAAATGATATCATAAACTATTCATTTGTACAAATAATATAATACATAATCTATTCATTGCTTTCTCTCCAATGATACAATTACAGAAATGTGAAAATATACATTTGATGTTTCTGCACACCAACTTTCTCCAAAAAACATTATAGTATCAAAGAGTATGATATCATAATTCATTTCGAAATAAGGCCAGATATATATTAGATTATATATCTTCCATTTCGTAAGAGTTTGACACAACATGAGCTTGTTTAAAAGATTAAAAAGCGAATTTTAGTTTTCAAAAATATCATTTTCGAGATAAACCAAACGCTCCCTTAACTAGATAAAGACATCCTAAAACATCAATATATATATTGATTATATATCTTGATGACGTCTATTGATCTTAGTAGTATTAACAAGTTATATGAAAAAGTTTTAAGTTTCAAATAACTACATATAGTTATAGTTTGTTCATGAACCAAACGCCCATGTTGTCTTCATGAACCATTTTCTAATAAATTGAAAAGTATGTTTTGATTGTTTAGGACGTTAAAATAATGTAATGTAGTAAGTTTTAAGAGGTTTTTGAGAGTTATATCAACAATGTGCCTCTTGAAAAATAAAATTTAACAAGGGTTTATGGGCGATTAATGATTTTGACAAAATAATATGTTATACTAATTTTGAGTTGCAATACATCATTCTAATCCTATGGGAAGCATTTGGTAGTTCAATTTCTAGCTTCTATTGCACTTAAATTCGAATTAAAATAAGTTTTAATAAAATGCATAATAATTGATTAGACACCAAATCGAATGAAATGTGATGAAATGCATGTTGGAAAACTTACAAAAGATGTTGTTATATGTTTGGTTGATGTTTGTCCCTTGCGAAACAACCCCAGATTGGTGATATGATGGAGGATTTTGAAGTTTTTGGGTGTTTTGGTTCGTACTCAGTAGCAATGGGGAGGAACAAATGAGTGAATGGAGTGTTTGGGAATGGAATTAAGAAGGAAAAACGGATTTGGAAGTGTCAGATGGCCGATCCCCTTAAACATTAAGGGGACCGCCCTCGATAACAAGCCGGTCCCCTTAATTATTAAGCGGGCCGCCTTTGAAATTTTCCAAATTTCGCGGGATTAGTTTCTGGAACAAAAATATTTATACATATATAATTAGATTTATAATATATCAAAAATATGTAAACGTTCATTGGCACGATGATAAAATTCTTAACAATTTTTAATTACCGTTTCGATAATTAAAATATACCTTTGACAATTTTGGATAAAATGATCAAAGTGTTAAGTTGATGAAGGGTTTGAGGTGTGTTCGGGAATATGTGAATAAGTGTGTGTGTATATATATATATATATATATATATATATATAAGTATAAATGTGAGAGAAAGATGGGTTGATGGGTGAGGTTTGAAAGATAGTAGCGAAGATAGGATATAGTCGGCGAGAGGAGTTTGTTTCATCCATAGTGTTCACGTGCGAAGGCGTTCTTGCATTATAAACGTCCACTTGACTCATATCCCTTCATCATCATGAGTCTCCTAGAAGAGGACTTACTAGAATAACGCGAGGGGGGGAAGGAAAGGGTTCGATAAAGAACGATTTCCTGGAGTTCTAGACAGTCAACTAATGACGTATCTAGGTTATGTGCAAGCAATTATATATATATATATATATATATATATATATATATATATATATATATATATATATATATATATATATATATATATATATATATATATATATTTAATATATTAAGTATAGAAGTATATATATATATATATATATGTAAATAAGTATATAAATATGATCAAAACAAGTAGAGAGAAAAAGGCAAGCTATATCTATGCAAACAATATGATCAACTAAAGCATATTTATCTAAGCATGGCAATGAGTTATGAAGGAATGGCGTACCCGGTGGTCTTCAAAAAAAAATCTTCAAAATCATCAAGATGATATATAGACTTTGAAAAAGTCTATGTTGAGAAAAAACTTCAAGATTGCCTCAATGAATGTTCATCTAGCCATTCGATCCCCATTGTCTCTTTGGTCCAAAGTTGTTTGGTCCAAACATCTTTAACATTTGACTAGGATGCATGAAAGGTGGTAGTATACCCCAAGGATTGTAGCTTTGTTGGTAGTTCTACATTTGATTACTGTTGTTATTATAGTTTTGCCTATTTTGGTTTCTTCTTGGTTGAGGTGTTTTAGACCTAGGATTAGGATTATTTGATTTTCTAGGTGGTGGTGTTTTGGATCTTGTCTTATATTTAGATGATCCTACCTCTTTTTTCAAAGATGATTTATAAAAAGCTTTTACTTCTTCATTGTTGGCAAGAGGTATTTTTCTATCATTAATAAGTATATACTTAGGATTAGATTTCAGAGATTTTTGTTCGTTAGGTTCATTTTCGAATTTGACATTTTTAATCTCACTTGTTGAAGCTTCATTTGAGTTAAATCCTAAACCGGTTTTATCTCCGGATGTTCTTTGACTACTTATTATTTTATTAAGAGAGTGACTACTATTTTCAAATTTATTAAGTTTCCGAATTTCTTCCCTAAGTATTTCGTTTTCATCTTTAAGCATTTGACATGACTTGCATTCTTCAAAAGTTTCTTTACCTTTTTCAAGTTGATGTATTTTAATTTTTAGTTCAAGTACTTCATTTTCCAATTGATTGTTTATGTATTTTAGTGATTTTTTTTAGCCATTACTAGTTGTCCTAATTTGCAGAGCCTATTATATTCATTATCTAGATCTTTTTCATCTAATGATAAACTTTCATCACTAAAATATTCGGTTTCGGAACGTACCTCATTTGATGTATTCGCCATAAGACACTTTTCTTCTTTTGTCGTTTCTTTTTCATCTTCGTCACTATCACTCCAAGCACCTCCAACAAAAGCTCTTTGATTTTGATCTCTTGTCATCATTGGACATTTTCCGATGAGGTGATTTGGATCACCACACTTGAAACACTTTCTTTCAATCTTGTTGTTCTTGTCATCTTTACTCTTTTGAAGTGTTTTCTTTTCATCATACGGTTGTCTTACGAATCTTCCTCGCCTTTTGAAGAATTTCTTGAAATCTCTTACGGCCATGGCGTATTCTTCGTCATCACTTTTGAAAGATGCGCTATCTTCGATACTAGATTCCTTTCTAGCTTTCAAGGCGATTGACTTGCTTTGCTCTCGTTTTTCTTTGACCATTTCGGAATCCTTCTTAATGATGACTTCGTAAACTTTTAGATTTCCAATTAATTCATCAAGTTGCAATGTTGACAAATTCTTCGATTCTTCAATAGCTGTCACTTTAGCTCGCCATTTTAGGTGAAGAGCCCTAAGAAACTTCCTAACAAAATTCTTACTAGAAAAATTCTCATCAAGTGCGTTTAAACTTGTGATGATAGTGTTAAATCTAGCAAAAGCTATCAATTGATTCCTCTTCCGGAATCGTGAATTGCTCATATTGTTGAACAAGTAGATCTATCTTATTATCTTTGACTTGACTATTACCTTGGTGAGTTATTAGTAAATAGTTCCAAATTTCTTTTGCGGTTTCACACATAAAGATCCTTTCGTACTCTTTACGTGGTAGCGCATTATAAATAACCATTTTTGCTTCATTATTTTTAGCAAGTTTTCTTTTTAAATCATCATTTTGTTTTTCAAAAGGTACGATTTCATCTTTCTTAGTTTCCGGGTTATTTTGAATAGGTAAAAAATCACCATTAGTAATAACATGCCAAAGATCTAGATCTTTTGACTTCACATAAGTTTCGAATCGATTTTTCCAATATAAAAATCCATCACTTTCAAATAGTGGTGGTCTTTGCATAGATTGCCCTTCTTAATATTTTTCAGATTCCATAGATCGTTACAAGTTTTAAAATACAATATATTTTAAAGATCTTGCTAGACGTGGCTCCTGATACCAATTGTGGAAAACTAGAAGGGGGGGGGGGTTGAATAGTTTTACGTCCTTTTAAAAGTTTATTACCAAAATATTTTGTAGCTTATTAAAAACTTTCGATTCGATCTCAAGTGAATTCAAATGACAACTAATATAAGCAATTCTAATGTAATAATGAAAGTATTGAAATGTAATGAACAAAAGATAGAGTTAGAAAGATCAAACCACAACACGTGAATTTATAGTGGTTCGGCTACAAGGACACCTTCCTTGCCCTACTCCACTCCCCGAGTACCACACTCGAGAGTTTTCTTCACTATGTCAGCAAACTCCTTATGGTGGAGAAACCTTACACACCTTGGCTTACACGAGTTAACGACACTAAGCTAAATGTCGAGTTCTAATCGTAGCTAGAACCAATCTCACGACTTCTTGAAGGCTTCACTCCTTCTTCACAACTTCACGACTTGTTCAAGGCTTCACACCTTCACAACTTCACACCTTCTTCTATGCACAACTAATTCACAACTACTAAACTACTTTACAACACACCTATTTTCTACACACAACAAATTTACACAACACTTTTACAAATATCTACCACAACTACAATATGAATCTAGCTATTCACAACACTACTACAATTAGATGAATGTAGAGGAGTGTTCTTCTTCTTGCACTTGAATGGATGAAGCTTTGGATCACTTGGAAACAAAGACTTATGAATTATATGATCAAAGTATTTTAGATCTAGAGAGGGAGGTTGGATCAGAAAGTTTATAGTGCAAAAAGGTGAGAAAAATGTGTAAAATGATCCAGTATTTATAGGGCCAAATTTTACTGTTCGGGAGCGTGCCGGTCCCCTTAATTATAGGCCGGTCCCCTTAATCATTAAGGGGGCCGCCTAGTAAAATTAAGGTGGCCGCCCTCCTGAACGTTTGAAAAGTTTTTCTGGATAAAATTTGCCCTTTTTGGTTGGAAATTTGAAATCATATTTTTGTGGTTTAATATAGCATTACCAAAAATGATTTACAAATATATTTAAAATGTTTATATAATTTTAAAATGTGTTATATCTTAAGACAAAATTTCCTTTGATCATGTAATACATAAGATGCTTAGTTTATGCATACCTTAAGTGATATTAGATGTAGAAGTGAATATTTGTTACCAAATACTTGTTTACTTCTTAATCTTGACTTAATTTGATTTAAGTTTTGTGATTATCAAAACATAGGTTTATTGAGAGATATTAATAACCCTTTTAAGTATTATTTATATCAACAAACTTTATCTTCTTTAGACATAATTTGTTATCACTACAAGTAAACAAACTTAGTAACACCCTTTAAAATCATCTTTCTCAAAAACCCCACCCCAATACATACACATAACCCCGTCAATAATCATCTTCTAAAATCAATTTCAACAAGTCCAAATCTTTATCTTATAAAGTAACAAACATATATAGACCCACTTAACAAATCCTGATATTTATTCCAGAACTGGCGTTCGGCGGCTGAGAACGGCGGCCAGATGCTGGTAGGAGTCTCTAGTTGCTGTTGTACGGCTGAAAGCAGCGGCCAAAACCTGCAAGCCACCATTATCGCCACCGGTGGTGGGGGTAAAGGTAGGAGTAGGATGAGCATTTCGACCCGAATCCCGGATCCGAACCGGAACCGTACCAAAACGGTACCGTTCCTGATATACGGTACGGTACCGGGACTACGAAATAAGGTGGAAAAAAAATCGGGACCACTAATTCGGTACGGGACCGGTATCAAATCGGGAAATTCCTGAATAAAAACGGGAAAAACCCGATTTCCCGGTACCGGTACCGAAACCGGTACAGGTACCGGTATCCGAATCCCCGTTCGGTACGGTACCGGTACCACTATTTATGCTCGGGAAAAAATCGGTACCACTAATTCGGTACGGGATCGGTACGGTATCGGTACCGTGCTCATCCCTAGGTAGGAGTGACGGTGACTTCGTTGTGTAGGTGGTGACACCGTCGTGGGGCTAGGCTTCTGTGAGAAAAAGAAGATAGAGAGATGGATTTATATGGTGGGGTGTTTGTTAAAAGAAAAATTAACAAGAGTAAGGTGTCGTTTGTTTTTTCAAAATAAGCACTTTTTCCCTCTTTTCACTTCTTTTGTCTGCAGGAGGGCAGAGGTTTTTGTTTGTTTTTTTGCAGACATAAGAGCTTCTTTTCACTTTTTTCCTCTTCTAAATTTCAGACATTATCTTTCACTTCTTACATCTTCTTTCACTTCGTACATCTTCTTTTGCAAATCCAACATCTCTTTCTCAATATCCGTTTTTAAACGTTTTGGTATGTTTTTTTTACGTTTTCAAACGATTTTTTTACGTTTTCGTCCGTTTTTTACGTTTTCGCCTTTTTTTTACATTTTCGTCAATTTTTTTACGTTTTCGTCCGTTTTTGTCAGATTTTTTACGTTTTCGTCTGTTTTTTATGTATTCGTTTGTTTTTTTTACGTTTTCGTCCGTTTTTTACGTTTTCTCCCTTTTTTAAACGTTTTCGCCCGATTTTTTACGTTTTCGTCAGTGTTTTTACGTTTTCGCCCGCTTTTTTACGTTTTCGTCAGTTTTTTTAAGTTTTCGCCCATTTTATTACGTTTTCGTCTGTTTTTTACGTTTTCGTCTGTTTTTCACGTTTTCGTCTGTTTTTGTATGTATTCGTCCGTTATTTTATGTTTTCGTTCGTTTTTTTCGTTTTCGTCCGTTTTTTACGTTTTTGCCTGGTTTTTAAACGTTTTTGCCCCTTTTTTTTAACGTTTTCATCAGTTTTTTTGCGTTTTCGCTTGTTTTATTACGTTTTCGTTAGTTTTTTTACGTTTTCAATTGTTTTTTTACGTTTTCACTCGTTTTTTTACATTTACGTCCGTTTTTTCACGTTTTAGCCGTTTTTTACGATTTTGCCCGTTTTTCTCCTTTTTTTACGTTTTCGTCTGTTTTTTACGTTTTCGCTCGTTTTTTACGTTTTCGCTCGATTTTTACGTTTTCTTCCGTCTTTTTACGTTTTCGTCTGTTTTTTATGTTTTCGTCTTTTTTATTATGTTTTTGTCTGTTTTTGTTCCGTTTTCATTTTTTCTTACGTTTTTGTCCCTTTTTTTACATTTTTGTCCTTTTTTTTACGTTTTTTATGTAAGATAATTTAAGAAAACGTACAATAACGTACAAAAACTTACAAAATCTTATTAAAATAGACGAAAACGCAAAAAACAGACTAAAACGTAAAATAACAGACAAAAACCTAAAAGAAACAGCTAAAAACGGTTGAAAACATTAAAAAAAACTTAAAAAGCGGACGAATACGTAACAAAACAGAAAATGTAAAAAAACAAACAAAAATGTAAAAAAGTGGTCGAAAATGTAAAAAACGTACGAAAATGTGAAAAAAGACAAAAATCAAAAAAATGGAAATAAAAAAAATGTCGAAAACGTAAAAATACAAAGCAAATTATAAAAAATTGGACGAAAACGTAAAACAATGGACGAAAACATAAAAAACGGACGAAAACTTAAAAAATCAGACGAAAACGTTAAAAATATGCGAAAACGTAAATAAAGGGACGAAAACGTAAAAAACGGGCGAAAACATAAAAAAAACGGGCGAAAACGTAAAAAAATAGACGAAAACGAAAAAAAACGGAAACGTAACAAAACGGATGAAAATGTAAAAAGAAGATGAAAACGTAAAAAGAACATGCGAAAACGTAAAAAAAAACGGGCGAAAACGTAAAAAAAGGGCGAAAACGTAAAAAAAGGGCGAAAACGTAAAAAAACGACGAAAACGTAAAAAATTGACGAAAACGTAGAAAAACTGACGAAAACATAAAAAAACGAACGAAAACGTAAAAAAAACAGATGAAAACATAAAAAACAGACAAAACGTAAAAAACCAGCCGAAACATAGAAAAACGGTCGAAAACGTAAAAAAAGTACCAAAAGAGACGAAAACGTAAAAAACTTTTGAAAAAGAAAAAGGAAAAGAAAAAAAAGTAATTCAGTAGCACAAAAAATAGTATTGAAAAAAAAAAGTGTTTCAATGGCACAAAAGATACTAGTGACAAAAGAAAGGGAAAAAAGTACTTCAATAGTATAAAAAACAAACGGTCTTCTTTTTGCAGATAAAGAGCTTAAATGTACCTCTTCTTCTACAGACATGGTTTGCAGATGAAGAGGTAAAAGCTCTGAAAAAACAAACGACACCTTAAATGTACCTCTTCTTCTGCAGACATGGTTTGCAGATAAAGAGCTTAAATGTACCTCTTCTTCTACAGACATGGTTTGCAGATGAAGAGCTTAAGTGAGTTAGATTTTGTGTATGGTTTCGGCTTAAAAGAAAACAAAAAGTCTTCTAAAAAATGAAGGTTGAAGATGCATGCACGTGAAATGACTAAAAGGGGACAACATGCTGCTTCTCACAGCACCAATTTTACCTTGAGGAAATTCCGAAAAAGGTACAAAAATATTGGGGCATTTCAAGTTTTGGTCATGATTTGACCCTTCTTCCCAATTTGGTCATGCTCGAGCTCGAATGCTCGACTCCACTCAGTTTTTGACATGTGTCATTCCTTTGACTGCTTAGCTGCTCGACTTTGATTGCTCGACTGCTCGACTCACCCAAATTTTGACACGTGTTATTCCTTTTGTACTTTTTCTAAGAAAAAAGTACAAAAGGAATTACACGTGTACAAAAGGAATGACACGTGTCAAATTTTGGGTAGTGTTGAGCAGTCGAGCAGTCGAACATGACCAAATTGAGAAGAGGGGTCAAATCATGACCAAAACTTGAAATGCCCCAATATTTTTGTACCATTTAGGAATTTTCTCTTTTACCTTCAGCAAGGAATATTTTTTTTTAAACATTTACACATTTCATCCTTCAAGATTTTGAATTATACATGAATCACATTTTCTTTCTAGGTTCGAGTTCAGATTTTCAATATTATGGTTTGTTTTTGGTTTTTCGTTTGTATACTAAAACCTGTGAACTTTCAGATTTTCTTCAACAACACCATATCTTAACTTCAAACGTTAAATTTTGGCCAAACTTGCACAAATTAGACCCGTTGAGATTACGGTTAAGAAACATTATCATTCGGCGTTGGTTTAAGATCATATTAGTATTTGCTTTGTTTTAATCCATTCGAGATGCAGTAACTATATATATTAATTAGAGTAATCATTATAACCAACATGAAAGCAGACATGTACAGAATGAAAGTTTTTCATATTCAAGAGTTTACAATATCATATAGTACCTGATCAACTTTGCTATTTCTTTGAAGCATTTGTTTGTATGAAGTTTGTTATTGGGATTTATATTGTGCCTAAAACTGGCTACCACAAAATAGTTGGCTAAATATGTTACTGTATGTGATTGGGTTTAATATATAAGTATTTTGACCCATAAATGACTCAAATTGTGCAAGCGTTTATTACCAAAATTATCAATAACAGGTATGCCAAGCTTTTTCACATTTCCCTGAATCTGTCTGTAGAGCCCGATAAGTATGATTGCCACATTATGAAAGTTCTGTTGACCTATTGAAGAATCAACTTGAGCACCTCGAGAAACTTAATTCAGGGTACTGTTGCTGCTCCTCCGGACCTCCACAGAGACAACAGTCTTCATTTTTGGCAAGGTAATTTATAACTGCATGTGTTCATGCTTCCAAACTCCTGGAAAATAAATAAACTAATCTAAATGATAGCTGTTGCTGGTTTATTTCCATAAATGTTGCGTGCAGGGCTCGTGTATGACAACCAAAAGAGTTGACTTAATTATGTGCTGGCAATGACAACACTTCGTTCAAAAATTCCTAGAAGTGTGTAATGGTTTGATAATTTAATGAACTTGAGCTCAATTACTAACATTTTAATACTACAGAATAAATCCAGTTATTTGCGCAATTAGTGGTCACCTCCATTGTTTTGCCAATCACCAAGTGTTCAACAACTGATACTCGATACAAAATTAATTGCATGAATTTCTAAATTTGTGGTTGGTTCATTTTTATTAATGTTAGAATGTAACATAAGATTTTAATTTGCGTTTAGTGCAATTGAGATAAGTCGGGCATCCCATATCAGCTGAAGTGCGTTAATTCCTTATGTTCGTGTGTGCTTAACCTTTCTCGTTAGCAATATTTGTTGGGAGCTGAGGTGATTTGTATAGAATGTTTATCTTCACAGGAATAGTCAATGTTGACGGCTATGCTCTAGTGGAAGAGACTGAATAGGACCAAGTAAATTAGGATGAAGTATCATGCAGGGCCCATCTCTCTTTCCATGAAGAAGACTAATTTTGTAAGTTGATTATCATCATTTATTTTCAACATCCAATTATGAATCACCCATTTTAATCTCTACTTTTATCCACTTCATCGATAGCTATGTCGGCTGCTACTGGCTATGGGAAGGAACCTGAACCCTCCACCTCCTCATCCGTTCAATTGTCACAACAATGCCGTCACTTCCAACTTTTTGATATTCTGTTAGCAACCGAAAACTTTGACGAATCATTAGTAATAGGAAAGGGTGGATTTGGAAAAGTATACAGAGGTACCATCTTTAATGGATCTACAACTGTTGTTGCTGCGATTAAACGGTTGGATCCTAGCTCAAATCAGGGGGCACCCGAGTTTTGGGCTGAAGTTGAGATGCTTTCAAAGTTGCGCCACTGTAATCTTGTCTCTTTATATGGTTATTGTAATGATGAGGAAGAAATGATCCTTGTATATGAATATATGCCCAATGGAACACTTGAAGATCATCTTCATAAACTTGGTACACCTCTTTCTTGGCTTCAACGACTCAAGATCTGTATAGGTGCCGGTCGCGGGTTGCACTATCTTCACACTGGTACAGGGATTGATGTAGGGGTCATACATCGTGATGTCAAGACCTCAAATATTTTGTTACAGGAATCCTGGGCAGCAAAAATTTCAGATTTCGGGTTGTCCAAGATAGGCCCCACAAATCAGCCTATGACTTACGTCAACACACTTGTGAAAGGCACTTTCGGGTATTTTGATCCCGATTATTACGCAACTGGAAATCTAACAAGGAAGTCTGATGTGTATGCTTTTGGAGTGGTATTGTTAGAAGTGCTCTGTCGTAAGCGTGCAATATTTAATACTAATGGCGAAGTATTGAATTTGGCAAATTGGGCTCAAGAATCTATTAAAGAAGGCAGTTTAAAGAATATAATAGATTTGGATACAAGGGGTCAGGTATCCCCAAAATGTTTGAAGGAGTTTGTTCGAATTACAGAGAGATGTTTGCACAGTAGTCCGAAGATGCGTTCTACCATGGCTGAGGTTTTGTTCAGTCTTGAGTCTATACTAAACTTGCAAGTGAAAATCAATAACTCAGTGCAACCTGCTGGCAGAACAATACTCGATAGAATGGTTAATATGCTTCCATTTCCCTCCAATGGAGAGAACGCTGGTATTTCAAGCTCCTCATGAATAAATCACATATTTATTATAAAATGTGTGTGCATCCAGCTTGGCATAAATTAGCAGAACATCAATGATAATACAGAAATCTAACTTTGCCTCAAACTTGTTTCCATAGCTTCATTGTTTTTATCTCAAGCCCGATCTATGATAATTCTCTGTTGAGTCTGCATGTGCCACTTGTTTCATTGTTTCCTCTTCTTTCCTGCCTACTTTCTCGTACAATTCCTATAACCCTTTTGTTGATTTACTTACTACTCTGTACTCTGTAGGTTCTCTCTCAGAATTGATTCATCAATATGTTCAGTGACCATCTAAAAGTGACCAACATCTCTTGGTTTTTTTGTTGATTTAACTTTGTAGCTCCTTTTAGACCACTTTATGTCTTTAGTTTAGCATGTATTTATCTGAATCCCTTTTACACTCTGGTGCCTGGTCATTAGTATATCACATTTATTAACCATCATTGGAGACTCATTTACACACATTACAACCCTGGCCGGAGATCTTAGTAGGTGCGATGTTTTAGAGACCACTCCTTTTATTATGGAATATGACTCAGATGACTTCTTGGTGTGCCTAATTATATGCCTATAGAGAAGATTATTTTCTTACAATTAATTAGTGGCTGTCATAACAGAAATTTAGTTATACATGTATTCTATGGAAATTTTAATGATAAGTAATTATAACTTGTCTTTAAACGATGTATTTCTGAGGTTATCAAATTGGGTATGTTAACCAAGGTGACAACAATTTCCTAGAGCCTAGTGGATGTCAGGATCAGTGCAAGAATAGAGGCACCATATTTACCCAAATAACTTGTATTTAAAGATGTCGATACGCGGTGACCCTTAAAGTTAAATAATATCACATATTTCATATAATGTCTTCAATAAACTTGAGGCCTGTATTACACGGTTGACCTTTTCTTTACTTAGTCATGCATATTGAAGATGGGTATAGTACAGAATTAAATTGAGGTAGGTTCCAAGCACAGTTATTTATATAGTGGTGAAAAAGTTTAAATACAATTTATATAATCTGATTTGAGTGTTTGTATTAAATTTCTTTCAGCCCAAGGTGATTCAAAGTCATCGAGTGAGGGAAAGAGTAGAATAGGTACTAATACTGTAGGGGATGACAACAATACGTTTCTGGACACATCAGAACTTCCTGCAGATTACGAAGCCAGAAGCTTAAGGGTTCGTTTGGTAGGAAGAAATGAAATATCAAATGAATGGAATAAATGATGTAATGGATTGAATGACGCAATGTAATTATTCATTACCGTTTTTAATCATGTTTGGTTGGTAAGATAGGACGTAATGTAATCGATAAAAAAAGACTAAAATGGACACTGGTCATAGGAAGTTTATTTAATGCGGTTAGTTAATTATGGACTGTTATGTAATTTTCATTCCGTTAAAAGATGTAATGAAAAAAAAGGAGAGTATCCCTAAGGAATGAAAATGGTGTAATGAGTCGTTCCTTGCAATGAATCATTACATTGTAAATGTGTAAAAAAAACAAGATTTTTTCATTCTATCGTAATAACATTTTTCATTTCCACTTTGATTACAACATACCAAACGCTATGTAAAAGAATTTAAGTATGGTGATTTGAAAAAGGATACTAAAAACTTTGTCCAGATATGCTTTTGGGTGAGGGAGGTTTTGGAAAGGTGTACTTAGGGTGGGTTGACCAGAATACGTTCGCCCCTTCAAGACAAGATGTTGGAGTTCCTGTTGCTGTTAAAAGGCACATTCAAGATAGTATGTGTTGTTTATATGGGTAGTTTGTGGTGAATAAATTGTAACCCGATAGAAATCCGAAGTCGTGTATGTACACTTTCAGATCAATAAAATGGAGTGGCTACCAAGTTATGATCGGATAAAATCGAATTCGATTCAAGATAAGTATGTATGTATGTTTGCAGAAAATTATGATCAAAGGGTGTTTTGATCAATACACTTTTCGTTGTGTATATTTCTATGTTTGTCTCCATTTTTTCGTCCCCTCTCAATTGAGAATACATGGGATAATTTATAGGTCCCAAAATGGTTATAGAAACGGTTTTACAAAAGGACAATAACTGTAAAACAGTTACAGAAAGTAGCAGCAGGCTTATAAACTAGCAGTACCTTCATAAGCCTAGCAGTACCTTCGATACAAGCCTAGCAGTTCCTTACATAACCAGCCGTACTAACTGCTATACCTAGCCGTACCATCTCCCCTTTGAACCCTCGTTAGTCCCATTAATATGTAACTAAATATCGACCCTCATTTGCAACTAAGTGTCGATCTTTATTTGCATATTAAACACAATTTAGTTTACACTAAAATACCAACAGTATGCAAGGACATTCTGAATGGCAGGCAAGTATTACCAAATGTGAATCAACTTATACCTATAATAAAAAAAAATAATTATAGATACCTATGAAAAGATGTAGGACTTTAGATCTTGCATCAGTATTTTTTGCCCATCTGTGCCTAACATCATCAACTAAATGTCCTTGATATATGTCTTAATGTAAAACTTGATAGAAAAGGACTAGCATTTAAATTGTGTGAAAAAATACAAATGTATCTATCAGAATTTATATAGCTCGAAGTGTACTTAAACATATGTTTACTTCTTTATTTATAAGTTAATTTATGAATGCAATGGATTTGTCTTTCTCATAAATTAGTGCGATAAATTGTTTTGCTGAATTTAACTTTCAGGCAGAGGTGAGCTTCTTGGGACGGCTTGCTCATCCAAATATTATTAGTCTATTGGGATACTGCAGCAATGAACACGAACGCTTGCTTGTTTATGAGTACATGGCTAACAAAAGTTTTGATGGCTTTTTATTCACAAGTAAACTATGTTGGAATCTCTTTAAAACTATCAATCATTTTTTTATTTTTATTTATTTATTTATTTTTTTTTATTTATTTTTTTTTTCTTTTCGAATTCAGCATAATTGCAATCAGTCATATATGTAATAAGTACTTTGCAGATAGACCTAATGCACCAAATACTGCTGAACCACTTTCATGGGGAACGAGACTTATCATAATGATAGGAGTAGCACGTGGACTGACTTATTTGCATTCCTCACAAAATCAAGTCATGTGTCGTGAAGTAAAAGCTAACAATATATTATTGGATAAAGTACATACTCTTTATGTCTATGACCTGATGTTGGTGATCAAACCACTTTGATAATTCTGGTTTAGTGCCATCAAGTAAATAATATATTTTACTCTCTTATTCCAGGACTTTACTGCAAAACTTGCAGACTTTGGTTTGGCTAAATCTAGCCCTAAAATAGGGGAGTCACATGTTAGCACACGGGTTATGGGAACCATGGGTTATGCAGACCCAACGTATATGTTAACAGGTACGTTCCAGAAATAAATGAAGTGACATTAAGAAACTCTGCAATAGTCATATGTGCTCGCATTAAGATGTCTTGAAAACCAACCCAAAGATAGGCCTTCAAGTGAAGAAGTCTTGGGGAGTTTGGAAGAAATATATGCTGCTAAGAAACAATCTAAGGACAGTTCAAGCCACACCAATACAAGATACTAGACAACACTACAATATGCTTAAAATTTTCTATATACTTTTCATCTATTGGGAGATATAATTCAGGTGTCTAATGGAGATATTTAAATGTATGGGCTTCTTATTTTTTGGTTAATGGCTTCTTTGTTACTTTTGAAATGCATGCTTATGAGATGTTACAACACAGACTACCAAATTGTTTGGATACGTTGTGCTGGGGTAAATCGAGATCTATACGTAACAAGGGCTTATTTAGACTAATGGGGTGGGTATGTCCAGGTCCAAAAATATTGGGCCCACTTGGAGTTTCAGTCCCAACACATGCTACAGAGAGGGCTCCATCATCTGTCCAAGAGCAGGCCCATTACTTTTACATGTGTTTATTTATTTATGTTTAATGATGGTAATGCATTAATTGTTGGTTTAAAAACACTGACTCAGGGTGAATATACAATCTAACTTTAGGTACTTGTTTGGGAGCTTATGCATGTGGATGAAGACATGGTCTTGTGGATCCCACTGTTTTAACATTCAAGATAAGACAATTTAGCAAGGATTTGTATAATTCTATCATTTTGTAAGTTGACTGTGCCATTCATTTCAATTTCTACTTAATCTACATTATCAATAATCTACTTTCTCGTCAATGTTGATGGCTATACTCTTTCCAGGGCCCATCTCTCTTTCCATGAAGAAGACTATAATTTTGTAAGATGACTATCATCCTTTATTATCAACATCCAGTTATGAATCACCAATTTTAATTTTTACCATAATCCGCATCATCAATAGCTATGTCGGTTGCTACTGAACTATCCACCTC
The DNA here is from genome assembly GCA_030686995.1 of Artemisia argyi. Classification (NCBI taxonomy): domain Eukaryota; kingdom Viridiplantae; phylum Streptophyta; class Magnoliopsida; order Asterales; family Asteraceae; genus Artemisia; species Artemisia argyi. The sequence continues at coordinate 42,934,305 of CM060709.1, read as the reverse complement.
CTCATCTGTTCAATTGTCACAACAATGCCTTCATTTCAAAATTTATGATATTCTGTTAGCAACAAATAACTTTGATGAGTCTCTGGTAATTGGAAAGGGTGGATTTGGAAAAGTATACAGAGGTACCATCTTTAATGGATCTGCAACTGTTCTTGCTGCGATTAAACGGTTGGACCGTAGCTCAAATCAGGGGGCACCCGAGTTTTGGGCTGAAGTTGAGATGCTTTCAAAGTTGCGGCACTGTAATCTTGTCTCTTTATTTGGTTATTGTAATGATGAGAAAGAGATGATCATTGTATATGAATATATGCCCAATGGAACACTTGAGGATCATCTTTATAAACTTGGTACACCACTTTCTTGGGTTCAACGACTCAAGATTTGCATAGGTGCTGGTCGCGGGTTAAACCATCTTCACACTGGTACAGGGATTGATGTAGGGGTCATACATCATGATGTCAAGACCTCAAATATTTTATTACAGGAATCCTGGGCAGCGAAAATTTCAGATTTTGGGTTGTCCAAAATAGGCCTAATAAATCAGCCATCGACTCATGTTAGCACACTTGTTAGAGGCACTTTTGGATACTTTGATCCCGATTATTATGCAACTGGAAAGCTGACAAGGAAGTCTGATGTTTATGCTTTTGGAGTGGTATTGTTAGAAGTGCGCTGCCGGAAGCGTGCAGTGTTTGATGTTGACGATGAAGCTTTTAATTTAGCGGTATGGGCTCAAGAATCTATCAAAGAAGGCAATTTAAAGTATATAATAGATCCTGATTTAAGGGGTCAAATATCCTCAAAAAGTTTGAAGGAGTTTGTTCGAATTACAAAGAGATGTTTGCACAGCAGTCCGAAGCAGCGTTCTACCATGGCTGAGGTTTTGTTCAGTCTTGAGTCGTCTATACTGAACTTGCAAGAGAAATTCAATAATTCGGTGCAACCTGCTGGCAGAACAAGACTTGATAGAATGTATTTGCCGGGTTTAAACCCTTTACCAAAAAAAATACTCGATAGAATGATTAATATGCTTCCATTTCCCTCCAACGGAGAGAATGCTGGTATTTCAAGCTCCTCATGAAAATTTTCACATATTTATTATAAAATGTGTGTCATCCATCTTGGCATAAATTAGCAGAACATCAATGATAATACAGAAATCTAACTTTGCCTCTAACTTGTTTCCATAGCTTCATTGTTCTTATCTCAAGCCCGACCCATGATAATTCTCTCTGTTGAGTCTGCATGCGCCACTAGTTTCATTGTTTCAACACTTCAAGTTATCTAATCTGAGCCAAATGATAGACATCATTTCTTCCTCTTCTTTCCTACCTACTGTCTTGTACAATTCCTCTAATTCTTTTGTTGCTTTACTTACTACTCTGTAGGTTCTCTCTCGGATAATTTATTCATCGATATGTTCAGTGACCATCTAATAGTTTCCAACAACCCTTGGTTTTTCATTGATATAACTTTGTAGCTGCTTTTCGACCACTTAATGTGTTTAGTTTAGCATGCATTTTATGATTTTATCTGAAGGTCTCTTACAGTCTGGCACCTGGTCATTAGTATATAAGTAACATTTACTAACCATCATTGGAGACTCATTTACACACATTATTGTCCTGGGCCTCCTGGCCGGAGATTTTTGTAGGTGCGATGTTTTAGAGACCACTCCTTTTATTATGGAATATGACTGAGATGACTTCTTGGTGTGCCTAATTATATGATGAGAAGATTATTTTCTTACAATTAATTAGTGGATGTCATAACAGAAATTTAGTTATACATGTATTCTATGAACATTTTAATGATAAGTGATTATAACTTGTCTTGAAACAATGTATTTCTGCGGTTGTCAAATTAGGTATGCTAACCTAGGTGACAACAATTTCTTGGAGCCTAGTGGATGTCACTAGTTAGATGATACCCCGTAATTCCCTACCCGCTTAGTGAATTCGTTTTATAACACTCCGAATGTATATGTGTTCGTCGTATGTGTTTGTTTAGGTTTCTCGTAGCTTTCCCGCAACACCATATTGACATCATTATTCCTGTATATACAAAGACACTCGCATTCTCTTACCTGTCAAACACTCCCTCCAAAAGTATATAATTTTGAACCTGTTGCCCCTTTTTGGTAAATTATTTTATTAGACTTGTGTGAAATAAATAAGAAATACTTACTTTAACATAAACAACCCATTTATAGCTGATCATTGTCCTTGTCACAGAGCTCCATGCACTTGAATTACAGACGGGTTATTTTAGTCTGCGGCAAATCAAATCTGCAACACATAACTTTGATTCTGCTAATAAGATCGGTGAAGGAGGCTTTGGACCAGTTTACAAGGTAAACATTATCACTTGAATCTGATTCTACTAATTATATATTTTTAGCCTGTTAAACCGAAAATAAATCCATTTCATTTGCAGGGTGTACTGCCAGATGGTTCCGAGATCGCTGTTAAGCAACGCTCCGCCAAATCAAAACAGGGGGACCGTGAATTTGTTACTGAAATGGGCATTATATCGGCTTTGCGGCATCCAAATCTTGTTAAGCTTTATGGCTGTTGTATTGAAGGAAAAGAGATGTTACTAGTATATGAATACCTGATAAATAACAGTCTTGCGCGTGCTCTTTTTGGTAAATACTTCCCCATCCTTATATTTCACGTACATTTCTATATCAATTGTATGAGAAATTTACAATTTGTTATTTTATATAGGTCCTGAGGACCAGAAGCTTAATTTGGACTGGTCCACAAGAAAGAAGATATGCATGGGAATAGCAAAGGGCTTAGTTTATCTACATGAAGAATCAAGGTTGAAAATAGTTCACAGAGATATAAAGGCTACTAATGTGCTTCTTGACAAGGATCTTAATGCTAAGATATCAGATTTTGGTTTAGCAAAATTAGATGAAGAAGAGGATACTCATATCAGCACACGCATTGCTGGAACAATGTGAGCTTTCATCCTTCAAATTTTATATTTTCTTTAGACCATAGCTAGCTAGATTCATTTATGGTGTAAATTTGTAGCGGTTATATGGCTCCAGAATATGCAATGAGAGGATACTTGACGGATAAAGCAGATGTTTACAGTTTCGGAGTTGTTGCCTTAGAGATTGTTAGTGGGAAAAGCAATGTTACTTACAGGCCAAAAGAAGAGTTTGTCTCCCTCCTTGATCGGGTGAGTTCAATATTTTTCTTGAATATACGGAGTAATAAATAATAATGGCAGTAAGATGGGTGGTTTGGTCCAAAAACAGGTGCTGATTGAAGCAAGTCTTATTACTTAGGGTACAGGAAGGGTTTGGGTTATCGCATAGCAATATTTTGTCCACCATTTATAACTTTTTATGTAATAGTTAGTTAATCTGCATAAGAAGGTAACATACTTTTGACAGATATAATTCAAGTTAACCACTTTCTAAAGAGTTTAGATTTAAGGTAAATTGAACTGGTGACCTAGCCAAAATGATGACGTGGTAGCTGAGGTGTTGGTAAATTGACCATGTTGACTTTGTTTATCTATCTGTTATAGTGTGTAGTAACCAGTTATCTTACTAGATTAACTTCATTTTATAATATTCAGACAGTATGTTGCATCTCGTTATAGTTGAAGCCAAAGTTTTTTTTTCCTAAATTAGAAAACACACTTTAAGAAAACATTTATTTATTTATTATTTATTATTATTAATATTATTATTTTTTGAAATATCTCCTAGTTATTATAAGTAGACCTTGGACAACTTTTGAGTCATGCCATTCTAGCTGATAGCTTTTAATTTTGACCCATTTGACCAAGAACAAAAACCAAGTCAAATCAATCATCACTTACTGATAACTTCCATTTTCCTTTGTAAAGGCATATGTCCTGCAAGACCAAGGAAGTCTTTTAGAACTAGTGGACCCCTGTCTTACAAAATACTCAAAAGACGAAGCAATGAGAATGCTGAACATAGCTCTCCTATGCACCAACCCATCTCCTAACTTAAGGCCACCAATGTCATCAGTGGTCAAAATGTTGGATGGTAAAATTCCTGTTCAACTACCAGTGATCAAGCTAGGCGCAGGAAACCCCCCAGACATGAGGTTCAAGGCCTTTGACATGATGTCACGTGACAGTCAGACCCAAGTTTCCACCATCTCAGCAGATAGTCTAGGCCCAAGGCGTATCTCACCTGATGCTCCATGGGCAGATTCATCACTTTATATGGACGAGTCAAAGGAAAGTTCTACATCTGAAAAGAAGCTAGCTTCTACCTGATCTTTATGATGTGGATCTATAAGTCAGTAAGTTTATCAGTATTTCTTTAGTCTATAGTTGGAACTTTGTCTTACTCTTGGATTAGTCATTGGAAAAAGGATTTTCATCCAAATTGGAACCTTTGGATCCTTGATCCAGTAAATGCTTGTAATAGTCTATTGTAGCATTTTAAATTTCTAGCTTCTCGCTAGTGTGTGTGTGTGTGTATGCAAAATTGTACAGATCCTTTATGTATGACATATGTTCTTTAGTCTATAGTTGTAGGTGTTAAAGTAATGTATTTTTGTTTAGTGATTTTTCTGTTGATAATTACTTTAACTCTTGTCACATGCACACATTTCATAATTTTAATTAGTTGATGGTCGGTGAACCATGCATAGCTGGTGTATGTGTTCTTGTGCTATTCGTGTCCCATGTTAGTGGTGGTGATGGTTGTGTGGTGGTGGTGGGAAGTTAAAAAAAAAAAAAATGATACGGAGTAGTAAACTTCAAAAAATGTTATTGCAAAAAATGTCCTTGTAGTAGGTAAGGGTAAAATAGTCATTTCATAGGCCATTAACATGAAAAAGTTAACAAGAGCTAGCCAAAAAATATTTTTTGCAGCTACAGTAGCACAATTAGGACATTTTACGCAAAAGTAAAGGACACTATTTGCAGATTTTTTTCTGCTGAGGACAACTTTTGCAATTTTCGCAAAGGTTAGAGACATTTTTTGCAGTTTACTCTTTAAATTAAGGTTAAAGTTGTAAAAAATTTGAATCAAATAAGATAAACCCAATATAAAAACTAAAAATTTCAAAAAATATATCAAAATGAATATTGTATTAAAGAACACAAAATTTTAAAAAATATGATAGAAATAATATTTAAAAAAAATGATTACAAGATACTCCCTACGTCCCAAAAAAAGAGTACACAAACAAAAAAATGTAGAAATTATGATATGTGTAATTAATGATAGTTTTGATTAATAAAAAGTTATTTCAATCAAATAAACAAGTGTATTTGCTGAATTTAGGATGATCGATTGAAGCCCAACTCCATCTCCTTTTATAGTAAAAGCAAGTTGCATGCATGTGTTAAATGAGATGAGTTGGTGGCCACCTTTCTTGATAAATATAAAAAGTAAACTTGTAATTGAGTCGACACCCAAATAGTTTGGCTATATATGCCACCGTCCATCCTAGTTGTGAGCTATGCCACCTCAATGTTTGACTAAACGAATTGCTTGTAATATGAGCCACAAAATTGCGTGAATGAAACATGTAGATTACACAACTTCACAAAATAGTCAACGCTGGTACACTCTTTGTGGAAGAGGCTGCCTGGCTGAATAGGAACGGTAGGATGAAGTGTCATGCAGGGCCCATCTCTCTTTCCATTAGAAGACTATAATTTTACTCTCTACTTTTATATCCACTTCATCCATAGCTATGTCGGCTGCTACTGGCTATGGGAAGGAACCTGAACCCTCCACCACCTCCTCCTCTGTTCAATTGTCACAACAATGCCGTCATTTCGAATTTCCTGAAATTTTGTTAGCAACAAACAACTTTAACGAATCATTAGTAATTGGTCGAGGTGGATTTGGAAAAGTTTATAGGGGTACCTTCTTCAATGGATCTACAACTGTCATTGCTGCGATTAAAAGATTGGATTCCAGCTCCAATCAGGGCGCCCCCGAGTTTCGGGCTGAGGTTGAAATGCTTTCAAAGTTGCGTCACTGTCACCTTGTCTCCTTGTTTGGTTATTGCAATCATGAAAAGGAGATGATTCTTGTATATGAATATATGCCGACAGGAACACTTGAAGATCATCTCCATAAACTTGGTACTCCTATTTCTTGGCTTCAGCGACTCAGGATCTGCATAGGTACCGCTCGGGGGTTAGACTACCTCCATACAGGTATGGGGATTGACAAATGTGTTATTCATCGCGACGTAAAAAGTTCAAATATTCTATTACATGAAAGCTGGGAAGCTAAAATTTCGGATTTTGGGTTGTCCAGAATAGGCCCTACGAATCAAGCATCGACTTCTGTTAGCACACTTGTTAAAGGTACTTTTGGGTATCTAGATCCTGATTATTATGAAACTGGAAAGCTGACAAGGAAGTCTGACGTGTATGCTTTTGGAGTGGTATTATTAGAAGTGCTATGTCGGAAGCGTGCAGTGTTTAATATTGCCGACCAAACATTGAATTTAGCAAGATGGACACAGGAATCTATCAAGAAAGGCAGTTTAAAGCATATTATTGATACTGGTATTAGGGGTGAAATATCACCCAAGTGTTTGAAAGTGTTTGTTCGAATTGCAGAGAGATGTTTGTATAGCGATCCAAAGCAGCGTTCTACCATGGCAGAGGTTGTGGTCGCTCTCATGTCTGTCCTGACTTTACAAGAGAAAATTGATATTTCAGTGCAACCTGCAGGCAGAACAGTGTTTGGTAGAATGGTTATATATTCCTTACCATCCATTGGTGAGAACTCTGGTATTTCTAAATCCTCTTGCATTGATGTCCTTATACATGATACTTTTTTTTTGTTATAAATGAATTATTTTAATGACTTAAATGAATTATTGTAGAAAAGGTTTAGGAACAAGTTAAGTACTTAACTTCACTTGCATAAGACCCCAAAGTTATCGTCATCGAAAGCCATTACCTTTGTGATCTCACAGTCAATTTGCAATACTGACCCAAATCAACGGAGTGCATGGGAGCATTTGCAGATGTCTTATTCTGCAAACTCTCGAGTATATTCTGGTTAACTCAGATCTGAAGAATGGCACTCAATTCGAACTGAACAAGTAATCCACATGCTTCATCCTTCAAGTTGTATGATGAGCTGAGACTCTTAAGAGTTAAGGCCATCTAGGAGTTTGTAGCACCCCCTTCTCTTTTATAAATAGAATTTGTATTAACTTGTGCCATCACTAAGTGCGTTCAGTGAACTCCATACTAGTCATTATATACTCGGTTATGTTCTGCACATTCTTACAAAATGTGTCGGTGACTGATGCTCATTTACAATTATGCTTGTGTGACATTCATTTGCTTAATTCGTTATGCAATGCTTAGGTGATTTCTAGTGCAATAGGAACCATTCTTATCTTTAGAATTCTTGGTCACATTTCTCATTCAAAGACATGAGTGGGCGTAACTAAATTTGAATATTGAATGGTGGTGGATAAGTCATTATAATTTACTGTGTGATTGTGTTATTCCTCTATCTCAGCCCATGGTGATTCTAATATATCAAGTAAATGCACAGGCAAAATTACAAGAAACACAAGTACGGGCGAGGGAGGTTCTGGAAAGGTGTTATCAGGACTGGTAATACATTTTTCATTTTTCAAGTACTTACCAAATGATTACAACTATAAAAAAATGGAGTGAGATTGTATGATACAATCATGAATTTATCATTTTTTTATGCTTGAACTTTGTGGTTGAGAAAACCTCTTACACAATCTACAGTGATGGTCAAATTTCACCAATTTTCAGCTTCCTTCTTCTAGTTTAGGTATAAGCACGATGTGACTTACGAAATTCTTTGTTCAGGCAAAGCTGAGTTTCTTAGGCCTGGTGTTCTTTCTGGCTACATGCAGGACAAATGCTTTGATCATTTTTTATATAGAAATACAACATGCTTACCGGTGTACAATTACTTTTAGGCAAAAACTATAGATTTTTGAAATATGGTTCTTCAGTTGCATACCCGATGAATCATCGTTTTTTATTTTTATTTTTTTTTTTCCTTGACAATCTGCTGACATAAATGGATGAGGTTTTCCCTGTTCAGGCTACCTAGGAGGGTGAGCGTTTTTGAGTCAAATGTACGCGGCCTCACTTGGTTAATCCTGGGACCATTTCTGCCCCTTCCTTGACCACCCCCAAATATACACACCAAGCAACGCTTGAACCCTTGTGAGGAAACCAAGGACCTTACCACTAGGCTATTTGGTGGTGGTTAACAATCTACTAACATGCAAATCCAGTATTTAATTCATGGTATTTTTGACTTTGATGTTGTCAGGGATCTGCATATGTAGACTCTTTCAACGGATATTGTGAAATAAATAGATACAAATTAGAAGAAGTGATTGGTAAAGGAAGCTCTGGTGTTGTCTTCTCTGCATATGACACTCATCTTGGTGAGAAGGTAGCGATAAAAAAAATAACTGGTATATTCGAACATGTTTCAGTTGCCACTAGCATCCTTCGTGAGATTAAGCTACTTAGGCTCCTTTGTCATCTGAACATTGTCGAAGTCAAAAACATTTTATTGCCTCCCCCTGGAAGAGAATTCAAAGATATCTATCTGGTGTTTGAGCTTGAGGACTCTGATCTACATAAGGTCATTAAAGCAAATGACAACCTAACACCAGAACATCATCAGTTCTTTCTTTATCAGCTACTTCGAGGGCTGAAATACTTGCACACAGGTTGTACATTGTTATCACACTGTTAGCCTACATCCCTTTCTATTCCTTCAAGAATATGTGTGTCAATTTCAGGTAGTAAGCCTCATTATATTTCTGTCTATTCTAATCATGATTTACTTTTGCAGCGTATGTGTTCCACAGAGATCTAAAACCTAAAAACATCTTAGTCAGTGCTCACTGGAAACTCAAGATTTGCGACTTTGGTTGTGCGAGGGTTTCCTACAATAACCAACCTACTGCATTATTCTGGACAGTATGTACCTAACTCGCCCATTGCAGCAATTCAGCTTTTGAGAAACTGTTCTATATTTTTCTAATAAAACTATATTGGCTAACCGGTTGCATTTGATGAGTTCACAGGATTATGTTGGATCAAGATGGTACAGGGCTCCTGAACTGTGTGGATCATTTTATAGTAAGGTGAAAAGCTAATACTGCAATTATATGCCTTCGTGTGTCAGATATAAACTTGGTTCAGTGCCTATCTAAACTCTGAACGACGGTCTTTGATTCAGTATAAAGAACCAAGCCATCTCAAATTCCTGTATTAAATAGCTTTTTCCCTTGCAGCACACACCGGCTATAGACATATGGAGCATTGGTTGTATTTTTGCAGAGATATTAAATAGAAGACCCCTTTTTCCTGGGAAAAATGTTGTGCATCAGTTGGACCGAATTACTGATCTTCTAGGAACGCCATCGTATGCAAATATAGCTAAGGTTGGTTTAAATTGCTATTGATGAAATGATGAATATATACAGTTTGTTTCTGATCTTTTTCTTGCGTGTGAATGTTTATCTGGCAGATAAAAAATGAGAAGGCCAGGAGATACTTAAGCAACATGAGGAAGAAAAAACCAATTCCTTTTCCGCAGAATTTCCCAAATGCAGACCCCCTTGCTCTTCGTTTATTAGAAAGAATGATTGCATTTGATCCTAGGGATCGTCCAACTGTTGAGGAGGTAATATCACACCTATTTATCTACCCTTCACATCTATCAAAGAATTGACTCTAAATAAAAAGTATGTTTTGTAATAATATTAGGCACTTTCTGATCCATATTTCAAGAATATGGCTAGCATTGATAAGGAGCCTTCTTCTCATCCCATTTCAAAGTTGGAATTTGAGTTTGAAAAAAGATCAAATACAACGGAAGATCTAAGGAAACTGATATACAGAGAAATTCTTGAATACCATCCCATTATGCTGAAAGAATTCTTACATGGAGCTGAACCAACTGGTTTCATGTATCCAAGGTGCAGTCATGTGGAACTTCTAAATTATCTTCTGTGTATTATAATGTCATTTGATATAAACAAATGGCCTAGTGGTAAGGTCGTTTGTTTTTAAACTAGAGGTCAAGGGTTCAAACCTCGCTAGGTGCGTACATTTGGGGGGTGGCCAGGGAAGGGTCGGAAACGGTCCCGGGATTAACCCGGTGAGGCCGTGTACATCCGAGTGAAAAAGGCTCGTCCTCCGCGGGTAACCTGAACAAGAAAACCACATCTGTTCCATTCCTTATTATAATGTCATTTGATATTCAGAAAGAATCATATTTTAAATTTTTTAATATTTATCACTAGTAGAAGCAGCAAAATGGGCGTTTTTGGTGTGTTTGAGTTACATTTCAAAATGGGTAGATTTTTGGTAGGGTTTGTGTAGGACCTTAAATCTATCAACTTTACACTTGTATAAGCACTAGAAGAAGGAAAGATGGTGACTTGGTAATATATGTGTGGTGTTAGCTTTGTAGAAATAAAGATAAAGAGAGCTTTTATTAAGAGAAACACACAATACACACACAAGCACACACCTCAAATGAGCCTTTGAGGTGTTTATATAGTTCTTAACATGATGCCTTAAGAGGCTTTTCATGGGCTTGGTCTTGGGCTTGGTTTCCTTTTACATATAAAGGCTTACATTACATAACACATGACATATTAGCTTACCAAGACCAAGGCCCATTGACTATTCTTATAACAAAAACTACTGACACATTATAACGTTACACTAAATGTGATCATCACTTTCTAATATAATTTTTATTGCTAACAGTTTGAAAGGGGGTGGATTGGGTGACCCATATATTAATTTATCCTTTATAATTTTTTGAAAATACTTACAAAACTAGAATAGTACAATTATAAGCCAACAAGTTAGGAAGTTGTATGAATTATATTTATATTTGGGTTAACTGTTATGGATGACTTTAAAACCATTTGACCTTTTACTTGTTTGGCTCTATTTACATAAGCAACGAAGTGTAAAATAAATCGACGCATTTTTACATAAATGGTTGAAATTTCCTCCTACACTATATCTTCATGGAAACTCTATTTTCCTATTAAGATGTTAAGGTACCTATGATTAATGTGAGAAACACTTAAAATCCGAAAGCTAAAATCATATGTCCAACTCCCAAGGTCTGTAATAATTCCTCCACTGAGGATGTTACGTCGCATACTTTCAACACTCTGTAGTTATTGTTGTTTTCATGCTTTTTTCCTTATCATTCCCTCCTTGTTGCTTTACAGTGTTGCTGACCAATTCAAGAAGCAGTTTGCTCTTCTTGATGAGCATGATGCCAAAGGTACTAAGGTTGCTCCTCTAGAGAGGCAACGATCTTCATCATTGCCAAGGTAATTTATAATCATTGTCACACTTATAAACTCGTGGCTAGTAAATAGAGGTGGCAAAATCAGCAGGTTGGATAATGGGTCGAAACGGGTCAGTTTTAGTGCCTGACAAAAAAGCCACGTTGGGTTGAAACTCAAACATTTTTTATTTACATTTTTTGATAATTAATAAAGAATAATGCATTACTTATCGATACGAAAACAATATTTCGACAGTAATAATCTAAATATTTGAGATCCATTCCCTATTACAACTAGATATTGTCTTATCTTACCCACCACCCATATGAGATGTAACACCAACATCAACACATATATATCTAAGCAGGTCAAAATTGCCAACTATAATGAATAATTAGTCTTATTAAAAAATGGGTATTTTTTTGCTTGAGTTTTGAAGTTGGTCTTCTTGAACGCTTAATTTCTGGTGCCGGGCTTGTGTATTATATTCAAATGCGGCCGCACAAGGTGCAGTAGAAGTTACAAATGGTCTCTCTAAACATTCAATCAAAGAAGTTTAGAAGTATTATACGACTAACCCCATGCCAATGACCAATCTTCCTCTACAAGTTCCTCAAAGCATCGAGGGTTTGGTGATTCAATATACTCATGTACTATGATTATGTTTATACATATATTGGGTTTTGCTGACATAGGGTGAACCTTGTCAATTATGTAAAAATAACCTTTAATGAACCCATTATTTCCATATTTTATACTCCTTAATGGTTATACTTGACTAGCTTATAGACCCGTGGAATCCACGGGCTTTTAGAGAGTTATTGATTAAGAAAAGGTAAGTACGTGAATACAGAAACAAAGAACAACGAACGTAAACGTTATGAAATTTTCTTCAAACGGAACAATAAATTATAATTGAGTAAAAGTTGATTGCCTCTTGTTCTCCAATATGTTTGTCTTGATAAGCAAATGGTTTTCCAATCTATATATATTTCTTTTGATCACAATGTAGGTTCTTGTTATCGTTAATATCTACGGATTAATTGTGAATAACATCCACTTTCATTGTCTCTTGATACCTGGTATCGTTGTTCTTTCCTACGCTCTTTGGGTCGTACGGTAAGGATTCATAAATAATGAATAAAGATATCATTAGTTATGAGGCAACTATAAAAGGAGACCAAATATGTAATATGTATAGTATACATACCTATTGACCGTTTAATCACAGACCTTGAAGGACTTCTTTATATACAACGTTTATAGTAGTTGTGGATAGGTTACCATCCGCATCGGAAGACACAACCTTCAAACCTTTTTTGCTTTTCACACATGAAAGAGCCACATACAACTGTCCATGTGTGAAAACAGGACGTGGCAAATACAATCCTACTTTCGAAAGCGACTGCCCTTGGCTCTTATTTATTGTCATGGTTTATGTGATTGAGATCTGTGTTCCTGAGTTGAATTAGCTTATTTGATCATCATTGGATCCTGGTTTGGTGGTTTGGATTGGTTTTCCACTCATAAATAGGCTTAGGAAGTTAATAAAGGGGTGTTTGGATCTAGTGTTTAATCTGAATTGTGATTGTTTCCTGGCTTCTTAATTGGTTAAGACAGATTGCTTTAGGTGTCATTAAGTTAGTTTAAGCAAAAAAATCAGTTGGTTTAAAGTAAAAAGTCATAGTAGCTTTCAAATTTCCAATTCAGTTGGTTATTAGTAGATTTAGGTTGTATAATCCTAGAAGTAGTTGCATTAGTAGTCTAAATAGCTTGTTTTAGGTTCATTGTAGCTTATTACAACTTAAGTAATCATTTAGGACTAATACAAATTCACTTTAGTCAACTTAGCTTGCATTTTCAAAAGTCAAAAGCCAAAAATGATTTTCTGTTTGATCATTCAACTTGCATTTTTAATTTTTTTTCTCCATAAAAAGGTTTCATCTCATAGATTATTAAAGTTTTACATCTTGTGATTCCAAAAACAATTTTAGAATATTTTTCGGATTTTTATAAGTGCTGATTTATAAGTTTCAAAGTAGCCTGTTTGCACCATAATTCTCCTGTGCAGGGGAATCCTTTTGAACATGTCAAAATTTGTGGTCTCTTATTGTGCTTAATATTTGAGATTAGGTTGAGAACTTGGGGGCAAATAGAAGTTTATATAGCTAACCTTTTAGATATGAGCTTGAATTGTACTTGGGAGCTTATTGGACAGCTTATTTAGCCTTTTAAGTTGGTCTTATTCCATCAGTATACACTACTCAGTATACACCTAGCTTATTGATTGATTAGCTTGTTTCAGCCTATTTCTTGGTCATTTTAGTTCATTAGGGTAGGATTTAGTTCTTTGAAGCTTATTTCATCATATTGGCTTGTTTTGTGCATCACTGCTTATCCTTTGAGCTTATTTAGAACTATTTTTGGTCTCTAGCTGTTTGTTCTGTGCTTCTATTGGTCTGATCTTAGTACTTTTGAGCTTTATTTGAGTCAAATTTAGGTTCTTGCAGTCTTCAAGTAACAAACACAGTTTCTAATAGATTGATAATACACTTGGAACTCAAATCCAACTATATGATACACAAGTCGCAAATCATACCTACTATATCTTAAATAAATAATAGTACATAACAACAATAGCTTACAAACCTCTCTTCGATGCGCTGATCCAATCCATCATATTGTTCCTTTGGCGGTATTGGTGTTACGTCCCAAATGAAAGCAATGCAGGTGCCTTAATTGGTAGTTTAGATTGAACAAATGGTATTAGTCGACCCGTACGTTTATCTAAACGACACAAGGTGAGCCTGAGTTGGACCAAATATTAAAAACTACATACTTTAATAGATGGCCATATGTAGTAAAAGAGTATTAAGGCTTTATCATAACGACACTGCTCTGGCTTCAAAAGATCGTTTTATGCAGCTTCATATTCCTTAAATGAACTGACCAATTATGGAGTTGCATATACGTTCAAGTTATTTCTTCTTGTCCTCTATCACATTGAATTCTGCTACCTTATACAAAATAAATCTTTCTAAAAGTATATCTAAAAGTATTTATTAATCTGTAAAAGTACACATTGTTGTTGTATAAACAACCTTTTTACAAAAAACTTTATACTGAAAACCTATGTTGATACAACTCTTTTAACAGAATCTTAATTTCACCCGCCCATGTACTTGTCCGAACACGTAACTTTGATTAACCTGCACACAAAAAAAACCAAGGAAAGCATGGCCACTGAACATAAAAAGTGAGATGTACCTGCAGATTACATTAAAATTACCAATTGAACACCTAAAAAATAAATAAGAAAAAAACACTTGTATATCTGTGAGAAATGTATCCACAGTTATACAACATAAAAATAAGAAATATCCAAATAAGTGTATTACACATTCATAATGAATGTGTCACACAAGTCATAATTATACTCTCATAATAATGTTTCGGACCAAAATGCAAAGTGCAAGTGATTGGGACTCCCCAACCACAAATAGTTAACAAAACTTGTCCAAAAAGATTTATTCAAACCGAAAATAAAACAGTCTATCATTTGGTAATGAAATAGACATCAACACTTCAACGGAAGCCTATTGTTTATGGTTTCTTTTCCAACTTGATGTCGAGAAGTGCCTTTTTACCATTCGAAGACATGCTTCCATCTGCTTCATCGTCTGCTGCTCGCTTGTTCTTAACACCGGATTTGTCTGCATTTGTAGGGGTGGTGTTGTCATCCGTCTGCGATTCCAAATCCTTGACAATACGAAACACATAGTTTGTTTACCATAATATTAGCACCATTTGTAAAAATGGTTACATTTTTTAAGTAACTAATCTTACGAATGGTGTCACAACTGGTACAGTGGCACTTGTAGCTTCGCTATCCGGCTGCTGAAACAAATAAATTAATATGTAACTTGGGCTCCTGAAAACAGCTTATAATAACGAAAACAAATGTAATGACTAATGATTTGATTAGTTATTACCTTGACTGGTGTTTCAGCTGCGTGCAGCGATTCAATAATTTCCGGATCCGCAGACATACGCAATACATTAAACACAGGCAACAACTTTGTAGCATTGAATTTATCCATGAAGACCTTAAAGGCAAACTTGGTACCAATAACTTTTGTAATCTCAGGCGGCACAAATTCGCTATCAGTCTATAACAAATGAAATAATTATAATGTATTATTTTATGTAAAACTTTATTTAATTTTAGGACAAAATAAAAAATAAATAAAATAAATAAAACAAAATAAATTAGTATAAGCTTGTGAATGTACCTTCCCGTATTTGTCACACAGCTGGTATGCGGATCTATCAGCAATGGCTTGTACCTCATCGTTAAAGAGGGACAAAGAGCATGTCCCAGTTGAATCTTGAACGCGTATCTGAAGATGGAACCTAAACATAAAAATATATTAGGTCATACATTGACGTTTAATTTATAATAACATTTACAATTTTCAATTGCAAGGTAACGTAATACTCACTGTGTTTTGAGACTCGAAACAACAACCAAGCATTTAGTGCAATACCATTCAGTTGGCCCACCAAACTGTTTTCCCGTGGTTTCGGATTCCACATCCACTATGTCACTTGCCTTAACAACCTTCTTTTTGCACTTGCTACAACCAAGGTACCACCACCCTTCATCTTCATTTATTGCACAGATAGTGCCCACGATTACAGAAGGGTTACCCTGATGATAAATACCAAATCATGTAACGCTAAATTGTAGAAAACGGTACGCATATTACTTATTTTATGAGCTGTAATTCTAGCACAACAATTAAAAATTGTAAATTATATTAACTAATAATAGTATCTTAGTTATACCTGTGGAACATCCAAGAGCTCGACAATGTGTCTCATTGTAACAGAATTGGTAAAATCTTCTTTTGTCGAGTATCTTGAGGCGGTGGAGATGCGTGAGGCAGTATTTTCAGACATTTCATCTATATTTTTAGCAACCAACCTATATATTAAATGTAATTTTGTAGTCAGGAATCGCTTGCACACGTGCTTTTTGATAATTGCATCTAAAAAACGTGAAATAATATTTGTTCTAAACAATCGATTACGTGTTGTGTACATACCTTTGTCTGAAGTCCTCAACATCTTTGAATTCAGATGCTGTGATAATTTCTTTTCCATTGAAAAGGAATAACCTTGTTGCATTGTAACCATTCTGCAAACCCATTTTACCTATGCAACTCGAACAATGGTTCAATTAGATGTAAACTATAAGTATAAATAATATATTAAATTTACCACTTATATTCTGCTCCTAAAACTTACCATCCCACATCTTCATCATGCCAAGATAAAGAACAACTATAATCTTTGAATGGTCATCACATGTATGTAGAAAGTCTGAGAATTGTTGCGCAAATGCTCCCACAAAGTACACCTCATTTCAGTGCCCCTGCAACAATGAGTATAGTGGTATAAGTGTAATGTATACATAATCTTTATGTATTGGCCAAACTGAATGTTAAATAATATTGACTTACTCTGCATCAATAAGGGTGAGTGGCTTCTTCTTCCCAGCTTTTCCATTCTTGTCATAGCAATCAAGATCATCGCAAGCAATCACCAGGCCTATGACATCTGGGCTCGAACAAACAAATAAAGAAAATTTTATCAATTTCACCTAATTGCACTCGTTACATGAACAAATATAGTATAACAAACAAATGTGCTTACCAAACTCGCCGTCTTCCTCAACTCCTAGATTTGTTATGGTTTTAAAAGTTCTAAAGTCAAAACCATAAATTGAGCCAGTAAAGTCATTACATTTTTCAACAACTGTATTGGCTAAGAAACTTAGCCGGAGTCCGTTTTTAACCATCCTGTATTTAGGCTGAATCTCACCCAGGACGTAACGATGCAGCGTGACTACGTTACCCTCTTCAAGCTGATGTTTGAAAGTATCAACCTGTTTCATCCGGACCTGAGCTTGAATTCTTGTATTTTGTTTAAATTCCGTCATTATATATATCGTATATGGAAGCATAAATTATACACAATAAAATGTAATAAAAAATATAGAATGACTTACATGCTCATCCATTACAATGAGCTCCAAATTGTTAACGTGGGGTTTGCCAAATACAGGCCGGATCCACGCACGCATAACTCTTACGCGCAGTTTCACATTATCCTTCACAGCAGAAAGATCATTGATGTAACCATTAGTGAACTGAGCCATTGATTGTTATGATATGCGCCTTAAATATACGTTTATATAGGCAAATTGACAAAATTAGGGTTATGAATTTTTTAGAAGGTTGTTAATACATGATTCAATCCCAGTGCAAATAAAACATATCTTTTCTAAAAAATAATATCACATTATTGTACAAACGCGGCATTCCTTAATTAACTAAAAGTAATTTTAGGCCCAAAATCAAAGATCAATATAGAAGTCTAAACATTCATTATCGCTAATTGTATTCAATTATTTGCTTATTAACAATCTAATTCAAGCATAAAATATTTAAAAACAAACAATTACCCGAAAAACTGTTGAATAATCATTAGAAAATCACAAAAAAAAAATTATGAGCCTAAAGATCTATTGAATAATCATTCATTATTCATTCATGTAAAATCAATTATTAAAAAAAAAAGTATATAAAAAAGAAACTTAAAATCGAATCCCAAAATGGGATTGGCTCGAATTAGGATAATTGATATGGGAAGGGTTTTTGCACCTATGAAACGCACAATCGAATCCGAAAATATCATTTGGAAAGGTTATGAATTGAATGTAGAGGAGCGTATGATTTGTTTGGATTTTTTTAAAGGGTTTACGTTTGGATCTGAATTATAATAGATAATAATGAGTTTCCAAATATAATAGAAGAAACGTATTGACTTTGAAGAAGTGTATGAAAGAAGTTTTGGTGGAAGATTGAAGAATGAGAATGAATTGTTGACCTACCAAAAATAAAACGTTGAAGAGTAGTAGCGCATAGGATAGTTGTACATATGAGAGCATTTATGATTTATGGAGGAGCATTAATGATTTATCGACCAATAGGAGAAGAGACACATCAACGCAATAATGAATTTTCGTGCTTAAAGGGCTTGTAAATTATTCACGTTTATTATATTACATAGATGTGTAAAATCTCGTTTTAATATTTATAAACCGAATCCAATTTAGACTTACAAACTCTTCGAGCAATGTACTCGATCGCATATAGTATAGATTCGATAAGACTGGTCGTTCGTTGGAGCGAGAGTGAAATTAAAAATATTTAAAAGTAAATTAAATCAAACGACAACTGTGTTTTAAATCCACACGATTATGAAATTGTAAAATAATGATAAATAAATAACAAGGAGAAAATCGGTAGATGCAAGTCGTGCTCGCCTTGCTAATCCTCTAACTTATCAATGACATGAAATGTATGTGCAATGTTCACCTAGAAATGTCCCAGTCTTTTGTAGTGTAGGTCTAATATGGGTCGTTAGTCCCTACACTTCGTCTAAGAACCATCTATCCCGTTGGCTAAGGGTGATCAATTAGTTAATGTCTAAGCACTAGGTTAGTTCCTCAACTGACTTACAATTTTTTTCTGCGTTCGCCACTCACTCAATTACTAAGTAAATTGCTAGATTACCATTCACTAAATCTTAAACACTATCGTCTACGACTTTTAACGTTGTTAGTTGAATGGTCAATTCTTAACAACTAAGAGGTATCAATCAATACATTAATGATTTGAGTACTCTAACTTTCAAATTACAACTTACTGATAACTACTCGCAAAACGTAGCCATCGGAAATTCAAAAACGCATGTCTTTAAACGCAATATAAATTATCCAAAACAAGCTAGATAACATAACAATCATGTCATTAATGAGATAAATTCGTGACAAGGCAAGCACTAAAAAGCTTAGCCTCTCATAGCACAAAATAAACAAATACAAATCAAATTCAACAGATTATAAGTATTCATAACGATCAAAACAAATTAAAACAATGTTTACGATGTGAATAGTCTTGATCTTGATGATGTTTCAGTCTTGGTAACCGTCTTGGAAGCTCTGAGAAACGTCTGGTCTTCTAGGGTAAAGAAAACATAACCTAGATGTGTGAAATTAGGCTTTTGTCAATGTATATGGTGTATACACATAAATAGGTATACACCGTATACCATTTAATGCATAGCCATGTCACCAGTTCTTTAGGCGTATACAAGAGAAGGAGTATACGTCGTATATTCTTCAATACTTAGAAAATTTCCACCATATGTCAATATGTATACGGCGTATACATAAGATGTGGTATATGCCGTATATTCTTCCTCAAACTTGTATTTCTTCACTTTTGGTAGCAATTTCTGTCATTTTCTGGTCTTTTATGCGAGAATTGCTCCATAGCTCCAGATTAATACTAAAACACAATTTTATAACAATTGAGTACCAAATATCATAAAAATGCTATAAAAATGAGCAATGATCGTGAGCTTTTTATAAAAATAACACGTTACTATTTGATGCTATTAACAATTATAGAAGGTGTCGTTGTTAAACATAAAGTGTTTGAACCAAAGGGCTTGTGTCCAATGGTACCCCTAGTTGTGTGAGAAGCTCCCTAACCAAAATGGTTATGTGTTCAAGTCCTACTTAAAATATGTGAGATAGTTTGTGGTTTGTATATTATGAGACTGTTAGTTGCCGTTCTAAATAATTTAAAAAATAATAAATAAGAAAAAAGGTTTGATGTTAATAGTCTTGTTGTAAAACATAAAATGTTTGATGTTAATTAACAGTTGATTTCAATTAATGTTAGCAATCACAACCCAATAGGGTTGTGGTCGGTAAAACCATTTACTACTTCTGTCTCATAATAAGTGTTCACTTTAACTTTTTTGAGTATTTCTTGTTCAACTTTAATCATTAATATTTTTATTTGTATTACATAATAATTGATGAAAATTATAACAATGAAAATACATTTAAAACCCAATCCATTTATATATTTTTCATCAAGTATTATATAACATAAATAAAATTATTTATAATTAAAGATGAATAAGAAATATTCAGAAATGAACATTATTATGAGATGGAGGTAGTAATAAAATTCAATCAAAATTCCATTGATTCATCTATCTCAAATAGGGAAAAAAACGGAATTAAGAAGGGGTCAACCGAGAATATTATTTTAAAAGATGATTCGATGGGATTAGAGAATAAGCCAAAAGATCCGTGTAGAACCAATTTTTATCATAAAACTAATCAAGCAATCTTAGCCACTTATTTTTTTTTATCAAAATAAAAAAAAAAATAAACTTTCACATTAAAAAAAAATATCTCGCAAACCGTAAATCGTCAAGCTACAAAAAAAAAATAGCATCGCAATGAGAAATAAATTATCTTTATATAGACATGCATTGTCATATACTTTCGACGAACTTTTTTTTTCGGCAAACTTTTTTTTTTTCAAAATTTCCGCATATAAAAATCATATATGATTTGTAAAAATCATATGTGATTCGTTAAAATCAAATCATATGTGATTTTTACGAATCATATATGATTTTTACAAATCATATATGATTCTTAAGAATCATATGTGATTTGTAAAAAGCAAATCATATGTGATTTTTACGAATCATATATGATTTTTCTGGGCGGAAATTAAAAAAAAAAAAAAAAATAAATAAATAAAAAAAATCGTAAAAAAAAAAGTTCTTCGAAAGTATATAACAATGCATATGTATAGAAAAATGATCTTTAATTCTCGTCGCGATGGTATTTTTTTGTAGCTTTAAGATTTACCGTTTGAAAGATATTTTATTTTAAACAAAAAAATAGAAAATAAAAATGAATAGCTATAATTAGTTCATTGGTTCTATGGCAAAAATGAGTTCTATATTTATCTAATAAAAACATGCAAAATTAGAACACGTATGAACATATTCAAGGAAGTGGTTGGTTGACTTTGAGAGATCCATATCCAAAAGTCAACTCCTCAATTTAATTCCATAAAGTTGACTAATAACCATTGATATCATTCATAATCCACAATCATCCTTGGATAGTGTTCAATCATGTCCTTAAATCTTTTCAATCATTGTTGATGTACTGTTTTTCCAATCCCCTTATCTATGGCTCTAACAAACTATATATGCACATTTTTACACATTTCACGTGGGGGTAGTTCTTGTTTATAGCACACAAGGGAAACCTACTTTGAGAACTGATTCATCATTATGAACTTAAACATTCCATGTCAGCATACTTGTACATGCGTGGAAGCTGGCGTGGCAAGTCATCTAGGAATAATGGCTCCCATGGCATTAGTTTTGCACGTTCTCAGGTAAGGTAATTGTGTCATGTAAGCAGGGACGGACCCAGAATTTTAAAAAGGGATAATTACTAAAATAGATCGTTGACTTTTTGATTAGTCATTTTGTAGACTTTCAAATTTCACTTTCCAAAATTAGATCAGGGCAACTTAAAAAATGAGCAACTTTCATATATGTGCTACACGTGTCCTTAAAAGATTCTAGATTCTGTACTATACATTCCAAAAGATTCTAGATTCTGTACTATATTAATAAAATATTCGACACGTGTTGCACATATATGAAGGTTGCTCAGTCGCCAAGTTGCCCTGATCCGCCGGAGGAAAGTGATTTAAAAACATCTATTCAAGAAATGTGTTTTAGGCGACTGATCTATTTTGATAATTATCCCTTTTTAAAAGGGTGTTGCACAAAAAAAATATCAAAAAAAAAAAAAAAAATCAGCGTTATATAAATTGTAAAAATGACAAACTTGTAAATAAAGTACACGGTCATTTGTAAACAACACACTTCAATGCTACAGGTCATTTGTGTGTTAAGAGTGATATCTACGGTTTTGGAGTAGTGTTGCTGGAAACTCTAATAGGCCTGCGAGTGCTAGATAATATGCGGCCCGCTAAAAAGCAAAATTTGGTCGAATGGGCTCGTCCCGTTCTAGGAACGAGAAAAGAGCTAAAGAAAATAATTGATCCCCGCCTTAAACAAAATTACCCCCCAGAAGGTGCTATTAGGTGTGCTGCACTTCCATTAAGATGTCTTGAAGCATGTCCCAAAGACAGGCCTTCAAGTGAAGAAGTCTTACAGAGTTTGGAAGAAATATATGCTGCTAAGGAATAATCTAAGGACAGTTAGCCATACCAATGTAAGATACTAGACAACACTTCAGTATGCTTAAAATTTTCTATATACTTCTCAATTTCTCATCTGTTGGGAGATATAATTCAGGTGTCAAATGGAGATATTTAAATGTATGCACTTCTCATTTGTTGGTTATGGCTTCTTTGTTACTTTTTGTAACACCCCCAATTCATGGTTGCAGCGGAATTCGAACTGGGTGTTACTCGACGGCACAATAGTCACAATAATAGAAAACGAACTCCAATTGAGTTGTTTTAAAAGATTTATCATTCAAATTATATAAATATCAGAGATTACAAAATGAGGTCCCAATTGGTTCCATGTTTACAAATCACATTAAGTGAGTTTTTGAATGATAAGTAAATTTATAGCCCTCTTGAGTATCCGTGTCCTTCCGTGCCATCCTTGATCGTCATGAACCTGAAATACATGCTTGAGAGGTCAACACAAAGGTTGAGTGATATTCATAGAGTTTGTTAAATCGTTTGAACACAATATGTTGGTAGTGTGAGTTATAGGCTCACACCAATGTTTGGAAAACAAAACAGGTAGGCTATGTTATTATACGCCCGGAACAGTTATTATACACTAAGCTTATGACACCATAACGTTAACGTGTACCAATATCGATTGGCAGATTTATCCCGGTAGGTACTTTGCTAACATACCTAAATCTCAAATATTAATGCATTTGTTTGAACTTAGTCAATACAAATGGGATTCGTCAATCCTAATAGGCCTATTCACAATATTCGCGCTCACTATTGCTAGTGATTAAATGGTTCATAATAAGGAATCTCGGTTTAACAAGGCTGGTACTTAGTGATAATAAAACAATCAGGCAAGCATACAATTTAAAAACATTGTGCTCGGTTAAAAATAGCATGTATTCCCCCCAAGGGTTTGTAAAACAATTAAGTAATGGAAAGTCGGGCTATGAACTCACCTTAAGTAAGATAGCAAGTAATGAATGTAACGGTTGAATCGTGAAGGTTTCTACGAGCAACCTATAATAGAATGTTGCGACTTAGGATCGGAGTAAAGAATATAACGGAGTGCCTATATATATATATATATATATATATATATATATATATATATATATATATATATATATATATATATATCTTGCATTTAGTCCATGATGTGGTATGATGTATATTGTATGTCCTTGAAAGAAAAGATTCATGAACATGTATGTTTTGTATATCGTTTACTACCGTTCGGGCTGACAT
Source organism: Artemisia argyi (assembly GCA_030686995.1). Taxonomy (NCBI): domain Eukaryota; kingdom Viridiplantae; phylum Streptophyta; class Magnoliopsida; order Asterales; family Asteraceae; genus Artemisia; species Artemisia argyi. Next base: position 42,910,553 of record CM060709.1, on the reverse strand, counting down.
ATTTCAGAAGTCATGTTAGTAAGCGTTCGAGGAGCCAGGACACTTTAACTCGTAAATCCACAACTCAACTCGACGGCTTACATAATGAACTCCTCACATGAGGCTCCCTACTATTGTAGTAGTTGATAAAGTATATAGATATAAGTTTTGATCCGAAAAGTTACATGTCCGATATTTGAATAAACTTAGGAAAGTTTATTAGTACATGAAGATTGTTATTAGGGTATGTTTCATATAACTTGTATGACCATTTTTCTTTGTAATATCTCATGAGATGAAGCCACATGGGTGGTGAATCCCCCCTCCTAGGGCAGTTCACAAAGCTTGGGGAGGAAGGTTTGGCTTTTTGGTGATATTATCCAAGATATGGTGTTAGTTTTGGCTCCGTAAAATGCTAACCGTAAATGGTTAAGCCACGAAACGTAAAACCGGGTGTCGTAGAATTATGGAATTCGAAAGTATTGTTAAACATGTCCATATGTTCCATAATAAAATATAAAATGAGTGGTAGGTTCCATTTGGGTGGTGAAACCCTGCTAAAAACTGGAAACACGGGTCTAAAACGCGTAATACGTAAAATGTACGAATATTGCGTAAAAGTGAGAGAATTAAAATATTACTTTTCTAATAGGTTATAAATGATTTAAAATGACTTATAATGTCTAGACTGGGCTCAGTCTAGTGTCGGTTGGTATTAAATGTCTTTTAGACATCAAACCGTAAGCCTAAAAATCACGAAATGACTTATAAAATCAAGGAATGATTTTTGGTCAATGGAGGAGGGAAAAATATGTTGACTTTTTCTAATAAGTTGAAAACTTAAATTGTCTTAGAAATGCGGTGCAGGTATAGGCTAAGGTTACGGCTGAGTAAAAACGCTTAAAACTGAAAATTCCAGTTTTTCACGGCCGAGGTTTATTTTGGTCATGTTTTTCTTAGTCATGATTTATTCTCAAATAAATCATGAGTGTGTCAAACATTTTTCTGATACGGGGAAAATTAACGCGACCGAATTTCGTTGTACGTAGAATTTCTGAATGACGTTTTACCCTAAAACGTGTAATTCCGTGTAATTCCTTAATAACTTTCACGAAAATGAGCTTATGAATGTCAAACTTTTAATTTGCCATGGAAATGATTTATCACTTGAGCCCAAGAAATAAAAATCAAGTTTCGGGAAAAATTTTCGGGAAAAATGAATAGTAAAAGTGAATAGTGAAATTTTCCGGGAAAAGTAAATATCCTGAAAATGCGAATTGTTACAGTCTCTACCCCTTACGGGGAACTTCGCCCCGAAGTTCTATGTGTGTCATATGTTGGAGTGGTGTCGATGAAAAGGTGTGGTTATTTATGAGGACTAAAGTCTGGGATTACCGGTGATGTAATTTGATTTGTCATTTCAGTGTATGGTGTAGAATGAGGCTTACTTTTGTGTAGGAAAGGTATGGTAATAGTCGAATATCAAAGGAAAGTGATATTGCAATCGAATATTAATAGGAATTGATATAGTAATTGCAATCATAGCCTAGTAGGTAATCGGTTGTTGTACCTAGTGCTTATTGACTTCATACTTATGTTATTTCGGATACAAATAAGCCCACTTGTTTATAATTCTTTATTTACATAGAGAGGCATCCCAAACAATGTAAATAGGGGAATATAAACTTATGGTTCGGTGATTTACAATTTCTTTATTTAAATGAAAAGGCATCCCAATTCATTCAAATAATTATAAATCATACTACTTAAGAATTCCCAACCCAACATTCATACTTAGCCGGTGAGTTACAAGGTAGGGTATTACGAGATGATACTGGTGTTCCAAAAGTACAAGATGAATATTCAATCTTGTAAAGCTGATGAGGGTACTTGTGGTGTAACTAAGGATGATTTGAGCTTTAAAAGTACATCAAGATCTGTTAATGAGCTTGTATTTGTAACGGTTGTGAAGATAATGATGTGATATGTTGATGAACAAAAGTGTGTAGTGTATGCTTAACATTAATACCCTTAGGTAAAGATGTTGAGTTTGCTTTAAAAATCTTAAGAGATTTTAAAAGTTTATGATGGAATGGTATCCTTAGGACCTAAACAGGATAGTACTTCTACAGGATGAAGAGAATAATTGATAACTATCCCAAGATAGTAGTTCGGATTATCTCATAAATGAATAATTTCAAGAATGAATTTAGATCATACAGATAAGGTGTTAAGATTTCGCTGAGTGGTAAGACATTATCGTGTCTCTAGATTGTTTTAATGTATTCTGGTGGTTTATCGTGTTCATGTAGGAAATCAATCTAAACATAACCCTAGTACAACTACTCTCAGTATTTGAAAATGTTAAGTCGAATATAGATGGTCAGACTATATTCCACTGTCCCTAGGTTAAATATAGGTGACTAGTCTATATTTAGCCGAGGTTCGATAAAATTTTCAAATACCTAAAGGTATACTTGTGATATGTTCGTTGCTTTCGGGAAACTGTCCATTAAACAAAGGCGATGTCAAACCCTTAAGTTGCAAGTCCCGTCCATACAAGACTTGTAACGTATGTTTTCATATTCCATTGAATAGAAGATAGTAAGGGTAGGTACGTATGGAAAGGAAATTTTAAGTAGTTCTAAAATAGAACATACTTGGTCAAGATCACAAACTTTTAATAATGAAGGTTTCATAAAAAAAACTTTGATGAATGTAGAGCTGAACTTCAGCTTTTGTAGGTAATGGATTTGTTTGTCCTTTAGAAATCTCATATTTCTTGTTTTGAAATCGATAGATTGTGACGGGTTTTTGATATCATAAGAAATGATATTGATGATGTGATGGAATAATTCTAGAGACCATTTGCACAAAACACAATGTCTCGGAAGTAGGTTAGACCATTGTGCAATTCACAATGTCTGGGAAGTACGTTAGGCCATTGTGTGACTCAAAACATTTGAGAAATGATTAAGACCATTGTATCATACAATGTCTTGGAAAATGAATGAGACCATTGTATCTCACAATGTCTTGGAAAATGAATGAGGCCATTGTATCTCACAATGTCTTGGAAAATGAATGAGACCATTGTATCTCACAATGTCTTGAAAAGTGAATGAGACCATTGTATCTCACAATGTCTTGGAAAAGTGAATGAGACCATTGTATCTCACAATGTCTTGAAAAATGAATGAGACCATTGTATCTCACAATGTCTTGGAAAATGAATGAGACCATTGTATCTCACAATATCTTGGAAAATGAATGAGACCATTGTATCTCACAATGTCTTGAAAAATAGGAAAGACCATTGCAATCAGTTACAATGTCTTGGACATATAATGTTGGAGTAGGAACATGATTGGGAGAGTGTGGCTGTGTCGAAATGCCTTAGAATAGGCGTACACAGATATGTTTAGTCCATTGTTTAGATAAATGATTGAAAATAAACCGAGTTTATATATCAATATACTAATGCTTACGGGGAAATGCTCAATTATGTTTAGGGTACATATATCAATATGCAATTATGTTTGTGTAGCACAAAATGTCTACGGGGAAATGCTCAAAATGGGTATATATGAATATACTAATATGTTTGTGTAGCATAACATGCTTACTAAGTCCATAATCGTCTGGAGGATGGAAGACACGGAGAGCGGAAGGCTATAAAAATGGTTTTGCTTGTAATTGTAGTTATAGTTTAGGTCTCAATTAGACCCGTTTCTCTATAACCATGGCTCTGGTACCAATCTGTAACACCCCCAATTCATGGTTGCAGCGGAATTCGAACTGGGTGTTACTCGACGGCACAATAGTCACAATAATAGAAAACGAACTCCAATTGAGTTGTTTTAAAAGATTTATCATTCAAATTATATAAATATCAGAGATTACAAAATGAGGTCCCAATTGGTTCCATGTTTACAAATCACATTAAGTGAGTTTTTGAATGATAAGTAAATTTATAGCCCTCTTGAGTATCCGTGTCCTTCCGTGCCATCCTTGATCGTCATGAACCTGAAATACATGCTTGAGAGGTCAACACAAAGGTTGAGTGATATTCATAGAGTTTGTTAAATCGTTTGAACACAATATGTTGGTAGTGTGAGTTATAGGCTCACACCAATGTTTGGAAAACAAAACAGGTAGGCTACGTTATTATACGCCCGGAACAGTTATTATACACTAAGCTTATGACACCATAACGTTAACGTGTACCAATATCGATTGGCAGATTTATCCCGGTAGGTACTTTGCTAACATACCTAAATCTCAAATATTAATGCATTTGTTTGAACTTAGTCAATACAAATGGGATTCGTCAATCCCAATAGGCCTATTCACAATATTCGCGCTCACTATTGCTAGTGATTAAATGGTTCATAATAAGGAATCTCGGTTTAACAAGGCTGGTACTTAGTGATAATAAAACAATCAGGCAAGCATACAATTTAAAAACATTGTGCTCGGTTAAAAATAGCATGTATTCCCCCCAAGGGTTTGTAAAACAATTAAGTAATGGAAAGTGGGGCTATGAACTCACCTTAAGTAAGATAGCAAGTAATGAATGTAACGGTTGAATCGTGAAGGTTTCTACGAGCAACCTATAATAGAATGTTGCGACTTAGGATCGGAGTAAAGAATATAACGGAGTGCCTATATATATATATATATATATATATATATATATATATATATATATATATATATATATATATATATATATATATATATATATATATATCTTGCATTTAGTCCATGATGTGGTATGATGTATATTGTATGTCCTTGAAAGAAAAGATTCATGAACATGTATGTTTTGTATATCGTTTACTACCGTTCGGGCTGACATATTTCAGAAGTCATGTTAGTAAGCGTTCGAGGAGCCAGGACACTTTAACTCGTAAATCCACAACTCAACTCGACGGCTTACATAATGAACTCCTCACATGAGGCTCCCTACTATTGTAGTAGTTGATAAAGTATATAGATATAAGTTTTGATCCGAAAAGTTACATGTCCGATATTTGAATAAACTTAGGAAAGTTTATTAGTACATGAAGATTGTTATTAGGGTATGTTTCATATAACTTGTATGACCATTTTTCTTTGTAATATCTCATGGTTCCTTTTAGGTGAAGTAGATCCAAATTGCTTGTTCATGTTATCGCCTAATTCATTGTTTCATGTTTACGCCTATGTAAGTTGTTATGGTCATTTCGTCATGGCCTAGCCATGACCTTTGGTCCTTGTTCCAAGGTCATGAGACACAACCTTGGCTCTAGCCATGGTGGTGGTCTTGATTATAGGTCATAAGACCTCTTGTTCCTTTTCAAGCATAACCATAATATAGTGACTTGTATTTATGTAAATAGCTGTTAAGAATTTTGAAGAAATTATCACTCAAAAAGCGTTTTCAGGTCTCTAGCTTCTTTGTTCCTGAACTAAAACGTGATTCCAGACAACTTTCGTGTTTTAACTTTTTCATGAAACGGACCAGAAAGGCCTCTTTTTGCGTGTTTTCTATTCTGTCACAGAAACATTTTGGCAGTTTTGCCGGAAAGTTTTGGTAACTTCAAATCGCCATAACTTTTGACTCGTATACTCGTTTTAGGTGGTTCAAATTGCTACGGTTTCCTTGTTAGGTCCTCTACTACAATATGTAATAATCGAATATCATATTTTTACCATTTTGATCAGGTCTTACCAAGAAAATCACTAGTTTACTTGTTTTAATAACTTGTTTTAACAATCAATAACAATAACTTGTTTTGCTCACTTTTATTCATCATGGACATGATAACAAGACAATATATAGCATGAATGATAGGTAAATAACATGAACATGATTATTTAACAAGAAGCAAGTTAGGGTTTGCTTACAACTTGTGAAGAAACTAACTAGAACCAAGATCAAGACCAAGAACTACTATTTAATCTTCCAAATATTTTCCAACCATAGCCAAGCTTCCATATCAAAAACCCTATCTTATAATCCCTTGATAAACACTAATCTTATCACAAAAACAAGCCTTAGTAAAAATCTTCACTAAGAACACTTGGAAATTTGATGAGTTTTTGTGGTGTTTTATGGTGATTTTATGGAGTTTTATGGTTGAAAGGTGTTAAGGATCAACTAGGAACTATGACTTGAACTTGTGATGGATTGAATGAGCAAGATCAATGATCAAAATGGTGCATTTTGATGGTTTAGGGTCGTTGGTATTGCAAGAGAAAGGAAGAGAATGAGTCTCTTTTATACTAAAAATGAGGAGGTTACTTGTGTTGACTAGTCAACACTTGGAGACCAAGTTGTAATTAAGTTATGAACTATGGGTAAATTCATGAGATGAAGCCACATGGGTGGTGAATCCCCCCTCCTAGGGCAGTTCACAAAGCTTGGGGAGGAAGGTTTGGCTTTTTGGTGATATTATCCAAGATATGGTGTTAGTTTTGGCTCCGTAAAATGCTAACCGTAAATGGTTAAGCCACGAAACGTAAAACCGGGTGTCGTAGAATTATGGAATTCGAAAGTATTGTTAAACATGTCCATATGTTCCATAATAAAATATAAAATGAGTGGTAGGTTCCATTTGGGTGGTGAAACCCTGCTAAAAACTGGAAACACGGGTCTAAAACGCGTAATACGTAAAATGTACGAATATTGCGTAAAAGTGAGAGAAGTAAAATATTACTTTTCTAATAGGTTATAAATGATTTAAAATGACTTATAATGTCTAGACTGGGCTCAGTCTAGTGTCGGTTGGTATTAAATGTCTTTTAGACATCAAACCGTAAGCCTAAAAATCACGAAATGACTTATAAAATCAAGGAATGATTTTTGGTCAATGGAGGAGGGAAAAATATGTTGACTTTTTCTAATAAGTTGAAAACTTAAATCGTCTTAGAAATGCGGTGCAGGTATAGGCTAAGGTTACGGCTGAGTAAAAACGCTTAAAACTGAAAATTCCAGTTTTTCACGGCCGAGGTTTATTTTGGTCATGTTTTTCTCAGTCATGATTTATTCTCAAATAAATCATGAGTGTGTCAAACATTTTTCTGATATGGGGAAAATTAACGCGACCGAATTTCGTTGTACGTAGAATTTCTGAATGACGTTTTACCCTAAAACGTGTAATTCCGTGTAATTCCTTAATAACTTTCACGAAAATGAGCTTATGAATGTCAAACTTTTAATTTGCCATGGAAATGATTTATCACTTGAGCCCAAGAAATAAAAATCAAGTTTCGGGAAAAATTTTCGGGAAAAATGAATAGTAAAAGTGAATAGTGAAATTTTCCGGGAAAAGTAAATATCCTGAAAATGCGAATTGTTACACTTTTGAAATGCGTGTTTATGAGATGTTACAACACAGACTTGTTTTGGTACATTGGGCTGGGGTAGATCGAGATCCATACATAACAAGGGCTTATTTAGACTAATGGGGTGGGTATGTTCAGGTCCAAAATATTGGGCCCACTTGGAATTCAGTTCCAACACATGCTAAACAAGTAGATGGCCCAACTATACATAGAGGGCTCCATCATCTGTCCAAGAGCAGGCCCAAAGATCATGTGGCCCATTTACTTTTATATGTGTTTATTTATTCATTATTTGTTGGTTTCAAAACACTGACTCGAGATGAATATATAATCTAACTTTAGGACTTAGGTACTTGTTTGGGAGCTTATGCATGTGGATGAAGACATGGTCTTGTGGATCCCACTGTTTTAACATTAAAGATAAGACAATTTAGCAAGGAGATGAAGAAAATTCAATTGCATACCCTTATTTTGGTGCATACCAATGGACAAATCCTCACCATCCATCCTTTTTGATCTAATGGTCTAGACTAATATAAGATTTAATATGCTTAACCTTAATTCTCCCAACTATATAAGGTCTCTTTTTCTTTTTTTCTTTTTTCATTCGCTTTATTTTTTTCACACATTTACTGTGTGTTTTCCTCCCAACCTGCTCTCTTCCTTCCATCCAAATTCCCTCCAAAAAGTAGTTATTCCAATCAACTATTATCGTTTGACCATCACCAGTTGGATCACCATCACCATCACCATTCCAATCACCATCACCATTCCGATCACCATCACCGTCCGATCATCATCTCATCATCACCTCCCAATCATTATCATCCTTTTATGTCTTCTTTAGATTTGAAAGAACCATTTGTTTCAGAAGCTGGTTTGATTGATATTGTTGCGGTTGATAATGTTGTTGATCGGTTGCTAATTACGTGGATCAAGTTGTTTAACATTCTTTTTAATCAAGTTGCACACCAAGTGTTTGATGAAATGTGTGAGTGTAAAATATTAGATAATCTTGTTATCTGCTCCTGTAATTTTTCTTATTAATTAAGTTGTTAGTCAAAATTTTGTTTTTAACTGCATTGGAATGCTATTTTTATGTCTGAATGCGGTTTTTGAATTTGCTCTCTATCGCATGTGTAGTATCACCAGTGATATCATATGTGTAGCATACGTTTAGTATCACCAGTGATATTGGAAGTTGATTATTATAAGCTGGTTTAGTATCACCAGTGATATATGTTTAATATCACCAGTGATAATTGTTAGTCTATTTATTTATAAGTTGTTTATGTTAAGATGTTTAATTTTCTTATATAATATTTTTGACATTTTGATGAGGATGAAAATATAAGTTTGTGGGGATAAGCTGTGAGTATAAGTTACTGATAAGTTATTAATTATAGTGTAATATTGCTTATTATTTATTAATTAAGGTGTAGCTTACAGTGTTTTGAAGTCTTTTCTGTGGTGCTCTATTTAAATGCTTGCACGGCTACCAAAAAAGCTTATGGAGTTCTTGGCATTTTTCGTGTTGTTTCTGAGTTTAATGCTGAGTATGTAATGAAGATCATTATTTGATTTTACACTAAAGTATTAATTACATACTTTTTATGTACAAGATGGTTTTTGTGTCTTTCACTGTAATAGACAAACACAATAAATGTTTTTGCTGATGGTATATGGTAGTATCACTAGTGATATGTTTGATATATGTGTAGTATCACCAGTGATATGCTTGATATATGTGTAGTATCACGAGTGATATGTTTGATATATGTGTAGTATCACCAGTGATATATTTGATAATTTGTTTCTTATTGTTGTAATTACTGATAAGCTGTCTATGATACTGGACTACTTTTGTAGACAACCTGAGAGAGCTAAAGTCAAAAGTTGAGACTGATTTGCCAAGTCTTCCACCCCGAAAAGTTTGTGATATTGTTCAATATTTTATGGGTATAAAGAATCCTCCTAAAGGACATAAGAATTACCGTATTAAGGGTGGACATGAGAAAGCTATTGAGAAAAGTAAGAACCAAAAGAAGGGTTGTAATAAAGCTATTGAGAAAAGTAAGAACCAAAAGAAGGGATGTAATATTTGTAGTTTAATTGATCATAATAGACATACTTGTCCAAACAAGGGAAAAGTTTCAAATGTCAATGGGGCGGCGGCGTAGTTGAAAGTGGAGGCGGTTTCTCAGTTGCTGCAATTGAAGTATTAGTTTGTTGATTGATTGATTTTTTTACTGAATTTTTAGGTTTATTTAATAGCATTGCTAATTTTATCCTGTACTTGTATATCATTTGTGATACTATTATTATTATTTTATTTATTTATTTATTTATTTTTTTGAATTGTTAGGTTTACTCAATAGCACAAGTAAAATAAAGCTTAACAAGTAAACAAAAAACCTATAAAATATACAAAATTTCACAAGTGATAATACAAATATCACTAGTGATAATACACATATACAGTTCAACTTCAAATATCACTGGTGATACTATAGGTATGACACTTTTCACTTTTCATATTACCATTAAACTAAATACCACTCAAAACTTTATCAAACGAATATTCACAAATCAAGATGGATTAAACAATTGCTCACTATGGCCCATTTCTGTGAGTTTCAATCTCTTGTGACAAATAACATGATTCAGTCAAACTAAATACCTACTATTGACTTCCAACTTGTGAACTATACACATTTATTAATAACCGTATAGATTAAAACATAACAACGCAACTGTTTTCATCAACTTGTTTTATTTACTTTTGTTCTTCAACAATCGTCCTCTTCATTGGTTCATCAACCAACACCTTCATTTTATTCCCAGATGCTTTCGGGGGAACCTTTGATATCACATGTGATATCACAGGTGATACCACCTGTGATATCACAGGTGATATCAAGTGATATCATAGGTGATTTCAAGTGATATCACATGTGTGTCAACTTTCTTCTATTTGTTGAATCAATTGTGGTGGTTGAGGAACTTGTGATATCACAAGTGCTTGAGCTTCTTCAATTTGGTTGTGGAGATGTTGTGCTTTCTACAACGACAATTGCACTTGTTGATTCTTTTCGTTTGATGAGGCTGTTTTTTGCACAGGTCTCATTCAAATCTGCATCAAAATATTTTCATAATTTCTGTTAGTGTATGAATAGTTCATTTGTTTTCAATATCATATGTCAAGCAAATAACTATTTGTTATCACAATAGATATTCTACCAATCAACAATAACTTAACTTTTATATCACATGTAATACACTACCAGTCAATATTGTTTTCAAATACCGCGGTAAAACCTTTTGAAACATGCACAATCATTAAACATATGAATCCACCACAAATCAAACAAAAGCATCATAACATATCTTTTGTTCTGTTAAACCTAACTTTTAATCTCTCGTATTATCACGTAAATCATCACAACATCACAAATTATCAAAAATTAACTAGTAAAACACACTAATAATGATTCTATAACAGTAAAAACTAAAGTATTCGTTGTTTTAGATGTCGATTGCTTCATTTTCTATTTGCTTATGTGATTTGCACGGTTAAGTCAAACACAAATATCACTAGTGATAATACACATATACTGTTCAACTTCAAATATCACTGGTGATACACACGTACACAGTTCAACTTCAAATATCACTGGTGATACTTTTCAGTCACACATTTCATCAAACACTTGATGTGCATCCATGTATGCAAAGTTTTTTACTCAGAAACTCAACCAAATGTAAACACTAAAAAACACAACCAATAAAACAACTAAATAATTAGTCAGAAGCATCATACCTTCATACCGAGATTCATTAGGTTCATTTCGAACCGGTTTTTTTCGTGGATCTGGTTGTGCACTCAATGATTCTTCTACTTTTGTGTTTAATTGATGATTTGAACTGTTAAAATTGGTTGATTTTGAGTGTTTGTTACAGTTTTTTAATGGAGGTTAGAGAGAGAAAGTGGGATTTTTAGATACAGATTTTTGGTGAAAGTAAGAGGTGTAGAGGTGAGGTTGGTGGGGTAAGTTTCATGAATTGGCAGAAGTGGTTCCTCCGTGTTTTTTATTCTTAAATCTTGTCTCTTTGATCTGACGGCCAGGAATTGTCCAATGGTATGTAGCATTTTTTTGGTATCTAAAATAAAACGCCTCCAAGGAGATATATTAAAACAAAGAGATCAGAACAACATTTTATGTGGATTTCTATAATTCTACCATTTTGTAAGTTGACTGTGCCATTCATTTCAATTTCTACTTTATCAATAATCATGTTTGTTTAACTATATGCAATTTCAAATATTCTACTTCATCAGTAATCTACTTTCTCTTCAGCAATATTTGTTGGGAGGTGGGAATAGTCAATGTTGATGGCTATACTATGTAGGGCCCACCTCTCTTTCCATGAAGAAGACTATAATTTTGTAAGTTGACTATCATCCTTCATTATCAACATCCAGTTATGAATCACCCATTTTAATCCGCATCATCAATAGCTATGTCGGTTGCTTCTGAACCATCCACCTCCTCATCTGTTCAATTGTCTGAACAATGCCGTCACTTCCAACTTTTTGATATTCTGTTAGCAACAAAAAACTTTGACGAATCATTAGTAATTGGAAAGGGTGGATTTGGAAAAGTATACAGAGGTACCATCTTTAATGGATCCGCAACTGTTCTTGCTGCGATTAAACGGTTGGACCGTAGCTCAAATCAGGGGGCCCCTGAGTTTTGGGTGTTGGAATATATGAATAATAATAAACATATAAACATCAAAGAGTACGCAGCGGAATAGATCAAATACAAATAATAAATTAACCGAATATAAATGGATGCGTACCCCTTTGTGATTTCTAGCAAGAACAAGAAACCAATGGAACAAGAACTATAAACCCTAATTGGGTTTAATGGTGGATCGACTAGGGTTAGTCGAATAGGGCAAATCACCTTGTTAGCAAAAGTATGCCAACACTTCGTTCTTGAACACACGTATTAGTAGCGTTTCAATAAGAAAAGCTAGGTTCTTAATTCACAAGCAATCCAAACACAATGTTTAGAAGATCGCGTAGGAACCCTAGAAGGGTGTAGTTGATCAACTAAACAAGAATGGTTTTGAGCTTAGAAATCTAGTAGGAACCCTATAAGGGTGTAGTTCGATTTCTAACTCAAGAGGAGAAAGAGAAGGAGATTTGGTTTGCAAGTGAACCAAGGGATGATTAGAATGAACAAAGGGGTTTGTTTATATACTAATCAACATCTTGGAGCACAAGACACAAACCCTACACCCTAATGGGTTGGGTTTGGCCAAACATGGGTTTTACAAGCCCATTCCATGTTTTTCTTGAACTCTATTTTAAGTTCAGTCCTTCATCTTTCCTCCAACGATTATTTTGTGAATTTAATAATTATTCGTCACTAAAACAATAATTATTAATTAATTGAAACTCATACGTAAAGTGTGCAATCCCGAAGTCTCGTATTCGAGTCCGGACATATTCATTAATTTTTATCCGTTAAAACTAACATTGGGCTGAAGTTGAGATGCTTTCAAAGTTGCGGCACTGTAATCTTGTCTCTTTATTTGGTTATTGCAATGATGAGGAAGAGATGATCCTTGTATATGAATATATGCCCAATGAACTTCGCAAATCCTGTATTGACTACAAGCATAACCTATGAACTTCGCATCACCTCTGAAAATAATCCTTATAACTACCAGTTACGGATAGCGTTAGATTATCTCACAGAAAATGAGCTACATCCACAGTAGTTACCTGGTATCTCAAGTCTGAGGATAAATATTCATGATTTACTCTAATGACAACATCCATAAGTACAATCATGTAATTGGGATTTTGTCCTATATCCAATTTATCCAGTATTGAATATCATGTGAATTTGGCTTGTCTACGCACCAATATAATTTATATATATTATACCAAATCTCACATTTGTCTTAGTTCAATGATACTCCCATATCATTAATTGACAACAGACAATTTAGAATAACTTAAGTTATTCATGGATTAAACATGCAAATATAGGATACAATATTTATGAATAGAAATAAACATAACACAATACTTCATTTCATTCGAATAATTATTGTTTACAATCCTTTATCCAAATACTAAATAGATCAATGCATGAAAATTCTCGTTAATGAATTTTGTCTCAAGTAATACCAATCATACTTGTTGACAATTATGCCTCAAGTAATCATACTTGTTGACAAGGCATTATTCAACTAACTTTGATCAATCGGAATTTTGAGAATACTTATTTCAATAATGAAATTCTTGTATATGTGCATTCAAATAATTTGATATAACCACATAATACATCATAAAATGTGTATGACATCCTCAACATACAATTTATGATAATTAAACTTCCAAACCTTTAAAGTTTAAAGTATTCTTATTCTTTAACGTATAATGCAACTATGCTTTCCGTTAAGCATAACTAGTACACATGGCTATTAAAAAGGATGAAATCCTTCCATGACTAATATTGAGTGTCATCTCAATTTATATTAGCATCATTGTATGCAAACAACAATATGCTCTTTTCCGTAAACTTCAATGTGTAATGTTTTATTCCTTCCAAACTTTCAAGTTTGTTGGCTATGACAATTTTACAAATTGTTCATTTATAGAATCTAGAAATTGTTCCAGGCTGAGGATGTGATTCTATATCCAAATATATTCCTTTAGAATATTCATTACACAACTTATCTAATATCTTTCATTAGATATCAATGTTGTCAAATCATCTTTTATCAAAGCATGATATAACAACAACATGATGTACATGAAAAATTCTTGTGTCCAACTTAAATTTCATTCATGTACTACATATCCATTTAAACTTTCTAAATGATATATCATGTTCTATTAGATCTATTTACCGCACATGTTTACATTAATAAACATATATTCAAGGTTATATGTTTTACTTATTAAATCTTTCAAGTAAAGTTTCATTCCAAGTTATGACTTACCATTTAACTTATATAGAATGTTACTTCCTATATGTTATACAACATATATGATTTAAATAAGTAAACATAATACTCCCACTAGCTTTCAGAATTACTTAGGAGTTATCTTATTTTAAATTATAAATCAAAACATAGATTTAATATTTAAACATAAGATTTATCTCCTTGATGCATGCATCTATCCATACTTGGATTCTTGCATTTTGTATACTTTCAAAGATTAAATGAATTCATAAAACTCTTAGTTACTCATCGTCCTCACTTAAGTAATTTATAAGAAAGAGATTTTATAATCCATTGTCAAATTTCATATTCATAAAAATGAGTATGACAATTACCATCTTTGTAATTTTAATGTACTTAGGAAAAAGTATTCAATCATAGTTAATTACATAAGTATGATTAATAATCTTGTCATAAGACATACATTAAAATATGTATACAATTTTGTCAATATGTTTCTTTATGCAAAGATTTAAACCTCTAGGGTTTTTCTTCTCTTGCAGAAACTCATCTTCATTAAGATAAACCAAATTTTCAAAGTTGACTTATCTTTATGGACAGCATCTTAACATTCATAGTATGAGCAATTTACCATAATTAGTAAATGCGTCATTATGATTAACAGGCTTACTTTGATCCTGTAATTCATAATTCTCAACATATTAATTAAATATCTGAGACATCCCTACGGATCTATGAATGAGAGTTTCATCATGTTGAGATTTAACCTTTACATTTCAAACCTCATCATGATTTTCACTAGTGTGGTTTTAGAAGATTATATATTTTGTAATTTTGATCTTTCAAGATCTAAACAAAACTCCCACTTGCCTTTTGTATTTTATAAATACTTTAGCAAGATGAGCAACACTAAATCGTTCTCATTTGGGATATTACAAAAATATTTTACAGTTCCTGACTCTTGTTTGTTAAAACTACTTATTAACAAAATCAGAACTTCATTTTAAGACTTTAATTTGATTCATCACATTCCATAATGTCTTATTTAATCTTCTAGGTTGGAGTCTTATTGAGTATATTCAATCCATACTCAATTTTCTAACCTTGACAACTTTTGGAAGAAAATAAGTCATATTTATCTTTTAATCAAACAATATAACAAGAGTTTGATTTTTCCTAACTGAACACACCACCAACTTGTGATGTTTCATTAGAATTAATATTGTGAGACAAACTAACAATATGTAAGATAAACTTATTCCCTTTGGCTTACCTATTTACCAACTAAGTCAACTTAATGGTACAATAGAATTTCCAAGCCAATTGCATGCTATATAACATAAGTACCTTTTGAACAAGTTACTTCATGTTCATGTCTTAAGAAGACATAAACTGTTATATTCCCACTTTACGTTGTACATCATTGATCAACTCAATGATTTCTTGTTTATAACAAGTTTAACGTCTTACTTTATTATAAGTCTTGTAATAGTTAAAAGACTTCATGTTTATAAGAAGATATAAACATAAATAACTAAAGTATTTGTGAACACCACCACTTGGTTTCAATAGTAATTTCAAGTTAATTTACTACTTCATTTTCTTATGTCATTTTATGAATTATCCAATTTAAGAAACTGCAAACTCACATAATTCCATTACATCAGTTGATCTGCTAGTAATGAAATCATGTAGTTTACCTTTCTATTGCAATCTAGGCAGGTTACACCCTGACGTAAATTGTAAATTGAAGTGTTTCTTTTAATTTGAATATCATAAGACATAAAAGTAGTCTTATAATCACGACACATGTTCTACATAAGATAATCTTACACATTAAATGTATAAGTCCTATTAGAACATTGATCTCTTACCTTGCAATTAAGAGAATCCTATCATCATATTTCTATGTATTGTTCCTTTGCACACAATAAACAATTCTTCCACTTGTGCTTTGAACAATATCATGTAGTATATAAAGAACACAACATAAGTTTGTTTATGTGATTCAATATGATTTGTGTCATAAGTAGATGTAGGACTACTTTGTCTTATCAGGAAACGCATATGGCTATCCTAAGAACATGAGTATCTACAATTTGAAAGTAATTATCTTGAAGATAATTTGGGCTACTACACAGAAATTAAGTCTTGTAGCTCCCACTGAATTAGTGAACATAACAATAACTCTATATTCAGTAAACAACACAAAGCTCCCACTGGATTTGACAACATTGTACGTGTTTCATAACCAGTGAAAACAATTTGCTTGTTTTTACTTTCCTACACATTTAGAAAAACCCATACGTAATAATTACTCAGGTTCTAAAATGTGTATTCTACTATGTTTATGATGGATTATCCATCAATGATATTAACTTGAAGAATTTGAGCATGCAGCTTCTTCCTTAATAGGCCTACCATCCCCATAATGGTATGTAGCACCTTTAAAGCACAACAACTAGATAAAATACTAGCTTTGCCTTTTACCAATTTTGCGGTAATCTGTCCAGCTTCTAATAACTCATATTTTCCATTTAAGCAAATGCCTTGTTTATTATAGAAGAATTCATTCACCAAATAAGAGTAATGAAATTTCTATGGAAAATAAGATGTGCTATATCCTTAAACATTAAAGATAGCTATGAGTTATATATTAGAATGTAGACAATTCTAATGTTCCTATTATACCTTTCTCAATCATGAAAAGGAATAGGATTGAGTCTTATTCTTTTCTCATGGAAAATAGACTTAGGATTGAGTCTTATTCTTATGTTCCTATCAAACCTTTCTCAATCATGAAAAGGAATAGGCATTTCGGTAAATTTTTCTCAATCAAACATTATGTTTGAAAGCAGAATTATATCAATTTACCAATTTTAAGACCAAACCACATTTACGGCTTTAATGTTGCATTAATACGTTAAAAAGAATTACAAAATTCAATTTTAGTATTTTCGATAATTAAATTTTCAAGAAAATTAAATACCCATGGTTCATAATCAAATAACCATTTAATTTTCACTGAAAAACTAGGATCCAAATTGACATAAGTTCATCACATCAGTTGATCTGCTAGTGATGACGTTATTCAATAAGGTACGAGACGTGTCCCAATTGCCAATATTCAATTGCAATTCCTAGAATCGATGGGATTTACATTAATTGCCAACCGCAGTTGCAATGTAAGCATGTTTTATCCCTATCTTCTTATGCCTTGAGTGATCAGTTCCCACTATCAACTCAATTAAGTTAACCAATTTAAGAAACAACAAACTTACATAATGACACCACACCAGTTGATCTGCTAGTGATGAAATCATGTAATTTGCCCTTCCATTGCAATCTAGTCAGGTTACGCCCTGGCGTAGATCCAATTTCAGGTGTTTCCGTTTCATTGGATGACATATAACTTAAATTTAAGGGTAGTATTTTTGATGTGTGTAATCAAAATATATGTACAAAGATGTCATGCATTCATCTTGTAGCATATGTTTCATGTAAAAAAACTTTTCCTCATTAGTTTCTTTACGAGCTTAAATCTCCAAACTTTTGATTGAGGCGTTGAGAAACTTACAACTTTGCCTTAAGTGCTT
The DNA here is from genome assembly GCA_030686995.1 of Artemisia argyi. Taxonomy (NCBI): domain Eukaryota; kingdom Viridiplantae; phylum Streptophyta; class Magnoliopsida; order Asterales; family Asteraceae; genus Artemisia; species Artemisia argyi. The sequence continues at coordinate 42,892,656 of CM060709.1, read as the reverse complement.
CGTAGTTATCATGGATGTTAGGTAAAGACTAAAATATGACTCACAGGCGAGCGGTAAGCCAGAATGGAGGCTCACTAAGGCCGCAATTTAATGCGTAGCCATCCTTATACCCACTTTAATAGTTTGTCATAATTAGTTCCACCTTTCAACCACTTAATACAGTCACGATCAATCAACCAAAAGTCCAAGATTTATTAAGTAAGCTCAAAACAAGATTTCACCATTATTAAGTCCGTTTAATATTTTATTTATTGAAATTACCATTTGTTACTATCATGTTAAAAACATATAAAACAAAAGTAATAAAATAAAATAAACAAACAACAACAATAATGGTCATGCAAATTAAAATCAATATTAAAACACACTATTGATTTAATACACGATTAATAGGGTCTTCCCTATTCTTATAATTAATCAAATTTTAGTAATCTTTATCCATAATATTTACTAAACAATTTATCAATTATAATAGAATCGCATAATAAGCATGAAATCTTAAAACCAAATCATCATAATCCAAGACAACACATGCATGGTTTGTAATGGATGCCCATATTGCACATATTATAACAAATAATCATGTCAATCAAGGAACGCAACCAAACGGCATATAACCAATATCCATTTATATACACATAAATTACATGCAACCTAGGGTTTCTACAAGTTTTTATCACATAATTCATCAAACCCTAATTTCTTTTTTTTTTAAAAAAAAACTTTCGACATATATATAATTAATTAAATAAATTCGAAATAAAAATAAAAACTAGGGTTTATGAAAAAATAAAAACATAAGAACACCAAGCATGTTATTGTCAAACGATTCAATTTTATGTGTTTCGGTAATTCATTATAATGTATTAACGGCTCTTGATGCCACTGTTGGAATATATGAATAATAATAAACATATAAACATCAAAGAGTACGCAGCGGAATAGATCAAATACAAATAATAAATTAACCGAATATAAATGGATGCGTACCTCTTTGTGATTTCTAGCAAGAACAAGAAACCAATGGAACAAGAACTATAAACCCTAATTGGGTTTAATGGTGGATCGACTAGGGTTAGTCGAATAGGGCAAATCACCTTGTTAGCAAAAGTATGCCAACACTTCGTTCTTGAACACACGTATTAGTAGCGTTTCAATAAGAAAAGCTAGGTTCTTAATTCACAAGCAATCCAAACACAATGTTTAGAAGATCGCGTAGGAACCCTAGAAGGGTGTAGTTGATCAACTAAACAAGAATGGTTTTGAGCTTAGAAATCTAGTAGGAACCCTATAAGGGTGTAGTTTGATTTCTAACTCAAGAGGAGAAAGAGAAGGAGATTTGGTTTGCAAGTGAACCAAGGGATGATTAGAATGAACAAAGGGGTTTGTTTATATACTAATCAACATCTTGGAGCACAAGACACAAACCCTACACCCTAATGGGTTGGGTTTGGCCAAACATGGGTTTTACAAGCCCATTCCATGTTTTTCTTGAACTCTATTTTAAGTTCAGTCCTTCATCTTTCCTCCAACGATTATTTTGTGAATTTAATAATTATTCGTCACTAAAACAATAATTATTAATTAATTGAAACTCATACGTAAAGTGTGCAATCCCGAAGTCTCGTGTTCGAGTCCGGACATATTCATTAATTTTTATCCGTTAAAACTAACATTGGGCTGAAGTTGAGATGCTTTCAAAGTTGCGGCACTGTAATCTTGTCTCTTTATTTGGTTATTGCAATGATGAGGAAGAGATGATCCTTGTATATGAATATATGCCCAATGGAACACTTGAAGATCATCTTCATAAACTTGGTACAGCATTTTCTTGGGTTCAACGACTCAAGATCTGTATAGGTGCCAGTCGCGGGTTGCATTATCTTCACACTGGAACAGGGATTGATGTAGGGGTCATACATCGTGATGTCAAGACCTCAAATATTTTGTTACAGGAATCCTGGGCAGCGAAAATTTCAGATTTCGGGTTGTCCAAGATAGGCCCCACAAATCAGCCAATGACTTTCGTCAGCACACTTGTGAAAGGCACTTTTGGGTATTTTGATCCCGATTATTATGCAACTGGAAAACTGACAAGGAAGTCTGATGTTTATGCTTTTGGGGTAGTATTGTTAGAAGTGCTCTGTCGGAAGCGTGCAGTGTTTGATATTGACGGACAAGCTTTTAATTTAGTGATATGGGTTCAAGAATCTACCAAAGAAGGCAATTTAAAAAATATCATAGATCCTGATTTAAGGGGTCAAATATCCTCAAAATGTTTGAAGGAGTTTGTTCGAATTACAGAGAGATGTTTGCACAGCAGTCCGAAGCTGCGTTCTACCATGAATGAGGTTTTGTCCAGTCTTGAGTCTATACTGAGCTTGCAAGAGAAATTCAATAAATCAGTGCAACCTGAAGGCAGAACAATACTCCATAGAGTGATTAATATGCTTCCATTTCCCTCCAAAGGAGAAAACACTGGTATTTCAAGCTCCTCATGAATATTTGCACATATTTATTATAAAATGTGTGTGCATCCATCTTGGCATAAATTAGCAGAACATCAATGATGCTCCGTAATACAGAAATCTAACTCTGCCTCTAACTTATTTCCATCGCTTCATTGTTCTTATCTCAAGCCCGATCCATGTAATTCTCTCTGTTGAGTCTGCATGTTGCCACTAGTTTCATTGTTTCAACACTTATATTATCTAATCTGAGCCGAATGATAGACATCATTTCTTCCTCTTCTTTCCTACCTACTGTCTTGTACAATTCCTCTAATTCTTTTATTGCTTTACTTACTACTCTGTAGGTTGTCTCTTGGATAATTTATTCATCGATATGTTCAGTGACCATCTAACAGTTTCCAATAAACCTTGGTTTTTTGTTGATATAACTTTGTAGCTCCTTTTCAACCACTTTATGTCTTTAGTTTAGCATGTATTTTATCTGAAGACCTATCACGGTTTGGTGCCTGGTCATTAGTATATTATATTTACTAACCATCATTGGAGACATATTTTTACACAATACAACCATGGCAGGAGATTTTTGTAGGTGCGATGTTTTAGAGACCACTCCTTTTATTATGGAATATGAGCGGGATGGCTTCTTGGTGTGCCTAATTATATGCCTATAGAGAAGATTATTTTCCTACAATTAATTAGTGGCTGTCATAACACAAATTTAGTTATACATGTATCCTAATGGAAATTTTAACAATAAGTGATATAATTTGTCTTGAAACATTGTATTTCTGAGGTTGTCAAATTGGGTATGCTAACCTAGGTGACAACAATTTCCTAGAGCCGGATCTGTGCTAGAATAGAGGCACCATATTAGCCAAATAACTTGTATTTAAAAATGTCGATATGCGGTGGTCCTTAAAGTTGAATAATATCGCATATTTCATATAGGACTAGTTGTAATAAGGGGTAAATGTCGGTTGGTCGTCACTCAAGGACTAGTCCCCCTTGCTACATTCGGTCATGAGATGCTGGTTGGTCGGGAGGAAAAAAAAGGAAAAGATCAGCTAGCCAATCGAGTTGAAGGCAAGAAGAGACTTGTTTGTGTGTGTGGGGGTGTCTTTTATTATTTTTTCGGGGTATGTTTTGGTGGTGTTATCGGTCGCCTTATTACAGCAAGTTGGTCATGAAGTGGTCTAGAAGAGAGAAAGCTGAGGTGGCAAAGGAGATGTAAGTCACTTGAGGGTCCTTGTTACAACTTATCTTCAATAAACTTGAGGCCTGTATTACACTGTTCTTGACCTTTTCTTTTCTTAGTCATGCATATTGAAGATGGGTACAGTATTAATATTAAACTGAAGTAGGTTACAAGAACAGCTATTTATATAGCGGTGAAAAGGTTGAAATACTATTTATATAACCTGTGTAAGTATTTGTATTAAATTTATTTAAGCCCAAGGTGATTCAAAGCCATCAAGTGAGGGAAAGAGTAGAATAGGTACTAATACTGTACGGGCTCACAACAATACGTTTCTGGAGTCTGGACACATCAGAACTTCCTATGGATTACGAAGCCAAAGGCAGGAGCTTAGAAGAATGAGCAAACTCTATGATTATCCCAAAAATGAAAGTGTGGTTCCATATGTGCCAAAAAAATGTGACTTACTAAAATAGATTTAGGCGACCTGGGAGGCTCCCTTTAGATATTGACAAGTGTCTAATTCAAGCACAAGTATTGTAAGTCTTGTGTAAGTAGTGTGTAAGCTACTATAGCAATAACTTTTTTGGACGACCGATGGCCTTTGTACTTTGGGCGGCTTGTTTTATTCTTATAGTGAAAAAAGTCAAACTTTAAAGAATAATTAGAGTTAATTTCATAAATGGTCCTTGTGGTCTGTCGGGTTTTATGGGTTTAGTCCCTAAACTCTTTTTAATGGATCCAATCCCTGTGGTTACGACCCATAACGGTTTTGGTCCCTCAAACTAACTTTCATTAGTTTTTTTCCGTTAGTCCTTTATACTAACATTTGCACCATTAGTCCTTTAACGACCGTTTTGCACTGTTAGTCATTTATACTAACGACCATTTATACGTAACAAAAAATTTGTTATTTATTTATTTATTTATTTTTTGTATACACGTTCTCATATACATATTTTTATACACACATTTTATTACACGTTTTTTATACACATTTTTATATGCACGTTTTTATACACATTTTTATACACATTTTTATACACACGTTTTTATACACATATTTTTATACATAAATTTTTATACACGTTTCTATACACATGTTTTTATACATACATTTTTATACACATTTATTTATACACACATTTTTATACACACATTTTTATACACATGTTTTTATATACACGTTTTAATACATACATTTATACACACATTATATACATGTTTTTATACACAAATTCTTATACACGTTTTTATACACACAGTTATACTCATACTTTTATACACGTTTTTATACACATATTTTTATACACATTTTTATAGATACGTTTTTATACACACATTTATATATATATTTTTATACACGTTTTTATACACGAGTATAAAAATGTGTGTATAAACATGTGTAAAACATGTATAAAAATATGTGTACAAAATTATGCATATAAATGTGTGTATAAAAACGTGTGTATAAAAGCATGTGCATAAAAACATGTATATAAAAAACATGTGTATAAAAACATATATAAAAATATGTGTATAAAAACGTGTGTATAAAACGTGTATAAAAACGTATGTATAAAAGATGTATATAAAAACGTGTGTATAAAAAATGTGTGTATAAAAATGTAGATAAAAATGTTTATAAAAACGTGTTTAAATTTAATAAGAAAAGCAACTCTTTCTTTCTTTTTATTTTTTTTAATTTTTTAGAAAATAAAGAAAAAGAAACACCGAATTTTGAGTTAAGTATAAATGGTTGTTAGTATAAAGGATTAACAGTGCAAATGTTTGTTGCAAACAGTCATTAGCTAACGGAAAAAACTAATGACAGTTATTCTGAGAAACCAAAACCGTTATGGGTCGCTACCACAGGAACTGGATCTGTTAAAAAAAGTGACAAAGCCCGTAAAACCCGACAGACCACAGGGACCATTTATGAAATTAACTCAAATAATTAAATAAGTTGGGCGACTAACGGCTATCATTTATTTTCATGGGCGACTGGTAATTGAAAAATACAACTTTTATTTTTATTTTAGACTAGCAACCCGTGTAATCATACGTGTGTCATAATCTTGTTTTTGGTTGCCATTAACAAATAACAAAAAACACAAATAAAACATATATACTTTCTTAGGTTTTTTGGCTTGGACAACTCTCTTTTTCTCTCCCTAACCGATTTTCCCACCAATAATTTGCCATAAAAGTTCAACTAAAAGCTTCATTTCCTAACCATATTTTACATAAATTTCAAATCCAAAACAATCAATCGATTCGCCTAATTATTACGCACACATTGATTAGCTTGAAAATTGATTTTGTAGAGATTTTGAAAAAGCCCCTAGTTTTGAATATTATACTAAAAAACACCAAATTAAATCTACATTTTGCCTCAATTTTAAGATTAGCTGTTAATTGTGTGTATGTTTCTGAATCGTTGTTCTTCAAAGCAGCATATGAAATTACCAGCGAAATTGATGTTAGCCATATGATTTGTAGTTATCCATATGTTAGTTATGATTGTCGATTGATTAGTAGGAGATTAGGATGATTAGCAGGAGATTAGCATGATTAGTGTGTTTGCCAAAAATAGCCCCACCTATATCCCTATATGTATCTCATCTCTTGGTTTGTAATGATCATAAAATGAATAAAACATATTACCCTTACATGGTATCAGAGAGATCCTAAAACACATAACCCTAAAACCAAAAACAGCCGCCACTTTCATTTAACCAGCCGCCGGCTTCGGCCGGCGGTCCGGAGCACTTATATCATTATCTCCATCGTATATACTTCATCCCTATACAAATTGATCCCTTTATTAATTCAGAGAATATCATTCACAAATAAAAAGTACAAAGCACACTTCTATTAATACTAATACGGATGCATTCCAAAAAAAAAAAAAAAAAAAAAAAAATTCAGCCGCCACTTTGCATCATTCAAAGACCAATGGGAGAAGAATTCATATTTTATTTACTTGGCGAACATGCATCGGAAAGGAGGATTTAATTCCTTTGATCTTATTTGCACATAAGATGCATATGAGAATAAGTAATGATGTATACGTTCGCGATGCTTGGCTAGTTTTATTTTTTATAGTTAAAAAAAATGGTGGATCTTTATGCTTTTTTGTGGAAAAACACGCCCCATTTGTTCGGAAGGTTCTTTGGGGGTTGAAGCTTTAGAACCAACTTTCGTTTTCTCATCTTTTCTTTTAATGTTAGTGCATGAGTCTTAGTTGTAATTTCTTTTGTTTTAGTTGTAAAGGATACTTTGGGTTATCTTGTTTGTTTTAGTTATAGGGAATACTTTGGGTTGTCCCGTTTGGTCAGGATACTTTGGTTTATCCTGTTTGGTAAGGAATACTTTGGTTTATCCCATCTGGTCAGGATATTTTGGTTTATCCTGTTTGGTCCGGATACTTTGGTTTATCCAGTTTGTTGCGTGTTTACGTCTGCTACTGCTTGAAGATTTGCTTCCGCTTGCTTCTTCATCAACTCGTTATTACTTTAATGTTTTATTTTGTTTTCTGCTCCGGTCCAAGCTTTCGCCGCTTGAACTATGGGAGAATGTTAGCCATATGATTTGTAGTTATCCATATGTTAGTTATGATTGTCTATTGATTAGTAGGAGATTAGGATGATTAGTAGGAGATTAGCATGATTAGTGGGTTTGCCAAAAATAGCCCTATGTATATCCCTATATGTATCTCATATCTTGGTGTGTAATGATCATAAAATCAATAAAACATATTACCATTACTTATAATTGAAAGGTCATATGGTTAATCTGGTGAAGTGAAGAAGACTAATGGTGACAAGAATGATACTCATGAGGAAAGTAGGGCTGGTTTGATTGACTCAGATGGGGAAAAGGTGGACGATGCCGAGGGAGTTGGAGAAGGAGTGTTTGGCACATGAATAACAGTAGTGAGTATGGTGAAACCCCAAAATGTAAGTGCCTTTGAGAATAATAGTGATCTGTTTGATGAATGTATGCGTGTGGATAATACTAGTGTTGGATAATACCAGTGTTGTTGATGAAACTAACTGCAATAAGGATTGTAGCGTGCCTACAATAAATAGTGTAGATAATTGTGGTGGTAGTAGTATACTAAAGAATAAGGAAAATTGTGTTGATAATAAAATGATAGGGAAGTACATAATGTTGATAGTACAGGTAAGAATTCATATGCTAGTATGGTCAAAAAGGATGAAGTGTTTGTGAATAAAAAGTTACATTTTGTGGAACCAAAAATTAATGAAGGAGTTGAATTTGTGGTGTTTGATGAGGAAATTGTGATGAAAGGATGCGAGAAGTGGAACCTTACTGCTTGTGGCTATTTTGTGGGGCATAAGATGATGTTTAATGAGCTAAGGTACCATTTAAGAAGAATGTGGGCTAAATATGGCTTGAAAGATATAATAGTTAATTCTAGTGGACTGAATATATTCAAGTTTAAAGATGAGGAGGGAATGCAGAAACTAATTGAGCAAAGCCCTTGGATGGTTAACAGTGTACCATTATTTGTCCAGCTAAGTTGCCACTAAGGGTCAAAATGGTAAATATTCCTATGGAAGCATGGACTGTGGAGGGGATTAGTGCTATGGCAAGCAGTCTAGAAACTCCAATTGTGATGGACAACATGATTGCACATATGTGTCAATTTGGAGTAGGAAGATCTGACTATGCAAGAGTATTGGTTGAATTTGATGCCAAGAAACAGCTGAAAAATGGCATTAAGATAGTATACTGATAAAGAACAGAATGTTAGGGGCACAAAGGAAGTGCAGGAGGAATATGATTAGAAACATGAGATATGTTCATATTGTAAGGTGTTTGGACATTGTTTTGAGAAATGTAGTGCAAGACCTAGGACTGTGAAAGAAGAAGAGGTCAGAAGAATTGATGAGAAGAATGAGCAAAGAATAAGGAAAGATAGAATGGATGAGGAGTTTAAAAAAGTGCAAAATAGGAAGAGAACAATTCCACAACAGAGACAGATCTATCAAAATAGAATGTATAATGGAGTAAACCAGAGATAAGAATATAGGAAGAAGAGTACATAGGATCAAGAAATGTGGAGAATAGCAAAACAAATGGAGGAGGAACTAGTGGAAAAGATGTGCGTGAAGTAATTGGTAGAAAGGAAGACAGTGGAAAAGAAAGGAGGAGTGGTAATCCTTTTGAGGTACTCAATGATATTGACAATGATGATAATAATGGGTTAAGAATATTGAAAGACAAAATGGTGGTGGATACTTATTAGAATAAAAAGTTGCAACCTACATGTACTCAAGCTAGTAATTGGTCAAAGAACATGATTAGGTACTTTAAAGATCAGTGGGAATTAGATAGACTAAAGTAGAAGATGTGGAGAATATGAATATTGAGGATGTGTTTGAGAATGGGAGTGGGATTGCTCAAATAATGAAAGAAGAAAATGTCATTGGTTTGAATAAAACCTTTTTTAGCTGAATAATGTCCCAAGATGGAATAAGTTATATGGAAAAGAAGATAAAAATATGGAGTTAAAAGTAGCTTGCCAGAACATAAGAAGAAATGAATTAACTGAAAAAACAAAAACAAGTTATGAATTTGATAAGAGGAGAAAGAATTCAGGTATGTGCAGTGTTGTAAACCCATATCAAAATCCATAAGTTGCAGAAAGTTTGTGATAAAAGTTTTGGAGGGTGGAGTTGGGTTTCTAATGTTGTGGATAGTCCCTTGTGGTTGTAGAATATTAGTAACTTGGAATGCTAATATGGTGGATGTAATGGTATTAGATAGCACTAAGCACACAATGTTATGCATGACTGAAACCATCCCAAACAAGGTCAAAGTTTTTTTTGTAGTTTTGTATATGCTGCAAATATAGGAATAAAGAGAAGAGCATTTTGGAAGGACCTTAACACGGACAAAAGTATAACAAATTATCCATGGATGTTAATGGGTGATTTTATGTTACTCTTAATGTAACAAGCATTCAGCTGGTGTGTCTGCAATTTCAAATGACATGCAAGAGTTCATTGATTGTGTGACTAAAGTAGAAGTGGATGACATATGTAGTACATGTTTATTCTTTACCTGGATTATATCTCAATAAAATCCTCGTACTAGTATTTTAATGAAGTTGGACAGGGCTATGGTAAATGAAGAGTTCATGCTGAAATACCCTATGGTTGGTGCTAATTATCTTCCTTATCTAGTGTCTGATTAAAACCCGTGGTGGTAAGTTTTCCTGAGAGTCTCAAAAAAATTATTAAGCCTTTCAGATTTGCTAACTACATTGGTGATAAGGAAGAATTTCTACCAACTGTAAAGAAGGAATGGAATATCAATGTGGAAGGGTTTTGTGTGTTCAGATTGGTAAAGAGCATGAATAATTTGAAAAGTCATATGAACAAGCCAAATTGGAGGAATGGGAGGTTATTGTGTTTTCCTTAGCAACAATTTACTATCTTGGTCATCTAAAAGGTAGTACACTGTGTTTCATTCTAATGTCGAGGCTGAGTACCGTGGTATTGCCAATGCAGTGGCTGAGACGTCCTAGTTGTGGAATCTTCTTGAGACTTCACTCTCATCTACGTTCTGCTATTATTGTTTACTGTGTACTCTTGCGCAACATCAACGCATGAAGCATATCGAAATTGACATTGTTCAGGATCAGGTTACTACAGGATAGGTTCGTGTTTTGCATGTTCTTTCACGCTATCAGTATGTTGATATTTTCACTAAGAGTTTTCCATCTGCCCTGTTTGATGAATTTCAGACCAGTTTGAGCGTTTTGCGTCCTCCCGCTCCAACTACGGAGGGGCAGTTAGTGAAATAGTATTTAGTGTTATCTTGTTTTGTATAGGCCAAGCCCATTTGATCATTTAGCAGTATCTATATTGTATTCACACTAAAAGAGCAAGGTTAGATCAAGTGGTTAACACCCTTGCCTCTGGAGACAGAGGTCAAGCGTTTGATCCTCACCCCTTGTAAGGGCAGAGGTCCTTTTCTAGCACCGGAAGCAGCCTCTCTATCTTAGGTAGAGGTAAGGCTGTCTACGTCTCAACCTCCCCATACATCGTGGAAGACGCTATTGGGACCCATAACCCGTGGAAGACGGTATTGGGAGTTACTTTATTTTTTACTTTTTTTATATTGTATTCACTCTCATTATTCAGTTATAAGAATTACACAATTTTACACTGACAAATAACTTCTTCTTCTGATGAGTCTGTGAACATTATTATTTCGGAATTTATATCCTCCATAAGTTTTGTTGAGTAGAGAGGTATTAATAAGCGATTAGATAGTATAAAGTGAAGTTGTGTTTAAAAATGGTGAAGTTTATGGGGTATTTATAGGTAAAAAATGGGCTAGGCATTTTTTTAATTATTTAATTATTTTTTATTATTTTTTAATAAATTAGCCAACGGCTAGAATAAGGGCCCACTTTTTTGCATACTTTCATATGTAGTAAGCATCTCACCTTTGGTCCTCCCTCAAGCTGTGACTCGGCCACAACCCAGAAAGCTTGGTGCGTGAGAATGGTGCTCACGATGGCTTACCGATTATTGCTGAGACTAGTCTAAGGTGTAGTTATTGTCACTAGACAAGTCTATTAATCAATGTCTTTAGTATAACTTAATTTTATAGTGTGATTGTTAGATTGCCTTTAACATAAGTGTTAAGAGTAAAAAAACAAATCCTGTATCTACTCAGTTGTTAGGCCATGGGAAGTGGTCAAGTTATCCCGCAAAAGAGGTCTATATGGCATGTGTTCACGAGCGGAAACACCAATCTGCTATTTCCATTTCCACAAAAATATTCCCCGTGTGGTGAATTCTTCCTGAGCTGTCCCGCTTCACTCTTGTGTGTGTTGCCGTGTTGGGGGACTTGGGGGTTTGTTTTGTGTGTGACCCCATCTCCTTTCCCTGAATGCTATCCGGCCACCACTTCCCGCCACCCTTTCCATGAGTACTTATGTGTGTTTGTGTAAGTTGTTCTTGTGGGAAGCTCCATCCACTCCCCATGGCCTTAGTAGTACACCATAGGTATTTTCTTCTCTAATGTAATCGTAACTTATAAACACAATATCCAGTCCTTTTTCTTTCTAGATTGTAAACAATATATCATTAAACAATCATATTGTACATAGTAAACCTTTTCAACGTTTAGTTCTTGTTGTATATTTTTAACCAGTTGGGTTCGGAGAAGATTGGCTGAAGTTAATTCCTTCAAAAACATGCATCGAAGAACCATACTTTACACCCCTCTTCTCGAAGTTGACATATGTTCCTCCTGAAAGTGTTGATGGTAGTTGTCGGCCATTATTATACCTTCACACAAGATCATCTTTCTTAATGAGCATCCTATCACAGATGATAAACGAGCAAATAGACCATATTAAAGTTTCCAAGGTTGTCGCTTTTGCTGTTTTTAACATACTAAAAATCACTCTGGATGTTCTTAATTATGAATCCCGAGCAAAATCAAGTCTTCCAACAGATTCTTTCGATGTGAATACTCTTGGATATTCTCTCTGATTGATGAGTCATAGACTTATGTTTGTTTAATTTAGTTGTGGGTGGGGGGGGGGGGGGGGGGAATTAAGTCAAAAGTGCATTTCATTACGGGCCGTATAATTACAAAAGTTAAATTATTTCAATAATAATCTGATTTTTCAAAATGATTTCAATACTAAAATTTAAAAATACACTTTAGACAACATAACTCATAGATTTCTATAATTTCAGCTGAAGGGGATCCTGAAGTTCATTTGGTCAATTAAAGAGATTTTCACTCCGTGAACTACGAGTTGCAACTGATAACTTCAGTAACAGAAACATTCTTGGAAGAAGTGGTTTTAGTAATGTGTTCAAAGGACGATTGGCAAATGGCACTTTGGTGGCCGTAAAAAGGCTAAAAGAGGAAATAACTCACTGTGGCGAGTTACAGTTCCAAACTGAAGTTGAAATAATTAGTATGGCGGTTCATAGAAACGTACTTCGGCTAACAGGATTTTGCATGACACCCATTGAACGGCTGCTTGTTTATCCGTATATGGCTAACGGTAGTGTTGCATCATGCTTAAGAGGTATTTTTTTCCCTTTCTACCATCTCAATTATGGGGCATAAATTTAGGGGTGTTTGGATGTGTGTTTTGAAAGTGATTGAGTATATGGTATTCCGTTATTAGAATTAGATACGGGTTGCAGATGTTAGCGTTTGGATGTGTTGCAATTGCTAATGAAACAGTGTTTGGATGTGCGATTTTCTTTTTCTTTTCAATTACTAATAAATCACATATCCAAGCACCTTTTATCAGCATCTACAATTTTTATCAAGAATACAACTTTGACCAGAAAAGTTAACATCTAAAAATCTTTTAAGAAATGCCATGTAATATCTAACGAGCTGATCTAAATTTTTGTAGAGAGACCCAACACACAAGAGCCACTCGATTGGCCAATAAGAAAGCGAATTGCATTGGGGTCTGCAAGGGGACTTGATTACTTGCATGATTATTGTGACCCAATGATCATTCACCGTGATGTGAAAGCTTCTAATATTTTACTGGATGAAGAGTTTGAAGCAGTTGTTGGTGATTTTGGGTTGGCTAAGCTTATGGACTGTAAGGATACTCATGTTTCAACCATTCCTTTTGGTACAATTGGGCACATAGCCCCCGAGTATTTTTCAACAGGTAAAGCGTCACCAAAAACAGATGTGTTTGGGTATGGTGTTATGCTTCTTGAGCTCATAATGGGTCAACGCGCTTTTGATCTTGCTCGACATGCTAATCACGATGAGGTCATGTTTCTTGATTGGGTAACCATCCTCTGTCCACCTTCATTTTTATGTTTTTTCTTATATATTTATCCTATTACTTTTGATAGATGAAGCTTAAATGAATTGAACTTATACGAGCCCATATACGGTATTTGTATCTATAGCCTAGTAAGATTACGGGGATTTGGGTTTCCGTTTTGAAACTCATTATTCTATTATTGCGTAATTTAGTCCCAAATTTGTCAAACTAATATTTGTGAAACATATACAAAACAAACCAAGACTCTATTTTTATGAAAAAAATTAACTTTTAGATATTCTCGAAATGTTTGCTATGATTCTGATTCTTGAAACCTTGCAGGTGAAAGGGCGTTTGAGGGAAAAAAAGTTAGAGACATTGGTGGATGCTGATTTGAAAGGTAATAATATAGACGAAGAAGTGGAACAGCTGATACAGGTGGCACTTTTATGCACACAAGGAACTCCATTAGAACGACCCAAGATGTCTGAAGTAGTCAGAATGCTGGAAGGTTACGGTCTGACAGAAAGATGGGAAGAACGGCAAAAAAAAGAAATGTTTAGACAAGAATTCAATACCACACATAATGCAAATACTGATTGGATTATTGCAGATTCAACTTATAATCTACGTCCTGATGAATTGTTGGGTCCCAGATAAATCATCTTTGACACGGGTTTCGGTTTTTTATTTTTTATTTTTTTATTTATTTATTTTTTGTATCTTTTATGGAAACCGATACTTATCATTATTGTGTATATGAAAATTCTTGTTTCTTTATTTTGCTGTCACCCAAAACATTTGTGTCCAGAGTTTTGGTTTTTGTTGTGTTGATAGGATTGATAAATGGCACGTGGAAGAGGAATAAGAGTATTCAGGTTCAAAGTAACCCCAAAAGTTGTTGAAACACCAATGAATTTTGGTTCCTTTATGTAGTAAACCAGATGAACAAAATAAATACATTGTGTTGCTATTTTATATAGGTCTTGTAGGTGATTTTAGTGTCATCACTTATATTATATGTAATTGTGATTTACTTGAGATCAAGGGCTTAATCATGTTTAGCTTAAAGTCGAGTTAGGAGGTGCGGAGTACACACTCGTTCTAGCGTTTGATGCTGCCACAAACAAAGATTGGGGGTCAAGGGGCCGCCCCTCGTTGGGGTCTGGGGGCAACGACTCCAGCGGGGTTCGAGGCAGAGCCCCGACCCAAACGGTATATTTGGTGCTCCAGACGGTTTTCCCACCAAAAGTCATACTTTTTCCCCAACGGTCATGACCCTTCCTACCTACCGATTTTAACCGCTTTTTAACCGAATATAACTAACTTTTGGTTTGGTTATATAGACTAGGATTGATCTCTTCCAGAACATAACAAATATAACAACTTTCTGTGTATTGCTTTGATTTCTCATGCCTTAGAAACAAAGTGTTGTTCTTTGTCTTATCCAATTGAGGATTTTGTTATACCCGAGGCATATAGGGTCAAAATACTTCAATCTGAAAGTGATCTCTACACGATTCAGAGAAAATATCAGAATCATTACCACCCACACACTCCCAAATTCTAACAAATATTGAAGTATTTTCTGGTTTTAACCATGATGGATTCTATGAAAGACATGACGTCGAAGTTTGGAAAGTTAGACAAGTTTGAGGGCAGTGACTTCAGGCGCTCGCAGAAAAAGGTGCATTTCTTTCTAACAACTTTGAAGGTTGTGTATGTTCTGAGTACCCCTATGCCAGAGTATGTTGAAGATTACGAGACGCAGGAACAGAAGAGGAAACGAATGAAGTGGAGAATGATATGATGATTACATATGTCGAGGGCACATCTTGAACGATATGTCTGATGCCTTATTTGATGAATACCATAACGTGGAATCGGCCAAGGAGTTATGGGATCAACTTGAATCAAAATACTTGGCATAAGATTTTTCTATTAAGAAGTTTCTGGTTAGTAATTTTAACAATTACAGAATGGTTGATTCAAGGCATATGGTGGAACAATATCACGAACTCCTTCAAATTTTGGGACAATACACACAAGACGGTTTGTTTATGGATGAGTCTATCTCGATGTCTAGTATCATAGACAAACTTCCACCATCATGGAAGGATTTCAAACAGATGCTAAAACACAACAAGGATTAGTTGTCTCTCGTACAACTTGGAAGCCACTTTCCTATAGAGGAAACTCTTAGGATGGAAGAAAGTGGCAAAGGCTCCAAGGAAAACAAAAGGAAATTCCATAATGACGACGGTTCCAACAAAAAGCCTAAGATGATGTGTTGGAAGTGTGGCAAACCTGATCACTTCAAAAAAGATTGTCGGGTTAAGAAGAACAATGGTGCAAGTAGTTCTGGATCGAGAAAATGGTCTAAGGATCCAAGTCCACAACAAAATCTGATTTTTGACCATGTTATAATTCCTGTTAAAAATTATGTATCACATATTTATGAAATATGTTATGTACATGATGATGAAATTGCTTGGTGGATTGACTTAAGTGCAACTTGTCATGCATGTAAGGATCGTTGTTGGTTTGATACTTTTCATCCGGTTAAAGATGGATTCTTTCTTCATATGGGCGACGAGTAAACAAAACCAATACTTGGACGTGGAAATGTTGTAATAGAATTTAGTTCTGGAAAAACAATTACTATATTTAATATTGTGTATGTACCGGGGCTTAGGAAGAACCTTATGTCCGGCCCCGTGTTAAATAAGTGTGGCTACAAACAAGTCTATGAATCTGATAAGTATATCTTATCAAGACATGGTATATTTATTGGTTTCGGATACTATAATAATGGCATGTTTATGTTAAATCTTAATAAAGTTCCTAATAGTATTAATTCTGTTTATATGGCTTATTCTCATATTTTTTATTCTAAAGGATGGCATGCTCGTTTAGGACATGTTCATTATAGATGTTTGCATGTTAACTAAGATCACTAGACAACCTTTTAAGGATGTAAAAAGGAATTTTGTTTTGCTTCAATTGATACAAAGTGATTTATGTGATTTCCATGCAACCCTATCTATAGGAAACAAGAAATATGTTGTTACATATATAGATGATGCCTCTAGATTTTCTTATATTTATTGATGACATCAAATAAGTACATATTATTTGTATCGTTTATCCTATGTTATTGACTTGTTTTATATTATTCTATATGAGAATTGATACTTAATCATTTACTTTTGTAATTATCGGTTGTAACAAAGCGTTTGGTGGAAGTTAGCTATTTTGGACGTAAAATGAAGCAAAATAGATCAAGTTGGAAAAGTCTATTAAACTGAAGGAAGATATGCCGTATCATTCTAGACAGATATGCTTTACAATGATACTTAGACGAATTTGAAGACCATTGCCTAACTTTGAAGCATACGCCGCATTGATTCATCCCATGCTGTAACACCCTCGTTTTTCACTGATCGCAGCGGATTAAAAGTCAACACATAGGTTGAGTGAGAGTCATAGGTTTAAGTAGTTAAGGTATGAATACAAGTTCCATACCCTATGTGTGGAAAGGTTTTAGTGATAGAAAGTATATTGCACTAAGCTCATGAACCACACGTTAATAGTCCGGGTCATGGGGTCTGCAGACCAAACCATGAGGGGACGGGAAGGATAACTTTCCAAAGTTAATCCTTCAGTGGGTTCAAATATAATACTTATTGGTACCATCCAGTAAGATGTTAATACCAACGGGAGTTGTCAAACTCCAATAGATCTATCAACTATATTCGCGTTCGCGTGGGTAAAATATCCAAACGATTAGATTCATGAATTTTGGTTATGTAATGATGGCAGATAGTTTACTCGTGAAATAACCAAGGGAAAAGACTTGTATTCGGTTTAAAGCATGTATCCCCCTCACAGGGCTGTAAAAAATTTAAAAGTGAGGCTATGAAAACTCACCTGGGTCTTAAGGTAAGTAAAGTAGGGGTTTAGACAACTCACTCACGTATCCTGGGGGTAGTGTAGGTGTATGTATGTCAAGTATTAGTCTAGGTTTCTTAACTAATTGCTAATAGGTTTTTATATATAACATAACACCGTTCGGGCCATCATAATTCAGAAGTATATGACTCCTCACATGAAGCTCCTTACTATTGTATTATGTTATCAACATAATACCGTTCGGGACATCATAATTCAGAAGTTAATACTCCTCACACGAAGCTCCCTACTATTTTGTTAAGTTGTTATTAAATTTTTAGTTATAACATAACACCGTTCGGGCCATCATAACTTAGAAGTATATGCAATAATCGTTTGAGAAGCCAGGGCACTTTAATTCGTAAACCCAGCAAACTCGCCAAAACGAAATATCCACATAGTACTCCTCACATGAAGCTCCCTAGTATTGTGTTATGCTTCAGGTTTTATATTTATATGAAAATAGTCCATTTTTACCCTTTAAGTTTATATATTTACATTTTCTACCCTATACTTATAAACTTTTAACAATTAAGCATACAACTTTCTAACTTTTGCACCTTTAGTCCTTATACTTATTTATTTTAGAGAAATGATAAAAATAGTCGCTAAACTATACTAACTTTCATTATTTACCATTTTTACCCTTAACTTTATAATATTTGCAATATTAGTCCTTTTTAGTTTATAACTTGTTTTAATTTCTATCCTAAGGTTTTAATATTTTTCAAAATGAGTCCTTACACTTATAACTTCTAGGAAATGTCAAAAACAATCCCAAGACTTTATAGTTTTAGGAATTTACAATATATACCCCTATGCATGTAAAGTTTTGCAAAACTAGTCCTAAATGCATGTAATTCATATTTTAACATAGCAACTATGTTTCTAAGCTTATGTTTAGCTAATATATGTTTAACTAAGTCACCTAATTCAGACTATAGTATGTAATTCTGCTTCCTTTTGTTGATTCCATTCAATAGAGGCAGGATGCTTTTCGTAACTTCCATCTATTTCATCATCTGAATACTCGTTTTCCAAGTTTAATATATCCACAGTACCCTTTTTGGGCAAGGATGATTTGACATTTTCTACAGTTTCATAAGAAGTTTGACTTGTAGAAATGTTAGTACATGACTCTGCACTAACACCTGGTGCATCATCTTTGTGAGTGACTCGAGAAGAAGTTTCATTAGCACTTTCACTTATTCCAGAGCTCTATCTTCTAGGTACAGCTTTATTTGCAACAGGTGCAGTCGGCACTATCTTTGGCTTCTTGGTTTCCACAATTTTATCTTTCTGTTTGTTCTCAAATAAACTAATTTTATCTTGCACGCTCATTCTCAATGCATTTTTCTTGGCGGGTGTTTGTGAGTCTTCTTCCTCTTCACTATTGTGACCAGTGCCATATCTTTGAGTTGCTGCCTTGTCTCTATTTCGATAATAGCTGAGATTCTTGATACTTATTGCGGCTGATATGTGTGGGCCCATTCGTCTAATTTGGACTCGTCTCATTGGAGATGTTGATCTTCTAGGCATTGCAGATCTTGCAATGTACAGCTTCTTTCAACAGATGGTTGGTCTTCCTCGCTTGAAAAAGAGTTTTCACTATCTATTGAGCTTTGTCGTTCAATCTGTGCAGCTTTTGCTGGAGAGACACCATATACTACAGGCGGATGCAGTTGTTAAGGCTGAGAAGCAAAATGACGTTTTTCGCTGGTAGAATCTTTTGATGATGAGAATTGACTCAATTCTAGAAACTTTTGTAATGAGTCCCTGAAACAGGTGAGTGAAGTGGTATATATTGATTGGACTATCTTGTGATCAGTAATGCAGTGCGTATAGGAAAGTCGGAAGGAAATAAGAAACATTATTAGATCTTATATTGATACACCACAGAATTTAACAGTTGAGCAACACACGTAAAAGAGTTTATTCTATATTACGGGTATCAATTTCAACCAAATTACATCTTAATTGGTTGTTTTGGGTTATGTTTCAGTGTAAATAAATAAAAAAGTAAGATATTAAGAAGACGAGTCATTAGTCACCCAAAGTGGTGGTAGTTTTGTGTAGAGGGTGGTGTTAGTAGAGGGCGGTGATGTTTTAATAGAAAATTCAATGGGGAAGATGATAAATAGTGTTTAGAAAGTTAAGTTTTCATTTGCAAATTTAGCCATTGAAATAAAATTGTGTATTGGAACAGTGAAATGACCATAATACCCTCAATGATGTGGCACTTAACGAGGAAAATAACAATAGTTAGCTTTCGGTGGCTGTTTTGAACTTATCCGTAACGTAAGTGGCGTTTTTGCATGCCTTTGTGACTCGTGGTTTTTTTTCGTACTTTCGCAGTTTTCCCAAATAAAAAAAAATCATCTCAAAAACTTATTCTATTAAAATATTATAGTTACTTTACCAAAAAAATCTTCAAGAACGTCCAGATGTATGTTCTAAGCCCCCAACCACCATGATCTTATCATCTTCAAAAAATTTCTTCTTTTAACATAACGAGCAGGATTGCCCGCGCGTTGCTACGGAGCTGGAGTTTTTCGTTATATTATTTCACATTCTGTATACGGGTTCCTTTTTTTTACTTTTTTAGCGAAACATATATGTTTTTATTCTCTTTTGGCAGTCGAGTACGGTTTGTAGTAAAGTTTTTTGAGTTTTTCTTTTTTATGTATATTAATATGAATTCGGTTTTTTGCTTGTAGGTCTAATAAGCACCACCAAGTGCTTATTTTACCCCTCAAATAAGTAGATAATCATATATTCATATGCAATGCGCATATATCCAACCACATCCACTTGGTACAAATGACCATTCGGTTTCTTTACTATACAAAATTTTATAGTAAATTCTAATCGAGTTACTACTAAAAGATATCTAAAGGAACGGATGTAATGGTCTTTTGAATAATCACTTGTCAGATATCAAAAGGCGTTTTACCATACCAGATGGCGTTTATAACTTTTATTACCCTAAGAATATGATTAACGGCTTACCATTTGTTCTAGATATTCAACAGTGTATATACATATAAGTAACACAACATAAATAAAGTATACAAATATTGTGATCTTTGCAATATACGTGCGTTGTGGCTTCCTTCATATACAATACAGTGGAGCTCTCTCACTGAAGCATTAAAGTGCATGATACTACATGCGCATATAGGAAAATATAATGATACTACATGCAGAATTTACATCCATCTTACTGGAACACTCTTCACCTTTCACTTGTCTTTTTCTCCAAATTGCAGAAAAATTTACCTGTGATATTCCCTCACAAACTATGTGATCAAATGCAGAGACGGAGCCAAGTATGGAGTGGGGTAGGCCATGGCCCATCTTGAAATTTCAAATACTTCTACTTTGCTATAGTTATATGTAAAGATATTTGACATGCTTGATACTTGAAGGATTTAACCCACCCTAAATTATTTTAAGTCACCATTCATAAAAGTAAACACAATAAAGTATTAGTTTCTAACATCTAATATCAAATCTTGAAATACTAAAATTGTCATAGCCCGATATTTATTAGTAGCAGACATGTAATTGTTACTAAAATCATGAAATTAGTTTTTAGCAACTTCTTCATTGAATAATTATCGCGCTATCAATATGTAATTGGTTTTTTCGATACTTTTTTGGCCCACCTAAATTACCAATCCTGGCTTCGTCACTGATCAAATGTGAATCCGACTTCTGGGCAGCCGAGGCAAGCCAAGGTTCGTAAACTCTCCTTCTTCAAATGCTGACCCATAACCTTGTACTATCTTCTCTATATTATTTAACGGCCTCATCTGTATTAAAACATGTACATCGAACATTATAATGAAAATATAAAGGCTAGCAAAAGGTTCTTAGCCTCGACATATTAAAGTGCAAGTCGCACTTACTATTGACCTAATTACACTGATACATCAAACATAAAGGCTAGCAAGAAGTGCCATGAAAAAGAAGAGCAAAAAAGCCAGACTTACACAGGTCAAAATAGGTTTGTGTTAAAACATAGTTGATGAGTATGTAAATACTCATCATTTTTAGTCAAATCTGAACTGCAAAACGATTAAAAACACTCAAAAACGCACCAAAATACGAAGAAAATCCCAAAGATCGTGTTTTATACGTTTCTGATGCAAAACGAGTGAAAACAAACAAAAAATGAACAAAATTTGCATAATTGGCAGTTTCAGTCCCCCCAACTTTTAAAATTTGACAAAACTAGTCCCTGAGCATTTATTTCAAAGAAAAGTCAACCCTTGCTCTTTAAAAGTCAAATGATAACACAAGTGATCTTTAGGTAAAAAGATTTGGAAAATTACACAATTGGTCCCTGTACTTTGAAAATTTGGCAAAATCAGTCCCTGGAATTTTAAAATTGGAAAATAATCAAACAAGGACTTATGGAATTACAATATGGCATGAATGGTCCTTGTGATATCTTTGGGAAGTTTGCATTTTCAGGTCCTTAATTTTTTGGGAATTACAAAATTGGTCCTTGTGTTATTATTGCTACAAACCAAACGGATCATTGATTAAACTACCAGCCCACTTCCAAATTCATATACAAACAACCACTAACTTTAACCCAACCAAGCCCACACCACACCTCCTTGGCCCAAGTATACCACAGCCCACCCAAACGTTTTAATATTAAATGTATCCTTGACCAGTCAAACTGTCACACCCCAAAAATGGCGCAGCGGAATGTCATTTAATGGATGTGACTTCAAGATCAAGAACACATGGTGTCATAATAGAGAAATACTAATTGCATAACATCACAACACAAGTCAAAGTTACAACGATCCCAACATACGGGTAAATAGATGTCTTGTTACATAAGTTCACAAAGGACAAGTCTTAAGGGGACATTTCCAAATGCGTAACTCCTCGGGAATACAACCTGGTAGAGTCTCGTCTTATGTCTGCTAAGCCAGGCCAATACTCAACCTTCTAATGGAACTTCATTCTTAACACCTGAAAATGGATACTCGAAAACGTCAACATAAAGTTGGTGAGCTCGTAGGTTTAAGAGTTAAACCACGATGTTGTGACTAGTATAGCGTAGGACAATAGTGAGCAAGATGTAAGCATATATGCATATAGTTGAAACACAGCGTTAGCGACAACTGAACCTACCAATAGTGTTACACACGTGTTACTCATAGTGGGGAGCTACCCCTGATAGTACTATCAATTCGTTTCGGCTCCAAACGGAGTTAAACAGTTGCGCATTCATGTTACACAAATTTAGCATCACAATGGGTCACATATAGCAATCAAACACACATATTGTCCAAAAACAGAAAAACATTATATCACAGCATGAAAACAGTTAAAACAACATTTGAGTACCATTTTCCCCCAAGGAAAAACATTATGAAAAAGGGGCTACGAGAACTCACCTCAGCAAAGCAATCTCAATAGAGCAAATTCAGATAGTAATAGTGGATGGCACCGACACGCAACCTAGATTAGCACGGCAAGTTTAGTTCATAGTTTTGTTCACGACTCAAGGTGTTTAAATAAGTTTAAGTTTTCTCAAGTAGTTGTGTTTATGTTTAAATCATCTCAAAGTATTGGCTCTTGGAAAATGATTACGTATATAAGTTAATGAAAATGTTTGTAAGAGATGTGGTCGTGTTGATAATTCGTCGGTGAATAATAAATACCTAGGTTAAGTATTTTATTATAAGTGTTTACGTGATGTCGTATATATTTATATTAAGTTAGTAGATGATTGAGTTAGATAAAGTTTATATTATGATTGTTATAGTTACTTCTTATAACCTTTGGGATCTCGCAATTTAGTCGAGTTTACAAATATAGACTAAGTTTAGAATCTTAACAGAAATCGGGCATGACCCGTCCGTAATTATTAGTTATCCATTATAAATTTAGTGCCGCAAGATATTTGTCGACAAAATATAATTTACAAAATAGTATATATAAATAAAGGGGCTGAGTAAAAATATATATAATAATTAATCTTCAAATAGTTCAAGTGCCAAAAGTCAAAAGTCCAAAAATAATTAAATAGCAAAAAAAAAGTCAGAAGAAAGAATCGATCCCCAGACCTCTCGCACAACAAACCAGCGCCCCAACCAGTGGACTAGCCCAACTGTTGTGCTAGTTTCTCCAACAGTGGGCTTAAAAGGTGCGTTTGGTTTGTAGCTTATTTGGTATTTGTGTAACACTGTATACGTATATGTGATTTGTGTTTGGTTTAGTCGACTTTTAGCATGTTTTCTATGTTAATATGTTATGTCATCACTCTAGTATGCTGCAACCTCAAAGATTACACATTGGGCTCGAGTGGGTCACGGTCCAACTCCTATTCGGCCAAAGGAAAACCAAAACATAATCTTGCAAACTGAGTTCGTTAAGTTAGAAAATTAAGTACTTAAGTGTCGTATAAGCTTTTAAATCAAAATAAGAAATTAAGCACTTGTCCAATATTGAGCCATCCCTTATGTTTTCCTTAGATCTAAGTTTTCCTTGTGTTCATTCTTAAAATAAATCTAACAAGTTGAAACTTTTAAAAAATATAGGCATTAGCTTATTTAATTGTGCTTATTAGTGCATAGCAAGTTCAACATATCCCACCAAGCCCCGAGTAACAAAATCTTTAACATGTTTATGAGGTGTGTCGAGTAGTAAGAAGTCAAGAAGTACATTTTAGTTTCTGAAACTTAAATATAGTTATTTATTATTAGATATTAACATGTTTATACTTAAGTGAAACAAGAAGCATAAGAGTTATGGTGTAGGAGTTCTTACAGTGATATGTTTGTGTATGTCGATCAAGACGAAATTTTGCTTCCAAGAATTTACTCAAAACACTCCGAAGCTCAACCAAACCTTGAACTATATTTGTGCAAGATTTGAAAATGTAATGTGTTTTTCTCTTGTGTTTCGAGTAGCAGATAAAAGAAAACATAAGTGGGTCATTTGACCTTACTTTTGGAGTTGAGAGTTTGTGAGTGGTCATTCTTGGCAAATATCCCTTTCACTTGTAATACATGTGACTTTGATAGAATTTAGGAAAACATGTGACTTTGATAGAGTTTAGGAAAACATGTGAATTGGGTTTATAGATGGTGGTCTCGGCAGTATAATAAAGAGCAAAGGAGGGAAGCATTTGACTATGTTTTCTAATGTGCAAAAAGAGGTGTGTCCAAATTTAGGTTAGGAACCAACTTTAGTCACTATCACAGTGTAAATTCAAGGTTGGCATGTGGCTTGGGATGGTGGTTTCATGAACGAGTACAACAAGAGAAAAGGGGTAAGTTTTGATCAATTTTTCTTGTATATTTATTTGGATTAAGTAGCGAACTATAGTAGTGTTATTTTCAAATTGTTAGTTGAATAAAATCATGAAATGTTTTGTATATGTGCATGTTGGCGGCGAGAATGAAGAGGAGGGGGAATATTTGTTTCGCTTTAATTTTGTGTATTTCGTATACCATTGAGCTAAAGTGTAAACGTAGTCTTCCGGTTTGGTATAAATGTGAAAAATACAACTTTAGAAACGTTTTAATAAGGACGAAATTACTGACTCCAAATTTATGCCGTAACTAAGGTAGTGTCGGTACGTGTGTGGTGTTGTTACCCAATACGAGTAGTTAAAAGTGATACGCAAATGACTATGAGACTTCAAAGATAAATTGTTTTGAGTTTTCAAGTTTAGTAAGGACCTGGAAAAATGCTGGTTGTTATAGTCTACCCCCGTTAAGTGAATTTTGCCCTCAAAATTCAGTTGGTTCTATTGTCAAACAGGTGTGGGTACTTATGTCTCATCTGATCCTCTCGTTCCCAAGTAAACTCAGGTCCACGCTTTGAATCCTAACGGACTTTAACTATTGGTATCTTTCTACGCTTCAACTTCTTGACCTCACGCTCTACAATCTCAACAGGTTTCTCCACAAAGTGTAACTTGGGATCTATCTGAATCTCTTCCAATGGTATGTGTAAGGTCTGATCAGCAAGGCACTTCTTAAGGTTTGATACGTGAAATGTATCATGAATGTTACTTAGCTCTTGAGGTAACCGCAGTCTGTAAGCTACTGGACCGATTCTCTCAGTGATCTCGAAAGGTCCTACATACCTGGGTGCTAGCTTGCCCTTCTTACCAAATCGTACAACACCTTTCCAAGGTGATACCTTAAGTAATACATGATCACGAACACTAAATTCCAGAGGTCTCCGTCTATTGTCGGCATAACTCTTCTGACGGCTACGTGCAACCTTGAGTCTATCATTAATTTGAATGATCTTCTCAGTGGTCTCTAACACTATTTCAGGTCCTATCATTTGGCTTTCTCCGGCTTCTGCCCAAGAAATGGGTGAACGATACTTCCGCCCATAAAGTGATTTGAATGGTGCCATTCTTATGCTAGCATGGTAGCTGTTGTTATAGGAGAACTCGACCAATGGGAGGTGAGTATCCCAATTACCACCAAAGTCTATGGCACACGCCCTAAGCATGTCTTCTAAGGTTTGTATGGTACGCTCACTTTGACCGTCGGTCTTTGGATGGTAAGCAGTACTCATATCTAAGTGCGTTCCTAGTGACTTTTGCAATGATTGCCAAAAGTTTGACGTGAAACGGCTATCACGGTCAGATATGATCGATATAGGCACACCGTGTCTCGCTACTATCTCATTGACGTAGAGTCTTGCCAACTTGTCCATCTTGCAATCCTCTCGGATTGGTAAGAAATGTGCAGATTTAGTCAATCTGTCTACGATGACCCAGATTGTATCGTACCCGCTACTAGTCCTGGGTAACTTTGTAACGAAGTCCATGGTTATCTTTTCCCACTTCCATTCAGGAATTTCCGGTTGTTGTAACAAACCAGATGGTTTCTGGTGCTCAGCCTTTACCTTCAAGCAAGTCAGGGACTTGCTAACGTAGTCAGCTATGTCTTTCTTCATCCCAGGCCACCAATACAATTCTCTAAGGTCGTAGTACATCTTATCTGCTCCTGGATGAATGGAGTACCTCGTTGTATGTGCTTCATTCATGATTAGGGTTCTCACACCACCAATTAACGGTACCCAAATTCGGTCTACAAAGTACAGTCCCCCGTCATTCTTTGTATCCAACTGTTTATCTAAACCTCGCATCTTCTCTGTGGGTGAATCCATATTCTTAGATGCCTCCCTCTGAGCCGCTAGTATCTTATCCTTGATACTTGACTGTATGGTTATACTCATGGATTTTATTTTCCTAGGTCTGAGTCTTTCCTTTCTACTCAAAGCATCAGCTACTACATTCGCCTTACCTGGGTGGTAGCGAATCTCGCAGTCATAATCGCTGAAGAGCTCGATCCATCTCCTCTGGCGCATATTCAACTCTTTCTGAACGAAGATATGTTGAAGACTCTTGTGATCAGTATAGATAATACTTCTCGTCCCATACAAGTAATGTCTCCATATCTTGAGAGCGAATACCGTAGCGCCAAGTTCCAGATCATGGGTGGTATAGTTTTTCTCGTGGATCTTCAGCTGTCGGGATGCATAGGCAATCACTTTGCCCCTTTGCATTAATACGCACCCAAGACCTTGACATGATGCGTCACAGTACACTACGAAATCTTCCGGTCCATCAGGGAGGGCCAGAATTGGAGCATTACATAAATTGTTCTTCAAGGTTTGAAAGGCTTCTTCTTGTTCTTCACCCCATTCGTACTTCTTATTCTTTTGAGTCAACAAAGTAAGAGGTTTGGCAATCTTAGAGAAGTTTGCGATGAATCGCCGGTAATAGCCTGCCAGTCCTAAGAATGAGCGGACTTCTGTCGGGGACTTAGGAGCTTCCCAATTCTTCACGTCTTTGATCTTGCTAGGATCCACATGAATACCATCATTGTTAACTACATGTCCAAGGAATTGGACTTCCTGTAACCAGAATTCACACTTCGAGAATTTGGCGTACAGTTTCTCTTTCTTGAGTAACTCTAGGATTAACTTTAGATGCATTTCTTGTTCCTCTTTTGTTTTGGAATAGATCAAAATGTCATCGATGAACACGATAACAAATTTATCCAGGTATGGCCTACATACTCGGTTCATCAAGTCCATGAAAACCGCAGGCGCATTTGTCAGTCCAAAAGGCATAACCGTAAACTCGAAATGACCATATCGAGTTCTAAATGCTGTCTTTGGGATGTCATCTTCGTGTACTCGTAACTGATGGTATCCGGAACACAGATCTATCTTGGAAAAGTATCGTGAACCTTGTAGTTGGTCAAATAGGTCGTCAATTCTCGGGAGAGGGTAACGGTTCTTAATGGTTAGTTTATTTAGCTCCCGGTAGTCAATGCACATTCTAAACGAACCATCCTTCTTCTTGACGAACAATACTGGTGCTCCCCATGGCGAAGAACTAGGTCGAATGAAACCTTTGTCTTGGAGTTCCTTGAGTTGGTTAGACAACTCCTCCATTTCAGTGGGTGCCAATCGGTAGGGAGACTTTGGAACCGGCATTGCTCCGGGAATTAAGTCTATCCGAAATTCAACTTCTCGCGCAGGGGGTAATCCGGATAAGTCGTCGGGAAATACTTCTGGGAAGTTTCGAACGATTGAGATATCTTCTAGTTTCTGCTCGTCTACTTTCATGCTCATGAGGTGCTTCTCTTTTTCTTCAAGTCGCTCTCCATAGACCTTAAGAAATTCACCGTTTGGTAGTGGTATTCGGACCATCTTCTCTTGGCACACTATTTTAGCCTTATGCTTGGACAACCAATCCATTCCCACAATCACGTCGAAGCTTCCATGTCCGAAGGGTATCAAGTCAATGCTAAAGGTGTAGCCTTCTAACTCTAGTTTGCACCCGCTAATGATCTTATTTGTTTGTACTTTTTGACCACTTGCTATTTCAATTTCGTAACTAAAGCCTAGTCTACTAGGTTTTATATTCAACAGAGGCATGAATATAGTGGAAACAAAACTATAATCGGCACCAGAATCAAATAGCACAGTAGCATAATGGTCGTTTAAAGAGAACGTACCCGTCACAATGTTCGGGTCTTGGCGTCCTTCTTCAGCATTCATCACAAATACCCGACCACGAGCTGGGTTACCATTGTTACCACGGTTTGCATTGTTTCCACCAATCGCTAAAGCTTGATTCTGGTTGTCCTGCACCTGCCCCCGTGTCCCATTCAACCTAGGACATGCATTCCGAAGGTGATTCGGGTTTCCACATTCATAACATGCCTTTGGGTTGACGGTATTTATTGGTGCCACCTGTTTAGCGACTGCCCGACAATCTTTTGCCATGTGACCAACCTTTTTGCAATTGAAACACACTTGACATGGCATAGTCTCTAGGTGATGGTAGTTACATTTGGTACACATAGGGTGAGAGCCCACATAACCTTTCTTTCCCGTGGTTGTTGCTATGAATCCTTTTCCCCATTTCGCTTTCTTATTTTCACCCTTTGCACCACCTTGCTTACTCGGCTCGCTTACGGCCTTCCTCTTGTCACCACTCTTTGAGAACGTCCCATTCCTAACCATCTCATCCGTTAAGGTTACAGCTTTCAAAATCGCACTCTGAATAGTAGGGGGTTCAGTTGCTTTCACCATCCCGCGAATTTCGGGAACCAACCCATAGATATACCTTTCAATTCTTTTGGATTCAGGAGTGACCATATGAGGTGCTAGTCTAGCGAGCTCATGGAACCGATTGGTATAAGCCGTGTGACCCGCTCCTACCATAGCATGGTGGTAGAACTCATGCTCCACCTTCTGCATCTCATTGTCTGGACAATACTCCTCCCTTAATAGTACCTTAAAGTCATCCCAACTCATCCCCATGGCAGCTTCCCTGCCCCTAGCCTGAATTTGCGTATTCCACCAAGTCAACACTTTTCCAGTCAATGAACATGCAGCATACTTTATCTTCTGGTGGTCAGCACACTCACTTATGTCAATCACAGACTCCATCTTCTCGACCCATCGAGTATAAGCTATCGCACCTCCATTTCCATCAAAGTCTACCGGTTTACATGCCGAAAATTCCCTGTACGTGCATCCCTTGTTACCATTGGCATGATTGCCATCATTGGCGTGGTCATTTGCGCCGTCATTTTCTGCATGATCATTCCTGCTCACGTTGTTTCCTTGGTTACTCATATGGTCGCCAACTTGTGTAACAATAGTGGGTAGCAATCCCTGTAGCTGTCGAGCGATGATAGTTTCAAAGTCAGGGTTCTCATTGTTATTGTTGTTGTTACCAGTGTCGCGACCACTCCCTCTACCTCCTCGTCCACCCGTCCTTCCACCCCTATGGGCTGGGGCACCTCGGTTTACTCGAGTCGATCTTCTTGGAGGCATGATTCTACAAGGAGGGTATTGGTAAACGTTAGATAGGATATAGGTAGGAAAGGTCGGTATACGTGTCGTGCTACTATACTCAACTTCCTATCTGACAATCCATGAATTTGATAAGTCCATGCCGCATCATGTTATCGTAAAAACGTTGGCCAGGCGTTTTTAAGATAGCATCATGCTGCATTTACTAATCATCATCACTTCGTGTCATACTACACGCATAATCGCACATGCAGTCCCTATTTATGCAAACTATATGAGGCTTCTTAGGTTATAGTCTAGGTCAAACCACCTAATTCTCTATGGCTCTGATACCAATCTGTTACACCCCAAAAATGGTGCAGCGGAATGTCATTTAATGGATGTGACTTCAAGATCAAGAACACATGGTGTCATAATAGAAAAATACTAATTGCATAACATCACAACACAAGTCAAAGTTACAACGATCCCAACATACGGGTAAATAGATGTCTTGTTACATAAGTTCACAAAGGACAAGTCTTAAGGGGACATTTCCAAATGCGTAACTCCTCGGGAATACAACCCGGTAGAGTCTCGTCTTATGTCTGCTAAGCCAGGCCAATACTCAACCTTCTAATGGAACTTCATTCTTAACACCTGAAAATGGATAATCGAAAACGTCAACATAAAGTTGGTGAGCTCGTAGGTTTAAGAGTTAAACCACGATGCTGTGACTAGTATAGCGTAGGACAATAGTGAGCAAGATGTAAGCACATATGTATATAGTTGAAACACAGCGTTAGCGACAACTGAACCTACCAATAGTGTTACACACGTGTTACTTATAGTGGGGAGCTACCCCTGATAGTACTATCAATTCGTTTCGGCTCCAAATGGAGTTAAACAATTGCGCATTCATGTTACACAAATTTAGCATCACAATGGGTCACATATAGCAATCAAACACACATATTGTCTAAAAACAGAAAAACATTGTATCACAGCATGAAAACAGTTAAAACAACATTTGAGTACCATTTTCCCCCAAGGAAAAACATTATGAAAAAGGGGCTATGAGAACTCACCTCAGCAAAGCAATCTCAATAGAGCAAATTCAGATAGTAATAGTGGATGGCACCGACACGCAACCTAGATTAGCACGGCAAGTTTAGTTCACAGTTTTGTTCACGACTCAAGGTGTTTAAATAAGTTTAAGTGTTCTCAAGTAGTTGTGTTTATGTTTAAATCATCTCAAAGTATTGGATCTTGGAAAATGATTACGTATATAAGTTAATGAAAATGTTTGTAAGAGATGTGGTCGTGTTGATAATTCGTCGGTGAATAATAAATACCCAGGTTAAGTATTTTATTATAAGTGTTTACGTGATGTCGTATATATTTATATTAAGTTAGTAGATGATTGAGTTAGATAAAGTTTATATTATAATTGTTATAGTTACTTCTTATAACCTTTGGGATCTCGCAATTTAGTCGAGTTTACAAATATAGACTAAGTTTAGAATCTTAACAGAAATCGGGCATGACCCGTCCGTAATTATTAGTTATCCATTATAAATTTAGTGCCGCAAGATATTTGTCGACAAAATATAATTTACAAAATAGTATATCTAAATAAAGGGGCTGAGTAAAAATATATATAATAATTAATCTTCAAATAGTTCAAGTGCCAAAAGTCAAAAGTCCAAAAATAATTAAATAGCAAAAAAAAAGTCAGAAGAAAGAATCGATCCCCAGACCTCTCGCACAACAAACCAGCGCCCCAACCAGTGGACTAGCCCAACTGTTGTGCTAGTTTCTCCCACAGTGGGCTTAAAAGGTGCGTTTGGTTTGTAGCTTATTTGGTATTTGTGTAACACTGTATACGTATATGTGATTTGTGTTTGGTTTAGTCGACTTTTAGCATGTTTTCTATGTTAATATGTTATGTCATCACTCTAGTATGCTGCAAACTCAAAGATTACACATTGGGCTCGAGTGGGTCACGATCCAACTCCTATTCGGCCAAAGGAAAACCAAAACATAATCTTGCAAACTGAGTTCGTTAAGTTAGAAAATTAAGTACTTAAGTGTCGTATAAGCTTTTAAATCAAAATAAGAAATTAAGCACTTGTCCAATATTGAGCCATCCCTTATGTTTTCCTTAGATCAAAGTTTTCCTTGTGTTCATTCTTAAAATAAATCTAACAAGTTGAAACTTTTAAAAAATATAGGCATTAGCTTATTTAATTGTGCTTATTAGTGCATAGCAAGTTCAACATATCCCACCAAGCCCCGAGTAACAAAATCTTTAACATGTTTATGAGGTGTGTCGAGTAGTAAGAAGTCAAGAAGTACATTTTAGTTTCTGAAACTTAAATATAGTTATTCATTATTAGATATTAACATGTTTATACTTAAGTAAAACAAGAAGCATAAGAGTTATGGTGTAGGAGTTCTTACAGTGATATGTTTGTGTATGTCGAGCAAGGGAAGAAAGCCAAGAACAATTTACCCCAAGATTATCAAGACGAAATTTTGCTTCCAAGAATTTACTCAAAACACTCCGAAGCTCAACCAAACCTTGAACTATGTTTGTGCAAGATTTGAAAATGTAATGTGTTTTTCTCTTGTGTTTCGAGTAGCAGATAAAAGAAAACATAAGTGGGTCATTTGACCTTACTTTTGGAGTTGAGAGTTTGTGAGTGGTCATTCTTGGCAAATATCCCTTTCACTTGTAATACATGTGACTTTGATAGAATTTAGGAAAACATGTGACTTTGATAGAGTTTAGGAAAACATGTGAATTGGGTTTATAGATGGTGGTCTCGGCAGTATAATAAAGAGCAAAGGAGGGAAGCATTTGACTATGTTTTCTAATGTGCAAAAAGAGGTGTGTCCAAATTTAGGTTAGGAACCAACTTTAGTCACTATCATAGTGTAAATTCAAGGTTGGCATGTGGCTTGGGATGGTGGTTTCGTGAACGAGTACAACAAGAGAAAAGGGGTAAGTTTTGATCAATTTTTCTTGTATATTTATTTGGGTTGTTACCATTTGGATTAAGTAGCGAACTATAGTAGTGTTATTTTCAAATTGTTAGTTGAATAAAATCATGAAATTTTTTGTATATGTGCATGTTGGCGGCGAGAATGAAGGGGAGGGGGAATATTTGTTTCGCTTTAATTTTGTGTATTTCGTGTACCATTGAGCTAAAGTGTAAACGTAGTCTTCCGGTTTGGTATAAATGTGAAAAATACAACTTTAGAAACGTTTTAATAAGGACGAAATTACTGACTCCAAATTTATGTCGTAACTAAGGTAGTGTCGGTACGTGTGTGGTGTTGTTACCTAATACGAGTAGTTAAAAGTGATACGCAAATGACTATGAGACTTCAAAGATAAATTGTTTTGAGTTTTCAGGTTGAGTAAGAACCTGGAAAAATGTTGGTTGTTATACAAACAAATACCACCATGCCTTTCATCCATCCCCCCCCCCCCCCCCGTGACGTACTTCCCTCCAATACCCCCATCACCATCTTCCCATCACCCTCAACCCTTGTCTTCTCCACTCCATTCCCCAATCCGACTACAACCCCCCTCACACTCACAATTGCATACCTACCACATGCCACGTCACCTATCCACTCGTATGTTGTTTGGCGCCAAAAGTAATTCAAAGGCTTGGATGAAGTTTCAATGTAATTGATGGCTGGGATTGAATGTCAAGGCTGAAAAAGATGGTGTGGATGCCCTAAAATCAGAGGATGAAGCACAAGAATGCGAATGTGTACCTACCACATTCTTAGTATAAATAGGATCATTGTAAAGCCTCAATGGCATCCCATCTTTATCTTGTATCTTTTCTGTTTAATTAAGCTCAGTTAACTTTTGTTATTGCAAATTTTTAAGTTTAATGAAAAGTCTCGTTCAGTTTTATTCCAATTCGCATTTTTATTCAAAATCTTGAGTTCTTGTTATTACTTTCTAGTATTGCTTAAGTTATCTCAGAATTACAGTTTAAGGTTGTTAAAACTATTTCAAATGAAGTAAAACAGAATTCAGAAAAGAAAAGAAAGAAAGAAAATTTCAGAAAAAAAGAAGAGAAAATATAAAAAAAAGGGAATGAAGAAGAAGTTATGGTTATGGAGATTGGTTTAGAGTCCCATGGGGGACAATAGTTGGTTCTTTTGGTCCTTTTGATCTCAGTTCACTAATACTTTGGATGTCAAGTAAGATTTTGTTCCATGTTTCACTATATCAATTGTTAAGTGTTATTTATTATCATTATTCAATCCTGCTTATTCAGGCTCAATTTATCTTAGTATAACATCATTAGTGAAGTTTAGGTGTTAATGTTATCATTTGCTATGGAATCTCTGAAAACAGTCCATTACAGGGGTGTTTGGTTTAGTTCTAAAATCTTGGTAGTGGTTGTTCTTAGCACTTAAACATTCTTTAGATCAGTCACCTAGGGGTAGTTAAGCTTAATTCCACCATCTCTTTGGCCTCTTACATTGAAAAAGTCAAACTCATGAGTTTTTAAGCACAACAGTTGGACTGTTGTGGTGTGGGGGTGTCAAAACCTTGAATCCATTGCAAAACCTGTTATATTTACCTCAAAAGGTGTTAATTTGGTTCAACAAACTTTGTCAAATCAACTGAGAGTAATCAAATTTCCCAAAAGTCAAAGTTACATAATTTCTATCAAAGTCAAAGTTTGCATACTCAGTTTTTGTTCAATTTTCAAATCGATTTCTAGGATTTATTAATGAATGGAAACCAAAAGTTTTTGTTGATTTGAGATGCTTGCCAGTTTGAGAACACAAAGCAAAAAGAAAATTGAAATTTGAAAGTAATTTGGGCATAGAAATTTGCCTTGGAAGTTGGGTGTGTGACTGAGAATATCCCCTGCAACCTGAGTTTGGAAGAATTTCAAGAAGCCGTAGATTATTCACTATTAGGTGTTAGGTTGTGTTCTTTGTAGATTTAGGTAGCCCCTAGTTTAGCTTTGGATATCCGTTTGAAGTTTTGTTATAATTGCTTATCTAGTGCTATTTAATAAGCTCTCATTTGATCCTTTTTTGGACCACTGCTGCTATTTGATCAGCTGACCTTGTTCATTTTTGGTTTGATCTTGTGATTTTGCTGTGTGATTGTTGATTGTTGTTGTTAATTTGATCTAGCCATATGTATGGTTGTTGATTTTGCTTCGTAGCTTCT
Source organism: Artemisia argyi (assembly GCA_030686995.1). NCBI lineage: Eukaryota > Viridiplantae > Streptophyta > Magnoliopsida > Asterales > Asteraceae > Artemisia > Artemisia argyi. The sequence goes on along the minus strand of CM060709.1, from coordinate 42,857,689 downwards.
TTGGTTTAGTGGTTTAGTGTTAGCAGCCAAAAAAGAGAAAACAATAAGAAAATAAAGAAGCAGTCGTTGAATTTTAAATCTGTTATGGACTTGAAATTGGAACTGAAATTTGTTAGAATGTGTTTGTTTAAATGTGGTTTCAAAAGTTGAATTGAGTTTATGTTTAATGTGTTTGAAAAAGAAAGAAAACTAAAAGAAAATTTGGAACAAAAAGTAAGGCCTGGGATTCGAACCCAGGACCTCACCCCTCACACAGACGTAACACACAACACAAACACCATTGCGCCCTTGGGACTTGTTCATTATAACCTTGCAACCAATCTCTTTTAAATAGGTTTTAGACTGTTTTGCTTATTTGGCTTGTAATCTGCTTATTTCAGCTTATTCAAATTAGTTTTTCCAAAGCTTTTATTTTTCTTAAATCTGTTTTAAGTTAATTGATTTTCTAAAATAGTTCCAGAATTATTTAGTTAGGTTTAGTATTTATATCAATTTAATTTAGCTAAATTAGTGATTAATTCGTAATAATTAGAGTTTTTATTGAAAAATTAATTTTCTTTTTTCTAAAAATTACTTTTGTCATTTAGTGCGTTAGAAAATTAGTTGCAAACCCGTAGGACGTTTAAAGCTCAAATTTCACGTTTTATTTTGTACGTTGACGTTTATTTTTAACTAAACGTCACGTTTTTAAATTAGGTTACATTTTAGGAATCTCGATACCTAATTATGTTTTCCCGTAGTGATTTAGGTTTTTTCTAGTTTATTAGTTGCCTTAGGTTAATTTATTTTCACCTTCATTCGTAAATTTAACGTAACACCAAATAACTTTTCCAATCATACAAGATTTTAATCCCAATCTCATTCGAAGCTTTCTTTTCATACCTCGTTGGGGTACGACCTGGGAAATCACTTCCCGGTCTCACAATTTGAATATCACTTTCACAAGATTTGCGAGGTAATCGTTTTCCTAAACGGTTTACTCGTATTACTTCACGTCTAGTTTTCTCACGATAACTTAGACTTCACGTTTGTTGATATTTTGATAATTGTTGTTTGCACACACCAAAACACAACGAATCAAATGGCACCACTTCCGGGGAGGCTGTGTGTCGAAAGTCTCGTAAAAGGTTTTAACGATTAGTCTTGTAGAACCTTCGCAAGAAGTTACGTTTTCATAAAACTTATAGAAAACCAAAAATATTTTTCTTTTGTTTCTATATATGTATTATATCTATATAAGATAAGAAAAACACAAAAAGATTTTCCCGTTTCTTTGTTTAATAATAACAGCATTAAAATCTTACCACCGCAAACCAAGGCAGAACACCTACCAACTGGGGGTGTGAGCATAATAAGTTCCTAAACCAAATATCAAAACTTGCCTTTGTATCACTTGCGTTTTGGAAAACTTTTAAACGAGAAACACACTCTAAGAGGAGTCGAAATGGTATATGGCGATCCAACGAACTTCACCCAGTGAGAAATCCATTCTTCGCTCCCGCTCCTTTGTGCGTTTTTCTTTAGAAGTCGACCTTGCGTTCTTGATTATTGGTTTAAGTTCCCTTGTCGTTAAAGTGGTATTGTTTTAATTGATATTTTTTGTGGTGCGTGCGCACGCGTTCATCTACGTCAACAAGTCCTTTGCAATCGCTTAATAACATTCCAAGAAGAAGGCGTAATCAACGACGTACCAATCGAATAGTCGAACCCGAGATTCGTACTATTCCAATCATGGCGGCCGAGCCCACTATGAATGAGCTTCTCCAAGCACCCATCGAGGGTTACGGAGATGCTATCATCATTCCAGCCATCGTTGCTGACAATTTCGAGCTTAAGACGGGGTTGATAAACTTAGTCACCTCGCGTCAATTCTATGGTTTCGAGAGGGACGATCCTCAAGATCACATTCGATGGTTTAACAAAATCACGTCCACCATCAAATGCAAAAATGTCCCTGAGGAAGCTATCAAAGTTCTTCTCTTCCCGTTTTCCCTCGATGGGGCTGCCAAAAATTGGCTAGACAAACAACCCCCTCGATCGATTGAAACATGGGAAGATTTGGTTAAGAAGTTTGTGAATGAATTCTTTCCTCCATCTAAAACCACAGCCCTCAAGAATGAGATCATGAAATTCACGCAGAAATTCGATGAATCATTCGGTGAGGCATGGGATCGTTACAAGGACATGCTTCGTAAATGTCCTCATCACGGTTTCTCCGAGTTAATGCAACTCAACACTTTCTATAACGGTGTGAGCCAAGTCGATCAAGACTCTCTTAATGCCTCCGCTGGAGGTAATTTCTTGAATCGAACCACCAAAGATGCTTTGATGATCATTGAAAATAAGTCTAAGGTCCGCATTCCACGAAGCAAATCGGTTGTTTCCCAAGTTAATGTTGGTCCTTCTTCCTCCTCACCCGTGGCTCAATATAGCACCGATGCTAGACTTGACAAGCTCACGGAAGCTATTCATGCTTTGGTTCTCACCAAAACAAAGAAAGTTTCTTCTCAACCTGCTGAAGTAAAAAAGGTTGACGTTTGTGTTACTTGTGGTGGTCCACACGCTTACTACAATTGTACTGCCACCGATGGCAATCCATTTGAAGTTAATGCAATAGCCGGTAGTTCTAATCAAGGAGGTAACCAATACCGTCCTCAAATGGAACCAAATTACCGTGCTAACAATCAAAGTGGTCCACCTGGTTTTTCTCAACCCAATAATCCAAATCGATTCAATCATAATCAACAACAAAGAAATCCGAATTTTCAAAACCAATTTCAGGCCCCTATGAATCAATTTCCAAATCAAGGGGGAAATTACAATCAAGGTTCTCAAAATCAAGGAAACTTGAATAGAAACCAAGGTTATGGTAATTTCAGTCAAGGGAACAATTTTCATGGTAATCAAAACCATGGAAATTTTCAAAATCAAGGTTTCAATCAAAACAACCGAGCTCAAAATTTTTCTCATCAAAATCAAGCCGTTGTTCAAACTCCATCATCAACCGATGAGTTATTGAAACAATTTATGAAAGCTCAAGAAGAAACAAACAGGTTGTTGATCGGTCAAATTTCTGAACTAAAGAAGTCTTTAAATGATCGACCTTCGGGATCGGGAACGCTACCAAGCAACACGATCGCCAACCCGAAGGGCGATGTTAAGGCGATCACAACCCGTAGTGGTGTTTCTTATGATGGACCCGCGATTCCTACTACCTCGTCTTCCTCCCCTCCTGAGGTAGTGGAACGTGAACCTGAGGCTACAAAGGATAAAGTGCAAATTACAAGCCTACGAAGTACCGCACACGTCCAACCTCATGTTGTCCCAAAAACCAAGTCCAAACCGGGAATTGTTTTTGAACCTCCGGAAAATACCGTTCAACCAAAAGCTTCAATACCTTATCCTTCGCGTTTAAATGATCAAAGACTCCGTGAGCAAACTAATGATCAAATGAAGAAGTTTCTTGAGATATTTCAAAAATTACACTTCGACATTAGTTTCGCGGATGCTCTTCTCTATATGCCCAAGTTTGCCTCCACTTTCAAGAGTCTTCTAAGTAATAAAGAGAAACTGTTTGAACTCACTAAAACCCGTTAAAATGAAAAATTTTCGGCGGTGCTTCTAAAGAAACTTTCCGAAAAATTAGGAGACCCTGGAAAATTTTTCATCCCGTGTGATTTCCAAAAGCTATAAGAATGCTTCGCCTTGGCCGATCTTGGCGCTAGCATAAATCTCATGCCTTTCTCTCTTTAGCAAAAACTTTCACTTCCTGAGCTTTCACCAACACGAATGACTCCAGAATTAGCAACCCGATCGGTTACGATTCCGAAAGGTATTGCTGAAGATGTCTTTGTTAAGGTTGGCAAGTTCCATTTTCCTGCCGACTTCGTAGTCGTTGATTTTGATGCCGATCCTCGTGTCCCCCTCATTTTGGGAAGACCATTCTTAAAAACAGCTCGTGCATTAATCGACATCTTCGAAGGAGAAATGACTCTAAGAGTTGGCGATGAAAAGTTGGTCATTAACATTGAAAACACTTCAAAAGATCTTCTCGACCTTGAACGAGAAGAAATCAACCAACTTGATGTCATCGATTTTGCATGCGATGACCATTTTGAAGAAGTGTTAAATGTGCAAGGATCAATCAATTCTACTATTGATGTCTCTCCCCCCCTCTCTTACTCCATTTCTGGGAGGTGACTTCATTTTGGAAGAAATTGAAGCTTGTTTGTCATGTGATTCTCATGTTGATCATGATTCTATCAATCCCGAGGAAGACATACTTATACTTGAGAAGTTACTTAATGATGATCCATCATCTCTTCCTCCAAAAGATCTTCATAACATGGAAGTCAAAGATGTTGAAGAAACTGATGACTTTCCTGAGGTCGAACTCAAGGAACTTCCGCCTCATCTCGAGTATGCATTTTTGGAGGGTGACGATAAGTTTCCCGTCATAATTGCTAAAGACTTGAATGAGGAAAACAAAACCACTCTTCTCAAGGTTTTAAAGTCACATAAGAGCCATTGCTTGGAGACTTTCCGACATCAAGGGTATCAACCCGGAATTTTGTATGCACAAGATTTTGATGGAGGATGACTTTAAACCGGCGGTTCAACAACAAAGAAGGGTAAATCCTAAAATTCATGAGGTTATCAAGCAAGAGGTCATAAAACTTCTTGATGCCGGTTTGATTTACCCTATCTCGGATAGTCCTTGGGTGAGTCCCGTACATTGTGTGCCCAAGAAGGGTGGCATAACGGTTGTAAAAAATGATGATAATGAGTTAATTCCTACTTGATTGATAACGGGTTGGCGCGTTTGCATTGATTATCGAAAATTAAACGATGCCACCCGTAAAGACCACTTTCCATTACCTTTCATGGATCAAATGCTCGAAAGATTGGCGGGAAACGAATATTATTGTTTCCTTGACGGTTTTTCGGGTTATTTCCAAATTCCGATCGATCCTCAAGATCAAGAAAAAATGACTTTCACGTGTCTATATGGAACATTTGCTTATCGACGCATGCCTTTTGGCTTGTGCAATGCTCCGGGCACGTTTCAAAGATGCATGATGGCCATTTTTCACGACATGATCGAGAAAACAATGGAGGTCTTCATGGATGATTTTTCGGTCGTTAGGAATTCATTCTAATCATGTCTCACCAATTTAGACAAAATGCTTCAAAGATGTGAAGACACCAATCTTAGTCTAAATTGGGAGAAAAGTCATTTCATGGTCAAAGAAGGAATTGTCCTTGCCCACAAGATTTCCAAGAGTGGGATTGAGGTTGATAAAGCTAAAATCGATGTCATTGCTAAGCTTCCTCCCCCCACTACTGTTAAAGGTGTTCGGAGTTTCCTGGGTCATGCCAGCTTCTATCGTAGATTCATTCAAGATTTATGGAAGATAGCTAGGCCTATGACCCGACTTCTTGAAAAAGAGACTCCGTTTTTCTTTTCCGATGAGTGCATCAAAGCTTTTCAAACTCTCAAGAAAAAGCTTACCGAGGCACCAATTCTAGTTGCCCCCGATTGGGACCTCCCTTTCGAACTTATGTGTGATGTAAGTGACTTTGCAATAGCTGCGGTCTTGGGGCAACGAAAAACCAAACATTTTCAGCCGATTCATTATGCAAGCAAAACCTTGACCGAAGCTCAAGCTCACTACACCACAATGAAAAAAGAATTACTAGCCGTGGTGTATGCGTTTGAAAAGTTTCAGCCATATTTGATCTTGACTAAATGCATAGTGTACACGGATCACTCGGCTCTCAAATATCTCTTTGCCAAGCAAGACGCAAAGCTGAGATTGCTCCGTTGGGTTCTCCTCCTACAAGAGTTTGATATCATCATTCGTGATAAAAAAGGAGCCGAGAAATTCACTACTGACCATCTTTCCCGACTGGAAAATCCTCATCAAGGTGTTCTTGAGAAAAAGGAAATAAATGAAACATTTCCTCTCGAGACACTTCATGTGATCTCCTCTCGTGGTGATTCTAGTACCCCATGGTTTGCCGACTTTGCAAACTACCATTCGGGGAATTTCGTTGTTAAAGGGATGTCGTCCCACCAAAAGAGCAAGTTTTTCAAAGATGTGAATCATTACTTTTGGGACGACCCCTATCTGTTTAAGATCTGTGCGGATCAGGTTATTCGAAGGTGTGTTCATGGCCAAGAAGCCATGGAAATCCTTAAGGCTTGTCATAATGGACCCACCGGGGGACATCATGGCCCGAACTACACCGCTCGAAAAGTTTTTGAATCCGGTTTTTATTGGCCCACCATTTACAAAGACGCCCATGACCTAGTCAAATCTTGTGACTCGTGTCAACATCAAGGAAAGATAACACAACGGGATGAGATGCCACAAAATGTCATCCAGGTTTGTGAAATCTTTGATGTTTGGGGCATAGACTTTATGGGGCCGTTCCCGTCATCACGAGGGAACAAGTACATACTCGTGGCCGTTGACTACTTGTCAAAATGGTTCGAAGCAAAATCTCTCCCAACCAACGATGCCCGAGTAGTTTTAAAGTTTTTGAAATCTCTCTTCTCTAGGTTTGGAACTCCCCACGCTATCATTAGCGATCGCGGTACTCACTTTTGCAACGAGCAGTTTGCAAAAGTCATGCTCAAGTATGGTGTCACTCACCGACTTGCTACCGCTTATCACCCACAAACAAGTGGGCAAGTGGAGGTTTCAAACCGTGGTTTGAAAAGAATTCTTGAAAGAACTGTAGGCGAAAACCGTGACTCTTGGTCGGACAAGTTAAATGACGCTCTATGGGCTTTTCGCACTACTTATAAAACACCCATCGGGTGTACCCCTTATAAGCTCGTGTATGGAAAAGCATGTCATCTACCGATCGAGCTCGAGCACAAAGCCTATTGGGCTTTGAAGAATGCTAATTTCGATCTTAAGTCTGCGGGTGATCATAGGAAAGTTCAACTCAATGAACTAAATGAACTTCGTGATCAAGCTTACGAAAACTCTTTAATCTATAAAGAGAAAACAAAAAAGATCCATGACTCCAAAATCAAGAACCGCGTTTTCAATGTTGGTGACCGAGTCCTTCTTTTTAACTCTCGATTAAAGATCTTTTCAGGTAAGCTTAAAACCCGCTGGACTGGACCTTTCACCGTTGCCAAAGTTTTTCCTTATGGTACCGTCGAGTGATCTCAAAATGACGGTCCAAATTTTAAAGTAAATGGGCATCGGTTGAAATATTATTTTGGAGGGGACATACCACCCATTGTCCCGGACCTCCAAACTTTCCCCATGGACCAATGAATTCGGGGATCGAGTCAAGCTAGCGACTCGATAAACAAAAACAGTAGCAACAACATAGGTTTTCACCTATGTATCTGATTTCTTTCTACTTTCAAACACCCTAGTGTGGGGTAATGGCCACCCCCTGCAGCTATTTGAGATATATATACTATAAAAAAAATGTGTGTTTGTATAAATAAAGTGAAAAATGAAAAATGACGTTCCCACAGTTAGCTTCTAATATTATCTTCTTTCGTTCAAGGATTCGGCATAATAGCCGGGACTTTGAATATTGAGGACAATATTCTATTTTGGCCCACCCAAATTACCAATCCTGTAATTGGTTTTTTCATTGAATAATTATCACGCTATCAATATGTAATTGGTTTTTTCAATACTTTTTTGGCCCACCCAAATTACCAATCCTAGCTTCGTCACTGATCAAATGTGAATCCGACTTCTGGGCAGCCGAAGCAAGCCAAGGTTCGTAAACTCTCCTTCTTCAAACGCTGACCCATAACCTTGTACTATCTTCTCTATATTATTTAACGGTCTCATCTGTATTAAAACATGTACATCGAACATTATAATGAAAATATAAAGGCTAGCAAAAGGTTCTTAGCCTCGACATATTAAAGTGCAAGTCGCACTTACTATTGACCTAATTACACTGATACATCAAACATAAAGGCTAGAAAGAAGTGCCATGAAAAGGAAGAGCAAAAAAGCCAGACTTACACAGGTCAAAATAGGTTTGTGTTAAAACATGGTTGATGAGTGTGTAAATACTCATCATTTTTAGTCAAATCTGAACTGCAAAACGATTAAAAACACTAAAAAACGCACCAAAATACGAAGAAAATCCCAAAGATCATGTTTTATATGTTTCTGATGCAAAACAAGTGAAAACAAACGAAAAACGAACAAAATTTGCATAATTGGCAGTTTCAGTCCCCCAACTTTCAAAATTTGACAAAACTAGTCCCTGAGCATTTATTTCAAAGAAAAGTCAACCCTTGCTCTTTAAAAGTCAAATGATAACACAAGTGATCTTTGGGTTAAAAGATATGGAAAATTACACAATTGGTCCCTGTACTTTGCAAATTTGGCAAAATCAGTCCCTAGAATTTTAAAATTGGAAAATAATCAAACAAGGACTTATAGAATTACAATATGGCATGAATGGTCCTTGTGATATGTTTGGGAAGTTTGCATTTTCAGGTCCTTAATTTTCGGGGAATTACAAATTGTTCCTTGTGTTATTATTGCTACAAACCAAACGGATCATTGATTAAACTACCAGCCCACTTCCAAATTCATATACAAACAACCACCAACTTTAACCCAACCAAGCCTACACCACACCTCCTTCGCCCAAGTATACCACAGCCCACCCAAACATTTTAATATTAAACGTATCCTTGACCGGTCAAACAAATACCACCATGCCTTTCATCCATCCCCCCCCCCCTTGTGACCTACTTCCCTCCAATACCCCCATCACCATCTTCCCATCACCCTCAACCCTTGTCTTCTCCACTCCATTCCCCAATCCCACTACAACCCCCCTCACACTCACAATTGCATACCTACCACATGCCAGGTCACCAATCCACTCGTATGTTGTTTGGCGCCAAAAGTAATTCAAAGGCTTGGATGAAGTTTCAATGTAATTGATGGCTGGGATTGAATGTCAAGGCTGAAAAAGATGGTGTGGATGCCCTAAAATCAGAGGATGAAGCACAAGAATGCAAATGTGTACCTACCACATTCTTAGTATAAATAGGATCATTGTAAAGCCTCAATGGCATCCCATCTTTATCTTGTATCTTTTCTGTTTAATTAAGCTCAGTTAACTTTTGTTAGTGCAAATTTTTAAGTTTAATGAAAAGTCTCTTTCAGTTTTATTCCAATTCGCATTTTTATTCAAAATCTTGAGTTCTTGTTATTACTTTCTAGTATTGCTTAAGTTATCTCAGAATTACAGTTTAAGGTTGTTAAAACTATTTCAAATGAAGTAAAACCAAATTCAGAAAAGAAAAGAAAGAAAGAAAATTTCAGAAAAAAAAAAGAGAAAATATAAAAAAAGGGAATGAAGAAGAAGCAAGCAGGAGCAGTTATGGTTATGGAGATTGGTTTAGAGTCCCATGGGGGACAATAGTTAGTTCTTTTGGTCCTTTTGATCTCAGTTCACTAATACTTTGGATGTCAAGTAAGATTTTGTTCCATGTTTCACTATATAAATTGTTAAGTGTTATTTGTTATCATTATTCAATCCTGCTTATTCAGGCTCAATTTAGCTTAGTATAACATCATTAGTGAAGTTTAGGTGTTAATGTTATCATTTGCTATGGAATCTCTGAAAACAGTCCATTACAGGGGTGTTTGGTTTAGTAATAAAATCTTGGTAGTGGTTGTTCTTAGCACTTAAACATTCTTTAGATCAGTCACCTAGGGGTAGTTAAGCTCAATTCCACCATCTCTTTGGCCTCTTACATTGAAAAAGTCAAAGTCATGAGTTTTTAAGCACAACAGTTGGACTGTTGTGGTGTGGGGGTGTCAAAACCTTGAATCCATTGCAAAACCTGTTATATTTACCTCAAAAGGTGTTAATTTGGTTCAACAAACTTTGTCATATCAACTGAGAGTAATCAAATTTCCCGAAAGTCAAAGTTACATAATTTCTATCAAAGTCAAAGTTTGCATACTCAGTTTTTGTTCAATTTTCAAATCGATTTCTAGGATCTATTAATGAATGGAAACCAAAAGTTTTTGTTGATTTGAGATGCTTGCCAGTTTGAGAACACAAAGCAAAAAGAAAATTGAAATTTGAAAGTAATTTGGGCATAGAAATTTGCCTTGGAAGTTGGGTGTGTGACTGAGAATATCCCCTGCAACCTGAGTTTGGAAGAATTTCAAAAAGCCGTAGATTATTCACTATTAGGTGTTAGGTTGTGTTCTTTGTAGATTTAGGTAGCCCCCTAGTTTAGATTTAGATATCCGTTTGGAGTTTTGTCATAATTGCTTATCTAGTGCTATTTAATAAGCTCTCATTTGATCCTTTTTTGGACCACTGCTGCTATTTGATCAGCTGACCTTGTTCATTTTTGGTTTGATCTTGTGATTTTGCTGTGTGATTGTTGATTGTTGTTGTTAATTTGATCTAGCCATATGTATGGTTGTTGATTTTGCTTCGTAGCTTCTTTGGTTTAGTGGGTTAGTGTTAGTAGCCAAAACAGAGAAAACAATAAGAAAATAAAGAAGCAGTCGTTGAATTTTAAATCTGTTATGGACTTGAAATTGGAACTGAAATTTGTTAGAATGTGTTTGTTTAAATGTGGTTTCAAAAGTTGAATTGAGTTTATGTTTAATGTGTTTGAAAAAGAAAGAAAACTAAAAGAAAATTTGGAACAAAAAGTAAGGCCTGGGATTCAAACCCAGGACCTCACCCCTCACACAGACGTAACACACAACACAAACACCATTGCGCCCTTGGGACTTTTTCATTATAACCTTGCAACCAATCTCTTTTAAATAGGTTTTAGACTGTTTTGCTTATTTGGCTTGTAATCTGCTTATTTCAGCTTATTCAAATTAGTTTTTCCAAAGCTTTTATTTTTCTTAAATCTGTTTTAAGTTAATTGATTTTCAAAAAAAGTTCCAGAATTATTTAGTTAGGTTTAGTATTTATTTCAATTTAATTTAGCTAAATTAGTGATTAATTCGTAATAATTAGAGTTTTTATTGAAAAATTAATTTTCTTTTTTCTAAAAATTACTTTTGTCATTTAGTGCGTTAGAAAATTAGTTGCAAACCCGTAGGACGTTTAAAGCTCAAATTTCACGTTTTATTTTGTATGTTGACGTTTATTTTTAATATCACTTTCACACCTCGTTGGGGTACGACCTGGGAAATCACTTCCCGGTCTCACAATTTGAATATCACTTTCACAAGATTTGCGAGGTAATCGTTTTCCTAAACGGTTTACTCGTATTACTTCACGTCTAGTTTTCTCACGATAACTTAGACTTCACGTTTGTTGATATTTTGATAATTGTTGTTTGCACACACCAAAACACAACGAATCAAATGGCTCCGCTTCCGGGGAGGCTGTGTGTCGAAAGTCTCGTAAAAAGTTTTAACGATTAGTCTTGTAGCTAGAACCTTCGCAAGAAGTTATGTTTTCATAAAACTTATAAAAAACCAAAAATATTTTTCTTCTGTTTCTATATATGTATTATATCTATATAAGATAAGAAAAACACAAAAAGATTTTCCCGTTTCTTTGTTTAATAATAACAGCATTAAAATCTTACCACCGCAAACCAAGGCAGAACACCTACCAACTGGGGGTGTGACCATAATAAGTTCCCAAACCAAAGATCAAAACTTGCCTTTGTATCACTTGCGTTTTGGAAAACTTTTAAATGAGAAACACACTCTAAGAGGAGTCAAAACGGTATGTGGCGATCCAACGAACTTCGCCCAGTGAGAAATCCATTCTTCGCTCCCGCTCCTTTGTGCGTTTTTCTTTAGAAGTCGACCTTGCGTTCTTGATTATTGGTTTAAGTTCCCTTGTCGTTAAAGTGGTATTGTTTTAATTGATATTTTTTGTGGTGCGTGCGCACGCGTTCGTCTACGTCAACAAGTCCTTTGCAATCGCTTAATAACATTCCAAGAAGAAGGCGTAATCGACGACGTACCAATCGAATAGTCGAACCCGAGATTCGTACTATTCCAATCATGGCGGCCGAGCCCACTATGAATGAGCTTCTCCAAGCACCCATCGAGGGTTACGGAGATGCTATCATCATTCCAGCCATCGTTGCTGACAATTTCGAGCTTAAGACGGGGTTGATAAACTTAGTCACCTCTCGTCAATTCTATGGTTTCGAGAGGGACGATCCTCAAGATCACATTCGATGGTTTAACAAAATCACGTCCACCATCAAATGCAAAAATGTCCCTGAGGAAGCTATCAAACTTCTTCTCTTCCCGTTTTCCCTCGATGGGGCTGCCAAAAATTGGCTAGACAAACAACCCCCTCGATCGATTGAAACATTGGAAGATTTGGTTAAGAAGTTTGTGAATGAATTCTTTCCTCCATCTAAAACCACAGCCCTCAAGAATGAGTTCATGAAATTCATGTAGAAATTCGATGAATCATTCGGTGAGGCATGGGATCGTTAAAAGGACATGCTTCGTAAATGTCCTCATCACGGTTTCTCCGAGTTAATGCAACTCAACACTTTCTATAATGGTGTGAGCCAAGTCGATCAAGACTCTCTTAATGCCTCCGCTGGAGGTAATTTCTTGAATCGAACCACCAAAGATGCTTTGATGATCATTGAAAATAAGTCTAAGGTCCGCATTCCACGAAGCAAATCGGTTGTTTCCCAAGTTAATGTTGGTCCTTCTTCCTCATCACCCGTGGCTCAATATAGCACCGATGCTAGACTTGACAAGCTCACGGAAGCTATTCATGCTTTGGTTCTCACCAAAACAAAGAAAGTTTCTTCTCAACCTGCTGAAGTCAAAAAGGTTGACGTTCTTGTGGTGGTCCACACGCTTACTACAATTGTACTGCCACCGATGGCAATCCATTTGAAGTTAATGCAATAGCCGGTAGTTCTAATCAAGGAGGTAACCAATACCGTCCTCAAATGGAACCAAATTACCGTGCTAACAATCAAAGTGGTCCACCTGGTTTTTCTCAACCCAATAATCCAAATCGATTCAATAAAAATCAACAGCAAAGAAATCCGAATTTTCAAAACCAATTTCAGGCCCCTATGAATCAATTTCCAAATCAAGGGGGAAATTACAATCAAGGTTTTCAAAATCAAGGAAACTTGAATAGAAACCAAGGTTATGGTAATTTCAGTCAAGGGAACAATTTTCATGGTAATCAAAACCATGGAAATTTTCAAAATCAAGGTTTCAATCAAAACAACTGAGCTCAAAATTTTTCTCATCAAAATCAAGCCATTGTTCAAACTCCATCATCAACCGATGAGTTATTGAAACAATTTATGAAAGCTCAAGAAGAAACAAACAGGTTGTTGATCGGTCTAATTTCTGAACTAAAGAAGTCTTTAAATGATCGACCTTCGGGATCGGGAACGCTACCAAGCAACACGATCACCAACCCGAAGGGCGATGTTAAGGCGATCACAACCCGTAGTGGTGTTTCTTATGATGGACCCGCGATTCCTACTACCTCGTCTTCCTCCCCTCCCGAGGTAGTGGAACGTGAACCTGAGGCTACAAAGGATAAAGTGCAAATTACAAGCCTACGAAGTATCGCACACGTCCAACCTCATGTTGTCCCAAAAAACCAAGTCCAAACCGGGAATTGTTTTTGAACCTCCGGAAAATCCCGTTCAACCAAAAGCTTCAATACCTTATCCTTCGCGTTTAAACGATCAAAGACTCCGTGAGCAAACTAATGATCAAATGAAGAAGTTTCTTGAGATATTTCAAAAATTACGCTTCGACATTAGTTTTGCGAATGATCTTCTCTATATGCCCAAGTTTGCTTCCACTTTCAAGAGTCTTCTAAGTAATAAAGAGAAACTGTTTGAACTCACTAAAACCCGTTTAAATGAAAATTGTTCGGCGGTTCTTTGATGAGGAGAAAAATGATCCGTTTTTAGGGGGTCATTTAAGCCCGAATTCGAATTTATTTGATCAAATATTGCCCTAAATCGTTCCTTTTGTGATTTTAGGTACTTTGGGAGTGAAATCTGGAAAAGGAAGTAATTCGGACGTTTTTGGAGCATAAAAGTGAAGAAAACGCCAAAGTCTTAATTTTCCATGCTGGGAACAGTAGGTGACGGCGTCAAGAGTAACTCCCTGACGGCGTCAAGAGCAAAATTTCATGACGATCCAGAAGAGATTTGACGGCGTCATGAAGGTAGGGCGTCAAGAGTAAAAGTCATGATGGCCTGGAAATGATTAATACTTGACGGCGTCAAATGTAGATCAAGGCAGTCCGAGATTAGTTTTGGCGGCGAGGTGACGGTGTCACCTAATTGGTCTTGACGCTGTCAGACCCCTTTTTCTATATATAGTTTTCTAATTTTTCACATTAAAGAGAGAAGTTTTGGGAGAAACCCTAAGTACGATTTTGGTGTAACTTTACAGGTTTTTCAAGGGTTCCAACCCCTTGATACCTTGCATGTGTAATCAAGATAAGTGTTCCTTTAATTCAATCAATATGTCTATGTGTTGGTTGTCTATATCTTGTTCTTGTCTTAATTCCATCATGCTAGGCTAGATCTATCTTGTGTTTGCTTAGATCTAATGAAACCTAGATGTTGATTACTTGTTTATTCTTGCCTTGGATGAATGATTTATATGTTAGGCTTAAGAAAACTGGCAGATCTCCAATTGGTAACATGCTTGAACGTCTTAAGAAACATGAACCGACGCGCACTAGGTCTTTATTGGTTGTATTTAATGCATGAGCCACTGTTTACAATCCCTATAGTTGTGCTGGGCATGGTGTAGGAGGAGATAAGAGCTCATAGAATTGGGGAGTTAAGTGTGCCACCCCATGAATGGTATTAAGGAATACGATCCGTCATCCATGCAATTATAACAAGTAATTAACGTGTAAAAGATGTCTAGGGAGTAGTGAAATCTAAGTAAACACATTTTCTTCAATTACTACTCACAACTTTAGTATAAATTAATTTATTTTCATTTCTAGTATTTTATTTTGATTGCATCTTAGTATTGGGTTAGTTGAATAGCAACTAATTCCGCCCCAAATCCTTTAAACCCGAGATTTTAAATTGCTTTCTAAAAAATATAAAAATACAAAATAATCTTCCTTCATCTTTAGAACTAGTATTTAGGTTTTCTAATCCTAGCGACACTATTCCTAGCTGAACGATCAATCCCTCAGTACTTGTCACTATACTATACTACAACGATCAGGTACACTGCCTGGTGGTGGTTGTAAGCTTCTCAAGATCCCTTGAGAGGTAAAGCCTGGTGCGATTCCCACGTATCAAGTTTTTGGCGCCGCAACTCGGGGAATAGTTATTGTCTAGGTTAGAATTTCTTTTTATTAGGTCTACTTGCTAGATTCCTTTCTAGTAAGATTTTATTTTTATTTTTAGGTTTTCTATAGTCTATCTTATTTCTTTGTGCCTTTGTTCGTAACCACCCAACATCATGGACAACGGGAACATCTTTGAACCCGCCATCCCACCACAACAAAACCCACCATTAGAACCCCTTAGGCCCCGAACCTTAGGAGAGTATTCCCGACCTCGCCACCAAGGCTACCGAAACACCATTGAGCTCACCGGAGCCAATGTGACCCCTTTGCGATCCGACACCATCCGGTTGGTGCAAAGCGGATGTGCATTCCATGGACTTCGTTCCGAAGATCCAAACTAACATCTTAAGGACTTTCTCAAAATCGTAGATTCTATAGACCTAGGTGTTGAAACTAGAGAGACTACCCGTTTACGCCTATTCCAATTCTCTCTACGGGATCAAGCTAGTCAATGGCTTGAGCGTTTACCCGCGGGATCCATCATCACATAGGATGATCTCACCACTCGTTTCCTTGCTCAATTTTTCCCACCGGGGAGAACTACTAAGCTTAGAAATGACATCTTGATGTTCCAACAACGTCAAAATGAATCTATTTATGAAGCATGGACTCGTTTCAAGGACTTACTCCAAAAAGTCCCTCATCATGGCATAGATCTTTGGCTCCAAGTCCAAATCTTTTATGACCATATCGACATCTCCACGAGACGAGCCATTGACCAATCGGCCGGTGGTAAGCTACGTGATCTTAGTGCGGAACAATCATGGGAACTCATAGAAGATCTTGCTCTCTATGACAACGAAAGTTGGAATGATCCCCGTGATTTGAACAAAACGGTCAAGGCAATATCTTTGCCTTCGAACAATTCTAGCACTCCCGACCGTAGGATCATGGAACTTGAGGACCAAGTCAAGTTTCTCATGAAATCTTATGAAGCTCCTAAGCCTTCAAGCCAAGTGAACAAAATCACTTCTTCATGCGAATTATGTAGTGGTCCCCATGACACTCGTGATTGTGTAGAACTCCCCGGAACAGCTTTTGCGGACTACGCATCCACGCGTACCGACGAAGCGGGAGATAAGTGGTACACTTTCAAGCCCGAGCCAAACACTTACTGTGATTCATACAACCCCTCTTGGAAAAATCACCCAAACCTTAGGTGGAAACAAAATCAACCCAATTCTTCCAATCCGCCTAATCGTTACCAACCAAACGGTCCACCATCCAACCGTACTTTCAACAACAATCCCTCTAACAACTATGGTAGTACCAACAATCTTGAAGGATTGATGTCAAAGTTCATGGCATCTCAAGAAACTCGCATAGCTAGGTTTGAAACCGAATTCAACCAGCAACAAACGGAGATGACCAATAAGATTGACAACTTGTTGAAAGCCCTCAACAACCAAGCGTTAATCACACCTAGGAAGGACACTAGGGACACCAATAGTGGAATCCAAATTAAGGATCCCTCATCATCCAAACATGTCCACTTTGTCAATGTTGTCACCATTAAGCCGATAGATAAGGAGATGGAGAATAGTAACAAGGATGAAGTTAGAGTAGAAGCCGAGATTAAGGATGAGAGTAGGGAAGTTGAGGTTAACAAGGAAGAGGAATTAGAGGAGGTAGAGCCTGTAGAAAAATACTTTGATAAGTTGCCCACCGAGGAAGAACGGGAGTACCATAAGGATTTATTCGATAGTCCCGAGAGACCATATATCTTCGGCACACCCCTTATCAAAATGGGAGACCCCTCTAACATTAACATCCCATGCAATATCGGGCACATGCATATATGGAAAGCTTACATCGACCCTAGATCCCCCGTTAACATCATGACTAGGACTTATTACAATTGGGTAATGAAGAAGCAACTTGACTTTAGGATGATGCCCAACAAGAATCTGATAAGTAATTTTGCAGGAAGGGTGAAGGGATTGCATGTAATTATTGGGAATCTCACCTATGAGATCGATTTTATGATAGTGGAAGACACTCGTCCGGTGATAGATGCTTGCCTAAGCCAAATAATATTCGGAAAACCATTTGTTGAGGCCACTAGGATGAGTTATGATCCGACTTTAGGGATAGTTAGATTTAAGGAAGAGAATGATGAGGTTGCCTATCAAATGCCCTACAAGATTGAGCAATACTGCCTTCTCTCTAATTTCGAAAAAGAACACAAGCAAGCGGCTTATTATAGGAATGAGGAGGATAGACGTAGAGGAGTAGAATATGTAAAGAATAGGATGCTTGGTTTCTATAAAGAATGCTTACAACTGGTCCAGAATACAAAACTGGTTTAGAAGATGACCTAGAGAGTGGAACCAATGATGAGGTCACGTAGTAACCCATGACCTTGAGTCTAGCTACAAGACTCGTAAATAAAGAAAAGCGCTTCTTGGGAGGCAACCCATGTTTTGTGTGATTTTATTTGTTTGCTTGTTATTTGCTTTCGTATGCATACTTAATTTTTATTGTTGGTAGATCATGTTTCTAAACTAAATAGTGGAAATACTTTACTTTGTTGTTTTGGCCTAGTCTTAACTCCACCTAAAAGTATTTTTGCAAAAAGATAAGTGTAAGGGAAAACCCCAAATATGTTTTTAAGAAAACAAACCGATCATGATTCTCCACAATATTAAATGAACATGTATATTCGTATTTGTTAGAGTCAAATGCTTGTATTGAGTCATAATGAAGTTTTGCAGGATTTTCCAGGAAGTAGGACCAAGTTTTTCTTGAAATTTTCCGGAAACTTAACATAAGAATTTCTGCAGGTCAATTCTGACGGCGTCAGGAGTTTACTCTTGACGGCGTCAGGTGTAAAAATCTGGAAATTTTACCGGTTTTGTTTTTCTAACGGAGTCTTATGGTTTTTGTGAATTATTAAGTTTTATAATCTCCAGGAGATTTGCAAACTTCATCCCACAAGCATTATATCTTATCTTGTTTTGTAGGATTTAGTAACTTATATAAGATGCCGCCGATTTTACGCGAGGTTGTCTTGTCTATTTTGTCAGGTTTTACAGGTTATGTATGACAAGAAGATGATTTATATTCTGGAAGGGAAGCTTTGATTGTTCATTTTCTTGGAGGACGATCTAACCTGGCCACCTTATTATCCATACCGAGCGAATCAGGGGAGTATTTGATTTCATTCTTTTTACTTTTTCACTTTTACATTCTTTACTTGAACATTGGGGACAATGTTCATCTTAAGTGTAAGGGGAGGGTAAAAAGATGATACCTTACATATGCACTTTCGCTTGAGTTTGTTTTGTTCAATGGTAGATGTGTAATAAAACTATGAGAAATACTTGTTAGTGCAATTTTAGCGCCAAATTTAAATTTTTTTACAACATTTAGGAGTGAAACTTTAGCCATAGCAAGCGTCTCATGGATAGGAGATTGTATGACTAGCACATAACCGTATATTCAGAAAAATTTTCCACCCAAATATGTGAGGTTCGCCTTTAGATTTGATAGGAAAAGCATTTACTATTAGTGCTTATGAGTGTACCGGTAGCATTTAGATTCTAGAACTTGCGTTAGTGATGCATCCCGAGACCGCTAGTGAGACTACATTCGTGTGGTAGGATTTACTACATGATAAGAGGCATTAGGATCACCCTTGTGTTAAACCTGTATCATAATTACTTGACCATTTAAGTCATATTACTTGGCTAGTTAAGTCAACTAATTTTTCCCACACCCTTAGCGTTGTACTCATTTTTAGTACACGAAACCCCTAGTACACCCCTCCGAGCCTATCTTTTCGTTTCTAACTTTAAGCATTTTACTTAATGGAAGAATTTGTTACACCCCACTTAAATGTACAACCAAATCGCCTTAGCCTTCTGTGTATGCGCTCATTTTTAGTGCATTATTGTTATTTGTTAAACCCTCAGTTAACTTTCTAATTGATTACATGGTTGCTAAGTCGAGTCATATCCTTGTACATATTGTTTTGGGACGATTGGGACTCATGGGTAAGTACTTATTTTATGGAGTAATGGGGAAGAACATCATATATTACCCCCATATGTACGTTAATCTTAAAAGTGCTCCAAGTGTTTTGATTTTCTTAATTCGAGTCATTAGTTTAGTTTATTGTAAAGTATGTAAAGATTCAAGTGTTAGGGGAATGCTTAACCCCTATGATGTATTATTTTGGATGGTAGGGTAAGAGTGTATGCAAAAAAAAAAAAAAAAAAAAAAAAAAAAAAAAAAAAAAAAAAGAAAATCGAGAAAATCAAGAAAAAGAAAAAAAATAGAAAAAGGAAAAAGAGAAAAAAACATACGGACTACCATCCCTTTTCATTCTATGTTCATTTTATGTTTTTGTTATTTTTCATTTATTAGCTTAAGTCGAGTCTAGTCTTGGCTTAGCAACGCCATATTGTACATGTAATTAACTGAGATTGTTAACTCGCCACTAGTAAAACTTCCTTTATCCAACAAAACCGTGTATTTCATATCCCTACACCTAACGTTACAACCCTTTAAAGACCTCTTTGATAGTTTATCCTAGGTGCTTACGCCATGTGGTGGAGGTTTGATCCTTTCCCAAGCCTATGGTAATCTATTTTGCTATGACAGGTAGTGAGAGATATCTTCCGTTTCCATATTGTAATTTACACTTTATTACACCCGAGAGATGTGAGTATCTAAACACTATTTGTGAGGTGCTTGTGTATGACCTCCGTGCTTGTCTATTGGTCTTTAGTGGAACGATTATTTGTTGTAATTACTTTTATATTAGTGTTAAATGACCCCTAACTTGTATTTTGACTAGAATAAAAGCGCATTTGCTTGAGGACAAGCAAATCTCAAGTGTAAGGGTATATGATGAGGCGAAAAATGATCCGTTTTTAGGGGGTCATTTAAGCCCGAATTCGAATTTATTTGATCAAATAATGACCTAAATCGTTCCTTTTGTGATTTTAGGTACTTTGGGAGTGAAATCTGGAAAAGGAAGCAATTCGGACGTTTTTGGAGCATAAAAGTGAAGAAAACGCCAAAGTCTTAATTTTCCATGCTGGGAACAGTAGGTGACGGCGTCAAGAGTAAATCCCTGGTGGCTTCAGAGCAAAATTTCATGACGATCCAGAAGAGATTTGACGGCGTCATGAAGGTAGGGCGTCAAGAGTAAAAGTCATGACGGCCTGGAAATGATTAATACTTGACGGCGTCAAATGTAGATCAAGGCAATCCAAGATTAGTTTTGGCGGCGAGGTGACGGCGTCACCTAATTGGTCTTGACGCCGTCAGACCCCTTTTTCTATATATAGTTTTCTAATTTTTCACATTAAAGAGAGAAGTTTTGGGAGAAACCCTAAGTACGATTTTGGTGTAACTTTACAGGTTTTTCAAGGGTTCCAACCCCTTGATACCTTGCATGTGTAATCAAGATAAGTGTTCCTTTAATTCAATCAATATGTCTATGTGTTGGTTGTCTATATCTTGTTCTTGTCTTAATTCCATCATGCTAGGCTAGATCTATCTTGTGTTTGCTTAGATTTAATGAAACCTAGATGTTGATTATGTGTTGATTACTTGTTTATTCTTGCCTTGGATGAATGATTTATATGTTGGGCTTAAGAAAACTGGCAGATCTCCAATTGGTAACATGCTTGAACGTCTTAAGAAACATGAACCGACGCGCACTAGGTCTTTATTGGTTGTATTTAATGCATGAGCCACTGTTTACAATCCCTATAGTTGTGCTGGGCATGGTGTAGGAGGAGATAAGAGCTCATAGAATTGGGGAGTTAAGTGTGCCACCCCATGAATGGTATTAAGGAATACGATCCGTCATCCATGCAATTATAACAAGTAATTAACGTGTAAAAGATGTCTAGGGAGTAGTGAAATCTAAGTAAACACATTTTCTCCAATTACTTCTCACAACTTTAGTATAAATTAATTTATTTTCATTTCTAGTATTTTATTTTGATTGCATCTTAGTATTGGGTTAGTTGAATAGCAACTAATTCCGCCCCAAATCCTTCAAACCCGAGATTTTCAATTGCTTTCTAAAAAATATAAAAATACAAAAATAATCTTCCTTCATCTTTAGAACTAGTATTTAGGTTTTCTAATCCTAGCGACACTATTCCTAGCTGAACGATCAATCCCCCGGTACTTGTCACTATACTATACTACAACGATCAGGTACACTGCCTGGTGGGGGTTGTAAGTTTCTCAAGATCCCTTGAGAGGTAAATCCTGGTGCGATTCCCACGTATCATGCTTCTAAAGAAACTTCCCAAAAAATTAGGAGACCCTGGAAAATTTCTCATCCCGTGTGATTTCCAAAAGCTAGAAGAATGCTTCGCCTTGGCCGATCTTGGCGCTAGCATAAATCTCATGCCTTTCTCTCTTTGGCAAAAACTTTCACTTCCTGAGCTTTCACCAACACGAATGACTCCAGAATTAGCAACCCGATCGGTTACGATTCTGAAAGGTATTGCTGAAGATGTCTTTGTTAAGGTTGGCAAGTTCCATTTTCCTGCCGACTTCGTAGTCGTTGATTTTGATGCCGATCCTCGTGTCCCCCTCATTTTGGGAAGACCATTCTTAAAAACAGCTCGTGCATTAATCGACGTCTTCGAAGGAGAAATGACTCTAAGAGTTGGCGATGAAAAGTTGGTCATTAACATTGAAAACACTTCAAAAGATCTTCTCGACCTTGAACGAGAAGAAATCAACCGACTTGATGTCATCGATTTTGCATGCGATGACCATTTTGAAGAAGTTTTAAATGTGCAAGGATCAATCAATTCTACTATTGATGTCTCTCCCCCCTCTCTTACTCCATTTCTGGGAGGTGACTTCATTTTGGAAGAAATTGAAGCTTGTTTGTCATGTGATTCTCATGTTGATCATGATTCTATCAATCCCGAGGAAGACATACTTCTACTTGAGAAGTTGCTTAATGATGATCCGTCATCTCTTCCTCCAAAAGATCTTCATAACATGGAAGTCAAAGATGTTGAAGAAACTGATGACTTTCCTGAGGTCGAACTCAAGGAACTTCAGCCTCATCTCGAGTACGCATTTTTGGAGGGTGACGATAAGTTTCCCATCATAATTGCTAAAGACTTGAATGAGGAAAACAAAACCACTCATCTCAAGGTTTTAAAGTCACATAAGCGAGCCATTGCTTGGAGACTTTCCGACATCAAGGGTATCAACCCGGAATTTTGTATGCACAAGATTTTGATGGAGGAGGACTTTAAACCGGCGGTTCAACAACAAAGAATGGTAAATCCTAAAATTCATGAGGTTATCAAGCAAGAGTTCATAAAACTTCTTGATGCCGGCTTGATTTACCCTATCTCGGATAGTCCTTGGGTGAGTCCCGTACATGGTGTGCCCAAGAAGGGTGGCATAACGGTTGTAAAAAATGATGATAATGAGTTAATTCCTACTCGATTGATAACGGGTTGGCGCGTTTGCATTGATTATCGAAAATTAAACGATGCCACCCATAAAGACCACTTTCCATTACCTTTCATGGATCAAATGCTCGAAAGATTGGCGGGAAACGAATATTATTGTTTCCTTGACGGTTTTTCGGGTTATTTCCAAATTCCGATCGATCCTCAAGATCAAGAAAAAATGACTTTCACGTGTCCATATGGAACATTTGCTTATCGACGCATGCCTTTTGGCTTGTGCAATGCTCTGGGCACGTTTCAAATATGCATGATGGCCATTTTTCACGACATGATCCAGAAAATAATGGAGGTCTTCATGGATGATTTTTCGGTCGTTGGGAATTCATTCGAATCATGTCTCACCAATTTAGACAAAATGCTTCAAAGATGTGAAGACACCAATCTTAGTCTAAATTGGGAGAAAAGTCATTTCATGGTCAAAGAAGGAATTGTCCTTGCCCACAAGATTTCCAAGAGTGGGATTGAGGTCAATAAAGCTAAAATCGATGTCATTGCTAAGCTTCCTCCCCCCACTACTGTTAAAGGTGTTCGGAGTTTCCTGGGTCATGCCGGCTTCTAACGTAGATTCATTCAACATTTCTCGAAGATAGCTAGTCCTATGACCCGACTTCTTGAAAAAGAGACTCCGTTTGTCTTTTCCGATGAGTGCATCGAAGCTTTTCAAACTCTCAAGAAAAAGCTTACCGAGGCACCAATTCTAGTTGCCCCCGATTGGGACCTCCCTTTCGAATTTATGTGTGATGCAAGTGACTTTGCAATAGGTGCGTTCTTGGGGCAACAAAAAACCAAACATTTTCAGCCGATTCATTATGCAAGCAAAACCTTGACCGAAGCTCAAGCTCACTACACCACAACAGAAAAAGAATTACTAGCCGTGGTGTATGCGTTTGAAAAGTTTCGGCCATATTTGATCTTGACTAAATGCATAGTGTACACGGATCACTCGGCTCTCAAATATCTCTTTGCCAAGCAAGACGCAAAGCCGAGATTGCTCCGTTGGGTTCTCCTCCTACAAGAGTTTGATATCATCATTCGTGATAAAAAAGGAGCCGAGAACCTCACTGCTGACCATCTTTCCCGACTGGGAAATCCTCATCAAGGTGTTCTTGAGAAAAAGGAAACAAATGAAACATTTCCTCTCGAGACACTTAATGTGATCTCCTCTCGTGGTGATTCTAGTACCCATGGTTTGCCGACTTTGCAAACTACCATGCGGGGAATTTCATTGTTAAAGGGATGTCGTCCCACCAAAAGAGTAAGTTTTTCAAAGATGTGAATCATTACTTTTGGGACGACCCCTATCTGTTTAAGATCTGTGCGGATCAGGTTATTCGAAGGTGTGTTCATGGCCAAGAAGCCATGGAAATCCTTAAGGCTTGTCATAATGGACCCACCGGGGGACATCATGGCCCGAACTACACCGCTCGAAAAGTTTTTGAATCCGGTTTTTATTGGCCCACCATTTACAAAGACGCCCATGACCTAGTCAAATCTTGTGACTCGTGTCAACGTCAAGGAAAGATAACACAACGGGATGAGATGCCACAAAATGTCATCCAGGTTTGTGAAATCTTTGATGTTTGGGGCATAGACTTTATGGGGCCGTTCCCGTCTTCACGAGGGAACAAGTACATACTCGTGGCCGTTGACTACTTGTCAAAATGGGTCGAAGCAAAAGCTCTCCCAACCAACGATGCCCGAGTAGTTGTAAAGTTTTTGAAATCTCTCTTCTCTAGGTTTGGAACTCCCCGCGCTATCATTAGCGATCGCGGTACTCACTTTTGCAATGAGCAGTTTGCAAAATTCATGCTCAAGTATGGTGTCACTCATCGACTTGCTACCGCTTATCACCCACAAACAAGTGGGCAAGTGGAGGTTTCAAACCGTGGTTTGAAAAGAATTCTTGAAAGAACTGTAGGCGAAAACCTTGCCTCTTGGTCGGACAAGTTAAATGACGCTCTATGGGCTTTTCGCATGGCTTATAAAACACCCATCGGGTGTACTCCTTATAAGCTCATGTATGGAAAAGCGTGTCATCTACCGATCGAGCTCGAGCACAAAGCCTATTGGGCTTTGAAGAATGCTAATTTCGATCTTAAGTCTGCGGGTGATCATAGGAAAGTTCAACTCAATGAACTAAATGAACTTCGTGATCAAGCTTACGAAAACTCTTTAATCTATAAAGAGAAAACAAAAAAGATCCATGACTCCAAAATCAAGAACCGCGTTTTCAATGTTGGTGACCGATTCCTTCTTTTTAACTCTCGATTAAAGATCTTTTCGGGTAAGCTTAGAACCCGCTGGACTGGACCTTTCACCGTTGCCAAAGTTTTTCCTTATGGTACCGTCGAGTTATCTCAAAATGACGGTCCAAATTTTAAAGTAAATGGGCATCGGTTGAAACATTATTTTAGAGGGGACATACCACCCATTGTCCCGGACCTCCAAACTTTCCCCATGGACCAATGAATTCAGGGATCGAGTCAAGCTAGCGACTCGATAAACAAAAACAGTAGCAACAACATGGGTTTTCACCTATGTATCTGATTTCTTTCTACTTTTTAACACCCTAGTGTGGGGGAATGGCCACCCCCTGCAGCTATTTGAGATGTATATACCATAAAAAAAAATGTGTGTTTGTATAAATAAAGTGAAAAATGAAAAATGACGTTCCCACAGTTAGCTTCTAATATTATCTTCGTTCGTTCAAAGATTCAGCATAATAGCCGGGACTTTGAATATTGAGGACAATATTCTATTTTGGCCCACCCAAATTACCAATCCAAATTACCAATCCTGTAATTGGTTTTTTTATTGAATAATTATCGCGCTATCAATATGTAAGATACTTTTTTGGCCCACCCAAATTACCAATCCTGGCTTCGTCAGTGATCAAATGTGAATCTGACTTCTGGGCAGCCGAGGCAAGCCAAGGTTCGTAAACTCTCCTTCTTCAAACGCTGACCCATAACCTTGTACTATCTTCTCTATATTATTTAACGGCCTCATCTGTATTAAAACATGTACATCGAACATTATAATGAAAATATAAAGGCTAGCAAAAGGTTCTTAGCCTCGACATATTAAAGTGCAAGTCGCACTTACTATTGACCTAATTACACTGATACATCAAACATAAAGGCTAGCAAGAAGTGCCATGAAAAGGAAGAGCAAAAAAGCCAGACTTACACAGGTCAAAATAGGTTTGTGTTAAAACATGGTTGATGAGTGTGTAAATACTCATCATTTTTAGTCAAATATGAACTGCAAAACGATTAAAAACACTCAAAAACGCACCAGAATACGAAGAAAATCCCAAAGATCGTGTTTTATATGTTTCTGATGCAAAACGAGTGAAAACAAATGAAAAACGAACAAAATTTGCATAATTGGCAGTTTCAGTCCCCCAACTTTCAAAATTTGACAAAACTAGTCCCTGAGCATTTATTTCAAAGAAAAGTCAACCCTTGCTCTTTAAAAGTCAAATGATAACACAAGTGATCTTTGGGTAAAAAGATTTGGAAAATTACACAATTGGTCCCTGTACTTTTCAAATTTGGCAAAATCAGTCCCTGGAATTTTAAAATTGGAAAATAATCAAACAAGGACTTATGGAATTACAATATGGCATGAATGGTCCTTGTGATATCTTTGGGAAGTTTGCATTTTTAGGTCCTTAATTTTCGGGGAATTACAAAATTGGTCCTTGTGTTATTATTGCTACAAACCAAACGGATCATTGATTAAACTACCAGCCCACTTCCAAATTCATATACAAACAACCACTAACTTTAACCCAACCAAGCCCACACCACACCTCCTTGGCCCAAGTATACCACAGCCCATCCAAACGTTTTATTATTAAACGTATCCTTGACCGGTCAAACAAATACCACCACGCCTTTCATCTATCCCCCCCCCCTGTGACCTACTTCCCTCCAATACCCCCATCACCATCTTCCCATCACCCTCAACCCTTGTCTTCTCCACTCCATTACCCAATCCCACTACAACCCCCCTCACACTCACAATTGCATACCTACCACATGCCAGGTCACCTATCCACTCGTATGTTGTTTGGCGCCAAAAGTAATTCAAAGGCTTGGATGAAGTTTCAATGTAATTGATGGCTGGGATTGAATGTCAAGGCTGAAAAAGATGGTGTGGATGTCCTAAAATCAGAGGATGAAGCACAAGAATGCAAATGTGTACCTACCACATTCTTAGTATAAATAGGATCATTGTAAAGCCTCAATGGCATCCCATCTTTATCTTGTATCTTTTCTGTTTAATTAAGCTCAGTTAACTTTTGTTAGTGCAAATTTTTAAGTTTAATGAAAAGTCTCTTTCAGTTTTATTCCAATTCGCATTTTTATTCAAAATCTTGAGTTCTTGTTATTACTTTCTAGTATTGCTTAAGTTATCTCAGAATTACAGTTTAAGGTTGTTAAAACTATTTCAAATGAAGTAAAACAGAATTCAGAAAAGAAAAGAAAGAAAGAAAATTTCAGAAAAAAAAAGAAAAGAAAATATAAAAAAAAGGGAATGAAGAAGAAGCAAGCAGGAGCAGTTATGGTTATGGAGATTGGTTTAGAGTCCCATGGGGGACAATAGTTGGTTCTTTTGGTCCTTTTGATCTCAGTTCACTAATACTTTGGATGTCAAGTAAGATTTTGTTCCATGTTTCACTATATCAATTGTAAAGTGTTATTTGTTATCATTATTCAATCCTGCTTATTCAGGCTCAATTTAGCTTAGTATAACATCATTAGTGAAGTTTAGGTGTTAATGTTATTGTAACAATTCGCAATTTCAGGTTAATTACTATTCCCGGAAAATTCACTATTCACAATTACTATTCATTTTTCCCGAAACTTTCCCGAAAGTTGATTTTTATTTGATATTCTCAAGTGATAAATCATTTCCAGGGCAAATTAAATGTTTGACATTCGTCAGATCATTTTCGTGAAAGTTATTAAGGAATTACACGTTTTAGGGTAAAACGTCATTCAGAAATTCTACGTACAACGAAACTCGACCGCGTTAAGTGACCTCGCATCAGAAATATGTTTGACACACTCATAATTTATTTGAGAATTAATCGTGACTGAGAAAAACATGACCAAAGACTTCCCAGCAGGTCACCCATGTCGGTACTACTCTCACATAAGCACGCTTAACCGAATGGGCGATTAACCGTTAGACCACGAAACGAGTTTCTAAGACGTTTTGAGTTTTCAAACTTATTAGAAAAAGTCAACATATTTTTCCCTCCTCCATTGACCAAAAATCATCCCTTGATGTTATAAGTCATTCCTTGATTTTTAGGCTTACGGTTTGATGTCTAAAAGACATTTAATACCAACCGACACTAGACTGAGCCCAGTCTAGATATTATAAGTCATTTTAAATCATTTTTATCACATTAGAAAAGTAACATTTTACTTTTCTCAATGTAACGCAATATTCGTACGTTTTACGTATTACGCGTTTTAGACCCGTGTTTCCAGCTTTTAGCAGGGTTTTACACCCAAATGGAACCTACCACTCATTTTATATTTTATTATGGAACATATGGACATGTTTATCAAAACTTTCAAGTTCCATAATTTTACGATACCCGGTTTTACGTTTTGAGGCTTAATCATTTACGATTGGCAATTCCCGGAGTCAAGTTTCATCCTAATACTTAGGATAATACCATGCCAAGTCAAACCTTCCTCCCCAAGCTTGTGAACCGCCATAGGGGGGGGGGAGTCATCCCATAGGTGGCATAATCTCATGCTTAGAGCCATTAGATGTGAACATGTGTTAACCTTGGCCTCCAAGGGTTGACTAGTCAAGGAAAGTAACCTCCTCAAAGGCATATAAAGCCCTCCCCTTGCTCCTTGTTGCCGTCCACTTCCACACACACAAACACTCTCATCTTTGCTTGATTTCCTTCTAGTTTCATGCAAGATTCAAGAGCTACAACAACACATAAACTCTAGTTAGGTTTTCATTCATCAAACACTTCCATAACCTCATATACTTGGTGATTTCTCTTGAGTTTGAATCCACTCAAGTCACCTCAACCTTCATCATCCATCTTTCAAGATTACAAGGGTAGAAAGATTGCATGAAGTGAAATGGGTTGAAGCAAGTCTATCAAAGTCCTTTTCCTTACATGTTAACTTCCTTTCATCTTTGAAAGCCAAAAGTTGTGAGCCAAACCCTAACTTGATTCTTGTTAAATAATCATGTTCATGTTATTTACATGTTATTCTTGCTATATTATGTCTTGTAGTTATGTCCATGATGTATAAAAGTGAGCAAAACAAGTTATTGTTATTGATTGACAAGATAAGTTACTAAAACAAGTAAACTAGTGACTTTCTTGGTAAGACCTGATCAAAATGGTAAAAATTATGATATTGGATCATTACATATTACAGTAGAGGACTTAACAAGGAAACCATAGCAATTTGAACCACCCAAAACGAGTATACGAGTCAAAAGTTACGCCCATTTGAAGTTACCAAAACTTTTCGGCAAACTGCCAAATACCATTCTGATCAAATTTGGGTTTTGAAAGTCCCACTTCTGGTCCGATTCATCAAAAAGTTAAAACACGAAAGTTGTCCGGAACGCCGTTTTCGTTCAGGGATAAAGAAGCTCGAGACCTAAAAACACTTTCCGAGTGATAAAATTCTTCAAATTCTAAACAGCCCATTTTTAGGCGAAAGTCACAAGATTATGGTTATATTTTGAAAGGAACAAGAGGTCTTGTGACCTATAATCAAGACCACAACCATGGCTAGAGCCAAGGTTATGTCTCATGACCTTGAAACAAGGACTAAAGGTCATGGCTAGGCCATGACGAAATGATCATACCAACTTTCATAGGCGTAAACATGAAACAAAGAGTTGACGAGAACTTGAACAAGCAATTTGGATCTACTTCACTTAAAAGGGAACCATGAGATATTACCAAGAGAAAATGGTCATTCAAGACTTATGAAACTACCCCTAATAACAATCTTCATGTACAAATAAACTTTCCTAAGTTTATTCAAATATCGGACATGTAACTTTTCGGATCAAAAGTTATATCTATATATTTTATCAACTACTACAATAGTAGGGAGCCTCATGTGAGGAGTTCATTATGTAAGCCGTCGAGATGAGTTGTGGATTTACGAGTTAAAGTGTCCTGGCTCCTCGAACGCTTACTAACATGACTTCTGAATTATGTCGGCCCGAACGGTAGTAAACGATATACAAAACATACATGTTTCATGAATCTTTTCTTTCAAGGACTTACAATATACATCATACCACATCATGGACTATAATGCAAGATATATATATATATAGGCACTCCGTTATATTCTTTACTCCGATCCTAAGTCGCGACATTCTATTATAGGTTGCTCGTAGAAACCTTCACGATTCGACCGTTACATTCATTACTTGCTATCTTACTTAAGGTGAGTTCATAGCCCCACTTTACATTACTTCATTGTTTTACAAACCCTTGGGGGGAATACATGCTATTTTTAACCGAGCACAATGTTTTTTTTTTAAATTGTATGCTTGCCTGATTGTTTTATTATCACTAAGTACCATCCTTGCCAAACCGAGATCCCATATTATGAACCATTTAATCACTTGCGAGGGTTACTTGCAAGTGAGCGCGAATATTGTGAATAGGCCTATTGGGATTGACGAATCCTATTTGTATTGACTAAGTTCAAACAAATGCATTAATATTTGAGACATTAGGTATGACGGCAAAGTACCTACCGGGATAACTCCGCCGATTGATATTGGTACCCGTTAACGTTTTGGTGTCATAAGCTTAGTATTTGATAATAACTGTTCCGGGCGTGTAACAACGTGGCCCATATTTGTTTTCCAAACATTGGTGTGAGTCTATAGCTCACATTACCAACATATTGTGTTCAAACATTAAACAAACTCTATGAATATCACTCAACCTTTGTGTTGACCTCTCAAGCATGTATTTCAGGTTCATGACGATCAAGGATGGCACGGAAGGACACGGATACTCAAGAGGGCTATAAATTTTATTATCATTCAAAACTCAATTAAATTGTAAACATGGAACCATCTGGGACCTCATATTGTAATCTCTGATATTTATATAATTTGAATGATAAATCTTTTAAAACGACTCAATTGGAGTTCGTTTTCTATTATTGTGACTATTGTGCCGTCAAGTAACACCCAGTTCGAATTCCGCTGCATCCATGAATTGGGGGTGTTACAGATTGGTACCAGAGCCATGGTTATAGAGAAACGGGTCTAAGTGAGACCTAAACTATAACTACAATTACAAGCAAAAACATTTTATAGCCTTCCGCTCTCCGTGTCTTCCATCCTCCAGACGATTATGGACTTAGTAAGCATGTTATGCTACACAAACATATTAGTATATTCATATATATACCCCTTTTGAGCATTTCCCCGTAGATATTTTATGCTACACAAACATAATTGCATATTAATATATGTACCCTAAACATAATTGAGCATTTCCCCGTAAGCATTTTATGCTACATGAACACATATAAGTATATTGATATATACACACTAAGCATTTTATGCTACATGAACACATATAAGTATATTGATATATACACACTAAGCATTTTATGCTACATGAACACATATAAGTATATTGATATATACACACTAGGCATTTTATGCTACATGAACATATTAGTATATTGATATATAAACTCGGTTTATTTTCAATCATTTATCTAAACAATGGACTAAACATATATGTGTATGCCTATTCTAAGGCATTTCGGCACAGCCACACTCTCCCAATCATGTTCCTACTCCAACATTATATGTCCAAGACATTGTAACTGATTACAATGGTCTTTCCTATTTTTCAAGACATTGTGAGATACAATGGTCTCATTCATTTTCCAAGACATTGTGAGATACAATGGTCTCATTCATTTTCCAAGACATTGTGAGATACAATGGTCTCATTCATTTTTCAAGACATTGTGAGATACAATGGTCTCATTCACTTTTCAAGACATTGTGAGATACAATGGTCTCATTCATTTTCCAAGACATTGTGAGATACAATGGTCTCATTCATTTTCCAAGACATTGTGAGATACAATGGTCTCATTCATTTTTCAAGACATTGTGAGATACAATGGCCTCATTCATTTTCCAAGACATTGTGAGATACAATGGTCTCATTCATTTTCCAAGACATTGTATGATACAATGGTCTTAATCATTTCTCAAATGTTTTGAGTCACACAATGACCTAACCTACTTCCCAGACATTGTGAATTGCACAATGGTCTAACCTACTTCTGAGACATTGTGTTTTGTGCAAATGGTCTCTAGAATTATTCCATCACATCATCAATATCATTTCTTATGATATCAAAAACCCGTCACAATCTATCGATTTCAAAACAAGAAATATGAGATTTCTAAAGGACAAACTAATCCATCATCGACAAAAGCTGAACTTTCTCTACATTCATCAAAGTTTTCTTATGAAACCTTCATTATTAAAAGTTCGTGATCCTGGCCAAGTATGTTCTATTTTAGAACTACTTAAAACTTCCTTTCCATACGTACCTGCCCTTACTATCTTCTATGCAATGGAATATGAAAACATACGTTACAAGTCTTGTATGGATGGGACTTGCAACTTAAGGGTTGACATCGCCTTTGTTTAGTGGACAGTTTCCCGAAAGCAACGGACATATCAAAAGTATACCTAGTTTAGGTATTTGAAAATTTTATCGAACCTTGGCTAAATATAGACTAGTCACCTATATTTAACCTAGGGACAGTGGAATATAGTCTGACTAACTATATTCGACTTAGAATTTTCAAATACTGAGAATAGTTGTACTAGGGTTATGTTTAGGTTGATTTCCTACATGAAATCGATAAACCACCAGAATACATTAAAACAATCTAGAGACACGATAATGTCTTACCACTCAGCGAAATCTTAACACCTTATTTGTGTTACCTAATTTCATTCTTGAAATTTTTCATTTATGAGATAATCCGAACTACTATCTTGGGATAGTTATCAATTATTCTCTTCATCCTGTAGAAGTACTATCCTGTTTAGGTCCTAAGGATACCATTCCATCATAAACTTTTAAAATCTCTTAAGATTTTTAAAGCAAACTCAACATCTATACCTAAGAGTATTAATGTCAAGCATGCACTACACACTTTTGTTCATCAACATATCATAACATTATCTTCACAACCGTTGGAACCACAAGCTCATTAACAGATCTTGATGCACTTTTAAAGCTCAAATCATCCTTAGTTACACCACAAGTACCCTCATCAGCTTTACAAGTTTGAATATTCATCTTGTACTTTTGGAACACCAGTATCATCTCGTAATACACTACCTTGTAACTCACCGGCTAAGTATGAATGTTGTGTCGGGAATTCTTGAGTAGGATGATTTATAATGTCCTTATTTGAATGGATTGGGATGCCTTTTCATTTAAATAAAGAAATTATAAATCATCGAACCATACGTTTATATTCCTTTAGTTACATTGTTTGGGATGCCTCTCTATGTAAATAAAGAATTATAAACAAGTGGGCTTATTTATATCCGAAATAACATAAGTATGAAGTCAACCTACATTACATTGCTCAGGTATGGCATAATACCTACATTACATTGCTCGGGTATGGCTTGATACCTACATTACATTGCTCGGATATGGCATGAAACCTACATTACATTGCTCGGGTATGGCATGATACCTACATTATATTCGCCACAAGAAATCCTATCTTTTCACCGACATCGCTTCAAACCATGACATAAACACTAGGTACAACAACAGATTACCTACTATGCTATGATTGCAACTACTATCCCAATTTCCATTGATATTCCACTACTATATCAATTTCCATTTATTGGATTCCTATGTAAATTGCTATTGTTGTTCAACTGTTATATCAATTGCTATTGATACTTGACAACTATATCAATTTCCATTTTGATATTTAACTATATCAATTTCTGTACAACTACTATATCAATTTCTATTAATAATCGACTGCTATATCAATTTTCTTTGATATTCGACTATTATATGGATCTCTACTGATATTCAACCATGTTATCAATCTCTATTGACACACCATATTCTGAGACAAATCAAACTACATCACTAGTAATTCCAGACTTTGGTCCTCATAAGTAACCACACATCTTTATCGACACCACTCCAACATATGACACACATAGAACTTCGGGACGAAGTTCCCCGTAAGGGGTAGAGACTGTAACAATTCACAATTTCAGGTTAATTACTATTCCCGGAAAATTCACTATTCACAATTACTATTCATTTTTCCCGAAACTTTCCCGAAAGTTGATTTTTATTTGATATTCTCAAGTGATAAATCATTTCCAGGGCAAATTAAATGTTTGACATTCGTCAGATCATTTTCGTGAAAGTTATTAAGGAATTACACGTTTTAGGGTAAAACGTCATTCAGAAATTCTACGTACAACGAAACTCGACCGCGTTAAGTGACCTCGCATCAGAAAAATGTTTGACACACTCATGATTTATTTGAGAATTAATCGTGACTGAGAAAAACATGACCAAAGACTTCCCAGCAGGTCACCCATGTCGGTACTACTCTCACATAAGCACGCTTAACCGAATGGGCGATTAACCGTTAGACCACGAAACGAGTTTCTAAGACGTTTTGAGTTTTCAAACTTATTAGAAAAAGTCAACATATTTTTCCCTCCTCCATTGACCAAAAATCATCCCTTGATGTTACAAGTCATTCCTTGATTTTTAGGCTTACGGTTTGATGTCTAAAAGACATTTAATACCAACCGACACTAGACTGAGCCCAGTCTAGACATTATAAGTCATTTTAAATCATTTTTATCACATTAGAAAAGTAACATTTTACTTTTCTCAATGTTACGCAATATTCGTACGTTTTACGTATTACGCGTTTTAGACCCGTGTTTCCAGCTTTTAGCAGGGTTTTACACCCAAATGGAACCTACCACTCATTTTATATTTTATTATGGAACATATGGACATGTTTATCAAAACTTTCAAGTTCCATAATTTTACGATACCCGGTTTTACGTTTTGAGGCTTAATCATTTACGATTGGCAATTCCCGGAGTCAAGTTTCATCCTAATACTTAGGATAATACCATGCCAAGTCAAACCTTCCTCCCCAAGCTTGTGAACCGCCATGGGGGGGGGAGTCATCCCATAGGTGGCATAATCTCATGCTTAGAGCCATTAGATGTGAACATGTGTTAACCTTGGCCTCCAAGGGTTGACTAGTCAAGGAAAGTAACCTCCTCAAAGGCATATAAAGCCCTCCCCTTGCTCCTTGTTGCCGTCCACTTCCACACACACAAACACTCTCATCTTTGCTTGATTTCCTTCTAGTTTCATGCAAGATTCAAGAGCTACAACAACACATAAACTCTAGTTAGGTTTTCATTCATCAAACACTTCCATAACCTCATATACTTGGTGATTTCTCTTGAGTTTGAATCCACTCAAGTCACCTCAACCTTCATCATCCATCTTTCAAGATTACAAGGGTAGAAAGATTGCATGAAGTGAAATGGGTTGAAGCAAGTCTATCAAAGTCCTTTTCCTTACATGTTAACTTCCTTTCATCTTTGAAAGCCAAAAGTTGTGAGCCAAACCCTAACTTGATTCTTGTTAAATAATCATGTTCATGTTATTTACATGTTATTCTTGCTATATTATGTCTTGTAGTTATGTCCATGATGTATAAAAGTGAGCAAAACAAGTTATTGTTATTGATTGACAAGATAAGTTACTAAAACAAGTAAACTAGTGACTTTCTTGGTAAGACCTGATCAAAATGGTAAAAATTATGATATTGGATCATTACATATTACAGTAGAGGACTTAACAAGGAAACCATAGCAATTTGAACCACCCAAAACGAGTATACGAGTCAAAAGTTACGCCCATTTGAAGTTACCAAAACTTTTCGGCAAACTGCCAAATACCATTCTGATCAAATTTGGGTTTTGAAAGTCCCACTTCTGGTCCGATTCATCAAAAAGTTAAAACACTAAAGTTGTCCGGAACGCCGTTTTCGTTCAGGAACAAAGAAGCTCGAGACCTAAAAACACTTTCCGAGTGATAAAATTCTTCAAATTCTAAACAGCCCATTTTTAGGCGAAAGTCACAAGATTATGGTTATATTTTGAAAGGAACAAGAGGTCTTGTGACCTATAATCAAGACCACAACCATGGCTAGAGCCAAGGTTGTGTCTCATGACCTTGAAACAAGGACTAAAGGTCATGGCTAGGCCATGACGAAATGACCATACCAACTTTCATAGGCGTAAACATGAAACAAAGAGTTGACGAGAACTTGAACAAGCAATTTGGATCTACTTCACTTAAAAGGGAACCATGAGATATTACCAAGAGAAAATGGTCATTCAAGACTTATGAAACTACCCCTAATAACAATCTTCATGTACAAATAAACTTTCCTAAGTTTATTCAAATATCGGACATGTAACTTTTCGGATCAAAAGTTATATCTATATATTTTATCAACTACTACAATAGTAGGGAGCCTCATGTGAGGAGTTCATTATGTAAGCCGTCGAGATGAGTTGTGGATTTACGAGTTAAAGTGTCCTGGCTCCTCGAACGCTTACTAACATGACTTCTGAATTATGTCGGCCCGAACGGTAGTAAACGATATACAAAACATACATGTTTCATGAATCTTTTCTTTCAAGGACTTACAATATACATCATACCACATCATGGACTATAATGCAAGATATATATATAGGCACTCCGTTATATTCTTTACTCCGATCCTAAGTCGCGACATTCTATTATAGGTTGCTCGTAGAAACCTTCACGATTCGACCGTTACATTCATTACTTGCTATCTTACTTAAGGTGAGTTCATAGCCCCACTTTACATTACTTCATTGTTTTACAAACCCTTGGGGGGAATACATGCTATTTTTAACCGAGCACAATGTTTTTTTTTTAAATTGTATGCTTGCCTGATTGTTTTATTATCACTAAGTACCATCCTTGCCAAACCGAGATCCCATATTATGAACCATTTAATCACTTGCGAGGGTTACTTGCAAGTGAGCGCGAATATTGTGAATAGGCCTATTGGGATTGACGAATCCTATTTGTATTGACTAAGTTCAAACAAATGCATTAATATTTGAGACATTAGGTATGACGGCAAAGTACCTACCGGGATAACTCCGCCGATTGATATTGGTACCCGTTAACGTTTTGGTGTCATAAGCTTAGTATTTGATAATAACTGTTCCGGGCGTGTAACAACGTGGCCCATATTTGTTTTCCAAACATTGGTGTGAGTCTATAGCTCACATTACCAACATATTGTGTTCAAACATTAAACAAACTCTATGAATATCACTCAACCTTTGTGTTGACCTCTCAAGCATGTATTTCAGGTTCATGACGATCAAGGATGGCACGGAAGGACACGGATACTCAAGAGGGCTATAAATTTTATTATCATTCAAAAATCATTTAAATTGTAAACATGGAACCATCTGGGACCTCATATTGTAATCTCTGATATTTATATAATTTGAATGATAAATCTTTTAAAACGACTCAATTGGAGTTCGTTTTCTGTTATTGTGACTATTGTGCCGTCAATTAACACCCAGTTCGAATTCCGCTGCATCCATGAATTGGGGGTGTTACAGTTATCATTTGCGCCCTTGGGACTTTTTTATTATAACCTTGCAACCAATCTCTTTTAAATAGGTTTTAGACTGTTTTGCTTATTTGGCTTGTAATCTGCTTATTTCAGCTTATTCAAATTAGTTTTTCCAAAGCTTTTATTTTTCTTAAATCTGTTTTAAGTTAATTGATTTTCTAAAAAAGTTCCAGAATTATTTAGTTAGGTTTAATATTTATTTCAATTTAATTTAGCTAAATTAGTGATTAATTCGTAATAATTAGAGTTTTTATTGAAAAATTAATTTTCTTTTTTCTAAAAATTACTTTTGTCATTTAGTGCGTTAGAAAATTAGTTGCATACCCGTAGGACGTTTAGAGCTCAAATTTCACGTTTTATTTTGTACGTTGACGTTTATTTTTAAATAAACGTCACATTTTTAAATTAGGTTACGTTTTAGGAATCTCGATACCTAATTATGTTTTCCCGTAGTGATTTAGGTTTTTTCTAGTTTATTAGTTGCCTTAGGTTAATTTATTTTCACCTTCGTTCGTAAATTTTCAATTTTGTTAATTTAACGTAACACCAAATAACCTTTCCAATCATACAAGATTTTAATCCCAATCTCATTCGAAGCTTTCCATTCACACCTCGTTGGGGTACGACCCAGAAAATCACTTCCTGGTCTCACAATTTGAATATCACTTTCACAAGTTTTGCGAGGTAATCGTTTTCCTAAACGGTTTACTCGTATTACTTCACGTCTAGTTTTCTCACGATAACTTAGACTTCACGTTTGTTGATATTTTGATAATTGTTGTTTGCACACACCAAAACACAACGAATCAATGGTCTTGTTTGGGTTGAAATGAACTGGGATGGCTTGGTCCACATACATTTTTTTGTCGATATTGTATAATGTGAAATGCAAGATATTCGACTGTTTCGGGAGTTAGAGGCCCCTGCAAGCATAAAGATATGTTCATATGTTTAGTGTCACGTAAAGGACAAAAAACAGGCGCAAATTAAATGTTTTGAGCTTATTATGTGTTTGAAGCCGATAAAGCTGAACCACCTTTACGTCAAACTCAAACCACTTATGAAAAGTAGATTTTTAGTATTCAAATTAAAAAATATTGAAGGAGAAAGGTTAGGAAGGCGTACATGATGGTGAAAATGAGATGTCAACTTGGTGGTTGCACTAAAGATTTGTGTCCACAATGTACATGTACGTGCCTGAGCTCGTATCAATGCTTGCAAACGGAGCATCATCTCAGCAATTTGTTTCTTTACAAATATGACCTCTCACCATAGCCTGCGACTTAACCAAATTCTTTCAATGCCCTCAATTCTCTCCTTGCCTTCAAATGGCCCAAGTTTGCACCCTGAATTTGGTCCAGACCTGGTTCCCATTATCAAAAGTCACCAAAACCAATCAGGGGACCAAAATAACAATTCAGTTTTGGTCAAACCATTTTTTAAAGTTTGGTAATGTTTAGTGAGAATGCTCCCTAACCAAATGGTTTAAGCCCTTTCTAGAACATTGGTGAGTGCTTATTCACTCACTAATTTATGGCCAAATACCGGACCCAAAAGACCAAAAACTAACTAATTATGCCAAATTTGTATTGTTTTTGTGTTTGTGATGTGCAGGTACGGATATTATACAAAATGACGAAAAATCACGAGAAAACAACGAAACCGAGCACGAGAGTGGAAGACGGTCAATTAGTCAAAGCTGTGATCTAAAAAGTCAACCCTACACTTTCATCAAATGCCATAAGTAGCCCTTGGATTAATTTTGCAAAGTTGGCAGAAATTGCCCCTGGATTTTAGCATAATTCATAATTGGTCCTTGTAATGTCAAAGCTGAAATTATAATGACATGCTTGGTCCAATAATATTCACAAGTCCAAATCCATTTCACAAATAACAATCCAAGCCCAATCACCACTTATATCCAGCCCATACCCATCTCAGTCAAATTTTATATTAAAAAGGGTCAATGGTCATAAAAATAAAAATAACACACACGTTCCCTTTCCCTCTTTTTACCACAAACCCATAATTCCCAATTCCCATGAACCCTAACTCACACCATAATCCAAATTGGTTCGAACCACTTTAATTGATCATGATTAAACCAATGATTAGCACTTCTAGAAGCAATCATCACGTGACAGAGGCATGTCAGAGAGACTATTAGTGATACGAAGAGGACACTTGGCAGGGTATAATTTGTGGAAACACATCATTCTTTGGGCATTGGATTCGGCTTCTAGAAACTCTGACAAGGACAGAGAATTGGCACACGATTGGGGACAGATGTCAGAATAAGATTGGATAGGCCACGCATCCATTTCTGATCCAAGGGTATGTATTCGATCTAAGAAGCACAATTATGATCTGAGGGCCAATATAGGTTTTGAAGAAACACAAAGTTGCAAGGATTGCAAGCATGGCATTTGAACCCCTCACCCTTCACTCCTCCTATAAATAGGTCTCTATTTCAGCTCATTAGAGTGTAGGTTTTTAGTGTAATAAAACTCTGTCAAAATGTATTCAGCTTATGTAATTTAGTTTAGTGATTGTAACTTTTCTTTTGAATTTTAATAAAAGTTTTATTTCCTTTAATATCAGCTTATATTTCATCTTATTATAGCTTATTCTGTTTTCAATTCCTACATATTCTGTTTATCTTAGTTAATTCAGCTTAATTCTCATTCTTACTTATATCTTATCTTATAAAACATTTGCATAAAAATAAAAATAAAAAAAATCAGAAAAACAAAAAAAAAATTAAAAAATAATGTCATAATTACTATTACAGCTTATCATAGAGCTTATTTTTCAGTTTTATTATATTTCACTTTAGCTTGTTAGCTATTAGTGAAATGATTTGAGTCTGAGTTAGTAATAGTCAAGATCAGAAGCTGATTTTACTAGTTGCTGTGGAGGTTTGGATAAGTGATGAGTGTCTAAATACTCATCATTTTATACCAATCTGAACTGCCAAAACATACAAAAACACTCAAATATGCATCATAATACTGAAAATATCTTAGAAGTGTGTTTTATATGTTTCAAATGCAAAATAATCAAAAACAGATGAAAAACGTACAAAGTTTGCATAATTGGCAGTTTCAGTCCCTCAAGTTTCAAAAGTTGTCAAATCTAGTCCCTGGTAAATCAAAACATGAAAAATATCATCAAAGGTCCTTAGGGAATCATAAGTTGTCAAGTATAGTCCTTTAAAGTTAAAAATTGCAAAATGACAACTTTAGTCCCTCAAGTTTCAAAAATGTCAAAATTAGTCCTTAAGGTTTTAAAAATGGGAAATTAATAAAATAAACCTTGAACTATTCTTAAATGACAAAATTGGTCCTTATGATAACATTTTGAGAAATTACATCTTCAGTCCCTTAAAAATCCAAATTTACATAAATGGTCCCTAGAGTTTGAAAATTTGGCAGAAAAGGTCCCTGGATATTTTAAATGGAGAAATCACAAATTTGGTCCTTGGTTTATCATATTTGGCAAGTTAAGTCCTTGAATACACATTGGGAGAATTACAATACCAGCCCCTTAACTTTGCTCAAATTACAAAAATGGTCCTTGTTTAATACCTTATACCAACCGGACCCTTTATTCTAAAACCCAAAAAACAAAACTAATCCAATACCTTTACCCAGCCCACCCTTCCTTTTTATCCCTAAGCCCAAAACAAACCAAGGTCCAAAATCCCTTAAATAATAAAACGGGGGTCAAACATTTGACCCTGTGGTTTGACCCGTTGACCCCCATCATCCCCAACCCCCTCGTCACCTGCTTCACCTCCATCCATCATCAACCCTCCCCACTTGCAATCACTTTCCACCTCAATACCCCCTCTGTCACCCCCACAACCAAACCCCTTCCCCTGGTTTTGCACCAGGGGACTCCACGTGTAACACCTACAACCTCCACCACCCTACAACCTGCAACACCTTACACCACCACCCATAAACCACACCTACACTCCAAATTGTCCCCCCTCTCCTTCAATAGTCACATCAAAGCATTTAATGCTTG
This sequence comes from Artemisia argyi, assembly GCA_030686995.1. Taxonomy (NCBI): domain Eukaryota; kingdom Viridiplantae; phylum Streptophyta; class Magnoliopsida; order Asterales; family Asteraceae; genus Artemisia; species Artemisia argyi. The sequence goes on along the minus strand of CM060709.1, from coordinate 42,816,032 downwards.
GAAATTGGCTGCAAGTTACCTATCCCACTTTTGGCGCCATTTTTCATTTAAACGGATGAGATTAATTGAGGCAAATGTAGGGTCAAGATTGAAGTGGGAAATGCTCAGAGTCACACAAGGAACCCTAATTGGAGCTTATAAAAGGAAGAGAAGCAGAGGAGTTCAGTATCTAGTTAGTTTTCAATATTTGTATGTCGAATTAAGTAAGTTTTCAATTTTAGTGTAAACCTAAGCTTTTAAGCAGTGTATTAAGCATCTTTCATGTATTGTAACTCTTTCTGATTAATCAAAGTCAAGTTTCCTTAACTGTATCATCTTATGCAATTTCATCTTAAATTTCCAAAAAGCTATTTAGTTTAATTGTTGTTACTGAGAAATGTATTGGACTTCTAGGATCACTTAAGCTCCTAGATAGCTTATCTAAACTATTAGTAATAACTAAAAGCAGTTTAGAAATAAAAAAAGATCAAAAACACAAAAAGTCAACAAAAGTCAAACTGTCAAGTTCTTGGTGATAAGCAATGGAGCAGGGCAAAATTTGGATGGCCTTGGATTAGTGAATCTGTGGAGATTCCATAGGATTGTTTTTGGTTCATTGGTTTCAAGCAGGAAAGCATTTTGTAAGTCCTAAAAATCTCATATTTGTCTTTTTTACTGTAGCTGTTCTTATTCTTGTGCTTATTCAGTTCTATATGCTTATTTAGTTCTAAGTAGTGATTTGATAACATAAAATTAATATCTTGTTTGATAAGTTCATTGTTTGCTTAAAAATCTTAGTAAAACAGTCAACTAAGTATAATTAGTATTCTTGTGTATCTGTGGTCACTTTCTGTTTCTAAGTGCTTAATTGATCATTTTATATCAGTATAAGAGATTGTGGTTAGGGTTCATAAGCTGTCAAAGCCTTTCACTACTTAAAACCTAAAACAGTCTTGCTAAAAGGTGTGTTTGGATTAAGATAATCCTAGGTGATACAGTGCTTAATTGTTGTTGTTTCTAGTTTATACAAGTCATATAGTGTAACATTAGCTCAGAAAAACAAAAATATTCAAGTCTCATTTGGTTAAAAGTCAAAATCACACTCAATTCATCACCACAGTTAACTGTGGTGGAATTTGAGTCCAAATCTTACCATATCATCACATAAGTTAGTAACCTAGCCTAATTTAACTTAATCTTAGCTTATAACAACTTAATTAGTAAGTAGGATCAATCAGAAGTTCATATAAGTCAATTGTTCATCAAAATCAAAAAGTCAAAAATACCAAGTCTGTCAAATTGGCAAGTTTTTCTTTATGATCTGTAGGACTCATTAGTGATTGGAAATCCAAACCAGTTGTTGAATTGTGTTGTTTGGTAGCTTAAATTCATCTGTTAAAAAGAAAATCCAAGTTTGAAACTCATTTGCTTATTGAAAAGCTCAATCAAAGTTGCCTAGTTGAACAAAAACCTCCCCTGTGTCTCAGACTTAGTACCATTTTCACAAGCTTGGATAATGCTTATTAGTAGGACCCAGCCTTTGAACTTTGGCTTATTTTCAAGCTTTCCAGCTCACCTTTTGAGCTCAAAGCTTATTTTGGATCTCTGACCAACCTTGTGGACTCTACAAGCCTTGGAACACACTTGCAGGGAAAGGGTGCTACCCTGCTACACAGACCATCATCTCACCACCACCACTTTTGTGGTTGATTGTGGCTACACCAGTGGGTCCCATACCCCAAATCTTGGTTCTTACAACCCCCTCCTACCAGGCTTTCAAAGTTGACCCATTGTTTGACCTAGTGATCAGTGGACCCCACCTAAATCACCCTCATAAGTCTGTCCCATTTCTGACCCAGAAACCAAATAAGCAGTTGCTTATTTTAGCTTTTTAGCTTATCCCATGAGCTTATCTCATCAAATCTAGTTTAAATAAGTTCAACTAACTTAGGTGAATCTGATTTAACCAGTGTGGACCCCACATAACCTCAACTTAGCTTATTTCTTCACGTGGTCAACTCTAGTCAACTATATAAGCAAATAAGCACTCTCAGTGCTTATTCTGAGGTTCCAAAGTAGTTGTCTTTGTAAAAGTTTCTTATTTTAAGTATTTTAATAGTTTTATAAAAGAAAAACCAGAAAAAGCCAAATTTAATTATAGTGATAGCTTCTATTTAATAGAAATTATCTATTTAATTTTCATTTCAGCTTATTAATAAGCACTTTTCCAATTTTATAATTTTATTAATTTCCCAGATACCTTTAAGTAGTTAAAATAATTTTCTTAAATTTTTCCTAAGCAGTTTACTATTTATTAGATTTAAAAGTTGTTTAAAGAATTAAATAAGTAATATTAGTAATTAAATAGTTTTCTTTAATTTTAATTAACAACAGTAGAATTTTATATTTTTCCTAAGTTTTATAAAGTAGTTAAGACTTTTAGAAAATAGTTTCATAATTTCCACTGTCCATTTTCTAATTTTTCTATTTAATTTAACTAAATTAGATTTAAATTAATTAATAAGTAATTAATTAGTCAATTAGCTTAAATATAATTTTTAGCAATTTTTTATAATTTTGTAGGATTCCTGTGATGGTTAAGTAATTTTAAAAAAATTTCCATAATTTTCTAAGGTAATTTAGTATTAATAGTAATTTAAAATATTTTAATTAGTTTAATTAAATTAAATAGTTTTTAATTAATTGAAAACTCATAAAAAGACAAAAATATTTATTTTCATTTTTTTATACTTTCTTCAAGTTCTAATTAAGGTTTAGAAATTATTTTTACAAGTTTTTAGTTTAATTTGTAGTATTTATAATTTTTAGTTAATTTAACTTAAGTTTAATTTACTTATTAAATAGTTTTAATTAATTAAATAATATTTAAATATTAAAATAATCAATTTTATAACTTCATTTTCACTTTAAATTTTCTTTTAATTTTAAGTTTTAAAAAGTTTCGATTATACCCCCTATAGTTTGTACTTTGTTTAAACCCACTTGTCTCTGTTTGTTATCTGATTTTCTTATTTGTGCTTTTGTGTGTAATTCTGTTATTGTTACTGTCCTCAGTACCACTCATTCTCCTAATCGTTCCAAAATACAATTTCAATCTCATTGGGACTTAACGACCCAGGAATTTCTCTGTACTTCCACGGATTTTAACACTTGACTTTTTCTCCAAGGTGGGCCTATCAGCTGCACACGGTTGACTGGTTGATTTGGGAGGAGTCAATAAGCTAATACAGAAGAGGTGAAATCAGCCTATCTTAGAGATAGGCCTCTGTGAATCCCCTTTGTTCTAGCTGAGGGGAAATTCATTGGTAAACCTCATTTGTATTCCTTTATTAGTTAGATCTGATTTTATATTTGAGATTAAGTTTAAGAGTACTGTTTCATTAGATCTATTTTGCTGGTTCAATAGTTATTTGAGTAGATTTAGATTTTATTTGAATATTTGGTTGCATAATTTGATATTTCTGAGTTTGCATAGCTGATTGAATATCTGAGTTACTTAATTGATCATAGTATTTTCTGATTGTGGATTTGAGTTGGGTTTTTTTTTCACTGCTTGATCTCTAAATCTGTGTAGCTTGTTACATGATCTGTGCATTGTTGCATCTGTCATATAAGTGGAATTGTGATGCTGAGTTTCTGTGGGATTTAGTTGTGACTGATTGTTGTTATAGCTTCTGTTTGAGATTTGTAAGCTTTTAAGATCAGTTGATAGAGATTTGTTGTGTGTGACATAGAGTTGTAGTGCATTCAGTGGTTATATAGGTTGTTTGGCATTAGGTTGTAAGCTGTGTTAGCTTGTGTTTCACTAGGTAGTGATTGGATAGATAAAATACATAGAGCATTTTTATCATCACTATTGCATAATATCAATAGATTGCTAGTTAAATAGTCATATTCACTTAGCATCTCATCGCTTCTTGCTGTTTAAATAATCTGATTTTGCAAACTTGTTCCCTTGATGTATTTTGTGTTTCTGTTTCAGACTTTTATGTTTAAACATGCTCAAATAACATTCAGAGATAGATTTAGGCATTTGAAATCAAGTTTGGTCAAAATTAGTTTGATTACACAAAAGTCAGCATATGCTAATCAGACTGCAGTCCATTGTGAGTTAAGTTTGCTGAATTTGAGTCTAATTTGAACTCAATTGATCATTTTGTGATAGGGCTTTTGCTGTTTTGATAAAATTTAGTTGTTGAGCTTTCCAAATCAGCTTTTATTTTTGAAATTGGTCAAGTATTAAAGATTTTATAAGCCTTTGATTAGAGCTGTTTGAAACCTGAAGAATTTCTTGGGCTGTTTGCTAAAATAGAATTGCAGTTGAGAATCTGAGTTTAAATCAGTGTTTTGTGCTAATATTTGAGCTTAGTTTGAGTAGTTTGAATATTTAGTAGTATTGCTTGACTTCTGATTCAGCTTAAGCTTATTCTGATTTCATCTGTGAGCTTTATTATAGCTTATTGCTTTTGAATTGAGCATCTGTTGATAATCTGAGTTTCAATTTCATCATTTCTTGCATTCATTGAGTATAATACATATATTTTAGTCTGTGTTTTTAGTTTCAATAAGATTTTATCACAAGTGCTTATAAGCACTTGTGATAAGCAGTTTTTTCCAAAATAAGCAGTTTCCCTTTTCATTTTTACTTCAAATTTTTATTTTAAGTTCTTTTTTTTATTTTAGAATTTCTGGAATTTTTCCAGATTTTTCCAACCCTTTTTACTATTTTTCTTATTTTATTTTGATTTTTATTCAATTTTTAAATAGTTTTAAATAGCAAAAATCCATAAAAAATCAGAAAAAGCTTTGAAAAATACAAAAACATTTTTAGAAATTCTTTTATAATATTTTAGAATTTATAGAATAAAATTTTTATTTTTCCACTTTATTTTTCTATTTTTCTTTATTTTTAATTCATTTTTAATTCCTAAAATAGAAAATAAATAAAAACTCAAAAAAATATTTGTCTTATTCTTAAAATCCTTTTTATTAGTTTAAGATTTTTAGAAAATATTTTCAAGTTCGTAGGATCATTTTTTGATATACGTTACGTTTAAAATTTTGCGGTTGCATTTCCGTTTTCGCGTTTTTCACTTTGGTGCATTGTTAGCTTGTACTCTTTGCATATTTCATAGTTATTAGTGATTACTTGAACTATTTGATTGCTATTTTCACTTTCTCACTTTTCAATTCACGATTTCACGAATCGATATTCTCGATTCCATTCGCCTTCGTTGGGAAACGACTCGGGTGATCCGTATTTTACGCGGATCACTTCGATACTATACTATATATATATATATATTATATAATTGGTTTTCACATGAATCAATTTTTGGCGCCACTGCCGGGGAAGGTCGAAGTGAGTTTTTGAATATCGTTTTGAAAAATCGTGTTTTGATAAGCCTTCCTCTACTTTGTATATATATCTCTATTAAAATTGAAAAGTTCAAAACACTTTTCCTAAAGTGTTTACAAAAATACCAAAAAAAATAATAAAAGTCGCAGCCTCGACTCGACCGAAAGGAAGGGCGTTGTAAACCAAAAAAGTCTCGCAATATAACGAAAACGTGAAATTAATTAATTATCGGATTATTTCATTTACTACAACCGAATAAGCGGGAAATACGGAAGCTAAGACATTAAATTGCTAGCTGAAGAGAGAAACACTCTTCTTTCCCGTCCCGTCGCGCGTGGTTTTGAAAGAAATGGTTTTTTATTAACGTAACATTTCAATAAAAAGAAAAACAAAAGAAATAAAAAGTTTTTGTGAAAAAAAAAAAAAAAAAAAAAAAAAAAAAAAAAAAAACAAACAAAAAGATTTTCTTTTCTCTTTTCTTTTTGATTTTGCTCGTGGTATATGCACACCCGATCTTCGTTTGAGAGTCTTACGTCTCCGTTCTCTAACCCCGAGCGGGTTTTACAACATACGAGTTGGGTTCATTTCCTTGACGACGAGGAGATGAACCAAAACGAACACAACGGACCCCCGCCGATGGGTGGTCCGCAACACAATGTTATCCCGCCAATGGGACAACAATTGGTATTTGATCCACGTCCGATGGAAGAACAACTCCAATCACCATTCAATGGTGTGAGGAGAGCTATTGTGATTCCGGACATCAATGCAAATTTTGAGATCAATCACGGATTACTCAATTTGATCACGGGTATATCCTTTCACGGGTTCGATCACGAAGACCCTTATGCTCACATTAGAAATTTCACCGACATCGCTGAGACGATTAGAATGAACCAAGTTCCTCACGATGTGGTGAAATTGAAGTTATTTCCTTTCTCTTTAAAAGGAGCAGCCCGGACTTGGATGGAAAAGGAAACGCCTAACTCGATTCACACTTGGAATGATCTCGCTTCCAAGTTTGTGAATTACTTCTATCCTCCCTCTAAAACTTCTAACCTACGTTCTCAAATCTTTCGGTTCCAACAAGCTTTTGATGAAACGTTTAGTGAAGCTTGGGACCGATTCAAAGATTTGAAGGAGAAATGTCCGAACCACGGGTTTACCGACCTTCAGCAGATTGATACGTTTTATAATGGATTATGTCATGCTGATCAAGATTCGCTTAACTCTGCTGCGGGTGGTAACTTGTTGGCTAGGAACACGAATGATGCCTTCATGATAATCGAAAATAAGGCTCGTGTTAGAATGTCAAGAAATAAACCACAAATGTCTAACAATGGTAAAAATAATGATGAATTGGTAAATATGATTGTGGCTTTAATGAAAAAAGTTGATGCAATGTCTATGGAAAAATCAAGTCAACAAGTCAATGTCGTTAATCAAGGTTGCGTTACTTGTGGTGGTCCACACCCGTATTATGAATGTCCGACGACCGGCTCTTTTGCTCAAGAGAACGTGTATGCTGCGAATATGGGTGGCAACGGTTACCCACCTCTTCAAGGAGACCGTAATCTCCTCAGCTACCGTTCGAGCCATTTTCAAGGACCACCCGGGTTTAATCAACCTAATCAAGTGAATCAAAATAACAATGTGCAAAACCGTAATCATCAATTCAATAACAATCAAAATCACAACCGCGAAAACAATGGTTTTCAAGGACAAAATCAAAACCGGGGAAATTTTCACCAAGGCCCGCCTCAAGGGAATAATTTTCAAAAGAATGGGAATTTTCAGAATAATAATCATGGAAATCAGAACAATGGCAATTTTCAAAACCATGGGCAAAGTTTTAATAATCAAAATCAAGCTGCTATTCCAAATTCGTCACCCACGGAAGAGTTGATTAAACAATTGATTCAGAGTCAACAAGCTTTAATTGCTAAACAAGATGAAACAACGAGATTGTTTGCGACTCAAATCAATGAAATTAACAAGCGTTTAAATGATCGACCCTCGGGCTCTGGAACTTTGCCAAGCAACACGATCGCTAACCCGAGGGGCGATGCAAAAGCGATCATAACAAGTAGTGGTGTTACTTATAATGGAACGACGGCTCCGACTACCTCTTCTTTTCTACCTCCCAAGGTAGTCGCCCGTGAACCCGAGGTGACAACAGATACGGAAATTCCTATTAATAATGGAAGGACCGAGAACATCCAACCTCCGGTGGTCCCGACGTCTAAAGAAAAGGAAAAGGTTGTTAATGATAATGAAAATGAAACACCCGTTAAAACAAAGTTGCCATATCCGTCACGCTTAAATGAACAAAAGCACCGCGAGAAGGATAAAAACCAAATGGAGAAATTTTATCAGATTTTTCAAGAATTACACTTTGATATAAGTCTCGCGGATGCTATACTTTTGATGCCCAAATTTGCTTCGATGCTAAAAGGTCTTTTGAATAATAACGAAAAGCTTTTTGAAATGTCAAGGACTCAAATGAACGAGAATTGCTCAGCGGTTCTTCTTAAAAAGCTACCCGAAAAGCTTGAAGACCCTGGCAAGTTTCTTATACCGTGCAATTTTCCGGGTATGGTTCAATGCTTCGCCTTGGCCGATCTTGGTGCTAGCATTAACCTTATGCCAATGTCGATATGGAAAAAGTTGTCTCTTCCTAACTTGACACCGACACTTATGACCCTCGAGCTTGCCGACCGATCTACGTCTCGTCCAATTGGCATAGCTGAGGATATTTTTGTCAATGTTGGGAAATTTCATTTCCCTGCGGATTTTGTGGTTGTTGATTTCAATGCCGATCCACGGGTTCCTCTCATTCTCGGGAGAGGCTTCCTAAGGACCGATCGTGCTTTGATTGATGTTTATGATGAGGAGATTACTTTACGTGTTGGAAACAAAGCCGTCACTTTTAACCTTGATCAAACCGCGAGATACTCCTCCGATTACGATGTTTCTTCCGTTAACCGTATCGATGTTATTGATGAAACTACGGAGGAGTATGCTCAAGAATTTCTTGGTTTTACCGATAATGCTTCGAGTGGCAATCCCACTCCTTCTTTTGAACCGATCGTCTCCGATTCTTTCCCTTCCCTCACTCCGTTTGAGGGAAGTGATCTCGCTTGGGAAGAAATCAATGCTTGTCTTGCAAATGAATCATTTTCACCGGAAATTGATAATAATAACTTTGATCCGGAAGGGGACATTTTATTAATTGAAAATTTGTTAAATGAAAAACCGATTGTTTCGTCCCCTCCGGTTGACTTAAAAATGGCAGACGTAAAAGAAGTAAAGCCGTGTATTGAGAATCCTCCGGAGCTCGAGCTCAAGGATTTGCCTCCTCATCTCGAATACACATACTTGGAAAAAAATAATAAATTACCAGTTATAATATCAAAAGGTCTTAAAGATGAGGAGAAGACACGACTCTTAGATGTGCTTCGGAAGCATAAAAGTGCGATTGCTTGGCAAATATCCGACATTAAGGGAATCGACCCTCGATTTTGTACTCATAAGATTCTTCTTGAGGATAATCACAAAGCTTCCGTCCAGCAACAACGACGGGTTAATCCACAAATCCATGAAGTGATCAAAAAGGAAGTTATTAAACTCCTTGACGCTGGAATGATTTATCCAATCTTGGATAGTTCATGGGTTAGCCCGGTTCATAGTGTGCCAAAGAAGGGCGGAATCACTGTTGTGAAGAATGACGATAATGAGCTTATACCTACTCGACTTGTGACCGGATGGAGAGTTTGTATCGACTACCGCAAGTTGAATGATGCGACACGTAAAGACCATTTCCTGCTCCCTTTTATGGACCAAATGCTTGAACGTTTAGCGGGAAATGAGTTCTATTGTTTTCTCGATGGCTTTTCTGGGTACTTTCAAATTCCCATTGATCCCCAGGATCAAGAAAAGACCACTTTTACTTGCCCGTATGGAACGTTTACCTATCGTAGAATGTCCTTTGGCTTATGTAACGCTCCAGGCACGTTTCAACGGTGTATGATGGCCATTTTCTCCGATATGATTGAAAAAACCATGGAAGTGTTCATGGACGACTTCTCCGTCTATGGAAATTCTTTCGACTCTTGCCTTTCCCATTTGGAAAATATGCTAATTCGGTGTGAAAACACTAATTTAGTTCTAAATTGGGAAAAGTGCCACTTCATGGTTAAAGAGGGAATAGTCCTCGGCCATAAAATATCCAAATCTGGAATTGAGGTGGATCGGGCAAAAGTCGATGTTATTGCTAAATTACCACACCCGACTACCGTCAAAGGAATTAGAAGTTTCCTTGGTCATGCTGGCTTTTACCGACGTTTTATTCAAGACTTCTCAAAAATAGCCCGGCCTCTTACCCACCTTTTAGAAAAAGACGCTCCGTTTAACTTCACGAATGAATGCGTCGATGCATTTAATGTTTTAAAGAAGAAGTTAACGGAGGCACCAATCTTAGTTGCCCCCGATTGGAACTTACCATTTGAGCTAATGTGTGATGCAAGTGATTATGCCATTGGTGCAGTTCTGGGGCAACGTAAGAACAAGTATTTTAAGCCTATACACTATGCAAGCAAGACCATGAATGATGCCCAACATCACTACACAACTACCGAAAAGGAAATGTTAGCGGTTGTCTATGCTTTTGAGAAATTTAGGTCTTATTTGCTACTTAAAAAGTGCATAGTGTATACGGACCACTCAGCCCTAAAGTACTTAATGGCGAAGCAAGACGCTAAGCCACGTTTAATGCGGTGGGTTCTTTTGCTCCAAGAATTTGATGTCGAAATACGAGACAAGAAAGGAGCTGAGAATCCTGCTGCCGACCACCTTTCAAGACTTGAGAACCCCCATCAAAGTGTTCTCGAGAATAAGGAAATTATGGAAACATTTCCTCTCGAGACACTTGCGAGTGTGACCAAAATTGACCAAAGTACCCCATGGTTCGCCGATTTTGCGAATTACCATGCGGGGAAATTCATTAGGAAAGGGATGTCGTCCCAACAAAAGAAGAAATTCTTTAAAGATGTCCAACATTATTTTTGGGACGACCTCTACTTGTTCAAAGTCTGTGCGGATCAAGTGATACGGCGGTGTGTTCACGGTACGGATGCCGTTGTAATTCTAAAGGCATGTCATAGTGGACCCACAGGGGGACATCATGGTGCGAATTTCACCGCTAAGAAGGTTTTCGATTCCGGCTTTTATTGGCCGACGATATATCGGGATGCCCATGAATTGGTGAAAACATGTGATTCTTGCCAACGTCAAGGGAAAATTTCTCAAAAAGATGAAATGCCGCAAAATGCGATTCAGGTTTGTGAGATTTTTGACGTTTGGGGCATCGATTTCATGGGGCCATTCCCGTCGTCTAGGGGTAACAAATATATTCTCATGGCCGTCGATTACTTATCAAAATGGGTTGAAGCGAAGGCGCTCCCCACCAATGACGCCCGAGTGGTTGTTAAGTTTTTAAAGAGTCTCTTTGCCCAATTTTGTGCACCTCGAGCCATCATAAGCGATCGTGGGACCCATTTTTGTAATGATCAATTTGCGAAAGTTATGCTTAAATATGGTGTCACACATCGTCTTTCCACGGCTTATCATCCACAAACGAGTGGTCAAGTTGAGGTCTCCAATCGTGGTTTAAAACGTATACTTGAAAGGACAGTAGGAGAACACCGTGCCTCTTGGGCAGATAAATTAGTTGATGCACTTTGGGCCTTCCGTACAGCTTACAAAACTCCCATTGGGTGTACACCATATAAGCTGGTTTACGGGAAAGCTTGTCACTTGCCCATTGAACTAGAGCACAAGGCCTACTGGGCCTTAAAACATGCCAACTTTGATTTGAAAACCGCGGGTGATCACAGAAAAGTTCAATTGAATGAGTTAGTCGAACTCCGTGATCAAGCTTACGAGAATTCTTTGATATATAAAGAGAAAAAAAAAAAAAGAATCCATGATGCCAAGATCAAAGACCGCGTTTTTAACGTTGGTGATCAAGTGCTACTTTTTAACTCTCGTTTAAAGATATTCTCGGGTAAGCTTAAAACCCGTTGGTCTGGACCATTCACAATAACCCAAGTTTTCCCTTATGGAACCATTGAGTTAGCTCAACAAGATGGTCCAAATTTTAAGGTGAATGGTCACCGTTTAAAACACTACTTTTGAGGGGATGTACCGAATATGGTAGTCCCGGATCTCTAAACTTTCCCCAAGGACAATTGAATTCGGGGATCGAGTCAAGCTCATGTGACTCGGTTATCAAAAACAAGCGCTTCGTGGGTGGCAACCCATGCTTATCCAATTTCATCTTCTTATTTTCTATTTTCTAACAAATAACGTGAGGAGGGGGTACCTCTTCTACTCTTGTGTTCCGTGGTTGTTTGTGATGTTTGTTAGGATTGTCCGCGATTTATGATGACTCTCGTGCTCGTTGATTTATCTCCGCTCGAGTTTCATTCATCGGTGCTACTTGGAAATCCTATATCCGTAAATCTTATCGACTAACGTTTTCTTTGGCATAATTAATACACGGCCTAGAATTTTGTTAGGATTACCTTAACCCATAAAACATTGAGGACAATGTGTCGTTCTAGCCTGGGGGAGGGTGAATCTTCGATTCGATTTTGACCTTGCATTTTTCACATGTCGTGAACTCTCGCAACTCCGTTTTTCCACCAAAAATAAAAAAATTGAAAAAATTGAAAAATTTCAAAATTTTTGAGAAAAAGTCATGAAAAAGCATAAACAATGTGAAAAAGTTGAAAAAGTTGTGCAAAAATATAATAAAGTTTGAATAAGTGTTTTGACACCTTGTTGACTTTCTTTGCTGGCGTGTTGAGCCCTAGCTTGTTCCCTTAACCAATGATGATCACATAAGCTTGTGCTAGTTTTGTACACAAGGAGCTATAAAATGCGAATTATTTCTTAAGAATCTGCAAGTTCCCATACTTGACTTTATACATGCGCAGCTTAAAAGCTTTCGCTAGTCTTTTACATAAGGAGCTAGAAAACGCGAATTCTTCTTCTAGAATTTGCAAGTTTCCGCAACTGACTTTATTTATGCGTGGCTGATTATCGGCTAAGTATTCGCGGGTTTCATTATTTGGAATCTTAAATGGCGAAGAGCGAGAAATGATAGAGTTTATTTAGAAATTAGATGCTAAACGTGGAGTAGTGGTTCTCTTTAGAGCTCATGAGAGGTACTTGTGGCTTTTTACTCCCATCAGAAACGTCACCAATATATAATAGATGTTCTAGGTTAATTAGTGGTATTTCGGTTTGAATAATATTTAGTTCTTTGTTTTCTTAAGAGAATTTTTGCTTTAGAAGTTGGGTACATATCAAGGAACATCAAAAATAAGAGCAAAAAGTGAAAAAATCAAAAGTTAAAAGTTGATTATCTATGTGGTTTTGGAGCTACCCGATAAGCTTCCATTGATGTTGAGAAAAAAGTCAAGAAAGGAAAAAAAAAAAGTGAAAAGTATGAAAAAATATGAGAAAAGTGAAAAAAATGAAAAATGAAAAAAGTGAAAGTCAAAAGTTGAAAGTTATGTAAGAATAAGAGTTTGAATGTATAAATAAGTTGTTGGCACGTGAGGTGCATGTGTTTGATTAGTAATCAATTACATGAGGTGCACGTGTAGTACTCCACAACTTATATTTCTGATATTGTATGTATCCAAAATTCCTTGATGTGGACCAAATTTCTATTGCAGTAGTTCTTAAGAGAAAATGGAAAACTACTTATCGTTTTAACTTAGGTATCACTATTGGACTTAAAAATTATCGAAACGAGAAAATATGAAGCAATTCATTTCTCAACAAAATAAAATATTGAGATACAAAACCTAGGAAATGGGAGTAAGAAGTTTCCACAAGTAACTTTTATGAGTAGTGTTAGCATCTAACTTGTAGATAAGCTGTGATCTCGTTTGTACGCTTAGTTTGGGAGCTCGTGAAAAATCAAGGATGACGATTTTTATCCATATGGTCGCTTCTTAAATAGAAGTGTTTCTACTCGTTGACCCTAATAATTATTGCAAAATAATGAAAGTTCAACATACCGTCACGAGTATGAAGTAAAAAAAGTCCAAAAATAGAAAGTATAAGTGTAGTAAAGGAATAAAAGGAAAATTTTGGAAAACGGAGCATTTTCGGGAATAAATGATTTTATTATTTCTTCGAACCTCTTTGCTACTTTTCAAAGTTAGTAAAAAGAGTTTTAAAATTATTTATCCCAAAAGCGTGAATTGATCACATTGCGTGAGGACACGACAATATCTTAGTCTGGGGGATTTTGGTGAGTGCTTATTCACTCACTAATTTATGGCCAAATACCGGACCCAAAAGACCAAAAACTAACCAATTATGCCAAATTTGTATTGTTTTTGTGTTTGTGATGTGCAGGTACGGATATTATACAAAATGACGAAAAATCACGAGAAAACAATGAAACCGAGCACGAGAGTGGAAGACGGTCAATTAGTCAAAGCTGTGATCTTAAAAGTCAACCCTCAACTTTCATCAAATGCCATAAGTAGCCCTTGGATTAATTTTGCAAAGTTGGCAGAAATTGCCCCTGGATTTTAGCATAATTCATAATTGGTCCTTGTAATGTCAAAGCTGAAATTATAATGACATGCTTGGTCCAATAATATTCACAAGTCCAAATCCATTTCACAAATAACAATCCAAGCCCAATCACCACTTATATCCAGCCCATACCCATCTCGGTCAAATTTTATATTAAAAAGGGTCAATGGTCATAAAAATAAAAATAAAAATAAAAATAACACACACGTTCCCTTTCCCTCTTTTTACCACAAACCCAGAATTCCCAATTCCCATAAACCCTAACTCACACCATAATCCAAATTGGTTCGAACCACTTTAATTGATCATGATTAAACCAATGATTGGCACTTCTAGAAGCAATCATCACGTGACAGAGGCATGTCAGAGAGACTATTAGTGATACGAAGAGGACACTTGGCAGGGTATAATTTGTGGAAACACATCGTTCTTTGGGCATTGGATTCGGCTTCTAGAAACTCTGACAAGGACAGAGAATTGGCACACGATTGGGGACAAATGTCAGAATAAGATTGGATAGGCCACGCATCAATTTCTGATCCAAGGGTATGTATTCGATCTAAGAAGCACAATTATGATATGAGGGCCAATATAGGTTTTGAAGATACACAAAGTTGCAAGGATTGCCAGCATGGCATTTGAACCCCTCACCCTTCACTCCTTCTATAAATAGGTCTCTATTTCAGCTCATTAGAGTGTAGGTTTTTAGTGTAATAAAACTCTGTCAAAATGTTTTCAGCTTATGTAATTTAGTTTAGTGATTGTAACTTTTCTTTTGAATTTTAATAAAAGTTTTATTTCCTTTAATATCAGCTTATATTTCATCTTATTATAGCTTATTCTGTTTTCAATTCCTACATATTCTGTTTATCTTAGTTTTATTCAGCTTAATTCTCATTCTTACTTATATCTTATCTTATAAAACATTTGCATAAAAATAAAAATAAAAAAATCAGAAAAAAAAATAAAAAAAATAATGTCATAATTACTATTACAGCTTATCATAGAGCTTATTTTTCAGTTTTATTATATTTCACTTTAGCTTGTTAGCTATTAGTGAAATGATTTGAGTCTGAGTTAGTAATAGTCAAGATCAGAATCTGATTTTACTAGTTGCTGTGGAGGTTTG
Organism: Artemisia argyi; assembly: GCA_030686995.1. Classification (NCBI taxonomy): domain Eukaryota; kingdom Viridiplantae; phylum Streptophyta; class Magnoliopsida; order Asterales; family Asteraceae; genus Artemisia; species Artemisia argyi. Next base: position 42,800,922 of record CM060709.1, on the reverse strand, counting down.
GATAAGCTGATACAGAAGAGGTGAAATCAGCCTATCTTAGATATAGGCCTCTTTGAATCCCCTCTGTTCTAGCTGAGGGGAAATTCATTGGTAAACCTCATTTGTATTCCTTTATTAGTTAGATCTGATTTTATATTTGAGATTAAGTTTAAGAGTACTGTTTCATTAGATCTATTTTGCTGGTTCAATAGTTATTTGAGTAGAGTTAGATTTTATTTGAATATTTGGTTGCATAAGTTTGATATTTCTGAGTTTGCATAGCTGATTGAATATCTGATTTAGATCTGAGTTGCTTAATTGATCATAGTATTTTCTGATTGTGGATTTGAGTTGAGATTTTGTTCACTGCTTGATCTCTAAATCTGTGTAGCTTGTTGCATGATCTGTGCATTGTTGCATCTGTCATATAAGTGGAATTGTGATGCTGAGTTTCTGTGGGATTTAGTTGTGACTGATTGTTGTTATAGCTTCTGTTTGAGATTTGTAAGCTTTTAAGATCAGTTGATAGAGATTTGTTGTGTGTGACATAGAGTTGTAGTGCATTCAGTGGTAATATAGGTTGTTTGACATTAGGTTGTAAGCTGTGTTAGCTTGTGTTTCACTAGGTAGTGATTGGATAGATAACATACATAGAGCATTTTTATCATCACTATTGCATAATATCAATAGATTGCTAGTTAAATAGTCATATTCACTTAGCATCTCATCGCTTCTTGCTGTTTAAATAATCTGATTTTGCAAACTTGTTCCCTTGATGTATTTTGTGTTTGTGTTTTAGACTTTTATGTTTAAACATGCTCAAATAACATTCAGAGATAGATTTAGGCATTTGAAATCAAGTTTGGTCAAAATTAGTTTGATTACACAAAAGTCAGCATATGCTAATCAGACTGCAGTCCATTGTGAGTTAAGTTTGCTGAATTTGAGTCTAATTTGAACTCAATTGATCATTTTGTGATAGGGCTTTTGCTGTTTTGATAAAATTTAGTTGTTGAGCTTTCCAAATCAGCTTTTATTTTTGAAATTGGTCAAGTATTAAAGATTTTATAAGCCTTTGATTAGAGCTGTTTGAAACCTGAAGAATTTCTTGGGCTGTTTGCTAAAATAGAATTGCAGTTGAGAATCTGAGTTTAAATCAGTGTTTTGTGCTAATATTTGAGCTTAGTTTGAGTAGTTTGAATATTTAGTAGTATTGCTTGACTTCTGATTCAGCTTGAGCTTATTCTGATTTCATCTGTGAGCTTTATTATAGCTTATTGCTTTTGAATTGAGCATCTGTTGATAATCTGAGTTTCAATTTGATCATTTCTTGCATTCATTGAGTATAATACATATATTTTAGTCTGTGTTTTTAGTTTCAATAAGATTTTGTCACAAGTGCTTATAAATAAGCACTTGTGATAAGCAGTTTTTTCCAAAATAAGCAGTTTCCCTTTTCATTTTTACTTCAAAATTTTATTTTAAGTTCTTTTTATTATTTTAGAATTTCTGGAATTTTTCCAGATTTTTCCAACCCTTTTTACTATTTTTCTTATTTTATTTTGATTTTTATTCAATTTTTAAATAGTTTTAAATAGCAAAAATTCATAAAAAATCAGAAAAAGCTTTGAAAAATACAAAAACATTTTTAGAAATTCTTTTATAATATTTTAGAATTTATAGAATAAAATTTTTATTTTTCCACTTTATTTTTCTATTTTTCTTTATTTTTAATTCCTAAAATAGAAAATAAATTCTAGAAAATAAATAAAAACTCAAAAAAATATTTTTCTTATTCTTAAAATTCTTTTTATTAGTTTAAGATTTTTAGAAAATATTTTCAAGTTCGTAGGATCATTTTTTGATATACGTTACGTTTAAAATTTTGCGGTTGCATTTCCGTTTTCGCGTTTTTCACTTGGTGCATTGTTAGCTTGTACTCTTTGCATATTTCATAGTTATTAGTGATTACTTGAACTATTTGATTGCTATTTTCACTTTCTCACTTTTCAATTCACGATTTCACGAATCGATATTTTCGATTCCATTCGCCTTCGTTGGGAAACGACTCGGTTGATCCGTATTTTACGCGGATCACTTCGATACTATACTATATATATTATATAATTGGTTTTCACATGAATCAAACATGTGAGATGGATTATTGTTACTAAAGCTGCTTATTGCTTTTTTTTTTTATTGGATTATTTGAATGCTTAAAACGAAGTTGTGTACTCATTTCACTCGCAAATAATGAAATCAAAAGTTTAATCGGATTACTCCTAAAATAATCATGTTTATTCTCTAAATGCAATTAACATAATAACAACAACTAATCCAAGACACCTTCATATCATCCATTCCTGTAAACAATCTTTTTCCAGCCGAATTATCACTCAAAAAGTGTTTGCAAAAACATGACCTAAGCTTAAGGTATCTAGCCGAGCTCTCTGATATATCATCAATGTTACAAACATCAAATCCAGAAAGCAAAAATTGAACTGAAAGAAAGCACTGCAAAACTATATTGTCTTATAACTTTAACAGATGAACTTTTACCTTAATTTCACGCTTACGGATTTCTTATTTTATAGCTTCTGACCTAACACTTCTATGCACCTCAAAAAACGACAACAGCTCCTGCCACCTAATAATAAAACTATTATTCGCATGATTAATGATCCTCAACTAAGAAACGCATTAGTAAAGACATTCTTTAAGCTTTACATCAAAATAACAAATTCATCGTTATCAAACAACTGCACTTCTTGATAACCATTTAAACAGAAACATCTTGGTCACAAAAATAAAATAAAAATAAAATAAAATAATGATGATGATGATGATGATGATGATGATGATAATAATAAAATAATAATTTATACCTTTCCATCTGTGGCGAGCAGCACACTTCCTTGGAAGAAATCCACGGGAACCATGTCTCGGGTGCTCAAACTTCCTGTGCGACATTCTCACTCCTTTACCTTCGTACATACATTAAAAGTCCAGATCAGCACATTAAAATATGACGTAAATCATAGCCAAACATAATTGAACAACCTTAAACATCAATATATCATCAGTTGCATTAAAATGCACTTTTTTTTTGTCTATATTATCATATATCCTTATAAAAAAAATAAAAAATAAGAGCTTAAATAGATTGTTCAGAACGGGTGACTTCTTGAAACAATTAAAAAAACTTCTGAGAATAATGAATTCTTTAGTCTAAAAATAAGTAGATAAGCAGTCTTATCCAAGCACTTACAGTTGCTAATTTGCTTATGAATTAAGTACAATTAAAAAAAAGGACCTTCTCAATAACCACAAACTCTTTATTCTCCAACCGATCCACAACCCCTTTTGTCTGAAAGCAACAAATTTAATATGCAAAAGGGTTATCAAATCTGATGATAAACACATCTCACTAATTAAAAATTAAAAAAGTAAAGCATGAATTTAAAAAAAAAAATAAAAAAAAAAAAAAAAAAAAAAAAAAACCTTCTGGTCGTGGGCGGAATAAAGGAGGTTTGTAGAAGGAGATCTGAGAGAATGATTTGAGATTTATGTTATCTGTGAATGAGGGAAAGTTCTGGATGTTGGTAGAGAATGTATAATGACGATGTTAAACGTATTACGGGGTTATTACGGAGAAAAGTAAATGAACAGTATACGGGCCTAAGTTTCTACTCCAATAGGATGCTGCCAAGCGACTTCTGCTACACTGTTGGGCCAATTATCTTTACCAACTACAACTTACCAACCAATGAAATGCAAAATTAAAAATACAACTTACCAACCAATGAAATGCAAAATTAAAAAAAAAAAAAAAAAAAAAAAACGGACACATTAAGAAAACATATTACGGTCCGTTCATTTTTCGTCTTTAGAATATATTATAATATAATTATAATTTGTTCATCACTATTAAATCAACAAACTTAGTAACAACCTTTAAAAATTCATCTTTCTCAAAACCCCCACCCCAATACATACACATAAGTACATAACCCCCTCAACAAGTCCAAATCTTTATCTTATAAACTAACAAACTTATTTAGACCCACTTAACAAATCCTGATATTGATTCCAGAACCGGCGTTCGGCGGCTGAGAGCGGCGGCCAGATGCTGGTAGGTATCTCCGGTTGCGGCTGTACGGCTGGGAAGCAGCGGTCAACACCTGCAAGCGACCATTATGGCCACTGATGGTGGGTATAAAGGTAGCAACGACGGTGACTTGGTTGTGTAGGTGGTGGGGCTGGGTTTCTGCCAACTTATATCTGATGGGTTTAATTAAAAGTTTGTAACAAGTACTATATAATGCATAATGTTTGTAACATGGGATTTGTTGTTTATGCGAATTAAGTATAAGTGTTTTGAAAAAGAATTTGGGGATTATTTGTTGATATCTTAATAGGATTATGGCAATGAAGTTGAATTTACGTTATAGGGCTAATAGAAAATTAGAAATGAGGTTTTTGTATAATCTTGAAACTGAAAAATCGGACGAGTGGGATGACGAGGGTGATGAGGCATTGTGTGAGAGAAAGAAGATAGATAGATGGATTTATACGGTGGGCGTTTGTTAAAAGAAAAATTAACAAGAGTAAGTGAGTTAGATTTTGTGTGTGGTTTTGACTTAAAAGAAAACAAAAAGTCTTCTAACATAAATGAAGGTTGAAGATGCATGCAGGTGAAATGACTAAAAGGGGATAACATGCTGCTGCTTGCAGCACCAATTTTACCTTAAGCAAGGAATAATTTTTTTTTTTTTAAATATTTACACCTTCATCCTTCAACAACAACACTTTCATCCTTCAAGATTTTGAATTATACGCGAATAACCCTTTTCTTTCTAGGTTCGAGTTCAGATTTTCAATATTATGGTTTGTTTTTGGTTTTTCGTTTGTATACTAAAGCCTGTGAACTTTTGGATTTTCTTCAACAACACCGTATCTTAACTTCAACCGTTAAATTTTGGCCAAACTTGCACAAATTAGACCTCTTGAGATTGAGTTTTAAGAAACATTATCATTTTCATCCTAGGTGTGTATACATTCTGCACAATGGCGTTGGTTTAAGATGGTAGTAGTATTTATTTTGTTTTAATCCATTCGAGATGCAATAACTATATATATTAATTAGAGTGATCATTATAACCAACATGAAAGCAGACATGTACAGAATGAAAGCTTTGCTATTTCTTTGAAGCATTTGTTGTACATTTAGAATGTCTTTGGTCAAGAACATAGGTTCTACATAGGTAACAAGTTTGTGTGTTTGTATGAAGTTTGTTGTTGGGATTTATATTGTGCCTATAACTGGCTACCACAATAGTTGGCTACTATATGTTACTGTTTATAACTGGGTTAAATATATAAATATTTTGACCCATTAATGACTCCAATTGTGCATGCATGCCTTTATTACCAAAAATATCAATAACGGGTATGCCAAGCTTTCACATTTCCCTGAATCTGTCTGTAGAGCCCGATAAGTATGATTGCCCCAGTATGGCAGTTCTGTTGACCTATTGAAAAATCAATTTGAGCACCTCGAGAAACTTAATTTAGGGTACTGTTGCTGCTCCTCGAGACCTCCACAGAGACAACCGTCTTTATTTTTGCCAAGGTAATTTATAACTGTGTTCATGCTTCCAAACATCTGGAAAATAAATAAATAAGTGATGGCTGACGCTGGTCTATTTCCACGAACGTTGCGTGCGGGGCTCGTTTTTGACATCCAAAAGAGTTGGCTTATGTGCAGGCAATGACCACACTTCGTTCAGAAATTCCTAGAAGTGTGTAATGGTTTGATAATTTAATGAACTTGAACTCAATTACTAACATTTTAATACTACAGAATAAATCCAGATATTGCACAATTGGTAGAATGTAACATGGAAATTTTATTTGCGGCAATTGAGATAAGTCGAGCATCCCATATCAGCTGAAGTGTGTTAATTCCTTATGTTCGTGTGTGCTTAACCTTTCTTGTTAGCAATATTTGTTGGGAGCTGAGATGATTTGTATAGAATGTTTATCTTCATGGGAATAGTCAATGTTGACGGTTATACTCTAGTGGAAGAGAATGAATAGGAACAAGTAAATTAGGATGAAGTATCATGCAGGGCCCATCTCTCTTTCCATGAAGAAGACTATAATTTTGTAAGTTGACTATCATCCTTTATCATCAACATCCAGTTATGAATCACCCATTTTAATCTCTACTTTTATCCACTTCATCAATAGCTATGTCGGCTGCTACTGGTTATGGGAAGGAACCTGAACCCTCCACCTCCTCTTCTGTTCAATTGTCACAATATTGCCGTCATTTCCAACTTTTTGATATTCTGTTAGCAACAAATAACTTTGACGAATCATTTGTAATTGGAAAGGGTGGATTTGGAAAAGTATACAGAGGTACCATCTTTAATGGATCTGCAACTGTTGTTGTTGCGATTAAACGGTTGGATCCTAGCTCAAATCAGGGGGCATCCGAGTTTTGGGCTGAAGTTGAGATGCTTTCAAAGTTGCGGCACTGTAATCTTGTCTCTTTATTTGGTTATTGTAATGATGAGGAAGAGATGATCCTTGTATATGAATATATGCCTAATGGAACACTTGCAGATCATCTCCATATACTTGGTACACCTCTTTCTTGGTTTCAAAGACTCAACATCTGTATAAGTGCCGGTCGCGGGTTGCACTATCTTCACACTGGTACAGGGATTGATGTAGGGATCATACATCGTGATGTCAAGACCTCAAATATTTTGTTACAGGAATCCTGGGCAGCGAAAATTTCAGATTTCGGGTTGTCCAAGATAGGCCCCATAAATCAGCCTATGACTTACGTCAGCACACTTGTGAAAGGCACTTTTGGGTATTTTGATCCTGATTATTATGCAACTGGAAAGCTGACAAGGAAGTCTGATGTTTATGCTTTTGGGGTGGTATTGTTAGAAGTGCTCTGCCGGAAGCGTGCCGTGTTTGATGTTGACGAACAAGCTTTTAATTTAGCGATATGGGCTCAAGAATCTATCAAAGAAGGCAATTTAAAAAATATCATAGATCCTGATTTAAGGAGTCAAATATCCTCAAAATGTTTGAAGGAGTTTCTTCGAATTACAGAGAGATGTTTGCACAGCAGTCCGAAGAAGCGTTCTACCATGGCTGAGGTTTTGTTCAGTCTTGAGTCATCTATACTTAACTTGCAAGAGAAAAAATCGGTGCAACCTGCAGGCAGAACAATACTCCATAGAATGATTAATATGTTTCCATTTCCCTCCAAAGGAGAGAACACTGGTATTTCAAGCTCCTCATGAATATTTGCACATATTTATATAAAATGTGTGTGCAATGCGCATCCATCTTGGCATAAATTAGCATAACATCAATGATAATACAGAAATATAACTCTGCTTCTAACTTTTTTCCATAGCTTCATTGAGCTTATCTCAAGCCCGGTCCATGGTAATCTCTGAGGTTGTCAAATTGGGTATGCTAACGTAGGTGACTACAATTTCCTAGAGCCTAGTGGATACCAGGATCTGTGCTAGAATAGAGGCACCATATTACCCAAATAACTTGTATTTAAAGATGTCGATACGCGGTGACCCTTAAAGTTAAATAATATCGCATATTTCATATAATGATCTTCAATAAACTTGAGGCCTGTATTACACGGTTCTTGATCTTTTTAGTCATGCATATTGAAGATGGGTACAGTATAAAATTGAAGTAGGTTCCAAGAACAACTATTTATATAAAGGTGAAAAAGTTGAAATAGTATTTATAAAATTGTAGGTTCCAAGAACAACTATTTGAGTGTTTGTATTAAATTTAGTGTGGTATTATTAGTACCCCTCACCTTATTACAAGTACCCCCTACTAGGCTACTGCCCAATTTACTGGAAATGACAGTTTTATTTTATATTTCTTTGTTCTGTATTTTTTGACTTTTGCTATTTTTAACTTGTGAAACTTTAAATTTTTTGTTTCGTACTTTTTTCAGCAGTTTTACCTACTTTATTATCAGGCGAAGACAAAAAATCTTTTATGGTTTTCTGCTCCGTATTTTTTGTGTTTTTTTACTACTTTTGACTTATGAAACTTTATATCTTGTGTCATGTTCTTTTTATTTCATTTATACTACTATGTAATACATTTGAGACTATTGTATAATTAGAAATGCTTAAGATTCATACTTTTATTTGCTTACTATATAGAAGGATTTCAAAATTAATTGGTTAGGAAGGAAGTTAGTTAGGAAGTTTGTTATGAAGCAGGTTCGTTGTTCAAACTAAAATTATTTGGCTTAATCATCTCTACTTATAAAGCATAAAGACAACTAAATGTGTACCCGAATAACCGAATAACCGAATAACACAAAATATAGTCATAGGTACCCGCCGCCGCATTACACGGGTATCGTTCTAGTAGTTTTATAATATAAATACAATTTTAAAAATAAAAATAAAAATATTTAAGAGAAGGGGGGTGGGGTACAATAAGTTTCTAGATGCGCATTATGAAGAGGGGGATAACATCCCTGCTGTAACACAGCAGGGAGTTACCTGCTGTAACACACAAACCCACCCCCGATGTTACTAAATGGTCCTTGAATGTTCATTTTGCAGCAAAAATGGTCCCCCGACGAAGCCTTGACAGCAGCTAATGATCACTGCTGTTACAGCAGTGATCATTTTCCCTATGAAGAGCTTAAAAGAATGAGCAAATTCTATGATTGTCCCAAAAATGAAAGTGTGGTCCCATATGTTGCAAAAAAATGTTACTCCGTACTTCATAAAATAAATTTGGGCGACTCCCTTTAAATATTGAGAAGTGTCCAATTCAAGTACATGTACTGTAAGTAGTGTGTAAGCAACTATACCAATAAATTTTTTTTGGTGACCTTTGGACCTTGTTTTTTTATCTTTTAGTTAAAAAGTCAAACTTTAAAAAATAATTAAATAATCCAAATGATGGCTACAACTATCATTTATTTTCTTAGGCGACTGGTAATTAGAAAGTACAACTTTTATTTTAATTTTGCCTAGCAACCCGTATAATCATACTTGTATGTGTGCCATAATCTCGTTTTGTCTGAAAACACAAATAAAACATACTCGTATATCCTTATACACACAAATAAAACACTCTGGAGGTTCTTAATTATGATTCCAGAGCAAAATCAAGTCTTCCAAAAGTTAAATTATTTCAATAATAACCTTATTTTTCAAAATGATTTCAATGCTAAAATTTTAAAATACACTTTAGACAACATTACTCATAGATTTCTATAATTTCAGCTGAAGAGGATCTTGAAGTTTATTTGAGTCAATTAAAGAGATTTTCACTCCGTGAACTACAAGTTGCAACTGATAAGTTCAGTAACAGACTTGTTATTGGAAGAGGTGGTTTTGGTAATGTGTACAAAGGGCGATTGGCAGATGGCACGTTGGTGGCCGTAAAAAGGCTAAAAGAGGAAAGAGCTCAAGGTGGTGAGTTACAGTTCCAAACGGAAGTTAAAATGATTAGTTTGGCGGTTCATAGAAACATACTTCGGCTAAGAGGATTTTGCATGACACCCACTGAACGGCTGCTTGTTTATCCGTATATGGCTAATGGTAGTGTTGCATCATGCTTAAGAGGTATTTTTTCCCTTTCTACCATCTTGTTTATGGGGCATAAATTTAGGGGTGTTTGGATGTGCGTTTTGAAAGTGATTGACTATATGGTATTCCGTTATTAGAACTAGATAATTAACAGGTTGTAGATGTTAGCGTTTCAATGTGTCACAATTGTTAATGAAACGGTGTTTGGATGAGCGATTTTCATTTTCTTTTCAATTACTAAGAAATCACATATCCAAACACCTTTTATCAGCATCTACATTCTTTATCAAGAACACAACTTTGACCAGAAAAGTTAACACCTACAATCTTTTAAGATCCCCGTGTTATATCTAACGAGCTGATCTAAATTTTTGTAGACAGACCCGACACACAAGAGCCACTTGATTGGCCAATAAGAAAGCAAATTGCATTGGGGTCTGCAAGGGGACTTGCTTGCTTGCATGATCATTGTGACCCACAGATCATTCACCGTGATGTGAAAGCTGCTAATATTTTACTGGATGAAGAATTTGAAGCAGTTATTTGTGGTTTTGGGAAGGCTAAGCTTATGGACTACAAGGATACTCATGTTACAACCGCTGTTCGTGGTACAATTGGGCACATACCCCCCGAGTATCTATCAACGGGTAAAGCGTCACCAAAAACAGATGTGTTTGGGTATGGTGTTATGCTTCTTGAGCTCATAACGGGTCAACGGGCTTATGATCTTGCTCGACTTGCTAATGACAATGATGTCATGTTGCTTGAATGGGTGACCATCCTCTGCCCACCTTCATTTTTATATATATGTTTTTTTATATATTTATCTTATTACGGACTTTTGATTGATGAAGCTTAAACAAACTGAACATATACGAGCCCGGATACGTAATTTGTATATCTATAGCCTAGTAGGATTACGGGGTCTTTGGGTTTCCGTTTTGAAACTCATTATCCTATTATTGCGTAATTTAGTCCCAAATTTGTCAAACAAATATTTGTGAAACATATACAAACCAAGCCAAGACTCGATTTTTATGAAAAAAAATAACTTTTAAATATTCTCGAAATGTTTCCTAAGATTCTGATTCTTGAAACCTTGCAGGCGAAAGGGCTTTTGAGGGAAAAGAAATTGGAGACATTGGTGGATGCTAATTTGAAAGGTAATTATATAGACAACGAAGTGGAACAGCTGATACAGTTGGCACTTTTGTGCACACAAGGAACACCATTAGAACGACCCAAGATGTCTGAAGTAGTCAGAATGCTTGAAGGTGACAGTTTGGCAGAAAGATTGGAAGAATGGCAAAAACAAGAAATGTTTTAGACAAGAATTCAATACCACACATAATCCAAATACTGATTGGATTATTGCAGATTCAACTTATAACCTACGTCCTGATGAATTGTCGGGTCCGAGATAAATCATCTTTGACACGGGTTTCGGGTTCCTTATTTTATTGTATCTTTTTCGGAAACCGATACTTATCATTATTGTGACTTGGATATAATGAAAACAAGAACACAAACAATATATGACTGTAGATCTAAACTGAGGTTAATTGACTGGTATAGCAACGAACTTTCACTTTGTTTCCAATCCAGGTAATACATAATTTTTTACTTTTACCAATCAGGTTAGCAACCTAGCGGAATTTGAATATCCATGCTACTTAGGTAACTAGGAGTTCAAGTAACCAGTTTCAAAACATCATGACTGGGATATTATCAAACTTCCATTTTGTTGCCAATCAGGTCATTAAACTTAGTGGAGTTTTACTGTGCATATGTATGTTGAACTATTTACCGCTAATAAGAGTGCGTTGAATAACCACAAACATCAAGTTTAGCGACTTAATTAACGGAAAAAAGTTAGTTTAATAACCTACTTGACAAAAACACAATTTGTTATCCAAAATTGGCAACAGAGTGTGCATTAGTATTCAGCTACTATACAAAGCATCTACCCCTTTCAACTAAATACACTCGTTGATACTTTCAAAATTCCAAATTAAAGCAAGAAGGTAATTCAGATGGTCATTGACACTTTCATAGACTAAGTAAAAGTGCTCACTTCAACGCCCTAGCACATCCTTTTTCTGCCATAGAAGTATCACGAGTTTGTTTGGACCATACCATCCAGCTAGTCAAAGCTAATCAGCATAACAGTCAAATCGAATGAAGTAACTTAAAAACAAATATCCGTCCGAAGGGTTTCTGCAAATAGGTGAATGGGCTTACCAGCTATACAAAAACTTTAGCAGCATCTAGAGTTAATCAAAAACTAGCTAACAAGTACTTTGGTCCTTACCCGTCACTGCTAACGTGGGAACTGCGGCTTGAACTCTGAATGACTTCCTCCCTCCACTATTCATTGCAGATTCTCTACTCAAAAACCACCATGGGCCCAGCACCTTAACATGTGTGTACTACAAGTTCTTAACAAGCAGACAATATACCCTGCTTTAATAAGTGTGTGATTAAACAGAGCAATAAGAACAATGTACCCTGCTTTTGATCATTGGGCCCTTCTTAACAAGCTGCCAACAATGATAACCGCTCTAAAAATGGTCACATCTTACTTACTATAATTACTATTAATTCCTTGTGTTGTTAATGTCAGGTGTCTATTTGTTACTAGGTTGTTTGGGCAATATATGTTTTAGACTCTGCATCACCCTATAAACAACTTATATTTCTTATATCAAAATGCATCAAACGAATAACCTGTTCTAATAAGCAATCACAAAAACCCCTTAATTATGAAAAATTAGGGTCTCAATAATCACTGAATTAGTATCTTCAATTTATGTTTTTATTCATGCTGATAAGGCTGTGATAATTTTGAAACATGTTACTTAAACGTGAACTAGACATGTATGTAAAGTCTAGTGACGACGCCCTATGTAATTTGGTGACGACTTTGTCGTCACCAAGGGTGTTTATACTTGTAATGATACAACACTCGCTGACTTCACAACAGGGAGTAAACTGACTCACTCATTCACATCAGGGAGTAACTTATTCACTGATTTTCACATCACGGAGTAACTAACTCACTGATCCTTATCAGAGAGTAACTCACGCTGTTTTATGTTCAAAAGACAATTGGGTCAAATCTTTGGCCTAATAATCTCCCCTCATTTGAATATATAAATAACTTGAGTTATCATCCAATTTGGTTCATAGTTCATGGACTCTAGTTAAGTGACTAGAGTGTCTTAATCTTCGTTTCTAAAGAACTGTGAAGATGAATGACTCCCTGAATGTATTCACTCAAAGACTAATTCTACACTACAGTTATTTTAGAGACTATTGGGCACTGAATTGGCCCAACAAAAGGGTCATATGTGTTGTATTTTAAGTGATGCAGGGTTCCAAAGTGGTGGGTGGTTTCATACAATCTTTTTGGTTCAACTTAATCTTGTTCAAGGTAATCAATTTAATTCACCTTTTGTGTGATTCTTGTTTATAGGTTTTGAGTTATTGAATCTTTGTTTATTTTTTAGCAGCTGGTGTTGCTTTGGAAATCGATAAGCAAAATGTGGCTTAGCCTGATCCGTTTTTAGGAAATCGGATATTGAAAAAATTTCGACGAGAAATTTGGAGTAGTACATGGCTGTTGTTTAGCTTAAACGCTTACTGAAAACCAAATAGGGGATTTATTTTTTTTAATAGAATGTAAAGGTAAGAAATCTTAGAGGGTGCTTGTGTTAACTTATTTACCGAGCTTATATAAGTTTGGGAAAGCTCATAATCACAATTTCTATTGGTTTGTGAGCTTATCAAGTTGATCTTATGGCTTGGTTAAGGTGATAAGCATAACTTAATAATCTCATAAGCCAAATATAAGCTCATAAGTAAACAAGCTAACAAGAACACCCTCCTACTCTTCCATACACCCCACAGTATTTAATGAGACGAAATGATAAATGAAAGCCAGTTGTGGCAAATTAAAGTGAAATGGAGAGGTAGGTATTTGTTTATGAACTATATATTAATTTTCTTTTCCAATTTGTAGCAAATAAAACCAACCATTCAGAAATCATTATCCTTTGGAACGTTGACTCTATCATCATCTACACATCAACCATTTCGACTTGATCATGTTCATTGCTACTAGCGTTGGCCATGAATCTAGGTCATCCACCTCTTCCTCCATTCAATGGTCGCAACAATGCCGTCATTTTGAATTTCCTGAAATTCTGTTAGCAACACAAAATTTTGATGAATCATTGGTAATTGGACGTGGGGGATTTGGAAATGTTTATAAAGGTATCATCTTCAATGGTTCAAGTGTTGTCGTTGCTGCCATTAAACGGTTGGATTCCATGTCCAATCAAGGTGCAGCTGAGTTTTGGACCGAAGTTGAGATGCTTTCAAAGTTGCGGCATTGTAATCTTGTCTCTTTATTTGGTTATTGTAATGATGGAAAAGAGATGATCCTTGTATATGAATATATGCCGAATGGAACACTTGAAGATCATCTACATAAACTTGGGACACCTCTTTCTTGGCTTCAAAGACTCAAGATTTGCATAGGTGCTGGTAGCGGGTTACACTATCTTCACACGGGTACAGGGATTGAGGTTGGGGTGATACATCGCGATGTCAAGACCTCAAATATTTTATTACATGAAAGTTGGGCAGCTAAAATTTCTGATTTCGGGTTGTCCAAAATAGGGCCGACGAGTGAGGCATCAACTTATGTCAACACAGGTGTTAAAGGTACCTTCGGGTATCTAGATCCAGATTACTTGTTTACTGGAAGGCTGACAAGGAAATCAGATGTGTATTCTTTTGGAGTAGTATTGCTTGAAGTGTTGTGTCGAAAGCGTGCACTGGATACAACTTTGGATGAAGAGCAACGTAATTTAGCAAAATGGGCTAAAAAATCTATCATAGAAGGCAATGTAAAGAATTTAATTGATTCTGATTTAAGGGGCCAAATATCTTCAAAGTGTTTGAAGGAGTTTGTTCGAATTGCTGAGAGATGTTTGCAGATCGATCCTAAGCAGCGTCCTACAATGGCTGAGGTTGTGGTCAGTCTTGAATCTATAACTTTTTTACAAGAGAAAATCAACAATTCATCGAAAACACCAGTCACAACAATTTTTGGTAAAATGGTTGATATGTTTGCTTTCCCGTCCAAGACAGAGACCTCTGGTATTTCTTGCTATTTTTGAATTATGTGTATTTTTTTTTATATCAAAACATCTAGGACAATACATAAATGCTAGCTTCCCAACTAAACTTAGAAACTACTGCAAAACTATTTTATATTTGTTTTTGTTTTATTTTGTTTCATGAAATAAATGACTAACATTTATTATAGAGTAAATGGCAAAAACTGTCCCTTTGGTTCAGCCATACTACAACTTCGAAAGTGCAGGTGTAGTTCTTGTGGGGAACTTTGGTGTGCAATTATCGTCCCTGTATAATGAGAATATAGGACACTTTAAAAGTGTTCGCACAATCCTTGCAAGGATGTTAGTTGCACACGAAAGTTCTCCACATGGACTACACACCTTTACTTTTGAAGTTATGCAATTTGGTCAAACCACAAGGACTGTTTTCAATTTACTCTTTATTAAATATGCTCTATTTAATAACATAATTCTTTTATCCCGTACTTGTAGCCTTTTCGAAAGTGCACTCATCGTGAGGAATTTGCAATTGCACATTTGGTTCCTGGCTATAGTTAAATTATGAAACTGCCATTTTCGTCTTCCCTTTCACTTCGGTCCCTGTGAGGTAATTTAGTCATTTAATTTTGGCCAGTGACCAAGAGTGCCCTTGTAAGTTCCCTACAAGGATGACAAGTGTATTTTCTAAAGGATAATGACTGAATCTGCAATTTGGCCAAACCACAAAGGACAATATTTGCAATTTACTCAGGATTATATTATCTTCTTCTATAGGTGTCACTTAAAACACTCTTTAGTACTCCCTCTCAATTAAATTTTGCTCAACCTTCCCATTAGTACATCAAACAGATTAGTACTTTCTCTGAAGAACAATTTTGTGGATAATTTAACAATGTGGATTATTATGTAATGTGAGCATATTCATCCATTCAGTCAACAGTGATTCCAAGATATCAAGTTACAACAATGGAAACAGTAGAAGTGCTGGTAATGCCGTAGGAAGTAGCCGAAGTATGTTTCTACGCACAGGAGAAATAACTACATATAGAAGTATTCTAAATTTGAAGGAGTTCAAATTTTCTGATCTGGAAAAGGCTACAAGTAACTTTAGCGAAGATTTTCTCTTGGGCAGGGGATGTTTCGGAAGGGTGTTCCTAGGTTGGTTCTTCAAGAACCCGTTCACCCCTTTTAGTCAAGGTGCTGGAATTGCTGTTGCTGTTGAAAGGCTTGATCAAGATAATACACAAGGACTTCGTGAATGGAAGGTACGCATGTACTGTATTACTTAATCAAAGTCAACTTTTAATCTATAATCAAAACAAGAGACTCAGATTTCTGTAGGTTGTAATATCCGGACTCTAATTCTTGTTCTCATATGTAGAACGTTGGTGCTAAAAGAGTGAGAATTGAATATACAACATTGGTAAAGTGATAAACTATGTCAATGTTTGAAGAAAGTCACCTCCATGATTTATTCACAAATTAGGCAAAAAAAGATTATAATAAGGCACTTGGCGTCAGTTTCGGGAATGAAAAATTGCATATCTTGCGGCTTATAGGATATATGATATAATTTAGCTCTACTTTACTAAAGCAAGTGACTGTTTTCTTGTGTTTTAATTATTTTACGGATGTGACTGGGTTACAGAAATTGCTACACTTTCTGATTCTTGAATCTCATTTCTGAATCTAACTAAAGTATTTCTGAGTTCAGACAGAGATAAGCATTTTAGGGCCTTTGGCTCATTCCAATATTGTTACTCTCTTGGGCTACTGCCGACATGAACATGAATACCTGTGTGTTTATGAGTACATGCATACCGGAAGTTTTGATCAATTTATAAACAGAGGTAATTTAATTGTATCCTAATCTCTTCATCAGTATTCTGTTAATGGCATCCCTATTTAACAAATTTTGATTTTTCAACATTAAGTTGAGTCTTTTCATTGAACAATTTTTCAGATGCACCCAATACTGTTGAACCATTATCTTGGCAAACACGACTTAAAATCTTGATAGGAGTTGCTCATGGACTTGCATATTTGCATTCATTGAAAGATCAAGTGATTCACCGGAATGTGAAAAGCTCTAGTATTTTTCTGGATCATGTAATCTTTAACTATCTAACATACTTTTTGTGGTGATGAAACACTTCGATACTTTTGGTTTTATCCTATTTATTTTGACTATTTCTATTATCCAGAAATTTAATGCAAAACTGGGCAACTTTGGGTTGGCAAAATCTGGATATGAAATAGGGAAAAGCCATGTTAGTACGCGCGTTGCTGGTACCTTGGGTTATATAGACCCACATAGTTGGGACACAGGTACGTTGCTATATAATGAACACGTCCATTGATTGAGGTGTAGCGTGTTGATTATAAATATAACACGCTTCTATATGACAGGTCATTTTAGTGTTAAGAGTGACATTTATGGTTTTGGAGTGGTGATGTTGGAAATTTTAACAGGCCTACCAGTTATAGATGGAAATAGGCCCAATGATCAGCATAACTTAGTGGAGTGGGCAAGTCCAATCCTAGTAGACAGAAGAGAGCTACGCGAAATAATGGATCCACGTCTTGAACAGAATTACCCCGAAGAAGGTGCTTTTGAATGCGCTAAACTTGCACTAAGATGTCTAGAAAATAATCCTAAGGATAGGCCATCAAGTGACAAACTTCTGCTAAGTTTGGAACAGATGAATGCTCTTTACATGTAAAGGAAAACAGGTCCAAACTATTGATGAGTGATTCAAAGTTGTGATGTTTAAATCTCTTCCATTATAAATATAACATTGACTTGCATGTATGGTTCTTTGATTTTTCACGCCAGTCAACATTAACATGAAATGCGATGTTAACTAAAAAGAGTTAATTAGCGTAGATTTGTAAAACTCAAATATTTATCCTCAAAATAACAGTCGAACCATTTTATAAAGAGTAAATTGCAAAAGCTGTCTATGTGGTTTGGTTAAATTGCATGTACATTCTCTATCTTTTTGAATGTGCAGAGACTATCCCTGTGAGAAATTAACGAGTGCATATTGTGTCCCTGGCCAAAGTAAATGACTAAATTGCCCTCTTCTTCTTCTTCCATGTTTAATTTTTGTTGTTTTTTAATGTATCAAATAACCAATTAAATAAATAAATAAACATATTATTGAAAGGGGCAATTTTATATCTCCCCACTTTTAGTCGAATTTCATATATACACAAACATGCATTAAAAACATTATACATTATACATTCAATACTTACACTTTGTATATATACGAAAATAATCATGAAAGTATGTGATATATGAAATTAATCCTTATTAATAACCCAAATTTAAGGACAACAAGAATCATCTTTGCCAATAATCTACATGGTTTTAAATTTGAATGTCAAGTCAATCAAAACTCTTAATCAATTATTCTTGCATTTTTTTATAGGGCTTTGCTAACAACCCATTGGGTGTTGTTTAAGCATACTATAAATGAAAATATTTTCAAATATGAACTCACTTATTATTAATACATACCTTATTAAAACCCGCTTACCTTAATTGTATGTGCTAAAATATAGAAATGATGAGTTCATATTTAGAAACATGATTATTTAAGGTCTGCTTAAACAACATCCAATGGGTTGTTGTTAGCAAATCCCTTTTTTATATTGAATAAAGAAACCAAATTATATACAGATATTTAGCATATCTTTCTAAAATCCAAGATTTATGTTACAAAGTGGGTTTGTTACTATGTGTCTTCCCAATGTCCATCTTCGATAATGCCGGTAGTTCACCAAATGAGAATTAAATATTTTAAGAGATGGTTGGAAAAATTTACAAAATCATATTTATAAACTAAATAAATCTCTTAACCTGAACCACAACTTCAATTCCATCTCTAGCAACATTAACCACACCTTCTCCACCGCCGCCATAGTTGATTTATCGGATTTTGATTGTGTAACACACAGTCGATTAGGGTGTAACTGTTGCCGAAATTGGGGAATTTAAAGATTAGACTAGGTGATTGTGTATGCATATTTGTGAGTTTTCAGGGGTTTAAATTTTAGAGCTCTTGTTATTATTAAGTTTTTCAATAATTTGAGGGTATTTTGTGTTTTTGATATTTGGTATCCTTATTTAAGTTTTCAATTTGGTTGATGATGTCATGTGTTTGTCAAAGGTTATGTCAGTCCCATGAAGATGCTTCAAAGCCAACGTGATGCTCCTTGAGCATGTGACCAAGATATCGGCGATTTGAATGTGAATTGGTTGGAATTAATTGTACATGTGTGACTGATTTTGTTTGAATGAATTGTTTTAGACTTTTAGTTTTATGGGAAGAAGGATCAGAGGAAACAATTTGAATGGGATGAAGAAACTGAATATTGATATGGGGAGCGTATGCGTAGACATTGAATGACGTTTAATGGTATTCAATACTTTACAAAAATAAGTGAAAGAGGAGCGTGTCAAGTTTTAATATACCGTGTATTTTAAAGTTGTGCTTCAAAGGTGTTGTACATATTAGGAGCATTAATGATTTATCAACCAATAGGAGCAAAGATACATCAACGCATTAATGAATTGTGGTGCTTCATTGGCTTGTAAATTATTCACGTTTATTATATAAAATAGATTTAGGCGTGGCGCATATTTTTAGGTCAATTGGATTGTTAAAATGTTCACACAAAAATATAATAGATCATATGTTGCTAATTTCAAAGTGTATGGGATTTATTTGGTATTTATTTAAGTGGTATTGTAATTTTTAAATTTAGGGGAATTTTGGTAATTTTGCACATTTTAGATTTTAGGTTTTACAAATGTCATGATATATTAATTCTAATAGTGGTATCAGAGCTTGCTATAACATGTAATTGATTACTAAAAACACATAAAGAACGAATATTTATTGTTTTGTTACATGTTTATAGATTATTATAGAACTAGGGTTCTTTAAATTTTCGAAACCCTTAAAAAAAATTTTTTTTTGGGGGGGGGGGGGGGGGGTCGATTACCTCATTTATCCAAATTAGGGTTTGTGGTTTAAATATTAATTGGATTAGAAACTCTAGGTTGTCAACATGTTTATGTGTTCATGAACATATCTTGTGACCTAATTGATAATTGTTATGTATGAATCCATGATGAAACATGCATGTTAGTCATGGATTATTTGATTATTTGAATTGTTTTTATCACATGTAGTTTTTTAGATAGATCTAAAATCAGGGAAGACCTCAAATGTTAATAAATCAATTTATGTGATATACGGTGTGTGATTAACTATGGCCTACGCAATTGATTCATCAATATATGTGACTCCACTTCCTTTGAATGGAATGTCTTAGTTAATTACATGCATATTGGAAAACCTAGAATTGATTTGATTAGGGTTTATCTAATCAAGTATGAATGTGGCTAAATGTTTTACTTTATAATTGTTATGTTTATTAGTTGTTTAATTTTTTCTTTATTATTACTTGTTTTATTGTTTTTGTTTGACATGATTGTAAGCAATTAAAGGGTAAATTTTTATAAAAATAAAATTAATTGGACTAATAATGGTAAAACATGTTGTGATAAATTATGATTCTTGTAAAGTCTTATGTGCCAACAGTGGTTCGCGTCGAACGGTAATTGCCTCCCAGGCAAGACTACCAAGTTTTATAACTTATTATATGTTTTTAAGACTAAAGTCATAAACTTTTTCTTGATTGATGTTTTTGTACGTAATGGTTAACTAGGCTCGACTGAAGTTTGACAAACTATAAGGTGGACATAAGTGGAAACGGGTTCTCTAAGATTTTCGCTCCTACCGGGTTTTCACGCTTGCTTGTGCATCAAATTAGACTTACCGAACAACCATTACATGTATAATATCATCTTAAGGGTGATTACCTCAATTCCACATGCCACTTTTGTGGTAATTATCTGAATTACTTGGGTCTTTACGACTCATGCAGCAGTAGGATATAGTGGGCGATAATTGGAGGTTTTTTTTTTTTTTTTTAATTGGTGAACCCAATACCTCAAGTAACAATTTTTTTTATTTAGTATTAGCTTAAAAATGGTTAACTAAAATGGTTTTGAAAACTCATGTTATGAAGATGAGTGCATGCATCTTCGTACATGTTTTGATTGTCACATCAAACTAAATACCCTATAAAATTTAAGTTACATGCCATCTAACTATAAGAAACACTTGAAGTTATTATTTGGTAAATGTGAGACCTAGGCTAAATTTTAATGGCAAGGTAAAATTATGTTAATGCGTGAGACCATATATGGAGATTTTACTGTTTCTAAGTTAGACGACTTAATTAAGTTGTGCGTAAGACCTAGAACTTAAGGCATGAGATGGGATGAAACATGCTTACATTGCAAATTGATGAATCAATTTGATGTAATTCCCATAATGATCTAGGAATTGGAAATGGTTTGCCAATTATTGTACGACAGATTACCATCTTTTATACTTTCATTGCTAGCATATCAACTGATGTAGTAAAATTTATGAAAAGTTGGATCCTAGGTTTTCAAGAAAATTCTATGGTTTATATTAATATTAACCAATGGGTTTTAATTTTCTTGAAAATGGATTATCGAAAAAACTAAAATTGAATTTTGTAAATTATTTTAAATGTATTAATGCAACATTAAACCGTAAACGTAAGTTATTTTTTTAACAAGTGAATTGATCTACACCCGTATGGGTTTTTGGTTAGAGTCAACTTTACTAAAGAATAAGCCTAGTCTTCTTTCCATAAGAGAAGTGTGAGACTTAATCCTATTCTTTTTCATGAATGAGAAAGGTATAATAGGAAAATTAGAATTGCCTATGTTCTAAATACATAACTCATAGCAAACTTTAATAGTCAAGATTATTTATGAGTTATTAAATTTTATTAAATTGGAAGCTAGACGAATTACCGCAAAATGATAAAAGACAAACTAGCATATTTTATCTAGTTGTTTTGCTCATTTAAAGGTACTACATACAATTGTTGGAATGGTAGACCTAATTAAGAAAGAAATTGTGTGCTCAATTTTTCAAGTTAATTGATGGATACTCCATCATCTATGTAGTAGAATACATTCTTTTAGTACCCAAGTAATTGTTACGAATGGGTTTTCTCAAAGATGTAGGAAAGTGAATAGCACACTATTTCCTTTCACTGGTTAATGAAACATTTATAATGTTGTCAAATTCAGTGGGAGGATTGTGTTCATATTACTGAATAAGGAATTATAGTTGTGATCTCTAATTTAGTGGGAGCTACAAGGATTGTTATCTTGATAGTAATCTACATTATTTTTGAATGTCTCAAGATAAATACTTTCCAAATTGTTGTAATCACTACAACAAACCTGGTTTTCTAGAGCGGAATAAACCCGATCGAGAAGACAAACACACACACCACAACAACTTCTTAAGTCGACTGAAAAGTAAATAAGAAGCACACAAGATGGTTTAACCGAAAGTTGTATTAAACCTTGAAAGAATGACGTGACAAATCTCTTCCCCCCTCACCTCCTATTATAGAGATGAGGGGGAAGGAAACCGACTTGTACAATGACACAAAGTCTGTTGTGATAACAGGTAAAAGGAAACATGTTGGGCTTGGGACACAAGTTAATCCAACGACCACTCTATTTGACTAATAAAACTAAACTTAACACTCTAACCCCTGGACTTATTAATTAGCTAATATAAAGACTAAAAACATAACAATTTCCACCTTAGTCTTTATATTTAGCCTATACCAACACTTAGCAACTCCAAGCAGTGTTTTAACTTGAGTCCAGGTCCCACCTTCGTCAAGGCATCCGTGATATTGTGTTCAGTACCCACCTTCATAACTTCAACCGTCTTTGCTTCCAAGACCTCTCTGTTAAAGTGATAACGCACAATTAATTGACACAGTGTTAAGCTCCACGCCCAACTCTTCCAAGAGTCCCCTTAGCCAAATAGCTTCCTTCACAGCCTCCGTAAGGGCCATATACTCCGCCTCTGTAGTTGAAAGAGCCACCACGTGTTGTAGTGTTGTCTTCCAGCTTACAACACATCCCTGTACTAAAATTGCGTAACCTGTGATTGACCTACCTTTATCCGGATCCTTAGCGTATGCGGTAAGTGTTGTTAGAAAATATTTGGCAAATCCAGGTAAAAAGCATTGGGAAGCAGTGAAGTGGATTTTGAAATATTTGCGGGTACTGCAAACGTGGACTTGGTGTATGGGACAGATCGTAGCAACCATGTGGACGTAACAGGTTTTGTTGATTCAGACTACGCTAAGGATCTAGATAAAGGTAGGTCAATCACAGGTTACGCATTTTTAGTACAGGGATGTGTTGTAAGCTGGAAGGCAACGCTACAACACATGGTGACTCTTTCAACTACAGAGGCGGAGTATATGGCTGTTGATATAAACCCTTGTGGATTGATTCTTGTTAACCCAAAATTCTTGCAAAAACTCGACAACCTTGAAGATTCGAAAAACCCAAAACCTCAAGAACCCTTGAATGTTTCTACACCTTGTCGTAAAACCTTGCCAAACGAAACACTCCAAGTAAACCTTCCTGTCGATAAAGCAAGGTATCCACAAAGTGTTCGTATGATGCTGGTAAAGAAGTGAGTAATAATAAAGCAAGATCTTCATCCTCGAATTTTACCTCAATATTTGCTAAATCAAGAACAATTTTGTTGAACTCATCTATATGCTCGGAAATCGTACGTCCAGCCGACATGTAGAATGTATACAACTTCTTCTTTAGGTACAACTTATTGGCCAAGGACTTTGTCATGTATAAAGTCTCAAGCTTGGTCCAAACCCCTGCTGCAGTCGTCTCTTCGGTAACCTCTCTCAGAACTTTGTTACCTAAACCCAAAATCACGATACTGTGAGCTTTCTTGTTTAGCTCAGCTTTCGCTGTAGCATCCATATCCGCGGGTAAAACCTCCAGCTTCACATCCATGTTGGATTAATAAAGCACGCATCTTGATCCTCCATAACCCAAAATCACCAGTTCCATCAAATTTTTTGATGTCAAACTTGGCTCCCGTCATTCTTTAATCCCTTTATTAATTTGCTAAACCTTGTGAAAAACCTCACAATCACAAACCAACAAAGTCCCTTGTGCAAACAACACTTCAAATTAATATCCTTTTTGTTTCAAGAATAAAACAAAAAGGGAATCGAATCTTTAAAATCCTGTAATTATATTCCCACCAAAACTTTTAAAATGATTAAATAATACCTTTTAAAGTTAACCCTTAATTTTTATATTAAAACCAAAATGAAACAAAACTTGGTCCCTTCTTCTTCGTCTACAACCCAACGAAAAAGACACGACACCAGAAAATTGTCGATCTTCAATAACCGAAATTGTCGTCTTCACCTAAAATAGTCACTAGCGGGAATGTGGTCTTCAATGAAAGTGTCATGTACAAAGACACGTTGAAGGATTCTGGTGCAGGTATTGATAAGTTTGTTGAGGAATTACAATTTGAGGTGGAACCGCTTAGGGATCATACATTTGAGGTGGAACCTCAAGGGAATGTCGGTCAGGTAGCTGGTTCACAGGAAGTACAAACTCAGGATTTGTTATACCATCATTCAGCACGTGATAGGGAGCAACACATAGCATGGGAACTAGACAGGTATAGAGAAGACAATAATGAGGCTGCTTTTTCAGTTGCTGCAATGGAGAAGATATACACACACGAGTCATTAACTTTCAATAATACAGTTGCTTGTGAGGTGATTTCCAAGTGGAAGACTGGATTGAAAGAAGAAATGGATATTCGGTCAGATGTGTGTATGCTAAGAAATGGTTGCAGGAAAAGCAGTGACGACAGCGACAACTATTACTAGAAGTATACGCCAGGTATGTTCATACATCTATTTCTCTATATAGATTGTATGGTTTTTTCTTGCTGATGCAAGGCTGAGATCTGGGATACCAAGGGATTGTTGGATAAAGCAAAAGGAAATATACTTGGTATGGAGATCATCAGGGATCAGAGTGGTAATACTCTGAGGGGGCCACAGTCCAGGGTTCACAACGGGAAGTTGGTACAGACTTTGTTGGAGGGACACTCCATACTGTCGTTGGAGGGTAGTCTATCAGGGGACTGTGATGTGAAAAAGAATGGTAAGTGGTCATATACATATGCGGTTTGAAGCCAGGAATTTCAGATGGTCTGCGCGAGAGCTGACATAGCATCTGTAGATGTGGGTATGTTGGATAGGTTCAATCGTGGATTATAGACAAATGTACAGGTTTTGTGGATTTTGACTACGCTATGGGTAGATTGTTGGACCCTTTTACTTGGTTACTGTTAACTATAAAGTTAATTAACCAAGTTCCATGATGTAGCGAAGTATTGATTAATTAACAAAAGTAAATAAATGTAAAAATAAGACACAAAGTTTTCAACGTTTAATTCTTTATTAGAAATTAATCAAAAGAATTATACCCAAGTGTTTGCGGAACAACACTTGGGATTGAAATGACAATTATGGTATACTTCTCACTAAACTCAAACTAAGTTTGAGTGACAACTAAGATCCAGCTGAGCTATCTTAGGGATTGTGTTGTTCTTTGGAGAGAGTAAAGATTTGGTTTCTGAATGTCTAAGCATTAAGTGCACAAACTTCATCTTTACCTCTCCCACTTATTCTCTATTTATACACAAGTAGATTCTAACACATACCTAATAGACAAAGACTACAAGATAAATTACATCAGCCTACATTGGACAAAATACATAGGTATTTTGTCCTTGTTACAAATGACTATAAGTAGTAAAGCGCAGGGATGCTTTCTAGTCTTCAGTGTTGACACATGTCTTGGTATTATACACATTCAGGGAAAGTTGACCTTTGCATGATAGGGACCTTCCCTTATCTATTCAAACTTATCCCGCCTAATCCCGCCTTTACTTCAGTCTTCTTATCTTCAGTCTTTGTTCACTCAGTGTTCTTAGTTGGTGAGGAGTCATGGGACTCAATGAGTTATTGTCATCCCTCACTGAGTCCATCATCTTCTTCTTTGGCTCACGTATCATTCACTGAGAACTGCCTCATTGAATGGTGAACCTTTCTTCATAGATTCGCCCTGAGTAACTTGAGGATGACTTACTGAATAACTATGCATTTAGTGACTTGTTTGGTGTTCTCGGTTATCAAACACTTAGGATATTTTATGTGGAAAACTAGAAGGGGGGGGGGTTGAATAGTTTTACGTCTTTTTAATTTTATTATGAAAACTTAGTTTAGTTTTAAAACCTTGTTTACTTTTAAAACTTTTGATTCGATCTTATGTGAACTCAAATCTTGAACAATATGAACAACTATATCTAAGTATGAACAATAATAATAATGTAAGCTAAGTATGTGAAATCAACACATGCATAATATAAACAATTATAGCTGTATATGAGAGATAAGTAAGTAAACATTTATTATGTAATCCTAAATTATATTATGTATGAAAACTATACTTGATCGAAATGATCAATTATATGTATTTTATCTTTTTTTAGTTTGACTGTAAAAACTTTGTTTTGTGAATGAAACTTTTGTTTGATCTTTAAGTGAAATCAACACTAGCACTATATGAGCAACTATATATATATACGTCTAAGTCTACGAAAGTAATAACGATATAAGCAAGATAATAAGTAAGAGATGGAAAGATCAAACCGCGAGACAAGGCATTTATAGTTGTTCGGCTACAATGACACCTTCCTTGCCCTACTCCACTCCCCGAGTCACCTACTCGAGAGTTTTCTTCACTATGTCAACAAGCTCCCTTATGGCGGAGAAAACCTTACACACCAATATACACACCACAACTTCGTCACAACTTATTCACACCTTCTACACAACTTCTTCACACCTATCTATCTTCACAACTATCTACTTCACAACAATCTTCTTCACAACTATCTACTTCCCAACTTCTCTACTTCACAACTACCTACTACACAATCTCTCTATCTACACACCTTGCTAATCTATCTTCTATCAAATATTCACAACTAGTTACACAAAGAAATAGATATAATGGATGATGCTCTAATAACTTGGATGTGGAGGTCACAACAAGTTGTAATACTTCTTCTCTTGAAGGATTGAAATATTCTTCTCTTGCACTTGAAAGGTAAAGGTTTGGATCACTTTGAAACAAAGATTTATGTATGTATGATCAAAGGATTTAGAGAATAGAGATGGAGATCTAGAACAGAAAGTTTTGGAGTGCAAAAGGTGAGAAAAATATGTTGAATGAACCAGTATTTATAAGGGAAAAAAACACTGTTTGGGAGCGTGGACGGTCCCCTTAGTTAGGGGCCGGTCCCCTTAATTATTAAGGGGGCCTCCCATACAATTAAGGGGGCCGCCCTCCTAAAACGGCCAGAAAACTTGTCTTTTTCTGGGGAAAGTTTATCTAGTGAAATTTTAATTGTTTTTGGTTAAAAATTTGAATACATATATTTGTAATGATTTAAACATATTCTTTTATTTCCAAAAATGATTTTATAAAAGATATAAAATGTTTTGTGACATTTTATAAAAAGTATATTGTTTAAGAAAAATGTTCCTTTGATCATAGAATGCAATAAACACTTTGTTTATTCATACCTTAAGTGATTTGGATGTAAAGTGAGTATTTATCACTAAATACTTGTTTACATCATAATTTTTTTAGCTCAATGGGTTTACATTTTGTGATTATCAAAACATAGAGATATCGATAAATGTTAATAATGTTTTTAGGCATTGTTTATATCAGCAATCTCCCCCTTTTTGATAATTACAAAACTTAAACTCATCAGGTCTAAAAATAAATTTTTAGACATGTATTTAGTGAGTTTATATTCACTTCTCCCCCTTTTGTAGAATCAAAAAGGTTATGCCGACTAGCTTCATAAATGAAGTTAGACGGGATGAAAGCTCCCCATTGATGTGTGCTCCCCCTCGTTCGAGGGCACCAAGGAATCGAGCAATGGGAATCTTGGCTGCAAAAATATTAGAAGCACAAGCATACATAGAAAAATATGCAATATACAAATAACAAGCATAGCAAACAAATATTAAGGATACATAACAATTAATTCAAAGTGATTATGTTAAGGATCCTAATTTTCCAAAGAGAGTCATCGGACTTGCTTGTAACAAAAGGTTGGTTGATACTTATTTGAAAGTGAAAATCATAAGCATATATTATGCTTAGATTGTTGATGATTGAGTGTTTGGAATGAAAATGGTTAAGTTAGGGTAAGATTGTTGGATTAATGGAAATATATGTTTGGGTGCATGAGTGTTGGAGAGTTTGGTGGTGGAGAGTTTAGAAGTGTAGAGTTAGGAGCGGAAGAGGTTGATTGAGAGTTTGGATGTTGTTCAAGCGAGGGTTTTATGAGATCTAGTGAGAAGATACTCAATCCAAGTGAAGTGTTCATTCAATGAAATGGTTTGTTTTTGGAGAAAGATGCAACAAGGAGAATTGTTGACATGTTTTGAAACTTGTTTCAAGTTGTGGGGTGATGAAGGAGAGCTAGGGGAAAATTATTCCAAGTTTCATTGAGCAAGGTGTAAGGCAAGAAGAGCACAAAGCTCATGGGCTTCCTTGAGTTCTTCAATGAACTTCAAGTGTTCGAAGGAAGGTGATGATGGTGGAGTGTCGTTGTTATTTAGGGATGGATGATTGGACATGCAACATAGGGATAACATGTGTGTTGATAGGAGGTGGTGGTGATACTCTTGGTGGTGGAGATATTTGTGAGTTTCGGTAATCATGAATGAAATGGATGAGAATGAAGTTGTGGAAGAATAGGATGTTTCATGAGTGGAGGATGTTTTGGATGGTGGATTGGTAGGTTGAACAAAATGTGAGGTGTTAGGAATGAGATTGAGATTATTGTTTTGAGATTGAACATGCTCTTCATATGGCTTATGTGGGTGAGATGAAGGTGTATTTTTGGAACAAGGATGGATGTTTGGTTATTATATGATGAGTTTTGTGAAAGGGTTCATTTGAGTGAGCATGAGGTTTGTGTATCATGAAATATGGTTTGACCTTCATGGGTTAAGTTGTAGTGGTGATGACATACTTTGTAGAGTGTAGGGAATGGTTATATGGTTGAATCTTTTTGTGAGGATGACTAGGTGGAGTTATTGGTGAAGATGGGAAATGAGTATCAAGTGATGTGATTGGTGAGAGTGAAAAAGCGATGTTCATGGAAGGGGTTTCTTTATAGGAAGGTGTTATAGATGGTGCATTGGGTGCACTAGGAAATGAAATTTGAGGTTGAGGTGAGTAAAGGTTATGAGGTTTGAGTGTGTAAAGGTTTTGAGGTTTGAGTGTAAGATAGATGGATATGGGTGAGTAAAGGTTGTTGATATGTAATGTTGGTAGGAAGGAGAGTGAGGTGTTAGGTATGTAATGTTGAAGACATAGGAGGAATTTGGTGTTGGTTGTTTCACAACATCATTTGGTTTGACAGGCTTTTAATGGAAGTTAGGCTTTCTTCTCCAAACGGGTTTCTTGGTGGTTTTGGTTTAATGGGAGAGGACATGATGAGATGAGTGGAGATTGAGAGGAATGAGAGTGTTTATAACGTAGGATTGGTGGGATTAAGGATGTATAAACTTTGATAGAAGGTTTAGGATAAAATAGGTTTGTGAATTTTGGGAAATGTAGGATGAAATGGGCTAAAAATGAAACAACACCTTCGACCATCAGATGGCCGGTCCCCTTAATTGGAGGCCCGGTCCCCTTAATAATTAAGGGGGCCGCCTTATGATTTAAGGGGGCCGCCCATCTGGTGATTCTCAGATTGCCAGAAAAGGATTTTTGGTAGTGAATTGCAGAAAGGTTGTGTTTTTTTTGTTTCAAACAAGTCCAACTCTTTGAGGCAATTAAGCATATACTAATTATGTAGGCAATTATGTAGCCAAAGCATGTTAACCAAAGAGATTAAGTAAACAAGCAATTTCATCTAGCATGCAAACATACTCATCAAGCAAGTAAAATATAAGTGCTAGGAAACAATAAGCAACATCAAGTATTTCATAACTACATAACTAGGAGGATTAATCCTAATGTGTATCAATGTGCAATAAGTGGGTAGTTATGATAGCAAGGATTTCTAGACTTGTTAAAAACAAAGTCTTAATAGACACACCATGGTCTTCTTGATTTAGTTCACTTATAAGTGTCATTTATATAAATATAGATGAAAAGTATGAGATCACCATGCATGATTTAAAGAGACGTTTTTAGCATTATTCAACAATGTTTAAAAGTAGGTTTTCACGTAGATGTGAGAGTTGTTTGAATAAAATAGATTGGGTTTTACTTCAAATGTGTTAATGAAAGGTAAAGAAAATTTTCCCAATCTTTTGTTTCGATCAAAACAAAATTGTGGATATTGATAGAGAAAACATGTTATTTAAAAGTGAAATAGTTATTTGAAAAACTATTTTCCAAAATGTGAGGTTTTTGCATATTTTTAGAGATATTAGATTTTTGACAACAAATATCATTAATCATATATTTTAAAAGATATTTATTAAAGATCTCATGCTCAAGAGGATTGGTTAAGCCTATTATTATCTCATGTTATCGTTTCTACATATCCTATGATCCTAAAGGAAGTGATGACGATAATTTATATGTTAGATGCGAGAGTGTTGAATGGGGTATAACCTAACATCTATAGTTCCTTTGTTTTCGCACGCTTATCTAACTTAATGCCATAGTCTACGAGAGCTTGTTTTATCCATAGTTTTCTTACGTGAGGGATCTAATCCTACTTCTATATTAACGATTGGTCCACTTAACTCATTTCACTTCATCACCTTGAGTTTGTTAATAGTGGATATAGAAGATTTCCATTTTCTATTTTGTTCGGCAATGAACAATTTTATCATATTCCTAGGTAAGTCAACTAATGATGTTTCTAGGTTATAAGAATATAAGCTATTATGTACAAATATATGTATAGATAAGCATTAATCTAACTAATCATTTATCTAAGCATGCAAATTATGCCGATGAAGTTAAAAGAAACGCGTACCTTTTAGTCTTCAATAATATATCTTCAAGCACTTCAAGTGACCATGTTGACTTATAGAAGTCATTTGTAGATGATATTCCAACTTCTTCCAAGATTGACAACTTAGTCACTTGGTCCCCATTGTCTCATTGGTCCAAACATATTTAACATTTGGCTCGGATGCATGTATGGTGGTAATATTTCCCAAGGATTGTAACTTGGTTGATAATTCCACATTTGATTTCTAGTGTTATTGTAATTTTGTCTATTTTTGTTTCTTCTAGGTCGAGGTGTTTTAGATTGAGTATGAGGATTATTTGGTTTTCTTGGTGGTGGAGTTTTAGATCTTAATTTAGGTTTAGAGGATCCTACTTCGGTCTTTAAGGATGGTTTATAAAAAGTTTTTACTTTTTCATCATTCGCAATGGGTATTTTTCTATCTTTTGTAAGTATATACTTAGGATTTGATTCTAATGATTTTTGTTTACTAGATTCACATTCAAACTTTATACTTTTATTTTCACTAGTTGAAACATTAGTTGAAGTTAATCCTAGACCGGTTTTATCTCCCGAAGTTTCTTGAACACTTATTATTTTCTTAAGTGGGTTACTACTATTTTTAAACTTGTCAAGTTTAAAATTTTCATCTTTAAGTTTTTCGTTTTCATTTTTAACCTCTAAGCATATTTTACATTTTATAAAAACTTCTTTTCCTTTTTCCAAATGTTGTAGTTTAATTTTTAATTCGAGTACTTCATTTTCTAATAGATTATTAATATGTTTTAGTGACTTCTTTTTAGCTATAACCTTTTGACCTAATTTGCATAACCTATTATATTCACTATCTAGGTCTTTTTCGTCTAATGATAAATTTTCGTCACTAAAGTATTCGGTTTCGGAACATACCTGGCTTGATGTCTTAGCCATAAGACACTTATCTTCATTTGTGGTTTCTTTCTTGTCCTCATCGCTGTCACTCCAAGCACCTCCAATAAACGCCTTTTGATTTTGATCTCTTGACATCATTGGACACTTTCCGATGAGATGATTTGGATTGCCACATTTAAAACACTTCCTTTCATTATATGGTTGCCTAACGTATCTTCCTCGTCTTTTGAAGAATTTCTTGAAGTCTCGTACGGCCATATCATACTCTTCATCGTCACTTTTGGAGGTTGAGCATTCTTCGTCACTAGAGTCCTTTTTAGCTTTCAACGCAATTGATTTGCATTGCTCCCTTTTTCCTTTGACCATCTTGGAGTCTTTCTTTATTATTTCTTCGTAGACCTTTAAGTTGCTGATCAATTCGTCAAGTTGTAGAGTTGACAAATTCTTTGATTCTTCAATGGCTGTGACTTTAACTCGCCATTTTGGATGAAGAGCCCTAAGAAATTTCCTAACAAAATTCTTACTAGAAAAATTCTCATCAAGTGCTTTTAAACTTGTGATAATAGTGTTAAATCTAGCAAAAGCATTATCTATTGATTCTTCCTCTGGAATCATAACTTGTTCATATTGTTGAACAAGAAGATCTATTTTGTTATCTTTAACTTGACTATTACCTTGGTGAGTGATTAGTAAAGAATCCCAAATTTCTTTTGCGGTTTTACACATAAAAATTCTTTCATATTCTTTGCATGGTAACGCATTATAAATAACCATTTTAGCCTCATTATTTTTTGCTAGTTTCTTTTTCAAATCATCATTTTGTTTTTCAAAAGATACAATTTCATCCTTTTTAGTTTCAAAATTATGTTGAATAGGGGGAAAATCACCAAAGGTAATAACATGCCAAAGATCAAGATCTTTTGATTTCACATAAGTTTCGAATCTATTTTTCCCATAAAGAAAACCATCACTTGTAAATAATGGTGGTCTTTGCATAGATTGCCATTCTAAATATTTTTCAGATTTCATAGATCGTTACAAGTTTTAAAATACAATATATTTTAAAAATCTTGTTTGACGTGGCTCCTGATACAAATTGTGGAAAACTAGAGGGGGGGGGGTTGAATAGTTTTACGTCTTTTTAATTTTATTATGAAAACTTAGTTTAGTTTTAAAACCTTGTTTACTTTTAAAACTTTTGATTCGATCTTATGTGAACTCAAATCTTGAACAATATGAACAACTATATCTAAGTATGAACAATAATAATGTAAGCTAAGTATGTGAAATCAACACATTCATAATATAAACAATTATAGCTATATACGAGAGATAAGTAGGTAAACGTTTATTATGTAATCCTAAATTATATTTTGTATGAAAACTATACTTGATCAAAATTATCAATTATATGTATTTTATCTTTTTTTGTTTGATTGTAAAAACTTTGTTTTGTGAATGAAACTTTTGTTTGATCTTTAAGTGAAATCAACACTAGCACTATATGAGCAACTATATATATATATATATATATATATATATATATATATATATATATATATATATATATATATATATATATATATATATATATATATATATATATACGTCTACGTCTACGAAAGTAATAACGATATAAGCAAGATAATAAGTAAGAGATGGAAAGATCAAACCGCGAGACAAAGCATTTATAGTGGTTCGGCTACAAGGACACCTTCCTTGCCCTACTCCACTCCCTGAGTCACCTACTCGAGAGTTTTCTTCACTATGTCAACAAGCTCCCTTATGGCGGAGAAAACCTTACACACCAATATACACACCACAACTTCGTCACAACTTATTCACACCTTCTACACAACTTCTTCACACCTAGTAACTACTTAATCACACTACTTCTTCACACCTATCTATCTTCACAACTATCTACTTCACAACAATCTTCTTCACAACTATCTACTTCCCAACTTCTCTACTTCACAACTACCTACTACACAATCTCTCTATCTACACACCTTGCTAATCTATCTTCTATCAAATATTTACAAATAGTTACACAAAGAAATAGATATAATGGATGATGCTCTAATAACTTGGATGTGGAGGTCACAACAAGTTGTAATACTTCTTCTCTTGAAGGATTGAAGTATTCTTCTCTTGCACTTGAAAGGTAAAGTTTTGGATCACTTTGAAACAAAGATTTATGTATGTATGATCAAAGGATTTAGAGAATAGAGATGTAGATCCAGAACAGAAAGTTTTGGAGTGCAAAAGGTGAGAAAAATCTGTGGAATGAACCAGTATTTATAAGGGAAAAAATACTATTTGGGAGCATGGGCGGTCCCCTTAATTAGGGGACGGTCCCCTAAATTATTAAGGGGGCCGCCCATACAATTAAGGGGGCCGCCCTCCTAAAACGGCCAGAAAACTTGTCTTTTTCTGGGGAAAGTTTATCTAGTGAAATTTTAGGTGTTTTTGGTTAAAAATTTGAATTCATATATTTGTAATGATTTAAACATATTCTTTTATTTCCAAAAATGATTTTATAAAAGATATAAAATGTTTTGTGACATTTTATAAAAAGTCTAGTGTTTAAGAAAAATGTTCCTTTGATCATAGAATGCAATAAGCACTTTGTTTATTCATACCTTAAGTGATTTGGATGTAAAGTGAATATTTATCACTAAATACTTGTTTACGTCATAATTTTTTTAGCTCAATGGGTTTACATTTTGTGATTATCAAAACATAGAGATATCGATAAATGTTAATAATGTTTTTAGGCATTATTTATATCAACATTTTATGTTCAAATCCTAGGTTAAGGAGTTGGGGTTTTAACAGACCCAATAGTCTCCCCCTATTTGGATATACAAATAGCCTGAGTGTTTCAAGGTTCAGTGAGAGATAGAAAAGGTATTATCTCTTCAAACTGAATTACTAAGTGATGTTTAGGACACTGAATGTTAAGCAAAACATCAATATTATTCATAGTTATTACAATCCTAAACAAGACAAAGTAAATAAAAGATAGTTGTTGTTGCAAATTTGCTCAGGCTTCAGAAGTTTAGATCCAAGGCTTCAAGTTTGGATCTCTTTGAACTCAATAAGTTTTTGTCAGGACGCTCTTGGATTTTGATCTTCAGGTCATGACAGAACCTTACATTAGCCTCATTCTTGATGGGATTGGCCATAAAGAAGTATCCTATCATTTCCTTGATTCCTGACAGATCAATATCAGCCCATCTTTGGAAGGCTGGATCTCCATACTCATCTGTGAAGAAGAGACCCCTCTCAGGTTGCTCAATGACCCAGTTGTTAACGAATGTAACTCCTTCAGGGAGGGCTCTGTTGCAGTTTAGGCCTGGAGCACTGACTTCAGGTTCAGTCTCTATCTTCTTTCTTTTCTTTTAAAGGACTGAGCAGGAGGAGCCTGAATGGTAGGTACTGATGCTAGGAGCAGTGATGGAATGCCAAGTTCCTCATGCTTTTTGGCCAGCTGATCATACCTGATTCTGAGGGACTACAGTAGGTTCTTGACAATGACATTGCTCTTCTTAGCAATAATTGGACCTAGCTCATCTAGCTCAGTGATCCCAAAGTCAGTAAATCTGAAGGGATCATGAACTTCAAAGTGTCATTTGTCCTGGCCTCTGTAGACACTGAGAACAGCTGGTTTGGAGTTCTGGTGAATCTTGACATCAGTGATAGTTTCAGGGTTTAGTCTTTGTGTCATGATCCAGGTGTATTTTTCAATATTTTGTTGCCTAACTGCAGTAGCTTTCTTCAGTCTGGCATCCCTCTTTTCTTTTAGAGCCATCAGGGCAGCATCCTGAGCCTTCTTAATTTTTTCACCACCTTCCCTATGTGCAAGGTCCTGAGGCTTCATGTGATAACTGGAAAATTAGGGAAACCATTTAAAAACCCGCATTACTTAAAATTTAATAAATTTTGGAATATTTGAAAAGTTTGTTTGTAATGGGAATTGTAAACGTTGAACCGTGGTTTTGAACTTCGTGATATTTATGGAAGTTGATTGTTAATTATTGATTTGGTTTGGTATATCTGTGGTGATTTATTTTTGAAATATCTATTGGCACTACATTGACTCCGACACTAGGATAACCTAACGAGTTTAAATCTTTTGAATAACGGTCGCGGTTATCCGTTAAACGAACATTTTTATATCTATGTATTTCGGGAAGTGTTTTTGGGAGGTTAATGACGACGTGTACGAATATGTTTGGCGACATTTAATACTTTTATGAACGAGTAATCGTGTTACAGGAAAACCGATTAAAAATGTTTCACTAAACATTAAGGTTATTATGGCTAGTTTTGGAAAAGTGAAACATAAGGGACCAATGTGTAAAATTCGGGCATATAACCCCTTTCCCCTAACCCTAACCTTCATAATAATCAAAAACAAACACACCCTTCTCCTCCCTTTTGCTAGCCGCGGCTGCCACCCACGAACCATCACCACCGCCGACCTCCAGACAACACCACCACCACCAAAATACTCCCCATCATTTTCTTGTTCTTGTGGTGTGAAACACGCGCCAACACAAACACCTCTCCCCTCCGTTTTCTTGATACCGCCGCCTACAAACACCTCACACCACTACACCATTAATTTTCTTTGTTTCCATTCGATTAGAAGGTGAGAAATCGTGGGTTACGCGTCGGGTTTGACTATTTCGAGTCAAACCCGGATTTAATCTTAATATTTGGGTGTTAAAAGTTGAGATGAAAATGGGTTTTGATATAAAGATAAAATGGTATCCATGGGTGTCGACTCTCATTTGATTGGTGCTCGGATTTGAATGTTTGGATGCGTTTTGTGTTGTTTTTGGCTCGATAGAGCTCAACCGAGACCCTATGGTCTCGGTGTGATGATGTTTTTGGCTCGTTTGAGGGTCTAGCGAGATCCTTGGTCCGCTTGGTTTGATTCTTGGCTAGTTTGGAATCGATTTGATGCTTGTTGTTGTTGTTGTTGGTTGTGTGCCGCGACCCAAGGGGTCTGTTTGGCAGATTTGGTACGCTCGGATGAGCTTATGCCGAGACCTAATGTGGCCTTGGGTTCGAGTCTCTTGACTCGTGGTTATTGCCGAGACCCAAGTGGGTCATTTGGCTTGGGTTTGGCTTGGTAAACCAACCCGGGATTAGTTTATATTGATGTTCTCTTGTTGTGGTTCTTGTTATTGTTTTTAGACTTGTTGTGATACTTGGATTTTTTGCCGAACACTTTGGTTGGGTCGAGACCCTTTACGGTCTCGACAATGATATTATGAGGTAAATTTTGGGAGTTGTTGTCGAATGATATTTGGAACCGTATGTGAGACGGTTTATTAGATTGACGGATATAGGTTAGTCGGGTGCCGTAGTCGGACCCTATTGTTGTAGCACGTGTTATGGGTATTGATTGGACGGAGATGGATTACTAGATTATGACTTGGTTATTTTTATTTGGACTTGGACAATGAGCCGAGAGTGATGACTCGGACATGTGACCACCTATATAACTCGATAATTATTTATACTCAAATATTAATAATAAAACTCGTAATAATATTATTGGTAACATAAACGTTTATATAAGTATATAGACTTGAAAAACGTATATATAACTATATAAATGCGTATATTAAAAGTAAACGATCACGAGTTATATTATAATAACGTGACGATATATAATATACTATGAAAGTAGTGTAATAAATGTTGGGAGCGTTATTATAATTAAACAACTATAAATAACGATGAAATCTATAACGTTGAATAATTATATTAAATAAAATACATTCTTAATAATAAACGAGGAAACTATCGAGTTATACGGGGTCGTGGTCATTTGAGTCCAAGTGGGCTATATTAATTATTTTGTGACTTTTGTGCTTGTCACAGATATGTGACGTTAATATATCCATTTTCTATAACTACGTAACTTATTTAATCGACGGATTAAAAAGATCTATTTAGTTATATAAAATGAGTATATTAATGGGCATTGTATCCTACGACGCCTATAGGTTGTGGTACGTGTACAGGAATAATGAATTACTAAATATCTCGTTAGGTTTGCCAAATTGACGAATTTGGTAAGTTTGACGATATATATAGGGAATTTATTAAACTTTGATACTTACCATATAGTACTCTACGTGCTATGTGACTTAGGTTTTGGGTATAATTTTAGAGTGATATATTAAGTAAATAAATATGGAGGATTACCAAATCGATGGATTTGATAAACTTCGATGATTTATTTAAATAATATATTGGGCTAATATTAGACCTATAGATTGTTTTATTACTCTTTTTCGTTGTGGCTTCTTGTTTTGAGTTGTGTCGACCCTCCACCCGTATGGATACCAAACTCTAAACTAATATGAGAATAATACGAGAAACGGATTTTTGGAAAGTAAAAAGGAATACGTTCGGGATTGGGAATGTTTGATTTTGAGGAAATGATTCTGAACGAGTTTATATTATTAGGAGGTGCCGAGTCTGTAGTTGCCGTTATTTGAGTTGCTTTACATCTTACTTCTATCGATTTATTTCTGCTGATTGCTGGACTTGAGGTGAGTCATAGCCCCACTTTTTACTCTTGAACTTTGTTTTCAATACTTGGGGTGAGAAACATGCAAAATGTTTTATGTGGACTATTATTGCTTTGTTTATTTAAAAGTTGCTATGCTTATAGAACTAGGTAGATTATAGAGTGAGGCCTAGTCCCGAACTAGGTAAGCTATTGATTTGAATAGAGCGAGGCCTAGTCCCGAAATAGGTAAGCTATTGATTGGTTGTTGAGCGAGGCCTAGTCCCGAACTAGGTAAGCTATTGAATTGGTTATGGAGCGAGGCCTAGTCAAGAACTAGGTAAGCTATTGATTTGATTGATTTGGGCTATAGTGTGCACCTATAGGGTTGGTTACTTTTGGTTGTTTCGTTTTGGTTGGATGATTGAGGCTTAGTCTAGCTAGCAAGCGTTTTGCGTATATGTCCACTTGATTTAGTTATGAATTTAAACCTATGATCTCACCAGCGAAAGATGACTTTTAGCGTGTTTTCTCAGGTAATTAAGTGATGCCCTTGGATGCTTGGATTGGAGGCTTGGCTTTGGCACCTGGTTTAAGGATCTATTTTTCTAAAACTCTGATATATTATTGTGGACCTACGTGTATTTCTTTTGGGCCTTACTTTGGATAATTTTGGGATAAATGTAAACTTTAAAATCGCGTTTGATTGTGTTTTTCTTATGTTTAATTTATCTCGTTCTTTCATGACTTGGAATGGATACCAATCACCTGTAACACCCCGAAAGCTTGTTGAGTCTTCCGCTGTACCAAATTTTGGGGGTGTTACAGATTGGTAACAGAGCCAAGGTTATAGAGAACTAGGTAATAAACACCTAAACTATAACCGATTTTTATAGAAACGATCCTCGACCAATGCCCGCCAGCCCGCCAAGCCAAAGCATCATCGTTTATATTGAGGTATATTGAGATGATAATTAGATATGAGATTTTTGAGATGATTTGAGGATATGGGGTATATTGATTATGTGACTTGATGGCATTTTGAGGAATTATATGGCTTAATTGTTTTTATAAATGTTTTAGTAATGCGGTATTTTAAATCTTTCTTGAACTTTATGATTGGGATTTTTATGATGGTTTGATACGGTATTTTGAGTTCGCGGTTTAGTTGTTTTGAAACACTTACACCTACCCTACGCCGTTGTCATAGACTATGGCCTCCCGTACGTTCGATGTTGCTGAGGATATTCTTACTGCACCTGTTCGCCCAACACAGATCACCATGGCTCCTGATGATCCTTACAGGATTGCCATGCGTTCAGCTACTGCGTCACCGATAGCTTCTACTTCTGCACCTACTACGCAGGGACCCTCATCTTCTCTAGGGCTCCCTGATACTTCAAGATAGCTTACCCTTCGTCAGGCTTTGGCTCGTGTGGCTCCACGCTTTGCCCACCGAGCTATGGCACGTATGTCTGTGCGCCCTGCTTTACCACCTTTGCACTTTGATGCTCACGCTCTTCTGTCAGATGCACCACCCACATCATTGAGTCGTCATCTTAGATCACCTACCCCATCACCACACGATTCGCCTGTTCGGAGACGACGATTGATGGTGTACTCTTTTGAGGAGGAGGACGAGGAGTACGTGGGTGAGGAGGAGGCTGAGCAGAGGGATGATAATCCACAGGTGGGTGAAGAGGAGGATGAACCTGAGGAGGAGGATGACCCTCAGGAGGAGGAGATGCCTGATGATGATGGTTTGCCAGCACAACCAGCTCAGGCTGAAGAGCCCGATTCTCCGATACATCCGTTAGAGCCTGTTTCACCTGATCACCCATTTTTGTTTGATTCGCCACCTGGTAGTCTCGTGGAGTCGGATGCGCCATCTGAGATTTCTGCTGAGCATGCAGAGTTGGGTGAGATTGGTAGGATGTGGGCTTAGATTACTGCTTTAGGTGAGAGGATTACGCGTATGTCTGAGCGGGTTGATAGAGTGACTGTTGAGTTCATTGGAGAGTTGAGGATTGACTTGGTTACGGTTGAGAGGAG
Organism: Artemisia argyi; assembly: GCA_030686995.1. Taxonomy (NCBI): domain Eukaryota; kingdom Viridiplantae; phylum Streptophyta; class Magnoliopsida; order Asterales; family Asteraceae; genus Artemisia; species Artemisia argyi. The sequence continues at coordinate 42,760,634 of CM060709.1, read as the reverse complement.
AGTTACTGAGATGAGGAGAGGCATGATGGAGATTCATGAGCATATTGAGAGCTTACAGAGAGGTTTCATCACAGCTCGCGAGGCAGATCGCAAGTTGTGGCAGAGAAACACTGAGTTAGAGAAGGAGTTAGCAGACCTCAAGAGAGATAGTGATACTCATAGTGTGGAGTTGGGATCATTGTGGAGAGAGCTAGATGGTCTGAGGTAGGAGTTGAGGAGCCTACGCTAGCATAGTGGCTAGATAGTTGAGTTATGTTGTCTTATCGCTTTCTACACCGAGGAGTGTTCGGTTAGAAAAGCTAGTTATCTTATTTTGATGTACTTTCCGTTGGTTACTCGTCTCGTTTGGAACGATTAGTATCTTTTGTGTCTTCTGTAGTTGGAACGATGTTTGGATCACTATTTGTATGGATGATAGTTATTATTACATGATGTTATGTGGTTTTAGATATTATGGAAAATGAGTTCCTATTCGTCGTGTTGATGTCTTGTGGTGCATGATTGATATTCTTTCCATGAGTTGGCTTCATTTATTCAATTCTTGTTGAGCATATGTTTAGTGCTATCGGAGACTTACGAACCTTGTATGATATTTCAGATCAATGGCTGTACGACGAAACCCTGTTAGAGCTACCTGAACTGGAACTGCCGCGACTACTCCTAGTCGTCGAGGACGCCGTCCTACTTGAAATGTTGAAACCCCTACTCCTGATAACCAGGAAACTACTAACCGCAACAACAGGAATCGAAATGTTGATGTTCAGGGAGACAAAGATCATGTTCCACCGAATGCACCTACCGTGGATCAAGCAATGATCAATCAACTTGTGGAGCAACGAGTTGCTGAGCTTCTAGCAGAGTCAAATCATTCCAACAACTCTGCTGGAACTTTTCCACCTGTTCGTACGAATGGATGTAACTACAAGGAGTTCCGAATATGTGGACCCATTGAGTTTGGTGAAACTGAAGGAGTGGTCTACTTGGTCAGGTGGATAGAGAAAACTGAATCAGTGTTCAATGTTAGCAATTGTGCGGAGAATGCTAAGGTAAAGTTTGCTTCTTTCACTTTTAAGGACGAAGCTCTAACTTGGTGGAACAATTACCGAAATTCGGTTGGGAGTGATGTGGCTTATGCCATGACTTGGGAGCAATTTAAGTCTTTGTTGATTCAGACTAACTACCCAATGAATGAGGTTAACAAGCTGGAGATTGAGTTCTGGAATCACAAGGTGAAAGGTACCAACATGGCGACTTACAATCGCCGCTACCGAGAGTTAGCCTTGCTTTGCCCAGAGATGGTTAGGACTGAGACTCAAAGGATTGAGCAGTATACCGATGGGCTGCCGGTAGCTACAAGGGACGATGTGATTGCTGCTAAGCCTGCTAATATTCATGAGGCTATCACGATCGCTCAACAATTTATAGACTCGTTGGTATTGGAAGGAGCTGAGAAAGATAAGAATGGAAAGAGGAAGAGGGATAATCACTTTAAGGGTAATGATCACCAAAACAAACGACAGGAAACTACTAGAGCTTATGCTATGGGAGATGGAGATAAGAAGAGTTACAATGGAGATGCGCCCAGGTGTGGCCGATGTTACAAGAATCATTCTGGATGATGTAATGTGGTGTGCAAGAATTGCTCAAAGATGGGACATATAGCTAAGGACTGTAGAGCTCGACCACTTGCTATGGTTCAAGCTACTCCTGAAGCTATGAATAAGGTGAATGTTACTTGTTTTGGATGTGGAAAGAAGGGACACTATAGGAATGAGTGTAGGGAATCGTGGAACTGAGGAAATCAAGGATCGGGTGGTAATGGGTACAATCATGGAAACCATGGAGCTGGAAGAAACCGTGGACGACAAGACAATGAGAACCAATGTGTGGAAGCAGGAGCTACTCATGGGAGAGTATATGCACTTGGGAACGAGAGAGGAGAGGACCCGAACATCATTACTGGTATGTTCCTTCTCAAATCGTTATGCTTTCATACTATTTGATACTGGTGCCGATAGAAGTTTTGTGTCCACTACTTTTGCACCCTTACTAGAAAAACCCCCGATGGCCTTAGGAATTGGATATGATGTAGAGTTAGCTAACGGAAACATAGAAAGGATTAAGACCATCATTCGTGGTTGCACCTTGAATTTCCTGAATCACCCTTTCAATATTGATCTTCTACCCGTCACGTTAGGAAGTTTCGATGTCATTATTGGTATGGATTGGTTGTCGAAGTATCGTGCTCATATACTTTGCGATGAGAAGATCGTGCGTGTGCCTTACGGCAAGGAGATTTTAAATATACAAGGAGATCGAAAAGGTTTGAGGAGCCCATCCAGATTAGCGGTTATATCTTGCACTAAGTTACCGAAGCTAATGGAAAAAGGATGTTACTTTTTCTTAGCTCAAATCTCGGAGAAAGGAGAGAAGGAGAAGAAAGAAAAGTGCATTGGAGATGTACCTATAGTTTGTGATTTTCCGGATGTGTTTCCCGATGATTTGTCGGGAATCCCACCTACTAGACATGTGGAGTTTCAGATTGAGTTGATACCTGGTGCTGCACTCGTGGCACGGGCACCTTATCGACTTGGACCTACTGAACTGGAAGAGTTGTCGAAATAATTAGCGGAGTTAGCCGAAAATGGATTTATACGACCAAGTTCTTCACCCTGGGGAGCCCCATTTTTATTCGTAAAGAAGAAGGATGGATCGTTTCGTATGTGTATTGATTACCGAGAGCTGAACAAGTTAACGGCGAAGAATAGATACTCGTTACCAAGGATCGACGACTTGTTCGATCAGCTCCAAGGATCGAGTGTGTATTTGAAGATTCATATGAGATCGGGATATCATCAACTTAGAGTTCGCGAGGAAGATATTCTGAAAACGGCTTTCAGAACCCGTTATGGGTATTACGAGTTCCAAGTGATGCCGTTTTGGGTATAATTTTAGAGTGATATATTAAGTAAATAAATATGGAGGATTACCAAATCGACGGATTTGATAAACTTCAATGATTTATTAAATAATATATTGGGCTAATATTAGACCTATAGATTATTTTATTACTCTTTTTCGTTATGGCTTCTTGTTTTGAGTTGTGTCGACCCTCCACCCGTATGGATACCAAACTCCAAACTAATATGAGAATAATACGAGAAACGAATTTTTGGAAAGTAAAAAGGAATACGTTTGGGATTGGGAATGTTTGATTTTGAGGAAATGATTCTGAACGAGTTTATATTGTTAGGAGGTGCCGAGTCTGTAGTTTCCGTTATTTGAGTTGCTTTACATCTTACTTCTATCGATTTCTTTCTGCTGATTGCTGGACTTGAGGTGAGTCATAGCCCCACTTTTTACTCTTGAACTTTGTTTTCAATACTTGGGGTGAGAAACGTGCAAAATGTTTTATGTGGACTATTATTGCTTTGTTTATTCAAAACTTGCTATGCTTATAGAACTAGGTAGATTATAGAGCGAGGCCTAGTTCCGAACTAGGTAAGCTATTGATTGGTTGTTGAGCGAGGCCTAGTCCCGAACTAGGTAAGCTATTGAATTGGTTATGGAGCGAGGCCTAGTCAAGAACAAGGTAAGCTATTGATTTGATTGATTTGGGCTATAGTGTGGACCTATAGGGTTGGTTAGTTTTGGTTGGTTCATTTTGGTTGGATGAATGAGGCCTAGTCTAGCTAGCAAGCGTTTTGCGTATATGTCCACTTGATTTAGTTATGAATTTAAACCCATGATCTCACCAGCGAAAGCTGACTTTTAGCTCATTTTCTCAGGTAATTAAGTGATGCCCTTGGATGCTTGGATTGGAGGCTTGGCTTTGGCACCTGGTTTAAGGATCTATTATTCTAAAACTCTGATATATTATTGTGGACCTACGTCTATTTATTTTGGGCCTTACTTTGGATAATTTTGGGATAAATGTAAACTTTAAAACCCCGTTTGGTTTTGTTTTTCTTATGTTTAATTTATCTCGTTCTTTCATGACTTGGAATGGATACCAATCACCCGTAACACCCCGAAAGCTTGTTGAGTCTTCCGCTGTACCAAATTTTGGGGGTGTTACACTTCAACCCAATTGTTGTTGCTTCCTCATTAACCACCTCAATGAGAGTAGATTTTCTTGCTTGTTCTTCCAAGGCTACTTTCTTCAATCTTTCCACTTTATCCATGTAAGCTTGGATTTCATCCTCAGTTATCAGATATGTTACTCCATTCATCTGAAAGGGGACCCTGACAGGTGAATCAGGGTCCGGTCTTATGAATGAAGAGGCAGGTACCAGTGGTGTTATGGGTTCAGACACAACAGTAAGAATGCCTTTGCCCTTATCCGCCTGGTTTGTTGGTTGAGTGGTTGTCTCAGGAGACTGAAAAGAGGAGATTGGAGTGGCTTCAACAATGTGCTCCCCCTCAGCCTGAGAGGAAGGTTGACTGGTGGAAGGTTCAGGGACTCTAGTAGGTGGAACTTCAGTGGATCTCTCCCCCTCAACTGTTGCCACAGCATTAGTGAGAGCAAGAGTTGGTGGCACCACTGAAGGAGAAGGACCCTTGAAAGCCTGGTAGAGTTATGAGAGCATGTTCTTGATGTCAGTAGTATCCTTCTGAATTGTAGATACTTTGGCATCCAGGGAAGCCTGAGTAGATTCAATGGCAGACATCCTTGGCCCAAGATTCCAGGCCAAGGAGTTAGAAGACTTGGCCCATGCCGCCAAGTTTTTCTCTATGAGACTCAATGATGAACAGATGGAAGTCACTGAAGATTGAAGACCTTGAAGATTAGCAGACTTCAACATATCTACCAACTTAGTAAATTAGGCAGAGTTCTGCTGGTAGGTCTGAGCAGCCTGAAGTATTTTCCTGTTGAGCTCTGGGTCATCTTTGACAGACTCTTGAATGGTGGAAACGCTCTTGGTGATTTGGCTGAGTGAGTCATTGAACTTGTTGAGGTGACCATTAAGAGCTGTTAGTAAGAATGCAACAACAGCATGCTGTTCCAAGGTATTATCATGAAAAGCTTCAACAGAGTCTTTGAGGTTGTAGTAGTGAACGACCTGCTCAGTGTGCATGTCGAACACATCATCAGTGATTCCTCTATAAATGATGTTGCAGGGCTTGCTCAGAAATTTCATAAGCTTTCTTTCAGTGAGGGGCTTGGAATCATTATACTTAGCCAGTCTTTCAGGAGAGGAAGTCTCAGGTTCATCTTCCTCTTGAGGATCAAAGGGAGACTGAAGAGATTGTTCAGTAGTTGTTGCATCCGTCTCCATATCATCACCAGCTTTATAGAACTCTTCCTCACTGGCTTTACTATCTTCATCATCTGTGTCAAGAACAGCCTGAAAGGTAGCCATTGAATCTATCTGCAAGAACAGGTTAGCCGGCTCCTCTTCAAAAGAAGACTTGCCTTGGTTGTGGTCACTCCCTGACCCCTTTAATCCAACAAACTGGGTTTTGTCTGTTTGGTGACTAGAGTCAGTTTGTAAAGTATGGGCAACTCCGTGAGGGGGTGTAGGTTCCATATCAGCGGGTGGTTTCAATCCCTTTGAATCTTTATCCCCTATGAATCCTTCAGACACTGACGGGTGTTCTTCAGTGGCATCCTTAGGAACAAGTGAAATGTTGAGGCCCCCCGTTCCAACAGACTGGTGATGGTCTGTCGAAGATTTAGGGGCCGCCACTCCCTGAGACCCTGGTTGTGATGTACCAGAGACGTTAGCGGGATAAGTAGAAGGCGCTCCCCTACCAGCGGGTTGTATGTTTCCCTCTGGATCTTTGGGAGTAGTCGTGTGGACCAAGGACCCTGACTGTGATTTGTCAGTGCCCTTCGTTGTCCCTGAGGGTGGTGGAACCTGGCCATGGGTGGCTGTATCGGTCTTGGGTTTTCTTTTTGGCTTAGAAGTCTGTGTCCCTGAAGCCCCAGGGCCCTGTGCCTTTGGTTTGGTCTTTGGCACAGACTGAGACTTCCCTGTCCTCTTAGTAGGGGAAGGTGGGTACACTGAGTCCCTCCGGTTGTTTATGGCAACCATAAGGGCCGTCAATTCAATATTGGAGACTGAGGATGGGTCTTTTGAAAAGTTTAAAGGACTTAGGATGGCTGGTAAAGAGCATAAATGAACGTCATGAGTGTATTCACAACCCAGTAACCTTTGAAGAGCACAGGAAATAAACCTAGGATATGACACATAGTGTAACCTAGTCTTATTCAGTAGCTTGGTTACAAGATCACCATAAATGATCTCTCCAATGTCGACAATGACCCCTGTCATCAAACAGTAAGCCATCATCATCTGAACAGAGTTAATCTACTCAGTGGATGAATGGTTCCCACCGAGAACCTGAATCACAAAAGTGAACAGGATCTTCCAAGCCATAGGAAAGGAGCTCTTGGTGACAGGGGTCTTGTCCAAATATTTTGGATCCAAAGAAATTTTTTCTAACCCTGATTTAACATCGTTTGGGTCAGGGTGTGCAACAGAAGTTCCATTATTATAATCAAGTCCTGTTGCAGAGCAAAAAGTTTTGAAATCCAGGACAAATTTTCTTTTCCCATTTAAAACAGAGAAACTGATGAGAAATTCCTTGAGGGGCCTGAGTTCGTTCTCATCAGTAGAGGGTGTCGAGTCATAGGCCTGAGCAGTACCCCAAAACTCCCTGAGGAAGTTGTGGTAGTGGAAGTAGTATGTGGAGGTGAAGGCAGTTTTCAAGGGGCATTTATACAAAAACTTTACGATTTCCTTGTAGGTAGGGACATTTTTTGGGTAGTTAAAGTGCCTACAACATTGTTGGTTTTGAATTGTAGATCAGCCAGAGTTGATTTTGCCTATTGAGGTGCAAGCTCAATTCCTTGGTTGTCTGCCATTTTTAGGTCAAAAGAAAAAAATTTTAAAATTTTAATGGCAGAATATCACTCACCAGATGATCCACAAGTTGAGTCCAACTCGTTTTCTGTTTGTGAAATGAATGATATTGTTATCAAGGAGATTGCAAACAGGAAGGATTTCTTGTTGCAAATCTTCTTAACCAAGAAAGAATGATTTGAAAAAGCTTTTGGTTTTTTTTATTTTTTTTTTTATTTATTTATTTTTTTTTTTGTTTTAAAAATTACACACAGCTTTGCAAAGGATAAATTTTTGCAGAGTTTCTTTAAGAAAATTTTGTGTGTGTGTTTTGTGTGTTTTGAAACGGGTATTTATAGAGGGTGAGGAATACCATTGGTTAGGGATTTTAAAAATCAAAATGAATAACTACTTTGGGATCCGCATTAAATGCCACCACTCCACTTTCCCAAGTTTTTCGCAACTGTCGAGGTGAACAATGCAAGGAGCCTGCACAAGGTACACTTTTGCAGGCACGATGTCACAGAAATATCAAGAGATATTATTTGTGAGGGAAGGCAATTAATGCCTAGTGGGATATTGGTAAGTAAGTGGGGGCTCAAGGTGTGGATGTCAGTGAGGCAGAGACATATATTCCTATATTAAATAGAAAATTCAGTTACCAACCTAGGACATTTACTAACTAGATACTTGATGAGGCGAAAAATGATCCATTTTTAGGGGGTCATTTAAGCCCGAATCCGAATTTATTTGATCAAATATTGCCCTAAATCATTCCTTTTGTGATTTTAGGTGTTTGGAGAGTGAATTCTGGAAAAGAAGCCATTTTGGACGTTTTTGGAGCATAAAAGTGAAGAAAACGGCTAAGTACCAAATTTCCATGCTGAAGATACAAGGTGACGGCGTCAAGACCACCATCTTGACGGCGTCAGACATGAGGAATTAAACACCGTAGGTGGTGACGGCGTCAGAAGGCTTCATGACGGCGTCAAAGTGGCAAGAATAAAATACCGTGGTTGGTGACGGCGTCACATAGGCCGTCATAAGTGGATCAAGGCCTTCTGAGGAAGTATATGGCGGCGAGGTGACGGCGTCACAAGTAACTCTTGACGCCGTCAGCCTGTTTTTCCTATATATAGTTTTCTAGTTTTTTCATTAAAAGAAGAAGTTTTGGTGAAACCCTAAAGACGATTTTGGTGCCTCTTTTACAGGTTTTTCAAGGGTTCCAAACCCTTGAGACCTTGCATTGTAATTGAGATAAGTGTACTTTCAATTCAATCAATATGTCTATGTGTTGGTTGTTTATATCTTGTTCTTGTCTCAATTCCATTATGCTAGGCTAGATCTCTTTTGTGTTTGCTTAGATCTAATGAAACCTAGATGTTGATTATGTGTTGATTACTTGTCTATTCTTGTTTTGAATGAATGATTTATATGTTAGGCTTAAGAAAACTGGCAGATCTCCAAATGGTAACATGCTTGAACGTCTTAAGAAACATGAACCGAGGCGTACTAGGTCTTTATTGGTTGTATTTAATGCATGAGCCACTGTTTACAATCCCTATAGTTGTGCTGGGTCATGGTGTAGGAGGAGATAAGAGCTCATAGAGTTGGGGAGTTATGTATGCCACCCCACGAATGGTATTAAGGAATACAATCCGTCATTCATACAAGTGTAACAAGTAATTAACATGTAAAAGATATCTAGGGAGTAGTGAAGTCTAAGTAAACACAATTTCTCCAATTACTGCTCACAACTTTAGTATAATTAGTTTATTTTCATTTTTATTATTTTATTTTGATTGCATCTTAGTTTTGGGTTAGTTGATTAGCAACTAATTCCGCCCACTCCTTCAAAACCCGAGATTTTACTTGCTTTCATAAAATATAAAAATACAAAAATAATCATCCCTCACCTTTAGAACTATTAATTAGGTTTTCTAACCCTAGCGACACTATTCCTAAGCTGAACGATCAATCCCCCGGTACTTGTCACTATACTATACTACAACGATCAGGTACACTGCCTGGTGGGGGTTGTAAGCTTCTCGAGATCCCTCGAGAGGTAAAGCAAGGTGCGATTCCCACGCATCAAGTTTTTGGTGCCGCAGCCCGGGGAATAGTTATTGTCTAGGTTAGGATTTCTTTTTATTAGGTCTACTTGCTAGATTCCTTTCTAGTAAGATTTTTATTTTTATTTTTAGGTCTTCTTTAGTCTATCTTATTTCTTTGTGCCTTTGTTCGTAACTCTTTACCATCTGACATCATGGAAGGTGGTAACATCCGTGAACCCATCAACCCACCGCAACAAAACCACCCACAAAACCTACCACAACCAATCCAACCACCTATTAGGACCATCCGTTTGCAATCCAGCACCGTTCGATTGGTGCAAGATGGGTGTGCATTCTATGGGTATTTTTTCGAAAACCCGACCCGACACCTTGAGAACTACCTAAAAATTACCAATTCTATAGGAATAGGTGTTGATAATCAAGAAGGGGGACTTTTAGCCCTCTTCCAATTCTCTTTACATGGTCGGGCTCTTCAATGGTTATTCCAACTCCCCGAAAGATCCGTCTCCTCTTGGGACGACCTTGCTTCCTACTTCTTAACTAGATTCATCCTACCCAAGGATGTTATTTTGCAACATAACCAACTTAAAACGGAAAATGATGAAATAATGGAGGTCAATGAAATGAATAAATGTGAAATCAAGCTAGGGAGTAACACTTGTAGGGAAGGGCCATGGGATGATGATAGAATAATTAGGAACTCCACACCAACCCTTGAGGAATTAAGGTACCATAAGTTCCTTCTAAAATGCCCTTGCCCCGAAAAGTACCGAAAACACCCATGGATTAGGAAACACAATCCTATGAATCTTAAGGTTCCATGCATGATTGGTCATATGATTAGAGAACACACTTATATCGATTTAAAGGCACCAATGAATATCATGTCTAGGCTTTATTATAATTGGATCATGAACAAAAAGTTGAAACCTAGGCGGGACCCTTACAACCCTAATCGCATGAGTAATTTTGTTGAGCGGGTTCGAGGGTTACATGTTTTCGTTGGGAATTTTGTCTATAGGTGTGACTTTATGATCTTAGAAGATGTTAGGGGAATTATTGATCAATCTTTGTGTCAGATTGTTTTAGGAGAACCTTTTGTTAAAACCTCTAAAATGACTTACAACCATGATGAGGGCATTATCACATTCGCAACCAAAGAAAAGAACATTAGATATAGGATGCCCCATAAAGAAGAGAGGTTTAGAGAGGTTGAGGATCTCGATGTTGACAACATCCCCGTGATTAAGATTGAGAGTGAGGAAGAGAGAGACATTGGAGGTTACAAAAAGAAAGAGATATATTACTCGAAATGTTTAGCTTTAGGCCCCGAGTATAGGAAGGATAAGAGACTAGTTAAGATGTTTGAGACCGCATTCATTTTGCAGGATAGGAAAACGTAGTAACTCACGACCTTGAGTCTAGCTACAAGACTCGTAAATAAAGAAAAGCGCTTCTTGGGAGGCAACCCATGTTTTGTGTGATTTTTATTTGTTTGATTGTTATTTGCTTCCGTATGCATGCTTTGTTTTTATTGTTGGTTGATCATGCTTCTAAGATAAAACGTGAAAATACTTTACTATGTTGTTTAGCCTAGTCTTAACTTCAACCTAAAGGTATTTTTGCAAAAGATAAGTGTAAGGGGAAACCCAAAATATGTTTTTAAGAAACAAACCGATCATGATTCTCCACAATATTTAATGAACATGTATATTCGTATTTGTTAGAGTCAAATGCTTGTATTGAGTCATAATGAAGTTTTACAGGATTTTCCAGGAAGTAGGACAAAGTTTTTCCAGAAATTTTCCAGAAACTTAACATAAGAATTTCTGCAGGTCCATTCTGATGGCGTCAGGGTATTGCTCTTGACGGCGTCAGGAGTTAAAATCTGGAAATTTTACCGGTTTTGTTTTTCTAACGGAGTCTTATGGTTTTTGTGAATTATTAAGTTTTATAATCTCCAGGAAATCTGCAAACTTCATTCCACAAGCATTATATCTTACTTTGTTTTCTAGGATTTAGTGACTTATATAGGATGCCGCCGATTTTACGCGAGGTTGTCTTGTCTATGTTGTCAGGATTTACAGGTTATTTGTGACAAGAAGATGATTTATATTCTGGAAGGGAAGCTTTGATTGTTCATTTTCTTGGAGGAAGATTTAACCTGGCCAACCTATAATCCATACCGAGCGAATCAGGGGAGTATTTGATTTCATTCTCTTTACTTTTTAACTTTTACATTCTTTACTTGAACATTGGGGACAATGTTCATCTTAAGTGTAAGGGGAGGGTAAAAGGATGATACCTTACATATGCACTTTCGCTTGAGTTTGTTTTGTTTGATAGTAGATGAGTAATAAAACTATGAGAAATACTTGTTAGTGCAATTTTAGCGCCAAATTTAAAATTTTTTACAACATTTAGGAGTGAAACTTTAGCCATAGCAAGCGTCTCATGGATAGGAGATTGTATGACTAGCACATAACCGTATATTCAGAAAAATTTTCCACCCAAAAATGTGAGGTTCGCCTTTAGTTTTGATAGGAAAAGCATTTATTATTGGTGCTTATGAGTGTACCGGTAGCATTTAGATTCTAGAACTTGCGTTAGTGATGCATCCCGAGACCGCTAGTGAGACTACATTCGTGTGGTAGGATTTACTACATGATAAGAGGCATTAGGATCACCCTTGTGTTAAACCCGTATTATAATTACTTGACCATTTAAGTCATATTACTTGACTAGTTAAGTCAACTAATTTTTCCCACACCCTTAGCGTTGTACTCATTTTTAGTACACGATACCCATAGTACACCCCTCCGAGCCTATCTTTTCGTTTCTAACTTTAAGCATTTTACTTAAAGGAAGAATTTGTTACACCCCACTTAAATGTACACCCAAATCGCCTTAGCCTTCCGTGTATGCGCTCATTTTTAGTGCATTATTGTTATTTGTTAAACCCTAAGTTAACTTTCTAATTGATTACATGGTTGCTAAGTCGAGTCATATCCTTGTACATATAGTTTTGGGACGATTGGGACTCATGGGTAAGTACTTATTTTATGGAGTAATGGGGAAGAACATCATATATTACCCCCATATATACGTTAATCTTAAAAGTACTCCAAGTGTTTTGATTTTCTTAATTCGAGTCATTAGATTAGTTTAATGTAAAGTATGTAAAGATTCAAGTGTAAGGGAATTCCCATTCCCTATGATGTATTATTTTGGATGGTAGGGTAAGAGTGTATGCAAAAAAAAAAAAAAAAAAAAAAAAAAAAAAAAAAAAAAAAAAAAAAATCGGAAAAATCAAGAAAAAGAAAAAAAAAATAGAAAAGAAAAAGAGAAAAAACATACGGACTACCATCCCGTTTTCATTCTATGTTCATTTTATGTTTTTGTTATTTTTCATTTATTAGCTTAAGTCGAGTCTAGTCTTGGCTTAGCAATGCCATCTTGTACATGTAATTAACCAAGATTGTTAACTCGTCACCAGTAAAATTTCCTTTATCCAACAAAACCGTGTAATTCATATCCCTATACCTAACATTACAACCCTTTTAAAAGACCTCTTTGATAGTTTATCCTAGGTGCTTACGCCATGTGGTGGAGGTTTGATCCTTTCCCAAGCCTATGGTAATCTATTTTGCTATGACAGGTAGTGAGAGATATCTTCCATTTCCATAATGTTATATTACTTTATTACACCCGAGAGATGTGAGTATCTAAACACTATTTGTGAGGTGCTTGTGTATGACCTCCGTGCTTGTCTATTGGTCTTTAGTGGAATGATTATTTGTTGTAATTACTTTTATATTAGTGTTAAATGACCCCTAACTTGTCTTTTGAGTAGAATAAAAGCTCATTTGCTTGAGGACAAGCAAATCTCAAGTGTAAGGGTATATGATGAGGCGAAAAATGATCCGTTTTTAGGGGGTCATTTAAGCCCGAATCCGAATTTATTTGATCAAATATTGCCCTAAATCGTTCCTTTTGTGATTTTAGGTGTTTGGAGAGTGAATTCTGGAAAAGAAGCCATTTTGGACGTTTTTGGAGCATAAAAGTGAAGAAAACGGCTAAGTACCAAATTTCCATGCTGAAGATACAAGGTGACGGCGTCAAGACCACCATCTTGACGGCGTCAGACATGAGGAATTAAACACCGTAGGTGGTGACGGCGTCAGAAGGCTTCATGACGGCGTCAAAGTGGCAAGAATAAAATACCGTGGTTGGTGACGGCGTCACATAGGCCGTCATAAGTGGATCAAGGCCTTCCGAGGAAGTATATGGCGGCGAGGTGACGGCGTCACAAGTAACTCTTGACGCCGTCAGCCTGTTTTTCCTATATATAGTTTTCTAGTTTTTTCATTAAAAGAAGAAGTTTTGGTGAAACCCTAAAGACGATTTTGGTGCCCCTTTTACAGGTTTTTCAAGGGTTCCAAACCCTTGAGACCTTGCATTGTAATTGAGATAAGTGTACTTTCAATTCAATCAATATGTCTATGTGTTGGTTGTTTATATCTTGTTCTTGTCTCAATTCCATTATGCTAGGCTAGATCTCTTTTGTGTTTGCTTAGATCTAATGAAACCTAGATGTTGATTATGTGTTGATTACTTGTCTATTCTTGTTTTGAATGAATGATTTATATGTTAGGCTTAAGAAAACTGGCAGATCTCCAAATGGTAATGTTAGGTCACCATTTTGTAAACACAAGTATGATATAGAAAGAAATAAGATGAGAAATGAGATTGGTTGATTATGAGACAATATGAAAGGTGAGAGTGCAAGAGTTTCCTTAAGATAATCAAATAACCAACACATGAAAAGTTTACATAAGCATTCTATTTATAAGGGAGGAGTTAGGGCAACACTCCCTTCCTCCCTTATCCTTAATTTCGTGGGCTTTAAGGCCCATAGGGCTTTAACACTTAAGCCTTAAAACATAAGCAAGTTAGATAAAATAACTAAGCAACCTATTACAAAAGGTAATGACCGAGACTTGACTAAAATACTAAAGTATGATCCCAACAATCTCCCCCTAAGGGTCGGTCATCACGGTTGCTTGACGTCTTCATCTTTGTCGTTGACTTGTGACATGTAAAACTCTAGACGTCTTCAAAATGAGTGAATGATAATGAAAGTACTTTGCTCTTTGTCTTTGTTCTTAGATGATGATGTAGTGAATAAGTTATGAAGTTGTCTGCCGTTCGTCACTCCTGCGTCTGAGGTGGATGTCCGCCATTCCAACATACTCATACATCTTTGGGCTTTGACTTTTACGAACAAGAAGTTCCTTTTCATGCATTGAGATCTTTGTCATTATACTTTGTAGATTCTTCTTATTGGTGTTGAATCTTTCTTTGAACTTTGTGTTGTTAAGATCTTTTGGGGGAGCTTTCTTTGACTTCAAGATGTATGTATGAGCATGTTGGAATCTACCATCATGGAAATGAGATACCTGCGAGTAAACAGTTAGCAATAATGCAACCGGTACTTACGGATAAGGGATTAGAGCTCATCAACAGCATAGTGTGAAGACTCCTTCTAATCCTTATCCAGGCCGTTCCCATATCAGATACTCCCGAAGGAGCTTACGAGACCTACTAGGTAGCTCAATGACTGGGTGAGTCGCTGGGGATCACTCCACGACTGTAGACCGTTAGAAACCACCAGAACACTAAGCGTAACTCACGAGGAGTTACCGAAGTGACCTGTCAAGGCTGTTAGATGATGACCCTGACAGGAGTTTCCGTTCAATCATTGAGAAATACTTATGCAATTCTCTCATAAACGTTCTAGGCAGATTGCTAAGATCTGCGAAGGACTCGATAATTTATAGCTGGTGCCCATTGATGCAGAACACCAGTTGTAGAAGATACTAAGTGTTCCTAAGAGATCTTTGATGTATCTCATGGCTCTAGACTCTATAAGTGCACACCTAGGTTTCCTATGCGGAGACTGGGGATGTCCTGCTTCAATATCAATCGTCTCTAATAGATGGGTCGATAGGTTACGTAGGTTCCCCGTGAGAATGAAACAAGTCCTTTTAAGAGAACTTGAGTGGTTCAGAAGGTTTAGTGCATTACGTCACTGGGTCCATGACGACTTAATCTTCAATACCGGTGTTGCCTTAGCAACAACCAGTAGCATATGAGTTGAACCCGGTGTCTGCCCTAAAGTTGAACATATGGAGGGCTATTTCTTTTCACCCTTTTCTTTACTTTTCTTTTTAATTCTTCAACTCCTTCTTTCCCTTTCATTCTTTTCTCCTTTTTTCGTATCATACCTAGGACTTCTACTTCTATCTATTGGTGATGTCCTTGGGTAGATCCCTCCAGCTCTGGCGGATCATAGGACGGATATTCCTATCTTAATCACCTTATAGCTCCGACAGTAGCCAAGAAACCTTTGATTGAAAAATCTCTCAAAGTGTTTGTGATAATCAAATATTTTGGTTAACACTTTGAGAGTTTTGTGTACACTTTTTGAAGGGCTCCCCCTGCACATGTGCTCATAAGTATTTAATAAATTTGCACATGCGGGAGGAGCAAGCACTTTTGAATTGATCCACTTTCCGTGAACAAGACCGATTCGAGACACGCTTACATCACTAGTTAGACTAGCTTGAAGTTATTACCCGGCCTGATCAAGTTGACAGAAAGCTTCTCGAGACGGTACATTTCTACTAAGACATATCCTTTTCGAGACACGCTTACGTGGTTAGTTAAAGAGATGCATTGTCAGCTTTTAGGTGACAACTAGCTCTAGTAACTAACTTGATGTTATTACCCGTCGAGGATAAGTCCTTTCGATGTTACTAATTTGTATTATCTCATCAATTCCTGGGTGAATCTGAGTCTAGTTCGCATGAGATTTAACATTACAGCAACTTTTAACTTTCATATTTTAATCACTTTCCTTTTCTCCCCCTCAAAAATAGCATATAAGATGTTGTTTTTGACAAGCATTTGATTAAAATATGCTTTTTGAGTCTTACGGGGAGATTCATCAAGAACTTTTGATTTAGAGCAAATTATTTTGTTTTGACAAGTGCTCCCCCTCAACAAGTGATTAGGTCTTATTGAGGTGAAATACTTGTCCTTTTGAGCAGAATTATGAAAAATCATAAATGTTTGATTAATTCTACTCAAAAGTAAGAAGCCTTCGCTCCTTATATGAGGATTGAGGCACTGAAGCGTACCTCAGGGTCCTTTCTTTACAAGATCGGGTTGTGCACTGTAATGCGTACACAAACCATTATGAAGTATAATTATGACAAATCAAATCAAATTCTTACAATGTTCTACCATTCAGGCCTCTGAAATGTCAACACTGGAAATTTCTGTCTGCCTCCCACATAGCTCTCCAACCTTCGAAACTGATCCCTGCGCCTTAAGCGGTTCTCGATCCTTGATATGAATCTGCGGGCATCCCTAACCTCTGTCGTATTCCACCGTTTCGATTTACCCAAAGCAATGTCATCTACTCTGCTTTTGATGCCGTCTCTGACGAACTTTAATGTTTCATCACAGAACTTCTGAACTTCGGTGTAAGCCATGAAGCAGTTGCGACCATTAATGCTGCGGTAGGTGAACCCGAAAGGATGCTTGAGCAGGGTGTACTGAGGCAGATGTTGAAGGTTGGGGATGTCGAACAGGTTAGGTTTGGTAAGATTGAGCTTCTTCTGGTAACTTTCCACTCCTAATTGAAGATCTTCGACTCGTTCTCTGATTACGATTTGCCTGATATAAATGAGGAGGGCTTGGATGAAGGCAAGTTGTATGTCTTTCGGTAAACCACAGAGCTTTCCTTGCACTTTGAGTAGATACAGGTCTTCGATATCATTGAGAAGTAGGCGTGGAAAGTCTGACTCAGAAATGTCGTACTCCTTTTCATCAAGTCTTTTCAGTGTGATTTTGCTGAGGAAGGGGTACCCAAAGAAAGTGACAGTCAAGATGAATTGAATGGAGACTATCTTCAAATCACTTGCTACTTCGCCCATCGTCTGATTAAGTCTGCTGCTTCGATAGTATTGTGCCCGGTTTGCTGGCCAGTGATGAATGCCGTAGAGTGCGTTCCGGTCATATTCAACAATTTTGGCAACGAATAATGCTGTGGCTTCTTCTTCGATGTCTTTGTTGAGATATCGAGCTGCAGGGAGAAAGGCGAGTGAGGTAACGTACTTCTTCTCAATCGCACTACCGAGTGTTAGAAATTCCAAATCTGTGTTGAAGAAGACCATGTACGGGAGCTTCGGTTCATCAGGCCTCCCAACCATTGGCAGTGGTTTCGACCAGTCGGTAATGTAGGGTGCGGATTTCTTCGTGACTGGATCGACAAAAGATTCTGGGTTAATCCAGTCAATATCGCTTGACATGGCTCGAGCAATATTTTCCAGATGATACTCAAGCTCAATGGAGTCAGTAGACCGATCTCTGAGAAGATTAAATGCTTCATTCTTAATTCTGCGCAGCTCTTTCTTGTTCATCTTTTTCATCTTGAACTTGTGCTGAAGTAGTTGAGCATATTCCACTGTTCGACCATCTTGAGGCTCTTGATTGTCGTCCAGTGGTGGTTGGGAATCAATCATCTTCTCGAACCAGGAATACTCGGCAGTCTCATCTTTATCGAGCCATTGAAGGATGGTTTTGGGTTTCTTGGGTTCCTTTCCTTTAGATGAGGTGTCTGGTTTGGATTGATGATGTTTTCCTTTCCTTTCTTTCTTCTTCTTCTTGGTTAATGGTTCTGGAACTTCATCGGTTTGAGGAATGTCTTCACCACCGGTGTATTCGAAATGATCGTGTTCTTTGGGAGCTGAACCTGAAGCCTTCGGTTGGTGTGTGGAGGTAGTAGTGGTAGGGGGAATGACCGATGTTTGAGATGAGGGTCATTCGGCTTGTTTTTGTTTCTTAGCCTGAGAATTCGGATCCCTGTCTTCGTCATCTCTTTGATGTTTCAGCTTATCAGCCTCTGTGCTGCAAGACTCTTTGTTCATTTTGTCTTTAAGTGCTTCCAGGACTTTTGCTTCTTCAGGAGTCAAGGTGAACTTGTTTGCAAGCTTTTCAAGTAGTTGAGCTTCCAAATCATCCAGAGAAAGTCCTGGTAGAGGAGCAGTAGACTTGTCGGCACGAAGAGTAAAGGTTGTTGATCGGATTACTTTCTTGACTGCATGCTCTGCGAACTTGGTGAGTTCGTCTCTCATGGGTGCCAGCAGGTCTTTCAACTCAGCAACTAGGTGTTGGGCCATGTATTCTTGTGCTTGAGCTGCTAGAGCGGCTTCCAAGTTCTCTTGTACGTCTTTGGCTAAGAAAGTATCAACTTTGTCTTGTAGCTCTTGGACGTTCGAGTTCAGCTTCGTCAATTCAGCAACTTGGGTTACAAGTGTTGCAACCTGATCTTCCAATCTGCTTCTCTTCTTTTCATGTACTCTTTTGAAAGCAGTCTTGAGTAGTTTGGATGCAGCAGAGGCTTTGGAGCTCAGTTTCTTGATAGATTTGTCACGTGTTGATTTAGATGCAGGAGGTGATGACTGTGTGGATTCAATAATGGTGGTAGAGTCTTTGTCATCACCTTTCTTTGGTTCGGGTTTTTCAGCTTTCTTATCTTTGGCTGCATCTTCTTTCACCCTTAGTTCTTCTGCCAGTTTATCAGCTTCGGCTTTCAGCCTTAGCTCTTCAGCAACCCTGGCTTCTTCTTCTTTCTTTAACTTCTCTTCAGCCAGCTTGGCAGCTTCTTCAGCTTTCCTGCTCTCTTCCATTCTTATTGTTTCTTCCAGTTTAGCTTGAGCAATCTCTTCAAGCCTGGCCTCTTCTGCCTCTTGCTTCTTCTTCAATTCTTCTTCCTGAGCCTGTTCTCTACGCTCCATTTCTTCCATGAACATAAGTCTTGGAGCATCAGTGTCCATGGGATCATCTTCTCCTTCCTCTCCCATTCCTGTAGTCATCTCAACGTCAGTGGGAGATACTGAGGGATTATCATAAACTACTAAGTCAGCATGGATCTCAGTGGTAGGCTCAGGAATGCTGCTTGAAGTGCCAGCCTCGGTGGTGGTCTGGGAGAACACTGGAAGTGGTGGTAGATTAGCATTGAAGGTGTCGATTCGGCTGTGGAGGAGACCAAGGTTTAGAGACCTTTCATTTTCTTCTTCTACTGAAAGTCCTTCAGTCTCTGGTTCAGCAGTCACTTGTTCCTTCATCTTCTTTCTCCTTATCATTTCTTCTTCTAAGATAGTCTGAGCTTCGGTATAAGGTCTTTGAGTGAGGTAAGATGGATATACGGCATTGTCGGCAAATGCATCAATGTCTTTGTCCCAATCGATGTCTTCATGATTCTCATCTTTCTCAATATTAGCATATGCTTCCCTATACTGAGGACCTTCGTCAGATTCGGTTTGATCAGAGTCAGACGGTTTTGGAGAAGGTTATGATGAGGGAAACCACCCAGGTTCAGCAGTTGGTTTCTTTGCAGGAATTCTGATCTTAAGTGATCCCTTTTTCTTAGGTTTGGTCTTGGTAGAGCTTTCTGAGCTGCCAGATTTGCTACCTTTCTTACCTTTCTTCTGCATGTATGACGGTAGAACAGCTTCGTCTAAGAACCCAACTTTATCTGCTTCAAGAGCTTGAAGGTAGTACTTGTAGTTATTGCATTCTTGAACCTTCTTAGTCAGAAGACAATCAGGAAGTTTCTTTCCTTGTTTCCTTGTACTAGTATCCATTCTCTTGATGACCTTAAGTGTGTCCTCATTCTTGTATGTGTGCTGAAACTCATCATTCAATCTTTGAGGTATGTCATCATATTCATGGAGGAAGCTTGCAATGAGAAGTTTGGTGAAACGGACGAATGGAATATTGGTCGTCTTGTGTTGTATGTGCCACACAATGTCTTCCCAGATAATGCTGGCATAATCAACCTTCTTGACATTAGCAATAGCCCAAAACAGCTTGAGATGTTGGAGCTTAGGGTGTTCATGGCCTGTGTCTCTGCCAGATAGTGATTTAGCAATGATGATGTATAGAGTTCTCCAAGGCTGTGGAAGAAATCTGATATTGACCTTTGAGTGCCTAGTTATGACCCCTTCAGACTCATCATACCCAATATCTCTCAGCCATTCAATCAATTCTTCTTCACTGGGAACTTGGTCATATTCTTCATTAGGTTCAAGTTCGGGAAGTCCAAGAGCACTACGGAGAAGATCCTGGTCGACCGTGACTTGTCTCATGTGAAGCATACAAGTAAAGGATTCTTCAAGGAGGTCCAAGTGGATTGTGTGCCAAAACTGATGTATGTAGAAGCATGCCACTGCAGCAGATTTGGTGAGTAGAACTTTGCACGGGTGATAGATAAGAGCATCTACCGCAACAAGGCAAGAAGACTCATTGCATGTAATTTTGTTGAAGTTGACTCTCAGATTGTTCTTTCCTATCTTTCTGGAGTAGTTCTCAGGAAAGGTGTCTTCCCATGCACGTATGGGTTCAGGCTCTGGTCCGTATGGAATTTCGTTGTGTTCTGCCATCTGAATAGATCATAAACACATACAAACATGGCAATTGTTGATGATGTTAGCATAGACATTCATTTAAGATGTGTACATATAGATTTGCATGTTTTACATTGATCAGTGGGGTTTTGTGTGTGTGAAAACTTTTGATATATGACAAACTTGAGTTATATTACTTAGTAGAAACATAAAACAATTTAGTTACAACATAAGTTTATCATTTACACGAAGTAACACTTTGGAAAATTTCCTAACACTTAGAAAATTTTGGATTTTGACAAGTTTACGCGTAAGTGGGTGTCTTTACGCGTAACCTGACTTAAGCGTAAGTATAGAAATAATGCGTAAATGCAAAATCTACGCGTATGATAGAATATTACGCGTAAAGTGAATCTTACGCGTAAGATCAATTTTAAGCGTAAGATAATTCTTAGGCGTAGAAATTGAAGTTACGCGTAGGATTACCCTTAAGCGTAAATTGTAACTTATGCGTAGGTAATGACTTATGCGTAAGTTCTAGACTTATGCGTAAGGTCAGAACTTATGCGTAAGATTTTCATTTATGCGTAAACTATGTCTTATCCAAGACACAATTTGTCCACGTGTCGAATCTTACGCGTAAGATTCAATCTTACGCGTAGGATGAACATTTAACGCGTAAACATGCCATTTTCCAGAAATTCACCTTTCGAATTCGAGTTGTTAGTTTCCTGAAACTGTACAAACATTACCACTGATCAATAATTAACCCAACACACTTAATTCACACATTTTAACGCGTAAACATGCCAAATTCAACTTAACGCGTAAACACGCATGAACAACTAATCACAAACATAATCAAACATGAATCTGGGTTGAAATTAACATGGGGCAAATGTTTCTAGCAACATAATGATCATATGGTTCAAACATAAACACAAATCATCCACAAAATCACAAGATAGAATCTGCTAGTGACCTTCGAACCCTAAACCTTTGATTCAAGAACAAAACATGATTAAGATCTAATTAAACCGTATTCGAATGATCCTAGGTATACACAAACACTATCCCCATCACTAATTACAATCCTAATGCTCAAACTCAAGAACCCCTAAATCATACGTATGAACCCTAATATCAAACTTGATCGATTAGTGTTTCTGGGTGTGATTGGAGTAAAGAGACATGCTTATAATCATCTAATGATCATTTCCCATCTACCAATTCAATCAAAACATCACTTATTTTTGGGTTTGAATTCTACGCATAACTCAAAAAGCAAATTAATCGATTGTGATAGATAGAGCCGTTGGATTGTTATAAAATTAAAAACCTTAGTTCAAAAACATGATCAAAACATAATCACACTTACAGATTTGAAGATAGATGATTAGATCAAGAGAATGATTGTGGATCGTAGGATAGAGTTGGTGAAAATTAAATGTGTTTTGCAGAAAAGTTAATGTGAGTGGTCAAACCTAGTTTTGACTGAGGTTAAATCAAGTTTTGTAAGTTGACGTTATTAGTCCCTTAACCTAACAAAACATTCAAACCAAGGCCTAACCACATTATCACATATGGTATTCGTATATTAACACCAAGAAATGATAAGAGCAACTTGTCGTACTCCCCCTCGACCTTAGATCTTAAAAAAATGTATTATTATTTTTTTTTTGTTAAAATGCAAGTATAAAAGACAAAATATTTTATTTTGAGAAATAAAAACGTTATTTTTCCTCCCCCTCAACACTTGTTTTAAATGATTGAAGATATTTTAGAAAAAAATAGTGTTGAAAAGGTGGTTTATACTTGCATTTTTTTTATTTTTTTTTTTATTATTATTTTTTTTTTGAAAGGTTTTTCTATTTTTGTATTTTTGTTTTTGAAATATTTACAAAGATAGTTTGGATGTTTGACGATCAATTGTATTTTAAAAACTTTTCCAGATCCTCTGGAGTCAAACATCGCATTCCAATTTGGTGAACTAAACTAGCAAACCTGGATGGTGCCAAGGATTTGGTAAGTAAGTCCGCCAATTGGTACTCAGTTCCAACAAAATAAAGCTCAACTGTACCCTTTTCCACATGCTCTTTGATGAAATGATATCGGAGATCAATGTGTTTGGATTTGCAATGATGTACTGTGTTACAGGAGATAGCAATTGCACTCTTTGAATCACAGTAGATAGGAATCTTGTTGAATAGGTAGCCATAGTCCTTAAGTTGTGATCTCATCCAGATGACTTGAGCACAACAAGCAGACATGGCTACGTATTTAGATTCTGTAGACGACAGTGAAGTGCAGTCCTGCTTCTTAGATTGCCATGACACAAGTTTGTCTCCGAGAAATTGTAATCCACCAGATGTACTTTTGCGTGTGTCTAAGCATCCTGCATGGTCAGCATCTGAAAACGCAATTAGTTCAAAGCCAGAATCCTTCGGATACCAGATTCCCAAGTTAATGGTTCCCTTTATGTATCGAAGGATTCTCTTGACCTCACTGAGGTGTTTTTCAGTTGATTTGGACTGATAACGAGAGCACATGTAGACAACAAATACTATATCAGGTCTACTAGCTGTGAGATACAAGAGGGACCCAATCATACTTCGGTATTTGGTAGGGTCAACTGGAATCCCATGTAAATCAGCATCTAGTTTTGTGGTATAGCCCATAGGTGTATTATAAGTATCACAAGACATCATTCCATGTTTCTTTAAGATTTCAAGAGCATATTTGGACTGATTTACAAAAATTCCACGGAGTGATTGGTGAACTTGTAGTCCTAGAAAGAACGAAATTTCACCCATCATGGACATTTCAAAATTATCTTTCATTAATTTTGCAAAATCATTAGAGTAACTTCTTTTTATTGAGGCAAAAATGATGTCATCGACATATATTTGAACAACAAGTAAGTCCTCCCCGAGGGTTTTTGTAAATAGTGTTGGATCCACCGATCCTTTGGAAAATTTATTGGCCAGTAAGAAAGTGGACAGTTTGTCATACCACGCCCTTGGGGCTTGCTTGAGTCCGTAGAGTGCCTTTTTGAGTCGGTAAACGTGATTAGGACGCTCAGGATCAACGAAGCCTTCAGGTTGGCTAACATAAACTTCTTCACGGAGTTCTCCATTAAGAAATGCTGTTTTGACATCCATTTGGTAAACCACCATGTTCCTGTGTGCTGCATAGGCCAAAAAGATCCGAACAGCTTCATGTCTAGCCACTGGAGCAAAGGATTCAACAAAATCAAGTCCTTCCAGTTGAGAGTATCCTTTCGCTACCAGACGTGATTTGTTACGTATGACAGTTCCTTCAGCATCAAGCTTATTCTTCCAGATCCATTTTAACCCGATGACAAAGACTCCGTCAGGTCTTTCAACTAATTCCCAGACTTCTAATCTTATGAATTGCTGAAATTCCTCTTGCATAGATTCAATCCAGTTGTCATAAGTCATTGCGTCTTTAATGTTCTTAGGTTCTTCGTGACAGACTGTGAGTGCATAAATGCAAGTTTCTCCATCAGTGTGAAGTCGTTGTCTTGTCATTACTGGTGCATCTGGATGGCCAATGATATGAACTAGTGGATGGTCTCGAGTCCATTTATGTGTTGAAGGGTGTAGTTGATAAGTATCTCGCATGTTAGCAGGATCCAAATTGCGTGTTGACGACTCAGCTATATCAGGAACTGTAGGAGCCGGTGCAAACGGATTAAAGAACGCATCAGGATCATGCTCTGCGGGTTGTGGAACTGATAGTGGTGTTGGATCTTTAGCTGGATGGCGGGAGATAGAACCAGTTTGTTCTGCTGTAGATAGTGATACAATTGGAGGACCGTCTCTCTCAACACTTGTGGTAGTTTGTTGAGGTGAGTCTGGTCCTGGAATGTTTTCAGGTTGAGCAGCGGAATTAGGTGAGACCTCAGTAGGACGGTATTCAATTGTGTCATCAAATAGTGGAGCAAACAAGGTTTCTAATTCTTTGGGGTTGAGTGGCAATGGTTCAGCTGAAGATGCCGGAGAGTTAAGACGGTTGAATTCGGGTCCTAAGCTGTGTTGCTCAGAAGCCATCTGTGTGAGCTCATCAAAATTAGCGTGAATGGTTTCTTGAATTTCTCTTGTTCGACGATTCCATATCCGAAAACCTTTAGAATTTTCACAGTATCCAACGAACACTCCAATGTCAGCCTTTGCTTTAAGTTTACCTAAATCATCACGATCATTTTTCGGATAACAAAGTGCTCCAAATACATGAAAGTAATCGATGTTCGGTTTCCTTTTGTGAACAATTTGATATGGTGTTTTGCGATGGCGTTTTGTGATCATGCAACGGTTTTGAGTATAACATGCGGTTGAAACAGCTTCTGCCCACAAGTAATCAGGTAATTGAGCATTAATCAACATAGTTCTAGCAGCTTCCACTAACGTCCTGTTGCGTCTTTCAACAACTCCATTCTGTTCTGGGCTTCTAGGAATAGATGTTTGATGTTCAATTCCTACTTTCTCATAAAATGACCTAAGTGTCTGATTTTTGAATTCAGTTCCATTGTCAGTTCTAACTATTCTTACCGTGTTGCGTAACTGAACTTGAATTTTAGTGAGAAAGGTGATGATCATTGAAGGAGCCTGATCTTTACTTCATAAGAAATAAACCCAAGTCCATCTGGAAAAATCATCGACGATTACTAGTATGTAGCGTTTACCGTTGATACTTTGAACACGCATCGGTCCACACAAATCCATATGAAGCAGTTGTAGAACATGATTCGTACTGTGCTCAGGTTTTGAAGGAAAATGAGCCCGAGTACTTTTTCCTTGTTCACAGGCAGGACATAAGTGATCTTTGGTGAAACGGAATCTTGGAAATCCATCAACAAGTTTGAACCGAGCAAGGTCAGTCATAGTTTTGAAATTCAAGTGTGAAAGACGTTTGTGCCATAACCAAGATTTAGTCGATTCTGCTTTGGAGAGAAGACATATCGGAGATGTTGCAATCATATCTGACATAGAAATTGTAAAAAGGTTGGAGCCACGTGAGCCAGACATGAGGTCGTTTCCTTGTAAGTCACGAACAAAGCAAGTTTTCTCTCGAAATGCAACTTCTAGATCTCCATCACAAAATTGACCAACAGAGAAAAGGTTGTGTCCAAGTCCTTCCACATAGTAAACACGACTTATTTCGATGTTCCCACTTACATAGTCACCATATCCCATGATTAAAGCGTAATGATCATTCCCGAATCTGACAGAGCCAATGAACTTTGAGACAAAGTTGTGTAACAGTTTGAGATTGCCTGTCATATGTCGGGTGCATCCGCTATCAACAATCCAGAAAACAATCTGTACCACCTGCATCACCAGAAGAAGACACGGATGGAACAGAAGTAAGGGTGGAACCCAAAGAAATTGCGGGTTCCTGTTGGTTAGAAGCACATGTATTCAACAATTTAGGGATCCATTTAAAGTCTGGTTTGTGTTGTAACCAATGTTGCCAATTCCAACTAGTATTTGCTTTCTTAATGTTAAATGCACTAGTATTTGGCTCTGTTTTAGATTTGTTCTCAGCACTTATGGGGGTAACTTCAACATCATTAGATACTGTAGAAGACGGCTTTCCTAAGTTAGACTTAGAGGCAATAGTGGGCCTAGAAGGAATGCGTGTCCTACGTTTCTTATGACGATTGAGAAGAGAATTAGCTAAACATTTTGTATGATCACCAGATGATACGCTTTTACGACAAAACACACAAGATGCATTAATATTCAAAACATTCAAAGGTTCATCATTCGTTACATTTAGATTTTGATTACAATTTGCCAGATTAGAATCTAAATCTGATGCAACATGAGTTTTATTCAAATTCCTAAGTTGGTCTTCAACTTCTTGAGCTTCTAGTTGTCCTCTCTTACGTTGCAAGATCCTATTCTTCTTTTTACTTTTTTGCTTGGGTCTGCTAACGCTATTAGTGGAGACTAGTCCTGTAGAAGTGGAGTTATCAACATTAGTGTTTTGAATGACAGACTCTTTGGCAGTTTTGTCTAATTTATACATTCCTGGTGCTATCACCGTTGTGTCAACCATCTTTCCTTTTTGAATTAGCTTGATTTTCTCTTTTAAATCAGTGATGATGTGATTTTTGTCCTGTATTTCAGACTCAAGTAAACCATTGCAATATTTGATGTCATCACGGTTTTGTTGCCATTCGGCATTTTCAATTTTTAAATCTCATTTTCAGTAGAGTTGAAAATGTGAATCATATTTTTTACCTCCTTTTGAAGTTCCTGATCCCAACGTGTAGCACATAGACGGAGGTGTTGAACAATTGGCTTCATTTGTTTTTGAAAAATATATCTCTTCTCTCGCTCGTAAGCGGATTGAAAAGTTTCAATTTTGATTTCAGAATTACGTTCAATTGTTTCCTCCAAAATTTCGATGTCTTCCATAAAGGTTTTGAAATAATTTAAGACACGACAAGTTTTTGGTAAAGGTGTAAGTTCACCGGATGATGGTAACGGACCATTAATTTGTGCTACAGTTTGGACAGGAGCCGCATTGTGAGATGAAACATATGACTCTTCGATAAACCATGATTTCTCAGGTAAATCTTTTTGAGTAACAAACTTAATTGGAGCTTTTGAATAGTCATATGGTGTCGAATATTGAACATTACTCATTTTTGACCGACTCTCGTCTTCAAGTTCTTCTTCTTCCTCAGTATCAAAAACAACAGCACGCACAATCGTATTATCCATCAAACAATCCATACTGTAAATTTTTGGAATATCTTTGAATGCCGTGTGAAGAAACATTGAATTGTAATCACCAAGTGCAAATCGTTTATCGGGTCTCGGTTTTAAAGTAAATTTCTGAATTGTTGTGACTGAGTTCCCGTGTTTGTAAACAATGTTACGAAATTCTTTGAGTTGTTTTTCAAGATCAACAATATCACCGAGTAAATCATCGATGTATTTTCTTTTTCGTATTTTGTGTTCACAAAAATCCTTTTTACAACTTGACAATTCTGTTTCTGTTTTTGAAAGTTCTGTTTGAAGATGTTTAACTTGCATTTTCAATTCACACTTTTCACTTTCAAGGTTCGAAATCAACTTTCCGTTTGACTCAATTAAATCATGCATTTTTCGTTGAAGATCTTGTTCTTTGTTGTAAGAATCGTGAAAAGCTTTTTCAAAACGTTTAGCATGTTTAATCTTTTCTTCCTGATTTGAAAGCTGAATTTTATAACATTCAATGTCTCTTGCAAGTGCTGCATTATTTTCTTTTAAAACTTTGTTTTTCTCGTTGCACTTTGCAATTAGCAACTGCTGAGCATTCAGTTGTTTAGATAACATTATGAGGTCAGGGTCTGGATCAAATGATGGTTCATGTTGTTCTAAATTATCATGTTTATCATTCTCAATAGGATCATCAAATGAAACAACTGTGTCATCATCGAATATGACAACTGTGCTTAGTTGTTCATCTTTTTGAGATGATGAAGATGATTTAGATGGAACAACTTGCGCCATATCTGATTCAGAGGCAGAAGGTGAGACTATTTCATTAATAAAGCATTCATTGAGGTCATGTACCTGAGACAAGCCGTCAGTGTCATACACTGGACCTGAATCATTGAGCTTAGGTTCCTGCATGTTGGCCATAAGCATCACAGCAGCATTGGCTTCCAGATCTTCCATGTCATCATCGTTGTTCACATTTGCCATGAAGTTGTTATCCTGTTCAGGGAAATGTCCATCTTTTTCATCTTGAAGAGCCATTAGTAATGCCTGCTTGTGAAACTTACTACCCCGAGTTCTCGGTTTGGGACATGCAGTCGCTATATGACCTTGTTCATTACAATTGTAGCACCACACTGCATTCCCTGAGTTGGAGTTCCTAGTAGCAACTGATTCAGACCTTTGCTGAGAAGATCCTGAGTTGTTCCTGAACCCACCATTGTTACTAAACCTCTGACCATTCCCATAATTTCCTGAAGAATTTCCTGAACCAGATCGATCATAGCTACGATTCTGAATTTCCACTCTTCCATCATTGACAACAGCTTGATTCCTTGTGTTAGAAGATGAACGTTGACGATTGTTTGTTTTGTTGGAGAATTTGCTGAAAGCACGAGCAATAAGAGCAAGTCCCTGATTCAACGTATTAAAGTCATCATCGTCATCATCATTGGAGTTGGAGTAATACACAGCATCATTGTTGTTTAACGGAACAAGTTGAGTAGAATCATTCTGTAGAGATGAATCATAAGGGACCATTTGGTTCGAGGTGGAAGATTGTGGATAACTGAAGTAGTTCTGCTCTTGAACATATGCATGATTTGACATTGGTGGTGGAGCATAGGGAGATTGAGCTACGAGAGCCAAAGAATTTGATGTTGATGTTAGTGTGTATCCTCCTTGTAGAGCTCTATCTTTTTCCACTTCAGGTTCATTGTGTTTCAGAAAATCATACAACAAGCCATATGGAGCATCATGAAGATTCTTCGTTTGACGAACAAATGTCACATATTTATGCCAATCAGGGCCAAGACTACCAACAAATTTGGAGTTCACAGCGATCCTTGGTACTGTGATTTTGTGACGTTCCAGATCATTGACCACATTTGTGAAACGATGATAGTAGGATTCAAGTGACACTCCAGGTTCAATTGTGATGTCAGTGTATTCCATGTATAGCTTGGATTCCATGTCATCTTTGTTCAATTGAGTTCCTTCCATAAGGAGATGAACGTGTTCCCACATAGCTTTGGCTGTTTTCTGAGCATCGACACTTCGATAGATCGGATTAGGTATACCTTGAAGTATATAAGCCATTGCATACTGATCAGCTTCACGATGTAGTTTCTGTTCTTCAGTGAGTGCAGATTCTGGAAGGGGTCTATCACCAGGAGGACGTGGAGGATCAGCATTTGGATCACCAGCTTCACATCTTGTTGGCCACTCAAATGGTCCTTCAAGTATCACTTGCTTTAAGAACTGCCCATGAGGTTTCTTTAATTCAAGAAATCTTAAGAATCGACTTGACCATTGAACATAATTCCCAGGTGTTAGCATTGGAGGTGTTTCAAGTGATCCTGCCTCATGTCGGGATTGTTGAGTTGTAATAACTTCACACATTCTGTCAAACCAGTGAGATTGTTTGGAGGAAAACTGAGTGGTTTGTTGTAGCACTTGATATGGTTGTTGTTGATGAATGATCGGATATTGTTGCATCATTAGGTAATGATGTAGTGGATTGTATGTTTGTTTAGGAGGTTGTTGATTCATTATGTGCGGAAGGTATTGTTGTTGCTGATACTGCTGATGCTGAGGTTGCTGAGACTGCTGATGCTGAGGTTGCTGAATATGAGGGAAGTAATGATTAGGTGGTTGATACATCTTAGAACACTTGTGTAGAAATGGATCTTTGTAGAAGATTGAAATGCACGTTCCTTTGAGTAAGTTCCAAAATCCTTGGGGTAAGTTCAATTCTTACGCGTAACTTAATCTTACGCGTAAACTTTAGGTTATGCGTAAAGAGTAGGTTATGCATAAACTAAAAGTTTATGCGTAAGTTTTCTCTTTACGCGTAAGCTTAGGCTTATGCGTAAGTTTAGACTTATGCGTAAGGTTTAAACAACCAAACAAATCTTCCAAATTTATCCAAGCTTGAAAGATATCCGAAGTCGAAGTAATCCACTAACTTATCTAAGCTAGGGAAGTACTGAGTCACCGGAACACAAGGAGAAGATCGTTGATGAAGCTTACGCGTAGATTCTGGCAAATTACGCGTAAATCAGACTTACGCGTAGGATCTAACTTAAGCGTAGGTTTATGGCGTAGATGAGCAAGTTACGCGTAGGATCAGGGTTTTAGCCTATTTTACGCGTAAGAAAAGGGTTTAGACCTATTTTACGCGTAAGAAAAGGGTTTATGCCTATTTTACGCGTAAGAAAAGGGTTTTAGGCCAAAAGTTATGCGTAAAAAGGACAAAAAGTACTGTTGACAGCTACAGAATCGTACTATTCACCAATATTACGCGTAAACTGGTCAGAAACTTGAAAAATCTCAAATTTTTTAAGGAAAAATGCTTAGAAATAAGGTACTTTTGATCAAATAACTTCACCAACACTTAGAAAACACTAACTATTGAAGATTTTTGTCCCAAAAACTAGTTTTCCAATATCAAAGAAGCTATAAAACCTAAGAAAAACCTTAAAAATCACAACTTTATGCAAAAACTAAGCTTCAAATCACTATATCAACCTTGAAACTTGTCCAAGCTTCAAGATTTGAGTGAAAGAAACAAAGAAAATTGCAAAAAGATGAAGAAATAAGCACCAAACCCCACGTAAATCAAAGAAACACACTTCAAACTTCTAGTAGGCGAATGATACCACTTGTTAGGTCACCATTTTGTAAACACAAGTATGATATAGAAAGAAATAAGATGAGAAATGAGATTGGTTGATTATGAGACAATATGAAAGGTGAGAGTGCAAGAGTTTCCTTAAGATAATCAAATAACCAACAAATGAAAAGTTTACATAAGCATTCTATTTATAAGGGAGGAGTTAGGGCAACACTCCCTTCCTCCCTTATCCTTAATTTCGTGGGCTTTAAGGCCCATAGGGCTTTAACACTTAAGCCTTAAAACATAAGCAAGTTAGATAAAATAACTAAGCAACCTATTACAAAAGGTAATGACCGAGACTTGACTAAAATACTAAAGTATGATCCCAACAGGTAACATGCTTGAACGTCTTAAGAAACATGAACCGAGGCGTACTAGGTCTTTATTGGTTGTATTTAATGCATGAGCCACCGTTTACAATCCCTATAGTTGTGCTGGGTCATGGTGTAGGAGGAGATAAGAGCTCATAGAGTTGGGGAGTTATGTATGCCACCCCACGAATGGTATTAAGGAATACAATCCGTCATTCATACAAGTGTAACAAGTAATTAACATGTAAAAGATATCTAGGGAGTAGTGAAGTCTAAGTAAACACAATTTCTCCAATTACTGCTCACAACTTTAGTATAATTAGTTTATTTTCATTTTTATTATTTTATTTTGATTGCATCTTAGTTTTGGGTTAGTTGATTAGCAACTAATTCCGCCTACTCCTTCAAAACCCGAGATTTTACTTGCTTTCATAAAATATAAATATACAAAAATAATCATCCCTCACCTTTAGAACTATTAATTAGGTTTTCTAACCCTAGCGACACTATTCCTAAGCTGAACGATCAATCCCCCGGTACTTGTCACTATACTATACTACAACGATCAGGTACACTGCCTGGTGGGGGTTGTAAGCTTCTCGAGATCCCTCGAGAGGTAAAGCAAGGTGCGATTCCCACGCATCAATACTTAGAACATTTAGTTATGCATTGAATTGCATCAGTAAATGTTATGAGCCCCCCTTGAATGAGAATTCATTCAGTGTGAATATTTTTGGTTCAGTGAATCTTTCACTACATGAGAAACTCCTTGTGAATGTTTTTTTTGTTGGGTTTCACTGAGGAAGGTTGATTATCAGAGATAGGATAAGGAATATACACCATGTCAGGATATCTCAATCAGTGACCGTGACCTGATTATCAATATCTAAAATGCCTAGTTATGCTTTCAATCTGGTGAAACTAGGTTCATCCAAGGGTTTTGTGAAGCTATCAGCTAACTGATACTCAGTGGGAATGAAGTGTAATTCAATATCACCTTTCATGATATGATCCCTGATAAAATGATATCTGATATCAATGTGTTTTGTTCTTTGATGAAGCACAGGGTTGTTTGAAATGGCTATTGCACTTGTGTTGTCACAAAAGATGGGTACCATTTTGTAATGAATAGCATAGTCACTGAGCTGACTTTTCATCCACAACACATTTGCACAACCACCTGCAGCAGTAACATATTCAGCTTCTGCTGAGGATATTGCAACAGATTGTTGCTTTTTAGCACTCCAACATACTAACTTTCCTTCAAGAAATTGGCAGGAGCCTGAAGTACTTTTTCTGTCCATGTTGCATCCTACATAATCAGAGTCTGAGTATCCTTTAAGATCAAACCCTGAACATTTGGGATAATAAAGTCCAAGACTGGAAGTGCCTTTTAGATATCTCAGAATCCTTTTGACAGCAGTGAGATGAGATTCTTTTGGGTCAGACTGATATCTTGCACACAAACAGACTGAGAATTGGATGTCATGCCTTGAGGCAAGAAGATACATCAGTGACCCAATCATACTTCTAAAAAGAGTAGGATTAACTGGTTTTCCAGCAAGGGCAGGACCTAGGTTGTTAGGAGGTACCATTGGTGTTTTCACTGAGGCACAGTCACTAGGGTCATACTTTTTGAGTAGGTTCCTAGTGTACTTTTCTTGACTGATGGAAATGCCTTTTTCAGTTTGTTTGATTTGTAGTCCATGAAAGTAAGTGAGTTCACCCATCATACTCATTTCAAACTTCTTTGTCATTAGTTTTTCAAACTGTTTACAAAGTTTGTAGCTTGTTGAGCCAAATATGATGTCATCCATATACACTTGGACTAAAATCACATCCTTTTTTGTCCTATAGGTGAACAATGTATTGTCAATTTTACCTCTGACAAACTTGTTTTGGATCAGGAAGGCTGAAAGGGTTTCATACCATGCCCTGGGTGCTTTTTTTAGTCCATAGAGGGCTTTGTTTAGCTTGTAGACATTGTTGAGAAACTCACTACTTTCAAAGCTAGGAGGTTGTTGCACATATACATCTTCTTTAATGTTACCATTTAGGAATGCACTTTTTACATCCATTTGGTAGACTTTAAAGTTCATGTATGTTGCATATGCAAGAAAGATCCTAATGGCTTCCATTCTAGCAACTGGTGCAAAGGTTTCCTCATAATCAATACCTTCTTGTTGATTATATCTGTTAGGATTTATACTTGAGTTGATATTGACAAAATATAAAAGATGAAGGACTTATGATGACAAAGTGAAGAATGCAAAAGACAAGGGACTTGCTTTACAAAGAAGTCTTTGCAATATAGTCCTTCGTAGTATTCTTGTAACCGTAGTATCTCTATTATATAAAGAGATACAAGGAATAGGTTTTACATGTGTGTCACAATGTAACATCAGTAAAAGGTGTGTGTGTGGGAACCTGGCGTTAGGGGAATTATTTGTGTGATATGTTTTAGCCCCAAAAATTCGAATTTGTTTCAATTTTCGTAACTTTCTGCAGTGCTGTTTTCAACAGACGATATCTCATTCGTTAACCGTTGGATCTTAACGAAATTTTTGTTAGAGGTTCTCTACACAGGAAGGAAGGTTCTCACCAGAGGGATCTTCGATCTGAGTTTTCAATAAAAAGATATACAGCGTCGAAGTTTGCTGCATAGGGTTTTTATGAAATTCGATTTTTTAGGGTTTTAGGGTTACTAGTCGCTATTACAACATGGAAGCTGGTTCTAAATCAACATTGTAAGGTCTGTTCTTAATTATTTTTATCATTATTGATTGCTACTATTGTTGATCAATGAATTCTGCTCGATGGAAACCCTAGAAAACCCATGCTATTTTCTTAAAACTTGGCGACAAAGACTGAGTTGCTGCTGTTGATTAATAAAACTTTTTAATTCATTATAAAGCACTTAGTTTGATGTTTTATACTGAATGGTCAAGTTGAATGAAAGTTATCATGCGCATGTGAAGAGATTGTCGAACATGAGATGGATATAAGTGATTATTTGTTTTGTTATTATCTGCATGAACACCGTCCATAGTGAATGATTTTATGATTTGTTGAACATTAAACCTAGTACTATTTTAGTGGTTGGTGGTGGTATATTGCACATGGGATAGTGATCAAGGTTGTCATGTACTGAATTTTGAGATAAGGATATCACGTGAGTTAAATTGGTTACATCATAATCATGGATGCTATGTCGCTTTCTAAACATGTTTTTTTTATTAACCTCGTAACAATGTTTTGCTTGTGACATTACATGGTCAAATCGTTATCAAAGCATTAGTGGAGATGTGATAGCGATTGGTGGAGGTTATTTTCTTTGGAAATAAGACTCACGCATGGTTCATAAGACTGAGATTACTGGTGAAGAAGTAGGGTACGTAGCTGCTGTTTGGTACTGATCTGGTAAACGATTTAAGATTGATATCATGGGTTAGTGGAGCTAAGGCGAAGTGGTATGCAATTGTTTCCACTACTCGTTACAATGTTACAACTGCTAGCTTTAGAAATTTACCACTGCTTGTTTCAACTTTCCAATGCGAGTACTTCGTTTCCACTGCTATGTTTAGATAATGTTTGTGAAGGAGTGAGTATATTTGTGAAAGATCCTCTCACGTGGTACAGATTCTGTGTTGTCGAAGGTTGCGTACATTTGAATATTAAATTGGTTGCTGGTGTTCG
The DNA here is from genome assembly GCA_030686995.1 of Artemisia argyi. NCBI lineage: Eukaryota > Viridiplantae > Streptophyta > Magnoliopsida > Asterales > Asteraceae > Artemisia > Artemisia argyi. The sequence continues at coordinate 42,725,814 of CM060709.1, read as the reverse complement.
AAACATAGTATTGGTTTGTCAATTTGTGATGACGAGTGACGAAAAGATGATTGGCTGTACTGAATGTTATTCTCGTACTATCAAATCATCATGGGTAAGTATAACATGGGACTTTCGAATTTATAGAAACTAATTCATTAAAGGTGCCTCGTATTGCATTTAATTGTGATGATTATGGGTTATTTATTGAGATACAATTGGTCGGCAGTGTTTATTCATGGATCAGTATTCTTTCATATTTATTTGTTAATCATGGGGTACATAAATTGTTTGTCTCATATGATGCTATCAAGGTGAAATCTTAACATTGTACTGATTAATAAATTCATGAAGTAAGTGGGTCAGTAAGTGGAGAATCGTTGGTTGATATGTTAATGACACACACTGAAGTTGATTTTATTGGGTGTTCGAATTCAGAGGAAGGATTTCGAATATTTCTGATTTGGTTTTGGATTTTTGGAGATATTGGACGACACACAAGATGTTGGTTTTGGTTTATTGGTTCTTAACAGATTTAATGGCTCATTCTTATTGATTAATTGATTACGAAGAAAGGTTTTTATCACGTATTTGACGTTGAAGTGGAATTTTTCGAGATTATGTTCTTATTATAACTACGAATTGACAAACACTTAAAGGAGTTACGTTATTGTGCTCAGTGATTATTGTCAAGAGATTGCGGTCTCCTTATACATCGGTTTGGGTATACGTTTGAAGTTATATTTAAGACATGAGTTTGGATTGTTCTACTTCAGCATCAAGTTGGTAATACTTAGTTTTCTACGTTAGTATCATTACATAAGAGTCTACAGAATTGAAGATTCAACAAATGGTTAACATATGGGTTTCAGGAGAAGCTTATTGTTAAAATGATTAACCATTTATATGCTACATCGAGGTGAAGGTTTTTGCTACTGCTAGTTGTTATTACTACTGATGGTTTGGATTTCTACTGTTTCAAGTACATTTATAGATGCGGAAAACTTAATGGTGGCGACTTTGAAACATTGGAAAGATGAATTGGACGTGTAATATTGATTTGTGGTTGTAAAGATCAAGGTTGCTTACATTTGTCCCCTATTTGATGATGAAAAAAAGGGGAAGAATATTTACACTGAAGCTGCAACTTGAGGATCCTTGGTGATATAGCATGGTTTAAGGGGAAGTTTCTTTATCTTTCATACATATTAGCTTCAGGGGAAGTTCGTGATTACTTGGTTTTGTCATATCAACTAGGGAAAGATTGTTGGGACTTAAACTTGAGTTGATATTGACAAAATATGTAAAATGAAGGACTTATGATGACAAAGTGAAGAATGCAAAAGACAAGGGACTTGCTTTACAAAGAAGTCTTTGCAATATAGTCCTTCGTAGTATTCTTGTAACCCTAGTATCTCTATTATATAAAGAGATACAGGGAATAGGTTTTACATGTGTGTCACAATGTAACATCAGTAAAAGGTGTGTGTGTGGGAACCTGGCGTTAGGGGAATACGTCCAGGTTATTTGTGTGATATGTTTTAGCCCCAAGATCATTAGTTTGATCCTGTTGATATAACTGTCTTACCATTGATCAGGTAAGATTGGGGCTTGTAGTAGTCATTGTATAAAGATGATGATGAGATGAGTCGAGTTATTCTACAAACCAAACATTCTTCACATATCAAGGGACTCATCCCCACCATCCATCTAAAAAGGAAATCAATGGTTGAGATTAAAAGAAATTTATTATTTCACCCATTTTTTATAATTTAAATATCTCTTAAACCGTTAATCGTTAAGCGAAAATAATTACACCATCGCGACGGGCATTTAATTATCTTTCTATAGACGGGCACTTTGATATACTTTCGGAAAAAAAATCGTTTTTTTCACGTTTTTTTTCGTGGCCGAAAAAAAATCATATATGATATTGCATATCATATATGATATGTAATATCATATATGATATTACATATAATATCATATATGATATGTAATATCATATATGATATGATATGTAATATGATATATAATTTTTTTGGCCACGAAAAAAAAGTGAAAAAACGAAGAAAAAATAATTTGACGAAAATATACCAATTAGCCTATCTATAGAAAGATAATTAAATTCTCGTCGTAACGGTATATTTGTTTTCGCTTAACGATTAACAGTTTGAAAGATATTAATATTTGAAAAAAAAAAAGATGAAAATGGGTTTTTAAAATTGTTAGGATTAATCTCATCCATTAGATCAAATAAAGATGGAGGGAAGATGGATGGTGGAGATTAGTCCCTTGTTATGTAAAAAAAATTTGGTCCTCAAATGATCTTATATCAACAGAGATTGTTCTTATTATTCCGCTGTGCATTCTATTGTTCTTTGTTATTGTTCATTCTAGTCAAGCCTAAAACGTTCTTAACAATATCCTTTTGCAACAAGTCTTGCCTTGTTTTTGATTACTGTTCCAGACTCATCAGTCTTAATTTTGAAGACCCATTTCATTCCAATGATAAACACACCCTGAGGGCATTCAACTAGGGTCATGACATCATTTCTATCAAACTGTTCTAGCTCACCTCTCATGGCCTGAACCCAACTCTCATATTTAAAAGCTTCTTTAACATATTTAGGCTTTATTTCTGAGACAAAATCAACATAGAGACATACATTGGCTGAGGCCGCCTTGAGTTTGGCATCCATGCTCCTTGTAAGCATGCCTTCAGTGGACTCACCGATGATGTTAACAAGTTCTATGGATTTGGACTTAGTCCAGCTATCCTGAGGTCTTGGATAGGAGTTGGAACCTGTAGAAGCCTGATGTATAGATGGAGTGGGTTCTGATACAGGAGCTTGAGATTCCTCAAGATTGAGATTTTCAGTAACCTCAGAGTGATCAGCTTGAATTGTGGTATTCTGAACTATGGGTTCAGTGGTGGTAGTCTCATTGGAGACTTGTTGAGTTTCTATGAACTCACTGATGGTAGGTTGAGGTAGGTTGTGAGGATTGATGTAATATGAGACATCTGCATCAGCTTGGTATTGTGTGGAGAGATTACTCTCAAGGTGATACACATCAGTAGGATATCTTGATGAGTAATCAATACCAATTTCTTCGACTGAGGAATTTGAAAATCTGACAGCGTCAGTACTGTCATCAAATGTGACATGGAAGGTTTCCTCAATCTGTTGTCTCCTTGTGTTGAATACCCTGAAGGCTTTTGAGACAAGGGAGTACCCTAGAAAGTACCCATCATCAGCTTTTGCATCAAACTTTCCAAGATGATCCTTATGATTATGGATAAACACAGGAAATCCAAACACATGGAAATAGCTGATGTCAGGAATTCTTCCTTCAAATAACTCATAGGGAGTTTTTGTTATGTCTCTTAACAATACTGGACCTGTTTTGTGTATAACAGGTTGTTCTTACTGCCTCAGTCCAAAAGTGTTTGGAAAGAGCAGATCCATTAAGCATTGTTCTAGCAGACTCAATGAGGGTTCTGTTCTTTCTTTCGACAACTCCATTTTGTTCAGGGGTGTAAGGAGAAGAAAAGTTTTGAGATATACCCTTCTCGTCATAGAAACATTCAAGGTCATTATTTTTGAATTCAGTCACATTGTCAGTCCTGATTTGTTTGACCCTGATGTCATTTTGGTTTTCAATCTTCCTGATAAAGGACATGATTGTTTCAGCAGCCTGACTCTTTTTGATCAGAAAATATACCCAAGTGTATCTTAAGTATTCATCCACGATGACCAGAGTGTAATTCTCATGGTGGATTGACATTGGACTGATGGGTCCAAAGAGATCCATGTGAAGTAGGTGCAGACAGTTGGTGATAGAGGAATTTTGTTTGGTTTTAAAGGATGCCCTGTGGTGTTTACCTTTTTTACAGGCAGGGCAGGGTTTATCTTTAGAGAACACAAGTGATGGTAAGCCAAGGACTTTGTTTTGTTTGGCCAGGTTGTTTATGTTTTTTGAAATTTAGATGGGAAAGTCTTTTATGCCAAAGCTAATTGAGGGTTTCAGTGGCTTTAGCGAAAAGGCATGTTGCATTATGAGTGAGTGAGGACATATCCAAAACATAGACATCCTGCCTTCTTGGTGCAATAAGAACAACTTCTTTGTTTGCATTGAAAATAGTATCTTGCTTATCATCAAACTGAACTATGTATTTAGCATCACATAGTTGGCTGACACTGATCAAGTTGTATTTAAGACCATTAACATAAGCAATTCTAGTAAAAACTATTCCACTACAGTTTACTGAACCATAACCTTCAGTGAGTGTTAGGTCACCATTTAGTAAACACAAGCATAACAATGATAGAAATGAGATGAGAAAAGAGATTGGGTGATTATATGAATAAGAGAAATATAAGTGCAAGAGTTTCCTTAAGAAATCAAATAACCAACCAAGTTTACATGAGACCTAAGGTTACTATATATAGGGAAGGAGCTAGGGCAACACTCCCTCTCCTTCCTTTCATGAAAAACGTGTGGGCTTCAAGCCCATGGACCATTTAACATAAGCCTAGTAAACTTGTAACTTAAACAAATTGTAAGTAAATAATAACATAAGCAACCTATTATTACAAATGACCGAGACTTGATAAAATAGTGAAAACTATGATCCCAACAGTGAGACAAGATGAATTATCAGCAAACACCACCTTTGGTCCTGGTTCTTTTCCATATTTGTGGAGATATTCCTTCACACCAGTCATGCTTCTTGAACATCCGCTATCAAGATGCCAAACAGGATCTCTGGCATATCTCTGCACAAATGTAAACTGAGTTAGTTTTTCTTGTGAACCCACTTTCTGGTGGGTTTGGCTTTAATGGCCTTTTTGAACTAAGAGATTGATCCATGATCAGTGGTGGTGTGAATGTTGCTTCCACAGATTTTGCATCTGGGAGAAGAGGTAGTTTGTTGGGTTGGCTTGGTGATGCCTCTTCTGGACTGAATGACCTGTTCATGTCCTGAATTGTCATGAGTAGGATCTCCACAGATATCACAACATGGATACATCAAACAATCATCAGGGAGATGATCATTGAATCTACAGTGGATGCAAGGTGAAAAAGGTTTAGCTTTCTGCCTTATCTATTTAGAGCCTGAGGCATAGTCAAGAGACTGAGCATTGTGATAGGATACATCACTTGATGAGACTGTGTAAGTTAGATGATCATAGGTTCTGTTATCATCCTTTTTACATATCATGCAAAAAAGGATTCTATAACAGTCATCAGTGGTATGTGTGGTATAATTACACAATTCACATCTCATTTTTGGTTTAGATGTGGCCTTAGATTTGGTGGAACTTGAGGAAGCTGGTTTAATTTCCTTTTCCAAAGGTTGAGGTTTTTTCTCAGATGATTCAATCTTTTCACTCAACTTCCTAACAAGTTCAGCCAGCTGATCAAATCTGGAACCAGGGTTGTCAGTGATAGCCTCATTTGAGACTGAGGTTGCGGAGTCATCATTGGGAACTAAGACTTTAGTGAGTGGTCTTTTCAAGATAGTTCTTGCTAAACCAGCCTTCTCTCTTGGAGAGTGTTGAGTATACACCAAGGGTGTTAGCTCAGAGCTAGGTTCAGCTCCCTAAAGAACTTTCAGTGGTGGGAGTGGATTCTGTGATACAGGTTCAGACTCATTAATGGACTCAATAGAACTAGACTCATAAGTGACACCAAGCATATTTTGGATGGCCTGACTTTTAGTTTCAATATTTTACCAGTATTAAAGTTTGGTAGTTTGCTATCTGGGTTGACTCTTTCAATCCAGTCACTGGTTTTGGTGCCATTTCCTTGTTAAAGGACATGCCTGAAGGCAGAAATGCCTTTTCACCATGATTCTCACTAGAGGACTCAGTTTTTTGATCATCACCAGTAATAGCTTTCTTATTACTTGGTGTCAGACTCACTGAGTCAAAAACTCTAGGGTTTTTCTGAGTCCACTTATATATCACAGCCTTTTCTTTCTTATGTTCATCCTGAAGAGCTTGATTTTGTTTTACTAGTTCAGTGTTTTGAATTTGAAGTGTAACAGCCTCAAGCTTTGCTTGTTTTAAAACAAGTAATTCATCTCTACACTTGTTTAACTCAAAAATTAACTTATTGAATTTTGAAAACAGATTTCGTCTTTGCTCTTCAACGAACTTAAGATCCACATTTAAGTAGTTTAAGTAGGATTGCCAATCAGCATCATCATCCATAGATAACAAAATGTTTACCTTTTTCATGGTGATGTTGACCCATTCTCCATTTCTAGCATGGCTTTTTCCAACAGCCAGCTTGTTATCATCTGAAAGTGCCATCAGTGCACTGACCCTTACTTCTTCATCAGATGAGACATCTTCCTTGTCCCAATTATAGGCTTCAGCAACAAGTACCTTGTTCTTGCCCTGAGCAGGTTTGGAAGGTGCAGCCTGGGATACTGAGGGAGTTGTCTCAAGGAGAGCAAGTTTAGCTTTAGCTTTTCTATACTTAGCTTCAAAATCCTTTTGAATATTTGCATTTTGAAAATGTTGAGTGGACTGAAGCATGTTTGGTTGAAACTTGCTAGTTCCTGAAAAAGAACTACTACCAGAAGGTTTGTACGAAGGGTCTGAGGTTGTTTTTGAAAAACAGTCTTTAGCAAAGTGACCCTTTTTGCCACAGTTAAACATTCAGTGGATTCATTTGCCTTAGCTTTTTGAAAATTTGACTTGTTTCTTTTAAAAAAATGTTTTGAGTTTGCTAAAAGAGCTTGATGAGTGTCTAAATACTCATCATTTTATACTAATCTAAACTGCCAAAACATCCAAAAACACTCAAATATGCATCAAAATACTGAAAATATCTTAGAAGTGTGTTTTATATGTTTCAAATGCAAAATAATCAAAAACAGATGAAAAACGTACAAAGTTTGCATAATTGGCAGTTTCAGTCCCTCAAGTTTCAAAAGTTGTCAAAACTAGTCCCTGGTTATTCAGAACATGTTAAATATCATCAAAGGTCCTTGGGGATTCATAAGTTGTCAAAATCAGTCCTTTAGAGTTAAAAATTGCAAAATTACAACTTCAGTCCCCCAAGTTTCAAAAATGTCAAAATTAGTCCTCAGGTTTTAAAAAATGGAAAAATATTAAAAACAAACCTTGTACTATTCATTAATGACATAATTGGTCCTTGTGATATTTATTGAGAATTTACATGTTCATCCCTTCACAAATTCAGAAATTACATGTCACACCCCCAAAATCGGGTCCAGCGGAAGCATATATGTAGCTGGGGTGTAACTCAATTGGTATTACAACACAAGTTCAAAAATGGTTTTCACTTGAATCATTTAGAATAAAATAATTTAATCAAAAATGTTGAATTTACATTGTTAACAGTAGTGCGGAAGTAGGCCCTTAAAATAGTTAAAAAACGGTCCCCATATGAATAATCAGAGTCTTCTATGACCATGCCATGCCCTGCCAAAACCTCCAGTAGCGTGCCATTGGTTAAAACCTGAAAATACATGCTAAAGTGTCAACACGAGGTTGGTGAGTTCATAGAGTCTTGTGAAAAAGAATGTAATGCATATGTATGAAGGTATCCCAGCAAAGGCATCGTAAATCCACTCAGTTCCAAGTCCCGCCATAAGAGACTTGTAACCTGTGTGTTTACGACCCACTGCCAAAAGTAATGTGTTTACGTGAACAAAAGTAATACTTGTATTTAAATTCTAAGATAAATATAGCAAAACGGCTATATAAATAATTTAGTCCATGAGGCCATATAATAAATCAGTCAAATGGAAAATCCGTAATAAGGTTGATGCAAAAGCATCGTAATTCAGTAATAAATTAGTAATAAGATTGATGTAAAAACATCGTAATTCAGTAATAAAGTTTATAAAAACCATCAGTATATAACTTTAATCGTATGTACAATAGCCCAAGTATAAAGTAAAGTAATAAGTTTTTCAGTCATAAAACTACATTGTCTCTTAAGCTCATGACCCCGAAGCTAGACGTTACTTGGCCCCAATGAGTGGTTACCAGGCACTCTAATAATAAAGACATGACATGCATCTGTAATTCTGTTGGAGCAACCCAAACACAGATGGAGGAGTCTCCCTCAATAGATCTATTCATTCACTCTCGCTTGGAACTTAATTAACGGTCCATGATAATAAAGGGGACTTGTCCTGACGTGGTAAATAAGGCAACTTAAGCAATGTAAGGAATTTAATACTTTGGCATTGTACAAAACTAATTAAAGCAGTGTATTCTCTCCCAGAAGTAATTTAAATCGTATAAAAGTATAAAACAAGTATTTAAGCATGTATCTCCTTCAAAGAGTTATAAAGAAATTAAACAAGTAAAAGTGGGGCTATGACTCACCTCGAAATGATGATACTATGACGTGAAATGATAGGGACAACAAGGCGCGAACATTAGCCGCAACCTAAATGAATAATCGTGATCTAATTTAGATCATGCCGTGATGTAAATGAATGCACATGCACATGATAACTATACCACTCGTAACTTGGAAATACTAGTTATTGTCAAATAAAATACTTTCCATACTTAGGAAAAATAAGTCCAAATAGAGTTATAAAAACTTGTCGTAATATATATCGTATAAAAATGTTAGTGTTATATTCCTCGTCTTGAAAACCTTAAAATAATGTCTAGTAGTCGCGTAATAAACCTTGAGTCGTACGTACTTCGTTAGTTAAAATAAACTCCTTGAATAAGAAATCTAGAAAATAAATCATTTAGTACGTAGTTATATTATTTTCTAGTAGTGACTATATATATATATATATATATATATATATATATATATATATATATATATATATATATATATATATATATATATATATATATATATAGTTTTGACGATTTTAAAACGTGTATAACTTGGTCGTTTTAAGCTCATTTTCCTCGTTCTTTATATCCACGGATTCGTTTTAGTATTTATTAATATATTTTCGATAACTCGGCTTCACTAGGTTACGTCTAACGCCTCTATTTGTCCGTCGAAAAATGTCAAACAGCATGCAGTTTTTCAGAAAATAGTTTTCGTCGTTAAATTTACAAAAATCATATCTCCTTCGTTATTAACTCGTTTTTATCCCCGTTTTCGGCTATAGTTTCGTATCGGAGAGTATTTTCTAAATCTTTGGTCAAAAGTTACACCCTTGCCCCTGATCTTTCCACGTTTGCCAAAAAGGGACAGCAACACTTTGAAAGTGTCAAAAATAGATTTTCCTAGTTTCTAACTTGTTCAAAACCACTTCAATCAACAATCAAAACAACTCTTGATCTACCATACACCTTCTTAGGGTGTCATGGGTTCCTAAACATCATCCATCACAACAATCTACCAAGGATTCACCTATATAATATATCGAAGGCTTGTAAGTTATAAAAAGTATATATAGAGTGGTATAAATCAACATATGCATGCATATCTTGCATAAACTTGAATGATCAATGAAATAACTTGAATAATTTATGAAAATAGGTCTTGATAACTTACTTGAAGATTAGTGGACTAGTGGAGATGAAAAACTTGCAAAACCTTATGTTTTAACTTCAAAACTCTAACAAGAAATACTAAATACCCTTGATTGTCACTTGATCTTGGAAAAGTTGATGAAAATGGATTCTTGTTGTTGTTTTGCCATGAACCACCAAGAGAGAAAAGAAGAAAAGTTTTTACTTGCTCTAGTAAAGAATGAGTGAAATATCTAGCTTTTCTAATATGTATATTATTAAAATTGGACAATAAGTACACACATTAATGAGTTAGTAGCATATTTTCAAATGTGTAAGAAATGGGGGATGGGGTGGCCGGTTTTGGAGTGGGGAGAAAGGAAATGGGAAGACTTTTGGTGTAATATTGGAATAATATTGTGTAAATGTATTAGTTTTAGTGTATACCGGGTACCGAGTTTGCTAGAAATAAAGTTTATATGTACCAAATAAAATGTGACGACGTTGTAAAAATTATAAATTTACATTCCTGATGAGAATTGGGTGTTAAAATATTTATCGGGTTGAAACAACGCAAATCGACGGAGTTATAAGCTCCGACCGTAAAATGTAGCAATTGATTTGAAAACACCGGGTAAATTAATATTATAATTTTTATATTATTAAAATGAATATAAAAATATATTGGGATCATAGTCGGGAGTGTCGGACGTGTTAGCCACATTATTGGTCGCGTGTTAATGTTTATTTAGAAATAATTAAAAGTAAAAGTTAATTATACGAAAAGTACTAATTTAAATATCCTACGAGTGGAATAGTATGCAAGTGCCATAATGATGATATGCAGAATATTTCTAGTCCGTATGAAATGTCCCTAATGATATTGCATGAATTCGCACCTGAACCAATACGGTTATGTAACAACTCGCAATTTCAGGTTAATTAACATTCCCGGAAAATTTCACTATTCACTTTTACTATTCATTTTTCCCGAAACTTTCCCGAAAGTTGATTTTTATCTGATATTCTTGAGTGATAAATCATTTCCATGGCAAATTAAATGTTTGACATTCGTCAGATCATTTTCGTGAAAGTTATTAAGGAATTACACGTTTTAGGGTAAAACGTCATTCAGAAATTCTACGTACAACGAAACTCGACCGCGTTAAGTGACCCCGCATCAGAAAAATGTTTGACACACTCATGATTTATTTGAGAATTAATCATGACTGAGAAAAACATGACCAAAGACTTCCCAGCAGGTCACCCATGTCGGTACTACTCTCACATGAGCACGCTTAACCGAATGGGCGATTAACCGTTAGACCACGAAACGAGTTTCTAAGACGTTTTGAGTTTTCAAACTTATTAGAAAAAGTCAACATAATTTTTCCCTCCTCCTTTGACCAAAAGTCATTCCTTGATTTTTAGGCTTACGGTTTGATGTCTAAAAGACATTTAACACCAACCGACACTAGACTGAGCCCAGTCTAGACATTATAAGTCATTTTAAATCATTTATATCATATTAGAAAAGTAACATTTTACTTTTCTCAGTTTTACGCAAAATTCGTACATTTTACGTATTACGCGTTTTAGACCCGTGTTTCCAGCTTTTAGCAGGTTTTACCACCCAAATGGAACTTATCAACCATTTTATATTTTATTATGGGACATATGGACATTTCTAACAATACTTTAAAGTTTCATAATTTTACGACACCCGGTTTTACGTTTCGAGGCCTAATCATTTACGGTTGGCATTTCCCGGAGTCAAAAATGCATCTAATATCTAGATATTTTCCAAGCAAGCCAACTCACCCCCCTTATCGTCTTTGAACCGCCAAAGGGGGGGGGAGTCATCCCTTGTGTGGCTTGATCCTAGGCTAAGTGGTCTTGAGATGGTTACAAGTGTTAAGCTTGTCATGAAAGGCATTGACTAGTCCTAATTTGTAACCTCCTCAAGGGCATATAAATACCCCCTCCCCTCTCCTTATGGCCGGCCATCAACACACACCAAAACCCTTCACACTTAGCTTTATTTCTTCCTAGTTATAGCAAGGATCAAGTGCAAGTTCAAGATAGAAACCCTAGTTAGCTTATTATTCACCAAAACTCTTCCAAACCCTAATATACTTGGTGTTTTCTCTTGAGTTTAAATCCACTCAATACACCTCAACCTTCATCATCCATCTTTCAAGAATACCAAGGGTAGAAAGGTTGCATGAAGTGAAAAGGGTTGAAGCAAGTCTATCAAAGTCCATTTCCTTACTTGTTACTCCTTTCTTTAGTTAGAAAGCCAAAAGTTGTAAGCCAAACCCTAACATACTTCTTGTTAATTTATCATGTTCATATCATTTACATGTTATTCTTGCTATATTATGTCTTGTATTGATGTCCATGATGTATAAAAATGAGTAAAAGATGTTGTTATAATGAATTGTTGAAACAAATTACTAAAACAAGCAAACTAATGAAATTCTTGGTAAGACCTGATCAAAATGGTAAAAATATGATATTTGATTATTACATATTGTGGTAGAGGATCTAACAAGGAAACCATAGCAATTTGAACCACCCAAAACGAGTATACGAGTCAAAAGTTACGCCCATTTGAAATTACCAAAGTTTCCGGCAAAACTGCCAAATACCATTCTGATCAAATTTGGGTTTTGAAAGTCCCACTTCTGGTCCGATTCATCAAAAAGTTAAAACACGAAAGTTGTCCGAAACGACGTTTTCGTTCAGGAACAAAGAAGCTCGAGACCTAAAAATGCTTTCCGAGTGATAAAATTCTTCAAATTCTAAACAGCCCATTTTTAGGCGAAAGTCACTAGATTATGGTTATACTTTGAAAGGAACAAGAGGTCTTATGACCTATAATCAAGACCACAACCATGGCTAGAGCCAAGGTTGTGTCTCATGACCTTGGAACAAGGACCAAAGGTCATGGCTAGGCCATGACGAAATGACCATACCAACTTACATAGGCGTAAACATGAAACAATGAATTAGGCGATAACATGAACAAGCAATTTGGATCTACTTCACTTAAAAAGGAACCATGAGATATTACAAGGAAAAATGGTCATACAAGACTTATGAAACCTCCCCTAATAACAATCTTCATGTACTAATAAACTTTCCTAAGTTTATTCAAATATCGGACAAGTAACTTTTCGAATCAAAACTTATATCTATATATTTTATCAACTACTACAATAGTAGGGAGCCTCATGTGAGGAGTTCATTATGTAAGCCGTCGAGTTGAGTTGTGGATTTACGAATTAAAGTGTCCTGGCTCCTCGAACGCTTACTAACATGACTTCTGAATTATGTCGGCCCGAACGGTAGTAAACGATATACCAAAACATACATGTTTCATGAATCTTTCTTTCAAAGACTTATACTATACATCATACCACATCATGGACTAAATGCAAGATATATATATAGGCACTACTTCATATTCTTTACTCCGATCCTAAGTCACGACATTCTATTATAGGTTGCTCGTAGAAACCTTCACGATTCGACCATCACATTCATTACTCACTACATAACTTAAGGTGAGTTCGTAGCCCCACTTTCTATTGTTTAACTACTTTACAAACCCATGGGGGAAATACATGCTATTATTTTTCTACTCGAACACAATGCTTTCTACTGTATGCTACCCGACGATGTTTTATTATCACTAAGTAACGATTGCCATGTTCGAAGTCCCTATATCATGAACCATTAGTCACTACCTTTAGTGAGCGCGAATATTGTGAATAGGCCTATTGGGATTGACGGATCCCATTTGTGTTGAACAATGATGAGTTCACACAAATGCACTATATTTGAGATTTAGCGGTATAATGGCAAAAGTACCTCGATAGGGCTTCTATAATGCCAATTTTGTTGGTTCGATGTTAATGTTTTGGTTGCATGAGCTTAGTGAAATAAATAACGATTTTGTTTTCTAACTATGAGTGTGAGTCTATAGCTCACACTACGACATATTGTGTTCAAACGATTTAACTAAACTCTACGAATTCCACTCAACCTTTGTGTTGACCTCTCAAGCATGTATTTCAGGTTCATGACGATCAAGGATGGTACGGAAGGGCACGGATACTCAAGAGGGCTATAAACTTTATTATCATTCAAAAACTCACTTAATGTGATTTGTAAACATGGAACCAATTGGGACCTCATTTTGTAATCTCTGATATTTATATAATTTGAATGATAAATCTTTTAAAACGACTCAATTGGAGTTCGTTTTCTATTATTGTGACTATTGTGCCGTCAAGTAACACCCAGTTCGAATTCCGCTGCATCCATGAATTGGGGGTGTTACAGATTGGTACCAGAGCCATGGTTATAGAGAAACGGGTCTAATTGAGACCTAAACTATAACTACAATTACAAGCAAAACCATTTTATAGCCTTCCGCTCTTCGTGCCTTCCATCCTCCAGACGATTATGGACTTATTATACAAGTTAGGCTACATAAACATATTAGCATATTGCTATATATATGCTTACCATATTTTGAGCACTCCCCATAAACGATAGAATTATATTAACATTGTAATTCTTCTTATAGAAATCATGTGCGTACCCACTTCTCCCGATTATGTGCCCACTCTACCTAATAACTTCCAAGTCTTACCACCCTCACCCGAGTTCGAATTTGACTTCGTAAATGCCTTCGCTTCTGATGACGAAGAAGAACCTTTCGAAGATTCAACCGACGAAGAAGAGGTTAATGAATACGAATATGTACTAGAACCATTACCACCACCACTATCACTTCCCTTTGATATCACTACATGTGATGAATTGGATCACTATCTATGGATTGTACCTTGACCACCATTGATCGAACAAGAAAGTCAACATGAAAACTACAGCTTCTCAAATTTCATCGACTCGTACCTCTATGACACACTAAACCAAGAAGTTGCCGATCAATCAGAGCTGCTCGGACCTTCTAATCCACAATAAACTAGTGTGATGATACTAGTTAACTTTTGTACTACTAAACTGATTAGACTCAGTTAGTAAATGTTACGAAATCTATGTAATAACTAGCGATAGTAAAAACGATGTAATTACTAAACTGAAAGTATCAGTTAGTAAAGTTTGAAGAAGCTTGTAAAAGGTTTCGATTTTGTAAATCAACCAACGTTGTACGAATAAAACTCTTGTTTTATATACTATCATGTGTTATGCTTTTAAGTTTCAAACATTATTATCCTATCATTCTTATCAAAAATTGTGCTTATCTCACAACTCTCTAATTACAATGTATCTTTTGAACAATAGAATCATGGCGCCAAAGAAACAAACACCACCAACAATGACGCAAGCCGCCATCCGCAAACTGGTAAAGGACAGTATCAATGCAGCACTTATCGCGGAACGAGCAGCCGTAGCTGCAGCAGCTGCAGCAGCTGCTAATGCTGCAGCAGCCACAGAAGCCGCCACTGCTGCGGAAGCTGCGATAGCTGCAGAGGCTGCCAGAATTGCCAGTCTTAACCTTGGAGGACCTACCCCTCCGGTGACCAATGTTACTACAGTACCAAAGGGTTGCTCGTTCATTTCCTACCTGAAATGTGAACCCATCAAATTCAAGGGTACTGAAGGGGCTGTAGGTTTGACCCGTTGGTTCGAAAAGGCGGAGTCGGTGTTCTTGGTTAGTAAATGTACCGAGGAGGATAAAGTTCAGTATGCCACGAGTACTCTGTTGAATGAGGCGTTGTCCTGGTGGAACTCAATTGCTCAACCTATGGGCATTGAGAATGCCTACAAAATTACTTGGGCTAATTTGAAACAAATGATGATCAAGGAATACTGTCCTCGCAGTGAAATACAGAAGTTGGAAGTTGAATTCTGGGATCATACGGTTAAGGGAAATGATATCCTAACCTACAATCGTCGATTTCAAGAATTAAGGATACTTTGTCCAACAATGGTTTCTCCAAAGGAAAAATTGTTGGAAAGATATATCTGGGGACTTCCATCCAGCATACAAGGGCATGTAACTTCGGCAAATCCAAAGGAACTTGATGAAGCTATGCGGATGTCCCGCAGCCTCATGGACCAAGTGGTACGAATGACAGAAACCCGAAAGCAAACCAACAACAACACCAACAACGCCAGCAATACCAATAACCCCAACAATTCCAACTACAGTAACAACAATAACAATAGGAACAACAACAACAAGCGACCATGGGATGGTAACCATGGAAGTAACAACAATAACAACAACAACCAAACTCAAAACAACAACCAGCAAAACAAAAGACAAGAGACCGCAAAGGCTTATGTGGCTGCACCAACTAGAGGCGCAGGATATACCGGGAATGCTCCACTATGCAATAAGTGTAACTTCCACCACTCCGGTCCTTGCCCGGCTAAGTGTCGCAACTGTCAGAACACTGGACACCTTGCCAGAGATTGTAGAGTCAAGGATGTAGCTACCGGTAGCAACACACAACCGATAGTTATATGCTTCGGGTGTGGAGAAAGTGGACATTACAAGAACCAATGTCCCCAAAACCAAGGTCAACAAGTTGAAGACAACCAAGGGTGAGCATATATGATAAGAAGAGAAGGAGCTTATCAGAATCTCAACAACACTGCAGAACAATGAAGTTTAGAACTTAGTAGTCATATTTATTTATGCACTCTGTTGTACTATGTGTATGTCATCCCTAGTAATGGGAGTTTTATGACTTAAGAATATTTATTGTTCAATAAACGACTCTTTGTGATAATTCTCATCTATTGTACTTTCTATCTCCAAACCAATTTGATTGTTTAGCAGACTATTACCATTCTATGAGACTTACTCAAACCATTCAACAAATTCTACTTCAAGCTAATTTGTTATCACTTTATTGTTTCACATCATTTTACTCCAAGATATTCTACCACCATCCTAGAAATCACTTCGTTGATACCACCCTATAAATCAATATCATGCCTTCATTTCCAACTTTCATCACAAACCACTAAATCTCAACATACCAAAATGAAGAACACAAACCTTCTTAACCTTCTCACCATCATCATCTACACAACCCTTAATCCCACAAGCTCACTTTCTGATAATGATGCACTTTTAAAGCTCAAATCATCCTTAGTTACACCACAAGCAAACTCATCAGCCTTACAGATTTTGAATACCATACGTGACTAAACCGAACATCACATTATCGGTCCTAAATTATACATAGCCTGATCACCTATGTCTAATTCAGGAGGGATCATGTTATGCTGGGAGCAGTCACCTGTATGAAACAAACTTCTCATAAGTAACCTCATCTTACGCCATACACTGAAACGACAAATCAAACTACATCACTCTAATCCTCATAAGTAACCACACCTCTTCATCGACACCACTCCAACATATAACACACACAGAACTTCGGGACGAAGTTCCCCGTAAGGGGTGGAGACTGTAACAACTCGCAATTTCAGGTTAATTAACATTCCCGGAAAATTTCACTATTCACTTTTACTATTCATTTTTCCCGAAACTTTCCTGAAAGTTGATTTTTATCTGATATTCTTGAGTGATAAATCATTTCCATGGCAAATTAAATGTTTGACATTCGTCAGATCATTTTCGTGAAAGTTATTAAGGAATTACACGTTTTAGGGTAAAACGTCATTCAGAAATTCTACGTACAACGAAACTCGACCGCGTTAAGTGACCCCGCATCAGAAAAATGTTTGACACACTCATGATTTATTTGAGAATTAATCATGACTGAGAAAAACATGACCAAAGACTTCCCAGCAGGTCACCCATGTCGGTACTACTCTCACATGAGCACGCTTAACCGAATGGGCGATTAACCGTTAGACCACGAAACGAGTTTCTAAGACGTTTTGAGTTTTCAAACTTATTAGAAAAAGTCAACATAATTTTTCCCTCCTCCTTTGACCAAAAGTCATTCCTTGATTTTTAGGCTTACGGTTTGATGTCTAAAAGACATTTAACACCAACCGACACTAGACTGAGCCCAGTCTAGACATTATAAGTCATTTTAAATCATTTATATCATATTAGAAAAGTAACATTTTACTTTTCTCAGTTTTACGCAAAATTCGTACATTTTACGTATTACGCGTTTTAGACCCGTGTTTCCAGCTTTTAGCAGGTTTTACCACCCAAATGGAACTTATCACCCATTTTATATTTTATTATGGGACATATGGACATTTCTAACAATACTTTAAAGTTTCATAATTTTACGACACCCGGTTTTACGTTTCGAGGCCTAATCATTTACGGTTGGCATTTCCCGGAGTCAAAAATGCATCTAATATCTAGATATTTTCCAAGCAAGCCAACTCACCCCCCTTATCCTCTTTGAACCGCCAAAGGGGGGGGGGGAGTCATCCCTTGTGTGGCTTGATCCTAGGCTAAGTGGTCTTGAGATGGTTACAAGTGTTAAGCTTGTCATGAAAGGCATTGACTAGTCCTAATTTGTAACCTCCTCAAGGGCATATAAATACCCCCTCCCCTCTCCTTATGGCCGGCCATCAACACACACCAAAACCCTTCACACTTAGCTTTATTTCTTCCTAGTTATAGCAAGGATCAAGTGCAAGTTCAAGATAGAAACCCTAGTTAGCTTATTATTCACCAAAACTCTTCCAAACCCTAATATACTTGGTGTTTTCTCTTGAGTTTAAATCCACTCAATACACCTCAACCTTCATCATCCATCTTTCAAGAATATCAAGGGTAGAAAGGTTGCATGAAGTGAAAAGGGTTGAAGCAAGTCTATCAAAGTCCATTTCCTTACTTGTTACTCCTTTCTTTAGTTAGAAAGCCAAAAGTTGTAAGCCAAACCCTAACATACTTCTTGTTAATTTATCATGTTCATATCATTTACATGTTATTCTTGCTATATTATGTCTTGTATTGATGTCCATGATGTATAAAAATGAGTAAAAGATGTTGTTATAATGAATTGTTGAAACAAATTACTAAAACAAGCAAACTAATGAAATTCTTGGTAAGACCTGATCAAAATGGTAAAAATATGATATTTGATTATTACATATTGTGGTAGAGGATCTAACAAGGAAACCATAGCAATTTGAACCACCCAAAACGAGTATACGAGTCAAAAGTTACGCCCATTTGAAATTACCAAAGTTTCCGGCAAAACTGCCAAATACCATTCTGATCAAATTTGGGTTTTGAAAGTCCCACTTCTGGTCCGATTCATCAAAAAGTTAAAACACGAAAGTTGTCCAAAACGACGTTTTCGTTCAGGAATAAAGAAGCTCGAGACCTAAAAATGCTTTCCGAGTGATAAAATTCTTCAAATTCTAAACAGACCATTTTTAGGCGAAAGTCACTAGATTATGGTTATACTTTGAAAGGAACAAGAGGTCTTATGACCTATAATCAAGACCACAACCATGGCTAGAGCCAAGGTTGTGTCTCATGACCTTGGAACAAGGACCAAAGGTCATGGCTAGGCCATGACGAAATGACCATACCAACTTACATAAGCGTAAACATGAAACAATGAATTAGGCGATAACATGAACAAGCAATTTGGATCTACTTCACTTAAAAGGAACCATGAGATATTACAAGGAAAAATGGTCATACAAGACTTATGAAACCTCCCCTAATAACAATCTTCATGTACTAATAAACTTTCCTAAGTTTATTCAAATATCGGACAAGTAACTTTTCGAATCAAAACTTATATCTATATATTTTATCAACTACTACAATAGTAGGGAGCCTCATGTGAGGAGTTCATTATGTAAGCCGTCGAGTTGAGTTGTGGATTTACGAATTAAAGTGTCCTGGCTCCTCGAACGCTTACTAACATGACTTCTGAATTATGTCGGCCCGAACGGTAGTAAACGATATACCAAAACATACATGTTTCATGAATCTTTCTTTCAAAGACTTATACTATACATCATACCACATCATGGACTAAATGCAAGATATATATATAGGCACTACTTCATATTCTTTACTCCGATCCTAAGTCACGACATTCTATTATAGGTTGCTCGTAGAAACCTTCACGATTCGACCATCACATTCATTACTCACTACATAACTTAAGGTGAGTTCGTAGCCCCACTTTCTATTGTTTAACTACTTTACAAACCCATGGGGGAAATACATGCTATTATTTTTCTACTCGAACACAATGCTTTCTACTGTATGCTACCTGACGATGTTTTATTATCACTAAGTAACGATTGCCATGTTCGAAGTCCCTATATCATGAACCATTAGTCACTACCTTTAGTGAGCGCGAATATTGTGAATAGGCCTATTGGGATTGACGGATCCCATTTGTGTTGAACAACGATGAGTTCACACAAATGCACTATATTTGAGATTTAGCGGTATAATGGCAAAAGTACCTCGATAGGGCTTCTATAATGCCAATTTTGTTGGTTCGATGTTAATGTTTTGGTTGCATGAGCTTAGTGAAATAAATAACGATTTTGTTTTCTAACTATGAGTGTGAGTCTATAGCTCACACTACGACATATTGTGTTCAAACGATTTAACTAAACTCTACGAATTCCACTCAACCTTTGTGTTGACCTCTCAAGCATGTATTTCAGGTTCATGACGATCAAGGATGGTACGGAAGGGCACGGATACTCAAGAGGGCTATAAACTTTATTATCATTCAAAAACTCACTTAATGTGATTTGTAAACATGGAACCAATTGGGACCTCATTTTGTAATCTCTGATATTTATATAATTTGAATGATAAATCTTTTAAAACGACTCAATTGGAGTTCGTTTTCTATTATTGTGACTATTGTGCCGTCAAGTAACACCCAGTTCGAATTCCGCTGCATCCATGAATTGGGGGTGTTACAGGTTACGCGAATTTGAATACTCGTAAACTAAATTTACGATGAAATGAGTAATGCACGTGAATAGTGTATTTCTTCGGGAAATGAATAGTGTCAAGTGAATAGTAAAATTTCTAAACGCTTCTCAGAATATCAAATTGACCTCAAAAATGATGAATAGTAAAATGATGAATAGTAATTGGTGAATAGTATATTGTCGAAGTTTGGAAAAATGACCGGAAATTACGAGTTGTGACATTACAGATTTGGTCCCTGGAGTTTGAAGATTTGGCATAATTGGTCCCCGGGTGGTTTGAAATGGAAAAATTTCATTTAAGGTCCTTTGGTTTATCACATATGGCAAGATTAGTCCTTGTAGTATCTTTGGAAACTTGCCAATTCAGACCCCTAAACTTTGCATAAATTACAATTTTGGTCCTTGTGTGAAATTAAACCAAACGGATCCTTAGTGTTATTATTAATACCAATCCAAGTCCAAAACCAAACAAAGCCCAACCTTTCCTGCTATTACCCAGGCCCAAAATAATACCCTCAAGCCCAATCCCACTTTAAATAAAACCTGGGTCTTTGATCCGTTTGACCACCCTCCATCTTCAACCTCCTCTCCAACTCATACCCTGCTATACCACCACTCCACCTCACCCTTTCACCACTTGCAAACCAACTCCCCTCCCTGTCACCTCCTCAACCAAACCCACTCCTTAGGTTTACCTTAGGATGACAACACGTGGCAATCCCTACCATCTACCTCAACCCCTACAACTGCCACCACCACCTCTGCCACCCTGACACCACCACACCCCTTATTCCTTAAATAACACACATTCCAAGACCAATAAATGCACCTAAACCCTCCCTACTACACGTTATAGTCCAATTGGTACTTAACCAATTTTCCCGCCAAAACCAACAAATGGCCAGGATGAGTTTTAAGGGATCCAATGGATTAAATTATAGCTGGGAAAAGACATGTGGGACCCACAAGACACATTTGGAGCCTATAAATGGAGAAGGAAGCAGAAGTGAAAGAGTATTAGTGTAGCTTTAGCTTAGTTTAATCATTGTATTGTAATTTCCCTATTTCAGTTGTAATTTCTAGTTAAAACAGGTTGTAACCAACATTTTAAGTGTAATATTACTTTTATTGAACCTTAATTTCAAGTTTGCTTTGATAAATTCATATTTAGCCGTTTTAAGTGAATTTGACAAAATAAATTAAGATTGTCAAGTGTTGTTGTTTATTGTTCCTTCAAGCTCAATTATACTTATTTATAAGTTTTCAAAAGGTTTACAGCCTTGCAATTAAGTACAACTTAGTTCACCATAAATTCTCAAAAATATCAAATAAATAAGTAAAAAATTAAAAATCTGTGCAGAAGGGGAATGGAGCAGAGAGGCATGGTGAATGTTGATTTCTCATGGTAATAGAACCTCATGGGAGGTATTAGGTCAGTGGAATAGCCTGGGTACCCTTGTTCTGTGCATTGGACCTCTTGTAAGCTATTTTCTAAATTTCTTTGATTTTACTGTAGCATAGATTATGATAGCTTATCTCTGTTCTTTAGTGCTTATTTGGTGTTATCTAATTAGCTTGTAGTTTAAAATATGGTACTTGTTCATTTGTTTTAAATATTGCTTTTGATCTTATTCTAACTGTCACAATACTCCACTTAGCTTATTATAGTATGTTTGATCATTTGTGCTTAATCTCAGCTTAAACATAGTTAGAATACTTTATTATATGATTCTGTATAAGTAGTACAACCTGTTTTGTTCATTTAAGTGAAAATCTCAAATCGGTTCAAGTAAAAGGGGTGTTTGGATGACTTATGTTTTGGATGTCCCTTTTGTTTTTTGGCTTGTTTCTCTGCAGAACTAGTCCTCTTAGGTCATATTGGAGCTAGTCATATCATAAAACCAAAGTTTTTACAACCAAAAGTCAAAATCACCATCAAACATCTCCAACAGTTAACTGTTGGGAGATGGTGATCCCATTTCCACCAATTTTGCTTAAAAACAATCCCTAGCAACTTAATTTAGTCCTATTATAGTTTAAAACATCATTCTCAGTTAGTTTAGTAAGATCTAAGTTCCAATAAGTCAACCTATTAGTTTTTCTTAAAAGTCAAAATTGCATATTCTTCAAATTTTCCAAATCTTGGGAGATTTTTATTGAATTTTGTAATTGGATTTAGGTCTTGTGCTTTTCAGGTCTTGTAGTATACCACCTCAACTAGTGATTCCCATCCTCACTTCATTTTTGGTAATTTTTCCCTGGGCCCCACTACCCCCCAAAGTAGGCTGCAGGGTTGATAACACCCCTGCTGCAGCAGCACCATAGCCAAACCACCACCTTTGGTGGTGTTTTCTGACCACCTCAGTGGGCCCCACAACCACCAATTGGTCTCTTTCAACCCCCCTCCTACCAGGATTTCGATATTGACCAAAAGTTTGACCTCAAACCCCCTGGGACCCACTTGGAATTGCCCCTAAACTCTGTCCCAGTTCTGAGTAAGAATTGGTTTTTGGAAGTGCTTATTTTGATCATTTAGCTTATTCTGTGAACCATAATTGCTTATTATTGCTTTAACATGTTTACTTAACTCATTGGAACCAGAATAATCCATAGTGGGTCCCACTTAAGCTCATTTGAGTTTATTTGCTTAGTTGGTCAACAAAAGTCAACTGTGGAGCTAATAAGCTTCCACAGTGCTTATTTTTAAGTTACAAAATAGTTGTTTTTTCAAAAGTTGTTTTGTTTTTAGATATAAAATAGATTTGTAAAAGAAAAATCAATATAATAATAAGTGATAGTTTCTATTTAATATAATTTAAATTTTAATTTTCATTTTTAGATTTTTATTAAGTACTTGGTAATTTTATATTTTTCTTAATTTCCTTTTATATTAAAGTATTCTAATAATTTTCTCAGATTTTTATTTTGTCATTTAGTATTTATTAGAATTAATATTAGTTTTATTAATAATTAATCAATAATTAAGTGTTAAATAGCATAATTAGTTTTTATAAAACAACACCTAGTTTTTATATTTTTCTTAGCTTTTAAATGTTATAAAATAATTTTAGGAATTTTTCCATAGTTTTCTAAGTCATTTAGGTATTATTAATAATTTAAAATAGTTTAATTAGTATAATTAAGATAATTAGTTTTTAATTAATAGAAAATCCATAAAAAGACAAAAATATTTATTTTTAATTTTTATACTTTCTTCAAGTTCATTTTAAGTTTTAGAAATTATTTTTGTAAGTTTTTAGTTAAATTTGTAGTGTTTATCATTTTTAGTTTTATTTAAATTAGGTTTAATTTACTTTTTAAATAGTTTTAATTAATTAAATAGTATTTAAATATTAAAATAATCATTTTTATAATTTCATTTTTATTTTAAATTTTCTTTTAATTTTAAGTTTGTAAAAGTTTCATTTTCACCCCCTGTAGTTTGTTTTTCTTAAAACTCACCTTTTTCGCAGCACGCAATCGCGTCTGATTTTAATTTGGTTTACGTTTATACGTTTCTGTTTCCCGTGATTGCTAATATTGTTATTTCTAATCATTCCAGTTGTATAAATAAACCCAAGTCTTTATCTGGTTACTTCCTATTCAATTCACCCGATCACAAACCCGTTTTGATACCATCCACACCTCGTCGGGACATAACGACCCGGGGAAACACTGTATTCTATGGAAGCATTGGCCTAAGCTGTTTGACTATTATAGTTGACCATTCACAAGTGGTTGACCAATAATTATCTGACCGTTTCACGACCAATCAAAATTTGGCGCCGCTGCCGGGGAGGTTGTGTGCGTATTTTAAACGGTTTTGCGTATTAGTGATTTTGGAATTCATCCATTTGTATATTTATCCACCTTTGTTCATATTATCTTATTATCATAAACAAAACTGTTCCCGAAAACATTTTAAAATTAGTTTTCAACGAACACAAAAACACAAAAAGATTTTCTTTCTTATAAAATGTTTATCAAAAATCCCAAAAATATCCATCCTTACCCTCTTACCTTTTTGATTCTACATTCCTTACCCTCCAAAACCCTTTGATTCTTTCTATGTCTTATCCTCACCATCTTGATTGTCAATGGTGTGGAGGTTCTCATAATGGTGGTAATTGCCCCAGTTGTAGGATGGTAGGGTCAGGAAACGGGTCTGTCTATAACCAGAATCCCTATTCCTACCATGACACAATTGATTCATTCCATCAGCTTCCACACCATGAGACTCAGCAGTTTTACTGTTATGAGTACTGTGGTGGTGTACACTACAGTTCTGATTGTCAATCAGGAAACACGCTTGTCTATGAGCAGTTTCCTAATAACAATTATGACTCACAGCCACATCAGTTCAACTGTTGTGAGTACTGTGGAGGTCCACACTTTAGCTCTAATTGTCAAACAAGGAATCCATTTCCTTGTAACAATTACGACTATCCGTTTCAAGACCCACCTCCACAGTGCCAAATGATTCAAGCAACTCCTCATATCCAGCAAGACCCTTATATAGAGGTTCTTGAGAAACTCAAAGATCTTAAGGAGGAGTTGGCTAATATTTCTCTTTGCCATGATCCAAGTTCTTCTTGTGTATATTGTGGGGGTCCTCATAATGATGATCAATGTCAACCTTCCAGTTTTGACACATCCACACCCCCACAGTTTCCACTCATTCAAAATTCTCGTGATAAATCAATCGCAGAATTACTTGCTGAAGAACGAGATTCTGGAAAAAGCATGGAAGAATTACTTGATGAGCAAAGAGCAGCCAAAATACGTACCAATCTTCGCTATGCTGCTCTTTATGATGACGATGATGACAGTGATGATGATGAAGATAACATTGTTATCATTCAAAAAGATTCATCAAGTTCATCAGTTGTGATTCCTTCCATGGAAAATCAGGGTGAAAATAATGTGACAGAGAAATTACTAGCAGAAGATCAAATGGAACTTGTACAATCCATGAATGCTAGCTCCTCTCATCTCCCTCAGTATGTTGTTATCACACCCGAAGTTCACACTCACTCTCTAAACATGGGGGATGAGCATCTTAGCACTATTCCTAATAAGGAATCGGACGAATTAATAAAGTCTAGTGTTGAGATCCTTGTCCCAATCCCGAGAGAGTCACAGGGGACCTTTGATCAAGTGTGTGATATTCCTTCACCCCCTGATAATCCAAATGATCAAATGGCGAATGTCTCTGATTCCAGTGATGATTGTTTATCTTATGGAGACATTGAGTATGTTGATGCATCCCTTCCCCACTCTAATGTTGACTTTCTTCTCGAGGAGTTCACCGATGAACTCACTCACACTAGTCCACTTCCATCAGGAAGTGATGATCTCTTTGATTTCAAAGATGATCTGGAAGAAGTCGAAGCTTTCCTTGCCCTAGATAGTTCAACTTCGTATGAAGTTGATGATAACTATCTTGATCCTGAGGGGGACATTCTTTTTCTAGAAAGTTTGTTAAACGAAGATCCATCTCCCCCTATTCCACCCAAACAACTTCATAATAAGGAAATCAAATCAGTTGAGAAAACTGATAAATTTCCTGAGATCAAGCTTAAGGGCTTGCCTCCTCCACTTGAATATGCATTTCTTGAGGAGGAAGTTCTTATCTTAATTGCTATTCAGATCTCTCTTCTTTCCTTCACCTACCAGGTGATTTCTCCTCTTCTTCACTCCTTCGGGAATGAAGACACTATCTTTGACCCCGGCATTCTCATTTATAAATTTTGAGCCAGGGTCTGTATATCTCATCGGTGTGAAACTTTCACGTGCTTCAAATGTTTATCCAAACATCTTGAATGAAAGTCCGATGGAGATTGTTTCTTCCACATCATGCTTCCCCAAGGACAAATGAATTCGGGGTCGAGTCAAGCTAGCGACTCGGTAAACAAAAACAGTAGCATGCATACGGGGTTTTCACCCTAAGTGTGGGGGCGTTGCCCCTGCTGTTGTTACTATGTATATATATATATATATATATATATATATATATATATATATATATATATATATATATATATATATATATATATATATATATATATATAAAAAAAATGTGTGTACATAAACTTAAATAAAGGCTATGGAGTATTTTCCTTCTTACGTTCTAAGTGTTGGTTTAACACCCGGTGCTTTGAATATTGAGGACAATATTCAGTTCTAAGTGTGGGGGGGAATTCGTTATTCTAACGAATTTAAACACATGTTCCATCAAGAACCCCCATTTTAGCCAAAATTTAAAAAAAAAATTCTCACTTAGAACGCAAATAAATGGTTATCAGTCCACCATGTCTAACCCACATAAGGATTGGTTAATCCAGGAGCAAACGGCTCTTGGTAAAGATATCTCAAATCCGTTTATGGCTTGCAATTTGCCCAAAATTGTATGGTATCTCAACTCCCCATATCCTCAAAAGTAAATGAGTTGGCTAGCCCGCAAGATTATGGCTTGTGGTAAAGGCAGTGGAAAAACCATAATTGGTAATCAGCTCAACAAGATGTTTACTATTCCATCAAGAGTTGGCTAGTCCAGAAGCAAACGGCTTTTGGTAAGGACTAATCAAATCCGTTGACAGCTGGTGGTTTGCTCAAAATCACATGGTTATCAGGTGTACCACAGTTCTTACATCTGGCTACTCCAGAAGTGATGGCTTTTGGTAAAGAGTTTTTCAAATCCATTAAGTTTTTTACAAAAGATTGCTAGGGACTAGCAATGTTTTAGTGTGGGGGATTGATGAGTGTCTAAATACTCATCATTTTATACTAATCTAAACTGCCAAAACATCCAAAAACACTCAAATATGCATCAAAATACTGAAAATATCTTAGAAGTGTGTTTTCTATGTTTCAAATGCAAAATAATCAAAAACAGATGAAAAACGTACAAAGTTTGCATAATTGGCAGTTTCAGTCCCTCAAGTTTCAAAAGTTGTCAAAACTAGTCCCTGGTTATTCAAAACATGTTAAATATCATCAAAGGTCCTTGGGGATTCATAAGTTGTCAAAATAAGTCCTTTAAAGTTAAAAATTGCAAAATTACAACTTCAGTCCCCCAAGTTTCAAAAATGTCAAAATTAGTCCTCAGGTTTTAAAAAATGGAAAAATATTAAAAACAAACCTTGTACTATTCATTAATGACATAATTGGTCCTTGTGGTATTTATTGAGAATTTACAAGTTCAACCCTTCACAAATTCAGAAATTACAGATTTGGTCCTTGGAGTTTGAAGATTTGGCATAATTGGTCCCCGGGTGGTTTGAAATGGAAAAATTTCATTTAAGGTCCTTTGGTTTATCACATATGGCAAGATTAGTCCTTGTAGTATCTTTGCATAAATTACAATTTTGGTCCTTGTGTGAAATTAAACCAAACGGATCCTTAGTGTTATTATTAATACCAATCCAAGTCCAAAACCAAACAAAGCCCAACCTTTCCTGCTATTACCCAGGCCCAAAATAATACCCTCAAGCCCAATCCCACTTTAAATAAAACCTGGGTCTTTGATCCATTTGACCACCCTCCATCTTCAACCTCCTCTCCAACTCATACCCTGCTACACCACCACTCCACCTCACCCTTTCACCACTTGCAAACCAACTCCCCTCCCTGTCACCTCCTCAACCAAACCCACTCCTTAGGTTTACCTTAGGATGACAACACGTGGCAATCCCTACCATCTACCTCAACCCCTACAACTGCCACCACCACCTCTGCCACCCTGACACCACCACACCCCTTATCCCTTCAATAACACACATTCCAAGACCAATAAATGCACCTAAACCCTCCCTACTACACGTTACAGTCCAATTGGTACTTAACCAATTTTCTCGCCAAAACCAACAAATGGCCAGGATGAGTTTTAAGGGATCCAATGGATTAAATTATAGCTGGGAAAAGACATGTGGGACCCACAAGACACATTTGGAGCCTATAAATGGAGAAGGAAGCAAAAGTGAAAGAGTATTAGTGTAGCTTTAGCTTAGTTTAATCATTGTATTGTAATTTCCCTATTTCAGTTGTAATTTCTAGTTAAAACAGGTTGTAATCAACATTTTAAGTGTAATATTACTTTTATTGAACCTTAATTTCAAGTTTGCTTTGATAAATTCATATTTAGCCGTTTTAAGTGAATTTGACAAATTAAATTAAGATTGTCAAGTGTTGTTGTTTATTGTTCCTTCAAGCTCAATTATACTTATTTACAAGTTTTCAAAAGGTTTACAGCCTTGCAATTAAGTACAACTTAGTTTACCATAAATTCTCAAAAATATCAAATAAATAAGTAAAAAATTAAAAATCAGTGCAGAAGGGGAATGGAGCATAGAGGCATGGTGAATGTTGATTTCTCATGGTAATAGAACCTCATGGGAGGTATTAGGACAGTGGAATAGCCTGGGTACCCTTGTTCTGTGCATTGGACCTCTTGTAAGCTATTTTCTAAATTTCTTTGATTTTACTGTAGCATAGATTATGATAGCTTATCTCTGTTCTTTAGTGCTTATTTGGTGTTATCTAATTAGCTTGTAGTTTAAAATATGGTACTTGTTCATTTGTTTTAAATATTGCTTTTGATCTTATTCTAACTGTCACAATACTCCACTTAGCTTATTATAGTATGTTTGATCATTTGTGCTTAATCTCAGCTTAAACATAGTTAGAATACTTTATTATATGATTCTGTATAAGTAGTACAACCTGTTTTGTTCATTTAAGTGAAAATCTCAAATCGGTTCAAGTAAAAGGGGTGTTTGGATGACTTATGTTTTGGATGTCCCTTTTGTTTTTTGGCTTGTTTCTCTGCAGAACTAGTCCTCTTAGGTCATATTGGAGCTAGTCATATCATAAAACCAAAGTTTTTACAACCAAAAGTCAAAATCACCATCAAACATCTCCAACAGTTAACTGTTGGGAGATGGTGATCCCATTTCCACCAATTTTGCTTTAAAACAATCCCTAGCAACTTAATTTAGTCCTATTATAGTTTAAAACATCATTCTCAGTTAGTTTAGTAAGATGTAAGTTCCAATAAGTCAACCCATTAGTTTTTCTTAAAAGTCAAAATTGCATATTTTTCAAATTTTCCAAATCTTGGGAGATTTTTATTGAATTTTGTAATTGGATTTAGGTCTTGTGCTTTTCAGGTCTTGTAGTATACCACCTCAACTAATGATTCCCATCCTCACTTCATTTTTGGTAATTTTTCCCTGGGCCTCACTACCCCCCAAAGTAGGCTGCAGGGTTGATAACACCCCTGCTGTAGCAGCACCATAGCCAAACCACCACCTTTGGTGGTGTTTTCTGACCACCTCAGTGGGCCCCACAACCACCAATTGGTCTCTTTCAACCCCCTCCTACCAGGATTTAGATATTGACCAAAATTTTGACCTCAAACCCCCTGGGACCCACTTGGAATTGCCCCTAAACTCTGTCCCAGTTCTGAGTAAGAATTGGTTTTTGGAAGTGCTTATTTTGATCATTTAGCTTATTCTGTGAACCATAATTGCTTATTATTGCTTTAACATGTTTACTTAACTCATTGGAACCAGAATAATCCATAGTGGGTCCCACTTAAGCTCATTTGAGTTTATTTGCTTAGTTGGTCAACAAAAGTCAACTGTGGAGCTAATAAGCTTCCACAGTGCTTATTTTTAAGTTACAAAATAGTTGTTTTTACAAAAGTTGTTTGTTTTTAGATATAAAATAGATTTGTAAAAGAAAAATCAATATAATAATAAGTGATAGTTTCTATTTAATATAATTTAAATTTTAATTTTCATTTTTAGATTTTTATTAAGTACTTGGTAATTTTATATTTTTCTTAATTTCCTTTTATATTAAACTATTTTTAAAAATTTTCTCAGAATTTTATTTTGTCATTTAGTATTTATTAGAATTAATATTAGTTTTATTAATAATTAATCAATAATTAAGTGTTAAATAGCATACTTAGTTTTTATAAAACAACACCTAGTTTTTATATTTTTCTTAGCTTTTAAATGTTATAAAATAATTTTAGGAAATTTTCCATAATTTTCTAAGTCATTTAGGTATTATTAATAATTTAAAATAGTTTAATTAGTATAATTAAGATAATTTGTTTTTAATTAATAGAAAATCCATAAAAAGACAAAAATATTTATTTTTAATTTTTATACTTTCTTCAAGTTCATTTTAAGTTTTAGAAATTATTTTTGTATGTTTTTAGTTAAATTTGTAGTGTTTATCATTTTTAGTTTTATTTAAATTAGGTTTAATTTACTTTTTAAATAGTTTTAATTAATTAAATAGTATTTAAATATTAAAATAATCATTTTCATAATTTCATTTTTATTTTAAATTTTCTTTTTATTTTAAGTTTGTAAAAGTTTCATTTTCACCCCTTGTAGTTTATTTTTCTTAAAACTCACCTTTTTCGCAGCACGCAATCGCATCAGATTTTAATTTGGTTTACGTTTATACGTTTCTGTTTCCCGTGATTTTTAATACTGTTATTTCTAATCATTCCAGTTGTATAAACAAACCCAAGTCTTTATATGGTTACTTCCTATTCAATTCACCCGATCACAAACCCGTTTTGATACCATTCACACCTCGTCGAGACATAACGACCCGAGGAAACACTGTATTCCACGGAAGCATTGGCCTAAGCTATTTGACTATTATTGTTGACCATTCACAAGTGGTTGACCAATAATTACCTGACCGTTTCACGACCAATCAGAGCTCTTTCTTGAAATTCAACTTGAAGATCATTGAGGTACTCTTCACTGATTCTCATATCAACCTCATCATCAGAATCATCTTAAAAATCGTGCACAACACCATTAGAGTAGAAGGCAATGGATATGGGTGAAACAGTCAGGGCCTTTTTGGTTTCTTGAGCCTTTTCAGGGTATCGCCTTGCGATTCGGTTGTCTTCATAGAAAACTTCCCATAAATTTGAGGAAGCTCAAGATTCTGAATGTGATTAGCATTCCTAAGACCCTGAGGGAAGTTTAACCACTTCTCAGGGAGATTGTTGTCAAATCCAACGTTAATTTCATGCTTAGACAGTACTACACCATCATTTCAGAGCTCATTGAGCAAGGTTTTGTATCGGGTATAGGTCTGAGAGAGGCTTTTAGATTCTTTGGCCTTGAAAGTTTTATACTCAAGTTTCAGGTCCATGATCCTGTTTTCCTTGGTATCTGAGGGACCTTCAAAGCTATGAACCAAGTCAAGCCAGGTTTGTTTGGCTGTAGGACAGTTAATGACTGATTCTATTGTATCGTCAGGGAGACATGATATAATGATGCTTTTCAGGCGTTGGTCCTGATTGACCACCCTCCTCTCATCAGGAGTCCATTGTGCTTCAGGTTTGTAACAAACCGGAATTTTCCAAACTAATTTTAAATAATAAATGTCAATTTATTATTACCCAACTATTTATCTAAGCGTACATCAGCTTACACAACTATTTCGGGAAATAAACCCGCACACTGTAGCTTACAGTAACTCATTTCCTTGTTTTTCTTATCAGAAAATGTGAATATTTCGTTTACTGACTATTATTGATTATTTATGAGAGATATCTCGCACAAAACACCACACGCGTACCGACACAAATCCTAGTAAAGGCATGAACTCAATACGGGTTATCTAGAAATAATAAATTCTATTACGTTATAGAAACGTCCTCATTAATAACATTCTAGCACTCCCGCTAACCTTGAAAACACAATTTACACCGGAGCTCAACGAAACACGGGGTACACTCAAACCCCGCGAGTGTTACAAAATCCAAAACATTTACACAACTAACCTCATTTTACTTTTAGCATACCTTCACCTTATATTAAAAGTAAAGTAAAAAAAAAAAAAAAAAAAAAAAAAAAAAAAAAAAAATTACAAATCGTCCTGGTGATAAGGTTTAACCAAACCGACCCCCATTCATCCCCACTCCTTTTTATCATTACTCTCTCCCTCCCTCTCTCTCCTCCAGCGATAAAACAAAAACAAGGACCAAATCAGTTTTCCAAGCTCCAGCTGCTACGCTTCAAGAGGACCCCCCACCTCCTCTTTTTCATCTCAGCTTAGCCACGAGGTGGTCACCACAAGCCCCAGACTCTTGTCTTGTTTGGAAGTCAGCGAAGTTGGTTAAAGAACGAGGAACGATTACCTCTTTTAGCTACAAAATCAATCCTTACCAAGAGAAGGAGGAATCAAACCATTCCTTGTTTACTTTTTATAACCCAACTCGGTTCACAAGGTTCCACACCCTCAAACAAGCTATCAAAGAAAAATACCCACTCAAAGATTTGAAAGTTGTAACCGGTATACTAGGAGGGATCGAGTTCCGAAGCCAAGGGGTGTGTGGAATTGCTTGCTGAATCGGAGTTTGGAGCTTTTGTTTCGTGTTCTGTTGGTCTCCTTATCAATCGACTCAAACTGTTGTAAGGGTTTTCCTTGATTTTATTTCCATTCAAATTCTTTAGTTGTCTCGTTGATTTTATGGATTTTGGGTTATAAATCTGGTTTTGAATTAAATGAATCGATCAATGTATGGTTTTGTTTATGCGATTGATTTTATCTTCATTGGTGATATTGTTCTCTTGTGTGGCACTAATATTGTAAACTGATAAACTAAACTAAAACTTAAGATTGGCTCTAGTGGTGGAAGGTGTCATTTTGCTTTTAGCTTATTTTTCCTAGCTTAGTGTTACCGGGATTAAAGTTTTATTGGGTCGAAATTGTGTTCGGTTGTGTGTCGAGATCACCAAGGTCATCAGTAAGGTGTGTTTGTTTCATTTGTTTCAAGAACTAAAGTCACAATTATAACTCATGGATTAACTTCTAAATGGGTATGGGTAAACCCTTGTCTAAAACAGGTCAGACCCATTTGGGTCACGCTTTGGCCACAAGATGAACCTGGATTGTAAGTGTTGTTGACCCTTTTGAATGTGTCCTGATCGTGTGAGTCACCAGTTCATGACCGCACCCATGTTGGTGGTCGCTTTGCATTGTTTTGTTCACCAGTTTAACAACGAGGCTACTAGGGTAGTCTTGGGGTCATTCTTTACGAGTCTCGACAAGGTCGTCAAGTACTACTTAGTCCATTTGCATATCGAACACCAAAGTGGTGATTGAGACTGTAACTATATATGAGCTAATGAGCGTTTAAGTTTATATTTTCCCTGGTTTTGTCAAACGAATGTAAGATCGAGGCAGAAAAGCTTGTTAAAATTTATTGGGTTGAGGCGTTGAGCTATGTTGGTAGTCACGGGCCTGAGCCCACTCCACTGTATCAGGCCTAAGTGTGCATTTGGTTTTTATAAAGCTGGGCCACAGCCCACTTCACCATGTTAAGGTATGCTCGGTTTGTGATATGAATTGAGTCACTGTTACTTGTTTTCCTCGGTCTATCTCGTGCCTCGTCAACGACTCGCTCGTCTACTCGCTCTCGACTCACTCACTTACGACATGCCTTAAATTTACTAAACATACTTTATAAACGTATTACAAGCTATAACTATAATCAAGACTTAAATTTTAAATCATTAATCCATATCTCATGTAATGAAATATTTATACTAAACGTAATTTATTTTGATAATACAACAACGGGTTATGCATTTTTGTGACACCTAGTCACCGTATACAAACTAAAACATACATGAGTCATGTCCGATTTTCTAAAAATCCTGCCTTTATAATTATAAGTGTATTTTAATATACTCTTTTAATAAAACTATTATTTAAAGTATAATTCTTACATACTTTTATCACCAACTAACATTGGATTATATATAAATATATATTTTTTTAAACGACATTCTTATAATCCGACTTCGTCTATCATTACTTGTGGTTATTTTTCGAATGTCGTCTTTCGGTTATCTTCGAACCGGAGATTGTATTTGGTACTTTCGTATCATGTTCTTACATACTTATACACTTCCAAGAGCCAATACTTACGAACATTTAGAAAACTATTTTAAACTTAAATACTGCCACACAAGCAACAATAACGCAACACTCTAAAGCTCTTAAAGTTTAATTAAACTTCATCGTGTCTCAAAACTTGAAACTGTAAACTAAATCATGCCTTACTAATCTAGGTCGCGTGTTGGTGCCACACTCTATTTGACTCACTTGGTTTACTACATACTCTATTGAGGTGAGTTCATGGCCCCTACTTTTACTTGTTTTCTAACTGTTTTGGGGGAGAATACATGCTCGTTTCAAATTAAACTCAACGCTTGTTTATACTTAAACTCGTTACATGTCCTTACTTGAAAGCATGATTTATTTACTGATTGCACATATGTGAGTTTATAGCTCCACTCTTCTTATAATTGTTTTACAACTATGGGGTAAGAATCATGCAAAACGTTTTCTGGACCACAATACTATTTTAATTGCTCAAAACTATTACGTAGTTAGCCTAAGCCCTTGAACCCACTGTTATGCCCACCTTCATGAACCGTTAGTTCCTGCTGGGAAGCGCGATTGATATAAATAGATCTATTGGGGGTGACTCCCCTCGTTCGGTTGGCCAGACGGGTCAATGCGAGCGTATATCAAGTCGGACTACGAGTGTATTGGGTTAAACACTCGCTATGGGCCCCTGATTACTAATTATGTGCTACATTGTAGCGCACTGAACTGTCTAGCTTCGGTTGCATGAACTTAGTGCTAGCGTAATAGACTATTTTACTATGTGACATTATATTCGTTGTAATGATCACACACTCTACTCATGGTCCACAATTCTGATTTTACTGTAAGGTAAACACTATTTTCATGACATTGTGAGCGACGCAATGGTCACAAAACTCTTTATTGAACACACAATACTACTACTTTATTATAAACCTATGAACTCACCACCCTCGTGTTGACACTTTTTAGCATGTATTTTCAGGTTAAAGCGATAGCTAACTATTGAAGGCTTTGGCATGGCATGGCATGGTCATAGACAACTCTGACATATATTTGGGACCGCTTAAACTCTTATATGGGCCTATATTTCCGCACTATTTTTGAAACGATGTAAATTTGAATATTTTTTATAATGAAAGTTATTCTAAATGGTTGAGATAAAAACCGTTCTTTGTACTTGTGTTATGATACCGATTGAGTAGCACCCCAGTAACCTGTATGCTTCCACTGGACCCGATTTTGGGGGTGTTACAGATTGGTATCAGAGCCTTGGTTATAGAGAACTGGGTGTTTTTAAAACCTAGACTATAACTACTCTTACGAAAACTTGACCCTATGACCGCCACATGCCTGCCAAGCCTGCTGCCTTACTATGATGAAACAATTTCTTTTTAAGTAAGGGATATATTACTAGTGTAACTGAGCTGAGTATTTCAAAATTCATTGATCCTCGGTGGAATATAGACTGATCACCTATATTCGGCCAGGGACAGTGGAACATAGCCTGATCACCTATGTTCGACTCAGAGGTGAATTTTGCGATACTGAGAGTAGTTACAATGGAATTATGTCCAGATTGATTTTTACTTGATTTCTGAAGTTTCAAAAATTACTATGTGGGTACATAATCAATGCATAACATGAGCATTCACATCCATACACAACATACTGGCATCACAATACTTTTTTTCTTAGTTGGAATACTCTTTTATCACAATTTGGTTGTGTTACAGTCACCTCCACCTCAAACCCTACACTCAATCGATGTTGTACCTTCCGCGATAAGTACTAAGTACACTACTGAGACAACCAACTGATTGCTAGTAGCAATCAACACCCTCCTTCAGGGCCAAACTCTAAACTTGCCAAACTCCACATTTACCAGAGATCCTATACTCAATAGAAACCTTAAAAACTTTATGTAGTAACCCAAACCACTATCTTTGGAACACCTAACCCTGCACACATAGTCCTTCACTTATCCCTCGGAAATATCTGTTGACTACCTTGTTACCCTCTTATAAGATAATAAACTGTATCACTATTAGCATACAAACTGTTTTTGGTTATTCTACCGACCATTTTGCAGTCATCCTACAAAATGTCTTACTGCTATTTCATGAAATCAAGATTTTGACCCTGCTACTACTTTATAAACAATAAATTGTTTTCCTACTGGCCTATAAACTATTTTACGAATCATCTTTACAACTATTTTATCGTGATTTAATAAATTGATTCATTACCTCACTACCATTCTATAAAACAACAAACAGTTTTGCTAGCATTTTGTAAACAATATCATAATTATCCTACAAGTCTTACTACACTTTGCAAACTATTTTACTCCCCTATGAACTGCTTTGCTACTAAATCACCAAAACGAAACTACAATTTTGCTACAATTTTACAAATGATAAATTGTTTTCCTATTACTCTATAAACTATTGTACAACCCGTTCTATAAACTATTTTGCAATCACCATGTGAACTATTTGCCCAATTGAAAAGCACTTTATGATACTACCTCTTGGTACTGTTAAAGTAAAGTGAATACTCATGTTTATGAAATTCGCTTGATGTTAAACATTGAACCCCACTCAGGCTTGACAACTAGACTCCGTCATTAAGCACCTGAAATTTGTTGAAATGAACATACCTAACTACACATTTTTCCTTGACATCTTTGCTTTTTAAGGATTTTACTTTTGGAAATGCGCTTATAGAAACCACAATACTCGTAATGGTATTTTTCCCGAGATACCCATTTTGATGTGCCAAAAATTTCTCTGGTCAAACTTTATTGAGGCTTTTGTATATTAAAGGGGTAACTAAATGTTAACTTTTGAGACATGGATTTAACCCACACCATGTTTAAAGACTGTTTTACTCAAATTTTGAGTCGTTTGAAGTCGCATCAGTTTACCTAACTGCAAATTTTCAGCAAAGAACCAAAACCTATCCCTATCAACAAGGTTTTAGAAACTCGCAAAAAGGTCTTGACTTCACGTGGGGAAATATGAAGATGAATTATCGTGCGTATATACTCATCTCTTTTCGACCGAAATAGGTAACTTGAATTGAATCGCGAGGACGCGATTCCGTTTAAGGAGGTGTGACTGTAACAAACCGGAATTTTCCAAACTAATTTTAAATAATAAATGTCAATTTATTATTACCCAACTATTTATCTAAGCGTACATCAGCTTACACAACTATTTCGGGAAATAAACCCGCACACTGTAGCTTACAGTAACTCATTTCCTTGTTTTTCTTATCAGAAAATGTGAATATTTCGTTTACTGACTATTATTGATTATTTATGAGAGATATCTCGCACAAAACACCACACGCGTACCGACACAAATCCTAGTAAAGGCATGAACTCAATACGGGTTATCTAGAAATAATAAATTCTATTACGTTATAGAAACGTCCTCATTAATAACATTCTAGCACTCCCGCTAACCTTGAAAACACAATTTACACCGGAGCTCAACGAAACACGGGGTACACTCAAACCCCGCGAGTGTTACAAAATCCAAAACATTTACACAACTAACCTCATTTTACTTTTAGCATACCTTCACCTTATATTAAAAGTAAAGTAAAAAAAAAAAAAAAAAAAAAAAAAAAAAAAAAAAAAAAAAAAATTACAAATCGTCCTGGTGATAAGGTTTAACCAAACCGACCCCCATTCATCCCCACTCCTTTTTATCATTACTCTCTCCCTCCCTCTCTCTCCTCCAGCGATAAAACAAAAACAAGGACCAAATCAGTTTTCCAAGCTCCAGCTGCTACGCTTCAAGAGGACCCCCCACCTCCTCTTTTTCATCTCAGCTTAGCCACGAGGTGGTCACCACAAGCCCCAGACTCTTGTCTTGTTTGGAAGTCAGCGAAGTTGGTTAAAGAACGAGGAACGATTACCTCTTTTAGCTACAAAATCAATCCTTACCAAGAGAAGGAGGAATCAAACCATTCCTTGTTTACTTTTTATAACCCAACTCGGTTCACAAGGTTCCACACCCTCAAACAAGCTATCAAAGAAAAATACCCACTCAAAGATTTGAAAGTTGTAACCGGTATACTAGGAGGGATCGAGTTCCGAAGCCAAGGGGTGTGTGGAATTGCTTGCTGAATCGGAGTTTGGAGCTTTTGTTTCGTGTTCTGTTGGTCTCCTTATCAATCGACTCAAACTGTTGTAAGGGTTTTCCTTGATTTTATTTCCATTCAAATTCTTTAGTTGTCTCGTTGATTTTATGGATTTTGGGTTATAAATCTGGTTTTGAATTAAATGAATCGATCAATGTATGGTTTTGTTTATGCGATTGATTTTATCTTCATTGGTGATATTGTTCTCTTGTGTGGCACTAATATTGTAAACTGATAAACTAAACTAAAACTTAAGATTGGCTCTAGTGGTGGAAGGTGTCATTTTGCTTTTAGCTTATTTTTCCTAGCTTAGTGTTACCGGGATTAAAGTTTTATTGGGTCGAAATTGTGTTCGGTTGTGTGTCGAGATCACCAAGGTCATCAGTAAGGTGTGTTTGTTTCATTTGTTTCAAGAACTAAAGTCACAATTATAACTCATGGATTAACTTCTAAATGGGTATGGGTAAACCCTTGTCTAAAACAGGTCAGACCCATTTGGGTCACGCTTTGGCCACAAGATGAACCTGGATTGTAAGTGTTGTTGACCCTTTTGAATGTGTCCTGATCGTGTGAGTCACCAGTTCATGACCGCACCCATGTTGGTGGTCGCTTTGCATTGTTTTGTTCACCAGTTTAACAACGAGGCTACTAGGGTAGTCTTGGGGTCATTCTTTACGAGTCTCGACAAGGTCGTCAAGTACTACTTAGTCCATTTGCATATCGAACACCAAAGTGGTGATTGAGACTGTAACTATATATGAGCTAATGAGCGTTTAAGTTTATATTTTCCCTGGTTTTGTCAAACGAATGTAAGATCGAGGCAGAAAAGCTTGTTAAAATTTATTGGGTTGAGGCGTTGAGCTATGTTGGTAGTCACGGGCCTGAGCCCACTCCACTGTATCAGGCCTAAGTGTGCATTTGGTTTTTATAAAGCTGGGCCACAGCCCACTTCACCATGTTAAGGTATGCTCGGTTTGTGATATGAATTGAGTCACTGTTACTTGTTTTCCTCGGTCTATCTCGTGCCTCGTCAACGACTCGCTCGTCTACTCGCTCTCGACTCACTCACTTACGACATGCCTTAAATTTACTAAACATACTTTATAAACGTATTACAAGCTATAACTATAATCAAGACTTAAATTTTAAATCATTAATCCATATCTCATGTAATGAAATATTTATACTAAACGTAATTTATTTTGATAATACAACAACGGGTTATGCATTTTTGTGACACCTAGTCACCGTATACAAACTAAAACATACATGAGTCATGTCCGATTTTCTAAAAATCCTGCCTTTATAATTATAAGTGTATTTTAATATACTCTTTTAATAAA
The DNA here is from genome assembly GCA_030686995.1 of Artemisia argyi. NCBI lineage: Eukaryota > Viridiplantae > Streptophyta > Magnoliopsida > Asterales > Asteraceae > Artemisia > Artemisia argyi. The sequence goes on along the minus strand of CM060709.1, from coordinate 42,685,997 downwards.
ACTATTATTTAAAGTATAATTCTTACATACTTTTATCACCAACTAACATTGGATTATATATAAATATATATTTTTTTAAACGACATTCTTATAATCCGACTTCGTCTATCATTACTTGTGGTTATTTTTCGAATGTCGTCTTTCGGTTATCTTCGAACCGGAGATTGTATTTGGTACTTTCGTATCATGTTCTTACATACTTATACACTTCCAAGAGCCAATACTTACGAACATTTAGAAAACTATTTTAAACTTAAATACTGCCACACAAGCAACAATAACGCAACACTCTAAAGCTCTTAAAGTTTAATTAAACTTCATCGTGTCTCAAAACTTGAAACTGTAAACTAAATCATGCCTTACTAATCTAGGTCGCGTGTTGGTGCCACACTCTATTTGACTCACTTGGTTTACTACATACTCTATTGAGGTGAGTTCATGGCCCCTACTTTTACTTGTTTTCTAACTGTTTTGGGGGAGAATACATGCTCGTTTCAAATTAAACTCAACGCTTGTTTATACTTAAACTCGTTACATGTCCTTACTTGAAAGCATGATTTATTTACTGATTGCACATATGTGAGTTTATAGCTCCACTCTTCTTATAATTGTTTTACAACTATGGGGTAAGAATCATGCAAAACGTTTTCTGGACCACAATACTATTTTAATTGCTCAAAACTATTACGTAGTTAGCCTAAGCCCTTGAACCCACTGTTATGCCCACCTTCATGAACCGTTAGTTCCTGCTGGGAAGCGCGATTGATATAAATAGATCTATTGGGGGTGACTCCCCTCGTTCGGTTGGCCAGACGGGTCAATGCGAGCGTATATCAAGTCGGACTACGAGTGTATTGGGTTAAACACTCGCTATGGGCCCCTGATTACTAATTATGTGCTACATTGTAGCGCACTGAACTGTCTAGCTTCGGTTGCATGAACTTAGTGCTAGCGTAATAGACTATTTTACTATGTGACATTATATTCGTTGTAATGATCACACACTCTACTCATGGTCCACAATTCTGATTTTACTGTAAGGTAAACACTATTTTCATGACATTGTGAGCGACGCAATGGTCACAAAACTCTTTATTGAACACACAATACTACTACTTTATTATAAACCTATGAACTCACCACCCTCGTGTTGACACTTTTTAGCATGTATTTTCAGGTTAAAGCGATAGCTAACTATTGAAGGCTTTGGCATGGCATGGCATGGTCATAGACAACTCTGACATATATTTGGGACCGCTTAAACTCTTATATGGGCCTATATTTCCGCACTATTTTTGAAACGATGTAAATTTGAATATTTTTTATAATGAAAGTTATTCTAAATGGTTGAGATAAAAACCGTTCTTTGTACTTGTGTTATGATACCGATTGAGTAGCACCCCAGTAACCTGTATGCTTCCACTGGACCCGATTTTGGGGGTGTTACAGATTGGTATCAGAGCCTTGGTTATAGAGAACTGGGTGTTTTTAAAACCTAGACTATAACTACTCTTACGAAAACTTGACCCTATGACCGCCACATGCCTGCCAAGCCTGCTGCCTTACTATGATGAAACAATTTCTTTTTAAGTAAGGGATATATTACTAGTGTAACTGAGCTGAGTATTTCAAAATTCATTGATCCTCGGTGGAATATAGACTGATCACCTATATTCGGCCAGGGACAGTGGAACATAGCCTGATCACCTATGTTCGACTCAGAGGTGAATTTTGCGATACTGAGAGTAGTTACAATGGAATTATGTCCAGATTGATTTTTACTTGATTTCTGAAGTTTCAAAAATTACTATGTGGGTACATAATCAATGCATAACATGAGCATTCACATCCATACACAACATACTGGCATCACAATACTTTTTTTCTTAGTTGGAATACTCTTTTATCACAATTTGGTTGTGTTACAGTCACCTCCACCTCAAACCCTACACTCAATCGATGTTGTACCTTCCGCGATAAGTACTAAGTACACTACTGAGACAACCAACTGATTGCTAGTAGCAATCAACACCCTCCTTCAGGGCCAAACTCTAAACTTGCCAAACTCCACATTTACCAGAGATCCTATACTCAATAGAAACCTTAAAAACTTTATGTAGTAACCCAAACCACTATCTTTGGAACACCTAACCCTGCACACATAGTCCTTCACTTATCCCTCGGAAATATCTGTTGACTACCTTGTTACCCTCTTATAAGATAATAAACTGTATCACTATTAGCATACAAACTGTTTTTGGTTATTCTACCGACCATTTTGCAGTCATCCTACAAAATGTCTTACTGCTATTTCATGAAATCAAGATTTTGACCCTGCTACTACTTTATAAACAATAAATTGTTTTCCTACTGGCCTATAAACTATTTTACGAATCATCTTTACAACTATTTTATCGTGATTTAATAAATTGATTCATTACCTCACTACCATTCTATAAAACAACAAACAGTTTTGCTAGCATTTTGTAAACAATATCATAATTATCCTACAAGTCTTACTACACTTTGCAAACTATTTTACTCCCCTATGAACTGCTTTGCTACTAAATCACCAAAACGAAACTACAATTTTGCTACAATTTTACAAATGATAAATTGTTTTCCTATTACTCTATAAACTATTGTACAACCCGTTCTATAAACTATTTTGCAATCACCATGTGAACTATTTGCCCAATTGAAAAGCACTTTATGATACTACCTCTTGGTACTGTTAAAGTAAAGTGAATACTCATGTTTATGAAATTCGCTTGATGTTAAACATTGAACCCCACTCAGGCTTGACAACTAGACTCCGTCATTAAGCACCTGAAATTTGTTGAAATGAACATACCTAACTACACATTTTTCCTTGACATCTTTGCTTTTTAAGGATTTTACTTTTGGAAATGCGCTTATAGAAACCACAATACTCGTAATGGTATTTTTCCCGAGATACCCATTTTGATGTGCCAAAAATTTCTCTGGTCAAACTTTATTGAGGCTTTTGTATATTAAAGGGGTAACTAAATGTTAACTTTTGAGACATGGATTTAACCCACACCATGTTTAAAGACTGTTTTACTCAAATTTTGAGTCGTTTGAAGTCGCATCAGTTTACCTAACTGCAAATTTTCAGCAAAGAACCAAAACCTATCCCTATCAACAAGGTTTTAGAAACTCGCAAAAAGGTCTTGACTTCACGTGGGGAAATATGAAGATGAATTATCGTGCGTATATACTCATCTCTTTTCGACCGAAATAGGTAACTTGAATTGAATCGCGAGGACGCGATTCCGTTTAAGGAGGTGTGACTGTAACAAACCGGAATTTTCCAAACTAATTTTAAATAATAAATGTCAATTTATTATTACCCAACTATTTATCTAAGCGTACATCAGCTTACACAACTATTTCGGGAAATAAACCCGCACACTGTAGCTTACAGTAACTCATTTCCTTGTTTTTCTTATCAGAAAATGTGAATATTTCGTTTACTGACTATTATTGATTATTTATGAGAGATATCTCGCACAAAACACCACACGCGTACCGACACAAATCCTAGTAAAGGCATGAACTCAATACGGGTTATCTAGAAATAATAAATTCTATTACGTTATAGAAACGTCCTCATTAATAACATTCTAGCACTCCCGCTAACCTTGAAAACACAATTTACACCGGAGCTCAACGAAACACGGGGTACACTCAAACCCCGCGAGTGTTACAAAATCCAAAACATTTACACAACTAACCTCATTTTACTTTTAGCATACCTTCACCTTATATTAAAAGTAAAGTAAAAAAAAAAAAAAAAAAAAAAAAAAAAAAAAAAAAAAAATTACAAATCGTCCTGGTGATAAGGTTTAACCAAACCGACCCCCATTCATCCCCACTCCTTTTTATCATTACTCTCTCCCTCCCTCTCTCTCCTCCAGCGATAAAACAAAAACAAGGACCAAATCAGTTTTCCAAGCTCCAGCTGCTACGCTTCAAGAGGACCCCCCACCTCCTCTTTTTCATCTCAGCTTAGCCACGAGGTGGTCACCACAAGCCCCAGACTCTTGTCTTGTTTGGAAGTCAGCGAAGTTGGTTAAAGAACGAGGAACGATTACCTCTTTTAGCTACAAAATCAATCCTTACCAAGAGAAGGAGGAATCAAACCATTCCTTGTTTACTTTTTATAACCCAACTCGGTTCACAAGGTTCCACACCCTCAAACAAGCTATCAAAGAAAAATACCCACTCAAAGATTTGAAAGTTGTAACCGGTATACTAGGAGGGATCGAGTTCCGAAGCCAAGGGGTGTGTGGAATTGCTTGCTGAATCGGAGTTTGGAGCTTTTGTTTCGTGTTCTGTTGGTCTCCTTATCAATCGACTCAAACTGTTGTAAGGGTTTTCCTTGATTTTATTTCCATTCAAATTCTTTAGTTGTCTCGTTGATTTTATGGATTTTGGGTTATAAATCTGGTTTTGAATTAAATGAATCGATCAATGTATGGTTTTGTTTATGCGATTGATTTTATCTTCATTGGTGATATTGTTCTCTTGTGTGGCACTAATATTGTAAACTGATAAACTAAACTAAAACTTAAGATTGGCTCTAGTGGTGGAAGGTGTCATTTTGCTTTTAGCTTATTTTTCCTAGCTTAGTGTTACCGGGATTAAAGTTTTATTGGGTCGAAATTGTGTTCGGTTGTGTGTCGAGATCACCAAGGTCATCAGTAAGGTGTGTTTGTTTCATTTGTTTCAAGAACTAAAGTCACAATTATAACTCATGGATTAACTTCTAAATGGGTATGGGTAAACCCTTGTCTAAAACAGGTCAGACCCATTTGGGTCACGCTTTGGCCACAAGATGAACCTGGATTGTAAGTGTTGTTGACCCTTTTGAATGTGTCCTGATCGTGTGAGTCACCAGTTCATGACCGCACCCATGTTGGTGGTCGCTTTGCATTGTTTTGTTCACCAGTTTAACAACGAGGCTACTAGGGTAGTCTTGGGGTCATTCTTTACGAGTCTCGACAAGGTCGTCAAGTACTACTTAGTCCATTTGCATATCGAACACCAAAGTGGTGATTGAGACTGTAACTATATATGAGCTAATGAGCGTTTAAGTTTATATTTTCCCTGGTTTTGTCAAACGAATGTAAGATCGAGGCAGAAAAGCTTGTTAAAATTTATTGGGTTGAGGCGTTGAGCTATGTTGGTAGTCACGGGCCTGAGCCCACTCCACTGTATCAGGCCTAAGTGTGCATTTGGTTTTTATAAAGCTGGGCCACAGCCCACTTCACCATGTTAAGGTATGCTCGGTTTGTGATATGAATTGAGTCACTGTTACTTGTTTTCCTCGGTCTATCTCGTGCCTCGTCAACGACTCGCTCGTCTACTCGCTCTCGACTCACTCACTTACGACATGCCTTAAATTTACTAAACATACTTTATAAACGTATTACAAGCTATAACTATAATCAAGACTTAAATTTTAAATCATTAATCCATATCTCATGTAATGAAATATTTATACTAAACGTAATTTATTTTGATAATACAACAACGGGTTATGCATTTTTGTGACACCTAGTCACCGTATACAAACTAAAACATACATGAGTCATGTCCGATTTTCTAAAAATCCTGCCTTTATAATTATAAGTGTATTTTAATATACTCTTTTAATAAAACTATTATTTAAAGTATAATTCTTACATACTTTTATCACCAACTAACATTGGATTATATATAAATATATATTTTTTTAAACGACATTCTTATAATCCGACTTCGTCTATCATTACTTGTGGTTATTTTTCGAATGTCGTCTTTCGGTTATCTTCGAACCGGAGATTGTATTTGGTACTTTCGTATCATGTTCTTACATACTTATACACTTCCAAGAGCCAATACTTACGAACATTTAGAAAACTATTTTAAACTTAAATACTGCCACACAAGCAACAATAACGCAACACTCTAAAGCTCTTAAAGTTTAATTAAACTTCATCGTGTCTCAAAACTTGAAACTGTAAACTAAATCATGCCTTACTAATCTAGGTCGCGTGTTGGTGCCACACTCTATTTGACTCACTTGGTTTACTACATACTCTATTGAGGTGAGTTCATGGCCCCTACTTTTACTTGTTTTCTAACTGTTTTGGGGGAGAATACATGCTCGTTTCAAATTAAACTCAACGCTTGTTTATACTTAAACTCGTTACATGTCCTTACTTGAAAGCATGATTTATTTACTGATTGCACATATGTGAGTTTATAGCTCCACTCTTCTTATAATTGTTTTACAACTATGGGGTAAGAATCATGCAAAACGTTTTCTGGACCACAATACTATTTTAATTGCTCAAAACTATTACGTAGTTAGCCTAAGCCCTTGAACCCACTGTTATGCCCACCTTCATGAACCGTTAGTTCCTGCTGGGAAGCGCGATTGATATAAATAGATCTATTGGGGGTGACTCCCCTCGTTCGGTTGGCCAGACGGGTCAATGCGAGCGTATATCAAGTCGGACTACGAGTGTATTGGGTTAAACACTCGCTATGGGCCCCTGATTACTAATTATGTGCTACATTGTAGCGCACTGAACTGTCTAGCTTCGGTTGCATGAACTTAGTGCTAGCGTAATAGACTATTTTACTATGTGACATTATATTCGTTGTAATGATCACACACTCTACTCATGGTCCACAATTCTGATTTTACTGTAAGGTAAACACTATTTTCATGACATTGTGAGCGACGCAATGGTCACAAAACTCTTTATTGAACACACAATACTACTACTTTATTATAAACCTATGAACTCACCACCCTCGTGTTGACACTTTTTAGCATGTATTTTCAGGTTAAAGCGATAGCTAACTATTGAAGGCTTTGGCATGGCATGGCATGGTCATAGACAACTCTGACATATATTTGGGACCGCTTAAACTCTTATATGGGCCTATATTTCCGCACTATTTTTGAAACGATGTAAATTTGAATATTTTTGATAATGAAAGTTATTCTAAATGGTTGAGATAAAAACCGTTCTTTGTACTTGTGTTATGATACCGATTGAGTAGCACCCCAGTAACCTGTATGCTTCCGCTGGACCCGATTTTGGGGGTGTTACAAGGTTTGGGCAAACCTTGAGCAATCTTAGGGACAAACGGACCTTCATTGATGCATGTGATGTAGTATGGTTCCATACCAGTCAAGTAGCAAAGCATACGACTTTTGCACTTGCTAAATTTACCAGCTTCTAGTTTAGGAGCTACAGCTGAATAGCCACCTCCCTTTTTATCAACTAGCTCGGGTATGTCGCTATCCGCCATGGTGGGATCTTGATTTTAAAAAACTTTGAGAACTCTTTTGTTTGAGAAGTTTTGAAAAGTTTTACAAACCTGGCTCTGATACCACTTGTTGGACCCTTTTACTTGGTTACTGTTAACTATAAAGTTAATCTAACCAAGTTCCATGATGTAGCGAAGTATTGATTAATTTACAAAAGTAAATAAACATAAAAAAGACACAAAGTTTTCAACGTTTAATTCTTTATTAGAAATTAATCAAAAGAATTATACCCAAGTGTTTGCGGAACAACACTTGGGATTGAAATGACAAGTATGGTATACTCCTCACTAAACTTAAACTAAGTTTGAGTGACAACTAAGATCCAGCTGAGCTATCTCAGGGATTGTGTTGTTCTTTGGAGAGAGTAAAGATTTGGTTTGTGAATGTCTAAGCATTAAGTGCACAAACTTCATCTTTACCTCTCCCACTTATTCTCTATTTATACACAAGTAGATTCTAACACATACCTAATAGACAAAGACTACAAGACAAATTACATCAGCCTACATTGGATAAAATACATAGGTATTTTGTCCTTGTTACAAATGACTATAAGTAGTAAAGCACAGGGATGCTTTCTGGTCTTTAGTATTGACACATGTCTTGGTATTATACGCATTCAGGGAAAGTTGACCTTTGCATGATAAGGACCTTCCCTTATCCATTCAAACTTATCCCGCCTAATCCCGCCTTTACTTCAGTCTTCTTATCTTCAGTCTTTGTTCACTCAGTGTTCTTAGTTGGTGAGGAGTCATGGGACTCAGTGAGTTATTGTCATCCCTCACTGAGTCCATCATCTTCTTCTTTGGCTCAGGTATCATTCACTGAGAACCACCTCACTGAATGGTGAACCTTTCTTCATAGATTCGCCCTGAGCAACTTGAGGATGACTCACTGAACAACTATGTTGTAACAACTGTAGTTTTGGCAGGTCAGTTTGACTGATAGTCTTGACTCGGTTGACGTTTGTTTGGTATGTCTTAGGTGATTGAAGTGTTATATGTGTGATATAGGTGAGTTTTAGCACTAAATCCCTTTGCGTAAATGGTTTATTGTGATTTGGAAAGTTTGAAATTTGGGAAAGTTCATTTTGATCACCTTTGTGGTGTAGAAATGACTTGTGTAGTTTTGGTGTTTTTGTGATTTTGCGTAACGAGTTTTCGTTCAAGTAATTGAGCGTTAGTAAGTTACGTGGGATTTGTTTTTATGAGTTATATTTCAAAAAGAGTGTGAAATTCTATTTTTGAAAACTTTGTTTTGAAAATGATAATTTTTCCGGTTATCGAAAAAATTAAGGTTTATCGCGAAAGACGTTAGGATTAGCTACGGGTATTTATAAAATATAAAAAGTATGAGGTTTTGAGTGTAATAAATAAATTTAATAAAAAAATATAAATATATATCCCATATATATAAAATCGGCTAGAGGGTTTTTAGGGAAAAAAGGAAACCCAATTTGAGTCCAAATATGACTCTTAGACCCAAGGAATCCTAGTCCAACCCAACCAAGCCCAACCCATACCCATATAAGCCAAACCAAACGACCCAAATCCTATTTTTCTCTGGAAAAGTCGACAAGGGGAGAGGAGGAGAAGGAGAAAAGTTAGGGTTTCAATTATGTGAAGAAAACAAGCCTAAGGTATGCCTAGTAAACCCTTAATTGTTTAATTATTGATTAGATTCATGTAATACAAGTTATGATGGATCTAGGGTTTGTAAACTTCTGTAAATTAATTAAGTAAAACATGTTATCATCATTAGTTAATAATAGTATGATGATTAGTGAAGGAGATTTGGTTATAAAACATGTTAAACATTGAGTTAGGGTTTGGACAGAAAACTATGGCTGTAAAGATATGAGTGTAATTAACAGATGGTGAAGAGTTAAGTCAAGACTTTTAGGTCTAAATTGAAGTTTAATGAAAGAGCTTTCTAAAAAGTCCAGCCACGATTGATTTCAAGGTCGGTAAGTTGGTCTTTTGATTTTTCTTTGTTAAGGTGTCAAAGCTGTAAAACCGGGACAGAATTTGGGTAAAAGTTTGAGGGTGAGTTATGGTTGTAAAAGTGGTATTTTGACTAGCCCTTCTGGAATAGTTAAGTATTAGGTTATATTAGACTACCACGAAAAGGATTCGCGATAAAAACTTGTGTAAGTATTTTATGTTAATTAAAACTTTTTGGTGTGCGTTCAGATCCGAATTTGAGTAGTTGACAAGTTTCATTTTCTTTTGTGTACTTGTGTGTGTTATTGGTCCATGGCCTTCTGGGATTAGCTTGTATGCTTATGATAGACCATGGTAAATTTTTGGTGTGAGTTGCTGAGCTTTATTTGTCGTGATTTCATGTGGGCGTGATGCGTGGGAATTGCACCAGGCTTTACCTCTCGAGGGATCTTGAGAAGCTTACAACCCCCACCAGGCAGTGTACGTGATCGTTGTAGTATAGTATAGTGACAAGTACCGGGGGATTGATCGTTCAACTCAGGAATAGTGTCGCTAGGATTAGAAAGCCTAAAAGCTAGGTCTAGAGGTGAGGGATGATTCTTTTTGTATTTTTATGTTTTTATGAAAGCAAGTAAAATCTCGGGTATTGGAAGGAAGGGCGGAATTAGTTGCTAGTCAACTAACCCGATAACTAAAGATGCAATCAAAATTAAATAACAAAAATGAAAATAAAACTAATTAAACTAGTGGTGTGAACAGTAAATGGGAAAATTGTGTTTACTTAGATTTCACTACTCCCTAGATATCTTTTACAGGTTAATTACTTGTTATAGTTGCGTGGATGACGGGTTATATTCCTTAATATCAATCATGGGGTGGCGTACTTACTTCCCCAATTCTATAAGCTCCTACTTCACTCCTATGTCGAGCCTGCAAGAAGCTCCTAACATGGGATCACTAGAATTCGCTCATGCATTAAATACAACCATAAAAACCTAGTACACATCGGTTCATGTTTCTTAAGACGTTCAAGCAAGTTACACAATGGAGATCTGCTAGTTTTCTTAAGCCTAACATTGAAATCATTCATCCATTACAACTATAAACAAGCAATCAACCTATAATCAACATCTAGGTTTCATTACATCTAAGCAAACACACAAAAGATCTAGCCTAGCATGTTTAAATCAAGACAAGCGTAAGATATATTCAAACAACACATAGACATATTGAATGAATTGAAAGGATACTTAGCTCAATTGAACATGAAGGGTTTCAAGGGGTGAAAACCCTTGAAAATACTGTTACAAACGAGCTATGGTTTATTAAGTTCGGCCCTAAATTCTCCACACACAAGTTCCTCTCTTAATGAATGAAAACTAGAAAAGTATATATAGTTTTCATGAGGTAACGGCGTCAAGAGGAAAGTTCTGACGCCGTCATCTCACAGCCAAAAATCTTCTCGGATTGCCTTGATCCAGATCTGACGCCATCATGTGTATTTCTGCTCTGGGTCGTCACCACTTTTACTCTTGACGCCGTTGTTCTGACGCCGTCACGTTTTCTCTGGTCCGTCATCCATTTTGCTCCTGACGCCGTCATCAAATCCTTCTTGACGCCGTTAGGTACTGTTCCAAGCAAGGAAAATTAAGACTTTGCCGTTTTCTTCACTTTTATGCTCCAAAAACGTCCAAAATGCTTCCTTTTCCAGAATTCACTCCCAAAGTACCTAAAATCACAAAAGGAACGATTTAGGGCAATATTTGATCAATTAAATTCCAATTCCGGCTTAAATGACCCCCTAAAAACGGATCATTTTTCGCCTCATCAGGGCGAATGTACCCAAAAATTCTGCGTTTTCTGCTTTTAAAAGTTCAAGGGATTTAGTGAGTATTAGGTTATGGTAACGATTAGTATGGTGTCTAGGGGATCCATGGTGGGTCATATGAGTCTTAGACATCCATCATATGTGTATTACATGGGTTATAGCTTTTAGCTTGACCATGTGTAATGTGGATTCATTTTTGTGTGTTATAGATTGTGATTTATTTTTGTGGAAGCTGCAAGGTTTGAGGTGAGTTCATAGTCCCATATTTTTACCTTGTTTGAAACTTAGGATAGGAATGATGCTTGTCTTAAATGTTTAAGTTACTGTGATTATGTGTGTGTGTGAAAGAGCTTGGACTTATAATGTTATTGTATGTATGCTATATGTGAATGATATGTTATGTGATGCTATTGTGTGGTCAAATTGGGGGGGGGGGGAGTATCCAATTAGTGAGCAATACTCCTACTCGTACCAGATTATCTGGATTGGATAATGTGATGATAATGCTGTGCGGTCCAATTGGGGGGGAGTATCCAATTGGAGAGTAATACTCCTACTCGTTACTAGTCTGTGTGGTCCAATTGGGAGGGTGCTTACCCTGTTGCTCGTGCATATGACCTAATTGGAGAGTAGCATCCCTACTCACTTTTATTCTGTGTGGTCCGATTGGAGGGTATTAATTTACCCATTTTTTTGGAGCGGGGGTCACGTTCCGGCCCGGTATGTTGTGGATTTGGATCGGTGGGCACGTTCCGCCCGATGGTTGCCTTATGTGTGATGTTGCCTGACACTTAGGATGAACATTGTCCCCAATGTTCAATTAAAGATTGTAAAAGTAAAACAGGTAAAAGAATTAAATCAAATACTCCCCTAATTCGCTCGGTATGGATAATATGGTAACTAGGTTAGATCTTCCTCCAAGAAAATGAACAATCAAAGTTTCCCATCCAGAATATAAGTCATCTTCTTGTCATATATAACCTGTTAAACCTAAGAAAACAAACAAGGCAACCTCGCGTAAAATCGGCGGCAATCTATATATGCTAACAAATCCTAGAAAAATAACATATATATCTTAAATTGCTTTCTAGGTATCAAAGGGATATAATGCCTGTGGAATGATGTTTGCAGATTTCCTGGAGTTTATAAAACTAAAGATTCAATAAAAACTTTAAGACTCCATTAGAAAAACAAAACTAGCAAAATTTCCAGAGTTTTACACGTGACGCCGTCAGGAGTTTCTTCCTGACGCTATCAGAAGTGACCTGCAGAAATCCTTATGTTAAGTTTCCAGAAAATTTCTGGAAAAACTTTGTCCTACTTCCTGGAAAATCCTGCAAAACATCATTATTACTCGATACAAGCATTTGACTCTAACTAATACGAATATACATGTTCATTTAATATTGTGGAGAATCATGATCGAGTTTGTTTCTTAGAAACATATTTGGGGTTTCCCCTTACACTTATCTTTTGAAAAGTACCTTTGGATGAAGTTAAGACAAAGCCAAACGACAAAATAAAGTATTTTCAACAGTTTAGTTTGAAACATGATCTACCAACAATAAAAAATAAAGCATGAATACGGAAACAAATAACAGTCAAACAAAATAAAAATCACACAAATAGAAAAAATGAAACCATAAGCAAACCATAATATTGAAATTCAATGTGAACATAAAAATAAAAATTATCCAGGGCCAACAAAGGCCATATCCTAAACTATTACAATCCAAATTGTTTCAAATTACACCACTATGAATAAATTGTTCAGACATCTCAAATATCAAGACAGATCATTGGGGAGGGGGACCATAATAGTAGTCATAACCAGGAGGGAGGTGCCCAGTGTACCCGTAGGGAGGGTAGTCCATCTCACGACCGGGGAATGGGTCGATCTGTAGCTGGGGCTCGATCAGATCATGGGTGGAGAGGTGCTGCATCTGACGGATGGTATGATCATACATCCAATCAAAGCGCTGGTCAGTGGTGGTCCGCCATGCGTCCACCTGACCCATCTAGGCCCCTTGGTGTGCCTGCCAGTCTCCCCGACCCATGTGTCGGTAATAATCTGCAAACCCAACCTCATAATCCCTGAAATGTGGCTGCTGAGGCGCTCCCTCATCATCATCATCATCATCCTCAGCACCCTCAGGTCCTCCCGCAATGTACCAGGTATAGGACCCATCCCCCAGCTCCATCACAATGCTCATCTGCTTGAGGGATTTAGCCCTCACCACCCTACAAGCCCCACAGTCGCTCAGGTACCCCATGATCTCAGGAACAAGTAGCCCATAAGATCGAGCCAACCGGGTCACGAACATCCCTCCATACACCTTGTCAATATCCCTCTCCCCCCACACTAGTCTTCAAATAGCTTGCTACCCAAAATGGGATGTTACAGTAAACATCCGCTGAAAACATGGTGTGCAGGTAGAAAAGATCCGAAGCAGTGACACGGTGAGTGGTGCCATGACGCCCCGACAAGCTGTAGGTGATGCACTTGTGGGCCAACCTGATCATGGGGTCCCTGATTGAGGCCGCCCCAGTAGTCGAGGTGTACACCCCGTTCCCAATACTCGGCCAAAAAGTGGCACACCTCAATTCGTTCCTCATCGTCTCCCCATGCAACAACCTCTGCATAAAACCCCCCTCAACAGCCTCCTCCCGAGTGTACAAACCTAACCTCCATCCAAACTTAGTAACCGAACATGATCGAATCTCTCCCCCCAATCTGAAGTAAATGGTGGTGCCCCCATATCTGTCCTGGCCTCAGCCAAATCAAAGCAAAAAGTCGCAAAGAATTCCCTAACCAACTCACTGTAAACTGTCTCCCTTATCCTGAACAATCTCTCCCATTGAGGACTCGTGAATCCATCAGTTTGGATCCTCCCCAAGAACTCACCCTCAAGACCTTGGGACCTCAGGAACTCCCAATCGATCACAGCTCCAGCATCAATATGGTGATAAACAAGTTCCGCGTACTTGGTTATAGCGGCGTCATTATCGAACTCACTCCAACTATGGACCAAATCCCCATACTTTACTCGTTGGGACCAAGACGAGCTCCCTTGATGTTGTCGTGAGCGTTTGCTCATTTTCCTGGAAAAAGATAGAGTGGAACGAAAATGGTTAGAATGAGAGTTTTATGAATTCATGCTGTCAGACACATCTGACGCCGTCAAGAAGGGAAACCTGAAGCAGTCAGACCCAGCAAAAATTCATCCATGAAATTACGAGGGAAAAATCAATTTTCAAACTATAAATCCATGACCCAAACACTCCTTTATGCAGAAAACATGAGTGGGGGGTCAAAAAATCCGTGGTGTGAAAGATTTTTCCGCAATTAAGGCATGATTCGAGTTGACCACTATCACCTAATGGTAACCTCATGATTACAAAACATCTAAGGAAGGGCATTATGATTCTCAAAGATGGGTCAATGATAGGGTTTCAGATGATGGGGGTTTTCAAAATTGGTAGGTCCTAAGGATAATTAAACGAAAAAGGATGACGAAAAACTACTTACCACGTGGAGATTTGTCATAGAAGATGTCGGATTGGATGTTGGAGACTCGGAGGTGGAGCAGCAATTTGGGTGTGATTTGTGGGGTATGAGTTGAAAGTGATGGAGTTTGGGTTATTATTGCTGAGAAAGCGAGGTGACGGCGTCAAGAGTTAAAATCTGACGCCGTCAGATGCCCATATTATGCACACAAAGTGGCATTTTCAAATTCAGTCCCTGCACTAATGTAAATAGCTAAACATAAGTATAAACTATGAGTAGCTATCCCGTTAGTAGAGTCCACCAGGGTCAAACACTTCATTAATGTCACGGAAAGAGATGTGGTCGTCAAAAGGGGTGGACAAGGTTTCAGTTAAGTTGCAACCTTCTCATTGGTCAATGGTGGGTACAAAGAGGGATTGTTCGAATAAAGTTTCCAAAGCTACGTTGTTTTTGAGGTGCAACCTCTTCACACCAGGTTTAAAACCAAAGGAACGTCTCTTGTGCAAATTGGGGAGCGTGGTCTGCAAGCTTCCAATAAAAATGTTATGGAATTGCACGTTCTTCTCCTCCTGAGGATGCTCACAGAAGTAGGGGTGATTGATGGTGAAGCACTTGAAAAGGATTTCTCATTATCCTCTTGGTCACACACCAAAGGGGTTGGGACTTCAAAGATTTTTTTGATTTTTCTTGGTGTTAATTTTTTCTTAATCTTCTCCTTAATTCTTGGTATGAATTTGTCTGCTAAGTCCATAAAAGCATTACGAGTGCTTTCCTGCGTGCTTCTAAGTACCGAATTTGTTTTTCCTGATTGTTCATGAAGGTTACCATTATCCCTTCGAACTCCTCTTGTCGTGAACGTTCAGGAAAATTATATTTATTAATCGTACTCACACGTATATCAGAACTCCTCGCGGTTTCAGCTGCAGGCATTTCAGCTCTTATCAATTCCTTTACCTGCTTCTCGATATTTCCCAATAATTGTTCTTGGGTAGCGTTTACGTAATCAAGACTTCCATTACTTGAAAACATCGGATCCTCCCATCCTGCTTCTTCGTATTGTGCTAACCCCTCAAGAATTTTCCAGCATTCATCAACGCTAAGTCTATTTAGCCTGCCATTGGCTGCGTAATCTATAGCCCTTCTCGTTTGATAATTAACTTTATCGTAAAAGATTTGAATCTGGAACCATGGTTCAATGCCATGATGAGGGACTTTTCAATCGAGTCCATGCTTCACAAAAGGTTTCACCTTGACATTGTTGGAACATCAAGATATCATTCCTAAGCTTGGTAGTTCTCCCCGGTAGGAAAAATTGAGAAAGGAAACGAGTGGTGAGATCATCCCATGAGGTGATGGATCCCGCGGGTAAACGTTCAAGCCATTGACTAGCTTGATCACGTAGAGAGAATTGGAATAGGCGTAATCGGGTCACACTCTCTAGTTGTAACATCAAGGTTTATAGAATCTACAATTTTAAGGAAGTCCTTGAGATGTTGATTTGGATCTTCGGAACGAAGTCCATGGAATGCACATCCGCTTTGCACAAACCGGATGGTGTCGGATCGCAAGGGAGACACATTGGCTCCTTGGGTGAGCTCAATGGTGTTTCGATAGCCTTGGTGGCTAGGTCGGGAGTACTCTCCTAGGGTTCGGGGCCTAAGAGGTTGGTTAGCTAGTGGTGGGTTTATGGGTTCAAAGATGTTACCACCTTCCATGATGTCGGATGGTAAAGAGTTACGAACAAAAACACGAAGAAATAAGATAGACTAAAGAGAACCTAAAAATAAAAATAAAATCTTACTAGAAAGGAATCTAGCAAGTAGACCTAATAAAAAGAAAATCCTAACCTAGACAATAACTATTCCCGGGGTTGCGGCGCCAAAAACTTGATGCGTGGGAATTGCACCAGGCTTTACCTCTCGAGGGATCTCGAGAAGCTTACAACCCCCACCAGGCAGTGTACCTGATCGTTGTAGTATAGTATAGTGACAAGTACCGGGGGATTGATCGTTCAACTCAGGAATAGTGTCGCTAGGATTAGAAAGCCTAAAAACTAGGTCTAGAGGTGAGGGATGATTCTTTTTGTATTTTTATGTTTTTATGAAAGCAAGTAAAATCTCGGGTATTGGAAGGAAGGGCGGAATTAGTTGCTAGTCAACTAACCCAATAACTAAAGTTGCAATCAAAATAAAATAACAAAAATGAAAATAAAACTAATTAAACTAGTGGTGTGAACAGTAAATGGGAGAATTGTGTTTACTTAGATTTCACTACTCCCTAGATATCTTTTACAGGTTAATTACTTGTTACAGTTGCGTGGATGACCGGTTATATTCCTTAATATCAATCATGGGGTGCCGTACTTACTTGCCCAATTCTATAAGCTCCTACTTCACTCCTATGTCGAGCCTGCAAAAAGCTCCTAACATGGGATCACTAGAATTCGCTCATGCATTAAATACAACCATAAAAACCTAGTACACATCGGTTCATGTTTCTTAAGACGTTCAAGCAAGTTACACAATGGAGATCTACCAGTTTTCTTAAGCCTAACATTGAAATCATTCATCCATTACAACTATACACAAGCAATCAACCTATAATCAACATCTAGGTTTCATTACATCTAAGCAAACACACAAAAGATCTAGCCTAGCATGTTAAAATCAAGACAAGCGTAAGATATATTCAAACAACACATAGACATATTGAATGAATTGAAAGGATACTTATCTCAATTGAACATGAAGGGTTTCAAGGGGTGAAAACCCTTGAAAATAATGTTACAAACGAGCTAGGATTTATTAAGTTCGGCCCTAGATTCTCCACACACAAGTTCCTCTCTTAATGAATGAAAATTAGAAAAGTATATATAGATTTCATGAGGTGACGACGTCAAGAGGAAAGTTCTGACGCCGTCATCTCGTCGCCAAAAATCTTCTCGGATTGCCTAGATCCAGATCTGATGCCGTCATGTGTATTTCTGCTCTGGGCCGTCACCACTTTTACTCTTGACGCCCTTGTTCTGACGTCGTCCCATTTTCTATGGGCCGTCATCCATTTTGCTCCTGACGCCGTCATCAAATCCTTCTTGACGCCGTCAGGTAGTGTTCCGAGCAAGGAAAATTAAGACTTTGCCGTTTTCTTCACTTTTATGCTCCAAAAACGTCCAAAATGCTTCCTTTTCTAGAATTCACTCCTAAAGTACCTAAAATCACAAAAGGAACGATTTAGGGCAATATTTGATCAATTAAATTCCAATTCCAGCTTAAATGACCCCCTAAAAATGGATCATTTTTTGCCTCATCAGGGCGAATGTACCCAAAAATTCTGCGTTTTCTG
Organism: Artemisia argyi; assembly: GCA_030686995.1. Lineage (NCBI taxonomy): Eukaryota > Viridiplantae > Streptophyta > Magnoliopsida > Asterales > Asteraceae > Artemisia > Artemisia argyi. Next base: position 42,668,022 of record CM060709.1, on the reverse strand, counting down.
CTTTTAAAAGTGCAAGGGATTTAGTGAGTATTAGGTTATGGCAACGGTTAGTATGGTGTCTAGGGGATCCATGGTGGGTCATATGAGTCTTAGACATCCATCATATGTTTATTACATGGGTTATAGCTTTTAGCTTGACCATGTGTAATGTGGATTCATTTTTGTGTGTTATAGATTGTGATTTGTTTTTGTGGAAGCTGCAAGGTTTGAGGTGAGTTCATAGTCCCATATTTTTACCTTGTTTGAAACTTAGGATGGGAATGATGCTTGTCTTAAATGTTTAAGTTACTGTGATTATGTGTGTGTGTGTGAAAGAGCTTGGACTTATAATGTTATTGTATGTATGCTATATGTGAATGATATGTTATGTGATGCTATTGTGTGGTCCAATTGGGGGGGAGTATCTAATTGAAGAATAATACTCCTACTCGTACCAGATTAGCTGGATTGGATAATGTGATGATAATGCTGTGTGGTCCAATTGGGGGGGGAGTATCCAATTGGAGAGTAATACTCCTACTCGTTACTAGTCTGTGTGGTCCAATTGGGAGGGTGCTTACCCTGTTGCTCGTGCATATGACCTAATTGGAGAGTAGCATCCCTACTCACTTTTATTCTGTGTGGTCCGATTGGAGGGTATAAATTTACCCATTTTTTTTTTAGCGGGGGTCACGTTCCGGCCCGGTATGTTGTGGATTTGGATCAGTGGGCACGTTCCGCCCGATGGTTGCCTTATGTGTGATGTTGCCTTATGAATACATGTAGCTTATATGATAACTGTAATTATTTGTCCAACTATATTTTATAATGACAGTGATTTTGGTTGCCTAGCGTGTATGAGTCTTAAACCTATGAATCTCACCAACGTAATGTTGACATTTTAAGCATCATTTTCAGGTGAGCTTTCTAAGGATAAGATAGAAGGATGTGATTAGACGAGACCTTAGTTGCATTAGAAGTGGTTTATCATCTATGCTGGGATTTTTGGATTGTTTTGGATTTTGTTTTGGTTATTTTGTTTTCGGGTATTGTTACGACACTTCGTGTCGGTACTTGCTCTATTTTACGCATGTAGTTATTCTCTATATAGACACCATGTGTTGTGATGATATCCATGAAGTTACACCCGCGTGTTTCCGCCTTGGCGGGGTGTGGCAGATTGGTATCAGAGCCTTTGTTATAGAGAAGTAGGTGGTTGAAGCTAGACTATAACCTAGGAGTCCTTCATATAGTTTCATTTAGGATCTATGTTTAAGTATAGTATTTTATATGTCTATTTTCCTATATTTATGAGATGTTTTATTGAGCTTCGGACGTCTATTCTATTCCCTATATGTAGTATTGTATATATCGACTTTATTATATCATCTTCCACACGTAAGATGCCGTTGGACTACTGTTGTCGCTATCAGATGCGAGAGAAGTGGTAGGATGAAGCGGACTAACTGCAGAATCCGAGTTCCCGATAGCATGTATCCATGTTCGGACACGGAGAGGACGTTCATGGGAAACGTTGGTGGAAAAGAAGTGGAGAGGTTTGGAACCATGATGACTTCTGGAGATGGAGCCATTACCAAATACCCTTGGTAGTGTCCTCACTTCACATAGGAAGGAGAGGTGGTTTAGTCTAAATCTCATGAGTTGTATGCACTTGTGGATCATGTGGAATTGGAAGAAAAGAATAGAGGTGGTTTTACATGTTGTCGACTTCCTCAACGTATAGGAAATAGGAATGAGTGGTTAAGTAAAGATGAAGGGGAGTTAGGATGGAATAATGTGGATTTGGATTTGGAGTCCACAACGAGTAGTAAGTTTAACCGATTTGAGTGGGGAGGCAAGTGCGAGAATGGAGTTTGAGCCATTATGCGGCGTCTTTTGTTTTGTGTTATGTTTTGGAATTCGTATATTGTCTTTCGCTGTCAGGAGCCATGTTGGAGCATGATTACTCTTGGATATTGGATCGACCTTATCTAAGTGATTTTGATTATAGAGTTTACGTGATCGATGGAATTGTTCCATGTGAGATGATTGTTTGCGACGTCTTTTGTTTTTATTTGCGTGATTGCTTGCATGATGTGTTGTCATAGGAGGGAGTACACTTATGAAAGGGGGCATAGATAATTATGGTAGCCAACATAATTATACATGCGTCACAACACAAGTGGACTTGCAAGTATGATAGCATGGATTGCATGGTGTATTAGGTGCTATGTGGTATATGTGCGTTATCATTGAGATGTGTGGTTTTGGAAGTAAGTATGCGTGTGGAATAGGCTTATAACTATGGTCGCGAACATAATTATAAGGGTATCACACACGTGGACTTGTGACCATTACTGCATTGATTGATGTTTGTTGTTATATGTTGTGGTAGATGGTATGTAATATCATGATTGGTGATGGCTGTATGGTTAGAGAAGTATTCTCTTAACCGTTGGGCAGTCGTTATATGTTGGGGTGTGTAGGTGGTGAGATTCCATCCTACCTATCATATGTTGATACCTCAATTATCGGTGGGTACTTATGTTGTGGTATTTAAGTTGATTTGTTTGCTAGACGCGCCGTTTGTATACCTAATTCTTTGGTTGGCATTCCTATTCGTACCATGATGGTATAGATGCCATATTCTTTCTATTCGATGTCGTGATAGGTGTTGGGTAATCGAATTCATTTTTCTTGGATACTGGTTCGTTTTCTTGGTTATTCCTTGTATTCATTTCTCTAAGGAATGTTATACTATTCTTCAAGTATTGTTGGTTCGTGACAAGTTGGTGTGGATATTTGATCCCTCATTTACACATACCAATTGGATTTCGTGACATGTTTTTGTGACCTGTTAGTATCGGTGTTTTTCTATGATTTTTTTTTTTTGATTGTTGTACGAATGAGTCTTTGCGTTCTTCGCTTGGTTTGCAATGTATTTACGTGAGTGTTCACTGGTATGAGTTCGTTTGATTATTATTTTGATTACGTGATTCCTCCATGTCTTTCGCATTCATATAAGAGGTTGAGTTAAAGTCCTTATGGTATTTTAAAATTCGTTTTGGGTATTTCAAGGTCATTTATTGGAAACTATTATTTTTATGGTGAAAATGAAGTGTGGAAAAAAAATGGTTATGTTGATGTCTTACATAAAATGGTTTATATGTATATTTTATAAAAGAAATGTATAAGTTTAAGATATGTCTTGTGAAAAACAGTGTTCAATTGTTTTCGGGGAGGTCGAGTACGGGAATAAGAACTGTCTATGGTTCTCATTTACCAAACTTGTTATGTATTTGGTTCATCGAGTGTTTCCTTCGTTGAGGTACGCTTGTGGATGTTTTATCGGTACGTGTATTTTATATTTTCTCTGTATGGGTGTTCATGAACATTTTATCCGTGTCTATTTTTATTGGGGGAAAATTTCTCATTGTGTGTTTCTAGCTTTGATTTTGATGTTCGTTACTTCGTTAGTCGGTAATTCGTACCCCTTTTGAGTTCGTTGATATACGTTTTTGTTCGACCGGTTTCATGGTTCGCATCGTTTACTTAGGATAGATTGTCGTTTTGAATATCAATTTGTTCGTTGAAGAGGAAGAGGGTGTTTGCCAAGTTGTTGAAGTGAGAGGTTTAGCTTCAAGATGTACGTTCTTCGGATTGCGTGGGCATCGGGGAGGTGGAAGATCCATAAGAGGAACTGTGTGATACATGATTTAAAGTTGAGAAGTAGAACTTGGAGATGATATTTGTATGGAGCAGAAAGTGTTATCTACACAGATCATAAGAATCTTTAGCATACATTTGACAAGAGGCTAATATATGTTGAAGAGAAGTTGGGTGTGGAATTTCTCAATGACTACGATTGTCTGATTTGCCACCGTCAAGGAAGGGTGGACATCGTGGTAAGAGCGCTGAGCGGGAGTGAACGAGTGAAACTTAGATGTTTGTGAGCAATGATTATGATAATTCAGTTCGGAGTTAAGAGGATGATGTTGACAGCCTAGAGAGAGAGGTTCAAGGATGAGAACATATAAGAAGAATGATTACTTGGTTTAGACCAGTAAATAGAAAAGAATGAAGATGGACGATTGTACTTTGCGGACCCGCTAATGATTTCATGGAGAGGAAGCTTAAGAACATCGATCATGCAAGGTATAAGATACATCCGAGAATGGATAAGACGTATTATTACCTTAGCAAGAAATGTATTGAGGAGCATGTGTGAAGAGGAATACAGATACCGTAGCAAGTGTTTTATACGCTTGAAGGTAAATGTTAATGTCAATGATTATTGGGGTGATGCAACAGCCAGAGGTACCTGGAGATTGTATTAAGGAGGAGTTGGTAAAGAACCATAGGGTGTCGCGTTGATCATCAAGAAATGTGATGAAATACTTGCTTCGCGATAGTGGTAAACGTGTTATAGAGTCTTGAGAACGCGTATGTAGATGAGTACGAATTATCATTCTCTAATGAGTGAACTAAGTGAGCGTACAAATCAGGCGATGGATGGTGAGCTGAGAGCATGGGTGTGTTTGGAGGAAGCCGGGGTATACATTTACCCTTAGCTGAGTGCTCCTATATCAACAATTATCATTCTAGTATTGAGTATGTGTCGTGTGAAAAGTTGTATGGAAGGTAATCTATGTCACCTGTTCTATGGGCAAAGGTTGGAACAAGCCAACTAATTGGTCCTGAACTAGAACGAGAGACTACGAATAAGGTTTTCCGATTAAGGAGAGACTTAAGGCAGCAAGAGATCGCCAAAAGAGTTATGCGGATTATTTCCGTAAGCCCTTAGAGTTTGGTGTTGGTGATATTGTGAGGTTAAAAGTATCTCCTTGGAAGGGTGTTGTGCGTTTCGATAAGAAAGGCAAGTTAGCACCGAGATGTGTAGGACTGTTTGAGATTTCGTAAAGGATTGGATTTGCTGCATACCGGTTGAAGTTAGCTGAGGAATTGAGTGGTGTACATGATACATTTCACGTATCTAATGGAAAGAAGTGGTTGGTAGATGATAGTCTGGATGTGCCATTAGATGAGATTAAGGTTGACAAGATTCTTCGTTTTGTCGAGAAACCTGTTGAGATTATGGATCGAGTTGTTAAGGGGTTGAAGTGTGGTGAGATAACGTTGGTAAAGGTATGGTGGGATTCTAAGCGTGGTCCTGAGTTTACTTGGGAACGTGAGGATCAGATGTAATTAATGTTTGTTTTGTGTGTATCCATTATATGTGGTGTTTCTTGCGGTTACCATTTGGTTTTTCATTTGGTTCGAGGATATCGTACCTACCTATGAGAAGTCGTTTGGATTGTTGTTGTTATTGATTGGGGAGTGTATCTGTTTGCGTGTATTGTTTGAGTGACGGAATGTTTTCTATTGTGTGAATTCGGGTATTTAGTCGGTTTACATTCTTTTGTGATTCTTTCTCTGTGATTTTATGGTGTGGTATTATTCCGCTTAAATATCCATAAATTTTCTTTTGTTGTTGTGAGTGGTGACTCATGTAGTTCAAAAAGAGTGTGAAATTCTATTTTTGGAAACTTTGTTTTGAAAATGATAATTTTTCCGGTTGTTGTAAAAATTAAGGTTTATCGCAAAAGACGTTAGGATTAGCTACGGGTATTTATAAAATATAAAAAGTATGAGGTTTTGAGTGTAATAAATAAATTTAATAAAAAAATATAAATATATATCCCATATATATATAAAATCGGCTAGAGGGTTTTTAGGGGAAAAAGGAAACCCAATTTGAGTCCAAATATGACTCTTAGGCCCAAGGAATCCTAGTCCAACCCAACCAAGCCCAACCCCTACCCATATAAGCCAAACCAAACGACCCAAATCCTCTTTTTCTTTGGAAAAGTCGACAAGGGGGAGAGGAGGAGAAGGAGAAAAGTTAGGGTTTCAATTATGTGAAGAAAACAAGCCTAAGGTATGCCTAGTAAACCCTTAATTATTTAATTATTGATTAGATTCATGTAATACAAGTTATGATGGATCTAGGGTTTGTAAACTTCTGTAAATTAATTAAGTAAACATGTTAGGATCATTAGTTAATAATAGTATGATGATTAGTGAAGGAGATTTGGTTATAAAACATGTTAAACATTGAGTTAGGGTTTGGACAGAAAACTATGGCTGTAAAGATGTGAGTGTAATTAACAGATGGTGAAGAGTTAAGTCACGAATATTAGGTCTAAATTGAAGTTTAATGAAAGAGCTTTCCAAAAGGTCCAGCCACGATTGATTTCAAGGTCGGGAAGTTGGTCTTTTGATTCTTCTTTGTTAAGGTGTCAAAGCTGTCAAACCGGAACAGAATTTGGGTAGAGTTTGAGGGTGAGTTGTGATTGTAAAAGTGGTATTTTGGCTAGCCCTTCTGGAATAGTTAAGTATTAGGTTATATTAGACTACCACGAAAAGGATTCGCGATAAAAACTTGTGGAAGTATTTTATGTTAATTAAAACTTTTTGGTGTGCGTTCAGATCCGAATTTGAGTAGTTGACAAGTTTGATTTTCTTTTTAGTACTTGTGTGTGTTATTGTTCCATGGCCTTCTGGGATTAGCTTGTATGCTTATGAGAGACCGTGGTAAATTTTTGGTGTGTGTTTTTGAGCTTTATTTGTCGTGATTTCATGTGGGCGAATGTACCCGAAAATTCTGCGTTTTCTGATTTTAAAAGTGCAAGGGATTTAGTGAGTATTAGGTTAAGGTAATGGTTAGTATGGTGTCTAGGGGATCCATGGTGGGTCATATGAGTCTTAGACATCCATCATATGTGTATTACATGGGTTATAGCTTTTAGCTTGACCATGTGTAATGTGGATTCATTTTTGTGTGTTATAGATTGTGATTTGTTTTTGTGGAAGCTGCAAGGTTTGAGGTGAGTTCATAGTCCCATATTTTTACCTTGTTTTAAACTTGGGATGGGAATTATGCTAGTCTTAAATGTTTAAGTTACTGTGATTATGTGTGTTTGTCAAAGAGCTTTGACTTATAATGTTATTGTATGTATGCTATATGTGAATTATATGTTATGTGATGTTATTGTGTGGTCCAATTGGGGGGGGGGGGGGGGGGGGGGGGAGTATCCAATTAGAGACTAATACTTCTACTCGTACCAGATTATGTGGATTGGATAATGTGATGATAATGCTGTGTGGTCCAATTGGGGGAGTGATTGGTACTAAACGGTCAACTAAGTTTACCAGGCGATGGTCAACCAAGTCAAACGTCAAAAACCAACTAGCCAAGGAGTTTAGGGAATCCCCGGGTCGTTATGTCCCGACGAGGCGTGCAATTGTATTTGTGAACGTTTTAAATTATCGGGTGATTAATCAGGAAGGTCAGGAATTTGATTATTATGATTGCACTACGAGATTATGATGGAAAATAACTTAGAAACACTTTATTAACAATTACTGATTATTAGATAACCTAAAAACGTGATTTAACCTAAAAACGCGCGTTTGAGTTTAAAATAAACGCGAACGCGCAAAATAAAAAGTGAAACGGGAGTAAACAAAGTCCTACGAATGTGAAAATTATATTTTTACAATCCTAATGTTATAAGAAAATTTTTAGAAAATTAAAATTATTTTTACAACTATTTAATTAATTACTAATTATTAATTACTTTTTAATTAACTAAATTATTCTAAATTACAAATAATTATGAAATTTAACTAGAAAAATAAAAATTAAATTTAGAAAAATCTAAAATATTATAAAACTAATTTTAAAACAGAAAATCTATTTTTCCTACTTTTTAATTAATTATTACTAATTAAAACTAATTACTTATTGAATTTAAATTAAACTAAATTATAAAAAATACTAAATGATCAAGGAAAAATCTGAAAAAATTATTAAAAATCTATTATGAGTACAGAAGCCTAGGAAAAATTTAAAATTAGATGTTGCTTATAAATAAGCAGAAAATAAGCCAAAATGGGGCTTAAATAGAAGCTATCACTTTAATTATTTTTGGTTTTTCTTAATTTTTCTTTTACACAACTAATAAACTACTGAAAAGAGACAACTTTTGTAAAGGGACTTGTTATGAAACTCAAAAATAAGCCCACTGTGAGCTTATAACTCACACAGATAAGCTTTTAAGGCTTTTCTTAGATTTGACTGTGAGAAGCTATGACAAGGCTAAACAACTAAACTTAAGTTTATAACTATGATGCAAACAATAGATAAGAACATAAAATAAGCCAGAGCAGACACAGAAGCTCACTGAATAAGCTTTATAAACCAAAATAAGCAATCATGCAACCTACTACCAACAAACATGCCACAAAGGGCTTATTGCAGGCTATTGTGGGGCCTACAGCAATGACCCAGAGCCTAAGGAAAAGATGGAACCACAAAACCTGCTAGGAGGGCTTTTCAAATTGTCCAAGTCCAAGGAATAAGCTCAAGGTATGAGCTTGTGGGGGCCTTGGGAAGATTGGGTCAGAAACTGATTTCTCAGTCTTGGTTCTAGGATCAGGTCACAAAAATGGGCAAATAAGCAGGGGCAAATAAGGTGAAATCTGAAACAAGCTAAGATATCAAAAAGCTCATTTGGCAAGCTAGCTAAAAACTCAAAACACCAAAGGTAGGGTCAAAGGTTTGGTCACAACAGGTGACAGATGTAAGGGTTATGCCCTTGGTGCAGGGGAGTTAACATTCCCTGCAGCCTCAAACATTCACTTGCACACTATTCAATAAAATTCTTAAAAATAGAATGATGATAGGTTCTTGTAGATTAGGTGGGTGACTATAAGCACAACAAATCTCAGAGTTCAATTCTCATTCAAAAATTCAGGAAAATTCTCCCAATAAATGGGTTTCTGACCAATTTGCAATTTTTGACTTTTTAGGATTTGATGAAAAGTTGACTTAAATGAGATTTGATCTGACCCTAATGACTTATTATGATATTTTACACTGAATTGAGACTAAATTGAGCAATAATAACAACATATGAACTCAGTAGCATGATTATGAAACACACAAGAAAAACAGATGATAGATAAAATGAGGTTACAAGTTATTTTGACTTTCTAATAAGTAGGGACTGAATTTGTAGGTTTTTCTGAGATAATAGACTCTTATATGATATGTATCAAACAAGAACAAAACTTGAAACAACCAATACCACAGTGGATATAGCAAATCCAAACACCCCTATAAAACTTGAGTTACAACTTTTATGAAGCAAATCTAATAGACAGACTATGAGACTGAATGTTAAGATTATGAAAAGCTTATATGAACACAATTAAGCTAAAATAAGCAGTAAGCTACAGCTATAATACAAAACACTAAAATTATGACTAAAATCAGAAAATCAAGCTAGAACTGAGAAACCTTGAACCTAGCTTAACTAGGTGCTCTTGAATCAGCAACAAGCTCTAGCTTGTCTTAAGACAAGCTAGTAAAGTCCCTCTTGCCATTCAAAAACTGGCAACTTCCCATGCTTTCCACATTGTCCAGTTAAGGTCTCCTGTACTTTACTTGTTTCATTTTAATTTTTCATTTTTTTTCTTTTTCTTATTTAATATCTCTTTTTGTGTTTACTTCTTGATTCTGAGAGCTAAGGTGAGTGTTTAAAGATTAGAACAACAATAAACTTGAACAAGAGTTTCGAAGATTGAAAGCAATTTTGAGGCTGCAAATATGAAACTTGGAACTTTTAAAGGAATTAAAAATACTTGTATTAATTCTGAAAAGGATTACAAACTATATTTATTCTACTAAATTAGAAAAATACATAAAAACCTACTTAGCCTCCAGGCTTACATTTGACTTCTATAAATACTAAAAAAAAAAAATAAACTTGAACCAGGGGTCTTTTTCTCCCTTTTGCACCCTATCTTGTGCCTTTTTCTTCCTTGGAATGAATCCCAGCCTTTAAATTTGTGTTTTGCTTCATCCCATCCATTGATTCAGTTTTGGTATCACTTGGGATTGTGGATTTCCAACGTGGAGGGGGGGAGGTAATGATGAGTGTTTGGGGTTGACTTTGTTATGGGAATGGAGTAGGGTGGCTAATAGGTTGCTTGGGGAATGGAGGGAGACATAAATGTTGGGTGTGCAGGGTGTGGTGTTTGGCTATGGCGGCAAAAAGGAAGGGGAAGGGGAGGTTGACCTTGGTTGACCCTGGTGTATTATTAAAATTAGGATGGGTGGGCTTGGTTGTGTTGGGCCTGGTGTTGTTTGGACCAAAGAAAATGATGGGCTGGGGTGTTTATATATTTGGATTTGGTGGATTGGGTGGTTTGGTTTGGGTAGATAATATCAAGGATCCGTTTGGTTTAGGTAAACAACAAGGACCAATTTTGTAATTTCCCCAAAGTTTGAGGGTTGATCTTATAAATTCTCCAATGTTTATCACAAGGACCAATGTTGCCATTTCCAATTATACATGGACCATAGTTGAAATTTTCTATTTTTACAACACCCGGGGACCAATTATGCCAAATTCCAAACTGCAGGGACCAAAAGTGTAATTTTCTCAAACTTTTCCACCTAAGGATTAAATTTGATAATTTTTGACTTTTTAATGCCTTAGGTTGACTTTCCTTTCAAAACAAATGCTCCGGGACTAGTTTTGTAAATTTTTGAAAGTTGGGGGACTGAAACTGCCAATTGTGCAAACTTTGTTTGTTTTTCAGTGTTTTTACTCATTTTGCATCTGAAACGTATAAAACACAATTTTTGGATAATTTCTGTATTTTGATGCAATTCTGAGTGTTTTTGGATGTTTTGGCAGTTCAGATACGATAAAAATGATGAGTATTTACACACTCATGAATCCCCCACACTAAACTATTGCTAGTCTCTAGCAATCTTTTGAGAAAAACTTAATGGATTTTAATCTCTTTACCAAAATCCATCACTTCAGGAGTAGTCAGTTCAAGTAAGAACTATGGTCCACTTGATAACCATGTGATTTTGAGCAAACCACCAGCTGTCAACGGATTTGATTTGTCTTTACCAAAAGCCGTTTGCTTCTGGACTAGCCAACTCTTGATGGAATAGTCAACATCTTGGTGAGCTGATTACCAATTATGGTTTTTCCACTGCCTTTCCCACAAGCCATAATCTTGCGGGCTAGCCAACACTTTCACTTTTTAGGATATGGCGAGTTGAGATACCATACAATTTTGGGCAAATTGCAAGCCATCAACGGGTTTGAGATATCTTTACCAAGAGCCGTTTGCTCCTGGATTAGCCAATCCTTTTGTCGTTTAGACATGGCGGACTGATACCACAAAAATTTTGAAATAAGGTGAAAAAATTTTGAAAATTTTGGGCCAAAAACGGGGGTTCAAGAGGATATAATGTGATAAAATTCGCTAGAATTTTCCCCTCCCCCACACTTAGAATTGAATATTATCCTCAATATTCAAAGTCAAGGCTATTTTGCCGACTCTTTGAACGGAAGAAGATAATATTCTAAGCTAACTGTGGGAACATCGTTTTTCATTTTTCACTTTATTTATATGTACATACAAACACACATTTTTTTTTGAAGATATATACATTGAAAACAGCTGCGGGAGACGGCCACTCCCCCACACTAGGGTGTTAGAAAGTAGAAAGAAATCAGAGACATGGGTGAAAACCCATGTTTATGCTACTGTTTTTGTTTATCGAGTCGCTAGCTTGACTCGATCCCCGAATTCAATTGTCCTTGGGGAAAGTTTAGAGATCCGGGACAACCATGGATGGTATGTCCTCTCCAAAGTAATGTTTCAACCGATGCCCATTCACTTTGAAATTAGAACCGTCATTTTGAGATAATTCGACGGTGCCATAAGGATAAACCTTTGCGATAGTGAATGTACCAGTCCATCGGGTTTGAGCTTTCCCGAGAAAATCTTGAGTCTAGAGTTGAAAAGAAGGACTTGATCACCAACGTTGAAAACGCGGTTCTTGATTTTTGAGTCATGAATCTTCTTTGTCTTTTCCTTATAGATCAAAGAGTTCTCGTAAGCTTGATCACGAAGTTCATTTAATTCATTTAGTTGAACTTTCCTATGATCACCCGCAGTTTTGAGGTCAAAATTTTCATGCTTGAGAGCCTAATAGGCTTTATGCTCAAGCTCGATCGGAAGATGGCATGCTTTCCCGTACACAAGCTTGTATGGCGTACACCCGATGGGTGTTTTGTAAGTTGTACGGAAAGCCCAAAGTGCATCATCTAATTTATCCGACCACGATGCACGATTTTCACCTACAGTTCTTTCCAATATTCTCTTAATGCCTCGATTGGAAACTTCTACTTGTCCACTTGTTTGAGGGTGGTACGCAGTAGAAAGACGGTGAGTTACACCATACTTTTGCATGACTTTGTCGAATTTGTCATTGCAAAAATGCGTACCACGATCACTAATTATAGCACGTGGAGTTCCAAATCGAGCAAAAAGAGCTTTCAAGAATTTCACAACTACTCGGGCATTATTTGTGGGCAAAGCTTTCGCTTCAACCCATTTTGACAAATAGTCAACAGCCACGAGTATGTACTTGTTTCCATGAGATGGCAGAAATGGCCCCATAAAGTCAATGCCCCATACGTCAAATATTTCACAAACTTGGATTGCATTTTGTGGCATTTCGTTCTTTTGTGAAATATTCCCGTGACGTTGACAAGCGTCACAGGATTTGACTAATTCCTGGGCATCCTTGTAAATCGAGGGCCAAGAGAAACCGGAGTCAAACACCTTTTTAGCGGTGTAGTTTGGATTGTGGTGGCCCCCCGTGGGACCAGCATGGCAAGCCTTGAGAATTTCAGTGGCTTCTTGACCATAAACACACCGCCGGATGACTTGATCCGCACAGATTTTAAACAGGTAGGGGTCATCCCAGAAGTAATGTTTGACATCCTTAAATAACTTGTTCTTTTGTTGGGATGACATCCCTTTTACAACAAAGTTACCCGCAAGGTAGTTTGCAAAATCGGCAAACCATGAGGTAATAGAATCTCCACGAAAGGCAACCGCATTGAGTGTCTCGAGAGGGAAGGTTTCATTAATTTCCTTCTTTTCGAAGACATCTTGATGAGGGTTTTCCAAACGGGAGAGATGATCAGCAGCTAGGTATTTAGCTCCTTTTTTTTATCACGAATTATGATATCAAATTCCTGTAGGAGGAGAACCCAACGGAGTAGTCTCGGCTTTGCATCTTGTTTTGCAAAGAGGTACTTCAAAGCCGAGTGATCCGTATACACTATGCTCTTGGTTAATATCAAGTATGGACGGAATTTTTCAAAGGCATACACCACAACTAATAATTCTTTTTCAGTGGTGGTGTAATGACTTTGAGACTCGGTCAAAGTTTTGCTCGCATAGTGTATTGGCTGAAAGTGTTTTGTTTTTCGTTGCCCCAAGACTGCCCCAATTGCATAATCACTCGCATCACACATGAGTTCGAAGGGCAAGTCCCAATCGGGGGCAACAAGAATCGGTGCCTCAGTAAGCTTTTTCTTCAATGTTTTAAAAGCTTCTATGCACTCGGGGGAGAAGATGAAAGGAGCATCCTTCTCGAGGAGATGGGTCATAGGCAGGGGGATTTTGGAAAAATCTTGAATAAACCTACGATAGAAACCGGCATGACCCAAAAAACTCCTAACACCTTTGACGGTAGTGGGATGAGGTAATTTTGCTATGACATCCACTTTGGCTTTGTCAACCTCAATCCCATTCTTTGAAATTCTGTGGCCGAGGACAATGCCCTCTTTGACCATAAAGTGGCTTTTCTCCCAATTTAGACATAACCTTGTGTCTTCACAACGTTTGAGCATGTTGTCTAAATGGGAGAGACATGTTTGAAACGAATTCCCAATGACCGAAAAATCGTCCATAAAGACCTCCATAGTTTTCCCGATCATGTCGGAAAATATGGCCATCATACATCTTTGAAACGTGCCCGGAGCATTACATAAACCAAATGGCATACGTTTATAAGCAAATGTTCCATAGGGGCACGTGAACATGGTCTTTTCCTGATCTTGCGGATCAATGGGAATTTGAAAGCAACCCGAGAAACCATCGAGAAAGCAATAGTACTCATTCCCTGCTAATCTCTCGAGCATCTGATCCATAAAGGGTAGAGGAAAATGATCTTTACGGGTGGCGTCATTTAACTTGCGATAGTCAATGCAGACACGCCACCCCGTAACCAAACGAGTTGGAATCAACTCATTTTCCTCATTTGTGACAACAGTAATGCCACCCTTTTTTGGAACACAATGTTTGGGACTAACCCAAGGACTGTCCGAAATAGGGTAAATCAATCCGGCATCAAGGAGTTTTAAAACCTCTTGTTTGATTACCTCGTGAATTTTTGGATTCACCCTTCTTTGTTGTTGGACTGCTGGTTTGAAGTCATCCTCCATTAAAATTTTGTGGGTACAAAATTCGGGGTTAATGCCCTTGATGTCGGAGAGTTGCCAAGCAATTGCTTGTTTATGTGACTTCAAAACCTTTATTAGAGCAGCCTTTTCCTCAACACTTACTTTAGCAATTATGACGGGTAATTTATCATCACCCTCCAGAAATGCATATTCAAGATGAGGCGGCAAGTCCTTAAGCTCGACCTTAGGAAAATCATCAGTTTTCTCAACATATTTGATTTCCTGATTATGAAGTTGTTGTGGCAGAATAGGAAGAGGAGAGGGATCTTCATTTAATAATTTCTCAAGGAGAAGAATGTCCCTCTCGGGGTCAATCTCTTGGTTATCGATTCCATCGGGAATCGAATCACCTTTGAGAAAGGACTCAATCTCTTCTAAGATGAAGTCACTTCCCTCAAACGGAGTGAGGGAAGGAGAAGAATTGGCAATGATGGGATGAGAAGAATGAGTGAAGTTTTCACTCGAAGAATTATCATTGAAACCTAAAACCTCTTGAGTGTACTCCTCAGCCGCAACATCGATGACATCTATTCGGTTCACCGATTCAGAGTCATAATTGGAGGAGTACCTCGATGTTTGATCGAGGTTGAAGGTGATTGCTTCAGTTCCAACACGCAATGTGATCTCTTGCTCAAATACATCGATGAGAGCACGCCCAGTTCTAAGGAATCCCCTTCCAAGAATGAGAGGGACCCTTGAATCGGCATCAAAGTCAACAATCACAAAATCTGCTGGAAAATGGAACTTTCCCACTTTAATGAATACGTCCTCGGCTATGCCAAGTGGACGAGAAATCGATCGATTGGCAAGCTCTAAAGTCATGCACGTGGGAGTGAGTTCGGGAAGAGAGAGTTTCTTCCACACAGAATATGGCATCAGGTTAATGCTAGCACCAAGATCGGCCAAGGCGAAGCATTCAACCATACCCGGAAAAATACAAGGAATGAGGAATTTTCCGGGGTCTCCAAGCTTTTCGGGAAGCTTTTTCAAGAGAACTGCTGAGCAGTGCTCATTCAACGGAGTTCTAGCCATCTCAAAGAGTTTTTCCTTATTACTTAACCGCTTCTTGATTGTTGATGCTAACTTGGGCATCAAGAGAATAGCATCCGCGAAGCTAATGTCAAAATGCAAATCATGAAAGATTTGGAAAAATTTATCCATTTGGTGACTAGCTTTTTCGCGGAGCTTTTGTTCATTGAGACGTGATGGGTAAGGACTAGAAGTTTTGGATTTAGGGTTGTCCACTGGAGTTTCAGGTGGTTCAAAGACAACTCCAGGTTTGCATCTGGTTTCTGGAATAACCTGAGGTTGGACGTGTGCTGTACTTCGTGAGCTAGGAGTTTGCACCTTGTCCGTTGTCACCTCAGGTTCACGTTCCACTACCTTTGGAGGAGAGGAAGAAGAGGTAGTAGGAATCGCGGGTTCATCATAAGAAGCACCACTTCTAGTTATGATAGCCTTAGCATCGCCCCTCGGGTTAGCGATTGTGTTGCTCGGAAGTGTTCCTGAGCCCGAGGGTCGTTCATTTAAAGACTTCTTGATTTCAGAAATCTGGCTAACCAACAACTTGTTCATCTCTTCTTGGGATTTCATGAATTGTTTTAACAACTCGTCAGATGAA
Source organism: Artemisia argyi (assembly GCA_030686995.1). Taxonomy (NCBI): domain Eukaryota; kingdom Viridiplantae; phylum Streptophyta; class Magnoliopsida; order Asterales; family Asteraceae; genus Artemisia; species Artemisia argyi. The sequence continues at coordinate 42,652,008 of CM060709.1, read as the reverse complement.
GGCCCAGTTGGAACAATGGCTTGATTTTGGTTATTAAAATTTTTTGCACGATTGTTCTGATTGGGGCCTTCATTTTGAGAATTACCCTGATTAGGGTTGTTTCCATGAAAATACCCAGGGTTGAAATTACCCTGACCTTGGTTTCGATTAAAGTTCCCTTGATTTTGGAAACCTTGGTTCTGATTTTGAAAACCGTGACCCTGATTGAAGTTACCTTGGTTTTGAAAACCTTGGTTCATTCTATTTTGATTCTGGTTACGGTTTTGGACATTTTGGTTTTGATTAAAACCAGGAGGTCCAGGGTAATGATTAGGACGATAATTCGGGTCCATAGGAGGGCGGTATTGATTGCCTCCTTGATTAGATGACCCGACTACAGCATGAGCTTCAAACGGAGAACCATCAGTAGTTGTGCAATTGTAGTAGGCATGCGGCCCACCACAAGTTACACAGACTTCCACTTTTTTAACCTCAGCAGGTGGAGGATGTTGTGGAAAAGAGACTTTCTTTTGCTGGGCAAGAACCAAAGCTTGAATAGCCTCAGTAGGCTTGTCAATCTTAGCATCGGTGCTAGACTGACTCATAGGAGATGAAGTGGAAAGACCCGCACTAATTTGGGAAACAACCGGCTTGCTTCGTGTAGAGCGGACCTTGGACTTGTTCTCGATGATTCCTAAGGCTTCTTTGGTGGTTCTACTCAAAAAGTTACCTTCCGCGGAGGCATTGAGAGAATCTTGATCAACTTGGTTCACGCCATTGTAGAAAGTATCGAGTTGCATCAACTCGGAGAAACCATGATGTGGACACTTGCGAAGTAATTCTTTGAAACAGTCCCACGCTTCACCAAATGATTCATCATATTTTTTAGTGAACTTGGTGATTTCGTTTTTAAGACTCGTGGTCTTTGAAGGTGGGAAGAATTCATTCACAAACTTTTTTACCAAGTCTTCCCATGTCTCAATAGATCGAGGGGGTTGTTTCTCAATCCAAATCCGGGCTTGACCCTCGAGGAAGAATGGGAAGAGAAGAAGCTTGATTGCTTTACACGAGACATTTTTGTACTTGATGGTTGATGTGATTTTATTGAACCATCGAATGTGAGCATGAGGATCGTCCCTCTCAAAGCCGTAGAATTGACTTGAGGTTACAAGATTGAGTAACCCGGTTTTGAGCTCAAAACTATCAGTCACGATGGTTGGAACAACAATAGCGTCTCCGTAACCCTCGATGGGTGCTTGGAGAAGCTCACACAGCGGAAACAGTGCGGATCTTAGATCCGAATATTGGTGTTGAACGTCTACGAATTCTTCTAGGGATTCTTACAAGCTCACGTAATGGGCTAGTAGACCTAGAAGAGCGAGTGCGCATGCACTAGGGATAAAAACCAATCAAAACAAAGTCGAGGCAAAACCACAGTGAACTTAAACCAATAATCACAAGTAAGTGGCTTCTTTAACAAAGGTACACCCCCTACAGGGATACAAAGGCAAGTTTTAATCGTTTGTTTGGGAACTTATTATGTTCACACCCCCAGTTAGTAGGTGTTCTGTCTTGGTTTGCGACGGTTTATTTTTATGTAATTATTATTGACAAGAAAATACGAATGTTTTTGGGTTTTTGTGTATGGGTGAAAAAACTTTTGGACAATATTTTTGGTATCGTTTCGTTTACCAAAATCGTATCTCTTTAAGAATCACCTTAAAAGAAACGCGATATAGAAAACGTAACGATTTGTTTTGTTTGTTTTTGATTTTTTTGGTGTTGTTAACACTTTAGGAAAAGTGTTAATGACGTTTTTGTTTTATGATTAATATTTACAAAAAGTGGTGGAGTTTATACAATGATGTGTGAAAAATCACTAATCTCTAAAAAACGTGTGCAGATACACAGCAGCCTCCCCGGCAGAGGCGCCAAATTTTGATTGGTCCTAAACGGTCAACTAAGTTTACCAGGGGATAGTCAACCAAGTCAAACGTCAAAAACCAACTAACCAAGGAGTTTAGGGAATCCCCGGGTCGTTATGTCCCGACGAGGCGTGCAATTGTATTTGTGAACGTTTTAAATGATCGGGTGATAATCAGGAAGGTCAGGAATTTGATTATTATGATTGCACTACGAGATTATGATGGAAAATAACTTAGAAACACTTTATTAACAATTACTGATTATCAAATAACCTAAAAACGTGATTTAACCTAAAAACGCGCGTTTGAATTTAAAATAAACGCGAACGCGCAAAATAAAAAATGAAACGGGAGTAAACAAAGTCCTACGAATGCGAAAATTATATTTTTACAATCCTAATGTTATAAGAAAATTTTTAGAGAATTAAAATTATTTTAACAACTATTTAATTAATTACTATTAATTAATTACTAATTATTAATTACTTTTTAATTAACCAAATTATCCTAAATTACAAATAATTATGAAATTTAACTAGAAAAATGAAAATTAAATTTAGAAAAATCTAAAATATTATAAAGTTATTTTAAAACAGAAAATCTATTTTTCCTACTTTTTAATTAATTATTACTAATTAAAACTAATTATTTAATGAATTTAAATTAAACTAAATTATAAAAAATACTAAATGATCAAGGAAAAATCTGAAAAAATTACTAAAAATCTATTATGAGTACAGAAGCCTAGGAAAAATTTAAAACTAGATGTTGCTTATAAATAAGCAGAAAATAAGCCAAAGGGGGCTTAAATAGAAGCTATCACTTTAATTATTTTTGGTTTTTCTTAATTTTTCTTTTACACAACTAATAAACTACTGAAAAGAGACAACTTTTGTAAAGGGCCTTGTTATGAAACTAAAAAATAAGCCCAGTGTGAGCTTATAACTCACACATATAAGCTTTTAAGGCTTTTCTTAGATTTGACTGTGAGAAGCTATGACAAGGCTAAACAACTAAACTTAAGTTGATAACTAAGATGCAAACAATAGATATGAACACAAAATAAGCCAGAGCAGACACAGAAGCTCACTGAATAAGCTTTATAAACCAAAATAAGTAATCATGCAACCTACTACCAACAAACAGGCCACAAAGGGCTTATTGCAGGCTATTGTGGGGCCTACAGCAATGACCCAGAGCCCAAGGAAAAGGTGGAACCCCAAAACCTGCTAGGAGGGCTTTTCAAATTGTCCAAGTCCAAGGAATAAGCTCAAGGTATGAGCTTGTGGGGGCCTTGGGAAGATTGGGCCACAAACTGATTTCTCAGTCTTGGTTCTGGGATCAGGTCACAAAAATGGGCAAATAAGCAGGGGAAAATAAGGTGAAATCTGAAACAAGTTAAGATATCAAAAGCTCATTTGGAAAGCTAGCTAAAAACTCAAAACACCAAGGGTGGGGTCAAAGGTTTGGTCACAACAGGTCACAGATGTAAGGGTTATGCCCTTAGTGCAGGGGAGTTAACATTCCCTGCAGCCTCAAACATTCACTTGCACACTATTCAATAAAATTCTTAAAAATAGAATGATGATAGATTCTTGTAGATTAGGTGGGTGACTATAAGCACAACAAATCTCAGAGTCCAATTCTCATTCAAAAATTCAGGAAAATTCTCCCAATAAATGGGTTTCTAACCAATTTGCAATTTTTGACTTTTTAGGATTTGATGAAAAGTTGACTTAAATGAGATTTGATCTGACCCTAATGAGTTATTATGATATTTTACACTGAATTGAGACTAAATTGAGCAATAATAACAACATATGAACTCAGTAGCATGATTATGAAACACACAAGAAAAACAGATGACAGATAAAATGAGGTTACAAGTTATTTTGACTTTCTAATAAGTAGGGACTGAATTTCTAGGTTTTTCTGAGATAATAGACGCTTATATGATATGTATCAAACAAGAACAAAACTTGAAACAACCAATACCACAGTGGATATAGCAAATCCAAACACCCCTATAAAACCTGAGTTACAATTTTTATGAAGCAAATCTAATAGACAGACTATGAGACTGAATGTTTAGATTATGAAAAGCTTATATGAACACAATTAAGCTAAAATAAGCAGTAAGTTACAGCTATAATACAATACACTAAAATTATGACTAAAATCAGAAAATCAAGCTAGAACTGAGAAACCTTGAACCTAGCTTAACTAGGTGCTCTTGAATCAGCAACAAGCTCTAGCTTGTCTTAAGACAAGCTAGTAAAGTCCCTCTTGCCATTCCAAAACTTGCAACTTCCCATGCTTTCCACATTGTCCAGCTAAGGTCTCCTGTACTTTACTTGTTTCATTTTAATTTTTCATTTTTTTTCTTTTTCTTATTTAATATCTCTTTCTGTGTTTACTTCTTGATTCTGAGAGCTAAGGTGAGTGTTTAAAGATTAGAACAACAATAAACTTGAACAAGAGTTTCAAAGATTGAAAGCAATTTTGAGGCTGCAAATATGAAACTTGGAACTTTTAAAGGAATTAAAAATACTTGTATTAATTCTGAAAAGGATTACAAACTATATTAGTTCTACTAAATTAGAAAAATACATAAAAACCTACTTAGCCTCCAGGCTTACATTTGACTTCTATAAATACTAAAAAAAAAAAAAGAAACTTGAACCAGGGGTCTTTTTCTCCCTTTTGCACCCTGTCTTGTGCCTTTTTCTTCCGTGGAATGAATCCCAGCCTTTAAATTTGTGTTTGCTTCATCTCATCCATTGATTCAGTTTTGGTATCACTTGGGGTTGTGGATTTCCAACGTGGAGGGGGGGAGGTAATGATGAGTGTTTGGGGTTGACTTTGTTATGGGAATGGAGTAGGGTGGCTAATAGGTTGCTTGGGGAATGGAGGGGAGACATAAATGTTGGGTGTGCAGGGTGTGCAGGGTGTGGTGTTTGGCTATGGCGGCAAAAAGGAAGGGGATGGGGAGGTTGACCTTGGTTGACCCTGGTGTATTATTAAAATTAGGATGGGTGGGCTTGGTTGTGTTGGGCCTGGGTGTTGTTTGGACCAAAGAAAATGGTGGGCTGGGGTGTTTAGATATTTGGATTTGGTGGATTGGGTGGTTTGGTTTTGGTAGATAATATCAAGAATCTGTTTGGTTTAGGTAAACAACAAGGGCCAATTTTGTAATTTCCCTAAAGTTTGAGGGTTGATCTTATAAATTCTCCAATGTTTATCTCAAGGGCCAATGTTGCCATTTCCAATGATACAAGGACCATAGTTGAAATTTTCTATTTTTACAACACCCGGGGACCAATTATGCCAAATTCCAAACTGCAGGGACCAAAAGTATAATTTTATCAAACTTTTCCACCTAAGGATTAAATTTGATAATTTTTTACTTTTAAATGCCTTAGGTTGACTTTCCTTTCAAAACAAATGCTCATGGACTAGTTTTGTAAATTTTTGAAAGTTGGGGGACTGAAACTGCCAATTGTGCAAACTTTGTTCATTTTTCATTGTTTTTACTCATTTTGCATCTGAAACGTATAAAACACAGTTTCGATATAATTTCTGTATTTTGATACATTTCTGAGTGTTTTTGGATGTTTTGGCAGTTCAGATACGATAAAAATGATGAGTATTTACACACTCATCAGGGGGAGTATCCAATTGGAGAGTAATACTCCTACTCGTTACTAGTCTGTATGGTCCAATTGGGAGGGTGCTTACCCTGTTGCTCGTGCATACGACCTAACTGGAGAGTAGCATCCCTACTCACTTTTATTCTGTGTGGTCCAATCAGAGGGTATTAATTTACCCATTTTTTTTGGAGCGGGGGTCACGTTCTGGCCTGGTATGTTGTGAATTTGGATCGGTGGGCACGTTCCACCAGATGGTTGCCTTATGTGTGATGTTGCCTTGTGAATACATGTAGCTTATATGATAACTGTAATTATTTGTCCAGCTATATTTTATAATCACAGTGATTTTGGTTGCCTAGCGTGTATGAGTCTTAAACCTATGAATCTCACCAACGTAATGTTGACATTTTAAGCATCATTTTCAGGTGAGCTTTCTAAGGATAAGATAGAAGGATGTGATTAGGCGAGACCTTAGTTGCATTGGAAGTGGTTTATCATCTATGCTGGGATTTTTGGATTGTTTTGGATTTTGTTTTGAGGTATTGTTACGACACTTCGTGTCTGTACTTGCTCTATTTTACGCATGTAGTTATTCTCTATATTGACACCATGTGTTGTGATGATATCCATGAAGTTACACCCGCGTGTTTCCGCCTTGGCGGGGTGTGACATATGCATTCAGTGACTTGTTTGGTGTTCTCGGTTATCAAATACTTAGGATATTTTGTGTTCAAATCCTAGATTAAGGAGTTTGGGTTCTAATAGACCCAACATAGATCGATCACTGTCTTGGGTAGATCAATAACAAGGTACGGGTTTATGATACAAGGATGTGCAGGAAGCTCAGAAGCTATGATGTTGCACATGGAGGCTTTGTCAACAAATGAAGCGGCGTATATGACACTTACGGAGGCTACAAAGGAGGCTATTTGGCTAAAGGGACTCTCGATAGAGTCGGGAGCTAAGCTAATGTTAGTAGCGATTATTGCTACTAGTGCGTGGATGAAGGCACACCCCTATTCGAGGTTCCAGTGCTGGTTAAAGTTATTGCGTATCGGAGATGGCTAATATAATACTAAGGTGGAAATTGTTGTAATATAGTATCAATATGACATATTCTAGGGGTCTTTATGAAACCTTTAGTTCCTATTGTAGTCAAATAGGGAAAATTATATGTCGGTTCAATGCATAGCCGACATATTAATCCTATATATACATCATATAGGTTGTTTAACGTTGATAGAGTCCAAGGCATTCGTGAGTCTTGTTTTTCTCCTCTGTTGCAGCAGGTTTCAACTCCGTTAAGAGTTGGTTTTCTTCCCTCCTCATCTCTATAATAAAGAGGTGAGGGGGGAGGGGTCATTGTACCGTTCATTCTTTTCTAGTTTTCAATATATAAAGTGTTTGAGAGTTATACGTGTTAGTATGTAGTAAAGTTTTATATCCACGGTTACGTCTTAGTATGTAGTAAAGTTTTATATCCACGGTTACGTCTTAGTATGTCGTTATAAGTCCGTTCATTCTTTCAAAAACGAATCCGTAGGCGAAAGAACGGATTAAAAAGAGTTTATAACGAAGAAGTTATGATTTTTGCAAGTTTATTGACGAAAAGTATATTTTCTGAAAATACATGCTGTTGGACGTTTTTCGTCGGACAAAAAGAGGCTTTAGACGTAACCCGGAGGAGCCAAGCTTTCCAAAATATATTACTACATACTAAGACGTAACCGTGGATATAAAGAACAAGTAAAACGGACTTATAACGACAAAGATATTCACGTTTCAATATTGGCAAAAATCCTCTATAATTGGCAGCTTTCACTAGAAATAATAATAATGCTACTTCTACGTACTAAATTCTAGATTTTCTAGAAATACTACTAAATTGCCGAAATTTATAACTAGCGAAGTACTTATGCTTATGAGCTTATTTTTACGACCATTAGATGTTACTTCAAGGTTTTCAAGACGAAGTATATAACACTAACTTTCTATACATATATATATTACGACAAGTTTACACAAGTCTAGTTAAGACTTATTATTTTTCTCAAGTATGAATGTATTTTCATAAGCCTATAACTAGTATTATTTTTCTCAACATGTGCATGCATATTCTCTACATCATTTCATGATCTAAATTAGATCATATTCATTCATTATAGGTTGCGGTTGATTCAGTCCTTGTTGTCCTTATCATTCCATTACATTGTACTATCACTTCGAGGTGAGTCATAGCCCCTACTCTTTTTATACTTGTTTTAACTCTTTGGGGGAGATACATGCTCAACTACTTGCTTACTTGTACAGATACTCAAAACATTTATACTTGATAACACTTATACTTGATTGCATTATACTTGATTTCATACATACATGAATGATACATGCACAAATACTTACTTGATACTTGAAACGTTTAAACTTTTATACTTTGGGAAATGGCACCCAGAAATCTTTTATACTTTGGGAAATGGCACCCAGTAATCATACATACATGATTGTGAAACTTCCAGTGGCTCCAAATTAAGTTGTTGGATGACCATTGAGACATACATACAAACGTGAGGTCTTCGGAGATGAAGTGTAGACTCACGACTAATTGCTTAACTGTTGTAATGAACTTATACATGTTTTACTCATACTATATATATTAGCAATGGGTTGTGAACACACAGGTTACAAGTCTCTTATGGCGGGACTTGCAACTGAGTGGATTTACGATGCCTTTGCTGGGAAATCTTCATTCATATGCATAACATTCTTTTTCACAAGACTCTATGAACTCACCAACCATTGTGTTGACACTTTAGCATGTATTTTCAGGTTTTAAGCAATGGCACGCTACTGGAGGTTTTGGCAGGGCATGGCATGGTCATAGAAGACTCTGATTATTCATTTGGGGACCGTTTTTAACTATTTTAAGGGCCTATTTCCGCACTACTTTTAATGATGTAAATTCAACATTTTTGATTAAACGATTTTATTCTAAATAATTAAAGTGAAAACCATTTTTGTACTTGTGTTATGATACCGATTGAGTTACACCCCAGCTACATGTATGCTTCCGCTGGACCCTATTTGGGGGTGTGACAGCATCATTACCATGATTTGGTACCTCATGGAATGGATCTGAATCGTAAGTAGGGGGAAGATCATAATCACTGCTTGATGTTGTTGAATGCTGATTTACCATAAAGTTGTAGGTTTCATTGAGATCTGCAGAATTGTCATTAACTCTTGTTGAAGCTCTAAACTCATGTTCATCAGCAGTCAACGGTATTCCCGATTCTTCTTTATTGGCAAGCATCAACAAGTACTAGATCTTTTCCACCTTCATCATTGTATTGACATTGTAATTATTACCAATATCACTGCTGTGACTTGCTGATGTAGGTTTCTGAATCGAAGTCATGAAACAATCAATCCCATTTTGATTAAGCACATTTTGATTCACAATCTGATTTCCTACATACTTCCCTGCATATTGCATCTGGTTCCCCATCTGTACACGCGAAGCATATCCTTGTTGATTGTTGTTGTGTTGTTGGATGTTTGATGCCTTGAAGAATGAGACAAAACCATTGGACAAAGCACTTGTAAAACTGTTAAGGTGAATTGCCATGATTAGGATTCAAAGTGAAACATTGTTCTGAGGATCTTTTGAAAGATAATAAAGGTTGTTGTCGTAGATTAGATGTTTTGGTGAAGATGAAAGGCGTTCTTGGATGTTCTTTAGTGATTTCGATATTTCCCTTCAAAAATTGAATATGAAAATTTTCTTTCTCAAAATTTGAAAATCACGTTGAAATGCAATTCTAAGGTTACCAGAAAAATTTGAGTTTTAAAAATTTTTACGCCAAATTTTACCGAAAAAATTTGAATTTTGGCCTAAAAATTTGAATTTTGGGTCAAAATTTTCCACGTTATACCAAATTTTGAATTTCGCGTAAAAATTGAACGTTTAGTCTCGTGTAAAAAATAAATTTTACTCAAATTTTCCCGCCATTTTTTTTTGGCTAACTCGGTAAAGCTTAGATCTTGTCTAACTCGAAACTGCTTTTTTTACTCGAAAGGTTTTCTTCTAACTCGGTACAGCTTGAAACTCGGTAAGGTTCTTGTAAGTTGTAACTCGATAATAGCTCTAACTCGATAGTTTCACTAACTCGATACTTTCACTAACTCGATAACCTAATGAAATTTCGGCAGCGTTTCGTTTAGTAAAACCCAAGTGAAATCCTTACTCGATAAACGATAAGGTATAAAGGCTAACTCGCCCAATAATGTAGAACTCGATACAAGATTAATCCTAACTCGCCAGAAATTCTTCATAACTCGCCAGAAACTAATCGTTACTCGCCAAAAATTCTTCCTAACTCCCCAAGATTAACCTTAACTCGTTAAAATTAACCCTAACTCGCCAAGATTAACCTTAACTCGCCAAAATTAACCCTAACTCGGCAGTAAGCACTTCTAACTCGCCAAAAGCACTTCTAACTCGCCAGAAACACTTCTAACTCGATAAAAAACACTTCTAACTCGCGAGAAACACTTCTAACTCGATAAAAACTAGTTCTAACTCGATAAAACACATCCGTAACTCGATAAAAACGCGATGAACATTAACGAAAACTTTAAAAATCTGATTTTTCACCAAAAAAAATGATCTAAAACAACCTAAAATTATCCCTAGGCGATTGATACCACTTGTAAGACCATAGAACAACCTTAATCACTTATGAATCATGTCTAATCCTAGAGAGAGAAAGTAAGTAGAGAGAGAGAGAGTGGGAGGGAACTCCTAGTGTGTGAAATGAAGACAATGTTATTACTAAGAGCACCAACCTCAAAATGAGGCCTTACATGAGAATTTATACTTGTAGTCTAGGGCTTCACATATCTTTGACCATATTACATAACTAGCCCTTAGACTTTCTAAAAACATGAAAACATTATTAAAACTTCATCATAATTATTTTCTAATGCAACCTATTACATAATATTAATGACCGACACTTTCTATAAATAAAATATGATCCTAACACTACTAATAGTTACTAAACATCATTAGCACCTTAAATAAGACACTAAAACATAGATAAAACCTTAAACACTTATAAAACAAAACTAGATTAAAATTAGACTTAAACACCTAAACCATGTTGCTTAAGCACCTTAAAATGAACAAGCAACCAACCTAGCACCTTAATATAACTAAGCTAGCACCCTAGCACCTCCAAGCACCCAAGCTAGGAGGTGCATCACCTCCTTGTCACCCTTTTCACCCTAACCGCCTCTCTCTGCCTCCTACCACCACAACCGTCCTACCCCGCCCCCTAGCTACCACCATAGCTCATCCCCATCATCCTCTAGACCTGCCAAACCATCCCCTAGCTCTGCTTACTCCCCCTCTCCCTCCGTGACACCTACACCCTGTTTTCACCCAAACTGCCTTGACGCAACCTATAAATACCCCCTCCTCCTCTCATTTCTTCTTCACACCTCTCCCTCTTCTCTCTATCTCACATTTCTATAGTAATAAGCCCTTAGAAGCAGTAGGAAACGAGTAACGAATCCCTGGTCGTGGTGTGTTGTGGTTTGAAGTCGAGCGAGCCCTAGAAACCCTAGAAACTCTTGTAAGCCCTCCCGCAACCTAGGTAACTTTTACTTTACGTCTATTATACTTAGAATAAGACTTAGATAGACTTTAGATGCCTTAGAAACCCTAGGATAGCCATTGCATGCATGTTTTCTTTCGTAGCGCTAGTTTTAAGTCGAATTGCATGCTTATGTGTTACATAGCTTACCTACTTGATATACTTTGCATTATGTAGCTTATTTGAACTTATATGAGTTAGTTATTGGCTTTGAAACTAGATTGCCATGCTAAATTATGAATTGCATGCATTTAGGACTAGTTTTGCAAAACATTACATGCATAGGGGTATATATTGCAAATTCCTGAAACTATAAAGTCTATGGACTGTTTTTGACACTTCCTAGAAGATAATAGTGTAAGGACTAGATTTGCAATATATTAAACTTTAAAATAAACTATTAAAACAAATATTAAACTAAAAGGACTAAACTTGCAAATATTATAAATATAAGGGTAAATGATGAGGCGAAAAGTGTAGCGATTTTAAGGGGTCATTTAAGCCCGAATTCGAGATTATTTGATCAAATATTGCCCTAAATCATTCCTTTTGTCATTTTAGGTACTTTTGAGGAGAATTCTGGAAAATGAAGCATTTTGGACGTTTTTGGAGCATAAAAGTGAAGAAAATGACAAAGTCTCAAATTTCCTTGCTGGAACAGTACCTGACGACGTCAAGCTTTTACACGTGACGGTGTCAAGAGTTACAAAAGAGGTGGATGTGGAACTTATAACGTGACGGCCCAGAGAGTTTTCAAGCTTATGGCCTGATGACGTCACCAAGGCCGTCAGGGTCCAATTACACGTGACGGCCCAGAGTGATTTTCTACATAACGGCGTCAGAAGTGGATCTAGGCAATACGAATTTATCATGGCGGCGAGTTGACGGCGTCACAAGTTAATACATGACGCCGTCAAGGTGTAAAATCTATATATAGTTTTCCAATTTTCATTCATTAGTGTGGAACTTTGTGAGCAACTTTGAGGGAATAAACCCTAGACGCATTTTAACAGCTTTTCAAGGGTTTCAACCCCTTGATTCTTCCATGTTCAATTAAATATAAGTATTCATTCAAATCATTCAATATGTCTATGTGTTTTGTGATTATATCTTACGCTTGTCTTCTCTTTAACATGCTAGGCTAGATCTTTCTTGTGTTTGCTTAGATGTAGTGAAACCTAGATGTTGATTATGGGTTGATTGTTTGTTTATAATTGTTACGGATGATTGTATTCGATGTTAGGCTTAAGAAAACTGGCAGACTTCCATTGGTAACTTGCTTGAACGTCTTAAGAAACATGATCGGAGGTGTACTACGATTTTTGGTTGTATTTAATGCATAAGAGAATTCTAATGATCCCATGTTAGGAGCTTCTAACGGCTCGACATAGGAGTGAAGTAGGATCTTATATAGTTAGGGAATATTGTACACGGCCCTACGACTAGTATTAAGGAATATGACCCGTCATCCATGCAATTGTAACAAGCTAATCAACCTGTAAAAGATATCTATGGAGTAATGAAATCTAAGTAAACACAACTTTCCTCATTATTGTTTCCACCACATTAGTATAATAGTTTTATTTTTGTTTCTTTTATTTTATTTTGATTGCATCTGTAGTTAATTGGGTTAGTTGGCTAGCAACTAATTCCGCCCACTCCTTCAAAACCCGAGATTTTTACTTGCTTTCATATAATATAAAAATACAAAAAGAATCATCCCTCACCTCTAGACCTAGTTTAGGAGGCTTTCTAATCCTAGCGATACTATTCCTGAGTTGAACGATCAATCCCCCGGTACTTGTCACTATACTATACTACAACGATCAGGTACACTGCCTGGTGGGGTTTGTAAGCTTCTCGAGATCCCTTGAGAGGTAAAACCTGTTGCGAGGGCGCAATTCCCACGTATCAAGTTTTTGGCGCCGCGGCTCGGGGAATAGTTATTGTCTAGGTTAGGATTTCTTTTTATTAGGTCTACTTGCTAGATTCCTTTCTAGTAAGATTTTTATTTTTATTTTTAGGTTTTCTTTAGTCTATCTTATTTCTTTGATTCCTTTGTTCGTAAACTATCTCGATGGATAACAATAGCATTAATCGTTTGATTCCTGTTATTCGTGTTTTTCGTCGTAGGATTTTCCAAATGCCCGCCCCAATCCCTTTAGTGGAAAATGAGATCCCACCTAACCTCTCGCCTAACCATCACTTTGACAATAATTTTGAGATGGAGGAGACCTAGATGATGGTGGCGTAATTAATGAGGATAGGATGGAAGGTGAAGTGGACCCTCTTAGGTATGTCGACCCTAGAACAAGGATTGAGAATAATAGCTCATTTAATATGCAATTTCCTTGTAAAATTGGATTTAGGAGCTTTGATGCCTACCTTAACTCATCTCTACCAATGAACATAATCTCGCGTAGTGAATACAATAAAATTATGGTAGATGAGTTAGAATACAAAGGAGATAATATTATTGCTAGGGCAATGGCATTGCATGTGTTTGTAGGAAGCTTTGTTTATCTAGTTGAGTTCATGGTTATGGAGAATCTAGTAGAATTTATCAATAGTAAGTTAACCCAAGTTGTGTTCAGGAAACCCTTCAAAAGGTTAACCAATCTTGATGAAAAACTTATGGAAGGGTTAATTACATTCTCGTATAGGGATGAAGATTTTGTTTACCAAATGCCCCGTGCACACCCTAGGTTCAAGGCTTTTTCTATGGATAAATGTAATAGGTATCCACCCCTTGAAATGCTAAGTGAGAATGATAAAAGGAAAGGGCTTAAATATCCTCATGAAAAGAATAAAAGGTATTATCGCGGATGTTTAGAGCTAAGTGATGACTATAAGAAAGATGAGGCGACTATTAGATGGCTCACCCTAGGGTATGTGAGCATAAGCGACACACGATAGCCCATGACCTTGAGTCTAGCTACAAGACTCGTAAATAAAGAAAAGCGCTTCTTGGGAGGCAACCCATGTTTTGTGTGCTTTTATTTGTTTGATTTTTAATTGTTTTATGTTATTTGCTTCCGTATGCATGTTTTATTTTTATTGTGAGTAGATCATGTTTCAAATTAAATTGTGAAAATGCTTTATTTTGTTGTTTAACTTCGTCTTAACTTCATATAAAGGTATTTTAAAAACGCTAAGTGTAAGGGGAAACCCCAAATTTGTTTCTAAGAACGAAAATGACCATGATTCGCCACAATATTAAATGAACATGTATATTAGTAATTGTTAGAATCAAATGCTTGTATCGAGTCATAATGATGTTTTACAGGATTTTCCAGAAAGTAGGACATAAGTTTTTCCAGAAATTTTCCGGAAACTTAACATAAAGATTTCTGCAGGTCACTTCTGACGGCATCAGGATTTAACCCCTGACGGCGTCACGTGTAAAATTCTGGAAATTTTGCAAGTTTTGTTTTTCTAACGGAGTCTTAAAGTTTTTGTTGATTCTTTAGTTTAATAAAGTCCAGGAAATCTGCAAACATTTATTCCACAAGCATTATATCTTAAATTGCTTTCTAGGACTTGTTAGTATATATAGATTGCCGCTAATTTTACGCGAGGTTGCCTTGATTGTTTTCTCAGGTTTAACAGATTATATATGATAAGAAGATGATTTATATTTCTGGAAGGGAAGCTTTGAACGTTCATTTTCTTGGAGGAAGATCTAACCTTGTTGACACACTATCCACACCGAACGAATCAGGGGAGTATTTGTTTTCATTCTTTTACCTATTTTACTTTTACCTTCTTTAATTGAACATTGGGGACAATTTTCATCCTAAGTGTAAGGGGAGGGTAAATGATGATACCTTATAGGATACAATTGCACTTGAGTTTGTTTGTTCGATGGTAGGTGTGTAATAAAACAAAGAGAAATACTTGTTAGTGTAATTCTAGCGCCAAATTTAAAATTTTTTACATTATTTAGGAGTGAAACTTTAGCCTTAACAAGCGTCTCATGGATAGGAGTTGTATGACTAGCACAAAACCGTACCATTCAGAAAAATTTTCCACCCAGATATGTGAGGTTCGCCTTTAGATTTGATAGGAAAAGCATTTATTATTAGTGCTTATGAGCATACCGGTAGTATTTATATTCTAGAACTTGCGTTAGTGATGCATCCCGAGACCGCTAGTGAGACAACATTCGTGTAGTAGGATTTACTACATGATAAGAGGCATTAGGATCACCCTTCACTGGTACAAAAAGTTGTATTGGTCACGCCAAAAATGTATGACGATATGCCTATAGTCACACATGTTTTTTTCGTTGTGTGTCACTAAAAGTCCTACCACCGTAGGTGGCATATGGTCACATTGTTGAGTTCGTGACCTTTTCCATTGAAAAAGAGTGACCAAAACCCCGAATATCTGTGACAAATTAGGCACAAGTTTTGTTGGATTAGTCGTTATCAGTGACCGTAAACACCTTATAGTCACACGAATGTTTTTTGAGAGTTACTATTGTTCGTCCTTTGGCCACATTAATATATAATATATGTGACATTTGAGATGATATATTCAAGTAAATGTGTATTTTGTGTGACTATTGATAATCCAATGGCCACATGAATATACAATAAATGTGACGTTTGTGATGATTTAGTCACACAATGGGTGTTATTTTTTTGGAGTTAGTCACATACAATTTAACACAAAGTGGCCAAAAGTGTGAATAAGTGTGACCATATGCTGTTTAAAGTGAAGAAATGTGTATTTTGTGTGACTATTGATCATCCAATGGCCACATGAAGTTTATGTTTGCGTGGCCTTTTGTAATATTTAGTCACACAAAGCATGTTTGTTTTGGGTATTTAGTCACATACCATTAAGCAAACAGTGGCCAAAAGTGTTAATAAGTGTGACCATATGCTGTTTAAAGTGAAGAAATATGTATTTTGTTTGACTATTGATCATCCAATGGCCACATGAATTTTATGTTTGTGTGGCCTTTTGTAATATTTAGTCACACAAAGCATGTTTGTTTTGGGTATTTAGTCATATACCATTACGCAAACAGTGGCCAAAAGTGTTAATAAGTGTGACCATATGCTGTTTAAAGTGAAGAAATTTGTATTTTGTGTGACTATTGATCATCCAATGGCCACATGAATTTTATGTTTGTGTGGCCTTTTGTAATATTTAGTCACACAAAGCATGTTTGTTTTCGGTATTTAGTCATATACCATTACGCAAACAGTGGCCAAAAGTGTTAATAAGTGTGACCATATGCTGTTTAAAGTGAAGAAATTTGTATTTTGTGTGACTATTGATCATCCAATGGCCACATGAATTTTATGTTTGTGTGGCCTTTTGTAATATTTAGTCACACAAAGCATGTTTGTTTTCTGTATTTAGTCACATACCATTAAGCAAACAGTGGCCAAAAGTGTTAATAAGTGTGCCATATGCTGTTTAAAGTGAAGAAATGTGTATTTTGTGTGACTATTGATCATCCAATGGCCACATGAAGTTTATGTTTGCGTGGCCTTTTGTAATATTTAGTCACACAATGAACTAAGCAAACAGTGACCAAAGTGTTAATAAGTGTGACTATATGCATCTTTTAGTCACATTTAAAAAATCAATATATATCAAAACAATTCAAATATATATCAAAACAAATTCAAATACAATAAAATTGGAATGTATATAACTGAACCAAATATAAAATTGGATATCCTTTTATACACCAAGGAGTCCTAGTCGGCTTACAATAGTTTCCTAAATATCTATAATCTTCTCCATAAGCAACTAGCAACTTCGAGCGGTCTTAATCTTTGAGCAGTACCAACTTTCACTAGCAGTCGTGACTTTTGTACTAGCAGTAGTAACTTTTGTACTAGCAGTAGTAATTACTTTCGCACATCTTCTTTGAAGTTCATGAGCAGAACTAAATCCATCTAAGCAATATTAACACAAACATGATCAGCAGTAATTCAAACTGTAACACCCCCAATTCATGGTTGCAGCGGAATTCGAACTGGGTGTTACTTGACGGCACAATAGTCACAATAATAGAAAACGAACTCTAATTGAGTCGTTTTAAAAGATGTATCATTCAAATTATATAAATATCAGAGGTTACAAAATGAGGTCCCAATTGGTTCCATGTTTACAAATCACATTAAGTGAGTTTTTGAATGATAATAAAATTTATAGCCCTCATGAGTATCCGTGTGCTTCCGTGCCATCCTTGATCGTCATGAACCTGAAATACATGCTTGAGAGGTCAACACAAAGGTTGAGTGATATTCATAGAGTTTGTTTAATCGTTTGAACACAATATGTTGGTAGTGTGAGTTATAGGCTCACACCAATGTTTGGAAAACAAAACAGGTAGGCTACGTTATTATACGCCCGGAACAGTTATTATACACTAAGCCTATGACACCATAACGTTAACGTGTACCAATATCGATCGGCAGATTTATCCCGGTAGGTACTTTGCTAACATACCTAAATCTCAAATATTAATGCATTTGTTTGAACTTAGTCAATACAAATGGGATTCGTCAATCCCAATAGGCCTATTCACAATATTTGCGCTCACTATTGCTAGTGATTAAATGGTTCATAATAAGGGATCTCGGTTTAGCAAGGTTGGTACTTAGTGATAATAAAACATCGTCGTGAAGCATACATTAGAAAGCATCGTGTTCGGTTAAAATAGCATGTATTCCCCCCAAGGGTTTGTAAAACAATTAAGTAATGGAAAGTGGGGCTATGAACTCACCTTAAGTAAGATAGCAAGTAATGAATGTAACGGTTGAATCGTGAAGGTTTCTACGAGCAACCTATAATCGAATGTTGCGACTTAAGTTCGGAGTAAAGAACATGAAGTAGTGCCTATATATATATCTTGCATTTAGTCCATGATGTGGTATGATGTATATTGTATGTCCTTGAAAGAAAAGATTCATGAAACATGTATGTTTTGTATATCGTTTACTACCGTTCGGGCCGATATAATTCAGAAGTCATGTTAGTAAGCGTTCGAGGAGCCAGGACACTTTAACTCGTAAATCCACAACTCAACTCGACGGCTTACATAATGAACTCCTCACATGAGGCTCCCTACTATTGTAGTAGTTGATGAAATATATAGATATAAGTTTTGATCCGAAAGGTTACATGTCCGATATTTGAATAAACTTATGAAAGTTTATTTGTACATGAAGATTGTTATTAGGGATAGTTTCATAAGTCTTGAATGACCATTTTCTCTTGGTAATATCTCATGGTTTCCTTTTAAGTGAAGTAGATCCAAATTGCTTGTTCATGTTATCGTCTAATTCATTGTTTCATGTTTACGCCTATGTAAGTTGTTATGGTCATTTCGTCATGGCCTAGCCATGACCCTTAGTCCTTGTTTCAAGGTCATGAGACACAACCTTGGCTCTATCCATGGTGGTGGTCTTGATTATAGGTCATAAGACCCCTTTGGTCTTCATAAACCATAACCTATATGTAATGACTTTGTCTAAAAATGGGCTGTTTAGAATTTGAAGAAATTTATCACTCGGAAAGCGTTTTCAGGGCTCGAGCTTCTTTATTCCTAAACGAAAACGTCGTTCCGGACAACTTTCGTGTTTTAACTTTTTGATGAATCGGACCAGAAGTGGGACTTTCAAAACCCAAATTTGATCAGAATGGTATTTGGCAGTTTTGCCGGAAATCTTTGGTAACTTCAAATGGGCGTAACTTTTGACTCGTATACTCGTTTTGGGTGGTTCAAATTGCTATGGTTTCCTTGTTAAGTCCTCTACTACAATATGTAATGATACAATATCATATTTTTACCATTTTGATCAGGTCTTACCAAGAAAGTCACTAGTTTGCTTGTTTTAGTAACTTGTTTTAACAATCAATAACAATAACTTGTTTTGGTCATTTTTATACATCATGGACATGATAACAAGACAATATATAGCACAAATAATATGTAAATAACATGAACATGATTATTTAACAAGAATCAAGTTAGGGTTTGGCTCACAACTTTTGGCTTTCAAAGATGAAAGGAAGTTAACATGTAAGGATAGGACTTTGATAGACTTGCTTCAACCCTTTTTCACTTCATGCAATCTTTCTACCCTTGGTATTCTTGAAATATGGATGATGAAGGTTTAGGTGACTTGAGTGCATTCAAACTCAAGAGAAATCACCAAGTATATGAGGTTATGGAAGTGTTTTGATTATCTAAAAGAAACTAGGGTTTCAACCTTGAAGAATCACTTGAACCTTGCAAGAAATTGGAAGGAAATGAGCAAAGGATGGAAGGGTTTTGGGGGTTGGAGGTGCACGGCACAAAGAAGGGGGGAGGGGGCTTATATAGGGTCTTGAGGAGGTTAGTTTCATGGACTAGTCAACACTTGGTGAGCAAGTTCTACACATGTAAGGATCCTAGAGCACAAGTAAGGAGATTAAGCCACACAAGGGGTGACTCCCCCCCCTATGGTGGTTCAACATGGATAAGGGGGGTGAGGTGTGCCTTGGATGATATTATCCAAGTTACTAGATGAGTTTTGACTCCGGGAAATGCCAATCGTAAATGATTAAGCCTCAAAACGTAAAACCGGGTGTCGTAAAATTATGAAACTTTAAAGTATTGTTAGACATGTCCATATGTCCCATAATAAAATATAAAATGAGTGGTAGGTTCCGTTTGGGTGGTAAACCCTGCTAAAAACTGGAAACACGGGTCTAAAACGCGTAATACGTAAAATGTACGAATATTGCGTAAAATTGAGAAAAGTAAAATGTTACTTTTCTAATATGATATAAATGATTTAAAATGACTTATAATGTCTAGACTGGGCTCAGTCTAGTGTCGGTTGGTGTTAAATGTCTTTTAGACATCAAACCGTAAGCCTAAAAATCAAGGAATGACTTATAAAATCAAGGAATGATTTTTGGTCAAAGGAGGAGGGAAAAATTATGTTGACTTTTTCTAATAAGTTTGAAAACTCAAAACGTCTTAGAAACTCGTTTTGTGGTCTAACGGTTAATCGCCCATTCGGTTAAGCGTGCTCATGTGAAAGTAGTACCGACTTGGGTGACCTGCCGGGAAGTCTTTGGTCATGTTTTTCTCAGTCACAATTAATTCTCAAATAAATCATGAGGGTGTCAAACATTTTTCTGATGCGAGGTCACTTAACGCGGTCGAGTTTCGTTGTACGTAGAATTTCTGAATGACGTTTTACCCTAAAACGTGTAATTCCTTAATAACTTTCACGAAAATGATCTGACAAATGTCAAACATTTAATTTGCCATGGAAATGATTTATCACTCGAGAATATCAAATAAAAATCAACTTTCGGGAAAGTTTCGGGAAAAATGAATAGTAAAAGTGAATAGTGAAATTTTCCGGGAATGGTAATTAACCTGAAATTGCGAATTGTTACAGTCTCTACCCCTTACGGGGAACTTCGTCCCGAAGTTCTTGTGTGTCATATGTTGGAGTGGTGTCGATGAAAAGGTGTGGTTACTTATGAGGACTAACGTCTGGGATTACTAGTGATGGAGTTTGATTTGTCATTTCAGTGTATGGTGTAGGATGAGGCTTACTTTTGTGTAGGAAAGGCATGGTAATAATCGAATATCAAAGGAAATTGATATAGCAGTCGAATATTAATAGGAATTGAGATAGTAATTGCAATCATAGCCTAGTAGGTAATCGGTTGTTGTACCTAGTGTTTATTGACTTCATACTTATGTTATTTCGGATACAAATAAGTCCACTTGTTTATAATTCTTTATTTACATAGAGAGGCATCCCAAACAATGTAAATACGGAAATATAAACTTATGGTTCGGTGATTTACAATGTCTTTATTTAAATGAAAAGGCATCCCAATCCATTCAAATAATTACAAATCATCCTACTTAAGGATTCCCAACACAACATTCACAATTAGCCGGTGAGTTACAAGGTAGGGTATTACGAGACGATACTGGTGTTCCAAAAGTACAAGATAAATATAATCTTGTAAAGTTGATGAGGGTGCTTGTGGTGTAACTAAGGATGATTTGAGCTTTAAAAGTGCATCAAGATCTGTTAATGATCTTGTGGTTGTAACGGTTGTGAAGATAATGTTGTGATATGTTGATGAACAAAAGTGTGTATGCTTAACATTAATACTCTTAGGTATAGATGTTGAGTTTGTTTTGAAAATCTTAAGAGATTTTTAAAAGTTTATGATGGAATGGTATCCTAAACAGGATGGTACTTCTACAGGATGAAGAGAATAATTGATAACTATCCCAAGATAGTAGTTCGGATTATCTCATAAATGAAAATTTTCAAGAATGAATTTAGATCATACCAATAAGGTGTTAAGATTTCGCTGAGTGGTAAGACACTATCGTGTCTCTAGATTGTTTTAATGTATTCTGGTGGTTTATCGTGTTCATGTAGGAAATCAATCTAAACATAACCCTAGTACAACTATTCTCAGTATTTGAAAATTTTAAGTCGAATATAGTTAGTCAGACTATATTCCACTGTCCCTAGGTTAAATATAGGTGACTAGTCTATATTTAGCCAAGGTTCGATAAAATTTTCAAATACCTAAATTAGGTATACTTGTGATATGTCTGTTGGTTTTGGGAAACTGTTCACTAAACAAAGGCGATGTCAACCCTTAAGTTGCAAGTCCCGTCCATACAAAACTTGTAACGTATGTTTTCATATTCCATTGCATAGAAAATAGTAAGGGTAGGTACGTATGGAAAGGAAATTTTAAGTAGTTCTAAAATAGAACATACTTGGCCAGGATCACGAACTTTTAATAATGAAGGTTTCATAAGAAAACTTTGATAAATGTAAAGCTGAACTTCAGCTTTTGTAGGTGATGGATTTGTTTGTCCTTTAGAAATCTCATATTTCTTGTTTTGAAATCGATAGATTGTGACGGGTTTTTGATATCATAAGAAATGATATTGATGATGTGATGGAATAATTCTAGAGACCATTTGCACAAAACATAATGTCTCGGAAGTAGGTTAGACCATTGTGCAATTCACAATGTCTGGGAAGTAGGTTAGGCCATTGTGCAATTCACAATGTCTGGGAAGTAGGTTAGGCCATTGTGTGACTCAAAACATTTGAGAAATGATTAAGACCATTGTATCATACAATGTCTTGGAAATGAATGAGACCATTGTATCTCACAATGTCTTGAAAAATGAATGAGGCCATTGTATCTCACAATGTCTTGGAAAATGAATGAGACCATTGTATTTCACAATGTCTTGTAAAATGAATGAGACCATTGTATCTCACAATGTCTTGGAAAATGAATGAGACCATTGTATCTCACAATGTCTTGGAAAATGAATGAGACCATTGTATCTCACAATGTCTTGAAAAAATGAATGAGACCATTGTATCTCACAATGTCTTGGAAAATGAATGAGACCATTGTATCTCACAATGTCTTGGAAAATGAATGAGACCATTGTATCTCACATTGTCTTGGAAAATGAATGAGACCATTGTATCTCACAATGTCTTGAAAAAATGAATGAGACCATTGTATCTCACAATGTCTTGGAAAATGAATGAGACCATTGTATCTCACAATGTCTTGGAAAATGAATGAGACCATTGTATCTCACAATGTCTTGGAAAATGAATGAGACCATTGTATCTCACAATGTCTTGGAAAATGAATGTTGGAGTAGGAACATGATTGGGAGAGTGTGGCTGTGCCGAAATGCCTTAGAATAGACATACACAGATCTGTTTAGTCCATTGTTTAGATAAATGATTGAAAATAAACTGAGTTTATATATCAATATACTAATGCTTACGGGGAAATGCTCAAAATGGGTATATATGAATATACTAATATGTTTGTGAAGCATAACATGCTTACTAAGTCCATAATCGTCTGGAGGATGGAAGACACGGAGAGCGGAAGGCTATAAAATGTTTTTGTTTGTGATTGTAGTTATAGTTTAGGTCTCACTTAGACCCGTTTCTCTATAACCATGGCTCTGGTACCAATCTGTAACACCCCCAATTCATGGTTGCAGCGGAATTCGAACTGGGTGTTACTTGACGGCACAATAGTCACAATAATAGAAAACGAACTCTAATTGAGTCGTTTTAAAAGATGTATCATTCAAATTATATAAATATCAGAGGTTACAAAATGAGGTCCCAATTGGTTCCATGTTTACGAATCACATTAAGTGAGTTTTTGAATGATAATAAAATTTATAGCCCTCTTGAGTATCCGTGCGCTTCCGTGCCATCCTTGATCGTCATGAACCTGAAATACATGCTTGAGAGGTCAACACAAAGGTTGAGTGATATTCATAGAGTTTGTTTAATCGTTTGAACACAATATGTTGGTAGTGTGAGTTATAGGCTCACACCAATGTTTGGAAAACAAAACAGGTAGGCTACGTTATTATACGCCCGGAACAGTTATTATACACTAAGCCTATGACACCATAATGTTAACGTGTACCAATATCGATCGGCAGATTTATCCCGGTAGGTACTTTGCTAACATACCTAAATCTCAAATATTAATGCATTTGTTTGAACTTAGTCAATACAAATGGGATTCGTCAATCCCAATAGGCCTATTCACAATATTTGCGCTCACTATTGCTAGTGATTAAATGGTTCATAATAAGGGATCTCGGTTTAGCAAGGTTGGTACTTAGTGATAATAAAACATCGTCGTGAAGCATACATTAGAAAGCATCGTGTTCGGTTAAAATAGCATGTATTCCCCCCAAGGGTTTGTAAAACAATTAAGTAATGGAAAGTTGGGCTATGAACTCACCTTAAGTAAGATAGCAAGTAATGAATGTAACGGTTGAATCGTGAAGGTTTCTACGAGCAACCTATAATCGAATGTTGCGACTTAAGTTCGGAGTAAAGAACATGAAGTAGTGCCTATATATATATATCTTGCATTTAGTCCATGATGTGGTATGATGTATATTGTATGTCCTTGAAAGAAAAGATTCATGAAACATGTATGTTTTGTATATCGTTTACTACCGTTCGGGCCGACATAATTCAGAAGTCATGTTAGTAAGCGTTCGAGGAGCCAGGACACTTTAACTCGTAAATCCACAACTCAACTCGACGGCTTACATAATGAACTCCTCACATGAGGCTCCCTACTATTGTAGTAGTTGATGAAATATATAGATATAAGTTTTGATCCGAAAGGTTACATGTCCGATATTTGAATAAACTTATGAAAGTTTATTTGTACATGAAGATTGTTATTAGGGATAGTTTCATAAGTCTTGAATGACCATTTTCTCTTGGTAATATCTCATGGTTTCCTTTTAAGTGAAGTAGATCCAAATTGCTTGTTCATGTTATCGTCTAATTCATTGTTTCATGTTTACGCCTATGTAAGTTGTTATGGTCATTTCGTCATGGCCTAGCCATGACCCTTAGTCCTTGTTTCAAGGTCATGAGACACAACCTTGGCTCTATCCATGGTGGTGGTCTTGATTATAGGTCATAAGACCCCTTTGGTCTTCATAAACCATAACCTATATGTAATGACTTTGTCTAAAAATGGGCTGTTTAGAATTTGAAGAAATTTATCACTCGGAAAGCGTTTTCAGGGCTCGAGCTTCTTTGTACCTGAACGAAAACGTCGTTCCGGACAACTTTCGTGTTTTAACTTTTTGATGAATCGGACCAGAAGTGGGACTTTCAAAACCCAAATTTGATCAGAATGGTATTTGGCAGTTTTGCCGGAAATCTTTGGTAACTTCAAATGGGCGTAACTTTTGACTCGTATACTCGTTTTGGGTGGTTCAAATTGCTATGGTTTCCTTGTTAAGTCCTCTACTACAATATGTAATGATACAATATCATATTTTTACCATTTTGATCAGGTCTTACCAAGAAAGTCACTAGTTTGCTTGTTTTAGTAACTTGTTTTAACAATCAATAACAATAACTTGTTTTGGTCATTTTTATACATCATGGACATGATAACAAGACAATATATAGCACAAATAATATGTAAATAACATGAACATGATTATTTAACAAGAATCAAGTTAGGGTTTGGCTCACAACTTTTGGCTTTCAAAGATGAAAGGAAGTTAACATGTAAGGATAGGACTTTGATAGACTTGCTTCAACCCTTTTTCACTTCATGCAATCTTTCTACCCTTGGTATTCTTGAAAGATGGATGATGAAGGTTTAGGTGACTTGAGTGGATTCAAACTCAAGAGAAATCACCAAGTATATGAGGTTATGGAAGTGTTTTGATTATCTAAAAGAAACTAGGGTTTCAACCTTGAAGAATCACTTGAACCTTGCAAGAAATTGGAAGGAAATGAGCAAAGGATGGAAGGGTTTTGGGGGTTGGAGGTGCACGGCACAAAGAAGGGGGGAGGGGGCTTATATAGGGTCTTGAGGAGGTTAGTTTCATGGACTAGTCAACACTTGGTGAGCAAGTTCTACACATGTAAGGATCCTAGAGCACAAGTAAGGAGATTAAGCCACAAAAGGGGTGACTCCCCCCCCCCCTATGGCGGTTCAACATGGATAAGGGGGGTGAGGTGTGCCTTGGATGATATTATCCAAGTTACTAGATGAGTTTTGACTCCGGGAAATGCCAATCGTAAATGATTAAGCCTCAAAACGTAAAACCGGGTGTCGTAAAATTATGAAACTTTAAAGTATTGTTAGACATGTCCATATGTTCCATAATAAAATATAAAATGAGTGGTAGGTTCCGTTTGGGTGGTAAACCCTGCTAAAAACTGGAAACACGGGTCTAAAACGCGTAATACGTAAAATGTACGAATATTGCGTAAAATTGAGAAAAGTAAAATGTTACTTTTCTAATATGATATAAATGATTTAAAATGACTTATAATGTCTAGACTGGGCTCAGTCTAGTGTCGGTTGGTGTTAAATGTCTTTTAGACATCAAACCGTAAGCCTAAAAATCAAGGAATGACTTATAAAATCAAGGAATGATTTTTGGTCAAAGGAGGAGGGAAAAATTATGTTGACTTTTTCTAATAAGTTTGAAAACTCAAAACGTCTTAGAAACTCGTTTTGTGGTCTAACGGTTAATCGCCCATTCGGTTAAGCGTGCTCATGTGAAAGTAGTACCGACTTGGGTGACCTGCCGGGAAGTCTTTGGTCATGTTTTTCTCAGTCACAATTAATTCTCAAATAAATCATGAGTGTGTCAAACATTTTTCTGATGCGGGGTCACTTAACGCGGTCGAGTTTCGTTGTACGTAGAATTTCTGAATGACGTTTTACCCTAAAACGTGTAATTCCTTAATAACTTTCACGAAAATGATCTGAAGAATGTCAAACATTTAATTTTCCATGGAAATGATTTATCACTCGAGAATATCAAATAAAAATCAACTTTCGGGAAAGTTTCGGGAAAAATGAATAGTAAAAGTGAATAGTGAAATTTTCCGGGAATGGTAATTAACCTGAAATTGCGAATTGTTACACAAACAACATCATGAAGACTTTTAATCCAAAACAATGAACATAATAATAAAATTTGCAGTTAAACTTACAAGTTTTTCTCCCACTGATCTAATCTCATCATCTGGATATAAAAGCCTTGAAAACGTAGGCTGCTGCATATCAACAATAACCACATCAGGATTAGAGCAGAACTAGAACATGTCAAAGCTCACAACATAACAGAACTAGATGAGCATACTGGAATAAAGTTCTTGATTAGATGCTAGAAAACCTTCCTCTGTAAAAAGTATGTGGTTATATATATTGTTGACGGGTGCATCTATTTCTTGACATTTGACAGACACACTATTGCCTTGTCTTTTGTCAGGTGCATCTAGTTTGTTAGGCGCCACTAGTTCAAATATCTGCTGTTTTTGTGGTTTTGAGTCGCTTGATTTGCCACTGATTCAACTATCTGCTTTGGTGGTTTTGAGTCGCTTGACTCACCACTGATTCAACTATCTGCTTTGGTGGTTTTGAGTCGCTTGATGCGCCACTGGTTCAACTATCTGCTTTGGTGGTTTTGAGTCGCTTGATGTGCCACTGGTTCAACTATCTGCGTAAACACGATAGGAATAAAACGCATATCAGATCTTGTAACTTTGTCCCAACCACCCAATTAAAAATAAGGTATAGATTAAACTCTAGGAATGGTTTAAAAAGGTACAAGTAACTTTGTCCCAACCACCCAATTAAAAATGGAAAAGATAAGCTGAAAAAATCAAATAGACCAACGCGACTACTTGATTAGAAACAACTTTATTTTTTGATAATCAGATCTTGGTCTATTTCTGATTTTAGGCTTTCTTACAATTGATTCTGCATCTTTTATTTGTAACTTTTATTCAACCTTCCAAATCTATATACATTTCAGATTATTTTTTTCAAACTAGAAAAAAGTAAAGATTCCAAGGTAGCATTTGCTTTTGGCCAGTTTGGTTATGGTCAATCTAGTTTTTAAATCAGTCCCCGCATAATGGGTGCTTAAAAACATCTAAAAGATGAATTCAAGGATAAAAAACCATTTCAGATGTGAATGCACTTACAAAAATAATAAAAGATAATACCACATAAAAATGGCGGGCTGAGTAACATGTCATGAAAGACATTTCGAGTTGTTTTGCAACCTGATGATGTATTAATAAATTAAGGACTAAGATATGCACCAGATAAAGATGCCTGAATGCATCAGAAGTGTGTAATCAGGTATTCACAAAAAATCTTGTCATTATAAGATAGCAAGGCAGTATATGAACCTTGAGATTGTTTCAAAGCTTCATTGACAGCATCATCAACCCGGTTTAATATCTGCACACATTACATATAGCTTTAGTGAAATCAAAATCAAGGAGCTTGAACCACGTAGCTCAATAACCATGTAAAAGCAAAGTACCAATCAAGAACAGGGCAAAGTTGGAGTGTTCCTCACCAGTAATTAGGATCAACCAAACCGGTGAGCTGAATACCGAGCCGGACTGGACCGACAAACATAGTGAGCTGAATACCAATCTGGACTGGACCGCTAAACATGTCATTGGATCGGGCCTTAGCGGTGGTCTTGGTGCGAGTGTGGTCTTGGTGCGAGCGCTGGCATTGGTGAGGAGAGTGTTGAGGAGATAGAAGAAGACCAGATCTAGATTTTGTGGATATTAATTGGGAACGAGTATTGAAAAACATGGGCGGGTCAATGAAATATTTGGGTGGAGGGAAATTTAAATTTGGGGAAAATTTTGAGCGGGTTGGGGAAAAATTAAAATTTGGGATGGATTATTCAAACTCAAGCCTATCAAATGAAGTGGTAATTATTTAATGAGTTGACCTCAACCTTATAAAAGTTCGACTCGAGTTATTGTTGAGTTTTCGAGCTTGTAAGTGATATAGCATATGTTTATATATATATATATATATATATATATATATATATATATATATATATATATATATATATATATATATATATATATATATATATTCTATGTAAGTGTAACACCCCCAAAATTTGATACAGCGGAAGACTCAACAAGCTTTCGAGGTGCTACGGGGATTGGTATCCATTTAAAGTCATGAAAGAACGAGATAAAGTAAACATAAGAAAAACTCAACCAAAACGGGTTTTAAAGTTTACATTTATCCCAAGAATTATCCAAAGTAAGGCCCAAAAGAAATAAACATAGGTCCACAATAGTTATCAGAGTTTGAGAAAAATAGATCCATAACCGGTGCCATTGCCAAGCCTCCAATCCCAAGCATCCATAGAGCATCACTTAATTACCTGAGAAAACGTGCTAAAAGTCAGCTTTCGCTGGTGAGATCATAGGTTTAAATTCATAATTCAATATAGTGGACATATACGCAAAACGCTTGCTAACTAGACTAGGCCTCAATCATCCAACTAAAATAATCCAACCAAATCAAATCAACCCTATAGGTGCACGCTATAGCCCAAATCAATCCAATCAATGGCTTACCTAGCTCAAGTCTAGGCCTCGCTCTATAACCAATCCAAATCAATCAATATGCATTCGCAAGGATGCGACATGCCCAACATTCGTAAGGATACGACATGTTATTGCATTCGTAAGGATACGACATGCGCTGCATTCGTAAGGATACGACATGCTCTACACTACCTAGTTCTATAAGCATAGCAAGTTTTAAAATAAATAAAGCGATAATAGTCCACATAAAACATTTGCACGTTTCTCACCCCGAGAATTGAAAACAAAGTTCAAGAGTAAAAGTGGGGCTATGACTCACCTCAAGTCCAGAAAATCCTCAAAAGAAATCGATAGAAGAAAGACGTAAGCAAACTCAAGCAACTCACGTAACGGCAACTACAGACTCGGCACTTCCTAACAATATCAAACTCATTCAGAAATCATTTCCTCGAAAATCAAATATTCCCATTCCCGAACGTATTCCGTTTTACTTTCCAAAAATATCCATTTCTCGAATTAACTTCATATTAATTTTAAATTCGACGTTTGGTATCCATATGGGTGAAGGATCGACACAACTCAAACCAAAAAGCCACAACAAACAAAATAATAAACCATCTATAGGTCTAATATTAGCCCAACATATTATTTAAATAAATCATCGAAGCTTATCAAATCCGTCGATTTGGTAATCTCCCATATTTATTTACGTAATATATCGTTCCAAAATTATACCCAACCTAAAGCACATAGCACAAAGAATTCTATTTGGTATATATCGTAGTCAAATAAACTCCCTATATATATCGTCGAATCGGCCAAATTCCACGAGATACATAGTAATTTATTACCCTAAAACATATACCACATCCTATGGGCGTCGCGGGATACAATGCCCATTAATATACTCATTTTATATAAACAAATAACTCAATCTAATCCGTCGATTAAATAAGTCATTTGCTATAGAAAATATTTATATTAATCGTCACATATCCGTGACAACACAAAAGTCACAATATAAAGCCCACTTGGACTTTAAATAACCACACTCGTATAACTCGATAAGTTTCTAAATTTATAAAAATCGTTATATTTTTATTTATTACTCACCCGACTTATTAGTTTTTGTTGGTCCCTTATACTTGGTTAACTATAACTACAAAGCTAAAGTAACCAAGTTCTATGACATTAAACAAAGATGTGTAAAATGATTAACAATAAAGTAACGTAAATATAAGAGACAATATTTTCCAACGTTTAATTCTTTATTAGAAGTTAATCAAAAAGAATCGTACCCAAGTGTTTGCGGAATAACACTTGGGATTGAAAACGACAAGTATGGTATTGACTCCTCACTAAACTCAATCTATGTTGAGTGACAACTTTCAGGACCCACTGAGCTATCTCAGGGGTGTGTTGTTCTTTGGAGGAGTAAAAGTGGTTTGTGAATGCTTTGCATTAATTGCACAAACTTGTCAACTTTTACTCCTCTCTTATGCTACCTATTTATACACAAATGTGAACAACTCTATTATACAATGGACCTAAGTGTTCCTTAACAATATCTTGAAAGATATTATTCTTCTGGCAAGGAACCTTCATTGAGTTAAGTCCAAAAGGCACTTTCTGATGACAGACTGGTTTTAACCATTTTGGGAAAGTTTTACATTAAAGTGATAAAGCACTTTAATAATGCAGCTCAGACTTTCCCGCCCAGTCTCGCCAAAACTTCAGGCTTTAGGTCATCAGTCATTAGTACCATGGTAGTTGTTGAGGAGTCTTGGGGTTCAGTGAGTTATTGTCATCCTCACTGAACCCATCACCTTCTTCTTGGCTTAGATCACACTTCAGTGAGTTCCGCCTCACTGAATGGAGAACTTTTCTTCTTAGGCTCGGTCTTAGCACCCTGAAGGTGACTCACTGAGTTACTGTTCACTCAGTGACTTGCTTACACTTAGGGAAGTTAGAGAAAGATTGGGGAATTCAGTGACCCAACAATCTCCCCCTATTTGAACATACAAATAGCCTAAGTGTTTCTTGATTCAGCATGAGTTGTCAGGGTTCTTCATCTCTTGCTGAATGTTTGTTGTAATTGAAGTAGGACATAACTCTTTAAACAAAACATCTGTTTATTCAGAATTATTACAATTCCTACAAATTACAAACAAAAAAAAGATAGTTGTTGCAGATCAGATGTTCAGATGATAGCCAAGTGCCTCAAGCTTAGCTTTCTTTGATCTCAGCAGGTGTCTCTCAGGATTTAATCATAGCCTTAAGGTCCTGACAGAACCTTTGGTTTTCAGCACACCTTATAGGAGAAGCTAACATCAGGTATACTAACATTGCCTCGACCCCTGCCCTGTCCATATCAGACCATCTTTGGAACCCAGGGTTTCCATACTCATCCATAAAGCATAGACCTCTTTCAGGGTGTTCAAGCACAACGTTGTTCACGAAGGTGATTCCTTCAGGAACGGACCTATCACAATCCAATCCTGGGACCTTGATCTCAGGCTCGGATTCAATGTGCTTCCTCTTTCTCCTTGTGGCTTTTGATGAAGCAGTTCCAGTTGTTGAAGCAGGAATAAGGGAGGGAATGTTGAGGGCTTCAGGCATTGCACTCAGTCTGTCATATCTTTCTTTCAGTGACTTGAGAAGGTTAGGTACCACGACATTGTTTTTCTTGGCAATGATGGGACGGAGCTCATCAAGTTGAGTAATCCCAAAGTCAGCAAATCTGAATGGGTTATGAATATCAATAATTCTTTTATCAGCCCCCCTGAAGACCGTGACCATTGCGGGTTTGGTGTTTCTGTGGATTTGAATGTCAGTGATGGTTTCAGGTTTCAGCCTTTCCTTCATCACCCAATGATACCTTTCGATCCTGTTCTTCCTTATTTGAGCGTCCTTCCTGAGCTTGTTTTCCCTTTCCCTCTTAAGAGCATTCATTTCTTCTTCCTAAGCCTTTTTAAAGGCTACACCAGCTTGCTCATATGCTAATGCTTCAGTATCTAAACCAATCTTTTCAGCTTCCTCTTGAACAACCTGTATTAGTTCAGGCTTGCTCATTCTCTTTTCTTCAGCTACCTTTGCCATGTACTCAACTCTTTCCATATGAGCTTGTATTTGGTCATTGGTAAGTTGATATACTTTTCCATTGATTTCATATGAAACCCTGATGGGTTCATCAGGATCTGTTCTGACAATTGTGGAAGCAGGTTCGAGCACTATTTCAGGTTCAGAGGTGGTGGCAATCATTTTTCCTCTGTCCTGTATGAGAGTAGAGGAGGCTGGTTCTTCTTGTGGAGGAACTTCGGTGATTGGTGTGGCTTCAGTGACATGCTCCCCCTCAGTGTGAGAGGGCTGTCCAGCTTCTTGTTCATCAGTAATAGGGGTTTCAGGAACATTCTCCCCCTCAACAATTGCCGGAGCTGCAGTGATGGCAAGTGTTGGAGTTACTGAAGAAGAAGTAGAGGTACCCTTGAAGACTTGAAACATTTCCATCATCATTGACTTGATCTCCGCAGTATCCTGATGGATGATAGATACCTTGGAGTCAAGTACAGCCTGAGAGCTTTCAAGGGCAGTCATTCTGGATCCCATTGTCCATGCCAGAGAAGTGGACTTCAGGGATTGAGCTGTCACTGATGCTTCCAACTGAGTGAAGGAAGATTTGAGAGATTCCACCGTGGAGCTGAGATTCTAAACATTGGAACCCTTTATTAAGTCAAGTAACTCAGTGAGAGACACCGTGTTTACCTGGTATGTCTCAGATGCCTGAAGTAGTTTCTTGTTGAGCCCAGGATCATCCTTGACTGATTCTTGAACCGACTTAACCCCATTAGTCAGCTCTTTAAGGGATTCCAAAAATGAGTTGATGTGAGAAGCCATTTGTGTCAGGGAGTAGGTGACATTAGAATTTTGCTCCCTGACCTCATCGTTGTATTCTTCAACAGCATCTTTGAGGAGGTGATAGTGGACTGCTTGCTCAGTATGCATGTCAAACACCTCTTCAGTGACCCCCCTGTACAAAACATTGGTCATTTTCTTGATGAATTTTGTGAAGGCTTTTTCAGTGAGAGGAGCTTGATCGTCTCCTGAGGTTTCCGGCTCGGAATGTGTTTCAGCTTCTGCATGGTTAGAGGCTGAAGGAGACTGATTGACAGGTTCAGGGACTGTCTCCTTAACTTCCATATCATCTCCGGCCGTGAAGACTTCCTCATCAGTATTGTATTCATCATCTGAAAATAAGACAGCCTGAGCATCTGCCAGGGAGGTTATCTGCAACTGGAGGTTATCCGGCTCCTCTTCATAAGAAGATTTGCCTTCGTTTTGGCCAGGTCCTGACCCCTCAAATCCGGTAGGTTGGGTTTTACCTACCTGGTCTTCAAGGCCAGTTCCCAAGTAATGCGCACCTCCGGGAGTGGTTATGGGTTCCATATCAGCGGGTGGTTTATATCCCTGTGAATCTTTGTCCCCCATGACCCCTTCAGACACTGGTGGGTATTTCTCAGTGTCATCCTGAGGAGTCGTGAATGTTATGTCCCTATCAGCGGGTTGTTTGTTTCCCTCTGAGTCTTTGGGATGAGTTTTGTGCCCTCGGACAAAAGCGTTGCTTTGCGAATGTCCTCATCAGGCACATGAGTGGTTATGTCCCCCTTTCCAACAGGCTTGTTCTGGCCTGTCGAAGGTTTAGGAACGTAAACTCCCTGATGCTTGGGTTGTGATTGACCCGAGCGTTTAGTGGGATGTGATTGTTTGTGGACCCCCTTCTCAGTGGAGTAGTGCTGCACCACCGAGGATTTAGGATCCCTTACTCCCTGAGACTCTGGTTGTGATTTGCCATAGCCTTTAGCAGGATGTGAAGGTTTGGTTAGTTCCGGCTCCACTGTCTTGTTTATAACAGTAGAGTCTTTGGGAACGGGTATGCCCGAGGACACTGAGTGTGATGTCTCAGTGCCCTCCGTTGGCTTTTGTTGCAGGCCTAGTGACTGGGTTATTATTCTCATGGTGTCAGCAGTCAAGGGCGGTTGTGGTTGCCCCCTTATGGTAGGCTTGGGAACAGAGGTCTCAGTGTCGAGTGACTTGGGTTGAGCCACCTTCCTGGACCCCTGTCCCTTCTTCCTCTTTACCTTCTTGGAGGGAGAGGGGACTGGTGAAACTTTATTGTCACCCTGGATAGCAGAGCGCATATACATTGTCAGGGTGACAGGTGTAACCTCAAGAGGGTCACGAGAGTAATTTTCCTTGTGTAGGACATCAGGCTCAAAACCTGCTATGTCAGGCTTAACATACTCAGACCCAAGCAAGTCTTGTAGGGCACAGGAAACGAATCTAGGGTATGACATGTGTTTTTGCCTAGACTTCCCCCCTAACTTTGCTATGAGGTCCCTGAAGATGATTTCTCCAAGGTCAATCATTTTACCCTCAATGAGACAGAACACTATCATTGCCTGAGTAGTGTTCAATTGCTCAGTAGAGGATTTATTTCCCCAGAGAACCTGAATGACAAAAGTCATTAGAATCCTCCAGGGAGCTGGGAACCAGGTCTTTGTTATAGGAGCTTTGGATAAGAGGGACCCTGGTGTCACCTCAGGGTGATTTTTGTCATAGGGTCCCAGTTCCAGTAAGACCTCCTTCACCTCTTTCTCAGAGGGTTGGGTAGTGAATGTCGTGGTGTAGTCAAGGCCTATGACTTTGACAAAAGTTTTATAGTCAAGAGTTAGGGACTTGGTTCCATTCTTGACTGTAAACTTTATTTTGGCCTCTTTTGGCACATCAGGGTTTTCAACCACCGTTGTGCACCAAAATTCCCTCAAATAGTCATGATAGATGACTGAGGGGGTTTTTGTGAATGAGGTGGTCAGAAACCAATTCTGAAGGAACTTCACCACCTCCCTGTATTCAGGGTACCTTTCAGGGAAGGCAAAGTTCCCTACCACATTGTTCTTGGTAAGGTCTACGCTTTCCATTTGGAAATCCACATTGGGTGCGTATTTTATGACCTTAGAAGAAGCCATTTTGGGTTAGATAAAAAGCCTGGTTTTTTTTTAAAAATAGGTATCAGTGAGGGAAACACACGCAGTTTTGAAAACGATTTGCAAGAGTTTTGTTATGATTTTAAAAGCGTGTGTGTGTTCCTTTTTTGTGTGGAGGTATTTATAGGGTGGGAATTAGGGTAGTGATGTTGCGGATACCAAAGGTTTAATTTATATAACCGAAACGGCATTATAATGTTGGTTTGATATCCGCATTAAATATCACGATTCCCATTACCCTATTTTCTCTCACATCGTGGGTGAACAGTTGTGCGGCTCTACAAATAATGCACTTTTGCAGAGTAAAAATCATCACAACTTTTGTGTGTGAGGGAGCATTTAATGCTCAGTGGTGTTTGGTGTGAGAGATGTGGGGGCCCAAGGAGTGGATGCCTGTTGTGTAAGTGACATATATTCCTATATTTAATAGGATTCAGTTACCTACCTGGGACATTAACTAACTAAGTATTTAGAGCATTTAGTTAGGGTATTCAATGCCATTTTTCATCCTGAGCCCCCTGAATGAATTTTCATTCAAAAAAAAACTTTCAGGAAGAGTGTGATCAGGGACCTAGAGAATTTACATCAGGTTGGAACACATTTGATCAGTTTCCTGATTCTACGTCCAACATGCCCAGTTTAGCTTTCAATCTTGTGAAAGTGGGTTCATCCAAAGGTTTAGTGAAGATATCAGCTAGCTGATATTCAGTGGGGATGAAATGTAGTTCAATTTCTCCATTAGAAATGTGGTCCCTGATGAAGTGGTATCTGATGTCAATGTGTTTGGTTCTTTGATGAAGCATTGGATTGTTTGAGATGGCTATGGCACTTGTATTATCACAAAAGATAGGTACCATCTTATACTGAATGCCATAGTCACTCAGTTGGCTCTTCATCCATAGTACATTTGCACAACATCCTGCAGCATCCATATATTCAGCTTCAACTGAGGACATGGCCACTGACTGTTGTTTCTTTGTACTCCAACACACAAGTTTACCACCAAGAAATTGGCAGGATCCTGAAGTACTTTTCTTATCCATGTTACATCCTGCATAGTCAGAGTCAGTGTACCCTTTGAGATCAAATCCTGAACATTTTGGGTAATACAAACCAAGGTTTGGAGTACCCTTCAGGTACCAGATGATTCTCTTGACAGCAGTGAGATGTGATTCTTTAGGGTCAGCCTGGTATCTTGCACACAGGCAGACTGAGAATTGGATATCAGGCCTTGAGGCAAGTAAGTACATCAGGGAGCCAATATTCCTTTGTATTGGGTTTGATTCACTAATTTTCCAGTGAGATCAGGGCCAAGGTTGTTTGGAGGAACCATAGGAGTTTTTACTGAAGAGCAGTCAGTGAGCTCATACTTCTTCAGTAGGTTCCTGAGGTATTTCTCTTGGCAAATGGATATTCCTTTTTCAGTTTGTTTAATTTGGAGTCCAAGAAAGTATATGAGTTCACCCATCATGCTCATTTCAAACTTTGCGGTCATCAGTTTCTCAAACTGTTTGCAAAGTTTGTAACTTGTTGAACCAAAGATGATGTCATCAACATATACTTGAACAAGAATGACATCATCCTTTGTCCTGTAGATGAACAGTGTGTTGTCAATTCTTCCTCTGATAAACTTGTTTTGGATCAGGAAGGCTAAAAGAGTTTCATACCATGCCCTGGGTGCTTGTTTCAGTCCATAAAGGGCTTTGTTAAGCTTGTAGACATGGTTGGGGTAATCACTACTTTCGAAACCAGGAGGCTGTTGCACATAAACATCTTCTTTGATGTTACCATTCAGGAATGCACTTTTAACATCCATTTGGTAAACTTTGAAGTTCATGTAAGTTGCATAGGCAAGGAAGATCCTGATGGCTTCCATTCTAGCAACAGGTGCAAAGGTTTCCTCATAGTCTATACCTTCCTGTTGATTATATCCTTTGGCAACCAGTCTTGCTTTGTTTTTGATGACTGTGCCATTCTCATCAGTCTTGTTCTTAAAGACCCATTTCATACCAATGATTAAAACACCCTGGGGGCATTCAACAAGGGTCATGACATCATTTCTGTCAAATTGTTCCAATTCATCTCTCATGGCCTGAACACAACTTTCATAAGTCAGGGCTTCTTTAACATTTTTAGGCTCAATCTCTGAGAGATAGTCAGCATAAAGACATATATTGGCAGTGGCAGCCTTGAGTTTAGCAGCCTTGCTTCTTGTGAGCATGCCTTCAGTGGGTTCACCAATGATGTTCACAAGCTCAATGATTTTGGATCTAGTCCAGCTATCCTGAGGTTTGGGATAAGTATTTGAGCTTGAAGGAGCCTGATTAGGTTCAGACTCAGGAACATGAGGTAACTCATCATTATGTGCTTCAGTGACAACTGTAGGAACAATTTGTTCTGAGGGTTCCTGAACAATTTGTTCAGTGGTGTCAATCTCATTTGAGACAGGCTGAGTTTCGATGAACTCACTGATAGGTGGTTGGGGAAGGTTGTGAGGGATGATGTAATAGGAGACGTCAGCATCAGCTTGGTATTAGGTTGAGGGATTGTTCTCAGGATGATACTCATCAGGAGGATACCTTGATAAGTCATCAATACCAATTTCATCTACTGAGGAATTTGAGAACCTGATGGATTCAGTGCTCTCATCAACAGTAATGTGATAAGTTTCCTCAGTTTGTTGTCTCCTTGTGTTGAACACCCTGAAGGCTTTAGAAACCAAGGAATATCCTAGGAAGTATCCATCATCAGCTTTGGCATCAAATTTACCCAAGTGATCCTTGTGATTATGTATAAACATAGGACACCCAAATACATGAAAGTAGCTGATGTCAGGAATCCTTCCTTTGAATATCTCATAAGGAGTCTTGTTATGCCTTTTCACAATGATTGACCTATTTTGAGTGTAGCAGGCTGTTTTAACTGCCTCAGTCCAAAAATGTTTTGAGAGGACTGAGCCATTTAACATTGTTCTTGCTGCCTCAATGAGTGTTCTATTTCTCCTTTCAGCTACTCCATTTTGTTCAGGAGTATAGGGAGAAGTGAAATTTTGAGAAATTCCTTTCTCATCACAAAAACACTCAAGGTCTTGGTTTTTGAATTCAGTGCCATTGTCAGTCCTGATCTGTTTAATTTTGACATCATTTTGATTTTCAATGTTCCTGACAAATGACATGATGGTATCAGCTGCCTGACTCTTCTTGGTCAGGAAGTAGACCCAAGTGTATCTTGAGTATTCATCCACAATGACCAGAGTATACTTCTCATGGTGAATGGACATTGGACTGACAGGTCCAAAAAGGTCCATATGAAGAAGATGTAGGCAGCTTTTGATGGAAAAGGTTTGTTTGGTTTTGAATGATGACCTGTGGTGTTTTCCTTTTTCACAAGCAGAACAAGGTTTGTCTTTGGTATACACCAGGGATGGAAGGCCCAGAACTTTGTTCTATTTGGCCAGGTTGTTGATGCTCTTGAAGTTCAGATGAGAGAGTCTCCTATGCCATAGCCAGTTGATTGTCTCACTTGCCTTTGAGAATAGACAAGTCCCATTCTGAGTCAGGGATGACATGTCAAGGACATATACATCATCCCTCCTAGGGGCAATCAACACAACTTCATTATTGGCATTAAAGATGGTCCCTCTCTTGTCATCAAACTGAACTATGTATTTGGCATCACATAGTTGGGAAACACTTATCAGGTTATACTTGAGACCATTAACATAAGTTATTCTTGTAAAAACTATACCATTATAGTTTACTGAACCATAACCTTCAGTGGGAGCTGATGAGTTATCACCAAATACTACTTTGGGTCCTGGTTCTTCCACATATTTGTGCAGAAAGCTTTTCACACCAGTCATACTTCTGGAGCATCCACTGTCTAGATGCCAAGTAGGATCCTTGATGTGTTTCTGCACAAACAGTAAACTGGGTTAGTTTTTCTTATTGACCCACTTTCTAGTGGGCTTGGTCCTCAGGGACTTTTTGAACTCAGTTAGTGAATCATGGTCTGAAGTTGTGTGACCTGAGCTTCCACATGTTTTACATTTTGTGGAGGTTGATGCCTCAGGTGACTGAGAAGTGTCGGTTTGGTTTTTCCTTCTGGACTGAATCACTTTGTCATGTCCCCTGGTTTCATGGGAGGGATCTCCACAGATGTCACAGCAATCTTTCATCATACAATCATCAGGAAGATGATCATTGAAACCACAATGAGGACATGGTGAGAAAGGCTTGGCCTTCAGTCTTTGTTTGGAAGGTGTGGCATACTGATAGCCTTGGTTTTTGTAAAGACCTTTTGCTTTTGAAGAAGCAGTGTGAGAGATGTGATCACAAGTTCTGTGGTCCTCTTGTTTGCATATCATACAAAACAGGACTCTATAGCATTTATCAGTGCTGTGATTTGGATAATTGCACAGCTCACTTCTCCCTGAGGGTTTGGGTGTGGTCTTTGGTTTGGAAGAACCTGAGGATACTGAAGGCTTTGTAGATTTTGAGTCAGAGTTTTTCTCAGTAGACTCAATTTTCTCACTCAGCATCCTGACAAGTTCAGCAAGCTGATCAACCTTTGAATCAGTGCTTTCAAGCTTCACTTCAGTAGTTACTGAAGGTTTTTGGTGTTCAGTGGGTGCAGGAGTAGGTCTTTTCAGAATAGTCCTTCCTAACCCTGATTTCTCTTTAGGAGAATGTGGTTGATAGACTAATGGTGCAAGGTCAGAATTGGGTTCCGCTCCCTGAAGTTGTTTCAGTGGAGGGAGTGATGAATCAGACTTAGACTCAGTGATGGACTCAGTAGGACTAAGTTCATCAGTGACTCCTAGCAGCTCCTTAATAGCCTGACTTTCAGGCTCCAGGATTCTTCCAGTATTAAAATTTGGCATTTTACTGTCAGGATTGTTTCTTTCAATCCAATCACTGGGTTTGGGAGCAAGTTCTTTGCTAGAGAGTATGTTGGTTAATATAAAAGTTGTAGAATGGCTACTCTCCCCAGAAACTTCAGTGAGTTGATCATCACCCAGACCTGCCTTTTTGGGGCTGGGTGTGAGACTCAGTGTTTCATAAAGTTTGGGGTTTTTCTGAGTCCATTTCCAAATAATTTCCTTTTCTTTCTTAAGTTCTTCCTGAAGAGCTTGATTTTGTTTTACAAGTTCAGAGTTTTGAATTTGAAGTGTAACACTTTCAAGCTTGGCTTGTTTTAAAGCAAGTAATTCATCTCTACAATGATTTAATTCAAAACTCAGTTTGTTAAATTTTGAAAACAAATTAAGTCTTTGCTCTTCAACATACTTAAGATCAACATTAATATAATCTAAGTAAGATTTCCAATCATCATTATCATCCATAGAAAGTAAAAGATTTACCTTCCTCATAGTGATGTTAACCCATTCACCATTTCTTGCATGACTTTTCCCCACAGCAAGCTTGTTGTCATCTGATAGAGCCATTAGGGAACTGATGTGAACTTCATCATCATCAGAGGACACTTCAACCTCATCCCAGTCATAAGTTTCAGCAACAAGCCCTTTGTTCTTGGCTTGAGAAGGCTTTGGAGCCTGAGGAGGCTGAGAGACTGTTGAGGATGATTCAAGAAGGGCAAGTTTAGCTTTTGCCTTTCTATACTTGGCTTCAAAGTCAATTTGAGGAACTTTTTCAAATCTCTGACTAGACTGAAGCATCTTTGGTTGAAATTTGCTGGGGCCTGAAAAAGAGTTATTTCCTGAAAATTTGAAGGATGGTTCTGAGGTGGTTTTTGAAAAACAATCTTTAGCAAAATGTCCCATTTTACCACATTTGAAACATTCAGTATTATCATTTGCTTTTGAAGGGAATTTGTTTTTCTTGAAAAATCTTTTTGAATTAGCAAGGAGTGCTCTTTCATGAAATTCAATTTGAAGATCATTCAGGTACTCCTCACTGGTTCTTTGGTCAACCTCAT
Source organism: Artemisia argyi (assembly GCA_030686995.1). NCBI lineage: Eukaryota > Viridiplantae > Streptophyta > Magnoliopsida > Asterales > Asteraceae > Artemisia > Artemisia argyi. The sequence goes on along the minus strand of CM060709.1, from coordinate 42,610,859 downwards.
CATCAGAACCATCCTGAAAATCCTGCACAACACCTTTAGAATAGAAAGCAGTTGATATGGGTGAAATTGTCAAGGCCTTTTTGGTCTCCTGAGCTTTACCAGGGTATCTCCTGGTGATAAGATTGTCCTCATAGATAAACTTCCCATAGATGGCAGGGAGCTCAAGGTTCTGAATGTGGTTTGCATTTCTCAATCCCTGAGAGAAGTTTAACCACTTCTCAGGGAGACTGTTGACAAAACCAACATTGATCTCATGTTTTGACAGTATAACACCATCATTGGTCAGCTCATTCAGGAGGGTCTTATACCGAGTATAAGTCTTAGAGAGACTTTCAGAATCCTTGGCCCTGAAGGTATTGAATTCAAGCTTCAGGTCCATGATTCTATTCTCTTTGGTATCAGAAGGCCCTTCATAGCTATGAACCAGGTCAGTCCATGTCTGCTGGGCAGTGGGATAGTTGATCACTGATTCCATTATATCATCAGGAATGCATGATATAATGATGCTTTTCAGGCGCTGGTCTTGATTGACCACCCTCCTTTCATCTGGGGTCCACTGAGCTTCAGGTTTAATTAAACCTTGGGCAGTTGTTGGGACATATGGACCATCATTAATCAACTTAATGTAATATGGTTCCATCCCAGTTAAGTAGCAAAGCATTCGCTTTTTCCACTTATTAAATTTGCCAACTTCTAGTCGAGGGGCAGTTGCTGAATAACTTCCACCCTTTTTGTCGACAAGTTGGGGAACATCTATGTCAGTCATAGTGGGATCTTGATTTTAAAAAACTTGAGCACTCTTAATGTTTTGAAAACAGGTTTAAGTTTTACAAATCAGAGGCTCTGATACCACTTGTTGGTCCCTTTTACTTGGTTAACTATAACTACAAAGCTAAAGTAACCAAGTTCTATGACATTAAACAAAGATGTGTAAAATGATTAACAATAAAGTAACGTAAATATAAGAGACAATATTTTCCAACGTTTAATTCTTTATTAGAAGTTAATCAAAAAGAATCATACCCAAGTGTTTGCGGAATAACACTTGGGATTGAAAACGACAAGTATGGTATTGACTCCTCACTAAACTCAATCTATGTTGAGTGACAACTTTCAGGACCCACTGAGCTATCTCAGGGGTGTGTTGTTCTTTGGAGGAGTAAAAGTGGTTTGTGAATGCTTTGCATTAATTGCACAAACTTGTCAACTTTTACTCCTCTCTTATGCTACCTATTTATACACAAATGTGAACAACTCTATTATACAATGGACCTAAGTGTTCCTTAACAATATCTTGAAAGATATTATTCTTCTGGCAAGGAACCTTCATTGAGTTAAGTCCAAAAGGCACTTTCTGATGACAGACTGGTTTTAACCATTTTGGGAAAGTTTGACATTAAAGTGATAAAACACTTTAATAATGCAGCTCAGACTTTCCCGCCCAGTCCCGCCAAAACTTCAGGCTTCAGGTCATCAGTCATTAGTACCATGGTAGTTGTTGAGGAGTCTTGGGGTTCAGTGAGTTATTGTCATCCTCACTGAACCCATCACCTTCTTCTTGGCTTAGATCACACTTCACTGAGTTCCGCCTCACTGAATGAAGAACCTTTCTTCTTAGTCTCGGTCTTAGCACCCTGAAGGTGACTCACTGAGTTACTGTTCACTCAGTGACTTGCTTACACTTAGGGAATTTTACGTTCAAATCCTTGTTAGAGAAAGATTGGGGAATTCAGTGACCCAACAGTTTTTGCCGTTATTTATAGTTATTATTTATAACAATATTCCGACATTTATTACACTATTTGCATAGTATAATAACTATCGTTATATTATTATACGTTTACTCGTGATCGTTTTATTATTAATATACGCATTTATATATATATATATATATATATATATATATATATATATATATATATATATATATATATATATATATATATATATATATACGTTCATCACGTCTATATACGTATATAAACGATTATATTCTCAATAATATTATTACGAGTATTATTTTTAGGGCCAATTACTTAAAGAGACCAAGAAATATTTTTTTCCCGCTATATAGACCAAATCCACCTTTTGGAAAAAAAATTCCAAATCCAGACCACGACCTTCCTTTCCTTAGCTCAACTCCATTAAGATCATGACATGTGTCCCATCTTAACATCTTTTTACCAAGTATTATCCTGCCCGTACGGCAGACCTCATAACACACTCCCTCGACTTATATTTTCCCTCGACTCACACTATTTTTTCCCTCCACTTATTTTTCCCCTCGACTTAGTTAACACACGCCTCTCTATAAATCTATAATCCATCAGTATCGTATAGCACATCTATTTTTTTTCTACCATCTTCTTCTTCTCCACCATATTCTTAGCCCTAATAACTCTATGAACTTTCAGTCCTACTTAATCATCAGCCTTTGATAAACCAAATTCAATTGATTGAATGGATATTCGTAAGAGAGGATTCCCTTTTACTAAACCCAATGGAGCTGCTAATAAATTCAAGTCAGGTTAGTTATTATTATTTCCTTCTCAATTACACTTGTTTATTGGTAACGAGTATGACCCGTTTGAGTTTTTGCAGAGCTACTTGACCGATTTGAGGGCAGGGGGTGCTAATACTGTCACAACTCACCATTTCAGGTCATTTCCCGAACTTTGGGAAAACACTATTCATCAAACACAATTCATCAAAATACTATTCATCAGTTTACTATTCATCATTTTTTGTGTCAGTTTGACATTCCGAGAAGCATTCAGAAATTTTACTATTCATTGAACACTATTCATTTCCAGAAAAGATTTCATCATTCACGTGCATTACACATTTCATCGTAAATTTAGTTTACGGGTATTCAAATTCGCGTAACCGTATTGGTTCAGGTGCGAATTCATGCATTATCAGTAATGACATTTCATACGGACTGGAGATAGTCTGCATATCATCAGTAGATCATTTACATGTTATACCACTCTTAGGATTTTCAAATTTATATATTTGATACATTTAACGTTTTCCTTATAATTATTTATAAATAAACGTTAACACACGGTTTATACGCGACGAATATATCTAAATATTCCCACAATGGTCCTGACATATTTTTATATCCATTATAACATCATAAAAGTTATTACATTCATTTACCCAGTATTTTGGAAATTTATTTTATTTATAACGTAAGCTTATGAATATTACGACTGTTTTCGTGAAAACTAAACAATAATCACCCGAACACTCAGTAATTGTACCCAACATATTTTTAACATTTTCATGACTTTATTAAGTCCCGGTTAACTTCCTTAATATTTATTTCTAGCAAACCCGGTACCCGATTATAACTAAACTAACTAAATCTCTACACTAATACTACACTAGGAATTAATTAACAACTCAAATCACAATTTGCTTCTTTCTTTTTTATACAAAAACCACACCATAACCACATGACTAGTTTTCTTAACCTCTAGTATTAATGTACCCTTATTATACATTATACTTATACCAAAATATCTACAAACACAAATCACAAAACACTTATCTTTTTTTTAGATCAAAAACTCAACTTCTCATCTCTTTCTCTTCACCATATCCACGACCCATAACCAAAATCCATGATCAAGTGAAGGTTTTTCAAAGTACAAAGCATCAAAGTTGTTCATTTCATCATTCTAATCAAGAATCATACCTCAAAAACACAAGTAATCCAAGGTTTCTAATCATCTCATCACCTATTATTTCAAAGTGAGTATTCAAAATTATTTTCATGTTTTCATCTAATTAACATATGTATCTTATGATATTCATGCTTAATTTCATGCACAAACTAGCTATACCACTTTATTTTTGAAGACTTTTTGATCATACAAACCCTAGAATTGGTTTTAGGTGTTCTTTTGTTAAATTAACTTGTTTACTAGTCATTAGGAACCCATGGCACCCTAAGAAGGTGTATGGTAGGATTAGTATAGCTTTGTGAAGTTTACAAGAGATTTGGTTGAAGTAGAAACTAGTTTTGGACATGAAAAAAATGGATTTGTAACAAGTTTATAAACATGCTGTCCCATTTTGTAAAATTCTGGAAAATCAGTAAATACAAAGTAAACTTTGGCAAAAATTTTAGAAAATACTTTCAAAAACGAATCCGTAAGCGAAAGAACGGATTAAAAAGAGTTTATAACGAAGAAGTTATGATTTTTGCAAGTTTATTGACGAAAACTATTTTCCGGAAAAATACATGCTGTTGGACGTTTTTCGTCGGACAAAAAGATGCTTTAGACGTAACTCGGAGGAGCCAAGCTTTCCAAAATATATTACTACATACTAAGACGTAACCGTGGATATAAAGAACAAGTAAAACGGGCTTATAACGACAAAGATATTCACGTTTCCATATCGGCAAAAATCCTCTATAATTGGCAGCTTTTAGAAATAATAATAACACTACGTACTAAATTCTAGATTTTCTAGAAATATTAACCAAGTACCTAAATTCATAACTAATGACGTATTAGTGAACACAAGTATATTTTCATCACCACAAGGCGTTATTTCAAGGATTTCAAACCGAGGATTTCAACACAAACATTGGTACATACGATATATATATATAAGTATATATATTACAACTAGTTTATTTTTCTAATAGCCATATTTTCCTAAGTCTTGGAATATATACTTTTGATAACAACAAGTATTTTCAAAGAGTAGAGTGGTATAGGAAACATGTGCATGGACATTCATAACATCATTTGGTGATCTAAAGTAGATCGTTCATCATTCATATTAGGTTGTGGCTAGTGTGCGCGCCTTGTTATTTTCAGCTCATTACTTGTTCATGGTACCATCATATTAGTTTGCGGCAGCAAATTGTTCATGGTTGTTCATTTCACATCATCACAGTATCATCAGCTAGAGGTGAGTTTCATAGCCCCGTTTTCAATTCAACATTTTTGATTGTTTTCAAATCCCACGGGGGGGAATACATTGCATCAATCATTTTAGTACGAGCCCAAGTATTCAAACATATGTACATTGCTTAAGTTACCTTGCCATGTGATAAGTCCCCTGTAACATCATGAACCGTTAATTTACCGGTAAGCGAGAGTGAGTGGATAGATCTATCGAGGGTGACGCCTCCATCCGTGGTAGTGATTACCAACCGTAAGCGGATGCATTTCATGTCTTTTACATTTGAGTGTTTTGGCAGAACATTCAGGAGGGGCATAGTTTCATCAGTCATAGCTTCGGGGTCATGAGCTTAAGGTCTATTGTACAATTTTCATGAGATTTTTATGTTGCACTTTTACTTGTGGTGGCCGTACATCATTACATTTTACAAACCTATGGAATTCACCAACATTCGTGTTGACGTTTTAGCAATGTATTTCAGGTTATTAAGGTAGCTCATGTGACATGCATTTGGACCTTCATGGAGTCGCGGAGTCGACGCGTCTCATCATTATTTCATGCACTTATGTAAACATTTGATCTAGTATGACTTGTTTTTCATAAACATGCAACACATTTTGGGGACCTCATTTTGTAAACTCTGGATTATTTCAATGATCAAATGCAGTATTTTCCAAACGACACTTTAGGTCGTTCAATGTAACTGTAACTGTGGTGCTATGACAGACACCCCCAGGTATTCCATTCCGCTGCAAGTCAGGTAAATTGGGGGTGTGACAGATTGGCATCAGAGCTAAGGTTATAGCGAACTAGGATGTATCTTGGACCCTAGACTATAACCACATCAGCATAGCATCTCATCATTTCATCATAAGTACATAATCATGATACATGTTGTTTCATACATACCCTGTGCGAGTTATTTATACTCATATCCGTATATGTATATCATTTTATTGACCTGGTTCACAAGTGACATGTCTTCAGATACTCACCCTGACATCCTTTTATCGGATTCTGACATTGAAGATGCCTTGTCATCTTCCACTACCATTATACCACCAGTTGCATTTACACCACCACTAGTACTATTGATTTGCTATAGGAACAGGGTTTTCCTGTCATTCAGCCCGTACATAGAATGCCTTTTGGTAGAGTATTCAGACTTATCTTAATGGACTTATTAGGATGTTTATTGCAAGGAAGATGATATGTTTCTTTCCATCACTAGTAGGGCACTTACTACTCCGGTACTATCACCACCATCAGTTACTTATTACACTATTGGTCGTCCCATAGTGCGTACTTCAGTTTTACCTTTTGGATGTTGCGAGGTAGCGCGAAAGATGATAGTATTCCATTCACTAGTACCATCATTGTCATTTTCCTTTTTCCATTCCCACTTGCCATGAACTAGATAACATCTAGTAGATAATACCAATAACACGGACTCAACAGAAACATCCGCAGATTCTTCAGGAATGGTTCAGAACCTACATTATCTAAGATTTGATAGATGCACAACTTCAGACACCACTTCAGGACTATCTCGACCTTATGATGCCACAAACCTGATTTCACACAGAGGGACACCAGGAAGTCCCTAGACCAGATTTATATCCTCACTAGCTTTTACTATTATCCTAGCCACAGAAGGTGTGGGACATAGTCTAAAGAACTTGTTGTCTTTTGATTGTTGTACAAACAAATATATCAAGTGTGACTCTACTATGTAAGAAATGGTTGTGCTATTTGTGATACCGGTTCACGTAGACCGAAATTTTCATGTATTATATTCATGTGTTGTGAATATGATGACTTTGATTAACTATATCCTCATGGTCACTTATGATTTGATGAAGAGAAATTTAAGCAAACCACTCCAAGCATGATGCAAGCTGCTGTTGGACAAGTCATTACCAAGAACATAGTCACCGCCCTCACTAAGGAACTTACTCATGTGGAATTTATGGGGTGCAATCCTCCCTCCTTTAGCGGAACTAGAAACACAAAGGAATTTCTCAAATGGTTCGAAGACATAGAAACAATATTTCAATGTGGCGACTGTCGTAAGGAATACAAGGTTAAGTTCGCCACATGCACTTTTCAGAATCATGCCCAGGAATGGTGGACCAAACATATTAAGATGGTAGGAGTTAATACTGCCTACTCACACTCTTGGGAGAAACTAAGAAGGATGATGGGTATAACATTTTGTGTAAGAAGTGAATTACGAACAAGGGAACAGGAAACACTAAACTTTATCATGGTAGGAAATGATGTGACGAGTATACTACTCATTTTTATGAATTAACACGACTAGGTTCTGCAATGGATGAACCGGAAAGCAAGAAACTTGAAAAGTACATTGGGGGACTCTCAAATGAAATTCGTATGTTGGTCATCGCATGGGAACCCGATACCATGTCTGAAGCTATCAAAATGGCGATCGAGGCAAAGGAACTCATAGTTCACGCCGAGACATCAGGAAACAATAGTGACAATAAAAGGAAGTGGAACAACAATCTAGGTTGCAATGCTGCTCAACAATCACCCAAAGGACAAGAAATGAATAGAGCCTTTGCTGCAGAACCGCATACAAAGAGAAGGTATATTGGAAAGTTACCTTACTACAACCTGTGTAATCAATATCACCGAGGTCATTGCAGTAAAACGTGTGGAGTGTGCAAGAAGCAGGGTCATCGGACTGAAAATTGTAGGAAACTCACAAATCATAAAATCCCAGGGAGTTGCTTCAAATGTGGAAACTTAGGGCATTTCAAGAATGACTGCCCGGAACTAAGGAACAAGGAAAAATCAGGAACTTGGAATCAAGACTAAATCGCTCGAGGAATAGCATGATCTATTGAAAGAGAACAGTCAGGATATTAGCAACATCAAGGATAACAACAATGCTTCAGCAGGAGGAGCATTGTTTCAATATAAAAACCATAGTTCGAGCCCTTTAGGGTTGTATCTTTCCTTTTGTACTTACCGTTGGTACGATGACATGACCTAGTGGTATTAAGCACTTTCCTATCCAATGTAATATCTATCCTTTGTTACCTAGGTGATAATCATAACCTTCGTTTACTCCATTTTCTATCCCATTTGCTCAGACTTCAATCGTTTCGCAACATTTTAGCATTGTCTCATCAGGGATTAGGTTGATTTTGTTTAAGACGAATTAGTAGACTATTACCATTCGACAAGATTCACCCATGTATCCAATACACCATTCAAGCTATTTTACTATCATATGGGGAAATTGTTTTACAGAAAAATTTCTGAAGTAAGCTATTTTATTTCCATCCTATAAATTGATTTTTCTGTCATTACACCAAGTATTTACTATTATTACGCGAGGCAATTTTTATGTTATTTGAAAGAAAACATCAGGATACTATTTTAATAACAATGCCTTGAACACCATCTAAAACTTTTGAGGAAAGTTATGATATTTTGACAAAAATCTAACATCGCATCATTAGTCCTCAATTGTACATAGCCTGATCACCTATGTAAAATTCAGGAAGGATTATGCCATGAAGGAAATAATTACCTTTTCAAAGGATTGTTAATAACAATCTTCATGTAAAAGTTTTGTAAACAAAGGAACCTTTCCATAAACATCCCTTTTGCCGAACTATCCCTGGATACTTACCCTACCTGTCACTCACTTAGCCATTAAGTTGGATTTTCCCATTGACTTCTCTAAGAGAGACCTTCCATATCAATTACATGCAGGATTCATATATAAAATAGAAGCAACGAAAGGATTACAGAACTACTAAACAGAACTAGAGGTATATAGTGAGAGAATTCATAACTCAATAACAAATCCTAAGATACTGCAAGAACATCCGAATCACCATCTCTGACCTAGTTGTCAAATTCTACCGTTTAAGGGTACTAGCTAGACTGAGCTACATGATTGAACTCAATATAAATGTCCGCAGGACAACACAATAGAAATAAACCAAGCTTCTAATTGAGACTGTAGAGCATTTCATTTAAACATGGCCTCATCCATACATAAACTTTCCTGCAGTAAGTTTTCACAAAGGACAATTGTTTGAATTAAGAATATCGATGTATTTTCCTCTAAGGCCTTATGTCACTAGAAATTTCAGATAACCTCACCTTCATACCAAGCAAGGGATCAAACCAGAACATATCTCCTCATCTACATGGGAAAAACAGAATAGACATTCATCGACACAACATCAAGTGATACCATCGTCTTGTCTATTACAACGATAAACAATTTCAGGACTTAAGTTAGTCTAAATACCTATGCTTGTAGTTATGCCAGATAACCATCAATAGACATTATCCAACCTCAGGAACTAAGTGTTAGACATCGATGCATTTAAGCGAACATTTCCTATTCTACCATTTTATCCATGTTAGTGTTTTCACTTTTAAATAAAGTTGATGCGTTTACATAAATCACATACCTTGTGGAAAAAAAAATGATTTCTGAAATTCCTATTTTGAACAAGTACGATCCTTTTTGGTCAATCGTTAGCAACACTATTGTACAATGAGAAATATACATAGACATCAAACTTTGGTAAGCAGTCTTAATCACAACATGTTTGAAAACAGTTCCTATTTCATAACTACTGGATTTTGAATCATCAAGAAAAATATTACTCACTAAATCATTTGCTCCATTTTCTAAATTCGTTTATTCAGAAAAGGATTCCAACTAAAACTCATAATCGCGAGACAAATTTCCAGAACAAATTTCCCTACAACATCGCTTATGCATTTAGGATTTGTGACTGGACAATAGAGAATATTTGGATTATGTGATGAAGGAATTAGGAGGAACATCACAAATTGATCACGAACTTCAGTAGAGGAGACCAAACCCAATAGACAAAGAAAAACATATGTCTTATCATCTGTTGGAACAAAACACAAGGAATAAAATTGTCACCTATATTCTATCCCTTTCAGTTAACGCCAAGTTCGAAGGACCGAACGTTGTGGAATTAGTCACAAAGGTTTATTGTACCCATTTCAGTTTTTCCTGTTAAGGAAACCGATTCAACTTGGACTTCAGGTAATCATTTCAGGATTTCCTTCAGAAACCCATTTAGATGTGAACATCACCTATCACCCTCAGACCGATGGTCAAAGCGAGAGAACAATTCAAACATAGGAAGGTATGCTCAGAGCATGAGTGATTGACCCTAGAAATGGTTGGAACAATCATTTAACATAAATCAAATTCATCTACAACAATAGTTATCACACCGACAGCGAGAGACTGGCAGATGTTAGATTGGTACATAACACATATCATTTGGATTGGGTATCCTGAATAACAAACCATCCAGATTCAGGTAGGAGAACAAATTAAGTTAAAAGCATTGCCTTGGATTAGCATGATACAAATTGGATAACAAGAAAGGTTGAACCTTTAGCATATTGGGCCATTTAAGATTCATTTTAGAATCGACCAACTAGCATACAAACTTGAGTTCCGGCAGAATTCAGCAGTATATATTACCAGTACCACATTTAAAACATTAAGAAGCGCATACCATCGATTGATGGGCCAAACTCAGAAAAAGCTCAACTCACTAGTTCAGTAGGCATTCATGAGATAACCAGAAATTTTCTACAAGTCAAGAATCAGTTACAAGTGCAATAAGTCGTAAACCATTAAAACTTCAAGTTCTGCAGAGTTATGCAGAAAGTTCTGCCTAGGAAAGGCATGTTATCGTTCAGAAAACTTGGAAAGTTACACCAATATACACTGGACCATTTATATTTTGACAGAGAAGGCATAGTGGCCGTCAGACTTGAACATTGTCAGAGAACAACAGGATTACACGAACATATTTCACATTTTCAGATCCCCAAAAATGACTTTCAGATGAGTCACTCATGATTCCATTGGAAGGGATCCAACCCAAATGACAATCTCAGACCTTGTAAGAGAACCAACAGAAACCATGGACCGTGTGGTCAAACAGTTGAATCAGAGTCGAATTCCTATCGTTAGAGTTCGCTGGAATTCTCGAATATCATCACCTTTTCACCAATACGTTTTCAGAGACCAACATAAACTGAACTTCGGGACGAATTTCCTTTTAGAGGGGAAGACTGTCACAACTCACCATTTCAGGTCATTTCAGGTCATTTCCCGAACTTTAGAAAAACACTATTCATCAAACACTATTCATCAAAACACTATTCATCAGTTTACTATTCATCATTTTTGGTGTCAGTTTGACATTCCGAGAAGCATTCAGAAATTTTACTATTCATTGAACACTATTCATTTCCAGAAAAGATTTCATCATTCACGTGCATTACACATTTCATCGTAAATTTAGTTTACGGGTATTCAAATTCGCGTAACCGTATTGGTTCAGGTGCGAATTCATGCATTATCAGTAATGACATTTCATACGGACTGGAGATAGTCTGCATATCATCAGTAGATCATTTACATGTTATACCACTCTTAGGATTTTCAAATTTATATATTTGATACATTTAACGTTTTCCTTATAATTATTTATAAATAAACGTTAACACACGGTTTATACGCGACGAATATATCTAAATATTCCCACAATGGTCCTGACATATTTTTATATCCATTATAACATCATAAAAGTTATTACATTCATTTACCCAGTATTTTGGAAATTTATTTTATTTATAACGTAAGCTTATGAATATTACGACTGTTTTCGTGAAAACTAAACAATAATCACCCGAACACTCAGTAATTGTACCCAACATATTTTTAACATTTTCATGACTTTATTAAGTCCCGGTTAACTTCCTTAATATTTATTTCTAGCAAACCCGGTACCCGATTATAACTAAACTAACTAAATCTCTACACTAATACTACACTAGGAATTAATTAACAACTCAAATCACAATTTGCTTCTTTCTTTTTTATACAAAAACCACACCATAACCACATGACTAGTTTTCTTAACCTCTAGTATTAATGTACCCTTATTATACATTATACTTATACCAAAATATCTACAAACACAAATCACAAAACACTTATCTTTTTTTTAGATCAAAAACTCAACTTCTCATCTCTTTCTCTTCACCATATCCACGACCCATAACCAAAATCCATGATCAAGTGAAGGTTTTTCAAAGTACAAAGCATCAAAGTTGTTCATTTCATCATTCTAATCAAGAATCATACCTCAAAAACACAAGTAATCCAAGGTTTCTAATCATCTCATCACCTATTATTTCAAAGTGAGTATTCAAAATTATTTTCATGTTTTCATCTAATTAACATATGTATCTTATGATATTCATGCTTAATTTCATGCACAAACTAGCTATACCACTTTATTTTTGAAGACTTTTTGATCATACAAACCCTAGAATTGGTTTTAGGTGTTCTTTTGTTAAATTAACTTGTTTACTAGTCATTAGGAACCCATGGCACCCTAAGAAGGTGTATGGTAGGATTAGTATAGCTTTGTGAAGTTTACAAGAGATTTGGTTGAAGTAGAAACTAGTTTTGGACATGAAAAAAATGGATTTGTAACAAGTTTATAAACATGCTGTCCCATTTTGTAAAATTCTGGAAAATCAGTAAATACAAAGTAAACTTTGGCAAAATTTTTAGAAAATACTTTCAAAAACGAATCCGTAGGCGAAAGAACGGATTAAAAAGAGTTTATAACGAAGAAGTTATGATTTTTGCAAGTTTATTGACGAAAACTATTTTCCGGAAAAATACATGCTGTTGGACGTTTTTCGTCGGACAAAAAGATGCTTTAGACGTAACTCGGAGGAGCCAAGCTTTCCAAAATATATTACTACATACTAAGACGTAACCGTGGATATAAAGAACAAGTAAAACGGGCTTATAACGACAAAGATATTCACGTTTCCATATCGGCAAAAATCCTCTATAATTGGCAGCTTTTAGAAATAATAATAACACTACGTACTAAATTCTAGATTTTCTAGAAATATTAACCAAGTACCTAAATTCATAACTAATGACGTATTAGTGAACACAAGTATATTTTCATCACCACAAGGCGTTATTTCAAGGATTTCAAACCGAGGATTTCAACACAAACATTGGTACATACGATATATATATATAAGTATATATATTACAACTAGTTTATTTTTCTAATAGCCATATTTTCCTAAGTCTTGGAATATATACTTTTGATAACAACAAGTATTTTCAAAGAGTAGAGTGGTATAGGAAACATGTGCATGGACATTCATAACATCATTTGGTGATCTAAAGTAGATCGTTCATCATTCATATTAGGTTGTGGCTAGTGTGCGCGCCTTGTTATTTTCAGCTCATTACTTGTTCATGGTACCATCATATTAGTTTGCGGCAGCAAATTGTTCATGGTTGTTCATTTCACATCATCACAGTATCATCAGCTAGAGGTGAGTTTCATAGCCCCGTTTTCAATTCAACATTTTTGATTGTTTTCAAATCCCACGGGGGGAATACATTGCATCAATCATTTTAGTACGAGCCCAAGTATTCAAACATATGTACATTGCTTAAGTTACCTTGCCATGTGATAAGTCCCCTGTAACATCATGAACCGTTAATTTACCGGTAAGCGAGAGTGAGTGGATAGATCTATCGAGGGTGACGCCTCCATCCGTGGTAGTGATTACCAACCGTAAGCGGATGCATTTCATGTCTTTTACATTTGAGTGTTTTGGCAGAACATTCAGGAGGGGCATAGTTTCATCAGTCATAGCTTCGGGGTCATGAGCTTAAGGTCTATTGTACAATTTTCATGAGATTTTTATGTTGCACTTTTACTTGTGGTGGCCGTACATCATTACATTTTACAAACCTATGGAATTCACCAACATTCGTGTTGACGTTTTAGCAATGTATTTCAGGTTATTAAGGTAGCTCATGTGACATGCATTTGGACCTTCATGGAGTCGCGGAGTCGACGCGTCTCATCATTATTTCATGCACTTATGTAAACATTTGATCTAGTATGACTTGTTTTTCATAAACATGCAACACATTTTGGGGACCTCATTTTGTAAACTCTGGATTATTTCAATGATCAAATGCAGTATTTTCCAAACGACACTTTAGGTCGTTCAATGTAACTGTAACTGTGGTGCTATGACAGACACCCCCAGGTATTCCATTCCGCTGCAAGTCAGGTAAATTGGGGGTGTGACAAATACACAGTTTGTGATTGAAAATGGTAATGGGAATAGTTCGAGTGCTGGGTTCGGAGATTTGATGATTTTTCGGGGTTTCGATGTCGTCCAGGGGTTTAGTAGACCATATGCAAACTCAAGGTAAGGTGAAAGAATTATATCTCATGTATCATCATTTTTATCTTTTTTACAGCTTCTTAATGATATATCATATGGGTGTTAGACTAGCTTTAACTTACTTGTTTCATGCTATAATACTTAATAATTTCGGATTAGAATATAGTCACAAGCTAATTATAATAAGGTTTTTATGGGCTAATTGGCTTATTGAGATATAGGAAAGCTCACTTTTTGGCTTATTAGCTTATCAACATAATATTATGGTTTATGCAAGTCATAAGCTCAAATGGGTAAGCCTAAAGTAGGCTTATTGGATTTCCTTAATCTCAATAGCCCACAAAATAAGATTAGGAAAGAACCATTCACCAATTATATACTCTATTATATAGAAAAAAGTTGTTTTATTGATTCAGAATGTATTTTTATGACAATAGAATACACCAATGGTTCAACTATGATAACTTGTTAGCCAGGCCCATATTTGAGGTAGTGGTTGTAATCGAAATGGGTTGGGTTAACTTGCCACTTTATTTGTTCCTTCTAATTTATTAATTTAAATAAGTTCTGTATCATATATTAAGCAATGTGGGGATTTCCGAACACTTTGGACGACTTCTATACCATTCAACCTGTTATATATATGATAAGTTTAATTCTACCCGTAAAATCTGCTAGCAATAAAGTATAACCTAAACAATTCCTTCGCAAATAATTTGGGCTCAAACTATTCCTATAAATTGTAGTTATGTTATTAAGACTTGATATAATTAACTGCAAGGGTCAAATGGGTGTTCCTCCTGTCGAGAAAGCTGAGAAGGCAGTGGTGCAGACAATTTCCAATGGAAGTGATATGAAGGAAAGTGTAAAACAAGAGAAGGGAAATACCGACTATCTTTTGGAGTTCATGTGCTCAGTAACACAGGTAAGACTTTAGTTGTAGAAGAATTGAGTAATTAGAAGGGAAAAGTTCTTCCGTATGCGTTATGACATGAAACTTAACTATCTATAAAGTAACCAGCTCTTTAGATTGTTGTTACTTTTAACTTGGTTACTCACACTGACTTATTTGCAAAGGATCTCAAGCGTGGTTATGTTGCTTCCAACTCTAAGGACGACCCTGCAAAGGGTGCAGCTAGCTTTACTTCACAGGTCATTATCATGAACCATCAGGGTCAAATTGGGAATGGGTATGCACCTGTGCTTGATTGTCACACTTCTCACATTGCTGTCAAGTTTGGCGAGATTTTGACCAAGATTGACAGAAGGTCTGGAAAGGAGCTTGAGAAGGAGCCTAAATTTCTGAAAAATGGTGATGCTGGTATGGTAAAGATGGTTCCAACTAAGCCTATGGTCGATTGGTGGTTAAGACGTTTGCTGAGTATCCGCCATTGGGTCGGTTTGCTGTGAGGGATATGCGTCAGTTTGTTGTAGGATTAGCTGGACCTCCGGGTGCTGGAAAGACCACCATTGCTTCAAAGATTGTTAAGCGCATAAATAAGATATGGCCTCAAAAGTCATGTTCCTTCGATTCTCAGGCTGAGCCTCCAGAAATTGCGGTAGTCCTTCCCATGGATGGTTTCCATCTTTACCGTCATCAGCTTGATTCAATGGAGGTAATTTACAGAGCTGACTTTGTTTTTACGTATTCTTTTATTAAATGTTGTTTTTTAGTCATGGTTGATCTGAAATGTAGGGACAGATTATGGTCTATGCAGCAAAAATATCGTGGACGAAGAGGTTTTTGATCAGGAATTTACAGACGAAGAGATTTCTAATCAGGAATTTACCAAACGTGCCAATGCCACACTTCAGCGGCAGGTAACGAATTTGGGGTATCAAATACAGATGCAGTCGGCTGTGCTCGGAAAAGTGGTTACCAGTTTTGGGTTTCCGTAACAGATGTTTGTAGTTGAAAGTCAATCATAATCTTTTCTCTTCCTGTCTACCAGTCGTATGTTGCAGACTTTTCACAGGGTAAAGTGAAACACAATAACGGTCTTGAAATTACTGATACCCCTCAAGGAGTTCCTTCATTGGAAGAATATCTCACAGACTAATGCGCTGCTGCTGTAAGACCATTGCTGATAATGTTGATTACCTAGTAGATATTTTAAAGCCATTCATAACTATACCTATAATTTTTCTTTTTTGCATTTTAGGGAAAGCCATGGCCTGCTGCTGGATGGAAGTTTTATGTTGCATTTTCTCTATTTCGTGGTGCATCAATCTTAGCAGGGGTCCACACTAGATATATTATGGTAAGCATGGCTATTAGTCTATTACCATGTGTATAAATACTATGCTTGAATCATAATCTGTAGTAGTAGAACTGACTTTTTGAAATTTAGGGTAATGCATCAGGTGGAAAGCATGCTGAAGATGCTGGGGAAAAAGCCAATGATCTTATAAATTGCTTGGTCTCATCTCATCTCAAAGTTAATATCATAGACACACATACACATACAGACATGTACACACTAATATTGGATATGTGTTAACTGAAATTGTTGTTGTACAGAAGCTTAATGTGCCAGAGGCTGATGTGGAACGGTGGAAAGGGTAGGAAAGGGATGGAAGAGAAGGAGAGGGGTGGACTGATGGAGGGTGAGACGGGCTAGAATATGAGCAGAGTGTAGAGGTTGAAAGGGATGTTTTGAATATCACAATGATAGAAACAACTAGAATGCTACAGACATAGTAACTATCATTGGTACTACAGGGGCATTGTTGGGCTGTGATAAAAAAAAGAAATTGAATTTGAAAGGTGTGCACGTGTGGCCTGTGATGCGCCTGAGTGGAATCGATAAAGGTGAGATCACCCGTATCATGGCAAGGCACCTTATTATAATTACAGCCATGGCGGGTGTATCCTCTTTAGTCAATTGTCCACTTGCCAAGTATCGTCAGCAACAAGCAGTCCACCAAAAATAAATGGTAACTGAATCACCCTTTTTCTGTTGTGATGCGTGGGAATCGCAACAGGCTTTACCTCTCGAAGGATCTCGAGAAGCTTACAACCCCCACCAGGCAGTGTACCTGATCGTTGTAGTATAGTATAGTGACAAGTACCGGGGGATTGATCGTTCAGCTTAGGAATAGTGTCGCTAGGATTAGAAAGCCTAAATACTAGTTCTAAAGGTGAGGGATGATTATTTTTGTGTTTTTATATTTTATGGAAAGCAAGTAAAAATCTCGGGTTTTGGAAGAGTGGGCGGAATTAGTTGCTATTCAACTAACCCAATACTAAGATGCAATCAAAATAAAATACTAGAAATGAAAGTAAACTAATTTATACTAAAGTTGTGAGCAGTAATTGGAAAAAATGTGTTTACTTAGACTTCACTACTCCCTAGATATCTTTTACACGTTAATTACTTGTTATAATTGCATGGATGACGGATCGTATTCCTTAATACCATTCATGGGGTGGCACACATAACTCCCCAATTCTATGAGCTCTTATCTCCTCCTACACCATGCCCAGCACAACTATAGGGATTGTAAACAGTGGCTCATGCATTAAATACAACCAATAAAGACCTAGTGTGCGTTGGTTCATGTTTCTTAAGACGTTCAAGCATGTTACCAATTGGAGATCTGCCAGTTTTCTTAAGCCTAACATATAAATCATTCATCCAAGACAATAATAAACAAGTAATCAACACATAATCAATATCTAGGTTTCATTAGATCTAAGCAAACACAAAAGAGATCTAGCCTAGCATGATAGAATTAAGACAAGAACATGATATAGACAACCAACACATAGACATATTGATTGAATTAGAAGAACACTTATCTTGATTAATCATGCAAGGTATCAAGGGGTTGGAACCCTTGAAAAACCTGTAAAGTTACACCAAAATCGTACTTAGGGTTTCTCCCAAAACTTCCCTCTTTAAATGTGAAAAATTAGAAAATAATATATAGGAAAAGGGGTCTGACGGCGTCAAGACCAAATAGGTGACGCCGTCACCTCGCCGCCAAAACAATCCTCGGACTGCCTAGATCAACATTTGACGCCGTCAAGAACAATACATTTCCAGGCCGTCACGACTTTAACTCTTGACGCTCTACCTTCATGACGCCGTCAAAACTCTTTTGGGTCGTCATGCAATTTTACTCTTGACGCCGTCATAATCTTCCTCTTGACGCCGTCATGCACTGTTCCCAGCATGGAAAATTAAGACTTTGGCGTTTTCTTCACTTTTATGCTCCAAAAACGTCCGAATTGCTTCCTTTTCCAGATTTCACTCCCAAAGTACCTAAAATCACAAAAGGAACGATTTAGGGCAATATTTGATCAAATAAATTCGGATTCGGGCTTAAATGACCCCCTAAAAACGGATCATTTTTCGCCTCATCATATACCCTTACACTTGAGATTTGCTTGTCCTCAAGTGAATGCGCTTTTATTCTACTCAAAAGACAAGTTAGGGGTCATTTAACACTAATATAAAAGTAATTACAACAAATAATCATTCCACTAAAGACCAATAGACAAGCACGGAGGTCATACACAAGCACCTCACAAATAGTGTTTAGATACTCACATCTCTCGGGTGTAATAAAGTGTAAATTACAATATGGAAACGGAAGATATCTCTCACTACCTGTCATAGCAAAATAGATTATCATAGGCTTGGGAAAAGATCAAACCTCCACCACATGGCGTAAGCACCTAGGATAAACTATCAAAGAGGTCTTTTAAAGGGTTGTAACGTTAGGTGTAGGGATATGAAATACACGGTTTTGTTGGATAAAGGAAGTTTTACTGGTGGCGAGTTAACAATCTTGGTTAATTACATGTACAATATGGCGTTGCTAAGCCAAGACTAGACTCGACTAAAGCTAATAAATGAAAAATAACAAAAACATAAAATGAACATAGAATAAAAAGGGATGGTAGTCCGTATGTTTTTTTCTCTATTTTTTTTTCTTTTTCTATTTTTTTTTTTTTTTTTTTTTTTGCATACACTCTTACCCTACCATCCAAAATAATACATCATAGGGAATTGAGCATTCCCCTTACACTTGAATCTTTACATACTTTACATTTAACTAATCTAACGACTCGAATTAAGAAAATCAAAACACTTGGAGCACTTTTAAGATTAACTTACATATGGGGGTAATATATGATGTTCTTCCCCATTACTCCATAAAATAAGTACTTACCCATGAGTCCCAATCGTCCGAAAACAATATGTACAAGGATATGACTCGACTTAGCAACCATGTAATCAATTAGATAGTTAACTTAGGGTTTAACAAATAACAATAATGCACTAAAAATGAGCGCATACACGGAAGGCTAAGGCGATTTGGTTGTACATTTATGTGGGGTGTAACAAATTCTTCCTTTAAGTAAAATGCTTAAAGTTAGAAATGAAAAGATAGGCTCGGAGGGGTGTACTAGGGGTATCGTGTACTAAAAATGAGTACAACGCTAAGGGTGTGGGAAAAATTAGTTGACTTAACTAGCCAAGTAATATGACTTAAATGGTCAAGTAATTATGATACGGGTTTAACACAAGGGTAATCCTAATGCCTCTTATCATGTAGTAAATCCTACTACACGAATGTAGTCTCACTAGCGGTCTCGGGATGCATCACTAACGCAAGTTCTAGAATCTAAATGCTACCGGTACACTCATAAGCACTAATAGTAAATGCTTTTCCTATCAAATCTAAAGGCGAACCTCACATATTTGGGTGGAAAATTTTTCTGAATATACGGTTATGTGCTAGTCATACAATCTCCTATCCATGAGACGCTTGCTATGGCTAAAGTTTCACTCCTAAATGTTGTAAAAAATTTAAATTTGGCGCTAAAATTGCACTAACAAGTATTTCTTATAGTTTTATTACACATCTACCATTAAACAAAACAAACTCAAGCGAAAGTGCATATGTAAGGTATCATCTTTTTACCCTCCCCTTACACTTAAGATGAACATTGTCCCCAATGTTCAAGTAAAGAATGTAAAAGTGAAAAAGTAAAAAGAATGAAATCAAATACTCCCCTGATTCGCTCGGTATGGATAATAGGATGGCCAGGTTAAATCTTCCTCCAAGAAAATGAACAATCAAAGCTTCCCTTCCAGAATATAAATCATCTTCTTGTCATACATAACCTGTAAAACCTGACAAAATAGACAAGACAACCTCGCGTAAAATCGGCGGCATCCTATATAAGTTTCTAAATCCTAGAAAACAAGATAAGTTATAATGCTTGTGGAATGAAGTTTGCAGATCTCCTGGAGATTATAAAACTTAATAATTCACAAAAACCATAAGACTCCGTTAGAAAAACAAAACCGGTAAAATTTCCAGATTTTAACTCCTGACGCCGTCAAGAGTAAACCCCTGACGCCGTCAGAATGGACCTGCAGAAATCCTTATGTTAAGTTTCCGGAAAATTTCTGGAAAAACTTGGTCCTACTTCCTGGAAAATCCTGCAAAACTTCATTATGACTCAATACAAGCATTTGACTCTAACAAATATGTCACACCCCCGAAATCGGGTCCAGCGGAAGCATACATGTAGCTGGGGTGCAACCCAATTGGTATTACAACACAAGTTCAAAACTGGTTTTCACTTCAATCATTTAGAATAAAATCATTTAACCAAAAGTATTGAATTTACATCGTTAAAATATAGTGCGGAAGTAGGCCCGTAAAATAGTTTAAAATGGTCCCCAAGTGAATATCAGAGTCTTCTATGACCATGCCATGCCCTGCCAAAACCTCCAGTAGCGTGCCATTGCTTAAAACCTGAAAATACATGCTAAAGAGTGTCAACACGAGGTTGGTGAGTTCATAAGTTTGTATTAAAACAATAGTGTTGTGAGTACAATAGAGAGTTTTGTGACCATTGTGTAACTCACAATGTCATAAAAATAAAGTTTACCTTACAGTAAAATCAGGATTGTGGACCATGAGTAGAGTATGTGATCATTACAACAGATATAATATCACATAGAAAAATAGTCTATTACGCTAGCGCTAAGTTCATGCAACCGAAGCTATAACAGTGTGCATGCTCTAGAAGCATGTTAAATATAAAGGCCCGGCAAGTGTTTATCCCGTTACACTTGTAATTCGACATGTTATACGCTCGCGTTTGCCTATCCGGTCAAACCGAACGGGGGAGTCACCACCAATAGATCTATTTATAACATTCGCGCTTCCCAGCAGGAATTGACGGTTCATGAGTTTGGGCATAGTGGGATTCAAGGGCTTAGGCTAATCCGCGTAATAGTTTAGATAAAACATAAGTTTCAGTATGGTCCATAAAAGTGTTTGCATAAAAGCAATAGTTCACAAAGTGTGTTGCATAAAAGCAAGAGTTCATAAAGTGGGTTGCATAAAAGCAAGAGTTCATAAAGTGTGTTGCATAAAAGCAAGAGTTCATAAAGTGTGTTGCATAAAAGCAAGAATTCATAAAGTGTGTTGCATGTTTATAAAACGCTTGTGTATGTGAGAAAATAATCAAGTATGCAACTGATATACCCACAGGTGCATTTAAATAATCAATCAAGCCTTCAAAGAAACAGTAGTGTTTAAGTAAACAATTGCGCATTCAAGCATTGAGTTTAGTCAAAAACGAGCATGTATTCTCCCCCAAAACAGTTATAAAAACAGGTAAAAGTAGGGGGTATGAACTCACCTGGTGCGATAGCTATGATGACAAAAGTGGATACACTGAAATGAGGCACGATCTCTAATCGCAACCTAATATGAATGATAGTTTCTCATGTAAGAAACGAAATGATGCTACACATGCAAGTACGTATGTTATCGATACCACTCGTTAGTTTTGAAAATAGTGTTTATCGTCAAAAATACATTTTTGACGTCACGTTAAGTTAATAACCACTTTTCGTATAGATATGTTGAAACGGTACTCCACGATCCTGGTTTGGTGTTCAATCGGCAAATATAAGGTTTTCGTCGCACAAATAACATTTTCATTACTCGACAATATGCCCAAAATGGCCTCGCAAAACTAGTCGCGAAATATTGTACGTTAAGTGTTAATGGTCAAGCTCGGCGTTTTTGAAAACCTTGTAACAATATCTTGAAGTCGTGTCATTTAACTTTTGGCTATACGGGTCTTGATCAATGAGAGAATCGACTCTTATTGTTGCTATTTGAAAATATTATGTTCAACACTTAGAAAATTTCATTATAGCAAAAGCTGTCAAAATATATAGTTTATCGGGTATATAGATGAGGTCGTAGTTTATTCGTTACAAGTCCAATGATCAAACGGCCAATTGATTTGAAAAGCTTGCTGGGAGATCTTGATTTCATAAAACTACGGCTCGGACTCAAACTGATCCGATCATAAAGAAAAACAGCCGTGAAAGTGGTGTCTCGCAAAGACAGTTTACGTCAAAACTCTATTAGTGTACAAAGCTGATGGAAATATATATATATCGTCGGATTTCAAACACTTGTATCTTTTTCGTTATAAGCCCGTTTTCTATGTTCTTTATATCCCCGCGAAGGTATTCAAGTATACTTTAGGTTTTTCAAGGTCTCGGCTAGTCAAGATATCATTTAATCTCAGTTTTCCTTAACTAGAAAGTCGGGACAGATTCAATTTTTCAGAAAATATAGTTTTCGTCGTAAATCTTGAAAATAGCATATCTTTTTCGTCGTAACTCGGATTTTATCCCCGTTTTCGG
This sequence comes from Artemisia argyi, assembly GCA_030686995.1. NCBI lineage: Eukaryota > Viridiplantae > Streptophyta > Magnoliopsida > Asterales > Asteraceae > Artemisia > Artemisia argyi. The sequence continues at coordinate 42,587,931 of CM060709.1, read as the reverse complement.
CCATAGTTTCGTCTCGGAATGTATTTTCTAAATATTTGGTCCAAAGTTACACCCTAGACCTGAGTTTCCCACGTTTTACAGAAATGGACAGCAGCTTTGAAAGTTTGTCCAAAATCAACTTTTCTAGTTCAAAGGTTGTTCAAAGCTTAACCAAACTATCTCAAATCAACTCCACAAGTACCCAATCCTACCATACACCTTCTTAGGGTGTCATGGGTTCCTAGTCTTCACCAAAAAATGATGGATCTCATGAGATTGTTAATAAAAATTATAGATCTAAGTTTATAAAAACAAAATGAGTAATAAGTGGTATGGATCTTACATACTTGCATGTTTTATCAATATATCTTGAAAATACATAAAAATATAAAGTAAATGAAAGTATGAAAAGATCAAAAATGTTTTTGAAGCTTACTTGAAGATTTGAGGTGATTTGATGAGAAATTGATTAATAATCTTGGGTTTTTACCACAAAACCCCAACTAGATCTTGATTAAAACTTGATAAACACTTGGATCTTGAAAAGTTATGGATTCTCCTTGTTCTTGATGCCTAGGCCGATTATGTGGAGAGGAGGAGAGAAAGAGAGAGTGTTTTGCTAGGTGTTTTTGATGTGTAAATGAAAGGAAAATGTGTTGAGCTAAAGTATAGATATGTATATATATAGCAAGATCAAGTCAAAGGTCAAAAAGTGGTCTTAGGGGGGGGGGGGGGGAGGGCTGCACACCAAAAAGGAGGGAAACATGGAGGTGTGTTGGTGGCTAATTTAATGAGCTTGTCCCTTGGTTGAAAGTATTAGTTAGATATTTTGTGTTTTAGGTGTTATCGGGTACCGAGTTAACTAAAAATAAATGTTACCGAGGTGAAATAAAATACGACGAAGTTGTAAAAGTTGTAAAATATTATTCCTGATGAGAATCGGGTGTTAGAATAATTATCGTATTGAAATAACGCAAACCGACGGAGTTATAAGCTCCGACCGTAAAGTGTAGCCATTGGTTTCAAAACACCGGGTAAATTAATAATATAATTTTTATATTATTATTATGAGTATGTAAATATGTTAGGATCATAGTCTGGAGTATTGTGTATACGTTAGTAGTAAAACTGAGTGGTATCGTTAATTACCAATTAAGCATACGTAAATGGAAATAATGCATATCCGTGTAGGTTCTCAAGTGATGATGATGTGTAGACTATTCCAGTCTATATCAAGTGTCATTAATGAATGATGCATGAATTCGCAGCTAAACCTAACTGGTTACGCGAATTTAAAGACTCGTAAACTCAGTTTACGAAAAGACGAACGTTGATCATGAATAGTGATTTCCCTTCGGGAATGAATAGTGTCACATGAATAGTAAAATTTCTGAACGCTTCTCAGAATCACAAACTGACTCCGAAAACGATGAATAGTAAAATGATGAATAGTGACCGGTGAATAGTGACTGGTGAATAGTAATTGATGAATAGTAACCGATGAATAGTGAATAGGAGAAATGTCCCGAAAATGCGGGTTGTTACAAAATACGAATATACATGCTCATTTAATACTATGGAGAATCATGATCGGTTTGTTTCTTAAAAACATATTTGGGGTTTCCCCTTACACTTATCTTTTGCAAAAATACCTTTAGGTGGAGTTAAGACTAGGCCAAAACAACAAAGTAAAGTATTTCCACTATTTAGTTTAGAAACATGATCTACCAACAATAAAAATAAAGCATGCATACGGAAGCAAATAACAAACAAACAAATAAAATCACACAAAACATGGGTTGCCTCCCAAGAAGTGCTTTTCTTTATTTACGAGTCTTGTAGCTAGACTCAAGGTCATGGGTTACTACGTGACCTCATCATCAAACGTCACATCCTCCTCACTAATCATTTCATTGTTATTTTCTTGGTAGTGTTTTACACGTTGTATGTTAACCGTGAATTCCCTACCTTCATCATCTATTAACACTACCGCTCCAAATTTAGAAGAATTCTTTACCGTGAACGGTCCATACCATCTAGACTTAAGTCTTCCCGGAAATAATCTCAACCGAGAATTGTATAATAGGACCTTGTCTCCCTCTGAAAATTCTTTGGGTTTCTTAATTCTCTGGTCATGCCATCTTTTAGCTCTTTCTTTATATGTGATGGAGGATTCGTAGGCTTCTAATCTAAGCTCATCAAGCTCGTGTAATTGCAAAAACCTATTATTTCCAGGAGTTGTGTAATCTAAGTTGCATGCCTTAAGCGCCCAATAAGCCTTGTGTTCTAATTCTACCGGTAAGTGACATGCCTTACCATACACCATGCGGAATGGGGTCGTTCCAATAGGTGTTTTGTAGGCAGTTCGGAATGCCCATAAGGCTTCGTCGAGTTTAAATGACCAGTCCTTTCTGTTTTGACTAACCGTTTTTTCAAGTATTCTTTTAATAGCTCTATTGGTGTTTTCGACTTGGCCATTGGTCTGCGGATGATAGGCGGTGGAGAATCGATGGGGTACTCCATACCTCTTCATGACCTTTTCCATTTGTGCATTGCAAAAATGTGTTCCCCTATCACTGATGAGAGCTTTCGGAATCCCGAATCTTGCGAAAAGCTTTTTCAGGAAATGAATGACTACTCTTGCATCATTGGTCCTAAGGGCTTGTGCCTCAACCCATTTTGAAACATAGTCAATGGCGACTAAGATGTACTCGTTTCCCCCTGAGGATGGAAAGGGTCCCATGAAGTCAATCCCCCAAACATCGAATACCTCACAAACTTGTATAAAGTTCTGAGGTGCTTCATCCCTATGTGATATATTTCCGGCTCGTTGACATGTATCGCACGCCTGCACCATTTCTTTTACATCACGGAAAATTGTGGGCCAATAGAATCCCGCATCGAGAATCTTTCGGGCGGTAACGTTTATCCCATGATGCCCGCCAGAGGGACCAGAGTGACATTCCCTCATAATCTTTACTGCCTCACTTTTCGAAACACAACGCCTTATAATGTGGTCAGGACACCTTCGGAATAAAAAGGGTTCATCCCAGAAGTAGTATTTTAGTTGGGAAAAGAACCTCTTCCTTTCGTACTTAGTTAGGTGTTCAGGAACGAGTCTACTTGCGAGGTAATTAGCAAAATCGGTGTACCACGGCTCCGAGTCACTCACTAACATGAGTTGTTCGTCAGGAAATGAATCCCTAATCTCACTTCCATCGTGCTCATCCAAGGGGTTCTCGAGACGAGATAGATGATCTGCGGCCAGATTTTCTGCTCCCCTCTTATCACGAATCTCAACATCGAATTCTTGTAGCAACAAGATCCACCGAATTAGTCGTGGCTTAGCATCCTGCTTCGTGAAGAGATATCTAAGAGCCGAGTGATCAGTGAAGACGACTATTTTTTAAAGGACAAGATATTGTCGGAATTTGTCGAATGCAAATACTACGGCCAATAGTTCTTTCTCGGTGGTGGAGTAGTTCTCTTGAGCGGGATTCATGGTTTTGCTAGTGTAGTAAATAGGTTGGAAAAGCTTGTCGCGTCGTTGACCTAATACAGCCCCAACAGCGAAGTCGCTAGCGTCACACATGATTTCGAATGGTAACTCCCAGTTGGGTGTGATCATGATTGGAGCTTGAGTGAGTTCCCTTTTTAAGAGATCGAATGCATCCTTGCATTCTTGGGAAAAATTGAACGGAGCATCCTTCACAAGTAATTGAGTCATTGGCCGAGCGATTTTAGAGAAATCTTTGATGAATCTCCGATAAAACCCGGCATGCCCCAAGAAGCTGCGTATTGCTTTGATAGTCGTGGGGTATGGTAACTTAGATATAGCTTCAACTTTAGCTTGGTCTACCTATATTCCATTTCCTGAGATCTTATGTCCTAACACAATCCCTTCCTTCACCATGAAATGACATTTTTCCCAGTTTAGCACCAAGTTGGTTTCCTCGCACCGTTTAAGCATCTTTTCTAGATTAGCAAGACAGCGGTCGAAGGAGTTCCCGAAGACTGAAAAGTCATCCATGAACACTTCCATGCTGTCTTCCATGAGTTCGTGAAAGATTGCGGTCATGCATCGCTGGAAAGTGGCGGGGGCATTACATAGCCCAAAAGGCATCCTTTTGTAGGCGAATGTTCCATAAGGGCAGGTAAACGTGGTCTTTTCTTGGTTCTCAGGTGCTATGGGAATCTGAAAATATCCAAAGAATCCATCCAAGAAGCAATAGTACTCGTGTCCAGATAATCTTTCCAACATCTGATCAATGAACGGTAAGGGAAAGTGATCTTTCCTCGTGGCATCATTGAGCTTTCGATAGTCGATGCATACCCGCCATCCAGTGACAGTTCTCTGGGGCACCATCTCACCCTTTTCATTCTTTACTACAGTCATTCCACCCTTTTTAGGTACAACCTGTACAGGACTGACCCATGGGCTATCCGAGATCGGGTAAATCAATCCTGCATCTAAAAGTTTTATGACTTCTTTCTTCACTACTTCCTTAATGTTAGGGTTCACGCGCCTCTGGGGTTGCACGGTAGGTTTATAATCTTCTTCCATGAGAATCTTATGTGTGCAAAAAGTCGAGTCAATCCCCTTAATGTCGGCTACACTCCATGCAAGCACCCCCTTGTATTTTTTTAGGACCTCTAAGAGTTTAACTTTTTGTTCATGTTCCAAGGAAGAGTTTATGATTACCGGGAGTTGACTTTCTCCCTGAAGAAAGGCATACTCCAAATGGTTAGGGAGCTCTTTAATATCTACGTCAGGGGGCTCGATAATAGAAGGTTTGAGCTTGTTTTCGGGCTTTCGGAGCTCGAGCTGCTCCGTTGCCTCTTGTCTGGGGTAGAAGGAGACTGCATTAACATCCTCCATCTTTTCTACCTCTAGCAAAGGCAGAAAGCCTTCGTCACGTAGCCAGCCTTCATCGATCCGTTCATCGACACAACTATCAATGATATCTGTGAGTTCATCTACTTCCCCGATAAAATAGAGCTGGTTGGCTGCTTCGAGGGAGAGGTCCATAGAATCCTTAATGTCGAAGGTTGTGCTATCGTCTCCCACTCGTAATGTTAATTTTCCATCGTAGACATCGATGACAGCACGAGCGGTAGCAAGAAATGGTCTACCTAAGATGATGGGTACCAAGTCATCCTCCTCCATATCCAGGATTACGAAGTCAACCGGGAATTTGAATTTCCCAACTTTGACTAGCACATTCTCGCATATCCCTACGGGGTACTTGACCGATCTATCGGCTAGTTGGATGTTCATACGGGTAGGCTTCAATCCAGAGTATCCTAGTCTACGGAACATAGAGTGGGGCATGAGATTTATACTTGCTCCTAAATCAGCAAGAGCATTCTTGATGGATAGAGGTCCTATGGAGCAAGGCAGGGTGAAGCTGCCCAGATCGTCTACCTTCTTTGGCAGCCCTCAATGGGTCACCACTGAGCATTCTTCCCCCAGGGTCACAAGACCCTCGAGTTTCTTCCTGTTAGTGAGTAGCTTTTTGAAGTATGTGCTATACTTTGGCATGTGATGGCAAGCATCAAGGAGAGGTATGATGACAACTGAGTCTTTTAGGTATGACAAGAACCTCTTGTTATCATTCTCAGTTTTTTGGTTCCTTAATCGGGACGGGAATGGGATTCTCACAGGTTGGTTAGGCAGGGCCGATGGGGAAGGGGTCGTCACGGGCGGTTGGTCTGGGGTGCCAACGCGGACATCCTCCTCCTCCTCCCCAGGTTTGTCTGGATCGAGGGTGATGGGGGACGAGTTTGGGTAAGGAGGGTCCTTGGTTGTCGTTCCAGCTCGTGTGGTTATCGCGAGCATGGGGTCTTTTTTTCTTACTAATGGTGTTTGAAGATTATCTAGGGCTGAGTTAAGCTTGTTGAAAAATTCTACAATACCCTCCTGCTGCTCGTCGAAAAGCTCATTAAGGCCTTTCATTTGCAAGTCTTTTTCTTGAGTGAAGTGACCAAGGTCGTCTTCGAAATTGCTCCTGATTTTGAATTCAGGGCCTTCCTCCCCTTCTCTTTTCTTTACCAGATTTCCCCAAAGGGTGTAATCGTCATTTTGGTAAAAAGGCAAAAGGGAGGGATCAGCATAAATGTCCCCTCCTGACAAGCATGCATGTTTAGTTGTGGTTGCTCCTTCACATTCTTCCACCTCATGCGGGCCCCCACAGTAATCGCAGATCAAGTAAGGATTTGACAGCTGTTTAGGTAATTGCGATCCAGATAGGAATTCCACTCTCTTGTGAATTTTTCTCAACCGATCCGAGGTGATTACAGAAATGCTAACAGTCGACTCAGTTTCATCCCAAGTGTCATCCTGGTCCTGAGCATATTCTTCAAGCCTATCCCATCCTTCCTCGGCACTAAGATTGGCCAATCTTCCTTTTCTAGATTGGTTAATTCCGTTTCGGTCTTTAGAGGAGATATTATCGTAGAAGATTTGGACCAAGAGCCAAAGCTCAATGCCATGATGGGGAACTTGTCTTATTAAATCTTTGAATCTAGTCCACGATTTATGGAAGGGTTCATCCTTCCCCTTCCGAAAACGGAGGATCCTATCTCTAAATGCTGAGGTTTTTCCCGGTGGGAAGAACTTCTCATAGAACTTGGATATGAGTTGCTCCCATGTGAAAATAGATTCGAAAGGGAGTTTGTCATACCATTCTTGGGCTTTTTCATATAAGGTGAAAGGAAAGAATCGCAATCGGGATGTGTTTCTAGTAGCCCCATCCGTATGGATGGTGTCTACTATTTTTAGGAAGTCCTTGATGTGTTGGATTAGATTTTCCTCATCTAGTCCGCGAAACTTACACACACTTTTGACAAGCCAAACATCATTTGCATGCAAGACCTCGTTGGTGTGTTCGTTTGGGTAGACAATGGCGTTTGAGAAGCCACGAGAGGTTGGGGAGGAGTAGTCTTTAAGACGCTTAGGAATGGGGGTTGCGGGAGTACTAGTGTCGTCGTTGGGTTGGGAGCTAGGGGTTGTGACATGGTTTTCTGAATTTTCTTCAGAGAGAGGTGCATCAAAATCGATGGCAACGCTAGATGGTTCAGAAGTTGAGTGATATTGTCTCAATCTATGCAGTTCCCTTTCGGGTTCCGCATAAGGCAAGACAAGGTTTCGAGTGGAACTACGACTCCTAGTGATCCTAAGGTTAAGGGACTCGTCATTTGCCATGATGGCAGGTGGTGAAGAGTTACGAACAAAGGCACGAAGAAATGAGATAGACTAAAGAAGACCTAAAAATAAAAATAAAATCTTACTAGAAAGGAATCTAGCAAGTAGACCTAATAAAAAGAAATTATAACCTAGACAATAACTATTCCCGGCAGCGGCGCCAAAAACTTGATGCGTGGGAATCGCAACAGGCTTTACCTCTCGAGGGATCTCGAGAAGCTTACAACCCCCACCAGGCAGTGTACCTGATCGTTGTAGTATAGTATAGTGACAAGTACCGGGGGATTGATCGTTCAGCTTAGGAATAGTGTCGCTAGGATTAGAAAGCCTAAATACTAGTTCTAAAGGTGAGGGATGATTATTTTTGTGTTTTTATATTTTATGGAAAGCAAGTAAAAATCTCGGGTTTTGGAAGAGTGGGCCGAATTAGTTGCTATTCAACTAACCCAATACTAAGATGCAATCAAAATAAAATACTAGAAATGAAAGTAAATTAATTTATACTAAAGTTGTGAGCAGTAATTGGAGAAAATGTGTTTACTTAGACTTCACTACTCCCTAGATATCTTTTACACGTTAATTACTTGTTATAATCGCATGGATGACGGATCGTATTCCTTAATACCATTCATGGGGTGGCACACATAACTCCCCAATTCTATGAGCTCTTATCTCCTCCTACACCATGCCCAGCACAACTATAGGGATTGTAAACAGTGGCTCATGCATTAAATACAACCAATAAAGACCTAGTGCGCGTTGGTTCATGTTTCTTAAGACGTTCAAGCATGTTACCAATTGGAGATCTGCCAGTTTTCTTAAGCCTAACATATAAATCATTCATCCAAGACAAGAATAAACAAGTAATCAACACATAATCAATATCTAGGTTTCATTAGATCTAAGCAAACACAAAAGAGATCTAGCCTAGCATGATAGAATTAAGACAAGAACATGATATAGACAACCAACACATAGACATATTGATTGAATTAGAAGAACACTTATCTTGATTAATCATGCAAGGTATCAAGGGGTTGGAACCCTTGAAAAACCTGTAAAGTTACACCAAAATCATACTTAGGGTTTCTCCCAAAACTTCCCTCTTTAAATGTGAAAAATTAGAAAACTATATATAGGAAAAGGGGTCTGACGGCATCAAGACCAAATAGGTGACGCCGTCACCTCGCCGCCAAAACAATCCTCGGACTGCCTAGATCTACATTTGACGCCGTCAAGAACAATACATTTCCAGGCCGTCACGACTTTAACTCTTGACGCCCTACCTTCATGACGCCGTCAAAACTCTTCTGGGTCGTCATGAAATTTTACTCTTGACGCCGTCATAATCTTCCTCTTGACGCCGTCATGCACTGTTCCCAGCATGGAAAATTAAGACTTTGGCGTTTTCTTCACTTTTATGCTCCAAAAATGTCCGAATTGCTTCCTTTTCCAGATTTCACTCCCAAAGTACCTAAAATCACAAAAGGAACGATTTAGGGCAATATTTGATCAAATAAATTCGGATTCGGGCTTAAATGACCCCCTAAAAACGGATCATTTTTCGCCTCATCATGTTGAAATTTAATATTGTTAGTTTTAAGGTATACATGTAAAGCTTTTGACTGTTTGAACTAGGAGCAAGTTCTTGGGTACCATTCTGACTGAATTTGGTTTGCCATTTTATATGGTACATTTTCACAACCTTCTAATACCATGTGAATGCTTTTGCAGATTTGCTTTTACTTTGCTAGCACAGATAAAGAAATGATAATTGATTGTATGTGCTCATTTTTGTAGGAATCGGACCTTGCAATCACTTTTCAACGTAGACCTCTGCCTGCATCTTTTAATTTGCTCACTGGTAATATATCTAATTTGTTCAACAATTCTTTCCTGTGTATGTCAAACTAACTATTTTTCAACTTCAAAGGTCATAAAATTATTCCTGAAAATATTTTGATAGTTAAGTTTGACCTTTATTTTTCAATTTCAAAAGTGATAAAATTATTTTTCAACATAAAAAAGGATGTTGCTTTAGGGGCGTTTGAACTATCTTGCTCATCAGTTAAGTAATAGCAACAGATAATAAGGTACGTTATTATTTTTATTTCTGTCTACATATCATCAAAAAATTTGTCCGTAATAGTCATTAGGTAAATAGCAATTGTGCAGTTGGTTTGGACATATATTTGTGTTATCAGATTTATGTTTGCCATTATCTACTTAAGGTTCAGCTTCAATTTCTCTATGTGTTGTGGGTCATTTTAAATCAAACTGTGTGGGTCATTATGTCCATACCCCAACCAAACACACCCTTAATGTATGTCATTTTAATTTAAACTATGTTGCGTCACTTTATCTCATGGTGTGAGGGTTGTAAAAACTGAGTCAATAGAACACAACAGTCACATTTTGGGCTTACGTTTTCTTGGGTCAAAAACATGTGATTTAGCAATAGTAACTGATGGAATACCTTTTGGAAAAAAGTAGTGTGTTATTATCATAAGACCGCACATTTAAATATTTAAACCTAACCTCATATACTAATACGTCCTGTAGAGACTACTTTAATGCGCCTATGATATGTAGAGCACTAAAGTTCAGTTACGGAAGGTGACGGAAACAAATTGGTTGAACTTTATTTTTCTCAAAATTATTAATTAGTACGGAGTAATATAGTGGTGGGTGTGAATGCTTCAAAGGTATTTGGCTACCACGTTACTTTTTATTTGCTATTAAACTATTTCTGCTGTTAAAACATCTATGCAAAAGCATGTGGAAATGAAAATTAAAGAGTCCCATTTTATTAATTGAACAATTTTTATATCTGTCATCACTGTAAATAACCAAACGAGAACAGATGTTGATCCAAGAAAGTGTAGGTTGTCTCTTTGGATTTGCTTATCTTATCTTATTATTAGATGGTTAAATAAGCAATTGGGAATATGGGGTTTGTAGTTGCTTAGTCTAAAGGGTTTGTATGATTATCAGACATGTAATACCTTAGATATATCAACTTTAACACAAATATAAGAACTAGATGAAGTAAAGATGGTGACTTGATATGATATGTGTGGCGTTAATAAGTATAAAAGAGAGTATAAAGATGAAGAGAACTTTTATTAAAAACACACACAAGCACACACAAGCACACCTTACAAATGAGAGGTAAGGTGCCTTTTATAGTTAGAGAGAAAGGCCTCATGGGCTTTCTAATGGACTTGGGCTTGGACTTGGTTACATGGTTAAGATAACAAGGCTTATGAAACATAGCACATGACATATTAGCTTGCCAAGTCCAATGCCCAATGACTAAACTATTACTAATCTTAACAAACGACACAAAGTTACAATATGAGAATGACCATCACTTCTATATATAAATATTTTAATGCTAACAATCTCCCCCTAAGGGGTGGTCATTCGAATGATGCTCCACGTGAGTGGGTCTTCCGTGTTCTTTGTCTTTAACTTTGAGTGTCGTTGTAGAATAGTCTTTAGTCTTTATTCCTTCATGCTTTATGATCTTTGATAACTGATTTTTCATCGTTCTTTGTTCCTTTGTGATGTGGAGTTATCTGCCATTCGTCACTTCTGCGTCTGTGGTGGTTGTTTGCCATTCCAACATGCTCATACATCTTTGGACTTTGATATTCATATGCACGTAGTTCCCTTTCTTTCACTTTGATCTTTAGTCTTTATACTTTGTAGATTCTTCTTTTTGGCGTAGAATCTTTCTTTGAACTTTGTGTTGTATAGATCTTTGAGGGAGCTTTCTTTAACTTCCAGATGTATGTATGAGCATGTGGAATCTGTCGCCATGGAGATGAAGTGTCCCTGCATATAAACAGTTAGCAATAAAACATCCGGTACTTACAGATAAGAATTAGAGATCGTCAACAGCATAGTGTGAAGACTCCTTCTAACCCTTACCAAGGCCGTTCCCATGTTAGATACTCTCGAGAGAGCTTACGAGACCTACTAAGTAGCTCAATGACTGGGTGAGTCGCTGGGGATCACTCCACGACTGTAGACCATTTGAAACCACCGCGAACACTAAGCGTAACCCATAAAGAATTACCGAAGTGACCTGCTGTCAGGGCTGCTTGATGTTAACCCTGGCAGGAATTTCCATTCAATCATTGAGAATCACTTCTGTGAATTCTCTCATAAATGTTCTGGCAGATTGCTAAGATCTGCGTAGGACTCTAAAGTTTACATCTGGCGTCCTTAATGTTGAACAACCAGTGTAGAAATATCAAGTGTTCCTATGAGATCTTTTTATGAATCTCGGGGCTCTAGACTCGATAAGTGCACATTTGGTTTCCTATGCGGAGATTAGGGAGAGGTCTCCTGCTTCAATATCAACTATCTCTAAGAGACAGGTCGATAGATTACACCGGTTCCCCGTGAGAATGAAACAAGCTCTTTTAAGAGAACTTGAGTGGTTAAGAAGGTTTAGTGCAGTGCGTCACTGGGTCCATGACGTCTTTGTCTTCAATACCGGTGTCACCTTAGTAACAACCAGTAGCATATGAATTGTCCCGGTGTCTGCCCTAAGGTTGAACATTTGGAGGGCTATTTCTTTTCACCCTTTTTCATAACTTTTCTTTTTAATTCTTCAACCCCTTCTTTCTCCTTTCTCATTTTCTCCTTTTTTCAATCATACCTAAGGACTTCTAATTCTAATTTATTAGAATTGTCCTTGGGTAGATCCCTCCGGCTCTGGCGGATCATAGGACGGTTTTTCCTAACCTTAGTCACCTTATAACTCCATGTCTATCCTATCATTGCCATAAAACCATACTTTTGAAAATCTCTCAAAGTGTTTATGATAATAAAACACATTGTTGTTACCACTTTGAGAGTTTTGCATTTCATTTGAAGGACTCCCCCTTCACATGTGCTCATGTAATTTTTAAGAAATTTGCACATGCGTGAGGAGTTTGCACCTTTTTGAATTGATCCACTTTCAGTGAACATGACCGATTTGAGACACGCTTACATCACTAGTTAGACTAGCTTGAAATTATTACCCGTCCTGGTCAAGTCCAAAGAAAGTCTCTCGATATGGTACATTCTACTCAGACAAGTCCTATTCGAGACACGCTTACATCACTAGTTAGACTAGCTTGAAATTATTACCCGTCCAGGACAAGTCTTTTCGATTACTGACATTTTAAGCTTCGTCAATTCATTGGTACTATCTGAGTCGAGCTCTTTTGAGATTCAGCCACAATCTTTAAACATCTTTGATCACATTTTAATCATGTCTTCTCCCCCTCAAAAATAGCATAACGTGATATTTTTGATATCAACAGATTAAGAAAAAGCTTTTGGAGAGAAAGACAGATTCTGCATGAATTTGGAACATTTTAGTGTTTGTACTCCCCCTTAATGATAGCATATTTAAAATTACTTAAGGGTTTTGAGGGAGTTATCTTGAGCACTAATTTTGAGAGATTTTGAGAAATCTTTTGAACAATCTTGAAAAAGTGCTCAAGAATTTTGTTTGAAAACGAGTTTATGCTTTGAAATCTTTTTCGTTTGTTTAGACTCAAACTTTTTGAAAAAGAGTTCATCATTGAACGTACGAGTCCTTGATTTGAAAATAATCAGAAGTCGTTGTTTGGGTCCGGGTTTCGTACTGATGTATACGAAAGCCATTGTGAAGAAAATTTTGAGAAACGACATGTTTTAGAAAAACATTTTAAAGAACTCCCGCTCAAGCATCTGTACATATCCGTATCATTGTTGAATGACATTTCTAGAGACGTACAAAATATTGATTTATACGAGAGACATGTCGTGAGAAGAATATTTTTGGATTTTTTGATTTTATATTGTTTTTGTATTTTTTGAAAATTTTAAATTTTTGTATTTTGTTTTTGTTGGTTTTTCAAATTTTGTATTTTGTTTTTTCAAAAATATTTACAGCGAAGCGATTTTGAAAACATTTTTCAAGAAGATTCGAGAAGACGTTCTAGCTCCTCAGGAGTTAGGCTTCGCATGCCAATTCGTCGAACTAAATAGTCAAACCTTTCTTTTGGAAGGGCTTTAGTAAATAGATCGGCGAGTTGATAATCAGTCTTAACGAAAAATAATTCAACAGTACGCTCTTCCACGTGTTCTTTGATGAAATGGTAGCGGACTTTGATATGCTTCGTCTTAGAGTGATGTACGGGATTGCACGAGATGGCTATGGCACTTTTTGAGTCACAATACATAGGTATTCTGTCAAAAGTAAAGCCATAATATGTGAGCTGTGTCCGCATCCAAAGAACTTGGGCACAACACGCAGATAGAGACACATACTCGGCTTCGGCGGTTGATAGCGCAGTACAATCCTATTTCTTTGACGACCAGCTTACTAGCTTTTCACCCAAAAATTGTGCTCCACCTGATGTACTCTTTGCTGTAACTTGATCACCAGCATGGTCTGCATCTGAAAATGCTGTTAGATTAAACCCCGAATCCTTCGGATACCAAAGTCCCATGTTAATGGTGCTTCGTAGGTACCGAAAGATCCGTTTAACCTCTTTGAGGTGAAGTTCGGTAGGCTTTGCCTGAAACCGTGCTAACAAACAAACAGCAAATTGAATATCGGGTCGGCTAGCAGTTAGGTACATGAGAGAACCGATCATGCTCCGATATTTTTTCGGATCGATGGGTTTCCCAAACAAATCAGCACCTATTTTTGGTGAAGTGACCATTGGTGTACCAACAGAATCACAATTTTCCATTCCATGTTTTTTCAAAATCTCTATCGTATATTTAGCTTGATTGATAAAAATACCACGAGGGGATTGATGTATTTGTAAACCAAGAAAGAATTTTAGTTCCCCCATCATGGACATTTCAAATTTGCTTTTCATGAGATTTTCAAAATGTTTTGAATGGTTAGGATTGGTTGCTCCAAAAATTATGTCGTCCACGTAAATTTGAACGATCAAAATGTCATCTTTGAATTTTTTGATAAACAATGTGTCATCAACCGTTCCTTTGGTGAAATTGTTTTTAAGCAAGAAAGATGATAGTTCGTCATACCACGCTCTTGGAGCTTGTTTTAGACCATAAATGGCTTTCTTAAGCTTGTAGACGTAGTCTGGATGATCTCTGTCGATGAATCCTTCTGGCTGACTCACATACACTTCTTCTTTCAGAGTTCCATTCAAGAAAGCTGTCTTAATGTCCATCTGATAGACTGTGATGTTTTTGTGAGCGGCATAGGCTAAGAAAATCCGGACTGCTTCAAGTCTAGCTACAGGCGCGAATGATTCTTCGAAATCCATCCCTTCTTCTTGTGGATATCCTTTAGCCACGAGACGAGCTTTGTTGCGAATGACAGTCATTTCCTCATCCAGTTTGTTCTTCCACAACCACTTGAGATCAAGAACTCGTTTATCAAGTGGTCGTTCAACAAGTTCCCAACTATCATGTAACAGGTATTGAAGAAATTCCTCCTGCATTGCTTCAATCCATGGGTTTTCTGCCATTGCTTCTCGAATGTTTTTAGGTACTTTGGTGCTTATTGAGCAAATGTAAATGCACAATTCGAGATCGGTGGCAAGTTGTCTCCTCGTCTGAACTGGCATTGAAGGATCACCAATAACATGTACTAACGGATGGTCTTTTGTCCATTGAAACGTAGAAGGGTACCTTTGGTTGAACGAATGTGTGTTAGATGGTTCTTGTAACCTTGAAGAAGATTCAGCAGAGTCTGATGCAAACGGTTTTTCAAATACTTCTTCTCCTTCTTCTAACGCAACATCGTTTGAATTATTTGTTGGTTCTTCTTGAAAATTTGTGTTTTGATTTTGCTCATCAACTCTTGGTAGAACAGTTTCAAGTACTGGAGTTGCTTGAGTAGATGTAGATGATGTTGATGTAGTTGGTGCTTCAGCTTCGATTGTAATGGATGCATCTTGTGGTGGTGGTGGTGGTTGATGGTTTTGAGCGGGTGCAGCAGAATGTTGTGGAGATGCATTTGTCGAAGTTCCACCATAGTATTCATCAAACATTAACTCGAAGAAATTTTCCAGATCTTGTTCTTAAGGTTTATCCGTGTTTGTTGACTGAGCTCCTTGAGGTACGAGTCCTGAACTGATGTGTCCAGAAGTCTGCATGTTTGGTGCGGGTCCTAATCCGTTTTGATTAGAAGCCATTGGATTAAGCGCGGGTTCTAGAGCGTATCTCTTAGAAGCCATTTGTGAAATTTCGTCAAACTTCACATTCATCGTCTCCATTATCCTTTTTAGACGTCGATTATACACCCTGAATGCCCTTGAGTTTTCTGAATATCCAATGAAGATTCCAATATCACCCTTAGCTTTCAACTTTCCTAGATCTTCTCTGTCGTTCGTCGGATAGCATAAAGCGCCAAACACGTGAAGGAAAGAGATGTCAGGTTTACGGTTGTTCACTAGCTCATATGGGGTTTTATTGAATCTTGGATGTACTAGGGATCGGTTCTGAGTGAAACAAGCAGTGGCAACAGCATCAGCCCATAAGAATAGTGGTGCACTAGAAAAGATCAGCATTGTACGAGCAGCTTCCACAAGAGTTCTGTTTCTTCTTTCAACTACCCCATTCTGCTGTGGAGTTCTAACAGCTGATGTTTGGTGTGTTATTCCAACGTCTTCAAAGTAGGTTCTTAACTCCTGATTAGTGAATTCTGTGCCATTATCTGTTCTTACAATCCTTACTGGAGCTTGAAGTAGAACTTGAATACGCTTCAGAAAGGTGATGATGATGCCTGGTGCTTCGTCTTTTGATCTCAGAAACTTTACCCAAGTATATCTTGAATAATCATCAACAATGACAAGAATATACTTCTTCCCATTAATGCTTTCAACTCTCATTGGGCCACATAAGTCCATGTGCAACATATGTAACCTTGCTTCCGAACTAGGTACGGTTTTGGGTTTATATGATGCTCTTTTACTTTTTCCTTGTTCGCATGATGGACATAGGTGTTCCTTGGTGTATTTGAACTTAGGAAGTCCGGTGACGATGTTGTCTTTGGCTAACTTGTTGATCGTGTCAAAATTGAGATGGGATAATCTTCTATGCCACAGCCAGGACTTAGTTTCGGTTGCCCTTGTCATAAGACAAATTGGTGATGTAGAAGCCATTTGGTTGATGTCGATAGCATACAAATTTGTGCCACGATTACCAGTTAAGAGATCATCACCAACCAAATTTCTAATAAAAACCGTGTTTCTCCTGAATGCAACTTCTAAATCTGCATCACAAAACTGCCCAACTGAAAACAAGTTGTGTCCCAATCCTTCGACGTAGTAAACCCGAGTGATTAAAAAATTCTCAAACCGAAGATCTCCATAACCCAGAATAGCTGCTACATGATCATTTCCAAAGCGTACAGTTCCCATGAATTTCCAGACAAAATTGATCAGCAGCTTTAAATTCCCGGTCATGTGCTTGGAGCAACCCGAGTCGATGATCCAAAGACATATTTCGATAACCTGCCAAGAACAGAAGAGTTTGTATTTGGAAACCGTTTTGAATTTGGTTCCATGTGGTTAGGAGTAAAAGCAGAATCACACTTATCAAAGATTGCAACATTTTTATTTTGAACAAATTCCAATTTGCCATCCTTAAGAGTGAACTCTCTACCCGTTGGTATCCACATACAAAACTTAAGGTAGTTCCTAGGCATTCGACTACTAGTGGTAGACCTAAAGCGTGCAACTAATCTTTCTATAGATCTAGATCTAGCACTAGTTCCCTTTGGAACATACTTCTGTTCAGGCGTAACATTCACATTCTTAGAAACACATTCATCATGAACATCATTAATTAAACATTTCTTGCATATTAAACAAACAGAGTCATTACATGCATTAGAACCAGTACTTTTGACATTACATTCAGATGAATCATGTTTCTTATTACAAAGCGATAAATTCCTAGGGTGTTCTTCTACTTCTTCAACTTTATTCTTGCAACTACTCTTAGAAACAGGCGAGACTCTATTGTTCCTTGTATTGCTCCTAGGCTTTAGTCTGCTGCTCCTAGAGGTGCATTCTAATCCTGTAGAAGGTAAGGCACACACATTAGGATTTATATTGTTGTCCTTTTTAGCATCACTAGACTCTTTAGAATTATCCTTTTTGCACGCATTTGTCTTAGAAGTGGAGGCAGACGCATTAGTGGGACTAATCCTAAAAGGCCAGGTGCTATCACTTTTGGTGTTTCGACAACCGCTTTTCCTTTATCAACAATCTTATCATTTTCACTTTTCTTGGGCAAGGGTGTTGGAGTGACTGGTTTTGTCAAATTCTTTTTCTCATCGACTTTTGGAGCAAACCTTGAAATTGACATCTTTGGTTTTTGAACCGTGTTTGAAACATTTGGTTTCTCCGAAGTCGACGGTTTTGCAAACTTAGTTTCCTCACCCTTTCCTTTTTGACTTTCAAGCTGAGCCCTCAAAAGATCATTTTGCTCTTTCATGTTCTTTAAGGCACGCTCATACGACAATTTGTCATACTTGCATTCTTCCTTTTTTCGATCAAGTTGTTTAAAATATGACACATTTTCTTTTTCAAGCTTTATAAGAGCATTTTCATATTTTGAAACAATTTCGGAGGTCTCAGCTCTTAGTCTTTCATCGTCTTGAACAGAGTATGTTTGTAAAATGATGGACATAATATCAGTGGTCATAACAGCTTCGAAGAGAGAATCATTTAGGTTTTCCAAAACATTCATGTTTTCACGAGTATCATTAGCTTCGTTTACCAGGGATTTGTGGTCCTTGACAAAGTCGGCCGTTTCTTTTAAGAAAGCTTGTTCAAAATGGATTACCCTCGCACTGATGTTATTTAGTGGGATAGTAATTTCGTTTTCAAAAACTTTTTTCTGCTCAATATGAAAACTGGAATGCCAGTTGTTAATATTGATTGTAGTTTTAGAAGCAACAATATTTTGAAGTTCTTGAATTCTCTTTTTAACGTCATCCACAATTTCTCTAGCCTCACTTGTATTAAAAGTGTTGTTAGAAGAAATTTGTTCCATTTTTGAAAGAGATTTGGAAACAATTACTTTCTTAGAAAACATTTTTGAGAATGGTCGTTTTATGGAAAACACAGATGGTTCTTTTTGTGGAACAAAAGTAATTCCCGAAAGTTTGTTCAATTTGTTGTAATCAATGGGTTTCAAATCCTTTTGTTTCATTTTAATTATGCTCTCTTCGACATGTTCTATCGTTTGCACAGAATCCCGAACGACGGGAGGATCGTGTTTGGTGTAAATCATATTACCATTATACAAAACATTCTGTTCTTGCTGAGCTTTCTTGAGGTTACTGGGGGTGTTGTTACCAAGAGCCACTTTATGTTTCGTATGGTAAACCGGATTAGTTTGATTTGAAATCATTTTCATTGTTTGACTTGACTGACCCGATTTAACCACCAATTCTTCTAAATGAGCAATCATCTGTTCTGACTCTACGATTTCGGCCAAAAGTTTGTCTTCTTTCTTTGCAAAGTCCTTTTTCAACTCATCCCTTTCTTTTTCAAGATTGGTATAAGCTGATTTTTGTTTAGAAAGTTGGTTTTGTAAATCAGAAATTTCCGCGTTTAAAGATTTTATCTTTTTGAAAGAGTTAACATCAAGTGTATCAAACTTGAGTTGCAATTATTTTTCCCTTGAAACGGAATTTTGATAACCAGTTTCTAATTCAGACAATCTTTTGTTATGAAATTCAAAAGCTTTAACGTTTTCTTTGTAACTCTCAAGCTCAGCGGTCAATTTAACATTCGCGGCCTTAACATCGCGATTGACCTTTTTCACATTCTCAATTTCAATACGACAATTATTCAATAATGATTCAAACAAAGCACGTGTTTCCTCATCATTCTCAGCATGCTGTGAAACGAAGCCTCCATTATGATTCACATCTGGAGTTGCTAAAGAAGTATTGCTACTACTTGGCGTGTCCAGGTATGTATCATAAGTGGGTGCTAGCTTCTCAGAATGCTGTTCCTCATGAGGAGACATATCAAATATATCATTATTGTGACATGTGTTGAAGTTTGATACCTCAGATGGTGCATTGGTGTCATAAACAGGAAGTGTATCAGAATCCGTGTCATACTTAGCTTCCTGAAGATTCGCCATGAATATGCAGTTCGCATCGATATCTTCTCTATCTTCCATGTCATCCATAAGAGCCATAAAGTCATTCTCCTCTGCATTCAACTGAAATCCTGCCTCTGCCTTTTGTGCCAACATCACTGCTTTCTGCAAGTACGCTAGATCTTTCTTGTTCGGCTTAGTAGGACAGTTCCTTGCCATATGACCTACACCCTGACAGTTGAAACACTTTACAGGATTACCCTGATTCACATTTCCCAAATTCCCAACTACTGGAGCTGCAACATTTCTATTCTGATTACCCATTGCCTGATTACCAACACTCTGACCCCTCTGATTTCCAACAAACTGACCCAACTGATTCCCTGCATACTGACCATACTGATTTGCTGCATTCTGATTCCCTGCATTCAGCATATTCTGATTCCCCATGTTAATTCCAGTAGCATAACCTTGCTGATTCCCATAAACTCCAACCATTTGGCCTCCGTTGCCCATATTGAAACTCGGCTGAGCAATCTGCTTGTTGCGAGTGTTTGATGAAATCCTTTGGTTGTTGTTTGTTGGTGTAGAATAGCGTCCTTGGAATGCCTTTGACAGAAAAGCAAACGCTTGGGTCAATGCTGCAGTAGCTTCATCATTTTCAGTGAATTCTGGTTCTTGGAATTGTTGGTATTGCTGTTGTGGAATAACATGTTGTTGTTGTTGTGGGTAGAACTGTTGTTGGTAGACCGGTGTTGGTTGTTGAATGTATGATGGTTGCATGTAGTTGTGAGTGGAAGATGATGATGATTGTTGTGTGTTCACTGGTAGCGGTGTTGGTGTAGTAGCAATTAATGCGAGAGGATCATGATTCTTTGCCAATCTTTCTTTCCTTACTTTATTAGCCTCAGCTTGGTTTTGCTTCAAAAAGTCATAGAGTTGATCATAATTCACCTTATGTAAATCCTTTGTTTGATTGACAATTGTAACATAACGACCCCATTCTTCTGGAAGGTTATTGATGAATTTGATGTTTGTTGCAATTGTTCGAGGTGTCAACTTATTTCTGATTAACTCATTCATCAAAGTGCAAAACCTTGTGTAGTAAGATTCAATCTGTTCACCTTTAGTGGATGTAAAGTTCTCCCATTCCGTAAGAAGTTTGTTCTCAACGTCCTGTTGTCCAATCTCTGTTCCATGACATATCCTTCTGACACGTTCCCACATAGCATAAGCAGTTTCACAACTGTCGACCGCAGCAAAGATCTCCCGTGGTAATCCAAGTTGGATTAAATGCATTGCCATATCATCAGCGGCGATCTGCTTCTTGTCTTCCTCTGTGTAATCTGCTTCTGTTTGTTCACGCACGAATGGTTGAGTAGGAGGTGTTGCATTTGGATTACCTTCAATTTGAACTTGTCGTGGCTTGAATGGACCATTTTTAATGGAGTTGATCATTAATTTACCATCAGGCTTTGTTTTGATGTAACGAAGCATGCGGCTTGTCCAATGGAGATATCCACCTTTTTCAAGCATCGGAGGTCGGTTTTCCGCACCGGCTGCATGAATATCTTGCTGAGTAGCCATTGATGAAGTGTAGATGGATAAAGTTGATTCTCGGATCGTTTCAACGAAGTAGGAGTTGTGTTTAGTGTAAGTTGATGCAAGTTTTTATGGTGAAAGTTTTGATCTGGAACCTTAAAACCTCAATAACTTCCGTTCAGAGTGGATTTGGGCCTCGAAGCTTGGCTTGAATGATCTTTAGATGATTCAACGTGTCCTTCTTCTCGGTCTCGCGGTCGTTTTGACAGCTGATTCGTCGAAAACGGAGTTACGGTTCAAAAGTTATGGCCATTTGAAGTTTGGTTGTCAAAAGGTCAAAAACTTACGCGTAAACCCAGAAACTTATGTGTAAACAGTGATTCTTACGCTTAACTTCAAATCTTATGGTTAATTTCAAATCTTACGCGTAATAAAAGTTATGCGTAAACTTTCAGGTTATGCGTAAAAATTAAGGTTATGCGTAAACAAAGTGTTTATGCGTAAGCTTTGATTTTTACGCGTAAACTTTGAGTTTATGCGTAAGAAAAGTTACGCGTAAGGTTTTTCAACCAAATTGATCTCTCAAACTTGTCCAAGCTTGAAAGATATCCCTTGTCGAAGTATTCCACAAACTTATCCAAGTCAGGGAAATACCGAGTCACCGTAGCACGAAGAGAGAACCTTTGAAGAAGTTATGCGTAGAACTCTGAAACTTACGCGTAAGATATGATCTTATGCGTAAGAGCTGATCTTCTGCGTAGAAACTGAACTTAAGCGTAGGATCTTGTGCGTAGACTTCAACTTACGCATAGAAAGTGACTTTACTCGTAGGTTTTAAGGCGTAGACTTCCAAGTAACGCGTAAAAACAGGGTTTTGACCGGAGTTACGCGTAAGAAAAGGGTTTTGACCTTAGTTACGCGTAAGAAAAGGGTTTTAGGCCAAAATTTATGCGTAAAAAGGACAGAAAGTACTGTTCACAGCTGTAGATTCGTACTATTCACCCAAGTTACGCGTAAAGTGACCAGAAAGCTTGAAAAATCCGATTTTTTCAACCAAAAACACTTTTTCCACTTGTTTCTTTTGATCAAATCTTTCCCAAAACACTTAGAAACACTAAAACTTCAATAAAGACAACAACTTTAACACCAAAACTTGTAAAAGTCAAACCTTTTTTGAAGAAAAAGTACACAAATGAATGAAAAGTGTAACTTTTTAACAAAAAACTTGATAAAAACACTCCTAAATCATTGTTAGGCGATTGATACCACTTGTAATACCTTAGATATATCAACTTTAACACAAATATAAGAACTAGATGAAGTAAAGATGGTGACTTGATATGATATGTGTGGCGTTAATAAGTATAAAAGAGAGTATAAAGATGAAGAGAACTTTTATTAAAAACACACACAAGCACACACAAGCACACCTTACAAATGAGAGGTAAGGTGCCTTTTATAGTTAGAGAGAAAGGCCTCATGGGCTTTCTAATGGACTTGGGCTTGGACTTGGTTACATGGTTAAGATAACAAGGCTTATGAAACATAGCACATGACATATTAGCTTGCCAAGTCCAATGCCCAATGACTAAACTATTACTAATCTTAACAAACGACACAAAGTTACAATATGAGAATGACCATCACTTCTATATATAAATATTTTAATGCTAACAAGACATAAGTAGTTTTAATAAGCAGTCCTAAACACCATCTGAGAAGTATACTAGGGTTTAGGATGTTGGAGTTGTTGCCTTTTGGGTTTAGGTTAGATAAAAGCACTATTTAATTTTTGAGTTCATACAGACATTAAAGGTTAAGAGTGGCTGAGTTTATGAACATGTAAGGCTTTTTATTGCAAACAAACAAGTAATTAAGCAAGAACGCGAAAAAGTTTATATGTACCATTGTGTCCAAGACTCCAATATATAACCAAAGCGCTTCTAGCCTTGCAATATATTTGAGTTGCCCACCAACCAAGAGGTTATGGGTTGAAGTATTGGTAGAGACATAGTGTGGTAACTGGTAGGTGTGTGAATATTTTCCTTCTTGAAAATAGATAGGAAATTGTTTTCAAGGTATACTGGTCCTTGACTCCTTTCGTTTTGGAAAATTTAGTGATTGTTTAACATTTTCACAAGAAGGACTGGTTTGCGTTGGAAAATCAAGTATCATGGCTCACAAAGTTGAAAATTCTTTAGGGTTATTGGCATAGTTTTGGGCACCTCAGGGTGCCCAAGGTACCCTTTATTCCAAGTGACTCACAAATTCACAAATATTCTCAGTTCGAGTTTAAGCTGGCCTGACTAGCTATCTGGTGGTTAAATAATAAATACACATAAGAAATATGCTGTAAGTTTCATAAGTTTAGATAATTGAAGTATGTTATCAAATATGGACCTAAAAAGTACATTGTGTGAAGCAGAACCCGAACCCGATATTGTTATAAGACCCGAAAAAGATTGTTTTGCTTTGTTTTTACTGCCTATTGCATAGTTTAGTCGATCCATTCATGTCATAGTAAAGCTAAACCCTCACAATTGAGTCCATCCATTCATTTTTAGTTTTCCACACATACTTAAAATGTTATACACCTGCATTTGTTGATTACTTGATCGGTCAAAAATGAACATGTAATTGCTGTGTTCACAGAACCCCAACTAAAAAGAATATAACATGTATCTTAATTCATATTATAATTTTTCTTGAAAAAACTTGTAATGCATAATGACATAATTTTTTATTTGGTTTCTTGTTTTAAATATAAAACAGTAAGACATATACTTTTTGTTGCTTGATTTTATCATATCTTACTGGCCAAAAAAGAATCATGCAATAATGCTCCTACTTACTGGTACTTCTTTTAGTTCGTGAGGCTCTTTTGTATCAACACTTATTAATCCTTTTTTATGTTACTAGTACTTTTCTTTTGCTGGCGTTTGCTTGATGGTAGCTGTTTTTTGAGCTTCTGATCTTGCTGGTGAACAAAGGGTTGTAGCCAGGTTGGTAAGTGGCTTGAACGACAGATTTGAGTTTTACGTTTAATTGTGGGTTTCAACAATCTATTATTATTTTGTTATGCTGTTTTGTAAGGAAGCCAAAGTTGAGAACGAGAAAATATAAGATTTTCGGTTACGAAATTATCATATTGACTGAATTGGGGGTAATATTTTTTCTTGATTGTTATGTTTTGGACGCCCTTTTTTTATAGTTTAATGGTCAATAAAAGATGTTTTATGTTTCACTGTCTTGAAGGTTTCTGTGTTGGCTGCTATTTTATTTGATGCTGTCAAAGGTATACGTTCTTTATAGCGTGAATGCAAGTGCACTTGGGTGATACTATTGAAACAAATACAGGAGAATGATGTTAAACCGCTACTGGAAACTTAACTCCACCTCCTCATACAGACAAAGCTACAGAAAAGGTACGAGGTAAAAACAGAAATTCAGTCTACAACTGTCCGAAGGGAGTAATTTGAAGACACAGGAGAAGAAACATATGGCCGCAAGGCTAAAAAACCAAAGCATGACTAACGCCATAAAGACCTGCAGCCTGCGTCTCCAAACCAGGATCCAAAATGTCTGTGTGGTGTAAGTGACATTTGTAGGTAAGGAACAGCTCATGTAGTATGTACAGTAAGTAGTACTAAGTTAGCGCAGTCCACTATGTAGTATGCAATATGATGTAAAAAACATAACTCTTTTGTACTGGACATCAGATGCAATATAAGTAGTAAGTTTCCTACAAGTGTTCCATTCACCATTGCAGATTTTGCACTTGCAACAACACAAAAAGATGCAAACGCGGGGTTCCTTCACCTCGTTATATTTATAAAACTCATGCCTAATAAGTTTCCTCCCACAATTATGATGTATGGTTATATGTATCTTACCATTTTATTTTATTTAGCTACCAATTTTAACTTATAAAACTAGCATCTCTTCATGTTAAACACCGCTAGACAAATCTGGGCAGAAAGAAAAAAAGTTACAAGCCGTTTCAACACATGAAAGGCGACACAACACTCTCGCGAGCAACGGCTCACTCACTCATATGTATCTGTTTGTTGAACTCAAAGAACGTTATGATTTTTAGTTTCTGGAATTTGTGATTTTAGGTATCAAAAATCTGGAATTTGTGTAGTAATATTGATAGCATACAAAAAATATTCTAGAAACTTCGCTCAAAATAATTTTGAATTATTTTGTTCTACCAAAGGCTAAAAATTTGTGCGACTTAATGTCACTTTCATGTTTTTTGGTCGAGTAAAATTAAGTGTACACTGCCCGTTATAATTTTGAATAATTTTGCTTGACCGAAGGCTAAAAATTTGTGCGATTCAATGCTACTTTCTGTTTTTTGGTCGACTAAAATGAAGTGTAATTTAAAAAATTTGCTCGACCGAAGGCTAAAAATTTGTGCGACTTAACACCACTTTCATGTTTTTTGTCCGACTAAAATAAAGTGCACACTACCCCGTAATTTTGAATTATTTTACTCTACCAAAGGCTAAAAATTTGTGCGACTTAATGCCACTTTCATGTTTTTTGGTCGATTAAAATGAAGTGTGCACCACCCCTTATAATTTTAATAATTTTTCTCGATCGAAAGCAAAAAAAAAATTTGCAACTTAGCGTCACTTTCATGTTCTTTGGTTGACTAAAATAAAGTGCACACTGCCGCTTATATTTTTGAATAATTTTGCTCGACCGAAGGCTAAAAATTTGTGCGACTTAACACCATTTTAATGTTTTTTTGTAGTACTTTGTTTTTTTGGCATGGTGGTACTTTGTTTTTAGGCCTGGTGCACTTTTTTTTTCTTCTGTTAAATGGGTCGCGTTTAAAGTGGATCAAGTAAATCAAGTGTGTCACGACCGAAAAGATTATTTAGATAATTGGTTTTTTCTTTTTGTATATTCCATGATCAACAACTATATCCAGTAAGATATGTCTAATCCTCTAATGTCCAAATACTAATATAGTGCATTAGTGCCATAGTGGTGTCTTCTTTGCCACTTTGTCAGTAAGGGTGCGTTTATTTTTTTTTCCAGACTCAGATGCTTATAAGTTGAGGTAGGTCCAGTGTGGGCCATGTTTGTTAGAAGGTCTAAATGGGGAGGAGTGGCCATTTTAATGCCTTTGGCTTCCAGACACTCTAACAGATTTTAGTGGACCCCAATTTGAAAAAAAACATTGGTCTCACTCACTTTGCCAGACAGATCATCCAAGGAGCCTAAGTCATACAGTCCTTGTTTTTTTGTTTTTTTTTAAAGGTATACAGTCCTTGTTTAATGTTCAAAACTCTAAATATCAACACAAAATTCAAATAAAAAAAGTTCAAAAACATTTGAACAATTTCAAAACATTTTAAAATTATTTTTTCCCTTTTGCCATTTTTATAATTTTACAATTTCAAAATATTTCAAACTTTTGAAACTTTCAAAAATATTTCAAACTTTGAAATTTTCAAAATATCTCAATTAAAAGATCAAAATTTTCAATCTCTTAAACTACTAAATTAAGAGTTCAAAATTTTCAAAATATTTCAAGCTTCACACTTTTAAATTATTTCAAATTCAAATTTATTAAACTTTACAAATATTTTAAATTTTAAAAGTTTTACTCTTTCACTTATTTCTAAAATTTTAAAATGTCAAAGTTCAAGAAACTCTGTTAGCTATGTTATCTCAAATGTCAATAATCCAAAAGATCTACAAGGTTGTGTTGTTGTGTGTCAAACCCACGTTTCCTTACATCTAAAATATATCACGAGTTTGACTCGAGAACGAGTCAAACCCACGTTTCCTTACAGTATCTCAAAAGATCTACAAGGTTTGGGGTACGAAAATGATGATGGTAAGGTTGTGGTAGCGGTAACGATAAGACAACAAGATGGTGGTGTTGACTGGTGGCGCGTGTACTATAGCAATAGGAAGAGGAGAGTGAGAGGGTCACGTTGGAGGTGGTGGTGTTGCTCAGTGATCGGCAGTGGAGGTGGTGGCGTGGTGGCAGCCGGCGGCTGCTATGGAGAAGAGAGGGGAGGGAGATGTGTGAAGAGATGGAAATGATATATCAAAAAAAAGGTTAGGGTTTAGGATAGTTATACTTTTCAAAGATTGCAATTAGGTCCCTTCGTTTTGCATATTTTCGATAAGGGTGTCAATATAAGGACTTGCGGTGTAAATTATAATAAACTCTCCCAATATTACTTACTTTTAATCGCGAAAAATAACAAACGTCGCCAACGTTAATTTTAATCATCACCGATCACATTAAACACATTTTTCCATTAATCTCAATAATTAATACGCTTGTAAAATAAAACGTAACCGTTTCTCTTTAATTCCATATAAAATCAACGATACAAATTAAACATATTTCACAACATATAATTCCATATAAAATCAACGTAGTGCCTAATTATCGCAACCAAACATATTTCACGACATAAAATTCCATATAAAATCAACGATACGAATTAAACTCAACATAATCAATCATCAATTCCCGTAATTTCTGAAAAATTGTTTCAATAACATTATCAATTCATTTTAATCATATATCAACATTTTAAATCGGGTTCTCAAATTTACCAGTTGTCACACTATAGGGGTGTGTGTATAGCAACACCCATCTTAATTTTTAAGTCTAGAGTTAGGAGAGGGATATATTCATGCCTTATAAGGGAGTATAAATGAAGGAAAAAGAAAAATAATGACAAATAGTTAATGTATTTGTTTGCCCAGTAATATTTTGACTATTTTCATGAGTGTCGTTGAAGATGATAATTGTGGCACAGTTTGAGTAAAAAAAAACTCTAATTGCACACTCATAAATTTGATTGGAACACTCAATGTACAAACAGTTAAAATAGTTGATATAGACATACATGAGATGTTAAAATGATGATATTGACATACACGAGATGTTAAACGGATGATTCGAGATGATATTGACATACACGAGATATTAAACGGATGATTTGAGATGATATTGACATACATGAGATGTTAAAAGGATGAATCGAGATGATGTTGACATACATAAGATGTTAAACGATTGAGTAGAGATGATATTGACGTACATGAGATGTTAAACGTATGAGTTGAGATGATATTGACATACATGAGATGTTAAACAGATGAGTTGAGGTTATATTGACGTACATGAGATGTTAAACGGGTGAGTCTATATGATATTGACATACATGAGATGTTAAACGGGTGAGATGACATGATATTGACATACATGAGATGTTAAACAAATGAGTCGATATGATATTGACATACATGAGATGCTAAACGAATTAGAAAGGATGATATTGACATACATAAGATGTTAAACGTATGAGACGAGATGATATTGACATACATAAGATGTTAAACGTATGAGACGAGATGATATTGACATACATGAGATGTTAAACGGATGAGTCTAGATGATATTGACATACAAGAGATGTTAAACGGATGAGACGACATCATATTGACATATATGAGATGTTAAACAGATGAGTCGATATGATATTGACATACATGGGATGTTAAACGGATAAGACAAGATGATATTGACATACATGAAATGTTAAACGGATGAGACGAGATGATATTGACATACATGAGATGTTAAACGGATGAGTAGATATGATATTGACATACAAGAGATGTTAAACGGATGAGTTAAGATGATATTGACATACATGAGATGTTATTGACATACATGAGATGTTAAACAGATGAGACGACATGATATTGACATACATGAGATATTAAGCGGATGAGACGAGATGATATTAACATACATGGGATGTTAAACGGATGAGACGACATGATATTGACATACATGAGATGTTAAACAGATAAGTCGATATGATATCGACATACATGAGACATTAAACGGATGAGACGAGATGATATTGACATACATGGGATGTTAAACGGATAAGATGACATGATATTGACATACATTAGATGTTAAACGGATGAGACGAGATGAAATTGGCATACATGAGATGTTAATCGGATGAGTAGAGATGATATTGACATACATGAGATGTTAAACGGATGAGTTGAGATGATATTGACATACATGAGATGTTATTGACATACATGAGATGTTAAACGGATGAGACAAGATGAAATTGACATACATGAGATGTTAATCGGATGAGTAGAGATGATATTGACATACATGAGATGTTAAATGGATGAGTTGAGATGATATTGACATACATGAGATGTTAAACGGATGAGTAGATATGATATTGACAAACAAAAGATGTTAAACGGGTGAGTTGAGATGATATTGACATACATGAGATGTTATTGACATACATGAGATGTTAAACAGATGAGACGACATGATATTGACATACATGAGATGTTAAATAGATGAGTCGATATGATGTTAACATACATAGGATGTGAAATGGGTGAGACAAGATGATATTGACATACATGAGATGTTAAACGGATGAGACGAGATGATATTGACATACATGAGATATTAAACGGATGAGACGAGATGATATTGACATACATGGGATGTTAAACGGATGAGACGACATGATATTGACTTACATGAGATGTTAAACAGATAAGTCGATATGATTTTGACATACATGAGATATTAAACGGATGAGACGAGATGATAATGACATAAATGGGATGTTAAACGGATAAGATGACATGATATTGACATACACGAGATGTTAAACGGATGAGACGAGATGAAATTGACATACATGAGATGTTAATCGGATGAGTAGAAATGATATTGACATACATGAAATGTTAAACGGATGAGTTGAGATGATATTGACATACATGAGATGTTAAACGGATGAGTAGAGATGATATTGACATACATGAGATGTTAAACGGATGAGTGTATATGATATTGACATACATGAGATGTTAAACGGATGAGACGACATGGTATTGACTATACATGAGATGTTAAACAAATGAGTCGATGTGATATTGAGATACATGGGATGTTAAACGAATCGGAAAAGATGATATTGACATACATAAGATGTTAAACGGATGAGACGAGATGATATTGATATACATAAGATGTTCAACGGATGAGTCTAGATGATATTGACATACATGAGATGTTAAACGGATGAGTTGAGATGATATTGACATACATGAAATGTTAAACGAATCAGACGAGATGATATTGACATAAACGGGTGAGGCGATATGATATTGACATACATGAGATGTTAAACGGATGAGTATAGATGTTATTGACATCTATTAGATCTTAAAGGGATGAGTAGATATGATATTCATATACACGAGATATTAAACGGATGATTTGAGATGATATTGACATACATGAGATGTTAAAAGGATGAATCGAGATGATGTTGACATACATAAGATGTTAAACGATTGAGTAGAGATGATATTGACATACATGAGATGTTAAACGTATGAGTTGAGATGATATTGACATACATGAGTTGTTAAACGGATGAGTTGAGGTTATATTGACGTACATGAGATGTTAAACGGGTGAGTCTATATGATATTGACATACATGAGATGTTAAACGGGTGAGATGACATGATATTGACATACATGAGATGTTAAACAAATGAGTCGATATGATATTGACATACTTGAGATGCTAAACGAATTAGAAAGGATGATATTGACATACATAAGATGTTAAACGTATGAGACGAGATGATATTGACATACATGAGATGTTAACCGGATGAATCTAGATGATATTGACATACAAGAGATGTTAAACGGATGAGACGACATCATATTGACATATATGAGATGTTAAACAGATGAGTCGATATGATATTGACATACATGGGATGTTAAACGGATAAGACAAGATGATATTGACATACATGAAATGTTAAACGGATGAGACAAGATGATATTGACATACATTAGATGTTAAACGGATGAGTAGATATGATATTGACATACAAGAGATGTTAAACGGATGAGTTGAGATGATATTGACATACATGAGATGTTATTGACATACATGAGATGTTAAACGGATGAGACGACATGATATTGACATACATGAGATATTAAGCGGATGAGACGAGATGATATTAACATACATGGGATGTTAAACGGATGAGACGACATGATATTGACATACATGAGATGTTAAACAAATAAGTCGATATGATATTGACATACATGAGATATTAAACGGATGAGACGAGATGATATTGACATACATGGGATGTTAAACGGATAAGATGACATGATATTGACATACATTAGATGTTAAACGGATGAGACGAGATGAAATTGACATACATGAGATGTTAATCGGATGAGTAGAGATGATATTGAAATACATGAGATGTTAAACGGATGAGTTGAGATGATATTGACATACATGAGATGATATTGACATACATGAGATGACTTTCCTTATATCCTAACAAGATTTAAAATAGTTGCATCGTTAGTCCTCATTGAGTTAAAATATTTGCATCGTTAGTCCTCATTGACTATAGAGTTAAATTATTTGCATCGTTAGTCCTCATTGAGTTAAAATATTTGCATCGTTAATCCTCATTGACTATAGAGTTAAAATATTTGCATCATTAGTCCTCATTGAGTTGAAATATTTGCATCGTTAGTCCTCATCACCACCCACCTCCACTACCTCCACCCATCACCACCCACAACCGTCGCCACCACCCACTGCCTCCACCACCGCCGCTGCCGCCACCACCCATCGCCACCACCACCACCGCCACCTCCACCACCCACCACACCACCACCACCTACCACCACCACCTCCACCACCCACTACCCACCACCTCCACCTACCACCGCCACCGCCACTAACACCCACTGCCACCACCACCACCACCGCTTATCCTACAAGTATTATAGAATGTTCTTAGGAGCCTATAAATCCAAAGGCTTCCTAAGCCATTATTATAATTCTCACACAATCCCTAAAATCCTCTCGCCTCCTCCCTCTCTAGTCGATCGGTTCCAAGGAAGGGTTTTACCTTTTGGACTGATTCCTAAAGTCGACTATACTGATCAACTTCCAGCCGATCAGTGTTACACGGTTTATACGATTTAAAAAAAATTAAAGCTTGGCTCATAATAGATCTATTTTGAGCTCGTTAATAAGCTTGTTATTGAGCTCGTTAATAGCCGCATATAATACAAATGCATAACGTTTTATATATGTTTAATGCTTAAAATATCCTAGCGTTGTTTAGGCTCGCGAGCCCAATTGAGCTTTGTATGTAAAGCTCTCGATTAATAATAAGTCGCAACTTAGACTCGAACTCGAGCTCGTTTAGGCTCGACTCGTTCAACTTTTTTACTGATCCAATCTTGAATTTTTGACAAGCGACTCAACTCATTTCCATCCTAGTTTTATATTAGTAGGTTTTGTAAAAGATATAATGAGTAGCAGTAATAAGATCCTGAAAAAAAAATTCCCCCTCACATTTTCAGTTGTCCCGCCCTTATGTTTTCCCCAAAAATCAAAAAGTCCCGCCCTTATGTTTTCCCCAAAAATCAAAAAGTCCCTCCATCCAACTATTATTATCAACCTCAGATCTAACTTCTCACATCCTCAAACATATCTCTTCAATCTCATCTTACATTATCTATTTTGGTCTTCAAATCAAACCAAATTCGTCTGACCGTAATCGATCCTTGCTAGTCACCACCCAAAGTCGTCAGCCACATCCTCACCACTCACTGACCATAGACCGATTCATAATCCGATTTTATGTCATATATCAAAAAATGAGGTACTTTAATATGCTATAAATTCAATTTACTCATCAATTTGAGGTGTTTGTTGATCAATTTCGTGTTTGGGTGATTTTTAGAAATTAGGGTTCATGTAAACCCGAATCTATATGAGATTAGAATATGCTTTCTGATACAATTGAATAATTGATGCTCACCACAAGGTAGTCTCGTGTATATATTCTCATTAAATGCTTAATTTACAATAACATGTTTTTGTTTATAGACATTTTTATATCTTGGTCAAATAAAGTTTAGTAGTGCATAGTTTACATAAATTGGATAAATGTACCACGTAATCTGATTTTTTGGATATTTATCTCTGAAATATGTGATTGGTAGTTGCCTATGACTATTTGAAGTTGCATTTATGTGTTGTTTAGAGATTTTGAAGTTTATTTTTAAGTGTTTTTTTGGTATGGCATGACTTGTGTTGTTATACTAGGAGAATCACTCTGATTTTGTTAGTCTTTTTACGTATACGCAGCTAGCTTTGAATTGTGTTGTTAGCTGTTACAATAATTTTCAAAAGCATTGTTGATAGGTTTTATTTTGTTGATAAGTTGAGATAAATGAGACATATGGATTGTGTTTCGATTGGTATATGTATGTCTGTGTTAGGATTTGTATCTTAATCAATTTTTTTAAAGTCATTTATGTTTCTTTCATGATACATGTCGTGCCAGCACTTGTCAGCCATTTTATTAATGATTGAATGTTATTCTTGTTTTCTTATTTTAGATTTCTAAATCTTTGTAGCTTGATGGTGTTTGAGAACCTATTTACAGAAGATGATGTTTACAAACAAAGATTGGGAATGTTTATTTTTTCTGATGTTTGCTACTGAGATTGGTGAGTCGAATGAGGTAGGTGAGTCAAGCGGAGATCAAATTGTTGAGCCGAGATGGGTTAATGACAAGTCACGCAATCATATTGTACGTATCCAAACCTCTTTATGATTTGACTTTTAGTAGTTCATTATTAAAATTTAAATATGTGATAATATGTCGACTCTAAAATTGTGATGGGAACTAGGCTTAGTACAGGATTTTAATTGAACAAATGCAAAGTTACATGAAAAAAAGCTTACTCGGGCTGACCCGAACCCGAATAAGCAAAGTATTTTCAACCCGATACCCGAACCTATTTGGTATTCGGGTTAGTTGGGTTGACCCGACTAACCCAAATAAGACATTGAACCCGAGTAACCCGACCCGAAATACTCTTATTTGGGTTCGAGTCAGGTTCGGGTCTTTATGACACCCCTACCTGCAATGTGCCAATAAATAAATGAGAATGCTATTCGGAGTAAATGCACTACATCTATATGAAAAATTAACATGATTATCTATTGTCTTGTGGTATGTATTGATAAAGTAAAGAGAATACATGCTAGAAACTCATGATTGATCATTACAAGTTTTGCCATGGAGATATGAACCAGTGCATTTAATTCACATCTGCTTGTTTAATACCTACAACTAAAATGTGATAAATGGCTTGTATGTGCCAAAAGTTGCTTAACATGTGTTCTAATTCTCTGATTGTTTTTGTATATCTACTGCAACTCAGTTAGAGGTAGAAAGAAGATAATGTTATTGAGTTTATATACTATGGTGCTCTAAGAGTACCTTTAAGGTTAGCCTATCCTGCTCAAGTTTGTTTCCAATGGCAGTGATAATTATCACGAGTAGAAATATCATTTGTCTGCCATGTATACTTTTATCTGTTTATAATGTGTTAGGTTATTAATACATTCTCAGCGGTAAATTTCTTCTTGCAGATCAGCCTGGTTGGTCAACTGCATCTTCTTTCTTCAGTAGTGACTATGTTCGCTGTACCATCCCCTTCTTAAACTGTGTCTATGGCTGGTGAGGTCTGTTTTCTCTGACTATATCTATTTTTTTTCTAAGAATAAATATTATAGTTCATGTACGTATGTATTAGATTAAGTAATTAGTTACTGAGATATAACATGTGCAGCAGGTGGAAACCATCCTACTGTAGCTGTTCGACTGGTTGCTTTGGGAACTCAGAGTGGTTTAGCTGAAATTTGTGATGTTTCTGCAAATGTTGTTGCTGCAAGTTAAGGTGGCTGGGAAATTCAAGACTTTGTCTCATTCTCATACAATGAGGTATGCAACAAAAGTTGTTCTATAGAAATTCCTAACTTATTGGACGACCTTATTTCTTTTTGTGTAATTTTTAGCCATTCTTGTTTGCTTTAATGCTCGCTAATAGTTATCATGCATTTAACTGTTACCTCAATTTGTGTTCTCAATTTGGAATGACATACAACTATCACTTTGCGAACTCTCAGGGAAATGAGAAGACTAGTGGTGGCTATACAAATGGGCTTGTTGTGACCAACCTTCGGACTAGCCTTAATCGAACATTTAAGGTCGTATTGTTTGGGATACTCCGCTAGGTTAATTGTTGTATTTATTGTAAGACAGTATGCGTATCTATATTGTATAAGTAAGCATTATACTGGATTCTGACTCCTTAGAATGCTTATAAGTTATAACTATTTTTACAGGGGTGAAGCATGTAGCGCATTAACCGTTGCCGGAGCACATGTCCTCCAAACTTGTTGTCTGTATTTTATAAAATTTTGACCACGGAGGCTAATGGAGTGTCAAATCTTTTGATGCGATGGTAGTTTCTTCCGGTATTTTGAGTGAACGTTTTTTTTCAAATACTTTCATCTTTGTTGTTTCACACTTGTATGAAGACCATTTGTGATGTAAGT
The DNA here is from genome assembly GCA_030686995.1 of Artemisia argyi. Lineage (NCBI taxonomy): Eukaryota > Viridiplantae > Streptophyta > Magnoliopsida > Asterales > Asteraceae > Artemisia > Artemisia argyi. Next base: position 42,552,571 of record CM060709.1, on the reverse strand, counting down.
CGAACTTAGTAAATGTAATGCCGTTGTGTGATGTTCTAAATTATAAAAAGAATATTTTCTGCTTCATGCAAGCATCTGTTAGATGGCTAGGAACTAGGAAGCATTGCATGCTTCTACTGGTTTAGCTTATGTCTGCGCTCCTTGGTTGTAGCTTCGACCAATAATTTCAGGAATGTAGATATTTAGTATTGAGCACCTTTTTTTGTGTGTGTGTGTGTGTGTTGTGTTGTGTTGAGCAAATCTACAAAATTTTGTATATTCACAAACTTAATAAACTTGCAAGTTAACTACCAGGGGCTGTTAAGTTTTGGCAAAAGCTATCACTAAAACTACTAAAGGTTTCAAGTTCTTACCATATTTTGTGTAAATAAACCTGAAGTGCAATCAAACCAGCACTTATAAGCTTAAATATGAAGATACTTTATTTCTAATATTGATTTGATCTTAGACTTACACACACACAAGTACTTGTTCATTAGCATCCAATCCACAAACAGGGTCTTACAACTACAAAAAGTGTACATAGAAATTTAGACCAATAATCTTACAACAGTCATAACCTTGCCCTAATTATTATTGAAAAATATCAGGACCCACAAAGAATCATAACCTACATTTATATAGAACAACGAGTGGCAGTAGCCACAAAAGTTTGCACCGTCCTGTGGTTTTTATATGAAAGGTACTTGCTATATTACTTGAGCTGACCAATACAAAAGTATGCAGGTATTCCTGCATTTGTGGCAGCATCAAACAACCTATAAGAAGGTTGTTACAAACGTGGACCTAAGTCTACGTACTATACATACCACACGACAATTTTCTTATTATGTACATTACATTGGTTACATTAGCGAAGTTGTTAACGCTGATACGTTGCTGACATTGGTACATCAGTCATACTTTGCTTTCTTGGCGTCTCTTGCGGGTGATTCCTGGCCTGTTTCTTCAAACAGTTGCCTGTGGACTGTGTGGATTCAATTTCAGTTGTTGTCCTTTTTTTCTGCTGGTTCAACTGAGTGTGGCGGTGGGGTTATACTACTTGAAGGTATTTCTGTGAGAACGTTTGATAATGGACAAATGGATATGTCGAAGAACAATACGGGAAAAAGGGAAAAAAAATATACAAACGGATAGAAAAGTTGTAGGCAAACAGTTGAACGGGCTTTTACGCATCGCCAAAATGAAAATGTTAGCGACCCATTTAAACCAAACAAATAGAAAATGGAAAAACATGCATGCACAACCATAACCACTGAAGAACGTATGCACAAATGAAAGACAAACCCACGACCATGCAACAACATGGAGCACCAGTGTGAGGGAAAAAAATGAAAAGGAAATTGTTATTTTAAAGAAGGGGTACGGAAAGTATTATTTTATGAACAAAGGGTGTCCAAGAAATTGTTATTTTAATGAAAGGACACGGAAAGTATTATTTTACCAACAAAGGATCACATAAATTATTATTTTACAAAAGTCCTTGCGCCATGTTATATATATACAATTCCTCAAAACGGGCTTGGGTCAATGGCTCAGACAAATCTATATCGTCAAAGAGTGATTCAATTTCAACACGGACTTGATGTTGGCTACTCAATCTCAATGCCCTCTTGGCATGTTCAGCTTCCCTCCTTAGCTTCCAAGAGCTCCGTTGTCCTTGCTTATGTCCTCTCCGTGCTTCTTGATCAAGTTGATGAAGTATTCCATGATCCTCTGGTCAAAGTCCTCACCTGGAAAAAGAAATAACTTTAGTACAATTTGTATTCAACCCATTGGAGATAATCAAAACCCAGGTCGACCCATTTATAAGTAAGAGGATTGAAATTGCCACGACTAATCAATAGTGAAATGAAGAATTATATATTATTTCAAATATGTAACTTGTCATACGAATGCATCAGAGGTCAATATTGAATGCATTATCATTAAAGTTTTATAAACAACATTGCCTCAATGCAAAAGCAGATATTAGGAGAAATATAGGACCAGCAGATTTACACTTCAAAATAAAAGAAAATCTAAATAAAGTTTGTACATAATTTCAGATTGAAGTGAAGACAGAATGATGACTAACCATGATGAAAACGAGAGATGCATTGCTCAAGTTAATATCCAGTGCTGTTCCAAGAGCCGTCGGTACAACTGTGAAATGCACAGTGGATCTGTAATTCTGTAGCATTAGTTGTAAGAAAAGTTAACTGAACACTGTCAGTTTGGGATATTCATAAAACTGGTGTTGCATACAAGGAAGACAAATAAAACAAGTTATCAAACGGAAATACAATGATTACAATACATTATATAGAATGGTTTGTATTATGTAGACGCGTGGCTTGACGGCGTAATGCTAAAGACAATGGAGATACTCAAGTTATATCTTTGCTTATGCCAAGTTTTCCATCTGATGGATATCTTTATTCAAAGGATTCAATATTTATAATAGGGAGATAACCAACAATCAAATTTCAATGAACAAACCTTTAAATATTAGTATCTGTTTTAACCACGAGACAGTTACACACTCAAAATAAATCTAGTTATATTTCCCAATTCCTAATCAAAGACAAATTACATGAATAAACAATCAGCTTGAACACCAAGGTACTGATATTGTCTTTGGCTAGAGTTGAAATTACAAATTGCACGTAATAATATTCGAGATCTTTTGATCTCATGTAACACAGAAATTAGGTCAGTGAAACTACATATAGATCCCAAACCTTTGCAAATCAAGCCAACTTAGGGATTTAAGATAAGAATGTGCATCGTGGTGGATGCATAAGTCCTACAAAATTTCTTGCAAACGAACCACATGTACATTATACGTACATAGTGAATGTTAAACCCAATAATGACTGAATCAACTTAAAAACATAGTGAATGTTACTTGCACTCCACAACTTTAGGCTTGTGTATATGATCTATTCACCCCCTGTCCATTTGAGGTGAGTTATTATAAACTCTTACACTTAACCTCTTTCTATCCATGTGAGACAGGTTGTGACAGACGAATTGTAATTTGGGCCCTAAATATAATAAAAAGAAAAAGATAAACTTGGTAAAGTCATAAATGGACAGGTCCTAACATACTAACCATAGCCCAAAAAAAGCCCACATGAACATACCTTACACATTCTCCTATATAAACAGCTACGTAGTAATTATCTATCTTACAAGCACAACTCGATGACATAACCAGAAGCTTATTTACTATAGTTCATACAAACTCAGGCATTGTTTGGTAGTATTTAAGCTTGCTTATGTACTGCTTTCATTTTGTACTTATACTGTGTTACACAATCGAGATTCCTATTTGAAACTGAATTGCATATGTGTTAACAAGATTTCAGAGATAACAGAAACATGAAGCCGTTACACAATCTTTTAACCTACAGTTATATACTAAACTTTCTTCAAAGTACGTACGAGTGTAAAACATATAGAAAGATGTCAGCAATCACAGTTATAACAACCCAAAATAATCATTTAGGTAGTTGAACTATGTAAAAACTTCTATAGAAAGATGTTCCAAAAACTAAATGCAGGAATAACGTGTCGGCTATACCTAATTGCAATCTTATTATACTATCACTCCAAATGTGAAAACTTCTACAGCAAAATTCTGAATCCATCTCTGCTTAAATAATTACATCTTTAAACCTAATTCCAAATTGAACACAATGCTCAGTGGAATAAATTTTGTTGGCTATGTGGATAACAGCAAGCATGGTCAGACGGCCTAGGAGAGACTATGTAAGTAGGCACACATGTACAAAATTAAGCCGAAGGGTATCCATTCCTTAAGCAATCTAGAAGTACTAGTTACCAACTTATTGAAATCTTATTAAAGATGTACAGTTTTTCACTTAGAGCAATATATGTTTATCAGTCTATGTATTTCATCTGTGATGTTAACTTTTCAGTCTCTATAATGCAATAGAATACGTAAGTAACGACAAGCAAGAACTAAACTTGAGCAAATTGCAGAAAGGTTTTATAGTGGATGAGTTTATTAAAATTGTTCTGCACATATTAAATAGCCTTGGCTACTGAACTAAAGAGAATCAAACAACAGAAGAATTTCATCAATTCACTCACGACATGTGCACAACATTATAGGTAATCTTTGCTACCACGGATTTCCTAACAATGTTGGTTCAAATATTTTACTCACCTAACGTTCACAGGCTAGAAGAGGATAAAGAAGTGAAGCTTATAAGAGCTAAACATTTAGCGGAACAGTTAAACTCATATCATGATTTCTCACAAGGTCAATAACACATATCCTATTCAACTTAGCAAATCATTAGCTAGCAATTCCATGTAAAAAGGCCGTATTGCATATAACCCAAGTATATACATCACGGGAAACAAGCAGAACTTGACAAACGGAAACTACTAGAGCTTTGTTTTCCTTATATGTTATCACTATGACCCATAAACACCTCAAATTGGTGATTAAATTGAATAAAAAACAGATAAATGAACCATATGAACTTATAGAAATTAAAATTACCTCAATGAGATCACATAAATTGGACTGTTGGGGTTCAATTTGAGCAAGCTCATAGATAGATGCTGCTTCCTGACATCTTCATAAAGGGTATTATTACCTATTGAGATGGAATCGATGGACTACTGATATTATAGATCTACCGATGCTGATGGAGGTGTATTAACCCTAGTTAAGGTAAGTCGCGGGATAAAAAAGGTGCAGGGGCAGTCGACTGTAGTGAAGGGGCGCTCGACTTTTTTTTGTGAAAAAGGAAGTCGTGCCGTCTATATAGCGGGAATCAAAAATTTTTTGGTCGGTTTGCTCCTATAAACCATAATAGAATGAACGTTCAAGACCATACAACAAATAGGATACAACTTGTGAAATATGTTGATTGCCAAAACGAAACAAAAATACAAGTTTCAAGTAATACCTTGAGTTTCATCATAGCAACATACTTGTGTAACGGAACATCATAACTACGGATATTTTGCATCAACTTCTTCTCCTGATGAGTCATAACACAATATATCTTATGTTAACATGTTCAATCCAAATAAATTTTTAGCATTCATACAAGGATTTTGTAAGAAACGCAAACCTGAAGCTCCTGAGTCAAAATACACGGAGGCAACAAACCGCGCAAGTAATGCGCAACTCTTTCCCTCTCAGTAAACGCAAGTCCCTTGTTATGGTGTGGATCCCTAGCAAAGTGTATCCGCTATAAACAACAAAAATCATTCACAGTTACTACGGATCACTAAACTAATCATCAGAAACTTAATTAAATTAAACAACATAAGTCTATGAATCATCATCGATAATTAAGTCATCTACTCAAAGCTAATTAACAAATAACCCTAATGACTAAAATAAGCCAAACACAAAATTGACCCATAAACACCTCAAATTGATGATTAAATTGAATAAAAAACAGATAAAAGAACCTGATTTGTGGATATATGAACTTGTAGAAATTAAAATTACCTCAAGGAGATCACATAAATTGGAATGTTGGTTTCAAGTTTATACTGATGGATATTATAAGCAGAGAAAATAGATAGCTGATGATGATGGAGAACTCTACTTAAAGGCAAAAGCAAGTCGAGGGAAAAAACGGTTGATTACGGGCAGAGTCGATCAAAAATTATTACGGGCAAAGTCGATCAGAAAAGGGATGGTTGAATCTGTAAAAGGAGGTCGCGCCGTCTATATAGTGGAATATGAAAAGTTTTTGGTCGACTTGGGTAATTAACTCTTATTTTTAAATGTTTGACTTTTAAATATTTATCGAGTCATAGAATTTGGTCATATGTCTGAGTCATGACTCTCGGCTCATAGTCCAAGTCCAACATAAGAATCAAGTCAAAATAAATAAATCATCTCCGTCCAAATCAATCCCATATCAACGTGCTACAACAAGAGGGTCCGACTACGGCACCCAACTAACCTATCTCCGTCATCTAATGACCGTCTCACAATCGGTCCCCAAGTTCCACATTCGACAACACATCTCCAATATAACTCGTAATTCCAAATATACCACTTCAAGTCCAAATAAGAATCCATGGTAAAAAAAAATCACAACCACGACAACAACAATAATAATCCGACAAGTAAACATAACAACCGAATACATAATCAATTACGGGTTGATTTACCAAGTCAACCCGGGTCAATATTACGCCCGAAACAAAGTACGGGAGTCCCACCCGAGACAATTAGGTCACGGCTTGCTCTAACTCGAGCCAAACCGATCCAAACAACCCCCTTGGGGTGTCGGCCGAGAATCCACACGATCACAAGGGTCAACCAAACATCACAACAAGCACCAAAGATCCAATAATCATCAAATGGTCATAATAATACAACCAAGAGCCCAAGCCGAGAGCCAATGCTCTCGGTTAAGCCTCGACCCATCGAAAATAACATGAACCCAGATACCAAACATTTTTCCTTAATCCATTTCATCAAAACCCATTTGAATCTCGCGTTAATAACCAAGAAAACCCGAAAAGAAAACAAATTCGTGACCCTAGGTCACGAATTTAACCAAAATACGAGCCAAAGCTCATCCTACCTTCGATTCCCAAGACCAAATCGAAAGGATCTTCAAAACCAAGACAAGAAATGACGAATTTGTGGTGAAATCGAGATGAAAAAGGTAGATATAGGCGCGTGTTTATATAGATCGGGTAGAGAATGATGTGGGGAGTTGATTGGTGGTGTTGGTATTGATGGGGGAGCGGCGGTGACGGCGGTGGTGGCCAAAAAATGGGGCGGCTAGGGTTTGGGGTTGAAGATAAAGTGTAGAGAGAGAGAGTGTGTGAAAAATGGTGAGGGTGTTGTGTTGTGTGTTGCTAAACCGGACCACAAGGACGATTTTTATGTAATTTTAAAAAAAAATCTTTTTATTAATAATAATAATAATAATAATAGTGAAGGTGTAGTGGGCTAAGTAGCCCGATGTAAGTACACGGGCCAAACCCGAAACCTTAAATAACCAAACCACTTTTTCAAACCGAACTCGTTCAAAAAATAATCAAAACCTCGCGATACGTCCCCAAATACTAATATCCAAACCAATATTAAAAATATAACTAAAATTGTTAGGTTAACCTAGTGCCGGAGTCAATGTAGTGCCAAAGTAATGATCTCAAAATAAATCATCACGAACGAATCAAACCAAATCATAAATAAATAATCAAATTCCCATAAATAACGTACGATAAAAATCACATCCCAACGTTCATAAAATATCTCGTCACAATAACTTTTCAAAAATTCCAAAATTATAATTTTTAATGTAATGTGGGTTTTAAAACGGCTCCCTAATTGTAAATAGTTAATTATAAATGTATCGAGCATGGTTGTCAGGATCCCGATCCTGATCTTAGGATCTTATGATTTTACGATACTGCAAAGCAAAAATGATCCGGATCTTATGTAGGATCTTTGAAAGCTTAAGATCGTATAGGAACCCGATCCTGACCATAGGATCTTAGGATCTAATCCGATCCGATCATATCTTACTTTTCTCGAACTAGCAAACTAAAAAACTACAAATTTATGAATTTTGTTTTGTAAAATTGAAAAAACAACATGTTATAATCTTCTTATACATTTCATAACCATAATTTAGGACAACATTTCAATGAAACATTTATATAATTTTGTGTTTATGTATATAATAATTTATAAATTTGTATAATATTACAAAAGATACTTAAAAAATGCATTATGGTAGGATCTTAAGATCCCGATCCGATATTACGATCTCGATCTTGCAAAGACAAAATCGATCCTAAGTAGGATATGATCCCGATCTTGAAAACCTTGGTATCGAGATTTTCAAGCCGAAGGTGAACCGAATTCGATTATTAGATTATATTTCAATTTTAATTTGTTTAAGACACACACCTTTACAAATAAACCAACCTTTTCGAGTGATCAAGCTCAAACTGAGTTCAAACTTTCTCGATCCCTGATAACATGATCGGGAGGTCCTTGCATACTTGCTTCTTATTAGTTTCTGTGACAAATGGTACACCTACCAAGCCGGTGTAACCCATGCATGACCGCCTTTAATAACTTCAAATACAATTCATATAACATTCAATTCACACTATATATAACTACTATACACCTACCAAGCCGGTGCAACCCATGCATGACCGGTGATAATGGCTTATTCACATGGGTCATGGGTCATATGCATTAGGTTGTCACTGGTCACATTCAATAATGGGTATTTGACATATCATATGGGTCATATGCATTAGCTGGTTATCACTGGTCACATCCATGACTGTTGATCATTGGGTAATTAACATGGGTAACGGGTGATGTGCATTAATATTGGGTTGTAGTGGCATGTCACATATGTTATCGCCCAATACATGATTGGTGATCGACAATGGGTAATTAACATGGGTCATGGGTCATGTGCATTGGATTTCATTAAATAAGACAAATACTATACAACATTTTATACGTTTTGTATTTTTTTTTTACGTTTTAATCCATTTGTAACGTTTTTCGTCCCTTTTTGACCGTTTTCAATCGATTTTGATCGATGTCGCTAGTTTTTGACTGACGTTGACAATTTTCGACAGATTTCGACGGATTTAGACCGTTTTAGTCCGACTACGACCGATTGCAACCCTTTTAGACCGATTTCATCCATGTTGAATGTTTTCGGCAATTTTCGCTCGTTTTCATATGTTCTAAGCTTTTCTGAATGTTTTCCTCTGTATTAAAACGTTATGAAACGTTTATTACGTTTTCGTACATTTTTGTACGATTTTTTCATTTCCATACGTCCTTCTCCTTTTTATTCAGGTGATTCGGGTTGAAAATATTTGGCTAACTCGGGTACGGGGTCGGCCCGATTGACCGAATAAGGATTAATGGCCGTCAATTTTTGATCTTCTGTTATACATACGGCTAATGATTTGCACACTCAAAAAAGTTATTTGCACACTCAATGTACAAGCGGTTGAAGCAGTGTGTCTAATACTGTACAAGTATTTAATGCACAGATGGAGTGTCCCAATCAATTTATAAAGTGTGCAAATCAATTCCATTTCACATAAACCCTAATTTAACACACTCTAAAAAATCATAACAAATCCCAAATCAAAATCAAACTAACTCATGTCGTTTTATCTTTTTGAAGATAACTGCAAATGTGACAGGCCAGCAATGGTGGTAACATCTTGGACACCATCCAACCCTGCTCGACGTTTCATTTGCTGCCAAAATCGATGGGTAAGTTATCAGATACGTTTAGTTTAAAGATTATTAAGTTTAATGTTTAATATACTACGTTTTTTTTTTTTTTTTTTTTTTTTTTTTTTTTTTTTTTTTTTTATTTTAGAAACCGGCTACGAAGAAATGTGAACAATTTGATTGGTATGATCCAGAAGAGGAATGTGATTGGTACAAGATGCATTTGTTTGAGATGTATAGCAAACTGAATCCCAGACAAAGGCATGAGGTTCAAATTGAAGTTAATCGTTAAAGAAGGATTGAAGAATTGGAGGCAGAGTTGACAAATGCCTTAAAGAAAGTCAGTTTTTGGAAGTCAACACTTTGTGTTTTTGCAGTTGTGGTTTCTTTGGTACTTGCACTGAAGTAGTATAGTGTTTATGGCTAGATTGTGTGGTTTGTAGTGGCTCATGTACCCCATCTTTATGGTTAATGGTTAAGTGTTTGCTTGTAAATTTAACTGAATGTAAAGGCACAAAATGGCACAATTTGACTATCCTGTTTGACCTTATGCAAATGAATGTACAGGCACAAAACTACCAAAAATTACCCAAAGTGACAATCATGATTGGCTATTAGTTATCTTTTGATAGTAATTACCCGGAATTGCCCAAATTCACTTGGAGACTCTTTGACTTTTGCAAATGACAATCAAGTTTGACAATCTTTATTTGACTTTTAACAAAGCATCATAATATAGTAATCGATAACTTGATTAACAAAGAAACATAACATAAGTTTTCTTTGAACACAAAAACATTAAACTTCAAAGAAACATAACATAAGTTTTCTTCGAGTCATGGTCAAACTTTTATTCCCTCGGGTCAAAACCCGATCCCAAATTATTGTTGGAAATATTGAGTTTGGAAGTTTATTATTCATAAAGCATGAGATACAAGTAGTTATTGCATCAACTCGTTGAACTTGGTAAGTCAAGAATTGGTAAAAGGAAAGTGGAGACAGTCAATTGCTTATCTTTAGGAACAGTTTTAAAATATCTTCAATTCACAGTATGATTTAGGCGCCTTTGGTCGATCCCTTTTCCCGCCAAAAGTCTTGGGAACCGTTCATATACCTCTCCAGCCTATTTATACCTCTCTATTGTATATATACCAAATAACACACACAAACACATATTCACTTTCAAAGAAAACTTCAACAATGGCAGCAAATGGTAACTTTCAAAATGATGCAAAAGAGTACGAGTGGGTATTAAACAACAGTTTGCTATGGGACGCAGTGTTTAATCATTTCGGGTATGATCCCGTTTACGAATATGGGTCGTATAGGCAGGTAGATACGTGGATGAGGTCAATAATTTTGAAATGGCTGCATAGACAAGACTTTTACTGGGATGAGCGTTGGGGACTGAATGATGTGGAGGTGGAGGAAGAAGATGAAGAGGATGAGGAGGATCAATAGGATGCGCAGCAAAATGTGGTGGAGCAGCAAAATGAAGAGGATGCGCAGCAAAATGTGGTGGAGGAGAAAAATGAAGAGGATCAGCAGTAAAATGTGATGGAGCATCAAAATGTGGTGGAGCATCAAAACCAAGGGGTTCAACAAGATGGGTTTGCATTTGCAGACCCGTTAAATCTGGAAAACAGGATTACCGATCTTGAAATGAAGTTTCAATGTCTCCTGGAAAGGAAAAGGATGCAACGCAGGGAGTAGAGCGCTCTGGTTTTAACAAGTTGGTGTGAAATGGAGTGAAGCAGTTTTTAATGATGATGTTTTTATGTTTCTAGTATCTTTAGTATTTAGGTAGGATAATTAATTATGTTTATGTTTGCAGCTTTTATGAATGGTTGTATGTTTGAAAAAATATCAATGAAAATTTTGAGACCTTGTATGGTTGCTTGTGATGTCAAACTGTCAAAGGTGTGTTTGGTTTCTTGGATAAAAGCAGTATGTCTAATTGTTAAAATCCAGAAATGATTTGTTAATGTTGCTAGTTATAAATAGTGTTGCTAAGTGTAATTGATGATGTGACTATTGTGATTCGGGTAATGATTAGGTTTTGTGTTTTTGGGACTAATATTTTGCAGGATAAGCTGAGAAAAGTGCTGGAGTCCTGAAAAATAAGCTGTTTCGAGTGGAAACTGACTTAGTGTTGCTAGGCCTATTTTAGTGCTGCTAAGCCTAACTTAGTCCGGCTAAGGGTTGTTCTGCTATTTTTGAGAGTGCAGGGTACTGTTTTAGAAATATGAACGGTTAAGGGTTTGTACACTTCAATCATTCACAGTTTCACACAAATGTTTTTATCCGATCAAAACTCTATCAAACATAAAACCACTGCTTGATTTTATCAATTAATTGCAATTCCCAGCAAAACCCTACACAAATTTTCAAATTTCACAATGTCGACTTTGTCTTTTTCCAACAAGCATAACATGATTGCATTCTTGCAAAAGCCCACCAAGGAGAATGAAGAGTTCACTGAAGTTGTTGATTTTCTCAATGCTTCTCATATTAGGTATGCATTAACAGTTAACCCTACTGTATATGTTTCCAACATCAAACAGTTTTGGGCTACTGCAATGGTCAAAACTATTGATGAGGAAGTACAGATTCATGCCCATGTGGATGGGCAGAAGATTATTGTTATAGAGGCATCTGTTAGAGAAGTTCTTCATCTAGGAGATGTTAATAGAATTGAGAATCTTCCAGACTCCACAATTTTTGAAAACCTTCAAGAGATGGGGTATGTAAGAAAAAATGATTCTTTGAAATTTAATAAAGGTGGCTTTCCCCCACAGTGGAAATTCTTAATTCACACTTTGTTACAGTGTCTTAGCCCAAAGACTACTGGTTGGAATGAGTTTAGTAGTAACATGGCTTCTGCCCTTATATGTTTGGCAAAAAATAAAGAAAAATTCAGTTTTTCAAAATTAATTTTTGATCATGTGGTTAAAGCCTTGGATAATTCTTCAAACCAACATTACTTATATCCAAGATTTCTGCAACTTCTTATGGACAAACAGTTTACAAATAAGAAAGTTCACGACAAGGTTTATCCTGTTCACTCTCATATTAAAAAGGTCTTTTCTAACATGAAGAGAAAGGGTAAGGACTTTCCTGTCATAGGTAAATCATTGTTTCAAGCAATGTTAGAACTAGGTCAACATAAGAAGGGTGAAGGTTCAAGAACTAATAATGAATCAAGTTCCAATGGAACTGATTCTGGTGAAGGAAACCGCAGGTGCCAAGAAACCAAGGGGGACAATGCTAGTGATGAGGATAAAAGTGGTCAGGAAGAAAAGGAACTTGTTAAAGAATTGATGGTTAAATATACCAAACTTAAAGAAGAGGTTCTTGGCCTAAAACAAATCACAAATACTCAGGGGGATGTAATTACAGGTTTGAAGCTGAGGGTTAAGCAATTGGGAGGTCAGAAGGGGTCAAGAACCAGGTCATTCAAAACACTGAAAAAAGTGGGCACAAGACAAAGGATTAGTTCATCTGAAAGCATAAGTTTGGGGGAGGATGATCCCAAACAGGGGAGGAATGAAACCAAGGATTCAGGGGAAGCTATGAAAAATTTTGATAGTGTTGCTGCTGGTGATGACATTGGTGTGGTTATGGATGTGGATTCTGCTGAGAATGATGATGAGTATATGGTTGTTGATAATCAAGGTAATGAGGTTGTTATGGAAGCAGCAATCAAAGGCATGGGAGATTCTACTGCTGGTGCAACTGCAGAAATTTCCAAGGAGGATACTACTGCTGAGGAAAATGTTCCTGTTGCTAGTGATGATGAGGAAACTTTGGCCGAAGCAATGATTCTATTGAAGACATGATTTAAACAAGCAGTGCCACAATCACCACTACCAACAGAACAATCACAACCACCACCACAACAACCAAGAGTACCTGTCAAAGGTGTGGTGATTAGAGAACCAACTCAACAAATCAAGAAGAGTGTACAAGAGCCAAGTTATAAGGGCAAAGGCAAACGTATTATGGTTGAAGAGCCTAAGCATGATCCTTTAAAGGATCTTCTTTTTGTGTACTGGCCCAAACCCAAGCAACTTGAAGTAGATGGAGCTGCTGCAAGAAAATTGGCTGCTTTATTTGCAGAGGAGAATCAGATGGTACTTGAACAAAGAAGGAAACACGCTGAAGCTGAGGCCAAAACAAAAGCACTCCTGGATTCTTGGGATGAAGAAAGGATTAAAGGTGATGTTGATATTGCACTGATGAAACAAATAAAAGAAGAAATGCAAGAGTACACTCAAGAACAAAAAGATGAATGGAAGAGGAATTATGAAGCTGAGAGGAAGAAATATTATCTCAATCAAAGAAAGAAGAGAAAAGTGCTCAGTCGTCCAACAATTAAGCAAAGGAGGAATTACTATGAGTACTATCTAAACAATATGAAGGGTTGGAAGCTTGTTCAATTAAAGCGATACTCAGATGATGAGATCTTCAAAATATATGGAAGAGCCAAAAACTCAATGTAACTATTTTGAATGTATTGGTCACATATAATACCCTTATAATGTGGCCATAAACATCATTTAGATACACATTTCTGATATGGTGTGACTATTGTAAAGCCTATAGTTACAATGTGACTATTTATTTATTTTATTTTTATGTTTTTTTGTAAAGCCTATAGTCACATATGATCGTGATTCAATTAAGTGTGACTATACACATTAGGATTTGGCAAGCAAACACACACTAAACTTTAGACACACATATTAACCAACGTGACCATATGTATCGAATTTTTGTTACACTTAATCATGTGTCTTTGGTTTAGTGTGACCATATATGACATTTGGTCACACTCGTCAAGTGTGTGACATATATATTTGTCACTATTAAATGCATATCGTGACTAATGCTTCAAACTTACTTTTCAGTTGTCACACATTTCAAACGCTATGTGGCTAAATATTCAGCAAAGAATAGCAGTCACGTTTAAATAATGTGTGACAAACTTGACTATATAATTTAGTCACATACACAATTACTTCGTGTGACCATATATCTATTTTGGTCACACTCTTCAATTGTGTGACATATATTTGACACATATGTATATCTGTAGTGTGACTAATGCTTAAAGCTAATTTGTATCGGTCACATGTCCCAAATTAAACGTGACTAAATGATCGAAAAATATTTACCAGCTACCCTCTAGTCACATAAATACACAAATGTGTAACATATATCTTCCAAAATGGTCACACAAGTCGGATCGAGTGTAGCTGTTTATTTTATTTTCATACATTTAGTCACGTAAATATGTTACAATGTGACCGTTTGAAATTGACCATGTGTGACGAAAGGCCATTTTTGTACCAGTGGTATCCGAAATTTAAATAAATGAAAAATTAAAAAAATGTTGGATGTTGCTTATGTGGCAATGAGGTGGACAATGTGATGACATGGCTGATGACATGGCAGATAATGAATTACTGGGCAATGAGGTGGCATTTTCATCAAATGCCTCCTGTTATATATAATATAGAGATATATAATTATTTAAACACAATTAAGGACTAACGGTCGTTAGTAGTTAATGGGAATCGGCTAACTATCGTTAGAGGTCAAGTTAAATGACTAGTTTGTAAATAGATGCCAAGAAGGATCCAGAAGACCCTTCTTGGGTCCAAGGCCGGTCGACAAGGGGGTTGGGGAAACCCAATCCAACTCAAACTTGGTTACCAAGTTACAAACACAATATAAGCAGACCTAGGGATTAAACTTTGGTACCTTTTATGCACACACACAAACCTAAAGTTTTTCTCTTCCTTTTCTTGCTTATAGCCGATCGACCAACAGCCTCTTTGGGTCATTTGGTTTGTTTTTTCATAAACAAACTACTGTGTTTTGATTACTAGCATAACCATTAATTCGTGTGTACAAGAACGAGGTAATTACTCACTATAGTAATTATCAAGGGATCGAATAACAAAACGGTAAGGGGTTATTCATAGATCCAATATAAACCCTAATTAGGGTTCATCCAATTGAAGGTTTATTGAAGTGATTCTTGTTTAGCTAGAATACCAACCGCTCCACCCCTCCCCTTCTTCTCCGACCATCTACGGCCGTATTCCGGCCACACCACCACGAGTGGTATTACACCGCCACCACCACAATCACCCTCGTCTCGTCCTCTTTCTTTTGAGCTACTACACGTGCCGTCTAACCCACCCTAACACCTTATTTATGTGAGTTTAACCCTCGAATCGCCACCACTCTAGTCTCTTCTTTTGTGGTTCTTGATAACTGGATAATTAGGTGAGGATATCTTGCCATTTTGGAGATGTTTTTGTCGTGGTTAGACCCAAGACCCAAGGGTTTCGAGAGCATGATAATAGAAAAGAAAGGTTGTTTGGTATCATTGGTTAGTTGTGTTATTATTCGTGTGGTGTTTTAGAGTGTACCATGAGTTAAAGACTCACGGCCTATACTGGATTCTTGATTTCTGTTGTGATTGTTGTTTGGTTTTGGAAGTGGGTTTAGTTTAGGTTTACGCGAGATTCGGATTTGGATTTGTTTTGCCGAGTTCCAGGTGTTATTGTTGTCGAGTTATCTGATTTCGAGTTGAGTAGTTATGGCCTGGTGGTGTTCGGCTTAGGATATCGAGTGGGGATTTGGTAGTTATTGGTAGCTTCCGAGGAGTAGGAATAAGATTGGATTCGGTATGGGTTCGAGTCTTGTTGTCGCGTGTTCTTGTGGCTGTCATTCCTGGTATTATTGTTATGTTTCTGTCGAAAGGAGCAGGGGTCCATTTGGTTAGTAGTGTTGCTTCTTGTTGTGGATTGTTGATTATTAAGGTGGTTGTCGGTATTGTTGAGATTTAGAAAGAATGGGGAATAGGATTAGAAGACGAGCCGTAGTCGGCCGTCAAGTGTTGAAGTTGTGATTGTGTTGCGGATATTTGTTAGGTGGATTAGTTATGCTATTGTGGTGATTTGTGCCGTGTCGAGCGTAACCTAGACTTTCTAGTCTCGTGTGACCTCGACAAGCCGAAATCGACTTATTATATGTTGTTGACTATTTGACCGTGATAAATATGACTCGAAACGAATATAAACCATGAAAATATAATAACGGTTAAATATTAACGATATGAGTTTTATTATATATAAATATAATTAACTTTTAAATATTTAGTAACGACGTATAATCCTTATTTCATATTTATAAGTTGATAATAATAATAATAATAAAAATAATAATAATAATAATAATAAATATTGAGATACGTTAAGTGCGTTAGTTAACGTTTGCAAGATTAATAAGAAATATTAATAAACGTTGAGCTCGTTCGTTAATATTTCTGAAATTAATACGAGATCGTTAAGTAACGACGAATACGTTATCTAATAATTATTATTAGAAATAATAAATGCAACGAGGTTGAATATGAATACGGACGGGTTAATTACTAATCATTTCGTGGGCACGTTTATCAAGACTTACCCTATAGGAGTTATTAAGGTTCGTGTTAGTATTTGCCGAGTTACGGATTGGTTAACATTAATATAATCATCCGACACGGTTAACGGACTAATTGGGGTACTAAACCCAATTAGGGTCGACAAACGTGTCGGGGGACAATACTAATGAGTGACCCATCCTACGACTTACCATACCTTTATTAGGTATGAGTAACTTTGGATTAACAAGTGTATTGTAGGAATTTTTGAAATTATCGTATTGGCAAATACGATAAGTATTCAATAATTCGTACCATTTCCCTTGTTAAACTTTTGGTTACTCGAGATTGACTTTGACCATAAGGTTGACTTAGTAGCCATTTAAGTATGATTGCTTCGGGTGGATTATGTAGTTCGACCCGGTTGGCTTGTATTAAGCTTCGTCTAGTTTTCTTGAAGAAGTTGTCCTTGTTGTCTCTTGGCATGAGTACTCTTAAGTCTTGTCTCGATTCTTGTCGAATTTGCTTGTTTAGTCTTTGGCGTGAGTTCACTTGATTCTTTGTCGTGTTCTCACTACACACACCATGATACCAAACACGAACACAAATAAATGGATAATGAGAGATTTTGAGATAGAAGATTGGTTATTACTTGGAGGTAGATAGCTTATGGAAGACTTGGTTTTTCGCTGAGGATCTCGTGTTAGAATAAGTCTTGCATATAGAAGGCTTCGCCGCTTCCTTATCATTGTACCACCTCTTTGATGCTGTTGTGAATCTGTTGGATGCCAGTTGTGTCAACCGTGATCTTTGCGTTGCTGTGGCCCAGGTGAGTTCATAGCCCCTACTTTTTAACGGTTTTCTTAAACTATTTTTGGGGGAGAATACATGCTCTTTTTTTTAACTAAACTCAAGTTTGTTATTTGGAAACGTGAACTGTTCACCCAAGATTTGACTATTTGGTTGTAATATTTGATTTGGTTAGTTAAATGCATGATGTGATTACTTGTTTATTTATATGGTATGAGATTTGTGATTGTGGTCTATGAAACTGTTACATGAGCTTGCTAAGGGCACGTCGCATCCTTGCGAATGCAGATTGAATTGGTTTAGTGGAACGAGGCCTAGTCTAGCTAGCAAGAGCAACTTGCTATGCTTATAGAACTAGGTAAGTTGTAGAGCATGTCGTATTCTTACGAATGTATGGCATGTCGTATTCTTACGAATGCAAGAACACGTTGTATTCTTACGAATGTTGGGCATGTCGCATCCTTGCGAATGCATATTGATTTGATTTGTTTTGGACTATAGTGTGCACCTATAGGGAATTCTTTGGTGGTTTGACTTTGCCAGCGTAACAGGGTAACTTTGTGTGACTCTATATGAGTGTAGTATCTATGTGATTGATTTTGGTTCAAGTTGTTTGATTATGAGTTGATTGCGGTTATTTGAATTGGAATTGTGATTTAAGCTGTGTAAGCCTACGTTATGTTCGACTTGTTGAAAAGGATGATTTGAACTCGAAAACCCTTTGGTTCAACTAAACTGTTTTCCACTAAAACTCTATGGACTTACCAGCGTAAGCTGACCGTTTTAGCATGTATTTTCAGGATAAGGCGTTAGCTCACTAATTGAAGGCGCTTGGCAAGGGGCATTGGTCATAGGTGACTCTGATATATATTTGGGACTGCTTTAACTTCTTTATGGGCCTATTTCCGCACTTCTTTTATAAATTGTAAACTTAACGTTTTTGTTAATGTATTTTATTCTCAATAAATGAAATAAAACCCGTTCTTTGTACTTATGTTGTGATACCAATTTCGTAGCACCCCAATGCATATATGCTTCCGCTGGACCCGAATTCTGGGGGTGTTACAATTGGTATCAGAGCCTAGGTTATAGAGAATTGGGTAATTTTAAAACCTAGACTATAACCATTTTTGCGAAAACTTAACCCTATGACCGCTACGTGCCTGCCTGCCAAGCTGATACCTCGCGTATGATTTAGTTTAAGGATGTAATCGATTAGATGACTAAGGATATGATGGATGAGATAATGAATGATAAGTTTGGTGAGATATTTGATGGTATATGTGATGAGATGTTTATGGTTTATTTGATGAATTGTTTGATGATTTATTTGTTGATATATATATCTCTATCTGTGGATGCTTCGAATCCACTTATGGTTATTATTCACTATAAGCATTCTCACAATACACACACTATACCTGTCACAGAGTTACGCTATTTCCTTGCGTAATCTCATGAATTGATTTTGAGTTTTGGATGCTTGTCGTAGTATTTGGAATGATATTGAGATATAAAGGACATATTACTAGTATAACTAGGCTGACTGTTTCAAAATTCATTGAACCTCGGGTGAATGTAGATTGATCACCTACATTCAACCAGGGACAGTGGGACATGGCCTGATCAACTATGTCCGACTCAGAGGTGAATTTTGCGATACTGAGGGTAGTTATAAAGGGATTTTGTCTGGGTTAAAGTTTGATTTTTGGAATGATGAGTTTTGTGTGTGTACACGGGCATTGAATATTACTTCCACACACACGACACACTGGCATCACATGGATCAAAGTGCTTCTACTGCTACTAAACGTCCTCGTTTACGTGGAATTCTTGTTGTCGCCATCGAGCGTAGTTTGCCATGGGTCGGGCTAGACCCGATTGGCACCATTCGAATTCGAGTTGCTTATCGTCATAAGTCTCGTCGATCTTATTGGAATGTTTGGAATTGATTTTCGGCATTGTATGGAATTGAATTCCGGTTACGTCTTGAGTTGGCTTTTGGTATTTTGGGACTTGGTTTTGACCATTTTGAACTTGATATTCGGTTACGTTTGGACTTTATTTTTGGTTACATTTGGATTTCGTTACGTTTAGATTTGATTCTTGGCCATGTTCGGATACAGTTTTGGCTACGTATGTATTTGATTTCCGGTTATGTCTTGATTCGACTCATAACTATTTTGGGTTAGTTTTGACCATTTTGGATTTAATTCCGACTGCGTTTGGATATGATCTCGGCTACGTTGAAATGGATTTTATTATGTTTGGATTTGATTTTTTGCCTTGTCTTGAGTCGATTTCCGACTATGTCTTGATATGACTCTCGAATATTTATGGAGTTGGCCTCGATTATGTTTTGATTTGGTTCTTATTACGAATTTGGATAGTTGGATTTCGTGATTTTCGATCTCGTTTCGAATTTGGATTGGTCATTCGGCCCCGTTTCATTAATGATCTTGTCACAGCCTCCTCTACCCTAAGCCCTGTGCTAAATCGATGATATTCATTTTCTCAACCGACAATGTTCACTTTCTCGATCGATGATGTTTTGTTTGTTTCCCGATTGATGTTGTTCAAATCAATGTTGTTTTAGTAACTGTTAATACAAATATCGCCTAAAAACGTTATTTATATTTTACGATCTTTGCTAAGTTTTGTTGATAACAAAGTATGAACTTTAGCTAAAAGTAAATTATCACTTTGAGTGTTTAAGTCTTGTTTAACTAATGTTTACATTTCCTTTTAAACTAAACATTGGTTTTATTTCTTAAATTAGAAATAGTCACATCACATTTATGGCAAGTTTTGTCATTATGTATTTATGGCAAGTTATGTGTTTGACTTGCTTTCATGTTGCTTGCAAGCATTGTGTTTGACTTACTTTAAGTGATGTGACATGGTTTGGTTGCTAGAAGTTATGAGACAAGACATTGTTTGGTTTGGGAAGTTATTGCAAAAACCTACTGCAGACCCGGCGGTACCCTGGGGGTACACGGGCGGAACCCATCTCAGGGTTCCGCCTGATCCGCCGAGCATGCAGTATTGGTTGCTATAAATACCAAACCACTTGTTAGTTTTGTGTAACCCCTTTAGGACATATTTTCACATATTCTCTCAACTAACTCAGTAACCCTTGACTTGTATGATTCTCTTATGTAGCAAGGAACTCCACAAGATCATTCAAGAAGTTGCAAGCTTCAACTCTAAAGTTGCAAGTCTTGGTAGCTTGGTCATGTATAAGCTTTGGTAGTTTATACTTCATGTGTGTCATGTATATAGAAGTAAGTGGTTAGTATTTTAGGCTTGAAAATACATAGAGTGTCGGGAGTGGTTGTACCCTTGGTAAAGAACTCGACATCTAGCTTTGTGTCGGTAAAAGTGTAAGCGACGAGTGGGAGTGGTTGTACCCTTGTAAAAGAACTCGACATCTAGCTTTGTGTCGGTAAAAGTATAAGCGACGTGTAAGGTTTTCTCCGCCGGTGAAAGGAGCTTGTTGATTAGTGTTTATAACTCTCGAGTTGGAAACTCGGGGCGTGGATGTAGGGCAAGGAAAAAGAGTCCTTGTAGCCGAACCACGATAAACAATCGTGTTGTGGTTTGATCGTTTCTTTCTCTATCTTTACTTATTGCATGTTGTTATTTAGTTAGAATTGTTAACCACATATAAAGCTTTTCAAAGAAGTAAAACAAGTAAAGTTGTCTTTATGTTTTCAAACAAATGTAAAAGCTTTTCAAAGAACTAAATAAGCAAAGTTAGGATCATCACAAGTAAAGCTTTTCAAAGTAAGAAACATGTATAATTAGAATTGATACTCACACAAAAAGCTTTTGAAAGAAACAAACATATAATGGTGTGTTTATATTATTGATCAAACCTAAAGTTATTTAAGGATATTTAAGTTTAAAAGGATTTTTAAAAGAGGTAAACTATTCAACCCCCCTTCTAGTTTTCCACAATTGGCATCAGGAGCTACGTTACCCAAGTTCCTTAAAATAAACTGTATTTTAAAACTTGGATCGATCCATGGATTTTGAAAATCTCAAAGAAGGGGAGCCTATTCAAAACCCACCACTATTTGAAAAAGAAAGCGTGCTTAAATGGAAAAGTAAATTTGAAAACCAAGATGATCAATTTGATCTCACATTTGAGTTAGAGGTCTTAGAAAAATTATTTGATAGATATTTACTTGAGATTAATACATGTACTACTAGTTTAAATGTTTTAAATGAAGGTGTAAGTGAAGATGACTTCTCATGGCGAGCTCTTGGTGGACTTGCTTGTGATTCATGGACTAACACGGATGAAGATGAAGTCAACCATCCGGTTTGTGATTCTCTCTTAGCTAAATCACCAAGCAAGGTACATTTTGAAACCAAACATTTTTGCCTTGACACATTTATCCTAGAGTTCCCTAAAACAGAAAATAAGTCTAAACTTTCATGCAACATGTACCTAAAAACTATCTTTAACGATGAAACTTCAAGATCTTGTGTAAACACTTTTGAAAAAGAAATCATGTTAGAAGATAAGATGTCTAGACTTGAGAGTCATGTTGAAATTGATTTAGAATGTAAAGTATGTCTAGAGTACAAACATGAAATTCTAAAACAAAATGAAAAAGGAAAAATGATTCCTAAATTTGAAGAAAGTTCAAAAACTCTTGAAAGTTGTTTGAAGAATCAAAGGTCATTTAGAGATAGAACCGGATTAGGATTTAACTCTAATGAATCATCAATAAGTAAAACAAAACATGTTGTGTTTGTGAAACCTAAGAATGTATTGTAGATGTTACTCTAGCTCTAGTAGGAACACATGATAAAGGGATAAAAATATCATGGTCAATACTTTTACGTGTCTTTCTAACTTTCTTGGATTTATAAGAAGTTGTGTTTAGCCTCTCTACGTATCAAGATTATTTGTTTTATATTTATCTTCTTGATGGCTAATCTATGGAGCTTAAAAGGTACACATCTCTTCAACTTACCTTTTTTATGTTTCCTGTTGATTAGTAGTATGATTTGTCATAAGTGTTAGTAGTAGTCTTTAATATAAGGTATTTATGTTATGTGAGTAACAATGAGGATTAGATCCTTCATAAGTAAAGTGGTTTAATACTATTTCTATTAGGAGATATAAGGTGTCTGGTCTCGTCTAATCTTTCGGAAAAATACACGAGTAACTCTTGAGTAAGTCTCACTTAATTCTTATCTACAAGTGAGTGAACTAAGAATCTCTTAAGTGATAAGACAACCAACACTTTTGTGATGCTTGCAAATCTAGCAAAACCACAACATTTCACAAACACTTATAGTACAAAAGTCGTTTGGTATTATACCCTATATTTTCAATAGCATCTTAAGTCCAATCATTCTTTTGCTAAAAGCTTCACGAAAGACACACAAAGTAAAATTAATCAGTTGAATTTTATTTGAATGATTGGGGAGAAAATGATTTATTAAACTTCTAGGATGTGAACATCAAACTCGACCCATAGTCTTATGATGTTGCACATCTTAGACATTTACACTTATGAGGTCTTAAGAAAATAAACCCAAAGAGTCGAGGAATCATTGAATTTAACATTCAATGAAAGACCACCTCCTTCTAAGATATCATCTTTGGTAGATGATGACTTAGTCGAAAGCCCAACATTGATAAGACAAGTTTGTCAAAATCAATAACAAGGAAGATGGACTATTAAAAATTGAAAAACAACATCCTTTCATCTTGTGTCAAAAATTAAGTCAAGCAATATCAAAAGGAATGTTAATTTTTGAAAGATTATTTATTAACTTAAACAAGCTCCAAAAGTAAGGGATAATCACTCAAGAACATACCTAGTTCTTCACTTGCTCACAAAAATTAAGTCCTTGATGACTCATCAAGAATGAGATTAGTTAATCCGTAGGTAAAACTAAACATAGAGAAATGTTTGGGAGTATACTTGTTCTTACAACAAATGTAACTCAACATTATGTTTAGTGCTTGTCTATGTGCTCGTTTTTTTTAGAAGATCCTAAAAACAACTCTTTCGAAAGAGCTTGCTTGGATTCACTTAAAGGTACTACACCACTAGGATTATGGTGTCCCAAAAGAACGGGAAGAGAAACCATAGTGTATGCCAAATGGAATTGCACCGGTAATAAGTTGATAAGAAAAGCACAAATGGTACTTGCACTTTTAATACTTACTTACCCAATGATTCTCCAAAACGCTGAATGATCTCATATGAGTATTTAATGAAGAAGCACATCAACAAGCTCCGCTTGAACAAGCTAATTCGTATCAACAAAGGAATTTCTTCATCAACAATGTTATCTCATCAACAAAGGATGCATCGACTTCAGCAACAATTTAATTCATCACAGTCTTTACAGACATATTGTGATCCATCATCACCGTCTTGTTAAAATTGTTCATTGAGGAACATATTAACTAAGAAAGTTTTTCTACGTCAATCATTCCATCAACGTTTTCACTAAACCTCTTGAATGTGAAACATTCATCATTCCTAGGCTTAGTCACACACAATAAGACTTAAAATCTTAGGTTTGAACATTAGGGTAAAACCACAAAAATCAAGACAATCCCCTTTTGATTTTTCATGCAGACACCCACGGCACCCTCAGACCATACGGGCGGAACCCATTTTTTGGTTCCGCCTGGTCCGCCGACTCCACAGATTGTTTTTGCTCTTATTTTCAAACCCAAACACCCTCTTAACTTGGGCATTCACTTACAAACTGCTATCACCCTCTCAAAAACACATATCCACACGAATCCTAGGGCTTTCAATCAAATCTCTTCAAATTCAACAAACTTTGTAAGTGTTCTAATCATAATTGCATTTTTGATTCAAGAATAACATTTTCATTTACATTCATTAACTATAATCTTAGGGTTTATGCATAAAACCTCTAAATTCATAAAAAAACTTGGTGGCTAACTAATCATGTCTTCCATTAATTAGGTATTGCATCCTCTTTGTTTTTACTTTAATTTACAAAACACACTAAGTGCATTATCTTTTAAATGCAACCCAAGACTAGAACACAATTCATCACCACATTGTTAAAACAAATGAAAAACATTATTGAAACATCACTTGCACATTATCTCGTGAATGCTAAAGGGAATACATAACCAATATGTATTTTCGGGTACATTCAATCGAAGATATATTCAATTAGGAGAGTTTTTGGTTATCTTTTGTTTTCATAACATTACTTCTCAAAACAAAACAATTTGGGCATCAAAATGAGTCAAGATAACCAAGTCTCCGCATTGTTTGCATATAGGAACACATTAGAACATGCACATTGACTAAAAGTCATTAACATATAATTTTTGTGTTTTCTAGGAATCAACATGCCTAACGCAAATCAATCCGACCACATGGAAACCCTTAAGTACTTGCCCAAACACCATAGGACTAAAGGTCTCAACAGAGTTCAAGTAGAAGCCTTTAAGGCATTAGAAAAACGGTATGTTCACGAAGGAAGAACTATTGATCCATCCTTTCTAGAAGGAACATCCATTCGCCAAAAGTTTGCCGCAATCAACTTTGATTGTCTTCTTGATATAGATGAGCCGATTTGTCCTAGGTTCGTATTAGAATTCTATGCAACCGTAGAACTCTCCACTGATAAGTCGGGTGAGATATCATTAACTTTCAAAACAAATCAAACATCACATCTCATAGGCTTAACAAACTTAGCTATCATCCTTGGTGTCCCTAATAAAGGCACTTGTCTTTACACGGATAAGTGGCCTATTTCAAGCCTTGACTCAATTGAGCGCTTTTATCCGTACAAACAACCTCTTGTTAGTAAGGAAATAATTAAAGAACATCTCTTTGTTAGAGCCTCTACCACTAGGAAAAATCGTTCGGGGAATATTGTGGATAAGGATCCTTTTGGTATGGAGATTAATGAGCTTAAACAACAATTCAAGAAGTGGGAAGAAATTCTTAGAGCCAATGTCATAAGTACCATAGGAAATAGGGATCATGTAAACACATGCCTTTGCTACATGCTATATAGCATTTCCATCGGTCAACCATTCAACTTAGCCTACTACCTAGCCCAACGAATGGCCGACATACCTATGGTTGGAAAAACCGCTCTTCCTTATGGAATGCTTCTTACTCGGCTATTTAGAGCAATTTCACCTATTCCTCCTAATGACAAAGGAATGTGCCTTGACTATTCTCTTGTCCCTCACATCTTCGTTCCTATAAGTGATAAACGAGTCTTCAAAATTAAGGGCAAACGCACTCGCTCATCTTCATCTTCATCATCATCATCCGATATAAGCGATGACGATAGTCTTCCTAATTCGAAGTTACCTCCTTTAGAATACCTTCAAGAACTTTCCGACATTAAGAATTCATCCGAGGAATTCAAGCAAACAAAGGGAATTTTCAAGTGCTTTGGAAGATACATCACCAAGCTCAATAAGAAGATTGATAGGTTGTGAGATGAGTGATTAAGGGACGTTTGGCTTATGAAGGTTTTAGAACTTTGTACGTATCAAATTATGTGATTTGTGTTGTCTCTCATGTTTTATGACTTATTATGTTTAATGAATTATGTTTGGTATGCTCTTTTATGATTAATGACAATATTGATGGTATTTGTCAATTTCATGCTTATAATTTTCACTAAGGTTAGTGAAAATCGTTAGCCCCCGGTCAAAGTCCTAAGAGATGAGTGTCCATATGCCTAATTTTTGCATTTCCTAACCAGATATGAATTATATTTTTAGTTTTAGGACTTTTTGAAAATTTTGAAAATCGTCTCGCGGGTTTAAATCGCATTCTGTCCCATTTTTCAGCTCTGGCGGAACAGGCGGATCCCAAATTTGGGTTCCGCCCGTCCAAAACCTGGGTAACCCAGGTTTGGCCCAACGGACCAGACGGAACCCAGATTTGGGTTCCGCCTGTGTATTCCCAGGGTGCCGCCAGTACCTGCAGAAAATTTGTGAACATTTTTCTTAAGATCATAACTTGTAAAGTGTCAAGTCATTATCCCAAGTGAGAAACATCTTTCATTAACACCAACAACCATATTGGAACAAACCTCACTCACTAAAACAACTAGGAAGACACTTCCCACCAAAATTCAAATTCAAAACATAACCAACCAAAGGAACCCTTTTAAAGGATCCTTCAAACCTTTGATACATTTTCAACCAAATCACTTCCATGATCACAAAGCATTGAGTGCTTAGTTTGGTCTTCCACTCCATCCTATTTCATTGGATTGACATTACATGATGTGACATGGTCATGAAAATCATGTAAAACTTCAATCTTTGAATAGCAAAACATCAAATCCAAACACTTATTTCAACACTTTTTCTCATCCTATAAATATGAATGGTTTGCAACAATTCAAATCACACCATCAAATCTTCTTCTCTCAAACACCAAAACCAAAACCTTTGAAATGACCAAATCCAACACCTCATCCGAGTCATCAAAATCACGTGCTAAAACCGCTAGGATTAGTGTGAAAACTTGTTGCTTCAACAAAACCACCAAGTCAAACTCATCATCATCAAGTGATGCCTCACTAAACATCTCTTCACCTATCCAAGATTTTCTTAACCTTACTACCTCAACTACACCCTCAACACCTTGTAATACCAATGTGATCACCATTCAAGATTTGCTCAATCTTGCCACTCCACCACCTTCTCCACCACTTTGCAACTCAAACCTAGCCTCAAATCCATCACCAACTAAACTTTTGAGTGTGTCAACCTCACCTTCACAACAAGCTTTTAAATCAAAAACTTCTTCACCTCAATCACCAACACTTACACCAATGGAACTTTTCCATACACCACCAACATCACCAACACCCAATTTGGAAACTTTTGATGATTTATCATCAAGTCCACCATCCTTCTCACTTTTTGACACCATTGCTCAAATGGAAACACAACAACAACATAATGAGCAACTCAATGATGAACCCCATTACCCATCTATGGTAGAACGGTTGGCTTACCGTTATGCTAGACCCTCCATTTTTCAAAATGATCAAGGTCATACCCACCAACAATCATTTGTGTTTCACCCAATTTACAAAAACCTTCATGGTGATCCTTATGGAGAACCAAGTTTCCGTCACCTAGTTCAACCACAACAACAACAACAACAACAACCATCACCACAAGAACCACCAAACACAAATGAGGAAATTAACACTCATTTAAGCCACCTCAATGCCTTCAAACGAATGGTTGATTCTCAAATTAACCATGTTATGGAATTCAATACGGCATTACACTCAACACGTGAAGGAAGCAAAAACACTTCTCAACCATCCACCTTTGCTCCTTCAAGTTCAACCCATCCACCACCAACAAATCAAACCTCTCTTCCATCAAACTTTCCCCGCCATGATTGCGGACATTGCGAAAGAACCGCTCGCACTAGTGAAAGATGTCGAACGGAACTTCGCGAGTTAACCGAAGAAATGAGGTTTATCTTAAACCACATTTTGGATCATCTACAATCATTGTCTCATCCACCACGACCTTAGAGTCTCCAAAATGAAACAAAACCGTTTCGTTTGGAAAAAGTCCCCATTTTAACCAACAAAGCAAAACCAAGTCACCTCCTCACATCTCCAAATAAAACCCGCTACAACCCCCAATCCACATTTTCATCCCTAAACAACCCAATCCTTGTTTTTGGATAATGTTTCTCATTAAGGAAAATGATGATTTCCTTGTAGCATTTTATGTTCTTAGTTTATTTTTTAGTTTTTCTTTGTAGGATGTTGTCATCTTAATTTTGTGTCTTTGACTCTCTAAGAGTCAAATTTTTACAAGTTAAATGAAATTAATTCTACAACAAGATTTGAAGGGTTTGATTGACCATTTAGGTATAATGAGTGAACTATACCTTGATATGGTACCATACATAAATCTTGTGCTAACCTCTCTTTTTGTAGGTTCATTATTCATGTTTTCCTTCCTTGAAAACTCCATTTAGGGGAGTAACATTCAAGGGGGAGCATGAGTCTTGCTTTATTCCGCTTCACAACTCTTAGTTGTGTTTTTAAACATGAAATGCTTTCATGACATATCTTGTGCGGAAACTAACTTTTCTTTTGTAGGTTCAAAATCCATGTCTCCTCTCTTGGCACTCCATTTAGGGGGAGTATCAACCAAGGGGGAGCATGCCTATAATTCCGCTTCGCTACTCTTCTTTTTGTTTCGACAAAAAGGGGGAGAATTTATATGAAACTTGCTCTATTATTTTAAACTTCCGCGTAGCTAACTCTTTGCAAAAACAAGTTTCATTACTAACTTTATAAGACTTAACACTAAATCTTATGACTTACTTTTAAATAAAGTTTATGTTTTGTCATCAACAAAAAGGGGGAGATTGTTAATACAAATATCGCCTAAAAACGTTATTTATATTTTACGATCTTTGCTAAGTTTTGTTGATAACAAAGTATGAACTTTAGCTAAAAGTAAATTATCACTTTGAGTGTTTAAGTCTTGTTTAACTAATGTTTACATTTCCTTTTAAACTAAACATTGGTTTTATTTCTTAAATTAGAAATAGTCACATCACATTTATGGCAAGTTTTGTCATTATGTATTTATGGCAAGTTATGTGTTTGACTTGCTTTCATGTTGCTTGCAAGCATTGTGTTTGACTTACTTTAAGTGATGTGACATGGTTTGGTTGCTAGAAGTTATGAGACAAGACATTGTTTGGTTTGGGAAGTTATTGCAAAAACCTACTGCAGACCCGGCGGTACCCTGGGGGTACACGGGCGGAACCCATCTCAGGGTTCCGCCTGATTCGCCGAGCATGCAGTATTGGTTGCTATAAATACCAAACCACTTGTTAGTTTTGTGTAACCCCTTTAGGACATATTTTCACATATTCTCTCAACTAACTCAGTAACCCTTGACTTGTGTGATTCTCTTATGTAGCAAGGAACTCCACAAGATCATTCAAGAAGTTGCAAGCTTCAACTCTAAAGTTGCAAGTCTTGGTAGCTTGGTCATGTATAAGCTTTGGTAGTTTATACTTCATGTGTGTCATGTATATAGAAGTAAGTGGTTAGTATTTTAGGCCTGAAAATACATAGAGTGTCGGGAGTGGTTGTACCCTTGGTAAAGAACTCGACATCTAGCTTTGTGTCGGTAAAAGTGTAAGCGACGAGTGGGAGTGGTTGTACCCTTGTAAAAGAACTTCGACATCTAGCTTTGTGTCGGTAAAAGTATAAGCGACGTGTAAGGTTTTCTCCGCCGGTGAAAGGAGCTTGTTGATTAGTGTTTATAACTCTCGAGTTGGAAACTCGGGGCGTGGATGTAGGGCAAGGAAAAAGAGTCCTTGTAGCCGAACCACGATAAACAATCGTGTTGTGGTTTGATCGTTTCTTTCTCTATCTTTACTTATTGCATGTTGTTATTTAGTTAGAATTGTTAACCACATATAAAGCTTTTCAAAGAAGTAAAACAAGTAAAGTTGTCTTTATGTTTTCAAACAAATGTAAAAGCTTTTCAAAGAACTAAATAAGCAAAGTTAGGATCATCACAAGTAAAGCTTTTCAAAGTAAGAAACATGTATAATTAGAATTGATACTCACACAAAAAGCTTTTGAAAGAAACAAACATATAATGGTGTGTTTATATTATTGATCAAACCTAAAGTTATTTAAGGATATTTAAGTTTAAAAGGATTTTTAAAAGAGGTAAACTATTCAACCCCCCTTCTAGTTTTCCACAGTAACGATGTTCAAGAGAGGTTGTACTTTCCGCCTCTACTCTAAGTACCCTACTAAGTCAATTGACTAATTGCTAGTAGCAATTAGACAGCCTTTTCCAGAATCGTGCTCTAAGACTCTTTAAACTCTCTGTTCAGTAGAGATTCTGTGCTCAACAGGAATCTTGAAATCTTAAGGAGTAATCTGAATCACATTTCGTGGGACAACCATCTAGTCCTTATCTCATCCTTCGAGGAGTACCTGATATCCTTGCTACATTCGTACCGATCAATCAACTATACCGCAAACGAAACCTTAGAAGTTAACCTCACACCTTTACCTGAGTAATCACTGTTGATTATCCTACCCAACCTGTTCGCCTCCCGTTGGTCAAATTCCCTTATTACACTTTCTACCATTTCAGTATTTCTACGGCACTGCTATGACCCTCTATGGTCGTAAGTGTCGATCGCTGACTTATTGGGCAGAAATGGAGATACCCAACTTCTTGACCCTGAACCTGTTCATGAAACCACCGAGGAGATCGTTCGAAGGCAAAATAGAGACACAAGCTATGATTTGAAACCCTGATAATGTGAACCTCTCGAATCCTTGTCCTATTAATTCTTTCAAATTCCTGCTGGAGTTGGACTGGTAGCTCACAGACTCGAGCTGCCGTCAGGACTCAGCAACGTTCGCGACGTTTTCAAATGTATAATCTAAGTGATGACTTGCCGATGAGGCAGCCATTATTCCACTGGGAGAAATATTGATGAATGTTTAAGCCCTGTTGATCGAAGTCATGGACCGTGAGGTCCGACGACTTAAGCACGGTAGTAATTCTACTGACAATCTCATTGAAACTCATGATTAAGTCCTGAAATCATACGGGAATGTGAAAATGACTCCTTGTGCGTATGTGCTCATTTCTTGTTTACTTTAACGGGTAATTTGAATTGAATCGAGAGGAATCGATTCTGTTAACGAAGTGAGGTTGTGACAACCCGCAAATTTCCCGTCATGTATTATCTGGAGAAACGATCAATTATTTTGAGTTCGGTATTATTCGTGAGAAGCTATAAATTAACCGAAAATTTTATTCTGATCAAGTTGGTGAAATCCTCTCGTCTTAATTCACCGTTTAATGGTCGAAATAAATCTCGAGCCTGATTTTATGAAAGATATTGTGAATTACAGTTTTGGTCCCTGTGGTATTTTCTGCCCACCGCCCCCTTAACTTTGTTATAATTACTAAATGGTCCCTTGATTTACTAATCCTAATCTACCCCTCTATAACCTTACAACTAAACGTATTGTTAAAAAGGTTAGGGTTTCACTCTCCCCTTCCAAAGATACCAGCCGCTCCACCCCTCCCCTTCTTCTCCGACCATCTCCGGCCATATTCCAGCCACACCACCACGAGTGGTATTACACCGCCACCACCACAATCACCCTCGTCTCGTCCTCTTTCTTTTGAGCTACTACAAGCGTCGTCTAACCCACCCTAACACCTTCTTTATTTGAGTTTAACCCTCGAATCGCCACCACTCTAGTCTCTTCTTTTGTGGTTCTTGATAACTGGATAATTAGGTGAGCATATCTTGCCATTTTGGAGATGTTTGTGTCGTGGTTAGACCCAAGACCCAAGGGTTTTGAGAGCATGATAATAGAAAAGAAAGGTTGTTTGGTATCATTGGTTAGTTGTGTTATTATTCGTGTGGTGTTTTAGAGTGTACCATGAGTTAAAGACTCACGGCCTATATTGGATTCTTGATTTCTGTTGTGATTGTTGTTTGGCTTTGGAAGTGGGTTTAGTTTAGGTTTACGCGAGATTCGAATTTGGATTTGTTTGTGCCGAGTTCCTGGTGTTATTGTTGTCGAGTCTTCTGATTTCGAGTTGAGTAGTTTTTGAGTCTTGTGTTGTTGTCGTCCCGTGTTCTTGTGGTTGTCATTCCTGGTATTGTTGTTATGTTTCTACCGAAAGGAGCAGGGGTCCATTTGGTTAGTAGTGTTGCTTCTTGTTGTGGATTTTTGATTATTAAGGTGGTTGTCGGTATTGTTGAGATTTAGAAAGAATGGGGAATAGGATTAGAAGACGAGCCGTAGTCGGCCGTCAAGTGTTGAAGTTGTAATTGTGTTGCGGATATTTGTTTGGTGGATTAGTAATGCTATTGTGGTGATTTGTGCCGTGTCGAGCGTCACCTAAACTTTCTAGTCTCGTGTGACCTCGACAAGCCGAAATGGACTTATTATATGTTGTTGACTATTTGACTGTGATAAATATGACTCGCAACGAATATAACCCGTGAAAATATAATAACGGTTAAATATTAACGATATGAGTTTTATTATATATAAATATAATTAACTTTTAAATATTTAGTAATGACGTATAATCGTTATTTAATATTTATAAGTTGATGATAATAATAATAAATATTGAGATACGTTAAGTACGTTAGTTAACGTTTGCAAGATTAATAAGAAATATCAATAAACGTTGAGCTCGTTCGTTAATATTTCTGAAATTAATACGAGATCGTTTAGTAACTACGAATACGTTATCTAATAATTATTATTAGAAATAATAAATGCAACGAGGTTGAATATGAATACGGACGGGTTAATTACTAATCGTTTCGAGGGCACGTTTATCAAGACTTACCTTATAGGAGTTATTAAGGTTCGTGTTAGTATTTGCCGAGTTACGGATTGGTTAACATTAATATAATCATCCGACACGGTTAATGGACTAATTGGGGTACTAAACCCAATTCGGGTCGACAAACGTGTCGGGGGACAATACTAATGAGTGACCCATCCTACGACTTACCATACCTTTATTAGGTATGAGTAACTTTGGATTAACAAGTGTATTGTAGGAATTTTTGAAATTATCGTATTGGCAAATACGATAAGTATTCAATAATTCGTACCATTTCCCTTGTTAAACTTTTGGTTACTCGAGATTGACTTTGACCATAAGGTTGACTTAGTAGCCATTTAAGTATGATTGCTTCGGGTGGATTATGTAGTTTGACCCGGTTGGCTTGTATTAAGCTTCGTCTAGTTTTCTTGAAGAAGTTGTCCTTGTTGTCTCTAGGCGTGAGTACTCTTGAGTCTTGTCTCGATTCTTGTCGAATTTGCTTGTTTAGTCTTTCGCGTGAGTTCACTTGATTATTTTTCGTGTTCTCACTATACACACCATGATACCAAACAGGAACACAAATAAATGGATAATGAGAGATTTGGAGATAGAAGATTGGTTATTACTTGGAGGTAGATAGCTTATGGAAGACTTGGTTCTTCGCTGAGGATCTCGTGTTAGAATAAGTCTTGCATATAGAAGGCTTCGCCGCTTCCTTATCGTTGTACCGCCTCTTTGATGCTGTTGTGAATCTGTTGGATGCCAGTTGTGTCAATCGTGATCTTTGCGTTGCTGTGGCCCAGGTGTGTTCATAGCCCCTACTTTTTAACGGTTTTCTTAAACTCTTTTTGGGGGAGAATACATGCTCTTTTTTAACTAAACTCAAGTTTGTTATTTGGAAACGTGAACTGTTCACCCAAGATTTGACTATTTGGTTGTAATATTTGATTTGGTTAATTGAATGCATTATGTGATCACTTGTTTATTTATATGGTATGAGATTTGTGATTGTGGTTTATGAAACTGTTACATGAGTTGGCTAAGGGCATGTCGCATCCTTGCGAATGCAGATTGAATTGGTTTAGTGGAACGAGGCCTAATCTAGCTAGCAAGAGCAACTTGCTATGCTTATAGAACTAGGTAAGTTGTAGAGCATGTCGTATTCTTACAAATGCATCGCATGACGTATTCTTACGAATGCAAGAACATGTCGTATTCTTACAAATGTTGGGCATGTCGCATCCTTACGAATGCATATTGATTTGATTGGTTTTGGACTATAGTGTGCACCTATAGGGAATTCTTTGGTGGTTTGACTTAGCCAGCATAACAGGGTAACTTTGTGTGACTCTATATGAGTGTAGTATCTATGTGATTGATTTTGGTTCAAGTTGTTTGATTATGAGTTGATTGCGGTTATTTGAATTGGAATTGTGATTTAAGCTGTGTAAGCCTACGTTAAGTTCGACTTGTTAAAAAGGATGATTTGAACTCGAAAACCCTTTGGTTCAACTAAACAGTTTTCCACTAAAACTCTATGGACTCACCAGCGTAAGCTGACCGTTTTAGCATGTATTTTCAGGATAAGGCGTTAGCTCACTATTTGAAGGCGCTTGGCAAGGGGCATTGGTCATAGGCGACTCTGATATATATTTGGGACCGCTTTAACTTCTTTATTGGCCTATTTCCGCACTTCTTTTATAAAATGTAAACTTAACGTTTTTGTTAATGTATTTTATTCTCAATAAATGAAATAAAAACCGTTCTTTGTACTTATGTTGTGATACCAATTTCGTAGCACCCCAATGCATATATGCTTCCGCTGGACCCGAATTCTGGGGGTGTCACAATTGGTATCAGAGCCTTGGTTATAGAAAACTGGGTAATTTTAAAACCTAGACTATAACTATTTTTGCGAAAACTTAACCCTATGACCGCTACGTGCCTGCCTGCCAAGCCAATGCCTCGCGTATGATTTAGTTTAAGGATGTAATCGATTAGATGACTAAGGATATGATGGATGAGATACTGAATGATAAGTTTAGTGAGATATTAGATGGTATATGTGATGAGATGTTTATGGTTTATTTGATGAATTGTTTGATGATTTATTTGTTGATATATATATATATATATATATATATATATATATATATATATATGTGTGTGGATGCTTCGAATCCACTTATGGTTATTATTCACTATAAGCATTCTCACAATACACACACTATACATGTCACAGAGTTACCCTATTTCCTTGCGTAATCTCATGAATTGATTTTGAGTTTTGAACGCTTGTCGTAGTATTTGGAATGATATTGAGATATAAAGGACATATTACTAGTATAACTAGGCTGATTGTTTCAGAATTCATTAAACCTCAGGTGAATGTAGATTGATCACCTACATTCAACCAGGGACAGTGGGACATGGCCTGATCAACTATGTCCGACTCGGAGGTGAATTTTGCGATACTCAGGGTAGTTATAACATGATTATGTCCGGGTTAAAGTTTGATTTTTGGAATGATGAGTTTTGTGTGTGTGCACGGGCATTGAATATTACTTCCACACACACGACACACTGGCATCACATGGATCGAAGTGCTTCTAGTGCCACTAAACGTCCTCGTTTACGTGGAATTCTTGTTGTCGCCATCAAGCGTAGTTTGCCATGGGTCGGGCTACACCCGATTGGCACCATTCGAATTCGAGTTGCTTATCGTCATAAGTCTCGTCAATTTTATTGGAATGTTTGGAATTGATTTTCGGCATTGTATGGAATTGATTTCCGGTTACGTCTTGAGTTGACTTTTGGTATTTTGGGACTTGGTTTTGACCATTTTGAACTTGATATTCGGTTACGTTTGGACTTTATTTTCGGTTACATTTGGATTTCGTTACGTTTAGATTTGATTCTTGGCCACGTTCGGATACAATTTTGGCTACGTATGGATTTGATTTCCGGTTATGTCTTGATTCGACTCTTAACTATTTTGGGTTGGTTTCAACCATTTTGGATTTAATTCCGACTGCGTTTGGATATGATCTCGGCTACGTTGAAATGGATTTTATTATGTTTGGATTTGATTTTTGGCCTTGTCTTGAATCGATTTCCGACTATGTCTTGATATAACTCTCGAATATTTATGGAGTTGGCCTCGATTATGTTTTGATTTGGTTCTTATTACGAATTTGGATAGTTGGATTTCGTGATTTTCGATCTCATTTCGAATTTGGATTGGTCATTCGGCCTCGTTTCATTAATGATCTTGTCACAGCCTCCTCTACCCTAAGCCCTGTGCTAAATCGATGATATTCATTTTCTCAACCGACGATGTTCACTTTCTCGATCAATGATGTTTTGTTTGTTTCCCGATTGATGTTGTTCAAATCAATGTTGTTTTAGTAACGATGTTCAAGAGAGGTTGTATTTTCCGCCTCTACTCTAAGTACCCTACTAAGTCAATCGACTAATTGCTAGTAGCAATTAGACAGCATTTTCCAGAATCGTGCTCTAAGACTCGTTAAACTCTCTGTTTAGTAGAGATTCCGTGCTCAACGGGAATCTTGAAATCTTAAGGAGTAATCTGAATCAAGTTCCGTGGGACAACCATCTAGTCCTTATCTCGTCCTTCGAGGAGTACTTGATATCCTTGCTACATTCTTACCGATCAATCGACTATACCGCAAACGAAACCTTAGAAGTTAACCTTGCACCTTTACCTGAGTAATCACTGTTGATCATCCTACCAAACATGTTCGCCTCCCGTTGGTCAAATTCTCTTGTTACACTTTCTACGGCACTGCTATGTGATGAGGCGAAAAGTGTGCCGCTTTTAAGGGGCCATTTAAGCCCGAATTCGAGATTATTTGCTTAATTATTGCCCTAAATCGTTTCTTTTGTCATTTTAGGTACTTTTGGAGACAAATCTGGAAAAGGAAGCATTTTGACGTTTTTGGAGCATAAAAGTGAAGAAAACGGCAAAGTCTAAAATTTCCTTGCTGGGAACAGTACCTAACGGCGTCAAGCCTTTGTACATGACGGCGTCAAGAGTTACAAAAGAGGTAGAAGTGGAAAATACACGTGACGATCCAGAGAGTTTTTAAGCTTGTGGCCTGACGGCATCACCAAGGCCGTCAGGGTCCAACTACTAGTGACGGCCCAGAGCATTTCTCCACATAACGGCGTCACAAATAGATCTAGGCAATACGATTTTATCAAGGCGGCGAATTGACGGCGTCACGATCTAACACATGACGCCGTCACGATGTAATATCTATATATAGTTTTCCAAATTTCATTCATTAGGGTGCAACTTTGAGGGAATAAACCCCAGTCCGAATTTTATCAGTTTTTCAAGGGTTCCAACCCCTTGATTCTTCCATGTTCAATTGAAGATAAGTATTCATTCAAATCATTCAATATGTCTATGTGTTGTGTGATTATATCTTACGCTTTTCTTCTCTTTAACATGCTAGGCTAGATCTTTATTATGTTTGCTTAGATGTAGTGAAACCTAGATGTTAATTATGGGTTGATTGTTTGTTTATAATTGTTACGGATGGTTGTATTTGATGTTAGGCTTAAGAAAATTGGCAGACTTCCATTGGTAACTTGCTTGAACGTCTTAAGAAACATGATCGGAGGTGTACTACGATTTTTGGATGTATTTAATGCATAAGAGAATTCTAATGATCCAAAACCCAACAGAAGTAGGATCCTATAGAGTTAGGGAATATTGTACACGGCCCTACAACTAGTATTGAGGAATATGACCCGCCATCCATGCAATTGTAACAAGCTAATCAACTTGTAAAAGATATCTAGGGAGTAATGAAATCTGAGTAAACACAACTTTCCTCATTATTGTTTCCACCAAATTAGTATAATAGTTTCATTTTCATTTTTTGTTTATTTTGATTGCATTTGTAGTTAATTGGGTTAGTTGGCTAGCAACTAATTTCGCCCACTCCTTCAAAACCCGAGATTTTATTTGCTTTTCATAAAATATAAAAATACAAAAAGAATCATCCCTCACCTCTAGACCTAGTTTAGTAGGCATTCTAATCCTAGCGACACTATTCCTGAGTTGAGCGATCAATCCCCCGGTACTAATCACTATACTATACTACAACGATCAGGTACACTGCCTGGTGGGGGTTGTAAGCTTCTCGAGATCCCTTGAGAGGTAAAACCTGTTGCGAGGGTGCAATCTCCCGTATCAAGTTTCTGGCGCCACAGCCCGGGGAATAAGTATTGTCTAGGTTAGAATTTCTTTTTATTAGGTCTACTTGCTAGATTCCTTTCTAGTAAGATTTTTATTTTTATTTTTATAGATTTTCTTTAGTCTATCTTTTCTTTGTGTCTTTGTTCGTAAAAACCTTTCCATTGACTCTTCCGTTAGCCATTATGGAGAACGCGAATCCACCATACTACCAACCACGAAATTCACCCATTCCAAATGATATCTTGATGGTCAAACAACGTCAAGATGAACCTATCTATGATGCATGGACTCGTTTTAAATATTTACTCCGAAAAGTCTCTATCATAGTTTCGATCTGTGGTCCCAAATTGAAATATTTTACCATCGTGTCGACCACTATACCAAAATGGACATTGACCATGCCGCAGATGGGGACCTTTGGGGATTAAGTGCTGAAGAAGCATGGGAAGCCATAGAGAATTGTGCCATACTCGCTAAGAAGTTGGACAACCCAACAAACGTTGTTACAGATCAATTGATAGCAAGTTTGAGGGAACAAGCAAGAAGTTTGTTTGGGGATAATAAGCCTATAAATGAGATACCTAGGTGCACGGAGTGGTTTGATTTCACCATAATACACGATGAACACATAGGTAATCTAGATACAATGGAGGACGAGGTGAATAACATAAGCCCACTCAGTGCTCCACAAGTCCTACCATCATTTGATGCATACAGACCTCCCTTGACTTACCCGGAAGAAGTAGAAAAGACTATAGGAACCCCAATAGAGGTAGAACCCTTGGACCAAGCACAACAAGAGAATATAGGTTTTAACACTTGTAGTGATGACCTTTCTTTTAGTTCTAAGGAAGTTCCTAGTTTTGATGAACCGGAGCCCCAACCAAAACTGTTACCTAATCTTCCATCCTTGGATGAAAATTTAGGAATTGAAATAGGTCCTGATCCACCCATCAAACCATATAGTATGGATAGTTTTACGATGAAGGTAGTAAACTCTAAACCTTGTGGAATGGAAGCCAATATAGGAGTGAACCATGACCTTATATACTTACATCACCCATTCATGATTGATCACAAGAAACATTATGGTTTTAAACTGGTTTTATTAGGTCAAGATAGATTCCCAACTAGGAGTCTCTCAAAGTTGATAGAAGATGATCCCTTTCTAAGAGAAAATCTTAATCCGCCCACTAACCCAATTGAATTAGGTAAGGTTATGATTATAGGAGCACAACCCTTTAACCATATAATTCATCCACCACTCTTTCCTCACGTGGCATATTTCCACCCTAACACTCTGTTCCCGAGTATAAAATGGAAAGAAGAGAAATGAAGGGGATAAAAAGGAGAGAAAAGAAGAGGAGATTAAAATGTTTTGATTTTTAGTTGTGTGTTCCCAAGTTGGAAAGAAGAGAGAAGAAATGGTACCAAATTAAGCCTAAAATTCCACTTCTCTCCAAATCATCCCAATTTGGGAAGAAGATTAGGAGGGGGAATTTGGCATAATTTCCTTCCCTCTTCTCTTCTCTTCTCTCTAAAAAAATCTCGGGAACATGATTATTTTTCAATTTCCTCCTCACTTCTCTTCTTTTCTTTCCAAAAAGAAACTCGGAAACAGAGTGTAAGGGTGTGTATTGCTACTAGTACCCATACTTAATCCTAAGTGTAGGGAAAACCTCCCCTATTTCCATTAAATAAAGGTAGAGTCAGGCTCGTGACTCGAATAAAAACAAGCGCTTCTTGGGAGCCAACCCATGTTTTGTGTGTTTTTATTTGTTTGATTTTTATTTGTTTGATTTTATTTGTTTTCGTATGCATGTTTATTTTTATTGTTGGTAAATCATGTTTCAAAGTAAATTGTAAAAATGCTTTATTTTGTTGTTTAACTTCGTCTTAACTTCATATAAAGGTATTTTGCAAAAGCTAAGTGTAAGGGGAAACCCAAATTTGTTTATAAGAACGAAAATGATCATGATTTGCCACAATATTAAATGAGCATGTGTATTAGTATTTGTTAGAGTCAAATGCTTGTATCGAGTCATAATGATGTTTTGCAGGATTTTCCAGGAAGTAGGACATAAGTTTTTCCAGAAATTTTCCGGAAAATTAACATAAAGATTTCTGTAGGTCACTTCTGATGGCGTCAGGGCTTAACTCCTGACGGCGTCACGTGTAAAATTCTGGAAATTTTGCGAGTTTTGTTTTTCTAACGGAGTCTTAAAGTTTTTGTTAATTCTTTAGTTTTATGAACTCCAGGAAATCTGCAAACATTCATTCCACAAGTATTATATCTTAATTTGTTTTCTAGGACTTTTTAGTATATATAGATTGCCGCCGATTTTATGCGAGGTTGCCTTGTTTGTTTTCTCAGAATTAACAGGTTATATATGACAAGAAGATGATTTATATTTCTGGATGGGAAGCTTTGAACGTTCATTTTCTTGGAGGAAGATCTAACCTTGTTAACACACTATCCACACCGAACGAATCAGGGGAGTATTTGTTTTCATTCTTTTACCTACTTTACTTTTACATCTTTTAATTGAACATTGGGGACAATGTTCATCCTAATTGTAAGGGGAGGGTAAATGATGATACCTTATAGGATACAATTGCACTTGAGTTTGTTTGTTCGATGGTAGGTGTGTAATAAAACTAAGAGAAATACTTGTTAGTGTAATTTTAGCGCCAAATTTAAATTTTTTTACAACATTTAGGAGTGAAACTTTAGCCTTAACAAGCGTCTCATGGATAGGAGTTGTATGACTAGCACAAAATAGTACCATTCAGAAAAATTTTCCACCCAAATATGTGAGGTTCGCCTTTAGATTTGATAGGAAAAGCATTCACTATTAGTGCTTATGAGTATACCGGTAGCATTTAAATTCTAGAACTTGCGTTAGTGATGCATCCCGAGACCGCTAGTGAGACTACATTCGTGTAGAAGGATTTACTACATGATAAGAGGCATTAGGATCACCCTTGTGTTAAACCCGTATCATAATTACTTGACCATTTAAGTCATATTACTTTACTAGTAAAGTCAATTAATTTTCCCACACCTTAGCGTTGTACTCATTTTTAGTACACGAAACCCCTAGTACACCCCTCCGAGCCTATCTTTTCGTTTCTAACTTTAAACATTTTACTTAAAGGAAGAATTTGTTACAACCCACCCAAATGTGCAACCAAATTGCCTTAGCCTTCCGTGTATGCACTCATCTTTAGTGCATTATTGTTACATGTTTAAACCCTTAGTTAATCATCTAATTGATTACATGGTTGCTAAGTCGAAGCATATCTTGTACATATTGTTTTGGGACGATTAGGACTCATGGGTAAAGTACTTGTGTTATGAAGTAATGG
Organism: Artemisia argyi; assembly: GCA_030686995.1. Lineage (NCBI taxonomy): Eukaryota > Viridiplantae > Streptophyta > Magnoliopsida > Asterales > Asteraceae > Artemisia > Artemisia argyi. Next base: position 42,511,098 of record CM060709.1, on the reverse strand, counting down.
GGAAGAACATCATATATTACCCCCATATGTGCGTTAATCTTAAGAAGTACTCCAAGTGTTTTGATTGTCTTAATTCGAGTCATTAGATTAGTTTATTGTAAAGCATGTAAAGATTCAAGTGTAAGGGGAAGGTACATTCCCTATGATGTATTATTTTGGATGGTAGGGTAAGAGTGTATCCACACACACACACACACACACACACACACACACACACACACACACACAAAATCAAGAAAACAGAAAAAAAAGAGAAAAAAAACATGCAGACTACCATCCCGTTTCATTCTATGTTTGTTTTATGTTTTTGTTATTTTTGATTTATTAGCTTAAGTCGAGTCGAGTCTTGGCTTAGCAACGCCATATTGTACATGTAATTAACCAAGATGATTAACTCGCCACCAGAAAATATTGCCTTTATCCAACAAAACCGTGTTTTCCATAACCCTACACCTAACGTTATAACCCTTTTAAAAGACCTATTTGATAGTTTATCCTCGGCGCTTACGCCAAGTGGTGAAGGTTTGATCCTTTCCCAAGCCTATGGTAATCTATTTGCTATGACAAGTAGTGAGAGATGTTTTTCATTTCCATATTGTGATATATACTTTATTACACCCGAGAGATGTGAGTATCTAAACACTATTTGTGAGGTGCTAGTGTATGACCTCCGTGCTTGCTTTTGGTTTTTAGTGGAACGATTATTTGTTGTAATTACTTTTATATTAGTGTTAAATGACCCCTAACTTGTATTTTGATTATAATAAAAGCGCATTTGCTTGAGGACAAGCAAATCTCAAGTATAAGGGTATTTGATGATGCGAAAAGTGTACCGCTTTTAAGGGGTCATTTAAGCCCGAATTCGTGATTATTTGATCAATTATTGCCCTAAATCGTTCCTTTTGTCATTTTAGTTACTTTTGGAGAGAAATCTGGAAAAAGAAGCATTTTGGACGTTTTTTGAGCATTGATGAGTGCTCAAACACTCATCGTTTTTGATATATTTAAACTGCCAAAACGCACAAAAACAATCAAAAAGATATCAAAATACTTAAATTATCCCAGGGATTGCGTTTTATGTGTTTTAAAAGCAAAATGTGCAAAAACAAAGAAAAAACGTACAAAGTTTGCAGTATTAGAAGTTTCAGTCCCCCAAGTTTCAAAACTTGTCAATTTTAGTCCCTATGCATTTATTTTCAAGGAAAAGTCAACCCAAGGTTTTAAAAGTCAAATAATCACAAAATATTACACTTGGGTTGCAAGTTTTCTAAAAATACAAGTTTAGTCCCTGAAAATCCAAATTTGGCAAAATAAGTCCCTGGGAAGTTTTGAAATGTTGAAAAATGGAAAATTGGTTTGTGATCCTTGGAATCTTAGCAACATTGGTCCTTGGTATACAATGGGAAAAGTTTCAATTTCAGTCCTTGGGTTTTGCAAAAATTACAAATTTGGTCCTTGATAACTTTACACCATCCGGACCCTTTTAATACTAAACCCAAAATACCACCCCAACCCTAAGCCTTGGTCTGATCCAGCTACACAACCCAAGCCCACCACTTAGCCCAAAAGTTTAAAACCGTTTTAAATAACTCCCCCGGTCAAACTTGCGTTGACCCGACCTTCTTCCCCAACCATATCCCACAAAACCAGGCAACATTGTCTCCCCCCCCCTCCACCTTTTCCACCAACTCAGCCCCCACAATCAATGCCCACACCTAACAAAGCCACCACCATTAATGCCCTCACCAACACCCACCAAAACCACTCATTTAACCCCGACCCCATTTTGGCGCTAAAATCATGATCAAGGGTTTAGAATGGTCTCACAGCAATTCAATGGATGGGATTTGGTCAAGAAGTCATCACAAAGACTTTGGGAGTGTCAGTTTTCAAATTGAGGCCATGTGGAAGACTTAGGGAATTATTTTTAGGTCGTTATATATAGAAAAGCTCATAGAAGCTCTTAGTGTGTAATTTTTCTTAGTTTTATGTAGTTTTTAGTTTATTTTAATGTAATGTAACTGTTTTTTATCAATGAAAGCTCAGTTTGATGTTTAATTCTCATTTCCATTTTTCAAAGTCTCATTTAAATTTATCAAGTTCTAATTTAAGCTTCTAATTTGTGTTTAGTGGATTCTCAAGCTATTACAAACTCAGTAACAAGGGTTTATTAACTTAACAAACTTGTTTGATCAACTCTTAGCTCATTTTTAAATATTTATAAAAAATCAAGAAAAATCAAAAATAAGTGCAAGATTGATGATCATTGACTGTATGAGCAAGGAGCACAGTGAATTGTGGATGGCTGTGGGTTAGGTACCTCAGGGGAGGGCATAGGATTGATTAATTTGGTCCTTTGGTTCTTACTCAGTGGCTTGGAAGGCTTTGTAAGCTATAAAATCTTTCATCTTTACTCCTAAGTAGTCTAAACTATTTATTTAAGTTCATTGCTGTTAGATATTAGCTTAAAAATTAGTAGTGATCATTTGTTTGTGTTTTATATTTGTTTAAGTTGTAATCTCTTCAATAACTGATTTTTAAGGGGTGTTTGGTTTTAGATTGTTCACCTTGTTCCACTAATTTATTTGTGCAAATCTGTGTTCATGCATGTTACCTAGTTGAATATAAGCTCAGTGGAACAAAGGAATTGGTACCAAAGTTAGCAATAGTCAAAATTCCAAAGAAATACTCACCACAGTTGACTGTGGTGAGTTTTGAAGTGAAAAACTCATAAAACCATTTCATAAGTTGGATTTGTACTCAATTCACCTTTAATACAGCTTATTTTAACATTTTAAGTCATCAAATCTGTGTTTGAAGTTCATATAAGTCAAACCTTGCAATTTCTTGAAAAGTCAATTGTGCATTCTTGGATTTTGATCAAACTTTGGAGGCTTGCAACTTGTGTAATATAAGGCTCTAAGGTCTGAGATTTTACCAACTTAAACTTTACCACTTTGTGGATTTTTGTGAATTTTATCAGATTTTTAAGATTTTGTTTGCTGGGCCCCACAAGGCCACAAAGTGACCTGCAGGGCAACCCATCTGCCCTGTTCTCAGATACCTCAGTCACCACCACCACTTTGGTGGAGGTTTGTGACCACTACAGTGGTCTAGGCCCTTTGTTTTTGGTTCCACTCAACCCCCCTCCTACCAGGGAGTAAGGGTGAACCCTTTGTTTGACCCCTACCATTGTGGACCCCACCTAATTTGGCCCCTAGACTTTGTCCCATAACTGCCTCAGTCAATAAATAAGCAAAGTGCTTATTTGATCTTTTTGGCTTATTCATGCCATTCATTGGCTTAATTCTTGCTTATTGTTGTTCATAAGACTCAGAGAAACCAAAGAATACCATTGTGGACCCCACATCTTCATTTTGAGCTTAAAAACCTTCACAGTCAACAAAAGTCAACTGTGAGGTAATTAAGCACTTCAAGTGCTTATTTCCAGGGGTGTAGTGAAAGTGTTTTTATTAAAAGTACTTATTTTTAGTTTATTATTAGTTTAGAAAAAGAAAAAAAACCAAAAAAACCAACTTTAAAAATAGAGATAGCTTTTATTTAATAGGATTTATCAATTTAATTTTCTTTTTAATTTATTTCTAAGTAATATATCACTTTTATATTTTTATAAATTAAATTTTAGGTTAAAATAATTTTACAAATTTTTCCAGATTTTTATTTTGTCTTTTAGTGGTATTTCTAATTAATTTTAGTTTAATTTAGTTTTAATTAATATTAATCAATTAAATAGCATAATTAGATTTTATATAGTATAACCTAGTTTTTATAATTTTTCTAGCTTTTAATTTAGTTAAAACATTTTCATAAATTTTTCTAGAATTTTTAGTGTTCATTTTCTATTTTTTATAATATAATTAGTTTAATTAGTAATTAATAAGTAATTAGAATAATAATTAATTAATTAGCTTAAAAATACTTAGAATTAACTTTTTATAATTTTTTAGGATTCCTGTAATGGTTAATTAGATTTATAAAATTTTTCTTAATTTTCTAAGTCTTTTTAGTATTTTTAATAATTCTAATTAATTTAATTAGTATTAAATAGATAATTAGTAATTAATTAATATTAAATAATTAAATAGTGTAAAAATAATTTTTATTTTTCTTAAAATTTTATTTATTTATTAGGATTGTAAAAATATCAAATTTACACTTTTACCCCTCCCAGTCCTCCAGTTGTACTTTTCGTTTTGTTCGTCTGTATACGTTTTTTTAATTAAAACGTACGTTTTTAGGTTTAGCTCAAATCTTCGTACTCCAAATTCCCGTAACCATTCACATAGCTTTCCTAAGCTATATTTGTTAATAATTTCCACATAATTTTCACAACGAACCCTTTTCTGTGAATAACACCCGATTACGAACACGTTAAAGTTACATTTCACACCTCAACGGGATTTAACGACCCGGTGATACATTATATTACCCGGAGCATTGATCTAGGCTATTTGACTTAGTTGACCATTCTTTGGTTAATTTAAGTTAGGTGGTTTGGTATCAACCAAGCATAAAAGTGAAGAAAACGGCAAAGTCTCAAATTTCCTTGCTGGGAACAGTACCTGACGGCGTCAAGCCTTTGTACATGACGGCGTCAAGAGTTACAAAAGAGGTGGAAGTGAAAAATACATGTGATGATCCAGAGAGTTTTTAAGCTTGTAGCCTGACGGCGTCACCAAGGCCGTCAGGGTCCAACTACTAGTGAGGGCCCAGAGCATTTCTCCACATGACGGCGTCACAAATAGATCTAGGCAATACGATTTTATCAAGGCGGTGAGTTGACGGCGTCACGATCTAACACATGACGCCGTCACGATGTAATATCTATATATAGTTTTCCAAATTTCATTCATTAGGGTGCAACTTTGAGGGAATAAACCCTAGTCCAAATTTTATCAGTTTTTCAAGGGCTCCAACCCCTTGATTCTTCCATGTTCAATTAAAGATAAGTATTCATTCAAATCATTCAATATGTGTATGTGTTGTGTGATTATATCTTACGCTTTTCTTCTCTTTAACATGCTAGGCTAGATCTTTATTGTGTTTGCTTAGATGTAGTGAAACCTAGATGTTAATTATGGGTTGATTGTTTGTTTATAACTGTTACAGATGATTCTATTTGATGTTAGGCTTAAGAAAACTGGCAGACTTTCATTTGTAACTTGCTTGAACGTCTTAAGAAACATGATCGGAGGTGTACTATGATTTTTGGTTGTATTTAATGCGTAGGTGAATTCTAATGATCCCATGTTAGGAGCTTCTAACGGCTCAACATAGGAGTGAAGTTGTTGATCCAAGTTGAGCAAACGATCTTATATAGAAGTTGACTTAATGTAATCACTTAAGCTTGAATGCGGAATGTAAAAGCTTAACTTAAGAAGAACAATTCACTATCAACACTTCAAAATTATTAATACGAGCACTCGACAATGCTAGGGTTTTACAACCTTGAAGTGTAAACAAAAACTAAACAATACGTATTTAATCTAACCCTAGGATCCTCCTTTTATAGGCCAAGGAGTCCTACTAGGTTTACAATAACTTTCTATGCAAGATAAGAATATTCTAGACGTATAAGATATACACACAATCTGTTCTATAATTATCTACTTCGAATACATGCTTATCACATTAGCAGTAGATTCCTTCAGCAGCATTTTCCCTTAGCATCACTTTGTCATCAGCAGCAGAATCATTTACATTAGCAGCAGTTTCATCACAGCAGTAGTTTCACTCAGCAGCAGAATCCAAAACCCAACAATCCTCCCCTAAACTTAATATTTATTTCTAAATTATTAAGTTTCTTCAAAGCTCAATTAAACACCAGGAGGATGCTTCCAAACACTCAATTCTTGAGATGTCTGTTGATCAAGTATCTTCTTATACTTTGACAACAAATTGAATGCCTGATCGTCAGTATCATAGTCTTTCTGCAAGTTGAGTAATCCAGCACCATTAACCATATGATTGACAGTATTCCAGTATCTTACCACTGGGTAATCTTTTTCAGCTAGCATATACAAAGTAATTGGTCCAATTTCCAGCACATGAACTCCAGAATCTTGAAAGAGTCTCCATTTTCTTACTTTGTATCCTACTATCTCTGTCCATTCAGAATCATCCATTGAAGGTTCATACATAAGTTTTAGAGCTCTCCAGAGAACATTATCAGACATAGTCTTGATGTGATCAATTTGATCTATTTCATACTTTTTACCATCAAACTTCTCAGCTCCAAACTTTGCCTTGTATAACTTCCACAAATCATCAACATCCTCTCTATCAAAGTAGTATAGCATCTGTTGAAATCTAAGAAACCTGTGAGTCTTTCCATCAGATCTCTTAACATCATGAAATGCTCCTATTTTAGTATCATATCCTGTAGTTACTTTGATAATAGGATATTTGATTCCTATTGGTATGGCATCAACTACTTCAGGATCTTCCATCTTGCCAACCATAGTGTAAACCTTCAATTGTTCCTTTAAATGCTCAGGAGGAATATGATCACAATCATTCTTGAACTCATCTCCTTCTGGCTTAGAACTGCTTCCTTCCCTTGTTTTTCTCTTCTTCTTTGCAAATGATTTATGAACCACACCCTTTCTTTTACCACTTTGCACAAAAGAAGTAGTCTTATCTGCATCAACATCAAGCTGCTTAACAATATCTGCTTTTTGAACATGCTCTACTTCAGCTACTTTTTCAGGTACCAACTTTTTATTCATCTGAGCAATATGTTCCAAATCTTCAGCACAACCCATAGGATAGAAGGTATCTGTTTGTCTTTTAGCTTGTTGATACAAGTTAAAAACGTCTTGATCAGACTTAGGTTTTAACTGCACCAATTTCCACCTCTTCATATTCTTCAGATATCTTTCTTGCTCTTTTCTTTGTTGCAATGGAGTTGGACCTCTAAGTATCTTTTTCTTCCTTCTAGCAGCAGCATCTTCTTTCTTTTTCTTAGCAGTGAACTCCCTTACCCAAGATTTCACATCAAAAGTTGGAACTTGATTCTCCTCAATCTTGATCATCTTGTTGAGTTCAATATCAGCATCTATTCTTATCTTCTCATCAACCCATTCCTCATACCTCCTTAAATCTTCTGTTTCCTTTTCAACCCTTTCCTTTTCCTTCTGAGCCAACTGTTGTTCTTCTTGATCAAGCAATTCTTGTTCTTTCAATGCAACAGCTGAGTCATGTTCAACTTGTAATTCCTTGGGCCACATATGAAAAGGTATTTCTGAGTAGTCAAACCCTTTATGCATCCACTTAGTTTCTCAACTTGCTTGCCCTTCCCTTTATCAGTAGATGATGATATAATCTTCTTTGGTTGAGCAACAGGTTCTCTGAATACAACTCCTTTTAGAGGTATACTAGGTGTTGATGATGTGATTGTTGTTTTTGGTTGTTGTGGTAGTGATGGAGTTGGTAGTGGTGTATGTTTTAAAGATGATTCAGATGGAACTTCTGTAGTCTTCTTACTTAACAAAACCATTGCCTCAGTAGCAGCATTATCACTAGACCCAGCAGCAGAGTCTTGTGCATCAGCAGAATTCACTTTTCCACTAGCAGCAGGATCAACAAAATCCTTAGCAGTAGAATCATGAGCGGCAGTAGAGTCATCAATCTTGTCAGCAATAGCAGCATTTTCAAGCTCTTTCACCATTGAATCTCCCAAAGTCATTAAAGCTTCACCCATCAACCCTGTTTCCTTCACTAGTTGCTCAGGCTCCAAAGTTTTGAGTTTTTCCACCACCTTTTCTTGAGTAGCAATCACCTTTTCCATTACAACCTCATTCCCTGATTTATCAGCAATCATAAAATTTTCAGCATCCTCAGGACTTTCCACATCCATATCTCCAATCTCTGGAACCTCCCCTGAAACCATTTCATCATTCATAACCTGAGCACTTTCAACCCTCTTCAAATTTGCCTCCCCTGAACCCATTACATCTTCATTCCTCCCCTATTTGGAAGCATCCTCTTCCAAATGAGTAGAGAGTTCAGGTGAACTGATAACTTGAGAAGTGCCCACTTTCTTTAATCTTTTCAAGGAGGTTGAAGATCTTGATTTCTTCAAGTTCTTAATCTGTGTCCTTAATTTGGTAATGAGCTTGGCTTGTCCATCAACAACAGTAGATAGAGTAAGAACTTTATCTTCCAATGTAGTACACTTCAACCCCAAATTGGTACAAGTAACCGTCAATTCCTGAATGAGTTTCATAGTAGTCTCATCACTTCGACCTGTGTAACCTGGTCCGAGAGGTGAATCATGGACATTGTCATCATGTACAAGATTTTCCGTCAATTCATTTGTCATTGGCCTGTCCTCATCACTTTGACCTGTGTGACCTGGTTCGAGAGGTGAATCATGGGACATTAACTCAGTATCAAACCTAGTTTGATCATCTGAGCCCCCTGTATTTTCCATTTGGCTAGGGTTACCATCCTGAGAATTAGATTCAGAAGAATCCTTTTCTCTAGATGTTGCCTTGGTTTGGGTCTTAATTATGTTATCACTGTCCTGCTCTGCTGCTAAGCTAGAAGTAGTAGTGATAGCCCTTGCCAACATGTCCCCTCCATCAACTAGAACAGCCTCATCTAGTACAGCCATACTAACACTATCCTGAGATAGATCAGTGTTCTTTTTGGTTTTCCTACGGGTATAGTGTATTTTGGGGTGTGTAGCAGATGCAGTAAAATTGGGTGTGTGATGGGAATCAGTGGGATTTCCTGATCCTTCACCCTGAATATTTTGCACAAGTTGCACCATAGAAGGTGTAAGATTTGTATGTGTGCCTGAAAAACCTTTTCCATGCTTAATCAAGAAAGTAAAAGTTTTGGAAACCAATTTTGGAGCATCATAAGTAGCAGCATGGGCTCTAAAATTTGTAATTTGATTTTCAATAAAGAGCTGGATAAATCTTGGATAAAGCAAATAAGAACCAGACTCTTTAACATTTTTAACAATTCCCTCCAAGATCATATTTGAAAATTTGAATGGTTGACCTTTGCTTAGGCATACCATTGCAGAAGCAATAGTAGTACTAAACTCATGCCACCCAGAAGTTTTAGGACTCAAACAATGAAGGAGAAGGTGTACCAAAAACTTATATTGAGGACAAAGGAGAGCTTTTTGAAATTTTAAATTTGTATGCTTTCCCTCATATCCCAAGGTTTTTAAACCATCAAAAATAGCAGAATTGGCAAGACAAGTGGTCTCTGTTTCATCATCTAAGAGAAGAGTTTCCCTTATAGATGAGTCAGTTACAAGAACCTTTTGCCCATCTACTAAAGCAGTGACATATTTTTCCTCATTCATAGTTTTGACTTTAGCAGTAAGCCAAAACTGTTTAATGTAGGAAACAAATATAGTAGGATTCACAGTGAGTGCATACCTAAGAGAAGTAGCATTCAAAAATTTTACCATATCTGTGAGACCTTCAGGAACCAACTCTTCATCCAAAACAACCACATTATTGTGCTGCTCTGCCCAGGTACGTGCACAATCCATGAATTAGGGTTTAGAGAAATTGGTGATAATTGACTTTGATAATAATGGAGTGTTAGGGTTTGTGAGAACTTCAATTTGAAGCGTGTAGAAACCAATTATGAAGATTAATTAGGTTTTAAACTGATTGAAAGAAGTTACACATCCCACCCTCTCACTTACAACCGTAGCAGCATAACCATGTCATCCACAACTAGCAACAGAATGAAACAACTAGCAGCAAAGTAAAATTAAGTCAGCAGCAGAGTTGACTAATCAAACTTGGTCAAAAAGTCAAGAACCCATAACAATAAATGCGCTTGATACTCCGTAATCCCTATATAACCGGACTAAATCTTTTCCCTAATTCACCACAATCAAACCCTAATTATAATCAAAAATGCCAATCGCGCAATCAAAACTTCCAATCATCCAAATCAAATCATCAAGAACCATGAAATCTTCTCCCAAAATAATCAACATATCATCCGATTCTTCTTCGGAGGATGAGACACCTTTTGAAACATATGTACCTCCCTTCCGTCCTCCTCACAATGGTTGTAGAACCAAAGAACAAGCTAGAAAGAGGAATCATGATCTCCCTGTCTTCAAAGATCTTTTAAACCTGAATCAAACCCCAAGCACTTCTAGGGGTAAAGAGGTGATGTCCCCCAAGTCTCCATCGTCTTCAGAATCATCAGAAGACCCTGCTTGGATCCCTATTAGACTACCATCTCCAATGGAGCTTGTTTCCCCCTTCATCTATACATCATATGATGAGGATGAGCCACACCACAATCCACCATCCACTCCTGAAAGACCAACATCATCGAGGCCAAGACCCAAGACATCTACTAAGGCAAGAAAGACAAATCCTCCTCTGCCAAAGGAGAGAAAGATTGTACTTGGACTTCCATGCCCAAGAAATTGATGGTTTAAGTCTTTTTATTGTAGTTTGTTGCGTAGTAGTCTTTTGTTATTTCTGAACTTGATGTGGATGTACTTAGGTTGAATGTACTCTTTTGAATGATGAATGAAAGTTGTTTAATTTCTGTTTATGAACTTGCAAATCATCAATTCTCAGTTTATTCTGTAAAATGTTAGTCCAAACACCACAAAGTATACAAGAATATATACTAGCAGTAGAGTAAAATAGTAGCAGAATACATTGCAACTTAATCATATGCTTCTTAAGAAGCAACAGAAACAGATTAACAATCAGCACATGACCTTTACATACTTTACAAAAACAATATGAGATAAGATTTTCAAAGATTAATCATACCAATGTTTGCAATTAAGAATTGAAATCTCCCCACATCAAAGTGTTTAGTGAGAAGATCAGCAACATTGTTATCAGTATGAATTTTGACAATGAATTAACTTCTTTTCATAGCAATCCCTTATGAAATGATGTCTTATCTCAATATGTTTTGTTTTAGAATGAAAAACAGCATTTTTAATTATGCAAAGTGTGCTGTTGTTATCAATATGAATTTTGGTGTTCATGAAATTGTACTCATAATCCAGTAGTTGATTTTGCATCCATAGCACTTGACCACAGCAACTTGAAGCAGCCACATACTCAGCTTCAGTTGTAGAATTTGCAACCACTGTCTGTTTCTTGCATTGCCATGACACCAATCTGTTTCCAAGAAATTGACAACCTCCAGTTGTAGACTTTCTATCCAAGCAAGCACCAGCATAGTCACTGTCTGAATATGCCACCAAATCAAAAGGTGAATCCTTAGGATACCATAGGCCCAATTTAGGTTGATGCCTTAGATACCTAAAAATCCTCTTCACTGCATTGAGATGTAATTCTTTGGGACATACTTGGAATCTTGCACAGGCACATACAGCAAACATAATATCAGGCCTTGATGCTGTAAGATACATCAATGAGCCAATCATGGACCTGTACAAGTGAACATCTACTTCTTTTTCCATTTTCATCCTTCAACAAAGGTTTGTTGGTATCCATGGTTGTCTTAGCAGGCTTAGCATCTTCAAATCCAAACTTCTTCAAAATGTCATTAACATACTTATCCTGACTAATAAATATGCCATCATTCTTTTGTACTACTTGTAGTCCCAAGAAGAAGTTGAGTTCTCCCATTGAACTCATTGCAAACTTATCCTTCATAAGCTTCTCAAAATCAACACACATTGCCCTGTTTGTAGAACCAAAGATGATGTCATCAACATAGATTTGAACCAGCAAAATATCATCTTTTTGTCTTTTGAGAAACAAAGTCTTGTCAATCTTTCCTCTACTGAACCCAGAGTCTAACAAATATGTTGACAATGTATCATACCAAGCTCTAGGAGCTTGATGTAAACCATACATTGCTCTATTCACCTTGTAAACTTTGTCAGGATAATCAGGGTCCTCAAAACCTGGTGGTTGAGACACATAAACTTCTTCTGTAATGGTCCCATAAAGGAAAGCACTCTTTACATCCATCTGATACACCACAAAATCTTTGAATGAAGCATAAGCCAAGAATAGTCGAATTGTTCTATTCTTGCCACTGGTGCAAATACCTCATCATAGTCAAGTCCCTCTTGTTGTGTGTATCCTTGAGCTACTAACCTAGCTTTATTTCTGATGACTATCCCCCTTTCATCTCTTTTACATCTGAAAACCCATTTAGTGCCAATCACTCTTTTTCCATTTGGCAAATCAACCAAAGTCCATACCTCTTGTAGTTTGAATTGCAGAAGCTCATCTTGCATTGCTTCCACCCAACTTGCTTCTTGTAAGGCTTTGTAAGTATTCTTGGGTTCAATTTGAGACAGAAAACAAGCAAATAAGCAATTTTGTAGATCTTTATGACTATTTCTTTGATGCAGAGATCTTGCAAAGAAACTTTGATGTTGTAGATCTTTAAGCTTTTTAGTCATTTTTCTTGTTTGTACAGATGATTGAGGATCACTTAGAATTTGTTCTTTTGGATGATCCTTGTGAACTCTGGTAGTAGTAGTGGGACTAACAGGAATATTGAGTTCCAAATTAGTATAATCTACTTCAGCTCCAAATAATTTACCATCAAGAGCTTCATCATCTGTGTCATTATAGATATTCTCTAGAGGAGGCATATTTGGATCTTCAGGATAATTTGTATCATCAAAAGGTCTATCCTAAGTTTCCAATGAAAGAAACTGTGATGTAGAAGCAGAGTTAACAGGCTTAGCAGCAGAATTGATGGAAGCAGTAGTTGCTTGTTTTGGTCTAGCAGTAGAGTCTTCTGAGTCAGCAGTAGAGTCTTCTGGCCTTGTAGGAGAGTCAACAACAACTACTTTTGGAGCTTCATTTGGTATCTTTTCTGCATCAATAGGAGATTCAACATCTGCTTGAGCTTCCTTAGGTTTATCTGGAGTAACATCATCTTCTTGTGTATCTTGATCTTTCTGTAAAGGTATGAAAGTAGGACCAACCTTCAATTTCTCAATCAAAACAATGTCTTCTTGTGATTTGTTAGTGTCAACACTAGCAATAACAGGTACATAATTCATTGTCATGGTCAGGATATCAACATCAAACATCCATTCAGGTCCTTTTCCTTCAGTATTAGATGTGTTCTCACTAAACTTGATATGCAAATTCTCCTCCACATGTTTGGTTCTCTTGTTATATACCCTGAAAGCTTTACTATGTACAGAGTAACCAACCAAATTTCCTTCATCAGCTTTCTCTTCAAACTTGCCTAACTGATCTTTAGTGTTCAAAATAGTGACAGGACATCCAAATGGCTTGAGAAAATCAATCAATGGTTTCTTCCCATGAAAAAGCTCATATGGAGTTTTGTTGTGAGGCTTCACTACCTTACTCCTGTTTTGCACAAAACATGCAGTGTTTATAGCTTCAGCCCAAAAAGGTATATGTAATTTAGAATCAGCTTACATTGTTCTTGCAGCCTCAATAAGTGTCCTGTTTCTCCTCTCTGCAACACCATTCTGCTGTGGAGTTCTTGCAACACTATACTGTCTTAGAATTCCTTTTCCCACACAGAATTGATTCATCACACTATTCTTGAACTCAGTACCATTGTCACATCTGATAATTTTCACTTTGTGGTTGTGCAGGTTTTCAACTCTTGTAATGAATTCTTTAAGTATCTCTAGGGTTTCATCTTTAGTGGCTAAGAAAAACACCCAAGTAAACCTGCTGTAGTTATCTGTGACAACTAGGCAATATGACTTCTTAACTTTTCACAAAAAACAGGCCCAAATAAATCCATGTAAAGCAAATGCAAGGGCTCTGTATTTGTGTTCACTGTCTTAGACTTGAATGAGACTCTATGTTGTTTTCCCTTTTGACAAGCAATACAAGTCTCACAGTTTTCAAACAACTTTGTGGGCATCTCACAAGATTTCCTTTCACCAACTTATTCATTGTCTTGTAGTTTAGGTGCCCAAGTCTTCTATGCCATAATTTGGACTCATCAACAGTGGCTTTTGCAATCAGACAAGTTAAAGCTCTTTTGGGAACTATGTTCTTAATATGGTCACTGTATATATTTTTATTTCTAGGGACCTTCAATAGCACAAATTTATCATTTGGCAACTGAAAATCAGGAGAAAGGATCATACATTCAGTGTCTGTAAAAAGAACAAAATTCCTTTTGTCACACATCTGTGACACACTAAAGAGATTAAACTTAAGCCCTTTTACAAGAAACACCTTCTCAAAGTCCAAATTTCCAGTTCTTAAAGTGCCTCTACCAACAATCTTTCCACCTTTTGGATCATTTCCAAAAGCAACATAACCACCTTCAAAGGCCTCAAAATCTTCAAGCTGAGACTCATCTCCTGTCATATGTCCAGAGCATCCACTATCAACTATAACCATATCTTTAAGATCATCCCGTAGATTACCCTGCACATGAAAAATAGAGAAATTAGTTTCTTTTGGGGACCCAAGCCATTACTGACTTGGATCTTCCTTGTGCATCAACATAGTTAAATTTCTTTAAATCACTTGATGCACTGTTGGTTTTGGAAACATTTTTTGTAACAGTTGATTTTGGTTTCCAAACCCAACAAGCTGAGGCCTTAACAGCATAAAAATGATTTCCAACAACTGTATTTGATAAAACTTTTGGCCCAGAAGTAGAAAGTTTTGTACTGGTAGCAGATTGCTTACTAGCAGCAGAGTGCTTACTAGCAGTAGAGCCAGCGACAAAACCAGTTTTGGTTTTAAAAGCACCATTTGATTTAGCAGCATAAATGGATCTAGTTACACCAGATCTTAACAACACAGCCCTAGGAATCATGTTTCTATTAGGATGAGGGTGAGTATTCTGATTAACATATTTGTGATTCACCCTAGTATATTGATTCCAAACAGGTTTCTTGTGGTCAGGACAACTATTAATCAAATGTTCAAAGCTACCACACTTATAACAAGCCTTTTTCTTCAATTGAAACTCACTACCTAATTTGTTTGAAACTAGGTTATTAAAGTTTCTCTGATTTCCCCTAGGCTTATTGTTGAAATAATTCATTCTTTCTATAGAAATCTCATTATACTCAACCATTTTCCTAGAGACACCTTGACCTAACACAGATCTCACAAACTTCACCTGTTCAATTTTAGGTTCAACTTTAGCAGGAATTTCTTCCTTTACTGCACTTTTTTCTAGTTCAACATGTTCTTGTTCCTCATCACTATCTGAGTACCAATCTTCAATAATGGAAGCATCAGGAAATTTTCTACCCTCTACCTTAGGTGTTTCTAAGACACTTGTACTAGACTCACCTATTGGTTTTTCTATATTCAGCTCACTAATGAATGACAATTCTTTTCCTGGTGGAGCATAGGCACTCTTAGCAGGAGGAGCAACCTCATTGTAACCTATTCCACTTTCTTTCCTCATTATTGTACTCTTAATATATTTATTAACCAAATCAGAAGCATATTGTTGTTTGTTTACTCTTACTATATGTTTGTCTTTTTCAGCAAGAGCTGCATCTCTATCTCTTTCTGCTTCTTCTAATTTATTTTTAAGAAACTCAATTTTACTGTTTTTCTTAAAAATTTCAACGTCTTGTTGGTTAATTCTATCTACATATTCCATCTCACACTCTTTTAAGTACTCAAGTCTTCTTTCAACATTTTGAATACCTACTTTGTAACCTAGGTTATCAAGTTTTAGGTTTTCAACTTCTCTAATTAGACTCTCATTCCTAGACTTAAGTTCTTCTACAGTGTCAGCACAAGACTTAAAAGAACACACAGATAAATCAGAATCATTAGATACCTCAGAGTCAGATCCAGAAGATGATGATGAATAAGCCATAAGTGCAAAGTTATGCACTTCAGGCTTGACTTGAGCCACCAAAGAATAATTTGGTTCTTCATCAGCCAAATCACTCCGATCATACTCTCCTAATCCATCACAAGACACCAATGCAGTAGTGGTATTCTTTGTTTCTTCAGTCTTCTTTGATGCTTCAACATTTTTCTTTGGAGCTCTACACTCTCTGGCAAAGTGACCCTTCCTGTTACAGTTGTAACACTCTATCTTTGACTTGTCAAAGCCAACATTCTCTTTAGGTCTATACTTGACCTCTCTTCCAGTTCTCTTCCAGAATTTTCTTGCCCTTAAGGTCAACATGGCCATTTGCCATTTAAGATCCATCTCTTCAAGATCATCAGGATCAAGGTGATCCAGATCTTGATTAAGTGCCTGTGACCTTATACTTGTAGTTAGATCAGCCAAGAATGCACATAAAGCAATATCACTGGTGGAATTATTATCATTAGAACTAGCAGCAGATCCATCAGCAGTAGATACTCCATAAGCAGCAGAGTGAGATTCTTTAGACCCCTTTGACTTTGAAGATACAAAGGCAAGATTTTGTGTACCAGAAGTAGATGAAGTAGTCAACTCTGGTTCATAAACTCTTAAGTTGTTATAGAGACTTTCTAACTTCATAGTTTTAAAGTTAGGCTTATTTCTCCAAACAACAGTGTGCATACTCCATTCAGGTGCAAGACTTCTGAGAAACTTGAGATTTACATCTTCTTGTGGAACCACATAGCCAACAAGCTTTAAATGACTGACAAGTTGATTAAGCCTGTTGTAGGTGACATTAATCTTCTCTCCACTATCAGCAGTAAAGTTCTCAAACTGATGCTTCAACATGTTTTTCCTTGACTTCTTGGTAGCATTATTCCCTCCAAACCTGAATTCAATAGCATCCATTAACTCTTTAGCAGTCTCACAGCTATCAAAGTCCAACTGAAATTCATTAGGTATTCCCATTAAGAGAATACTGTGTGCCTTGATCTCCATCTTCCTCACTGAGTTCTCTTCAGCAGACTTGATTGGTATCTCTTTACCATCAGGACCTTTCTTTGGTAAAGAATCACCATTGATGATCACATTCCACATGTAAAAGTCAATCATGCGAATGTATTGTCGGATTCTCATCTTCCACAGCTCATATTCTCCAGGGTTGAGCATGGGAACCTTTGAAGCAGTCACCATATGTGTGTCATCACCCATCTTCAGCAGTTGATTAGGAACAGCAAACTTGCAAGGAACAGTTTCTTCTTGATTACAACTTCTAGATCACAAGCTCTGATACCACTTGTTGATCCCAGTTGAGCAAACGATCTTATAAATAAGTTGACTTAATGTAAACACTTAAGCTTGAATGCGGAATGTAAAAGCTTAACTTAAGAAGAACAATTCACTATCAACACTTCAATATTATTAATACGAGCACTCGACAATGCTAGGGTTTTACAACCTTGAAGTGTAAACGAAAACTAAACAATACGTACTTAATCTAACCCTAGGATCCTCCGACGACTTAAGCACGGTAGTAATTCTACTGACAATCTCATTGAAACTCATGATTAAGTCCTGAAATCATACGGGAATGTGAAAATGACTCCTCGTGCGTATGTGCTCATTTCTTGTTTACTTTAACGGGTAATTTGAATTGAATCGAGAGGAATCGATTCCGTTAACGAAGTGAGGCTGTGACAACCCGCAAATTTTCCGTCATGTATTATCTGGAGAAACGATCAATTATTTTGAGTTCGGTATTATTCGTGAGAAGCTATAAATTAACCGAAAATTTTATTCTGATCAAGTTGATGAAATCCTCTCGTCTTAATTCACCGTTTAATGGTCGAAATAAATCTCGAGCCTGATTTTATGAAAGATATTGTGAATTACAGTTTTGGTCCCTGTGGTATTTTCTGCCCACCGCCCCCTTAACTTTGTTATAATTACTAAATGGTCCCTTGATTTACTAATCCTAATCTACCCCTCTATAACCTTACAACTAAACGTATTGTTAAAAAGGTTAGGGTTTCACTCTCCCCTTCCAAAGATACCAGCCGCTCCACCCCTCCCCTTCTTCTCCGACCATCTCCGGCCATATTCCAGCCACACCACCACGAGTGGTATTACACCGCCACCACCACAATCACCCTCGTCTCGTCCTCTTTCTTTTGAGCTACTACAAGCGTCGTCTAACCCACCCTAACACCTTCTTTATTTGAGTTTAACCCTCGAATCGCCACCACTCTAGTCTCTTCTTTTGTGGTTCTTGATAACTGGATAATTAGGTGAGCATATCTTGCCATTTTGGAGATGTTTGTGTCGTGGTTAGACCCAAGACCCAAGGGTTTTGAGAGCATGATAATAGAAAAGAAAGGTTGTTTGGTATCATTGGTTAGTTGTGTTATTATTCGTGTGGTGTTTTAGAGTGTACCATGAGTTAAAGACTCACGACCTATATTGGATTCTTGATTTCTGTTGTGATTGTTGTTTGGCTTTGGAAGTGGGTTTAGTTTAGGTTTACGCGAGATTCGAATTTGGATTTGTTTGTGCCGAGTTCCTGGTGTTATTGTTGTCGAGTCTTCTGATTTCGAGTTGAGTAGTTTTTGAGTCTTGTGTTGTTGTCGTCCCGTGTTCTTGTGGTTGTCATTCCTGGTATTGTTGTTATGTTTCTGCCGAAAGGAGCAGGGGTCCATTTGGTTAGTAGTGTTGCTTCTTGTTGTGGATTTTTGATTATTAAGGTGGTTGTCGGTATTGTTGAGATTTAGAAAGAATGGGGAATAGGATTAGAAGACGAGCCGTAGTCGGCCGTCAAGTGTTGAAGTTGTAATTATGTTGCGGATATTTGTTTGGTGGATTAGTAATGCTATTGTGGTGATTTGTGCCGTGTCGAGCGTCACCTAGACTTTCTAGTCTCGTGTGACCTCGACAAGCCGAAATGGACTTATTATATGTTGTTGACTATTTGACCGTGATAAATATGACTCAAAACGAATATAACCGGTGAAAATATAATAACGGTTAAATATTAACGATATGAATTTTATTATACATAAAGATAATTAACTTTTAAATATTTAGTAACGACGTATAATCGTTATTTCATATTTATAAGTTGATAATAACAATAATATTAATAAATATTGAGATACGTTAAGTACGTTAGTTAACGTTTGCAAGATTAATAAGAAATATTAATAAACGTTGAGCTCGTTCGTTAATATTTCTGAAATTAATACGAGATCGTTAAGTAACGACGAATACGTTATCTAATAATTATTATTAGAAATAATAAATGCAACGAGGTTGAATATGAATACGGACGGGTTAATTACTAATCGTTTCGAGGGCACGTTTATCAAGACTTACCCTATAGGAGTTATTAAGGTTCGTGTTAGTATTTGCCGAGTTACGGATTGGTTAATATTAATTTAATTATCCGACACGGTTAACGGACTAATTGGGGTACTAAACCCAATTAGGGTCGACAAACGTGTCGGGGGACAATATTAATGAGTGACCCATCCTACGACTTACCATATATTTATTAGGTATGAGTAACTTTGGATTACAAGTGTATTGTAGGAATTTTTAAAATTATCGTATTGGCAAATACGATAAGTATTCAATAATTCATACCATTTCCCTTGTTAAACTTTTGGTTACTTGAGATTGACTTTGACCATAAGGTTGACTTAGTAGCCATTTAAGTATGATTGCTATGGGTGGATTATGTAGTTTGACCCGGTTGGCTTGTATTAAGCTTTGTTTAGTTTTCTTGAAGAAGTTGTCCTTGTTGTCTCTTGGCGTGAGTACTCTTGAGTCTTGTCTCGATTCTTGTCGACTTTGCTTGTTTAGTCTTTGGCGTGAGTTCACTTGATTATTTCTCTTGTTCTCACTACACACACCATGATACCAAACACGAACACAAATAAATGGATAATGAGAGATTTAGAGATAGAAGATTGGTTATTACTTGGAAGTAGATAGCTTATGGAAGACTTGGTTCATCGCTGAGGATCTCGTGTTAAAATAAGCCTTGTATATAGAAGGCTTTGTCGCTTCCGTATCGTTGTACCGCCTCTTTGATGCTGTTGTGAATCTGTTGGATGCCAATTGTGTCAATCATGATCTTTGCGTTGCTGTGGCCCAGGTGAGTTCATAGCCCCTACTTTTTAACGGTTTTCTTAAACTATTTTTGGGGGAGAATACATGCTCGTTTTTAACTAAACTCAAGTTTGTTATTTGGAAATGTGAACTGTTCACCCAAGATTTGACTATTTCGTTGTAATATTTGATTTGGTTAATTGAATGCATTATGTGATTACTTGTTTATTTATATGGTATGAGATTTGTGATTGTGGTTTATGAAACTGTTACATGAGCTGGCTAAGGGCATGTCGCATCCTTGCGAATGTAGATTGAATTGGTTTAGTGGAACGAGGCCTAGTCTAGCTAGCAAGAGCAACTTCCTATGCTAATAGAACTAGGTAAGTTGTAGAGCATGTCGTATTCTTACGAATGCATCCCATGTCGTATTCTTACGAATGCAAGAACATGTCGTATTCTTACGAATGTTGGGCATGTCGCATCCTTGCGAATGCATATTGATTTGATTGGTTTTGGACTATAGTGTGCACCTATAGGGAATTCTTTGGTGGTTTGATTTAGCCAGCGTAACAGGGTAACTTTGTGTGACTCTATATGAGTGTAGTATCTATGTGATTGATTTTGGTTCATGTTGTTTAATTATGAGTTAATTGCGGTTATTTGAATTGGAATTGTGATTTGAGTTGTGTAAGCCTACGTTAAGTTCGACTTGTTGAAAAGGATGATTTGAACTCGAAAACCCTTAGGTTCAACTAAACTGTTTTCCACTAAAACTTTATGGACTCACCAGCGTAAGCTGACCGTTTTAGCATGTATTTTCAGGATAAGGTGTTAGCTCACTATTTGAAGGCGCTTGGCAAGGGGCATTGGTCATAGGCGACTCTGATATATATTTGGGACCGCTTTAACTTCTTTATGGGCCTATTTCCGCACTTCTTTTATAAAATGTAAACTTAACGTTTTTGTTAATGTATTTTATTCTCAATAAATGAAATAAAAACCGTTCTTTGTACTTATGTTGTGATACCAATTTCGTAGCACCCCAATGCATATATGCTTCCGCTGGACCCAAATTCTGGGGGTGTTACAATATGTTAATTGTTATGCATGAATCCATGATGAAACATGCATGTTAGTCATGGATTTATTTATTGTGTAATGGTTAGTATAATATTTATCACATGTAATTTTAAAGATAGATCTAAAATTGAGGAAGACCTCAACTCTTAATAAATCAATTTATGTGCTATGTGGTGTATAATTGACTATGGCCTACGCAATTGATTCGTCAATGTATGTGGCTCTACTTCCATTTTGAAGAGAAGGCCTTAGTTAATTATATGCATATCGGAAACCTTGAATTGATTTGATTAGGTTTCATCGAATAAAGCTTGCATGTGGCTAATTATTTCACGTATTAATTGATAAGTTTATTAGTTGTTTATATTTTCTTTATTATTACTTGTTTTTTGTTTATTTGTTTGACATGTTTGTAAGCAAAAAAGGGTAACTTTATGAAAAGAAAATAAATTGGACTAATAACAGTGTAACTTGTTGTGATAAATTATGATTCTTGCAAAGTCTTATGTACTGACAGTGGTTCGCTTCGCATGGTAATTGGCTCCCAGGCGAGACTAGCAAGATTTATAATTTATTACATGTTTTTAAGAGTAAAGTCATAAATTTTTTACTTGATTGATGTTTTTGTACAAACAGTGTGTGAAAGGCGGACTTTTTTGGACAAATTATAAGAGGGGTATAAGTAGGAACGGGTTCTTTATAAGATTCGCTCTGACCGGGTTCCTGCGCTCCTTTGTGCGTCTGATTTAACTTACCTATATCACTATTTTACTTGAAATATCATCTTAAGGGTGATTTACCTCAATTCCATGTGCCATTTTGTGGTAATTATCTGAATAACTTGGGTCTTTATGACTCATGTAGCAGTAGGATATATTGGGCGATAATTGTAGGCACTTATTTGATTGGTGAACCCACCTCAAGTAACAAGTTTTTGATTTAATCTTGACTTAAAAATTGATAACTAAAATGGTTTTGAAAAACTTATGTTACGAAGATGTGTGCATGTTTCTTCATACATGTTTTGATTGACACATCAAATAAATACACTAAAATTTAAGTTACATGCCATCTAACTATAAGAAATACTTGAAGTTATTATTTGGTAAAAGTGAGACCTAGTGATGAGGCGAAAAATGAACCACTTTTAAGGGGTCATTTAAGCCCGAAATTGAATTTATTTGATCAAATATTGCCCTAAATCGTTCCTTTTGTGATTTTAGGTACTTTGGGAGTGAATTCTGGAAAAAGGAAGCATTTTGGACGTTTTTGGAGCATAAAAGTGAAGAAAATGGCAAAGACTTAATTTTCTATGCTGAGAACAGTACCTTACGGCGTCAAGAAGAAAAACCTGACGGCGTCAAGAGTAAAATCCGTGACGACCCAGTGAAAACCTGAAGGCGTCACAAGAAGGGCATCA
This sequence comes from Artemisia argyi, assembly GCA_030686995.1. Classification (NCBI taxonomy): domain Eukaryota; kingdom Viridiplantae; phylum Streptophyta; class Magnoliopsida; order Asterales; family Asteraceae; genus Artemisia; species Artemisia argyi. The sequence continues at coordinate 42,488,669 of CM060709.1, read as the reverse complement.
AGAGTTAATATGGTGACGGCCTGCATAAGGGATACACATGACGGCGTCAAACCTAGATCTAGGCAGTCCGAGAAACTATTTGGCGGCGAGATGACGGCGTCAGAGATTTGTTCTTGACGCCGTCACCTCAGAAAAACTATATATACTTTTCTATTTTTCATTCATAAAGAGAGGAACTTGTGTGGAGAATACTAGGGCCGAACCCTAAAAACCCTAGGTCGTTTTTTACTGTATTTTCAAGGGTTTTCACCCCTTGAATCCTTTCATGTTCAATTGAGATAAGTCTTCTCTTAATTCATTCAATATGTCTATGTGTTGTTTGAATATATCTTATGCTTGTCTTGATTTCAACATGCTAGGCTAGATCTTTAATGTGTTTGCTTAGATGTAATGAAACCTAGATGTTAATTATATGTTGATTACTTGTTTATAGTTGTATTGGATGAATGATTTCAATGTTAGGCTTAAGAAAACTGGCAGATCTCCATTGTGTAACATGCTTGAACGTCTTAGGAAACATGAACCGATGTGTACTAGGTTTTATTGGTTGTATTTAATGCATGAGCAAATTCTAATGATCCCATGTTAGGAGCTTCTTAGCCGGCTTGACATAGGAGTGAAGTAGGCGCTTATAGGATTGGGGAAGTAAGTACGCCACCCCATGAATGGTATTAAGGAATACAAGCCATCATCCATGCAACTATAACAAGTAATTAACATGTAAAAGATATATAGGGAGTAGTGAAATCTAAGTAAACACAATTCTCCCATATATTGCTCACACCACTAGTATAATTTAGTTTATTTTCATTTCTAGTATTTTATTTTGATTGCATCTTTAGTATTGGGTTAGTTGACTAGCAACTAATTCCGCCCAACTCCTTCAAACCCGAGATTTTTAATTGCTTTTAATAAAAATATAAAAATACAAAAAGAATCATCCCTCATCTCTAGACCTAGTCTTTAGGTTTTCTAATCCTAGCAACACTATTCCTAGCTGAACGATCAATCCCCCAGTACTTGTCATTATACTATACTACATCGATCAGGTACACTGCCTGGTGGGGGTTGTAAGCTTCTCAAGATCCCTTGAGAGGTAAAGTTTGGTGCAATCCCTACGCTACCAAGTTTTTGGCGCCGCAGCTCGGGGAATAGTTATTGTCTAGGTTAGAATCTCTTTTTATTAGGTCTACTTGCTAGATTCCTTTCTAGTAAGATTTTATTTTTATTTTTATGATTCTCTTTAGTCTATCTTATTTCTTCGTGTTTTTGTTCGTAAATCTTCGCCATCCGACATCATGGACGATGGTAACATCTTTGAACCCATCATCCCACCACAACAAAACCCACCACTAGCTAACCAACCTCTTAGGCCCCGAACCCTAGGAGAGTACTCCCGACCTAGCCACCAAGGCTATCGAAACACTATTGAGCTCACCGGAGCCAATGTGTCTCCCTTGCGATCCGACACCATCCGGTTGGTGCAAAGCGGATGTGCATTCCATGGACTTCGTTCCGAAGATCCAAATCAACATCTCAAGGACTTCCTTAAAATCGTAGATTCTATAGACCTTGATGTTACAACTAGAGAGTCAACCCGATTAAGTCTATTCCAATTTTCTCTACGTGATCGAGCTAGTCAATGGCTTGAGCGTTTACCTGCGGGATCCATCACCTCATGGGATGATCTCACCACTCGTTTCCTTGCTCAATTTTTCCCACCGGGGAGAACTACCAAGCTTAGAAATGACATCTTGATGTTCCAACAACGTCAAAATGAAACTCTATACGAAGCATGGACTCGTTTCAAGGACTTGCTCCAAAAAGTCCCTCACAATGGCATAGATCTTTGGCTCCAAGTCCAAATCTTTTATGACCATATCGATCTCTCCACAAGGCGAGCCATTGACCAATCGGGCGGTGGTAAGCTATGTGATCTAAGTGCGGAAGAATCATGGGAACTCATAGAAGATCTTGCTCTCTATGACAACGAAAGTTGGAATGATCCCCGTGATTTGAACAAAACAGTCAAGGCAATATCTTTGCCTTCGAACAATTCTAGCACTCCCGACCGTAGGATCATGGAACTTGAGGACCAAGTCAAGTTTCTCATGAAATCTTACGAAGCTCCTAAGCCTTCAAGCCAAGTGAACAAAATCACTTCTTCATGCGAATTATGTAGTGGTCCCCATGACACTCGTGATTGTGTGGAACTCCCCGGAACAGCTTTTGCAGACTACGCATCCTCGCGTACCGACGAAGCGGGAGATAAGTGGTACACTTTCAAACCCGAACCAAACCCGTATGGTGATTCCTACAACCCTTCTTGGAAAAATCACCCAAACCTTAGGTGGAAACAAAACCAAGCCAATTCTTCCAATCCGCCTAATCGTTACCAACCAAACGGTCCACCCTCAAACCGTACTTTCAACAACAATCCTTCTAACAACTATGGTAGTACCAACAATCTTGAAGGATTGATGTCTAAATTTATGGCATCTCAAGAAGCTCGCATATCTAAGTTTGAAGCCGATTTCAAACAAAAGCAAAGCGAGATGACCACCAAAATTGACACATTGTTGATAGTCCTCAATGACCGAGAAATGGGAGCACTCCCAAGCGACACGGTCAAGAACCTGAAACTAAACGTTAATTCCATATCATCAGTTTCGTCACCCACTTCTTGTCCGCAATACTACTCGGTTAAATCAACGAGCACGTGTTTCAAACAAAACCAAATTCTTCAAAAGGACCAATCAAATAAAACACCCGACATAAAACCGGTCAAAAGCATAGTTGAAACACCTCCTACGCAAGACCTTGACGATGAATTCAAGGAGCTTCACCTTGAACGCCCCGTCATTGATGTCTTAGCCCATGCTCCCTAATATAGTGCCCTCCTAGAAAAGTATGAGAAGTTTAAACTAGGTAAAAATGGGACCGCCTTCGTTCAAAACAAGTTGCCTATAAAGCTTGATGATCCGGGTATATTTGTTTTGCCTTGTAAGATAGGAAGATCCAAAGCTTTCGACACACTAGCCAATTTAGGGTCAAGCCTCAACTTGATTCCCTTATCCCTTTTCACCACTCTCAAGCTAGGAAAGTTAGAGGAGACGGAGGTATTGATTGGTATAGCGGATGGGAGTATTGCCCACCCGGTTGGAATGATTAAGGATGTAGTTGTTCACGTAGGGAAGTTAACTATTTTAGCGGATTTTCACGTCCTAGACATGGTTAGTGACACTACATGCCCATTGTTGGTAGGAAGAGGATTTTTAGCAACCGCTAGCACCATGATAGATTGTAAGGATTCTAAGATAGCGGTAGGTGAGGGCGATACTTAGTCGGTATATGATGTTAAGAAACATAGCTATGATTGTGAGGATGAACCGACACCACATTGGGTAGAGATGAATAGGAGACCATCTAGATATGGACCTTGGATAGAAAGGAACTTTATAGGACCTCAACGCCCATTCAATCTAGAAAAAGATTTCATCAATAAGACACATTCGGTGGAACAACTCATAGCTAGAGATGAAGAGCTAGACCCTTTTGAGGACCCCTTAGTCTTTAGGAAGATGATTGAGTTCTTAAGCGTAATGCCTATCAATATAGAGATGAACAAGTGGAAAAGAGAATGAGATAAATGTAAATGGAGGTGGGACAAGCCACCTAAGGAAGGTGACGGATCATGGCATATGAAGATGACTTTGTATGATCCGGACGAAGAGAAGTTTGAAAGGTCATACCGTACTAAGAAAACCGATAGGAAGTTAAAACCAAAGATTGATCCTAAAGATGTCCTCAATGAGGAACTCACTCGTATCACGTAGTAACCCATGACCTTGAGTCTAGCTACAAGACTCGTAAATAAAGAAAAGCGCTTCTTGGGAGGCAACCCATGTTTTGTTTGATTTTTATTTTTTTTGTTTGTTATTTGTTTCCATATGCATGCTTTATTTTTATTGTTGATAGATCATGTTTCAAAAATAATAAAAATACTTTATTTTGTTGTTTGGCCTAGTCTTAACTTCATCCAAAGGTATTTTTGCAAAAGATAAGTGTAAGGGGAAACCCCAAATATGTTTTTAAGAAACAAAACCGATCATGATTCTCCACAATATTAAGTGAACATGTATATTCGTATTTGTTAGAGTCAAATGCTTGTATCGAGTCATAATGATGTTTTGCAGGTTTTCCAGGAAGTAGAACCAAGTTTTTCCAGAAATTTTCCGGAAAGTTAACATAAGAATTTCTGCAGGTCACTTCTGACAGCGTCACGAGTTTCCTCTTGACGGCGTCACGTGTAAAAATCTGGAAATTTTACCAGTTTTGTTTTTCTAACGGAGTCTTAAAGTTTTTGTTGAATCATTAGTTTTATAATCTCCAGGAAATCAGCAAACATCATTCCACAAGCATTATATCTTATTTTGTTTTCTAGGATTTATTAGCATATGTAGATTGCCGCCGATTTTATGCGAGGTTGCCTTGTCTGTTTTCTCAGGTTTTACAGGTTATGTATGACAAGAAGATGATTTATATTCTGGAAGGGAAGCTTTGATTGTTCATTTTCTTGGAGGAAGATCTAACCTGGCCACCCTATTATCCATACCGAGCGAATCAGGGGAGTATTTGATTTCATTCGTTTTACTTATTTCACTTTTACATTCTTTACTTGAACATTGGGGACAATGTTCATCCTATGTGTAAGGGGAGGGTAAAATGATGATACCTTATAGATACACTTTCGCTTGAGTTTGTTTGTTTGATGGTAGATGTGTAATAAAACTATGAGAAATACTTGTTAGTGCAATTTTAGCGCCAAATTTAAAATTTTTTACAACATTTAGGAGTGAAACTTTAGCCATAGCAAGCGTCTCATGGATAGGAGTTGTATGACTAGCACAAAAACCATACCACTCAAAAAAATTTCCACCCCAAATATGTGAGGTTCGCCCTTAGATCTTTAGGAAAGAGCATTCATTGTTGGTGCTTATGAGTGTACCGGTAGTATTTAGATTCTAGAACTTGTGATAGCGATGCATCTCGAGACCGCTAGTGAGACTACATTCGTGTAGTTAGGATTTACTACATGATAAGAGGCATTAGGAAAACCCTTGTTCTACACCTGTAATATAATTACTTTGGGTAAAAGGTCAACGACCCGGTAAATGTATTATCCAAAAAAATGTTTAAGTACAATGGAATGTGGCTGAAGTACCACATTAACCTCAAGCACAAGCGCTTGATAAACAAGTGTTTATGACAGGCCATAAACACAAACCAAACCTAGCTAATTACAAAGTAACAAACTAGGTATAACAACAAGACAAAACATGAGATGCGAACATCCCACATCCACCTAGCAGCACGAACCGTTGATGTTCATGGAATGAGGGTGCAATCCCTCACCACAGTCCTAATGGACAACTTATAGCCATCACATATGAATCAGTTCAGAAATTCCACACAACGGTTGGTGGGGGACTCTAAAACCACGGATAGAGCAGCAAGCAAACCTGCTCCAAAGGTGTATGTTTAGATGCAGAACCGAATAACCATTAAATCACAATGGCGATCCACCTAACTTCCATGAAGAAACCTCCAACTTCCAGCTTCAACCAATTGCATCATCTATTAGTATTATGCAAAATGCATAATCTAATAACCTAATAAGAGTGTTTTCCATAGACTTCATAGGTCAAGTAATTCTCCCACACATTAGCGTTGTACTCATTTTTAGTACACGAAACCCCTAGTACACCCCTCCGAGCCTATCTTTTCGTTTCTAACTTTAAGCATTTTACTTAAAGGAAGAATTTGTTACACCCCACTTAAATGTACAACCAAATCGTCTTAGCCTTCCGTGTATGCACTCATCTTTAGTGCATTATTGTTATTTGTTTAAACCCTAAGTTAATTATCTAATTGATTACATGGTTGCTAAGTCGAGTCATATCCTTGTACATATTGTTTTGGGACGATTGAGACTCATGGGTAAAGTACTTATTTTATGGAGTAATGGGGAAGAACATCATATTATTACCCCCATATGTACGTTAATCTTAAAAGTATTCCAAGTGTTTTGATTTTCTTAATTCGAGTCATTAGATTAGTTTATTGTAAAGTATGTAAAAATTCAAGTGTAAGGGGAATTTTCATTCCCTATGATGTATTATTTTGGATGGTAGGGTAAGAGTGTATGCACACATACAAAAAAAAAAATTAAAAAAAAAATAATAATAAAAAAAATCGAAAAATCAAGAAAAAATAGAAAAAAACATACGGACTACCATCCCGTTTCATTCTATGTTTATTTTATGTTTTTGTTATTTTTCATTTATTAGCTTAAGTCGAGTCTAGTCTTGGCTTAGCAACGCCATATTGTACATGTAATTAACCAAGATTGTTAACTCGCCACCATTAAAGACTGCCTATATCCAACCAAACCGTGTATTCCATATCCCTACACCTAATGTTACAACCCTTTAAAAAGACCTCTTTGATAGTTTATCCTAGGTGCTTACGCCATGTGGTGGAAGTTTGATCCTTTCCCAAGCCTATGGTAATCTATTTTGCTATGACAGGTAGTGAGAGATATTTTCCGTTTCCATATTGTGATATTACTTTATTACACCCGAGAGATGTGAGTATCTAAACACTATTTGTGAGGTGCTAGTATATGACCTCCGCGCTTGTCTTTGGTCTTTAGTGGAATGATTATTTGTTGTAATTACTTTTATATTAGTATTAAATGACCCCTAACTTGTATTTTGATTAGAATAAAAGCGCATTTGCTTGAGGACAAGCAAATCTCAAGTGTAAGGGTATATGATGAGGCGAAAAATGTACCACTTTTAAGGGGTCATTTAAGCCCGGAATTGAATTTATTTGATCAAATATTGCCCTAAATCGTTCCTTTTGTGATTTTAGGTACTTTGGGAGTGAATTCTGGAAAAGGAAGCATTTTGGACGTTTTTGGAGCATAAAAGTGAAGAAAACGGCAAAGACTTAATTTTCCATGCTGAGAACAGTACCTGGCGGCGTCAAGAAGAAAAACCTGACGGCGTCAAGAGTAAAATCCGTGACGACCCAGTGAAAACCTGAAGGCGTCACAAGAAGGGCGTCAAGAGTTAATATGGTGGCGGCCTGCATAAGGGATACACATGACGACGTCAAACCTAGATCTAGGCAGTCCGAGAAACTATTTGGCAGCGAGATGACGGCGTCAGAGATTTGTTCTTGACGCCGTCACCTCAGAAAAACTATATATACTTTTCTATTTTTCATTCATAAAGAGAGGAACTTGTGTGGAGAATACTAGGGCCGAACCCTAAAAACCCTAGGTCATTTTTTACTGTATTTTCAAGGGTTTTCACCCCTTGAATCCTTTCATGTTCAATTGAGATAAATCTTCTCTTAATTCATTCAAAATATGTTTATGTGTTGTTTGAATATATCTTATGCTTGTCTTGATTTCAACATGCTAGGCTAGATCTTTAATGTGTTTGCTTATATTTAATGAAACCTAGATGTTAATTATATGTTGATTACTTGTTTATAGTTGTATTGGATGAATGATTTCAATGTTAGGCTTAAGAAAATTGGCAGATCTCCATTGTGTAACATGCTTGAACGTCTTAGGAAACATGAACCGATGTGTACTAGGTTTTATTGGTTGTATTTAATGCATGAGCAAATTCTAATGATCCCATGTTAGGAGCTTCTTAGCCAGCTCGACATAGGAGTGAGGTAGGCGCTTATAGGATTGGGGAAGTAAGTACGCCACCCCATGAATGGTATTAAGGAATACAATCCGTCATCCACGCAACTGTAACAAGTAATTAACATGTAAAAGATATCTAGGGAGTAGTGAAATCTAAGTAAACACAATTCTCCCATATATTGCTCACACCACTAGTATAATTTAGTTTATTTTCATTTCTAGTATTTTATTTTGATTGCATCTTTAGTATTGGGTTAGTTGACTAGCAACTAATTTCGCCCAACTCCTTCAAACCCGAGATTTTTAATTGCTTTTAATAAAAATATAAAAATACAAAAAGAATCATCCCTCATCTCTAGACCTAGTCTTTAGGTTTTCTAATCCTGGCGACACTATTCCTAGCTGAACGATCAATCCCCCGGTACTTGTCATTATACTATACTACATCGATCAGGTACACTGCCTGGTGGGGGTTGTAAGCTTCTCAAGATCCCTTGAGAGGTAAAGCCTGGTGCAATCCCTACGCTACCACCTAGGCTAAAATTTTAACAACAAGGTAAATTTTTGTTAATGTGTGAGACCATATACGGAGTATTTACATGTTTCTAAGTTAGACGACTTAATTAAGTTGTTAGCGAGAACTAGAACTTAAGGCATGAGATGGGATGAAACATGCTTACTTTGCAAATTGAACTTGGAAAATGTAATTCCCATAATGATCTAGGAATTGGAAATAGTTTGCCAATTATTGTTCGACAGATTACCATCTTTTATACTTTCATTGCTAGTAGATTAACTGATGTAGTGAAAATATGAAAAGTTGGGTCCTAGGTTTTCTAGAAAATTCTATGGTTATATGAATATTTCCTTGGATATTTTATTTTCTTGAAAATTTGTAATATCGAAAATACTAATGTTTTAACTTTTTTTGTAGAAATGGCTCAACCCAAAAACAACGTGTTAAGTTCCGTGTTCAAATCTCACTTTGAACGAGAGAAGCTGAGTGGCCCTAAATTCAATGATTGGCATCGGTCACTCAGAATTGTCTTGAGGGTGGCTGACAGGCTAGAATATTTGAATACTCCTTGCCCTGATGAGCCTGCTGCGACTGAAACTGAAGCGGTCAAAGCAGAATGGAAGCTTGAGTACAAAAAGTACAATGATGTTGCGTGCTTAATGCTCGGTAGTATAGTCCCAAAGTTGCAAAAACAGATTGAGCACTACTTTCCATACAACATACTTCAAGAGCTCCAAAAGACTTAAAAGCCTCCTGCATTTGAGCTGTATGATTTGATTGATGCGTTACACAGCTACAAACAGGGTGAAAGTAAACCTATTAGTGATCATGTGTTGGAGATGTAGAGTTTCTTCGATCAACTACACATGCTCAACTATGTGTACCCTGAGAATGTGCAAGTGAACTTGATCAATAGGTCCCTTAACAAAGATTTTAATGGTTTTTTTCGCAACTACAACATGCATTGCTCGGGGAAGACAGTCACATAATTGCTCGCAATGTTGGTTGACTATGAAAAGTGTTTACGAAGGAAGGCTCCTACTCCTCAAGTGTTGGCTATACAAGGAGGAAGGATCCAAAAGCCAAAACCGCATCAGGCAAATAAGAAGGGTAAGGGTAAGGTTGACAAAGGCAAGCATGTCATGGCCTATCAACCAAAGAAGGGTAAGGGTAAAGTTAACAAAGAAGAACAAGGTGAATCCCAATAAGAAGGATCAAGCTTGTCACCACTGCCATGAAGTAGGACATTGGAAGTGCAACTGTCCGCTCTACTTGCATGATTTGCGTGAAAATAAGCAAAAGAATGAGGCTAATAACCCCAGTTCTTCAGGTGCATTCTTTATGATTGAATTATTTACTTTAACTCATAAATTAAATTCCTGGGCATATGATATGGGATGTGGTATTCATATTTACAATACTATGCAGGGGTTTAGAGTTGAGAGAAGATTTTCCTATGGACAACAACATCTATACGTGGGTAATGGAGCACATGCAGTCGTTGAAGCTATAGGCGTATTTGAATTAGTTTTGCCTTCGGGCTTAGTATTGTTTGTGAATAATTGTCATTATGCACCTTCAATTGTTAGGGGTGTAATTTTCTTTTCACGTTTATTGGATCTTGGTTTTCAACATATTATTAAATAGCAATGGAATTTCTGTTTCATTAAATAATATTTTTTATTTTAATGTCGTGGCTGTGAATGGTATATTTGAAATTGATATGAATGTGAATGTTTCTAATAATAATAATTCAATGTATAGCATCAATAGTAAGAGAATCAATAAAGGTCTGGATTCATCTTATCTTTGGCATTGTCGACTTGCTCATATAGGGAAGACTCCCATGGAAAAGGTGCAACGCGATGGGCTTTTACAAGAGATCAATGATGAATCATTTGATAAATGCGAATCCTGTATATCTGGGAAGATGACAAAGAAACCATTTCATAATCATTTGGAAAAGGGCTTCTGATCTACTTGGTTTGATATACACAGATGTGTGTGGACCACTTAGACATGTGTCAAGAAGAGGTGCTAGCTACTTCTTAACCTTTACGGATGATTTCAGCCGTTATGGTTATGTTTATTCACTTAAACATAAACATGAGGTACTTGAAACATTTAAGGTTTTCAAAGCAGAAGTAGAATTGCAAACAAGAAAAAAGATTAAAGCTCTTCGATCCGACAGAGGTGGTGAATACCTGAGTATAGAGTTTAAAGATTACTTGGCTGAGAATGGAATTGTCCAGCATCTCACTTCTCCATATACTCCATAACAAAATGTTGTATCTGAGAGAAGAAATCGTACATTGTTGGACATGGTGTGATCAATGTTTAATCTTACAACTTTGCCTTTATCGTTTTGGGATTATGCCTTAGAATCTGCTATTTGCATTCTGAATATGGTTCCAACTAAGAAGGTTGATAATACACCTTATGAGTTGTGGAATGGTAAAGTTCCTAACTTGTCTTATTTAAAGGTCTGGGGTTGCGTGGCATTTGTTAAACGTGACTCAGCAGATAAACTCCAACAGAGATCTGTAAAGTGTATCTTTGTAGGATACACAAAGGAAATGATGGGTTACTACTTTTATTACCCTCTTGAAAACAAGGTATGGAGATTTCCTTGAGAAAGATCTCATATCTCAAGAATTCAATGGGAGAATATATGATCTGGAAGACGATCAAGAAGATACATTACCTTCTAAAACACTAGTCAACTTCCTGTAGAACCTGAAAGTCTGGGTCCTCCACCTGAAGTTGAAGGGGTTCCCATTCGCAGATCTAGAAGATCTGTGAAAGCTCCTAATCGTCTATGTCTTAATGTAGAATGTGAGGAAACTATACTAGGGAATCTTGATGAACCTACTAGTTATAGGGATGCCATTAATAGTCCTGAAAATGATAAATGGCAGGTTGCTATGAATGTGGAAATGCAATCCATGAGAGACAACGAAGTCTGGATTGAAGTAGACCTTCTTCCCAATGCCAAGGTAGTTGGAAGTAAGTGGCTCTTTAAGAAGAAAACTGACATGGATGGCAATGTACACACCTATAAGGCTCATTTGGTAGCTAAAGGCTTTACCCAAACATATAGTGTTGACTATGAGGAGACCTTTTCTCCTGTAGATGACATTAGAACTATTAGGATTCTCATAGCTATAGCAGCATACTATGACTATGAGATTTGGCAAATGGATGTCAAAACCGCTTTCTTAAATGGTCGCCTAGATGAAGACATCTATAGGCGCAGCCTGAAGGGTTTGTGAATCCAAAATTTCCAAATCGTGTGTCCAAGCTTCAAAGGTCCATTTATGGATTGAAGCAAGCATCACGACAATGGACTAAAAGATTTGATGCAGAGATCAAAAAGTTTGGTTTTACTCAGAATCTTGATGAGCCATGTATATATCACAAAGCTAGTGGGAGTGATGTGATTTTCCTTATCTTATATGTTGATGACATATTGTTCATGGGAAAAGACATTCCAAGTTTGCAAAAGGTTAAGGCATATCTTGGAAAGTGTTTTTTATAAAAGATTTAAGGGAAGTTGCATTCATTCTAGGAATCAAAATCTATAGAGATAAATCGCAGCGGCTGATTGGATTAAGCCAAAGTGCTTACATTGATAAAATATTAAAGAGATTCAATATGCAAAATTCCAAAAAGGGATATTTGCCAATGCAAGAGAATCATGGCTTAAGTAACAAAGTTTGTGCTTCAACACCTCAAGAGGTGAATCGCATGAAGAGAGTCCCTTATGCTTCGGCTGTGGGATCTATTATGTATGCGATGAGAAGTACAAGACCTGATGTGGCGTTTGCTCAAAACTTGACCAATCGTTATCAACAGAATCCAGGTGAACTCCACTGGACTGCTGTTAAGAATATTCTTAAGTACCTAAGGGCTACTAAAGATATGTTCTTAGTTTATGGGGGAAATCTAAATGCAGAACTTGATGTTACAGGTTACTGTGACGCTTCCTGGAAGTGTGATAAAGATGATACGAAGTATCAGATGGGTTATGTCTTTGTCATTAATGGAGGAGCTGTGGATTGGAAGAGCAAGAAGCAGAGTACACTAGCGATGTCTGCAACAGAAAGTGAGTATACATAGCTGCTTCAGAAGCTGCAATGGAAGTCGTCTAGATTAGGAAGTTTGTTTCAGGGCTTGGAGTTATGCCCTCGATTCAAAGGCATTGTGACAATTCAGCTGCAATTACATTTGCCAATGAACTTGGAATCATGAAAGGTACTAGACATTTCCCGATTAAATATCACTACGTTCGAGAACAAGTCGAAATAGGTGAAATCGAGTTACTCAAAGTTCACACAGATGATAACTTAGCGGATCCATTGACAAAGGCTCTACCTGGCACAAAGCTTTATAAGCTTGCTGAAGGCATAGGACTTCGTTTAGCTGATAGTTTCATGCCCATTTGTGATTAGTATTTGGATAAGGGATGTTATGAACAATTATTATTTTAATGAAATAAAATATTATGTTATGTTTGATTATCATTTTCTTAATAATATATCCTGTATTTGCATGTTTAAATCCATGAATAATTTAATTATTCAAAATGTCCGTTGTCGATTAATCCTATGGGAATATCATTGAATTAAGAAAAATCTGAGTATTGGTTAGGATATACTTGAAAGTATATTGATGTGTTGACATACCAATTTCACATGATATTAAATGAATTGATTATAGTACTTATCCCAACTACATGATATTACATATGGATCTTTTCATTAAGTAAATCATTAAATAGTTATCCTCAGACTTGAGATACCAGATAAGAGTCATGGATGTAGTGCACTTTTGTAAAGCAATTTACCGCTATCCGTAACTGGTAGTTATAAGGATTGTTCTCAAAAGTGTTGCAAAGTCCATGGGTTAATGCTTGTAGTCAAGAGAGAATTTGTTCCTTCAAATTTGTTTTGGAGTTTACTACTGCTGGGCCCCTCGTAGGGTTGACAAAATGTTTGCGTGGCCACGCCCAAAGTCTATCTGGAATACGTTCAGATGTTTTGGTAATTTTGTTCAATCATTAACAACGAGAAACAGAAATCTTAATAAAGAATGACTTAGATCCATATCTTTATTAATGTAGTATTAGAAACAAAAGGATAATAATGATGAATCATTAAAGATTTTTCCAGGAAGACCTCCCTCGAGTTGAACTAGAGGCATTGGCGTGTTACTAGACGCTAACCAATGTCATTATACTATTAATAGATATCCAAGTGGGAGATGTTAGAGTTGTGGATAAATATTAATACGTATATGTCTAGAATCGAACTCGAGACCTCAGGATTGCACACGTTGCGAATAAGAATTAAAGTAATATATATATATATATATATATAATGTTATATATTTAATTATTTAAACACAATTAAGGACTAACGGTTGTTAGTAGTTAACGGGAATCGGCTAACTATCGTTAGAGGTCAAGTTAAAGGACTAGTTTGTAAATAGATGCCAAGAAGGATCCGGAAGACCTTTCTTGGGTCCAAGGCCGGTCGACAAGGGGGTTGGGGAAACCCAATCGAACTCTAACTTGGTCACCAAGTTACAAACACTAGATAAGCAAACCTAGAGATTAAACTTTGGTACCTTTTGTGCACACACACAAACCTAAAGTTTTTATCTTCCTTTTCTTGCTTATAGCCGATCGACCAACACCCTCTTTGGGCCGTTTGGTTTGTTTTTTCATAAACAAACTATTTTGTTTTGATTACTAGCATAATCTTTAATTCGTGTATACAAGAACGAGGTAATTACTCACTATAGTAATTATCAAGTGATCAAATAACAAAACGGTAAGGGGTTATTCATAGATCCAATATAAACCCTAATTAGGGTTCATCCAATTGAAGGTTTATTGAAGTGATTCCTGTTTAGCTAGAATCCAAAGGTACATTCTTGATTTATATTTAGTTAATCTTTTATATGTTATATATGTTCCTACGCTTCCGCATGTGTATTATGATTATGTGATTTATTTATATGCATGTCATGTTATTTTAATTCAACAGATTTTAACTTCTCCGCATACTTTAACTTCTACAGTTTGGCCATTTGGTAGTGTGACATGGATTGGTAGGTTACATAAGTAGGTATCATGCATAATGGACACGATGATGCAAATGTTGTCAGTTGCTCTACTCTCAACTACCCAAGCAACCTTAAACTTAATCATGATACAAGCAATGAACTTATGTTTCCTAATAGTGCAAGAGTTGACAATACAAGAAAGGAGGATTTTGTTAACACTGCTACATTATGAGCATCACTTGATTTAGCTGATTTTGAAGTTGACCCATCCTCACAAAGACTGCATCACTGTCATTACTTGATTCTACTTGTGCTTGACTAGGAGATGGATTTACATCTTGACCATGGACTGGGTTCTCAACTTTGGGACCTATGCTGTCATTCAAACTCCTAGTTATTGGTGGCTTGTACTTCGCATGTAGTGGATTGCCATTTTGGTAGCCCTTAAATATGTAGCATTCATCACCAGTGTATATTTCTTTGTAGCAATTTGTACATTATACCCTTGCTTTGAAGGTACTTCTTCCATTTTGTGGTATGCTAGTGGTTTTTGAATTATTGTTCCTACTTGTGTTGTTGAACCTAGTTGTCTGTATTAGATTTGAGTGAGCAGATAAGGCAGTTGAACTCACTTGAACCTAGTGGTTTTGGCAATGTTCCTTCCCTTCGTTTTTCCTCTTGTCTAATCATACTATAAGCCTTTGCAGCTGTAGGTAATGGCTGTAAAAGTAGGATTTGACCTCTTAGGTTTGAGTAGCATTCATCTAGGCCCATTAGAAACTGAATCAACCTCTTTCTCGTTCCTTATCTCCATTATTCTTGCCATTCTCACAACTACAGACATAGTTACACAAGTAGGGTGCTTCTAAAGCATCATTTTCATCCCAAAGACCTTTCAACTTATGGTAATACACCTCAATGCTACAATTATTTTGTTTCAAGCCTACAATATCATTGATAAAATGCATTACACTAATGAAAGATGTGAAACCAAAGAGAATATCGTGATAAGAAATTTGCTGCAAATTATTTTTCGCCACATCTTTTTTTCTTTCCCGGTAATTCTTTATGCACATCACTAGATATTACAAGCTAATTTCATAACCGCTAATTTCATATTTTACAATATCATATTTTACAATCTTATTAGATATTACAAGCTAATTTCATAACCGCTAGGAAATATCGACTAAATTCCATTTAATTTATAAAGTCCGACCCAAGCCCAAGCCCACTTCACCATCGAGACTGTTAAAAGATACCTCCCATACATTTATGATTACTATATATATTAAAAGGCATTCTAAATGACGCCGTTCTATGAACAGGAACCGCGGCCCATTTTCCGTTAGCCCATATTCTATTTTTTTTCGCAGCCCATAACCTGATCCAGTATTAGGTGAAGCCCCCGTCTCCATTGATATAGCGTAGGTTATCCAGAAATTTCGATAACTTTCTCACACACACAAACTCCAGAACCCTCTTCTCATATTGTGCCACGAGATTGATTACCAATAGTTGCAGTTTCATCTTGGGGTATGTTTTATTTTGCTTTGTTAAATCTTTTAATTAGGGTTTCGTTATAATTTGGGAGTTTTGTTAATTCCGTTTTTTCTTATGGTTTTTTCAGGTTAGTGTTCTTTTTTTTAACTTACCAATGTTTTTTGTTAGTGCGAAGAATACTGGAAATGTAAGAGTATTGGTTTGGGTTTCAAGATTGCAACAAAGCCTATTGGATGTATACTTTATTTTGTACATTATATTTTTTGTTTGTTTGATAAAAATGCGTTGTATGTAATTTTCTGTTGAATTGCTTTTGTCTTGCAGTCATTTGACCATGGTGCTCTAAAGGGTCTAACACCAAGAAAGTGAGCTACATTTGACAAAGCAAGAGTGGAGGCGCAAATGGCTTCATTGATGTCAAGTATAAAAACTGAATCTTGATGCTTAAATTTGTTATTTTTGTGATTGTTTATTCATTTCGTTAGTGGGTTTGTATTATAAATGAAATGTGCTCATGAACTGAGTAACAAGCTTTAAAAAAATAGGCAGGGTAGCTACATGGGGTTTATGACTCATAATAACCTCATAAGTCAAAATAAGGACTTGAACCAATGGTAGCGACTATAACTACCAAACAACACGAAGGTTAATAATTTATTTGGTCAGGTCAAGATGATTATATTATAGTTACTGATTGTCAGGATGTTGAGACGTATGCTGAGGTTCCTTGGTTGATGTACTATAAGGACTTGAAGCAACGGTTAATCAAGCAAGATGTTTTACGAGTGCCTTCGATTTATAAGGTAACTTTTTATCCTTATATTTTTAGTTCAATATTTTCTACAAGTATCTATTCCAGAAGTTGTTATGATCAGCGGCTCTCACTGATAAATCGCTTACAGAGTAAACCCCTATTTATTTTTATATTGCCACAACTACTGATGGGGTTACTAATACCTACTGTTGTGCCGATGAAACCAAGTATGCTTATAATTTATCACCTCAAACCATTATTTGATAATAAATAAATACTATTGTAAATCAATACTCAATACTATGTAATATGCGTGGTTCCTGAGCTTAATGTGAGTGGTCGGGTTACAGGTTTAAGATATGAAGGTGAATGGTTCATTTGGTGAACTCGCGATGTCATATGAACGTTAGATAATTGTGTAAGTTTTAATCTCTTTGTTTTATTTAGACTTTGTACATTAATTATTAATTTATACAGATTCTAGATATATTACCCTCTTTAACTTGAAGCTTCATACATTTTAACACAAATACAAGAATATGAGCTTAAAGTTACCATTACTTTGTTTTATGTTGATGTATTCACATGGCATGCTATAAACATGTTTGCCGTGTAAATGGTCAAGAAGAGACTTCTACGAGTACCTGATCAGTATATTTTATAGCAGACGTTGGCCGTGTAAATGGTCAACAGAAGTTTTTTCTTCCAGTACCAGTAAGTTTTACAGTATAGAATACCGTATTTTGGACTACCTAACGTGTATCCCAAAGCCCCACCGTAGGGCACAATATCAGAAAACAGTTTTGCTTGCCGAACAATTGCTTATTGTTATGCAAGTGCCATTCGCCTGCTTTCACTTGGTTGTTTTGGTTTTGCAGGCACAATGGATACAGGTTGTTCGGATGTGAATTCGAACAATAAGCAAGTAATAATGTTTTTTATACAAGGTTCGTTCTACGTTAGTAATTATTTCAGTCACTAAATTGTATGATAATATTGGTAGCACCTGTTAGTATTTATATAAGTATAGATGTTTTTTTATTCGAGTTTCTTAAATTTTTATAACCTTCCTTTTTGCTAAAGGTTGGTACCATGTTTACACAATGATTTCAATGTAAAAGAAAAATATCTCACAGACCCGTTCAAACTGAACATGAATGAGGAGATGCATTAGATATGCCTGAAAATATGTGTTGTGACTTATTTGATAAAACCGAGTCTTTAAGTCAGAATAGACTTGCAGTTACTACATAAGAGTAACATGGTCAATTAAAAAAAAACTATATTTGCAGACCTAATATTATGGTAGTAGGGATAACATGCTCACAGATCTGATTTTGTTTAGCCAACAAATATCTCAATATCTAGGCTTTATGATGTCTCATATATGCAATCTTACAAATCTCCTGGATGCAGGAGTAATGAATGACGTTGGTGACATTGCAGAGGCAAAAACCGAAGGTAACGTCATCAACCTCGAGTTGACCAGCTGCAAAAGCAAGTTCACTGCCTTAGATTCTTTCGCAACTATCGTATCAATAGACCTGGATAGACACTATGTTGGTGTGCCTAGTGTTGTCACTGGTGTTGGGCCTCTTTCATGGTACCTTAAGTCAAAGAATAACAATTGTGGCCTACAACGATAACTACTTTCGACCAGATTATGTACCTACAACGATAACTACTTTGGACGAGTGACTACTGCTACTGTATTAACGAACCACATTATTCTCACAGCTTTTTCAGACTGTCGAAACATTCCCAAGCTAGGCTAACTTGAATACACATTCTGTTGTAGCACATCACTTTGCTAAAGGGCAGATGATCTCGGTAAGTTTCTCTTTTCCAGTTTGTAACACACCAGTTTGCTAATATGTTCTGTATCGTTTTCCATTTTTTTGGTACTGTGGTAATGACGTATTTAAAATTAATTTTTTCGCAGGAAATAAGGTCGAAGTAACTACGCCATTTTCCTCGATAAAAACCTTGACATTAAACTGTAAGAAATTCATCATCCGTTATATTTAGTGTTAGTAAGGGATGTTTGGGTAAGCTTATTTTAAGTGTATATTAGCTTTTCATCTTTTTAATTTGTAATTGATTCAAGGTTGACTGTGTTACATGATAATATAGTTTAAAAGTTGTTTTCCGTCAAAATTTTTGTTTAACATGAAACTATGCATACAACACAAAAAAAATGGCCCACTTTTTACTTAAAAAACATCATGCACCAAATACAATGACAAAAAAAACCCGCCAGGCCGCAACGCGACCGGCCGGCGCTATACTCGTTTATCTATAAGAGGGGAGGGAGTAATAACGTAGACATGGCGTTATGGTCTACGTGGAACGCTATCAACGGCGTTATGGCGTTGTGCCTAGTCCCCATTGTTGGTTTTTAGTCCCACGTTACAACGTGCGTTAAGATAGCAACGTGCGTTATGCTCCATGTTCGAGTATTAAGAAAATATTACAAAACAGGCCCTTGTAACGTTACATTTGTTGTTCCAAAAAAAAAGAAAAAAATGAAAAAAAAAATAGATTCGTTTGGCTCCAACGTCTATATTTCAATTTTTTTTAAAACATCATAAATACCCATACATTATACTTGTATCCTCACCCAAAAAAAAAAAAAAAAAAAAAAAAAAAAAAAAAAAAAAAAAAAAAACTAGTCGTTCAAAAAAAATGCTTGTAAGCTACCACATACCGTCGAATAACTGCAATGATTTATCAAAAATGAAACCGAGAAACGCAACGTTGATCGCCAAAATGCTATTGTTGAAGTCATCAAGAAGTTGGAGGCGGCGAAACAACAAAAAAAATGACTTAGATAACGCTACGCAGCGTGCATAGACATCTCAGATGATAGGAAATATGTGATTGACACGTTATTATACGATGAATATCGTAAGGAAGCTGCTGTTATTGAATCACTATGGGTTTGTGTCAACTAGATTCAGGCCGAAATCTCCAACAAAATCCGTTGGAGTTTTGAATAAAATGTTGAATCTGGTAAGGTTGAACAACAACAACATCAACAACAACAACAACAACAAGGTGCATCCAGTTCATCTGCACCAAGATTTGTTGTGCAACAACAACAGCTGCCTCATCTAGATCACTTCCAGCTAAACTTTGAGGAAAATGTGGCAGCTAATGATGGTGGATGGAATTCTGAGGATGATCGAGAGCTGAGTAGGTTGGAAGCTCAGTTAGAGCAAGAGAAGTTTGCGAGGTACTTTGCGTATGACGACGGGTATGACTCCAACAACTCTCAAACTTGGGATCACCCGGACTACAACTGAAGTTAGGTTTATGTTTAGGTGATGTTTTAATTTAGTATCGATTTTAATTTATGTTTATGTAACGTTTAAGTATTTCTGTTTAGTATGTTTATTTTAAATAAATTAATTTCGTTAAAAAAAACATTACAATACATTACGAAAACAAGACATACAAAACAAATAACAAATCGATATGAAAAAGGCATACAACACAAATGACATATACGATTTGAAGCTTTTATTCGGCCCATCTGGGGTGGGTTCTCAAAACCTCCCAAGCTTGAACACATTTGAAATTATAGCGATCTTTAAAATTTCTCATTGCATTCGCGAGGCAAACAGTGTGATCGCCCCTGGTTGTTCGCAGCAACTGTTGGTAAATACCATTGAATACAACACATTCACAGTTGAGACTGCTCCACTTACTCATGATCATATCTCTGTTTCGATTGACACTGTCAGAATGTTCGTTGAACATGGTTACAACCCGGTTCCAAAAAAACATTGCATTGTGGATGACAGGCTCTTCATGAACTGTAACCCAAACTTGAGCTAGCAATGTTTCTTCTTCTACTGACCAACGATTACTCATTTCAAATGTTTGAAGATTGAAAAAAATTTGTAATTTGGTATGCTATTTATAGCCGTTTGAAACACTAGGAGTGAAATACATTTTAAATTCAAATTAAAAAATGAGCGGGATACATTTGAAATTCAAATTAAAAAATGAGCGGGATATATTTAAAATTCAAATTAAAATACAAGCGGAATATATTTAATAATATATTGTTTGAAAATTTAATGAATGAAATTGTTGAGGGTAAAATTTGTAAAATTATAAAAAGTGGTGTTATTGAGTGTTATGATTTTATGGTGTTTTTGGTGTATGTTATTTGGTATTAAAATGATGTGATGCTGACGTGACAGTCGTGTTGGTGTTATCAAAATACATGCAAAAAAAAAACCTCTTTTTTTTTTTTTTTTTTTTTTTTTTTTTTTTTTTTCGAAAAGGGCACACATTCAAAACAAATACATCCCGCCGCAACTAGGGTTAAGACACATCACTATCACCTACACACAACCGATGATCAATCTTTTCCTTGTAATCATTTTGTATTTCACTAAGTGAGATTATTATATCACAAGAACAATCGTCGTTTACTCATTGTCAATATCAATCAATAAATCATTCGCCTTGGTTAATCCTGACGACTGTTGTGTATCTTGTGGTGTTTACATACTTATTAGAGCTATAGACTCTCGATTTACTCGTTTTTCGTGAAACCCCTAAAAATATAAATTTTGGGTTTTTTCGATTTAAGGGTTCCGGTAACCATTTTTTGTTCGTGGGTCTTACTGGTGATCTGTGCAAGTGGGTTTCTGTGACTATTGATTCCAGTTTGGATATTGCTGGTTGGTATTGCTGATTTAAAGGTATTGTAGTTGGTTCATTTTTATCAGTGTTAATTCCTTATGTTCGTGTGTGCTGATTCTCGTTAGCGATACTCTTTGTGGAAGAGGTTGAATAAGAACAGTAGGACGAGTGTCATGCATGCCATCTCTCTTTCCATAAAGAAGACTATAATTTTGTAAGTTGACTATCATCTGATTATGAATCACCCATTTTAATCTCTGCTTTTATCCACTTCATCATTCATCAATAACTATGTCGGCTGCTACTGGCTATGGGAAGGAACCTGAACCATCCACCTCCTCATCCGTTCAATTGTCACAACAATGCCGCCACTTTGAACTTTCTGATATTCTATTAGCAACAAATAACTTTGACAAATCATTAGTAATTGGAAAGGGTGGATTTGGAAAAGTATACAGAGGTACCATCTTTAATGGATCTGCAACTGTTCTTGCTGCAATTAAACGCTTGGATCCTAGCTCAAATCAGGGGGCACCCGAGTTTTGGGCTGAAGTTGAGATGCTTTCAAAGTTGCGGCACTGTAATCTTGTCTCTTTATTGGGTTATTGTAATGATGAGGAAGAGATGATCCTTTTATATGAATATATGCCCAATGGAACACTTGAAGATCATCTTCATAAACTTGGCACCCCTCTTTCTTGGGTTCAACGACTCAAGATCTGTATAGGTGCCAGTCGCGGGTTGCACTATCTTCACACTGGTGCAGGGATTGATTTTGGGGTCATACATCGTGATGTCAAGACCTCAAATATTTTGTTACAGGAATCCTGGGCAGCAAAAATTTCAGATTTTGGGTTGTCCAAGATGGGCCCCACAAATCAGCCTATGACTTACGTCAACACACTCGTGAAAGGCACTTTTGGGTATTTTGATCCCGATTATTATACAACTGGAAATTTAACAAGGAAGTCTGATGTGTTTGCTTTTGGAGTGGTATTGTTAGAAGTGCTCTGTCGTAAGCGTGCAATATTTTATATTAATGGCGAACCATCAAATTTGGCGATTTGGGCTCAAAAATCTATTAGAGAAGGCAGTTTAAAGAATATAATTGATTTTGATATAAGGGGTCAGATATCCCCAAAATGTTCGAAGGAGTTCGTTCGAATTGCAGAGAGATGTTTGCGCAGCAGTCCAAAGAAGCGTTCTACCATGGCTGAGGTTTTGTCCAGTCTTGAGTCTTTACTGAACTTGCAAGAGAAATTCAATAATTCGGTGCAACCTGCAGGCAGAACAATACTTGATAGAATGGTTAATATGCTTCCATTTCACTCTAACGGAGAGAACACTGGTATTTCAAGCTCCTATGAATATTTGCACATATTTATTATACAATATGTGTGCATCCATCTTGGCACAATAATGTAGGAATCTAACTTTGCCTCTAACTTGTTTCCATAGCTTCTGTGCCACTAGTTTCATTGTTTCAATAGTTAATAAAGTTGTAAACTTTATTCACTAATTAGCTTAATAAAAACTATTAAAGCCATAAACTTTAGAAAATAAGCTTAGCTTATAAGACCCTTAAGCTCCTCGCCTTAGATGTAGGATTGGATCAATAAAAATCAAAACTTTATAAAGGTTAATACAAATAAGCTAATGATTAAGCAAACTAAATAACTAAACTAGATCAAATAATTAGTTTAGAAAAATGTTTATTATTGTTGGATTTGTTATTGTTAGCTTAGTAATGCTTAGTGAGTAGATTATTTTATGCTTGTTAAGTGAGTAGTAATTTGAGAATTAAGTGTGAAAACTAAGAAATTGTTGATTAATAATCGTTGGTTTACTTGGATTAATTTTTGGTTATTTTGACGGGCAAAAGCCGTTAGGGTAGTCAATTATTAATTTAAGTAATTAAGAAGATTGTTAATTAATAATTTCCGGATTATTTTAGATCTATTTAGTTGGTTGTTTTAACGGGCAAAAGCCGTTACGATAATTAATTATTTATATCTAGTTATTTTTACCAAGATAAAGAATTGTTTTCAAAATAAACTAGCGTTGTGAGAACATGGTTTTTTTTAGACGGGTATTAATTCATCACTTAAAAGTCTCATTGACACTTAATGATCTTTTCACCTCACTACAATCATATTCTTTTTTATTATCTTTTAGATCCTTTTTATCATAGTTTTATTTTTAGTTGCCTTTTATTATAATTTTAATCCCAAAATCCAACCAAAAATATTCCATAATCAAGCATCAAACAAAAGACATAGTAAACGTGAATTTCAATACATCTCTCACCGAGGAAACGACTCCGGAAAATCTAATTATCACTTGTACTCAAGTGATTCTTTCATCTATACGGGAAAAGCAATTTACTACTACATCAATTTTTTAACACTTTTATTTATCTAATAGGGTAAATTGCAATTTCGTCCCTAATGTTTCTAAAAAATGCAAGAAAACCACCGGAAAAAAAAAAAAATCCAATTATGCCAATGAAGCTAATGTGAAGTTCAAATATGCCACCGAAAGCTAACGATCGTTAGTTCTCCCATTAATCAAGATCAAACGCATGTGAAATGACTAGTATACCCTCGTCTTCTTCCCCACTCTAATTTCTTTCGACGTTGCAGACAAACCCAGCCAGCACCACCAAACAACCAGTACCACCACCCTTTAGCTACGACCACCACCATCGAAAGCACCATTTGCGTTTGCTATTTGAAATGCAAATTATACCAGCACCACCAAATGAAAATTATACCATATTCTGTTTAAATATACAATCTCATACATAAAATTCTAGAAAACTTACACTAACTAAACCTTTCGAAATGAAGCTATCAATGTACATTACACAAAAGTAAGCAGTGTAATATCGTAATCCCAACAACGATCTCATCTACAAATTATGCAAAAATAAATCACTAAAAACATTAAGTACAACAAAACTTTAAATTAATGTATATATAAGAAAAAAAGGCAAACCCACCATTAAGTATCCATTGAATCGCCTCTGATCGGGCAACATTAATCGAATCATCAACATGCGAATGAATACTCTATACATTTTTCTCTTGATCCATCAATGTTCGAACCATTTTTTCATTGTAAACACATGAAACACATTCATTTACCTCATCTTCATCATCATCTTCACTTAATTCATTCTCATTTTATTGAACATAGAAACCTAGTGAGAGAAAACGTAGAGGTATACCCGCCATAAAAATGACACTGAAAAACTTGCTTCTTTTCTTATACGTGTAAAATATAAACGGAAATCTAGGACAAATGTGTTGTGTTTCTAGCGTTAAATATGGTGTGGTTTGAAATGTGTTTAGATATTGTCAATGGCGTTACAGTGGAGATGAGGGAGAAGGTGGCGGCGAAGATGGTGGTAGGGATTTATGATAGGATGTTTTTAATATAGTTGGCAGAGTCAAAGAGTAGTTTTGATTGGAATTACCACGTTTCGTAAGGGTAGCAAGTGTTGGGGAACATGAGAAAAATTTAGGGGGTACGTGTTGGTTGTGACAAGATATATTGTTTTGTGTTTGGTTTCTATTCTATAAATTGTGGTGATCTCCTGCTGCAAACAATGTAGCACAATTACAGTGTTTCTAGTATAAGTCTATAATACAAACTGTGCTTTTGATGGTGGTTGTTGTGTGGTGGTAGAGGGTGGCGTTGCTAGTTGTCTGGTGGTAAAGGGTTGTGGTGCTGGCTGGGTTTGTGATGTGTTGGGATAAAAATAATGTTGCAACTTCAAAAGAAAATGAGAGTGGGGAAGAAGATGAGCATATATTAGTCATTTCAAATGCGTTTGACCTTGACTAACCAGCTGGGTTTGTTATGTGTTTGGATAAAAATAAAGTTGCAACTTCAAAAGAAAATGAGAGTGGGGAAGAAGACGAGGGTATATTAGTCATTTCACATGCGTGTGACCTTGACTAACCGGAGAACTAATGATCGTTAGCTTTCGGTGGCGTATTTGAACGCCACATCAGCTTTAGTGGCATAATTGGAAATTTTTTTCGGTGGTTTTCTTGCATTTTTCAGAAACATTAGGGACGAAATTTGCAATTTACCCTATCTAATATGAGCCAAATGATAGACATCATTTCTTCCTCTTCTTTCCTACCTACTTTCTCGTACAATTCCTCTAATTCTTTGGTTGATTTACTTAATACACTATAGGTTCTCTCTCGGAATTTATTCATTGATATGTTCAGTGACCATCTAAAAGTGTCCAACATCCCTTGGTTTTTGGTTGATATAACTTTCAGCTCCTTTTCTACCACTTTATGTCTTTAGTTTAGCATGTATTTTATCTGAATCCCTCTTACAGTCTAGTGCCTGGTCATTAGTATATTACATTTACTAACCATCATTGGAGACTCATTTACACACATTACAACCCTGTCCGGAGATTTTTATAGGTGCGATGTTTTAGAGACCACTCTTTATTATGGAATATGACTGGGATGACTTCTTGGTGTGCCTAATCGTATGCCTAAAGAAGATTATTTTCTTACAATTAATTAGTGGCTGTCATAACAGAAATACAGTTATACATGTATTCTATTTAATTTTTAATAATAAGTGATTATAACTTGTCTTGAAACAATGTATTTCTGAGGTTGTCAAATTGGGTAAGCTAACATAGGTGACAACAATTTCCTAGAGCCTAGTGGATATCAGGATATGTGCTAGAATAGAGGCACCATATTACCCAAATAACTTGTATTTAAAGATGTCGATACGTGGTGACCCTTAAAGTTGAATAATATCGCATATTTCATATAATGATCTTCAATAAACTTGAAGCCTGTATCACGGTTCTTGACCTTTTCTTTACTTAGTCATGCATATTGAAGATGGGTACCATATAATATTGAAGTAGGTTCCAAGAACAACTATTTGTATAGTGGTGAAAAAGTTGAAATATTATTTATATAATCTGTTTGAGTGTTTGTATTAAATTTATTTCAGCCCAAGGTGATGATTCAAAGCCATCAAGTGAGGGACAGAGTAGAATAGGTACTAATACTGTAGGAGCTGGCAACGATACGTTTCTGGACACATCAGAACTTCCTGCAGATTATGAAGCCAGAAGCTTAAAAGAATTTGAGTATGATGATTTGGAAAAGGCTACTGAAAACTTTAGTCTAGATATGCTTTTGGGCAAGGGAGGTTTTGGAAAGGTGTACTTAGGGTACGTTGACCAGAATACGTTCGCCCCTTCGAAACATGGTGTTGGAGTTCCTGTTGCTGTTAAAAGGAACATTCAAGATAGTTTGCGAGGACGTTCTAAATGGCAGGCAAGTATTACCAAATGTGAATCAACTTATACCTATAATAAAATTTAAAAAAGATATAAAAAGACGTAGGACTTTAGATATTGCGTCAGTATTTTTTACTCATTTGTGCCTAACGTCATTAACTAAATGTCCTTGATATATATCTTAACAGAAAACTAGATAGAAAAGAACATAGCATTTAACTTGTGTGAAAAAAGACAAATGTAGCTATCAGATTTTATATAGCTCAAGTGTACTTAAATATATGTTTACTTATTTATTTATAAGTTAGTTTATGTATGCCATGGAGTTGTCTTTCTCATAAATTAGTGCGATATTTTTTGTATGAATTGTTTTGCTGAATTTAACTTTCAGGCAGAGGTGAGCTTCTTGGGACGGTTTGCTCATCCAAATATTGTTAATCTCTTGGGATACAGCAGCAATGGACGCGAACTCTTGCTTGTTTATGAGTACATGGCGAACAAAAGTTTTGATGGCTTTTTATTCACAAGTAAACTACGTTGGGATCTCTTTAAAACGATCAATCAATTTTTCTACTTCTTGACATCAGTGGGATAGCAATCAGTTATATATGTAATCTGAATAACTTTGCAGATGGACCTAATGCACCAAATACTGCTGAACCACTTTCATGGGGAACGAGACTTATCATAATGATGGGAGTTGCACGTGGACTGGTTTATTTGAATTCTTCAGAAAATCAAGTCATGCGTTGTGGCGTAAAAGCTGGTGATATATTATTGGATAAAGTACTTACTCTTAATTGTCTATGACCTGATGCTGGTGATTAAACCACTTTGATAATTCTGGTTTTGTGCCATCAAGTAAATAATATATTTTACTCTCCAGGACTTTACTGCAAAACTTTCAGACTTTCGGTTAGCGAAATCTAGCTTTAATATAGAGGAGTCATATATTTCCACAGTGGTTATAGGAAGTGGTTATGAAGACCCAGTGTATTCAGTAACAGGTACGTTCCCAAAAATAAATGGAGAGTAACATTACTATTGTTATAATTTTATTTTTTGTAATTGTGTAACAGAGCATCGTTATTGCAAGAAGCATAACAACAAATATTTCAGATAATAGATTTCAAATATCATCATACACATGACTATTTGTTGTTTCAAAATGTGTATTTTTACAGGAATACTGTTTTTTTCAATAGAATAATCAAGTGATGAGATACAAAAGTTAAGGCCTCTAATTGAGAACCTGATCTTTGTGCACACGACAATGGTTATTTCATTTTTTAAAAAAGAACCACGTTTTTAATGTAAACAACACACCTCCATGCTACAGGTCATTTGTGTGTGAAGAGTGATATCTACAGTTTTGGAGTAGTGTTGCTGGAAACTCTAACAGGCCTACGAGTGGTGGATAGATCTCGGCCCACTAAAGAGTATAATTTGGTTCACTGGGTTTGTCCATTTCTAAGAAGTAAAAGAAAGCTAAAGACAATAATGGATCCACGCCTTGGACAAAATTACCCCCTAGAAGGTGCTTTTAAATGTGGTGCACTCGCATTAAGATGTCTTGAAATCAAACCCGAAGATAGGCCTTCAAGTGAAGAAGTCTTGCAGAGTTTGGAAGAAATATATGCTGCTAAGAAATAATCTAAGGACAGTTCAAGCCACGCCAATACAAGATACTAGACAACACTTCAATATGCTTAAAATTTTTGATATACTTCTCATCTGTTGGGAGATATACTTCGGGGTCAGGTGTCTAATGGAGATATTTAAATGTGTGCACTTCTCATTTGTTGGTTATGGCTTCTTTGTTACTTTTGAAATAAATGTTTATGAGATATTACAACACAGACTACCAAATTGTTTGGTACATTGTGCTGGGGGTAGACCGAGACCCATACATAACAAAGGCTTATTTAGAGTAATGGTGGGTATGTCCAGGTCCAAAATATTGGGCCCGCTTGGAATTTCAATCCCAAGTCCCAACACATGCTAAACAAGTAGATGGCCCAAATATACAGAGAGGGCTCCATCATCTGTCCAAGAGCAGGCCCATTAATTATTTGCCAAGGATCATGTGGCCCATTACTTTTACATGTCTTTATTTATTTATGTTTAATGATGGCAATGCATTATTTGTTGGTTTCAAAACACTGACTCAGGATGAATATACAATCTAACTTTAGGTACTTGCTTGGGAGCTTATGTGGATAAAGACATGGTCTTGCGGATCCCACTGTTTTAACATTAAAGATAAGAAAATTTAGCAAGGAGATATATTAAAACATAGAGATCAGAACAACATTTTATTTTCTTGGTGAGGGTGAGGTGTCGATAGAGACACAAAGGATTTGTTTAACTCTATGTGATTTCATCATTGACTTACATACAGATTTAACAGAAATGTTGATTTGGTCAGAGTCATGCATGGCCGCATGGATGCATGTTCCAGGAAGAATAGTAGTAGAATTCTATCATTTTGTAAGTTAACTGTGCCATTCTTAATATAATACCAAAATCCAACTATATATGGTCATTCATTTCAATTTCTACTAAATCTACTTTATCAATAATCATGTTTGTTTCTACTGGTTATGGCAAAGAATTTGAATCCTCCACCTCTTCCTCAGTACAATGGTCACAACCATGCCGTCAATTCGAATTTCCTGAAATTCTTCTAGCAACAGAAAACTTTGATGAATCATTAGTAGTCGGGAGTGGAGGTTTTGGGAAAGTTTACAAAGGAACTATAGTAAATGGATCAAGTTTTGTTGTTGTTGCGATTAAACGATTGGATTCCATGTCCAATCAGGGGGCAGCAGAGTTCTGGGCGGAAGTAGAGATGCTTTCTAAGTTGCGTCATTGTCATCTAGTTTCTTTGGTCGGTTATTGTAAACATGAAAAAGAGATGATCCTTGTATACGAATATATGCCCCATGGAACACTTGAGGATCATCTCCACAAACTTGGTACCCCTCTTTCTTGGCTTCAGCGACTCAAGATCTGCATAGGTGCCAGTCGTGGATTACACTATCTTCACACTGGTACGGGGATTGAATTTGGTGTTATACATCGAGATGTCAAGAGCTCAAATATTTTGTTAAATGATAGTTGGGCAGCTAAAATTTCAGATTTCGGGTTGTCCAAGATAGGCCCAACAAATCAGCCATCGACTTATGTCAACACACTTGTTAAAGGCACTTTTGGATATCTCGATCCAAATTATTTTACAACCGGAAGGCTGACAAGGAAGTCTGATGTGTATGCTTTTGGGGTAGTCATGCTGGAAGTGTTGTGCCGGAAGCGTGCAGTGGACAGAAGTCTTGATGAGGAGCAATGGGGTTTAGCGACATGGGCCCAAGACTTTATAAAAGAAGGAAATTCAAAGCATATTATTGATCCCGATATAAGTGGTCAAATATCTGCAAGATGCATAAAGGAGTTTGTTCGACTTGTAGAAAGATGTTTGCACAACAATCCTAAGCAACGGCCTACCATGGCTGAGATTGTGGTCATTCTTGAATCTTTGTCAACTATACAACAGAAAACAAATACTTTACTGCAAGCTACGACAGTCAGAACAATATTCAGTAGAATGTTTAATATGTTTCTCTTCCCCTCCAACAAAGGGAACTCTGGTATATTAAGCTCCTATTGAATTATGTGTACATATTATTCTTTTACTAGGTGAATATAAGGTTAATATAGTACAGTAAAATTTTGAAATGGTCACTATATAATGTATTTTTATTGATATATTTCAGCTCATATTGATTCAAAGCTAGCAGGTAACATCAAAGGAAACAATACTAAAACTCTTATCACCAATGTAAAGGCTGACAACAATACAATTGTGGATGTAAGAGATGTTTGTGATGATTTAAGCATCAGAATTCCTGATCCAAGCTTTAGAGTGTTTAAGTTTGCTGATCTGGATTGTGCTACAAGAAACTTTAGTCAAGATTTGCACTTGGGTTTGGGACGTTTTGGAGAGATGTTTCTAGGTTGGGTCGACGAGAAGTCATTCGCCCCTTCAAGATGTGGTGATGGAATTGCTGTTGTTGTTAAAAGGCGCAGTTCATCAAGCTCTCAAGAGTATAATCAATTCCTGGTATCATTTTAACCATGTAAAGGATACATTATAGAATATTGATGCTTTTGTTTTTGTTTGTTTGTTTTTTTTTTTTTTTTTTTTTTTTTTTTTTTTTTTTTTTTTTTTTTTTTTTTTTGTATCTAATATAACATATGAAGTCTGTGCCTTCAGGCAGAAGTGAACTTGTTAGGACGCTTGACTCATCCAAATATTGTTAGTCTCCTAGGATACTGCGATCATGGAGATGAAAACTTTCTTGTTTACGAGTACATGGAGAGCCGAAGTTTGGATACCTTTTTATTCACAAGTAAAGTTATATAAAAATTTCCCAAAAAGACTATTGTATTTTATTTACTAAGAAGTTGAATTATTGCAGCAAAGAGGTAATTTGTGACACGAATAATTTGCAGATACACCTGAAATAGCCAAACCGCTTTCATGGGGAAAACGACTTAGAATAATGATAGGAGTAGCCCATGGACTCGCATATTTGCATTCGTCAAAATATCAAATTGTATGCCGTGGTGTTCACAGCTCTGATATATTGCTAGATCAAGCACGTACTCTTCAGCTTTATTCATAATATAACAGTGATCAAACCACTTCAATATTTAGCTTTTATGCGTATGAAATTAACCATTAATCTTTTATGCTGTCTTATTGCAGGATTTTAATGCAAAACTGCTAGATTTTGGGTTGGCGAAATCTGGCCTTGGATTTGGGAA
Organism: Artemisia argyi; assembly: GCA_030686995.1. Lineage (NCBI taxonomy): Eukaryota > Viridiplantae > Streptophyta > Magnoliopsida > Asterales > Asteraceae > Artemisia > Artemisia argyi. The sequence continues at coordinate 42,457,315 of CM060709.1, read as the reverse complement.
AACAATCTATAGTGCATCGATTAGTAGACACCACATCATAGACCCCGAGTATATGAGGACTGGTAGGTATACTATCTAATTTCTCTTTGAACCGCTAACAAACATCCAAATAAAGGTGCACTCATGTGAAGTCAATACATGTGTCTAGGTAATTAAAGCTGTTAAAAATGAATGCCTCTAGTTTAGAACCTGATCTGACAAAAAAATGGCTACTTCAGAGACCTAAAAGATCTTTTTTTTTTTTTTTTTTTTTTTTTGTGCTTATTTTAAACATTCATCAATTTTACAGGTCATTATAATGTGAAGAGTGACATCTTTGGTTTTGGGGTAGTGCTATTAGAAATTCTAACAGCCCTACCAGCAATAGGAGGCAATGGGCTTAATGAGGAGTATAGTTTAGTAGACTGGGTACGTCAAATCCTAGCAAATAGAAAAAATCTAAAGGAAATAATGGATCCGCGTCTTGAAGAGAATTACCCCCTAGATGGTGCTTTTGCATGCGGGGTCCTTGCATTAAGATGTGTTGCAAACGAACCAAAAGACAGGCCATCAATTGAGGAAGTTTTGCAGAGCTTGGAACAAATATAGTTCACGGGGCGGTTTGGTTCGGGTAGTTGAAAATTTGAACGAGTGGAAGGAGCCTGCAGTGTTTGCAATCTTCAGGATACAGAGATAGAGGAGTAAAGGAATTCACTTATCCCGGAATTCTATTTGCCAATACGAGTATATAAATTTGTTCACATTAGAAGGTTACATAAGATTCTAAAACAGTATTACTTTTCTTTAATATATGTAAAATGCATTTTCTTAAGTGATCTGTCTTTGTGTCGACCTGTCCTCTTAGAAGAAAACAAAAAGATGGGTGGACAAGCAATAGTGAATCTAGTTCTGAACTTCTGATAGACCCAATGACGTTATATAAAAAACCTGCAAAGTATGAAACGTTTGTTGCTCACCCATCCATGTGCAAGTGCAAGATTCAACTCAAGATTTTGAGCAACAATAGAATTGGTATCTTTTAGGACAAACGAAAGTCATCCAAGATTCAACTCAAGTATTAAAAAAAATTATACCTGCGTTTTTACGACTAACGGCTTGAGTGTATTGGATGATGGCCTTAAATTTTACTGGGGAACAGGGGTTACTCTGTTTTTTTTTTTTTTTTTTTTTTTTTTTTTTTTTTTTTTTTTTTTTCAATTTAGGCCTAACTGAAGTGATCATCTTTTCCAAGAGCTTAAGTTGAAAAAGAATATAACTAATTCCTGTCATGATGAGTAGTTAGAAATCAAAACAAAATAGCATATCCACGTCATACCTGAGATTCACCAGGTCACTATAGGCCTAGAAATAGTTTCAAATGGATAATGTATACTAGGATAATCATGGGCATCACAAGAGGCCTTATGCACAAGTTTACTGTTTTTTCTTGCAGAAAGTTCTTACACATCAAGAAACTAAGACTAAATACATGTTTCTTCAGTAAAAAGATCTACTTTTGTTTGACATTCAGGAATTAAACATTTTTGGTTTCTTCTAGATAACAATGATTTAAAACCTGATAAATTTCTTCCATTGGCGGGCGTTTTTCTTGACTTGGATGAAGACATTTTGAAACAAGTGAAGCCAACTTGTATGCTCCCTTTGGAAGGAAACTTTCATGTTGAAGCTGTGGGTCAATTATCTTTCTCAGGTCTTCTTCATCTGTTAGCAATGGAATAGCCCACTTCACTAAATTTTTCTTTCCCTCGGGTCTGTTATCATCGTACGCCTTCATCCCTGTTAGTAATTCCAGAAGTACCACTCCAAAAGCATATATCTCACTCTTCACACCAAAACCTGCAAAAGTGGTATTTCATTTAGTCTTCGGGGAGTAAATGAGTTCTGAAACAAGCGGATATCATTTCAAATCTATTGATAAGTAGTTATGTATCGTGTTATCAAATATTGATCATACGTATGTGATAAGGTGGTGCGACAATTCCATCAAATATAACATCTGCTTGGTAACGAAAACATTCAGGTGCAGCATATGGTGCATCTATCTGGAATGAGTATGAACCATAAGCCAAAAATGAATTTTCCACATCAAAATCCCAAAGCCGTGCATTATAATCCTGAAAGGTATAGGAAAAGAATTTAAAACAGATGTTACATTGAGATGCTATATATATGATTGAAGGCATGTGTAAGGAAACCTGATTTACCATGTCCACCAATATACAATTGGTCTTAAATAGGGTATAAGCTAGATGCCTCCTCCGATGCGCAAAATACAGGCCGTGAGCTACTCCTACTGCTATTTTAAGTCGTGCGAGCAAAGAAAGTGAAGTACCTGATGGCTCTGCATATACGGTCATCAACGACTCAAAGTAAGTGTATTTGTTAACGACTTTACTGGATGACTTATAAGCATGACAATAGATGTTGGTTCAATAAGAGTTTTAGAAACATCCAATTGGTGAGATGAAAATCTAAAGATCGAGTGTATTCTTCACAATATAACTAAAACGTATACTTACCTCCAAAAAGAAGTTTATCCAAACTTGGGTCCGGAATGTGCTTGTAAACACAAAATAATTCTTTCTCATTCAAGCAATATCCCAAGAGTTTAACAAGGTTCGGATGATTGTATTCTTTAGCGTTGAGATTCAGCTGCACAACAAGTGTTACTAAATTAATAACCTTACACTAATGGAAACATAGTTATAAGTATGAAAATCAAGAATAAGGCGTCCCACAAGGGTGGTCTATTTCAAAGTACCGCTGACATTTCAGTGAGCCTCGTTGTAACATACATCCTCAAACCAATACCACTTTCTGTTGGAGCATATGTCCTTTTATCAACCCATCCTTTGTAAATGGTTCCACCTGAATTTGTGGAATAATCCTTCTCGCTAAAATAGTTTGTTGCCCTTACCAATTCAGCAAATGTGAAAGTTCGCAAACCTTTGGTTTCCTTTCTTTCCACAGCCTGAGTGAGCCTCCAGTCAGCTATTCCTGTCCAAATATATCTTACCCTGCTAATGAATATCCCTTCATCAACACCAGCCTCAGCACTTTCTCTTTCTCGTAACAGAATTGAGTCAAGCCTGACCACAACCTCAGCCATTGTAGGACGTTGTTTTGGTTGCTCATGTAAGCAGTGGCATGCTATCCTTGTGAACTCCTTCAAGCATTTTTTTGAGATTTGTCCCACCAGTCTAGAGTCAATAATCTGATTGAGTTTTCCCTCTTTGATCTGATCTTGAGCCCAAGCCGCTAAACTGCATTGATCTTCATCAAGGGATGGGTCTACTGCCTGCTTCCCACACAACACCTCAAATAATACAACGCCAAAGGCATAAACATCAGATTTTCTTGTCAACTTTCCACTATGGAAATAATACGGATCCATATATCCAAAAGTGCCTTTGACTAGAGTGCTCACATAAGTTCGTGTCTGATTTATTGGGCCAACTTTTGCCAATCCGAAGTCCGAAATTTTAGCAGCAAAGTTAACATCCAACAAAATGTTGGAGGACTTCACATCCCGGTGTATCACTCCAGGCTGAGTTGACGTACCTGTGTGAAGGTAGTCTAAGCCCCGAGCAGCGCCTATACATATATTTAGCCGTTGTAACCAGGATAATTCAGTATCATCTTTGTGCAGATGATCTTCAAGCGTCCCATTTGGCATAAACTCATAAATTAGGCACATATCTTTTCCTTCATTACAATAACCAATTAATGATACAAGATTACCATGCCGCAGCTTAGAAAGGATCTTAACTTCGGCCTCGAATTCATGTGCTCCTTGGTTAGACATGGATTGCAACCTTTTCACTGCAACTTGGTTTACTGACCCGATCTTCCAGAGACATCTATACACCTTTCCAAATCCCCCACGGCCAATGACTAATGCATCATCAAAGTTGCGTGTTGCCAGCTGAATCTCGTCAAGTGTAAAACGTTGACATGTTTGCTCTGGCAGTATGAATGAGGAGCCAGTATCATTGAAATGCCCAGGTAACATCATTGGGCTGTATATTTAGTTGTAAAGACTGATTGTCACTAGAGGAACCTAATCGTCTCTATCAGGGTTGGCGTTTGAGGGCGTAATATATAATATGACAAAAATGAAGAGTAAGGTACCTTGGAGATCTAACAAATTTTCTTTTTGGTTAAGTTTCACCTTACCTTAACACATTTTCGGTAAAAAGAACCCGTGTGTAATTGTAAATGTGCACCAAGAATCGTGGTCGATAATAATACTCTCTAGTTTGGCGTTGGACGTCCTAGTTCAATATATTGCCTGATAGCTTGTGTTTTGGCTTTGAGTTTGGAAGAGATATCTTCAGTTCTTTACTGCAAAAAGAGCTTCAGACTTGCTGGTCAACGGATGCTTTTGGCTGAGTCTTGCATATTGTTGGTTGGACGTTGATTTTTTTGGTCTTTCACCTTAGTTTCCATTTTGGTGTCTTTGACTTTGTACTGTTTTCCAGGAATTAAAAAATAATAATAATAATAATAATAATAATAATAATAAAAATAAAAAAGTAAATAGAAAAATAAAATAAAAATCTTTGTGGACATAAAGTAGTCATGGGACCGAGTTTTCTTGTCCACGGGAATCAAACATTGTTTGGATTTAAAACTATCAACTTTGATTTGGCTGATTCTGTTTAATCATATTATTACTCATTGGATTTATTGAATCAGGATTTTTTTCAACTTTTTGGTGAGTTTTTAGTGAATTGTTCATTAATTTTAACGACACTCTGGATCGGTGACACTTTTTATTCTCTTGCGTAAAAGTGTCGGTAAGGTAAAAAAGTGTGGCTATCATGGCTCAAGAGAAAAAAATCGCAAACTTACCGAAAAAAATGTCACTTTAAACTCTATGTATAAAACCCAGTTGTGAACTATAGACTCCTGTCGCACTGGTGTTGATGTAAAATCCTTTAGCATATGCCTTAATGTGGTGCTAAATCTTATGGTAACTTAGAAAGGAGTCATTTGGTGCAATTTGTAGGTTGATGTAGATGTCAGCCTTGTAAGTCCCTATTCTGTTTTAGTAGTTAGTTTTGGCAATCAATGTATAAGATTTTGTACCTCTAGCTATCTCGACAATCTTTGTTGTTCTAAAGAAAATCAGTGTAATTTTGAATGTTTCAAAACAAAACAGTCACGTGACAAATTTGGTGCAACAGAGTTGAAGAAAACATTAGTTACCCAAAACCACCAAATGCTACATATAGATCACTTTGAATAATAAAACTTTCATAATACAGAACACTATGGGTGCACTCACATATCTTCGGTAAATATATACTGTGTAAATCTGAACAGTGATTGGTTTTTTCAACATCGGCGTACACTTGGAATATTTAAAGGTTGAAGGTAGTTCATAGTAATATATATCACCACTTGTAGTGATGTTTGCCACCATGACCAGCAAGATCATCTATACCTCTATCTGTTCCAGTACCCGGAGAACATCCCGAACTGTTGGCCTGGCCTTAGGATCATCTTCAACACACTGAAGAGACAATCTCATTACGTTGACCATCACATTGTGGTCTTCTGATTTCTCCTGCATAAGTTTCACGTCAAACGCTTCAGCAGACCACTTCTCTTTTGGTACTGACTTAACCCAAGTCGGCAAATCAACTGGATGTATACCTTTGTATGTAGACTGTCCTGTTAATAGCTCTAGCGTAATTATGCCCAGGCTATATACATCAACCTCTGAAGTAACATTCCTTGATCCTATAAACTCTGGTGCACAATTGTTTCTGAACCTTCTTGGTGCGGTTGACATAAGCTGTGAGAGGCCAACATTAGCAATCATGGGATTGTAGTTCTCGTCGAGTAATATCATGCTCGACTTGAGATCTCCATGAAATATCTTCTCTTGAGTGTGAAGGTAGAAAAGTCCGCTTGTGATGCCCGTAATTATGTTCATCCTCATTCTCCAATCGAAAGTAGGAATAGACCCACTTTGATCTTCTGAAGCTGCATAACGGAAGTATATAAGAAATTCGTTTATTGAAAGTATAAAGATTAATGTGGTATTTTCTTACATTGTAGTAGAGATGAAACGCTCCCGTTTGGTGTAAATCTGAAGACACACAGTGTCTCCCCACTTCCCCAGTAATAGGCCTTGAGATCTAAAACATTCGGGTGGCGAATCTTACCAAGCGCAGAAACAACATTGACAAACTTCTTTTGACTTAACTGAGTTAATATGCGTTTTACAATAACTTGAGAACCGTCTGCAAGATACGCTACATATGTTCTCCAGTAAGGATTCTCATTTAGAAACTTTGTAGATGCGGTAAGCAACTCTGTTAGAGTGAAATCAAATCCACCACTGAAATGAACCAAGTCTCCACCCGACTCATACCCTACATCAACTGTTGACCCAGCTGAGCCAACTCGTGTGCTGACTACGTTGTTGACATTCACACCCATGGGGTCACTTATCGCAAAACAAAGTGGCATTAAATTGTTAAGCCTCCACACTTTAGCAGTAAAAAATGACCATAACTTCTTGCTCACTTTTATGTTTGTAGCAGACTGATCCATCTTTTTCTGTAAAGATAGCACAAAATCAAGCTTTGTTACGACTTCAGCCATAGTAGGCCGTTGCTTTCGAAGACTATGCAAACAGCTTGCTGCAATACGTGCAAACTCTTTCAAACAATCGGTCGATATTTGCCCTCTCAAATTAGAATCAATAATTTGGGACAATTTTCCTTCTCTTATACAATCTTGAGCCCATGTTGCAAGACCCCATTGTTCTTCATCAAGGCTTGTGTCGACAGCTGGACGCCCACATAACACCTCAAACAATACAACACCAAAGGCATATACATCAAACTTTCTTGTTAGTTTGTTTGTGTAGAAATACCTTGGATCCATATACCCAAAGGTCCCTTTGACTCCGGTGGTGACAAATGTATTTGTCTGATTAGTCGGGCCTACTTTGGCCAACCCAAAGTCTGAGATCTTAGCAGCATAATTCTCATCTAACAAAATATTTGAACTCTTCACATCACGATGTATGACTCCCTGTTTAGTACCAGTACCTGTGTGAAGATAATCTAAACCACGAGCCGCCCCTATACATATATTCAACCGCTGCAACCATGACAAAGAAGTGCCAGCTTTATGAAGACAGCCTTCAAGCGTCCCCTGAGGCATATACTCGTACACAAGGACCATTTCTTTTTCATCGTTGCAATAGCCAATTAAAGATGCTAGATTACAGTGCCTTAACTTAGAAAGCATTTCAACTTCAGCCCAAAATTCAGTTGCTCCTTGACTTGAATTGGAACGCAGCCGTTTGATGGCAGTCACGACATCATTTGCTCCAATCTTGATGTTACCCTTATAAACATTTCCAAATCCACCACGACCAATGACCAACTCTTCATCGAAATCATTGGTAGCCGTCCGAATATCTGGTAGGGAAAACTGATGACATACTTGTCTTTGCAAAGATGGCTTATGGGTATCTTCCATAGCTTCAGGTTGAACAATATGTTGTCAAAAAAATCAAAGACTGTAACCACAAACATTTGGTCAACAAAATGGGCTTTGTAATAAAATCAGTTGCGTGATTTGACCTAATTTTGTCTTAATCTTAATTTATATAATACTTTATGGTCAGGTTACAAACTAATTAGCTGAACTGTAGGATGTTGATTTCTCTGTATTAGATAATCTATTAAAAGTATAGTCAAAAACAACCTTGGAGAACAAGGAATCATATTCAAAAGGAATGACCAAGACTTTGTGCATGGGGGTAGTTAACTAATCTATTTTCCTGATATATTGCGTTCATTTTATTAACATTGAACTCGAGCATGTATATAGATATATGATCATGATGTCACATAAAAATACAGTCAAAGAAAGAGCCTAGTCCAAAAAAAATTACGATCTTCTGTGGTCATTGGTGATTTAATGATGAAGGATTCACCCAAGAAAGCAGAAAATGAACGTTTTATTGAATGGTAAAAATAACTACATAAACTACATCAAATGACTTGTTAATCACTATTTAGCAAATGGATAATTGAAGAGTAATTAATTAAAGAGCCGCCACAAACTAAACATCTCCCAACAAGAATTAGCATTGTACAACATTGTCGCCTGCAAAAGTCAATGGAGGTTATTACAGTGTTTTATTCACATCTGAACAACGAATCTTTGTATTCGACCCTAGTACCATAATCTAACTAACTGGTTAAAAATTATGCTTGTGGGAGCCTTGTATGCACGTCATTGGTTGATTTAGCAACCCCTTTCAGTTTAAGAGTGTCATTTCAGCACGCTTTTGCCTTTAGGGTTTCTCTCACCAATTATTAGCTTGTGCTGTTGTGCAACACCGTTGCATTAAAAACGATCTTCTTTTATTGGCTGCCAATATCTACTGCCTAATGGCATTTATCTTGAGTAACACAAGATTTTGATGAGGCATGAACCTTGTTCTTACAACTTTAAAGAAACTACTTTTTCCCTCCCTACTGCTTAAGAAGTTAAAGGAACTCAACCAACAGATAAGAAACACATATAAACTGATTGGCGAAGACACATGGAAGACGATCCTTCAAATTCAATCCGCTTAAATTATTAAGTTCTATACTATACAATGTATGTTTTGAATTTAGATATTTACTTTTTGACAACTAGAGTTCGTGAGGGTGGTATGTGTTTTGATGCAAAGGTGCAATTGTATCAAAACACACCTTATTCAAAATGACTTGTATATAGGGGAGCTGCTTAAGTTTTCGAGTAAATTAACTCTTTATTTGGAAGCGTGTTGTGCTCAAATTTGTTTGGCATTGATTTACATTCACTAAGATGTCCTGTTTGTGATGGAGACCTTGAAACATCACAACATCTTTTTATCAAATGCCCTATTGCTTCTCATATTTGGAAATCGATATTTTCTTAGTGGGGACTCATTGACAACCCGAAAGACATTTGTGGTCTACTCGCTTACGCTGCTACAGCTGCTCTGGATGTCAAAGCGAAAATTTTGTTTTTGATGTGGTGGTTCTATCAAACCAAATGGATCATATGGAGATACCGAAATAGGATTTGCTTTAATGCTAAACCCCTCGCAAAGATGCTCATTGTGATGAAGCTAGTTAGAATCTTATCACACTCACGGATCACACACAAAAGGAAAAATAATCATGTCTTTATTGTATTGAATGGATTGTTAATCCATTTTTAGCTTGTATAACATTTTGTAATATCTTTCTCTAGTTTCTTGCTAGCTTTTAATGAAAAATCTCGGAAAAAGACATAAGGTATAGTGCAAACTTAACCTTGCAATGCAGGGATAGTTAAAGGAGAAATCGAATTCTCATATACTAGAGATGGTATGTTCAATGAAGCAGCACATTCTTTAAACAAGATATTTTCATCTGCAAATTTAAAACAAAAGTTAGTGTTTAATTATTAATATAAACAAAAATATGTTGATCAATAATAATGGCTTTAGCTTCTTGCCCATCTGGAAAAGGAGATGACAAAGTGTTGTTGACATTATGCATGTGATGTGGGGAAATATGCACATGATTAATGGCCCATTAATATATTATTTAAGGTATATGAAATAAAAAATGTATAACATTTGGTAATACAGGCACTAGTGTATGATTGCTTACAAATTATACCTGGCATTGTCAGTCATTGTATTATGGCCACCATCTGGACATCTGGTTCATTGGTCAATAACTCCTTATAGATAACTACCAATTCAACAAAAAAACTAACATTATAAAGAAGTTGTCCCTCTTACCACTATACAAGATTATGAATTCATTAACTGCCAATATATATGGTACAGCAAAAGTGCTAGAGGGCCCTTGAAAAGTAGCTAGGAAAATCTATACCCATGTTGATGAAAGAATAATTAAAACATCAAGAATATATTTCTTAATTACGATATGTATAAAACATGGACTAAGGTTCACCAGATATATTGGAAAAGAAATCAGAAAAAAGTTTAGGAATGGTTTAATGATTAATCTAGGACTCGAGATGAAGTATCTTGGGTCAGACAGCTGGGTACAACCGCAAAGTTTTCCCATGAACCTAGCCCTTCTCGAGATTTTCATCCAGGTTCGCAAATTGTTAGATTCAGGTCCAAAGGTGTATATATTTATGACCGTTTGAAGCTAGTCCAGTTTACCATGTGTTCTCGTACGTGTTCCTATGCTTTCAAGGATTGTGTCGGAACGCGGCTTCTTTGTGTTGAAGGTTGTTTCATTGCGTAATTCCCCAAGTACCCCAAGAGCCGCTTGGACAATCACATAATTAGTACACTTTAAAAATGGAATAATTAGTAGCCATTTCGACTTTATTAAAAGAGATATCATAACATGTTCTTAAACTGCTTAAAAGAGATTGATTAAAGAATCGTGTTTAAACTATGCTTAATCATGTGTAAGGTAGTAATAAACAATTTTCTTTGATTAATTATGTTTAGATATTTAATCGAACCTGTTGGATCGAGACGCAATATTTTAATGTGGTGCGATAGTCAACTAACTGTTAATTTCATGTTGTCGTCAGAAATATTATTTTAAAAATATGTGGACTGAAACATTGAAAAAAAAAATGAAAAATGATTGAGAGGCTAAAAAATGTGTCTAATTCTATGCCCAAATGAATGTAGCAATAAATTATTGATTTGTGAAAAAAGTGGGTCTTCCTGCTATAAGATGCTGACACACAAGTTTAGTCATATAATTAAGCATACCAATTAGGCATGTCAATCATAGCTAAATGGTAATACCCAATTTCTGATGAATTTATTTTTGGTTTTTTAAAAACAGTTAGTATAAGATTAAATATTGGTTATTAAGAGCTAAATTACTTAACTTTATTGTTATTTACGTTAATTTTATTGGGGTAAAAAAAAATCATTATGAAATAGAAAAACTTGAGAAAACGTCATCTGAACGAGACGCTAATTCCACAACACTTAATCAAAAGGTCCAAAACCTATACTTTATAAAACATTATCTTTCTTTTTCATAACTATAGTGATCTTTTTTAATTGGGTAAAGTGCAAAAATGGTCCTTAACGTTTCACAAAATTACAAAAACGGGACCGAGACAAAAAGTAGCGCAAAAAAGCCACCCACGTTCCAGATTTTCGCAAAATCGCCACTGAGAGCTCTTTTCCGTTAACTCCCGTTAGTTTTGCCGTCAGTCAAGGGTATAATCGCATGAAATGACAAATATACCCCTTTAACTTCAGATACAACCCTACCTCTTGCCGCCAAATCTTTACCAGTGCAATTTCCGCTTTAATTTCCCTCCTGTTTTGTGAGTACGTACGCGGCTTGAACACCCATTTTTCTTTTTATTTGTTAAAGGAGTATTTGTTGTTAATGTTATGGACTTACAATTGTAGGTGGTCAGATGGGAAATGTGAAAGTAGTAGAGGTAGATAATGAAACAGAGGAACAGAGTGGCGGGAGTGATTCAGAGGATTTGGACTATAATCGAAATGATGATGAAGTGTTTGATGACGATGATCAGGTAAATGAAGATGTTCCCGTAAGTAAGTCTGATTTGCTGTGCCATAAAGCTTGTGAAATTCAATCAGGTATACCTGTTTTTACCAAACATTATGCACTCATTAGAGAGTATGCCAAAGAGTTGGTTAATCAAAATCCAGGCACTACTGTTAGGATTGATGTACAGCTAGAACCAAATCCAGCTAGTTCAACAAGAACTTTTAAAAGGGTGTATGTGTGTTTGGGAGCTATGAAACAAGGTTTCAAAGCTTGTGGCAGAGAATTCTTAGGATTAGATGGATTCTCCATGTCAGGTCCTTTTCCAGGTCAATTACTAACAGCAGTTGGGATTGATGCAAACAATGGGATTTATCCAGTAGCATATGCTGTAGTTGATGCACTAAAGAAGGCAACTTGGTGTTGGTTTTTGAAACTACTAGGAGAGGATCTTGGGATAGAAACCAACTGCAAGTTCACTTTCATATCTGATAGGCAAAAGGTGCACATTTCTATTGTATAATTAATCATGTGTTTTATGCACAATGAGAACATGTAAAGTTTTAACACCATCCATAACCTTACCTGTTCACAGAGATTGATACAAGCTATTGCTAGTGTGTTTCCAAATGTTGCACACAGGTTTTGTGTTAAGCATATTCATGAGGAAATGAAGTCACATTTGAAAGGAGGTGTTTACAAGGACATGCTTTGGAAGGCTGCAAGAGCCACAACTGTTGTTGAATTCAACAAAGAGATGGATCATCTGAAGAATAACAATGCTGCAGCTTATGATTGGTTGCTGAAGATTCCAGCTGAACAATGGAGCCTATCACATTTTTCAAGTAATTCATTAAGTGGCAGTGGAAAAAAGCATACTGATAATGGATCATATATTAATACATAATGTGTGATTTGTTCAACAGGCAAAGCCCTATGTGGACTACTCTTAAACAACATATGTGAGGTGTTCTGTAGCCAGCTAAATGATGTGAGAGATAAATCCATCATCGTTTGTCTTGAATATATAAGGGAGTACTTGGTGAAGAGGATTGTGGTAGTTCAGCAAATAATAGAAAGGAGTGTTGGACAACTTACTCCTACTGTGCAAGCCATGGTTGATAGAAACAAAAAAGAAGCTACTGATTGTGTTGTTGAATGGATTGCAGCTTCGTTATATAAAGTATCTGTGCCTAACGAGGATCATTGTGTTGCTAACTTGGATAGGAAGGAGTGTGGTTGTAGGATGTGGGAGCTGACTGGAATACCATGTAAACATGTTGTGGCTGCAATAAACTATATGAATGAGGATGGAAAAGGAGTTACTGTGCCTGAAGAGTGGGTTCATGCTGCTTACAGCCTAGAAACATGGGCGCGTACGTACTCATTCAAGATCAATGGGTGTTCAAGCCGCAGATACTGGCCAAGAATTGAGTCTACAACAGTCATAGTACCACCCAATCACAGACCTCAGGTTGACAGGCCAACTAAAAAGATGAAGTCAAATGATGAGCATGCACTTCCAACTTCTTCATGTGTTACCCACTGATCTTTGAACAATATGTTAAACGTTATTGTCTGTTGGATTCTATATTTGTAATCTTTGTTTAACTTGATTGTCTTTAGAACAATATGTTTGAACCCATTGTAGTTGGACTTTCAAAAGTCAAACTTGCAAAAAATGTTTATGTTTCTGAATGTAATGGATTCTATATTCTATGTTTGTTTGCATTATGTTTCCACCCATTGCATTTAGACTTTCAAAAGTCAAACTGCAAATGTTGAATTGCATAAAGTCAACTTTGGTCCACACATGAAGACTACACAGTACTTGGCAATCTTTTATAAGCCCTTTTATAGGCAACTCCCTATTTCCTTAACCATGAACAACTCTGAATGTGATATTAATCTAAGGCTTGTCTGTAACTCGTATGTACTAACTGAAGTAATGCTTGGCCCTTACCACACCGAGATTCTTCAAGACTTGCAGCAGGATAATTTACTATACTAGTTGGTTGGATAATTTACTGCATTTTTGTGTGGTAGGTCAAGGAGTATTAACTTCTTACTAGTGCTATTCAATAAACCAAGTGAATTTCACCCGTTTGACTTTTACCTGTTTGACTATCTAATGCTTTCTGCATAAGCTGCATAGGAAGTACCCATATATTTCAAAAATGAAACAGAAACATAAAGAAATGAAAATCGAAACACAAACATATCAGTAACATAAACATAAAAACTTTCATTCATCATAGGAATTCACAACCATTACAAATTTCCAACAGATATCTAAATAAACACTTGTTTAGAAGTTTGAACCGCTGCCCTCCGCATTACCCCTTTTCTTCTTTTTCTTCAATTCTTTTTCTTCCTTGTCCTTCTTCTCCTTTAGGTACTTGAACACCTTTTCAAGATTGGAAATCTTCTGTTCCAACTCATCAAACTTGGGTAAAACGGTATCCACAGGCTCTTACTCTTGCTTCTCCTCCTCCTCCTCCTCATCACTCAAAAGCGCTTCATAGTAGCCATCTTGTTTCCTCAGATGGGTCAGAATCTTAGTTCTTAACTCCTTAGGTATCTTCCTATAAGAACCATACTCATCAATTGGTTCTCCGCCAAATGCATCAAGAAGTAAATCGTTTAGATAATAGGTTCTTAAAACCTTATCAAATTCCTCTTCCTCTGTACCAATGTAGATACTCTTCCCTTTTCCATTGTTTGCCATCGTCGGTTGTTTTGATCGTTGGGATTGTGTGTGTTATGGTTGAATAAGCGGGATAAACGTGGACTTTATAGCCCTATGCAATCGATTGGGTTGTCGAGTTGCACAAAAAAAGAGGGAAAGGTTAATCGTTTCGGATGCCAAGTGTGCCTCCAAAATTAAGTTTCGTAACTTTGCAAATTTGGTCATTCAAATAAAGTTGGGGTAGTCAAAGGCGGGAAGCGAGTGAAATGGCGATTATACCCTTGAATGACGGGAAAACTAACGGGAGTTAACGGAAAAGGGCTCTCAGTGGCGATTTTGCGAAAATCTGGAACGTGGGTGGCTTTTTTGCGCTACTTTTTGTCTCGGTCCCGTTTTTGCAAATTTGTGGAACGTTAAGGACCATTTTTGCACTTTACCCTTTTTAATTTGTTTCATGTATATGTGTCATTAGTAGGTACATATTTTTTAAGCTCTTCGTAATTTAATGTATATGTTACTAGTCATAATACCCGCGCACGCGCAGGTTTTTTAAAATTTTTTTAATCATATATTTTTATTTATTAAAAAACAAATAATTTAATCTTTGTTTTATTTTATTTATGATGTTTAATTATAGTTTTTTATTATTAAAGATAATTATTTAAAAATTTTAATCCTATTATTAATTACATCTTATCTATATTTTTTGTATTTATCTTCTATTTGTATTAATTGTATCTTATCTATATTTTTTGTATTTATCTTCTACTTATGTTATGGATAAATATAAAATGTTACCTAATAAGAAAATAATCTTTTATCTTTTTTTTTAAAATACAATTATACTATATACTAAAAAGGCAAGAGGATAACGGGGCTACAGTTCTCTCTACAGTGCTTTCTACAGTGCTCTTACGGTTTGCTACAGTGTCTTACCCCGTTTCCCATTCCGTTATTTTCCCAATATCTCTCCCCAGTTCCAGAGCCTTTTTCACACTTACCATTCTCTTCTCCTCTGATCCATCAAACACACAAACCTAATAATCAAAGTCCCAAACACCCGTGAATCATCAACAACATCAGTTCATCATCGTACATGTTTTCAATACCTATACTCACATATTAGGTGTACCTGAAATACATAATCCACCGCACCCACTTATCCTGATTCACAATAATATCTCAGCTATTCACAAATGAAGAAGTGAAGATTTGGCTAATAATTGTTTTATTCTTATCAGGTAATAAAACACCCCTTTTTAATTATTGTTTGATTCGTGTTTGATTTTACTGCTTTTTGTTTTTTTTTTTAAATTTATTCTAAATTGTGATTTGTGATGTGGGTTTTTGCTTTTGTTAGTTTGTATTTGTGTATGAAAAGAGCAAATGGGTTTTGGATCAGTTGGAGAATAATGGGTTGTATAAAGATGTGTAATTCACAACTATAAAAAATCTTCTTTCAAAGACAGTAGCAATGGCAAGTAATAACTTTTCTTTTGATCATTATTGTTTGTATATTGCTAGAATATAAAATAACAGCAGTAAAGTGGTGTTTTTTTGTTGTAGTTGGAGCTGCTGAATCTTGATTTCATTTGCAGGCGGTATCGTGTGGAGCATAGAAAACTACTTATACCTTTTTACGGCCAACGTGTCGTCCTTATGAACTAGAAAAGATGTATGACTAGGTACGTATGCAACGTTCCAATTCATTTGTCTTGCTAATGTATGTCTTATAAACTATACTAAAACTCAAATGCAACTATAATGGTACATATCTTGCGTTATTCTTGACATTACTTATATTTTCATGTTGTTAGTTATATATTTCAATTGCTAAAGTTTTTCAAAAAAATAGTTCACTCCATGTATTATGCTATATTTTTCATTAGTATCAACAATCCTATGACAATTCAGCCCGTTGTCACCACCAGTGGCGAAGCTTGGAATTTTTAAGTGGGGGGTCGGGATCTAAATTTTTTTTTCCTAAGGCTATATTTTAGGTATACCGAAATTTTTGGGGGGTCGAAACCGAATATACCGAAATTTTTCTACACGAAAACTATATACCCCTACATCGCAAAAAAAATTTCGGGGGGTCGGGCGCCCCCCCCCCCCCCCCCCCCTAGAAGCTGCGCCCCTGGTCACCACAGACTTAGGTGTATTCTATCGTGAAAGTGCAGCCAGGGTGTACTCCTCATTACCTTATTCCATGCCACAAGTCACTCTCTCTCAACACATGTTATTTACAAACGCTGGTATGTCAAGTTGATTATTATCACTTCTTATTAACATTTTATTTTTATTCATTCAGGTTATTGTAAAAATACCATACGCATCTGGTCACTATTTGACATTCAAATTTCATGCTATACATTGACACTTAAACATGATACAGGTAAATTTTTTACCTTTAAAACATATTAAGAAAGACCAAACACTATTTCCTGGAATGCTTATTTTAAGCAAGTGAGTATTTATTTATAACGAGACTCATCAAAATAAAAGTGGATCTTACAAGTTTTAGAATTGTAGGGGTAGCATAAGAAGAGTTATTTCATTGTATACATATCCTCCGTAAATTTTGCATTTTAGCATTCAACATATAAACTATTTATGCAGGCCCTTTTGATGGTGAAGCACAAAGGAAACTCAAAGCTGCAAATTGACGATGTTATGAGGTGTTTGCACATTTTATAGATGACTATGTCATGATTGGTCCCGAGACTGGACTGATGTATAGTTGAAAGTGGTAAGTGCAATACTTCTTTAAATATATGTCTTTTTTTTTATATACCTATGGTAAGTTGGGTTGGGGAGTTAGCTAAACATTTGAGTTGTTACAAAATCATTAACTTTGTTGTACTATAGTGTTTGTTGCGTATATCATTTGAGGACTGATAATGCATGAATTAGTTAAGTTATAAATTACCTTGGTATCATTGGTGTTGATTGTAAAGCCAAGTGGGTAGAAGCGGTTTAGATGTTGGTGGAAGTTTAGAAAAGCTATCACAAATGTATCTACGAACTGTGGCGTTGTATAAGCTATCACGAAGAATTTTAGGGAATAATATTAATTGTAGATTGATGGGTGTTTAGTTGTTAACAGATTGGAACGGGAATTAGCTGGTAGGAATCTGTCACTTAACTGATTTGTAGTTGCATTAATTTTTGGAGAATCTGTCACTTAACATATAGAAAATATATGCTACTAATATGTGTATGCAGTGTGCAAAGTATACGTTGTTCAGGTGTATGTACTTGGTTTCATTAGAATGCCATAATAATAAAATATCACCAATACATTTTCTACGTTGTGAATATCAGGTATTTTAGTTGTGAAGATCATAGAAGAAAAACATTTTAGAGCCCAATGCAACGTAAGCTTTTATAATCAATTTTTTCTCATTCATAGTTTACTTTTGGTCTTTTACTATTTTTGTCTACCTTTTAACTTGCTGATGTGGGTTGATGACCCGACTTGCTGTTACGGCTTGCCACTTGCTGCTGATGTTGTTGTTGGTTCGGCTTGCTACCGATTTGGTTTGCTGATAATGCGGCTCTGCTGATGTGTCTCTACCATAGGAATGGAATAGATATATGAATTTGAAATGATATGTTGGTTTAGAGACCTAAACTCTAGAGATTTTGAATCAACAACATATTTCAACTCAAGAATAAAAATAATGAAAATCCTAACGAAACAGATTGCATATCATAGCCCTTCAAATCTAATGAAATTTTGGTTCTTCATAAAGTTTATTCTGTATTTCTATGTAGGAAAAAAACATGTGCTTTAATTTTTATATGATTATCATATTCAAGGACCAATCTAAATAAGTTTTAAGATTGACATGTTTTGCATTTGAAATATCATAGTATATTTCAAGAAGTGGATCGTACTTTGGAGACATTTGAGCGGATGCTTTGGTCACATATTTCTAACTTCTTTGAAATCGCTAAAGAAAGGTATTCTCATTAATACTTATATCAATCATTATGTAGGTATCTTTTGCTTCTACCATGTTGTCTTTATAGCTAAATTTTGAAAACAGATCTTTGACATGTTTGAAAATGGGTGTTTGACATCTTTAGTCTTCCCGAAGTTCAAAAAACTATAAAACAACCATCGTCTTTTAGAGTCAGACAATATAATGGCCTACCAATTTCATACGTCCAGAAGGTCGATGGCCTTCTAAAGCTTTTGCACAATACGAACTGTTTATTTTGTTTTAATAGCTATGTTGATGATGGAATTAATAATCTGATATTAAAAGTTTGAATACCAGTTAAAGAAATAACTTAGCCGTAGTTGGCCATTAATGTAAATTTTAATTTCACAATCAATAAATGTTCCTGAATATAATTTTACATTATATTTATGGTTATAAATTATGTGGAACAAAGTTAGACAATATAAGTAAACGGGTCAACATGTCGCCCCTGTACTCATAACAAAGTTTTCTATCTATTTGACCAGTTTTAATTTTAGTTGTCTTTTAGATACCTATTTGACCTGTTTTAGATAGTACCGAAGATACAATATGAATGATTATCAATCGAATATTTTGGGAAAGCGATTGAGGTGGATTTTAAGAAAAGCTCAATATCTTATTTACCGACCCGGTTGACCTTTTTTAGATACAAATAGTAACACTTTGGCCCACTTTTGATCAAGAACATAAGTTGGTTAACCGCTTGACAATTTAGTCCAAACCTGTATCAACAATTCAATAACATAGCAATCATATAAAATGGATCAGCAATTTAGTAACACTGCGAGTGTGTTTGCATTTTTTTTAACACAATGATTGGCACACCTATGATGTTTACAAAATCAAGAATTTATTAGTCATGGGTTTCACTTATTGTTATTATGATGTTTTGATGTATCGTAAATGTTTAGTTTTAAGAGGCTACTAATTCATGATGTCCCCAGGTATATAAGTTTGTGCTTCAGGAGGATCATTAAGCAACTACTGCCATGTATCATTGAAGCTAAATTTACCGGAACAAGAACTGCCCAAAAAGTTTATATACTGTTGTTACGGTTCAGTGTTGTATTTGATGTTGAGCTTCAAGGTGAATAACATTTTTTGTCTCCTTTATTATGTTGCTTTCAAAATATGGCTTCATTAACTATTGGAGTATTCATATGTTGTCTTTGTTTTTTAAAACAATTCCATATAGGTGTCGCTTCTTCTTGCAATTGAAGGCGAAACCTTACTCAACATATTGTATTGATGTCACAAATCGTCGACAATGTTTTACAGAATCAACCTTCAACAAACAACTACACACATCATGGATAAATGGAGTTTCTTTTCTTAGGTATACCTTTGGGGCCGTATCGCAAGGTGTCAATTGAAGTCACGAAACGTGGCTGTCCTTAATGTGGCTTACAATTTATGGTATTGTTATGGTTTTGAATAAAAAAACTCATTGCAAGAAACAGTATGACCTATTAAATTTAATTTATAAATTTGTTTAAGAATCAACGAAGTGCATGACTACTCCAAGAGTTAGATGACCAATAAGACATATGTGCAGCGAATATGTTATAGCACATTTCATACAAACGGGCTTCACAAGGCAATCCCGCGGCAACGCGCGGGTTACCAAGCTCGTTATTACTAAATAAGGTATGAATTGATTTTTTTGAAATGAAAAATTCCCAATAGGGGTTTTGTTTTATTATATAAAAGATTGTGAATCATTTAAAAAGTTGTAAAAAGTTTATACATATTTAACAAAGGTTTATAAATTGATAATTATGCAAGGTTAAACCTATATAAAGTATTACCTTTAATGTTACATTGTTGCATAATAATTAATATCATCTCTAGCTCGCTTTCAATGAAAATTAAGGGTAAATTGCAAAAATGGTCCTTAACGTTCCACGAAATTGCAAAAACAGGACCGAGACAAAAAGTAGCGCAAAAAAGACACCAACGTTCCACATTTTTGCAAAATCGCCACTGAGAGGCCTTTTCCGTTAGTTTCATCGTTAAGTGCCATGTCACCGAGGGTATTATCGTCATTTCACTGCTTTAAGGTACACGTGGCATATTACTTTTGATTCAAGGACTAAATTTGCAAAGCTATTTTTATCTTTTATTTCACATTTACCACCACCACCACTCTCTACCACCACACAACCAACACCACCACCCTTTACCCTTCATCTTCATCTTCTCAGGTGACCAAACCCAGATTCCGGTGACCAAACCCAGATTCCGATCACTTTTTCCGTAAAGGTGGGTCACTTTTTCCGGCCATACTCATGCCCATAGTGATCATCAGTCCAATGTTTATACACGAAAAAGTGATTCCGATCACTTTTTCCGTGGGACATCGTTAAGTTCCATGTCATAATAACAAGAAGATAACTATAATTTCAAACAGTTGAAATAGGATAACTTAACTTATTTCAAACAGTGCCATGTCATAATAACAAGAAGTATGTGAAATTATAGTGTTCCTTTTCCGATCACTTTTTCAAACAGTGCCCATAGTGTTCTTGATTACTGTGGGACCTAACTTAACTTATTTCCTCAACCAGTTGAAATAGGATAAAAAGCATACATAAAGAAGAACAAAATGATGTTTGAAATTATAGTAGTATAAGTACGTATTAGTGTTGCATTAAAAGCACAAAAAAAGACTAGAAAACATTCATTAAAAGCACAAGAAGATAACTAAAGAAAAGAAGTTGACTTTTTATACTAGGCTTCTTTGGTTTAGAAAGTATTATGTCAATTGTCATTTACTGTTTTAGGAGGTGCTATGTGTTATCGGTTTGACCATTAAAGATTACTGATAACCTGAATCGACCCATTTGCAAGTAAATGGATTGAAATTGCCACCCACCTCTATGCTTTTCCATTTGAACTTGATGTTTGGGCCTCAGGGGAAAGAGGAAAGTTTTTAAGTTGATCAAGTTGGCGGAGTATACATTTCTCTTAAGACTTGCAAAGTTCTGTAAAACTTTCCTTTCAGCATTAGTTTTTTTGTTTGTATGTTTGATGCAAGCAAACAAAGCTACTACTGGCTTGCCAGCAGTAAATAAGTGCCATGATTTTGGTAAACATGTTTCCTTAGTTTAAGCCTTTGTTTGTTTGGAACCTTGTTAAACTGCAGTAGCGTAGAGCTACACCAAGATTTCATCAGGAGTGGACATTTCTTAATAATGTTTATTGCAAAATTCTGATAACTGCTGAACTTATTTTTCTCCAAAAAGGTGTAACTGCTGAACTTATCTTTAATATATCATGTATCTTGTGGTCATTGTGTGTGGAAGCTTAAGCAGGCATCGCAGGTGTTGATAGAATGTCGTAATCTGCTTTGATCAATAGAACAATTTCATTTACGAAACAAAGTCATTATTTTCTGTATTGTGATGCAAAGAACTTGCAATGTGCATTTTGCAATTTGATCGGAATCACTTTTTCGTGTATAAACATTGGACTGATGATCACTATGGGCATGAGTATGGCCAGAAAAAGTGACCCACCTTTACGGAAAAAGTTATCGGAATCTGGGTTTGGTCACCGGAGAAGATGAAGATGAAGGGTAAAGGGTGGTGGTGTTGGTTGTGTGGTGGTAGAGAGTGGTGGTGGTGGTAAATGTGAAATAAAAGATAAAAATAGCTTTGCAAATTTAGTCCCTGAATCAATAGTAATATGCCACGTGGACCTTAAAGCAGTGAAATGACGATAATACCCTCGGTGACATGGCACTTAACGATGAAACTAACGGAAAAAGCCTCTCAGTGGCGATTTTGCAAAAATGTGGAACGTTGGTGTCTTTTTTGCGCTACTTTTTGTCTCGGTCCCGTTTTTGCAATTTCGTGAAACGTTAAGGACCATTTTTGCAATTTACCCGAAAATTAACTTATCGCTATTCAGTTTATTCAAACAGAAACTCCTATCGAATTAACGACTGTAACAAAAAATTTACACTTCAACTCACTTGATACAATTAGAAAGCAAGTTTCACTTGAACAAATCCGATTGGCAGTATTCTGAATTTTCAATAATTAACAGCAAAGCTAGAAATAAATTTGAGCAACATTAAAGGTAGTCAGCACCAGTTGGTGGTCCATGGAACCGACTGCCTGCTTTTGTGAAAGTTAAATGGTGCTTCATGGACACAAAATATCACTCACACGTCTCTACCTTCCTTCTCATCCATGCATGCAAACTATGGATTTATGTGGTCCACGTATTTTGTCTGCCTCAAAAATAGTTTTCCTTCATGTACCACAAAAATTTACTTCAAAATGTGATAACTCTGTAGTTTCTACTTTCTAGATATAGTAGGTCTGATCGTACTTGTGCAATACTTTGTTGCTGATCATGTATCTGTTAAAAACAGTAAGGTTTTCCTAATGACGGTATTATTAGGCTAGAAGGTGTGGGTCACGGGAGATTGCACGGGATCTCCTTTTCTATCTTTTCCTTTCGGGAATACCACCCCCTTCAAACGGCAAAACCCAAAAAAATTTCCCTGGACTAAAGTCCCGAGACAATAAAGAGATAAGCTACCAAAACTTTTTGTGGAAAGAGAATATAGTTTACTATTAGTTTTTTGGGTGGTTGTGTGGGTAATGGAAGTATTTTTAAATACTCCGTAATAAAAAGTAAAATAATATTTAAAAGAATAGAGAGACGGTGTTGCAGTGGTTGAGGGAAAGTTGAAGGAAATAATAAACGGGGTATTTTTTGATGACGTGGAGCTGATGTGGTGAAGGAAAGTGATCAACCACACCCTCCACACTTTAGGAGTTGTGGTTAAAAGGTCATTTTTTTCTATTACAGTTTGCAAGAAACTGAATTACCCAATTTCAGTCAACTGGTCGGATACAGCGGTTTTTTAGAGATTGTCCAACTATTTTGAAATTATATCATCAAATCACTATCATTCGTAACGATAATGTAACTAAAACTATGTATACTTTTAATTACGGCCTTACAAGGTGTCAACTTATAATTGAGTTAAAAATATTTGAAATCTATTTTCAGTTCCGATCACACATGATTTTTATTATAAAAATGTTATTGATCACACATGATTTTTACTTGCAGTTGAAAATTTATATTCTAGAAATATCTATAAAGTTATTGAGATCACGTATGTTTGATGTACGAAAGCAAACAGTCAGTTCTCAAGTAAAAACAAGAATCACAAAACATGCCTCTTTATGGACCAACTGGTCATGTTTTTTAATGGCACCCTCCATTACTTCCTTTAGAAGTAATTAACTTTTTTACAAGTATAGAAGAGACAGTATTAAACGAATTTTTCTTTATGAGTTGAGTAAACGTGTTTTACATGTGTAAGACATGTACCACTTTAACTTGTATTGCAAGTGAAACGAATTGAAGATGTTTAATTTATTTCATGCGATCGATATCAAAAAGAATGTTTGATCGCGTCCACAATTTTATAACATTAGGTCACATAAAACGTATACATAAAAGGAATAGAAAAAAGAAGACAAAATTAGTGATAAACTGTTGAATTATATGCATAACTTCTTTTTACCTTTTTCGTTGACAAAACACTTACAACAATCTTTTAACTACAGAATAGTAGCACGTATTCGGCGAGCAATTTTTTGTTATTATTATATGTTTTTCATGATAATGACTTTACGGATGGTGGGAGAAAAGCTTTCACCACACCCTCCACACTAATTGTATTTAACGTAAAAAGTTTGAAATGTACAAGTAGGTAATGTTAGAATGTGAATTATGATTACTGAAAAAGAATAAAGTATTCATACTATTATAAATTATGTATGGGCTTATGGGTTATGTCTATTCATCTTATTCTTTATGAACAAGTTAGGGTTTAAATGTTTAGCCTTATATATACATCCTGCTTGTAACCTCATGGGATTCATTCATTAGTCAATAACAATTATCTTTTCTCCTACATCTCATACTTTCACAATACGTTATCAGCACGAACTTTGCTATAAGCAAAAAGAGGTAAATATTAAACCTTGAGTATATAGTACCACGAATGTTAACTCGTTTAAAATTAATATGGTATTATAATTTTTTTTTTCTTGAAAATACAAAACAAAGGCATGAATACATTGTATGTAGTAAAGTTTTTTTTTTTTAGAAATCAAACTTATTGTGACACGTATCTATTGTCATCAGTTAGTATGGAAACTAAATACATAATATTAATGTGTATGGTTTAGAATTAATGCTCAGCGGCGTAAAAATAAATGTTTGATCAATACATAATTAATTAATATATTGTTACCATAGTTCTAAATATTTTATTAGAGTTAACTACATTTTTGGTCCTCGTGGTTTACTGGGTATAACAGTTTTGGTCCAAAATTTTGAAATGTAACGGATCTTGTCCAATATCCGCTGACCCGTAACACTTTTGGTCCATTTTCACTAACATCGTTACTTTGACTTTGTTTGACCGTTAAATAAGAGGGTATCATTGTCCTTTCACATTATAACACAATAAAAACACATTTTACTTAATACTATCATAATATCCCATTCATCTTCTTTTTCTTTCTACCCAAACTCATCACATCTTCTTCTTTTTACTTAACACCGATCTGAGGTTCAGGAGTATGATCGCCGCCACCACCATCACCATCACATGCCTAGATCTGTGACATCACTTCCATCACGTCCCCATATCTGCGGCACCATTGTAACACCCCCAATTCATGGATGCAGCGGAATTCGAACTGGGTGTTACTTGACGGCACAATAGTCACAATAATAGAAAACGAACTCCAATTGAGTCGTTTTAAAAGATTTATCATTCAAATTATATAAATATCAGAGATTACAAAATGAGGTCCCAGATGGTTCCATGTTTACAATTTACATTAAATGAGTTTTGAATGATAATAAAATTTATAGCCCTCTTGAGTATCCGTGCCCTTCCGTACCATCCTTAATCGTCATGAACCTGAAATACATGCTTGAGAGGTCAACACAAAGGTTGAGTGGAATTCGTAGAGTTTAGTTAAATCGTTTGAACACAATATGTCGTAGTGTGAGCTATAGACTCATACCAATGTTTAGAATACAAAATCGTTATTTATTTCACTAAGCTCATGCAACCAAAACATTAACATCGAACCAACAAAATTGGCATTATAGAAGCCCTATCAAGGTACTTTTGCCATTATACCGCTAAATCTCAAATATAGTGCATTTGTGTGAACTCATCGTTGTTCAACACAAATGGGATCCGTCAATCCCAATAGATCTATTCACAATATTCGCGCTCACTAAAGGTAGTGACTAATGGTTCATGATATAGGGACTTCGAACATGGCAATCGTTACTTAGTGATAATAAAACATCGTCGTGAAGCATACATTAGAAAGCATTGTGTTCGAGTAGAAAAATAATAGCATGTATTCCCCCCATGGGTTTGTAAAATAGTTAAACAATAGAAATTGGGGCTACGAACTCACCTTAAGTAAGATAGCAAGTAATGAATGTAACGGTTGAATCGTGAAGGTTTCTACGAGCAACCTATAATCGAATGTTACGACTTAGGATCGGAATAAAGAATATGAATAAGTGCCTATATATATATCTTGCATCTAAGTCCATGATGTGGTATGATGTATAATGTAAGTCTTTGAAAGAAAAGATTCATGAACATGTATGTTTTGTATATCGTTTACTACCGTTCGGGCCGACATAATTCAGAAGTCATGTTAGTAAGCGTTCGAGGAGCCAGGACACTTTAATTCGTAAATCCACAACTCAACTCGACGGCTTACATAATGAACTCCTCACATGAGGCTCCCTACTATTGTAGTAGTTGATGAAATATATAGATATAAGTTTTGATCCGAAAAGTTACATGTCCGATATTTGAATAAACTTAGGAAAGTTTATTAGTACATGAAGATTGTTATTAGGGGTAGTTTCATAAGTCTTGTATGACCATTTTCTCTTTGTAATATCTCATGGTTCCTTTTTAAGTGAAGTAGATCCAAATTGCTTATTCAATATATCGCCAATTCCTTGTTTCATGTTTACGCCTATGTAAGTTTACTTGGTCATTTCGTCATGGCCTAGCCATGACCTTTGGTCCTTGTTCCAAGGTCATGAGACATAACCTTGGCTCTAGCCATGGTTGTGGTCTTGATTATAGGTCATAAGACCTCTTGTTCCATTTAAAGTATAACCATAATCTAGTGACTTTGGTCTAAAAATGGGCTGTTTAGAATTTGAAGAATTTTATCACTCGGAAAGCGTTTTCAGGGCTCGAGCTTCTTTGTTCCTGAACGAAAACGTTGTTCCGGACAACTTTCGTGTTTTAACTTTTTGATGAATCGGACCAGAAGTGGGACTTTCAAAACCCAAATTTGATCAGAATGGTATTTGGCAGTTTGCCGCAAAGTTTTGGTAACTTCAAATGGGCGTAACTTTTGACTCGTATACTCGTTTTAGGTGGTTCAAATTGCTATGGTTTCCTTGTTAAGTCCTCTACTGTAATATGTAATGATCCAACATCATATTTTTACCATTTTGATCAGGTCATACCAAGAAAGTCACTAGTTTACTTGTTTTAGTAACTTGTTTTAACAATCAATAACAATAACTTGTTTTGGTCACTTTTATACATTATGGACATGAATACAAGACATAATATAGCACAAATAATATGTAAATAACATGAATATGATTATTTAACAAGAAGCAAGCTAGGGTTTGGCTTACAACTTTTGGCTTTCAAACAAGAAA
The DNA here is from genome assembly GCA_030686995.1 of Artemisia argyi. NCBI lineage: Eukaryota > Viridiplantae > Streptophyta > Magnoliopsida > Asterales > Asteraceae > Artemisia > Artemisia argyi. Next base: position 42,430,346 of record CM060709.1, on the reverse strand, counting down.
GGAAGTTAACATGTAAGGATAGGACTTTGATAGACTTGCTTCAACCCACTTCACTTCATGCAATCTTTCTACTCTTGTAATCTTGAAAGATGGATGATGAAGGTTGAGGTGACTTGAGTGGATTCAAACTCAAGAGAAATCACCAAGTATATGAGGTTATGGAAGTGTTTTGATTATCTAAAAGAAACTAGGGTTTCAACCTTGAACTTGCACTTGAATCTTGCATGAAACTTGGAAGAGAATGAGCTAAGGATGAGAGGATGGGGAGGGTGAGGTGTGGCGTTTAAATGAGGGGAGGAGGGGAGTATTTATAGTGAGTTGAGGAGGTTAGGAAACAACTAGGAAAGTTACATAACTTGGTGACAAAGTTGTAATTAAATCTTGATCTAATGGCTAAAGTCATGAGATCATGCCACAAGTGTGAATGCCCCCCCCCCCTAGTGGCGGTTTCAAGAACTTGGAGAACAAGGTGTGGACTTTTGATGGTATTATCCTAAGTATGTAGCTAGTTTTGACTCCGTAAATCGCTAACCGTAAATGATTAAGCCTCAAAACGTAAAACCGGGTGTCGTAAAATTATGGAATTTGAAAGTATTGTTAAACATGTCCATATGTTCCATAATAAAATATAAAATGAGTGGTAGGTTCCATTTGGGTGGTAAAACCCTGCTAAAAACTGGAAACACGGGTCTAAAACGCGTAATTCGCGTAAAACGCTGAACTGGAAAACGTAAAATTCCAAAACTTTTGGAATTGTCATAAAATGATAGAAAATCATATTTCTATTGTTTATGACGTTTTATGGATATATCGGGATGCTGGAAGGACGTTTAAACCTAAAAGTAAATCTCGGACACGGCTTTGTGATTTTTGCAGAAATGATCCGACGAGCGTCAAACTCTTGGATTATCGTTAAAATAGTTTAACTTACGAGAATATGAAATAAAAATTTCTGAGATGAATAGTGAAAAGTGAATAGTAAAATTTTCAGGAATAAAAGTTAACCTGAAATTGCGAATTGTTACAACCATCACATCCACCATAGCCATTCGGTTTTGCTATAGGTCTGAGGTTAACTGAAGTGAATATGAGGTTCGCTATAGGTTATATTTGATGGGTATCTGAGTCAGTGGGTATGTGGAGTTATTTTAGGGGTTGTGGGTGGGGAAGAAGGAGAGTGTGGTAACGGTTTCGTGGTGGTGGTAATGGTTTCGTGGTGGTGGCAGTAGGGAGAGGGGTTGGTGGCGGCGGTGAGGCTTTCGTGGTGGTGACAGTAAGGAAGGGAATTGGTGGTGGGTTTTGATGATGAAGGTGGGTGTTTGAACCATTGAAAAAAGATGTATTAGAACAATTTGTTCTCTCGATGTTGATACGATTCAAGACCAGTTCTGAAAGTGAAAATGGTGTGGGGATTTGAAGAAAATGCTTCATTTTGTTGTTGAATATGGTGTGGGGATTTGAAGAAAATGCTTCATTTTGTTGTTGAAGTGTTTGTGTTCAATTTGGGTTAAAGAAGAAGAAAGAAATTAGATAAAATTTGGTCAAACTATAGTCAACTTTGCGCCTGAAACTTTAGATCCATCTATGTTAATTTCCGTTAATGAGATTGCTAGAAAGATGACAGATTTAGCAAAGAAAGTGACAGATTCTCTTATGTTGGTGGATGCAGTTTTTGTGTGGGGATTTGATGGGTATGATGAATATGGTGTGGGGATTTGAAGAAAATGCTTCTTCTTAATGGGTTTTGGATCTTGAGTTTTTATATAGTGTTTTGTGGTTTGGATTTGTGTAAAGAAAAGAAAAAAAAAAATGAAAAGTAATGAATTTTGTTGTATGTGTTTGTGTTTTTGATACTGGAAAAGTAGAGTAAAAGGGAGGGAATATTAGTCATTTCACATAACAAGACGAGGGTATTTTAGCCATTTTACATATTTTAACTGATCAAACTAACAGTCAACAAAAAAGTGGACCAAAAGTGTTACGGGTCAGCGGATATTGGACAAGATCCGTTACATTTCAAAATTTTGGACCAAAACTGTTATACCCGGTAAACCACGAGGACCAAAAATGTAGTTAACTCTTTTTTTAGAAAAGAAAAATTTGTGCTTGGTATTACAGTTTTTTTTTTTTTTTTTTTTTTTCTTTCTTGTTTGTAATGCACATGACATTAGTTCAGTTTTCTTTTAACACTCTTTTATAGTTATGAAGAACAATAAATGTTCTTTTGTGACTATAAAGAGAAAATACAAATTATGCAACATCATGTTATGTTGAAAAAAAAAAGAGAACCTCAAGGTTCTAATATGGTTCTTTCAAGAAAAAAAAATCTCATGTTATGACTGAAAAAAAATATCATAACCTCAAGTTATGAGTAAAAAAAAAAGAACCTCGAGTTTTAATATGGTCTTTTTATAAAGATCAAAATCATGACCTTGTGTTATGTTGAAAAAGAATATTGGAACCTCAAGTTTCCAATTTGATTTATATAGATCACTAATTTTTATTGTTATTAATTTTATAATTATTTATTGCATTTGTTTATGTCTTAGTTTATTTTTTTTAACGTCGTTTCATTAATAGATCGGCAACTACGGGTTTCTATGTACTAGATATCTATGTATTAAACAAGTGGTATAAAATTGCATGAGAATTGAACAAGTGGTATATGATTAATTAATACAACATATTTTACAAACTGTTGTTTATACGAAACATAACTTTCTCTATGTATTGTATACTATATGGTAATATATAAAATGTTTGCTAAATGATTCATTTGTTCTTTCTATGTAGTTAAAAAAATGTCAAATTCAAAGCTTTCGAATATCGATTTTGATGTTCTTGACATTTCTGGAAAAAACTATCTCCCTTGGACTCTTGATGCTGAGATCCATTTAACTGCAAAAAGATTTGGGAGAAACGATCCAAACTGGAAATACAGCCTCTGCACAAGCACGTGCCAAAGCCATGATATTCCTGCGTCATCATCTTCATGAGGACCTAAAAAAGGAATATCTAACGATGAAAGACCCGTTACTATTATGGCAAAATTTAAAGGAAAGATTTGATCATCAAAAACAAGTAATCCTTCCTAAAGCTCGCTATGACTGGATGCACCTCAGGTTGCAAGATTTTAAAAGTGTCAGCGAGTATAATTCCGCAATGTTTAGCATTACATCTAAACTAACATTGTGCGGAGAAAAGATTACTGAAGAAGACATGCTAGAGAAAACTTTCTCTACTTTTCATGCTTCAAATATGCTCTTACAGCAACAATATCGAGAACGTGGCTTCAAAAAATACCACGAACTAATATTTGTTCTCCTTGTTGCTGAACTAAATAATGAGCTTTTGATGAAAAATCATCAAGCACGCCCCACTGGTTCTACTGCATTGCCTGAAGTGAATGCAACGTCAAATGTGAGGGGTAGGGGTCGTGAACATGGTAATAACCGTGGAAATGAACGAGGTCGTGGTCGTGGCCGTGGACGTGGTCGAAATATTGTTTGGCATCGTGATGGTTATAATCCTAAGCCATATGATTTCAAGAAAAAAGATGATAAAGGAAAAAAGATGCAAAATCAAGCTCCTAAACATTCTGGAAATGCTTGCCACAGATGAGGCATGAACACTTATTGGGCTAAACAGTGTCGCACCTCCAGACACTTTGTTGATCTTTATCAAGCATCACTCAAAAAGAAAGGAAAAGACATTGAAACAAACTTCATTGATAATTTCAATGATGAAACAATTTTTTTTTTATAGTTTCAATGATAATGAGCCAAATCGTAATGTGCGCTTCGACTCCTCAGATTTCTTTGATGATGTCGAAGACGTTGTTGCTTCTTTCTCCAATGATGGAAATAATAACTAGCTATCTAGTTGCATTTTTATTTTTCCCGCAATAAGTGTTTAAGTTTAAATTTTGTGTTGAATAAGCTATGTTTGTTCTAGCATTGTTACTCATGTATTGAATTTCAATTAATGAAGTATTTTTTTTTCCTTAAAGTGTTCTTTTATTTTGAAATGCTTATTTATTTTTATTTTTTTTATGTTCAAGGATATGAAAAGCATTTTGGAAAACGGTGAAGACGAGTGTCTAGTAGATAGTGGAACAACAAATACCATTTTGAAAAATAGAAAATATTTTTATGAATTTCATATAGCAAATGCAAATGCCAACACAATTTGTGGTACTAGCAACTTGATTGAAGGCTCTGGCAAAGCCTGCATCGTGTTACCTAAAGATACACAATTAATAATAAATGATGCGTTATATTCTAGTAGATCCAGGAAAAATCTACTAAGTTTTAAAGATATAAGACACAATGGTTATCATCTTGAAACCATGACTCAAAATGAAATTGAATATTTTCAAATTACATCCATTGAAAATGAAAAAAAAGACCATAATGGAAAGAATGAAAGGTCTATCTTCTGGATTGTATTTTACATACATCAATCAGACAGAAATAAATATGGTTTCTACCCGAAAGGGTATAGATCCCAAAATATTTACCCTTTGGCATGATCGATTGGGTCATCCGGGTGATATTATGATGAGGAGAATAATTGAGAGCTCAAATGGGCATCCACTAAAGGATCTCAAGATCCTATTATCAAAAGAATTATCATGTGAATCATGCTCTCTTGAAAAAATGATAACTAGGCCCTCAATCAATAAACTTGAAAAAGAATCTCCTTTGTTTTTAGAAAGAATTCAAGGATACATTTGTGGGCCAATTACTCCTCCGTGTGGACCATTTCGATATTTTATGGTATTAATTGATGCATCATCCCGATGGTCCCATGTCTGTCTGTTAGCATCAAGAAATGTTGCTTTTGCGAGGCTATTAGCCCAAATAATTCAATTAAGAGCACATTTCCCATATTATCAAATCAAAAGGACCAGACTTGATAATGCAGGAGAGTTTACATCTCAATCATTTAATGATTTTTGTATGTCAATTGGGATTATGGTTGAGCATCCTGTAGCACATGTGCATACACAAAATGGTCTAGCTGAATCTTTAATAAAACGATTACAACTTATTGCTAGACCACTACTTATGAAATCAAAATTGCCATCCTCTGCATGGGGACATGCTATCTTACATGCTGCTACTCTTATTAGATTAAGACCAAGGCATCTCATAAGTATTCTCCACTCCAACTGGTTTCTGGAAGAGAACCAAGTTTGTCTCATCTAAAAGTCTTTGGTTGTGGTGTCTATGTCCCAATAGCACCACCACAACGAACAAAGATGGGACCTCAAAGAAGATTGGGAATTTATGTTGGTTTTAATTCTTCATCAATCATAAAATACTTGGAACCATTTATTGGAGATGTTTTTACAGCACGTTTTGCTGATTGCCAGTTTGATGAAACAATGTTCCCAATCTTAGGAGGAGAAAATAAAAAGCTGGAGAAACAAGTTGTAACTTGGAATGCATGACAAATATCTTTTCTTGACCCTCGGAGTGGTCAATGTGAATTGGAGGTTAAAAAGCTCATTCACTTGCAAAGAATAGCAAATGAATTGCCTGATGCATTTATAGATACAAAAAGAGTTACAAAATCATATATTCCAGCTTTAAATGCGCCTTCTCGAATTGATATTCCTGAAACTCTGAATGAGTCAAATGTACGTAGAAAGCGTGGAAGGCCAATGGGGTCTAAGGATACAAATCCACGAAAAAGGAAAGAGCAGAATACAAATGGCAAAGTTGATGAGGCGAAAAATGAACCACTTTTAGGGGTCATTTAAGCCCGGAATTGAATTTATTTGATCAAATATTGCCCTAAATCGTTCTTTTTGTGATTTTAGGTACTTTGGGAGAGAAATCTGGAAAAGGAAGCAATTCGGATGTTTTTGGAGCATAAAAGTGAAGAAAACGCCAAAGTCTTAATTTTCCTTGCTGGGAACAGTAGGTGACGGCGTCAAGAAGGAAATTCTGACGGCGTCAAGAGTAATTTTCATGACGGCCCAGTACATAATTGAAGGCGTCACAAGGTAGAGCGTCAAGAGTAAAATACGTGACGGCCTGAAAAATGTTATAACGTGACGGCGTCAAAAGTAGATCAAGGCAGTCCGAGAATTCCTTTGGCGGCGAGATGACGGCGTCACCAATTTGGTCTTGACGCCGTTAGCCTCGATTTCCTATATATAGTTTTCTAATTTTCATTCATAAAAAAAAAAAAAAAAAAAAAAAAAAAAAAAAAGAGAGAAGTTTTGGAGAAACCCTAAGGCCGAACTTGGTACGAATTTTACAGGTTTTTCAAGGGTTCTCAGCCCTTGAACCCTTTCATGTGTAATTGAGATAAGTATTCCTTTAATTCAATCAATATGTCTATGTGTTGGTTGTCTATATCTTGTTCTTGTCTTAATTCCATCATGCTAGGCTAGATCTATCTTGTGTTTGCTTGGATCTAATGAAACCTAGATGTTAATTATGTGTTGATTACTTGTTCATGGTTGTATTGGATGAATGATTTCGATGTTACGCTTAAGAAAACTGGCAGATCTCCAAATGGTAACATGCTTGAACGTCTTAGGAAACATGAACTGACGTGCACTAGGTTTTATTGGTTGTATTTAATGCATGAGTAAATTCTAATGATCTCATATTAGGAGCTTCTTAGCCGGCTCGACATAGGAGTGAAGTAGGCACTCATAGGATTGGGGAATTAAGTGCGCCACCCCATGAATGGTATTAAGGAATACAATCCGTCATCCACGCAACTATAACAAGTAATTAACGTGTAAAAGATATCTAGGGAGTAGTGAAATCTAAGTAAACACAACTTCTCCACTTATTGCTCACAACCTTAGTTTAATTTAGTTTATTTTCATTTCTAGTATTTTATTTTGATTACATCTTTAGTATTGGGTTAGTTGACTAGCAACTAATTCCGCCCAAATCCTTCAAACCCCGAGATTTTTACTTGCTTTCTAAAAAAAATATAAAAATACAAAAATAATCATCCCTCATCTTTAGAACTAGTATTTAGGTTTTCTAATCCTAGCGACACTATTCCTAGCTGAACGATCAATCCCCCGGTACTTGTCACTATACTATACTACAACGATCAGGTACACTGCCTGATGGGGGTTGTAAGCTTCTCAAGATCCCTTGAGAGGTAAAGCCTGGTGCGATTCCCACGTATCAAAAGTCAAAGAAGTTGTTATCAATAAAATTCCAGAAGAGATTAATAATAACACAGAAAATGTGGAAAAATCTCTTGAGAATGGCCATGTACCTAATGAATATGAGATCTCAATAAACTTTGTACAAAATGGTACAACATGGAATCGAAATGAAACATGTGTTGATGAAATCTTTGCATATGCTATAGCAAGTGAAATAATAAATGATGAAGTTTCTGTGCCAAAATCTATTAGAGAATGTCGACAAAGAAAAGATTGGCAAAAATGGCAAGATGCCATACAAGCTGAACTAGATTCACTTGAAAAGCGACAAGTATTTGGACCTGTGACATTAACCCCAAATAATGTGAAGTCGGTAGGCTATAAATGGGTATTTGCTATAAAAAGAAACGAGAAAAATGAAATTGTGAGATACAAAGCACGACTTGTAGCACAAGGTTTCTGACAAATACCTGGGGTAGATTATGAAGAAACATATTCACCTGTTGTGGATGCAACGACTCTCAGATTTTTAATTGGTCTTGCAAATGTTGAAAGGCTCCAAATGCGCCTTATGGATGTTGTCACAGCTTACTTGTATGGATCACTTGATAGTGACATTTACATGAAAATCCCCGAAGGATTGAAAATGCCGGAAGCTTGTAAATCTAAGCCCCGTGAAATGTTTTCAATTAAATTGAAAAGATCTTTATACGGTCTAAAACAATCAGGACGAATGTGGTATAATCGCCTGAGTGAATATCTTTCAAAAGAAGGATACAAAAGTAATCAAATAAGTCCGTGTGTTTTTATCAAAAGATCAAAGGGGGTTTCACAATTATTGCAGTGTATGTTGATGATTTAAATATCATCGGAAATATTGATGAAATTGAACATACTGCAAATTTGTTAAAGAATGAATTTGAAATGAAAGACCTTGGTATGACAAAGTTTTGTCTGGGCTTGCAAATTGAGCATTTTTCAAGTGGAATATTTGTACATCAACCAAACTATACAGAGAAGGTATTGAAATGATTCAATATGGATAAAGCTCATCCACTAAGCTCACCAATGGTCGGTCGTTCACTTGACCGGGAACTTGATCCGTTCCGCCCCAAAGAACATGATGAGGACATTCTTGGTCCTGAAATACCATATTTAAGTGCGATAGGGGCTTTGATGTACCTTGCTAGTAATACACGCCCAGATATTGCTTTTTCAGTCAATTTACTAGCAAGATATAGCTCTGAGCCAATACGCCGACATTGGAATGGAATCAAACACATTTTTCGTTATCTTTGTGGTACCCGTGATATGGGATTATTTTACCAAAAGGATTCGAAATCAAAGTTGGTTGGATATGCTGATGCTGGTTACTTGTCTGATCCACATAAGGCTCGATCCCAAACAGGGTATGTTTTCACATATGGAGAAACTGCAATTTCTTGGAGGTCGACAAAGCAATCTTTAACTGCAACATCATCAAATCATGCTGAACTTATTGCACTTTATGAAGCTGGTCGAGAGTGCGTTTGGTTAAGATCGATGATTCAAAACATCCAAGAAGAATGTGGGCTCGAGTCTATTAAAGGAAATCCAACCATGTTATGTGAAGACAACGCGACATGTATGGCTCAAATCAAGGAAGGGTATATCAAAGGAGACCGAACAAAACACATTTCTCCGAAATTTTTCTTTACATATGATCTACAAAAGGATGGAGTTATTGATGTTCGTCAAGTTCGATCAAGTGACAATTTGGCAGATTTATTCACAAAATCCTTGCCAACAAGAGTTTTTGAGCTACTGGTTCGGAAGATCGGCCTTCGACGCTTAAAAGATATGCATTAATTTGAGGAGGAGCATTATGCGTACTGCACTCTTTTCCTTCATCAAGTTTTTATCCCATTGGGTTTTTCTTGGTAAGGTTTTTAATGAGGCAGTTTTATAGCGTGTAATGAACGATGAATATCTAAGGAGGAGTATTATAAATTATGTATGGGCTTATGGGTTATGTCTATTCATTTTATTCTTTACGAACAAGTTAGGGTTTAGATGTTTAGCCTTATATATACATCATGCTTGTAACCTCATGGGATTCATTCATTAGTCAATAACAATTATCTCTTCTCCTACATCTCATACTTTCACAATACATACAATATAAATAATAAAATAATAATGAGACAGGCTAAGCCTCTTACTAATAATACAACCATTTCTACGCCGAATGGTCTACAAGAATCCATAAAATATAAATAACAATGAGACGGGCTGAGCTTCTTAGTAACAAAAAGTACACTGCATCAACCTTAGAGGCTTGTGATTTAGCCTTTAATCGCACCTCTTTCGTGGTAATCATAGAATGCACCGTGCCAAGAATCCCTATGTGCAATAATTCTCGAAACTTAATCATATTGCCACTTAACCCATTAAGGGCATAAGTAACAACATCATCATTAGACATAGGAGATCCAATATTACAAAAAACTAGTTGAATTTTCCACATTTTAAAGTCAAAATGGCCACATTTAAAAATGTGTAAAATTAATGATTCCACACTTTCTCAATTGTGGTAATAATGAGTGTGACAAATTTTGTTACACATATAAGTGTGGAGATATTATCCATGGTTAAAAGTGTGGAAACAATTTTTGAATGTCCACACCTAAAAGTGTGGCAAAATTGCAAAGAATGTTCAAAAATAAAAGTGTGGAGACATTTGTTACACTTATAAGTGTAGCTTTATTTTAATTATACACACTTATATATGTGGATTGTTTTTTAAATATTTGTCACACCTATAAATGTAGCAAAATTATTATTCATATAAAAAAAAGTCCACAATTGATCATACCGTGGCAAAATAAGTGTGAAAAATAGCACTATTTTTTTAGTGAATATTGGTTAAGATGGTGGTAATGAATAAGTAAGCATCAATGGTTAGGTCATCTAGTTTGAGGATTTGTAATTCTCACTTCAAAGCAATTGTCTTGGTATGTTTGTTATCAAGAAAAATATTCTTAATATGATCTCAGGCATCCTTAGCAGTTTTGGGATCAGCCACAACAAGCCGCTCTTGAAGAGTATCATAGAGAGTCAAGAAAATCCAAGACTTCACGATGGGTTATGCCTTCAACCATTTAGCTGCAGGAGAAGCAGCAACAACACCACTAGTAGATGTACACTCAATATGATTATAAGAACCTCAAATCCTTAACATAAGTTCTTAAAAAAATAAGAACAAAAAGAATAATTTAATTCGTCCACATCTAGTTCCAATTTGACAAATTATATTATTTTCCTTCGTTAATTGCCAACATCTATTCCTTGTTTATACTTTTAAATGTTTGCGTCTTTTACACTTACCTTTTATGTAAATTTCTTTTTTTCACAAAAAGAAACACACTTGAATCATTTATGCAATTATTATTACTTTTAGATTTGTATTACACTAGACTTATTGTATTGTTAGTAAAAGATCTAGTTCGTTTCATAGTTATTTATACTAGTTATAATGCCCGCGCACGCGCGGATTTTTTTTTAAATTTTTTTTGAAATAATTATTTAAAAATTTTAATCCTACTATTAATTGCATCTTATCTATATTTTTTGTATTTATCTTTTACTTTTCTTGTGGATAAATATAAAATAAATAATCTTTTTTTTAATATCTTATCTATATTTTTTGTATTTATCTTCTACTTGTGTTAGGGATAAATATAAAATATTACCTAATAAGAAAATAATCTTTTTTTTTAATAAAATTATTACTAAATCAGGTATGAATTAATTTTTTTGAAATGCAAAATTCCCAAGGTTTTATTTTATTATATAAAAGATTATATGGATACTTTATTCTATTTAGTAATCATATTCACATTCCAGCATGTTATCACAACCTTGATTCTAACCCTAATTATTTTCTCTTTTAGTCCCAAAAAAAAAAAAAAAAAAAAAAAAAAAAAAAAAAAAAAAAACCCTAAGCGATATTTTTTACTTTTCTTTTGTTCACCATGACAAATCCTATTCCACCACCTCCGACTATATCTTTAATTGATAAACTTCTAAATCGTGCATAAATGGCACATTAGTCATTTATTGCTAGAAATTTTAACAAATGAAAATTTCAATATGAACTATGCTTTATATGTAGTTAAGATTAAGAAATTGTAATGTTTCCTCACAAAGCATAAAAGACAACTAGTTTAATTTGTTTGACCATTGCAGTCTTGCAGATGTGATCATATCCTTGAATGCATGATGATGAATCGAGCATTCAAATAAGTTAGCTCTCTAATTCATTATGGGTTACATTAGTATTTAGAAATCCCAAAGGTCATGACTTTAGAAGTTAAATTTGACCCGATTTCATCCAGAAAAAATGCTTTCAAAAAGCTGGATAGCGATGCATCACGCATAAGTTTTGTTTGTGTTTATAGCTTGGTGCCGATTATATATCACTTCATCCGTTTTTGTACTATTGTCATCTTTGTATTTTTTATATTTTAAGAAAATAATTGCTAGTTTTAAGTTTTAACCAATTACAAAGGTTGTTAATATATAACTATAATTGTGACGCATATAATGATCGTAAGTTTCAAAGTTAAATGTTAACCGTGTGCTTTGTGTAATATCTTGGATCCAATGGAATGTGATTCTTTATATTAACACTTTAAGGGGCTAATTCTTAAATTAAGTGGTTTGGAGAGATATTTATATTAGTTTTTAATTTAGAGAGAGAAGTTTTTGTTAACCTACTTTGATAATAATAGGAGGAAACAAATGTTTAGGTCCACTCATTAAGTAGAAAAGAAACACCTCCTAAAAATTAGATTGTAATAGCTAACAGTAAAGTAGAAAGCAAATGTGCACTAGCCCGGCCATAATGTCTCGGTCGTGAGTCTCGGTCGAGCCAAAGGACGACACGTCCCACCCATTGTGCCCCACCCTTGCGACACGTCTTAGCTAAAAAAAAAAAAAAAAAAAAAAAAAAAAAAAAAATCTCAGTCCTATTTACTTGCCCACAAAAAACCACACCCAACATTTAAAAAATTGATCATCGGTCATTATTAAACAAAAAACTTTCTATTTGAAAATTTAAATAACTTACCCTATAAAGACATCATTACTTTTCCATTTTATACAAAATTTCAAACCAATCTTACTATAATTGTCTTGTTTCATATAATGTCCAAAAAAACTCTCAAAACCAAGACACCAAAAACCCAACGCCAACAAACCGTTCTAGCTAACTCCAAGTTCTAATTTTTGTTTATCCGGTCTCTCACCACCCATTCACTTTCAACCTGCAAGTTTTATATACCAATCACAACCACCACAACAACTTCCTTTTATCAAAATAAACTGTTCCAACCTCTAGTTAATCAACCGATCTACCAACAACAACAACAACAATCTCAAATGTATTGTCCGCAAATGTTATACGATTCACCACCACTGCTTAACCACCCGATGGACCAAGCTCAAACTTCTCAACTGTTGAGGCAACATAATCAAGATCTCCTAATGTTTTGATAATGACAAATAAACCTTTGGAACACATAAAATAACAAACGGTAGCCTAAAATCGCCGGAGCCAATAGCTGTTGCTGGCGCGCTGCCCGCGCGTCAACGCGTGGGTGACGCGCCAGGAGTCTGTATTGCTTCGGGCGAATTTTCAAAGTCGGCTTTCCCCTTACCCGAAAAATGTGGATCTTTCAATTCAAGTATGTATATGTTATGTGCTTAATTGAGAACACTCGAAACGAGTTTTGAGACTTGGGAGATCTTACTTTTAAAACACCCGCTTACGGGAAAACACCAACTCATATTTTCTAACACTAGCCTCTAGCCAAGGCTTTTCTAAACTTAGGGAGCTTATATACTTCATGTAACATCATGGGAAAGCATCCATATGCTCATATCCCGTGCTTACGTCTTCTCTAATTACGTAACGGGTTTACTCCCTTATTGGTCAAACTAAGTCAAAGGTCACTTTGTGTAAACGCATCCTTTCCCACTTGGGTTATGCTTTACATCAAGGCAAAGCACTTAACTTGTTTGAACCAAGATATTAGCTGAGAACGTCGAGTCGTGAAAAGTCACGAGATATGAAACTATGGATTCTCGACGTTGTGTTACTTGAACTTATAAGTAACCTATGATTTTCTCAACTCATAATCTTAATTGTCTAAACTTTCTCTTATTAATGACAATTAGATTATTTCTTAATCTCATTTTACAAAAGACAACAAAACCAAATCTCCCACAATCCTTCCCAAATATCCCTCTCCAACATTTTCTTACAACATTCCCTTACATTCTCTTACAATGTGTACCTTGTGTCTCCCCATACTCGCACACAACCTTCACATTCTTCCACACAATATTCTCCCAATCTACCAACTTCTCATGCAATCTTTATACACATACTTATACACCTTGTGTACACACACTTGATTTCAAAATACACACACTACTCTCACAACCATCTCTTCTCTACACACACTAGCCAACTCACCATATCTTACCATATCCAACCCATATATTCTCTTACATATTCCCTTACACCCTTTCACATCCCATCCATACAACTCATCACCTCCTCTCTAATTCAACACATGGGATTTAATTTGAAATTCAAAAAAGACTCCCTTTAATCCTAGCCATCCAAGTCAAACCATCTCATCTCAACCATCCATCCTACACTTTCCCCCTAAGGATGGAATATACCTTGTCATATTCTTTCTCTCTTTTCTATGCCACTTGAGTAATACCCAATCAACCCCTACCAAACTACCCTTTCTACATTTCTACCCTTGGTATTTGGTTTTCTAATAAACACTTCACAAAATGATTTTCTAATTGGCTATTTGAGTTGGTAAACCTTAGATTGATTAATGTTAAGGTTTAGTGTGAAATACAATTGGGGATTTAGCAAGGTTGGGTATTTATAAGATCCAACACCCAACACTTAGGATTATTCACAAACGCCTGGCGCGCTGCCCACGCGTCGACACGCGGGTGACGCGCCGGCCTCGATAAATTAATCCCAAGTTTTGGTCTTGGCCTATAAATACCTCCCTTGCCTCTTATATTCCTCACCCCTTGCCATTGCTCTTTCTCTCTACATTCTTTCTCTCTAAACACTCTTAAATCTCTCTATCTCTAATCTTGTGTTCTTGATTCTCACTCTAACATCTTTGAAAGAACACATCTCCTTGCAAGGGAAGAATTACAAGAACTTAATCCACTCTTGTGATTGTGTCGAGGGTCTTCTTCCTTATACCCTTTCTATTACAATTGAGTCTCTAGGTTAGGTTAGGACTTGGTTGAACAAACACTTATTCATTCATTCAATTGTTTGTAAGGGAAGTCTTGTGTCTTTGTGACCAAGCCTAGATCATTAGGGATCTAGTTGGGGTTTGATACTTCCAGTGGGAAGTCTTGGTAGTGGTCTTGGTGACCCTTAGGTGAAGTCGAATCACGAGATTCTTTTGGGTGGTTTCCGAGGGCGGAATACCGTGGGAGTAACTCCTTCTTTGTGAGCATCGATATTGTTGAATATCGGTGGAGTGAATTGTAACGGTTTGTAGTCCACCGAAAGGATTATACTAGTGAATAGTATCGGAGTCGCGGATTCACAATTGCACGTACGGATGGTATAAATCCCTCATCCCGAACCAGTATATATCGTTGTGTTCTTACTTACTTTATATACTTTGGTTGTGTTAGTGGTTGTTGGATTATTGTACAACCACTTGGTGTTCTTTTTGGCTTTAAGTTTTTAAACATCTAAAAAGCCGAAGAAACCGTATTCACCCCCCCCCCCTCTACGGTTCTACATCAACAATATTATCTGGTTAACTGTTTCAATGTTGATGAATATGGATCTATTGTGTGGTAGTCAAGATTATTCTACGGCTCAAGGTTCGGGTGGTCCATCCGTACCTGTTGAGACGACTCTCCCGTCGAAGAGGTGGCGCATGTCAAAAATAAGACGTCAAAAATCCAAGACGTCGGAAAAAGATGACGTTAGAATTCCATGGACCGGCCCAGCGGAAGAGTTAGCGTTGTGTAAAGCTTGGATAAACCCGTCGAAAAATAGCATCACACAGAGCGCTCAAAATACTATGGTGTTTTAGACAACTGTAGTTGATTACATTGCGATGGAAATGGGGTAATTGATAAGAGGATACGGTGCCCTCAACACTAAATGGAAAAATAGGCTTCGTCCTAAAATTGGTCAATTTTACGAGATTTCGATAATGTAAAACGGAGGAATGAAAGCGGCGCAAATGACCAACTGGTGTTCGATAAAGCATGTTCTAAATATCAAGCGACGTACAGTCAGGTATTCACACTTGTTGAGCCGTAGAAACCTTTGATGGAACATATAAATTGGAAAGAGTTTGAGATGCCAAAATTTTACAAAACTAAAACAAGGCTCTCAAAATCAAAGACATCGGAAACCACCTCACACGCCACATCAAACTCGACACATGGTGGTTTTAGTCTGAACGAAGAAGCAAATGATTCTTTGGAGGAAGAAGTTCGGGAAGTTCGACCAATAGGCCGGGAAAAAGAAAAGAGGAAAGCGTCATCCTCCATTGTTCATTTAGAATCTTCAGCTGATAATTATAGAAAAATGTCGCATTGGGTTTTTTTTTTCAAAAAGAACGAAGTCCAGGAATCTTACTTAGAGATAAAGCATCGGCAAATGGAATTGGAAGAACAGACGCATAAGCTGCAAATGGAATTGCCTCATGTTTTATCATTCTGTCGATAACCCTTTGACTGGAAGACAACGAGAGAAAGTGTTAGAGATGAAGGGAAAAAAATTTTAAGAGAAATATAATATAGACTACTATTTTAGGTTTTTAAATTTATTGTAATGTTTGTTTATTTTATTTGAATTATTAATATAATGTTTTTAACTATTAATGAAATTTTAATTTTAGTGTTTAAACCAATAAATAAAAAAAATAAAATGACCACAATCACAATTACCAACTAGCTTTACTTGTATGAAATGATAAAATAAGGCAAATCACACTCACTACCACAATAATTAATGATAGAATTATAGAGCAAAAATTGTGATAGATACTACATTTGGAAAAGGAGGCACGAAAGTGAAAGTTGGTCCCTCCAATAACATTGATTTATATAATATGTTTGCATTACAAAAAAAGTGCCTTTTTGATATTTTACTTTCATGATGAATCCCACGTGGTTAGTTTTTAATAATTAAAACAATTAATTGCTCCTAAACTCATTCATATTCAAGTGTTTAATATCAATTTGTGAATTAACTACATGGATACATGACACATCAACCATTATTATCAAAAGCTTTCACGATAAATAAAGTGATCAATAGTTTATGTTTGCGAAATTTGCATTTGTAACATCTAAAACAGTATTATAGCGGAGATTTTGGAGGCCCTGTGTAAAAATTTATGTCGTAACTAAATATGCGGTCAAATGTACCTTATATTAACTATTGAAAAAAACGGGTAAACTGTGAAAATGGTCACTAACGTATCGTGAAAGTGCAAAAAAGCCACCGAGTCATAAAGGCATGCAAAAATGCCACTAACGTTACGGATAAGTACAAAAAACCCACTGAGTCCTTTTTTTTTTTTTTTTTTTTTTTTTTTGCTAACTTTCGTTAGTTATCCCGTTAGTCAAGGGTATTATCGCATGAAATGACTAATATACCCCTTTATCGTCAGATACAACCCTCATTGACTCCGCCACTGTAACTCTTTACCAAATTGATCCGAACACCTATCCAGATACAAATCTAATTTACTCTTTACCAAATTGACATCGATCATCCGTGTCTTTGCACGATACGGTAAAAACACATTGCATTTTCCTATTTTCTTCAACAGTATTTTTGGTTTTTTTAAAAATGTACATTTGTTGTTAATGTTATGGACTTACAATTGTAGGTGGTCATATAGGAAATGTGAAAGAAGTAGAGGTGGATACTGAAATAGAAGAAAAGAGTGGCGAGGGTGGTTCAGAGGATTTGGATTATAATCTAACTGATGATGATGATGAGCATATACTTGAAGATGTTCCCGTAAGTAAGTATGATATGGTATGCACTAAAGAATGTATAAATCATTCAGTCTTTATGGAACATTATGCACTGCTTAGACAGTATGCCCAATAGTTGGTTAATCAAAAGGTACCATTGTTAGGCTTGATGTACAGCTAGAACCAAATCCATATAGTTCTACAAGAACTTTTAAAATAGTGTATGTGTGTTTGGGAGCTCTGAAACAAGGTTTCAAAGCTTGTGGTAGAGAATTCTTAGGATTAGATGGATTCTTCATGTCAGGTCCTTTTCCAGGTGAATTACTAACACTAGTTGAGATTGATGCAAACAATGGGATTTATCCAGTAGCATATGCTGTAGTTGATGAACTAAATAAGGCAACTTGGTGTTGGTTTTTGAAACTACTAGGAGAGGATCTTGGTATACAAACCAACTGCAAGTTCACTTTCATTTCTGATAGGCAAAAGGTGTACATTTCTATTCTATAATTAATCATGTGTTTTATGCACAATGAGAACATGTAAAGTTTTAACACCATCAATAAACTTAACTGTTCACAGAGATTGATACAAGCCATTGCTAGTGTGTTTCCAAATGCTGAACATAGGTTTTGTGTTAAGCATATTCATGAGGAGATGAAGTCACATTTTAAAGGAGGTGTTTACAAGGACATGCTTTGGAAGGCAGCTAGAGCTACTACTGTTGTTGAATTCAACAAAGAGATGGATCATCTCAAGTATTACAATTCTGCTGCTTATGATTGGTTAATGAAAATTCCATCTGAACAATGGAGCAAATCACATTTTTCATGTAATTCATTAAGTTGCAATGGACACAAGCATACTGATAATTGATCATATAGTAATATATAATGTATCATTTGTTTAACAGGCAAAGCCCAATGTGGGCTACTGTTAAAAAACATATGTGAGGTGTTCAATAGCCAGCTAAATTATGTCCAAAGATGGAACCATCATCCATTGTCTTGAATATATCAGAGAGTACTTGATGAAGAGGATTGTGGTAGTTCAACAACTAATAGAAAAGAATGTTGGACAACTTACTCCTACTGTGAAAGCCATGTTTGATGCTATAAAAAAAGAAGCTACTGATTGCGTTGTTAAATGGATTGAAGCTTCGTTATATAAAGTATATGTGCTGAATGTGGATTAGTATGTTGTTAACATGGATAGGAAGGAGTGTGGTTGTAGGAAGTCGGAGATGACTGGTATACCATGTATACATGTTGTGGCTATAATAAACAACATGAATGAGAATGGAAGAGGAGTTGGCCTACCTGAAGAGTGGGTTCATGCTGCTCATAGACTAGAAACATGGGCATGTATGTACTCATTCAAGATCAATGGATGTTGTGGCAGCAACTTCTTTCCAATAATTGATTCTACAACAGTAATAATACCATCCATTCACAGAACTCAGGTTCACTGGCCAACTAAAAAGAAGAAGTCAGTTGATGAGCATGCAATTCCAAGTTCTTCATGTGTTAGCCACTGATCTTTGAACAATATGTTTCACTTTATTGTCTTTTGGATTCTATGTTTGTACTGTATGTTTAACGTTATTGTCTTTTGAACAATGTTACATGTCTGTCTTTGTTTAATCATGTTATATGTATTGAGAAGTTGGGATGAAACTGTTAAAATGGGTAAAAATCCAAACTGACCCAAACAGCTCCACCACTTACTTTCATTTTGACTTTTCAACTACAACAACACTCCCTTTTACCTATTGCATCTTGACTTTTCAAAGTCAAACTGCAAATGTTAAATGGGAGTGATGTATACACTCATAATAGCCCCTATCCAATAGTTTGTGCATAAGCTACATTCCAATGTTACAGTTCCCTAAATGGGAGTTTGGGACAAGGAGATAAGACAACTCTACACCAAATTATCTCCATGTTTGGTGTATCTGAGGGCCTTGTACATTGTGGTTGTTGCAAGGGTGAATGGATAACCTACTCATTCACATTAGGAGTGTTTGTTCAGTGGAAATGTAGTCAAAAGAGAGATCAGTAACATAAAGATGAGTTAATAAAATTCACCATTACAAAACAGATGAGTAACATAAAGATCCAAAATTTAAACAAAAATAGATAAGTAACATAAAGATATCTAAACATAAGTAGTTAGAACTGCTACCCTCCGCATCACCCCTTTTCTTCCTTTTCTTCAATTCTTTTTCTTTCTTGTCATTCTTATCCTTTAGATGCTTGAGCACATATTCAAGATGGGAAATCCTCTGTTCCAACTCATCAAACTTTGGTAAAACGGTATCCACAGGCTCTTGCTTTTCCTCTCCTCCTCCTCCGAATCACTCAAAAGTGCTTCATAGTAGCCATCTTGTTTCCTCAGATAGGTCAGAATCTGAGTTCTCAACTCCTTAGGTTTCTTCCTATAAGAACCATACTCATCAATTGGTTCAGTGCCATATGCATCAAGAAGTAAATCATTTATATAATAGGTTCTTAAAACTTTGTCAAATTCCTCTTCCTCAGTACCAACATAGACACCCTTCCCTTTACCATTGTTTTCCATCATATCGTCGGTTGTTTTGATCGTTGGGATTATGTGTGTTTAGGTGGAATGTGTGTGTGGTTTGGTGTGTTTAAATAAGCAGGATAGAGATGAACTGAATAGTCTCAATATAATCGTTTTGGTTGTCGTATTACATTGGGAGGGAAAGGTTAAGGTATTTGCAAGTTTATTACTCATTGAGAAAAATCCCGATGCAATCTCTTCAGTTGCCACGTGTATTTTGACTGCAAACTTAAGTTAAGACTTTGCAAATTTGGTCATTGAAATAAAGTGTTGCTAGTCAAAGGCGGGAAACTTAAGTTAAGACTTTGCAAATTTGGTCATTGAAATAAAGTGTTGCTAGTCAAGGCGGGAAACGAGTGAAATGGCGATAATACCCTTGACTAACGGGATAACTAACGGAAGTTAGCAAAAAAATGGACTCGGTGGATTTTTTGCACTTATCCGTAATGCTAGTGGCATTTTTGAATGCCTTTATGACTCGGTGGCTTGTTTGCACTTTCGCGATACGTTAGTGACCATTTTTGCAGTTTACCCAAAAATAACTTAGCGTTTTAGCAATATAGAATCAATTCTTACAAATATACAAAACATAAAATCATATATCGTTAACCTATTTTTTTGTCGGAAGTAGATTTTGACTCCCCGAGTATACTAGAAGGTTTACATTTTGAGGCCCCTCAAATTTTGAAGCCATGTGCAATTGCACGCCTCGCACATCCTCATATACGGCTCAGATCTAAAATGATATTTATTTTTAATGTTACTCATTTTTGTGATATATTACTAGAATTAAAAAAAATCTAAATGCCAAGATTACGTACCTTAGTATATTATTAAACATGTTTTGTCCTTTTAATGTCTGACGCTTAACTGCAATTACGTTTGTAGCTTTTGCAACTACCAATAAGTTACCAAATCAAATCCTTTTCATCTCGAATATCATTCTGAAGCAAAAGACGATGAATGCGATACTATGTGATTATATCACAAACCCAATGCGAATTCGATACACATAACATACGCATGTGACAAATTAGTCGGTGTTGATTACATGTTTGAATTTTTTTGCTTTTTACATACGAATGAGTTGCGAATAAGATGCAAATAAGTTAAATAGGTTTTTCTGACTAAACTTAACTTTTCTTGTTCTTTTTTTTGGAACGGCAAGATTACAAATTTCAAAATGTTTACACCACAAATCTATCTCACATGTGCTAAGCAGGACTTGAACCCACAACTATTTGGTTAAGGAGCTTCTCACACAACATGAGGTACCATTAGGACACAAGTGGGTATTTTAAAATGTTTACACCACAAATCTATCTCACTTTTCTTGTTCTTTTTTTTTGGGTCTATTTAAGTCATTAACTCTTGTTAAAATGTGGATGTATAAGCGTGTACAAATTAGAAGATTAATGAGGTATTTATAGGATTTTTTATGAGAAAAAGTGGGTATTTTAATGCTCCAAACGGCTATATTTAAAAAAATGGGTTTTTTTATATTTTTTTATTTATTATTTTTTTACCATTATAAAATGTTTACATAAGAGAAATAAAAAAGTAAAATACCTTACCATTTGGGCTGGCAACGGCGACGCCAGCCTAAAAAATGCCACAGTGGTGTGGGTGTGGCGTTGTCCCGTAGCGTTCCGAGTCTTTCGGGTTTCAAATATTATGTATTGTTCTTGGATCATTATTCGCATTTTGTTTGGGTTTATCCTTTTCTTAACAAATTTGATGTTTTATCTAAGTTTGTATTATTTCGTAACTATGTTAACACTCAGTTTAAGTGTGAAATCAGGTCATTTCAGTGTGATCATGGTGGTGAATTTGACAACCGTAGCCTTCATAAACTCTTTGCCGACATTGGCATTCAGTTTCGTTTTTCATGCCCAAAAACATCACAACAAAATGGAAAGTCCGAATGGATGGTTCGCACCATCAATAATCTCTTTTGGACTTTGCTTTTTTAAGCCAACCTTCCACCAACATTTTGGGCTGAAGCTCTTAAAATGGCGGTTCAGTTAATCAACATCTTGCCCTCAACTGCTATTGCCAACGAAATCCCTTATACACGTATGTTTGGCCAAAACCCGGATTATATCCTCTTATGCACATTTGGATGCTTATGTTACCCTCACTCATATCCTGACCAAAAACTTGAACCTCGCGCCACACCCTCAATTTATTTGGGCCAATCTTCCAATTATCGTGGATATCATTGTCTTGCCTTACAAACCAATAAAATTATCCTTTCTCGTCGTCACCTTTGATGAAACTGTTTTTCCATATGGTTAATCTCCATCAACGTCAACACCAAATTACAACTTTTTGGATGACCCACTCGACATCATTCCTCCCATCATTCCATCCATTACGCAATCAACTATGCTTCAACCTACACCCGAGCCAATGACACCAATTAATCATAGTTGATAACGTATAGTCCATATTTAGGTCACGGACCCAAATGATAGACATTACTAAGGTCCAAACCCGCCACGAGTGGGCCATCACGATAGTGATTTGGGCTAGTATCATAACGGCTTGGGCTCACGAAAGCCCAAGCCCAAAGTTATTTATAGTTATGATATGAATATCTCTTATTTAAGGGATATATATCTAAACCGGATATACACAAAAAAGTAAGGCACACGTATCCAATAATGATTCCGTGCCTATATAAACAATATCGTAACTCTCGTTAAAGGTACTCACAACCCTAATTCACATACATATCCCCAAAACCGATTACTTACTCTCACGTCGGAGGATAATCGTGGGAGACAATCCCACGATAAGCCTAACGGTGTTCATTTGCTTTCTTAGTGCGCAGGTCTCAAGCATTAAGGTCTAATTGGTACGAGAGCAGGAACCCAAACAAGGAACACCCAACTTTTGTATCAATAAGTGGCGCCATCCGTGGGACCCTACACTAAGAACTATGATGACAAAACACAAAAACTCAAGCCAGCGGACTCCGCAGTTTGAAAAAACACACGGTGACTCCCAAAAGAGGAAGAACCAAGATCCAATCCCTAGACAGGCCTCTGGAACAACCAGTGCGCCTGGACATCAAGAAACGGGCTTAACTCTAATCCTCCCAACTATAGAGTTACCCGTAAATACTACTCAGACCACCACGGTGGTCCCAAACACTGAGGAACTTCAGCGCACCCTCTTCAATACCCCCCACCAAACGGTACCCATAGTGGACAACACTGTGCTGCCTGCCGCACCCAACCGAGATAGGGCGCCTAATGTGGAGGCAGAAATTCTTGCAGCGGAAGAGGACACGCCTGATTTAACGTTAAGTAATTTTGTATCCCAAAATTATGAAACCCTAACTGCACTCATGCAAGAAGAAGCAAGGAGAAGGTCAAGTATGTGCCTGCAAGGCCGGCTCAACTTTGGTCCTGAACGGGAAACATCCCCACCACGCTACCAGAGGGGGGGACGCGAAAATAATGAAAGACGTACCAATGTCAACGATAGACTGGGTACAGCATCTGATTCGCAGTACTCAGACGAATATGAAGATGATGGAATGCGCACCAATGTCCACTCTAGACTTGGTAACCGAAGAATACAAGATAGGCTTGGGCGACAACGCTCACTGAGCGACAGCTTTTCAAGGTCTGATAGCAGAAGGATCCAGGATAGACTGGGAAGACGGGCGCCTCCAAGTGAAAGTCCTCCAAGCTCAGATTCTAAAGAAAAATGGCGCAAACGTCGTAAAAGAGACAACTATTCCTCGAGTGATTCCTCGGACAGTGAGGACAAAGAAACAGGATATTGGAAGTCTAGAGGAAGACGTCGTGAGGAGGAAGCTGAAGACATATCTCTTCTTTGGCGCCGCCAAAAGATTGATGCGTTCACACGGCGCATTAGTGACTACTCAGATGATAAGAAGAGGCGCATGCCCGCCAATGTGAAAACATATGATGGAACAGGTGACCCTGACGATCACCTAAAAATTTTCGAATCTGCCGCCACCATCGAAAATTGGCCACAACCTGTGTGGTGTCATATGTTTAACTCTACCTTAGTAGGGAATGCGCGGCCTTGGTTTAGTAAGCTTCCATAAACGGGTTTGAAGAACTGCGAAAAGCATTTCGCTTAAATTTTACTCAGAGAAAGAAGTACGCAAAGAACCTTGTTGAATTGGCCAGAGTAAAACATCGCCAAGGGGAATCAACAAGCGCTTATATGGAGCGCTTTAAAGACGAATGCATACACGTCAAGGCGTGTCCTGAAGTGCTAAAAATCTCGGGGTTCATGAATGGGATAAATAACCCAGAACTCATCAAGAAATTAAATGATAAGGTCCCCCAAACCTTTGATGAGTTAATGAAGCGCACAAGGCCCTTCATCCAAGGAGAAGCAGCAGCCGCAGATAGTAAAAAAAGCTACTCAAATTATAGGCAACAAGAACAGCCTAGGAGACAATCCAATGACCAGGGTAGCAATCGCAACAAGGGTTATCGCGGCCAGGGAAGTGGACGGGAAAATGACAAATATACCCCCCTCACGAAAACACCAAGGGAGATATTCGCAACAGAGGGCGCAAACTTCCCGAAGCCCCCACCAATGCGCATCCCAGAGGACCGGCGTGCGGGGAATGGATACTGCGAATACCATGGACAATAGGGCCACACTACAAACGAGTGCGTCCAACTACGACAATTGATCGACAAGCTGGTAAAGGAAGGTAGAATGGACCACCTCGTTAAAAATATAAAAGAAGGAAAAGAAAAACCAAAGAGTGGAGGCAAAAAGGAGATAGCCAAAGACAAGGCTGACACAATCTACATGATACAATCATGGCAGCGAAAAACTAGGCAAAAAGTCAGCCAAAAATTCTCCTCTAAGAATGAAATTTCCTTCCCAACTCTCGCTCCGGACAACGCAGTAATGGAGCCACTCACCATTAAAATACATACAGGGGGTCACGATATCCACCGTATGTATGTAGACGGAGGGGAATCCGCACATATCATGTATGAACATTGCTTCAAAAGGCTGCGACCAGAGATACAAAGTCAGCTGATCCCAGCCATGACATCGCTGACAGGATTCACAGGAGAAAAAATATGGCCCATGGGGAAATTACGCCTACTCGTGGTCATAGGTAATGAGCAGCACTCTACGGCAGCTTGAATGAACTTTATGGTAATCAAGTCCCCCGCGCCATATAACGGCATCATCGGGAGACCTGGAATATCATCTATGCGCGTCTCCACAGCGCATGGGATGCTCAAATTCCCAGTGGAAGGAGGCATTGTCACACTTTACAATATTGCTGTGTCACCAAAAGAGTGTAACACAGTAGCCAGTGAAGTGGAGAATCCCCTAGAACAACGCGCAGCCAAAATACCAAACTTAAAGGTTGCCATTCACCCAGATTACCCAGATCATCAAATATCGATTGGAGGGTCACTGTCTGACAAAGGCAGAGCAGCTGTGTGCGCACTATTGCAAAATAACATAAACATCTTTGCATGGGAACCAAAGCACATGACCGGAGTGCCACGTTCTATTACGGAGCACAAGCTACAAATCTGACAATGATATCCTCCAATACGACAGAAAAAGCGCGGCCAGGCTCCAGATCGCGCAAAAGCCATCTTGGAAGAAGTACACAAACTTGTAGACGCAGGTATTATGCGCGAAGTCTACTATCACGACTGGCTCTCTAATCCAGTAATGGTAAAGAAGAGTGATGGCAGTTGGAGGATGTGCGTGGACTTCACTGACATCAATAAAGCATGTCCACAGGACTGCTACCCACTGCCAGAGATAGACTGGAAGGTAGAATCTCTGTGTGGATATCCCTTTAAGTGCTTCCTAGATGCATACAAAGGATACCATCAAATTCAGATGGCTGCAGAAGATGAAGAAAAAACAGCCTTCCATACAAGTCAAGGGGTCTTTTGCTATACAAAAATGCCCTTTGGCCTAAAGAACGCGGGAGCAACATACCAGCGATTGGTGGACATAGCATTTGAGAAGCAAGTAGGCCGCAACCTGGAAGTTTACGTTGATGACCTTGTTATAAAGAGTCACACAGAGGAAGAATTGGTGCGCGACATTGAGGAGACGCTCAAAACATTGGAAAAAATAAACATGAAGCTAAATCCCAAGAAGTGCACTTTTGGCGCGACAGAAGGCATGTTCCTCGGGTATTTAATAGAACTTGACGGCATCAAGCCTTGCCCAGAAAAGACAAAAGCTGTCATCAATCTCCCCTCACCGCGCACACTGAAAGAAGTCTAGTCATTAAACGGGAAGCTAGCTGGGCTAAACCATTTTTTATCCAAGTCAGCAGACAAATCACTCCCTCTCTTTAAAACACTCACGAAGTGCACAAAAAAGGGAGACTTTCGGTGGACTAAGGAGGCAGAGGAAGCCTTCCAACAACTAAAACAACATCTTGCATCACTTCCCAAACTTGTCGCACCGCGACCAGGGGAAGAGTTGATCATGTACTTATCTGCAACCCATGGAGCAGTTAGCGCAGTACTATTGACAGATAGGAACTCTGTTCAAATGCCCATATACTTTGTAAGCAAGGCACTGAAAAAGACAGATACTAACTACAGCGCTATGGAAAAGCTGGTCCTAGCTCTAGTATTCGCAGCTAAAAGACTGCGCAGATACTTTCAGGTGCACCAAATAGCTGTAATCATGGACCAGCCCATCAAACAAGTTATCTCTAAACCTGACGCATCAGGACGGCTACAAAAGTGAAGTGTGTTGTTGAGTGAGTATAAAATCTCGTATAGACCACGCACTGCAATCAAGGGGCAGATATTAGCCAACTTTATTGTTGAGAAACCAGATACCGATACTCCACCTTCAACAGGCAAGACAGAGTTACAAGAACCATGGGTTCTATTCACAGACGGATCCTCATGCATGGATGGATCAGGCGCAGGCCTTATCCTTACTAACCTAGAGGGGGTAGAATTCACCTACGCACTGCGCTTCGAATTCACAGCCATAAACAATGAGGCAGAATACAAAGCCCTACTCGCTGGATTGCGTATTGCAATTCAAATGGGTGTACACAACCTAGAGGCAAATGTGGATTCCAGGCTAGTAGCTAACCACGTGCTAGGTGAGTATGAAGCAAAGGATGAACACATGATCCATTACCTTGAGAAAACCAAGTCTTTAATTCAGAGCTTTAATAGGTTTACAATCAAACAAGTACCTAGAGGAGAAAACAGGAAAGCTGACGCGCTTAGCAAGATCGCATCTTGTGACATTTCAAAATTTTCATGTCATTAATCTTAATATTATTTAACTGTTCTATTTTTAAATAATTAACTTTGTCGAAAGTTATCCGCGTTTCGTCATAACATGTTTAATTAATTCAACCGCGACTAGACTACATCCATTCTACAATTTTTATGCTTCATTGTTTCCTTAAAATCCTATTTTAAAAGTCACTTTTCAATTTTTCCATTTTTACGTAAACCTTGCACCATTACGTTTTACCCGATTTAAATTTACGTTTTAAGGTTTTGACAAAGTGAGCCAACCCTAGACTATGATAATTTACATATTTATGAATTTTTAAACTATTTTATATTTACAAATGAGTTTTATACTTGTCGTGTCATTTTTATAGCTTACGTCACTTTTATCAAAAATCGGTGACACCGAACGCGTTTTTCAACTCACGGTTTTAGTTTTAACGACGTTTAAATACTCCGATAAACCCATAACTCAACTAATATATTAAAAGTAGTTATTTTGACAAGTGATAACATTTTTATATGTTTTACATTATATTACTCCCAATTTTACGTTACGCGTCTTTAAAACTACACGTTTTTAATTACCGGGAGCAAAATAAACTACACAATACATCTAATAACCAATTTAATACACTAAAATGCTCCACTAACTTGCTACTCTCTTTTTGTTTTTGTCACCCCAACACTTATCCATGGGGTGGACAAGTGTTTAAGTTTTCCTTCCAAAGACTAGCTAACTCATAAAAACCACTAACTACCATCTTTACTCTCACTTTTACATGCAACTCACTCAAAAATCTGGTCTCTTGCTCTCAAATTTCGTGGCTTATACAGCCCACACTCACCATTATCTTCAATTTTTACCACAAGATTTGGTGTACAAGATTAAAGGTCATTTAGTGATAGTTTGTTCTTGATTCCTTTCCTCCTCAAAGTTCTTCATTTCAAGAGTTTATTTAAAAGATTTTCCAAGGTGATAAGGGCTGTGATTTTTAAGGATTTCAAAGGGTTTTCAAAGTGTTCTTGCAAGGTTATTTGGGTTTTGGTTGATTGATGTTGGAAGCATGGGTTTGTGGGAACATTAGGATTAGTGATCTTGTTCTTCTTGTAATTTGTGTTGTTCATCACTTTTGTAAGGAAACTCTTCACTAACTTTTCATTTTATTTTTAATTTTTACTTCTGTAATATTTAGATATCTTGATGTATTTGAATATTATATAAGTTATTATGCTTGGTACATAAGCTAGATCACTAGAAAATCACTCATGGACTAGACATGCAAAAGACAGTTTTGATCAAGGGTAAAAATGGAATTAACTGATCTAATCAGTAAACATTTGACATAAACTAAAAATATTTGGTTGTAGCCCTATGTCTTGTGGTCATTTTCTCGGGTGGTGCATCCCGTGACGACACACGATGATTAAACTAGAAATGATTTCGTGAAACATGTCAAATTCTGAGTACTAGATTTATAACGTATGAAACTTGTTTTTCTGGACATAACTAATGGTTTCTCAAAACATAAAAGTTTTAGATAACATCTCAACTTAAACGTGACCACAAACGGGGAATTAATTGGACTTTTAGATCTCTAGATATCGCAACTTTAGTGGGACTGTTTTGACATTGATAAAAATCAGAACTGGATAGTAAGGGTCAATGGGTAATTTTACTATTTATAAGTAACTTTTGACTTAGTGGGACCCACAAAACTTGTTAACACAGATGAATACCTTTCCGGAGATATAAGGAACTTAATTTTTTGACTTACGGTTTGCAAATAACAAATTTTTGAAAGTGAATAAGTTACTAAAAATTTCATCAGCTTTTGTAAAATTTAAACATGTAAAGGTATTAACTTATATAATTGGACCTTTAAGTTTTATTTGAACCACTTAATATAAATTGAACCTTTAAACTTAATTTGAACTTTTGTAAAAAATATATACTTCATACTTACAAATCATTTTAAAGTGTCAAATTAAACCTTAGACTTAATGCTTAATTTTTGTAAGAAATGTAAATGTCATACTTGAAGACCATTTTTAAATACCAAATTAGAACTTGTTAGATATTTAGAAATTATGTACCAAGCATAATTAAGATCATAATTTATATATAGCTAAAATTACATCAATATTTATTTTCAAAAACCTAAGACAAGCGTATATCTATTTAGGTTCATCGTAGAGCTTCGCGGCTATTTTCTTCACTTGCTTGTTCCTTGCTACTTCCTTTATTCACGGTGAGTTCATAGCCTCGCCTTTACTTATTTAAATGTTTTATAAACCTCGCGAGGGGGATACATGCTAGTTTTTACAAACTGAATACAAGTAGTTTTTGGTATGTTGGACCCGATTACATGATTATAGTGATTGAATGCTTCTTGCCAATTAAGTCCCCACTATGAACCGTTATTTCCGTAAGGAAACGCTATTATTATGGATATGCATATTAGGCTTGGCCGGCTTTGACTGGGTACGGTCACATAATCTTGAGAGTTTGGGGTAAACTGGCAATTTTTACCTCGGGGCACAAAATCATGGTTAAGGTTTCGGTTTCATAATTTTCAATACTATAATCTGATTACCCGACATGTATTTGTTATATGTCTATTGATAAATAATGCTTGTATTCAACTTATTACTTATTAAACTCTATGAATTCACTCAACTTTATGTTGACTTTTTAGCATGTATTTTCTCAGGTATTATTTGCTAGCTGAGCATTGGGAGCAATCGGAGTCGCGTGGATATCAAACATTGAAGGACTTGTTTTCTTCACATTCGATAATTATTTTCTTTAAATATGCAAATGAGTCATTTTTGAACTCTTGTAATTTAAGTTTTAAATATAAATTATTGGGACCTTTGTACTCTGATTTATCAAATCGAATGTGATATTTTATTAAACGTCTCTTTTGAGGTCATTTTATGTAACTTGTCTTTATGAATTATGAAGTGACACCCAAATTGGTATTCCGCTGCGTTGTAAATTTTGGGGGTGTCACACATCTACAAGCTTTGCGCATCTATCAAAACAGGTATTGGTGGAAACTCTAAAAAACAAATCAATCTTGGAGATGGAAGTATCCACGGTGATAGAGGAACAGGATCCTACATGGATGACACCTATCATTGAATTTATAAGCAAAGGAATCTTACCACAAGATCAGAAGGACGCTCGAAGGGTGTGGCGCACAGCGCAGAGATTTGAACTTCGAGATGGCGTCCTATACCGACGTTCATTCCTACAACCTTGGCTTCGATGTGTTGGACCTCTTCAAGCAGATTATGTACTCCGGGAAATTCACGCTGGATCATGTAGCATGCACTCAGGACCACGGTCTGTAGTAGCGCGCGCCCTGCGATCGGGATACTATTGGCCTACTATGCACAGCGACGCACGGGACATGATAAAGAAATGCAGCGATTGCCAAGTCCACAGGCCAATTCCGCGTCGACCACAACAAGAGTTAACCCCCATCACCTCACCATGGTCATTCTATAAATGGGGCATTGACATCGCAGGCCCTTTCCCATTGCAGCGGGAGGGCTAAAATTCCTCATCGTAGCCATAGACTATTTTACCAAGTGGATTGAGGCAAAAGCAGTGGTGAGCATCACTCGCAACCAGGTAAAACGCTTCGTGTGGGACAACATTGTGTGTCGCTTCGGACTACCTGGAGAAATTATTTCAGACAACGAAAAACAATTATGTGACAACCCATTTAAAGATTGGTGCGTGCAATTAAACATCACACAAAACTTTGCTTCAGTGAAACACCTACAAACCAATGGCTTGGTTGAACGCGCGAATCGCAGTCTAGGCGAAGGAATAAAAGCGCGCCTTGACAGACATAAAGGAAAATGGGTGGACGAATTGTCACATGTTTTATGGGCGCACCGCACAATAATCAAAACCAGTACCGGGGACACACCATTCCCTCTTTTCTATGGGACAGAAGCCGTCATACCAGCCGAAATTGGAATGCCAACTATATGTACAGCGGAAATAAACGTCACGACAAATGACAAGGAGCGGCACATAGACTTGGACTTGCTGGAAGAAAGGCGTGAACGCGCAGCTATACGCGAAGCAAAAGCCAAAGCAAAGATGAAGAAGTATTATGATGCAAAGGTCAAACATAATTCTTTCAGGCCAGGAGACTTTATATACTGCGCTAATGATGCAAGCCACGCAGAAGACACGGGCAAGCTTGGACCTAAATGGGAAGCACCCTATGAGGTCACGGATGCACTAGGTAATGGTGCATACAAACTGCGTGATATGGAAGGCCACGAGCTGGCACGCACTTGGAATATCTGCAATCTCAAGAGATGCTATCTTTAGGAAAGGCTACGGCCCACAAACAGACAACCTTGCACTTTAGTACGTGCCCAATAAATGTCTTTCTTTGAATTTTCTTTTTTTAGGAATTGTCTTTTATCTTCCAAAAACTTGCAAGTATTAATACAACGTTGTGGTTTCTAGCTAATTCCATAACACACTTAACTTTATTGCGCACATTTTTTTTTATGTTTCAATATTGTTATTTTATATTTTGCCTACATTGCGTGCATGCACTTATTAAGACCTACGATGGCAGAAAGGATGAGTAAACCTACTAACTAACTCGTTGAGTAAGAGGGTTGCAAACCCATCAATACTAGATCACGCATCCTTGCTAAGCGCCTTACCTTCAAGACGTTGAAGTAGTTTACATGCGCATTCCACGAAGGATGCACAATATCACGTACACCGTACATGCTTAGCAGTTTACGAGCCAAGACTCTTGGTCATTTGATAAAAGTCTTTGCAAAATAATGCAAGTCTATCTTCATACTTATGATTTGCTTTTTAAGTTATGCACTTAATATGAGTCACTTTAAGTATGTCACGGTTTCAATTTGACTCTTGGTTGGTCTTTTATACAAAAGATAACAATCTAAGTACAAGTAACATGGCATACGAACAAAAGATATAAATTATTATTCATAAGAACAGTAAGTTTGTACAAGTTACAAAAAGTCCATGCATATCTACACGCTCGCAGAACTCATCAAGTTGGGTAAAGTGCTTGCTCCAATTCTGTTGCAAGTACTTCAAAGCCCATGCGCAGTTAGACCTATGCTGATCAGCAGCACGCTCCCGCCTCAGCTCCAGCATCAAAGCCAACTTCTCATCAGCAAATCGCCTACCATACGCAGTTGTGGACTCCACCTCTGCCCGCGCATCAGCTAGTTGCGCCCTAAGCAGAGCAATCTCCTCATCCTTCTGAGCGAGACTGCTACCCTCCTCAACATACCGAGCCTTCAGCTGAGTGACCAACTCAACATGACGCTCAGCAACAGCTCCCAGCTCCTCCATCAGCCGTTGCGCAGACAACTCTTCATCAACTCTCACCGGCTCCTCCACATGCGTATGAGCCGCCTGAGGTGACACAAACCCCTCAGCAAACTCTGCATCACCCCCTGCAGCACCGTCACTATACACAAACATAAAGAAGTCAAGAAATGTCACTGCGTATACCACGAATTAATACAAATACTCAAAGGAATGTCACTTACGTAGGAGGAGAAGTCCCAACATTCTCTTGCGCAGCAACAGAAGATGACGTCTCCTCATCTGCGGACTCATCCACTGTAA
Source organism: Artemisia argyi (assembly GCA_030686995.1). Classification (NCBI taxonomy): domain Eukaryota; kingdom Viridiplantae; phylum Streptophyta; class Magnoliopsida; order Asterales; family Asteraceae; genus Artemisia; species Artemisia argyi. The sequence goes on along the minus strand of CM060709.1, from coordinate 42,397,645 downwards.
CACCCCCAAAATTTGATACAGCGGAAGACTCAACAAGCTTTCGGGGTGCTACGGGGATTGGTATCCAACACAAGACAATATAGAACGAGATAAAGTAAACATAATAAAAACACAACCAAAACGGGGTTTTAGGTTTACATTTATCCCAACATACTTCAGAGTCAGGCCCAAAATAAAGTAACAATAGGTCCAAATTTAATTATCAGAGTTTAGAAAAATAGATCCATGAACCGTGTGCCTTGGCCGAGCCTTCCATTCCAAGCATGCATCTCAACACTTAATTACCTGAGAAAACGTGCTAAAAGTCAGCTTTCGCTGGTGAGATCATAGGTTTAAATTCAATTAACAATATAGTGGACATATACGCAAAACGCTTGCTAGCTAGACTAAGGATTCGCTAAAAGCCTGCGGATACCCTCCGTTCCAACAAAACACACGGATACCCTTCCGTACTAACATAACACACGGATACCCTTCCGTACTAACATAGATATTCGAGTAGCCCCCGCAATACCAATAATAACTCGGATAACCTCCGGAATATTAATAACCTATAGGTGCACACTATAGTATCTAAATAAGTCAACCTTGAATAGTACACACAACATATATGCGACTAAAGCTGACAATCCATCAATAACCAAATAAGCCAACCTTGAATAGTACACACGACATGTGTGACTAAAGCTGACAATAGATCCTAGTCCATACGCATAGCAAGTTTAGAAAGAATATAAAAGCGATAATAGTCCACGTAAAATAATTTGCACGTTTCTCACCCCAAGTATTGAAAACATAGTTCAAGAAAAAGTGGGGCTATGACTCACCTCAAGTCCAGAAAATAGCAAGACGAGGTAGGTAGAAATAAGATGTATGATAACTCACGAAACAGCAACGACGGACTTGGCACGACCTAACAATATTAACTCTTTCAGAAATCATTTCCTCAAATATATAATATTCCCAAACCCGGACGAGAATCCGTTTTATTTCCGAAAATCCATTTCGTATTAGTTTGGTGTATTTGCGTTTGGTATCCATACGGGTAGTGGGTCGACTCAAAACAAACCAAAAAGATCACATATAGAAAGATAAATAAACTATGGATCTAATATTAGCCCAATATATCATTTAAATAAATCGCTAAAGTTTACCAAATCCGTCGATTTGATAATCCTCATATTTATTTTCGTAACATACCGTTCCAAGATTACACCCAACCTAAGGCACATAGCACATAATTACTATATAGTATATATCATAGTTTAATAAATTCCTCATATATATCGTCAAATTGGCCAGATTTCCCGATATATACACTCGCAATCTATTACACTTTACATATACTATAACTTATGGGCGTCGTAGGATACGATGCCCACTAATATATTCATTTCGTATAGCCAAATAACCCGGCTCAACCTTACGGTTAAGTGGTTATTTAATTATAGAAAACGTTTATATTAGTCGTCATATATCCGTGACAACACGAACGTCACAAATAATAACTTACCTGGACCCGAGTGACAACAATTTCGCATAATTCAATAAGTTTAACCGTTATATATCCGAAATGACATTTTATTAAACGTTTCATAATTGTCGGGAGTTTCCCGTTTTATAACACAATTTTTATAATAATAATACGTTCAATAATATTACGCCACTTTCGTAGCCTAATATATATCTAATCGTATTATTTATAATACGACTCGTGATTATTATTATTATTAATATACGCGCTTATATAGTTATATATACGTTATTCACGTATATATATATATTCATATAAACGTTCATATTATCAATAATGACTATTACGAGTTTTATTATTTTCGTTTTAGTTTTAATAGTTATTGAGTTATACGAAATGGTCATATGTCCGAGTCATGACTCTCGGCTCATTGTCCAAGTCCAAATATAAGCAAAAGTCATAAAATAACCAATCTCCGTCCAATCACAATCTCAACCACGGGCTACAACATGAGGGTCCGACTACGGCACCCGACTAACCTATCTCCGTCAATCTAACGACCGTCTCACAATCGGTCCCCAAATCACACTCACCAATCGACAACAACTCCTCAATTACCAATAACAATATCCAATGTCGAGACCACAATGGTCTCGACCCAACCAAAAGTATTCGGCCGAAATGAAATACCACAACAATGCCAAAATTATGTTCACAAATATTTCAAGAAATAACATTAACAAGGTTAATGTTTGGGTCGGTTTACCAAGCCAACCCGAGCCCTCGACTCACTTGAGTCTCGGCTCCAAACCGCGAGTCACTAGGACTCGAACCACACATAATCATCACATAGCTCACAAGAGCAAAACAAGGTAACCATTTTAACCCATTCGACCCAATGGTCAATCGGCCACAAAAATAATTACGCGGCTAAAGGCCGCGACCCACAAGGGTCGAACCACAACAATAACCTCGAGCTCAAGGCTCGAACCACAACTAATCGAGAACCCCAATACGGGTCTCGGCGTGGTCATACGAGCACCCAAGGAAACCCCGAGACCTCATGGTCTCGGTTAGCTCGGATCGGATAGCACACCAAGGAACCAAAGCCACACAAGGCTCGAACCACAAATAAGCCGAGAGCCTAGCTCGCGGTTCCGAGTCAACCATACCCAAAACCATGAAAACCCGGATACCAAACTTAATTTTTATCACTAAAACATCATTTCCATTAAAGATCAATTCGATTCTCAACATAATAATCCGTGTAGCCACGGATAAATGCCAATTCGTGGCACCCAAAACCCAAAGATAGCTCCTTCTCACCTTCTTGGACCTCCAAATGCACGGATCTAGTAAAGCTATTAAAAATTCGAACGGATTAGTGCAAGTTTGATGGTGTTAACGGAGGTTCTAGGGTAAGTATCATATACCAAAAGAAAGAGGGTGAAGAGAGGAAGAAGATGGTGGTAATTGTTTTGTTGGGTGGTCGGAGATGCGGCGGTGGTGGCCGGAATTGATGTTCGGCGGCTAGGGTTTAGGTTGGGGGAGATGGAGATGAGTTAGAGAGAGAGAATGAAGTGTGGGTGAGGGTTTGTGTGTGTGTGTGAAAACCGGACCAAACACACACCTTTAATATCTTTTTTTTTTTTATTTTTTTTAGTTAATAATAATAATAATAATAATAATAATAATAATAATAATAATAATAATAATAATAATAGTAATAATAATAATATTATTACGGTGGAGCGGGTAATTGTAAAAACACGTGGCCCGAACCCGAACTCATTTTAAACTTCAATATCACTCGAGAGCATCTCGTAAATAATTAAAAATATAGTCAGACTCGTTAAGACGAATCATAAAACTGTCGTTAGGTAATCCTAGTGCCAAAGTCAACGTAGTACCAAGTGAGAATTCAAATATACATCACCAATCATTAAATCAAAAATGAATTATGAACATAATTCACGAATTCCATAACGTCATTAATTAAAAATATCCATAAAATAGGTCTTACAAGTTCGTTGTGAAATGAAAATTTCAAATAAAAATTATAAACGAACTTAAATTGTAATGCGGGTTTTTAAAATAGCTCCCTAAACTGCCGGTTGTCACATCCACAATGATGGTATGATGTCTGCGCTTGGAGGTTCCTTCACCATCAGCAACAACAGCCTTGCGCTTCAAACTCTGACGCTCCTCTTCAGAGTCAGTATCCACTCTGAGAATCTCCGTACCAGTGGACGACTTAGCGCGCTTAAGCTCAGGCGCCACCACCTCCTGCGCAGGCACAGTCTGCACTGGTGTCGCATTCACAACGGGCTGCGATGCGTCAGAAGCCTCTTCTTGGGCAAACTCCAGCAGGCGTCCAGCAGTAGCCTCCAGGATGGGCACTTCACCCTCCTTCCGAGGGCGCACACCCACAGTAACCTGCGTAGGCTTCGCTAACTTTACCACGACAAACAGATCCATTTCTGCACAAAAACATGAACGAACAAAGAAAAAGAGCAAATTAGTGGCTTAAATCAATATACAAAAGGGAGCTTACATTATAAACACGAAGTAAGAAAGGACAAGCACCCACCCCGGCCGTCTTCAGCCAAAAATGTTGGTATCTCGTCACTGCCCCCGAAGTAGTTGCGGCTCAGCCCCATGTGCACCAAGAACTCCTCGGGATAGGTGTTGATTGGGATGCGGTTCTCATTAATAATCTCCACATCCTCCTCGCTGTACGTACCGGGATCTGGGCGCTTATCCTTTCGAAGCCCTCCTTGGGTATAAAACCCAGAAAGCGTGGTAAAAACCTTATCATCTATCCAAAAGAACCTTTCCCTCCAACCCCTTAGGGCGTCTACCTTATCAGTGTAACACTGATAGCGCCTTGGGTGCTTGGAAAACGTAACCCACCCGTTCAACCACGACGTGTGGTAGAATGCGCGGAAAAGGTTAATGGTCGGCCTCACTGCAAGTAGACGACAGTTTACCTTAAAATTTATTATTTTCGCTGCACCTATACAGTGCAGCTGCGAAATATGAAGGCGGTAAAAATTGAGCACGTCACTCAAAAATAGGGATATAGGCACGTGCTGGTTTGCAAATTCAAAGAAGCGTGTGTATACCCCTATCTTCCCCTCAGGGAAGTCCGCGATGCATGCGTCAGCATCCGGTAATTCCGGATGCACGTCAAGAGGGATATAATAATCGGAGGTGAACTGACGAAGTTCATCCTCGTCCATCTCTGAATGGAACTCTTCTAACTATTTGACCATTTTTACTATGAAAAGCGCACGCATAATTACCTCTCGCAGATATTAGTTTGAGGAAGAAAGATTTTTTTTAGGGAGAATATGACATTTTTTCACTGTGGTTAAAACAGTGAATTGAGGAGCCCCTTATATAGGGTTTCATCTTGTATCGGATGCATGACACGTGGATCCCACTATCTCAATCGTGTGGTGGAATACAAACTGATACATGCACTTTTTCACGTTTTCCGAAGGACACGTGGGACACTTAAAGCCTAGATACACCGTATCGATTTTTTGGGCGGGAAATACTAGGAACTTCCCCGCCACGCTTGCCGCGAATATTTCTAAGTCTAGCATCCACGTTTAATAACCATGCATACTAGACTGGGGGGGACATGATAACGAATAGTCCATATTTGGGTCACGGACCCAAATGATAGACATTACTAAGGTCCAAACCCGCCATGAGTGGGCCATCACGATAGTGATTTGGGCTAGTATGATAACGGCTTGGGCTCACGAAAGCCCAAGCCCAAAGTTATTTATAGTTATGATATGAATATCTCTTATTTAAGGGATATATATCCAAACCAGATATACACCAAAAAGTAAGGCACACGTATCCAATAAGGATTCCGTGCCTATATAAACAATATCGTAACTCTCGTTAAAGGTACGACTCACAACCCTAATTCACATACATATCCCCAAAACCGATTACTTACTCTCACGCCGGAGGATAATCGTGGGAGACAATCCCACGATAAGCCTAACAGTGTTCGTTTGCTTTCTTAGTGCGCAGGTCTCAAGCATTAAGGTCTAATTGGTACGAGAGCAGGAACCCAAACAAGGAACGCCCAACTTTTGTATCAACAATAGTCTCACCCCATCAATTGAACAACCCAATACGGTCTAACATGATGAAGCCCCTCAACATACACCAAATCCATCTCCACCCTCAACCCCACCAGCGGCCTAAACATCAAATTCGTCGCCAGGCGTAGCCCAACACCAACATCCATCTACCACAACCCAAATTCCACAAATTATTCCGGATCCTGCTTACAACCCAAACCTGTATCGATTAATCCCATGGTCACATGATAATGTGTCGGGAATCGTCCTACTCAGCGTCTCAATATGCATGTGTCATCGGTTTTACCATTACCAAAATCATATCATGATATGTTTCATGATCCAAATTGGCAAAATGTTATGTGTGATAAATATACTGCACTTATTAAGAACGACACTTGAACTCTAGTTCCTCGGCCCACGAGCACCAACATTGTTCGTTGTATGTGGCTTTTTCGCCATAAGTTTTTGGCTGACGACACTCTTAGTCGCTACAAGGCTCGTCTTGTGGCGAATGGTAGTACTCAATTGGAAGGGGTTGATGTAGATAAGACTTTTAGTCCGTTGGTTAAACCGGGTACTATTCGGACTATTAAAAGTTTAGCTGCTTCTCGCCATTGGCCGATTCATCAGCTTGACGTCAAGAATGCTTTCTTGCATGGTGATTTATCCGAGATAGTTTATATGCATCAGCCTTCGGGGTTTCGGTTTCTGTGCATCCTAATTATGTGTGTTTATTATAGCGGTCTCTGTACGGGCTCAAGCAGGCCCCTAGAGCTTGGTTTCAGTGATTTGCATCTTATATTACTTGGGTTGGGTTTCATCATAGTCGATGTGACTCATCATTATTTATATACAAACAGGGGACATATACTCCTTATATGTTATTATATGTTGATGATATTGTACTTACTGCTTCTTCTGAGACTTTGTTGCAGCAGATCATTCGTTCATTACATCAGGATTTTTCCATGACAGATTTGGGTTCTCTTAATTATTTTCTAGGTATTTTGGTTAGTCGTGATTCTACAGGATTGTTCTTATCTCAACGCAAATATGCCGTTGAGATTCTTGAGCGAGCACATATGACTTCTTGTAATCCCAGTCGGACTCCTGTTGATACTGAGTCTAAACTGGGGGATGATGGTGATCCCGTGTCTGATCCGATTTTATATCGGAGTCTTGCACAGGTTCTCTTCAGTATCTTACCTTTACTCGCCATGATATTTCTTATGCCGTTCAGCAGGTTTGTCTTTATATGCCTGATCCTCGAGAGCCTCATTTCTCGGCTCTTAAACGAATTTTGCGGTATATTTAGGGTACATTAGACTATGGGTTGCAGTTGTTTGTATCTTCTACTACATCCTTAGTTGCTTATTCGGATGCAAATTGGGCTGGTTTTCCTACTACTAGGAGATCGACTTCAGGGTATTGTGTCTTTCTTGACAACAATCTCCTCTCTTGGTCCTGTAAGCGTCAATCGACGCTTTCTCGTTTTAGTGTAGAGGCTGAGTTTCATGGTGTTGCCAATGTTGTTGCTGAGACTTGTTGGTTACGAAATTTGCTTCGTGAGCTGCACACACCTTTGTCTTCCGCTACGCTTGTCTACTGTGATAATGTTAGTGAGTGCTGTTTATTTATCTTGTAATCTGGTTCATATCAGCGTACGAAACACATTGAGATTGATGTACATTTTGTTCGAGATTTGGTTGCTGCCGGTCAGGTTCGGGTACTTCATGTTCATTCACGTTATCAGTATGCGGACATTTTTACTAAAGGATTGACATAAGCTCTATTTGAGGAGTTTCGCACCAGTCTGAGCGTCCGGAGTCGTCCCGCTCCGACTACGGGAAAGTGTTAGCCCTATAATAGGTTTATACATGTAACGGGCTCAAGCCCGGTTTTAGAATGATCTTTGTAAACATATATATTGTACCATATCATTATTCAATAGGGCAATCAATCTTTACCCTACTTATACAATCTGCTCTTATGATACGTGTACTATACTTAAACTTTTAACTTTAGTTACCTAGTAGGTGCATTGATGAAAGTTAAGCTATGTTCGGCAAAATATAGCAGGTGCAAATGGAAGTAGAATTTAGTGGTAACTGTTTGACTTATAGAATAATACTGTAGAAGTGTTTGATAATCTATCTATCTATAATTAGAGTGTACAATAATTTAAAATTGAACTTTTCTATCATCAACATTTTAGATAGTACACATTTATATAGAATCCAAACGCTTGTTAGTGAAACATTTTGAAAAGAAAGCTGATTTGCACACATGACATATTGATTGACACATTAATATACAAACTCACAAAACAAAATGAAAACATAACCACTTCATATAATTACTATATATTGAAACAAAAATACAATACCAAAAAACTACTTATTATTTTTTTTTAAAGAAAAGTGAATTTTAATTGACAAACTCCGGTTTATGCGTAAACACTTGTACATGTATGTGAGAATGATATGTGTCGGAGTATGACTATTTTTTAAACTTTTATGTAAAGGCATAGTAAAAAAGTCATTATTATTCCTCTCATATTTATCTATTTCCATTAACCGATACTTTCCTTTTTATTATATCCACAAATACAAATACAAATACACACAAACATTATACGCGTATCATATCATATCACAAGTCTTTTATAGATATTCAAAACCCCTTATCTCTCTCTCTAGATCCAAAAAAAGTAAATCACAAAAACCCAAACAGGGTTTGTTGTTCCTTAGTTCTTGTAAAATTTCATAGATCCATTCATTAATTTCATCGCTTTTAAACCAAACCAAACCCTTTTGTTTTATAATAACATTTATACCCACTAACCATCTTTACTAAAGTTTTAATTTTTAGTTAAAAAGATTTCTGGGTTTTGTCAGATTTGAGTTTTCTGATCTGGGTTTTTGTTGGTTAGATCTGAAAGTGAATAAAGATCTTGTTTTTGTGGGTTTTATACAAGTGTATACCAGGTGTTTGATGAATTGTCACTGAAAAAGTTTTGAGATTTGTATAAAAAGATTTCTGGGTTTTGTTGGGTTTGAGGGATTTGATCTGGGTTTCTGTTGGTTAGATCTGAAAGTGAATAAAGATCTTGTTTTGGGTGGTTTTTGTTAAAGTGCTTATTTAGTGTTTGATGAATTGCTGCTGTGATGCAATCTGATCAAAGAAGAAAGGTAAAGTTGTTTAATTTGGTTTTTATAAAGTTGGTTTTGTTTAATTGTTAATTTAGTGGTGTAAAATGATGTTATATGATTGTGTTAGTGAAAGTTTGTTAAGTTAGTTGTGAACGATTTGATGTTGTAGGGATCTGCAGAAGTTGATTTTTTCACCGAATATGGTGAAGGAAGTAGATATAAGATAGAGGAAGTAATTGGTAAAGGAAGCTATGGTGTTGTATGTTCGGCTTACGACACACATTTAGGCGAAAAAGTAGCCATTAAAAAGATAAATGATATATTTGAACATGTATCTGATGCCACGCGTATTCTTCGCGAGATTAAGCTTCTTAGGCTTCTTCGTCACCCCGACATTGTGGAGATCAAGCATATTTTGCTGCCACCTTCAAGGAGAGAGTTTAGAGATATATATGTGGTGTTTGAGCTTATGGAATCTGATCTACATCAGGTTATTAAAGCGAATGATGATTTGACACCGGAACATTATCAGTTTTTTCTTTATCAACTTCTTCGAGGATTGAAATACATACATACAGGTATATTTTGTTTTTCAAGTGTTTAATGTTTTTGTTATATATATGAATGTTCTGATTTTGTTTTACTATAATTGCAGCAAATGTCTTTCACAGAGATCTAAAACCCAAAAATATTTTGGCGAATGCCGACTGCAAACTTAAGATCTGCGACTTTGGTCTTGCAAGAGTTGCATTTAATGATACACCTACTGCAATATTCTGGACAGTATGTCTCTATATCTGATCTTTGTTATGTAAAATATAGTATTTAATTGAAGTGCATATGCTTATCGGATTCAATCATAGGATTATGTTGCAACGCGATGGTACAGAGCTCCAGAATTGTGCGGATCGTTTTTCTCTAAGGTAAAACAGACATTTAATTGATTTAGCGCTATTTTAGTTCAATTGAAGAAAGTTTTTTTAGCTATTTAATGAAAACCATTTTCGGTCTTTATTGACTTTACTCTTTTCTCTGCAGTACACTCCGGCTATAGATACATGGAGTATTGGTTGTATTTTTGCTGAACTTCTTACCGGGAAGCCCCTTTTCCCAGGGAAAAATGTGGTGCATCAGTTGGACTTGATGACCGATCTTTTGGGGACACCATCAGCTGAAGCTATAGCCAGGGTCTGTTTAACTTACTCTTGATTAATCATATGGAAGGTGTTTGGATATGTTTATTAGCTCTGATATTGTTGTGACATGAAGCTGCATCTAATTTTTTTGAAAGTTGAAAGTTTAGATATTGCAGTTCTGTTTCTCAGTATCTCTATCTCAAAAAGAACGTTTTTTACAACCATATTATCATCTTATTATTTTAAATGATCAGATTTGCAGAATTTTCCAACATGTTATATTACAGCATCAAACTACAGGACATACAGACATTTTATCTACCCACTTTGTTATAGATAATTATCTAAGTATTACTACTATATATATATGACATAATTGCTATCATAATCCAAACACCTCCAAAAGCTATCTGCCTTTCCCCCCCCTCCATTTTGAGTATTTACATTTATTTAACATAATCAGATAAGAAATGAGAAGGCGAGGAGATACTTAAGCAGCATGAGGAAGAAAAAACCCATCCCTTTTTCACAAAAGTTTCCAAATGCAGATCCTCTTGCTCTTCGTTTATTAGAAAGAATGCTTGCATTCGAGCCTAAAGATCGTCCTAGTGCTGAGGAGGTAATTTTTATTTATTAGTTTTTGTTTTTCTGGTTTAAAAGATTTCATATTTACCAAGGAAAGCATATTTTTTTCTTTGTTCCAGGCTCTTTCGGATCCATATTTTAAGAATTTAGCCAAGGTTGAGAGGGAGCCTTCTGCTCAGCCTGTTACAAAGATGGAATTTGAGTTTGAACGAAGAAGAATTACAAAGGAAGATGTCCGAGAACTCATTTATAGAGAGATTCTTGAATACCATCCAAATATGCTGAAAGAATTCTTAGATGGAGCTGAACCAACAGGCTTCATGTATCCAAGGTACAGTGTATTTAGAACGCATTATCTTTTTTATTTTGTAATACTAGAGCTGTCAAAATGGGCGGGTCGGAGAGGTTGGGTAACAGGTACAAAGGGGTTGATCTTTGCAAGAGTTGAAACTGGCGAGTTTGGGCTACCTGCCTACTTGTAACATTTTTGTCCATTTTTTGTGTGGATAATTAATGCGTTAACTTTGTTACAAAATTACTGTAAATCTATGATATTACATAAATTGTTGTATTTTTTTATCAGTACTCTATAAATACAACGTCACTTCTGTTTTATCAATATTTTGCATTATTCTTAGCTATTACAAGAACGTAGTGCATATACTCTTTGATATCATTGTCATGTTGGGCGGGTTGGGTGATGTGTTACAACATGTTTAGGTGAAGACAGCTAGGATTCTTAGGGTGGGTCAAAATGGGTAGTTTAGGGTCTGGGGTGGGTTGAATCGAAATTGTTTTTGTTTTACGCCTGAAGGATTACACATATTGCATACAAATAGAGAAACTACAAAGAGCATTTTTGCCCCTCTCCAGTATTAAAACTAGTGCAAAATTAACGACTCAAGTACGTTTACTAAACAGTTTAGGAGGTTGTGAACACTTGTAAGTACCTGGTGACTTTGTAAATCGCATGACATGTTTCCTTTTCAGGATTTGTTTTTTTAACTTTATCTGCTTGATAAATCTAACTCACATTGATCTAATTTCAATGTAAATGGGTTGAAATTGCACACCGTACTCTTTGTTCGTGTACACTCTTTTATTTCTAGGAGATTATTATATATAACTTGAGATTAATGAGCTGAGTCTGAAACGGCGGTAAAGTCAAAATATATACAGTTCAACTTAATAATTGATGTTGTAAGAAGTCATTAATGGATATTTCTTAATTATTTTGTTGAATTTCAGTGTAACTAATTTTTTTCTCGTCACTTTACAGTGCTGTTGACCAATTCAAGAAGCAGTTTGCTCATCTTGAAGAGCATTATGGCAAAGGTACAGCAGCTGCGCCTTTGGAGAGGCAACAATCTTCATCATTGCCAAGGTATTTTCCAAATAAAGTAGAGAGTGGTTGGCTAATGGGTTAAAGCAGGCTCAAATCGGCCATATATAGTGTGCATTAATTAAGATTTAAGATTATTAGTTTACAATAACAGCTAGGAAGCACGGACACCCCAAAAACCTCGGAGTGGCAGTGTCGGACACGTGTCGGACACGGACACGGCTCGGACACGTGTCCGACACGCACGTGCCGTGTCCCACGTGCTGTTTGGGCCGGACACGAATTTGGACACGGCGGGACACGGATTTGGACACGGATTTAGCCGAGATTTTGAAATACTTCCCTGAAAACGCTCATGACCCAGAAACACTTGATGAAATCTTTTAGACTCTTGAAAACACAGATCTAATTTAAGAGCTCTCGCCGGAAAGTGATACACGACACAACTGTAGTGGTGGGTCTCGCTTGAAACCAACAACCAGAGCCGGAGAGCGATTGTGACACACGAACGGCGACTTAGAAATGAGACATGTGGCCGGAGATTTCGTGGATTCCGGCGTCTTAGAAATGGACAGCGGTTTAGAAACAACTAGGATTTGTTTTTGTTAGAAGTAAAAGGGAAAATGTGGATGAGAGGTAGAAAAGTCAATTTAATACTAGTATAGTACGTAGTATGTTGGAGTGTGTACCCTATATTTTATTTTTTGCAACTTCTAACCCGCACACTTTTGCGCTGAATTCTTTACTTCGATCCATTTGAGGGAAAACACTAAAATCGACCCATTTTATGCACAAGCGGGCCGAATAGCCAAGCCTATTAAATAATTAGTCTTTGACAAATTTCGGTTGTTTATGTTGAGTTTTGAAGTTGGTATTTTTTTAACTTTTGGGTGCAGGGCATGTGTACTATATCCAAAAGAGACTGCACAAGCAACAGTAGAAGTGACAAATGGTCTATCCAAATGTTCAATCAAAGAAGTTGGAAAGCAATACATGACTAACCCTATGCCGATGACCAGGCTTCCTCTACAAGTTCCTCAAAGCGTCCAAGGTTTGATGATTCAATGAACTCATGCACTATTGTTATCTTTTTCTGTTTTCACATATAGCTGGGATATAAAGTTTCATTTATCAGTTACTTATCAACTTAAAGATTCTATAAAGTTAAGAGACATACATCTCAATTTTTTATACTCGTTCCCCTCTTATTTTACTAGTATCAATGAATAATATAATCCCTATTATTTTTCATGTACTTCTGGTCGAAGTTTACCTTTATTTCTTGTTTACTAATGGTTATTTTTCTATCCTAGTATAATATAAGAGATAATGGCACTCATAATTAGTCCTCGTACTATGGCATCAGCACTGATATATAAGTTTTTGCGCCATAATTGTTTCATTAAATCAATGGACTTCAATACAAGGTGCCAGTTTGACCAATAGCCAGGGGTATCTCGGTCTGTCCCTTCTTTTTGGTTTTATTCACAGAATCCTGATTTTCATTATATACATAAAATGGCATTATATTTAAGTTGCACTTTGATTTTTGTTTTAGAATTTATTTCGGTATACATTTATTATTAAACAGATAAGATTATTTAGGGTTGGATAGCAACAGCTTTTGGATTGTCATGGTCATAGTAGTTACAACAAAAGTGGTTATTGTAGGGTCAGCAAAGTTATCACAAGACACAACTTTTGATTACCCCTTCTTCTAGCCTAATATGAAATATTTGTATTCACATATCACAAAACACAAAATTTCTCTCTTTTATTTCACAATAACTTTTGTGGAACACTCTTAAAATCCTAAACTACAAAGCAAATCCAAGCATTTTATACTACATTAATCATATCATTTAGTATATTACGAAGTATATAAATTCACAATCATTTTATGCAACACCTACAAGCCTCTATATTTTTTGATATTTTTTTCATCATAATTTATACATCTAAGTGTTGTTTTTCCCTTGTATTTGATTATCTTATCTTTAACAGGAGGGAGTGCTGCTAGGCCTGGTAAAGTTGTTGGTTCTGTGATGCGTTATAACAATGATGCTGCTCTTGAACAACGAAGGGTTTCTGGTAGGAATAGTAACAATAATGCAGTAGCAGCCCCAACCCAATTCCCCCTTCCCGCTTCGTCCTACCCTCGAAGGTCATCCACCTGCAAAAACGACAAGGTAGAAACCACTATTGAAGTTTCGAGTAATGGGCTTCAGGCTCGACCTCCATACATTCCAAGAAAAGTTGCCGCTGCTCAAGGTGGTTCTGGTAGTCAGTGGTATTGACTTAGCTGGCCTTCTTCTTTGTGGGTCTTCACTTGAAAGCCGCATGAAGGCTTCGCCGGTAAGTAGATTGACTATTCTACCCCCTTGCGTGAGTAAATTGGCAAGCTTTGTTGGTTAACACCAGATAGTGGTATCTAGGTGGATGTTGTGGGAACCATGAAGATATTACATGCTTAAAAAAGACTATTAAGCAGCTAACAACCGAATAACGACCCCTTTTGATTCACTAGCTTACTCCATGTTTGACATGTAAAAATAACTATGTAAAAGACCATAATTTCAATTGTATCCTTGTAATACGTACTTGTTTAAAGAACGTGAATATGCTATTTTCTTAGACGCATTCGTTTAATTTATCGGGTTGTTTGTAATATGGCAAGTGAAACAATGACTTCAAATTATTGATTTCATTGTAAACCATTGTATTTGTTGTAGCTTAATCATTATAGTTAAAAGAAATATCTATGTTCACAAAGTTTCATAGGCCTATATAAACTGACTTATTTAACGTTTTCCATTTCCAACATTGTAAAAACATGAGTTAATTAAATAAATCGTCCCTGCGTTTACACCTCTTACAGACCGGTCCTTTGACCATTACTCCGTTAAAGGAGTGTTGTTAATAGTAAAGTGCAGGTCATTGTTGACACCGATTGACAAAGATTAGCGCAAGGAGTTAGCAAACACAACAATTAACACACATTGGGAGGATTAGTTGCATAACCTCGACTAACACCATATGTTGCTGATTTCCGACCCTCCTTCTCCTTGAGTTCTTTCTCGACTTTAGTGGCAAGTTTATAAACATCACTTTAAGAGATAAAGGGCCGTAAATTAACATCATAAATAGCTTTTCGTAGCCCTCGAAGATATCTTTCAATAGTTTGTTCCTCGGGTTCCACAATACGGCACTTTAACATTAAATGATCAAACTCCCACGTGTAATCTGCCACGGACATATCAAGTTGTGCAAAATCATGTAACTGTAGAAATGCTTCTTGTAAATACCTATAAGGCCCAAAAAAAAAAAAAAAAAAAAAAAAAAAAAAAAAAAAAAAAAAGTCGCTGTGGTTTGGCGGTTTTTTCACTTTCAGTAACTGAAGTTATTTTTTTTTGACTAGTTCAGTCACTGTGGTTTGCATATGTTACGGAAATGAAATGACCAAAAAGCCCTTGTCATCTTCTTTTTCAAATCTTTTAACAATTAAGTAACGGCCGCTAGTCCTTTATACTAACGGCCGTTAGTCCTTGATACTAACGGCCGTTAGTAAATAACCGAAAATTTGGTTTTCTAACCTTTTTGTCTGGTCTTTATACGTTTTCGTCTGTTTTTACACGTTTTCATCCGTATTTACACGTTTTTGTCCGTTTTTACACGTTTTCATCCGTATTTACATGTTTTCATCAGTATTTACACATTTTCGTCCGTTTGTACACATATTCATTCGGTCTTCATACATTTTCGTCCGTTTTACATGTTTTCATCCGTATTTACACGCTTTCGTCCGTTTTTACACGTTTTCATCCGTATTTACATGTTTTCATCCTTATTTACATAATTTCGTCCGTATTTACACGTTTTCGTCCGTTTTACACGTTTTCATCCGTATTTATACGTTTTCATCCGTATTTACATAATTTCGTCCGTATTTATACGTTTTCGTCCGTTTTACATGTTTTCATCCGTATTTACACGTTTTCATATGTTTTTACACGTTTTTGTCTGTATTTACACGTTTTCGTCCGTATTTACACGTTTTCGTCCGTTTTACACGTTTTCATCCATTTTTACACGTTTTCGTCCGTGTTTACACGCTTTCATCTGTATTTAAACATTTCGTCCGTTTTTACATGTTTTCATTCGTATTTACACGTTTTCGTCTGTATTTACACGTTTTTGTCCATTTTTACATGTCTTTATCCGTATTTACATGTTTTCATCATTATTTACATGTTTTTGTTTGTTTTTACATGTTTTCGTCCATTTTTACACGTTTTCTTCCGTTTTTACATGCTTTCATCTGGTCTTTATACGTTTTCGTCTGTATTTGCACGTTTTCATCCGTATTTACACGGATGAGATGGTGTAAAAATAGATGAAAAGGTGTAAACACTAACAAAAACATGTAAAACGGATGAAAACGTGTAAATACGGATGAAAACGTGTAAACCTATGAAAAAGTGTAAATACGAACAAAAACGTGTAAATATGGACGAAAACATGTAAATACGGAAGAAAACGTGTAAAAACTGACGAAAGCATGTAAAAACGGACGAAAACATGTAAATACAGATGAAAACGTGTAAAAACGGACGAAAACTTGTAAATACGGATGAAAACGTATAAAATGGACGAAAACGTGTAAGAACGGACGAAAATGTGTAAAAACGGACGAAAACGTGTAAATACAAACAAAAACGTGTAAATACAGATGAAAACGGGTAAGAACGGACGAAAACGTGTAAAAACGGACGAAAATGTGTAAATACGGACAAAAACGCGTAAATACGAACGAAAACGTGTAAAACGGACGAAAACGTGTAAATACGGATGAAAATGTGTAAATATGGATGAAAACATGTAAAAACGGACGAAAAAGTGTAAATACGGATGAAAACGTGTAAAAACGGACGAAAACGTGTAAATACGAACGAAAAGGTATAAATACGGACGAAAATGTGTAAAACGGACGAAGACGTGTAAAAACAGACCAAAACATGTAAAAACGAACGAAAACGTGTAAAGGACTAACGACCGTTACTTAATTGTCAAAGATTTGAAAAAGAATATGACAAGGGCTTTTTGGTCATTTCAATTCTGATTTGGACTGGATCCATAACATATGCAAACAAAAGTGACTAAACCAGTAAAAAAAAATTCAGTGTTTGAAAGTGAAAAAACCGTCAAACCATAGTGACCATTTATGTAATTAACTAAAAAAAAAAAAAAAAAATCGCAACTCCCGCTTCATTTTCTACCATGTTCTTATTCTTGGTTTGTTCTCGTGAGCTCTTTTTAACTTCAATTGTTCCCACCAAACAGAGGCATGCTTCATAAGTTTGATGGCTACAATTTTTACCTTCAAATGAACTCGTGTGAACCCAATCAATGAACTCGTCGGGTTGGATTCTACTATACCTTCAAACACCGGAATATATACCCTCATGTTAGCACCAGATTGAAAACGATTGTTGCTTCTATCGTTGCGTTGATATTGAGCCTCTTTGTCACTAGATTCCGAGTTACGATTAACATGGAAGGGGTGGAATTCTTCATCTTTGGAATCTTCATTTTCTGGTTCATTGTGGTTTTGTCTAGGAGCCTCCAATTACTCGAGACGCAACTGGAGTTGTTGTACAAGCTGTCTCAACTCATTCACTTCAATGTCTCGTGGGTAGGTTCGTCATGCAATTGGTTGACATTACGAGTACGACGTCAGCCAACCATTCTTAACTTGGACTGTGATGCCAAATGACACCAATCGATAGAGATGAGCATAAGGAGTTAGCAAACACAATAGTTAACACACATTGGGAGGAATAAAATTTAACTCACAAATGGCAAATACTCATTGTTTATTATCTTTGTTTTTTGATCTGCCATACAATGATATTCTTGGCCCGTCGTATAGGCACAAAAGCATTGATTAGAACTACTTATTCATCCACCCATTCTATAAGTATTAATGAAACACCCATCTTTATTAAAGACAAGAAAATGATCGGGTTCTTGAAAGTAAATGACAACAAGCAGAAAGTCCAAAAGATACACTTGTCTGATTAACTTCTTCCAAAGACTACGAAATCTTTGTGATACTATGTTATAGAGAATTTTATCTAGTCCAGAATACGTTAATCCGAGTCCAGAAAGAAAGTTATGGTCAAATTGCTAACCAGTTGTAACCAAGTCAGACCACCTTAATTCAGGCTTGCCCACTGATTGCATTCCACATTTTTGTCCGGCCCAACTCGATCCCGTTCGTCCCAATAACTGTGCCATTCCTGAACTTAGTATTGCATAGTTTAACGCCAACTGTATCAATTGTGATGGTCCTAATAATACTTGAAAGCAAGGTTTTCAATATCGGTATCCTACATATGATCGTTTTCGTCTTTGCAAGATTGAGATTGTAAAATTAGTGTTTTTTTTTTTTTTTTTTTTTTTTTTTTTTTTTTTTTTTTTTTTTTTGGCTCACCTTCCTAATCTATTTGATATGTGAGTAACTTATTACTTTATTGGGTAAATTTTAAAAATGGTCCTTCACGTTCCACAAAATTGCAAAAACGGGACCGAGACAAAAAGTAGCGCAAAAAAGCCACCCACGTTCCACATTTTCGCAAAATCGCCACTGAGAGCCCTTTTCCGTTAATTTTCCCGTTAAGTGCCATGTCATCGAGGGCATTATCGTCATTTCATTGCTACTGTTGATTAAAGGACTAAATTTGCAATTTGAGTTTGATATTTTATTTCACTTCACCACCACCACCACTCTCTACCACCGCCGCCACCCTCTACCGCCACCACCACCACCACCCTCTACCACTCACTTCACACGGGTAAGAATTTCTGGGCTTGAACCACATTATACACCCTCAAGCCTGACAATACAAAAAATTACAAGTTGAGTAAAAAAAAACTCATGAAGATTGGTTTCAAAGGTCAATCAGATTTTTGGAAGAGGTATAGTTATTCAGATGTAAATGCTGGATTCTAAGTGTCTGCTTCTAGAAACCCACTTCAAGTTCCTCGTCTGTGTCTGCATCAATCTCAACTGGATAATGGTAACGTGATGATGAATTACCAACAACGAAATCCTCATTCATATTATCTCGACCACCGTCACTTGACAACGAATCAATCTCTATTACTTTTCCCTTCCCCTTATCCCCTATATCGATCCTACTCCTCTCCCCTTCTAAGGTAGCATTCCCAACCTCGATCTCCATATCTTCTTCAACATCCACCACCGACACCCCTTTGTTCTTATCCTCTCTACTAAACCTCCTCCATCTACTCATGCCACCATTTACATTACCACTCGAGCCTCCTTTTACCTCAATTCCAACACTCCCCTCGCTAACTCTATCTTGTGATTCCTTTTCATCCTTGCTAGCAGGCGACAATTTCTCATCATCAGCAGCAAGCTGATTAAGATCCGGTATTAGTACAACCTTCTTACCTGATCGCAGGTCTAAACTTTTACTTCCTACATCACCCGATTCCTTATCATCCCTCACACTCTCAGTCTCGTTCTTATCAAATTGCTCCGTATCCATATCAGACACCAGCATCTACTTCCATCGAAACCTTATCCGTAGCATTCAAACCCGAACCATCAACATCGACACTCTCTTCCTTAGTTTCAACCTTAACGGCCTTGCGTTTCCTAGAGGAGGCTCCCACAAACAACATTATAGGAAGTGGAGTTCAAGGACAACCTGGCACTGCGTCTCAAGACGCGGCCAGAGTCGGCACTTACAACTAACCCTAACTTGTGAGAGGAGGAGGCTGGGGTGGTTTCGTTATTATCCATGGCTTCTAATTGTTGTTTATCGGGTGTTAACGGTTCGATTTCAGCAACAACAGCTTGTGAGGATTTATTATTATTAATATAATTGGGGGAATGTTGATCTTGTTCGTTTGGAGAAACAAGTACTACTTTTCGGGACCGTAAAACAGTCATTTCCTATGAGGAATAATAATAATAACAATTAATTAATGATAAAGTAAATTAATTCAATTAATGTAAAGGGAAAAAAATAAGCACGAAAATAAATAAATAAGTTATGAAGTAGAAGAAGAGTGACTGACTTACGTGATTGGAATTTGTGAAAAGTAATTACAGTTTTTATAGTGGTGGTGGTGGTGGCGGTAGAGGGTGGCGGCGGTGGTAGAGAGTGGTGGTGGTGGTGAAGTGAAATAAAATATCAAACTCAAATTGCAAATTTAGTCCTTTAATCAACAGTAGCAATGAAATGACAATAATGCCCTCGATGACATGACACTTAACGGGAAAATTAATGGAAAAGGGCTCTCAGTGGCGATTTTGCGAAAATGTGGAACGTGGGTGGCTTTTTTGCGCTACTTTTTGTCTCGGTCCCGTTTTTGCAATTTTGTGGAACGTGAAGGACCATTTTTGCAATTTACCCTACTTTATTTGTCTCAAAATTATAGTCTATATTTTTTTTGAATGTCTTAAAATAATTGTCAACTTTTCATTTTAAGCAATAAAAAGAGAATATAGTGAATGACTATTTTATTTGAGTGGTTTAAAATTATGGTGGTCACACTCAGTGGCGGAGCTAGAAAAAATTTCTTGGGAGGCCTGAAATGGAAAAAAAATATTTTAATACATGAAATCGCGAAAAATACATTAACGAGCTTAGGCTTAGGGGGGCCGGGACCCTTTCCGGCCCCTTAATAGCTCGCCAATGGTCACTTAAACTGTGTGACTTTTGTGTTATGACAATAACTTTAAGACGGTGGGAGTAGTATGTAAATAAACTTAAACCTTTTCATATTACTTCGATATTTTCTTTCATTACTTCGAAATTTTCTCTAATATTTTACAGTATGTTTGTACCACGTGCATTCCATTGCATGCTTGATGGCTTTTTGTTATCTATAGGACAAGAGCCAGAAACGTAGAAAATCAACGTTGTATAAAAAGACGGCTGACATTAACGGTCCTATTAAGCTTCCTCGAATAATAAAAAAAACAAAATGCTCCAAAAATGGAAAATCCCAGATTTTATGCTTTCAATCTCCTGTCGTATTACTCAACCACTCATTTTTAATTTTATAGTACAAGAAACCTTATGCCATTTTAGAATCTATTTTTCACATATTTTTAATTCGTAAACTGATTTCTTTCTGTAGACTACGTTATTTAAGTGCCTAATAATAAAATCAAACACATGAAAAATTCAAAGGTGCAAGCAGATATGAGAGAAAATACCAAAGTAATCGACAAATATAGAATATGCTATTATTATTATTATTATTATTATTATTATTATTATTATTATTATTATTATTATTATTATTATTATTATTATTATTATTATTGTTATTGTCAAGAATAACTACGCAACGCGATGGTGTATAACGACAAATAACCATACTTCATGATTCTGGTTTAACCATTAATGTGAACGTATGAGTTTAATTTGTAATTATTGCGAGAAAAAATTTATAGTTAAGAATTAAACGTATTTAAAATATTAATTTAGTTATACATGATGTTAAAATTTTTAATCAAAACTCAAAAGCATAATAGTCAATTAACATTACTTGTCATTTAAGCATTTAAATTTAAGAGGTTTATAGGCAATCAACTTTACTTAAATTTTAATCATTTTAAGTTTAAAGAATACATATATACCTTTTATAAAAAAAAAGTTAAAAAATACACATACACGCATTATAAATAGTATAGATAAAGATCATTTATGTAATTTACTCTATTTTGAATTTTACTTTTGTGATTTTTTATTATTATTTTTTTTAGTGAGTTGGACAATACAATTATGCAAAGAGAAATGCTAAATCCTTCTAATAAAACCTTTTACTTATCCTCATACTCATAAGATCCTGACAAGTGTCAGAACTGATGGTTTGGATGCAGAGAGAGGATGGGTGAAAAAAATATACATAATATTATTGTGTGTAGAAGGATTAGTAGGACGATATTATAAGAGGCTTTATCAATGCTATCTATACTATCTATAATGGAAAAATGGTCAAAAGTGAAATGTTGAGTTTTCAACAATAGTCAAATGAGAGAGAAAGTGAAATGCAATTAATACTCTTATTAAAACACCCCAATACTTAGAAGTACAATTATTTATCCACATTGTACAACCAAATTAAAGCATATCTACCAAATTAAATACAACCAATCAAACAAAAATCGGGTTGACCCGGGACGCTTCAAAGTCGGCGGGTTGACCCAGTTTAATTTGACCCGTTTTCGACTCAACCTAGCAAGTTGACCCGGTTTAACTCGACCCATTTTTCGACCGGAACGGTTCAACCGGTCGAACCGGGTTTCAAAACATTACCCATTACTTAAAAAAGTACAATGATTTATTCACATTATACAACCAATTAAAAACATATCTACCAAATTAAATACAACAAATTAAAACACAAACCGGGTTGACCCGGGACACTTCAAACCCGGCGGGTTGACCCAGTTTAATTTGACCCGTTTTCGACCCAACCTAGCAAGTTGACCCGGTTTAAATCGACTCATTTTTCGACCGGAACAGTTCAACCGATTGAACCACCCGGGTCGAACCGGGTTTCAAAACATTATCTATTACTTAAAAGTACAATGATTTATTCACATTGTACAACCAATTAAAACAAATCTACCAAATTAAATACAACCAATTAAAACACAAACCGGGTTGACCCGGGACGCTTCAAACCCGGCGGGTTGACCCAGTTTAATTTGACCCGTTTTCGACCAAACCTAGCAAGTTGACCCGGTTTAAATCGACCAATTTTTTGACCGGAATGGTTCAACCGGTTGAACCACCTGGTCGAACCGGGTTTCAAAACATTATGTTTAATTCCCAAATCTTCAAACTTTTATTATTTTTCGTTTATAACCTATAAACTTTTTTTTATCAATAAACTACTCGTATTTGTCGCTATAAAATCTCGTTGCTATGCACGGGTACTCGTCTAGTTATGTAAATATGGGAAAGACCAATCGTGCACTCATTGACTGTGAGACCCTTCAACTTAACACTTTTATTTGCTTCATCCACCACTATTACCAGCTAATTTCCCAGAAATTTAATTAATTCATATTTCAAGTCACTGCACACATTACTCCATCCAAACAAATTTTCGAGACATTAATCTGATTATAAAATTTACATGAGGACTGAGTCAAACAATGGATGGTATAAATCTTGACCATGTTCAAACTTAATCATTGTCGAAGTAAATAGGCTAATTCATATTGTTTCGATATGTTATGTATACTTTCTAGTTAATTATAAACTTATATCATATCTTTTAAGAATTTATCAAACAGCAAATATAACAAGATTATGAACTAGAAACAAAAATATGTAATTGGGGAGGTAATATATATTCGAGGACGAATCCATGACACAAATTCATAATACGGATTCAAGAAAAACTAAAAAAAAAAAAAAAAAAAAAAAAAAAAAAAAACCTAGAAAGACAAATTTTGAACCGGGTTTCATTTAAAAAAATCAAAGTTTTTCATCAAAACTAACACTAAGCCGTAAAGTTCCATATGTGCCCTGTAACCCACTGAAACCTACCCTAGTTACGCTCATGTATATATGGCTTATTTACTAGTATACCCGCACAACTCAAATCGCCTGATATCACTCATATCAAAACACATAGATAACCACACTTGTGCGATGGCGATGGCGATGGCATTTACAGATTGAACACATTTGTAGGAGATTCTGATGGCACTTTAACGTTCAATAGGAAACCTGTTATACTAAATATATATGCTGTGACGCTATCGATTTTGATTTTTTTATTCTTTAAATGAAGACGACACTGTCCATGGTAAATTTCACGGGCCTTGGAAAACTTGATCCAAAAGGTGAAAAACCTTTACAAACCTTGTTTTCTTGACCACAATTTTTGGTCTAAATTTGTTAGCAATTTGAAGAAATGTCAACGCCATGCAGTCAATGGTTAATATCTGTAATCTTTTTTTGGAAAGGAGAAAAAATGATTCCAGATAATTATCTAGGAATCTTGTAATGATCGACTAGTTTTGTCCGGGTTCATCTTGATAATTTTTTTATCCCCTTTATACATTTTCACACCTATAAAAAGTTGTATGGATATTAATTACAATCAAAGTAAAAACAATCAAGTTAAACAACAAGACCTAAAAGTTAAACCTTTTTCCATAAAGTAAACATTATTCTTGCTTCATAATCCACTTACGTAGTAAAAAGATAAACGTACTTAATTGTTTTCTAAGCTTAGTTTTTTCTATATATATAAACACAACTCATTACTAATTATTTTTAACCCTGACTAACAAACATCGCCATAATCATGAATCAAAGAACCTCAACGGAAAGCCAAGGCAGTGTTCATCTTCCAATCCACAACCTCTCACCCCTCAGAAGAAACACCTCCATTTTCGAACCACAAACAAGTACAGCAAATAGTAGCACTCAAACACCATTTTCAAAACAAATACAGCCACTATCAAAAGCACCTGAAAAGAAACTAACCCTTTTCGCCCTTCGTCTTGCTATACTAGAAAAAGCAGCCACGGGGCTAGGAACCCTCGGGTTCATATGGGCTACGGTCGTTCTACTTGGAGGCTTTGCTATAACCATTGATAAAATAGATTTCTGGTTAGTAACCACTATACTCTTAACCGAAAGTACAAGAATCTTTAGCCGCAGTCATGAGCTTGAGTGGCAACACCAAGCCACTTGGTCGCTAACTGACCCTGGTGTAAGTAGCTTTCGTGCTATAAGATCTAGCTCGTTGTTTTATCCTCAAAATCCAAAATGTAATAAGAAAATATACGATAACACGCATACAAATAAGACACCATCGCGAACATGGGTAAGTTCGGATGTCCCTATTCTTCCATATGGTAGATGGGTTTTCATATCTAGTAATATTAGTAAGATTCTTTATTGGTTGCAATTAGGGTCTGCTGCGGTTTGTGTGTTTATTTCGGTTACACGCCTTGTGAACCATCACTTTGACGTAGAGGGGGACTTAGATATGGTAAAAATGAATCGAAAATCAGCTCTTTCGATCTTTTATGGATTGGCTTTAGCTGAAGCTATGTTGTTTTTATTAGAAAAAGCTTATTGGGAATGGAACGTGATGTATAAAAAAATGTTAGAACAAGCGAACGAAGATTTGGAATTAGGGCATACAGGTATGGTATCAGTTCGAAGGTTCTTTTATGATGCATATTCAAAATGTGTTAATTTAAGTATATTTGATGGATTGAAAATGGATATGGTTTCGTTTGCTATGGAGCTTTTGAATTCGGACTCGTCTGATGAACAACTCATCGGGGTCCGAATCTTTGAAAGATTCACTACAAATTCCCGGTTTTGTGAAGATACCCTTCAGAAAATCGGGATAACTATATCTGTAGTTGAGCGTTTAGTGGAAATGCTCAACTGGAAAGACCCACAAGAAGAGGAAATCCGTATGTCCGCAGGTAAAATTATCGTGAAACTCGTGGGAAGAAAGCAAAACGCTCTTCGGGTTGCAGGAATCCCTGGAGCTATGGAGTCTATATCGTCCTTATTACACGACGATCAAAACCTAAGTAAGAAGGAAATGATTGGCGATCACGGGAATTATGATTATTGGTCATTTAATCAATTAGGACTTCTAATTCTAAAGAAACTAGCTCGTGATCATGATAATTGTGGAAAAATAGGGAACACGAGAGGTCTTTTAACAAAAATTATCGAGTTCACACATGCCGACGAGAAGTTGTTGAAATACGACCGGGTCACGGAATATCAAATCTCAACCGTGAAACGATCATTACAAGTTGTGAAAATGTTGGTAAGTTCTACTGGTGTAACGGGTACACAACTTCGAATGGAAATATCCGAACTAATTTTCACAATTACTTATATTCGGGATATTTTAAAATATGGCGAAAACCACCCTAGGCTTCAAAAACTTGGAATTGATATTTTAACTAGTTTGGCATTAGAAGATGATGCAACCGAAAGGATCGGGGGCACGGGAGGCGTTCTAAAGGAATTGTTCACTATTTTCTTAAGAGAAGAAATTATCGACAGCCAGAATCAAGTAAGAATTGCGGCTGGTGAAGCACTTGGAATGCTGGCTTTTGAAAGTGCACGTAATTGTCATCGAATCTTGAAGTTGAACGTTGTTAAGAAGCTTAGTGATGCGTTGGAAAGTACGTTGTTACGTGTAAGTGCTGCTAGAATTTTGAGGAATCTATGCATTTATAGTGGAACGGGGTTCGTTAAACAACTAAGAACCATAGTAATCGCTGCACCTACGGTAAGTTATCTTTAAAATCCAAAGTGCTAGTTAAATTGTATACATAATGTGCGTATTTCATTTAAATCTTATGTGAAGACCGATTACATTCAACCTTAGCGAAATGTGTTGAATGTAACTATTAGTCTAACTATCGACATTTATGTAGGTACTCAAAGAAATCACGACCGAAGATATCAAGTTACAAGAAGTGATGGTAGGATTAGCAGCACATATGTTCAAATTCATGACATATGAAGAAGCTAATGCCATGTTTACAAGAAGTGGAATACATGATGCAGATTTAGCCATCACACTTATTCAGATCTTAAAGAAAAACCCCAGTCCTCCTATTAAGACTCCAAG
Organism: Artemisia argyi; assembly: GCA_030686995.1. NCBI lineage: Eukaryota > Viridiplantae > Streptophyta > Magnoliopsida > Asterales > Asteraceae > Artemisia > Artemisia argyi. The sequence continues at coordinate 42,371,159 of CM060709.1, read as the reverse complement.
AATAAGAAGATACGTTATAGAACTCGCGATATGGATGATGAAGGACAACACTGCGAATATTCAGACGTTCAAGAGCCTAGGAATGATGGAAGAACTCGAAAGAGTGATGGAAACTACATGTGAATTGGAAAGTTTTAACATTTTCTCTGGTGCAATTGGATTGAGTCGATACAAGATATCGATTCATTCGTTAGTTGAAACAGCAATGAGCTTAATGGCAGATGAATACTGAAGTACTCCGTAGTAAGTTAAGTACTCAATGTGCATGGTTTATGTAATGGTCAAAATATGAAGCTCCAAAAGCATGTATATATATGAATTAATGTAAATAGTACATACATATCACTTATATATTCATTTTCCTCATAAACAAAGGTAAAAAATTCGTTAACATATATGCTATTTATATAGTTTATTTTTTTTAGGATTTGTGTTAAATCAATTGAAAATTTCAGCTTGCATGGAATCTTTTAAAAGTTGATTTGACTTAAAAATGACTCGATGGGTTCTTTTACTTAACACTATCGATAATCCGAATTGAAAGGACTCAAAGTCTAATCCACTTTTTTAAGGGAAAAGGTATTCTCAAAAGAGTATTAATGAAGACAAGGAATTTGAGGATCAAGTAATCTACTTGTCATGATTTCTGTAAGGCATAATCTATCAAGTATCAACAACTCATGGTTTCATCGTTGTACACAATTCACTCCATTTGTTTTTAATAATAATGATAATAAGTCAAATTTAAATAAGAGTATTGTTATTTAGTTGAATTCTTAATTACTCTAGGCTATGTACATCTTTATTTTTGTTAATGTAAAATAGTCACTCTAAACTATAATCATTTTAGGACCATATGTTCATATATTTTTGCTAATTAAGCCAATGTATGAAAATCAAAATATGATGATATTATCGGTTAAAGAATGAAAGCACATTCTCACAAAGTAGACGAAAGGTGTAGACTTCATTGCCTAAATGTAAGTCAACGCAGAACTTTGTTGGGCCTTAATTTGGCCCCATGCTTAATGATTTGCATTTGGTGTTTTGTACTATTCTACTAACAATGTTTAGCTTAATCAATCAAGCGATTTTAATAGCATTCTTGTACAACTCAAACTCAACGACTCCCACTCTCATGACAACAATGTGCTAAATAGACCATAATATTATTGCCCGCAAACCAGAAGAAAAAAGGAATGTAAAACCATTGTTATGAATGTGATTAGAACTCCTAAGGGTCGTTTGGTATTTTTTCGTATCTTAGTATTGGGAAAGTATTATGAGTCGGTTGTGTAGGTCGGTTACTTTTGCTTATATATAGGGAATCATAAGATGAGAACTTTGTACCTTCGAATTTCGTTTGCAATAAAGAAAAGCTTCTGCATATTTGTCGATTCTTGTTTCTTTCTCTTGTTCTCCATCTTTGATTATCAATTGTTAATTCTAACAACCATAAATGTAGATAATTTTTTGAGTTAATTGTAACGTCCAATATTTTTATTAACTTTTGATGCAACGAAATGATGGCCACTGCCACCGATCGGAGGTGAGGAAGTGGAAACAACAACAATGAGTTCTTCTTTTTTCTTTTTAGGTATTTCCAATAATTAGTTGAGTAAAACTAAACTGAATCTAAATTCATAACACTTGAATTATTTCATGAAAATTATTGAATAAAGTGAATGAAGAATGAATTATGAATTCTCATTACTGAAATGAATCAAGAGTTACAATATTTATACAACATACAACTGAAAGTCAAAGATAAAGTCAAACTTGACTACAACTAAGCTACATTACTAAAACTACTGTTACATTGGATCACACTTAACCAGACTTCTTCTATGAGTTAATTGCATCTTGTGGTAGCTGAATCTTCTTGCATTGGACATTAAGGCTGTAGCAGCTTGATCACATGTTGATGATTGAGACTGAATATGAGCTGTAGCTTCTTTATCCACCCCCCTCCCCCCCCCCCCCCCCCAAGTTGGCACTGTATAAGGATCACAGATGCTCAACTTGGATAAACATTTGTAATGGAGATATTTGCTCAGACCTTTGATTAGGATATCGGCCACTTGTGCAGAAGAAGGAACAAAGATAGGTTTGATTTGACCACTTTTGATCTTGTCCCTTACAAAGTGACAATCAATTTCAATATGCTTAGTCCTTGCACGTTGAATTGTATTGTTGGCTAGAGCAATAGTGGAAACATTGTCACACATAACTAATGATGGACTTGGTATTTGAATTCCCAGATTATGAAGTAAACATTTAAGCCATGAAATTTCACATGTGCTATCTGCTAAGGCCCTATACTCTGCCTCAGTAGATGACCTCGAAACTACACCTTGTTTCTTAGACTGCCAAGAGATAGGAATATTACCTAGAAAGATGACATAACCTGAGACTGATATCCTAGTGACTTAGCAACTTGCCCAGTCACTATCACAATAAGCGATAAGCTCCAATGTGTTGGCAGAAGGGAAGAAAACACCTTGTCCTGGACATAATTTTATATACCTGAGAACCCTTTGTAATGCAGCAAAGTGAGAAGTTCTTGGACAATGTGAGTATTGGCTTAAAGCTTGAGCTGCAAATGATAGATCGGGTCTTGTTATGGTGAGGTATATAAGTTTGCCAACAATTATCCTTTATAAAGTGGGATCTTTGAGTTCTTCACCATCTGTGTCATTGAGCTTAAGTATTGGGTCCATTGGTGTTGCAACTGGTTTAAGATCTAAGGTGTCTGCATACTTGAGAAGGTCTAGAGCATACTCTCTTTGACTCATAGTTAAACCAGTAGAATTTCTAAGTATCTCAATTCCCAAGTAGTAATGAACAGGGCCTAAATCCTTGATGTTGAACTTGTGATGAAGCTGATCCTTGATATATTGAAGATAAGAAGAATCTTTATCAGTTAGTAAGATATCATCAACATATACAAGTAGTGATGTGATAGAATTTTGATGATTGATGGTGAAAAGAGATGTGTCAACATAGCTCTGTTTGAAACCAAGACCAAGCAAAAAGGTAGTAAGCTTTTCAAACCATTGTCTGTTGGCTTGTTTGAGGCCATATAGAGACTTTGTGAGCTTGCATACTGTGTTGGGAGGAAGGTTCTTGTTGTAGCATTGAGGTACAGTCATGTAGACCTCTTCATTCAGATCTCCATGAAGAAATGCATTGTTCACATCTAGTTGTTGAATTTCCCAACCATTGTGGACTGCAATAGCAATTAGTGTTCTGACTGTGGGCATCTTGGCAACTGGAGCAAAGGTTTCTGTGTAATCAACACCCTCTTTTTGGTTAAAACCCTTGGCTACTAATCTTGCTTTATACCTTTCAACAGTTCCATCAGCTTTGCGTTTTATCTTCCATACCCATTTGCTTCCTATTGGTATTTTGCCTGGTGGTAGCTCAATATAGATCCAAGTATTGTTCTCCTTCAGTGCTTTGACTTCTTTATCCATTGCATCCACCCAATTCTGATCTTTGGCAGCTTGAGCAAAAGATTGTGGTTCTTTGATCACATCTGTACTTAGGATGAATGTGTATGTTGTGGATTTAAGATTATTATAATTAATGTAGTTAGAATGGTGGTGTTTGAATTTGGTGCTATTAATTGATGACTTTGGGAGGTTGCAGTGAAAATCTTTGAGTTTTGTGGGGAGTGTTTTAGTCCTAGTAGATGTTCTATTAGGTGGAGGTAGTGGTGGAGTTGGTGATTGAGGTTGTGAAGTGATTGGTGGTTCAGTCCTTGTGGGAATGGTGGTGTCAATGGTTGGTGAAGAGTTGTTTGGTATAGGTTCTGTGTGTAGAGGTGGTGGTGAAACTGGTGTGGTAGGTATGTGTTCTGTGATAGGGGTGATAGATGTTGAGTTGTTGGGTGCAAATGTAGGAGTTGTCATTGGTATGCTTGGTGGATGAATGGTTGAGTATTGTAAAGGTGACTGAAATGGGTCCAAAGTGGTGATGGTTTGAGTTTTGTGGTAAGGGAAGACCGCTTCATCAAAGGTGACATTTCTACTGATAATTGTCTTCTTGGCTTGTATGTCATATAAGATATATCCCTTTTGGTTCTGTGGGTATCCAACTAGTACAGTTGAGGTGGATTTTGGTCCAAATTTATTTGTGGTATGTGTATAAACATGAGCCTGACAGCCTATTACTCTGAGGTGTTCAAGGTTGGGTTGTTTATTATACATCATCTCATATGGGCTCTTGTAGTTTAGGACTTTGGATGGTAACCTATTGATGAGGTAGGTAGAAGTAAGTATGCAGTAACCCCACAGATGAATAGGAAATCTTGCTTGAAAATACAGTGATCTTGCCATCTCCAATAGGTGTCTGTGCTTCCTCTCCACCCTTGCATTATGTTGTGGAGTGTATGGACAAGAGGTTTGGTGAATGATACCATAAGATTGGGTAAATGTGGTGAAAGATTGGTTTATAAATTTTGAACCATTGTCACTTCTGATAACTTTGATGTTTGTTTGAAACTGAGTATTAACATAAGAATTGAAGATTTGAACTGTGGTACAAACATGATGTTTACTTGGAAGCAGATAAGTCCACGTTGCTCTTGAATAGTCATCCACAATTGTAAGAAAATATGTACATTTATTAATGGTTGAATGTTTGTAAGGACCCCAAATGTCTAGATGTACAAGTGAAAAAGGACTAGTAGCATGTGAAAGACTGTTTGGAAAAGGTAACATATATTGTTTTGACAATGGACAAATTGTACATTTTGATTCAACACTAGTTTGAAAAACAGGAGAAATAGACTCATTTTTCTTCAATACTTGAAATGAAGGATGACCTAGCCTTGCATGCCATAAGTGTGCTGAGCTGATACTTGTGAGAATTGTAGATGAAGATGTAGGTTGAATTGTTGCAGGTGTCAAAGTGTAGAGTCCTCTATGTAGATTGCCAGTTGTCTTGGAGCCATCATGGCCGTGAAAGGTGCACTGATTGTTAGTAAATGTGACAGCTGAGTGTGTTGAACTTGTGAGTTTGCTGATTGAGATTAAGTTGTAGGCGAATGGGGGTATATAGAGAACATCTTCTAAGGTGAGATTTGGCCTAATTTGAACTAAGCCTATCATATTAACTGTTGTGGTGTATCCATTGGGTAAGTGTACAATAATTGGTGTTGTGCACTTTCTAAGGTTAGTCATGAGAGTTAAACAAGTACAAATATGATCAGTTGCCCCACTATAAATTATCTAAAGCTTTCTAATACCAAAAGAGAATGAAGCAATAAAAATGTATTTACCTGCCATGTGAGGAAGATTGGCAGCTGTGAACTCCTTCAAACCTTGGTTCTGCATCATGAGTAGCACCTGATTCAGTTGATTCTGCAGCTGATCTATCTTGCAATAGACATAGGGATCTGTAGGATTGTTGGTTGTGGAATTTGTTGAAGTGTTTGAGCCTGATTGATTGTCAACATCTTTTTCCTCATTTCCCATTGCCACATTCACTAATCTCCTGTTTTGTTGATTTCTCTAAGCTGGTGGAATATATTTTCCATGTAAAGGGTGACCAACAGGAAATCCAACAAGCTTGTAACACTCATTACCATAATGACCCTTTTTTCCACAATTGGTGCAAGTGATTCCTTTCCTAAATGGTGCCTTTTTGAAGTTTGATGATTGACCAGTGGTTGAGATAGGAGTGTTTGGTTTTGATGATTTGGATTTTTCTTGTTGTTGTAGGTGTTCAAAGCAATTGGGACTGAAATTGGGCTAAATTTTGGTGCATCTCTCTGTTTCTCTTCTTGCCTTAACATACTATAAGCTTTTGAGACCAATGGTAATGGCTGCATGAGTAGAATTTACCCCCTCACATTTGTGTAACTATCATCTAAACCCATCAAGAACTGAATTAACCTCTTCTTTTGCTCTCTTTCACCATTTGGTCTACCATTCTCACAATCACATCTGCAAGTACAAACATAAGGTGCTTCTAGTGCATCCAATTCATCCCAATAGCCCTTCAATTTGTGGTAATACAACTCAATTGGTGTGTTGGCCTGCTTCAATTGCACAATATCATTTGATACTTGATAGATCCTATGCCCATCTAACTGTGAATAATGTTCATACAACTCATCCCACAATGCTTTTGCAGAATTAACAAAACTTAAATTGTTCCCAATTTGTTCTGACACAGTATTCAAGATCCATGAGATGATCATGTCATTTGCCCTCTCCCATAAAGACCTTATTGCTGAATCAACTGATGGTTCCACAAACTCTCCATTAATCAATTTTAACTTATTTCTAGCATTTAAAGCTATCATCATAGATCTTTTCCATGTACTGTAATTGTCAGATCTAGTTAACTTCTTTGAGATCAATACTAGGCCAGGATGATCATTTTGGTGGAAAAACAGGGGATGGTGGATGGAATTGATGTCATCTTGATTGATTGTGGTTGTATCTGTGTTTGTTTGTGGGGATGATGTGTTATTAGTAGTTGATATGATGATTGAAGGTCATTAATGGCAGAAATCTGTTAGAATTCAGTTGTTTGAAGGTTTTGGCGGGAAAAACTGTTATTTGTGATTTTCGACTGATTTCTCTGAATTTGAGCAAACTGAGTGATGTGATTGTGTTCTTGATGATGTTATGAGTATTATTGACTAAATTGAAGTGATTTGTAGAGTTTTACGGTGGTTTATGGTGGTGACAGTTAGTTATAGTGGTGGTTTATGGTGGTGGAAGTTTGTTATAATGGTGGTTGAAGTTTGTTAGGGTGATCGGAGTTTAATAGAGCATATGATCTCTGATACCATATTGAATAAAGTGAATGAAGAATGAATTATGAATTCTCATTACTGAAATGAATCAAGAATTACAATATTTATACAACATACAACTGAAAGTCAAAGATAAAGTCAAACTTGACTACAACTAAGCTACATTACTAAAACTACTTTTACATTGGATCACACTTAACCAGACTTCTTCTATGAGTTAATTGCATCTTGTGGTAGCTGAATCTTCTTGCATTGGACATTAAGGCTGTAACAGCTTGATCACATGTTGATGATTGAGACTGAATATGAGTTGTAGCTTCTTTAAAAATTCTTACAGCTAAATTATGTTCAAACATTTATACTACTTAAAAAGCATTTATGCCTAATCTTGAAAATTTAAAAATGCTTAAAAATGAGTGAAATGGTCTCTCTAGAATCTATAATACTATAAGATTAGGCCCTCTAATTTAATGTGGAGGCGTCAAGATTGCATAAAGTACAAGTTACCTAATGCTCGGAATTAAATGCAGAAAATAGAGTTTCATTATGCAGATGCTTCATGCGTAAGTACCTTGATTTAATGTTCATGCTTAAGTGGTAAGTACATATGAGGTATATTTAGTGTTTCAAATGTAAATGATTGAAACCATACGAAGTGTTGCTAGCCTTTATTTTCATTTAATCATTTGCTCCTTTCATTTGCCTTCAAATAAATGTACAAACCCTTCAACCACCATCATTGAATACTATAAATAACACCATTTGGTCTTTGTTAATGATGTGTGTGTATGTGTGTGAAACTTTAATTTGTGTGTAGTTTGATGATTTTGTATGAATCACATGTTTGCTGTTAGTTTATTATTGTTTGTGTGTAAATTCAGTGCAACACCAACTAATCAATTTCCTTTTGATCTCTACTTTTTGTTTCTAGGCACATGATGAGAATGAAATGGATCGCATGCTAGCAATTGATGGCATTAAACTCATTGGCATCAATAACCGTAACCTTGGTATGTACCCCATCTGTTTTTATGGCTCAAGATCTGTGAATTAACAAGCTTGCTAATTAGATAAATAGTTTTGAAATAGATATTGACATGATCATTTTTTTCAGTCAATAGTTTTTCCATATTTTTTCTTATAGTGTGATAAAGTTCTTTTTGGTGTAGCTTCTCACCTATGGAATTGAATTTAGTTGGTTAATGTAAAATTTCTCCGTCCAATGAAAGTGTACTATGCATATTAATGTTACGTGCAATGGTTCATGTAGAAATATTGACTTGATTAACGCAAGGGGGTATACGTGCAAAGGTAAGCAAATGGTTAACTTTCTTGCATGTGAAGTCGGTTGATAGTCCAGCTTTGAAGTTTATGGAAGACAAATGGATGTGTTGTTGCCTGAGAAGGAATCGAGGGTTAGATCTGCTAACCTATTTTAAAATTTTGGGTTGGTTAGTAGTTTATTAATGTTATTCTTGCAGGTATTGATAAGTGGTTAGTGAAGCTAACGGGGTATATCAAGATGTTGATAACAAAACAAAGTGGAAGATGGAGACGGAGTGGATAATATCTGTACATTTATGAAGGAACTGTCAAAAAATTAGGCATGCAAGAAAATGAAAATCATATGTAAACAAGGTTTATAATTAGTGTGACAAAGCTTTGATGAATATTAATGGTGGCTTGAATCTTGCTTTTATTTTTTCCCCCTTCTACTTAAGTAGTTTAAGAGGTTGCAATGTATCCACCCCATGACATTAGAAATAATACAAAATCAAAGTTGAATTGATGGAAAGTATAACTAGATAAAATTAATATTTTGAGAATTTATTTTAATCTATGTTTTTTGATAGGGATTTGAGGGTCTCTTTACCAATGGTTACTATATGGTATTAATTGAAGTTCACAAATTATTTGTTTTAATTTTGATCTTACAAATATGTATAAAATTTGATGTTGTTATTCATGAAAAGATGAGTTTTGGAATGTTGGTAGGGACATGAAAGTGAGAATGTGTCGTAATTAGTGGGAAGGAGAATCTTAGGCTCCATTTTTTGTATCGAATTCATTTTAATGTGGAGTAATCAAGATACTCAAGATGGAGTCTCATTGCATATAGTACAAGATAGCTAATGCTTGAAATTCAATGCAGCCTCATAATAACTATACAATCATGAAAGGAGATGAAGTGCAAGAGTTGCCCGAATTGATCACATGGCATTTATTATAGAATTAAAGTCGGTTAGATGAAGTGCAAGGGTTATGAAAGGTTGCAAGAATAATTAATGATATAACCTAATTCATGCATATATAAACTGGCCAAAATCACATTTAGTATGTACAGATTCACACATCTTTTAGATCTTTGATTGTTGGTAGCGGTATGTAAATTCTCTTTTGCAACATTTAGGAGATGATTCACACATTTTTTAGATCTTTGTAATTAACTCGGCTTTCTTTTTTTCTTAATTTAGTTATCATACGCAGGTACCATTAAACTCACACAAGATAATGCATGCTCAGATAAATGGAACCAAAGACTGGGATACTAACTATTTTCTTTGTTTCATACATATTTAAGTGATTATTATAGATAAACACACACACACACACACACACACACACACACATATATATATATATATATATATATATATATATATATATATATATATATATATATATATATATATATATATATTATATTAATGCATTTTTATATACAAGTAATTTATGTGCGTTTTCTATTGATGTAACTCACATGTGCGAATTGATTCAAGAAAATATACACGAACATGTATGTAAAGCAACATTTAAATGGTTAAATGATACTTTTTAGCGTGATTAGTTTATATAAGTAGTTTCTTTCGAATGCTCTTTGAGAAATATTAGAATGAATTTATTGTGTGCAATTGAATTATTATTGAAAAGAAGAAGGTCCGCGCATCGCAAAGTGTTTTCTTTTTCTATATGTAGAATCATTAGTAAGAAACCAATATTTACGCACATTAAATGAGTTTGCCATAATAGCAAAATACAACATATTAAAAATATCACATTGAGTAACGAATAGAAAGGAAAAAATACATAATTTTGACTTAAAGCCATTTGTAAATTATAATATCAAATAAAAAAGTTGAGTTTTAAACATAAGCAAAAGTTCAAACTTTTATCGAAAAACAAAACCGGTGCATTTAATGTGAAGTATATACAACATCGAGATGGAAGTGCAAGGCTTGCCGGAATTGATCACGTGATATTTAGTAATTAGTAGAGAATTAAAAGTTGGTTATTGATTGAGATGAAGTTGAAAAGGTTGCAAGAATAATTGATGATTTAACCTAATGCAATATATATAGATATATGTATTATGTTAATGCATTTTCATATACAAGTAATTTATGTGTGTTTTCTATTGATGTAGCTCACATGTGTGAATTGATTCAAGAAAATGTGCACGAGCATATATGTAAAGCAATATTTAAATGGTTAAATGATACTTTTTAGCGTTATTAGTATATGTAAGCATGCAACTTGAATAATGAATATAAAAGGAAAATTACATAATTTTTGCTCGAACCCATTTGTAAATTAAAAAAAATTAAGTTTAAGACATAATAGTGGAGTCCAAAAGGTTTTAGGAATTATTAATAGTGTGTTAATTAATATTCATTTGGTTAGCTATTTGGAATTGAGTTTATTGATAAAATTTATTAATATTAGTTAGACTTCAATGTTAATTTTCAATGAAATTAGTTGTACAATAAAATGAGATGAAGCTAACTTTAGTTTTTAATCATAAACTTTATAAATAAATACTAATATGTTATAAAAAGATTAAATATAAAAATCACCTAACAACTAATGGCATACTTACAATAGATGTAATATAATCACAACTTACGAACCTAATAACAAAAATAATTAACGCAAATTACACTATAACAAATAAGAAAAAACCAGTGTGCTTCGTATTACCATGCAAAAATCATATAATGCAAAATTATTGTTGGGTTACGTAATAGGCCAAAACAATCAAAGGAAATTACATCAAGCGTATGACAATTTAATAACGACAACCCCATTTAGAAAATATAAAGACCAAAAAACCAAAACAATATCAACCATTTTTATATTTTTAAACAACAAACTAAAAACGTTTCATACAACATACTAAACTAAAAATACAAATCCACTCGACAATACACAAAAACAAAATAGAAACTTTTAAATACGACACGGTTTTTAATTTCTAAGCATAACTACATGGTTTATCAATTTTGAATGGAAGTTTTTTTATCACATGAAAATGAATAATTAAAAAAAAAAAAAAAAAAAAAAATTGACTACAAATTGAACCGTAAGTGTTGCATCAAGAGTCGCTCCTAAATCATAAGTTCACAAGTATAATTATTTTGCGCTATACACCGTCACTTTGAACGAGTATTCGTTTAGTAAGTAATGAAATTATAAAGATAATTAATCAAGTTTTTCTATACTTCAATCTGTTGTACATGAGAAAATCATTTTTGTTAAAACTCCAAAAATATAAAAATGATTAACGTGTTATACTTAATATATATATATATATATATATATATATATATATATATATATATATATATATATATATATATATATATATATATATATATATATACTTTTTAAGACAAGAAAAGTTTGACTTGTTTTTTAAATATGTTGTCTTATATCAATCATTTGTAGAAGATGAAGGGAAAAAAAACTTGAAATCTTTTTTGTAGAAGTAAATAAATGCTTCAATTAATTATTGTCATGTTTCACTTTCAAATCAATTATTGTATGTTACAACAATTTTCAATTGTATTTTGATTTTTTTATGCTGTATGCATAAATGTTATCTAAAACACTTTATCAAGAAATCGGAACTATAATTAGTTGCCGCTACAGAGTCTCATCGCTATGCGCGGGTCGTACTTTACAAAATTATAAAGAATATCCATATGGATAATTGGTTGTTGTGTATGGTAGCCCATTTGGGTTTTGTGTCATTGTCTATAAATGAGTGTATACAATTCACAACCATAAACGAGAAAGCTACAAATACAACATAAAACACATTGACTTTGACATCGTCCACAAGTGCATACTAACTTCTCTGGCAATTGTAACAACCAACCAATTAAAAGTGATTAAAAAAGCTAATGGGCCCCACAAACCCTTAGTTTTCCCTTTCAACAATAGTGTGATAGGGCTTGTTAAAAAAAAAATAATAAAAAAAAATAGTGTGATAGGGAGTATTTGATTCCTAGAGCATCCGCAACACGGATCCATACTTGGTTCGACATCAATGAGTCACTCGTGTTCACCAATGCAGCGTGCTCAGGCTTGGGGCTCGACTTCACCGTACCAAGCTACTTGATCTCTTTCTTTTTCTATTATCATTATATGGTACCGTGTGTAAAAGGTAAAATTGGTAGGATAATGTTTTATAAGGAAAAAAAGAAAAGAAAAGAAAAGAGATGTAGCACTGATGTAGCAGTGGTGGGCGTGATCGTTGCAAATGTTCTTAGCAGTGCGCAATTATTTTAGGACGCTTCATGAAGTATTCTGTAATAACTAAACATGTACAATACATCTGGTTTGAACTATACTCACGAACTACATGCGAGTAAATATTAACTATTGAAATGCTAAATGTGAAAGCTAACAGAGGGCTTAAGAAAGCTTATGCGGTCAAGCACTAAAGGAAAATTGTCAGACACAAACATAAGTAATGAAAGAGCGCAACGGTAACAAGTTTATCACGTCAAACAGAATACTGATATAGATAAATACGTGAAGAATTGCCAGTCACTCGTTACAGGGCAAAATGAACAACAAAATCCCATTTCATATGAGCTTATAGCATAAAACTTAAGTGATCAAACACAACAAAGTAATTTAGATGAATTCACCGTATGCAATTAAGCAACTGCGAAAGCGAAATCAAAAAATGATGACCTGTTTTTGGCACAACTGATTGTAGATTAGAATGCCATCATCTATTCAGGATGTCAAAGAGATTGAATGGAGCTATCATATCATGAACTCCATGCCCTCGGAGAGTGCTTTGCCGTGCTAGGTCACTTACATATCCTTTTTTGTCTTTATTTGACCCCAAGAATGGATTGGATCAAATGGAGAAATGAACATAAACAAAAAAACAAAATAAAGTCTAAGCATGCTAGTTGATGACAGTCTAAGCATGCTGATGTCCATTCTTTCACTTTTAAAACCAAATTTCTATAGTATTAGTAACTGGTGAGAATGATTTTGCAAATAAACAAAGTAGTGGTAACAACATACATATAATAGAAAGAATTAAAAAATTGAAGAATCATGAACTAAAATCCTAAAGAGAACAATGTGTACCTTTGTTCCAAAGGGTGATTTTAACTTAGTTATCTAACTTTTTTGATATGTTATTCTCTGTTTTCCATTGGAAAAACTCTAATCCCTAACTATTATATTCACAAGATACTCCTCACAACGCAAAATCGAAAAAAAGAAAAAGATGAAGCGATCTTTCGAGAAAGAGATTAGTCTTTTTTTACAAACTGAAACCAAAATTGTATTTAGTAGCATTCTTTGTGAAATTTAGTCTAGATGTTTAGGATTGTGTTTTAGAACAACCTGGCCAATAAATGGAAACACTCATAGCTAAATTTGCGATATCAAAACCGCACAAATAAGCTAATCAAATTCACAAACACTATCCCAAACACTCCTTAAGTCACTTTACTCGAATATACATCTGTTTCTCTACACAAGAACAAACACATAATTCATCATAGGCAATCACACATTCACACATGTATAAACATGAAATATGTATTCCAAATTTTCAAATAGCAAACAAGAAAACCAATTAAAAGATAGACATTTGGTACAACTAGCTATTCCCAACTAAAATTTCTACCTTTATATCACAATTCAACAAGAAAATAAAAATGAATAACAATACACCATAAATAAATAAACTTCGGATTGCGTTTTCAAACAGATTATCTAATTACGCATTTACGACGATTTTAAAACACATAACCTATTTTCAATAAGCAATCCCGAAAAACTGAAAACTACCACCATCCATAAACAACATTTGAGTACTTATCTTTGAGCCACCTGAAACTCTTCCTAAAAGACCCTTTGACTTTTCCTTCAACAGCATAAACTTTATAGCTAGCAACTCTTTTCTTCCTTTGAAACTCAGGATCATTAAAACTCCATGACTTTGCAGTTGACTTTCCTTTCTTGAAGTCAAACTTGTTAGCAACAACAAGATCCATGTTAGTTTGAGGTGGTGCACCATATGAAACACTATAAGACCTGAAATTATGAGGTGGGTTGTCCTCAAAATTTGCTCTTTTTGACCCATTTCCACCATAGTATCTTTCTATCTGCATATCACCACCTTCATCACTGTAGCTATATGCTCTTGGTCTGGATGATGATCTTGGAGGGTAGTTTTCCATTGGTGTTTTTGTGAATTGAGAGAAATGAAAGTGGTGGGATACTTGGTGGTTTGAAAATGGAATTTTCAAGAATCTAGAGTGTTATATTTCTTGGGTGTAATAGTACAAAAATAATGCAAGAAAAGTAGACAACATGCTGGATTTAGTCAATGACAGTTTTTAGACTTATTGGGAGAGATGTCATTTGCACAATAGGGGCACCAAACTTTGAACAGGTGAGCATTTCTAGATGACGCTTTCAAAAAATGAAATAATTTGTATCTTTCTTTTTCTCGTTTTCAAATTGTTAGTGAAAAAAACAAAAACAAATTAGTGAAATTACTCATATAAATAGAGAAGTTTGATCGAGTGTTCCATATTATTCTTGTTTGAAATTATTATCATAAACTTTAAAAAAGATATTAATTAATTATTTAAAAAGAAAAGTCCAAAATACATTCCTGTGCTTTGCTAAATGACCGATTTACATCATTTTTTTTGGAACAAAATCGTCCACCGTTAGTAACTTTGGCACAAATACATCCCTCTGGACTAACGATGCAAAATTTTCCCCGTTAAGTGCCTCACGTGCTAGTCACGTGAGGGGTATTTTGCTCTTTTTCTTAGTCCCAGGTATCACCACACCTCTTTATAATAAATCCATTCTTCCCCAAAAAAAAAAAACCCTAATCCCAAATTCATAAACCTAATTCCAATATTCTTCCCCAAATCAAAAAAACCCTAACCATTATAATCTAATTATTCCATGCCCAAAATCAGAAAACCCTAAGCATGTCTCACACTATGATTTGTAGATGTGGCCTACCAACTGTTATTCGTACTACATGGAGACCAGCAAATCCTGGAAGACGATTTTATTGTTGTCCAAAATCTGTAAGTCATTAGCACTTTGTTGGGAATTCTGTGTAGAAAGAATTCTGCTGCTGTTTCTGCTGAAAGGATCCTGCTGAAGAGTTGGTTTCTGCTGAAGCAGTGTATCTGCTGAAGACATAGTTCAGCTTTATTAGTTTCTGCGGATATAGTATTTCCGTGTTTTATGTAATGTAGTTTGGATATGCATGAGTTTATTTAGGAAGTGATAATGCATATCTTTTAGAAGTTTTAGAATATACGTTTCTTGAGAAACGGTTTAGGGTTCCTTGAGTATAAAAGGAACACACGGTTTATGTATTGAACAATTTTTTTTTTAGAAAATTCTGAATATAATTAAAAGATCCATAGAGGATCAAGTATTCTTAGTATCAAGCTTGTGTTTTGTTTCCGCTTTATAAATACAAGTTGCAGGGATTATCTATTAGTGTGTTATTGATTATAGTAACATCACTAACGATTCTAGAGTGCTCAATAAGATCTATCAAGGTCTATAGCTCAACAAGTGGTATCAGAGCCTCGAGAGAGTCTCTGCCATACTAAGAATCACGAATCTTACACCTTTACAATCCAAACAAATCAACAAACATGCCTGGATCAGATGATGATGTAGACACAACCCAGAACATTAACACCACTTCTCTTCAACAACTCAATCTCTCTAACAGTAATGCTAAGTTTCCATATTTGAAGAATGCAGAAGATTATCATCTGTGGTCCATGAAGATGCAGAACTGGATCACAAACATTGATTGGAATCTGTGGGAGGTTGTTAAGAAAGGGAATAGTCTGAAGAAGCATGTTACAGATGCTGATGGAGTTGTTACTATTGTAGGACCCAAAACTGCTGAAGAGATTCTGGCTGTGCAGAGGGAGAGTAAAGTCAGAACTATTTTGCTCCAAGCTATACCAGATGATCATATGGGCGACTTCCATTTTATGGAGGATGCCAAGGATATTTGGATGGCTATAAAAGCAAGATTTGGTGGGAATGAGGAATCAAGAAGGTTGCAGAAGTCTTTGCTGAAGCAGAAATTCCAAGAATTTCAGATATCTGAAGAAGAGGGAATTCATAAGGGTTATGATAGATTTCATCGAATATTGAGTCAACTTAATCAGTTGAAGGCTAGACCCGACAATGAAGACTGCAATTCTAAGTTTTTGAGATCTCTGCCACCATCTTGGTTACAAGTTTGTATTGCTCTCAAGACCAAAGGTGGGTTGGACATGATGTCTTTTGATGACCTCTACAATAGGCTTAAATCACTTGAGCCTGATGTTAGAAGTCCCATTCGTCCATCCACTCATTCTGCATTTGTTGGTGCCTCTTCTAAACCTGTGCATCAAGCCTCAAGTTCATATTCATCAGGAGCTTCTTCTCAAACTTATACTCAGACTGCTCCTAAATCAAAATCAAGTAATGTGTTGGAGGATCTTATTCATTCATTTGTGGCTGAATATGAACCTCAGCAGTTTATTGCTTATGAGGACTTTGAACAGGTAGATCCATTGGAAATGGAGGAGATGCACTTGAAATGGGAGCTTGCAATGATCTCAATGAACATCAGAAGGTTTGAAGCCAAGTCTGGAAGAAAGTTTGGTTTTAATGGCAAAGAAGCTGCAAGGTTTGATAGAAGGAAGGTTAAATGCTACACTTGTGGTCAAGTGGGACATTTTTCAAGGGAATGCAAAGAGAGAAAGGCTGGAGATGAAGTTAGATATGGTTCTTATCCATTGGAAGCAGGGAATAACAAGACTGTACCTTCAAAGGTTATGGTGACTCTGGATCACCAAATTGATTGGGCTGATCATGAACCTGCTGGAGAGGAAGCTGCTACTTCTTCACAATTAAATATGCTGGCATTCACACCTTCAGAAGACAAGAAGGAGCAAGTCTCCTTGATGGGAATCTCTCAGGTAAACAACTGTGTGTTTGGATGTAGTGTAAGGTACAATGAGCTTAAACAAGAGTTTGATGAATTGAAACCAAAGTACAATGAGTGTTATATAGAGGTAGAGTCTTATAAAATGGCTTTAAAAACATTAGAGAAACAAAAAGTCTGGTTTCAAAAGAATCAAGTTAAATATGATGAAAAAATAAGAGTTCTAGAAAGTGATTTAGAGGTTGCTAAGATAGAATTAAAACGTACTGAAAAGGAGAAGTCTGATTTAGAAAAAGAAAAACAAGAGTTACAAGCTAAATTAGACAAAGAGATAGCTGGTCGTATGAAATGGCAGAAAGGGGCTTCAAATTTAGAGAAATTACTTGATAGTTCTCAATCTGTTAGGTCTAGAAGAGCATTAGGGTACGATAAATATATAGATCCAGAGGAATTAACTTACCCTGATATATCTAGTGTTTTTGACCCTGAACCTCTCCTAGAATTTCAAAAACCTGTAAAATATGTTAAGGAAGGGGGATTGAATGCTGTACCTGGACCTATTAGAGGAGAACACATGCCTATAGACTTGTCCAAACCTTCTGACTTTGATGGATCACATCACTTATATGGAAAAAAGTCAACTGACTTTCAAGACCCTATTGTGAAATCTAATGACTTTGTCTCTTGTTGTAACAGTGACAAGTCTTCTGATGAAGGGTCTACCTCATTTGCTAGCTGTGATTCAAGTGAGAAGTTAGACCTGCCCAAGACCATGCCAAAGACCACCCCCAAGACCACACCAAAGACATCACCCAAGACTCCCCACAAGCCTTCTAAAGTTGCTGCTGATAACAAGACAGTTTCTACTGAAGACTTGTTTTTCAATTCTTTGCATAATAATACTTTTGGCTTTGTTAAAAACAATTCTGTTTGTCATGATGATTTGAATACTTTTTCATGTTATGGAAATTCTTTTGGTTTGCATAAATCTTCTAAAAAGAAGAAGTGTTTTGTGTGTGGAAGTAAATATCACTTGATTAAGGATTGTACATATCATGAGCAAAGAATGGGTGCAGGTGTTAGTCCAAGAAAAACTAGGCAAATGTGGCAAAATGTTAATGACATACCATCTTTTGTTCCACATCAGCAGAAACCTAATTCTGCTGAAACTCATTTTTCTTGGAGAAAAACCAATTCTCGACCTTATGTCAGACCCACTAGTTCTTTCTTTTATAATGATTATTGGCCTAATCACTTTAACTCAATGTGTAATGGTGGTGGGAAATGGAATACTGCTGTGAAGCCCTCAGCAGGTTGTTCTTGGACTAAGAAGGGACCTAATAAGCATTACAGGCCCAAGAACAATGGTGGATCTAAACCATCTACATGGCCTATTACTGATGATCCACAAGGCAGGCTCAAGTCAGCAATGACTTGAGTCTCCAATGTGTACTAATATTGTATATATTTTGTTGTTGTTGTAGGAACATCCTTTGAAAAGTACTGAAGTTGGCATCTTTGATAGTGGTTGTTCTAGAAGTATGTCTGGGAACAAGGATAAGATGCATGACTTTGAGCCCATTGAAGGAGGTGGCACTGTAACCTTTGGTGGTGGAGATGGCAAAATAACAGGGAAAGGAACCATAAAGACTCCCTTGTTAGACTTTGAAAATGTTTACTATGTGGAGGAACTGGGGAATTTTAATCTTATCTCAGTATCACAAATTTGTGACTCTAAACATAAGGTTTTCTTCTCTGAAGATGAGTGTCTTGTGCTTTCCAAGGACTTCAAACTCCCAGAAGACACAACTGTATTGCTGAGAGTTCCTAGAACCTTCAACTTATACACATTCAATCTGAATGATGTTCAGCCTGAAGGTGATCTAACATGTTTGGTTGCCAAAGCTTCCCTGGATGAATCTCATAAATGGCATAGAAGAATGGCACATGTGAATTACAAGACCATCAACAAGTTATCAAAACTTGGTCTTGTTCAGGGCCTTCCTTCTAAACTCTTCACCAATGAACACAACTGTATTGCTTGCAACAAGGGAAAGCAACACAGAGCCTCCTACAAAACAGTCCAAGCAGTGAGCTCCATTTCAGAACCTCTTCAGTTGCTGCACATGGATCTATTTGGTCCAACCCCCATTAGAAGTATTGATCACAAGTACTTCTGCCTGGTTATTACAGATGATTATAACAGGTTTTGCTGGGTGTTCTTTCTCAAAACTAAGGATGAAACAACTCCAATTCTGAAAGAATTCATTATCTTAGTTGAGAACCAGCTGAATAAAAAGGTTAAGGGAATTAGGTGTGACAATGGTACAGAATTCAAAAATGTTGTATTTATAGAATTCTGTAAGTCTAAAGGGATTAGAAGGGACTATAGTACTCCAAGAACTCCACAACAAAATGGGGTTGCTGAAAGGAAAAATAGAACCCTCATTGAGGCAGCAAGATCAATGCTTGCAGACTCCAAACTACCCACCATGTTTTGGACTGAAGCAGTAGGTACTGCATGTCATGTCTTGAACAGGGTATCCATAACTAGACTTCATGTCAAGACACCTTATGAACTTCTCACTGGGAAAGTTCCACACATCCGTTACCTTAAGCCTTTTGGATGCAAGGTGACTATTCTGAATACTGCTGATATACTGGGTAAATTTGATGGGAAAGCTGATGAAGGTTATATAGTTGGGTATTCAGCTCATAGCAAGGCCTATCGGGTTTATAATCTGAATGCTAAGAGGATTGAAGAGACTCTTAATCTGAGATTTCTTGAAGATCAGCCTAATATTCAGGGTCAAGGCCATTCTTGGTATTTTGACCTAGACTATTTGACTGACTATTTGGGTTATACTAGGCATGCTTCTAATCCTGATGCAGGTACCAAAGATTCAAGTTCTAAACCTGCAGGTTCCATGGATGATGACTCAGATTGTGAGTCTGAGCCAGAAGAGAATACTTTTGTTGTACCATCTTTTCCATCTAACCATTTTGTAGGTAATCACTCTGCTGCTGAACAAGATGATGAGTCACAATATGCAGAAGATCTTGCAAGATTGCAGAAGCAGGAACATGCTGCTACAAAGGAAGCTCAGAAACTCAATGATAAGGTTACACAAGAGACTGAGGCTATCCTACATCGGTCAGCCCAAGCAGTCAGTGGAAACAAGGATACTGCTGAAGGCACACCTCTTCCCACTGACAATGTCAAAGATACTGATTCTGCTGCTGTTCATTCTGCTGATTCTACTGAAGTCTCTACAGACTTTGATAAGCCCTTTACCAGATTTCCTAGTCCTTCTGACCTTGGAAATTATCAACCAAAGCCTGGTTTGTTTAACTCAGCCTCTTATGACACTGAGTTTGAGCCTACACTCACCAACATTGATGCCCACATTGATGTTCCACCTACAGCTACCAAAAGGATTCACAATGCTCATCCCCTATCCAAGATTATTGGTGATCCTAAAGACCCTGTTCGAACTAGAAGCACTGTCAAAAATACAAAATATGGAGAAGTTGCTTTTATCTCTTATGTCTACAATCAAAAGAGGAACAATCACACAGACTACAAACATTGTCTGTTTGCATGTTTTCTTTCTCAGATTGAACCAACTAGTGTTACTCAAGCACTGGTTGATTCAAGTTGGCTTGAAGCAATGCAAGAGGAGATGCTGCAATTCAAGAATCAGCAGGTTTGGATTTTAGTTCCTCTTCCTGATGGGAAATATGCCATTGGGACAAAATGGATTCTGAAGAATAAAAGAGATGCCAGAGGTATTGTGGTGAAGAACAAAGCAAGACTAGTGGCTCAAGGTTTTAGACAAGAGGAAGGCATTGACTATGATGAGGTCTTTGCACCAGTGGCCAGAGTTGAAGCTATAAGGATATTTTTGGCCTATGCCTCTTATATGGGCTTTATGGTTTATCAGATGGATGTCAAAGGTGCTTTCTTGTATGGAGAGATTGAAGAGGAGGTTTATGTGACTCAACCCAAGGGATTTGAAGACCCTGATCATCCTGAGTATGTGTACAAAGTTGTCAAAGCTCTCTATGGACTACATCAAGCTCCCAGAGCTTGGTATGCTAGACTCTCCACATTTCTGCTGCAGAATGGCTACAGAAGAGGTGCCATTGACAAGACTTTATTTCTCAAGAAAGATTCTAGGGATATTATTCTTGTGCAGGTATATGTGGATGATATTATCTTTGGTTCTACCAAAGAAGCCTGGTGTAGAGAGTTTGAGGATTTGATGAAGGGAGAATTTCAGATGACTGCCATGGGAGAACTCACTTTCTTTCTGGGTTTGCAAGTTCAGCAGAAACCTGATGGTATATTTATACATCAGGAAAAATATGTCAAAGATATGTTGTCCAAGTTTGCTATGGAAAATGTCAGGACTGCCACTACTCCATATGAGGCTCCCAAACCAAAGAACAATCTTACTCCTGATCTTCCTGTGAATGTTCATTTATACAGGTCTATGATTGGTTCTCTGATGTACTTGACTGCCTCAAGACCGGATATTACATTTGCTGTGAGTGCATGTTCAAGACACCAAGTCACTCCACTTACCTCTCATATGAATGCTGTCAAGAAGATTTTTAAGTATCTTAAAGGCCAACCACAATTAGGTCTTTGGTATCCTAAAGAGTCTCCATTTCAGCTAGCAGCTTATAGTGATAGTGACTATGCTGGTGCCAATTTGGATAGAAGATCCACGACTGGAGGTTGTCAATTTCTTGGAAGAAGACTGATTTCTTGGCAATGCAAGAAACAGACCATTGTTGCTACCTCTACTACTGAAGCAGAGTATGTTGCTGCTGCAAATTGTTGTGGTCAGGTTCTATGGATTCAGAATCAATTACTGGATTATGGGTATAACTTCATGAATACTACCATTTTCATTGACAATCAAAGTACCATTTGCATTGTTAAAAATCCGGTTTTTCATAATAGAACCAAACATATTGAAATTAGACATCATTTTATAAGGGATGCTTATGAGAAACATTTGGTTAAAGTGGTCAAAATTCACACAGATGAAAATGTGGCAGATTTATTAACCAAGGCATTTAATGGACCAAGGTTTCAATATTTGGTGGTCCATATTGGCATGTTAAACCCTTAACTGCAAAGTTTAAGGGGAGGCATCAGCCTAAGGGGAGGCATATGCCTCAGGAGAGGATGATGATTGTAAACTTTGGATTATTTGTATATGTTGTAAAATTTCTGAGTTTTAACAAGTTTTTAACACTAACCCTCTAACAGTTGTGCAAGTTGTTTGGTGTATTTGCTTGTTTGGTGGTTGTTTTGCAGATGTTCTGAGAATGAAAGTCAAAGGAATGTGGTCGATATGCTGAACATGGTTTCTACTGATCAATTGAAACATGCTGAAGGTCTTACACAATGGAGAAATTCAACTAAGATCTTCTCATTCATTCATAGAAACAAGTTATAGCTTACATTCAATGTTGCAACTGAGATACAATGACCATTCCTAAACTATTGACTAATTCAGTAATACTAGCTTCTATCACTTATTACAAAATACTTGAGGCTATGACAAGTACAATGAAGAAGCTGAAGATGAAAATGGAAAAAGAAGAGAAGGAAGACTGGGAAGATGCTCATGAATTAAAGTCAAGAGAATACTCAAGAACTTTGCCTCATGGTTACATTCCTCAATCACCTACTTCTGCTTCTCCTTTTCCTTACGTATGATCTCAGAACTCTTGCTCTATCCAATATGTTCTTGATGTGGAAGACCAGGTCCTGGAGCAGGAAGATCCAACACCAAATTTTGTGATGTTGGAGGAGATGGACCCCTAGTACTTGATCTTGGTTGGGGTCTCTCTGGTGTGGAAGGAGGGAGAAAGGATGGATCTGCATGTTCTTCCTCTGAAGAGTCTTCATCAGAGGTATAGATGAAGGGAGAGACAATCTCTCTCTCAGCAGGATTGGGTGCATTGCTTGGTTCACCCTTCAAGTGAGAATTCCATTGTCTTTCTTGTGCAGCACATCGATTCTCCAATGCTCTTGCAAAGTCAGAACCTTCAAGTCCCCAAGGATATGGTGGTATATCCTCTTCTGATGATGAAGAAGAGGAATTTGAATCTGAGGTTTCTGGGTGTGAAGACATGTATTGAATGGTGAATTGGGATTAATAGAAATTAAGGTTTGAAAGATAATTTGGGAAAGTTGATGAATGAGATGTGTGATTTGGGGTGATTAAATAAGCTAATTTTAGGAGTTACGATATTAAATGCGAGTTGGGTGGCACAGTAAAATCAAGATATTGACCGAAGATATTTTTACCTTTGGTCGATTCTGCTGATAGTTGACTGTGCTTCAGCAGGTTTGACTTTCGTTACTGCTGAAGGGTTAATTTTAAAATTAGAAGTTTTGTCAGACTTGGTCAATAAGTTGTTCCGATAATTTTGACCACGATTGGGGAACTTCCAAATTTAACTCACTCTGCATATCTTTTCGAATCAAATTTATTCGCTTATCACTTCAAATAAACCCATTATTCTTTGGAGTAATTCATAACATTCTCACACACATTCAGTTAAATGGCTCAACTTGAATTTAAGGACGATCATAACAAATACGCTATTCTAACAACAAAGAAGGGACATGAAGAATTTGATTTGATGGTGGAATTTCTACAAAGGTCGAAGATTCATTATGCTTTGACTTATTGTCCCAATTTGGTGTGTGAATCCTTGGTGAAACAATTTTGGGCATCTGCTACCAAGAGATCTGCAACAGAGATTGTAGCTGTAATAGATGGTGGAGAATATGTGGTGACAGAAGGGTTGATAAGGGCAAAGCTTCAGTTGGATGATGAAAATGGTGTGTATCATTCCAATACTGCAGAGATTCTTGCTGGATTAAGAGAAGCTGGATATCAAAGTACTGATACTTCCAAGTGGCACAAGAATCAATTTTGCCCTAAGTGGAGGTATCTGGTGCATCTGCTGCTTCAATGTATGAGCAACAAGTGTGGTGGATGGAACCAGTTCTCTCTGCAATTGGGTTGTGGTATTGTTTGTCTTTCTAAGGGTGAAACTTATAATTTTTCTAAGTTTATTTTTGATAATATGCTAGAAAATATAGATAAGGAAAAGCATAAGTTTTTAATGTACCCTAGATTCTTACAGATAATCTTAGACATAACCACTGAAGATATGACCCATATACCCATTAAAAGTCTAGGTTCTAAGTTGTTTGCCTCAATGAAAACTAATTATACTGGGGAACATTACCCTATGTTACAAGCAATGTTGCCACAAGGCAATGCTAATGTAGTAGAGGGTGATGATGCTGGTAATGTGCCTACTTCTAATGCTGCTGATGATGGTAATCCATCATCTTCTGGTGTTGCTGCTGATGGTATTCCTTCAGTGGTAATGGAGGAAGCGCCAGCTACAACTGCTGAACCTTTACCTGATTCTACTGACTTACCACCACCTACCCCTGTACACATGTCACCTAGCCCTACCATCTCACCAGTTCAGGATGCTCCAACTGAGCAATTTCATGAGTTTGAAGATGATTTATAGACTTTTGAACCTGAACTTAATCGACTACCTTCACCTAGTTCTTTGGGAGAGCAAATTAATGTAGGTTCTCCTAATGTTGTACATGAGTCTATTACTCCTGAAGGGTTCAATGAAGCTCCACATACCACTGAGCAATCTGCTGGTAGAGCTGAGGACCCTATTACTCTCACTTTTGTATATGATTCTCTTAACAGGTACATGAAAATGACTGAAGATCTCCAGAAAGAACTTGCTGAGACCAAGACTACTCTTGGTAATGAGATTCAAGTTCTGAAAAGCAAAGTCAACGATTTGGAGACACAGCTGGGTCAGCAGAAGCAAAGCAAAGATGGATTGGAATCTACTGAAGTGGCAAAGGAGGCAAATTTGGATTCTCTTGAGATTCTAGCTGATGTTGCTAGACAGTCTCATGTTCTTCCTCCTAAAGCTGCTGCAGCATCTCAATCTAAACCAATCATACTAGTTCAAAGAAGAAGTACAAGACAGTATTTGGCAAGACAAACTGCTGAAGCTTCAAAAGTATCTGGTAGAGATAATGATGTGCTGATGACTGAAGCTGTGGATATACTTCAGGAGAAACAATCATTAAGTAGGATTGCTGCTGATCAATCTGCTGACAAAGGAAATACATCAGGATTAAGGATTAAGTAGGATTAAGTTGGAAATTCCTCCTGATCCAGCTGGTAATACAAGATTGTTTGCTGAATCTTTGGTGAAGGTTTTCAAACAAAGGATTAAGACTTCCAGAGCTGCAGTTGAGTAGGGATATTATGTTGTATATGTATTTTATTCTTAGATAGATAAAAAAAAAAAAAAAAAAAAAAAACTAACATATTGTTGTATAGTATTTGTCTGCAGGTTTGGTTATCAACTTACCTGATGTTGACTATTCCATCACAAAGTTGGCTAGTCCAAAGGGTACAACTTTGGTAAAGACACATCAAATCTGTTGATAGCTGTAATGGTTTGCTCAAAACCATAGGGTAATCAACTCACCCATGCTTTATTGCTGAGAAGTTGAAATGGTTGTCAATTGACCATGGATTTTTCCTTTATGGATTCCAAATAATTGGCTAGCCCACATGTATATGGCTTGTGGTAAAGGCAGTGGAAAACCATATTTGGTAATCAGTTAACCAAGATGATTTTCATCAAAATAATTGGCTAGTCCTGAGCAAACGGCTACAGGTAAAGACATCTCAAATCCGTTTATAGCTGATGATTTGCTAAAAATCATGTGGTTATCAGTGTACCTTTGAACACTTGGCTACTCCAGTAGTGATGGCTATTGGTAAAGAGACATCAAATCCATTATTTTCAATGATTCACCTCTCACAGGAGTTAACACACCTGGAAGTGATGAGAATAGTATGAAACTAATTTGTTTTGATGTACATTAAGTCATTTGTTGCTGCAAAGAATGGAGCTTTTAAGTATATGCTGATCATAGAGATTCTGATGATGATAATTCTTTGCTGGTGCTCTGTTACAATCCTCTTGGTATGTTACTTTAAAGATCTATCAAGAATCTTGAACTTAACTAGGTCAAATTCAAGATTAGGGGAGGATTGTTGGGAATTCTGTGTAGAAAGAATTCTGCTGCTGTTTCTGCTGAAAGGATCCTGCTGAAGAGTTGGTTTCTGCTGAAGCAGTGTATCTGCTAAAGACATAGTTCAGCTTTATTAGTTTCTGCGGATATAGTATTTCCGTGTTTTATGTAATGTAGTTTGGATATGCATGAGTTTATTTAGGAAGTGATAATGCATATCTTTTAGAAGTTTTAGAATATACGTTTCTTGAGAAACGGTTTAGGGTTCCTTGAGTATAAAAGGAACACACGGTTTATGTATTGAACAATTTTTTTTTTAGAAAATTCTGAATATAATTAAAAGATCCATAGAGGATCAAGTATTCTTAGTATCAAGCTTGTGTTTTGTTTCCGCTTTATAAATACAAGTTGCAGGGATTATCTATTAGTGTGTTATTGATTACAGTAACATCACTAACGATTCTAGAGTGCTCAATAAGATCTATCAAGGTCTATAGCTCAACACACTTGGTTGAATTTGAAAGTGGATTTGTAAGTTTAACTGGTTTTTTAGTTATTTATAATTGTTTGCTATAAGGAACCTAATGATGGGTTTCAAGACTGGGTTGATTCTCTAATGTGTGCAAGATCTGTCATGATTATTCCTGGATTATTAAACAACATGAATCGGCTTCAACAAACAGCAGAGGAAAATGCTTCAATAGCAAGGGAATATGCTTCAAAAGCTAGAAGATTCAAGATTATGTTAGGATTAAGTTGGTTGTTCTTTGTTATGTATTTGATGATGAAATGATATGTACTAATGTAATGTTTCCTGTTATCAATGAAATATGTATGGTTTTTTTGTGAATATACTGTGTTAAGGCTAAAATGGGTTAAATTGGTACAAGTGCAAACAATGGTTGACTTTCAATGGGTAGAATTAACTTTACTGATCAATAGGTTGTTAGAAGGTGTGAAATGTGAGCAACTTGTATTGGTTTTTACTACAAGTTGGACTATTCTTTTCCAACCATAGCTGCAAACAGTCATAGCATCATAGCTGATAAAAAAACAAAAGAAAACAGTGATTCTTGATTAAAGACTGCATGAATAAAGAGAGTGCATGAATAAAGGATTTTGCAAACAGTCATGGCTTCTTAATGGTCTTCTTAACTAAAGCACTAGTTTCTTCTTCATCTATTTCCTCTAAAATCACTTTATGTGGTGATGTAAATGGTGATTTCAAATAAGTATCTAGGACTGTATAATCATGCTCAATATACACATCAATCAGTTTGACCTTATGAGCATACCCAACTAGGTTTAGCACATCCATATCACAACCTAGTGCTTGTAATCCATGATCTAAGTCAGTGTTAGGTACTCTCCAATGATAGAACATCTTACAACCTTTATCCTTGTAACCTAACTTTTTAACCATGCCATTTAACTTTATCACAGAAAATAGGTCCACATCTATAAAGTCTACATAATTATGTTTCCCATTTGTGTAGGTTCTACCTGGGGGTTCAGTGAAAAATCCACCATGATGAATCTTCAATGAGAAAAAGTTGAGTCGTGTACCTGTCATTAACAAGTAACATAAACAATATTAAGGTTTCGATCAATAAAAGAAATGCATCTTAGATTATGTGGTTATAAATGAAATTCAACTTACTACATGCTTGTTGTTCATCCACAGGATAATCATAGTCGCGAATCGTCCATTCCACAACCACCATTGTTGTTAAGCATAGATTGAACACTGGATTTGGATTTGGGAGTTTTTAATTTTCGTTTTTGTGTTTAGGCTAGTTTTAGAGGGAAACGAGGGGGTTTTACGAGTTTCCCACGTAAAAAAGAGGTGTGGTAATACCTGGGACTAAGAAAAAGACCAAAATATCCCTCACGTGACAAGCACGTGAGGCACTTAACGGGGAAAATTTTGCATTGTTAGTCCAGAGGGATGTATTTGTGCCAAAGTTACTAATGGTGGATGATTTTGTTCCAAAAAAAAAAAAAAAAAAAAAAGAAAAAAAAATGTAAATCGGTCATTTGGCAAAGTACAGGGATGTATTTTAGACTTTTCTCTTATTTAAAAGTAAAACTATCATTTTGACAAAAGTAATAGAGAGAAATCAGTAACAATTAAGTATTTCTTAAATTGTGTGCTTTTTGTAAGGGGACAATAATTTTGGGACGGAAGGAACCAACTGAAGCTCAGTTGGCCACCAGAGTTCCTTCTAGAGCTTGGGGAGGGGTTTTACCCGGGTTCGAGTCTCGCAAGTGACAAAGAAAATTCGGATTTTCTTCTTAGTGCGAAGCCGTGAATTATAAAGGTTTCCCTTTGCGGGTCTCTCTTAGTGGTTTGGGTCTCGGGGCATGCTCGTTTTGATGGTTTAGCTCGGAAGTCGGATTTCAAGTGTGGTGCCATTCTAAAAAAAATTGAAAAAAAATAAAAAATAAAAAATTGGGACGGAAGGAGTAACTATATAATAAGGTTTGATGTAGTTCGAGATCTATTACATGCCTATAACAGGAGAATATTTCTTTTTTGGGATATATGAAAAGTTTGAGTATATTAAATTAAAAATCATATTTTATTATGCTAAATTATAAGTTTAATTAACGTTTTGTGCCATTGTTAGTGATTTGGGTTATGTGTGTTGTGGGAAAATAGGGTGGGTTGCTGTTAATTAGGGTTTTATCCAAATGAAGACAGAGGGAAACAATAAAAGGGTAACAGGTTGGGTTACATTTAACTAAGGCGTAGTCAAATTGTGATTTGTATATTATGCCCTCAGAAATATAATGTTTAACGGACATTGACCGGGGGAAAAAGGGTCAAAGGACCTCATTGATATAAAAACCTTCAAGAATGGACTACATGCAACGTAAATGCTAAGGTATATCCCAACGTGATGTTTTTTTGACAAGTTTAAGGACGAACGGTGTATTTTACTCTTAACTTTATATATAAGGGATAACAATAAGGAACCCACACAAATATTAGGTTTTTAACAAATACGTCGTCTCTTTATT
The DNA here is from genome assembly GCA_030686995.1 of Artemisia argyi. Lineage (NCBI taxonomy): Eukaryota > Viridiplantae > Streptophyta > Magnoliopsida > Asterales > Asteraceae > Artemisia > Artemisia argyi. The sequence continues at coordinate 42,341,984 of CM060709.1, read as the reverse complement.
GAAACAAATTGAAAGACCATCAAACTATTTTTTTATTTTTGTTCACACCAACTTCGGTCAAATTTAATCCAAAAATTATCAAACAATAAGAATAAACCTAACACTAACATATTAAAATTATACGAATAAACCAAAATTTTTTATTATTTAGCAACACTTAAAATAATGGTATAATTGGTACTTCACACCAACCCTTGTTATGCATATTCTTTTAATATATTATACGTTGGTTTCTCTGTTGGCATGAATATTACGATATTTAATCTAAACATCCTCTTCATGTTTTGATAATGACAAAGATGTAAACTACAACATATAACGTAAAGTGCTTAAGTTACTTGTGATCACAATTCATCTTTGCATTCTTACGTCAACAAGCCTCGACATCTCAACGTCTCGAGTTTGCCTCAACAATCACTTAAGGTATGTACAAACAAATGTCTAATACATTTTATGATCAAAGGGATTTTATTTAAACATTACAAAGTTTATAAAATGATATAAACATGTTATATATTTTTTGAAAAACAATTTTGGTAATTAAAGGAAAATGTTTAATTCATAACAAATATATGAATTCAAATTTTTAACAAAAATCAGTTAGTTTTTCACCAAATAAACTTTCACCAGAAAAGACAAAGATTTCTGGCCGTTTCAGTAGGGCGGCCCCCTTAATTATGGGCGGCCCCCTTAATAATTAAGGGGACCGGCCATACAATTAAGGGGACCGGCACGCTCCTCTGTCAGAAATCTTCTCCTATAAATACCACCTCAAACCTGGTATTTTTCTGACCCTTTTGCACAAATATTTTCAGATCCAATTCTCTCTAAACATCATTCTAAAACCCTTTGATCATAAGATTATTAATCTTTGTTTCAAGTGATCCAATCTCTCATAACTCAAAGTGCAAGAGAAGAATCCTCCCCATCATAAAGCCAAAGATGTAGTTAGTGCTTATGTTAAGTTGTGAGCTTTGTATTTGTAATAAGTAGATCAAGATGATCTTACTTAGTAGTGAGTTTATGAGTGAGTAAGAAGTTGTGTGAAGAAGTAGTAGCGTGGAGAAGTTATGTAGGTGTGAAGTAATAGATGTGTGAGTATGTAGTGGAGTATAGAAGAAGTTGTGAAGTAGTGAAGAAGTGGTGAAGTTGTGAAGCCATGAAGAAGTCGTGAAGCCTTGAAGAAATAGGTGTGTTATGAAGAAGAAGTAGCGAAGGTGTGATAAGTAGTGTAGTAGTAGTGTTGTGAAAAAGGTGTGTTGTGGTGTGAGATTGGTTCGAGCTACTATTAGAACTCGACATTTAGCTTAGTGTCGTTGAATGGTGTAAGAAAAAGTTGTGTAAGGTTTTCTCCGCCAAAAGGGAGCTTGTTGAGTAGTGAAGAAAACTCTCGAGTAGGTGACTCGAGGAGTGGAGTAGGGCAAGGAAGGTGTCCTTGTAGCCGAACCACTATAAATCTTCGTGTCCGATTTGCATCCTCTTTCTCCTATCTTTTTACTTTCACTCTTGCATTTATCGCGTTATATCTATGCTTGCAAATATGTGTTGATTGTTGCTTATATTGTCATGATGATTGATTGTGGTGTAGTTACAAGTTAATATTGTGATAGGATATAAAATTGTATGATATTGTCTAATGGACTTATATATATTATTAACACTTCTCATATCAAGTTTAACTTAATCGATAATTTGATACAAAACGTTTTAAGATTTCAAAAGGAAAACGTATTCACATAAAGATCGATCAAAGCTTCATTCATAAAACTAAGTTTCGAAAACTAATTCATAAGCGTACATATATAACCGATCATATCGATTATATGTTGTTTTCACACTAAACGCTAATTGAAGGTTTTCAAACAAACAATTGAATAAATTTGAATCAACATTTTGAAACCAAATTTTATAAAACTAAAAAGAGGGGAAAACTATTCAACCCCCCCCCCCCTTCTAGTTTTCCACAATTGGTATAAGAGCCACGTCGCTCAAATTTTCAAAACAAATGGTTTTAAAAATTGAGTACGATCCATGTATCAAATTACCCATTAAGGAGGATTAAATATGAAAAGTGTTTTGTTGATTAACTTGTATTAGTTTTGAAGATATATACACTAATTATACTAGCTCGAAATAATATTATACTTAAAATAAGTGTTATATGTTCGGTATCAAAATCAGAAAGTTACACACCTTTCCAAAAAGTCAGAAAACAATTTTTTACAAAAAATGAAATTTTGAGTACCAGATGGGCGGCCTCCTTAATTGTCTGGGCGGCCCCCTTAAATACTGGGCGGTCCCTTTAATTATTTAAGGGGTCCGCCTATCTGTTCGCAGTTTTTTCAGAAACTTTGAAAAATCATATAAAAATAACCGTAACTCCGTAGAAGTCACGCCACCCGGCATTTTAAAGGTAATTGAGTCTATTTTTATTTAAAAATACTTACAAGTAACCATTACATACTTAAATAAGTCAGAAAGTTAAAATACTACACGAAGGTCAAAAATTTGAGTCTTGTTTTAACGTAAAACTTGTATTTTACCTTTTCATTCGAGTCGGGCATTCCTAGTCGATATATCTTTGAAAAATTAAGTATTTATGTTTTCAAAATATTGATCTTAATTAAATTTTAAAATGGATAGGAAACTATTTTATTTTCAGATAAAATCGAGCTGAGTAAACATTGGTATATATAATACACAAAACGACGACAAGTGTCTTATGTGCTATGTGAACTTATTTGTGATTCTATTTTGTTAATTGAATATATCAGATGATTGTTGCTATTTGATTTTTAGTTAATTGTATATCTAAGCATATGTGCCTTATTAGTTCATAGCTAGTTTTCCGGTTTATACTTAACTAGTTTTTATTCTAGATTTCTTGCGTTAGGATTCAATATTATGCTTGCATTGCATATAGGTATAGATGGCTTAATGTTAATCAAACATCTTGTAAATGAGTTAAATCTAATCACCTAAATATTTCAAACAATTTAATCTATTCTTAACAACACACTTAAATATTTTCAACAAATTACCTTGTTTTACCTTAAGTTGTTTAATAAGAGAAATTGAATCTTTGTAAAACATTAGTAGTTATATAAAAGAAAAAGTATTTTCAAAATCTAAGTGTGTTCATTATAAGTAACAATGAAGAGTCTTTCACATAAACAAAACATATAACAATCATGAAGTAATAAGTCAAATTTCAATCATTCACCAACCTCACTCATAAATAATCGTAGGATTAATGGAACACACTATCAAAATGCCTATTTATTTTAAATGAGTGTTTGTGAGGGTCAAGAAAGATCTTGATATTATATCAATTCGTTATTCAAATTATGGTTGATATATTTATCAAATCTAATCGACACATTTTTTAGTGTGGACAAGAAATTGGATCGCTATTTGTTTAGCTTCAAGATTATATCAAATTACAACAAAAGATATAGTCTTGAATCTACATACTCAATCACACTAGATTGATATGAAAATAGTTACATCCTTTGTAGATGAAAAGAGTATGCATTGGATCATAACTCACACTTGTGTTGATAATGTCATATTGAATCAACTTGTCCAATAATTGTGTTCCAAATATTAGAATAACATTTTAAACACATGCATAAAATATACAATGAAGTAGGATTGACGATTTGGATGTTTCATCCGAAATATTCAAGCAATTTACATTGCAAATCAATGGATAAATGTGTCATATCCGAAAAACCAAACATGAGCAAACTAACAACATATATAAACGTTGCTCACACTACTTAAAATCATCACTTCAAGCTAAAATACATATTAATGAACAATACACACTATATATTATATGTATTTCATTTTCTTTGTAGCATGAATGATTATGTTACAAGATAATGCACTACACTTTTCTTTTTGAAATAATTTAAGTTATTAGAATTGAAAAATAACTTGTCACAATGCATAAACAAGTAAATTTCATTTTGTTTCAAATACTAGTTAAATTATGATATATAATATTGGCAAAAATATAGAAAATAATATTTGCTTTAGAATATATAAATGTCTAGTTTTGATATCATTTGTGAATCACAATCTCATTTAAGATAAATAATCTTAATGAGATTCATTTTTCAAGATATGCTAAGGAGCATTCTTAAATCAAGCACATTTATTAAATCAAGTAATATGCCATCAAAACCAAATAACCGGTTAATCATGAACAAAAAATTAAAACTTTGCATTTACTCTTATCTAAACATTTAACACATCTTTATTGGGATAGTGAGTAAAATATATCATGTAGACTTACCTTCATTAAAACATGATGTTTGAGTCACATTAAGCCAAGCATTAGTGAATCAAGCAAACTTCATATTTGGTACTCTTCGATAGGTAAATTTAGGAACTCAATTTCTTCTAAAAAGAGAATGACTACTGGAGAATCTATTGACTAGAAATTCAATTTAACCTAACGGTTGAATTGCTTCTATGTGAGAAGTTGGGTGTGTGTAACCCGTAAAAATGGTCGTGTTTAGCCTGAATTGAGCACCACTAGTAATAGTCTCATACTCATTCTCCAACTTGATTAAATTTCTCTTCCTAAATATACCTAACGCTAGTTTACTTTTATGAACTTTGTTTCTCATTAGATGCTTTCATTCCTAGATTTATGGCATATCGCATATATGTTATTTCTAGATGATTATTTGTTCCTATATGATTTGATTGTATGCCTTTACATGGTTTACTATATATATGTATCATTCATCTAGGTATATTTTTCTTACCTTTAGATCCTACACCCTCATTTCATGAGAACCTTAGTGTCATAATCCGATAGGTCATATTAGTCTCAAAATATATCCGGATGAGCATGAATTTAATGGGAAGGGAAATCACACTCACTCACATATATCCTTCTACTTCACACCCAAAACCGAGTCATCCTTTGTACTACCAATCTCGAGTCATCCACCACCTCTATGTTCATCTCATAGTGCTCCCAATGCACCATCCAAAACACCATCAACTCAAGAAACCTCTACCTCCTCCATACCATCAAAACAACTCTTCATTGACCTTACTGATGAAGACGACACCACTCCATCCATCAAAGAATATATCAATTCACAATTGTCTCCACCACCAAAAGTATCACCACCACCTCCTACCCAAGAAATTCCTTCCTTGAACATCACTCTTCCGCTGCCACCTAGTCATCTCCACTTGATCCTCATTTCCCATCTTCACAAGAAGATTCAACCATGTCACCATTCCCTACATTCTACTAAGTACGCCATCACCACCAAAACTTAAATCCCTGAAAGTCAAGTTAATTTCTTTATGAAATGCATTCTTTCTACTTTATAGCAAGTGAAGAACACAAAGAAGATATCCAAGCTTCAAGTGTTGTCAAGTTATCACCACCTCATCCAAGTGAATTTCATTACGAAATGCGTCATTTCCACTTTCTAGCAAGTGAAGAACACAAAGAAGATATCCAAGCTTCAAGTGTTGTCAAGTTATCACCACCTCATCCAAGTGAATTTCATTACGAAATGCGTCATTTCCACTTTCTAGCAAGTGAAGAACACAATGAAGTAATCTAAGCTTCAAGTGTTGTCGACTCATCACCACCTCATTTCACATTTCCACCTTCGGTCGTCAACCAACAAAACACCTAAAAATCCCATGATTCCCTATCATCCACCCTTGTCAAACGATATAGTAATCTAAACCATAATTGTCAACCCTTTGTCATCACCTTCCCTTTACATTCACGCTCATCCCTCCTCATTCTCCTACATTTTACTAGGTTCTAATCTTTGCATTAGGTTCTATTTTTTTTAGATTTTAGGTTGTTGTTTTTAAAACAATAATTGCAAGTGTCATACTTTTAGTGCATATACCTAATATGTCCATATATTGTTCCCATATTAGTTTCATGCATATATCTATCATCATCATTATATATATGTGCACTTGTCTACTAACTTTGTTTTGAAGGATTACTTTACCGCTCGATTCTTTGGTAGCCAAAACAAGTTTTGAGCATACACCAAGGGGGAGCATTGAGGTTGATAGGATCAAGACTTCACTTACGATGATGCAAACTCGCCTTTTACATTCTATCACAAGAGTTCAAGCGTAGTAGAAGTCTCGTCTTAGAAGTCCACCTTTTTGCTTCGATAAAAGGGGGAGAAGAAGTGTAAACAAGTAACTCATACATTTTACTATAAGTTATAGTTTACATAGTTTGTCATCATCAAAAAGGGGGAGATTGTTGGCATTAATATTATGATATTTAATCTAAACATCCTCTTCATGTTTTGATAATGATAAAGATGTCAACTACAACATATAACGTAAAGTGCTTAAGTTACTTGTGATCACAATTCATCTTTGCATTCTTACGTCAACAAGCCTCGACATCTCAACGTCTCGAGTTTGCCTCAACAATCACTTAAGGTATGTACAAACAAATGTCTAATACATTTTATGATCAAAGGGATTTTATTTAAACATTACAAAGTTTATAAAATGATATAAACATGTTATATATTTTTTGAAAAACAACTTTGGTAATTAAAGGAAAATGTTTAATTAATAACAAATATATGAATTCAAATTTTTAACCAAAATCAGTTAGTTTTTCACCAAATAAACTTTCACCAGAAAAGACAAAGATTTCTGGCCATTTCAGTAGGGCGGCCCCCTTAATTATGGGCAGCCCCCTTAATAATTAAGGGGACCGGCCATACAATTAAGGGGACCGGCACGCTCCTCTGTCAGAAATCTTCTCCTATAAATACCACCTCAAACCTGGTATTTTTCTGACCCTTTTGCACAAATATTTTCAGATCCAATTCTCTCTAAACATCTTTCTAAAACCCTTTGATCATAAGATTATTAATCTTTGCTTCAAGTGATCCAATCTCTCATAACTCAAAGTGCAAGAGAAGAATCCTCCCCATCATAAAGCCAAAGATGTAGTTAGTGCTTAGGTTAAGTTGTGAGCTTTGTATTTGTAATAAGTAGATCAAGATGATCTTACTTAGTAGTGAGTTTATTAGTGAGTAAGAAGTTGTGTGAAGAAGTAGTAGTGTGGAGAAGTTATGTAGGTGTGAAGTAATAGATGTGTGAGTATGTAGTGGAGTATAGAAGAAGTTGTGAAGTAGTGAAGAAATGGTGAAGTTGTTAAGCCATGAAGAAGTCGTGAAGCCTTGAAGAAATAGGTGTGTTGTGAAGAAGAAGTAGTGAAGGTGTGATAAGTAGTGTAGTAGCAGTGTTGTGAAAAAGGTGTGTTGTGGTGTGAGATTGGTTCTAGCTACTATTAGAACCCGACATTTAGCTTAGTGTCGTTAAATGGTGTAAGCAAAAGTTGTGTAAGGTTTTCTCCGCCAAAAGGGAGCTTGTTGAGTAGTGAAGAAAACTCTCGAGTAGGTGACTCGAGGAGTGGAGTAGGGCAAGGAAGGTGTCCTTGTAGCCGAACCACTATAAATCTTCGTGTCCGGTTTGCATCCTCTTTCTCCTATCTTTTTACTTTCACTCTTGCATTTATCGCGTTTTATATATGCTTGCAAATATGTGTTGATTGTTGCTTATATTGTCATGATGATTGATTGTGGTGTAGTTACAAGTTAATATTGTGATAGGATATAAAATTGTATGATATTGTCTAATGGACTTATATATATTATTAACACTTCTCATATCAAGTTTAACTTAATCGATAATTTGATACAAAACGTTTTAAGATTTCAAAAGGAAAACGTATTCACATAAAGATCGATCAAAGCTTCATTCATAAAACTAAGTTTCGAAAACTAATTCATAAGCGTACATATATAACCGATCATATCGATTATATGTTGTTTTCACACTAAACTCTAATTGAAGGTTTTTCAAACAAACAATTGAATAAATTTGAATCAACATTTTGAAACCAAATTTTATAAAACTAAAAAGAGGGGAAAACTATTCAACCCCCCATTCTAGTTTTCCACATCCTCAATTATGCATTACAAATTTTGAGCATGAATTTGGCCATAATTGGTATAAATAAAAGTAAACACATAGTTGAACGGCTTATACTTTGATGGCCTTCACATACGTTATCCCTACACTTAGTTATTATCAGACACCATTTTTATAGTTAAGGTCATCCATAAAGCATCAAACCATTCAAAAGTTTTTTGTCATAAAAAAATATCTTACTTTTATATAAAACTTGAAGGTTTTTCATAAATATATATAACTGTGCATGATGTACAATACTTTAAGACACAACTACAAAAGAGATTTTAAGGAGTATAAAATGTTGTATAGATGGTACAAACAAATTAAGCTATATAGGGCTGAGCATAGGTTCGGAACCAACCTGAACCGAAAAACCGAGGACCGAATTTCATGAAAAACCGGAACCCGCCCGTCGGTTCGGTTCGATTTTGTCGGTCTAAGTGTATTTTGGTATGATTTTGTCGGTTTTGGGCCGAACCGGACCGACCCGACCCGAAACCGAAATCATGTAAAACATGAAACCGAAATCGAACCGACGGGCCGTCGGTCCGGTTCGGTTTTTGTCGGTTCGGTCCGGTTCGGTTTTGAACCTTCGGTGCTCAGCCCTAAAGCTATATAACTATTTTCTTTGTAATTTAATTTTGAATTAATAATTATAGGAATTACAAAATTAAATTTAAGAATCTCTATAAGTTTATTTAGCTAATTCACTCTTTGGAAATTAAATTAAATTTTATACTTTTTGGAGTATAAAATGTTGTATAGATGGTACAAACATATTATTAAACTCATAGGTTTATAAAAAATAATGAACATAAATATTGTTTATATAAAACTGTGTTAAAGTAAGATAAAAATTTAACAAATAAGTTTTATGCAAATATTATACACTTTTTGGAAATTTAAAGACAAAACCAACCATAAAAATGAAATATCAAGATGATTTTTTAAAGGCATATAATGCAAAAGTGCTAAGTATTTGATTTAATGTATAAATTATTAATTAAGTTTTTAAAAGTTAAATACATATGTTTTTGGAACACGTGAGTTTTCTTTGTATATAAGCACTCTATAATTTACCTATTCCATTTATGTGGGACAATATAGTACACTAACTAAGATTATATATATATATATATATATATATATATATATATATATATATATATATATATATATATATATATATATATATATATATATATATATATATATATATATATCCATTGGAAACGACGTCGTTTTCCTACCTGGGTTTCCCGCCAAAATTTTTGGGCTTACTTTGGCCCGTTGACTCTTGCCCAATGATCTACCTCGATTTGTTTCTTATACAGGAAAGTGACGAAACACATAGAGAGAAACCTAGAACCTTCTCAAAACAACGGATCAAACTCAGATCCTCCATCATCTATCCATAGAAATGATTTCAAACCAAAAAAATTGATCGGCTCTTCATGTACAACAAAAAACAGGCTGTTCATCTACACCACAAATTTGGCTTCAGTTCTTCAGATTGCATAATAGTTGGGAAGTTTACATCATTGTTACTTCCTATTAAAAATTAATCCTTTTTAAAGGTAATTAAAATCCCGTTTATTTAATTCTTGCTTAATTTGTGCTTGGTTTTACTAAAGTCCATAATATGGGTTTGTTGTAAATTGTGATTGGGGTTTTTCATTTTGTTACTTTATAGGATGAAGTAAGGTGTTAGTTATATTGTTTAGTATATATGAATACCAAGTGTTTGTTTTTATGATTGTGTGGCTAATGAGACTAGAAGTGATGAATTGTTTGTGTTGCCGACCTTTGATAGTTATCATTTTTTATATTTTCTTTATTTTTTGTAAACCCATAAAGGTATAACAAACAGTTTATCGAGGGAAAAAGTTAGGGTTTTGGCTTTCCGATGTATCTGGTGTCGAAAGATTAGTGGCTGATTTGCGTATCAAAAGGGTATGTGGGTGTTTATGGTTGTATTTGTTTATTTTGATTTGGTTATTGTAAGTGTTTGCTGGTGTATTGGCGAGGTAACTTGATCCTGATAACGGTTGCAGCCATGGTTCGGGGGAGTTAGGGTTTCAGTTTTCGAGGTTTTTTTTTTTGTGCTGGAAGAAGAATAAAAAAGGTATAAGAATTGGTTGTTGGTCTCTTACATAGTTACATTATTAAATATTTGTATCTATTATAACGCTGGTACTTTGGTTTGTCGCAAGTGTTCAAGTTTTTTTTCTTTGAATTCAAATCACGTTTTAAATCCAGCTTTGTTAAAGGTATTTTTTTGGTTAAAGATGGGATGTTATTGAGTTATACAAGTAACATGATTTTATGATGTGGGTATTCATTAGTTTTTAGAATATACATGCTTTGGTTGTGTTGGTGTTGTTTCAATGATCCTGCGTTTGGTTATTTGTTGTTGCGCAGATGAACGGAAAAAAGATATTACTGCTATAAGGTGTGTTTTTTTTATCGGAATAAGGTATTTGTTTATGTTGTTTGTTAAGGATATTCGAGTTTTACTTTCTTATTAATAGATACGATTCATTTTGTTACCTCATTATCTTCTCCCTCTAAAAAAGCTTCCTACGTTTTATAGGTTGTGTGAAAAAAAAAAAAAAAAAAAAAAAAAAAAAAAAAAAAAAAAACCCGTTATCTGTCGCGTTTTTAAGGTTGTGTTACAAGACAGATATGAGGAAGAACAACTGACCAGGGTTTACCTCATTATCATTTTTTTTCCTTTTGTCAATATTTTTCAGTTGATGATTTGTTCATTATCACGTGTTTCTATATTCATTGGTGTTGTTTTTTGTGTAAGGTCCGAACATAAAATGGAAGCCGTTGGAAAGATGGAGCATTCAACCCCCCATATAGTAATGACTTACACTCATGAACATGTGTTTGGGTATGTTTGGTGAAAGTAACTGTTGCTGGAACTGGAGATGGTGCTAGAGATGGTGCTGGTGCTGGAGATTATTTTAATAAGCTACATGAAGTAACATTTGGCTTTAAGAGATTATGAAAGATTTTTTTTTTAGAATCTCTTATAAGTTATGTCTGCCAAACAAAGATTATTTTTTAAGTAGCTTATTTTTTGAAAAAACAAGCATAATCTCTCTACAATCTTGTGTGCCAAACATAGCTTTTGTGTACTTGAAGCTACCCTAAGTTGAGCACTCACTCCATATCTGGAGTACGCTATGGAAACCGTGTGGGTATTTACCTATTCATGCTTTAAAGTTTAAACATTTGAATCTCAAATATTTTTTAAAGGAAGCATATTTTTCTTAGGTCCGTCGATGCATATTTTTCTTAGGTCCGTCGATGGTGTTACTGTCGTCCCCTGTATGCCAGTTGCCGAATAACGTGCAAACAACAAAATTTTTTTTCAGTCTTTGAATGTTAAAGTTACCAATTATTTTATACTAATATACTGGTAATTGTTACTTTTAGGTATGAGTGAGGAAGTAAAGGCAGGTTGTAGCAGTTCGAATGACAATCATAAACATCAGCACTCGACGGCCAAAGGTTTTTGAATTAATTTCTTTTTATGTGTTTAAGTAGCTTCCATTTTTCCGTACGTATTCGCCTCTAATTTGTTGGTGATTGTACAGGATCCGCGAGTAGGGATTTATCTTTTGGCGACGATGGTGGCCCACCGACGACTGACGTTACAGCTGAAATTTCATTGCTATTACGTATGTCAGGGATTATATTTGCAAAACTGATTTTGCGTTTCTTAAAACTGATTACATAAGCACAAGCATGATAATACGGAAACACCGTCTGCGTGCATAAGTGCATCCAGGTTCCTCAACATTTTCTCTCATATTGTTTATCTAAAATAGCATCAGACTTGATTGTTATTTCAGTTATATAAAATAAAAATAGATACAAATATACTACTGCACATGGACGTGTTATCTGTTGGTTCTCAGTAACAGAGTTAGAAATATATAGGATGTTTGGTTAAATAGACTAATGCATAGGCTGTTAGGATACTCTAAATGGATCAGGTGAGCTTGAACATATTTTGAACTGAAGTTTTGTGTATTGGCAGTCGCTTGAACCATGAGGTAATATATATATTATAATGTGACTTTTCTATCCGAAGACATTTAAATTCAGAACCAAACCATTTAAGTACTCAAACTCTAGCCGACCCGTGGAATTTTTAGGATATGCATACACATTATTACCCGCACTACATAATTTGCAGAATTTGATTTAAGTTCTACAAAACTCTGGGCTTTCTATCATCTCTTTTTAATGTCCACATCATTTCTGCAGTTCGTTTATGCTGGCCGCGAAATAGCCTTCCATTCTTTTCGGCGTCACCCTTCCGCATTGACAGTAAGTGGAGTGCCACAACCCCATTCATCATTTTTCCACTACAACCATGCAGGTATACCTTTCTCGCTTTTTTAGTTGTGACCATTACCAGAATAGATGGAGCTTTTGTTTTAAGGTTTACTATCCAACTCATGGCTGAAGTGAACTGTTATCCACAATGCATTTGGGATTTGGTTTTAGAAGCAATGTCTAAATCTGGATATTCATTGCATATTTTGATTAAACGATACACGCTTAGAAACTGACATGAAGTAATGAATACAGGCTAGCAAATTAGTAACAGCTTCTGGAATTTTTTTACCAATAGCTTTGTTATCACCTAATAGGACGCGCTTAGCATGTTAAAATTGATTATCAGTCTTGCATACCCGTATACAGGCATGTTACAGGAGGCCTTAAAATTTTTGATTACATGTCCCAAATTGCTTGGTTTTTTGTCATTTTCTTATTGAGTAAATTACACCGTTCGTCCTTGTAATTTGCGTTGACTGGCGTTGTTAGTCCCTTGACCAAAAAAACTGCACCGTTCGTCCTTAACGGGCAAATGTTTGGCGTCGTTAGTCCCTCCCCCCACTAACGCTTGTTAAGTGTTATTACACCTGAAGTCCAATGAGGGTATACTAGTCATTTCGCAAACCAAAAGGACGAACGGTGCAAAAGGACGAATGGTGCAATTTTTTTAATACGTTCGTAAGTTTCGTTTTAATACGTTTTCGTCTGTCTTTTTACGTTTTTTTCCGTTCTCGTCTCTTTTTTTACGTTTTCCTCCGTTTTTTACGTTTTCACCCGTTTTTTTTTGTTTTCGTCTGTTTTTTTATGTTTTCGTCTGTTTTTTTTGGTTTTCGTCTTCTTTTTTACGTTTACGTCCTTTTTTTACGTTTTTGTCTGTTGTTCTAACATTTTCATAAGCTTTCATCCATTTTTACGTTTTTATCCATTCTTAACTGTTTTTTTCGGTTTCGTCTGTATTTTTACGTTTTCCTTCGTTTTTTTACGTTTTCACCCTTTTTTTGTTTTCGACTGTATTTTTACATTTTTCTCCATTTTTTTTACGTTTTCATCTATTTTTTCGTTTTCGTCTGATTTTTTTTACGTTTTCCTCCGTTTTTTTACATTTTCATCCACTTTTTTTATTTTCGTCTGTTTTTTTACGTTTTTGTTCGTTTTTTTCAGTTTTCATCTGTTTTTTTACGTTTTCGTTCGTTTTTTTACATTATCACCCGTTTTTTTGTTTTGTTATGTTTTTTTACGTTTTGGTTTTTTTTTTACGTTTTCGCCCATTCTTTTACGTTTTTGTCCTTTGTTCTAACGTTTTCATATGTTTTCGTTTATTTTGTATATTTTCATACGTTTTTATCCATTCTTATATGTTTTTATACGTTTTCACAACATGGGTATTGAATGTTGATGCTAATATCCTGTAATTGTTCTTTCTATTATTAGAAATTTGATGTTTTTGGTTGTAATTTAGCATACCCATATTTTAAAATGAGTTTTTTAAAGTCAAAGGACTAGTTGTTGAAGGTTGATGCTAATAACCTGTAATTATTCCTTATATTTTTTGAAATTTGATGTTTTTTGCTTATTATTTGATATACTCATGTTGTGAAAACGTATAAAAACGGATAAGAGTGGATAAAATCGTATGAAAATGTAAAAAATGAACGAAAATGTATGAAAACGTTAGAACAAAAGACAAAAACGTAAAAGAATGGACGAAAAGGTAAAAAAAAGACAAAAACAAAAAAAAAATGGATGAAAATGTAAAAAAAACGAACGAAAACGTAAAAAAAACAGACGAAAACAAAAAAAAACGACAAAAACGTAAAAAAAATAGACGAAAACGAAAAAAAACGGATGAAAACGTAAAAAACGGAGGAAAACGTAAAAAAAGCAGACGAAAATGAAAAAACTAACGGATGAAAACATAAAAAATGAAGAAAAATGTAAAAATACAGACGAAAATGAAAAAAAAAACGGATGAAAACGTAAAAAAATAGAGGAAAATGTAAAAATACAGACGAAACCGAAAAAAACAGTTAAGAATGGATAAAAACGTAAAAATTGGACGAAAGTATATGAAAACGTTAGAACAACAGACAAAAATGTAAAAAAACAGACGTAAACGTAAAAAAACAGACGAAAACGAAAAAAAATAGACGAAAACGTAAAAAAAACAGATGAAAACGAAAAAAAAACGGAAGAAAACGTTAAAAAATGGAGGAAAACGTAAAAAGGAGACGAAAACAAAAAAAACAGACAAAAACGTATTAAAACGGAACTTATGAATGTATTAAAAAAATATTGCATCGTTCGTCCTTTTGCACCGTTCGTCCTTTTGGTTTGCGAAATGACTAGTATACCCTTATGGGTCTTCAGGTGTAACAACACTTAACAAGCGTTAGTGGGGGAGGGACTAACGGCGCCAAACGTTTGCCCGTTAAGGACTAACGGTGCAGTTTTTTTTGGTCAAGGGACTAACGACGCCAGTCAACGCAAATCACAAGGACGAACGGTGTAATTTACCCTTTTTTATTTCATATGTGTATATATTGACTGACTTGCTTTGCCAACAACCATTGTTTCAGAGACCTAGAAATCACAAAGCACATATTCCAACTGCACTATATTGTAGGGAGTCGCAGAGGCAATCCAAAGTTCATCTTAGAGAATGCAACAGATGCAATTACACCGGCATTAGCAGATATTCCAACGGAGAGAGAAGAAGCAGCATCATCATCAGCGACACATCCAGAGCCTGAAGAAACTGTTGTGACAGAAATGCCAAAAGAAAGATCATAAGGTCGAATGCACATCTAGCACAGTTCGTAAAGAGTTGTTCACAGAAGCATACCAAAGCACAAGTGACGTCATAACTAGGCATTCAACATCTGTGGAGACAGTCGTGTTCTTTTAATACGTACAGTAACCACCGCTGGGATGTAAGTATCGTAATGTATGTATGTACTGTAACATGTATGGCAGCTGGTATATAAACAGTGATTGTATGACTACTTGATATCATGTACTAATTGGTTGAAAAAAACAGGCCCGCTCGCAACGTGACGGCCGACGCCATTCTCGTTGTTAACACAAGTTGCACAAATATTAATTCTACAAGGTGTGATTAGTGTAGTCTTTTTACCGTATAAATGTAGTGAAATCACACACTTTTTTCTTTTCTCTCTCTTTTTTCTTCTTCTTCTTCTTGATTATAAGTTAAGGTCAATCACTTTGGCCTCGTAACTCCGTAATAATACAACTATTGCCTTTATATTCAATCAAGATCGGAGGGTATTTTACAATTTTATATAAATTAGTTTGATAAACTTAATATAACAAAATATCCTCGCAATCTATAATGTTGTTGTAACGAAATATAAAATGAAAAACATGATATTTTATTACACGGTACTCACTGTCGTAACGTGCGAATACACTACTAGTATCTTCAATGTGAAAAGGTTATTGTCAAACTTTTTTGGTACGTATTATATTAAAATATAAATTTAATGTGAATGGGGCTAGCTTCAAATTTTTGTTCTAAAGATTTGAGTATGCTCAATTCACTGATTAACAAAAGGTTTGTTCTGCAAGTTAGAAGTTCTAGCAAATAAGTAATTTGAAGATGCACTAATAAGTTAACATCTTTAATAACCTATGATATCAACATATGTGATGATACAATATACAACAAACTTAGGATTTTTAGTAGGATGATGCACAATTTTTATTTTTATTTATTTTTATTTTATATTTTATTATTATTATTATTATTATTATTATTATTATCATCATTATTATTATTATTATTATTATTATTATTATTATGAGGATCTTGCATAATTTTTCATAAGTACTAAAATTTGTATTATTAAAAATTTTTCGACTAAAGTTGCATCATTAAAAATAAAAGTAGCGCAAATATAATATTGGACGTTAGACATACCAAAAAATGACACTTTAAAAAAAAATTTACTCTTCATGACTCGAAATCAGGTGTGTCCCGTCCGTCTCTGATTATACGATTGATTTTTTATGTGGATCAAACGAAGATGTAAATTTATCTTATTGCTAAGGAGATTGGATATAGACGAATTGACAGAATTAGAAAAATTTCTAAACTTGTAAGAAATAACAAAGAGTTTGGAGACCAACTCTTATAAAAGTCTTTTTGTCACATTCACACACATAGTGTACAACTTATTTAACAAAGTCTAATAATAGCCAAATGGTCATGCACCTTTCAAACTATCTCAAATTAATTAATTAAAAGGATAATTTCATATATATTTAATTAATCTAAACATTAGAATATCAAATATATATAAAATGCAAGTTTAGAACGCATAATATATAGTTTAGTTAAAGCATATTTTGAATAAATATGACATTATAGTGTTTATGTTGGGTAAATATGAAATTGTCGCTTAATTAAATGCATATTATAACGTCTTGTTTTGTATAATTATTTTGCTAAAAATAGATCTCTTTCGTTAAAACTGACCGGCCGATTCCGAATCGACCAATTCTAGGCGAGTCGGGCCGGGTCTCGATTTAGAAAGATCAACGGCCATAGGGAACAAATGACGAAATACAATCGATTCCTCCATTCAAGTGGTTCCCGCGCGCATAATGATATCTCAAAGGAGTCTCGATCTACAAGAATGTCAGTTGTATCATCACCTCGTTTCATATTGGTAAAATGATTTGAATTGTGCGTCTTTTATAAGAGCCAACTTATGGGGTACAAATAACATTCACCACGAGTACATGCTGGTTTTTATGTTATTGGTCAGTCCAGGACTTTGGTTTGGTGATCGACGCCAGTGTATTGATTAAGAAGATAACCAAATTGTAATACCACGTTGAACGTGATATTTAGAAAAAATCTGACATATCTCTACACGGGCCTTAGGGTCTAAGGCCTTAGTTAGATGGACTGAGCCCATGTATCTAGGTATCAATGTATCATCTCATCAGCCGAATGGTACCCATATCCAAATAATGAATCCATTTCTCTGCCCAACAAATAAAAAACACATTCGCTCAAGCATTTTACTAAGGGAGCTGATATATTCACAGATCACTTTTATAGATCCACATCAATTAAGAGTAAATTTACACCAATCCCTTGCAGTACAAAGAGCACAAGGTATAATGCCTTTCTCCCCCGAGTTATATGATAACGCAGGTACGTTATGGTGCGTTAAGCCTTACCGGCTTGATGAGTTAAACCCACGTTAACGTGGTGTGGCAAGATTTTAACGCAGCGTTATGCTGCGATTGGAATAAAAAAAAATTACACTTTGGCCCTTGTAATCTTTTATATTTTTTGAATTCCAAAAACCAAAAATTACAAAACACCCCCTATGATTTAAAATTCAAACCATAATTTAAAATTCATTATTGAATACAAAACAATACGAATACATAAATCATCCAACGATGGTCATGAAGCTTTTATATAGACTGGTAATTGTCGATGAGATCTGACTTCTCCTCCCACACTTGCAACCCTCGTTCCCTAACCATCTTCAAGGCGACATGAAGTTGCAGATCTATTTCATCGTTTCTTAATAGAGTTTCTTATTGTTGAACATGTCTACAACCCGAGTCCAAAGGTGTGATCTCTCTGGCCGTGTACTTCTTGGGAAACTTCACACCAAACTTAAGCCAACAATTTTTCTTCATCTCTCCACCATGAATTAGCCATATGTGTGATCTTTTGTAAAATATTTAGATGTATAAGTGTGTAAACAAAATAGGAGTATCGTATGTTATTTATAGCTGGCTGAAACAGTAAGAGCGGGATTTTGGATTTCAAATTTAAAACTCAAGTTCAAATTTGAAATTTATATTAATAAATGAGCGGGGTATATTTAAATTTCAAATTCAAAAAGACGGGCGGGATTTAAAAATTGAAATTGAAATTCAAATGGTTTCCGGATTTCAATATTTAACTTTTTTATTGTAACTTTTTATTTCATATGGTTTCATATTGTAATTTTTTTTCAATGAAATTCAAATTCAAATTCATAATTCATAATTCAATACAACAGGAGCAATACGGAAAACATAAACACGATACGGGAAAACATAACATAAAACACCATTAGGCATTGTTTCTATTCCATATGGGGATGTTTCTCAAAATGAACCACATGTGAAAATATGGGAAGTCTCTCCCACCAAAGCGTTCTTTATAAATGTTGTGTGCGTTCTCGAGACGATCATTGTCCTGGCTTGTATGCAGCAAATGCTTGTAAATATCATCAAAATTTTGACATTCACTGTTAAGTCTTGCCCACTTACTCGTGATCATATTTTTGTTTCGATGGTCACCGTTAGACTGATTGTTGAACCTTTCTACAACCTGATTCCAAAAAGAGCGTTCATTGGCGATGTCTCTGTCTTGGGAAAATTTAAGCCACATGTCAGCTAGCAAGTTTTCTTCTTCAATTGACCAACGATTAGTCGTTGTAAAATGGTTTAGAAAGTGAAGTGTGTGCAAAATTGTATGTTATGGTATGCTTTATACAGGGGAAAGGTTAAAATTCAAATTTCAAAAAATGAACGGGATATATGTAAAATTCAAATTCAAATTGAGAGGGTGGGATAAACTTAAAATTCAAATTCAAATTGGAAGGGCGAGGTAAACTTAAAATTCAAATTCAAATTTCAAACATTTATCTTTATATAGCCTTATACGCTGGCTTGTTTATACACACACAAACACACATAAAATTTATTAAGTCTCTCCACAACAATGTCTCGCAAAGACTTCTCCCAGTAATTTCCAAGTCATCGTGACTTCTCCCAGCAATTCCCAAGTCACCGTGACTTCTCCCAGCAATTCCCAAGTCACCATGACTTCTCCCAGCAATTCCCAAGCTCCAACATGATTCCAAATGAACCGGTGAACACTCTACCAGAAGACATCTTTCCGGTATTCACACTGAAAAATGAACCGATACCCAATCCACCGATTGTCCAACAACAACCCAATCTACCGACAAACAATCCACCGGTGGAATACCAACCCATTCCATTTGGGTTGACTGATGAAGAACTTTTGAGCAAGATATGCAAGTCTTGAGAGAGGTTGAAGAAGCCGAATAACGTGAGGCAGCTGCTCGTAGGGCTCGGGAAGATGCTCGTACGGAGCGGCTAAACAGAGAAGCAACATACCAGTGGGCCATGGGGTTAGGCCCTATTCGATCAGAGTCTTCGGCTTCGTGTGACGAGGGCTATGTCTCAGATGATTCAGTTTTTTAATTCGTAGTTTCATTTAGATGTTTAATGTATTTTCATTTCATCGTACTTTTTATGTTTAATGTAATTCGTGTTTAATGTAGTTCGTGTTGTATGTTAAATGTAATTTATGTTTTATAAATGTTTATGTTAGTTATTAAATGAAATATTAGTTTTTCTTTTGGGTAAAAAGTCAACGACCTGGTAAATATATTACTCCAAAAAGCATTTAAGTACAACGGATATGGGTGAATCCCATATCTCAGCCCGTTACATAGGCGAAAAGCTTACATAACAAGATACTTTCTATTTTCTAAACAAGAAAACAAACCACTAACCACATGATAACAAAAGACTGTGACAAAAATATAAACTACTTCCTACGACCTTGGAGATTAAAGCCATACATGGCATTAAAAGCATCCACATTCCCTAGAAGATCATAAATTTGCTTCGAATAATCATCATAGTCGTCAAACTCATCTTCACTCTCATGACCACCACCAAAAAGATTTGCTGATTCGTCGAATGTATTAAGAACCTCATCATCATCACTATCAGAAACCACAACCTCACCCACCTTTGAAAATGGGTTAGCCCTCTTAGTGGAAGAGGTAGATGGAATAGGATGGCCATCATCATCCACAAGTGTAGTTTTCTCATCAATAAGTAGCTTTTCAAGCTTCCCAATTTTCTCAACTATAGGAGTAGAACCAACTTCCATTGTTCCCATTGAATCACTCACAAGCGGTTTTTGTGATCCATTACTATTTAACGACTCATCCTTATTAACTTCCATTGTACGACCAGAATCCACATCATTGTTGGTGTCAATAGTAGGAATACCAAAAGCATCCGTATCATCCATATTAAGAGCATCAAATTAGTTAGATGTAGAAATCTTCATTCCACTAGAACTAGCCACATCAGAATTCTTCTTCTTAGTGCCATTGTTGGGAATTGCAGATTTGATGATTACAAAACCTACAAGCAAGAAATGAAGAAAGAAGAAACAATGAGGACTATTATGTAATAGTAACTTAGCTTTGTTAGTAAGCTAGGTTTAGGGTTTCTTGTAACCTCCCTCTACTATATAAAGAGGGTAGGCGTCTAGGGTTACAAGCATCTTTTTCATCCTTTTCATTCATAGTCTCTTCAATGAGAGTCTAGACACACGATTCATAAGCGTGTGTATATTAGTAGTAGTAGTGTAGTAGTTTCTTTTATGTTTTAATAAAGAAAACCTTATTAGTAATGTTGATTGTTCTTGTTCTATATTCCGCTGTGCTTAATCAATGTTACTAATCCTAGATGGGCTTAAACGATCTTTAACAAGTGGTATCAGAGCCTCGAGAGAGTCTCTGTTATCCTAAGAAACACAAATCTTACACCATCAAAACGAAACCAATCAAAGAAAATTCCTGAATCAGACAATGAAGTTGATACAACCCAAAACCTTAACACCACTTCTCTCCAACAACTCAACCTCTCCAACAGTAACGCTAAGTTTCCATACTTGAAGAATGTTGAAGACTATGATTTGTGGTCCATGAAGATGCAGAACTGGATCACAAACATAGATTGGAATCTTTGGGAGATTGTTCGAAAGGGAAACAGCCTGAAAAAGCATGTTAAAGATGCTGATGGGGTAGTTACAATTGTAGGCCCCAAAACTGCTGAAGAGGTTCTAGTCGTGCAAAGGGAGAATAAAATAAGAAAAATTCTGCTCCAAGCTATACCAGATGACCACATGGGCGACTTCCACTTCATGGAGGATGCCAAGGATATTTGGATGGCAATAAAGGCTAGATTTGGTGGGAATGAGGAATCAAGAAGGTTGAAGAAGTCTATGTTGAAGCAGCAGTTTCAAGAGTTTCAGATATCTGAGGAAGAAGGCATTCACAAAGGCTATGACAGGTTCCACAAGATTTTAAGTCAACTTAATCAGCTGAAGGCTAGACCAGACAATGTGGACTGTAATGCTAAATTTCTGAGATCTTTGCCACCATCTTGGTTGCAAGTCTGTATTGCTCTCAAGACCAAGGGTGGGTTGGACATGATGTCCTTTGATGAGCTCTACAACAGGATTAAATCACTTGAGCCTGATGTTAGAAGTCCCATTCGTCCATCCACTCACTCTGCATTTGTTGGCACCACTACAAAACCTGTGCATCATGCCTCAAGCTCTTATTCATCAGGAGCATCTTCTCAAACTCAAACTCAATCTGCTCCTAAATCAAAATCCAGTAGTATAATGGATGACATTGTTTATTCATTTGTGGCTGAATATGAACATCAGCAGTTTCTTGCTTATGAGGATTTTGAACAGGTAGATCCTTTGGAGATGGAGGAGATGCACTTAAAATGGCAGCTTGCAATGATCTCTATGAACATTAAGAGGTTTGAAACCAAGTCTGAAAGGAAGTTTGGCTTTAATGGTAGAGAGGCAACAAGGTTTGACAGAAGGAAGGTTAAAAGCTACACTTGTGGTCAAGTGGGACATTTTTCAAGAGAATGCAAGGAGAGGAAGTCTGGTGATGAAGTTAGATATGGCTCTTATCCATTGGAAGCAGGGACTACTAAGGCTGCACCTTCAAAAGCTATGGTGACTCTGGATCACCAGATTGATTGGGCTGAACATGAACCTGCTGAAGAGGAAGCTTCTACTTCTACACAAGTGAATATGCTGGCATACTCACCTTCAGAGGACAAGAAGGAGCAAGTCTCCTTGATGGGAATCTCTCAGGTACACAACTGTGTGTTTGGATGTAGTGTAAGATACTATGAGCTTAAACAAGAATTTGATGAATTGAAACCAAAGTACAATGAGTGTTATATTGAAGTAGAGTCCTATAAAATGGCTTTAAAAACTTTAGAGAAACAAAAAGTCTGGTTTCAAAAGAATTAAGTTAAATATGATGAAAAAATAAGAGTTCTAGAAAGTGATTTAGAAATTGCTAAGATAGACTTAAGACGAACTGAAAAAGTGAAGTCTGATATAGAAAAGGAAAAACAAGAAATACAAGCTAAGTTGATAAAGAGATAGCTGGTCGAATGAAATGGCAGGAAGGAGCATCTAATTTGAGTAAATTGATTGATGGTCGCCAATCTGTTAGGTCTAGAAAAGCATTAGGATATGAGAAATATATAGATCCTAAAGAGTTAACATATCCTGATTTGTCTAGTGTTTTTGACCCTGAACTACCTTTAGCTTATCAAACACTTGTTAAATTTGTTAAGGAAGGGGGAATGAATGCTGTCCCTGGACCTATAAGAGGGGAACACATGCCTATAGACCTGTCCATACCTATTGACTTTGATGGATCACACCATCTCTATGGCAAAAAGTCAACTGACTTGCCAGACCCTATTATTAAATCTACTGACTTTGTCTCTTGTTGTGACAGTGACAAGTCTTCTGATGAAGGGTCTACCTCATTTTCCAGCTGTGATTCAAGTGAGAAGTCTGACCTGCCCAAGACCACTCCCAAGACCACACCAAAGACATCACCCAAGACTCCCCACAAGCCTTCTAGAGTTGCTGCTGATAACAAGACAGTTTCTACTGAAGACTTGTTTTTAAATTCTTTGCAAAATAATACTTTTAGTTCTGTTAAAAACAATTCTGTTTATCATGGTGGTTTGAATACTTTTTCATGTTATGGAACTTCCTTTGGTTTGAATAAATCTTCTAAAAAGAAAAAATGTTTTGTGTGTGGAAGTAAATCTCACTTGATTAAGGATTGTACCTTTCATGAGCAAAGAATGGGTGTATGTTTTAGTCAAAGGAAACCTAGGCAAATGTGGAAAAATGTTAGTGAAATACCCTCTTTTGTTCCACATCAGCAGAAATCCAATTCTGCTGAACCACATTTTTCATGGAGAAGAACCAGTACTAGACCTTATGTTCGACCCACTAGTTCTTTCTTTTCTAATGGTTATTGGCCTAATCACTTTGACTCAATGTATTATGGTGGTGGGTATTGGAATACTGCTGTGAAGCCCTCAGCAGGTTGTTCTTGGACAAAGAAGGGACCTAATTTGCAGTACAGGCCCAAGAACAATGGTGGATCTAAAACATCTACATGGCCTATCACTAATGATCCACAAGGCAGGCTCAAGTCAGCAATGACTTGAGTCTCCAATGTGTACTAACTTTTGTATGTTTTTTTTGTTGTTGTAGGATCATCCTTTAAAAAGTACTGAAGTAGGTATAGTTGATAGTGGTTGTTCTAGAAGTATGTCAGGGAACAAGGACAAGATGCATGACTTTGTGCCCATAGAAGGAGGAGGCAGTGTAACTTTTGGTGGTGGAGAAGGCAAAATTACTGGGAAAGGAACTATTAAGACACCTTTGTTAGACTTTGAGAATGTTTATTATGTGAAGGAACTGGAGCATTTTAATCTATTCTCTGTATCACAAATTTGTGACACTAAGAATAAGGTTTTCTTCTCTGAAGATGAGTGTCTTGTACTCTCCAAGGACTTCAAACTTCCAGAAGACACAACTGTTTTGCTGAGAGTTCCTAGAACCTTCAACTTGTACACATTCAATCTGAATGATGTCCAGCCAGAAGGTGATCTAACATGTTTGGTGGCCAAAGCTTCCCAGGATGAATCTACCAAATGGCATAGGAGAATGGCTCATGTGAATTACAAGACTATCAACAAGTTGTCTAAACTTGGTCTTGTTCAGGGCCTTCCTTCTAAACTCTTCACCAATGAACACAATTGTATTGCTTGCAACAAGGGAAAGCAACATAGAGCCTCTTACAAAGCCATCAAAGCTGTGAGCACCATTTCAGAACCTCTTCAGTTGCTGCACATGGATCTCTTTGGTCCAACTCCTATCAGAAGTATTGATCATAAGTACTTCTGCCTGGTTATCACACATGATTTTAGCAGGTTTTGCTGGGTATTCTTTCTAAAAACTAAAGATGAAACAACTCCTATTTTGAAAGAATTCATCACTTTAATTGAAAACCAACTTAATAAAAAGGTTAAAGGGATTAGGTGTGACAATGGGACAGAATTCAAAAATGTTGTCTTCATAGAATTCTGTAAGTCTAAGGGGATTAGAAGGGACTATAGTACTCCAAGGACCCCACAACAAAATGGGGTTGCTGAAAGGAAAAATAGAACCCTCATTGAGGCAGCAAGATCAATGCTTGCAGACTCCAAATCACCCACTATGTTTTGGACTGAAGCAGTAAGTACTGCTTGCTATGTCTTGAACAGGGTATCCATCACTAGACATCATGTCAAGACACCTTATGAACTTCTCACTGGGAAAGTTCTAGACATACATTACCTTAAGCCTTTTGGATGCAAAGTGACCATTTTAAATACTGCTGATATACTGGGTAAGTTTGATGGGAAAGCTGATGAGGGATATATTGTGGGTTATTCAGCTCACAACAAGGCCTATAGGGTTTATAATCTGAATGCCAAAAGGATAGAAGAGACCCTTAACCTAAGATTTCTTGAAGATCAGCCTAATACTCAGGGACAAGGCCATTCTTGGTATTTTGACCTAGATTATTTGACTGACTATTTGGGTTATACTAGACATGCTTCTAATCCTAATGCAGGTACCAAAGATCCAAATTCTAACCCTGCAGGTTCCATGGATGATGACTCAGAATGTGAATCTGAGCCAGATGAACATACCATTTGTTGATATAAATAAATGACTAAAAACGTTATTCATATCTTTCGATATCTCTATGTTTTGATAATCACAAAACGAAAACTCATCAAACCAAAGATTATGACACAAACAAGTATTTAGTAGTAAATACTCATCTTTACCATTAAATCACTTAAGGTATGAATAAAGAAAGTGTCTAATGTATTACAAGATCAAAGGAACATTTTTATTAATCACTAGATAATTATAAAATGTTACAAAACATTTTATATCTTTTGTAAAACATTTTTGGAATTAAAAGAATATGTTTTATTCATTACAAATTTGTGAATTCAAATTTTCAACCAAAAATGGTAAATCTAATCCAGAAAAATTCCCCTCACAAAAGGACAAGAAAATCCAACGTTCAGGAGGGCGGCCCCCTTAATTTTACTAGGCGGCCCCCTTAATGATTAAGGGGACCGGCCCCTAATTAAGGGGACCGACACGCTCCAGAACAGTATTTTCTGGCCCTATAAATATTGGATCATTCCACATATTTTTCTCACCTTTTTGCACTAAAAACTTTCTGATCTAAACATCCTTCTCTATCCTCTAAAAATCCTTTGATCTTATATACTTTGATCTTTGTTTCAAAGTGAGTCAAGCCTCAACACTAAAGTGCAAAGAGAAGAATACTTCTACTAGAAGTATTACAACTTAGTATCATCTTGCTATCTAAGTTGTTTGTTTGTTTCATCTTGTTGATCTTTCATATTTTGGTGAATAAGGTGTATGTATTAGTTTGCTAGATTTAGTTGTAGAATCTAGAATTGTTGTAAGTGTGTAGTGGAAGTTGAAGTGAAGAAGTAGTGTTGGATAGTAGTGAGGATAGAAGAGAGTGGCAATAGTGACTAGTAGTGAAGAAAGTGAAGCTTTCAAGTGGAGAAGACTTGAAGACATTCGTAGATTAAAGTTGTGAAGACTCTAGTAGCTTGAAGGTGCAAAGATATTATTGATTTGAAGTTGTGAAGACATTGGTGCTTTGAAGTTGTGAAGTTGGAAGACATTGAAGTCGTGAAGAATTTTGTGAAGGCGTGAAGATACTCGTGGTGTGAAGACTTATTGAAGAAGTAAAAGGTGTGAAGAAGTTGTGGTGTATTATTTGGTGTGAGATTGGTTCTAGCTACGATTAGAACTCGACATCTTGCTTTGTGTCGTTAATTGGTGTAAGCATTTGGTGTGTACGGTTTTCTCCGCCATAAGGGAGGTTATTGACTTAGTGAAGAAAACTCTCGAGTTCGGTGCTCGGGGAGTGGAGTAGGGCAAGGAAGGTGTCCTTGTAGCCGAACCATTATAAATCCTTTGTCTCTCGGTTTGATCTTTCCATCTCTCATCCTTTACTTGTTTACTTACTTACTTCTCGTACATTATTATTATTGTGTGTTGTGCATATATTGGTTTCACATAAAGATCAAACTAGGTTCCATTCAAAACATTAATTACACATTAGTAAATTAAAAGTATATACAATCATTAAATCACATATACATATACAAATACATACTTATAGTTAAGTGAGATATATGAAATTGTAATTTCTATTCAACACTTTAAATAAGTAGTATCTATATGACATATGTGAATTAATTTGTATCTATACTTTAGTTTCAAAGGTTTTTAAAAAGTATCATCAATTCTTTGAAAGTGAACTTTTATTAAACGAAAAAGACGCAAAACTATTCAACCCCCCTTCTAGTTTTCCACAATTGGTATCAAGAGCCACGTCTAGCAAGATTTTTAAAATAGATTGTATTTTAAAACTTGTAACGATCTATGGAATTTGAAAAATATTTAGAAGGGGAATTTACACAACAACCACCATTATCTGAAAATGATCATTTTCTTGAATGGAAAAACAAATTTGAAAATTATGTGAAATCAATATATCTTGATCTTTGGCATATCATTTCAATTGGTGATCTTAAACCAACCAAAATAGATTTTGAAAATCAATATAATAATCTTCAAACCAAAATTGATAAAAACATTAAAGCCAAATTACTTATTTTCAAAACTCTACCAAGAGTTAAATATGAAAGATTATTTCGTTGTAAAACGGCAAATGATATTTGGAAATGTCTTTTAAAGATTCACCAAGAGAAATGTAAAATCAAAGATGATAAACTTGATATTGCACAAGAAATAGTTAATCTAGAAAATTTAGTAAATAAATATTTAGTTGAAATAAACACATGTACTACTAGTTCAAATGTGATCATTGAAGGTATCTATAACGAAGAATACATGAGCCAAATCCGAAGAAAGAGCGTGAATAAATCATGGTGCAACAAGTGCAAAGAAGACGATGATAATACGGCTCATGAGAATATTCAAACAAATGTGAATACAAGTATTGATGGCAAGAACTACATGTTTCTAGATCCAAGTGAAACTACAAACAAAACATGGAGCGACATGGAAAATGGAATTGATCACCGTATAGCATGTGAAGAATGTACAACTACAAATAAGGTACAATCCAAAACCAAACATTTTTGCTATGATCAATTTATATTAGAATGTACAACTACAAATGGAAAACAACTTCAAACATTTTTGCAACATTGACTCAAAAACTATTTTTAAGAACGAATTTTCAACATCCGCTGAAAACAACTTTGAAAAAGAAATAATTTTAGAAGATAAAATGTCTAGACTTAAAAGTAATATTGAAATCGATCTTGAATGTAAAAAATGTCAAGACTACAAACATGAAATTAAAATGGAAAATGAAAAAGCAAAAACATTGGCAAAATCCGAAAATAGTTCTAAATCTTTAAAATATCTTCTCAACATTCAAAAGCCATTTTATGATAAAACCGGCTTAGGATTTATCGTAAATGATCCTTCAACAAATGTATCAAAACAAATAAAATTTGTTAAACCTAGTGAATAAATTTAGAACTAATTCTATTAACATTCATTATTTATCACTCTAGTCAAGAAAGTCATTGTTTGTTAATTAAAACAAACTATTGATGAATTCTTGTACTTATCGACGACATCCTCATCATGTGCATTCAAATGCAATGGATGTTCTCATCTAACCAACTAGGACCCATGAGAATCTGGGTACCAAGCTGTTTATCATGTTTAGGTAATTAACGAACGAAGAGTCTATTACGTGTTGATCTACTCATCTCGCTCTATTACCTTTGACGGACATTGGTTTCTATCACGTTGTTTCACATTCTGCAATGTTTCGCCTATGACGTCGTTGCGGGAATCTTCTTGTCTCGGCATTTTGTTCTTCACTCTTGGAGTATTGGTATCATGGTGTGTCCATTACTATTTCAAGATGAAACCTCCTAAGTACTATTTCTATTAGCCTTCACGACTTGTGATGATTGGTGTGATCGATTGAGCATCTCGGATCTAGCTCCCTTGATTTCTATTGCGTTGGAATATTACTTGGCTACTTCGACATGTTTTGGACAAACGTTTAAGATTTCTTCTATTACCGTCATGCCCACTCTTAAAGAAAAGCTGGACCTAAGATAAGTTTTCTTTTCAAAAACTTGCAAATATTACATTATATTTTAGAATGCTTTAATTAGTATGTGAATATGATTTAACTTATAAGTTGCCATGATTTTAGATCATTAACACTAATATATGCATATATGATATTAGCACTATTAACCTTCTTGTTGTTTAGTCTATTATCATTCTTCCTAATCTTCTATGATCTATAGTAGAACCTTTCCACTCAAGCTATATGATCTTACTAGTTGCATAAATAGATGTATTTTAATTGAGACTTGTTCGCAACTTGATATTATGATGTTCTTTGTACATATATATATATATATATATATATATATATATATATATATATATATATATATATATATATATATATATATATATATATATATATATATATATATATATATAAATGCCTATCTTGTATCCATGAACTATTTACCTTGCTCCTTCCTATCCCGTTGCATTTAGATCATAAATATCTATCATCTCACTTTAATATCTTTAGATGTCATTAGAGATGATTATGTGTGACAATGGGCTTAATTGATTCTCTTGAGCATGATAAGCTTCCATTTCAAATCCTTCACTTGCAACTTCTTGATTATCATGATCAAAACATTATGTTTAAAACTTCTCTCTTTTTGAATGAAATATTTTTTTTACAATTTACTTTACTAATTTTTTTTTTCATAACCATTATTTTAATCAAAAACAAGATTGAAATTCTTTTTATACGTTATGAAATAAAACTCAATTTGTGTTATTGTAATGCACACTTGAATTTACTTCAAAACATTGTTGAATAAAACTAAAAACGTTTTGTTTAAAACACATTTGACTTTCTGACATATGTCATACACTTCTATTGGAAATGACATTCACAATTTCATCAAATCATCTCATGAGAATCATAGCTTGCCCATATGGACCTTGTTTGTAACAAGTCTTGAAGTCCATACAATCATATCCACCTATTTGTTACTTGTTAACAATCATCAACATGTTTGCTCTAGACTAAATGTTATCATCTTCATATAGTTACACATTTTACTTATTTGACTTATTGCCTTCTTAGTTGCATATCTTAATTGATAAATTATTAGATAGCATGATTATTAGAAATTAATTGCCTAATTCAATTATTTCTATATCACTCTCTACATTCATGAATAGTATGCCCTATATTGCCTCAAAGAGTTGAACTTACTTGAATCCAAATCCAAAAACACAACCTTTTTGAAAATTTTCTGCCAAAAACCCATTTCTGGCATTCTGGGAATCACCAGATGGGCGGCCCCCTTAATTATATAAGGCGGCTCCCTTAATGATTAAGGGGACCGGCCATCTGATGGTCGGGGATACTGTTTTCTTTATCACTTTTTGACCCATTTCAACCTATACTTCTCAAAATTCACAAACATATTTTGTCCCATACTATCCCTCAAAATTTACCTTCCTAAACCACATTTCTCATACACTATAAATACCCTCTTCCCATCATTAATGCCATCACACCCAAACATGTCATCTCCCAACAAACAAAAAAATAAGATTTCAAGAACCGCAAGGATCTCCATCAAACCCGTTTGGAGGAGGAAACTTGATTCTTGTCATAACTCAAGTGATGTTGTTCCAAGTCAACCAACTACTAAACCTCAAACCCACAATAATGACTCATCTCACAACCTATCACCTACTCATTCCCTCATTCATGCTTCTTCTTATGATGAGCATGGTCAATCCCAAAACAACAATCCCAATTTCTCAATCAATACTTCACATGTTGCTCATTCAACAAAAACACCACTCACTCTTGGAGAACCTCTTCCACCCATTTCATGTTTTCAGGACTACCTAAGCTCAACCATGTCTCCACCACCAAGAGTACCACCACCACATCCTACAACCTCACATGCCATTCTATGTTGCATGTTCAAACCTTCACCCAAGACAACCATCATGTTCCACCATCATCACCTTCCTCTGAACACTTGAAGTTCGTTGAGGAGCTAAAAGAGGCTCATGAGCTTAGTGCTCTTTTAGCATTACATCTTGCGCAACGCAATTTGGATCCAACCCAATCAAGCTCACCATCATCACCACACAACATCAACCAAGTTGAGAAGCATGTCAACAATTGCCCTTGTTGCATCTTCCTTCAACAACAAACTATTGCCTTGAATGAGCACTTCACTTGGATTAAGTATCTTCTTACAAGATCTCAACAAACATCATCACTTGAACAACATCAAAACCCTCAATCAACAAACCCTATCTCTAACCCACCACCTATAAGTTCCACATCTCCAAACTCACCGACATCCATGCAACCAAAAGTTTATCTCCACTAAACCACCAAGCATTTTATATGCTTATGTTTCTCATTTTCAAATAAAACCTTTCAACCATTTTGGGATTCAAGAAAGTTTGGTGACACTCCTTGTTAGCACAATAGGATGCTATACTTAGTCTTAGTATTCTATAGTTATGGCTTTTGTAACAATGATTATGGGTTGACATAATCATTTTCTATCAATGAATGACTTAATATGTATTCCTTATTATCTTTTGCCATGCTTGTTACTTGTTGGTATTATGATATATGTGTTTGATTTTGCTATGCTTGTGCTTCTAATATTTTTCTTGCAAGAATTCCAATTCTCGAACCCTTGGTGCCCTTAAACGAGGGGGAGCATACATCAAGGGGGAGCTTACTTCCTTTTGGCTTAAACCTTTTTGATTTTACAAAAAGGGGGAGAAGTGAATATAAACTCACTAAATACTTGTCTAAAAATTAATTTTTGGATTTAATGAGTTTAGGTTTTGTAATCATCAAAAAGAGGGAGATTCTTGATATAAATAAATGATTAAAAACGTTATTCATATCTTTCGATATCTCTACGTTTTGAGAATCACAAAACGAAAACTCATCAAACCAAAGATTATGACACAAACAAGTATTTAGTAGTAAATACTCATCTTTACCATTAAATCACTTAAGGTATGACTAAACAAAGTGTCTAATGTATTACAAGATCAAAGGAACATTTTTGTTAATCACTAGATAATTATAAAATGTTACAAAACATTTTATATCTTTTGTAAAACATTTTTGGAATTAAAAGAATATGTTTTATTCATTACAAATTTGTGAATTCAAATTTTCAACCAAAAATGGCAAATCTAATCCAGAAAAATTCCCCTCACAAAAGGACAAGAAAATCCAACGTTCAGGAGGGTGGCCCCCTTAATTTTACTAGGTGGCCCCCTTAATGATTAAGGGGACCGGCACGCTCCAGAACAATATTTTCTGGCCCTATAAATATTGGATCATTCCAAATATTTTTCTCACCTTTTTGCACTAAAAACTTTCTGATCTAAACATCCTTCTCTATCCTCTAAAAATCCTTTGATCTTATATACTTTGATCTTTGTTTCAAAGTGATTCAAGCCTCAACACTCAAGTGCAAAGAGAAGAATACTTCTACTAGAAGTATTACAACTTAGTATCATCTTGCTATCTAAGTTGTTTGTTTGTTTCATCTTGTTGATCTTTCATATTTTGGTGAATAAAGTGTATGTATTAGTTTGCTAGATTTAGTTGTAGAATCTAGAATTGTTGTAAGTGTGTAGTGGAAGTTGAAGTGAAGAAGTAGTGTTGGATAGTTGTGAAGATAGGAGAGAGTGGCAATAGTGACTAGTAGTGAAGAAAGTGAAGCTTTCAAGTGGAGAAGACTTGAAGACATTAGTAGATTAAAGTTGTGAAGACTCTAGTAGCTTGAAGGTGCAAAGATATTATTGATTTGAAGTTGTGAAGACATTGGTGCTTTGAAGTTGTGAAGTTGGAAGACATTGAAGTCGTGAAGAATTTTGTGAAGGCGTGAAGATACTCGTGGTGTTAAGACTTATTGAAGAAGTAAAAGGTGTGAAGAAGTTGTGGTGTGTTATTTGGTGTGAGATTGGTTCTAGCTACGATTAGAACTCGACATCTTGCTTTGTGTCGTTAATTGGTGTAAGCATTTGGTGTGTACGGTTTTCTCCGCCATAAGGGAGGTTATTGACTTAGTGAAGAAAACTCTCGAGTTCGGTGCTCGGGGAGTGGAGTAGGGCAAGGAAGGTGTCCTTGTAGCTGAACCACTATAAATCCTTTGTCTCTCGGTTTGATCTTTCCATCTCTCATCCTTTACTTGTTTACTTACTTACTTCTCGTACATTATTATTATTGTGTGTTGTGCATATATTGGTTTCACATAAAGATCAAACTAGGTTCCATTCAAAACATTAATTACACATTAGTTAATTAAAAGTATATACAATCATTAAATCACATATACATATACAAATACATACTTGTAGTTAAGTGAGATATATGAAATTGTAATTTCTATTCAACACTTTAAATAAGTAGTATCTATATGACATATGTGAATTAATTTGTATCTATACTTTAGTTTCAAAGGTTTTTAAAAAGTATCATCAATTCTTTGAAAGTGAACTTTTATTAAACGAAAAAGATGCAAAACTATTCAACCCCCCTTCTAGTTTTCCACACCATTGTTGTACCATCTTTTCCACCTAACCATTTTGTAGGTAATCATTCTGCTGCTGAACAAGGTGATGAGTCACATTATGCAGAGGATCTTGCAAGACTGAAGAAGCAAGAACATGCTGCTACTCAGAAAGCTCAGAAACTCAATGAAAAGGTTACACAAGAGACTGAAGCAATCCTACATCAATCAGCACAAGCAGTCAGTGGAAACAAGGATACTGCTGACGATTCTGCTGAAGGCACACCTATTCCCACTGATAAGGTCAAAGATGCTGATACTAATGATGCCCACTCTCCCATTTCTACTGAAGTGTCTGCAGACTTTGAGAAGCCCTTTACAAGATTTCCAAGTCCTTCTGATCTTGGGAATTATCAGCCAAAGCCTGGCCTATTTCACTCAGCTTCTTATGATACTGAGTTTGGGCCTACAATCAACAACCTTGATGCCATAATTGATGTTCACCCTACAGCAACAAAAAGGATTCATAATGCTCATCCCTTATCAAAGGTTATTGGAGATCCTAAAGATCCTGTTAGAACTAGAAGCACTATAAAGAATACAAAATATGGTGAAGTTGCTTTCATCTCTTATGTCTACAATCATAAGAGGGACAATCACACAGACTTCAAACATTGCCTGTTTGCATGCTTTCTTTCTCAGATAGAGCCAACTAGTGTTCCTCAAGCACTAGCAGATTCAAGTTGGCTTGAAGCAATGCAAGAAGAGATGCTACAATTTAAGAATCAGCAGGTTTGGATTTTGGTTCCTCTTCCTGATGGTAAATATGCCATTGGGACAAAATGGATTTTGAAGAATAAAAGAGATGCAAGGGGGATTGTGGTGAGGAACAAAGCTAGACTAGTGGCTCAAGGGTTTAGATAAGAGGAAGGCATTGACTATGATGAAGTCTTTGCACCAGTGGCCAGAGTTGAAGCAATTAGGATATTTTTGGCCTATGCCTCTTATATGGGCTTCATGGTTTATCAGATGGATGTTAAAGGTGCTTTCTTATATGTTGAGATTGAAGAGGAGGTTTATGTGACTCAACCCAAGGGATTTGAAGACCCTGATCATCCTGAGTATGTGTACAAGGTTGTCAAAGCTCTCTATGGACTTCATCAAGCTCCCAGAGCTTGGTATGCTAGACTTTCCACATTTCTGCTGAAGCATGGCTACAAAAGAGGTGCCATTGACAAGACTCTATTCCTCAAGAAAGATTCTAGGGATATTATTCTTGTGCAGGTGTATGTGGATGATATTATCTTTGGTTCCACCAAAGAAGCATGGTGTAGAGAGTTTGAGGATCTGATGAAGGGAGAATTTCAAATGAGTGCCATGGGAGAACTCACTTTCTTTTTGGGTTTACAGGTTCAGCAGAAACCTGATGGTATTTTCATACATCAGGAGAAATATGTAAAGGATATGTTGTCCAAGTTTGATATGGAGAATGTCAGGACTGCCAATACTCCCTATGAGGCTCCCAAACCAAAGAACAATATTGATCCTGATCTCCCTGTGAATGTTCATTTATACAGGTCAATGATTGGTTCTTTGATGTATTTGACTGCCTCAAGACCTGATATTACATTTCCTGTGAGTGCATGTTCAAGGCACCAAGTCACTCCACTTACCTCTCACTTGAATGCTGTCAAAAAGATTTTTAAGTACCTAAAAGGCCAACCCAAATTAGGTCTTTGGTATCCCAAAGAGTCTCCATTTCAGCTAGCAGCTTATAGTGATAGTGACTATGCTGGTGCAAATTTGGATAGAAGATCCACAACTGGAGGTTGCCAATTCCTTGGAAGGAGACTGATTTCTTGGCAATGCAAGAAACAGACCATTGTTGCTACCTCTACTACTAAAGCAGAGTATGTTGCTGCTGCCAATTGCTGTGGACAGGTTCTATGGATTCAGAATCAATTGCTGGATTATGGGTATAACTTTATGAATACTACCATTTTCATTGACAATCAAAGTACAATTTGCATTGTTAAAAATCCAGTTTTTCATAATAGAACCAAACATATTGAAATCAGGCACCACTTTATCAGGGATGCTTATGAGAAACATTTAATTAAAGTGGTAAAAATTCACACAGATGAGAATGTGGCAGATTTGTTAACCAAAGCATTTGATGGACCAAGGTTTCAATATTTGGTGGTCCATATTGGAATGCTTAACCCTTAACTGCAAATTTTAAAGGGAGGCATAAGCCTCAGGGGAGGCATATGCCTTAGGGGAGGTTTGTGAGTGTAAACTTTGTAGATTTGTATAATCTGTATACTTTTTGAGTTTTAACACTAACCCACTAATAT
The DNA here is from genome assembly GCA_030686995.1 of Artemisia argyi. Taxonomy (NCBI): domain Eukaryota; kingdom Viridiplantae; phylum Streptophyta; class Magnoliopsida; order Asterales; family Asteraceae; genus Artemisia; species Artemisia argyi. The sequence continues at coordinate 42,306,324 of CM060709.1, read as the reverse complement.
TTGTGCAAGTTGTTTGGTGTATTTGCATGTTTTATGTCTGTTTTGCAGATGTTATGAGATTGTAAGTTGTATGTTAAAGTCACCAAGAGCTGTATTCTAAGGAATGTGGTCAAGTATGCTGAACATGATTTCTTCTGATTAGTTGATTATGCTGAAGGTCTTACAAAGTTGATTAATAAAGAAGATCTTTTCATTCATTCAAAGAAACAAGTTACAACTTACATTCAAAGTTCCAACTGGATTACAAAGACCATTCCTAAACATTTGCCTAATTGAGTACTACTAGCTTCTATCACTTATTACAAAATACTTGAGGCTATGACAAGTACAATGATGAAGCTGAAGATGAAAATGGAAAAAGAAGAGAAGGAAGACTGTGAAGATGCTCAAGTACCAAAGTCAAGAAAATACTCAAGAACTTTGGTCCATGGCAACATTCCTCAATCATCTACTTCAGCTTCTCCTTTCCCTTACGTACAATCTCTGCCTTCTTGCTCTGTCCAATATGTTCTTGATGAGGAAGACCAGGTCCTGGAGCAGGAAGATCCAACACCAAATTTTGTGATATTGGAAGAGATGGATCTCTCTTACTTGATCTTGGTTGGGATCTCTCTAGTGTGGAAGGAGGAAGAAAGGTTGGATCTTCATTTTCCTCCTCTGAAGAGTCTTAATCAGAGGTACAGATGAAGGGAGAGACAAGCTCTCTCTCAGCAGGAATGGGTACATGGCTTGGTTCACCCTTCTTATGTGCATTCCATTGTCTTTCATGTGCATCCCATCGTCTCTCCATTTCTTTTTCATAGTCTGAATCATCAAGCTCCCAAGGATATGGTGGTAAATCTTCTTCTGATGATGAAGAAGAGGAATTTTGATCTGAAGTTTCTGGGTTTGATGACATGATTTTGGTGATGAATTGAGTTTAATTGGGAAATTAGGGTTTGAGAGATGATTTGGGGTAAATTGATGACTGAGATGTGTTATTTGGGGGTGATTAAATAAGCCAAGTTTAGGCGTTATGATAATTAATGCGAGTTGGGTGGCACAGTAAAATCAAGATATTCACCGAAGATATTTTTACATTTCCTTGGTTTCTGCTGATGTTGACCATTCCTCAGCAGATTTGACTTTCATTTCTGCTGAAGGGTAATTTTGAAATTGGAAGTTTTTAAAATTACACGTCAGACTTGGTCAATAATTATTTCTGATAATTTTGACCACGATTGGGGAACTTCCAAATATAACCCACTTCGCATATCTTTTCTTAAACAAAATCATTCGTTTATCACTCCACTTAAACCCATTATTCTCTGTGTAATTCATAACCGTCTCACGCAAGTTTATTCCAATGGCACAACTTGAATTGAAAGGAGATCATAACAAGTATGCTATTCTGAAAAAGGCTAAGAGACATGAAGAATTCGATTTAATGGTGGAGTTTCTACAAAGGTCAAAGATTCATTATGCTTTGACACATAGTCCCAATCTGATTTGTGAATCAATGGTGAAGCAATTTTGGGCATCTGCTGCAAAGAGATCTGACACAGAGATTGTGACTGAAATTGATGGTGTAGAGTATGTGGTGACAGAAGGTTTGATTAGGACGAAGCTTCAGTTGGATGATGAGAATGGTGTGTATCATTCCAACACTGCAGAGATTCTTGCTGGGCTAAGGGAAGCTGGATATCAAAGTACTGATACATCTAAGTGGCACAAGAATCAATTTTGTCCTAAGTGGAGGTATTTGGTGCATTTGCTGCTCCAATGTATTAGCAACAAGTGTGGTGGATGGAACCAATTCTCTCTGCAATTGGGTTGTGGTATTGTTTGTCTTTCTAAGGGTCTAACTTATAATTTTTCTAAGTTTATCTTTGAAAATATGCTAGAAAACATTGATAAACAACAACATAAGTTTTTAATGTACCCTAGGTTCTTACAAATAATTTTAGACATAACCACTGAAGATAGAACCCATGTGCGTATTAAAAGTCTTGGTTCTAAGTTGTTTGCCTCAATGAAAACAAATTATACTGGGGAACATCACCCTATGTTAGAGGCTATGTTGCCACAGGGTAATGATAATGTAGTTGAGGGTGATGATGCTGGTAATGTGCCTACTCATAATGCTGCTGATGATGGTAATCCATCATCTTCTGGTGTTGCTGCTGATGGTAATCCTTCAGTGGTAATGGAGGAAGAGCCAGCTACAACTGCTGAACCATTACCTATTTCTACTGACTTACCACCACCTACCCCTGTACATATGTCACCTAGTCCTACAATTTCACCATCTCAGGATGCTCCAGTTGAGCAAATTCATGAGTTTGAAGATACCTTTCAGCCTTTTGAGCCTTAGTTCACTAGACTACCTACACCCAGCCCTATGAGAGAGCCATTTGATGAAGGCTTTCCTAATGTTGTACATGAGTCTGTTTCTCCTGCTGGGTTCAATGAAGCTCCACTTACCACTGAGCAATCAGCTAGTAGAGCAGAGGACCCTATTACTCTCACTTTTGTATATGATTCACTTTGCAGGTACATGAAAATGACTGATGATCTCCAAAAAGAGCTTGCTGATACCAAGACTACTCTTGGTAATGAAATTGAAAGGTTGAAAAGTAAGGTTCAAGATTTGGAGGCACAGCTGAATTAGCAGATGCAAAGCAAGAATGGACTGGATGCTATTAAAGTACATCAGGAGGCAAATTTGGATTCTCTTGAAATTCTAGCTGAAGTTGCTCGACAGTCTAATGTTGTTCCTCCTAAAGCTGCTGAAGTACCTAAATCTAAACCACAAATTCTATTCAGCAGAAGAAGAAGTACAAGACAGTATTTGGCAAGGAAAGCTGCTGAATCTTCCAAAGTGTCTGGTGATGATGATGTGCTCATGGCTGAAGCTACTGATATACTTCAGGAGAAACAATCACCAAGTGGTGTTGCTGCTGACATTTCTGCTGATAAAGCTCATGCATCAGGAGATACATTCTTTGTAGCAGGGAAAGAGTATCTGAATTCCCCTGTTCTTAATTAGCAAGTTTCTCCTGATGACATCAATGAAATCCTCAAGCCTCAAGGATCTACTGATAGAGATGTTCAAGAATTAAATGATGATCCTATGGAAGATTTGGAAGTTCCTCATGATGATGTTGGTGAAGGAACTGAGGTGGCTGAGGATGAGCTTGTTACAGCTGAAGACAGAGCTGCAGAAGAAAAACTCTTCAAAGAATGGAAAGATTATAAGAAGAGTTCTAATATGGCTGAGGCACAGCAAGCCAAGTTTGATGTAGCATATCAGTCTGCCACCCAAAGATATGTTTCTACTTTGCCTATTAAAAGACAAATAGAATTGGATGTTGCTGTTCAAGAGTTTGATGAGTCAGATTGGCAGCATATTGGACAACAAGTGCTTGCTACTCCTGATTTAGCTACAGACATTCTTGGTAAAAGGGTGGAGAAGCAGGACTGGGCTTCTGAAATTGTAAAAGTGCTGAAGTTGAGGAAGAAAGTAGCAGATGAGTTAAAAGCCAAAGCTAAAAGAGATAAACCTATGACTCAAGCACAACAGAGGGATTATATGAGAACTTATGTGAAAAGTCAAAGCAGGTCATTGTATAATAATGCTTGGTCTAAGAAACAAGTGTGGGCACTTCCATTTGACAAATTGGTTCAGATATATAAGAGAATCAAGGCTATAAATGATAAAGCTGGAATGGGTACTTCTAAGAATATTCCTAATGTGGATATTCCTGTTGCTGCTGAAAAGGTATCTTTACCTGATACTTCTGCTGATGTACCACATGTTGCTGCTTCATCTTATGTGGATAAAGGTAAAGCTCAAGTGATAGCAGAAGATACTCCATCTAGAAAGAGAACCAGGAGACAACTGGAGGAGGAAAGATTGGGTGAAGAGGCTGCTAAAAGGTTAGATGAGGAACAAAAAGCTGAACTTGCAAGATTTCATGATCTTAAGGTAAGAGAAGCTGAACTTCAAGCTGCTAAAGCCAAATAGATAAGGCAGGCTATGGATGAACAATATGCATCTGCTGCACTTGAATCTTCTCAGGATTCTACTGATGAACAATTGGATACTCCATTAGTGGAAACTGGTACTGCAGAAGGTGAATTTGCTGAAGCTGAAGTTCCTGATGCATCTTCTATACCGCATGCTGCTATTTATGTTCCTGGAAGAAGGGCAAAGAGAATGGCTAGAGTCATAACTTCACATTCCACTCAAAACCTAATAAATGTGAATGCTTCTGATGCTTCATTTATAAGAGAAGGATCCCCTGATGATTGGCCTGATGCAACTAGAGATGTTCTGATTCACTGGGAGTTAACTGAAAATGGTCAAGTTAATACCATTTACAGATTGGATAAAACTTCTATATCTTTTACATTTCTTCAAGAGATTCTACATCTTGTTGATCATCAAGATTTGGTCACTTTATATGATTTGGTTCTCAAATTTTATGCAAATCATACTCCTACAGGGTTTGGATTGTATTTATTGGGTGATCTAAGAGTGTTATTTGATTCTTCTACTCCCACTGGTGCTAGCTATGACATATGGAAAAACAATCAGAGATGGAAAGTTCAGAGTTAGAAGTTCTATCCTATGCCTTATGTTCATGTTTTGGAAACTACAACTGGTCTAAGGCTTATTACGGATATTGGCAAAAGATATCATCTGAAAGTGTCTCTGATAGAGAAAATGCTACAACAAAAGTTGGAGATTCCTCCTGATCCAGTTGGGAATGCAAGATTGTTTGCTGAATCTTTGGTGAAAGTCTTCAAACAAAGGATTATGACTTCCAGAGCAGCTTCTGTTTAAGGGTATAATGTTGTATATTTGTTTTTCTTATTTAGTATTAGTGTAAAAAAAAAAAAAAAAACTAACAGTTTGTTGTATAGTATTGTGTCTATTGTATGCAGGTTTGGTTATCAACTTACCTGATGTTGACTATTCCATCAAAAGGTTGGCTAGTCCAAAGGGTACAACTTTGGTAAAGACATATCAAATTTGTTGATAGCTGTAATGGTTTGCTCAAAACCATAGGGTAATCAACTCACCCATGCTTTATTGCTGAGTAGTTGAAATGGTTGTCAATTGACCATGGATTTTTCCTTTATGGATTCCAAATAATTGGCTAGCCCACATGTATATGGCTTGTGGTAAAGGCAGTGGAAAACCATATTTGGTAATCAGTTAACCAAGATGATTTTCATCAAAAAAATTGGCTAGTCCTGAGCAAACGGCTACAGGTAAAGACATCTCAAATCCGTTTATAGCTGATGATTTACTAAAAATCATGTGGTTATCAGTGTACCTTAGAACACTTGGCTACTCCAGTAGTGATGGCTATTGGTAAAGATACATCAAATCCATTATTTTCAATGATTCACCTCTCACAGGAGTTAACACACCTGGAAGTGATGAGAATAGTATGAAACTAATTTGTTTTGATGTACATTTCGTCATTTGTTGATGCAAAGAATGGAGCTTTCAAGTATTATTTGCTGATCATAGAGATTCTGTTGAAGATGATTCTTTGCTGGTAAGTATATTATTACAATCCTCTTGGTATATAACTTCAAAGATCTATCAAGAATCTTGAACTTAACCAGGTCAAATTCAAGATTAGGGGATGATTGTTGGGAATTCTGCTAAGTAAGAATTCTGCTGACTGTTACTGCTGAAGGTTACTGCTGAAGCAGTGTATCTGCTGAAGATTAGTTTCAGCATTATTAGTTTCTGCGGATATAGTATTTCCGTATTTTATGTAATATAGTTTGGATATGCTAGAGTTTATTTAGGAAGTGATAATGAATATCTTTTAGAAGTTTTAGAATATACATTTCTTGGAAAACGGTTTAGGGTTCCTTGTGTATAAAAGGTACACACGATTATGTATTGAATAACGTTTTTAGAAAACACTTTCATTATTATTAAAAGATCCATAAAGGATCAAGAGTTCTTAGTATTACACTTGTGTTTGTTTCCGCTTTAAAATACAAGTTACAGAGATTGTCTATTAGTGTGTTATTGATTACAGTAACATAACTAACGATTCTATAGTGCTCAAGAAGATCTATCAAGGTCTTATAGTTCAACAAGTGGTATCAGAGCCAGGTCTTATTATTATAATTAATTATTAGTTGGTTCCTGAGATGGTTAGTCTATTCTTAAGGGGAAGCTTGTTAACCATCTACATGCATCACTTGAAGGGAAGCGTTTACGAGTTGCACAAGACCCCTATTAGATGATTACAAAAAGGGGAAGAATAGTTGAGGTGCAGATTATTATTTGTGATGACATGTCTTAGCATTGTTTCTTCATGCAGAGTGTTTTGTAAAATCAAATAGGGGAAGATTGTTGGGAATTGCAGATTTGATGATTACAAAACCTACAAGCAAGAAATGAAGAAAGAAGAAACAATGAGGACTATTATGTAATAGTAACTTAGCTTTGTTAGTGAGCTAGGTTTAGGGTTTCTTGTAACCTCCCTCTACTATATAAAGAGGGTAGGCGTCTAGGGTTACAAGCAACTTTTTGATCCTTTTCATTCATAGTCTCTTCAATGAGAGTCTAGACACACGATTCATAAGCGTGTGTATATTAGTAGTAGTAGTGTAGTAGTTTCTTTTATGTTTTAATAAAGAAAACCTTATTAGTAATGTTGATTGTTCTTGTTCTATATTCCGCTGTGCTTAATCAATGTTACTAATCCTAGATGGGCTTAAACGATCTTTAACAGCCATCCACTTTCTTAGGTTCAGGAGGAGTCTTTTTGGGTTGATACTGAAATTGCTTACCCACAACAGGTTTAGTAGACCCTCCTTGACCCGGAATTGTAGGACCACCTTGCTTTCCTTTCTTCTTGTTATTGACAGTTTTGAAACCATCATTAACAGGCTTAGCAGGCTGAACAGGAGGTATAACAACTTTAGGACAGTCAGTCAGAGTATGACCAAATATCTTACACTTATCACAACGAGGTGGTTTCCACTCATATTCAACCCGTATCTTCTCAATAGTCACACTCGACCCATCAAGTAAAGGTATCTCAACAATGAGGCTATCCCTAAGCACCTCATCCGACTTCACTTCAATCATGCATCCAACAAAATTACTATGGCCCCATGATTCCTTGCACATTTGGCTGGTATAAGCATCTAACCGTTTGGGTGTACCAATCAATGTGGCAAGAAGACTAAGACCATTATCAGAAAATATAGCAAGAGGAACATCATGGAATTTAACCCACACCGGAATGTTAGTCAAATCCTCTTTAAGTAAATTGGTGTTCAATGTCCATGGTTTAAGAATAATAGGTACATTTCTAATTAACAGACCGTTTTCAAGAACATCATCAACACCTTTCTTTGAATTGAACTTAAAGAAAAAGAAACCCTTTGCATTCATCATTACCTTTTGGATACCATACTTAGCCCACGCATTACGTACAAAATAATCAACAACGGGAAAAGCAAGGTGTTGACCAAGGAAATACCCATACAAAGTATTCTCAAACCTAGTGTTCACCTCTTCAACCACTTTCATCGGGACAGAAAGATCCACACCATTAGCTTTCTTGCTACACTCCAACGTACGAAAGTTTGACGTGTGTTTCTTAGGTTCATCAGAAGTAACTATAGCACCCACAAAAGAAACCGTCTTCCCATTGGTAGTACTCGTAGTAGTAGGCTGTTTTAGAGTACTTGGAGTGTTTTTTAAAACAGCACCCTGAGGTAATGATGCGTGGGGTTTGCACCAGGCTTTACCTCTCAAGGGATCTTGAGAAGCTTACAACCCCCACCAGGCAGTGTACCTGATCGATGTAGTATAGTATAATGACAAATACCGGGGGATTGATCGTTCAGCTAGGAATAGTGTCGCTAGGATTAGAAAACCTAAAGACTAGGTCTAGAGATGAGGGATGATTCTTTTTGTATTTTTATATTTTTAGGAAAGCAAGTAAAAATCTTGGGTTTTAAGGATTTGGGCGGAATTAGTTGCTAGTCAACTAACCCAATACTAAAGATGCAATCAAAATAAAATACTAGAAATGAAAATAAACTAATTTAAACTAAGGTTGTGAGCAATATGTGGGAGAAATGTGTTTACTTAGATTTCACTACTCCCTAGATATCTTTTACATGTTAATTACTTGTTATAGTTGCGTGAATAATGGATTGTATTCCTTAATACCATTCATGGGGTGGCGTACTTACTTCCCCAATCCTATGAATGCCTACTTCACTCCTATGTCGAGCCGGCTAAGAAGCTCCTAACATGGGATCATTAGAATGTACTCATGCATTAAATACAACCAATAAAACCTAGTACACATCGGTTCATGTTTCCTAAGACGTTCAAGCATGTTACACAATGGAGATCTGCCAGTTTTCTTAAGCCTAACATTGAAATCATTCATCCAATACAACCATAAACAAGTAATCAACACATAATTAACATCTAGGTTTCGTTAGATCTAAGCAAACACAAGATAAATCTAGCCTAGCATGTTGAAATCAAGACAAGCACAAGATATAGACAACCAACAGATAGACATATTGATTGAATTAAAGAGAAGACTTATCTTAATAGCACATGAAAGGATTCAAGGGGTAAAAACCCTTGAATAGACTGTAAAATACAAGCTAGGGTTCACAAGGTTCGGCCCTAGGGTTTCTCCACACAAGTTCCTCTTAATGAATGAAAAATAGAAAACTATATATAGATTTTGGAAGGTGACGGCGTCAAGAACAAATGTCTGACGCCGTCATCTCGCCGCCAAATAGTTCCTCGGACTGCCTAGATCTGGGTCTGACACCGTCGTGTAGTCCCCTTATGCAGGCCGTCACACAATTAACTCTTGACGCCCTTCTTGTGACGCCTTCACGTTTCTTCTGGGTCGTCATGGATTTTACTCTTGATGCCGTCAGGAATTTCCTCTTGACGCCGTCATACACTGTTTTCGGCGTGGAAAATTAAGTCTTTGGCGTTTTCTTTAGTTTTATGCTCCAAAAACATCCGAATTGCTTCCTTTTACAGATATCTCTCCCAAAGTACCTAAAATCACAAAAGGAACGATTTAGGGTAATATTTGATCAAATAAATTCAATTTCGGGCTTAAATGACCCCCTAAAAGTGGTTCATTTTTCGCCTCAACATATACCCTTACACTTGAGATTTGTTTATCCTCAAGCAAATGCGCTTTTATTCTAATCAAAATACAAGTTAGGGGTCATTTAACACTAATATAAAAGTAATTACAGCAAATAATCGTTCCACTAAAGACCAAAGACAAGCACGGAGGTCATACACTAGCACCTCACAAATAGTGTTTAGATACTCACATCTCTCGGGTGTAATAAAGTAATATCACAATATAGAAATGGAAAACATCTCTCACTACCTGTCATAGCAAAATAGATTACCATAGGCTTGGGAAAGGATCAAACCTCCACCACATGGCGTAAGCACTTAGGATAAACTATCAAAGAGGTCTTTTAAAGGGTTGTAACATTAGGTGTAGGGATATGAAATACACGGTTTGTTGGATATATGCAGTCTTTACTGGTGGCGAGCTAATCATATTGGTTAATTACATGTACAATATGGCGTTGCTGAGCCAAGACTAGACTCGACTTAAGCTAATAAATCAAAAATAACAAAAAACATAAAATGAAAAGGGATGGTAGTCCGTTTTTTTTTTTTTTTTTTTTTTTTTTTTTTTTTTTTTTTTTTTTTTTGCATACACTTTTACCCTACCATCCAAAATAATACATCATAGGGGTTGAAAATTCCCCTTACACTTGAATTTTTACATACTTTACAATTAACTAATCTAATGACTCGAATTAAGAAAATCAAAACACTTGGAGTACTTTTAAGATTAACGTACATATGGGGGTAATACTATGATGTTCTTCCCCATTATTCCATAAAATAAGTACTTTACCCATGAGTCCCAATCGTCCCAAAACAATATGTACAAGGATATGACTCGACTTAGCAACCATGTAATCAATTAGATAATTAACTTAGGGTTTAACAAATAACAATAATGCACTAAAGATGAGTGCATACACGGAAGGCTAAGGCGATTTGGGTGTACATTTAAGTGGGGTGTAACAAATTCTTCCTTTAAGTAAAATGCTTAAAGTTAGAAACGAAAAGATAGGCTCGGAGGGGTGTACTAGGGGTTTCATGTACTAAAAATGAGTATAACGCTAAGGTGTGGAAAAAATTAATTGACTTAACTAGCCAAGTAATATGACATAAATGGTCAAGTAATTATGATACGGGTTTAACACAAGGGTGATCCTAATGCCTCTTATCATGTAGTAAATCCTACTACACGAATGTAGTCTCACTAGCGGTCTCGGGATGCATCACTAACGCAAGTTCTAGAATTCAAATGCTACCGGTACACTCATAAGCACTAATAGTAAATGCTTTTCCTATCAAATCTAAAGGCGAACCTCACATATTTGGGTGGAAAATTTTTCTGAATGGTACGGTTTTGTGCTAGTCATATAATCTAATATCCATGAGACGCTTGCTATGGCTAAAGTTTCACTCCTAAATGTTGTAAAAAATTTTAAATTTGGCGCTAAAATTGCACTAACAAGTATTTCTCATAGTTTTAGTACACATCTACCATTAAACAAACAAACTCAAGCGAAAGTGTATCTATAAGGTATCATCATTTTACCCTCCCCTTACACTTAAGATGAACATTGTCCCCAATGTTCAAGTAAAGAATGTAAAAGTGAAATAAGTAAAAAGAACGAAATCAAATACTCCCCTGATTCGCTCGGTATGGATAATAAGGTGGCCAGGTTAAATCTTCCTCCAAGAAAATGAACAATCAAAGCTTCCCTTCCAGAAAATAAATCATCTTCTTGTCATACATAACCTGTAAATCCTGAGAAACCAGACAAGGCAACCTCGCATAAAATCGGCGACAATCTACATATTTTACTAAATCCTAGAAAACAAAATAAGATATAATGCTTGTGGAATGATGTTTGCAGATTTCCTGGAGATTATAAAACTAATAATTCAACAAAAACTTTAAGACTCTGTTAGAAAAAAAAACTGGTAAAATTTCCAGATTTTTACACGTGACGCCGTCAAGAGTAAACTCGTGACGCCGTCAGAAGTGACCTGCAGAAATTCTTATGTTAAGTTTCCGGAAAATTTCTGGAAAAACTTGGTTCTACTTCCTGGAAAATCCTGCAAAACTTCATTATGACTCGATACAAGCATTTGACTCTAACAAATACGAATATACATGTTCACTTAATATTGTGGAGAATCATGATCGGTTTGTTTCTTAAAAACATATTTGGGGTTTCCCCTTACACTTATCTTTTGCAAAAATACGTTTGGGTGAAGTTAAGACTAGGCCAAACAACAAAGTAAAGTATTTTCACTATTTTAGTTTTGAAACATGATCTACCAACAATAAAAATAAAGCATGCATACAGAAGCAAATAACAAACAAACAAAATAAAATCACACAAAATCATGGGTTGCCTCCCAAGAAGCGCTTTTCTTTATTTACGAGTCTTGTAGCTAGACTCAAGGTCATGGGTTACTACGTGACCTCATCGTTGGTTTCACTCTCTGATTGTAAATGTTCTTTGTAGAAACCAATCACCTTTTTCTCAATCGCTCCTATAATCCTATGGGCAAATTCCTTATCGACTTTATACTTTGGTCCTAGAGTCAAACAGTCTTTGTAGAAAAGACTCCTCTTTTCCCATACATAATCCATGCCCTTTTTCTTATCCTCTTCATTGATGTCCTCAAAAGCACCAATGTTATCCTTGTCAAATCGGGATATAAAGCGAAATTCTTTCATTCTATTAGGCATCCTATAAGTGATCCTATCGGTGTTACTTGCAAATCGGATTGTCCCTTCTATCTCATCATATTCTAACTTGGACTCCTCAACAAACGGTTTACCAAACACAACATTGGATAATTGACAATCAATAACATTAGCAAGATCTTCCACAATCATAAAGTTGGTGATATAAGTGAAATTCCCAACAAAGACATGTAGACCTTTAACTCTCCCGACAAAGTTACAAACTCCACCGGGGTATTTGGGATCTCTTCTAGGTTCAAGTCTTGTTTTCACTATATCATTGTAAACACTTGAGGACATAATGTTGATTGGGGATCTAAAGTCAATGTAAGCATTGTCAACATGTCTATACCCAATCATACATTGTATTTTAGCATTCTTAGGATCGCCTCTCTTTATCTTAGGTTTGATTCTAGTAAAAGGAGATCGAGGGTCATCAATAAGATTATTATAATATGCAATCTCCTCCTTAGTGGGGTATAGATTAAAATAATCATTTTGCTTCGGATCTATTTCCCCTTCCTCAAGTTCCTCAACAACATTCACAAAATCATTAGGCCCTAGGTCCTCATTTGAATACAAGGCGGTCGCTAGGTCACTAAATGCATGGTCGAGCTCAACCTTAATCAACCTATTAAGCTCCCTAAGTTCCCTAATCTCACTCTCAATTCGTTCACGTAACACAGCCACATCTCTAGGGGAAAGGGGTGGATTCGCGTTTTCCATAATGGTCAACGGAATAGTCAATGAATTTAATTTACTAACAAAGGAACGAAGAAAAAGATAGACTAAAGAGAACCTAAAAAAAATAGAAATAAAATCTTACTAGAAAGGAATCTGGCAAGTAGACCTAATAAAAAGATATTCTAACCTAGACAATAACTATTCCCCGGGCTGCGGCGCCAAAAAACTTGATGCGTGGGGTTTGCACCAGGCTTTACCTCTCAAGGGATCTTGAGAAGGTTACAACCCCCACCAGGCAGTGTACCTGATCGATGTAGTATAGTATAATGACAAGTACCGGGGGATTGATCGTTCAGCTAGGAATAGTGTCGCTAGGATTAGAAAACCTAAAGACTAGGTCTAGAGATGAGGGATGATTCTTTTTGTATTTTTATAGTTTTAGGAAAGCAAGTAAAAATCTCGGGTTTTAAGGATTTGGGCGGAATTAGTTGCTAGTCAACTAACCCAATACTAAAGATGCAATCAAAATAAAATACTAGAAATGAAAATAAACTAATTTAAACTAAGGTTGTGAGCAATATGTGGGAGAAATGTGTTTACTTAGATTTCACTACTCCCTAGATATATTTTACACGTTAATTACTTGTTATAGTTGCGTGGATGACGGATTGTATTCCTTAATACCATTCATGGGGTGGCGTACTTACTTCCCCAATCCTATGAGTGCCTACTTCACTCCTATGTCGAGCCGGCTAAGAAGCTCCTAACATGGGATCATTAGAATTTATTCATGCATTAAATACAACCAATAAAACCTAGTACACATCGGTTCATGTTTCCTAAGACGTTCAAGCATGTTACACAATGGAGATCTGCCAGTTTTCTTAAGCCTAACATTGAAATCATTCATCCAATACAACCATAAACAAGCAATCAACACATAATTAACATCTAGGTTTCATTAGATCTAAGCAAACACAAGATAAATCTAGCCTAGCATGTTGAAATCAAGACAAGCACAAGATATAGACAACCAACACATAGACATATTGATTGAATTAATGAGAAGACTTATCTTAATAGCACATGAAAGGATTCAAGGGGTAAAAACCCTTGAATATACTGTAAAACACAAGCTAGGGTTCATAACGTTCCTCTAGCCTAGCATGTTTCTTCTGGGTCGTCAAGGATTTTACTCTTGACGCCGTCAGGAATTTCCTCTTGACGCCGTCATACACTGTTTCCAGCATGGAAAATTAAGTCTTTGGCGTTTTCTTCACTTTTATGCTCCAAAAACGTCTGAATTGCTTCCTTTTCCAAATTTCTCTCCCAAAGTACCTAAAATCACAAAAGGAACGATTTAGGGTAATATTTGATCAAATAAATTCAATTCCGGGCTTAAATGACCTCCTAAAAGCGAAGTAGGAAGAGCCTTAGCATTATTTTCCTTAGCATCAAGAAAATCTTGGAAAGATTGATATTGTGCAGGCTCAATTCCACCCTCGTTCAGAGATACACTCTTAGAGGCATCCATGGTAACATTAGCATACGAATCAAATGAAACCGGCTTCACTTGTTCAGGAACTTGTTCACGTACATCACTTGGTAATGGGGCTGTTTGTTCAACAAAAGCATCACCACCATTACCACTCCCGATACCACTATCAATAACACTAGTACCATGAAATATTAGTTTTAGTTTAGGGTATAATTTGAAAATATTTGAGTTAAAGTTGAGTTAAGGTGAGTTATTGTAACATGTGTTTTTTGGTGAGTTAAGGTGAAAAGGTTAAAGCTGATGTAGGACTAAGTACTATAAGATAACTTTTAGGCATTATACCTTGTGCTCTTACGGTTTACCTACTTTCAGTCTTCCACTGCATCGCTTCTCTTCCGAATATTTATGCACCACCACATTTTACATAACGGTTGCGTATTTTCATTGTCTAGTACTCACTTGCGACGCTTATTGCGTTATCTGTAACACTCCAATCAAATTGATAGGTGTATTAGTCTTAACAAAGCATCACATATTGATATGGACTTATTTGATAATATTGACAGAATTATACTCGTATAAGAACTTCATACCCGCAAAACTACAACTAACGTTGAAAATAGAGATCATAGATCTATGGGTGTGATCGATCGGTTAAAAATCAAGCTGACGTGCCAAAATTCAAACGTACCAAAAACCAAACAGGAACCAAAAGAAACTATAATAGATATTCTTAACCAAACCGTTTGAAAGAAACAACAAAATCATAAAGGAAAACATTCTCCCCATATCACTTATTGATGAGTATCTGAATACTCATCATTTTATACCAATCTGAACTGCCAAAATATCCAAAAACACTCAAATATGCATCAAAATACTTAAAATATCTTAGAAGTGTGTTTTATATGTTTCAGATGCAAAATAATAAAAAACAGATAAAAAACGAACAAAATTTGCATAATTGGCAGTTTCAGTCCCTCAAGTCTCAAAAGTTGTCAAAACTAGTCCCTGGTTATTCTAAAAACATGAAAAAGTCACCAAAGGTCCTTTTTGAATCACAAATTACATATTTAGTCCTTTGGTGCAAAGTTTCACAAAATTACAAGTTTAGTCCCTGTACTTTGCAAAATTAACTTAAATGGTCCCTGGGATGTAAAAACTTTGAGAAAATCAATTTTGGTCCTTATACTAATCTTTTATGGCAGGAATGGTCCTTGGGTGAAAACTTTGGAGAAATTACATGATTGGTCCCTGAAGTTTCACAAGTTGGCAGTTTTGGTCCCTAGAATTTCAAAAATGAAATTAATATCAAAATAGGACCTTGTACTATTCAAGTTTGGCAATTTACACCAATTTGATAACTTTGGGATATTTACATTTTCAGCCCCCAACTTTGAATAAATTACAAATTTGGTCCTTGTGTAACTTTCTAAACTAAACGGAATTATTAGAACCAAATCCAATCCAAAACAAAACACCAAGCCCACCCTTCCCTTTTTCCTAGGCCCAAAACACAACCGGCCCAATCCCTTTAATAATAAAAACGGGGGTTTGACCCCGTTTGACCTCCCAAAACCACCATCACTATTCACTCTCCCTCTCCCTCACTCACTGAACCAAAACAACCCTTCCACCTCCCTGGTTTTGCCTCCACCTCACACCCCTAGCTGTCTACCCACTCCCCTCCACCTCACAACCCTATCCCACTCCACAATTAATGCCTTTCCCACCATTTACCACCAAATCCTTCACTGTAACACTCAAACTTCTGGTTTTTCTTCCATATCACCCCAACTTGGCTAAAATCTATCTCAATTGTCCCCCTTACACCTCCACATACAACCAAGGTTCATTAATTGCTTCCAAACTAACCCACGTTACCAATTTCACTTTTGGCGCCAAAAGTGCTTTTGAACGACTGAGATGAATTACAGAGATCTAAGGGTCAAAAGTGGTGGGAAAAGTCTCTGAGGACACCTGGAAGCTCATTTTCATCTATAAAGATCAAGAGAGAAGAGTGGAAAAAATATCTAGTATAATTTAGTTTATGTAATGTCGAATTAGCTTATTTTCAATTTCCAGTGTAACTTAAGCTTTCAACTTGTAATCTTAAACCTTTCCAGTGTATTTTAACCTTGTTTCAATAATCAATTTCCAGTTTTTAATATAAATTCAGTTTATGATAAATTTCACTCAAAATTTCCATTTAGCTTAAAAGTGTTTTTAGTTGTTATTATGGATTGATTAAGCTCATGTAGGTTCCATTATAACTATATAAGCTAGTTGAAACCACTAAAACTCAGTTAGTTACAAAGGATCAAAAATATAAATAAATAAGCTATAAAATAAAAAAATCAGGAGAAAAGAAGAATGAGGCAAGAAGCTTGGTGGAATTTGGATGACAATGGTTTAGGATTCCATGGGGAATAATAGGATTGTGATTCTTGGTCATGGTTCTCAGTTCTAAGTCTGGAAAGCTTTTGTAAGCAATCTTTCATCATTTTTTAAATTATCACTGTAGCATAGCTTATGTATACTTATATTGATGCTTATCAGTGTTTTCTAGGCTTGTTTATACTATTAGAATAGACTTGTTGCATATGTGTGCCTATTGTTCATTTGAACCTCATAATCTCACAGCTTGGCATCTTAACAGTCACCTATTGCAGTTGTGGTCATAAGCAGTCATAAGTCATAATAACCACATAAGTTTACTTTTAATATATCTAATTTAGCTTACTAAACTATACTGTATCACTAGTTTAGCTTATATATTGATTTCTCTTTAAAAATCTTCAAACCAGTGCAATATAGGGGTGTTTGGGTAAAGTTGTTCACCTAGGTTCTGTGTTGTTATTGTTTATTGTTTTAGTATTATTAGATTGCTTTAGGTTATAGTAGTGTAATACAACCATAGAACACAAGTCTCAACTGCTAAAAGTCAAAATCACAAGAATCTCCCCCTCATAGTTAACTGTGTGTGGTTTTGAGTACCATAAACCCTCACATAAGCTTATTAGTTGTAGCTTAAGCCTAAGTTAGCTTTATTTAAGCTTATCATATCATATATAATCAGCTAGGATCAAGTAAAGTTCATATAAGTCAAACTAGGGGCATAATCATAAAAGTCAAAAGTGGCCTTTTGTAGAAAATCCTAAAATGGCATGAATTATTATGATTTTTGTGTAAGGGTTTAGGGTTTGAAACTTATTGTGTGTATAATCTACCAGCTGAACTTGAGTTTCCTACATCTATTTTATTTTTGTGAATTTCTCTGTGGGTCCCACACCCATCCAAAAACACTTGCGGGGGAAGAAGCTCCCCTGCTACACAGACCATCACCACCACAACCACCACTTTGGTGGTTGATTGTGGCCACATCAGTGGGTCCCATTAGCTCTAAATTGGTTCTTTCAACCCCCTCCTAGCAGGCTTCAATAGTTGACCATTAGTTTGACCTTAACCCTTGTGGACCCCACCTGAATCATCCTCAAAACTCTGTCCCATTTCTGACTCAGACTCCAAATAAGCAAGTGCTTATTTTGGTCTATTGGCTTATTCAGCTAACCTATTTGAATGATTCTTGCTTAAACATGTCTACATAACTCATTTGTACCAGAATCCACCCTTGTGGACCCCACTTAAGCTCATTTGAGCTTATTTCTTTGTTTGGTCAAACTTAGTCAACTGTGTAAGCTTTTGTGCTTATTCTGGCTTATTTTTGGTTTCTAAATTAGTTGTCCTTATAAAAGTTTCATATTTTAATTATTTTAATAGTTCTATAAAAGAAAAAACAGAAAAAGCCAAACTTAATTATAGTGATAGCTTCTATTTAATAGAAATTATCTTTTTAATTTTCTTTTTAGCTTATTTATAAGCACTTCTGCATTTTTATATTTTTATTAAATCTCTTTTATATTAAAGTACTTTTTAAAATTTTTCCAGATTTTTATTTTGTAATCTAGTGATATTTAGAATTAATATTAGTTTAATTAATTATTAATTAATATTAAAAGATTAAATAGCAAAATTAGATTTTATTAAGTAACACATAGTTTTTATAATTTTCCTTGCTTTTATATAAGTAAAAACATTTTCAGGAATTTTTATAGAATTTCTACTGTTAATTTTCTATTTTTTATAATATAATTAGTTTAATTGGTAATTAATTAATAAATAGAATAATAATGAGTAAATTAGATTAAAAATACATAAAACAAACTTTTTATAATTTTTTAGGATTCCTGTGATGGTTAATTAGATTTATAAAAATCTTCTTAATTATCTAAGTCTTTTTAGTATTTTTAAGAATTTAAATCAATATAATTAGTTAATTAATAATTAAATAATAATTAATTAATAATAATTAGATAAATAGTGTTAAAAATATAATTTTAGTTTTAAAATAAGTTTTATAATATTTTAGACTTTTATAAATTTTAATTTTATTTTTCTTGACTTATTTTATATTTTCTTACTTATTAGTGAATTATTAAATAGTTAAATAGTTATTAAATAATAATAATTAATTAAATAGTTAAAAAAATTATTTTAAATTTCCACTAATTTTCTTATAAGTTTAGGATTCCAAAAATATAATTTTCATATTTGTGGGAATTTTATTTGACAGAATTCACGTTTAGTTTAGTACGCTTACGTTTATTTAAATTTAAACGTACATTTTATATCTTTTTACATTTTTAGGTTTTATTAAATAAATTAGTAATTATAAAATAAATATTTTAAGTTTATTTAATTTGCATTTAAGCCCCTAAGGCATACACATTCCTACTATAGTTAAAATTGTTTTTGTTGTTTACGTTTAAATATTAAACGTATACGTTTTCCAGTACCTTTACATTTGTGCTTATCTGATTTCACGTATTAGTTGATCTAGCTTATCAAAGCTATTTTAACTTATATTTAAGTAGTACAATCACTTAAACCCTTTTCCTGTTCAAATCACCTGATCTCGAAGTCATTTTATTTCAGATTTCACGCCTCGTTGGGATTTAACGATCCGGGGAAACACTACACTCCACGGAGTATTGGTTTAGACTGTTTGACTTGTTGACCATTACTTGGTTGATATTTTCTGACTGTCTGAGGCCAATCAAAATTTGGCGCCGCTGCCGGGGAGGTGTGCTGCGTATTACGACTTTTGAAGCATCTGTGAGTTTGAATTATCACTCATTGTTATATATGATATTTTTGTTCATATTTCTATATTATCTTATAAAAACAAAAATCCAAAAAGAATTTTCTTATCTATCTTTAATTTCCCGTCACTCTAAGTATTCTTAGAGTCGTCTCTAGTGCATGCGCACTCGTTCTTCTAGGTCAACAAGCCCCTTTCGTGAGCTTGTCAGAATTCCTCGAAGACGCCGTAGACGTTTTGCCCCAACAGCCGTATCTGAAATACGTGCTGTTGCCACAAAAAAGGTTATCATGGCGGAAGACCGTCCGATGAATGAGCTTCTCCAAGCACCCATTGAGGGTTACGGAGACGCTATTGTTGTCCCAGCCATTGTGGCTGAATACTTTGAGCTCAAAACCGGGTTACTAAATCTAGTAACCTCAAGCCAATTTTATGGTTTTGAGAGGGATGATCCTTTTGCTCATATTCGATGGTTTAACAAGATTACATCTACCATCAAATACAAAAACGTCCCTTCCGAAGCAGTCAAACTTCTTCTTTTTCCATTTTCTCTTGAGGGGGCAGCCCGGATTTGGCTGGAAAAACAACCTCCTTGTTCAATAACATCATGGGAAGATTTAGTTACCAAATTTGTAAACGAATTTTTCCCCCGTCCAGAACGACAAGTCTTAAAAATGAAATTATCAAATTCACTCAAAGGTTTGATGAATCGTTTGGTGACGCATG
This sequence comes from Artemisia argyi, assembly GCA_030686995.1. NCBI lineage: Eukaryota > Viridiplantae > Streptophyta > Magnoliopsida > Asterales > Asteraceae > Artemisia > Artemisia argyi. The sequence continues at coordinate 42,286,373 of CM060709.1, read as the reverse complement.
GGATCGTTTCAAAGAATTGCTTCGTCGATGTCCTCATCATGGTTTCACTGAATTAATGCAAATTGACACTTTCTACAATGGTGTGAGTCAATCTGACCAAGATTCTCTCAATGCCTCCGCGGGAGGTAATTTTTTGAGCAAAACCACTAAAGAAGCTTTAGAAATCATTGAAAATAAGTCCAAGGTCCGCACTACACGCACAAAGCCATATAACTCCCAAGTGAGTGCTGGTCCTTCTACTTCATCTCCCGTGAGTACTTCTAGCACCGATGCTAAGATAGACAAACTCACGGACGCTATTCAAGCTTTGGTTATCTCAAACCAAAAGAAAGTCACTTTCACACAAAACCTTTCACATGCTGAAGTGAAAAGGTGGAAGTTTGTGTCACTTGTGGTGGCCCACATGCATACTACAACTGTACTGCCACCGATGGTAGTCCTTTTGAAGCCAATGCCTTAGCCGGTACTACAAATCAGGGAGGTAATCAATACTGTCCTCAAATATAACCAAGTTACCGTGCTAACACACATATGGGACCACCCGGTTTCACCAAAAGCCCAAATTTGCAAAATCGAAACCAGAATCAACCTCGAATGAACCAAGGTTATCAAAACCAAGGGAATTTCAATCCTGGACAGAATCAAGGTTTCCACAATCAAGGAAACTTTAACAGAAACAATTTCAACCCGGGAAATCATTTTCAGGGAAATGGTAATCCAAATCAGGGAAATTTTCAACCACAACAAGGTTATAATCAAAATAACCGAGTCCAAAATTTCCCCAACCAAACACAAGCCATTCTTCCAGCTCCACAAACATCATCCGATGAGTTGTTGAAGCAGTTCATGAAAACTCAAGAAGAGACAAACAGGTTGTTGGTCAGCCAGATTTCTGAAATCAAGAAATCTTTAAATGAACAACCCTTGGGCTCTGGAAAACTTCCGAACAACACGATCGCAAACCCGAGGGACGATGCAAAGGCGATCACAACCAGGAGCAGAGTTTCATATGACGGACCCACTGTTCCCACTACCCCTTCTTCTTCTTCTCCCAAGGTAGTGGAAAATGAAACCGAGGTAAATAAGGGCGAAGTACTTCCTACTTATAAGGGAGGTACCCAAAACGTCCCACCTCATGTTGTCCCGAAACCCAAACCAAAACCTAGAGTTGTTTTTGAACCAAATGATATCCCAGTTGAAACATCTAAGTCCAAACCTTCTACCTCCTCTATTCCTTACCCCTCACGCTTGAGTGATCAAAAGCTCCGCGAAAAAGCTAGTCACCAGATGGATAAATTCTTTCAAATCTTCCAAGATTTGCATTTTGACATTAGCTTCACGGATGCTATTATTCTGATGCCCAAATTTGCATCAACAATCAAACACTTGTTAAGCAACAAGGAGAAACTGTTTGAAATGGCAAAGACTCCCTTGAATGAGAACTGCTCAGCAGTTCTTTTAAAGAAGCTTCCCGAGAATCTGGGAGATCCTGGAAAATTTCTAATACCTTGTGTATTTCCAGGAATGGTTGATTGCTGTGCCTTGGCCGATCTTGGTGCAAGCATCAACCTAATGCCTTATTCAGTTTGGAAGAAACTTTCTCTTTCGGATCTTACTCCTACCTGCATGACTCTAGAGCTTGCAGATCGATTGATATCTCGTCCTCTTGGCATTGCCGAGGACGTGTTTGTGAAGGTAGGAAAGTTCCATCTCCCCGCTGACTTTGTGGTGGTTGATTTCGATGCTGATCAAAGGGTCCCTCTCATTGTTGGGAGGGGTTTCCATAGAACGGGCCGTGCTCTTATCGATGTATTTGAGCAAGAAACCACCTTGCGTGTGGGTAATGAAGCCGTTACCTTTAACCTCAATCAAACCTCGAGGTATTCCTCTAATTATGATTCTGAAACAGTTAATCAAATAGATATCATAGACATTGCTTCAGAGGAGTACTCTCAAGAAATTCTTGGTTATTCTCATAATTCTGTGAGTGGGGATTCCACTCCATCATCTGAACCTATCATTTTCGACTCTTCCCCTTCCCTCACTCCGTTTGAGGGAAGTGATTTCCTTTTGGAAGAGGTCGAGGATTTTCTCAAAAGTGATTCAGTTCCATCGGGAATTGATAACACTGAGATTGATCTGGAGGGAGATATTCTTCTCCTTGAGAAATTGCTAAATCAAGACAATTCTCCTCCACTCCCTCCCGTACAGCTTCAAAATCAGGAAATCAAATATGTTGAGAAAACTGATGATTTTCCTGAGGTCGAGCTCAAGGACTTACCTCCTCATCTTGAATACGCATTTTTGGAGGGTAATGACAAATTACCCGTCATTATTGCTAAAGGTTTAAGTGATGAGGAAAAGGTTGCTCTCTTAAAGGTCTTGAAGTTACACAAGCAAGCAATGGCTTGGAAACTCTCCGATATTAAGGGTATTAACCCAGATTTTTGTACACACAAAATCTTAATGGAGGATGACTTCAAGCCCGTGGTGCAACATCAAAGACGGGTGAATCCAAAAATCCATGATGTGATTAAACAAGAGGTTCTCAAACTTCTTGATGCAGGATTGATTTACCCCATCTCTAACAGTCCATGGGTTAGTCCTATCCATTGCGTCCCAAAAAAGGGTGGCATTACGGTTATCACTAATGAGGAAAATGAGTTGATTCCAACTCGGCTGGTTACCGGGTGGCGTGTTTGCATTGACTATCATAAGTTGAATGACGCCACCCGCAAAGACCACTTTCCACCGCCCTTTATGGATCAGATGCTTGAGAGATTAGCAGGAAACGAGTACTATTGTTTCCTTGATGGTTTCTCAGGATACTTTCAAATCCCCATTGATCCATCAGATCAAGAAAAGACTACCTTTACATGCCCTTATGGAACCTTTGCTTATAAACGTATGCCTTTTGGCTTATGTAATGCTCCAGGTACGTTCCATAGGTGCATGATGGCCATATTTACCGACATGATCGGTAAAACCATGGAGGTCTTTATGGATGACTTATCGGTCATTGGGGATTTATTCCAAACATGTCTCACCAATTTAGAAAAAATGTTGAAAAGGTGTGAAGACACCAATCTATGTCTAAATTGGGAAAAGAGTCATTTTATGGTCAAAGAGGGCTTTGTCCTCGGCCATAAGATTTCCAGGAATGAGATTGAGGTTGACAGAGCTAAGGTTGATGTCATTGCTAAATTGCCTCACCCTACTACTGTCAAAGGTATTAGAAGTTTCTTGGGTCATGCCGGTTTCTATCGTCGATTCATACAAGATTTTTCTAAAATCTCCCGGCCTATGACTCATCTCCTCGAAAAGGATGCTCCTTTTATCTTCTCACCAGAGTGCATCGAAGCATTTGAAACATTGAAGAAAAAGCTTACTGAGGCACCCATTCTTGTTGCCCCCGACTGGGATTTACCCTTTGAGCTCATGTGCGATGCAAGTGATTTTGCTATCGGTGCAGTCTTGGGGCAACGCAAAACGAAACACTTTCAGCCTATCCACTACGCAAGCAAAACTATGAACGAAGCTCAAACTCATTACACCACTACGGAAAAAGAATTATTAGCCGTGGTGTATGCTTTTGAAAAGTTTCGGACATACTTAATCTTGACCAAATGCGTAGTGTATACGGATCACTCGGCTCTAAAATATCTCTTTGCAAAACAAGATGCAAAGCCAAGATTGCTCCGTTGGGTTCTCCTCCTTCAGGAATTTGATATTATTATTCGTGATAAAAAAGGAGCTGAGAACCTGGCTGCTGATCATCTGTCCCGATTAGAGAACCCTCATCAAGAAGTGTATGAGAAAAAGGAAATAAATGAAACATTTCCTCTCGAAACACTCAATGCGGTTGCTTTTCGTGGAGATTCTACTACCCCATGGTTTGCCGACTTCGCAAACTATCATGCGGGTAACTTTGTTGTGAAAGGGATGTCAACCCAACAGAAGAATAAATTCTTTAAGGATGTCAATCATTACTTCTGGGATGACCCCTACTTATTCAAAATCTGTGCGGATCAAGTCATCCGACGGTGTGTATATGGGCAGGAAGCCACTGAAATTCTCAAGGCTTGCCATGCTGGACCCACTGGGGAACACCATAGTCCCAACTACACCGCCAAAAAGGTGTTTGATTCCAGATTCTTCTGGCCCACAATTTATGAAGATGCCCAGGATCTCATTAAAACCTGTGACGCTTGTCAACGTCATGGAAACATTTCACAAAGAAATGAGATGCCACAAAATGCTATTCAAGTCTGTAAGATATTTGATATATGGGGCATTGACTTTATGGGGCCATTTCCATCATCTAGAGGAAACAAATACATACTTGTGGCTGTTGATTACTTATCAAAGTGGGTTGAAGCGAAAGCTTTACCCGCGAATGATGCCCGAGTTGTAGTGAAATTCCTGAAATCTCTTTTTGCCCGTTTTGGAACCCCACGTGCTATCATAAGTGATCGTGGTACGCATTTCTGCAATGACAAATTTGACAAAGTCATGCAAAAGTATGGTGTAACCCACCGTCTTTCTACCGCGTATCACCCACAAACAAGTGGGCAAGTGGAGGTTTCAAACCGTGGTATCAAAAGGATACTTGAGAGGACTGTAGGAGAAAACCGTGCTGCATGGTCGGATAAATTGGATGACGCATTATGGGCCTTTCGTACAGCTTATAAAACACCCATTGGGTGTACACCTTACAAGCTTGTGTACGGAAAGACATGTCATCTACCGATGGAACTTGAGCACAAAGCCTACTGGGCATTAAAACATGCCAACTTTGACCTCAAAACTGCGGGTGATCACAGAAAAGTTCAAATGAATGAATTAAATGAACTACGTGATCAGGCTTACGAGAACTCTTTAATCTATAAAGAAAAAACAAAGAAGATTCATGACTCAAAAATAAAGAACCGCGTTTTTAACGTTGTTGATCGAGTCCTTCTCTTTAATTCTAGATTAAAGATCTTCTCGGTAAACTCAAAACCCGTTGGACTGGCCCATTCATTATCACTAAGGTTTATCCATATGGTACCATTGAGTTATCTCAAAATGACGGTCCATGTTTTAAAGTGAATGGGCATCGTGTGAAACACTACTTTGGAGAGGACATACCAACCATGGTTGTCCCGGATCTCCAAACTTTCCCCAAGGACAATTAAATTCAGGGTCGAGTCAAGCTAGCGACTCGGTAATCAAAAACAGTATCAATATGGATTTTCACCCATATTTCTGTCTTCTTTCTCTTTTCTACCACCCTAGTGTGGGGGTGATGCCCCACATGTTGTATATATGTATATATCTTCACAAAAAAAAAAAAAAAAAAAAAATTGTAAATAGCCTAAAATAAAGGTTATTAATATTTCCTTCTTACGTTCTAAGTGTCGGTTTAACACCCGGTATTTTGAATATTGAGGGCAATATTCATTTCTAAGTGTGTGTGTGGGGGGGGGGGGATTCTCTCGAATTCAAACACATGTTCCATCAAGCACCCTCATTTGATCAAAATTTAAAGTTTTTTCACACTTAGAAATGCAATAAATGGTTATCAGTCCGCCATGTCTAACCCACATAAGGTTGGCTAATCCAGGAGCAAACGGGTCTTGGTAAAGATATCTCAAAACCGTTGATGGCTTGCAATTTGCCCAAAATTGTTTGGTAAATCAACTCGCCATATCCCATAAAGTGAATGAGTTGGCTAGCCTGCAAGATTATGGCTTGTGGTAAAGGAAGTGGAAAAGCCATAATTGGTAATCAGCTCACCAAGATGTTGACTTTGTCCATCAAGAGTTGGCTAGTTCAGAAGCAAACGGCTTTTGGTAAAGACAAAACAAATCCGTTGACAGCTGGTGGTTTGCTCAAAATCACATGGTTATTAGGTGGACCATAGTTCTTACTTGAACTGATACATTTGGCTACTCCAGAAGTGATGGCTTTTGGTAAAGAGATAAAAAAATCCATTAAAATTTTCTCAAAAGATTGCTAGGGACTAGCAATATTTTAGTGTGGGGGATTGATGAGTATCTGAATACTCATCATTTTATACCAATCTGAACTGCCAAAATATCTAAAAATACTCAAATATGCATCAAAATACTTAAAATATCTTAGATGTGTGTTTTATATGTTTTAGATGCAAAATAATTAAAAACAGATAAAAAACGAACAAAGTTTGCATAATTGGCAGTTTCAGTCTCTCAAGTCTCAAAAGTTGTCAAAACTAGTCCCTGGTGATTCTAAAAACATGAAAAAGTCACCAAAGGTCCTTTTTGAATCACAAATTACATATTTAGTCCTTTGGTGCTAAGTTTCACAAAATTACAAGTTTAGTCCCTATACTTTACAAAATTGACATAAATGGTCCTTGGGATGTAAAAACTTTAAGAAAATCAATTTTGGTCCTTATACTAATCTTTTATGGCAGGAATGGTCCTTGGGTGAAAAGTTTGGAGAAATTACATGATTGGTCCCTGAAGTTTCACAAGTTGGCAGTTTTGGTCCCTAGAATTTCAAAAATGAAATTAATATCAAAATAGGACCTTGTACTATTCAAGTTTGGCAATTTACACCATTTTGATAACTTTGGGATATTTACATTTTCAGCCCCCAACTTTGAATAAATTACAAATTTGGTCCTTGTGTAACTTTCTAAACCAAACGGACCCTTATTATTATTAGAACCAAATCCAATCCAAAACAAAACACCAAGCCCACCCTTCCCTTTTTCCTAGGCCCAAAACACAACTGGCCCAATCCCTTTAATAATAAAAACGGGGGTTTGACCCCGTTTGACCTCCCAAAACCACCATCACTATTCACTCTCCCTCTCCCTCACTCACTAAACCAAAACAACCCTTCCACCTCCCTGGTTTTGCCTCCACCTCATACCCCTAGATGTCTACCCACTCCCCTCCACCTCACAACCCTATCCCACTCCACAATTAATGCCTTTCCCACCATTTTCCACCAAATCCTTTACTGTAGCACTCAAACTTCTGGTTTTTCTTCCACATCACCCCAACTTGGCTAAAATCTATCTCAATTTTCCCCCTTACACCTCCACATACAACCAAGGTTCATTAATTGCTTCCAAACCAACCCACGTTACCAATTTCACTTTTGGCACCAAAAGTGCTTTTGAACGACTGAGATGAATTACAGAGATCTAAGGGTCAAAAGTGGTGGGAAAAGTCTCTGAGGACACCTGGAAGCTCATTTTCATCTATAAAGATCAAGAGAGAAGAGTGGAAAAAATATCTAGTATAATTCAGTTTATGTAATGTCGACTTAGCTTATTTTCAAATACCAGTGTACCTTAAGCTTTCAACTTGTAATCTTAAACCTTTCCAGTGTATTTTAACCTTGTTTCAATAATCAATTTCTAGTTTTTAATATGAATTCAGTTTATGATAAATTTCACTCAAAATTTCCATTTAGCTTAAAAGTGTTTTTAGTTGTTATTATGGATTTATTAAGCTCATATAGGTTCCATTATAACTATATAAGCTAGTTGAAACCACAAAAACTCAGTTAGTTACAAAGGATCAAAAATATAAATAAATAAGCTATAAAATAAAAAAATCAGGAGAAAAGAAGAATGTGGCAAGAAGCTTGGTGGAATTTGGATGACAATGGTTTAGGATTCCATGGGGAATAATAGGATTGTCATTCTTGGTCATGGTTCTCAGTTCTAAGTCTGGAAAGCTTTTGTAAGCAATCTTTCATCATTTTTTAATTTATCACTGTAGCATAGCTTATGTATACTTATATTGATGTTTATCAGTGTTTTCTAGGCTTGTTTATACTATTAGAATAGACTTGTTGCTTATGTGTGCCTATTGTTCATTTGAACCTCATAATCTCACAGCTTGGCATCTTCTGTCACCTATTGCAGTTGTGGTCATAAGCAGTCATAAGTCATAATAACCACATAAGTTTACTTTTAATATATCTAATTTAGCTTATTAAACTATATTGTATCACTAGTTTAGCTTATATATTGATTTCTCTTTAAAAATCTTCAAACCAGTGCAATATAGGGGTGTTTGGGTTAAGCTGTTCACCTAGGTTCTGTGTTGTTATTGTTTGTTGTTTTAGTATTTTTAGATTGCTTTAGGTTATAGTAGTGTAATACAACCATAGTACACAAGTCTCAACTGCTAAAAGTCAAAATCACAAGAATCTCCCCCTCACAGTTAACTGTGTGGGGTTTTGAGTACCATAAACCCTCACATAAGCTTATTAGTTGTATCTTAAGCCTAATTTAGCTTTATTTAAGCTTATCATATCATATATAATCAGCTAGGATCAAGTAAAGTTCATATAAGTCAAACTAGGGGCATAATCATAAAAGTCAAAAGTGGCCTTTTGCAGAAAATCCTAAAATGGCATGAATTATTATGATTTTTGTGTAAGGTTTTAGGGTTTGAAACTTATTGTGTGTATAATCTACCAGCTGAACTTGAGTTTCCTACATCTATTTTATTTTTGTGAATTTCTCTGTAGGTCCCACACCCATCTAAAAACACTTGCAGGGGAAGAAGCTCCCCTGCTACACAGACCATCACCACCACAACCACTACTTTGGTGGTTGATTGTGGCCACATCATTGGGTCCCATTACCTCTAAATTGGTTCTTTCAACCCCCTCCTAGCAGGCTTCAATAGTTGACCATTAGTTTGACCTTAACCCTTGTAGACCCCACCTGAATCATCCTCAAAACTCTGTCCCATTTCTGACTCAGACTCCAAATAAGCAAGTGCTTATTTTGGTCTCTTGGCTTATTCAGCTAACCTATTTGAATGATTCTTGCTTAAACATGTCCACATAACTCATTTGTACCAGAATCCACCCTTGTGGACCCCACTTAAGCTCATTTGAGATTATTTCTTTGTTTGGTCAAACTTAGTCAACTGTGTAAGCTTTTGTGCTTATTCTGGCTTATTTTTGGTTTCCAAATTAGTTGTCTTTTTAAAAGTTTCATATTTTAAGTATTTTAATAGTTCTATATAAGAAAAAACAGAAAAAGCCAAACTTAATTATAGTGATAGCTTCTATTTAATAGAAATTATCTTTTTAATTTTCTTTTTAGCTTATTTATAAGCACTTCTGCATTTTTATATTTTTAATAAATCTCTTTTATATTAAAGTACTTTTTAAAATTTTCCAGATTTTTATTTTGTCATCTAGTGATATTTAGAATTAATATTAGTTTAATTAATTATTAATTAATATTAAAAGATTAAATAGCAAAATTAGATTTTATTAATTAACACATAGTTTTTATAATTTTCCTAGCTTTTATATAAGTAATAACATTTTCAGGAATTTTTATAGAATTTCTACTGTTCATTTTCTATTTTTTATAATATAATTAGTTTAATTGGTAATTAATTAATAAATAAAATAATAATTAGTAAATTAGATTAAAAATACATAAAACAAACTTTTTATAATTTTTTAGGATTCCTGTGATGGTTAATTAGATTTATAAAAATCTTCTTAATTATCTAAGTCTTTTTAATATTTTTAAGAATTTAAATCAATATAATTAGTTAATTAATAATTAAATAATAATTAATTAATAATAATTAGATAAATAGTGTGAAAAATATAAATTTAGTTTTAAAATAAGTTTTATAATATTTTAGACTTTTATAAATTTTAATTTTATTTTTCTAAACTTATTTTATATTTTCTTACTTATTAGTGAATTATTAAATAATTAAATAGTTATTAAATAATAATAATTAATTAAATAGTTATAAAAATTATTTTAAATTTCCAATAATATTCTTATAAGTTTAGGATTCCAAAAATATAATTTTCATATTTGTGGGAGTTTTATTTTACAGAATTCACGTTTAGTTTAGTATGCTTACGTTTATTTAAATTTAAACGTACATTTTATATCTTTTTACATTTTTAGATTTTATTAAATAAATTAGTAATTATAAAATAAATATTTTAAGTTTATTTAATTTGCATTTAAGCCCCTAAGGCATACAAATTCCTACTATAGTTAAAATTGTTTTTGTTGTTTACGTTTAAATATTAAACGTATACGTTTTCCAATACCTTTACATTTGTGCTTATCTGATTTCACGTATTAGTTGATCTAGCTTATCAAAGCTATTTTAACTTATATTTCAGTAGTACAATCACTTAAACCCTTTTCCTGGTCAAATCACCTGATCTCGAAGTCATTTTATTTCAGATTTCACACCTCGTTGGGATTTAACTATCCGGGGAAACACTACACTCCACGGAGTATTGGTTTAGACTGTTTGACTTGTTGACCATTACTTGGTTGATATTTTCTGACTGTTTGAGGCCAATCAAAATTTGGAGCCGCTGCCGGGGAGGTGTGCTGCGTATTACGACTTTTGAAGCATCTGTGAGTTTGAATTATCACTCATTGTTATATATCATCTTTTTGTTCATATTTCTATATTATCTTATAAAAACAAAAATCCAAAAAGATTTTTCTTATCTATCTTTAATTTCCCGTCACTCTAAGTATTCTTAGAGTCGTCTCTAGTGCATGCGCACTCGTTCTTCTAGGTCAACAAGCCCCTTTCGTGAGCTTGTCAGAATTCCTCGAAGACTCCGTAGACGTTCTGCCCCAACAGCCGTATCTGAAATACGTGCTGTTGCCACAAAAAAGGTTATCATGGCGGAAGACCGTCCGATGAATGAGCTTCTCCAAGCACCCACTGAGGGTTACGGAGATGCTATTGTTATCCCAGCCATTGTGGCTGAATACTTTGAGCTCAAAACCGGGTTACCAAATCTAGTAACCTCAAGCCAATTTTATGGTTTTGAGAGGGATGATCCTCATGCTCATATTCGATGGTTTAACAAGATTACATCTACCATCAAATACAAAAACGTCCCTTCCGAAGCAGTTAAACTTCTTCTCTTTCCATTTTCTCTTGAGGGGGCAGCCCGGATTTGGCTGGAAAAACAACCTCCTCGTTCAATAACATTATGGGAAGATTTAGTTACCAAATTTGTAAACGAATTTTTCCCCCCGTCCAGAACGACAAGTCTTAAAAATGAAATCATCAAATTTACTCAAAGGTTTGATGAATCGTTTGGTGACGCATGGGATCGTTTCAAAGAATTGCTTCGTCGATGTCCTCATCATGGTTTCACTGAATTAATGCAAATTGACACTTTCTATAATGGTGTGAGTCAATCTGACCAAGATTCTCTCAATGCCTCCGCGGGAGGTAATTTTTTTGAGCAAAACCACTAAAGAAGCTTTAGAAATCATTGAAAATAAGTCCAAGGTCCGCACTACACGCACAAAGCCATATAACTCCCAAGTGAGTGCTGGTCCTTCTACTTCATCTCCCGTGAGTACTTCTAGCACCGATGCTAAGATAGACAAACTCACGGACGCTATTCAAGCTTTGGTTATCTCAAACCAAAAGAAAGTCACTTTCACACAAAACCCTTCACATGCTGAAGTGAAAAAGGTGGAAGTTTGTGTCACTTGTGGTGGCCCACATGCATACTACAACTGTACTGCCACCGATGGTAGTCCTTTTGAAGCCAATGCCTTAGCCGGTACTACAAATCAGGGAGGTAATCAATACCGTCCTAAAATGGAACCAAGTTATCGTGCTAACACACATATGGGACCACCCGGTTTCACCAAAAACCCAAATTTGCAAAATCGAAACCAGAACCAACCTCGAATGAACCAAGGTTATCAAAACTAAGGGAATTTCAATCCTGGACAGAATCAAGGATTCCACAATCAAGGAAACTTTAACAGAAACAATTTCAACCCAGGAAATCATTTTCAGGGAAATGGTAATCCAAATCAGGGAAATTTTCAACCACAACAAGGTTATAATCAAAATAACCGAGTCCAAAATTTCCCCAACCAAACACAAGCCATTCTTCCAGCTCCACAAACATCATCCGATGAGTTGTTGAAGCAGTTCATGAAAACTCAAGAAGAGACAAACAGGTTGTTGGTCAGCCAGATTTCTGAAATCAAGAAATCTTTAAATGAACAACCCTCGGGCTCTGGAAAACTTCCGAGCAACACGATCGCAAACCCGAGGGGCGATGCAAAGGAGATCACAACCAGGAGCGGAGTTTCATATGACGGACCCACTGTTCCCACTACCCCTTCTTCTTCTTCTCCCAAGGTTGTGGAAAATGAAACTGAGGTAAATAAGGACGAAGTACTTCATACTCATAAGGGAGGTACCCAAGACGTCCCACCTCATGTTGTCCCGAAACCTAAACCAAAACCTAGAGTTGTTTTTGAACCAAATGATATCCCAGTTGAAACATCTAAGTCCAAACCTTTTACCTCCTCTATTCCTTACCCCTCACACTTGAGTGAGCAAAAGCTCTGCGAAAAAGCTAGTCACTAGATGGATAAATTCTTTCAAATCTTCCAAGATTTGCATTTTGACATTAGCTTCGCGGATGCTATTATTCTGATGCCAAAATTTGCATCAACAATCAAACACTTGTTAAGCAACAAGGAGAAACTGTTTGAAATGGCAAAGTCTCCTTTGAATGAGAACTGCTCAGCAGTTCTTTTAAAGAAGCTTCCCGAGAAGCTGGGAGATCCTGGAAAATTTCTAATAGCTTGTGTATTTCCAGGAATGGTTGATTGCTATGCCTTGGCCGATCTTGGTGCAAGCATCAACCTAATGCCTTATTCAGTTTGGAAGAAACTTTCTCTTCCGGATCTTACTCCTACCTGCATGACTCTAGAGCTTGCAGATCGATCGATATCTCGTCCTCTTGGCATTGCCGAGGACGTGTTTGTGAAGGTAGGAAAGTTCCATCTCCCCGCTGACTTTGTGGTGGTCGATTTCGATGCTGATCAAAGGGTCCCTCTCATTGTTGGGAGGGGTTTCCATAGAACGGGCCGTGCTCTTATCGATGTATTTGAGCAAGAAATCACCTTGCGTGTGGGTAATGAAGCCGTTACCTTTAACCTCAATCAAACCTCGAGGTATTCCACTAATTATGATTCTGAAACAGTTAATCAAATAGATATCATAGACATTGCTTCAGAGGAGTACTCTCAAGAATTTCTTGGTTATTCTCATAATTCTGTGAGTGGGGATTCCACTCCATCATCTGAACCTATCATTTCCGACTATTCCCCTTCCCTCACTCCGTTTGAGGGAAGTGATTTCCTTTTGGAAGAGGTCGAGGATTTTCTCAAAAGTGATTCAGTTCCATCGGGAATTGATAACACTGAGATTGATCTGGAGGGAGATATTCTTCTCCTTGAGAAATTGCTAAATCAAGACAATTCTCCTCCACTCCCTCCCGTACAGCTTCAAAATCAGGAAATCAAATATGTTGAGAAAACTGATGATTTTCCTGAGGTCAAGCTCAAGGACTTACCTCCTCATCTTGAATACGCATTTTTGGAGGGTAATGACAAATTACCCGTCATTATTGCTAAAGGTTTAAGTGATGAGGAAAAGGTTGCTCTCTTAAAGGTCTTGAAGTCACACAAGCAAGCAATTGCTTGGAAACTCTCCGATATTAAGGGTATTAACCCAGATTTTTGTACACACAAAATCTTAATGGAGGATGACTTCAAGCCCGCGGTGCAACATCAAAGACGGGTGAATCCAAAAATCCATGATGTGATTAAACAAGAGGTTCTCAAACTTCTTGATGCAGGATTGATTTACCCCATCTCTGACAGTCCATGGGTTAGTCCCATCCATTGCGTCCCAAAAAAGGGTGGCATTACTGTTGTCACTAACGAGGAAAATGAGTTGATTCCAACTCGGCTGGTTACCGGGTGGCGTGTTTGCATTAACTATCGTAAGTTGAATGACGCCACCCGCAAAGACCACTTTCCGCTGCCCTTTATGGATTAGATGCTTGAGAGATTAGCAGGAAATGAGTACTATTGTTTCCTTGATGGTTTCTCAGGATACTTTCAAATCCCCATTGATCCACCGGATCAAGAAAAGACTACCTTTACATGCCCTTATGGAACCTTTTCTTATAAACGTATGCCTTTTGGCTTATGTAATGCTCCAGGTACGTTCCAAAGGTGCATGATGGCCATATTTACCGACATGATTGGTAAAACCATGGAGGTCTTTATGGATGACTTCTCGGTCATTGGGGATTCATTCCAAACATGTCTCACCAATTTAGAAAAAATGTTGAAAAGGTGTGAAGACACCAATCTATGTCTAAATTGGGAAAAGAGTCATTTTATGGTCAAAGAGGGCATTGTCCTCGGCCATAAGATTTCCAAGAATGGGATTGAGGTTGACAGAGCTAAGGTTGATGTCATTGCTAAATTGCCTCACCCTACTACCGTCAAAGGTATTAGGAGTTTCTTGGGTCATGCCGGTTTCTATCGTCGATTCATACAAGATTTTTCTAAAATCTCCTGGCCTATGACTCATCTCCTCGAAAAGGATGCTCCTTTTATCTTCTCACCAGAGTGCATCGAAGCTTTTGAAATATTGAAGAAAAAGCTTAATGAGGCACCCATTCTTGTTGCCCCCGACTGGGATTTACCCTTTGAGCTCATGTGCGATGCAAGTGATTTTGCTATCGGTGCAGTCTTGGGGCAACGCAAAACGAAACAATTTTAGCCTATCCACTACGCAAGCAAAACTATGAACGAAGCTCAAACTCATTACACCACTACGGAAAAAGAATTATTAGCCGTGGTGTATGCTTTTGAAAAGTTTCGGACATACTTAATCTTGACCAAATGCGTAGTGTATACGGATCACTCGGCTCTAAAATATCTCTTTGCAAAACAAGATGCAAAGCCGAGATTGCTCCGTTGGGTTCTCCTCCTTCAGGAATTTGATATTATTATTCGTGATAAAAAAGGAGCTGAGAACCTGGCTGCTGATCATCTGTCCTGATTAGAGAACCCTCATCAAGATGTGTATGAGAAAAAGGAAATAAATGAAACATTTCCTCTCGAAACACTCAATGCGGTTGCTTTTCGTGGAGATTCTACTACCCCATGGTTTGCCGACTTCGCAAACTATCATGCGGGTAACTTTGTTGTGAAAGGGATGTCAACCCAACAGAAGAATAAATTCTTTAAGGATGTTAATCGTTACTTCTGGGATGACCCCTACTTATTCAAAATCGGTGCGGATCAAGTCATCCGACGGTGTGTATATGGGCAGGAAGCCACTGAAATTCTCAAGGCTTGCCATGCTGGACCCACTGGGGGACATCATAGTCCCAACTACACCGCCAAAAAGGTGTTTGATTCCGGATTCTTCTGGCCCACAATTTATAATGATGCCCAGGATCTCATTAAAACCTGTGACGCTTGTCAACATCATGGAAACATTTCACAAAGAAATGAGATGCCACAAAATGCTATTCAAGTCTGTGAGATATTTGATATCTGGGGCATTGACTTTATGGGGCCATTTCCATCATCTAGAGGAAACAAATACATACTTGTGGCTGTTGATTACTTATCAAAGTGGGTTGAAGCGAAAGCTTTACCCACGAATGATGCCCGAGTTGTAGTGAAATTCCTGAAATCTCTTTTTGCCCGTTTTGGAACCCCACATGCTATCATAAGTGATCGTGGTACGCATTTCTGCAATGACAAATTTGACAAAGTCATGCAAAAGTATGGTGTAACCCACCGTATTTCTACCGCGTATCACCCACAAACAAGTGGGCAAGTGGAGGTTTCAAACCGTGGTATCAAAAGGATACTTGAGAGGACTGTAGGAGAAAACCGTGCTGCATGGTCGGATAAATTGGATGACGCATTATGGGCCTTTCGTACAGCTTTTAAAACACCCATTGGGTGTACACCTTACAAGCTTCTGTACGGAAAGACATGTCATCTACAGATGGAACTTGAGCACAAAGCCTACTGGGCATTAAAACATGCCAACTTTGACCTCAAAACTGCGGGTGATCACAGAAAAGTTCAAATGAATGCATTAAATGAACTACGTGATCAGGCTTACGAGATCTCTTCAATCTATAAAGAAAAAACAAAGAAGATTCATGACTCAAAAATAAAGAACCGCGTTAACGTTGGTGATCGAGTCCTTCTATTTAATTCTAGATTAAAGATCTTCTCGGGTAAACTCAAAACCCGTTGGACTGGCCCATTCACTATCACTAAGGTTTATCCATATGGTACCGTTGAGTTATCTCAAAATGACGGTCCTTGTTTTAAAGTGAATGGGCATCGTGTGATACACTACTTTGGAGAGGACATACCAACCATGGTTGTCCTGGATCTCCAAACTTTCCCCAAGGACAATTAAATTCGGGGTCGAGTCAAGCTAGCGACTCGGTAATCAAATACAGTAGCAATATGGGTTTTCACCCATATTTTTGTCTTCTTTCTCTTTTCTACCACCCTAGTGTGGGGGCATCGCCCCACATGTTGTATATATGTATATATCTTCACAAAAAAAAAGAAAAAAAAAGACACATTGTAAATAGCCTAAAATAAAGGTTATTAATATTTCCTTCTTACGTTCTAAGTGTCGGTTTAACACCCGGTATTTTGAATATTGAGGGCAATATTCATTTCTAAGTGTGGGGGGGGGGGGGGGGGATTCTTACGAATTCAAACACATGTTCCATCAAGCACCCTCATTTGATCAAAATTTAAAGTTTTTTCATACTTAGAAATGCAATAAATGGTTATCAGTCCGCCATGTCTAACCCACATAAGGATTGGCTAAACCAGGAGTAAACGGCTCTTGGTAAAGATATCTCAAAACCGTTGATGGCTTGCAATTTGCCCAAAATTGTATGGTAAATCAACTCGCCATATCCCACAAAGTGAATGAGTTGGCTAGCCTGCAAGATTATGGCTTGTGGTAAAGGCAGTGGAAAAGCAATAATTGGTAATCAGCTCACCAAGATGTTGACATTGTCCATCAAGAGTTGGCTAGTCTAGAAGCAAACGGCTTTTGGTAAAGACAAAACAAATCCGTTGACAGCTGGTGGTTTGCTCAAAATCACATGGTTATCAGGTGGACCATAGTTCTTACTTGAACTGATACATTTGGTTACTCCAGAAGTGATGGCTTTTGGTAAAGAGATAAAAAAATCGATTAAAACTTTCTCAAAAGATTGCTAGGGACTAGCAATATTTTAGTGTGGGGGATTGATGAGTATCTGAATACTCATTATTTTATACCAATCTGAACTGCCAAAACATCCAAAAACACTCAAACATGCATCAAAATACTTAAAATATCTTAGAAGTGTGTTTTATATGTTTTAGATGCAAAATAATCAAAAACAGATAAAAAACGAACAAAGTTTGCATAATTGGCAGTTTCAGTCCCTCAAGTCTCAAAAGTTGTCAAAACTAGTCCCTGGTTATTCTAAAAACATGAAAAAGTCACCAAAGGTCCTTTTTGAATCACAAATTACATATTTAGTCCTTTGGTGCTAAGTTTCACAAAATTACAAGTTTAGTCCCTGTACTTTGCAAAATTGACATAAATGGTCCCTGGGATGTAAAAACTTTGAGAAAATCAATTTTGGTCCTTACATTAATCTTTTATGGCAGGAATGGTCCTTGGGTGAAAAGTTTGGAGAAATTACATGATTGGTCCCTGAAGTTTCACAAGTTGGCAGTTTTGGTCCCTAGAATTTCAAAAATGAAATTAATATCAAAATAGGACCTTGTACTATTCAAATTTGGCAATTTACACTACTTTGATAACTTTGGGATATTTACATTTTCAGCCCCCAACTTAGAATAAATTACAAATTTGGTCCTTGTGTAACTTTCTAAACCAAACTGACCCTTATTATTATTAGACCCAAATCCAATCCAAAACAAAACACCAAGCCCACCCTTCCCTTTTTCCTAGGCCCAAAAACACAACCGGCCCAATCCATTTAATAATAAAAACGGGGGTTTGACCCCGTTTGACCTCCCAAAACCACCATCACTATTCACTCTCCCTCTCCCTCACTCACTGAACCAAAACAACCCTTCCACCTCCCTGGTTTTGCCTCCACCTCACACCCCTAGCTGTGTACCCACTCCCCTCCACCTCACAACCCTATCCCACTCCACAATTAATGCCTTTCCCACCATTTTCCACCAAATCCTTCACTGTAGCACTCAAACTTCTGGTTTGTCTTCCATATCACCCCAACTTGGCTAAAATCTATCTCAATTGTCCCCCTTACACCTCCACATACAACCAAGGTTCATTAATTGCTTCCAAACCAACCCACGTTACCAATTTCACTTTTGGCGCCAAAAGTGCTTTTGAACGACTGAGATGAATTACAGAGATCTAAGGGTCAAAAGTGGTGGGAAAAGTCTCTGAGGACACCTGGAAGCTCATTTTCATCTATAAAGATCAAGAGAGAAGAGTGGAAAAAATATCTAGTATAATTCAGTTTATGTAATGTCGACTTAGCTTATTTTCAATTACCAGTGTAACTTAAGCTTTCAACTTGTAATCTTAAACCTTTCCAGTGTATTTTAACATTGTTTCAATAATCAATTTCCAGTTTTTAATATAAATTCAGTTTATGATAAATTTCACTCAAAATTTCCATTTAGCTTAAAAGTGTTTTTAGTTGTTATTATGCATTGATTAAGCTCATATAGGTTCCATTATAACTATATAAGCTAGTTGAAACCACTAAAACTCAGTTAGTTACAAAGGATAAAAAATATAAATAAATAAGCTATAAAATAAAAAAATCAGGAGAAAAGAAGAATGAGGCAAGAAGCTTGGTGGAATTTGGATGACAATGGTTTAGGATTCCATGGGGAATAATAGTCTGGAAAGCTTTTGTAAGCAATCTTTCATCATTTTTTAAATTATCACTATAGCATAGCTTATGTATACTTATATTGATGCTTATCAGTGTTTTCTAGGCTTGTTTATACTATTAGAATAGACTTGTTGCTTATGTGTGCCTATTGTTCATTTGAACCTCATAATCTCACAGCTTGGCATCTTAACTGTCACCTATTGCAGTTGTGGTCATAAGCAGTCATAAGTTATAATAACCACATAAGTTTACTTTTAATATATCTAATTTAGCTTATTAAACTATACTGTATCACTAGTTTAGCTTATATATTGATTTCTCTTTAAAAATCTTCAAACCAGTGCAATATAGGGGTGTTTGGGTTAAGCTGTTCACCTAGGTTCTGTGTTGTTATTGTTTGTTGTTTTAGTATTTTTAGATTGCTTTAGGTTATAGTAGTGTAATACAACCATAGAACACAAGTCTCAACTGCTAAAAGTCAAAATCACAAGAATCTCCCCCTCATAGTTAACTGTGTGGGGTTTTGAGTACCATAAACCCTCACATAAGCTTATTAGTTGTAGCTTAAGCCTAAGTTAGCTTTATTTAAGCTTATCATATCATATATAATCAGCTAGGATCAAGTAAATTTCATATAAGTCAAACTAGGGGCATAATCATAAAAGTCAAAAGTGGCCTTGTGCAGAAAATCCTAAAATGGCATGAATTATTATGATTTTTGTGTAAGGTTTTAGGGTTTGAAACTTATTGTGTGTATAATCTACCAGCTGAACTTGAGTTTCCTACATCTATTTTATTTTTGTGAATTTCTCTGTGGGTCCCACACCCATCCAAAAACACTTGCAGGGGAAGAAGCTCCCCTGCTACACAGACCATCACCACCACATTGGTGGTTGATTGTGGCCACATCAGTGGGACCCATTAGCTCTAAATTGGTTCTTTCTACCCCCTCCTAGCAGGCTTCAGTAGTTGACCATTAGTTTGACCTTAACCCTTGTGGACCCTACCTGAATCATCCTCAAAACTCTGTCCCATTTCTGACTCAGACTCCAAATAAGCAAGTGCTTATTTTGGTCTATTGGCTTATTCAACTAACCTATTTGAATGATTCTTGCTTAAACATTTCCACATAACTCATTTGTACCAGAATCCACCCTTGTGGACCCCACTTAAGCTCATTTGAGCTTATTTGTTTGTTTGGTCAAACTTAGTCAACTGTGTAAGCTTTTGTGCTTATTCTGGCTTATTTTTGGTTTCCAAATTAGTTGTCTTCATAAAAGTTTCATATTTTAAGTATTTTAATAGTTCTATAAAAGAAAAAACAGAAAAAGCAAACTTAATTATAGTGATAGCTTCTATTTAATATAAATTATCTTTTTAATTTTCTTTTTAGCTTATTTATAAGCACTTCTGCATTTTTATATTTTTATTAAATCTCTTTTATATTAAAGTACTTTTTAAAATTTTTCCAGATTTTTATTTTTTCATCTAGTGATATTTAGAATTAATATTAGTTTAATTAATTATTAATTAATATTAAAAGATTAAATAGCAAAATTAGATTTTATTAAGTAACACATAGTTTTTATAATTTTCCTAGCTTTTATATAAGTAATAACATTTTCAAGAATTTTTATAGAATTTCTACTGTTCATTTTCTATTTTTAATAATATAATTGGTTTAATTGGTAATTAATTAATAAATAGAATAATAATTAGTAAATTAGATTAAAAATACATAAAACAAACTTTTTATAATTTTTTAGGATTCCTGTGATGGTTAATTAGATTTATAAAAATCTTCTTAATTAACTAAGTCTTTTTAGTATTTTTAAGAATTTAAATCAATATAATTAGTTAATTAATAATTAAATAATAATTAATTAATAATAATTAGATAAATAGTGTGAAAAATATAATTTTAGTTTTAAAATAAGTTTTATAATATTTTAGACTTTTTTAAATTTTAATTTTATTTTTCTAGACTTATTTTATATTTTCTTACTTATTAGTGAATTATTAAATAATTAAATAGTTAATAAATAATAATAACTAATTAATTAGTTATAAAAATTATTTTAAATTTACAATAATTTTCTTATAAGTTTAGGATTCCAAAAATATAATTTTCATATTTGTGGGAGTTTTATTTGACAGAATTCACGTTTAGTTTAGTACGCTTATGTTTATTTAAATTTAAACGTACATTTTATATCTTTTTACATTTTTAGGTTTTATTAAATAAATTAGTAATTATAAAATAAATATTTTAAGTTTATTTAATTTGCATTTAAGCCCCTAAGGCATACAAATTCCTACTATAGTTAAAACTGTTTTTATTGTGTACGTTTAAATATTAAACGTATACGTTTTCCAGTACCTTTACATTTGTGCTTATCTAATTTTCCGTATTAGTTGATCTAGCTTATCAAAGCTATTTTAACTTATATTTCAGTAGTACAATCACTTAAACCCTTTTCCTGTTCAAATCACCTGATCTCGAAGTCATTTTATTTCAGATTTCACGCCTCGTTGGGATTTAACGATTCGGGGAAACGCTACACTCCATGGAGTATTGGTTTAGACTGTTTGACTTGTTGACCATTACTTGGTTGATATTTTCTGACTGTTTGAGGCCAATCACTTATTCACATGCTACCTCATTGTTCACCCCTACATGATGATTTTATGTATTGCTGATGTCTGTTCTGTCAAACGGGTTGGTAATGAACTAATGATACATGTTTGTGATTGTGGAAATTGAATTGCGGATTTGTACATCATCCATTCTCATGAATGCAAATTTATTGTGCATTTTAGTAATCATAACCTATTTGTGGATCTTAACTAGTTACGTGAATATGGTTGTGACTACAAGCTATATTTTGGATTTTAGGCTCAACAGTTTGTCAGTAATATTAAAGTTTAATAAAAAAAGGGTAGGAACGGAAGTTACGAACAAGAATTGCAGTGAAAAATAGGTGGATATATTGCAAGGGTATTAGTGTAAATTACTTTCATCTTTCGTGGATTTATAAATTTTGATCGTGAATTTATCAGCTGCCTTTTACTAAATCTCCTTTAGATAGACTTGAGAATTGTAAAAGTTTTTAAAATAATTCTCTTAACAGTAAACTTTTAATAACCATTTGCAGTGCGATAAAAGCTAAGGATGGTCGGTAAGGGAGTGATCCCTTCACCTTGAAACCCCAATTCACTTGCGAGCCTCTTGCCCTCTATCCCATCTCACGCATGAGGAACACCTCCCAAAAGCAATTTATGGAGATCAGTTCACCTTGCAAAAAAAAAAAAATAATAAATAAATAAATAAATAAAAGGAAAAAGGTCCCCGTGTATCAGTGCTTCAGATTTAAAAGAAATAAATAGGGTTATTTGTTATTTGTGTGTTTCGAGTGGATTAAAGAAAAAAGAGAGCTGCTTTGTGTGTGGTTCGTGGTATAGAAGCAGTGAGAAAGAAAAGGTGTGATTTTTTTTTACGTTCGATTATTAGGTGAAAGGGACGAATTTGTTTGATTTGAGAAGAAGAGTTTGGTAACTGTGATAAGTTTAGAGAAGAAGCTTTGTTGATTGTGTGTGAGAGTAAAAGTTGCTGCGTGACTTTAGGATAGAGTGATAGAGTTGAGTAAGTTTATTACAAAGTTTTTAGGGTTTTTTAACATTGGACTTTAATGTACAATTGGTACATATCTTTGGGCCGTATACTTCAAATATATGATTATAGCATTTGTACAAGTTTAATCTGTTCACATAATTTGTTTTAACATTGTGTATGTCGGTTTCTGTTTGAGTGGTAGGAAACTTGAATGAGAGATTAAAGCTGCCTTTAAACTAAGTTCAAGCTGCATTTACGTTTTCCTTGTATAGAAACTTATTCAGATTTCATTTTTAACCTAGCTTGTTGATTGTAATTCTCTATTTCACATTGTAAACAATTCATCTATCTAATAACAAATCCTTTTGGTTCATCAATCCGTGATTAATTCTTTACTTAAATATCATATTATCTAATTTCTTTGATTTCTGACAAGAACATATTGTGATCTTTTTTTTTAATTGTCTTTTGTGTTTACACAAGAAAGATTGGATATGTATTTATAACAAACACATAATTTTGTGAACAAGTAATCTTAACCCTAAACCTCATGCTTGGTCCAACTAACCTAGTCATTTAACAATCCTCCGCAGTTTAAACGTGAGGCTTCTGTACAGACAAACCGGAACATATGTTGAAGTCGCTTCTTCCTTTTTCTTCTATCATATTCGTTGATGTTTGTTAAAATGAATTTATAATTGTATTCGACAGCATAGTTGTTTACTACTTGTGGCTTCCTCTGCGTGACTTTTTTTTACGTCATGGCTTGCTTTTCCTTTAGGTAGGAGTGACACTCTTTTTACCAATTATTTTTGAAAATGACAATGATCTTTGGCAGTAAAACAAAAAGTAATGTTGATGAGACAAATTTTATTGATTGATGGCTAAATCAATATAACATGGGATGTGTTATGACGGCTAGAGTTTTTGTGTTCTAGGGTTTATGATTCTAATGAGATGAAAGGACTAATAAAATGAAAATATAAAGCAAAAATAAATAAATAAATAAATCGAGATCTCTCTGAATCATCGGCTACTAGCCGATGACCGAAGGATAACTTTTTTGTGGTTTGTTGAACCTAAAGCTCTGATAACATGTACAATAGAAAATAGATATTTTATTGAATTGCGTTTTTGTGTTTACATAAGAAAGATTGCATATTTATTGATAACAAATACATAACTTTGTGAACAAGCAATCTTAACATAAACCTTAGGTCTAGGCCAACTAACCTAGTCATCTAACATATATCATTTGGTATTAGAGAAATGATCTTGGCTAGATAGATTCACAAGATTCTGTTATGATAATGTTATAAACACCATCCAGAATCATCATCATCCAATAATTCCATTTATTTGCGCCTGATCCAAAATACACACCAAATTAACCCTTCTTTTCATTTTTCAATCAATAACACGTGTCATTAAGTCAAGAGCCAGTAATCAGTTACATTCTTTTGTAGTCAGTAACAAATTCTTGAAGTTAGTTACACTCTTGAAAGTAGTTACAGTTTGTGTATTGAGTTCTTGAGCAATTTTTGGTAAAATGCCTACTCAAACAAGGTCAGGTGTTGTTCTTGATGAAGATTATATGGAATCTTTAAGAGATACTATAGCGGCTTTGATGAGGGAAGAATTGGAGAATATGAGAGCAGAGTTAAGAAATGTGGTTGCAACTGATAATGAAGGAGGGTGAGACAATTGGGTGAAGTTCAAAGATGAATGTAAGGTATGCAATTCAATAGGGTGACAAAGATTGAGTATCTTAAATTTGGGGGTGATGATGTTAGAGGGTCATTGTTTAAGTGTGAGCAATTTTTCAAGGTGGACAATATTGCAGATGATCATAAGGTAAACCTCATTCTATTTACTTACATGACATAGCATTGATGTGGCATAGATAGTTTGTGAAAATTATAGTGGAAAATGTGACTTGGGAGTGTATAGGCAAGCTATTTTGCAAAGATATGGATTAGCTTTTGATGACCCTTTGTCTTAAATAAAAAATATTAAACATGTTAAGACTATGCAAGAATACATTGATAAATATGACAAGTTGTTGTGTAGAGTGGAACTAACTGAGGAACAATCTATAAGTTTCTTTTTGGCTGGATTGCAAAATGAGGTGGAAGTGGCTGTTTGGATGTTTGAGCCTATATCATTAACTGATTTATATGGTGTAGCAAAAATGTAGGAAGCCAATTTGAATGCTATAAAAAAAATAGAATGTCGTTGTTGCACACTCCAAGGTTTAATCATTCAAATTCTGTATATCCAAACAATCCTAAACCTATGAATTTGCGTACACCAACTCAATTTGGAGAAATAGAGCTTCCACTTCTAACATTTCACTAATTAGGAAGCAATTGACACAAAAAGAGTTGGAAGAAAAGGGGGCCAAAAACCTTTGTTTTTACTGTGAAAAAAAAATCTGTACCTGGCCATAAGTATCCAAGTCAGATGTATTCCTTGGAAGTTATAACAAATGATGATGATAATGGAAGAGAATGGGAAGTCGAGATGGAGGATATAAATTGTGAATTGACAGATGTTCTTAACTGATGAATGAAGAAGAAGAAACTGTCCCTCATATTTGTTTGAATGCATTAATTGGTAGAAATATTTTTCAGATAATGAGGGTGATTTGTTATGTAGGCAAACATAAGATTCAAATACTCATAGACTTAGGTAGTACTCACAACTTCGTAGATTTCAATACTACAAAGAATTTGGAATGTCAAATGAAGAGAGCCTGTCCTTTACATGTAACTGTGGCAAATGCCAATAATATGATGAGTAACAGTATGTGTAAGGTGAAATGGAGGCTTCAAAATGAAGAATTTTGTGTTGATATGATGATATTACTATTGGGTGGATGTGAAATGTTGGGTATTCAGTGGTTATCTACTTTGGGTAATATCACTTGCAGTTTTAAGGACTTTAAAATGGGCTTTATGTATAATGGTAAGATGATTAACTTGAGAGAAACTCCAAAGAGTGCACTTGAATGGTTACATGGTAAACAGTTGGGAAGGAATGTGGGGCCACAAGCTCAGTTATCATCCATGGTTCTATGTGTGTATCTTGAATCAGTGTTGAATATGGTCTTTACAACATCAACATGTACCACTTGTGTCCCAATGACTATGCAGTCCTTATTAAGTGAGTATACAGATGTTTTTGCTATGCCAAAGGAATCACCACCATTTAGAAGTCATGACCATAGGGTTCCACTTAAGGAGGGAACACAAACAATTAATATTAGACCTTATAGGTACCCTCTGTTAGATTTATGAACATAAATTAATAGATGTGTGTTAGGATCGAACTCGAGATCACGGGATTGATAACTTTAAGTATGAAAGTTAAAGATTAATAATTATATATAAATGTTATATTAATTATTAATTAAACATAAACACTTAACGATCGTTAACATTTAACGGAAAAGGCTAACGACTGTTAGACGAAGAAAAGGAAACTAATACTTGTGAATAATTGAAATGTCAAGAAGGTTCCGGAATCCCTTAGGGATGTCCCAACCAATCGGCAAGGGGAAGTTCCACCTCCTCAATGCCTTGGACTCCAAGTTAACTCAAGTATATAAACACCTCATGGGTTATTGATTTCTCATAACTTGTACACACATAATCGGTGTTTTCTTTCTCTTCTCTTGTCCTCTAAATCGATCCATCATTAAAACCCTTTAAGGGATTCGATTTTCATAAGCTCAAAAGTTTTGTGTTTAATTTACTTGCATAAACTTTTACTTGTTTAGTACGTGTGTACAAGAACGTGATATAACCATGATGAGGCAAAAAATGAACCACTTTTAGGGGGTCATTTAAGCCCGGAATTGAATTTATTTGATCAAATATTGCCCTAAATCGTTCCTTTTGTGATTTTAGGTACTTTGGGAGTGAATTCTGGAAAAGGAAGCAATTCGGACGTTTTTGGAGCATAAAAGTGAAGAAAACGGCAAAGACTTAATTTTCCATGCTGAGAACAGTACCTGACGGCATCAAGAGGAAGACCCTGACGGCATCAAGAGTAAAAGTGGTGATGACCCAGTGCAAACCTGACGGCATCACAACAAGGGCGTCAAGAGTATTTTTGGTGACGGCCTGCACAAGGGGAATACTTGACGGCGTCAGACCCAGATCTAGGCAGTCCGAGGAACTATTTGGCAGCGAGATGACGGCGTCAGACATTTGTTCTTGACTCCGTCACCTATCAAACTCTATATATAGTTTTCTATTTTTCATTCATAAGAGAGGAACTTGTGTGGAGAAAACTAGGGCCGAACTTTGTAAACCCTAGGTCATATTTTACAGTGTTTTCAAGGGTTATCATCCCTTGAATCCTTTCATGTTCAATTAAGATAAGTCTTCTCTTAATTCAATCAATATGTCTATGTGTTGGTTGATTATATCTTTTGCTTTTCTTGATTTCAACATGCTAGGCTAGATTTATCTTGTGTTTGCTTATATCTAATGAAACCTAGATGTTAATTATGTGTTGATTACTTGTTTATGGTTGTATTGGATGAATGATTTAAATGTTAGGCTTAAGAAAACTGGCAGATCTTGTAAGGAATTGAAGATACTGCTGACAGGTTCCTGCGGAAGGCTTAATGACTTTCTGCTGATGACTAGTTCCTGCGGACGTATAGAGATCCTACGGATAGAATTTAACCGTGGATATAACTTATGTATTTTAGGACAAGATATGTAGAATATCTTTTATTGGTTTATTATTATTCGTTTCTTGTAAGAAAGGTTAGGGTTTCCACTAGTATATAAGGAACCCTAGGTCATTGTAATAGGTACGAGTTTTACAAGTTTCTAGTATGAGTTTCATTAACATTATTAGTAAAAGTTTATCGATCCATAGAGGATCAAGTTTAGTATAAGTTTGTTTTTATATTCCGCATAATTACAAGCTCACAGAGATTATCTAACTTAGTCTAACTAGTGATTACATTAGTTGGCTAACGATCTATTGGCTCGTGATCTATCAAGGTATAGATCTCTACAAGTGGTATCAGAGCCACTAGATACTCTCTATAACCTCAACACAATCACATAACTATTCATTCAGTACCAATGGGAGATAAACCAGGCGGTGATGTTGCTCTCTCAGAAGCAGGCTCTCTTACTCAACAACTACAACAGGTGGCCTTCTCCAACAGCAATGCAAAACTTCCTTTTCTTAGGAAGGATGAGTATGAGATCTGGGCCATGAAGATGCAGATTGGATTGCAAGTGTTGACTATAACCTCTGGAATGTTATACTCAATGGCTGTCGTCCTAAAAAGCAAAGTGTTGATGCTAATGGCAAAGTTACAATTTTGGAACCTGTTTCTGCTGAAGAAATTCTTGCTATTCAAAGGGAGAACAAAGCAAGAACCATATTGCTGCAGGCAATCCCTGATGACCACATGGGAGATTTTCATTCCATGACTGATCCAAGAGAAATCTGGTGGGCCATAAAAACTAGATTTGGTGGGAATGAAGAATCAAAGAGGATGAGAAAGAGTATGTTGAAGCTGGAATTCCAAGAATTCAAGATTACTGAAGAGGAAGGTCTACACAAAGGTTATGACAGGTTTCAGAAGATTCTGAGTCAATTGAATCAGCTTCTAGCCAGACCTGACAATGAAGAGGTGAATTCCAGGTTTTTAAGAGCCTTACCTCCCTCATGGTCTCAAGTGAGTATATCATTGAAAACCAAAGGTGGCTTGGACTACCTCAGCTTTGATGACTTGTACAACAAACTCAGAGCTTTGGAAGGTGACATAAAGGGATTCTCTCCATATGCAGCAACTCCTTCACAATCTGCATTTGTCAGTTCTAACTCAAACTACATGCCACATACCTACACAAGTCCATCCCCAGCACCACAGGTTTACTCAAGTCCATCCACTCCAAGCCAAAGTCTTCCAATGACTACATTGTCTTTTTCAAGTGCTAATCCAATAACTCATCCAAAGATTAGCAATGTGATGGAAGATGTACTTCATTCATTTGTTGCCGAAGTTGATAAACAGCAACAAATAGATTATGAAGACTTTGAGCAAATTGATGAACTTTCTTTGGAAGAATTGGACTTAAAGTGGCAAATGGCTATGCTCTCTCTCGAGGTTAGAAGATTTGAGCAAAAGGTTGGTAAAAAGCTCAATGTTGAAGGAAGAGATGCAGCTAGGTTTGATAGAAGGAAAGTAAAGTGTTATGCTTGTGGAGAAATTGGCCATTTTGCAAGAGAGTGCACAGCCAAGAAGGGTGAAGCCAGTACCAGGTATTCAGCACACAAGAAGAAAGAAGTGGAAGCTGGAGAATCAAAGGCCTTGATCACTGCTATAGATACTAGTGTGGACTGGAATGAGCATGAAGATGCTACAAGCAGCTCTCCTCAAATCTCCTGCATGGCTAGTTGTGATGATAGCTTTGGTCTCACGGGAATCTCTCCTCAGGTATCTACTTGTGTTTGTGATTGTGATTCTAAATATACAACTCTAAAAGAAGGTTATGATGATATGAAACCAAAATATAATGCTTGTTTTATTGAAGCTGCAACTTATAAAGAAGCTTTTAAAACTTTAGAACAACAAAAGGTGTGGTTTCAACAGAATCAATTAGCTTATGAGGAAAAGATTAGAGTTTTAAGTAGAGATTTAGAATGTGCTAGTAATGAATTGAAATTTTCTGAAAAAGAAAAAGCTAGAATTGAGTCTGAGAAAAATGTTTTGCAAGAGAAACTAGATAAAGAAATAGCTTTACATAAAAGTTGGTTGATTTCAGGAGATAATTTAGCTAGTTGTCTTTATGGTAGTCAAGCTGTAAACTCTGGGATAGGTTTAGGGTTTAAAAAATATGTTGGCTTAGAGGCAAGGAATGATGTGGGTAAATCTACACCAGCAGGCTTAGCAAATTATGTTAAAGAAGGAGCTTTACATGCTGTACCAGGACCTATCAGAGGTGTAATTATGCCTACTACCAAAACCTCTGACTTTGATGGTTCACACCATCTCTTTGGCACAAAGTCTAAAGACTTGCCAAATAAGTCTGAAGTCCCTCCAACCTTAGGAACCACTAGGCCCACATCCCATAAGGTTGACTTACCAGAGTCAAAGGAAACCACTGGCATTAGGATCAATGACTCCCCTGACACTAGAAGTATATCTAGTAATGATTCTAACAATTATGTCTCTTGTTCTTCCAGGGACAAGACCTCAGAGACCTCTAGTTATGCCAGCTGTGATTCCAAGACCAAGTCATACTCACCCAAGTTCTCAATAAAGATTTCTGACAAGTCATCTTACAAGTCTGTGGACTCTGAAGTTGCTGTTGATGAAGTTCTTTATCAACCAGTCTCTTCAGAAGACTTGTTATTTACTTCTTTTGAAAACAATTCTTTCAGTGTTTACAAAACAATTCTATTTCTGGTGTTTGTTTGAATAATTCTATGTTTAATAAGACATCTTTTGGATTTAATAAATCTTATAAGAAAAAGAAGTGTTTTGTTTGTGGTAGCAAGTTGCATTTAATAAAGGATTGTGATTTTCATGAAAAGAGGATGGGTGTTTCTGTTGTTAATAATAGACCTAGACAAAAGTGGACTAATACCTGTACCAAACCCTCAGTAGCTCCACAGGCTAAGTATAATGTCAGCAGAATGTATTCCACTCCTGCTGATTGGCCTGTTTATTCCAATAGGTCTGTTTTTAATAATAGATATATGAATACCAATAGAAATAGATATGGATCTCAACCATTTAATGGTGTTAATCATTGGTATGAATATACTGACCAAATGTGTATGGGAAGGGGTAATTGGGATTCTGCTGAAAAGTCCTCAGCAGATTGTTCTTGGATATATAAAAGACCATTTAACTACAGGGAATCTAGGAACAATTGTGGATCTAACTCATCATCTTGGGTTCATAAGAATGATCCACAAGGCAGGCTCAAGTCTTTTATGACTTAAGTCTATTAACCTATGTATGTTGTTGTATATTAACTTTCTTTGTTGTAGGAACATCCTCTTCTTAATAAAGACTTAGGTATTGTTGATAGTGGGTGTTCAAGAAACATGTCTGGTAATCAAGAGAAGCTGCATGACTTTGTGCGTATTAATGGAGGCATAGTGAGGTTTGGAAGTGGAGTACGAAGGATCAATGGAAAAGGTACCATTAGAACTCCAAAGGTGGATTTTGAGAATGTCTACTTTGTGAAGGAGCTACAAGGATTCAATTTATTCTCAGTCTCACAAATTTGTGACAAAAAGCTTCCTGTGCTTTTCACTGAAGATGGTAGCTTCATTCTTTCACCTGAATTCCAAATGCCTGATGACAATCATGTGTTACTAAAGGCTCCAAGAAACCATAATCTTTATACCTTTGACTTGAATGATGTCAAGCCAGAAGGTGATCTCACATGCTTGGTGGCTAAAGCATCCTTGGATGAATCTACAAAATGGCATAGGAGGATGGCACATGTTAATTTTAAAGTCATCAACAAACTTGCTAAAGATGGACTATTTCATGGACTTCCTTCCAAGATCTTCACCAATGAGCATAATTGTGTGGCTTGTAACAAGGGAAAGCAACACAAAGCTTCTTATAAGGCCATTACTACTGTGAGCACAATCTCAGAACCATTGCAGCTGCTTCACATGGATCTCTTTGGTCCTACATCCATCAGGAGTATTGATCATAAGTACTTCTGTTTGGTGATCACTGATGCTTTCAGCAGATTCAGTTGGACATTTTTCTTAGTGACTAAAGATCAAACCTTTCAGGCACTCAAAGAATTTATGGCTCTAGCTGAAAATCAACTTAACAAGAAGATTAAAAGTATTAGGTGTGACAATGGGACAGAGTTCAAGAATGGCAATCTCATTGAACTTTGTGGTTTAAAGGGTATTAAAAGAGATTATAGCACTCATAGGACTCCACAACAGAATGGAGTTGCTGAAAGGAAGAATAGAACCCTTATAGAGGTTGCAAGATCAATGCTTGCTGACTCTAAACTTCCCACTATGTTTTGGACTGAGGCAGTTGGTACTGCCTGTTATGTATTGAATAGGGTGTTGATTACTAGACCTCATAATAAGACACCCTATGAACTATTGACAGGGAAGAAGCCTACCATTGAACACTTGAAACCTTTTGGTTGTCAGGTGACCATTCTGAATACAAGTGATCGCCTAGGAAAATTTGAAGCTAAAGATGCTGAAGGATATATTGTTGGTTACTCAGCTCATAACAAGGCTTATAGGGTCTATAATTTGGCTGCAAAGAAGATAGAAGAGACTCTTAACCTGAAATTTCTAGAGGAGAATGTTAATGTTCAAGGAAAAGGTCATGAATGGTATTTTGACCTTGATTATCTTACAGATTATTTGGGTTATGCTAGACACAAAACTAACCCCTCTGCAGGTATACAAGTGTCCTCTTCTAACAATGCAGGTACCCTACAGGATGATTCAGACAGTGATTCAGAATGTGATGAACCCACTATTGTTGTAACAACTCTACCAATCCAGATAGCAGATCCTCCTACCAAAGAAGCCTCTGATGCCAAATCTGCTGATAATGTGGACAATTCAACTTATGTAGAAGATCTTGCTAGACTCAAAAAGCAAGAACATGCAGCTGCTGAGGAAGCTAAAAGACTTGGTCTTGAATTTGCTCAAGACACAGAAGCCCTCTTAAAACAAGTTGCTATTGAAGAGAGCAGAAAATCTAGTTCTGCTGATGCAGCTGTTGATTCTGCTGATGGAGATTCTGCTGAAGGCATTTCTGCTGCCGTTCCTATTTCAACTGAAGCTTCCACAAGTTAGATGAACCTTATGGCAGGTTTCCAACTCCCTCAGATCTTGCTAATGTTGAGCAAAGTGATGGCATTTTTCAATCAGCTTCTTATGATGAAGACTTTGCTCCTACTTTAACCAATCTTGATACCTCCATTAATGTTAATCCTGTTGCAACTAAAAGGATTAACACCATTCATCCACAAGATAATATACTTGGTGATCCAAATGCTATGGTACTCACCAGGAGTGCTATTAAGAATACCAAGTTTGGGCAATGTGCATTTTTGACCTATGTATCCACTCAGAAGAGAGACAACCACACAAATCAGAAGCATTGTTTATTTGCTTGTTTCTTGTCTCAAGTTGAACCCACAAGCATTAAACAGGCTTTGAGTGAGCCTAGTTGGGTTGAAGCTATGCAGGAAGAGATGCAACAATTCAAGAATCAAGATGTTTAGGTACTTGTTGATCTGCCTGCAAGGAAAATTGCAATTGGGACCAAGTGGATCTTAAAATGCAAGAGGGATGCCAGAGGTATTGTGGTCAGAAATAAAGCAAGATTGGTGGCACAAGGTTTCAGACAAGAAGAAGGGATTGACTACACAGAGGTCTTTGCACCTGTTGCTAGGGTTGAGGCCATTAGACTGTTTTTAGCCTTTGCCTCATATATGGGGTTTAAGGTCTATCAGATGGATGTCAAGAGTGCCTTTCTCTATGGCAAAATAGAAGAGGAGGTATATGTTACTCAACCATAGGGCTTTGAAGACCCCCATCATCCTAAAAAGGTTTACAAAGTTGTCAAGGCACTTTATGGACTTCACCAAGCACCAAGAGCATGGTATGCTAGATTGTCTACATTTCTTTTGGAGCATGGATACAGAAGAGGAGCTATTGATAAGACCCTCTTTATTAAGAAAAACTCCAAGGACATCATTCTAGTACAGGTCTATGTGGATGACATCATCTTGGGATCCACAAAGGAAGCATGGTGCATGGAATTTGAAGATTTGATGAAAGGTGAATTTCAAATGAGTGCAATGGGGGAGTTAACCTTTTTCCTAGGGCTGCAAGTCAAACAACAACCTGAAGGGATCTTTATTCATCAGGAGAAGTATGTTAAAGATATTTTGAAAAAGTTTGACTTTGAACTTTTGAGGACTGCTACCACTCCATATGAACCACCCAAGCTTAAGAATCCAAATGAGCAAGATGAGGCTGTGAATGTTCATCTTTATAGGTCCATGATTGGATCACTCATGTATCTCACAGCTTCTAGGCCTGACATTACCTTTGCTGTCAGTGCTTGTTCAAGACATCAAGTCACTCCACTGACTTCCCACCTAAATGCTGTGAAGAAAATTTTCAAGTAAATAAAGGGCCAACCCAAACTAGGCCTTTGGTACCTAAGGGATTCACCATTTGTGTTGGAGGCATACAGTGATAGTGATTATGCTGGAGCTAATTTGGATATGAAATCCACAACAGGAGGTTGTCAATTTCTTGGCAGAAGACTCATCTCTTGGCAGTGTAAGAAACAAACCATTGTGGCTACTTCTACTACTGAAGTAGAATATGTTGCTGCTGCCAATTGCTGTGGTCAGGTACTTTGGATTCAAAATCAGATGTTGGATTATGGGTTTAACTTTATGAACACTAAAATCTACATTGATTATCAAAGTACTATTTCCATTGTTAAAAATCCTGTTTTTCATCAGAGAACCAAACACATAGAAATTAGGCACCATTTTATAAGAGATGCAAATGAGAAGCATCTAATTCAAGTGCTTAAAATTCATACTGATGATAATGTGGCTGATTTGTTAACAAAAGCTTTTGATGGACCTAGGTTTAATCACCTAGTTGTCAACATTGGGATGGTTAACCCTTGAATGCTATGTTTGAGGGGAGGCATAAGCCTCAGGGGAGGCATATGCCTCAAGGGAGGATTGTACATGTTGTATTTATGTAGATTATTATGTTTTTTTAGAATTATGTTTACTAACTTTCTTTTGCAGGTTATTACTAATCTTGTATATTATTCTGGTTGTTCTTTTATGTTTTTGTGTTTTGTTTGAATGTCTGGTTTCAGGTCATGTTTCTGCTGATGGTCAAAGATCTACATTCAGTGGCATTAGATGTAAAGACATTCAAGTATAATATTATTCATCAGTGGAAAGTTTGGGACATCCATTACAAGATCTGTCATCAGAAGAAACACAAAATACATCATTCACCAACAACCAACCACCATCATACCACCACATCCCTAAGCAACAACCTAATCCATCTTTCTCTTTCCTTTACCCAAGTCCTTTGGGTCTGGCATTTTCTTGTGGATTCCTCTGGATTGCATGTCCTTGTTCCAGAGCTTGGGAGTTGCAAGACCAAGCACCACCTTCAATGGACCCTTCTTTCTACTTGAGGACTGTGGCTCTTCAGGGACAGAGATTCTTCTCATATCTGCACAGACTCTTTCCATTTCACTAGTTAAGAATGCAGTGACGGGAGTGAAATAAGGGACAACCATAGCTAGAGGAGTTGGTGTTTCCTCAGCTTTAGTGGTTTCTTCTAATGAGGTTGGAGATGGACATAACTCTGAAGGACCTTCACCTAAGTAGTAGTATGATCTTTGGATCTGAGGTATGTCAAAGGTAGAGTCTGATGAATCAGATGAAATTTCAATGACTTTGGGGGATGGCTTCATGATTTTATTGTGAGAGACTTTGGGATATGTTACTTGTGGAATGGTGAGTTGATTATGACTTGAAGACTTCTTTTAAAGACTTGATTTGGGTTTACTGGGAGTTAATGTAAGTTAATGGGAGGTAGTTGAGTCAGTAGCAATTACTAAGTGTGCAAGTTGTTCACTTAATTGGATTCTTCGGATGAAAGTCAATGGATTGACCAACATTCTGTTGATACTATTTATCTTGTTGTTAAGTGTGTTCCTGCTGATGGATTAGTCAAGTTCAATTTATTCAGGGGAATGCTAATCAGAAGAATTAAAACAAGTAATAAAAAACAAGGCAAATTTTATTGATTCTTCTGAAGTACAATACAAGATAGTGAAAATGAAAGATTAACAACAAGATTCCTATTCTATTTTGCCTTTGCCCTTGCCTTCCACAGTCTTTTCCTTGCCTTTGTTGTTGATGTTGAAGATTCCTTGCCACTGAGGACAGGGCAAACCTAACACAACCTTTTTGATCTTTGGCAATGGTGGATTTACTTTTCTTCTTCTTGGACGAAAGGACTGAGGCTTATCAGAGGTTGTAGGGTTGTAAAGTTCATCATTCTCATCATCCTCTTCATCAGAAGATGTAAAGAAGATGAGAGACTCATCAGGATTGGGAACTCTATTTTCCCTCTCCAACTTATTCCACCTTCTCTCCATCTCTCTCTGGTACTCAGGATCATCAATTTCAGAGGGATATGGTGGAAGATCTTCAAATGATGATGAGCTTGGTGCAGGTGCATCATGTTTCTTCTTTTTGGCTTGTTCTTTTGTGAGACCACGGGGAAGTGTTGGCATTCTGAGTGGAGGTGGACATGTTAGTGAATTAGAAGTATCTGATGAGTCAGAAGAAAGGTTGATGATGCGTTGATTGGAAGCCATGGATGTATTGTTGATTGGAGGTATGATAATTAGGGATTTGATTTGAAGTGGAGAGATTTGGGAATAATTAACCTTTATTTATAAGATCACCCAACCGCGTGTCTTTATTACCATTAATGCGAGGTGGTTTGGAGATAATTAAGGGTTCTTTGAAATTTGAATTAAGAGATCTTTTTCAAAGATATTTGGTTTCCACTGACGGGTAGATTCTGCTGATGGTTCTGTTGACCATAGTCAACGTTTGACTATTTTCTGCGGATTGACCATTTGCTTTCAGCCGTTTGATTTGGTTTCTACGGATGAGTCAGTTAATTGGGATTTGCCTTAGTTGATTATTGGTCAAAGATTTCTTTCCAATAATTCATATCAGTTTCACTCCACGTTTGGTAACTTCCAATATTAACCAAGACGTGTATATCCCACTCCCAAATTAACTGATTCCTTCTAGCTATATAATTTCAAAAACCATTTCAACATCTTTCAGAACTCACAACCCTAATTTCTTATTCTCAATCAATGGCTGAACTATATTTCAAAGGAGATCATAACAAACATGCCTTTCTTGGTCGTGGAAAGAATGATGAAGATTATGTGGGCATGATGGAATTTCTTCAAAGGTCCAAGATTTGTTATGCTCTGCTCCAGTACCCAAATGTTATTCATGAGTCTCTTGTTGTATAATTTTGGGAAACCGCTCAAATAAGGACTGTTGAAGATGGACCAACAGAAATTGTTGCTGTCATAGATGGGGAAGAATATGTGGTTACTGAGTCCTTGGTCAGGACCAAACTACAGTTGGATAATGAAGGAGGGGTGACTGATTTGCCTAAGAGTGAGATACTTAGAGGGCTTCAGGCTGCTGGTTATAGTGGTGATGGGAAAGTATGGTACAAGAATCTGTTTTGTCCAAAATCGAGGTTTTTAACACACACCTTACTTCAGTGCATGGGTTCTAAGTCTGGTGGATGGGACCAATTCTCTACAGACATTGCTCTTGCCATTGTGTGTCTCTCTCAGGGAAGAACATTTAACTTTTCTAGGTATATCTTTAATGCTATGCTTGAAAATGTTAAGGATACCAAACTTAAATATTTATTGTATCCTAGGTTTCTTCAAATCATTTTAGACATTGAGACCAATGACCCCACTCACTTGCCTGTTAAGGGTTTATCTAAAAAGTTGTTTACCCAAATGAAATTTAAATTTACTGGTGAACAAAGACCCTTACTTCCAGCCATGTTGCCTGGTGGCAATGCTCCTGATGGAGTAGCTGCTGATGTAGCTGCTGATGCCCCAGTGGGCAATCCCCCTGTTGGAGAAGCGGCTGATGTAGCTGCTGGTGGTCAGGATTCTCCTGATGCTCAAGCACCAGAGGATTCTCCTGACAGAACTGAAGATGCTCCTGATGCAAATGCATTAGTTGCTCCTGATGTTCAGCCACCACCCTCTCCTGTACCTTCACCAATGGATATCAATTCTCCTGAGCATGAGCTCAATGAGAATTTAGGCTTTGACCAACTTGTACACTTACCACAATTTACAAGACTTCCTTCTTCTAGTCCTTTGAGACCTTACTTTGAGGATCATGTAAATGTAGATGTAGATGTAAATTTAGATTATTCTACTCACAGGACCAATGATGCTTCCAATACCACAGATATCCCTGTTGGTGGAGCTGAAGGTCCTGTTACTCTCACTTCTGTATCAGCTTTGTTGAACAGGTATGTATCTAAGGTGGACAAATTGGAGAATGATCTGAACTTCACCAAAAAGAATCTCAGCAATGCTGTTCTGACTCTAATTGGAAGAGTTAAGAAGTTGGAGGGTAAACTTAAGCAAAGGAAGAAACAAGGTGTGGTTTATGACTTAGATGAGGACTCTACTAAAGCATCTGACAATATTGACTTGGAAGGCCTTGAACTTCTTGCTGCTACCACTTTGGAGAGTGTTCAGAAGAATGCTAACATTAGGCCTGAACCATCTGTTGCTCCAACTGCTGATGTTGCTCATTCTACTGATGCAAGTGTTCCAAAGGACTCCAGAGATAAGAAGTCTGCTGATGTTGCTCATTATGTCAAAAGGAAGCATTCTGCTGATAAGAAGTCTGTTGATGCTCCTAGCAAGAAGACTTCTGCTGATGTTCCTAGAAAGGAAACTTTTCCTATTACTTTGCCAGAAGTGGTTACTCATGGTCCATCAGTAGATATCCAAGCTGATCTCTTTCTTGCTTCTCCTAATAAAACTTTTGTTCCTCCTGAGAAGAAAGATAAAGGAAAGTCTATATTGATTGATCAAGAAATTCCTTCCAGAGTGAAAACCAAGGTGGAACTTGCTAATGAAAAACTTAGTGAGGTTGCTGCTGCACATTTGCAAGCTCAAGAAGATGCTGCAGCTACTAAAGTTCAGTTGGATTTGAAAGCCTCAGAAGCATTGGCTAGGAAAATTCAAGATGATTTGGATAAGATGGGACCTCAATTTACTACCACCTTACCTGCTGAAAGACAAAAGGAGCTTGATGAAATAGCTAAGAATCTTACTGCTGAACAATGGGAGAATTTGGCTGAACAGGCTGCCTCCAAGCCTAATTTGGGTGAATCAGAGCTTGGAGTTGATAATCCTGCTTTTGTTCAGATGATGGTTGAAAGAGGAAGATTGAAGAGACAACAGGAGGTAGAGAGTAAAGCTAAGTATCTCAGAGAAAGACCTTGGACAAAGAATGAAATCAAGAAATATATGAGGAATTTTGTGAAGAATCAGGGCTGTTCTATGTTTGGTTCAGGCTGGAATCAAAAGAAGGTTTGGGGACTTTCAGATAAGCAGCTCACCTTCTACTATGACAAGATCATTTCCAATCCTCATTCTTCTGGTATACATGTCCAAGATGTGTTGGAGTTTAGAGGAAGACTTTTGGATGAGCCTCAAGCTAAGAAAGCTAAGCTTCATGATACTGCTGCTCAACCTACTGAGTCTATTGGGTCTTTTCATGGTGGTCAGGAGAATGTGCAACTTCTTTCAGTCTTGCCTCAGAAGGATGATACTCCTGATGCTCAGAAGGATAATACTCCTAATGCTCATATGGATGATACTCCTGCTGATTCTCATCATGATACTGCTGAATCTCATCCTGATACCACTGAAGCTCCACATGATGTTACCAATGATGCTTCAGAAGATGCAACAATAGAAGTGCCTGATGATGATGGTTCTGCAGATGTTCCTGCTGATATTTCCAAACAATTGCCTAAAGAAGAACCTGCTGATGGTCCTTCTATTCCTGTTACTACTGGCACTAGGAGAAAGTATAAAGCTATCAAGAGGAAGGCTCCAAAAGATATTCCTTTAGAGGATAGTACTACTTTTCTTGATTATGCTTCTGATGATGGTCAAGACCCTGTTGTATGGGAGAAAATTGTGAAGTGGGAACTTGTTGACTCTGAGCTTGGTCAAGGAAAAGTGAATGTCATAACTAGACAAGATGGAACTACCAAGACATTCTTGTTTCTGAGCCAAATCTTACATATGGTGGACAAACAAGATCTTCTCTCACTTTATGATTGGGTTACCAAGTACTATCAAACTCATTCCCTTGATGACATTGGAATGTATTTGATGGGTGATTTGCAGATTCTATGTGATTCTTATAAAGGTGATTCTGGTATAAGGTTTCAAGTATGGAAAGGTCAAAAGACATGGGTGGTTGACTATTGGAAGTTCTTTCCACTTCCTAATGTTCATATGATTGTAACAACCACTGGTAAGACCTTATATTGCTGGGCTGATGTTCTTTACCCAATCACAAAGGAAGTCATGAATCTTATGCTGGAGACAAAGTTATCTGTTCCTTTGGATATGACTGAGAATGATCTTCATCTTGCTGAACAATTGGTAAGGTTCATCAGAAGAAGTATTTTGACTAAGAAGGAACTGGCAACCAAGCATGGCATTCAAATGGATTCATATCTGCAATGAGCTGATCTTGGTATAGTATTTTGTTGTATAATTTTAATTTTTATTTTCTTTTAGTTTAGTAAAAAAAACAAAAAACTAACATCTTTGTATAGTTTTGTGTATGTTGTATGCAGGTTTGGTGTTGATTCTTATCACACTCTTTCTGGTCATCAACTGGCCTGATGTTGACTATTCCATCAAAAAGTTGGCTAGTCCAAAGGGTACAGCTTTGGTAAAGACTCATCAAATCTGTTGATAGCTGTAATGGTTTGCTCAAAATCATAGGGTTTTCAACTCACCCATGCTTTATTATTGAATAGTTGAAATGGTTGTCAATTGACCATGGATTTTTCCTTTATGGATTCCAAATAATTGGCTAGCCCACATGTATATGGCTTGTGGTAAAGGCAGTGGAAAACCATATTTGGTATTCAATTGACAAGATGATAATTCATCAATAATTGACTAGTCCTGAGCAAACGGCTACAGGTAAAGACATATCAAATCCGTTTATAGCTGATGATTTGCTAAAAATCATATGGTTATCAGTGTACGTTTGAACACTTGGCTACTCCAGTAGTGATGGCTATTGGTAAAGAGACATCAAATCCATTATTTTCAATGATTCACCTCTCACAGGAGTTAACACACCTGGATGTGATGAGAATAGTATGAAACTTATATGTTTTGATGTACATTTAGTCTTGTGTTGCTGCAAAGAATGGTGCTTTTCAATTGTTTGCTGATCATAGAGATTCTCCTAATGAAGATTCTTTGCTGCTGATATTCATCCTCAATCCTCTGGTTTGTGCTATTGGCGATCTATCAAGAAATCTTGAACTTAACTGTGTCAAATTCAAGATTAGGGGAGGATTGTAAGGAATTATTGAAGATACTGCTGATTGATACTGCTGACATGTTCCTGCGGAAGGCTTAGTGACTTTCTGCTGATGACTAGTTCCTGCGGACCTATAGAGATCCTACGGATAGAATTTAACCGTGGATATAACTTATGTATTTTAGGACAAGATATGTAGAATATCTTTTATTGGTTTATTATTATTCGTTTCTTGTAAGAAAGGATAGAGTTTCCACTAGTATATAAGGAACCCTAGGTCATTGTAATAGGTACGAGTTTTACAAGTTTCTAGTACGAGTTTCATTAACATTATTAGTAAAAGTTTATCGATCCATAGAGGATCAAGTTTAGTATAAGTTTGTTTTTATATTCCGCATAATTACAAGCTCACAGAGATTATCTAACTTAGTCTAACTAGTGATTACATTAGTTGGCTAACGATCTATTGGCTCGTGATCTCCATTGTGTAACATGCTTGAACGTCTTAGGAAACATGAACCGATGTGTACTAGGTTTTATTGGTTGTATTAAATGCATGAACAAATTCTAGTGATCCCATGTTAGGAGCTTGATTCGTTGTGTTTTGGTGTGTGCAAAAATAATTTATCAAAATATCAACAAACGTGAGGTCTAATTTATCGTGAGACAAATAGACATGAAGTAATACGAGTAAACCGTTTAGGAAAACGATTACCTCACAAAACTTGTGAAAGTGATATTTAAATTGTGAGACCGGGAAGTGATTCCCCGGGTCGTACCCCAATGAGGTGTGAATGGAAAGCTTCGAATGAGATTGGGATTAAAATCTTGTATGATTGGAAAGGTTATTTTGTTTTACGATACGTTAAATTAACGAAATTGAAAATTAACGAATGAAGGTAGAAATAAATTAACCTAAGGGTAAATAAAGAGTAATTACAAAACTAGGGAAGCCCTAAAATACTACGGGAAACATGATTAGGTATCGGGAATCCTAAAACGCAAACCAAATTAAAAACGCGAAAGTTATTTAAAAAAATTACGCGAGTGCGCAAAATAAAACGCGAGTTTTGAGCTAAAAAGGTCCTACGGATTTACAGATAATTTTCTAACGTACTAAAAGGTAAAAGTAAATTTTAGAAAAAAGAAAATTAAATTTTCAATTAAAATTCTATTTATTGTGAATTACTTACTAATTTAACTAAATTAAATTGTAATAAATACTAAACCTAATGAAATAATTCTGAAAGTTTTTCAGAAAATCAATTAACCTAAAACTAATTTAAGAAAAATATGAACTTTGGAAAAACTACTTTACATAAGCTGCAATAAGCATAATCCCAAACTAATTTAAATATGAAACAAAAAAGGAAATAACTAAAAGGATGGATAGCACAGATGGTTAAGTGTGTTTGTTGGGTGTCTGTGTGAGTGTCCAAGAGGCCAGGGGTTCGAATCCCCAAAACCACAACTTTTTTCAAATTTTTTTTTTTTTTTAAATTATATTTGTTTTCCTTTCTTTTTGTTCACTGATTCAACAAATTTTGAATACAAACAACACCTTAAACTCACAAAAAAAAAGAAAAAAAAAAAAAAAAAGAAAAAAAAAAGAAGATTGCAACTATAAAAGATCATGAAACAGATTTGAGTTAAGAAAAAGGTTTTTCAAAATGGTCTTTGTTTGGTGACTGCCCAGGTTATACAATTTATTCAAACAAGCTTACACAAGCTTGGGCTTGTGTAAACAACAACAACAAACAACACAGCAGTAACAACAACAAGAGCAATAATGATTAACAACAACGAGATCAACAGTGGGATTTAAACAACAATAACAGCTAACGAGAACAACAACACAAGCAAAGAGAGCCCAACTTATTCACAATAAGTAGCAGCATTAGAAACAGAAAAATGGCCCAAAAAGGGAGTTCAAAGTAACCAATCCAAGTAGTAATTAAAGCCAACTAAGAATTAAACTATGAATATAACCAAGAGGGTTATCTAAAACAGCATTCAACAAATCGAATTGGTCAAAATAAGCAAGCTATGATCAAATGAAAAGGGTTCAGAGCTATAGCTGCTGGTGCAGGGGCGACTAAGGCTTCAACTGGGCAACTACAAGTCACAAAAATAAGCTCTAAAGTATAAGCTAAGGGCTAAAACAAGTACCAACCTTCGACAAGCTGCCAAATTTTGATCGTATCAAGTTCCAACAGAACCTGAGCTTACATGAACTTATAAGGCCAGCTGATGTGGGGGCTGTTTGGGACAGGGCTGCAAGCACAGAAAATAAGCCAAATGGGGTAAGTAGCAGCCTTCTAAGAGCTTCCAAAAGCTATTACTAACCTAGATAAGCTAGCACTAAGTAAGACTATACTACAAGCTAACTACAAAATCCAAAATCTAGGCCTAGTACTACCCTGGACCTAACTGAGTGTGGAGATCCTACAAGGCAGTCAAGCACTTTTATGAAACCTTTAACTGATG
The DNA here is from genome assembly GCA_030686995.1 of Artemisia argyi. Lineage (NCBI taxonomy): Eukaryota > Viridiplantae > Streptophyta > Magnoliopsida > Asterales > Asteraceae > Artemisia > Artemisia argyi. The sequence continues at coordinate 42,243,254 of CM060709.1, read as the reverse complement.
AGGGGGTGCAAGCATAGATTAACTACTAACTAAGCTATAGCAAATGAAATTGAAAACAAGTGCTAAACATGATCATATCATTCATGAGCTAAGGTTGCCTAAAACTTCAAAACCAAACAAGTACTAAACATACGACATGAGGTTGCCAAAATGAAAGCAGATTCTTTTTTTTTTCTTTTTAACACTGAGACTTATAAAAATGATTTGTAAGGGGTTGCATCTACCTACATAACAAGTAACAAAAGCAAATAAACTCAGTAAAGATTTTTTGAAATAACTAGAATTTTCATTGACTAAAAAAAAGTACAAAAGACTTGAAGCCAAACTAAGGAAATACTGGAAAACTAAAACTAACTCTAACTGCCCTTGAGGCTACAATATCTTTAACTATTTATACTACAAAATCTAGGGTTTCACTTGCTCTCCCTATTGTACTCTTCTCAGTTGTGTTGCTTCATTGAGACAAAAGCTGAGCTGGAAATATTTGTGCTTCATTGAGATCACTCATCACCCTTGGATTAAAACAAAATCAATGTCATCCCTTGATTCAGTTTTGGTGCTCAAATGGAGAGGTGGATTGATGACATGGAAGGGAGGTAAGTACGGGTTGTGAGGGGAAGGGGATGTAGTGGGATTGGGAAGAGGAGTGGAGAGTGATGGGAGGATGGTGATGGTTGTGTTTGGAGGTATACAGGTCACGGGGGGGGGGGGGGGGGTGATGGAGATACGGTTTATTTTTTTTATTCAGTGTTTGACCAAGAGGGAGGAGGGTGAAGTATACGTTTTGTATATAAAACGTATTAGGGTTTGTGGTTAGGGTTTGGTTTTGGGCCATGGGGTGGTGATGGGCTGGTGTGGTTTGGATTTGCATTTGGTTTTAGGTATTAAGGGTACCCGTTTGGTTTGTAACTTATAAGGTCCCAAGGATCAAACTTGTAACTTGCTGAAACTTTGAGGACTGGTCTTGCAATTATCCCCAAGTCATCAAAAGGACCAAACCTGTCGAGTTAGATAAACCAAAGGACTTAAAATGAAATTTTCCAAATTTAAAACACCAAGGACCAAAACTGCCAATTTACCTAAGTACAGGGACCAAATGTGTAATTTTCCAAATCTTTTTACCCAAAGATCATTTGTGTTATCATTTGACTTTTAAAGAGTTTGGGTTGACTTTTCTTTAAAATAAATGCCCAGGGACTAGTTTTGTAAAACTTTGAAAGTTGGGAGACTAAAACTGCCAAATATGCAAATTTTGTTCGTTTTTCGTTTGTTTTCACTCGTTTTGCATCAGAAACATATAAAACACGTTCTTTGGGATTTTCTTCGTATTTTGGTGCGTTTTTGAGTGTTTTTAATCGTTTTGCAGTTTAGATTTGACTAAAAATGATGAGTATTTACACACTCATCAATCCCCCAAACTAAACTATTGCTAGTCCCTAGCAATCTTTTTGAGAAAAATTAATGGATTTGAAGTCTCTTTACCAAAATCCATCACTTCTGGAGTAGCCGAATGTTTTGGGTTCAAGTAAGAATTATGGTCCTACCGATGACCATGTGATTTTTATTCAAACCACCAGCTTTCAACGGTTTTGATTTGTCTTTACCAGGAGCCGTTTGCTTCTGGACTAGCCAACTCTTGATGGAACAGTCAACATCTTGGTGAGTTGATTACCAATTATGGTTTTTCCACTGCCTTTACCACAAGCCATAATCTTGCGGGCTAGCCAACTCATTTGCTTTTGAGGATATGGCGAGTTGAGGTACCATACAATTTTGGGCAAATTGCAAGCCATCAACGGGTTTGAGCTATCTTTACCAAGAGCCGTTTGTTCCTGGATTAGCCAATCCTTTTGTCATTTAGACACGGCGGATTGATAACCACAAAAAATTTTGAAACTTGAGTGAAAAAATTTTAAAATTTTTGGCCAAAAACGGGGGTACTAGATGGTAAAATGTGATAAAATTCGCTAGAATTTCCCCCCACACTTATAATTGAATATTGTCCTCAATATTCAAAGTCTTGGCTATTATGTCGACTCTTTGAACGTAAAAGGGCAACATTACAAGCTAAATGTGAAAACACCATTTTCGTTTTTCACTTTGTTGGTAACCACAGTAGGGGTAACTCCCCCACACTTAGGGTGAAAACCCTAAGTACATGCTACTATTTTTGTTTACCGAGTCGCTAGCTTGACTCGACCCCGAATTCATTGGTTCATGGGGAAGCAGGATGTGGAAGAGATAATCTCCATCAGACTTCCATTCAAGATGTTTGGACAAACATTTGAAGCACGTGAAAGTTCCACACCGATGAGATAAATTCCCGGCTTGAAATAGTATAAACTATAAGCAGTGATGCCAGGGTCAAAGATAATGTCTTCATTCCCGAAGGAATGAAGAACAGGAGAGGTCACCCGGTAAGTGAAAAAGAGAAAGAAAGTCATGACTAACTCATTCTCATCCTCAGGAAAATTCAAAGATTCATCATCATGAATCTCATCATTTAAGCTCATGTGATCAAGACATATCCCGGGTGTGTCTAGATCAAAGTAGAAGTTATCATACTCCGGTGGAGATATGATATGAGTGAGTTCACAGGAGAACTCATCGAATGTGAATGAATCATATTCTGAATTGATGTGCGTGAGTTCACAGGAGAACTCATCCAAGGTAAATGATTCATAATCGGGGAGAGAATTATGAGAATGAGAAGTGGTACTGCCACTAATCTTCTCTCCCATAGGATCAAAAGTAAAGGCTTCAAACTCCGGAATAGGATCATCAGAGAAAATGTCACTATCTTTAATGGGGATAGGAGATGAAATAGGTTTCTCTTTGAAAGCCTCAATTTTAGAGATGAGGTGACTAACATTTAATAATGTAGCACGAAGGGCTTCATCTTTGATTTCAGTGTCAGTTTCATCATTTTCTTCTTCTAAGATGACTAGCTCAGAAGGTAATCCTTCCACATGACTGATGTTTTTAGAAGATAAAGAATTTTCATCAGTATGTGAAGTACTAAGCTCTATGTTGGGATTAGAATTTAAAAGGTTTTCAATTTCTCCCAGATCGGCTTTGAAATCAAACAGATCATCATCACTTCCCAATGGAAGTGGATTGATGTGAGTAAGTTCATCTGTGAACTCCTCAAGGAGAAGGTCAACATCAGAATGAGGCAGTGATGCTTCTACATACTCAACTTCTCCATAAGATGTACAATCATCATCAAAGTCGGAGAAAGTTTCAAAATGATCTTTTGGATTTTCAGGAGGGGAAGGTGAATCACACATATGATCAAAAGTTCCCTGTGACTCTCCTGGGATTGGGACAAGGTTCTCAACACTAGACTTTATGAATTCGTCCGATTCTGTTTCAGTGACAATGCTAAGATGCTCATCACCCATATTCAGAGAGTGAGTGTGAACTTCGGGTGTGATATCAATAGACTGAGGGAGTTGAGAGGAGCTAGCATTCATGGATAGTACAAGTTCCATTTGATCTTCTGCTAGTAATTTCTCCATCACATTATTTTCTCCCTGATTTTTCATGGAAGGAACCACAACTGATGAATTTGATGAGCCTTGACGAATATCAAGGGTATCTTCATCATCACTATCATCATCGTCATCGTAGATGATAGTTTTACGCATTCGAAATCTTACTCTAGCTGCTTCTTCAGCTTCGTCAGCTAGTATTTCTTTGTAAGACTTCGGACGAGGTTCTTCCGGAGCAGGTTTGTTAACCAAATCCTTAAGATCATTTGAAGTATTTAAGACATTTTGCAAAAGTTCTTGAGGAAATGGTTGAGGTTGTGTTTCAAAAGTTTGGTATTGTGGAGGTTGGTCGTGATAATTATTGTCACAAGGAAAAAGATTCCTAGTTTGACAATCGGTGCTAAAATGCGGACCTCCACAATACTCACAACCGTATTGTTGTGAAGTTGGTGCATTTTGAAACGATTCGGCATTGCAATTTTGATAACGCAGATTATGCTCATATGAAATGAAATTGTTGTGTAGCTCATTGCAAAAGCTCGGATTAGAATCATAAGCGAATGAATTACTCGAACCACAAAACAAACAACTTCCGTTTTGAATATCATTACCACATTGTTCACACGTGCACCAATGACATGGTAGACCGAAAAGTGGCTCACCACAACCGACGCAAGGAATAAATGATTGCCTTAGAGAAGGAATCGGACCATGCAAAGAATCAACAAAATAATTCGAATGATTATCAAGTCGAGAAGAACATTTTGAAAAATCCGGAGGTGGGACAAGTGGTGTGCTCTGAGAGCTAGGGATTTCTACCACTTCCGTTATGGTCCTCGATTTTTGTTCTTGATAAACGTGATGATCAGGCAAGTCATTTATTTTAGTCACCGTTTTAAGCTCGGTACATTTGCTTGATAAACTTCGAATCTTAAATTATGAGAGGTGTGGATTGACTCTTGACGGTTTGCCATTATTAGTACGCATTTCGGGATGTGAGGGGTAGTCGGAAGAATTTTGTGAATCATTGAAAGCATTCGGATATGCTTTGCACCATTTACAAAATGCGTCTCTAATATTACTTCCACACCGCTCACACCCACACTTGTAACAACGAAGATTGTCATCCACCGAACCTTCACAATGAAAATATTTATAGTCGAGTGATGACATAAGAATTAAACATTAATGAGGGAGGTATAAGAAGGCGAGAATTAAACGTATAGGAGACGAAGATTATTTTTGGGTTTTTCAAAAAACACAACAATTAATACAAGACCAACTCATAAAGACAGGGGAACTTAAACAAATAATCACAAACGCAAGGTTAACCTTTAAGGATAAACGTACAAGGAGCGGGAGAAAAGAATGGATTTCTTACTAGGGCGAAGTTCGTTGGATCGCCCTATACCGTTTTGACTCCTCTTAATGTAAGCTTTATCGATTAAAAGTTTTCCAAAACGCAAGTGATACAAAGGCAAGTTTTGATCTTTGGTTTGGGAACTTATTATGGTCACACCCCCAGTTGGTTAGTGTTCTGCCTTGATATGCGGTGGTAAGATTTTAGTGTTGTTATTATTAAACAAAGAAACGGGAAAATCTTTTGTGTTTTTCTTAACTTTTATAGATATAATACATATATAGAAACAAAAGAAAAATATTTTTGGTTTTTTATAAGTTTTATAAAAGCGTAACTTCTTGCGAAGGGTCTACAAGACTAATCGTCTAAACCTTATCGAGACTTTCGACACACAGCCTCCCCGGCAACGGCGCCATTTGATTCGTTGTGTTTTGGTGTGTGCAAAAACAATTTATCAAAATATCAACAAACGTGAGGTCTAATTTATCGTGAGACAAATAGACGTGAAGTAATACGAGTAAACCGTTTAGGAAAACGATTACCTCACAAAACTTGTGAAAGTGATATTTAAATTGTGAGACCGGGAAGTGATTCCCCGGGTCGTACCCCAACGAGGTGTGAATGGAAAGCTTCGAATGAGATTGGGATTAAAATCTTGTATGATTGAAAAGGTTATTTGGTTTTACGATATGTTAAATTAACGAAATTGAAAATTAACGAACGAAGGTAGAAATAAATTAACCTAAGGGTAAATAAAGAGTAATTACAAAACTAGGGAAGCCCTAAAACACTACAGGAAACATGATTAGGTATCGGGAATCCTAAAACGCAAACCAAATTAAAAACGCGAAAGTTATTTAAAAAAATTACGCGAGTGCGCAAAATAAAATGCGAGTTTTGAGCTAAAAAGGTCCTACGGATTTACAGATAATTTTCTAATGTACTAAAAGGTAAAAGTAAATTTTAGAAAAAAGAAAATTTATTTTTCAATTAAAATTCTATTTATTGTGAATTACTTACTAATTTAACTAAATTAAATTGAAATAAATACTAAACCTAATGAAATAATTCTGAAACTTTTTCAGAAAATCAATTAACCTAAAACTAATTTAAGAAAAATAAGAACTTTGGAAAAACTACTTTACATAAGCTGAAATAAGCAGATCACAAGCTGGCTTTTTAATAAGCATAATCCCAAACTAATTTAAATATGAAACAAAAAAGGAAATATCTAAAAGGATGGATAGCACAGATGGTTAAGCGTGTTTGTTGGGTGTCTGTGTGAGTGTCCAAGAGGCCAGGGGTTCGAATCCCCCAGACCACAACTTTTTTCAAATCTTTTTTTTTTTTTAATTATATTTGTTTTCCTTTCTTTTTGTTCACTGATTCAACAAATTTTGAATACAAACAACACCTTAAACTCACAAAAAAAAAAAAAAATAGATTGCAACTATAAAAGATCTTGAAACAGATTTGAGTTAAGAAAAAGGTTTTTCAAAATGGTCTTTGTTTGGTGACTGCCCAAGTTATACAATTTATTTAAACAAGCTTACACAAGCTTGGGCTTGTGTAAACAACAACAACAAACAACACAGCAGTAACAACAACAAGAGCAACAATGATTAACAACAACGAGATCAACAGTGGGATTTAAACAACAATAACAGCTAACGAGAACAACAACACAAGCAAAGAGAGCCCAGCTTATTCACAATAAGTAGCAGCATTAAAAACAGAAAAATGGCCCAAAAAGGGAGTTCAAAGTACCCAATCCAAGTAGTAATTAAAGCCAACTAAGAATTAAACTATGAATATAACCAAAAGGGTTATCTAAAACAACATTCAACAAATCAAATTGGTCAAAATAAGCAAGCTATGATCAAATGAAAAGGATTCAGAGCTATAGCTGCTGGTACAGGGGCGACTAAGGCTTCAACTGGGCAACTACAAGTCACAAAAATAAGCACTAGAGTATAAGCTAAGGGCTAAAACAAGTACCAACCTTCGACAAGCTGCCAAATTTTGATCGTATCAACTTCCAACAGAACCTGAGCTTACATGAACTTATAAGGCCAGCTGATGTGGGGGCTGTTTGGGACAGGGCTGCAAGCACAGAAAATAAGCCAAATGGGGCAAGTAGCAGCCTTCTAAGAGCTTCCAAAAGCTATTACTAACCTAGATAAGCTAGCACTAAGTAAGACTATACTACAAGCTAACTACAAAATCCAAAATCTAGGCCTAGTACTACCCTGGACCTAACTGAGTGTGGAGATCCTACAAGGCAGTCAAGCACTTTTATGAAACCTTTAACTGATGAGGGGGTGCAAGCATAGATTAACTACTAACTAAGCTATAGCAAATGAAATTGAAAACAAGTGCTAAACATTATCATATCATTCATGAGCTAAGGTTACCTAAAACTTCAAAATCCAACAAGTACTAAACATACGACATGAGGTTGCCAAAATGAAAGCAGATTCTTTTTTTTTTTTCTTTTTAACACTGAGACCTAGAAAAATGATTTGTAAGGGGTTGCATCTACCTACATAACAAGTAACAAAAGCACATAAACTCAGTAAAGATTTTTTGAAATAACTAGAATTTTCATTGACTAAAAAAAAGTACAAAAGACTTGAAGCCAAACTAAGGAAATACTGGAAAACTAAAACTAACTCTAACTGCCCTTGAGGCTACAATATCTTTAACTATTTATACTACAAAATCTAGGGTATCACTTGCTCTCCCTCTTGTACTCTTCTCAGTTGTATTTCTTCATTGAGACAAAAGCTGAGCTGGAAATATTTGTGCTTCATTGAGATCACTCATCACCCTTGGATTAAAACAAAATCAATGTCATCCCTTGATTCAGTTTTGGCGCTCAAATGGAGAGGTGGATTGATGACATGGAAGGGAGGTAGGTACGGGTTGTGAGGGAAAGGGGATGTAGTGGAATTGGGAAGAGGAGTGGAGAATGATAGGAGGATGGTGATGGTTGTGTTTGGAGGTATACAGGTCACAGGGGGGGGGGGGTGATGGAGATAGGGTTTATTTTTTTATTCAGTGTTTGACCAAGAGGGAGGAGGGAGAAGTATACGTTTTTTATATAAAACGTATTAGGGTTTGTGGTTAGGGTTTGGTTTTGGGCCATGGGCTGGTGATGGGCTGGTGTGGTTTGGATTTGCAGTTGGTTTTAGGTATTAAGGGTACCCGTTTGGTTTGTAACTTATAAGGTCCCAAGGATCAAACTTGCAACTTGCTGAAACTTTGAGGACTGGTCTTGCAATTATCCGCAAGTCATCAAAAGGACCAAACCTGTCAAGTTAGATAAACCAAAGGACTTAAAATGAAATTTTCCGAATTTAAAACACCAGGGACCAAATCTGCCAATTTACCAAAGTACAGGGACCAAATGTGTAGTTTTCCAAATCTTTTTACCCAAAGATCATTTGTGTTATCATTTGACTTTTAAAGAGTTTGGGTTGACTTTTCTTTAAAATAAATGTATAGGGACTAGTTTTGTAAAACTTTGAAAGTTGGGAGACTGAAACTGCCAAATATTCAAATTTTGTTCGTTTTTCGTTTGTTTTCACTCATTTTGCATCAGAAACATATAAAACACGATCTTTGGGATTTTCTTCGTATTTTGGTGCGTTTTTGAGTGTTTTTAATCGTTTTGCAGTTCAGATTTGACTAAAAATGATGTGTATTTACACACTCATCAGAGCTTTTTAGCCGGATCGACAGAGGAGTGAAGTAGGCGCTCATAGGATTGGGGAAGTAAGTACGCCACCCCATGAACGGTATTAAGGAATACAATCTGTCCTCCACGCAACTATAACAAGTAATTAACGTGTAAAAGATATCTAGGGAGTAGTGAAATCTAAGTAAACACAATTCTCCCACATATTGCACACAACTCTAGTTTAATATAGTTTATTTTCATTTTTTGTATTTTATTTTGATTGCATCTTAGTATTGGGTTAGTTGACTAGCAACTAATTCCGCCAAACTCCTTCAAACCCGAGATTTTTACTTGCTTTCTAAAAAATATAAAAATACAAAAAGAATCATCCCTCATATCTAGACCTAGTCTTTAGGTTTTCTAATCCTAACGACACTATTCCTAGCTGAACAATCAATCCCCCGGTACTTGTCATTATACTATACTACATCGATTAGGTACACTGCCTGGTGGGGGTTGTAAGCTTTTCGAGATCCCTCGAGAGGTAAAGCCTGGTGCAAACCCCATGCATCAAGTTTTTGGCGCCGCAGCCCGGGGAATAGTTATTGTCTAGGTTAGAATCTCTTTTTATTAGGTCTACTTGCTAGATTCCTTTCTAGTAAGTTGTTTTTTTTTTTTTTTTATTTTTTTATTTTTTTTAGGTTCTCTTTAGTCTATCTTATTTCTTCGTGTTTTTGTTCGTAACTCTTCACCACCCGACATCATGGACGATGGGAACATCTTTGAACCCGTCATCCCACCACAACAAAACCCACCACTAGAACCTCTTAGGCCCCGAACCTTAGGAGAGTATTCCCGACCTAGCCACCAAGGCTACCGAAACACTATTGAGCTCACCCAAGGAGCCAATGTGACCCCCTTGCGATCCGACACCATCCGGTTGGTGCAAAGCGGATGTGCATTCCATGGACTTCGTTCCGAAGATCCAAACCAACATCTCAAGGACTTCCTTAAAATCGTAGATTCCATAGACCTTGATGTTACAACTAGAGTCAACCCGATTACGCCTATTCCAATTCTCTCTACGTGATCAAGCTAGCCAATGGCTTGAGCGATTACCCGTGGGATCCATCACCTCATGGGATGATCTCACCACTCGTTTCCTTGCTCAATTTTTCCCACCGGGGAGAACTACCAAACTTAGAAATGACATCTTGATGTTCCAACAACCTCAAAATGAAACTCTTTATGAAGCATGGACTCGTTTCAAGGACTTACTCCAAAAAGTCCCTCATCATGGCATAGATCTTTGGCTCCAAGTCCAAATCTTCTATGACCATATCGATCTCTCCACAAGGCGAGCCATTGACCAATCGGCCGGTGGTAAGCTACGTGATCTAAGTGCGGAACAATCATGGGAACTCATAGAAGATCTTGCTCTCTATGACAACGAAAGTTGGAATGATCCCCGTGATTTGAACAAAACGGTCATGGCAATATCTTTGCCTTCGAACAACTCTAGCAATCCCGACCGTAGGATCATGGAACTTGAGGACCAAGTCAAGTTTCTCATGAAATCTTACAAAGCTCCTAAGCCTTCAAGCCAAGTGAACAAAATCACTTCTTCATGCGAATTATGTAGTGGTCCCCATGACACTTGTGATTGTGTGGAACTCCCCGGAACAGCTTTTGCGGACTACGCATCCTCGCGTACCAACGAAGCCGGAGATAAGTGGTACACTTTCAAACCCGAGCCAAACCCTTACGGTGATTCCTACAACCCCTCTTGGAAAAATCACCCAAACCTTAGGTGGAAACAAAATCAAGCCAATTCTTCCAATCCGCCTAATCGTTACCAACCAAACGGTCCACCCTCCAACCGTACTTTCAACAATAATCCTTCTAACAACTATGGTAGTACCAATAATCTTGAAGGATTGATGTCTAAGTTCATGGCATCTCAAGAAGCTCGCATATCTAAGTTTGAAGCCGATTTCAAACAAAAGCAAAGCGAGATGACCACCAAAATTGACACATTGTTGAAAGTTCTCAATGACCGAGAAATGGGAGCACTCCCAAGCGACACGGTCAAGAATCCGAAACTAAACGTTAATTCCATATCATCAGTTTCGTCACCCACTTCTTGTCCGCAATACTACTCGGTTAAATCAACGAGCACGTGTTTCAAGCAAAACCAAATTCTTCAAAAGGATCAATCGAATAAAACACTCGATATAAAACCGGTCAAAAGCATAGTTGAAACACCTCCCACGCAAGACCTTGACGATGAATTCAAGGTGCTTCACCTTGAATGCCCCGTCATTGATGTCTTAGCCTGTGCTCCCTACTATAGTGCCCTCCTAGAAAAGTATGAGAAGTTTAAACTAGGTAAAAATGGGACCGCCTTCGTTCAAAACAAGTTGCCTAAAATGCTTGATGATCCGGGTATATTTGTTTTGCCTTGTAAGATAAAAAGATCCGAAGCTTTCGACACACTAGCCGATTTAGGGTCAAGCCTCAACTTGATTCCCTTATCCCTTTTTACCACTCTCAAGCTAGGAAAGTTAGAGGAGACGGAGGTATTAATAGGTCTAGCGGATGGGAGTATCGCCCACCCGGTTGGAATGATTAAGGATGTAGTTGTTCACGTAGGAAAGTTAACTATCTTAGCGGATTTTCACGTCCTAGACATGGTTAGTGACACTACATGCCCATTGTTGGTAGGAAGAGGATTTTTAGCAACCGCTAGCGCCATGATAGATTGTAAGGAGTCTAAGATAGCGGTAGGTGAGGGCGACACTTGGTCGGTATACGATGTCAAGAAACATAGCTATGATTGCGAGGATGAACCGACACCACATTGGGTAGAGATGAATAGGAGACCATCTAGATATGGACCTTGGATATAAAGGAACTTTATAGGACCTCAACGCCCATTCTATTTAGAAAAAGATTTTATCGAAAAGACACATTCGGTGGAACAACTCATAGCTAGAGATGAAGAGCTAGATCCTTTTGAGGACCCCTTAGTCTTTAGGAAGATGATTGAGTTCTTAAGCGTAATGCCTATTAATATAGAGATGAATAAGTGGAAAAGAGAGGGAGATAAGTGTAAATGGCGGTGGGACAAGCCACCTAAGGAAGGTGACGGATCATGGCATATGAAAATGACTTTGTATGATCCGGATGGAGAAAAGTTTGAAAGGTCATATCGTACTAAGAAAACCGATAGGAAGTTAAAACCTAAGTTTGATCCCAAAGATGTCCTCAATGAGGAACTTACCCGTATCACGTAGTAACCCATGACCTTGAGTCTAGCTACAAGACTCGTAAATAAAGAAAAGCGCTTCTTGGGAGGCAACCCATGATTTGTGTGATTTTTATTTTGTTTGTTTGTTATTTGCTTCTGTATGCATGCTTTATTTTTATTGTTGGTAGATCATGTTTCAATACTGAACTAATGAAAATACTTTACTTTGTTGTTTGGCCTAGTCTTAACTTCATCCAAAGGTATTTTTGCAAAAGATAAGTGTAAGGGGAAACCCCAAATATGTTTTTAAGAAACAAAACCGATCATGATTCTCCACAATATTAAGTGAACATGTATATTCGTATTTGTTAGAGTCAAATGCTTGTATCGAGTCATAATGATGTTTTGCAGGATTTTCCAGGAAGTAGGACCAAGTTTTTCTAGAAATTTTCCGGAAACTTAACATAAGAATTTCTGCAGGTCACTTCTGACGGTGTCACGAGTTTACTCTTGACGGCGTCACGTGTAAAAATCTGGAAATTTTACCAGTTTTGTTTTTCTAATAGAGTCTTAAAGTTTTTGTTGAATTATTAGTTTTATAATCTCCAGGAAATCTGCAAACATCATTCCACAAGCATTATATCTTATTTTGTTTTCTAGGTTTTATTAGCATATGTAGATTGCCGCTGATTTTATGCGAGGTTGCATTGTCTGTTTTCTCAGGATTTACAGGTTATGTATGACAAGAAGATGATTTATTTTTCTGGAAGGGAAGCTTTGATTGTTCATTTTCTTGGAGGAAGATTTAACCTGGCCACCTTATTATCTATACCGAGCGAATCAGGGGAGTATTTGATTTCATTTGTTTTACTTATTTCACTTTTACATTCTTAACTTGAACATTGGGGACAATGTTCATCCTAAGTGTAAGGGGAGGGTAAAATGATGATACCTTACAGATACACTTTCGCTTGAGTTTGTTTGTTTAATAGTAGATGTGTAATAAAACTATGAGAAATACTTGTTAGTGTAATTTTAGCGCCAAATTTAAAATTTTTTGCAACATTTAGGAGTGAAACTTTAGCCATAGCAAGCGTCTCATGGATAGGAGATTGTATGACTAGCACAAAACCGTACCATTCAGAAAAATTTTCCACCCAAATATGTGAGGTTTGCCTTTAGATTTGATAGGAAAAGCATTTACTATTAGTGCTTATGAGTGTACCGGTAGCATTTAGATTCTAGAACTTGCGTTAGTGATGCATCCCGAGACCGCTAGTGAGACTACATTCGTGTAGTAGGATTTACTACATGATAAGAGGCATTAGGATCACCCTTGTGTTAAACCCGTATCATAATTACTTGACCATTTAAGTCATATTACTTGGCTAGTTAAGTCAATTGATTTTTCCCACACCTTAGCGTTGTACTCATTTTTAGTACATGAAACCCCTAGTACACCCCTTCGAGCCTATCTTTTCGTTTCTAACTTTAAGCATTTTACTTAAAGGAAGAATTTGTTACACCCCACTTAAATGTACACCCAAATCGCCTTAGCCTTCCGTGTATGCACTCATTTCTAGTGCATTATTGTTATTTGTTAAACCCTAAGTTAATTATCTAATTGATTACATGGTTGCTAAGTCGAGTCATATCCTTGTACATATTGTTTTGGGACGATTGGGACTCATGGTAAAGTACTTATTTTATGGAGTAATGGGGAAGAACATCATATATTACCCCCGTATGTACGTTAATCTTAAAAGTACTCCAAGTGTTTTGATTATCTTAATTCGAGTCATTAGATTAGTTTATTGTAAGGTATGTAAAAATTCAAGTGTAAGGGGAATTTTCAATCCCTATGATGTATTATTTTGGATGGTAGGGTAAGAGTGTATGCAAAAAAAAAAAAAAAAATAATAAAAAAAAAATAAAAAATAAAAAAAAAATAAAAAGAGAAAAAACATACGGACTACCATCCCGTTTCATTCTATGTTTATTTTATGTTTTTGTTATTTTTCATTTATTAGCTTAAGTCGAGTCTAGTCTTGGCTTAGCAACGCCATATTGTACATGTAATTAACCAAGATTATTAACTCGCCACCAGTAAAGACTGCCTATATCCAACAAAACCATGTATTCCATATCCCTACACCTAACGTTACAACCCTTTTAAAAGACCTCTTTGATAGTTTATCCTAGGTGCTTACGCCATGTGGTGGAGGTTTGATCCTTTCCCAAGTGATGAGGCGAAAAATGATCCGTTTTTAGGGGGTCATTTAAGCCCGAATCCGAACTTATTTGATCAAATATTGCCCTAAATCGTTCCTTTTGTGATTTTAGGTACTTGGAGAGTGAATTCTGGAAAAGAAGCCATTTTGGATGTTTTTGGAGCATAAAAGTGAAGAAAACGGCAAAGTCTCAATTTTCCATGCTGGGAACAGTAGGTGACGGCGTCAAGAGTAAACCTCTGACGGCGTCAAACCTCAATAATAAAAATCCGTAGTTGATGAAGGCGTCAAGAGTATTCCTGACGGCGTCAAATTGATGACGGCGTCACACACAGGGCGTCAAGAGTAATTTGTGTGACGGCCTAGGCCTTGACGGCGTCAGAAGTAGATCAAGGCCGTCCGAGGAAGTATTTGGCGGCGAGATGACGGCGTCACACCCTTGTTCTTGACGCCGTCATCCCTATTTTCCTATATATAGTTTTCTTGTTTTTCACATAAAAAAAAGAAGTTTTGGGAGAAACCCTAAAGACGATTTTGGTGTAACTTTACAGGTTTTTCAAGGGTTCCAACCCCTTGATACCTTGCATGATTAATCAAGATAAGTGTTCTTCTAATTCAATCAATATGTCTATGTGTTGGTTGTCTATATCTTGTTCTTGTCTTAATTCTATCATGCTAGGCTAGATCTCTTTTGTGTTTGCTTAGACTTAATGAAACCTAGATATTGATTATGTGTTGATTACTTGTTTATTCTTGTCTTGGATGAATGATTTATATGTTAGGCTTAAGAAAACTGACAGATCTCCAAATGGTAACATGCTTGAACGTCTTAAGAAACATGAACCGAGGCGTACTAGGTCTTTATTGGTTGTATTTAATGCATGAGCCACTGTTTACAATCTCTATAGTTGTGCTGGGCATGGTGAAGGAGGAGATAAGAGCTCATAGAATTGGGGAGTTATGTATGCCACCCCATGAATGGTATTAAGGAATACGATCCGTCATCCATGCAATTATAACAAGTAATTAACGTGTAAAAGATATCTAGGGAGTAGTGAAATCTAAGTAAACACATTTTCTCCAATTACTGCTCACAACCTTAGTATAATTAGTTTATTTTCATTTTTTGTAATTTATTTTGATTGCATCTTAGTTTTGGGTTAGTTGAATAGCAACTAATTCCGCCCACTCTTCCAAAACCCAAGATTTTAATTGCTTTCTAAAAAAATATAAAAACACAAAAATAATCATCCCTCACCTTTAGAACTAGTATTTAGGCTTTCTAATCCTAGCGACACTATTCCTAAGCTGAACGATCAATCCCCCGGTACTTGTCACTATACTATACTACAACGATCAGGTACACTGCCTGGTGGGGGTTGTAAGCTTCTCGAGATCCCTCGAGAGGTAAAGCCTGTTGCGATTCCCACGCATCAAGTTTTTGGCCCCGCAGCCCGGGGAATAGTTATTATCTAGGTTAGAATTTCTTTTTATTAGGTCTACTTGCTAGATTCCTTTCTAGTAAGATTTTATTTTTATTTCTAGGTCTTCTTTAGTCTATCTTATTTCTTCGTGCCTTTGTTCGTAACTCTTTACCATCCGACATCATGGAAGGTGGTAACATCTTTGAACCCGTCATCCCACCACAACAAAACCCACCACTAGAACCCCTTAGGCCCCGAACCTTAGGAGAGTTATCCCAACCTAGCCACCAAGGCTACCGAAACACCATTGAGCTCACCGGAGCCAATGTGACCCCCTTGCGATCCGACACCATCCGGTTGGTGCAAAGCGGATGTGCATTCCATGGACTTCGTTCCGAAGATCCAAACCAACATCTTAAGGACTTTCTCAAAATCGTAGATTCCATAGACCTAGGTGTTGAAACTAGAGAGACCACCCATTTACGCCTATTCCAATTCTCTCTACGGGATCAAGCTAGTCAATGGCTTGAGCGTTTACCCGCGGGATCCATCAGCACATGGGATGATCTCACCACTCGTTTGCTTGCTCAATTTTTCCCACCGGGGAGAACTACTAAGCTTAGAAATGACATCTTAATGTTCCAACAACGTCAAAATGAAACCTTTTATGAAGCATGGATTCGATATAAAGACCTACTCCGAAAAGTCCCTCATCATGGCATCGAACCATGGCTCCAGATCCAAATCTTTTACGATAAGGTTGACTATCAAACAAGGAAAGCCATTGATTATGCAGCCAAGGGTAGGCTAGATAGACTTAGCGTTGACGAGTGCTGGAAAGTTCTTGAGGAGTTGGCACAATACGAAGAGGAAGGATGGGAGGACCCGATGCTCCCAAGCAAGGTAAAACTTGACTACGCATGTGCCACCCAAGAAGAGTTGTTAGGAAGCATCGAGAAGCAGGTAAATGAATTAATAAGTATTGAGAAACTTGCTGCTGAACCCGTGTGGGATCATAATCTACACAGGAATACGGTTATCAACCAGAATTTTCCTGAACGTTCACGACAAGAGGAATTCGAAGGGATAATGGTAACCTTCATGGATAATCAGGAAAAACAAATCCAGCACCTAGAAGCACGCATGGAGAGTACTCATAAAGCGTTTATGAATTTCGCTGACCAATTCATGTCAAGGGTCAAAGAAAGGATCAAGGAAAATTCCGTACCTAAAAAAATTGAAAAGGTCTTCGAAGTCTCAACCCCTTTGATGTTTAACCAAGAGGATAATGAGAAGCTTTATGCAAGTGCTTCACCGTCAATCAACCCCCACTCTCGTGAGCATCCTCAGAAAGAAAAGAATTCGCAATTCCATAACATTTTCGTTGGATGCCTGCTAACCACATTCCCAAACCTATCTAAGAAAAGTTCTTTTGGTTTTAAACCCGGTGTAAAGAGGTTGCACCTCAAAAACACCACTGATTTGAAACCCCCTATGGAACAACATCTTTCTTCTCGCACCAATGACCCGTGCATAGGGATCAACTTAGCCAAAACATCACCCGACCCCTTCTACAACCTTACCTCTTTCCGTGACAGTAATGAGACGTTCGACCCTGGTGGACCTCGTTAACGGAATAGCTGCTCATGGGTTTTACTAATGTTTAGTTATTCACGCAAAGAGCAGGGACTGAACATGGAACTACTCCAAACCTCACCTTACACGGGCATCTGACGGCGTCAGCTTTAACTCTTGACGCCGTCAGCTCGACGAATCTGCAATATTAACCCAAAACCAATCACTTTCAACCCATACCCCACAAATCTCACCCAAAGTGCTGCTGCTACTCCGATTCTCCAACCTCCAATTCGACGTCTTCCGCATCCAATCTTCACTTGGTAAGTGATTCTTCTTCATCCTTTTTCGATCAATTGTCCCTAGGACCCATCAATTTGAAAAACCCCTTTCGCCTGAAACCCCACTCTCGACCCTTCATTAACGAATCATAATACCATCCATTTGGTGATTTGTAATCATGGGGTTACCATTTAATGATGTTGTCTCACTCGAATCATGCATTAATTTAGAGAAAACCCATCATGCCTTGGATTCTTTGACCCCCCACCCCTGTTTCCTGATTAAAGGAGCGTTTGGGTAATAGGTTAAGAGTTTGAAAATTGATTTTTCCCTCGCATTTGCATGAGTCGGATTTTTACTAAGTTTGACGGCGTCAGGACCAATCCTGACGGCGTCAGATGTATCTGACAGCAGAAATCGATAAAAATTCTTCTGCTAATTGTTTTCGTTCGCTCTAACTTTCTCCAGGAAAATGAGTAAGCGATCAAGACAACACAGAGGTAGCTCATCCAGGTCCCAACAAGTTAATTACGGGGAATTGGTCCACAGTTGGGGTCTATTTGACAACGATGCTGCCACCACAAAGTATTTGGAGCTTGCTAATCACCACATTGATGCTGGTTCTGTTATTGATTGGGAACTTCTTAGATCCCAAGGTCTAGAGGCTGCATTTCTGAGAAGGATTAACACTGATGGGTTCGCTGGTCCTCAATGGGAGAGGATGTTTAGAATGAGGGAGGTTGTTTATAGTGAGTTGGTAAGGGAATTCTTTGCGACTTTCCGTTTTGATCAGGCTGAGGCTAGGACTGATATGGGGGCACCACTGTGTATTTTAGGCTAGGGGGAGAGTTGCGGTCATGTTCAGTGGCTGAGTTTGGTTGGAGGCTTGGGTTATATACTAGTGAGGAGGTTGATGGGACTTTTCTGCAGAGGTTGTTACATGGAGAGACTCAGAGGAGTGAGATGAGGTGTATCACTTTTTGGCCGACCATAGGGGATGGGGTTTACACCTCGACTACTGGGGATGCATCGATCAGGGACCCCATTGTTAGGTTGGCTCACAGGTGTATCACATACAGCCTGTCTGCACGTCATGGCACTACTCACCGTGTCACCGCGTCTGATCTGTTCTACCTGTATACTATCTTTTCAGAGGATGTTTACTGCAACATCCCATTTTGGGTGGCCAGTTATTTGAGGACCAGTGTAGGTGATAGGGATATAGATAGGGTGTATGGAGGGATGTTTGTGACCCGGTTGGCTCGCTCCTATGGTCTTCTTACTCCTGCAATCATGGGGTATTTGAGCGACTGCGGGGGCTGTAGGGTAGTGAAGGCTAAATCCCTCAGGCAGATGAACATCTTGATGCAGATGGTGGATGGGTCCTACACCTGGTACGTGGCAGCAGGGCCTGCTGGTGAGGATGATGATGATGATGATGATGATGATGATGATGATGATGAGGGAATGCCCCAGCAGCATCAGTTTGCTGGGTATGAGGAGGGGACTGCTGACTACTACCGGCACATGGGCCGAGGAGATTGGCAAGCGCATCAGGGGGCTTGGATGGGTCAGGTGGATGCTTGGAGAACCACCACTGACCAGAGATTTGACTGGATGTATGAGCACACAGTCCGCCAGATGTAGCATCTTTCGACCCGTGATCACATCGAGCCCCATCTGCAGATTGACCCATTCCCTAGGCGCGAGCAGGACTATCCTCCCTATGGGTATACTGGGCACCTCCCACCTGGCTATGATTACCGCTTTGGTCCTCCCCCTCAGTGATTCGTTTTGATATCTGTGATTCTTGAACAATTTATTCTCGGTTGTATGATTTGAAACATTAGGGCTTGTAATAGTTTAGGATTCAGCCTCTGTTGGCTTTGGACACTTTTTATCTTTTTCTTTTAACAATCATTATGCATGTTCGACTTTTAATTTTATTGTTGGTTAATCTTTGCAACCCATGCTTTGTGTGATTTCCATTTTATTTGATTGTTATTTGCTTCCGTATGCATGTTTAGTTTTTATTGTTGGTAGATCATGTTTCTCAATTAAAACGTGGAAATACTTTACTTTGTTGTTTAGCCTAGTCTTAACTCCACCTAGAAGTATTTTTGCAAAAGATAAGTGTAAGGGGAAACCCCAAATATGTTTTTAAGAAACAAACCGATCATGATTCTCCATAATATTAAATGAACATGTATATTCGTATTTGTTAGAGTCAAATGCTTGTATTGAGTCATAATGAAGTTTTGCAGGATTTTCCAGGAAGTAGGACCAAGTTTTTCCAGAAATTTTCCGGAAACTTAACATAAGAATTTCTGCAGGTCCATTTTGACGGCGTCAGAGGTTTACTCTTGACGGCGTCAGGAGTTAAAATCTGGAAATTTTACCGGTTTTGTTTTTCTAACGGAGTCTTATATGGTTTTTTGTGAATTATTAAGTTTTATAATCTCCAGGAAATCTGCAAACTTCATTCCACAGGCATTATATCTTACTTTGTTTTCTAGGATTTAGTAACTTATATAGGATGCCGCCGATTTTACGTGAGGTTGTCTTGTCTATTTTTGTCAGGATTTACAGGTTATGTTCGACAAGGAGATGATTTATATTCTGGAAGGGAAGCGTTGATTGTTCATTTTCTTGGAGGAAGATTTAACCTGACCAACCTATAATCCATACCGAGCGAATCAGGGGAGTATTTGATTTCATTCTCTTTACTTTTTCACTTTTACATTCTTTACTTGAACATTAGGGACAATGTTCATCTTAAGTGTAAGGGGAGGGTAAAAAGATGATACCTTACATATGCACTTTCGCTTGAGTTTATTTTGTTTGATGGTAGATGTGTAATAAAACTATGAGAAATACTTGTTAGTGCAATTTTAGCGCCAAATTTAAATTTTTTTACAACATTTAGGAGTGAAACTTTAGCCATAGCAAGCGTCTCATGGATAGGAGATTGTATGACTAGCACATAACTGTATATTCAGAAAAATTTTCCACCCAAATATGTGAGGTTCGCCTTTAGATTTGATAGGAAAAGCATTCACTATTAGTGCTTATGAGTGTACCGGTAGCATTTAGATTCTAGAACTTGCGTTAGTGATGCATCCCGAGACCGCTAGTGAGACTACATTCGTGTGGTAGGATTTACTACATGATAAGAGGCATTAGGATCACCCTTGTGTTAAACCCGTATCATAATTACTTGACCATTTATGTCATATTACTTGGCTAGTTAAGTCAATTAATTTTTCCCACACCCTTAGCGTTGTACTCATTTTTAGTACACGAAACCCCTAGTACACCCCTCCGAGCCTATCTTTTCGTTTCTAACTTTAAGCATTTTACTTAAAGGAAGAATTTGTTACACCCCACTTAAATGTACAACCAAATCGCCTTAGCCTTCCGTGTATGCGCTCATTTTTAGTGCATTATTGTTATTTGTTAAACCCTAAGTTAACTTTCTAATTGATTACATGGTTGCTAAGTCGAGTCATGTCCTTGTACATATTGTTTTGGGACGATTGGGACTCATGGGCAAGTACTTATTTTATAGAGTAATGGGAAAGAACATCATTTATTACCCCCAATTGTACGTTAATCTTAAAAGTGCTCCAAGTGTTTTGATTTTCTTAATTCGAGTCATTAGATTAGTTTAATGTAAAGTATGTAAAGATTCAAGTGTAAGGGGAATTCTCATCCCCTATGATGTATTATTTTGGATGGTAGGGTAAGAGTGTATGCAAAAAAAAAAAAAAAAAAAAAAAAAAAAAAAAAAAAAAAAAAAATACGGACTACCATCCCTTTTTATTCTATGTTCATTTTATGTTTTTGTTATTTTTCATTTATTAGCTTAAGTCGAGTCTAGTCTTGGCTTAGCAACGCCATATTGTACATGTAATTAACCAAGATTGTTAACTCGCCACCAGTAAAACTTCCCTTATCCAACAAAACCGTGTAATTCATATCCGTATACCTAACGTTACAACCCTTTAAAAGACCTCTTTGATAGTTTATCCTAGGTGCTTACGCCATGTGGTGGAGGTTTGATCCTTTCCCAAGCCGATGGTAATCTATTTTGCTATGACAGGTAGTGAGAGATATCTTCCGTTTCCATATTGTAATTTACACTTTATTACACCCGAGAGATGTGAGTATCTAAACACTATTTGTGAGGTGCTAGTGTATGACCTCCGAGCTTGTCTATTGGTCTTTAGTGGAACGATTATTTGTTGTAATTACTTTTATATTAGTGTTAAATGACCTCTAACTTGTCTTTTGAATAGAATAAAAGCGCATTTGCTTGAGGACAAGCAAATCTCAAGTGTAAGGGTATATGATGAGGCGAAAAATGATCCGTTTTTAGGGGGTCATTTAAGCCCGAATCCGAACTTATTTGATCAAATATTGCCCTAAATCGTTCCTTTTGTGATTTTAGGTACTTGGAGAGTGAATTCTGGAAAAGAAGCCATTTTGGATGTTTTTGGAGCATAAAAGTGAAGAAAACGGCAAAGTCTTAATTTTCCATGCTGGGAACAGTAGGTGACGGCGTCAAGAGTAAACCTCTGACGGCGTCAAACCTCAATAATAAAAATCCGTAGTTGATGAAGGCGTCAAGAGTTTTCCTGACGGCGTCAAAACCCCAAGAATTAAAATCCGTAGTTGATGACGGCGTCACACACAAGGCGTCAAGAGTAATTTGTGTGACGGCCTAGGCCTTGACGGCGTCAGAAGTAGATCAAGGCCGTCCGAGGAAGTATTTGGCGGCGAGATGACGGCGTCACACCCTTGTTCTTGACGCCGTCATCCCTATTTTCCTATATATAGTTTTCTTGTTTTTCACATAAAAAAAAGAAGTTTTGGGAGAAACCCTAAAGATGATTTTGGTGTAACTTTACAGGTTTTTCAAGGGTTCCAACCCCTTGATACCTTGCATGATTAATCAAGATAAGTGTTCTTCTAATTCAATCAATATGTCTATGTGTTGGTTGTCTATATCTTGTTCTTGTCTTAATTCTATCATGCTAGGCTAGATCTCTTTTGTGTTTGCTTAGACTTAATGAAACCTAGATATTGATTATGTGTTGATTACTTGTTTATTCTTGTCTTGGATGAATGATTTATATGTTAGGCTTAAGAAAACTGGCAGATCTCCAAATGGTAACATGCTTGAACGTCTTAAGAAACATGAACCGAGGCGTACTAGGTCTTTATTGGTTGTATTTAATGCATGAGCCACTGTTTACAATCCCTATAGTTGTGCTGGGCATGGTGTAGGAGGAGATAAGAGCTCATAGAATTGGGGAGTTATGTATGCCACCCCATGAATGGTATTAAGGAATACGATCCGTCATCCATGCAATTATAACAAGTAATTAACGTGTAAAAGATATCTAGGGAGTAGTGAAATCTAAGTAAACACATTTTCTCCAATTACTGCTCACAACCTTAGTATAATTAGGTTATTTTCATTTTTTGTAATTTATTTTGATTGCATCTTAGTTTTGGGTTAGTTGAATAGCAACTAATTCCGCCCACTCTTCCAAAACCCAAGATTTTAATTGCTTTCTAAAAAAATATAAAAACACAAAAATAATCATCCCTCACCTTTAGAACTAGTATTTAGGCTTTCTAATCCTAGCGACACTATTCCTAAGCTGAACGATCAATCCCCCGGTACTTGTCACTATACTATACTACAACGATCAGGTACACTGCCTGGTGGGGGTTGTAAGCTTCTCGAGATCCCTCGAGAGGTAAAGCCTGTTGCGATTCCCACGCATCACCAAGCCTATGGTAATCTATTTTGCTATGACAGGTAGTGAGAGATATTTTCCGTTTCCATATTGTGATATTACTTTATTACACCCGAGAGATGTGAGTATCTAAACACTATTTGTGAGGTGCTAGTGTATGACCTCCGTGCTTGTCTTTGGTCTTTAGTGAAACGATTATTTGTTGTAATTACTTTTATATTAGTGTTAAATGACCCCTAACTTGTATTTTGATTAGAACAAAATCATATTTGCTTGAGGACAAGCAAATCTCAAGTGTAAGGGTATATGATGAGGAGAAAAATGAACCACTTTTAGGGGGTCATTTAAGCCCGGAATTGAATTTATTTGATCAAATATTGCCCTAAATCGTTCTTTTTGTGATTTTAGGTACTTTGGGAGTGAATTCTAGAAAAGGAAGCAATTCAGACGTTTTTGGAGCATAAAAGTGAAGAAAACGGCAAAGACTTAATTTTCCATGCTGAGAACAGTACCTGACGGCGTCAAGAGGAAGACCCTGACGGCGTCAAGAGTAAAAGTGGTGATGACCCAGTGCAAACCTTACGGCGTCACAACAAGGGCGTCAAGAATATTTTTGGTGACGGCCTGCACAAGGGGAATACATGACGGCGTCAGACCCAGATCTAGGCAGTCCGAGGAACTATTTGGCGGCGAGATGACGGCGTCAGACATTTGTTCTTGACCCCGTCACCTATCAAACTCTATATACAGTTTTCTATTTTTCATTCATCAGAGAGGAACTTGTGTGGAGAAAACTAGGGCCGAACTTTGTAAACCCTAGGTCATATTTTACAGTGTTTTCAAGGGTTTTCATCCCTTGAATCCTTTCATGTTCAATTAAGATAAGTCTTCTCTTAATTCAATCAATATGTCTATGTGTTGGTTGATTATATCTTTTGCTTTTCTTGATTTCAACATGCTAGGCTAGATTTATCTTGTGTTTGCTTAGATCTAATGAAACCTAGATGTTAATTATGTGTTGATTACTTGTTTATGGTTGTATTGAATGAATGATTTCAATGTTAGGCTTAAGAAAACTGGCAGATCTCCATTGTGTAACATGCTTGAACATCTTAGAAAACATGAACCGATGTGTACTAGGTTTTATTGGTTGTATTTAATGCATGAGCAAATTTTAGTGATCCCATGTTAGGAGCTTCTTAGCCGGCTCGACATAGGAGTGAAGTAGGCGCTCATAGGATTGGGGAAGTAAGTACGCCACCCCATGAATGGTATTAAGGAATACAATCCGTCATCCACGCAACTATAACAAGTAATTAACGTGTAAAAGATATCTAGGGAGTAGTGAAATCTAAGTAAACACAATTCTCCCACATATTGCTCACAACTCTAGTTTAATATAGTTTATTTTCATTTTTAGTATTTTATTTTGATTGCATCTTAGTATTGGGTTAGTTGACTAGCAACTAATTCCGCCAAACTCCTTCAAACCCGAGATTTTTACTTGCTTTCTAAAAAATATAAAAATACAAAAAGAATCATCCCTCATCTCTAGACCTAGTCTTTAGGTTTTCTAATCCTAGCGACACTATTCCTAGCTGAATGATCAATCCCCCAGTACTTGTCATTATACTATACTACATCGATCAGGTACACTGTCTGGTGGGGGTTGTAAACTTCTCGAGATCCCTCGAGAGGTAAAGCCTGGTGCAAACCCCACGCGTCAAACCACGCTATTGGTTATATCTTGGATTGAATAACAAAAGGGTAAGGGGTTATTCTTACAATCCACATAAACCCTAATTAGGGTTCTTGATTTGAAGAATTGCATTAATTGCTTCTTGTTCAGGCTAGAATCACAAAGGTATGTTTACTGTTTATTATTGATTAATTAATTACATGTTATATGATCTTGTTATAACGCTTCCGCATATGCTTACTTGATGTGTTTGGTTTATTTATATGATTGTCATGATATTATAATTTCAACAGTGGCATCATGAGCCGTTATAATGTGTAATTAATTATCAAAACGCATAAAAATCGAATTTTGATTCGTTTAATTACATTTTTCTAGGGTTTTCATTATCATAACCCTAATTTTTTAATGGGTCGATTTACCCAATTTATTTTTTAGGGTTTTGGTTTTGATTTTTAATATGATTAGAAACCCTAGGATGTCATGTAATTGGTTATGCGTTTTAGTAAACAATCTTTGTGCAATATGTTAATTGTTAAGCATAATCCATGAAAAGTGCATATTTGCATGGATTTTATTGTGTGTTGATTTAAATGGTTTAAATTGGATATGTATATATTAAATGTTAGGTTATATCGAAACATGTAAATTTATTAATAGATGTCGAATTGGGGAAGACTCTAATATTAAGTAATCAATTACGTGCTATGTGGTGTTTCTTTAGTTTTGGCTAACGCAATCGATTTATCGATGTATGTGGATCTTTTTCCTTTGAAGAAGAAAGCCATAATTGAATAATTGCATTATACACCTAGATTGATTATTAATAGGATTATTGAATAAATTTGCATGTGGCTACATGTTTATACATATTTAATTGTTATGTTATGTTATGTATATGTTTATTTGGTTGTTTTATTTTCTGTTATGTATTACTTGTTTTTTATTTATTATTATGTGAGACATGTTTATAAACGAAAAAGGGTAATTTTTGAATAGAAAAATAATATGGACTAAATAAATGGCGAAATTGTTTTGGTTTTAAGAGTTTAAATTTCAAAGGATTTGTTGATTGATGTTTTTGTACGTAATGGTTAACTAGGCTCGACCGAAGTTTACACACTACAAGATGGGTATAAGGTTGGTTTCACATTAAATTGAAGCATTAGAGAGACAACATTCTGTCTTAACGCTCGTTTGTGTGTAAATTAGACTTACCGAACAACCATTACATTTACACTGTCATCTTAAGGGTGAATTCACCACAATTCCACAATGATTATCCGAAACACTAAGCCTTAGGGCTTATGCAAAAGTATGATATAAGTGGACGATAATTGTTGGTAATTCTTTAATTGGTGAACCCGATACCTCAATCAAAACTTTGCTATTTTACTCTTAGTAAATTGGTAATAAAAATATTTTATAAAACCAATGTTATGAAGTTGTAAGCATGCTTCTTCATACATTATTTTGATTACAAGTCAAAATTAATACCCTTATAAAATTAATTCGAATGCCATCTAATTAAGAACACTTGAAGTTGTAGTTTACGTCATGTGAGAGCTTGGCTAGATTGCAATGGAGAGATAAATTTCATAATTTCATTGCTAGCAGATCAACTGATGTAATGGATTTATGAGTTTGCAGTTTTTAAGTTAGACGACTTAAATTGACTAGGAAGTGAGATCTTGGACTCAAGGCATTAAGATGGAGATCAAACATGCTTACATTACAAAAGTTTTGTGATTGTAAATCCCATAAATCTAGGAATTGTAATATGATATTGGCAATTATTGTTCGACAATTACCTTGTTGAATACTATCATTACTAGCAGATCAACTGATGTAATGGTACTATTTCAATTAGGATTTTAGCTTTAAGAAAATACTATGGTTTATATGAATATTTACCAATGGGTATTTTATTTTCTTAAAGACCTAATTATTGAAAATACTGAAATTAAATTTTATAATTCATTTTAATGTATTAATGCAACGTTCAAACCGTAAATGCACTTTGGGCTTTGGTAAATTGATCTAGTTCTGTTTTCAAACAAATGTTTGATTAAGAAATATTTATTTAAAAGACAAAAGAAGTCTCCTTTCTATGAAAGAAGAGTGAGATACAATCCTATTTCTTTTCATGAATGAAAAAGGATAATAGGAATATTAGATATGTCTAAATTCTAATATAACTCATAGCAAATTTTTTAATAGTTAAGAAAATTGCGAATATTTTTCATAGGGATTTTATCATCTTCATTCGGTGATTAAATTCTTAGTAACAAATATGATATTTGGTTAACAGAAAATTATGTATGACATTTTATGAGTTATTATAATTAGAAGCTAGACTAATTACCGCAAAATGTTTAAAGCCAAACTAGTTATTTTGACTATTTTAAAGGTGCTACATACATTGTAGGATGGTAGACCTATTAAGGAAGAAATTGCATGCCCAATTTTTCAAGTTAAACGCATTTGATGGATAGTCCATAATTTACAAAGTAGAATACACTTTAGTGCATAAGTAATTGTTACGTATGGACATTCAAAGGTGTAGGAAAGTTAAAAGCACACTATTTTCTTTCATTGGATATGAAACGTTTACAATGTTGTCATATTCAGTGGGAGTATTGTGTACTTATTACTAAATAAGGAATTATTGTAATGATCTTTAATTCAGTGGGAGTTACAAGTTTTGACATCTTGGTAGCCAAATATAATTACTTTCCAAGTGTAGACACTCATACTTTTAAGGATAGTCTTATACGTTTCCTTACTAGACATTGTTGTTCTACATCTACTTGGTGTGCTAAAATCTATGACACAATCATATTGATCACATAAACAAATGCATGGCGTGTTGTTTATCAACTATATGAGGTTGTTCCATGCACAAGTGGGAGAAATGTTATCTTTAAATGTGTGCAAAAAATAACTCATAAAGATATGATGGATTCTCTTGACTGCAAGGTAAGAGAATAAAGTTCTAATATGAATTATACTAATCTAAATTCAAGAAACACTTGGTGTTAAAATTTATGTTATGTGAGAGCTTAGCTAGATTGCAACAACAAGGTGAATTTCATATTTTCATTACTAGCAGATCAACTGATGTAATTGAACTATGAGAATTTGCAGTTTCTAAATTAGATACCTATTAGAACATGTGTCACTATGATATCAAGACTACTAGAATTTATAAATTTTTGAATTCATGAAATGACATAAATTAATAAATTAATCTAATGATGCTTCAATCTGTATATTTATGTGTTCTTGGAATGACATAAATAAATGAAGAAATAATGTTATTTACATTATTGTGAAGTAATAAATTAACTTGAAAACTATTGAAACAAAAAGATGGTGTTCATAATTACTTTAGTTAAACATGTTTATGTTTCATTGTAAAGATATAAACATAAAGTCTTTTAATTGTTACAAGACTTATAATAAAGTAAGACGTTATCTTGTTATGTTTTTTTTTTTTTTTTTAATTAAGACATATACATGAAGTTATTAAATTGTTAAATGACTTATAACGTATAGTGGGGTTATGACAGTTTATGTTTTCTTGTAAAGATATAGACATGAAGTGACTTTGTAAAAAGTACTTGTGTTATAAAGCATGTAATTGGCTTGAAAATAATATTATACCATTAAAATGAATTAATTGGTAAATAGACAAGTCAAAACGAATGTGGTTATCTTAAATATTGTTAGATTGTCTTACAATATTAATACTAAAGAAATACCAAATGTTTATGGTATGTTCAGTTAGGAAAATCAAACTCTTGTTATATTGTTTGATTAAAGATAACTATGATTTCTTTTCTTCCAAAAGTTCTCAAGGTTAGAATATTGAGTATGACTTGGTTATACTTAATAAAACTCCAACATAGAAGATTAATAAGACATTATCATATGATGGAATGTGATGAATCACGTTAAGTTTTTAAAAATGGAGTTATGAATTTGTTAAACTAATTATGAGTAGGTTATTAACAAATAAAAGTCATGAACTGTCATTATGTTTTGTAATGTCCCAAAAGAGAACATTGTATTGTTGCTTTATTTGCTAAGTATTTAAAGATAGTCTTTAAATTACTAAAAGCAAGTGGGAGTTTTGATCTTTAAAAGATAAAATTACAAGATACATAATATTCTAAAATACACTAGTAAATATCATGATGAAGTTTGACATTTGAATGTTAAATCTCAACATAATAATAAAGTTTGACATTTAAATGTTAAATCTCAAGATGATGGAATTATCATTCATAGAATAGCAATATATCTCAGATATTTGATTAATATGCTGAGGGCTATGATTTACAGGATTATTGTAAACCTGATAATCATCATGATACATTACCAAATATGAAATTGGGTAAAGTACACATGCTATGAATGATTAAGATGCTGTCCATAAAGATAATCAATTTTAGAAACTTGGATTATCTTAATAGTTAGACTAGAAAATGAAGATGAGTTTCTTCAGAGATAAGGTAACCTTTGTGGTTTAAATCTTTGTATAGAACTCATATGGACAATATGGTGCACATATTTAATGCACGTCTTATGATAAGATTATTAATCACACTTAAGCAATTAACTGTGATTGAATATTCTTTTCTAAATACGTTAAATATATATATATATAAAGATTATGATTGTCATGAAATTGACAATGGAATATCAAAACTCTTTCTTGAATGATTACTTGAGCGAGGACGATAAGTAATCAAAAGGAGTTTATGAATTCAAATAAATCTTTAGAAGTGTACAAAGTGCAATAATCTATGGATGGATTAATGCATGCATCTAGAAGATTATTCTTACGTTTAATTATTAAATTCATGTTTTGATTTATAATTAAAATAAAATAATTTCTAAATATTCCTTAAAGCTAGTGGGAGTATTATGTTTAATTTCTTAAATCATATATGTTATAGAACATATAAAAAGTAATATTCTATATGAGTAAATGTTAAGTCTTAGAATGGAATGAAACTTTACTTGAAAGGTTTAGAAAATAAAACATATAACCTTGTAATAAAATTTTATTATTTAATAAACATATGCGGTAAATAAATCTAATATAACATGATATATCATTTAGAAAGTCTAAACGTATATGCATAACATGAATAAAATCTAAGTATGACTAAAAGATTTTTCATGAACATCATGTTTTGTTGTATCATGCTTGATTACAAGATGATTTGGCAATATTAATATCTAATTAAAAAGTTATTCGATAACTTGTGTAATATTCTAAAAAGAATATGTTTGATTATAGAATCACATCCTAAATCTGGAACAGCTTCCAAATTCTATAGATGAACAATTTGTCAATTGTTGTGAAAATTGTCATAGCCAACAAACTTGAAAGTTTGAAGGGCATCAAACATTATACAATAGATATTAATGTTTACGGGAAATTTTTAATAGTATATTGTTGTTTGCATACAATAATGCTAATGAAATTGAGGTGATACTCAATGCTAGTTATGGTAAGGATTTCATCTTTGGCTATTACTAGTTATGCTTACTAAAAGCATAGTTGCATTATACATTAAGAAAATAAGAATACTTTAAACTTTAAAATGTTTGGAAGTTTGATTATCATAAATTGGTGGTTAAGGATGTCACACATTTTATGAAATATGGCATTATCAAAATAGTTAAGTATGCACATACAAGAACTTCACTAGTTGAATTCTTAAAATAAGTATTCCTAAAATTCCAATAGATCAAAGTTGGATGATTTTTGCCTTGTCAACAAGTATGAATGTCATTACTTGAGACATAATTCATCAACAAGAGTTATCATGCATTGATCTATTTAGTATTTGGATAAGGGATGTTAAACAATTATTATAATAAATTTAAATAAATGGTATGTTTAATTTATAATATATTGTATCATGTGTTTACATGTTTAATCCATGAATAAATGTTATTCTAAATTGTCCGTTGTCAGTTAATAACATGGGAATATTATTAAATCAAAACAAATCTGAAAGTTGGTATAATATACTTAAAGTGTATTGATGCATAGTCATGCCATTTCCGATGATATTCAATGATACCGAATATAAGACTTATCCCAACTACATGATGTTACTTTATGGATTTTGTTATTAAGTAAATCATGAAAAGTTATCCTCAGACTTGAGATGCAAGATAAGTGTTATAAATGTTGTACATTTTTGTGGAACAACTTAACGCTATACGTAACTGGTAGTCATAAGGGTTGTTTTCGGAAATGTTACAATGTTTATAGGTTTTGCTTGTAGTCAAGATAGAATTTGTTCCTCTAAATTTATTTTTGGAGTTTAATACTGCTGGGCCCCTCGTAGGGTTGGTAAGATGTATGTGTGGCCGCACCCAAGATCTCCCCTGAATATGTTCAGAAGATTTGGTAATCTTGATCAATCACAAACAACGAGAAACAGAATGGTTAATTAAGGAATGACTTTAATCCATATCCTTATTAACGTGGTATTAGAAACAAAAGGATAATAATAATGAGAAATCATTAAAAGGTTTTTCCAGGAGCCTTACTCGAGATCGTACTAGAGGCATCGGCGTGTTGCAAGACGCTAACCGATGTGATCACACTATTAAGATATGTCCAAGTGGGAGCTGTTAGATTTATGAACATAAATTAATAGATGTGTGTTAGGATCGAACTCCAGATCACGGGATTGCACGCTTTACGTATGAAAGTTAAAGATTAATAATTATATATAAATGTTATATTAATTATTAATTAAACATAAACACTTAACGTTCGTTAACATTTAACGGAAAAGGCTAACGACTGTTAGACGAAGAAAAGGAAACTAATACTTGTGAATAATTGGAATGTCAAGAAGGTTCCGGAATCCCTTAGGGATGTCCCAACCAATCGGCAAGGGGAAGTTCCACCTCCTCAATGCCTTGTACTCAAAGTTAACTCAAGTATATAAACACCTCATGGGTTATTGTTTTCTCATAACTTGTACACACATAATAGGTGTTTTCTTTCTCTCTCTTGTCCTCAAAATCGATTCATCATTAAAACCCTTTAAGGTATTCGATTTTCATAAGCTCAAAAGTTTTGTGTTTAATTTACTTGCATAAACTTTTATTTGTTTTAGTACGTGTGTACAAGAACGTGATATAACCACACTATTGGTTATATCTTGGATTGAATAACAAAAGGTTAAGGGGTTATTCTTACAATCCACATAAACTCTAATTAGGGTTCTTGATTTGAGGAATTGCATTAATTGATTCTTGTTCGGGCTAGAATCACAAAGGTATGTTTACTATTTATTATTGATTAATTAATTACATGTTATATGATCTTGTTATAACGCTTCCGCATATGCTTACTTGATGTGTTTGGTTTATTTATTTGATTGTCATGATATTATAATTCCAACACCCTCCTACCCAAAAAGATGCAATTGAAAAGATTTTACAAGAGTTATTGGATTCTGGTGTAATAGGACATATCCAAAGTTCTTTTTCCTCTCCTATGATTATGGTTAAGAATAAATATGGTAGTTGAAGAATGTATATTGATTGTAAGCAACTTAATAAACACAAAATTAAAGACAAATTTCCAATTCCCTTGATTGAAGAGTTGATAGATAATCTATTTGGGTATAAGGTTTTTTCTAAGCTGGATTTGAGATCTAGTTACATCAAATTAGAATGTTTCTAGATGACATTGCTAAGACTACTTCTAAGACTCACTAAGGACACTATGAATTTCTGGTAATGCCATTTGGGTTGACCAATGCTCCATCTACCTTCCAAGCTCTCATGAATGAAGTGTTTAAACCATTTTTGAGAATGTTTACTTTAGTGTTCTTTGATGATATTTTGGTGTACAACCCAAAAATGGAGTCATACATAGAATACTTAAGATTGTTTTTGCAGACTATGAGACATCACAAGCTGATGGCCAAGCTTAGCAAGTGTGTTTTTGGAGCCACACAAGTGGAATACTTAGGCCATGTTATTTCTGATAAAGGAATGGCTACTGATCCTGCAAAAATCAAAGCTATAAAGGAATGGCCAATTCCAATGACTCTTAAGTAACTCAGGATATTGTAAGAGGTTCATCAAAGACTATGCTTTGGTTAGTTATCCTCTTACTAAGTTGTTAAGGAAGAATACCTTTTCCCGGAACAATGAGGCATAACAAGCTTTTGTCAAGTTGAAGCAAGCTATGATAAGGGCTTGAGTTTTATAATTACCCAAATTTGAGGAAGAATTTATGGTTAAAACTGATGCTTCAGGGGAAGGAATAGGAGCAATGTTACAACAACAAGGTCATCCAATGACTTATTTTTGCAACACTTTCTCCCAAACACTAGTTACTGTCTACATATGAAATGGAATTTTTAGCTATGCTGCAAGCTTTGGACAAGTGGAGGGGCTACTTACTTGATAGGTATTTTAAAATCAAGACATATCATTTCAATCTCAAGTATGTGTTAGATCAAAGAATCACAACTCCTACTCAAATGAATGGTTGCCTAAATTGATGGGGTTTGAATAGGAAATTTCGAAAAGAGAATGTTGCTGCTGATGCATTATCCAGAGTTCAAGGCAGTGCTCAATTGTTGCATATGGTATTATCCACAATTTCCGATGATGAACAACAAAGAATTGTGGAGAGTTGGACTAATGACAGTGAAATACATGACCTTATACTGAAATTGTAAACTGATGCTACTTGTGCCAAACACTATAGTTGGAATAATGGATTGCTAAAAAGAAAAGGGAAATTAGTGGTGGGACATGAAATCAATATGCAACAAGATTTAATGGAGCATTTTCATACTGGAATAGTGGGTGGCCACTCAGGAGTTATAGTCACTACTCATAGCATGTGTGCATTACTATACTGGAAGAAGATGAGGAAACACATTAAGTAGTTTGTTAGAAATGTTTAGTATGCTAATTGAACAAAACAGACTTAGTAGCTTTACCTGGTCTTTTGCAGCCCTTACCTATCGTTGAAAGATTTTGTTCATATATCTCTATGGACTGCATTGATAGTTTGCATGTGTCTAAAGCGAAGACTGTTATTATGGTGGTAGCGGATAGGCTAAGTAAGCACAATCATTTCATTCCTTTATCTCATCCTTACACTGCTGTACAAGTAGCTCAAGCCTTCTCAGACAACATCTACAAGTTACATTGCCTTCCAAAAGTCATTGTACGTGACAGAGATAAGGTACTTTTGAGTAAATTTTGGCAAGATTTGTTCGAGCTGTTAGATGTGAGCCTACACATGTCCACCGCATATATCCCACACACTAATGGTGAAACTGAGGTAGTCAATAGGTGTTTGGAATGCTATCTCATGCGTATGATAGAGGAAACACCAAAAGAATGGGTATAATCGATTTCACTAGCTTAATATTGGTACAACACCAATTTCCATACTGCTATCAACACAACCCTTTTAAAGTACTATATGGCCTAGCTCCTTTGCCTCATATAGCTTATGTACAAGGTGACAATAATGTAGATGTAGTTGACATATCACTAAATGCAAGAGAAGATGATGTTTCTCTGCTTAAGTTCCAATTGAAAAAGATCACACGACAGAATGAAGAACATGGCTCATAGAAAGAGGAGTGACAAAGAATTTGAAGTGAATAATTTGGTGTATGTTAAACTACAACCTTACAGACAAGTTACTATGGGGAAAGTAAGCATCATAAACTCCTTATCAAGTCATTGCTAAAGTTGGTAAGGTAGCTTATAAGTTGAAGTTACCAAGTGAGGCCCAAATCCACCTAGTATTTCATGTTTCCCAACTCAAGCTTTCATAGGGATGATAATGTGCAACAACAACTGGCACAACTGAATGATGATAATGTACTAGTTGATCAACCAACAAGTGTTCTAGAAAGGAAGCTGGTCAAGAATAACAATGCCACAGTTGAATATGTCTTGGTTCAATGGCTCAATGGTGTTAAAAAGGATGTACATGGGAGTTGATGGGTGATATGATCACAAGGTTTCCTCAGTTCTTATTGGATTCTTGAGGACAAGAATCATCTGAAGGGAGAAGCATTGATATGAATTAGAAATGGTCAACAAAAGTCAACTAGAAAAGTCAAACACTCAAGAACAGAATTCACTTTACCCTAGCTTGTTAATTGTTTTCCGTTGTCATTTTTAGCCTAGCTTGTTAGTTGTAATTCTCTCTTCCACATTGTAAAAATTCATCTTTCTAATAACAAATCCTTTTTGTTCATTAATTCGTTATTTATTATTTACTTGAATTTCCTATTATTAAACTAGTTCCTATCTCATTTCTTTGATTTCTAATAAAAACATATAACAGTGTTGAGTAATACCACTGGAGCAATATATACGTCAATGGTTAATACGTACGTAAAGATGTACGTGGATGTTATTTTATACTATCATATAGGAGAATTGATTAACATGACAAACGATCTAAGAAGCTAGTAATCTGAATGTCACATAATTTATCTGTATATACAGTTCAATATCATATATGCATATTTTTCTTATATATATACATTGTTTTGTGATTTACGTCATATAAAGACCTCAAATGAATGGGAGCCTCAGAGTTAAAGATGTTGATTGCAAGATACCCAGAGTGACACGTGTATGAAGAGGGAAGACGCACGTCACACATGATTTGAAAGGCTGAAAGTGTACGTGAAGCAAAGATAGGATGCAAATATAGCAAAGAGAAATGAGAAGCATGCGTCACAAGATATGCCTTATCATAAATCATGATTGAATTGATGGGTGCCCATGCGATTAAAAGTTTCAATTTGCATGATCTCTTTCTATTCCAACAATTCATTTTTAGCGGCTATTATTTTCTAAATATTAAAATTTCAGTAGAAGCCAGAAGATGGAGGCACTAAACAACAAAAAACACTCTAAAACAACACCTAAATGCAATTACTATACGAGCAACAAAGGAAATGGATATTAAATATTCGACTAAAGAGTTAATAAAAATTGCACATATAATGACTTTAAGTTTATTTTGTTACTACATATTCTACTAAGATACATTTCATGTGCAATGAACCATTTATGAATCTTATCTACAGTGTTCTATACAAAAATAAAATTAGAAATGTGTGACTTTCTGTCGTGTGAAACTTATTTTGGTACGTCGAGTTTAGTTTATATCCTTCGAAATCTTCATAGGTTAATTTTGAGAGTATCCAATATATCGTGGTAGAACCGTAGAAGTCGATCATTACTATTCAGTGACTGCATAATGTTTTTCAGAAATTTGCAGAAGTGCATTAATAAGGTGGACCATTATAGGAATGGTGAGAAGACATGCATGAAAGACGATTAGCAATTGCTTGGAGATAGTTAATGATTTAGGATTACAAGAAAAACATTGGTAAAGCAAATGAGTTAAGAGGTTCGTTGTTAGGTCTGATTTTTGATAATACTTCTTCCGTTGGAACCAAATAAACATTTTCTTTTTCAGAAAAGCAAAAATTTATTAAATAGGTAAAAAGCCAAACAAATACATTAAGGAATCCTTGACCAATGAAACCCGATGGGGGAAAACCTTCAACTTAAGCCGCCCGAAGGCACGACACTTAATTTGAAGTAAACCCTGCCTTCTCCAGATTCGAACCCTAGTGGGTTGAAACCTTCATTGAAAGACTTTGAAAGCCTAGTATCAACAAACTCTGTGGTCAAAGAGGACTTCCCGGATGGTCACCCATCCGGTACTACTCTCTCTGTGGCTCGCTTAACAAGTTAAGCACTCACCACTAAAGGAATCAACAACCATGTGGTCTAGTGGTAAACACTTAACTTGTTAAGTGTGCCACTAAGAGAGTAGTACCGGATGGGTGATCATCCGGGAAGTCCTCTTTGATCACAGGGTCTGTTGATACCAGGCTTTCAAAGTCCTTCAATGAAGGTTTCAACCCACTAGGGTTCGAATCTGGAGAAGGCAGGGTTTACTTCAAATTAAGTGTCGTGCCTTCGGGCGGCTTAAGTTGAAGGTTTTCCCCCCACCGGATTTCGAATTGGTCAAGGATTTCTCCGAAAGAACCGTTCCAAAAAAAAAAAAAAAAAAAAAAAAATACATTAAGGAAGATAAACCATTCTTGAGCAAGTCTACATTTCAAATGTCACTTTTTGTTTGTTAATTAATCACAATTTTTGCTCCATATTGTGTATAGACTGAGAGAGTCTTTGAAGGTTTGCATTTTATTGGAGGTTTAAGAACCAGGCTTACTTTGATTTGAAGTCTTCAAGAGATAAAGACTCGCTTGTAAAAGATATAAGAGTTTTTTCTCATTAATTTGTCAATAGGCATAGAACTTGTAAACCAAAGAGGTTAGATTGGATTACAATGATCCAAAACTTGTTGTAACATGTAATTTTTCTTCTCTAGCATCTTGCTAGAGTCGTAATAGTAAAGTGCTATTAGAGAAAAAGAGGGTGTTTGGGATTTGTTAACTGATTGTTTATCTGTTTATTATGTTCTTTATGCACACAAGTAAGTACCTTTAACTGGGAGTAATTGAATGATATATGTTTATCTACTTATGTATAAGTAATTAAACAGTTTAAAATCAGACTGATGACGTATAGTTCATACTCGGATCACGAACCCGATTAATGAACATTACTAAGAACCAAACCCAGCATGAGTGGGCTATCATAACAATGATTGGGCTACCATACTAACGGCTTGGGCTCACGAAAGCCCAAACCCAAAGTTATTTATGGTTTTAATATAGATATCTCTTATTTAAGGGATATATATCCAAACCGGATATATACCGAAGAGTGAGGCGCACGTATCCAATAAGGATTCCGTGCCTATATAAAGCATATCATAACTCTCGTTAAAGGTACGACTTACAACCCTAACTTTTCAACATAACCCTAAAAACCGATTACTTACTCTCACGTCGGATGATAATCGTGGGAGACAATCCCACGATAAGCCTAACGGTGTTTGTTTGTTTTCTTAGTGCGCAGGTCTCAAGCATTAAGATCTAATTGGTACGAGAACAGGAAACCAAATAAGGAACGCCCAACTTTTGTATCAACAAGTGGCGCCATCCGTGGGACCCTACATTAAGAACTAGATTGACGAAACACAAAAACTCAAGCCAACGGACTCCGCAGTTGGAAAAAACACATGGTGACTCCCAGAGAAGGAAGAACCAAGATTCAATCCCTAGACAGGCCTCTGGAACAACCAGCGCTCCTGGTCACCAAGAAACGGGCCCAACTCTAATTCTCCCAACAATAGAATTGCCCACGGGGACTACTCAGACCACCACGGTGGTTCCAAGCACTGAAGAACTTCAGCGTACCCTCTTCACCACTCCCCATCAAGCGGCACCTATTGTGGACAACACTATGCCTCCAGGCGCACCTAATCGAGATAGGGGACCTAATGGTGAAGCAAATATTCTTGCGCTGGGAGAGGATGCGCCTGAGTTAACGTTAAATAATTTTGTATCTCAAAATTACGAAACTTTAACCAACCTCATGCAAGAGGAAGCGAGGAGAAGGTCAAGTCAGAGCCTACAAGCCCGACTTAACTTTAACTCAGAGTACGAAACATCCCCATTGCGCTACCAGAAGGAGGGGCGCGAAAGACGTACCAATGTCCACGATAGACTTGGTACAGCATCTGATTCACAATACTCAGAGGAATACGAGGACAATGAGAGGCGTACCAATGTCCACGCTAGACTTGGTAGTCGCTGGATGCAAGATAGACTTGGACGGCAACGCTCACCGAGCGAGAGCTCTTCAAAGTCTGGAAGCAGAAGGATTCAGAATAGACTGGGAAGACGAATTTCCCCCAGCGAAAGCCCCTCAAGCTCGGACTCTGAGGAAAAACGGCGCAAGCGCCGCAAAAGGGAAGATTCTTCCTCAAGTGACTCCTCGGACAACGAGGACAAAGAGACAGGACACTGGAAGTCCAGAGGAAGACATCGCGAGGAAGAAGACGAAGATATATCTCTTCCTTGAAGTCGCCAAAAGGTTGATGCATTCACACGGCGCATCAGCGACTATTCAGATCACAAGAAAAGGCGCATGCCCACCAATGTTAAAACATATGATGGAACGGGTGATCCTGATGACCACCTAAAAATTTTCGAATCCGCTGCTACTATCGAAAATTGGCCACAACCTGTGTGCTGCCATATGTTTAACTCCACATCAGTGGGGAATGCGCAAACTTGGTTTAGAAAGCTTCCACGAAGAAGCATAAACGGGTTTGAAGAATTGCGAAAAGCATTCCGCTTGAACTTCACTCAGAGAAAGAAGTGCGCCAAGAACCCTGTTGAACTGGCCAAAGTAAAATAGCGCCAAGGGGAATCAACAAGTGCTTACGTGGAGCGCTTTAAGGATGAATGTATACACGTCAAGGCATGTCCTGAAGTGCTAAAAATCTCGGGGTTCATGAATGGGATTAATAACCCAGAGCTCATTAGGAAATTAAGTGATATGGTTCCCCAAACCTTTGATGAGCTAATGAAGCGCACAAGGTCCTTTATCCAAGGAGAAGCAGCCGCTGCTGATAGCAAAAAAGGCTACTCGAATTATAGGCCACAAGAACAGCCTAAGAGACAATCCAATGACCAGAGTAGCAACCGCAACAAGAGTTATCGCATCCAGGGAAGTGGACGAGATAATGACAAATACACTCCCCTCACAAAGACCCCGAGGGAGATATTTGTGACAGAAGGTGCAAACTTCCCAAAACCTCCACCAATGCGCACCCCAGAGGATCGACGCGTAGGGAATGGATACTGCAAATACCATGGACAAAAGGGCCACACCACTAACGAGTGCGTCCAACTACGACAACTAATCGACAAGTTAGTAAAAGAGGGTAGAATGGATAACCTTGTTAAGAATATCAAAGAAGGAAAGGATAAACCAAAGAATGGAGGTAAGAAAGAGATACCCAAAGATAAGGCTGACATTATTTACATGATGCAGTCGTGGCAGCGAAAGACAAAACAAAAAATTAGGCAAAAATTCTCTCTTGGGAATGAAATCTCCTTCCCCACTCTAGCTGCGGACAACGCAGTGGTAGAGCCGCTGACCATTGAGATATACACGGGGGGGCACGATGTCCGCCACATGTATATTGATGGAGGAGCATCCGCAGACATCATGTATGAACATTGTTTCAAGAGGCTGCGACCTGAGATACAAAGTCAGTTGATTCCAACCACGACGTCGCTGACTGGCTTCACAGGAGAGAAGATATGGCCTATGGGGCAATTACGATTACTTGTAGTCGTTGGTGATAAACAACACTCCATAGCAATCTGGATGAACTTTATGGTAATCAAGTCTCCTTCACCATACAATGGCATTATTGGAAGAGCTGGAATATCATCTATGCGCACTGTACCATCCACATCACATGGGATGCTTAAATTCCCAGTGGATGGAGGCATTGTGACCATCTACAATACTTCTACATCCCCAAAGACTGCAACACGGCGACAAGTGAAACGGGGAATACCCCAGAACAGTGCGCAACTAAGGTACCAAACATCAAAGTTGCAATTCACCCCGACTACCCAGAGCAAGAAGTATCGATTGGACGTTCGCTCTCTGACAAAGGCAGGACAGCTGTGTGCGCACTCTTACAGAAAAACTTAGACATCTTTGCGTGGGAACCTAAACACATGACTGGGGTACCACGATCTATCACAGAGCACAAGCTACAAATCCGACAAGGATATCCTCCAATACGACAAAAAAAGCACGGTCAGGCTCCGGATCGCGCAAAAGCCATCCTAGAAGAAGTACATAAACTTGTAGACGCAGGCATCATGCGGGAAGTCTACTACCATGATTGGCTTTCCAACCCATTGATGGTAAAGAAGAGCGATGGTAGTTGGAGAATGTGCGTGGACTTTACTGACCTTAATAAAGCATGTCCACAGGACTGTTACTTGCTACCAGAGATAGACTGGAAGGTAGAATCTCTGTGTGGATATCCCTTTAAATGTTTCCTAGACGCATACAAAAGGTACCATCAAATTCAGATGGCTGAGGAAGATGAAGAGAAAACAGCGTTCCACACAAGTCAAGGGGTCTATTGCTATACAAAAATGCCCTTTGGTCTAAAGAACGCGGGAGCAACATATCAGCGATTGGTGGACACAACGTTTGAAAAGCAAGTAGGTCGCAACCTGGAAGTTTATGTCGATGACCTTGTCATTAAGAGTCATACTGAGGAAGAATTGGTGCGCGACATCGAGGAGACATTCCGAACACTGGGAAAGATTAATATGAAGTTAAACCCCAAGAAGTGTACTTTTGGCGCGACAGAAGGCATGTTTCTTGGGTATTTAATAGAACCTGATGGCATCAAGCCCTGCCCAGAAAAGACAAAAGCTGTCATCGATCTCCCTTCACCACGCACATTGAAGGAAGTCCAGTCATTAAATGGAAAACTGGCTGGACTAAATCGATTCTTGTCCAAATCAGCAGACAAATCACTCCCTTTTTTTAAGACACTCACGAGGTGCACAAAAAAGAGTGACTTTCATTGGACTGAGGAAGCGGAGGAAGCTTTTCAACAGCTTAAACAACATCTCGCAGCGAGATGTTGTTTAAGCTGTTGAAAAGCTTCCTCCGCTTCGAGATGTTGTTTAAGCTATTGAAAAGCTTCCTCCGCTTCCTCAGTCCAACGAAAGTCACTCTTTTCTGCAACTCATGGAGCAGTCAGCGCGGTGCTATTGACAGATAGGAACTCCATCCAAACACCCATATACTTTGTAAGCAAAGCACTTAAGAAGCAGAGACTAACTATACTGCTATGGAAAAGCTGGTCCTAGCTTTAGTATTTGCAGCTAAAAGACTGCGCAGATACTTTCAGGCGCACCCAATAGCTGTAATTACGGACCAACCCATTAAACAAGTCATCTCTAAACCAGACGCATCAGGTCGATTACAAAAGTGGAGTGTGTTATTAAGTGAGCATAACATCTCGTACAGACCGCGCACTGCAATCAAGGGGCAGATATTAGCCGACTTCATTATTGAGAAGCCAGATACCGATACTCCACCTTCAACAGGCAAGGTAGAATTACAAGAACCATGGATTCTATTCACAGATGGATCCTCGTGCGTGGACGGATCAAGCGCAGACCTCATTCTCACTAACCTAGACGAAGTAGAATTCACTTACGCACTGCGTTTTGAATTGATCAGGGGAGGAATTGATCATGTACTTATCTGCAACTCATGGAGCAGTCAGCGCGGTGCTATTGACAGATAGGAACTCCGTCCAAACACCCATATACTTTGTAAGCAAAGCACTTAAGAAGACAGAGACTAACTATACTGCTATGGAAAAGCTGGTCCTAGCTTTAGTATTTGCAGCTAAAAGACTGCGCAGATACTTTCAGGCGCACCCAATAGCTGTAATTACGGACCAACCCATTAAACAAGTCATCTCTAAACCAGACGCATCAGGTCGATTACAAAAGTGGAGTGTGTTATTAAGTGAGCATAACATCTCGTACAGACCGCGCACTGCAATCAAGGGGCAGATATTAGCCGACTTCATTATTGAGAAGCCAGATACCGATACTCCACCTTCAACAGGCAAGGTAGAATTACAAGAACCATGGATTCTATTCACAGATGGATCCTCGTGCGTGGACGGATCAAGCGCAGACCTCATTCTCACTAACCTAGACGAAGTAGAATTCACTTACGCACTGCGTTTTGAATTCACAGCCACAAACAATGAGGCAGAATATGAAGCCCTACTTGCTGGACTACGCATTGCAACTCAAATGGGTGTACGCAACCTAGAGGCAAACATAGATTCCAGACTAGTAGCCAACCACGTACTAGGCGAATATGAGGCTAAAGAAGATAACATGGTCCAATACCTCGAAAAAACCAAGTCTTTAATTCAGAATTTCGATAGGTTTACCATCAAACAAGTCCCTAGAGGGGAAAACAGGAAAGCAGATGTGCTTAGTAAAATTGCATCCACAAGCTTCGCGCATTTGTCAAAACAAGTATTGATGGAAACGCTAAAGAATAAATCAATCTCGGAGATGGAAATATCCACTGTGATAGAGGAACAGGATCCTACATGGATGACACCTATCATTGAGTTCATAAACAAAGGGATCTTGCCACAAGAGCAGAAGGACGCTCGTAGGGTACGGCGCACTGCGTAGAGATTTGAACTCCGAGATGGCATCCTATATCGACATTCATTCTTACAACCATGGCTCTGGTGCATTGGACCTCTTCAGGAAGATTATGTACTCCACGAGATTCACGCTGGTTCATGCAGTATGCACTCAGGACCACGGTCCGTCGTGGCCCGCGCCCTGCGGTCAGGCTACTATTGGCCCACTATGCACCGCGATGCGCGGGACATGATAAAGAAGTGCAGCGATTGCCATGTTCACAGACCAATCCCGCGCCGACCACAACAAGAGCTGACCCCCATCACCTCACCATGGCCATTTTATAAATGGGGCATCGATATTGCAGGCCCCTTTCCAGTTATAGTGGGGGGGGGGGGGGGGGGCTAAAATTCCTCATAGTGGCCATAGACTATTTCACCAAGTGGATTGAGGCAAAAGCAGTGGCAAGTATCACAGGTAACCAAGTCAAACGCTTCGTTTGGGACAACATTGTATGCCGCTTTGGCCTACCTGGAGAAATTATTTCGGACAACGGAAAACAATTCTGTGACAATCCGTTCAAACACTGGTGCGCGCAATTAAACATTACACAATACTTTGCATCAGTTAAACACCCACAAACC
The DNA here is from genome assembly GCA_030686995.1 of Artemisia argyi. NCBI lineage: Eukaryota > Viridiplantae > Streptophyta > Magnoliopsida > Asterales > Asteraceae > Artemisia > Artemisia argyi. The sequence goes on along the minus strand of CM060709.1, from coordinate 42,199,642 downwards.
AATGGTTTGGTTGAACGTGCGAATCGCTGTCTTGGCGAAGGAATCAAAGCGCGCCTTGACAAACATAAAGGGAGGTGGGTGGATGAGTTGTCGCATGTCTTATGGGCGCACCGCATGACAATAAAAACTAGCACGGGCGACATACCATTCTCTCTTGTCTATGGGACAGAGGCTGTCATACCAGCCGAGATTGGAATGCCAACTATCCGTACGGCGGAAATCAATGTTACAACAAATGATGATGAGCGGCGCATAGACTTGGATCTGTTGGTAGAAAGGCGCGAACGCGCAGCCATACGCGAAGCAAAGGCTAAGTCAAAGATGAAGAAGTATTATGATGCAAAAGTCAGAAACACTTCTTTCAGGCCAAGAGACTTCGTATACCGCGCCAATGATGCAAGCCACGCAGAAGACACGAGCAAGCTTGGACCCAAATGGGAAGGACCCTACGAGGTCACAGAAGCACTAGGCAACGGCGCATACAAGCTGCGTAATATGGAAGGCCATGAGCTAGCACGCACTTTGAATATCTGCAATCTCAAAAGATGATATATTTAGGAAAGGCTACGGCCCGCGCACGGATAACTCTGCACTTTAGTACATGCCTAATAATTGTCCGTGTATTTGAATTTTCTTTTTTTTAGGAAATTGTCGTTTATTCTAAAAAAACTTGCAAGTATTAATAAAACGTTGTGGTTTCAAGCTATTTCCATAACACATTTAACTCTATTGCTTACATTTTCTCTTATGTCTCAATATTGTTACTTTTATATTTTGCCTACATGGCGTGCATGCACTCATTAAGACCTACGATGGCAGAAAGGATGAGTAAACCTACTAACTAACTCGTTGAGTAAGAGGATTGCAAACCCATCAACACTGGATCACGCATCCTTGCTATGCACCTTACTTTCAAGACGTTGAAGTAAGTTTAAATTCGCATCCCACTGATGCGTGGGAATCGTACCTTGCTTTACCTCTCGAGGGATCTCGAGAAGCTTACAACCCCCACCAGGCAGTGTACCTGATCGTTGTAGTATAGTATAGTGACAAGTACCGGGGGATTGATCGTTCAGCTTAGGAATAGTGTCGCTAGGATTAGAAAACCTAATTAATAGTTCTAGAGGTGAGGGATGATTATTTTTGTATTTTTATATTTTTATGAAAGCAATTAAAATCTCGGGTTTTGAAGGAGTGGGCGGAATTAGTTGCTATTCAACTAACCCAAAACTAATATATAATCAAAATAAAATACTGAAAATGAAATTAAACTAAATTATACTAATGTTGTGAGCAGTAATTGGAGAAATTGTGTTTACTTAGACTTCACTACTCCCTAGATATCTTTTACACGTTAATTACTTGTTATACTTGTATGGATGACGGATTGTATTCCTTAATACCATTCGTGGGGTGGCATACATAACTCCCCAACTCTATGAGCTCTTATCTCCTCCTACACCATGACCCAGCACAACTATAGGGATTGTAAACAGTGGCTCATGCATTAAATACAACCAATAAAGACCTAGTACGCCTCGGTTCATGTTTCTTAAGACGTTCAAGCATGTTACCATTTGGAGATCTGCCAGTTTTCTTAAGCCTAACATATAAATCATTCATCCAAGAACAAGAATAAACAAGTAATCAACACATAATCAACATCTAGGTTTCATTATATCTAAGCAAACACAAGAGAGATCTAGCCTAGCATAATTGAATTGAGACAAGAACAAGAGATAAACAACCAACACATAGACATATTGATTGAATTAGAAGAACACTTATCTTAATTACAATGCAAGGTATCAAGGGTTTGGAACCCTTGAAAAACCTGTAAAAGAGGCACCAAATTCGTCTTTAGGGTTTCACCAAAACTTCTCTCTTTTTAATAAAAAAACTAGAAAACTATATATAGGAAAACTGGGCTGACGGCGTCAAGACAAGCATGTGACGCCGTCACCTCGCCACCAAATACTTCCTCGGACGGCCTTGATCTACTTATGACGGCCTATGTGACGCCGTCACCACCTTCGGTATTTTATTCTTGGGACTTTGACGCCGTCATCAACTACGGTGTTTTATTCTTGATGTCTGACGCCGTCAGGGTGTAACTCTTGACGCCGTCACCTAGTGTCTTCAGCATGGAAAATTGATACTTTGCCGTTTTCTTCACTTTTATGCTCCAAAAACGTCTAAAATGGCTTCTTTTCCAGAATTCACTCTCCAAACACCTAAAATCACAAAAGGAACGATTTAGGGCAATATTTGATCAAATAAAGTCGGATTCGGGCTTAAATGACCCCCTAAAAACGGATCATTTTTCGCCTCATCATATACCCTTACACTTGAGATTTGCTTGTCCTCAAGCAAATGAGCTTTTATTCTACTCAAAAGACAAGTTAGGAGTCATTTAACACTAATATAAAAGTAATTACAACAAATAATCGTTCCACTAAAGACCAATAGACAAGCACGGAGATCATACACAAGCACCTCACAAATAGTGTTTAGATACTCACATCTCTCGGGTGTGATAAAGTAATATAACATTATGGAAATGGAAGATATCTCTCACTACCTGTTATAGCAAAATAGATTACCATAGGCTTGGGAAAGGATCAAACCTCCACCACATGGCGTAAGCACCTAGGATAAACTATCAAAGAGGTCTTTTAAAAGGTTGTAACGTTAGGTATAGGGATATGAATTACACGGTTTTGTTGGATAAAGGAAGTTTTATTGGTGGCGAGTTAACAATCTTGGTTAATTACATGTATAATATGGCATTGCTAAGCCAAGACTAGACTCGACTTAAGCTAATAAATGAAAAATAACAAAAACATAAAATAAAAATAGAATGAAACGGGATGGTAGTCCGTATGTTTTTTCTCTTTTTTTTTCTTTTTTCTTTTTCTTTTTTTTTTTCTTTTTCTTTTTTTTTTTTTTTCTTTTTCTTGATTTTTTCGATTTTTTTTTTTTTTTTTTTTTTTTTTTTTTTTTTTTGCATACACTCTTACCCTACCATCCAAAATAATACATCATAGGGAATTGAGCATTCCCCTTACACTTGAGTCTTTACAATCTTTACAATCAACTAATCTAATGACTCGAATTAAGAAAATCAAAACACTTGGAGCACTTTTAAGATTAACGTACATATGGGGGTAATAAATGATGTTCTTCCCCATTACTCCATAAAATAAGTACTTACCCATGAGTCCCAATCGTCCCAAAACAATATGTACAAGGATATGACTCGACTTAGCAACCATGTAATCAATTAGATAGTTAACTTAGGGTTTAACAAATAACAATAATGCACTAAAAATGAGCGCATACACGGAAGGCTAAGGCGATTTGGTTGTACATTTAAGTGGGGTGTAACAAATTCTTCCTTTAAGTAAAATGCTTAAAGTTAGAAACGAAAAGATAGGCTCGGAGGGGTGTACTAGGGGTATCGTGTACTAAAAATGAGTACAACGCTAAGGGTGTGGGAAAAATTAGTTGACTTAACTAGCCAAGTAATATGACTTAAATGGTCAAGTAATTATAATACGGGTTTAACACAAGGGTGATCCTAATGCCTCTTATCATGTAGTAAATCCTACCACACGAATGTAGTCTCACTAGCGGTCTCGGGATGCATCACTAACGCAAGTTCTAGAATCTAAATGCTACCGGTACACTCATAAGCACCAATAGTGATTGCTTTTCCTATCAAATCTAAAGGCGAACCTCACATTTTTGGGTGGAAAATTTTTCTGAATATACGGTTTTGTGCTAGTCATACAACCTCCTATCCATGAGACGCTTGCTATGGCTAAAGTTTCACTCCTAAATGTTGTAAAAAATTTTAAATTTGGCGCTAAAATTACACTAACAAGTATTTCTCATAGTTTTATTACACATCTACCATCAAACGAAACAAACTCAAGCGAAAGTGCATATGTAAGGTATCATCTTTTTACCCTCCCCTTACACTTAAGATGAACATTGTCCCCAATGTTCAAGTAAAGAATGTAAAAGTGAAAAAGTAAAGAGAATGAAATAAAATACTCCCCTGATTCGCTCGGTATGGATTTTAGGTTGACCAGGTTAAATCTTCTTCCAAGAAAACGAACAATCAAAGCTTCCCTTCCAGAATATAAATCATCTTCTTGTCAAACATAACCTGTAAATCCTGACAACAATAGACAAGGCAACCTCGCGTAAAATCGGCGGCATCCTATATAAGTTACTAAGTCCTAGAAAACAAGATAAGATATAATGCTTGTGGAAAGAAGTTTGCAGATTTCCTGGAGATTATAAAACTTAATAATTCACAAAAACCATAAGACTCCGTTAGAAAAACAAAACCGGTAAAATTTCCAGATTTTTGACTCCTGACGCCGTCAAGAGTAATACTCTGACGCCGTCAGAATGGACCTGCAGAAATTCTTATGTTAAGTTTCCGGAAAATTTCTGGAAAAACTTCGTCCTACTTCCTGGAAAATCCTGCAAAACTTCATTATGACTCAATACAAGCATTTGACTCTAACAAATACGAATATACATGTTCATTTAAAATTGTGGAGAATCATGATCGGTTTGTTTCTTGAAAACGTATTTGGGGTTTCCCCTTACACTTATCTTTTGCAAAAATACCTTTAGGTTGGAGTTAAGACTAGGCCAAACAACATAATAAAGTATTTCCACATTTTAGTTGAGAAACATGATCAACCAACAATAAAAATAAAACATGCATACGGAAGCAAATAACAATCAAACAAATAAAATCACACAAAACATGGGTTGCCTCCCAAGAAGCGCTTTTCTTTATATACGAGTCTTGTAGCTAGACTCAAAGTCATGGGTTACTACGTGATCTCATCATTGGTTCCACTCTCTAGGTCGTCTTCTAAACCAGTTTTGTATTCCGGACCTAGTTGCAAGCACTCCTTGTAGAAACCAAGCATCCTATTTCTAACATACTCTACTCCTCTACGTCTATCCTCATCATTCCTATAATAAGCCGCTTGCTTGCGTTCCTTTTCGAAATTAGAGAGAAGGCGGTATTGCTCAATCTTGTAGGGCATTTGATAAGCAACCTCATTATTCTCTTCCTTGAATCTAACTATCCCTAAAGTCGGATCATAACTCATCCTAATGGCCTCAACAAATGGTTTCCCAAATATTATTTGACTTAGGCAAGCATCTATCACCGGACGAGTGTCTTCCACTATCATATTAGTGATTTCACAAAAGGGTGCTCCAAAGACGACTTGTGATAACCTAGGGTCGACATAGTCCTCGATGTTATCCACAATTGTGAATTCCATAGGGAATGCCATATTTCCTACAAACACCTGGATTTCATGATCCTTGCCAACCACTTTCTCTCCTTTGTAAATCATCCCCCATCTGCAGATATTGTTATAGTGAAACAATGACATAAAATTCTTTGGCAAGAATACATTAATGTATATGTTATCGAAGTACTTATGACCGATCATGCAGGGGATTTTGAAAACTTTAGGGTTACTTTCCTTAGTATGATTGTTACCCACACTAATAACATCCTCCATTTTTCTCTCGGGTTCTTCTATAATAGATTTACCCAAAATGGTTGGATCTTTCTCGTGCTCTTCCGATTTCTCTTTCCTTTCATCCGGTTTGTCGGATTCTTGCGCGGTGTATTGCTCGGGTGAGTCGGTAGGTTTTCTTGCCAAATCATGGTCAACCCTTGAGGTCTCATCTTTCGCTGTCTGACGGAATTTGTTAGGTTGTTGTTGGGTTGGGTTGGGTGTTGAAGCAGATATTGTGGTGATGGTGTTTACGAAGTGGATTGGTCCAGGGGGGTTGACAGGTTCTTTTCCGTTAGGAGACAGATGTTTGAATAGCTTGCTAGGACTTTTTATTTTTACAGGGGAAGCTGGTGGACTCATGATGGTAGCAGATTTAACCTCATTAACGGGAATGGGCCTATTATCAATATGCTCTTTGATAGCAGTCAACAGATTACAAATCTTGTTGTTTACATCATCCTGCTGTTGTTTAAATTTGGCCTCGAGCATAGCGAGCTGTAGTTCTTGAGAGAGAATGAATTTCTTTAAAGTATCTTGACAGCTTTGCCTAGGAGTGCCTTGTGATGGAAAATGCTCGGACCAAGTGAGTGGTGAGGAGTCATTGAAGGATACGCTTCGCGTTTGGTACCCTCTAAAATCAGGTTTATCCTTCCATGCCTCATAGGCTTTGGCAGAAGTTCGAGGACCCTGACCTATGTGTGATGATGTGAATTCGTTATAAGCACGTTTTGGAAGCTCCATGCAGTTATGGGTCTCATGAGGGCCATTGCATAGTTTGCATGTAGAAGCGATTCTGCTTACTTAGCTTGAAGGTTTATGGGCTTAGTAGGATTTCATGAGAGACTTGACTCGACCTTCAAGTTCCATGATCCTACGGTCGGGAGTGCTAGAATTGTTCGAAGGCAAAGATATTGCCTTGACCGTTTTGTTCAAGTCACGGGGATCATTCCAACTTTCGTTGTCATAGAGAGCAAGATCTTCTATGAGTTCCCATGATTGTTCCGCACTAAGATCACGTAGCTTACCACCGGCCGATTGGTCAATGGTTCGCCTCGTGGAGATGTCGATATGGTCATAGAAGATTTGGACTTGGAGCCAAAGATCTATGCCATGATGAGGGACTTTTTGGAGTAAGTCCTTGAAACGAGTCCATGCTTCATAAAGAGATTCATTTTGACGTTGTTGAAACATCAAGATGTCATTCCTAAGCTTAGTAGTTCTCCCCGGTGGGAAAAATTGAGCAAGGAAACGAGTGGTGAGATCATCCCATGTGGTGATGGATCCCGCGAGTAAACGCTCAAGCCATTGACTAGCTTGATCCCGTAGAGAGAATTGGAATAGGCATAAACGGGTAGTCTCTCTAGTTTCAACACCTAGGTCTATGGAATCTACGATTTTGAGGAAGTCCTTAAGGTGTTGGTTTGGATCTTCGGAACGAAGTCCATGGAATGCACATCATCTTTGCACCAACCGGATGGTGTCGAATCGCAAGGGGGTCACATTGGCTCCGGTGAGGTCAATGGTGTTTCGGTAGCCTTGATGGCTAGGTCGGGAGTACTCTCCTAAGGTTCGGCGCCTAAGGGGTTCTGGTGGTGGGTTTTGTTATGGTGGGATGACGGGTTCAAAGATGTTACCACCTTCCATGATGTCGGATGGTAAAGAGTTACGAACAAAGGCACGAAGAAATAAGATAGACTAAAGAGGACCTAAAAATAAAAATAAAAAACATACTAGAAAGGAATCTAGAAAGTAGACCTAATAAAAAGAAATCCTAACCTAGACAATAACTATTCCCCGGGCTGCAGCGCCAAAAACTTGATGCGTGGGAATCGCACCTTGCTTTACCTCTCGAGGGATCTCGAGAAGCTTACAACCCCCACCAGGCAGTGTACCTGATCGTTGTAGTATAGTATAGTGACAAGTACCGGGGGATTGATCGTTCAGCTTAGGAATAGTGTCGCTAGGATTAGAAAACCTAATTAATAGTTCTAGAGGTGAGGGATGATTATTTTTGTATTTTTATATTTTTATGAAAGCAATTAAAATCTCGGGTTTTGAAGGAGTGGGCGGAATTAGTTGCTATTCAACTAACCCAAAACTAATATATAATCAAAATAAAATACTGAAAATGAAATTAAACTAAATTATACTAATGTTGTGAGCAGTAATTGGAGAAATTGTGTTTACTTAGACTTCACTACTCCCTAGATATCTTTTACACGTTAATTACTTGTTATACTTGTATGGATGACGGATTGTATTCCTTAATACCATTCGTGGGGTGACATACATAACTCCCCAACTCTATGAGCTCTTATCTCCTCCTACACCATGACCCAGCACAACTATAGGGATTGTAAACAGTGGCTCATGCATTAAATACAACCAATAAAGACCTAGTACGCCTCGGTTCATGTTTCTTAAGACGTTCAAGCATGTTACCATTTGGAGATCTGCCAGTTTTCTTAAGCCTAACATATAAATCATTCATCCAAGAACAAGAATAAACAAGTAATCAACACATAATCAACATCTAGGTTTCATTAGATCTAAGCAAATACAAGAGAGATCTAGCCTAGCATAATTGAATTGAGACAAGAACAAGAGATAAACAACCAACACATAGACATATTGATTGAATTAGAAGAACACTTATCTCAATTACAATGCAAGGTATCAAGGGTTTGGAACCCTTGAAAAACCTGTAAAAGAGGCACCAAATTCGTCTTTAGGGTTTCACCAAAACTTCTCTCTTTTTAATGAAAAAACTAGAAAACTATATATAGGAAAACTGGGCTGACGGCGCCAAGACAAGCATGTGACGCCGTCACCTCGCCGCCAAATACTTCCTCGGACGGCCTTGATCTACTTATGACGGCCTATGTGACGCCGTCACCACCTTCGGTATTTTATTCTTGGGACTTTGACGCCGTCAGGATGGACTTTGACGCCGTCATCAACTACGGTGTTTTATTCTTGATGTCTGACGCCGTCAGGGTGTAACTCTTGACGCCGTCACCTAGTGTCTTCAGCATGGAAAATTGATACTTTGCCGTTTTCTTCACTTTTATGCTCCAAAAACGTCTAAAATGGCTTCTTTTCCAGAATTCACTCTCCAAACACCTAAAATCACAAAAGGAACGATTTAGGGCAATATTTGATCAAATAAAGTCGGATTCGGGCTTAAATGACCCCCTAAAAACGGATCATTTTTCGCCTCATCACCCCACGAAGAATACGCAACATCACGTACACTATACATGCTTAGCAATTTACGAGCCAAGACTCGTGGTCAATTGATATAATATTTGCAGCACGCTGCAAGTCCACTCATACACTTATGAATCTTTCCTTCACATATATTTATTAAGTTATGGACTGAATACATGTTTTCCTACGTACGTTTTAGTTTTGACTCTTAGCAAGTCTTTCACGAAAAGACATATATTCTAAGTACAAAATGATATAAACAAGACGTACAAAAAAGTTACATATTATTATTCATAAGAACCACGAGTTTATACAAATTACATATAGAAAAGATATCTACATACTATGAGCACGTCTATGGCCCGAGCTACTAGCCATAGACGCTAACTCCCCAGCCTCACTCAGCCTTCTCAGCAGGCTGCTATCCTCCTGAGATACTGTCGGTATGTTGACAGGGATCCCATCGGACCTGGGGAGATGGGCTGCGCCAACACCGCAGAGAATAGCCTTCCCTTCCACACCCTTCTTGCGAACAACCCTGGTCAAATGGGCCTCTAAGCATTTCTTCAAAGAAACCTCCTTCTCAAGGGCGAAGGGATTGAGCATGTGGCGGGGGCGAGCAAAGACAGGCACCTTTAGCTGTGACTCATCTGGCTTCAAAAAGAAGTCAAGCCGAGCCTCCGCATCTTCAGCTATGTGTTTGGCCAGAATCAGGCCCTACATGATCACACTGATAGGATAATCTCGATCACGCTCTAATCGGGCGATATGAGGAAAGTCAAAGACCTTCATCTTCTCCATGGCCTGCACAAGCTCATCAAATGCATCCGCCTTATACCTAGGTACTTCTGTGAGTGGCACCGTCAACATCTGCTCTCATGAAGCTCCTCCGGAGCCTGAGCCTTGCCACGCGCTATGGCACACTCTACAACCTTCCCAAAGGCTTCCACAACCTCTTGGGACTCCAGCGTACCCATAGCAGCCAAGCAGAGACCATGGCTGATTAACCACCTATGCACAATAAATACGAGTGTTAAGAGCATTAAGGCACATAGTGTTGAAAAAAGAATTCAAAAAGAGGATACATACCTGCGCTCAGCAATAGTAGACATAAGATGAGGGTACAACTCATCATCATACTCAATACTCAACTTGCGCAGCTTGCTTTCCTGCACCTTCAGAGCCTTCTCCACACACTCGCGGAATTCATCAAGATAGGCGAAGTGCCTGCCCCTGTTCTCTTGCAGGTACTTTAGGCCCTAAGCGCAGTTAGCCCTATGCTGTTCAGCATCCGCGCGCTCGCGCTTCACCTCAACCATTAAAGACATCTTTTCATCCGTGAGCCTCTTACCATATGCAGTTGTGGACTCTACATCCGCTCGCACATCAGCCAACTGCGCCCTAAGCAGAGCAATCTCCTCATCCTTTTGTGCGAGGCTGTTGCTTTCACCAACATACCGAGCCTTGAGCTGAGTCACCAACTCAGCCTGATGCTCAGCAGCCGCACCCAACTCTTCCATCAGTTGATGCGCAGACATCTCCTCATCCACCTTCAACGGCTCCTCCACATACTCATGAGCCGCTTGGGGTGGCACCGACCCCTCAACAAACGCTGCATCACCCCCTGCAGATTTGTCACTACACGCAAACAGAAAGAAGTCAAGGAATGGCACAGCGAAAATAAAAAATAAAAATATAAATAATCTAACAATTGTTAATTACGTAGGAGGTGAAGTCTCAGCATTCTCATGCGCAGCAAAAGATAATGACGTCTTCTCATCTGTGGAACGCATCAACAATGATCGTATGACGTCTGTGCTTGGAGGTACCCTCACCATCATCATCAATAGCCTTACGCTTCGCACCTTGGCGCTCCTCTTCAGAGTCAGTATCTACCCTGAGGATCCCAACACTGTCAGACGACTCAGTACGCCCGAGCTCAGGAGCCACCACTCCCTGTGCAGGAACAGTCTATACCGGTGTCGCATTCACAATAGGCTGTGTTGCGTCAGAGGGCTCTTATTGTGCAGGCTCCAGAAGACGTCTAGCGGTAGCCTCCAAGATGGGCAATTCACCCTCCCTCAGGGGGCGCACACCCACAGTGACATGCGTGGGCTTCGTCAACCTCACCATGGAAAAAAGATCCATCTCTGCGCAACACATGAATGGACAAGAAAGGAACAAGTTAGTTGATAAAATCAAAATATACAAGAGCGCTTACATTATTAACACGAAGATAAGAAAGGACAAGCACCCACCCCGGCCGCTTCCATCCAGAAATGTTGGCACTTCATCACTTCCCCCGAAGTAGTTGCGACTCATTCCCATATGCACCAGAAACTCCTCGGGATAAGAGTTGATTGGGATGCGGTTACCATTAATGGTCTTCGCATCCTCCACGTTGTACGTACCAGGATCTGGGCGCTCATCCTTTGGAAGCGTCCCTTGAGTATAAAACTCAGAGAGCGTGGTGAATACCATATTATCTATCAAGAAAAACATCTCCCTCCAACCCCTAAGGGAGTCCACTTTTTCAGTGTAACACTAATAGCGCCCTGGGCGCTTCGAAAAAGTAATCCACCCGTTCGACCACATTGTGTGGTAAAACGGGCGGAAGAGGTTGAGAATAGGATTTATCGCAAGTAAGCGACAATTTACCTCAAAATTCGTTATTTTCGCCGCACCTATACAGTGCAGCTGCGAGATATGCAGACGATAGAAATTGAGCACGTCGCTTAAGAATAGGGATATAGGCACGCGCTGGTTAGCAAACTTAAAAAAGCACGTGTATACCCCTATTTTTCCCACAAGGAAGTGTGCGATACATGCGTCTGCATCCGGTAATTCCGGATGCACCGCGAGAGGGATGAAATAGTCGGAGGTGAACTGGCGAAGTTCATCCACGTCCATCTCAGAACGGAACTCCTCTAATTGACGAACCATTTTTCCTACAATGCGCACACGCAATTACCTTCGAAAATACTAAGCTTTTTCTTGCAACAAGGATTTGTAATATGGAGGTATTGGTATTTTTCACTATGGTAACACAGTGAAAATGGGTTCCCTTTATATAGGGTTTCCCTTGCCTTGGATGAACGACACGTGGATCCCACTATCTCCATCGTGTGGTTGGCATACCAACAGGTACATGCACTTTTTCACGTATCTCAAGGGATACATGGGATATTTTGAGACTAGATACATCCTATCCCCCTTTCTTGGCGGGAAATACTCGTATCTTCCTCGCCACGCTTGCCGCTAATATTATTAGTCTAGCATCCGCGGTACATACCTACGCATACTAGACTGGGGGGACATGATGACGTATAGTCCATACTCGGGTCATGAACCCGATTAATGAACATTACTAAGATCCTAACCCACCACGAGTGGGCTATCATAACAATGATTAGGCTACCATACTAACGGCTTGGGCTCACGAAAGCCCAAACCCAAAGTTATTTATGGTTTTAGTATAGATACCTCTTACTTAAGGAATATATATCCAAAACGGATATATACCGAAGAGTGAGGCGCACGTATCCAATAAGGATTTCGTACCTATATAAAGCATATCATAACTCTCGTTAAAGGTACGACTTACAACCCTAACTCTTCAACATAACCCTAAAAACCGATTACTTACTCTCACGCCGGAGGATAATCGTGGGAGACAATCCCACGATAAGCCTAACGGTGTTTGTTTGTTTTCTTAGTGCGCAGGTCTCAAGCATTAAGATCTAATTGGTACGAGAACAGGAACTCAAATAAGGAACGCCCAATTTTTGTATCAACAAAGACACTTGCTATTATTGGCTTATTTTTAAGTGCTTCAAACCGTTTATTAAGCCAATAACTAATCAAGCAACTTAAGATAAACAATCTTGTGCGTCTTGTGAGTATTCTAATTTTTTATAATAAGAAAACTAGTATTAGTTTTCTAGTGTTAAAGTATTGTCGATGATTTTTCTAGAAGCAATCATTTTACCTTTGGTTAAGGTGTAACTTTGTGCATCCTTTCTTCATTTTGTCGCGCTTTGACGAAATTGGGTATTGTTGTTTAAAATTAGTATTAAGGTATGTGCCAAGATAGGAAGGATGAGAAAAACATTGACAATTCTCTCACGGAGACTCACTTTTGGAAACGATTTTAAAATGTGGAGAAGCTAAATTAAGATAAGCCACATTTATTCCAAGGGGCCTGGAAAGTGTCATTGAATTGCCTATTTAAGGCATGGCTAAGCTCCACTTGTTACTCACACCAAATTTACTCAATAGTGTGTGTTCCCGTGCTATGGAACAGTAATAACACCTACCAAATATTTATTGGGCTTTACTAAAAGAGGAAAGCTTCCTTTCAAAAAAAAAAGAGGAAAGCTACGCATTAGGGTTTCTTTCTAGGTCAAGCAACAACATATAAGCATGTGTCTTTTTCTAAATTTCTGCACATAAGCATCATCCTAGAAGATAAAAAGGTAAAGGGTGATGACAGAAGAGAGTGAGCACCCATGGTCTTTCTTGCACATAGTTTGATATGCTTGAAGCGATGTGTGCTCACCCTCTATCTGTCATCCCCTCAATTCTATTTATGTTTATATGTATTTTTGTTTTTAATTGTGGTGTTCGGCTTTTGGCGTGTCTCTCACAAAAATAGAATTCAGCCAAATAAGCTGTAGAATTCTCCCAAAAGGGTTGGGGAATTGGTGTGTCTCTCACAAAAATGATAGGTTATGTCTGTATTCTTGTTCTCATGATGTTGCAAGTTTAGGATGAGAGTATAAGTGAGGGATTGGTGACAGAAGAGAGTGAGCACACATGGGCTTTTCTTGCATGATATAGCTACTCAAGGACTCGTATGCTTGAAGCCATGTGTGCTCACCCTCTATCTGTCATAAACCACTCTTATGCCTCTTGTTCTAGTACGAGCTTCAATCGTATGTATGTAGAGTAAATCAAAGATGGACAGATCGAAGAGCATAATTGATCTTCTTGCAATATACATGCTAGAAATTATGTGTCTTAGAACACATTTGTCTTTTGAAACTATAGTCATTAATTGCTTAAGTATTTTTCTCTTTTTTAGGAAAAAAGAAAATAAAAGAAAAGAAAAGAAAATGTTTAAGAAACATGTTTTACCAAGGTCAAAATAGTTGATTTCTAGTTGTCTGACGGCAATACCTGATTAGAAAGAAAAAAGATATCAAAACTCTAATTAGATTTGAAATGCACATAATGTGTTGATCTCATCTAAATAAAGAAAACTACTTTAGTGTAAAATCCGACTTCATTATTTCTGTTCAAAACTTCATCTAATGATTTTGTAACGTCGGAATTATCGATTTTCTCTCTCAGGTAACCATAATTCAATTCTTTTAGCTAGGTTTCTTAAATATTGCTTTTGTGTTCCTATGACAGCTAACTTTACAGGTTTTACCAACTTGTTACTTTTAAGTTGTTCAACTTCAGAGTTTTTAAGTATTATTATGTTGAGGAATCTCGAAGGTGTAATATAACCTAGTTACTATTTAGCAATGTTAAGTTCTTTTTCCATCCAAAGGATAAAAGTAGTGTATGCCCTGGTATCACACTTTTGAAACAATAGATCGATAATTATCAAATATGGATTATTCATAAATCAGCTGATTAAAGCATGGTCGAAGTTATTCATTTTTTTTCCTAAAAGAAAGCATGTATCAAGAAAGGAACTTGCAATAGGCCAGGTAGTAGATAATAACACTATAGAATCAGACATCTAAAAATCTACCACAGAAACATAAACCAAGAGCACCACTGGAGCAAAACGACACCAAAGATCTATGACACTACAGAACTAGATCAGGTTACTTCATGGTGATGTGCTTGAGATTTAAGCTAGACATTAAGTTCTTACCACTTTGTAGCTTTAATTTGAAACAGATTGGAATGGATCAAAGTTTTTACCCTTTTTTTTTTTTTTTTTTTTTTTTTGCCCTTCCCAGGACCAGTATTGTACGCTTCAGACATGTTCAAATCCTTCTTTTTGAACGGCGATTAGATTAAAAACTCAAGACACTAGTGAAAAGAAGAAATTACAATGTGATTGTACAAGCAATTTTAGGATCTGAGATCCATTCCAACCAACTAGGATGTAATATATGATTCCTATTCAAATCCTGATGAATTCATTGATCAAAATTCAATCGTATGACTATTTTGAAATTGAGATCTTAATAGGTCGAAAACTTGTCTATTCTTTAAGTGTTCTATTGCTAAAGACTTATGCAGCATAGTTGGAGCCTGGATTTTTGTCTTTAGAAGTCCCTAGAGTTTTGACCTATCGAGGAAGGTAAATGGGGCCAAGTTCTCGTAGCATTATCAATGAGGTGACATAGTTGTAATTGCCTCTTGTAAAACCTCTATGTAGTTGTTTGTTTGGTTTCTAGCTTCTTGCTAGTGCCTTTAATAAAATCTCCGCCGTTAAAAAAAAATTAAAAAATTGTAGTGTACAAAAAAGCTGAAGGTCTTAGAAGACAGTTGCTTGAATCCATTTCATTTGGTTAATCAAGTTTAATTTTATAAATATTATTCGATCCCTTCATGATAGAGACCAACTGTATAAGTTAATCCAATTGTCCTCCCAAAGCCTTAGCATTATTTTGAATTTCAAAAAAAAAAAAAAAAAAAAAAAAAAAAAAAAATCATTTAATGGCTAGCAAGAAAAACACGAGAAACAAGTATGCATTAGCACACACAACCAAATTCAAAACACTTCAACAAATTTCGTAGTAAAAAACAACGCGACCTAGAAACTTACCGACACCATAATGCTTTAGTGTTATTCTTCTCCTAAACTTCAAAAGACTAATCCTATACGCAAAGGAGTAGCCGTCTTGCAACACTACACTAGCTAGATTAACGGATGTCCTTTATTAATAGTGCATCTCTTCAAACGCATACATGTTCAATGCTTAAAAAAATATATCTACTTAGCATTAATGATTATTTTGGAATTCAAGTTCTTAAGAAAATTCAAGTTCTTAAGAACTCATCCTCGCAATCAAAATTTTTTCCATCCATATATATGGTGAAGCCGAGAACAACCAAAACGCATGCTAATTTATTAATTTTCAACCATAATTTAAACAATGAAATGTTACCTAAGATGTTGCTAACATGATTAAATGATACGTGTGTAACATTTTAGTATAGAATACAAAAACCATTGTAAAGCTCATAAATTTTTTAATGGCAATCCAGTGAAAACTCTCTAAGCTAGCAAAGATGCTAGAAAAGAGAGATTACACACGGTCACACAAACAAACTTGAAACCAATGATCCGATCAGTCTAAAATATGTTTACTTTAAATCAATGAATAATCCATTATGAGATAAAAATTTAATTTCTTCCTCTAAAATAACCTTGCAAGGTGGATGACATTATTGAGAATGAGATGCTTGTTTTGACGTTTAGCGTCGAAGACCATACTGTTTCAAAAATTCCAAAGTGACCAAAAGGTTGATTGCTGACCGCGCTAGAAGGTGAACTAGGTCCACAAGAGTGTGGGCATCCGAGAGGTTGGAGATAGGAACATTGGTGATGTCAAATTGTCAACCAAATATTAAGGACTTTGCTCCAAGTGTCTTTTGCAATGCTACACTTGATGAAGATGTGCTCTTCTGTCTCAATATTGTTCTCGCAAATCGGACAACTTCGTTGAGTCAAGAACAATTCCTCGAATATCTAGGTTCTCTCGCACGCATTGGCTATCTTAGGGAAGCTATAGCTAGCCAAGACATGCAAGACATTGGCCTTAATATGGAAGGGGATTGTTCCAACCATTAAGCAACTAAACGATTATTGCAATTCTGTGATGCATAATCCTTCACATTTAAAATGTGCCCAATAACTCAAAAGCTATAATACATCCATAATTAAACCTGTATAGATAAATTAAGGTGATTTTGGGCAACATGTCCCATAATGCCAAACTCTATGGAATACCCCTTTCTCCAACCTCTTGAACAAGTTTCTTCTGTCCGGTTCCCCTCCCTTTGGTGACCTCGATCTTTTGCTTTGCGGGTCGGGGCTTTTAGTTTCGCTCCGTGCACGTTTAGCTTCGATTTTCTTTCTGAGATTTTTCTTCCGGGCGGGTGTTTTGGATTCGGACTGATGCGATTCTTCTTCGAAGGCGAGGTTAGCTCTGACTACTTTGAGCTTCTGTTGCTTTTTCTCTTGTATAAACTTCTCAACAACGATGGGTAATATCTTGTCGTAATTTTTATCACAGAATTCGCGGAGATTTGTGCTAGGTGTAGGCCCATCGTCATCTTCCAATACACCTTCTGTACCTCTTGCCCCCGTATTCCGCTCGGCGGAAGTAGGTGCGAGGGTAACAGGTTTTGTGTTACGGCTCATGGCGAGTATATTTTCGAATGCAGTTGTGTACTGTGTCCCATGGATGGTGCCAACTTGTTAGTGCAAAAAGAGTGAATGGGCTAGAATTGGGCTTAGTTTGGTGCGTGTCGTCCCTGATGGATCGTCCGCTGTGTGGTTTATGCACTAATCCAAGTAATGAGTTGTATTCCCTGCATAAACAAAGGTAAACCGTTAGTGTTATCGTAGGGACGGACCCCACTATTAAGCTCTGGCGTGAGAGTACGTACTCATGTTATCAGAGAAATATTTGTGTATTGGGATGATTGAGAAAATTGTACCTCGCGTATGTGTACTGAGGCTACCTTTGATAGGTGGTCGAAATACTAGGGTTCTTAGTATTTCGCGTATTGCTGTAGTGGCTGATGTGGGACCCTTTGGTCTTTAATAATATATTTTTATTCCAAGTCCTTCCTTTAACTATCATTGTTGTCTTTAACGGTCCTTTAAGTAATATTATTATTTTTTTCTCTTGATCAATCCTGCAACCAGATTAGTACCAATTCTAATCTATATACTCCCTCCGTCCCAAATTTAAGTCCAGTTTGACTTTTTGATATGAACTTTGACCTTAAATATTTCTGTTTGTATTATATAACACTTGATGAAAATTATACCAAATGAAAATATTTTTAAAAGACAATCCATTTATATATTTTGCATCAAGTATTATACAATACAAACAAAAATATTTAAGGTCAAAGTTCCTTCCAAAAAGTCAAACTGGACTTAAATTTTGAGACGGGGGTAGTAATATAGTAGATATGTAATATATAATCCAGGGAATAAATATGTATAATTAGAGCGTTATTAGGTGCCATTAGGTGTGACAGAACATAATGGAAAAATGGTCTCATCAATGGTGACATTAATGAAAATGATGTTTTTGTTGGTGGAAAGGTTAAGGCAACAAAATTCGCGCTGGTTTTATGGGTAGTTAATAAAAATACATGGAGTGTAGCGTGGGTCAAGTTTAAGATTGGTGTAAATGTTGGCATAACACAGACAACCAAAGACACGTAAAGACGTGTAGTGGGGTTTTGTGTTATATAGGTGAAAGTGAGGTGTGTCGTTATTTATGGAAGTAGATGGTAAAATATTTAAGAGGTAAGTGTCCATGTGAAAGGTTTCGACCCGGAAATGAGGTGGAAGATGGGCCTGGGAAAGTAAGGTACGGATAAGGCTGTTTATTGTTTGAACTATACATTCGGATTTGCCATTCTGGTGAGATGTACGGGGAAGCGAGATACGTGCATGAATGTTGTGTTGGTAAATAATTGATGAAAAATGGTGTTATAAAACTCACCACCATGGTCACACTGAAAAGCTTTAATTTCTAAATTAAACTGAGTTCGACATTTAAAAAAGTTAGTAAAAGTATCAGACTTATTATGAAATGGATATACCCACAAATAATAAGAAAAATGATCTCAAAATACAACATAAACAAAACCCTAAACCTAATGTACCCAAACCCACTATTAGGTTTGTGTCAACTAACCTATCTAACAAAAATAACTTACTTATGAATAGATAGAATATTAAGAGGAGTTTAAGTAATTGTAGGTGACTCAACATGTATGTGTATAGGTAGATGTATGAGGGTTTTTCTTAGATGTTTTTGGGAAGGACAACGTTTGATTAAGATTATGTTGTTTCAATTCTAAGTCCAATGGTCACTTATTTGATTTGAACATAACATAAATTAAGTCTTACAAGTAGTCGTTGAGTAAATAGTTAGCAGAAACATCTTCATAGTTCTTTGAAGACAAAAAGTAATTCACTTGAGCTATGTAGCGGTTCAACAACTAATGTCTAAAAAACCAATAGAAGATGTTCAGGTCAACGAGGTTTAATAAAACCTCACAAAGCAATGTTGTTCGCTTTGAATCAAAGATACTTCGAGAAAAAAATCTAATTATTCAAAATTAAGAGACCGAAAACCCTAAAAGCAAAAGTGGATAACGCATGCTTTCATGAGTTTGGCAATTTTCCAAGAGTTGGTAAAAAGGTACAATACTTGTCAACATTGTTTCCTAAATAAGAGTTTATCCCTACCTAAAGTAAAAAATTTAATGCATTATTTACCTAACAATTGAATGCTCGACACATATGTAGAATACCTTTTAGAAGCCCTAATTCTCTTCATAATCTGTAATGGAGTAAATGATATCTCCTGCAATTAATGTGATACACATTCAAAAACATTTACCCTCGTTTGAACTTAAGTAACTGTAACACCCCCAAAATATCGCAGTGGAAGATAGTATCATTGTGGTATTACTTCATAGTTCACAGTACAAGTTACAGAGAACGACTCTAAATGAGACGTTTTGAAAATAAATTTTCATTCGGTTAATATAAAATATCAGAGTTTATTACAAAAGACGTCCTAGAAGTTTATACAATACAAAAAAATACAACATAAACGTTTTTAAGTTTATCGAATGATAAAGATGCATTGTCTTCTAAATTTCTGTGCGCCTTCAATGCATGCATATACCTTAAGGGCCTGATATAAAACATGCTAAAAAGTCAACACAATAGTTGAGTGTGTTCATAGGTTTATAAAACATTTATTATTGCATTAAGCTCATGAAACCAATGCGTTAACACAATATCAATAAAATGGATATAATAATTTGCCCTAATAGGTATGTTGCCATATACCTCCGAACTCAAATATAGCGCGTCTGGTTACAACTGACTAACCA
This sequence comes from Artemisia argyi, assembly GCA_030686995.1. Classification (NCBI taxonomy): domain Eukaryota; kingdom Viridiplantae; phylum Streptophyta; class Magnoliopsida; order Asterales; family Asteraceae; genus Artemisia; species Artemisia argyi. Next base: position 42,179,738 of record CM060709.1, on the reverse strand, counting down.
AACAGGATTCGTCAATCCCATAGTCCTATTCATAATATTAACGCTTACACTTAAGTAATTAATATTTCATGATAAACAGGGACTTTAAGGCAATATGGGTACTTAGGCAATAATACATTCAGATAAGCCTTTTGCATTCATCATGACATTTTGAATACCATACTTAGCCCACGTATTACGTACATAAAAATGGGTATTACGTATAACATGTAGTTTTTAAGACACGAAACATAAAACCGGGGTAACAATAAAATAATTACTTATAAAATGTTAGAATTTATCAACATACCCTATTTTAATAATTAGATGGGTGATAAGTTTAACAAAGTTCTTAGATGTTGTTAAAACCTAAAAACGTATGTTAAATATGCCTAAGACGTAAAAGGTATATGGTTTATGTAAAAATAGTAAAATAATAATAGTTCATATAAAATATGACTATAAAAACTTAAATGCTTAACACGTACACCGGTCATAATCTAGTGTTGGTTACGAGTTAAGTGTATGCGATTGAACTTTCTTGATTATACGTGAAAGTAAGTTTACTTTAAATTAAAGATAAATAAAAGTATATAGTTAATTGAATAACCTGAAATGTACGAGTGACTACAATAACTGAAGAAGCGTTGTTCAAGTTCACTCTCAAACAATAATCTTAGTTTATTTTGAGTGAAATAAAGAACAACTAAATTGTCATTCAACTGAAATTGTTATTTCATAAATAATCTTTGTAAAACATTTTTGATTCATTTAAATAAGAATTTAAACGCTAAATTGACTAAGTATGATGGAATGCATTTTTCAGCCAGTTGCATACGCCGTTGGCCATTCCCTAGGTATACAGAGGATGTCATCTCATCAAGATTTATATCTAAGCTGAAGATGCATATGCTGTATACCACTCTTATTTAATACAATGTATGAGCTCTTGTTATAAATTCATTTTCCAAGTGTTGAAGACCATACATTCTATGTCCAATCCAACAATACACTGTATGGAGTGATTCAAGAAGATTCGTTTATGGTATTATAGAGGCATGCGACGTATGACCATCCAGGTGCATACGCCGTATCAATGGACCGGCCTAAGCCCTTTTTAGCCTATAAATACTCACCCACTCCACACATTTGAGAGAGCTCTGGAGTCCTAAGTTTAGAAGAAACCCTGATTCGTTAGGAGTCTAGAGAAGAAAGGAAGACACCAAGAGTGAAGGTTTTATACTCATAAACATTTGATTATGGTTTTCATTATGATTTCAATTATCTTGTCTACTCTGAATAAACTTTGCTTATCATATGTTATGGAAGGCTAATCCTTTTGTGCTTGCTTGTATATGAATCTTTTTTATATAATGTACAAGTTCTTTAGTTTATTCTATGTGTATTTTGGATGATTTATGTACTGTTATAGACTTATGTTGTTGCGTAGACTATGGCTACCTATTGATTATAGTTGTTTAGTAACCGATAACCAAGTGAAAACACCTATATGAATCATTAACTTACCTTGTCAAGTAGGCTTATTGGTGGACACAATACACTGATAACCAAGGCGTTCACCAGGTTAAAAATTGTAGACAATAGGGTTAAGGATTTAGTAGCGACATTAGCGACTGACCAATAAAAAAGGCTTTTTACCCTTTTTCAACAAAACTAAGTGGTTTGGCACCCACACAAAAAGGTAGGTTACCTAGATTAGCTGATGACACTTAATGCTTGTAATATTAGTTAGGATAGCAGGACCGACAGGCATGCCCGACTTTTAGGAAAAAGTTAGAAGGAAAATCGATAACCAAGTGACTTCCTATATCTTTATATCACAAAGCACAATAGATGAACATTGCACCTAGAACTATAACGTTAATGAAATTAGGGGATTAGCAAGAGAATCATGCCTTTATCCCTTGATATTTTTCTCACCAGAGCTAGCGTATTGTTTTATTTTATTTTATTTTCAGTTTATAGTTAATTAAAATTAAAAACTTTACTAGCGGATCTAAAACCTACGTGACAACCTTAAAAACTACTAGACATTTAAGATCTCGTCGCTTCCTACGAAAGACCCGGTCTTGCCGAATGGGGCACTGCCCGTAAGTGTTGGTGATTGTCGAAAAAATTCGGTACACTATAAATTTAAAGATTAGAAATAACACATCAAGAGGATATGGATATACATGAGACGTTAAATGGATGAGTCACGATGATATTGATATACAAGATATGTTAAACGGATGATTCGAGATGATATTGATATACAAGATGTGTTAAGTGGATGATAACACAGATGAGATGATATGGATATACATGAGATGTTAGACGCATAATTTGAGATGACATGGATATACATGAGATATTAAATGGATGAGTTAAGATGACATCTATATACAGTATATGTTAAACGGATGATCGAGATGTTATGGATATACATGAGATGTTAAACGAATGAGTTGAGATATTATTAATATACAAGATATGTAAAGACTTGACAAAACATAATAAACGACAAAAAAAATTACAGACTTTAACCAAAACTTTATTGACTTTGACTAGAACCTATAGCGACGACATGTCGTTGCTATAGGTCGTCGCTAAAAGCTTTTGTTTTTTACTATAAAAGCAACCTCAAAAACTTTTATCCTTACATCAACCTCACAAACTCTTATTTTCACATCAATCTCACAACCTCTTATTCTCACTTCAACCTCACAAACTCAAATGAAGCAAAATGAGCCTTTTATGTGACCATGTGAAAGAGGAAATATAGTGCTAATACAATCACATTAGAAGTATAGCTATTGTAGACTTTAGCACAACAACGATTTGCTTCAGGACCTTCAACACAATATCCAAGTTATTCTCCGGGACCTTGTAGATGTGAACCAACAGATTGCTCAAACTGCAACGTTAAAGATCTAAAAATAAACATGCTGGAGATAAGAATAAAGATGCTTAAGGCAAGACTAGAATTGGAAATGCATCTCGAGGACCATGAATATCACTTAGGTGCAATACTTCATGAGTTTTTAGATGACATAGAAAATCTTCGTATGTAGTAGTAATCCATATGTTTAATTTAATGTGTTCATCCGTATGTTTATTTTAACGTGTTAATGTTTCCCCATTCTGGCTGGATTGAGTTTCTTGTTATTTACTACGTTAATGTTTAGGCGCTTATGAATTTGGAATGTAATTCGTATGCTTTAGTTATTTGAATGGCTATATTGTTTACATGGATAAAATCTACAATTCTAATTAGTTAATTTGATAACTGGATGTGGGAACAATTCATTTTTAAATCATTCTATAATTAAATTAAATCATTTTATATTTACTTTAAATAATTTTAACTTATTTTTAATTAATTCATTTCATTTTTAATTTATTTAAATCATTTATAATTATTTTAAATTATTTTCAACTTATTTTAACTTATTTTTATTTAACTTAAATTATATATAAATTATTTTTAAATGATTTAACTATTTCTAACTTAATTATAATTAATTTAAATAATTTATAATATTTTTAAAATATTTTAAACTGTTGGTCAAATACTTGCCAACCCAATTAGCTAGTATATGTCTTAGCCAATTGTTTAGCGGGAAAAAAGTACGTGAACAACTAGCCAAACTGAAAAAATTGTGAGAAAACTAAAACGGATCAACCTCTAAGGCTTTTTTTTTTTTTTTTTTTTTTTTTTTTTTTTTTTTTTTTTTTTACAAAATGCCTAGCCAAAGGTCCTCACTGACTTTTTTACACAATGCCTTCTCATCAACCCACTAAGGCTGGTGTGTTTTTTATTTTTTTCTTCTTTTAATAGTGGCATTGGCTAGGACTTGTGTGTTCTAACCGTTGATTTTTTAGCCTGTTCGACTTTTTGATGTAGTGTGTTTTTATCCAACCATGTTAATTGTTGTAAAGTTCTATAGTTGGGTTATTAATACATTTCATCTTTTTCACCAAAAAGATTTACATGGCAAACGATCTAAGAAGTTAGTAATCTGAATGTCACATGATTTATCTGTATGCATATTTTTCGTATATACATTGTTTTCTGATGTACGTCATACAAAGACCTCAAATGAATGGGAGCCTCAGAATTAAAGATGTTGATTGCAAGATACCCAGAGTGACACGTGTATGAAGAGGGAAGACACACGTCACACCTGATTTGAAATGGCTGAAAGTGTGAAGCAAAGATAGGATGCGAATATAGCAAAGAGAAATGAGAAGCATGCGTCACAAAATATGCCTTATCATAAATCATTGAATTGATGGTTGCCCATGCGGATTAAAAGTTTCAATTTGCATGATCTCTTTCTATTCCAACAATTTTTTTTAGCGGCTATATTTCACATCAATCCTAAAATTATTGTCAACAGACAAAAAACACACAGTTTAAAAAAAATATAATTATTATAACTTTATCTTCCTTACTTTTTGTACAAAGACAGTTTTAACCTTAACCAATTAATTTCTAATTTCTTAAAAGTTTGTAATAATAACCTTAAATGAGAGTAATATGGTAAACTTTATCTATATGCTCTATCTATTTATAAAAGTGGACAATTATTTTAGGACGACAGAAAAAGGAAAGATGGACTGTATTATGAGACGGATGTAGTATTTTCTAAATATTAAAAGTTCGGTAGAAGCCAGAAAATGGAAGCACTAAACAACAAAAAACTCTCTAAAAAAAACACCTAAATGCAATTACTAAACGAGCAACAAAGGAAATGGATATTACATATTCTGACTAAAGAGTTAATAAAAATTGCGCATATAATGACTTTAAGTTTATTTTGTTACCACATATTCTACTAAGATACAATTCATGTGCAATGAACCATTTATGAATCTCAGTATCTACAGTGTTCTATACAAAAATAAAATAAGAAATGTGTGACTTTCTGTCGTGTGAAACTTATTTTGGTACGTCAAGTTTAGTTTATATCCTTCGAAATCTTCATAGGTTTTGAGAGTTTCCAATATATTATGGTAGAACAGTAGAAGTCGATCATGACTATTCACTGAATAGTATTCAGTGACCTGCATAATGTATTTAAGAAATTAATTTACAGAACCAGACATCTAAAAATCTACCACAGAAACAAAAACCAAGAGCACCACTGGAGCAAAACGACACCAAAGATCTATGACACTACAGAACTAAATGTCTAAATCAGGTTACTTCATGGTGATTTGCTTGAGATTTAAGTTAGACATTACGTTCTTACCACTTTGTAGCTTTAAAATTTTAAACAGATTGCTATGGATCAATGTTTTTTATTTCAAGACCAGTATTGTACGCTTCAGACCTGTTCAAGTCCTTTTTTTATTTGAACGGCGATTAGATTAAAAACTCACTAGCAAGACACTAGTGAAAAAAAGAAATTACAATGCGATTGTACAAGCAATTGTAGGATCTGAGATCCGTTCCAACCAACTAGGATGTAATATCTTATACCTATTCAAATCCTGATGACTTCATTGATCAAAATTCAATCCTAATACTATTCTGAGATATAACTGAGATCTTAATCGGTCAAAAACTTGTCTATTCTTTAAGTGTTCTATTGCTAAAGACCTATGCAGCATAGTTGGAGCCTGGTGGATTTTGGTCTTTAGAAGTCTCGACAGTTTTGACCTATCGATGAAGGTAAATGGGGCCAAGTTCTCGTAGCATTATCAATGAAGTGACAAAGTTGTAATTTCTGCTTGTAAAACCTCTATGTAGTAGTTTGTTTGGTCTCTAGCTTCTTGCTAGTGCCTTTAATAAAATCTCCGCCGTTAAAAAGCAATTAAAAAATTGTAGAGTTCGAAAAAGCTGAAGGTCTTAGAAGAGAGTAACTTGAATCCATTTCATTTGGTTAATCAAGTTTAATTTCATAAATATTATGTGATCCCTTCATGATAGAGACCAACTGTATAAGTTAATCCAATTGTCCTCCCAAAGCCTTAGCATTATTTTGAATTTTTCTAAACAGGAAGAAGAAAATCATTTAAAGGCTAGCAAGAAAAACACGAGAAACAAGAATTCATCAGCACAAACAACCAAATTGAAAACACCTAAACAAATTTCATAGTAAAAAACAAAGAGACCTTACCGACACCATAATGCTTTAGTGTTATTCTTCTCCTAAACTTCTAAAGACCGCAACTAATCCTATACGCAAAGGTGTAACTGTCTTGCAACACTACACTAGCTAGATTATAGGATGTCCTTTATTAATAGTGCATCTCTTCAAACGCATACATACATGTTGAATGCTTAAAAAAATATATCTATTTAGCAGTCATGATTCTTTTGGAATTCAAGTTCTAAAGAACTCATCCTCGCAATCAAAAAATTTCCGATTTATATATATGGGGAAACCGAGAACAACCAAAACACATGCTCAATTATTAATTTTCAACCATAATATAAACAATGAAATGTTACTTAAGATGATGCTAACATTATTAAAAACATGCCTGTAAACAGTTTAGTATAGAATACAAAAACCATTGTAAAGCTCATAATTTTTTTTAATGGCAATCCACTGAAAACTCTCTAAGCTGGGAAAATGCTAGAAAAGAGAGATTACACACGGTCACACAAACAAACTTGGAACCAATGATCCTATCAGTCTAAAATATGTCGATTTTAAATCAATGAATAATCTATTATGAGATAAAACTTTAATTTCTTCATCTAAAATAAACTTGCATGGTGGATTGACATCAAAGCCCACATTTACCTTCAGTTTGCTAATTTATTTTTGATTTTATTATTATTATTTTTTTCTTTTTGAATTACGATTATAAGAAAATGCCTTAGCAAGAAGTAATGAAATATACAAATTGCAAGGACAAAGAAAGTGTTGCACGGATACCACACAATCCAATTGAGGGGACAGTTCCTAATTCTACTAGAAACTCAAGTAAAAGGAGAAAACTTGACATCATTGGGAATGCGATGCTTGTTTTGACGTTTAGAATAGAGGACCATACTGTTTCAAAAATTCCAAAGCGACCAAAAGGTTGATTGAGCTGAAGCATCAAGGAGTTTCAAAGTAGGAGCTAGAAGGTGAACTACTAGATCCACAAGAGGGAGGGCATCCGAGAGGTTGAAGATAAGAACATTGGTGATGTCAACAAAAAATTAAGGACTTTGCTCCAAGTGTCTTTTGCAATGCTACAGCTGATGAAGATGTGCTATTGTGTCTCAATATCGTTGTCGCATATCAAACACCTAAGTTGAGTCAAGAACAATTCCTCGAATATCTAGGTTCTCTCGCGTTGGCAATCTTAGGGAAGCTAGAGCTAGCCAAGACATGCAAGACATCCGCCTTAATATGGAAGGGGATTGTTACTTGTTCCAACTATTAAGCAACTAACAGATTATTGCAATTCTGTGATGCATAATCCTTTATCCTTCACATTTAAATTATGCCCAATAGCTTAAAAGTTGTGATACATCTATAATTAAACTTATAAAGATAAATTAAGGTGATTTTAAGCAACATGTCCCAGAGTGCCACCTGGCTCGCCAGGGAAGTTACACGTCAAACATTTTGCCTCTGGCCGAAAGTTAATACCAAGATAGAATGAGAACATGGCCAAACGAATTAATGGGCTACCAAACAAAAAAGAAACCATCCTTTCAAAAGATGCCTTATCCTCTTATTTCGATTAAACAATTTTCTTTCCATTAAAAAAAAAAAAAAAAAAAAAAAAAAAAAAAAAAAAAAAAAAAAAAAAAAAATCCACTTGAAATATACGGCAATGTTTTAGAAATTTGTCAAATTTTTATTTACATGTAGAAAAGTATATAAAAGTATAGAATTCTCAACAAGACAAGACAGTCATTTGTTTATGATTGAAGCTAACTAAGGAATCGTATCATTTCTCTTTTCCAAATTCTTTCCTTCCATGGAGTGCTTAAATATATCATGATTAAACTAAAAGTTTGACAGAAATAGGTTCCCATTCAGAAATTTAATGTTCTCTTCAGTCCCTTCATATATAAATGCCAGAAATTCTGATTCTACATATTAAATAATAGACAATAATTTACTTATTGATGCGCATAGGACCTTCAGCCCACTTGGCTAAGAACCATACAATCTAAAATCGGCTTAAAACAGAAGCACGACAAGGCCCAGGCCGATATAAGACCTGGGGAAATACTTCCCCAAGTAGCGCTAAGACAAAACCTACCTGACAAGCGTGTCCATGAAGATGGTACGCTTGGCAAACTCGCAAGGACCGTTAGGATGAGCACCACATGATCTCCTCACTTCATCTCTTGATGGCCACCGCGTGGACCATCAGATTGCCTTTACGAGTTCTAACAACCCTAATGGACTCCCTATAAGTACTAGGCCATTTCCTCGAAATTGTCCAAGCCAACCCAAGCTAATCACTATCAACACTTCCCAGGTCTGCCCTGGGAACTTCTGACCCAAGTCAATTACTCTCTCGGGTAATTGACACAAACCACCAAGTCGACTCATGAGCGTTACCTCAACTCGTGACTCCGGTCACCTTTTGGGGTCCATACCGAACATGGAAAACCAAACGATAGACCACCACAAACTCTCAATACGTACCTTAAGTAAATATGGCGCCATCCGTGCTATACGATACTAATAGCCACGATCTCTTTCCTTTTTCCTGTTAATTGGAATAAGTATTCCAACGGAAAATCAAAAAACCAAGCGAAACGATAACCGTTTCTGCCTCCTGGTGTCGTAAAACCAAAAACCAACAATCCGAGTTTTACATAGCCGGAAAAGTCATCCATACCCAGAAATGGAGGATTTCACCACAAAGTCCTTGTCTCCATGCAACAAGCCGAAACCTCAGTTTTTTGTCGTAAAAGACAAAAAACGTAACCCCACACAAAAAATGGAAAACAACCACCATTTTCACTCCCTAAACTCACCAGAAAAACTTTTCAATTCACCAAAAAACATAAAAATACATACGAAGCCTGGTTTAGGTAAAACGATACACAAACCACCCACCCTGACAAGCAAATTGTGCTACAACAACCAACTCGGAACAACCTGAAAAGCGACTCAATAAAACCCTAATCCCAAAACATAACTCCAAAAACCAACAGGCAACAAAATAAACACAATAGCTAACACGCATCCCTCAACCTAGGTACCTCTAGAAGGCACACAATGAAAAAAGAAACCGTAGGAAAAACATCCAGTGTCGCAAAGAGGCGTCATTACGACATTGAATGACATAGAACATGCAAAGGCTAAAGCTCAATAATTGAAAAACAAACAAATGACCAACTATTCCAGAGGAAGAAAAACCTACACAATGTACTCATAAACGATCAAGATCGAGAACATCCGGCCAGGCTCGAAGGCCTTTGCTCCAGACTAAATCACCGACAACCAAACCAAGGTTCTGAAGTCAGTAAAGGAAAAGACAAAAAGAAAAAATGATAAAACTTGGAAAACCTACAAGAGGTCAAGAAAACAAAAAAGGGTTATATCCCGCATACAAGCGTGATGTAACACCTCGTAAGTTTTCAAACATGTTTTTACAATGAATTATCCTTATATTTCAATTATGAACTTTTCTGAAATCATTTGGCTTGAAAACGTGAAGTTATCTCGCGAAACGTGAAAATCGCACACAACGCGTACCAGCACAACCGTAAACTCGATAAACAATTTGATTTGATAGATATATTATTTTACGGAATACTGGTCATATGAAAACTGGTTTTTGTTGGAAAATTATTTTGAACGCAATGGCGTAATTTTTGTGGTTTAATCGATCGTTAACAAGCCCTATTGATTCCGAACCACAAAATCCCAAAAGATTACATTTATTACGCTTTTAGTTCCTATGGTGATAATTTCAATTAAACCCCTCAAGGTTTACTCCCTTGTCACTTGGCTCTCAATACTTTTCGGTGTAAAAGTTATAACAATTAGGGTTTTCACCCATTTGTTGCATTCACCAAACCCTAGTTTACTATGTCTCCCCCTCTCCATCCAGTGATAACATAGCCGCCACCACCAGAGCCAGCCACCGGCCGCCGCCACCACCTCACCATCTGGCCACCTCTAAGCCGCCGTGAAACAGCCACCCACATCATGGAATCAAGGAGGTTCGTGTTTAGATGCGAGTATAGTACGAAAGGGGTCATGCCTAGATTTTGGGTTTGTGGTCGTGTATTTGCTTCTCATCTCGTCGTATCTTTCTTTCTCCCTCGTTAATGGTATGTCAAACGCATCAAAATCTATTCCATTTTCTTTCCTTCATACAAATTGAATACGAATCTTGTGTTAATGTTTTCGTGGATTGAAACATGATTTAAAAATATTTTTGATACAAAATCATGTGGTAAAATGGATTAAAGTGGTGTTGTTTGGTCGGTTGGCATTGGGTTGGGTTTAAACCAGATTTGTTTTCGGTTCTACCCGTTTTGGTCACGGTTTGGGTCTCGACATGTAAGTGTTGCTTATTTGGGTCTCGGCTCAGTCTTGGAATGGCTTAATTCATTATGAGTCTTGGATTAAATTTGGATTTGTTATTCACTTAATTTATGTCTCGAATTTTGATATGAAATTTCTTATAATCTTAAGAGCTCATTGTACTCTTGTTTCTTTTGGGGTCGTGATCACAAGAATTCATAAGGGTGCGATTGGTTTGGTACATGGTGCAACCGCAACCCACTTAGGCTGCGTTTATTTTTGGTTCTCGGTTCACAGTGGTCGTAAATAGGGGCGTTTGCATTTTTGAGTTAATATTCGTGTTTGTGATTTCATTGCGTATTGTGCCTGTGTTGCATGAGTAAAACGGGCTAAGCAAAAAAAATTAGGGTGTGTTAGGTTTTTAAAACATGGCCGAAAGCCCATAACAACTTAAAAGGTTTGATTGGTCTATATCTTGGGCTCAAAGCCCACCAATTTAAGTATAAGGTGTGTTGAGTTTTAATTGTAAATAATAATGACGTGTTATAATTTTAAAAATTTGTATTTGCGGATTATCTAATTTATGACTAACGCAACTTAATAGTTTTTACCCTTGTTATATTGGTACGTCTCGGTAAATTTCGGATTGTTGCTTGGGATTGATGATTGTTATTAGACATTGCGAATACTTAACGGATTTAATAATTGGGATTCTGACTTGGAGTTGGATTATACATTTGATACGGATTTTAGAATACGGATCAAAAATTGATTTTGACGTGAACAATTGGATAATTATTGAAATGACATCGATATCTCTTGGACATTGGATATTTTGGACTTATTAGACTTGAAACGGATACAATATATTAGACTCATGATGAATTTAATATATTTAATTCGTAACAGATATACAATAAGGAAATAATGTCTAATAATTAATGAATACTCTTTATTACTTTCTATTAAATTGTCGGGAAATATTGTTTTGAGAAAATTGATGTTATTAAAGTCACGATGACTTGGGAATGTTGTATAAATGGACGCGTCATGCGAAAATTTATAAAAATTTCTACACTTATACTTTTATTTCAAAACTGTATATTCTTATGAAACCCGACAAGAATCTAAACATGTGTTCTTTACTTTTTTTAATTAAGTTGTAAAACCTTTATTGTTGGAATTTTGAATTCAAACTTATCTTGTTTATAAAACTTGTATGTTTTATACAAATTATTTGGGATTATGGGGTAAATACCAAAACTTACGAATTGGTTTACTTTCTTGACATATTTCCTTTTCGTTCATTTCTTTATTTCTCTTTTTGTCATTCTTTCTCGACTCAAGTTTTCGTCAGTACTTTTCTCGACTATGTCGATTTTCTATTCCTTTTGGCGTGTATATTCTTGAGTATATGTTTTCTTACCACCACACGAAACATTGATACTAAACTTTTTACAATAATTGATACGAGTAATCTACGGAAACTAAGACACTTGGTCATTTGAAAACTCATTTACTTTACGAGACGTATTTTGAGATAAGTTGTATACGTATTAGGTTGTGCCGATCCCGTACCGTTGTACCGGTACTCTTGATACTGTTATGTTTTGCTACTTGATGCCAGTTGTGAAAGTTGTGATATTTTTGCGGTGCTGTATATTGAGGTGAGTTCATGGCCCCTACTTTTACTAGTTTTTAAATTGTTTTAGGGTGAGAATACATGCTCGTTTTTAACTAAACTCAATGCTTGTTTATTTGAATACGCGAATTGTTTACTCAAAACTTTGTTGTTTGGATGAAATGCTTGATTGGTTATTCGAATGCATGATGTGTTTACCTACTGCAAACTTTATTATTTTCTCTTGGACACAAGTGTTTAAAGATTTTGGACATGAGTTTGATAGCCCCACCTTTACTTGTGTTAATGTTTTATTGAAATCTTGGGGTGAGAAAACATGCAAAACCTTTTTTATTGGACATATTGATTTGTGATTTTGTTACATTTATTATGTGGACAAGGCTAAGGTTTAGTATCCCACTAATTGCCCAATAATGAGTCGTTAGTTCCAGCGGGAAGCGCAAATGTTATAGATAAATCTACTGTGGTTGACTATCCCGTCTTGCCAAGATGTATAACATGTCGGATTGTATAAGTGTTTAGGGTGTTATGGTTGCTTTGTGTTTATGCACCTTGACGAGTTTATCGCTTATGTGTGCCGTTATTATTATATGGCGCTCCTATGCGCAGTTATCATTATATGGTGCTCCTTGTGCGCGGTTAACGTGTCGGTTTCATGACTTAGCCTGCGCAATAAATAAATAAACTGCCATGGTCCAATGCTTTTGTTTCATGATTAAAACTTTAAACTCACCAACCTCGTGTTGACACTTTAGCATGTATTTTTAGGTTTAAGGCAATAGCTAACTTTCAGAGGCTTTTGGCATGGCATGGCATGATCATAGATTACTCTGATATATTTGGGACCGCTTAAATTCTTTTATGTGCCTAAATTTACCTTATCTGTTCTCTATGCTAGTGATGTGTACCCATTTAGTAGCACCCCAGTGACATTATCTTACTCTGAGATACGATTTTGGGAGTGTTACATGTGACGAGGGCGCCACTGTCCTGGAACGCAATCAAACCAAGGGAATGCAACCTCTAGGTTTACACTACAAATTTACTATTTTAATTATTTCAATACATTCAAATTGTAACATGGAAACAATGTAAAAACATTCAAGTCGAAGCTACTTAATGTAAAGTCTTCGTGTTACTTTTATATTACTGCTTGTATGTTCAAAATGACAAGTCAACCTCAAAGGATAGTTAATTAACACAAATTGCAAAAACTCTTGTTATAACTTGCTAAAACTTGGAAAAGCATTTCGTATAAACTTGATAAACACGACTTCGACAAAAACAACCACATAAAATTGGGATCAAATATTCTTCTTCAAAATAAAGGGAACATGCATCAAGCTCACATGCCACCTGGCTCAAAAGCCACCAGTATCATACATCACCAGACTCATACATCAACAGGCTCATACGCTATCACGTCAGGCTTGTACACCATTTTTCCATGTCATTATTATTTGTTTGAAACATATTCTGTCAGTGACTAACCAGGTCGAACCTGCCTTTCATATCCTCATACTTAGTTCATGTTACATGTAACTAAACGGATGAAAGGTTGTCTACGAGATAGTGGGCAATTTTTTTAAAACATAAAAAATAGATACACCAGTTTCTAGCATCCTATGGATACCTAAAACAATCAGACAGACTATATATCGCATATTTTTTCATGTATATATAAGAAGAACATGTTTAACCTAAGCAATACTTAGTCATGTTTATTTGATCACTAAATGTACTACATATAGCGAAGACATTATGAGCTCCAAATTCGTCATTAACCCTTGTGTATGCAAACATTCCTTCAGGCAAAGAGGAAATTTGTAAACATACACTCCAACGAGTTTTATTTAAGCCTTACAATAAGTGAGGCACGACATTATCAGACAAACATGGCCTGATACACAAAATCTACAAGATTTGTAGATTATGAATAAACTCTCTCGATAGAGTTACACTCAGACCTTACAAACAAATGAGGCATCGAAACAATCATGCACAGACATCCTGACAAGACAAATACGCATTAACGGCTGAAAAGCTTGCCAAAACACGCTTTACCGTACCTGAAAGGCTTAAAAAGGTAAAAGTGCAAACCATGTAACACCTGAAAGGCTTACGAAACTAAAAATAGAGACCCTTTACAAAGCTTCTCTAAGACCTTATAAACAAGACATAAATCAGGAAGAGACGCCTTGATAAAACCTCGCGACGCCTAAAAGGCTCACAAGGTAAATAACGATAAATCCACAAACTCCTACATGGTTAACGGGACCTAGACAAACACTATCGACCAGAAAGATAAACTCTCATGACATACAAAAACTTCAGGCAAATTCTATCCTAAAACAAAAACTTCAGGCTAATTCTATGACACAAAAACATCAGGCTAATCTATCCAGCTTAAATCGCCAGGCTAATCAACCTAAATTAAGAAAGTTTACAAAAGCTCATAAACTAAAAAATAATAAAAAAAAATCGGGCTAATCTATTGATGCGTGCGTATATCATTGTAGGTATAGATTACAATTATCAAGTTTTAAATTTATATTTAGACGAATTATCCTATAACACACACTAACGAGCAGTGTATCCGATCAATGTAGCGAGTTGGTAAGTAGAGTGTCGAACACTAAGAGTGGAACGTTAACACCTTAAATGTCTATTAGTATTCTAATTCCTAAGCTAGTCCTAAAAACCTAATCTAACACAAAGGGGGTTTTCAGTCTGAGAGATTGACACGATTGAGTAGATTAATAACAGTAATTAAAACTATGGAGTTGAATAAGCGAATGGAAAATACGTATACAGATAGAAAACAAATACAGATAAGAGGTCAAGCCGATAGTAAAATAGATTGTCACTTTGTTTTATTGTTATTTTCATAAGGTGAGTGCTAAAATCTATTCTCTCTCATTGGTATCTTAGTTACAGATGAGTAAACTCTTAATTATTACTTGGTTTATATTAATTAACCATTTTACAGGTTTACATTAACTATCTAACAATGCTAATGAAGTAATTATGGGAGGCATATGGCGGCTCAAGCAAGCCACGCTAAACTCAGAGGTAATCAAAGCACATGCATAAAGAACCAAATAAACATCAAATAAACTTTAATCGATCGGAAAGCAGATTAAATGTGAGTAATATGGCGGTTACAAGACAAGCAATCTTGATGGATTAAAGAGTACTAATACCATAAAACAAATACACTTATTGAGTTAAACACTAGCAAGAACTTCTTACTGCTCTGAATTCTTCTTTTTGTTGGTTTCTTGTGCTGCTAATTCCTCTGTATTCTTCTCCTTAGGGTTTTGGTTGCACACCGAATTTAGCTGTCTCATGGGGTATTTATAGTTTCTGTCTGCAGGGTCGATATTGCGTATCAACTTAGTTGATGCGGCGTATCTCGGTAACTTCGCATGGGGTCTAAGATTATAATATTCACAAATATTCATACACCGCCTATAGATGCGGTGTGTCTTCAATCTCTTATGCGGCGCATGTTCTTCTGTGTCTTGGATTGTCTCCGGTGAAGTCTTGAGATTGATACGCCGTATGTTTGGAAAGCAATATGGTACATCTCTAGTAAACACGCCAGATCTTCTTCGTTGACCAAAGTTATGTATATACCGCATGGGATGAATCCATGCGGCGTATGCTTCAAAGTCAGACAATGGTCTTCATATTCGTCTAAGTATTTTCGTACGGCGTATCTGTCTAGAATGATACGGCGTATCTTCCTTCAGTTCAGTAGACTTTTCCAACTAGATCCATTTTGCTCCAATTTCCGTCCAAAATAGTTAACTTTCACAAAACGCTTGTTTATAACTGAGAATTACAAAAGTAAATGATTAAGTATCAATTATCATATAAAATAATATAAAACAAGTCAATAACATAGGATAAATGATGCGAATAAAATATACTTATTTGATGTCATCATCGATCCTAACAAACCCTTGCAAAATACTCTCTGTGTGTGTGGTGGGGGGGGGGGGGGGGGGGGTTTAGAAACAAACATATCCTATTACATGTAGAAAACCTATAGAGAATAAAAAACGTTCACCAGGAAAACTTGCCATGAAAAGAACGTACACTTCATGTAAGAAAAAATTTATGAAAACCAAACATACATTTCTTAACAATCAAAAAACAAATATGCACAAGTATACCTTCTACAAGGTTCACACACAAAAAACGAATTCATAAAACTCAAAACACATCCAGTAGACACAAAAATACCGGGAAGACATGTTCCCATCAACCGTCTGAATAGGTATAACAACCCTAGAAACAATACAAACATACTCAAGCAAATATACAACCTGCACCAGGATGGCCAAAAAAATTAAACTATTAGGCTAATCTATGCTAAAAACCCTTTGCGAAGCATTAAAGGAAATCACAAAGAAAAGGTAAACATGCTATCTACATCTCAGAGGCCAAAAAACACAAACCTTCGGGCTAATCTATCCTGAAAACCCTTTATGAAGTAAAACCATAACGACTTTACAAAACATGGACACTCTTTAACACTTCGATCAATAGCTTATAAATAAGAAATAACAAAAAATCACAAAATCAAACATCCTTGCACTCAAAATTACATAATCGTCTCTAAACAGTTGAGGGATAATAAACAACCGGGCGTCCTCGCATCAGAAAAACATTACAAACTCATACACATCTGAGAACTCATAGTCAGGCACTAGCCTTAAAAATTCCTTATATGATAAAATCAGGCTAATCCATCCTAAAAAAACATCTAGAAACAAAGATGAGAAAACTTATCATGGGAAAATCTCCTTTACATAAGTAACAACATTAAATCGGGCTCACAATGCCCTGAATAAAGTGCTTATTAGCACCTGAATTGTCTAAAAAAAATACCCGAAAAACACAAGTCATAATGCCTCAAAGGCTAAACATGGCATACACATTTTCCAATCATACTTCAAAGCAAAGGAAAAACAATGGAATAAACAACAAAGTAACACCTAAGAGAAGGCTTACACAAGGAACACATAACATATTTCAAAAAGCCTGGCAGGCCAAAAAAAGTAAAGTCATGCAACAATGATAAAACTTCGCATTAATAAATTATACAAACATACAACAATAATAAAGACTCAAAAAAATCGTGACCCAGACTCAACAGCCCTAGAAAAACACTAAGCAATGCCTGAAAGGTTACAAAGTACACCAGGTAAACCTTGGAATAAAGGAAAGCACACTAATAGACTGTTAAAAATATAACAAAGCCTAAACTATGAAGCTAAGTTACAGACTTCCATTGAATAAACCTATTTCGTGGAAGAAAGCTTAGACTTCGAGAATAAAGAATGAACCACAACTGGTTCAAAATAAACCCGAAAACAGGAAACTAAAATAAGGAACCCTCCCTCACTAAAGCTTAGGAGAAAGCCCATCAGATCAACCTAGGACAGCCTCATGGCTCAATTACCTCAACCACAGTTCAACCTGACAGTATAGCCTGGTTGACATAATCGCGGGCAAGAACAGCTAAGACAACTGGGAACCAAAGAGAAAGAACCTCCGTACCCTCCACAAAAACCACCTGAAAAGCAAACGCAGGAAACCTAAAATAAAAAACACCCATAAAACAGAGGCCTAAAAAACAAAAAGAAAAAACCTACCAAGTTGTGGTGATGAACGTTCAAAGCAGGACATGAAACTCCTGGATACTCTCACTGGTCGACCCTCAACCTCCCCAAAGCAGCTGCGAATGCAACACAAACTCTTGCCCACACATTCCTGCATAACCACATCAAGGGCATCCAGGATGCCTGATGTTGGATGTTCAAGGAAACACTAAGCCTAATGCCAAGGCGATTAACCCTGCCTAGGCCATTCGATGAAACAACCAAGTCTCTAAAAATCACAAACACAACCAACCCAAGAAAATATAAAAAATCAGGAAGACATTTGATAAAATGACACATTCTTCTGCCTTGCTACTCAAAAACCTAAACATGGAACAACCAACAACAATCATACACTCAAACTGAGCCTCGAAAAACTATACTACAAGTAGAGTAGACAATTTTGTGAACTCTTACAAACAAATAAGAACGAGAAACCCAAAAAAACTTTGCTAATTAACAAAGTTTACACAAAAACGGGATACGAAACACATACCTTTGTAACTTACAAAGAAAATAAAAGACCAAAAAGTTTCAAAGGAGAGACACATAAACTTTCCTTGGAATGACTCCCAAGAGGACTAAGGGTACTCCCCTTTTATAGGTAAATAAACGGGACCCAACGGACACGCGTCTACAAATCCTTTAGAGTCAAAATACAATTAAAAACAAGAACATCATGTAGAAAGTAATGTACTTTGAAGTGTTAGACTTCAAGACACAAAAAACGGCTAATCAACAGCATGAAACACAAACCGATAAAGATTTCATAATCTGCAGGCAAGGAGACTCTTAAGTGACTAAGAGAGAGAGAGAGAGAGAGAGAGAGATAAAACCTTTCAACTCAAAACAAAAGATCCCAGACCACGCGAACATATAAAGTAAACAAGGCCTGGGAAATTCTTCCCTAGGTAGCGCAAAGAAAAAGCCTGTCTGACAAGCGTGTCCAGGTAGACGGCATGCATGGCAAACTCCCCAAGACTGTTAGGATGAGCACCACGTGCTCTCCTCACTTCGTCTCTCGATGGCCACCACGTGGACAATCATATTTCCTTTACGGGTTCTAACAACCCTAAAGACTCCCTATAAATACTAGAACATTTTCTTGAAATGTTCCAAGCCAACCCAAGCTAATCACTAGCAACACTTCCGAAGTCTGTCCTGGGAACTTCTAACCCAATTCGATTACTCTCTCGGGTAATTGACACAGACCACCAAGTCGACTTGTGAGCGTTACCCTAACTCGTGACTCCAGTCACCTTCTGGGGTCCTTACCCAACGTGGGGAACGAAATGATCGACCACCCCAAACCCTCAATACGTACCTTACATAAACACTTATGAATTAATAAAACATTAAGAGAACTTTAAGTAATGTAGGTGACTCAACAAGTATGTGTGTTGGTAGATGAATGAGGTTTTTTTTCTTCATAAATACGTTATTTGGGAAGGGCCAGGTTTGTTTAGATGTTGTTGTTTCAATTTTATGTCAAATTGTCTCTAATTAGATTTGAACATAAAATAAATTAAGGGTTCATTCGGTAGGACGGATGAAATGTCAAATTATTATAATAAACGATGTAATGGAATAAATGATGTAGTATAATGATTCATTACTTTTATTAATCATGTTTTGTTGGTGTGATAGGAGACAATGTAATCGATAAGAAAAATACTAAAATGCCCATTGATGAGAGGAATAATGTGATTAGTTAATGATAGACTTTTATGTAA
This sequence comes from Artemisia argyi, assembly GCA_030686995.1. NCBI lineage: Eukaryota > Viridiplantae > Streptophyta > Magnoliopsida > Asterales > Asteraceae > Artemisia > Artemisia argyi. The sequence continues at coordinate 42,160,261 of CM060709.1, read as the reverse complement.
TTTTGATTCTATTACAAGATGAAATGTTATAAAAAGGAAGGGACCATAAGGAATGAAAATGATAGTTTTTGATGTAATGGGTCATTCATAGTAATGAATCATTACATTATATAACTGTAAATAAACAAGATTTTTCATTCCATCGTAATAATTTTTTCCATTCCCACTTTTATTATAACATACCAAACACTACATAAGTCTTACAAGTAGTCATTAGGTATATACTTAGCATAAACATCTTCAAAGTTCTTTGAAGACAAAGAGTCTTTTACTTTAGCTATGTCGCCATTCAACAACTAAAGTCTAAAGAACCAATAGAAGATGTTTTGGTAAATGAGGTTTAACAATATCTCACTGACCTGACCAATGTTTTCTGGACCAAAGACACTTTGAAAAAAAAATCTAAGTTTTCAAATCAATAGGCGGGAAAGCTCTAAAAGCAAAAATGATTAAAGCAAGTCTTCATGAGGTCGATACCTTTCGAAGAGTTCTTAAAAAGATACAACCAATTGTCAACATTGTTTCATAAATAAGAGTTTATCCCTCACCAAAAATAGAAACATTTAATTCATTGTTTACCTAATCATTGAATGCTCGACACATATGTAGAATGTCTCTTAGAAAACCCTAATTCTCTATCTAAATAAGAGAATATTTGTAATGGGGTATTGTTATTTCTTTCAATTAATGTGATACCCATTAAAAAGCATTTAACCTCGTTTTTTTTTTGAAAAAACATTTACCCTCGTTGAACTAGGTGAAGAAGCGTTCACCAAGTTCTCTCAAACAATAACCTTTATTTTAGTTTGAGTGAAAGAGAGAACTAAATTGTCATTCAACAGAGACTTCTGCAAATAATCCTTGTAAAATTTCTTTGTTTCATTCAAATAAGAATTTAAATGTTGAAAACTTATTTTGTGTACTTTTGTTTAAACCACAAATTTGTCTGCCAACTTACAAATTGTTTAAACAAGATCATTTACCATGAGAAGTATTTGTACAACTTAGATTTTCATTATAACACTTTCATAAGGAACAACAAATGTACGCGGTTTAGTTGATAACTTTTTCGACTCTTACATTGACCATCCTGAAAATATGTTCCTAATGATGTTTGAACTTAAGACCCCTCAGCTCGTAAACACATCAAGATATTTAGCCATTAAGTTAGGGTATTCATATTGTTTTTCTTGGCAATCTGTTTATGTTTTTAGATACTACGTAATATTTTCGATCGTGAGAAACACTTGGAATCAATCAAAACTCCACTTGCAAAAGGTAGCCCTAAAGGATATCTTAAACAATTGTCCACTTATTTAAAGCATATATATACGTATATAGACGTAGTCACCCTCCGAATGACACATGTCTACAATTATTACAAGGGAAAAACACATTCAAATGAGCAATAATCTATAGTATATGCGAGTTACGTAGAAGAAATTATTTTATATACATGATTATAACGTATAAATTATTATTAATTAAAGTGTTTAATTACAAGTTAAACCAATAATCTCAACCAAAATTTGGGTTCATGGATTTAACAGCAGGGTCCGTGGAATTAATAATACGTACCTAATACGGATTAGAAGTTTGATCAATAAACACAAGACACCTACAAGATATTGTAGATCTATCTGGCTATTTTAAATTGAGTTTAATCCAACTATTGGCTAAAACTTGTCCAATAATCATCAAGTACAATGTAAAGTGAGTATCTAAGTAGTTAATTAACTATATATAATCGCTTTTGTCGTCCTTCATTAACTATAATTATTTATTTACATTCTCCATTATCTACTTTAAGATTGATATATTATTTTTGGGTAAAAGGTCAACGACCCGGTAAATATATTACTCCAAAAAACGTTTAAGTACAATGGATATGGGTGAATCCCATATCTCAGCCCGTTACATAGGCGAAGAGCTTACATAACAAGATACTTCCTATTTTCCAAACAAGAAAACAAACCATAAATCACATAAAGTAGTGACTCTGACAAAAGATAAACTACTTCCTACGACCTTGGAGATTAACACCATAAAGGGCATTAAGAGCATCCAATTCACCTGGAAGATCATCAATTTGCTTCGAATAATCATCATAATCATACTCATATTCACGCTCATGACCACCACCAAAAAGATTTGCTGATTCATCGAACGTGTTCATAACCTCTTCCTCATCGCTATCAGAAACCACAATCTCACCCACCTTAGAAAATGGGTTAGTCCTCTTAGTGGCAGAGGTAGACGGAATAGGATGACCAGCATCATCCACAAGAATAGCTTTCCCATCGATCAGTAGCTCTTCAAGCTTACTAATTTTCTCAGCAATAGGAGTAGAACCAACTTCCATTGTTTCCATAGAATCACTCACAAGCGGTTCTTGCATAACACTCACAAGAGGATCTTGTGATGTAGTACCAGTCTTAACCGACTCATCATTATCAACTTCCATTGTACTGCCAACATCCACTTCCTTGTTAGTAACAACCTGAGGAATACCAAAACCATCTGTATCATCCATATTAAGAGCATCAAACTGATTAGAAGTAGTGATCTTGATTCCACTCGTACTAGCCACATCAGAAGCCTTCTTCATACTGACCTTAGCTTTCATTGGTTCGGGAGGAGTCTTTTTGGGCTGATATTCAAAATGCTTACCCACCACAGGTTTGGTAAAACCTCCGCGACCCGGATTCGAACCAGCTTGCTTACCCTTCTTCTTATTGTTAATAGTCTGAAAACCATCATTTACATTCTTAGAAGGTTGAACAGTCGGTAGCACACCCTTCGGACAATCCACCAAAACATGTCCGAACACCTTGCATTTATCACAACGAGGCGGTTTCCACTCATATTCCACACGGATCTTCTCAATTGTCGAACCTGAACCGTCAAGTAAAGGAATCTCAATAGTAAGGCTATCCTTAAGAGCCTCATCCGACTGCACTTCAATCATACATCTAGCAAAACTACTCCTACCCCAAGATTCTTTACACATCTGACTAGTAAAAGCATCCAATCTCTTGGGATTCCCAATCAAGGTAGCAAGCAAACTAATCCCGTCATCAGAAAACATCGCTAAAGGAACATCATGAAATTTAACCCACACCGGAATGTGAGTTAAATCCTCTTTCAACAAATTAGTGTTCAAATTCCAAGGTTTAAGAATAATAGGAACATTACGGATCAACCAGGGACCATTATCAAGCACATCATCAACACCTTTCTTCGAAGTAAACTTGAAGAAAAAGAACCCCTTAGCGTTCATCATAACCTTTTGTAACCCATACTTAGCCCACGCATTGCGAACATAATAATCCACGACAGGAAAAGCAAGACGCTGACCAAGGAAGTATCCGTAGAGAGTATTCTCGAACCTCATGTGAACCTCTTGCACTACATTCATTGGGACTGATAAATCAACATCAGCCTTCTTCTTGCTACATTCCAACCTACGAAACTTAGAAACATGTTTCAGAGGTTGATTAGAAGTAGCACCCGCATAAGAAACCAACTTCACTCCCGCACCATTAGTAGTATCATCCTTGTGAGAATTAGGACCAGAAGTAACATTAGCTCCAATCTCACTTTGTATTTTATTCATGGCTTCATCAAAATTCTGATGCGCATTAGCAATCAGTTGCTCCGCATTTGACGATTGTGAATTACCAATACTAACATTCTCATGTGTATCAAGTGAAACCGGCTTCACTTGTTCATCCATAGACGTATCAAGAGAAATCGGCTTCTCTTGATTAGAACCAGAATTACCACCGTCATGACCATCAATACCAACATCAGCGTTAAGACTAGGGTTCTCCACAACCCTAGCCTCTTGTCTAACTTGAGGAGTACCCAACGTAACCGATGGTACATTAGATACATTCTTGTTGCTAAGAAAACCTTTATTCATCTCTCCCGTAACCCTCACACTCCAAACCAACAGAATCAATCAACCAGGACTTAAGAATCAACCAGCATGCATGCAAACCGAATAAAAAAGATAAACCCTAATCGCTTAGGGTTTTGAGAATTAAGCGCCAATGAATCAACCAGCCCCCATATCTTAAGATTGATATATTATGTGACTATAACTCATGAAAAGTGATGAGGTCCGCGAATAAATAGTTTGTTTTAGCTTAACTACTGTATTAATTAGTGTTTTATTGTTAAATAGAAAATTAAATTTGAGAATACAATAATTTGGTTAGAATAATATGATTAGAAAGATGTTACAATAATAAAGTTAGAAATAACCCAAAGTCTTTGGTCTAGTGAAATATGAGTTGTCCACTAACTTAGAGCTTGTGGGTTCAAGCATCAGTAGAGGCATTTGTGAGATAGGTGGTATATGGTGTGAAAAATATAATTATCGTTCAAACATAAAAAAGTTAAAGTTATAAAATAAGTAGCAAGAAAATGTAGAAAGATATATGGAATTTTATTTATTTATTTTTATTTTTTTCAAGTATAGCTAGGACTTCGATGTTGAATAATTACGTGCAATCAATTTATAAAACAGCTCAAAATAGCATACATTAGGTGTAGATGTAATTTAGTGTTGCAACATCGATCGTACATTCTTATGAGTTGAACACATCTCTACCGGAATTGGTGTTTCATGGAATACTTAAGTTTGACAAATAAAAACATGACACTGCACCTACAAGATCTTGTAGATCAACATGGCTAATTAAAAATCAACTTAATCTAATGATTGGCTAAAACTTGTCAAATCATCAAGTACAATGAGAATAGCATGACCCAAATGGGTGGATTGAATAAAGGTATCTAACTTAGTTTAGTGAACTAATAGAGCACCTTTGTTGTCCTTCATAAACTTAATTAATTTTTCTAGTTACATTACGTATTGCCTACTTGGTCTAAAGGGGATGTCATTCCCGAATAAGTAAGTTACTTTTCCACTCTAGGAAATTTCATCATCAAAAGTATATAAAAGCAAGAATATAATTCACCATTACACCTTAGGAGAGGAGAAAGAGGGATTAGGTGCTTTGGCACTACTTATTTTTATTTATTTATTTATTTTATTATTTTTTTATATAACTGTTTGTTTAGTTAGTGATTCGAGTTATGCAGTGACATTCAAGCGGGCAGTATGCCTCGATCCCGAGACCTCCAAAGGATACGAATTAGCTTCATATAATGTTTAGGAGCTTCGTAGGAACTCATATTAGTTGTCATTCATAGTGTAAACTTCTCGAGATCCCTCGAGAGGTAAAGCCTGGTGCAAACCCCACGCGTCAAACCACGCTATTGGTTATATCTTGGATTGAATAACAAAAGGGTAAGGGGTTATTCTTACAATCCACATAAACCCTATTTAGGGTTCTTGATTTGAAGAATTGCATTAATTGCTTCTTGTTCAGGCTAGAATCACAAAGGTATGTTTACTGTTTATTATTGATTAATTAATTACATGTTATATGATCTTGTTATAACGCTTCCGCATATGCTTACTTGATGTGTTTGGTTTATTTATATGATTGTCATGATATTATAATTTCAACAGTGGCATCATGAGCCGTTATAATGTGTAATTAATTATCAAAACGCATAAAAATCGAATTTTGATTCGTTTAATTACATTTTTCTAGGGTTTTCATTATCATAACCCTAATTTTTTAATGGGTCGATTTACCCAATTTATTTTTTAGGGTTTTGGTTTTGATTTTTAATATGATTAGAAACCCTAGGATGTCATGTAATTGGTTATGCGTTTTAGTAAACAATCTTTGTGCAATATGTTAATTGTTAAGCATAATCCATGAAAAGTGCATATTTGCATGGATTTTATTGTGTGTTGATTTAAATGGTTTAAATTGGATATGTATATATTAAATGTTAGGTTATATCGAAACATGTAAATTTATTAATAGATGTCGAATTGGGGAAGACTCTAATATTAAGTAATCAATTACGTGCTATGTGGTGTTTCTTTAGTTTTGGCTAACGCAATCGATTTATCGATGTATGTGGATCTTTTTCCTTTGAAGAAGAAAGCCATAATTGAATAATTGCATTATACACCTAGATTGATTATTAATAGGATTATTGAATAAATTTGCATGTGGCTACATGTTTATACATATTTAATTGTTATGTTATGTTATGTATATGTTTATTTGGTTGTTTTATTTTCTGTTATGTATTACTTGTTTTTTATTTATTATTATGTGAGACATGTTTATAAACGAAAAAGGGTAATTTTTGAATAGAAAAATAATATGGACTAAATAAATGGCGAAATTGTTTTGGTTTTAAGAGTTTAAATTTCAAAGGATTTGTTGATTGATGTTTTTGTACGTAATGGTTAACTAGGCTCGACCGAAGTTTACACACTACAAGATGGGTATAAGGTTGGTTTCACATTAAATTGAAGCATTAGAGAGACAACATTCTGTCTTAACGCTCGTTTGTGTGTAAATTAGACTTACCGAACAACCATTACATTTACACTGTCATCTTAAGGGTGAATTCACCACAATTCCACAATGATTATCCGAAACACTAAGCCTTAGGGCTTATGCAAAAGTATGATATAAGTGGACGATAATTGTTGGTAATTCTTTAATTGGTGAACCCGATACCTCAATCAAAACTTTGCTATTTTACTCTTAGTAAATTGGTAATAAAAATATTTTATAAAACCAATGTTATGAAGTTGTAAGCATGCTTCTTCATACATTATTTTGATTACAAGTCAAAATTAATACCCTTATAAAATTAATTCGAATGCCATCTAATTAAGAATACTTGAAGTTGTAGTTTACGTCATGTGAGAGCTTGGCTAGATTGCAATGGAGAGATAAATTTCATAATTTCATTGCTAGCAGATCAACTGATGTAATGGATTTATGAGTTTGCAGTTTTTAAGTTAGACGACTTAAATTGACTAGGAAGTGAGATCTTGGACTCAAGGCATTAAGATGGAGATCAAACATGCTTACATTACAAAAGTTTTGTGATTGTAAATCCCATAAATCTAGGAATTGTAATATGATATTGGCAATTATTGTTCGACAATTACCTTGTTGAATACTATCATTACTAGCAGATCAACTGATGTAATGGTACTATTTCAATTAGGATTTTAGCTTTAAGAAAATACTATGGTTTATATGAATATTTACCAATGGGTATTTTATTTTCTTAAAGACCTAATTATTGAAAATACTGAAATTAAATTTTGTAATTCATTTTAATGTATTAATGCAACGTTCAAACCGTAAATGCACTTTGGGCTTTGGTAAATTGATCTAGTTCTGTTTTCAAACAAATGTTTGATTAAGAAATATTTATTTAAAAGACAAAAGAAGTCTCCTTTCTATGAAAGAAGAGTGAGATACAATCCTATTTCTTTTCATGAATGAAAAAGGATAATAGGAATATTAGATATGTCTAAATTCTAATATAACTCATAGCAAATTTTTTAATAGTTAAGAAAATTGCGAATATTTTTCATAGGGATTTTATCATCTTCATTCGGTGATTAAATTCTTAGTAACAAATATGATATTTGGTTAACAGAAAATTATGTATGACATTTTATGAGTTATTATAATTAGAAGCTAGACTAATTACCGCAAAATGTTTAAAGCCAAACTAGTTATTTTGACTATTTTAAAGGTGCTACATACATTGTAGGATGGTAGACCTATTAAGGAAGAAATTGCATGCCCAATTTTTCAAGTTAAACGCATTTGATGGATAGTCCATAATTTACAAAGTAGAATACACTTTAGTGCATAAGTAATTGTTACGTATGGACATTCAAAGGTGTAGGAAAGTTAAAAGCACACTATTTTCTTTCATTGGATATGAAACGTTTACAATGTTGTCATATTCAGTGGGAGTATTGTGTACTTATTACTAAATAAGAAATTATTGTAATGATCTTTAATTCAGTGGGAGTTACAAGTTTTGACATCTTGGTAGCCAAATATAATTACTTTCCAAGTGTAGACACTCATACTTTTAAGGATAGTCTTATACGTTTCCTTACTAGACATTGTTGTTCTACATCTACTTGGTGTGCTAAAATCTATGACACAATCATATTGATCACATAAACAAATGCATGGCGTGTTGTTTATCAACTATATGAGGTTGTTCCATGCACAAGTGGGAGAAATGTTATCTTTAAATGTGTGCAAAAAATAACTCATAAAGATATGATGGATTCTCTTGACTGCAAGGTAAGAGAATAAAGTTCTAATATGAATTATACTAATCTAAATTCAAGAAACACTTGGTGTTACAATTTATGTTATGTGAGAGCTTAGCTAGATTGCAACAACAAGGTGAATTTCATATTTTCATTACTAGCAGATCAACTGATGTAATTGAACTATGAGAATTTGCAGTTTCTAAATTAGATACCTATTAGAACATGTGTCACTATGATATCAAGACTACTAGAATTTATAAATTTTTGAATTCATGAAATGACATAAATTAATAAATTAATCTAATGATGCTTCAATCTGTATATTTATGTGTTCTTGGAATGACATAAATAAATGAAGAAATAATGTTATTTACATTATTGTGAAGTAATAAATTAACTTGAAAACTATTGAAACAAAAAGATGGTGTTCATAATTACTTTAGTTAAACATGTTTATGTTTCATTGTAAAGATATAAACATAAAGTCTTTTAATTGTTACAAGACTTATAATAAAGTAAGACGTTATCTTGTTATGTTTTTTTTTTTTTTTTTTAATTAAGACATATACATGAAGTTATTAAATTGTTAAATGACTTATAACGTATAGTGGGGTTATGACAGTTTATGTTTTCTTGTAAAGATATAGACATGAAGTGACTTTGTAAAAAGTACTTGTGTTATAAAGCATGTAATTGGCTTGAAAATAATATTATACCATTAAAATGAATTAATTGGTAAATAGACAAGTCAAAACGAATGTGGTTATCTTAAATATTGTTAGATTGTCTTACAATATTAATACTAAAGAAATACCAAATGTTTATGGTATGTTCAGTTAGGAAAATCAAACTCTTGTTATATTGTTTGATTAAAGATAACTATGATTTCTTTTCTTCCAAAAGTTCTCAAGGTTAGAATATTGAGTATGACTTGGTTATACTTAATAAAACTCCAACATAGAAGATTAATAAGACATTATCATATGATGGAATGTGATGAATCACGTTAAGTTTTTAAAAATGGAGTTATGAATTTGTTAAACTACTTATGAGTAGGTTATTAACAAATAAAAGTCATGAACTGTCATTATGTTTTATAATGTCCCAAAAGAGAACATTGTATTGTTGCTTTATTTGCTAAGTATTTAAAGATAGTCTTTAAATTACTAAAAGCAAGTGGGAGTTTTGATCTTTAAAAGATAAAATTACAAGATACATAATATTCTAAAATACACTAGTAAATATCATGATGAAGTTTGACATTTGAATGTTAAATCTCAACATAATAATAAAGTTTGACATTTAAATGTTAAATCTCAAGATGATGGAATTATCATTCATAGAATAGCAATATATCTCAGATATTTGATTAATATGCTGAGGGCTATGATTTACAGGATTATTGTAAACCTGATAATCATCATGATACATTACCAAATATGAAATTGGGTAAAGTACACATGCTATGAATGATTAAGATGCTGTCCATAAAGATAATCAATTTTAGAAACTTGGATTATCTTAATAGTTAGACTAGAAAATGAAGATGAGTTTCTTCAGAGATAAGGTAACCTTTGTGGTTTAAATCTTTGTATAGAAATCATATGGACAATATGGTGCACATATTTAATGCACGTCTTATGATAAGATTATTAATCACACTTAAGCAATTAACTGTGATTGAATATTCTTTTCTAAATACGTTAAATATATATATATAAAGATTATGATTGTCATGAAATTGACAATGGAATATCAAAACTCTTTCTTGAATGATTACTTGAGCGAGGACGATAAGTAATCAAAAGGAGTTTATGAATTCAAATAAATCTTTAGAAGTGTACAAAGTGCAATAATCTATGGATGGATTAATGCATGCATCTAGAAGATTATTCTTACGTTTAATTATTAAATTCATGTTTTGATTTATAATTAAAATAAAATAATTTCTAAATATTCCTTAAAGCTAGTGGGAGTATTATGTTTAATTTCTTAAATCATATATGTTATAGAACATATAAAAAGTAATATTCTATATGAGTAAATGTTAAGTCTTAGAATGGAATGAAACTTTACTTGAAAGGTTTAGAAAATAAAACATATAACCTTGTAATAAAATTTTATTATTTAATAAACATATGCGGTAAATAAATCTAATATAACATGATATATCATTTAGAAAGTCTAAACGTATATGCATAACATGAATAAAATCTAAGTATGACTAAAAGATTTTTCATGAACATCATGTTTTGTTGTATCATGCTTGATTACAAGATGATTTGGCAATATTAATATCTAATTAAAAAGTTATTCGATAACTTGTGTAATATTCTAAAAAGAATATGTTTGATTATAGAATCACATCCTAAATCTGGAACAGCTTCCAAATTCTATAGATGAACAATTTGTCAATTGTTGTGAAAATTGTCATAGCCAACAAACTTGAAAGTTTGAAGGGCATCAAACATTATACAATAGATATTAATGTTTACGGGAAATTTTTAATAGTATATTGTTGTTTGCATACAATAATGCTAATGAAATTGAGGTGATACTCAATGCTAGTTATGGTAAGGATTTCATCTTTGGCTATTACTAGTTATGCTTACTAAAAGCATAGTTGCATTATACATTAAGAAAATAAGAATACTTTAAACTTTAAAATGTTTGGAAGTTTGATTATCATAAATTGGTGGTTAAGGATGTCACACATTTTATGAAATATGGCATTATCAAAATAGTTAAGTATGCACATACAAGAACTTCACTAGTTGAATTCTTAAAATAAGTATTCCTAAAATTCCAATAGATCAAAGTTGGATGATTTTTGCCTTGTCAACAAGTATGAATGTCATTACTTGAGACATAATTCATCAACAAGAGTTATCATGCATTGATCTATTTAGTATTTGGATAAGAGATGTTAAACAATTATTATAATAAATTTAAATAAATGGTATGTTTAATTTATAATATATTGTATCATGTGTTTACATGTTTAATCCATGAATAAATGTTATTCTAAATTGTCCGTTGTCAGTTAATAACATGGGAATATTATTAAATCAAAACAAATCTGAAAGTTGGTATAATATACTTAAAGTGTATTGATGCATAGTCATGCCATTTCCGATGATATTCAATGATACCGAATATAAGACTTATCCCAATTACATGATGTTACTTTATGGATTTTGTTATTAAGTAAATCATGAAAAGTTATCCTCAGACTTGAGATGCAAGATAAGTGTTATAAATGTTGTACATTTTTGTGGAACAACTTAACGCTATACGTAACTGGTAGTCATAAGGGTTGTTTTCGGAAATGTTACAATGTTTATAGGTTTTGCTTGTAGTCAAGATAGAATTTGTTCCTCTAAATTTATTTTTGGAGTTTAATACTGCTGGGCCCCTCGTAGGGTTGGTAAGATGTATGTGTGGCCGCACCCAAGATCTCCCCTGAATATGTTCAGAAGATTTGGTAATCTTGATCAATCACAAACAACGAGAAACAGAATGGTTAATTAAGGAATGACTTTAATCCATATCCTTATTAACGTGGTATTAGAAACAAAAGGATAATAATAATGAGAAATCATTAAAAGGTTTTTCCAGGAGCCTTACTCGAGATCGTACTAGAGGCATCGGCGTGTTGCAAGACGCTAACCGATGTGATCACACTATTAAGATATGTCCAAGTGGGAGCTGTTAGATTTATGAACATAAATTAATAGATGTGTGTTAGGATCGAACTCGAGATCACGGGATTGCACGCTTTACGTATGAAAGTTAAAGATTAATAATTATATATAAATGTTATATTAATTATTAATTAAACATAAACACTTAACGTTCGTTAACATTTAACGGAAAAGGATAACGACTGTTAGACGAAGAAAAGGAAACTAATACTTGTGAATAATTGGAATGTCAAGAAGGTTCCGGAATCCCTTAGGGATGTCCCAACCAATCGGCAAGGGGAAGTTCCACCTCCTCAATGCCTTGTACTCAAAGTTAACTCAAGTATATAAACACCTCATGGGTTATTGTTTTCTCATAACTTGTACACACATAATAGGTGTTTTCTTTCTCTCTCTTGTCCTCAAAATCGATCCATCATTAAAACCCTTTAAGGTATTCGATTTTCATAAGCTCAAAAGTTTTGTGTTTAATTTACTTGCATAAACTTTTATTTGTTTTAGTACGTGTGTACAAGAACGTGATATAACCACACTATTGGTTATATCTTGGATTGAATAACAAAAGGTTAAGGGGTTATTCTTACAATCCACATAAACTCTAATTAGGGTTCTTGATTTGAGGAATTGCATTAATTGATTCTTGTTCGGGCTAGAATCACAAAGGTATGTTTACTATTTATTATTGATTAATTAATTACATGTTATATGATCTTGTTATAACGCTTCCGCATATGCTTACTTGATGTGTTTGGTTTATTTATTTGATTGTCATGATATTATAATTCCAACACCCTCCTACCCAAAAAGATGCAATTGAAAAGATTTTACAAGAGTTATTGGATTCTGGTGTAATAGGACATATCCAAAGTTCTTTTTCCTCTCCTATGATTATGGTTAAGAATAAATATGGTAGTTGAAGAATGTATATTGATTGTAAGCAACTTAATAAACACAAAATTAAAGACAAATTTCCAATTCCCTTGATTGAAGAGTTGATAGATAATCTATTTGGGTATAAGGTTTTTTCTAAGCTGGATTTGAGATCTAGTTACATCAAATTAGAATGTTTCTAGATGACATTGCTAAGACTACTTCTAAGACTCACTAAGGACACTATGAATTTCTGGTAATGCCATTTGGGTTGACCAATGCTCCATCTACCTTCCAAGCTCTCATGAATGAAGTGTTTAAACCATTTTTGAGAATGTTTACTTTAGTGTTCTTTGATGATATTTTGGTGTACAACCCAAAAATGGAGTCATACATAGAATACTTAAGATTGTTTTTGCAGACTATGAGACATCACAAGCTGATGGCCAAGCTTAGCAAGTGTGTTTTTGGAGCCACACAAGTGGAATACTTAGGCCATGTTATTTCTGATAAAGGAATGGCTACTGATCCTGCAAAAATCAAAGCTATAAAGGAATGGCCAATTCCAAAGACTCTTAAGTAACTCAGGATATTGTAAGAGGTTCATCAAAGACTATGCTTTGGTTAGTTATCCTCTTACTAAGTTGTTAAGGAAGAATACCTTTTCCCGGAACAATGAGGCATAACAAGCTTTTGTCAAGTTGAAGCAAGCTATGATAAGGGCTTGAGTTTTATAATTACCCAAATTTGAGGAAGAATTTATGGTTAAAACTGATGCTTCAGGGGAAGGAATAGGAGCAATGTTACAACAACAAGGTCATCCAATGACTTATTTTTGCAACACTTTCTCCCAAACACTAGTTACTGTCTACATATGAAATGGAATTTTTAGCTATGCTGCAAGCTTTGGACAAGTGGAGGGGCTACTTACTTGATAGGTATTTTAAAATCAAGACATATCATTTCAATCTCAAGTATGTGTTAGATCAAAGAATCACAACTCCTACTCAAATGAATGGTTGCCTAAATTGATGGGGTTTGAATAGGAAATTTCGAAAAGAGAATGTTGCTGCTGATGCATTATCCAGAGTTCAAGGCAGTGCTCAATTGTTGCATATGGTATTATCCACAATTTCCGATGATGAACAACAAAGAATTGTGGAGAGTTGGACTAATGACAGTGAAATACATGACCTTATACTGAAATTGTAAACTGATGCTACTTGTGCCAAACACTATAGTTGGAATAATGGATTGCTAAAAAGAAAAGGGAAATTAGTGGTGGGACATGAAATCAATATGCAACAAGATTTAATGGAGCATTTTCATACTGGAATAGTGGGTGGCCACTCAGGAGTTATAGTCACTACTCATAGCATGTGTGCATTACTATACTGGAAGAAGATGAGGAAACACATTAAGTAGTTTGTTAGAAATGTTTAGTATGCTAATTGAACAAAACAGACTTAGTAGCTTTACCTGGTCTTTTGCAGCCCTTACCTATCGTTGAAAGATTTTGTTCATATATCTCTATGGACTGCATTGATAGTTTGCATGTGTCTAAAGCGAAGACTGTTATTATGGTGGTAGCGGATAGGCTAAGTAAGCACAATCATTTCATTCCTTTATCTCATCCTTACACTGCTGTACAAGTAGCTCAAGCCTTCTCAGACAACATCTACAAGTTACATTGCCTTCCAAAAGTCATTGTACGTGACAGAGATAAGGTACTTTTGAGTAAATTTTGGCAAGATTTGTTCGAGCTGTTAGATGTGAGCCTACACATGTCCACCGCATATATCCCACACACTAATGGTGAAACTGAGGTAGTCAATAGGTGTTTGGAATGCTATCTCATGCGTATGATAGAGGAAACACCAAAAGAATGGGTATAATGGATTTCACTAGCTTAATATTGGTACAACACCAATTTCCATACTGCTATCAACACAACCCTTTTAAAGTACTATATGGCCTAGCTCCTTTGCCTCATATAGCTTATGTACAAGGTGACAATAATGTAGATGTAGTTGACATATCACTAAATGCAAGAGAAGATGATGTTTCTCTGCTTAAGTTCCAATTGAAAAAGATCACACGACAGAATGAAGAACATGGCTCATAGAAAGAGGAGTGACAAAGAATTTGAAGTGAATAATTTGGTGTATGTTAAACTACAACCTTACAGACAAGTTACTATGGGGAAAGTAAGCATCATAAACTCCTTATCAAGTCATTGCTAAAGTTGGTAAGGTAGCTTATAAGTTGAAGTTACCAAGTGAGGCCCAAATCCACCTAGTATTTCATGTTTCCCAACTCAAGCTTTCATAGGGATGATAATGTGCAACAACAACTGGCACAACTGAATGATGATAATGTACTAGTTGATCAACCAACAAGTGTTCTAGAAAGGAAGCTGGTCAAGAATAACAATGCCACAGTTGAATATGTCTTGGTTCAATGGCTCAATGGTGTTAAAAAGGATGTACATGGGAGTTGATGGGTGATATGATCACAAGGTTTCCTCAGTTCTTATTGGATTCTTGAGGACAAGAATCATCTGAAGGGAGAAGCATTGATATGAATTAGAAATGGTCAACAAAAGTCAACTAGAAAAGTCAAACACTCAAGAACAGAATTCACTTTACCCTAGCTTGTTAATTGTTTTCCGTTGTCATTTTTAGCCTAGCTTGTTAGTTGTAATTCTCTCTTCCACATTGTAAAAATTCATCTTTCTAATAACAAATCCTTTTTGTTCATTAATTCGTTATTTATTATTTACTTGAATTTCCTATTATTAAACTAGTTCCTATCTCATTTCTTTGATTTCTAATAAAAACATATAACAGTGTTGAGTAATACCACTGGAGCAATATATACGTCAATGGTTAATACGTACGTAAAGATGTACGTGGATGTTATTTTATACTATCATATAGGAGAATTGATTAACATGACAAACGATCTAAGAAGCTAGTAATCTGAATGTCACATAATTTATCTGTATATACAGTTCAATATCATATATGCATATTTTTCTTATATATATACATTGTTTTGTGATTTACGTCATATAAAGACCTCAAATGAATGGGAGCCTCAGAGTTAAAGATGTTGATTGCAAGATACCCAGAGTGACACGTGTATGAAGAGGGAAGACGCACGTCACACATGATTTGAAAGGCTGAAAGTGTACGTGAAGCAAAGATAGGATGCAAATATAGCAAAGAGAAATGAGAAGCATGCGTCACAAGATATGCCTTATCATAAATCATGATTGAATTGATGGGTGCCCATGCGATTAAAAGTTTCAATTTGCATGATCTCTTTCTATTCCAACAATTCATTTTTAGCGGCTATTATTTTCTAAATATTAAAATTTCAGTAGAAGCCAGAAGATGGAGGCACTAAACAACAAAAAACACTCTAAAACAACACCTAAATGCAATTACTATACGAGCAACAAAGGAAATGGATATTAAATATTCGACTAAAGAGTTAATAAAAATTGCACATATAATGACTTTAAGTTTATTTTGTTACTACATATTCTACTAAGATACATTTCATGTGCAATGAACCATTTATGAATCTTATCTACAGTGTTCTATACAAAAATAAAATTAGAAATGTGTGACTTTCTGTCGTGTGAAACTTATTTTGGTACGTCGAGTTTAGTTTATATCCTTCGAAATCTTCATAGGTTAATTTTGAGAGTATCCAATATATCGTGGTAGAACCGTAGAAGTCGATCATTACTATTCAGTGACTGCATAATGTTTTTCAGAAATTTGCAGAAGTGCATTAATAAGGTGGACCATTATAGGAATGGTGAGAAGACATGCATGAAAGACGATTAGCAATTGCTTGGAGATAGTTAATGATTTAGGATTACAAGAAAAACATTGGTAAAGCAAATGAGTTAAGAGGTTCGTTGTTAGGTCTGATTTTTGATAATACTTCTTCCGTTGGAACCAAATAAACATTTTCTTTTTCAGAAAAGCAAAAATTTATTAAATAGGTAAAAAGCCAAACAAATACATTAAGGAATCCTTGACCAATGAAACCCGATGGGGGAAAACCTTCAACTTAAGCCGCCCGAATGCACGACACTTAATTTGAAGTAAACCCTGCCTTCTCCAGATTCGAACCCTAGTGGGTTGAAACCTTCATTGAAAGACTTTGAAAGCCTAGTATCAACAAACCCTGTGGTCAAAGAGGACTTCCCGGATGGTCACCCATCCGGTACTACTCTCTCTGTGGCTCGCTTAACAAGTTAAGCACTTACCACTAAAGGAATCAACAACCATGTGGTCTAGTGGTAAACACTTAACTTGTTAAGTGTGCCACTAAGAGAGTAGTACCGGATGGGTGATCATCCGGGAAGTCCTCTTTGATCACAGGGTCTGTTGATACCAGGCTTTCAAAGTCCTTCAATGAAGGTTTCAACCCACTAGGGTTCGAATCTGGAGAAGGCAGGGTTTACTTCAAATTAAGTGTCGTGCCTTCGGGCGGCTTAAGTTGAAGGTTTTCCCCCCACCGGGTTTCGAATTGGTCAAGGATTTCTCCGAAAGAACCGTTCCAAAAAAAAAAAAAAAAAAAAAAAAATACATTAAGGAAGATAAACCATTCTTGAGCAAGTCTACATTTCAAATGTCACTTTTTGTTTG
Source organism: Artemisia argyi (assembly GCA_030686995.1). Classification (NCBI taxonomy): domain Eukaryota; kingdom Viridiplantae; phylum Streptophyta; class Magnoliopsida; order Asterales; family Asteraceae; genus Artemisia; species Artemisia argyi. Next base: position 42,142,814 of record CM060709.1, on the reverse strand, counting down.
TTAATTAATCACAATTTTTGCTCCATATTGTGTATAGACTGAGAGAGTCTTTGAAGGTTTGCATTTTATTGGAGGTTTAAGAACCAGGCTTACTTTGATTTGAAGTCTTCAAGAGATAAAAGACTCGCTTGTAAAAGATATAAGAGTTTTTTCTCATTAATTTGTCAATAGGCATAGAACTTGTAAACCAAAGAGGTTAGATTGGATTACAATGATCCAAAACTTGTTGTAACATGTAATTTTTCTTCTCTAGCATCTTGCTAGAGTCGTAATAGTAAAGTGCTATTAGAGAAAAAGAGGGTGTTTGGGATTTGTTAACTGATTGTTTATCTGTTTATTATGTTCTTTATGCACACAAGTAAGTACCTTTAACTGGGAGTAATTGAATGATATATGTTTATCTACTTATGTATAAGTAATTAAACAGTTTAAAATAAGACTGATGACGTATAGTTCATACTCGGATCACGAACCCGATTAATGAACATTACTAAGAACCAAACCCAGCACGAGTGGGCTATCATAACAATGATTGGGCTACCATACTAACGGCTTGGGCTCACGAAAGCCCAAACCCAAAGTTATTTATGGTTTTAATATAGATATCTCTTATTTAAGGGATATATATCCAAACCGGATATATACCGAAGAGTGAGGCGCACGTATCCAATAAGGATTCCGTGCCTATATAAAGCATATCATAACTCTCGTTAAAGGTACGACTTACAACCCTAACTTTTCAACATAACCCTAAAAACCGATTACTTACTCTCACGTCGGATGATAATCGTGGGAGACAATCCCACGATAAGCCTAACGGTGTTTGTTTGTTTTCTTAGTGCGCAGGTCTCAAGCATTAAGATCTAATTGGTACGAGAACAGGAAACCAAATAAGGAACGCCCAACTTTTGTATCAACAAGTGGCGCCATCCGTGGGACCCTACATTAAGAACTAGATTGACGAAACACAAAAACTCAAGCCAACGGACTCCGCAGTTGGAAAAAACACATGGTGACTCCCAGAGAAGGAAGAACCAAGATTCAATCCCTAGACAGGCCTCTGGAACAACCAGCGCGCCTGGTCACCAAGAAACGGGCCCAACTCTAATTCTCCCAACAATAGAATTGCCCACGGGGACTACTCAGATCACCACGGTGGTTCCAAGCACTGAAGAACTTCAGCGTACCCTCTTCACCACTCCCCATCAAGCGGCACCTATTGTGGACAACACTATGCCTCCAGGCGCACCTAATCGAGATAGGGGACCTAATGGTGAAGCAAATATTCTTGCGCTGGGAGAGGATGCGCCTGAGTTAACGTTAAATAATTTTGTATCTCAAAATTACGAAACTTTAATCAACCTCATGCAAGAGGAAGCGAGGAGAAGGTCAAGTCAGAGCCTACAAGCCCGACTTAACTTTAACTCAGAGTACGAAACATCCCCATTGCGCTACCAGAAGGAGGGGCGCGAAAGACGTACCAATGTCCACGATAGACTTGGTACAGCATCTGATTCACAATACTCAGAGGAATACGAGGACAATGAGAGGCGTACCAATGTCCACGCTAGACTTGGTAGTCGCTGGATGCAAGATAGACTTGGACGGCAACGCTCACCGAGCGAGAGCTCTTCAAAGTCTGGAAGCAGAAGGATTCAGAATAGACTGGGAAGACGAATTTCCCCCAGCGAAAGCCCCTCAAGCTCGGACTCTGAGGAAAAACGGCGCAAGCGCCGCAAAAGGGAAGATTCTTCCTCAAGTGACTCCTCGGACAACGAGGACAAAGAGACAGGACACTGGAAGTCCAGAGGAAGACATCGCGAGGAAGAAGACGAAGATATATCTCTTCCTTGGCGTCGCCAAAAGGTTGATGCATTCACACGGCGCATCAGCGACTATTCAGATCACAAGAAAAGGCGCATGCCCACCAATGTTAAAACATATGATGGAACGGGTGATCCTGATGACCACCTAAAAATTTTTGAATCCGCTGCTACTATCGAAAATTGGCCACAACCTGTGTGCTGCCATATGTTTAACTCCACATCAGTGGGGAATGCGCAAACTTGGTTTAGAAAGCTTCCACGAAGAAGCATAAACGGGTTTGAAGAATTGCGAAAAGCATTCCGCTTGAACTTCACTCAGAGAAAGAAGTGCGCCAAGAACCCTGTTGAACTGGCCAAAGTAAAATAGCGCCAAGGGGAATCAACAAGTGCTTACGTGGAGCGCTTTAAGGATGAATGTATACACGTCAAGGCATGTCCTGAAGTGCTAAAAATCTCGGGGTTCATGAATGGGATTAATAACCCAGAGCTCATTAGGAAATTAAGTGATATGGTTCCCCAAACCTTTGATGAGCTAATGAAGCGCACAAGGTCCTTTATCCAAGGAGAAGCAGCCGCTGCTGATAGCAAAAAAGGCTACTCGAATTATAGGCCACAAGAACAGCCTAAGAGACAATCCAATGACCAGAGTAGCAACCGCAACAAGAGTTATCGCATCCAGGGAAGTGGACGAGATAATGACAAATACACTCCCCTCACAAAGACCCCGAGGGAGATATTTGTGACAGAAGGTGCAAACTTCCCAAAACCTCCACCAATGCGCACCCCAGAGGATCGACGCGTAGGGAATGGATACTGCAAATACCATGGACAAAAGGGCCACACCACTAACGAGTGCGTCCAACTACGACAACTAATCGACAAGTTAGTAAAAGAGGGTAGAATGGATAACCTTGTTAAGAATATCAAAGAAGGAAAGGATAAACCAAAGAATGGAGGTAAGAAAGAGATACCCAAAGATAAGGCTGACATTATTTACATGATGCAGTCGTGGCAGCGAAAGACAAAACAAAAAATTAGCCAAAAATTCTCTCTTGGGAATGAAATCTCCTTCCCCACTCTAGCTGCGGACAACGCAGTGGTAGAGCCGCTGACCATTGAGATATACACGGGGGGGGGGGGGGGGGGGGGGGGCACGATATCCGCCACATGTATATTGATGGAGGAGCATCCGCAGACATCATGTATGAACATTGTTTCAAGAGGCTGCGACCTGAGATACAAAGTCAGTTGATTCCAACCACGACGTCGCTGACTGGCTTCACAGGAGAGAAGATATGGCCTATGGGGCAATTACGATTACTTGTAGTCGTTGGTGATAAACAACACTCCATAGCAATCTGGATGAACTTTATGGTAATCAAGTCTCCTTCACCATACAATGGCATTATTGGAAGAGCTGGAATATCATCTATGCGCACTGTACCATCCACAGCACATGGGATGCTTAAATTCCCAGTGGATGGAGGCATTGTGACCATCTACAATACTTCTACATCCCCAAAGACTGCAACACGGCGACAAGTGAAACGGGGAATACCCCAGAACAGTGCGCAACTAAGGTACCAAACATCAAAGTTGCAATTCACCCCGACTACCCAGAGCAAGAAGTATCGATTGGACGTTCGCTCTCTGACAAAGGCAGGACAGCTGTGTGCGCACTCTTACAGAAAAACTTAGACATCTTTGCGTGGGAACCTAAACACATGACTGGGGTACCACGATCTATCACAGAGCACAAGCTACAAATCCGACAAGGATATCCTCCAATACGACAGAAAAAGCACGGTCAGGCTCCGGATCGCGCAAAAGCCATCCTAGAAGAAGTACATAAACTTGTAGACGCAGGCATCATGCGGGAAGTCTACTACCATGATTGGCTTTCCAACCCATTGATGGTAAAGAAGAGCGATGGTAGTTGGAGAATGTGCGTGGACTTTACTGACCTTAATAAAGCATGTCCACAGGACTGTTACTTGCTACCAGAGATAGACTGGAAGGTAGAATCTCTGTGTGGATATCCCTTTAAATGTTTCCTAGACGCATACAAAAGGTACCATCAAATTCAGATGGCTGAGGAAGATGAAGAGAAAACAGCATTCCACACAAGTCAAGGGGTCTATTGCTATACAAAAATGCCCTTTGGTCTAAAGAACGCGGGAGCAACATATCAGCGATTGGTGGACACAACGTTTGAAAAGCAAGTAGGTCGCAACCTGGAAGTTTATGTCGATGACCTTGTCATTAAGAGTCATACTGAGGAAGAATTGGTGCGCGACATCGAGGAGACATTCCGAACACTGGGAAAGATTAACATGAAGTTAAACCCCAAGAAGTGTACTTTTGGCGCGACAGAAGGCATGTTTCTTGGGTATTTAATAGAACCTGATGGCATCAAGCCCTGCCCAGAAAAGACAAAAGCTGTCATCGATCTCCCTTCACCACGCACATTGAAGGAAGTCCAGTCATTAAATGGAAAACTGGCTGGACTAAATCGATTCTTGTCCAAATCAGCAGACAAATCACTCCCTTTTTTTAAGACACTCACGAGGTGCACAAAAAAGAGTGACTTTCGTTGGACTGAGGAAGCGGAGGAAGCTTTTCAACAGCTTAAACAACATCTCGCAGCGCTTCCCAAACTTGTCGCACCCCGACCAGGGGAGGAATTGATCATGTACTTATCTGCAACTCATGGAGCAGTCAGCGCGGTGCTATTGACAGATAGGAACTCCGTCCAAACAGCCATATACTTTGTAAGCAAAGCACTTAAGAAGACAGAGACTAACTATACTGCTATGGAAAAGCTGGTCCTAGCTTTAGTATTTGCAGCTAAAAGACTGCGCAGATACTTTCAGGCGCACCCAATAGCTGTAATTACGGACCAACCCATTAAACAAGTCATCTCTAAACCAGACGCATCAGGTCGATTACAAAAGTGGAGTGTGTTATTAAGTGAGCATAACATCTCGTACAGACCGCGCACTGCAATCAAGGGGCAGATATTAGCCGACTTCATTATTGAGAAGCCAGATACCGATACTCCACCTTCAACAGGCAAGGTAGAATTACAAGAACCATGGATTCTATTCACAGATGGATCCTCGTGCGTGGACGGATCAAGCGCAGACCTCATTCTCACTAACCTAGACGAAGTAGAATTCACTTACGCACTGCGTTTTGAATTCACAGCCACAAACAATGAGGCAGAATATGAAGCCCTACTTGCTGGACTACGCATTGCAACTCAAATGGGTGTACGCAACCTAGAGGCAAACATAGATTCCAGACTAGTAGCCAACCACGTACTAGGCGAATATGAGGCTAAAGAAGATAACATGGTCCAATACCTCGAAAAAACCAAGTCTTTAATTCAGAATTTCGATAGGTTTACCATTAAACAAGTCCCTAGAGGGGAAAACAGGAAAGCAGATGTGCTTAGTAAAATTGCATCCACAAGCTTCGCGCATTTGTCAAAACAAGTATTGGTGGAAACGCTAAAGAATAAATCAATCTCGGAGATGGAAATATCCACTGTGATAGAGGAACAGGATCCTACATGGATGACACCTATTATTGAGTTCATAAACAAAGGGATCTTGCCACAAGAGCAGAAGGACGCTCGTAGGGTACGGCGCACTGCGTAGAGATTTGAACTCCGAGATGGCATCCTATATCGACATTCATTCTTACAACCATGGCTCTGGTGCATTGGACCTCTTCAGGAAGATTATGTACTCCACGAGATTCACGCTGGTTCATGCAGTATGCACTCAGGACCACGGTCCGTCGTGGCCCGCGCCCTGCGGTCAGGCTACTATTGGCCCACTATGCACCGCGATGCGCGGGACATGATAAAGAAGTGCAGCGATTGCCATGTTCACAGACCAATCCCGCGCCGACCACAACAAGAGCTGACCCCCATCACCTCACCATGGCCATTTTATAAATGGGGCATCGATATTGCAGGCCCCTTTCCAGTTACAGTGGGGGGGGGGCTAAAATTCCTCATAGTGGCCATAGACTATTTCACCAAGTGGATTGAGGCAAAAGCAGTGGCAAGTATCACAGGTAACCAAGTCAAACGCTTCGTTTGGGACAACATTGTATGCCGCTTTGGCCTACCTGGAGAAATTATTTCGGACAACGGAAAACAATTCTGTGACAATCCGTTCAAACACTGGTGCGCGCAATTAAACATTACACAACACTTTGCATCAGTTAAACACCCACAAACCAATGGTTTGGTTGAACGTGCGAATCGCTGTCTTGGCGAAGGAATCAAAGCGCGCCTTGACAAACATAAAGGGAGGTGGGTGGATGAGTTGTCGCATGTCTTATGGGCGCACCGCATGACAATAAAAACTAGCACGGGCGACATACCATTCTCTCTTGTCTATGGGACAGAGGCTGTCACACCAGCCGAGATTGGAATGCCAACTATCCGTACGGCGGAAATCAATGTTACAACAAATGATGATGAGCGGCGCATAGACTTGGATCTGTTGGTAGAAAGGCGCAAACGCGCAGCCATACGCGAAGCAAAGGCTAAGTCAAAGATGAAGAAGTATTATGATGCAAAAGTCAGAAACACTTCTTTCAGGCCAAGAGACTTCGTATACCGCGCCAATGATGCAAGCCACGCAGAAGACACGAGCAAGCTTGGACCCAAATGGGAAGGACCCTACGAGGTCACAGAAGCACTAGGCAACGACGCATACAAGCTGCGTAATATGGAAGGCCATGAGCTAGCACGCACTTTGAATATCTGCAATCTCAAAAGATGATATATTTAGGAAAGGCTACGGCCCGCGCACGGATAACTCTGCACTTTAGTACATGCCTAATAATTGTCCGTGTATTTGAATTTTCTTTTTTTTAGGAAATTGTCGTTTATTCTAAAAAAACTTGCAAGTATTAATAAAACGTTGTGGTTTCAAGCTATTTCCATAACACATTTAACTCTATTGCTTACATTTTCGCTTATGTCTCAATATTGTTACTTTTATATTTTGCCTACATGGCGTGCATGCACTCATTAAGACCTACGATGGCAGAAAGGATGAGTAAACCTACTAACTAACTCGTTGAGTAAGAGGATTGCAAACCCATCAACACTGGATCACGCATCCTTGCTAAGCACCTTACTTTCAAGACGTTGAAGTAAGTTTAAATTCGCATCCCACTGATGCGTGGGAATCGCACCTTGCTTTACCTCTCGAGGGATCTCGAGAAGCTTACAACCCCCACCAGGCAGTGTACCTGATCGTTGTAGTATAGTATAGTGACAAGTACCGGGGGATTGATCGTTCAGCTTAGGAATAGTGTCGCTAGGATTAGAAAACCTAATTAATAGTTCTAGAGGTGAGGGATGATTATTTTTTTATTTTTATATTTTTATGAAAGCAATTAAAATCTCGGGTTTTGAAGGAGTGGGCGGAATTAGTTGCTATTCAACTAACCCAAAACTAATATATAATCAAAATAAAATACTGAAAATGAAATTAAACTAAATTATACTAATGTTGTGAGCAGTAATTGGAGAAATTGTGTTTACTTAGACTTCACTACTCCCTAGATATCTTTTACACGTTAATTACTTGTTATACTTGTATGGATGACGGATTGTATTCCTTAATACCATTCGTGGGGTGGCATACATAACTCCCCAACTCTATGAGCTCTTATCTCCTCCTACACCATGACCCAGCACAACTATAGGGATTGTAAACAGTGGCTCATGCATTAAATACAACCAATAAAGACCTAGTACGCCTCGGTTCATGTTTCTTAAGACGTTCAAGCATGTTACCATTTGGAGATCTGCCAGTTTTCTTAAGCCTAACATATAAATCATTCATCCAAGAACAAGAATAAACAAGTAATCAACACATAATCAACATCTAGGTTTCATTATATCTAAGCAAACACAAGAGAGATCTAGCCTAGCATAATTGAATTGAGACAAGAACAAGAGATAAACAACCAACACATAGACATATTGATTGAATTAGAAGAACACTTATCTCAATTACAATGCAAGGTATCAAGGGTTTGGAACCCTTGAAAAACTGTAAAAGAGGCACCAAATTCGTCTTTAGGGTTTCACCAAAACTTCTCTCTTTTTAATAAAAAAACTAGAAAACTATATATAGGAAAACTGGGCTGACGGCGTCAAGACAAGCATGTGACGCCGTCACCTCGCCACCAAATACTTCCTCGGACGGCCTTGATCTACTTATGACGGCCTATGTGACGCCGTCACCACCTTCGGTATTTTATTCTTGGGACTTTAACGCCGTCAGGATGGACTTTGACGCCGTCATCAACTACGGTGTTTTATTCTTGATGTCTGACGCCGTCAGGGTGTAACTCTTGACGCCGTTACCTAGTGTCTTCAGCATGGAAAATTGATACTTTGCCGTTTTCTTCACTTTTATGCTCCAAAAACGTCTAAAATGGCTTCTTTTCCAGAATTCACTCTCCAAACACCTAAAATCACAAAAGGAACGATTTAGGGCAATATTTGATCAAATAAAGTCGGATTCGGGCTTAAATGACCCCCTAAAAACGGATCATTTTTCGCCTCATCATATACCCTTACACTTGAGATTTGCTTGTCCTCAAGCAAATGAGCTTTTATTCTACTCAAAAGACAAGTTAGGGGTCATTTAACACTAATATAAAAGTAATTACAACAAATAATCGTTCCACTAAAGACCAATAGACAAGCACGGAGATCATACACAAGCACCTCATAAATAGTGTTTAGATACTCACATCTCTCGGGTGTGATAAAGTAATATAACATTATGGAAATGGAAGATATCTCTCACTACCTGTTATAGCAAAATAGATTACCATAGGCTTGGGAAAGGATCAAACCTCCACCACATGGCGTAAGCACCTAGGATAAACTATCAAAGAGGTCTTTTAAAAGGTTGTAACGTTAGGTATAGGGATATGAATTACACGGTTTTGTTGGATAAAGGAAGTTTTACTGGTGGCGAGTTAACAATCTTGGTTAATTACATGTATAATATGGCGTTGCTAAGCCAAGACTAGACTCGACTTAAGCTAATAAATGAAAAATAACAAAAACATAAAATAAACATAGAATGAAACGGGATGGTAGTCCGTATGTTTTTTCTCTTTTTTTTTTCTTTTTCTTTTTTTTTTCTTTTTCTTGATTTTTTCGATTTTTTTTTTTTTTTTTTTTTTTTGCATACACTCTTACCCTACCATCCAAAATAATACATCATAGGGAATTGAGCATTCCCCTTACACTTGAGTCTTTACAATCTTTACAATCAACTAATCTAATGACTCGAATTAAGAAAATCAAAACACTTGGAGCACTTTTAAGATTAACGTACATATGGGGGTAATAAATGATGTTCTTCCCCATTACTCCATAAAATAAGTACTTACCCATGAGTCCCAATCGTCCCAAAACAATATGTACAAGGATATGACTCGACTTAGCAACCATGTAATCAATTAGATAGTTAACTTAGGGTTTAACAAATAACAATAATGCACTAAAAATGAGCGCATACACGGAAGGCTAAGGCGATTTGGTTGTACATTTAAGTGGGGTGTAACAAATTCTTCCTTTAAGTAAAATGCTTAAAGTTAGAAACGAAAAGATAGGCTCGGAGGGGTGTACTAGGGGTATCGTGTACTAAAAATGAGTACAACGCTAAGGGTGTGGGAAAAATTAGTTGACTTAACTAGCCAAGTAATATGACTTAAATGGTCAAATAATTATAATACGGGTTTAACACAAGGGTGATCCTAATGCCTCTTATCATGTAGTAAATCCTACCACACGAATGTAGTCTCACTAGCGGTCTCGGGATGCATCACTAACGCAAGTTCTAGAATCTAAATGCTACCGGTACACTCATAAGCACCAATAGTGATTGCTTTTCCTATCAAATCTAAAGGCGAACCTCACATTTTTGGGTGGAAAATTTTTCCGAATATACGGTTTTGTGCTAGTCATACAACCTCCTATCCATGAGACGCTTGCTATGGCTAAAGTTTCACTCCTAAATGTTGTAAAAAAATTTAAATTTGGCGCTAAAATTACACTAACAAGTATTTCTCATAGTTTTATTACACATCTACCATCAAACGAAACAAACTCAAGCGAAAGTGCATATGTAAGGTATCATCTTTTTACCCTCCCCTTACACTTAAGATGAACATTGTCCCCAATGTTCAAGTAAAGAATGTAAAAGTGAAAAAGTAAAGAGAATGAAATAAAATACTCCCCTGATTCGCTCGGTATGGATTTTAGGTTGACCAGGTTAAATCTTCTTCCAAGAAAACGAACAATCAAAGCTTCCCTTCCAGAATATAAATCATCTTCTTGTCAAACATAACCTGTAAATCCTGACAACAATAGACAAGGCAACCTCGCGTAAAATCGGCGGCATCCTATATAAGTTACTAAGTCCTAGAAAACAAGATAAGATATAATGCTTGTGGAAAGAAGTTTGCAGATTTCCTGGAGATTATAAAACTTAATAATTCACAAAAACCATAAGACTCCGTTAGAAAAACAAAACCGGTAAAATTTCCAGATTTTTGACTCCTGACGCCGTCAAGAGTAATACTCTGACGCCGTCAGAATGGACCTGCAGAAATTCTTATGTTAAATTTCCGGAAAATTTCTGGAAAAACTTCGTCCTACTTCCTGGAAAATCCTGCAAAACTTCATTATGACTCAATACAAGCATTTGACTCTAACAAATACGAATATACATGTTCATTTAAAATTGTGGAGAATCATGATCGGTTTGTTTCTTGAAAACATATTTGGGGTTTCCCCTTACACTTATCTTTTGCAAAAATACCTTTAGGTTGGAGTTAAGACTAGGCCAAACAACATAATAAAGTATTTCCACATTTTAGTTGAGAAACATGATCAACCAACAATAAAAATAAAACATGCATACGGAAGCAAATAACAATCAAACAAATAAAATCACACAAAACATGGGTTGCCTCCCAAGAAGCGCTTTTCTTTATATACGAGTCTTGTAGCTAGACTCAAAGTCATGGGTTACTACGTGATCTCATCATTGGTTCCACTCTCTAGGTCGTCTTCTAAACCAGTTTTGTATTCCGGACCTAGTTGCAAGCACTCCTTGTAGAAACCAAGCATCCTATTTCTAAGCATCCTATTTCTAACATACTCTACTCCTCTACGTCTATCCTCATCATTCCTATAATAAGCCGCTTGCTTGCGTTCCTTTTCGAAATTAGAGAGAAGGCGGTATTGCTCAATCTTGTAGGGCATTTGATAAGCAACCTCATTATTCTCTTCCTTGAATCTAACTATCCCTAAAGTCAGATCATAACTCATCCTAATGGCCTCAACAAATGGTTTCCCAAATATTATTTGACTTAGGCAAGCATCTATCACCGGACGAGTGTCTTCCACTATCATATTAGTGATTTCACAAAAGGGTGCTCCAAAGACGACTTGTGATAACCTAGGGTCGACATAGTCCTCGATGTTATCCACAATTGTGAATTCCATAGGGAATGCCATATTTCCTACAAACACCTGGATTTCATGATCCTTGCCAACCACTTTCTCTCCTTTGTAAATCATCCCCCATCTGCAGATATTGTTATAGTGAAACAATGACATAAAATTCTTTGGCAAGAATACATTAATGTATATGTTATCGAAGTACTTATGACCGATCATGCAGGGGATTTTGAAAACTTTAGGGTTACTTTCCTTAGTATGATTGTTACCCACACTAATAACATCCTCCATTTTTCTCTTGGGTTCTTCTATAATAGATTTACCCAAAATGGTTGGATCTTTCTCGTGCTCTTCCGATTTCTCTTTCCTTTCATCCGGTTTGTCGGATTCTTGCGCGGTGTATTGCTCGGGTGAGTCGGTAGGTTTTCTTGCCAAATCATGGTCAACCCTTGAGGTCTCATCTTTCGCTGTCTGACGGAATTTGTTAGGTTGTTGTTGGGTTGGGTTGGGTGTTGAAGCAGATATTGTGGTGATGGTGTTTACGAAGTGGATTGGTCCAGGGGGGTTGACAGGTTCTTTTCCGTTAGGAGACAGATGTTTGAATAGCTTGCTAGGACTTTTTATTTTTACAGGGGAAGCTGGTGGACTCATGATGGTAGCAGATTTAACCTCATTAACGGGAATGGGCCTATTATCAATATGCTCTTTGATAGCAGTCAACAGATTACAAATCTTGTTGTTTACATCATCCTGCTGTTGTTTAAATTTGGCCTCGAGCGTAGCGAGCTGTAGTTCTTGAGAGAGAATGAATTTCTTTAAAGTATCTTGACAGCTTTGCCTAGGAGTGCCTTGTGATGGAAAATGCTCGGACCAAGTGAGTGGTGAGGAGTCATTGAAGGATACGCTTCGCGTTTGGTACCCTCTAAAATCAGGTTTATCCTTCCATGCCTCATAGGCTTTGGCAGAAGTTCGAGGACCCTGACCTATGTGCGATGATGTGAATTCGTTATAAGCACGTTTTGGAAGCTCCATGCAGTTATGGGTCTCATGAGGGCCATTGCATAGTTTGCATGTAGAAGCGATTCTGCTTACTTGGCTTGAAGGTTTATGGGCTTAGTAGGATTTCATGAGAGACTTGACTCGACCTTCAAGTTCCATGATCCTACGGTCGGGAGTGCTAGAATTGTTCGAAGGCAAAGATATTGCCTTGACCGTTTTGTTCAAGTCACGGGGATCATTCCAACTTTCGTTGTCATAGAGAGCAAGATCTTCTATGAGTTCCCATGATTGTTCCGCACTAAGATCACGTAGCTTACCACCGGCCAATTGGTCAATGGTTCGCCTCGTGGAGATGTCGATATGGTCATAGAAGATTTGGACTTGGAGCCAAAGATCTATGCCATGATGAGGGACTTTTTGGAGTAAGTCCTTGAAACGAGTCCATGCTTCATAAAGAGATTCATTTTGACGTTGTTGAAACATCAAGATGTCATTCCTAAGCTTAGTAGTTCTCCCCGGTGGGAAAAATTGAGCAAGGAAACGAGTGGTGAGATCATCCCATGTGGTGATGGATCCCGCGAGTAAACGCTCAAGCCATTGACTAGCTTGATCCCGTAGAGAGAATTGGAGTAGGCATAAACGGGTAGTCTCTCTAGTTTCAACACCTAGGTCTATGGAATCTACGATTTTGAGGAAGTCCTTAAGGTGTTGGTTTGGATCTTCGGAACGAAGTCCATGGAATGCACATCATCTTTGCACCAACCGGATGGTGTCGAATCGCAAGGGGGTCACATTGGCTCCGGTGAGCTCAATGGTGTTTCGGTAGCCTTGATGGCTAGGTCGGGAGTACTCTCCTAAGGTTCGGCGCCTAAGGGGTTCTGGTGGTGGGTTTTGTTGTGGTGGGATGACGGGTTCAAAGATGTTACCACCTTCCATGATGTCGGATGGTAAAGAGTTACGAACAAAGGCACGAAGAAATAAGATAGACTAAAGAGGACCTAAAAATAAAAATAAAAAACTTACTAGAAAGGAATCTAGAAAGTAGACCTAATAAAAAGAAATCCTAACCTAGACAATAACTATTCCCCGGGCTGCGGCGCCAAAAACTTGATGCGTGGGAATCGCACCTTGCTTTACCTCTCGAGGGATCTCGAGAAGCTTACAACCCCCACCAGGCAGTGTACCTGATCGTTGTAGTATAGTATAGTGACAAGTACCGGGGGATTGATCGTTCAGCTTAGGAATAGTGTCGCTAGGATTAGAAAACCTAATTAATAGTTCTAGAGGTGAGGGATGATTATTTTTGTATTTTTATATTTTTATGAAAGCAATTAAAATCTCGGGTTTTGAAGGAGTGGGCGGAATTAGTTGCTATTCAACTAACCCAAAACTAATATATAATCAAAATAAAATACTGAAAATGAAATTAAACTAAATTATACTAATGTTGTGAGCAGTAATTGGAGAAATTGTGTTTACTTAGACTTCACTACTCCCTAGATATCTTTTACACGTTAATTACTTGTTATACTTGTATGGATGACGGATTGTATTCCTTAATACCATTCGTGGGGTGACATACATAACTCCCCAACTCTATGAGCTCTTATCTCCTCCTACACCATGACCCAGCACAACTATAGGGATTGTAAACAGTGGCTCATGCATTAAATACAACCAATAAAGACCTAGTACGCCTCGGTTCATGTTTCTTAAGACGTTCAAGCATGTTACCATTTGGAGATCTGCCAGTTTTCTTAAGCCTAACATATAAATCATTCATCCAAGAACAAGAATAAACAAGTAATCAACACATAATCAACATCTAGGTTTCATTAGATCTAAGCAAATACAAGAGAGATCTAGCCTAGCATAATTGAATTGAGACAAGAACAAGAGATAAACAACCAACACATAGACATATTGATTGAATTAGAAGAACACTTATCTCAATTACAATGCAAGGTATCAAGGGTTTGGAACCCTTGAAAAACCTGTAAAAGAGGCACCAAATTCGTCTTTAGGGTTTCACCAAAACTTCTCTCTTTTTAATGAAAAAACTAGAAAACTATATATAGGAAAACTGGGCTGACGGCGCCAAGACAAGCATGTGACGCCGTCACCTCGCCGCCAAATACTTCCTCGGACGGCCTTGATCTACTTATGACGGCCTATGTGACGCCGTCACCACCTTCGGTATTTTATTCTTGGGACTTTGACGCCGTTAGGATGGACTTTGACGCCATCATCAACTACGGTGTTTTATTCTTGATGTCTGACGCCGTCAGGGTGTAACTCTTGACGCCGTCACCTAGTGTCTTCAGCATGGAAAATTGATACTTTGCCGTTTTCTTCACTTTTATGCTCCAAAAACGTCTAAAATGGCTTCTTTTCCAGAATTCACTCTCCAAACACCTAAAATCACAAAAGGAACGATTTAGGGCAATATTTGATCAAATAAAGTCGGATTCGGGCTTAAATGACCCCCTAAAAACGGATCATTTTTCGCCTCATCACCCCACGAAGGATACGCAACATCACGTACACTATACATGCTTAGCAATTTACGAGCCAAGACTCGTGGTCAATTGATATAATATTTGCAGCACACTGCAAGTCCACTCATACACTTATGAATCTTTCCTTCACATATATTTATTAAGTTATGGACTTAATACATGTTTTCCTACGTACGTTTTAGTTTTGACTCTTAGCAAGTCTTTCACGAAAAGACATATATTCTAAGTACAAAATGATATAAACAAGACGTACAAAAAAGTTACATATTATTATTCATAAGAACCACGAGTTTATACAAATTACATATAGAAAAGATATCTACATACTATGAGCACGTCTATGGCCCGAGCTACTAGCCATAGACGCTAACTCCCCAGCCTCACTCAGCCTTCTCAGCAGGCTGCTATCCTCCTGAGATACTGTCGGTATGTTGACAGGGATCCCATCGGACCTGGGGAGATGGGCTGCGCCAACACCGCAGAGAATAGCCTTCCCTTCCACACCCTTCTTGCGAACAACCCTGGTCAAATGGGCCTCTAAGCATTTCTTCAAAGAAACCTCCTTCTCAAGGGCGAAGGGATTGAGCATGTGGCGGGGGCGAGCAAAGACAGGCACCTTTAGCTGTGACTCATCTGGCTTCAAAAAGAAGTCAAGCCGAGCCTCCGCATCTTCAGCTATGTGTTTGGCCAGAATCAGGCCCTACATGATCACACTGATAGGATAATCTCGATCACGCTCTAATCGGGCGATATGAGGAAAGTCAAAGACCTTCATCTTCTCCATGGCCTGCACAAGCTCATCAAATGCATCCGCCTTATACCTAGGTACTTCTGTGAGTGGCACCGTCAACATCTGCTCTCATGAAGCTCCTCCGGAGCCTGAGCCTTGCCACGCGCTATGGCACACTCTACAACCTTCCCAAAGGCTTCCACAACCTCTTGGGACTCCAGCGTACCCATAGCAGCCAAGCAGAGACCATGGCTGATTAACCACCTATGCACAATAAATACGAGTGTTAAGAGCATTAAGGCACATAGTGTTGAAAAAAGAATTCAAAAAGAGGATACATACCTGCGCTCAGCAATAGTAGACATAAGATGAGGGTACAACTCCTCATCATACTCAATACTCAACTTGCGCAGCTTGCTTTCCTGCACCTTCAGAGCCTTCTCCACACACTCGCGGAATTCATCAAGATAGGCGAAGTGCCTGCCCCTGTTCTCTTGCAGGTACTTTAGGCCCTAAGCGCAGTTAGCCCTATGCTGTTCAGCATCCGCGCGCTCGCGCTTCACCTCAACCATTAAAGACATCTTTTCATCCGTGAGCCTCTTACCATATGCAGTTGTGGACTCTACATCCGCTCGCACATCAGCCAACTGCGCCCTAAGCAGAGCAATCTCCTCATCCTTTTGTGCGAGGCTGTTGCTTTCACCAACATACCGAGCCTTGAGCTGAGTCACCAACTCAGCCTGATGCTCAGCAGCCGCACCCAACTCTTCCATCAGTTGATGCGCAGACATCTCCTCATCCACCTTCAACGGCTCCTCCACATACTCATGAGCCACTTGGGGTGGCACCGACCCCTCAACAAATGCTGCATCACCCCCTGCAGATTTGTCACTACACGCAAACAGAAAGAAGTCAAGGAATGGCACAGCGAAAATAAAAAATAAAAATATAAATAATCTAACAATTGTTAATTACGTAGGAGGTGAAGTCTCAGCATTCTCATGCGCAGCAAAAGATAATGACGTCTTCTCATCTGTGGAACGCATCAACAATGATCGTATGACGTCTGCGCTTGGAGGTACCCTCACCATCATCATCAATAGCCTTACGCTTCGCACCTTGGCGCTCCTCTTCAGAGTCAGTATCCACCCTGAGGATCCCAACACTGTCAGACGACTCAGTACGCCCGAGCTCAGGAGCCACCACTCCTTGTGCAGGAACAGTCTATACCGGTGTCGCATTCACAATAGGTTGTGTTGCGTCAGAGGGCTCTTATTGTGCAGGCTCCAGAAGACGTCTAGCGGTAGCCTCCAAGATGGGCAATTCACCCTCCCTCAGGGGGCGCACACCCACAGTGACATGCGTGGGCTTCGTCAACCTCACCATGGAAAAAAGATCCATCTCTGCGCAACACATGAATGGACAAGAAAGGAACAAGTTAGTTGATAAAATCAAAATATACAAGAGCGCTTACATTATTAACACGAAGATAAGAAAGGACAAGCACCCACCCCGGCCGCTTCCATCCAGAAATGTTGGCACTTCATCACTTCCCCCGAAGTAGTTGCGACTCATTCCCATATGCACCAGAAACTCCTCGGGATAAGAGTTGATTGGGATGCAGTTACCATTAATGGTCTTCGCATCCTCCACGTTGTACGTACCGGGATCTGGGCGCTCATCCTTTGGAAGCGTCCCTTGAGTATAAAACTCAGAGAGCGTGGTGAATACCATATTATCTATCAAGAAAAACATCTCCCTCCAACCCCTAAGGGAGTCCACTTTTTCAGTGTAACACTAATAGCGCCCTGGGCGCTTCGAAAAAGTAATCCACCCGTTCGACCACGTTGTGTGGTAAAACGGGCGGAAGAGGTTGAGAATAGGATTTATCGCAAGTAAGCGACAATTTACCTCAAAATTCGTTATTTTCGCCGCACCTATACAGTGCAGCTGCGAGATATGCAGACGATAGAAATTGAGCACGTCGCTTAAGAATAGGGATATAGGCACGCGCTGGTTAGCAAACTTAAAAAAGCACGTGTATACCCCTATTTTTCCCACAAGGAAGTGTGCGATACATGTGTCTGCATCCGGTAATTCCGGATGCACCGCGAGAGGGATGAAATAGTCGGAGGTGAACTGGCGAAGTTCATCCACGTCCATCTCAGAACGGAACTCCTCTAATTGACGAACCATTTTTCCTACAATGCGCACACGCAATTACCTTCGAAAATACTAAGCTTTTTCTTGCAACAAGGATTTGTAATATGGAGGTATTGGTATTTTTCACTATGGTAACACAGTGAAAATGGGTTCCCTTTATATAGGGTTTCCCTTGCCTTGGATGAACGACACGTGGATCCCACTATCTCCATCGTGTGGTTGGCATACCAACAGGTACATGCACTTTTTCACGTATCTCAAGGGATACATGGGATATTTTGAGACTAGATACATCCTATCCCCCTTTCTTGGCGGGAAATACTCGTATCTTCCTCGCCACGCTTGCCGCTAATATTATTAGTCTAGCATCCGCGGTACATACCTACGCATACTAGACTGGGGGGACATGATGACGTATAGTCCATACTCGGGTCATGAACCCGATTAATGAACATTACTAAGATCCTAACCCACCACGAGTGGGCTATCATAACAATGATTAGGCTACCATACTAACGGCTTGGGCTCACGAAAGCCCAAACCCAAAGTTATTTATGGTTTTAGTATAGATACCTCTTACTTAAGGAATATATATCCAAAACGGATATATACCGAAGAGTGAGGCGCACGTATCCAATAAGGATTTCGTACCTATATAAAGCATATCATAACTCTCGTTAAAGGTACGACTTACAACCCTAACTCTTCAACATAACCCTAAAAACCGATTACTTACTCTCACGCCGGAGGATAATCGTGGGAGACAATCCCACGATAAGCCTAACGGTGTTTGTTTGTTTTCTTAGTGCGCAGGTCTCAAGCATTAAGATCTAATTGGTACGAGAACAGGAACTCAAATAAGGAACGCCCAATTTTTGTATCAACAAAGACACTTGCTATTATTGGCTTATTTTTAAGTGCTTCAAACCGTTTATTAAGCCAATAACTAATCAAGCAACTTAAGATAAACAATCTTGTGCGTCTTGTGAGTATTCTAATTTTTTATAATAAGAAAACTAGTATTAGTTTTCTAGTGTTAAAGTATTGTCGATGATTTTTCTAGAAGCAATCATTTTACCTTTGGTTAAGGTGTAACTTTGTGCATCCTTTCTTCATTTTGTCGCGCTTTGACGAAATTGGGTATTGTTGTTTAAAATTAGTATTAAGGTATGTGCCAAGATAGGAAGGATGAGAAAAACATTGACAATTCTCTCACGGAGACTCACTTTTGGAAACGATTTTAAAATGTGGAGAAGCTAAATTAAGATAAGCCACATTTATTCCAAGGGGCCTGGAAAGTGTCATTGAATTGCCTATTTAAGGCATGGCTAAGCTCCACTTGTTACTCACACCAAATTTACTCAATAGTGTGTGTTCCCGTGCTATGGAACAGTAATAACACCTACCAAATATTTATTGGGCTTTACTAAAAGAGGAAAGCTTCCTTTCAAAAAAAAAAGAGGAAAGCTACGCATTAGGGTTTCTTTCTAGGTCAAGCAACAACATATAAGCATGTGTCTTTTTCTAAATTTCTGCACATAAGCATCATCCTAGAAGATAAAAAGGTAAAGGGTGATGACAGAAGAGAGTGAGCACCCATGGTCTTTCTTGCACATAGTTTGATATGCTTGAAGCGATGTGTGCTCACCCTCTATCTGTCATCCCCTCAATTCTATTTATGTTTATATGTATTTTTGTTTTTAATTGTGGTGTTCGGCTTTTGGCGTGTCTCTCACAAAAATAGAATTCAGCCAAATAAGCTGTAGAATTCTCCCAAAAGGGTTGGGGAATTGGTGTGTCTCTCACAAAAATGATAGGTTATGTCTGTATTCTTGTTCTCATGATGTTGCAAGTTTAGGATGAGAGTATAAGTGAGGGATTGGTGACAGAAGAGAGTGAGCACACATGGGCTTTTCTTGCATGATATAGCTACTCAAGGACTCGTATGCTTGAAGCCATGTGTGCTCACCCTCTATCTGTCATAAACCACTCTTATGCCTCTTGTTCTAGTACGAGCTTCAATCGTATGTATGTAGAGTAAATCAAAGATGGACAGATCGAAGAGCATAATTGATCTTCTTGCAATATACATGCTAGAAATTATGTGTCTTAGAACACATTTGTCTTTTGAAACTATAGTCATTAATTGCTTAAGTATTTTTCTCTTTTTTAGGAAAAAAGAAAATAAAAGAAAAGAAAAGAAAATGTTTAAGAAACATGTTTTACCAAGGTCAAAATAGTTGATTTCTAGTTGTCTGACGGCAATACCTGATTAGAAAGAAAAAAGATATCAAAACTCTAATTAGATTTGAAATGCACATAATGTGTTGATCTCATCTAAATAAAGAAAACTACTTTAGTGTAAAATCCGACTTCATTATTTCTGTTCAAAACTTCATCTAATGATTTTGTAACGTCGGAATTATCGATTTTCTCTCTCAGGTAACCATAATTCAATTCTTTTAGCTAGGTTTCTTAAATATTGCTTTTGTGTTCCTATGACAGCTAACTTTACAGGTTTTACCAACTTGTTACTTTTAAGTTGTTCAACTTCAGAGTTTTTAAGTATTATTATGTTGAGGAATCTCGAAGGTGTAATATAACCTAGTTACTATTTAGCAATGTTAAGTTCTTTTTCCATCCAAAGGATAAAAGTAGTGTATGCCCTGGTATCACACTTTTGAAACAATAGATCGATAATTATCAAATATGGATTATTCATAAATCAGCTGATTAAAGCATGGTCGAAGTTATTCATTTTTTTTCCTAAAAGAAAGCATGTATCAAGAAAGGAACTTGCAATAGGCCAGGTAGTAGATAATAACACTATAGAATCAGACATCTAAAAGTCTACCACAGAAACATAAACCAAGAGCACCACTGGAGCAAAACGACACCAAAGATCTATGACACTACAGAACTAGATCAGGTTACTTCATGGTGATGTGCTTGAGATTTAAGCTAGACATTAAGTTCTTACCACTTTGTAGCTTTAATTTGAAACAGATTGGAATGGATCAAAGTTTTTACCCTTTTTTTTTTTTTTTTTTTTTTTTTTGCCCTTCCCAGGACCAGTATTGTACGCTTCAGACATGTTCAAATCCTTCTTTTTGAACGGCGATTAGATTAAAAACTCAAGACACTAGTGAAAAGAAGAAATTACAATGTGATTGTACAAGCAATTTTAGGATCTGAGATCCATTCCAACCAACTAGGATGTAATATATGATTCCTATTCAAATCCTGATGAATTCATTGATCAAAATTCAATCGTATGACTATTTTGAAATTGAGATCTTAATAGGTCGAAAACTTGTCTATTCTTTAAGTGTTCTATTGCTAAAGACTTATGCAGCATAGTTGGAGCCTGGATTTTTGTCTTTAGAAGTCCCTAGAGTTTTGACCTATCGAGGAAGGTAAATGGGGCCAAGTTCTCGTAGCATTATCAATGAGGTGACATAGTTGTAATTGCCTCTTGTAAAACCTCTATGTAGTTGTTTGTTTGGTTTCTAGCTTCTTGCTAGTGCCTTTAATAAAATCTCCGCCGTTAAAAAAAAATTAAAAAATTGTAGTGTACAAAAAAGCTGAAGGTCTTAGAAGACAGTTGCTTGAATCCATTTCATTTGGTTAATCAAGTTTAATTTTATAAATATTATTCGATCCCTTCATGATAGAGACCAACTGTATAAGTTAATCCAATTGTCCTCCCAAAGCCTTAGCATTATTTTGAATTTCAAAAAAAAAAAAAAAAAAAAAAAAAAAAAAAAAAAAAAAAAAAAATCATTTAATGGCTAGCAAGAAAAACACGAGAAACAAGTATGCATTAGCACACACAACCAAATTCAAAACACTTCAACAAATTTCGTAGTAAAAAACAACGCGACCTAGAAACTTACCGACACCATAATGCTTTAGTGTTATTCTTCTCCTAAACTTCAAAAGACTAATCCTATACGCAAAGGAGTAGCCGTCTTGCAACACTACACTAGCTAGATTAACGGATGTCCTTTATTAATAGTGCATCTCTTCAAACGCATACATGTTCAATGCTTAAAAAAATATATCTACTTAGCATTAATGATTATTTTGGAATTCAAGTTCTTAAGAAAATTCAAGTTCTTAAGAACTCATCCTCGCAATCAAAATTTTTTCCATCCATATATATGGTGAAGCCGAGAACAACCAAAACGCATGCTAATTTATTAATTTTCAACCATAATTTAAACAATGAAATGTTACCTAAGATGTTGCTAACATGATTAAATGATACGTGTGTAACATTTTAGTATAGAATACAAAAACCATTGTAAAGCTCATAAATTTTTTAATGGCAATCCAGTGAAAACTCTCTAAGCTAGCAAAGATGCTAGAAAAGAGAGATTACACACGGTCACACAAACAAACTTGAAACCAATGATCCGATCAGTCTAAAATATGTTTACTTTAAATCAATGAATAATCCATTATGAGATAAAAATTTAATTTCTTCCTCTAAAATAACCTTGCAAGGTGGATGACATTATTGAGAATGAGATGCTTGTTTTGACATTTAGCGTCGAAGACCATACTGTTTCAAAAATTCCAAAGTGACCAAAAGGTTGATTGCTGACCGCGCTAGAAGGTGAACTAGGTCCACAAGAGTGTGGGCATCCGAGAGGTTGGAGATAGGAACATTGGTGATGTCAAATTGTCAACCAAATATTAAGGACTTTGCTCCAAGTGTCTTTTGCAATGCTACACTTGATGAAGATGTGCTCTTCTGTCTCAATATTGTTCTCGCAAATCGGACAACTTCGTTGAGTCAAGAACAATTCCTCGAATATCTAGGTTCTCTCGCACGCATTGGCTATCTTAGGGAAGCTATAGCTAGCCAAGACATGCAAGACATTGGCCTTAATATGGAAGGGGATTGTTCCAACCATTAAGCAACTAAACGATTATTGCAATTCTGTGATGCATAATCCTTCACATTTAAAATGTGCCCAATAACTCAAAAGCTATAATACATCCATAATTAAACCTGTATAGATAAATTAAGGTGATTTTGGGCAACATGTCCCATAATGCCAAACTCTATGGAATACCCCTTTCTCCAACCTCTTGAACAAGTTTCTTCTGTCCGGTTCCCCTCCCTTTGGTGACCTCGATCTTTTGCTTTGCGGGTCGGGGCTTTTAGTTTCGCTCCGTGCACGTTTAGCTTCGATTTTCTTTCTGAGATTTTTCTTCCGGGCGGGTGTTTTGGATTCGGACTGATGCGACTCTTCTTCGAAGGCGAGGTTAGCTCTGACTACTTTGAGCTTCTGTTGCTTTTTCTCTTGTATAAACTTCTCAACAACGATGGGTAATATCTTGTCGTAATTTTTATCACAGAATTCGCGGAGATTTGTGCTAGGTGTAGGCCCATCGTCATCTTCCAATACACCTTCTGTACCTCTTGCCCCCGTATTCCGCTCGGCGGAAGTAGGTGCGAGGGTAACAGGTTTTGTGTTACGGCTCATGGCGAGTATATTTTCGAACGCAGTTGTGTACTGTGTCCCATGGATGGTGCCAACTTGTTAGTGCAAAAAGAGTGAATGGGCTAGAATTGGGCTTAGTTTGGTGCGTGTCGTCCCTGATGGATCGTCCGCTGTGTGGTTTATGCACTAATCCAAGTAATGAGTTGTATTCCCTGCATAAACAAAGGTAAACCGTTAGTGTTATCGTAGGGACGGACCCCACTATTAAGCTCTGGCGTGAGAGTACGTACTCATGTTATCAGAGAAATATTTGTGTATTGGGATGATTGAGAAAATTGTACCTCGCGTATGTGTACTGAGGCTACCTTTGATAGGTGGTCGAAATACTAGGGTTCTTAGTATTTCGCGTATTGCTGTAGTGGCTGATGTGGGACCCTTTGGTCTTTAATAATATATTTTTATTCCAAGTCCTTCCTTTAACTATCATTGTTGTCTTTAACGGTCCTTTAAGTAATATTATTATTTTTTTCTCTTGATCAATCCTGCAACCAGATTAGTACCAATTCTAATCTATATACTCCCTCCGTCCCAAATTTAAGTCCAGTTTGACTTTTTGATATGAACTTTGACCTTAAATATTTCTGTTTGTATTATATAACACTTGATGAAAAAATTATACCAAATGAAAATATTTTTAAAAGACAATCCATTTATATATTTTGCATCAAGTATTATACAATACAAACAAAAATATTTAAGGTCAAAGTTCCTTCCAAAAAGTCAAACTGGACTTAAATTTTGAGACGGGGGTAGTAATATAGTAGATATGTAATATATAATCCAGGGAATAAATATGTATAATTAGAGCGTTATTAGGTGCCATTAGGTGTGACAGAACATAATGGAAAAATGGTCTCATCAATGGTGACATTAATGAAAATGATGTTTTTGTTGGTGGAAAGGTTAAGGCAACAAAATTCGCGCTGGTTTTATGGGTAGTTAATAAAAATACATGGAGTGTAGCGTGGGTCAAGTTTAAGATTGGTGTAAATGTTGGCATAACACAGACAACCAAAGACACGTAAAGACGTGTAGTGGGGTTTTGTGTTATATAGGTGAAAGTGAGGTGTGTCGTTATTTATGGAAGTAGATGGTAAAATATTTAAGAGGTAAGTGTCCATGTGAAAGGTTTCGACCCGGAAATGAGGTGGAAGATGGGCCTGGGAAAGTAAGGTACGGATAAGGCTGTTTATTGTTTGAACTATACATTCGGATTTGCCATTCTGGTGAGATGTACGGGGAAGCGAGATACGTGCATGAATGTTGTGTTGGTAAATAATTGATGAAAAATGGTGTTATAAAACTCACCACCATGGTCACACTGAAAAGCTTTAATTTCTAAATTAAACTGAGTTCGACATTTAAAAAAGTTAGTAAAAGTATCAGACTTATTATGAAATGGATATACCCACAAATAATAAGAAAAATGATCTCAAAATACAACATAAACAAAACCCTAAACCTAATGTACCCAAACCCACTATTAGGTTTGTGTCAACTAACCTATCTAACAAAAATAACTTACTTATGAATAGATAGAATATTAAGAGGAGTTTAAGTAATTGTAGGTGACTCAACATGTATGTGTATAGGTAGATGTATGAGGGTTTTTCTTAGATGTTTTTGGGAAGGACAACGTTTGATTAAGATTATGTTGTTTCAATTCTAAGTCCAATGGTCACTTATTTGATTTGAACATAACATAAATTAAGTCTTACAAGTAGTCGTTGAGTAAATAGTTAGCAGAAACATCTTCATAGTTCTTTGAAGACAAAAAGTAATTCACTTGAGCTATGTAGCGGTTCAACAACTAATGTCTAAAAAACCAATAGAAGATGTTCAGGTCAACGAGGTTTAATAAAACCTCACAAAGCAATGTTGTTCGCTTTGAATCAAAGATACTTCGAGAAAAAAATCTAATTATTCAAAATTAAGAGACCGAAAACCCTAAAAGCAAAAGTGGATAACGCATGCTTTCATGAGTTTGGCAATTTTCCAAGAGTTGGTAAAAAGGTACAATACTTGTCAACATTGTTTCCTAAATAAGAGTTTATCCCTACCTAAAGTAAAAAATTTAATGCATTATTTACTTAACAATTGAATGCTCGACACATATGTAGAATACCTTTTAGAAGCCCTAATTCTCTTCATAATCTGTAATGGAGTAAATGATATCTCCTGCAATTAATGTGATACACATTCAAAAACATTTACCCTCGTTTGAACTTAAGTAACTGTAACACCCCCAAAATATCGCAGTGGAAGATAGTATCATTGTGGTATTACTTCATAGTTCACAGTACAAGTTACAGAGAACGACTCTAAATGAGACGTTTTGAAAATAAATTTTCATTCGGTTAATATAAAATATCAGAGTTTATTACAAAAGACGTCCTAGAAGTTTATACAATACAAAAAAATACAACATAAACGTTTTTAAGTTTATCGAATGATAAAGATGCATTGTCTTCTAAATTTCTGTGCGCCTTCAATGCATGCATATACCTTAAGGGCCTGATATAAAACATGCTAAAAAGTCAACACAATAGTTGAGTGTGTTCATAGGTTTATAAAACATTTATTATTGCATTAAGCTCATGAAACCAATGCGTTAACACAATATCAATAAAATGGATATAATAATTTGCCCTAATAGGTATGTTGCCATATACCTCCGAACTCAAATATAGCGCGTCTGGTTACAACTGACTAACCAAACAGGATTCGTCAATCCCATAGTCCTATTCATAATATTAACGCTTACACTTAAGTAATTAATATTTCATGATAAACAGGGACTTTAAGGCAATATGGGTACTTAGGCAATAATACATTCAGATAAGCCTTTTGCATTCATCATGACATTTTGAATACCATACTTAGCCCACGTATTACGTACATAAAAATGGGTATTACGTATAACATGTAGTTTTTAAGACGCGAAACATAAAACTGGGTAACAATAAAATAATTACTTATAAAATGTTAGAATTTATCAACATACCCTATTTTAATAATTAGATGGGTGATAAGTTTAACAAAGTTCTTAGATGTTGTTAAAACCTAAAAACGTATGTTAAATATGCCTAAGACGTAAAAGGTATATGGTTTATGTAAAAATAGTAAAATAATAATAGTTCATATAAAATATGACTATAAAAACTTAAATGCTTAACACGTACACCGGTCATAATCTAGTGTTGGTTACGAGTTAAGTGTATGCGATTGAACTTTCTTGATTATACGTGAAAGTAAGTTTACTTTAAATTAAAGATAAATAAAAGTATATAGTTAATTGAATAACCTGAAATGTACGAGTGGCTACAATAACTGAAGAAGCGTTGTTCAAGTTCACTCTCAAACAATAATCTTAGTTTATTTTGAGTGAAATAAAGAACAACTAAATTGTCATTCAACTGAAATTGTTATTTCATAAATAATCTTTGTAAAACATTTTTGATTCATTTAAATAAGAATTTAAACGCTAAATTGACTAAGTATGATGGAATGCATTTTTCAGCCAGTTGCATACGCCGTTGGCCATTCCCTAGGTATACAGAGGATGTCATCTCATCAAGATTTATATCTAAGCTGAAGATGCATATGCCGTATACCACTCTTATTTAATACAATGTATGAGCTCTTGTTATAAATTCATTTTCCAAGTGTTGAAGACCATACATTCTATGTCCAATCCAACAATACACTGTATGGAGTGATTCAAGAAGATTCGTTTATGGTATTATAGAGGCATGCGAAGTATGACCATCCAGGTGCATACGCCGTATCAATGGACCGGCCTAAGCCCTTTTTAGCCTATAAATACTCACCCACTCCACACATTTGAGAGAGCTCTGGAGTCCTAAGTTTAGAAGAAACCCTGATTCGTTAGGAGTCTAGAGAAGAAAGGAAGACACCAAGAGTGAAGGTTTTATACTCATAAACATTTGATTATGGTTTTCATTATGATTTCAATTATCTTGTCTACTCTGAATAAACTTTGCTTATCATATGTTATGGAAGGCTAATCCTTTTGTGCTTGCTTGTATATGAATCTTTTTTATATAATGTACAAGTTCTTTAGTTTATTCTATGTGTATTTTGGATGATTTATGTACTGTTATAGACTTATGTTGTTGCGTAGACTATGGCTACCTATTGATTATAGTTGTTTAGTAACCGATAACCAAGTGAAAACACCTATATGAATCATTAACTTACCTTGTCAAGTAGGCTTATTGGTGGACACAATACACTGATAACCAAGGCGTTCACCAGGTTAAAAATTGTAGACAATAGGGTTAAGGATTTAGTAGCGACATTAGCGACTGACCAATAAAAAAGGCTTTTTACCCTTTTTCAACAAAACTAAGTGGTTTGGCACCCACACAAAAAGGTAGGTTACCTAGATTAGCTGATGACACTTAATGCTTGTAATATTAGTTAGGATAGCAGGACCGACAGGCATGCCCGACTTTTAGGAAAAAGTTAGAAGGAAAATCGATAACCAAGTGACTTCCTATATCTTTATATCACAAAGCACAATAGATGAACATTGCACCTAGAACTATAACGTTAATGAAATTAGGGGATTAGCAAGAGAATCATGCCTTTATCCCTTGATATTTTTCTCACCAGAGCTAGCGTATTGTTTTATTTTATTTTATTTTCAGTTTATAGTTAATTAAAATTAAAAACTTTACTAGCGGATCTAAAACCTACGTGACAACCTTAAAAACTACTAGACATTTAAGATCTCGTCGCTTCCTACGAAAGACCCGGTCTTGCCGAATGGGGCACTGCCCGTAAGTGTTGGTGATTGTCGAAAAAATTCGGTACACTATAAATTTAAAGATTAGAAATAACACATCAAGAGGATATGGATATACATGAGACGTTAAATGGATGAGTCACGATGATATTGATATACAAGATATGTTAAACGGATGATTCGAGATGATATTGATATACAAGATGTGTTAAGTGGATGAGATGATATGGATATACATGA
The DNA here is from genome assembly GCA_030686995.1 of Artemisia argyi. Classification (NCBI taxonomy): domain Eukaryota; kingdom Viridiplantae; phylum Streptophyta; class Magnoliopsida; order Asterales; family Asteraceae; genus Artemisia; species Artemisia argyi. Next base: position 42,114,527 of record CM060709.1, on the reverse strand, counting down.
GATGTTAGACGCATAATTTGAGATGACATGGATATACATGAGATATTAAATGGATGAGTTAAGATGACATCTATATACAGTATATGTTAAACGGATGATCGAGATGTTATGGATATACATGAGATGTTAAACGAATGGGTTGAGATATTATTAATATACAAGATATGTAAAGACTTGACAAAACATAATAAACGACAAAAAAAATTACAGACTTTAACCAAAACTTTATTGACTTTGACTAGAACCTATAGCGACGACATGTCGTTGCTATAGGTCGTCGCTAAAAGCTTTTGTTTTTTACTATAAAAGCAACCTCAAAAACTTTTATCCTTACATCAACCTCACAAACTCTTATTTTCACATCAATCTCACAACCTCTTATTCTCACTTCAACCTCACAAACTCAAATGAAGCAAAATGAGCCTTTTATGTGACCATGTGAAAGAGGAAATATAGTGCTAATACAATCACATTAGAAGTATAGCTATTGTAGACTTTAGCACAACAACGATTTGCTTCAGGACCTTCAACACAATATCCAAGTTATTCTCCGGGACCTTGTAGATGTGAACCAACAGATTGCTCAAACTGCAACGTTAAAGATCTAAAAATAAACATGCTGGAGATAAGAATAAAGATGCTTAAGGCAAGACTAGAATTGGAAATGCATCTCGAGGACCATGAATATCACTTAGGTGCAATACTTCATGAGTTTTTAGATGACATAGAAAATCTTCGTATGTAGTAGTAATCCATATGTTTAATTTAATGTGTTCATCCGTATGTTTATTTTAACGTGTTAATGTTTCCCCATTCTGGCTGGATTGAGTTTCTTGTTATTTACTACGTTAATGTTTAGGCGCTTATGAATTTGGAATGTAATTCGTATGCTTTAGTTATTTGAATGGCTATATTGTTTACATGGATAAAATCTACAATTCTAATTAGTTAATTTGATAACTGGATGTGGGAACAATTCATTTTTAAATCATTCTATAATTAAATTAAATCATTTTATATTTACTTTAAATAATTTTAACTTATTTTTAATTAATTCATTTCATTTTTAATTTATTTAAATCATTTATAATTATTTTAAATTATTTTCAACTTATTTTAACTTATTTTTATTTAACTTAAATTATATATAAATTATTTTTAAATGATTTAACTATTTCTAACTTAATTATAATTAATTTAAATAATTTATAATATTTTTAAAATATTTTAAACTGTTGGTCAAATACTTGCCAACCCAATTAGCTAGTATATGTCTTAGCCAATTGTTTAGCGGGAAAAAAGTACGTGAACAACTAGCCAAACTGAAAAAATTGTGAGAAAACTAAAACGGATCAACCTCTAAGGCTGTTTTTTTTTTTTTTTTTTTTTTTTTACAAAATGCCTAGCCAAAGGTCCTCACTGACTTTTTTACACAATGCCTTCTCATCAACCCACTAAGGCTGGTGTGTTTTTTATTTTTTTCTTCTTTTAATAGTGGCATTGGCTAGGACTTGTGTGTTCTAACCGTTGATTTTTTAGCCTGTTCGACTTTTTGATGTAGTGTGTTTTTATCCAACCATGTTAATTGTTGTAAAGTTCTATAGTTGGGTTATTAATACATTTCATCTTTTTCACCAAAAAGATTTACATGGCAAACGATCTAAGAAGTTAGACTATCTTTATTCACAACCTCATCCAACCCAATCTTTCATTAAAATATTATTTTCTTACTCATCCACCTATACAACCTATACATACAACCAATCTCAACTTTTTTACCATTTATCAACAACCCAACCTAAAATATAATATTATTTATTATCTATTTAATATAATTACTTAAACTTCAAAATATAACTATTAAGCAATTATTATATTAAAGGGTAAAGTGCAAATTTAAGTTTGATCTTTTACCCTATATTAAAAATTAGCTCACAAAACTTTATAAACACCAAACAAATTACTTTAAAACATTGAAGCCCAATTATCTTTAAACTTATATCTGTAAGTAATAAACAAAATTAAAAATAAACAAAATAAAAATCTAATAAAGAAAAAGAAACATTGGGAAAGGTTCCTAACAGTAAAAAGCAAAAGCAAATGGCCATTATCTTTTAGTCAAAAAGAAACATTGAGAACCAAAATAAAAATCTACAACTATGCTTTCTTCTCCGGTTCTCCTTCTTCTCCGATGAGTTTCTTTTTCCGGCAAGTATCTTTCAGTTAGCATTTTATCAAACCAACAATATGTATTTTTTTCTCTTTCTTACAGAGAGTGACATGTGGCAAGATCGGCTGAAAGCTTTGAAGGTCACATACCAACCGGGTCGTTCCATTCTCTTTCTTTCTTTTGTACTATTTTAATATAATATTGAATATTCTTTTGTCTTGTATAATCCGATCGGTCGGATCAGTTTGCCAATAAAGATAGTCTTAGTAATCTGAATGTCACATGATTTATCTGTATGCATATTTTTCGTATATACATTGTTTTCTGATGTACGTCATACAAAGACCTCAAATGAATGGGAGCCTCAGAATTAAAGATGTTGATTGCAAGATACCCAGAGTGACACGTGTATGAAGAGGGAAGACACACGTCACACCTGATTTGAAATGGCTGAAAGTGTGAAGCAAAGATAGGATGCGAATATAGCAAAGAGAAATGAGAAGCATGCGTCACAAAATATGCCTTATCATAAATCATTGAATTGATGGTTGCCCATGCGGATTAAAAGTTTCAATTTGCATGATCTCTTTCTATTCCAACAATTTTTTTTAGCGGCTATATTTCACATCAATCCTAAAATTATTGTCAACAGACAAAAAACACACAGTTTAAAAAAAATATCATTATTATAACTTTATCTTCCTTACTTTTTGTACAAAGACAGTTTTAACCTTAACCAATTAATTTCTAATTTCTTAAAAGTTTGTAATAATAACCTTAAATGAGAGTAATATGGTAAACTTTATCTATATGCTCTATCTATTTATAAAAGTGGACAATTATTTTAGGACGACAGAAAAAGAAAAGATGGACTGTATTATGAGACGGATGTAGTATTTTCTAAATATTAAAAGTTCGGTAGAAGCCAGAAAATGGAAGCACTAAACAACAAAAAACTCTCTAAAAAAAACACCTAAATGCAATTACTAAACGAGCAACAAAGGAAATGGATATTACATATTCTGACTAAAGAGTTAATAAAAATTGCGCATATAATGACTTTAAGTTTATTTTGTTACCACATATTCTACTAAGATACAATTCATGTGCAATGAACCATTTATGAATCTCAGTATCTACAGTGTTCTATACAAAAATAAAATAAGAAATGTGTGACTTTCTGTCGTGTGAAACTTATTTTGGTACGTCAAGTTTAGTTTATATCCTTCGAAATCTTCATAGGTTTTGAGAGTTTCCAATATATTATGGTAGAACAGTAGAAGTCGATCATGACTATTCACTGAATAGTATTCAGTGACCTGCATAATGTATTTAAGAAATTAATTTGCAGAAGTGCATTAATAAGGAAGACCATTATAGGAATGGTGAGAAGACTTGCATGAAAGAGGATTAGCAATTGCTTGGAGATAGTTAATGATTTAGGATTACAAGAAAAACATTGGTAAAGCAAATGAGTTAAGAGGTTCGTTGTTAGGTCTGATTTTTGATAATACTTCTTCTGTTGGAACCAAATAAACATTTCTTTTTCAAAAAAGCAAAATTTTATTAAATAGGTAAAAAGCCAAACAAATACATTAAGGAAGATAAACCATTCTTGAACAAGTCTTTATTTGAAATGTCACTTTTTGTTTGTTAATTAATCACAATTTTTGCTCCATATTGTGTATATGAGAGAGTCTTTGGAAGTATGGATTTTTTCGGAGGTTTAAGAACCAGGCTTACTTTGACTCGAAATCTTCAAGAAATAAAAGACTCACTAGTAAAAGATATAAAAGTTTTTTTTTTTTCCCATTAATGGATTGTCAATAGGCATAGAACTTGTAAACCAAAGTGGTTAGATTGGATTACAACGATCCGAAACTTTTTGTAACATGTAATTTTTCTTCTCTAATGCATCTTGCTAGAGTGGTATTAGTGAAGTGCTATTAGAGAAAAAGAGGGTGTTTGGGATTTGTCAACGATTGTTTATCTGCTTATTATGTTCTTTATACACATTACTAAGTACCTTTAATTGGGAATATTTTTATGATATATATATGTTTATCTAATTATGTATAAGTAATTAAGCACTTTAAATAAGACACTTGCTACTACGTACTGGCTTATTTTGAAGTGCTTCAAACCGTTTACTCAGCCAATAACTAATAATGCAACTTAAGATAAACAATCTCGTGCGTCTTGTGAGTATTCTAAAATTTTATAATAAGAAAACTAGTATTAGTTATCTAGTGTTAAAGTATCGTCGATGGTTTTTGTGTTGGAAAATTTAGTGCACTTGAGGGATCTAATCATACTTGAAAATGGGTTAGGAGGTACGGAGTGTACACCCATCAAGTCACTGATTCCCCTGACTCTATACTGCTTGTGTTAGGATCCTGCTGATAAGCATAATTTCTGCTGATTGAGTGTTGTATGATTATGTAATTGATTTGACCTATTCAAATGGCAGTTACATCTGCACTCATGACCTTGTTTAACTGGTCATGTAACCACTATTTTAGGCTATAATGGGGAGACTTATATGGAGATTAATGGGCCGATTAATTCTCATAATTCCATTTGACTAGCCATGAGTATCTTCCTATAAATAGGAAATCAAATAAAGCATGAAGGACACACATAAAACATATAACACTTATACACGAAGGGTTATTGATTTGTGCCTAAATCACTAACAACATTTGTCTTATCCCAAGTAGATATTCGTGATACCCAGGCATTAGGGTCGAATAGTTTACTTTGGAAAGTGATAATACGATTCTAATTGGTATCCGGTAACATTAATTGGTACGTAGTTAGGCTATTGATTATCTTAACCCTGTTCTGGGCTAATAACTACCAACAATCAAAGTAAACTATTCTGTGATAATCAATAGCTGCTGCTATGAGGCATATGACTGCTAACTTTTCCAAATTGGAAAAGTTTGAAGGTGTTGATTTCAGAAGATGGCAGAAGAAGATGCACTTCTTGCTCTCAAGCATGAATGTGGTGTATGTTCTTAGCACTGCTATTCCTGAAGATCATGGGGATGATGCTATTGTGGAACAGATAAGGAAAAGAAGCAAATGAGAGAATGATGACTATGTATGCAGAGGTTTAATTCTCAATGGTATGTCTGATTCTCTCTTTGACATTTATCAGAATGTTGAATCTTCTAAAGAACTGTGGGATTCCTTGGATGCCAAATATATGGCTGAGAATGCTTCAAGTAAGAAGTTTCTTGTAAGTAATTTCACAAATTACAAAATGACTTATTCAAGACCAGTAATGGAACAATACAATGAACTTCTTTGAATACTTGGAAGGTTTGCACAACACAAAATGAACATGGATGAGGCTATTTCAGTCTCTTGTATCATTGACAAACTCCCTCCTTCTTGGAAAGCTTTCAAGCATACCTTGAAACATAAGAAGGAAGAACTAACACTGGTTCAGTTGGGTAGTCATCTGCGTATTGAGGAATCCCTCAGGGTGCAGGATAATGACAAGCCAAAGAGTAGCAATGCTACTAGTGCATCTGTTTTCAATATGGTGGAACACAACAATTCCACCAGGTACAATGACAACAAAGGTAAACGTAAACATCATGATAACATAAGGGCTGATCCTAACAAGAAGGCAACACCTACTTGTTGGAAATGTGGTAAATCTGGTCACATTAAAAGGGATTGCAAAGGTGTTAAGATTGGAGGTAAATCCAATGGTTCAGGCACTAATGGTTCAGGGAGTGGAGGTCCTTCCAACTCACTGAAAGGTCAGAATATGTTTAATGAATCTTTTCAGGTTTATTATGTTACATATGTATCTGAATTTAACTATGTGCAGGATGATGATGTTGCGTGGTGGGTTGACTCTGGAGCAACTGTTCATGTGTGCAAAGATAGAAGATGGTTCAAGACTTACGAGTCACTGAATGATGGTTCTATTCTTCACATGGGAAATGAGTCAATAGCTTTGGTGCATGGTCGTGGTTGTGTAGATCTTAATTTTAGTTCTGGAAAGATTGTAACTTTGTTTAATGTTATTCATGTTCCAGATATAAGGAAGAACTTGGTTTCAAGTAGTGTTTTGAATAATCATGGATATAAACAAGTTATTGAATCTGATAAATTTATTTTGTCCAAACATGGTGTGTTTATTGGTTTTGGTTATTTGTGTAATCTAATGTTTAGGCTAAATGTTGTCACTGATATTGTTAATTCAGCCTTTGTGTCAACCTCTAAACTGAACGAATCCACCCTGTGGCATGCTAGACTTGGCCATGTACACTATAAAAGGATGCAAGATATGTCTAAGGATGGGTTAATCCCAACTTTTGACAGGGACACTGAAAAGTGTAAGACTTGCATGTTGACCAAAATTACTAAGAAACCTTTTCAGGGTGTTAAACGTGAGACTGAGCTCTTGGAGCGTATACACAGTGACCTGTGTGATTTACATGCCACTCCCTCTTTGGGGAATAAGAAGTACTTTGTGACATTTATTGATGATGCTTCTAGGTTTTGTTATGTCTATCTATTACATACCAAGGATGAAGCATTAGATAAATTAAGGTATTTAAAACTGAAGTTGAATTGCAACTTGGGTCCCTGATCAAAAGATTTAGGACTGATAGGGGAGGTGAATACATGGACACTTTGTATTTTTAGTCTGGTATAATCCATGAAATGACTGCTCCCTATACTCCTCAACAAAATGGTATCTCTAAAAGGAAGAACATGGTACTGAAGGAGATGGTTAATTACATGTTGTCCTATTCAGGACTGAGTCAAGGGTTCTGGGGTGAAGCTATGTTAACAGCTTGCTATTTAATAAATAGGGTTCCTAATAAAAGGAACAAGATTACCCCTTATGAGCTCTGGACTAAAAATAAACCCAACCTGAATTATCTCAGGGTATGGGGTTGTAGGGCAGTTGTAAGACTCCCTGATCCTAAGTTGAATACTTTGGTTGAAAGAGGTATTGAATGCATCTTTGTTGGATATGCTGAGCATTCCAAGGCTTATAGGTTCTATATTATTGAACCTAATGAATATGTTTCCATTAATTCAATAATTGAATCAAGGGATGCATTATTTGATGAGAATAGATTCTCATCAGTCCCTAGACCAAGTCACAGGATTCCAAATGGAACTGATAATATTGGTGTATCAGAGGTCCCTGATGAATTATCATCTTAGGTCCCTGATGAGGTTGTGGTTCAACAACCTGAACCAGAGCTTAGAAAAAGCAAAATGGTCAGGACTCCAAAGTCATTTGGACCTGAGTTTCAATTATACTTAATTGAAGGTACAAGGAATGAGGTCTCTAACCAATACTCTTATTTCTTCATTGTTGAGGATGATCCCAAAATATTTGAAGAAGCAATGAAGTCCCAGGATGTTGCTTTCTGGAAAGAAGCAATAAATGATGAGATTGACTCCATCATGGGCAACAACACTTGGGTGTTGGTTGATCTACCTCTAGGTTGCAAACCTATTGGTTGCAAATGGATTTTCAAAAGGAAAATGAAGGTAGATGGAACTATTGAAAAGTTCAAGGCTAGACTAGTCATTCAGGGCTTTAAACAAAAGTCAGGGATAGACTACTTTGATACTTATGCCCCTGTGGCACGTATCAGTACCATCAGGCTGCTGATTGCTTTGGCATCAATTCACAATATGATTATTCATCAGATGGATGTAAAGACAGCTTTCTTGAATGGTGAATTGGATGAGGAGGTTTATATGAACCAACCTCAGGGCTTCATATTGCCTGGAAATGAAAACAAGATGCACAAACTGATTAAGTCTTTATATGGACTGAAACAGGCACCTAAGCAATGGCATCAAAAGTTTGATGAAGTGGTTTTGTCTAATGGTTATGTTCTTAACTAGGCTGACAAATGTGTATATAGCAAATTTCATGAATCTGGTAAAGGAGTCATCATTTGCCTATATGTTAATGACATGTTGATCTTTGGCACTGACCAAAATCAAGTTGACCTGACAAAGGAATTTTTGTCATCAAGGTTCTCCATGAAGGACATGGGGGAGGCTGATGTTATCCGTGGTATAAGGATTAAACATGAAAGCAATGGTATATCAATTTCTCAGTCTCATTACATTGAGAAGGTACTGAAGAAATTTAATTGCTTTGATTATACTCTAGTGAGTACTCCCATGGATACCACTGAGAAGCTTATACTTAATACTGGCAAAGCTGTATCTCAACTTGAGTATTCCAGGGTGATTGGCTGCCTGATGTATGCCATGACTTGTACAAGGCCTGACATTGCTTTTGTTGTGGGTAAACTGTGCAGGTATACTAGTAATCCTAGTGTTCAGCACTGGCAAGCAATTCAGAGGGTACTGAAGTATTTGAAGAGAATTATGGACTATAGTCTCTCATATACTGGTTATCCTTCATTGTTGGAAGGATACACTGATGCAAGTTGGATCAGTAACACTGAAGACAATTCATCTACCAGTGGTTGGGTATCCTACTTGGTGGAGGTGCAATTTCTTGGGCATCCAAGAAGCAAACTTGCATCACCAGTTTAACAATGGAGTCAAAATTTGTGGCCTTAGCAACTGCTGGAAAAGAAGCTGAATGGTTGAAAAGCTTGTTTCTTGAGATTCCATTGTGGCCTAAACCTATAGCACCTATTTCTATCCGGTGTGATAGTGCTGCTACATTGGCAAAGGCTTATAGCCAGATGTACAATGGGAAGTCTAGACACTTAGGTGTCAGGCATAGCATGATTCGTGAACTTATCATGAATGGGGTGATTTCTATAGAGTTTGTTAGATCTCAACAGAATTTAGCTGATCACTTGATGAAGGGTCTTACTAGAGACTTGGTTATAAAGTTTGCTAAATGGATGGGTTTGAAGTCCAACTTGGTCACTGAATGCTAGGACACCCAACTCCCTCCTGAGGAAACTTGGGAGCTGAGTTCAATGTGGAAAGCTGAACATTTAGTGTACTGGAGCACATGTATTATACTTCATCCCAAGGTTGTGCTCAGAACTTGTTGGAAAGGAGGATGAAGTCTTTACTTCTTAATGGTTAATTTCTTTGGAAAAATGCTAAGCAAGAGCATGAATAAAGAGGAACCACCTATGTAAATGTTGAAGTTTTGCCTCTTCAGGAAGCTATGGACTTTTAGCTTTTACAACATTTATGAATTGGATATGGACACATGGCTTGTATAGTATCAGGAGTGTTTAAGTGTTTGAAAATGTATGTGTATTTTATCTACAGGTATTCAAATGGGTTGAAGGGTTCAATTCTTAGAACACCCCGATTCTCTAATATTTGAACGTGTAATGTACTAAGATGGAAATTCAATCCTCAGGATATTCTCGTTTATGCATATATTTTGTTTCATGTTTGATTTCATGCAAAGGAAGTGGACTAAATTTGGGGAGGATTGTTGAAAAATTTAGTGCACTTGAGGGATCTAATCATACTTGGAAATGAGTTAGGAGGTACGGAGTGTACACCCATCAAGTCACTGATTCCCCTGACTCTATACTGCTTGTGTCAGGATCCTGCTGATAAGCAGAATTTCTGCTGATTGAGTGTTGTATGATTATGTAACTGATTTGACCTATTCAAATGGCAGTTACATCTGCACTCATGACCTTGTTTAACTGGTCAAGTAACCACTATTTTAGGCTATAATTGGGATAATTATGTGGAGATTAATAGGCCGATTAATTCTCATAATTCCATTTGACTAGCCATGAGTATCTTCCTATAAATAAGAAATCAAATAAAGCATGAAGGATACACAGAAAACATATAACACTTATACACGAAGGGTTATTGATTTGTGCCTAAATCACTAACAACATTTGGTCTTATCCCAAGTAGATATTCGTGATACCCAGGCATTAGGGTCGAATAGTTTACTTTGGAAAGTGATAACACGATTCCAAGTGATATCCGGTAACCTTAATTGGTACGTAGTTAGGCTATTGATTATCTTAACCCTGTTCTGGGCTAATAACTACCAACATTTTGTGGAAGCACTCATTTTACATTTGGTCGAGGGGTAACTGTACATGTGCATCCTTTCTCCCTTTTGTCCCGCTCTAGCTGGTTTGGGTATTGTTGTTGAAAATTAGTATCGAAGTATGTGCCAAGATAGGAACGATGAGAAAAACATCGACAACCTCCACTTGACGTTTGGAAACTATTTTAAAATGTGGAGAAGATAAATTAAGATAAGCCACATTTATTCCAAGGGTGTCTATTTAAGGCATGGCTAACCTCCACTTGTTACTCACACCAAATTTACTCAAATAGTGTGCTATGGAACAGTTGTAACACCTAATAAATGTTTATTGGGCTTTACTAAAAGAGGAAAGCTACACATTAGGGTTTCTTTCGAGAATGTATCTTTTTCTGAATTTCAGCACATAAGCATCATCCCAGAAGATAAAAAGGTAAAGGGTGATGACAGAAGAGAGTGAGCACCCATGGTCTTTCTTGCAAATAGTTTGATATGCTTGAAGCGATGTGTGCTCACCCTCTATCTGTCATCCCCTCTATTCTATTTATGTTTATATGTATTTTTGTTTTTAGTTGAGGTGCTCGGCTTTTGGCCAATTAGATCCACAGAATAGAATTCAGAAGCTGTAGAATTCTCTCAAAAGGGTTGGGGAATTGGCGTGTCACTCACAAAAATGATAGCTTACGTCTGTATTCTTGTTCACATGATGGTGCAAGTTAAGGATGAGAGTATAAGTGAGGGATTGGTGACAGAAGAGAGTGAGCACACATGGGCTTTTCTTGCATGATATACTCAAGGACTCGTATGCTTGAAGCCATGTGTGCTCACCCTCTATCTGTCATAGACCACTTTTATGCCTCTTGTTCTAATACGAGCTTCTATCATATGTGTGTAGAGTAAATCAAAGATGGACAGATCAAAGAGCATAATTGATCTTCTTGCAATATACATGCTAGAAATTATGTGTCATTCAAATATGTTTGTCTTTTGAAACTATAGTCATTAATTGCCTGAGTATTTTTCTTTTTTTGTAGGAAAAAAAATGTTAAAGAAACATGTTTTACCAAATTCAAATAGTTTACCTGAGTAGAAAGAAAAAAGATACTAGTATCAAAACTCTAATTAGATTTGAAAATGCGCATAAGGTGTAGATCTCATCTAAATATAGAAAACTACTTTAGTGTAAACTTTGACTTCATGTTTTCTGTACAAACCTTTATCTAGAATTATTGATTCTCTCTCTCAGATTTCCTTAGTTCATTTCTTGTAGCTAGGTTTCTTGAATGGGTTGACAGCTAGCTTTACAGGTTTTACCAACTTCGTACTTTTAAGTTGTTCAACTTCAGAGTTTTTAGGTATTATTATGTTGAAGAATCTCGAAGGTATAATATAACCTAGTTACTATTTAGTAATGTTAAGTTCTTTTTCCATCCAAAGGATAAAAATAGTGTACGTCCTGGTATCACACTCGTGTAACTATAGATCGATAATTATCAAATATGGACTATTCATAAATCAGCTGATTAAAGCAAGGTCGAAGTTATTCATTTTTTATTTTTTTTTCCTAAAAGAAAGCATGTATCAAGAAAGAAACTAGCAATAGGCTGGGTAGTAGATAATAACACTACAGAACCAGACATCTAAAAATCTACCACAGAAACAAAAACCAAGAGCACCACTGGAGCAAAACGACACCAAAGATCTATGACACTACAGAACTAAATGTCTAAATCAGGTTACTTCATGGTGATTTGCTTGAGATTTAAGTTAGACATTACGTTCTTACCACTTTGTAGCTTTAAAATTTTAAACAGATTGCTATGGATCAATGTTTTTTATTTCAAGACCAGTATTGTACGCTTCAGACCTGTTCAAGTCCTTTTTTTATTTGAACGGCGATTAGATTAAAAACTCACTAGCAAGACACTAGTGAAAAAAAGAAATTACAATGCGATTGTACAAGCAATTGTAGGATCTGAGATCCGTTCCAACCAACTAGGATGTAATATCTTATACCTATTCAAATCCTGATGACTTCATTGATCAAAATTCAATCCTAATACTATTCTGAGATATAACTGAGATCTTAATCGGTCAAAAACTTGTCTATTCTTTAAGTGTTCTATTGCTAAAGACCTATGCAGCATAGTTGGAGCCTGGTGGATTTTGGTCTTTAGAAGTCTCGACAGTTTTGACCTATCGATGAAGGTAAATGGGGCCAAGTTCTCGTAGCATTATCAATGAAGTGACAAAGTTGTAATTTCTGCTTGTAAAACCTCTATGTAGTAGTTTGTTTGGTTTCTAGCTTCTTGCTAGTGCCTTTAATAAAATCTCCGCCGTTAAAAAGCAATTAAAAAATTGTAGAGTTCGAAAAAGCTGAAGGTCTTAGAAGAGAGTAACTTGAATCCATTTCATTTGGTTAATCAAGTTTAATTTCATAAATATTATGTGATCCCTTCATGATAGAGACCAACTGTATAAGTTAATCCAATTGTCCTCCCAAAGCCTTAGCATTATTTTGAATTTTTCTAAACAGGAAGAAGAAAATCATTTAAAGGCTAGCAAGAAAAACACGAGAAACAAGAATTCATCAGCACAAACAACCAAATTGAAAACACCTAAACAAATTTCATAGTAAAAAACAAAGAGACCTTACCGACACCATAATGCTTTAGTGTTATTCTTCTCCTAAACTTCTAAAGACCGCAACTAATCCTATACGCAAAGGTGTAACTGTCTTGCAACACTACACTAGCTAGATTATAGGATGTCCTTTATTAATAGTGCATCTCTTCAAACGCATACATACATGTTGAATGCTTAAAAAAATATATCTATTTAGCAGTCATGATTCTTTTGGAATTCAAGTTCTAAAGAACTCATCCTCGCAATCAAAAAATTTCCGATTTATATATATGGGGAAACCGAGAACAACCAAAACACATGCTCAATTATTAATTTTCAACCATAATATAAACAATGAAATGTTACTTAAGATGATGCTAACATTATTAAAAACATGCCTGTAAACAGTTTAGTATAGAATACAAAAACCATTGTAAAGCTCATAATTTTTTTTAATGGCAATCCACTGAAAACTCTCTAAGCTGGGAAAATGCTAGAAAAGAGAGATTACACACGGTCACACAAACAAACTTGGAACCAATGATCCTATCAGTCTAAAATATGTCGATTTTAAATCAATGAATAATCTATTATGAGATAAAACTTTAATTTCTTCATCTAAAATAAACTTGCATGGTGGATTGACATCAAAGCCCACATTTACCTTCAGTTTGCTAATTTATTTTTGATTTTATTATTATTATTTTTTTCTTTTTGAATTACGATTATAAGAAAATGCCTTAGCAAGAAGTAATGAAATATACAAATTGCAAGGACAAAGAAAGTGTTGCACGGATACCACACAATCCAATTGAGGGGACAGTTCCTAATTCTACTAGAAACTCAAGTAAAAGGAGAAAACTTGACATCATTGGGAATGCGATGCTTGTTTTGACGTTTAGAATAGAGGACCATACTGTTTCAAAAATTCCAAAGCGACCAAAAGGTTGATTGAGCTGAAGCATCAAGGAGTTTCAAAGTAGGAGCTAGAAGGTGAACTACTAGATCCACAAGAGGGAGGGCATCCGAGAGGTTGAAGATAAGAACATTGGTGATGTCAACCAAAAATTAAGGACTTTGCTCCAAGTGTCTTTTGCAATGCTACAGCTGATGAAGATGTGCTATTGTGTCTCAATATCGTTGTCGCATATCAAACACCTAAGTTGAGTCAAGAACAATTCCTCGAATATCTAGGTTCTCTCGCGTTGGCAATCTTAGGGAAGCTAGAGCTAGCCAAGACATGCAAGACATCCGCCTTAATATGGAAGGGGATTGTTACTTGTTCCAACTATTAAGCAACTAACAGATTATTGCAATTCTGTGATGCATAATCCTTTATCCTTCACATTTAAATTATGCCCAATAGCTTAAAAGTTGTGATACATCTATAATTAAACTTATAAAGATAAATTAAGGTGATTTTAAGCAACATGTCCCAGAGTGCCACCTGGCTCGCCAGGGAAGTTACACGTCAAACATTTTGCCTCTGGCCGAAAGTTAATACCAAGATAGAATGAGAACATGGCCAAACGAATTAATGGGCTACCAAACAAAAAAGAAACCATCCTTTCAAAAGATGCCTTATCCTCTTATTTCGATTAAACAATTTTCTTTCCATTAAAAAAAAAAAAAAAAAAAAAAAAAAAAAAAAAAAAAAATCCACTTGAAATATACGGCAATGTTTTAGAAATTTGTCAAATTTTTATTTACATGTAGAAAAGTATATAAAAGTATAGAATTCTCAACAAGACAAGACAGTCATTTGTTTATGATTGAAGCTAACTAAGGAATCGTATCATTTCTCTTTTCCAAATTCTTTCCTTCCATGGAGTGCTTAAATATATCATGATTAAACTAAAAGTTTGACAGAAATAGGTTCCCATTCAGAAATTTAATGTTCTCTTCAGTCCCTTCATATATAAATGCCAGAAATTCTGATTCTACATATTAAATAATAGACAATAATTTACTTATTGATGCGCATAGGACCTTCAGCCCACTTGGCTAAGAACCATACAATCTAAAATCGGCTTAAAACAGAAGCACGACAAGGCACAGGCCGATATAAGACCTGGGGAAATACTTCCCCAAGTAGCGCTAAGACAAAACCTACCTGACAAGCGTGTCCATGAAGATGGTACGCTTGGCAAACTCGCAAGGACCGTTAGGATGAGCACCACATGATCTCCTCACTTCATCTCTTGATGGCCACCGCGTGGACCATCAGATTGCCTTTACGAGTTCTAACAACCCTAATGGACTCCCTATAAGTACTAGGCCATTTCCTCGAAATTGTCCAAGCCAACCCAAGCTAATCACTATCAACACTTCCCAGGTCTGCCCTGGGAACTTCTGACCCAAGTCAATTACTCTCTCGGGTAATTGACACAAACCACCAAGTCGACTCATGAGCGTTACCTCAACTCGTGACTCCGGTCACCTTTTGGGGTCCATACCGAACATGGAAAACCAAACGATAGACCACCACAAACTCTCAATACGTACCTTAAGTAAATATGGCGCCATCCGTGCTATACGATACTAATAGCCACGATCTCTTTCCTTTTTCCTGTTAATTGGAATAAGTATTCCAACGGAAAATCAAAAAACCAAGCGAAACGATAACCGTTTCTGCCTCCTGGTGTCGTAAAACCAAAAACCAACAATCCGAGTTTTACATAGCCGGAAAAGTCATCCATACCCAGAAATGGAGGATTTCACCACAAAGTCCTTGTCTCCATGCAACAAGCCGAAACCTCAGTTTTTTGTCGTAAAAGACAAAAAACGTAACCCCACACAAAAAATGGAAAACAACCACCATTTACACTCCCTAAACTCACCAGAAAAACTTTTCAATTCACCAAAAAACATAAAAATACATACGAAGCCTGGTTTAGGTAAAACGATACACAAACCACCCACCCTGACAAGCAAATTGTGCTACAACAACCAACTCGGAACAACCTGAAAAGCGACTCAATAAAACCCTAATCCCAAAACATAACTCCAAAAACCAACAGGCAACAAAATAAACACAATAGCTAACACGCATCCCTCAACCTAGGTACCTCTAGAAGGCACACAATGAAAAAAGAAACCGTAGGAAAAACATCCAGTGTCGCAAAGAGGCGTCATTACGACATTGAATGACATAGAACATGCAAAGGCTAAAGCTCAATAATTGAAAAACAAACAAATGACCAACTATTCCAGAGGAAGAAAAACCTACACAATGTACTCATAAACGATCAAGATCGAGAACATCCGGCCAGGCTCGAAGGCCTTTGCTCCAGACTAAATCACCGACAACCAAACCAAGGTTCTGAAGTCAGTAAAGGAAAAGACAAAAAGAAAAAATGATAAAACTTGGAAAACCTACAAGAGGTCAAGAAAACAAAAAAGGTTATATCCCGCATACAAGCGTGATGTAACACCTCGTAAGTTTTCAAACATGTTTTTACAATGAATTATCCTTATATTTCAATTATGAACTTTTCTGAAATCATTTGGCTTGAAAACGTGAAGTTATCTCGCGAAACGTGAAAATCGCACACAACGCGTACCAGCACAACCGTAAACTCGATAAACAATTTGATTTGATAGATATATTATTTTACGGAATACTGGTCATATGAAAACTGGTTTTTGTTGGAAAATTATTTTGAACGCAATGGCGTAATTTTTGTGGTTTAATCGATCGTTAACAAGCCCTATTGATTCCGAACCACAAAATCCCAAAAGATTACATTTATTACGCTTTTAGTTCCTATGGTGATAATTTCAATTAAACCCCTCAAGGTTTACTCCCTTGTCACTTGGCTCTCAATACTTTTCGGTGTAAAAGTTATAACAATTAGGGTTTTCACCCATTTGTTGCATTCACCAAACCCTAGTTTACTATGTCTCCCCCTCTCCATCCAGTGATAACATAGCCGCCACCACCAGAGCCAGCCACCGGCCGCCGCCACCACCTCACCATCTGGCCACCTCTAAGCCGCCGTGAAACAGCCACCCACATCATGGAATCAAGGAGGTTCGTGTTTAGATGCGAGTATAGTACGAAAGGGGTCATGCCTAGATTTTGGGTTTGTGGTCGTGTATTTGCTTCTCATCTCGTCGTATCTTTCTTTCTCCCTCGTTAATGGTATGTCAAACGCATCAAAATCTATTCCATTTTCTTTCCTTCATACAAATTGAATACGAATCTTGTGTTAATGTTTTCGTGGATTGAAACATGATTTAAAAATATTTTTGATACAAAATCATGTGGTAAAATGGATTAAAGTGGTGTTGTTTGGTCGGTTGGCATTGGGTTGGGTTTAAACCAGATTTGTTTTCGGTTCTACCCGTTTTGGTCACGGTTTGGGTCTCGACATGTAAGTGTTGCTTATTTGGGTCTCGGCTCAGTCTTGGAATGGCTTAATTCATTATGAGTCTTGGATTAAATTTGGATTTGTTATTCACTTAATTTATGTCTCGAATTTTGATATGAAATTTCTTATAATCTTAAGAGCTCATTGTACTCTTGTTTCTTTTGGGGTCGTGATCACAAGAATTCATAAGGGTGCGATTGGTTTGGTACATGGTGCAACCGCAACCCACTTAGGCTGCGTTTATTTTTGGTTCTCGGTTCACAGTGGTCGTAAATAGGGGCGTTTGCATTTTTGAGTTAATATTCGTGTTTGTGATTTCATTGCGTATTGTGCCTGTGTTGCATGAGTAAAACGGGCTAAGCAAAAAAAATTAGGGTGTGTTAGGTTTTTAAAACATGGCCGAAAGCCCATAACAACTTAAAAGGTTTGATTGGTCTATATCTTGGGCTCAAAGCCCACCAATTTAAGTATAAGGTGTGTTGAGTTTTAATTGTAAATAATAATGACGTGTTATAATTTTAAAAATTTGTATTTGCGGATTATCTAATTTATGACTAACGCAACTTAATAGTTTTTACCCTTGTTATATTGGTACGTCTCGGTAAATTTCGGATTGTTGCTTGGGATTGATGATTGTTATTAGACATTGCGAATACTTAACGGATTTAATAATTGGGATTCTGACTTGGAGTTGGATTATACATTTGATACGGATTTTAGAATACGGATCAAAAATTGATTTTGACGTGAACAATTGGATAATTATTGAAATGACATCGATATCTCTTGGACATTGGATATTTTGGACTTATTAGACTTGAAACGGATACAATATATTAGACTCATGATGAATTTAATATATTTAATTCGTAACAGATATACAATAAGGAAATAATGTCTAATAATTAATGAATACTCTTTATTACTTTCTATTAAATTGTCGGGAAATATTGTTTTGAGAAAATTGATGTTATTAAAGTCACGATGACTTGGGAATGTTGTATAAATGGACGCGTCATGCGAAAATTTATAAAAATTTCTACACTTATACTTTTATTTCAAAACTGTATATTCTTATGAAACCCGACAAGAATCTAAACATGTGTTCTTTACTTTTTTTAATTAAGTTGTAAAACCTTTATTGTTGGAATTTTGAATTCAAACTTATCTTGTTTATAAAACTTGTATGTTTTATACAAATTATTTGGGATTATGGGGTAAATACCAAAACTTACGAATTGGTTTACTTTCTTGACATATTTCCTTTTCGTTCATTTCTTTATTTCTCTTTTTGTCATTCTTTCTCGACTCAAGTTTTCGTCAGTACTTTTCTCGACTATGTCGATTTTCTATTCCTTTTGGCGTGTATATTCTTGAGTATATGTTTTCTTACCACCACACGAAACATTGATACTAAACTTTTTACAATAATTGATACGAGTAATCTACGGAAACTAAGACACTTGGTCATTTGAAAACTCATTTACTTTACGAGACGTATTTTGAGATAAGTTGTATACGTATTAGGTTGTGCCGATCCCGTACCGTTGTACCGGTACTCTTGATACTGTTATGTTTTGCTACTTGATGCCAGTTGTGAAAGTTGTGATATTTTTGCGGTGCTGTATATTGAGGTGAGTTCATGGCCCCTACTTTTACTAGTTTTTAAATTGTTTTAGGGTGAGAATACATGCTCGTTTTTAACTAAACTCAATGCTTGTTTATTTGAATACGCGAATTGTTTACTCAAAACTTTGTTGTTTGGATGAAATGCTTGATTGGTTATTCGAATGCATGATGTGTTTACCTACTGCAAACTTTATTATTTTCTCTTGGACACAAGTGTTTAAAGATTTTGGACATGAGTTTGATAGCCCCACCTTTACTTGTGTTAATGTTTTATTGAAATCTTGGGGTGAGAAAACATGCAAAACCTTTTTTATTGGACATATTGATTTGTGATTTTGTTACATTTATTATGTGGACAAGGCTAAGGTTTAGTATCCCACTAATTGCCCAATAATGAGTCGTTAGTTCCAGCGGGAAGCGCAAATGTTATAGATAAATCTACTGTGGTTGACTATCCCGTCTTGCCAAGATGTATAACATGTCGGATTGTATAAGTGTTTAGGGTGTTATGGTTGCTTTGTGTTTATGCACCTTGACGAGTTTATCGCTTATGTGTGCCGTTATTATTATATGGCGCTCCTATGCGCAGTTATCATTATATGGTGCTCCTTGTGCGCGGTTAACGTGTCGGTTTCATGACTTAGCCTGCGCAATAAATAAATAAACTGCCATGGTCCAATGCTTTTGTTTCATGATTAAAACTTTAAACTCACCAACCTCGTGTTGACACTTTAGCATGTATTTTTAGGTTTAAGGCAATAGCTAACTTTCAGAGGCTTTTGGCATGGCATGGCATGATCATAGATTACTCTGATATATTTGGGACCGCTTAAATTCTTTTATGTGCCTAAATTTACCTTATCTGTTCTCTATGCTAGTGATGTGTACCCATTTAGTAGCACCCCAGTGACATTATCTTACTCTGAGATACGATTTTGGGAGTGTTACATGTGACGAGGGCGCCACTGTCCTGGAACGCAATCAAACCAAGGGAATGCAACCTCTAGGTTTACACTACAAATTTACTATTTTAATTATTTCAATACATTCAAATTGTAACATGGAAACAATGTAAAAACATTCAAGTCGAAGCTACTTAATGTAAAGTCTTCGTGTTACTTTTATATTACTGCTTGTATGTTCAAAATGACAAGTCAACCTCAAAGGATAGTTAATTAACACAAATTGCAAAAACTCTTGTTATAACTTGCTAAAACTTGGAAAAGCATTTCGTATAAACTTGATAAACACGACTTCGACAAAAACAACCACATAAAATTGGGATCAAATATTCTTCTTCAAAATAAAGGGAACATGCATCAAGCTCACATGCCACCTGGCTCAAAAGCCACCAGTATCATACATCACCAGACTCATACATCAACAGGCTCATACGCTATCACGTCAGGCTTGTACACCATTTTTCCATGTCATTATTATTTGTTTGAAACATATTCTGTCAGT
This sequence comes from Artemisia argyi, assembly GCA_030686995.1. Lineage (NCBI taxonomy): Eukaryota > Viridiplantae > Streptophyta > Magnoliopsida > Asterales > Asteraceae > Artemisia > Artemisia argyi. Next base: position 42,094,243 of record CM060709.1, on the reverse strand, counting down.
GACTAACCAGGTCGAACCTGCCTTTCATATCCTCATACTTAGTTCATGTTACATGTAACTAAACGGATGAAAGGTTGTCTACGAGATAGTGGGCAATTTTTTAAAAACATAAAAAATAGATACACCAGTTTCTAGCATCCTATGGATACCTAAAACAATCAGACAGACTATATATCGCATATTTTTTCATGTATATATAAGAAGAACATGTTTAACCTAAGCAATACTTAGTCATGTTTATTTGATCACTAAATGTACTACATATAGCGAAGACATTATGAGCTCCAAATTCGTCATTAACCCTTGTGTATGCAAACATTCCTTCAGGCAAAGAGGAAATTTGTAAACATACACTCCAACGAGTTTTATTTAAGCCTTACAATAAGTGAGGCACGACATTATCAGACAAACATGGCCTGATACACAAAATCTACAAGATTTGTAGATTATGAATAAACTCTCTCGATAGAGTTACACTCAAACCTTACAAACAAATGAGGCATCGAAACAATCATGCACAGACATCCTGACAAGACAAATACGCATTAACGGCTGAAAAGCTTGCCAAAACAAGCTTTACCGTACCTGAAAGGCTTAAAAAGGTAAAAGTGCAAACCATGTAACACCTGAAAGGCTTACGAAACTAAAAATAGAGACCCTTTACAAAGCTTCTCTAAGACCTTATAAACAAGACATAAATCAGGAAGAGACGCCTTGATAAAACCTCGCGACGCCTAAAAGGCTCACAAGGTAAATAACGATAAATCCACAAACTCCTACATGGTTAACGGGACCTAGACAAACACTATCGACCAGAAAGATAAACTCTCATGACATACAAAAACTTCAGGCAAATTCTATCCTAAAACAAAAACTTCAGGCTAATTCTATGACAAAAAAACATCAGGCTAATCTATCCAGCTTAAATCGCCAGGCTAATCAACCTAAATTAAGAAAGTTTACAAAAGCTCATAAACTAAAAAATAATAAAAAAAATCGGGCTAATCTATTGATGCGTGCGTATATCATTGTAGGTATAGATTACAATTATCAAGTTTTAAATTTATATTTAGACGAATTATCCTATAACACACACTAACGAGCAGTGTATCCGATCAATGTAGCGAGTTGGTAAGTAGAGTGTCGAACACTAAGAGTGGAACGTTAACACCTTAAATGTCTATTAGTATTCTAATTCCTAAGCTAGTCCTAAAAACCTAATCTAACACAAAGGGGGTTTTCAGTCTGAGAGATTGAGTAGATTAATAACAGTAATTAAAACTATGGAGTTGAATAAGCGAATGGAAAATACGTATACAGATAGAAAAAAAATACAGATAAGAGGTCAAGCCGATAGTAAAATAGATTGTCACTTTGTTTTATTGTTATTTTCATAAGGTGAGTGCTAAAATCTATTCTCTCTCATTGGTATCTTAGTTACAGATGAGTAAACTCTTAATTATTACTTGGTTTATATTAATTAACCATTTTACAGGTTTACATTAACTATCTAACAATGCTAATGAAGTAATTATGGGAGGCATATGGCGGCTCAAGCAAGCCACGCTAAACTCAGAGGTAATCAAAGCACATGCATAAAGAACCAAATAAACATCAAATAAACTTTAATCGATCGGAAAGCAGATTAAATGTGAGTAATATGGCGGTTACAAGACAAGCAATCTTGATGGATTAAAGAGTACTAATACCATAAAACAAATACACTTATTGAGTTAAACACTAGCAAGAACTTCTTACTGCTCTGAATTCTTCTTTTTGTTGGTTTCTTGTGCTTCTAATTCCTCTGTATTCTTCTCCTTAGGGTTTTGGTTGCACACCGAATTTAGCTGTCTCATGGGGTATTTATAGTTTCTGTCTGCAGGGTCGATATTGCGTATCAACTTAGTTGATGCGGCGTATCTCGGTAACTTCGCATGGGGTCTAAGATTATAATATTCACGAATATTCATACACCGCCTATAGATGCGGTGTGTCTTCAATCTCTTATGCGGCGCATGTTCTTCTGTGTCTTGGATTGTCTCCGGTGAAGTCTTGAGATTGATACGCCGTATGTTTGGAAAGCAATATGGTGCATCTCTAGTAAACACGCCAGATCTTCTTCGTTGACCAAAGTTATGTATATACCGCATGGGATGAATCCATGCGGCGTATGCTTCAAAGTCAGACAATGGTCTTCATATTCGTCTAAGTATTTTCGTACGGCGTATCTGTCTAGAATGATACGGCGTATCTTCCTTCAGTTCAGTAGACTTTTCCAACTAGATCCATTTTGCTCCAATTTCCGTCCAAAATAGTTAACTTTCACAAAACGCTTGTTTATAACTGAGAATTACAAAAGTAAATGATTAAGTATCAATTATCATATAAAATAATATAAAACAAGTCAATAACATAGGATAAATGATGCGAATAAAATATACTTATTTGATGTCATCATCGATCCTAACAAACCCTTGCAAAATACTCTCTGTGTGTGTGGTGGGGGGGGGGGGGGGGGTTTAGAAACAAACATATCCTATTACATGTAGAAAACCTATAGAGAATAAAAAACGTTCACCAGGAAAACTTGCCATGAAAAGAACGTACACTTCATGTAAGAAAAAATTTATGAAAACCAAACATACATTTCTTAACAATCAAAAAACAAATATGCACAAGTATACCTTCTACAAGGTTCACACACAAAAAACGAATTCATAAAACTCAAAACACATCCAGTAGACACAAAAATACCGGGAAGACATGTTCCCATCAACCGTCTGAACAGGTATAACAACCCTAGAAACAATACAAACATACTCAAGCAAATATACAACCTGCACCAGGATGGCCAAAAAAATTAAACTATTAGGCTAATCTATGCTAAAAACCCTTTGCGAAGCATTAAAGGAAATCACAAAGAAAAGGTAAACATGCTATCTACATCTCAGAGGCCAAAAAACACAAACCTTCGGGCTAATCTATCCTGAAAACCCTTTATGAAGTAAAACCATAACGACTTTACAAAACATGGACACTCTTTAACACTTCGATCAATAGCTTATAAATAAGAAATAACAAAAAATCACAAAATCAAACATCCTTGCACTCAAAATTACATAATCGTCTCTAAACAGTTGAGGGATAATAAACAACCGGGCGTCCTCGCATCAGAAAAACATTACAAACTCATACACATCTGAGAACTCATAGTCAGGCACTAGCCTTAAAAATTCCTTATATGATAAAATCAGGCTAATCCATCCTAAAAAAACATCTAGAAACAAAGATGAGAAAACTTATCATGGGAAAATCTCCTTTACATAAGTAACAACATTAAATCGGGCTCACAATGCCCTGAATAAAGTGCTTATTAGCACCTGAATTGTCTAAAAAAAATACCCGAAAAACACAAGTCATAATGCCTCAAAGGCTAAACATGGCATACACATTTTCCAATCATACTTCAAAGCAAAGGAAAAACAATGGAATAAACAACAAAGTAACACCTAAGAGAAGGCTTACACAAGGAACACATAACATATTTCAAAAAGCCTGGCAGGCCAAAAAAAGTAAAGTCATGCAACAATGATAAAACTTCGCATTAATAAATTATACAAACATACAACAATAATAAAGACTCAAAAAAATCGTGACCCAGACTCAACAGCCCTAGAAAAACACTAAGCAATGCCTGAAAGGTTACAAAGTACACCAGGTAAACCTTGGAATAAAGGAAAGCACACTAATAGACTGTTAAAAATATAACAAAGCCTAAACTATGAAGCTAAGTTACAGACTTCCATTGAATAAACCTATTTCGTGGAAGAAAGCTTAGACTTCGAGAATAAAGAATGAACCACAACTGGTTCAAAACAAACCAGAAAACAGGAAACTAAAATAAGGAACCCTCCCTCACTAAAGCTTAGGAGAAAGCCCATCAGATCAACCTAGGACAGCCTCATGGCTCAATTACCTCAACCACAGTTCAACCTGACAGTATAGCCTGGTTGACATAATCGCGGGCAAGAACAGCTAAGACAACTGGGAACCAAAGAGAAAGAACCTCCGTACCCTCCACAAAAACCACCTGAAAAGCAAACGCAGGAAACCTAAAATAAAAAACACCCATAAAACAGAGGCCTAAAAAACAAAAAGAAAAAACCTACCAAGTTGTGGTGATGAACGTTCAAAGCAGGACATGAAACTCCTGGATACTCTCACTGGTCGACCCTCAACCTCCCCAAAGCAGCTGCGAATGCAACACAAACTCTTGCCCACACATTCCTGCATAACCACATCAAGGGCATCCAGGATGCCTGATGTTGGATGTTCAAGGAAACACTAAGCCTAATGCCAAGGCGATTAACCCTGCCTAGGCCATTCGATGAAACAACCAAGTCTCTAAAAATCACAAACACAACCAACCCAAGAAAATATAAAAAATCAGGAAGACATTTGATAAAATGACACATTCTTCTGCCTTGCTACTCAAAAACCTAAACATGGAACAACCAACAACAATCATACACTCAAACTGAGCCTCGAAAAACTATACTACAAGTAGAGTAGACAATTTTGTGAACTCTTACAAACAAATAAGAACGAGAAACCCAAAAAAACTTTGCTAATTAACAAAGTTTACACAAAAACGGGATACGAAACACATACCTTTGTAACTTACAAAGAAAATAAAAGACCAAAAAGTTTCAAAGGAGAGACACATAAACTTTCCTTGGAATGACTCCCAAGAGGACTAAGGGTACTCCCCTTTTATAGGTAAATAAACGGGACCCAACGGACACGCGTCTACAAATCCTTTAGAGTCAAAATACAATTAAAAACAAGAACATCATGTAGAAAGTAATGTACTTTGAAGTGTTAGACTTCAAGACACAAAAAAGGGCTAATCAACAGCATGAAACACAAACCGATAAAGATTTCATAATCTGCAGGCAAGGAGACTCTTAAGTGACTAAGAAAGAGAGAGAGAGAGAGATAAAACCTTTCAACTCAAAACAAAAGATCCCAGACCACGCGAACATATAAAGTAAACAAGGCCTGGGAAATTCTTCCCTAGGTAGCGCAATGAAAAAGCCTGTCTGACAAGCGTGTCCAGGTAGACGGCATGCATGGCAAACTCCCCAAGACTGTTAGGATGAGCACCACGTGCTCTCCTCACTTCGTCTCTCGATGGCCACCACGTGGACAATCATATTTCCTTTACGGGTTCTAACAACCCTAAAGACTCCCTATAAATACTAGAACATTTTCTTGAAATGTTCCAAGCCAACCCAAGCTAATCACTAGCAACACTTCCGAAGTCTGTCCTGGGAACTTCTAACCCAATTCGATTACTCTCTCGGGTAATTGACACAGACCACCAAGTCGACTTGTGAGCGTTACCCTAACTCGTGACTCCAGTCACCTTCTGGGGTCCTTACCCAACGTGGGGAACGAAATGATCGACCACCCCAAACCCTCAATACGTACCTTACATAAACACTTATGAATTAATAAAACATTAAGAGAACTTTAAGTAATGTAGGTGACTCAACAAGTATGTGTGTTGGTAGATGAATGAGGTTTTTTTTTCTTCATAAATACGTTATTTGGGAAGGGCCAGGTTTGTTTAGATGTTGTTGTTTCAATTTTATGTCAAATTGTCTCTAATTAGATTTGAACATAAAATAAATTAAGGGTTCATTCGGTAGGACGGATGAAATGTCAAATTATTATAATAAATGATGTAATGGAATAAACGATGTAGTATAATGATTCATTACTATTATTAATCATGTTTTGTTGGTGTGATAGGAGACAATGTAATCGATAAGAAAAATACTAAAATGCCCATTGATGAGAGGAATAATGTGATTAGTTAATGATAGACTTTTATGTAATTTTGATTCTATTACAAGATGAAATGTTATAAAAAGGAAGGGACCATAAGGAATGAAAATGATAGTTTTTGATGTAATGGGTCATTCATAGTAATGAATCATTACATTATATAACTGTAAATAAACAAGATTTTTCATTCCATCGTAATAATTTTTTCCATTCCCACTTTTATTATAACATACCAAACACTACATAAGTCTTACAAGTAGTCATTAGGTATATACTTAGCATAAACATCTTCAAAGTTCTTTGAAGACAAAGAGTCTTTTACTTTAGCTATGTCGCCATTCAACAACTAAAGTCTAAAGAACCAATAGAAGATGTTTTGGTAAATGAGGTTTAACAATATCTCACTGACCTGACCAATGTTTTCTGGACCAAAGACACTTTGAAAAAAAAATCTAAGTTTTCAAATCAATAGGCGGGAAAGCTCTAAAAGCAAAAATGATTAAAGCAAGTCTTCATGAGGTCGATACCTTTCGAAGAGTTCTTAAAAAGATACAACCAATTGTCAACATTGTTTCATAAATAAGAGTTTATCCCTCACCAAAAATAGAAACATTTAATTCATTGTTTACCTAATCATTGAATGCTCGACACATATGTAGAATGTCTCTTAGGAAACCCTAATTCTCTATCTAAATAAGAGAATATTTGTAATGGGGTATTGTTATTTCTTTCAATTAATGTGATACCCATTAAAAAGCATTTAACCTCGTTTTTTTTTTTTTTTTTTTTTTTTTTTTTTTGAAAAAACATTTACCCTCGTTGAACTAGGTGAAGAAGCGTTCACCAAGTTCTCTCAAACAATAACCTTTATTTTAGTTTGAGTGAAAGAGAGAACTAAATTGTCATTCAACAGAGACTTCTGCAAATAATCCTTGTAAAATTTCTTTGTTTCATTCAAATAAGAATTTAAATGTTGAAAACTTATTTTGTGTACTTTTGTTTAAACCACAAATTTGTCTGCCAACTTACAAATTGTTTAAACAAGATCATTTACCATGAGAAGTATTTGTACAACTTAGATTTTCATTATAACACTTTCATAAGGAACAACAAATGTACGCGGTTTAGTTGATACCTTTTTCGACTCTTACATTGACCATCCTGAAAATATGTTCCTAATGATGTTTGAACTTAAGACCCCTCAGCTCGTAAACACATCAAGATATTTAGCCATTAAGTTAGGGTATTCATATTGTTTTTCTTGGCAATCTGTTTATGTTTTTAGATACTACGTAATATTTTCGATCGTGAGAAACACTTGGAATCAATCAAAACTCCACTTGCAAAAGGTAGCCCTAAAGGATATCTTAAACAATTGTCCACTTATTTAAAGCATATATATACGTATATAGACGTAGTCACCCTCCGAATGACACATGTCTACAATTATTACAAGGGAAAAACACATTCAAATGAGCAATAATCTATAGTATATGCGAGTTACGTAGAAGAAATTATTTTATATACATGATTATAACGTATAAATTATTATTAATTAAAGTGTTTAATTACAAGTTAAACCAATAATCTCAACCAAAATTTGGGTTCATGGATTTAACAGCAGGGTCCGTGGAATTAATAATACGTACCTAATACGGATTAGAAGTTTGATCAATAAACACAAGACACCTACAAGATATTGTAGATCTATCTGGCTATTTTAAATTGAGTTTAATCCAACTATTGGCTAAAACTTGTCCAATAATCATCAAGTACAATGTAAAGTGAGTATCTAAGTAGTTAATTAACTATATATAATCGCTTTTGTCGTCCTTCATTAACTATAATTATTTATTTACATTCTCCATTATCTACTTTAAGATTGATATATTATGTGACTATAACTCATGAAAAGTGATGAGGTCCGCGAATAAATAGTTTGTTTTAGCTTAACTACTGTATTAATTAGTGTTTTATTGTTAAATAGAAAATTAAATTTGAGAATACAATAATTTGGTTAGAATAATATGATTAGAAAGATGTTACAATAATAAAGTTAGAAATAACCCAAAGTCTTTGGTCTAGTGAAATATGAGTTGCCCACTAACTTAGAGCTTGTGGGTTCAAGCATCAGTAGAGGCATTTGTGAGATAGGTGGTATATGGTGTGAAAAATATAATTATCGTTCAAACATAAAAAAGTTAAAGTTATAAAATAAGTAGCAAGAAAATGTAGAAAGATATATGGAATTTTATTTATTTATTTTTATTTTTTTCAAGTATAGCTAGGACTTCGATGTTGAATAAGTACGTGCAATCAATTTATAAAACAGCTCAAAATAGCATACATTAGGTGTAGATGTAATTTAGTGTTGCAACATCGATCGTACATTCTTATGAGTTGAACACATCTCTACCGGAATTGGTGTTTCATGGAATACTTAAGTTTGACAAATAAAAACATGACACTGCACCTACAAGATCTTGTAGATCAACATGGCTAATTAAAAATCAACTTAATCTAATGATTGGCTAAAACTTGTCAAATCATCAAGTACAATGAGAATAGCATGACCCAAATGGGTGGATTGAATAAAGGTATCTAACTTAGTTTAGTGAACTAATAGAGCACCTTTGTTGTCCTTCATAAACTTAATTAATTTTTCTAGTTACATTACGTATTGCCTACTTGGTCTAAAGGGGATGTCATTCCCGAATAAGTAAGTTACTTTTCCACTCTAGGAAATTTCATCATCAAAAGTATATAAAAGCAAGAATATAATTCACCATTACACCTTAGGAGAGGAGAAAGAGGGATTAGGTGCTTTGGCACTACTTATTTTTATTTATTTATTTATTTTATTATTTTTTTATATAACTGTTTGTTTAGTTAGTGATTCGAGTTATGCAGTGACATTCAAGCGGGCAGTATGCCTCGATCCCGAGACCTCCAAAGGATACGAATTAGCTTCATATAATGTTTAGGAGCTTCGTAGGAACTCATATTAGTTGTCATTCATAGTGTAAACTTCTCGAGATCCCTCGAGAGGTAAAGCCTGGTGCAAACCCCACGCGTCAAACCACGTATTGTGTGCAATCCCGTGATCTCAAGTTCGATCCTAACATACGACTACTAAAATAATGTCCATAATCTAACATCTCCCACTTGGACATATTTTAATAGTGTAATCACATCGGTTAGCGTCTTGCAACATGCCGATGCCTCTAGTACGATCTCGAGTAAGGCTCCTAGAAAACCTTTTAATGATTTCTCATTATTATTATCCTTTTGTTTCTAATACCATGTTAATAAGGATATGGATTAAAGTCATTCCTTAATTAACCATTCTGTTTCTCGTTGTTTGTGATTGATCAAAATTACCAAATCTTCTGAACATATTCAGGGGAGATCTTGGGTGCGGCCGCACATGCATCTTACCAACCCTACGAGGGGCTCAGCAGTATTAAACTCCAAAAATAAATTTGAAGGAACAAATTCTATCTTGAATACAAGCAAAACCCACAAACTTTGTAACACTTTCGAAAACAACCCTTATGACTACCAGTTACGTATAGCGTTAAGTTGTTCCACAAAAATGTACTACATTCATGACACTTATCTTGCATCTCAAGTCTGAGGATAAATTCTCATGATTTACTTAATAACAAAATCAATAAAGTAACATCATGTAGTTGGGATAAGTCCTATATTCGGTATCATTGAATATCATCTGAAATGGCATGACTACGCATCAATATACTTTAAGTATATTATACCAACCTTCAGATTTGTCTTGATTTAATAATATTCTCATATTATTAACTGACAACGGACAATTTAGAATAACATTTATTCATGGATTAAACATACAAATATAGGATACAATATATATTATAAATTAAACATATCATGTATTTAGATTTATAATAATTGTTTAACATCCCTTATCCAAATACTAAATAGATCAATGCATGATAACTTTTGTTGATGAATTATGTCTCAAGCAATGACATTCATACTTGTTGACAAAACATAAATCATCCAACTTTGATCTATCGGAATTTTAAGAATACTTATTTCAAGAATTCGACTAGTGAAGTTCTTGTATGTACATACTCAACTATTTTGACAATGCCATATAATATTTCATAAAATGTGTGACATCCTTAACCACCAATTTATGATAATTAAACTTCCAAACATTTTAAAGTTTAAAGTATTCTTATTCTCTTAATGTATAATGCAACTATGCTTTTAGTAAGCATGACTAGTAATAGCCAAGGATGAAATCCTTACCATAACTAGTATTGAGTGTCATCTCAATTTTATTAGCATCATTGTATGCAACAACAATATGCTATTAAAACTTTCCCTAAACCATAATATCTAATGTGTAATGTTTGATGCCCTTCAAACTTTCAAGTTTGTTGGCTATGACAATTTTCACAACAATTGAAAAATTATTCATCTATAGAATTTGGAAGCTTTTCCAGATTTAGGATGTAATTCTATAATCAAACATATTCTTTTTAGAATATTACATAATTTATCTAATAACTTTTAATTAGATATTAATATTGCCAAATCATCTTGTTGTCAAGCATGATACAACAAAACATGATGTACATGAAAAATCTATGAGTCATACTTAGATTTTATTCATGTCATACATATCTATTTAGATTTTCTAAATAATATATCATGTTATATTAGATTTATTTACCGCACATGTTTCAACAATAAACATTCATTCCAAGGTTATATGTCTTATTTCCTAAATCTTACGAGTAAAGTTTCATTCAATTCTAAGACTTAACATTTACTTATATGGAATATTACTTTTCATATGTTCTACAACATATATGATTTAAGAAATTAAACATAATACTCCCACTAGCTTTTAGGAATACTTAGAAATTATCTTATTTCAATTATAAATCAAAACATGAATTTAATAACTAAACATAAGAGTAATCTTCTAGATGCATGCATTTATCCATCCATGGATTATTGCACTTTGTACACTTCTAAAGATTTATCTGAATTCATAAACTCTTTTTGATTACTTATCGTCCTCGCTCAAGTAATCACTCATGAAAGAGTTTTGATATTCTATTGTCAATTTCATATAAATGAAACTAAATATGACAATCATAATCTTTATATATTTAATGTGTTTATAATAGAATATTCAATCACAGTTAATTGCTTAAGTGTGATTAATAATCTTGTCATAAGACATGCTTTAAATACGTGCACAATATTGTCTATATGATTTCTATACAAAGATTTAAACCACAAGGTTACCTAATTTTTGAAGAAACTCATCTTCATTTTCTAGTCTAACTATTAAGATAAACCAAGTTTCTAAAATTGATTATCTTTATGGACAGCATCTTAATCATTCATATCATGTGTACTTTACCCAATTTCATATTTGGTAATGTATCATGATGATTATCAGGTTTACAATAATCCTGTAAATCATAGCCCTCAGCATATTAATCAAATATCTGAGATATATTACTATTTTATGAATGATAATTCCATCATCTTGAGATTTAACATTTAACATTTAAATGTCAAACTTTATTATCATGTTGAGATTTAACATTCAAATGTCAACCTTCATCATGATATTTACTAGTGTATTTTAGAAGATTATGTATCTTGTAATTTTATCTTTTAAAGATCAAAACTCCCACTTGCTTTTAGCAATTTAAAGACTATCTTTAAATACTTAGCAAATTAAGCAATAATACAATATTCCCTTTTGGGATATTACAAATACATATTGACAGTTCCTAACTTTACTTTGTTAATAACCTCTTCATAAGCAGTTAAACAAATTTGAAACTTCAATTTAAGACTTATCACATTCCATCATATGATAATGTCTTATTAATCTTCTATGTTGGAGTTTTATTAAATATGTCCAAGTCATACTCAACATTCTAACCTTGAAAACTTTTGAAAGAATAGAAGTCATAGTTATCTTTAATCAAACAATATAACAAGAGTTTGATTTTGCTAACTGAACATACCATAAACATTTGATATTTCATTAGTATCAATATTGCAAGACAATCTAACAATATTTAAGATAACCATATTCGTTTTGACTTGTCTATTTACCAACTAATTCATTTTAATGGTATAATAATTTTCAAGCCTATTACATGTCTTATAACACAAGTACTTTTTACAAAGTTACTTCATGTCCATGTCTTTACAAGAAAACATAAACTGTTATAATCCCACTATACGTTATAAGTTATTTAACAATTTAATAACTTCATGTATATGTCTTAATTAAAAGACACAACAAGATAACGTCTTACTTTATTATAAGTCTTGTAACAATTAAAAGACTTTATGTTTATATCTTTACAATAAAACATAAACATGTTTAACTAAAGTAATTATGAACACCATCTTTTGGTTTCAATAGTAACTTCAAATTAATTTATTACTTCATAATAATGTAAACAACATTATTTCTTCATTTATTTATGTCATTCCAAGAACACATAAATATTCAGATTGAAATAGCATTAGATTACTTAATTAATTTATGTCATTCCATGAATTCATAAATATATAAATTAAAGTAGTCTTGATATCATATTGACACATGTTCTAATAGGTATCTAATTTAGAAACTACAAATTCTCATAGTTCAATTACATCAGTTGATCTGCTAGTAATGAAAATATGAAATTCACCTTGTTGCTGCAATCTAGTTAAGCTCTCACATAACATAAATTGTAACACCAAGTGTTTCTTGAATTAGCCTAGTATAATTCATATTAGAACATTATTCTAACTTAGAAACTGCAAATTCTCATAGTTCAATTACATCAGTTGATCTGCTAGTAATGAAATATGAAATTCACCTTGTTGTTGCAATCTAATTAAGCTCTCACATAACATAAATTGTAACACCAAGTGTTTCTTGAATTAATATTAGAACATTATTCTCTTACCTTGTAGTCAAGAGAATTCATTAAATCATATCTTTATGAGTTGTTTCTTGCACACATTAAAGATAACATTTCTCCCACTTGTGCATGGAACAACCTCATATAGTTGATAAACAACACGCCATGCATTTGTTTATGTGTTCAATATGATTGTGTCATAGATTTTAGCATAACAAGTAGATGTAAAACAACAATGTCTAGTAAGGAAACGTACAAGACTATTCTTAAAAGTATGAGTGTCTACACTTGGAAAGTAATTATCTTTAGCTACCAAGATGTCAAAGCTTGTAACTCCCACTGAATTAAAGATCATTACAATAATTTCTTATTCAGTAATAAGTACATAATACTCCCACTGAATTTGACAACATTGTAAATGTTTCCTATCCAGTGAAAGCAAATAGTGTGCTTTTAACTTCCCTACACCTTTGAATGTCCATACGTAACAATTACTTATGTACTAAAAGTGTATTCTACTACGTAAATGATGGACTATCCATCAAATGCTATTAACTTGAAAATTGGGCATGCAATTTCTTCCTTAATAGGTCTACCATCCTACAATGTATGTAGCACCTTTAAAATAGTCAAAACAACTAGTTTGTCTTTAAACATTTTGCAGTAATTAGTCTAGCTTCTAATTATAATAACTCATAAAATGTCATACATAATTTTCTATTAACCAAATATCATATTTGTTACTAAGAATTTGATCACCGAATGAGAATGATAAAATCCCTATGAAAAACGTATGCAATTTTCTTAACCATTAAAAATTTGCTATGAGTTATATATTAGAATTTAGACATATCTAATATTCCTATTATCCTTTCTCATTCATGAAAAGGAATAGGATTGTGTCTCACTCTTCCTTCATAGAAAGGAGACTTTTTTTGTCTTTTAAGTAAATATTTTTTAATCAAACATTTGTTTGAAAACAGAAATAAATCAATTTACCAAAGTCCAAAATACGTTTACGGTTTGAACGTTGCATTAATACATTAAAACGAATTACAAAATTCAATTTCAGTATTTTCGATAATTAGTTCTTTAAGAAAATAAAATACCCATTGGTAAATATTCATATAAACCATAGTATTTTCTTAAAGCTAGGATCCTAATTGACATAGTACCATTACATCAGTTGATATGCTAGTAATGATAGTATTCAACAAGGTAATTGTCGAACAATAATTGCCAATATCATGTTGCAATTCCTAGATTTATGGGATTTACAATCACAAAACTTTTGTAATGTAAGCATGTTTGATCCCCATCTTAATGCCTTGAGTCCAAGATCTCACTTCCTACTCAATTTAAGTCGTCTAACTTAAAAACTGTAAACTCACAAATCCATCACATCGGTTGATCTGCTAGCAATGAATTTATGAAATTTACCTCTCCATTGCAATCTCGTCAAGTTCTCACATGACGTAAATTACAACTTCAAGTGTTCTTAATTAGATGGCATTCGACTTAATTTTATAAGGGTATTGAATTTTGATGTGTAGTCAAAATAATGTATGAAGAAGCATGCATACAACTTCATAACATTGGTTTTTCAAAACATTTTTATTACCAATTAGCTAAAAGTAAAATAACAAAGTTTTGATTGAGGTATCGGGTTCACCAATTAAAGAATAACCATCAATTATCGTCCACTATATCGTACTTTTGCATAAGCCCGAAAGCTTAGTGTTTCGGATAATCATTGTGGAATTGTGGATTATTCACCCATAAGATGACAATGTACATGTAATGGTTGTTCGGTAAGTCTAATTTACACACAAACGAGCGTTAAGACAGAATGTTGTCTCTCTAAGGCCACAATTTAATGCGTTGCCATCCTTATACCCATCTTATAGTGTGTAAACTTCGGTCGTGCCTATTTAACAATTACGTACAAAAACATCAATCAACCAATCATTTGAAATTTTAAACTCTTAAAAACCAAAACAATTTCGCCATTACTTAGTCCGTATTATTTTTCTATTCAAAAAATTACCCTTTTCGTTTATAAACATGTCTAACACAATAAATAAACAAAAACAAATAATGTACAATAAAAAATAAAAAAACTAAATAAACAAATATACATAATCATAACAATTAAATATGTATAAAACATGTAGCCACATGCAAATCTTATTCAAAAGTCCTATTAATAATCAAATCTAGGTGTATTACGTATTAATTCAATTAGGGCTTTCTTTTTCTTGGAAAAAGAGCCACATGCATCGATAAATCGGTTGCGTAAGCCAAAATTAAATAAATACCACATATCACATAATTGATTACTTAATATTGGAGTCTTCCCCAATTCGACATCTATTAAAATTTACATGTTTTAATATAACTTAACCATTAATTCATATAAACAATTTAAATTATAACACAATAAAAATCCATGCAAATATGCACTTTTTCATGAATTTAGCTTAACAGTTAACACATTGCACCAAGATCGTTTACTAAAACGCATAACAATTACATGACATCCTAGGGTTTCTAATCATATTAAAAAATTAAAAACCAAAACCCTAAAAACCCTTAAGGTCATAATCGACCCAAAAAAATTTAGGGTTAGGGATCTAACAAATAAACCCTAAAAACATGTAACTAAACGAATCAAGATCCAATTTTTATGCGTTTCGATAATTAATTACACATTATAACGGCTCTAGATGCCACTGTTGGAATTATTATATCATGACATTCATATAAATAAACCATGTACATCAAAGTGAGCATAAGCGGAAGCAATTATAATAGATCGAATAACATGTAATTAATTAATCAATTATTTAAATTGTAAACGTACCTTTGTGATTCTAGCCCGAACAAGAATCAAAGCAATCTTCCGGAACCAAGAACCCTAATTAGGGTTTATAAGGATTATAAGAATTACCCCTTACCTTTTTGTAATTCAATCCAAGAAACAAACAATAGTGTGTTTGATTCACGTTCTTGTACACACGTACTAATTCAAGAAAAAGTATTTGCAAGTAATAAACACAAAACCTTTTTGGATCTTATGAAAATCGAAACCCTTAGGTGTTGTTTGATAAGAATCGACCAAGAAAGAAAAGAGGAGAGAAAACACCAAGATGTGTGTGTACAAGTTATTCGAAAAACATGCATCTTGGGTTTGCTTATATACTACACAAAACTTGGAGCTCAAGGCACAAAGGAGGTTACCCATCCCCTTTGGCCGATCGGATTTGGAACCCACAAGGGTATCCGGAACCTTCTCTTGTTTCCATGTTTTGTCTAGTATTACTTTCCTAATCTTCGTTTAATAAATAATTAGTCATTAATCAATAATACTAATTATTATTATTTATTTTGTGTTTAATAATTAATTATAACATTTTTAAATAATTATTACTTTTTCTCTTCATACGTATTGTGTGCAATCCCGTGATCTCAAGTTCGATCCTAACATACGACTACTAAAATAATGTCCATAATCTAACACAAAGTTCCTTGCACATTCGAGATGCTAACTTTCTAGCAATCATTGACACTTATTTTCAATCAAATCTAGAATGTTGCACTTATCGAATTTCTCACTGTGTGGTTGAAATAGAGCTTGACACAACTTTGTCGAGCCATATTTGACGCCATCCCAATCAAATTTCTTCTAGAAGTTGGTTACGAACACTTCCCAAAACGTATCCATGTTTTCATAAGCACGTTTTTTATAAAACTGTTTTAGTTCTCTTTCAATGTAAATGTTCTCTAATGTTACTGTATACATTAAAATAGCGAGCAGATCGATTATGTACCTTATGTTTTATGATAAAAAAACATGTTCTACTTTTACTATAAACAAAAGTACAGAAACTTTTTAGGGTTTTACATTACTATATTTAACAGACTATGTGATAACATATGTCTAACTGAAGTTTTAGATCTTGCTATGTAGCAAGATACAAATTTATGTCTAACAGTCATTTCAATCACAACTATCCCAAAAAAGGAAAAAGACCAATTCTAGAAATTGAAAAATTATCTCTTGCGTTGCAACTTGTATGTATGATGTGTAAGAATTGTTCATAGGTACATTTAATAACGAAGACCAGCATAGATAGAGATCAGATGGTGAGAAGTCATGGAAAAGGATCAACTAGGAAAGGGTGAGTTCTGTCTTGGATGGTTACAAATTTAGAATTACAAGAAAGCATTGGTAACAGTAATTGAGTTAATGAGTTTGTTGTTAGAAAGCATTGGTAACTATTCTCTCACACATTTACAGTCACACTTTTTAAAAACTAGTAAGGGGGTTGGCAGTGGTCACGGTATGCACACGGGAAGACCACGGTACCGTGCGGGAACACCGCCGCCGCCACCACGGTACCGCACGGTATGGGTCACGCACGGGAAGTCTTCACGCATGGGAAGGCTTGAAAATTTCGACCGTTGTGATTTTTTTTGAACGTTGGGGATTTATTTTCAATTGTTGCATCCTTTTTCAATAAAAAAAATTATATATATTTGCAGGTGTGTTGATGAGTAGAGGAAGAAGACGACACAAGAAAAAAATATTATTGTTTCATGGGCTGAATGTTGAAATCACCATGCAGGTTAAATTTTAATGGGCTGAATGTTGGGGCAGTTGGGCCTTGTAATTTTATGTAAATATTGTTGTTTCATTTTTTAATTTTTACATATTCTACAACATAAAGTTTGTTTTATTTTAATTTTAAAAGAATTTAAAAAAAAGAAAAAAAAATGAAGTGAGGGATGGTGGTGTGGTGCCACAAGTGATGCCAACAAAAAAAAAGGGTGAAGGATGGGAAAAATGGGTGAATGATGTGGCATAAGGGGATTGGTTGGGAGTGAGAGATGGTGGTATGGTGCCACAAGTGTTGCCAACTCCCTAATAGTGGGAAATGATAAAGATAAGGCACATTTATTCCAAGGGACAAGGAAAGTGCCTTTGTGAGTCTATATAAGGGATGACATACCTCCACTTCTTACTCACACATCAATTCATACTGTAGTTTCTGTTCTAGTGTTATGGAACAGTAGTACCACAAACCAAATATGATGCTTTACCTTATTGAGGAAAGCTGTCTACATATTAGCGTTTTCTAATTATGTCTTGCTACATATAGCTAGCATAAACATTAGATCCATATATGTTACTTCTTATGCATATATCATGCCTTTATAAATTGGGTGAAAATGAAAAGGTAAAGGGTGGTGACAGAAGAGAGTGAGCACACATGGTCTTTCCTGCAAATAATATAGTTTCACATATGCTTGAAGCTATGTGTGCTCACCCTCTATCTGTCACCCCCTATCTATCTCTCTTTATTTATGCATATGTGTGTTGTTAATCGTTGTAGTCGTGATCAGTCAAGGTATGAGTGTAAGAGAAGGAGTGGTGACAGAAGAGAGTGAGCACAGATGGGCTTTTCTTGCATGATATTAGATGAATAGATGGAGATAGTGTATACAAGGATTCATATGCTTGAAGCTATGTGTGCTCACTCTCTATCTGTCACCAACCACTCTTATTTCTCATGCTCTAATATGATTCCTTGTGATATTTGTAGTAGTTATTTACATATTTTTGCAGAAAAGTAGATATGGTCTTTTTGCAAGTTGCAGGTATAATTGAAACTCTATCATACATGTTCTCAATATCTGTCACCGTAAAGTCTCTCTATCTCCTTATTTATGTGTATATGAATTGTTACTTTCTTGCTATTCATAGTTGTCTTGTGAATTAAGGGTAAGAGTAGGGGATGGCACCCGTGGGTAATGGGCATGGGTACCTCTAACCCGTCACCCACTTACGTAGTTTTTTTCTCACCCATCACCCACCCGTCACCCACCAATGGGTACAAATTTCTACCCATGCCCTTGCCCGTGGGTAATTGTTGCCCATGGGTAAACCCATGGGTTAGTGTTATGAAACAAAATTACAAAACGATGATATGAAAACTAACTATGAAACTGCGTAATAAGATACCAATCAATTTGCCAAATACAACTTTGATTATTTGATCTTTCATACTCTCTTTTTAGTCTTGAAACTCAAACAAACTTTTAGATTAATGTATTTTTTTGAGACTTGGTGGTAACTGTTAAATGTATACCTGCAACATCATAAATATTTTAATTAGTATAATTAATTTTAACACGTGTTTATGGATACACCTACGGGTATTTTGACGGGTATACCCGTGGGTATTTTAAATGGGTGTCATGGGTTTACCCGCGATGGGTATGCCTCACCCGTCACCCACCCGCCACCCACCGATGGGTAAAGATTTTCACCCACGACCCACCCGTGGGTGAAATTTGACGCGTTTACCCACCCATTTATGGCGGGTACCCGCGGGTTGTGGGTTTTTTCTCGCCCATTGTAAGAGTGTAAGGGAAGTAGTAGTGACAGAAGAGAGTGAGCACAGATGGGCTTTTCTTGCATGATATTAAATGGAGATATAGAGTGTATACAAGAATTCATATGCTTGAAGCTATGTGTGCTCACTCTCTATCTGTCACCAACCACTCTTATCTCTCTTGCTCTAATATGACTCTGTGTGGTGTCGATCTGGTACGTTGTGTGAGGTGTGTAGACTAAGTATCTTATATGCTTGCAGAAAAATGGATGTGATCTTTTCAGGTTAGTAACGGTGAATCAAGACTTTAGTGTCTTCTTTTTAATAGACATAATGTTGATTTTGAATCTTGAGTTACTGTCTGTGTAATATTGGAAGAGGGTTGTGATTCAAGGTTTTATTGCCTATAGAAAAAGGATCTCAAAAAGAGAACAAGATAAAAAAGAAAAACCTTATACAACTCAACTCCAATGTTTTCTACAAGGGATGAAAACCCTAAATGGGGTAAACAAGACCTGAACAATAGTTTTACATTGTTTCTTGAACTTTTCTGTAAATTAGGGCTATTTCATCTTTTCAAAAGCTTTTATCTACTAATTGATCGGTAGTTATTCGATCGTTTGGAATATAATTTTGTTTTACTTGTTTATGTTACCTGTGCTGGTTTAGCGAACCTTATCCGTTAATTTTGGTCTGAAGTTATGCATATGGTGTTGATTAAATCTTCAAAAAGTGTCACTAGTTTATTGGTTAAATACTCAGTCATTGTAATCTTTTCTTTCTTTGAAGTTGTCCCCATGAATGCATGATCCAGGATTAATATATATTAGATAGTCCCACAAATCTATACTCATCAGAATTCCACTTAAAAAGGGTCATCCCTTTCTACAAAATGTCAAAGAGAATCATTTTATAAAAAATAAAGAAATTATAATCTATGAAGAACCATATATACTGACCTATCTTTATATCTTTATTTCTTATTTGGCTCTTATTGTTTTTCTTATCTTTATATCTTTATAATCTATGAAGAACCATATATACTGAATAGGGTCTCTTTGTCTTGGGTGTGATGATGTGTGTTCTCCACTTTGTAGAGATCAAGAGGAGAGGTATTTGTATGCTGATCTATTCATTTCATTCATTTATTTCTTCTAACTTTGGCATACAATAACCGGCAAGAAGCTATCTCCGATGAAACAAAACAGAAGGAGAACCACCAAAACAAAGCTGAAGTGAGCACTGTGATATTACCAGGAAACCAAAATCTGTTCCAGATGATTTAGACCTTTCTCACATATGCATAATGTCAAGAATGTGGATAGACAGCCAAATATTAGATCTGGTTGGTTTTTAATTAGGTTTATATCAGTATTATAATGCACAGTCTTAATTGAAATCCTTTTAATTCAATAAATATGTTTTAAGTCAGAAACTGCAAGGCGCAATTGATAATAAATTAATCCCATGTGTTTTCCACTGCATGATATCCAAACAAAACACAACTTTTTGACATACGAGACATCATGGCCCGTGCGATGCACGGCCTGCGATTACCATGAAGTAGCATTAGTTTTGCAACGGTTAATTAGGTGTGTTAACATTAGTCATTAAACTTAAAGTGTTAAACTAAAAAATTCGCTTTATTAAGCTTTTACAAATAGAAATGTTTCATCTGAAAGATACTCAAAGATGTGTTTGACCATTAGCACACTTGGTTGTAGGTTGTAAGTGCATGTTTGATTTGCTTACCTAGCGGTTCTCAGCTTTGAGGTTCCTCGATTTGATCATCCTTCCATGCTGATACTCTACTAAAGGATAATAAAGGTTACCACTTTAGCATGATAGTTTCTTTAGTACTAAAGGATTTCGAATTGCGATGCACAGTCTTTGTTCACCGTAAAGAATCACCAGCTTTGCATTATTACCTCTCTTTTATTTTACCCCTATCTATAATTTTACCTATGCTAAACCCGTACTTTTATGATCCAACGTCATTGCCAATTGCGAAATAATTACTATATTTGGTATTTAGTTTTAAAATGAGGAATTTTAATATCTGGTTTTAGGCCTCACAAAGCATGTAAACCACTTTTTAACTCATCATTCAACAAACAATATATAAGTCTATACCTTTTTACCATACTTTGCCCTTCAAATTCACTTGGAACAACTCTCAAATCAAAATACGTCTTTAAAATCATCCATGTGAACACACCTGATTAACCGTTGCAAGACTCGCACGGACTTTGTTTACCATAAAGTATCATCAGTTTTGCAAGGGTTATGCGTATTTTGTTATTATATACTTAGTTTTGATCGAGGGTTCTCGACTAAATTAACAAAGTTTGAAAGAAAGCTTTTATAAATAAAAAAGTACCAAACACACGGCTGAGTTTCATCATCGTTATGCGAAACATAAAATATAAAATAAAAAAAATTGTTTAAGAAAGGTTTTATAAATAGAATTGTTTCACATAAAAGGTATTAAACACACGACTGAGTTTCATCATCGTTATGCGAAACATAAAGCATCAAAGACACGGTTGATTTGTTTTCCTAATGGCTCTCGGCTTCAAACTTACGCACCATCGTGATTATATTTTTAAGGCGGACCGTTCCATGTAGACACCTTGCAGAAGAAAAAAAAAAAGTTGTAGCCAAAAGTTAAAAAGTTAATATATTTAAAGCACATTATATGTTGTAAAAATGTAGAAATCTTATTTTGGTATATTGGTTTATTATGTGAGACAACATGGCCCGTGCGATGCACGGGCTTTGTTTCACATATTCTTCCATCGTGTGTCTTTATTTCTTGGAATGATCCGGCCCCTTTAACAAAATTTAATAACATCTTTAGATAATATCGCTCGCCTAATGAGATGTTAAATAATAATGCGCCCAATGCATTTTTATTGTTTCCGCGGCTTTCAAACTTTCTCTTTCTCTTGCCACACATATTTTTTTGGTATTTGCAATAATAAATTATGTGTGTACCTTTTTGCAAAGGGAAAAAGAAATCTAAACTCTTTTAAGATATAAGATATACTCATTAATTAATTTATTATCGTTAAACAAAAGTCAAAAGGCCCATTCGCTCCCAAGCAAATATACAAAACGCACGAAGAGAATGAAAGGAGATGTCATTGTATTTAAAGTGAATGCAAATATAACATCAACATTTTCAAAAATATTGTTTCCAATCCATCTAATCGGCATGATATCGTTTCAATATATTTTGTTGATATGCCTTTCAACTTCACATTTGCTAAGCCAAGTTTATTGGTTGATAGCCCGATCAAAGAGACGACACACGTTTCCAATCCATCAAAGAGAAGTTTAAATTTCAAGCTTCACATTTGCAAAGCCAAGTTTATTGGTTGATAGCCCAATTAATATTCCATTTTTCTGTTCAAGAATATCGATATATTGAATTTTCAAATGTATTACAATGGCATAAAGTTAAAATTATAATTGTAGTATAACTTAACATGTGAGAAATGTCAAAGTAAATAAAAAGATTTGACGCATCAACGAAAAATATAGATCGTTGATATCCAGGTTGCTTTGACACCATGGGTGTATTTTCAGCCATGTAGATTTTCAATATTGTTAGGATTTGTGGTAAGTTAATTAGGGTAAGTGGGTTGTTTATAGATACTCTAATGAACATGGGCTAGAAAGTTATTAGAGATATCACATTAAATTGATGGAAGGCCTAAAGGCTTCTGTTATTGTTATACTTATTTATCATTTTGTATTTGTATGGCTTAAATAAATGTAAACTGTTAAAGGAAGTCGAAAAGTAAGAGCATCTACAATACTCCAAGTCATCAAGACTTGATGCATTTAATGCACACTATATTTATTAAATAAAGATTTTGAGAAAGACTTTTGATGTTTATCAAGTCTTTCTATAAAGCTTTTCAAAAAGCTATTGAAACAATGCAAAAAAACACTTCTAAAAGGCTTTGTAGAATAGTGAAAAGCTTTTGCCATTTGACCCATTGTGGGTGCTCTAAGCGTGAGAATAAAGAAGGAATTTAAGGCATGAGTCACATGATTGAGTTTAGATATTATTTTTGCAATATATATCTCAAATGCGGTTTTGAAAACAAAATTCACACCATAAATTTTATAGTTCGTTTTCGTTAATATCGTATACCTTATAACAATCTACATAATAAACTTAATAACAAAATTTATATTATTTGTTCAAAAAAAATTATATTATAAACTTATAACAAAATTTACAAATTAAACTTTATAAAAAAATTCACATAAAATAGACTTTATAACAAAATTAAAACAATAAACATTATAACCAATTACACAATAAATTTATAACAAACATTAACAACTTTGATAATAAAGCAACGGCAACACTTAGGCGAGACAGTGGTAGTTAATGGTAGCAGCAGCGGCAGTGGCTATTTTTCCAGCAAGTCACCAGCAGCGGTGGCGGCTCATGGCTGTTACAAAAAAAAATAATTTCATTTTTTTCCATCTTCACCTCTAATCTAATCAGCAGGCTGAAATATTCTATTCATGCAGCGCCAATGATATCTTTTATAAATCTATCTATCAAGCAATTAGCTTATACATATCGAGATGATGTCCAATAACAACTTAGCAATATTATAATCTGGAATCTGGATTGAACAAAGAGCATATTTCTGAATAATACCTTAAAACATCGGCGGCTTGGCAGCGACTTTTCCGGTGAGTCAATAGCGGTGGCAGAGGCTTGTGGCGGTGCGTGGCTGATACAACAAAAAAACCCAAAATAAATTAATAGAAACTCATATCTATATATAAACATCAAGAAAAACTTTCATGATTTTAGATTTATTAAAAAAAAAAACTTTAGATCTATGAATAAGCCTTAGATCTATGAAGAAAAACCTTCGGTGATGGTGGTTTAGTTCGGTGGAGGTGTGGCCGGCTGAGGAGGAGTAAGAACGTCCAGGGGAGGGGAGGTGAGGTCGGCGGAGGAGTGGTGGTGATGTGTGTTTTTTTGCTTCTAGTGTGTTGTTGTTGTGAGCGAGGGTTGGTATGAGTTTTTTTTATACGAGGCATTTAGAACCCGTGCTACACACGGGCTATCGCATATTTTTGGATTATGCTGAAGCTTCAGATGATGAAGAATAGGATTTGTTTAGCTGTTTCTTTTGTGTTTAGGTTTATGTACTTTCGTTTAATCTATCATATTTGAATGGAAATGGTATGGATGTATTATGTATATATTAAGTTTATGAATGGATTGACTGAATCAAGGTTCAGTTTATGTATGCATATTTATAGTTTAGTATGCTAAGCGAAATATTTATACTTTGTTCTTTAAAAATTTAAGAATATGAGTTCTTCTTTTGTCTTTCGTTTTGGTTTCCGTGTTACGTGCAGAGTTTGAATCTAATAGTTCATCACATAATTGTTGTGTGTTTCGTCGGGTGTATGCATATTTATAGTTTAGTATGCTGAGGGAAATAATTATACTTTGTTATTTAAAAATTTAAGAATATGAGTTTTTTTTTTTTTTTTTTTTTTTATTGGAATAAGAAGTATTGCGGTTCTATCTAATTTACTATAGTATAATTTTTGGTAATTTTTTTTTATTATTTGTTTTGTAAATTGTGAATGTATCTTATATTTTGTAAGTACCACTTTGTTTTGTAAGTTGTGATTATCATAAGTTGAAGGATTGAATGTGTTATTACTAAATTCATGTATGAAACCTATTTGATGTTTCTGCATGGGAAAATAAACCATCTCTGCAAATTAATTGATGGGTTAATTTTTGTAATCATGACTCACAACTATTGGTTTCAATCTCGGTTCATCTATAATTATTCATTACGCTCATGTTTTTAATACTTAACTTTACACCTAAATAAAATACTTGGCCCTAAATATTCAATCAATGGCGAATGCTGATGAAACCCCTTTACTCAACGAACTAAAAAATGTTTCTGGATCGCAGGAATTGCATAAAGCTTTCAAATTTCTATATGGTCATGAGCATGTGAAAGACGAAGTTTTCAAAAGGTTTCTTGGAGAAAGACGCGATCAACTTCAAACCACAATCCAACAAAAATCAGCTCGATTGGCAGAGTTATGGTCTCTCAATCATGATGAAGAAGAGTCTGCTAGTGAAGTCTATGACTGTGAGCATGAGGTTCTGGTCAGGCTGCGTAGGAGGTTGGAGGTGGTCACTGCCCTCTTGTTTGAGCTTCGTCAAGGGTTGACCGAGAAGGAGAATCACATCTCCATTCTTGAAGTTTATGATTAGGTGTTTGTTGGAGGTTTTTTTGGGTGTTTCATCATCATGGTTCATCTTTTGCTGTTTTAAGTTATTATCAGTTGTTGGTTAATGATGATGATGTAATGAATATGATGTAAATATTTATTATTATATCCGTAATGAATATGATGTTAATTTCATTTGTGTATTTATTTATTTTTTTCTTTCCTAATTTACTTTATATCAAAAAATTGGTGTTTTTTCTCTCACACATAGTGTAGTCAACACACAGTATTCTTAACATAGGCGATTATAAATTAGGGTTTTTGTCTAAATTTGGGGTTATTCAATTTCACAATATTCTTTTGAAATTAATGCATATTATCTGTTTAATTAAGAAGGTGGAATCAATTGTTATGAAAGGATAGCCGGATTTATGTACATGTAATTATAATAAGTGCTGTTAATTATGGATTTGGTTTGTTAAGTTAAATTATTTATTTCTTTGTTAATTATGAAAGATAATTGGAATTTGGAGCTGGAATTGTTATACAGATTAAAGTTTTTTTATTGTTCATAATGTTGGTTTCCAGACCTTATCAATTTCTTATAGTTATACTTTAATTTTAGGATGTTTTTAGTTTCGTACACTGATATAGTATTTGTTTTAGGAAGTCGATGGTGTCAGAATTTGAAAACATGTATTCAGAATTGGTTTTATGAATGTTTGGATATGTCAATGAGCCAATAGATGATGGAACGGTTAGTTTACTTTTTATTGTATTAATTTTGTGATAAATCCTTATTATAGTGTTAGTTAGTTTAGTCATTTAGTTGTTCTCTTATTCATTAAAAGTCAACATTGCATCTTAATTCTATTCCTGTATGCTATTTTTGCTCTCTGATTCTGCCATCTGTCCATTCATTGCATTTTGTGTTTGTGTTTGTGTTTTTAGTAACTAAACATGTTCAATAAACATCTAGGGTAAGCAATGGTCAGCTAAAATTGGGTATAGTCAACTTAGAAAAAGTCAAAATTTCAAATGGGCTAAAATGCAGTTTTAGAGGTGAATTTTTAATTCATTCAATCTTTGGAGTTGTGACCTAAACTTTTGGTATTTTGTACTTTTCTAGTTTGTGTGGCTTGGACTATTTTTTTGTAATTTTTAGAATTTATTTTAATAGCTTAAGCTTGGCTTGAAGTTGACCTGTGGGAATTTTACCTCCCCTACACCCAAACTTGGATACCACTGAACATTTCTTTGTGATCCACCTCTTGTTAACCATTTGTGATCCAGTGGTGATATTGGTAATTTGAAGAGCCCCTATCACTATGTTGTTGTATGTGCTTATTGTTTGTCATCATTAGCTTATTTACTTGCTCACTCGTGCTCTCCTAATTACCATTTTGGTAACCATGTCTGTTGATGCACCAATATGTAACTGAGCTTGAATGATTTGTATTTCTATGTAATCCTAGCTTGTAAGGTTGTTGTTAGTAGCTTGTTGTAATTATTTAGTGTTTGAGCTTGTTTACACTGGTATTTGCTTAAGTGCTTATTTGGTTAGTTTTCCTATTTCAAAATTCACTTAAAACATCAAACATTTCACTGTTGGTCCTTTAAAGCTTGCATAAGCTTGTTTTAATTTGTTTGCTTGTTAGTTTTAGCTTATTAGGTTGGATTAAGATTAGCTTTAGCTCACTGCACCCTAGGAATAGCTTTTGGCTTATGGCTTTTCAAGAATCTACACTGAGTCAAACCACTGAATCAGTGGTGACTCAGCTTCCTTCATAAGCTATCAACTTACTCTCTACTTAAGCTTACCCTGAGCTTTTAGGTATTTTGGGAAGCCAGTAGTACTGATTTACCATTTCCAAGCTTATTTTGAGCTCAAGAGCTTTTGCCCTTAGCTGAAATAGGCATGCAAAACCCCTTTCAGTCCTGCTTGGACTTGGATTTGCTTATTTTGTTTTTTTTTTTCTTGATTCAGTGTGTTTTTGTTTTTGATTTAGCTCATTCTCAGTTCATCTAACTTGTGTCTAGTCATCATTGATCTTGAGTCAATGTAAATGAAAGAAACTCATGTAAAATTTTTGAAATGGAAATATAATTACTATGATAAGTTGTTGAAAGTTTCTTTGTAAACAATATTACGGGTTCGAGTCTTGAATTCACCTTCTTCATCTCCCACCATTAGTATCTTTAGACCATTAGGGGTAGTAACCCTGGACGCAGCTACATAAAGTTGTCCATGAGTGAACACGGGATTTGGCAGATAGACGCCTACATATGTAAGTGACTGCCCTTGGCTCTTGTTAATTGTCATTGCATAACATGGTTTAACTGGAAATTGTCTGCGCTTCATTACGAACGGCCATTGTGTTTGTGTACTTGTGAGTGAAATTCTTGGTATTAAGACGGTTTTTCCAATCTTTGAACCTGTTAGAATTTTGGCACGTAGGATAAACTGGCCTAGATCAGTGATGATTAGCCGTGTTCCATTACACAACCCCTGTGTTGGATTAACATTCCGCAATAGCATTATTGGTAGGCCTGTTTTTAAATTCAGCTCGTGGGGTGGCATCCCTGGAAAATTTAGTGAATTTTAAAACTCTGTTGGGTATAAATTTTGTTGATTCAACTGATCATTTGATGCTTTGCATACTTCATATGCACTCTTGTAGGTTATAGTTTTGCCATTTAATTCTTCAAACATGTATGCGTTATAGCATCAGCGTCATCATTTCTTGGTGTTAGTATTGCTCGTTCTTTGAGATATGCATCTTCAGTTTGTCTAGTAGTAAAGTCAGGAAATGTTTCCTTAACTATCTGAGCAATAGGAGAGTTGCATGTTTTGATAATGAAATCCTCGGGTATCTCAATCCAAGTAGGCTCATCTTCCTCTTCTTTTCTTATTGCTGGCAAGTTTCCATCGCCCATTTTTAAAACCCATTTGTTGAATTCCTGCTTGCTTGAATCAATTGAACCATCTGGTGAAATTTCATTTACTCTCATGCTGTGTGTGAGTGTGAAAACTTTGCAAAACTTCCACAAATGTGAACGATTTATGCAGGCCTGCACGATTTCTTGCCTTTTTGCCATTTGGAATGACTGGTAGTATTTGTCTGAAGTCACCTCCAAGTAAGACTGTGAGGCCACCAAAGATTTTTTCTCTTTTCTCTCTGTTTTCATATCCTAATATATCCCTTAACGTTTATGTGTGCCTGATATTTTAACAATAGATATCGATTGTAAGGAACTACATTTCTGTTATCATAAGTAAATTTGCCTTTCAAAGAAAATACTTTTGTGTCTCTTCGTCGATAAACAGGGTACCCATCTTCATCCACAATTGTTTCTTCATAGAATGATTTCGGATAACGTTTTGTACATTTCCCTTCAATTGTTCATGGAGCATATTTCGCGTCTTTACCACTTGGACCATGCAACATATACTCACTAACAACTTTGTATCCTTCTGGATCCTTCGTTGGACATGGCATTTCTGCAGATATCATGTTATCCAATTGATATGGAGTTTTGCATTTGTACTCTTCTTCCAGCCACAGGAGTATATGGGCGTGTGGGAGTCCTCTTTTTTGAAATTCAATTACATACACCACTGCAATTATATATTTTAACAAAATTTAGGGTTCTTTGCAAATTTAGTATGAGATTGTAAATAATTATTGTATAATATGTTATTAGTTACCTGCACAGTCTGGTCCAAAAATATGATTTTTTGTTAGATCGTCCAATAGCTAAGTTAGCTTCATTTTGAAAACACGTGTCCCTATTTCTGGCCGATCATGCGCTTTTTGTCCTGGTATAAAAGCCAACATTTCATCAATTTCAGGCCATTTTGGATTAGATGTGAATGTGATAAAAAGATCTGGATTCCCATAAGTACGACACAGAGCCATTGCATCTGTAACACCCCCAAAATACCGCAGCGGAAGACTGTGTCATAGGGGTGCTACTTCATAATACAAAGTACAAGTTATAGAAAACGAACTCTAAATGAGACGTTTTGAAAAGTTACCATTCGATTAATGAATTCAAAGTTACAAACATGAGATTCCAAAGTATGATACATAAATGTATACAAAGTTTTTGAATGGTAAATGATAAAAGCGTAAGTCTTCAGAAAATGCAGCTTGACTCTAAGTTCCACGCACTAGCTATCGCCTTACTAACCTGAGATAAACATGCTAAAGTGTCAACACAATGGTTGGTGAGTTCATAGAGTTTGTCTTAAAACAGTTGAAAAACCTTAAAGAATGATCACACAGCAAAGGCATCGTGAATCCACTCAGTTGCAAGTCCCGCCATAAGAGACTTGCAACCTGTGTGTTCACAACCCACTGCTAAATATATAGAATGAATAAGACATGTATAAGTTCATCAAAACAATTAAGCAATTAGTAGTGAGTCTCTACTTCATCTCCGAAGACCTCACTTGGGTATGCTGCTCACAAGGAAGGTAATAGCATTGGTTCTACTTCATCTCCGAAACCCAATGCATGTGTTATCCAAGGAGACTTACAAGTACTGGGAGCCTCTTCCCAAAGATAACTGGGAGCCACTTCCCAAAGAAAACTGGGAGCCACTTCCCAAAGATAAAAGTTTACTGGGAGCCACTTCCCAAAGATAAAAGACAGTCATGTATGTATGAAATCAAGTATAATGCCATCAAGTATAAGACAATCAAGTATAAAACAATCAAGTATAAATGTTTTGAGTATTTGTACAAGTAAGCAAGTAGTTGAGCATGTATCCCCCCCAAGAGTTAAAACAAGTATGAAAAGAGTAGGGGCTATGACTCACCTTAAGCTTATGTAATGAGAAATGAAAGTGGTAGTCGAATCGCGAAAGTCTCTAAGAGCAGCCTATAATAGAACGTTGCGACTTAGGTTTGAAGTAACGTCTAAGAATACGAAGAATTGCCTATATATGTCTTGCATAATGTTCATGATGTAGTACTTAGTATAAAGTGTAAGTCGTTGAATATATATGGTTTATGAAACATGTATAGGTTGTATATCTCTTACTACCGTTCAGGCCGACATAATTCAGAAGTCATGGAGTAAACATTCAAGGAGCCAGGACACTTTAATTCGTAAATCCACAACTCGTCTCGACGGCTTACTTAATGAACTCCTCACATGAGGCTCCCTACTATTGTAGTATTTGATAACATATATATATAAGTTTTGATCTTTAAAAGTTATATGGTCTTTAGCCGTGGTTTTGCCGTGACCTTGGTCATTGTTACCATGGTCTTGAGACTCAACCTTGGCTTTAGCCATGGTTGTGGTCTTGGCTTTAGGTCATTAGACCTCTTGGTCTCATCTAATTACAATCATTATATAGTAACTTTGGTCTAAAAATGGGTTGTTAAGAATTTGAAGAAAATTATCACTCAGAAAGCGTTTTCAGGGCTCGAGCTTCTTTTTTGCTGAACGAAAACGTCGTTCCGAACAACTTTCGTGTTTTAACTTTTTGATGAATCGGACCAGAAGTGGGACTTTCAAAATTGGCAGAATGCAAAACAGTTTGCATAGGCAGTTTTGCCGTTTTGGTTTCGCTAGCTTCTTATGGTCGTATCTTTTGACTCGTGTACTCGTTTTGGGTGATTCAAATTGCTATGTTTTCCTTTTGAAGTCCTTTATAACAGTAAGTAAGTTTCAAGTATCATAGTTATACTATTTTGGTCGTGGTTCTCCATAAAAATCACTAGTTTGCTTGTTTACTTGTCATAAGTTAACATATGTATATCAATACTTGTTTTATCCATTTTTAAACATCATAAACATAATAACAAGACAATATATAGTAAGAATGAAATATAAATAGCATGAATATGATATTTAGCAAGAAAGCAAGTTAGGGTTTTGCTTACAACTTGAGGCTTTCTAAAAGAAAGGTAAGTAACTAGTAAGGTACGGACTTTGATAGACTTAAGCTTCACTCTTTGCAATCTATGATAAACCGAGGTTATTTGAAGATTATAACGACGCCTTCTTGAAAGTCCAAAGCTATTTGAAGATTATAACTACGTCTTTTTGGAGACCTTAGAGTTATAACAACTTTTCTTAGAAAATTTCCAAGATTGAAGATCAAACACTAGTTTTCTTTCAAAAACTAGTTAACTTTCTTACAAAATATAAGAAAAGTGCCTTAGGTTTTAGGACTTGAAGGTTATAAGAAGGTGTGGTGCAAGTTTTCTATGTGTTTTAGCTTGGTATTTATAGGGTAGGAAAAATAGTTAACCATATATTGGGTTAGAATTTAACCATGGTTAGTTTAAGACACTTGTAATGATCTAAAGAATCAATGGTCAAGATTTAACCACACATGGTGACTCCCCCCCCTAAGTCGGTTTGGAATGGATAAGGGTGACTAGATGAGTAGTCATGGTCTTTGGATGATAATATCCTAAGTGTGTAGCTAGTTTTGACTCCGTAAATTGCTAACCGTAAGTTTTTAAGTCACGAAACGTAAAACCGGGTATCCTAAAAATATGAAACTTATAAATATGCTAGAACTTATCAATATACTCCATAATAAAATATAAAATGAGTGGTAGGATCTATTGGGTGCTAAAACCCTGCTAAAAACTGGAAACACGGGTCTAAAACGCGTAATTCGCGTAAAACGCTGAACTGAAAAACGTAAAATTCCAAAACTTTTGGAATTGTCCTAAAATGAGAGAAAATCATATTTCTATTGTTTATAATGTTTTATGGACATATCGGGATGCTGGAATGACGTTTAAACCTAAAAGTAAATCTCGGACACGGCTTTGTGATTTTTGCAGAAATGATCCGACGAGCGTCAAACTCTCGGATTATCGTTAAAATAGTTTAACTTACGAGAATATGAAATAAAAATTTCTGAGATGAATAGTGAAAAGTGAATAGTAAAAAGTGAATAGTGATATTTTTGGGAATAAAAGTTAACCTGAAATTGCGAATTGTTACAGCATCTTGGTAGTTTTGCATCATATAACGTGGTCCGCCAGTAAAACTTGAGGGTAAGACTATCCGTTTTCCAAGGCCTGCTGCATCCGTGTCTCCCCTTGTAACTGCATCCTACAAATTATGATACAAATCTACTCGTAAAGTGTCTTGGTTATGTCTGTTCCATTTTAGTCTTTGTTCCTCAACTGATGCATATGCGTCAACCAAAACTTGCTGGAATAACCTGCCTCCTTTAACCAAAGTGTTGGCTTGGTTGTTTCGAGTGTGAATCAAATATGCGTAATATTCCTTCATTGAAACATACCCACGTTGAGTCTTTATATTACCATTATTGGAATGATATGGTATCTTATCATGATATCCATCTTCCCTATATGGGAATAACAAAGGATACTGCAATGCCATGTAAGATGGATGCAATTCTGATATTCGGGTTGTACCTGTTTTTTTGCAATTAACAATGATATCCTTTGTAGGAATTCCATCTCCAAAATCATTTGTTATCAAAGCTGCTACCTCTGATATAGTTGGAGCGTTATACTGCCTTGTTGTTTTTCTCTCACTAAGTAGACGCAATTCAAAGTTTACAGATTGATTAGATTGACACCAATCTCTTGCCATTCTAAATGCTTTTGCAACTGCACTCGATTCATCCAACATGGCAATCAAACTTGAGACGATGGATTCATCCACTTGATCATTTATTTCATTATCTAGGAAAGCATTCATACGATTCCTAGGTTCATTATGAGTGTCAAAGAAATATAACTGAGCGTACCTGGGTTGAACTCCTTGTACAGGTAGGAGTGACCCAATTAGATGATAATTTTGCCCATTTATTCTAAAGGTGTACACACCCTTTCCATCATTTATTGAATGATATATTCTTGCTCCAAAGGATGTGAACGTGAACATCTCGTTGTATACTCTAATTTGTTCTCTAAATTTTGTTGTTCCAGGATTTGCGAAATCAGCAGAGTCTTTAATAGCAATGGTGGTTCTTTGAATTTCGGCATTAACACTTTACCATCTTGGCAACATAGGGAAAAAGAAGCATTCACAGGTTTTTTATCTTTTGCAGTTCTCTCTTCATACCACATGGTTGCATTACAGTTAGAGCATTGATAAGATGGTGGACCAAGCTTAGCATAAGAAACAGATACACCTATAAAAAAAAAGATAGCAAGTAGTAAAATTTTAAATAAGTTGGTTACTTTATAGATCCCCATAATGTGAAATTCAATTTTTCGTTTTATTTTTTAGAAGTACCTGATGATTTGAGGGCTGCTTGTTTTGGTATTATCCTTGACTCACGTTTTCGTCATCCGCCTAAAAAAACACAGATGTTGAAATTTTTTTTGCGTATAAATTAAAATATTTGATAAATGCATAATATTTATATATATATGATTTAGAGACAATTTTATGTAAATAATACCTGCACGCCTGCCGTTTGTCTGTGTAATAACCTGTTGTGATGGTTCGCCTGCAATAACATATTTGATTTGTATTGTAAATCTTATTGTAAAAAAATTAATAAAATATGCTACAAAGGATTTGTGTTATTACCTATATCTGGAATGTTTATTAACTTCAGCCCACAATAACTTTGGTAACTCCCATCTTTGTTAACAATTGCATGTGATTGTATGATGATTTTATCGTTTAATATGTTGAATAAAGATGGAGCATTATTATCCATAGCTAATTCACAATGTCTAATGTAAATATTTTGGTCATTATGGAGATACATAGATACTCACATATTGTACTTATAGTTAGCTTCAAAATCATGTAACTGAAAACTACCATTAATATGAATAGGAAAAGACATGATTCTTCATATGCAGACAGCTATTAACCTTCATTAAAGAGTTTTGTAACCCACAGTTCTCTTCATATGCAGGTATGCAGGCAGCTATTAACCCTCATTAAGTAGGTTTGTAACCCAGTTTGTACTCTATGCAATCTTGATGCCTCCACATTCAATTAGAGGGAACAATCATTTGGTATTTTCTAACTTCTACACTATGTTTATGATTGTAATAAATTAGGCTACATTCATTGTGTTTCAATTTGTTTAATTAATAATTTGTAAATTGTGAAATATAAAAGAAAACTTTATGCAAATAAGTTGAAGTATTGTAGTCATAGAATATACAAAATATTTCTAGTGCAATACTGTTAAGCATCATAACATGTGCATTTTGCTTTTAGCTAATTGTCAGAAAATGTATGAGTCCCAATTTCATTTAGCATACAGTTTAAGATATAAAACTTGTAGATCAATTCTTCTTTGAAATTTCCATAGTTTAGATTGTATTCTTTATTTGATTTTTATATATTCCAATATTATTTAAGTTCTCATTTGTGAACAATATTGATTACATTTTCCTTTCTTAAAATGAAGTTTCAATTTCCTTTATTATACAATCCAAGATTTTTTACTTATTAATCGTTGCTCATTCAATAATAAGATTAGTTACTTCTGTACCCAATACCAAACTTCATATTAGTTTAGCAGGATATTGGTTTTATTAGCATTGAGAAGCATTTATTAAAGTTCAAACCTTCCTTAAAAAGTTTAGAGTTGGGTCCTATTTTCGTTACAACTTTTATAACTGGATCACATATATTATAGTTTGAATTTCAAGCTTGATCACATAAATTGGAGTCTGAATTTCAAGCGTAAACGGAATTTTATAAGTTAAGCTCCAAACAAAAGTAATATCAAATATTCACTCACGGGTTTTAAAACACCAAAACTATTTATTGAAAAACATAGTTAAACAAACTTCTTTTTCTAAATGACATACTCCCACAAATTATTGGGGTCATTTGCTCTTTATTTTCCTAAAAACTTAACGACTAAAATGTGTCTTCGTCGTTGATTAATGTTTCGTCATTAATTTCATTTTCTTTCACAGGGTTCTACTTTTGGTGAGCTTTCTTCTTCTTCTGATCAGAGTCAGTCATAACATACCTGAAAAAGTAAGATTTTATTAGTTATCATATTACATATGTGTAATGTAGGGTAAGGTAATATTCATATTTGGATTGTTTATTGGTTGTAAAGATTTTTTTAACCAACCTTTTTTTTTCTTAACCTCTGTAGACTTGGAAGGTGTCGCAATTGATGGGTCCTGATTTATTTGACTGATAAAGGCACTAGAACACTCATACTCAATGTCTGACTTTTCTGCGTTCATAGTCCAACATGTGAAACCTTCAACACTGCTTATTGTTTGGTTATGATCCGATACCGTTAATGAGGTTTTGGATGCGACAGATCGACTGTTAAATGGGATGGAACAATCACCTTCCGCAGAGAACTCATGTGGGTCTATAGCACAACATAAGAAACTTTCAAAAATTCCATGATCATAGTAGGTGTGAATCTTGATTTCAAAGACGTGGGTTGTGCCAATGAGGTTGGCTAGTTGTAGTGGCAAGGTCCCACGCTCATCTGATGGCTATAAAGGAAGGTTAGTAAAAGGGTAATGCATGAAAAATTAAATATGTTTCATACTCACATCGTACTCCATTCGCATGAGCAATGATGCCGAAAACTTTACCAACTGAAGTGCAGGTTTATCGAAAAGAAAAAACACAGCTTTATCAGTGTTTGCAAACACATCCAACGCGAGCCTATACCTGTGATATGCATGTTTTACTGGTACGTTAGCGATTAGATGTTTTTTGTAGGTGCAAATAACATTACATAAGTATAAACTATAATATCACCTCATATTAGGGTTTGTAAATGGCTTTTCACATCCATCACACCAAAAACCCCCTCTCAGTCGGGTTGCACCTTTTTGGCATTGTTCTCCGCCACACGATGGGAATCGCCATCCCTTTTCAGTCCTAATATTGTTGATCGTTGCTTCTACATGGAAGGTTGCAAACTGTAGATGCGCAAGCGGTTAGCAAACGTGCAATGGTATGTTTATATAGTTATGTGAATATGAGATTATTACTCACATAATTTGTTTGATTGCGTGAGCATATCAAAATGGTTTTGGTCGTTCCATCTTTAGGCATACAATCTTTAACACCACTAACAGACAGAAAATTGGTAAAGAAAAATATATTACTGTTCTCGCTTTTGAAACCATGCCAATACATGTACAGTTTTTATTACTCTAACAACGTAGCCCAAATCTCTATAAATGCTTACCCAGAGGATGAATTAAACTTGTTGATTGTAGGTATGTTAACTTCTTTAATATCCATGGCTGATGGAGTTTTGAATAAATACAAATTATCTGGAACAGGGTCTACAAATTCAGATTCACACGTTTTACATCATTTATATAAATAAGTTTGAAAGTAATAGAAAAAAAACATACTATAGTAATGTCATGCACTTGTAGAATTTATGACAATAGGACACATTATTACGTGCTTCATTTTCTTATCAATAAGCAAATCACCTAACCCTCTCCATAATGTTACCCGTACCGCCTGTCCCCTGTTGCATATACATAAAGCTCTTAAGATGGTAAAAGCACCCTGACATTTTATACAATGTTTATTTTCATTATCCACATAATAATTGTGCTAACCTATGATTTGTTAGGTAGAATTCAAGATTTTTGGAACCGGTCCTGGTGTGTTCATCCTTGCTATGTTGGTGACGTACCCAGCTACATCTGAAAGGTAATAGTGTGAGTCTTAAGCCATCAGACAATTTATCGGGAAAAATCATTAGTTACATAAAACCAATAAAAACTTACCAATAAGAGATTTGTTCCTTGTAGGTTCTATATTGTCAATTTCAACCAACTGCAAAGGATACCTAACGTACCCATCAGAAATAACCGAATACTTTCTCAAGCGAGTTTTACCGTCTAATCCAAGCTTAAAGGTATTGTTTTTTCTAACGCGATATTCTTCTTTGTTAGCCCGAACGACAAAATCTTCTATTGAGAATATAACAACTTTCTGTAATCCATGAAAATTGTGTGCTATAGCTGCCTTGGCAGTGCAGTCGATTACATTGCCCTGCAATAATATTGCATGAATATCAGATAAAATTGAAGCAAACAACAAACAACATATTTAATCATTAACTTTGGATCAGATACAACAAAGCCAGTATTCAATAGACGGCCATTTGTAGCTTTGACATCCCACATCATGCAGAGCGTAGCAACAATGCTCCCGGCTGAGTCAGCATCCACTCATCAAGGAATACCTGGGGATTTGAACTTCCATGTTTCTCAGCCATTGAATGGAGATATCAAAATGTATGTATGCCCAGATAAAGTCATGCAGGTATAATTTATATACTCCTGGAATTCTCAACAGCATTTAAGCTCATACAATGAGTGTTTAATTATTCCATTCATGACAGCATTTAAGGACATATAATGAGTGTTTAATTTTTTCATTCAAGGTTCTTTTGGTTTATATTTTGTAGATATAATGACCTCAGCCATTTTCATAACAGCATTTAAGCTCATATAATGAGTGTTTAATGATTAATAATTTGTAAATGGTGAAATATAATATAAAACTTTATGGAAATAGTTTGAAGTATTATATGAGTGCTTATTCCATTTAGCATACGGTTTAAGATATTAAACTTGTAGATCAATGCTTCTTTAAAATTTCCAAAATTTAGATTGCATTCTTGATTTGATTTCTATATATATTCCAACATTGTTAAAGTTCTCATTTGTGAACAATATTGATTACTGAGAGGATCACTTGATTTGATCACACACTATAAGGTGTTGGACCTTTGTAATGTGTATATGTGATACTTTGAGTGAATATGATTAAGTATGCGGAATCTACTTTAACCACACTTAGAATGTTTATTGGAAATGGAACTGTGATGTTTGTGTTTATTTAACAAAGAACAATGAAAGTATTTCACCAAACGATTCAATATTATTCAAAATAATACGAGTGATCTTCACTATCACTAGGGTTACAAAGACCTTGAATCTTGTGTTTTGTTCTATTGTTTTTCTTTATGTAAATTTCTACACACATCTATATATTTAAGTCATATCTAAGATCTTCCTTTTATAGTCCAAGGAAAGATCTTTTACAATCTATATGACTCATCTAATTACTAGCTTATGACTAATCTTCATTCTAGCTAGATGATGACTTATCATGTCAGTCATTAAGATACAACATGTATCTAGGATTACAACTCACTTGGAGTGTTCAATTTGATGACTACAACAAAGATATTTTCTTGTATACGTATCAGTAGAATAAGTCGTACTTATCTACACAGCTGTTGAATGAGTCATAGCGTCAGCATAATCCATCAGCAGAAACACCTTAAGTAGAAACATTCTTCAGCAGAAACACTCTTGTGTTTATCAGCAGGAACGTACTTTGAGCTTTATTATCAGGAACATACTTGATGTATTTCCTTGAGCCTTTATGCTGATTCTTCTGTTTACTTAATTCCTAACAATCCTCCCCTAAACATGTGAATTACATTCAAACATGTTTTTCTGAATTAAATGAGGACTTTGTGAAGATCTTTCAAACACTTCATTGTCAGACTGTTGATCTGAACTTTCTTCTCTTTTGAGTGATTGAATGTCTTTCTCTGTAACTCATCTGCTTTCTGTTCTTTGCTCCAATCTTGGACTAAAAGATGGTGCAATATTCAACTTGAAGAATTATAAGAGGCAATGATGATGTGTATCTTGGATGCTTGTTCCAAGAAGTAGATAGAACTTTCTCCTATCAGCTCTGTTCTTGTTCTTTATCAGTAGAAACCATGTCATCATCTTGTATGCTCTTATATTTTCCTTCTTTTTCTTTGGATAATCTTCCTTTTAAAGGGCTTTTTTTAACCTCCCCTGAGATTTATTTCTCTCTTTGAGAAATTTCCTATCATGTTTGGAAGATCTCTCACAATCTTATCATATCACAATCATCTAATCTAGCAATTTCCATGTTTTCAGACAATTTGTACATGAAGCCATCAATTCCTTAAGAGTTTAAATGCTGCCCTCATCACTTCTGTGTAACCTCCTATAAGTGGTGAATCACTGAGCATTGACTCATAATCCATCATTAGATGATTTTCTGAGCCTCTTTTTGAAAATCCTTTTTAAGAAATTTTTGACTTAGCAGTATGAACATGATTTTATGATTAAAAATCATACTGCTTCTAACCATTTTGAAGGGATTAAGTGTGGTAACTAACACTTAATCAAAATTTCGGTTTAAAGCAACCTCTGGTTGTGTGAGAACCAATGTTTTTCAGTTATAGATAACTGCCTGTGTATAGATAAATCTATTCAAAAGGCTTTCTTTACAGGGTTTCCAGCTCGTGGCATTTGTTACCTCTAACACAAGTGTTAGATTCGCTTTTGCTCGTTGTTCTTTCTATCAGATATCCGTAGATTAGTCACATTATACTTGAGAGTATAAAATGATAGAAAGTGAGTTGTATCAGTTAATTACTGATCAACTAAATCATCAATTCAATGTGAAACATCATAATCAGGTTCCAAGAAAGAAGTTTTAAGGAGTTTTGAAATCCCAAACTCTTTCTATCATGAACCTATTATATCAGCAGCAATGATCAACATTCAGCAGCAATGATCAGTAATTTGTTGCTTACAGATTTCACTTGAAATAGCCTTTGAGCTTAAACATTCATACCTGAAATTGTTAGTCTAAAACCAAAAGAACAAAGTACAAAGTACTTGTCTTGAATTAGAATTATGCATAGGACTAACTGTATGAATAACCTTAAATTGGTAATAGTAGTTTTAGATAACAAAGTTAGATGCATTAACAAAATCTATATACAAGAACACATTATATTGAAAATTTTAAAGATTAAGCATTCCAATACTTGCTACCAAGTACTGAAATCTTCCAACATCAAAAGCTTTTGTAAGAAGATCTGCAAAGTTTTGTTCTGAAGCAATTTTCATTACTTGAATTAACCTTTTTTTCATTGCAATCTCTAATAAAATGATGTCTTATTTCAATGTGTTTTGTTTTAGAATGTTGCACTGGATTTTTAATAATGCAAATTGTAATACTATTATCAATATGAATAATGGTATGTAAGAAATTGTACCCATAGTTAAGAAGTTGGTTTTGAAGCCATAGGACTTGACCACAACAATTTGCAGCAGCTACATATTCAGCTTCAGTTGTTGAAGTAGCCACCATTGTCTGCTTCTTACACTGCCATGAGATAAGTCTACACCCAAGGAATTGACATCCTCCAGTTGTTGACTTTCTGTCCAAGCTAGCACCAGCATAATCACTATCTGAGTATGCTACTAAGTCAAAAGATGACTCCTTAGAATACCACAGACCCAACCTAGGTTGACCCTTGATATATCTAAAAATTCTCTTGACTGTTGTTAAATGAGAAACCTTATGAGTTACTTGATATCTTGCACAAGCACAGACAGAGAACATGATATCAGGTCTTGATGATGTGAGATACATCAAAGAACCTATCATAGATCTGTATGTGTGTACATCCACATTAATTCCTTCTACATCTTTAAGAAGTGGCTTCTCAGGGTCCATTGGAGTGCTTGCTGTTTTAGAATCAGCAAATTGAAACTTTCTAAGAATCTATGCAACATATTTGTCTTGACTAATAAAGATTCCTTCTCTTGATTGTTTAACCTGCAGACCCAAAAAGAATGTAAGTTCCCCCATGGAACTCATCTGAAACTTATTGTGCATAAGCTTCTCAAACTCCAAACACATCTCCTTCCATGTAGATCCAAAGATGATATCATCCATATACACTTGAACTAGCAAAAGATCCTTCTTATGCTTCTTGGTGAAAAGTGTCTGATCTATCTTGCCTCTTTGAAATCCATTTGAAATTAAGTAGGAAGCTAGTGTTTCATACCAAGCTCTTGGTGCCTGATGTAGGCCATATAGAGCTTTAACAACCTTGTACACTTTGTCTGGATGATCAGGATCAACAAAACTAGGAGGTTGTGAGACATACACCTCCTCTTCAATAGTACCATATAAGAAAGCACTCTTGACATCCATTTGATAAACTATGAATCCCATAAATGAAGCATAAGCCAAAAAAGAGTCTAATGGCTTCAATTCTTGCTAATGGAGCAAAAACCTCTTCATAGTCTATCCCTTCTTCTTGTCTGTACCCTTGAGCTACTAATCTAGCTTTATTTCTTATCACTATGCCCCTTTCATCCCTTTTATTCCTAAAAACCCATCTAGTGCCAATTACTCTTACACCACTTGGTAAATCAACTAGCACCCATACCTTTTGAATTTTAAACTGAAGAAGCTCTTCTTGCATAGCCTCCAACCAGCTTGAATTCTCTAGGGCTTTATGAATATTCTTTGGTTCATCTTGTGAGAGAAAACATACAAATAAGCAAGAGTTTGAAAACACATGTTGTTTTGAAGCATAAAGGGCATCAAGAAGCCCTTGTTGATCTGAAGATATCAATTGTTGTCTTGTCTTTACTCCTGATTGTACATCTCCAATTACATTGTCCAGGGAGTGGACTTTGTGAATCCTTAAGTGTGGAGTAGAAAGAACTTGATAATCAGGTGGAAGGTTGTTGAAATCCACCTCATTTTCTGAGAGATTTGCTTGTGTTTCTTCTTATGGTCCATCAGCAGAAACATTTTGCTCATCAGCGGGAATGATTTGCTTATCAGCAGAAATAGCAGTGTTACTTCTGACTTGAAACTCTTGTTCCTTAGTTCCATCTTCCTTGTATTCATCTTCAACATCTTCTTTAGGTTTACCAGAAGAAGATTCACCATTTATTGAAGTTGAATCCACACTTGAATTTGTCCATATTGGCATCATCACATAATCTAGATTTGCCTCCTTCTCTAATCCTTCTTCATTTGTTGCATCAGCAGTTTGTGAACCTGAAAATTCATTAGTTTCTGCAACAAAAGGCACATAATTCATTGATTTGGATAGAGATTCAAGATCAAATAGCCATTTGGGACCTTGACCTTCTACATTGGTTTTATTTTCCAAAAACTTCACATGTAGATTTTCCTCTACTCTTCTAGTTCTCATGTTGTATACTCTGAAAGCTTTGCTATTGATAAAATATCCAACTAAGATGGTCTAAGGTATTCAAAATTGCTTTACCATCAAACTTTCCAAGATGGTCTAAGGTATTCAAAATTGTTACATGACATCCAAAAGGTCTAAGAAATCCTATTTCAGGAGTTCTACCTCTAAAAAGTTCATATGATGTCTTATTGTGAGGTTTTACAACTAAAACTCTATTTTGAACATAGCAAGTAGTGTTGACTGCTTCTGCCCAAAAAGTTATAGGCAACGTAGAGTCAGCTAACATAGTTCTAGCAGCTTCTATTAGTGTTCTATTTTTCCTTTCAGCAACTCCATTCTGTTGTGGAGTTCTTGCAACACTAAATTCTCTTTTAATACCTTTTTCTTTGCAGAAATCATTCATAACTCTATTCTTATATTCTGTCCCATTATCACATCTAATGACTTTTACTCTTTTGCTTACTAGGTTTTCTATCTCTGTAATGAAGGTCTTAAGGATGCTAGAAGTCTCATCCTTAGTTCCTAAAAAGAATACTCATGTAAATCTACTAAAGTCATCAGTAATAACTAGACAATATCTCTTATGCAACAAACTTCTAACATTTGTAGAACCAAATAAGTCCATATGTAGCATAAACAATGATTGATTGATAGAGTTAAAAAAATTGGGCTTACAAGTGGCTTTATGTTGTTTGCCTTTAAGACAAGCAATGCATGTTTGATCATTTTCAAATCGTTTTTGAGGTAAACCTCTTACCAAACCATCTTTGACAATCTTATTTATGGTTTTGAAATTAATATGACCAAGCCTCCTATGCCATTTCATAGATTCATCCAATGTGGCCTTAGCAATAAGACAAGTAAGAGAATCTTTTGGAACAATCTTCTTCATATCAACACTGTACATGTTGCCTTTTCTTGGAATTCTAAGAAGTGCTTGACTTCATCAGGCATCTTAAAATCAGAAGAAAATACAAGACATTCAGTGTCAGTAAAGAGAACTTTGTTCTTTTTGTCACACATTTGTGAGACACTAAAAAGATTATACTTAAGCTCTTGCACATAGTACACATCTTCAAAATCTAATTTTACCGGTTTTAATAGTACCTTTACCAGTAATTTTTCCTCCAATTCCTCCTCCAAAGGTAACATAGCCTCCATCTATTGATTGGAAATCTGAGAGATAAGACTTGTTGCCTGTCATGTGCCTTGAACATCCACTATCTGAGAATCCTTGATCTTCATCATCTGCTGATGAATGTCCCTGCACAAAAATAAAGGAATTAGTTCTGTTTTGGGATCCAAACCATTTCTAACTTGGATCCGCCTCTTGCATCAATGAGATGTAATCTTTTGAGAATAGTTGATGCAACATTGGATTTAGGAATCCAACATGTTGAGGCCTTAACAGCATTTGCCCTGTTTCCCTTAGCAGTGATATGAACTGTTTGGCTATCAGCAGAAACTGATGGCTTTGCAGTTGTATCCTTTGGTTTCCAAACTTGTTTTTGGACTACTTCCTTTGTTAGAATGGGTCTTTTAATAACATTTA
This sequence comes from Artemisia argyi, assembly GCA_030686995.1. Lineage (NCBI taxonomy): Eukaryota > Viridiplantae > Streptophyta > Magnoliopsida > Asterales > Asteraceae > Artemisia > Artemisia argyi. Next base: position 42,050,231 of record CM060709.1, on the reverse strand, counting down.
ATGCATATTTGAAAGTTGTTTTAGCATTTTTAACTGTTTTTTTTTGGGTAAACAGTCAGACATGGTCTATCAGCAGAAAACATTTTCCTATCAGCAGGAACTGAAACTGTTTTGGGTTTTGTTCTAGTAAAGTTAGAGTGACTTTTAGGTGTTTGCTTTTTTAGATTCATTGTAACAATTCGCATTTTCAGGTTAACTTCTATTCCCGAAAATTTCACTATTCATTTTTACTATTCACTTTTACTATTCATTTTCCAAATATTTGACATGTAACTTTTCGGATCAAAACTTATATATATATATATATATATATATATATATATATATATATATATATATATATTTTATCAAATACTACAATAGTATGGAGCCTCATGTGAGGAGTTCATTAAGTAAGCCGTCGAGATGAGTTGTGGATTTACGAATTAAAGTGTCCTAGCTCCTCGAACGTTTACTACATGACTTCTGAATTATGTCGGCCCGAACGGTAGTAAGCGATATATAAACTATACATGTTTCATAAACCATTTCTTTTCAAAGACTTACACTATACTAAGTACTACATCATGGACTAAATGCAAGACATATATAGGCAATTCTTCATATTCTTTACTCCAATCCTAAGTCGCAACATTCTATTATAGGTTGCTCGTAGAAACCTTCGCGATTCGATCATCACATTCACTACTTACTATATAACTTAAGGTGAGTTCATAGCCCCACTTTCCATTACTTAATTGTTTTACAAACCCTTGGGGGGAATACATGCTATTATTTTAAACCGAACACAATGCTTTGAAATTGTATGCTACCTGATTGTTTTATTATTACTAAGTACCATCCTTGCTAAATCCAATATCCCTTATTATGAACCATTTAATCACTAGTAATAGTGAGCGCGAGTATTGTGAATAGGCCTATTGGGATTGACGAATCCCATTTGTATTGACTAAGTTCAAACAAATGCACTATATTTGATATTTAGGTATGACAGCAAAGTACCTACCGGGATAACTCCGCCGATTGATATTGGTACCCGTTAACGTTTTGGTGTCATGAGCTTAGTATAATAATAACTGTTTTGTTTTCCAACAATGAGTATGAGTCTAATTAACTCATACTACCAACATATTGTGTTCCACTACTTAACAAACTCTATGAATATCACTCAACCTTTGTGTTGACCTCTTAAGCATGTATTTCAGGTCCATGATGATCAAGGATGGCACGGAAGGGCACGGATATTCAAGAGGGCTATAAATTTTATTATCATTCGAAAACTCATTTAATGTAATTTGTAAACATGGAACCATCTGGGACCTCATTTTGTAATCTCTAATATTTATATAATTTGAATGATAAATCTTTTAAAACGACTCAATTAGAGTTCGTTTTCTATTATTGTGACTATTGTGCCGTTGAGTAACACCCAGTTTGAATTCCGCTGCATCATTGAATTGGGGGTGTTACATTCACCCTATTGTTTGTATACCTAGATACCCATTGATTACAGAAAGTTGCAAGATGGTCAAAACTACCACATGTATAACAAGCTTTGTTATCTCTTTGTTGGAGAGACTTGAGACTATACCAATTCCTTTGGTTACCTCTGGGCTTGTTTATGGTTCTATATTGTTCACAATATCTTACTGGTTTCCTAATATGTTTAACATTGTTTTTAGACTTTTCAGTAATATGTTTGACTATCCTAGGAACATTTGTTCCTGCTTTCTTAACCACTTCAGGTTTAGACATAACCTGTTTAACCTTTTTATCATCAGATGTTAAGTCCTCAATGATTGGACCATCTGACTTTCTACAAGAACACACCTTGTCCTTAGGAAGTGAAGTTTTACTTAAACTTTCACTTTCTTTTAAAGGTTTATTATCAACTACATTAAATTTTGGTTGAACACCATATTTTAATTCAGGTAGTTGAAATTCAGGTAATCCTGTGTGTTCTAGGTCAATTCCTGGGGGTGAAGGAATACCTCTATATGGTGGAGGAACAGATTTGTATCCAACACCAGACTTAGCTTTATTAATTAATTGACATTCAATTAAGTTGGTCACACCCTTAGATGCATAACCTAGTGTTTCTACACTCATTTGAATGTTTTCTTTTGCCTTACTAAGCCTATCTACTTCAGCTTTCAAGTTACTAATGTCAACATTTTTAAACATTATTTCTCTTTCAAGAAGAATTTTGACATCAGTAAAGGTAGATTCATTTGTTTGAAAATGTATGACTTGTTCCTCTAGAATAGCTAAACCTCTTTTATGATTAGTTAAGTTATGAGCTGTATTAATTAGTTCTGTCCTTTGATTCTCATAACGTTTGGTTAAGGTTTCTAAACTTTTAAGAGCTGAACAATTATTTGAACAAACTTTATCAGATTGTACCTCTGTAGAGAAAGTCATAAGAGCTGTCTGAGGAGAAGCGTCTTCTTCTTCTTCATCAGTTGTAAAGCTCCAATCAAATCCTAATCCATCAATGGCTACCATAGCCTTTGGATTGGTTGATTCCCCTGTTTTGGACTTGCTTCCAAAACCTCTATCCTTGCTATCTTCCTGCCTTGGCCTTCTACATTCTCTTGAGAAGTGCCCCAACATATGACAGTTATAGCATTCTATCTTTGACTTGTCAAAACCAGCAGTACCATTGCTGCTGATGGTGAGTTTCTTCCCCGTCCTCTGATAGAATTTCTTAGCCCTCATGCTAAGAAGAGAAATTTGCCATTTTATGTCCATCTCTTCTAAATCATCATCATTGATTTCTAGAAGATCTTCATGAGTGAGCATGGACCCATCATTCTGACTTGTGAAAAAGGCACAACAAGCCTTTTCATTCAATATACCAAAGGTACTGCTTGATGAACTAGCAACACCAATTCCATTATCAATCTTTTCATCTTTAACTGGGTTTGAGATACTAGGAGATGACATAAAAGCCATGTTCCCAGTATATGAACTAGAGACACCAGTTTTCTTTACTTCTTGTTCCACAATTTTAAAGTTGCTATACAAATCCATAAGATCCATAGTGTCTATGTCTGGTTTATTCTTCCAGACAACAACATGCATAGCCCACTCTTCAGGTAAGCTTCTCATAAATTTTGAGTTTAAATCTTCTTGAGGTATGTCAACCCCGAGAACAGCAAGTTGGCTCACAATTTTCTGTAGCCTTGTAAACATGTGATCAAGAGATTCATTAATGGTTGATGAGAAATTTTCAAACTGTTGCTTAAGAAGAGTTTTCTGGGTCTTCTTGGTGGCTTCATTCCCTCCATACCTTGCAACAATTGCCTCAAATAATGACTTGGTATCTTTGAATTTGCTGAAGTTTATAAGTTGATCATTTGGAATGGTCATCATCAGCATACTTCTGGCCTTGAGGTCATTCTTCTTCTTTATTCTTTCATCAGCAGTTGTAGGAATAGTTTGAATAGTTGTTATAGCCTTACCTTCAACTGTTGATGTAGTGGTTGTGGGTTGGAAAGAGTTTCCATCTTCAATGATTTCCCAGAGAGTGTAATCCTGCACCTGGAAAAACTGTTCTATCCTTAACCTCCACAATTCAAACTCATTCTATTTGAGAACTGGCAACTTTGCAACAACATTTGTTTGAATAGATTCTGTGTCCATTTCTTCTTCTTCTTCTTCTAAATCAAAGATACCAACCTGGAAGCTCTGATACCAACTGAGAGGATCACTTGATTTGATCACACACTATGAGGTGTTGGACCTTTGTAATGTGTAAATGTGATACTTTGAGTGAATATGATTAAGTATGCGGAATCTACTTTAACCATACTTAGAATGTTTATTGGAAATGGAACTGTGATGTTTATGTTTATTTAACAAAGAACAATGAAAGTATTTCACCAAACGATTCAATATTATTCAAAATAATACGAGTGATCTTCACTATCACTAGGGTTACAAAGACCTTGAATCTTGTGTTTTGTTCTATTGTTTTTCTTTATGTAAATTTCTACACACATCTATATATTTAAGTCATATCTAAGATCTTCCTTTTATAGTCCAAGGAAAGATCTTTTACAATCTATATGACTCATCTAATTACTAGCTTATGACTAATCTTCATTCTAGCTAGATGATGACTTATCATGTCAGTCATTAAGATACAACATGTATCTAGGATTACAACTCACTTGGAGTGTTCAATTTGATGACTACAACAAAGATATTTTCGTGTATACGTATCAGTAGAATAAGTCGTACTTATCTACACAGCTGTTGAATGAGTCATAGCGTCAGCAGAAACACCTTCAGTAGAAACATTCTTCAGCAGAAACACTCTTGTGTTTATCAGCAGGAACGTACTTTGAGCTTTATTATCAGGGACATACTTGATGTATTTCCTTGAACCTTTATGCTGATTCTTCTGTTTATTTAATTCCTAACAATTACATTTTTTTTAAAATGAAGTTCTAATTTCCTTTATTATACAGTCAAAGATTTTCGACTTAGTAGTTGTTGCTCATACAATAATCATATGGTTTACTTCTGTACTTTATTTAAGCTCACAGGATATTGTTTTTTATTAGCATTGGTATGAACTTATTGAAATTCAAATCGTCCATAAAAATTATAAATTTTATAATCTAGTATTGATACTAATAGTAATTGTTGCTCATACAATAATCATATGGTTTACTTCTGTACACAATTCCAAACTTCATGTAAGTTCACAAGATATTGTTTTTTATTAGCATTGATATGAACTTATTGAATTTCAAACCTTCCATAAAAATTATAAATTTTATAATGTAGTATTGATACTAAGATTATAAGTATAGAGTTGGGGTTTTATATTTTGCAGATATATTGTTTATGGATGTTGATTGTAGAATTCATTCAGAAGACACTGAAAAGTAAATTCAGTAAAAGTTAGTAGAATTTAGGTGCTGAATATTGGATGTTAAATATAGAGTGTATTTAGGCGACATTGAAAAGTAAATTCAGTAAAGTTAGTGGAATCTAGGTGCTAAATATTAATGTCTTATTTGCATATCAATTTTTATAACTCGATCACGTATATTGGTGTATGAATATCAAGCATGACTAGATCACATATAATGGTGTCTGAAATTCAAGCATAACTGGAGTACATATATTGGAGTCTTAATTTCAAGCATGAATGGATTACATATAGTGGAGTCTGAATTTTAATAATAAGGGGAATTTTATAACTTAATCACCAAACAAAAGTAATAACAAATATTTATTGCGTTTAAAACACCAAAATTATTATGACATACTCCCACAAACTGTTTGGGTCACTTGCTATTTATTTTCTTAAAAGCTTGACGTCTAAGATGTGGTTTCGTCGTTGATTGATGCTTCGTCATTGATTTCATTTTCTTTCATAGGTTCTGCTTTTGGTGAGACTTCTTCCACTTCTGACTCAGAGTCAGTCATAACATACCTGAAATAGTAAGATTTTCAGAGAAATTTTGTTAATTTGTGGGTTTTATATTAGTTATGTTTTTATCCATTTGCTACATCATTACCTTAATCATTTTTTATTTTCAGATGCAGATCCATCAACGCTCCAACCCTGATCATCATGTGGTAACTCTGTGTCTGAATCTTCATATTCCATCCTATAATAATGCTACAGTAAATAATGTATTAGTGATAATACATTTTCACATGTTACTTCCTTAGTATTCAAATTTAATGATACCGTTTCCTTTTTTTCCCCATCACAGATTTTATTGGAGTAGACAAACTTGGGTCTTTGGACAAAGTCTTTTTTGACAATTTTGTCACAAAAGGGCTTGCAGGCTTGCCTTCTCTTTGCGGAGTTCTTGAACATGTAAGTTCTCCGGGTGCACAGGTAACATTCCAGCATGTGAAGCTCTCAAAAGTACCATGTTCAAAATATGAGGATGTCTTGAGTTCAAAAGTGTGAGATGTCCCTATTAGATTTGTTATGGCTTGGGGCATGTTGAAACCTTGTGCCTGTAGTTGAAGGTCAGGAGAAAACAATAATGTCGTTCAAATTTAATTTATAACTGTACCTTAGTGTTTAATATTTTTAAAATTTAATGTATTATTGAACCTCTATGTCACTTTCCAACATGGATTCTGGAGAGCACTTCAACAAATCACGGGCGACTTCATCAAACAGAACAATCACAGTTTGTGCAGTATGGTCCGACACATCCACTTCAAGCCTGAATCTGTTAACATCGGGTAACAGACATAAGGTAAACAATATTATTTAATTTAGTTTAATTCATGATATTTGCAAGGCTAAAAGCGGGTTACCTTAAAACTGGGTACTCAATGTGTTTTTTACACACATCACACCAAAATCTACCATTCTTTCGGGTGGCACCTTTTCTGCACTTATTGTCACCACGGGATGGGTAATTCCATCCTTTTCTACTTCTAACATTGTTGATCATAACTTTACAGTTGTAGGTCATGGGCTACAAAATGCATATATATTAAATAAAATATAAATTTACCAACATTAGTAAATAAGCAAGTGTAAAAAGGAAAAGTTACATTGTTTTTCTTATTGCGGCCCTAAATCAACAAATTCTCAAGTGTCCCATCTTTTGGCTCTGAGCAATCAACAAGCACTATTGCTTTACCTAATTCCACAGTACTGCAAACAAAATCCATTTTTAATATAAGTGAATGGTAATTGGGTAAAATTACATAGAAACTATGTAGTTTGACTGACCTCGTTTCAGCTTTTAGTTCTATCAATGCAGGGATGTCCTCATTGTCATAAATCAAGGTGGAGGAGCAGCTCGATAGGTAGACCTTATCTGCACGGAGTGGAAATTCTTATGGAAATTAGCAATAAGGTAATGTTCGCTACAAAACCATATTCAATTGATACTCACTGTTATAGAGTTTAGCATTAATAGAAGTTATAACAACCGGACATAGGCCAACATGTTTTGTTTTCTTTTCAATCAGGATGTCACCTAATTCACCCCAAAGCGTGACTCTTATTGATTGCCCCCTGTTTATTGATTGCCCCCTGTTTATCAGACAAACACGACCTGATACACAAAATCTACAAGATTTGTAGATTATGAATAAACTCTCTCGATAGAGTTACACTCAGACCTTACAAACAAATGAGGCAAAACAAGCTTTACAGCACCTGAAAGGCTTAAAAAGGTAAAAGTGCAAACCATGTAACACCTGAAAGGCTTACGAAACTGAAAATAGAGACCCTTTACAAAGCTTCTCTAAGACCTTTTAAACAAGACATAAATCAGGAAGAGACGCCTTGATAAAACCTCGCGACGCCTAAAAGGCTCACAAGGTAAATAACGATAAACCCACAAACTCCTACATGGTTAACGGGACCTAGACAAACACTATTGACGAGAAAGATAAACTCTCATGACATACAAAAACTTCAGGCAAATTCTATCCTAACACAAAAACTTCAGGCTAATTCTATGACACAAAAACATCAGGCTAATCTATCTAGGTTAAATCACCATGCTAATCTGCCTAAATTAAGAAAGTTTACAAAATCTCATAAACTAAAAAAATATTAAAAAAAATCGGGCTAATCTATTGATGCGTGAGTATATCATTGTAGGTATATATTATAATTATCAAGTTTTAAATTTATATTTAGCCGAATTATACTATAACACACACTAACGAGCAGTGTACCCGATCAATGTAGCTAGTTGGTAAGTTGAGTGTCGAACACTAAGAGTGGAATTTAACATTAACACCTTAAATGTCTATTAGTATTCTAATTCCTAAGCTAGTCCTAAAAACCTAATCCAATACAAAGGGGGTTTTCAGTCTGAGAGACTGACATGATTGAGTAGATTAATAACAGTAATTAAAACTATGGAGTTGAATAAGCGAATGGAAAATACGTACACAGATAGAAAACAAATACAGATAAGAGGTCAAGCCGATAGTAAAATAGATTGTCACTTTGTTTTATTGCTATTTTTATAAGGTGAGTGCTAAAATCTATTCTCTCTCGTTGGTATCTTAGTTACACATGAGTAAACTCTTAATTATTACTTGGTTTATATTAATTAACCATTTTACAGGTTTACATTAACTATCTAACAATGCTAATGAAGTAATTATGGGAGGCGTATGGCGGCTCAAGCAAGCCACGCTAAACTCAGAGGTAATCAAAGCACATGCATAAAGAATCAAATAAACTTTAATCAGATGGAAAGTAGATTAAATGTGAGTAATATGGCGGTTACAAGACACGCAATCCTGATGGATTAAAGAGTACTAATACAATAAAACAAATCTTCTTATTGAGTTAAACACTAGCAAGACCTTCTTACTGCTCTGAATTCTTCTTTTGGTTGGTTTCTTGTGCTGTTAATTCCTATGTATTCTTCTCCTTAGGGTTTTGGTTGCACACCGAATTTAGCTGTCTCATGGGGTATTTATAGTTTCTGTCAGTAGGGTCGATATGGCATATCAACTTAGTTGATGCGGCGTATCTCGGTAACTTCGCATAGGGTCTAAGATTATAATATTCACGAATATTCATACACCACCTATAGATGCGGCGTGTCTTCAATCTCGCTAATATTCTTAGGTTCTATTGCTGAGAGGAAACAAAAGAAATTGTTTTTATCTTGGGCTTGTGACCTAAGGGTTCTTTGGTTAAGATGTCCTATTATATTATCTAATGGATGTGATCTAGATTCTTTAATATTAACAGTTTCGTTATTTTCTAAGTGAATGTCTTCATTATCATTTCCTATGGGTTTTGTTTTACTAACCTCAATAGCTTCATCTTCGACTAAATCATCATCTTCTAAAGGTAATGTTTTAGGAGGTGGTGGTGTTTCATCAAATGTTACATTTAGTGATTCCTCTACTTTCATGGAGTGTTTGTTAAGTATTATATATGCTTTGCTATTTTGTGAGTATCCTAAAAATATTCCTTCATATGATTTTGGATCAAACTTAGTGAGGTAATCCTTAGTGTTTAGAATATAACATTTACTTCCAAATACCCTAAAGTAGCTTAAGTTTGGTTTTCTACCTCTAAATAACTCATAAGGAGTTTTTCCTAGAATTCTCCTAATTGATACCCTATTTAAAATATAAGTTGATGTATCTACGGCGTGACACCAAATTTTTTGTGGGATGGATTGTTCATTTAACATAGTTCTACTCATTTCTTGTAGTGACCTATTTTTTTTTCTACTACGCCATTTGATTGAGGAGTACGAGGAGCGAAGAAATTGTGAGATATTCCATTTAACTCACAATATTTTCCGAATTGTACTTCGTTATCAAATTCCCTACCATGGTCCGTCCTAATGGCAACTATTGAGCATCCTAATTTATTTTGAATCATTTTACTAAATATTTCGAATTTTTCAAAGGCTTGGGTTTTGTCACTTAAAAACCTAGTCCACGTGTATCGTGAGTAGTCATCTACTATTACTAAGGTATATTTGTTTCCTCCATAGCTCCGCACAGCGGATGGACCAAAAAGATCCATATGTAATAATTCTAGGCACCTAGGAGTGGATACTATATTCTTAGCTTTGTGACTAGCATGAGCTTGTTTTCCAATTTTACATGCATCACAAAAATGCTTGTCATATTTTAGATTAGGCAAATTTCTAACTAATTCCTTAGAGGCCAAAGATTGTATTTGTTGCATGTTAGCATGTCCTAATCTCCTATGCCACAATGTAGAGTTTTCATCTAGGGTCGTTAGGCATATCCTATCCTTAGGCTTGTTTCCTAGTTTCATAACATATATGCCACCTTTCCTAATTCCTCAACCTATAATTTTTTCATTCTTAACTATTTCGCTATCCTCTTCGGTAAATGTGACTATACATTTATTATCACATATTTGTCCTACACTAAGCAAGTTATATGTTAATTATCTACATGCTCTACATTTTCAATAGTAAGTGAGTCTTGAGAAATCGTACCTTTGCCAATGATTTTTCCACGTAAGTCACTACCGAAAATAACGTTACCTCCATTGTATGCCTTGTATGTAGAGAATAACTTGCGGTTCCCCGTCATGTGCCTCAAACATCCGCTATCTTTGATCCATTCGTCAGGTTCCAAGTCAATTCTTAAACATATTTCGTCGGTTTCTTTTGCCATAAAACACTTTTCGTCTCTTGGATTTTCAACTTATTCTTTGTCACTATCACTCCATGTTCCACTAACAAAAGCGCCTTGATTTTCATAACCCGGTGGCTTTAGACATTCGCCAATGAGATGATTTGGACTTCCACATCTAAAGCACTTTCTTTTCCCGTAGTTGTCACTTCTATTTCTTTGGAATGCTTTTCTTTCGTCTCTTGAAGAATTTCTTGAATTCTCTTATGGCCATTGCTTATTCTTCGTCTTCACTTTCGTCACTTGAATCATCATCATCACTAGGTTCCTTTTTGGCTTTTAGAGCAATGGATTTGGTTTGTTTTTCTTGACTTTGACCGTTTCCGAATCTCTTCTTATGATTTCTTCATGAACCTTCAAGTTGCCGATTAGTTCATCTAATGATAACGTCATCAAGTTCTTTGATTCTTCAATTGCCGTGACCTTAGCTCGCCATTTTGGATGCAATGCCCTAAGAAATTTCCTAACACAATTTTTACTAGAAAATGTCTCATCAAGTGCTTTTAAACTTGTGATAATAGTGTTAAACTTAGCAAAAGCATTATCAATTGATTCCTCTTCCGGAATCGTAAATTGTTCATATTGTTGTACAAGAAGATCTATTTTATTTTCTTTGACTTGGCTATTACCTTGGTGAGTAATTAGTAAAGAATCCCAAATTTCTTTGGCGGTTTTACACATAAAAATTCTTTCATATTCTTTGCGTGGTAACGCATTATAAATGACCATTTTAGCCTCGTTATTTTTTGCTAATTTCTTTTTCAAATCATCATTTTGTTTTTCGAAAGATACAATTTCATCCATTTTAGTTTCAACATTATATTGAATAGGAGGAAAATCACCAAAGGTAATAATATGCCAAAGATCAAGATCTTTTGATTTCACATACGTTTCGAATCTATTTTTCCAATATAAAAATCCATCACTTTCAAATAGTGGTGGTCTTTGCATAGATTGCCTTTCTAAATATTTTTCAGATTCCATAGATCATTACAAGTTTTAAAATACAATATATTTTAAAAGTCTTGCTAGACCTGGCTCTTGATACCAATTGTAGAAAACTAGAAGGGGGGTTGAATAGTTTTACGTCTTTTTAATTCGTTATAAAAGATAGTTTTAGTGTTTTCTTAGCTTTTAAAAACTTAGATTCGATAATATGTGATCTCAAGTCTTGCACAATATAAACAACTATCAATAAATAATATACAACAATGATAAGTAATGAAATAAGTAAGAGATGGAAAGATCGAACCGCGAGACAAGAGATTTATAGTGGTTCGGCTACAAGGACACCTTCTTTGCCCTACTCCACTCCCCGAGCACCTAACTTGAGAGTTTTCTTCACTATATCAACAAGCTCCCTTATGGCGGAGAAAACCTTACACACCAATTTACACACCACAACTTCTTCACACCTAAGTCACAACTTCTACACAACTTCTTCAAATCAATCTACTTCAAGACTAACTACTCCACACCTATCTTCTTCACACCAATTTACTTCACAACTAACTCCTCCACACCTAGCTTCTTCACAACAATCTAATTCCTAACTTTTCTTCTTCACACCAAGCTACTAACTAATCACACAATCTATATATCTAGCACAACTATCTACAATCAAATATTCACAACAATCTTCACAAAGAATAATCTAAATAATCTTGATGATGCACCAACAACTTGGATGTGGAGATCACACCAAGTTGTAATACTTCTTGTCTTGGGGGATAGAAGTATTCTTCTCTTGCACTTGAGAGGATGAAGTTTGAATCACTTTGAAACAAAGAATTATACACTTATGATCAAAGGATAAGAGAATAGAAATGTGGATCTAGATCAGAAAGTTTAGAAGTGCAAAAGGTCAGAAAATTCTGAGGAATGAACCAGTATTTATAGGGGAGAAAAATACTGTTCTGGAGCGTGGCCGGTCCCCTTAATTAATGGCCGGTCCCCTTAATGATTAAGGGGGCCGCCCCTTCAGAATGTTGGTTTTTCTTGTCTTTTAGTGGGGAATATTTTTCTGGATAAAATTTGCCATTTTTGGTTGGAAATTTGAAATCATATATTTATAATGAATTAAACATATTATTTTAATTCCAAAAGTAATTTTGTAAAAGATATAAGATGTTTAATACATTTTATAAAAATTCTAGTGATTAGAAAATTTTCCTTTGATCATGAAATGCAATAAACCCTTTGTTTATTCATACCTTAAGTGATATGGAAGTAAAGATAAATATTAAGCACTAAAAACTTGTTTACGTCATAAGTTTTAGATTAATGAGTTTATGCTTTGTAATTATCAAAACATAGAGACATTGTTAATATGCTAACAATGTTTTAAGACATTATTTATGTCAACACAAAAGACGCCGCATAATGGCTCAAACTCCATTCTCGCACTTGCCTCCCCACTCAAATCAGTTAAACTTACTACTCGTTGTGGACTCCAAATCCAAATCCAAATCCACATTATTCCATCCTAACTCCCCTTCATCTTTACTCAACCACTCATTCCTATTTCCTATACGTTGAGGTAGTCGACAACATGTAAAACCACCTCTATTCTTTTCTTCCAATTCCACATGATCCATAAGTGCATACAACTCACGAGATTTAGATTAAACCACCTCTCCTTACTATGTGAAGTGAGGACACTACCAAGGGTATTTGGTAATGGCTCCATCTCCATAAGTCATTGTGGTTCCAAACCTCTCCACTTCTTCTCCACCAACGTTTCCCATAAACGTCCTCTCCTTGTCCGAACATGGATACATGCTATCGGGAACTCGGATTCTGCGGTTAGTCCGCTTCATCCTACCACTTCTCTCATATCCGATAGCGACAACGGTAGTCCAACGAAGCATCTTACGCGTGGAAGACGATATAATAAAGTAGATATATACAATACTACGTATAGGGGATAAAATAGACGTCCGAAACTCAATAAAACATCTCATAAATATAGGAAAATAGACATATAAAATACTATACTTACACATAGATCCTCAATGCAACTATATGAAGGACTCCTAGGTTATAGTCTAGGTTTAACCACCTACTTCTCTATAACCAAGGCTCTGATACCAATCTGTCACACCTTGCCAAGGCGGAAACGCGAGAGTGTAACTTCATGGATATCATCACAACACATGGTGTCTATATAGAGAATAACTACATGCAATAAAATGGCAAGGTATAGACACAAAGTGTCATAACAATACCCGAAAGAAACAAAAAGATAAACTCCAAACGCACAGATAAACCACTTCCAATGCAACTAAGGTCCCGTCTAATCACTTCCTCCTATCATAGCCTTAGAATGCTCACCTGAAAATGATGCTTAAAACGTCAACATAATGTTGGTGAGATTCATAGGTTTAAACACACATACACTCTCAAGGCAACCAGTTCACTGTGATTATAAAACATAGCTGGACAAATAAATTATAGTTATCATATAGCTACATGTATTTGCAAGTCAATAATCACACACAAAGGCAACAACAGGACGGCTCGTGTCCTCCGATCCCACAATGATTACAACAGGTCGGCTCGTGTCCTCCAATCCCACAATGATTACAACAGGACAGCTCGTGTCCTCCGATCCCACAATGATTACAACATCAATTAGGTCGCATGCGCGAGCAACAGGATAAACATCCTCCTAATCGAATCACATATATATCCACACAAGCAAATAATCACACATAGCGTGCATACGATAACATTATAAGTCCAAGCTCTTTTGACACACACATAATCACAGTAACTTAAACATTTAAGACAAGCATCATTCCCATCCCAAGTTTAAAACAAGTAAAAATATGGGACTATGAACTCACCTCAAACCTTGCAGCTTCCAAAAAACCAAATCACAATCTATAACACACAAAATAAATCCACATTACACATGGTCAAGCTAAAAGCTATAACCCATGTAATACACATATGATGGATGTCTAAGACTCATATGACCCACCATGGATCTCCTAGACACCATACTAACCACCACCATAATCTAACACTCACTAAATCCCTTGCACTCTTAAAATCAGAAAACGCAGAATTTTTGGGTACATTCGCCCACATGAAATCATGACAAATAAAGCTCAACAACTCACACCAAAAATTTACCATGGTCTCTCATAAGCATACAAGCTAATTCCAGAAGGCCATGGACCAATAACACACACAAGTACTCAAAAGAAAATCAAACTTGTCAACTACTCAAATTCGGATCTGAACGCACACCAAAAAGTTTTAATTAACATAAAATACTTCCACAAGTTTTTATCGCGAATACTTTTTGTAGTAGTCTAATATAACCTAAGACTTAACTATTCCAGAAGGGCTAGTCAAAATACCACTTTTACAACCACAATTCACCCTCAAACTTTTACCCAAATTCTGTCCCGGATTGACAGCTTTGACACCTTAACAAAGAAAAATCAAAAGACCAACTTCCCGACCTTGAAATCAATCGTGGCTGGACTTTTTGGAAAGCTCTTTCATTAAAATTCAATTTAGACCAAAAATTAGTGACTTAACTCCTCACCATCTGTTAATTACACTCACATCTTTACAGCACTACTTTTCTGTCCAAACCTTAACTCAATAACTAGCATGTTTTACGCTCAATTCTCTTAACCAAACATCATACTATTACTAATTATTGATCCCAACATGTTTAATAACATTAATTTACAGAAGTCAACACAAACCCTAATCCATCATATAATTATTAAATGAATTATATTAATTAATCAAACAATTGAACATGTATTTTAAGAATTTTACCTTGATTCTTGATTATTGCTTCACAATTATAAACCCTAGTTTTATCCTCCTTCCTTTGCCTCTCTTGAATGACCAAAAACCAGTAAAAATGTTCAAGGGGTGTTTGGGTTGGTGTATATATTAATTATGGATAATCCTTGGGCCTAAGAGTCATATTTGGACTCAAATTGGGTTTCATTTTCCCTTGTTTTTCTTTATAGCCAATTTTTATATACATATATATATATATATATATATATATATATATATATATATATATATATATATATATATATATATATATATATATATATATATATATATATATATATATATATATATATATATATCTTTTTATATTTTTTTTATTAAATTAATTTATTACACTCAAAACCTCATATTTTTGATAGTTTATAAAATACCCGTAGCTAATCCTAACATTTTACGCGATAAACCTCAGTTTTTACGACAAACCGGAAAAATATAATTTTCAAAACAAAGTTTACAAAAATAGAATTTCACACTCTTTTTGAAATATAACTCATAAAAACAAATCCCACGTAACTTACTAACGTTCAATTACTTGAACAAAAACTCGTTACGCAAAATCACAAAAACACCAAAACTACACAAGTCATTTCTACACCACAAAGGTAATCAAAATTAACTTTCCCAAATTCCAAACTTTTCAAATCACAATAAAACCACTTACGCAAAGGGATTTAGTGCTAAAACTCACCTATATCACATATATATCACTTCAATCACCCAAGATACACCAAACAAATGTCAACGAAGTCAAGACTATCAGTCAAACTGACCTGCTAAAACCACGGTTGTTACACAATATGAGGTTAAGCATATGACTTTTAATGATTAATCGAGAATCACCTATGGGAGAGAGAAGTGGGGTCGCTTCTAAGGGAATTGCAGGGGCGCAATTCTTAACAGCTCTCGCAGAACCAGGCTAATGTTCATGACCATAACGAACATAACTATGAGAACCAAAAAGTGTCAAGGAGATATTTGTGTGAATATATATTGTCTTCTCCACAAACAGCAGACAGTTCAAAGATATCGAGTTATGCTGGCTGCTAGGAGTCTAAGTATATTTCCAAGGGAATGTTCAAAGGGTAACACCTACCTATCCTTCGCAAATATCAACAGCAAAACTCTATTACATCATCGAATCATTGAAATTTGTTTCCCGTTATCAATTTCATTCATGTGGGGGATTGTTGGAAAATTATGGTCAATAATGGGTTTGAATGACAATTGATGGTCATCAAATATACTAATGGGGCTTTAGAGCAAGATTAATGTTTGGTCATATGTAACGACCAATTTAATTATATGTTCATGAGCCACTAGTAGGATTGATTGTGATAATTAATTGGACTATTTTTCTTTCATCCTCCTCACATATATATTGAGAGCTCTTCTCTCATTTCATGACACCAAGAAATACACTACTCCTCTCCTTTTTGTTATCAATCATATTTCTTGTATATCTAGTTTGTAATAGAGGGAAGGCACGATTTTGGTTCGCCTTGATAACCCGTTTGTGCTAACGGGGTTATCTGTTGTTGTCGTATCTTGGGAGATAGACGTTCACGATTCTCAAGCACCGTGGAGAGGACGAATCTGTCTTAAGGAAACCGTGTTCATCACAAGCCTCAAAATTTTCCTTATTTGTGTTTTGAGTCTAGCTTCACGATCAAATATTTACGGTATAATTATCTACACTTTTATGTTTTTAATGTTATGGTTTATTTGACTCTAGTAGCAATACACATAAATATAACAGAAAGTGGGTCACCTTGCCTAACGCCTTTCTCTAAATTATTAGATTAAATATAGTCATAATTTAAGAATTGCTCACAAAATAAAGTTGATTTGAGATTATGTCTAAAAAACAGATATTATGTCTAAGTTGTAGTGAAAACCATGATGTCTGTTTTAAGAATGAGTTTCGGATAGTTGTTATCTAGTTACTAACATTTACTAGTTTTCATGGTTTTAAAAAAATTGATGTAAACGTACAAATCAAATCCATCTCAATGTGTTTACTGCGTGGTTTCTGTTTTGTTAGAAGGAGCTAAGTAGCTAACACACACTTTCCGGCCTTATTTTGAATATTGGGTTCAGTGAACCTGATCGATGCGATATTTCATCCCAGCCACACCTTTCACAGTAGCATGTCGAATATAAATTCCAGTTCACTGTGGCATATCATTTTACGTCTTTTCTTTGAAGCTAGCTTGCACTTACTTTTTTTGAATGGTAGTGGTTGAATTTATTGGTAAAGTTACAAAATGTAACTCAAAAAGAAGCTTGACATTCTAAAAAGAAGCATTTGAATCAACCATTTCACTTTAAAATATCCTGATAACAAACATTATAGCTAGCTTTTACTTACTGCCTGGTATTCTTCAAACAATCTCGTCAATCAGTTCAATAAAAATAAGGGCCACATTAAGAATTGTCTCCCATTTATAAAGGAAGAGAATGTTACATCCACAAAAAATTTACAAAATTATACTCATATAATGATTTGTCAAGTGTAGTGGTACAATCATATTGCATCATAATTTCTCTTTCTTTTTCCTTACCCTTTACATTTAGTTGCCAAATCAGTGTGTGGATATCATTTTGTTAACATTTTGTGGATGTAGCATTGCTCATAAAGGAATGATGATTGTAAGAAATTAGCTTGCCACTACTGTACATGTATCCAGCCAAGTTCCTTGCACATTCGAGATACTAACTTTCTAGCAATCATTGACGCCGATTGTTTTAAATACCTGTAGAGTTTGCATCCACTTATTTTCAATCAAATCTAGAATGTTGCACTTATCGAATTTCTCACTGTGTGGTTGAAATAGAGCTTGACACAACTTTGTCCAGCTATATTTGACGCCATCCCAAATTTCTTTTAGAAGTTGGTCACGAACACTTCCCAAAACGTATCCATGTTTTCATAAACACGTTTTTTATAAAACTGTTTAAGTTCTCTTTCAATGTAAATGTTCTCTAATGTTACTGTATACATGAAAATAGCGAGCAGATCGATTATGTACCTTATGTTTTATGATAAAAAAACATGTTCTACTTTTACAATAAACAAAAGTACAAAAACTATTTAGGGTTTTACATTACAGGGGCAGAGAGTCGTAACACTAAATAACACCAACACCACTGCCACGTCAGCGCCACATCATATTAACACCAAATAACATAACACAAAAAACAACAGGAAATCATAACACCCAATAACACCACTTTTTATAAATTTACAAATTCTACCCTTAACAAATTCATTTATTAAACATTCAAACATTTCATTAATAAAATAAACATTACATTACGAAATAAAAATATTACAATAAAAAAAACACATAAAAGAAAATACGAAATAAACTACGAAATGAAACATACGAAATTTAAAAAAAAAAAAAAAAAAAAAAAAAAAAAAAAAAAAAAAAAACATCATCAAATTCATAAAACTTTGATCGTCATGTCCCGACATTTTCTTGGATTGATTTTTTTTTTTTTTTTTTTGGCTCATAACACTGCTCGCCTGCTCGGTATATAGTATATTTATAAGAGAGGATGAATATTTTTTTTAAACCGTTTACACACCAACCAACAGTTAGTTTTACATTTATTATTATTTTGTTATAGTTGTTACCCACCCAAATGGTAACATTTTAGAGGCAAGGGGCCATTTATGAAACACAGATGATGATGATAATGTGCGTTGCTATATCAACGCAATTGGCAACGCAGCAAGTAGTGGAAATGGTAATAACGGCATAACGCCGTTGATGCACATGCCATGTAGGAATAACGCGGCTTCAACGTTATTACTCCCTGCCCTCTTAGGGGTTGGCAATGCACCCCACACTCCATCACCCTTCACTCACAAACAACCAATCCCCTTATGCCACATCACCCTCCCACTTTTCCATTCACTCACTCACTTTTTGTTGGCGGCACACCCCTCACCCTTCACTCACTTTTTTTTTTTCCTTTTTCTTTTTTCTTTTTTAAATTTTATTAAAATTTATTAAAAACTAAAATTCATTAAAATTAAAATAAACATTACATAATATTATTAAAAAACATAAAATACCATTACATAATATTAAAAAACTAAACTTCATCGTCCACCTCGATGTATGGTAATTGTTGAGCGTGAACATGCTCCATAAGATCAAATCTGACACGAAAATGTGTATCCTCATCCTGTATCTCGCCTAAGCTTCGTCAAACACCGGTTCAATCGGAGGATCCCGAATATGAACTGGCGAGATTGCGTTACCGGCGTTATGTATAATCATGTTATGCAATATGACACACGTATAAACTATTTTTCTAATTCTTTCTATCGTGTGTGGCCGTAAGGGTCGTTGCAGTATACTCCATTTACCCTTAAGAACACCAAATGCCCGTTCAACATCCTTTCGAGCCGACTCTTGTAATTTCTTGAACTTTTTTTCCTTCGGGTCGGTTGGAAATTTGAACGCTTTAACAAACGTAGACCATGCCGGATATATGCCATCACAAAGATAGTAGCCACGCTTGTACGTATGGCCGTTCACAACAAATGGGCACTTAGGTGCCGTACCATTACGCTCGGTGAGGAATAGCGGAGATTGCATCACAACGTTTATATCGTTGTTTGAACCCGGCGGTCCAAAGAACGCGTGCCAAATCCACAAATCTTGAGACGCCACTGCCTCCATCATAATTGCAAAGAACGTTTATATCGTTTCACTGATTTTCGTGTCGACCCAGCCGTATCTTCTTCATCTTCGTCAATTGCGTCGGCAAAAAATTCGAGACTAGTATCGTTAGACCACTCGAACGGCTCATCAAGAAAAAAAGTCGAACCAATTTTTTTGTGCTCCATATACTTGCGGTTGAATCGGATATTTTTTTGAATCGGATGTTTTTTTTTTTTTTGGAACCGGATTTTTTTTTTTTTAGATCGGTTGTGTTTGTTTTTTTTTTTTTGTTATGTTTTGTCTTTGTTTAACAAGTATATATATACACAACAAAATAAAAGTAGCCGTTGTATCCCATTTAATTTTGCAACGTTCCTTTTTTGATTTCAAACGGCCAAAAAATGCTCGGTAAGCTTCACCGAGAAATGGTGATCCCGTGCGGTAGGAAGGGGAGGGCGGCGGTGTTCCCGTCCGGTGGGGATGCCGTACCGTGCCTCCCCGTACCCATTGCCAACCCCCTTACTATATTTAACAGACTATGTGAAAACATATGTCTAACTGAAGTTTTAGATTTTGCTATGTAGCAAGATACAAATTTATGTCTAACAGTCATTTCAATCACAACTATCCCAAAAAAAAAAAAAAAAAAAAAAAAAAAAAAAAACAATTCTAGAAATTGAAAATTTATCTCTTGCGATGCAACTTGTATGTATGATGTGTAAGAATTGTTCAGTGGTCCATTTAATAACGAAGACCAGCATAGATAGAGATGGTGAGAAGTCATGGAAAAGGATCAACTAGGAAAGGGTGAGTTCTGTCTTGGATGGTTACAAATTTAGAATTACAAGAAAGCATTGGTAACAGTAATTGAGTTAATGAGTTTGTTGTTAGAAAGCATTGGTAACTACTCTCTCACACATTAACAGTCACACTTAAAAACTAGTAATAGTGGGAAATGATAAAGATAAGGCACATTTATTCCAAGGGACAAGGAAAGTGCCTTTGTGAGTCTATATAAGGGATGACATACCTCCACTTCTTACTCACACATCAATTCATACTGTAGTTTGTGTTCTAGTGTTATGGAACAGTAGTACCACAAACCAAATATGATGCTTTACCTTATTGAGGAAAGCTGTCTACATATTAGCATTTTCTAATTATGTCTTGCTACATATAGCTAGCATAAACATTAGATCCATATATGTTACTTCTTATGCATATATCATGCCTTTATAAATTGGGTGAAGATGAAAAGGTAAAGGGTGGTGACAGAAGAGAGTGAGCACACATGGTCTTTCCTGCAAATAATATAGTTTCACATATGCTTGAAGCTATGTGTGCTCACCCTCTATCTGTCACCCCCTATCTATCTCTCTTTATTTATGCATATGTGTGTTGTTAATCGTTGTAGTCGTGATCAGTCAAGGTACGAGTGTAAGAGAAGGAGTGGTGACAGAAGAGAGTGAGCACAGATGGGCTTTTCTTGCATGATATTAGATGAATAGATGGAGATAGTGTATACAAGGATTCATATGCTTGAAGCTATGTGTGCTCACTCTCTATCTGTCACCAACCACTCTTATTTCTCATGCTCTAATATGATTCCTTGTGATATTTGTAGAGTAGTTATTTTTTTACAAATTTTTGCAGAAAAGTAGATATGGTCTTTTTGCAAGTTGCAGGTATAATTGAAACTCTATCATACATGTTCTCAATATCTGTCACCGTAAAGTCTCTCTATCTCCTTATTTATGTGTATATGAATTGTTATCTTCTTGCTGTTCATAGTTGTCGTGTGAATTAAGGGTAAGAGTGTAAGAGAAGTAGTAGTGACAGAAGAGAGTGAGCACAGATGGGCTTTTCTTGCATGATATTAGATGGAGATATAGAGTGTATACAAGAATTCATATGCTTGAAGCTATGTGTGCTCACTCTCTATCTGTCACCAACCACTCTTATCTCTCTTGCTCTAATAGGACTCTGTGTGGTGTCGATCTGGTACGTTGTGTGAGGTTTGTAGACTAAGTATCTTATATGCTTGCAGAAAAATGGATATGATCTTTTTTCAGGTTAGTAACGGTGAATCAAGACTTTAGTGTCTTCTTTTTAATAGACATAATGTTGATTTTGAATCTTGAGTTACTGTCTGTGTAATATTGGAAGAGGGTTGTGATTCAAGGTTTTATTGCCTATAGAAAAAGGATCTCAAAAAGAGAACAAGATAAAAAAAGAAAAACCTTATACAACTCAGCTCCAATGTTTTCTACAAGGGATGAAAACCCTAAATGGGGTAAACAAGACCTGAACAATCGTTTTACATTGTTTCTTGAACTTTTCTGTAAATTAGGGCTATTTCATCTTTTCAAAAGCTTTTATCTAATAATTGATCGGTAGTTATTCGATCGTTTGGAATATAATTTTGTTTTACTTGTTTATGTTACCTGTGCTGGTTTAGCGAACCTTATCCGTTAATTTTGGTCTGAAGTTATGCATATGGTGTTGATTAAATCTTCAAAAAGTGTCACTAGTTTATTGGTTAAATACTCAGTCATTGTAATCTTTTCTTTCTTTGAAGTTGTCCCCATGAATGCATGATCCAGGATTAATATATATTAGATAGTCCCACAAATCTATACTCATCAGAATTCCACTTAAAAAGGGTCATCCCTTTCTACAAAATGTCAAAGAGAATCATTTTATAAAAAATAAAGAAATTATAAACTATGAAGAACCATATATACTGACCTATCTTTATATCTTTATTTCTTATTTGGCTCTTATTGTTTTTCTTATATTCGCTATGCGTTAAAAGTGGTAAATTAAAGAAAGAAAAAAAATTGATTTACATCACTTAATTACTGAATAGGGTCTCTTTGTCTTGAGTGTGATGATGTGTGTTCTCCACTTTGTAGAGATCAAGAGGAGAGGTATTTGTATGCTGATCTATTCAATTCCTTCATTTATTTCTTCGAACTTCGGCATACAATAGAGGAACCCGCAAGAAGCTATCTCCATTGAAACAAAACAAAAGGAGAACCACCAAAACAAAGCTGAAGTGTGCACTGTGATATTTCCAGGAAACCAAAATCTGTTCCAGATGATTTAAACCTTTCTCGCATATGCATAATGTAATGTCAAGAATGTGGATAGACAGCCAAATATTAGATCTGGTTGGTTTTTAATTAGGTTTATATCAGTATTATAATGCAGTCTTAATTGAAATCCTTTTAATCTTTTATATAATACAAGAATTACATCATTTTAGAGTGTTTTTGCAAAACCCTTCTCATTGAAAAAAAAATTGGACCAGAGCTCGATTTTGACACATAAGCAAAATCAAGCAATATGATTGGGCAATAAAAAGTCAAAATTGAATTGATTTTGGTCAAACTTTAATAAATTTGATGGAGAATTTGATTGATAAAAAAAGCACATAAAAATATTGGTGTCAAATTTATAAAAATAAAAACTTATGAAAAGATGAGGTAATTAATAAAACCTTAGTGGTAAGTGTAAAATTATAAGTCTCCATATTTTTTAATAACTTTAGATAATAAACAAATAACCCCTTACACTTTATACCCCTTATACTTTATAATGTTAACTTTGTTTAAAATTACATGAGTAATAGTATTAGTTTTTTTTACTTTCATCTATTAAAATAAATTTGGTAAATATGCGAATTAGTTTTATTATACGTTAATATTTTTTTAAACTAATGTTAGTTTTAAACTTTCATACATTAGAATATTTTTTTTTTAATAAGGACTCATGTTACTATTTAAAAGTTTAATTTGTGCGTACACGGGTTTGAAATACGGCTAAATTACTAGTAATGGGAATATAAATATCAAATGGTAAGCATGAGTTACTGTGATATAAAATAAATATATGCGATTCTACTTATAGCAATGACTCATGAAATTGTTATTTAAAATTTATATATGGATATCCATAAAAACATTTTAAAAACTTTACGGAACATATTTTAACTTTATCAATGCTCATTATGTGCCACTAAACTCACAATTTTGTACAACATGATATCAATAGTTAAAGTTAAACAACAACATTAACCTCAAACTCAACATCTCTGTCAATTAAAAATGTTATACAAAGCTAATTATTAAAAAATACAAACAAAAACACATCGGTTAGATAGTCATTCTTTAATATAGAAGGTGTTTTCCTTAAATTATAAAAAAAAAATGCACGCATCACAATCCTTATTTGATAAGAATCATCTCCTAAATCAAAAAACGAAAAACTACGTAGATGATAACCTAACTTTATTCATTGACTTGATGTTTCAAAAAAATAATAATAATAAAATAAAAAATAAATAATAATAATAATAGTTGGTCGTTGTAAAGGAATTAAAAGTATGTACATGAGAATTATTCAGCAAGAATATATAGTTTTTAATTAAGTTATTACGTTACTATACTGCGATAATGTTATTGACTTGGTAATCACGGATGTGAGATACAACCATTATTCTATACTTATGATTTATGTGTAAACCCCTTTTTGCTTCTGAATAGAATCCGAAAGAAACCTCAACAGCACTTTGGCTTATGCCTTATCTAGATGATAGTTTTTAGTAAAATTTTTTATGGTTTAACTTTTTTGTTATACACACCATCTTTTAGTCCACTAAGTAAAACTATTTGAATAAATATGTTTTAAGTCAGAAACTGCAAGGCGCAATTGATAATAAATTAATCCCATGTGTTTTCCACTGCATGAAATCCAAACAAAACACAACTTTTTGACATATTATAAAGATTTTTACTGTTGGTTTCAAAAAATTCCGACTAAAGTAAACTTGTTCCAAAAGATCATGTTATCTCAAAGCTTAATGTAGATTATATTAGTACCTACAAGTTCCTATGTGCGCTATATGTGGCATCAAACGTTATCTAATAACTTATAACAAGATTTAATACGAAGAATATCCAAGGACATATACCAAAGTTACAATTTCTGTCCCTTCTGAAAGGGCACACCCTCGCCAGAAAAGAAAAGGATAATTGTGCGTATAATTTGATCAATAGGATAATTTATTCTATTTTCAATTCTTACTTGAACTTGTATTCATGGAGTTAGTGCATGGATATTGCAAGAAATTCATGTACATATACTTGATCGATCTTGTAGTCACCAGCAGAGAAGTACAAAACAAGGAGCTAATACGAGTGATGTTGCTTAACTAACCTTGATCAATCCAGATTAGCATGTTATTGTTATAAGAAAGTTATCGATTGTAGATACATAAGAGAGAACTTCATTGTGAGAGCTCTTACTCAATTCATGGATAAATAACTGTTTCACAAAGAGAAGCTGTACTAATGGGCCATCTATTGGGCTGGACAGCTCATGGGTTAACATATCATTAGGTGCATGGGCTTGAATTTAGCGAATTAAAATGTAACACAAATAATAACTTACTTTTTAATCATCTCAATGATAGTTATCTCAAATTCGATCAGGTTTCAAGCTTTGAGAGAAAATCATGCGATGACAGGAGAAAAGAGATCCTTCTCCGTTTACCTATTTACAAATAGTAACTTATTTTTGTGACTTGAATAACATTACAATATGATTTACACGTTTCTCTAATATATTTGGTTTGTTCGGTGTGAATGGTGAAAGGGTAGGATACTTTTGTGGTGGCAGAGGTCTAAGACAAGGAGATCTAGTATCTCTTTATCTATTTACCTTAGTAATGGAAGTTTTAACTCTATCCCATGAAGAAGAACATAAGATAATCAACCCAATTTAAATACCATTTTGGATGTAAAAGATTGAAGATTACTTATATTTGCTTTGCTGATGGAGAATTGATACTCACACCACATATTTTGATGCATGCACCACAATTTGTGCATTACAGTTTGTACCGTACAAACTGTAATGCACAAATTGTGGTGCATGCATCAAAATATGTGGTGTGAGTATCACTTCCCTTGCTGATGACTTAATGGTATTCTGCAATGGAGATATAAATTATATTAAAGTGATCAACAAAACCTTGGATAAGTTTAGTAGTATGTCCGAATTCAAGCGCAATTTGAATAAAAGCACTGTGTTTTTTGGAAGAATGTCATTCATAAAATAGAGAAGTAGTAAGACAATATATAAAGGATTGAGTAGTGAGGCTCAGTGGTTCTCTGGGAGGACCGTCAAGAAGGTTTAAATAGTAGTGATTATTTACTCCCATCACTTCCTGGTACGAGCTAAATCAATCGCCAGCGATCAAGGTAATGTTGCAAACTACTGCAAATTGACGAGTCATTACTAAGGTTCTATAATTAGTATATTATGAATCCATGAATAAAAAACATTTTATTCTAAAGGAGTCCTTAGTTGATTATCATGGAGAGATACCAAGATAATGCTGACAACTATTGTAAAATAAGAAACATTCGGCGAACTGATGAATTTCGCATGCATTTGCGCGAAAAATGTTGGACGTGACCATGATCGAGAATCGACTACATAGATCATAGTTAATGGCGTTCTCTAATCGTGATGAACTATCCTAATGACCTAAGGAGTTAGGTCGTTTAACTTTATTTTTCACCGGGATTATATCTAGTTTCCAGCTATAGCGCAAAACCGTAGCATTGGGTGCTAGCGACAAGTTCAATGGGAAGTAAGGGAGAATGACTTATTGGCCGAGATGGCAATTTGCAGCTCCAAGTTGAAATAGACTGGAGATAAGGATATTTTTCGGGCCCATGTGTGATATGATTTGTGGAAAGTCAGTTGTACGGCAAAAGTGTTTGGGACACTATGGGAGGTAAATCATTCACGAGAACAAGAAAGGACAAAAGTATTACGAGTTTAAGATATCTATGCTTGGTACATTCTAAAAGTATCGATGAAATGCAAAGGGATAGAGTCACATACCCGGACTTAGCTTGGTGGAGTTTGAGTCAGACTTAGTTTGGCATAGGTAATGTCAAGAGTTATCACTACTTTGGTAGTAAATCGGTTTATGTGAGTGAAGTATTGCAATGTCTTGCTCGCGACCTCTTGGTACAATGAAAGGTTCCTACATTGTTGTGTTTACACAAATGGGATTCTGAAATTATTAAGTGCAAACCACACAACAAGCTTTCACACTTGCCTTCACAGAAATGCCGAAGGGTCACACCGGTGCACACTAAACAAAACAGGCAAGTGGAAATAAGAAACAAGATTACGAAATAAAATGAGAGTAAAAAGGGTTAAACGGTACCCGAAGCTTTATATTTTCCCGGGATAAACATTAAGGGTTAATAAACAACAAAACCTAATCCCTATGGGTGGGATTAATTTGACTTTTTGTCAAACTAGAATACATGTTGTGCAAGTATTAGGGCTCTAGAATCTTTCCTTATATCCTATAAATACAAAGGGACTTCTAGGGATCCTGATAACTAACACACAATCCCTAAAATCCTCTCCCCTCCTCCTCTAGTTGATAGGTTCCAAGGAAGGGTTTTACCCTTTGGACCAAATTCCAAAGTCAACTAAAAGTCGACTATACTTGTAACACCCCCAAAAATCGGTTCAGCGGAAGCATTCAGGTCATGAGGTGCTACGTATTTTGGTATCACAACACAAAGTGAAGAGAACGGATTTACCTTATCCGTTTAAAAGAAATTTCATAATCAAAAGCATTTAGTTTTACATCTTTCAAAATAGTTTAGAAATACAGGCCCATAAAAGAATTTAAACGGTCCCAAATATATCAGAGTAATCTATGACCATCCCATGCCATGCCAGAAGCCTTCGAAAGTAAGTTATCACCTTAAGAACCTGAAAAATACATGCTAAAAGTGTCAACATAAAGTTGGTGAGTTCATAGATTTAGTTTAAAAAAATAAGTGGACCACAAGACTACCAATACAGAGTATGACCATTATCACAGATATAATGTCATAAAAGAGAAAATAATGTTATGATAGCGCTTTCATAAATTTATATCAAAGCAGTAAAGTTGGACCATAATCAAGTATGTGCACATTACATCGAACGTAATGTCAATTTAAAAGTAGAGTCTATTACGCTAGCACTAAGTTCATGCAACCGAAGCTACGACAGTGTGCATGCTCTAGAAGCATGTTAAATATAAAGGCCCGGCAAGTGTTTATCCCGATACACTTGTAATTCGACATGTTATACGTTCACGTTTGCCTATCCGGTCAAACCGAACGGAGGAGTCACCCCAATAGATCTATTTATAACATTCGCGCTTCCCAGCAGGAATTGACGGTTCATGAGTTTGGGCATAGTGGGATTCAAGGGCTTAGGCTAAGCTGCGTAATAGTTTAATAAAGCATAAGTTTCAGTTTGGTCCATAAAAGAGTTTGCATGTTTCTCACCCCAAGTTTTGCAAAGCAAAGTAAAGTAAGGTTAAAGAGTGGGGCTATAAACTCATGTAAATGTTTTAAGTGTTTGTGTCCATGAGAAAAGTAATAAAGTGTGTATCAAGTAAAAATAATGTATAAGAGTAACTGAACAATCATTTAGATAAAGAAAGTAATACTTTGAGTAAACAACCATGTGCTTAAATAAAGCGAGTAACAATTTTAGTGAAACGAGCATGTATTCTCCCCCAAAGCATTGCAAAACAATTAAAAAGATAGGGGTCATGAACTCACCTCAGCAAATGGCAGTCTGATATTGAAAAGTCAAGTGGTGATAGTGAGCGACACCAACACGCGACCTAAATTTGTATGACAATTTTTAGTTTACAGTTTTGTTTACTCATGACTCAAAGTGTTTAAATAAGTTTAAGTGTTCTCAAGGGTTGTGTTTAATGTTGCTTGGGTGGCAGAGTTTACGTTTAAATCTTTTCAAAGAGTTTGTAAGCATTGGCTCTTGGACAAATGTACAAGTATATATATGTGTATATAAAAGTATTCATGACGAATAAGTTTCTAGTTTGGGAGTAACCGGACAACTATGTACAGAAAGTATTCACAATAAAAGTTTTTGAAATAAATAATCGTTGGTATTAATAAATACTTTTCGTTAAGTATTTATATTAATAATGTTTACATGATACGATATATAAATATAAATTTAATTAGCAAAAAAATATTTACATTAGTTTTTGTTATAAGTATTTTCTTGTTAATCTTAATTTTCGTCCTTTAGTCAAGTTTTAGTAATAATACTAAATATATTAGTTTTTACATTTTTATGAAGTGTTATAAAAATGTACTAGATCGGTTCCAGAAATAATAGTCAAAACGCTAAAATAAAAATAATAGCAAAAAGTTTCTACGACGGGATTTGTACTTGATCTTCCAAATAAATAACCAGCGTGTTACCCGGCGGGCCAAAGCTCTTATTCAGTTATATAACTCAACCATTTTTTTTTATCTCCACTTTGGACTATTAATATAAGGACATATGTGTTTAAAAAAAATCCAAAGTGACACAAGGAGGATTAGAACCTGATTCATTTGTTTAGAAAACAAGCGACATGCCCAGCAAGCCAAAGTGCTCTTTTTGTTATTATTTTGCACACCGAATGTATTTATTGATTTTCGACTATGTTAAATTTGTAACAGTCTTGATCATGCATGCGCTTTGTGTTTCGATTTTCAAACTGTTTTGTGAAGTCAACTTAAATAAACAGATTTTAGAATAAGCTCTAAAATAACTAGAGTGAACTGAATAAGCATCAGGATAAGCCATTGACTTATTCCGAGCTTAACGACTCAAAAATCCAAACGAAACCAAAACTTTAAATGTTTTTGTGAGAAGATTTCAATACGCTTATTCAAGTGTAGTATGTCAAGGTAAGTTTCAAATAAACACTATTGCACTAGTTTAGCTTAGCCATAAGCTAATGGTTACGGGTTGGGCCTTATGGGCCGCTTATGTGTTCAGATTTGGTTTATGGTTTTAGCCCGATAAGTAAATAAGCTTTAAAACCGAAAATGAGCTATAACAAGTCTCGAATGAGCAAAATTAGTCGAATAAGCACCTTGTCCTAAGAGCCAAAACTTGAGTTTTATATTTCTTTTGTGCTTTCATAAGTCGTTTAAGGTTCAAAAGCTCACAATGGTACCACCCAAGTTTTCAAACACAACAAAACCAAGCATGCATTTTGTTTTTTTGAAAGTGTATATTTGTGTGTCGAATGGTGTAGACGTTTTTTTTTTTTTTTTTTTGAACACAAAGTTGTTTTCAAAACTTAACATATTATGACATGAAAGTTTAAGTGTAGTTTGTTTAAAACAAAGAAAACATCAAAGGAGTGTATGTTTAGGGTACACAATTCTTACAGTGGGATTGATATGTGGTGTCGAGCAAAAGAAAAGAAGCAACCCAAGGAGTTCTAACCCAAAGACTCCAAGTAAGAACACCCTTGATACCCTTGCTATAACACCACCTTATAATACTTAAACCAAGTGACTAGAACCCAAGGCAAAAACCAAGCTTCTTGCTCTAGCTGCTGCTCGTGAACTTAGAAGAGAAAGAAATGAGTTGTATGTATTTCATTTTTGAAAATGTAAAGTGAAATGAAGTAGTAGCTATAAAAGGAAAAGAAGTGCAACTTGTCTAGAAAATATCTAGCAAACAAGGATGTGATGGATGTATGGGAGAGCTTGGTTGTGCGTGCAAATGAGAAAACATAAAAAGGAAATCTTGACTTTAAGTCTTAGCTAGATTTGCAAGTTCTTATATGACAGATTGTTGGTATATTTATATATGAAAAGTTCATGACTTTGAAAAAAATCAAAAGACCAAGAGCCATGCAATTATGAAGAAGTATGGTGATGGTGAAAGTGGCGTGTATAAATGAAGAGAAGCAAATAATTTTAGTCTTGACTTTGTATGCTAAACTATATCTTGGAAATTTTCAAGATATTTATAGTACTTACAAGATAAATGGTACATATCTAGCATGTTTTGTATTATTTAATGAATGGCTAGTTTTTATAAAGAAAAGTGTTGGAAAGTGAGTAAATTTGATAGTGTATAAATATTTAGAGTATTATGTAGTTGCTAGATGATACAATTAATCGCGAAGTCTTAAAACGCGTAAATTGTTTTAATCGGGTAGCGAAATGAAATAAATCCAACACTTTTTAAAAATGTTACAACTTGTCAAAATAACAGATTTTAATATTTTAGATAAGACACGAGCTTGCCAAAGTGTTAAAATGTTGTTAAAATTAAAAAGTGGCTCGTAAATGTGTAAAACGTAAAATGTGTAAAACGTAAAATGTGGAAAAAGTGAAATGTGACTAATGAAATATGCTTGTAAGGTATTAAAATGTATAGAATATGTAGACTAAGCGTAGTCTATGGTTAGTTTAAATTAAATGTACGTTTAACGACGTACGTAGGTGAACTTACCTAGTTACCCGTAAAAGTAAATTTTCATGTAATTAAAACAAATGGTAAATTTAAATGTGTATAAGCATTTTTAAAGTGTTAGTAGAAATGTGGTGTGAGTATTGGGTAAACACGCGTATAAGTCAAAATGTTTAACACGTAAGTTAAAACGTGTAAAATAAAAGTTACTTGAAAATATTGAATTTAAATGAAAACAATCATTTAATTGATTATGAGTAGACTAAATATTAGTCTAGTGAGATGTAAAATGTCTAATTGATGGTTCTCGTTATGCGTGAGATAACCTAGCGGTTATACGTAAACTTAAAAATTTACGTGATTAAAGTAAAACGTTATAGTTTAGAGGTAAAAGTCAACAAAATTTTTTTTTTACAGTTGTTACATTCTCCCCGGGTTAAAAAGAATTCCGTCTCGGAATTCAGTGTGTGTTATCCGATGATGAGGTGACTGGACAAAAAAAAATGTGGTTATTTGCGGCAAATTTTGCATTGTCTTTGAGCACGTTAGGCCAAAACTGGCAAAGTGGTGATGTCAACCTTCATGTTAAGCCACCAGTACAATTCTTTAAGATTATGGTATATCTTGTCGAGTTAAGGATAAAATATTTGAATTTATACCACTTAAGCATTAATGGAGTGGCAAGTAGACAAGTTGTCTCAGTAAGTGATTATGATCAAATGGTATGGAACATGTCTCGTGGAAGGCTGAAAATTGTGATTGACATGAAAATTAGTCGTTGGGCTCATTCAGTTTTGCAAGTAACTGATTAATACTTATCAGTGGAAATGACTTAACAAAGGAAGTAATTGAGTGAATGAGATGGTTTGTGATTTGAGTATAAATTAGGCAAGATGTCTATGACACAAGCGGAGATAATGAACCCGAGGTTGAGAGTGTTAATGCATGAAAGGATCAAAGGATGGTGAGTTTGGAGAGCTAAGGTTATCACAGCTGTGACTAAACCAGATGGGGCATCAAGGGGTTTTAAACCTGAATAGGATTTTGCGGGCTGAGCTAAATGAGTTCTCAAGAACATGATGACAAAAGGGTTTGATCTCTACTAACTTAAGACAAATGAGACTGAGTCTTAAACACGGCGTGAAACTAAACCCTAATCGATGAAGATAGGTACACAAAAATGAGTTACACATGATTGATTGTTGAAATAAGTCTCTGAAGAGTCTCTGAACCTGAGATAAGTCATCAGACATTATGTATTGTAATCATAGAGTGACAGAAAAAGGTTTATCAGGAAATGATAAGATGATATCATGGAATGGGTTTTAGATTAGGGAGTGGTATTATGTTCGTGTCATGAAGGTTTCTCTTTGGATAGGTGGTCCTTGACTCAAGTTCGTACTCATAACATATCGGATACAAATAAGTCCACTTATTTATAATTCGCTACTTACATAAAGAAGCGTCCCAATTTATGTAAGTAAGGAATTATAAACTTGTGGTTCGGCGATTTACAATATCTTTATTTAAATGAAGAGGCGTCCCAATCCACTCAAATAAGGACATTATAAATCATCCTACTTAAGAATTCCCGACACAATACATGTACTCACTTAGACCTTCTAGGCGGTAGATTGCAAGATAATGTAAGTGTTCCAAAAGTATGGGAGGAGTGTTCGAACTCGTCATCGAGATAAATAGTATAAATAATCAGAGGGATCGACACACTGTGATGAGTTTCATTATCATATAAAAATGATGTTATGCAAGGTTATAAAAAAAAATTTAGAGACCATTGCATCACTCACAATGTCTGAACAGTAAATGAAACCATTGTACAACTCGCAACGTTTGGGAAGTAAATGAGACCATTGTGCAACTCACAATGTCTTGAAAATGAATTTAGAGCCCGTTGAAGTGTATGTGTATGTGTAACAGTTTAGTGACTTAGTGTGCAGACTCGCAGCGGAATAATTGTCATAAATGGCAAAAGTTTGGAAACCATTGAAAATATGTTGTGAAATTTTTAATGTATAGGGTAGGATGTAGAAAACATGTCTTCCCGACAAGACGGTACGTATGTGTAAGTATATAGAAGATACTTATAGTATATGTATTATATGTAAAATATAATTCAACAATGGTAAAGCATAACATGCACTTATGTTAAGTAAACAGTAAGTAAAGTGGCAAGCAAGGCTGGCAGGCGGGTGGCGGTCATAGGGAAATGTATTTATGAAAAGTAGTTATAGTTTAGGATTTATATGTACCTAGTTCTCTATAACCAAGGCTCTGATACCAATCTGTAACACCCCCAAAAATCGGTTCAGCGGAAGCATTCAGGTCATGAGGTGCTACGTATTTTGGTATCACAACACAAAGTGAAGAGAACGGATTTACCTTATCCGTTTAAAAGAAATTTCATAATCAAAAGCATTTAGTTTTACATCTTTCAAAATAGTTTAGAAATACAGGCCCATAAAAGAATTTAAACGGTCCCAAATATATCAGAGTAATCTATGACCATCCCATGCCATGCCAAAAGCCTTCGAAAGTAAGTTATCACCTTAAGAACCTGAAAAATACATGCTAAAAGTGTCAACATAAAGTTGGTGAGTTCATAGATTTAGTTTAGAAAAATAAGTGGACCACAAGACTACCAATACAGAGTATGACCATTATCACAGATATAATGTCATAAAAGAGAAAATAATGTTATGATAGCGCTTTCATAAATTTATATCAAAGCAGTAAAGTTGGACCATAATCAAGTATGTGCACATTACATCGAACGTAATGTCAATTTAAAAGTAGAGTCTATTACGCTAGCACTAAGTTCATGCAACCGAAGCTACGACAGTGTGCATGCTCTAGAAGCATGTTAAATATAAAGGCCCGGCAAGTGTTTATCCCGATACACTTGTAATTCGACATGTTATACGTTCACGTTTGCCTATCCGGTCAAACCGAACGGAGGAGTCACCCCAATAGATCTATTTATAACATTCGCGCTTCCCAGCAGGAATTGACGGTTCATGAGTTTGGGCATAGTGGGATTCAAGGGCTTAGGCTAAGCTGCGTAATAGTTTAATAAAGCATAAGTTTCAGTTTGGTCCATAAAAGAGTTTGCATGTTTCTCACCCCAAGTTTTGCAAAGCAAAGTAAAGTAAGGTTAAAGAGTGGGGCTATAAACTCATGTAAATGTTTTAAGTGCTTGTGTCCATGAGAAAAGTAATAAAGTGTGTATCAAGTAAAAATAATGTATAAGAGTAACTGAACAATCATTTAGATAAAGAAAGTAATACTTTGAGTAAACAACCATGTGCTTAAATAAAGCGAGTAACAATTTTAGTGAAACGAGCATGTATTCTCCCCCAAAGCATTGCAAAACAATTAAAAAGATAGGGGTCATGAACTCACCTCAGCAAATGGCAGTCTGATATTGAAAAGTCAAGTGGTGATAGTGAGCGACACCAACACGCGACCTAAATTTGTATGACAATTTTTAGTTTACAGTTTTGTTTACTCATGACTCAAAGTGTTTAAATAAGTTTAAGTGTTCTCAAGGGTTGTGTTTAATGTTGCTTGGGTGGCAGAGTTTACGTTTAAATCTTTTCAAAGAGGTTGTAAGCATTGGCTCTTGGACAAATGTACAAGTATATATATGTGTATATAAAAGTATTCATGACGAATAAGTTTCTAGTTTGGGAGTAACCGGACAACTATGTACAGAAAGTATTCACAATAAAAGTTTGTGAAATAAATAATCGTTGGTATTAATAAATACTTTTCGTTAAGTATTTATATTAATAATGTTTACGTGATACGATATATAAATATAAATTTAATTAGCAAAAAAATATTTACATTAGTTTTTGTTATAAGTATTTTCTTGTTAATCTTAATTTTCGTCCTTTAGTCAAGTTTTAGTAATAATACTAAATATATTAGTTTTTACATTTTTATGAAGTGTTATAAAAATGTACTAGATCGGTTCCAGAAATAATAGTCAAAACGCTAAAATAAAAATAATAGCAAAAAGTTTCTACGACGGGATTTGTACTTGATCTTCCAAATAAATAACCAGCGTGTTACCCGGCGGGCCAAAGCTCTTATTCAGTTATATAACTCAACCATTTTTTTTTATCTCCACTTTGGACTATTAATATAAGGACATATGTGTTTAAAAAAAATCCAAAGTGACACAAGGAGGATTAGAACCTGATTCATTTGTTTAGAAAACAAGCGACATGCCCAGCAAGCCAAAGTGCTCTTTTTGTTATTATTTTGCACATCGAATGTATTTATTGATTTTCGACTATGTTAAATTTGTAACAGTCTTGATCATGCATGCGCTTTGTGTTTTGATTTTCAAACTGTTTTGTGAAGTCAACTTAAATAAACAGATTTTAGAATAAGCTCTAAAATAACTAGAGTGAACTGAATAAGCATCAGGATAAGCCATTGACTTATTCCGAGCTTAACGACTCAAAAATCCAAACGAAACCAAAACTTTAAATGTTTTTGTGAGAAGATTTCAATACGCTTATTCAAGTGTAGTATGTCAAGGTAAGTTTCAAATAAACTTTTTTTTTTGAACCATGACTTTCATTCAAAAAAAGGCAAAGTCCTCAAACTGAGGACCGCCCGAACAACCCACAATTACAACATATACAGCGGGAAAATACACCAATCCTTCCACCTAATGTGCTTATGTCTAGATCTATGTTTAAGCCATAAAAAGGAAACGGACTTCACGCATGAGACCACTTCCGCCACTTTAGGAACTTTACCCCTAAAAATTTTATCATTCCTCGCTTTCCATATTGCCCAACAAGCCGCCAAAACAATCCCATGAGCTATTTTTTTACCTTCCTTTCCCATCTTCACTTGCTTGTAGAGCTTCAAAATATCACGAAAATCAAAAGCGAAAAAGGGGCCAATCTTGAGCCAATTGGAAACCGAACTCCAAACACCATAAGAAAAAGCACAGGCCGTGAACAGATGAATAGCAGACTCCTCCTCTGTGTCACATAACCTGCACAAAACATTTTCCACCCGAATATTCCTTCTAGCTAAAGCATCAGTTGTGGGAATTCTGCTCATCTCTGCCCGCCACGCTAAAATATTACATTTTAACGGCACCCACGACACCCATTTGAATTTAAAAAAGGTCCCATAGCCTCTCGCTTCTCGAATTAACTGTTTCATATTCTTGACCGAAAATAAACCTTCCTTGTTAGCAGCCCACTGCCATGTATCTGGGCCTGACCCAATAACCGTGGATTCAAGTTTGGAGGATAAAACAAACCACTCGCCAACCTCTTGAAAAGAAAAAAGTTGACCAAAGTCAACCGGGGCCCAACCTGCATCGGACCAGCAGTCCACGACCAAGCCATCTTTTTTTAAAGCTCTTCTAAATAAATTTGGACACTTCTCTTTTATCGAAACATCGAATAGCCAAACATCCAACCAAAATCTAATGGAGCGCCCGTTACCTAGCTTCCCTGTAATGAACTCAAAAAATCTTTTTTCGCCAACTTTGAGCTTCTCCACATTTTTTACAATCTCTGCCCAACACCCACCCACCCGAGGTTTACA
This sequence comes from Artemisia argyi, assembly GCA_030686995.1. NCBI lineage: Eukaryota > Viridiplantae > Streptophyta > Magnoliopsida > Asterales > Asteraceae > Artemisia > Artemisia argyi. The sequence goes on along the minus strand of CM060709.1, from coordinate 42,013,632 downwards.
TGGAAGAAACGACCATCTAACTCGGCTCGAATGGCATGCCTCCACAACTCGTTTCCACAAGCTATTGCCTTCATTTCTATATCGCCACGCCCACTTAGCTAAAAGCGCATCATTAGAGTCTTTAAGACGCGAGATACCCAACCCCCCTTTATCTTTGGGATTAGACACTCTATCCCAAGCCACCCAATGGATTTTCTTACTCGAGTCTGAACCCGCCCAAAGAAATTTCTTCATAATCTGTTCAAGTTTCACAATAATGCTGCTCGGCGCTTTATACAAGGAGAAATAATAAATAGGGAGACTCTCGAGAACCGCCTTGATCAAGGTAACTCTCCCTCCTATAGAAAGACAATTCGCTTTCCAAAGAGAAAGACGCGCCTCAAACACATCAATAATCTTCCTCCAGTTGTTCGCCCTATTCATATTAGTTCCCACAAGAATCCCCAAATACTCAAAAGGAGTCGAACCAACCTTACATCCCATGACAGAAGCCAAATCGGTCACCTCTTGTGCTCCCATACCAAGCCCAAAAAGATTGGATTTATGAATATTAATCTTGAGGCCCGAGCAAACATAGAAACACCTCAAGATTCTAGCCATGTTAGCAATATTATGAGAGCTCCACTCTCCGAAAATTAAAGCATCGTCAGCATAAAAAAGATGAGAAACAACCGGCCCCATGTTAGACAAAGAGATACCCTTAAACACACCCTCATCAATAGCCTTGTAGACCATGCACGAAAGGGCTTCCATAACAATCAAGAACAAAAAAGGCGAAAGAGGATCACCCTGACGCAACCCCTTCTCACACTTAAACTCAAAAGTTGGAGACCCGTTGACAAGGATAGCCGATCTAGCTGATTTAAGCACCCCCAAGATCCAACTACACCATCTATCAGGGAAGCCCGTTTGTTGAAGGATAGAAATTAAAAAAGCCCAATTGACATTGTCGTAAGCTTTCTCAAAGTCTAATTTCAATAAGAATGCCTTTTTATCTCTCTTTCTAATCCAAGACATAAGCTCATTGATCAAAAGCGGCCCGTCCAGAATAAAACGCCCACTCAAGAAGCCCGACTGGGTGTCAGAAATAACCAAATTAATAACCGTTTTTAACCGATTCGCCAACACCTTCGAGATAACTTTACTAATGATACCAATCAAAGTGATTGGTCTATAATCTTTAAGACACACTGGATTTTTATGCTTTGGAATGAGAGTAATAAAAGCTGAGCTACATCCTCTATTTATCACGTCTGACTCAAAAAAATCAGATAAAATTCTTGAAAAATCATCTTCAAAAAAGCTCCAAAACTTACGAATAAATCTGAAATTAAAACCGTCTGGGCCTGGAGCTTTATCCCCACCACAGTCAAACACAGCAGATCTAATTTCCTCCTTGGAGAAAGGAGCAATCAGACCGTCAATCATACCTGTTGGAACCTTCTTTAAGTTGCTACATAACAACGAAGGTCTACTTGGAGCATCTTCTGCAAAATGGTTCCTGAAAAACTTCAACACTTCTTTTTTAACCAAACTAGGTTTAGAGACCCAAACCCCATCCACCATGAGCCCCTGTATAGAATTAGCTGCCTTTCTACCATTAATCACCCCATGAAAGTAAGCCGTATTATCATCTCCATGTGAAGCCCATTTAACCCGAGAGCGTTGCTTTAAATCTTTCTGTTATAAGAGGTCATGGAGGTATGTGGGTCCTTTGCGGGGATTTTAATGCTGTTCGTTGTCAGGAGGAGAGGAAAAACTCTAATTTTCATTATGCCAGTACCTCAGATTTCAATAATTTTATTTATGATGCTTGCCTTAGGGAGTATGGGATGAAGGGTAGGCGTTTCACTTATATGAAGGGCTCGGGGAAGAATTGTAAAATGAGTAAATTGGACAGGTTTCTTGTGTGTTGTGATTTTTTTAACAGATGGCCTGAAGCGTGTCTGAGGGCGCTTCCGAGAAATCTTTCAAATAAACACTATTGCACTAGTTTAGCTTAGCCATAAGCTAATGGTTACGGGTTGGGCCTTATGGGCCGCTTATGTGTTCAGATTTGGTTTATGGTTTTAGCCCGATAAGTAAATAAGCTTTAAAACCGAAAATGAGCTATAACAAGTCTCGAATGAGCAAAATTAGTCGAATAAGCACCTTGTCCTAAGAGCCAAAACTTGAGTTTTATATTTCTTTTGTGCTTTCATAAGTCGTTTAAGGTTCAAAAGCTCACAATGGTACCACCCAAGTTTTCAAACACAACAAAACCAAGCATGCATTTTGTTTTTTTGAAAGTGTATATTTGTGTGTCGAATGGTGTAGACGTTTTTTTTTTTTTTTTTTTTTAACACAAAGTTGTTTTCAAAACTTAACATATTATGACATGAAAGTTTAAGTGTAGTTTGTTTAAAACAAAGAAAACATCAAAGGAGTGTATGTTTAGGGTACACAATTCTTACAGTGGGATTGATATGTGGTGTCGAGCAAAAGAAAAGAAGCAACCCAAGGAGTTCTAACCCAAAGACTCCAAGTAAGAACACCCTTGATACCCTTGCTATAACACCACCTTATAATACTTAAACCAAGTGACTAGAACCCAAGGCAAAAACCAAGCTTCTTGCTCTAGCTGCTGCTCGTGAACTTAGAAGAGAAAGAAATGAGTTGTATGTATTTCATTTTTGAAAATGTAAAGTGAAATGAAGTAGTAGCTATAAAAGGAAAAGAAGTGCAACTTGTCTAGAAAATATCTAGCAAACAAGGATGTGATGGATGTATGGGAGAGCTTGGTTGTGCGTGCAAATGAGAAAACATAAAAAGGAAATCTTGACTTTAAGTCTTAGCTAGATTTGCAAGTTCTTATATGACAGATTGTTGGTATATTTATATATGAAAAGTTCATGACTTTGAAAAAAATCAAAAGACCAAGAGCCATGCAATTATGAAGAAGTATGGTGATGGTGAAAGTGGCGTGTATAAATGAAGAGAAGCAAATAATTTTAGTCTTGACTTTGTATGCTAAACTATATCTTGGAAATTTTCAAGATATTTATAGTACTTACAAGATAAATGGTACATATCTAGCATGTTTTGTATTATTTAATGAATGGCTAGTTTTTATAAAGAAAAGTGTTGGAAAGTGAGTAAATTTGATAGTGTATAAATATTTAGAGTATTATGTAGTTGCTAGATGATACAATTAATCGCGAAGTCTTAAAACGCGTAAATTGTTTTAATCGGGTAGCGAAATGAAATAAATCCAACACTTTTTAAAAATGTTACAACTTGTCAAAATAACAGATTTTAATATTTTAGATAAGACACGAGCTTGCCAAAGTGTTAAAATGTTGTTAAAATTAAAAAGTGGCTCGTAAATGTGTAAAACGTAAAATGTGTAAAACGTAAAATGTGGAAAAAGTGAAATGTGACTAATGAAATATGCTTGTAAGGTATTAAAATGTATAGAATATGTAGACTAAGCGTAGTCTATGGTTAGTTTAAATTAAATGTACGTTTAACGACGTACGTAGGTGAACTTACCTAGTTACCCGTAAAAGTAAATTTTCATGTAATTAAAACAAATGGTAAATTTAAATGTGTATAAGCATTTTTAAAGTGTTAGTAGAAATGTGGTGTGAGTATTGGGTAAACACGCGTATAAGTCAAAATGTTTAACACGTAAGTTAAAACGTGTAAAATAAAAGTTACTTGAAAATATTGAATTTAAATGAAAACAATCATTTAATTGATTATGAGTAGACTAAATATTAGTCTAGTGAGATGTAAAATGTCTAATTGATGGTTCTCGTTATGCGTGAGATAACCTAGCGGTTATACGTAAACTTAAAAATTTACGTGATTAAAGTAAAACGTTATAGTTTAGAGGTAAAAGTCAACAAAATTTTTTTTTTACAGTTGTTACATTCTCCCCGGGTTAAAAAGAATTCCGTCTCGGAATTCAGTGTGTGTTATCCGATGATGAGGTGACTGGACAAAAAAAAATGTGGTTATTTGCGGCAAATTTTGCATTGTCTTTGAGCACGTTAGGCCAAAACTGGCAAAGTGGTGATGTCAACCTTCATGTTAAGCCACCAGTACAATTCTTTAAGATTATGGTATATCTTGTCGAGTTAAGGATAAAATATTTGAATTTATACCACTTAAGCATTAATGGAGTGGCAAGTAGACAAGTTGTCTCAGTAAGTGATTATGATCAAATGGTATGGAACATGTCTCGTGGAAGGCTGAAAATTGTGATTGACATGAAAATTAGTCGTTGGGCTCATTCAGTTTTGCAAGTAACTGATTAATACTTATCAGTGGAAATGACTTAACAAAGGAAGTAATTGAGTGAATGAGATGGTTTGTGATTTGAGTATAAATTAGGCAAGATGTCTATGACACAAGCGGAGATAATGAACCCGAGGTTGAGAGTGTTAATGCATGAAAGGATCAAAGGATGGTGAGTTTGGAGAGCTAAGGTTATCACAGCTGTGACTAAACCAGATGGGGCATCAAGGGGTTTTAAACCTGAATAGGATTTTGCGGGCTGAGCTAAATGAGTTCTCAAGAACATGATGACAAAAGGGTTTGATCTCTACTAACTTAAGACAAATGAGACTGAGTCTTAAACACGGCGTGAAACTAAACCCTAATCGATGAAGATAGGTACACAAAAATGAGTTACACATGATTGATTGTTGAAATAAGTCTCTGAAGAGTCTCTAAACCTGAGATAAGTCATCAGACATTATGTATTGTAATCATAGAGTGACAGAAAAAGGTTTATCAGGAAATGATAAGATGATATCATGGAATGGGTTTTAGATTAGGGAGTGGTATTATGTTCGTGTCATGAAGGTTTCTCTTTGGATAGGTGGTCCTTGACTCAAGTTCGTACTCATAACATATCGGATACAAATAAGTCCACTTATTTATAATTCGCTACTTACATAAAGAAGCGTCCCAATTTATGTAAGTAAGGAATTATAAACTTGTGGTTCGGCGATTTACAATATCTTTATTTAAATGAAGAGGCGTCCCAATCCACTCAAATAAGGACATTATAAATCATCCTACTTAAGAATTCCCGACACAATACATGTACTCACTTAGACCTTCTAGGCGGTAGATTGCAAGATAATGTAAGTGTTCCAAAAGTATGGGAGGAGTGTTCGAACTCGTCATCGAGATAAATAGTATAAATAATCAGAGGGATCGACACACTGTGATGAGTTTCATTATCATATAAAAATGATGTTATGCAAGGTTATAAAAAAAAATTTAGAGACCATTGCATCACTCACAATGTCTGAACAGTAAATGAAACCATTGTACAACTCGCAACGTTTGGGAAGTAAATGAGACCATTGTGCAACTCACAATGTCTTGAAAATGAATTTAGAGCCCGTTGAAGTGTATGTGTATGTGTAACAGTTTAGTGACTTAGTGTGCAGACTCGCAGCGGAATAATTGTCATAAATGGCAAAAGTTTGGAAACCATTGAAAATATGTTGTGAAATTTTTAATGTATAGGGTAGGATGTAGAAAACATGTCTTCCCGACAAGACGGTACGTATGTGTAAGTATATAGAAGATACTTATAGTATATGTATTATATGTAAAATATAATTCAACAATGGTAAAGCATAACATGCACTTATGTTAAGTAAACAGTAAGTAAAGTGGCAAGCAAGGCTGGCAGGCGGGTGGCGGTCATAGGGAAATGTATTTATGAAAAGTAGTTATAGTTTAGGATTTATATGTACCTAGTTCTCTATAACCAAGGCTCTGATACTAATCTGTAACACCCCCAAAAATCGGTTCAGCGGAAGCATTCAGGTCATGAGGTGCTACGTATTTTGGTATCACAACACAAAGTGAAGAGAACGGATTTACCTTATCCGTTTAAAAGAAATTTCATAATCAAAAGCATTTAGTTTTACATCTTTCAAAATAGTTTAGAAATACAGGCCCATAAAAGAATTTAAACGGTCCCAAATATATCAGAGTAATCTATGACCATCCCATGCCATGCCAAAAGCCTTCGAAAGTAAGTTATCACCTTAAGAACCTGAAAAATACATGCTAAAAGTGTCAACATAAAGTTGGTGAGTTCATAGATTTAGTTTAGAAAAATAAGTGGACCACAAGACTACCAATACAGAGTATGACCATTATCACAGATATAATGTCATAAAAGAGAAAATAATGTTATGATAGCGCTTTCATAAATTTATATCAAAGCAGTAAAGTTGGACCATAATCAAGTATGTGCACATTACATCGAACGTAATGTCAATTTAAAAGTAGAGTCTATTACGCTAGCACTAAGTTCATGCAACCGAAGCTACGACAGTGTGCATGCTCTAGAAGCATGTTAAATATAAAGGCCCGGCAAGTGTTTATCCCGATACACTTGTAATTCGACATGTTATACGTTCACGTTTGCCTATCCGGTCAAACCGAACGGAGGAGTCACCCCAATAGATCTATTTATAACATTCGCGCTTCCCAGCAGGAATTGACGGTTCATGAGTTTGGGCATAGTGGGATTCAAGGGCTTAGGCTAAGCTGCGTAATAGTTTAATAAAGCATAAGTTTCAGTTTGGTCCATAAAAGAGTTTGCATGTTTCTCACCCCAAGTTTTGCAAAGCAAAGTAAAGTAAGGTTAAAGAGTGGGGCTATAAACTCATGTAAATGTTTTAAGTGCTTGTGTCCATGAGAAAAGTAATAAAGTGTGTATCAAGTAAAAATAATGTATAAGAGTAACTGAACAATCATTTAGATAAAGAAAGTAATACTTTGAGTAAACAACCATGTGCTTAAATAAAGCGAGTAACAATTTTAGTGAAACGAGCATGTATTCTCCCCCAAAGCATTGCAAAACAATTAAAAAGATAGGGGTCATGAACTCACCTCAGCAAATGGCAGTCTGATATTGAAAAGTCAAGTGGTGATAGTGAGCGACACCAACACGCGACCTAAATTTGTATGACAATTTTTAGTTTACAGTTTTGTTTACTCATGACTCAAAGTGTTTAAATAAGTTTAAGTGTTCTCAAGGGTTGTGTTTAATGTTGCTTGGGTGGCAGAGTTTACGTTTAAATCTTTTCAAAGAGGTTGTAAGCATTGGCTCTTGGACAAATGTACAAGTATATATATGTGTATATAAAAGTATTCATGACGAATAAGTTTCTAGTTTGGGAGTAACCGGACAACTATGTACAGAAAGTATTCACAATAAAAGTTTGTGAAATAAATAATCGTTGGTATTAATAAATACTTTTCGTTAAGTATTTATATTAATAATGTTTACGTGATACGATATATAAATATAAATTTAATTAGCAAAAAAATATTTACATTAGTTTTTGTTATAAGTATTTTCTTGTTAATCTTAATTTTCGTCCTTTAGTCAAGTTTTAGTAATAATACTAAATATATTAGTTTTTACATTTTTATGAAGTGTTATAAAAATGTACTAGATCGGTTCCAGAAATAATAGTCAAAACGCTAAAATAAAAATAATAGCAAAAAGTTTCTACGACGGGATTTGTACTTGATCTTCCAAATAAATAACCAGCGTGTTACCCGGCGGGCCAAAGCTCTTATTCAGTTATATAACTCAACCATTTTTTTTTATCTCCACTTTGGACTATTAATATAAGGACATATGTGTTTAAAAAAAATCCAAAGTGACACAAGGAGGATTAGAACCTGATTCATTTGTTTAGAAAACAAGCGACATGCCCAGCAAGCCAAAGTGCTCTTTTTGTTATTATTTTGCACATCGAATGTATTTATTGATTTTCGACTATGTTAAATTTGTAACAGTCTTGATCATGCATGCGCTTTGTGTTTTGATTTTCAAACTGTTTTGTGAAGTCAACTTAAATAAACAGATTTTAGAATAAGCTCTAAAATAACTAGAGTGAACTGAATAAGCATCAGGATAAGCCATTGACTTATTCCGAGCTTAACGACTCAAAAATCCAAACGAAACCAAAACTTTAAATGTTTTTGTGAGAAGATTTCAATACGCTTATTCAAGTGTAGTATGTCAAGGTAAGTTTCAAATAAACTTTTTTTTTGAACCATGACTTTCATTCAAAAAAAGGCAAAGTCCTCAAACTGAGGACCGCCCGAACAACCCACAATTACAACATATACAGCGGGAAAATACACCAATCCTTCCACCTAATGTGCTTATGTCTAGATCTATGTTTAAGCCATAAAAAGGAAACGGACTTCACGCATGAGACCACTTCCGCCACTTTAGGAACTTTACCCCTAAAAATTTTATCATTCCTCGCTTTCCATATTGCCCAACAAGCCGCCAAAACAATCCCATGAGCTATTTTTTTACCTTCCTTTCCCATCTTCACTTGCTTGTAGAGCTTCAAAATATCACGAAAATCAAAAGCGAAAAAGGGGCCAATCTTGAGCCAATTGGAAACCGAACTCCAAACACCATAAGAAAAAGCACAGGCCGTGAACAGATGAATAGCAGACTCCTCCTCTGTGTCACATAACCTGCACAAAACATTTTCCACCCGAATATTCCTTCTAGCTAAAGCATCAGTTGTGGGAATTCTGCTCATCTCTGCCCGCCACGCTAAAATATTACATTTTAACGGCACCCACGACACCCATTTGAATTTAAAAAAGGTCCCATAGCCTCTCGCTTCTCGAATTAACTGTTTCATATTCTTGACCGAAAATAAACCTTCCTTGTTAGCAGCCCACTGCCATGTATCTGGGCCTGACCCAATAACCGTGGATTCAAGTTTGGAGGATAAAACAAACCACTCGCCAACCTCTTGAAAAGAAAAAAGTTGACCAAAGTCAACCGGGGCCCAACCTGCATCGGACCAGCAGTCCACGACCAAGCCATCTTTTTTTAAAGCTCTTCTAAATAAATTTGGACACTTCTCTTTTATCGAAACATCGAATAGCCAAACATCCAACCAAAATCTAATGGAGCGCCCGTTACCTAGCTTCCCTGTAATGAACTCAAAAAATCTTTTTTCGCCAACTTTGAGCTTCTCCACATTTTTTACAATCTCTGCCCAACACCCACCCACCCGAGGTTTACATGGAAGAAACGACCATCTAACTCGGCTCGAATGGCATGCCTCCACAACTCGTTTCCACAAGCTATTGCCTTCATTTCTATATCGCCACGCCCACTTAGCTAAAAGCGCATCATTAGAGTCTTTAAGACGCGAGATACCCAACCCCCCTTTATCTTTGGGATTAGACACTCTATCCCAAGCCACCCAATGGATTTTCTTACTCGAGTCTGAACCCGCCCAAAGAAATTTCTTCATAATCTGTTCAAGTTTCACAATAATGCTGCTCGGCGCTTTATACAAGGAGAAATAATAAATAGGGAGACTCTCGAGAACCGCCTTGATCAAGGTAACTCTCCCTCCTATAGAAAGACAATTCGCTTTCCAAAGAGAAAGACGCGCCTCAAACACATCAATAATCTTCCTCCAGTTGTTCGCCCTATTCATATTAGTTCCCACAAGAATCCCCAAATACTCAAAAGGAGTCGAACCAACCTTACATCCCATGACAGAAGCCAAATCGGTCACCTCTTGTGCTCCCATACCAAGCCCAAAAAGATTGGATTTATGAATATTAATCTTGAGGCCCGAGCAAACATAGAAACACCTCAAGATTCTAGCCATGTTAGCAATATTATGAGAGCTCCACTCTCCGAAAATTAAAGCATCGTCAGCATAAAAAAGATGAGAAACAACCGGCCCCATGTTAGACAAAGAGATACCCTTAAACACACCCTCATCAATAGCCTTGTAGACCATGCACGAAAGGGCTTCCATAACAATCAAGAACAAAAAAGGCGAAAGAGGATCACCCTGACGCAACCCCTTCTCACACTTAAACTCAAAAGTTGGAGACCCGTTGACAAGGATAGCCGATCTAGCTGATTTAAGCACCCCCAAGATCCAACTACACCATCTATCAGGGAAGCCCGTTTGTTGAAGGATAGAAATTAAAAAAGCCCAATTGACATTGTCGTAAGCTTTCTCAAAGTCTAATTTCAATAAGAATGCCTTTTTATCTCTCTTTCTAATCCAAGACATAAGCTCATTGATCAAAAGCGGCCCGTCCAGAATAAAACGCCCACTCAAGAAGCCCGACTGGGTGTCAGAAATAACCAAATTAATAACCGTTTTTAACCGATTCGCCAACACCTTCGAGATAACTTTACTAATGATACCAATCAAAGTGATTGGTCTATAATCTTTAAGACACACTGGATTTTTATGCTTTGGAATGAGAGTAATAAAAGCTGAGCTACATCCTCTATTTATCACGTCTGACTCAAAAAAATCAGATAAAATTCTTGAAAAATCATCTTCAAAAAAGCTCCAAAACTTACGAATAAATCTGAAATTAAAACCGTCTGGGCCTGGAGCTTTATCCCCACCACAGTCAAACACAGCAGATCTAATTTCCTCCTTGGAGAAAGGAGCAATCAGACCGTCAATCATACCTGTTGGAACCTTCTTTAAGTTGCTACATAACAACGAAGGTCTACTTGGAGCATCTTCTACAAAATGGTTCCTGAAAAACTTCAACACTTCTTTTTTAACCAAACTAGGTTTAGAGACCCAAACCCCATCCACCATGAGCCCCTGTATAGAATTAGCTGCCTTTCTACCATTAATCACCCCATGAAAGTAAGCCGTATTATCATCTCCATGTGAAGCCCATTTAACCCGAGAGCGTTGCTTTAAATCTTTCTGTTATAAGAGGTCATGGAGGTATGTGGGTCCTTTGCGGGGATTTTAATGCTGTTCGTTGTCAGGAGGAGAGGAAAAACTCTAATTTTCATTATGCCAGTACCTCAGATTTCAATAATTTTATTTATGATGCTTGCCTTAGGGAGTATGGGATGAAGGGTAGGCGTTTCACTTATATGAAGGGCTCGGGGAAGAATTGTAAAATGAGTAAATTGGACAGGTTTCTTGTGTGTTGTGATTTTTTTAACAGATGGCCTGAAGCGTGTCTGAGGGCGCTTCCGAGAAATCTTTCAAATAAACACTATTGCACTAGTTTAGCTTAGCCATAAGCTAATGGTTACGGGTTGGGCCTTATGGGCCGCTTATGTGTTCAGATTTGGTTTATGGTTTTAGCCCGATAAGTAAATAAGCTTTAAAACCGAAAATGAGCTATAACAAGTCTCGAATGAGCAAAATTAGTCGAATAAGCACCTTGTCCTAAGAGCCAAAACTTGAGTTTTATATTTCTTTTGTGCTTTCATAAGTCGTTTAAGGTTCAAAAGCTCACAATGGTACCACCCAAGTTTTCAAACACAACAAAACCAAGCATGCATTTTGTTTTTTTGAAAGTGTATATTTGTGTGTCGAATGGTGTAGACGTTTTTTTTTTTTTTTTTTTGAACACAAAGTTGTTTTCAAAACTTAACATATTATGACATGAAAGTTTAAGTGTAGTTTGTTTAAAACAAAGAAAACATCAAAGGAGTGTATGTTTAGGGTACACAATTCTTACAGTGGGATTGATATGTGGTGTCGAGCAAAAGAAAAGAAGCAACCCAAGGAGTTCTAACCCAAAGACTCCAAGTAAGAACACCCTTGATACCCTTGCTATAACACCACCTTATAATACTTAAACCAAGTGACTAGAACCCAAGGCAAAAACCAAGCTTCTTGCTCTAGCTGCTGCTCGTGAACTTAGAAGAGAAAGAAATGAGTTGTATGTATTTCATTTTTGAAAATGTAAAGTGAAATGAAGTAGTAGCTATAAAAGGAAAAGAAGTGCAACTTGTCTAGAAAATATCTAGCAAACAAGGATGTGATGGATGTATGGGAGAGCTTGGTTGTGCGTGCAAATGAGAAAACATAAAAAGGAAATCTTGACTTTAAGTCTTAGCTAGATTTGCAAGTTCTTATATGACAGATTGTTGGTATATTTATATATGAAAAGTTCATGACTTTGAAAAAAATCAAAAGACCAAGAGCCATGCAATTATGAAGAAGTATGGTGATGGTGAAAGTGGCGTGTATAAATGAAGAGAAGCAAATAATTTTAGTCTTGACTTTGTATGCTAAACTATATCTTGGAAATTTTCAAGATATTTATAGTACTTACAAGATAAATGGTACATATCTAGCATGTTTTGTATTATTTAATGAATGGCTAGTTTTTATAAAGAAAAGTGTTGGAAAGTGAGTAAATTTGATAGTGTATAAATATTTAGAGTATTATGTAGTTGCTAGATGATACAATTAATCGCGAAGTCTTAAAACGCGTAAATTGTTTTAATCGGGTAGCGAAATGAAATAAATCCAACACTTTTTAAAAATGTTACAACTTGTCAAAATAACAGATTTTAATATTTTAGATAAGACACGAGCTTGCCAAAGTGTTAAAATGTTGTTAAAATTAAAAAGTGGCTCGTAAATGTGTAAAACGTAAAATGTGTAAAACGTAAAATGTGGAAAAAGTGAAATGTGACTAATGAAATATGCTTGTAAGGTATTAAAATGTATAGAATATGTAGACTAAGCGTAGTCTATGGTTAGTTTAAATTAAATGTACGTTTAACGACGTACGTAGGTGAACTTACCTAGTTACCCGTAAAAGTAAATTTTCATGTAATTAAAACAAATGGTAAATTTAAATGTGTATAAGCATTTTTAAAGTGTTAGTAGAAATGTGGTGTGAGTATTGGGTAAACACGCGTATAAGTCAAAATGTTTAACACGTAAGTTAAAACGTGTAAAATAAAAGTTACTTGAAAATATTGAATTTAAATGAAAACAATCATTTAATTGATTATGAGTAGACTAAATATTAGTCTAGTGAGATGTAAAATGTCTAATTGATGGTTCTCGTTATGCGTGAGATAACCTAGCGGTTATACGTAAACTTAAAAATTTACGTGATTAAAGTAAAACGTTATAGTTTAGAGGTAAAAGTCAACAAAAATTTTTTTTTACAGTTGTTACAATACGAATCGACTTTTAGTCGATTAGTTTACCCGAGTTTGTATCTCCCGTAACTTGCGTAGGTTCGAGACCTAGTTCTACCTACGCAATATCGGTGGATACCTGACGCAACCAAAAGAGTGGTTTTCCACCCGAGACCCTATACTGGTCGATCAAGAAATAATAAGGCAAATCCATGCATCAAACTTATTCAAAAGCTTACACAACTACAGGAAACAAGTAAGTATTCTATAAACAACCTTCATACGTGTTTAGGGTTAGGTTATATCACTAATTATGAAAGATATTGCTAGTTAGGATTTGTCAAGCTGCATGCCCAAATATGTGTTACTTCCGCTGCTACATGTTTAGTTAGCCATGCAGGAACCACCATAACCCTACACTACCTAACGGAGTTCCACCCTCGGAACCGCCCACAAGAATCTTGCGATTCGTCCTAACCACTAAGACCACAAAGAATTCCTCCCAAGGAAGCAACAAACCCCAAACTAGACCTTCACCCGATCTAGACTTGACTGCCAAGGTCCCTTTACTTAACCACAAACCGGATAAGATTTTACAAATGAATATGAGAGTTGTAAGTGCTTGAAACAACCTAACCTAGCCTAAGGACTCAACCTAATAGAAGAGAGTGGAAGATCGAAGACTCTCAACACAACACACAAGAGTGGATTTAGGTTTTTGTGGTTCTTCTCTTGCGAAGAAGTGATATTTCAATGTGATGATAAGAAGATGTTTAGACACAAGAAGATTGAAATACTTAGGATCAAAGAGAACAAAATAGAGGGGAGAACTGAATGGCAAGAGATGAGGTAACAACTTGACAAGAGGTGGCTATTTATGGATAAGCCAAGGGGGACAACATCCCACGGCGTGCGAAGATGCCGTGCTGATGCACCAAAGCTAGCGCGCCAACGGCTGTCCCCTCTTGGCTTGTTTATAAGTAGCCAACTCTTGTTAAACCCTCAAGTTTACTTCACATTTGGCCTTCTCAATTTCATTCCAAAGGGGATTAGGTCAACCAACTCAATAGCCAAGGTTTAGAGAGAATTAAAAATATTTAGTGAAGTGTTTAAGAGATAGTTAGGGTTTAAGTCCATTTTGTGTGAGAAAGAAAAGAGCCAATGGACATGGGGTTTATCTTTGAGTGTTCCCCAAGGGTTGCATAATAAATTTCCTCCTAATTTGAAATTCAAATTCAAAATACTAGTTTTTGTGAGTGTGTAAGAGGGTGGAGTACTGGTGTAACAACCGTGGTTTTAACAAGTTAGTTAGACTAACAGTCTCGATCTATTTAACTTTGTTTGGTGTGAATTAGGTGATTATATGGTTATATGTGTGATAGTGTGTGATTATTTATTATGGTGACACTAAATCCCTTTTTGTGTGAGATTATTATTATGGAGAGTATTGATTTTGGGTAAGTTCATTTTGATCGCCTTTGTGAAATGACTTGTGTAGTTTTTGTGTTTTTTTGTTTTTCGCGTAACGAGTCTTCATTCAAGTATTTGAGCGTTAGCAAGTTACGAGGAGTTTGTTTTTATGTGTTATACTTTTAAAGGGTGTGAAAATCTATTTTTGAAAACTATGTTTTGAAAATGATAATTTTTCCGAGTTGTCGTAAAAACTAAGGTTTATCGCGTAAGACGTTAGGATTCGTTGTGGGTACTTATAAAATATCAAAAGTATAAGGTTTAAAGTGTAATAATTTAATTTAATAAAAAAAATATAGGGGGAGGGGGTGATCGGCTGAATATGGGTAAAAGAGGAGAAAAGGAAACCCAATTTTAGCCCAATTATCTTTAATTAATATAAATACAAAATCAAAACTCCCCTATACCCAATATTTTGTGAAAAACGATCGGCCAAGGGAGAAGAACAAGGAGAAAATTTTAGGGTTTTATTTTTGAAGCTAAAATCAAGAGCAATGTATAATTTTTGATACTTGTATTCACTTAATTGATTAATTATTATACTAATTCATGTAATATTAATTATGATGGATCTAGGGTTTGTAAACTTCTGTAAATTAATGATGATAAACATGTTAGGATCATTAGTTAATAATAGTATGATGATTAGTGAAGGAGATTTGGTTATAAAACATGTTAATAAATGAGTTAGTTTTGGACAGCATATTAGGGCTGTAAAGATACGAAGATATTTAATAGATGGAGATGAGTTAGCTCACGAATTTTTAGTCTAAATTGAAGTTCAGTGAAGGAGCTTTCTAAAAAGTCGGGCCACGATCGATTTCGAGTTTCGGAAGTTAGTCTTTTGATTTTTCCAAGTTAAGGTGTCAAAGCTGTAAAATCGGGATAGAATTAGGTCATAAGTTTGGTAGTGAGATGTGGATGAAAAAGTGACATTTAGGTTAGCCCTTCCGGAGGAGTTGAGTTTCATATGTACTTAGACTCCCACGTGAAAGATTTGCGATAAAAAGTTGTACAAGTGGGTTAGTTTGGTCAAAACTTGTTGGTGTGCGTTCAGATCTAAATCTGGATAGGTTTTATGTTTGATTTTTCAAAGGATACTTGTGTGTGTTATTAGACCATGGCCTTTTGGGATTAGCTTGTATGCTTATGAGAGATTATGGTAAATTTTTGGTGTGAGTTTTTGAGCTTTTAATGTTATTATTTTATGTGGGCGAATGTATCCCAAAATCCTACGTTTTCTGATATTATAAGTGCAAGGGATTTAGTGAGTATTAGTATTTGCTGATGGTTAGCATGGAGTCTAGGAGATCCATGGTGGGTCATATGAACCTTAGACATCCATCATATGTGTATTACATGGTTTATAGCTTTGAGCTTGGCCATGTGTAACGTGATCTTATTTTTGTTATATAGATTTGTGATTGTATTTGTGGAAGCTGTAAAGTTTAAGGTGAGTTCATAGTCCCACTTTTACATTGTTTTTAACTTGGGATAGGAATGATGCTTGTGTTTAATGTTTTAAGTTACTGTGATTATGTGTTGTGACTGCTTGGACTTGTAAGTGTTATTATACGTGTATGCGTGTTATGAGATTACTGTGTGGTGATTCTGTGTGGTCCAATTGGAGGGTAACTTCGCTCCCATTATCTAATTGGAGAGTAGTAATTCTACTCACTATTATTCTGTGTGGTCCGATCAGAGGGTACGGTTTACCCATTATTGTGAATTTGGATCGGTGGGCACGTTCCGTCCCAGTTGATGTTGATATTTGGATCGGTGGGCACGTTCCATCCCAATTGTCCCTTAAGTGGCTTATGATGGTGGATTGATTGATTGTGAATGCATGCTAGCTTGTATGATAACTAGTCTTACTGTCCAGCTATATTTTATAATCACAGTGAACTGGTTGTCTAATGTGTGTGTCTTAAACCTATGAATCTCACCAACATTATTATGTTGACGTTTTAAGCATCATTTTCAGGTGAGCATTTTAAGGCTAAGGTTGAGAGCAGCGACTAGACGAGACTTAGTTGCATTTGAGAAGGATTTATTTTATGTTTGGATTTGATTATGTTTGAACTTGGTTGTGATACTATTATGTCTTTCATTTGGTGCTTTGAGACTTATTGAAGTTCCCTTTGGATATTTGTTTGGTTGTTTTATTTTGGGGTATTGTTACGACACTTCGTGTCTGTACTTTGCTCTATTTTTGTGCATGTAGTTATTCTCTATATAGACACCATGTGTTGTGATGATATCCATGAAGTTACACACTCGCGTTTCCGCCTTGGCGAGGTGTGACAACTGGAGAAGTAATGGTGAAGACAATGGAATGTGGAGGAACCTATGTTGTGGATGAGGAGACAAAAGAAGGTTGGAGGAGCCTATGTTCTTTGTGGGGAGACAAGGTGTGTTTGAATTTCAAATTCAAAGAGTATTATGTGAGGAGAAGTGGTAGCTTGGGGACCAAGGAGAGTGTTTTATGGGATTGTGATTGCTTGAAAAGACAAAAGGGAACATTTGTTTGTTGTTTGGGAGACAAGCAAGGTGAAAGGTGGCTTTGCTTGTGAATAGGAGATAAAGAAGGTCATGAGGAGCCTTTGCTTGTGGTGTAGGAGGCAAAGCATGGTGGAAAGGTGAGGAGGAGAAAGAGTGTGCAAGAGTTTGAGTGTAGAACAAGGCAAGTATTTAAAAGAGATTCAAAATTCAAATTTTGAAAGTTCAAATTCAAAATTCAAATGTCATAATCCTCATTAGTCCAAAATTAGGCAAGTTAACTAATCATCTTGGTGTAACTAAGTTAAGTGCCTTGCAAGCTTAAGTAAAGCATTGACCCATAAGAGAAAATTGCTTTTACGCAAAGTGACCTTAACTTGTACGACCAATAAGGGAGTAAACCCGTTACTTGATTAGTTAAGTCAAGTGTAAAGATTGTAACCATTCAAAGGTTTTGCGAAAACATGAATCTCCTATGCAGGGGTGGATCCAACATGTACACAGGGTATGCACATGCACACCCTGTATAAATTCTTAGTTGTGTAAAAAAATCTGGTTTTTTTTCAAAGTAACAACAAAATACACTTAAAATTTATGAGTGCATACCCTATAAAATAGACCAAAATTATGAGTGCATACCTACATTTAACTTAGTTGTGTTCGGAAAGAAAAGAAAAAAATATTCCTGATAACTTTGGGAATGGCGAAAACAGTTTGAAGGAAGAAGAAGCAATGAAATGTTTAGATCTAGGTTAAATAAGGATTATGTGTTTTTATGTAGCCCAATTGTGATGTAAACCTTTGCCATAATACTTTGGGCCCACTCAGTTTCAATCTACAAAGGCCCAAACTAGATAGTCTTATTTAAGATTTTTGTCTCTATATATTATTAAAATTTATGGTTATAAGATTTAATAAATAAGAGATTATATGTTTCGTGGGTTTACCAATTTAATTTGGAATAACTTAAAATTTACAAAGTATCTCGAATCCAAGAAAACTAAATAATCACGCCGAATCCAAATTCCAAAAAACCCGACCCGAAAACCCAATCTTTTTTTTTAACATAACTTCATTAAAAATTGTGCATACCCTACTTCGGATTTGTGGATCCACCACTGCTCCTAGGTTTGATCAAGCATTTTCAGTTAGCTAATGATTTTTTAGAAAACGTTTTTAAGTTAGCATTTTGTAAAACTGGAGGAGGTATTTTGGTCATCTCTCCATGTCCCAATCTTGTTGCGAGTTTAGAAAACATATTATATATCATGTATGAACCTAAATTAAAAGACCAAAATTTGTAGGGTAAACGGAATGCCAACGTTTGAAATACTGAGCACCCGACACCAGCATCTGGCGCGTTGAGATTGGTGCTCCAATGCACCAGCCTGGAGTGCCAGAGCAGGTGTTGTGTGTGTTTTTAGTTTTAGGCTATCGTTAGCGATTTTAAGTGATTTCTAATATATATTTGTCATCATTAAAACAAAAAGGATATCTTAGCCATCATTTGCACCAACAAGGGATATATATGATGCTAGATTGTCAAATACTATTACCGTTGCAGAGATGATTGAAAATGGTGTTTGGAAATGGCGTACTAATGGTTTAACAAATATCCAGTCTTGAATAATATCCTTGTACCAAACTTAGATACTACACTAAGGAATATATATTACAAATACATGCAAGCAAACAAGTTTTTCTGTGAGAACTGTGTGGACGGATATGAGTATTGCTGATTAAAAGGTTGTTTGGAAGTCTATGGTGGTTTGCACAATGTATCCCAAGACACTCTTTTGTACTTTGGATGGCTGTTCAAGAAAGATTGCTGACTCAAGATAAAATTTTGAAATGGAAGCCAAGTGAAGTTTTGAAATGTGCATTATGTGGACAATGTAATAACTCACATGAGCATTTATTTCTTTCAATGTTAGTATTCTAGCTGCTAGGGTATGGAAAGCTATGCATGAATTACAAAACAGGAAGTTTTCACATAATTGGAGCAGTATTGTTATGGAATTTTCCAAATTACCGGCCTGCAAAAACAAATGGAGTATAGTGAGGAGTTTGGTATGTGGAGCTGCGGTATATTTTGTATGGCAGGAGATGAATGATAGATTGTTTAGAAAGGTAAAGAGAGATGAGGCAAAACTAATTCATATTATCACAGATACCATCAAACTGAAGATGATGAGCTTTCTTGTCAAGGATTCTAGTGTAGTAAAATAGTGGAGAAGAAATGGAATGTTGGACTGAATAGAGTCAAAGAATAAATGAGTTTGAATGCTAGTTGCATAAATAGTAGAGTATTCTAGTTGTATTGAGTCTGAATGCTATTCTTGTGTAGTATAGATTTTATTATATCTCTTGAAATCTTTAAAGCTTTCTTCAAATTTTTACCCCTTAAAAATCCTATAAATACCTCCTTATTCTACCATTTTTCATACACTCTTCCAATTTAATTTCTACTTAAATACTACTCAACTTTCTTTTAATTATGGATCCAAACAATCCCAAAAATACCTACACCTACGACCATTATGTTGTTTATTTTCAAGATGACCGGGGAGTGATATCTTCGGGGTTATGCGACGTATAATCAATTTGTAGCCTTGTGTGATCAAGAAGCCGGGAGATCGGGATCGGGTCCTAAGAGGACGAGGATATACATACCACGTGAACGAGAAAAGGCAGAACAACGTTTAATCGACGACTATTTTGGCGACAATGAGACTCCTCCTAAATATCCCGAAGAGAATTTTAGCCGAAGGAATCGTATGAGTTCTAGACTTTTTAATAAAATACTCAATGATATTTTAAGTTATGATGTTCACCCTCTTTCCGAGTACTTTTATTTTTTTAGACAACGTTACGATGTTGTCGGTCGTAAAAAGCATTGGTCCACTTTTGAAGTTCACATCCGCCATACGCCAACTGGCATACGACACGGCGCCTGATGCGTTTGATGAGTACTTGCAAATTGGTGAACGTTGTTCACGACAATGTTTAGAGCACTTTACTAAATGCATACATATTTTATACATTGAAAGTATTTAAGAAAGCCCACTTCAATGGATGCTGAAAAAATATATGCATTGCACGAAAAGAACATAGACTCTCGGGAATGCTCGGGAGTATTGATTGTATGCATTGGGATTAGAGAAATTTCCCAAAGGTCTTACAAGTTCAATTCAAAAGACGTGATCATAAATACCCAACTCTTATGTTAGAAGTGGTTGTGGATCAAAAATTATGGATTTGCCATGCATATTATGGGGATCCGGGGGCAAATAATGATCTTAATGTGTTATATGGTTCCCCGTTATTTGATGATGAACTTGCCGGTAGAGCTCCGGAATGTCCATTTGCAGTAAACGGACATACCTACAAGAAAGGTTACTATTTAGCCGACGGTATTTATCCAGCATGGTCCGTGTTTGTCAAAACGTTTACTGTTGCAAGAAATGAAAAAATGTTGAAATTTAAAAGAATTAAAGAAAGTTCTAGAAAAGATATTGAACGAGATTTCGGACTCCTACAAGGTCGTTGGGGAATTATACGACAACCTGCACGTGCTTACGAAATCAACGCGATGAAAGAATCATGTATTGTTGTATAATGTTACATAACATGATATTGGAAGACGAAGGATTCGAAGTTAATTTAAGAGATATGTTCGTTGATCCAAGGCCAAACATTTTAGAGACTTGGACCGAAAGATCTTTTTTTTCTTTTTTCTTTTTTTTTTTTTTTTTCAATGAAGTTTATTTTAGTTAATATTGTGTATGTTTTATTTTATGTAAAAAAAATAAAAAAATAAAAAATCCTATTGCACAACATTTTCTGGTGCCAAAGATAACGGCCAGAATGTGGTGCCATAACGTGGCAACACTTTTGGCTACGGCACTAGTTTTACGGCACGAGAGTACCAACCGCTCTAATAAACAACACACATTACAATAATCTGTGTTTATTGGATGTAACTGATCAAACTACTTAATACATATTTTGACTTGAATGTAAAAGAGTTAATGGCATGTAACAACAACGTACTTTTCCATTTGTTCAAATATCATATATGAACACAAAAAAATACCACAATACCCATCCAACTCTTTGCACCGTTTTCCTTTTGGCATGTAATAGCAACGTATTTTCCCATTTGTTTCATTATCATACGTTTCGACTAACGACCGTTTGTAATTAACTCAAAAATATATTTTCTTACGTTTTTATCCATTTTCTTATGATTTCATACGTTTTTATCCGTTTTTATACGTTTTCGCCCGTTTTCTTACGTTTTTGTTCGTTTTTAAACGTTTTCGTCCGTTTTTATACGTTTTTGTCCATTTTTATACGCTTTTCTTATGTTTTTGTACGTTTTTAAACGTTTTCGTCCGATTTTATATGTTTTCAAGCGTTTTTATATGTTTTCGTCCATTTTTATATGGTTTTAAAAACGGATAGAAACGTATGAAAACGGATAGAAACGTGTGAAAACAGAAGAATACATATAAAAACAGATAAAAATGTATGAAAATATAAGATTAACGTATAAAAATGGACAAAAATGTTTAAAAACGAATAAAAACTTAAGAAAACGGGTGAAAACGTATAAAAACAGATAGAACTATGAAAACATATGAAAACATAAGAAAAATATATTTTTGAGTTAATTACAAACGGTCGTTAGTCAAAAGGATTAACGGTGCAAACAAAAACGTATGATAATGAAACAAAATTTGAAAGTTGGATGGGTATTGTGGTATTCTTTGGGTTCGTATCTATTTGAACAAAGAGGAAAGTACACGTTGCTATTCCAATGTAAAGTGATCAACTAAACCCAGTGTTCTAAAAGGCGCGCCAAGGCGCCGCTCGCCAAGGCGCGAGGCGTGGCCTCGACGCCACGAAATGGACCAAGGCGTGAGGTCTAGGCGTCGTGTGAAAAGGCGTGGAATAAGGCGCGAAAAGGCGTGCAAAGGCGCGCCTTTTGGTAAGGCGTGGCGCCATTTTTAGAAGTATTCAGGGGATTTATGGATTTGGGCTTGAACTTCAAGTATTTGGGTTATTTCTTTCTTAGGCCTCGTAATTTCAAAACTTAATTCCCACTTGGGCCTCGTATTTAGGCCTGACTATTCGGGGTTTGGGCTTTAGTATTTGAAATTGCTCTTATAAAATGATATAAAATTATAAATACATAAATTTATAAATATTTTGTTGCCGCCTTAAGCACGCCTTAAGAAACGCCAAGGCTTCGCAAAGGCGCGTAAGGCTTGAGGCGTGGTTGTGCCGCCACGCCACGCCTCACGCATTTTTAGAACATTGACTAAACCACACTAACAAGGGCATAAAATGAAGAAAATGTCATTGCATATGAGATCAATGTAAGTCCAATATCATTTACTCATGTAATATAATACGTATGTATAACAAAAACCACCCAACTCTTAATATGAAATGAGAGCATAAATCACTATGAACTAGATAATTACAACTGAATACATTTTTTCTTCAAATCAAAATGTAAAACTCGGGCTTGGTCATTGTAGATGATCACGCAGTCAAAAGAAAAACAACCTGAAAAGATATGAACAAAATAGTGAAGCCTAAAAGTTCATGAGAAAGAGTAGCACCCTTTGAGGCATAGAAATAATAATACGGCAACGAGTAGTTCTTTTGTCCAATGGGGTCATTCTGAGTCGCAGGGACCACCACTAGTTTAGGGGGAGGTGGTGGTGCATTGCTGCCCATTTCGATATAAGAAGGTGGTGGACATGACTTAGTCTGTGGGCTAGATTTAGGCGTAGGTGGTGGTTTTGAGCTAGATTGTGGTGGTGTCCCATGGTATATGGGAGTTAGATATGGTGGTGGCTCTGGATCAGTGGATTTTGGGGATGGTGGAGGCTTTGACTCAACAGGTGGAGGTTTTGATTCGACAGGTGGAGGCTTTGACTCGACAGGTGCAGGTGGTGGGGAACATATGAGTGGGCATGTGCCACATTCACTAATGCATAGTAGACTTGCATCTGTTGAATCTCGTCTAGATAATGGTGTGACTCGTATAGCAAATGTTAAGACCAATAGAAAATACAAAACAAGAGTGTGTTGTATTTCCATAAGCATAAAATGTAGTAGTACTTTGTGAGAATGTGATTGTGGTAGTTGTGTGTTAAGAAACTTGTGGTACTTCAGTTGTTTTGTGACTTTATAGACTAACATCAAGGGTGTATATAATGTAGCTCCTTCACAAAGCTTTCAAGTTAAGATGCTTCTATTAACCCTTTTTCGGACAGAGGAGATATACCACACTAAGTAATTTAGAGTTTTGATTTTGTTTTTATGAGACCGAATTTATTTTATTTTCATTTTTGTTAGGCGAAATATCCCCAATAGAGAGTCATGTAATTTGTAACTAACCATTTCCAAACAAGAACGCGTTACTGTGTTGTACTTTTACTGTTATCGTATATTCGTATTAATGCATAACAATGATTATTTTTTTAACTAAAATAGTAAAACCATTGAGTTGTTCCATAGACTAAAGTTACTTGTCATCCTCTATATAGTTAGTCTCATCTTGATTTCTAGTCTAGATACTAAAATGATAAGACTCCTAGTCACATTTTTATTTTTTCTGATAGTATATAAACAAGGCCTATGAAGAGAAAAACTTGCTGATTTACATGCTAAAAACAAATATCAGTTGATGATTACATGTAGTAGAAAAGAGATTGGTTTTTTATTTTATTTTTTTAACAAAAGCATGTAGTTAATATTTTATGGATGCTTTTCTCTCTATACAATCAACCTTTTGTGGAGCATAAGTTCTGTCACCCTTTATGCTTTCCTCTTTGTATGCACAACATATATCCTTTACTTAAAGACATGTATTCTGCATCAAGTCCTTTTGTAATACTTTTATTTTATCCAAAGAATCTACAACTTTGATTTCTTGTTCTAGAGAGTTTTTCATTCAATTATCATGAGTCATGACAAGACAACACATCTTATGGGTGAAACTTTAGTTACTTGTCACTTTAACTAATTAGCTTATGAAAACACGACTTTTGTTATTCTAGAAAAGTTTCAACCACTTAAGCAAAGCTCAGTTAATCAACTTTTATCAGGTAGAGGTGGCGAGAATGACAGGTTGGATAACCAGTCAAAATGGGTTGGACTAAAATGGGTCATTTTCAGTACAAAACGAGTTGGGTTGGGTTGGGTTGATACTTGATAGCATAACTATTTGTTTAAAAGGGTGTGCAATAGTTGCCGTCGCACAGGACCTCCACTTAAAAAGGGCCACATTTTTTTTAGTTTTGCATATAAATACGTATAATATTAAACATATATAAATTATACGTATAATTCAAGTTTATATGCAATTTCTCTTTAGTTTACAAGTGTGATAAGGCCTCTTTGTTGTTATTGCCTAGGGCACCGAAAACTACAAGACGGCCTGGTTTAATCAATTGTTTAATGATTAACATGAGTATAATGATTACACAAATAGTATTATTACTGTAGTAATTTAAATGTTTGAATAAATTGATTTTGAAGGTTTTATGAAATAAAAATACATTGTGGCACTTTCAAAACCTTCCACTTATATCCTTCTTCACTGACCCCGTCAGAGATAATTTCTAACCCGAATATCTTAATACATTTCATACTGCAGAAATTAATCTAAACAAGTTTCAACCAGCTTACCACGTCTGCAAAGAGCACACGACTAGTAGAAATCATGTATCGAAAACTAAAATATACTGCATAGTAATATACAATAAGATCAAAGCAATATGACATGTGAATTTAGATACAAAGGATCAAAGCCATATGTAAACAGAATATCTTAATACATGTCATACTGCAGAAAATAGCTCTACTTAGCCATTAGAGTTCCGGTCTGAATTGAGATTCAGCAGCAGCTATCTCTGGAGGAAACGCTGGAGTACTGCTACATTTCCTCTCCTAAGTCAAAGGGGCATAGTAGATACAGTCAGTTTTTACAAGAAAAGATATAAAATTTGGTTCTATAATAACTACATTTACAAATCAGTTTATCCAGAAATATAGAATTTTTGTGGTTTTCATAACTTATGCATTGATTATTGATTACAAAATGGACATAGTGATGTTTACGGTCAATCCAACCGGGCCCAACTATTGTAAAGTTTGAGTGTTTTATATGGATGAAACAAAGTTGGTACCTGAGCTATTGTTTATACCAAAGTTCCTTACTTTTTGTACGCAATTAACCCAAAAAATGGGAAATATAGTTGTGTGAGGAAGTCACTAACCTCGTGAGCAAATGGAGAACTTGTTCTAGAACATGGATTTGAAGAGTCTGACATGGGGCTAAAATAGTCATCTTGACTATTCATTCCAAACTCTCTAAGTTTATCAAGCTCCGGCAATATAAAAGATCCAAGATCTGGCCTATCTTTCTTCATTAGCTTAGCGCACATAAGAGCCACATTTGCAAAGGTGAGCGCCTCTTCAACGGGCCAATCAGGGACAGTTGGATCTAGAACATCCACAAATTTTCCTTTGGAAATAGCCTGCCCGACAATATGGGTTAGACCCATTGGGGGTCTAGCAGTTATAATCTGTAGTAACATTATACCTAACGAGTATACATCTGACTTGACCCCTAACTGGCCCGTTTGTTGATACTCAGGATCAATGTAACAAAAGGTTCCTGCAGCTGAAGTCATGTGATATTGAGTCACATTATCGGCTATAGAAGATGGGACTAATCTTGCTAACCCAACATCGGCAATTTTACATACGTAGTTATGGTCTAGAAGAATGTTTCCAGGCTTTAAGTCACGGTGCACAAGGGGCTCGGGTTTTGCTTGGTGAAGGAATAGAAGCCCGGTTGCAATATCGGCTGCAATGTTGAATCGGATTTGCCATGGTATTGGAGGGGTGTTGTTTCTACGTATTAAACGATCTTCTAAGCTTCCATAGTTCATGAATTCATAGATCAAGCATCCATATTCGGGACATGCTCCTAGAAGGAGGACTAGGTTTGGATGTCTAATACGACATAGGATATCTACCTGAATCATAGCACAACGAAAGATATTATGTTAAAACACAAGAGATAGAAATTATACTAAATAATGATCAGAAAATTACAATGATTAACGCTAGAGGTGGCAAAATGGGCTGGTTGGGTAACGGATCAAAACACATTTGGATCAAAACGGGTTGGTGGTACTGTTCTGGACGGACCAAAGCACTTTCCGTTCAAAACTTTGAACTTTTTAAACAGTATCTAATGTGTCAAGTATGATTTCAAAATAATAGTACTTGTGTGTGTTTAGTTATACCTCTTGATGGAATTGTTGTTTCCCTTGTTTAGTATCAGGTCTAAGAACCTTAATGGCAACAGGCGTATGATCGAGTTTTGCTTTAAAGACTGGACCATATCCACCTTCACCAATCTTTAAAGATGGTACAAAGTTATTAGTTCCCTCCTTAATTTCTTCTATGCTGTACTTTCTGTAGAGTGCATCGTTTCGCCTTTGTGCTTCTATATCAGCTAGCTTTTTTGATTTATCGATTGCTTCGGTTGCTGCTCCTTCAGCAAGTCGTTCTCGCTCTGCAGCTTGTAATTGATGTAGTTCTGATGCCTGAAAAAAAAATCAAATGCATAAGAAATAAAGGTTGTAAGACTATGATTCAAAACTATATAAGTTAACTCCAAAAGTTGTGAATGGAGCTATTTTTATCAGAAGACTACTTAATTCATATATACTGTATGTAGAAAAAGATTACTCTAGACCCGTAATACATGTGCAATTTGTATCCGTTTAGTTACAAATGAGTCAACTTGGGTTTCTTTATCTTAGACAATTCAAGTGGGTCAAATCCAAAATTTCACTTGAAAAAGAGAACTAGTCATTTGGGTTAGAAGTCTGAGATAGTGCATTTTATGCATATAACCTCCTATATCATTTTATCACAAAGTTTAAACTATCATCATAATGCTATTGTTTCTTATTTAAAGAATCCATGATTAACATTAAGTTTCTAAAAAATGTACAAAAAGGGTTTACGAGTCAACCAGGCCTGTTTTAAGTTTGTAACATAATTGAACATTAGACCAATTTGTTTGTGAACAGCATCTGTCATATTGTTATGTTACCTCTTTCTTAGCAGCAATTGCTTCTTCGCGGGCTGCATTATACATATCCATGGTTTGCTTTAGCTCAAGTTTAAGCCTTCGCATCTCAGCTTCAAGATCAATCTAAAATTAACTTTTTTAGCAGACAAATTCAAATAATAAATATTTAGAAATCTATCATTTGGATCTACATTCCACACTCACCGGTGACAATGATGCTGAAGTTCTATTCTCATTAGAGTCTCCCACAAAGTTTACATCTAAATCATGTCCCACGAGATGCACTGATCCAAACGTTACAGGATCAGGTGTTTCATAAACATTGCGTTTATGGGGCATGATCATATCAGGTGCACTTCGTTGGCTAATAGCTGCTGACCTGTCCTTACCAAAACTATGGAAGATAGTTAAAAGGTGCCTTATAACCTTCTTAATTTCATATTTAAAAAACTACTGATAAAAGTTTAAACATTATGTGTTTCCGGTCAACTAACCTGACTCGTACCAAAATTTACCAGTTTTGAGCTAATTCATGTTTTAGAGTTTCGTATTTCATAAATACTTGAGAGTTTCATATTCTATATATACCTGTTTCCATCCTCTAGCTCAGAAGATAATGATATCTTAGGTCTAGCTGATAAGTTAACTAGAGTTCTTGTTGCTAACCGCCGTTCTAAGACCCTGCCTTTTGAAATGATATGTACTGAACAAAAATCCGGGACACGTTTCATTACCGAAGATCCCACATGAGAGTTCTTAAACTTCCTGTAACAACAATGCTTTAGCTTGTGTGTGTATCTGCACTATTATCAAGTGGCAAAAGGGGACAGGTTGGGTAACGGGCCAAAATTGGTATGACGACAAGTTATGGGTCTCATTAGGTCTACCCGAACAGTCCAAAAAGTCTAACTTTTTGAAAAAATTTGTGCCTACTTGTTTCACCCGTTAGAGAAAAAAGGAAAATCCGAATGTAATCATTTATAGTGAGGGTTGCCACATATTGTACGATATGAGAACGAGCCCACAAGAAAGGCAGAGAGGGAGAACCTTGTTATACCACTTCTTGTCGAGGCACCAAGCACTAGGTTTTCAATTTCATTTTCATTAACATAATCTACAAGCGCCCTACTGACATCAGCACCAATAAGCAAGACGTCCGTCACTTGAATCTGAAATAAAGATTGAAAAGTGAGAAAATATTAGCATTTGGTAAGACTTAAGAGTAACGCCATTCTAGTTTAGGAACATGTGTTATAAGATTTTTTAATAATGCCGTAAGATAAATCTGTACCTGCTTTCGTGCACAAAGTGCCCCATAACGAATAAATAGCTGTTGTATTGTAGAATCATTTGATTCATATTTTCCATTGCCAAATGGCAAAATCGAACTGGCTGCAAATTGTCATAAGAAATATGTAAACGATAGATATTTTCTGCAAACAAAATAGTTACGTTTGACGTATATATATTCCAGAGATTTGAATAAAGACTCATATTTAAATCAAATATTCATGTAACAATATTGCCTATGTCAAAAAGAAACAAGGGATTTCCAAAATGCTTAAAATATCTAACAAAAATGAGGAAAAAATGGTACCTACGAGAATCCAATCTCGTCAATTTAACATGAACAAGATTAATCGATGAATTGTCCAACACGAGGTTATCAAGTGCATATTGGACCGCATAAGGGCTGTGCTTATCATTATCAATGCCGATGGCAATTGTGTGCATTAGGGGAGTTGTCATGGCTGAGCTACCGACCAGAACGGGAATTAGGATTTTGTACTACCAACAAATTGCCTCTTTCCGGAAAATGTCAAGGGGGGCAAAGGTGGAGAAGAACATGGTGGTTGGTCTTTTCCCGCCAACAGAAAAGAACATAACTGAATAACAAATGTGTTCTTTCCTTGGCTTTCTAATTTTAGATATCTGACTTGGTAAGATATAATTTGCCTAATACTTACATCTATATTAGACCATAAATATTGATATAAACACATGTATAGATACAGGATCACATGAAAACCAAGACATAATTGTGAGAATTGTGAGAACAAGTATAAGACATTTATTGATAAGATATATGGTTAACAATGTGTCATAGTAACTTTTTTTTTTTTGTTGAACATCTATGGTAGTAACTGATAATAGTTTAAATAAGTCAAACTTTGAGTAACATGGGTCAAATCTATGGTATATAACTTAACTTTCGCACTAAATTTATGTGAGACTCAAGCTATATTATGTTGATCAAGACAAGTTTGATCATTTGGGACGAGGCACTCACGATGCATTGATATTGTTTTGAAGCTTTAGATCGATCTTTAAGTG
This sequence comes from Artemisia argyi, assembly GCA_030686995.1. NCBI lineage: Eukaryota > Viridiplantae > Streptophyta > Magnoliopsida > Asterales > Asteraceae > Artemisia > Artemisia argyi. Next base: position 41,984,230 of record CM060709.1, on the reverse strand, counting down.
GCATTGTTAAATGCTGTAGATATTCCTTTTGGCGACAATGTCTTTGTTTTGGAGGAGATTTCAGGAAAAATTTACCGGTTATACCAGGTGGAACACGGCAAGACATTGTTCATGCATCTCTCAATTCATCTTCGAAGAGATAAAGGCATTTGGAGATCGGATATTAAACTTGTGAGATTTCTGTATCAAAATAATTGTTCAACGACAAAAAACACAATGTGTAAGAAAAACATTATTACTATTACAATGTTATATTTTTTACCTTTTGCTGAATGATAGTTTACACTTAACTAATTAATTTCTAATTTTTTTAAAGTTTGTAATAGCAAACTCAGATGAGGGTAATATCATAAACTAATCAAAATTCGTTACTATTTTCAGAAGTGGACAATTAACTTGAGGCAATACGAAATGAAAACAAGGGCATTTAATTTGACACGAAAGGATAGTAATTTAGTGTTGGATAAAGTAGAAAAAAAAGATGTAGAAAAAAGAAAGGCTGGTAAAATGGGGGGTTTGTTTTAAAGTCAAGATGGTTCGAACCTGGTTAGTGGTTAGAAGGGGTTCGTAGGAATGTTTGCACGTGCAACATTGGTTCACAAATGCAAAAGAGGTCCACAAAGGGTTCAAAGTAACACAACACTAATAATCAAAGGACCAAATTGAACAAAAAGATATTTGAAGATTTGTTATTTAAATTTTAGAGCATCCACTATTACTATGGTGGATTGGTGGTTTGTGAAAAGATCTATAAAAAGATGAAGATGTCTAAAAATTTATAAATTATAGTAGATGTATATTTCAAGTCTATGTGACATGAATAAGTCTAAAATTTTGAAGAGGTTCAAAATTTAAGTATTTGGTAACTGTTAAGTATGCTTTATTATATGAAAAGGTTTATGAATAAGTTTATCCATAGTAGGAATAGGTTTATAAATTAATGAAGTTTTAAATATATAAACCTTTTTGTAGGTTTATCATAGTAGATGCCTTTATATTAGAACGTTTTTTAATGCCTAAGTTAATGTCGGATAAAGTAGAATAGGATACAAAGAAAAAAACAGTAAAACAAGGATTTGTTATCAAGAAAGCACGGCACAATTTGACCAGATACATTTAAAAAAATTATACAAAATAAGGAATATAATTCTTTTAGACGACGTGCACTTAGGAAAAATCATGATTTTTTACAAAAATTAAAACTACGTTGCAAAATTCCATGAGTGTCTCAGAATCCACTCTGGTTCCGTCCTTATTTGTTATCAAGTTAAGATGGTTTGAAACCGAGGACAAAAGCAGGGGCGGACCTAGGTATTGGCTACGTGTGGCACGTGCCACATATGGCTCAAGCTGGAGAAATGTGTTTTTTTTTTTTTTTTTTAATTTTATTTATTTATTTTTTGAATTAGTTGGTTCTTTGATTGTGCTGCATATAGTTTAAAGAAGTGCAAAGAAAATAAGCAAGAATAGAAGGGCAACATGTTTAACAGTTTTTATTTTTAAAAAAGAAGATGTAGAGGTGGTAAGTGGGGAAGACGATGAACAGTGGCATTTGATGTACTTGTACTTGTTGTTTTGTCTTATAGTCATTGTTGTGTCTTTTTAATGTGTAGACTCTAGAGTGTAGACATTGTTGATACATAATCTGGCGCGGGCTGGATTTGACGACTCTCCCTGGGCCGTTTGTCGTCTTCTCAAGCCCTGAGTAGACCTGTCAACAAAGAGAACCCGTTAGGAGTGGACCTGAGGCCGTAGCCCCGGGATCCACCTCCGACGGTCAAGTTAGTATCGATGCGATATAGCATACAAGAATTAGGTTTAGAGTAACCTGTTGTATTCTCAAGAAGGGAATCCCAGCCCTATATTTATAAGGCATGGAATTAGAATTTAGGCGTAGAGTGGGCCGCTGTCTGCCGGGCCAGGCCCATTCCAGACTATACGTCCACAAGCCCCCCAAGTCTAGTGTGATATAGTGCATGGCTATATTATGCTAGACTTAAGTTATGTTCATGGCCGCGTAGGCCCAATCAACCATGACGGCATGGCCCATGTGTGCGCAACTCAGGTGTTCACATAGGACGGACTATACTGCGCAGCCCAAATGCGACAGTGCGCACTGGTTGTCCCATAGGCGCAGTCCTGTTTAGCCCATTAGAATATATCCGAATCCGCGACCTTGTAGGCGCGTCCGTGGTGACCATGTTCCATCCTGAGTAACACCCGTTCTTACATGACGGGGAGGGATGCGCATATGCTAGGTTTCCCGCCACAGTGTGACAGTAAAGACCCCGTAAGAAGAACACATAGTTCTATAGTTGGGGTAACACTGACATTGCGATTGTGAGAGTCTCACAATAGTGAAGGTTGATCTCGTATGCTGCATCCTGGGTAAGGGCGTACCTTTTGTACCAGTAGCGATACAACATGGTGGGACAGAAGACATGCTTCTGTGGCAGAGGTGCGCGTTGTGCGCGACAAGGTGCGAACATTATATCCGTCTTTACAACCGACAGAGGACGTCTCCTCTGCGGCAAGATGGTGCGAATATTTAAATCCGTCTTTGTACCGGGCTTGCAATACCTCTTACGTACGATCAACTTCCAAATATACCTGAGTGACGCGTACGGAAACAGTGGTAGTATATACCCTGGTAGCCCCCCAAGTTTGATGGTGCTACTCTTGTAGGAGCATTAAACTTAGTTATTCAAATCCTGAAAAACACTTAATGCAAATATTAAAAGTATATGCCGTGAATCGCAACATATAAAACCTAATGAAGTAAAAGATTAGCGTGAAGCAATATATAGCACATAGCATATATAATTAATTGTTTATATATATATATATATATATATATATATATATATATATATATATATATATATATATATATATATATATATATAAACCCGGATGGACGCACCATGACCGCGACTAATAGTTTCAATCGCACGCACAAACGCAGATGGACGTATCATGACCGCATAGACTCGAATGTTTGTGGATGATCGCAGATGATCACGGCTTTTGTCCAGTGCGCTCATGGCGATTGACTAGCATCGTGGTGCCTGTGCGTGACAGTGCGCTCATGGCGCTAATCTGCGAAGATATCCGAACGCACGGCCTAACGCGGGGTAGATTTATCGTGACTGCGTTGTTCGAACACGTAATTCTATAGTGCAAACAAGCGTGAACAGGCATACCAACCGTAAAAGCAGTATGTGCTTGAATTAATCCGTGGCTAAAAGATAAAGTAGGTCCAATCATGCGGACTTAGTGCAACTATAGATAAAATCGTGTTTACCAAGTTAAAAGATTTACATAAAATCTTATGAATATTTAAAAGACAACATATCTTAACACATGAATACCACATCGGCCGGGTTTTAAAGTGCAACTCAAAAAAATACAAAGTTTTAAAGTTACCGGCTTTTGAACTCAATGATTGCTTTCTGGTGATGTGAGAGCACGAAACTTGTCGTAGTCATGTCCCACGGATGGCGTCATCTTGTTGATACATAATCTGGCGCGGGCTGGATTTGAAAACTCTCTCTGGGCCATTCGTCGTCTTCTCAAGCCCTGAGTAGACCTGTCAACAAAGAGAACCCGTTAGGAGTGGACCCGTGGCCGTAGCCCCGGGATCCACCTCCGACGGTCAAGTTAGTATCGATGCGATATAGCATACAAAAATTAGGTTTAGAGTAACCTGTTGTGTTCTCAATAAGGGAATCTGATTGATGCTAAACCGTCAACTTATATTGACCAAGTAATGGTCAACAAAGTCAAATAGCCTAGGTCAATGCTCCGGGTAATATAAGGCATCACCAGGTCGTTAAGTCCCGTTGAAGTGTGAATTGTAACTTTAGCGTATTCGTGATCGGGTGATTATTCACAGAAAAGGGTTATAATCAGAATTATTTGGAAATTATTAACAAAAATAGCTTAGGAAAGCTACGTGAGTGATTACGAGAATTAAGATTACAAAGATTTGAGCTAAAACCTAAAAACGTATACAGACGAACAAAACAAAAAGTACAACTGATGATCAGAGAGGGTTAAAAGTGTAAAATTAATATTTTTACAATCCTAATAATTAAAGAAAATTTTAAGAAAAAAATAAAAACTATTTTTACACTATTTAATTATTTATTATTAATTAATAACTAATTTTCTATTTAATACTAATTAAACTAATTAGAATTATTAAAAATACTAAAAAGACTTAGAAAATTAAGAAAAATTTTACAAATCTAATTAACCATCATGGGAATCCTAAAAAAATTATAAAAAGTTAATTTCATGTATTTTTAAGCTAATTAACTAATTATTAATCTAATTACTTATTGATTTCTAATTAAACTAATTGTATTAAAAAATAGAAAATGAACAGTAAAAATTCTAGAAAAATTTATAAAAATGTTTTAACTAAAATAAAAGCTAGAAAAATTATAAAAACTAGGTTATACTTTATAAAATCTAATTATGCTATTTAATTGATTAATATTAATTAAAACTAAATTAAACTAAAATTAATTAGAAAAACCACTAAAAGACAAAGTAAAAATCTGGAAAAATTTATAAAATTATTTTAACCTAAAATAGAATTTATAAAAATATAAAAATGATATATTGCTTTTAAATAAGCTAAAAAGAAAAAATAAAATTGATAAATCCTATTAAATAGAAGCTATCACTAATATTAAAGTTGGTTTTTTTGTTTTTTTCTTTTTCTAAACTGATTATAAACTAAAAACAAGAACTTTTAACAAAAACACTTTTATTTTAACCCAAGAAATAAGCACTTGGAGTGCTTATTGATCCCACAGTTGACTTTTGTTGACTGTGGAAGATTTTTAGCTCAAATGGGATGATGTGGGGTCCACAAAGATGAATAATGGTTTCTCTGAGTTTAAGGAACAAGGATAAGCAAGTTTTGATCAAATAATTGGCTTGAATAAGCCAACAACTCAGAAATAAGCACTTGCTTATTGCTTTCTGTCACAGATTGGGGACAATGTTAGGGGCTAAGTAAAGGTGGGGTCCACAGGTCAAAAGGTCAAGGCAATGGTCAAAATTCACTCCCTGGTAGGAGGGGGATGGAAATGAGCCAAGAGAAAGGGCTATGGCCCAATGTGGTGACCACAAACCACCACCAAAGTGGTGGTGGTGGGCTGCTTAACTGCTGCAGCAGGGGTATCCTCCCCCTGCAGTTGTCTTTGGCCAAGTGTGGGGCCCAGAGATAAAATCACAAAAATTAAAGAGATCAAGGATCTTAAAGTAGAGCTGATACACTTTAACTATAAACAAGTTTCACCCTCTGAATCATTGCACAAAATTTATTAAAATTCCTTGAAGTTTTGTAAAATTCAGAAAGATGCAACTTTGACTTTTGATCAAAACTTGAAATGTTGACCTATTTGAACTTTGGCTGATCACAGATGATGGAAAAAGCTATGTTAAGCTAAACTAAAGATAAATTACACTAAAACTCTGTTAGGAATACAAATATTCCTATAAAAGTCTCGGCCACCTAATGATTGTAATAGCATTAAGTTAGCTCGTAGTTAGTTTGTTTATTAGTTAATTAGTATTAGTTTAAGTAACACCGTGGAAGAAGGACGGGTCTTCACCCACTGTATGCCTGATCCACAGCCCGGGAGTGGGCGTAATATTGTAACTATAAATACCCCTCTCCACATGTGGAGAGGGTTGGACCTTCATTCACTTTAATCTAATATTTCTCTTTTCCTTTCAAGGTTCCTCTCCTTCTCTCTTTTCTTTCCTCCTCCTCACTTCTACGCCCCTCACATCACCTCTTGAACATGTTTCCTACATAATTAGTATTCTACAATTGGTATCAGAGCCAAGGTTTCATCTTAGGGCCTTGTAGAATCAAATCTTATGATGTTTTGAGTGGTTTTGTGAGCTTGGTGTCACTTTCTTGGAAAACATCTTGGTTTTATCCCTCTAGTGTTGTTATACATGTTTGTGATGTACTTTTATGTTCATTAGTGTCTGTGGAACATTGTAGTGTAGTTTGTGTTACCATATCATTAAGCTATTTGAAGTTTGGAGTTGATTATGGGCGGTTTTCTTGGTTGCGGTTAAGTCCACTGTTTCATTGCTTGGTTGCGGTTAAGTTCTGCTATCTGCGATTAACTTGTTGCGTTTACTATTTCGGGAATACAAACAAAACGCAACGATAGTGACATTTTTGGACCATTATCACTGCGTTTAGTTATCTGCCTGCGTTTAGTTTTCTGCGGTTAATCATTTGCGGTTAACTATTCTGCGGTTAACTGTTCTGTGGTTGGGTATTTTTCTGCGGTTTAGTATTATTTGCGGTTAGTGTCCTGCGGTTAGTATCTTTGGCCTGCGGTTTGCTTAGGTTGCGGTTAGTTCATACTACGACTGGATTTTGTTGCGGTTTGGTATTATTTGCGGTTAGTGTCCTGCGGTTAGTATCTTTGGCCTGCTGTTTGCTTTTATTGCGGTTAGTTCATACTGCGGCTGGATTTTGTTGCGGTTTGGTATTTTCTGAGGTTAGTGTTCTGCGGTTAGGTCAAGTTGTGTTCTGCGGTTAGTATCTTTTGGTTTGGTAATTTCTTATTTGTGATGTCAACTTCTTCCGATGACATTCAAGTTGCGGGGTCTGACACCCGACCTCCGATGTTGGATAGAACTGACTATGAATCATGGGCTCAAAGGATACGGCTGTACTGTCTAGGTAAAGATAATGGGGTTAACATCCTGAAATCCATCGATGAGGGACCCTTTCAAGTGGGTACTACTAGAGACACGATTTCAGAAGCAACTGATCAACTACCGGCCGTGTTTGGTCCTGATAGACCTCGCACTTACAATGAGTTGTCTGAAGAAGAAAAGAAACGCTATGATGCAGACATCAAAGCTTCAAATATCATCATTCAAGGCCTTCCCAAAGATGTCTACAAACTAATCAACTTCAACACTGAAGCAAAGGCGGTATGGGATAATGTCAAAATGCTTCTTGCAGGGTCTGAGTTAACTAAAGAAGATCGTGAGTCACAGCTATACGATGAATTTGAGCATTTCAAAATGAATCCAGGTGAAAGCATCACTGACTATTACGTCAGATTCCACAAGCTGGTCAATGACATGAGAGCCATCAAGATGACGATGCCCAACATACAGCTTAACTCCAAATTCGTGAACAACATGGCACCGGAATGGGATAGGTTTGTCACAGCTGTTAAGCTCAACAAGGGTCTCAGGCATACCAATCATGAACAGCTGTATGCGTATCTCCAACAACATGAGAAACATGCAGCTTATGATCGGCTAATGCGAGAAAAGCTCAATCCGTCTGCAACAAATGAATCTCTTGCTTTTGTCTCCAATGTTCAACAATCTTATCAAACCTCTAATGATCAAGTTCAACCATCACAATCATCCTCCAGGTCTACCCCTACCAATAGTCAATCATCAACTCCCTCACCATCTGCTTTGAATACTCAACTTGATTCTGGGTATTCTCACACTGACATGATGATTGATAATCTCTCCAACCAAGTATCCTTACTGGTCCAACAGTTCAGGGCTGCACTCCCATCTACTAACAACCAGCTTAGAATCTCATCTAATCCACGTAATCAGGCAGTCATTGAAGATGGTCGGGTAGTGGTGCAGAATGTGCAGGGAAGACAGAACTTCAACCAAAGAAATGCTGGTAGAGAGAATGGGCAGTACAGAGTTGGGAATGCTCTTCAAGCACAAGCTAAGCAGCCGAAATGCTACAACTGCGAAGGGTTGGGCCATATGGCTAGGAACTGCACTCTCCCAAAACGTCCCCAAAACTCTGAGTACTTCAAAGACAAGATGTTGCTGATGCAGGCACAAGAAAATGGGACTGTGTTGGATGAAGAAGCTTTGCTCTTTCTGGCTGGTAATGATGGGAACACCTTTGATGCTGATGTGGATGATCAACCTGTTCAGGACATGGCTCTTAATGACCCAAATATCTTTCAAGTTGAAGAGTGTGATGCATTTGACTCAGACGTGGATGATGAACCAACTGCTCAAACAATTTTCATGGCTAATCTGTCTGCAGCAGCATCCTCTTCACAGCATCCTGATTTACCAATCACGTCTGCCATCTCTGAGGTACCAAAATCTCCTAAACATGATCTGAATAATTCTACACCTGTACAGGGGGCATGTGACTCTGTACAACTCAAGAATATTGTCAACAAAGACATCACTGATATGGGTAATACCAATAATATCCCATATGAAATGTATGTGAATGACAATGGACCCCCAGTTGTACCAAGTGACATGCCATCTATTGATTCTAGTAAACATGAGGTATATGAGCACTCTATATACAACCCTGATGATTCTCTGATCACTAGAATTAACACCCTTAAAGACCAAGTAAACATTTATGAGCAGCGTGCTAAGTTTGAGCTGAATGAACGTGAGCAGAAAATGGAATGGCAACTGCGTACTTACATATCTGAAAACAATTCCAAACAAGAATCATTAAAAAGGGAACTAGTTTCTTTAAAGAACCAATTGAATCAAACCGTCAAACAAAAACTTGAGGTTCAAAAAGGTTTGACTACAATCAAACAAGAATTCAAAGATAAAGAAACTAAACTTCTAAATGACTTCTCAAAATTAAAAACGTTGAAAAATAAATTGGAAGATAAGTTGTACACACAGGGCCAAACCATTCAATCTGCTCAAATGATGGAAAGCCACAGGAAGTTAAGTGATGAATTTAGCGAACATGATACCTCCAAACCCAAAGCAAGATTCCTTAGAATAGGTCTAGGTGCACAACCTGCATTATATGATGCAAAAACTATGCTTGAACCTAACCATGTCCCTCCTGATACACGATCCTATGACCACATCAATGAGGCAGAGGATAGAACTAGGGAAAAACTTGTTGAACGTTTAAAGGATCCTAAATGCATTGCTAAGAATCTCGTGTTTCACTATGATTATGCAAATGACAATCATACTGCAATTTTTGTTCCTCAAAAGAGAATTTTTCCTGAAAAAGTGTTTTGGAATATTGACATTGAGAGAATGCAAGCTGAAAGAGTTGTAGGTAACACACGCACTATGTTTAGAATTGCTCACCCAACCGCCTATCCCCTGAACACACCTAGGCACCTTGTACCTTTCACTCTTCCCACACAATGCAATACTCTAATTGGGCTGTATGTGTTAGGTCAATTGTTCAACGACTTTGAGAAAACCTGTAAAATAAGAATTACACCTACAGGGATTACAGAAGGGGAAAGGGGTTTTGAGCAAACAAAACAGTGTTACCTAACTGAAGTTATGCCATTTTTTAAACTTCTAAAAGAACATTTTGAGGGACTTAAAAACACCATTAATGATGATGTAACTCAAATGAAAAAGGTTTTTGATGAAGTGGAAAGTGAGGGTAACCAACTTGCTATTGATCTCAAACACAGTGAAATTGACAGGAAAAACATTCTCATCGTGAATGAAAATTTGATTGCTAACTGCATTGCTAAAGATGTATTTTATACTGTTACCGACTCTGCGCTATCTGCTCGACAATTTCATGAAATGTCGGTTACTTTGAATGTCTTCCAAAATCGTGTGATTGAGCTTGAGGGGGAGAATTACAAACTTACTGAAAAAATTCAAAACGATGATCATGATAACATGGTCAGGAATTTCTCAAAACTAGAAGTTGATAATCTGAACCTACAATTAAAATATCAACATCTAGAAGAAAGTATAAAAATATCAAATGCCAAGATATCTTCGGATGTTCCTGAATTTGATACATGTTTTGAATTAGCCAAAAAGGATGAAGTAATTCAAGCTCACTCAAACACGATTCGGAAGTTGAAGGTCCAAATTGCACAATTAAAATCGAACAGAAGCGATGTGACCAATACCAATTACCAGAAGTCTATGGATTCTCAAAATTTTCAAAACCAGGGCATTATCAATGAGTTACAACATGAAAATGAGTGGCTTCGTGCTGAAATGTCCAACGCTAAACAACGTTATAAAGAATTGTTTGAGTCTATCAAAACAACACGTGACCAAAATAATGAGAAAGTCACCTCTTTGTTAAATGAAATTGAGAATCTAAAGACCATGGTGAAGGGTAAAATGCCCGTTGTTTCATGTGATCATGCAATTTCCAATGTACATGCTTGTAATAAATATGCGTGCGATGCTGTGAATGTTTCTCTTCCCCTTAGGAACAATAAGTTAGTTCATAATAACTATCTTAGAAATCTTAAGGATTGTCTAGCCATACTTAGAGAAACCATTGAAGATAAGAGGATTTCTAAACCAATTGATGATGTTATTATTGGTGCGTGCTTCCTCACTAATAGGGCCCAGGAATTATTAGAATATGCCATAGGATCATGCCCCAAGAATGATACCAAGTCGGATAGGACAACTGCTTTGCACCCTCTCAGTGGCAACAAGCATGTCACAGTTGACTTTCCCCAAACCATGTCACAATCCTCCATCTCGATCACCAGTAAACAAGTAGCAACTAATCAGACTAATGTTCCCATCATTGCTTCTACAGGAGTAAAAGGTGTATCTAATGCTAGCAAGTCACAGCCTAAGTGCAATACAAAGAATGATAGGACTTTGCCGGCTAAGAGCTCACTTATGAAGGAAGTAGAAGAATCATCTAGGAACAATAAAGTGTTGCTTAGTGAAAGGAATCGAGTTGATTCAAACATTTATGTGAAAAATGATGTAATTAATTCGAATTCTGATGCTATTTGTAAGACGTGTAACAAATGCTTATTTTATGGTAATCATGATGCATGTGCTGTGTCCTTTCTTAAATCCACTATGCAATCACCAGTTATGAATGTTTCTAGTGTTAAACGGGCAAAACAAGTATGGAATAAAACAGGAAAAGTTTTCACTAATGTTGGTTATCAATGGAGACCTACTGGAAGGAAATTCACTCTGAGGGAAAAGTGCCCAGTGACTAGTATTACTAACTCTAGAGTTATGCCTATTAGGAAGTGGAGACCTACCGGTAGACTATTTCCAATAGAAGCAATAAATACCACTCATAGATCTAGTGCATCAAAATGTGAACACTCCAGTGAGATACCTGTTACTTATGATAATCCAATATTTGTGTGTTCTAACCAAACGGACCCCAATTGTGGGTGGGGCTCCAGCTTTTTCAGTTATCCACGATTGTCTGGTTTCAAATGCAGGTCGTACAAATCGTCCTTTGGTATTTGGACTCAGGCTGCTCAAAACATATGACTGGTGATCGCTCAAGGCTCAAGAATTTCGTGGAAAAGTTTATTGGTACGGTTAGGTTTGGGAATGACCACTTTGGTTCGATAATGGGTTATGGTGATTATGTCTTTGGAGACAGTGTTATATCCAGAGTTTACTACGTGGAAGGACTTGGGCACAACCTATTTTCTGTTGGTCAATTCTGTGACTCAGATCTCGAAGTCGCCTTCAGAAAGCACACCTGTTTTGTTAGAGAATTAGATGGTGTTGATCTTCTCAAGGCGAGTCGGGACATTAATCTTTACACCATCTCCATCGAAGATATGCTACGGTCCTCTCCAATTTGTCTGCTCTCTAAAGCATCCAAGAACAAGTCATGGTTGTGGCATCGACGTTTAAACCATTTGAACTTCGGTACCATCAATGAACTTACACGTAAGGATCTTGTTCGAGGCTTGCCCAGACTTAAGTATGAAAAAGATCATCTGTGTTCCGCCTGTCAAATGGGCAAGAGCAAAAAGCATACCCATAAACCCAAAACTGTCAATTCAATCATGGAAGTTCTTCCTACCCTTCATATGGATCTTTGTAGACCAATGAGGATTCAAAGTATCAATGGAAAGAAATATGTGCTGGTTATTGTTGATGATTACTCTCGATTCACATGGGTGAAATTTCTACGATCAAAAGATGAAACTCCTGAAACCATCATCAAACTCATCAAGATGCTGCAAGTCCGTCTTAACAAAACAGTTAGAGTCATTCGTACTGATAATGGAACAGAATTTGTGAACAGACAACTTACTCTGTTTTATGAAGGTGTCGGGATTAGTCATCAAAAGAGCGTTCCACGAACTCCTCAACAAAATGGAGTTGTAGAAAGACGCAATCGCACCTTAGTTGAAGCTGCAAGGACTATGCTCATCTTTTCCAAAGCTCCTCTATTTCTTTGGGCTGAGGCAATTGCCACCGCATGTTACACTCAGAACCGATCCTTGATACATCCTCTCCACTGCAAGACTCCCTATGAACTGGTTCATGGCAGAAAACCCGATCTTTCTTTCTTTCGAGTTTTTGGTGCACTTTGCTATCCAACTAATGACAGTGAAGACCTTGGGAAACTCAAGGCCAAGGCCGATATTGGTTTCTTCGTTGGCTATGCTCCAGATCGTAAGGGGTACCGAATCTACAACAAACGTACCAGAGACATAATGGAAACAATCCACGTTACTTTCGATGAGCTGACTGAGCAACCGGTTCCTGGACAATCAAGTTCTGGACCCGTACCTAATTTTTTGTCTCCTGGACCAATTAGCTCCAGGCTTGTATAGAATCCCATACCTGCTGCTCCTTTTGTACCTCCCACAAGTGAAGATTGGAAGAAACTGTTTGATCCAATGCTTGATGAATACTTTGAACCTCAACAGATGAATGCTCCTGAAGCTACAATAGTTCAACCACCAGATGGGGTGGTAAATGATCAAAATGACAATAACGGTCTATCCACTTCATTGTCATGGGATTCTGAAGCTCCCGCCATCAGTCAATCGGTTAGCACGTCAAATGTCCAACCTTCACCTGTACAGCGAGCGGCAAATGTAGATAATACATCTGAAGTTAATCCTTTTGCTCCACCTGATAATGAGCCATTTGTTAACATCTTTGCTCCTGAATCATCAAATGATGTAACATCCTCTGACGAATCTTACACGGCAACCTCAGTTCCTTATTCTCAACCCCATGAATACCTTCGAAAATGGACCAATGATCATCCTATTGACAACATTATTGGAAACCCTTCACGTCCAGTGTCAACCCGCAAGCAACTTGCAACCGACGCATTGTGGTGTTTCTTCAATTCAGTCCTTTCTAAAGCTGAACCAAAAAGCGTCAAGGATGCAATGTCCAAACACTCATGGTTCACTGCAATGGTGGACGAAATTCATGAATTTGACCGACTGGATGTCTGGGAACTAGTACCACCTCCCGAGTGTGCTATGATCATTGCTCTCAAATGGATATTTAAGGTTAAACTTGATGAGCATGGAGATGTCTTGAAAAACAAAGCTAGGCTTGTGGCAAAAGGATATCGACAAGAAGAAGGTATTGACTTTGAAGAATCCTTCGCCCCAGTTGCTAGAATCGAAGCCATAAGGATCTTTCTCGCAAATGCTGCAAGTCAAAATATGGTGGTTTATCAGATGGATGTCAAGACCGCATTCTTAAATGGGGATCTGAAAGAGGTGGTGTACGTATCTCAACCCGAAGGTTTTGTGGATCCAGAACGCCCTAATCACGTGTATCGATTAAAGAAGGCTCTATATGGGCTTAAACAAGCACCCAGGGCGTGGTACGACACATTGTCTAAATTTCTTCTGGCCAACAAATTCTCCAAAGGCGTTGTTGATCCTACACTCTTTACCAGAAAAACGGGCAAAAACCTCCTACATGTACAAATCTATGTCGATGACATCATTTTTGCCTCATCTGATCCCACAGAATGTGATCGTTTCTCCCAAGAGATGAGCTCCGAGTTCCAAATGTCTATGATGGGTCAAATGTCATTCTTTCTAGGACTACAAATTTCTCAAAACCCCAATGGCATATTCATCAATCAATCCAAATACGCCAATGAAATTTTGAAGAAATTTCGTTTCGACTCCAGTGATTCAGTTGATACTCCTATGATTGAACGATCAAAACTTGACGAAGATGATGAGGGAATTCCGGTCGACCAAACCATGTATCGAAGCATGATTGGCTCCCTAATGTACCTTACTGCAAGCAGACCCGACCTTCTATTTGCTGTCTGCATTTGTGCCCGGTATCAATCCAAACCCACCAAGAAACATTTGGAAGCTGTCAAGAGAGTCTTTCGATACCTCAAAGGAACAATCCACATGGGCCTTTGGTACCCTAAAGAAACTTCTATGGCTCTCACAGCATATTCGGATGCTGATCATGCTGGATGTCAAGACACTCGTCGCAGTACATCTGGGGGTGCACAGTTTTTAGGAAATAAGCTTGTCAGTTGGTCTTCAAAGAAACAAATGAGTACATCTATCTCCTCCACTGAAGCTGAATACATTGCTATGTCATCATGCTGTGCTCAGATCCTCTGGATGCGATCTCAACTTTCTGACTATGGCTTCATGTGCAATAAGATTCCTATGTACTGTGACAACAAAAGTGCAATTGCACTCTGCTGCAACAATGTCCAGCATTCAAGAACTAAACACATTGACATTCGTCATCACTTCATCAGGGAGCAAGTTGAGAAAGGAATTGTGGAACTTTACTTTGTGAGGACTGAGTTCCAACTAGCCGATATCTTCACCAAAGCACTTTCTAGGGAACGGTTTCACTTCATCCTCCCACGCCTTGGTCTGAAGAGTCTCACACCTGAGGATCTCAGTTGTCTTCAGGAAGATCAAGAGGAGTAAAGGGTTTGCTTCACATATCCTTGTATAGTATCAAATCAAAAAGAAAAAGAGAAATATAAAACCTAAAAAAAAAAAATAAAAAATAAAAAAAAAAATAAAAAAAAAAACATAAAAATCTGAAAAATCATATAAAATACAAAAATATTCTTCTCACGACATGTCTCTTGTGTAATCAATATTATGTACGTTTCTAGAAATGTCATTCACTAATGACACGGAATCATACATATGCTTGAGCAAGAGTTTTTCGGTTTCAAATAATGTTTTTCAAAAACATGTCGTATCTCAAAATATTCTTAATATATGGCTTGTAGTCATTTCAGGCTACAACCCGGACTTCAAAAATATGGCTTGCTATTACTTTAGATAGCAACCCGTTTTTCAAATTTAAGGAAAACACGTCGCCAAAAAGACGGTTGTTCCTAACAAAGGGTGCCGTTCATCCGAGCGTGAATTACTTTATATTCATGCACCCTCGATCTAATGTACGCGTCAGTGCATTATTTCTTGATAAAGAAGAGAAATCTTCTTGTTATCGCCAAATACTTTCCCTTCTATGATTTTTCCGGAAAGTGTTTGTGCAAAACTTGGTGGTACCATGAAATTTTGAATGAAAATCGAATTGAACTCAAAAGTTTGGTAAAATTTTCACTCAATCAATGACGTTAATAGTTTATGAAAATATTTATGCTTTAACATCCGTCATTGATTGAGGGGGAGAGTGATTTCTCAAAATTTTATATATCATCAAAACTCCCCACACTTCGTACATAAAACCTTGCAACAAAATGTTTTGTGATGTGTTATGTGTCAGAATGAGTAAATTTTCAAAGAGTTTTCACTAAAACTTCGAATCTTTTACTAACTCTTCAAATCTGACACATAACAACCTCCCTCACAGTTTGAGGGGGAGCTAGAAAAAGTTCCTTTTATCAGAAAATATTAAAATTGACCGCATTTCTCTCCCAAAACGCTTTCTAAATTATTTAAATCAATTGAGATCAAAAATCTCGAAAGATTTGAAATTTTTGATCGGGGGAGAGAATGTGATTTAAATATGCAATCTGATATCAAATGTGATCTTTTCGACTCAATAATATGCTCCCACATATGTGCTAAACACTTTCGAATATCGATGCACATATTGAGGGGGTGTGAAAGGCGTTTGTGGAAATAATACCTAAGACCGACCATTTACTTTAATGCACGGAGTTATAAGGTTGGTTAAGGTTAGGTATAAGTTCCCATGATCCACCAGAACCGGAAGGATCTTCCCAGGGACAATCCATAGATAGATTAGAAGTCCTTAGGAATGATTGAAAAAAGGAGTAAAGTGAGAAAGGGAAGAGTGCGGACTGAGATAGAGCTAGGACTGGAACAAACCCAACAAGGTTCTAGTGATGAAGTCTCGGTAAGCACTGAAGGGGTTGAAGAATGAAAAAGAAATGAAATGAGAAAGGGTGAAAAGAAATAGCCCTCCATATATTCAACCTTAGGGCAGAAACCGGGTTCAATTCATAATCTACTGGCGGTTACTAAGGTAACACCGGTATTGAAGACAAGACGTCATGGACCCAGTGACGCACTGCACTAAAACTTCCCAACCACTCAAGTTCTCTTAAAAGAGCTTGTTTCAATCTCACGGGGAACCCTGTGCAATGTATCGACCGCTCATTGCGAGCTATGTTGATACCTAAAACAGGAGACGCCTCCTCAGTCTCCAGGAGCGGATCAAAACGCACTATTGAGTCTAGAGCCAAGAGATCATCCATAAATCTCATTAGGACACATTCCAAATATGCTTATTGTTTCACACAATGTGGAAAATAAGATAAAATATTTAGAGTCCTGCGCATTATCCTTGTGGTATTGCCAGAACATCCGAGTGATATGAAAATATTCACAATGAAGATGGAAATCCTTCTAGAGCGAACATCACTCAAGCTCTTGGTAGGTGACATGTGAGATCCATCTTGGATCAATGATCAAGTGACAACTGGAAAGCAACAATGGTGTGATTCAACATTGAATCAAACTTGTTCCAGGATATGGATTGACGGACACTTTTGCTAAAACCTTTCAATGTGCTCACAAACTATTTTCTCGAGCACATTGATTGTGTAGAATATCTTTCAAACAAAAGTATTTTTGATGAAAATGTGATTCTGAATATAAAACTCTCGTCGTGTCTCAAAAATGTTTATCATATGACACGCGAGTGATTTCTATAAATCAATTTCACATCAATCCGTGAATATCAATTCACCGATTCACTCTATCGTGCTGTCTGCTTTGAGACGTTCCGGTATGAGAACATGCTTAGTATGAAGATTCCAAAGTGGATTCTTTGGAAAATTCATTACTACAAGCTGGAAATTCC
The DNA here is from genome assembly GCA_030686995.1 of Artemisia argyi. Classification (NCBI taxonomy): domain Eukaryota; kingdom Viridiplantae; phylum Streptophyta; class Magnoliopsida; order Asterales; family Asteraceae; genus Artemisia; species Artemisia argyi. The sequence goes on along the minus strand of CM060709.1, from coordinate 41,967,142 downwards.
TGTCAAGGAGAGTCTTCTTTAAAAGAGACTCTACCTGATCACAGGTCGGTTTTCACAAAACCGGAGGGTAGTCTGTCCTCACAGAACAAATGACAAAGCCATATCCGTTCTCTATCTTTATTGCTAACTGATTCATTTCATAGACACATATAAAGATGGTGTTGATAGCTCCTATTTCCAGCAGAATCGGGTCAATCCATACCTCATGCTCACACATCCTCCACACTATCAATGAAGATGAGAGGCTTGCTACAGCAAATGTTGAGAGACTACCAACAACGTTTCCGCAACTCTGATGAGAAAAGTCTCCTGATTCACAACTCTAATGCAACGTCTCCAGATACAAAAGGGTGTGAGCATGATGGTCCTTAGTCACTACATCACATGAAGGCAATACTACTATGGATGAGCTTGGAGATTTACTTTGGCTGATGATCTCAAAGAAGCTCAAAAGATCACATGTCACAAAGGAATTCAAATCACAAGTTTGCTTGCTTGAAGTACGAAGTGTGTTGAAAAGCGAAGAATCAGATCCTACGAGCTACAAAGACTAAAGAATGCTTAAAGACCAAAGATCTTAATTTCAAAGGTGACCTCGCTTAGGGGGAGATTGTTAGGAATACAAATATTCCTGTAAAAGTCTCGGTCACCTAATGATTGTAATAGCATTAAGTTAGCTCGTAGTTAGTTTGTTTATTAGTTAATTAGTATTAGTTTAAGTAACACCGTGGAAGAAGGACGGGTCTTCACCCACTGTATGCCTGATCCACAGCCCGGGAGTGGGCGGAATATTGTAACTATAAATACCCCTTTCCACATGTGGAGAGGGTTGGACCTTCATTCACTTTAATCTAATATTTCTCTTTTCCTTTCAAGGTTCCTCTCCTTCTCTCTTTTCTTTCCTCCTCCTCACTTCTACGCCCCTCACATCACCTCTTGAACATGTTTCCTACATAATTAGTATTCTACAAACTCACACTTATGCAATGATATGGTGGTTTTGTGGGTCTAAAATCCCCAACAGTGAACTGTTGGGGGGATTCTCTTTTGATTTTGACTTTTGGTGGTCAAGTCTTGAATTTTATGACTCAAATCACTCAATATAACTTATAGTAGCATGCTGAAACATCAAAAACTAGCACTGACACTCATGAACACATGGCAACAGGCTAAACCAAACACCCCTAACAGATGGTGATGATAAGATTTTCAAAACAAATCAGTGTTTAAGACCTATAATACTTAATCTCAAAGACAATTTATGACATAATAGGCTCAAGTGATTAGACAAACACTGATAAGAACAAACATTACCTAAGAATCCCTAGTTGCTAGTGATGACAGTGAAATTGTTAAAAATGGACAACTATAGAAATTTATAAACAAGCATGAAATATGAGACAATTTCCTAACCCTAACATACCAGTTAAGCATAAAAATACATAAGAAAGCAACTAATAAGCATTAAAATAGTAAAACACTAAAAATGTGAAAAAATGCTTACAAAAGATCCTGAGCAATATAGTGAACCAAGGAACCAATTACTTTATCCTAAACCTCCCATGAGGCATCTAAAACCAAATGCTATCCATATTGATCCCTGCTCCAACTTCCATTTTCCTTTCTTCTGGTTTCTTTTTTTTTTTCTTTTCCACTAGGTTTTTTTTGTGTTGTTGTTTTTTTTTTTTTTTTTTTTTTATATCTAACTAAGTTTTTTTTTTTTTTTTTTTTTTTTTTTTTTTTTGGTTTCTACTAGCTTGAATAAGCTGCTGGGAGCTTATATGAGCTCTAAGAGTCCAAAGAAACAACTATGAATCAACAGATCTTAAAACTGGAATAGGAAACTTGAAATTGCTTGTAAAACTAGTCAATAATACAATTGAGACTACTGAATACAATGTTTAAAAGATTAAAATTACATTACAAATGAAAAGATAACTAATTCGACATAACTTAATTAAAACTAAAACTAACTTATTTCCCTGGTGCATCTCTTCCCTTTTATATTGAAAGATTAGGGTTCGGGGTACCCCTTTGTCCTTTCCCAGCAGCAATTTGAACCATAGGATGTGTGAAATTTAATCTTGACCTTTGCTTCTTTTTGGCGCCAAAATGGAAGTTGGAGTGTTCTTCTGATTTCTTGTGCCAGGGGATGTGTTTTGGAGTGGAGTGTTTGTTTGGTGTGGCAAGGGGGTGGGAGGTGGAGTATTGCAGAGGGTGAGAGTTGGTGTGATGATTGTGTTAGCAGGGGAGTTGCAGGGCTAGGGGGATAACGTAGGGGGTGAGGTGGTCAAAGGGTTGACTGGTATTAAATAAATAAAAAAACGGGGGAAGGGGTAAAAATTAAGTTGGGCCAGGTTAGTGGTGGGCTTGAGGGTGAGATGGGCTAGGAGATTAGTGTTTTGGGTTTGTGTTTGGTTATGGTTTTTATAAACTAAGGGTCCGATTGTGTTTGTAATAATCATAGGGACCAAAAGTGAAATTCCACAAAACCCAAGGACCTAAGATGCAATTCTGCCAAAATATCACAAGGGACCAATATTGCCAAGTTTAGATAACACAAAGACCAAACTTTGATATTTTCCAAAAATATAAATTCCCGGGGACTAATTTTGTAAATTTCCAAATTCCGGGGACTATACTTGCAATTTTCTGAAAATTTCACCCAAGGACTATTTTTGACACATTTTGATTTTCCAAGGGCAAAAATTGATTTTCCTTTCAAAAATACCCCACCAGGGACCAAATCTGCCAAATACTGAAACTCCAGGGACCTTTTATTGCAATTTTGGATTTTGAGGGGTAAAAGTGTAATTTTCTCAAACTTTTTCACCCAAGGACTTATTTTGATAATTTTTGACTTTTCTTTGCCTTGGGTTGACTTTTCTTTCATTTTAAACTTCCAGGGACTAGTTTTGCCAAATTTTGAAACTTGAGGGACTGAAACTGCCAATTGTGCAAACTTTGTTCGTTTTTCATTTGTTTTTAAACATTTTGCATCTAAAACATATAAAACACACTTTTGGGATAAATTGTGTATTTTGATGCGTTTTTGGGTGTTTTTGGATGTTTTGGCAGTTCAGATACGATAAAAATGATGAGTGTTTGAGCACTCATCAATCCCCCACAAGCTATTGCTAGTCCCTAGCAATCTTTTGAGAAAAACTTGATGGATTTGAAACTCTTTACCAAAAGCCATCACTTCTGGAGTAGCCAGGTGTAAGAACTGTGGCACACCTGATAACCGTGTGATTTTGAGCAAACCACCAGCTGTCAACGGATTTGATTAGTCTTTACCAGGAGCCGTTTGCTCCTGAACTAGCCAGCATCTTGATGGACCTAGTCGACATCTTGGTGAGCTGATTACCAATTATGGATTTTCCACGGCCTTTACCACAAGCCATAATCTTGTGGGCTAGCCAACTCATTTGTTTTTGGGGAGTTGAGGAACCGTACAATTTTTGGCAAATTGCAAGCCGTAAACGGATTTGAGTTATCTTTACCAAGAGCCGTTTGCTCCTGGATTAGCCAATCCCTTTTGTCGTTTAGACACGGCGGACTGATTACCACAAAAATTTTGAAATAAAGTGAAAAAATTTTGAATAATTGGGCCAAAATGGGGGTACTTAAAAGTATTTTGCGATAAAATTCGCTAGAATTTCCCCCCCACACTTAGAAATGAATATTGTCCTCAATATTCACAGTCCCGGCTATTATGCCGAATCTATGAACGTAAAAATATAATATTCGAAGCTAACTGTGGAATTTTGCTTTGTATTTTTCACTTTATTTATCTGTACATACAATCACACATTTTTTTTTTTTGAACTTATATACATATATACATTTTCAAATTAGCGGGGGGTTGGCCATTCCCCCACACTAGGGTGGTAGAAAGTAGAAAGAAGTCAGAAATACGGGTGAAAACCCATATATGTTGCTAATTTTTGTTCATCGAGTCGCTAGCTTGACTCGATCCCCGAATTTAATTGTCCTTGGGGAAAGTTTGGAGATCCGGGACAACCATGGATGGTATGTCCTCTCCAAAGTAGTGCTTTAGACGATGTCCATTCACTTTGAAATTAGGGCCGTCATTTTGAGATAACTCGACGGTGCCATAGGGATAAACCTTAACGATAGTGAATGGACCAGTCCATCGGGTTTTGAGCTTTCCCGAGAAGATCTTGAGTCTAGAGTTGAAAAGAAGGACTCGATCACCAACGTTGAAAATGCGGTTTTTGATTTTTGAGTCATGAATCTTCTTTGTCTTTTCTTTGTAGATTAAAGAGTTCTCGTAAGCTTGATCACGAAGTTCGTTTAATTCATTCAGTTGAACTTTCCTATGATCACCCGCAGTTTTGAGGTCAAAATTTGCATGCTTGAGAGCCCAATAGGCTTTATGCTCAAGCTCGATCGGAAGATGGCACGCTTTCCCGTACACAAGTTTATAAGGCGTACACCCAATGGGTGTTTTGTAAGCCGTACGGAAAGCCCAAAGTGCATCATCTAATTTATCCGACCAAGATATTTTCCCCAACGGTTCTTTCCAATATTCTCTTGATTCCTCGATTGGAAACTTCTACTTGTCCACTTGTTTGAGTGGTATGCAGTAGAAAGACGGTGAGTTACACCATACTTTTGCATGACTTTATTAAATTTGTCATTGCAAAAATGCGTACCACGATCACTAATTATAGCACGTGGAGTTCCAAATCGAGCAAAGAGAGCTTTCAAAAATTTCACAACAACTCGGGCATCATTAGTGGGTAAAGCTTTTGCTTCGACCCATTTTGACAAATAATCAACTGCCACGAGTATGTACTTATTTCCATGAGATGACGGGAATGGCCCCATAAAGTCGATGCCCCAAACGTCAAATATGTCACAAACTTGGATTGCATTTTGTGGCATTTCATTCTTTTGTGAAATATTCCCGTGACGTTGACAAGCGTCACAGGATTTGACCAATTCATGGGCATCCTTGTAAATCGTGGGCCAAAAGAAACTGGAGTCAAACACCTTTTTGGCGGTGTAGTTGGGATTGTGGTGGCCCCCCGTGGGACCAGCATGGCAAGCCTTTAAGATTTCAGCGGCTTCTTGACCATATACACACCGCCGGATGACTTGATCCGCACAGATTTTGAACAAGTAGGGGTCATCCCAGAAATAATGTTTCACATCTTTAAAGAACTTGTTCTTTTGTTGGGACGACATCCCTTTCACAATGAAGTTACCCGCAAGGTAATTTTCAAAATCGGCAAACCAAGGGGTAACAGAATCTCCACGGAAGGAAACCGCATTGAGTGTCTCGAGAGGGAATGTTTCATTAATTTCTTTCCTCTCGAAAACGTCTTGATGGGGGTTTTCCAAACGGGAGAGATGATCAGCAGCTAAGTTCTCAGCTCCTTTTTTATCACGAATTATGATATCAAATTCCTGTAGGAGGAGAACCCAACGAAGAAGTCTCGGCTTTGCATCTTGTTTTGCAAAAAGGTACTTCAAAGCCGAGTGATCCGTATACACTATGCTTTTAGTCAGTATCAAGTATGGCCGGAATTTTTCAAAAGCATACACCACATCTAATAATTCTTTTTCAGTGGTGGTGTAATGGCTTTGAGACTCGGTCATAGTTTTGCTGGCATAGTGTATAGGCTGAAAATGTTTTGTTTTTCGTTGCCCCAAGACTGCCCCAATAGCATAATCACTCGCATCACACATGAGCTCAAAGGGCAAGTCCCAATCGGGGGCAACAAGAATCGGTGCCTCGGTAAGCCTTTTCTTTAATGTTTCAAAGGCTTCGATGCACTCAGGGGAGAAGATAAAAGGAGCATCCTTTTCGAGGAGATGGGTCATAGGCCGGGCGATTTTAGAAAAATCTTGAATAAACCTACGATAGAAACCGGCGTGACCCAAAAAGCTCCTAACACCTTTCACAGTTGTGGGATGAGGTAATTTTGCAATGACATCCACTTTGGCTCTGTCAACCTCAATCCCGTTTTTTGAAATTTTATGGCCGAGGACGATGCCCTCTTTGACCATAAAGTGACTCTTCTCCCAATTTAGACATAACTTTGTGTCTTCACAACGTTTTAGCATATCGTCTAAATGGGAGAGACATGATTGGAACGAATCCCCAATGACCGAAAAATCGTCCATAAAGACCTCCATAGTTTTTCCGATCATGTCGGAAAAAATGGCCATCATACATCTTTGAAACGTGCCCGGAGCATTACATAAGCCAAATGGCATACGTTTATATGCGAAAGTTCCATAGGGGCACGTGAAAGTGGTCTTTTCTTGATCTTGCGGATCAATGGGAATCTGAAAGTAACCCGAGAAACCATCGAGGAAGCAATAGTACTCATTCCCCGCTAATCTCTCGAGCATCTGATCCATAAAGGGCAGAGGAAAATGATCCTTACGGGTGGCGTCATTTAACTTACGATAGTCGATGCAGACGCGCCAACCCATAACCAAACGAGTTGGAATTAACTCATTCTCCTCATTTGTGACAACAGTAATGCCACCCTTTTTTGGAACACAATGGATTGGGCTGACCCAAGGACTGTCCGAGATAGGGTAAATCAATCCGGCATCAAGAAGTTTTAAAACCTCTTGTTTGATAACCTCGTGAATTTTTGGATTCACCCTTCTTTGTTGTTGGACTGCAGGTTTGAAGTCGTCCTCCATTAAAATCTTATGAGTACAGAATTCAGGGTCAATGCCCTTGATGTCGGAGAGACGCCAAGCAATTGCTTGTTTATGAGACTTCAAAACCTTTATGAGAGCAGCCTTTTCCTCATCACTTAAGTCTTTGGCAATTATGACGGGTAATTTATCATCACCCTCCAGAAATGCATATTCAAGATGAGGCGGCAAGTCCTTAAGTTCAACCTCGGGAAAGTCATCAGTTTTCTCAACATTTTTGACCTCCTCTTTATGAAGTTGTTGTGGTAGAACAGGAAGAGGAGAGGGATCTTCGTTTAACAATTTTTCAAGTATGAGAATATCCCTCTCGAGGTTGATCTCTTGGTTATCAACTCCATCGGGAATCGAATCACTTTTGAGAAACGCCTCCATTTCTTCTAAGATGAAGTCACTTCCCTCAAACGGAGTGAGGGAAGGAGAAGAATTGGCAATGATGGGGTGAGAAGACTGAGTGAGGTTTTCACTCGAAGAATCATCAATGAAACCTAAAATCTCTTGAGCATACTCCTCAGCAGCAATATCGATGACATCAATTTGATTCACCGACTCACAATCATAATTGGAGGAGTATCTCGAAGTTTGATTTAGGTTGAAGGTTATGGCTTCCGTTCCAACACGTAATGTGATCTCATGCTCAAATACATCGATAAGAGCGTGCCCAGTTCTAAGGAATCCCCGCCCAAGAATGAGAGGGACCCTTGAATCGGCATCAAAGTCAACAATCACAAAATCTGCTGGAAAATGGAACTTCCCCACTTTAACGAATACGTCCTCGGCAATGCCAATGGGACGAGAAATCGAACGATCGGCAAGCTCTAAAGTCATGCAAGTGGGGGTAAGTTTGGGAAGAGAGAGTTTCTTCCACACAGAATATGGCATTAAGTTAATGCTAGCACCTAGATCGGCCAAGGCGAAGCAATCAACCATACCCGGGAAAGTACAAGGAATGAGAAATTTCCCGGGATCTCCAAGCTTTTCAGGAAGCTTTTTCAAAAGAACCGCAGAGCAGTTCTCATTTAGAGGAGTTCTTGCCATCTCAAATAATTTTTCTTTATTACTCAACAGATTTTTGATTCTCGATGCAAACTTGGGCATCAAGAGAATAGCATCCGCGAAGCTGATATCAAAATGCAAATCTTGGAAGATTTGGAAAAATTTATCCATTTGGTGATTAGCTTTTTCGCGGAGCTTTTGTTCACTGAGACGTGATGGATAGGGAATAGAAGTTTTGGATTTAGGGTTGTCCACTGGAGTTTCTGGTGGTTCAAAGACAACTCCAGGCTTACATCTGGTTTCAGGATTAACCTGAGGTTGGACGTGTGCTGTACTTTGTGGGCTAGGAATTTGCACCTTGTCCTTTGTCACCTCAGGTTCACGATTCACTACCTTTGGAAGAGAGGAAGAAGAGGTAGTAGGAATCGCGGGTTCATCATATGAAGCACCACTTCGTGTTGTGATCGCCTTAGCATCGCCCCTCGGGTTAGCGATCGTGTTGCTCGGCAAAGTAGTACCTGAGCCCGAGGGTCGATCATTTAAAGACTTCTTGATGTCAGAAATCTGGCTGACCAGCAACTTGTTCAACTCTTCTTGGGACTTCATGAATTGTTTCAACAACTCGTCAGATGAAGGCCCGGTTGGAACAATGGCTTGATTTGGATTAGGAATATTTGGAGCTCGATTGTTCGAATTGGGACCTTGATTTTGAAAATTACCCTGATTAGGGTTGTTGTTTCCATGAAAATATCCCTGATTGAAATTACCCTGACCTTGGTTCCGATTAAAGTTTCCTTGATTTTGCTGTTGGAAACCTTGATTTTGGAACCCTTGGTTTTGATTGTGAAAACCGTGACCCTGATTGAAGTTACCTTGGTTTTGATAACCTTGGTTCGCTCTATTTTGATTTTGGCCACGGTTTTGGACATTTTGGTTTTGATTAAAACCAGGAGGTCCAGGATAATGATGTTGAGGACGATAGCTAGGGTCCATAGGAGGACGATATTGATTGCCTCCTTGATTTTGGGACCCGGCTACAGCATGAGCTTCGTATGGAGTACCATCAGTAGCTGTGCAATTGTAGTAGGCATGCGGCCCACCACAAGTTACACATACTTCCACTTTTTTAACCTCAACAGGTGGAGGATGTTGTGGAAATGAAACTTTCTTTGTTTGGGCGAGAACCAAAGCTTGGATTGCTTCAGTGAGCTTGTCAATCTTAGCATCCGTGCTAGATTGACTCACAGAAGACGAAGTGGAAGGACCCGCATTAATTTGGGAAACAATCGGTTTGCTTCGTGTAGAGCGGACCTTAGACTTGTTTTCTATGATTTGCAAAGCTTCTTTTGAAAAGTTACCTCCCGCGGAGGCATTGAGAGAATCCTGATCAGCTTGGCTCACGCCATTGTAAAAAGTATCGAGTTGCATCAACTCAGAGAAACCATGATGTGGACACTTGCGAAGTAATTCTTTGAAACGATCCCACGCTTCACCAAAAGATTCATCGTATTTTTGAGTGAACTTGGTGATTTCGTTTTTAAGACTCGTGGTCTTAGAAGGTGGGAAGAATTCATTCACAAACTTTTTGACAAGATCTTCCCAAGTCTCAATAGATCATGGAGGTTGCTTTTCAAGCCAAATCCGGGCTTGTCCCTCCAAGGAGAATGGGAAGAGAAGAAGTTTTATTGCTTCACACGGGACATTTTTGTACTTGATGGTCGATGTGATTTTATTGAACCATCGAATATGAGCATGAGGATCGTCCCTCTCAAAACCGTAGAATTGACTTGAGGTTACAAGATTGAGTAACCCGGTTTTGAGCTCAAAACTATCAGCCACGATGGCTGGGACAATAATGGCATCTCCGTAACCCTCGATGGGTGCTTGGAGAAGCTCACACATGGGGCGGTCTTCCGCCATGGTGACAGTGGGTGTGACAACAGTACGGATCTCAGATCCGATTGTTGGTGCTGAACGTCTATGAGGTCTTCTAGGTTTTCGTACAAGCTCACGTAATGGGCTAGTAGACCTAGAAGAACGAGTGTGCATGCACTAGGAACAAAAACCAATCAAAACAAAATCGAGGCAAATCAACAGTGAACTTAAACCAATAATCACGAGTGAATGGCTTCTTTAAGAAAGGTACACCACTCACAAGGATACAAAGGTAAGTTTTAATCTTTTTGGTTTGGGAACTTATTTGTTCACACCCCCAGTTGGCAGGTGTTCTGTCTTGGTTTTCGACGGTTTATTTTTATGTAGAATTATTATTCACAAGAAAGAGACGAATGTTTTTGTGTTTTGTGTATGGGTTTAAAAACTTTTGGAAAATATTTTTGGTATCGTTTCGTTTACCAAAATCGTTTCTCTTTAAGAATCACCTTAAAAGAAAACCGAATCAGAAAACGTTACGATCTGTTTTATTGTTTTTAATTTTTTTTTGGTGTTTTAACACTTTAGGAAAAGTGTTAATGACTTTTTTTGTATTTTGATTATGAAAATATACACAAGTGGTGGTATTTGTACAGTGAGTGAGGTGAGATAACACTAATCTCAAATAACGCTATAGAAACGCGCACACTTCCCCGGCAGCGGCGCCAAAAATTGATTGATGCTAAACCGTCAACTTATATTGACCAAGTAATGGTCAACAAAGTCAAATAGCCTAGGTCAATACTCCGGGTAATATAAGGCATCACCAGGTCGTTAAGTCCCGTTGAAGTGTGAATTGTAACTTTAGCGTATTCGTGATCGGGTGATTATTCACAGAAAAGGGTTATAATCAGAATTATTTGGAAATTATTAACAAAAATAGCTTAGGAAAGCTACGTGAGTGATTACGAGAATTAAGATTACAAAGATTTGAGCTAAAACCTAAAAACGTACGTTTTAATTAAAAACGTATACAGACGAACAAAACAAAAAGTACAACTGATGATCAGAGAGGGTTAAAAGTGTAAAATTAATATTTTTACAATCCTAATAATTAAATAAAATTTTAAGAAAAAAATAAAAACTATTTTTACACTATTTAATTATTTATTATTAATTAATAACTAATTATCTATTTAATACTAATTAAACTAATTAGAATTATTAAAAATACTAAAAAGACTTAGAAAATTAAGAAAAATTTTACAAATCTAATTAACCATCATGGGAATCCTAAAAAAATTATAAAAAGTTAATTTCATGTATTTTTAAGCTAATTAACTAATTATTAATCTAATTACTTATTGATTTCTAATTAAACTAATTGTATTAAAAAATAGAAAATGAACAGTAAAAATTCTAGAAAAATTTATAAAAATGTTTTAACTAAAATAAAAGCTAGAAAAATTATAAAAACTAGGTTATACTTTATAAAATCTAATTATGCTATTTAATTGATTAATATTAATTAAACTAAAATTAATTAGAAAAACCACTAAAAGACAAAGTAAAAATCTGGAAAAATTTATAAAATTATTTTAACCTAAAATAGAATTTCTAAAAATATAAAAATGATATATTGCTTTTAAATAAGCTAAAAAGAAAAAATAAAATTGATAAATCCTATTAAATAGAGGCTATCACTAATATTAAAGTTGGTTTTTTGGTTTTTTTCTTTTTCTAAACTGATTATAAACTAAAAACAAGAACTTTTAACAAAAACACTTTTATTTTAACCCAAGAAATAAGCACTTGGAGTGCTTATTGATCCCACAGTTGACTTTTGTTGATTGTGGAAGATTTTTAGCTCAAATGGGATGATGTGAGGTCCACAAAGATGAATTATGGTTTCTCTGAGTTTAAGGAACAAGGATAAGCAAGTTTTGATCAAATAATTGGCTTGAATAAGCCAACAACTCAGAAATAAGCACTTGCTTATTGCTTTCTGTCACAGATTGGGGACAATGTTAGGGGCTAAGTAAAGGTGGGGTCCACAGGTCAAAAGGTCAAGGCAATGGTCAAAATTCACTCCCTGGTAGGAGGGGGATGGAAATGAGCCAAGAGAAAGGGCTATGGACCAATGTGGTGACCACAAACCACCACCAAAGTGGTGGTGGTGGGCTGCTTAACTGCTGCAGCAGGGGTATCCTCCCCCTGCAGTTGTCTTTGGCCAAGTGTGGGGCCCAGAGATAAAATCACAAAAATTAAAGAGATCAAGGATCTTAAAGTAGAGCTGATACACTTTAACTATAAACAAGTTTCACCCTCTGAATCATTGCACAAAATTTATTAAAATTCCTTGAAGTTTTGTAAAATTCAGAAAGATGCAACTTTGACTTTTGATCAAAACTTGAAATGTTGACCTATTTGAACTTTGGCTGATCACAGATGATGGAAAAAGCTATGTTAAGCTAAACTAAAGATAAATTACACTAAAACTCACACTTATGCAATGATATGGTGGTTTTGTGGGTCTAAAATCCCCAACAGTGAACTGTTGGGGGGATTCTCTTTTGATTTTGACTTTTGGTGGTCAAGTCTTGAATTTTATGACTCAAATCACTCAATATAACTTATAGTAGCATGCTGAAACATCAAAAACTAGCACTGACACTCATGAACACATGGCAACAGGCTAAACCAAACACCCCTAACAGATGGTGATGATAAGATTTTCAAAACAAATCAGTGTTTAAGACCTATAATACTTAATCTCAAAGACAATTTATGACATAATAGGCTCAAGTGATTAGACAAACACTGATAAGAACAAACATTACCTAAGAATCCCTAGTTGCTAGTGATGACAGTGAAATTGTTAAAAATGGACAACTATAGAAATTTATAAACAAGCATGAAATATGAGACAATTTCCTAACCCTAACATACCAGTTAAGCATAAAAATACATAAGAAAGCAACTAATAAGCATTAAAATAGTAAAACACTAAAAATAGTTAAATACTAATAATCAAAGGACCAAATTTGAACACTACAAATACCCAAAGGTCAACATACTAACTAACCCCAGAGGTTCACCTCCTCGTTACCGGATCCAATTACCCTTTTTTTTTCTGGGCAAGACATTAACACAAACAGTTGGTGTGCAAAGAATGTCATCAATATACGTATCAGAACCGCCAACAAAAGGCAAAGTGATCCTCCAAACGAACTACGGACCACTGGACATCGAACTATGGCCGAAAGAGGCGCCGAAAGCTGTAAGAAACTTTGTGCAGCTGTGTGTGGATGGGTATTATGATGGGACTATTTTTCATAGGATTATTAAGTCTTTTATGGTTCAAGGTGGTGATCCTACTGGTACTGGTACAGGTATAAAATAATTTTATTTATTTGAACCTTTTGCACCCTTCGTTAGGGTTCAATGTGTTTATTGTTATTTGATTCTTTTGGAATTATTGCTATATTATTAGGGGTGTTTAGGATTGCTTGTTTTTATCCGCCTTGCGTAGAAATATAAACGGATTAGGTTTTCCCTGTTTAGGTTACCCGGAAAGGGTGCTCGTATGCCGGCCTAACTAGTAACTAGAGTATTCCGTGACCGTTTCCGACCCTTTCCCTTGCCACCCCAAAATGTGTGCCTAGTGAGGTTTAAACCCTAAGAAGAGGTTTAGGTGCCTTATAACTAAGTCATTTGGTGGTGGCGAAATTTGAAGAATATTAGGACTTTAGAATTTGGGAAAATTAACTGGTGTTGGCGATTATGTAAGTTCATACAGTGTATGATAATAGTAATTCGGTAAAGGATCTCTAGCACAGTAGCGATATGTAACTGCTAGCAGTTAATAGGTTTGTTTGACTTAAGGCAAAAAAAAACACAAAGGTTGTGTATTGTCTTTGCGTTCAAAAGTGTGTTAAGAGTTTATAGTAGTAAAGACAGAACATTATTGTTGCTATTAGACTGTGCGTAACTGAGGCTGGTTATCCCTCCCTCCCTTCTCACGCATTAGGGGTGGTTTTTTTTGGATGATTCATGAGACGGCTCACGGGGTGGGAAGCAAAGTGAGAAGCAAAGAATTAAACGTTGGGGCCACCAATGGTCAAAAAAGACATTTAAATAAAAGGTTAGGAGTGAGTGAGGTTACGAGGTTTGAGTGGTGAGTGAGAGGGAGGGGTGATGACATGGTGTTGAGGTGGAGATGAGCAAGGGATAATGTAAAGGTGAGGTTTATCCCAGTCTTAGAGGTTGTTTCTTTTTTTCCCTTAACTAAGGGATACCATTTAATATTATTATTTTTTAGACGGGACCATAAAAATCCTTTAAATGGTCTATATCCACAAGGCTTAATATATCATGCCCTCCCAATTAAGAGCCTCATATAGAAGTGGGACCTACATGAATCCTTAGCTAAGGAAAAAAATAAACACCCCCTTAGTACAGGAAAAGAAAAGATTTCTCATGTTATAGGAATTTGACATGTCAGAGCAGTAGAGCACTATGTAGTTTTTTCACCTCATGGCGTTTTTTCGTTTTTAGTACACTGGCTACGAGTAGTTATTACAAATATACTGGAAAAACAAGCTCTTAGTGTAAACACAAGATTTGAACTAAAACTGTTCTAAAGAAATTTATTATACAATTAAAGAACCTAAACATGAAGTAGGTTTCCTGTGTTCATGTGAGCAGGGAAGAAGGGAAATTGTGAGTAGCTTATTGAGCTTTCTAACGGGGTCTCTCCTATATCCTTCTCTAAAGATATTTGCTCAATTTTAAACCCAATCCTTCTTGCTTTTAAGCAGAAACAGAATCAACTGTTAACAGCACATTATGGACCCAATGATTAAAAGACTAGTTTTCTTATTGTGAGTAAATCATGAGTCTCATGGTCTCTTGTCTCCAACATTGAATAGTGTTAGCAGCTCAATACCTGAGAAGGCAGTGTTCGCAATGACTTTAGTTGATGTTTTGGTAGTACCATACAGCTAAGTAGTTTAAGCTTCCTTTAATTGGTGCTTGTTACATTATACTTTTATATTTAGCTAGCTGTACACTGTGCTGGCAATTTAATGTACCTCCGTAAATTTGGTTTTGGGTTACTTGCAAGTGGCCTGTGTCTTCACATTTTGAGGATTAGTAAAGTGGGTTATGGAAGGCACAGGTTCTTAAGTTTTAATTTTTTCCTCATTACAAATTGTGAACTTATGACCTCGAGCTATGACTGTAGACTCTGGGCTATGACTGTAAACCATGGTTGAAGTGAGAATGTGAGATCTTAGGTAATCACTTGAAAGTTGAATGTGTTAATTTATAAATAAATGAAACTAGAACCTTTATCTTTTATCGGAGGACTTCAAGTCCTTATATGTGAAATTTTCGCCTTAGCAACGAGGTATTTATAACCTTCGTTCAGTTTTTCCTATCTAAGTATCTAATCCTATCAATCTTCTTGTGGCGATAAATCCATATCACTATCTTAACTTTTTGTTGTGCGAGTATTTTTGGCTTCTAATTTTCCCAATGAATTCTTGAATTATGGATATGGACATAGCATCCTACTACAATGTTGTGTTAATTCATTTGTGTTTTTAATATCAGGTGGTGAAAGTATATATGGAGGCACATTTGGTGACGAGTTCCATTCACGTTTAAGATTCAACCATAGGGGTTTAGTCGCATGTGCAAACTCTAATGCACCAAATACCAATGGAAGTCAATTCTTTATAACCCTCGATCGTTGTGATTGGCTTGACAAAAAGCATACCATATTTGGCAAGGTAACAAGAAGTTCACTGATGTATAATTTACTGCCTGCCTCTTTGAATTTTGATGACTTTTATTTGGTCTATAGGTTACCGGAGATTCATTGTATAATTTGTTAAATTTGGGTGAGATTGAGACGGATAAGGATGACCGGCCGTTGGATTCTCCACCAAAAATACTTTCTGTCGAGGTATGTTGTTCACTTATTTTCATCATATTTTTCTGATGTGTCTGATAACGATATAAAACCAAAAGTCTGTATTGATTCATTTACCACAAACAGATCGATTTGGTTTATGTTTTATTCTAATGGGTCAAATGGGTAAACTTTTAGCTAAAATTTAAACAGGTCAAATACATTAAAAAGTCACCCAGAGTGTGTATTCCTTAAAGCAGAATTGTTCAATATTAAGTATAGTTATTTTTTACTTTTGTAATGGAGTTTGTATATTTCCAAACCTACCCATTTTGCCACCTCAAGAAAAGCCTACTGATACTGACTCGTGTGGCTGTAAAACAAGTGGAAGTGTGTATTGATATACATGAAGTCTAATGATTTCAAATCTTTGTTTATATAAATCTCTCTTTTGTTAGCAATTAAGATCATTGTTCCTTTCCTAAACTTCAGGTGTTGTGGAACCCATTTGATGACGTGTTTCCAAGAGTTGTACCTGTTAAATCTTTGCCATCAACTACCATAGAAACTAACAAAGATACAAAACAGAAGCCTAAAAAGTAATACATCTATCCTGCAGTTGGATTGGCTAATAATGTTTAGATTTCATAGTTTGTATGCTTAGAATTTTCTTGCTTATTTTATTTGTTCAATACTGCCAGAAAGTTGAACTTGCTTTCGTTTGGAGAAGAAGCACAAGAAGAGGAGAAAGAACTGGCAGCGGTGAAGATCAAAATACGGAGTAGTCATGATGTATTGAATGATCCTCGTCTTTTGAAAACAGAAATTGCAGAAGAAAAATCAGTAAGTACAAGTACATTTTCTGGTTTTTGTTCATAGATCTGCAAATAGCAACACAATGAACCTCCCCCGCCAACATTTTTCCTATGAGACTTCAGTAATCATAAGTATATTTGTAATGTGTTTGTATCATATTACAAGACTGCAAGTTAAGATGCTTATATATGGGGATGTGCATTTTGAGAGTGATGTGATTTTTGGTGATGAGAACCCGATAATCAGGTGTAATAAAACTGGTTGTAGGAGATATTGCTTGGATGTGCTTTTGTTTTTAATTTGAAGTAATCTGATAAGCAACTATTCAATTGTTAAGCAGATAATGACTGCTTAAAACAAACATAAAGGGGCCAACAAGCATATTCTTGTCAAACAAATGAGATGTCTTGTTAAATGTGTGAAATGGTTTTAAAATAAAGGTTTAAGTATTAGCAATTAGGCAATTTTATCTTTGCCCTCTATAAATCAGTTTTGTTGCAGCTAGCTTGAAACTGGTTATTTTGAAAGCATAATCTGTTTATTCTAAAATTGAAAATTAATTATCAATAATTTGATAATAATTTACAAAGCAAATTTGAATACCATCTAACATAATATTCAATCCTATTGAAGTGTGTGAGGTTATAAACTTTTAGTGGCTAAATTATTACTACTCCTCTACCTATTATAGCCAAACTAAAGTGATATTTCAGTGCTCGCATATTAGAGATGGTTAATAGAGATCATAGTCTTGAAACACTATTAAAGACTGTAGGAAAGTGAAAGCATATTAGTCTAGTTGGATGATAATTGCATGTGTTTGGTTCATGGTTAAAGCTTGAAAGACCAAATTTCACAGTATCTATATGCTTACTTTAAACGGCTTAAACAAATTCTTAATAAATTACCTTTACTGCTGCAGAATCCAGCCGAAGATAAAGCAAAAAAAGATTTGCAAATGAGTGTTAGAGGAGCCCTTACCTCCAAAAAGGAAGAGTTACCCAAAGAATCAGATGCTGATGTCAGCGATGACGACGAGGCAAGCTTTGATGTACGAATGCGTCTACAGATACTCAACAAGAAAAAGGAGCTTGGGGATATGCCATCGAAGCGAAAAGAGCATAAAGGTAATTTAAAGTCAGGTGTTCGTTATTCAGTTATGCTTTAGTCATAACTTGTTTAACAAATATGATACATATATATCCTCATAAAATAATATGATTTCATCCTATTTCATTTTCTCGCATTGTGATTTCTAAATGTTTGATTTCTCTGTTGCATTTCAGAGAGTTCTATGCCTAGGAGCCGTGAAAAGTCTCCACCAAGGTATTATTATTTAATATAAGCCGCTAATTTTATATAGCTTAGAACGATGTTTGAATTTGGTTTTTCTTTTGCATTATGGTTTGCAGTTTACTCAACTGCATTATGGACTCGCAATGTTCTATTTGGGTAAACTCAAAGCAAAGCTGGCAATTTTGGCTCATTTATACTTATTAATGGATTGATTTGGATTGTGATTAATGTCAAACTAGTCAAATGGGTTAAATTAGAAATATAGCAAGAAGAGGTAGTTGGACATGAACACATCAAAATATTTATAAGTACACTAAAATATTCTTGTAAGTTATATCTGCTAAATGATTTTCTTTCATCTTATGACTTTGTGCTCCTTTTCTTTTCCTAAAACAGATCAAAACCTGAAAGCCACAAGGATCGGCCCAAAGTAGATAAGCTATTGTTGAAGAAAAAAGGTATTGGATCAGAAGTGAGAGCTGAACGTATGGCTAATGCCGATGCAGATATGCAGCTTTTAAACGAACACGAAAGAGAAAGACAGTTACAGAAGCAAAAGAAACGCAGACGCCAAGGAAAGGAAGAAGATGTACGTTATACCACTTCAACTTCTTGCTTTATTTTAATTCCCTCTATATACCTTTCATTGACAAAGTTAGTCGAAAGGGCTGGGTAGCATATCATAACGGGTTTGTGTCAAAACAGGTTCTCTTTTAGTATGGGCCAAAAAGGGTCGAATCAGGCTGACTGGCAAACACTTTTTGTCCAATTCATAAAAAATCTAATAAAAATAATGCGTAAAAAATGATTACTTTGTCATTCCAATAATAACCTGTGTTTTTTTGTAATAAAACAATGGGAGAGGTTGTATGCGTTATAAATACACTTTTGGCCTTTTGGGGACTAGATTTGTTGGTTTAACCAATTTGACCTGTATATGATGAAACATGAAACCAATCATCCCAATTCATAAGTAAATGGGTTGAAATTGCAGCCCTGAATTGAAGAGTTGCTTTGGTTGACTTACAACAAGAAGTGGCTTTACTGAATATCTCAAGCCTTTCAAGTTAATGATTATGTGCTCATTTTTTATCATGTAGATGCTAGCCAAACTAGAGCGGTTCAGATCATCGATGTTTTCCAAACCAGCATCACCTAAAAGTGAATCCAAGGATAAAAGTGAAGAAGATTTGTCTGATTGGAAACATGCTAAGTTGAAGTTTGCGCCTGATAAGGTAATTCTTTATCCATTCAGTATTTCTAAAGGTGGAAACAGGGGTGGGCCAGGCGGGCTGGGTAACGGATCAAAATGATTTAACTTCTAGTAACAAGTCAAAGTGGGACGGGTGGGTATGTCGACCCTCAAACACTTGTATCTTTAATTTTTTTTTTTAATTTCTTTGTGTTAAAATTTTATTACAAAAACTTAATTAATATAAACGACAACGTATAATTCTATTAACCAAAACAATTTAAGAGGTTCTATGCAATTCAAGTACACTTTGAGCGACTTCGACTAATTGACCTATATCATATGGAGCTAATTTTTAACATTTCTATTTGGCCTGTTTGAAAGAAAATATAAATCAACTCGACTTATTAACCCATACACATGTTAAAATTTGCACTTCTGATTGTTTTTTAATATTGCGGTTTCTTGTATTTTTGTGTGGCTTAAGAGTCACTTGGTGGGCAGTATTCATAATTTATTGATTAACCAAATTACAGAGAAAATTGCATACCTGAAACTTATATACACGATCGTCGGGCGAACATAAAAACAATAATAAATTAAAAACTGTAAAGTTGAAGTGCCCTTACATTTAGGGTTAATCCCTTAATTATGTTACCATCTGTATTACACCTACCAAGACTAACTTTTTTCATGTTTCTTCAGTGACTTATAAATATGTTCAACTGTATTATATCTCCATTCATTGTACCATATCTGATACAGTATTTCTTTCTATTTTGTTTTCTTATTTTATATCACACGCAGGATAATATGACACGTAGGAATGATCCAAATGACTATGTGGTGCTTGATCCTCTTATGGAAAAAGGCAAAGAAAAGTTCAACAAGATGATGGCAAAGCAAAAGAAACGAGAGCGAGAATGGGCTGGCAAATCTCTAACTTGATCAAACTTTATTTTTACCAACCTTTTGACTTTTTTGTCAATTCTGGATTTGGTACCTCGTCCCAGCTGTGCAATCATACAATTATTATCACAGTTTTGTCGAGTTGTAAGTCGCTTAAAGTGGCCTTGTATGTGCTAATTTGTTTTCTTAGATTTTGATAGCGGCACTTGTAAATCTTTCATTTAGAAATATAGTTTAGGGTTTGGACTTTGGAGCCCCATGTTTGTGACCTTCCATAAACCTTGATGTGAAAACTTGCTTCATATAGAATTTATGGTGCTAATATGATCAAGTAGTGGCACAGACGGATGAATTCGTTCCTATACCTACCAAGCTGACGTTAACCTGGTTAGGTTTGGGTAAAACTTAGAAGGGAATGGTCTTTTATATAGTAATGTTTTGAGTAATTGAAAGAAAGTGTTGGAAAATCATGGTTATATATGTACTGTTTCTTGCTCGATGTTTACAAGTTTAATTCCCAAGGTGGAGTGGAGTCTGGTGGTAGGATCTCACTAGGAGCAACTTAGAGCTAGACTTCCAGCGCAAAGTTCAGTTGGTTTCGAAGAAGATAATTTTGCGGAAACATGATCACGTTTTTCAAATAGACGTACATTGGGAAACTGATACATTCTTCAAACAAGTCGACTTAGGCAGGTTTTGCGTCACCTTCCAAGTCGCCTTGTCAACGTTTGAAACGTTCGAAACATATCCTTGTAACTTGATATTTCGCTCTTTTTTTAACCTGAAGTGGTATGTTACATAGCTTGATAGGTAGACTAAATGCATATTATACCATATTCAACCTGAGAGTTGAGTTGCACATTCTAAATTCTAAATTTTGATTAGCACACTTTAATGTACAAGTACGATAAGCATCTTGTGATAAATGTATACAATAAATGAAGTGTACCAATCAAAATTTGAATCGTGCAAATCACTTCATTCAAATCGAATCGGATGCATTCCATTTTTAGAAAACTATCCCGTTTAAATAATGCTAAAAATAGAATATTTACATTTTCACATTATAGCATAAAACGTCACAACTTTGCAACCTATATTAAATTCTGCATAACCAGCTTGTTGTGCGTGGTAATCTTTCAAGACTAGAACCATGATGACATAATGTCATGCTTTTTGTACAATATCACATGGGATCCCCAAGCTTCACAAATACTCGTGAGTATTATTTTGGGTGTCTAGAATGATACGGATTTTTATTTTCTTTTTTATCCCATGGATCAAAGCATCTTCTCTTATGGTGTCACTTTCGAACAGCAAATTATATTTGTCACATTCATTCGTATTACAAGTGACCAGCATTCTTTCATTAGTAACTCTTTTTTTTTTTTTTTTTTTTTTTTTTTTTTTTTTTGAAAGGCAACACATTCATAGGTAACTTGTCAGTTGCCTTCTATTTTTCGTGTCTTGTTAGCTAATGATATTCAATTTCTTAGCAACCTCAATGTGGTTAAGGGTGTTTTCGTAAAAACTAGCAGTAGCAGTAAGTGGGAGTAATGAACAGTACTTGTAAACACTAATTGTGACTTGTGAGTAGTAGCAGTCTTTTTCTAAAAAAAACGTTTGGTAACATAGCTGTATGTGTAATTATAATGCGTAAAACAACTCTTGAATGCTCAGCGTTTTTAAATGCTACTTTCATGAAACGTTGAAAAATAAGCATTTCAAAATTATAGATAAAACTATTTGCTGCTTTGTCAAATGATCATCAAAAATCACAACATTAAACGATCACCACTCACCGCTCTTAAATGCTCCTAACTACTCCACGCCAAACACACCCGAAATCAAAAATGTTGTAAAACTAAAAGGGTTTTTCTAACTTGTGTCTTAGGGGCACAAGTTAAATACATCATAAGTACATCAAAAGTACACAGGGATTCACATAAAAGCTTTTGTGTACTCTTAATGTGTTTAACTTGTACCCCTAAGACATAAATTAGAAAAACCCAAACGGCCAAACTAAAAAGATAAATTAAGTGGTTATTTTTGTGTGGCCAGTTAAAAAGCATTACTTAATCTATCGGTATGTTTAACGAAACCAATAAGTGGGGAAAGCGCGTTGAAAATGTGGGGGTTTAGATCAGTTGCACAGGTGGAAATCCTGCAATCCAGCAATGTTAAATGTTAAGTCGGTGTCCGGTCTATCAAAGTCAAACGAATCTTTCTTTTTTTAAAGTTGGACCCGGTCCAACATGTCTGTGCCGCCGTAATTAATTGCTCACGACCCAATGTTTCCTCTGTCCCTTTTTCTGTTTCTTGTCATGCAAGCTCAATTTTTTTATAGGCCATTCTTTTCATGTTTGTTTTTTAAAAGATGTATTTTGGAGTTAAAAAGTTATATAGAGTTTTCGAGTTTAATTTTAGCTAGAAAAGAAATTAAAGGAAAAAAAAAATACTTGAGCAAATTTATTTTCTTCAGGGTTTTTTTTTCTTTTCTTTTCTTTTTTTTTCAAAAAGAAAATGATAATATATATATATATATATATATATATATATATATATATATATATATATATATATATATATATATATATATATATATATATATATATAGAGTTTTCGAGTTTAATTTTAGCTAGAAAAGAAATTAAAGGAAAAAAAAAATACTTGAGCAAATTTATTTTCTTCAGGTTTTTTTTTTCTTTTCTTTTTTTTTTTCAAAAAGAAAATGATAATATATATATATATATATATATATATATATATATATATATATATATATATATATATATATATATATATATATAGTGAGGATCATGTGCGGATAACTTTTTTTAATGCGGATGTACGGATTAATCTGGGCCGCCCATCCAGACTGATCTTGACTTATTGTAAAAAAGTCAAAATCCAACGCAACCTTCAATTAATCAATTGACCATTGAAACGATTTTTTTAATTTTTTTCCTTTTGAGCGATCCTTATTATTGTTATCTTCTTTACTTTTTTTATTTTTTCAAATTTTTCTGAGCACTTTTTTGTTTGGTGATTATGAGTGCTAACGTGATATTAGGATATCATAAGTGCTACCGTGATATTAACGATAATTTACTTAAAAAGTTACTTTGATATTAGTAAAGAAAATTAATATCACTGTTTTTTTATTACGATATTAAAAAAAGTTACGGTGATTTAAAAAAAAATTAACTTTGATATTAAGAAAGCATGATAGTTATGGTGATATTAACAATTTTTATTAAGAAAAAGTTTTTATGATATTAAAAAAATTAATATCACTATTTTTTTATTACGATAATAAAAAAAGTTACGGTGATATTAAAAAAAATTAACTTTGATATTAAGAAAGCATGATAGTTACGGTGATATTAACAATTTTTATTAAGAAAAAGTTTTTATGATATTAAAAAAGTATTGTGATATTAAATTTTTTATTAAAAAAAAAGTTTATGTGATATCAAAATCTGATTTTGACTTTTTTACAAAAGTCAAGATCTGAGATCAGATCTTGACTTTTGTAAAAAAGTCAAACTCATACGCTAATATCACAATACCTTTAACGATGAAAATGATTTTTTTTTGAAATTTTTTTCAGCGATTTATAATTATTTGTTGTTCTCTTTATTTTTTTTAATTTTTTTAGATTTTTTTGAATTTTTTTCAATAAAAAAAGCTACTGTGATATTAACGATTTTTAAAAAAGTCGGGATATTTACGATAATGCCGCTCCGCTTTTTTCAGATGGTTGACTAGATGGAGGGCTGAGATTCGTCCGTACATCTGCACTAAAATCCAAAAACGTACCGGATCCCTTCCATATATATATATATATATATATATATATATATATATATATATATAGAAAGAAATTTTGGGCTGGTAAATATCTTTCAAAAAAATAAAAGAAATGAAAGGAAACTAAAGTTAAACATGTCAAATGACAAAATTGTATTTAATTTTTAAAAGAATTGGTATAGTTGTAAATGGAGCAATATTTTTCCTTTTTTACTTTCAACTCAAGAACATAAATATTTTTTCTAATTTTCCAATATGTTTTTTTCTTTTATCATTCTTTTCTTTTGTCTACTTTTTTTTTTCTTTTGATTTAAAACTCAAGAACACAACGTTAATCTAACTTTAAAGACTATGTTTAGTAAATCTTAAAACAATTACTCCCTCCGTCCTATAATTATAGTCCACTGTTGACTTTTTAAGTCTTCGTTTTGCAATTTTGATCTTAAATATTTTTGTTTGTGTTACGTAATACTTGATAAAAATTATACCAATGGAAAATACATTTGAAACTCAATCCATTCATATATTTTGCATCAAGTAATATATAACACAATTAAAAATATTTAAGGTCAACGTTGAAAACTTAAGACTTCAAAAGTCAACAGTGGACTATAATTATAAGACGGGGGTAGTATCTATTTAAATGGATCAAAAATTTACGTTTGTGAGATATGTTATCAAATCGGCGCCAACGGACTCTTCGGTTTGTCAACCGACAAGCATCACTTAATCGACACCGATGGCACCACCTCGTCGATGGTGCATCAGTTGGAGCTTCTTCGGTTTGGCCACCACTTCTAAAACTAACGCACAAATTGATACACACCCCTGCCACTGGTGATGTGTTTCTTTCTGTATCACTACCCAAATATAACCCCACAAAACATACAAAACACTCGCATAAAAAAGTCAAATGGCACAACTGACGTGTTACGGTTGAGAGTACCCTTATTAGATTAAGCATGTGGCATAATCTTTTTGAAAGTAACAAATAACAATTAACTTTTAATTAAAAAAATGATTGTTATAGGCTAGTTTGTGTTTTTTTTACGCTGTATTAGACTTCTGTAAGTTCTAGCTAAAAATATGTTGCCAAATATGTATGAAAGTAAAACTCTCACTTATAATATAACAAACTCCAGCTAGTTTTGTAACATTGTCATTAAAAAGTAAAACAAGAAAATCATGCGTTGAATGAAACTACAAGCTTAAGATTTAAATATTTGATAGTGATTAAACTCTATCTTTCACTTATAATATAATAAGTTCCAACTAGTTTCGTAACATTGTCATTAAAACAAGAAAATCATGCATTAAAATGAAACTACATGCTTAAGACTAAAATATTAGATAGTGATTAGTAAGCTCAAATTTAATTTGTGAGGCTTTGGGTCCTTGTAGTTAATTGATAAGGTCTCTTATGTACTCTAAAACTAATGATGCATAATACAATATATCGAGAAAGATTAAATAGACAAACAAACAAAATAGTATCCACATTTTGGAAAAAATTTTATCATGAGAAACGATTCAAAATTCCAGCCAAATTGGCTATTTTATAACCTAGTTGTCCATAACAAGAATACTAGAAGGGTACCCGCGCAATGCGGCGGCGGGTACCTGTGACTATATTTTGCGTTATTCGGTTACACATTTAGTTGTTTTTATGTTTTATAAGTAGAGATTGTGAAGCTAAATAACTTTAGTTTGAACAACCAAATTGCTTCCTAACAAACTTTCTAACCAACCTGTTTTCTAACCAATTAATTTTGAAATCCTTTCATAATAAGCAAGTAAAAATTTAAATTTTAAACCTTTCTAACTATAGAATAGTACCAAATGCATTATATAGTACTAGAAAGGTGTCCGCGCGATGCGGGGGGCGGATTATTGGGGTGAAGAGGAGGGAGGTGGGGTGGTGGAAAGTGGTTGTTGGGGTGGTTATAAATTGTTGGGGGTGGTTGTTGAGGTGGTTATAAATTGTTGGGGGTGATTGTTAGGGGTGGTTGTTTGCATAATTAGTAAGTAAAAGTCTGAATTTTTAAGCCTTTCTAATTATAGAATAGTCTCAAATACATTATATAGTAGTATAGATAATAAGAATAAGAATATAAGATCGATTGCGTTCTATGATGTATAATATACTACCAATATGATACTCTCTCCGTCTCGGAATTATTGTCTATATTTTATTTTGTGATGTATTAAAATAATTGTCCACTTTCTATTTTAAATAAGAAAAATAGAATTTAGTGAGGAATATTTCATTTGAGTTGTTGAGATTTATAATGGATCCACTTCTATTAAACTTGGTGATTTTGTCTCCTGATAATAGTTTTGAGACGGAAGAAGTACTATTTTATAATTTCTTTAAAAATCATGTTATTACGAAAGTCAGCCACGGGACTTAAAAAAGTCATTTTAGAAAGAAGTTTCATGTCCTTGTTTATGAACAACTTGGCAATACCTGCGGATGCAAGCATGCCACCAAGAATTCACAAAGTCTAATGAAATTGAATATAACCATATAAATTGACTACAACTTTTCTAAGTCAAAAAGGGTTTAACAAATTTAGTAGATCTTGTTAGTTAAGAGTCATTTTTTACATGACATTAAGTACCTTCAAAGCGCTATGATCGAAAAGTCGTTTGTAGCGTAAGGTTCGGTTTAACAAATTTAGTGGATCTTGTTATTTAACTCCAGAAAGTAAAAAGGAGTGTATTTAAAAATCTTACCGCCTTAAATTTGTTTGATTTAAATATAAAATCGAGTTAATACTAAATGACCTGAGTTCTAAATTTAGATTTACCAAACATGAAACATTAATATAAGTTAACATCATATCACTTTTTGATCATTTCAACCGGATAGCATTTTGTTACTTTATAGTAAATCAAAATCGAAATAAACAGTAACATCGTTAAAATTTTACATATCATAGATAACTCTAACCTGATATCTTTTATTTTAATTAATAAAATTGCTTACGTAATATAAAATTAATTTTTTATTCTCACATACTCAAAACTAAAAACTTTGACTAACTTAACCATATATGTATAACCCCATTCCATCGACAACTAGATCTAACTTCTATACAAAATCATGATAAATTTTACCAACAATAAGTATTTTACTAAAGATGAGCGAATACTAAATTTAGAATTTTTGATAATAAAACGTAAATGCGCGTTCACGTCATTGCATTTTCTAAAATGTTCAATTCGAACCCATCTTTAAACTAGACTACAATGAACCAAAATTTAGTATAACACCAATATAGTCAATCTTTTAACATATAAAAATAATATAATAACATATGTTTTTCTTTCTTTTTTTTCCTTTTTTTTTTTAATGTCTTTGTTTCAATTAGTAAAATAGTTTATTTGACTCGAAGCAAAAAGTTAAAATGAAGTGTACTTAAACATATGACAACCTTAGATTTGTTTGGTTTTAATCAATGTTGCAAAAATTGTGAATCGGTCCCGAGGCGGTCGGGGGCCGAGTTGCGATTTTTTCCCGATTAATCGGCCGCCTCGGCCGATTAATCGGCCGATTACCTTGGAATTTCCTCCAAGTTCCAAGGCCGAGGCCGATTAATCGGCCGCCTCAGCCGATTTTTGCAACACTGGTTTTAATATAAAATCTTGTCAATACTAAACTAGAATTTGACCCAAGTTCTAAATTTAGATTTACAAATACAAGTTTACATCATATCACTTTTCATTCATTTCAAACCGATAGAATTTGGTAACTTATACTACACGAATTCACTAAATCGAAATACAAGTAAACAATAACGTAGTCAAATTTTATAGATCATTAATATCTCTTACCTGAAATCTTTTATTACAATAATAAAGTTTTTTACGTAATACCAAACTAAAACTTTTTTCTCACATAGTCAAAACTCAAAACTTTGACCAATTTAACCGTACATGCATAGTATAAAACCTGTTTCAATGTTTAGCTAGATCCAACTTCTATACAAAATCAAGACAAATTTAAAAAGTAATAAGTGGTTTAATAGAGCTGGTCAAATACTAAATTTAGTATTTTCGATCATAAACGTAAACGCGCATCTATGTCATTGCATTTTCTAAACAGTTCATTCTGATCCTCTTTAAACTAGACTACATCGAATCAAAGTTCAATATAACAACGATATAGTAAAGCCTTGACATATTTAAATAACTCAACAAATAAGATTTTTTTTCTTTTTTTTTTATCTTTTATTTCAATTAGTAAAGTTGTTTATTTGAGTGGAACAAAAAGTTAAAAGGAGTGTATTTAAATATTTGAATTTTGAACACCTTAAATTTGTTTGGTATTAATGTAAAACCATGTCAATACTAAATTAGAGTTTGACCCAAGTTCTAAATTAGATTTATCAATCTTAAAACACTAATACCAGTTTACATCATATCACTTTTCAATCATCTCAACCAGATAGCATTTTGTAACTTAGACTACACTAAATCGAAATCCTAGTAACAATAACATAGTCAAAATTTTACAGATCATAAATAACTCCAACCCGAAATCTTTTATTTCAACTAATAAGGTAGTTTACGTAATACACACTAAAACTTTTTTCTCACATAGTAAACAATCAAAACTTTGACCAACTTAACGATATGTATATAGTATAAAACCACATTCAAACTTTAACTAGATCCAACTTTCAAACAAAATCAAAATAAATTTTACCAACAATAAGCAATTTACTAGAGCTGACAGAAGACTAAATTAAAAAATTTCAAACATAAAACGTAAATTCACATCTACGTCATTGCATTTTCTAAAAAAATCAATCTGATCATATCTTCAAAGTTCCAACTATACTACATACCAAAATGTAGTATAACACGTATATAGTCAAACTTTAACATATAAAAATAATATAATAGATCAGGTTTTTTTGTTTTTTTTTTAATCTCTTTTTTTAATCAGTAAAATTGTTTATTTGAGTGGAATCAAATTGTTAAAAGGAGTCTGTTTAAAATTTTGACCACCTTAAATCTTTTTGATTTTAATGTAAAATCGAGCCAATACTAAACTAGAGTTTGACCCAAGTTCGGAATTTAGATTTACCAAACTTAAAACATAAATACAAGTTTATATCATATCACTTTTCATTCATTTCAACCCCATAGCATTTTGTAACTTTGAAAACACTAAATCGAAATCTAAATAAACTATAACGTAGTCAAACTTTTAGACATCATAAATGACTCTTGCTTAAAAATAATAAAGTTTTTTACATGTATAGTATACGACCCTTTTCAATCTTTAGCTAGAACCAACTTTTATACAAAATCATGATAAATTTTACAAATAATAAGTGATTTAATAGAGCTTGTAGAATCTAAATTTAGAATTTTATATCATAAAATGTAAATGCGCAACTACGCCATTGCATATTCTAAAAAGTTCAATCTGATCCCATCTTTTAACTAGAATGCATTGAACCAAAATCTTTTAACTAGACTACATTGAATCGAAATTCAGTATAACATTGATAGAGTCAAACTTTAACATATTAAAATATTTCAATAACTTAGTGTTTTCTTTTTCTTTTTTTTTTTTTGATCTTTTGTTTCAATTAATAAGGTTTTTTATTTGACTGGAACCAAAAAGTTAAAGATGTGTATTTAAAAATTTGGCCAACTTAAATTTGTTTGGTTTTGATGTAAAACCAAGTCAATACTAAACTAGAGTTTAACACAAGTTCTAAATTTAGATTTACCAATCTAAAAACAATAATACAAGTTTGCATCATATCACTTTTCAATCATTTCAATCAGATACTACCTCCGTCCCATAATTATAGTGCACTATTGACTTTTTAAGTCTTCGTTTTGCAACTTTGACTTTATATATTTTTATTTGTGTTATATAATACTTGATAAAAATTATACCATTGAAAAATACATTTAAAACTCAATCCATTCATATATTTTGCATCAAGTAATATATAACACAAATTAAAATATTTATGGTCAAAGTTGAAAACTAAAGACTCCAAAAGTCAACAGTAGACTATAATTATGAGACGGAGGGAGTATCATTTTGTAAATTAGACTACACTAAATCGAAATCCTAGTAAATAATAATATAGTCACAATTTTACATATCATAAAAAACTCCAATCTGAAATCTTTTATTTCGACTAATAAGGTTGTTTACGTAATACAACTAAAACTTTTTTTTAGAGATAGTCAACACTTGAAACTTTTTTCAACTTAACCATACATATATAGTATAAAACCCCATTGAAACTTTAACTAAATCCAACTTTTACCCAAAATCAAAATAAATTTTACTAATAATAAGTAATTTACTAGAGTTGACCGAATACTAAATTTAGAATTTTCGATCATAAAAGGTAAATGCACATCTACGTCATTGCATTTTCTAAAATATCAATGTGATCCAATCTTTAATATAATAACTCGTTTCTTTTTATTTATTTAAAATCTTTTGTTTCAATTAGTAAAATTGTTTGTTTGACTGGAACTAAAAAATTAAAATGAGCGTATTTTAAAATATGGCCACCTTAAATTTGTCTGATTTTAATGTAAAAGCGAGTCAATACTAAACTAGAGTTTGACTAGAGTAATAAATTTAGATTTACCAATTTTAAAACATAAATACAAGTTTAAATAATATCACTTTTAATTCATTTCAACCCGATAGCATTTTGCAACTTAGACTACAATAAATCAAAATCTATATAAACAATAATGTTAACAAAAACTTACAGATCATAAATAACTATAACTTGAAATCTTTCAAAAAACTAAAAAGTTTTTTACGTAATACAAAACTAAATCTTTTTACACACGTAGTCAAAACTCAAACTTTGAGCAACTTAACCATACATGTATAGTATAAAATCCCATACAATCTTTAGCTAGGTCCCACTTCTATACTAAATCCATATAAATTTTACCAATAATAAGTGATTTACTAGAGTAGGCCGAATAATAAATTTAGAATTTTCGATCATAAAACGTAAATGCGCATCTACGCCATTTTTCTAAAAAGTTCAATCCAAAACCATCTTTGTTGGGAATTCTGCTAAGTAAAAATTCTGCTGACGGTTACTGCTGAAGGATACTGCTGAAGAGCTGGTTCCTGCTGAAGCAGTGTATCTGCTGAAGTCTAGTTTCAGCATTATTAGTTTATGCGGATATAGTTATTCCGTATTTTATGTAATATAGTTAGGATATGCATGGGTATAGTTAGAAAGTGATAATGCATATCTTTTAGAAGTTTTAGAATATACGTTTCTTGTGAAACGGTTTAGGGTTCCTTGTGTATAAAAGGAACACACGATTATGTATTTAGTACACGTTTTTTTTAGAAAACACTTTCATTATTATTAAAAGATCCATAGAGGATCAATTGTTCTTAGTATTCAGTTGTTAATACTTGTGTTTGTTTCCACTTTAAAATACAAGTTACAGAGATTATCTTTTAGTGTGTTAGTGATTACATTAACATAACTAACGATCCACGAGTGCTCAAAGATCTATTAAGGTCTAAGGTTCAACAAGTGGTATCAGAGCCTCGGGAGAGTCTCTGTGATACTAAGATAAACCAATCTTACACCCTCAATCAAAAACACCAAAAACAACGCCTGGAACAGATGATGAATCTGATGCAACTCAGAACCAAAACACCACTTCTCTCCAACAACTCAATCTCTCAAACAGTAATGCCAAATTCCCATACCTTAAGAATGCAGAGGAGTATGAATTGTGGTCCATGAAGATACAAAACTGGATCACAAACATTGACTGGAATCTTTGGGAAGTTGTCCGTAAGGGTAACAGCTTGAAGAAACATGTCAAAGATGCTGATGGGATTGTTACCATTGTAGGTCCCAAAACTGCTGAAGAAGTTCTAGCCGTGCAGAGGGAGAATAAAGTCAGAACAATTCTTCTCCAGGCTATACCAGATGACCACATGAGTGACTTCCACTTCATGGAAGATGCCAAGTACATTTGGATGGCCATCAAGGCTAGATTTGGTGGGAATGAAGAGTCGAGAAGGATGAAGAAGTCAATGCTGAAGCAACAGTTTCAAGAGTTTCAGATATCTGAGGAAGAAGGAATCCACAAGGGTTATGACATGTTCCACAAGATCTTGAGTCAACTTAATCAGCTGAAGGCTAGGCCAGATAATGAGGACTGCAATGCTAAGTTTCTGAGATCTTTGCCACCATCCTGGTTGTAAGTCAGCATTGCTCTCAAAACTAAAGGTGGATTGGACATGATCTCTTTTGATGAACTCTACAACAAGCTTAAATCTTTTGAGCCTGATGTGAGAAGTCTCATTCGTCCATCCACTCACTCAGCCTTTGTTAGCACCACATCCAAACCGGTGCATCATGCCTCAAGCTCTTACACCTCAGCATCATCTTATCATACCCACTCTAAACCAACTCCTAAATCAAAGTCCAGTAATATTATGGAAGATGTTCTTCACTCTTTTGTTGTTGAATATGAACATCAGCAGTTTCTAGCTTATGAGGACTTTGAACAGGTGGATCCATTGGAGATGGAGGAGATGCACTTGAAATGGCAGTTGGCAATGATTTCTATGAATATCAAAAGGTTTGAGAATAAGTCTGGGAGAAAGTTTGGTTTTCAGGGAAGAGATGCAGCAAGATTTGACATAAGGAAGGTTAAGTGCTACACTTGTGGTCATATGGGCCACTTCTTGAGAGAATGCAAGGAGAGAGAAAGCCTGGTGATGAAGTTAGATATGACTCATATCTATTGGAATCAGGAACTTCTAAAGCTGTACCTTCCAAAGCTTTGGTGACTGTGGATGACCATGTTTGTAACACCCCAACCCGAGAAGGGCTAAAGTGTAACATTATGGAGTCAAACCAGAACACAAGCAAACGGAGATACATTTCCAATACGAAGTATACAAAGGTTACAAGGAAACTAAACAAAATACAAAAGAGTAACAATGATGAACTAAGCCCAACATCAATTGCTTCTAATCATCTCTAAGTCCATCTAGTAGCTAATCAGGGTGAAGTCTTCTAAGTCCAAAATAAGATCACTCATCCACAAACCCAGCTTCCTACTAAACCTGCCGCAGGAAAAGAAATGCGGCTGAGCTTAAAAAGCCCAGTGAACAGATATATATATAAACGAAGCAAAAGATAAGGGACAAAGAATATCATAGGGTGCATTGGGGAAAACAAAAGGTATAATAAGGATGATAAGAATAAGTTAAAGATTAGGTTATATCAGCACTCTACCACGAGCCAAACAAAACAAAACAAAGTCTTCAGCAAAGTAACCATGTACTCAAAGGAGAGACCTCAGAATACCAAATGTAGTAGGAGGGGAGTCCTCAAGTAACCACGGAGTAGCTAGCTCCCAAATATATGTGAAAGGCATGTATTGCACACAGTACCAGACACCAAACCAAATGTAGTAGCAAATTAAATCAAAGCAAATCTAGGATGCATCCATACGCCCTACCCAAACCAAATGCAGATCAAACAAAGGGACGGTGTGGAACATCACTCGACCACACTGGAGTCATGACATTGGTGCATCAATGCCACGGTCATGTTACCTTCATGACTAGGAAAATGCTCGGGTATAATACTGAAGGGTCAAAAGCAAATCAAATAGCAAAGTCTAAGTCAAATCAAAGTATCATAATCCAAGGTGCATAGCAAAGGTTCAGGTCAAAGGTTTACAAATGGCAGGGTTCATAATCAGAGTTCAAATCAAAGGTTCATATCAAAGGTTCAATTCAAATGGATCAATGTCAATGGGTCAAATGGAAAGATCAAAGTCAAGGTTCCAATCCACGAGGTTCACTATTCCAAGTTCCAAAGTCCCAAAGTTCAAGATCAAAGGGTCATAATAAGAGTTTTAAACAAAAGTTCAATTTAGTAGGTTCCCATCACTTGCTTAAAAAGGTTCGAAGTACAATCCCATTTAGAAAGGTTTATAACAAGGATTCATTTAGAAAAGATCTTCTAAAATTGACATTTATAAAAATCCCATAGATAAGTGATCTTAAACCATATTAAAAGTGTCGTTATAAAATAGTTTCTCCTTTAAATGTTACCATATCATAATTAAGAAAAGAAATTTCACCTCCCGTTATATTATCCCAAAAGAACATTCAAAGTCTCACAAGGGTTTCACCTCCCGTTATAATATCCCAAAGGGTATCCAAAGTCTCACAAAGGTTCAAAGGTTAAGGTCACAAAAGGTTATCGAATGGATCATAAGAGTTCAAACGAATAACAATAGGATCGCAAATACCGGTGAAACATATCAATTATAGAGCCGAGTATGAAGGATCATAAACAAGATCAAACGGAATCATAATACGATAACAAATCAAAGACAAAGTCAAGAGAGAGGAAGTGTGCACTTTTACTGAAAGAGTACGGAATATCTGTACCTTAGCCGAGTCAAAACAAACCGAGATCAAATAAAAGGCGAACGGTCATTCCTGCTTCACCGAACCTAGAAGAGAATGGATATGAATCAATAAGAGTTCACATTACTTAAGTTACCACTTTTAGTTATCTTTCCATTTTTAGAAACTTTCCATATTTAGCAACTTTCTATTTTAGGTAACTTTCCATATTTAGTAACTTTTCACTTTAAGTAGTTTAAGCATTTTAGATGACTTTCTATTTTTAGTAAGTTTCCTTATTCAGAAGGTTTCCAATTTTAAAAGGTTTCCATAAGTAGTACTTTCCCAAAATAGCAGGTTTCCAAGATTAGTAAGTTTCCCCATTATAGATATGTTTAAGATAGTTAGTTTATCATTTTATAATGTTTTCACCTCAATTTAGGTTATGGATTTCAATTTATGCAAGTTTTCCAAGATTAGGGTTTCTTATGAATAGTATTCATATATAAGGGTTAAAAGTGTCAAAAATGAAAGTGGAGGGTCAAAACTGAAAATAACCAATCACATATACATATATACAACTCATGTACTTCAATTATCAAATATATACAGTTTATACCCTCAAGTATCACAATTTACAAAATAAACCCTAATTAAACATAATTATCATAATTAAACCATTAATTAATAAATCTAACATTTAAGGCACGTAATTATCCAAGAGTGTCAAGAACATCCCTTAGCTCATATTTACAGCAAATAAACCCAAAGTTTTTGTATTTACATAATTAGTCCCTCTAGTTTACAATTTTGCACATTAAACCATATAATTACATAATTAACCATTTAAAGTATATAATTAATCAAATGAGCACACAAATCAACCAACAATACAAAATGACATAAACGGCCCCTATACTATATTTCCAGGTCGAGACATGCCAAGTATCCCATATTTACAGTTTAACCCCTTGATTATCATAAATTAATAATTAACTTCTAATAATTCCAATTTAGCACATTAACCCATCAAATACTCCATTTAGCATTTTTAGTACCTCATATTAATTATTAAATGACCAGAAACCTAACTTCCAGAATTTTACACTTTTGGTCCCTTAACTTTCATTATTTAGCAATTGAATTTAAAACATAATTAAATTACAAATTAAATACCAAAACTTATCAAATATGCATAAATGATCCCCATACTAATTTTTTTTACCCAAAAGCTACTGTTTATATAAGGTTTATAAAAATAATCCACCACTTTATAGAATTACAAAACACAACCTTTCATATTTATCAATTTCTAACCGATTTAATTATTTAAGAGAAACAAGCCTTAAATAATTTTTCCAAAATTTTTCCATCTCATATCTGATCAATTTGGATTATTTAAGCACAAAATACAAGCCTTAGTTCGGATCCTTGGTCCATTCGATCCACTTCATAATTTATTTTCATTTATTTATTTATCCGGTTTTAATATTAAATCAAAATAATTCATCAAGGTCTCCAAAATTTCGATTAACATTTTATTTAGGTTAGTTATACATGTAAGAAACCCAGAAAATATGATCAAAATTATCACATCATAATATGGCCGATCCATAACTATTTTTAATTTTAGGGTTTAAAAACAATCAAAATTCCATTCGGCCTAAATTCTTTGCATGTATCAAAACCAACAATTTTTATAGATCATATGTGATATGAGGAGTGTAAGGAAAATACCAGAAAGATTTTGGAACGTGTAGATGAAGCAAAATGATTTTCTTGTTTCTCGGCTAGGATAATTCAATTCAAAATATCACCCAGATCTAACGATCGACCCTGGAACCCTTCCACTATTTTTCTCAGATTCCTTGGACGTGTTTTCACCTTATAAAAATAACCAGAGGTGCCCAAAAATTGTTGATGCCGATTTGAGTATTTTTGTAGATTTTAGGGTTTTAGATTGGTATTAAATAAGTTAAAGGGAAAGTGTGTCTATAGATGGGAGGGGGAGTGATTTTCGGCCCAAATAGTTGTAATGTAATAAATTCTCTGATTTTCAAAGCTCTTTCCCAAAATATTTAGTATTATCCTTTTATTATTCATTTTAAATCAAATAACTATAAAATAAATACAAAGTAAGGTATTTTCGGCCAAATAAATGTAATACATATTTTTAGGGCATTAAGAATGTTAAAATTTTCATATAAAATTTATCATATGTCATGTGTTGCTAATTACCAAGTGTTTGAGATTTATTTGGTGTTTTATTTAAGTATTTATTTAAGTTTTAAGTTATAGGGGATTGTTTGGCAATCGAACACAATTTTTCAAAATTTCAAATTTGTGGGTATTTCGGTAATTTAAACATGTTATGGAAATGTGGGTTTTACAACTATTCCTCCCTCAAAAAAATTTTCGTCCTCGAAAATGCAAAAGGTAAGATGGCGAAACAAAACGAAGGTACACCAAACTACAAACAACAAGAGGAGTAGTTTGACTCACACAAACTCAGACCTTAAGAATTTCAACAAACAGAATGATCTTGATCTTAACGATTCAAGATGGTTTCGGTTTCCCCAGAGAAGGCACATCACATAGAATTCGCATCAAAAGAAACAAACACCGAACGTAACAAATGACAATCATATCTCCTTAACAGATATTCAAAGGACGATGCAGGATTGGGCGGGTATTCCATTCGCGGACAAGGAAAATGAACTGGTCAGATGAGAATGTATCAAATGATTGCATCATGAATGTGACATATATAAGTTCAACTCTTCAGATTTACAAATGGTTTCGTCTTCAATACAACCTTCCAAAGATATTCTCGTAAACCGACAGATCTTGATTCTCATAATCCAAAGCTTCATATTTTAACTCATAACAGATCATCATGAAACGGATCCACCGAATAAGAAACGTAAACATGGCAAGGCATAGGTGTAGCTCTTCATGGTAACGAATCGAATCCATATAGACAAAAATAAGCTGATCGATAACGTCAAATGGCAGGAAGCTCTACAACGGAACTTAGGATTTAATCAAAACATATAAGTAAAATAATCACGTGACGAGTACCCTAACATATCAAAACGTACGGCGATAAGGCAGATCAAACGTACCGATCGAAAGAATCCTAAAAGTCTCACTATTCGCAAATCGTCACAAACGAAAACAGAAATCTAAGTCTCCACTAAGGCACTTCTCAAGACATCCTATGAACACAACAAGTGCACATTATATGATGTGAGTTTTATCATGTTGGCCAGACGTCATAATACTAGCATCATATAAATATGCCCTCATTATGATCATACTTTATCTGAATCAGTGAAACAAATCTACAATCCACCTAACAGTCCAACTAACTCCTAGGTTAGACCTATTCAAAAATCAATAATGAAACGATGTCGAACAAAACAAACGATGCTTGGAAAGATGCAACAAAATCAATCAATCATCATCAAAAGAAACATGTCGCTAAGGCATCAATTTCTTCATCATAAGGTTCTTTTCAAGAATTTGTCTCTTTAGAATCTTCTTATGTCCGAGTTGTCAGTCTTTGTCCATCTTCCAATCTGAGAGTGAAACGAAATCATCATCTTGGGTTTGGTTCCTCAAGCATTCTGTAGTTTCTTCTTGGCATGTGACAAAGTAAGGTAACTCTCTGGTACGATCTTCAATCTCCTCATCATCCAGTCTGCTTCCACTCTCAATTCATCTTAGTACGACTAAGATGAATAGGGAAGTGAGACTGTATGTTCTTCATCAGCTCCAGGTTCGCCGTCTTGACCAGGTTCCTGCATTCTGCTCGTCCATTCTTCCGTCTTGCGAGGTATGTCATCAACTCTCCAGGGTAGTTACCACTGTCTGTCATCTTCAGGTTCTATCCAACTCTATCCTCTGGTGGAAAACTTGGTGGTTCAACAAGAATCATATCCAAAATTTCAGGGTGCCAAAACATAATTCACACGAAAATGTTCATCTCTTGGCGGACAAAGTAGATGTAAGAGAACTTCATAACCGCGAAAGTAACATACGAGTCTCTAGAGAAAATAATGATAGCAAAAGTTCAAAGATAGGAAATCATGGTAGAGGATTTTTCAAATAGTCCAAAACATCAAAGGTGAGACATAGTAGAACAATTGTCAGCATCTCAAATGCTTAAACAACCAACCATATATCAGAATCAAATTGAAGTTGACTTTCCAAAGAAAGGCAGATTAACATAGCAGATTTTATAGTTCGAAAGGGAAAGAGATATTCTCATACTCGTGGTTAAACACCACCAGACTTCTCAGAGATGGAAAAGATGAGTAAAACAAAATCAAATAACTTCAGGAAGCTTACAGGGGATTTACCAAAAGCAAGATACGAACAGAGAGTGCTTTAAACACGTCATCGCCATGTTGATACTTAGAATGCCCAAAGAGGTGTCAAAAGGATCAACAAACAGATCAGAGATCAAAGATAAAATCAAAATAGAGTTATGCATTAACACGCAATCTTAAATGCCTTCCAACTTACTAGTGGTAAACTTAGGTGGTGCAAAATCTCTAATTCTAAAAGAATGATTACAAAAAGGCATAGCTAAACATAAGGAACGAAACAGAGTAATGCGGAAGCAAAGATACATAAGCGGAATCTTAGAGTCTACCATTCCTTACTGGTCAAAACTTAAGTTCATAAAAGGAATTCCTAAAGTAAGTTCTCGAGGCGGTTTCCTATGTTCATACAGTGGAAGCCTAATGGTCCAAAACTCACAGGTCATAGCCTAAGCTCTACGGACGTTGCATCCGCCGATCCAAACCTGGCTCTGATACCATAATTGTAACACCCCAACCCGAGAAGGGCTAAAGTGTAACATTATGGAGTCAAATCAGAACACAGGCAAATGGAGATACATTTCTAATACGAAGTATACAAAGGTTACAAGGAAACTAAACAAAATACAAAAGAGTAACAATGATGAACTAAGCCCAACATCAATTGCTTCAAATCATCTCTAAGTCCATCCAGTAGCTAATCAGGGTGAAGTCTTCTAAGTCCAAAATAAGATCACTCATCCACAAACCCAGCTTCCTACTAAACCTGCCGCAGGAAAAGAAATGCGGCTAAGCTTAAAAAGCCCAGTGAACAGATATATATAAACGAAGCAAAAGATAAGGGACAAAGAATATCATAGGGTGCATTAGGGAAAACAAAAGGTATAATAAGGATGATAAGAATAAGTTAAAGATTAGGTTATATCAGCATTCTACCACGAGCCAAACAAAACAAAACAAAGTCTTCAGGAAAGTAACCATGTACTCAAAGGGGAGACCTCAGAATACCAAATGTAGTAGGAGGGGAGTCCTCAAGTAACCACGGAGTAGCTAGCTCCCAAATATATGTGAAAGGCATGTATTGCACATAGTACCAGACACCAAACCAAATGTAGTAGCAAATCAAATCAAAGAAAATCTAGGATGCATCCATACGCCCCTACCCAAACCAAATGCAGATCAAACAAAGGGACGGTGTGGAACATCACTCGACCACACTGGAGTCATGACATTGGTGCATCAATGCCACGGTCATGTTACCTTCATGACTAGGAAAATGCTCGGGTATAATACTGAAGGGTCAAAGGTAAATCAAATAGCAGAGTCTAAGTCAAATCAAAGTATCATAATCCAAGGTGCATAGCAAAGGTTCAGGTCAAAGGTTTACAAATGGCAGGGTTCATAATCAGAGTTCAAATCAAAGGTTCATATCAAAGGTTCAATTCAAATGGATCAATGTCAATGGGTTAAATGGAAAGATCAAAGTCAAGGTTCCAATCCACGAGGTTCACTATTCCAAGTTCCAAAGTCCCAAAGTTCAAGATCAAAGGGTCATAATAAGAGTTTTAAACAAAAGTTCAATTTAGTAGGTTCCCATCACTTGCTTAAAAAGGTTCGTAGTACAATCCCATTTTGGAAGGTTTATAACAAGGATTCATTTAGAAAAGATCTTCTAAAATTGACATTTATAAAAATCCCATAGATAAGTGATCTTAAATCATATTAAAAGTGTCGTTATAAAATAGTTTCTCCTTTAAATGTTACCATATCATAATTAAGAAAAGAAATTTCACCTCCCGTTATATTATTCCAAAAGAACATTCAAAGGTTATCGAATGGATCATAAGAGTTCAAACGAATAACAATAGGATCGCAAATACTGGTGAAACACATCACTTATAGAGCCGAGTAGGAAGGTTCATAAACAAGATCAAACGGAATCATAATACGATAACAAATCAAAGACAAAGTCAAGAGAGAGGAAGTGTGCACTTTTACTGAAAGAGTACAGAATATCTGTACCTTAGCCGAGTCAAAACAAACCGAGATCAAATAAAAGGAGAACGGTCATTCCTGCTTCACCGAACCTAGAAGAGAATGGATACGAATCAAGAAGAGTTTACATTACTTAAGTTACCTCTTTTAGTTATCTTTCCATTTTTAGAAACTTTCCATATTTAGCAACTTTCTATTTTAGGTAACTTTCCATATTTAGTAACTTTTCACTTTAAGTAGTTTAAGCATTTTAGACGACTTTCTATTTTTAGTAAGTTTCCTTATTCAGAAGGTTTCCAATTTTAAAAGGTTTCCATAAGTGTACTTTCCCAAAATAGCAGGTTTCCAAGATTTGTAAGTTTCCCATTATAGATATGTTTAAGATAGTTAGTTTATCATTTTATAATGTTTTCATCTCAATTTAGGTTATGGATTTCAATTTATGCAAGTTTTCCAAGATTAGGGTTTCTTATGAATAGTATTCATATATAAGGGTTAAAAGTGTCAAAAATGAAAGTGGAGGGTCAAAACTGAAAATAACCAATCACATACGCATATATACAACTCATATACTTCAATTATCAAATATATAGTTTATACCCTC
The DNA here is from genome assembly GCA_030686995.1 of Artemisia argyi. Lineage (NCBI taxonomy): Eukaryota > Viridiplantae > Streptophyta > Magnoliopsida > Asterales > Asteraceae > Artemisia > Artemisia argyi. The sequence continues at coordinate 41,926,285 of CM060709.1, read as the reverse complement.
AAGTATTACAAAATAAACCCTAATTAAACATAATTATCATAATTAAACCATTAATTAATAAATCTAACATTTAAGGTACATAATTATCCAAGAGTGTCAAGAACAGCCCCTAGCTCATATTTACAGCAAATAAACCCAAAGTTTCTGTATTTACATAATTAGTCCCTCTAGTTTACAATTTTGCACATTAAACCATATAATTACATAATTAACCATTTAAAGTATATAATTAATCAAATGAGCACACAAATCAACCAACAATACAAAATGACATAAACGGCCCTTCTACTATATTTCCAGGTCGAGACATGCCAAGTATCCCATATTTACAGTTTAACCCCTTAATTATCATAAATTAATAATTAACTTCTAATAATTCCAATTTAGTACATTAACCCATCATATACTCCATTTAGCATTTTTAGTACCTCATATTAATTATTAAATGACCAGAAACCAAACTTCCAGAGTTTTACACTTTTGGTCCCTTAACTTTCATTATTTAGCAATTGAATTTAAAACATAATTAAATTACAAATTAAATACCAAAACTTATCAAATATGCATAAATGATCCCCATACTAATTTTTTTACCCAAAAGCTACTGTTTATATAAGGTTTACAAAAATAATCCACCACTTTATAGAATTACAAAACACAACCTTTCATATTTATCAATTTCTAGCCGATTTAATTATTTAAGAGAAACAAGCCCTAAATAATTTTTCCATCTCATATCTGATAAATTTGGATTATTTAAGCACAAAATACAAGCCTTAGTTCAGATCCTTGGTCCATTCGATCCACTTCATAATTTATTTTCATTTATTTATTTATCCGGTTTTAATATTAAATCAAAATAATTCATCAAGGTCTCCAAAAATTCGATTAACATTTTATTTAGGTTAGTTATACATGTAAGAAACCCAGAAAATATGATCAAAATTATCACATCATAATATGGCTGATTCATAATTATTTTTAATTTTAGGGTTTAAAAACAATCAAAATTCCATCCGGCCTAAATTCTTTGCATGGATCAAGACCAACAATTTTTATAGATCATATGTGATATGAGGAGTGTAAGGAAAATACCAGAAAGATTTTGGAATTTGTAGATGAAGCAGAATGATTTTCTTGTTTCTCGGCTAGGATAATTCAATTTAAAATATCACCCAGATATAACGATCGACCCTGAAACCCTTCCAATATTTTTCTAAAATTCCTTGGACGTGTTTTCACCTTAGAAAAATAACCAGAGGTGCCCAAAAATTGTTGATGCTGCTTTGAGTATTTTTGTGGATTTTAGGGTTTTAGATTGGTAATTAAATAAGTTAAAGGGAAAGCGTGTCTATAGATGGGAGGGGGAGTGATTTTCCGCCCAAATAGTAGCAATGTAATGAATTCTCTGATTTTCAAAGCTCTTTCCCAAAATATTTAGTATTATCCTTTTATTATTCATTTTAAATCAAATAACTATAAAATAAATACAAAGTAAGGTATTTTCGGCCAAATAAATGTGACACATATTTTTAGGGCATTAAGAATGTTAAAATTTTCATATAAAATTTATCATATGTCATATGTTGCTAATTACCAAGTGTTTGAGATTATTTGGTGCTTTATTTAAGTATTTATTTAAGTTTTAAGTTATAGGGGATTGTTTGGCAATCGAACACAATTCTTCAACATTTCAAGTTAGTGGGTATTTCGGTAATTTAAACATGTTATGGTAATGTGGGTTTTAGAATGTTGATTGGACTGTTCATGAACCTGCTGAAGAGGAAGCTTCTACTTCTGAATAAGTGAATATGCTGGCATACTGCCCCACAGAGGATAAGAAGGAGCAAGTTTCCTTGATGGGCATCTCTCAGGTACATAATTGTGTTTTTGTCAGTAGTGTAAGATATAATGAACTTAAACAAGAATATGATGAATTGAAACCTAAATACAATGAGTGTTATGTAGAAGTTGAGGCCTATAAAAAGGCTTTAAAAACTTTAGAAAGACAGAAGGTTTGGTTTCAAAAGAATCAGCTTAAATATGAAGAAAAGATAAGAGTCTTAGAAAGTGACTTAGAATGTGCTAAGATAGATTTAAGATGAACTGAAAAAGAAAAATCTGATGTAGAACTAGAAAAACAAGAATTACAAGTAAAGTTTGATAAAGAAGTGGCTGGTCGTATGAAGTGGCAAGAAGGGGCTTCTAATTTAAATAAATTGATTGATGGTCGTCAATCTGTTAGGTATAGAAAAGCATTAGGATATGATAAATATATAGATCCTGAGGAATTAACTTATCCTGATATATATCCAATGTTTTTTACCCTGAAACTGCCCTAGAATTTAAAAAACCTGTAAAATATGTTAAGGAAGGGGGATTGAATGTTCTACCTGGACCTATTAGAGGAGAAAACATTTCTATAGACCTGTCCATACCTGTTGACTTTGATGGATCACACCATCTTTATGGCAAAAAGTCAAGTGACTTGCCAGACCCTGTTTCTAAATCTACTGACATTATCTCTTGTTCTGACAGTTACAAGTCTTCTGACCAAGGGTCTACTGCTTATACCAGTTGTGATTCAAGTGAAAAGTATGACCTTCCCAAGACCACACCCATGACATCACCCAAGACTCCCTACAAGCCTGTTAGAGTTAATGCTGATTACAAGACAGTTTCTTCTGAAGACTTGTTATTTAATTCTTTGCAAAACAATGTTTCTAGTTCTGTTAAAAACAATTCTGTTAATGTTTGTGGTTTGAATTCTTTTTCATGTTATGGAACATCTTTCACTTTGAATAAATCTTCTAAAAAGAAGAAATGCTTTTTGTGTGGAAGTAAATTTCATTTGATTAAGGATTGTACTTTTCATGAGCAAAGAATGGGTGTATGTATTAGTCAAAGAAAACCTAGGCAAATGTGGAAGAATGTTAATGATATACCATCTTTTGTTCCACATCAGCAGAAACACAATTCTGCTGAAAAACATTCTTCATGGAGAAGAACTGGTACTAGACCTTATGTGCGACCCACTAGTTCTTTCCTTCATAATGGTTATTGGCCTAGACAGTTTGACTCTATGTATGTTGGTGGAGGGTATTGGGATATTGCTGTGAAGCCCTCAGCAGGTTGTTCTTGGACAAAGAGGGGACCTAATTTGCAATACAGGCCCAAGAACAATAGCGGATCTAAAACATCTACATGGCCTACCTCTTATGATCTACAAGGCAGGCTCAAGTCAGCAATGACTTGAGTCTCCAATGTGTACTAATTTTTGTATATTTTTGTTGTTATTGTAGGATCATCCCCTGAAGAGTACTGAAGTAGGGATAGTAGATAGTGGTTGTTCCAGAAGTATGTCAGGGAACAAGGATAAGATGCATGACTTTGTGCCTATAGAAGGAGGAGGCAATGTGACTTTTAGTGGAGGAGATGGAAAAATCAATGGGAAGGGCACTATTAAAACACCTCTGTTAGATTTTGAGGATGTATATTATGTGAAAAAACTTGAGCACTTTAATTTGTTCTCTATATCACAAATCTGTGACACCAAGAATAAAGTTTTCTTCTCTGAGGATGAATGTCTTGTGCTCTCAAAGGACTTCAAACTTCCAGAAGACACAACTGTTTTGCTAAGAGTTCCTAGAACCTTCAACTTGTACACATTCAATCTGAATGATGTTAAACCAGAAGGTGATCTAACATGTTTGGTGGCCAAAGCTTCCCTGGATGAATCTACAAGATGGCATAGGAGGATGGCTCATGTGAATTTCAAGACCATTAACAAGCTTTCTAAACTTGGTCTGGTTCAGGGACTTCCTTCAAAAGTCTTCACCAATGAACATAATTGTGTTGCATGTAATAAAGGAAAGCAACACAGAGCCTCATACAAAGCCATAACAGTTGTGAGCACCATTTCAGAACCTCTTCAGTTGTTGCACATGGATCTCTTTGGTCCAACTCCTATCAGAAGCGTGGAAAACTATAAGGGGGGGTTGAATAGTTTTACGTCTTTTTCGTTTTATTTGTTTTATAAAAGTTTGCTTCTAAAGAATAGACGTAAATTTCAAAACTCTTTAATGCAAAAATTTAGATACTAGTTTATTTACGATTTTAGTATAAACACTATTTTTATGTATATAATGTTGGGAAAAAATTTACAATTTCATATATCATATATTAGCATATATATGTATATGTGTTTTAATGAGAGTTTATTTACTTGGTTTGTTTTTATAAAATTAAAGTTATGAATGAATCCTAGTTTGATCTTTATGTGAAATCAATATATGCACAACACAAGCAATTATAATTATGTATGAAATGCTAACAAGTAAATAATCAAAGAGTGAGAGATGGAAAGATCAAACCGAGAGACAAAGGATTTATAGTGGTTCGGCTACAAGGACACCTTCCTTGCCCTACTCCACTCCCCGAGTCACCTACTCGAGAGTTTTCTTCACTAGATCAAAAACCTCCCTTATGGCGGACAAAACCTTACACACCAAGTTACACACCACAACTTCGTCACAACTCAATCACAACTTCTACACAACTTCTTTACACCAATCTACTTCACACCTTTCTACTTCACTCCTAGCTTCTTCACACCTTACTACTTCCTAACTCTTCTTCTTCTTCACGCCACTTGTTTCTTCACGCCTTCACTACTTAGTTCTATCCACTACTCCAAGATGTATACTTCTTCACAACTTCTAGTCTTCAACTTCTTTGTCTTCACAACTAATCACTTTTACAATATACTACCACTACTTATTTCTTCTACCACTAATCCTATGCAACTCTACTTCTTCACTTCTAGTATCACTTCACACCTTCAATAAATCTAGATCATATATCTAAATCTAGCTAACCAATGTATACACTAAATTCACCAAAGAATGAATGATATACAAGATGAAATGATCAAACAACTTAGATAGCAAGATGATACTAAGTTGCAATACTTCTAGTCTTGATAAATAGAAGTACTCTTCTCCTTGCACTTGGATGGATGAGTCTTTGGATCACTTGGAAACAAAGGCTTATGAATTATATGATCAAAGGATTTTCAAGATGGAAATGAAGGTTTGAATCAGAAAGTTTTTAGTGCAAAAAGGTGAGTAAAATTCCAGATTTAAGGTGGTATTTATAGGCAACAAATTCTGACAACTGGAGCGTGCCGGTCCCCTTAAATCATGGCCGGCCCCCTTAAAATTAAGGGGACCGCCCCTTATAATTAAGGGGGCCGCCCAGCTGTAACGGCCAAAAGTTTTGTCTTTTAGTGGGAAAAGTTTATTTGGTGAAAAACTAACTGATTTTGGTTAAAAATTTAAATTCATATATTTAGTATGATTAAAACATTTTTCATTATTACCAAAAGTATTTTTCAAAAATATATAATAAGTTTATATATTAAAATAAACTTTGTAATAATATCCCTTTGATCTTATAATGCATTAAACACTATGTTTATTCATACCTTAAGTGATTAGATGGTGAAAGTGATTATTTACTACTAAATACTTGTTTACGTCATGATCTTTGGTTTGATGTGTTTTTGTTTTGTGATTATCAAAACATAGAGATATCGAATGATATTAATAACGTTTTTAGTCATTTATTTATATCAACAATCTCCCCCTTTTTGATGATTACAAAACCTAAACTCATTAAATCCAAAAATTAATTTTTAGACAAGTATTTAGTGAGTTTATATTCACTTCTCCCCCCTTTTTGTAGAATCAAAAAGGTTTAAGCCAATAAAATGAAAGCTCCCCCTTGATGTATGCTCCCCCTCGTTTGAGGGCACCAAGGGTTCGAGTTATAGAATTCTTGCAAGAAAAATATTAGAAGCACAAGCATGGCACAAGCAAATACATATAGCATAATACCAACTAATAATAAGCATGGCAAAAGGGAATTTGAAACACATATTAAATCATTCATTAATAGAAAATGATTATGTCAACCCATAATCATTGTTACATCGGCCATAAAGATAGAATTCTAAACTAATTAGAACATCCTAATGTGCCAACAAAGAGTGCCACCAAACTTTCTTGCATCCCAAAATGGTTGAGGTGTTTTATTTGAAAATGAGAAACATAAGCATATAAAATGCTTGGTGGTTTAATGGAGGTAAACTTTTGGTTGCATGGATGTTGGTGAGTTTGGAGATGTGGAGCTTGGAGGTGGTGGATTTGAAGTTAGGTTTGTTGATTGAGGGTTTTGATGTTGTTCAAGTGATGGTGTTTGTTGAGATCTAGTAAGAAGATACTCAATCCAAGTAAAGTGCTCATTCAATGCAATGGTTTGTTGTTAGAGAAAGATGCAACAAAGGCAATTGTTAACATGCTTCTCAATTTGGTTGATGTTGTGTGGTGATGATGGTAAGCTTGATTGAGGTGGATCCAAATTGCGTTGAGCAAGATGTAATGCTAAAAGAGCACTAAGCTCATGAGCCTCTTTTAGCTCCTCAACGAACTTCAAGTGTTCGGAGGAAGGTGATGGTGGTGGAACAAGATAGTTGTCTTGGGTGAAGGTTTGAACATGCAACATAGGAATGGCATGTGAAGTTGTAGGATGTGGTGGTGGTACTCTTGGTGGTGGAGACATGGTTGAGCTTGGGTAGTCATGAAAACATGATATGGGTGGAAGAGGTTCTTCATGAGTGGATGGTGTTTTTGTTGAATGAGCAACATGTGAAGTATTGATTGAGAGATTGGGATTATTGTTTTGGGATTGAGCATGCTCATCATAAGAAGAAGCACTAATGAGGGCATGAGTGGATGATAGGTTGTGAGATGAGTCATTAGTGTGGGTTAGAGGTTTAGTTGTTGGTTGACTTGGAACAACATCACATGAGTTATGACAAGAATCAAGTTTCCTCCTCCAAACGGGTTTGACGGAGATCCTTGCGGTTCTTGAAATCTTGGGTTTTTGGTTGTTGAGAGATGACATGTTTGGGTGTGATGGCATTAATGATGGGAAGAGGGTATTTATAGTGTATGAGAGATGTGGTTTAGGAAGCTAAATTTTGAGGAATAGTATGGGACAAAATATGTTTGTGAATTTTGGGAAGTATAGGGTGAAATGGGTCAAAAAGTGATAAAGAAAACAGTATCCCCGACCATCAGATGGCCGGTCCCCTTAATTAGGGGCCGGTCCCCTGAAAATTAAGGGGGCCGCCTTATATAATTAAGGGGGCGCCCATCTAGTGATTCCCAGAGTGCCAGAAATGGGTTTTTTGCAGAAAATTTTCAAAAATGTTGTGTTTTTGGATTTGGATTCAAGTAAGTTCAACTCTTTGAGGCAATATAGGGCATACTATTCATGAATGTAGAGAGTGTTATAGAGATAAGTAAAGTAGACAATTAGTTTCTAATATACATGCAATCTACTAATTGATCAATTAAGATAGGCAACCAAGAAAGCAATAAAGCAAACTAGTTAAATATGCAACTATATGAAAATGATAATTTGTAGGCTAGTGCAAACATATTGATGAGTGCTTACAAGTAACAAGTAGGAAGATATGATTATATGGACTTCAAGTCTTGTTACAAATAAGATCCATATGAGCAAACCATGATTCTCATGAAATGATTTGATTAAATTGTGAATGTCATTTCCATAAAAGTGTATGACACATGTGAGATAATCAAATATGTTTTAAATAAAACGTTTTTAGTTTTATTCAACAATGCTTTGAAATAAATTCAAGTGTGCATTAGAATAAAATAAATTGAGATTTGCTTCATAACATGTTGACAATTTGGATAATAGAAAATTTTTCAATCTTGATTTTGATTAAAATTATGTTATGGTAGCTTATAGTTAAACATGTTGTTTGAAGAAAGAAGGGATAGATATTTGAAAGATTATTATTCAAAGCGAGAGGTTTTAAACGTGATATTTTAATTTTGATAGCAAGAAATTACAAGTGAAGGGTTTGAAATAGAAACTTATCATACTCAAGAGAATCAATTGAGCCCATGGTCACATATAATCATCTCTAATGGCAACTAAAGATATGGAGGAGTGATGGAAGATCCTAAAGATCTTAATGCAATATAATTGAGAGGATAAAGTAAATCATCTATAGATACAAGATTAACACATGTATATATATACTAAACTCATCATACTATTAAAAGCTAATTAGTCTTAATAATAGCCCATATATTAATGCAACTAGAATAGTCATTTAGTCCAATTAGTAAGTATTCTACTATAGATCATAGATGATATTCAATAGAAATGAAAAATAAGAAGTATGGTAATAGTCTTAACAACAAGAGGGTTAACTAGCCTAGTATCATGTATACATATATTAGCAATAATGATCTAAAAACATGGCAACCTATAAATTTAATCATATTAATATACTAATTAAAGCATACTCTAGTATAATGTGATATTGACAAGTTTTTGAAAAGAAACTTACCTCAGGTCCAGCTTTTCTTTAAGAGAGGGCATGAGGGTGTTAGAAGACATCATTAAGGTTTGCCCAAAGCATGTTGAAGTAGCAAAGTAAAATCCCAACGCAGTAAAGATCAAGGAGGCTTGATCCGAAAAACTTAATCAATCACAACAAACATCACAAGTCGTGTAGATCAAGAATGGTTACAAAAGAATCCTTCGTCTTGAGGTAGTAACGAACACACCATAAAGTCAATACTCCAAAAGTGAAGAACAAAACGCCGAAACAATAAATGACCGCAACAATGTCATAAGCCAATCGTGTGTAGAATGTGAATCAGAGTAATAGGAACCAAAAGTCATCAAATGAAAGAAAGCAAAGCGAGCGATCCAAGAATTAATAGTCTCTTCATTCGTTAACTACATAAACATGAAAAAGAGCTTGGTACCCAGATTCTCATGGGTCCGAAATGGTTAGTTGAGGACATCCATTGCATTTAAATGCACATGATGAGGATGTCTTCGAGAAGTACAAGAATTCATCAATAGTTTGTTTTAATTAACAAACAATGACTTTCTTGACTAGAGTAATAAGTAATGGATGTAAATAATATTAGTTCTAAATTTCTCCACTAGGTTTAACAAAATTTAATTGTTTTGATTCATTTGTTAAAGGATCATTTGCGGTAAATCCTAAGCCGGTTTTATCATAAAATGACTTTTGAATGTTAAGTAAATATTTTAAAGATCTAGAACTATTTTCAAATTTGGCTAATATTTTTGCTTTTTCATTTTCCATTTTAATTTCATGTTTGTAGTCTTGACAATATTTACATTTAAGATCAATTTCAATATTACTTTCAAGTCTAAACATTTTATCTTCTAAAACTATTTCCTTTTCAAAATTGTTTTCAATGGATATTGAAGATTTATTTTTAAGAATCATTTTTGAGTCAATGTTGCAAAAATGTTTGAAGTTGTTTTTCAATTTTGAAAATTCTAATATAAATTGATCATAGAAAAAATGTTTAGTTTCAGATTGTACCTCATTTGTAGTTGTACATTCTTCACATGCTATACGGTGATCAATTACATCGTCCATGTCGCTCCATGTTTTCTTTGTAGTTTCGCTTAGATCTTGAAGCATGTAGTCCTTGCCATCAATATTTGTATTCATATTTGTTTGAATATTCTCACAAGCCATATTTTCATCATCTTCTTCGTTATTGCTACCTTCAATGATCACAATTGAACTAGTAGTACGTGTGTTTATTTCAACTAAATATTTATCTATTAAATTTTCTAGAGTGACTAATTCTTGTGCAACATCAAGTTTATCATCTTTGGTTTTACATCTCTCTTGGTGAAACTTTAAAAGACATTTTCAAATATCATTTGCCGTTTTATAAAAGAATAATCTTTCATTTTTAACACTTGGTAGAGTTTTGAAAATAAGTAATTTAGCTTTAGTATTTTTATCAATCTTTGTTTGAAGATTATTATATTGATTTTCAAAATCCATTTTGGTTGGTTTAAGATCACCAATTGAAATGATATGCCAAAGATCAAGATCTATTGATTTCACATAATTTTCAAATTTATTTTTCCATTCAAGAAAATGATCATTTTCAAATAATGGTGGTTTTTGCATAAATTCCCCTTCTAGATATTTTTCAAATTCCATAGATCGTTACAAGTTTTAAAATATAATATATTTTAAAAATCTTGCTAGACGTGGCTCTGATACCAATTGTGAAAAACTAGAAGGGAGGGTTGAATAGTTTTACGTCTTTTTCGTTTTATTTGTTTTATAAAAGTTTGCTTCTAAAGAATAGACGTAAATTTTAAAACTCTTTAATGCAAAAATTTAGATACTAGTTTATTTACGATTTTAGTATAAACACTATTTTTATGTATATAATGTTGGGAAAGAATTTACAATTTCATATATCATATATTAGCATATATATGTATATGTGTTTTAATGAGAGTTTATTTACTTGGTTTGTTTTTATAAAATTAAAGTTATGAATGAATCTTAGTTTGATCTTTATGTGAAATCAATATATGCACAACACAAGCAATTATAATTATGTATGAAATGCTAACAAGTAAATAATCAAAGAGTGAGAGATGGAAAGATCAAACCGAGAGACAAAAGATTTATAGTGGTTCGGCTACAAGGACACCTTCCTTGCCCTACTCCACTCCCCGAGTCACCTACTCGAGAGTTTTCTTCACTAGATCAAAAACCTCCCTTATGGCGGAGAAAACCTTACACACCAAATTACACACCACAACTTCGTCACAACTCAATCACAACTTCTACACAACTTCTTCACACCAATCTACTTCACACCAAATCTTCTTCACACCTTTCTACTTCACTCCTAGCTTCTTCACACCTTACTACTTCCTAACTCTTCTTCTTCACGCCACTTGTTTCTTCACGCCTTCACTACTTAGTTCTATCCACTACTCCAAGATATATACTTCTTCACAACTTCTAGTCTTCAACTTCTTTGTCTTCACAACTAATCACTACTACAATATACTACCACTTCTTATTTCTTCTACCACTAATCCTATGCAACTCTACTTCTTCACTTCTAGTATCACTTCACACCTTCAATAAATCTAGATCCTATATCTAAATCTAGCTAACCAATGTATACACTAAATTCACCAAAGAATGAATGATATACAAGATGAAATGATCAAACAACTTAGATAGCAAGATGATACTAAGTTGCAATACTTCTAGTCTTGATAAATAGAAGTACTCTTCTCCTTGCACTTGGATGGATGAGGCTTTGGATCACTTGGAAACAAAGGCTTATGAATTATATGATCAAAGGATTTTTAAGATGGAAATGGAGGTTTGAATCAGAAAGTTTTTAGTGCAAAAAGGTGAGTAAAATTCCAAATTTAAGGTGGTATTTATAGGCAACAAATTCTGACAACTGGAGCGTGCCGGTCCCCTTAAATCATGGCCAGCCCCCTTAAAATTAAGGGGACCGCCCCTTATAATTAAGGGGGCCGCCCAGCTGTAACGGCCAAAAGTTTTGTCTTTTAGTGGGGAAAGTTTATTTGATGAAAAACTAACTGATTTTGGTTAAAAATTTAAATTCATATATTTAGTATGATTAAAACATTTTTCTTTATTACCAAAAGTGTTTTTCAAAAATATATAATAAGTTTATATATTAAAATAAACCTTATAATAATATCCCTTTGATCTTATAATGCATTAAACACTATGTTTATTCATACCTTAAGTGATTAGATGGTGAAAGTGATTATTTACTACTAAATACTTGTTTACGTCATGATCTTTGGTTTGATGTGTTTTCGTTTTGTGATTATCAAAACATAGAGATATCGAAAGATATGAATAACGTTTTTAGTCATTATTTATATCAATAAGAAGTATTGATCATAAGTACTTCTGCCTGGTTATCACTGATGATTATAGCAGGTTTTCCTTGGTATTCTTTTTAAAAACTAAAGATGAAACAACTCCTATTTTAAAAGAATTCATTACCCTGATTGAAAACCAGCTAACCAAAAAGGTTAAAGGCATTAGATGTGACAATGGGACAGAGTTCAAAAATGTTGTTTTCATAGAATTCTGTAAGTCTAAAGGGATAAAAAGGGACTATAGCACTCCAAGAACCCCACAACAAAATGGGGTTGCCAAAAGGAAAAATAGGACCTTAATAGAGGTAGCAAGATCCATGCTTGCAGACTCTAAGTTACCCACTATGTTTTGGACTGAAGCAGTAAGTACTGCTTGCTATGTCTTGAACAGGGTATCCATCACTAGACCTTATGTCAAGACACCTTATGAACTTCTCACTGGGAAAGTTCCAGACATTCATTACCTTAAACCTTTTGGGTGTAAAGTGACCATTTTGAACACTAGTGATGCACTGGGAAAGTTTGATGGCAAGGCTGATGAGGGGTATATTGTGGGTTATTCAGCTCATAGCAAGGCATATAGGGTCTACAATTTGTAGGCTAAAAGAATTGAGGAAACCCTTAACCTGAGATTTCTAGAAGATCAGCCTAATGTTCAAGGACAAGGTCATTCTTGGTATTTTGACCTAGATTACTTGACTGATTACTTGGGGTACACTAGACATGTCACTAATCCAAATGCAGGTACCAAAGATACAATTTCTAACCCTGCAGGTTCCCTGGATGATGACTCAGAGAGTGAATCTGAGAAAGATGAACAAACCATTGTTGTACCTTCTTTTCCACCTAACCATTTTGCAGGTAATCATTTTGCTGCTGAACATGAAGATGAGTCACATTATGAAGAAGATCTTGCTAGACTCAAGAAGAAAGAACATGCAGCCGTTTAGGAAGCTCAGAGACTCAGTGAAAAGTTTGCACAAGAGACTGATGCTTTACTTCAACAATCAGCACAAGCAGTTAGTGGAAACAAGGAGGTTGCTGATAGTTCTAATGAAGGCTCTCCTGTTCCTGCTGATGTGATCAAAACTGCTGATAGTCCTGTTGCACAATCTCCCATTTCTATTGAAGTCTCTACAGACTTTGAGAAGCCATTTACACAATTTCTAAGTTCTTCTGATCTTGGTAATTATCAACCCAAGACTGGTATCTTCAACTCAGCTTCCAATGATAGTTAATTTGGACCCACTGTCAACAACCTTGATACCACCATAAATGTAAACCCCACAGCAACAAAGAGGATCAATATTGCTCATCCCCTATCAACGGTTATAGGAGATCCTCAAGCACCTGTTAGAACTCGAAGTACTGTGAAGAACACTAAATATGGTGAAGTTGCTTTCATTTCCTATGTCTACAATCAACAAAGGGACAATCATACAGACTTCAAACATTGTCTGTTTGCTTGCTTCCTTTCTCAGATAGATCCAACCAGTGTTCCTCAGGCACTTGCTGATTCCAGTTGGCTTGAAGCAATGCAAGAGGAGATGTTGCAATTTAAGAATCAGCAGGTTTGGATACTGATCCCTCTCCCTGATGGTAAATATGCAATTGGGACAAAATCGATTTTGAAGAATAAAAGAGATGCAAGGGGTATTGTGGTGAAAAACAAAGCAAGGTTAGTGGCTCAGGCTTTCAGGCAAGAGGAAGGCATAGACTATGATGAATTCTTTGCACCTGTGGCCAGAGTTGAAGCAATCAGGATATTCTTGGCCTATGCATCTTATATGGGCTTTATGGTATATCAGATGGATGTCAAAGGTGCCTTTCTGTATGGTGAGATTGAAGAGGAGGTTTATGTGACTCAATCCAAGGTTTTTGAAGACCCAGATCATCCTGATCATGTTTATAAGGTGGTTAAAGCTCTTTATGGACTACATCAGGCACCTAGAGCTTGGTATGCTAGGTTGTCTACATTTCTGCTGAAGCATGGTTGCAGAAGAGGTGCCATTGACAAGACTCTCTTCCTTAAGAAAGACTCCAGGGATATCATTCTAGTGCAGGTTTATGTGGATGACATCATATTTGGTTCCACTAAAGAAGAATGGTGTAGAGAGTTTGAGGATTTGATGAAGGGAGAATTTCAGATGAGTGCTATGGGGGAGCTCACTTTCTTTTTAGGTTTACAAGTTCAGCAAAAACCCGATGGTATCTTTATCAGTCAGGATAAGTATGTAAAAGATATGTTGAAGAAATTTGATATGGACAATGTCAGAACTGCCACTACTCCCTATGAACCTCCCAAGCCAAAGAACAATCCTGAACCTGATCTTCTTGTGAATGTCCATTTGTATAGGTCCATGATTGGTTCTTTGATGTATTTGACTGCTTATAGACCTGATATTACATTTGTTGTGAGTGCTTGTTCAAGGCACCAAGTCACTCAACTTACTTCTCACTTGAATGTTGTCAAAAATATTTTCAAGTACCTGAAAGGCCAACCCAAATTAGGTCTTTGGTACCCAAAAGAATCTTCTTTTAAGCTGGAAGCATACAGTGATAGTGACTATGCTGGAGCCAATATGGATAGGAGATCCACAACTGGAGGTTGCCAATTCCTTGGAAGAAGACTGATTTCTTGGCAATGCAAGAAACAGACCATTGTTGCTACCTCTACTACTGAAGCAGAGTATGTTGCTGCTGCAAATTGTTGTGGACAGGTTCTATGGATTCAGAATCAATTGCTGGATTATGGGTATAATTTCATGAATACCACCATTTTTATTGACAATCAAAGTACCATTTGCATTGTTAAAAATCCAGTTTTTCATAATAGAACCAAACATATTGAAATAAGGCACCACTTTTTCATGGATGCTTATGAAAAACATTTAATTAAAGTGGTTAAAATTCACATAGATGATAATGTGGCAGATTTGTTAACTAAAGCTTTTGATGGACGTAGGTTTCAACACTTAGTGGTCCATATTGGTATGCTTAACCTTTGAATGCAAAGTTTGAGGGGAGGCATAAGCCTCAGGGGAGGCATATGCCTCAGGGGAGGATTGTAATTGTAAACTTTGTATAATTTGTGTATATTATTGTTTGGCTAACACTAACCAACTAATGTTTCTATAAGATTTGTTTGTTTTGTTACTCTGTGTTTAATTTGCAGAATGTCCTCATTGTTTGAAAGTCACCAAGAGCTGTCTCAAAGGGAATATGGTCTTGTATGCTGAGTATTGTTTCTACTGAAGAGTCAATCATAATGAAACACATTGTTTCTACTGAATAATTACACAAGAATGGACAATTAAGGAAAGATTTTCATTCATTCAAGAAACAATTTACAGCTTACATACAACTTCAAAGTGGATTACAAAGATCATTCCTATGCTAAGACTACCAAATCTATACTATGCTTCTGTCATCTATTACAAAAAGGACTTGTGGATATGCATGACCAGTGATGAAGAAGCTGAAGGAGAAAATGGAAAAGAAGAGGAGGAAGAATGATGATGAAGACGATGAAGATGCTCAAGTACCTAGTTTTATAATTTCAGTTCAAGGCAAGAAGATGCTCAAGAACCTAGTTTTACATCTTTGGTCCTTGGCAACATCCCATCATCACCTACTCCATTTTCCCTTTCCATTTACCCACCACCTCTGCCTTCTTGCCTTTTCCACTGCGTCCATGGTATGAAACACCAGATCCTGGAGCAGGAAGACCCAGGACCACACCCCGTGATGTTGGAAGAGATGGATTTTTCTTCCTAGGCCTTGGTTGGGGTCTCTCTGGTGTGGAAGGAGGAAGAAATGATGGATCTTCGTCTTCATCCTCTGAAGAGTCTTCATCAGAAGTAAAGATGAAGGGAGAGACATATTGTCTCTCAGCAGGAACGGGGGCTACTTGGTTCCCCCTTCTCCAAAGCATTCCATCGCCTTTCCAACTCTCTAGCATAATCTGAATCGTCTATTTCAGATGGATATGGTGGAAGATCATCTGATGAGGAAGAGGAGGAAGAGGAGGAGGTCAGGTCAATAATTATGGGTTTGGAAGACATTGTTTGATGATGAATTTGGGGTAATTGTAAAATTAGGGTTTTGAAATGATTTGGGGTTAATTTGATATCTAAGAAGTGTGATTTGGGGGTTATTAAATAGGCAAAGTCGAGGCTTTATGATCATTAATGCGAGTGGGGTGGCACAGTAAAATCAAGATATTCACTAAAGATATTTTTTACTCTTGATTGGTTTCTGCTGATTGACCATCCATCAGCAGATTGACTTCTATTTCTGCTGAAGGGTAATTTTGAAATTGGAGGGTTCCACTTTACACGTCAGATTTGGTCAACAGTTTGTTCCGATAATTTTGACCACGATTCGGGAACTTCCAAATATAACCTACTTTGCATATCTTTGCCTAAACTAAATTATTCTCCCATCAATCCATTTAAACCCATCATTCTTTTCATAATTCATAACCGTCTCTCGCAAAATAATTCAAATGGCACAACTTCAATTGAAGAAAGATCATAACAAGTATGCTATTTTGAAAATGGCTAAAGGTCATGAAGAGTATGATTCAATGGTGGAGTTTCTACAGCGTTCAAAGATTCATTATGCCTTAGCACATTCTCTAAATGTGGTTTATGAATCTATGGTAAAGTAGTTTTGGGCATCTGCTAGGAAAAGATCTGACATAGAGATCGTGGCTGACATTGATGGTAATGAGTATGTGGTGACTGATGGTAATGAGTATGTGGTGACTGAAAGTTTGATCAGGACAAAGCTTCAGTTGGATGATGAGAATGGTATTTATCACTCCAACACTGAAGAGATACTTGCTGGGTTGAGGGAAGCTGGTTATCAAAGCACTGACACAACTAAGTGGTTGAAGAATCAGTTTTGTGTCAAGTGGAGGTATTTGGTGCATTTGCTGCTCCAATGTATAAGCAATAAGTGTAGTGGCTGGGATCAGTTCTCTGCACAATTGGGATGTGGTATTGTCTGTCTATCTAAAGGGTTAACTTATAATTTCTCAAAGTTTATTTTTGCTAATATGCTAGAAAATATTGAGAAACAAAATCATAAGTTTTTAATGTACCCTAGGTTTCTACGAATTATTTTAGACATTACTACTGAAGACAAAATACATGTGCCCATTAAAAGTCTTGGTTCTAAGTTGTTTGCCTCTATGAAAACTAACTATAATGGGGAACATCGCCATCTGTTAGCTGCTATGTTGCCACATGGCAATAATGATGCAGTTGAGGGTAATGCTGCTGGCCATTTGCCCTCTCCAAATATTGCTGATGATGGTAATCCATCATCTTCTGGTGTTGTTGCTGATGGTAATCCTTCAGTGGTAAATGAGGGAGAGCCATCTACAACTGCTGAACCATTACCTGTTTCTTCTGACCAACCTCCACCTTCCCCTTTACCTCTGTCACCTAGTCCTGTTCCATCACCAAGTCAGGTTGCTCCTGTTGAGCTAACTCCTGAGGTTGAAGAGACAATTCAGTCTCTTGGTACACAGGTACCTACACCTTTTGAGCCTGAGATCACTAGATTACCTACACCTAGTCCTGTGAGAGAGCCAGTTGATGAAGGCTCTCCCAATGTTGTACATATGTCTGTTTCTCCTGCTAGGTTCAATGAAGCTCCTTTTACCACTGAGCAATCTGTTGGTGGAGCAAAGGATCCTGTTACTCTCACTTCTGTCCATGATTTGCTTTGCAGGTATATTAGAAAGACTGGTGCTCTTGAAAAGGAGCTTGCTGATACCAAGTCTACTCTTGGTGGTGAGATTGGTTTGCTGAAAAGCAGGGTTCTGGATTTGGAGGCACAACTTAATCAGCAGAAGAAAAGAAAGATTGTGACAGATGCTGCTGAAGTGCCTCAGGAGGGTAATTTGGATTCCCTTGAGATCTTGGCTGAAGTTGCTAGACAGACACATGCTTCTTCTCCCAAAGTTGCTGAAGTATCACAACTTAAGCCGACAATTCACTTCAGCAGAAGAAGTAGAAGACAATATTTGGCAAAGAAAGCTGCTGAATATTCTAAGGTGTCCAGTGGTGATGAGATTCTTATGGCTGAAGCTGATGATACTATTCAGGAGAAACAACCAACTAGTAGCATTGCTACTGACAAGACTACTGATGGGCTTCATGTATCAGTAGATACATTCTTTGTAGCTGGTAAAGAGTATATGGATTCACCTGATTATGATCCATCTATTCTTAAGCAAGTTTCTCCTGATGACTCCACTGCAACCCTGAAGCCTACAGGATCTGCTGATAATCTAATTGATTCAGATGTTGAAAAGTTAACTGCTGATCCTATGGAAGGTTTAGATATTCCTCATGTTGATTATACTGAAGGTGATGAAGTGTGTGCTGATGAACTTATTTCAGAAGGAGAAAGAGTTGAACAAGAAATACTTTTGAAAGAATGGGAAGATTATAAGAAGAGTACAAACTTGGCAGAAGCAGAGCAAGCCAAATATGATTCAGAATATCAGTCTGCTACAAAAAGATGTATTTCTACCTTGCCTATTGAAAGAAAGAGAGAATTGGATGCTGCTATTCAAAATTTTGATGAATCAGACTGGCAGCATATTGGAGAACAAGTGATTACTACTCCTGGTTTAGCTGCAGACATTCTTGGAAATGAGGTAGATAAAAAGGACTGGGTTTCTGAAATAGTGAAGAAGATGAAATTAAGAAATAAAGAAGCAGATGAGCAAAAAGCCAAAGCAAAAAGGGATAAACCAATGACTCAAGCACAGCAGAGGGATTATATGAGAACTTATGTGAAAAGTCAAAGCAGTGCCCTATATAATAATGCTTGGACTAGGAAACAAGTTTATGCTCTTTCAGATGAACAATTGGTTCTTATGTATAATAGAATCAAGTCTAGATGTGAAAGGGATGGAATGAGTGCTGCTAAGCTTGTTCCTACCATTCTTGCTGATGATGCAGAACCATCTTCTCAAAAAGTTCAACTTGATGAAGCTGTTTCTTCTAGTGTGCCTGCTAGTGTTGATAAAGGTAAAGCTAAAGTTGTAGCAGAATTTCTTCCTTCTAGAAAGAGAACCAGGAATCAAATGGAGGAGGAGAGGTTGGGTGAAGAGGTTGAAAAAAGGTTAGCTGATGAACAACAAGCTGAAATGGCCAGATTTCATGAGTTTAAGGAAAGAGAAGTAGAGCTCGCAGCTGCTAGGGCTAAACAGGTAAGGAAGGCCATGGATGAACAATATGCATCTGCTGCACTTGATTCTTCTCAGGATTCTACTGATGAACAAATGGATATTCCATCAGTCGAAACTAGTAATACAGAAGATGTATCCACTGAAGATGTAGCTCATGAGGAACCTTATTTACCTCATGATGCAATTTATGTTCTTGGAAGAAGAGCTAAGCGAATGGCCAGAGTAAAAACTTCTCATTCAGCACAAACACTAGTAGATGTTAATGCTCCTGATGCTTCATTTATCAAAGAATGATCCCCTGATGATTGGCAAGAAGGAGTTAGAGATGTTTTGGTTCATTGGGAATTATCTAAAAATGGTCAGATCAATACCATTTATAGACTTTATAAAACTTCTCTCTCATTCACATTTCTACAAGAAATACTACATCTTGTGGATCATCAGGACTTGCTCACTCTCAATGATTTGGTTCACAAATATTATGCAACTCATACTCCTACAGGTTCAGGATTGTATCTATTGGGTGACCTCAGAGTGATTTTGGATTCTTCTACTCCCACTGGTGCTGGTTATGATGTGTGGAAAAACAATCAGAGGTGGAAAGTTCAGAGTTGGAAGTTTTACCCTATGCCCTATGTTCATGTGTTGGAAACTACATCTGGACTCAGGCTTCTCATGGTTCTTGGTAAAAGGTATCCTCTGACAGTGTCTCTTATGGAGAAAATGCTTCAACAGAAGTTGGAGATTCCTCCTGATCCAGCTGGGAATGCTGGGTTGTTTGCTGAAGTTTACCCTATGCCCTATGTTCATGTGTTAGAAACTACATCTGGACTCAGGCTTCTCATGGTTCTTGGTAAAAGGTATCCTCTTACAGTGTCTCTTATGGAGAAAATGCTTCAACAGAAGTTGGAGATTCCTCCTGATCCAGCTGGGAATGCTAGGTTGTTTGCTGAATCTCTGGTTAAAGTGTTTTATCTCACGATCAGGACTTCCAGAGCTGCTTCTACTTGATGGTATCTTGTTATATATTTGTTTTGTTTAAAAAAAAAAAAAAAAAAAAAAAAACAAACAAACAAACTAACAGATTTGTATAGTATTTTGTATGTTGTATGCAGGATTTGGTGTTGATTCTTTCCACACCTTCTCTGGTTATCAACTTACCTGATGTTGACTATTCCATCAAAAAGTTGGCTAGTCCAAAGGGTACAGCTTTGGTAAAGACATGTCAAATCTGTTGATAGCTGTAATAGTTTGCTAAAAACTATTGGGTACTCAACTCACCCATGCTTAACAGCTGAGAGTTGAATGGCTGTCAATTGACCATGGATTTTTCCTTTATGGATTCCTAATAATTGGCTAGCCCACATGTATATGGCTTGTGGTAAAGGCAGTGGAAAACCATATTTGGTATTCAATTGACCAAGGTGATTCAATCAACCAAATAATTGACTAGTCCTGAGCAAACGACTACAGGTAAAGACAACTCAAATCCATTTAAAGCTGATGATTTGCTAAAAATCATATGGTCATCAGTGTACCATAGTTTTCGAACTTAAACATTTGGCTACTCCAGTAGTGATGGCTATTGGTAAAGAGACATCAAATCCATTATTTTCAATGATTCACCTCTCACAGGAGTTAACACACCTGGATGTGATGAGAATAGTATGAAACTAATTTGCTTTGATGTACATTTGGTCATTTGTTGCTGCAAAGAATGGAGTTTTCAAGTATGTGTTGATCATAGAGATCCTACTAATGGTGATTCTTTGCTGATGATGTTCAATTTCAATCCTCTTGGTATGTAACTTTAAAGATCTATCAAGAATCTTGAACTTAACCATGTCAAATTCAAGATTAAGGGAGGATTGTTGGGAATTCTGCTAAGTAAGAATTCTGCTGACGGTTACTGCTGAAGGATACTGCTGAAGAGCTGGTTCTTGCTGAAGCAGTGTATCTGCTGAAGTCTAGTTTCAGCATTATTAGTTTCTGCGGATATAGTTATTCCGTATTTTATGTAATATAGTTAGGATATGCATGAGTTTATTTAGGAAGTGATAATGCATATCTTTTAGAAGTTTTAGAATATACGTTTCTTGTGAAATGGTTTAGGGTTCCTTGTGTATAAAAGAAACACACGATTATGTATTGAGTACACGTTTTTTTTAGAAAACACTTTCATTATTGTTAAAAGATCCATAGAGGATCAATTGTTCTTAGTATTCAGTTGTTAATACTTGTGTTTGTTTCCGCTTTAAAATACAAGTTACAGAGATTATCTTTTAGTGTGTTAGTGATTACATTAACATAACTAACGATCCACGAGTGCTCAAAGATCTATCAAGGTCTAAGGTTCAACAATCTTTAAACAAACCCACATTGAACCAAAATTTAGTATAACACAAATATAGTCAAATCTTTAACATACAAAAATAATTAAATAACTCAGTTTATTTTATCGTTTGTTTCAATTAGTAGTTGTTTATTTAACTGGAACCAAAAAATAAAAAAGGAGTGAATTTAAAAATTTTACCACCTTAAATTTGTTTAATTTTAATGTAAAATCAAGGCAATACTAAACTAGAGTTTGACCTGTGGTCTAAATTTAGATTTACCAAACTTAATACATTAATACAAGTTTACATCATATCACTTTTTAATCATTTCAACCAGATAGCATTTTGTAACTTAGACTACACTAAATCGAAATCCATGTAAATAATAACGTCGTCAAAAATTTTACAGATCATAAATAACTATAACCTTTAATCTTTTATTTCAACTAATAAAGTTGTTTAAGTAATATAAAACCAGAAAAATTTTCCTCACACACACACACACACACATATATATATATATATATATATATATATATATATATATATATATATATATATATATATATATATATATATATATATATATATATATATATATATATATAGTATAAAGCCATATTTAATCTTTGACTAGATCCAGATTCTATACAAAATCAAGATAAAGTTTACAAACAATAAGTATTTTACTAGAGTTGGGAGAAAACTAAATTTAGAATTTTCGATCATAAAACGTAAATGCGCATCTACGTCATTGCATTTCTAAAATGTTAAATCCGAACCCATCTTTAAACTAGACTATATTGAACCAAAATTTAGTATAACACCAATATAGTCGAACTTTAACATATTAAAATAATTCAATAATTCAATTTTTTATTTTTATTCTTTAGTTTCAATTAGCAAAGTTGTTTATTTTACCGGAACAAAAAAGTTGAAATGAGTGTATTAAAAAATTTGACCACCTTAAATTTGTTTGGTTTTAATGTAAAACCGAGTCAATACAAGTTATCATCATATCACTTTTCATTCATTTCAACCCGATAGCATTTTGTAACTTAGACTACACTAAATCGAATTCCTAGTAAACAATAACGTAGTCAATTTTACAGATCATAAATAACTCTTACTTAAAATCTTTAATTTCAATAGTAAAGATTTTTATGTGATACAAAACTAGAACTTTTTTTTTACGTAATACAAAACTAAAACTTTTTTTCTCACATAGTCAAAACTCAAAACTTTGACCAACTTAACCATACATGTATAGTATCAAACTCTTTTCAATCTTTAGCTAGATACAACTTCTATACAAAATCTTGATAAATTTTACAAATGCTAAGCGATTTTCTGGAGCATGCCGAAAACTAAATATAGAATATTCGATCAAAAATGTTAAATTCGCATCTAAACCATTGCATTTTCTTAAAAAGTTTTATCATATCTCCGTCTTTAAACTAGATTACATCGAACCAAAATTTAGTATAACATCAATATAGTCAAACCTTTAACATACTAAAATAATCCTGTAACTTAGTTTAAAAAAAGAAAAAGAAAACTTTTGTTTTAATTACCTCAAATATATATTTTTTTTTTTTTTTTTTTTTTTTTTTTTTTTACAATATTAAAGTTTTTTTACATAATATCAAACTATTTTATCACACAGTCAAAACTCAAAATTCCGACCAACTTAACCATACATGTATAGTATAAAACCCTTTTAAATCTTTATCTAGATCCAACTTCTATACAAAATCAAGATAAATTTTGCAAATAATAAGTAATTTAAAAGAGGTGGCCGAATACTAAATTTAGAATTTTCGATCATGAAACGTAAATGTGCATCTACGTCATTGCATTTTCTATAAACTTCTGTGTGATCCCATCTTTAAACTAGACTACATTGAATCCAAATTCAGTATAACACCAATATAGTTTAATTTTAACATATTAAAATAATTAAATAAATCGTACATATATTTTTTTTTTTAATTATTAAGGTCGTTTATTTTACTAGGACAAAAACTTAAAAGGAGTATATTTAAATTTTTGAACACCTTAAATTTGTTTGGTATTAATGTAAAACCATGTCCATACTAACTAAAGTTTGACCCAAGTTCTAAATTTAGATTTAACAATCTTAAAACGTTAATACAAGTTTACAACATATCACTTTTCAATCATCTCAGCCAGATAGCATTTTGTAACTTAGACTACACTAAATCGAAATCCTAGTAAACAATAACATAGTCAAAATTTTACATATCATAAAAAAAAACTCCAACCTGAAATCTTTTATTTCAATTAATAAGGTTGTTTACGTAATACACACTAAAACTTTTTTCTTACATAGTAAACACTCAATACTTTGACCAACTTAACTATACATATATTGTATAATCCCATTCACACTTTAACTAGATTCGACTTATATAAATCAAAATAAATTTTACCAATAATAAGTAATTTACTAGAGCTGACCGAATACTAAATTTAAAATTTTCGATCATAAAACATAAATGCACATCCACGTCATTGCTTTTTCTAAAAGGTCAATCTGATCCCACTTTTAAACTATACTACATTGAACCAAAATGTAGTATAACACGAATATAGTCAAACTAGAGCTAGTCGAATACTAAATTTAGAATTTTCGATCATAAAACGTAAATGAACATTTATGCCATTGCGTTTTCTAAAAAGTTCAATATGATCCAATCTTTAAACCAGACTACATTGAACTAAAATTTAATGCAACACCGATATAGTCAAACTTTAATATATTAAAATAATTCTATAACCATTATTATTATTGTTATTGTTATTATTATTATTATTTTTTTTTTATTATTATTATTATTATTATTACTATTATTATTATTATTATTATTATTATTATTATTATTATTATTAATCTTTGGTTTCAAATAGTAACGTAGTTCATTTGACTGGAACCAAAAATTTAAAAGGAGTGTTTTTAAAATTTTGATCACCTTAAATTTGTTGGGTATTAATGTAAAACCAAGTCAATACTAAACTAGAATTTGACCCAAGTTCTAAATTTAGATTTACTAATCTTAAAACATTAATGCATGTTTACATAATATCACTTTTCAATTAGTTTAACCAGATAGCATTTTGTAACTTAGACTACACTGAATCGAAATCCTAGTAAACAATAACATAGTCAAAATTTTACATATCATAGAAAACTCCAACCTGAAATCTTTTAATTCAACTAATAAGGTTGTTTACGTAGTACAAACTAAAACTTTTTTCTCACATAGTAAACACACAAAACTTTGACCAACTTAACCATACATATATAGTATAAAACTCCATTCAAACTTTAACTAGATCCGACTTCTATACATAACAAAGATTAAATTTACCAATAATAAATAATTTACTAGAGCTGACAGAGTACTAAATTTAGAATTTTTTATCATAAAATGTAAATGCACATCTACCTCATTGCATTTTCTACAAATTTCAGTTTGATCCCATTTATAACTCAATGTGATTTTTTTATTAATATTTTTTTTGTTTTTTCATTTTTTAATCTTTTGTTTCAATTAGTAAAGTTGTTTACTTTACTGGAATCAAAAAGTTAAAGGGAGTGTATTTAAAAAATTGACCTCCTTAAATTTGTTTGGTTTTAATGTAAAATCGAGTCAATACTAAACTACGGTTTGACCCAAGTCCTTAATTTAGACTAATCTATCTTAAAACATCAATACAAGTTTACCTCATATCACTTTACAATCATTCAACGCGATAGCATTTTGTAACTTAGACTACACTATTTCGAAATCCTAGTAAACAACAACATAGTCAAAATTTTACGGATCATGAAAAATTATAATCTGAAATCTTTTATTTCAACTAATAAGGTTGTTTACATAATACACACTAAAACTTTTTTCTCACAATGTCCACACTCAAAACTTTGACAAACTTAACGATACATATATAGTATAAAACCCCATTCAAACTTTAACTTGATTCGACTTTTATACAAAATAAAAATATATTTTACCAGTAATAAGTAATTTACTAGAGCTAACCGAATACTAAATTTAGAATTTTCGATCATAAAACTTAAATGCACATCTACGTCATTGCATTTTCTAAAAAGTTCAATCTGATTCAATCTTTAAACTATACTACATTGAACCGAAATGTAGTAAGAATAATAAAAGAACACAGTTTTTTTTAATCAATTGTTTCAATTAGTTAAAGTTTTTTACATGTATAGTATACGACCCTTTTCAATCTTTAGCTAGATCCAACTTTTATACAAAATCATGATAAATTTTACAAATACTAAGTGATTTAATAAAGCTTGTCGAATCTTAATTTAGAATTTTCTTTCATAAAATGTAAATGCGCAACTACGCCATTGCATTTTCTAAAAAGTTCAATGATCCCATCTTTTAACTAGACTACATTGAACCAAAATTCAGTATAACACCGATAGAGTCAAACTTTAACGTATTAAAATAATTCAATAACTTAGTGTTTTCTTTCTTTCTTTTTCTTATCTTTTGTTTCAATTAGTAAGGTTTTTTATTTGACTAGAACCAAAAAGTTAAAAGAAGTCATTTAAAAATTTGACCAATGATACGTGGGAATCGGACCAGGCTTTACCTCTCGAGGGATCTCGAGAAGCTTACAACCCCCACCAGGCAGTGTACCTGATCGTTGTAGTATAGTATAGTGACAAGTACCGGGGGATTGATCGTTCAACTTAGGAATAGTGACGCTAGGATTAGAAAGTCTCTTAAACTAAGTCTTGAGGTGAGGGATGATTCTTTTTGTATTTTTTATGTTTTATAAAAGCAAATAAAATCTCGGGTTTTGGAAGAGTGGGCGGAATTAGTTGCTAACCAATTAACCCAATTAACTACTAATGCAATCAAAATTAAATAACAGAAATGAAAATGAAACTAATTATACTAGTGGTGTAAACAATGATGGGAAAAGTTGTGTTTACTTAGGTTTCATTACTCCCTAGATATCTTTTACAGGTTGATAGCTTGTTACAATTGCATGGATGACGGGTCATATTCCTTAATACTAGTCGTAGGGCCGTGTACAATATTCCCTAACTCTATAGGATCCTACTTCACTCCTATGTCGAGGCGTTAGAAGCTCCTAACATGGGATCATTAGAATTCTCCTACGCATTAAATACAACCAAATATCATAGTACACCTCTGATCATGTTTCTTAAGACGTTCAAGCAAGTTACCAATGGAAGTTTGCCAGTTTTCTTAAGCCTAACATCGAATACAATCATCCGTAACAACTATAAACAAACAATCAACCCATAATTAACATCTAGGTTTCACTACATCTAAGCAAACACAAAAGAGATCTAGCCGAGCATGTTAAATTGAAGACAAGTGTAAGATATATTCAAGAAATACATAGACATATTGATTGAATTGAAAGAGTACTTATCTCAAATAGAACATGAAAGTTTCAAAGGGTTGAAACCCTTGAAAAAGCTGGAAAATTCAACCTAGGGTTTTTCCCTCAAAGTTGCACACTAATGAATGAAATTTGGAAAACTATATATAGATAATACATGGTGACGGCGTCATGTGTAAACATGTGACGCCGTCAACTCGCCGCCTATAATGAAATCGGATTGCCTAGATCCACTTTTGACGCCGTCATGTGTAAAATTGTTATGGGTCGTCACTAATACATGGACCATGACGGCCTTGGGTGACGCCGTCATCTCCAATGCACAAAACTCTCTGGATCGTCACGTGTATTGTCCACTTCCACCTCTTGTATTACTCTTGACGTCGTCATTAAGGAACATGTGACGCCGTCAGGTACTGTTCCCAGCAAGGAAAATTAAGACTTTGTCGTTTTCTTCACTTTTATGCTCCAAAAACGTCCAAAATGCTTCCTTTTCCAGATTTCACTCCAAAAGTACCTAAAATGACAAAAGTAACGATTTAGGGCAATATTTGGTCAAATAATCTCGACTTCGGGCTTAAATGACCCCTTAAAAACGGTTCATTTTTCGCCTCATCAACCAACTTAAATTTGTTTGGTTTTGATGTAAAACCAAGTCAATACTAAACTATAGTTTAACACAAGTTCTAAATTTAGATCTACCAATCTAAAAACAATAATACAAGTTTACATCATATCACTTTTCAATCATTTCAACCAGATATCATTTTGTAACTTAGACTACACTAAATTGTAATCCTAGTAAATAATAACATAGTCAAAATGTTACATATCATAAAAAAAAACTCCAATCTGAAATCTTTTATTTCTACTAATAAGGTTGTTTACATAATACAAACTAAAACTTTTTTCACACATATTCATCACTTAAAACTTTTTTCCAACTTAACCATACATATATAGTATAAAACCCCATTGAAACTTAAACTAAATCCAACTTTTATACAAAATCAAAATAAATTTTACTAATAATAACTTATTGGCAAATAATTAAAAAAAGTATCATACTTGTCACCATTTCTCTTGTGGGTAGCGAACAATTTTTTTTGCTTTTGTCGGTACTTTTCTTTCAAATTCATCTTTTTTTGGTATTTTGTGAAATTTTTGGACATTTTTGCCCCTCTAAGCTAATAGAATTTTTTTTTTCACCGAAGGGAAAAAAATAGCACATAATACCCTAAAAAGGACGAATTTGAAAGAAAAGTACCCATAAATGCAAAAAAAAAAAAAAAAAAAAAAAAAAAAATCGTTCGCTACCACAAGAAGAAATAGTGTCAAGTATGATACTTTTTTTAATCATTTGCCCTAAATTATTTACTAGAGTTGACCGAATACTAAATTTAGAATTTTCGATCATAAAACGTAAACGCACATCTACGTCATTGCATTTTCTAAAAAATTCAATGTGATCCAATCTTTAATATAATAACTCGTTTCTTCTTATTATTATTATTTTTATAATCTTTTGTTTCAATTAGTAAATTGTTGATTTGACTGGAACCAAAAAGTTAAAATGAGTGTATTTAAAAATTTGGCCACCTTAAATTTGTTTGATTTTAATGTAAAAGCGAGTCAATACTAAACTAGAGTTTGACTAGAGTTATAAATTTAGATTTACCAATCTTAAAACATAAATACAAATTTAAATAATTTCACCTTTAATTCATTTCAACCCGATAGCATTTTGTAACTTAGACTACACTAAATCAAGATCTATATAAACAATAACGTAGACAAAAACTTACACATCATA
This sequence comes from Artemisia argyi, assembly GCA_030686995.1. Classification (NCBI taxonomy): domain Eukaryota; kingdom Viridiplantae; phylum Streptophyta; class Magnoliopsida; order Asterales; family Asteraceae; genus Artemisia; species Artemisia argyi. The sequence goes on along the minus strand of CM060709.1, from coordinate 41,897,640 downwards.
AATAACTGCAACCTGAAATATTAAAAAAAAAAAAAAAAAAAAAAAAAAAAAAAAAAAAAATTACGTATTACAAAACTAAAACTTTTTTCACACATAGTCAAAACTTAAAACTTTGAGCAACTTAACCTTACATGTATAGCATAAAATATCATTCAATCTTTAGCTAGATCCCACTTCTATACTAAATCCATATAAATTTTACCAATAATAAGTGATTTACTAGAGTAGGCCGAATACTAAATTTAGAATTTTCGATCATAAAACGTAAATGTGCAACTAAGCCATTTTTCTAAAAAGTTCGATCCGAACCCGTCTTTAAACAAACCTACATTGAACCAAAATTTAGTATAACATCAATATAGTCAAACCTTTAACATACTAAAATAATTAAATAACTCAGTTTATTTTATCTTTTGTTTCAATTAGTAAAGTTGTTTATTTAATTGGAACCAAAAAAAATACAAAGGAGTGTATTTAAGACTTTTGTCACCTTAAATTTGTTTAGTTTTAATGTATAATCGAGGCAGTACTAAACTAGAGTTTGACCCATGTACTAAATTTAGATTTACCAAACTTAATACATTAATAAAAGTCTACATCAAATCACTTTTTAATCATTTTAACCAGATAGCATTTTGTAACTTAGACTACACTAAATCGAAATCCATGTAAATAATAACGACGTCAAAATTTTACAGATCATAAATAACTCTAACCTGAAATCTTTTATTTCAACAAATAAAGTGGTTTAAGTAATATAGAGCCAAAATTTTTTTCCTCACATAATAAAAACTCAAAATTTTGACCAATTTAACCATAAATGTACAGTATAAAACCATATTTAATCTTTGACTAGTTCCAACTTCTTTACAAAATCAAGATAAAGTTTACAAACAATAAGCATTTTACTAGAGTCGTGAGAAATTCAAATTTAGAATTTTTGATCATAAAACGTAAATGTGCATCTACGTCATTGCATTTCTATAATTTTTAATCCGAACCCATCTTTAAACTAGACTAAATTGAACGAAAATTTAGTATAACACCAATATAGTCAAAGTTTAACATACTAAAATAATTCAATAATTGAATTTTTTATTTTTATATTTTTATTCTTTAGTTTCGATTAGCAAAGTTGTTTATTTTACTGGAAAAAAAAGTTAAAATAAGTATATTAAAAAATTGACCACCTTAAATTTGTTTGGTTTTAATATAAAATCGAGTCAATAGAAGTTATCATCATATCACTTTTCATTCATTTCGACCCCATAGCATTTTGTAACTTAGACTACACTAAATCGAAATCCAAGTAAACAATAACGTAATCAAATTTTAAGGATCATAAATAATTCTTAATTAAAATCTTTTATTTCAATAGTAAGTTTTTTTGCGTAACACAAAACTAGAACTTTTTTTTTCACGTGATACGAAACAAAAACTTTTTTTTCTCACATAGTCAAAACTCAGAACTTTGACCAACTTAACAATACATGTATAGTATCAAACTCTTTTCAATCTTTAGCTAGATACAACTTATATGCAAAATCATGATAAAGTTTACAAATAATAAGTGATATACTAGAGCAGGCCGAAAACTAGATGTAGAATATTCGATCAAAAATCATAAACTCGAATCTACACCATTGCATTTTCTAAAAAGTTCAATCATTTCTCCATCTTTAAGCTAGACTAAATTGAACCAAAATTTAGTACAACACCAATATAATCAAACCTTTAACATACTAAAATAATTATGTAACTTAGTTTTTTTTAATCTTTTGTTTAAACTACCACAAATCTTTTTTTTACAATATTACAGTTTTTTACATAATTTCAAATTAAAATATTTTCTCACATAGTCAAAACTCAAAACTACGACCACCATAACCATACATGTATAGTATAAAACCCTTTTCAATCTTTATCTAGATCCAACTTCTATACAAAATCAAGATAAATTTTGCAAATAATAAGTAATTTAAAAGAGCTGGCCAAATACTAAATTTAGAATTTTCGATCATGAAATGTAAATGTGCATCTACGTCATTGCATTTTCTATAAACTTCAATATGATCCCATCTTTAAACTAGACTACATAAAATCAAAATTTAGTATAACACCAATATTGTTTAATTTTAACATATTAAAATAATTAAATAAATCATATTTTTTTAACTATTAAGGTTGTTTATTTTACTGGGACCAAAAACATAAAAGGAGTATATTTAAAAATTTGAACACCTTAAATTTGTTTGGTATTAATGTAAAACCATGTCAATACTAACTAGAGTTTGACCCAAGTTCTAAATTTAGATTTAACAATCTTAAAACGTTAATACAAGTTTACATCATATCACTTTTCAATCATCTCAACCGGATAACATTTTGTAACTTAGACTACACTAAATCGAAATCCTAGTAAACAATAACATAGTCAAAATTTTACATATCATAAAAATAACTCCAACCTGAAATCTTTTATTTCAATTAATAAGGTTGTTTACGTAATATACACTAAAACTTTTTTCTCACATAGTAAACACTCAAAACTTTGACCAACTTAACGATACATATATTGTATAACCCCATTCAAACTTTAACTAGATCCGAGTTTTATATTTTTTTTTTTTAATTTTTTTTTTACCAATTATAAGTAATTTACTAGAGCTGACATAATACTAAATTTAAAATCTCCGATCATTAAACGCAAATGCACATCCACGTCATTTCTTTTTTTAAAATTTTCAATCTGACCCACTTTTAAACTATACTACATTGAACCAAAATGCAGTATAACACGAATATAGTCAAACTAGAGCTAGTCGAATACTAAATTTAGAATTTTCAATCATAAAACGTAAATGAGCATCTATGCCATTACGTTTTCTAAAAAGTTCAATCCGATCCCATCTTTAAACTAGACTACATTGAACTAAAATTCAATATAACACCGATATAGTCAAACTTTAATATATTAAAATAATTCTATAACTCTGTTTATTATTATTATTATTATTATTATTATTATTATTATTATTATTATTATTATTATTATTATTATTATTATTATTATTATTATTATTATTATTATTATTATTATTATTGTTATTCTTTTGTTTCAAATAGTAAGGTTGTTTATTTGACTGGAACCAAAAATTTAAAAGGAGTGTACTTAAAAATTTTATCACCTTAAATTTGTTGGGTATTAATGTAAAACCAAGTCAATACTAAACTAGAATTTGACCCAAGTTCTAAATTTAGATTTACTAATCTTAAAACATTAATACACGTTTAGATCATATAACTTTTCAATCATTTCAACCGGATAGCATTTTGTAACTTAGACTATTTAAACAACAACATAGTTAAAGTTTTACATATCATAGAAAACTCCAACCAGAAATCTTTTAATTCATCTAATAATGTTGTTTACGTAGTACAAACTAAAACTTTTTTCTCACGTAGTTAACTCTCAAAACTTCTACCAACTTAACCATACATATATTGTATAAAACCTTATTCAAACTTTAACTAGATCTCACTTCTGTACATAACCAAGATAAATTTTATCAATAACAGATAATTTACTAGAGCTAACTGAGTACTAAATTTATAATTTTCGATCATAAAATGTAAATGCACATCTACGTCATTGCATTTTCTAAAAAGTTCAGTTTGATCCCATATATAACTCAATGTGTTTTTTTATTAATATTTTTTATTTTTTTTATTTTCCAATCTTTTGATTCAATTAGTAAAATTGTTTATTTGACTGGAACTAAAAAGTTATAGGTAGTGTATTTGAAAATTGGACCACCTTAAATTTGTTTGGTTTTAATATAAAATTGAGTCAAACTAAACTACAGTTTGGCCCAAGTCCTTAGTTTAGACTTATCAATCTTAAAACATCAATACAAGTTTACCTCATATCACTTTTCAATCATTCAACCCGATAGCATTTTGTAACTTAGCCTACACTAATTCGAAATCCTAGTCAACAACAACATAGTCAAAATTTTACAGATCATGAAAAGCTATAACCTAAAATCTTTTATTTCAACTAATAAGGTTTACGTAATACACACTAAAACTTTTTTCTCACATAATCAACACTCAAAACTTTGACAAACTTAACGATACATATATAGTATAAAACCCCATTCACAATTTAACTAGATTCGACTTTTATACAAAATAAAAATATATTTTACCAATAATAAGTAATTTACTAAAGCTAACCGAATACTAAATATAGGATTTTCGAACATAAAACATAAATGCAAATCTACGTCATTGCATTTTCTAAAAAGTTCAATCTGATCCCATCTTTAAACTATACTACATTTAACCAAAATGTAGTAAGAATAATGTAATAACTCAGTTTTTTTTAATCAATTGTTTCAATTAGTAAAATTGTTTATTTGACTTGACCAAAAAGTTAGAAGGAGTGAATTTAAAATTTTGATCACCTTACATTTGTTTGAGTTTAATGTAAAATCGAGTCAACACTAAACTAGAGTTTCACCGAGTTCTAAATTTAGATTTACCAATCTTAAAACATTAATAAGAGTTTACATCAAAATTTTTACAGATCATAAATAACTCTTACCTGAAATCTTTTATTTCAATAATACAGTTTTTTACGTAATACAAACTAAAACTTTTTTTCTCACATAATCAAAACTCAAAACTTTGAACAACTTAACCATACATGTATAGCATAAAACCCTATTTAATCTTTAGCTAGATCAAACTTTTATACAAAATCATGATAAATTTTACAAATAATAAGTGATTTACTAGAGGTGGCCGAACACTAAATTTAGAATTCTCGATCATAAAATACAAATGTGCATTTGTACCATTGCATCTTCTAAAAAGTTGAATCCGATCCCATCTTTAAACTAGACTACAATGAACCAAAATTCTGTATAACACCAATATAGTCAAACTTTAACGTATTAAAATAATTCAATAACTAATTTTTTTTAATATTTTATTTCAATTAGTAAGAACCAAAAATATAAAAGAAATGTTTTTAAAAATTTTGACCACCTTAGATTTGTTTGCTTTTAATATAAAACCAAGTCGATACTAAACAAAAGTTTGACCCAAGTTTTAAATTCAGATTTACCAATCTTAAATCATTAATACAAGTTTAAATCATATCACTTTTCAATCATTTCAACCGGATAGAATTTTGTAACTTAAACTACACTAAATCGAAATCCTAGTAAACAATAACATAGTCAAAATTTTATATAAAAACTCGAACCCTGAAACCTTTAATTTCAACTAATAAGGTTTTTTACGGAGTTCAAACTAAAACTTTTTTCTCACATAGACAAAACTCAAAACTTTGACCAACTTAACCATACATGTATAGTATAAAACCCTTTTCAATCTTTATCTAGATCCAACTTCTATACAAAATCAATATAAATTTTACAAACAATAAGTAATTATATAGAGCTGGCTTGATACTAAATTTAGAATTTTCGATCATGAAACGTAAATGTGCATCTACGTCATTGCATTTTTTGTAAACTTCAATGTGATCTCATCTTTAAACTAGAGTACATTGAATCAAAATTCAGTATAACACCGATATAGTATAATTTTAACATATTAAAATAATTCAATATATTTTTTTAATTATTAAGGTTATTTATTTTACTGGGACCAAAACCTTAAAAGGAATGTAAATAGAAATTTGAAAACCTTAAATTTGTTTAGTATTAATGTAAAACCATGTCAATACTAAACTAAAGTTTGATCCAAATTCTAAATTTAGATTTGACAATTTTAAAAGATTAACAAAAGTTTACATCATATCGCCTTTCAATCATCTCAACCAGATAGGATTTTGTAACTTAGGCCACACTAAATCGAAATCCAGTAAACAATAACATAGTCAAAATTTTGCACATCATAAAAAACTCTAATCTGAAATCTTTTATTTCAACTAATAAGGTTGTTTACGTAATACACACCAAAACTTTTTTCTCACATAATCAACACTCAAGGTAAGAGTAAAAATTTGAAAACCTTAAATCAAAATTCAGTATAACACCAAAATAGTTTAACATATTAAAATAATTCAATAAATGGTTTTTTTAATCATTAAGGTTGTTTGTTATACTAGGACCAAAAACTTAAAAGGAGTGTATTTAAAAATTTGAACATCTTAAATTTATTTGGTATTAATGTAAAACCATGTCAATACTAAATTGTAGTTTGACCCAAGTTCTAAATATTGATTTAACAATCGTAAAACATTAGTACAAGTTTACATCATATCACTTTTCAATCATCTCAACCAGACAACATTTTGTAACTTAGACTAATCTAAATCGAAATCGTAAACAATATCATAGTCAAAATTTTACATATCATAAAAAACTCCAACCTGAAATCTTTTATTTCAACTAATAAGGTTGTTTACATAATACACACTAAACCTTTTTTTCTCACATAGTCACACTTAACACTTTGACCAAATTAACGATACATATATTGTATAACCCCATTCACACTTTAACTAGATCCGACTTTTATGCTAAATAAAAATAAATTTGACCAACAATAAGTAATTTACTAGAGCTGGCCGAATACTAAATTTAGAATTTTCGATCATAAAACAAAATGCACATCTACGTCATTGCTTTTTCTAAAAGCTCAATCTGATCCCATTTATAAACTATATTACATTGAACCAAAATGTAATATAACACGAGTATAGTAAGGTTGTTTATTTGACTGGAACAAAAAAGTTAAAAGGTTGTTTGTTTGACTAGAACCAAAAAGTTAAAAGGAGTGTATAAATTTTGATCACCTTAAATTTGTTGGGATTAAATGTAAAACCATGTCAATACTAAACTATAATTTGTAAGGTTGTTTATTTGATTGCAACCAAAAAGTTAAAAGGAGTGCAATTAAAATTTTATCACCTTAAATTTGTTGGGATTAAATGTAAAACCATGTCAGTACTAAACTAGAATTTGACCCAAGTTCTAAATTTTGATTTACCATTCTTAAAACATTAATACAAGTTTACATCATATCACTTTTCAATCATTTCAACCAGATAGCAATTTGTAACTTAGACTATAGTAAATCGAAATTCTAGTAAACAATAACATAGTCAAAATTTTACATGTCATAAAAAACTACAACCTGAAATCTTTTATTTCAACTAATAAGGTTTTTTACGTAATACAAACTAAAAAAATATATAAAAGATAAAAAATCTCACATAGTTAACACTCAAAATTTTGACCAACTTAAACATACATATATAGTATAAAATCTCATTCAAACTTAACTAGATCCCTACAAAACCAAGATAAATTTTACCAATAATAACTAATTTACGAGAGCTGGCACAATACTAAATTTAGAATTTTCAATCATAAAATGTAAATGCACATATACATCATTGCATTTTCTAATATTATAACACCAATATAGTCAAAGTTTAACATATAGAAATAATTAAATTACTCAATGTTTTATTATTATTATTTATTTATTATTATTATTATTATTATTATTATTATTATTATTATTATTTTTTTTTTTTTTTTTCAAACATCACTTTATTAGAAAGTCATAGGATTTATAAGAAATTAGTGGGGAGTCGAGATACTAACTGGGCCCCAACTCCTTTTGCTATAGCGAAGCTAATCCTACTAAAAATATGAGGAGCAGCACGTACTCCAATGTCTTGAGTCATCGAGAATCTTCGGATACGCTTTATTAAGGTCATTGCATCCTTCTCAAGTTCTCCAAAAGAAGAGAATGAAAATGGGAGAAACCCATATCCAATATCCGCGCATTTAGCCTCGTACTTGATGCGTTTACGTTGTACGGCTTCATTACAGCACGACCCGGCACAAAATCAACCATACAGGTTTGTGTCAAGGGTGATGACCCTGTCAGATCAACACATACATCAAGCCCACCATCTCACGAGTAAAGTAATATATCAACCGGACGTAAGGGTTTCCCCACTAAGCCCAATATCAACCTTCTAAAAACGTTATTAATATTTCTCGATATCTCTACGTTTTGATGATCACAAAATGTAAAATCATTAAACGTAAAATTATTACGTAAACAAGTATTTAGTCGTAAATATTCATTTTAATAAATTAATCACTCAAGGTATATATAAACAAATGCGTAATGTATTTATGTGTCGAGGAACTTTTATTTAATCATTAGATTTTTTATAAAATGTTACAAATATTTTATATCTTTTACAAAATATTTTGGTTAAATAAAGGAAAAAGTATAATTTATAAAAAATATTTGAATTCAAATTTTCAACCAAAAATGGCAAAAATATTCTAGAAAAACCTTCCCTACTAAAAGACAAAACTGATGACCTTTATGGAAGGGGAGACCCCCTTAAATATAGGGCGGCCCCCTTAAAGTTTAAGGGGGGCAGCCACACTTTAAGGGGACCGGCCCCGCTCCTCAGCTCCTCAGTTTTGCCTATAAATACTGGACTATTCATAGCATTTTTTCTCACCTTTTGTACTCTAAACTTTCTGTTCTAATTCATCCATACTTCCTTCTAAATCCTTTGATCATATAATCATAAGTTTTTGCTTTCAAGTGATCCAAGCTTCAACCATTCAAGTGTAAGAGTAGAATACTTCTATTCATCAAGACTAGAAGTATTTCAACTTAGTGTGTCCTTACTACCTAAGTTGTTTGTGTATTATTATAATTTTTAAATCATTTATTTGTGTAAAGGTGTGTATATTAATTAGATAGGTGTGAATATTAGTAAGTAGATTAGATTGGCGGATTAGTTGGTAGAGTTGTGAAGAGGAAGTCGTGGTGTGAAGAACTAGAGTTAAGTCGTGAAGAAGTAGTGGTGTGAAGAAGTAGAATTAAGTCGTGAAGTAGTCGTGTGAAGTTGTGAAGAAGTTGTGTTGTGTCTAGAGTCGTGAGATTGGTTCTAGCTGGGATTTGAACTCGACATTTTGCTTAGTGTCGGAAATTGGTGTAAGCAAAGTTGTGTAAGGTTTTCTCCGCCATATGGAAGCTTGTTGACATAGTGAAGAAAACTCTCAAGTTAGGTGCTCGGGGAATGGAGTAGGCCGAAGAGGAGCTTCATTACCGAACCACTATAAATCCTTCATGTCGCGGTTTGATCTTTCCATCCCTTATTTATTACTTTACTTACATTGTTATTACTTTAATACTTAGTCATAATTGTTCTTAGTGTGCAAGTGTTGAGTTCACATAAATTCGAATCAAAGTATTTAAAAGAAAGTTTTTATAAATTTAAAAAGATGTAAAACTATTCAACCCCCCCCCCCCTTCAAGTTGGAGGAGGATGGAGTGATAGCGATAAAGATGAGAAAGAAACAACTAATGATAAAAGGTGTATTTTGAATAAGGGATAAAATAAGTCAAATACAAAACAAGTTCGCGTCAAACAATTTTGGAGCAATAAGACAATGGGGATCAAATTGCTAAATTATCACACTTCGGTCAACATGGAAATCCATCTATCATCCACCTCTATGAGCTCTTAAGTCATATTGGATATTATGAAGAAAATCAATGGAAGACTAAAGGTATATTTTCTCTTAAGCTTGTCTTATGCCTGATTAGTATCTAGAAACTTTTTGCCTTGTGTTATGCTTAGTCTTATAGCTAGCTTTTCCTATATATTAATACATATACTTCTTATATCCTTTAAACTAGAAACCACTTCGTCTAGCTTTCTTAATCTTCTACGTCTACTATTAGTAAACTCATGGAGATAAAGTAAATTGAGTTAAGTGGATTAATTATCAACATAGAAGTAGGTTTAGATATTTCACGTAAAGAGATATATGGATGAAAAAAGCTCTCATAGATTATGGCATTAAGATAGACTATGTGCGATAACATAGGAGTTATAGATGTTAGTATTTATCCCATTCAACACTCTCGCACAAAACATATAGAAATTCCTCACCACATCTTTCAAGATAATAGAATATATATATATATATATATATATATATATATATATATATATATATATATATATATATATATATATATATATATATATATATAGAAATGGATGCATCAGATAATAACATTGCGAATATATCAACTAAATCTCTTATGCATGAGACCTTTAACCACCAAAGTTTGGGTCTAGAATTAATAGTATATACTGTCTAAAATTTAAAATTTTCCAAATCTGCAAATGTTTTACTGTCTGTGAAAAATAAGCTTTTTACTGTTTTCATTTCTTCTTAATCTGTGTCTAGGACTCTGTTTTGCACAAAGTCAAAGATTGAGAATTTTTTCCTTTTGCATAAACACACTTATAAACAAAACCCAATCTATTTTATTCAAATTATTCTCACACTTAGGAAATACATGAGAACTCATTTTCATACATTGTTGAATAATGCCTAAAATGCTTTTTAAAATCATACATTATGATCTCATTTGTCATATATATATATATATATATATATATATATATATATATATATATATATATATATATATATATATATATATATATATATATATATATATATACACCTTTTATATAAAAAGACCCCTTAACTCTGTAGAGGTCTAATAAAATGTCACATAAGACCTGTGAAATTCTAAGAAAATGCCACATAAGAGCTGTGAAACTCTAAGAAAATGCCACAAAAGCTATATTATAAAAGAGACCTATGATTTACTATGACCGATCCAAAAAGAGGCCACGTGTTATGTAAGAGTTAGTCACTATTTCCTTTTTACCTATAACCTCTCCACTCATTTGTTTCAAAAGTCAAAAGAATCAAAACACATCCATTTTTTTTACCTCATTCCTCTCACACATACTAACAAACTATTTCTTTTTCTTTTGTAGATTTGTTCTTCAATCACTCAAACACATCACTTGTGGCTTTAAATCTGTAAGTACAAATGCAATTTGAGTTACACTTGTGGATTTTCATACATAATATGGATCTGCAAAAGATCTATATGTGTATGTCGATTGTGTGTTTGCAGATTTGTGTGTATGCTCGTTTTTTTATTTTTTTTTATTAATTTTATTATTATTATTATTATTATTATTATTATTATTATTATTATTATTATTATTATTATTATTATAATTATTATTATTATTATTTTTAATGATGACATCGCAGGGGTAGATGCCGCTTAACAGTTGTCATGTCATGTGTACTTAACAGTTGAATCGAAGATGAGTCGTGACTTGATTAATGTTTAGGGACACTCATTGGGTTAGCAAGTTCTTGATGTTTATTATAAGAAGAATATGGTGAACCAAACTACAAAGATAGATACATAATCAAAGTATGAAAATTTAAGATCTCTATACAGTAATTAGAACAGTGATGACTTTCTTATATATATGTTTATTATATATATTTATAGATTATGATGTAACAAATTGTATTTGTAGAATTTGTAAAAGTAGGTAGGTAAAGTAAAGATTTGTATACAAATTTTGAGTTTATGTGTAGTTACAGTCTAAAATCTCTTTTTAAATTTGGTGTTGCATATGTCACAAGTTCACAACACTACAACAGACACCATGATGCATTGCAAAAGAAATAATGGATTGTGTGACTCTCTGTCAATGAGAATGGTGATGTGAGTGGGTGTAGAGCAAGTGGTAAATCTTCAATTGAAAATAAATACAGCAAGTGGTAATCTTTCATTGAAAAAAGAAATTAAGTATAGTGCGACTACTGACTAAAGAGTGTATAGTGGAAGGAGTCAGGAGTGGTAGGTATAATGTGTTGAGTTGTTCTAACAAATGAGTAGAAAATGTAAAAAAAAATGGGAGGTTTAGCATGTGTAGGAGAGGTTGGCTAGGGGATTGGAGGAGGGGTGAGGAGTTAAAGATTGTACCATACTCCCATCAAACATTCAAACAGAGATTGAGGTTGTTGGAGATGTACATGAAGAACAGATCATGGTGTGTTAAAAAAGTATGATGTTACGAGCTGTTCTCATTAAATTGTTTGACTAACAATAATAGATACTATGACATATTTCATCTTTTTAAATTTTTTTCTTATTGTGATAGCTTTTCAAACAATATTTTTGTAACTTTTTTTGAACAAAATATTTTTGTAACTTACCAAAAGACTCTACACTTACAAGGGTTGTGCTTTGTAATACGAAGAATAATAGAGAACACATACTTTGCAGACATGTTTTTTCATAATAACGAGAGTACAATCACAAAGTTGCACAGCGAAGCTCAATGCAACAAGACATGGTTTTTTCAACCCAAGACATTCATTAATGAGTAAGCAAAAATCAAGGAGTCTTGGATTGTTTCTTAGGATTTTTCCTTTGTGTCTAGAAGTTGAAACAATCGCAACTCCACGTTTGTTGCATATAGGCACACACTAGGATCAAATCAACAAGTTTATCACTAATTTTCTTATCTATATGTTTAAGAAAATATCTGCTAAATTCTATTGCTCTTGCTCTACACATTTGCTGAATTATTTAATATTTTGCTTACTTGTTAAAATTACTTATTTGCTTATTTACTTGATTAATATTTTTGCATGCATAACTTATTTATTAATATATTACATGCTAGACTGACACTAAGAATTGGACTTGCTTAAAATTAAACCCCAAATAAAGCCTTTCCTAAAATTTTCTGTCAAAAACTCAGTTCTGGTAATCTGGGAACTAACAGTTGGGCGGACCCCTTAAATACTAAGGCGGACCCCTTAAAGTTTAAGGGGACCGGCCCCTATTTAAGGGGACCGGCCATCTGCTGGTTGAGGATTACTGTTTCTTTTATGCTTTTTAGCCCATTTCAGCTTACTTTAAACCTCCACTTCCCAAAATTCACAAACATATTTTGTGTTAATCTATCCAACAAATTTTATCCTTCCTTAATCACATTATCCTTACACTATAAATACCTTTCCTCATCATAAATCTTCAATCATCCCATCATGTCATCTCCTAACAACCCAAGATCTAAACCTTCAAGGGTTGCAAAGATCCCGTAAGACCCGTTTGGAGAAGAAAGCTTGACACTTGTCACAAATCCACCTCAACAAATGATGTTGTTACCAAACAACCAACACCTAAACCTCAAGATCACTCAAATAAACCCCTTCACAAACCTCATCACGATAGCCAAACAATCACCCTTGCTCCAAAAAATACACCTTTATCTCACTCACATTCATCAAATGATCCTTATATAGAACTTGCTCAATCACAAAACAACAATCAACATCACAACTCCAACACCTCACATCCTTTTTCTCCTTCAAACTCACATGTTGCTCCTATGTTACATGTCCAAACATCCATCCCTAATAACAACCACACTCCACCATCATCACCTTCTTCCGACCACTTGAAGTTCATTGAAGAGCTTAAAGAAACCCATGAGCTTAGTGCTCTTCTTGTTATGCATCTTGCACAAGGCAACTTGGAACAAACTCCTTCATCACCCTATTCTAATTTCTTACCTCACCCCCTCAACTTAAATCAACTTGAAAATCATGTTCACAATTCTCCTTGTTGCATCTATCTCCAAAAACAAACCATTTCCTTGTGTGCACATCTCACTTAGATTGAGTATCTTCTCAATAAACCTCACCCAACACCTTCATTAACCCAACACACTAATCCTCCATCAACCCCGTCCGCTCCAAACTCTCCATCTCCAAACACTGCTCCTCCAAACTCTCCACCTCCAAAATCTCCACCACTAGTCATGTAAGCTCTCGACATGCTTATTCTTTCCATTTTCAAATAAATATCACCCGACCTTTTGTCGTAAGCAAGTCCAACGGTTCTCTTTGGCATTTTAGGATTTTAACTTCTTACTAGTTATATGCTTCAAGCATATTAAATGTTGTAGCAATGATTATGTATTTAACATAATCACATTGAATTGATGAATAAAGTTTTAAGTGTCTTTAATATTTTTTCTATGCATGTTAGAAATATACATGTGCTTCTAAATATTTTTAGCAAGGAGTACCATAGCTCGATTCTTTGGTGCCCTCGAATGAGGGGGAGCACACATCAAGGGGGAGCTCTCGTCGGAAAAACCTTTTTGATTCTACAAAATGGGAGAGAAGTGAAAATAAGCTCACTAAATACTTGTCAAAAATAAATTTTTGCTTTAATGAGTTTAGATTTTGTAATCATTAAAAAAGGGGAGATTGTTGATATAAATAATACCTAAAAACATTATTAATATTTCTCAATATATCTACGTTTTGATGATCACAAAATCTAAAATCATTAAACGTAAAATTATTACGTAAACAAGTATTTAGTCATAAATATCCATTTTAACAAATTAATCACTTAAGGTATAAATAAACAAATGCCTAATGCATTTTATGATCAAAGAAACTTTTACTTAATCACTATATTTATTATAAAATGTTACAAACATTTTATATCTTTTACAAAATATTGTATCCAAATGATCTAAGCTTCAACCACTCAAGTGCAAGAGAAGAATACTTCTATTCATCAATAGAAGTATTGCAACTTAGTATGTCGTTAGTACCTAAGTTGTATGTATATTATAATTTGTAAATCAATCATTTGTGTAAAGGTGTGTATATTAGTTAGAAAGGTGTGAATATAAGTAAGTAGATTAGATTGGTGGGTTGGTTGGTAGAGTTGTGAAGAAGAAGTCGTGGTGTGAAGAACTAGAGTTAAGTCGTGAAGAAGTAGTGGTGTGAAGAAGTAGAATTAAGTCGTAAAGTAGTCGTGTGAAGTTGTGAAGAAGGTGTGTAGTGTTTAGAGTCATGAGATTGGTTCTGGATAGGATTAGAACTCGACATTTTGCTTAGTGTAGGAAATTGGTGTAAGCAAAGGTGTTTAAGGTTTTCTCCGCCATAAATAAGCTTGTTGACATAGTGAACAAAACTCTCTAGTTAGGTGCTCGGGGAGTGGAGTAGGGCGAAGAGGAGTTTTGTTACCAAACCACTATAAATCATTTGTGTCGCAGTTTGATCTTTCCATCCCTTATTTATTACTTTTCTTATATTGTTATTACTTTAATACTTAGTCATAATTGTTCATAGTGTGCAAGTGTTGAGTTAACATAAATTCGAATCAAAGTTTTTAAAAGAAAGTTTTTATAAATTTAAAAAGACGTAAACTATTCAACCCCCTCTAGTTTTCCACATTATTATTATTATTATTATTATTATTATTATTATTATTATTATTATTTAATCTTTTGTTTCAATTAGTAAAATAGTTATTTGACAGGAGCCAAAAAGTTAAAAGGAGTGTATTAAAGATTTGACAACCTTAATTTTGTTTTATTTTAATGTAAACCGAGTCAACACTAAACTAGATTTTGACTGTGTTCTAAATTTAGATTTACCAATCTTAAAACATAAATAAGAGTTTACATCATATCACTTTTCATTCATTTCAACCCGATAGCATTATGTAACTTTGACTACACTAAAACGAAATCCTAGTGTAGTCAAAATTTTACAGATCGTAAATGACTCTTACCCGAAATCTTTTGTTTCAATAATAAAGTTTTTTACATAATACAAACTAAAACTTTTTTTCTTACATAGTCAAAACTCAAAATTTGAACAACTTAACCATACATTTATAGTGTAAAACCCTATTCAAATATTAGCTAGACCAGACTTCTATACAAAATCATGATAAATTTTACAAATAATAAATGATTTACTAGAGATGTCCGAATACTATTTTTAGAATTTTCGATCATAAAAAGTAAATTTGTATTTACACCATTGCATTTTCTAAAAAGTTGAATCCTATCCAATCTTTATACTATACTACATTAAACCAAAATTCAGTATAACTCCGATATAGTCAAACTTTGACATAATGAAATAATTCAATAACTTTTTTTTCCAATTAGTAAGGTTTTTACTTGACTGGATCTAAAAATATAAAAGAAGTGTTTTTAAAAATTTTGACCACCTTAAATTTGTTTGTTTTTAATGTAAAACCAAGTCAACATTAAACTAAAGTTTGACCCAAGTTTTAAATTTAGATTTACCAATCTTAAAACATAAATAAGAGTTAAACCAATTTTTTTACAGATCATAAATATTAAATAACTCTTACCTGAAATCTTTTATTTCATATAACACCCCCATTTTTTCACTGATCGCAGCAGATTAAGTGTTTGGGGTATTACCTCATGGATCACAGATACAGTAATAGAAAATGACTCGAAAAGAGACATTTTATAAAAATGAGTTATCATTCATTAAAATTATCAGAGTTATATAAGATGAGATCCCGTGAATCTAAGTGTGAGATGTTATATTTGAATGATAACCAAATAGAAAGTCTTTCAAGTCTCGTGCCACTCATTGCCATAATTTCCACAGAGCTCCGTTACCTAGGATACATGCTTAAAAAGTCAACACTAGGTGTTGAGTAAGATTCATAGGTTTAGGTGTTAGTGAATACAAGTTCCTCAGGTTCAGTTGTTACACCCTTCAAGGAAAATGTAGTGTGTGTGATAATTGTAATGCATGTACAATTATCAAGAGTTGGACAGTTGGTCTGTTGCACTAAGCTCATGAACCACACGTTAACAATCCTGATCATGGGGTCTGCAGACTAATCCATGATGGGATGGGAAGGATAACTTGCCAAAGTTAATCCTTCAGAGGGTTCAAATATAATACTTATTGGTACCCTCCAGTGAGAGGTAGTACCAACGGGAGTTGTCAAACTTCAATAGATCTATCAATTATATTCGTGTTCACTTGTGTAAAATATCACAAGCGATTAGATTCATGAATTTTGTTGTGTAGGGGTGACAGATAGTTTACTTGTGCAACAACCAAAGAAAATGACTTGTATTCGATTCAAAGCAAGTAAGCATGTAACCCCCTCACAGGGTTTATAAGCATTTAGAAAGAGTGAGGCTATGAACTCACCTGGGCTTAAGGAAATCTAATTGATGTGAAAAGTAACTCAGAGACTAGATTTCCTACTCACGTATCCTGGTGGTATTGTTGGTGTGGATGTATGTCAAGCTTTAGTTATCTTGTTTAAGTTTCTTAAGTAATCATTCTTAGGGTAGTTAATGTTTTAGATATAACATACACCGTTCAGGCCATCATAATTCAGAAGTATATGACTCCTCACATGAAGCTCCATACTATTGTATTATGTTATCAATATAATACCGTTCGGGCCATCATAATTTAGAAGTTAATACTCCTCACGTGAAGCTCCCTACTATTGAGCTATGTTGTTATTAAGTTTAGTTATAACATAACACCGTTCAGGCCATCATAATTCAGAAGTACATGCAATAATCGTTTGAGGAGCCAGGGCACTTTAATTCGTAAACCCAGCAAACTCATAAAAATGAAATATCCACATGATACTCCTCACATGAAGCTCCCTAGTATTGTGTTATGCTTCTAACTTAGATTAGGTTTTTATATTTATAAAAAATACTTTCACTTTATACTCTTATAGTTTATATATTTACAAAATCTACCCTAGACTTATATACTTATATTATTAAGGGATAATTACCAAAATGGCCCGTTGCCCTGCGGTCTAGGCATTTTTAGCTCGATTTTTCAATATTCTTAATTTAGCCCGGGTTGCCCTGGGCAACAAGTCTATAGCCAACCGCATGATGACAAATGTCCTCCAGTTGCCAAAAAAACACAAAAGTTGCCTAAAAGACACAAAATTTGCCCCAAAAAATGACACGACATCCTGTAGTTGGCTATGCGCTAGTTGCCCAGGGCAACCCGGGCTAAATATGCCTAGCCACTGGGCAACCAGGCTATTTAACTATTTATCCCTATTATTAAATATATAAACTTAGAAAAATTAGTCCCTATACTTCTATATTTTAAGAAAGTGGCAGAAATAACCCTTGGACTTATAAGTTTTCAAAATTCACCATGTATACCCTAAACTTTATAAATTTTGCAAAACTAGTCCTTATTAGTTTATAACTATTAATCTTTTTATCCTAAGGTTATATAACTTTGGAAAGAGGGTCCTTATACTTATAACTTCTAAGTAATGTCAAAAATAGTCCCTAGACTTAATATTTTCATAAAGTTACCACATATACCCCTATGCATGGAAAACTTTGCAAAACTAGTCCTAATTCCATGCAAATCATATTTTTATAAAACAAAAAGGTTTCCTAGCTTATTTTTAACTAATATCAGCTTAATTAAGTTACTTAAACTAACTTATAGCTTATTATAGGGTATTATAGCATATAATTTGTATTTAGTCTATAATTAGGGTTTTAAAATGAAAAGACTTAAAAGAAAATGATCAAGGCTTAAGCAAGGGTTCCTAAGTGATCTAAGGCATCTAATATCTATCCTAGGATTGTAACAAAACATTAGAAGCAAAAATAAAGCTTACTTGGTCTAGGGAAAAGTTAAAGAGGGTTTAGGGTTTCCTAGGGCAAAAACTAGTTCGACAAGGGTTTGTGGCTCGCTTTGCTCGACTCCTAGACCTACTATAGCTCGTACAACACTACTAGGACCAGATTATGTGTGATAAGAAAGAATGGAAGGTGTGATTTTGGAATGAGGGGGTATGAGGGTTTATATAGGTCGTGAAGGGTTTAGGTGTCAAACGGGTTGGTGTGGTGTCGAGGAGGGGGAGGGGTGAGTAAGCTGAGCTAGTGGTGACTAGGAGGAGCTATGGTGGTGACAAGGACGAGCTATAGGTAGGTAGGGGCGGTGTAGGCCAGTTATGGTGGTGGTGGTGTTAACGTGTGAAGGTGGTGACAAGTAGGTGCATCACCTACTTGTGTGCTTGCTAAGGAGGTGCTAGGGTGTGTTCTTAGGGTGACTAAGGTGCTAGGCTAGGTGCTTGAGGTGCTTATGTTTAGGTTTTAACTAGTTTAGGTTTAGTTTAGTCCTAATCTTTTTTTAGTGAGGGATTCTGGTTTAACTTACGGTTTAGTGCGTAGATTAGTGTTCTATAAGTGCTTAGTGACTAATCCTAGGTCCTAAGAAGCTTATACTAAGTGGTGGTAGCTTATGGTGAAGTTTTGGGATAGTTTAGACCTAATTCCGGGAAGTTATGACCTAGTTATGGTTTTTTGCTTAAGAGACTTATACCTAAGCTCTAAGGGGTTGTACTAAGGTCTAAGGGTGCTAAGATATCCTATTGTTCCTAAGGTAACTCATACATAAACCTTGAACACTTTCAAATTGGTTTAGATGAGCAATTAGGGTTTTGTAAACATATAGGCCTGATTAGGGCTTAATTAGGGTTAGATTAGGGTTTATTGTGATATTATGATATGTTTAGTGTGTTAGGTTGGTAGATTACTTATTGTGGAGTTTTTGTGATCTTATGCTTGACATACCAGAGGTTTATAGGATGTGTGGGTAGAGATATTTGGCTTGTGTGGATACGTGAGTAAGTCTAGAGAGTCATGCAAGTAATGAATGCACATAAAAAGAAAAAATTTACCTGTGAAATACCTGACATAGGTATTTGTAGTATAAATGATAGTGATGAGTTTTTGTGGGTTGTTATATTTCAATAATAACATTTTTTACGTAATACAAACTAAAACTTTTTTTCTCACATAATCAAAACTCAAAACTTTGAACAACTTAACCATACATGTATAGCATAAAACCCTATTTAATCTTTAGCTAGATCAAACTTCTCTACAAAATCATGATAAACTTGACCAATAATAAGTGATTTAATAGAGCTAGCCTAATACTAAATTTAGAATTTTCGATCACAACACGCAAATGCGCATTTATACCATTGCATTTTCTAAAAAGTTGAATCCGATCCCATGTTTAAACTAGACTACAATGAACCAAAATTCAGTATAACACCGATATAGTCAAACTTTAACGTATTAAAATAATTCAATAACCAATTCTTTTATATTTTATTTCAATTAGTAAGAACCAAAAATGTAAAAGAAATGTTTTTAAAAATTTTGACCACCTTAGATTTGTTCATTTTTAATGTAAAACCAAGTCGATACTAAAGTAAAGTTTGACCCAAGTTTTAAATTTAGATTTACCAATCTTAAAACATTAATACACTTTTAAATCATATCACTTTTTAATCATTTCAACCGGAAGCATTAGGTAACTTAAACTACACTAAATCGAAATCTTAGTAAACAATAACGTAGTCAAAATTTTGTAGAAAAACCTGAACCTGAAATATTTAGTTTCAACTAATAAGGTTTTTGCGGAGTACAAACTAAAACTTTTTTCTCACATAGTCAAAACTCAAAACTTTGACCAACTTAAGCATACATGTATAGTATAAAACCTTTTTCAATCTAGATCCAACTTCTATACAAAATCAATATAAATTTTACAAAAATAAGTAATTATATAGAGCTGGCTCAATACTAAATTTAGAATTTTCATTCATGAAACGTAAATGTGCATCTACGTCATTGCATTTTTGAGAACTTCAATGCGATCTCATCTTTAAACTAGACTACATTGAATCAAAATTCAGTATAACACCGATATAGTCTAATTTTAACATACTAAAATAATTCAATAATTATTCTTTTTTAATTATTAAGGTATTTAAAAATTCAGTATTTTACTGGGACCAAAAACATAAAAGGAATGTATTTAAAAATTTGGAAACCTTAAATTTGTTTAGTATTAATGTAAAACTATGTCAATGCTAAACTAAAGTTTGACCCAAATTCTAAATTTAGATTTGACAATCTTAAAACATTAACACAAGTTTACATCATATCGTTTTGCAATCATCTCAAGCAGATAGCATTTTGTAACTTAGACCGCACTAAATTGAAATCCTAGTAAACAATAACATAGTCAAAATTTTACATGTCATAAAAAACTCCAACATGAAATCTTTTATTTCAACTAATAAGGTTGTTTACGTAATACACACTAAAACTTTTTTCTCATATAATCAACACTCAAAATTTGACCAACTTAATGATACATATATTGTATAACACCATTCACACTTTAACAAGATCAGACTTTTACACAAAATCAAAATAAATTTTACCAATAATAAGTAATTTACTATAGCTGACCGAATACTAAATTTAGAATTTTCGATCATGAAACGCAAATGTGCATCTATGTCATTGCATTTTCTATAAAATTCAATGTGATCCCATCTTTAAACTAGAGTACATTAAATCAAAATTCAGTATAACACCAAAATAGTTTAACATATTAAAATAATTCAATAAATCATTTTTTAATCATTAAGCTTGTTTGTTTTACTGGGACCTAAAACTTAAAAGAGTGTATTTAAAAATGTGAACACCTTAAATTTATTTGGTATTAATGTAAAACCATGTCAATACTAAATTAGAGTTTGACCCAAGTTCTAAATTAGATTTAACAATCGTAAAACATTAGTACAAGTTTACATCATATCACTTGTTAATACAAATAATGTCAAAAACGTCATTTGCATTAATCGGTCTCTACTAGTTTTGATAATTACAAAATACAAACACACGTTACATAAAACTACGACTAATAAGTTTTTAATCGAGAAAACTCGTTTTCGTCATCAACATCACTTAAGGTATGTACAAACTTCTACCAACTTGTGTATGTGATCAAAGGATTTAAAAACTTTACATTTTCATGCCACAAAACATTTTTACAAAAGTATTTTTGTATAATTAAAAAAAAAGATTTATTAAGAAAATGTTTTCAACATTCAAAACCATAACAGCCATATTTCCCGCTCAAAACCGACAACAAAACTTCACCAGAGAGTTTTTCACCACGTCAGGACAAAACAAGGAGCGTTTGTCTGGACGGTCCTTCAAATAGGGCGCCGGTCCCTTATCGATAAGGGACAGTTTGGCATTTAAGGGACCTTCGTCTCTCTCCTGACGCCTATAAATACAGAACTGTTTTGCTTCAGAAAACTTGACCTCTTATGCACTAAAACCTTCTGTATTCTGAAATCCTTTCTAAAACATACTCTTTGATCACATTATCAAGTTCTAGTTGTTTATAAGTGATACTCATCATTCCTCTAAGTGCAAGAGAAGAACATTAGTTTTAATCAAGAAACGAAGTGTTGAAGAAGAGTTTTGCTCATCTCATCTCGTTGTTGAGGATCTATCATTATTTTCATTCATTGTTTCGTGTATGTAATAGGACTTGAGTGCAAGTCTTATATTGTGTATTGTGTTGTATTGTGCCATCGTGTTGGTACGAGGTGTGAAGCCACGTGGGCTTTGGTAGATTGGTTCTAGCTAGGATTAGGACTCGACATTCCGCTTAGTGTCGTTAAACTTGGTGTAAGCTTGTGTAAGGTTGTTCCGCCATAAGGGAGCGTGTTGATATAGTGTTTGTGAAACTCTCGAGTGTGAGACTCGAGGAGTGGAGTAGGGACGAAGGAGTGAGCTTCGTGGCCGAACCACTATAAATCTTCGTGTGTCAGTTTGATCTATCCTTTCCTTATCTTTACTTGTTTACTTATCATTGCTTATATCTATTGTTGTGTTGATTTCACGTAAGCTTCGAATCGAATCATTTTATCAAACACAAGTTGCAAAGTAGTTTTTATAAAAACGTGATTAATAACGGTGAAACTATTCAACCCCCCCCCCCCCCCCCTTCTAGTTTCAACATCACTTTTCAATCATCTCAACCAGACAACATTTTGTTACTTAGACTACACTAAATCGAAACCCTAGTAAACAATATCATAGTCAAAATTTTACATATCATAAAAAATTCCAACCTGAAATCTTCTATTTCAACTAATAAGGTTGTTTACGAAATACACACTAAACCGTTTTTTTTTCTCACATAGTCAACACTTAAAACTTTGACCAACTTTATGATACATATATTGTATAACCCATTCACACTTTAACTAGATCCGACTTTTATACTAAACAAAATAAATTTTACCTATAATAAGTAATTTACTAGAGCTTACTAAATTTAGAATTTTCGATCATAAAACGTAAATGCACATATACGTCATTGCTTTTTCTAAAAGTTCAATCTGATCCCATTTTAAAGTATAATACATTGAACCAAAATGTAGTATAACAAGAGTATAGTAAGGTTGTTTATTTAGCTGGAACTAAAAAAAGTTAAAAGGTTGTTTATTTGAATGGAACCAAAAAGTTAAAAGGAGCGTATTTAAAATTTGATCACCTTAAATTCATTGGGATTAAATATAAAACCATGTCAATACTAAACTAGAATTTATAAGGTTGTTTATTTGACTGGAACCAAAAAGTTAAAAGGAGTGTATTTAAAATTTGAACACCTTAAATTTATTTGGTATTAATGTAAAACCATGTCAATACTAAATTAGAGTTTGACCTAAGTTCTAAATAAGATTTAACAATCCTAAAACATTAGTACAAGTTTACATCATATCACTTTTCAATCATCTCACCAGACAACATTTTGTTACTTAGGTATTATTTGTTTATTAAGAGACTCTGAATCTGAATTTGATTCGCACATCTGAATCTGAATCTGTGGTTGAAATGTCTGAATCTGATTCCATCTTAATGTGAATAAGAGGTCAAGAAATCTGAATCTGACTCATATAAAGTCTTTGTTTTTGTAAAAGTTGTCAGAAGTTTTTTGGGTAAAAGTTTTGTGAATTTGTTAAATTATCATGAAAAATTTTCAACCATCACAAAACATGATTTGACATCGACACGACAATAAAATAAATCATGGTTAAACCTTTTTAAAGCTTTATAAGGGGATCATGTTTGGGTTGACATTATCAACCCGTCAAAAATTGTTTTGATTATGTTATAATGTTTCAATATGAATTGTAACTCATAACTTTTATTATCTTGTATAATTATCATTTAACAAAAAATATGAGATGATTTTCATTAAAGGTACTTTCTATACGAAACGAAATATCGATAACTAGAACAAAAAATAAATAATGAAGAAAAAAGAAAAAAATATATATGAGACATTAAGAGGTGTTAAGACACCCTTCAAAATCTAGTTCAATAAGAGTTTTTAGCCTCTTACTAGCTCTTAATGAGCCGAAAAAAACAAACACTCTAAATCTTAACCACCTCTTACAATCTCTTAATAACAGAGAAAAAACAAACACATTTTTTTGGTCCAAACCTCTTACTGCATCTGACTGAGTTAGATTAAGAGGCTATTAAGAGGTTTTTTGAAAAAACAATCGCAACCTTAGACTACACTAAATCGAAATCCTAGTCAACAATATCTTAGTCAAAATTTTACATATCATAAAAAACTCCAACCTAAAATCTTTTATTTCAACTAATAAGGTTGTTTACGAAATATACACTAAACCTTTTTTCTCACATAGTCAACACTTAAAACTTTGACCAACTTAACGATACATATATTGTATAACCCCATTCACTCTTTAACTAGATCCGACTTTTATGCTAAATCAAAATAAATTTTACCAATAATAAGTAATTTACTAGAGCTGACCGAATACTAAATTTAGAATTTTCAATCATAAAACGTAAATGCACATCTATGTCATTGCTTTTTCTAAAAGTTCAATATGATCCCATTTTTTAAGTATACTACATTGAACCAAAGTATAGTATAACACGAGTATAGTAAGGTTGTTTATTTGACTGGAACCAAAAAGTTAAAAGATTGTTTATTTGACTGGAACCGAAAAGTTAAAAGCAGTGTTTTTAAAATTTGATCACCTTAAATTTGTTGGGATTAAATGTAAAACCATGTCAATACTAAACTAGAATTTGTAAGGTTGTTTATTTGACTGGAACCAAAAAGTTAAAAGGAGTGTAGTTAAAATTACCTTAAATTTGTTGGGATTAAAAGTAAAACCATGTCAATACTAAACTAGAATTTGACCCAAGTTCTAAATTTAGGTTTACCATTCTTAAAACATCAATACAAGTTTAAATCATATCACTTTTCAATCATTTCAACCAGATCATTTTGTAACTTAGACTACAGTAAATCGAAATTATAGTAAACAATAACATAGTTCAAAATTTTACATATCATAAAAAACTACAACCTGAAATCTTTTATTTCAACTAACAAGGTTTTTTTATGTAATACCAAACAAATAATAATAATAAATAAATAAATAAAATAAAAAATCTCACATAGTTAACACTCAAAACTTTGACCAACTTAAACATACATATATAGTATAAAACCCCATTCAAACTTTAACTAGATCCCTACAAAACCAAGAAATTTTTTACCAATAATATATAATTTATGGAAGCTGACAGAATACTAAATTTAGAATTTTCGATCATAAAATGTAAATGCGCATCTATGTCGTTGCATTTTCTAATATAATAACAGTCAAAGTTTAACATATAGAAATAATTAAATAACTCAATGTTTTATTTATTTATTTATTTATTATTATTTTTAATCTGTTGTTTCAATTAGTAAAATTGTGTTAGCCTTGCTATTTTATAAAAGATAACGTCACACATAAAGAAATGGACTAGATATCATATAAATAGTACTTTATGGACTATTATTGTAATATAGGCAAACATGTGATGTAATGAGCCTATAAGTACCCCTCATGACTCTCCATGAGGGGTGTGGGAAAGTGTGTGTAAGTTTAGCTTCATTTTATTTTAATATAAACCCTTTTC
Source organism: Artemisia argyi (assembly GCA_030686995.1). NCBI lineage: Eukaryota > Viridiplantae > Streptophyta > Magnoliopsida > Asterales > Asteraceae > Artemisia > Artemisia argyi. The sequence goes on along the minus strand of CM060709.1, from coordinate 41,871,986 downwards.
TCCACATTTCTCTCTCTACTTTCTCTCTCTAGAACCATGGTGTATTTCGATCAACCGCGACCTCCGGAACGTGTTTCTTGGTCATAACAAGTGGCATCAGAGATAACCGGGGGCGAATCGTGGTATTTTGTGGTGAAAAATCATGTTTTTGGGTGAAATAAGACGAATCTGGGTATTGTTCATCGCCTAATTATCGAGTTTGAAGTTTCTGTCGAGTTCGAGTTTAGTTTTTACCGAGTTTGGGTCTAATTTGAATCTTACCGAGTTAGGATTTAAGAGTTACCGAGTTTGGGAATTAAATCTTATCGAGTTAGGATTTAAGTCATACCGAGTTTGGACTTATGTTTGGCGAGTTAGCCTTTTTGCCTTATCGTTCAGCGAGTAAGGATATTTGTGGCTACTTACGAAGCGAAACTCTGCCCAAATTTTCTTAACCTTACCGAGTTTGATAACTTTACCGAGTTTAAGAACTTACCGAGTTTAAGAACTTTTCGAGTTTGACAGAAACTGAAACATTACCGAGTTAGGGACATTATCGAGTTAGGGGCTTATCGAGTTACAAAGATCTTATCGAGTTTGAAGGTTACCGAGTTAGGGACAATTATCAAGTAAAATTTATTTTTGAGAGGAGACTAAACGTTCAATTTTTACGCGAAATTCAAAGTTTGGTATAACGTTGAAAATTTTGGCCCGAAATTCAAATTTTTTGGCCAAAATTCAAATTTTTTCGACAAAATTTGGCGTAAAAATTTTTAATACTCAAATTTTTCAGGTAACCTTTGTATTGTATTTCATAGTGATTTCCAAATTATGGGCGAGAAATTTTCCAATTTTATTTTTGGAGGGAAAATATGAAATCACTACGAATCACCCGAAATAGAATTTCCAGCTTCACCAAAACACACCACGGATTGCTTAAACGATCCTGATCAAGAATCACATTCAAATGACAACGACTAGTATCAGATTTTTGTGACTACGGAGTTTTTGTACGATATTGCTTATTTGGGTTTAAAGTTCATTTCACGGGCATGTGTACTTATTTATCTCAAAGTCTAGGGGTGGATGGATGCATGACTTTCGGAGATACTTGTTTGGGCAAACACTGGTAGAGATAGTGATTAAGACTTGGATTATCTAGTTATACCCGATGTAAGGAGTTACATTGTAGTACTCACGGGTTATAGCTATCACTTTAAGGAGATACGTTGTAGTACTCAGTGTCACATGAAGTTGTGGATAATCAAGAGGTGATGTACGTCTTATACTTGATGGTTGGTTGGTTGAAGAGTATCGAGTACTCAGAGATTCGATGGTGTACGAACTCTCTACACCGTTCTTAGTCACACCTTCGTACAAGATTAAGTCACATATCTATGAGATGTTTACTTCATTCTCAAATTGGTTATATTGGGTTATCTCCATTCAGTGGTCATTTACTAGCTAGTTGGAATTTGAAGAGGTCGCTTAAAGGTTGAAGAGAAGAGAAGAGATTGTAGAATAAAGAGAGTCATATCCTATCAGCATATTCTCACAAATTATGCTTTCATGGTGTATCTACATTGCATCAGAAGTGTAAAGTACGAGTAATTTTGGCATGTACACACAATAGTATGATGATTTCGATACAACGCAACCATCAGGAGGGAGAAGAACATGCCAAAAGAAGTAGTGTTTCATCTCTAGTACGTTGGTTGATCGAGGGAATTGTGCTTACACTAGAACCGAAGAAGTACTAATGATGTGTACATCAAAGCGTATTACCAACCTTCTGTGCAATACTATGTGAGTTATGCTATGATGCTCCCAGAACGACAACCATGGTGCAAACTCATTAATATCTACCTTATCCGTTGCGAGATGAGAAGAGAGTTGTCAGTTCAGGAGGGAGCAGAAGATAAAGAATAAAGGCTCACTAGTTAGGAGGGAGTAATAACCTAATTAGACCATTACTGTTGAAGTTCAGAGCTACAAAGACCTTTGCCGTCAGTGTCAAAGATCATACGCCGAGATCATCGGAAGAGAGAACTTCAAGTCTGCCTCAGTATCTAGACTACAAAGACTCTGCGCTTCAACAACGTCAACATAGTTTACTATTGTTGTAATTTACATGTTTATGTGTTTATAGGTCTCATTGTATCCATTCATGTGTGACGATATCTTGGAGGGAGATTGTTAGCCTTGCTATTTTATAAAAGATACCGTCACACATAAAGAAATGGACTAGATATCATATAAATAGTACTTTAGGGACTATTATTGTAATATAGGCAAACATGTGATGTAATGAGCCTATAAATACCCCTCATGAGTTTACATCATATCACTTTTCATAAATAAGAGTTTACATCATATCACTTTTCATTCATTTCAACCTGATATCATTTTGTAACTTTGACTACACTAAACCGAAATCCAAATAAACAATAATGTAGTTGAAATTTTACAGATCATAAATAACTCTTACCTGAAATCTTTTGTTTCAATAATAAAGTTTTACGTAATACAAACTAAAACTTTTTTTCTTACATAGTCAAAACTCAAAACTTTGAACTTAACCATACATTTATAGTGTAAAACCATATTCAAATATTAGCTAGATCAGACTTTTATACAAAATCATGATAAATTTTACAAATAATAAGTGATTTTTAGAGCTGATCGAATAATAGTTTTAAAATTTCCAATCATAAAACGTAAATGCGTATTTACACCATTGAATTTTCTTCTCCTAGTATGAGTATATGGTTACCAATTAATAGTTTGATTTCTAAACGTAGTAATCAAACATTTTTGTTGGATATGATCATCATTCCATGATTCCGATAGTCATGTACCAAACACACTCAATATAACACCAATATAGTCAATCTTTAACACATAAAAATAATACAATAATTTTTTTTCTTTTTTTTTTTTTTCGTTTTTTTAAGTAATATTGTTCATTTGAATCGAACCAAAAATTTAAATGAAAGTGTATTTAAAATTTTGACCACCTAAATTTGTTTGGATTTAATATAAAATCGAGTCTAGTATAAAACCCCGTTCACTCTTTAACCACATCCAACTTTTATATAAAATCAAGATTAAGCTTAAACTTATTTATGGTTCTAATCTTTAATAAACCTTTTTCTCACATAGTCAAGACTAAAAACCTTGACCAACTTAAATACATATACATGTCTGGTATAAAACCGCATTCACTCTTTAACCACATCCAACTTCGATGCAAAATCAAGATTAAACTTTGTGGTTGTAGTCTTTTTCAAACACATAAAACACAAGACAAACATATTCTCTCTCCTTAAAAACATTTTTGTTTTGTTTTTCTCTTTCTTTAAAAAAACAAGAAGTCAAAACCAATCCCAAGTATCCAACCGCGTCCTCACACCGCCATAAACACAACCCACGAATCTTTCTTTTCCTACTATTTCTATTTTGTGTTCACACGTCTTCTACATCAACTTTGCTTCTTTATTCCTCATCTAATCCCATATATTTTCGTCTAATTTTCATTTCACACTTCTACTTTATATATTTTATAATGATATAAATACACAATTCAACCATCAATCACCTATAACCTATTTATTTTTCAACCAAATATTTCATCTTTTCCATATTTCTTGTGTTCACATTTCTTTGAGAACACTTTTTTGTTGCACCATTTTTCTTATATATGAAATCAAACGAAAGTGATTATTCTTATTACTACAGTGTGCTACAACAAACATTTGATCAAATGAATGATAAGCCAACACAAGGTGGTGGAGTTCAAGTTCAAGTTGATGAACATGATGATAAAGAAGAAGTGAAAACAAAGGGTTTGAAAGAGATTCTTACTTCGTTGCTTTTGATCGAAGAACAAGCGAAAACGGATAATACCGAGTGGGAGCAAGCTCAAGAAGAGGAGAAAAACTTGTTTGCAGAAAACCATAGGAAAAAGACTAAAACCATGTTGGATTACCAGACTGAGTTTCACGAATCCGATCATGTTTTGGAAGAAACACATCGCGTTCGGAAACGTAAGTCTCGTGCTTCTACTAATGCTGCGATCACTTCTGTGATCGCAGCAGACTTAGAAGCAACTTCAGCTCAAAAAGGTAGTGGGACGGGTTTGGGCCAAGGCGCTGGCCCAAACCCTGGCCCACAAAGAAGGCTATGGGTTAAGAACAGGTCACAAGATTGGTGGGACAACTGCAACAGTCCGGATTTCCCGGATGAGGAGTTTAAAAAATGGTTTCGAATGGGGAAAGGTACATTTGAAATGATTTGCAACGAACTGACATCGGTTGTTGCTAAGGAAAACACAATGTTGCGTGATGCTGTGCCTGTGAGGCAGCGTGTGGCTGTTTGTATATGGAGGTTAGCTACTGGTGAGCCTTTACGCCTTGTGTCAAGGCGATTCGGGTTAGGCATTTCGACTTGTCATAAACTTGTGTTAGAAGTTTGCTCAGCTATTAAAAATGTGTTAATGCCAAAGTATCTCCAATGGCCGGATGACGAGTCAGTTCAAATGATTAAAGATGAGTTTGTGTCAGTTTCAGGGATCCCGAATGTTGTTGGGTCAATGTATACTACTCATATACCTATCATAGCACCTAAGATTAGTGTCGCAGCTTATTTTAACAAAAGGCATACTGAAAGGAACCAAAAGACTAGTTACTCGATAACGGTTCAAGGGGTTGTAGACCCGCGTGGTGTGTTTACTGATGTTTGTATAGGGTGGCCTGGTTCGATGCCAGATGATCAAGTATTGGAAAAATCTGCTCTTTATCAAAGGGCGAATAATGGGCTGTTGAAAGATGTATGGATTGTGGGTAGTTCTGGGTACCCTTTAATGGATTGGGTATTAGTACCTTATACACAGCCTCATTTGACATGGACACAGCATGCTTTTAATGAAAAGATTGGTGAGGTTCAAAGGGTGGCTAAAGATTCATTTGCGCGACTGAAAGGAAGGTGGTCTTGTTTACAGAAACGAACAGAGGTTAAGCTTCAGGATTTGCCAGTTGTGCTAGGGGCGTGCTGTGTTTTGCATAATATATGTGAAATGAGGAATGAAGAGATTGATCCGGCGTTGATGATTGAGCTTATGGATGATGAAATGGTGCCGGAGATTGGGTTGAGGTCTTCGAATGCTATGAAGGCGAGGGATACAATTGCGCATAATCTTTTGCATCATAATCATGCTGGTACTTCTTTCTTGTCATGATAGTTGATTAGAAGCAATATTGCAACTTTAAGATTACTTTGGTTAGTTTATTTCTTTATGTTGTTAAATGTGTAATTTACCCTTTTTGTTTCAAGGGACATACCATAGCCATTTGTTATCATTGTGCACATACATGAAAGTTTGGCTTCTAGGATGAATTATATACACAATTTAATTACTGATTTGAATTAACTACTGAATTATAGATTTAGACAATGATTATTGATTTTATGTACAATTGGTTATTGATTCTTGATTCATGATTGTGTGTCCAACTATGGAAGACATGATTGTTGAAATGAGCTTTCTATTATATGCTAATGCAAATGTAGATGTTTTGGTTTACAACTGATTGGTATATAACGAGGAACAAATAATACAATCCGTTAGCTCATACTTTGAGCAATGGGAAAGCCGGAAAGCTGAAATGTGCAGGGAAAACATCCAACTTCCAGCGAGCATAATTTCTAATGTTTGAGAAGTTATGGAGCCTACAGAAATTTTTGATTGACTAGACTTTTTTTGGAAATGTGTGATTAGAAAATTCATCATTCAGAAATAGATAATAAGGTGTTCTAGTAACTACTGTCGTCATGCAAAATCATTATCTAAGTAACGCGGCTTTTACACCAAGTAACCATGTAATTTTTTTTTCTCCTCAAATTACTAATTATATTTACCCTTCAAAATATGACATTACAATATAATGGCAGGTAGCCGGGCAACAAGTTGCGCCGCTACCCCCTTTTGAATAGCGAACCCTATTCTACTAAAAACAAAGTTTGAAACCTTAAGGGACCATGTAAAATAACTATGTAAAATACAGTAAATATGTTATTTTCATTAAGCATTATTTCGACTTGAGAAATGATACATAGACCTAAAAATGAACTTAAAAACATGTGGCACGGATGGGTTGTAAAATAAGTGGGTTTTTGTCTGCAGCTATCAGGATGATGTCACGTGTTTTTAGGTCCATTTTTAGGTCTATGTAAGGGTGAAAACGAGCCAAGCCGAGCCCGAGCTCGTCAGAGCTCGAGCTTGGCTCGTTTAAGTTTTAAAAAGCTCGAGCTCGAGCTTGGCTCGTTTTGAGCCTTAAATTTCAAGCTCGAGCTCGGCTCTTGGTAAGTTATATAGGCTTGGGCTCGGTTCGAGCTCAGTTCGTTTATACGATTTGGCTATGAAAAGTTAAAGCTTGGCTCGAGCTCGGCTCGTAATGTATCTTTATTGAGCTCGTTAATAAACTCGAGCTCGGCTCGCGAGCCCAAACGAGCTTTATATGTAAAGCTCGGGCTCGGGCTTGATTAATAAACGAGCTACAACTTAGGCTCGAGCTCGGGCTCGAGCTCGTTTAGGCTCGGCTCGTTCGAGCTTTTTACTGATTCAATCTCGAGCTTTTCACGAGCGGCTCGGCTCATTTCCACCCCTAGCTCCATCTCCATGTATCATTTCTCTTTCTAGTTATGTCAATCACCTTTTAATTGGATTTAACTATACTGATAAACAATGCTATTTTGTTTTTTAAAGTGTGAACTGAAGAACTAACGAATCAAGTCAATCAACAATCACATATATAGACAAAAAAAATGAATTCTTAGAATATGATTTAAGCGATAATTGGCCTCATCAAAGGGTGACAAGATAAGTGGATTTTAGCATATGTAGCCGAAAACTTAAGTGTGAAAACAAGAATATTATTATAGCGATTTAAAGGTTGATTTTGTGTAAGATTTGATTTATGGATGTGGGTCATGTGATAAAAGGGATGTGTCATGCCGGATTCATGGATTATGTTTATCATTTTCACACTATGAAAACGATTGTATACTTGTTTTCAAAGTTATGATACAGGGATAAGTTTACCTGATTTTGGAAAGTGTCATCAAATAGAATTAGATGACTTTGTTTACATAAACCGAAAAAGATTATGTTGGTGAAAAGATGATTTTATTGTTGGTAGAAACTTATTAACTACACAATACCTTTCCAAATCATCCCACTAATTCTCAAGAATATAAGATAATCATGTACGTGGTCATCAAATATTTTCTCTAATATGATTAATTTGTCAGTTTACTTAATTTAAATAGCGTTGCTTTGTGTTTATTTGGTTGTGCCTTTAATTCATAAACCGGGACGAACTATTCCCTTTTGGACTCATTAGCTCTTTATACCGGTGTTCACGTTTTAGTTAAAAACTAAACATTGTTTAGGTGAGAAAACAAAAACAAATCACAACACAGTTTTTGTAAAAAGATAAGTTTCTTTTTTGGTAACTTCCGATTTTTTGGTCGACTAATTCACGAGATTTGAATCCGCCGTCACAAGACTCAAACCGGGTAAAGCTCTCCTTTTTAGGAGGTTGACGTGGTCACTTCAGAGTTGTTTCTTGTTTGCACCTAGCAGGCATATGCTATATAGTACTCCCTCCGTCTCAAACTTATTGTCCACTATTGACTTTTTTAGTCATTCTTCATCAAATTTGACCTTAAATATTTTTGTGGGTATTATATAATATTTGATGCAAAATATATAAATGGATCCACTATTGACTTTTTTAGTCATTCTTCATCAAATTTGACCTTAAATATTTTTGTGGGTATTATATAATATTTGATGCAAAATATATAAATGGATTGAGTTTTAAGTGTACTTTTCAATAGTATAATTTTTCATCAAGTATTATATAATCAAAAAATATATATTTATGGTCAAAGTTGAACATGTTTGACTTTGAAAATTCAAACTGGACAATAATTTTATGACGGAGGGAGTATATAACATGAAAAAACGACTGTGACCTTATGGTCTTCAGGATCTTAAGCGAGTTCTAGATACTTATGAACTATTTACCCATATGATTATAGGAAAATGATTGGGAGGCTTAAAATATGTGACTAATTGTGTGCCTAATAGATGTGTTAATAAATTATTGGTTTATGAAGAAGTGGTCCCCTTACAGGATACTGACACATGATTATTAGCCGTCCCAATCAACGCTCATGATTATATTACTAAGTAATTTTTGAATTATTAAACTGCCATATGATCAGTAGTTACAAATCTTATCTACCAATCAAAAAACAATGGTCATATTCTTGCTTCCATTGTCTTGATCAATGGGGCCACTTACCTTTCATACTACACATGATTATCGACATCCAACTCACTTTTGACCCAATCAGTGAGTTGACCCGTTGATACCAAGTTGAGGTTACACGTCAACTAGATCTGAGTTGACTCAAACAAACCAGCACAAACTGGTTGGGTGATAGCCTAATAGAGGTTTGGTTGGAACACATCATTTGTTAATACAGGCCAATACCAGTGAACAGGTTGACCAATAAACAGTTCCTTGACTACAAATAGTAAATGCGATAGTTATGCTTACAAGTAAACACTAGTATGAATGGGTCGATTTGGGTTATGCTACATCTTAGATGGGTCAAACTAAAAAAATAAAATAAAAAGGCTAGCTCAAATTGTATCATTGTATGTTTTTAGGTTGACACATATGACAGTTTGAGATCAAAAATAGGCCAAATCGAAACGGGTCCATGTAGAGTTTATGTGCTATCACTAATAGCATATTAGCATACACCACCAACTACAAAATAGTACAGTAAGATACTAATATATCAACAACTGCAATGTACATTTATATCCAGAGTGTGATTTACCGTGGAACTGCAAGGTATTGCGTGTCACCAGCAGATGGCAGTCGAAATGGAAAATGAGCAAACTGTAAATCTAAAGATGATGAATCAGGTTTCTTGATGTCAAACCTATAACCTGCACAAGACCCCATTTAATGATTTTCAATGACAGTTTATTTAAATTTACTTTAAGAAATTTATCAAAAGCATGGAGAAATTTAATGATTTTCAAAAAGGCAAACCGTGTGTTCCTTGACTTATATAATTTACTTATAAATCGATTGATTTGGGTTGTGATTTAACTCAAACGCGTCATTTAAATTTATTACACAGAATGGTACAAACAGGGTAGAACTCAAAAGCAGCCCAAATTCTGTATTGAGTGTATGCAGCCTCCTAAAATCTAAATCGTTTCTTATCACAGGTCCGTAATTCCTTATTATCAATTTACTAAGGTAATAACTAACGCCTTATTAAATATATAAAAATGGACAAAACAGTGTTTGCGCGTCAACCCAACCAAAGCCGGTCCAGCCCGTACTATAATGAGCTGTTTCAACCAAAAGTCCCAAACTATTTTTTCCCTTCCAATAAATATTCTAAAATACTGTGATCATGTGTTCATATCATCATATGTAGTATCTTTCGTCATTTGGATATATCTTTTTCCAAGTCAAACATGGGCAGGATTCCTAAGTTCTAGTTTTATGTGTAAAGCATTGACCACGATTATCACAATTAAGAAGTTGAAAGTGAACCTTGAAGGGCTTCCAAAGCAGTTAAAGCACATCTGCCATTTGCAAACTCAACAAAGCACAATACCATGTCCTTCTCACCCCTCTGTAATTCACAATCAGATCATAATATATCAGAACACTCTCGGTATCCAAACAAAATAGACCAAGTCTTGAGTTAAGGAAATAGGAAAATGTATGCATATAAATGGTAAGAATTCTAGAGGTATAATGCCGATTTTCGAATTTAAACTGATACAAAAATAATGTTCAAAAGTACCGCAAGAGGGTATACATACATATACAATGATTTTTATAGTATCAATGCTAAATAAAAATGCTCCATCCCCATTCACTGAAAATGCAAGAATTTCCCTATTGAAATGTAATAAGTAAAGGGCAACCTTTCTAGGCAAAGTTTTATAATTATGTGATTCCATGAGCATCTAGCACGTTTACTTACTAAGGTATCTTTTGTCTCAACTTTATTTTTGGAAACGTGTACACTTTGTGATCTTTTGCATGGAGAAAACAAGCAGTAATTGTTATCTACCTCTGTTTTGTAGTAACACAAAAATTATTTTAATTAGTGTGGTCCAGACATCTAGTTATACATGTGAGATGTACATTGCTTATCTAGTTATCTATGACTACAACTATTATCATCTTACATTTATATAAAGTAGTGGTAACACCTACAACAATAAACATGTAGAATGTGATGAACCAGTTAAATAGATAAGTATTATCAGAATATTCCAAAGTGAAGACACACCCGTGCACACTAGGATTCTGTTTTTTATGGTTGGAAGGAAGTACTAATGTTTACACACCCGTGCACACAAGGATTCTATTTTTCCATCTTAAAACTGATAAATGTTTTTACGGTGTTATGGCAAGGCATAACAATGGAAAGTTGGAATGCAGTGAACTGATTTTCCATATGTTATAAATATTTCAGAAAAGTACAACATATTATGGTAAGAACCAAATAAAGAAAAGGATTACTAGATAATCCTAGAAGTCATACTTACAATTTTCGCCAACTTGTGCACAACTTTAATGTCTTTGAACCCGGGGAAAGGTCGGAAAAGATCTTTATTAAGAGTCAAAGAAAATGCCCATATCAAGGTATTATCATTCAAACAAAGTTCAGATATTCAGATTATATGAAATTAGAAAGATCTATAGATTTTCCATTTTTTATTATTTTCTACTTGGTGGTGGTTTTTTATATCAAATTGTGTAATTCACACATGAGCCGTCTATCTACTTAGTTTGAACTTTGAAATCAAGCAATATATAATATGAATAAAAGCAAATGTGAAGAAAAAGGATACGTGATACTTCTCTTCGAGTGCAGTCAGTTGGAAGCCCTTTTACAAACAATACATTTGACAACGTGGGCCTCTCATTAACCACGTCACGAATGCTTGGACCATACAGACTTCCAGCAATGTGTCCCCTGATGCCAGATTCAGGGTTAACAGCCTCACTCATGATTTCATCTGATCCATTTGTGCGAGAACGCGGAACCAAATTCTACAAACATAATGAATTAATGATCAATCCAGTGGTCAACATAGACTACCAAACAAACTTAAAGGAATTGCAATATACAGATATCTGCAAATCTTACATCCTTTTGGGGACTATTAGATGAGTTGATCAATGGATCTTTCAGGGTCTGTGGTTGACGGGATGGTAATTTTGATGCTTCAGGTTTTAGATTACCAGGTAAAGCTGGCCTCGAGGTGTTACCTGTTCAGGACTGATAAATTAATCTATTGAAAACATAGAACACACTGAATGTAACAAGCAATACACAGCTTTTTAAAGCAAACAATAGTTGATATGATATGCCTTTAATCGTGTTCAGATATCTCAGGTTTAGAGCTCAAATTGAACACATAAATACTTGTTCTAATTGAACACATAGAGTATAGTTGATATGATATGCCTTTAGTCGTTTCAGATAACAATAAAAAATTGCACCAGATAGATACAATTGTACTAGAGTACAGCAGAACACAAAGAATGTTGGAAATGTTTCACATATTTTTAGATTACATTCACCCGACGCATATTACTACCAAAGTCCAAACCAGAGCTTATAGTACTGGCTCAGTATCATTATTGTTACACTACAAGTTCTGAACCCGTTCGGTCCCAAATTGTACTCTTAAATGTCCTCCAACTCTGGCTAGCGATTTTAGCCTAATTTTACACCAAAACGCATCGTTTAACTAAAGTAAAAAAAGTAATTTAATAGCTGTTTGGCCCTGGACACCTACGAAACCAATTTTTTGCAGAATCCGCTACCTATTTGGTAAAGTTCAATTCCTATTTTAAATTATTACATTTTCATATCAGACTTTGCACACTTCTAGTAGCATAACAACCACAACTAAAAGTGAAGATAGTCATCATACATGCATATAATCTGAATGAACAAAACAACACATAAATGAACTAGCAAAAAATTAGGGGACATACATTTTAAACGGCAACAAATGTATCTATATCATTTCAAATCAACATATTTAGATCAAAACGACAAACATCATTACAGTTTCGTTATATAACAATTATCAACTATAACGATCAAACCTCATACCATACAGTCACATGACATCTTTTCTCTATATCCGCTACCTGATTCGCACATTTACAGTTTTGTCCCTACACTCCTAGTAGCATAAGCACAACTAAAAGGACAGCATTCATCATACACGCATATAATCAAGCAAAACTATAAATCTACTCCGCATATATATAATATAACAGCAAAACAACACTTAGTTACGTTTTTTACTTAAAACATCCAAACGGCAACAAACTTATCGATATCATTTCAAATCATCGCATTTGGATCAAAATGACACGTGTCGTAACATCATTGACTCATTATGACAGTTATCGCACTCTTCCAGTTCTATTTACAGTTATATCGCTTCGTCTCGAGTTTCGCACACTCCTACTAGCATACAATCAACATTCACAAAAACTCAAACGGCAACAAATGCATCTAGCTATATCAGTTCTTACAACGATCAATACGACACGTGTCGCAACCTCATTGTGACAGTTAAAGCTGCATGTGATGTGATTGTGTGAAATGACGGTTCGATTTTCGGTTAAACTAACAGAATTAACTGTACTAACGGAAAATTAGGGCATAGAAACTATTAGAAAGTAACAAATGTAACTAGTTGTATATCTTTTCGAAATGACACGTGTCGTAATATAATTGGCGCAATTGTGAATGTGATGGAGCGTGATTTAGAGTTGACTGAATGATTCGTAGATGAAGAGTAACCTGTATTGGTGGGAGGTGTGTGTCGATCCGCCATTGTTAAATTGCCACCTAGCTATTCTCCTTTTTTGTTATGAGTTTTTGAGAGGAGGGAATGTCATCTTTTAAACAACAAATTTCATTGAGGGGGTGTTTGTTTACGCTTTTAGGTGGCTTCTGAATTTGTTTTCGGTTTATATTTAGTAAGCTAAAATTTTCAGGCTTATTTTGAAATTTGTGGACTTATACAAGTTTATATGACGGGACGTATACTCGCGCAAAGTGACGTTTTATAGCAGCAAATGATTATACTTGTGAAATTGTTAAGAGTTTGTGCAGTGTCGTCTCTAGATTTGCGAAGACCTTGTGCAAAATTCAATCTAACTACAAAAACGAGGCCTAGCAATAAAAGTTAAATAATATTTTAAATGGCTAAAAAGGAGAAATAATCATTTTAAAACTACTCTTGTCATCATTTTTCGATGGAACATCTTGAATTAAACATTTGTAGTCTTTCAAGATTTTTTTTTTCTTTTTTTTTTGAACGACAGTCATTTTCTGTAATACGTATGCATATAGATACATATTATATAAAAATTTTGAGGCCCCTATAATTTGGACGCCCTGTGCGATTGCACACCTTCAAATACGGCTCTGAGTTTGTAAGAGGAGGGAATGTCACCTTTTAAACAACAAATTTCATTGAGGCCTTGAAGGGGTGTTTGTTAAAGCTTATACGTGGCTTACGAGCTTATTTGTTTTTCGACTTATGAAATTATTTGGTTTTCAACTTATAGTTTTATAAGCTAGAATTTTCCGGCTTATTTTGAAATTTGTGGACTTGTAAGTTTATATGATATGATAATCTCATATCAGCCTATAAGTCACAAAATAAATATAATATGAAAATAAATAAGCTCATAAGCCCACATATAAGCTTAAACAAATATGCCCTGAGTATCACTGAACCAATTAAAGTAACGAAAATGAAGTGAAACAAAAATTGTTGTGTTATCGAGTATCATTTAAAAAGAAAAATGGCAGAAAAAAATGTGATTTGTTTGATTTTGAAATAAAATGTTTTCTTTTAAAATTTGACTAAAATTGTTTACTTCCTGTTTTTTTTTTTTTTTTTTTTTTTTTTTTTTTTTTTTTTTTATTTATTTTTTTGCACTTAAAAACTTGAGAACTGAGCATTAGGTAAAATTATGTGCCTAAGCTGACATGACTAATAAGACGTAGGGGTAGAAACGAGCTGAGCCAAGCCCGAGCCTGCTAGAGCTTGAGCTCGGCTCGTTTATATATATAAAGCTCGAACTCGGGCTCGTGAAAATTTTCACAAGCTCGAGCTCAGCTCGGGCTCGACTAATTTATATATGATGTGTTGAAGAAAACAAAGTTCAAATGGAACTCGGGTCGTTAATCACACAAGGCTCGGGCTCATTTACTTCTTTTAAGCTCGTTTATACACGGCTATACGTATAGACAAATATATATACGTATATATTTATAGGGCTAGTTTAGGCTTGCGAGCCTACTCGATCTTTTTGTATAGGGTTCGGCATCGAGCTCGATTATTAAATGAGCCAAAATTAGGCTCAGGCTCGAGCTCGTTTAAGCTCAGATCGTTCGAGCTTCTTATCGATCCGATCCCGAGCTTTTCACGAGCGACTTAGCTCATTTCCACTCTAATAGGACGTTGTCAAACAATTTATATTATATAGTCATGTCAATTAATGCTCTTTCATTTATGTATCTTTCGTTATGTAGTTTTTAAAAAAGTGAAAGTCTAGCATTTTTTTTGCTTTGACTTGAGGGATCTAATAGATATTTTTGTGTTATTTTCGAGTTTTTGTTGATGTTTACATAGTCACATGGTCGGAACTGTTTGGTTGGCGGGTGGGGCAGTGTGACACTGACCACACTTAATTATATGTCAAATACAGTAAGAATATTTCAAAAAGTGATTTTTTTTTTGTAAGAATGCTAGAATCACAAATATTTTACAAAAAAATATTCACAAAATGATATGCCATATTTATTTGTGGTTGTATATTAGAGAGAGAATACACTAATCATGGATTGACACAATCTCTTGTGGATAATTGGATATTATTGTGGATTTGGTTTTGTGGTTTTATCACTACTCATATATATATATATATATATATATATATATATATATATATATATATATATATATATATATATATATATATATATATATATATATATATATATATGTAAATGAATGAATGACGCTTATTGAATGACAAGTCATTATGTGATTAACTTTTTGTAAAACTTTTGTGGATTTAGCATTCGTTATTTTTTTTATGCAACATTTGAGAATAATTTTGTGCAATTTTTTTTCATTGTGCAACTTTAGTATTCTAGCATAAAAATATTAAGCTACATTCATACAAATTTTAGGTCCATGCTCAGCGAGATTTAAATTCAACTCTTTTCTGAAAGCTTTCGTACAATTTACCGCGAGGCTAGTGAGACGCCTTCATTTATGCCTTGTTTTGAAACATGTAACTTCGTGGCAAACAATTTCAAAATACAAAACTAAAATGAGTTGAGATTAAAGCTAGAAAGGACACTGTTAAACAATTAACTTGCTTAATATATGAGTTATGTTTAATTGACAGTTTCATACTTATTTTTCAATCCAATGAATTCTTAATTATGAGGCAAATCTTGTTGTGCTTTCAAAGAATTTTATGGTAATACTCAAATGTTTCTGAACTACCTTCAAAATGCTTCTACTCTAGTCTTCGTTATTAATTGTGTAATTCTAGTTAGAGTCGTAACGAGTTTGACATGATCCACCTATGTCCATGTCAAGATTTTTTTTTTTTTTTTTTTTTTTTTTTTTTTTTTTTTTTTTTTTTTTTTGTGCCAAAGTGAATTATATTAATCAACTCAAAATGTTTGTACATCATAAGCATAAAATTCAAGGTTTGAGGCATTCCCCTCACATGATACATCAAAATCTCATACTATGTTGTATCTGATAACACTACATAATATGTCTGATACTTCTAAACACTCTAACAGAAAACAGAATACATAACAGAGCATTGAACTTCTCCATTCAGAAACCAAAATCACTTTAATTACACCCATCATCTAGCTACATTTCCATATTACCTTCTTGTCATGATCACTCATCCAACACCCACAGTAAAACACAGCAAGAAAGGTTAATGGCTTCACTAGGAACCCATAACCCCTCCACAGAAGGGCTCTTCTAGTTTATACTACATTTTCATCTCTAAGAATGGCTTCATATAACTAGAAACACACACCTCCAGTGAGGACCAACCATACCTCCTGTGAGAATGTAAAGCATGGACCATGAAGTGTCATCTTTCACCACTCTTAATTCCACACTACTTACACTCCCCTCCAAGACCATTTACCCTACACAAAAGGAAGCCCTACTTTATGGTACATTCATATTGTGATAGATCTTCTACATAGACATTATAGCTTACTAATTCCCCCCCCCCCCCAGGCCAAATTAGAAAAGACTATGATGTTATAATAGGTACAGTTACACAATTAGAAGTCCAACGGTACAAGGTACTTCACAGTTGTAATGGCCTGAATTATAAAATTGCAATCAAATACTCCCAAATTCTCAGTAACACAACAATATTCTACTCTTCCAAACACCCTTAACCTCTGCTTATCCCAAACACTCAGTATTGCATTCTGTCATATCCACCATCCACTTTCTAGCAACTTTATCCACATTTGTAGTCTTCTTAACTCTTAATCCAAGTGGTTGTACTCTCACACTTTCAATAATAACCTTCATCACAGTTACTTCATTCAGTTTCTCACTAGTGAATAATCTTGAGCTTCTTTCTTTCCAAATGTAATAGACAGTGGTAGCTAGGACAATTCTCTGTAGAACACTTGATGCGTGGTTTTTCAACCATGCAAAAGGTTTTACCTCTCGAGGGATCTCGAGAAGCTTACAATCTCCATCAGGCAGTGTACCTGACCGATGTAGTATAGTGTAGTGGCAAGTACCGGGGGATTGATCGTTCTCTCGGGGAATAGTGTCGTTAGGACCAAAACTTAATTAAACTAGGTCTAGAGGTGAAGGGTGATTTTTTTATTTATTTATTATTTTTTTTTTTTATTTTTTTTTTTATAGTTTTTTTAGAAAGTAAGTAAAAATCTCGGGTTTGAAAGAGTGGGCAGAATTAGTTGCTTGTCAACTAACCCAAATATCTACTAATGCAATGAAAATAAAATAACAAGAAAGTAAATTTGGAGAAAAAAACAATAATGAGAGAAACGTGTTTACTTAGATTTCACTACTCCCTAGCTATCTTTCACTAGTTGATTAGTTTGTTACAATTGCGTGGCTGACGGGTCATATTCCTTAATACCATTCGTGGGGCCGTGTACGATCTTCCCCAACTCTATAAGCTTCTACCTCTTCCTATGTCGAGCTGACTACTAGCTCCTAACATGGCCTCCTTAGTAGTCACTCATGCATTAAATACAACCAATTAATCGTAGTACACATTTGATTCATGTTTCTTAAGACGTTCAAGCATGTTACCAATTGGAAGTTTGCTTATTTTCTTAAGCCTAACATCGATATCATTCATCAATACAATTAATAACAAACAACCAACCAATAATCAATAGCTAGGTTTCATTACATCTAAGCAAACACAAAGAAAACCTAGCCTTGCATGTTAAAGTAAAGACAAGCATAAGATAGAATCAAACAACACATAGACATATTGAATGATTATTAGAAGACTTATCTTTATTGAAACATGGATGATAAAAGGGTAAAAAACCCTATAAAATTCGACCTAGAGTTTCTCAACAAGTTCTCCCAACAGTCTCTCTAAAATTCTCCTTTTTTTACACGAAAATTAGAAAACTATATATAGATTTTGTAGTCTGACGGCGTCACGTGTTGATTCTGACGCCGTTTACTTGCCGCCAAAGAAATCCTCTAATTGCCTAGATCCAGATCTGACGCCGTCATGTGTTAATTTTCTCATGGCCGTCTCTTGCAAATTATACGTGATGGCCTTGGTGATGCCGTCACACTTTAAATCTCAAAAACATTCTGGCGCGTTTCGTTATACTTTTTATCCACCTCTTTGCCATAACATGACGCCGTCACATGTAATACGTGACGCCGTCAGGTACTATTTCCAGCTTGATTTTGAGACTTTGCCGTTTTCTTCACTTTTCGCTCCAAAAACGTCCAAAATGTTTCCTTTTTCAGATTTGTTCTCCAAAGTACATAAAATGACAAAAGGAACGATTTATGGCAATATTTGATCAAATAATCTCTACTTAGGGCTTAAATGACCCCCTAAAAGCGGTACACTTTTCATCTCATCAAATACCCTTACACTTGAGATTTGCTTGTTGTCAAGCAAATGCGCTTTTATTCTAATCAAAATACAAGCTAGGGGTCATTTAACACTAATATAAAAGTAATTACAATAAATAATTGTTCCACTTCAACCAAAGAAACACAGAAATTATACACTGGCACCTCACAAATAGTGTTTAGATAATCACATCTCTCGGGTGTAATAAAAATATATATCACAATATGAAAATGGAAAATATCTCTCACTACCTGCCATAGCAAATAGATTACCGTAGGCTTGGGAAAGGATCAAACCTCCACCACTTGGCGTAAGCACCTAGGATAAACTATTAAAGAGGTCTTTTTAAAGGGTTATAACGTGAGGTGTAGGGATATGATAAAAATGGTTTTGTTAGATAAAGGCAATCTTTACTGGTGGCGAGTTAATCATCTTGGTCAATTACATGTACAATGTGGCGTTGCTAAGCCAAGACTCGACACGACTTAAGCTAATCATAAACTAACAAAACATAAAATAAACATAAAAGGAAACGGGATGGTAGTCCATATGTTTTTTCTCTCTTTTTTTCTATTTTTTTTCTTTTTTTTGATTTTTCAATTTTTTTTTTCTTTTTTTTTTTTTTTTTTTTTTTTTTTTTTTTTGCATACACTCTTGCCCTACCCTCCAAAATAATATATCATAGGGAATTTGCATCCCTCCTACACTTGAACTTTTACATACTTTACAATCAACTATTTTAATGACTCGAATTAAGATAATCAAAATACTTGGAGTACTTTTTAAACATTAGCGCACATATGGGGGTAATAATTGATGTCTTCCCTAATACTCCATAACAATAGTACTTTACCCAATCGTCCCAATCGTCCTAAAATAATATGTACAAGATATGACTCGACTTAGCAACCATGTAATCAATTAGACAATTAACTAAGGGTTTAAACATGTAACAATAATGCACTAAAGATGAGTGCATACAAGGAAGGCTAAGGCGATTTGGGTGTACATTTGGGGTGGATTGTAAACAAATTCTTCCTTTAAGTAAAATGCTTAAAGTTAGAAACGAAAAAGATAGGCTCGGAGGGGTGTACTAGGGGTATCGTGTACTAAAAATGAGTACATCGCAAAGGTGTGAGAAAAATTAATTGACTTTGTTTGTCAAGTAATTATGACTTCATTGGTCAAGTAATTATGATATGGGTTTAAACACAAGGGTTATCCTAATACATCTTATCATGTAATAAATCCTGACTACATGAATGTAGTCTCACTAGCGGTCTCGGGATACATCACTAACGCAAGTTCTAGGATCTAAGTACTACCAATACACTCATAAGCATCTTTTCCTAATAAATCTAGGGGCGAACCTCACATATTTGGGGTGGAAAATTTTGAGTGGTACGGCTTTTCGTGTTAGTCATACAACTCCTATCCATGAGACGCTCATTAGGGCTAAAGCTTCACTCCTAAATGTTGTAAAAAAATTTAAATTTGGTGCTAAAATTGCCCTAACAAGTGTTTCTCTTAGTTTTATTACACACCTACTTTTGAACAAACAAACTCAAGTGCAATTGCATTATCTAAGGTATCATCATTTACCCTCCCTATACACTTAGGCTGAACATTATCCCCAATGTTCAATAACAAGGTTGTAAAAGTAATGAAGGTAAAAGAATGAAACAAATACTCCCCTTATTCGTTCGGTGTGGATAATGTGATAACATGGTTAGATCCTCCTCCAAGAAAATGAACGTTGAAAGCTTCCCTCCAGAAATATAAATCATCTTCTTGTCCAATATAACCTGTTAAACCTGAGAAAACAATCATGGCAAACCTCGCGTAAAATCGGCGGCAAACTCTATATATACAAAAATCATAGAAAACAAATTAAGATATAATGCTTGTGGAATGAATATTTAAAGATTTCTGGAGTTTATAAAACTAAAGATTTAACAAAAACTATACGACTCTGGCAGAAAAACAAAACTCACAAAATTTTTCAAAATTTTACACCTGACGCCGTCAGAATGCTCTGACAGAAATTCTATGTTAAGTTTCCGAAAAATTTCTGGAAAAAACTCATGCCTTAATTCCTGGAAATCTTGCAAAACATCATTATGACTCGATACAAGCAATTGACTCAAACAAATACTAATATGCATGTTTGTTTAATATCATTGTGATTCATGTTCAATCTCGTTCTTAGAAACAAATTTAGATTTCCCTTACACTTATCTTTTGTGAAATACCTTTATATGTAATCAAGACGAAGTTAAAGACAAAATAAAGCATTTTCACAATTTACTTTGAAACATGAGCTACAAACAATAAAAATAAAGCATGCATACGGAAACAAATAAAATCAAACAAACAAACAAGTAAAGCTTGGGTTGCCTACCAAGAAGCGTTTTTCTTTATTTACGAGTCTTGTAGCTAGACTCAAGGTCAAGTGCTATCACGTGACCTCATCCTCAAAGGTTATGTCCTCCTCATTGATCATTTCATTACCATTTTCTTGATAATGCTTAACGCATTGTATATTCACAGTAAATTCCCTATTCTCATCGTCCATTAACACAACAGCTCCGGTTTTAGAGGAGCTTTTCACGGTAAAAGGTCCATACCATCTAGATTTATGTTTCCCAGGAAACAACCTTAAACGAGAATTATATAGTAAAACTTTGTCTCCTTCTGAGAACTCCTTAAGTCTCTTAATCCATTGGTCATACCATCTTTTTGCCCTTTCTTTATATGTAACGGAGGATTCATACGCTTCCAGTCTTAATTCATCAAGCTCCTGGAGTTGCAAGAACCTATTTGTTCCTGCGATCGTATAATCCAAATTACACGCCTTAAGTGCCCAGTATGCCTTGTGTTCCAGCTCTACTGGAAGGTGACATGCCTTGCCATAGACCATGCGGAACGGGGTCATTCCAATAAGTGTTTTATAGACAGTTCGGAATGCCCATAAAGCTTCATCGAGTTTAAATGACCAATCCTTTTTGTTTTGATTGACTATTTTTCTAATATTCTGTTAATCGCTCTATTGGTGTTTTCTACTTGACCGTTGGTTTGAGGCTGATAAGCGGTGGAGAATCGGTGGGAGACTCCATATCCTTTCATAGCCTTTTCCATTTGTGCGTTGCAGAAATGGGTTCCCCTGTCACTAATGAGAGCTTTAGAAATGCCGAACCTAGCAAACAGTTTTTTTAATAAATGAATAACTACCCTAGCATCGTTGGTCCTAAGGGCTTGTGCCTCTACCCATTTTGAAACATAATCAATGGCCACTAAGATATATTCATACCCCCTTGAAGATGGGAAGGGACCCATAAAATCTATTCCTCAAACTTCAAAAACCTCGTAAACTTATATATAGTTCTGAGGTGCTTCATCCCTCTTGGAGATATTTCTAGCTCGTTGACATGCGTCGCATGCTTGTATCATTCCCTTCACATCACGAAATATTGTAGGCCAATAGAATCCTGCATAAAAAAAAGTTCTTGCAGTAGTGTTCATTCCATGATGCTCCCCAGAGAGGCCTGAATGACATTCTTTCATGATCTTTATTGCCTCTTTTTCAAAAACACAACACCTGATCACTTGATCAGGACATCTTCGGAACAAGAAAGGTTCATCCCAAAAGTAGTATTTTAATTGGGCGAAGAACCTTTTTCTTTCGTGTTTGTTCATGTGTTAAGGAATAATTCTGCTTGCTAGGTAGTTAGCATAATCCGCATACCATGGTTATGAATCATTTATTGACATGAGCTGCTCTTCAGGAAATGAATCCCGAATCTCACTCTTGTCAAATTTGCTAAGGCTGGGATTTTTGAGTCGAGAGAGGTGATCAGCCGCTAGATTCTCTGCTCCCTTCTTATCACGAATTTCAACATCAAACTCTTGCAACAACAAGATCCAACAAATTAGTCGTGGTTTAGCGTCCTACTCAGCAAAAAGGTATCGAAGAGCTGAATGATCTGTTAAAACGACCATTTTTGAAAGGACAAGATATTGGCGAAATTTATCAAAAGCGAATACCACGACCAATAGCTCCTTTTCAGTGGTGGTGTAGTTTTCTTGAGCAGGATTCATAGTTTTGCTAGCATAGTATATTGGCTGGAAGTGTTTGTTAAGCCTTTGGCCTAAAACCACTTCAACAGCATAGTCGCTGGCGTCGTACATGATTTCAAAGGGCAATTCCCAATTAGGTGTAACCATGATCGGGGCTTGCGTGAGTTCCTGCTTTAACTGATCGAATGCATCCTTGCATTCTTGAGAGAAATCGAAAGGGGCATCCTTTACAAGCAACTGAGTCATTGGCCGAGCTATTTTAGAGAAGTCTTTAATGAATCTCCTATAGAAACCGGCATGACCCAAGAAGCTACGTATTGCCTTGACGGTAGTTGGATAAGGTAGCTTAGATATAGCTTCAATTTTTGCTCGGTCCACCTCAATTCCATTTCCTGAGACTTTGTGCCCTAGCACAATCCCTTCTTTTACCATAAAATGGCATTTTTCCCAGTTTAGAACCAAGTTAGTATCCTCGCAACGTTTGAGCATTTTTTCGAGGTTAGCAAGACAACGATCAAAAGAGTCTCCAAAGACCGAGAAATCATCCATGAAGACTTCCATGCTGTCTTCCATCAACTCGTGAAAGATTGCGGTCATACATCGCTGAAAAGTGGCGGGAGCGTTACATAACCCGAAAGGCATTCTCTTATAAGCGAATGTCCCATAAGGGCATGTAAACGTGGTCTTTTCTTGGTCCTCAGGGGCGATGGGGATTTGGAAATACCTTGAGAACCCATCTAAGAAACAGTAATACTCATGCCCTGCTAATCTTTCCAACATTTGGTCAATGAATGGGAAAGGAAAGTGATATTTTCTGGTGGCATCATTTAGCTGCCTATAATCGATGCACACAAGCCAACCAGTGACTGTCCTTTGGGGCACCAACTCACCGTTGTCATTTTTCACCACTGTCATCCCTCCTTTCTTTGGTACAACCTGTACAGGACTAACCCACGGACTATCTGAAATTGGATAGATTAGCCATGCATCCAAGAGTTTGATGACTTCTTTTTTCACAACTTCATTGATGTTGGGATTTACTTGCCTCTGGGGTTGCACGGTCGGTTTATAATCCTCCTCCATAAGGATTTTATGCGTGCAGAAGGTCGAATCGATCCCCTTAATGTCGGCTACACTCCATGCAATAACTCCTTTATATTTTATTAAAACTCCTAGGAGTTTATCTTTTTGTCCGCCTTCAAGGGAAGAGCTTATGATTACTGGGAGTTGATCTTCTCCCTGGAGGAAAGCATATTCTAAGTGGTTTGGGAGTTCCTTGAGTTCTAACTTTGGTGGCTCGATAATGGAGGGTTTAAGTTTGTTTTCGGGTTTACGTAGCATGAGTGGTTCAGCGACTTCTCGTCCGAAATAGAAGGAGACTGCACTAACACCCTCTGTCTTTTCCCTTTCAAATACGGGTAGGAAAGCCTCATCACGCAACCAGCTTTTTTCGATTTGTTCATCAACGCAGTTGTCAATGACATCGGTTAATTCATCGACCTCTCCGATGAAATACAGCCGGTTAGCTGCTTCGAGAGAAAGGTTCATTGTATCCTTAATATCAAAGGTTAAGCTGTCGGCTCCTACTCGCAAGGTTAACTTGCTGTCATGAACATCAATGACAGCACGAGCGGTGGCAAGAAATGGTCTCCCTAAGATGATGGGCACTAGGTCATCTTCTTCCATTTCCAAGATTACAAAGTCAACCAAAAATTTGAACTTCCCTACTTTAACTAGCACATTCTCGCATATCCCTAAAGGGTATTTGACTGATCTATCGACTAGTTGGATGTTCATACGGGTTGGTTTCAATCCAGAATACCCTAGTTTGAGAAACATGGAATATGGCATGAGGTTGATGCTTGCCCCTAAATCTGCTAGAGCATTTTTTACCGATAGAGATCCTATGGAACAGGGCAAGGTGAAACTACCCGGGTCGTCCACCTTTTTTGATAGTCCTCGTTGGGTCACCACCGAACATTCTTCTCCTAGAGTCACAAGACCCTCGAGTCTTTTTCTGTTGGCGAGTAATCTCTTGAAGTTTGTACTATATTTGGGCATATGGTAGCATGCATCAAGGAGGGGTATGGTGACTACCGAATCCTTTAAGTATGACAAGAATCTTTTATTATCATTCTCAATCTTTTGATTCTTGAGGCGGGATGGATATGGGACTTTTACAGGTTGGTTAGGTGGAGCAGGTGGAGAAGAGGTCATCTGAGGGGGCTGCTCAGGAGTCTCATTGCTCACATTACCTTCTTCTTCGTGAGGAACGTTTGGTTCAACGGCGACGAGGTGTTGGCTCGGATAAGGAGGACCCTTAGTTGTTGTTCCAGTTCGTGTAGTAATAGCGAGCAGGGGGTCTTTTTGGCTCACGTGGGGCTTGTTGTGGCCATCAAGGGCAGCATTAAGTTCTAGGAACCATTTTTTTATGTCATTTTGTTGTTCAGTGATGAGGTCTGATTAAACAATTTTTATATATATACATACATATATGTATATATATATATATATATATATATATATATATATATATATATATATATATATATATATATATATATATATATATATATATATGTGTGTGTGTGTGTGTGTATGTGTGTGTGTGTGTGTGTGTGTGTGATACTCCGAAGGATTTGCAAGAAATACAAATCCCGAGTTCGTTTCCCGTGAAGGAGTGAATGGAATCGTGATATTCGATTCGTGAAATCGTGTCGTGAAAAAGTGGAAAAGTGAAATTGTGATTTTTAAAACTAAAAGAGTGAAGAGAAACTAATTACAATGCTAAATGTACAAGTCACTAAAGCACAACCACTTCAAATTGTAAAACGAATTATACAACGCGAATTTAATACATAACGTACGAATTAAAAAGTGAAATTTAATGAAATATTATCCTAAAAATGTAAAATAAATTTCTAAAAATCTTAAACTACTAAAAATAATTTTGAGAAAAGGAAAAATATTTTTTTGCCCTTTTATTTATTTTTTATGAATAAATTTCTATTTTTGAAATATTAAAAGGTGATTAAAAATAAAGAAAATGTAAAAGTAAATGGGAAAAGTACAAAATAAATTTTGAAAAATCTAAAATAACTAAAAAGAATTTTCTAAAATATTTTTAGAATTTTTAATGCTTTTTCTTATTTTTATATGATTTTTATCTATATTAAAAAGTGATTAAAAATTGAAATAAAATGAGAAAAATAGCAAAACAACTCAGAAAATTATGAAATTTTATGAAAATTCTAAAATAATAATTGAAACCTAAGAAAAATTTTGAAAGTTAAAAATACGCTGAAGAAAGTGCTTATTAGGTGCAATCAGCTTATTACAAGTGCTTATTAATAAGCACTTGTAACAAAACCTTATGAAACTCAAACCAAAAGTGTAATATACTCAATTAAGCTCAAGTACACTAAGATCAGAATAGGCATTACACATAAACACTTCTTATGAATGATAAGTAGATTCAATAAGCCATAGCAATAAGCAGAAGCAAAATGAATAAGCCAAAAACTTAGATATCAAGTAACTCACTTCTATAAGCTCAAATCTACTCAAATGATGCAAGTTTACCAGATTTCAAACCACAATTCACAATTGAAGGCCTAGTCTTACTTCAGCTATCTTGATAAATGCACCTGATTTGCAGGCCTAAATAAGCTGTCTAAATAAGCACTTATCTTGAATATTAATGGGGCAAAATTAAGCTTATACTACTGAGACTCTAAAATTCCTAAAAGCCCTATCAGTACGGTCTAATTGCTAACCTAATTGTGAACTAGATCAGCAGCTTGATGAGTACTTGCTACTGATCTAGTTGACTATTTGTTGCACCTTCAAGTTTGACCAAATCCAACTTTAACTCAATAAATCTCATCCTAAAAGTTGTATTAAGCTATATTATCACTGTAATAAACTATATGATACGCGGGATTGCGCCCTCGCAACAGGTTTTACCTCTCAATGGATCTTGAGAAGCTTGCAATCCCCGCCAGACAGTGTACCTAATCATTGTAGTATAGTATAGAGACAAGTACCGGGGGATTGATCGTTCAACTCAGCAATAGTGTCGCTAGGATTAGAAAGCCTGCTAAACTAGGTCTAGAGGTGAGGAATGATTCTTTTTGTATTTTTTATATTTTATGAAAGCAAGTAAAATCTCAGGTTTTGAAGGAGTGGGTGGAATTAGTTGCTAGCCAACTAACCTAATTAACTACAAATGCAATCAAATTAAAATAAAAGAAATGAAAATTAAACTAATGAGCTAATGTGGTGGAAACAATAATGAGAAAAGATGTGTTTACTTAGATTTCATTACTCCCTAGATATCTTTTACCGGTTGATTAGCTTGTTACAATTGCATGGATGACAGGTTATATTCCTTAATACTAGTCGTAGGGCCGTGTACAATATTCCCTAACTCTATAAGATCCTACTTCACTCCTATGTCGAGCCGACTAAAAGCTCCTAACATGGGATCATTAGAATTCACTTATGCATTAAATACAACCAAAAATCATAGTACACCACCGATCATGTTTCTTAAGACATTCAACCAAGTTACCAATGGAAGTCTACCAGTTTTCTTAAGCCTAACATCGAATACAATCATCTGTAACAATTATAAACAAACAATCAACCAATAATCAACATCTAGGTTTCGCTACATCTAAGCAAACACAATAAAAACCTAGCCTAACATGTTAAAAGAAAGACAAGCATAAGATAGAATCAAACAATACATAGATATACTGAATGATTATTGGAAGACTTATCTTTATTCAAAGATGGAAGAAAGAAGGGTTTGAAACCCCTTCAATAAGCAGAAAATTGGACCTAGGGTTTGTGTTTTAGTATTCCACAACTTGTTCCCCACTTTATAATGAAAAATTAGAAAAATATATATAGACAAAGCATCCTGACGGCGTCATGTATTAACTCCTGACGCCGTCAACTCGCCGCCAAGTTAAGATTCATATTGCCTAGATATAGTCTTGGTGCCTTCATGTAGAAATATACTCTGGGCCGTCACATGCATTTTGACCCTGAAGGCCTTGGTGACGCCGTCAGGCCAATTACACTGAAAATACTCTGGGCCGTCACGCTATAACATCTACTTCCACCTCTTTTGTCACTCTTGAAGCCGTCATGTGTTAATCCTTGACGTCGTCAGGTACTATTCCCAGCAAAGAATTTGAGACTTTTCCGTTTTCTTCACTTTTATGCTCCAAAAATGTCCAAAATGCTTCCTTTTCTAGATTTCTCCTCAAAAGTATCTAAAATGACAAAAGGAACGATTTAGGGCAATAATTGATCAAATAATCACGAATTCGGGCTTAAATGACCCCTTAAAAGCGGTACACTTTTCGCGTCATCACTATCCTAAACTATTTATCAACTAAAACTACAAATATACTAACTGTTTGTATTAAATTCTAACAGTAGGCTAGATTAAAGCTAATTTTGACTATGTAGTTATGTAACTACTGATTTTATTAGTTTACTAACCTATTTATACCTAAAGTAGACTACCTTAACTAATTTTACTAAATAGAAACTACTGCAACATAGCAAACAATCCTTATTCCAAACAGTCCTTTAACTACTTGTTACACTATAATTAACAAATTTAGAGCTCAATCTTTCAATCCTGCTATCCTACTAAGTACTCTAACTCTAAATGAAGAAAATTACCCAGCAAACTACAACAATAACTAGCTATAGTATATGAACACAGATTTGAGTATTATAACATTAAATTGAAATAGAATCAAGACTAGAACAATAATAGATAATCAATCAAACTCCAAATACAACTAAATATACTCTAATATGATCAAAATAAACAAATGTAACAGTAAACTACAATATATCACAGATCTACACTATACTACTATACTTATGTAATTATAAGCTTTAAAATGAAACAAAGGACTTACAAAAACATTCCCCTCAGCTCAAACAGAGGGGATTCACTAAGCTTGCCTATCTTTAGATAGGCCAATAACTTCCAAAGCTTCAATTGGACTATCAATTCAGCTCAGAATCATGATATACACCCCACTTCTGACTTTTGTTGACTTTCTTCTATTTGAGCTTTTGAATCTGTATTGCACTACAATCAAGCTCACCAAAAGCTAATTAGCTTAGATGAGCTTCTATTCTTACTTAAAAAAGCTTGTTGCAAGCTGGATTTTAGAAAGATGAAAACATTTGTTTTTATATATATATTTTTTTATTTTCTGTTTTTTTATATATGAATTTGAGATCAAATAAGAGTAAAATAAACTTGTAGCAATCTAAATTTATCTTCTGTGAAGCTAGAGTAAACAGAATTAGAGCTTTTTGAAACAATGTAATATACTAAAACATATTGAATATATGAAGAAAACAAGTATTTGAATGAAAACTGAAATGAAATTTTATTAAAATCACTAAACCAGTACACAAGAGTAAAAATGAAATTACAATTCTATAAACTAAGCTACAAATTTGGCATTATAATAGTACCTAATAATCTACATACAGAAATGAAGAAAATGGTCTCTATTTATAGGAAATAAGAGAGGTGAGGGGGTCTTATGCCATGCTGGCGATCTGTGTAACCATTGTGCTTCTTCTGAGCTCCTCACAACCCTTAGATCATATATGTACTTCTTTGATCAATTTGTGGCCCTTTGATTATACTTGATGAGGTGTTAGGACCAATAACAAGCTGCCACATGTCTCTATTCGTGCACAAATCCTGCCATGTGTTGACACCTTCTAGAAGTAGGATTCAAGGCAGAAGAATTACGTGTCACGTCCAATAGTTAGCTGCCATGTGTCCTTCAAGTTTGACTATGCTTAAATCAAACTCCAACCATGTGGGAAGTGCTTCTGGAAGCTTCAATCATTGAAGTATAATGGTTAATTTAACCAATTTTGGGTTAATTTGGAGGTTCAATGAACTAGAGTTTCTAGGGCTCATAGTTTCCTAGGTTCAGGGGAATTTAGGAGTGGGTAAAAATAAGAAGTAATTTTTTTATTTAAGGTTTGACTATGGTGAGTAATGGTTTAACCGAGAATGGTTTGGGCTTGGGTAAAATGAGAGTGGGCCTGAACATGGTTATGGGTTTGGTGTTTTATTTGTGGATTTGGACTCATAATTTGGATTTAACAAATGGACTTGGCTTAATATTATTTTCAACTTTTATGTGTGAAATACACAAGGACCAATTTTGTAGAATTTGAATAATAAAGGACCAAAGCTGATATTTCCAAAACTTATGAATCTAAGGGCCTTAGTTATACATTTTCGAATCTTTAAGGACCAATATTGTTACTTCTCTAAAAATATCATCAAAGGACCACTTTTGACAATTTCTGAAACTTCATGGACTGAAATTGAACATTTCTTCAAAGTTTTTCCAGGGTCTATTCTTGAAACTTTAAGCTTTCCCAAAGATTTCTGAGCTTTTCTTTGACTTTCTGGACCCCAGCTTTGACTTTTTGACTTTATTATACTCTCGTGCTCGTTTTTGCTGGTTTTCATTTTGTTTTTGTCTTTTTATGAAATATCTGTACCTGCACATTCACAATCACAAAAACAAACTTACTTTGACAATTTAGGTTAGTTTTTGGATTATTTAGTCTGTATTTGGACAAAAAAGGTGAGGGAATAAGCACTCACCAAGGTCGTCAAGCCCTTTTAACAGTAAGCCTTTTTCACGAGTGAAGTGTCCAAGACCATCCTCAAAAGTGCTCTTGATTTTGAAGTCAGGACCTTTCTCTCCCTCCTCTCTCTTACAAGATTTCCCTAAGGGGTAAAATCATCGTTTTGGTAAAAAGTCAAAAGGGAAGGATCATCAAAGATGTCATGGCTTGACAAACACGCGTGTTCGGTGGTGGTTTCTTCTCCGCATTCTTTTACTTCATGCGGGCCCCCACAGTGGTCGCAAATCAAGTATGGGTTTGACAATCGTTTAGTTGTTCGCGACCCTGCCAGGTATGATACCCTTTCGTGAAGCTTTCTTAGCCGATTCTCAGGCGAGGGTGTTTGTACGATTTCAGATATACCCATAGTCGAATCGGGTTCATCCCAGGTATCGTCCTGATCTTGAGCATATTCCTCAATCCTATTCCACCCTTCCTCAGCGCTTAGATTGGCTATTTTTCCTTTTATCGAATTATTGATACCGTTCTGGTCGTTTTGGGAGACATTGTCGTGTGGAGTTTGATAGACTCCTTGGACCGTTTTGAGCACTAGGGTTCAACAATAACAATGATAATAAACATGTACACGCAGCGGAATTAAACAAATCAAAGTTATTGACACAAAGGTTTTTCCCAATCACCTCTAATTATTATTTGATCAGAATAACAACGTGTTACCAATTGTAACAAGGATCTAAGACATCTCAGATCTTAGAGGATACGAACTACACTAACTAGTTCTAGGCGTTTACAATGAACTACGCCCTAGAACACACACACACACTTTTCTAGTCGACTACATTGTGAAAGACATATTAAACTACGTACCCTGCATCTCTTTATATACTAGAGAATGCTAGGGTTTACACAAAGAGATAATACCGAATAATATAAAATCTTTTCTACAGAATAAATTATTTCCTGTATCTTGATATCTTTGAAGCTTTCTCTCTTTGTCACTTTAGCCCTTCATGTTTCATTCTTATATTTATTTTGTCACATCAAATCTAGAATCCCAACATGTCGTAGAAGAGTTGGACAAGAAGCCAAAGCTCGATGCCATGATAAGGAACTTGTCTTATTAGATCCTTGAATTCTAATCCAAGATTTATAGATGGGTTCGTCTTTTCCTTTACGAAAACAGAGGATTTTGTCCCAAAATGCTGAGGTTCTTCCTGTTGGGAAGAATTTCTCATAAAATTTAGAGATGTGTTGCTCCCATGTAAAAATGGACTCGGAAGGAAGTTTATCATACCAATCTTTGGCTTTTTCTTGAAGGGTAAAAGGAAAGAACCGTAATCGGGACGTGTCTCTAGTGGCCCCATCCTTGTGGAGGGTGTCTACTATCTTCAGGAAATGCCTAACATGTTGGATTTGGTCATCAGTTTGCAACCCGTGAAACTTGCACACACTTTGGACAAGCCAAACATCGTTTGCACGCAAGACCTCATTGGTGCGTTCGTTTGGAAAAACAATAGCATTTGAAAAGCCGCGAGGGTTCGGGGAGGAGTAATCCTTAAGGCACTTAGGGGTAGGAATTTCTGGAGTGTCTCTATCGTGATTGGATTGGGGGGCTAGGGGGTGTAAGGTGATGATCAGAGTCTTCTTCAGAAAGAGCCTCATCAAAGTTGATGGCTGCGCCAAATGGTTCAGATGTTGGAAGAGATCGCCTTTGCCTACGCATTTCCCTTTCAGGTTCTGCGTAGGGTGGAACAAGATTTCTTATGGAACTACGACTTCTAGTGGTTCTAAGATTAAAGAGATCTTCGTTTACCATGATGGCCAAGGAAGATTTGAGTAATTGGGTTGGGCAGAAAAAGATAGACTAAAAATACCTATAAAAAATCTTACTAGAAAGGAATCTAGCAAGCAGACCTAATAAAAAGAAATTTCAACCTAAATAATAACTATTCCCCGACAGCGGTGCCAAAAACTTGATGCGTGGTTTTGCAACCTTGCAAAAGGTTTTACCTCTCGAGGGATCTCGATAAGCTTGCAATCCCCACCTAGCAGTGTACCTGACCGATGTAGTATAGTGTAGTGGCAAGTACCAGGGGATTGATCGTTCTCTCGGGGAATAGTGTCGTTAGGATCAAAACTTAATTAAACTAGGTTTAGAGGTGAGGGATGTTTCTTTTTGTATTTTTATAGTTTTTTAGAAAGCAAGTAAAAATCTCGGGTTTTGGAAAAGTGGGAAGAATTAGTTGCTAGTCAACTGATCCAAATATCTACTAATGCATTGAAAATAAAATAACAAGAAAGTAAATTTGGAGAAAAAAACAATAATGAGAGAAACGTGTTTACTTAGATTTCACTACTCCCTAGCTATCTTTTACGAGTTGATTAGTTTATTACAATTGCGTGGATGACAGGTTATATTCCTTAATACCATTCGTGGGGCCGTGTACGATCTTCCTCAACTCTATAAGCTTCTACCTCTTCCTATGTCGAGCCAACTACTAGCTCCTAACATGGCCTCCTTAGTAGTTACTCATGCATAAAATACAACCAATTAATCGTAGTACACATCCGATTCATGTTTCTTAAGACGTTCAATCATGTTACCAATTGGAAGTTTGCCAGTTTTCTTAAGCCTATTTGTTGGTCCCGTTTACTAAGTTAATAGTTAACTAAAGAGTTAACCTAACCAAGTTCCATGACATTTAACTCAGATAAATAAGATGAACAACAAAGATAAAACGTAAAGAAAAGAGACAAGATTTTTCAACGTTTAATTCTTATTAGAAGTTATTCAAAAGAATTATACCCAAGTATTTGCGGAATAACACTTGGGATTGAAATGACAAGTATGGTGTGGATTCCTCTCTAAACTCAAACTACGTTAAGTGACAACTATAAGGTCACACTGAGCTATCTCAGGGACTGTGTTGTTCTTTGGAGGAGTAAAAGTGGTTTGTGAATGCTTCGCATTAAATGCACAAACTTGTCAACTTTTACTCCTCACTTATGCTACCTATTTATACACAAGTAATTTACAGCTTTACTGATAAAGACAAAAGATGACCTAACTAGTAGAGACAAAAATACTTACGTATTTTGTCTCTGTTACAATAGACTATTTTGGGAATAAGACAATGTGCTTTTCCAGTGCACAATAATGACACCATCCTGACATGATGCCTTTCAGGGAAAGTTTGACTTCAGGTAGATGAGGTCACCTGTTGATACGTTCAAACTTTTCCCGCCTTGTCCCGCCGATACTTCAGTCTTCAGGTCTTCAGTCTTCTGTCTTTAGTATGTAATAGTTGTTGAGGAGTCCTGGGGGTTCAGTGAGTTATTGTCATCCTCACTGAACCCATCATCTTCTTTTTGGCTTAGTCTCTATACACTGAGTTCCGCCTCACTGAATGGTGAACCTTTCAACATAGACTCGCTCCAAGCATCCTGAAGATGACTCACTGAGGTACTATTCACTCAGTGACTTGTTTGTATATACGGATAATAGACACTTAGGTTATTTTATGTTCAAATCCAAGTTAAAGAAATCTTGGGGAATTTAGTGAGCCAACAGTCTCCTCCTATTTGGATATACAAATAGCCTAAGTGTGTATTGATTCAGTGTGAGTAGTCAGGGTTCTTCTTCTCTTCACTGAGTGTTGATGTAATTAAGTTTAGGACACTTGTAACTTAAAAGAAACATCATTGTTCATTAATAAATATCATAAATCCTAAAGAAAAAAATACAAAAACATAAAACAAGATAGTTGATGCAGATTCAGATGTTCAGTTGGTAACCAAGAGCTTCAAGCTTTGCTTTCTTGGATCTCAGGAGGTGTCTTTCAAGGTGCTCTTCAATCATAGCTTTAAGGTCCTGACAAAACCTTACGTTTTCAGCCCATATAACAGGAGAAGGCAGCATTAGGTACATAATCATTGCCTTAATCCCTGCCTTGTCAATGTCTGACCATCTTTGGAAAGCAGGGTTTCCATACTCATCAGTGAAACACATGCCTCTCTCAAGAACTTCGAACACCACATTGTTCATGAAGGTGATTCCTTCAGGAAGGGATCTGTCACAGTCCAGTCTAGGGACCTTGATCTCAGGTTCTGATTCAATTTGCTTCCTCTTTCTTTTGGAGACCTTTGGAGGAGCATCTTGAGTAGATGGAGCAGGAAGTAGAGAGGGAATTCCAAGAGATTTAGGCATTTCCATTAGTCCTTTATACCTGAGCTCCAATGATTTCAAGAGATTAGGGACCACCACATTTGACTTCTTGGTAATGATTGGTCGAAGTTCATCCAGTTCAGAGATACCAAAGTCAGCAAACTTGAATGGATCATGGGTGTCCATTACTCTTTTGTCTTGCCCCCTGAAGACAGTGACAATAGCAGGTTTGGTGTTGCGATGGATTTTGACGTCAGTTATGGTTTCAGGCTTCAACCTTTCTTTCATCACCCAAGTGTACCTCTCAATCCTAGACTTCCTGATCTGAGCATCCTTCCTGAGCTTAGCTTCTGTTAGCTTCTTCAGGGCGCTCAGTTCTTCCTCCTGAGCCTTTTTGAAAACAGCTCCAGCTTGCTCAGTGGCCAGTTGCTCAGTATCCAACCCAATTTTCTCCGCTTCTTCATGAACAACCTTTATAAGTGCGGACTTGCTTATTATTTCCTCCTCATCTCTTTCCATTTGAACCTGAATTTCTTCATTTGTGAGATGATGGATTACCCCATTGATTTCAAAGGCGACCCTGATTGGTTCATCAGGATCCTGTCTGACGATTGTGGAGGTAGGCTTTAGCACTCTTGATGGTTTAGAAGTTGTAGCAATGCCTTTGCCTATATCCTGCTTAGTGACTAATGGGAGGACAATCTCTTCATTAGGTTGAGCGAATGAGATGGGAGTGGCTTCAGTGACATGCTCCCCCTCAGTGTGAGAGGGCGCAACTTCATATGGGAATTCAGTGTGAGGGGCATCAGTGACATTCTCCCCCTCAACTATTGCTTGAGCTGAAGTGATGGCAAGAGTTGGAGTGACTGATTCAGAGGGGATGTTCCCTTGAAGGCCTGAAATATCTCAGTCATCATAGACTTGATGTCTGAGGTGTCCCTCTGGATGGTGGATACTTTGGTGTCAAGTGATGCCTGAGCAATTTCCATTGCGGACAAACAAGAACCGAATCTCCAAGCAAGAGCCTCTGACTTCTTGGACTGAGCAGTCAATAACTGATCCAAAGTTACAAGGGAGGTGGTGACAGACTCCACTGAGCTACTAAGAGCCTGAAGATTGACGAACTTCATCAGATTGAGTAACTCAGTGATATGCACGGAGTTGAGCTGATAGGTCTCTAAAGCCTGAAGGAGCTTCTTGGTAAGTTCAAGATCATCTTTAACCGATTCTTGAATGGATTGAACCCCTGTGTTCAGATTGTTAAGTGATTCAAGGAATTGGTTGAGGCGAGAGACCATTTGTGTCAGGGAGTAGTTGACAGAGGAATTCTGCTCCCTAACATCTTCATTAAATTCTTCAACAGAACTCTTCAGGTTGAAGTAATGAACTGCTTGCTCAGTGTGCATGTTGAATACTTCGTCAGTGACCCCCTGAACAAGGCATTGGTAGCCTTCTTGATGAACTTCTTAAAAACCTTCATAGTGAGAGGAGTCTCTTCATCATCTGAGGACTCTGATGTGGAGTGAGGTTCAGCAGCATCATGGTTGGAAGATTGAGTAGACTGATAGATTGGTTCAGGGACTGTCTCCTCAATTTCCATATCTTCTCCTGCTTCAAAAATCTCCTCATCACTGTGAAAATCATCATCAGAGAACAAGGCAGCCTGAACATCTGCCATAGATTGAATCAGCAAAAGGAGGTTATCCGGCTCCTCTTCATAAGAAGATTTGCCTTCGTTATGGCCAGGTCCTGACCTCTCAAATCCAGCAGACTGGGTTTTATCTGCCTAGTCCTCAAGGTCAGTTCCCAAGTTATGCGCACCTCCGGGAATGGGTTTGGGTTCCATATCAGCGGGTGGTCTCTTTCCCTCTGAATCTTTATCCCACGTGACCCCTTCAGACACTGATGGGTGTTTCTCAGTGCCATCATGAGGAGTCGTGATAGTTGTGTCCCTATCAGTGGGTTGTATTAGGCCCCCTGAGTCTTTAGGAAGAGTGGTTATGCCCTCAGACAAAAGCTTTGAGCTGTGCATGTCCTCATCAGGCACCTGAGTGGTTTTGCCCCATCCTTTCCAATAGGCTTGCGCTGGCTTGTCAAAGATTTAGGGGCGTTAACTCCCTGATGCTTGGGTTGTGATTTACCCGAGCCTTTAGCAGGATGTGAAGTGGTTTGGGTCCCCTTCTCAGTGGAGTAGTGCTGCCCCACTGAGGATATAGGACCCTTTACTCCCTGAGACTCTGGTTGTGATTTGCCAGAGCCTTTAACAGGATGTAGAGGTTGGTTTGATTCCAACTCCACTGACTTGTTTATGTCAACAGAGCCTTTGGGAATGGGTGTGCTAGAGGACACTGAGTGTGATGTCTCAATGTCCTCCGTTGGCCTTTGTTTTGGGGTCAATGACTGGGTAATTATCTTGAGGGTGTCAGTAGTCATGGTCGGTTGTTGCCCCGTTTGGCTAGGCACGGGGACAGAGGTAACAGTGGTGAGTGATTTGGGGCTAACCACCTTCCTGGACCCCTGACTCTTCTTCCCCTTCACCTTCTTGGTGGGAGAGGGAACTGGTGAAATTTTGTTGTCACCCTGGATAGCAGTTAGCATATAAGTGGTTAGGGCGACAGGTGTAACCTCAAGAGGGTCACGTGAGTAGTTAGCCTTATGTAGGACATCAGGTTCAAAGCCAATGGCTTCAGGCCTAATATACTTGGACCAAAGCAAGTCTTGCAGGGCGCATGAAATAAATCTAGGGTAAGACATAAGTTTCTGCCTAGATTTCCCACCCAACTTTGCAATGAGGTCCTTGAAGATAATTTCTCCAATGTCTATTTTTGTACCCTCTAAGAGACAATACATTATCATTGCTTGAGTAGTGTTTAGTTGCTCTTTGGAGGATTTGTTTCCCCAAAGGACCTGAATGACAAAGGTCATCAGAGTCCTCCAGGGAGCTGGAAACCAGGTTTTGATAATTGGGGCTTTTGAGAGAAGGGCCCTTGGTGTCACCTTAGGGTGATTTTTGTCATAGGGCCCAAACTCCAGTAAGAGTTCCTTCACATCTTTTTCAGTGGGCTGGGCAGTGAAGGTTTCAGTATAGTCAAGGCCAGTGGCTTTGACGAAGGTTTTGTAGTCAAGAGTTAGGAACTTAGTTCCATTCTTTATTGAGAACCTTATTTTGACCTCCTTTGCTGCATAAGGGTTTTCAACCACCGCTGTGCACCAAAATTCCCTCAGGTAGTCATCGTAGATGACAGAGGGGGTTTTTGTAAATTTGGTGGTAAGAAAACAATTTTGAAGGTACTTCACCACATCCCTGTATTCAGGGAACCCTTGAGGGTAGGCGAAGTTTCCTACCACATTAATCTTGGTCAGGTCTACGCTCTCAACCTGGAAATCCACATTGGGAGAGTATTGGATGACTTTAGATGAAGCCATTTGTGACAATATGGTCTGGTTTTGAGAAAAGGTTTTTGGTAAAAATTGAAACACACACAGTTTTGAAAGCCAAAATATTCTTGAATAAATTTTGCAAGAGTTTTGTTAAGATTTGAAAGCGTGTGTGTGTTTAATTTGGTGGGGGTATTTATAGGGAAAGAAATAGGGTTGTGCCGTTGCGGATATCAAATGTTTTGGTATTAATTCAAAGTGGTAATTTAAAGTATGTTTGAAATCCGCATTAACTGGCACGATTCCCATTACCCATTTTTCTCTGAACATGATTAGAGAGATGGTTACGTGGCTCTGCAAAAGACGCTTTTGCAGAGTGATGTCATCACACAAGTATTTATGTGAGAGAGAGCATTTAATGCTCAATGGTATCGGTAAGAAATGTGGGGGCCCATGATGTGGATGCCAGTTGTATAAGCAACATATATTCCTATATTTAATAGGAATCAGTTACCTACCTGGGACATTTACTAACTAAGTACTTAGAGCATTTAGTTAAGGTATTTAATGCCATATGATATCATGAGCCCCTTGAATGAGTTTATCATTCAGTGTGTTGATGATCAGTGAGGAGGTGTTTATCACTGAGACATGGGTTTAATTAGGGACCAAGAGAAATTGCATTAGGTTGGAATAACTTTGATTAGTTGCCTGAGTTAATATCCAACATGCCCAACTCAGCTTTCAGTCTGGTGAAAGTGGGCTCATCCAGAGGTTTGGTGAAGATATCAGCTAGCTGATACTCAGTGGGGATGAAATGTAATTCAATTTCTCCATTCATGATGTGGTCCCTGATGAAATGGTATCTGATGTCAATGTGTTTGGTTCTTTGATGAAGCACTGGGTTATTTTAAATGGCTATGGCACTTGTGTTATCATAGAAGATGGGTACCATCTTGTACTGAATGCCATAGTCACTCAGTTGGCTCTTCATCCAGAGTACATTTGCACAGCATCATGCAGCAGCCATATATTCAGCTTCAGCTGAGGACATGGCCACTGACTATTGTTTCTCTGTACTCCAACACACGAGTTTACCACCAAGGAATTGACAGGATCCTGAGGTACCTTTTCTGTCCATATTGCATCCTGCATAATCAGAGTCAGTGTACCCTTTGAGATCAAATTCTGAGCATTTTGGGTAATGCAAACCAAGGTTTGGTGTACCCTTCAGGTACCTGAAGATTCTCTTGACAGCAGTGAGATGAGACTCTTTAGGATCAGCCTGATATCTGGCACACAGACAGACTGAGAATTGGATATCAGGCCTAGATGCAAGTAAGTACATCAGGGAGCCTATCATTCCCCTGTATTGGGTTTGGTTCACTGATTTGCCAGTGAGATCAGGGCCAAGGTTTTTTGGAGGAACCATAGGAGTCTTCACTGAAGAACAGTCAGTAAGCTCAAACTTCTTCAGTAGGTTCCTCAGGTATTTTTCTTGACAAATGGATATCCCTCTATCGGTTTGCTTGATTTGTAGTCCAAGAAAGTAAGTGAGTTCACCCATCATGCTCATCTCAAACTTTGTGGTCATCAGTTTTTCAAACTATTTGCAAAGTTTTCAACTTGTTGAGCCAAAGATGATGTCATCAACATACACTTGAACCAGGATGACATCACTTTTTGTTCTGTAGATGAACAGAGTGTTGTCAATCTTTCCTCTGACAAATTTGTTTTGAATCAGGAAGGCTGAAAGCGTTTCATACCATGCCCTGGGTGCTTGTTTCAGTCCATAAAGGGCTTTGTTAAGCTTGTAGACATGGTGAG
The DNA here is from genome assembly GCA_030686995.1 of Artemisia argyi. Classification (NCBI taxonomy): domain Eukaryota; kingdom Viridiplantae; phylum Streptophyta; class Magnoliopsida; order Asterales; family Asteraceae; genus Artemisia; species Artemisia argyi. The sequence continues at coordinate 41,832,587 of CM060709.1, read as the reverse complement.
GGAACTCACTACTTTCAAAGCCAGGAGGTTGTTGCACATAGACATCTTCTTTAATGTTACCATTCAGGAATGCACTTTTGACATCCATTTGGTAAACTTTAAAGTTCATGTAAGTTGCATAGGCTAGGAAGATCCTGATGGCTTCCATTCTTGCAACAGGTGCAAAGGTTTCCTCATAGTCTATACCTTCTTGCTGGTTATATCCTTTGGCAACAAGTCTTGCTTTATTTTTGATGACTGTGCCATTCTCATCAGTCTTGTTTTTGAAAACCCATTTCATGCCAATGACAAAAACACCATTAGGGCATTCAACAAGGGTCATGACATCATTTCTGTCAAACTATTCCAGTTCATCTCTCATGGCCTGAATCCAACTTTCATATGTCAGGGCTTCTTTGATATTTTTAGGCCCAATTTCTGAGAGATAGTCAGCATAAAGACATATATTGGTTGTGGCTACCTTAAGTTTAGCAGCCATGCTTCTAGTAAGTATGCCTTTAGTGGGCTCACCAATAATGTTCACAAGCTCAATAACTTTGGATCTGGTCCAACTATCTTGAGGTTTAGGATAGGAGTTAGAGCTTGTAGAAGCCTGATTTACTTGAGGAGTGGGTTCAATTACAGGAACCTGAGGTAACTCAAGATTATGTACTTCAGTAACATTAGAGGGAACAGTTTGTTCCGAGGATTCGTGAAAAATTGGTTCAGTGGGTGCTGTCTCATTGGAGGCTGGTTGAGTTTCAGTGACTTCACTAACAGTTGGTTGGGGTAGATTGTGAGGAATGATGTAGTAGGAGACATCATCATCAGCTTGGTATTGGGTTGAAGTATGATTCTCGGGGAGACACTCATCAGGAGGATACCTAGATGAATCATCAATACCAATCTCTTCAACTGAGGAACTGGAGAATCTGATAGATTCAGTGCTCTCATCAACAGTTATATGATAAGTTTCCTCAGTTTGTTGTCTCCTTGTTTTAAACACCCTGTAGGCTTTTGAAGACAGACAATATCCCAAGAAGTATCCATCATCATCTTTGGCATCAAATTTACCTAGGTGATCCTTGTGATTATGAATAAACACAGGACATCCAAATACATGAAAATAGCTGATGTCGGGGATCCTTCCTTTGAATATCTCATAAGGAGTCTTATTGTGTCTATTCACAATAATGGATCTGTTTTGAGTGTAGCAGGCTGTTTTGACTGCCTCAGTCCAAAAGTGTTTTGAGAGGACTGAGCCATTCAATATTGCCCTTGCTGCCTCAATGAGTGTTCTATTTCTCCTTTCAGCTACTCCATTTTGTTCAGGAGTATAGGGAGAAGTGAAATTTTGAGAAATTCTTTTCTCATCACAGAAGCACTCAAGGTCATGGTTTTTGAATTCAGTGCCATTGTCAGTTCTGATTTGTTTAACTTTGACATCATTTTGATTCTCAATGTTCCTGACAAATGACATGATTGTGTCAGCTGCCTGACTCTTCTTGGTCAGGAAGTAAACCCAAGTGTATCTTGAGTATTCATCCACAATGACTAGAGTATACCTCTCATGATGAATGGACATGGGACTGATAGGTCCAAACAAGTCCATATGGAGAAGATGCAGGCAGCTTTTGATGGAGAATGATTGTTTGGTTTTGAAAGATGCCCTATGGTGTTTTCCTTTCTCACAAGCAGAACAAGGCTTGTCTTTGGTATACACCAGGGATGGAAGGCCAAGAACTTTGTTCTGTTTGGCCAGGTTGTTAATGTTTTTGAAATTGAGATGAGAGAGTCTCCTATGCCAAAGCCAGTTGATTGTCTCACTTGCCTTAGAGAATAGGCAAGTACCATTTTGAGTTAGGGATGACATGTCAAGAACATAAACATCATCCATCCTAGGAGCAATCAACACAACTTCCTTGTTGGCATTGAAGATGGTCTCTCTCTTATCATCAAACTGAACTGTGTATTTTGCATCACATAGTTGAGAGATACTTATCAGATTGTACTTCAGACCATTGACATAAGCAATTCTTGTAAAAACTATCCCATTGTAGTTGACAGAACCATAACCTTCAGTGGGAGCTGATGAATTATCACAAAAACTACCTTGGGTCCTGGTTCTTCAACATATTTGTGTAGATAACTCTTCACACCAGTCATACTTCTTGAGCATCCATTATTGAGGTGCCAAGCAGGATCCCTGATGTGTTTCTGCACAAATAGCGAGCAGGGGTTAGTTTTTCTTGTTGGCCCACTTTCTAGTGGACTTAGTCCTCAGGGACTTCTTAAACTTAGTCAGTGAGTCATGGTCAGAAGTAGAGTGTACTGAGCTTCCACATGTATTGCATTTAGTGGTTGATGAAGACTCAGTAGACTGAGGGGTGTTTCTTCTAGACTGAATAAATTTTGTCATGCCCCTTGGTTTCATGGGAGGGATCTCCACAGATGTCACAGCAGTCTTTCATCATACAATCATCAGGAAGATGATCGTTGAAACCACAATGAGGACAAGGCAAGAAAGGCTTAGCCTTCAGTCTCTGTTTGGAAGATGAGGCATACTGATAGCCTTGAGTTTTGTATTGACCTTGTGCTTTTGGAGAAGCAGTGTGAGAGATGTGATCACAGGCTCTGTGGTCTTCTTGCTTGTGATGAGGCGAAAAATGATCCGTTTTTAAGGGGTCATATAAGCCCGGAATTGACTTTATTTGATCAAATATTGCCCTAAATCATTCCTTTTGTGATTTTAGGTACTTTGGGAGTGAAATCTGGAAAAGGAAGCAATTTGGACGTTTTCGGAGCATAAAAGTGAAGAAAACGCCAAAGTCTTAATTTTCCATGCTGGGAACAGTAGGTGACGGCGTCAAGAGTAACATCCTGACGGCGTCAAGAGCAAAATTCCATGACGGTCCAGTAGAGAATTGACGGCGTCACGAAGTAGGGCGTCAAGAGTAAAAGTCATGACGGCCTGGAAATGATTATCACATGACGGCGTCAAATGTAGATCAAGGCAGTCTGAGAAGAGTTTTGGCGGCGAGGTGACGGCGTCACAAGTTTATTCTTGATGCCGTCAGACCCCTTTTCCTATATATAGTTTTCTAATTTTCACATTAAAAAGAGAGAAGTTTTGGAGAAACCCTAAGTACGAACTTGGTGCGAATTTTACAGGTTTTTCAAGGGTTCCAAGCCCTTGATACCTTTCATGTGTAATTGAGATAAGTGTTCTTTTAATTCAATCAATATGTCTATGTGTTGGTTGTCTATATCTTGTTCTTGTCTTAATTCCATCATGCTAGGCTAGATCTATCTTGTGTTTGCTTGGATCTAATGAAACCTAGATGTTAATTATGTGTTGATTACTTGTTTATACTTGTATTGGATGAATGATTTATATGTTAGGCTTAAGAAAACTGGCAGATCTCCAATTGGTAACATGCTTGAACGTCTTAAGAAACATGAACCAATGTGCACTAGGTCTTTATTGGTTGTATTTAATGCATGAGCCACTGTTTACAATCCCTATAGTTGTGCTGGGCATGGTATAGGAGGAGATAAGAGCTCATAGAATTGGGGAGTTAAGTGTGCCACCCCATGAATGGTATTAAGGAATACGATCCGTCATCCATGCAATTATAACAAGTAATTAACATGTAAAAGATGTCTAGGGAGTAGTGAAATCTAAGTAAACACATTTTCTCCACTTATTGCTCACAACTTTAGTATAATTTAGTTTATTTTCATTTCTAGTATTTTATTTTGATTGCATCTTTAGTATTGGGTTAGTTGATTAGCAACTAATTCCGCCCACATCCTTCAAACCCGAGATTTTTACTTGCTTTCAAAAAAATATAAAATACAAAAATAATCATCCCTCACCTTTAGAACTAGTATTTAGGTTTTCTAATCCTAGCGACACTATTCCTAAGCTGAACGATCAATCCCCCGGTACTTGTCACTATACTATAACGATCAGGTACACTGCCTGTGGGGGTTGTAAGCTTCTCAGGATCCCTTGAGAGGTAAAGCCTGGTGCAATTTCCACGCATCAAGTTTTTGGCGCCGCAGCCCGGGGAATAGTTATTGTCTAGGTTAGAATTTCTTTTTATTTGGTCTACTTGCTAGATTCCTTTCTAGTAAGATTTTATTTTTATTTTTAGGTTCTCTTTAGTCTATCTTATTTCTTTGTGCCTTTGTTCGTAACCACCCGACATCATGGACAACGGGAACATCTTTGAACCCGTCATCCCACCACAACAAAACCCACCACTAGAACCTCTTAGGCCCCGAACCTTAGGAGAGTATTCCCGACCTAGCCACCAAGGCTACCGAAACACCATTGAGCTCACCGGAGCCAAAGTGACCCCCTTGCGATCCGACACCATCCGGTTGGTGCAAAGCGGATGTGCATTCCATGGACTTCGTTCCGAAGATCCAAACCAATATCTTAAGGACTTCCTCAAAATCGTAGATTCCATAGACCTAGATGTTGCAACTAGAGAGACAACCCGATTACGCCTATTCCAATTCTCTCTACGGGATCAAGCTAGTCAATGGCTTGAGCGTTTACCCGCGGGATCCATCACCACATGGGATGATCTCACCACTCGTTTCCTTGCTCAATTTTTCCCACCGGGGAGAACTACTAAGCTTAGAAATGACATCTTGATGTTCCAACAACGTCAAAATGAATCTCTTTATGAAGCATGTGTTGACATAAATAATGTATGAAAACGTTATTTATATTTTTCGATATCTCTATATTTTGACGATCACAAAATGTAAACTCGTCAATCGTAAGATTACTACGTAAACAAGTATTAAGCTAGTTTATATCACTATATCCAACTTAATCACTTAAGGTATGGATAAACAAGTGCTTAATACATCTCATGATCAAAGTGATATTTAATTAACTAATACAAAGTTTATTTAAATGTATAAACATATTTTATATTTTTTGAAAAACACTTTTGGTAATAAAGAAAAATGTTTTAATCATACTAAATATATGATTTCAAATATTTAACCAAAATCAGTTAGTTTTTCACCAAATAAACTTTCCCCACTAAAAGACAAGTTTTCTGGCCGTTACAGTTGGGCGGCCCCCTTAATTATAAGGGGCGGTCCCCTTAATTTTAAGGGGGCCGACCATGATTTAAGGGGACCGGCCAGGCTCCCTTGTCAGAAAAAGTCAGAATTCTTCTCCTATAAATACCACCTTAATTCTGGAATTTTTCCCCACCTTTTGCACGAAATTTTCAGATCTATAACTCTCTAAACATCCTCTAAAACCCTTTGATCATTAGTATATTAATCCTTGTTTCAAGTGATTCAATCCCTAATCATCCATTCTTATTCAAAGTGCAAAAGAAGAACACTCTCTCTACAACCAAGCTCAAGAAGTGTTGAAGAATAGTTGTGCATAGTGTATATATATATTCATTTGTGAATATTGTGTTGTGCTTGTGATTAGTTGTGTAGATAATAGAAGTTGATAAGTAGTGAAGTAGGATAGTTGTGAAGATAGGTGTGAAGTAGAAGATTGGTGTGTAGAAGATAGTTGTGAAGAAGATTGGTGTGTAGTATATTGGTGTGAAGAAGTTGTGTAGAAGACGTGATCAAGTTGTGAAGTTGTGTGGTGTGTAAATTGGTGTGTAAGGTTTTCTCCGCCAAAAGGGAGTTTGTTGACATAGTGAAGCAAACTCTCGAGTATGTGACTCGGGGAGTAGAGTAGGAACAAGGAAGGTGTCCTTGTAGCCGAACCACTATAAATCCTTGTGTTGTGATTTGATCTTTCTAACTCTTCTCATTACTTATTTATTTACCTTTACTATATTAGTTTTGTTAGTTAGTTACCATACAATTGTTCATATAGTGCAAGTATTGAATTCACATATACTAGAATCGAAGTTTTTAAAACAAACTTGTGTTTATAAATTTAAAAGGACGTAAAACTATTCAACCCCCCCCCCCTTCTAGTTTTCCACAGCATGGACTCATTTCAAGGACTTACTCCAAAAAGTCCCTCATCATGGCATAGATCTTTGGCTCCAAGCCCAAATCTTTTATGACCATATCGACATCTCTACGAGGCGAGCCATTGACCAATTGGCCGGTGGTAAGCTACGTGATCTAAGTGCGGAACAATCATGGGAACTCATAGAAGATCTTGCTCTCTATGACAACGAAAGTTGGAATGATCCCCGTGACTTGAACAAAATGGTCAAGGCAATATCTTTGCCTTCGAACAATTCTAGCACTCCCGACCGTAGGATCATGGAACTTGAAGGTCGAGTCAAGTCTTTCATGAAATCTTACGAAGTTCCAAAATCCTTAAGCCAAGTAAGCAGAATCGCTTCTACATGTAAATTATGTAGTGGCCCTCACGAGACTCATAACTGCATGGAACTTCCAAAACGTGCTTATAACGAATTCACGTCATCACACATGGGTCAAGGCCCTCGAACTTCTGGCGAGGCCTATGAGGCATGGAAGGATAAACCCAATTTCAAAGAGTACCAAACGCGGAGCGTATCTTTCAATGACTCCTCACCACTCACTTGGTCCGAGCATTTTCCGTCACAAGGCATTCCCAAGCAAAGCTGTGAAGATGCCCTAAAAAAATTCATTCTATCTCAAGAATTACAGCTCTCTAGGCTCGAGGCTAAATTTAGACAACAGCAGGCTGATATGAACAGCAAGATTGGTAATCTGTTAACTGCTATCAAAGAACATGTTGTTAATAAGCCCATTCATGTTGATGAGGTTAAGTCTGTTACCGTCATGAGTCCACCAACCTCCCCTGTGAAAATAAAAAGCCCTAGCAAGTTATTCAAACATCTATCCCCTAAAGGAAAAGAACCTGTCAACCCCCTAGGACCAATCCATTTCGTAAACACCATCACCACGATATCTGCTTTTACACCCAACTCAACCAAACAACAAACTAACAAATTTGGTCATACAGCTAAAGATGAGACCTTAAGGGTAGACCACGATTCGGCCAGAAAACCTACCGAATCATCTGAGCAGTACACCGCACGGGAATCTGGAAAATCGGATGAAGAGAAAGAGAGATCGGAAGAGCATGAGAGAAATCCAACCATTTTGGGTAAATCTATTATAGAAGAACCTGAGAGAAAAATGGAGGATGTTACTAGTAGGAGTAGCGATAGGACTAAGGAAGATAACCATAAAGTTTTCAAGATCTCCTGCACCATTAAGGAAAAGCTCCTAACCGATAGTCATATAGATCCTAGCTTCCCAGTCAACCTAATCCCCCTTTCTTTATACCATGAGACCTTCCCAAAACGCATTGCGTGCGAAAGGGTAATGAATAATTTATCAATCAAGGTCGGAGAGCTTGTTTACAATACTGACCTCACCGTGGTCGATGGCGTAGACCCTCTCACCAATCAAACGTTAACCAACCTTGTTCTTGGGAAACCATTTATCAATGAATCAGGAGTGATCCTTGATGAGATAGATGGTAGTGCATTATTCACCAATGGTGTTAAGAAGGTAATTTTTTGTAGGGGTAATGAGGAGGTGTACGAGTATCGTCCTTCCCTTGAGGGGAGTATATATGGGTCAAAGGATGGAGAGTCGGAGAAGATAAGACGGCGTAATCCGAATAATCTCAAAATCCCCTGCATGATTGGTCATAAGTACTTCGAAAACGTCTACATTAACGTATTCCTGCCGAAGAATTTTATGTCCTTATTCCATTATAACAATATCTGCAGATGGGGAATGATTTACAAGGGAGAGAAAGTGGTTGGTAAGGATCATGAAATCCAGGTGTTTGTAGGAAATATGGCATTTACTATGGAATTTACGATCGTGGACAACATCGAAGACTATGTCGACCCTAGATTATCACAAATTGTTTTTGGAGCGCCATTTTGCGAGATCACTAATCTGATAATTGATGATCGGAACGGTATTATGACCTTCGCTGATGGGATTAGGAGGGTTTCATACCAAACGCCATACAAGAGAAGAGACCTTAAGGAAATCGATTGTGACGGGCTTGATAAGATAAGTTCCCAACTTATTCTGTGCGATGAAGATGTTAGGAGAGGGTGTAAGGACACTTCTGATTTATCATGTGGATTCTTTGAGGACGTTAGTAAGCTTGGTTCTAAGTATCGAAAAGATATCTTCGAGTTCGAAGACCCGAAGTACTTACACTATGAAAGCGATACTAGTTTAGAAGACGACCTAGAGAGTGGAACCAATGATGAGGTCACGTAGTAACCCATGACCTTGAGTCTAGCTACAAGACTCGTAAATAAAGAAAAGCGCTTCTTGGGAGGCAACCCATGTTTTGTGTGATTTTATTTTGTTTGTTTGTTATTTGCTTCCGTATGCATGCTTTATATTTATTGTTGGTAGATCATGTTTCTAAACTAAATAGTGGAAATACTTTACTTTGTTGTTTTGGCCTAATCTTAACTCCACCTAGAAGTATTTTTGCAAAAGATAAGTGTAAGGGGAAACCCCAAATATGTTTTCAAAGAAACAAACCGATCATGATTCTCCACAATATTAAATGAACATGTGTATTCGTATTTGTTAGAGTCAAATGCTTGTATTGAGTCATAATGAAGTTTTGCAGGATTTTTCAGGAAGTAGGACCAAGTTTTTCCAGAAATTTTCCAGAAACTTAACATAAGAATTTCTGCAGGTCACTTCTGACGGCGTCAAGAGTTTACTCTTGCCGGCATCAAGTGTAAAAATCTGGAAATTTTACCAGTTTTGTTTTTCTAACGGAGTCTTATGGTTTTTGTGAATTATTAAGTTTTATAATCTCCAGGAGATCTGCAAACTTCATTCCACAAGCATTATATCTTATCTTGTTTTCTAGGATTTAGTAACTTATATAGGATGCAGCCTATTTTACGCGAGGTTGTCTTGTCTATTTTATCAGGTTTTCCAGGTTATGTATGACAAGAAGATGATTTATATTCTGGAAGGGAAGCTTTGATTGTTCATTTTCTTGGAGGAAGATTTAACCTGGCCACCTTATTATCCATACCATGCGAATCAGGGGAGTATTTGATTTCATTATTTTTAACTTTTTCACTTTTACATTCTTTACTTGAACATTGGGGACAATGTTCATCTTAAGTGTAAGGGGAGGGTAAAAAGATGATACCTTACATATGCACTTTCGCTTGAGTTTGTTTTGTTTAATGGTAGATGTGTAATAAAACTATGAGAAATACTCGTTAGTGCAATTTTAGCGCCAAAATTAAATTTTTTTACAACATTTAGGAGTGAAACTTTAGCCATAGCAAGCGTCTCATGGATAGGAGATTGTATGACTAGCACATAACCGTATATTCAGAAAAATTTTCCATCCAAATATGTGAGGTTCGCCTTTAGATTTGATAGGAAAAGCATTTACCATTAGTGCTTATGAGTGTACCGGTAGCATTTAGATTCTAGAACTTACGTTAGTGATGCATCCCGAGACCGCTAGTGAGACTACATTCGTGTAGTATGATTTACTACATGATATGAGGCATTAGGATCACCCTTTGTTAAACCCGTATTATAATTACTTGACCATTTAAGTCATATTACTTGGCTAGTTAAGTCAACTAATTTTTCCCACACCCTTAGCGTTGTACTCATTTTTAGTACACGAAACCCCTAGTACACCCCTCCGAGCGTATCTTTTCATTTCTAACTTTAAGCATTTTACTTAAAGGAAGAATTTGTTACACCCCACTTAAATGTACAACCAAATCGCCTTAGCCTTCCGTGTATGCGCTCATCTTTAGTCCATTATTGTTATTTGTTAAACCCTAAGTTAACTATCTAATTGATTACATGGTTGCTAAGTCGAGTCATATCCTTGTACATATTTTTTTGGGAAGATTGGGACTCATGGTCAAATTACTTATTTTATGGAGTAATGGGGAAGAACATCATTTATTACCCCCATATGTACGTTAATCTTAAAAAGTGCTCCAAGTGTTTTGATTTTCTTAATTCGAGTCATTAGTTTAGTTTAATGTAAAGTATGTAAAGATTCAAGTGTAAGGGGAATTTTCATTTCCTATGATGTATTATTTTGGATGGTAGGGTAAGAGTGTATGAAAAAAAAATCGAAAAAAAAAAATCGAAAAAATCAAGAAAAAGAAAAAAAATAGAAAAAGGAAAAAGAGAAAAAAACATGCGGACTACCATCCCTTTTTATTCTATGTTCATTTTATGTTTTTGTTATTTTTCATTTATTAGCTTAAGTCGAGTCTAGTCTTGGCTTAGCAACGCCATATTGTACATGTAATTGACTAAGATTGTTAACTCGCCACCAGTAAAAACTTCCTTTATCCAACAAAACCGTGTATTTCATATCCCTACACCTAACGTTACAACCCTTTAAAAGACCTCTTTGATAGTTTATCCTAGGTGCTTACGCCATGTGGTGGAGGTTTGATCCTTTCCCAAGCCTATGGTAATCTATTTTGCTATAACAGGTAGTGAGAGATATCTTCTGTTTCCATATTGTAATTTACACTTTACTACACCCGAGAGATGTGAGTATCTAAACACTATTTGTGAGGTGCTAGTGTATGACCTCCGTGCTTGTCTATTGGTCTTTAGTGGAACGATTATTTGTTGTAATTACTTTTATATTAGTTTTAAATGACCCCTAACTTGTATTTTGACTAGAATAAAAGCGCATTTGCTTGAGGACAAGCAAATCTCAAGTGTAAGGGTATATGATGAGGCGAAAAATGATCCGTTTTTAGGGGGTCATTTAAGCCCGGAATTGACTTTATTTGATCAAATATTGCCCTAAATCGTTCCTTTTGTGATTTTAGGTACTTTGGGAGTGAAATCTGGAAAAGGAAGCAATTCGGACGTTTTTGGAGCATAAAAGTGAAGAAAACACCAAAGTCTTAATTTTCCATGCTGGAAATAGTAGGTGACGGCGTCAAGAGTAACATCCTGACGGCGTCAAGAGCAAAATTCCATGACGGTCCAGTAGAGAATTGACGGCGTCACGAAGTAGGGCGTCAAGAGTAAAAGTCATGACGGCCTGGAAATGATTATCACATGACGGCGTCAAATGTAGATCAAGGCAGTCCGAGAAGAGTTTTGGCGGCGAGGTGACAGCGTCACAAGTTTATTCTTGACGCCGTCAGACCCCTTTTCCTATATAGAGTTTTCTAATTTTCACATTAAAAAGAGAGAAGTTTTGGAGAAACCCTAAGTACGAACTTGGTGCGAATTTTACAGGTTTTTCAAGGGTTCCAAGCCCTTGATACCTTTCATGTGTAATTGAGATAAGTGTTCTTTTAATTCAATCAATATGTTTATGTGTTGGTTTTCTATATCTTGTTCTTGTCTTAATTCCATCATGCTAGGCTAGATCTATCTTGTGTTTGCTTGGATCTAATGAAACCTAGATGTTAATTATGTGTTGATTACTTGTTTATACTTGTATTGGATGAATGATTTATATGTTAGGCTTAAGAAAACTGGCAGATCTCCAATTGGTAACATGCTTGAACGTCTTAAGAAACATGAACCGACGCGCACTAGGTCTTTATTGGTTGTATTTAATGCATGAGCCACTGTTTACAATCCCTATAGTTGTGCTGGGCATGGTATAGGAGGAGATAAGAGCTCATAGAATTGGGGAGTTAAGTGTGCCACCCCATGAATGGTATTAAGGAATACGATCCGTCATCCATGCAATTATAACAAGTAATTAACATGTAAAAGATGTCTAGGGAGTAGTGAAATCTAAGTAAACACATTTTCTCCACTTATTGCTCACAACTTTAGTATAATTTAGTTTATTTTCATTTCTAGTATTTTATTTTGATTGCATCTTTAGTATTGGGTTAGTTGATTAGCAACTAATTCCGCCCAAATCCTTCAAACCCTAGATTTTTACTTGCTTTCAAAAAAATATAAAATACAAAAATAATCATCCCTCACCTTTAGAACTAGTATTTAAGTTTTCTAATCCTAGCGACACTATTCCTAAGCTGAACGATCAATCCCCCGGTACTTGTCACTATACTATACTACAACGATCAGGTACACTGCCTGGTGGGGGTTGTAAGCTTCTCAGGATCCCTTGAGAGGTAAAGCCTAGTGCAATTCCCACGCATCAGCTTGCAAATCATGCAAAAGAGGACTCTGTAGCATTTATCAGTGGGGTGGTTTGGCTGATTGCACAGTTCACATCTCACAGAAGGTCTGGATGTTTTTGGTTTGGAGGTACTTGAGGAAGCTGATGGTTGTTTAGATTTTGAGCCAGTGGGTTTATTAGTGGACTCAATCTTTTCACTCAGCTTCCTAACAAGTTCAGCCAACTGGTCAAATTTTGAATCAGGGCTTTCTGGTTTTGCTTCAGTGGAAACTAACGGGTGTTTGTTTTTTAGAAGGTACAATGGGTCTCTTCAGGATGGTTATCCCTGAATATGCTTTCTCCTTTGGAGAATGGGGTTGATAAAAAGGTGGTGCAAGGTCTGTACTAGGTGTTGCTCCCTGAAGATGTTTCCGTGGAGGGAGTGGTGCTTGTGCATCAGACTTAGACACAGTGATGGACTTAGTAGGACTGGGTTCATCAGTGACTCCTAGCAACTCCTTAATAGCCTGACTTTCAGGCTCTATTATTCTTCCAGTGTTAAAATTAGGCAATGTACTATCAGGATTGACTCTTTCAATCCAGTCACTGGGCTTAGGAGCTAGTTCTTTGCTAGAGAGCATGTTTGCTGACAGAAAGGATTTTGGATGACTAATTGATGCGTAGGAATTGCACCAGGCTTTACCTCTCGAGGGATCTCGAGAAGCTTACAACCCCCACCAGGCAGTGTACCTGATCGTTGTAGTATAGTATAGTGACAAGTACCGGGGGATTGATCGTTCAACTCAGGAATAGTGTTGCTAGGATTAGAAAGCCTAAAAATTAAGTCTAGAGGTGAGGGATGATTCTTTTTGTATTTTTAAAAGCAATTAAAATCTCGGGTTTTTGGAGGAGTGGGCGGAATTAGTTGCTAATCAACTAACCCAATAACTAAAGATGCAATCAAAATAAAATAACAAAAATGTAAATAAAGCTAATTACTAATGTGGTGTGAACAATAAATGGGAAAATTGTATTTACTTAGATTTCATTACTCCCTAGATATCTTTTACAGGTTGATAGTTTGTCACAATTGCGTGGATGACGGGTTATATTCCTAAATACCATTCGTGGGGTGGCGTACGTACTTCCCCAACTCTATAAGCTCCTACTTCACTCCTATATCGAGCCTGCAAGAAGCTCCTAACATGGGATCATTAGAATTCGCTCATGCATTAAATACAACCATAAAAATCTAGTACGCATTGGTTCATGTTTCTTAAGACGTTCAAGCATGTTACCCTATGGAAGTCTGCCAGTTTTCTTAAGCCTAAAATCAAAATCATTCATCCGTAACAACTATAAACAAGCAATCAACCCATAATCAACATCTAGGTTTCACTACATCTAAGCAAACACACAAGAGATCTAGCCTAGCATGTTAAAATCAAGATAAGCGTAAGATATATTCAAACAAAATATAGACATATTGAATGAATTGAAAGGATACTTATCTTAATTGAACATGAAAGGTTTCAAAGGGTAAAAACCCTTGAAAGTACAGTAAAAATCGTGCTAGGGTTTCTCTAAGTTATCCCTCTAATTGTCCTCTCTTCATGAATGAAAATTACAAAACTGTATATAGATTTTCCATCGTGACGGCATCAAGAAGAAAAATCTAACGCCGTCAACTCGCCGCCCATAGTAATATCGGATTGCCTAGATCCAGATCTGACGCCGTCAAGTATAAATTATCTCTGGGCCGTCACGTGTAATGGGACCATGACGGCCTACGGTGACGCCGTCATGCCCCTAGTGTAAAAACTCTCTGGATCGTCACGGACTCTATCCACTTCACCTCTTGTTTTACTCTTGACGCCATCATGTAGAATTTTGTGACGCCATCAGGTACTGTTCCCAGCAAGGAAAATTAAGACTTTGCCGTTTTCTTCACTTTTATGCTCAAAAAACGTCCAAAATGCTTCCTTTTCCAGAATTCACTCCAAAAGTACCTAAAATCATAAAAGGAACGATTTAGGGCAATATTTGATCAAATAAATTCAATTCCGGACCTAAGTGACCCCCTAAAAATTGATCATTTTTCACCTCATCATATACCCTTACACTTGAGATTTGCTTGTCCTCAAGCAAATGCGCTTTTATTCTAGTTAAAATACAAGTTAGGGGTCTTTTAACATTAATATAAAAGTAATTACAACAAATAATCGTTCCACTAAAGACCAAAGACAAGCACGGAGGTCATACACTAGCACCTCACAAATAGTGTTTAGATACTCACATCTCTCGGGTGTAATAAAGTATATATCACAATATGGAAATGGAAAACATCTCTCACTACCTGTCTTAGCAAAATAGATTACCATAGGCTTGGGAAAGGATCAAACATCCACCACATGGCGTAAGCACATAGGATAAACTATCAAAGAGGTCTTTTTAAAGGGTTATAACGTTAGGTGTAGGGATATGGAATACACGGTTTTGTTGGATAAAGGCAATCTTTACTGGTGGCGACATAATCTTAGTTAATTACATGTACAATATGGCGTTGCTAAGCCAAGACTAGACTCGACTTAAGCTAATAAATCAAAAATAACAAAAACATAAAACAAACATAGAATGAAACGGGATGGTAGTCCGTATGTTTTTTTCTCTTTTCTTTCTTTTTTATTTTTTTTATTTTGTTTTTATTTCTTAATTTTTTTCAATTTTTCTTTTTTTTTTTTTTTTTTTTTTTTTTTTGTGCATACACTCTTACCCTACCATCCAAAATAATACATCATAGTGAATGAACATTCCCCTTACACTTGAATTTTTACATACTTTACATTAAACTAATCTAATGACTCGAATCAAGATAATCAAAACACTTGGAGTACTTTTAAGATTAACGCACATATGGGGGTAATAATATGATGTTCTTCCTCATTACTCCATAACATAAGTATTTTACCCATGAGTCCCAATCGTCCCAAAACAATATGTACAAGATATGACCCGACATAGCAACCATGTAATCAATTAGATAATTAACTAATGATTTAAACATGCAACAATAATGCACTAAAGATGAGTGCGTACACGGAAGGCTAAGGCGATTTGGTTGTACATTTAAGTGGTTTGTAACAAATTCTTCCTTTAAGTAAGATGCTTAAAGTTAGAAACGAAAAGATAGGCTCGGAGGGGTGTACTAGGGGTTTCGTGTACTAAAAATGAGTACAACGCTAAGGTGTGGGAAAAATTAATTGACTTTACTAGCCAAGTAATATGACTTAAATGGTCAAGTAATTATAATACAGGTTTTACACAAGGGTGATCCTAATGCCTCTTATCATGTAGTAAATCCTACTACACGAATGTAGTCTCACTAGCGGTCTCGGGACGCATTACTAACGCAAGTTTTAGAATCTAAATGCTACCGATACACTCATAAGCACTAATAGTAAATGCTTTTCCTTTCAAATCTAAAGGCGAACCTCACATATTTGGGTGGAAAATTTTTCTGAATGGTACGGTTTTGTGCTAGTCATACGACTCCTATCCATGAGACGCTTGCTATGGCTAAAGTTTCACTCCTAAATGTTGTAAAAAAATTTAAATTTGGAGTTAAAATTACACTAACAAGTATTTCTCTTAGTTTTATTACACACCTACCATCAAACAAACAAACTCAAGTGCAAGTGTATCCTATAAGGTATCATCATTTACCCTCCCCTTACACTTAGGATGAACATTGTCCCTAATGTTCAATTAAAGAATATAAAAGTAAAACAGGTAAAAGAATGAAATCAAATACTCCCCTGATTCGTTCTGTGTGGATAGTGCGGTAACAAGGTTAGATCTTCCTCCAAGAAAATGAACGTTCAAAGCTTCCCTTCCAGAAATATAAAACATCTTCTTGTCATATATAACCTGTTAAGCCTGAGAAAACAAACAAGGCAACCTCGCGTAAAATCGGCGGCAATCTATATATACTAACAAGTCCTAGAAAACAATTTAAGATATAATGCTTGTGGAATGAATGTTTTTAGATTTCCTGGAGTTTATAAAACTAAAGATTTAACAAAAACTTTAAGACTCCGTTAGAAAAACAAAACTTGCAAAATTTCCAGAATTTTACACATGACGCCGTCAGGAATTAATTCCTGACGCCGTCAGAAGTGACCTGCAGAAATCTTTACGTTAAGTTTCCGGAAAATTTCTAGAAAAAGTTATGTCCTACTTCCTAGAAAATCCTGCAAAACATCATTATGACTCGATGCAAGCATTTGACTCTAACAATTACTAATATACATGTCCATTTAATATTGCGGGAAATCATGATCGATTTTGTTTCTTAAAAACATATTTGGGGTTTCCCCTTAGACTTACCTTTTGCGAAATACCTTTGGATGAAGTTAAGACTAAGTCAAACGACAAAATAAAGTATTTTCACCATTTTAGTTTGAAACATGATCTACCAACAATAAGAATAAAGCATGCACAAGGAAACAAATAACAATCAAACAAATAAAAATCACACAAAGCATGGGTTGCCTCCCAAGAAGCGCTTTCTTTATTTACGAGTCTTGTAGCTAGACTTAAGGTCATGGGCAATTACGTGACCTCATCGTGGGTCTCATCCACCGATTGTAAATGCTCTTTATAGAGACCAACCACCTTCTTCTTAATTGCTCCTATGATTCTATTGGCAAACTCCTTATCAACTCTGTATTTTGGTCCTAGAGTCAAGCAATCCTTATAGAAAAGGCTCTTCTTATCCCATACATAGTCCATGCCCTTTTTCTTATCCTCTTCATTGAAGTCCTCGAAAGCACCAATGTTATCCATGTTAAATCGAGGCACAAAACAAAATTCTTTCACTCTATTAGGCATCCTATAAGTGATCCTATCGGTGTCACTAGCAAATCGGATTGTCCCTTCTATCTCATCATACTCTAACTTGGACTCTTCAACAAATGGTTTACTAAACACAACATGGGATAAGCGACAATCAATAACACTATCTAGGTATTCAACAACCATAAAGTCAGTGATATAAGTAAAGTTCCCAACAAAGACATGTAGACCTTTAATTCTCCCGACAAAGTTACAAACTCCACCGAGGTATTTGGGATCTCTTCTAGGTCCAAGTCTTGTTTTCACAATATCATTATAGACACTTGAGGAAATAATGTTGATTGGGGATTTAAAATCAATGTAAGCATTGTCAATGTGTTTATACCCAATCATACATGGTATCTTAGCATTTTTAGGATCGCCTCTCTTTATCTTAGGTTCGATTCTAGTGAAAGGAGGTCGAGGATTATCAATAAGATTATTATAAAACGCAATCTCCTCCTTAGTGGGGTATAGATTAAAATAGTCATCTAGCTTTGGATCAATCTCCCCTTCTTCAAGTTCCTCAACAACATCCTCAAAATCTTTAGTTCCTAGGTACTTATTTGAATACAAGGCGGTCGCTAGGTCACTAAATGCATGGTCGAGCTCAACAGTAATCAACCTATTAAGCTCCCTAAGTTCCCTAATCACACTCTCAATTTGTTCACGTAACAAAGCCACTTCTCTAGGGGAAAGGGGTGGATTCGCGTTTTCCATAATGGTCAACGGAATAGTCAATGAATTTAATTTACTAACAAAGGCACGAAGAAAAAGATAGACTAAAGAAAACCTAAAAATAAAAATAAAATTTTACTAGAAAGGAATCTAGCAAGTAGACCTAATAAAAAGAAATCCTAACCTAGACAATAACTAATCCACGGGCGGCGGCGCCAAAAACTTGATGCGTGGGAATTGCACCAGGCTTTACCTCTCGAGGGATCTCGAGAAGCTTACAACCCCCACCAGGCAGTGTACCAGATCGTTGTAGTATAGTATAGTGACAAGTACCGGGGGATTGATCGTTCAACTCAGGAATAGTGTCGCTAGGATTAGAAAGCCTAAAAATTATGTCTAGAGGTGAGGGATGATTCTTTTTGTATTTTTAAAAGCAATTAAAATCTCGGTTTTTTTGAGGAGTGGGCGGAATTAGTTGCTAATCAACTAACCCAATAACTAAAGATGCAATCAAAATAAAATAACAAAAATGTAAATAAAGCTAATTACTAATGTGGTGTGAACAATAAATGGGAAAATTGTGTTTACTTAGATTTCATTACTCCCTAGATATCTTTTACAGGTTGATAGTTTGTCACAATTGCGTGGATGACGGGTTATATTCCTTAATACCATTCGTGGGGTAAGCTCCTACTTCACTCCTATGTCGAGCCTGCAAGAAGCTCCTAACATGGGATCATTAGAATTCGCTCATGCATTAAATACAACCATAAAAACTAGTACGCATTGGTTCATGTTTCTTAATACGTTCAAGCATGTTACCCTATGGAAGTCTGCCAGTTTTCTTAAGCCTAACATCGAAATCATTCATCCGTAACAACTATAAACAAGCAATCAACCCATAATCAACATCTAGGTTTCACTATATCTAAGCAAACACACAAGAGATCTAGCCTAGCATGTTAAAATCAAGACAAGCGTAAGATATATTCAAACAAAATATAGACATATTGAATGAATTGAAGGGATACTTATCTTAATTGAACATGAAAGGTTTCAAAGGGTAAAAACCCTTGAAAGTACAGTAAAAATCGTGCTAGGGTTTCTCCAAGTTATCCCTCTAATTGTCCTCTCTTCATGAATGAAAATTACAAAACTATATATAGATTTTCCATCGTGACGGCGTCAAGAAGAAAAATCTAACGCCGTCAACTCGCCGCCCACAGTAATATCGGATTGCCTAGATCCAGATCTGACGCCGTCAAGTGCAAATTATCTCTGGGCCATCACGTGTAATGGGACCATGACGGCCTATGGTGACGCCATCATGCCCCTAGTGTAAAAACTCTCTGGATCGTCACGGACTCTACCCACTTCACCTCTTGTTTTACTCGGCCGTCATGTAGAATTTTGTGACGCCGTCAGGTACTGTTTCCAGCAAGGAAAATTAAGACTTTGCCGTTTTCTTCACTTTTATGCTCCAAAAACGTCCAAAATGCTTCCTTTTCCAGAATTCACTCCAAAAGTACCTAAAATCACAAAAGGAACGATTTAGGGCAATATTTGATCAAAAAAATTCAATTCCGGGCTTAAATGACCCCCTAAAAATGGATCATTTTTTGCCTCATCACTACTCTCCCCAGACTCTTCAGTGAGTTGGTCTTCACCCAAGCAAGCCTTTTTGTTGCTGGGTGTGAGACTTATTGATTCATTGAGTTTGGGGTTCTTTTGAGTCATTTCCAAATAATTGCCTTTTCTTTCTTAAGTTCTTCCTGAAGAGCTTGGTTTTGTTTTACAAGTTCAGAATTCTGAATTTGTAATGTAACACTTTGAAGTTTGGCCTGTTTTAAAGTAAGAAGTTCATCCCTACATTGGTTTAACTCAAAACCTAGTTTGTTAAATTTTGAAAACAAGTTTAACCTTTGCTCTTCAAAAAACTTAAGATCAACATTGATATAATCTATGTATGATTTCCAGTCAGCATCATCATCCATAGAAAGTAAAATGTTTACCTTTCTCATTGTGATGTTGACCCATTCACCATTCCTTGTGTGACTCTTTCCCACTGCTAGCTTGTTATTGTAGCACCTTAGATATATCAACTTTAACACAAATATAAACACTAGATGAAGTAAAGATGAAGAGAAGATGGTGACTTAATGTATGTATATGTATGGCGTAAATATATATAAAGAGAATAAGATGAAGAGAGCTTTTTATTAAAAACACACACACAAGCACACACTACAAATGAGAGGTAAGGTGCCTTTTATAGTTAGAGAGAAAGGCCTCATGGGCTTTCTAATGGACTTGGGCTTGGACTTGGTTACATGATAAGATAACAAGGCTTATGAAACATAGCATATAACATATTAGCTTGCCAAGTCCAAAGCCCAATGACTAAACTATTACTAATCTTAACAAACGACACAAAGTTACAATATGAGAATGACCATCACTTCTATATATATAATTTTTTATGCTAACAATCTCCCTCTAAGGGGTGGTCATTCGAATGATGCTCCACGTGAGTGGGTCTTCCGAGTTCTTTGTCTTTAACTTTGTGTGTCGTTGTAGAATAGTCTTTAGTCTTTGTTCCTTCATGCTTTGTGATCTTTGATAACTGATTTTTCATCGTTCTTTGTTCCTTTGTGATGTGGAGTTATCTGCCTTTCGTCACTTCTGCGTCTGTGGTGGTTGTTTGCCATTCCAACATGCTCATACATCTTTGGACTTTGATATTCATATGCACGTAGTTCCCTTTCTTTCACTTTGATCTTTAGTCTTTATACTTTGTAGATTCTTCTTTTTGGCGTAGAATCTTTCTTTGAACTTTGTGTTGTATAGATCTTTGAGGGAGCTTTCTTTAACTTCCAGATGTATGTATGAGCACGTGGAATCTGTCGCCATGGAGATGAAGTGTCCCTGCATATAAACAGTTAGCAATAAAACATCTGGTACTTACAAATAAGAATTAGAGATCGTCAACAGCATAGTGTGAAGACTCCTTCTAACCTTTACCAAGGCCGTTCCCATGTCAGATACTCTCGAGAGAGCTTACGAGACCTACTAAGTAGCTCAATGACTGGGTGAGTCGCTGGGGATCACTCCACGACTGTAGACCGGTTGAAACCACCGCGAACACTAAGCGTAACCCATAAAGAATTACCGAAGTGACCTGCTGTCAGGGCTGCTTGATGTTGACCCTGGCAGGAGTTTCCATTCAATCATTGAGAAACACTTGTGTGAATTCTCTTATAAATGTTCTGGCAGATTGCTAAGATCTGCGTAGGACTCTAAAGTTTACATCTAGCGTCCTTAATGATGAACAACCAGTGTAGAAATATCATGTGTTCCTATGAGATATTTTGATGAATCTCGGGGCTCTAGACTCGATAAGTGCACATTTGGTTTCCTATGCGGAGATTAGGGAGAGGTCTCCTGCTTCAATATCAACCATCTTTAAGAGACAGGTCGATAGATTATGCCGGTTCCCCGTGAGAATGAAACAAGCTCTTTTAAGAGAACTTGAGTGGTTAAGAAGGTTAAGTGCAGTGCGTCACTGGGTCCATGACGTCTTTATCTTCAATACCGGTGTCACCTTAGCAACAACAAGTAGCATATGAATTGAACCCGGTGTCTGCCCTAAGGTTGAACATTTGGAGGGCTATTTCTTTTCACCCTTTTTCATAACTTTTCTTTTTAATTCTTCAACCCCTTCTTTCTCCTTTCTCATTTTCTCCTTTTTTCAATCATACCTAAGGACTTCTAATTCTAATCTATTGGATTTGTCCTTGGGTAGATCCCTCCGGCTCTGGCGGATCATAGGACGGTTATTCCTAACCTTAGTCACCTTATAACTTCATGACTATCCTATTGTTGCCATAAAACCATTCATTTGAAAATCTTCTCAAAGTGTTTATGATAATGAAACATATTTTGTTAACACTTTGAGAGTTTTGATTTTATTTTAAAGGACTCCCCCTTCACATGTGCTCATGGATTTTTAAGAAATTTGCACATGTGGAAGAAGTTTGCACTATTAGAATTGATCCACTTTCAGTGAACATGACCGATTCGAGACACGCTTACATCACTAGTTACACTAGCTTGAAGTTATTACCCGTCCTGGTCAAGTCCAAAGAAAGTCTCTCGATATGGTACATTCTACTCAGACAAGTCCTATTCGAGACACGCTTACATCACTAGCTTGAAATTATTACCCGTCCAGGACAAGTCTTTTCGATTACTGACATTATAAGTTTCGTCAATTCATTGGTACTTTCTGAGTCGAGCTCTTCTGAGATTCAGTCACAAACTTTAAATATCTTTGATCACATTTTAATCATGTCTTCTCCCCCTCAAAAATAGCATATCGTGATATTTTTGATATCAACTAATTAAGAAAAAGCTTTTTGGAGAGAAAGACATATTCGTTTTTGCATGAATTCGGAACAATTTTGTTTTTGAAATACTCCCCCTCAAAACTCGCATATGTTTTTGAGAATGTTAAACTTTTTAAGGTTTAGAGGGAAGGAGTCTTCTTGAAGCAAAATTCTGAAAGAGAAAGAAGTTTCAGATTTGTTGAATTTTGCATCAAGGTTTTTTTGGAAAAACAAAGACTTCTCTTTGTTTGAATAGGAATGTCGCACTGAGGCGTACAACAGTGTCCAATTTTAGGATAAGTGCACTTTGTTGATGAAAATCATTTTTGCGTAGCACTCTCCTTTCTTTGAAGAACGAGTTCTTAGCTGAAATACTAAGAAGTCATCAATTTAAGTCCGGGTTTCGTACTGAAGTATACGAAAGCCATTGTGAAGAAACTTTTAGAGAAACGACATGTTTTAGAAAAACAATTTAAAGAACTCCCGCTCAAGCATCTGTACATATCCGTATCATTGTTGAATGACATTTCTAGAAACGTACAGAATATTGATTTATACGAGAGACATGTCGTGAGAAGAATATTTTTGGATTTTTTGATTTTATATTGTTTTTGTATTTTATTGAAAATTTTATATTTTTGTATTTTGTTTTTGTTGGTTTTTCAAATTTTGTATTTTGTTTTTTTTCAAAAAAAAAATTTACAAAGAAAAGATTTGAAGAAAGAAAGAAAAATTAAGGTTTGACAAGTAAAAGTGGAGTTACGAGTGGAATTAGAAAAGGATTTCCACATGCGATGTTGTCGTAAAGTTCTTCTTTACCACATTGGGTGTATGAACCCTCAACACTTTCACAAGTACCTGCATCCACAGAAGAAGAATTCTCACAAATAACAGTGTTAGAAGTACATGTTTCCTCACATTGAGGGTGTTCACTATCAACGGTTGTAGTGATTTCTACTTCCTTATCCTGATGATTATCACTATTATTTGTCTTGGTGTAAGTATCGAAAATCTTCCTTGTTGGAGTCCATCTAAGACCAACTGTGATAAAAACTTTTCCCGTGGGAGTCCACCTAAGGCAAGATCTAGGAGTTGTTTTCTTTTCAGATGCAGCGGAAGTCTCATTTTGAGAAAAACTATGTCCTGTAGAGATCCACCTATTTGGTTTCTTAGCCTTTTGCTTCTCATCAACAGGTTTGTTTCTATTCGGTTTCTTAGTGGATTGTGCCTTAGCACGTGCATTTTCTTTCTTGATATATTGTGCAACACATGCATCATGATTAGCTGAAAAAACACATTTTTGACATGTAGGACAGACAAATTCAACATTTTTGTTTAAAATTGCAACCTTAACTTTGTCACTACAGTCATTTGGAAATTGTTTGTTGTTCGATGAGACTTTAGAATTCTTTGTGTTGCATTCTACATTCACTACTCTTAGATGCAAGCCAATCCCTAGTATTTTGTAGATAGTTCCTAGGTAAAGGTTTACTACTACTAGCAGCGCTTTGGAATCTTGTAGAATTCATCACACTAGGTTTTGCGCCTAAAATTCCGTTTTTTCGAAGTTGTGCCTTTTTCCTAGCTTCTTCTAGATGTTGATTTTGGACCATGTCATTAGAACCAACAGACTCATTAACAGTTTTTGGTGTCTTATTTGGTGTACTATACTTAGAAGAGCCAAGTGAAATCACATTTTTGTTTCTTTCAACAAACAAATTTTGTTTTTCAACAATCTTTTCCAGTACCTTTTCCTTGGGCAAGGGTGGTGGAGTGACTGGTTTTGACAAATCCTTTTTCTCATCGACTTTTGGAGCAAACCGTGAAATTGACATTTTTGGTTTTTGAACCGTGTTTGAAACATTTGGTTTCTCCGAAGTCGATGGTTTTCCAAACTTAGTTTCCTCACCCTTCCCTTTTTGATTTTCAAGCTGAGCCCTCAAAAGTTCATTTTGCTCTTTCATGTTCTTGAAAGCACGCTCATACGACAGTTTGTCATACTTGCATTCTTCCTTTTTTCGATCAAGTTTTTTAAAACATGACACATTTTCTTTTTCAAACTTTATAAGAGCATTTTCATATTTGGAAACAATTTTGGAGGTCTCAGCTCTCAGTCTTTCATCGTCTTGAACAGAGTATGTTTGTAAAATGATGGACATAATGTCAGTGGTCATAACAGCTTCGAAGAGAGAATCATTTAGGTTTTCCAAAACATTCATGTTTTCACGAGTATCATTAGCTTCGTTTATCAGGGATTTGTGGTCCTTGACAAAGTCGGTCGTTTCTTTTAAGAAAGCTTGTTCAAAATGGATTACCCTCGCACTGATGTTATTCAGTGGGATAGTAATTTCGTTTTCAAAAACTTTTTTCTGCTCAATATGAAAACTGGAATGCCAGTTGTTAATATCGATTGTTGTTTTAGAAGCAACAATATTTTGAAGTTCTTGAATTCTCTTTTTAACGTCATCCAGAATGTTTCTAGCTTCACTTGTATTAAAAGTGTTGTTAGAAGACATTTGTTCCATTTTTGAAAGAGATTTGGAAACAATTACTTTCTTAGAAAACATTTTTGAGAATGGTCGTTTTATGGAAAACACAGAAGGTTCTTTTTGTGGAACAAAAGTGATTCCCGAAAGTTTGTTCAATTTTTTGTAATCAATGGGTTTCAAATCCTTTTGTTTCATTTTATTTATGCTCTCTTCGACATGTTCTATCGTTTGCACAGAATCCCGAACGACGGGAGGATCATGTTTGGTGTAAATCACATTACCATTATACAAAACATTATGTTCTTGCTGAGCTTTCTTGAGATTACTGGGGGTGTTGTTACCAAGAGCCACTTTATGTTTCGTATGGTAAACCGGATTAGTTTGATTTGAAATCATTTTCATAGTTTGACTTGACTGACCCGATTTAACCACTAATTCTTCTAAATGAGCAATCATGTGTTCTGACTCTACGATTTCGGCCAAAAGTTTGTCTTCTTTCTTTGCAAAGTCTTTTTCAGCTCGTCCCTTTCTTTTTCAAGATTGGTATAAGCTGATTTTTGTTTAGAAAGTTGGTTTTGTAAATCAGAAATTTCCGCGTTTAAAGATTTTATCTTTATGAAAGAGTTAACATCAAGTGTATCAAACTTGAGTTGCAATTGTTTTTCCCTTGAAACGGAATTTTGATAACCAGTTTCTAATTCAGACAATCTTTTGTTATGAAATTCAAAAGCTTTAACGTTTTCTTTGTAACTTTCAAGCTCAGCGGTCAATTTAACATTCGCGGCCTTAACATCGCGATTGACCTTTTTCACATTCTCAATTTCAATACGACAATTATTCAATAATGATTCAAATAAAGCACGTGTTTCCTCATCATTCTCAGCATGCTGTGAAACGAAGTCTCCATTATGATTCACATCTGGAGTTACTGAAGGAGTATTGCTACTATTTGGCGTGTCCAGGTATGTATCATAAGTGGGTGCTTGCATCTCAAAATGTTGTTTCTCATGAGGAGACATATCAAATATATCATTATTGTGACATGTGTTGAAGTTTGATACCTCAGATGGTGCATTGGTGTCATAAACAGGAAGTGTATCAGAATCCGTGTCATACTTAGCTTCCTGAAGATTCACCATGAATATGCAGTTCGCATCGATATCCTCTCTATCTTCCATGTCATCCATAAGAGCCATAAAATCATTCTCCTCTGCGTTTAACTGAAACCCTGCCTCATTCTTTTGTGCCAACAGTAATGCTTTCTGCAAATACGCTGTGTCTTTCTTGTTCGGCTTAGTAGGACAGTTCCTTGCCATATGACCTACACCCTGACAGTTAAAACACTTTACCGGATTACCCTGATTCACATTTCCCAAATTCCCAACTACTGGAGCTGCAATATTTCTATTCTGATTACCCATTGCCTGATTACCAACATTCTGACCCCTCTGATTTCCAACAAACTGACCCAACTGATTCCCTGCATACTGACCATACTGATTTCCTGCATTCTGATTCCCTGCATTCAGCATATTCTGATTCCCCATGTTAATTCCAGTGGCATATCCTTGCTGATTCCCATAAATTCCAACCATTTAGCCTCCATTGCCCATATTGAAACCCGGCTGAGCAATCTGCTTGTTGCGAGTGTTCGATGAAATCCTTTGGTTGTTGTTAGTTGGTGTAGAATAGCGTCCTTGGAATGCCTTTGACAGAAAAGCAAACGCTTGGGTCAATGCTGCAGTAGCTTCATCATTTTCAGTGAATTCTGGTTCTTGGAATTGTTGGTATTGCTGTTGTGGAATAACATGTTGTTGTTGCTGTGGGTAGAACTGTTGTTGGTAGACCGGTGTTGGTTGTTGAACGTATGATGGTTGCAAGTAGTTGTGAGTGGAAGATGATGATGATTGTTGTGTGTTTACTGGTAGCGGTGTTGGTGTAGTAGCAATTAATGCAAGAGGATCATGATTCTTTGCCAATCTTTCTTTCCTTACTTCATTAGCCTCAGCTTGGTTTTGCTTCAAAAAGTCATAGAGTTGATCATAATTCACCTTATGTAAATCCTTTGTTTGATTGACAATTGTAACATAACGACCCCATTCTTCTGGGAGGTTATTGATGAATTTGATGTTTGTTGCAATTGTTCGAGGTGTCAACTTGTTTCTGATTAACTCATTCATCAAAGTGCAAAACCTTGTGTAGTAGGATTCAATCTGTTCACCTTTAGTGGATGTGAAATTCTCCCATTCAGTAAGAAGTTTGTTCTCAACGTCTTGTTGTCCAATCTCTGTTCCATGACATATCCTTCTAACACGTTCCCACATAGCATAAGCAGTTTCACAACGGTCGACCGCAGCAAAGATCTCCCGTGGTAATCCAAGTTGGATTAAATGCATTGCAATATCATCAGCGGCGATCTGCTTCTTGTCTTCCTCTGTGTAATCTGCTTCTGTTTGTTCACGCACGAATGGTTGAGTAGGAGGTGTTGCATTTGGATTACCTTCAATTTGAACTTGTCGTGGCTTGAATGGACCATTTGTAATGGAGTTGATCATTAATTTACCATCAGGCTTTGTTTTGATGTAACGAAGCATGCGGCTTGTCCATGGGAGATATCCACCTTTTTCAAGCATCGGAGGTCGGTTTTCCGCACCGGCTGCATGAATATCTTGCTGAGTAGCCATTGATAAAGTTGATTCTTGGATCGTTCCAACGAAGTAGGAGTTGTGTTAGTGCAAGTTTGTATGGTGAAAAATTTAGCGTGTCGTTCTCCTCTATCTCACGGTCGTTTTGACAGCTGATTCGTCGAAAACGGAGTTACGGTTCAAAAGTTATGGCCGTTTGAAGTTTGGTTGTCAAAAAGTCAAATTCTTATGCATAAACCCTGAACTTATGCGTAAACAGTGATTCTTACGCGTAACTTGGAATCTTATGCGTAAGGTTAAGGTTATGCGTAAAGTGTAAGGTTAAGCGTAAACACTAAGTTTATGCGTAAACTTGAACTTTACGCGTAAGCTGTAACTTATGCGTAAGAAATGTTTATGCGTAAGGTTAAAAACCAAACAAATCTCTCAAATTTGTCCAAGCTTGAAAGATATCCCGTGTCGAAGTATTCCACTAACTTATCCAAGCTAGGGAAGTACTGAGTCACCGATGCACGAAGAGAAGACCTTTGATGAAGTTATGCGTAGAACTCTGAAACTTACTCGTAAGAATTACTCGTAGAAACTTACTCGTAAGAAGTTACTCCTAAGAACTTACTCCTAAGAACTTACTCGTAGGAAGTTACTCGTAAGAAGTTACTCCTAAGAACTTACTCGTAAGAACTTACTCGTAGGAACTTACTCCTAAGAAGTTACTCCTAAGAACTTACTCCTAAGAACTTACTCGTAGGAATTTACTCGTAAAAACTTACTCGTAAGAAGTTACTTGTAAGAAGTTACTCCTAAGAACTTACTCGTAGAAACTTACTCGTAAGAAGTTACTCCTAAGAACTTACTCCTAAGAACTTACTCGTAGGAACTTACTCGTAGAAACTTACTCGTAAGAAGTTACTCCTAAGAACTTACTCCTAAGAACTTACTCGTAGGAACTTACTCGTAGAAACTTACTCGTAAGAAGTTACTCCTAAGAACTTACTCGTAAGAAAAGGGTTTTGACCAAAAGTTACTCCTAGGAAAAGGGTTTTGACCAAAAGTTACTCGTAAGATGTCCCAAACAGCCAAAAAATCCAATTTTTTCAACCAAAAACACTTTTTCCACTTGATTCTTTTGATCAAATCTTTCCCAAAACACTTAGAATCACTAAAACTTCAAGAAAAACAACAACTTTAACACTAAAACACTTAAAGATCAAGACTTTTTAAAGAAAAAGTGCACTTTTACAAGAAAAAATGCACCTTTTTAAGAAAAAACTTGAAAAATACGATTACCACACACTCCTAAATCATTGTTAGGCGATTGATACCACTTGTAGGACCTTAGATATATCAACTTTAACACAAATATAAGCACTAGATGAAGTAAAGATGAAGAGAAGATGGTGACTTAATGTATGTATATGTATGGCGTAAATATATATAAAGAGAATAAGATGAAGAGAGCTTTTTATTAAAAACACACACAATACACACACAAGCACACCTTACAAATGAGAGGTAAGGTGCCTTTTATAGTTAGAGAGAAAGGCCTCATGGGCTTTCTAATGGGCTTGGGCTTGGACTTGGTTTACATGAATTACAAAAGGCTTACTAACATAACTCTTAACATATTAGATTACCAAGTCCAATGCCCAACTATCTTAGACAATTACATACTTTAACGACACAAAGACAAAGTTCCTAATATGAGAATGACCATCACTTTTCTATATAATTCTTTGATGCTAACAGTTATCTTCAGAGAGAGCCATCAGGGCACTGATATGAACTTCATCATCATCTGAAGACACTTCAACCTCATCCCAGTCATATGTTTCAGCAACTAGCCCCTTGTTTTTAGCCTGTGCTTGTTTAGGAGCCTGAGGAGGCAGATTGACTGAGGAAGCAGACTCAAGAAGTGCAAGTTTGGCCTTGGCCTTTTTACATTTAGCTTCAAAATCTTTTTGAGGAATTTTTTCAATTTTGTTTTGAACAAATTGATTTGATTGAAGCAACTTAGGCTGAAACTTGCTAGTTCCTGAAGAGAAATTGTTTCCAGAAAATTTGTAAGATGGTTCTGAGGTTGTTTTTGAGAAACAATCTTTTGCAAAATGACCCTTTTTGCCACATTTAAAACATTCAGAATTGTCATTTGCTTTTGAGTTAGAAAAATTTTTGTTTCTTTTAATGAACCTTCTTGAGTTAGCAAGGAGTGCCCTTTCATGAAATTCAATTTGAAGATCATTCATGTCCTCCTCACTGGTTCTTGTATCAACCTCATCATCTGAACCATCTTGGAAATTGTCACACCCCGCCACGGCGGAAACGCGCGGGTGTAACTTCATGGATATCGTCACAACACCTGGTGTCAACATAGAGAACAACTACATGCACATAAATAGAACAATGTACCAACATACCGTGTTGTAACAATACCCCAAGATAAATAACCAAAACAAAATCCAAAAGGTATCTTCAATAGATATGAAAGTACCAAACAGAAAACATAAATGTATCAAAACCAAACCCAAATAAAGTCAAATCCCAAAACATAAGTAAGGTCTCCATATGCAACTAAGTCTCGCCTAATTGCTGCCCTCAACTTTGGCCTTAGAATGCTCACCTGAAAATGATGCTTAAAATGTCAACATAACGTTGGTGAGATTCATAGGTTTAGACACACTTACACTCTCAAGGCAACCAGTTCACTGTGATTATAAAAATATAGCTGGACAAATAAATATAGTTATCATACAAGCTACATGTATCCATAAACCAATCATCCCACAAAAGGCAACCCCGCTCCAAAAGACATCATCAATTGGGTCGCATGCGCGAGCAACAGGATAAGCATCCACCCAATTAGAAATCACACAACATCAATTAGGTCGCTAACCTAATCGGAATCACATATCACACAGCATCAATTAGGTCGCTAACCTAATCGGAATCACACTTTCATGTACCACATAGCATTATTACGAAAACATTATAAGTCCAAGCTTTTAAACCACACATAATCACAGTAACTCAAATAATTTAAGACAAGCATCATTCCCATCCCAAGTTTAAAACCAAGTAAAAATATGGGACTATGAACTCACCTTAAACTCCGCAGCTTCCACAAAAACAACACACAATCTATAGCACACAAAAATAATCCACATTACACAAGGTCAAGCTAAAAGCTACAACCCATGTAATACACATATTATGGATGTCTAAGACTCATATGACCCACCATGGATCTCCTAGACACCACACTAACCACTACCATAACTTAAAACTCACTAAATCCCTTGCACTCTTAAAATCAGAAAACGCGGAATTTTTGGGTACATTCGCCCACATAAAATGATGACAAATAAAGCTTAAAAACTCACACAAAAAATTCACCATGGTCTCTCATAATCATAGAAGCTAATCCCAGAAGGCCATGGACCAATAACACACACAAATATTCATAATAAATTCAAACTTGTCAACTACTCAAATTTGGATCTGAACGCACATCAAAAAGTTTTGATTTTAAATAAATACTTCCACAAGTTTTTATCGCGAATCCTTTTCATGGTATTCTAATATAACCTAATACTTAACTGTTCCAGAAGGCCTAGTCAAAATACCACTTTTACAACCACATGACACCCTCAAACTTTTACCCAAAATCTGTCCCGGTTTGACAGCTTTGACACCTTAACAAAGAAAAATTAAAAGACCGACTGCCTGACCTTAAAATCGATCGTGGCTGGACTTTTTGGAAAGCTCTTTCATTATACTTCAATTTAGATCTAAAATTCATGACTTAAATCCTCACCATCTGTTATTTACACTCACATCTTTACAGCCATAATTTTCTGTCCAAACCCTAACACATAATCTAACGCGTTTAACACTCATTTCCCTTAACCATTAACCATATTATTGACATCTAATCATCCTAACATGTTTTACTTCAATAATTTATAGAATTATATAAACCCTAGATCACATCATATTAAATATTACATGAATCATAACAACAATTAATTAATTACACGCAAGGGTTAAAGATTTTACCTTGATTCTTGATTATTGCTAGACAATTATGAAACCCTAATTTTTTTCTTCTTGTTCCTCCCTTGTGTCGACTTTAATTGTAGGAAAAAGGGGTAGGGAAGTTTTGATTTTGTATTTATAATTATATTGGATAACCCTTAAGGCTTAGAGTTGTATTTGGTATCAAATTTGGTTTCCTTTTTTCCCCCTAATCCAATATTCGGCCGCCCCCTATTATTATATATTTATTTTTTATTTTTTTTATTAAATTTATTTATTACACTTAAAACCTCATACTTTTCATATTTTATGTATTCCCATAACAAAACCTAACGTATTTCGCGATAAACCTTAATTTTACGACAAACCGGAAAATATTCATTTTCAAAATAAAGTTTCCAAAAATAGATTTTCACACACTCCATAAGCATTTTCTCAAAAAAAACAACACTCCCGTAACTTACTAACACTCAATAACTTGAACGAAGACTCGTTACGCAAAACCTCAAAACACCAAATATACACAAGCCATTTCTACACCACATGGGTGATCAAAATGAACTTTCCCAAAATCAACATCATCAAAAATCACAATAACAACCACAACGCGAAGGGATTTAGTGCTAAACCAAATACTAATCACACTATAACACACAATAACACACATATAACTACTCAAACCACACCAAACAAAGTTAGATTAACTCGAGGCTAAAAGTCTAACTAACCTGCTAAAACCACGGTTGTTACAGAAATCCTGCACAATACTGTTAGAATATAAAGTAGTTGATATGGGTGGTGTGGTCAGGGTATTTTTGACCTCTTGGGCTTTACCAGGGTATCTCCTGGTGACCAGGTTGTCTTCATAGACAAACTTCCCATAAATTTCAGGGAGCTCAAGATTCTGGATATGATTGGCATTTCTAAGACCCTGAGAGAAGTTTAACCACTTCTTAGGGAGACTGTTGATAAAGCCAACATTTATCTCATGTTTGGACAGAGTGACACCATCATTGGTCAATTCATTCAGGAGGGTCTTATACCGAGTATAGGTCTCAGAGAGACTTTCAGAATCCTTGGCCCTGAAGGTATTGTATTCAAGTTTCAGGTTAATGATTCTATTCTCCTTGGTATCATAAGGGCCTTCATAGCTATGAACCAGGTCAGTCCAATTCTGCTTGGCAGTAGGACAGTTGAT
Organism: Artemisia argyi; assembly: GCA_030686995.1. NCBI lineage: Eukaryota > Viridiplantae > Streptophyta > Magnoliopsida > Asterales > Asteraceae > Artemisia > Artemisia argyi. The sequence continues at coordinate 41,800,185 of CM060709.1, read as the reverse complement.
CATTAATTCCATTATATCATCAGGAAGACAGGATATAATTATGCTTTTTAGGCGCTGGTCTTGATTGACCACCCTCCTCTCATCTTGGGTCCATTGAGCTTCAGGTTTGGCAAAACCCTGAGCAGTTGTTGGGATATATGGACCATCATTAATTAACTTAATGTAGTATGGTTCCATCCCAGTTAATTAGCAAAGCATTCGCTTTTTCCACTTATTGAATTTTCCAACCACAAGTCGAGGGGCAGTAGCTGAATAGCTTCCACCCTTTTTTATCAACAAGTTGGGGAACATCTGAGTCAGCCATGGTGAGATCTTGATTTAAAAACTTTGAGCACTCTTTGTTTTGAAAACTAGTTAATAAAAGTTTTAGAAACTAGAGGCTCTGATACCACTTGTTGGTCCCGTCTACTAAGTTAATAGTTAACTAAAGAGTTAACCTAACCAAGTTCCATGACTTTTAACTCAGATAAATAAGATTAACAACAAAGATAAAATGTAAAGAAAAAAGACAAGATTTTTCAACGTTTAATTCTTATTAGAAGTTAATCAAATGAATTATACCCAAGTGTTTGCGGAATAACACTTGGGATTGAAATGACAAGTATGGTGTGGACTCCTCTCTAAACTCAAACTACGTTGAGTGACAACTATAAGGTCACACTGAGCTATCTCAGGGACTGTGTTGTTCTTTGGAGGAGTAAAAGTGGTTTGTGAATGCTTCGCATTAAATGCACAAACTTGACAACTTTTACTCCTCACTTATGCTACCTATTTATACACAAGTAATTTACAACTTTACTGATAAAGACAAAAGATGACCTAACTAGTAGAGACAAAAATACTTACGTATTTTGTCTCTGTTACAATAGACTATTTTGGGAATAAGACAATGTGCCTTTCCAGTACACAGTAATGACACCATCCTGACATGATGCCTTTCAGGGAAAGTTTGACTTCAGGTAGATGAGGTCACTTGTTAATACGTTCAAACTTTTCCCGCCTTGTTCCGCCCATACTTCAGTCTTCAGGTCTTCAGTCTTCAGTCTTTAGTATGTAATAGTTGTTGAGGAGTCCTGGGGGTTCAGTGAGTTATTGTCATCCTCACTGAACCCATCATCTTCTTCTTTGCTTAGACTCCATACATTGAGTTCCGCCTCACTGAATGGTGAACCTTTCAACATAGACTCGCTCCAAGCATCCTGAAGATGACTCACTGAGGTACTGTTCACTTAGTGACTTGTTTGTATATACGGATAATAGACACTTAGGTTATTTTATGTTCAAATCCAAGTTTAAAGGAATCTTGGGGAATTCAGTGACCCAACACTAACATCGATATCATTCATCCAATACAATTAATAACAAACAACCAACCAATAATCAATAGCTAGGTTTCATTACATCTAAGCAAACACAAAGAAACCTAGCCTATCATGTTAAAGTAAAGACAAGCATAAGATAGAATCAAACAACACATAGACATATTGAATGATTATTGGAAAACTTATCTTTATTGCAACATGAATGATAAAAGGGTGATCTGTAAAATTCGACCTAGGGTTTCTCCACAAGTTCTCCCAAAAGTCTCTCTAAAATTCTCCTTTTTTAACCGAAAATTATAAAACTATATATAGATTTTGTAGTCTGACGGCGTCACGTGTTGATTCTGACGCCATCAACTCGCCGCCAAAGAAATCCTCGGATTGCCTAGATCCAGATCTGACACCATCATGTTTTAATTTTCTCATGGCCGTCTCTTGCAAATTATACGTGACGGCCTTGGTGACGCCGTCACGCTTTAAATCTCAAAAACATTCTGGAGTGTCTCGTTATACTTTTGTATCCACCTCTTTGCCATAACATGACGTCGTCACATGTAATACGTGACGCCGTCAGGTACTATTTCCAGCTTGATTTAGATATTTTTCTGTTTTCTTCACTTTTCGCTCCAAAATGCTTCCTTTTCCAGATTTCTTATCCAAAGTACCTAAAATGACAAAAGGAACGATTTAGGGCAATATTTGATCAAATAATCTCGACTTAGGGCTTAAATGACCCCCTAAAAGCGGTACACTTTTCATCTCATCAACACTTCTGATTGAATTGTTATTAGGACTGTGTATGTAGTACTCAATCACATTATCCCAAACAATAGGTATATCATTGCTATCCATTTTTCTTTTCATCTCTTCCCAAATCCATTTTGAAAAATCACATTCAAAAAATAGATGTCTGTGAGAATCATTAGTCTTGTTACATAATGAGCACTTCATATCCTTGTTACTATTCCATGTCATCAACCTATCTTGAGTTTGCAACCTGCTTTTCGTGTCCATGTTAAGATTTGAATGTATGAACCCATGAAAATGACCGGTTAACCTATATATAACGCGAAGGCTTTGCACAAATAAAAACTTACTTGAATTGAGTCGTTAATATAGAATGCAATTTTTTTTATCATGAAAAAACACGAGAGGTCGAGAGCGCATTGATCCATCATCCATGGTAACAAGTAATCTAGACTTAGTGACACAATTTTGTCCCCTTAATACGTCTATTAAGACTTTGTGGCTAGAACTTTATCTTGTAAGTTGTAACCACCTTGAAAAAACATAACTTACTCCAACTTAGAAATAATTTGGCTTAGACTAATCCTAATTGTTTCATGGCTTTAGGTAGTTTTGGCGTTAGGCTTTTTAGGCGTTTCTTTGCCCCGTTTTTGCTTTGCCTTAGCTTTAGGTCTCGTGAGTTGCCATGCTTTACTCTGTCTTGCTCCCTTTGGCTTGTCTGCTTTCCTTTGTGCTTTTGTGCTTTGTTTTGTTTGCTTTTTTGTTTGTTTTCTGCTGTTTTTGCTTCCATGCTTGTGCTTTGTTCGTGCCCCCTTACTTTTTGGTTATGCTCTGCTTGCCTATTTTGCCTGCTTTTTGCTTGTTTGTTTATGTCTCTTTTGTGCTCCTTTATTTGTTCTCTCGCCCGCTCTACAACACTTGCCTGAGGTCTCATTGGAAGCAGTCTCTCTACTTCCGGGTTTATCCTGGGGTAGGGGTAGGACCTGTCTACATTCTACCTCCCCCATACCCTGCCCCGGCGAGATTGAGTTTGTTGTTGTTGTAATGCTAATTAAGGGTGAGCGAACGGACCGGATGGACCGGACCGACCGACAAAACCGACCGGACCGACCACATTCGGTCCGGTCTCGGTCTAGGGATTTTCATAATTTCGGTCTCGGTCCGGATCAGTCTGATACATGGGAATCGCACCAGGCTTTACCTCTCGAGGGATCTCGAGAAGCTTACAACCCCCACCAGGCAGTGTACCTGATCGTTGTAGTATAGTATAGTGACAAGTACCGGGGGATTGATCGTTCAACTCAGGAATAGTGTCGCTAGGATTAGAAAGTCTCCTAAACTAAGTCTAGAGGTGAGGGATGATTCTTTTTGTATTTTTATATTTTATAAAAGCGATTAAAATCTTGAGTTTTGGAGAAGAGGGCGGAATTAGTTGCTAGCCAACTAACCCAAATAACTAAAGATGCAATCAAAATAAAATAACAAAAAAGAAAATTAAACTAATTATACTAGTGTGGTGGTGACAATAATGGGGAAAGTTGTGTTTACTTAAGTTTAATTACTCCCTAGATATCTTTTACAGGTTGATAGCTTGTTACAATTGCATGGATGACGGGTCATATTCCTTAATACTAGTCGTAGGGCCGTGTAAAATATTCCCTAACTCTATAGGATCCTACTTCACTCCTATGTCGAGCCGTTAGAAGCTCCTAACATGGGATCATTAGAATTCTCCTACGCATTAAATACAACCAAAAATCATAGTACACCTCTGATCATGTTTCTTAAGACGTTCAAGCATGTTACCAATGGAAGTCTGCCAGTTTTCTTAAGCCTAACATCTAATACAATCATCCGTAACAACTATAAACAAACAATCAACCCATAATTAACATCTAGGTTTCACTACATCTAAGCAAACACTAAAGAGATCTAGCAGAGCATGTTAAATTGAAGACAAGCGTAAGATATATTCAAACAACACATAGACATATTGATTGAATTGAAATAGTACTTATCCCAAATTGAACATGAAAGTTTCAAAGGGTTGAAACCCTTGAAAAAGCTGTAAAAATCGGCCTAGGGTTTTCCCTCAAAGTTGCACACCTAATGAATGAAATTTGGAAAACTATATAAGTACTATATATAGATTTTACAGGGTGACAACGTCAAGAAGGAATTTGTGACGCCATCAACTTGCCGCCATAATAGAAATCGTATTGCCTAGATCCACTAGTGACGCCGTCATGTGTAAAATTGTTCTGGGACGTCACTAATACTTGGACCCTGACTGCCTTGGGTGACGCCGTCATCTCCTATGCACAAAACTCTCTGGATCGTCACGTGTATTGTCCACATCCACCTCTTGTGTTACTCTTTACGCCGTCATGTAGAAGCTCTTGACGCCGTCAGGTACTGTTCCCAGCAAGGAAAATTAAGACTTTACCGTTTTCTTCACTTTTATGCTTCAAAAACGTCTAAAATGCTTCCTTTTCCAGATTTCTCTCCAAAAGTACCTAAAATGACAAAAGGAACGATTTAGGGCAATATTTGATCAAATAATCACGAATCCGGGCTTAAATGACCCCTTAAAAGTGGTTCATTTTTCGCCTCATCAAATACTTTTACACTTGAGATTTGCTTGTCCTCAAGCAAATGCGCTTTTATTCTAATCAAAATACAAGTTAGGGGTCATTTAACACTAATATAAAAGTAATTAAAACAAATAATCGTTCCACTAAAGACCAAAGACAAGCACGGAGGTCATACACTAGCACCTCACAAATAGTGTTTAGATACTCACATCTCTCGAGTGTAATAAAGCATATATCACAATAAGGAAATGGAAAACATCTTTCACTACCTGTCATAGAAAAATAGATTACCATAGGCTTGGGAAAGGATCAAACCTCCACCACTTGGCGTAAGCACCTAGGATAAACTATCAAAGAGGTCTTTCAAAGGGTTATAACGTTAGGTGTAAGGATATGGAATACACGGTTTTGTTGGATAAAGGCAATATTTACTGGTGGCGAGTTAATCATCTTGGTTAATTACATGTACAATATGGCGTTGCTAAGCCAAGACTAGACTCGACTTAAGCTAATAAATGAAAAATAACGAAAACATAAAACAAACATAGAATGAAACGGGATGGTAGTCCATATGTTTTTTTCTCTTTCTTCTTTTTCTTAATTTTTTCGATTTTTTTTTTTTTTTTTTTTTTTTTTTTTTTTTTTTGCATACACTTTTACCCTACCATCCAAAATAATATATCATAGGGAATGTACATTCCCCTTACATTTGAATTTTTACATACTTTACAATAAACTATTCTAATGACTCGAATCAAGATAATCAAAATACTTGGAGTACTTTTTAAGATTAACGCACATATGGGGGTAATATATGATATTCTTCCCCATTACTCCATAACACAAGTACTTTACCCATGAGTCCCAATCGTCCCAAAACAATATGTGCAAGATATGACTCGACTTAGCAACCACGTAATCAGTTAGATAATTAACTAAGGGTTTAAACATGTAACAATAATGCACTAAAGATGAGTGTATACACGGAAGGCTAAGGCGATTTGGTTGCACATTTGGGTGGGTTGTAACAATTTCTTCCTTTAAGTAAGATGCTTAAAGTTAGAAACGAAAAGATAGGCTCGGAGGGGTGTACTAGGGGTTTCGTGTACTAAAAATGAGTACAACGCTAAGGTGTGGGAAAAATTAATTGACTTTACTAGCCAAGTAATATGACTTAAATGGTTAAGTAATTATGATACGGGTTTAAACACAAGGGTGATCCTAATACCTCTTATCATGTACCACACGAATGTAGTCCCACTAGCGGTCTTGGGATGCATCACTAACGCATGTTCTAGAATCTAAATGCTACCGGTACACTCATAAGCAATAATAATGAATGCTTTTCCTATCAAATCTAAAGGCGAACCTCACATATTTGGGTGGAAATTTTTTCTAAATGGTACGGTTTTATGCTAGTCATACAACTCCTATCCATGAGACGCTTGCTAAGGCTAAAGTTTCACTCCTAAATGTTGTAAAAAATTTTAAATTTGGTGCTAAAATTACACTAACAAGTATTTCTCTTAGTTTTATTATACACCTACCATCAAACAAACAAACTCAAGTGCAATAGAATCCTATAAGGTATTATCATTTACCCTCCCCTTACACTTAGGATGAACATTGTCCCCAATGTTCAATTAAAGAATGTAAAAGTGAAATAGGTAAAAGAATGAAAGTAAATACTCCCCTGATTCGTTCGGTGTGGATAGTGTGGTAACAAGGTTAGATCTTCCTCTAAGAAAATGAACATTCAAAGCTTTCATTCCAAAAAATAATTCTTCTTCTAGTCATATATAACCTGTTAAACCTGAGAAAACAAACAAGGCAACCTCGCATAAAATCGGCGGTAATCTATATATACTAACAAGTCCTAGAAAACAATTTAAGATATAATGCTTGTGGAATGAATGTTTGCAGATTTCCCGGAGTTTATAAAACTAAAGAATTAACAAAAACTTTAAGACTCCGTTAGAAAAACAAAACTCGCAAAATTTCCTGAATTTTACACATGACGCTGTAAGGAATTAACTCCTGAAGCCGTCAGAAGTGACCTGCAGAAATCTTTACGTTAAGTTTCCAGAAAATTTCTGGAAAAACTTATGTCCTACTTCCTGGAAAATCCTGCAAAAGATCATTATGACTCGATACAAGCATTTGACTCTAACTAATACTAATACACATGTTCATTTAATATTGTGGCGAATCAAGATCAATTTCGTTCTTAAAAACAAATTTGGGGTTTCCCCTTACACTTAGCTTTTGCAAAATACCTTTATATGAAGTTAAGACGAAGTTAAACGACAAAATAAAGCATTTTCACAATTTTAGTTTGAAACATGATCTACCAACAATAAAAATAAAGCATGCATACGGAAACAAATAACATCAAACAATTAAAAATCACACAAAACATTGGTTGCCTCCCAAGAAGCGCTTTTCTTTATTTACGAGTCTTGTAGCTAGACTCAAGGTCATAGGCTATTACGTGACCTCATCATTGGTCTCATTCTCTAGGTCATCTCCAATCTTAGTTTTGTATTCCGGACCTAGTTGCAAACATTCCTTGTAGAAACCAAGTATTCTATTCATGACATAATCTACTCCTCTACGTCTATTCTCATCATTCCTATAATAAACCGCTTGCTTGCGTTCTTTTTCTATGTTTGGTAGAAGGCAGTATTGTTCAATCTTATAAGGCGACATTGTTCAATCTTATAGGGCATTTGGTAAGCAATCTCATCATTCTTTTCCTTGAATCTAACTATTCCTAGGGTCGGGTCATAACTCATTTTAGAGGCCTCAACAAATGGTTTTTCGAACACTACTTGACTTAGGCAATCATCTATTACCGGACAAGTATCCTCTACTATCACAAAGTCGGTGACATAAGTGAAGTTTCCTACAAAGACATGTAATCCTTTCACTCTTCCTACAAAGTTGCTCATCTTACTCGTGTTGGGCATCATCCTATATCCAAGTTGCTTCTTCATTACCCAATTATAATAGGTCCTAGTCATGATGTTTATAGGAGACCTAGGATCGATATAAGCTTTCCACACATTCATATGCCCAATGTTGCATGGTATGTTGAGGTTAGAGGGATCACCTACTTTAATAAGGGGTGAACAAAGGATATATGGTGTCTCGGGATCATCGAATAAATCCTTGTGATATTCCCGTTCTTCCTTGGTGGGCAACTTATCAAAGTACTCTTCTACGTTTTCTACTTCTTCTAACTTTTTTTCCTTAGTATCCTCAACTTCCTTAATCTCATCACTAGTCTCGGTTTCTATTCCAACTTCATCCTTGTCACTTTCTTCTATATTCTTATCTATTGGCTTAACGGTGACAACATTGACAAAGTGGACGTGTTTGGCTGATGAGGGGTCCTTAATTTGGATTCCGCTATTAGTGTCCCTAGTATCCTTCCTAGGTGTAGTTAGCACTTGGTTGTTGAGGGCTTTTAACAAGTTGTCAATCTTATTGGTCATCTCCATTTGTTGTTGATTAAATTTGGTTTCAAACTTAGCTATGCGAGCTTCTTGAGATGCCATGAATTTGGACATCAACCCTTCAAGATTATTGGTACTACCATAGTTATTAGAAGGATTGTTATTGAAAGTACGTTAGCGGGTGGACCGTTTGGTTGGTAACGATTAGGTGGATTGGAGGAATTGTTTTGGGGCATGTTTTGGTTTTGTTTCCACCTAAGGTTCGGGTGATTTTTCCAAGAAGGATTGTAGGAATCACCGTAAGGGTTTGGCTTGGGTTCGAAAGTGTACCACTTGTCTCCCGCTTTGTCAGTATGCGAGGATGCATAATCCGCAAAAGCTTGTCCGGGGAGTTCCACACAATCACGAGTGTCATGGGGACCACTACATAATTCGCACGAAGAAGTGATTTTGTTCACTTGGCTTGAAGGCTTAGGAGCTTCGTAGGATTTTCATGAGAAACTTGCCTTGGTCCTCAAGTTCCATGATCCTACGGTCGGGAGTACTAGAATTGTTCGAAGGCAAAGATATTGCCTTGACCGTTTTGTTCAAATCACGGGGATCATTCTAACTTTCGTTGTCATAGAGAGCAAGATCTTCTATGAGTTCCCATGATTCTTCCGCACTTAGATCACGTAGCTTGCCACCGGCCGATTGGTCAATGGTTCGCCTTGTGGAGAGATCGATATGGTCATAGAAGATTTGGACTTGGAGCCAAAGATCTATGCCATGATGAGGGACTTTTTGGAGTAAGTCCTTGAAACGAGTCCATACTTCGTATAGAGTTTCACCTTGACATTGTTGGAACATCAAGATATCATTTCTAAGCTTGGTAGTTCTCCGGTGGGAAAAATTGAGCAAGGAAACGAGTGGTGAGATCATCCCATGAGGTGATGGATCCCGTGGGTAAACGTTCAAGCCATTGACTAGCTTGATCACGTAGAGAGAATTTGAATAGGCGTAATCGGGTCGACACTCTAGTTGTAACATCAAGGTCTATAGAATCTACGATTTTAAGGAAATCCTTGAGATGCTGATTAGGATCATCGGAACGAAGTCCATGGAATGCACATCCACTTTGCATCAACCAGATGGTGTCGAATCGCAAGGGGGACACATTGGCTCCTTGAGTGAGCTCAATAGTGTTTCGATAGCCTTGGTGGCTAGGACGGGAATACTCTCCTAAGGTTCGGGGCCTAAGAGGTTGGTTTACTAGTGGTGGGTTTTGTGGGTGGTTTTGTTGTGGTGGGTTGATGGGTTCAAAGATGTTACCTCCTTCCATGATGTCGGATGGCAAAGGTTACGAACAAAGACATTAAGAAATGAGATAGACTAAAGAAAACCTAAAAATAAAAATGAAATCTTACTAGAAAGGAATCTAGCTAGTAGAGCTAATAAAAAGAAATCCTAACGTAAACAATAACTATTCCCCGGCAACGGCGCCAAAAACTTGATACGTGGGAATCGCACCAGGCTTTACCTCTCGAGGGATCTCGAGAAGCTTACAACCCCCACCAGGCAGTGTACCTGATCGTTGTAGTATAGTATAGTGACAAGTACCGGGGGATTGATCGTTCAACTCAGGAATAGTGTCGCTAGGATTAGAAAGTCTCCTAAACTAAGTCTAGAGGTGAGGGATGATTCTTTTTGTATTTTTATATTTTATAAAAGCGATTAAAATCTCGGGTTTTAAAGGAGTAGGCGGAATTAGTTGCTAGCCAACTAACCCAAATAACTAAAGATGCAATCAAAATAAAATAACAAAAATGAAAATTAAACTAATTATACTAGTGTGGTGATGACAATAATGAGAAAAGTTGTGTTTACTTAGGTTTCATTACTCCCTAGATATATTTTACAGGTTGATAGCTTGTTACAATTGCATGGATGACGGGTCATATTCCTTAATACTAGTCATAGGGTCGTGTACAATATTCCCTAACTTTATAGGATCCTACTTCACTCCTATGTCGAGCCGTTAGAAGCTCCTAACATGGGATCATTAGAATTCTCCTACGCATTAAATACAACCAAAAATCATAGTACACCTCTGATCATGTTTCTTAAGACGTTCAAGCATGTTACCAATGGAAGTCTGCCAGTTTTCTTAAGCCTAACATCGAATACAATCATCCGTAACAACTATAAACAAACAATCAACCCATAATTAACATCTAGGTTTCGCTACATCTAAGTAAACACAAAAGAGATCTAGCCGAGCATGTTAAATTGAAGACAAGCGTAAGATATATTCAAACAACACATAGACATATTGATTGAATTGAAATAGTACTTATCCCAAATTGAACATGAAAGTTTCAAAGGGTTGAAACCCTTGAAAAAGCTGTAAAAATCGGCCTAGGGTTTTCCCTCAAAGTTGCACACCTAATGAATGAAATTTGGAAAACTATATATAGATTTTACAGGGTGCGGCGTCAAGAAGGAATTTGTGACGCCGTCAACTCGCCGCCATAATAGAAATCGTATTGCCTAGATCCACTTGTGACGCCGTCATGTGTAAAATTGTTCTGGGTCGTCACTAATACTTGAACCATGACGGCCTTGGGTGACGCCGTCATCTCCTATGCACAAAACTCTCTGGATTGTCACGTGTATTGTCCACATCCACCTCTTGTGTTACTCTTGACGTCATCATGAAGAAGCTCTTGACGCCGTCAGATACTGTTCCCAGCAAGGAAAATTAAGACTTTGCCGTTTACTTCACTTTTATGCTCCAAAAACGTCCAAAATGCTTCATTCTCCATATTTCTCTTCAAAAGTACCTAAAATGACAAAAGGAACGATTTAGGGCAATATTTGATCAAATAATCACGAATCCGGGCTTAAATGACCACTTAAAAGTGGTTCATTTTTCGCCTCATCACGGTCCGACTTAAAAACCGAATATTTAGCCTATTTGGACCGAGACTGAACCGAGCACAGTCGGTCCGGTCCGGTTTTTAGACCGTGAGCACCCCTAATGCTAATTGTTGAGTCTCCCCCAACTAGCTGAAGCAAACAAGCGCGTCCCCCAGCACAACCGATCCCGACCACGTTCCGACCATCAAAATTTGAAGTTGTGGTCGGCTACCCAACTGAATTTTCAATTTGGTTTGTTTGTGGTTTTTTTATTTATTTTTGAGGGGTATGTTTTTTGTTGTAGTTATTGTCGCCTTACTACTTGTTTATGACCAGTGTATAACCTCGGACAAAGAAAGTTAAGCTGTCGCTGATGTGGCAATGGTAACAGCAGAAATTGTGATCGCCATTACCGATAGTATTATATGAACTCATAAACAAAAAGTCAACTTGAACTTGTCACATGGGAGAGAGACAAAGGTTTGTTGAATGTTACATTGGACATTTGCAACTCGAGTTGGCAGGGACAATGTATTATTCAGGTTGGTATAGATTCCTTGCATTCGAGACTCAATCTTTTGATGTCGTACGTACGTGAATTGTAATCCTAGATTTTCAATGTCCCTAGTTCTTGCTTCAAAATATATGTCGTGTACATGTCCAATTTTCTACTCAGGAAGCACTGTACGTGTCTTTATGTGTTTCAATTATTTCCCAACTTTTTATAGAACACCAGGTGCCCCCGAGCCATAAGGCTTGTGTTATAATGAAAAAGTGTCACATCATCACTTTTTTCTTATAACTCAAAACCTGTAACTCAACAAAATTACTCTCCCTCCATCACTCATGTTAAAGGCTATTTTTTATTTTTTTAAGAAAAAAAAAGTATCCTTTGCAATATTAAGAAAAAAAAAATACGCATAACGTCGACTGGTCATCAGGGCGCTAAACCCTATGGCGCCATGCACGATGTGGGGTTCGCGTTACTCAATTGCTTTATCCGTCGATGCGAAGGAGTTAACGTTATCTAATGGTTAGTTGCTCGCTTTTACTTAAAAATAATAGTAATAACTTATCTTTATGTTGTGTATTTCTCAATATATGAGGTATATGTTATATTTATAATTCAAATAAAAAAAATGGGTAAACATAGGTTTTTTCTACTCAAATTACATTTTTCTTTTCACATCACTCAAGAGGTGAGTTTTAAACTCAGATGTACGCGTTTTAACTGGGTTATCTTTGTAACCACCGTTTCTAACTTTTTTCTTGACCACTCAAAATGTTTTAATGAGGTTTGAACTCTATACATCAATTGGAGACATTATGTGCGTTAGTCATTTTTCGTGTTGGTTACATAATTACATTCATATCTAGCTAATGACGTTATTAATGTCTGATGAAAAAGACTAGTATACCTGTGAAGCCTACTAACATTATTACAAGTATGGTTGTCAGGATCCCGATCCTGATCTTAGGATCTTACGATTTTACGATACTGCAAAGCAAAAACGATCCGGATCTTACATAGGATCTTTGAAAGCTTAAGATCTTATAGGATCCCGATCTTGACTATAGGATCTTAAGATCTAATCCGATCCGATCCTACTTTTCTCGGGTAACAAACTAAAAAACTGCAAATTTCTGGTTTATTTTTTTGTAGAATTTAAAAAACATCGTATTAATCTTATTAAACATTTTATAATCATACTTTAGGACAATATTTCGATGGAACATTAATATAATTTTGTGTTTATAATATATAATCATTTGTAAATTTGTATAATATTACAAAAACTATTAAGAAAATGACATTATAGTAGAATCTTAAGATCATAATTCGATCTTACGATCACGATCTTGCAAAAACGAAAACGATCCTGGGTAGGATCCCGATCTTGAAAACCTTAGTTACAAGTATTCAAGTTAGTTGGTTGAGGTGTGAATCAAAAGGAGAGTGTGTTAATTGTTGAGGCGATGCTTTTTTTAAAGTTTAATCAAAACGGGTTAACATATTATTTCAATCCTCCATCCACTTAAAGCATTCACCTAGATTTTGTTCAAGGTACAATTTTTAACGTTTTAACCTTTTTATCGTTTAGGCTTATAATCCAAATCAAATCCAATATTTTGGAAAAAGTAAAAATTTATACTTTGTAGAATTTTTCTAACTTTTGTCTTAATGGACAAGTTAATTATGCATACTAAAAGGTACAAAAAAATACACATGGACTCACTTTTATATATATATATATATATATATATATATATATATATATATTATGAATCTTAAGTCCTTTTCCGTGAGTTTTATAATATTTTTAATGTGATTAACTTGTGGCTCAAAACTCAAATTTATAATCTAGATTACAAGTACTTCTTTTTTCCTCAAATAGATATTATGCCACATTACAGATCCTCTCTTTTTTCTTTCTTTTCTTTATTTATACAAAAATAACGTATACATAATGATATTTTAAATATGTTAAAAGAAAATTGGTATTTAAAAATAGTTATTCTATTTAAAGAAACAATAAAATCTGATAGAGAGATGCCAAAAAAATGTACACCACGTGTATGGCACAAAGGAAACAACACCAACCAGGTTCTTGCCCTTGACAATGACATACGACCTACCACTATTCACACAATTTATAGCTAAACTAAAATAAAAAGAAAAACTAAATACATGTTATACTCAACATATATTAGACGTGTATCATGCTTAGTAAGTCATTCCAAGCAACTTTTCTTTATGATATGCAATGTTTTAAAACTCGGTCGATCTGGTTGGTTTAACTGGTTGAATTGGTTGATTCACCAAAACTCGATTCTAACGAAAAAAAAAAAAAAAGAAAAAAACCAAATTGGATAGTTGATTAAATCGATTGAACCATGAACTAAAAGCTCAGCTAAATCGATTAAAAAACAATATTTAGAACATTAATATGATAATCGCATACTAAATTTCAACAAAATCAGTTATTATGTTTTATTGATGACAAAATTTTCTTTTTATCTAATTAACAACAATCTTAAAACGAATTTCATTTCTAATATCAACATACATATTAATATTCATACAAAATAAAGGTCCAAAATTTATATGCCGGATTATGACGTTTAGAGTAAATTGCAAAAATTGTTCTTGTGGTATGTCAATATTGCAAGTAGAGCTATTACATTTTTTAAAATGCACGAGTCGATATTGTAAAAAACTATTGATGCAGATATCATTCCTAACTCAAAGTGAATGACTAAAATGGTTGAAAGTTAAAGACATAGTCTCACAGAAGTCAATGATATTTTAGTCATTTTATTTTGAGTCATAGACGAAATCCGCACCAAAAGTGTTCTACATGAACGACGCCTGTGTTTTAAAAAAAATAAAGACTGTGCATGCAATTTGAAATACTGCAGGGACGATTTTTGCAATTTACTATACGTTTATTCCAAAAGTTAACCTATATCAAATCGAATAATTTAAGTGCAATCCCTTTATTGATTATTGGATATGATATTTTATTTACATCACACGTCACAACAATTTTTCACCACAAATGAAGTGCAAAATAATCATCTCTCTTTTTCTTCTAACACAAAGTACGATATAGCAATTAAAATATTGGTTAAAAAAATCTCATACTACCTAATACTAGTAATGATAATTTCATTTTATATTCACCTATAATTGTTTATTGCTCTAGCTATCAACATAAAATACTAACAATAGTATGCAAGCTTTTATTTAACTTTTCTTCTATATTATATTAAACATCGTCTTTAATACTCCAAACATTAATTTTGAGTTTTAGTTAGAAAATAAATGTAGGCTATGTAGCCCTTATCTACCGATCTACGTGCTTTTGAAAGAAAACCCTCTATGTTAATTTGACAAAATATTTTAATTTATTTTGAAAACTACTGATAACAAAATGTATATTCATTAATTCATGCTAATAACACTTCGTAGTAATTTATCATATTTCAATGCAAAGCATGTCCTTAACTACTCACTCTCTTATCATTTACTCGTCTATTTTGGGTTATCTTGATTCAGTTGTTTACTACTAAATGAAAAAATAAAAATAATCAAGTTTACTCTAGCAACCATACTAGTAATTATTATTACGAACGTTAAAAGAAATATAAACTAATCAATGAATAATAAAACTATCATTTTGTAAAAAGTTAATAATAACAATTAGGGTAAAACTTATGCATACCTCTCTATTTTCATATTTGTACCCCATATTATTTGTTTATTTATTTATTTTTTATTTATTTATTTATTTTGTCAGGTTGTTTTCCAAGAATAGTAGGCAGTGGATATGCAAATGATGTCCAGCTCAGTTGGATTGGTGCATCCGGTTATAGTCTCCATGTGTGGGAGGTCAGGAGTTCGACTCATGGACCCCGGATCCCTTGCAAAGTGTGATTGTTTTACAAAGTCTAAAAAGTAATTACAACCGTTGGATCATTATATAAGATCTGATCAAACAAAAGAGGAGCATATACACATAGGGGCATACCCGTCATTCTATCCCCTATTTATTTCTCATCAGAACCGATCTCAAATCCAAAAAGCAAAGACAATCTCCAGTGATTTTCATCACCGTCACCACCGTTGCACCGTCACCATCACCGTCAAAATCACAACAACTACACAACTTCTCATTACCTCATCTCAAATGCAATAACCACCGCAAACGACCTCCGATCCGATTAAACCAAACAGCAACTCGCCTTCATTAGCACCACCTTGTTGCACAGCCGGATCTCGTGACGGAGATAACGACGTTGACGACGGAGTTAGATGGTAGATATGGTGTTTGTGAGATATGATTTTGAGTTTGGAGTCACGGAGCTGAGCTAAGATGCCGGGACAGAGGTAGCGGAGGTATGTGGCGGTGGCGGTGGCGGTGGGGGATTAGTTTCGGTGGATCTGTTGGTGGTTGGTGTGAGAAAATGGATGTGAGAAAATGGATCTGTTGGTGGTTGGTGGGGGATTAGAAGCTGATGTGGACATCACTCGCTATCAAAAGCCGCAACTAATTGATACAAGTGTTCGATAAAATGGCGCAATAGACAGCTTCCATGACTTAAGACTTATTGTTTCTTTGGTTTTGACGTGGTGCCGAGGTGCCTTTGGTCCAACAGGCAAATTGTAGTGCATATCTAATGGGAATGAGGCTGGCTGATTTGCCATTCATATGGCCACAAGAAATAGTAAACAAAACAATCATTGGTGGAAAACACACCAACTCCAACCTATAGGATTATTTTATTTTCTAAGAAATTGACTATGTTTTTGGTACGGATTAATGGAAAACATGTTTCGCATTTTGTGGGTTTTTGGTGATTTTTCATGGGAAAACTCATATTTTGATCACTTAGATTTGCAGCCTTGAAGTAGATTAATTAAATTAATCTTTCATATTAACCAATAGCCATTCATAGTAAAGATATGAAAGGTTAACCATTTAAGCCGTGACAAAACTAGGTTGAGCCACAGTAACCACTAATAACCTAAGTGAGCTAATTATCAGACACTATTTACATATTGAGGTGCGACGGTAACCACTATTTTTTATATGGTTCATCAGTTATTTTTTATATGGTTCATCAGTTATTTTTGACATAGTTCATCAGTTATTTTTTATAATGTTCAGCAGTTTTCGAAAAAAATAACGTTCATCACTTATTTTTTTATATGGTTCATCACTTATTTTTTATATTGTTCATCAATTATTTTTGATAACGTTTATCAATTATTTTGTTCATCAGTTAATAAGGTTCATTAGTTAATAAGGTTAATAAGGTTCATCAGTTAATAAGATTACTAAGGTTCATCAGTTAGTTAATAAGGTTCATCAGTTAATATGGTTCATCAGTTAATAAGGTTCATCAGTTAATAAGGTTCATTAGTTAATAAGGTTAATAAGGTTCATCAGTTAATATGGTTCATCAGTTAATAAGGTTCATCAGTTAATAAGGTTCATCAGTTATTTTTTATAACGTTTATCAATTATTTTGTTCATCAGTTAATAAGGTTCATTAGTTAATAAGGTTAATAAGGTTCATCAGTTAATAAGATTAATAAGGTTCATCAGTTAGTTAATAAGGTTAATAAGGTTCATCAGTTAATATGGTTCATCAGTTAATAAGGTTCATCAGTTAATAAGGTTCATCAGTTAATAAGGTTAATAAGGTTCATCAGTTAATATGGTTCATCAGTTAATAAGGTTCATCAGTTAATATGGTTCAACCAAAGTAACTGATGAACAAAATGTCTTTTTTAAAAATCAGTTAATAAGGTTCATCAGTTAATAATAGGGTTAATGGCATGTAATAGCTACGTACTTTTCCACTTGTGCCATTATCAGATACCAACCCAAAATATTACAAAAATACCCATCCAACTGCATACTTTATGTGTTGATATCAACAAATTCACCTTTTTTACCTAGAAACTTAAATGCACGTGATATTTGTATATTCCACCTCATATTTTATTTTTTTTTATTCCACCTAAGCTTTCTAACACATATTATTATGTGTTCTTCCCCAAATTGAAACACCACAACCCTAAAACTTCAAACCCCAAATTAAAACACATACCCAACCCAAATTGCACCAAATTAAAACATGTCTACTTCTTCTTCTTCTTCAAATCAATACTATGGTCAATTTCCCAGGTTATGTAACTGCAAAAATCCATTACCATTGGTTCTTCGAAAATCAACAACTTTGAACCACCCTGCAAGACGATTTCTTTGTTGTCCTAATCCAAGTGTAAGTGGTTTTTTGTTAACATTTGATATTCGTTTGTGTTTAATTTCCCAGCTTACGATCCCATAAACAATTTTTTACCTTTGACTTTTTGATACTTGTAGTGGTCTGGAAATCAATGTAAGGCTTACTACTTTGTTGATGATGAATTGCCAAGTGATTACTACAAATATGAGATGTATAATTTGATGCAAAAAGCTGGAATCCAAAAGCAACAAAACCAACAAGCTGAGAACACACAGATGCAAGAAATTGGGAATGAGTTGCACTTGTTGAAGACAGAATTGAGCAACATGGAAAAGGAATTCAAGGAGTGTAGAGAGAATGTTTTGTTCTATAAGAGGGTTGTAATGGTCATGTTGTTGTTTATCATTGTCTACCTACTGAAATGAATAAGTGTAATGCAGTAAAATGTTGACATGTTGTAATGGTCATGTTGGTGTAATGGACCATTTCCACTAGTTATGAAATGAATAATTGACAGCAACTTTAACTTCATTATGTCTTGAAGTATACAAAATTAGTGGACCATTTCCACTAGTCACTGTCTTGGTGCATACAATACATAAAAATACTAAAATCCTAATTTGACCATTCTCAAAAGCAACAACCATAATCCATAATACATTATCTTAAAACATAAGTCATTCATTACTAATATCAAATGCATTCTCTGGTGTTGAACCAGTTCCATCTTCATCAAATTGGTAAGGCTTTTTCCATTTGTTCAAGAGGATCCTCTGTGATGGTCTTCTTGTTCTTACTCCTCTTCTCAAAGCAGGTTGTTGTGGAGGTTGAGGTACTTGTGCAGGTTGAGGAACTTGTGCAGGTTCTTCCACATTTGCAGGTTCTTCCACATTGGTATGTTCTTCAACATTTTCAGTTTCATTGGCTTGTTCAGTGGCATGATCTTCATTTGCAGGTACATTTGCAGGTTCCTAACATTATAGCATGATTCATAACTTAATTATATGTTACAATTATAAACTATAAATTTTTATCAAAAAAAATCATGTACTTACCTCATTTTGTCTACTACCACTACCACTAGCACCTGGATCAAATCTGATCCTCTTTAATGCACTTGCTGCATTCTCAAAACCACACTGACCACCTTTCCTTTTGCCTTTGTTTCTTACTTCCTTGGGTGGTGGATCAACTCTTTCATTGGTGCATTTTGTTTTATTATGCCCTTTCTGATAGCAGTTGCTGCAAGTCATAGTTCTTCCTAACCTGGATACCCTTTGAGAGTTAGAATCATCTACCTCACTTGGATGCTTTACCCTTTTACCTTTAGGTCTGCCTGGCATTTTTCTATTCTTTGGAGGCAGTGGAGCAGGTGCAATTCCAGTTTTATCCCACAAAGCCTTTCCACCAACAGGTTTAATGAAATAACTATATGCCTTTACCCATGCCTCTTTCCCATAACATTCAGAAACACCTTCAGCAGGATCCCTCAACAACATTGCATATGCTGCAATAGCATGGATACAAGGGATCCCTGTCAAATCCCACCTTCTACATGTACATTTTTTTGTTTGCAGGTTTACACCATAGCCTTCATTTAGCTTCCTAACCTCAAACTCTTGGTAACCACTAGCATATACTTCCCAATACCTAAGAAATTTTTTTAATTTTTCTATTTCTTTTCTAACAGATGGGGTAATGACATCAGTTAATTGCCTAGCTTTCTCAGACATTACTACTACCCTTTGCATCAAATAAGACCTAATATCTTCAAGCATGGTAATAATAGGCTTACCTCTTGGAATTACTATTGATGCATGGTAGCTTTCACAAATTCCATTTTCAAATGCCCCACAACTCCTATCCATCTGAAAGAAGGCTCTGCTCCATGTATTTGGGTCCCTTTCTACCAACCATTTATGAGCCTCTTCATCACCAAGAGATACAAGGAACCATAACCAGTTGTCTTTATTTTCTACAGTTACAACAGCCCACGCAATCGGGTACATTTGGTTGTTGGCATCTCTGCCCATAGCTGTCAATAACTCTCCTTTGATTGTCCCTTTCAAGAAACACCCATCCACACCAATCACTTTTCTGCAACCCTCCTTCCATCCATCTTTCATTGCTGCATTAACATGAAATATACATGAGTATACAAATGAACATTTTTTTAAATAATTTAACAGACAAGCAAAATGTTATAAACTAACCTTTGAAGCAAACATAAAACCTTTTGAAGTAGGTTCTACCACCTGCTCCTTCATCAACATCAAGCTTGACAGTTGATCCAGGGTTAGTATGCAATAATCTGGCTTGGTAGTCCCATAGTTGAGCATAGTGTTCTATTAATCCACCTTCATACTCATATAAAGCTCTTTGTTTTGCCCTTCTAATTTGTCCTAAACTGGCATTGATCAAGAACTTATCCCTAATCTGGATTTGTAATTCTCTGTAAGTTATCTTAGGATTGCTTACAATCTCTCTAACATAATGACTTGCAATCCACTTGTAGGTCACTAATGCACCAAAATCAAAGACCCTAGCACAACTATGATATGGAATTAGAGTCTTTATTTGAAAAGATGCCTCATTCTGCATCCATGAACCCCATAACCTAAAACTGCAGACGTTAACTGACTCAGCCTCTTTACCCTTTGGTGACTTAGCCTTACCCTTTGATGACTTACGCTTACCCTTTGGCTCAGCCTCTTTACCCTTTGATGACTTACCCTTACCCTTGGACTCAGCCTTTTTACCCTTTGGTGACTTACCCTTACCCTTTGACTCAGCCTCTTTACCCTTACCCAAACACACCTTCCTACCAACCTTACTAGCACACCTTCCCTGTTCAACATTCCTACTACACAAAACAAGTAATGATTTATAATCATTCCTTTTGTACCATAGTTGATAACCGTTAGCTACACCATAATTGGCCAACATAATCTTCATCTCTTCATGATCTTTAAATCTCATTCCTAAGATGGGTTTCATTTCTTTCCATGGCTGGTTTGGATCAAAATCAGGATATTCTACTCCTTTTGTAACTTTGTAAATAGGATTCACACTTTGATCCTCTATTTCATCTTGTTGAAGTGCATTTGTTTCCCCTTCATTTGTACCAAATGTGTTCCTAGGAGTTTTGTGTGCATCTGTTTTGCATAACCTATTTAAAAATGGATCATTTGTGCACTTATTAGGTATGTCAACTTCTTCTTCTCCTACATATTGTGGTTCAACATATGCTGATATATCATCTAATTGACACTCATCCTCATCAGATTCCTCTAAATCAACATCATCTTTTGGAAACCAATCATGGATATCATATCCATGATGTTCAACATACACATCAATTTTCCCACCATTTCCTAAACCTACTGCTATAAAATCACCAAACTGTTGTTCATTACTTAACTCCCTAACCCCATCACTTAAGTCAGAACTAGGAAGACAATAAAAAAGGCCAACGGGAGGGTTTTCAGTAGAACAACCTATAAAATCAAATAACTTACCATATGTCATGGATCCAAAATCCACATCTTTGATTATATCTTTTTTACCCGCAGCATACTCTAACGGAGGCCCAATAAAGAGTCCATCATGATAAAACGTAACTGTTAAGATAACCATTCTGCAATTACAAAAAAATCAAGATTTAGGGTTAGGGGTTATAACAACAAAAACACAAAATTTAATTGATCTAATGCATTAATAACTTAATTGAAATACTTACTTTTAAAAAGCCCTATGAAATTTAACAGATTTGGAGATCAATTTTATGTTTAGAAAATTAGGGTTCATGAGTGGATTTCACAACTGTGTGCGTTTTGTGTGTGTAGTTGTGTGTTTAATGATAGTCAAACATACAAGTCAAAGTTATAATACCGTTTCAAAGTAAAAATAAAAAAACAAAAAAATCCACGTATTGTCTATTACCGGTGTAGTCGGTTGCCTGTTAAGCCACGTAGGAAAACGTATGATAATGGTAATTTTTTTTAAAGTTTGATGGGTATTCTTATAATATTTTGGGTTGGTATCTGATAATGGCACAAGTGGAAAAGTACGTAGCTATTACATGCCATTAACCCTTAATAATATAGTTCATCAGTTAAAAAAAACAACAAAAAAACAAAAAAAAAAAAACAAAACTTTTTGAATCTTACATTAATAAAATGACTAAAGGTGCATTGTTGTACAAAAATTAGTGCATTTAACTCGATTTTAAGACTAAAAATCTAAGCTAAACCATCAAACACGTTGTGTGCAACAAATATGAGTAAAACGTCATCTTTAACATACGATATCTCACTCATATCATATTGGATTTGAGTGATTCAAATTTCTGGGTAAAGAATGACCAAGAAGCTACAACTTTCGTGTTTTAAGTTTTGCAAAATTCGGCCTTTAAACTAGACAAAATTAGAGCCGAAAATGCTAAAATTTTCAAGAAAATCATGACTCAATGAATATGTCAAAAAAAAAGTTTCGAAAAAATTAAAAAAATTTATACCAAATTAAAGAGGATTAAATTTTAAAAATTTTGGTGAAATCGGTTTTTTGTAAAAGTTTGTCATTTGAAAGTTATTTGCATTTGAAATTTAAGGTGGAATTTAAAAAATAGGTCAAATGACCAAAACACCCTCTAACTGAAAATATTAAAGAAAAAAGGGAGGGAGTGAGTGGGGGACACATGGCACTAGCTTAGTGGCTAAAAACCTTTTTAGCCTTTTTAATTTTGATCCCCTTTTTAGGGGATCGCACCTCTCGACTCATGCTATTCCCCATGTGAGGGATTTTCTCTGAATTGGCAGCCGGGTTCGAATCCCAGCGCGATGCCTTGAAGCCCCTTAATGGGAAACTGAATGGCTAGGCTGGGGGTGACACGTAAAATACTCCGATGCACCAAATTGCCGTTCAAGAGAGAGAGAGAGAAAAAAAAAAAAAAAAAAAAAAAAAAAAAAAAAAAAAAGGTAGGTAGTGGATATATTTTTTTCAGTCAATTTGTTCAAAGAATTAAAATGTTTGATATTTTTGCTTTTGTTGTATTTATTTTTTATTTTTAGTATTTATTTATTTATTTTGTTAGTTTATTGCATGAAAAACATGAACCGGAAGATTGAGGGAAATGCACAAAGTAGCGAAAATAATGATTATTCAAATAATGTGGGAGGTAGTGATAACACCACCATAACAATTATGTATTTCAAGACTTTTGCAAGAGAACGATTATTTTGAAAGGAAAGTAACTTTTTTAATAGTAACAATTATGACTTAGGGGATGTTTATTTAAGTGTTTATTATTAGCTTATTTAATTTCCACTTATTTTTTATTGGTATGCTCTTTTCATCTCAAATTAATAGTTTATTTTTATTATTTTTTAGTATATCTCAATTAATTATCAAATACTAAATATAGATATGAAAGTTTGATTACATTTAACATATTACACATGATTTAAATTATTATTTCAAACTTTAAGAAAAATAACAAGTTAATTAATGGTAAAATTGTCATTTTAAAAAATAAAATAAAGTAGACAAATCAATAATAATTATGTTTTTCTTAAACTGTTATTTATTTTTTTATTTTTTTTAAGGACAATAATTTTAAAATAAACGGCTTAACAAACTTATATAAACTCGTAAGTCTTAAAATAAGCGGACAAATTAAAACTTGTAAAATATAAACTTAAATCAAATATAATCATAAGCTTAAACAAACACAATTTAAAAGAGAAACTTAAAACCTTACTTTTGATTCTTTTAAAAAAAAAAAAAAAAAAAAAAAAAAAAAAAAAAAAAAAAAACTCTCAAGACAAATTAAATATTGTTGTCTAAATCTCATTATTTATTGCCCAAATAAGAAAAGACACAAAGTTATAGACTTTAGTTAAACAATGGATGATGCTTGGTAGGGGACATGGAGCCCTTCTATTGGTCAAAAACAAAACAAAAATAAAAAAACATAAAAAAGTAGATGACAAATAATAAATGTGTGGAGATGCTTTATTATGCTACTATTCCTAACTATTTTGACACCTGCCTATGTCTCTTGTCTACTCAAGTTCTTCCTCTCCATTAAACAACACAAAAAAATATATTATTTTCTTTGTTCTTTGTATTAAAAAATTGTGTCATAACATTTATATATAGATTTTATCTATATAGTTTCTTGGAAGTAACTTTTATAGAAGTGATAATGGAGTTTATGATGATGTGCAATAACAAGTACTATCTTCAAGTATAGGTAAGTGATATAGACACTTGAAAAAATAAAAAACTTTATCATGTTATGTTTGATGATTAGTACTTTTTTTTTAGTATATGATAAATTGTTGTATTGTTGAAAGTTGGAAAATATAAGACTGGTTGGTATTAATTGCCTTATATCCAGGGAACTTCAAAAAGTTTCTGTACGTACATAAAGGCCATACATCTTTTTGGTGTTTCCTTGTGATTCTTGAAACTTTTTGCCTTTATTTTGTAGCTTCTTTATGTCTAGAATACTAAAGATTGTTGAAATATTTGTGGGCTTTTCTTGAAAATCTGTAAAGTTTAGCTGGATTCTTGTTGGGTTAGTTGTTTAATCTTTCGGGTTTGATCAAGTTTGGTTTGATTCATAGGCACGAAGATGCATGTTTGTTTGTAGTGTAAGGGGATGAATTAGTCAAACAATGACAGTTTATGTGACTTTTGAGAGGGTGGTTAGTAAAACTAGTTTAAGCCGAGATAGCGATTTTGATGGAGGAGATACTTCCGGCAGTGGGAGTGTCATTAAGTGTAGGTAATTCTCTACGTAAAGCACCGGTTTTGGAGGAAACTCTTGTGATAATTAGTGGAATAAAACAACTAATGGCGGATAATACTAGTTTAAACGAGGATTGTAATCATGTTCAAGATGATGGTAATTTGGTTGCTTCTGATTCTGCATTACAAGAAAGTGAAGATGAAGTAATGTCTTTAGAGGGTGACCGGATA
The DNA here is from genome assembly GCA_030686995.1 of Artemisia argyi. NCBI lineage: Eukaryota > Viridiplantae > Streptophyta > Magnoliopsida > Asterales > Asteraceae > Artemisia > Artemisia argyi. Next base: position 41,775,423 of record CM060709.1, on the reverse strand, counting down.
TTTGATAACTCCTCTGCGCTTTCTGTGGTGAGTGATTCAAGTAGTTTATGCGGTGAAGATTTTATTGGGTTTGAGGCTCTGACTTCTGAGATAAGTAGTACAGTGGTATCACACGATGGTGAAAAGAGTATTTCCGCAGTTGAGGGTAAACTTGTCATTGCAGAGAAAGTATCAAGTAGCGTTGGGACAGTTGCTAGAAGTGTTTTTGAGGTTGATTGTGTACCGTTATGGGGATTTACATCTATTATTGGAAGGAGACCTGAAATGGAAGATGCGGTTGCTATGGTGCCTAGATTCTTGAAGGTTCCTATTCAAATGTTAACAGGTGATCGTGGAGTTGACCGCTTGCCTAAAAGCTTGAGCCATTTGACTACTCATTTCTTTGGGGTTTATGATGGCCATGGTGGTTGTCAGGTATGTTTCATTTTTAAGAAATAGAATTGTGAATTGTGAAGTTTGACTTTTAAAGGTCAAACTGATTACCTTTTAAACTTTGAAATGGACGTAAAGTGTGTTTGACATTTTTGAATTGATTATCTGAATGCTATGACTTGGTTATAAGTTTTTAATGTTTTGATGAACAAATTACGGTTCTTATCATTTTAATCTTCATTTTAATGTTTGACTTTTTGAGGTAAGATTGATTAGACTTCAACTTAAAAAATGGATACAAGTCTTCATGATCTTCAAGCAAATTTGGTTAGGAAGGTCAAACTTTAAAAGCATATTGACAACAGGGAATATGGAACTTTCGCGTTTGTAGGAGAAGCACCATTAATATTTTGTATGAGAAGTCGTTTATAGGACCTCAAAAGTCAAAATTACACCTTTTTTGCTTTAGGTAACTAGGTTTCTTTAAGTTTTGAATGCATGCAAGTCTTAGTGATTACTGAGAAAATGCAGTAACAAAGTTTCAACTTTTGAAGCATATTACAATTATAGAATTGTCGGATTTGTAACAATATTACTAACTATACTCTGAATATTCATTTTTAAGACTAACAAAAGTCAAAATCACACCTTTTTTCTGTTGTATCAGGCTAGTAAGTAGGTTATCCAACTAAAATAAACTAATGTACGCTATGGCTCTATGACATTTAAGGTTCTTCAAGATTTGTCTAGTGACTTTAGTTGGATACTTGGATATATAATTATCATTTCTATATGTATATCTGACTATGAACCTTATGGCTCAGGTTGCAAACTATTGTAGTACCCGTCTTCATACTGCTTTACAAGAGGAATTAGAACCTCTTATGGCGAGCTGGGGAAGTGACGAAAATGGTACTAATAATAATGATAATAGTTGTCAAGAAATGTGGAGAAAGGCGTTTTTCGATTGTTTCCTCAAGGTTGATGATGAAATTGGTGGAAAACAAGCTAATGATGAGCCTGTTGCTCCTGAAACTGTTGGTTCCACAGCTGTTGTTGCAGTAATATGTTCTTCTCATATCATTGTATCAAATTGTGGTGATTCGAGGGCGGTTTTATGTAGAGGGAAAGAAGCCATGGCATTATCTGTAGATCATAAGGTAAGATACAACATGTTTTGGTTTTGCGTTTTAAAACTCAATAATTTAGTGTTTGGATAAACAAATTATGATAAGAAAATAATAAGATTACAGCTTCTGACATGAGCACGCCCAAAAAAATTATCTTTTACAATCTACTTATTACATCAAACCCTGATTATGTAATTCTGGTTACTGCATACCTTTTATTCACTTTCAAAGCACAATTCCAAGCACCCCCTTTGTAGCATACTTATATATTATGCAAGATATTTATTTAAAGTTTATAGAATAAAACCAGGCATAAAGGACCCCCTTTTAGTCAAAGTGGTTTAAATCTTTATACATAATGGAGTTGCCATTGTCATGGACTATTGAGAAAAGTCAATGCATCCTGTAACTATTGAATATGAGCATATGTGGCATATTTACTTTTATATTGTTTTTGTTGTGTCTAATAATTGAGACTGTAATAGCCAAATCGGGAAGACGAATACGCAAGAATTGAAGCGGCTGGAGGTAAAGTCATACAATGGAATGGACATCGTGTTTTTGGTGTTCTTGCAATGTCAAGATCTATTGGTATGCTATTTTTATGCTCTTATATTATCTTGTGTCCATAACATACTTCTGTGGTCAATATTCTATAACTGCTGTAGTTAGTCATTAGGTAAAACTAACTTTCCAGTAATGCTTTATGTTATAGTATTGTTTTAAGTTTTAAATTCTAGCCAAATGTCTAAAATGTTCTTTAACAACGACAAGCTAGAGACAATCTTGTGCACATTTATGAAACGAATAGGCACGTAAGCATAGCGAGACAGAATGGGTGGGTCAGTTGGATCTGTTAATGGGTCAAAGCGAGTTTGGGTTCAAATGGGTAATTTTCTCACGGGTGTGCTGACAATACCGTATGTAATAAAATTACACTTTAGGCTACTTTTGAGTCATTTGACACATTTCCTCTATTGCCATTTTTTTGTTGGCCCATTTGAGGTATAACATTACCCCACTGAGTCGAAATTACCACTTTCACATTACGATTTTCTTGTCAATTTTCCAAAAATTTGATATATCATGATACTATTGATTCTTACGAAATGGGTATTTTTATTGGATGCAGGTGATAGATATTTGAAACCTTGGATCATCCCTGATCCAGAAGTGACATTCATTCCTAGAGCCAAGGAAGACGAATGCCTAATTCTTGCAAGTGATGGTTTATGGGATGTGATGAGCAACGAGGAAGTCTGTGAAATTGCTAGAAAAAGAATACTCGTTTGGCATAAAAAGAATGGTGCAACCAATCTTCCACAAGAAAGAGGTGAAGGAATTGATCCCGCAGCCCAAGCCGCTGCAGAAAGCCTCTCAAATCGTGCACTTCAAAAGGGAAGTAAAGATAACATTACAGTGATTGTTATAGACTTGAAAGCACAAAGAAAGTTCAAGACGAAAACATGACTGATAGTAACTCAAATTCATAAGTGTACAATGTGATTGTTTAGCATTTAAAACCGAAGAGCCCATTTGTTTTTCACAGTGGGCTGATATGTCTATTTGTCGATGTAAATGTTTTAGCTGTTTTTGTAGTAAGCTTAGGAGTTCTTTGATGTGTTTGCTTATTGTTCCTCCAAGTTTCAAAGGCTTTGTGGGGTCTGTAACTTCTACTGTAATAAAAAATGTAGCATCTAATATGTTTGAGAACCATTTTGCATACAATTTGTTAATGTATATTTTCATCTGTTATTTACATATGTCGGACAAGTTGGGTAACATGTCAAACGGGTTGTCGTTCAGAAACTCTTTTCCTTTTCATATGATTTGATACAGGTTGAGTTGACGAAAAAACTTACATTATGAACTATTAATGTGTTATAGGAGTAGTATGTTTTTAAGAAAATAAACATTAATTTATACACAGTAATCCTAGTAGATTATCGTAATACAGTGATTGATTTTCATTATTTAATTTGTATTCACATAATCTTAGTTGTATTCTCGTAATCTAGGTAATAACTAAGAAATCATCTGTATATATCAACTAGCATACAATCCGAAAACTTATAACATGTTAAAATGGTTGATAAAATGAACTACACATTTCTTATTGCGTTAATTCTATATACATTTCCTATTGTAACATCGTCAAACCAAGATGAAATCAGCGCTTTCGAGCCATATAGACTAGAGATCATCGATTCAGAAATCGAATATCTAGTTGCTCATTGTCATTCAAACGACAATGATTTTGGAAAGCAAAACTTGACCATAAACACTTCAATCTATTGGAAATTTCGCAGGAATTTTTTCGAGACAAGTAGATTTTATTGCAAGTTTTGGTGGAAGACGAGCGACGATCTAATCTATAAAAAGAAACCGAGTTTGAAGTTTTTAATAATCATATTGCAGACGACGAATGTGGGAACAAATTGACCAAGATGAACAGATGTTTTTGGTCTGTTACACAAGTTGGATTTTATTTTGCAAAAGGTAGACCATCTAGTTGGATGTTAAAGTATCCATGGTGAAAATGAAATTTATTTTTATAGTTATAGTTCAGTTCTTATTTGCATCACTAGTTATTTTCTTTCATGAACAACTGATGTGTTGCTTATAGTATGTCTTTTAATAAATTGTTCTATATTGCAAGGTTGCAAAAATTGTGAATCGGTAGTTGTTACACCCCGTGCCTGATTTGACCAAAATTTAAAACTTTTACGCGAAAACGCTTTGACCCGCTACTGACCTACTGTCACTCTTTTATAAACTGGCTGAAATCTATTACAAAACAGACATTGAGACTATTTTTAGAAGAAACTAGACTCAATTACTTTAGAAACGACGGGTGGCACGACCTTTAACAACTTATAGTTTAAAAGATATGACTTTCTAACATGACCCATTTTCAGCACTACCTGTTGTCCCAAACACCCCTTTTTCTGCATAACCCTTTTTGTGCATTTTTTACCCATTTTCCAGAAAACAACTTTTATAACATGATATTACACCAAACTTCCGAAATCGTATTTACATCATAATACACCATTTTCATAATTGTACTTGATCTCAATGACCCATAAATATATACTTTTACAAACTTATGGGTGTTTTGCCAAACACCCATTTTGACCCATTTACATACACAATTAACCATGATACTTTTAACCATAAAATAAACACTTGAAACTGAACCAAACGCTCATTTTACATTAAAGACCATGATGACTTTTATCCATGACCATTGACCCGTTCACATCCCAAAATGGGTACAAACATACATTGATCTAAACACCCCTTTAACCTTGACCATAAACTTTTAACCATACTTTGACGTACCAATTGACTACCAATTCACTATAACAACATTGACATACATTTTGACACTTGACTACACGTTACAAACCATTGAAAGACTAACGGGGGTTCAACCTTGAGTTTGAGCTCGGTAACTACGACTAAGCTCTAAAACATAACAATAACCTTCTAGCATCCATAATTACGATCCTTAAGCTTAATCCATTCCATAGCACTTCCACAATATCCTACAAAACATTGAAACACTATAACGTAAGCTTTCGCTTAGTAAGTGTAACTGTCACACCCCCAATTTACCTGACTTGCAGCGGAATGGAATACCTGGGGGTGTCTGTCATAGCACCACAGTTACAGTTACATTGAACGACCTAAAGTGTCGTTTGGAAAATACTGCATTTGATCATTGAAATAATTCAGAGTTTACAAAATGAGGTCCCCAAAATGTGTTGCATGTTTATGAAAAACAAGTCGTACTAGATCAAATGTTTACATAAGTGCATGAAATAATGATGAGACGCGTCGACTCCGCGACTCCATGAAGGTCCAAATGCATGTCTCATGAGCTACCTTAATAACCTGAAATACATTGCTAAAACGTCAACACGAATGTTGGTGAATTCCATAGGTTTGTAAAATGTACTGATGTACGGCCACCACAAGTAAAAGTGCATGACAAAAGTCACGTAAAAATAGTACAATAGCCTTAAGCTCATGACACCGAAGCTATGACTGATGAAACTCTATGCCCCTCCCGAATGTTCTGCCGAAACATTCAAATGTAAAAGACATGACATGCATCCGCTTACTGTTGGTATCCACTACCACGGATGGAGGCGTCACCCTCGATAGATCTATCCACTCACTCTCGCTTAGTACTTGAAATTAACGGTTCATGATGTTACAGGGGACTTAGCACATGGCAAGGTAACTTAAGCTATGTACATGTTTGAATACTTGGGCTCGTACTGAAATAATTGATGCAATGTATTCCCCCCGTGGGATTTGAAAACAATCAAAATGTTGAATTGAAAACGGGGCTATGAAAACTCACCTTAACTGATGAAACTGTGATGAAATGAAATGAACACCAATGAACAATTTGCTGTCGTAACCCAATATGATGGTACCATGAACATGTACTGAGCTGAAAAACAAGGCGCGCATACTAGCCGCAACCTAATATGAATGATGTACGATCTACTTTAGATCATGAAATGGTGTTATGAATGTCCATGCACATGTTTACTATACCACTCTACTCTTTGGAAAAACACTTGTATTGCCAAAAATATATAATCCAATAATTTGGAAAATATTGCTATTAGAAAATATAAATGGCTAGTTATAATATATATACTTATATATATACAACGTAAGTTTCCTTGTTAGCGTTGAAATACTCGGGTTGTAATCCTTGAAATGATGAAAACATACTCATAATAACTAATACTACGTTAGTTATAAAGCTCGGTACTTGACATTATGTTTAGCTTAAAAATGCACTTCGTAGTTTTTGCGCCAAATTATATTAAAAGCTGTCAATTATAAAAGGGTTTTAGCCGATATTCAAACGAGTATATATTTGTCGTTACTTGTCCGTTTTACTTGTTCTTTATATCCACGGTTTCGTCTTAGTATGTAGTAATATATTTTGGAAAGCTCGGCTCCTCCGGGTTACGTCTAAAGTCTCTTTTTGTCCAATGAAAAACGTCCAACAGCAAACATTTTCTGAAAAATACTTTTCGTCTACAATCTTGCAAAAATCATAACTCCTTCGTTATAGACTCTTTTTAATCCGTTCTTTCGCCTACGGATTCGTTTTTGAAAGTATTTTCTAAAAATTTTGCCAAAGTTTCCTTGGTGTTTACTGATTTTCCAGATTTTTACAAAACGGGACAGCATGTCTAAAATAGATTCCAAATCAAGTTTCCAAGGTTAAAAACCAATTTCTACCATCACCAAACCTCTTGTAATCACCACATGACTAATCTAATCTTACCATACACCTTCTTAGGGTGCCATGGACTCCTAACCAAGTTATTAGAGCTAGGGGATTCATAACAAATAAGTTAGGGTTTGTATGTTTGTTTTTAGCCAAAATAAAGTGTGGTATAGCTACTTGTACATGGTTTTTAGCATGATACTTATGTAATACATGTAAAAATAGGATGATCCATAAAAAAATAAAGATGAAAACTTACTTGACAAAATGAGATGATTATTGGATGATTATGCTTGATGTTCTTGTGTTTTTGTTGCTTGATTCTTGATTAGGCTTGTAAAATGAACAAGTTTTGTGTTTTACTTTATGGAAAATGATCACTTGATCATGGTGATGATTATGGGTCGTGGGTATGGAGAAGGAAATGGGGAAGATGAGCAAGTTTTTGTTCTTTCTTATAAAAGTGAATTATGATTTGTAAATTTGGTAAAGTTAAGGTTTTAAGGTGTTTATTAGTATAATATAGGAAAATAAAGCACATGGTTAAAGGGTGTATCATATGGCCGGTTTTTGGGTGTGAAAAGGAGTAGCCAAAACGGTTTTGATCACTAGGGAAAATATAGTGTAGCGTTAAGTGTTATTACGCGTTATTCGTTAAAATCGGGTACCGGGTTTAATAGCAATAAACGTTCACGAAATTAACCGGGATGAAATAAAGTCATAATAATGATAAAAACATATTAAAAATATGTTGGGTACATTTACTGAGTGATCGGGTGATTATTGTTTAGTTTTCACGAAAACCGTCGTTATATTTATACGCGTACGTTATAAATAAAATAAATTTCCAAAATACTGGGTAACTGAATGTTATAACTTTTATGATGTTAAAATGGATATAAAAATATGTCGGGACCATTGTGGGAATATTTAGATATATTCGTCGTGTATAAACCGGGTGTTAACGTTTATTTAGAAATCGTAATACGTAAAACGTTAAATATACTGAATATAGTAATTTGAAAATCCTAAGAGTGGTATAACATGTAAATGACCTACTGATGATATGCAGACTATCCCCAGTCCGTATGCAGTGTTATTACTGATAATGCATGAATTCGCACCTGAACCAATATGGTTACGCGAATTTGAATACCCGTAAACTAAATTTACGATGAAATGTGTAATGCACGTGAATGATGAAATCTTTTCCCGCAATGAATAGTGTTCCATGAATAGTAAATTTCCCAAAAGTTTCTCAGAATATCAAATTGACCTCGAAAATGATGAATAGTAAACTGATGAATAGTGTTTTGATGAATAGTGTTTGATGAATAGTGTTTTCCAAAGTTCGGGAAATGACCTGAAATGACCTGAAATGGTGAGTTGTGACAGTAACACCCCCAGTTCATGATGCAGCGGAATTCAACTTGGGTGTTACTCGACGGCACAACAGTCATAATAATAGAAAACGATCTCTACCCGAGTCGTATTAAAAAGAGTTATCATTCGAATTTATTCAAATATATCAGAGTTTACATAGTTAGGTCCCAAAAAGGTTCCATGTTTCAAAATACATCAATATAAAGTCTTTTGATGTTTCATCGAATGACATAGTAGTTTATAGCCTTCTTCCTTTAGTACGTGCCCTTCCGCTCCATTCTTGATTATCATGGACCTGAAATACATGCTTAAGAGGTCAACACAAAGGTTGAGTGATATTCATAGAGTTTGTTTAACGGTTGAACACAATATGTTGGTAGTAAGAGTTAATTAGACTCATACTTATGTTGGAAAACAAAACAGTTATTATTATATTCTAAGCTCATGCAACCAATACGTTAACGGGTACCCATATCAATCGGCGGTTTTGTTGCCCCGGTAAGTACTTTGCCGTCATACTTAATGTTCAAATATAGTGCATTCGTTTGAACTAATCTGCTCAAATAAATGGGATTCGTCAATCCCAATAGGCCTATTCACAATACTCGCGCTCACTAATACTAGTGATTAAATGGTTCATGATATGGGGCCTAGGATTAGCAAGGTAGGTACTTAGTAATAATAAAACAATCAGGCAGCATACAGTTTTAAAGCATTGTGTTCGGTTTTAAAATAGCATATATTCCCCCCAAGGGTTTGTAAAACATTGAAGTAATGTATAGTGGGGCTATGAACTCACCTTAAGTAAGATATCAAGTAATGAAGGTAATGGTTGAATCGTGAAGGTTTCTACGAGCAACCTATAATAGAATGTTGCGACTTAGGATTTGAGTAATGAATATGAAGATGTGCCTATATATATATATATATATATATATATATATATATATATATATATATATATATATATATATATATATATATATATATATATATATATATATATCTTGCATCTAGTCCACGATGTGGTATGATGTATAGTGTAAGTCTTTGAAAGAAAAGATTCATGAAACATGTATGTTTTATATATCGTTTACTACCGTTCGGGCTGACATAATTCAGAAGTCATGTTAGTAAACGTTCGAGGAGCCAGGACACTTTAATTCGTAAATCCACAACTCATCTCGACGGCTTACATAATGAACTCCTCACATGAGGCTCCCTACTATTGTAGTAGTTGATAAAGTATATGCATATATAGGTTTTGATCCGAAAAATTACATGTTCAATTATTTGAATAAACTTAGGAAAGTTTATTATTACATAAAGATTGTTATTAGGGTAAGTTTCTTATAACTTGTATGACCATTTTCTTTGTAATAACTCATGGTTCCTTTAAGTGAAGTAGATCCAAATTGCTTGTTCAAGTTATCGCCAATTTTTTGTTTCATGTTGTCGCCTAAGTAAGCTTCTATGGTCATTTAGTCATGGCCTTGCCATGAGCTTTGGTCTTGGTTCCATGGTCTTGAGACTCAACCTTGGCTCTAGCCATGGTTGTGGTCTTGAATCTAGGTCATAAGACCTCTTGGTCTTTTTAAAACATAACCAATATATAGTGACTTATATACATGTAAATAGCTATTAAGAAACTGATAAAAATCTCATTCGTTATAGGTTTTCTGGAGACGTGCACCTGAGGTTTTGAAGAAAACGTGATTCCAGACAACTTTCGCGTTTTAACTTTTTCATGAAACGGACCAGAAATGCCTCTTTTTGCGTGTTTTAAGTTTTGTAATAGAATGTTTTTGGCTTTGCCGCAAAGTTTTGGTAACTTCAAATGGTCATAACTTTTGACTCGTATACTCGTTTTAGGTGGTTCAAATTGCTATGGTTTCCTTGTTAGGTCCTCTACTACAATATGTAATAATCCAATATCATAATTTTACCATTTTGATCAGGTTTCACCAAGAAAGTCACTAGTTTACTTGTTTGAATAACTTGTCTTAACAATCATATACAATAACTTGTTTTACTCAATTTTTATACATCATGGACATGAATACAAGACATAATATAATATAAATGATATGTAAATAACATGATTATGATATTTAACAAGAAGCATGTTAGGGTTTGGCTTACAACTTTTGGCTTTCAACAAAGAAAGGAAAGTAACTAGTAAGGATAGGACTTTGATAGACTTTAGCTTCAACCCACTTCACTTCATGCAATCTTTCTACTCTTGTATTCTTGAAAGATAAATGATGAAAGTTGAGGTGACTTGAGTGGATTCAAACTCAAGAGAAATCACCAAAGTATATAAGGTTTGGAAGTGTTTTGAGTACCTAAAACCAATCTAGGGTTTCTATACTTGAAGTTTCTCTTGATCTTGCTTGCAATTAGAAGGAAATAAAGCTAAGTGTGGAGTGTTTTGGGGTGTGGTATGGACGGCAACAAGAAGGGGGGGAGGGGGCTTTTATAGTCCTTAGAGGAGGTTACAAAATGGAACTTGTCAAGCCTTTCATGACAAGTTTCAACACATAGAACTCATCCAAGGTATTTAGCACAAGATCAAGCCACACCATGGGGTGAATCCCCCCTATTGGCGGTTCACAAGGCTAGGGGGTGAGGTGTGCTTGGCTTGATATTATCCTAAGTATTTGGATGAGTTTTGACCCCGGGAAATGCCAACTGTAAATGATTAAGTCTCAAAACGTAAAACCGGGTGTCGTAAAAATATGGAACTTGAAAGTATTGATAAACATGTCATTAAGTTCCATAATAAAATATAAAATGAGTCATAGGTTCCATTGGGGTGGTAAAACCCTGCTAAAACTGGAAACACAGGTCTAAAATGCGTAATACGTAAAATGTACGAATATTGTGTAAAATTGAGAAAAGTAAAATGTTACTTTTCTAATATGATATAAATGATTTAAGATGACTTATAATGTCTAGACTGGGCTCAGTCTAGTGTCGGTTGGTATTAAATGTCTTTTAGACATAAAACCGTAAGCCTAAAAATCAAGGAATGACTTATAAAATCAAGGAATGATTTTTGGTCAAAGGGGGAGGGAAAAACATGTTGACTTTTTCCAAAAATGTGAAAACTCAAATCGTCTTAGAAACGCGGTGCAGGTATAGGCTAAGGTTACGGCTGAGTAAAAACGCTTCAAACTGAAAATTCCAGTTTTTCACGGCCGAGGTTTATTTGGTCATATTTTTCTCAGTCATGATTTATTCTCAAATAAATCATGAGTGTGTCAAACATTTTTCTGATACGGGGAAAATTAACGCGACCGAGTTTCGTTGTGCGTGGAATTTTTGAATGACGTTTTACCCTAAAACGTGTAATTCCTTAATAACTTTCACGAAAATGATCTGACGAGTGTCAAACTTTTAATTTTCCATGGAAATGATTTATCACTCGAGAATATGAATTAAAAATCAAATTTCGGGAAAATAAATCATAAAAATGAATAGTAAAAGTGAATAGTAAAATTTCCGGGAATAGTAATTAACCTGAAATTGCGAATTGTTACAGTCTCCACCCCATATGGGAGCTCCGTCCCGGAGATCAATTTACGTTGGGAGTAGAAGCTTCGTTGGTAAAAAGATGTGGGTATTTCTTACGTATCTGGTCCTCTCGTTCCCATGTGTATTCGGGACCACGTCGTGAGTTCCAACGAACTTTGACAATTGGAATACGGCTTTGTTTGAGTTGTTTGACCTCTCGGTCCATGATTTCTACGGGTTCCTCAATAAATTGAAGATCGTCATTGAGTTGAATCTCATCGAGTGGAATCACGAGTGATTCATCTGACAAGCATTTCTTTAGGTTAGATACATGGAAAGTGGGGTGTACACTACTGAGTTCTGATGGAAGCTCAAGTCTGTACGCCACAGGGCCAACCCTGGCTAGGATTTTGAATGGTCCGATGTATCTTGGGTTTAGTTTTCCTTGTTTACCGAATCGTATCAAGCCTTTCCAAGGTGATACCTTTAGCATAACCCTATCTCCGACTTGGAATTCTAGGGGTCTGCGTCGTGTGTCGGCATAACTTTTCTGTCGATCTCTTGCGGCTTGTAGTCGACTTCTGATTTGTACAATCTTATCCGTTGTTTCTCGAATGAGTTCTGGTCCAGTGAGTTGAACTTCTCCCACTTCAGCCCAACAAGCAGGTGAACGACACTTTCGACCATAAAGTGCTTCAAATGGAGCTGCTTTAATACTTGTATGATAGCTGTTGTTGTAGGAAAATTCGACTAATGGTAGATGAGTATCCCATCCTTTTCCAAAATCTATTATACAAGCTCGAAGCATGTCTTCAAGTGTTTGAATGGTTCGTTCACTCTGACCATCGGTCTGAGGATGGTACGCTGTACTCATGTCTAGATTTGTTCCAAAGGCGTCTTGGAGTGACTGCCAGAAATTGGAAGTAAATCTACCATCTCGGTCGGATATGATGGATATTGGTGCACCATGTCTTGAGACTATTTCTTTGACGTACAGTCGAGTTAGTTGTTCCATTTTGTAAGTCTCATTGATTGGTATAAAGTGTGCGGATTTTGTGAGACGATCAACTATGACCCAGATGGAGTCATAACCGCTTGATGTCTTTGGAAGCTTGGTAATGAAGTCCATAGTAATTCTTTCCCATTTCCACATAGGAATCTCTGGTTGTTGCAATGGACCGGATGATTTTTGATGTTCGGCTTTTACTTTGGAGCAGGTAAGACATTTGCTAACGTATGTTGCAATATCGGCCTTCATGTTTGGCCACCAATAGAGTAGTTTAAGATCATGATACATCTTATCAGATCCTGGATGTATGGAGTATTTGGACTTGTGAGATTCATGCATGATCAAGTCTCGTAGGCCACCATAAAGTGGTAACCAACTTCGACCTTGGAAGCATAGAGTTCCATCTGAACGGGTTTCGAATTTCTTCTGTATCATGCCATCCAATTTTTCCTTTTGGATGTCTTCTTGTTTCACCGCCTCAGCTTGAGCGTGAAGGATTTGAGCAGGAAAGTTTGAATTTATGGTTAAAACTAAGGCTCGGACTCGTAGTGGTTTAACCTGTTCCTTTCGGCTCAGGGCGTCGGCTACTACGTTTGCCTTTCCTGGGTGGTAACGAATGTCGCAGTCATAATCACTTAGTAATTCCAACCAACGACGTTGTCTCATGTTTAGTTCCTTTTGGTTCAAAATGTGTTGTAGACTTTTATGATCGGTGTACACAGTACATCTAGTACTGTATAGATAGTGTCTCCAGATTTTTAGTACAAAGACTACAGCTCCTAACTCTAATTCATGAGTGGTGTAATTTTATTCATGAACCTTGAGTTGTCTTGAAGCATAAGCCATGACTTTATCACGTTGCATCAATATGGCACCTAAACCTTGGTGCGATGCATCACAATAGACTACAAAATCTTCGATCCCATCTGGCAATGCTAGAATAGGAGCACTACAAAGTTTCTGTCTAAGGGTTTGGAAAGCTTTTTCTTCGTCTTCATCCCACACGTATTTCTTGTTTTTCTGAGTTAGCTTGGTCAAAGATTTTGCTATTGAGGAAAATCCTTCAATAAACCTTCGGTAATACCCGGCTAGACCCAAAAATTGACGAATTTCTGTAGGTGTGGTAGGTGTTGGCCAATCTTTGATAGCTTTAATTTTAGCGGGATCGACATGTAACCCAGTCTTGTCAATCACATGCCCAAGGAATTGTACGGATTGAATCCAAAATTCGCATTTGGAAAACTTTGCATACAATTTCTCTTCCTTGAGTAGTCCTAAAATTGTTCTCAGGTGTTCTTTGTGTTCCTCTTTGTTTTTGGAATATATGAGAATGTCGTCTATGAATACAATCACGAATTTGTCCAAATATGGTTTACACACTCGATTCATGAGATCCATAAATACTGCCGGTGCGTTAGTTAACCCAAATGGCATCACTTGGAATTCATGGTGACCATATCGTGTCCTAAAGGCTGTTTTTGGAATGTCTTCTTCACAAACTTTAACTTGATGGTAACCCGATCGTAGGTCAATTTTTAAGTAATAGGTTGAACCTTGTAATTGATCGAATAAATCATCAATTCTTGGTAGTGGGTATCGGTTCTTTATGGTTAATTTGTTTAGTTCACAATAGTCAACACATTCGTAATGACCCATCTTTCTTTTTCACGAATAAAACAGGAGCTCCCCAAGGTGAGGAACTGGGTCGAATAAATCCCTTGTCTGAAAGTTCTTGTAATTGATTTGATAGCTCTTGCATCTCTGAAGGTGCTAGCCGGTATGGTGCGCGGGCAACTGGCGCCGCTCCTGGTATTAAATCAATTCTGAATTCTATTTGAGGATTTGGTGGTAGTCCGGGTAAATCTTCCGGAAAGACTTCAGGAAACTCACGGGCGATAGGAACATCTTCGAGACATTTTTCATCGGATTTCTTTTCGGTTACTTGGGCTAAGAAAGCATAACATCCTTTCTCAATGCATTTCATGGTTTTGATACATGAGATGATGTTTATTCGAGTTCCACTTTGATCACCACGAATGATCAAAGTTTCATTGTCACATTGAATGTGCACAACTCTTTCACCACAAATGATATTAGCTTGATGTTTAGACAACCAATCCATGCCAATGACAACATCAAAACTTCCGAGTTCGATTGGCATAAGATTGATGTTAAAGGGGTGGTCTAAGAGATTAAGGGTACAGTTTGGGATTATGGTATTAGTATTTACTAAGTCACCGGTAGCTAGTTCAATACTATAACTAGTGGTTAAAGTGATTGACGGAATATCAAGTAAAGGCGCAATTCTAGTAGATATAAAGCTCATATCAGCACCAGAATCGAATAAGACTTTAACAGGAATGTTATTGAGTAAGAACGTACCGGTAACCACGTTCGGGTCCTGGTGTGGTTCTCCATTTCCCATGACATAGGCTCTACCGCGAGCACCTCCGCCTTGGGGTCCTTGGTTTTGAGGACAGTTGTTCTTGAAGTGTCCCTTTTCACCACACCCAAAACATGTAACTATTGGCTGAGTGTTAGCCCCAGTAGCTACAGCCTTGCCTTTACAATCCTTGGCAAGATGTCCGGGCTTTTGACACTTGTTGCACTTGGCCGGGCAGGGACCTGCATGATGGTAGTTGCACTTGGTACACTGTGGTAGAGTACCAACGTATTTACCTCCGGCTGGTGCAGCAACATAAGCCGTCGCGGCTTCTTGTCTTTTGTTCTGCTGATTGTGATGGTTGTTGTTTCGGGTTTGGTTGTTGTTGTTGTTACTTCCATGGTTACCATCCCATGGTCGCTTGTTGTTATTGTTCTTATTGTTATTTTTGTTACGGTAGTTGGAGTTGTTGGTGTTATTGGTATTGTTGGCGTTGTTTTGCTTACGGATTTCTGTCGTACGCACCACTTGATCCATGAGGCTGCGAGACATCCGCATAGCTTCATCAAGTTCCTTGGGATTTGCTGAAGTTACATTCCCTTGTATACTTGATGGAAGTCCCCAGATATACCGTTCCAACAATTTCTCTTTTGTGGAAACCATTGTTGGACACAGTATCCTCAATTCTTGGAATCGACGGTTGTAGGTTATGATGTCATTTCCCTTAACAGAATGATCCCAGAATTCTACCTCTAACTTCTGCATTTCACTGCGGGGGCAGTACTCTTTGATCATCATCTTCTTCAGATTATCCCAAGAAATCTTATAAGCATTTTCAATGCCCATTGGTTGAGCAATTGAATTCCACCATGATAATGCCTCATTCAACAGAGTACTTGTGGCATACTGAACTTTTTCACTCTCAGTACATTTACTGACCAAAAATACCGACTCCGTTTTTTCAAACCAGCGGGTCAAACCTACAACTCCTTCAGTACCCTTAAATTTTATGGGTTCGCATTTCAAATAGGAAATGAATGAGCAACCCTTAGGTACTGAAGCAACATTCTTCACTGGAGGGATAGTTGGGTTTGGTCCTCCAATGTTAAGGCTGGCAATTCGGGCAGCTTCTACAGCCATAGCAGCTTCCTCAGCAGTGGCGGCTTCAGCGGCTGCTGCAGCATCAGCAGCTGCTGCAGCATTAGCAGCTGCTGCAGCATCAGCAGCTGTAGCATCTGTAGCACCAGCAGCTGTGGCGGCTTCGGCAGCTGCTGCAACTGCTGCAACTACGGCTGCTCGTTCCGTTATGAGTGCTGCGTTGACACTATCCTTAACTAGTTTGCGAATAGCAGCTTGACTCATTGTTGGTGGTGTCTTCTTCTTTGGCGCCATGATTCTATTGTTCAAAAGATACATCGTAATTAGAGAGTTGTGAAATGAGCACAATTTTTTATAAGAATGATAGGATAATAATGTTGAAACTTAAGAGCATAACACATGATAGTATATAAAACAAAAGTTTTATTCATATAACGTTGATTGATTTACAAAATCGAAACCTATTACAAGTTTCTTCAAAACTTACTAACTGATACTTTCAGTTTAGTAATTACAACGTTTCTACTATCGCTATTACATGGATTAGTACAAAAGATAACTAGTACTATAATACTAGTCTAACATCGGTTGGAAGGTTGTTGTAGTCCGGGCGGATTATTATTTCCGTATGTTGCTAACACATCCACACTATCATTGGGACGGTATTCTTTGACATCTTTTTGGTATAACCTTTGTTGTATGGCACTCATTTGAGATTGCATTCCACACAAATCATTCTTAAGTTGATACCGGTCAAAGTTAGCAACATCCAACCGGATTTCTGCAGTATTTAGGCGGTTAAGTAGTTTGTGAATTTGTGCCGCATCTTGTTCTTGGGCCCTCTCAACCAATGTAAGTCTATCCTTGACGTCATCCAAACCGGTCAAGGGATTTAAGACTGTTTCTCCAACATGTGTCAAGTCTCTCTTCACATAGCTCATGTCAAGCTTAAACCAATATAGGTCATCTTGAGCATTCATTGCATCCATTTTGGCAGAATTTACCTTGGATATATAGTCGTTCATTTGACTCGCCATGCTTTGAACCTTGAGTTGGGTTAGGTTGAGGGCTTGTTTTAAAGAGTAAATTTCGTATTGAGCAGAGTTCACGAACATAGGTGTAGATGTAGATGTTCCTCCGACTTTGAAAGTAGACTTTGGAATTTGAGCTGGAGTGGTACGATTAGATTCGGGTGAATTTGGTGAAATAGGAGGTGGTGATGTTAATGGTGATAGATGTTGCACCACTATTTGTTCCTCCGCTTCCTCAATGTCATCGATGCCTTCAATGTCAATATCCATTTCAGGATCTTCTTCATAATCATCGATGTTTATGTCCATATCCATTTCAGGATCTTCGTCCGAATCTACTTCATTGTCTAGATCCTCGTAAGGTTCTTCCTCATCGTCGTAGTCAATTGCTTCAAAGTAAGGATCATCGGGTCCGGGAAGAATTGGTAAATACTCGGGCATAGCAGGAAGATGATCGGGAGATGGAGGTGCGGACATGATGTCTACAATTAGTATTATGACATCAAAATAAATCAAATGTGTATGGAAAGTGCTCAAAATGTGGCAATGTGTATATAACAATATTGATTGGCCTTAAACAGTCAGATAATATCAACCAAGTAATGGTCAACAAGTCAAACAGCCTAAACCAATACTCCGGTGAGTTTAGTGTTTCCCCGGATCGTTAGATCCCAACGAGATGTGAAATCTGAAATAAAACGACTTCGAGATCAGGTGAATTGAACAGGAAAAGGGTTTAAGTGATTGTACTACTGAAAAATAAGAGTGAATAGCTTTAATAAGCTATATCAATCAATACGTGAAATCAGATACGTACAAGTGAAAAAGGGACTGAAAAACGTAAACGTTTACTAATTAAACGTAAACAAAAACAAATTTAACTTATAGTAGGATTTTGCAAGCCTTAGGGGCTTAAATGCAAATTAAATAAATTTAAAATATTTATTTTATAACTAAAAACTATTTAATTAATTATTTTTATTTGATTACTATTATTAATTATTTAATAATTAACTAATAATTATGAAAATGTAAAATAAGTCTAGAAAATTAAAATTAAAATTTCTAAAAATCTAAAATATTATAAAACTTATTTTAAAACTAAAATTATATTTTTCACACTATTTATCTATTTATTATTAATTAATTATTATTTAACTAATTATATTGATTTAATTAGTTATAAATACTAAAAAGACTTAGATAATTATGAAAATTTTTATATATCTAATTAACCATTACAGGAATCCTAAAAAATTATAAAAAGTTTATATTATGTATTTTTAATCTAATTTACTAATTATTATTCTATTAATTAATTATTTATCAATTAAACTAATTATATTATTAAAAATAGAAAATGAACAGTATAAATCCTAGAAAAATTTATAAAATTACTTTACCTTATATAAAAGCTATAAAAATTATAAAAACTATGTGGTACTTTATAAAATATAATTATGCTATTTATTTTTTATTTATTATTTATTTATTAATTAAACTAATATTAATTCTAAATAACACTAGATGACAAAAGAAAAATCTGGAAAAATTTATAAAACTACTTTAATATATAAGAGATTTAATAAAAATATAAAATAGCAGAAGTGCTTAAAAATAAGCTAAAAAGAAAATTAAATAGATAATTTCTATTAAATAGAAGCTATCACTATAATTAAATTTGGTTTTTTCTTGTTTTTCTTTTATAAAACTAATAAAATACTTAAAATAAGAAACTTTAATAAAGGAAAATAATTTATGAACACAGAATAAGCACTATGAGTGCTTATTACCAAATAGTTGACCAAGTTTGACTAGAACAAGAAATAAGCTCAACTGAGCTTGTGTGGGGTCCACAAGGGTGAAACCTGGCTCACCTAAGTTATTTTAACTTAAATAAGCTAGATTTGCTGATATAAGCTCAATGGATAAGCTAAAAAGCTGAAATAAGCAATTGCTTATATGGTGACTGAGACAGAAATGGGACAGATTTCCAAGTTGATTTAAGGTGGTTCCCAGTGGTGCACAGGTCAAACCAAGGGTCAAGTATTGAACCTGGGTAGGAGGGGGGTTGTAAGAACCAAAATGGAAGTATGTGGGACCACTGTGGTGGTCACAATTAACCACCAAAGTGGTGGTGATGGTGGTGATGGTCTGTGTAGCAGGGCATCATCTTGCCCTGCAAGTGTGTTCCAGGGGTATTTTGGACAATAAGACAAAATCACAAAAATATGAAAAACTTGGAAATCACAAGTACAGATGGTAGACTAGTCACACAACAAATTTCAAACTCTAAATCCAAACACAAAAATTAGATTAATTCATGCCATTTTGGTGAAATTCTGAACATGCATCTTTTGACTTTTACTAATTTTAAGCTAGGTTGACTAAAGTGAGATTCTAGCTTAATTTGCTGATTGATTATGATATGTGAAGCTATAATACCACTAGATTGATCTAATCCAATTACTTTTAAGCTGTTTTGATGGTTTATGGATCTTAAAACATAAACAGTTAACTGTTATGAAGATCAAAAGATTATCTTGACTTTTTTCTAAATTGTCACTTGATTTTATGCTTTCTTAAACCTAATATAACCTTAAGTGATGTGTTTGAAACAAAAGCAACAACAATTACAGACCTAAACCATAAGGAATAGACTGATCCAAACACTCCCTAATCTAACTGATTTGTATAATTTTCAAAGCTAATGATCCATACAATCCATGAAACTGATTCCCAGAGACATAATATATTGTAATAAACTTATATGATCACACCAATACCAACAATTACAACTAAAACTCAGATTTCCATAAAATGCTATTTTAAACTGAAAATTCCAATACTAAGCAACCTATGATTTCAATGAACAACTAAGCTATTTCTGTTTATATTATTACTAAACAACTTTAATCTAACATAAATAACACAGAGGTGAGCAAGGATAACCAAGATTATATAAAATAAGCTTTAAATGAGTATGAAGCTTACAAGGTGTGACTGTGAGAACCAAACCAAGAACCAAGATCAATTATGTGACTCCCATGAGTCTCTAAACCATAATCCAAGCTTCTTCCTTTCCAAAGTTACTCTGAATCAGAACCCAAACCAAAATATGGTACAGTTTGACTTTTATTGACCAAGTGGTGATTTGTGAGTTTAAGTAATTAGACTAAGTTTTAAGGTATCTAGAAGCACTTATGAACTTCCTGGGAGCTTATATGAGCTTATTTGATCCTTATGTTCCACTGTAAACAACAACTAAGCTATATGATATTTTTGAGTAAAAAGAAAATTTGCAAACTTGAGAATTATACATGAAACTTGAAATTTATTATCACCAAAGATTTAAAGCACACTGATAGTCAGGTATTACAACTTAAAAAGCTTAAAGATACAAGGAAACTTGAGAATTAAACTAATCGACATACATTATTTTTAAAATTAAACTAGATATCTCTGTCTTCTGCTTTCCCTTCTTTCTTTATAGCATAATTGGACTCCCCACATGTCTCTGAACCTTTCCCATCAATAAAACTAACCATTGGATGGGTCAAATTAATCTTGCCCGTTTAAATTACTTTTGGCGCCAAAGTCTCCTAGGTTGCTTGCAGCCTGATATAGTTCAATTAAAGAACTTTGGATTGTAGTAGAGACTTAGGGAACAAGTTTGAGATAAGTTTGAGGCAAGTTGGAGTGGTATTGGTGAAAACAGGGGAAGTAGTGGTAGTTTGGAGGGAAAAGCTGTGAAAACAGCATTTAATGGAGCAGGGTTAAGTGTAGGGTGGTGGAAGGGAGTGGGTGGTGAGCTGAATTGGTGGTGAGGTGGAGGTGGACAGGTGGTGAAACCACCTGGTTTTGGTTTGCAGTGAGGAAGGAGAGGGGTGAACAGTGATGGCGGGATAGGGGGTTGACCAGGGTCAAACCTGGTATATTATTAAGGGGGTTGGACTGGGCTTATTATGGGCCAAAGAAAAAGAAAGGGTGGGCTCGGCTAGGATAGTGGATTGGTTTGTTTGTTTGGTTTATTTATTTAATAGGGTCCGGTTTGGTTTGTAATGGATTAAAGCCCAAGGACCAATATTGTATTTTCTGAATTCTTGAAGGGTTAAACCTGTAAATATCAAATATTAACACAAAGGACCAAATATGTCATTTAGGAATAGTATAAGGTTTATTTTTATTATTTTCTTATTTTTAAAACCTTAGGGACTAATTTTGACACTTTTCAAAGTTTAGGGACCAAAGTTGTAAATATATGATTTTAAACTTTAAAGGACTATTTTTTTACAACTTATGAATCCCAAGGACCTTTTATGACATTTGTACAAGTTTTGATTTACCAGGGACTAGTTTTGCTAATTTTTCAAAGTTCAGGGACTGAAAACTGTAAATTATGTGAAATGTTTTGTTTTTCATCAGTTTTCAATCCTTATGCATAAAAACACAATCCAGGGATAATTTTATGTATTTTAAGGCATTCCTGTGTGTTTTCATATGTTTTTGCAGTTTAAATGTAATAGAAATGATGAGTATTTACACACTCATCAATCTCCCACACTAAACTATTGCTAGTCCCTAGCAATCTATTTGAGAAAAAATTAATGGATTTTTACTCTTTACCAAAAGCCATCACTTCTGGAGTAGCCAGGTGTAAGAACTGTGGCACACCTGATAACCGTGTGATTTTTAGCAAACCACCAGCTGTCAACGGATTTGATTTGTCTTTACCAAAAGCCGTTTGCTTCTGGACTAGCCAACTCTTGATGGAATAGTCAACATCTTGGTGAGCTGATTACCAATTATGGTTTTTCCACGGCCTTTACCACAAGCCATAATCTTGCGGGCTAGCCAACTCATTAGCTTTTAAGGATAATGGGGAGTTGAGGAACCATACAATTTTTGGCAAATTGCAAGCCATCAACGGTTTTGAGATGTCTTTACCAAGAGCCGTTTGCTCCTGGACTAGCCAATCCTGTTGTGGGTTAGACATGGAGGATTGATACCATTTATTGCATTTGTAAGTGTGAAAAAACTTTAAATTTTGATCAAATGAGGGTGCTTGATGGAACATGTGTTTGAATTCGTGAGAATCCCCCCCCCCCCCCCCCACACTTAGAAATGAATATTGCCCTCAATATTCAAAACACCGGGTGTTAAACCGATACTTAGAACGTAAGAAGGAAATATTAATAACCTTTATTTTAGGCTATTTACATACAAACTCACTTTTTTCTTTTGTTTTGAACTTTTTTTTTTTTTCCAAGATATATACATATATACAACATGTGGGGCATCTCTCCCACACTAGGGTGGTAGAAAAGAGAAAGAAATCAGAAATATGAGTGAAAACCCATATTGCTACGCTTTTGATTACCGAGTCACTAGCTTGACTCGACTTCAAATTGATTTGTCCATGAGGTAGCTTGTTTTTTATTCCCGAGTCGCTAGCTTGACTCGACCCCGAATTTAATTGTCCTTGGGGAAAGTTTGGAGATCCGGGACAACCATGTTTGGGAAGTCCTCTCCAAAGTAGTGTTTCACACGATGGCCATTTACTTTAAAACATGGACCGTCATTTTGAGATAACTCAACGGTACCATATGGATAAACCTTAGTGATAGTAAATGGACCAGTCCAACGGGTTTTTAATTTACCCGAGAAGATCTTTAATCTAGAGTTAAAGAGAAGTACTCGATCACCAACGTTAAAAACGCGGTTTTTTATTTTTGAGTCATGTATTCTCTTTGTTTTTTCTTTATAGATTAAAGAGTTCTCGTAAGCCTGATCACGTAGTTCATTTAATTCATTCATTTGAACTTTTCTGTGATCACCCACAGTTTTGAGGTCAAAGTTGGCATGTTTCAATGCCCAGTAGGCTTTGTGCTCAAGTTCCATCGGTAAATGACATGTCTTTCTGTACACAAGCTTGTAAGGTGTACACCCGATGGGTGTTTTATAAGCTGTACGAAAGGCCCATAGTGCGTCATCTAATTTATCCGACCAGGCAGCACGGTTTTCACCAACAGTCCTCTCAAGTATCCTTTTGATACCACGGTTTGAAACCTCCACTTGCCCACTTGTTTGTGGGTGATACGCGGTAGAAAGACGGTGGGTTACACCATACTTTTGCATGACTTTATCAAATTTGTCATTGCAGAAATGCGTACCACGATCACTTATGATAGCACGTGGAGTTCCAAAACGGGCAAAAAGAGATTTAAGGAATTTCACTACAACTCGGGCATCATTTGTGTGTAAAGCTTTTGCTTCAACCCACTTTGATAAATAATCAACAGCAACAAGTATGTACTTGTTTCCTCTAGATGATGGAAATGGCCCCATAAAGTCAATGCCCCAGATATCAAATATTTCACATACTTGAATAGCATTTTGTGGCATCTCATTTCTTTGTGAAATGTTTCCATGACGCTGACAAGCGTCACAGGTTTTAATGAGATCCTGGGCATCTTTATAAATTGTGGGCCAAAAGAATCCGGAATCAAACACCTTTTTGGCGGTATAATTAGGACTATGATGTCCCCCAGTGGGTCCAGCATGGCAAGCCTTAAGAATTTTAGTGGCTTCCTGTCCATATACACACCGTCGGATGACTTGATCCGCACAGATTTTGAATAAGTAGGGGTCATCCCAGAAGTAATGTTTAACATCCTTAAAGACTGTTGGGTTGACATCCCTTTCACAACAAAGTTACCCACATGGTAGTTTGCGAAATCGGCAAACCATGGGGTAGTAGAATCTCCGCGAAAAGCAACCGCATTGAGTGTTTCGAGAGGAAATGTTTCATTTATTTCCTTTTTCTCATACACATCTTGATGAGGGTTCTCTAATCGGGACAAATGATCTGCAGCCAGGTTCTCAGCTCCTTTTTTATCACGAATAATGATATCAAATTCTTGGAGGAGGAGAACCCAACGGAGCAATCTCGGCTTTGCATCTTGTTTTGCAAATAGATATTTAAGAGCCGAGTGATCCGTATACACTACGCTTTTAGTCAAGATTAAGTATGTCCGAAATTTCTCAAAAGCATACACCACAGCTAATAATTCTTTTTCTGTAGTGGTGTAATGTGTTTGAGCTTCGTTCATAGTTTTGCTTGCGTAGTGGATAGGCTGAAAGTGTTTCGTTTTGCGTTGCCCCAAGACTGCACCGATAGCAAAATCACTTGCATCGCACATAAGCTCGAAGGGTAAATCCCAGTCGGGGGCAATAAGAACGGGTGCCTCAGTAAGGCTTTTCTTTAATGTTTCAAAAGCTTCGATGCACTCTGGTGAGAAGATAAAAGGAGTATCCTTTTCAAGGAGATGAGTCATAGGCCGTGAGATTTTAGAAAAATCTTGTATAAATCGACGATAGAAACCGGCATGACCCAAGAAACTCCTAATACCTTTGACGGTAGTAGGGTGAGGCAGTTTTGCAATGACATCAACCTTAGCTCTGTCAACCTCAATCCCATTCTTGGAAATCTTATGGCCGAGGACAATGCCCTCTTTAACCATAAAGTGACTCTTTTCCCAATTTAGACATAGATTGGTGTCTTTACAATTTTTCAACATTTTTTCTAAATTGGTGAGACATGTTTGGAATGAATCCCCAATGACCGAAAAGTCATCCATAAAGACCTCCATAGTTTTACCGATCATGTCGGTAAATATAGCCATCATGCACCTCTGGAACGTACCTGGAGCATTACATAAGCCAAAAGGCATACGTTTATAAGCAAAGGTTCCATAAGGGCATGTAAAGGTAGTCTTTTCTTGATCTGATGGATCAATGGGGATTTGAAAGTATCCTGAGAAACCATCAAGGAAACAATAGTACTCTTTTCCAGCTAATTTCTCAAGCATCTGGTCCATAAAGGGCAGCGGAAAGTGGTCTTTGCGGGTGTGGCGTCATTTAACTTACAATAGTCAATGCAAACACGCCACCCGGTAACCAGCCGAGTTGGAATCAACTCATTTTCCTCATTAGTGACAACAGTAATGCCACCCTTTTTTGGGACGCAATGAATGGGACTAACCCATGGACTGTCAGAGATAGGGTAAATCAATCCTGCATCAAGAAGTTTAAGAACCTCTTGTTTAATCACATCATGGATTTTTGGATTCACCATTCTTTGATGTTGCACTGCAGGCTTGAAGTCATCCTCCATCAAGATTTTGTGTGTACAAAAATCTGGGTTAATACCCTTAATATCAGAGAGTTTCCAAGCAATTGCTTGCTTGTTTGACTTCAAGACCTTTATGAGAGCAATCTTCTCCTCAACACTTAAACCTTTAGCAATAATGACGGGTAATTTATCATCACCCTCCAAGAATGCGTATTCAAGATGAGGAGGTAAGTCCTTGAGTTCGACCTCAGGAAAATCATCAGTTTCCTCAACATATTTGATTTCCTGATTATGAAGTTGTACGGGAGGGAGTGGAGGAGAATTGTCTTGGTTTAGCAATCTCTCAAGGAGAAGAATATCTCCCTCCAGATCAATCTCAGTGGTATCAATTCCCGATGGAACTGAATCACTTTTGAGAAAAGCCTCGACCTCTTCCAAAAGAAAATCACTTCCCTCAAACGGAGTGAGAGAAGGGGAAGAGTCGGAAATGATAGGTTCAGATGATGGAGTGGCATCCCCACTCACAGAATTATGAGAATAACCAAGAAACTCTTGAGAATACTCCTCCGAAGCAATGTCTATGATATCTATTTGATTAACTGCTTCAGAATCATAATTGGAGGAGTACCTCGAGGTTTGATCGAGGTTAAATGTAACAGCTTCATTACCCACACGCAGAGTGATTTCTTGCTCAAATACATCGATAAGAGCACGGCCCGTTCTAAGGAAACCCCTCCCAACAATGAGAGGGACCCTTTGATCGGCATCGAAATCAACCACTACAAAGTCAGCGGGGAGATGAAATTCTCCTACCTTCACAAACACGTCATCGGCAATGCCGAGAGGACGAGATATCGATCGGTCTGCAAGCTCTAAAGTCATGCAGGTAGGAGTAAGATCAGGAAGAGAAAGTTTCTTCCAAACTGAGTATGGCATTAGGTTGATACTTGCACCAAGATCGGCCAAGGCATAGCAATCAACCATTCCCGGAAATACACATGGTATTAGAAATTTTCCAGGATCTCCCAGCTTCTCGTGAAGCTTCTTTAAAAGAACTGCTGAGCAGTTCTCATTCAAGGGAGTCTTTGCCATTTCAAACAGTTTCTCCTTGTTGCTTAACAAGTGTTTGATTGTCGATGCAAATTTGGGCATCAGAATAATAGCATCCGTAAAGCTAATGTCAAAATGCAAATCTTGGAAGATTTGAAAGAATTTATCCATCTGGTGACTAGCTTTTTCACGGAGCTTTTGTTCACTCAAGCGTGAGGGGTAAGGAATAGAGGAGGTAGAAGGTTTGGACTGAGGTATTTCAACTGGAATATCATTTGGTTCAAAAACAACTCTAGGTTTTGGTTTGGGTTTCGGGACAACATGAGGTGGGACGTCTTGGGTATCTCCCTTATGAGTAGGAAGTACTTCGTCCTTATTTACCTCGACGTTATTTTCCACTACCTTGGGAGAAGAAGAGGAAGGGGTAGTGGGAACAGTGGGTCCATCATATGAAACTCCGCTCCTGGTCGTGATCGCCTTTGCATCACCCCTCGGGTTTGCGATCGTGTTGCTCGAAAGTTTTCCAGAGCCCGAGGGTTGTTCATTTAAAGATTTCTTGATTTCAGAAATCTGGCTGACCAACAACCTGTTTGTCTCTTCTTGAGTTTTCATGAACTGCTTTAACAACTCATCGGATGATGGTTGTGGAGCTGGGAGAATGGCTTGTGTTTGGTTGGGGAAATTTTGGACACGGTTATTTTGATTATAACCTTGTTGTGGTTGAAAATTCCCTTGATTTGGGTTACCATTTCCCTGAAAATGATTTCCGGGGTTGAAATTGTTTCTGTTAAAGTTTCCTTGATTGTGGAAACCTTGATTCTGTCCAGGATGGAAATTCCCTTGGTTTTGATAACCTTGGTTCATTCGTGGTTGGTTCTGGTTTCGGTTTTGCAAATTTGGGTTTTGATTAAATCCGGGTGGTCCCATATGTGTGTTAGCACGGTAACTTGGTTCCATTTGAGGACGGTATTGATTACCCCCTGATTTGTAGTACCGGCTAAGGCATTGGCTTCAAAAGGACTACCATCAGTGGCAGTACAATTGTAGTAAGCATGTGGGCCACCACAAGTGACACAAACTTCCACTTTTTTTACTTCAGCATGTGAAGGGTTTGTGTGAAAGTGACTTTTTTCTGGTTTGAGATAACCAAAGCTTGAATGGCGTCCGTGAGTTTGTCTATCTTAGCATCGGTGCTAGAAGTACTCACGGGTGATGAAGTGGAAGGACCAGCACTCACTTGGGAGTTATATGGCTTTGTGCGTGTAGTGCAGACTTTGGACTTATTTTCAATGATTTCTAAAGCTTCTTTTGTGGTTTTGCTCAAAAAATTACCTCCCGCGGAGGCATTGAGAGAATCTTGGTCAGATTGACTCACACCATTATAAAACGTGTCAATTTGCATTAATTCAGTGAAACCATGATGAGGACATCGACGAAGCAGTTCTTTGAAACGATCCCATGCGTCACCAAACGATTCATCAAACCTTTGAGTAAATTTGATGATTTCATTTTTAAGACTTGTCGTTCTGGACGGGGGAAAAAATTCGTTTACAAATTTGGTAACTAAATCTTCCCATGATGTTATGGAACAAGGAGGTTGTTTTTCCAGCCAAATCCGGGCTGCTCCCTCAAGAGAAAATGGGAAAAGAAGAAGTTTGACTGCTTCGGAAGGGACGTTATTGTATTTGATGGTTGAAGTAATTTTATTAAACAATCGAATATGAGCATGGGGATCATCCCTCTCAAAACCATAAAATTGGCTTGAAGTTACTAGAGTTAGTAACCCGGTTTTGAGCTCAAAGTATTCAGCCACAATGGCTGGGACAACAATAGTATCTCCGTAACCCTCAATGGGTGCTTGGAGAAGCTCATTCATCGGACGGTCTTCCGCCATGATAACTTTCTTAGGTGAAACAGCACGTTCCTCAGATACGGCTGTTGGGGCAGAACGTCTACGGCGTCTTCGAGGAATTCTGACAAGCTCACGTAAAGGGCTTGTTGACCTAGAAGAACGAGTGCGCATGCACTAGAGACGACTCTAAGAATCCTTAGAGTGACGGGAAACTAAAAAGAAATATAGACAAAAAGATGATATATAACAAAGTGTGATAATTCAAACTCACAGATATTTCAAAAAGTCGTAATACGCAGCACACCTCCCCGGCAGCGGCGCCAAATTTTGATTGGCCTTAAACAGTCAGATAATATCAACCAAGTAATGGTCAACAAGTCAAACAGCCTAAACTAATACTCCGGTGAGTTTAGTGTTTCCCCGGATCGTTAGATCCCAACGAGATGTGAAATCTGAAATAAAACGACTTCGAGATCAGGTGAATTGAACAGGAAAAGGGTTTAAGTGATTGTACTACTAAAAAATAAGAGTGAATAGCTTTAATAAGCTATATCAATCAATACGTGAAATCAGATACGTACAAGTGAAAAAGGGACTGAAAAACGTAAACGTTTACTAATTAAACGTAAACAAAAACAAATTTAACTTATAGTAGGATTTTGCAAGCCTTAGGGGCTTAAATGCAAATTAAATAAATTTAAAATATTTATTTTATAATTAAAAACTATTTAATTAATTATTTTTATTTGATTACTATTATTAATTATTTAATAATTAACTAATAATTATGAAAATGTAAAATAAGTCTAGAAAATTAAAATTAAAATTTCTAAAAATCTAAAATATTATAAAACTTATTTTAAAACTAAAATTATATTTTTCACACTATTTATCTATTTATTATTAATTAATTATTATTTAATTATTATTTAACTAATTATATTGATTTAATTAGTTATAAATACTAAAAAGACTTAGATAATTATGAAAAATTTTATATATCTAATTAACCATTACAGGAATTCTAAAAAATTATAAAAAGTTTATATTATGTATTTTTAATCTAATTTACTAATTATTATTCTATTAATTAATTATTTATCAATTAAACTAATTATATTATTAAAAATAGAAAATGAACAGTATAAATCCTAGAAAAATTTATAAAATTACTTTACCTTATATAAAAGCTATAAAAATTATAAAAACTATGTGGTACTTTAGAAAATATAATTATGCTATTTATTTTTTATTTATTATTTATTTATTAATTAAACTAATATTAATTCTAAATAACACTAGATGACAAAAGAAAAATCTGAAAAAATTTATAAAACTACTTTAATATATAAGAGATTTAATAAAAATATAAAATTGCAGACGTGCTTATAAATAAGCTAAAAAGAAAATTAAATAGATAATTTCTATTAAATAGAAGCTATCACTATAATTAAATTTGGTTTTTTCTTGTTTTTCTTTTATAAAACTAATAAAATACTTAAAATAAGAAACTTTAATAAAGGAAAATAATTTATGAACACAGAATAAGCACTATGAGTGCTTATTATCCAAACAGTTGACCAAGTTTGACAAGAACAAGAAATAAGCTCAACTGAGCTTGTGTGGGGTCCACAAGGGTGAAACCTGGCTCACCTAAGTTATTTTAACTTAAATAAGCTAGATTTGCTGATATAAGCTCAATGGATAAGCTAAAAAGCTGAAATAAGCAATTGCTTATATGGTGACTGAGACAGAAATGGGACAGATTTCCAAGTTGATTTAAGGTGGGTCCCAGTGGTGCACAGGTCAAACCAAGGGTCAAGTATTGAACCTGGGTAGGAGGGGGGTTGTAAGAACCAAAATGGAAGTATGTGGGACCACTGTGGTGGTCACAATCAACCACCAAAGTGGTGGTGATGGTGGTGATGGTCTGTGTAGCAGGGCATCATCTTGCCCTGCAAGTGTGTTCCAGGGGTATTTTGGACAATAAGATAAAATCACAAAAATATGAAAAACTTGGAAATCACAAGTACAGATGGTAGACTAGTCACACAACAAATTTCAAACTCTAAATCCAAACACAAAAATTAGATTAATTCATGCCATTTTGGTGAAATTCTGAACATGCATCTTTTGACTTTTACTAATTTTAAGCTAGGTTGACTAAAGTGAGATTCTAGCTTAATTTGCTGATTGATTATGATATGTGAAGCTATAATACCACTAGATTGATCTAATCCAATTACTTTTAAGCTGTTTTGATTGTTTATGGATCTTAAAACATAAACAGTTAACTGTTATGAAGATCAAAAGATTATCTTGACTTTTTTCTAAATTGTCACTTGATTTTATGCTTTCTTAAACCTAATATAACCTTAAGTGATGTGTTTGAAACAAAAGCAACAACAATTACAGACCTAAACCATAAGGAATAGACTGATCCAAACACTCCCTAATCTAACTGATTTGTATAATTTTCAAAGCTAATGATCCATACAATCCATGAAACTGATTCCCAGAGACATAATATATTGTAATAAACTTATATGATCACACCAATACCAACAATTACAACTAAAACTCAGATTTCCATAAAATGCTATTTTAAACTGAAAATTCCAATACTAAGCAACCTATGATTTCAATGAACAACTAAGCTATTTCTGTTTATATTATTACTAAACAACTTTAATCTAACATAAATAACACAGAGGTGAGCAAGGATAACCAAGATTATATAAAATAAGCTTTAAATGAGTATGAAGCTTACAAGGTGTGACTGTGAGAACCAAACCAAGAACCAAGATCAATTATGTGACTCCCATGAGTCTCTAAACCATAATCCAAGCTTCTTCCTTTCCAAAGTTACTCTGAATCAGAACCCAAACCAAAATATGGTACAGTTTGACTTTTATTGACCAAGTGGTGATTTGTGAGTTTAAGTAATTAGACTAAGTTTTAAGGTATCTAGAAGCACTTATGAACTTCCTGGGAGCTTATATGAGCTTATTTGATCCTTATGTTCCACTGTAAACAACAACTAAGCTATATGATATTTTTGAGTAAAAAGAAAATTTGCAAACTTGAGAATTATACATGAAACTTGAAATTTATTATCACCAAAGATTTAAAGCACACTGATAGTCAGGTATTACAACTTAAAAAGCTTAAAGATACAAGGAAACTTGAGAATTAAACTAATCGACATACATTATTTTTAAAATTAAACTAGATATCTCTGTCTTCTACTTTCCCTTCTTTCTTTATAGCATAATTGGACTCCCCACATGTCTCTGAACCTTTCCCATCAATAAAACTAACCATTGGATGGGTCAAATTAATCTTGCCCGTTTAAATTACTTTTGGCGCCAAAGTCTCCTAGGTTGCTTGCAGCCTGATATAGTTCAATTAAAGAACTTTGGATTGTAGTAGAGACTTAGGGAACAAGTTTGAGATAAGTTTGAGGCAAGTTGGAGTGGTATTGGTGAAAACAGGGGAAGTAGTGGTAGTTTGGAGGGAAAAGCTGTGAAAACAGCATTTAATGGAGCAGGGTTAAGTGTAGGGTGGTGGAAGGGAGTGGGTGGTGAGCTGTATTGGTGGTGAGGTGGAGGTGGACAGGTGGTGAAACCACCTGGTTTTGGTTTGCAGTGAGGAAGGAGAGGGGTGAACAGTGATGGCGGGATAGGGGGTTGACCAGGGTCAAACCTGGTATATTATTAAGGGGGTTGGACTGGGCTTATTATGGGCCAAAGAAAAAGAAAGGGTGGGCTCGGCTAGGATAGTGGATTGGTTTGTTTGTTTGGTTTATTTATTTAATAGGGTCCGGTTTGGTTTGTAATGGATTAAAGCCCAAGGACCAATATTGTATTTTCTGAATTCTTGAAGGGTTAAACCTGTAAATATCAAATATTAACACAAAGGACCAAATATGTCATTTAGGAATAGTATAAGGTTTATTTTTATTATTTTCTTATTTTTAAAACCTTAGGGACTAATTTTGACACTTTTCAAAGTTTAGGGACCAAAGTTGTAAATATATGATTTTAAACTTTAAAGGACTATTTTTTTACAACTTATGAATCCCAAGGACCTTTTATGACATTTGTACAAGTTTTGATTTACCAGGGACTAGTTTTGCCAATTTTTCAAAGTTCAGGGACTGAAAACTGTAAATTATGTGAAATGTTTTGTTTTTCATCAGTTTTCAATCCTTATGCATAAAAACACAATCCAGGGATAATTTTATGTATTTTAAGGCATTCCTGTGTGTTTTCATATGTTTTTGCAGTTTAAATGTAACAGAAATGATGAGTATTTACACACTCATCAAATATACAAATATGTTCATGTAGCATAACATGTGTAATAAGTCCATAATCTTCTGGAGGATGGAAGGCACGAAGAGCGGAAGGCTATAAAAATGTTTTTGCTTGTGATTGTAGTTATAGTTTAGGTCTCACTTAGACCCGTTTCTCTATAACCATGGCTCTGATACCAATCTGTAACACCCCCAATTCATGATGCAGCGGAATTCAACTTGGGTGTTACTCGACGGCACAACAGTCATAATAATAGAAAACGATCTCTAACCGAGTCGTACTAAAAAGAGTTATCATTCGAATTTATTCAAATATATCAGAGTTTACATAGTTAGGTCCCAAAAAGGTTCCATGTTTCAAAATACATCAATATAAAGTCTTTTGATGTTTCATCGAATGACATAGTAGTTTATAGCCTTCTTCCTTTAGTACGTGCCCTTCTGCTCCATTCTTGATTATCATGGACCTGAAATACATGCTTAAGAGGTCAACACAAAGGTTGAGTGATATTCATAGAATTTGTTTAACGGTTGAATACAATATGTTGGTAGTAAGAGTTAATTAGACACATACTTATGTTGGAAAACAAAACAGTTATTATTATATACTAAGCTCATGCAACCAATACGTTAACGGGTACCAATATCAATCGGCGGTTTTGTTGCCCCGGTAAGTACTTTGCTGTCATACTTAATGTTCAAATATAGTGCATTCGTTTGAACTAATCTGCTCAAACAAATGGGATTCGTCAATCCCAATAGGCCTATTCACAATACTCGCGCTCACTAATACAAGTGATTAAATGGTTCATGATATGGGGCCTAGGATTGGCAAGGTAGGTACTTAGTAATAATAAAACAATCCGGCGGCATACAGTTTTAAAGCATTGTGTTCGGTTTTAAAATAGCATGTATTCCCCCCAAGGGTTTGTAAAACATTGAAGTAATGTAAAGTGGGGCTATGAACTCACCTTAAGTAAGACAGCAAGTAATGAAGGTAATGGTTGAATCGTAGGTTTCTACGAGCAACCTATAATAGAATGTTGCGACTTAGGATTTGAGTAATGAATATGAAGAGGTGCCCATATATATATCTTGCATCTAGTCCATGATGTGGTATGATGTATAGTGTAAGTCTTTGAAAGAAAAGATTCATGAAACATGTATGTTTTATATATCGTTTACTACCGTTGGGGCCGACATAATTCAGAAGTCATGTTAGTAAACATTCGAGGAGCCAGGACACTTTAATTCGTAAATCCATAACTCATCTCGACGGCTTACATAATGAACTCCTCACATGAGGCTCCCTACTATTGTAGTTGTTGATAAAGTATATGTATATATAGGTCTTGATCCGAAAAATTACATGTTCAATTATTTGAATAAACTTAGGAAAGTTTATTATTACATGAAGATTGTTATTAGGGTAAGTTTCTTATAACTTGTATGACCATTTTCTTTGTAATAACTCATGGTTCCTTTATGTGAAGTAGATCCAAATTGCTTGTTCAAGTTATCGCCAATTCTTTGTTTCATGTTTTCGCCTAAGTAAGCTTCTATGGTCATTTAGTCATGGCCTTGCCATGAGCTTTGGTCTTGGTTCCATGGTCTTGAGACTCAACCTTGGCTCTAGCCATGGTTGTGATCTTGAATCTAGGTCATAAGATCTCTTGGTCTTTTTAAAACATAACCAATATATAGTGACTTATATACATGTAAATAGCTGTTAAGAAACTGATAAAAATCTCATTCGTTATAGGTTTTCTGGAGACGTGCTCTTGAGTTTTTGAAGAAAACGTGGTTCCGGACAACTTTCGTGCTTTAACTTTTTTATTAAACGGACCAGAAATGCCTCTTTTTGCGTGTTTTAAGTTTTTGTAACAGAATGTTTTTGGCAGCTTTGCCGCAAAGTTTTGGTAACTTCAAATGGTCATAACTTTTGACTCGTATACTCGTTTTAGGTGGTTCAAATTGCTATGGTTTCCTTGTTAGGTCCTCTACTACAATATGTAATAATCCAATATCATAATTTTACCATTTTGATCAGGTTTCACCAAGAAAGTCACTAGTTTACTTGTTTGAATAACTTGTCTTAACAATCATATACAATAACTTGTTTTACTCAATTTTTATACATCATGGACATGAATACAAGACATAATATAGTATAAATGATATGTAAATAACATGATTATGATATTTAACAAGAAGCATGTTAGGGTTTGGCTTACAACTTTTGGCTTTCAACAAAGAAAGGAAAGTAACTAGTAAGGATAGGACTTTGATAGACTTTAGCTTCAACCCACTTCACTTCATGCAATCTTTCTACTCTTGTATTCTTGAAAGATAGATGATGAAAGTTGAGGTGACTTGAGTGGATTCAAACTCAAGAGAAATCACCAAAGTATATAAGGTTTGGAAGTGTTTTGAGTACCTAAAAACAATCTAGGGTTTCTATACTTGAAGGTGCTCTTGATCTTGCTTGCAATTAGAAGGAAATAAAGCTAAGTGTGGAGTGTTTTGGGGTGTGGTATGGACGGAAACAAGAAGGGGGGGAGGGGGCTTTTATAGTCCTTAGAGGAGGTTACAAAATGGAACTTGTCAAGCCTTTCATGACAAGTTTCAACACATGGAACTCATCCAAGGTATTTAGCACAAGATCAAGCCACACCATGGGGTGACTCCCCCCCCCTATTGGCGGTTCACAAGGCTAGGGGGTGAGGTGTGCTTGGCTTGATATTATCCTAAGTATTTGGATGAGTTTTGACCCCGGGAAATGCCAACCGTAAATGATTAAGCCTCAAAACGTAAAACCGGGTGTCGTAAAAATATGAAACTTGAAAGTATTGATAAACATGTCATTAAGTTCCATAATAAAATATAAAATGAGTCGTAGGTTCCATTGGGGTGGTAAAAGCCTGCTAAAAGTGGAAACAAGGGTCTAAAACGCGTAATACGTAAAATGTACGAATATTGTGTAAAATTGAGAAAAGTAAAATGTTACTTTTCTAATACGATATAAATGATTTAAAATGACTTATAATGTCTAGACTGGGCTCAGTCTAGTGTCGGTTGGTATTAAATGTCTTTTAGACATAAAACCGTAAGCCTAAAAATCAAGGAATGACTTATAAAATCAAGGAATGATTTTTGGTCAAAGGGGGAGGGAAAAACATGTTGACTTTTTCCAAAAATGTGAAAACTCAAATCGTCTTAGAAACGCGGTGCAGGTATAGGCTAAGGTTACGGCTGAGTAAAAACGCTTCAAACTGAAAATTCCAGTTTTTCACGGCCGAGGTTTATTTGGTCATATTTTTCTCAGTCATGATTTATTCTCAAATAAATCATGAGTTTGTCAAACATTTTTCTGATACGGGGAAAATTAACGCGACCGAGTTTCGTTGTGCGTGGAATTTTTGAATGACGTTTTACCCTAAAACGTGTAATTCCTTAATAACTTTCACGAAAATGATCTGACGAGTGTCAAACTTTTAATTTGCCATGGAAATTATTTATCACTCGAGAATATGAAATAAAAATCAAATTTCAGGAAAATAAATCGTAAAAATAAATAGTAAAAGTGAATAGTAAAATTTCCAAGAATAGTAATTAACCTGAAATTGCGAATTGTTACAGTAAGCAACTAGATTATCATATAATTATACTTCAATTCACAAGTATGTATCATGAACACAATAAGCCATTATAATCTCATAACCATCACCATAGAAATACCATAATCTATAACACATAACAATTACAAACATACCTTAATCCTTCCATATCATGATCTATCACTTGAATAGTCTCATTAGTCAAGCCTTCTATGATACTAAACTTACCAATCCAAAACTTTATCTTACAACTCATTCAAAATCACAAAACATGAGAATATTCATATAAATCACATAATAATCATAGTTTCTTACCTTATCAATCCAAGCTAAGATTACCCATCATAATCTTCATCATCAACCTCCTCTTTACATCCTAGGTTAAAATCATTATAACATAAACTTAATATTCCTAATCAAATAACTATAACAATGGTTTATATAACCATATCTCATCTCTAAACACTTCTAATCATCATATAATCATATAATGATCATATGATATATTAACCCACAAATTTACCAACTTTAAATTCAATAACCCTTATTCAATAATCACTATAACTTCTTTAATTAGCTTAAAACCATCTTTTATCCAATTATCAAATTAGGGTTCATGAACCCTAACTTCTTAATTGACTAATAACAGAAGAAAATGATTACTTACTTGATGTAGAAATCACTGCTAGGGCTTTATCTCTTTAATTAGAACACTTAAGCACTATTAGAGATCATAAGGCTTCCATGTTTCCCTCCTTTTTCTATCCTAAACCGACATACACCCATCACACCACTTTTCTAGATAATAATACATTTGTAGTACCTGGATATTTCTAGTTACAACTTTCTTTACAACAAAGTTATTTCTCATTTGGCATATTTGGTCCCTCAAGTGCTATAACAATTTGGTCCTAGTACTAGAACAAGTTGGTTCTAGTGCCAGTTTGAGATTTTGGCAAGAATAGCCCCTCTAGTCCTATAACAATTTAGTGTTGGTACTAGAACAAGTTGGTTCTAGTGCCACTTTGAGATTTTGGCAAGAATAGTCCCTGCAAACTAGAACAAGGTGGTTCTAGTACTAAAACAAGTTGGTTTTAGTACCAGTTTGGTCATTTGGCAACTTAGGTCCCTCAAGTCCCTTTTCTTTTTACTTTAGCCACATTAACTTTATAACTCATTTAACACTTGACAATTTTAATCCCTTAAGTCTAAATCTCTTATATTTAAGACACATCAATCTCTCTATAATCATATTACATCTTCTTTGACTATTAGATTGACCATCGGGTTTGACGAGCTAATCACATAAAACTTTCAACTTAACATTCGTTGACTAACCAATCATATCGAGTCTCTCGACTCATAAAAGTCTTAGTTTCATCTAGAGTCATACTCATTTGAAAACGGGTTTTTGGTGTAACAGTAGTGAGGCGGTCGACCACCTTGTAGCTTGTAATCGGTCTAAGCGGATTAATCAGATTAACATTTCTGGCAAATTTTGGGTATTTCCGGCAAGTTTTGGGTATTTTCAGCGAATTTTAGGTATTTCCGGCAATATTTTTTCCAAAAACAACATGTAATAGATTTAAACAGTTACTATAAGTTATCAAAAATAATTTTACGTTGAGTTTTGGGTACTTCCGGCAAGATTTGTAGGTTTCCGGTAAGTTTAACCACCATTGACTGCCGTTGACCGCTGTTGACCACGGTTGACCTATTTGTTAGACCCAGTTACATAAATCGGCAAGGTTAGTGACCCTGTAGCGCCTAGGTGGTGATTAATCGGTCTTGTAGACCTTTGTTTGCAACACTGCTATATTGCTATAAAAGCTATCAGATTATCATAATCAACTATTGATTTTTGTAATCAGAACAACATTTAAAATTGTTCTATATTACTATAAAAGCTATTAGATTATCGTAATCCTTTAAGGATTTCCACCTTGTAATTTTCTTCTAGCGCCTTGCTAGCCTCTAATAATATTCCATTGTTCAAAAAAAAAAAAAAAAAAAAGATTATCGTAATCAACTATTGATTTTTGTAACAACAATAACAATATTCTATTCGGCTTTAACGTGATATGAGGGAAGCAGAATGTAGACAATCATCATGATATTATACGGAGTATTATCATAACCAACCACTGATTTGCATAATCTAATACATATTTACGTAATCTAATATTTTTCATCTGTACATAGTATTATCATAATCAACAATTAATATTCATAATTTCGTATTTACATAATCTTGTTTTATTTATTTAATCCTTGTAATGACTCAATGATAGTCTATATAAAGGGATAAACAACTTAACTAAAATACAATCTGAAAACCTAAAACATGGGTGATATAGTGAAGTACATATTCCTCATTATGTTAATTCTATACCCATTTTCTATTGTAAGATCGTCAAACCAAGATGCAATCAACGCTTTTGAGCCATATAAACTAGAGATCATCGATTCAGAAATCAATTATCTAGTTGCTCATTGTCGTTCAAACAATAATGATTTTGGCGATAAAATACTAATTATAAACGATGCAATTCAATGGGAATTCCGTAGGAATATTGGCGAGACGACTAAATTTTCTTGCAAATTTACGTGGATAACGGACGACAAAATCTTTAAAGTAACCGAGTTTGAAGTTTTTAATAGTCATATTGCCGACGAATGTGGCAACAAATTGACGAAAACAAACAAATGTTTTTGGTCAGTTAGGCAAGTTGGATTTAGTTTTGCAAAAGGTAGTCCATCTAATTGGGTGTTAAAGCACACTTGGTGAAAATGAAATTTATTTGAGTATTTAGTTTTTATGTTTCAATCATTTTGTTGTTTAAGTATGTCTACAAAACAATCACCACTCTAGTTTAAAAAAAAAAAAAAAAAAAAAAAAATGCAATACAATTGGTTTATATGGTGATTGATGAGAGCACCACCGCGCATGAGGTTTGGAAACGACTTAAGGATATTTTTCATGACAACAAGGATGAGAGGGTAATCCAACTTGATAACGAGATTCGTAATATGAATATTGGTAATCTCTCCGTCACCGACTAGTTTTAGGAGATTAAAAGCAAAGCGGACCGTCTTGCCAATCTTGGCTCCACTGTATGTAATTCGAGTCTTGTCACATATGCTATCAATGACCTTCGTTCTGGTTTTCCAAAAATTGCACGAATTATTAGACACACTTTTGATAACGTGCGCTCTATAGTTCTACTTGAGGAAAGTGACATGGCTTCTAACAATAATGTTATATCTTCTTCTCACAACACATATTCCTCACCCAGTGTTTTGGTTGCCACAATGGCCAATTCGGGTATTGAGCAATGTCGTAATTTTAGGCGTGACTCGTCAGTGGCGGCCCCAGAAAAATAAGATGTGGGGGCAATTTTTTATTTATTTATTTTGTGACAATACCAACAAAATGCGGAAGAAAATGTATGATCAAAATGATAAATCGGGTATTGTTACTTGAAGATGAATGATTTATAAGGTTTTAGAGTGTTGAATGTTGGATTTTATTATGTCAGGGGGGGGGGGGGGGGGGGGGGGGGGAATTTTAATTTTGGTTGGACCACTTTTGAAAAAATATCAAAATTAAAAAAAAAATGATAAAAATAATAATAATAATAATAAAAAAAAAAAAAAAAAAAAAAAACACTAAAATCTTATCTTTTTCGACTAGCCATGGGGGCGCCGCCACCCCAAACCTAATATATAGGTCCGCCGGGGGGGGGGGGGGGGGGGGCAATTTAAATTTTGGTTGGGCCACTTTTGAAAAAATATCAAAATTAAAAAAAAAAAATGATAAAAAAAAAAATAATAATAATAATAAAAAAAAAAATTCACTAAAATCTTATCTTTTTCGACTAGCCATAGGGGCGCCGCCACCCCAAACCTAATATATAGGTCCGCCATCCGCCCGTGTGGCTCGTGTACTTATGGAGGTCGTTGCAAATTTGTGCACGGTTTGCACGACACAAGAGCTCGACCCGAATAAACTGGTAATACTAGTTCTTTTTCTAAACCCCGTACTTCAACCGCTTGTGGTGCTGCTCAGTCACATCACAAGTCCCACGTGGCAAAATATATCAACTAGCCACAAAATCAGTCTACTACTAAATCAAATGTTGTACCATGAGATGCGTATGTTCGGTATGTGTAATCAGGGGTGTTCACGGTTCGGTTAATTAACCGAATAAATCGAAAATCGAACCGAACCGAACATATAACCGAACCAAAATTGTTAAAAACGAACCGAACCGAATTAAAAATTCGGTTTTCGGTTTGGATATGGGTTTAGCTATCTGAACCGAAAACCGAATTTATATATATATATATATATATATATATATATATATATATATATATATATATATATATATATATATATATTTTATATATTTATATTATTTTAAATATAAAAAATATCCATTAAAATTTTATACTAATATTAACAACACTTTTTTATGCTTGAAATATTTTTTTGCCAAAAATATATATAATTAATTTAAAAAAAATATATAAATAGTGTAATTCAAGTACAAAATTCGGTTTTCGGTTTTGACCCATAACCGAACCGAACTTCGGTTCGGTTCTCGGTTCGGTTCGGTTATAGATATTTTCGGTTCGGTTTGGTTTTCGGTTATGACCAAAAAAAATTTTTAACCGAACAACCCGAACCGAATAAACCGATTAACCGATAACCGAACCGATAAAATTGTGTATGTCCAAACTCCGAAGTGGACTTGGGACACA
This sequence comes from Artemisia argyi, assembly GCA_030686995.1. NCBI lineage: Eukaryota > Viridiplantae > Streptophyta > Magnoliopsida > Asterales > Asteraceae > Artemisia > Artemisia argyi. The sequence continues at coordinate 41,734,497 of CM060709.1, read as the reverse complement.
AGCTCAATTGCCTTACTGCTACCCACTTCAGGCCCAGAATGCACCAGCGGCCCAACATAATCCTTATACTCAGTTTCCACAGGCTCACGTGTCTACTGTTGTACCAGGCCAACAAGCCCAGTTCCCTGTCCAACAGCCCCATATGCCTCACTCCAACAGATTTCAAATGCGTTCATCTGGTTCACAGAAGGTCGTTCATGTGGTACTTTGATTTATCCAGGGAATTATGCTTATACTACCTCAAGCATTTCCTATTGCAACATCGTCAAACCAAGATGAAATCAGCTCTTTTGAGCCATATAGACTAGAGATCATCGAATATCTAGTTGCTCATTGTCATTCAAACGATAATGATTTTGGAAAGCAAAACTTGACCATAAACACTTCAATCTATTGGAATTTCATAGGAATTTTGGCGAGACATATAGATTTTATTGCAAGTTTTGGTGGATGATGGCCGACAATCTAATCTATAAAGAATCCGAGTTTGAAGTTTTCAATAATCAAATTGACCAAGATGAACAAATGTTTTTGGTCAGATACACAAGTTGGATTTTATTTTGCAAAAGGTAGCCCATCTAGTTGGATGTTGAAGCATACATGGTGAAATGAAATTAATTTTTATATTTTTACTTAATTTCTTAATTTAGACTAGTCAGAAATATAACTTGTAACTAATTATTTCCTTTCATGAACAACAAATATGTTGCTTATAGTATGTCTTTTAAGAAATTGTTCTACATTAATTTAATATTATCATAATCAACAATTAATTTTCATAATTACATAATATTTATCTATACTTAATATTATCATAATCAACAATTAATTTTCATAATTACATGATATTGGTTTATTTAGTTAATCCTTGTAATAACTCAATGATCATCTATATAAACGGATAAACAACTAAAATACAATATGAAAAGCTATAAGATGGGTGATATAGTGAAGAACATATTCCTCATTACGTTAATTCTATACCTATTTTCTGCTGTCAGATCATCAAACCAAGATGTAATCAACGCTCTTGAACCATATAAACTAGAGATCATTTCAGAAATCAATGTACTAGTTGCTCATTGTCGTTCAAAGGATACTGATTTTGGTGATAAAATTTTGATCATGCACGATGCAATTCATTGGGAATTCCGTAGGAATATTGGCGAGACAACTGCATATTCTTGCAAGTTTACATGGATGGCGGACGGCAAAATCTTTAAAGAAGTCGACGCGTTTGAAGTTTTTAATAATCACATTGCAGAAGAATGTGGCAACAAATTGACGAAAACGAACAACTGTTTTTGGTCAGTTAGCCAAGCTGGATTCAGCTTTGCAAAAGATAGTCCATCTAATTGGGTGTTAAAGCAAAGATGGTGAAAATGAAATTTATCTACGTGTTTTTTATGTTTCATCATTTTGCTGTTTAACTATATCTACAAAACAATCCGCATTCTAGTTCCAAAAAAAGCAATGCAATTGTATTATATTTATTGACTCTTACAAGTGTCTGTTAATCATGAATGATTACCGATTATCAACATCTTTACAAGATGATAATCACTATATTTTATGGATGAAAGTAAATGCTTATGATAAACAAAGTATTACTATCCGAGCGTTGTAGCGGAAGCAAAAATATTTTGTTTTGTAGGTACAAAATAAAGCTGAAGTAATAATGTACTTTTACAATTAAAAAATGTTAAAAAAAAAAAAAAAAAAAAAAAAAAAAAAAAAAAAAAAAAGATTGATGCAAAGGCATATATCTAAACTACATATAAAGTAAAAACGGTAAATTTTTAATGTTGAAAAATGGTTAATGTCAATGTGGAATTAAAGCTTTTAGTGGTCAATCTTGAATTGAAAATGAATGGCACTACAATACGTTGCCTACTAATCTTGGGAAGTATTAAACCTAAATTAAGAAGCCTTTTTAATTAGTACAGCTCACAATTCGTGGTATGGAAATTATTTTTGATAATACGGTGGCTGATCTGGCGGTTCAGAAATCAATGTTTGTTTTGGTCTACCCAGCCTAGAAAGGACCTTATTTTTTTTAATATTGTTCAAATGTTTTTTTTTATGGATTTCCAATCATTGTAAATCCAAGATTGACTGGGTTACTTGGATGCGGAATCCTAATTTTCTTTCTTTGTAATCCTTTCTAGCTTTTTGCTAGGATTTTTTTTTTTTTTTTTTTTTTTTTTTTTTTTTTTTTATAATAATAAAACTGCCGTTCAAAAAAAAAATGGTAGTATAGAAATTAATTCCCCTTGACTTCTGTATGGAAATTAAGATAAACACTAGAATAACTTCCGTATGGAAATCAATCTTGTCCTTATCTTAATCTTAACTACATATAAAGTAAAAACCATATTTTTGTGAAATTTCACAAAAGTGAAAAACTTAATCTATGTAAGGAACTGGGATGTAAGCCACGCGTTACCGCGGGCATTTTAAATACAAAATTATTTTAAAGAACTTTTAAATTTTTTGCAGAAAGTCCTAATTCCTAACTTTAGCGTTTAATTGCGAAGTTAGTGATCAAGGACTGACTTTGCAACAGGAGTATAACATAAAGGACCAAAGACCGACTTTGCAATGGATGTATAACATGAAGGACCAAATATGTAAATTATGTGAGGATTAAAGTTGCAACGAACCTCTGAGATGGAGGACCAAGTGCGTATGGATTTTTTGTAAAATGTTAAAGATAACGGTCGTTGGGTAGTTAACGCCAAGTTAGTGACCAAGGACTGACTTTGCAATGGATGTATAACATGAAGGACCAATTATGTAAACTACGTGAAGACTAAATTTGCAACGAACCTTTGAGATGAAGGACCAATTTTGTACCGATTTTTTTAAAAAATGTTAAAAATAACGGTCGAGTTAACGGTCGGTAAGTAACTAACGACCGTTAGTTCACCGTGCGGATGTGAATATATTGTACTGTTGTGCTACAGTAAATTTTTTGCTAAAGTAGTTTTTTTTTTTTTTTTTTTTTGGCTACAGGAAAAGAGCCCGCTGATTGTTATTATTATATAATGTACAAGGTCTAACAATGCAAGGTCAAAACTTAAAGCGTGTATTTAGACTATTTTCAAAGTGCAAACCGTGCATTTTATTTGATAAGTATAGAATGATTTTATAAAATACAAAACTGAAAATGTATTTTATCGACATATAGAAATGATTTGACAAAAGTTGAAAAGAATTGAAACTTATGCTAATCAAAGTGCAAATCGTTTATTTATGCTTTGAAATAGTCAAAACTTATAATTTGATAAGTATAGAACGAATTATATAAAATACAAACCGTGTATTTTAGTTATTTGTCAAACTGACATCTCTTCTCTTCTCTATATATAAAGTGGAAGCTAACATGGTTTTGGATGTTGTTGAACCAGTTGAGCTCGTTCGAATTGAATCTGAGGTTTACGTTTCACTTCTTTTTTAGCTATCATATACGTTTACTACATTGTTCTAATATCTTGTATCTTATTTGTACTTGTTAGATTAACTCATAAATACTTGATCAATGCTTTCACTCCTATGGAACTTGAGGTAAAGGCAACCCTGCTCAAACTTTTGTTGACGTTGAGGTAACCGCGATATACCATTTCTTTTTGTACATACAAATATACAACATACTAAATATGTGTAAGTTTAGTTGTTTGTTAGTACTTTGTAATGTTACGGTCTGCTAACAAAACAATGATGCAAGTTTGAATGGATCAAAGTTGATAATAACCAATTTTTTATTGTAGAAAACCATGTATGCAAACATGAGAAAGAATGAACATGGTAGTAAGTTATACAATTACATTACATGATGTTTACGAAACCGATTTTTATGAACTATATGGACATGGTTACTGTAAACAAATTGCTTATGTATTTTACTATATGAGAAAATATGCGCATACTAAAGGATATGAACATAAGAGAACATTTGAAATATATATACTCGTCACTAAAATGAAAGAGTAGGTTAGGTTATGTGGTCCTGTTTACTTGGTTAATAGTTAACTAAAGAGTCAATCTAACCAAGTTCCATGACTTTTTAACACAGATATAAAAGATTAACAACAAAGATAAATGTAAAGAAAAGAGACACGGTATTTTTCAACGTTTAATTCTTATTAGAAGTTAATCAAAGAATTATACCCAAGTGTTTGCGGAATAACACTTGGGATTGAAACGACAAGTATGGTATTGACTCCTTTCTAAACCCAAACAATGTTTGAGAAAGGTCTCACTGAGCAATCTCAGGACTGTGTTGTTCTTTGAAGGAGTAAAAGTGCTTTGTGAATGCTAAGCATTAATTGCACAAACTTGTCAACTTTTACTCCTCACTTATGCTACCTATTTATATACAAGTAAATTACAACGTTACTGATCAAGACAAATTGATGACCTATCTGGTAGAGACAAAATACTTACATATTTTGTCTCTGTTACACTAGACTATATTGGGTAAAGGACAATGTGCCTTTCTGATGCACAGTGATGACACCATCCTGACATAGTGTCATTCAGGGAAAGTTTGACTTCAGGTTGATAGGGACACCTGTTGATACGTTCAAACTTTCCCGCTTTGTCCCGCCCATTCTTCAGTCTTCAGATCTTCAGTCTTCCGTCTTCAGTACTTCAATAGTTGTTGAGGAGTCTTGGGGGTTCAGTGAGTTATTGTCATCTTCACTGAACCCATCACCTTTTTCTTGGCTTAGATGCCACTCGCTGAGTTCCGCCTCACTGAATGGTGAACCTTTCTTCGTACGCTCGTTCTAAGCATCCTGAAGATGACTCACTGAGTTACTTTTCACTCAGTGACTTGTTTGTGTTTATGGATATTAAACACTTAGGTTATTTTATGTTCAAATCATAGTTAGAGGAAGATTGGGGAATTCAGTGACTCAACAGTCTCCCCCTATTTGGATATACAAATAGCCTAAGTGTTTCATGATTCAGTGTGAGTTGGCAGGGGTCTTCATCTCTCACTGAGTGTTAATGTAATTAGAGTAGGACACTGATAACTTAAAAGAACTTCAATATTTATTAATAGTTATTACAAATCCTACTGACAATACAAAAACACAAAAAAGATAGTTGTTGCAGATTCAGATGTTCAGTTGATAACCAAGAGCTTCAAGCTTTGTCTTCTTTGACCTCAAGAGATGTTTTTCAGGATGCACCTCAATCTTGGCTTTCAGGTCTAGGCAGAACCTCGTGTTTTCAGCACACTTGACAGGGGAAGCCAGCATGAGATATATAAGCATCGCCTTAATCCCAGCCTTATTAATGTCAGACCACCTTTGGAAAGCAGGGTTCCCATATTCATCAGTGAAGCACAAACCTCTTTCAGGTGCTTCAAGAACCATGTTGTTCACAAAGGTGATTCCTTCAGGAAGAGATCTGTCACAATCTAGCCCAGGGACCTTGATCTCAGGCTCCAACTCAATTTGCTTCATTTTCCTTTTGGATGCCTTTGGTGGAGCATTCTGAGTAGATGAAGCATGAAGTAGAGAGGGAATGCCAAGAGCTTCAGGCATGTTCATCAGTCTTTCATACCTTAGCTTTAGTGACTTCAAGAGATTAGGAACCACTATATTCTGCTTCTTGGAGATGATTGGTCGAAGCTCATCCAATTCGAAGATGCCAAAATCAGCGAACCTGAATGGATTATGGATGTCCATTACTCTTTGGTCTGGTCCCCTGAAGACAGTGACAACAACAGGATTGGTGTTGCGATGGATCTGAATGTCAGTGATGGTTTCGGGTTTCACTCTCTCTTTCATCACCCACGTATACCTCTCAATCCTGGTTTTCCTGATCTGAGCGTCCTTCCAGAGCTTTTGTTCTCTTTGCTTTTTAAGGGCACTCATTTATTCCTCCTGAGCCTTTTTGAAGACTGCACCAGCTTGCCCACTAGCCAGTTCCTTGGTGTCCAACCCAATCTTCTCAGCCTCTTCATGAACAACCTTTATAAGGGCAGGTTTGCTCATTCGTTCTTCCTCAACCACCTTTTTCAGTATCTCATCTCTTTCCAAATAAGCTTGAATTTCAGCGTCAGTGAGGTGATGAATCACTCCATTGATTTCAAATGGAACTTTTATGGGTTCATAAGGGTCATGTCTGACTAAGGTGGAGGCAGGCTTCAATACTAACTCAGGTTCAGGTGTTGTAAGTATGTTTTTGCCCTTACCCTTCCTGAGTGATGGAGAGACTGTTGCTTCATGAGGCTGGTAAGAAGAGATGGGAGTAGCCTCAGTAACATGCTCCCCCTTAGTGTGAGAGGGTTGTCCTCTTGAAGCAACATCGGTAGCCATTGGTTGACTTGTTGAGGCTTCTGGGGCTTCATTGAAGGAAGCATCAGTTGCATTATTCTCCCCCTCAACTGTTTCCTGAGCTGAGATGATGGCAAGAGTTGGTCCGACTGATGCAGAAGGGGAGGTACCCTTAAAGGCCTGGTATATCTCAGTCATCATAGTCTTGATGTCGGAAGTGTCCTGCTGAATGGTAGACACTTTGGCCTCAAGTGATGCCTGAGTGTTTTCAATTGCCGTCATGCGTGAACCAAAACTCAGGCCACAGAGGCTGACTTTTGAGACTGAGCTGCCACTGATTGATCCAAGGCAGCGAGGGAGGTTTTGACAGACTCCACTAAGGTACTGAGAGCCTGAAGATTGAAGGACTTCATCAGGTTGAGTAGCTCAGTGAGATGCACAGAGTTGAGCTGATAGGTCTCTAATACCTGAAGGAGCTTCTTGGTGAGTTCAGGATCATCCTTAACCGATTCTTGAGTGGACTGAACCCCTGTATTCAGTCTGGTGAGGGATTCAAGGAACTGGTTAAGATATGAGACCATCTGTATCAGGGAGAAGTTAATGGAGGAGTTCTGCTCCCTGACATCTTCATTAAATTCTTCAACTGACTCCTTGAGATTGAAGTAGTGAACTGCCTGTTCAGTGTGCATGTCAAAAACTTCGTCAATGACTCCCCTGAATAAGGCATTGGTGGCCTTTTTGATGAACTTGGTAAAGAACTTCTCAGTGAGAGGAGCCCCAGAAGCCTCAACAACTTCATGGATAGGAGATTGAGGAGACTGAGAGATTGGTTCAGGGACTTGCTCCTCAACATCCATGTCATCTCCGGCTTCAAAAACCTCCTCATCACTATGAAATTCATCATCTGAGAACAAGGTTGCCTGAACATTAGCCATAGACTAAATCTGCAAAAGTAGGTTATCCGGATCCTCTTCATAAGAAGACTCGCCTTCGTTGTGGCCATGTTCTGACCCCTCTAATCCAGCAGACTGGGTTTTATATGCCTGGTCCTTAGAGCCAGTTCCCAAGTTGTGGTCACCTCCATGAGTGGGTTTGGGTTCCATATCAGCGGGTGGTATTTTTCCCTCCAAGTCTTTGTCCCCCTCCATGAGTGGGTTTGGGTTCCATATCAACGGGTGGTATTTTTCCCTCTAAGTCTTTGTCCCCTTTGATCCCTTCAGACATTGATGGGCGTTTTCCAGTGCCATCCTTAGGAATCGTGATTGTTGTGTCCCTATCAATGGATTGTATGAGTCCCTCTGAGTCTTTGAGAATTGTTGTTGTGCCCTCAGATAAAAGCTTTGATTTGTGAATGTCCTCATCGGGCACCTGAGTGGTTATGGCCCCTTTCCAACAGGCTTGTGCTGGCCTGTCGAAGATTTAGGGGCGTTAACTCCCTGATGCTTGGGTTGTGATTTACCCGAACTTTTAGCAGGATGTGAAGTGGTGTGGGTCCCCGTCTCAGTGGAGTAGTGCTGCCCCACCGAGGATTTAGGACCCCTTGCTCCTTGGGACCCTGGTTGTGATTTGCTAGAGTCTTTATCAGGATGTGGAGGTTGAGTTGATCCCAACTCCACCGACTTGTTTATGTCAACAGAGCCTTTGGGAATGGGTTTCCCCGAGGACACTGAGTGTGATGTCTCAGTGCCCTCCGTTGGCGGTTGTTTTGGGGTCAGTGATTCGGTTATGATCCTGAGGGTGTCAGTAGTCAGTGTCTGTTGTTGCCTCCTTTTTTCAGGCTTAGAGACAAAGGTACCAGTGGCGAGTGACTTGGGTTGAGCCACCTTCCTGGACCCCTGTCCCTTCTTCCTCTTCACCTTCTTGGTGGGAGAGGGAACAGGTGAAATCTTGTTGTCACCCTGGATAGCAGTTAGCATATACGTGGTCAGGGCGACAGGTGTAACCTCAGTGGGGTCACGAGAGTAATTGGTCTTGTGTAAGACCTTAGGCTCAAAGCCAACGCCATCAGACTTAATATACTTGGACCCCAACAAGTCTTGCAGGGCGCAGGAAATAAATCTAGGGTAAGACATAAGTTTTTGCCTAGACTTCCCACCCAATTTTGCAATGAGGTCCTTGAAGATAATTTCTCCAAGGTCAATTTTTATACCCTTCAGGAGAGAATACACTATCATTGATTGAGTAGTGTTAAGTTGCTCAGTGGAGGATTTGTTTCCCCCAAGGACCTGAATGACAAAGGTCATCAGGATCCTCCAGGGGGCAGGAAACCAGGTTCTGATTATTGGGGCTTTGGCTAGGAGCCTAAGAGGGCCCGTGGGGTCACATCAGGGTGAAGTTTATCATAGGGCCCTAGTTCCAGCAAAATTGCCTTCACTTCCTCTTCTTTGGGGTGGGCAGCAAAGGTGTCAGTGTAGTCAAGGCCTGTGGCTTTGACAAAGGTCTTGTAGTTGAGAGTGGGGGACTTTGTCCCATTATCCACTGAGAACCTTATTGTGGCATCCTTAGGTGCATCAGGGTTGTCAACCACTGCGGTGCACCAGAATTCCCGCAGGTAATCATGATAGATTATGGAGTGAATGCAGTGGTGAGAAAATAGTTTTGGAGGTATTTTACTACCTCCCTGTATTCAAGGAACCCCTTAGGGTAAGAAAAATTTCTCACTACATTATTTTTAGTCAGGTCAACACCCTCAATCTGGAATTCCACATTAGGGGCGTATGTAACAGCTTTAGATGAAGCCATTGTGAAGAAAAATGGTCTGGTTTTGAGAAAAAGTTTAGGTTTAGGTTTAAGAGAGAACACACAGTTTGAAATCAAGTTTTAGTTCTTGAAAAATTTTGCAAGAGTTTTCTTAATTTTTAAAAGCGTGTGTGTGTTTTTCTTTGTGGGGGTATTTATAGGGAAGAATTAGGGTTGTGAGGTTGCGAATATCAAACGTTTTTGTTATTAATTCAAATGGTGTTATAAAACTTGTTTGATATCCGCATTAATTTGCACGATTCCCATTACCCCATTTTTTCGCAACATGATTAGATGAACAGTTGCGTGGCTCTGCAAAAGTCACTTTTGCAAAGTGATGTCACCACACAAGTATTTGTGTGTGAGAGAGCATTTAATGTTCAGTGGTATTGGTGAGGTAGGTGTGGGGGGCCAAGATATGGATGCCAGTTGTGTAAGTAACATATATTCCTATATTAAATAGAAATCAGTTACCTACCTGAGACATTTACTAACTTAGTACTTAGAGCATTTAGTTAGGTATTCAATGCCTTTTGATATCTTGAGCCCCCTGAATGATTTATTATTCAGTGTGTTGATGATTAGTGATGAGGTGTATATCACTGAGAAATGGGTTTATTCAGGGACCTAAGAGAATTTACATCAGGATGGAATAATTTTAATCAGTTGCCTGGTTCAATGTCCAACATGCACAACTCAACTTTCAGTCTGGTGAAAGTTGGTTCATCCAGGGGTTTGGTAAAGATATCAACTAACTAATACTCAGTGGGGATGAAATGTAATTCAATTTCTCCATTCATGATGTGGTCCCTGATGAAATAGTACCTTATGTCAATGTGTTTGATTCTTTGATGAAGCACAGGGTTATTGGAGATGGCTATGGCACTGGTGTTGTAACAAAAGATGGGTACCATCTTGTACTGAATGCCATAGTCACTCAGTTGGCTCTTCATCCAAAGTACATTTGCACAACACCCTGCAGCAGCCACATATTCAGCTTTAGTTGAGGACATGGCCAGTGATTGTTGTTTCTTTGTACTGCAACACACAAGTTTGCCACCAAGAAATTGGCAGGATCCTGAAGTACTTTTTCTATCCATATTACAGCCTGCATAGTCTGAATCAATGTATCCTTTGAGACCAAACCCTGAACATTCGGGGTAATACAAACCAAGGTTAGGTGTACCCTTCAGGTATCTGATGATTCTCTTGACAGCAGTTAGATGAGACTCTTTTGGTTCAGACTGATATCTAGCACATAGGCAGATTGAGAATTGGATGTCAGGCCTTAAGGCAAGTAAGTACATCAGTGACCCTATCATTCCTCTGTATAGGGTTTGATTCACTGATTTACCAGTGAGGTCAGGACCAAGGTTGTTTGGAGGAACCATGGGGGTTTTCACTGAAGAGGAGTCATAGAGCTCATACTTCTTAAGTAGGTTCCTAATGTATTTTTTTGACAAATGATTATGCCTTTGTCAGTCTGTTTGATTTGAAGTCCAAGAAAGTAAGTGAGTTCACCCATCATACTCATTTCAAACTTTGTAGTCATGAGTTTTTCAAACTGTTTACAAAGTTTGTAACTTGTTGAGCCAAAGATGATGTCATCAACATACACTTGAACAAGGATGACATCACTTTTTGTTCTATAGATGAACAGGGTGTTGTCAATCTTTCCTCTGACAAACTTGTTTTGGATCAGGAAGGCTGAAAGTGTTTCATACCATGCCCTGGGTGCTTGCTTTAGTCCATAAAGGGCTTTCTTAAGCTTGCATACATGGTTAGCAAATTCACTGCTAACAAAACAAGGGTCAATTAGTTAGAAGAAAAAACATAAACTTAATGGACTGCACATTAAACTTAAGTTGCTAAGACATTCATTCTCTATAAATAAAATTGATAGTACAGTGACCATAAGTCTGAGAAGTAAGCTAATCCATGAACCCCCTAATTAGATTTCTCAATCTACTTTATGTCTATTTGAAGAGATATCAACATTTTTCTCCATCTGCAACTTGAATGGCATCATACACTTCGGTTATGTTCCTTTGAAAAACTTTGAAGCCGGTTTTACATTTAAACTGAAGAGAACACAATTCCATGTGTGCCTTAGCTTTGTGATAACTATCAATAAAGCTCAAGGCCAAACAATTCCAAATGTGGGTATCTGTTTGCCTGACTTTGTTTTCTCGCATGGCCAACTTTATGTTGCTTTGTCTAGAGGAATATCATGTATAAATATAAAGGTATTAATGAAGCCGGTCAAGGAGGGGTCTACTGTAACAATTCGCATTTTCGGATCACTATTTATTTTCACTATTCACTTTTACTATTCACATCCGATACCCGCACCACCTTTTAACCATTACATTTTAAATGACCTTGCGTAATCATATACCTAGTCATCAACTAGATATTATTCAGATAATGTCTTACAAAATATCTCACTAAGAGAAGTCAAGTTGAAATTCTCTTCTTAAATATCTTAACTAGATATTTAACAATTCTGGTTTTTGATTTTTACGATGATTAAGCACCCCGATAAAACTTATCACTCATTAGATATGCTAATATAAATTATATTGATAAGTTTTAACATATTTATATGTTTCTTATTTTTAGGATACCCGATTTTAAGTTTCGTGACTTAACGACTTATCGTTAGCGATTACCGGGACCAAAACTCACTCTGTAACACTAAATAATGTCAAGATATCATCAAGAAACTTATATAGTCATCCCATATCAATTAAGGTCGAAATTTTGAAGATGAATCACCAAGACTTAAAGTCTTGGTGATGAGTCATGTAACACTTGTCTATTTACATAGCCTTTAAGACTTACAAAACTTCCTAAGTAAGCTTCCTAAATATCCTAAGTCTTGCACCTCCTCATCTTCCTATAAATAGAAAGCTCATCATCTTCCTTTTATCATCACATAAACGACACACACTTAAATCACACAACCTTTCATCTTTGATTTCCAAGTTCCAAGTTACACATAAGAGTTGAAGGCCTAATTATTCTCTACATGAAACTAGTGTTTATTTGGTGATTCCATAGTTGAATTAGGAGCTACACAAACCATATACAAGCTTACACCAAGTTTAACAACACTAAGCGGAATGTCAAGTCCTAATCCTAGCTAGAACCAATCTACACCAAAGCCCACGTGGCAGCACAAACAAGTACTCTTGTCCTACTTGGATCGACACACGATCCAAGCCTTCACACGAACGAGAACTCCCGTTCATTTGAATCTTCCCCTGATTCAAGCCTTCACACACGGACTTCACTAAGTCCAAATCTTTACACTAGAACTCCACTGAGTCCTAGCTTTCACACGAAAACACACAACTATTACAAGACCTAGTCTAGTTACAACACTTTACGGACTTACACGTTGTCCATTTCAAACCTAACCACGACTCACACACAAGTCGGATCTACTAATATACAAGAATAGAGTTTAGAGGAAGAAGAGAATCGTAACACATGTTACGTTTGTGTGTGGACTCAATAACACATCGATTCTTCGAGTGTTCTTCTCTTGCACTATGATATGGAGGATTCGGGAATCACTTATAAACACATACCGATATGTTAAAGTGATCAGAGAACAAGAAAGGAAGAAACAAAAATATTTTTGTGCAAAAGGACCTCATTTTCGGACTGAGAAGAGTTTGGTATTTATAGCCGACAGGAGGAGCGTGGGCGGTCCCTTATCCACCTGACAGTCCCTTATCAATAAGGGACCGCCAACCCATTTAAGGGACCATCCCAATAGACGCTCCTCTTTTTGTCTTGATGTGGTGAAGGTTTATCTGGTGAAGGTTTTCTGTCGATTTTAGGCGGGAAAAGTAGCTGTTATACTTTTGAAATTTGAATTTTTATTTTTAATAAAACATTTCTTTAAAAACACAAAAAACTTTTGTGAAAAATGTTTTGTCACACTTAAAATGTATGGTTTAGTAAAAATAGAAATTCTTTGATCACCTTACTAATATCGGTATGAAGTTTGTACATACATGAAGTGATTCGGACTTGAGCCGTCGAGAGATGTTGATGTGTGAACGAGTAACTTGTGCATTTTACGTTATGCATTAAAAGTTATATATTTGTCATCATTAAAACATGAAGACACTATATAGACTAAACGTCGTATCGTTTGCACTAACAATATGCATGTGTGTGTAGACTTTAATGTATATCAATTTGTGGAATATCATTAAACTTAATGGGGTATTAAAATATAAAACAACAAGTAAAAGTATAAATTTTTAGTGAGTTTATGAGTTAAAGCGTTATATTATGCAAGTTAAAAGGATGTTAAATTCAAAAAGATGTCGAGTTTAAAGGCCATATTCTAGTTTTGTAAAGAAAGAGTATTTTTGACATTTGACAACTCAGATTAGTGTAATTTTGTAAATGAATAATAACATTTGAGTTGTCAAATGTTATTACTTATATTAGAAGGAAAGGAAACAATATATTCACTATTGTGAAACTAATAAAAAAGAAGAGAACAAAGAACAAGAATAAAGGTCAAAACATGGAAGAACTGTATTATTCATCTCTCTATGGAGGCATGTATATATAGTTACAAAGGTGGAGTATTCCACAAGATACAATATTCTAAATAAGATAACTACTAATAATAATAGATATGGACATCCATTCCATATTTATCCATAACACTCCCCCTTGGATGTCCATATGAGGATTATGCCTCGTTAAAAACTTACTAGATAAAACCCAATGGGACAAAAATCTAGTGAAAGAAAAAGAATACATAACTCCTTTATACGCTCGGGGATATTGCCTCATTAAAAACCTTGCCGGAAAACCCTGTAGGGACAAAACCGTGGTCAAGAGAAAAAGAGTGCAAGTATCTTCTCTCCCCCTGATGATTACATCACTTAAGCTCATTGAATCAGTGAAATGCACCTTAAAGTGTCTTCATAGAATCACATTAATAAGTATTCTCTACATGTTGTTCACATATCCAATTTAAGGACTAAGATATGTCATACATCTCATTCAAGTACATCATCGTACTACACAAGTTATTCATTGCAAACACAATTATATCATGTATGACCATTGGTGAGAATTATAAATGTTTCATACACATTTTAGTATGACACTCTAAATCGATATTGTGATTATCACCTTTATAAATCAAGGGGTTCTTTTCACATCATGTGACCTCATAAACATGAATATCGTTTATCCATATAAGGATAGTTAACATCTTTCTTTAGTTTTCATGATGCACACGTATTTCATCTTTTCGATGTTCAAATCATAATCTAAGACAAAATATATCTTTTGTTTCAAATTCAACTTCTATGCATTGAGTTGCCTTTATAATCATAAATCAAACTGCATGAAATTTAAACAATATTCAAATCTAGATCTCTTTACAAAGTTTCATAGGCAAACATAATTCTTTATTTGGCACAATACTATACACTAAGGCGATTATAACATATTTGCCAAACATATGATTAATTCAATACAATCAAGTAGTTTTCTCGAGAACTTTTCTTATATGCTCTTAAAAATCACTAGCATGCTCCATGTATTTTATATGCTATAATGAAATCTCAAAATCACATGAGCTCTATTCATTAACTTTTAGATGCATGTCACTTACTATTATATTGTCAGACTTAAATACATTATTTGATCCACCACATGAGAACATGTCTCTTTATGATCATTTCCATGCCTTTACGAAAATATTGTGTGCCATTAGTCATGCCTTAAATACAAAAGTTTCAATACTTTAATTTCGCTTCCTCATAAAAACCAATGCATATCCAATCATTTGCACATTCATATGTACGGACTTCAAGTCCCAGTAACCATGTCTCGTCACAAGAGACTTTAATCTTTCATTAGCTCTTTGCGTCTTTACTTCTTTTGGCCATTCATTTATACATCTGCACTTCCTGCATGAATACAAGATCCTCACTTTGTATTTATCATGCGCATTATTATATACAATATTATCGACGTCGAATCAATTCTTTTCGATTCCACACTTTACTAGACATTATATTCTATCATTTGTTGAGATCTCAAAGTTTTTCACTTACCCGGGGTTTATCATTTACCTTTATGTCTGGTGTCTCTTTAGGAGACTAATATGGGGTCTTTATTACCTCGATTCGACCATCTTAATTTTCTTGCTCCATTTTATCACTTCAATCGAGGACTTTTATTTGGAATCGATTAGTCTATCACGTTGCAGACGTGCCATAGACTTACTACCAATGAATGATTTTACTGCTGGGACATACATTGTAATTGGAGCAATAGCAGCGTAATATGATCTAGTCACTTTCTTTATGTCACTAAACATGTCCGGCATTACTAGATCTGAAATTGAACTTTAAGTTCATATCATTAATGTGAGGATCAACATTTATATCATAATTCATTCCATATTTTCTTGCTGCTCATTCTCTCCCCCTGAATGAATTATCCATTTCAACATCCCATTATTTTGCGTTGTGGTGGATTTAGAAGAAACATATACCGCACATTTACAAAATTCTTATATGAGAAACATATGGTTCATGACCAAAACCATTCTAATGGGGAGGAGTCATTATAAATTATTGGCAAGATGCGAATTCATATGTTATAATATGCCCCATAAACTAAATGTTTTGTTCTCATAATATTATTGGCTTTGCAATCAACTGAAGACGTTTTATAAACGTTTCAACAAAAGCAATTCGTGTATGAACATGGGCTACTTTTATGTTCAACACTTATTCCAATAATCGCACAAATACTTGGAAGTATTCACCACCATTTTTAATAATTTAATTTGGAAAACCGTGATCGCATTTTATAAGTCGAGCAACTAATCACGCTAACCTTAAGTTGCGTATTTGATGATCATTTTGACGATGCATCGATTTTAAAACTCAAAATGATCCACATGGCGGATGTATAGGCCTACATACATCCCCTTTATATTCTTTCCAAAACCTTTATAAGGTAAAGTCCTTACTTTAATATAGTGGTGATATATGAACAATTAACTTCCATTCCATTGAGACCAATCAAATCTATCTTTGAAGAACCTTATAGTTCTTCTATACATTTCGCATAATCATTGACTCGGGATGGCCCAACCGGTCATGCAATTAATACAACAATTTTGGCTCATAAACTTATACTTTATGACCACATGTGCTTCAATTGCACATTTTTATGTAATGCTAAGATATTATTTAGAGCTTAATACATCATCACATTCTCGAATCAAATAAGTTCTTTTATGACTTTCATACAGTTTAATACGTAGTATAATATTCACATTAACCTATAGCATTATCAGAAAATAGTATCATCTATACTAGTAAAATTGCACTATTTGCAAAACACATATGCCATTAATTAGTTCATCATGTCTCAGTAAGCATATAAAATAGCATAATACATAAGTCACAAATATATAACAAACTAAATGACACAATATGATAAATAGACCTGATATAAGATGAAATGTATGGCACTTTAAGTCAATAAGGACATGTTCTTAAATTAACATCTGAACTATTCTTTGTCAACCTTAACAAAAGTATTGCAACTTTCATAATAATTTTGTTCCATACATCTTCATATTAATAAGTTCATTCTATGACAGCTTTCACAAAAGTGTTTCAAATTCGTTTCATGTAATTAGGCATTTTCAATTGAACATAAGCAAATAATACTAAATTAAAATTTTCTTATCAAAATTTTCACAAACTTTCTCATAAATGAGTATCTCCGCATAATTAAATTTACATGAATCTGTCTGGCCGAGTTCATTTTTAACAAGCTCTAAGGAGTACCACAATATTTTGAGTTATAGCTTTTTCAAGTGAATAGCTAAATACTTATTTCTATCGCGTGTCTTGTTTTCTTTATTATACCTTACAAGACTATTTTCATACAAATAAATGTAGCATCTATAAGATAAAAATCAAGCCATGTTATACAAGATATATCAAATTATACTATCATAGAGGAAGAAGGATAATTATTTATCTAATAGGTGTGAATTGTACTAGTGTACTATACATCGCCTAGAAGCTTAGTGTTCTCATACTAATAGTGAAGCTGATCATAGATAATTAAGTTAAACAATTTTAACTAAACATGGTATTAATTCAAGCTCACACTTATGTCTTTTGCATAAATAATATTTTAACCTTCTAATGAGGATGTTATGGCAATACTATCGTTTCTAGTGCAACCAGATGTACGAAGACTCATCCGCAACATATGTTCCAACATAATTAAAAAGTATAAGTCTAATAATATGCGATTGTAAATAGTTACTCTTTGCTAACATGGAATATTATGTTGGGCGTTGTTACTTTAAACCAAAAAAATAAATCAAACAAAAATTTATTGCCATTCATCCAAATTAACAGAGTAACAAGTTCCATGTTTCCATTGTTAAAACATCAAACACATAACTATCTCTTAGTTAAGATTTTCAGATATTACTATGTGATGATTTACACATACATTATAATTCAAACACCAACAATAATCTCTTGGAATATGAAAGCAAATTAATAGATATTCACACAGAAAACAACCAATATTTTATTTTTATTCTTTTGGCTAGTCCAAACAAACATAATTTAAAATTCTCGATATTTTAATTCGGCACAAATTACAAATAACAAATTTTAATAGTTGGACTCCCTTCAAAAGTTAAGTAACCAAAATTAGCTTATCTTGGTTATCGTATATATAAGCACCAATTGACTTTAAAATTAGATAAAAAAAAATAGCATGTAAATAGATGATCATTTATGTCTCCTTGATGAACGCTTATAGTTGATTCTAAATTACAGTGTCGTGACGGGTTCGAAGATTTCTTATGGTGATGTACTATAAATTAAGGCTTTTAACAATTAGTCCAAAACATAGACAGTAAACTAAAAGAAGGATAATGGGTATAACAACAATGACAAATTACATTTAAGACAACCTTATTTTCATGTCTATTAAGGGTTAACTTAAAAAATTCTAATCATGCATATGAGTACCAAGCATGTATTTTATATTCAGTCACAAATAAATCACGAAATTCTCAATTTAATTATACTCTTACTAATTAACAAAAAATACATATGTTTAATATGAATTACGTAATAAATTATCAAAACTATTTACTTTCTGCCATTTAAGCATATTATGTCAAAATGTGAATTACTTAAGTTGCACACGAGTTAGTTTAGAATAGTCATAAACCATGTAATCAAAAAAATAAATTGGACAAAAATAATTGGCTTGGCAAACTTAATGATAGTAGATGTGTGGTATAAATAACCAATCACAAAATCTAATATCCTACTGATCAAGCTAGCATGAACGCAAGTGTTTTAATTTACAATGATCAAAAAACAAATCAAACGTATATGGCAAAATAAACATGTGGTGTAAATAAGAGATCTCATATTGTTTGATTTGTGTAGATTCACTTTGTCACGATTAGTATACATATAGTATCGATGTACGTGTCTTGTTTCGATAAATTATTCATACATTAGATGATAAAATAGGCTAACCGTAAAACAAATATTTAATAGGTATAAAGGATTAATGACGTACCCGTATGAATCGGAAAATTTAAGAGCGTGCTGATAATGTGTTGTGAAACTAATAATAAAGAAGAGAACAAAGAACAAAAATAAAGACCAA
This sequence comes from Artemisia argyi, assembly GCA_030686995.1. Lineage (NCBI taxonomy): Eukaryota > Viridiplantae > Streptophyta > Magnoliopsida > Asterales > Asteraceae > Artemisia > Artemisia argyi. Next base: position 41,715,742 of record CM060709.1, on the reverse strand, counting down.
AACATGGAAGAACTGTATTATTCATTTCTCCATGGAGGCATGTATATATAGTTACAAAGGTGGAGTATTCCACAAGATACAATATTCTAAATAAGATAACTACTAATAATAATAGATATGACATCCATTCCATATTTATCCATAACATTCACCTTATACTTCAGCGCTATCTCAGCTTTTTCTCTCTTCTCACTTTCCCTCAGACCCACTCACCTTTTTGTAGGCAAGGTAGTCACCTTGGTCACCTTAACTATCATTTTTTTTAATACATACAAAATTAAAAACATAAACGTAAACATATAAAAATGTAAACGTTCAAACTTAAAAACACAACGTACGAAATTAAAACATTGCATAAAACTTCTTGAAATAAAAATAGTACACAGATTTAAAACATTACAAAAACATTAAATAAACATTACATAAAATATGATACAATATGGAAAAAAAAAAAAAAAAAAAAAAAAAAACATACGATAAGAAATACATAAACATATCCTAATCTGAATGCTCCCTGCATGCAGAATCATACGAATTAGACCTATACCCAGGAAATTCCTCAATTAACGCCGCCCGTTCTGCTTCTTCCTTCCTAAGTTTCTCATCCCAGTCTTGTTAAAGTCTTGCTTGTTTCGCTTCCAATTGTCTGAAAGCCTCTTCTCCATCCATAATATCATAATGCTGACCTGCAGTTAAGCCATGCTCATTAACTGTCTCGTCTGTATAACCTAGCCCAAATTGAGTCAGCTGAGGTTGATATGTTGCTGCTCAATAAATACTGGTGCATGAGATGAAGTTGATGCACCTAGCCCATGTTGATTCTTCTGTTGTGATACGGAACCAATAATTTTGTTTTTCTCATAACTCCAATGGGTCTTGTTGCTGATTTGGCACCCTCACAATGTCTCACTAATGGCGGCGTCTTTCTTGGCTTCATCGCTCAAAAATTGGTCAGTCACAACTTTTTTTTTCACATAAATATCTTTGCTTTCAACGTATCGTAAAGGATAGATTATGATTTTTAAAAGGTGCATATAATTAAGATCTTAATTGTAATAATTGTATCCATAGTAAGACAAATCAATTGTTTTCCCTTTTTAATTATATTTACTTTTATCCAAGTAATTAAATTTGGACTTGTGTTTCTATAGATAAGTTTAATCTCAATATATGTAGAAATATAGTTTACAGCTCGCCAATTGTTTTAACTAATATAATAATAAAATGACAACTTAAACCATCAAAGAGTCTAATCTAAAGTTCTTACGTCTGACAAGACATATGTATTTTAAACCTCGCTATATACATATTTGAAGTTGCTAGGCAAAGAGTCGGAAACAGTTCCGTATACCTAAGTTAGATCACGTAATGTTGATTCATAGATTTGGTCTCCCCATATAAGTTGAACAAAGAAAAACCCCAACGCCTATATGACAAGTTAACTAATCCTCTAACACAACCTTGTAACTAACCTAGACAAGGGAGACTTCTATTGGAAATGGTTGAACATCGTTTGAGACTGACCTGAATAAAAGTCAGTTAGCATCCATCGATGCATAAAACAAATCTCATAGTTGAATCTTTTTTATAACTTTTATCGTCAAATATTCTCCGTCTGTACTAAGATAACCGTCTAAAAAAAGAGGGAAAAATAACTTTTTAACATAAGCATAATCATTAATGTTATATATTTCTTACTTTTTTGTAGAATGACAGGTTTACATTTAAATAACTAATTAATAATTTATATAAAATCCATAATAATAAATTTAAATAAATGTAACATAATAAACTCGGTAAAACTTATCTGTTTATTTTTACTAATTGACAATTAGTTCAAACTTCAAAAGAAACTTTGGAACGCCTTTTTCTCCTATACAAATGTATTTGTGAGCGGCGAAAAGGAGGACTTTTAAATTAATAGATAACGGGTTTAGGGCCCGTTTGTTTTGAGGGTTTTGGTTTGAGGGAATAGATTTCAAGTGATATAAATTGTTTGTTTTGAGTTTTTGGTATTGGAACAGGAAATAAAACCCTCAGATGTGGTTTTAGATGATACCCACTATGCGCTTGTTTTTCTGACAACTCTTTCGTCCTTTTGTACCAAACTCAATAGAATACCATGTGCAAACAAAATCAAATTGATATGTTGGATACGTTTTAACTTTTCAAACCATAGTTGATCATTATTTAATTATTTAACTTTTCCAAATCTTATAATATTTACATATATTAATATTATACAAAATATATTTCTAATTATATTTTATAAAACAAACAACATAAATACTATCAATTATTTTCATTTCTTTTAAATAAATCCCAAATTCAAATCAAAATCCAATTCTAAACCCACTTATAAACCAAACGAGCCCTTAGGGGGGTGGCAACGTGTTCGGGGTTGGCTCGGCATGAATCGGCATTGATCGGCAAGACAATGCCAGTCGCTCGGTGTGGTGAAATCGGCAATTCACACGGTATTGTTTACCGATTCGGTGTGGAGCCTTGTATTAAATTTGTGACCGTTGCAAGCATTTAAAATTTGTACCGTTTGATACTTTTTCCCAAAAAAAAAAAAAAAAAAAATCTTTAAATACTAACCATTTTCCTTTTTATTTTCACATCTAAACTAACATCAAATCACACATACAATTTACATTCTAATAACCATGTCATCATCGGGTTCATCCTCAAACGAGATAATTATTCCCCCCCGACTCATACGAAGAATGGTTATCCGGTAGTACAATCGAAACCTTTTTAGTCGCGTACGAAGCTCTTGAAGACACGGCAAGCTCTACCTTCATCCGTGGTTATGTAAAACGTTTTCGTGATAAAGCTTTATAAAATTTAATAAATGACTATTTCGTTGAACAACCAAAGTTTAACGAAGATGTTTTTCGTGATCGTTTTCGTATGAGTAAAAGATTATTTTTACAAATTGTAAATGGCATTGAAGCGCAATTTGAATGGTTTCAAGAGGGTCAAGACGCGTTTGGAAAGACTAGTTTCACGCCGTTACAAAAATGCACATCGGCAATACGGCAACTCGCAACGGGTGAACCTCCGGATAGATTCGATGACTATTTAAACATGGCACGAAGAACTTCAGGTTATTATTTTTTTTTATTCGTTAGTAATTTTTTTATTTGTTATTTATTATTTTTATTCGTTATTAATTTTTTTTAAATGTTTTTTTGTATAATAATATGTCGTTATTATTATGTTTTTTTTTTTAAATATATATTTTTTTTATAAAATAATATTTTGTTATTTTTTTATAAAATAATATTTTGTTTTTTCTAGGTGAATGTCTTGATAAATTTTGTGATGCGATTATAAAGTTATACGGCCGAGAGTTCTTACGTAGGCCGACAACCCATGACATTGCTCGGTTATTCGAGGTGCATGAAGAAAAACATCACATTCCTGGAATGCTTGGTAGCATTGATTGTACACATTTCACTTGGCGAAATTGTCTTAAATATTTGAAAGGCCAATATAAGAGAGATGATCATCAATACCCAACTATTATGCTTGAAGGGACGGCTTCATATGATTTGTGGATTTGGCATTCGTTTTTTGGTCCGCCCGGCTCAAACAACGATATCAATGTTTTGAATCAGTCTCCATTATATGTTACCGAGCGAAATGATACGGCGCCAAACAGTTCTTTTTATTTACGTGGACGTCTCTACAAACGTGGATATTATCTTGCCGATGGAATATATCCTAAATATTCAACTCTTGTTAAAGCATATCCGTATCCCACTGACCCGAAGGAAAAGAAGTTCAAGAAACTACAAGAGTCTGCAAGAAAGGATGTCGAGCGAGCTTTTGGTCGTTTGAAGGGAAAATGGTTTATTCTCAGTCGTCCTCTACGACCTATGACCGTCGCAAAGATTCGACAAATTGTTTATACGTGTATTATATTGGGCAATATGATTTTAAAAGACGATAGTGTGGCAATATCACCGGTTCATATAATGGATCAGCCGGTCACGCCAGTTTATGACGATAGTGTGCTAGAAGAGTTACTGGACGAAGATATTCATAACCGTCTTCAATATGATCTTACGGAGCACGTAGCAGTGCAAGACTTACCATACCTCGATGACTAGTGATTTCTTATTTTTAATTTTTGTTTTGTTTTTATTTTCCTAAAGTATTATGTAACTTTTATTTGAATTATTAATGGAATTTGATGTTTTTAATTAAATTGTTAAATATAATTATAAATAAATAAATAAATAAAATAAAAAAAAGGTTTAGGCATGGTTAGGCAACATTGCCACTAAAAATATAGACTTAAGCATCATTAGGCATGAAATTAGTTTGCTTAATTCTATTGACTAATTACAATTAAAGTTTAGGCATGGTTAGGCAATATTGTCACCCCCTTAGTACCAACTCTTTCTGATTTATAGGAAACAACTAAACAATAAATGGTGTTGATTTTCTAAAAAATATATTGGGGTTTTTTTTTTTTTTTTTTTTTTTTTTTTTTTTTAAAGAATTAAGTGGTTTAAAAAGTAAGTGTGTTCTTTTTCTCTTAATGCCTCTTGTCGGGGAAGAGTATGTTTTTCTTTGCCTTCATCATATGAAAGATTTATCACAAATAAGTAAACTCCAACAAGAAAAAATCATTAATATATTGCTTGGACCCACTCATTTAGCATCAAGACTCTCTAAGAATATAAAGAAACAAACCCCGTCGATTCGACAACCATGAGTGCGTGAAGTTAGATTTCTCCGCCGATTTAAATCTTTTTCAAAAAAAAAAGAAATTAGGTAGAGTGTAATAAAGCCCATATAACCTTAAAACCTGTATAATTTTATTTGGATTTAAAAGCCCATAAACACAAAAACATCCTTTATAACACTTTCCAAAAAAAATAAATAAATAACATAACATTAATTCCTTACCGTCTTGGCACACTTTAACTTTTGATTGGCACACTTTAATGTATAATTTGCAAAAGCAACATATAAAAAATGTGCAACTGTTTAATACATATTTTGAAGTGTGCAAATAAAAAATGAAAATGTGAAAGATCACTTTCAATTACAAAATGTTGAAAGCATTCGTATCATCACATGAACTAGAAAAAAAAAATATTTTCATTAATATCATACAACAAACCACATATACTTCCTATCATCACGTGTCACACCCCCAATTTACCTGACTTGCAGCGGAATGGAATACCTGGGGGTGTCTGTCATAGCACCACAGTTACAGTTACATTGAACGACCTAAAGTGTCGTTTGGAAAATACTGTATTTGATCCTTGAAATAATCCAGAGTTTACAAAATGAGGTCCCCAAAATGTGTTGCAAGTTTATGAAAACAAGTCATACTAGATCAAACGTTTACATAAGTGCATGAAATAATGATGAGACGCGTCGACTCCGCGACTCCATGAAGGTCCAAATGCATGTCACATGAGCTACCTTAATAACCTGAAATACATTGCTAAAACGTCAACACGAATGTTGGTGAATTCCATAGGTTTGTAAAATGTAATGATGTACGGCCACCACAAGTAAAAATGCAAGATAAAAATCTCATGAAAATTGTACAATTGACCTTAAGCTCATGACACCGAAGCTATGACTGATGAAACTCTATGCCCCTCCTGAATGTTCTGCCGAAACATTCAAATGTAAAAGACATGACATGCATCCGCTTACTGTTGGTAATCACTACCACGGATGGAGGCGTCACCCTCGATAGATCTATCCACTCACTCTCGCTTAACGGTAAATTAACGGTTCATGATGTTACAGGGGACTTATCACATGGCAAGGTAACTTAAGCAATGTACATGTTTGAATACTTGGGCTCGTACTAAAATGATTGATGCAATGTATTCCCCCCGTGGGATTTGAAAACAATCAAAAATGTTGAATTGAAAACGGGGCTATGAAAACTCACCTTAACTGATGAAACTGTGATGAAATGAAATGAACACCAATGAACAATTAGCTGCCGCAACCCAATATGATGGTACCATGAACATGTAATGAGCTGAAAAACAAGGCGCGCACACTAGCCGCAACCTAATATGAATGATGAACGATCTACTTTAGATCATGAAATGATGTTATGAATGTCCATGCACATGTTTCCTATACCACTCTACTCTTTGAAAAACACTTGTTGTTATCAAAAGTATATATTCCAAGACTTAGGAAAATATGGCTATTAGAAAAATAAACTAGTTGTAATATATATACTTATATATATATATCGTATGTACCAATGTTTGTGTTGAAATCATCGGTTTGAAATCCTTGAAATAACGCCTTGTACTAATGAAAATATACTTGTAATCACTAATACATCATTAGTTATGAAATTGGGTACTTGGTTAATATTTCTAGAAAATCTAGAATTTAGTACGTAGAAGTATTATTACTTCTATTAGTGACAAAACGGTCTCATAAAACTAGTCGTGAAATAGTGAATATTAAGAGTTAGGAAAGAAGCTCAGTAGTTTTGAGAAGATTTTCACCATATCTAAAAAGTCACAGAAGTGAAGTTTGTCCATACAGGTCTCGATCATAAAGATAATTAGCCGTCAAGTGAGGTGTTTGGGCTGTTTTGGCAGATTCTGGGCAGTTTTCGGAAAGTTTGGAAGTCCATAAGTTGTTCGTTATAAATCCTTTTGACAAACGGCTGGATGTTTTGAAAACTAGGCTGGGTGAACTAACTTTTTGTCAATGATGTAAATTTTCCAGAAATGAGTTTATCAATGAGTAAATTGGCTCTCAACATGATGTCTTACAAAAACTGTTTTTCTATACTTAGTAATATTTTGCTAAAAAGCTGATGGAAATAAATAGAGTTTCGCCGATTTTGAAACGTGTATATCTTGGTCGTTATAAGCTTGTTTTCTACGTTCTTTATATCCCCGAAATCGTGGGACAACATACTAATATATTTTTGATAAGTCGGGATGGCTAGATCAAGTTTTACACCTCAGATTGCCCATTGAAAATCGTGGGACAGCATGTACAATTTTCAGAAAATAGTTTTCGTCGTTAAACTTGCAAAAATCATATCTCCTTCGTTATAAACTCGTTTTAATCCATTCTTTCGCCCACGGATTCGTTTTCGAAAGTATTTTCTAAATCTTTAGCCCAAAGTTACCCGGAATCCCCTGATTTTTCTGGATTTACAAAAATGGGACAGCATGTATATATACTTGTTAGAAATCCATTTCCAAGGTTCAAAACTAGTTTTTACTTCAACCAAATCTCTTGCAAACTTCACAAAACTAATCTAATCCTACCATACACCTTCTTAGGGTGTCATGGATTCCTAATGACTAGAAATCAAGTTACTTTAACATGGGAACACCTAAATCACAATCTAGGGTTTGTATGTTTCAAAAGTCTTCAAAAATAAAGTGGTATACCTAGTATGAGCATGAAATTAAGCATGATTACCATGATATATAAGTGTTAATTAGAAGAAAACTTGAAAATAAATTTTTATACTCACTTTGAAATATGAGGTGATTGAATGACTAGAAACCTTGGATTTTCTTGTGTGTTTGATGCAAGAATCTTGATTAGACTAACAAAATGAACAACTTTGGTACTTTAAATCTTGAAAAATACTCACTTGATCATGGAGCATGGGGTTGGGTCGTGGGTTAGAGAGGGAAAAGGAGAGGATGAAAACCTTTTTGTTCTTGAAATTTTGATGTTATGATTTTTGGTTTTGGTTAAAGTATATATTTTAGAGGTTTATTAGTATTGTAATAGGATATTAATGCATGAGGTTAAAGGGGTGTTCATGTGGCCGGTTATGGTGAGCCAAGGGGGGGTAGGGGTACTTGTGATTTAATTAGGAAATTAGTGTAAGGTTAAGTGTTATTATGTGTTATTAGTTAAAATCGGGTACCGGGTTTAATAGAAATAAATGTTCACGAAGTTAACCGGGATGAAATAAAGTTATAATATTGATAAAAACATATTAAAAATATGTTGGGTACAATTACTGAGTGTTCGGGTGATTATTGTTTAGTTTTCACGAAAACCGTCGTTATATTCATAAGCTTACGTTATAAATAAAATAAATTTCCAAAATACTGGGTAAATGAATGTTATAACTTTTATGATGTTATAATGGATATAAAAATATGTCGGGACCATTGTGGGAATATTTAGATATATTCGTCGTGTATAAACCGGGTGTTAACGTTTATTATAAATAATTATACGTAAAATGTTAAATGTATCAAATATATAAATTTGAAAATCCTAAGAGTGGTATAACATGTAAATGACTTACTGATGATATGCAGACTGTCTCTAGTCCGTATGCAGTGTCCTTACTGATAATGCATGAATTCGCACCTGAACCAATACGGTTACGCGAATTTGAATACCTGTAAACTAAATTTACGATGAAATGTGTAATGCTCGTGAATGATGAAATCTTTTCCCGCAATGAATAGTGTTCTGTGAATAGTAAAATTTCTGAATGCTTCTCGGAATGTCAAACTGACACCAAAAATGATGAATAGTAAACTGATGAATAGTGTTTTGATGAATAGTGTTTGATGAATAGTGTTTTTCCAAAGTTCGGGAGATGACCTGAAATGACCTGAAATGGTGAGTTGTGACAGTCTTCCCCTCTAAAAGGAACTTCGTCCCGAAGTTCAGTTTATGTTGGTATCTGAGAATGTATTGGTGAAAAGGTGATGATATTCGAGAATTCCAGCGAACTCTAACGATAGGAATTTGACTCTGATTCAACTGTTTGACCACACGGTCCATGGTTTCTGTTGGTTCTCTTACAAGGTCTGAGATTGTCATTTGGGTTGGATCCCTTCCAATGGAATCATGAGTGACTCATCTGAAAGTCATTTCTGGGGATTTGAAAATGTGAAATATGTTCGTGTTATCCTGTTGTTCTCTGACAATGTTCAAGTCTGACGGCCACTATGCCTTCTCTGTCAAAATATAAATGGTCCAGTGTATATTGGTGTAACTTTCCAAGTTTTCTGAACGATAACATGCCTTTCCTAGGCAGAACTTTCTGCATAACTCTGCAGAACTTGAAGTTTTAATGGTTTACGACTTATTGAACTTGTAACTGATTCTTGACTTGTAGAAAATTTCTGGTTATCTCATGAATGCCTACTGAACTAGTGAGTTGAGCTTTTTCTGAGTTTGGCCCATCAATCGATGGTCTGCGCTTCTTAATGTTTTAAATGTGATACTGGTAATATATACAGCTGAATTCTGCCAGAACTCAAGTTTGTATGCTAGTTGGTCGATTCTAAAATGAATCTTAAATAGCCCAATATGCTAAAGGTTCAACCTTTCTTGTTATCCAATTTGTATCATGCCAATCCAAGGCAATGCTTTTAACTTAGTTTGTTCTCCCACTTGAATCTGGATGGTTTGTTGTTCAGGATATCCAATCCAAATGATGTGTGTTATGTACCAACCTAACTTCTGCCAGTTTCCCGTTGTTGGTGTGATAACTATTGTTGTAGATGAATTTGATTTATGTTGAGTGATTAGTCCAACCATTTACAGGGTCAATCACTCATGCTCTGAGCATACCTTCCTATGTTTGAATTGTTCTCTCGCTTTGACCATCGTTCTGAGGGTGATAGGTGATGTTCACATCTAAATGGGTTTCTGAAGGAAATCCTGAAATGATTACCTGAAGTCCACGGTGAATTCGGTTTTCTTAACAGGAACAACTGAAATGGGTACAATAACCCTTTGTGACTAATTTCATAACGTTCGGTCCTCCGAACTTGGCGTTATATGAAGGGATAGAATATAGGTAACAATTTGATTCCTTGTGTTTTGTTCCAACGGATGATAAGACATAAGTCCTTCTTTGTCTATTGGGTTTGGTCTCCACTACTGAAGTTCGTGATTAATTTGTGATGCCCTTCCTAATTCCTTCATCACATATTCCAAATATTCTTTATTGTCAAGTCACAAATCCTAAATGCATAAGCGATGTTGTAGGGAAGTTGGTTCTGGAAATTTGTCTCGCGATTGTGAGTTTTGGTTGAAATCTTTTTCTGAATAAACGAACTTAGAAAAATGGAGCAAATGATTTACTAAGTAATATTTTTCCTGAGGATTCAAAATTTCAGTAATTATGAAGTAGAAAAATGTTTTCAAACATGTTGTGATTAAGACTGCTTACCAAAGTTTGATGTTTATGTATATTTCTCATTGTACCATAGTGTTGCTAAAGATTGACCAAAAAGGATCGTACTTGTCCAAAATAGGAATTTCAGAAATCATTTTTCCACAAGGTATGTGATTTATGTAAACGCATCAACTTTATTTAAAAGTGAAAACACTAACAAGGATAAAATGGTAGAATAGGAAATGTTCGCTTAAATGCATAGATGTCTAACACTTAGTTCCTGAAGTTGGATAATGTCTATTGATGGTTATCTGGCATAACTACAAGCATAGGTATTTAGACTAACTTAAGTCCTGAAATAGTTTATCGTTGTAATTGGCAAGACGAAGGTATCACTTGATGTTGTGTCGATGAATGTCTATTCTGTTTTCCCATGTAGATGAGGAGATATGTTCTGGTTTGATCCCTTGCTTGGTATGAAGGTGAGGTTATCTGAAATTTCTAGACATAATGCCTTAGAGGAATCTACATCGATATTCTTGATTCAAACAATTGTCCTTTGTGAAAACTTACTGCAGGAAAGTTTATGTATGGATGAGGCCATGTTTAAATGAAATGCTCTACAGTCTCAATTAGAAGCTTGGTTTATTTCTATTGTGTTGTCCTGCGGACATTTATATTGAGTTCCATCCTGTAGCTCAGTCTAGCTAGTACCCTTAAACGATAGAATTTGACAACTAAGTCAGAGATGGTGATTCTGATAGTCTCGCAGTATCTTAGGATTGTTGTTGAGTTATGAATTCTCTCTCTATATACTTCTAGTTCTGGTTAGTAGTTCTGTAATCCTTTCATTGCTTTTATTGTATAAAGGAATCCTGCATGTAATTGATATGGAAAGTCTCTTCTAGGGAAGTCAATGGGAAAATCCAACTTAATGTCTGAATGAGTGACTGGTGGGGTAAGTATCCAGGGATAGTTCGGCAAAAGGGATGTTTATGAAAGAGTTCCTTTGTTTACAAAACTTTTGGATGAAGATTGTTATTAACAATCCTTTGAAAAGGTAATTATTTCCTTCATGGCATAATCCTTCCTGAATTTTACATAGGTGATCAGGCTATGTATAATTGAGGACTAATGATGCGATGTTGGATTTTGTCAAAATATCATAACTTTCCTCAAAAGTTTTAGATGGTGTTCAACGCATTGTTATTAAAATGGTATCCTGATGTTTTCTTTCAAATAACAAAAAAAATTGCCTCGCGTAATAATAGTAAATACTTGGTGTAATGACAGAAAATCAATTTATAGGATGGTAATAAAATAGCTTACTTCAGAAATTTTTTTCTGTAAAACAGTTTCCCCATATGATAGTAAAATAGCTTGAATGGTGTATTGGATACGTGGGTGAATCTTGTCGAATGGTAATAGTCTACTAATTCGTCAAAAACGAAATCAACCTAATTCCTGATGAGACAATGCTAAAATGTTGCGAAACGATTGAAGTCTGAGCAATTGGGATAGAAAATGGAGTAAATGATGGTTATGATTATCACCTAGGTAACAAAGGATAGATACTACATTGGATAGGAAAGTGCTTAATACCACTAGGTCATGTCATCGTACCAACGGTAAGTACAAAAGGAAAGATACAACCCTGTTTTATATTGAAACAAAGCTCCTCCTGCTGAAGCATTGTTGTTATCCTTGATGTTGCTAATATCCTGACGGTTCTCTTTCAACAGCTCACGCTATTCCTTGAGTGATTCAGTCTTGATTTCAAGTTCCTGATTTTTCCTTGTTCCTTAACTCCGGGCAGTCATTCTTGAAATGCCCTAACTTTCCACATTAGAAGCAACTCCCTGGGATCTTCTGATTTGTGATTTTCCTATAGTCTTCAGTCCAATGACCCCGCTTCTTGCACACTCCACACATTTTACTGCAATGACCTTGGTGATATTGATTACACAGGTTGTAGTAAGGTAACTTTCCAATATACCTTCTCTTTGTGTGCGGTTCTGCAGCAAAGGCTCTATTCATTTCTTGTCCTTTGGGTGATTGTTGAGCAGCATTGCAACCTAGATTGTTGTTCCACACCTTCTGTGGCTAGGATAATAGTAAAAGCTAGTGAGGATATAAATCTGATCTAGGGACTTCCTGGTGTCCCTCTGTGTGAAATCAGGTTTGTGGCATCATAAGGTCGAGATAGTCCTGAAGTGGTGTCTGAAGTTGCGCATCTATCAAATCTTAGATAATGTAGGTTCTGAACCATTCCTGAAGAATCTGCGGATGTTTCTGTTGAGTCCGTGTTATTGGTATTATCTACTAGATGTCATCTAGTTCATGGCAAGTGGGAATGGAAAAGGAAAATGACAATGATGGTACTAGTGTATGGAATACTACCCTCTTTCGCGCTACCTCGCGACATCCAAAAGGTAAAACTAAAGTACACACTGTGGGAAGGCCAATAGTGTAATAAGTAACTGATGGTGGTGATAGTACCTGAGTAGTAAGTGCCCTACTAGTAATGGAAAGAAAACACATTATCTTCCTTGCAATAAGCATCCTAATAAGTCCATTAAGATTAATTCTGAATACACTACCAAAAGGCATTCTATGTACGGGCTGAATGATAGGAAAACCCTGTTCCTATGGCAAATCAATAGTACTAATGGTGGTGTAAATGCAACTGGTGGTATAATGGTAGTGGAAGATGACAAGGCATCTTCAATGTCGGAATCCGATAAAAGGATGTCAGGGTGAGTATCAGAAGACATGTCACTTGTGAACCAGGTCAATAAAATGATATACATATACAGATATGAGTATAAATAACTCGCACAGGGTATGTATGAAACAACATGTATCATGATTATGCACTTATGATGAAATGATGAGATGCTATGCTGATGTGGTTATAGTCTAGGGTCCAAGATACATCCTAGTTCGCTATAACCTTAGCTCTGATGCCAATCTGTCACACCCCCAATTTACCTGACTTGCAGCGGAATGGAATACCTGGGGGTGTCTGTCATAGCACCACAGTTACAGTTACATTGAACGACCTAAAGTGTCGTTTGGAAAATACTGTATTTGATCCTTGAAATAATCCAGAGTTTACAAAATGAGGTCCCCAAAATGTGTTGCAAGTTTATGAAAACAAGTCATACTAGATCAAACGTTTACATAAGTGCATGAAATAATGATGAGACGCGTCGACTCCGCGACTCCATGAAGGTCCAAATGCATGTCACATGAGCTACCTTAATAACCTGAAATACATTGCTAAAACGTCAACACGAATGTTGGTGAATTCCATAGGTTTGTAAAATGTAATGATGTACGGCCACCACAAGTAAAAATGCAAGATAAAAATCTCATGAAAATTGTACAATTGACCTTAAGCTCATGACACCGAAGCTATGACTGATGAAACTCTATGCCCCTCCTGAATGTTCTGCCGAAACATTCAAATGTAAAAGACATGACATGCATCCGCTTACTGTTGGTAATCACTACCACGGATGGAGGCGTCACCCTCGATAGATCTATCCACTCACTCTCGCTTAACGGTAAATTAACGGTTCATGATGTTACAGGGGACTTATCACATGGCAAGGTAACTTAAGCAATGTACATGTTTGAATACTTGGGCTCGTACTAAAATGATTGATGCAATGTATTCCCCCCGTGGGATTTGAAAACAATCAAAAATGTTGAATTGAAAACGGGGCTATGAAAACTCACCTTAACTGATGAAACTGTGATGAAATGAAATGAACACCAATGAACAATTAGCTGCCGCAACCCAATATGATGGTACCATGAACATGTAATGAGCTGAAAAACAAGGCGCGCACACTAGCCGCAACCTAATATGAATGATGAACGATCTACTTTAGATCATGAAATGATGTTATGAATGTCCATGCACATGTTTCCTATACCACTCTACTCTTTGAAAAACACTTGTTGTTATCAAAAGTATATATTCCAAGACTTAGGAAAATATGGCTATTAGAAAAATAAACTAGTTGTAATATATATACTTATATATATATATCGTATGTACCAATGTTTGTGTTGAAATCATCGGTTTGAAATCCTTGAAATAACGCCTTGTACTAATGAAAATATACTTGTAATCACTAATACATCATTAGTTATGAAATTGGGTACTTGGTTAATATTTCTAGAAAATCTAGAATTTAGTACGTAGAAGTATTATTACTTCTATTAGTGACAAAACGGTCTCATAAAATTAGTCGTGAAATAGTGAATATTAAGAGTTAGGAAAGAAGCTCAGTAGTTTTGAGAAGATTTTCACCATATCTAAAAAGTCACAGAAGTGAAGTTTGTCCATACAGGTCTCGATCATAAAGATAATTAGCCGTCAAGTGAGGTGTTTGGGCTGTTTTGGCAGATTCTGGGCAGTTTTCGGAAAGTTTGGAAGTCCATAAGTTGTTCGTTATAAATCCTTTTGACAAACGGCTGGATGTTTTGAAAACTAGGCTGGGTGAACTAACTTTTTGTCAATGATGTAAATTTTCCAGAAATGAGTTTATCAATGAGTAAATTGGCTCTCAACATGATGTCTTACAAAAACTGTTTTTCTATACTTAGTAATATTTTGCTAAAAAGCTGATGGAAATAAATAGAGTTTCGCCGATTTTGAAACGTGTATATCTTGGTCGTTATAAGCTTGTTTTCTACGTTCTTTATATCCCCGAAATCGTGGGACAACATACTAATATATTTTTGATAAGTCGGGATGGCTAGATCAAGTTTTACACCTCAGATTGCCCATTGAAAATCGTGGGACAGCATGTACAATTTTCAGAAAATAGTTTTCGTCGTTAAACTTGCAAAAATCATATCTCCTTCGTTATAAACTCGTTTTAATCCATTCTTTCGCCCACGGATTCGTTTTCGAAAGTATTTTCTAAATCTTTAGCCCAAAGTTACCCGGAATCCCCTGATTTTTCTGGATTTACAAAAATGGGACAGCATGTATATATACTTGTTAGAAATCCATTTCCAAGGTTCAAAACTAGTTTTTACTTCAACCAAATCTCTTGCAAACTTCACAAAACTAATCTAATCCTACCATACACCTTCTTAGGGTGTCATGGATTCCTAATGACTAGAAATCAAGTTACTTTAACATGGGAACACCTAAATCACAATCTAGGGTTTGTATGTTTCAAAAGTCTTCAAAAATAAAGTGGTATACCTAGTATGAGCATGAAATTAAGCATGATTACCATGATATATAAGTGTTAATTAGAAGAAAACTTGAAAATAAATTTGTATACTCACTTTGAAATATGAGGTGATTGAATGACTAGAAACCTTGGATTTTCTTGTGTGTTTGATGCAAGAATCTTGATTAGACTAACAAAATGAACAACTTTGGTACTTTAAATCTTGAAAAATACTCACTTGATCATGGAGCATGGGGTTGGGTCGTGGGTTAGAGAGGGAAAAGGAGAGGATGAAAACCTTTTTGTTCTTGAAATTTTGATGTTATGATTTTTGGTTTTGGTTAAAGTATATATTTTAGAGGTTTATTAGTATTGTAATAGGATATTAATGCATGAGGTTAAAGGGGTGTTCATGTGGCCGGTTATGGTGAGCCAAGGGGGGGTAGGGGTACTTGTGATTTAATTAGGAAATTAGTGTAAGGTTAAGTGTTATTATGTGTTATTAGTTAAAATCGGGTACCGGGTTTAATAGAAATAAATGTTCACGAAGTTAACCGGGATGAAATAAAGTTATAATATTGATAAAAACATATTAAAAATATGTTGGGTACAATTACTGAGTGTTCGGGTGATTATTGTTTAGTTTTCACGAAAACCGTCGTTATATTCATAAGCTTACGTTATAAATAAAATAAATTTCCAAAATACTGGGTAAATGAATGTTATAACTTTTATGATGTTATAATGGATATAAAAATATGTCGGGACCATTGTGGGAATATTTAGATATATTCGTCGTGTATAAACCGGGTGTTAACGTTTATTATAAATAATTATACGTAAAATGTTAAATGTATCAAATATATAAATTTGAAAATCCTAAGAGTGGTATAACATGTAAATGACTTACTGATGATATGCAGACTGTCTCTAGTCCGTATGCAGTGTCCTTACTGATAATGCATGAATTCGCACCTGAACCAATACGGTTACGCGAATTTGAATACCCGTAAACTAAATTTACGATGAAATGTGTAATGCTCGTGAATGATGAAATCTTTTCCCGCAATGAATAGTGTTCTGTGAATAGTAAAATTTCTGAATGCTTCTCGGAATGTCAAACTGACACCAAAAATAATGAATAGTAAACTGATGAATAGTGTTTTGATGAATAGTGTTTGATGAATAGTGTTTTTCCAAAGTTCGGGAGATGACCTGAAATGACCTGAAATGGTGAGTTGTGACATCACGTAAGAACAAGATACTACCTCCATCCCTAAATAAATGTTCAGTTTGGCTTTTCAGACTCAAACTGGTTCAACTTTAACCTTAAATATATATTTTTGTGTTATATATTACATTATAAAAAAAATTGCCACTAAAAAATACACTTAAAACCAATCAATTCATATATTTTGCATCAAATATTATATAACACCTATAAAAATAGTTAATGTCAAAGTTGAACCAGTTTGACTCTAAAAAGTCAAACTGGACATTTATTTAGGGATGGAGGTAGTATAAAACTAGGACATAATTTTTCTTCAAAATACTTTACAAATACTAGTAGGGTACCCGCGCAATGCGGCGGCGGGTACCCGGTGATTAATTTTGTGGCGAGCAACTATTTTTCATTTATACCGCGTGTTGCAGCGGGGTTGAATTTTAGCCGACGTATTTTTTTCATTTTTTTTATTGTAACTTTTTGGTTTCGTAATTTTTATGATATTTTTATAAATATAAATCATAAGCCACTCGTAAAGCAAAAGTAACATGTTCATGTTTTAGGCTGCTGCTGGATCTTGAATAATGTATTAATTATATTATACTTTGTGGTTAAAAAATTGTATTTTTTTTATGAGGGGTGTTTTTAATAATGTATTAATTGTATTAGGTGAATATTCTTTTTTTAGTTTTACGTATGCTTTGAGTCCTTGTAAATAATGCTTATAAGGTAGTATTTTTCACTTAAAGGGTATTTTAATGACTACTATTTAATAGCATTAATTATGTTTGATAGAAAAGTGGTCTGAAAATGACTCCATGCTTATTTTTGTTGTACCATATGCTTGTTTTGTTGTAATTCTCAAAATTTGGTGCATTAAAGTGTTGTAAACCATGCTTTATTTCTTGTAAGTCTGAAAGATTTGGAGAGAGATTCATTTGTGCATTATATGTAATAGATAAGTATACATAACTAGAAAAAAAAAAAAAAAAAAAAAAAAAAAAAAAAAAAAAAAAAAGTTTATTTACTACAACAAATTATATTGAAAGACCAATAATTAAGGAAAAAACAGCATTGACAAAGTAAAATTGATTACATTACGAATTTCACAACTAAATTATAAATTATATATACTATTATATAATGCATTTGGGACTATTCTATAATTAGAAATGCTTAAAATTCATATTTTTACTTGATTATTATGAAAGGATTTCAAAATTAATTATTAAGTTAGCAGGTTGGTTAGGAAGTTTATTAGGACCCAGGTTGGTTGTTCAAACTAAAATTATTTGGTTTAACCATCTCTACTTATAAAGCATAAATACAACTAAATGTGTAATCGGATAACCAAATAACGCAAAATATAGTTACAGGTACTCGCCGCCGCATTACGCGGGTACTGTTCAAGTTTAACAACAAAGAACAAAAAAATGCCTTAAAAAATATATATATATATATATATATATATATATATATATATATATATATATATATATATATATATATATATATAAAAAAAAAAAAAAAAAAAAAAAAAAAAAAAAAAAAAAAACCACGATGAGAAAATGTGTTTCAAAAATATCATTTTCTCACCGGGTCAGAAAACCACAACGCTCAGTGCCTCAGCCTATGAGCATGTTCATGGCTTTTTGGAATATCTTGTAAATTGATGATTCATTAATTAGTATATTCACCATTTCTGGAAAAAAGTTAGGATGTAACTTACAATTAGCTTCTTTTATTTTATTTTATTTATTTATTTATTTATTTATTTTTAATTTTAGTTTTGTATTTTTTTTTAATATTATTCGTAAATTTGGTCTTTTATTTAAAATAATAATAATAATAATAAAAAAAAAAAAAAAAAAAAAAAAAAAAACCCTAGCATCTACAAAGTAATATTGTGTTTAAAAAATTATCATTTTCTCACTGTGATTTTCAGCACAGTTACCAAACTACACGATAAACCACAACGTGTTGGTATGCTCGATCCGTCATGGTATGTCTTCTAGGTCAGAATCAAGGTATCGCAGATGCTCTAAGAATAGGTGTTGAACTGTTAGTAGCTAATACAAAGGTAAAACCAAATAGTAAGGTCCCGTTTAGTTTGTAGATGGGTTTGTGGATTTGGATTTAGATTTGATGTAGGCGAGAGAATGTATAAAAGTTGTTTGTTTTGTTTGTTGGGATTGAAATTAAAATATACTTTTATAATTATAAAATGTTAAATAAGAATAATTTATAAATGTGCCTACTTAAGAAAAATAATTGAGAAAAAGAAAACATAGCCTATTGCAAGCAATAAATTACTAATCGAAAAAATAAGATCAATAAAAATAAAAAAAGAAGGAGCAAAGTGCAAGTGGTGTGTCAGAATCCCAAGGGTTTTATGTATACCAACCAAACAATTTATTTGTACTGTGATCCCAATCCCTTTTTGCAAAATCCACAAAGCAAAAAAGTTGAACCGAAGTATTCTTGGAAGTTGGACCCAATACATATAAACCGGGCTAAATAATTTGGCCCAATAAATAACTAAAGAAAAGCCCAATGGACCCTTAAATCATCGACCCGGTCCAAAAACCCTAAATCCCCAAATTGACTACTGTTGCTCACTTTCTGCAACACAGTCCATCATCTTCGTCGCCAAATTTTGTTTATCGTCGGTAATTTTTTCCCCTTATTTTGTTTTCTATAAAAAAAATTGTAACAAACACATTCTACAAGTTTTCTTTAATTTGTTTAATTATGAGGCTGTTTGGATAAGCTAAAAAAGAGAGCTTATTGGCTTTGTTACAATTTGAATTAGTGGGTTGTTTAAAGCAGCTTATTTTATGGGCTTATCGAGATATCAGAAAAGATAATAAGTTCATTCTATTTGGCTTATGAGCTTATGTACTTTTATATATGAGTAAATGATAAGGCCAAGCCAATAAGCTTACAAGCCAATAAAATAAGCTAATTTGGTAAGTGGGTTGTTTGGAGTAGCTTATTTTATGGGCTTATTGAGGTTTCAAGGAAGCTATTAAGCTAAGTCTTGGGGCTTATGAGCTTGCATTAATTCCTTACCGTCATCACTCTCATTAAAAATTAGGGTAAAAAAATATCGTTGAGATGGCGTGGGGTGGAAGAGGACGTGGTCGTGGTGGTTATAGTGGCAGCCAACGTTCTTGCAAAGAAGAACCCTATATTTTGTTTCCTGTAAGCTTTTTTTTTTTTTTTTTTTTTTTTTCCCTAAATACTAAGTGGTACATTTGAGATGATGCTCCGTAACCAAGTGGTTGTGGGTTCAAGTCCTGTCTATGAGATATTAGTTATGTTGTATGTATTGTGAGATTGTTAGTTTGCTTTTTCAATACACAAGCAAGTACTTGATTAAAGAGGGGGGGGGGGGGGGGGGGGGTGATATTGCTTATTATAATGTAATGGGTGCGTCTCGGACATCCATGGATTTTTTGCGGGGTAGTGGCGTAGTGCTACTCTTTGTAAAAAAAAGCCTTGATTTTTTTTTTTTTTAAATGCACCTAGTCAGTTGTTGTCCGTCCCTGATAATGTACTTGATGAGTACTTGATTAAAGTGGCTGTTTGCTATTGCTTATTAAAACTGCTTGTTGTGTTTCGAAATTATTTGATAAGCAGTTCTGAGGTTGTTGAGAGTAATTGATCAAACTGTTT
Organism: Artemisia argyi; assembly: GCA_030686995.1. Classification (NCBI taxonomy): domain Eukaryota; kingdom Viridiplantae; phylum Streptophyta; class Magnoliopsida; order Asterales; family Asteraceae; genus Artemisia; species Artemisia argyi. The sequence goes on along the minus strand of CM060709.1, from coordinate 41,695,500 downwards.
TGTATAAGCAGTTTTGTATATTCGGTATGGAAGTTGCTTATTCCAAACTGCTTATATCTGATTTTTTTAAAAATATATAATAAGTTCAAAAGCATACTTCATAATATTGTACTTGATATTTGATTTAAAGGGTCTTTGTGATTGCTTATTAAGAGGGTGTTTGGGATTGTGGTTTGGAGTAGATTATGGTTATTTCATGATTGCGTTTGCAGATAATTGTAAGCAGTGTTTGGGAAATTATATGAACAAAGTGATTGTTACACAGTTTGAAACTCGTAATCTGTTTTAACAAACCAATCCAATACACCCTCTATAATTGCTTTTATTGCATTATTATGCATCAGATTATAGTTTTGAGGGTGTTTGGGATCAATTATCGAACCTCTTTTTTGATTAAAGATAGTGAAATAAACAGTTTTTGTGTAATCAGTAAGGGAGTTGCTTATTTCAAACTGCTTGTCGGATTATTTGAAAAAAGCTTAAACCAGTTTTTATAAGCAATCTTAAAATGCATACATTTTGATAGTATCTAGTATCTGAGAATATTTAGTTTTTGTTCTAAATTTTGTGATCACTACCATGAAAAAAATCGATTTTTGAGTGTCGCGTGAAATATTTTGTATGCAAGATTGTGTTTGATCGATTTCATTATAGCATGAAACCGTTACAAGTCTTGTTCTTTTTAGTTGTGTATTGACTCTGAGATGATATACATGCATTGAAGAGGTTATATAGATTGTGTGATCTTCTATGCTTTGGTGTTTAATATTAAAAACTTATATATTGTCATTGCAGGAAATCAAGGAATTCCCTGCTGTCAATCCTCAAGAAATTGATGAAGAGTTGAGGAAATTAGTGTCATGGGGTAACGATTTTCAGAAGTTTTGGACTTCATCTTCATATCATTTGGACGATGCCCGTCAAGGAGCCGAAAGTAAGCTTCCATTCCTTAAACTATTATTTTTTATACAAAGGACTGATTTAGCATCAGTTTTGGAAGTTGAATAGTAGTAATTATATTTACTTAGATGATTTCTGTTTGGTTTTCAGGAAATATTATGTTAATCATCTCCTAACTCTTTTTCGGACTCCATTTTTGGATTTTATATTATACGTTATAGCCATTATAAAGTCTAATAAAACATTTTATTAATTGTGGTGGCAGAGAATGGAGGTCTAAAGAGGCGACCACTTTCGGACTTTATGATGATGACTGATGACTATGTTCCTGCAGAACTAGGTAAATCATCGGGATTTAGTAAAACATAATGTGTAAAGGTGTCACATTATTTTGTTTCACATGTTATACCTTATGGCTTAATCGATTAAATACCACTAAGATACTTTTTTATTTTTTTATTCTCAAATAGTTGCTAAGAATGCGAGGCGTAACAATAAGAAGGTTCGATGGGATCCACAGTCAGGTCTGTTTTGAAGTTATGATTTAACTAACTAGTGAATGAACAAATCTACCCTTCTAAGTTTTGATTTATGTCACGTATATAATAATACTATTTTTTGGGGGCAGACCTACAGAGATTGGATCTCTTTGAGAAGCTGGATCAGGTAATTTTCCGTTTAAAGCTATTCAAATTTAAATGAGGTTTATAGAAAGAAATTGGGTATCAATTTTTGTTATATGCTACTTTTGTTTAGGGTCAAGATGATGAGGACAATGAAAAAAAAGAGGATGAAGATGAAGATGAGGAAGAAGACAACGAAAATGCTGAAGAAGATGAGGAACTTAATGATTACACTGAGGTTCATAAAACTAATCTACTCTTTAAGTAATAAAAAAATTATTATATTTTTCTTTCTCTTACCTCTGTAACTAATTGGGTGGATTGGGTAATCAGTTAAAACTGGTAAGTTTATGTACGGTCAAAAGGGGAAAACGGTGCCAGGTTAAGCTAACAGCACAACGCTAAACACTCCTCCCAAAATTCTGAACTCTTATAAGTAAAACGATGTAGAGGTTGCACCTGTTTTTTATATACTTCTAAATCTGTTGGTCAGATGGACTTAATGTTAATTCTTGAACTATGCAGAATATTGAGTTTGATGATGATGACGACGGGAACAACCAGGCAGATGACGGTGATGGTAGTCACTCATTCCATCTATAATCTGTGCATTATTAGCCTATCTACCATTTGTTAATAAATGGGTCGATTTGGATTATGTTTTTAATAAGCGGGTTGAATTGGTTTCAAGGATCAAAACTCAAAAGTTCACCCAAGTGTATCAGTAATTTATAAAACCTCATCATATTATTAAAAAAACGTGTCTTATTATCAAAATTATATGATTCTTGACAATCGATATTTTTAATAAACGTCTTGGTTGTGAATCGTGTGTTTTTGGGTCAATCTTACCCGACAGTTTTACACGTTTCGGTTTTGTGAATATTGTACATTTTCCATTAATTTACGTCTTTCATTGCAGAAGAGGGTTGGTTCTAGTCGATGCTTCTCAGGAGGGACTTACTCAATATGTATTGGTACATAGCTTGATTTGCTTTGGTTTAGTCTCCTAGATTTGGGAGCACTTTCGACTCGTTTAAAGAAGGATATTATTGTCAAATTTCTTTGTTATAAGAAATTGGTTTATTAAACTGATTTTTGATTTCTGGATTTTAGATATTTTGGTTGCAGTTTGATGTTTTTGTTTCTTGTACCTAAATTTTATGACCTGTTGAGGATATTTTCTTGTAGTCTACGTGCCACTATGATGAATATATAATTCTATGTTTTAGCGTTTAATCTTCGTGTATTCTCCTTTTTTGTGTACTGTTTGTATGACCAAAAACAAACACCCCTTTATGTTAGCATATCCAAAGACAGTGGTTTGGGAGCAAAATCCAAAGGCTTTTGATCATTAAATGTTATAGTATGGACAATGGTGGGTTTATTATCAAAAAAATTTAAGGATTGTGTTAGATTGAAAAGGTGCTGTAAAACGCGAATGACGTTGATCAGCCATAATTAAGTCATCTGGGTTTTATATTTGACCATACAAATCATGTAAACACCAGGAATCAAGATTCTCAAGTTGAATCAAACCTAACTTTAATTATGTGAGAGGATCCCTTATTTAGTTACCTATTTTTGTCTTTCAGCATAATTTTAAGTTGATAAAGAAGACTTTTGTAACTCTGAGAAAGATATCTAGCTGGAAACTGGAAAGTTTGTAAATTGCCTAAAGTGGACAAAAATTGAGCATCTTATAAGTTACTATATAAGCTTTATGTTGGTTTCTATACCTTCTTGTGATGGCCCATCACCCATGGTTCAAGTCTCCCAGTACATTTACAACAAGACTCATTTTGTGTAATATGACTAATATCTTTAAAGAAATTGGTACTACCTACCCTGAACACCATTGATTTTTATATGTTTTTGTATTACATGAGCATTCTGTTTATCATAAAAGATCTCAATGAGTTTAAGCTGTAGACACCCAAACTCTTTAGCCAAGCGAAGGCGGGCTATTTTGGTACCTAACCATTTTGCAACTCATTTGAAAGCACAAAGGTGAAAAAAGTGCTCATTGCAAACACATGCATTCGGATCATTAAATGGGCTAACAAAACAGATACTGTATATGTTCTGAATCGACGAAATTCAAATATAAAGGTGAAAAATCAAAATACAATTAGTCCAACAAAATTTCACATGATCCACATTGTATCAGAATTTGTTCCATCAATCTCACTTCCAACATGATCTAAGTAAAATATTTCAACTATTGTAAATTTAACATTTCAATGAATGCCTCAATGATCCCATCATCAACGTGTTTCATCTGACATTAAAAGGCATTCACTCAAAATCTATTCAAGTGTGCAATAAAAAGAATACCAACAAAGAGGACTTTGACTTTAGATTTATGAAGTTGAAGCATTTGCAGCTACTTCGCGTTCAAAGTGTTCAGCAGCTTCCTCAAGAGACAGTAGTTGTTGCATTAGTGTGGCGAGTTTAGCAACATTTTCTTCTTGAATACGAGCTGGAACCTTTTCAGCATAGCCCTTAGCACTCATTGCCTTGTTTAAAGTATCTCTTTGCCTGGTGAAACATGGAAAGATCAATAAATGATATTGCTAATACCTCCAAGTATATTTGCAAATTTGGGTTAAGTTTTATCTCAGACGGGTAAAAAACACATAAAAGGTGGAAATTTGGGTCAAATGGGTCGCAAGTTGCTCAAAAAATACTCTAAATGCATACAACCTCATAGAATGTTTTATTCAAAGATTTAGGTTATAAATGTAAAAAGGTATTCTAAGTTTAACGATAATTGTTTGCTGACCAACCCAGCCTGTTCAACCTAAACTATTTGACATGTCACTGAACCAAGCTGATACACCTATCTTGTCAATATACGAGTGACATTTAATTACAAGATGCTTGAAATCAGTAATGATGGGTTTGGTTAGAGTTCTTACTTCTGTAACTCTGTCAACTTTGTGTTGAGCTTTTCACGTTCCTTCTTAACATCAATATCTCCATGCTTTAGATAAACAGAAAGTGTTTCGTTTACCACAGATACTGCACATCCGGTGGGAGCAGCATCATTTTCGGTAAGTACCTGGAAATTGTAAATCGAAAGTATGAGACATAAGCGTGTTGTACAAGAAAAAATGAGCTTAAAAATGTGTGATAAAGATCATATCAGAAAACATAAGACAAAAAGTGAACACGTCAGAGACTCAGTTGAAGTGTAGATTCTAGAATGAAGTGCATATATATGCGAGTGTGATCAATGTGCATACCGTAAACGATGATAAATTGGCTAGGGTCAAAACCTCCATTTCATGCTGTTTGAGAAGGTCTGCAATTTGATTAGTTCGAGAAACTGCAAAACCCTCTCGCCTGAAAACAAGAGAACGTTCTTTATAACAAAGTCCAGAGATAGATTACCCAATTACAAAACAATATGGTTGATTTAAGTAATTAACCAAAAAAAACAACATTATAAAAAAGGTCAAATGGCTCAACAGGTCTGTATCGTTTTAATGCATAAAAGCACTCTTAGATAATTGTATTTTTTAGATTATTATAAGCATAATATAACATTTTTGTATTCATACCAGATGCTGGATATTTTTATTAAAAAATCAATAATAATAAACAAATTCTGCGCAAAAAGTCAAATCAACTGGATGTGGCTGTTTTCATCCGGTACCAAAAGGTAAATAGCTAGCCCGTTACTTAACCTACCTTGCCCGACAATTTTGCCACCTCTAGCGACATGGATTTTGGATCATATAGAACAAAAGATATAAACAGATGAACTATTTAGTAAGCCAAGTACCTTTCATTTCTTTCACTAGCGGGCAGGTTTGCCCTAATTGATCTGAGTGATTTCACAGCAGACTCGACCATGTCCATCTCATACTCTACGTTTTCATTTGTCCAGGACTGTAAAAAGTATATCCCAAAAATATAAGTGACATCTTGCCATGATTTGATCTGACTAGTGCTGAGTAGATATTAGTCAGAACTATAAAAGGCATATTAAAATTAGTCAATTCTAACCTCCGTAACTGACGGGTATTTGCATATCATAATGGACTCTTCTCGCGTATAATGCTTTGGTGATGGAAGTCGTTGCCACAATTCCTCAGTAACATACGGCATAAAAGGGTGGAGCAACCTTAATCCATTGTCCAAACATACCCATAGAGTATCCTGTGCATGACGCTTTGCAGATGTTTTTGATGCATCGTCACCAAAGAAGTAAGGTTTGATGACTTCAATGAAAATATCGCAAAGCTGAGACTGCCACCAAGAATATACAGCACTCGATGCGTCTGAGAACTCGTACGCATCCAATGATGATATTGTTTTTGATATGGCTTTGTTCAGAGCAGAAAGTATCCATTGGCAACTAAAAGGCAAGTTCTCTGGGACTATCTTTGACGGAGGGGTATAATCATCCCCGAGTTTGCTCATGGCAAATCGTATAGCGTTCCAAAGTTTATTACACCATTGTCGATATCCATACACACGTTGTATGTCCAAGTTTATTTTATCAGACTAGAATAATGCAACAGCACAATGTTAGTATCCACAGGAAAAGGAATAAACAGCTTAATAAGAAAGAAACTAATAAAAATTAGAGATGATATCGATCCAATAAACTTGTGAATACATTCAGGTCATAAGTTGGCTAAAAAGGGTAAAGAAAAGTTAGCTAGATAGAAACTGATCAAACAGTTCAAAAGCCATGTGCATCTAGAGTTTGAAATCATTTAATTTAAATTAACTTATTTTTTATTTTAGATATTTTTTTTTATAATCATATACTCATGTAACAGACCAGTTATTGAAAGAAAATTTAGATATTCTGAACAAACATTGTTTTGAGCAAACTTGACCTGACCGTACCAAAACATTACCACTTATAACCCCAAAGCTTTTATATATTCTCAACATAAATGGGTAAAAAAAATATAATAAAGGTAACACAAACTCGTCAAACGTGTATTTTCAAAACCCATTATTATTATTATATCTGACACACTGAATATTAAAAAGAATAAAGTTTCAATAACCCAATTTTGGCACGTTTCAACCAACACCAAAAATTACCCTTTTCAATGGGTCAAAGAGGTCAAATTAAATACTGAGAAAAATTGGGACAGACAAAAGTTGCCCAAAGTTCCTTTTGTAACATAAAAAACCTTCAAATCCTTTTACCAAAAGAACATATTATAAACTGAGACTACATAGATTATATTTATCAACCAAAAAAAAAGTTTGGACTTTGGACAAAGGGTGTTTCAGGCCCGTACCATAAATACATGTATTGACCCATAACCCAGCCCGTCCATAATTTCAGTTAATAGAGACGGTACCTGAGCTGTGTACGAGACAAGAGCAAATCGAAGTGCATCTGCACCACATTTAGGGATGCCTTTAGGGAAATCTTTTTTCTGTCCCTCTATGGCAACCTTCAATTCAGTTTGATCCAAATTTCCCTCCTCTAGTCTCTTGTGAAGCTCTTTCAGTTCTTTTCCCTCTATGACTTCAATAGGATCCACCACATTGCCCAAAGATTTGGACATTTTCCTCCCATGTGCATCACGAATCATGGGATGTAGATAAACCTATAGAATAGTTAAATATCAATTCTTAAATAGCTATGGTTTTTAGAGTAGTCATATATTAAGGGATAATGTTACAGACTAGCAACGTGCTTTCACATATACTCCGTTTATTGTAACATACTGTCTTTAAACACCCATGTCATTCGAACTAGTAAAACTTTTCCATCCCAGCCATTGCATAACCTCTTGACTCGTTAACATGCTGGCATGGAGGTGGACATGCTGATGTGGATTTTTAATAAACAAAATATGATTAAAATATACTTGTACCTTTTAAAACATACAACAATTATCATTGAAATAAATCATTATGTATTGTAGATAAATTAGAGTGCTAAAAATCAGTGTCTAAATTGGAGTTCAAAAAGTTTAGTGAAAGTATATTCCAAAAAGATTCTTTTTCTATACTAAACTAGTGTAAAATTTACTGCTAATACTAGAGATTATATATGTTCACAATATTACCTTTGTATAAGGTACATCACCTCCCAATTTCATGCCAAGCATCACCATCCTCGCCACCCAAAAAAATAATATATCATGCCCGGTTTCGAGAACAGAAGTTGGATAAAAAGTCTTCAAATCTTGGGTCTCATTGGGCCACCCCAATACAGATAATGGGAAAAGCCCAGAAGAAAACCAGGTGTCAAGAACATCAGGATCTTGAGCCAATTGAAACTTTTTCCCTGCAAAGATCCTGTTAGCCTCCGTCTCCGCCTCTTTCTCATTTCTTGCAACCACCCAATGGTTTTCATAGGCCCCAAGTTCCTTAAGTTTGTCTTCTTCTAGAGTAACATACCATGCAGGAACACGATGGCCCCACCATAGCTGCCTTGAAATACACCAATCACGAATGTTTTCAAGCCACCTGTCCAATGCAAATGCAATAAACCTTTAATTTATAAGAGCTTGTAGCTAAAGAGATGCACATTGAGATAGCAGAATGATGATAACTGACAAACTGTACAGCTACTAGAGGTGGAGTTGTCCCATTTATGTAAATGGGTTGATTTAGGTAGTGTTTTATCTCAAACTGATCACTCAAAAAATCTTAAAAGGGACACGAGCGGAAAGGCGTACAAACTCTATTATTTAAAGATAGCTTCACTATATAGATTATCGTTGTAATGATGTTTTTTGTATGATGGACTTAACCAGGCTCTTTTTAGAACTTTTTAACCAACACAACTTCTGCAGCTCAAGCGGTTACCAATTAGTTGGCTTCTACAAAGCATCTAGCCTATCTTAAACAAAAGGATGCCTTGTATGTATTCAAACAATATCTTTACAAAATTACTCTCAAGTCCTTACATTCTAATTTGAGTGCAACAGCTGTCACTGAATTTGGTGCCTTTAGATATTGGAATTAACAAAGCATACAGTGGTCACACAATTTAATGAATAAAAAACCGTCCCAAATCTTTTATTTTGCCATCTCTAACTTGCAGGTAAAATAAAATAAAAGAAAATAAGTTATTCAGATTGACCTTCTCCACTCAGCAACATATTGCTTTGGAATTATGTCAATTTTCTTGTTTGTCTCATCTGTGACCGCATCAAGAGCTTCCTGGCCCATACTTTTACAGTTAACATACCACTGAGGCTTTATCATAGGTTCAACAACATCATTGGTTCTAGAGCAAACCCCTAGCCTCATTTCATTTTTCTCTTCCCCTTTATAGAGTCCCTATATGTAAAGTATAGATGGATATTAAAACACGAAGAATCCTTATCAAATCATATTTTACAGATTGATAATGTAAGAAGTAAGATTACCCTAGATTTTAAAGCCTCGGTTACTGCCACACGAGCTTCAAATCGTGGCATCCCTACAAAATCTGAACCTCCATTACTGTTAATCTTCCCATCATCAGTGAAAATGTTGATGAACTCCAGTTTATGTCGCTTTCCAACTTCAAAATCATTTGGATCATGAGCTGGGGTTATCTGCAATAACACCCTTTTAATCATCATAATGAAATAAGCAACTTGAAAAATCACCAGCAGTTTCATAGAGGTGATTTTTCACTCATTTCCCTAAAAATGCCCTGGTTTGGGTTATATTCTTATCTCTAACAAGTCAAATGGGTTGACAGTCATTAAAAGTGTATTCAAATGTGTAAAAACATTCAAAATCACTTCTTCAATATAAGGTATGATCCTATTTATACTTTTGAAAGTCGATTCCTTTCGATGAGTGAGAAAATACTAATATTCCCCTATATAGTTGAGTAACCAAACTATGACTCATTTTTCAAAACTACTTTTATAATGAAATATAAAAAGTATAAGTAGTGTTCCTGTGTTGGTCCAACTCAACCTGACCATTTTAACCCACTATAAACAATAACATGTTCCACCAACCAACCTGCCCATTTTGCCACATGTAGTTTTTTAACTAATCATTTTACCTTGACTGCACCAGTTCCAAATTTGGGGTCAACAAGTATAGCATCACAAACTATAGGAAGTTTCCTTCCATTAAATGGATGACAAGCGAATTTGCCATGAAGATGTTTGTATCTTGGGTCTTCAGGATGAACAGCAATAGCAGTATCTCCCAGCATCGTTTCAACTCTGGTAGTAGCCACGACAATCTCACCAAGACCTTCCTCTAGTGGGTACGCAAATGATGTCAAAACACCAAATTCCACCAAGTTTTTATACCCAGGAACCTTCAGAGGTGTCTTCTCTTTGATATCAATATAATCTACCTAAAAAAACAGATCCAGCAAAAATTTTAGAATAGATATAACTTCTCACCTACAGGGATGTTAAGATTTTCATTTTGAAACTGATTATCATAACTAAATTTTATAGTTTGGATTCCAATTTTTTGAATAACATAACCCCTTCCAAAATGCACATCCAAATAACTGCTAAATGTAAAAAGAATGTCGCGTAGCCTACCTCGATATCTGATATGGCTGTCCGCAAAACACAATCCCAGTTGACTAATCGTAGATCTCTGAAGTTAAGGAAAAAGAAAAGACAGTCAAATATAATTACAGATATAATCAATTGGAGATATGCCAATTCCAGCAATTGCTAAAAGGTTAATCAAGGTCTCCACATGCATATAATGATAATTTAAGAAAATCCAAGTTTTTTGTACAGAAAATAGAGATGAGAATTTGACCTAATTCATGATGAATTGGTAGATTCAAGTTCCGTTGTATCTTTAACAGGTTAAATGGGTCAAGAGTTTCTGAAAGTGTGCTTTTTAATACAAAAGAACTTTGTAGACCATTTTTTTCAAAAACAGTGAGATTGACGATAAATTTTTATCATAGTTAGCGCACATATTACCAAAAGAAAAACATATACTTTCGATAGAAAGTGTTTTGGGTCAATCACCACGACCCCATACAAAGATTGTATGTCTTTGGCCCAAGCCGACATTAGCCTGTTACTCAGCCCACACAATATGCCACCTCAGAATATTAACATGCAGGAGAGAGAAAGTATACCCAATTTGACAAAACAAGATTAAACCTTATTAATGTCAATGGTACCTATATATAAGTTTCTCCTTATAAAGCCTGACAAATGCTTCTGTTACGGCATTTGACCTTTTCTCATCCATTGTAAAGCACTGACATTAAATACCAAAACAATAATTTCAGAAATTCAGATGAAATCAGCAACAATAAGAAGAGGGGAAAAAAAAATAATAATAATAAAAAAAAAATAATAATAATAAATAAAATAAAAAAATTTGCATGATTACTGAATTTACCTCCCTTGACCAATCAAGAGACGCACCCAAACGCCTGAGTTGTGTTAATATAGTGCCTCCATACTCCTCTACCCACTTCCATACCTATCATCAATACCAAAATAACACAACTCTTCAGAAGTAAATCTAGCAATCATAACTTCGAATAAGTTTTATACATAGGAAAGTCAAACTCACTTCAGCTACAAACTTCTCTCTGCCTACATCGTGACGAGTTAATTTCCTTTCTCTCATGATTTTTTTCTCCACCACAACCTATAAGAGGAGGCAGTGTCAGATGAATATAAGAAACTAACAACACATATATTGGAGGAAAACGAATGGATAAAAGGAGTGATAAACAATTATATCCCAATAGCCATATTGGATATTAGTTAGGGAAGCCAAAGTAGCAATTCCAACCTAATTTACTAACGAATGGTCCAACTCGGTTCTATTTTATCTTAAAATGGTCAAACATCAACTGAAGTGTACACTTAATGCATAAAGCATCCTAAATCACTTTCTTTAAACTATTGATTATTGTTGAAACAATACAACCTTTTAATCGTACTTGTGACACAATAATAATTTAAGAAACTTACAAAATTTCCGTTAAAACCGGCACATAGCAAAAAGACTACCTATTGACCCGTGAGGCCGTGACACAACCCAACCCTTGGTTTTAAATTGCGTGCGGCGATCCGTTGCGCTCGAGGTCCAAAAGACCGATGCGTGATGCGCGATGCGGTTGCGAGCGCATCACGGACGCGCTGCGATAGGTAATAAATAAAAAATATATAATATTTCTAATTAAAAACTCTACAAGTATATAATTAAATATGGAATAAGTGATGTGCATAATGATATTACTTAATGTTATAACATCAAATATGCAACTTAATGGTTTGACCAAAAATATAAATTCAACTTAAACTATAAAAGTCAAAATTAAAACTGTTGCGAAGTGATGCGTCCAATGCGAGCAATACACTGTTGCGATGTGATGCGTTCGCATTAGGCCGCATCCTGGAACAACCTCGCATCAGGTTTCGCGTTGCGTTTTTTCAAACGCATCACTCTGATGCGCGATGCGAGCGCAACGATGCGCGCAATTTTAAACCAAGACCCAACCCACCTGCCCCTTTTTCCACCTATAATACCAGCACTAGTTTTTTAGAAGTCAAATCAACCTGAGTTGCTATCCCAGCATGGTCCATGCCAGGCACCCATAACGTATTGTATCCCGACATTCTCCTCCAACGAATAATAGTGTCCTTCATAAATGATAAGTAATTACAACTTAAATGAGGGAAACTGAAAACAAATAATGGTGATAGAAAAAATGGGTGTAACTCAAGAAACCTGGATAGCAGCAGTAAGAGCATGCCCAATATGTAGTGCTCCAGTTACATTAGGAGGTGGAAGAACCTACATTTACAATTTTACTCATAAATAAGACGTTTATAAACAAACTATACTAATCGATGGACTTGTAACATCCTTTAGCATGTATAAAATGCACTTATGAAACTTTATACAACTTGAAAATCCCACTTCAAAGGCAAATTTGCGACAATTATAGATTATAAATCTAAATATAGTGTTAGACTAAAGAACTTAAAGTATAGAGCCTCACGATTGTGAAAGACGGTTTATCGCTGTTAGCATCTGCCACAAAGAAACCTGATTTTTCCCAGTATGCGTACCATCTACCAACAAATAATTTCAAAGTAAGCAATAAACTATTGATACAAAATGGCAAATAACTTGAAGAGGATTGATTTTGTGATAACTAATAAGCAATAAGACATACGATTTCTCCACTTCATCAGAAAGGAACTCCTTTGCCATTTTGGGAGAAAGTTTCTTCTTCTCGCCCGCAGGTGTTTGTGGGTCAATATAGTCTTCAGGATTGTCTTCTCCTGCATCTGCCCTCTCATGCTTTTTCTTGCTGGCTTTTGAAGACGTGGCCCCTTGTTGAGCCTTTAATGCAAATCAATTAAATCAAGTCAATATCGAAATCACATTACTTCAAATCCATATAAATACGCAAATTCATTAAATTAAGATATTACGTAACAATACCTTAAGTTTAGCTGCTTCAGCTTTCTGTGCAGCCTTTAGTTTTTTCAACTCTTTCTCTTTCGCCTGCGTACCCAAACAGCAAATTAAACGCTATGTAAACAACAAGACACAAAAAGCGGCTAAACTCAAAATTCAATAGCTAAACCGCCATTACCTTCTCTTCTTTCTTCTTCTTCCTCTCAAGTTCCTCTTCCGTAAGTTTCACATCTGGATTTGCTGGAGTCTCACCCGACATGGTGGCTGCTCCTACTTCCGACGAGAAAAACCTAAATTGGATCTTCTTTGCCCTAAAATTACAATCTCTTTAGCTTAAAACTCATACTAATAATAAATTAATAACTGAATCCTCCAGTATAATACCAAATTACACATTAATTATACTTCAATTATAACAAACCAGTCAGCAATCACGAATCGAAGCAAATGTAGTGTTAAATTACATGTATAATCACATAACGAGTCCAATTACACATACATTACGCAGGAGCTGAAACGAATAAGTTAATACTCGAAAATTACATATAATGTATTATTAGGATGTGGTGCAAAATTGTATTTAAAAGGTGACATCAAATTAAGCAATTCGTAATACGTACTGCCGGACGTGTGTAATATGGTTATTTAAACAAGAGATATAAATTGATAAAAAGGAAACTAAAAACTCTCGTTAAAAAAAAAATAACTTCCTAATGAAATAAAACTTGGCCTGCAAGGCACTTATACTTCGGACGAATAGGAGTCTTCTTAATATAATCTCATTTACATGCTATTCGACATAAAAAGAGATTTTAAACTATATCTAAAGTCTAAACACATAAATTTAAGCAAATCAGTTAACAATCATGAACTAAAAAGAATACAAAAAAATAAATTAACAGGTTACGATATCGTTGTTAAACAGTTAGACAGCAATTAGGTGATTGTTAATACAGTTATAATCTTATAAAGCGGTTAAAAGATGTAAGTATTATACAATAACGAGTTCAATTACATACAGAATATGCAGTAACAAGCGTGAATTAGATTGAATGTAACAGGTAAATAATGAAGAGTAATTAGAGATAGATGAAGGTTTTTATACCGATTGAACGTGGAGATGAAGGATGAAGAGCAGCTGCTGCTGTTGTTGAGTGGAGGAATAATAAGATGGTGGAAAGGGAATAAAATTTTGGGGTTTGGGGTTTTTGATACGATTCTTTTGTAAAACGACATACACGTTTGGATTGGGTCGGTTGGCGGCCCTTTATAATAACCTAGCAGGTGTTACCCACCCCTTGTTTTGGGCTAATTGGGTCTTTGGACCGGCTCACCAAACTTGTTTATGTAAAGTTGTAAACGAAACGGATGAGGTTATTGGGGAAGCGACTCTTTAACTCGGTTCGATCGGCCGGGCGACTGAACAGCTGCATTTGGTTTGTGTGTGTTTTTTTATCTTTTTATAATTGATTTTTGTGGAGTATATTTTTTGTTGTGACTGGTGTCGCCGTACTGCGGGCTTACACTCTGTTCCCGAGTGTAAAATGGAAAGAAGAGAAATGGAGGGGATAAAAAAGAGAGAAAAGAAGAGAAGATGGAAAAGTTTTGATTTTTAGTTGTGTGTTCCCAAGTTGGAAAGAAGAGAGAAGAGATGGTACCATATTAAGCCTAAAATTTCACTTCTCTCCAAATCATCCCAATTTGGGAAGAAGATTAGGAGGGGGAATTTGACATAATTTCCTTCCCTCTTCTCTTCTCTTCTCTTCAAAAAAATCTCGGGAACATGATTATTTTTTAATTTCCTCTCCACTTCTCTTCTTTTCTTTCAAAAAAAAAAAAAAAAAAAAAACTCGGGAACAGAGTGTGGTCATGTGCTTTGTTTTAGATATAGAAGCTAAAATGACGTTGAGGTGGCAGGGATGACCTAAGAAACCTGGAGTCGCCATTACGACCAGTCATAGGGATCGGTTTTATTACTTGTAACGTTTTTCATTTCTAACTAATTTAATTCTATGTGACTAATTGTGTGAGGGTCCCCTATGGAAAACTGATTTAGTGGCAGTTGATATCAAGATGTATAATAGCCAAATATGTGAGAAAATATTGTGTATCACGCCAAATATGTGAGAAAATATTGTGTAGCATGATGATTAAATATAGAGCTAATTTTAGAAGTAGACTAGTCGCCCCCGGTATAACCTTTTCTAGACCAGAAAAAAATCCCCAATTAGTGGTTGTTTTTTACAATTGTGTTAGGGGTTTGGTTCGAAAATCACTCATGAACACTTGACCATGTTCAATTTCATCTAAAACGATTTCAAAATTTGTTAATTGAATGATTGGGATTTCGAATGAACAAGGATAGATTTCTGAATTTTTGTTGTTTGTTGTTGAAATTGTTACTGGGGTTTTACTCTTACTATGGATAGTGCTAGGAACACTTGGTTGTGATCAATCCGTTATGATTATCTTTTGGGTGGCGGTGGTGATGTTGGCCGGAAGTTGGTGATGGTTGGTCGTGAGTGGGTTTTAATCAGTAAGTGGGTTTTAATCGGTGGTGATGGCTTGGTTGGTATATATGTAATAATAAATGAAGAAGAGGATATATTTATCATTTATAGTAAGTGGGTTTTAGTCGTCCAATAGCTAAGTCGCCCTGGGCTATTTTGGGATTTTTTCCCCGGTCTAGCAAAGGTAATCACGTGAGACGACCGGGGTCTTTATGGAATTCTCTCTTAAATATATATGGATAATTTACTTATCAAAAGCTACAACTTCTTCTTAAAAGGTGCTCCATACAGTATGTTTGGCACAAACATTTTCCAAACTCTTGATAACTTACATTTCTTTTTTAAAATCAATATTTCAAAAGACAAGATTTCTTTGGATGTTAGAAGGCAACACGGCCATCCTGTGAAATTTAGTGGCCCTGTGCCAAAATTTAAAAGCGTGCCCTTTAAACGTAAGACATAGATCGATAGCCAATATGTTTAAAAAGAACAACATCAACAGGTTATGAAAATATGAATAATGGATTGCGGCCTTTACTAATATAAAAAATCAAACAAATGATGTTTTTCAATTGAAAAACTGAATCGTAATCAAGTCTTCAATTTTTGTGTGGGTAAAAGCTATAAAATACCATCGTACTTTCAAAAATGTACCAAGTTGAACCATGTATTTTTTTGTTGCTTACTTGACCAACGAACTTTAAAATTTTTATTCGACTTGAACCATATCTTTTCTAATTATCCACGTGTATTTTCTTTTTCTTTTTTTAATAAATAAGATATGGTTCAAGTCGAATAAAAATTTGAAAGTTCGTTGATCAAGTAAGCAATAAAAAAGCACATGGTTCAACTTGGTACATTTTTGAAACTACGATGGTATTTTATAGCTTTTACCCTTTTTGAGTAAGATACTAATCGAATTTTCATTTAATGTTTGTTGGTTGAGTGGTATGTTGTTTTTACGTGCATTGTAGGAAAAATAAATAACATGGAGTAATTGAATTTCAAAATATTTCACCCCTAAGATATCATATATAATTTAAAAACAAAAAAGTAGAAAGAGTTACTTCATTCATGTATTAACTCTGTGACATATAAAGAAGTTTCAAAATTAAATGTGAGCCCTTCTATATTATGTACAATATAAGATTTGTTATCTTGTGAGTCAAAATAATTGTGTTATGAGTTAACCAACGTCTCATACCGCTATAAATAAGGAAATGTCAAGAAAAATAGGCCATTTTGCATTATCAGGCTCTGGGTGACTGCCCTTCTTGCCCACCCTCACCACCGGGCCTCGAGGGCAAGATCATAAACTTTTCTTGAAAAGCACCTAACGCAAACCAGTCAAACAATTTCTTTTATTCCCTATTATATTATAGCACACTCGTCGGTGAAAAGAATAAAATATCATTTAACTTGGGCCGTTTTTTTGGCCCGCTTGGTTACTCCACGAAGGCCCAATGTTAGCCCACCCTTTGTGCTTCTTGGTTTAGCCCGAACTTTTCTCTTTTTTCTTAACAATTTCACATTTTTACTATCACAGATTCAAAGAGGAGTAGTATTGAGTTCGATTTATATATTTTTGTTATGCATCTCTAGAACAAATACTTTTTATAAACAAAAATAATAAAAAACTAACAACTCGATGTAAAGATAAGTTAACATTTTCTTTCACTCACTTGAAAATATACAATCTTTTAGTAGGATCTATGATTGTTTCTTCCAAAGTATAAAAATTATGTAGCATTGTTGATTGCCAAAGTATATTAGTTTCAGAAAGTACTAAAATTGTTGGAAGCAAAGTCACTTATGACTTACACATGTTTTATTGGATTTTGTTATTTTTGGCTTCACCTAAATATTAAAAGTTCAAAAAGAAAGGACAAAAAAAATGTATAACATACTCAAAACAGTTACACATAAAATTTTAAAACAAAGATTCAAAGATACTGAAAAAACAATTTGACAAAAACGACCCGGAGCAAATCTACTTGTTTATATTTTATAGTAACCTATTCCACACATGAATGGGTTCTAGCTATAAAATAGCAACCTACATTCCTCGAGTATATGGTGATAGTCATTGTATTATCATGTTTCCGCTATTATTACCCGTATATCACATTTTGTAAGGTACTCATGTTAACTAGTTATGGACTTACAGGTTATGCCAGTAAAAAAAAGTGTATGTCAACGACTGCAACGTCGTTACGCTCACCAAGAACATCTTGCTATGTAATTATAGGGTTGGCTATCTACTCTTATATCTAAGTCAAGAACTCAGAAATAAATTTCTGAAATCTATGCTCATGTGAATTTGAAACTTGAGAGTACAATCGCCAATCATGCTGCTTAGTTACAAGAGTAATTACGCACAAAAACATTTGAGAATCAAGGAGATAAAAAGAAGCACACAGATGCCTTCGACTACTACCCCACTACTAGAACTACTACCATTAGCCACAACCCAAATCGTTGCTAATCAGCCGCATGTGTTACCAAACGATATGGTAACTGCTATCTTTATTACTCTGATACAAAGTACAGAACAAACATACTATATGGTTTAATTTTACTTCCGCAAATAAGATCTGCAGATCATTTTTTCTTGAATAAGTAATGTGTGACCATCCATTCTTCACCATTATTGTAACCAAATAGTTCAGCAACCGATATAAAGAATGTTCTCCAATATACGGTCCATTTGACTGCTGAATCTTTGCCATAAGTTGACTCCATTATTGGCTTTATAGCCTTTATGTTCTTATCCATTCTTTTTAGCCACTCTTCACTGCAGATACAGCATAAGATACACAAACAAATCATAAATAACACGTCACTCATCAGATGATGTACTTCTTCCATAGATAAAGAAATCGGTCACCTATTTACCTTGTTTGTGCATAATGTTTCCCGTTCACAAGCCAGTGGTCAACTACAGAAACATCATCCTGCCATAGAAAAACGGTCAGCATATATACTAGAGGAGGCCTAATGAGCAAGCCGGGCGGGTTGGGTAGGCCAAAGTGGGTACTTATAATGACGTTTGTGTCTTGTCAGGTTATCCACAAACGCCTTTTTTTAATTTTATTTTTTATTCTTCGATTACTTATGAATAACTAATTCATTAAATCCAATTACAAAAAACTATTTTATCATAACAGTGACACTATAAGAAAAATAAAAAGGGATTTAGGAGATTGCATGTAATTGCTAATAAACTTATGGACAAATTTTGACTCATTTGACCAGTTTAAGTCAAAGTTTAACCTAAATCAAACCACTCATAAGTAAATGGGCTGAGATTGCCAATGTGCAAACAAAACTTGGAAGATCAATATAGGGGTGTTATGTAGAAACTCATACCTGAAAATAAAGGAGAAGATTTGCGGAAGGCATTGTGCCTCCACTGAAAAAGTACCTTGTTATCCAATCGTCTTCATTGACATCCTGCACATATAGCCATCAACCTGTCAAAGTTTATTAACGATAAACTTTGATAACATGAACCATTAAGATGTAAAAAGCCAAAGGATAATTAGGACCTAGGAACATGAATCATATTCACATGAAACTCACTTTAGCCATCAACCCGTCATAGTTTATTGACTGTTTAAAACAAGAATTAGATTTTTAGTATAAGCATACCTCAAAGTGGTAAGCATAAGTTTTATGGCAGAAGAAATGAACAAAGAGAAAACCATCCACTTTCATCCAGTTAGATATCTTCTTTAGAAGATCCTTGTAGTTTTTCATATGCTGCAAAAGCCAATAAGAAAAGTAAGCAATATCAACCAAAAGCATCAAACACGTTCCAGACGAAAAAGAAATCAGCACATTTTCTATACCTCAAACATTTCAATGGAAAATATCCGGTCATAGGATCCTTCCATTTCAAATGTGCTAATATCTGCAACAATGATCTCCACATTCTTCAAACCAAGTTTCCTGTATATTGAAACGCCGATTTTAACTTTTTATTCAACGATTCTATAATCTGCTTTCAAAGTGATTATACAACCTATTAAAAATATTATTAAGGGCTTACCCACACTGGTCTTCAATGTGTGCTTTCTGAGTGACAGAATTGCAAATTCCTGTAACCTTGCAATTACTATACTTTTGTGCAATGTATATACTTAGAGATCCCCAACCACATCCGACATCAAGAACAGTGTGCCCGTCTTGCAGTTGTGACTTTTCACAGTAAAGCTGCATCATTGCTTCTTCGGCATCTTCTAATGTGCTGGTTTTATCTTTGAAATAACAACAGCTGCGATAGACCAAGAAGGCATAAGTGTGACGAGCCAAACGAGTCAAACCAGTTAAAAAGTAGTTAAGTAGTCAAAGTGTAATCGGTGACATGCTATCATTGGTAAGAAATACGACCCTGTAGTTTGGTAGATTGTTTACATGCTTCTATCCTATGATAATACAGTTTGTTTTTCACTTATTTGGGATCAATTCTTAGGGAAGAATGAGAATGTTAGGAATAAAAAGTTGCCTGTATTTGAAATTATTTCCAAGAACAAGGTTGAAGAAGGCGGTAGGCAGTTCATAATGTTGGGCTTTTGCGTCTTCAGTCTTCACGGCTATAGGCATTTCTTTTAATGCTGCAAAACAACATATTAAACGACAAATAAGTAAACGAATCACACGAGTCCATAAGTACAAACCAAGTAAATAAATCTTTAGTTTAACTCACAGTTCATAACCATCCAATTTCTAACTCCTTGACATATGATTGAAATTTTTAGTTTAAACTTTAAACCCACTACTATTAACATTGTCAAAGTCAACATTAGTGGACTTAAAACAAAAACTTTAGAAGCTAATTTGGGAGAAAATCTAATGATCTCAAAAGGCCACTACTAACTATCCATATGTAACTAGTTAAAGGTTAATTGCTTCACATAGCAAGAAACTTCAAATGTTTTATCGATGATGGTAGCGCACTACTTACATTTGTTAACAATAACGCCAACAAAGTTACATACTTCTATATTCAAATTAAATTCCAATTAAGCAACTATCCAAATACGGGCGTGTATATCTTCATCAACTACTTTACAACTTCTAAGAGTAACCTTTCCCATCAACACATAACTACTTCCAAGTTATATGACGGTAGTTAATAGTGATAACGACCAACACAAGTTTTTTTTTTTTTTTTTTTTTTTTAGAGATTGAGATCCTCTCAAGTTCATATAAACATGACAGGTAATGTTCTCTCACAATCAAAAAGAAAACTGAGTCCCACAGTGGCATGTTGTTCTGTTTGTGAAGGAACATTACCCGTCAGTTCATATGAACTTGAGAGGATCTAATTCCGTTTTTTTAACCCCGTAACTACCAATATATGCCAATTATAATAATATTATCATCTATGAAAATTATCACTACTAATATCTTGCATTTTGTTATCACTAGTTTTATTAAAGAATAGCAACATACATTCTTAACACAATACAAGTGAGTACTTTAGTGTATTTGGACATATAGTAAAACAAGTACGTAACATATTTCTATGGTTCTAAGCAACTTACCCAATTTAGAAACATTGTAACAACACGTCTAAGCTATCTACATATTAAAAATAATTAAAACCAATAATTAAGACAATTATTAAAGATAAGATAGTGTCATACAATGCACAAAAGCTAAAAGCTCTTGAAGCTGCTCATGACAAGTTGGCTTAGAACATGATCGAAGCCTGCCAGCTAGAAGAAGTCTAGTGAGCTTTCTAATAACAGCATCTGGAAGCAAGTTACGTTCAAGTGAAGCTGTCATCAGCTTCACTGTAGCATCATAAGGCACGTTCATTAAGTTGCTCATTTCACTGCTGTGTGATTCACTGATTTGGGTTGAAGGTTAGAATCTAGAAAGGATATGTAGGAAAAGATAAGATAGTTTCGTTTATGATTTAAAAGTTGGTTGGGGTGGCACTGTGGCAGTATGTATATAGCACCGTGGAACAATTTTGCTCCACCAATATATGTAAACATTGATTTGTTTTTTTATGAATGTCCTAGCATTTACTTATATTTTATGTTTTTTTATGTTGTACACTAGGTCCTACTAGTTAGTACAAATTAGCTATTTTATTAAAGGTTATGATTATAAATTTATAATGGCTAGGAAAAATAATTTAAGTTGTACAGTAGTATAAGAGAAAATGAACATTTTTGTGATTTCAGTTGAAACGATTGAGTTTAACATAAATTAAATCTGTTTTTCATTTACTAATTAATGGATCAACTAAACAAGTATTTGGAAACATAATTCCTTTGAAACAGACACATTTACAAAAAAAATGATAGTTTTTACAAAAATTAACATCACGTATCAAAATTTCATCGTAGTCCTGTAAAGCCGCTTAGACACCCTATTTTTGTCTCTGATTATGATAGAAACTAATGATAAATTATACGGATAATATACGGGGATGCCACCCAATTTTTAGGTTTTTCACATGTAGGTCTCACATTTATTAAAAGTAACTTATTGGCCGCCTAACTAGTTATCTTCGTTTACACTAATTTTGGTCAAGTTTAAACAGATAACTATCAAACGGTAAGAAGAACCTAACATTAGCATATTAAACTAATACGAATAGAAAACTAGTCGTAGAATTTCAGTTTTCCCCTTCTAGTTTATTTTTAATGATATAAATCCATACTTAAATTAAATGTGTAATTATTATTTCACATCAAACTTTTCATTTGTATTGCATGGATAAGTTAGAGGTGTTAGAGTTTGACAATCAAAGTACACATATTGCGGAAGCTAGGATCAAGTAATAACACGTATAAGATTAACTAAAACATAAATAGTAAACGTACCCGATGCACTTCAAATAAACCTTGATTCTTGTACAAATAGATCAATGATAAACCCCTTACCGTTTTGTTTATCGATCTCTTGATAATTACTAAAGTAAGTAATTACCTCGTTCTTGTACACACAAACTACCAACGAATAAAGGTTTGATGTAAGTAAACAAAACACTTAATTTTGGAAGAACCAAAATCGATCCAAGATCCCTTGGGAGGGGTTGAACCGATCGGCCACAAGAAACAAGACAAGGAGAAAAGGTTTAGGGTTAGTGTGTGTGCACAAAAGATGTGAAACCCTAATCCTTGGCCTTGTGTTTATAGTAGAGGATATCTTGGAGCACAAGGAAGGCATGGGTCGACCCATGGTGTGGGCTTCGACCGGCCATGCACCCAAGAGGGTGTTTCTTGATCTTTCTTGACTCCCAAGTTACACTCTAGTCCTTATCTTTTGTCATTAACGATAGTTAGTCCATACGGTTAATAACTAACGACCATTTTAGTCCATTAAGTGTCATAAATATATATATTCCATACATTTAATATATACATATTTATTTTACATTATTCTTGTTTGTAAAGTGTGCAATCCCGAGGTCTCGGGTTCGATACTAGACATTTACTCATTAATATTTATACGTAACTTTTAACAGCTCCCACTCGTATATCTATTAATAGTAAAATGACACTGGTTAGCGTCTTGCAACACTCCAATGCCCCTAGTTCAACCTGAGCTAGGTTTCCAGGAAAACCTTTAATGATTCATCATTATTATTATCCTTTCGCCTCTAATACTACATTAATAAAGATGTGAGGTTCTTTATTAAATTTTGTTTCTCGTCTCTTTATGATTGAACAAAATTACCAAAACATCTGAACGTATTCCAGATAGACTTTGGGCGTGGCCACGCAAACATTTTGTCAACCCTACGAGGGGCCCAGCAGTATTAAACTTCTGAACAAATCAGAAGGAGCGAATTCCCTCTTGACTACAAGAATAACCCATGAACTTTGCAACATTCTGAAAACAACCCTTATGACTTCCAATTACGGTAAGCGGTAGATTGCTCCACAAAATGCACTACATCCATGACACTTATCTGGTATCTCAAGTCTGAGGATAACTATTAAATATGATTCTCACAATAAATTAAAATCATATTATTGGGATAAGTCCAATACTCAATTCATTGAATATCATGTGAAATTGGTATGACTACGCATCAATATACTTTCAAGTATATCCTTAACCAATACTCAAAATTGTCTTAGTTTAATGATATTCCCATATCATTAATCGACAACGGACTATTTAGAATAATAAATTATTCACGGATCTTAAACATGCAAATATAGGATATATTATTAATAAGACAATGAATAAATAAACATAACCAATATTTTATTTCAGTAAATATTAATAATTGTACATTACATCCTTTATCCAAATACTAATCACAAATGGGCATGAAACTATCAGCTAATTTAAGTCCTATTCCTTCAGCATGCTTATAAAGCTTGGTGCCAAGTAAAGGCTTTGTAAATTGATCAGCTAAGTTTTCATCTGTGTGAACTTTGAGCATTTCGATTTCACCTATCTCAACTTGTTCTCTGACATAGTGGTGCTTAATCGGGAAATGTCTGGTGCCTCTCATGATTCCAGGTTCATTGGCAAATGTAATTGCGGCTGAGTTGTCACAATACATTTTTATAGGTCGCTGAATCGAAGGCATAACCCCAAGCCCTGAAACAAACTTCCTAATCCAAACAGCTTCCATTGCAGCTTCTGAAGCAGCTATATACTCACTTTCTGTAGCAGACATCGCTAGTACACTCTGCTTTTTGCTCCTCCAATCAACAGCTCCTCCATTAATGACAAAGACATAACCCGTCTGAGACTTCGTATCATCTTTATCACCTTTCCAAGAAGCATCGCAGTAACCTGTTACATCAAGCTCTGCAGATGGAGTACCCCCATATACCAAGAACATCTCTTTAGTAGCCCTAAGGTACTTAAGAATATTCTTAACAGCAGTCCAGTGTTTTTCACCTGGGTTCTGCTGATATCGACTGGTTAAATTCTGAGCAAACGCCACATCAGGCCTTGTGCTTTTCACCGCATACATTATAGATCCCACAGCCGAAGCATAAGGGACTCTCTTCATGCGTTGTACCTCTTCGGGTGTTGAAGCACAAACTTTATTGCTCAAGCCATGTTGCTCTTGCATCGGCAAATATCCTTTCTTGGAATTTTGCATACTGAATCTCTTCAATATTTTATCAATGTAAGCACTTTGGCTTAATCCAATTAATCGTTGAGATCTATCTCTATATATCTTGATTCCCAGAATAAATGCAGCTTCCCCTAGATCTTTCATAGAAAAACAACTTCCAAGATATTCCTTAACCTTTTGTAAACTTGGAATGTCGTTTCCCATGATCAATATGTCATCGACATATAATATAAGGAAAATTACATTACTCCCACTAGCTTTGTGATATACACATGGCTCATCAAGATTTTGAGTGAATCCATACTTCTTAATTTCACTATCAAATCTTTTATTCCATTGTCGTGATGCATGCTTTAATCCATAAATGGATCTCTTAAGCTTGCATACACGATCTGGGAATTCTGGATTCACAAACCCCTCAGGCTGCGCCATGTAGATGTCTTCATCTAGGCGACCATTTAAGAAGGCGGTTTTGACATCCATTTGCCAAATCTCATAGTCATAGTAAGCGGCTATGGCTATAAGAATCCTAATTGCCCTTATGTCAGCTACAGGAGAAAAGGTCTCCTCATAGTCAACACCCAAAGTTTGAGTATAGCCTTTAGCTACCAAACGGGCCTTATAGGTGTGTACAATGCCATCCATATCAGTCTTCTTCTTGTAGAGCCATTTACTCCCAACTAGCTTGGCACCCGGAGGTAGGTCTACTTCTTCCCAGACTTCATTGTCTTTCATGGATTGCATTTCCCCATTCATAGCTCCCTGCCATTTTTCCTTTTCAGGACTATTCATAGCAGCTTTATAACTTGTAGGTTCATCAAGATCCCCTATCAAGTTGTCATCACACTCCATGTTTAAACATAGACGTGTAGGAGCCTTCACAGATCTTGAAGATCTGCGAACGGGAATCACTTCAACTTCTGGTGGAGGACCTAAACTTTCAGGTTCTTCAGGAAGTTGGCTAGTGTTTTCAGAAGGTGTCACATCTTCATGATCGTCTTCCAGATCATATACTCTCCCACTGAATTCTTGAGATATGAGCTCCTTTTCTAAGAAGTCTTCATACCTTGCAACAAAAACCTTGTTTTCAGCTGGGTAATAAAAGTAGTAACCCATAGTTTCCTTAGGGTAACCTATGAAGATGCACTTTACAGATCTTTGTTGGAGTTTGTCTGCTGAGTCACGTTTAACATACGCCTCACAACCCCAGACCTTTAGATAAGACAAGTTAGGAGCTTTTCCAGTCCATACTTCATATGGAGTCTTATCAACCTTCTTTGTTGGAACCATATTTAAAATGCGAACTGCAGATTCCAAGGCATAATCCCAAAACGAGTAAGGAAGAGTTGTTAGATTAAACATAGATCGTATCATGTCTTGCAATGTACGATTCCTTCTTTCAGATACACCATTTTGTTGTGGAGTATATGGAGAAGTAAGGTGCTGGACAATTCCCTCCTTTGCTAAGTAATCTATAAACTCTTGACTCAGGTATTCACCACCTCTATCGGATCGAAGAGCTTTAATCTTCTTTCCTAATTGCAACTCTACTTCTGCTTTAAACACTTTGAATGTCTCAAACACCTCATGTTTATGTTTAAGTAAATAAACATAACCATAACGGCTGTAGTCATCCGTAAATGTTAAGAAGTAGCTAGCACCTCTCCTTGACACATGTCTAAGTGGTCCACACACATCTGTGTGTATAAGGCCAAGTAGATCATTCGCCCTTTCAAACCTATTTTTAAAGGGTTTCTTAGTCATCTTCCCAGCAATGCAAGATTCGCACTTATCAAATGATTCATCATTGATCTTTTCTAAAAGCCCATCATGTTGCAGCTTTTTCATGCGATCTTTGCCAATGTGAGCAAGTCGACAATGCCAAAGATAAGATGAATCCAGACCTTTCTTGATTCTCTTATTGTTGATGCTATACATTGAATTATTTTTAACAAAAGCATTATCATTATCATTCATATCAATTTCAAAGACACCATTCACAGCAATAGCATTAAAATAAAAAACATCATTTAAAGAAACCGAAATTCCATTGCTAGAAACAGTATGCTCAAAACCAAGGTTCAACAAACATGAAAATGAAATTACACCTCTAACAATTGACGGTGCATAATGACAATTATTTAAAGATAGTACTAAGCCCGAAGGCAACACTAAATCATAAACTCCTATAGCTTCAACTCCTGCATGCGCTCCGTTACCAACGTGCAAGAATTGTTGTCCATAGGCCAGCTTTCTCTCAACTCTAAACCCCTGCAATGAATTGCAAATATGAATGCCACATCCCGTATCATATACCCATGAATTCAATTTAGGAGTAAGAGTGAATAATTCAATCATAAAGAACGCACCTGATGAGCTGGGGTTACCAGCCTCATTCCCCTGCTTCTTGAGTCGCAAGTCATGAATATAGAGAGGACAATTGCGCTTCCAATGGCCCTTTTCATGACAATGGTGACATGCCTGATCCTTCTTGTTTGGTGGATTCACCTTTTTCTGCTTAGGCTGATGTTGCTTCATTTTGGGTTCAGGTTGATAGGCCATGACCTGCTTGCCTTTGTTAACCTTCCCTTTGCCTTTGTTCACATGCGATTTCTTCTGGATTCTCCCACCATGAATTGCCAACACTTGCGGGGTAGGATTCTTGACCTTGGCTGGTAGACTTTTCTCATACTCAATAAGCAATGCGAGTAATTCAGATACTGTCTTCCCCGAGCAGTGCATATTGAAGTTCTGCACAAAACCAGCAAAGTCCTTGTTAAGGGACATGTTGATCAAGTGCACTTGCACATTGTCAGGGTAACCAAATCCAATTCTGTGAAGCTGATCAAAAGATTCCTTCATCTCAGTCACATAATCTTCAACTGGTTTACCATCACCATGCTTGCAGTTATGTAGCTTGTCCAATTCATCATACAATTCAACTGCTGGTGGTTTCTCATAAGATTGCCTAAGAACATCAAGCATATCTTTTGGGAAAAAGTACTCAAACTTCTTTTGCAATTGAGCACTCATGCTAGTGAGCATTAAGCAAGCAACCTCATTAAACTTAGCATGTTCCACCCTCCATGCCGCCTTGACTGCTTCTGGTGCATTAGCAGCAGGCTCAGCTGGGCATTCTTCGGTCAAATAGTCCATTTTACCGGTCGACCTCAAGACAATTCTAAGTGAGCGGTACCAATCATTGAAATTCTTTCCAGTCAGTTTCTCTCTCTCAAGATGACTCTGAAAGCAGAAATCATAGATGGGGTATCGGGTTGAGCCATATCTACAGATAAAAGTTCAAACATTAGTATTTTCGATAATAAATATCTTCAAGAAAATAAAATACCCAAAGTTATATTCATATAACCACCAAAATTTTCTTGAAAACCTAGGATCTAACTTTACATAGTTCCACCACATCAGTTGATCTGCTAGTGGTGAAAGTACAAAAGATAGTAATCTGTCGAACAATAATTGGCAAACAAGTTTTCCAATTCCTAGATCATTATGGGAATTACATCAAATTGATTCATCAATTTGCCTTGTAAGCATGTTTCATCCCATCTCATGCCTTAAGTTCTAGTTCTCACGCACAACTTAATTAAGTCGTCTACCTTAGAAACATGTAAAATTACAATTATGGTCTCACGCGTTAAAAGAATTTTACCTTGTTATAGTAATTTAGCCTAGGTCTTACGTTTACTAAATTAAAATTCCAAGTGTTTCTTATAGGTAGATGGCATGTAACTTAAATTATAAGGGTATTTATTTTTGATGTGTAAATCAAAATATGTATAAAGATGCATGCACTCATCTTTATAGCATAAGTTTTCAAAACCTTTTTATTACCAATTCGTGAAATTAATACACAAAGTTTTACTTGAGGTTTATGCCAAAACCCTAAGATGACTTTCTACAATATATGATTTTAAAAGTAATTCGTTTAAGACATATTCAAGATTGTGATAACCAAGGCAGACTCTAAGGCTCTTTTCTAAGCCTTCAAATCACGGTTATGAATATCATCTTAAAAGACTTAATTTTAAAAGCATATTTGCACAAAACATCATTCAAGCAAAAGTTTATGGATTCAATCTCAAAATAGTAATAAAGTTTGAATTTTTGCTAGTCTCGACTGGGAGCTGATTACCGTGCGAATCGGACCACGATTGTCATAAGACCTTTGCAAGATTCTTACTTTATCACTTTAGGGTTTCACAATTATTAGTCCGTATTATTTTCTTTATGAAAATCACCCTTTTTATTGCTTACATCAAGTCAAACAATTAAGAAAACAATAAAACAAGTAATTTAAAGAAAATAAACAACCGATAATAAAACGTGAAACAATTAGCCACATGCAAACCATATTAAAAAGATCCTAATAAAATCAATTCTAGGTATAATTATGCATGTAATCACCTAAGGCCTTCCCTTCTTAATGGAAGTGGAGCCACATACATTGACGAATCAATTGCGTAGGCCAAAGATAATATACACACCACATAGCATATAAATTGATTTTAATATATATTGGAGTCTTCCCCAATTTTAGATCTACTTATAAAACATGTGACAAATAAAAAAAAACAACCAAGATCCATGACTAACATGCATGTTTCGTCACGGATTAACCTAACAATTAGCACATAGGTCACAAGTACGTCCACAAAAACCGGTTTAGACCTAGGGTTTCTATATGATTACCATATAATCAAGAAAACCACAAACCCTAATTAGGGTTTTTTAGTGGAAATCGACCCCCCTTAAAATTAGGGTTAGGGTTACAAAATTTTATAAAAAAATTTAAAGAAAACCCTAGAAAAAACATGTATCTAAAACAATTAAAGATCCGATTTTTATTACGTTTTAGTAATCAATTACATGTTATCCATGGCTCGTGATGCCACTGTTAGAGTTTGACAATCAAAGTACACATATTGCGGAAGCTAGGATCAAGTAATAACACGTATAAGATTAACTAAAACATAAATAGTAAACGTACCCGATGCACTTCAAATAAACCTTGATTCTTGTACAAATAGATCAATGATAAACCCCTTACCGTTTTGTTTATCGATCTCTTGATAATTACTAAAGTAAGTAATTACCTCGTTCTTGTACACACAAACTACCAACGAATAAAGGTTTGATGCAAGTAAACAAAACACTTAATTTTGGAAGAACCAAAATCGATCCAAGATCCCTTGGGAGGGGTTGAACCGATCGGCCACAAGAAACAAGACAAGGAGAAAAGGTTTAGGGTTAGTGTGTGTGCACAAAAGATGTGAAACCCTAATCCTTGGCCTTGTATTTATAGTAGAGGATATCTTGGAGCACAAGGAAGGCATGGGTCGACCCATGGTGTGGGCTTCGACCGGCCATGCACCCAAGAGGGTGTTTCTTGATCTTTCTTGACTCCCAAGTTACACTCTAGTCCTTATCTTTTGTCATTAACGATAGTTAGTCCATACGGTTAATAACTAACGACCATTTTAGTCCATTAAGTGTCATAAATATATATATTCCATACATTTAATATATACATATTTATTTTACATTATTCTTCTTTGTAAAGTGTGCAATCCCGAGGTCTCGGGTTCGATACTAGACATTTGCTCATTAATATTTATACGTAACTTTTAACAAGAGGTTGGTCCATTGTTTATGTTTTGTACCTTTCATGCATAAATTTGGTCGGAATTAGTGTAAACGAAAACAAACATATAGTTGGACGGCCTTTAAGTTCATTTCAGTAAATGGGTGACCTATATGTTAAAACTTGAAAATTTGAGAGGCCTCCACATACGTTATCCCTAAATTATAACAAAAAGTATTATAACTATTAAAGTTAATTACATAAATGGTCACTATGGTTTATCGGGTTTAGTCGCTATACATTTTTCTGTAGGGTCATGTCATTGTGGTTTTATTTCATTACGATATAGTTCGTTCATCGTTAACTTCGTTAGTTTGGCTTTTAATTTAAGTGCATTATAGTCTTCTCATATACTTTTTATATTAAAATTTAATTTAAAACTAAAACTTGCACTTAATCCTACCAACACCTCTCTTTCTTTCACGTTCTATAGATATTCGGCCAACCACTACCACAATCAACACCATCTCTACAACCAATCACTGTTGAGTACCACCATCATCACATCCAACCATTTACATCGCAACATCACCATCACTATCATTAATTTCAACAATTGCAACCGGCCGCCACCTACACCATTGTCGGCTGCCACCTAAATCATAACGACCGCATTTTATGATGATATAGAAAAATGGGGTTTAAGTTAGTTTTTTAAGAGTTTATCAAAACGGGTTTTAATTTGGATATAAATTGATTTTTTTTATATAGTGGACAACATCACCACCACCACCATTTTCATGAAAACTGCTGATGGTTGCCCACCATGTTCACCACATGACAATCACCACCATCTTCACCAAAACCACAACCACAACCGGTTGCCACCATCTTCACCAACATCACCATCACCACCATCTTTATAGTGGGGTTTATTCGAATTTATTGAATAAGGATACTCTTTGATCAATGATAATGAAATAAGAATGTTAAAATTGTGTGTATAAAAGAATAACTTTTATTAAAAAAAAAAAGAAAAAAAAAACAATAAAAAGAAAAACAAAAACTAGAATTTGAAGAAGAAAGTTGGAGGTTAAAGATAAAGTTGGTAAATGACCAAACTATCCTTGAGTTAACATCCAAATTAGAGGAGTTAACGATGAATGGACTACATTCGTAACGAAATAAACCACAATGATGTGAGCCAGCGAAAGAAAAGTACATTTGCTAAACCTTTAAAACCCGACAAATCTCAATGACCATTTATGTAATTAACTGTAATTATTATGGTTTTAGACACTTGAACTTCATATTCATTTACATTGTATTTTCGAGTATCACTTAAGGAAGAAAAGTAAGAAAATGAAGTGAAACAAAAAAAAATGTCGTGTTCTCAAGTATCGGAAGAAAAGAAAAGGAAAAATGCCCGAAAAATAATGGTGATTTGGTTGAATTTAAAGTAAATATTTCCTTTAAAAATTAGGCCGAAAATATTTATATCCAATATTTTTACATTTCGTTATTAGTAAAACTTTAAAACTGAGCATTAATTCACTTTATGATATTTTGAATAGCTTTTATTGGGTACATGGATTTATACAAATTCGTTATCATGTATACAAAATCATCAGAAAGGATCTGGAGGTCACTCAAGTATTCATATTTTTTTCATTTAGGCCGTTCATATATTAAAACAAACTTATAAGTCACAAAGTATTCATTTGTTTTCATTTATACAATTCCGACTTATTTTTTGCCGAAAGTTTATGAAATACCAAGTATAAAGCAAAACCTAACATATAGAAACAATGTAAATAATACTCCTTCCGTCCCACATTAAATGTCCATAATGGAATCTTTAGATGTCCCAAATTAAGTGTCCACTTGTACCTTTCAACCAATAAGATGGGACTTTAGTGGGTAAAATTAATATTTGATTGGTGGAGAGATTAATTAGTGGAATCTCTTAAAACTTTGTGCATTGTGAAAATGGACACTTAATATGGGACGGAGGTAGTAGTTAAAATGTAAAAATACGAGCTTATCTTTTTTTGGAATCAAGGTCAATTTATAATATTATAAGTGACATTTTCACATTCAAATTTATATTTTGGTATTGTTTGATACGTTTGGATTAGCTACATTCTTGTAAGTTGCGACTAAAAATTTAATCGGAATTGATATAGACAAAAACAAATGTATATTTAATTTGCCTATAATCTAGTTTTACAGTAATATATAGACGGCTATAAATTATTTGGGTAGCTTCAGTATACATTATATCTATATACTAAAAGCCGTCCCTTTACTGTAGCTACTTTACTGTTCATTCTTTTTAGCCGACCGATCCATACCCGACCCACTCTTTAATACCGACACCCGAAAAGTGTTTATCCCCTCACACATGCTTCATACGTTCTCCGGTTTACCGGAGATCCACCGGAGCGAAAATAGCCCGAAATAAATTCGGAGTCGGGGCATCTATAGTAAATTATGTGAGTATACCTACAGTTGTTTCTACAGTGCTTCAATGTTTTTCCGGGTTTGGGCCTTCTTTGTGAGAGGAAACACAATTTGTGGCTAATTTTGAGCCAAATGTTATTAGGTGGCAGTACTCTTTTTTCATAGCCACACATTTATTGATTATATGCCTAAAAGTCTCTTCTAGATTATTCATTCGTGTTAGGTGGTTTTGATCTTATGTCTTTTGTGTGTTCAATCAGATAATCGCTATTGCTAGGTATGGAATCTTTAATTTATGTTTAATTAACTTTTTATGCGTTTAATTACATGTTTGAGATGTGTGATAGTTGATTTTTTGGATTAGGGTTTGGCCATATTTTTGGGGGTTTCCTGCATTATGTTGTTTTTTTTATAAATTTTGCTTCTTAATCTCTTTTTAAGTTGGTGGTTTAAGTTTCGGATTATGGAGTTGATTGCTTTGACATTAGTTTACTTTTGGCAGCTTATGAGCTTATCTTATGAGTGTTATATGTAAGCCAAACCTATTTCTTTTATAAAATTTTTGCCACTTTTTGCCTGATTAGTTTTGCTGATTAGAGCTGATTTTTAGTGTTAAGTGAATTGGTTATGATTCTTCGTACTTTGATTTTTAATGCTAATTGAAGTGGTCTATTATTTTTTAAGTTTCTAAAAGGCTTTAGTAAACTTTGATTTACCAATATATGTTTCACCTTTTGTTTGTCATTCTCACTTGGCTGCAGATATGTGGTGCGGAAATATTCATGTTCTGTGGTATGCATTTCGGATATTATTTGAGCATGATATTGGCCTGCTGGTGTTTCGCCTATTTAATGCCTAACACATACATACAGGCAATGATGATAATTATCGTGTTTATAAATTTTATGACCTTGATTTACCAACACCGGTATCTTGGCGGGGCAACGTTACTCGATTGGTGGTTGCAGCCATGGCCGGTGCTCGATTTTGCTGCTATATTTGAAACCCTGGGTTATTTCACCATGATTACTTTGGCAGCATCGGTCTCTTGGCGGGGCAGCCTTACCCAAGTGGTGGTTGCAGCCATGGCAGCAGTTCGCCTTTGGTATTATATTCACACGCTGTCACACCCTCGCCGAAGGCGGAAACACGAGGTGCAACGAAATCGATATACATCACCAAAGAGAAATAAGACAATACCATAATTTACATTAAGGAAAAGTATAACATTACAACGTTGTTATTGCCGACCTTGGCAAATATATGACATAAGTTTGATTCCCAAAAGATGGTATTTTAATACATAATGAAAAGAAGTGACATGTGAAAACTTCATTATGCAAGACCTTGCTGACAAGCTTACTGACGATCACCTGAAATGCATGAGAGAAAACGGTCAACTATAAAAATAGTTGGTGAGTATAAACGTTTTATTTAATATGAGAAACCATTAGAGAAAGTTCACAAGCCAAAGGCGTTGTCAAGTATTATGTCTTGTAGTCAAGTACCCGCGGTCATAATAAGTCACAATATAAGCACCACCTATATAATAATGTATGCCATGCAAAGCCCCTAATTAAATAATATGCGTCCCGTAACATGGTGGACGAGAGGTTGGCCGACCTCTAATAGCGCTATCCATACTACTAATAGGCGTCGAACAATGCGAATGTACGAACAGTACATCATACAACTATTATATAAGATTAAGAACGCTCCGAACATGGGAGACTTAGCACGCTCCACCAATAAGGTGAGACTTTAGGGTTAAGAACGCTCCACCAATAAGGTGAGACTTTAGGTCATAGCACGTACAGTACATTAAGTTCAAAAGTTCAAGTTGAGTTCAAGAGTTCTAAACAAGTTATAAGGTCAAGACAAGTCAAAAGAGTTCATAATAATCAAAGGGTTCAAAACAATGTTCAAAGAGTTCAAGTCATAATTCATGCATCCACCCCAAAGCGATTAAAATAGTTAGAAAAAGGGGTTCGTGAATACTCACCTGATATAAGCGATATGATAACAAAAAGATATGAACTAAAGTAAGGCGCGCACTCTATCCGCAACCTAAATGAATGATATGATCTACTTTAGATCATGAAATGAAGAAAGGAATGTACATGCACATGTTCCCTATACCACTCTACCCTTTGTAAAAACACTTGTGTTATCAAAATATATAATCCAAGAATTTGGAAAAATATTGCTATTAGAAAATATAATAAGCTAGTTGTAATATATATATACTTATATATATATATATATCGTATGTTTCCATGTTAGTGTTGAAATACTCGGATTGTAATCTTTGAAATGATGAAAACATACTCGTGATAACTAATACTACATTAGTTATAAAGCTTGGTACTTAATATTACTTCTAGCTTGAAAATGTACTTCGTAGTTTTTGCGCCAAAATTTAATAAAAGCTGTCAAATATAAAGTGGTTTTAGCCGATATTCAAACGTGTATATCTTTGTCGTTACTTGTCCGTTTTACTTGTTCTTTATGTCCACGGTTACGTCTTAGTATGTAGTAATATATTTTGGAAAGCTCGGCTCCTCCGGGTTACGTCTAAAGTCTCTTTTTGACCAATGAAAAATGTCCAACAGCATACATTTTCAGAAAAATACTTTTCGTCTACAATCTTGCAAAAATCATAACTCCTTCGTTATAGACTCTTTTTAATCCGTTCTTTCGCCTACGGATTCGTTTTTGAATGTATTTTCTAAAAAATTTGCCAAAGTTTCCTTGGTGTTTACTGATTTTCCAGATTTTTACAAAACGGAACAGCATGTCTAAAATAGGTTCCAAATCAAGTTTCCAAGGTTAAAAACCAATTTCTACCATCACCAAACCTCTTGTAATCACCACATGACTAATCTAATCTTACCATACACCTTCTTAGGGTGCCATGGACTCCTAACCAAGTTATTAGAGCAAGGGGATTCATAACTAAAAAGTTAGGGTTTGTATGTTTCTTTTTAGCCAAAATAAAGTGTGGTATAGCTACTTATACATGGTTTTTAGCATGATACTTATGTAATACATGTAAAAATAGGATGATCCATGAAAAAATAAAGATGAAAACTTACTTGACAAAATGAGATGATTATAGGATGATTATGCTTGATGTTCTTGTGTTTTTGTTGCTTGATTCTTGATTAGGCTTGTAAAAGGAACAAGTTTAGTGTTTTAACTTATGAAAAATGATCACTTGAGCTAATTATGGTGGTTTGGTCGTGGTTTACTAGGGAAGAAGAAGAGATGAGATGAAAATTGTTCTTGCTAAAAAGTGAATTATGATTTTGGAATTTTTGGTAAAGTTAGGTTTTAAGGTTTATTAGTTAAATACTTAGGAGTTAATGCTAGGGGTTAAAAGGGTGTCTCATGGGCTGGTTTTGGGTGTGAAAAGGAGTAGCCAAAACGGTTTTGATCACTTAGAAAATATAGTGTAGCGTTAAGTGTTATTACGCGTTATTCGTTAAAATCGGGGTACCGGTTTTAATAGCAATAAACGTTCACGAAGTTAACCGGGATGAAATAAAAGTCATAATAATGTTAAAAACATATTAAAAATATGTTGGGTACATTTACTGAGTGATCGGGTGATTATTGTTTAGTTTTCACGAAAACCGTCGTTATATTCGTACGCGTACGTTATAAATAAAATAAATTTCCAAAATACTGGGTAACTGAATGTTATAACTTTTATGATATTAAAATGGATATAAAAATATGTCGGGACCATTGTGGGAATATTTAGATATATTCGTCGTGTATAAACCGGGTGTTAACGTTTAATTATAAATACTTATACGTAAAACGTTAAATATACTAAATATATTAATTTGAGAATCCTAAGAGTGGTATAGCATGTAAATGACATTATGATGATATGCAGACTATTCTAGTCCGTATGAGAGGTCCTTACTGATAATGCACGTGAATAGTGGAATTTCTTCCGGAATGAATAGTGTTCTGTGAATAGTAAAATTTTCAAATGTTTCTCAGAATATCAAACGGACATCAAAAACGATGAATAGTAAAATAATGAATAGTGTTTTGATGAATAGTAATCGATGAATAGTGAATTTCCAAAGTTGGAAAAAATAAACGTAGACGTGGAAAATATCGGGTTGTTACATTCTACCAACCTTAAAAGGAATCTCGTCCTCGAGATTCAATTCATCCATTCTATAGGTGTATGTGCTCGCTGTTAAATTTGATGAAGCAACTAAGGTCGAAAACGCTAGGTCTCGGATTATATCAATGTCGTGAACTTGGTAAGAAATAAAAATAAGTTATGCACTCAAGATTAAGAAGTAAGGAGGTTGTTCAAAAGAATGTACCCGGCATGTTGTCCTGATTCTGTGGGGTTAAATGATTCCCTAGGAAGTAAGCTCGGCCACGTGCAGGGGGAATTTCAACATTCTGATCTTGAGGGCCTTCAACTGCCAACGCCAGATTTGGACGATTCTGTCCTTGGATGGGAGTTCTTTTCAACTTTGGACAGGTATTTCTGAGATGATCCAAACTTCCACACTCGTAACATGCTGGCCTTGGTCCTTGGTTCACAGTCCTGTTTGAGCAATTTCGCATGAAGTGACCCGACTGTCCGCATTTGGTGCATCTTGGGCAGTCTCCTGAGTGGTGGTAGTTACATCGAGTACACATAGGATGTGAACCAGCATATCTTCTGGGCCCTTGAGTTGTTGCTCCGTAGTTTCCCATTACTCGTTGTCTCTTGTCCTGTTGGTCTTGATCACGGCTTCTTTGCTGATCTTCCTGTCTCTTTCGTCCTCCATCGTTTCCTTTCGTTAGTCCACCAGACCTGATCACATCATTTGTCAAGCGGTATGCCATGCCCACAGCAGCTTGCAGAGTGGTTGGGTTTGATGAAGTGACATCCCTCCTGATTTCAGGAATCAACCCCCAAACATATCGATCAATCAGCTTCTCCACAGTGGAGACCATATGAGGAACCATCTTAGTTAGCTCATGGAAACGGGCCGTGTACTTGTCAACTTCTACTCCTACCATCAAGTGGTTCCAAAATTCCACTTCCAGCTTCTCCACTTCATCTTTTCTGCAGTACTCGTCAGTTAGTAGTTTCTTAAATGCTTTCCAAGATAATCCATTTGCAGCCTCTCTTCCTTGAGTCTGTAGCTGGTTGTTCCACCAAGTCAATGCTCGACCTTGAAGCAGACCCGCAGAGAACTCAACCTTATCTCCTTCAGCACATTTAGTGATGCTGAGTTTCGACTCAACATTCTCAAACCATGATAGCAGTCCAATGGCACCCTCAGTGCCATAAAATTCCATTGGTTTGCACGTCATGAAAGTCTTATAGTTGCATCCCTGACCGTTGTTCGAGGCACCTGCTCCATTATTAGTCCGTCCAGCATCAATGTGCGCAACAATCTGAGTGAGGAGGTCTGCTAATCCAGCAGCAGTGTCATTCGGAGGGTTTATTGCGGCCATGTCTCTGCGATAGACAAAAATAGTTGGTTGAGTGAGCGACACATGAAAGATGACGGAGGATGTACGGTACAATAACAGTCGTGACATGGAGATCGCAAAATGATGGAAACAAAGGCATGCTTAATCTAATGGGGCATAAGGTAGCAAGGAGAAAGTATATACATGAAGGCATATATAAGGTACGGTAACAGAAACTGAAACATATAAACAGGTTATGCATACCCACCCGACCAATGCAACTTCAGGTGACCAGACTCTCTAGACCCGACCAAACATGATCTTTGACTACTACTCCCTTCATCGCATGATTCTTCCTGAATTATACATAGGTGATCAGGCTATGCATACTTGAGGATTAATAATGCAATGCTAAGACTAGTCGACTCGTATCATTTTTTGTATTTAAGAAAAATGTTACTTTGGTTATAGTTGCGATTTTTATTTTAGAAAAATCGGCATTCTCTATAACCTCTGGCTCTGATGCCAATCTGTCACACCCTCGCCGAAGGCGGAAACACGAGGTGCAACGAAATCGATATACATCACCAAAGAGAAATAAGACAATACCATAATTTACATTAAGGAAAAGTATAACATTACAACGTTGTTATTGCCGACCTTGGCAAATATATGACATAAGTTTGATTCCCAAAAGATGGTATTTTAATACATAATGAAAAGAAGTGACATGTGAAAACTTCATTATGCAAGACCTTGCTGACAAGCTTACTGACGATCACCTGAAATGCATGAGAGAAAACGGTCAACTATAAAAATAGTTGGTGAGTATAAACGTTTTATTTAATATGAGAAACCATTAGAGAAAGTTCACAAGCCAAAGGCGTTGTCAAGTATTATGTCTTGTAGTCAAGCACCCGCGGTCATAATAAGTCACAATATAAGCACCACCTATATAATAATGTATGCCATGCAAAGCCCCTAATTAAATAATATGCGTCCCGTAACATGGTGGACGAGAGGTTGGCCGACCTCTAATAGCGCTATCCATACTACTAATAGGCGTCGAACAATGCGAATGTACGAACAGTACATCATACAACTATTATATAAGATTAAGAACGCTCCGAACATGGGAGACTTAGCACGCTCCACCAATAAGGTGAGACTTTAGGGTTAAGAACGCTCCACCAATAAGGTGAGACTTTAGGTCATAGCACGTACAGTACATTAAGTTCAAAAGTTCAAGTTGAGTTCAAGAGTTCTAAACAAGTTATAAGGTCAAGACAAGTCAAAAGAGTTCATAATAATCAAAGGGTTCAAAACAATGTTCAAAGAGTTCAAGTCATAATTCATGCATCCACCCCAAAGCGATTAAAATAGTTAGAAAAAGGGGTTCGTGAATACTCACCTGATATAAGCGATATGATAACAAAAAGATATGAACTAAAGTAAGGCGCGCACTCTATCCGCAACCTAAATGAATGATATGATCTACTTTAGATCATGAAATGAAGAAAGGAATGTACATGCACATGTTCCCTATACCACTCTACCCTTTGTAAAAACACTTGTGTTATCAAAATATATAATCCAAGAATTTGGAAAAATATTGCTATTAGAAAATATAATAAGCTAGTTGTAATATATATATACTTATATATATATATATATCGTATGTTTCCATGTTAGTGTTGAAATACTCGGATTGTAATCTTTGAAATGATGAAAACATACTCGTGATAACTAATACTACATTAGTTATAAAGCTTGGTACTTAATATTACTTCTAGCTTGAAAATGTACTTCGTAGTTTTTGCGCCAAAATTTAATAAAAGCTGTCAAATATAAAGTGGTTTTAGCCGATATTCAAACGTGTATATCTTTGTCGTTACTTGTCCGTTTTACTTGTTCTTTATGTCCACGGTTACGTCTTAGTATGTAGTAATATATTTTGGAAAGCTCGGCTCCTCCGGGTTACGTCTAAAGTCTCTTTTTGACCAATGAAAAATGTCCAACAGCATACATTTTCAGAAAAATACTTTTCGTCTACAATCTTGCAAAAATCATAACTCCTTCGTTATAGACTCTTTTTAATCCGTTCTTTCGCCTACG
Source organism: Artemisia argyi (assembly GCA_030686995.1). Classification (NCBI taxonomy): domain Eukaryota; kingdom Viridiplantae; phylum Streptophyta; class Magnoliopsida; order Asterales; family Asteraceae; genus Artemisia; species Artemisia argyi. The sequence goes on along the minus strand of CM060709.1, from coordinate 41,655,405 downwards.
GATTCGTTTTTGAATGTATTTTCTAAAAAATTTGCCAAAGTTTCCTTGGTGTTTACTGATTTTCCAGATTTTTACAAAACGGAACAGCATGTCTAAAATAGGTTCCAAATCAAGTTTCCAAGGTTAAAAACCAATTTCTACCATCACCAAACCTCTTGTAATCACCACATGACTAATCTAATCTTACCATACACCTTCTTAGGGTGCCATGGACTCCTAACCAAGTTATTAGAGCAAGGGGATTCATAACTAAAAAGTTAGGGTTTGTATGTTTCTTTTTAGCCAAAATAAAGTGTGGTATAGCTACTTATACATGGTTTTTAGCATGATACTTATGTAATACATGTAAAAATAGGATGATCCATGAAAAAATAAAGATGAAAACTTACTTGACAAAATGAGATGATTATAGGATGATTATGCTTGATGTTCTTGTGTTTTTGTTGCTTGATTCTTGATTAGGCTTGTAAAAGGAACAAGTTTAGTGTTTTAACTTATGAAAAATGATCACTTGAGCTAATTATGGTGGTTTGGTCGTGGTTTACTAGGGAAGAAGAAGAGATGAGATGAAAATTGTTCTTGCTAAAAAGTGAATTATGATTTTGGAATTTTTGGTAAAGTTAGGTTTTAAGGTTTATTAGTTAAATACTTAGGAGTTAATGCTAGGGGTTAAAAGGGTGTCTCATGGGCTGGTTTTGGGTGTGAAAAGGAGTAGCCAAAACGGTTTTGATCACTTAGAAAATATAGTGTAGCGTTAAGTGTTATTACGCGTTATTCGTTAAAATCGGGGTACCGGTTTTAATAGCAATAAACGTTCACGAAGTTAACCGGGATGAAATAAAAGTCATAATAATGTTAAAAACATATTAAAAATATGTTGGGTACATTTACTGAGTGATCGGGTGATTATTGTTTAGTTTTCACGAAAACCGTCGTTATATTCGTACGCGTACGTTATAAATAAAATAAATTTCCAAAATACTGGGTAACTGAATGTTATAACTTTTATGATATTAAAATGGATATAAAAATATGTCGGGACCATTGTGGGAATATTTAGATATATTCGTCGTGTATAAACCGGGTGTTAACGTTTAATTATAAATACTTATACGTAAAACGTTAAATATACTAAATATATTAATTTGAGAATCCTAAGAGTGGTATAGCATGTAAATGACATTATGATGATATGCAGACTATTCTAGTCCGTATGAGAGGTCCTTACTGATAATGCACGTGAATAGTGGAATTTCTTCCGGAATGAATAGTGTTCTGTGAATAGTAAAATTTTCAAATGTTTCTCAGAATATCAAACGGACATAAAAAACGATGAATAGTAAAATAATGAATAGTGTTTTGATGAATAGTAATCGATGAATAGTGAATTTCCAAAGTTGGAAAAAATAAACGTAGACGTGGAAAATATCGGGTTGTTACACACGCCTGAGCCATTGCGTGATGATCATCCACTTTCGGTACAGGAATGTATTCATGAGGATGTGAGCGTATGTATGTATGTGTGGCGGGTAGTACAATATGACCCGAATAGTTGTTGCAGCCATGGCTAGAGTTTGGTGTCGCGCTGTGACTGCCCCAAAGAAAGCCAAAATTCAAAAATACTTGGAAGGCAAAAATTTTAAGGTTAACTCTCAAATCCGAGAGAAGGGTGAGAGAAGTTACTTTGATCATGTGTGGCGATGGTATTTGCTGCTTGCATTCCAAATAGGCTGTGTATTTGTTGCTTGCAGGTTATTTTTCTTACTTGCCACTTCTTTGTTTCGCAAAATAAATTTCTGTTTTGTTGATCCGCAGTTTTAACTCGAGCAAATGCCCCTACGCCTTATCCTCATGCTGGAGCAGCATTCTCTGTCCCACTTTGAGGAGTAATTATGTAAGTAACTACGAAGATGTAAGCAGCATCATTCTTTAAACTTCTAATCAGTTTTGTGTTTGATTTGTGAATGAATATTTTCCAATATTGCATTAACTTATAACTGATACTTATAATATGCCAATAGTATCGTGTCAACTGGCATTGTATGCTGAGTTATGAAAGGAAAATGAAGATGTGAATCATATTGAGGTGCGATGAAGTAAAATGCATAGATATTCGAGCATTGCAATTTCGAATCAATAGATAGTCAATTTATCGTGTTTGCATATAGTGGTTATATGAATACATTGGGTCATTATAATCTTAAGAGTGTTTGGGCTTAGAAAAAAATTAAGAAACCTCAAATTGCATATATGTTAGAAATTAAAGTTGTGTTAATATATTTCAATGTCAATGAGATTCTCAAAAATGTTTGGATTTTCCTTATATTGTTGATTTTTTTTCGATATTCGTGGATTAATCTGCCCACTTTTGCTCCTAATTTTGTTGTAGGTGTCTAGGCGCAAGCTCAGGTGAAGGTGTGGAGTTTTGTGTTTCTGATAATAGAGGTGGTGAAAGAAGGGGATGCTGAAGCTTTGAAAGGGTTGTGGTCACCTGAAGATGATGAGAAGTCTATGAATTACATGTTAAGGAATGGTCAAGGCTGTTGGAAAGATATTGCCAGGAATGTTGGACTGCAACGCTGTGGAAAAAAGATAGCGCCTTTGTTCAATTAATTACTTGACACCTGATCTCAAGCGTGGTGCGTTTTTGCCTCAAGTGGAGCAGCTCATTATTCATTTGCATTCAATTCTTGGCAAAAGGTGTGTGTCGCCCCTCTATTGGTCTTTTTATTTTTCGCTGAATACCAAAATAACAATGTCAACAACATGTATAATGTTACATGGTTGTAAGACACATCTCAGCGGTTTGCCATACAAAAACTAGATACATTTTTTAAGCTTTAATGAAATTCAGTTATTATATGCTGAAATATTATAAAACCTTTTATAATAGGCAGGTATTTAGTGATAACCTTTAGTAAGGACTTTTTTTATATATAAATAATATTTCTAATGATCAGGCTCTTATTCTTCATAAGGTGTTTGAGATCGTTTATTTTTTTATCATACTGGTGATTAAAAGCTTTGATTAAGCTCTTTAAATATAACCACTTTAGAAGTAAAGTAAAGAATGTTATAAGGTTTCATATTTTTTAGCCAAAATAGGTAGATTCACATTCATAGCACAAGCAAAAACGTATGTGTACTGTACGATACACAATTGGTTAGGTGTGCCATTGGTGTTGAGAAAAACTTGACAATACACAAAAAACTTAGGTGCTTTGTTGAGTTAAAGTAAATAGTATTAATGGTTGTGTTTGGATTATTAGCATCCTTGAGTTAAAGTAAATATTAGTAATTGTTGACTATTTGAAGGGTGTTTGGATTATTAGCTTATTTGAAATTGAAATAGCTGAAATGTACATAAACCATAGCTCCGTTTAGTGATGTCACTGGTCTGTATATCTGGCGAAAGTTGTGGTAGGATTTAGACTGTTTTCTTCATTTTCGTCAAATGTAGTAAATAGGTTTTACCTCCTATTTTATTTTTTATTTTTTATTTTTTAAGACAAGGGTTGAAAAAAGTTGGGTGGGCTGAAAGTCACCCATATGCAGCCGTGGTGTAGTAAGATGAATCAAACAACAAAAATAAACTGAAACTATGTTATGTAAGAGATGTTCATGGTGATGTTCATAGTACCTGGTATCATATTCAAAGTTACTTGCTTCCATTTCATGCATTACAATTGACAAATAATATACGTATGCTTCCTATGAGGTGTCTGAAAACCATTTCTGCAGCAGCTGCAAATGAAGAAAATGATCATGAAATATCGGTTGCATGAAGAGTAAAGTGTTGCAGCAAGACTGTTTGGTGCTAAGTTTTGTGCTGCAGTAGCTTTATACTATGACCCAGAACCATTTTGTAACATTTTGTAATTGTCAATATCAAAATGATTTTTTTCCTGCTTTAATATTCATAGTGGTTTAAACATACGCTGGTATATTTTAACAGAGGCTAGAAGGTGGCATGTGTTACGATGAAACCACCAAACCCAGGACTAGAGAGCCCCAGGAACAGATTCACAAGATCAGGATTGCTCTTTCCTCCAAGAACGTTAACAATCTTGAGAAAGGTATTCTTTTTATATTTTTTCTATTTTTACTTTTTTTTTTTTTTTTTTTTTTTTTGTGGTGGATTACTATCATATTTAAAGTGACTTAATTGGTTTAAGATCCTTCCCTTTTACTTATTTTGTATGAATATGTTTATTTTTTTTAGTTTAGTGTATGTTTTTATTGGTTTTTGTGTGGTTTTTTACAGGGAGATTTGAAGAAAGTTGATGATGTTTCGTAACTTTAGAATGGATAGCTTAGGGCAGTATGGAGTGATTCTGGCTGATCCGCCATGGGGTATTCATATGGAGTTACCTTATTGCACTATGGCTGATGATGAGATGAGAGGCCTCAATCTTCAAGGTTTACAGAAAGATCCGCCGTGGGGTATTCATATGGAGTTACTTATCATGTTCCTACTTTTGGCGACATTTGTTTAGATCCTAGGTTTTTTATATTAACAGCTTTGATGATGGTCTTTCATGTTTAGATGTTTAGCTGCTTTATAGTACAAAAAAAAGTTAATTGAAGTTTTGTGTTGATAAAGAAACTAAACCCTCGAACTCTAACGCAATACATAAACCTCGAACCTCTTTTTATGCCTAACTTACAGATGCAAACATCCCGCGGCAGCGCGCGGGCTCAAACCCTCGTTATCCCTATTCATCAATTACGTAGTATTTATTAAGTTATTGTCCGTACGATGAAATCTATAAGTCGGTCAACATGTGGGTTATCAATGTTGCATGAATTATCACACACTCCAATGTATTATCTTCAAAAGCAGCCTATGATAAATGTACAACTGCTTAAAACATAGTTTGAAGTGTTTAAATAAAAAATGGGAGTGTGCAAATCATTAGCCTTCTTCTAACCTGACCCAAATTTTGGGGTTTACCTGAACCTAATTAGCCATGTCTGTTTGTGATTCAAATATGATTGCCATTTTGCAGACCACACCAAGTGACAATGTGTACATGCTCATGCGAATGGTAAACTAATTGCAAAGGGTAACATACACTAGTCAACTTTAAAATGTTAAATAATACATGAAATATGGGCTATTCATGTTTTTTACGAGGAAAATGTTGAACGTAACACTAAGGGGGTGGCAACATTTTCGGCAAAGAGTCGGCATCGATCGGCATCACAATGCCACTTGATCGGCATGGCTAAATCGACAAGATATTCGGTATGTAATACCGATTCGGTAAAACGCATGCTTTTAATGTAATTGACCGTTGCACCATTAATATTGTTACCGTTTGAAGCTTTTCAAAAAAATAAAAAATAAAAAAATAATAAATAAATAAATCCCCTTTTAAATCAACAATTCACTTTATCATATTTTCTTCAAATCACATATTTTCTTCAAATCACCAATTCACTTTACCATTTTAAAAATCAATCACATGGATCCAAGTAAATCCCAACAAGGTTCAACATCAAAAGGTCGAAGTCTTGGTCGTGGTCGTGGTCGAGGTTCTCGATCACATCCCGTCCGGCTGAAGGTTCAAGACAACCACGTGGTCAAGAAGCCTACTATCCTCGACCTCAACCAAACGCCTACTTTCCTCAACCTCCACCACAAGCCTACTATCCGCCACCTCCACCGTTGAATCTAAGTCACTATAATATAGCAATGACAAGTGAGTTCAACCCTTTTAATGACTTTCGAGACGGTCCACCAAGACGTGAACAAAGTGTCGAAAGAGAATTACCGTTATACGATTATGAAGATGATGAAGATGAAGTTGTTCCCGAAACCCAATTCCCAAATCCAATCGGTATTATTATTATTATTATTATTATTATTATTATTATTATTATTATTATTATTATTATTATTATTATTATTATTATTATTATTATTATTATTATTATTAACTTGTTTACAAGCTTGTTTTTCAACTCTTTAAGGTTTGAAAATTCATTTAATAGTTTAGTTTCTTTTTCTTGAAATTCACCTTTTAGAACACTTAAACTCTCTTGAATTTCCAGTTTTTCCTTAACAACTTGATCAAGTTGATTTTGAACAGATTTTATTTCTTGTTTTAATGCTTCTTCCTTTAAGTTGTGTTCAGTTATATATGCCCGCATTTGCCAATCCATCTTATGTTCACGTTCGGTTAGCTCAAATTTTGCACGTTGTTCATAACACATTACTTGATCCTTAAGAATATTAATCCTACTGGTCAGAGTGTCATCAGGTGCAACAACAGTGTACTCATCTAATTCACACACATCATCATCAACAGAGGATGCATCACTTGATACAACAAATTCGGCGTTGCGCTTTACATATTGTTCATATGGGACAACATTGCTATTTCCTATATTGGCAATATCTAATTTTGCAACGTTTGTTTGTTGTACTTCGTTATAAATACTTTGTTTAAGCATCACATTATTGTCACAAACAACAGAAGTCGTTCCACTAGATAGGTCAGAATGAATGCTGTGATCCGATTGTTGCTCAGTTGGAATAACATTATTGTTCTCCAATTCAGCCTCATTTGGTTCACCAACATTAATTTGTCGTATATCGTTGAATGTCTTCGGTTCACTATCAATATTGCATTCATCATATAACTTCAGTACCTCATATATGATGGATGATTTGGAGGGACTGGATTGTTGTGGTGCTGAGACAGTTGATGATAAATTGGCCATGAAGATAGTCTGAGCAGTGGGTTCGTCATCAAAATCAGAGTCAAAGGCATCACAATCATCAGCTTGGAAGATGTTTGGATCATTAAGAGCTAGATCCTGGACTGGTTGATCATCCACATCAGCATCAAACGTATTCCCTTCATCCCCAACAAGAAACGCCAAGTCTTCCTCATTAAGCACAGCTCCATTCTCTTGAGCTTGCATGAGCAACATTTTGTCCTTGAAGTAGTCTGAGTTCTGAGGACGTTTTGGCTGTGTGCAGTTTCTTGCGATGTGACCCAAACCTCCACAGTTGTAACACTTAGGTTGCCTTCCTTGTCCTTGATTGACATTCCCAAACCTGTTATGCGCATTTCCACGAGCACCATTCCTTTGATTCACATTTGGTCTACCTTGAACATTTTGTACCATCACTCTTCCATCTTCCACGACAGCCTGATTCCGTGGATTAGATGAAGCTCTAAGTTGGTTGTTGGTCTGAGGAAGTGTAGCTCTAAATTGTTGGACAAGTAGAGACACCTGGTTGGAAAGATTGTCAATCATCTTATCAGTATGAGAATACCCTGAGTCGAGATGGGTGTTCATGGCAACTGGTGATTGTAGAGATGATTGATCCACTAATGACAAAGGTTGATTAATCAGCAACGTATTGGTCATGAATGCAAGTGAGTCATTGGTAGTAGTTGGATTGAGCTTTTCCCTTAGTTGACGATCAAAAGCTGCATGTTTCTCATGTTGTTGTAAGTATGCAAACAACTGTTCATAGTTCGTATTTCTCAGTCCTTTGTTGAGCTTCATTGCAGTAACAAAGCGATCCCACTCGGGTGACATTTTGTTGACAAACTTAGAGTTGACTTGGATGTTAGGCATTGTCATTCGGATCATTCTCATGTCATTAACAAGCTTGTGAAATCTGACATAGTAGTCTGTAATGTTTTCACCAGGATTTATCTTGAAATGCTCAAATTCATCATACAACTGAGACTCACGGTCTTCTTTGGTCAGCTTCGAGCCAGATAGAAGCATTTTGACATTGTCCCAAACTGCCTTTGCTTCAGTGTTGAAGTTGATTAGCTTGTAAACATCTTTGGGTAAACCTTGTATCACAATGTTGGAAGCTTGAATATCTGCATCATAGCGCTTCTTTTCAGCATCACTAAGGTCATTGTAAGTACGTGGCCTGTCAATTCCAAAGGTGGTGGTTCCATCATTAGCTGTGGAGATAACATCCCTGGTTGTACCCATCTGCAGTGGGCCTTCATCAATTGATCGCAGAATGTTCTTACCCTTTTCCTTACCCCGGCAATAAAGTCTGGTTCTTTGTGCCCATGATTCATAGTCAGTCCTATCTAGCATAGGAGGTCGAGTATCGGACCCTGCAGCTTGAATGTCATCAGAAATAGTTGCCATGAAAAAGTTTTCAAACGGGATTTTACAGCTCTTGTGACTTAAACCGAGAAATCGATTCTTTCCAAGGATTTTACTAAACTCAACAAAAGAAACCGGAAGATGTACTCAACGAGTTAGACTTAGAGTGAGATATCTGATGGGTCACAATTTGCACTAAGTGTCAAGTCGCGACAAGTCAAGTTACAATATATCCGATTGAAATAAGTCAAGTCGTAAGAATTAACTCACAACGTCAGATCATAATCAGATTAATCGAAACGAATTAAGTTACAACAATTCACCAAATACAAATAATTAACCAATCACTAGAATATGTTGGGAACGTAGTTTTACTATTTATCAAGTCTCGGTCATTTACTTGTAATAGGTTGCTAAGGCTTGTATGTTTATTTTAACTTAAGGCTTATGTAGCAAGCCCATGGGCCTTAAGCCCATTTCGTTTTCTAGAAAGGAAGGAAGGGAGTGTTGCCCTACTCCTTCCCTATATATACTAGTTATATGTAACTAGAAAAAGTGTTGGTTATTTCATTATTCTAAGGAAACTCTTGCCTTTATATTTCTAATATTGTCTTAATCAACCATCTCTCCTTCTCATCTTATTTCTATCTTTCTTATACTTGTGTTTACAAAATGGTGACCTAACAAGTGGTATCATTCGCCTAATAGAGATTGAAGTATTGTTCTTAGTGTTAACGTGGGGTTCTCATCATATTTCTTCATCTTTTTTGCTTTTTTCTTTGTTTCTTTCACTCAAATCTTGAAGCTTGGACAAGTTTTAAGGTTGATATAGTGATTAGAAGCTTAGATTTTGCATAAAGTATTGATCTTTTAAGGTTTTATTACTTATTCTTCTAGTTTATTGAGTTTTGTAGCTTCCTTAATATTAGAAAACTTATTTTTGGTAGCAAAATCTTCCATATTTAGTGTTTTCTAAGTGTTGGTGAAGTTACTTGATCAAAATAACCTTATTTCTATGCATTTTTCTTCAAAAAGTTGAGATTTTTCAAGATTCTGGTCATTTTACGCGTAACTTTTACGTACTGCCCAAGTTTTGAGCTTAAAATTGTATTTTTTTGGGTACTTTTACGCGTAAGTTTTAGCAAAAAACCTCTTTTCTACGCATAACCTTGAATCCTACGCATAAGTTTTGGCAGAAAACCCATTTTCTACGCTTAACTTCATTTCCTACGCGTAAGTTGGGAATCCTACGCCTAAGTCTAATTCCTACGCAGAAGTTGATTTCCTACGCCTAAGTTACTATGCAGAAGTTAGATCTTACGCATAAGATTAAATCTTACGCGTAAGTTTCAGAATTCTACTCATAAGTTTCTTCAACGGTCTTCTCTTCGTGCAACGGTGACTCAGTACTTCCCTAGCTTGGATAAGTTAGTGGAATACTTCGACAAAGGATATCTTTCAAGCTTGGACAAGTTTGAAAGATTTGTTTGGTTCTTTAACCTTACGCAAAACTTGATTCTTACGCATAAGTTTAAATCTTACGCGTAAAGGAGAATCTTACGCATAAACTTACTGTTTACGCATAAAATCACCCTTTACGCATAACATTTGAGTCTACGCATAAGATTATTGTTACGCGTAAGTTTTCAAGTTATCCAAAGGAACGTGCATTTCAATCTTCTACAAGATCCATCATTCACACAAGTCTCTTTCTACTATATTTCAAAAAAAAAAAAAAAAAAAAAAAAAAAAAAAAAAAAAAAAAAAAAAAAAAAATTGGCGGGAAAATTTGAGTAAAATTTAATTTTTACAGGAGACTAAACTTTCAATTTTTACGCGAAATTTAAATTTTGGTATAACGGTGAAAATTTTGGCCCAAAATTCAAATTTTTAGGTCAAATTTCAAATTTTTTCGGTAAAATTTGACGGCAAAATTTTTAAAACTCCAATTTTTTCTATAACCTTAGAATTGCATTTTAAAGTGATTTTCAAAATTTTGGAAGAGAAAATTTTTCAAATTATTTTGGAGGAAAAACCAGAAATCACTATTTCGTCCTTGAGTGTGACATTTTGTTTGATTATTTCGATTAAGTCGCAACAATCAAGGGGGAGAGAAATGTCATCTACAATTAGGGATGAGCATATCGAACCGATTCCCGTAACCGAACCGGAACCGTACCGGTACCGTACCGAAACCGTCCCGAGTCCCGATATATGGTACGGTACGGGACTACTAAATAAGGCCAAAAAAAATTCAGGACCTTTCGGGTTCGGGACGGGATTTATTCGGGAAATCCCGTTTGTGTACCGAAATTATAATAGTCCATGTTTTTTAGGACTACTAAATAAGGCCAAAAAAATCCCGATTGTTCCATGCATGATGCAACAACAGACATAGGCAAACCATATTTGAATTGCGTATAACAACATATGATCTATATGCTGTGATAAGACTTAAGCTTCTAGAGCTGTTTGAAAGAAACCATCAAATTTACCAATATGCAGCACTTCGTAAAAGACTATTTCGATTACTAATAAATTATTTTCGTCAAAAAACATAGTTGTCCCGTACCTTACCATATATCGGGACTCGGTACGGTTTCGGTCCGATATCGGTACGGTTCCGGTTCAGTTACGGGAATCGGTTCGATATACTCATCCGTAGTTGTGTTGTAAGTTAACCATCTCTACTCATGTTATTATTCATAAATCATCTATTATACTATCTTTGTTTCAAAGGTTCGTTAACTTTCTGACAAAACCAAAACATATATAGTTGTGTTGTAAGTTAATGATCTCTACTGGTATTGTTGCTCTTAAATTTTCTATTATACCATCTTTGTTTCAAATATTTTTTACTAGTAACTTTTTAAGAGAACAATATGTTTATCGTTAAAAAAACCAAGGCACAACAGATGTGAATTTTTGGCTCTTCCTCAACATGCTTTAACAAAAAACGGGAATAACCCGATATGTACCGATTTCCCGGTCCCGTGTACCGGTACCAGTACAGGTACCGGAATCCCATTCGGTACGGTACCGGTACACACTTTTCATGCCCGGGAAAAAACGGGAGCTTCAATTCGGTACGGTTCGGTACGGGATTGGTACCGAGCTCATCCCTATCTACAATGTCTCAATCACCTTCTTCCAACTACCTTCCTCACCAATATTCTCATCAGCAACTGTACCTTCTTCCAACTACCTTCCTCACCAATATTCTCATCAGCATCAGTATCATCAACAACAAAGTCACAGCTCCCTCATTCGTCATGTTCTGCTCTTTGGCGATGAATCAAGGCCTCCAATGTTACTACCAGGAACATATAATGCTTGGAAACGGAGATTTCTTCAATGGTTCACATATCGTCCTGCTGCAGATCTCATGCTTAATTCCATTCAAGATGGTCCATACAAAATGATATTTCTTGCTGACTCAACAGGGATTATCAGACTACAAACAGATGAAGATTTGAATGCTACTGAACTTGCTCAGTACGATGCTGACAAACAAGTTACATGGTTCATGACACTAGCACTTCCCAACTCAATTTACATGTATATGGGCTTTCAAGCCAGTGCTTATGAAATGTGGAAATATCTTGAAGCTATGCATCGTACAGAAGAACTTCATCACATCAGAATGAAGCAAACTCTTGAATCTTGTTTAAGCATGAATCCACTAAATACCATTCTCCCTGCTCCACCATCTCCAGATGTTGACCATGGATCATTAATCTACACTCCAAATGGTCTCTTCTTCAATCCTCCGAATGCACCTGAGCCTTTCTTCATTCCTCAGTACCATCCTGATACACTACATAATAATGTGCAATCTCTTCTGCAAAATCTAGTAAAGCTTAGTCAAGTATCTACTAAGAAAGGCAATGGCGCTATGACTTCAACTTCTGAATGCTTAAACACAATGAAAGATACTGATGATGAAGAAGATCTTATCGAACCAAGCATGGCATTCTTGGCATATACAGAATATATTGCAGATGAGGAAGCTCAAGATTACGATTCAACCTCACTCTCTGATGATAATGTTGAATACAATGCCACACTTAGTCAAATGGAAGTTGAAGGGGGTAATCTCAATGTAGTTTTGCAAAGTGTCATGGGAGTTATTCCTTCTGATGATGAATATGCAGATTTGGAATCCAATACAGCAGATTTGGAAATCGATACAACAGATGTGATGTTAATGGCAAACATGCAGGAATTTCACATGATAAATACTGGCTCATAGTATGATTCTAATGATTCTGAAGATCCTTTTATGAAATTAAACCAAGAGAAACGCCTGACATCTTTAAGATTACTTTATTCACACCTTAAGCTTCTCTCAAACAAAGACTTAGCAGAAACTCGTTCCGAGTATGGATTCAAATGGGTATTTCCAGACCTGTTTGGAGAAATAGTTGATATTTTCACTACTACAATGTTCGACAACGTGAATCAACTTGAAAAGCAACTTGAAACTGAAGAATTTCACGAGAGTGAATCCAATGCCGCCTTCAGAGTGCTCAAGAAACAGTTTCAACATTTCATCAATTATGACTGTGAAGTGGTAAGCGAGTATTTTTTAGAATACACTCGAATTGAGGCTCAAACCTTCAAAGATATATTGCTCCAACACCTGGATGCTATTGAAAAGTCAATTGTTCAAAGAGTACTTCATAGACTAGAGTATGAAAAAAGGAGGAAGTTGCAGATTCAAGAAGAGTTAATTCATAAAGTTGATGCATTGGATGCTAATTTGGTCGTCATGGAAAGCAATGGGACAGAATTAAAAGAGCAGGATGACAGCAATAGATTAGGGAATGATACAGATGCAGACTGTGCAGAGATCAGACCCTCCTATGACTCAGAACCCAACTTTGACAAAGAACAGATGGATGAGGAAGATGTCATACCCATCTATGACACAGAACCTAACTTTGACAAAGAGCAAACGGTTGAGGTACAATCTACTGTTGATCATATTATGCTTGCAACTGAGATACAACAATCTGAGCAACCTAACTTCAGTAATGAAGGAGAGGTTGACCAGAATGTTGTTCAATGTCCTGACAATCGTTATGAGTCTATGTCCTTACCTGATAATCTTATAACTGATACATCATACCAAACTCTTGAGTCTGAAAACATTCTTCTCAAAAAGACCATTGCCCAGTTTCATAAAGATTTTTCAAAACTGGAGGCACATTGCATCTCACTGGAACTCAAATTGCAAAACGAATCTCTAAATTCGGGCAACAATGGTCAATCTTTGGATGAACAAAGTAAACGTGTGGATACATTAGATAAAGAAAATGAGCTTTTAAAAGGTCAAATTCAAGCAAAGGTGTTTGCACATGCTGCATTGCAAAACAAATTAAGAAGACTGACTGGTCAGAGTGTGGATACTAAGTTTGCAAAACCATCAATCTTGGGGAAACCGCCTTCTCATACAAACAGAAAACAATCAGTGGTTAGACAACCAACTGCATTTAAATCTAAAAAACCTAAATCTTCAAAATCTCGGTTTGCCTCTTAAGTTGTTGAGAAAAACAATTTGACAAAACCAGTCACTCCACATTCTTGGCCTAAGGAAAATGCATCTGTGTCTGCTAAATCTCAACACGTGATTATACCTGGATCATCTAGGATTAGTTCGAAAACAGTGTCTAAAACGAGCATTAAAAGTAAAGATTCTTATGGAAGATATGACATGTACAAGAACTATGATCTAGAAAAGGCTAGGAAAAAGGCGCTACTTCAAAAGGATGGAATTCTAGGTTCAAAACCTCATGTGATGCCTTCCACTGTAGTACAGAACACTGCTTGTAGTAGCACACCAAAACCTAAGAGTAAACAACAAAGTAATAGGAATTGGCTAGCTTCTAAGAGTAGTTGCGTAAATAATCATGTTGTCTGTGCTTTAAAATATATTCAAAAAGGAAATTCACTAGAAAAGGCTCAATCGACTAAGACAAATAAACCCATTGAACCAAAAGTCATAAGTCAGAAACCTAAGAAGTGGATCAATATAGGACGTAGGTTTTCTCAACCAAGTGATGCTCACACTGCATCTAAAAGGAAAACATCTCTGAGATCTAACATTAGGTGGGTACCCACGGGTAGAATTCTCAAATCGATTGGTCTTAGGTGGATTCCTACAGGAAAGAGTTTAGACATTTGCACCAAAACTAATGTGATTTCCACAGCATCAACCGCTGAGACAAATATGAAAACCATCGGAATTGTGTGTTCGAGTGTCAAGAAGATAGTTGACACTACATCTTTATGCTTCTAACACCTGGAACCCAGTTACCCTTAGGGCTCCATGTTCTCTGTTTTGTCTCTTCTTTCTTTCTTTGCAGATTCAACAGGAATGGCTTCGGAATAATTCAGTTTTGGACCCACACTTCAACAATGGCTTCTGAGCAAAACAGCTTAGGACCCGAAACAAACCGTCTTAACTTTCCGGACTCTTCGGCTGAAACATTGTCACTCTCTCGCAAGGAATTGGAAACCCTGTTTGCTCAACTGTTTGATGATTCAATTGAAAACCGTCCTCAAGAGGTCTCACCAATCTCCGCTGCACACCCTGAGAATATTCAACAACCACTGTTGAGAAAGACGGTCCTCCAAGTGAATCTCCAACAACAGCAGGACAAACCGCTTCCAACTCCAGACAATCAGCTGAAAATCCATTACTACAATCAGTACCACAACCTGCAGATTATGACGAAAATACTTTCTTCAATCCATTTGCACCGACTCCAACCATTCCTGATATAATAGAGTCGTCTTCTCGCAATTTGGATCCGTCTAATATGCATACGTTCTACCAACATCACCCTTCGACACATCATTGGACTTAAATGGATTTGGAAAACAAGCTGGACGCATAAAGCACAGTGATTCGCAATAAATCTTGTTTAGTTACAAAGGGATACAGTCAATGAAGCAGGATTGTACATCACTGTCATCAACAAAAGCTTAGTATGTAGCCATGTCTGCTTTCTGTGCTCAAGTCATTTGGATGAGAACTTAGCTCACGGACTACGGCTATGTAATTGACTAGATCTCAATGTACTGCGACTCAAAGTGTGCTATTGCTATCTCGTGCAACACCATTCATCATTCCAAGGCCATACAAATTGCTCTCCGCTACCATTTCATAAAGGAGCATGTTGAGAAGGGTACAATTGAATTAGAGTTTGTGGGTACTGAATACCAATTGGCGGACTTGTTTACAAAGACATTACCTCCATCAAGGTTTGTTAATTTAATTCACCAAAATGGTATGTGATGTTTGACTCCAGATGATTTGCAAAATTTTCTTAAAACCTAAGAAGAGTCAAACATCAAAGTCTTTCTGTAAATACTTTTTCTACAAAAAGAATCTTCTTTCTTTGTGTACAAACTTCAAATCTTCAAAACTATGTTCCTCCATTTAAACGAATTTTGCTTTTCTCTGTCAAAATGGAACATGTTTTGAGGGGGAGAAAACTTTTCACAATATCATGAAGTTTGGACACCTCATTTTTTATTCATAAAGGATAAAATGTTTCTTCATCATTCGGATTTAAACTCATTTTCAAAAAGGTTCTACGATCTCTCGAATTAAAAGTGCAAAAAGGTTTCACAAAATATATGCTAATTCGAGGGGGAGAAAAGGAATTTTTTCTGCAACGATCCCAAATTAATCTAGTTTGGACTTCAAATGGAAAAGTAATTAACCTTTTAATGAGTAAAGTTCACAAAAGTCTTAAACTTAGGTAAAAGGACCTTGCAAGGAAAATAAAACAGGCTCTAATCAATGTTTTCACACATGTTCTCAAAAGTTGCACACATGATTAAAACCTCAACGAATCAGACTAACGAGTTTTTCCTCAATTATCTCCATAATTGTGAGTTTCTAATTTCCTCATTGTTGTTTTCTAATCGTTCCCTAAATGTTTCAAGTGTTTTCAACGGTCAAAAAGGCATAATCAGAAACTAAGGTTAATGTAATTATCGATCGGGGCATTTCTTTTTTACGTGTTTAGTCTAATTTATTATTTCATATAGCTTTAGAGAACCCTAAAGTATGCTCGATTGGTGTGTTTGCACGATTAGAAGCAACATAGGTTTGAAATCAACTGATTTAGGGTTTAAGATTTCGATGTCTTTGCTGCTACTAGGATGTTTAATTTGTACAATATTCATGCATTATGATGCTAAAATGCGTGCAATGTCTCTAATCATAACCCCTAACCATTATCATAATTGGAAAATCTCGAGTGATAGGATGAGTTAATCTGTGATCTTGTGTGTTAATTAGAGAATTTTGAGCATTTTGGTAGATTTAGAATGAGTTTCTTGATTCATCTGTATACTTGTTTGTGCCTGATGCATTTTCTCTGTGTGCAAGTACATGTCATCCCATTGAAAGTCAAAATTTCAACATTCGACAAAATGTTTCTTATGGAACATATTTTGAGGTCAAAGGGCAAAATGTGTTTAAAGGCTAAACTGGTAAATGGATCCAAAATGGTGAGAAACAAATTTTTCCAAACTTTACACTATTGTTTTACACCGGTAAAGCAAGTGTGAAAACCAAGGCAAAGTTGTCCTAAATTTTTCAAATTTTCATAATCTGGAATGCTTTGGCTACGATTAAAGAATGACTCTGATTTGGGCATCCCAAATACATGAAGTTTTCCATTCATCACAAAAACAAATCTTCAAAAAGAACCCATGAGGTTCAACTTTAAATGGAAATCTTCTTATTCAAGATTTTAAAACTCAAAAGAGAGACTCCGGGTCTCAAACAACTTTCAACAGTAAAAGAGTTTTTTAAAATTCTAGCATTCTTTGTTGTATAATACTTGATTGTGTTTTCTAAAACCTTGAGCAGAATCATCTCACGAATTTTTCATAAAGTATTTCATAAATACGATTCAATATTCTACTCAAGAAGACTATCTCTCGAATAAACTTCATTATTTGAGGGGGAGTATTTTGTTAAAAGAAAACTAATTTTGTATTAAAACAATGGCTTGTGCACACATATCAGTGTACAACCCGTTCTTGTAAAGAAAGGACCCTGAGGTACGCTTCAGTGCCTCAATCCTAACAAAAGGAGCGAAGGCTTCTTACTTTTTGAGTAGAATTAATCAAACATTTTCTGATTTTCATAATTCTGCTCAAAAGACAAGTATTTCACCTCAATGAGTATTCACTTGTTGGGGGGGGAGCACTTGAAAACTCATCGTTCTGAAATTCAAAAGTTCTTGTTGATTTCTCCCCATAAGACTCAAAAAGCATATTTTAATCAAACGTTTCTCAAAAACAACATCTTATATGCAATTTTTGAGGGGGAGAAAAGAAAAGTGATTAAAATATGAACGTTAAAAGTTGTATCTCAAGCAAGCTAGACTCAGAATTGACTCAAGAATTGACGAAACAAAATGCTATCAATCGAAAAGACTTATCCTCGACGGGTTATGACATCAAGTTAGTTACTAGAGCTAGTTGTCACCTAAAAGCTGACAATGGAACTCTTTAACTAGCCACGTAAGAGTGTCTCGAAAAGGATTTGTCGAAGTAGAAATGTACCATTTCGAGAAACTTTCTGTGGACTTGACCAGGCCGGGTAATAACTTCAAGCTAGTCTAACTAGTGATGTAAGCGTGTCTCGAATCGGTCTTGTTCACTAAAAGTGGATCAATTCAAAAGTGTTTGCTCCTCCCGCATGTGCAAATTTATTAATTACACATGAGCACATGTGAAGGGGGAGCCCTTCATAAGTAAACACAAAACTCTCAAAGTGCTAAACAAAATGTTTGATAATCACAAACACTTTGAGAGATTTTTTCAATGGTTTCAATGGAAATTATAGGATAGTCATGGAGTTATAAGGTGACTAAGATTAGGAAAAACCGTCCTATGATCCGCTAGAGCCGGAGGGATCTACCCAAGGACATCACCAATAGTTAGCACTAGAAGTCCTTAGGTATGATATGAAAAAAAGGAGTAAAGAGTGAAAGGAGAAAGAAAGGGTTGAAGAATTAAAAAGAAAAATTAAAGAAAAGGGTGAAAAGAAATAGCCCTCCATATGTTCAACCTTAGGGCAGACACCGGGTTCAATTCATATGCTACTGGTTGTTGCTAAGGCGACACCTGTATTGAAGATAAAGTCGTCATGGACCCAGTGATGCAATGCACTAAACCTTCTTAACCACTCAAGTTCTCTTAAAAGAGCTTGTTTCATTCTCACGGGGAACCGGTAATATAACACCCGTAAAATCTAAAACGTATATTTAAATTATAACCTAAGCATTTATACGATTATACTTGAACTTTATGCAACGTGTTAATCCATAAGACTTATGTTATACGTTTTAAGCTATGTCACATTTATAAAAATATGTTACACGCCTAAATATAGTATATGGGCCAAATTTCTTGAAGTGTACAAATAAACTAGAACCAAAAACAAGGCTAAGTGCATTATGGAACTAAATTTGGAATGGGCTAATCACAATCCCATATTATACGGTATTCCTTGATTCACCCTATGATATCACACGTTTTCCTCCCTATCACTTTTTGAACCGTATATCACAACAAGAAACTAAAACCTAAAACTCTAAAACCAAAGTGACGGCTTAACAATTTCTCTTCATCTTTTTCGATTCAAAGGAGGTTGTTTGATCGTGTGTTCTTGTGGACGAACGTGGTAATTATTCGAGGCAAATTCTGGTTCGAAAGGAGTGGTGATCGTGGAAGCCAGGTGATTTGGTCGCGGGCACGTTCAGGTTCGAAGAAGAGTATTGGTTTGGTTCGAAGGGTTAAGTTTCTATTCGTTGTGCTCTTTATTTTGTTCCTCACAGTCGACCAAGGTATCCTACATTTCTTCTGTTTCGAAACCGACTTATATAGGATGAATACGAATAACAAATGATATAAAAGCTAATCTATGTGTTTTGCTAATAAGATATTACGTATGGAAATACAATCACATGAAATCATGAATGTACGAAACGCTATTGTCGATCTTGTTTCTGTTTTTGATCTTTCGAAACTGTTGTTATGTACGTCTTTGATATGTGTCATTAGAACATGCATATGATATGTGATATAAACATGGTCTTAAACTTAAAGAAAACTAAAAGAATGGAAAGGGGTTGTACATGATGTAAACGTGAAGATTTAAAGGTTATGATCAGCATCGTATGTATAATGGTTATATCGGGTTAAAAAAAAAATCTTGATTTGTTGGTTCGCGATTGGGCTGAGTCTCGTGTTCATTCATTCGTATTCGAGTGGTTAAGTTTCGATAGTGCCGCGTTAAAATTGGCGTTGTACTTGTACTAGTGTTCGTGTGTGTTTTCAAGTTAGTCTCGGGTCCGTTCTATCCATCATGGTAGCGTATAGTGTTAGAATTATGCAAACATGTTATGATCAATCACTATGAATCGTTTGGAACAGAATGTTTTGGTTGAATTGATGAATTTCCATGTCAGGTCTTAACATTTATGGTGGGCATGCTAATAGAGTTAACTAACATAAGGATTTGATAACCATGCATGCATACTATAATAGATCGAGAAAGATATTGATATTTGTAGATTTCTGGACGTTAACATATGTAGAAATATTATGGCCATAATCACATGACCATGCATCACTGTTATGATAAATTAAGTTGTACATGGGGTATTAGGCTAAATCAGTTATGGATCTAAGAATATAAAACTATAGCTACTTAGATGTGCATAATTATTATATATGACAAACTAAACAAGAGAACATATGTGTTTTGTGTCGTGTGTGGTGTGTGCCGGGTCAAAAGGTTTTGCTCGTTGTTCGCATTATGGGTCGATCATGGGTTATTTTTGGTCGTCGCGGTCTAAGATTAATGTCGAGGGCACGTTAATAAAATTATGAACCATGGGGTTCAAAATTATCATCATAATATAAAATTATAGTATCAACTATAAAATAATTTTATTTGACATCTTAATATTTAATTTTGATAATTTACATTTTGACCTTAAATTTACTAAATTGAATTAATTAACCCTAAAGTATTATAATTGTCATTTTAACCCTTCAATATTATTAATCGTCAACTATAGCCTTATAGTATTAAATTACTATTTTGAGAACTTACTAAATATGGAAACTTGCTAAAATTGGAAGTTACTAAAAATGAAAAGCTGACTAAAATGAGCAATCTAATTTAAAATAAGTATTAATAATAAGCCGATCATTAATTCGTGTAGATTCACTGAAGAAGGAGTGACTTCATATTCTTATATTATGGTTTCGTTGGCGGTTTAAGGTACAGATATTCTATCCTTTCTCAGTAAGGATTCTGATCTCATGACTTTTTGATCCTTGACTTTGATTTGTCTGCTATGATATGATTCATTTGATATGAACCTTTGCTATGATCGCTTTGATATGATTCGTTGATCCATTTGATATTATCATTTGATATGATTCTGTTTGCTATCCATTCTGTTATGATGATCTGATTACTATCTCTTTGATATGAGATTCTGTTCTATTATGCTCTAGGAGCTCTGTTATGATTATGGATAGCTTTGTTTGCTTTGTTTGCTCTGATATGTTCTGTTCTGATGCCCGAGTTTTTAGTCTACTCATGGAGGTACCATGGGCGTGTCATCGAGGCACCGGTGGCATGACACTATCTGGGGCGGTGTGATTAGTCCCCGGCGTTCCCTTCTGTTATGATATGATATGATTATATGATTGTGTACACTTATGGCCATTCTGTTATATATATGCATAGTCTCGTACTTGTATATGTATTCTGTTTCAGGGAGCGTATGGATGCATCCTAGGTATATGTTTGATGTGATATGATATGATTTGACTTAGTGACTGGCTGTACGTGCCTTGTACCCCTTTCACTTCTGGTACTTAGAGGTCTCCCCTCTCCGTACACCTATGATTTGACGGATATGTGATTATGTGATTTGAGACCTATTCGAGTATCTCGTTAGGTCGGCTCGTGGCTTTCCTATGTTTCGTTGTGTCTATTCGAGTGGCTCTGGTAGACACGCCTTTGTTGATACGTGCTCTTTGATTCTGGTTACTATATGATTCATATTATCACTTGACTCTTCATACTCATTATTCATTTGACTTATGATATTTGTTCAGTTATCGTTGATCTCTTATGCATTTGACAGATGATATTCATTTCAGCAGGAGCTTATGATTTCCTTTTCCTATACTTATCTACATTTCAATTATTCATTTATATATATATATATATATATCTGTTCACTGGGCTTTTTAAGCTCAGCCGCATTTCTTTTCCTGCGGCAGGTTTTAGGTTGGAAGCTGGGTTTGGGTGAAGAGTGCATAGGAGCGTTAGTGGACTATCCCAATGATTAGAAGCCCATTTACATCTAGATTAGATTTGGATTTGGATTAGATTAGACTTTGTTTAGTTTGTATTTTCCTTTCTTTTATGATTTTAGTATCCCTTTGGTACCTTTAGATTTTTCCCTTGTAACCTTTTGTTTTAAGTCTTTCGCTTGCGTTGTATGCTTTGTATGCTTTGATATGTCACCATACTGTAGCGCTCCGGACCCATGTCGGGTTGGGGTGTTACAATTATGGTATCAGAGATAAGGCTGCGACCTATAGTACCTAAATTATGGCCTGTGAGGTTTGGACCCTTAGGTTTGCACCTTAGACGCTTTAGGAATAACTTTGGAAGGTTTTGCCTTAAGTTTCTCCCTTTAAGAGCCTTATTATGACCGGTGAGGATTGGGTAGATATATGATCAGACTTTGGTTTTCTTGCTTCTGCTTTATTCTGATTTATGCCTTTGCTTTTCGTTAAGCTCATACTAGATCATTCGTTTCGGAGACTTAGAAGACTTATCAGGATTTGCGACATGCGTTTAGGATGCCTTTAGACTTAGTAGTGTGCCTCATAGGTTTCATTCTCTGGAGTTATCCTTTTGAACCTCGATTCTTGATTCGTTTGACATTTGTTTAGATGCCTTTTGTTCGTTCGGAGATTCGCGTATGTATGAATCCTACGTGTTCGATACATTCTATGGTTTCTCCCTGCTTTTGATTCTTTCTTCATTGCTGAATTTTTTTTACCTTACCTATTCCACCCCTATGAATGTTTTGTGATTTTTCATTGTGTATATTCGATTGTCCGATGCGTTCTGGAGATATTTGGAGACGATTTTGTTGTGCTAATCTGTTTACATTGGAGATGTTCAATTCGATGCTATTTTGGATTTTGATATATTACCTGAGTATTATGATGATGACGACTGCCATTTTATGTTTGTCACCTTGGACGTTCAGTTTAGTTCATATTCTACACCATGATTCTTAACCTGATAATCGTTTGTGACCACCTTGTTCTAAAACTCGTGCTTTGATTTCCCCACTACTGTGAAGATACTTCTCAGATGAAACTCGCCTCGAGAGTTATTCGATTTGTTGGGGACGTTCGTTGTGTATCTTGTGTGTTTTTGTTTTATTTGTGGAGGAGAATGATGATAGTATTTATTGTTGGAAGCTAAATCGTGTCTTGTTTTGTGAAAGGTTCGATACACTCTTAGTATTTCCTTTCGTATTTGTGTGTGTAATGCCAATTGTATTGGTTACCTTTCCGACTATTCCTATGGATTTGATAAATCGTGCCTTTCATGAATACTTGGACAAATTGTCATAGTATGACATGTTAGTGTGTTCAGAGACAAAAGAGAAACACGAGAATCATCTTCGTTTTCAGTGTTGAATTTCTACGATGGAATGAAGCAGTTTGAAGTGAATGGTCTTATCAACTCTATTCATCTTAGTTGTACTAATATGTATAGAGTCTTGAAGCAGGAGCTGGGAGGGATGGTATGAAGATGGTGGTGACTACATCGGAGATTTCCAAGCACAGGAGGAAGGACAACACGAGTGGAGTTACAGTGGAGCATTGACTAGGATGGCTTGCTTGGAGGATTGGCGGAGATTTCATTTGGTAGTAGATTATTCAAGCTACATGACGCGCCTACAAAAGATCGTGACCGAGAATTGCATTTTGGTTCACACTTTCAGAAGAAATATAGAAGAATTAGACGTCTTAGCATGTGAGGGAGTTTTGTTCGCGACACGTTAGTTTTTGGATTCATTCTTATCCGTACGATTGATTCTACCTATTCTGTTATGCCTTCTGATACGTTTTGATACTCTGATTTGTGATTGTGATCGTCAGTATGAATTTATTATCCATCTCTTTATGAGACTCTTGATACGAGTGATGATTCGATTTGTGCTTCGCTGATTATTAGCAAATACCTTTGTTCGTTCAGAATTTGGTAGGAGTTAATGAAGTTTTATTGTTTAGTACTATCTCCGTTTTGACTTGTAGGAATATGTGTTTCATGTATCTCTTTGTGAGATTTCAACTATCATCTGTCATCTGTCATCTGCTACGCATTTGTTTCGCATTCGTTGGATCAGATTTGTTACGATTTGTGTTCTGTGGATAGCCTGGGGCTATCCAAGTTGTCGGGATCGAGTCATGAGAAAACATTCTGTTTGTGAAGATTCTGTATTGGAAGGACCTCCCCGAGCGTGAGGGTTAAGTGTGACGTTCTTTTGTGCTTGGCCATGTCTCCGTCTAACTGTTGCAAACTTCAATTTCGCGGACGAAATTTTCTTTTTAGATGGGAAGAATTATAACACCCGTAAAATCTAAAACGTATATTTAAATTATAACCTAAGCATTTATACGATTATACTTGAACTTTATGCAACGTGTTAATCCATAAGACTTATGTTATACGTTTTAAGCTATGTCACATTTATAAAAATATGTTACACGCCTAAATATAGTATATGGGCCAAATTTCTTGAAGTGTACAAATAAACTAGAACCAAAAACAAGGCTAAGTGCATTATGGAACTAAATTTGGAATGGGCTAATCACAATCCCATATTATACGGTATTCCTTGATTCACCCTATGATATCACACGTTTTCCTCCCTATCACTTTTTGAACCGTATATCACAACAAGAAACTAAAACCTAAAACTCTAAAACCAAAGTGACGGCTTAACAATTTCTCTTCATCTTTTTCGATTCAAAGGAGGTTGTTTGATCGTGTGTTCTTGTGGACGAACGTGGTAATTATTCGAGGCAAATTCTGGTTCGAAAGGAGTGGTGATCGTGGAAGCCAGGTGATTTGGTCGCGGGCACGTTCAGGTTCGAAGAAGAGTATTGGTTTGGTTCGAAGGGTTAAGTTTCTATTCGTTGTGCTCTTTATTTTGTTCCTCACAGTCGACCAAGGTATCCTACATTTCTTCTGTTTCGAAACCGACTTATATAGGATGAATACGAATAACAAATGATATAAAAGCTAATCTATGTGTTTTGCTAATAAGATATTACGTATGGAAATACAATCACATGAAATCATGAATGTACGAAACGCTATTGTCGATCTTGTTTCTGTTTTTGATCTTTCGAAACTGTTGTTATGTACGTCTTTGATATGTGTCATTAGAACATGCATATGATATGTGATATAAACATGGTCTTAAACTTAAAGAAAACTAAAAGAATGGAAAGGGGTTGTACATGATGTAAACGTGAAGATTTAAAGGTTATGATCAGCATCGTATGTATAATGGTTATATCGGGTTAAAAAAAAAATCTTGATTTGTTGGTTCGCGATTGGGCTGAGTCTCGTGTTCATTCATTCGTATTCGAGTGGTTAAGTTTCGATAGTGCCGCGTTAAAATTGGCGTTGTACTTGTACTAGTGTTCGTGTGTGTTTTCAAGTTAGTCTCGGGTCCGTTCTATCCATCATGGTAGCGTATAGTGTTAGAATTATGCAAACATGTTATGATCAATCACTATGAATCGTTTGGAACAGAATGTTTTGGTTGAATTGATGAATTTCCATGTCAGGTCTTAACATTTATGGTGGGCATGCTAATAGAGTTAACTAACATAAGGATTTGATAACCATGCATGCATACTATAATAGATCGAGAAAGATATTGATATTTGTAGATTTCTGGACGTTAACATATGTAGAAATATTATGGCCATAATCACATGACCATGCATCACTGTTATGATAAATTAAGTTGTACATGGGGTATTAGGCTAAATCAGTTATGGATCTAAGAATATAAAACTATAGCTACTTAGATGTGCATAATTATTATATATGACAAACTAAACAAGAGAACATATGTGTTTTGTGTCGTGTGTGGTGTGTGCCGGGTCAAAAGGTTTTGCTCGTTGTTCGCATTATGGGTCGATCATGGGTTATTTTTGGTCGTCGCGGTCTAAGATTAATGTCGAGGGCACGTTAATAAAATTATGAACCATGGGGTTCAAAATTATCATCATAATATAAAATTATAGTATCAACTATAAAATAATTTTATTTGACATCTTAATATTTAATTTTGATAATTTACATTTTGACCTTAAATTTACTAAATTGAATTAATTAACCCTAAAGTATTATAATTGTCATTTTAACCCTTCAATATTATTAATCGTCAACTATAGCCTTATAGTATTAAATTACTATTTTGAGAACTTACTAAATATGGAAACTTGCTAAAATTGGAAGTTACTAAAAATGAAAAGCTGACTAAAATGAGCAATCTAATTTAAAATAAGTATTAATAATAAGCCGATCATTAATTCGTGTAGATTCACTGAAGAAGGAGTGACTTCATATTCTTATATTATGGTTTCGTTGGCGGTTTAAGGTACAGATATTCTATCCTTTCTCAGTAAGGATTCTGATCTCATGACTTTTTGATCCTTGACTTTGATTTGTCTGCTATGATATGATTCATTTGATATGAACCTTTGCTATGATCGCTTTGATATGATTCGTTGATCCATTTGATATTATCATTTGATATGATTCTGTTTGCTATCCATTCTGTTATGATGATCTGATTACTATCTCTTTGATATGAGATTCTGTTCTATTATGCTCTAGGAGCTCTGTTATGATTATGGATAGCTTTGTTTGCTTTGTTTGCTCTGATATGTTCTGTTCTGATGCCCGAGTTTTTAGTCTACTCATGGAGGTACCATGGGCGTGTCATCGAGGCACCGGTGGCATGACACTATCTGGGGCGGTGTGATTAGTCCCCGGCGTTCCCTTCTGTTATGATATGATATGATTATATGATTGTGTACACTTATGGCCATTCTGTTATATATATGCATAGTCTCGTACTTGTATATGTATTCTGTTTCAGGGAGCGTATGGATGCATCCTAGGTATATGTTTGATGTGATATGATATGATTTGACTTAGTGACTGGCTGTACGTGCCTTGTACCCCTTTCACTTCTGGTACTTAGAGGTCTCCCCTCTCCGTACACCTATGATTTGACGGATATGTGATTATGTGATTTGAGACCTATTCGAGTATCTCGTTAGGTCGGCTCGTGGCTTTCCTATGTTTCGTTGTGTCTATTCGAGTGGCTCTGGTAGACACGCCTTTGTTGATACGTGCTCTTTGATTCTGGTTACTATATGATTCATATTATCACTTGACTCTTCATACTCATTATTCATTTGACTTATGATATTTGTTCAGTTATCGTTGATCTCTTATGCATTTGACAGATGATATTCATTTCAGCAGGAGCTTATGATTTCCTTTTCCTATACTTATCTACATTTCAATTATTCATTTATATATATATATATATATATCTGTTCACTGGGCTTTTTAAGCTCAGCCGCATTTCTTTTCCTGCGGCAGGTTTTAGGTTGGAAGCTGGGTTTGGGTGAAGAGTGCATAGGAGCGTTAGTGGACTATCCCAATGATTAGAAGCCCATTTACATCTAGATTAGATTTGGATTTGGATTAGATTAGACTTTGTTTAGTTTGTATTTTCCTTTCTTTTATGATTTTAGTATCCCTTTGGTACCTTTAGATTTTTCCCTTGTAACCTTTTGTTTTAAGTCTTTCGCTTGCGTTGTATGCTTTGTATGCTTTGATATGTCACCATACTGTAGCGCTCCGGACCCATGTCGGGTTGGGGTGTTACAGGTAATCTATCGACTTATCTCTTAGAGATAGTTGATATTGAAGCAGGAGACCCCTCTCTAGTCTCCGCATAGGAAACCTAAGTGTGCACTTATCAAGTCTAGAGCCATGAGATACATCAAAGATCTCTTAGGAACACTTAGTATTTCAACATCTGGTGTTCTACATCAATGGACACCAGCTGTAAATTATCGAGTCCTTCGCAGATCTTAGCAATCTGCCAAGAACGTTTATGAGAGAATTACATATGTATTTCTCAATGATTGAACGAAAATTCCTGCCAGGGTCAACATCAAACAGCCCTGACAGCAGGTCACTTTGGTAACCCCACAAGGGTTACGCTTAGTGTTCGCGGTGGTTCCATAGCGATCTACAGTCGTGGAGTGATCCCCAGCGACTCACCCAGTCATTGAGCTACATAGTAGGTCTCGTAAGCTCCTTCAGGAGTATCTGACATGGGAACGACCTTGATAAGGATTAGAAGGAGTCTTCACACTATGCTGTTGACGAACTCTAATTCCTTATCTGTAAGTACCGGTTGTTTATTGCTAACTGTTTACTTGCAGGTACATCACCTCCATGATGGTAGATTCCAACATGCTCATACATACATCTTGAAGCATATGATAGCTCCCCCAAAGATCTTAGCACCACAAAGTTAAAAGAAATATTCTACGCCAATAAGAAGAATCTACATAGTATAAAGACTAAAGATCTTAGAGTATGAAAAGGAACTTCGTGCACGTGAAAGTCTAAGTCCAAAGATATATGAGTATGTTGGAATGGCGGACAACCACCACAGACGCAGAAGTGACGAACGGCAGACTACTTCATAACACAATCACTACATCATCACCAATGAACAAAGACATAAAGCAAAGTACATTCATTACACAACATTTTTGAAGACGTCTAAAGATTTACATGTCACAAGTCAACAACAAAGATGAAGACGTCAAGCAACCGTGATGACCGAACCTTAGGGGGAGATTGTTGGGAATGTACTTTGTATTTATTCAAGTCTCGGTCATTACATTTTGTAATAAGATGATCACAACTACATCAACTAAGAACAAAGAACGATGAATGATTTAGAAGACGTCTAAAGCATTGAAAGTCAAAGATTAAGACGAAGACGTCAAGCAACCTTGATGACCGACCCTTAGGAGGAGATTGTTGGGAACGTAGTTTTACTATTTATCAAGTCTCGGTCATTTACTTGTAATAGGTTGCTAAGGCTTGTATGTTTATTTTAACTTAAGGCTTATGTAGCAAGCCCATGGGCCTTAAGCCCATTTCGTTTTCTAGAAAGGAAGGAAGGGAGTGTTGCCCTACTCCTTCCCTATATATACTAGTTATATGTAACTAGAAAAAGTGTTGGTTATTTCATTATTCTAAGGAAAATCTTGACTTTATATTTCTAATATTGTCTTAATCAACCATCTCTCCTTCTCATCTTATTTCTATCTTTCTTATACTTGTGTTTACAAAATGGTGACCTAACAGAACATCACCACTTAGTTAATCGCTAAAAAGTAGAGGTAATCGCTAGCTTGAGATAAACACTAGTTGGAGCAAACCGCTATCTTCAGGTAATCACTATTATGAGGTAATCGCAGAGAGGAGTTAAACACTAGACCTGGCAAGGTAAACGCTAGATGGAGCAAAACGCTATCTTCAGGTAAACGCAATCTGGAAGTAACCGCTATCAGAATAGCAAACCGAAAGATGTGGTAATCGCTAGGATTGGAAAATCACTGAATAGAGTTAAACGCAGAAACTAACCGCTAACACAAACCGCTAACGCTAATGACTAACCACAATAGTCCAAACCCGTCACTATCTAGCGTTTTGTCTGTATATCCCAACTTAGTAATCGTAACGAGCTAAACGCTAAATTAAGTAGCTAAACGCTACTAAGAAAACCAAAATAGAATGGTTAACCGCTACCAAGAATACGACCCAAAATCAATCACAACTTCAAACCAACGAATGATATAGCTTATCCAACCAAAAAACTAAGTGGTTCTAACACCACTAATCACAAAAGTACACCCTTAACGCATCATATAACACTAGAAAGATCAAACCAAGATGTTTTCAAAGAAAAACTCTTCTAACTAATAAAAAACCACAAAAACCACACCAAATCCGAATTTTCAAGGCCCTAAGATGAAACCTTGGCTCTTGATACCAATTGTAGGATACACACTAAGTCACAAACATGATGAACATGGTGGTTAAGTGGCGTTGTAATTAGAAGAGGAAGAAGAGAATGGGAACCTTTAGAGAGAATGAGAGAAAAAGGAATATTAGATTACTTGCAAATGAAAGGTCCAACCCTTTCCCTTGGTGGGAGATGGGTATTTATACTTACAACATAAACGCCCACTCCCGGGCTGTGGATCAGGTATACAGTGGGTAAAGACCCGTCCTTCCTCCACGATGTTACTTAATCTAAACTACTACTAACTAAATATTAAACTAACTATGAGCTATCATAATGCTATTACATCATTTGGGTGACCGAGTCTTCCATAGGAATATTTGTATTCCTAACATGATGTGATGCTGAGGTGACAGTGATAAATGCGGTCTAAGCGTCTCCTT
The DNA here is from genome assembly GCA_030686995.1 of Artemisia argyi. Taxonomy (NCBI): domain Eukaryota; kingdom Viridiplantae; phylum Streptophyta; class Magnoliopsida; order Asterales; family Asteraceae; genus Artemisia; species Artemisia argyi. The sequence goes on along the minus strand of CM060709.1, from coordinate 41,625,623 downwards.
ATTACACTTAAAAAAGGTTTCTTTTCCACTTAATGAATGAGCGTAAACATGTCTCTCAAATAAGTGGTTAAACTAAACATGACCCTTAGGGCTTGTTTGTTTAATTTTTTTTATTAAGTCGTGTTAATTAACATATAACTTAATATGGAAATTCTCACTTTTATTACTTACTATTTTAAGTATTTTTTAAGTAAAAATTAAACAACTTTTCATATGACTTAATAAATTAAGATTTTTCAACTAAACATTTCTTTTGAATTCAAACAACACCAACCACTTAATTCAAAAAACACTCTTTAAAGGTCTGTTTGGTTTATAAATGGGTTTGAAATATGATTTGAATTTGGTTTAAGATTTAAAGAGAGAAAATATATTTATTAAATGTATTTTATAATAAAATTATAATAAAAAAAATATCATTTAAAAATTTAAATAAAAAAGGTATGTGAGAGTAGAAAGTGATGAGTCCCATGAGTTTTGCCAAAAACCTGTAAGGGCCTATTTATTTTTTGCTTAATGGGCTGGCTCCTAACAAATCATTATACAAACAGTTTATATTAGTGTTTCTTTTTAACTTATTCTAGAATGGAATCCTAGATGTGAAAGACTAGCAAAACCTTCACCCTTCACAAACAGAAACTCATTTCACAAATATATCCTACCTCTCTCTCCCTCACCAACTCCACTCATCTACTCCATTTATCACATAAACCCTTTTAGCAGCCTAACCCTTATGTTCCTTCCCATCGGAGACCATCCATCTCCGGCGACTTTCTTCCCAGCGTTGCTCCCCTATACTGTTACCGATTTCTTTTTCATAAATGGAAGTAAAACCTTTGACTTTGATTGTCATTAACTAACGGTGGAATCATATTGATGAACAAATAATGAAGGCTGTTTGGATTCACTTTCATATTTTATTGTTTATCAATTTGATTTGTCTATATACAGATCTATTACTTTTATGAAGTTTTAGAAGGTAAATAATTGTTTACTTGCTACTTTGTTTATTAAACTTGGTTGATATAAATTAGAGATGAACTTGGTTGGATGTGGAATCTTCATACTGTAAATGAGGATTTGAGTTTGATGACATATATTGTACTCCGTATTTGGTCGAGGGTAAAGTGGTTATTATGATAGTTTTTTAAGCACAAAAAAGAAACAAGATTTTATCCTAAATGACATTCTCTAGTCAGATACTATCTTCAATCAGAAACGTTTTGTAAAAAGGAAAAAAAAAAAGAAAAAAAAAAGAAAGAAACAACTCCTAAGTTGTTGATGTGGAATAAAAATGGATTCCATCTATCACTCATTTTGTTAAAAGAATAAGGGTGTGTTTGGTATCCACTATGGGAATGAAACTATGACTATGAAAGTTATTCAAAGTGTTTGTTTAAAATGATGAGGCCCACCACTATAGTAATGAATGATAAATATAATCTATACTCCATATACATCAAGAGACATTGGTATTGATCTTTAATAGGTGAGGGACATGTTGTCATTTATGCAAGCATACCAAACGCACCCGAAATCAAACAACGCATTATTTTCAAATCAAATTTCAAACCCAATCCAAAGTATTAAAGCAAACGCACCCTAATATTTTATTGAAAGGGGAGACATCAGGAAAAAGATTTAAAACGCACAAAAAGAGGGAAGAATAATGACAAAATAAATATATACCCACTGAAACCCTTGAAATATAAAGCAAGAATAAAAAAAAAGGTGAGCGTGAGTGGGTACTACATCTAAATCCCAACTATCGTTTCCATCGGTTCCTTAACCCCATAAACACACACACACACAATCCTTCTTTTTGTTTTTCTATAACTTCAAACAATTGTAAGTAACCTTAATTATATGAAAAATCACATCTTTGTTGCATTTATTTGTAATGGGTATTCATTAGTTTTATGTTTTATGCTAAAAAGAAATTAAAAATCCTATCTTTATTGATTATGTTATGTTAATTTGTAATGGGTGTTTATTGATTTTATGTTTTATGCTAAAATGAAATTAAAAATCATGTCTTTATTGATTATATGTTATGTTAATTTGTAATGGGTGTTTATTAATTTTATGTTTTATGCTAAAAAGAAAAAAAAAAAAAAAAATCACATCTTTATTGATTATATGTTAATTTGTAATGGGTGTTTGTTAATTTTATGTTTTATGCTAAAATGAAATTAAAAATCATGTCTTTTTTGTATATGTTGTGTTAATTTATAGTGTGTGTTTATTAATTTTATGTTTTATGCTAAAATGAAATGAAAGATTATATCTTTATTGTGTATGTTGCAGTAATTTGTAATGGGTGTTTATCAGTTTTGTTGAAATGAATCGAGTAACAAAAGTTGTAAGGAAATGGGTTTGTCATTAGTTTTAATTTTCACTCAGGTGGCCTAGTGGTTAGATATCATGTTGTCCTGACCAGAGACTAGGTGAACATCTTAGGGGTGGTCAGTGAAAGGTTTTAGTAATGGTCATGGGGATACTCCAGTTAGGTTGCGTACATTGGGGTCAAAGACTCACCATCCATTTATTAGTATTTGGTGGTTTGTTTTTGTATGGCGGAAAATGGAAATTATTGGAATTGATTGTAGATTAGAGATCCTTAATTGAAATGTAGATTTGTTTCGCGGTTAGGGAGTGTTTGTTGCAAAAATCAGTTTTAAGACTGACAAGAATCATTATTGTTACGATGTTATGATTTTTAGGTAAAAGTGACATGTACTAAACTGTTTATTTACTCTTAACATAAGCTGATAAGCAGTTTCAAACAGCACTCAAACCTGCTTACATGCTTTAGAATTAAGGACATAAGCACTAATATAAGCAATTTCAAATACCCCCCTCGAAATTGTAATAAGGAAAAGCTTATTATTGTCTTTTTGATAATAGTACTATTCAGAATGTCATGATTCTTTAAGTTGCAATTATCATTTGAAAACTTACATCCAAACACCCTTATATAAAAATATTATAAGTACTACGTATCTTTCTTTACATGTCCAATAGCTTTAAATTTTGGAATCCGAATTAACATATTTTCAACATCTGTGTCAAATGTTTGTGAAGATTATGACACTAAATGAAGGATCTCCAAAGATTAACGTTGATGACTATGGAAGTTCAAGGCTATTACATGATATCGAAGAAATAAGCAAAGCTCTATACTTGCCTCCAAAGACTTCAGTGCCACCCAAGTATGTAAAAGACGATCTTTTACTTAATGACAAAAAGTCGTCCATTTGGAAATGGAAGCCATTGAAAGCTCTAACTCATATTAGAAACCATAAGTTTGGTGGTTGTTTCTTTCTTCATATTCATTCCATAGAAGGGTTACCAGTAAACTTTAACGACCTTAGTTTATGTGTTTATTGGAAAAGAAAACACGAGGTTTTAAAAAGTCATTCTATACGCGTGAACGAAGGTGTTGCGAAATTTGAAGAGACATTAATCCACCGTTGTTCGGTGTACGTTAGTAAACGTGGTCCACATGATGATGTAGCTAAGTACGCACCTAAGCTTTCTTTACTTTATGCCTCTATAGCCGGTGCTCCTAATTTAGATATCAGGAAACATCTGATTGATTTAACAAGATTGCTTCCACTAACTTTAACGGAATTAGAGGATGAAAAAAACCGTTATGGAAAATGGTTAACAAGTTTTAAGCTTTCGGGCAAGGCTAAAGGTGCTACAATAAATGTTAGTTTTGGGTTTTCTTTATCTGGTTATAGTTTTATGGGGTCAGGTAAAGGGATTCTCCAAAGAGGTGAAAGTGTTCCAAGTCACTCGAGGCGTAGGACCCACAATAACGAGATTTTACCATATGAAGGGACATCAATTAGTACGCTTTATGAATTACTTGATGACACAAAATCGAGTTATTCAAAAGAGTTGAATTCAATATCTAATGATGTTTATGATGGCGAATTTACAGTCATTGATAAAGGTATTGAATATTCTAAATATGTGGAAGATTCTTGTATCGAGACCATTAATGTGGCTGACCTTTTTGACGATGAAGTATGTGTTGAGGTTGAAACTGATACTGCTAGTGATGATGTTAGTGCTAAAGAAAATAACGCGTGCATTCAAGAATCTAATGAAGAACTTGAAATGTTTTTGCACAATCTCTCTGTATCTGACTCACGAGATTTAGGTTTTCCATTTCATGAAAACCAGTTAATTGAGCATGATTACCTCATTAAGAGTGAGTCATTTCGTGAAGAGGGTAGAATAGTAAAGTCACGTAGCTTAGATGACTTAACAAACATTGTTATGGATGACTTTATGAACTTGGTTGGTGGGTCTGATAGTGAGCCCGAGTCTCCAAGAGAGCGTCTTCTGAAAGAGTTTGAGAAGGAAACTTTAGCTTCAGGAAATTTTGTTTTAGATCTTGGTATAAAAGAAGATAAAGAAGACTGTTACAACATATTCGATTCATCATTTTTATTTCAAGAAGCTGAAGCGGAACAAAATTCTGAGGTGGGTCCCACTTTGATAAGCAGAAGGAAAGCCAAAATGGTTGAAAATTTAGAGACAGAAGCATTAATGGAAAAATGGGGGTTAAACGAGCGGGCATTTATACACTCTCCAAGAACTGATTCGGGTGCGTTTGGAAGTCCGGTTTATCTTTCACCCGAAAGGCGACCCGAGTTGCCGTCACTTGGAGATGGGTTGGGGTCGTTTCTGACGACTGAAAATGGTGGGTTTTTAAGGTCTATGAATCCGCTGCTGTTCAAAAAGGCTAAAAATGGTGAGAGATTGACTGTGCAAGTATCTAGTGCGGTTGTGCTACCTCCGGAAATGGGATATAATGGTGTGGATATTTTGGTAAAATGGGCGAAGGTGGGACCTGATATGATGCTTTTTCAGGCGACTCGTTTAATGCCTATGGAAGAAGTTACGGGAAAGACGTTGCAACAAGCAGCTTGGAAAGGTGAATCCGGAATGGAGGTTCTTGAAAGGTTAGCCAATTTATTTTTGTATTGTTTTGGCATTGTAAAAATTAGAAATTTTAGATCTATTTTGGAAATTAGAAAGTAAAAGATGGTTTTAGTCAAATTTATCTCCTTTCAATAACTGTAATGAATCCAGTATCTAAATCATTGTTAATATGTGTCACAGGGGCAACACGTTACTTCACAAATCAGAGTTTGATATTGATTCAGAATATATTCCTGTAGAAAATATAATCCCTTTAGCAATTGAAAAGATTCAGTATCTTTTAATCGAAGGGTTAAGAATTCAATCAAGAATGTCAACTGACGAGCCTGCTGCGACCATAAACTCAGGGTCCACAAGCAATCGTGACGTCCAGGAACTAGTCAACATGTCAATATCATTTGATGAGTGGATAAAGTTGGATCAACACATTGGGTGTTTTGGCAACTTCACGTTAGCTTTAAAGATATTGTTAAGGGATCCGTTACGTGACTATGAGCCTGTTGGTATCCCGATGCTTGCGTTAGTTCAAATAGAAAGAGGTACAAGTGTTGACCCATTGTTTAAAGTCAATGAAGTTCATGTCACGGGTTTTAAAGTTGACTCTCAAAAGAAGCTACAATCGGGTACTCGTTGGTTGCATTCTAGTGGCTTGACGGGTAAAACTAAAAAGCACCCATTGACCAAGTCAAACGCTTTAATAAGATCATCTATACGATCTATGAACTCGGGGAAACACGAAGAGACATTATGGAGCATTTGTTCGTATGTTGATGGTGTAGCTAGCTTATACACAAGGAACCCTGATATTGTCTTCAGATGAAAATATCATGTGAAATACACTGTATAATGAGCGTATATACATTTTGGGATAATTGGGACATAGAAGTATTCTGTTTAAACAAATCCGATTTGATGTAAATCTTCAGTAGCCGAAAATTTTGATCTTTCACCTGTAATTCACATAGTTCTTTTAATGACATCATTTCCTTAATTCTTTTAATGACATGATATGTTCTCGAGCATTATAGATTTTCTTTTCTTCTTATTATGCTTGATAATCCTTGTGTATATACTAGAGTATATGTTGATAAGATAACAAATAAGGGAAATAGCTGGGGGTTTTTTTTTTTTTTTTTTTTTTTTCATATTTATTTGATTTCACTTTTGGTAGCTTTACATATCTGATCTAATAGAATTCACGCAGGTGTTGTAAGATTAAGATCATAGATATGTTTCCGAACTTGGTGTCAGGTAAAATACTTGCACTTACCTTTTATTATCCTAAATGAAGCATTTTATGTGTGTTCAGTGTTCACTAGTATCTTGTATGTCACAGTTGTGCTATTATATTGCCACAAGTTATTGGCTTATTTCATCTCAAAAATCGTCTGTTGGTTTATGGGTCAAAGAGGGAAATACTTTTAGGCTTTTAGCACTTGCAAAATGGGTCAGTTGACCTGCATATACTTTCTATTGTTCTTTTCATGAGCTCTATAATAATCGATATGTTATCTATGATAGTATATAAACTATATTATTATAATGATTGAAAGAAATAGCTTTATGGTAACTTTTGACTCTTTCAGCCCGTTTTCAATTTTTAGCTGATTTATATATATTTTTTTTCTTTGACCTGTTAGAGACAAAGTACCCTGACGGCTAACGCATTTCGAATTGCTATCTTTGGATCATATGTTATTTTCTTCGTTACGAGCTGAGGACGAGAATATGAATATATTTGTTCCTTATTGGGTAAGTTTTACAGATTGAAATGCATATGAAATTATGACAATTGTATCATTTGCATGTTACTTAACTCCCTCCTTCCGAAGGGGAGGTAATATGCACACCATCAAAAGTGATGTGCACACCACAATCATGCATATGTGATGTTGTACTGTGTGCATCACTAGTGTAATTTTGTGGTGTGTACATCACTTTTGGTAGTGTGCATATCAACTCCCCTTCCGAAGAGACACACAAGATGCCACATTTGACTTGGTACTTAGTTGGATAAAGGCTAGTTATTGATAAGAAAAATGATTTGGATGCCTAAAACCTACACCTAAAATTAGACCTAAAGTTCTGATTGATGCATTTGAAATTTTGATTGGTGGGAAATGATGAAAGAGAAAAAGTGTATCACACTTATCAAAAGATGAATGAAGTAGGTCTACTATTAGGTCTCATTGTTAGGCTTAGAGCTTAAGGTGTCACAACAAAGCTAAGCTTGTCATTTGGGCCTCACGGGTGTCACATCACCATAACACAACCCCCTTCAAAACCCCCTTTATCATAACTAACCATAATATCTTCATTTGGGTCCCACCACAACCTCTTCATTCTCCCCTTATCTGACAAAAAGGACGGGAGTTTGCCTCGTCGTGCAGACGACGAGTTGCATTTGACGAAGGACAACGATCGTCCTTGGTGTGGCGGCGAGTTGACAACAAGCTACAACGAGCTCCACGTCGGATATCACATATTCGTTGTGATACTCCAAGCTCCTATATATCACAACTCTAATGATAAAGTACTTATATGCCCATTGATATCACATAATTTATAGAATTTATCTCATTAATGTCCATTACCGGAAATAATAACCTACTATCTGATTAGTTTAGGAAATATCAACCTACTTCTATAGGCTATGTTTGGCAAAAGTAGCTGTGAGCAGTAGCATTGAGCAGTAGCAGTGAGCTGTGAGCAGTAGCCAAAAAAGCTCACAGCTTCATAAAGAAGCATTGGGAAAATGAGCTTTCCTAAAAAATAGCAAAGCCCACAGCTCTCATGCCAAACAAACATCAAAAATAAAAAAGCTCATTCTCATCGCTCATTACCCCAAAAAGCTCCAAAAAAGCTCCGCGCCAAACATAGCCAACTTGCGTAAAACAGAAGAAATTAGAAGTAATCTGAATGTTTTTCATGTCCAAAAAAAGTAAATTGCTGAAAAGGAAATAAACAAAAATAAGTTGTTGCTTTATGCAACTTGCCCTATATATCATACGAAGCAAATTCACATATCAGACATGTACGTCCACTGATAAGATATACAAAGACTATCTTAGATTGGATATGAATATGAATGGATATCCGAGTTTCCAATATACTTTTACAGCCCCAACTTGATCATGAGTTCATGATCATACGAGAATCATATGGTGCACCAGTCAGCTATTTTATGCATAATAGCAAGTAAAAAACTTTATATATTCTAAAAAGATACATAACCTTGGTTGGTCAAAGAACTAAGTAAACAAACTATTAACTTTCTTCTTACAACCATGAAAAAAGATAGGAATGCTTCTTGCTCTCAATAAGCTAGGGAGTGTAAGCTTACAAAAACTAACTTTAATAATATAAGTTATCAGAAGTTAGAAGGACGTTGGTGGTTATGGACGCCCTCATAAGTTGTGATCACATAACGTGCATCCTCTACATCTCTTTCAACTCTCTTCTTCACTGAACATCCTTCTGTTGAACAACGGTAATAATTCCTGGCAAGATATTTGTATGATGTTAGTAACTATTCGAGTTTCACTCTTGTATCTAACTAATAAAACATCATGTTATCATTTTGATGGTATGTTACATTTTAACGGTGTTAGGATTTGCATTTTGAAACTGATTATATGAACTTTTAATGTTCGATAATTAGTTCCATACTATAAGCCAATTATCAGAAGGTAAAATAGAATTACCTAACATATATACTTATGGAGCTTTTACGTGACTTTTACTCCCATCTTACAAGAATGTTCCTTTTGGTTGTTATATGGACTATTTGATTATTACAAAACGCACAGACAAATGATATCATTATCCTTGTACCTTGGGTTTGGGCTGTTTTTCACCATCTTCTTGCCGTATTTCCTCCACTTGAAGCCGTCATCTAGGACCTCTACCTGTGATTTAGTTCGGAAGGCGACTTTCTCTTTTCTACCCTTTTGAGCCTGCCTCATTCCAGTTCCCCCTACTATTATCATAAAGCCAAAAAACTTCATCTTAGATACTTCCGGCTTATTAGTCAATCTTGATCATGCAACTTGCTTTGTGTCCATGTTAGTGGATAAAATAAAACATGGCACATTAAAATGGTCAAATATGCATAAAGATTACACCTGTATCATAAAAACATCATGGGTTCATGCTCTTATAAGTGTTTAGGGGCTCCAAGTTCGTGTATGTGTGCGTGTGTGTGTGTAATTTAATAATTAATATGCATGATAGAATGCATATGATGTTATCATTAAATGAGTTTACTTACTGTTACTATTTCCTTGAAGGGGGCTGCTGCTACTTCCAATGGATGGACTCCCATCATCAAAGACAGCTGATGCATAAGCTAGCGTATGATCTTGATACTCGGGAACAATGGATGCTTGATCTTCATTCATCCACTCATCAAGAACAAAAAAGTTATCAAAAAACTCAGAATTTTGCTGATGTGGAACATCATATTTGTTATCAGGTGAGTCTACTGATCTATAACCATATGATTCATTAGACATTGGATCATATGCATCCATTTTGTGATTTTGCAAGTTGAGTCTTCGGTTCTAGATATATTATCTTGATTACTCTTTCAATGGATTATGGATCCTTCCTAGTGACCTTCCTAGGGCCACAAAGAAGCTTCGTCGTATGTCGTGCTTAATGGTAGCAAATAGTGGCTGCTATTATGGTATTTGAAACCTTAGGACCCATGAAAATTGATGAAAACTAATTCTTTGATGTTACATGTAGATCACTTAAGGAAAACAGAATTAGGAAAGTGTGTAGGAAGTTAACATATTGATGGGACTTATGTTTGTAGCTTATGGTCGATTACGTCTCTTAATTAGTAAGCTCATATGTCCATCACCTTTCACAGTCAAACATACTGATTTTTTGTGTCACAAATTGATACAAATTTAACTTTTTATGCTAGTCACTAGAAGGTTATATAGCAAACTAGTATACGTATATAAATAAAAAATCCCTAGTGGTTAATAAACATGCCGATATGAAAATATAATAAGGAATTTGAAAAGTAATAGGATTGACTTGAAAAGTCAAGAGTGAGCAAGACAAATAGAGATTAGATTGAAAGTGATAAGAGAGGGAAGACTTGTTAGTAGACTTTTGTGAAATTTTTGTGGCCTGAACTTATGCTTTAAACCTGCCCTTTTGCAAAGCCAACCAGCAATCATTATCCCTTTTCTGATGGTGGGTGGGGGGTTGGAATATTTATACGTATAACATTACTTTTATAAAAAAAACTATGATTTTGATATTTTGCTAGTGAAATTCAGTAGGCCTGAGTACACTATGTCACTGTCACTCAAACTTGAACCAGGTAAAGTCCCATGTAAGAAAATTTTGTGTGAACCTCAGACGAAATGGTAGAACCAAGCTGATTTCGAACCTGAATCTTCAACTCTTTGGTGAAAGTATTTTGGTCGTTACCAACGTTAGATTTGGCTTCTTATTTTTGTTTTAACATCTTTAACTTTCAATATCAATTCTTAGGCATGCAAGACTTTTGAATACAGGAAGCTAAACATTGATTGTGGTTTCACATACGCTTTCTTGAACAAGTAGGAAGTACATAACAAAAGAAACAAAAACATTATTGCTAAGTTTTTATTCCTTGTTTTCTTGGTCATATCTTGTGTGTGTAAAGCCGATAGAGTTTGAAATCTTTTATTTCAGTTCTCACACACACCCAAAAACAAACAAAACCGTAATTGATAAGATCACGTTGTTTTGGACCATTTCCCTATTTGGGTGTTTCCTTTGTTTCATTTCCACATGGTTTGCTAATAAAAGTTATATTTACCAACTGCTCCTTACGTAAAAATGCATGTGATCCGAGTTTAACATCATGTACATTTACAATAAATCTTTTTCAAACAAGGACCATGGTCGATCACGACAAGGAATAGTTAAGATCACGTTGTTTTAGTACCAATTCTTTTTCATTTCCTTATTTGGGTGTTTTTTTTTTTTGGATTTGTACATGTTTTGCTGATACCAGATAAGTTTACGGGTTGTACTTTAACAACACGTACAGTCAAACACGAGGATGTTCTCCAAACAAAGAACCTGATAGAGCAAGACAAGTGATTAGAATACGAAGAAACCCGAATCTAGATCTCTACTTCAAAAACGCGAGATCGGTATTACTTTTTTTAAGGTCTAAATGATACTGCTAGTAACCTTAATCAAAAGGAAAACAATGCCAAAATGTCAATCTATATAAATAAACCTCTTTGAGTTGGGACCTTCGGCTATATCTTAGTGCTTTCCTATTGTTGGACAATTGGATTTTTGGACCCCATGTTCTCACTTCTAACGAATAGAATCAGAATGTGTGACATGGTTTTCTTGTTACACTTTTCATCTACCCTTTTTAGCTGTTTTAAAAAATTTATTATCGCTTTATTAAAAAAATTCTGTTTGGTAGTAATATTATTATTGATTATGACATTATGGCTCATATTGTCCTTACTACTCCTTAACCTCGAACTATTTTTGCAAGTTATTTTAATATGGGAATTCATTTGCATATACTAAAAATTGATTTAGATATTTCAATGAATGCATGCATTAGATACTTGTATAGTACTGCATTTTGTTTTAACTGTTTGTATATTTGAGTGTGAAAAATAATAAGTTAGTGTGTAAATATCTCCCTTTTTATATTTGTACATTGGCTGACAATTCCTTTCTTAAATCATGTACTTTATCCGTCCTAAAATTATTATCTCCATGCAAAAAACACATAATTTTTAAAAAAAATTGGACCACTACATCTCATCTAAATCGGTGTTAGTTTTTACTTATAAATATTTTAAACATATACACCTAAATTCTAACTAATAAATTGATAATATTAAATTGTTTGGTAAATACATAAAAAGTTGTAAAAAACTTGCTAATCTAGTCATACTTAAAACTAATTAGCTACAATTTATACAAAGTTAAAAGTATTTATGTAAAATTTATAAACTTAGAAATATATATATATATATATATATATATATATATATATATATATATATATATATATTAAATTTTCAACTTAGAGACGGGTTTTGTAGTGAGGTAGTTGAAAGGGATTATCTATGTAATTTTTTATTACACAAACGGTTTTTAGATTTAACGCAAAGACTATTTTCATAATAGAAGGTAAACTGCAACGACTATTTTTACATTTTTTTAGACTAATTCAACAACACATCTAAACCACATGGATTATTTTTTGCTATTTTCTTTAAAGGTTTACTGTTCATTAAACAGTAAATTACTCGTGTCAATTGTTTATATTGAAAATATGATGTCATTTTTAAAACAAAATGACTAATTAAATTTAAGGAAAATGATTTGGAGACCTAAGTTGTATGTCTAAATTTATGCTTAAAGATATGTGGGATGATCTTGATGTTTTAAAGAAAAGTGGGTTCTCTGACTGCAACCATCAGGATGATGCCACGTAGACTTAGACATGAATTTAAGCACATGTTATAGACCTCCCAATCACTACTCTAAATTTAAATGCATTAGTTAGATGTGTTTCATTTTAATATATAGTTCTTAGTTAAATATACTCCTTACTTAAGGATTTTATTGGTTTTATTGGTGGGTCATCCTACTTTTCAGAAATGTTTATTTGGGTTATTATACTACATCCGTCTCAAAATAATTGTCCATATTTCCTTTTAAGGATGTCTCAAATTAATTGTCTATTTTCCTTTTTAAATAAAAACTAGAGAATAAAGTAAAGAAATATTCTCTTTGAGTGGTTAAAAATTAAATTGGTCCCACTTTTATTAAACTTAGTGATTCTTGTCTCCTGACAATTATTTTGAGACGGAGGGAGTACTAATTTTTGTCTATTAAGATCTGTACTATTTCACATAGTGATCACTGTATTATTAAAAGTACTAATTTAGGTTATTGTACAATTTTTTCATTTATTGAGGTCATTAAACTTTTCAAGTTTTTCTTAGAGTTTATACAACCACAAAAGATTCACAAAAATAAATTCACAAAAAAGATTTGTCAACATGTGATTGGTGTGTTTAAATATACTCCACATTTTGGCTATATTGACAAATCCTTTTTGTGGATTTGTTTTGTAAATCTTTTGTGGTTGTATTAATTCTCTTTTCTTTCATATAATTAAAAGTCACTAGTAAGTAACGCTTGCGTCAAAATTGTGGTTTTCGAACATTGACGTTTTTAAGCATACACGTCCATACTTGAATAAACGCAACAAATAAGATAAATAATAATGGGTATCTTGAATAAATGATGTGTGCACGTAAACAACTTTATGTTCGTTCAATTATGGTTGCCTATAATGTTAATAAATAAACTCTCAATCAAAGATTATTTTGTTGTTAAAGGAAAACAAACAAAAAAAAAAAAAAAAAAAAAAAAAAAAAAAGAACGACCATTTAAGCGCTTAACTTGTTCATTATTAGGATGCATTTTAACTAAGAACCCAAACAAGCATCATTCATACTTGTTCCATTTCTTTACGACACCACACACATGACAGAAGTTCATTTTGTAAAAGAAGTAACACACACAATGACGCAGGACGCATTGATGCGTATTTAAATAAACTCTAATTCAAGGGTGATAACAAGGCGCACCTTGCGGGAATAAAACCCAAACAAGAGATTAACTCTTAAACACAAAGTTTATTAATACGCAATGATCAAAAAATATCAATATCAATGATAAGAGCCCTATATTTATTGGAAAACTAATCTTGTAAAACAAGATAACTTAATTATTCTAGAACAAACAAAAATGTGGAAACTAAAATCAAAGACACGACCCAAAAGAAAAACCGGTAAACTCACGACTTAAAAGAAGTAAGGCTACCTGTTGAGAAGTAAGGCTACTTGTAAACCACAAATAACCTCAGTCTAAGTCACGACCTAAACAATGAAACATTACTCCTACTACCAGTAACCTCAGTTTAGTTTAAGAGTAGCCTTACTCCTACCAGTAAGGTCCTTATCACACAAGAAAGATCTTTTAAGTGATAGTGATCGTTAATTCACCTTGTTAAAACTAAATGAGCAAACATAAAAAGTTGATTAAATAGTCTAATGATCTTAATATTACAGTATGTTTTATAAATATAAAATGACCTCAATGAAAAATAAATATGCTTAATGACCTAAATATTATGTTTTAAAAATATAATGACCAGTGACTTATTTTTTAAAAAAAGAAAAGTATAATAATCTTAAATGAGCAGTTTTAAAACATACAATGAACCACCAATACAAAAACACTACGTATTAGTACTTAATAGATGGTTCTAATTAAATTAGACACAAACCTAAAAAAATGAAAAATGCTACATTCATTAAATGTTCACAAAATGACTTGTTCAATAAAATCATTTTAATCAATTCTTTCTCTTTCTTTGATATCTTCATCTTTCTGTGAATGAATGATAGATCTTTTTGTGAAAAAATATTTTGCAAAAGTTTTGTCGATATAACATACTTCAAAAAAATAGAGTACTTTCTTTTAATTTAGAATGATCGACTATGAATACTTCTAATCATTTTTATTTCTAAAATCACTTTTGATAAACTATGTTTGACAAAAGTAGTTGTGAGCAGTAGCAGTGAGCTGTGAGCAATAGCCACAGCTCACTGCTCACTGTTCACTGTTCACAGCTTCTTAAAGAAACATTGGAAAAATGAGCTTCTTTTAAAAAATAGCAAAACTCACCGCTCTTTTGCTAAAGGAACACTAAAAATCAAAAAGCTCATTGCTCATCACTTATCGCCACAAAAAGCATTAAAAGGCTATGCGCCAAACATAGCCAATAGCTCTCTCATTTGATATGCCGTCTTTAGAAAGTGACTGTTGAAAAACTGAGGTGAGAACTTCGTGCTAGCTTCCCATATGGACATATTAAAAGATTAGGGTTGACTTTAAGTCACGTTACTTGAATGTGTAAAGGTGACTCATTTATTGACGACTTCGAATTTATGTTCAAGTCATAATTCCAAAACATTGACCGATGGTTACTATATATGACTATATGACTATATCAGCATTTGATTAGCTGTTATTTGAATGACTTTAAAATAGGGGTTAGCATCGGGCTAAACCCGACCCGACAAACCCGAAACCCGAAAACCGGCCAAAACCTAACTCGAGACTGAACCGAAAACTACTTGCGTCGGTTTCGGTCGGTGCGGTTCGGTTCGGTTTGTCAAGTTTGTTGGGTTTCGGTCGGTTTTGTTGGGTATGAACACGAACTAAAATTCTTGAAAAATCATAACCCGATACAAAACCGAGTGGTTTGAATCGGGTCGAGCAGGTCGGGTTTTCATGTCGGTTCGGGTTTTCAGGTCAAATACTCACCCCTACTTTAAAATCATGAAAACCGCAATGTGAAGCCTTAATTATATTTTTATTGTTATTTTTTATGATGTAAAAACGTTTCATTATTTGGTTAGAAACAAATTCGTGATTAAAAGTTTTGAAAATCTAATAGTTGACTCATATTATTTGCAAAATTTTATATAAACGCCATAATTTTGAACCAAGTTACAAATTTTAGTGAATTTACACTAAAATGACTATTGTAAATAACTCGTTTGTATTGGATTAACAAAAGAAAGTATTCTATGTATAAAAACTATAAATCAACGCGACTAAATGAATTTTATCATGTTTATTTTATAATTTCTCACGTTAAAAATTTCTCATTTGATCTTTATTTTATTTAAATAATCATTAGTTCCTGTACTTAAAACAAGATTTGGACAACAATATCCATTGTGTTTCATTGTTTATATGGAAGCTAAGTACGGTGATATTTTTTAATGCTATAAGTTGAATAGGCGATTGCAAAATTTGGTAGTCAATGTTCGATATCTTGTTTGACAGGTTGTATCTTAAGTTATAAATTATTCTCATTGACCATAACACGTAATAACAACGTATCTATTTTATTAAGATGCCAAATGTCACATTCTTTGGTTATAAATATCTTTTTAAAAAGCTAACTACCAATCTCACAATATGCATTACCTATGTATTATACAATTGTCTCGGATGTGACTTGATTAATCTCACAACCACTTATCTCTCGGAAGCATCTCACGAATGTGCCTAAGCTACATGCCATTTGGTCTCTTTGATAACATATTTGATAAAAGCTAAAGAAATTTTTTACATAAAATCGATGTTAAGTGCGATATTTCACATCACAATGATAAAATTGTCCACTTAAAAATTACAATCTACCAAATTACCAAAAAGATTATTACAACATTAGTGACATCATTGGTAAAGAAGCTTCTTAATGAAATCCACACAACCATCATTATAATTTTATTGGTCAAATACTTGCCCTTGATCCATCATTAATTCTCTTTACTACTACAGTACTTTAGTAAGAGTTTGTGTACGGAATTTAGATAAAGTTTATATTTTTTGGACAACCGGCCCATTTAAAATAATTAATTACAACTACTTGGACTCTAAAAAGAATAAACAAGTTTACAAATTAATGAACTTGCGAACTGAGGGTTGCTTTAGACACGAGCCTGATAAAGCTTTTGGGTTTTGAGTGAAAAAATGAAGCTTTTAGGGGTGTTGATCGGTTCGGTTTTCGGTTATTCGGTTAATTCGGTTCGGTTAATTCGGTTAAAAATTTTTTTAGGGTCAAACTGTGAACCAAACCAAACCGAATTCAAATTCGGTTTTTGGTTCGGTTTGGTTAAATTCTAGTTCGGTTTGGTTCGGTTCGATTCTCGGTTTAACCAAATTACACACTTTATTTAAAAAAAAGAAAAATATACAAATATATTTTGCCAAAAAAGTTATTTCAAACATAAAAAGTATTTTTTAATATTAGGATAGAATTTTTTTGTTATATATATATATATATATATATATATATATATATATATATATATATATATATATATATATATATATATATATATATATATATAGGGTGAGGTTATTTTCAGAACCATTTGAATTGCGAGAACTGCGAGAACCAATATCAACCAATCAGATTTTTTTTGATATTAAATTTTATTATATAATTTAAAAGGGTAAAATGGTAAAAATACTTTTTTATTTTATTTTTGATTTTTTTTTTACAAAAAACGGTTTTTTAGTTCCCTAAATTCTAGGATTTTTTTTTTTTTTTCATTATACCTGCTTAAAAAATGAGGTTATTTTCAGAACCATTTGAATTGCGAGAACTGCGAGAACCAATATCAACCAATCAGATTTTTTTTGATATTAAATTTTATTATATAATTTAAAAGGGTAAAATGGTAAAAATACTTTTTTATTTTATTTTTGATTTTTTTTTTACAAAAAACGGTTTTTTAGTTCCCTAAATTCTAGGATTTTTTTTTTTTTTTTTTTTTTTTTTTTCATTATACCTGCTTAAAAAAATAATACGTGCACATGTGTTTTGCATTATGTGATAATTGCATTTTTCGTTTATGCATAGATGTTTTGTATTTGCACATTTATCTTTAAAAAATATAACATAAATATGTATACAAAAAACAAAACTTTATTAACCGATTTAAGCAATTTCAAAATTTACAAATTGTCATACACAAGAGATATGATACACTTGTATTTAATTTTATTACAAATATATAAAGCATGCACATGTGCATATTACAATGTCTTTAACAGTTGGTTAATCTTTTAGGGTGCACATGTATTCCACGCCTGGTTCAAGAACCCATGAAATATACACATGTGTTTTTAATCCTTGTGCACATGTGCACCATCCTCTAATTCATCAACGTCTTTCCTTTTTGCATCCGTGGCTACAAGTATGAGTTGTGCACCGGCACATGACCATCAATGTCTTGCCAATTAGACACAAGTACATGCGAAGGAGAACTCCACCATATTCTGCAATATATTGCAGGAGCATAAATTAAAGCAGGTCTAATAAATCATAAAAAAACACAAAAACCATAATTATCATTCCAATTAACTCATATCAAAACACATGTATCCAATGTAAAAAAACAACTCAACGGATCAACTAATTTATGTTACATCTTGGAAACTGAAACTCATAAACACATGTGTTTATACTTACTAATCCTAACTCATATCAAACCTCATACCAAATCCTTTATTAAAACACATGTACACCTCAAAGCAAAACACATGTATTTTTAAACTAATAATCTTAATCCTACCTCAGAAATAACTTCAAAACATATTCTATCTTAAAACACATGTAATTTACACAGCATAACACTTGTATTTTTAACCTAAACATCATAATCCTATTTATTTGCAAACCTCAAAACACATTAAAACTGGTGTGCAACTCCAAACACAAATGTAATTTTTCAAACACTTTACTAATCCCCTAAATTGGATCCAATCTTTGATAATCGAACACTATTTTTTTTAGATCATATCGGGAAAAAAAAAATCGAAAGTAATAAAAAAATCATATCGAAAGTTAAAAAAAAAAAAAAAAAAAACAAAAAAAACAAAAAAAAAACAGATCCAATCTTTGATAATCGAAAACTATATTTTTTTAGATGATATCGTGAAAAAAAAAAAAAAAAAAAAAAAAAAAAAAAAAAAAAAAAACTGATTCGAAGAAACATTGATTGATTCGGAAGAATGGGAAGACAACGTTTTTGATCATCGAAAAAAAATCAGATCCGATCTTTGATCATCGAAAAACAAAAGCAAACTATTGGTCTTCTAGTCTTCAAACGGTGACGGTGAAGACGGCTTGCGGCGGTGGAACAGAAGCGGTGGCATGATGTGGTGGTGGCGGCGCCGGTGATGGCCGGCGGCTGCTAGAGAGAGGGGAGGAGGTGAGAGAGTGCTAGGGTTTTTATAAATGAATTACGTAGATCTGTGTTTTTCTTTTCTTCTTATCAATTTGACATAAAATTGTGATGGCAGTTATTGATAAATTGAATGCAAAATTCCATTACTACCCCTTTGCCATTTATGAAAAGTTACAGGATTTTCTATTTATTTACAATAATGCCACCAACATTTATAACCATTGATCAAGAAATGAATGGATCAGATTGGTTCTCGCAGTTCTCGCAATTCAAATGGTTCTGAAAATAACCTCACACTATATATATATATATATATATATATATATATATATATATATATATATATATATATATATATATATATATATATATATATAACATTTTATTGATATTTTTATATATATAAATATATAAAAAATATATAAATTTATATGAATTCGGTTTTGATTACCAAAACCATATCCAAACCGAGAACCGAATTAAAAGTTCGGTTTGGTTCGGTTTTGGCAAATTCGGTTCGGTTATAAGTTCGATTCGGTTATTTTCGGTTCGGTTCGGTTTTGATTTTCGGTTTATTCGGATATTTCGGTTTTTCTGCTCACCCCTAGAAGCTTTTATTAAACAAAGGGGCAATTCTACAAATGGCCCAGTCATTCAAGTTTTAGATAGTTTTTAGACATAAGGTTTTTTTTTTTTTTTTTTTTTTTTTTTTTTTTTTTTTTTTTTTGGTAAAAGGGAGTAATCTTGCACCCTGGTAAATATATTAACCAAAACGTTTAAGTACAATGGATATGAGTGCAATTCCATATCTCAACCCGTTACATAGGCAAAAAGCATACATAGCAAGATACTTCTTATTTTCTAAATAAGAAAACAAACCACTACTCAAATGATAACATATGACATAATGATAATAAAATTACTTCCTAAGACCTTGAAGCTTGGTGCCATACATGACATTAAAAACATCCAAATTCCCTGAAAGATCATAAACATGGTTCGCATAGTCATCGTAGTCATAGTCATCATAATAATCTTCAAACTCTTGGCCACCACTGAATAGATTAGCAGACTCATCAAATGGGTTAGCAACCACCTCATCTTCAGAATCCGAAACCACGATCTCTCCCACCTTAGAAAAAGGATTAACTCTCTTAGTAGAAGAGGCGGGCGGAGTACAAGAATCACTAGTTTTAGGAGCCACACCCGACTCCTTCTCTTACAAATCACTCACAAGGGGTTCTTGTGATGCATTACCTGTCTTAGTAGACTTATCTTCATTAACTTCCATTGTACGACCAGAATCCACATCCTTGTTGGTGTCATTAGTAGGAATACCAAAAGCATCCATATCTTCCATATTAAGAGCATCAAACTGGTTAAATGTAGAAATCTTCGTTCCACTCGAACTAGCCACATCAGAAGCATTTTTCTTATTGCCATCCACTTTCTTGGGTTCAGGAGAAGTCTTTTTGGGTCGATACTGAAACTGCTTACCCACAACTGGTTTAGTAAACCCTCCTTGACCGGGAATTGTATGACCACCTTGCTTTCCTTTCTTTTTGTTAGTTTCATGAAATGGACCAAGCGACTTGCGACTTTAACACAAATACGTCATGTGTCACTAAGAAAAGTAGCGCCTAATCATTTGTGTAAGAGCTACTTTTGAGCTACTTATCACCATCGACTTTTAAAAGTTTGAGCGACTTCTAATAATATTATTTTAATCATGTTGCCTTTTCCCAACACTTCACATCACCACCACCCTCTTACCACAACACAACCATCACCACCACCCTCCACCACCACCACCAAACTTTTAAAATAATATTATAACATAAGACTGGATCAAGATTCAACTAGAAGATTATATTTTGACCATTACCGCCGTGCAGTCCACCATTAACACATTTTCTTCATTTTTTCACTTTTATTAAAAACCCACCTCATAAATGACCTTAAACCCCATTCCAAACAATACTCATATCTCAAAATCCATTCTAAGCTAAAAAAAAATGGGTGCTTGTTTATCAACTACTAAAATCAGTGGTGCTAACAGTCTTCCACCACCAAAAACCACCGCAGACCACCGCAAACAGCCACCAAGAACCATAATGGAGGTGGGTCTGAGGGGATTAAGCATAAAAACAAGAATCAGGTTAAAACTAGGAATGATAAGAATAAGAGGAAGAATGGGTTGATACCGTGTGGAAAAAGAACAGATTTTGGGTATTTGAAAGATTTTGATGAGAAATATTCTATTGGTAAATTGTTGGGTCATGTGATGAATGAATAATTGATGTGTAATATAATGTTTTCATAATCCAGATTAAAGGTTTTCTTTTCGATAATTTAATTGTGTTCATCACTTTTTGAGAGATGCAAAGTTAACTTACTGCTTGGATAATCGATAGTTGACTTTGGTTTTCAAGTTTGATATAAAAATTTTAATCATTTGTGGTTGTGGTTGTGTGGTGGTAGAGGCTGGTGGAAGGTGGTGGTGATGGTTGTGTGGTGGTAGAGGGTGGTGGTGATGGGAAGTGTTGGGAAGGGGCAAAAAGATTAAAATAATATTATTAGAAGTCGCTCAAACTTCTAAAAGTCGCTGGTGATATGTAGCTCAAAAGTAACCCTTACACAAATGATTAGGCGCGACTTTTCTTAGTGACACATGTCGCATTTGTGCTAAAGTCGCAAGTCGCTTGGTCCATTTCAAGAAACTAACCAACTTGTGTCTAAAAACCATCTAAGACTTAAGCGACTGGCCAGTCACAAAGTTGCCCCTTAAACAAAACAACATTGCTATACCCTCTTATAATTTTCTCTTACTTATCCTTCTACTCACACACAAAAATAACAAGTGAAATTCACTTCTTCTCTTTCATCATCTCATTCAATCACTTTTGTAAATGCACCAATTACATGAGTAGATGATATGTAGGAAGAAAATGTAAGAATATATATATATATATATATATATATATATATATATATATATATATATATATATATATATATATATATATATATATATAATTTTCTAAAGAAACAACAATCTTTTGTAGGGTGGTGTATTTTGTTTAGGTAGATTGTTTTCTTATTTTCGTGATAGTATTTGATTACCTACAGGTGAGAAAGCCACGGGTCATCATGTATTAACTGATCTCATTAGCAATTTCACTTGAGGGTTTTCGTCACAATATCCTCATGCATACAAATTACTCCATGCAAAATGTGTACTTATTTGATGATATCAATCTCGATATTAGTGAGATGATTAAAAAACTTAACATGAAAAATCACACGTTAAGGTAATGGATGAAATTTTGCTTATAGAAAAAACCCATGGGTGAATAGCTAGCTAGGGGGAAGGAAGACAAAACAATATAAGTAATGACATTTGTTAATAATTTAGGAGGAGGGAGGAACTCATAAATAATATAGGAGTGACTTAAAGGAAGGTGTTGAATCATAGATGATATAGGAGTGAGGTAAAGGAAGGTGTGGGAAGGAAGGAGGAAGGATGAGATGAAGGAGGATGGAGCTAGAGACGCTTTTACTTTTATTGAAACTTTATGTGACTCACAATAGGGGTGTGGGATGAAGGAGGTAATATACGAGGAAGGAGAAACGTGTTTGTGACAATTTTAGTGACACCTTGAGGGGTTTGGGAGGAAGAAGGTAGGATGAGAGGAAGAGGAAGAACTTATGCGATAGTATACGATAGTGGTGTCGGAGGAGGAACGAGTTAGTGACACTTTTATTGAGTTACAATAAAGGATGATGAAAGAAAAAGGAGATATGATACAACAATAGCCTATTGATTCTTGGACATGGAATTGGAAAAGGCATCAGCTAGGAAGCAGAAATGAAGAATTTTTGGAGTTATTGAAGACGAAAATTGGCCATGTTCACATAAATGATTTTCCAGATTCTTGGCATTGGAATGGTGCTCATGATGGTGTGTTCTCTGTGAACGGTACTCGGTTGCACGTGTATAATTTTATTCTCCCTTTTCTATGTCCAAACATGAGGTGGTCTAAAATCTTTCCCCATAAGGTAAGTAATTTCATTTGGCGTCTTATATTGGATGGATTACTGAATCGTTTAAATTTATCTTTGCGGGGTTTAGAGATTCAGTCTATTACGTGCCCCTCTTGCAATGTGGATTTGGAATCAAATGGTCCCTTTCTTTGGGTGTGATATGGCTTCTAGTATATGGCAGCTTATTCATGTTTGGATCAGTTTTTCTATGCCTTCTTTTGTTTCATGCTTCGATGGGCTTTAATGGGTCAACGAATGGGGAGCTTCAAAGGATAATAAAGATCATATATATGTGATATCCATGGCAGCTTTATGGATATTGTGGTGATATCAGAATAGTATCACTTTTAACTCTCATCTTATGAGGAAAAGTGATTTATTATTCTATTCGTATGTTTTTTTTTTTCTTGATTTAAATGTAGAGGTCGTGTTCAACTTTGGAACTCTTAGTTAATTAATCATTTGTAATTCCTTTTCTAGCTCCTTGCAAGAGTTTTTATTAATAATATTCATCGTTAAAAAAAAAATAGCCTACAATAGCCTACGATAGGGGGCAGGAGGAGCGAAGAAGAGAAAGGAGTTATGATACATACTTTATTTATTTTTATTTTTTGTGTATACGATATGATCAATGATTGATTTGTGTTAAAAAAAGGTAAAAGTAATTATGAATCTTTTAAGGTTGTCCTACAAATTTTGGTGGCCACATGCAAAATTACAAAGTGTGCCCTTTATCACGGGAATCTATGCACATACAATGGATAAATTTTTATTCTCTCCATCTCATATTTATTGTTCACATTTTTTTTTTATGGATACCTTAAATTAATTGTTCACATTTTATTTTAAATAAAAATAAGATAACTTAGAGTGAGAATATTCCATTTGCTTGGTTGAGGGTCTCATTTTTATTAAACTTTGTTTTTGAAACAGAAGGAGTAATATAAATAACCTTAAACTTCAATGGGTTACGGTATCTAGGTGTCCCAGATTGCGTGAGTCTTCTTTGCTTATATATAGAGAAAAGCAAAACTTTGATTTTGCTTTTGGAAAATTGAATAAAAAATAGCATATGACCTCAACTCTCTCAGAAGTTTCTCGAGGCCTACGAAGATATTTGTAACGTAGGCACAAATTTGTGATCGTAAATAAAGAAGATTAGAAACTTTGGGCCCTTTTTCAAGATAAGGCCCTGGGCCACAACTCTTCCTGCCCACCCTCTACAACGGGCTTACATAAAGTGAAACGTTACCTTTATCAAATTTCCAAATTACTTTTCCACTTTCTTATCATTATCTAGAGTTTTGATGTTGAGATCACCACACTACATTCGAGTTGAAACCGAAACAAATTATAATTAATTATAGTCTTATAAAAACAAAAAATCACCAAAAGTAGATTTGATCATAGCAACAACCATTACAAAACAGAGTAAACAGAGCAAGTCAACAAGCTACATTACTCATACTTTCATAACATCACACTAGTTATTCATAAAAACATTATCCACCAGAAACACAATTCCTCAAGCAACCTGAACTTGGATCGATTTTGGCTTCTTAGGCTCAGGTGGAGGCAACTTCTCAACAGTAACAGTCAACACTCCGTCTTGACATACAGCCGAAATCTTTTCAATGTTCGCATTCTCGGGCAAAGAAAACTTCCTCATAAACTTACCAATCCTTCTCTCCATTCGAACATACTTCACTCCTTCCTTTTCTTCCTCCTCACGTTTCCTCTCTCCACTTATCACCAAAACATTGTCGTCTTCAACTTGAACCTTGATGTCACCTGATTTCAACCCAGGCATGTCCACAATGAAGACGTACGTGTTTGGATATTCCTTCACGTCTGCTGGAGTTGCTGCCATTGCTCTTGCGTCGCGAACGTAAGCTTGTGTTGGTTCGGATTTGGTTGATTTGTTGTTGGTTGTGTCGTCGAGGATGTTGTGGAGGTTGTGAAGGAATAAAGGCGAGTCTAAGCCCAACAAAGTACTGATATCCATTGGTGTTGTTTTTTTAAGCAATTGAAGAATGAAAGTAGAAATTGAGCAGATGTTTTGTGAACACACGATGATTGATAAAGCATTGTGATGGTGAGTTTATATAGGCGTTAAGAAGTAGTTTCTAGAAAGAACGGGATGTGGAAACATGACGGGGTTCTAGTAGCTTTTGATAGCGTCTGGAAATTACTAGAAAGTTCTGGATTACACATTCTGGATAATCAGATTCAAAAGCAAGTGTGTAGACCATGGATATAATTTACAGCGAAGTTTATTTTATCGGTTTATCAGTTTATGAATGGCTCAAAACAAATTACCAACCAAAATAAATGCCATGTATATTTGCAAATTATTTTTGAAAGAGTAATACTGATAGAGAGACCTAGGGCTGTAGGGCATGTTTGGTACGAATGTCACACACAAGGGAAAGACAACTGCTCATTGCTTGGGGCCGGGTTTTTGAGAAAGGGTTCGGTTGGCATCTTTAGAATGCATGAGACCAGGGTAATCCTACCATTTTTCACCTTTTGGAGAAGGGAAAGATAGCTGAAAATGAAATTGTAGGGAAAGAGAATGACTTAAAAATAGGGAAAGTATTCAACTGTTTGATACAAGTGGAGAATGAAGTGCTAGAATTGACTAAAAAATGTATTCTTTTGTTCCATATAGGGAATGACGGTCGTGACATAAAAATGAAACAAACATGCTCGATCATGGTAACATAGAGATCGAAGTTGAAATATGCTAAAATAAGAATACGACCTAACCGGTATGACAACAAGAATTACACTTTTAATTAAAGTATTTGAAATTCTATTACAGGTTTCTTTCAAAATACAAATACATAAAAGATGTCTTGATGATAGGTCTACTGCATAATGTAGATTTACATGATCACGACTCCACAAATTTACAATCCAAATAATGTAAAATTTTAATTTAGGACTATATTTGTAGAGAATCCTACGGCCCAGCATCTCACCAAGTCCAACATATAAGCCCAACTGAGGTTCCATTCTAAAACCAATTGGTGATAGAAGGGGTAGCCCACCAAGCTTATATGTTAATTTTGAGATTATAGTTCTACCGATGTGGGATTGAGTTTGTACACCCAACAATCCTCCCCTCAAACCCAAACCACCATGGGCCTCCCCTTCGACTATAGCCACGATCCCACCTTTTTCATACCGCCGACCTTTACCATCGGAACACACCGCCTTTTACCGGCTTCCTTTCGGTACAAGGTTTACCGGGATCCACTAATACCGTCGAACCGGGGTCAAATCGAGGGAACACCATCCACATCATCACTGGGCCCAACCTGTCTCTGATACCACTTGTAGAGAATCCTACGGCCCAGCATCTCACCAAGTCCAACATATAAGCCCAACTGAGGTTCCATTCTAAAACCAATTGGTGATAGAAGGGGTAGCCCACCAAGCTTATATGTTAATTTTGAGATTATAGTTCTACCGATGTGGGATTGGGTTTGTACACCCAACAATATTTGATTAAAAAAGATGTATAATCAATGATAATGATCACCAAATCATATTTGGTTTTACGAAATAAATGATTTTTAGGAAGATTTTCATTAGAACGAGATATAATACTATATGACTATAGTTTGGGGATGTAATTCAAGGCAAAGCCACTAAAGATGGTGATGTGACTTGCACGTGCAAGTGGGCTTTATACCCAGACCCCGCCCTTTTTATTTTTAAGTTGCTCTTCATTCACAAGAGAATAGATAAGGAGAAACACATTCTTTATAAAATTTCATTCCGCGCTATTCTTCACTTTTTGAGAAGAATCAAAATGGTTGAATGAGAGTGCAATTTTGATCCCTTGTTTCCATTCCCTTTTGCAAACAAACACGCAAAGTGATTCTCTTTCTCGGCTTTTCATTCAACCGTACTGAACATCCCCTAGACATATATGGTTAAACTCATGTGTAACCATAAATAATTTCACATATCATTCATGCATTTTCTCATTTTAAACATTCACTTTTGATTATTCCACTTGTCATCATGTTCTTCTTAGACACTAGAAGGGTACCCGCGCAATGCGGCTGCAGGTACCTCTTGAGTATTTTTGTGACGAGCAAATGTTTTTTATTCTACACTATATATATCCCATACATTTTCATTTTCAATACACACTTTTTTCAATTTCTCAACACATAAACAGTAACATTTCTTATCGGTTAAATGAATCTTGATAATGTATTAATCCCGATCTCGTCAATAAAATATAACCCCCAAAATTAGTCGTTTTGTCATTACGAAGCCCAAACGTAACCATTAACCTCAACAATTTCGGCAAAAAATTAGGTATTAACCAATCAACAAAATTCGGTTAACACTTTAAATCCGTATGCTCAGCTTGAAATAAATTTTAATCAACAAAAATAATACCCACAACTTAATATCAAAAGCCCAAAATCATATATATCATACAAATAATATACGGCTCAATTACCTAGAATGGGTTGAAAACTATTTTCAGCCTAAATAAACTTTAATTAATATCTTGGATACTAAAGCCTATCATAAAAATATCAAACATTTCGTGCGAGATCATTTGGCCAAATCTAGAAATATAAAAGTCATTAACTGAAATGAAATTATGTCCAAGAAAATTCATATTCACGGTCCATTAACAGTCATACGCAAGTATTAAGCCCAAAATCCATCAACTAACAAACAAAAGCCCTAATCTTTAGTGGTTATATTCATAATTTTTCTCCACAATAACCCTATTTTCTCTTCTCAAACACGCAGCCACCTCCTATTTTCTTCTCTCTATTTCAATAACAACTTGTAAATAACTTACTGTTTTAGTTCATATACGAATCACAAACACAACCTATAACTTTCTTATTGCTCAAACACGTATCTCACAACACACGAATATGAAGTTATAAAACACGACATCAAGATCTTTATAAAGGTCTCGGAGATGGGATTAGGACTTGGTATTGTCGTGGTTTTTTTTTGTTTACCTAAGTAGATGAGATAGAATATATGTTGTAGGCAGTTCTTTGCTGTTGTGGGTTTTTTCTCGTTTTTTATTTATTTATTTATTTATTTATTTATTTTTTTTTACTTTGGACCGATGAGGATTTGATATAGATTTGCGGGTATATGGACCAGGGTATGGTACCATGTGGAGCTTAGATAATTTCTTTTTAAGAAAATGTTTTTTGTCTTAAAAATTTTAAGACTTCCTCTTATAGCAAGTCCTAAATGCATTATAGAGTAGTTTAGATAATGTTAGTCATGCATTTTAGACATGCAAGTCATTTTCTTTTTTCGAAAGAATATTTGTGGTTGAAGAAATGAGACACACTTGCATGTTTTTTTACTTAGGATTGGATTCTCTTATGTTCAATTTGAACATGAGATGTTTTTTTACGATTGAGATTCTCTCATGTTTAATTTGAACATGAAAAGTCATGTTTGTACTTGTTCTAGACATTGGAGGTCAGGCTTTCGATGTGTAATGTATATAGTTATAAAAAAATCAATGGCCCGTTAAAGTGTTATAAACTTCAATTAATTGTTATTACTAATTTTATAATATTAGAACCTTAACATTTAACTAAATTAAACAAACGTTTGAAACAAAAATAAAAATAAAAGTAAACAAATAAATAAATAAAATCCACCATATATATTAACCTAGCAATCAATGGGATGGAGTATTAGTTTGTCAAAACTGAGATTATAAGTAGTTATTGTGTGATTATAAGGTTTAAAAGAATTACTTCAACCACCTTAAAATTAAGTTTAAATGGCTACAATTTTGGATGAGTAATGATTGTATATTTTTTTACCTTTTAGTCAAGGCTACAAAATATCAGAGTCGAGAAGGCAGTAGCATGTTTTGGAGCTAAATGTCTTTGGTTTCAAATGTGACATGTACATGTA
Organism: Artemisia argyi; assembly: GCA_030686995.1. Classification (NCBI taxonomy): domain Eukaryota; kingdom Viridiplantae; phylum Streptophyta; class Magnoliopsida; order Asterales; family Asteraceae; genus Artemisia; species Artemisia argyi. The sequence goes on along the minus strand of CM060709.1, from coordinate 41,596,845 downwards.
TGGTGCTACAAAAAAGTGTGGATAACGTTTTATGGATTGATTTCCACAATTAATTTGTTGTTCTTCGTTTTTGCAGGTCAGTCACGGAGCAATTTTTGTTACTCTCGAGATTCATCGATTCAGATTGAGATGCAATTGAAGCTATGGCGTAAGGTCAAGTGAACCAGAAATCAAAACCAAGCTAGGTATGCAGGACATGTATGAGAGACCATTTGAAACTGTATTCAAAACTACAAATGCTCCAACCAAACACTCATTAAGAAACATTAAAGACGACATTTGTGAAGATTGTGGAAGCACATCAGCAGCGTGCTACAACGACAAACAGATTGCAGGTGGATAAGACGGTGCTACTCGCCTTGATTACAATACAGGTATGTGCAAGTCATAAAGCAGTAAACATTATACTATGCATATCCTACTATTAATTTTATTACATGCTTTATCTTGGTTGCATCAGGTACTGACGACACTGTGGTCCATCCTTCTGCATCTATCTGTGCTCCTGCAAACTATCATCAGCAACCTATTTGAGGTGAGTTAAGGCTCCCAATATTGACCCAAAAGATATCCACGAATTAATTTTAGCCCTTACAGCACACGGCATCTTATTACATTTGCAGGAATGCGTGATGATATGCACCGAAACACAACAACTTTAACTGAAGGTTAGTTGGAAAATTAATTTATCTCCAATCACTTACAAGATCTGACTGCGTATGCCAGCCACATACTAATTTAGTTTTGCCATGAACAACAAGTCATAGCCAAATGAACATAACTACCCCCGTACACAGTGTACTGGCATCGCCACACATGAGATCGTCCGCTTCTGGAAGCTTAAGTACGTACACGTATCGTATCACATGTATGCATATGTGTCCATGTGGTGTGATTTTGCTTACAAAGTTTATGAACCAGCTTCGGAACGAGTGGCATTTATTTTTAGAACAATACTAATGTTTGTATTTAAACATTTAGGTGTTCGAAAAGCTGCAGGAACATGTTTAGGGGATGCCACTCTGGAAGTAACCAATGTAGAATCCGAAAATTCCCGTGTTTTGCAGGTTGACGTGAATGCGATCCAATGTTTCCCGAAATTTCTTGATGAGGTAAAGAGCTTCATTGGTGTTTTCATTTATTGAATTTAAGAATTATGAGGGAATTTTTTATTTTTTTTATATTTTATTATTATTATTATTATTATTATTATTATTATTATTATTATTATTATTATTATTATTAATTAGAAATCAGATTACTACATTTAGTTTGTATTTTGGATTAGTTTTGAAAAAGTTCTGACTTTAAACTTGATTGTATGCTATATTTTCATACAGTTTTTTGGCTTCTCTAACAGGTGCTAATATTATATTCTCATACACTTTGCGAGAGATAACAAACACGAGTTAAAATGCTTCTGTAGCTAAGCGCGGATTTACCACCTCGTTAAATACAATGCCAAAACTGCGAAACATAAAAAGCTATATTTGAATATATAAACAACTTATTCGAAACAAAGTCTTATTAATAGGGCTGAGCAAACGACCCGAACGGACCGGACCGACCGAAATCGGACCGGATCGAACCGACCACATTCGGTCCGGGCCTCAGTCTTGGATTTTGGCTAATTCGGTCCGGTCGGTCCGGTCCGGTCCGAACCGGACCACAAACCGATTATTTGGCCTTGTTGGACCGGACCGACCGAGACCGGACCGGACCGACCACATTCGGTCCGGTCCTCGGTCTTGGTTATTTGGCTATTTCGGTCCTCGGTCTTGTCGATCCGGTCCGGTCCTAGACCGATGCTCACCCCTAGTTATTACTACAAGTAAAATGGAGCTATTTATCTGAAAATGGTTATCTAGATCATATAAGCTATAATGTATAAGTTGATAAGCATGATGACTTTATAAAAATAGGAATCATGAAATTTAGAGTTGGGTGCATACTGAAATCGGCTAAATGTAGAACATGAACATGTATGAGGAGGTGTTTGATAGCCTTTGAATGAGGCAATTCAGAGGACAGATAAAAATCGGTCAGCGCTAGCTTGTTTGGTAGCAACAAATTGACACGCTGAATGATTCTATTTGTTACTAATTCATTCTGGGTCCCATCGATGCAATACCATTCAGCACAAGCACCCATTCTTTTAACAATATTATTATATTTTAATATCAGTATTTCATAAAAGTTAAAGTTTAGTTATTTTTTTAATAGATGTACTTGTCGCCACTAGCCACTATATGTTAATGTTTCATTTGGAGGGGAGCTTTATTTTCAGAACCCTGTTAAGTGCGGGAACTGCGATAACTCCAATTTTGCATTAGAAAACATGCATGTTCACATAAAACATGTATGTTTTCTTACATACACCTTAATACACATGCCTGCGTATTAGGGTGTATGTAAGAAAACATACATGTTTTATATGAACATGCATGTTTTCTAATGCATAATTGGAGTTCTCGCAGTTCCCGCACTTAACAGGTTCTAAAAATAAAATCATTTTGCATTGATTTGTTGCACTTAACAGGTTTTTATATGAATATGTATGTTATGCATGTATGCGTATTAAGGTGTATGTAAGAAAACATACATGTTTTATATGAACATGCATATTTTCTAGTGCAAAATTAGAGTTCTCGCAGTTCCCGCACTTAACAGGGTTCTGAAAATAAAGATACACTTCATTTGGATTTATTAGTAGAAAATTATTTAATTGAGTTTAGGATATAAATAAAAAATTGTCAATGTATGAGAAGTTTTGACTAAACTATCCATTAACGTTTCAATTCTCAATTTTATTTGGGAGTACGGGGATAAAATAATATTTTTATATTATTCCGGTAATCAGGACGGTTATCAAACATACTATTTTATTTTTGAGCCAAGCTATATAGAGCATTTGAATCATTCAAAACTCTATATGACTCAATGCTAAATCATTTATCAAACGGCCCCTGAGTTTTGGTCATACCTTACTCCAAAACCAATGGCAAAGGATGAAAAGAACACAATTGGGTCGGGTGATTTAATCGAGAGTTAGGATTCGCGGAAGGGAACGAAATTAAGATTTGAGAGAATATTAGAATACTAGAATGTTCAATAAATAGTTTTGAATGTTTTGGATCACGACAACCCATTCTACTTAAAACAATCAAACAATTAAACCAAAAATCACCAAAAGTAAATTTGATCATTGCAACCAAGGTTGTCAGGATCGCGATCCTGATCGTAGGATCGTACGATCCTACGATCCTACATATGAAAAACGAGCAGGATCTGTGGAAAACTAGAAGGGGGGGTTGAATAGTTTTACGTCCTTTTTAAAATTTATAAGCACAAGTTTGTTTTAAAAACTTCGATTCTTGTTTATGTGAATTCAATACTTGCACTATATGAACAATTGTATAATAACTAACTAACTAAACTAATTAGTAAAGGTAAATAAATAAGTAATGAGAAGAGTTAGAAAGATCAAACCACAACACAAGGATTTATAGTGGTTCGGCTACAAGGACACCTTCCTTGTTCCTACTCCACTCCCCGAGTCACCTACTCGAGAGTTTTCTTCACTATGTCAACAAACTCCCTTATGGCGGAGAAAACCGTACACACCAATATACACACCAATTTACACACCAATCTACACACCAATCTACACACCAATCTTCACACCAATCTACACACCAATCTTCACACCAATCTACACACCAATCTTCTTCACACCTAGCTTATACACACCAATCTTCTACACACCTTCTTCTACACACCAATCTTCACAACTATCCTACTTCACTACTAATCAACTTCAACTATCTACACAACTTCTATATCTTCTAAACAAATAATAACAAGCACAACACAATATTCACAAATGAATATATATATATATACACTATACACAACAACTCTTCAACACTTCTTGAACTTGGTTGTAGAGAGTTCTTCTTTTGCACTTAGAATGAGAATGGATGATGAGGGATTGAATCACTTGAAACAAGGATTAATATACAAATGATCAAAGGGTTTTTGATGAGTTTTAGATGATTGTAGATCTGAAAATTTCGTGCAAAAGGTGAGGAAAAATTCCAGAATTAAGGTGGTATTTATAGGGGAAGAAATCTGACAGTTTCTGACAGGGGAGCCTGGCCGGTCCCCTTAAAGCATGGCCGGCCCCCTTAAAATTAAGGGGACCGCCCCTTATAATTAAGGGGGCCGCCCAACTGTAACGGCCAGAAAACCTGTCTTTTAGTGGGGAAAGTTTATTTGGTGAAAAACTAACTGATTTTGGTTAAATATTTGAAATCATATATTTAGTATGATTAAAACATTTTTCCTTATTACCAAAAGTGTTTTTCAAAAATATATAATAAGATTATATAATTAAATAAACTTTGTATTAGTTAATTAAATACCCCTTTGATCATGAGATGTATTAAGCACTTATTTATCCATACCTTAAGTGATTAAGTTGGATATAGTGATATAAACTAGTTTAATACTTGTTTACGTAGTAATCAAACGATTGACGAGTTTACATTTTGTGATCGTCAAAATATAGAGATATCGAAAAATATAAATAACGTTTTCATACATTATTTATGTCAACAATCTCCCCCTTTTTTATGATTACAAAATTTAAACTCATTAGTCAAAAATTAGTCTATATACAAGTATTAGAGTGAGTTTATATCACTTCTCCCCCTTTTTGTTAGCATCAAAAAGGTTTTCCCAAGTTGATGGAAGCTCCCCCTTGAAGTATACTCCCCCTCATTTTGAGGCCAAAAGGAATTGGGATATGGATATCTTGCAAAAATATTTAGTGGCAAGCAACATATATATATGGATATAGCATGCAAGAGTAAAAACATAACCATAATATTAATGATATAAAAGAGAGTTACATCAAACATAACAAAAGCCTTAAAGGCTTACAATCATCATAGAAATAATAAACCAAGTCTCAAACATGAGAGTCCTCTCTAGAGCTTGCCATCCAAAAGGGTTTAACACAATTTTATTTGTGAATCACCATACATGTTTAATTGGGAGGAATGGATGGTGAACATGGAGATGGTGATGGTGGAGGTGTGTTTGTTGATGGTGGTGGAGGTGTTGTGTTTGTTGTTGGTGGTTGATGCAACATGTTTTCAATATGAGAAAACATGTATTGGATCTCATCTCTTAATCCGAACACAATTGTTCGGTTGTGAATGCAACAAAGGCAAGTGTCTCCATGAGCTTCAAGTAAGCTCTATGGGACGGGGTTATAGGTTGGTGGGTTGATAGGAGATGATGAGAAATGTGCATCAAGGGGTGTTAATGGTGATAATGAGAGAGTGAGTGCAAGAGATGTGTTCTCATTGGTAGGTTGTGATGGTTGATCAATTGTTGGAGGAGATAAGTGGGTGTTGATGTAGTCATTTATGGATGAAGTGGATGGTATGGAAGAAGTGGAGTTTCCATTTGTTGAAGGTGTTTTTGAGGGTGCATTTGGTGCACTAGGAGATGAACATTGAGGTGGTGGAGATGGAGTGGTGTTGTCTTCATTTGTAAGATCAATGAAGAGTTGTTTGGGTGGTATAATGACAAGTTTTTGTTTCTTGGCATTGTTTGAATGGGTGGTTCTTGGTGATGACATGATGATGGTTTATGAGTGATGAGGATGATGAATGATGAATTAAACATGCATGGGGATTATATAGTGGGAAAACATGTTTAGAAGTGGAATTATTTTGAAATTGTAATGTTATATTCCAAAATCAGTTTGGTTTTTAAGAGTAATGATAGCTGGGACTAGCAAAAGGGATCACATGATGCAAAAGAAAACAGTGTAAAAACTGTTTCAGATGGCCGGTCCCCTTAAATGGTGGCCGGTCCCCTTAATTTTAAGGGGGCCGCCCATCTGACGACCCAGAAATCAAAAATTTTCAAAAATTTTCTGGAAAGATGTTATGTTCTGGTTTGAATGTGCAGCAAGCTCAATTTGGACATTTCACATTTGTTTTGGTTTATTAGAAAGCATATATGTCATATAGTTATATAACCATTAACTAATCATGCAAACATATATATATAGATCAAAAGAAACATGCATAAAAATATCAAAGACAATCAAGTTATCATCCTAAACACATATTCAAATAACAAGTATTTCCGAATAGACTTCGGACAAATAGCACACAAGACATAAAAATAAAACATTGTTAAACAAACATAATCCGACCATATCATTTCTTTTTCTTCCCGAAGATACCCTTCAAAGTCTTCCCAATAGATTTGAAGCCACCTCTAACTTCTTCGTGCAAGCTCTTTTGTCTTCTAAGCATCTCGGTAGTTCGTTCATGAAGCACTTCTTCAGTTTGATCACTTGGAGATGGAGTAGAATAGTTGGGATAGTCAAGATCCTCTAAATTGTCAACGAACTCAGAAAACGAAGGGGTACTAGCATCATCGATGTTTTCCTCCTCATCGTCATCATCTTGCCTTGAGGATGATCCATGAAAGCTATGACGACGAGGTTTACCCTTGTCACTTCGAGTTCGTCGAGCTTGTTTTAGAGCGAGAGTACGTAGAGTGGGGTAGATGGACTCATAGATACTATTGTCAAGATCGGGGTAGTACTCGATAACATGACGATAGATACGAGTAAGGAACATTCCATATGGAAGGTTGGCTTTGGGAGTTTTTCTAGCACACTCAATCCGTTTGATAAAGAAGTAGGCAAATTGTACGGCTTTTCGACAGCTATACAATACAACATGTGAGCAAGGCTAGCCGGGAGATGGTCCCGGTGACCTCCAGTACCAAACGCATTCTCACGAATGAGTTCTTCCCAACGCTTCATGTGAGGGCTTAATTCTTTGAGGAGAAGTTGGTATGGAGAAATTTGAACGTTTTTGGATTTTATTTTTCGACTTGTGGTGGCACGATCTATACCAAGGATTTGACGAATTTCGTCGGGATGAGGAATTTCGTCGAGATATGGGCCGAAGGTTGGTCGATAGCGATTAAGAGATTCGAGGTCCCACTCGTTTGAGAAAACGGCTTGACCTCTAAATGGAATTTGGAGGATATGACCAAATTGTTCGAGAGTGAGGGTGATAAATTCATTTTGAATCATGAAAGAGATGGTGATGAAACCAAGATCATTGGTTTGGACGGTGACTTGGCTATAGAAATCCATTATGAAACGAGGAATGATAGGTTCATTTATTTCGTAAAGACAATTGAAGTTGATGCTTGTAAACACGCGATTTATGTAGTCGGATTGAGCAAAAGCAAGATCTACTACACGTCCCTCATGAATATTTCTATCTTCAATTTGACGATAGATAAGTCCAATGGAAGGAGATGTGGTAGGGAGTTGAGAAACTTTGGGAATGTAGTTTTTAGTGTGAGAAAGATCTTCGGTAATTGCTTTGGGCATTTTCACCTAAACACATCAACAATTCAAAAAAGACCAAAATAAATATAAAGAAAGATAAAAATATATGTTTATAGTCAAGGCTTATGTTGGAACGTAAACATACTTCGTTACTAATCCTAAGAAGTAGATTACCATGTTCCTTAATATTGTTTTTAACTCGTTCTAGATATACTTTATGATGTTTGATTAGTAGTTATGGACAAATCCAAACGCCCCTTTAAACATCTTAATATATCATGAAATTTACTAGATTTACATTAGATTGTAAAACTAGCTATTTCTTGCGAGTTTCTTATGCATGTGATTTGTTTTTAAAAAAGATGGTTTGTATTTTTACTTAAAAATGTCATTTTTAGTAATAAACCAAACGCTCCCTTAACTAGTGACTTATAACTCAAGTGCGTCAATATACATATGAATTATATATCTTGACGAGTTCGATAAACAATTTTAAGATTTATAATTATAATAAAGTTTTATAAAAATTATAATGACCATGTTTTGATATTATTTGGACATAATCCAAACACCCCTATATTGTGAACCAATATACTTTTTCTTAGTCGAAAAATGTAATTTCAAGTTTTACAAGTTACAAAAGTATAATGTGATTAGTTTTGACACGTTTTCAAATCATTATTCAACAATGAGTTTACTAAAAATTTTGAAAAGGAGTGTATGAAATTTTTCAAAAATTTTCGACATGATAGTTTATAATAACTAGTTTCTAGTGTTGATTAATCATCCTAATCCTAGGGGAAGCATTTAGTTATGAGTATTTAAAGCTTAATTTGAAAGAAATTGTGAATTTAAAGAATTTTATAAAAACATGCATAATCATGAGTATGATCGAATATGGTGGAATTAGATGAAATGTGTCATGAAAAACTTACAATATGTAGTGGTGATTGTGTTAGATGAATTTGCCCTTTGCGAATTAACCCGAATTATGTGATTTGGAAGTGATTTTGGGTTTTGAAATTCGTCACAGCAGAAGCAGGGAAAGAAAGGGATGAAAAAGTGGAGTGTTTGGCAAAAGGAAGAAAGGGAAAAACGGGCTTGAGCTCTCAGAGGGCCGGTCCCCTTAAACATTAAGGGGGCCGCCCTTGTATTTGCTGCCGGTCCCCTTAAACATTAAGGGGGCCGCCCTCCAAAATTCGATTTTTGTGATTTTGGTTTTTGTAAAAAAAAAAAATATCTATTCATATGTATGTATTAGATTTATATTTAATCAAAAATACGTTGGAGGGTATTCGCACGAAAGGAATTACTTGACACTTTTAATCGACAATTTGCCAATTAAATTTTCTTGATCATTTCGGATGAAATTTATCAAGTTATCAAGTACACGAGAACGTTGTGGAAAGTTCATAAGTATATATATATATATATATATATATATATATATATATATATATATATATATATATATATATATATATATATATATATATATATATATATTTATATATATTTTATTAGTATGGGCTTATAAGACGAGAACATAGGAGGGAGACGTATGCAACGGAAGCTGGGAGTTTGTTTCATCCATAGATTTTTCGACTCATCTCACTTCATCAGCATGAGTGTTGATTGAACATTAAAGTTCAATAAGGCAAATGGGGAAAAGAAATGTTCGTAAACGAACAATCTCTAGTTCTAGAAAATCAACAAATGAATTTTCTAGGTTATAAGATCCTAAATATAGCTAACTATATATATATATATATATATATATATATATATATATATATATATATATATATATATATATATATATATATATATATATATATATATATATGTATATTTAGATATAATATAGTTAAAAAAAAGAGGTTAATAAGTCAAGTAAAATCACATAAATATAACACACTAAACTAAGCATGCATTTCTAGACAAGGAACTTAAAAGGAAATGTGTACCTTTTAATGCGTTAATCTTCAAGGTCTTCAAGAAGTAAATCGGACAAGAGGTGACAATGAAAAGTTCCATGTTTGGATGGCGAATATTATTTACGTTGGTGCCCATTGTTTCATTTGTCCAAAGTTATTTGGTCCGAACATGTTTTGTATTTGACTTGGATGCATATAAGGTGGAAACACTCCCCACGGATTGAAGTTCCACATTTGTTGATTATAGTTAAAGTTTCGTCTATTGTGGTTTGTTCTTGGTTGAGGTGTTTTAGGTCTAGGATGTGAATTATTTGGTTTCCTAGGTGGTGGAGTTTTAGATCTTGTTTTAGATTTAGATGATCCAACTTCGGTTTTTAAAGATGGTTTATAAAATGGTTTTATTTCTTCATTACTAGCTATAGGTATTATTTTATTTTTTATGAGTAAATGTTTGGGATTAAGTATTGAAGGTTTTGGTTCATTTTCAAATTTAACGTTTTTAGCTCCACTTGTTGAAGATTCAGTTGAGTTAAATCCTAGTCCGGTTTTATCTCCTGATATTCTCTGAATACTTATAATTTTACTAAGTGAGTTACTACTATTTTCAAATTTATCAAGTTTGCAAATTTCATCCTTAAGTATGTTGTTTTCACTTTTAAGCTCTTGACATGTTTTACATTCTTCAACAATTTCTTTTCCTTTTTCAAGTTGACGTATTTTAATTTTTAGTTCAAGCACTTCATTTTCTAGTTGGTTGTTTATGTATTTTAGTGATTTATTTTTAGCCATAACTAGTTGTCCTATTTTACATAATCTATTGTATTCACTATCTAAATCTTTTTCATCTAATGATAGATTTTCATCACTAAAGTATTCGGATTCGGAACGTACCTCACTTGATGATTTGGCCATGAGACACTTTTCATCCTTTGTTGTTTCATTCTCATCTTCATCACTATCACTCCAAGCACCTCCAACGAATGCTCTTTGATTTTGATCTCTTGTCATCATTGGACATTTTCCAATGAGGTGATTCGGATCACCACACTTGAAACACTTTCTCTCATTCTTGCTATACTTGTCATCATTATTCTTTTGAGATGTTCTTCTTTCATCGTGTGGTTGTCTAACAAATCTTCCTCGCTTTTTGAAGAATTTCTTGAAGTCTCTTACGGCCATGGCATATTCTTCGTCATCGCTTTCGGAAGATGAGCTATCTTCGTTGTTGGATTCCTTTCTAGCTTTCAAGGCGATTGACTTGCTTTGCTCACGTTTTCCTTTAACCATTTCAGAGTCCTTCTTTATAATTGCTTCGTAGACTTTCAGGTTTCCAATTAATTCATCAAGTTGTAGTGTTGACAAATTCTTTGATTCTTCAATAGCCGTCACTTTAGCTCGCCATTTTGGGTGAAGAGCTCTAAGAAATTTCCTAACAAAATTCTTACTAGAGAAATTCTCATCAAGTGCTTTTAAACTTGTGATGATAGTGTTAAATCTAGCAAAAGCATTATCAATTGATTCCTCTTCCGGAATCGTGAATTGTTCATATTGTTGAACAAGTAGATCTATTTTGTTATCTTTGACTTGATTATTACCTTGGTGGGTTATTAATAAAGAGTTCCAAATTTCTTTTGCGGTTTCACACATAAAGATCCTTTCGTACTCTTTACGTGGTAGCGCATTATAAATAACCATTTTTGCTTCATTATTTTTAGCAAGTTTTCTTTTTAAATCATCATTTTGTTTTTCAAAAGGTACGATTTCATCTTTCTTAGTTTCGGGGTTATTTTGAATAGGTAAAAAATCACCATTGGTAATAATATGCCAAAGATCTAGATCTTTTGATTTCACATAAGTTTCGAATCGATTTTTCCAATATAAAAATCCATCACTTTCAAATAGTGGTGGTCTTTGCATAGATTGCCCTTCTAAATATTTTTCAGATTCCATAGATCGTTACAAGTTTTAAAATACACTATATTTTAAAAATATTGCTAGACCTGTCTCTGGTACCAATTGTGGAAAACTAGAAGGGGGGGTTGAATAGTTTTACGTCCTTTTTAAAATTTATAAGCACAAGTTTGTTTTAAAAACTTCGATTCTTGTTTATGTGAATTCAATACTTGCACTATATGAACAATTGTATAATAACTAACTAACTAAACTAATTAGTAAAGGTAAATAAATAAGTAATGAGAAGAGTTAGAAAGATCAAACCACAACACAAGGATTTATAGTGGTTCGGCTACAAGGACACCTTCCTTGTTCCTACTCCACTCCCCGAGTCACCTACTCGAGAGTTTTCTTCACTATGTCAACAAACTCCCTTATGGCGGAGAAAACCGTACACACCAATATACACACCAATTTACACACCAATCTACACACCAATCTACACACCAATCTTCACACCAATCTACACACCAATCTTCACACCAATCTACACACCAATCTTCTTCACACCTAGCTTATACACACCAATCTTCTACACACCTTCTTCTACACACCAATCTTCACAACTATCCTACTTCACTACTAATCAACTTCAACTATCTACACAACTTCTATATCTTCTAAACAAATAATAACAAGCACAACACAATATTCACAAATGAATATATATATATACACTATACACAACAACTCTTCAACACTTCTTGAACTTGGTTGTAGAGAGTTCTTCTTTTGCACTTAGAATGAGAATGGATGATGAGGGATTGAATCACTTGAAACAAGGATTAATATACAAATGATCAAAGGGTTTTTGATGAGTTTTAGATGATTGTAGATCTGAAAATTTCGTGCAAAAGGTGAGGAAAAATTCCAGAATTAAGGTGGTATTTATAGGGGAAGAAATCTGACAGTTTCTGACAGGGGAGCCTGGCCGGTCCCCTTAAAGCATGGCCGGCCCCCTTAAAATTAAGGGGACCGCCCCTTATAATTAAGGGGCCGCCCAACTGTAACGGCCAGAAAACCTGTCTTTTAGTGGGGAAAGTTTATTTGGTGAAAAACTAACTGATTTTGGTTAAATATTTGAAATCATATATTTAGTATGATTAAAACATTTTTCCTTATTACCAAAAGTGTTTTTCAAAAATATATAATAAGATTATATAATTAAATAAACTTTGTATTAGTTAATTAAATACCCCTTTGATCATGAGATGTATTAAGCACTTATTTATCCATACCTTAAGTGATTAAGTTGGATATAGTGATATAAACTAGTTTAATACTTGTTTACGTAGTAATCAAACGATTGACGAGTTTACATTTTGTGATCGTCAAAATATAGAGATATCGAAAAATATAAATAACGTTTTCATACATTATTTATGTCAACAGGATCGTAGTAGAATCTTAATTCTATCAGGATCGGTATAGGATCGTAGGATCGTACGCAGGATCGTAGGATCGTAAACGATCCGATCCTACTACAAGCCCATGTTTTTATCTCGAGGGGAGCAAGATCGTTGTAGGATCGTAGGATCGCACACAGGATCGTAGGATCGTGAACGATCCGATCCTACTAGAAGCTCATGTTTCTTATTGTTTTTTCTTTTATCATTCATTTATCATATAAAATATTCTATAAAAGTATAAACTACAACTCTTATATAATAATATATACATTTTCATAGGATCTTACGATCCCGATCCGATCCTACGATCTCGATCTTGTGAAGCCGAAAACGATCCTAGGTAGGATCCCGATCCTGACAACCTTGATTGCAACAACCATTACAAAACAGAGTAAACAGAGTAAAGTCAACAAACCACATTACTCATACTTTATCACACTAGTTATTCAAAAACATTATCCACCAGAAACACAATTCCTCAAGCAACCTGAACTTGGATCAATTTGGGCTTCTTAGGCTCGGGTGGAGGCAGCTTCTCAACAGTAACAGTCAACACTCCGTCTTGACAAACAGCCGAAATCTTTTCAATATTCGCATTTTCAGGCAACGAGAACTTCCTCATAAACTTACCAATCCTTCGCTCCATTCGAACATATTTTACACCTTCCTTTTCTTCCTCTTCGCGTTTCCTCTCTCCACTTATGACCAAAACATTATCATCTTCAACTTGAACCTTGATATCACCTGATTTCAACCCGGGCATATCTACAATGAAGACATATGCGTTTGGATATTCCTTCACGTCTGCTGGTGTTGCCGCCATTGCTCTTGCGTCGCGAACGTATGCGCGTGTTGGTTCGGATTTGGTTGACTTGTTGTTGGTTGTGTCGTCGAGGATGTTGTGGAGGTTGTGAAGGAACAAAGGTGAGTCTAAGCCCAACAAAGTAGAGATATCCATTAGTATTGTTTTTTGAAAGCAATTGAAGAATGAAAGTAGAAAATAGAAATTGATAAAGATGTTTTTTCGATTTCACGATGATTGGTAAAGCATTGTGATGATGAGTTTATATAGGCGTTAAGAAGTAGTTTCTAGAAAGAACGAGGTGTGGAGCTTTTGTTAGCCTTTGGAAATTACTAGAAAGTTCTTGATTACATACTGGTTCAAAACAAATTACCGCCCTAAATATATCCTGCTAGTATATAAATGAATTTAACAGTATTCATAATACCTTTCACCTGTCTCTGCTTGGAAATTGTTTGGTGGACGAAGCAACTTATGTTTCATTAGAAGAGATCGCGATAGACGAGAGTTAGGCTATCACTACACCAAAAAAGATTTTTAGAGACGGGAAAGGTTCGGTGGTCCCAACTATTTTCAACTCTTTCTTTATCAAATGGTTGACTGTTGGACCCAAATTTTGAGGGACGACGTATATTGTCCCTAAAGGCTATGTCATATATTTTAATTTTTTGGTTGGCTTGCTTGTTGACCCATGTATTTTAGGCCGTCCCTAAAAGTGAGCTCATAATTTTTTTGGATTTTAAACGAAAATTAAAAATAAATAAATAAATCCCTCCAAACTTTTAGGTACAACGTGTGTATGTGTAGTCCCTAAAAATGAATTCAATTAAAAAAATTATTTATAATTGTTAAAATTAATTTTTAAGATATATAAATTTACTTATTCACAAAATTAATATTTTGTTAAGGTATACAAAATATTTTTTTAGTTGACGTGTTTTAAAATTATTTATAATTATTAAATTAAAATTAATTTTAAAAGTTAGTTTATTCACAAAAATAATATTTTATTTAGGTACTAAATGGATTTCTATCCAAAAATGTTTTTAAAATTATTTATAATTGTTAAAATAAAATTTAAAAGATATATATACAAAATGTTAAACGGATTATTAGAGAAGATATACATATATACATGTTATGTTAAGCGGATGAGTCGTATACATTTAGGGATGAGCATGTGGACCCGAATCCTGATATCAAACCGGACCGAAACGGTACCAACTCCCAATACACGGTACGTTACCGGTACCATGAATTGAGCCCAAAAAAATTTCGGTACCATTAATAAGGTACCGGTACCAAAGCGGGAAGTACCCAAAAAAACCCCGAAAATTGAGTAGTCATATTTTTGAATTAAATAACTTATCTAAACACCCATTTGGTCCGTTCCATGTCAAACAATAGTCATGTAAAACATATGAAAATAAATCAAACGTTTGAAAAACTTATTGTGACAACTATATATCCTTCATAAAAAAACTCCTAAAAATTAAACCCGAACATATTTTATAAGTTTTTGAATGTTTGTATGTTACGAATATCTTGGTGATGTATTTACTTAAGTGTTGGTTGCGTTTTGTGCCACGTCGTGATTTGAAATCACTTGAAAATGCACGTTTTTTCATATTTTTTGTTGCATTTTCTTGAAATCCTATTTGGTTTTACAAAAAACAGGAAGAACCGTATAGATACCGATTTCCCGGTACCGGATCCGGTACCCGAATCTCGCCGATAAGGTACCGATACCCACATTCATGCTCGGGGAAAAATCGGTACCACCAATTCGGTACGGGTTCGGTACCATTCTGGTACCGTGCTCATCCTTAGTCTTATTAGTATCGATATACAAGATATGTTAAACGAGCGAGTTAAGATGAAATGGATATATATGAAATGTTAAATGGATGATTCGAGATAATATTGATATACATAAGATAATAAGATGTTGAACGGATAAGTCAAGATGATATATAACACATTAAACAACAACAATAACACATTAAACATGAACATATTAAATAACAACACCAACACATTAAATAACAACAACAACTGCATATAAAGATTTTATTTATTTTATCTTCGAAATAAATAAATTCTTCTTATCAAGCGTTACCCAACTTTGTATCAAAAATGCTTTATGACGCAGAGGCGGAGCTAGGGAGGAGGCACCACGTGCCCCTCCTCCCAAAAAAGTTTCAGTGTGAAATTTCTCAATATTTACGGTTTTTTCGTCATTTGCCCCCCCACCCCCCCACCCAAAAAAAAAAAAAAATGTCTGCCTTCCATGAAAGACAGCCCCGAAAAATTTTTGAAGAAGAAAAAACCTTGACTGTGCATCTGAGTATTGCTGCGTGTTGAAGAAGAAGTAGGTTAAACTTTATTTGGGCCGGTTGTTATTGTTGAAAAGTAAAAAGCAAAGATAATTAATATATATTATTTATAACTTACTGAGTTACTGTATAACTTTATTTTGAGCCCACTTATTTTCCGAGCCCAAAGCACTAAAAACTACTTATAACTTTACACACACAAATTTTATCACTTTATTAGTTTTGTCAAGCGTTTTAGTAGCGAGTTATTTTGCGGACTAAAAAAAACATACATTCTCACGGACTAATCTGGGCCGTCCGTTTCATTGAATTAAAAACACAGATCATATGATTAAAAAAACACGGAGGGACTAAAACTGCAAATATAAACAACTTACCCCACCAAATCAAACGTCATTATCCACACACCATCTTTTCTTTCTTTTTTTATTCTTTTTTTTCTTTTCTTTTTTCTAACTTCACGTTTTTCCTATAATTCAATTTTTTATTTTTTTTTATTTTTTTTTATTTTTTTTTTTTGCGTTTTTTTTACGTTTTTTTCGTTTTTCATACATATTCGTCGGTTTTTTACGTTTTCGTTCGTTTTCATACATTTTCATCCGTTTTCATACGTTTTCGTCAGTTTTCTTACGTTTTCGCTCGTTTTCATACGTTTTCATCTATTTTCTTACGTTTTCATACGTTTCGTCCATTTTAATACGTTTTCGTCCGTTTTTATACGTTTTCGTCCGTTTTCTTACGTTTTCATCTGTTTTTTAAATTTTTTTCATACGTTTTCGTCTGTTTTCTTACGTTTTCGCCCGTTTTCATACGTTTTCGTCCGTTTTCATATATATATTCGTCCATTTTCTTACGTTTTCATCTGTTTTTGAATTTTTTTCATACGTTTTCGCCCGTTTTCATACGTTTTCATCCGTTTTCATATATATTCGTCCGTTTTCTTACGTTTTTGTCTATTTTCATACGTTTTCATATGTTTTCGTCCGTTTTCATACGTTTTCGTCCATTTTTATACGTTTTCATATGGTTTCAATCTGTTTTCATTCATTTTCGTCTGTTTTTATACGTTTTCGTCCGTTTTCATTCATTTTAGTTTGTTTTTAAATGTTTTCAAACGTTTTCATACATTTCTGAATATCACAAGTGATATACTGTGATTATCAGAATATCACTTGTGATATTCAGAATATCGCGAGTGATATTGAATATCACTCGCGATATTCTGAATATCACAAGTGATTTTTAAAATTTTGTAATATGAAAATCACAAGTGATATTCAGAATATCGCAAGTGATATTCAAAATATTGCAAGTGATATCTGAATATCGCAAGTGATATTCTGAATATCACAAGTGATTTTCAACAAATGTTCTGTGACATGAAAATCGCAAGTGATATTCAGAATATCGCAAGTGATATTCTAAATATCAAAAGTGATATTCTGAATATAAATCACAAGTGATATTCAGAATATTACAAGTGATTTCACGCTTTTTTTAATTCACGTTTTTTCAAAAGTGATATTTTGAATATCACTCTGAATATCACAAGTGATATTCTGAATATCACAAGTGATTTTCAACAAATGTTCTGTGACATGAAAATCGCAAGTGATATTCAGAATATAAATCACAAGTGATATTCAGAATATTACAAGTGATTTCACGCTTTTTTTAATTCACGTTTTTTCAAAAGTGATATTTTGAATATCACTCTGAATATCACAAGTGATTTTCAACAAATGTTCTGTGACATGAAAATCGCAAGTGATATTCAGAATATAAATCACAAGTGATATTCAGAATATTACAAGTGATTTCACGCTTTTTTTAATTCACGTTTTTTCAAAAGTGATATTTTGAATATCACTCTGAATATCACAAGTGATATTCTGAATATCACAGGTGATTTTCAACAATTGTTCTGTAACATGAAATTCACAAGTAATATTCTAAAATATTACAAGTGATATTCCGAATATCACAAGTGATTTTCAACTAATATTTTGTAACATGAAAATCACAAGTGATATTCTAAAATATCACACGTGATTTTCAACTAACGTTTTGTAACATGAATATCACTTGTAATTTTCTGAATATCACTTGTGATATTCAGATTATCACTTGTGATTTTCATGTTACAAAACATTAGTTGAAAATCACTTGTGATATTCAGAAAAACACAAGTGATATTCAGAAAATCACAAGTGATATTCTGAATATCACAAGTGATATTCCGAATATCACAAGTGATATTCCGAATATCACAAGTGATGTTCAACTAATGTTTTGTAACGTAAAAATCACAAGTGATATTCTGAATATCAAAAGTGATATTCAGAAAATTACAAGTGTTATTCAGAATATTATAAGTGATTTTCACATTTTTTTAATTCACGTTTTTTTCACTTTCTTACGTTTTCTTCTGTTTTTGTTCGTTTTCATACGTTTTCTTTCGTTTTCATACGTTTCTGAATATCACAATTGATATTATTAATATCACAAGTGATATTTTGAATATCAAAGAAAATCACTTGTGATATTAAGAATATCAATTGTGATATTCAGAAACGTATGAAAACGAACGAAAACATATGAAAACGAACGAATACGTATGAAAGCGTAAAAACACGCCTGGAAAGGGACAAAAACGTATGAAAAATTGATGAAAACGGACGAAAACGTATAAAACTGCTGAAAAGTATGAAAATAGACGAAAGCGTCTGAAAACAGACAAAAATACATAAAAACGGACGAAAATGTTTATAAACGTATGAAAACAGATAAAAATGGATGAAAGCATATAAAAACAGACGAAAACGTCTGAAAACAGACGATAATGTAAAAAATTGATGAAAACGTTTGAAAGCAGATAAAAACGTCTGAAAACGTATAAATACTGCCGAAACGTATGAAAATAGACGAAAATGTTTGAAAACAGACAAAAATGTAAAAAATGGATGAAAACAGACAAAAACGTATGAGTATCACCGAATATCACTTGTGATATTCAGAAACGTATGAAAACGTCTAAAATTGGCCCAAAAAAATTGAAAAACGGACGAAAACCTATGAAAATGAACGAAAATGTAAGAAAACAGACGAATATGTAGGAAAAAGGACGAAAACGTCTAAAAACGGACGAAAACATAAAATAATGGAGAAAAATGTATGAAATCAGACGGAAACATATGTAAACATATGAAACCGGACGAAAACGTATAAAAACGGATGAAATCGTGTAAAAACGGATGAAAACATATAAAAACGGACAAAAACGTATATAAACGTATGAAAACGGACAAAAACGTATAAAAACGGACGAAAACGTCTGAAAACGGACAAAAACGTATAAAAACGGATGAAAACGTATGAAAATAGACAAAAATGTTTGCAAACATATAAAAACTGACGAAAACGGATAAAAACGTCTGAAAACAGACGAAAACGTAAAAAAACGGACGAAAACGTAAAAAACGGACGAAAACGTATAATAACGAACAAAAACGTAAAAAAAGGGACGAAAACGTATAAAAACGGTAAAAAACGTCTTAAAACGGACAAAAACGTCTGAAAACGTATATAATCATGTGAAAACAGACAAAAACAGACGAAAACGTAATAAAATGAGAAAAATCGTGAATTTATTTAAAAAAGAAAAGCTTGACTTATTTAAAAAAAAAAAAAAACGTGAATTGAAAAAAAAAAAAAAAAAAGTGTAACGTTAGTTGGAAAAAAGAGCCAAAAAAAAAAGAAAAACAAAAAAAAAGAAAGAAATAAAGAAAGAAAGTAAATAATAAAAAAGACAAAAAAAAAAAAAGAAAGAAAAAAACATGGACTTAGGTTTCCATGTTTAATCTTAGGTTAATCCCCACAATTAGATCAAACTAAATAGATGGTGGGGATTTGTCCCTTGGTATGTACAAAAAAACTAGTTCACAAAAGAACTTTTCTCTACAGTTATGATGAAAAAAGTACGAGATCTCTTCCAGTTCCACTTCTTGTTTTTAGTGCTTTTATTTTTTTCTTTTGGTCACGAATTTATTTTTTCATTTCATTTAATTTAGTGTTATAAAAATAATATGCCCAATAAGTCTAATACCAACAAAATATGCACAACTCAAATAAAGTGTTAAAGGTTTACTATTATTTTCATATACGGTGTTCTCTATTTCAGTTTGATGTAAAAAAAAAGATTTTTTTTGCCTCATCTTAATTTTTTTTCTGGCTCCGCCCCTGTTTATGAGGACACAAGCAGAATAAGCAAGGGAGAGTTGTAATAACCTAATTTTTATGGTAATATTTATAAGCATCTTATATAGTTTAAAACTTTATTCATGTTGTAGTTATAATGTTCCGTTAGCTTGAAGCACCTTGCATGCAATAACTCAACGAAAAAGGACCTTGTCCGTAATGAAATGACTAATGAGGACTAACCTTGGAAGTTATGATAGGTGAAATGGCAAACATACCGTTAAGCCTTATTAACCCTTAAGCCTTATTAGACTACTTCACAGGAAGTTTTCCCTCCTCATTTCGCACGTGTACAGGGAGGTGATTATGTGTTTATGAGACAAAACAAATTCCTCAATCATGAGCTTAACATAATTCAAGATTAGTCAAGTGCTTGGAAATTGGAGTTAGAAGTATTGAAAGGCTGGACTTAGTGCCCTAATCAAGTAATAGTAAAGTATGAATTCATGAAAAGCTTTATAATTCATGTTATAGCTTAAACCCATTATGGGGTTTTCATTTATGATCGTTTTAAGAAATTATATAATGAGCTAGAGCATTTCATGGGTAAATTATGATAGTTCGCGAAATTCTTGTTAGTGGATTAATTTATCGGTTCAGCCCATGATTGATTAGGTACAATGTTTGTATTAGATAATAATTTATTTAAGGTTAAGCTTATGTGTTATGAATATACTTTGACATGTGATTCGTTATCAATCAATGGAATTACCGTTGATACGTGCATATTTCTATATGACCGTTCGGCTGGGGTCCTAAGGCTTATATCTAAGCCACCCGAGTGCGGCACTAAGGCTTAGTATTAAATACAATGTCAAAGTTGCAAAACATAAAAAGCTGTTTTGAATATCTAGACAACTTATTTGACATAAAGTCTTATTACTACAAGTAAAATGGAGCTATTTATCTGAAAATGGTTATCTTTATCTATACTACATATAATAGACAAATGACTCTCTCTTCAAAAAATTCAAATGTACAAAAAGTTATGCAATGTTTACAACACTTCAAAGCAAGGATTTTTCAGAATTACAACAAGCAAAGCATTATGTACAATGAAAACAAGCATAACTCGAAATTCAGACCAAAATCTTACAATTATACGTTAAATAGCATTTAAAACACCCATGAACCTATTATTACAATTACTTAAATATAATGTACAACCCTCCATTAAAATTCATCCATATAATTTCAAGAATGGATCTTTAAAGATCTTATAACAGTAACCCAACAACTTTAAAAGTCAAACACCGGGAAGTTTTGGCCAAACACCGTTAACTTTGACAAAATCAGAAAGATACAACATTTTTCAATAAGTCAAAATCAATCACCCACAACTTTGTTTTTTACCTCAGTCGTCACTGGTCCAAGATAGATAGATAAAAAAATTAAAAATAAAAAGAAAAACGAGAGCAATAACATCATAACAAAAACAACTATAACCAACAACAACATCACTACAAGACTCGAAAAAAAACAACCAAGAAAGAAATAACAAAGATCTCAAGTTAAAAACGTGTTTACAAATCATTAAAATTCTACAATTTTTATTTTTTATTTTATTTTTTTATTTTTTTTAAAACCCATCATAGA
Source organism: Artemisia argyi (assembly GCA_030686995.1). Taxonomy (NCBI): domain Eukaryota; kingdom Viridiplantae; phylum Streptophyta; class Magnoliopsida; order Asterales; family Asteraceae; genus Artemisia; species Artemisia argyi. The sequence continues at coordinate 41,575,159 of CM060709.1, read as the reverse complement.
TCTCTACACATTACGAAAAAATACATGTACCTACCCGAGACCCATTTATAGGATCTTGAAGCCAAAATTAGTAATATTGTTCGTGGGTACAAGGAACGGAATTGAACAAGTGTTATTGTTTTTGGTTCGGACTAGGTAAGAAAAGTGTTATAATGATTTGGTCGAGAGAAATGTGTGTAGGCGATTATCAATAGTGTGAGAGACTTTTTTAGTGGCTGGGAATGGTTATGAGTAATTAGAGTAAGTATTTCTAAGATTTTGGGTTATTTAACAAGTGTGGATATTTGGATTTTTATTGGCTTCTTGTTGGGCTAAGTGATATTTTTTTCATTGGACATCATAAGGAATCGGAATTGGGCTACATAAGTAAAATATTTGGACTTTTTTATATAAAGACGACAACTTTTATTTGAATATGAAATAGTTTGTATTTTGAATATGAAATAGTTTGTATTGCTATTGCTTATGGTTATTTTAATTAAAAGTTGTCAAGAAAACGTATAAATGACAAACATTTGCTCTTTCACAAATTAGCAACCGGATACCCGCCGCTGTATTGCGCGGGTACCTGATAGTAAGCTATAATGGATAAGTTGATAAGCATGATGCCTTTATAAAAATAGGAATCATGAAATTTAGAGTTGGGTGCATATTGAAATCGGCTTAAATGTAGAACATGTATGAGTTTGGTCATAGCTTACTCCAAAACCAATGAAAAAGGATGAAAAGAACACGATTGGGTCGGGTGATTTAATCGAGAGTTAGGATTCGCGGAGGGGAACAAAATTAAGATTTCAGAGAATATTACTCCGTAGAATACTAGAATGTTCAATAAATAGTTTCGATTGTTTGGATCACGACAACCCATTCTCCTTAAAACAATCAAACAATTAAACCAAAAATTACCAAAAGTAAATTTGATCATAGCAACAACCATTACAAAACAGAGTAAACAGAGCAAGTCAACAAACTACATTACTCATACTTTATCACACTAGTTATTCATAAAAACATCATCCACCACAAACGCAATTCCTCAAGCAACCTGAACTTGGATCAATTTGGGCTTCTTAGGCTCAGGTGGAGGCAGCTTCTCAACAGTAACAGTCAACACTCCATCTTGACAAACAGCCGAAATCTTTTCAATATTCGCATTTTCAGGCAAAGAAAACTTCCTCATAAACTTACCAATCCTTCGCTCCATTCGAACATATTTTACACCTTCCTTTTCTTCCTCTTCGCGTTTCCTCTCTCCACTTATGACCAAAACATTATCATCTTCAACTTGAACCTTGATATCTCCTGATTTCAATCCAGGCATATCGACAATGAAGACGTATGCGTTTGGATATTCCTTCACGTCTGCTGGTGTTGCTGCCATTGCTCTTGCGTCACGTACGTAAGCTTGTGTTGATTCGGATTTGGTTGATTTGTTGTTGGTTTCGTCGAGGATGTTGTGGAGGTTGTGAAGGAACAAAGGTGAGTCTAAGCCCAACAAAGTACTGATATCCATTAGTATTGTTTTTTGAAAGCAATTGAAGAATGAAAGTAGAAAATCGAAATTGATACAGATGTTTTTTTGATTTCACGATGATTGGTAAAGCATTGTGATGATGAGTTTATATAGGCGTTAAGAAGTAGTTTCTAGAAAGAACGAGGTGTGGAAACATGATGGGGTTCTAGTAGCTTTTGATAGCGTCTGGAAATTACTAGAAAGTTCTGGGTTACATAGTGGATAATCAGATTCAAAACACGTGTGTGGACAAAGGATTTAATTTACAGCGAAGTTAATTTAATCAGTTTATGAATGGCTCAAAACAAATTATATGTATGTATATTTGCAAATTATTTTTGAAAGAGAAATGATAAAAGAGACCTAGGGCATGTTTGGTACGAATGTCACACAGAATGGAAAGACAACTGAGAATGAAATTAAAGAGAATGAGAATGACTTTATAAATAGAGAAAATATTCAATTGTTTGATACAAGTGAAGAATGAAGTACTAAAATTGGCTAGAAAATGTATTCTTTTGTTCGGTTTGGATAGAGAATAACTGTCGTAACATAAAAATGAAACAAACATGCTCCAATCACGATCATGGTAACATAGCGATCAAAGTTGAAATATGCTAAAATAAAAATACGACCCAATCCGACAACAAGAATTAAACTCCAATAACACACTTTTAATTAAAGTATCAGCTGTTTGATACAAGTGAAGATTGAAGTACTTGTGGAACACTAGAAGGGGGTTGAATAGTTTTATGTCCTTTTTAAATTTATTACCAAAATATTTTGTAGCTTATTAAAAACTTTCGATTCGATCTCAAGTGAATTCAAGTGACAACAAATATAAGCAATTCTAATCTAATAATGAAAGTATTGAAATGTAATGAAGAAAAGATAGAGTTAGAAAGATCAAACCACAACATGCGAATTTATAGTGGTTCGGCTACAAGGACACCTTCCTTGCCCTACTCCACTCCCCGAGTACCACACTCGAGAGTTTTCTTCACTATGTCAACAAACTCCTTATGGTGGAGAAACCTTACACTCCTTGGCTTACACGAGTTAACGACACTAAGCTAAATGTCGAGTTCTAATCGTAGCTAGAACCAATCTCACAACTTCTTCAAAGGCTTCACACCTTCTTCACACCTTCACAACTTCTTCAAGACTTCACACCTTCTTCACACCTTGTCAACTTCACACCTTCTTCTATGCACAACTAAGTCACAACTTCTAAACTACTTTACAACACACCTAGTTTCTACAATCAACAAATTCACACAACACTTTTACAAATATCTAACACTACTACAATATGAAACTAGCTATTCACAACACTACTACAATTAGATGGATGTAGAGGAGTGTTCTTCTTCTTGCACTTAAGTGGATGAAGCTTTGGATCACTTGGAAACAAAGACTTATGAATTATATGATCAAAGGATTTTAGATCTAGAAATGGAGGTTGGATCAGAAAGTTTATAGTGCAAAAAGGTGAGAAAAATATGTAAAATGATCCAATATTTATAGGGCCAGAAAATATTGTTCTGGAGCGTGCCGGTCCCCTTAATTAGGGGGCGGCCCCCTTAAAATTAAGGGGGCCACCCTCCTGAAAGTTGGAAAAGTTTTTCTGAATAAAATTTGCCATTTTTGGTTGGAAATTTGAAATCATATCTTTGTAGTTTAATATAGCATTACCAAAAATGATTTACAAATATATATAAAATGTTTATATCATTTTATAAGATGTTATGTCTTAAGACAAAATTTCCTTTGATCATGTAATGCATAAGATGCTTAGTTTATGCATACCTTAAGTGATATTAGATGTAGAGGTAAATATTTGTTACCAAATACTTGTTTACGTCTTAATCTTGACTTAATTTGATTTGAGTTTTGTGATTATCAAAACATAGGTTTATTGAGAGATATTAATAACATTTTTAAACATTATTTATATCAACAATCTCCCCCTTTTTGATGATTACAAAACTTAAACTCATTAACTCAAAAATTAGTTTTTAAACAAGTATTTTAGTGAGTTTATATTTACTTCTCCCCCTTTTTGTAGAATCAAAAAGGTTATGCCGACAATTTACAAACGTGAAAATTTGACGGGAAGCTATCTCCCCCTTGATGTGTACTCCCCCTCGTTTGGGGGTACCAAGAGAACGAGCTATGAAATGCTTTGCAACACAAAAATATTAGAAGCACAAGTATATTCATGCAAACATATATTAGGTGATAAAAAGAAATATGCATGGTTTAAAGAAAGCATTCATATAAAAGAAATGATTGTGTTAAGACACAACATACAAGTAGCAATAAGGATTACAAGTAGAAAAGCTAGTACACAAATAAACAACTAGGAGAATACATCATCATGCAAAGAGTACATGGTCTTCATAGAGCTTGCAAGCAAAGGGTGGTAGAGGCTTTATTTATTAAGCATATCAAATGCTTAATTTGGAGAGGATGATGGTGATGGTGGAGGAATGGGTGAGAATTGTGGTGGAGGAATGATTGGAGAGGATGGTGGAGGTGGTGGTGGTGGTGGGTTGGTAAGCAAGCGTTCAATATATGAAAACATATATTGAATTTCATCTCTAAGGCAAAAGATGACGGTGCGGTTGTGGATACAACAAAGACAAGTATCCCCATGGGATTCAAGTAGCCTCCAAGGCACGGGATTGGCAAAGAATGGTGGTGTAATTGGTGGAGATGAAAGATGAGTATCAAGAGGTGTTATTGGTGAAAGTGAGATGGTAAGATGGGTGGACATAGGTTCTTGTGTAGGAAGTGGTGATGATACATCTGGTGTTTTCCCAGACGACCAGAAACCCAAAATTTGCAGAATTTGGTGATTTTTCAAGTGTGTTTTTCCAGCACGCTCTATTAGAAGTATATACTCTAGGAATGATGATATATAAACATATATAAATAACCAAATTTTGCATGCAAATTAACATATTATAATCCATATTGAAAAGAAGCATAGCATAACATTAAGATAGTAGCATGATAATAGTTAGAGTCTAAAAATCATTCAGGAGATAAACAAGAAATAACACAAGTATTTCCGAATTAATCGGACAAATAGCAAACCATACAAGTGTCTAATAGAACCAAATAATAACAAGTAGCAATACGTCAATATCTTCTACTTCTTCTTCTTTCCAAGCATCTTCCTAAACATCTTCCCAACGGATTTGAATCCTCCTCGAAGTTCTTCATGCATTTGTTGTTGATGGTTGATGATGGACGTTTGACGAGTGAAGAGAAGCTCATCGGTACGTTCATGAGGAAGAGGAACTTGATACTCGGTATCATCAATATCGGAAAGATTTTCAACAAAGGTCGTGGGGGATGGAGTACTAACATGTGAGGTGTTTTCCTCCTCATCATCATCGTCCTCACGATGAGATGTAGAACCACGAGGCCTAGAATACAAAGGAGCACGAGATTTTCCTTTGTCACTTCGAGAACGACGAGTACGAACACGAGTAAGTTGGTTCAAAGTAGGAAGGATGTGAACATAGTAATCTCGTTGAAAATGTGGGTAATGTTCCATCACATAACGATAAAGTCGTGTGAGGAACATACCATAAGGAAGATTTGCATTTGGAGTATTTTTGGCGGACATGATTCGATGAATAAAAGGATAAGCCAAGTTGTATTGCTCTTCAGCAACTACACAATACAACATGTGGGCAATGCTCGCCGTGACATGATCACGGTGACCACCCGTACCAAACGCATTCTCGCGAATGAGTTCTTCCCACTTTTTCAAATCTTGGCTTAACTCTTTGAGAAGGATTTGATTTGCATGAATATCGACATTCTTCGACTTGATTACTCGACTAGTCGTACGACGTTCTAGTTCAAGCATTCGACGAATGTCTTCAGGACTAGGGATCTCAGAATAGTAGGGGCCATCCTGAGGACGATTTCTTTCAAGAGAGGAAAGATCCCATTCATTTGAGAAAACGGCTTGGCCGTTGAATGAGATTCTCAGAATTTGCCCAAATTGAGCAAGAGTAAGAGTGATGAATTGATTTTGAATCATGAAGGAAATGAGGATATGACCATAGGGATCGGTTTGCACATTTACTTGGCTATAGAAGTCGAGGATAAAACGAGGAATGATTGGTTCATTGATTTGGAAAAGACATTCAAAACGAATATTGGAGAACATTCGTTCTGTTTGATCATTTTCATAGAAAGATGGATCGACAATTCTTCCTTTGTGAATGTTTCTATTTTCAATAGGATGATTGAAACATGCAACTGAAGGGGACATGCCGGGAGTAGAAGAGACATTTGGAATTTATTGTTTTGTTTTGGAGACATCACCAACCGTGGTCTTAGGCATTTTCACCTAAACAATATAACAACAAAAATAAAATTAATATAAAAACAACTATCATGCATATATATATATATATATATATATATATATATATATATATATATATATATATATATATATATGTGGAACGAAATTCTACTTCGACACAAAAAAAATATTCAATGAAGTAGTTTCATAATATTCCTTTTTATTTTGATTTTAAACTCGTTTATAATATATGATATCAAAGAGTATGATATCATAATTCATTTCGAAGTAAGGCTAGATATATATTAGATTATATATCTTCCATTTCATAAGAGTTTGACACAACACAAGCTTGTTTAAAAGGTTAAAATGCGAATTTTAGTTTTCAAAAATATCATTTTCGAGATAAACCAAACGCTCCCTTAACTAGATAAAAACATCCTAAAACATCAATATATATATATATATATATATATATATATATATATATATATATATATATATATATATATATATATATATATATATATATATATATATATATATTGATTATATAACTTGATGACGTCTATTGATTCTAGTAGTATTAACAAATTTTATGAACTAGTTTTAAGTTTCAAATAACTACATATAGTTATAATTTGTTCATGAACCAAACGCCCATGTTGTCTTCATGAACCATTTTATCACGAATTGAAAAGTATGTTTTGATTGTTTATAACATTAAAACAATGTAATGTAGTAAGTTTTAAATAGTTTTTAAGAGTTATATCGATAATGTGCCTTTTGAAAAATAAAATTCAACAAGGGTTATGGGCGATTAATGATTTTGACAAAATGATATGTTATACTAAATTTGAGTTGCAATATATCATCCTAATCCTATGGGAAGCATTTGGTAGTTCAATTTCTAGCTTCTATTACACTAAAATTCGAATTAAAATAAATTTTAATAAAATGCATAATTATTGATTAGACACCAAATCGAATGAAATGTGATGAAATGCATGTTGGAAAACTTACAAAAGATGTTGTTATATGTTTGATTAACGTTTGCCCCTTGCAAAACAACCCTGGATTGGTGATATGGTGGAGGATTTTGATGGTTTTGGGTGTTTTGGTTCGTACTCAGCAGCAATGGGGAAGAAATGAATGAGCAAATGTAGTGTTTGGGAATGGAAATAAGGTGGAAAACGTATATGGAAGTGTCAGATGGCCGGTCCCCTTAAACATTAAGGGGACCGCCCTCGATAACAAGCCGGTCCCCTTAATCTTTAAGGGGGCCGCCTTTGAAATTCTTGAAATTTCGCGGAATTAGTTTCTGGAACAAATATATTTATACGTATATAATTAGATTTATAATATATCAAAAATACGTAAACGTTTATTGGCACGATGATAAGATACTTAACAATTTTTTTAATTACCGTTTCGATAATTAAAATGTACCTTTGACAATTTTGGATAAAATGATCAAAATGTTAAGTTGATGAGGGGTTTGAGGTGTGTTAGGGAATATGTGAATAAGTATATGTATGTATATATATATATATATATATATATATATATATATATATATATATATATATATATATATATATATATATATAGGGGGCCATTCATGTGAGAAATCTAATTTTTGTGAGAACGCGAGAAGAGATCCTAGCCATCCATCTAATCCCTTCTTTTTTTTAATCTAATGGCTAAGATTAATTTAATTACAATCAAAACAACTACTCAATGAATGAAAAAAACACACAGATCACAATTTTGAGCGTGAAAAAAACATGATTCATCCTCTCCACCAACTACCTTCTACCACCATTCAAACCACCGCTACACCGCCTTATAGAACTACCACTACACAGCCGTTCAAACCACCACTACACCGCCCAATAGAACCACCACTACGCCGCCGCAATTATAGCTTCTACCACCGTCTTCCACCATCTACTACTGGAATCGCCACCGGAATCACTATAGGAATCATAATCGATCATAAGAAGAAGATGTTAATGGAATTAGGTCAACTGAAGATGAGATTGATGAAGAAGATGAACTTTTTGAATCAGATTACACATGAATTTCAAGTAATTGTTACTTTTTTCTATTTTTGAGTAAATTTAATTGTATAATTGTGAATTATTTTGCATTTAAAATTATTTTCAATTGTTTTAATTGTAAATATTTCACATGTGACATACAGTAGGTATTGATGTAAAAAGCTACTTAATTAGTTTTTCTTCACATGTGCAGATTTTTTAATGCCAATTAGGTATTTGATGAAATGTGTAGTTTTTCTTCACAGGTGCAAATTTTTTAATGCCTAGTAGGTGTTTGATGAAATGTGTAGTTTTTCTTCATATGTGCAAAATTTTTAATACCTATTAATGAAATGTGTAGTTTTCCTTCACATGTGCAAAATTTTTAATGCAAATTAGGTATTTGATGAAATGTGTAGTTTTTGTTCACAGGTGCAAATTTTTTAATGCCTAGTAAGTGTTTGATGAAGATAGGTTGATGTTTTTAGTTGGCGGCCATTATTATCTTAATTCATGTAATAAAACCTCCAGAGTTTCAAGGTCTTAGTATATTACTTTTGTATAAAGAGAAACTTATGGCTCCTACCTCATTCAGTAGTTTGGTCTGAATGGTCACCGGTAGTTGTCCTTTTTTCTTCACACGTGCAATTTTTTTAATACACATTAGGTGTTTGATGAAATGTGTAACAATTAGAAAATAGTAGGAGATAATTTTATACTCACCGATAGTAGGAGAGAATTTTATAATTGCTTCTGCAAAACGCTAACAATTAGAAAATAGTGTTTGGCAAAACATTGGAATTAATTGACCATTTGCGTTTTTCTTATAGAGTAATCACCGTTCTTTAAATCAGGTTGATACCTGCTTTTGGAAACTTGTAATCTGTTTTGAAAAATCAATTCCAAACACCCCTCTAGTCACCCGTGGAATGTGAGTGAGTTTGAGAGACAAATGATGCTTCTAGTTAGACACCCATACGTCCGTGCATCTATCACGTCTGTAGCATCTTGTTTTGTCTGTTGAAGTGTTTGAGCAAGTCAGATGCCTATGCTTCTTTGACATACCGGCTTACCTCCATAAGTTCCCCTGCACATTGATGCTCAGTGTTCAAGGTGGGCTCATTAGGACTTCCAAGAAATCCGGTTGATTAAATGAACTTTTCAATTTAACTCAGTCATCAGCTTTACTAAGCCTATACACCTTGTCCTCAGCACTTGCTACTTCAGATCCTTGTTATGAATCTCTGTTCTCATAGGAGCGCAAATGTTAGCATGAACTAGCTCATGGTGCTTTGCTGCTCGTGATGCTATTGTTCAGTTTCTGTACCTTTGGCAGACCTTTTACCATCGCTTAGTTTGGTTTCTGATTAAGGTGAGAGAGGTAACCTGGTCAAACTTTGAGGTCAACCGTCTTAAAATGCTGGCCACGCTTCATCTTTTTTTATCATGGAAGCCTCAAAAAATGTTCTCACATGTGCCAGACCTTCCACTAGTGTCATCTGAGGTTGACTCACTTCTTCTGTGTTCTTCACCAAATCTAAAAGATAATGGAATTTGTATACAGTCTTTATCTTAATGCTCCAAAATTTATATACTTCGCCTTTGAATACATCAATATCTGGTTGCGTCACATTTTCTGCTATGAATGGTTAGAAGCTTCAGTTTGTTTGAATCCCCTCTTTAGTCTCTGATACAACAAGATTGGATAAGTTATAAAGCATGACATACAAGATACCATAGTTACATACTTTATTGAATTGAATTCAAGTCTCATAATAAAGCTAAATACAAATATGTAACTTGAATGTTGACGCATTCTCTAACTACTAGACTACATTAGTATCAGACATTATTAATAATACTAACATAGTCTAATATAAACAGACTGCGAAGGTACAAATGATTTTAGTTGTTTGCTTAGGTATCCGAGACTTGCTCAATAATCAAGTAGTTTTCCGCTTGAACTTAATAGATTATCCAGATAGTCAGTAGGCTACACAATTTAGTTGATTACACTTTTTATTCCATACAAACTCATTTATAAAACATTTCAGATTAAAAATACCTGAAAATAAGCAGATAAGCACAAGCCGTTTGGATAACAAAAAACTGTTTTAGCTTTAAAATAAGCAGAAAAGCTATATTAGTTTATAATTTATAGATTCGAGTTGAGCCAAGCCTAAAAGAATCAGGTCAAGCACCAAAGTGTCGGTTAATCGACCAAACTGATTAATCAAGCTCGAGTCGAGTTTTATAATCAGAGTCGAGCCTGAGCTTGATATCGTATCGACTCAACTTAGCTCAATTACGCCCCTAAGTAGCTGCGATATACTTTACTTCACTTGATGTTGATGATAATGTGCACCCCTTCTATCATCTTGTGATTTGCCCTAATAATGTTAGTATATCTTTTTTTAAGGGATTTCCTTGACCCTGTTGCCCTATCACTATTAGTACAGCGGAATGACTCTGTGTAGGCGAATCTTTGATATTGGGATTAGGAGTTACTGTAAAGTTGATGGGCTGTCATCCTAGAACGTTAGAATACCAGAGGAACATTTATTAACTAAGTTAGAGAGTGTTTCAGATTGCGTTTTTCGAGAAATTATCGTATTATTGCGTCTGCAAAACGCTAACAATTTGAAACTAGTGTTTGGAAAACCATTTTAGAAAAAGTGATCATTTGAGCACGCAATTTTGGAAAAAGCATATGCAGTTTTGGAGACCTATAATCTTTTTAAAGTATTAATCCCAATCACCTCCTTAATTACACATGGAATCTGATTGTGAGTAAGACGAATGATGCTTCCATCTAGACATTGATACCTCTGTCCATCTATCTCGTCTGTAGCATCTTTCTTTGTTAGTTGAAGTGTTTGAGCAAGTTAGGTGCATAGTTTAGTTAGATGAAAATTCTGTCTTCTAGTTGTCGAACTTAATTCCTAGGAATTAGGAGAGGTTGCTTTTCATCAGCCCATGGTAAAAAAATCTGAAATCATAGTTTCAGAAGATCGTACCGGCTTAACTCCATTAGTTCCCTTGCACGTTGATGCTCAGTGTACAAGGTGGGCTCGTTAGGACTTAAAAGAAATCCGGTTGAACGAACTTGTCAATTTTACTCAGTCATCAGCTTTATTAAGCTTATACATTTTGTTCTCAGCACTTGCTACTTCAGATCCTTGTTACCAGCATGAGTCTCTGTTCTGATAGGTGTGCAAATGTTAGCATGAACTAGCTCAAGGTGCTTTGCTGCTCGTGATGCTATTCGTCACACTTTTGCACCTTTGGTAGACCTTTTACAGTTTTACCATCCATTAGTTTGGTTGCTGATTAAGGTGAGAGATGTTACCTAGTCAAACTTTAAGGTCAAGCTTCTTAAAGTGCTTTTCACAAGAGTGTCACATTTTCTCTTGGTGATAACCGTGTAACCAAAGTTCCATACCATTCTGTTAGCCATGGAAATTCATATAAATCTGGCACATACATGCTTTTGTGCAAAATAGGAATCAATACACCAAAATAACTGTTAAACTAAACCAAAATCCTAATCAACACACTACACCATAAAATTGCTATGCGGCCAGTAATAAGTCGACCTTAAACAAAAATATAAACATAAGTAGAATGGAAAATACATGAACCAAGATGAAGTCATGCGAAACCATTAAGCATGGTCGCTATCTTCATTCATATGTGAATGTTTCATGTAAATAACGTATCCTTAGTTTGGTAGCTCAAAATATAAAAAGTACATATACTGTGACTCAAAAGGATGGATAGTTTGGTAATATTTCTAAAAGGCCAACTAGTCACGATTCAGTCATATGCTTCTTCCCAGTCCTCAACTACATCATTGATCATCCTGTTCCAATGCTTCATGATTTAAACTAGTCAATGATGACGATGATGGTTCATTCTCAGACGGCACCACATTACTAGCTGCTACAACTTTACCTGATCCTTCTTGAGAACTGACATTAGTACGAGCAACTTCAGCTTCCAGAGCACTCCATCTATTTGCTGACGATGCAGGATTCTCTTTTACTTTCCATGGGTTGTAATGACTGGCTCTGCACCAACCCATGAGTCAGTTGGTTCAGCAACAACTTTCTTCCACGGATTGGTAGCCGGGGCTCCACCTCCACCCCAAACATTACTAGTACCTCCAGTAGTTGATGTACCACCATTGGTGGTGCTTAGTGCAGCTGCACCATGATAAACTGACCCATGATCTAACCTCCTCATAGCAGTTGCAGCTCTAGTCGGATCACTGAACACAGCCAATGCGTTTTTATCATTTAACCACACCAATTCACATTCCCCGCCAAACCTCAACACCAAGGCACTCACGTCTGCATCCCCTGGCAGATCAAACAAAGCCACAACTAGCCTAGGATCCATGTCTACTAGAGGATCTAAAGCAGGGGGTTGTATCAAATTTGATGGGTTCAGCCGTTCAGTCCTTTAGAGCCAAGAATCCGACTAGGTGCCTTTGGACTTTGGTGTAACATAAACCACAATGAATCGTTTTGGCTCCCAGCCAACATCACGTATGGCTAACCAGATATTTAGAAAATGGTGACGGTTTAAACCAACCTGACCCGTGTAACCAAATAATTAAGGTTCGTGAAATACTATTAGACAGAATCATGTGATACAATGGTAGCTTTGCCTTCATGAATTCGTAGGGGGATAGTGCAGTGATATAATTATGTTTTGACCCATTCCTTTCCATATAAAATGTATTACGAGTTTTTTGTATGTGGCAGTTGGTCATTAGGTTTATATGTCAAGCTCTTGGGTGTGTCAACTTTTTAGCTAAAGTCCACATGGTGAACCCTTATTGCACAAGTCATACGCAAGCTGTAGCATAGTTTATAAGCAATGTAAAAGCCTACTAGGTTCATCGCATGTTTCAAATGTGGATTGTTTTGTTGTAAACTAAATGGTGCATTTGCTTTTTGCTCCTATATGGCAGGTGAAGAAAATGGTGCTTTATGCAGTGGATGCTGCTGTTAAGGACTTGACAGATCCAAATAGAACCAAGTAAGTTTAAAGCATTTTGTATGTATCATATTAGTTTCTTGGCTCCATATAATATAATCCATCTTCTTGTTTGGTCCAGGGTTAAGTTTGTATTTTTCAAGTGTTATTAAGTCTCATATTTTTGGAATAGACCAGCATCAGTATAACTCTTGTATCTGCATGCTTAGCAGAACCTAGAAAATAAGAATTTTAGTAAGGGCATCTTAGTAATAGTATCTTCGCGCGTGAAAAATTTTAGTAAGGGCATCTTCGCTCATGAAAATATAGGTTTCTTCACGCGTGAAAAGTTTAGTAATAGTATCTTCGCGCGTGAAAATGTTTAGAGATGGCAAAAGGGATGGGTCACACAGACTAGATAACAGGTCAAAATAGGTATCATTTTGTACGGGTCAAGTCAAAATAGGTATCTTTTTCTTGCTTTAGACTCATAGTTTTTCCTATTGTGAACCGATGACTGTCGAGTCCACCACCCAAGCCATGTCAATCGCAGGTATGAAGCTATGTGTCAGGTTGGAGAAGCAACATTAAAGTAAAAAGACATGGAAATTTATACCATTTTTAACAAAGTGTGCTCGCTAATAAAATTTTGGATCAAGCTTTAAGGTCAAAGTGCCAAGAAATGAGCTTGTTTGACCTGTAGGTTTACGAGGTATCCTTTATTTGTATGTTAGAATTAGAATTGGCATTGTATGCCTTTAGTTAATATAAAAATGCCTCATATATGAAGTAATAAATTTGTCATCTCCTTTCTCATGAGATGAGTTTGGTTTAATTTTCAAGTTTAGCATTTGATGTTTAAAAAATGATCTGATTTGAAATCAATGCTTAGTAATTTCAAGTTGTTTGTCTGACTAGTAATTGCTAGTAACTTTTACATTTATATAAAAAAATAAATTACAATACTTGTTCCAGTTTGATCATTTGATAAACCCAAGAAATGATAAACCCATTCCAAAATTAGGGGATACATTCCAAAATTAGGGGAACACTTTACACAAGAAATGATAAACCCAAGCATGTATGGAAACCAGTGGTTCATTACTGTTTTCTCATATTCTTTCCCTTTCCATTTGGAACTTCGAATTTGGGATGTTTTTCTCTATGAGGTTAGTGGCATATAGGAAGTTTAAAGAAAATGTAAATAGAAGACAGAAAATAAAGTTGCATGGGAAGTAACTGGCTTTTGTATGTGCAGGGTGTCAAAATTGTCTTCAAAGTTGACTTGGCTCTGCTGAAATATTGTCATGAATTCATGATGACTTGGTGAGTCACTTTCTATCCTTTGCAGTCAGGTCTAACTATTTTGTAAAATATATTTATCTTTACTAAAGATGATGTTGTTTTATAGGTAAAATTACCGTTTGAGAAACTTATACACGCTCTTCGTAACTTTCCTAATGATGCAATGAATCCAGATAAATTGCTTCCATTGGCCTACTCATTTAAGGTACCACTATCTCTTTGTTTTAAGTATCTGCTCACGCTGAACCACAAGTAACTGTCAACAAACACCAAAAAGATATTTTTTTACAGTTAGGTCATTTTCTTTACTCTTTAGCATTCAGCTTTTTGCAAACGTAAAATACAACTATGAGATATGTTGTAAGATCCTTGTGGTTAAAAACAAGAAACATTTTGTTCAAGTTCTTATTCTTCCACAATGCAACTATGAGAGAAAAGCCACCTAAAATACAGTAACCTTTAAGTTTTTATAAACATATATTTGGAGTAACCTATGGATTTAACCGATTCACCATCTATAACATGCAGATGCTTATAGGTTTAGATCTGATACTGGCACGATATATAGTTAAGTTTCATAATATTCACATAAATACATTGATGATGATCTGTAAGATAGATTCATAAAATTGAACAAAAAGTGTACGTTCGTGTATGACTAAATAAGCCACTAGGCCACTATTAATAACGTTACGTGTTTGTTCTTTACGTTATCATGACATGAAATGGTAAAATCATACGTTATTTCCATAAGTGGAAAGTGCAGAAAGATGCGTAATACTGGCCGGTAATGAGATTAAAAGGTGGTAATCCCTACTGATAAATGAAAAGATAACATTAGGTTTTAAGGTCAAATGTTTGGCAGAAATTAAGGATTAGATTTAGAACCCACTTTTAATTTGCTCGTTGGTGGATCTATGACGACACAAAACCAGCAAACGTTTGAGTTGTATCAACTTAGATCCTCTAAGATTTCCCTACTTGATAAAAAGACACAAATACTTATGTTATTTTAGTTTGTTGGACAACATGCTTCAATCAAAAGACATCTATATATCTGTATATATCTGGTTTAGTTTCTTGATGTATGTGCAACAAACTAAAAGACATCTATGTATATGTAATATATATTGCATGAAAAGGCCTACTGTTGTTGCCTACTTTCGTTGCAATGGTTCCATGGTCTAATAATATGGAAAATATGGATGACTATTATATGTTTTAGTGTTTATTATTGATGTTATTTTACTATTATTTTTACCATGTATTGTATGTTGTTTTAGTATTTGACTACTGATCTGCACAAAAAAAAAAAAAAAAAAAAGGTATTTGACTACTGATGTTGCAACTTGCAATTTCACAAATATGCAAGTCTATAATAAGACTTATAAGCATTACTACATATATCATGTTATTTGTGTTCGTTGCATGGTCTGCAAGTTTGTAAGTTGTATCTCATGGTCTATACATATGCATCATATATATTGTGTTTGAACTATTAGCGAATTCAAGCATGGATAGTATCACTAAATTGGTTTGACTTATGGTTAATATACAACCTATGCAACAAACGCATGTGATTTTAACTAATAAGTTTAAGAAATCAAATTATGTAATTTTGTAAATGGCACAGACCCGACTTGATTTGACCCGACCCGTTTAGACCCGAACCCAACTAACCCGAGTTCAAATAGGGTCGGGTTCGGGTATGTTATTTTTAACCTCGACCCGACTTGGACCTGACCCGGTTGACCCGAACCCGACCAACCCGACCCGATTAACACCCCTAATTGCAAACTGTTGATGCTAATTGCTTCTGAACCACAAAAATATCTTATTCCTTGGTTGTTGAGTTTACCTTTGACAATTGAGTAACATTCAAAGCACATCCACAAAACTCTGTGAAGTAAAACATGAGAACTAGGGATAGAGGGTGTATAAGATGTATGCAAAAATCAAAGCTAGATAGTTAATCTAGGATGACAACCCTTTACGAAATGTGTTCACAATACAACTATATATAAGATTTGGGGGACTCACTCAAATTTTAGGCATTGTCCATCTAGTCTCTTAAATCAGCTGTTATCTACAATTTTATATTATTTGTATTTACGACTCATTCATAAACATGTCATGTTATAAGGTATTGAAGCGTTTGGAGGAACTTAGGCAGGAATATGAGATACGAAGCCAGCAGATTCCAAGGCAAAGCAAAAACAGCTGCATCCGGCTTAGTAGGAATAGGTGCATTTTATTATGTAAATACCTGGAATTCTATGCTTGAGAAATTAAAAGTCATCATTGACAAAAGTTTTTGTAACTGGGAATTTGAATCTTGAAATGTTCAAAGTTAAAAGTATAGTTCCAGAAAAGTATAAATATTCGAGTGAAATGACACATGTGATTCCGTGATTAGAGTTTCTTATCTTAATTTATGGTTAGGAGTTAGGCTTGAATTATCCATGCATTATAATATATTCTTAAGAATTTTTTCACATGTGAAAAAAAATTTTAAAAAAAAATCGAAAAATTTTCACATGTGAAGAAAAAAAAAATTCAAAAATTTTAAATTTGAAAAAGAAAAAATTCAGAAAATCTTTTTTGAAAATTTTAAATTTTCACAAGTGAAATTTTTTTTCACATGTGAAAATTTGTGAAAATTGAAAATTTTCACATGTGAAAATTTGTGAAAATTTTTTTCACATGTGATGAAAAAAAAATTCAAAAAAGAAATTTTCGAAAAAGAAGTTTCAGAATTTTTTTTCACATGCGACGAAAAAAAATTGAAATTTTTTTGAAAGTTCTTTTGAAATTTTCAGAAAAATATGTTAATTAATATTAGCCATTATATCAAAACTAAAGAAGGATTATCCATGCATTATAATATAGTCTTAAGAAGTTTTTCACATGTAAAAAAAATTTTAAAAAAAAAATTGAAAAATTTTCACATGTGAAGAAAAAAAAATTCAAAAATTTTAAATTTGAAAAAAAAAATCTGAAAAAATCTTTTTCGAAAATTTTAAATTTTCACAAGTGAATTTTTTTTTCACATGCGAAAATTGAAAATTTTCACATCTGAAAGATTTTTTCATATGTGACGAAAAAAAATCAAAAAAGAAATTTTCGAAAAAGAAGTTTCCGAATTTTTTTTCACATGTGACGAAAAAAAATCGAAAATTTTTTGCAATTTTTTTTGAAATTTTCAGAAAAATAGGTTAACTAATATTAGCCATTAGATCAAAACTAAAAAAGGATTATCCATGCATTATAATATAGTCTTACGAAATTTTTCACATGTGAAAAAATTTAAAAAAAAAAATTCGAAAAATTTTCACATGTGATGAAAAAAAATTCAAAAATTTTAAATTTGAAAAAAAAAAATCAGAAAAAATCTTTTTCGAAAATTTTAAATTTTCACAAGTGAATTTTTTTTTCACATGTGAAAATTTAAAATTTTCACATGTGAAGATTTTTTCATATGTGACGAAAAAAAAATTCAAAAAAGAAATTTTCGAAAAAGAAGTTTCCGAAATTTTTTTCACATGTGACGAAAAAAAATCGAAAATTTTTTGAAATTTTTTTTGAATTTTTTTTTGAAATTTTCATAAAAATAGGTTAACTAATATTAGCCATTAGATCAAAACTAAAGAAAGATTATCCATGCATTATAATATAGTCTTAAGAAATTTTTCACATGTGAAAATTTTTTTAAAAAAATTCGAAAAATTTTCACATGTGAAGAAAAAAAATCAAAAATTTTAAATTTGAAAAAAAAAAAATTCAGAAAAAATATTTTTCGAAAATTTTAAATTTTCACAAGTGAATTTTTTTTTTCACATGTGAAAATTTGTGAAATTTTTTTTCACATGTGAAGATTTTTTTATATGTGACGAAAAAAAAATCAAAAAAGAAATTTTTGAAAAAGAAGTTTCAGAATTTTTTTTTCACATGTGACGAAAAGAAATCGAAATTTTTTTGAAAATTTCTTTGAATTTTTTTTTGAAATTTTCAGAAAAATATGTCAACTAATATTAGCCATTAGATCAAAACTATAGAAGGATAATATCTCTTATTTTTTCGATTCCAATATAAAAAATATCCATGTATTTACTAGTGAAAAAAATTTATTCATACGCGAAGAAAAAAACATGCTCATGTATAAATGTTTATGTATTTACTAGTGAATAAAGTTTATTCACACGCGAAGAAAAAAATGTATGCTAGTGTATCAAGGTACATGTATATAATTGCATAGAAAGTTTATTCACACGTGAAGAAAAAAGTATATTTTCATGTATAAATGTCGGTGTATTTACCAGTCAAGAAAATTTTTTCACACGCGAAGAAAAAAGTATATCCTCATGTATGAAAAAAGTATATCCTCATGAAGAAAAAAGTATATCCTCATGTTTGTATACATTAGTTTAGGCAGCAAAAAAAAGGAGTCTGAAGTCGAAGCCATTGTCATCAATACTATTGTCATATAATGTTAAGAGATGCTAAATTGTCACATAGCACTTTGCCTTTGGACAGGAAAATAAAAACTCATTCATTGCCAAAGTTCAATTCGTTTCAAGGTTATAAATACATGCAGCGTAACATTACAACCATAAAAATTAGAACATCTAAAAACACTTGGGACTTAAAGTAATACATGCCTGCATAAAATTTCAATTGCTTGGAACAAACAACAATTCTCTAATGAAAGCAATTATACTTAGTTACTAATGCAATGCTCATTATTTGTGAAGTATAAATGTCGCAACGCTTCTCTATGCATTAAATAAAAACAATACTCCGTTGCTAGGTTTTGCAGCTGGGTCTACTTGATTTGACCTGGGTTGTCTAGCACCTTCTCTTCGGATAACAACTACCTTCCCCTGAAAACATTATTTCACAAATAAGTTAGCAAGTATCTGATGATGGCGTGAAAACATGCTATGCTACATGACATTTTTTACAAATAAATAAGCCGGCTTATGGCTTATTTAAACTTATATAAGCCGTAAAGTTTTAGAATAAGCCACAAAAAGTGAGCCTATGAAACATATACCCAAAACCAAATAAGCTATAAGCCGGCTATATAAGCCGAAAGAAACACCCCCTAATTGTTTCAAGTAAATCCAAATATCAGAAACAAATACAAACGGACTTTAAGACCAAATAAAAAAAGAGCTATAGTTTTTAAACTTACTACATGTTTTTTTTTTTTTTTTCTTTTCTTTCTTTCTCATAAGTTACTCTTAATCATGCTATAGTTAGTAAGTTATTTGACCCACACCGATCAAATTAATACGTCTAAGCAAAATTTATAATTCATTACTGAGGTCTAAACATGTTATCCAATTAATTAAAGGGTAACACATATTGTGACTGTCATTGAAAATGGACCAAAAGAATGCCTCCTAAATTAACATGTTACTGCAACACACAACATATGTTTTCAAAACATATGCCACCCGCTGTATGGAACACCAATCACGAACTTAAAAATGCAGTCATAAAGTAAAGTAAAGAAAGCAAAGAATGCACACCTGTCCGCCAGATGGATACAGAGGGCTAACATTTTATAGAGCACGTAACTGCGGTTCAGCAATTGCAGGAAGGTACATAAGGTTCCTATGAAAATATGCGTAACTTGAAAATATATTTTCACATGTGAAAATATGTCTTGTATATGTCTCGTAGATTTTAAAGACGCGTGAACAACTTAGTCATATATGAAAATATAACAAGAGGATGATACAACATTTAGAATTATACAAATCATGCAATGGTTTCAAGAAACAAGACTTCAAATCTTTTTATTCATCTCTAATGTGTATTGGGGAAAACAAATGCACCTCAAAACCTGATTTTTAAATGTCATAAAAGTTAGTTCCAAATACTTGATTTGCCATATACTTCCTCTGCCCCCCATAAGAACTGCAACACTATCCATTTAAGGACATCCCATTATATTTGTCTTTATTAACTTTTGGTTACATATAGGCGGCAATTTCTAATTGACCTGAAGTTATGTCAATTTAGGTTTTATTTCATCTTCAACAAGTCAAACCTTTAGAATTTTAGAAATGGAAAAAAGATTGAACAAGCCAAATAAGTGAGGGTCAAGAATCAGCCAATGGGTTTTCAGATTCTTACCTTCTAAATTTGTTTTCCACAAAATAGATAAATTTAATTAATTATATGGTTTTTGTCATCACATTCAATACAATAACTGTTCATAACATCTCAAATAGTACAGAAAAAGTTGTTCATGGGTAGCCCAAGCTGACTTGTCTAGACTCGTATTGAAAAACTTGTATGTAGCACGACTCTAAACAAGTCAGCGTGGGTAACCCAACCTGGCCACTTTGCCTCTCCACTAATTATATGTAGTCACAGGGCATTGATAGACTGATTTTTGCCCACTAATCCATGTCAGATCGAACATTTATCCTAATCCATGTGGTCAAATATTTATCCATGTCAGGTCAAACATTGCAGTTTTTATGAGAGCCAGAAAGTATGAAACGTCATCTCATAGAAATTTCACATACAACGAAATTACATACCTCCGTTAGAGCTACCAGTTTGACCATGCACCAAGTTTAACTGAGTTAAAAATTCAAGAAACTTAAGGATCGTAATCTGGATTAGCTCTTTCACTGACTGTAGAAACATAATTTGGCCCACCCTTGCGATACTGGATAAGAAACTCGATAGGGTATCCCTTCACCTTATGTGGCACGATGCCAAGATCATTGAACGTTAAAGCTTCAAAAACAGGCAGGTACTAATCAAGCCACTATAAAATACATAATATAGGTGGCAATTTCAACCTATTTTACTTATTAATTGGTCTATTCAGGTTGTGTTTATCTCAAACAGGTCAAATTAATATTTGGCTAAAGGGGGAAATAGGTCAAATGATTCGAACATTGTTGTAATAATGTTGTTTTGGTATCATCATTAACCCATTACTAATTTATTATTGGTTTTTAAACAGACAAAAAAGAGTTGTCGGGTCAAACCCGAACTCGTATAATGAAAAGTATTCTAAAAATTTTATAATATTTTATTATCAAGAATTACTACTATTTTACGCAAACAGTATTCTAAAAATTTCCATGAGTTGCTATAGTTTTTAAAAGTGTGGAAACAGTATAATGACCTCATAACTTGACATATAAACCTAATGACCCCCTACCACATACAGCAAACTCGTAGATACATTTTAAATGAAAAGGAATGGGAAGAATGATGTACATTAGCAAAGATGGATCTAGTAGACCATGTGACACCTTTATAGAGTAACTTCCAACTATCATTTAAAAGAAAACTTGAACCAAATCTTCGTATTTTCCGTTTTCAACTTATTATTAAATAAAATATAAGAATTCATGCATTCAGTAACAACAACAATAGCCAATCCCCGCCGGAGGCAAACTAGTAATAAAAGTTTTGTAAATATGGATAACACCGTGGGTTTAAATAGGGTGTGTGGTAATTTTATTTAAATAAAATAGTATTTATTTTTTAGGTATAAGGAAGTTAGACTCTTAACCATAGCCACAAGGGTATATCACTCTTATTAAGCAAATAACGGTCTCACCTGCCTACCACGCCCCTTGCCCTCGGAAGCTCCTTCAATGATTTCAGGAAGATCAAGCAATTTAATTTTGGTACCATTGTATTGAATAATTCCAGGAATATAGGTTAGAGTTGTAAACTTGTATGCTGCAGCTTCTGATTAAGTTCCAGTCAACATGGTTAACAGTGTTGACTTTCCCACACTATAAAAAACAATAATACCAAAACACAACAAATGAGTTAATGTGATCATTTTTAGCTCTAGTTCAGCTCTAAATTTAACAAAAACGCAATTACACAAGACCTAAACAAAGCAACTACCCCCCCCCCCCCCCCCCCCCCCCCAATATCTAAAATCAAAGTTGACTATAACTTGGTTTCAGTTTGTATTATTAAATTCAGTCCTAGTAACAGACCTGGGAAATCCTATAAGTGCAACACGACTGGGAAATCCATGTTTGTGGAGTGACCCTTGCAAGTATTCTTGATATTCGACACTTACTGAACGTTTTTGCGGAGGCGCTTTTGGTTTCAATATGGTATGTGGCTATTCTCCAATTTGAGTGCAACTGAGCTTGGTTTTGTTACAGCTATCCGCTTCTGATGTTG
Organism: Artemisia argyi; assembly: GCA_030686995.1. Classification (NCBI taxonomy): domain Eukaryota; kingdom Viridiplantae; phylum Streptophyta; class Magnoliopsida; order Asterales; family Asteraceae; genus Artemisia; species Artemisia argyi. The sequence goes on along the minus strand of CM060709.1, from coordinate 41,552,799 downwards.
ACTTTTTTCTTGCTTCTTTGATAGTAATATATCCTTGCTTGATTCATAGCTTTCTAATCGATTATTCAAGTATTTAAGATTAAAAAGTCAAGGATGGGTCTTTCTTGATGATGATTAAACTTTTCAACTAGAAAGTTACCTTCCAATATTCTCAACACCTGTAAATATGATACATTGTTAAACTTAATATTGAAATGAAACATGAAGATATCTAGTCTTTGACTTTTGAGGTCAAATCGATTAGGTTCGAACTAGAAGTTATTATGGACTATCTACATATCAAGAAAGACCAGTAACAAATTTAACCTTGGACTAAACACTACAAATTATTGTTAATGAATGGCTAACCTTAGACATCCTTGGCCTTTGTTCAGGGTGAGGTGATATACATAAGCTGGCTGCATGCATCATGTACTCGACTTCTTTCACATCATACTTGTTTCCTAGTTTTGGATCGATAATTTCTGCACATTCCTTTTCCTCTACAAGTAAACGACGGCCCTGAAAAGTACAAGAATCCAAATTTATTAATACGGAGTAATAGGTATGATCATGTTGTTCATGGCAATGCACAATTAAAATAAATTCTTACCCAATCAGGAAAGTACTTCTGCCTCGAGGTTCTTGAGAACTCGATAGCTTTGATCCCAGTTAAGATTTCCAAAAGGACAACTCCAAATGCATATACATCAGCTTTCTCAGTTATTAAGCCAGACTCTAAGGAGCCATGTAACTGAAAAGGATTTAAAAAATGCTTAGTCTGTGTTTATTTTTTATTTTTTATTTTTGTCAATCCAATCACTTGCTAAATTGCTCGACTATAATAAATTTTGAAAATGAGGACCGACAAGCACTACTAACAGAGTGCTTAAAAGGACTTCTAATATCTAGGACAACCAGCTGCATTAGAGTGCCTTTTGTGCTACTTCTAATTGTAACACAAGCTGTAACAAGAGTGTTTAGGTAACCTTCTTCTACTTATGATTGGATGATCAAATTTTCAATTGTTTGACAATATGAAAAGAAAAACGAATTTATAGACTAGAAAATAGGATGATTCATGTAGTTACTAAATTTGATATATTTATCAAACGTTAAGTTTAAAGACATATGCACATGATGAAAAGTTGTCTCATAGGATAAAGAATGAGAGCAGAATTTAATATTATTACCCGAATGCGCCAACAACACGTGTTTCTTCTTCCAGTTGTCCATCTGCTTGCCAACGAGCCAGTCCAAAGTCTCCAACCTTTGTTTGAAATGGGCTTAATTTGTATCTATGAAGAAATTAAAAGCTAAATACACCAACCGAGGGACTTACAAGACATTTCATGACTTACCAGTGGCTCAAAATCATGCGTTAAGAGAACTTGTAAAGCCCAAAATCCTTATTATTAGGCCTGAAGTCTCTATGAACTATGCAACCGACCCTAAAATCTTCATGAAGATATCTCAACGCTCTTGCTGCACCACATGCGACCTTCATTCTGTTCTTCCAGGTCATCACTTCACCTTCCTCCGTTCCTGTTCCATCATTTCCATAAATTTCAACCTTCCTCTAAATTATTCATTTTCCATAAATGAATAATGGATCTTTAATTAAAAAAAATTGCAGTCCTTTCATCAGTTCATTTAAGTAATCAATTTCAATAAGAATTTGACACATGAATCAGCTAACTTTACAAGACCAGGGAAATTAAAGAATACTCACACACAAAGGCTCAAGGATATCTAGATATGTAGATGAATTACCTTTGTGCCATAATGAAAAAGCTTAATACTATCTAAATCCATCTTGTAGATTAGAAGCTTTTCACATTCTTCTCCTACATTGCAGATCAAAGGATACCATGAACACATCTTCCTCACTCTGAGATACTAGAATCATTGATAAAAGTTAGAAATGTGGAATAAAAACATGTACATATTAAGTGTGTGTGTGTGTGCGTGTGTATGCTATTTCATACCATCTTTTAAACTTAAAATATCAAACAACAAGCAAAGTTCCTTCTTAAGAAATTTATATTGCATCAAACCTATCAAAGCTAATAGATAATTAATCAGCTCAATACAAATGGCATTAGGAAAATTTTATGTTAGACATTTGATGAATCCATATCAAATTTTGAAAGAATAGAAGGACTTGGTTTGACCCTTAAAGTCAAACTATGACATAAATCATACCTAATTGGGTCTTCATTTTCAGCTCCAAAACTGATTCTAGCTGAGACGCTTAGAAAAAATTGTTCCTCATATGGTGTAAGGTACACAAAACCGTTGAACTGTCGAAGCTCGAGTGTTGAAATGAACGGGAGTCCGGTTGTTGAATTTGATATACACACACTGAACCCTAGTATTAGATGCCAAAAAGTTCTTGAGACTCTATAGTATTAGCATCGGATATGACAATATTTGCCCAATGAGTAGGCCCCATTCAGATATCAAACTTAGAGTATACGTTGTTGTTATCAACCAACCAGCCATGATAAAAATACAAAATCCTAAATTATTCCCTCTTGCAATACCCAAGCTCACCAAAACTGAGATCTAAACCAACAAACCAGTTACTAACAGCCCTTTGTGTGTAGGAATACAAACTCCTCAACCGCTGGGATCTCCCCGATCCTCTTAAGAGCTGACTTACTTGGTTTCTCAACCACACCAATCGCCATAACGACTTGCTTTCGTGGTGCAGTCTTTCCAACACTCATGAAACTCACATTCACATTCTCTTCGCCAAGTATGCTTCCAACAATTCCAATCATACCCGGTTGGTCAACTTGCCTGCATAGAATGGTGTTACCTTCCAGACTCACATCCACTTAAAATGCCCCAACCTTAGTCAAATGTGGGACACCATCTTTGACCTTGCCTTCAACTGTGATCAATCCAGTCTCGGATATTGCACTAGCAAATCTTGTCTCAACATTGGAAATTTGGACCTGGATGAATTCAAGTGGGCTTTCAGGTGACCCGTCTAGGATTATCCGTTTTTCACTGATGCGGATACCCCTTTGTTTGGCTCTGAAATATGCGTTTACCAAGTTGACAAAGACACTGGAAATGGGCTCGATTAGACCTTTAGTGACCATAGCATGGAGTAGTCTTGTGTCAAGATCATCGGGAGCTCTGGAGCATAAGTGACCTTTACGGATTTCACTCCACTTCCACCTGCTACAAGTTGTACAGCTAACCTTCTACGATTTTCAGAAAGTGTAACATATGGCTTGAGTTCTGTAAGAACCTGCAATAAATATATTTATCAGGACAGGATAAACATATTTCTCTTCATTACAGATACACATTGTATATGACCTCATGATGTTTGGATGTGTATTCTGAAAGTCCATACGTGAATTTTGAATAATAAGAACTGAAAAGTTCAAACAGAAAGTAGTTAGTTTGCAGCTGGTATTAATCTGATAATCCAAAACTGACTATTTTGGATATAGATGAAATTCTAGCTTAATATAATTAGATGCATACAATTTGTAACAGGTCAAACAGGTAGAATAACAGTTAATTAAATGGAAGTTGGTCAAACGGATATATCTTATTGTATTATAATGGGACGGATAAAAAAGGTAGAAGTAGAATCCATTTGTATTTTATAATCATATAGTAGACACAAGAGCATATTATACATCTCGGCAAATGAAGGACCCATGTCCCTTCATAACCAAATTCATGATCTCTTCATCTGCAATAACAGTTAAATCAAACACGAACCTATAATCCGAGATAAATGAACCAAAGCAAAAGCTAAAATTGACCTTCTGAAGAACCAGTTACACAGAAACGCTTTAGGGTGGACCAAAACCAACTACTGAATCTATACACTCTTAAAATAGCTCAAACAGACCACACAGTGACTAGCAGCCCACGTCATCTGTACATATATTAGCATCCAATAAACCAAAAATCACAAGACACATAAACGAGCCAGAAAAATATATACGAGTACTATAGTTACACATACAGGTTTGACACCCTATTCAGACCTACTATTACCAATATATCTGTCATTCTTCATCTCAATACATTTCTACATCAGTTAGGGCTAGATAGTTACTTACTCTGCATGATTTTACGGCTACTTAATGAAACATGATAAAAATGAGTTGACCCAATATAATAGTGTGCCCCTACTTCCCATCTAAAAGAGTTTGTTGAACTAAAAGGTAGCACCATCAAGGAAGAGAAGTTGAGATCTAAAAGTTACGCTCATATTTTATTATCTGCAAATGCAAATAATCAGTAACAAGATATAGGCAAACCAACGCAGTTTTGAAAAAGCAGATTAAGGCCTGCTTGTTGAGTAATTTAAAAGCATAATCTTGCAAAACGCAATCCCAAACACCCCCTAAATGAGCTCCAATCGCTAACACAGGCCTCAATGCTCATGTTACACACAAATATCCACTTTCTAACATCACAAACAGCATACCTCCACCCCCTAATTCAACAACTCAGTAACTGATATATGTTACCTGCATCTAAGTAAAACTTGAATATTAATTTCACCCCTATCTCTCTCAACTCCACTCGAATTCCAATCAATACTGCTCGAATTCGGTCTCCTCCATTCAGGTCTAAAAGTATTAAACGGCATTGGATTAGCCATCATTCCAACTCCCACTTTCCCACTTTGATCCGGCGTCATTGAAGCCATACTCCTCTTATACTCCATCTACACAAGACCCTAAAAAGACAAAAAAATATAAACCAACTATCCAATTTAAAAGCACATGTCAGCAGATGTATCCAGTTTAAAAAAACTTGTACAACTATCCAAGAAGAAGCAATCACATACAATTACACCTTAAACTGAACATGCTATAGATAAGACCAACTAACCAACCCGAATAACTAGATAAACAACCAACAATTCAATTATCATAGCTCAGAAAGCCCAATCAAGTCAAACCTCATGTGAAGGTATTCGATACTTAATTTCTTCACATGTGAAGGTATTCGATACCTAATTTCTTCACATGTGAAGGTATTCGATACCTAATTTCTTCACATGTGAAGGTATTCGATACCTAAATTCTTCACATGTGAAGGTATTTGAAACCTTATTTAAAGACTCTAAAATATCAATACCTTATTTCAAGCCATCGACACAAATAGAGTTATAAGCAAATTTCTTCACATGTGAAGAAATAACTATTTGCCTCAGCTGATGTAGACAATACAACAATTAGCATTTCAAGGTCTTCTAGCATTTCAGCGAACACCTAGTGTGCGTTGACAAAATTAAATTCGACTTGAAAATTAAATTCGAACAACTTGCTCACATGTGAAAATTAAATATTAAATCTTGAAAGACATATTCATCTAGATCTATATCTTCAATTTCATCATCAGTTTGTAGAATATATAGCTAATTACTAAATATATAGAACACAAAAATTAATTTATTTATAATCATTGAATCAAAAGAAATTATGAATCAAAAGCTTAATTCGCACTTACTGATGGTGATGATGATGATAATCGATGGAGATGGTGGTGATCGGTGATGATTGTGGTGGTGGACAGTGACGAACATACTGGTGGTTGGTGGTGCTGATGAATCTTAAGAGAGTGTTAGCTATTTGTTTATCTGGTTCCATGGTAATATGGCGATGATGGAGATGAAGGATCTGGTTTGCTATTTGAGTTTGTGTGTGTTTATTGTGTGTGATAGAAGTAGAGAGAGAAAAGCGAGATAAAATTTAAGGGCGCGGAAGCAAATGACCATAATACACTTAGACCCCTAAAAATTTTGTCTAATATTTACAAAAATGCCATTCCGCCCAAAATCAGATTGACTTGATCCTACGGTCCAGATCTCTTCTTGCGTTCTCACAAAAATTAGACTTCTCATTTGAACGCTTGTCTATATATATATATATATATATATATATATATATATATATATATATATATATATATATATATATATATAAGTATAAATGTGAGTGAAAGATGGATTGATGGGTGAGGTTTGAAAGATAATAGCGGAGATAGGATATAGTCGGCGAGAGGATTTTGTTTCATCCATAGTGTTCACGTGCGAAGGCGTTCTTGCATGATAAAAGTCCACTTGACTCATATCCCTTCATCATCATGAGTCTTCTAAAAGAGGACTTAATAGGATAACGCGAGGGGGGAAGGAAAGGGTTCGATAATGAACAATTTCCTGGAGTTCTAGAAAGTCAACTAATGACGTATCTAGGTTATGTGCAAGTAATTATATATATATATATATATATATATATATACTCTTATACTTAGTATATTAAATATATATATATATATATATATATATATATATATATATATATATATATATATATATATATATATATATACTATATATATATATATATATATATATATATATATATATATATACTATATACTCTTAGTATATTAAATATATATATACATATATATATATATATATATATATATATATATATATATATATATATATATGTATATATATATTTAATATACTAAGAGTATATAGTGTATATATATATATATATATATATATATATATATATATATATATATATATATATATATATATATATATATATATATATATATATATATATATATATATATATATATATGATCGAACAAAAAGAGAGAAATAGCAAGCTATATCAATGCATACAATGAAATCAAATAACGCACATTTATCTAAGCATGACAATGAGTTATGAAAGAATGGCGTACCCGGTGGTCTTAAAAAAAAAAATCTTCAAAATCATCAAGATGACATATAGACTTTGAAAAAGTCTATGTTGAGAGAAACTTCAAGATTGCCTCAAGGAATGTTCATCTAGCCATTTGATCCCCATTGTTTCTTTGGTCCAAAGTTGTTTGGTCCAAACATGTTTAACATTTGACTAGGATGCATGAAAGGTGGTAGTATACCCCAAGGATTGTAGCTTTATTGGTAGTTCCACATTTGATTACTATTGTTATTATAGTTTTGCCTATTTTGGTTTCTTCTTGGTTGAGGTGTTTTAGATCTAGGATTAGAATTATTTGGTTTTCTAGGTGGTGGTGTTTTAGATCTTGTCTTAGGTTTAGAAGATCCTGCCTCATTTTTTAAAGACGGTTTATAGAAAACTTTTACTTCTTCATTGTTGGCAAGAGGTATTTTTCTATCATTAATAAGTATATACTTAGGATTAGATTTTAGAGATCTTTGTTCATTAGGTTCATTTTCGAATTTGACATTTTTAATATCACTTGTTGAAGCTTCATTTGAATTATATCCTAAACCGGTTTTATCTCCGGATGTTCTTTGAATACTTATTATTTTACTAAGTGAGTGACTACTATTTTCGAATTTATCAAGTTTGCGAATTTCTTCCCTAAGTATTTCGTTTTCACCTTTAAGCTCTTGACATGATTTACATTCTTCAAAAATTTCTTTACCTTTTTCAAGTTGATGTATTTTAATTTTTAGTTCTAGTACTTCATTTTTCAATTGATTGTTTATGTATTTTAGTGATTTGTTTTTGGCCATTACTAGTTGTCCTAATTTGTATAGCCTATTATATTCATTATCTAGATCTTTTTCATCTAATGATAAGCTTTCATCACTAAAGTATTCGGTTTCGGAACGTACCTCATTTGATGTATTCGCCATAAGACACTTCTCCTCTTTTGTCGTTTCTTTCTCATCTTTATCACTATCACTCCAAGCGCCTACAACAAAAGCTCTTTGATTATGATCTCTTGTCATCATTGGACATTTTCCAATGAGGTGATTTGGATCACCACACTTGAAACATTTCCTTTCAATCTTGTTGTTCTTGTCATCCTTTCTCTTTTGAAATGTTTTCTTTTCATCATGCGGTTGTCTTACGAATCTTCCTCGCCTTTTGAAGAATTTCTTGAAATCTCTTACGGCCATGGCGTATTTTTCGTCATCACTTTCGGAAGATGAGCTATCTTCGATACTAGATTCCTTTCTAGCTTTCAAGGCGATTGACTTGCTTTGCTCTCATTTTTCTTTGAACATTTCGGAATCCTTCTTAATAATAACTTCGTAAACTTTTAGATTTCCAATTAATTCATCAAGTTGCAATGTTGACAAATTCTTTGATTCTTCAATCGCCGTCACTTTAGCTCGCCATTTTGGATGAAGAGCCCTAAGAAACTTCCTAACAAAATTCTTACTAGAAAAATTCTCATCAAGTGCTTTTAAACTTGTGATGATAGTGTTAAATCTAGTAAAAGCATTATCAATTGATTCCTCATCCGGAATCGTGAATTGCTCATATTGTTGAACAAGTAGATCTATCTTATTATCTTTGACTTGACTATTACCTTGGTGAGTTATTAGTAAAGAGTTCCAAATTTCTTTTGCGGTTTTACACATAAAGATCCTTTCGTACTCTTTACGTGGTAGCGCATTATAAATAACCATTTTTGCTTCATTATTTTTAGCAAGTTTTCTTTTTAAATCATCATTTTGTTTTTCATAAGGTACGATTTCATCTTTCTTTGTTTCGGGGTTATTTTGAATAGGTAAAAAATCACCATTAGTAATAACATGCCAAAGATCTAGATCTTTTGACTTCACATAAGTTTCGAATCGATTTTTCCAATATAAAAATCCATCACTTTCAAATAGTGGTGGTCTTTGCATAGATCGCCCTTCTAAATATTTTTCAGATTCCATAGATCGTTACAAGTTTTAAAATACAATATATTTTAAAGATCTTGCTAGACGTGGCTCCTGATACCAATTGTGGAAAACTAGAAGGGGGGTTGAATACTTTTATGTCCTTTTTAAATTTATTACCAAAATATTTTGTAGCTTATTAAAACCTTTCGATTTGATCTCAAGTGAATTCAAGTGACAACAAATATAAGCAATTCTAATCTAATAATGAAAGTATTGAAATGTAATGAAGAAAAGATAGAGTTAGAAAGATCAAACCACAACACGCGAATTTATAGTGGTTTGGCTACAAGGACACCTTTCTTGCCCTACTTCACTCCCCGAGTACCACACTCGAGAGTTTTCTTCACTATGTCAACAAACTCCTTATGGTGGAGAAACCTTACACACCTTGGCTTACACGAGTTAACGACACTAAGCTAAATGTCGAGTTCTAATCGTAGCTAGAACCAATCTCACAACTTCTTCAAAGGCTTCACACCTTCTTCACACCTTCACAACTTCTTCAAGACTTCACACCTTCTTCACACCTTGTCAACTTCACACCTTCTTCTATGCACAACTAAGTCACAACTTCTAAACTACTTTACAACACACCTAGTTTCTACAATCAACAAATTCACACAACACTTTTACAAATATCTAACACTACTACAATATGAAACTAGCTATTCACAACACTACTACAATTAGATGGATGTAGAGGAGTGTTCTTCTTCTTGCACTTGAGTGGATGAAGCTTTGGATCACTTGGAAACAAAGACTTATGAATTATATGATCAAAGGATTTTAAATCTAGAAATGAAGGTTGGATCAGAAAGTTTATAGTGCAAAAAGGTGAGAAAAATATGTGAAATGATCCAATATTTATAGGGCCAGAAAATACTGTTCTGGAGTGTGCCGGTCCCCTTAATTAGGGGGCGGTCCCCTTAATGATTAAGAGGGCCGCCTAGTAAAATTAAAGGTGCCGCCATCTTGAACGTTGGAAAAGTTTTTCTGGATAAAATTTGCCCTTTTTGGTTGGAAATTTGAAATCATATCTTTGTAGTTTAATATAGCATTACCAAAAATGATTTACAAATATATATATAAAATGTTTATATCATTTTATAAGATGTTATGTCTTAAGACAAAATTTCCTTTGATCATGTAATGCATAAGATGCTTAGTTTATGCATACCTTAAGTGATATTAGATGTAGAGGTAAATATTTGTTACCAAATACTTGTTTACGTCTTAATCTTGACTTAATTTGATTTGAGTTTTGTGATTATCAAAACATAGGTTTATTTAGAGATATTAATAACATTTTTAAACATTATTTATATCAACAGTACTATAATTGGCTAGAAATTGTATTCTTTTGTTCGGTATGGATAGAGAATAACTGTCGTAACATAAAAATGAAACAAACATGCTCAAATCACGATCATGATAACATAGCGATCAAAGTTGAAATATGCTAAAATAAGAATACGATCCAACCGGTACGACAACAAGAATTAAACTCCAAAACACACTTTTAATTAAAGTATCTGAAATAATGTTGCAGGTTTCTTTCAAAACATAAATACATAAAAGATGTCTTGATGATAGGTCTACTGCATAATTTAGATTTACATGATCAAGACTCAAATTTACAGCCCAAATAATGTAAAAATTTAATTTTGGACTTTATTTGATTAAAAAATGTATAATCAAATGATAACGATCACCAAATCATATTTGATTTTAAGAAATATATGATTTTTAGGAAGATTTTCAATAAAACGAGGTATAACACTATATGACTATAGTTGGGGGTGTAATCAAGGTAAAGCCACTGAAGTCTGAAGATGGTGATGATCCTTTTTAGATAGGATTTGAAAGAAATGGGTAGTTTGTTTTGGAGTGTGACTTGCATGTGCAAGTGGGCTTTATACCCTAGACCCCGCCATCTTTATTTTTAAGTTGCTCTAAATTCACAAGAAAATAAATAAGGAGAAACGTTTTTTTATAAAATTTCATTCTCCGCTATTTTTCACTTTTTGGGAAGAATCAAAATGGTTGAATGGGAATGCAATGTTGCTCCCTTGTTTCCATTCCCTTTTGCAAACAAACACGCAAAGTGATTCTTTTTCTCTTTCTCGGCTTTTCATTCAACCGTAGCAAACATCCCCTAGACATATATGGTTAAATTCATATTTAAACTATTAATAATTTGACATATTATTTATGCATTTTCTAATTTTAAATGTTTACTTTTGATTATTCCACTTGTCAATTGTCATCATGTTCTTTTTAGACATATTTTTAGCCATGCATTTTAGACATGCCAATCATTTATTTTTTTGAAAGAATATTTGTTGTTGAAGAAATGAGACACAATTGCATGTTTTTACTTAGGATTGGGATCCTCTTATGTTCAATTTGAACATGAAAGGTCATTTTACGATTGAGGTCCTCTCATGTTTAATTTGAATATGAAAAGTTATGTTGCGTTTGTTGTAAGAAGAAATTTAATGTTAATAAAATAAAATACCTATAATAATAGGGTATACTTTCTTTTTCACTCAAAAAAAAAAAAAAAAAAAGAAAAGAAAAAAAACCTTTCCAATTTTAGTGCTATGGCTACTATTTTGTTTCTTTAAGTATAATTGTTTAGGGTCCATTTGGTTGGACCCTTTTGGATTCAAGTAATACTTTCAATCTTTATATAAATTGTTTGGTTACGAAATGGAAAAGAACGAGTGGGATAGCCCGCGCGATGCCACGGGAGTGCTTTGTCCTATAGTTTGAACGTTTAGCCCACGCGTTGCCGCAGGAGCATTGTGTCAATGCTGCGTGGGTTGCCGTAGTAGCATTGTGTCGATGCTTAAAAATATATGCTTAAGACAATAAATTATAATATTCAAGATTATATTAAGTCAACAAAAAAGAGTATCAAATAGATCCATGGGGGAGAAAATGTATGTTACATAATAAAGCACGAAAAAAATCCTACTAATCTTGGCCTGATGCGCAGCTGGGCACTACAAATTCGTTTCAAGGAAACGCTATCGAGGCAACAACAATAGAATGGGGTGAAACATGGGCACTATCGTTTGCAACCATTGTTGCTCCTGAGTTGCTGGTTGCGTAGCGTATTTTTATATACTGGCGGTTAGATGCAAGAAATGGTTCAGGATGATGAATAAGCCTTTTCTCAGATTGCGTACCGGTCCTTCCTACATTCCACGACAAAAGTGCAATAACATTAGATTGTATAAGATGAACGGCTTTTACTGAATAAAATAGTGAAAAAAGCATGTCTAAAAAGGATGGCAGGTGTAACTATGTATGTAACCATAATATCCAGTTGTACGGATTCGTAGTTCTACCTTCACTTACATTCGCCTTGAGTTACATGATGTGAATTCAGTTTCATATTCAAATGAATGCAGCTACACGTTGATTTATGAGTTGTGAAAAACTGGTTTCTGCATAAAATATTTGATTAGTCAATAGGGGGATACAATTTCTTTAATTATATACTTAGCTACTGAACCAAACAAAGGTGAAAGAACTTGAACCTTTACACAACCCAACCAATTGTCCACCACCAACTCCAACACTAAAAATACATCATTCATTTTTCACAACCACCCTTTCTTCCCAAAACTGTAAAGATATATCGGCAATGTTTATTCGCTTGGTGAATAATTAATTGATTAACTGGACTTGTATAGTTGGTGTATCACCAGAAATATATAATTAGCTTGACCACATGAAACAATGGTTTAGTAACTATGTGCTACAATAGAAGTCTATCATAATTTCACATTACATTGTTCTTTCTTATATATTAAGTAAACTTTTTCTAATTAATGTTAAGAAAACTTTTTCTAGTTTTACTGAAATCTAAATAAAAGAGTATAGTATGATGTTGTTGAGGATGAGCTAATGCTAAAATCAATTGTTGAAAGACCAGTACTATTGAAAACAAACCAAATATGAGTTTTGAACAACATATGACAGGACACAACACAGGTATACATTAAAGTACATACAGTAAGTATACATATGAGCATAGTCAAACACCCCCATAATTTAAATCATAAACCGTATATTATTCTTTTGTTCACATGCTCATTAAGACACATTTGTTTCTATTTAGTTTTAGTAGTTTCATAATAAGGCTTGGGCTTTTGAATCTATAATAATTGTTGTTAATTTTATGAATTTCCATAAATGTACCTTTGGCATTGCTGGTAACGTTGTCCTTGAGACCTATGTTAGCAAAATAGTTGTGAATTTGAGCCTTTTATGCGGGTGTCATATCCTCGTATATCACTACATGAGTATCCCCGTCCTTGAAGATCACCGATAACCACAAACTTCTCCTAGCCCGAAGGCATCTTGATGTCTATATGTGAGATATTGATTAATGACCACTACCTCATTACTAGCCCTAACTACATTCCAGAAAACGATTTAGAAATTGTACCTGGAACATAATTTGTCTTGCCCAAAGATCACAAAACCTGCATATCAATTGCAATTGATTTAATAACATAAAAAGGTTGATAGAGGGTGTTTGGAATCACTTATTTCGAAGTCTACAACAAACTTTACTAATGTACCAGAATTTATATTACTGAATAAAACTCACCAGGCAAGATAACTTTTATGTCATCTTTAATGTACTTAAGATTTTTTTTGCCTACAATAATAATGAGCATAAAGATTCAGCATTCATCACCTTTGAGGGTACAAACTGGGTTGCGACACCACAATCGACCATTTAAAGTCCATTCAATTGTAATTTAGTAAGTGTCACATATTCACTAAATATTTCAATAACACATAAGTTAAATTTCATAAAAAAAAAAGCATAGCGAACAAAAGGTATATCTACGATGAAAGGAAACTACCAAAATAGTCCGGAAGCCATGAAAGGAAATAAGATGCACTAACAACAAATGGGAGATATCCTAATGATCCTTCCAGCATAGCAGATATTGTATTTATTGTGAGAAGTATAGACGTTGACATAAGCAAATTAAATTAACAAAAGGGTACTTAGACATAAACTCCGACAAAAAACCCCGTAAAATACCTAGTAAGTGCTTCAAGAACAACAACAATGCCAACATTATCACTCACAGATTTAATCATCTTTACCATTTATATCACATAAAAAGCCCTTATAGTCAATTTCAGCATAGGCAGAAAACTTGACCAATCAAAGTTCCTACTCTTCCAAGCTGAGGAACATGTGGCACCATAAGCTCAAGTAAGACCCGTAAGCCTAAAAAATAAACGTTATCAGGTTTACAAAGTAAATAAGCTCATAAGCTGGAAAATAAGCCAATCCAAAAATCTTCAAATAATGCCTTATAAATAAGCCATAAGATCAACAAACCAACCCCATAAGCCCAAAAAGTTAACCTCACCAGCTTAATTACAAAAAAAGGCACAAATTTAATAAGAACCCTTAAATTTGGTTAAAAAACCCGAAATTAGAAAAGCCTGTTGACATAAATTAATAATGTCTAAAAACATTGTTAACATATTAACAATGTCTCTATGTTTTGATAATTACAAAGCATAAACTCATTAATCTAAAACTTATGACGTAAACAAGTTTTTAGTGCTTAACATTTGTCTTTATATCCAAATCACTTAAGGTATGAATAAACAAAGTGTTTATTGCATTCTATGATCAAAGGAACAATTTTCTTAAACACTAGATTTCTTATAAAATGTCACAAAATATTTTATATCTTTTACAAAACATTTTTGGAATTAAAGAAATATGTTTAATTCATTATAAATATATGAATTCAAATTTCCAACAAAAAATGGCAAATCTAATCCAGAAAAACCTTCCTCACAAAAAGACAAATAAACCCAACGTTCAGGAGGGCGGCCCCCTTAATTTTACTAGGTGGCCCCCTTAATCATTAAGGGGACCGGCCTATAATTAAGGGGACCGGCCACGCTCCAGAACAGTATTTCCCCCCCCCCCCCTTTAAATACTGATTCATCCCTCAGATTTTTCTCACCTTTTGCACTTCTAAACTTTCTGATCCAGATCTAATTCTCTATTCTCTCATCCTTTGATCATAAGTGTATATATATTCTTTGTTTCAAAGTGATCCAATTTCCATCCTCTCAAGTGCAAGAGAAGAATACTTCTATCTTCCTAGACAAGAAGTATTACAACTTGTTGTGATCTCCACATCAAAGTTGTTGGTGTAACATCAAGATTATTTACATACTCTTTGTGAAGATTGTTGTGAATATTTGCTTGTAGATAGTTGTGTTAGATATAGATCGTGTGATTAGTTGATAGCTTGGTGTGAAGAAGAAAAGCTAGGAAATCTATTGGGGTGAAGAAGCTAGGTGTGAAGTAGATTGATTTGAAGAAGGTGTGTAGAAGGTGTGACTTAAGTGTGAAGGTGTTGTGGTGTGATTATTGGTGTGTAGATTGGTGTGTAGATTGGTGTGAGTATTGGTGTGTAAATTGGTGTGTAAGGTTTTCTCCGCCATAAGGGAGCTTGTTGATATAGTAAAGAAAACTCTCGAGTTAGGTGCTCGGGGAGTGGAGTAGGGCAAGGAAGGTGTCCTTGTAGCCGAACCACTATAAATCTCTTGTCTCGCGGTTCGATCTTTCCATCTCTTACTTATTATTGTTACTTATCATTATTATATATTTCGTATTGATACTTGTTTATATTGTGCAAGACTTGAGATCACATATTATCGAATCTAAGTTTTAAAACACTAAAACTATTTTTACAACTAATTAAAAAGACGTAAAACTATTCAACCCCCCCCTTCTAGTTTTCCACAATTGGTATCAAGAGCCACGTCTAGCAAGAATTTTAAAATATATTGTATTTTAAAACTTGTAACGATCTATGGAATCTGAAAAATATTTAGAAGGGCAATCTATGCAAAGACCACCACTATTTGAAAGTGATGGATTTTTATATTGGAAAAATAGATTCGAAACGTATGTGAAATCAAAAGATCTTGATCTTTGGCATATTATTACCTTTGGTGATTTTCCCCCTATTCAATACAATGTTGAAACTAAAATGGATGAAATTGTAGCTTTTGAAAAACAAAATGATGATTTGAAAAAGAAACTAGCAAAAAATAATGAGGCTAAAATGGTTATTTATAATGCGTTACCACGCAAAGAATATGAAAGAATTTTTATGTGTAAAACCGCAAAAGAAATTTGGGATTCTTTACTAATCACTCACCAAGGTAATAGCCAAGTCAAAGATAATAAAATAGATCTTCTTGTACAACAATATGAACAATTTACGATTCCGGAAGAGGAATCAATTGATAATGCTTTTGCTAAGTTTAACACTATCATCACAAGTTTAAAAGCACTTGATGAGACATTTTCTAGTAAAAATTGTGTTAGGAAATTTCTTAGGGCATTGCATCCAAAATGGCGAGCTAAGGTCACGACAATTGAAGAATCAAAGAACTTGATGACGTTATCACTAGATGAACTAATTGGCAACTTGAAGGTTCATGAAGAAATCATAAGAAGAGATTCGGAAACGGTCAAAGCCAAGAAAGAACAAATCAAATCCATTGCTCTAAAAGCCAAAAAGGAACCTAGTGATGATGATGATTCAAGTGACGAAAGTGAAGACGAAGAATATGCAATGGCCGTAAGAGAATTCAAGAAATTCTTCAAGAGACGAGGAAGATTCACTAGATCATCACATGACGATAGAAAATCGTTCCAAACAAATAGAAGTGACAATTACGTGAAAAGAAA
This sequence comes from Artemisia argyi, assembly GCA_030686995.1. Classification (NCBI taxonomy): domain Eukaryota; kingdom Viridiplantae; phylum Streptophyta; class Magnoliopsida; order Asterales; family Asteraceae; genus Artemisia; species Artemisia argyi. Next base: position 41,536,327 of record CM060709.1, on the reverse strand, counting down.
ATGCTTTAGATGTGGAAGTCCAAATCATCTCGTTGGTGAATGTCTAAAGCCGCCGAGTTATGATAATCAAGGTGCATTTGTTAGTAGAACATGGAGTGATAGTGACAAAGAAGAAGTGGAAAAACCAAGAGAAGAAAAGTGTTTCATGGCAAAAGCAACCGACGAAATATGCCTTGGAATTGACTTGGAGCCTGACGAATGGATCAAGGATAGTGGATGCTCAAGGCACATGACAGGGAACCGAAAGCTATTCTCTACATATAAGGCATACAACGGAGGTAACGTTATTTTTGGTAGTGACTTGCGTGGAAAAATTATTGGCAAAGGTACGATTTCTCAAGACTCACTTACTATTGAAAATGTTGAACATGTTAATAATTTAACATATAGCTTACTTAGTGTAGGCCAAATATGCGATAATAAATGTAAAGTTATCTTTTCCGAAGAAGATAGCGAAATAGTCAAGAATGGAAAAATTATAGGTAGAGGTATTAGGAAAGGAGGTGTATATGTTATGAAACTAGGAAACAAACCTGAAGATAGGATATGCCTAACGACCCTAGACGAAAACTCCACATTGTGGCATAGGAGATTAGGACATGCTAACATGCAACAAATACAATCTTTGGCCTCTAAGGAATTAGTTAGAAACTTGCCTAATCTAAAATATGACAACATTTTTGTGATGCATGTAAAGTTGGAAAACAAGCTCATGCTAGCCACAAAGCTAAGAATATAGTATCCACTACTAGGTGCCTAGAATTATTACATATGGATCTTTTTGGTCCATCCGCTGTGCGGAACTATGGAGGAAACAAATATACCTTAGTAATAGTAGATGACTACTCACGATACACGTGGACTAAGTTTTTAAGTGACAAAACCCAAGCCTTTGAAAAATTCGAAATATTTAGTAAAATGATTCAAAATAAATTAGGATGCTCAATAGTTGCCATTAGGACGGACCATGGAAGGGAATTTGATAACGAAGTACAATTCGGAAAATATTGTGAGTTAAATGGAATATCTCACAATTTCTCCGCTCCTCGTACTCCTCAATCAAATGGGGTAGTAGAAAGAAAAAATAGGTCACTACAAGAAATGAGTAGAACTATGTTAAATGAACAATCCATTCCACAAAAATTTTGGTGTCACGCCGTAGATACATCGACTTATATTTTAAATAGGGTATCAATTAGAAGAATTCTAGGAAAAACTCCTTATGAGTTATTAAGAAACAGAAAACCTAACTTAAGCTACTTTAGGGTATTTGGAAGTAAATGCTATATCTTAAACACTAAGGACTACCTCACTAAGTTTGATCCAAAGTCGTATGAAGGAATATTTTTAGGATACTCACAAAATAGTAAAGCATATATAATACTTAACAAACACTCAATGAAAGTAGAGGAATCACTAAATGTAACTTTTGATGAAACACCACCACCTCCTAAAACGCTACCTTTAGAAGATGATGATTTAGTCGAAGATGAAGCCATTGAGGTTAGTAAAACAAAACCCATAGGAAATGATAATGAAGAAACTCACTTAGAAAATAACGAAACCGTTAATATTAAAGAATCTAGATCACATCCTTTAGATAGTATAATAGGACATCTTAACCAAAGAACCCTTAGGTCACAAGCCCAAGATAAAAACAACTTCTTTTGTTTCCTCTCGGCAATAGAACCTAAGAATATTAGCGAAGCTTTAAAGGATGAAAGTTGGATTATAGCTATGCAAGAAGAATTAAATCAATTTAAGGCAAATGATGTTTGGGAACTAGTCCCAAATCCAAAGGATATGACTATCATAGGAACCAAATGGGTATATAGGAACAAGTTAGACGAGAATGGAATAGTTACTAGAAATAAAGCTAGGTTAGTTGCCCAAGGTTATAATCAACAAGAAGGAATTGATTATGATGAAACTTATGCCCCCGTAGCTAGACTAGAATCAATTAGGATATTACTTGCCTATGCTTGCTCCCTAGATTTTAAGTTATTCCAAATGGATGTGAAAAGTGCATTCCTTAACGGTTTTATCAATGAGGAGGTATATGTGGCACAACCTCCAGGATTCATTGACTTCGCAAAACCTGATTATGTTTATAAGTTAAAGAAAGCTTTGTATGGACTCAAATAAGCTCCCAAAGCTTGGTATGATCGATTAAAAGCTTTTCTTATTAAACATGATTATTCCATGGGAATGGTAGATAACACTCTTTTCACTAAAAGGAAAGACCCTAATCTCATCATTGTTCAAATATATGTTGATGACATTATATTTGGATCGACTTGTCAAGACATGTGTGATGAATTTGCCAAAATCATGCATGATGAGTTTGAGATGAGTATGATGGGTGAACTTAACTTCTTCCTAGGATTACAAATAAAACAATTAGAAGATGGAATATTCTTTAACCAATCTAAGTATATTAAGGAAATGCTTAAGAAATTTGGCCTAGAAGACTCAAAACCCATAAAAACACCCATGTCTACGGAGGTAAAGCTCACAAAGGACGATGAAGGTGAGTCCGTAGATAACTCCAAGTATAGAGGAATGATAGGTAGTTTACTATACTTGACGGCAAGTAGACCCGATATCATGTTTAGTGTCTGCCTTTGTGCCCGTTTTCAAGAGGATCCCAAAACCTCTCACCTAGAAGCGGTTAAGCGTATCTTCCGATACATTAAAGGCACTATACACTTAGGATTATGGTATCCTAAGGAATCCGGCATAGAAACCATTGTATATGCGGATTCGGATCATGCGGGAGACTACGTAGATAGAAAGAGCACTAGCGGTATTTGCACGTTTATGGGATGTTGTCTAACGTCTTGGTTTTCGAAGAAGCAAACCGCTCTTGCTATTTCTACCACCGAAGCCGAATATGTAAGCGCCGGAAAGGCATGTCAACAAGCACTATGGATGAAACAAGCTCTCGTAGACTATGGCATTAGGTTAGAAAATGTCCCCATTATGTGCGATAACAAAGGTGCGATAGATTTAAGTAAAAATCCGGTGCAACACTCTAGGACTAAACACATAGAAATACGTCACCATTTTCTTAGGGATAATGTACAAAAAGGAAATATAACTATAGAAAAGGTTGCATCGGAAGATAACATTGCGGATATATTCACAAAACCCCTTAAGCGTGAATTATTCAACCACTTGCGTTTAGGATTAGGAATGATGGAATAAGTTGACTAAATTATATTGAATTATTTCAAATTAATACTTGCATGAAATTTATTTTTCTTCCATTTCATCTTTTCTGAGTCTAGGAATCTATTTCGCACAAAACTAAAGATTGGGAAAATTTATTTTCTTTGCATAATTTTTTTTTTTTGTAAAACTCAATCAATTTTCTCTAAAAATTATTCTCACAATCTAGGAACCCCATGAAGACCATTTTCCTTGCATTGTTGACTAATTCTAAAAACATTATATTTCAAAATCATGCATAAACTCTCACATAAATTGTCAAGGTATATAATCTAATATATGTCTTTGACATTCATGATCGAGCAAAAATTGAATCAAGGAGATTATTTGGATTGTTTCTTAGAATCGCTATTTCTTTTTTGCTTCTAGGAGTCGAAACAATCACAACTCCACATTTGTTGCATATAGACACTCACTAGGTCAAATTCACTAATAATGGTGTCATCTTGATCCATCACTAGTTTTTCACTCACTAAGATAGGTGCCTTAGGAAGCTTAAGTGTGCTTGCCTTTGTTTACCTCCTATTGCTTATTATGTGTTGATTATTTGCTCCTTTGCTTACGTGTTTTTGCATGTATGCTATATCTTGATTAGATTAGACTCTATATTGCCTAAGAGAATTGAACTTCCTTGAATTCTAATCCAAACACATAACCTTTCTGCAAATTTTCTGCCAAAAACCCAATTCTGGCATCCTGGAAATCACCAGATGGGCGGCCCCCTTAATTTTGTAAGGCGGCCCCCTTAATCATTAAGGGGACCGCCCCCTAATTAAGGGGACCGGCCATCTGATGGTCGGGTTTACAGAATCTTTTCTGTTTTTTAGCCCATTTCAACCTACATTTCCCAATTTTAACCAACACACTTTGTCCCAATCTTCCAACAAACCTTATCCATCCTTAAACACACAAATCTTACACTATAAATATCCCCAATCCTCAAAACTATCCATTCATCCCATCATGAACTCTCCAAACAGATCAAAAGCCTCAAGGCTAGCAAGGATGACGGAAAAACCCGTTTGGCGAAGAAAAAGCCCTCGAAACAAATCCATCATAACCAATAAGATTGGAAGTCATTCAACACCTCCAACTTCTTACTTCCTAAACTTTACCTCAAACCCACAAGGTCATTCATTTGATCCTCTTTACAAACCATACAACATTGGCCAACCATCAAACTACAATGCCAACTACACAAATACAAACCATCCATACCAAACCTATGATCCTCTTCACATTGCCACGGAAAAGCAAAAGTTTAGTGATGAAATAAACCAAATCCATGATCTTAGTGATCTCCTTGCTATGCATCTTGCACAACGCAACAAAGGGCAACCTCTATCATCACCCTATGCAAATTGCCTTCCCCACTCTCTCAATTTGGATCAAGTTACCAACCACACTCACTTTTGCCCTTGTTGCATATTCCTTCAAAAACAAATCCTCTACTTGAGTGAAGATATTTCTTGGATTGAATATCTTCTCACTCGTAATCATCCAATACCACCCTTAACACGATACAACATTGTGAGATCCACCTCTTCCGCTCCATACTCCTCCCCATATCCCTCTCCATCTAACAATTAAGCTTCATGCTTATGTTATCCTTCAAGCAAATAAAACAATCAACCATGAGTTGCAAGCAAGTCCAAGTGCTCTTTCTAGGCAATATAGGACTACGTCTTTTCATTTGTTTTATTACGATTAATATGCCTTAAGCATATTCAATGTTGTAATGCTTTCTATGATGCTTAAATGAATCTATTTTTTTATCTATTGCTTTGCATGTAGATTTGCCTTGCTCTCTTCTAATATTTTGTGTAGCCAAGATTTCCATAGCTCATCTCCTTGGTGCTCTCAAATGAGGGGGAGTATACATCAAGGGGGAGCTTTAACCTTTTTGATTTTACAAAAAGGGGGAGAAGAGAATGTTAAACTCTAAATCCTTGTCTAAAAATTAATTTTTAGACCTAATGAGTTTAAGGTTTTGTAATCATCAAAAAGGGGGAGATTGTTGACATAAATTAATAATGTCTAAAAACATTGTTAACATATTAACTATGTCTCTATGTTTTGATAATTACAAAGCATAAACTCATTAATCTAAAACTTATGACGTAAACAAGTTTTTAGTGCTTAACATTTGTCTTTACATCCAAATCACTTAAGGTATGAATAAACAAAGTGTTTATTGCATTCTATGATCAAAGGAACAATTTTCTTAAACACTAGATTTCTTATAAAATGTCACAAAACATTTTATATCTTTTACAAAATATTTTTGGAATTAAAGGAATATGTTTAATTCATTATAAATATATGAATTCAAATTTCCAACCAAAAATGGCAAATCTAATCCAGAAAAACCTTCCTCACAAAAAGACAAATAAACCCAACGTTCAGGAGGGCGGCCCCCTTAATTTTACTAGTCGGCCCCCTTAATCATTAAGGGGACCGACCTACAATTAAGGGGACCGGCCACGCTCCAGAACAGTATTTTCCCCCCCTTTAAATACTGATTCATCCCTCAGATTTTTCTTATCTTTTGCACTTCTAAACTTTCTGATCCAGATCTAATTCTCTATTCTCTCATCCTTTGATCATAAGTGTATATATATTCTTTGTTTCAAAGTGATCCAATTTCCATCCTCTCAAGTGCAAGAGAAGAATACTTCTATCTTCCTAGACAAGAAGTATTACAACTTGTTGTGATCTCCACATCAAAGTTGTTGGTGTAACATCAAGATTATTTACATACTCTTTGTGAAGATTGTTGTGAATATTTGCTTGTAGATAGTTGTGTTAGATATAGATTGTGTGATTAGTTGATAGCTTGGTGTGAAGAAGAAAAGCTAGGAAATCTATTGGTGTGAAGAAGCTAGGTGTGAAGTAGATTGATTTGAAAAAGGTGTGTAGAAGGTGTGACTTAGGTGTGAAGGTGTTGTGGTGTGATTATTGGTGTGTAGATTGGTGTGTAAATTGGTGTGTAGATTGGTGTGAATATTGGTGTGTAAATTGGTGTGTAAGGTTTTCTCCGCCATAAGGGAGCTTGTTGATATAGTGAAGAAAACTCTCGAGTTAAGTGCTCGGGGAGTGGAGTAGGGCAATGAAGGCGTCCTTGTAGCCGAACCACTATAAATCTCTTGTCTCGCGGTTCGATCTTTCCATCTCTTACTTATTATTGTTACTTATCATTATTATATATTTCGTATTGATACTTGTTTATATTGTGCAAGACTTGAGATCACATATTATCGAATCTAAGTTTTAAAACACTAAAACTATTTTTACAACTAATTAAAAAGACGTAAAACTATTCAACCCCCCATTCTAGTTTTCCACAAAGCCCCTAAATTATACAAAAACTCGAATTTCAAGATCCAATTTTTGTATATACACATGTACACGTTATAGCATAAAAACTAAGCTTTGTTTTTTTCATTCCTGGTTGTTTCGAGGTTGGTGTGAGAATCATTCGCTATATTTGGAATCACCACAAATGTAAAACTAATTAATTATAAAAAAAAAAAAAAAAAAAAAACAATAATTTATAAGCATCTTTTTATTTTTATTAAACTAAAGAGGATGCTTGTTTATGTTTAACAAAAATAAAATAAAAACCAAGATTTATTTATTATTTTTTTATACCTGGTTGTTTCATACGCGGTGTTTTTTTTCATACCCTTCCAATTAGATCTTCGATCTTCAAACTTCGAAATAATTCCTAATTAACCAACTGTTTTTTTGCAACAATAACCTTCACCATCTTTGATTGGTTTATTGAAGCATGACCGGCGTTCAAAATTTCAAATGATTGATGGGTGTTTGTATTTGTGTTGTCGTGTGTGCGTTTTTGGGTTTTGATGATGAAATTATTGTCTTTTTTTGGGTGAAAAGATTCTTATTTGGTGGCGATGAGATGTATAAGAAGAATAAGGCTATGGAATTTTCTAGGAGATCACTGAAAGTTGAAGAAGATAAAATGAAGGGCGGTGGAACTTTAGTGTCGGAATTATACTAAACGGATGCTACAGTGCAAAACAGTGCCGCACAGTGCCAAACAGTGGTTACTATTCATCGTGACTGTAGGTAAGTCATGTAATTAGCTCCTCTAACCAATAGGCTTTTGCCTCTTGTCCCGAATAACCAATAGGAGGCCAAATTAAGTTGTTAACCACTCTTTAATGACCTTGTTGTGGACCTCACACTCAAATAATTTTTAGTATATAGCATAATAAGGTGGGCCATGTCATAAAAATTGATTCCAGTCAGGAATGGTGACTTTCGGCAAATCCAAATTAATTTGGGCCATACATTAATTTACATACTCACAACATACTCAAATAAATTAATAAAAAAATAACATTATGATTTTTTTAATTATTATAATAAATAACTCTTAAAGTAATTTTTTTAATTACATATTACAGTATTAATTTTTCTGTCTCCTACATCATCTTGTAATCCAAATCCAAATATAAATCCTAATCGTAAACCTCTTAGAAACCAAACGGCCCTTAGTTTTAAAAATAGTACTCAGTTGTTACTGCTTTTACTTAGTTTAATCATAATTGTTTTTAAAAATTCTCATTAATGAGAAATATTTCTTTTAGTATAATTGTTTAGTTTTTAAAAATAGTACTCATTAGTTACCGCTATTGCTTATTTTAATCATAACTGTTTATAAAAGAATCTCGTTAACTAGAAATAATAGATATTTTATTCAGGGACAGTCTCAAGCAGGGGCGCGGATCTACGTCGAACACAAGGTATACAAATGTAGTGGCGGAGACAGGATTTGTGATAACGGGGGGCAACTAGTTAAACCAACATGTTAAGAAATTTTATTTCTAGTACAAAAAGTCATGTTGGGTCTGATTAAAGGCAAAAAAATTTTGTTTGGTTCAATTAAGACTAGAGGCGTCTTTTTGTAAATATTTTTATAAAATTAAATCGGTTTACAAAATGTAACACCCCTAAATTCGGTACAGCGGAAGCATTTGGGTCATGGGGTGCTACATATTGGTTCACAATACAAAGTAATAGAGAACGGATTATCTAATCCATTTTAAAAGCATACATTAATTTGAATATATAGTAAGTTTACATCATAGTAAAATTTGCAGTGCAAGGGCCATAAAGTTTAGTTGTCCCATATTACAAAAAGTGGCACGTGTGGGTAAGATTACACTCCAAATATACCTATGACCTTGCCAACCCCGACCTTGCTCTAACATACATCAATCAATTATGCACCTGAGAAAAAACATACTCCTTCCGTCCCAATTTATTTGTCCAGTTTTGACTTTTTGAGTCATTCTTTGTCAACTTTGACCGTAAATATTCGTATTTATGTTATATAATACTTGATGAAAATTATACAAATTAAAAATACACTTAAAACTCAATATATTCATATATTTTACATCAAATATTAAAAAACACAAATAAACATATTTAAGGTCAAAGTTGACAAAGAAAAACTTTGAAAATCAAAAGTGGACAAATAAATTGGGACGGAGGTAGTACTTAAAAAGTCAGCAAAAAAAGCTGGTGAGTTCATGGGTTTATATAAAGCAGTAAAGTAGGACCATAAGCAAGACTTTGACCATTACAACGAATATAATGTTAGGAATATGAATATTCACGTGAAAGACTCGGTCACTCCGAGTATCTATTAGCATTAAGTAGCTCGTACGATTAATCATATTAGATTTGTTATCGTAACACCATGGAGTCGGGTCGGGTCTTTACCCACTGTCAGCCTGGTCCATAGCCTAATAGATGCATTTATTTCATATGTATAAATACCCTCTCCCATCAAAGGAGAGGGTTGGACCTTTCATTTACTCTAATATAATATTCTCTCTTTATCTCTCTAAAAGACTCCCACTCTTCACATTCTCTCTCTAACAAATCGACCTAGACATCAAATCTACCCGTGTTATGATTTATGAACATGTTATAATTGGTATCAAGAGCCATGGTTAGGCTAGATTGATTGTGTGTTCGGATTTAGAGCTTAGTTTTGTAGTGGTTTTTGTTATTATTTTGGTTTGACTTGTATTTCTAAGAAAACCATTGTGTGAGCTTTGTTTGTAGCTAAAATCACGGTAATCTTGTTCTCTTATGTTCACTATGATCCCTTGTATCATTTCCTAGTTGCCTACAGTCGATTTGGTGGTTTTATTTTTGAGTTTTGATGATTTTTCTTGACTGCGATTTAAGGTTCGGTATGATACTCATGGTTGCGATTTGAGTTTGGTTTGGCAAAATTGTGTTGAGATTTGAGGTACATTGGAGTTGCGATTTGGTTGTTAACCAAAAAGGTAAAAAGGAAAAATCGCAAGATAGTGATTTATTTGTCCGTTTGTGGATTGTGATTTGACACCTGCGAGTTGAGGATTGCGATTTGAGGCTTGTGAGTTGAGATTGCGATTTGAAACCTGCGAGTTAAGAATTTATATTTGTAGCCTGTGATTTGAGGGTTGAGATTTGCTAGTTGCGATTTGACTAGTGGCTTTGTTGTGATTTGTTCCTGATTTTTCATTACGGTTTGCCCCAGATTCTTCCCTGCAACTTGCTCAACATTCTTCATTGTGATTTGCTCAAATATCTACATTGCAATTTGACACTTGACTTTGACGTGTTCATATCACCAAGTAAACTCAATACAACCAAACCCAATCACAACTTAACAACAATTCACCTAAACTAACAAACAATCATTCATCTTAACATACAATCACTGATCATTATCGATCCAAACTTTCATCATAACACATTCAAGTAATCAAATCACGGTTTATTCTTGATTTTTGTAAAATCCCGCGAAAGAATCTATTTCTCGGTTTCAGTCATAAAATTGTAATATCCCGTGCAAGTTCACATCATGGCAAGCACTTCTTTTGATGGCATTCAAGATGCCGGGTCCGATACCCACCCTCCTATGCTTGATAGGATGGATTATGAATCATGGGCACAAAGAATTCGACTCTACTGATTGGGTAAAGATAATGGTGTCAACATCCTTCGGTCTATCGATGAAGGACCCTTTCAAATGGGTACAACTAGAGATGTTATCTCTACAACTGAGGATGGAATTGTTACTCTTGGAATTGAGAGACCTCGTAATTACAATGATCTTAATGAGGAGGAGAAGAAGCGTTATGATGCAGACATTAGAGCTTCTAACATTATGATTCAAGGACTTCCCAAAGATGTTTACGAGCTTATCAATTTCAACACTGAAGCCAAAACAGTTTGGACAATGTTAAAATGCTTCTAGCTAGATCTGAACTGACCAAAGAAGATCGTAAGTCTCAGTTGTATGATGAGTTTGAGCACTTCAAGATGAATCCCGGTGTAAACATCATTGACTATTATGTGCTTTTTCATAAGCTTGTGAATGACATGAGGATCATCAGGATGACAATTGGTGTGTATTAATTTACACATATTTTATTTGACCAAAACCGGACCATAAAGACCAAAAACTAATCTAATTATGCCAAATATTTAGTGTTTTTGATTGTGCAGGGACGGATATGTGAAAAATGGACGAAAACTGGTCAAAACCAACAAACACGAGCACGGGATTATGGAAAGAGTGTATAGATCCGAAGCCGGGGAAGAATTTTTCGAGATTCGATCATATTTGAGCTCAATTTGGCAAAACAGGTCCTTGGATAATAATCAGTTGAGAAATTCAGTCCTTGGGTTAATATTACAAGAGTGGTCCCTTGATTTCACAAAGTAGCAAATTTGGTCCTTACACTAAATACTAAACTTAAACTACTTCTATCTACAAACCAGCCAAAATTCGTACCCCAAAAACAAATCAATCCATTCCAAGCCCACTCACCATATAACTTTACCCAACCTTTATTGATAAACCCGAAGCCCAAACCCATACCTGACAACTAAAACCCGACCCTTTTATTCCAATTAAACCCGGTCAAACCCTTTTATCCCCAATTCCAAGTCAAAATTGCAATAAAATAAATAGCCAAACACGCTCTTTTGCCCTTTTACTGTTCATTATCTCTTCCAACCAAATTACCCTCTTCACCCTCTTTTACCCGTACATTTTAGTGAAGCACATGGCTGACAAGGACTGAGGTGACATCAAAAAGTGCCAGAGTGGATGAATGAAGCATTATGATAGGCTGAAACACATCATCACAGTGATCAAGGGCCACAAATGATTGATATGATGATTATATGATCCAAGGGATAATAAAAGAGATCGAGATGCTTCCAAAGAGAATCCACGACCTTCTCTTAGTTCCTATATAAAGCACTCCTCATTCCACAAGAAAAGGCTGTTAGATTTTTAGGGAATTAGGAGTAGGATTAATTTAGCTTAGTGTAGGATTGTATTAGCTTATTATAAACTTTATATTTCTGGATTTTTAGTATTGTAATCCAGTTTTCAATTTTAATTCAAATTCAGTTTATTTCAATCTCTTGTCAAATTTTACTTTTAAATTTTTCAATAATGATTCTTATCATTTCCTTAGATTCTTAAGCTTTCTTTACTGTCTTTATAAGCTCATTCCAGCTTCTTAATAGCTTTAGGGAGTTTAATTTGCTTGGTACTGTTTTATCTCTCAAAATTACACATAGTCAACAATAGTCAAACTAGCATTCTGAAAGTAGGATCAGGCCTGGAGGTCTATGTGTGTTGAGTACAGCTTGGGTAAGTTCATTTGCACTCTACATGTTTGATTTTGAGCATAGATAATGGTTAGTTACTCTAATTTTCATTTTAGTCTAAGTTTTGCTATCAGTATCTTCTCTGCTTGTACTGTTTATTTTGATGCTCTCGTTTGCTTATATTTCTCAGTTATAGATTATTAACACTCATTATTCTTTATTCTTGAGGTAGTGTTAGATTTTATCAGTTGCGTATAGTTTGTAGGTAGATTAGAGGGTGTTTGGCTTAAGCTGACTTTTGTAGTCAAAGTCAGTTTAGGTCCAAACTTGGATGTGATTTAGTTTTATCCTGCATATAGGAGTAGAATATAATTTAATTGATTTTGTTCCATATAGGCTGTATTACATGATTAAATATCTGATTAGCTTTATAGTCCACAATCTCAGTTTTTACCCATTTCAAACCATTGCATCAGTTGGTTATTTTAGCCTCTATTTAGTTTTTACTTGAATCATTTAGATTAATTAGATCATTATACACTTAGTTTAATCACCTTTTGTAGTTTAAATCTTAGAATCATAGCTCATATTCACTTCTGCATAATTTTCATTTAACATAAAAAAAAAACATAAAAACACTTTTAATAGACCTTTCTTTAGATCCAATTTTAGTAAGCAATAATGTTTCAAAATCAGTAAAAGTTGGTTATATTAATTCTTTGGTTGCTTGTCTTCAATTTTATAAAAGGATTTCACAAATTAGATCAGTTTTACTAGTTCATTTATAGGCTTGAAAAGCCCTCAGTGGGCTGCAATCTCCCCTGCACCTTAGGTTCTGTCCCAACTGCCCACTTTCTACAGCCCCTATCTAGCTGGTCTCTCGAGTTCATGACCTGTATTTTGGGTATTTGGGAACCTAGTTGTGCTATCTTGTTATCTTTGAGTTTGTTTTGGATTTACTTGTTAGTTTGAATAGCTTATTTTGTTTCTCAAAGTAGCTCCTTAAACATGTTTTGCATCAGTTAACTTTTTTTCATTTAGTGTTTAATTCTTGATAATTGGCTTATCTTAGATTGCTTATTATGCTTAGGATAGCTTGTTTAGATTACTTTTAGGAATCCCTTAGTAGCTTGTCCCCGTAGTCCAGCTTATTGCAACTTCTGTTTAGCTTTTAAAGTTTAGATTTTCTTCTTCTTGAGTTTAGAGTATAAACTGCTATATACTTATCCTTGTTTCATGATTATTATTAAGTTTCATAAGGAGTTGTAGTTGAGTAATATCTTTATTTTCATCAGTACTATAAGTTTTTAAAATAGAATTGCAAAATGAAAATGTTTTACAAAAAGTGGTGTCCAGGGATTCGAACCCTGGTCTTCACCTTTCCCACATGTCACATACACATGACTAAACCAGTTACACCCTTGGGATTTTCTCAACATATTGTGCACAGTTAATTCCTTTATAAACCTTTTTTATTTTTAAGCTTAGTTATCGGTTTTAGCTTATTGTAGCTTATTCTTAAAAGCTTTTTCAGAATTTTTATTTTTCTTAGTTTTATTTTAGTAAAAAGCTATTTCTTCAAAATTTCATAATTTTTCATAACCATTTGCTATTTTTCTTGATTTAATTTCTTTTTAAATAGATTTTAATTCACAACAAATAAATAAAAAGTGAAAAATATTTTTCTTTTCCCAAAATTTCCTTTTATCGTTTAGAATGTAGGAAAACCATTTTTATATCCGTAGGATTAGCAATGCTTTAGATTCACTTTTTATTTCGCGCTCGCACGTAGTTTTTTTAAATTTTTAACGCAAGTTTTTAGACTAGATTACGTTTGTAGTTTAAATAGCTTTACATTATCATTTTATTAGCTTTATTTTATACTTTCTATTAATTGTCGTAGTTTTAATCACCCAAATTTTTACTTTTCCACTTTTCATGATACGATTTCGCGAATCGAATTTCACGATTCCATTCAAACCTTCGTTGGGAAACGACTCGGGTAATTCGTATTTCTTGTGGATTTCCTCGATACTTATTATATACTAAATTGAGCAATCAATTTTTGGCGCCGCTGCCGCGGAAGGTTGAAGTGAGCTTTTGAATATTCGTTTTGTAAAATCGTGTTTTGATAAGCCTTCCTCTATCTTGTATATATTTTCTATAAAAAATAAAAATTGAAAATCAAAAACACTTTTCCTAAAGTGTTTACAAAAATAAAGTTACAGCATCGACTCTCCCGTGGAAGGGAGGGCGTTGTAAACCAAATAAGCCTAACAACATAAGAAAAATGTGAAATTAGTTGTTTATCGGATTACTTTAAATCTACAACCGAATAAGCGGGAAAATTCTTCTTTCCCGTTTCGTCGCAAGTAGTTTTGAAGGAAACGATTACGATTAACGTAACGTTTGAAAAAAAAAATAAAAAAATAAAAATAAATAAAATAAAAAGAAAATAAAAGTTTGTGATTTGTTTTTCAATAAATAATAAAAATCCAAAAATATTTTTCTTTTTCATATTTGATTTTCACTTTTAATTTTTATGATACGAAAAACTAATAATAATAATAATAATAATAATAATAATAATAATAATAATAATCTTATCCTCTTATCGTTTGATTCTTCTTCTTTATCCCTCTAAACCGATAATTCTTTCTTTATCTCCTCTTATGTTTAATTCTTATGGATCCGATTTGTGTTAAGTGTGGAGAACCCTTCTTCGGAAGGTTGTGTGTTTGGTGTACGTGCGAACAATGTGGTGGTAATATTCAGGACGGAGTTTGTTGCTATTGTAATTCTAACACGTATATCCAAAGTTCGTTCAACAATCCTTCAAACATTCCCGATTATCCTCCAATACTACCATTACCACAATCGTCTTCGTTTAATTGCTATAATGAACTGGAACTATGATTCATCTAATGATTCTTAAAGACGCCAAGAGCTATGAATGTTAAAGTTTAAAGACAAAGATGATGACGTCGCGCAACATTCAATGACCAACACTTAGGGGGAGATTGTTAGGATCATATTTTATTTATAGAAAGTGTCGGTCATTAATATTATGTAATAGGTTGTATTAGAATATAATTATGCTGAAGTTTTAATAATGTTTTCATGTTCTTATAAAGTCTAAGGGCTAGTTATGTAATAAGGTCAAAGATATGTGAAGCCCTAGACTACTAGTATAAATACTCATGTAATACCTCACCTGAGAGGTTGGTTCTCTTAGTAATAACATAGTCTCATATTTCACACACTAGGAGTTCTCTCCTACTCTCTCTCTCTCTACTTACTTTCTCTCTCTAGGATTAGGCAAGATTCATAAGTGATTAAGGTTGTTCTACGGTCCTACAAATTCACGCATCGCAATCATAAGTTTTACCATTTACATTTTATGTATCGAATCCATGTTTTCATTTATTATGTTAAACATTGATTTTCCTGCATACTTTAATATGAGTAGCTAAACACCTTTGGTGTTAGCCTTATTATGATTATGATTTAGTTTTCTCGTATCCATATTGTTTTATTTGCCTACTTTCTTAGCGTGTCTTAAGACACCCTTGTTTTGGTAGCATTGAAGTTTGGTAGTTCCTATGAAACTCAGAGAATTGACCATAGGACCCATAGTGAATAAGGGTGTGTTTAGTGATAAGAATTGACCATAGGACTATCACTATTCATGTGGAAATTTCAATGAACGACCACATACCAAACATAATTGCTTAAGGAATTAGGGGGGATCTAAGTTCCGACCATCCGGATCCCACTAGACAATTCTAAGTTAGTAGAGGCACTTAATGACTCTTTCATCTTGTATTACCAATGAAATCTTGTAATCATTAGGTTACGAAATAGGGCAAGGTGGAAGATAGGATTGGATGATTTGACCATCTGAGTCTAGTTGACTTGAATCCCTAGATAAAATGATAGCATGCATTTTATAGAATACTAGTTATAGTAATAACAGAAGTAGTAATTAGGTTAATACTTCTCTTCATACTGATTTCTCTTTATCATTTTATTATTTTATTGTTTTCTTGTTTATTTTATTTCATTTCATTAGTTTAATTAATCAATTATTAAAACCCCTTTCAAAACCAGTGATACTAGAACTTAGATATAATCTGCATGCATAGCTCTTAGGACGACCTCAGTTTTACCGACAACTATACCATACACGACATGGTACACTGCCCGTTAGTGCATTAGGTAGACCTTGGGTAGACGAGACCTTTATAAGTTTAAAACCTGGTCAGTAAATCCAGCATCATCCATCTTACTAAACGCAACACTAGAGTGCACTAGATATTTTTCTGGTTGTATTTATTTAATGAATTGAGGCTTGTTGATAGTAGGAATCTTAATGACCCTTAGGATTCTTAAAGGAGACCTATATGTTCATGGAGTTAGGTACTTCGGCACCTCCCTACGACAAATATTAAGGAATATAATGCACCAATTAAAATAAGGACATGACAATTTGACTAAATAATAAAAGATAACTATGGAGTAAGGATAATTTAAGTGGACACATTTACCTATCATAAGAGTTACCACAAATATACTTTTCCATATAATTAGTTTAGTTTAGCTTTTATTAGTTTAATTAGTAGTTTAAAACACCCACTCTTCAATCCCAGAGATATTTTACTTTGCTTTATAAAAAAATTTAAAACATAGAAAAAGAATCATCTATCACCTTTAGACCTATCTCGTCATACACTTCGGCCTTCACAACACTATTCTCCTAGAGAACGATCAACCCCCTGTGTTTTGCCTATACTACACTACAACGATTAGGTACACTGCCTAGGAGGATTGTAAAACTTCTTGAGGTTTACAATAATCTACATCACATATGATATATTAATTGTACATCTGAGTGAAGAGATAATTTAATAATAACATTAATTATATGTATTAATTGATGTATTAGTACATTAAATAATTGTAAACATGGCAAAAGTTCTTTATTGATCTAACTTTTACTATATAACCTATCAATCAATCTTAGCCACTTATTTTTTTATCAAAATAAAAAAAATAAACTTTCACTCTTTTTTTAAAACTTAAATATTTCGCAAACCGTAAATCGTCAAGCTACAAAAAAATACCATTGCGACGAGAATTAAATTATCTTTCTATAGACATGCACTATTATATACTTTCTACAAACTTTTTTTTTCGATGAATTTTTTTTTCGCCCAGAAAAATCATATATGATTCGATTTTAACAAATCATATATGATTCTTACAAATCATATATGATTCGTAAGAATCGAATCATATATGATTTTTTACGAATCATATATGATTTTTACGAATCATATATGATTCTTTCTGGGCGGAAATTAAAAAGAAAGTTCGTTGAAAGTATATAACAATGCATATTTATAGAAAGATCATTTAATTCTCGTCGCGATGGTATTTTTTTTGTAGCTTGAAGATTTATCATTTGCAAGATATGTTGTTTTGAAAAAAAGGTGAAAAATATAAATGGGTGGTTATGATTGGTTGATAGGTTCTATGGCATGTATGAGATCTTCACCTATCTCAACTCTTGTAAACATATGTTTCGAACTTGTAAAGCTTAAAAGCTATTTTTAGAAATTTAAAAAAGAAGAAAAAAAGTCAAAGGTGCATTATTAGGTAGTTTGAAATTCAAAAATTGAATGACTACAAACCTTAAAATAATAATATGTAATATCAATTAAGTAACAACCTAGTTAATACATTTGATATTTATTGTCATGCTATAAATGCTTGTACTATACAACTTCAACATAGCATGGTATTTGTATATATATATCAAAGACGACTTCAGACTACAATACTTAAACATGGCAAAAATCGCTATATTCCAGTTCATGCTTTTCATCCCTTTGCTAGCTTTTGCAGGTATTTTATCTTTATTGAATTTTCATTTTATATATGTCAGACATATGAGAAGTAAGTTAGATGTTTTCCAATTTTTGACTATTGTTTTGTTTCTTATAGGTGTCTTTGGAGAAAGCGATATGACTCAATTTTTCAGAACTAGATCAACGACAATTGTGCAAGGTTGCACTCCTCAAAATTGTCGTTGGCCACCAGATCCATCGACATGCCCTCCTCTAGCTTGTAAAGTTGATAAAGATTGTACTAAATATTGTTGTCCGGAGAACACTGATCCTAAAGTATGTTACCCAGCATGCTTGACGGATAGTACTAAAACATGTTGTTGCAGAGGTTGATTAATAACAAATAATATAATTACTTGCTTGATACGTTCCATTGATAATTTTAATTTAGGGATTTCATGTTCGAATGGCGAATGCATGTTTGCAACGCTGAAAACAAAAGTTTTGAAAACTGAACTAGACATCGAACCACTTTAATAGGTTTTACCGGCTGATGTCATTACTAATACTTTTACTTTTAAAAGTTTTAACACATACAAAAATTCAATAAGTCAGCAAACTGATAGCTTACCAATATATATTTTCTTTTGTACATAACAAATTACTAGCAGGGTACCCGCGTGTTGCAGCAGTAGGTACTCTATAATCAAAACTTTTGTCAAACATTTTTTTTGTGATAATAACTTTACACATGCCGAGAATTTTACGGAATAATGTTATCGCACACTATATCATATAAATATGGTAAAGTGCCCGTGCATCGCGATGCACTGGCTATACGAAAACGGTAGTTAGTAGTACTACAAAGTTGTGACAATTGGCGCTTAAAGGTACTTGCTAGTCAATAAATGTTGTGTAAAATTTGTCACAATCCTAACCTATATAAAGCACAAGTTTGATTTCTAATTTTAGAAGGCATAAATCATCAAAAAATCCTCAAAACTCTGAAAAAACTACACGTGTAAATTGTTACCAAAATAGCAAGATGTGAATATTTGGTGAAATCTAAATTTTGGGAGATAAAATCGGAACAACTCACCAGAGCATATCTTCCAAAACAATCGGAACAACTCAACAAAAAACCTAAAACAATCAAAATCAACAAGCGCTCCATAATCAAAATCAGCAAAAACATGATTCAATTTAACAATTAAATTCAGGGATTTATGAATGATGCTCTTGGTTTCATGCCGACGACATCTCATCAAATACCACAACAAGATGGTGATTTAACTTATGGTTTTGACTTTTGATGATGAAATTAAATCTATAATCATCAACCAGGTTTGTTTAATTTTTAATTGAATTAATACAAAGAATCAATATTGAAAAAGTTGCTATGATTATTTTTAAATGGTTTGTGTTATTTAATTTAGTAGTTAAAATTAAGGTGCATCATGTGCTTTATAAAATGCTTGAATAAATTTCATAAGGGGGTGTTTGGCTAAGCTTATTAAACGTATGCCCGTTTGGGCTTATTTTTTATAAACTCCAATTTTGTGGCTTATTTTGAGACTTTATTATGATATGATAAACTTATAAAAGCCGACAAGTCTCAATATAAGCTATAAAATTGGGGCTTATAAAAAATAAGCCGAAATAAGGAATTAATCTTTGTGTTAATCGATTCATAATATTGAATCCATTATTGGCTGTCTTTGATTTTTGATTAAAGGTAATAGTTTCATTTTGATATTATGTCATTTTGTTTATGAATTAGTTATAATTTATTGTGTGGTTGTGAAATATAATAAGCTTTTTGATGTTTACCATACTGGATGAAAAATATGGTTTGATGCTTTTGAAGGTTGTAATGAACAAGGTTAACTCTCCAGGACCGGATTGATAGGAGTTCTATTCTAAAGCTATGGATCTAATATTGAAAACTTATGATGCCATGGTTAATAATCAAGTCAATTATTTTTGTTATGAACGAGATTTATTAGTGTAATTCAATAAATGACCCTTGAATTTTTTTTATAAGATTTCAAGTTTGAAGTCAGAACAATGTACACATCTCACAGTGGGTACATTATTTTGCAGTTCTTCAAGTTGACACCCGAAGAATCTTAAAAGGATCCTTTGCATTTTGTGTTGGCGAAACACCAGAAAAAGGTAAGAAGACGCTACTTAACAATGTTATTAGTATTATACCAAACTTTGAGTTATGTACGTTGACTGTGATTACCGATGTTTATATTGTCGATTATGTTGTCAAGTTGGAAATTACTAAATTATAAGCGAATAAGTGCTTATAAGGTAGGATTATGTTGTGTTTAGTTATAGTTTAGACCTTCATTATTGTTGAGATTTATTTCGAAACATTATTTGCACAATATTGATATGCCTTGTGTACAAAGATATCAAAGAAAGGTTGTAACTTTATATAGAGTTTTATATTTGATGAAGGGGTGTTTGGCTAAGCTTCTGGAAATCTTCTTCTTATTATTATTATTTTTAAATAAGAAGTCAATACTAAGAATTCAATAAAGCCACATCATGTTGTCTAAGAAATTACATTATTACTGGTGGTTGGCACCTCATTAAGTTAAATTTCACTTTGTTCCTCTTACCTGAAATTTCTTTAAGATGTAAGTTTTCAGTGTTTAAAAAATTTCCATCTAAAAGGCAGATTTACATTAATTCAATTTTTTGGTCAATATTTTTTGAAAACTTGCTCATTGAATGCCAGTTCAACATGGCCCATGACCAGTGCCAACCGTTGGTTTATACAGCTCATGGTAATCTGCAATTCAATTTGTAGCCATATACAACTCCACCAGTAGGTTTCTTAAGGTTCGATTATTGTAGGTCAATTTGCATTCATATACAACTGCTAAGAGTATGAACTATTTACATTTTTTAAGTGACATGCAACTGCTGAAAGCATGAACTGTTTACATGGAAAAAACAAACTTAAAAAGGGTTAGTAGATGTTGGGGTATTTGTTACAAATATTATACAGATTGTTTTGCTATTATTATAGATGTTTTGATTCATATGATTTTTTGTTAACCTTATTTAATTAAATCCAAAATCATGAAAAATGAAGATTTTGGAATCGTCATATATTGGGTAAATTGGTTTTGAGTTTTATTGGGTAAATTAGTTTGAGTTTTATTGAAAAATGAAGATTGTTGTTTTTAAGGCTGAGATTAGTTGTATGTTTGGATCAATTGCTGAGGTTTATGAGAGCGGATTCAACATTTAAGTTTGGTATTCAATTGTGAAATCACGTGCCATGCTATCAAATTTTATACTCATAAAGGATGCGAGGAAAAGAAGATGGCCCAATAAGAGATGCTTGTGTAAGTGGCTTAAACAGGTTTAGTACTTTAATTCCTTAACCTATTGTGCAAGTTGGATTATAAAATATTTGATGAAATATGAAGCTGTGTGTATATGCTTGCATAAATTATGACCTTATGGAACTTAGAGCCCGTATTTGCAGGGGAGGAACAAATTAAAGAAAAGTAAACATTAGTTCTTGTTAGGAATTTAGCATATATGATTGAACAGGTGACTGGGTTCTAAATAGTCAAAGTAAGATTTTATGCTCATAGTATGTTTGTGTTTGAAAAGCATCAGTAGATAAATCTCATTGGGTATTAACAATCCGACCCCACACCCTGCCCTGGCGGGATTGGGTATGATGCTGTTGTTGTATTAATAATCCGAGCGGAAGGGTAAAGGTGAAAGGTGAGGCTCAAAGCTAACCTTGAAGTCACATTCTTGCCGGCAATGGGCATCCACTTTAAGCTACTTATTATATTAATCAACAATGAAAATACAAGGTATATTTTATTTGCTATGTAATATAAAGTTAAAAAAGGTCTAATAGAGCACAAGTCACCTAAATCTTTCTTTTACTACATACATCTATAAGTTCTTCTATTGAAATGGTTAAATTTCAATTTGGACAAATATTTGAGTTCAAACCCAACTACCCTAACCCATACTTAAAATTAGAGATACTGGCCGCCACAATTTAAAACCATTTACGTACAAACACATTGGTAGTAGTTTTTAATAATCAAGAAAGCGAACATTGATAGATAGTATTTTGTATTGATCAAGTATAAATTGGTTTTTGATTAAGTTTAGGTACACACATCTTGGTCAGTTTGCTCCATTGGGTGGTGAACAAATTGCGGCTTAACTTCCTGGAGTTAACGTTTCAATCGGTCACAGTTCCCAATGGCTTTGGTATTCTGTGTGTGCAAGGTCTTAAATTGCGCTACCTTTAATAATTCTTTTATGATGTATATGCTATAAATTTAAATTTGTTTGACTAAGCTACTTTTTATTTTTTATTTTTTTAGGATGATGGTGAAGCAGAACACGATGCTTAAAACATATAAACAATGAAACAAAGCATGAAGAGATGGATGCACATGGCTTTGGATGTGGTATGTAATATGTTTTTACCTATTTTTTTTATTACATGGTACATTTTAGCATTCTCTAAAAGTTAATTGAAGATATTACTCCTTCTCTTAAACCTGATCCATATGAACATATCCCACTCTTAGGTGGTTAGTGTCTCAAAAATATGCAATTCATGGTATATAAACATCAGCTTTACAAAACTAATACAATTAAAAAATAAAAATAATTTTTTTAGGGTTATATGTTATTAGAAAAGAAGTTTTTCTTGGCTTTCAACTCAGTTGTTGTTTAATCCATTTTAATAATTCCCTGGTAACTAACCACTATATGTAGACAAGTAGGTACGTAATAAAAAATAAAAGTGGGTTCGAGTCAAAGCAGAAACACTGAAATAGTTGATGTGCAAAATTTACAATTTTTTCTTATTAATATGTATTCTATAGTAAAGTTTTTTACTTTATAATAAGTTGCGATATTTTTTTGTTACAATATTTAAGCAAGAACAATCTAAAAGTGCTTTGTTGCGACATAGATGGTAACCACACTAACTGTACAAACAATGTTGTATATAAAGAAGTCAATAGATACTTCCATCGAATTGAACAAGTATGTACTATCACTTGATTTAAATTGGTTCTATAATCTTGCATTTATCTCTATAGGCAGTTCACTAAAGGCCTGCAAGAGATGTCTAAACTAATGCAAACCATCGATTATTAGATTTAGGAACAATGAAGTAATGGTCAACTAAGAGCTTAATGCTAATGATTCGAAAGAAATGCATATGTTCAAGCTTTTCAAACTGTCGTAGCCTGAATTAGAGCATATTTAGAATAGTTTTTATGCATGTTTAATTAGCCAATTTACTACTGTCACCATGGTTTGTTGTAGTTATCTGTCATAAGTTTCATAAAAATAAGTATCTGACAATATAGTTCTGGACATTTAAACACACAGTTGTCAACATCAAGGTTCTTGGATCGGCTTAGTTTAGGGTGTTTTTTACTATTTGTTTTGTTTCTTCCACCATCTAATCTATTCCCAGAAGACTATTTTGATGTATTAAATATTGATCAGACACCGCCTTTTAAATGGATCAGTATTCGACCTGAGAGTTATGGTGCATCTTGGAATGTTGAACCATTTGTTTGGCCCTGAAAGGTAAAAAAATATCACAATCTTGCAAGAAAGAATGAGCAATAATATAAATATATCCAGTACTCTTTATGTAGTAAAATTGACCACGTTTAATGTATTATATATAGGTTGGCATTTTATCCTCCTCGAAGAATAACTACACTACATGTTAATGATGGATATGGTAATGCTCACTTTGAGACTTCATAAACATTGCATGTAATAATATTGTCCAAAAATGTAAATATTTTATGAGTTTAGTTTGGCGATGTTCTTTTAGTCTTCATCGGTATTGGTTGTTGGATTAGTACCCACCTTTTGTTGAAGAAGATAAGCCAAGAGAGTGTACACATCTACCTAGCGAGACAATATATGCTTCAACTAGGTGGGGGCTATAACCCAAAATTGTGTGAACTCCAAGAGCAAAAAAGGTCTTAAGATGTTGTGTTGTGACAAAAATAGTAACTACTAACTACACTAATGCTACAAACAAACATTGTGTATAAAAAGATTCTTCACATATCATAAGTATTTTTATTTTTATTTTTTTTAAGAAAGGGTTTTACGAATATCTTTGTTCATTTCTATTTTTTCCAACTACAATGGATATGTTTCTTTTTTCCTTTTACGATTATAAATCATAGAAACTTATGAATCTTTTTTCGTTTTCATTATGCCCAACTATAATGGATATGTATCTTTTTTCCTTTTACGATTATAACGCACATAAACTTATTTTGATTGTGAATATTATATTAAGTTTAACGATATCTTAACTACTATGTTACTACTTTTGCTCTTATGATAATATATGTTGTCTTAGGGGATGCTATTAGCTTGAAGAATTGGGTTTGAGTGAGTATTGCAGCACACTAAGCAGTACTTGAAAATGCAATTGGGAGGGTGACAACATTTTGTTCGTCTATGTTTTGTTAATTATTTATTACAATTTTTCTTTTTGTACATTCTCACTCATTACACATTTTTTATGCTCCATTTTTATGAGATAATCAACATTATATATACTCTTATAATATTTACTTGCTTGAAAGTAACAATAAAGAGGATATTGTACCTTTTTCAGCTGAAAAAAAAAAAGACCAATGACACTCTTGCTTTGGTCAAGCATGGTCAAGACAAAATAAAGCCAACACCAAAAAGGGAGTATCTTACATCAGTTGCAGTCTATTAAGGTAAATGATGTAGTGTAATTTTTCATAGAACCACTCATGTTTGTGCCCTCATATCGTGTAAGTAATTCTTGATGTTGTAGGTTTCTCCTGTTGAGAGATTTCTTAAGAAGCCTACCTCTGGACACAGTAGAAGCTCCAATGGAGGTAGCAACCCCGCAATATCTTCGGTGTGTTATGATCCCACTATCAAGAATGCTCTAATAGTTGAAGGCTGGATGTATAGTTTGAGTAAATCTAGAGCCAGAAAAGAAGTTAAAACTATCGTCTGTTGTTATGAAGATACGTGTAATTGATCAGGTATGTTAGAAACTCTCACGCTTTAAGTTTTTTAGCAGCTGGGTCTCATGTATAAGGGGATGTTTGGATGTGCGTTTGCTGTTTAGGGTTGTAACAATGGGATAGTCAGATAACTAACTGAGCCACCAAATGTTTGAAAATATCTTTTGGTTTATGATTAGAAGATTAAAGTGAAATTGGACCAATCTTTTATATGAAAATATGAATTTCAGAAACTACTTCCTGTGTAGCTCTTCAAATGCCACTATTGTGAGTAAGGAACTTAAGGTGCATAACAAAATGGTCGAGTTGGGTGGTTAAGTAATGGGTCGAAATGGGATGGACTCCGGGTTGGGTGTTAGGTGACATATCTACAACCTATCTGGTTGTAATTATGTGTACTTCTTTCAGTTATATGTTTATATAAGGAATCATTTGAAGTCTTAAATCCCGATTAGGACCCGACCATTAAGATACTTTGTTTCAGTGAGTGAGCAGGGTTAGCATTTAAACTATTTAACAATGTCATGTAGGTAAAACTTCAAATATACTTTTTTTTAATCAATTTTACCACAAGTCTTAAGCACAGTAAATTTATTATGCTGATTTTTTTTTTATTGTTTTTGGTCCTAACAAGGATGGTGACTCCATATGGGTGAGTAGGTGACTATACAAGTATGGAAGAAGATCACCACATTAAAGAGTTAAAGGGGGTTAGGCGAGCTGGTATGGGTTGAAACTTGGTTACATATAATGTTATGAATTGAAAAAAGAAGGAAAATAACTCTCGATGACTACTGATCGGTGTCGTTGGAAGGAGGAATGGGCTACCTTTTGTCACCACAAACTTTAATCTCGATGTTTTACTTTATGAGAATGATCTAAAAGGCCTATGTAACATTATTTTGTTGAGTCCATTATCGGTACATAAGAATCAAATTGTTAAAGAATGCAAGGATGATCCGGTAAACACCAATGATGATACATATATTCCTTACATTATGTATTTTTTTAAAAATTGAATACGTTTTCATATGGTATTTTAATGTTTTATTTTATTACTATACTATTAATTGAAATAGATTGATAGAGCTAGCCCGCCCATCGGGCGGGTCTTGAAGCTAGTATTATATAACGTGTAAAAATAGAGTAGTATACATTAGTGCGTGCAAATTTATGATTAGTTAATCTTTATATGACATTGCTTAACAAAATGTGCAGCTTTTGATGTGAATTACGGCATTCAAAAGCTGCACAATTTTCATACCTTATTGAAATTATTCGAACTTTCAAATGTATAATTCTTTTCAATAGAATAGAAATGTCAGGGTTCTGATGACCATATTAGTAGCTTGTTTATTTGTATCTTGTAGTATATTAATTGTATTTTTTAATAAGGGGGTATTTTAAGGCTAACATTAGTTATAAGTGTCGTATCTTTAGCGTTATTATTTGTATTTCTTAAATTGATGCTTTTGTGTTTAAATGGTTTGTATAATATGCTTTATTATTTTTATTGCTTAATTTTTAATTTAAGTATCATACGACATTTAATTGAAAAATGTGTTTTAACTGGTTGTACAATATCTTGATTATTTGCATAATTTAATTTTAGGTTTTAAGTATCGTAGTGACATTAATGGATGCCAAATGGTTCATCCATTATATTGCGTATGTAATTAATAGCACATAATGGGATTATGTGGCATACATATAACAAGTAATTAAGACCCGTGTGTTGCACAGGGCTTATAAAATAAGCGAAAATTGTTGTTGAACAATAACGCTATCAACATTTATGTCGAGCCCATGTGCAACAGCAAAATCGATACTTATATTAATTTTAAATAGTCATGAAGACCCGTGCTTTGCACATGGGCTGTATATAAGTGTTCATAGCATAATATTCGTCACTTATTTTCGTCATTATATATCTAAGTTGTGATGGTATCACACATTTTCTAAGCATGACACATATTTAAAATAGTTTATTGACATTAAAAGAGTATATGTGAAGAGACTTTGTTCAAGATGTTACATTTAAAAGAGTTTCTTCACATGTAATTTTTTAATATGTATAGTCATGAAAGCTGTGCGATGCACATGTGCTGTATAGAAGTTTTCAAAGTTTAATATTTGTCCTTTATTTTCTTTATTTTATATTCGACACGTATTTTTGTCATTATATATATAGTCAATAATGCACGTGCTATGCACATGAGCTGTATAGAAGCTTTCATAGATTTAAAATACGTGCGATGCACATGGGCTGTATAGAAGTTTTCATAGCGTAATATTCGGCATTTATTTTCGTCATTTTATATTTAAGTTGTCATTGTGTCACACATTTGCTAAGCTTTATACGTATTTAAAATACTTTATTGAGTTCCACATGGGCTGTATATAAGTTTTTATAGCATAATCTTCGGCACTTACTTTCGTCATTATATATCTAAGTTGTGATGGTATCACATTTCTAAGCATGGCACACATTTAAAATAGTTTATTGAAATTAAAAGAGTATATGTGAAGAGTCTTTTTCAAGATGTTACATTGAAAAGAGTCACTTCACATGTAATTTTTTAATATGTATAAGTTAAATAAATTATTTTAAATACGAAGCGATGATATTAACGTTGTAGATCTTTTATATTCATCCCAGTGTGATGCACACAGTTTGGACTGCCTCCGGACACATGCAATGCACACAGGTTGGATCTAATTGTTTTTTCGTAATGTTCGGGACTAATTTTCGGTTCATGTTTGAAACTCTCATTTTTTGTGATAGACGGACTTCGTTGTTCAAATGAATTACATTATTAAAAGCGAACTATAAAACAAATTTTCTTTTTAACAAAACTATAAAAACATAAAACATTAAAGTAATTAGTATATTCAAGAGTCTAAATTATAATTCGTATAATAAAAAATCATATCCAATGACCCAAGTCCGAATCATAAACCCGTTCCAATCAATCAATAGACCTGACATTTATATAAACCCAATTAGACTAAACAAAATTTTCTTCTCCTTTATATACTTCTTTGAATTAGAAGATTCTCATTGTTAAGATGATAGTGTGAATATATTTTTATTATATACTAACATTTTCAATATGTAACATCGAAATAATTTACACAGTCATATCAAATAGCAAAGTCACGCAATATTCCAAGATGTTTAATTAAGAGAGTGACATTAACACACAGCAAGACAAAAAACTACATTAAGAGCAAAAATATTAAAATGCACCAACAAAGTGTAGTAACAATTATTGATTAAAAATTGAATGCTCGTCACATTATTTTCAATAAACTTACTTGCTAACGAATAAATAGTATTAGCCCATTTATCGGTATTACATGAAGTAAAATATTGCATGTTTAATTTGTAACGTACTATTAATATGAATGCTAAGTATCCATCCCACCGATGGCCATGGCGTTGTTCTTGTTTTTGTTGTTGTTCTTGTTGTTGTTGTTGTCTTTGTCGTTGTTGTTCACTGGCCTTTTGCATGTTTTGTTCTTGATACAATTTTTGTGACTTCTCGATCGCTTTCTTTAATGCTTCTTGACGCGCTACAAAAACCAATTAGATATTGTTGATCGTTAGTAACTTAAATATAGTTAACCAACATATTGCATTTTCGATCAAAGTAAAAATGTTCGTGCATGTTCCACTTAATTGATAAGACATCAATGTGTAGGATCTATTAAACCATTAGAGAAGATGATGTTACTACCAAACTTCGTAAGCACCATCTTTATGTCCTACATTACCACCATAATATAAATCAATATGCTAAATAAGTAAGACGATATGATGCTTACTTTAACACCATAATAAGTTGTAGCTCAATGTGCACGCGGTGTGGAGGAAGTTGTGGTTTGTTGTGTGTGATTTTTGACACATTATATAGTTGATAAAATATTTGTAACTCATGGACGGAAAGGTAAAAAGACTAGCCACTAATTGGTGTGTTTAATTTATGCATTCATGTCACCAAACACTATATCTTCTATGTACTTATCCTTATGCATGACTATTAAATCAATGTACTAACAAATTAAGCTTTCATATTTCACTTGCAATCCATGAGCCATTTATTATGAACACTTTGAATTTATAAGACTAGTTAGTCTTTTAGTATACAAGGCAGGCAGAACCCGTGCGTAATCTAATTGTTAATCGTGTATTCTTTCTGTATATTGGCGAGTGTATACTTAATTATTGTTTAGTATGTTGTATGAAATGTTTTAATTTTCTTGTATAAAAATTTAAAAGTGTTTGATGTTGTTTTGGTTTTGTGGTGTTGTATTCTATATATAGGCTTTTGGTTATTAAGTTGTGATGACTTTGTTTCTTTTGACCTATTACTTATTTGCATGATAAAAAAATGGCTTTGTTTCTTTTGGTCTGTTACTTAGCCCTACAATACTTGTCTGATAGATGGTTTTTGCATGGTAATATGAAGCACACGGGGTCTATCTAATTGGTCATAGTTTAATGTGCGTTAAATATTTTCTTTATTAAGTTTGTAAGTTAAAGTTTGTGGAATAATATATATATATATATATATATATATATATATATATATATATATATATATATATATATATATATATATATATATATAATAATGCCACATAAAATGTATAAAAACCGTTACAAACCTTTTTAGCTCCATCTCATTTTATTGTACAACTAATTTCATTGACAATTAACATTGAAGTCTAAAATAAATTTTATCAATAAACTCAATTCTAAATAGCTAACTAAATGAATATTAATTAACACACTATTAATAATTCTTAAAACCTTTGGACTCCACTATTATGTTGATGCGTGGGAATCGCACCTTGCTTTACCTCTCGAGGGATCTCGAGAAGCTTACAACCCCCACCAGGCAGTGTACCTGATCGTTGTAGTATAGTATAGTGACAAGTACCGGGGGATTGATCGTTCAGCTTAGGAATAGTGTCGCTAGGATTAGAAAACCTAATTAATAGTTCTAAATGTGAGAGATGATTATTTTTGTATTTTTGTATTATATGAAAGCAAGTAAAATCTCGGGTTTTGGAAGAGTGGGCGGAATTAGTTGCTAATCAACTAACCCAAAACTAAGATGCAATCAAAATAAAATAATAAAAATGAAAATAAACTAATTATACTAAAGTTGTGAGCAGTGGTTGGAGAAATTGTGTTTACTTAGACTTCATTACTCCCTAGATATCTTTTACATGTTAATTACTTGTTACACTTGTATGGATGACGGATTGTATTCCTTAATACCATTCGTGGGGTGGCATACATAACTCCCCAACTCTATGAGCTCTTATCTCCTCCTACACCATGACCCAACACAACTATAGGGATTGTAAATAGTGGCTCATGCATTAAATACAACCAATAAAGACCTAGTACGCCTCGGTTCATGTTTCTTAAGACGTTCAAGCATGTTACCATTTGGAGATCTGCCAGTTTTCTTAAGCCTAACATATAATATCATTCATCCAAAACAAGAATAGACAAGTAATCAACACATAATCAACATCTAGGTTTCATTAGATCTAAGCAAACACAAAAGAGATCTAGCCTAGCATAGTAGAATTGAGACAAGAACAAGAGATAAACAACCAACACATAGACATATTGATTGAATTGAAAGTACACTTATCTCAATTACAATGCAAGGTCTCAAGGGTTTGGAACCCTTGAAGAACCTGTAAAAGAGGCACCAAAATCGTCTTTAGGGTTTCACCAAAACTTCTCTCTTTTTTTAATGAAAAAACTAGAAAACTATATATAGGAAAAGTAGGCTGACGGCGTCAAGAGTTGCATGTGACGCCGTCACCTCGTCGCCATATACTTCCTCGGACGGCCTTGATCCACTTATGACGGCCTATGTGACGCCGTCATCACCCACGGTATTTTATTCTTGCCACTTTGACGCTGTCATGAAGTCTTCTGACGCCGTCACCACCTACGGTGTTTAATTCTTCATGTCTGACGCCGTCAAGATGGTAGTCTTGACGCCGTCACCTTGTATCTTCAGCATGGAAATTTGGTACTTAGCCGTTTTCTTCACTTTTATGCTCCAAAAGCGTCCAAAATGGCTTCTTTTCCAGAATTCACTCTCCAAACACCTAAAATCACAAAAGGAACGATTTAGGGCAATATTTGATCAAATAAATTCGGATTCGGGCTTAAATGACCCCCTAAAAACGGATCATTTTTCGCCTTATCATATACCCTTACACTTGAGATTTGCTTGTCCTCAAGCAAATGCGCTTTTATTCTACTCAAAAGACAAGTTAGGGGTCATTTAACACTAATATAAAAGTAATTACAACAAATAATCATTCCACTAAAGACCAATAGACAAGCACGGAGGTCATATACAAGCACCTCACAAATAGTGTTTAGATACTCACATCTCTCGGGTGTAATAAAGTAATATAACATTATGGAAATGGAAGATATCTCTCACTACCTGTCATAGCAAAATAGATTACCATAGGCTTGGGAAAGGATCAAACCTCCACCACATGGCGTAAGCACCTAGGATAAACTATCAAAGAGGTCTTTTAAAGGGTTATAACGTTAGGTGTAGGGATATGAATTACACGGTTTTGTTGGATAAAGGAAATTTTACTGGTGGCGAGTTAACAATCTTGGTTAATTACATGTACAAGATGGCGTTGCTAAGCCAAGACTAGACTCGACTTAAGCTAATAAATGAAAAATAACAAAAACATAAAATGAACATAGAATGAAAACGGGATGGTAGTCCGTATGTTTTTTCCTCTTTTTCTTCATTTTTTTTTTTTTTTTTTTTTTTTTTTTTTTTTTTTTTGCATACACTCTTACCCTACCATCCAAAATAATACATCATAGGGGTTTGAGCATTCCCCTTACACTTGAATCTTTACATACTTTACATTAAACTATTCTAATGACTCGAATTAAGAAAATCAAAACACTTGGAGCACTTTTAAGATTAACGTACATATGGGGGTAATAATATTATGTTCTTCCCCATTACTCCATAAAATAAGTACTTACCCATGAGTCCCAATCGTCCCAAAACAATATGTACAAGGATATGACTCGACTTAGCAACCATGTAATCAATTAGAAAGTTAACTTAGGGTTTAACAAATAACAATAATGCACTAAAAATGAGCGCATACACGGAAGGCTAAGGCGATTTGGGTGTACATTTAAGTGGGGTGTAACAAATTCTTCCTTTAAGTAAGATGCTTAAAGTTAGAAACGAAAAGATAGGCTCGGAGGGGTGTACTAGGGGTTTCGTGTACTAAAAATGAGTACAACGCTAAGGGTGTGGGAAAAATTAGTTGACTTAACTAGCCAAGTAATATGACTTAAATGGTCAAGTAATTATGATACGGGTTTAACACAAGGGTGATCCTAATGCCTCTTATCATGTAGTAAATCCTACTACACGAATGTAGTCTCACTAGCGGTCTCGGGATGCATCACTAACGCAAGTTCTAGAATCTAAATGCTACCGGTACACTCATAAGCACTAATAGTAAATGCTTTTCCTATCAAATCTAAAGGCGAACCTCACATTTTTGGGTGGAAAATTTTTCTGAATATACGGTTATGTGCTAGTCATACAACCTCCTATCCATGAGACGCTTGCTATGGCTAAAGTTTCACTCCTAAATGTTGTAAAAAATTTTAAATTTGGCGCTAAAATTACACTAACAAGTATTTCTCATAGTTTTATTACACATCTACTATCAAACAAAACAAACTCAAGCGAAAGTGCATATGTAAGGTATCATCTTTTTACCCTCCCCTTACACTTAGGATGAACATTGTCCCCAATGTTCAAGTGAAGAATGTAAAAGTTAAGAGGTAAAGAGAATGAAATCAAATACTCCCCTGATTCGCTCGGTATGGATTATAGGTTGGCCAGGTTAAATCTTCCTCCAAGAAAATGAACACTCAAAGCTTCCCTTCCAGAATATAAATCATCTTCTTGTCATACATAACCTGTAAATCCTGACACAATAGACAAGGCAACCTCGCGTAAAATCGGCGGCATCCTATATAAGTTACTAAATCTTAGAAAACAAAGTAAGATATAATGCTTGTGGAATGAAGTCTGCAGATTTCCTGGAGATTATAAAACTTAATAATTCACAAAAACCATAAGACTCCGTTAGAAAAACAAAACCGGTAAAATTTCCAGATTTTAACTCCTGACGCCGTCAAGAGCAATACTCTGACGCCGTCAGAATGGACCTGCAGAAATTCTTATGTTAAGTTTCCGGAAAATTTCTGGAAAAACTTTGTCCTACTTCCTGGAAAATCCTGCAAAACTTCATTATGACTCAATACAAGCATTTGACTCTAACAAATACGAATATACATGTTCATTTAATATTGTTGAGAATCATGATCGGGTTGTTTCTTAAAAACATATTTGGGGTTTCCCCTTACACTTATCTTTTGCAAAAATACCTTTAGGTTGAAGTTAAGACTAGGCCAAACAACATAATAAAGTATTTCCACATTTTAATGAGAAACATGATCAACCAACAATAAAAATAAAACATGCATACGGAAGCAAATAACAAACAAACAAATAAAATCACACAAAACATGGGTTGCCTCCCAAGAAGCGCTTGTTTTTGTTCGAGTCACGAGCCTGACTCTACCCTTATTTAACATGAATAGGGGAAGTTTTCCCTACACTTTGAATTAAGTGCGGGTGGAAGTAGCGATACACACCCTTAGGGTGGAAGTATGCCACGTGAGGAAAGAGTGGTGGATGAATTATATGCTCAAAGGGTTGTGCTCCTATCATCATAACCTTACCTAATTCAATCGGGTTAATGGATGGATTAAGATTTTCTCTTAGAAAGGGATCATCTTCTATCAATTTCGAGAGACTCCTAGTTGGGAATCCATCTTGACCTAATAAACTCGGTTTAAACCCATAATGTTTCTTGTGATCAGTCATAAATGGGTGATGTAAGCATGTAAGGTCATGTTCCACTCCTATGTCAGCTTCCTCTCTACAAGGCTTAAAGTCTACTACCTTTGTCCTAAGACTACCCGGACTATATGGTTTGATGGGTGGATCGGAACCTAATTTAATTCCTAAATTTTCATCCAAGGATGGAAGATTAGGTAACGGTTTTGGTTGAGGCTCCGGTTCATCAAAACTAGGAACTTCCCTAGAACTAGGAGTAAGGTTATCATTAGAAGTGTTCAAACCTATATCCTCAAGTGGTGTTTGGTCCAAGGGTTCTACCTCAATTGGGGTTCCTATAGTCTCTTCAACTTCTTCCGGGTAAGTCACGGGCGGTGTATGTGCCTCAAATAATGGTAGGTGTAACAACCCGCATTTTCAGGACATTTCTCCTATTCACTATTCATTAGTTACTATTCATCATTTACTATTCATCGGTCACTATTCATCCTTTTACTATTCATCATTTTCGGAGTCAGTTTGTGATTCCGAGAAGCGTTCAGAAATTTTACTATTCATGTGACACTATTCATTTCCGGAAGGAAATCACTATTCACGATTGCCGTTCATTTCATCGTAAACTGAGTTTACGAGTCTTCAAATTCGCGTAATCAATGTGGTTTCGCTGTGAATTCATGCATCGTTCATTAATGACATTTCATATAGACTAGAGTAGTCTACAAATCATCATCACTTTAGAACCTACACGGATATGCATTATTTCTATATACGTATGTTTAATTTGTAATTAACGTTACTACTCAGTTTTTACTACGAACGTATACCCAATACTCCCGACTACGATCCTAACATATTTGCATACTTATTATAATGATATAAAAATTATATTATTAATTTACCCGGTGTTCTCTAATCAATTACTATATTTCACGGTCGGAGCTTATTACTCCGTCGGTTTGCGTTATTTCAATTCAATAATTATTTTAACATTCGATTCTCATCAGGAATATTATTTTACAACTTTTACAACTTCGTCGTATTTTATTTCACCTCGGTAACATTTATTTTTAGTTAACTCGGTACCCGATAACACCTAAAATACAAAATATCTAACCAAACCTTGCAACAAATAGACATAAACATTAAATTAGCCACCAACACACATCCATGTTTCCCTCCTTTTTGGTGTGCCCCTAAGACCACTTTTAGACCATAAAGACTTTCAACAAGTATATAAACTTCCATCTTTC
This sequence comes from Artemisia argyi, assembly GCA_030686995.1. Taxonomy (NCBI): domain Eukaryota; kingdom Viridiplantae; phylum Streptophyta; class Magnoliopsida; order Asterales; family Asteraceae; genus Artemisia; species Artemisia argyi. The sequence goes on along the minus strand of CM060709.1, from coordinate 41,501,309 downwards.
ATTTTTCATTCATTTACAACAAAATAAACTAGCCTAAAATTTGCTCTCATCCTTTCTTTCTCTCTATATGGATCGACCACAACAAGAACACAAGAAGAATCCACCATTTTTCATGATCCAAGTGTTTAATCAAGTTTTAATCATGATCTAGTTGGGGTTTTGTGGTAAAAACCCTAGGTTAATATACATAATCATCTTCAAATCACCTCAAATATTCAAGTAAGCTTCAAGAACACTTTTGATCTTTTCCTACTTTCATTTATTTTATATTTTTATGTATTTTCAAGATATATTGACAAAACATGCAAATATACTATGATCCATACCACTTATTGTTTATTTTTGTTTATAAACGTAGATCTACAATTTTTATTATCAATCTCATGAGATCCACCATTTTTGGTGATGTTTAGGAACCCATGACACCCTAAGAAGGTGTATGGTAGGATTGGGTATTTGTGGAGTTGATTTGAAATAGTTTGGTTAAGCCTTGAACAAGTTACAAACTAGAAAAGTTGATTTTGACAAACTTTCAAAGCTGCTGTCCATTTTTATAAAACGTGGGAAACTCAGGGTCTAGGGTGTAACTTTCGACCAAAGATTTAGAAAATACATTCCGAGACGAAACTATGGCCGAAAACGGGGATAAAAACGAGTTAATAACGAAGGAGATATGATTTTCCGAATATTAACAACGAAAAATACTTTCAAATATAGGTTCTGTCCCAAATCGCTAATTTCAGAAAACTCAGGGGTTTCCGGGTAACATTGGGTTAGATATTCAGGAAATTCTTTCAAAAACGAAACCGTGGCCGCTTGAATCACTAAAATCCGAGTTACGACGAAAAAGATATGCTATTTTCAATTTTAACGACGAAAACTATTTTCTGAAAAATAGCTTGCTGTTGAACAGTTTTCATGGACTGTTTCGAGACGTAAAACTTGATCTAGCCGTCCCGACTTATCAAAAATATATTAGTATGTTGTCCCACGATTCCGGGGATATAAAGAACGTAGAAAACGAGCTTATAACGAAAAAGATACAAGCGTTTGAACTTAGACGATTTTTACAAATTTCCATCAGCTTTTCTATTATTATTTTCCCGCAAAACTGTCTTTGAGAGACACCACTTTCTTGGCTGTTTTTCTCCATGATCGGATCAATTTGAGTCCGAGCCGTAGTTTTATGAAATCAAGATCTTCCAACAAGCTTTTCAAATCAATTGGCCGTTCATCGAATAGACTTATAACGAATAAACTACGACCTCATCTATATACCCGATAAACTATATATATTTTGACAGCTTTTACTATAATGAAATTTTCTAAGTGTTGAACATAATACTTTCAAGTAACAACAATAAGAGTCGATTTTCTCATCGATCAAGACCCGTATAACCAAAAGTTAAATGACACGACTTCAAGATATTGTTACAAGGTTTTCAAAAACGCCGAGTTTCATCACTAACCCTTAACGTACAACATTTCGCGACTTGTTTTGCGAGGCCATTTTGGGCATATTTTCAAGTAATGAAAATGTTATTTTTGCGACAAAAACCTTATATTTGCCGATAGAACACCAAACAAGGATCGTAGAGTACCGTTTCAACCTATTTCCATGAAAAGTGGTTATTAACCTAACGAGACGTCAAAAATGTATTTTTCGACGATAAACATTATTTTCAAATTTCACGAGTGGTATCGATAACATACGTATTTGCATGTGTAGCGTCATTTCATTTCTTACATTAGATCATATCATTCATATTAGGTTGCGGTTAGAGATCGTGCCTCATTTCTGTGTATTCATTGTTGTCATCGTAGCTATTGCACCAGGTGAGTTCATAACCCCTACTTTTACTTGTTTCACAACTGTTTTGGGGGAAGATACATGCTCCTTACTATTTAAATTCAATGCTTGTTTTACTTGAACGCGATTCATTTTCTCAAACATTACTGGATGGTTGAAATACTTGATTGATTACTTGAATACATTATGAATTACTTATTCCATCCTTGATTTCTTTCTTATGAACACAAGTTCTTGCTTTTGCGGAAATAAATATAAAACTGTTACTTTGCCTGAGTTACCTATTACTGCCACTAAAGTCCCCTTTATCATGAACCGTTAATTACATGCGTGTGAGCGCGAATGCTGTGGATAGATCTATTTGGGTTGACACTCCGTCCGAGTTGGTCGCGCCAACCTGTTAAACGGACGCATATCATTCGGATTACTTCCGAGTGTCTGGCAAACACTTACTTGGGGCATTTTATGCTTGATTGCATACGATTACGTCGAGCTTCGGGGTCATGAGCTTTAGGCACTGTATACCTTATTTTTAGCTGTGACATTGTATTTGTTATATTGTCTTGCTACTGAAAATCTCGTGTTCCGCAAATGACTTGTTTACTTAAACATATTACTTTTGGCAGTGGGTTGTAAACACACAGGTTACAAGTCTCTTATGGCGGGACTTGTAACTGAGTGGATTTACGATGCCTTTGCTGGGAAATACTTGATTTCTGAAAATACTTGTTTACGGAAAATACTTGATTACTGAAAATACTGGTTTACGGAAAATACTTGATTTCTGGAAACACTTGTTTACGGGAAATACTTGTTTACTTAAAACTATGAACTCACCAGCTTTATGCTGACGTTTTAGCATGTATTTTCAGGTTTTAAGCAATGGCACACTACAGGAGGTTTTGGCAAGGCATGGCATGGTCATAGAAGACTCTGATATTCAAATGGGGACCGTTTTAAACTATTTTAAGGGCCTACTTCCGCACTATTTTTAACAATGTAAACTCAACATTTTTGATTAAACTATCTTATACTAAGTGATTCAAGTGAAACCATTTTTGAACTTGTGTTGTAATACCAATTGAGTTACACCCCAGCTACATGTATGCTTCCGCTGGATCCGATTTCTGGGGGTGTGACAGATTGGTATCAGAGCTTTGGCTATAGCGAACTATGTGTTTTTAAAACCTAGACTATAGCTACTTTTACGAAAACTTAACCCTATGACTGTCACGTTCCTGCCTGCCAAACTGAAGCCTCGTTTGTGGTTAGTTGCTGACTTAGGTGATGAGATTTGTGTCTCATTATCTGATATACTATATTCATTTATTATACTTGATTATTATAATTGTCTTTCATATAAGCATGTTCACGTATTATATATGTCGCCGCATTATGTTTTCTTTGCATAGTTTCATCAATCGACCTCGAGTTTGGTCACTTGCTTTTGTCTTTCAGAACGTCTTGGCATTGTGAAGGACATGGTATTAGTATAACTGAGCTGAGTATTTCAAAATTCATGGAACCTCGGTGGAATATAGACTGGTCATCTATATTCAACCCGGGATAGTGAGATATAGGCTGACCACCTATGTCTGACTCAGAAGTGAATTTTGCAACACTGAGAGTGGTTATAATAAGGTTATGTCTGGAGTGAATTCCCTACTCAATTTCCAAATGTTTCATTCATGAGTGTGTATACTCTCGTTGTTGGAACCTTCATACTTTTCATCACTTCGTAAACCACCGATTGGAAGCATGTCAGCTAGTCATTTTATTTCATGAACTTTCATATTTATGCACGATACACTCATATCACAGTATTTTCTTTTGTCACAATCTCATTTTGTTGCAGTTGTCACAGTCTTTTCCCTTCTCACCATTACTATCATTTCCTTTCCCCACCCCCATATATATATATAAGGAATTAGCTAACACTCTATAGATTCTGTTGTCACTCATCCTTCACTACTCCCTATATTGATAAGTGGATATTATCAATGACCTCCCTAGGAAAGACTTTCCATACCTTCTATGAGGATGATCCCTCGATACATTAAGACCTTTCAAAACTCAACAGAAATCTCAAGATGTCACAAAACCATTCGAACCACTATCACTGGCCTGATTGCCACAATTCCACTATCTGGAAAGTATTGGCTTGACTGAATTACAAGATTCATTTAGATACGAGTGCTCACTAAGCAACACCATAGAGATAAATCCAACCTCTTAACCAAGACTATAAATTGAACATGTCCTCACCAATAGCCTTTATTCAAACATGTTAGACACCTATGCATTTGTGCATACATACATACCTGGCTATTTTATCCTCTTAATACTTTCATTTTTAAATGGATTTTCTCCAAAACTACCGTTATACAAAACATATATCTTGTAAGAAATACTTTTCTGATGCACTTATTTTAACAAGCAAATTCCTTTTGGCTAATCTTTTACAAAACTATTGAATGTTACAAAATTTTAAACATCGATCTTTGGTAAATCATACTATCCACCTTATGTTGAAAATTTTCCTATATTGCATAACTACTAAATTTTGAAACATCAAGAAGGATGTTACCTAAAAAGCCGTTTGCTTAAACTTGTAAATTCATTTATTCGGGGAAGATTTATGAACAAAACACAATCTCAAAACAAACTTTGAAAATCAATCATTATATTACCTCACTTATACCTTTAGGAGTTTGTGAGTTGATGACCTATAACTTGGGAAAAATCTTAGTAATGGAGACTAAGCACCGTAGGTGGAGAAAGACTCAATTCATGACATCCTGCGGAGGATCACAACCTTATCCTAATCTATTATTTTCAATAACACCCTTTGACAGACTTAACCTTGTAAGTTTCTCTACAAGATTCATGATACCCATTTCAATTATTCCTAATAGAGAAATTTAATTCACCTCAAACACCTAGCGATTACATTAAGATTCCTTTGGAACCACACCAACTATCATCTACAGACCAATGGTCAGAGAACGATTCAAACATAGGAAGATATACTCAAAGCATGAGTGATTGACTCTAGAAATGGTTGGATTAACCATTTGCCATAAATCAGATTCCTTTATAACCATAGTTACCACACGAGCTTAGAGACTACACCATTTGATGCACTCTATGGTCGAAGTGCCAACATCCATTGACGGATCAAAATTTGGAAAAGTCCAACTCACTAGTCCCGTAAGCATTCATGAAATAACCAGGAATTTCCTACAAATTAAGAATTAGTTACAAGTTCGATAAATTGTAAACCATTAGAATTTCAAGTTCGTGGCATGATTATGTTGAAAGTTCTGCCTAGGAAAGGCATAATACCATTCAGAAAAATTCGGGAAGTTAAACTCGATACACACTGGACCATTTAATATTTCAGACAGAGTAGGCCTAGTGGCCGTCAGACTTGAACCTTGTTAGAGCTCAATATCTTACACGATAAAAATCATCATCTTTTCACCAATACCACTCTAGAGACCAACACAAACTGAACTTCGGGACGAAGTTCCTTTTAAGGGGGTGAGACTGTAACAACCCGCATTTTCAGGACATTTCTCCTATTCACTATTCATTAGTTACTATTCACCGGTCACTATTCATCCTTTTACTATTCATCATTTTCGGAGTCAGTTTGTGATTCCGAGAAGCGTTCAGAAATTTTACTATTCATGTGATACTATTCATTTCCGGAAGGAAATCACTATTCACGATTGCCGTTCATTTCATCGTAAACTGAGTTTACGAGTCTTCAAATTCGCGTAACCAATGTGGTTTCGCTGTGAATTCATGCATCGTTCATTAATGACATTTCATATAGACTAGAGTAGTCTACAAATCATCATCACTTTAGAACCTACACGGATATGCATTATTTCTATATACGTATGTTTAATTTGTAATTAACGTTACCACTCAGTTTTTACTACGAACGTATACCCAATACTCCCGACTACGATCCTAACATATTTGCATACTTATTATAATGATATAAAAATTATATTATTAATTTACCCGGTGTTCTCTAATCAATTACTATATTTCACGGTCGGAGCTTATTACTCCGTCGGTTTGCGTTATTTCAATTCAATAATTATTTTAACATTCGATTCTCATCAGGAATATTATTTTACAACTTTTACAACTTCGTCGTATTTTATTTCACCTCGGTAACATTCATTTTTAGTTAACTCGGTACCCGATAACACCTAAAATACAAAATATCTAACCAAACCTTGCAACAAATAGACATAAACATTAAATTAGCCACCAACACACATCCATGTTTCCCTCCTTTTTGGTGTGCCCCTAAGACCACTTTTAGACCATAAAGACTTTCAACAAGTATATAAACTTCCATCTTTCATTTTTCATTCATTTACAACAAAATAAACTAGCCTAAAATTTGCTCTCATCCTTTCTTTCTCTCTATATGGATCGACCACAACAAGAACACAAGAAGAATCCACCATTTTTCATGATCCAAGTGTTTAATCAAGTTTTAATCATGATCTAGTTGGGGTTTTGTGATAAAAACCCTAGGTTAATATACATAATCATCTTCAAATCACCTCAAATATTCAAGTAAGCTTCAAGAACACTTTTGATCTTTTCCTACTTTCATTTATTTTATATTTTTATGTATTTTCAAGATATATTGACAAAACATGCAAATATACTATGATCCATACCACTTATTGTTTATTTTTGTTTATAAACGTAGATCTACAATTTTTATTATCAATCTCATGAGATCCACCATTTTTGGTGATGTTTAGGAACCCATGACACCCTAAGAAGGTGTATGGTAGGATTGGGTATTTGTGGAGTTGATTTGAAATAGTTTGGTTAAGCCTTGAACAAGTTACAAACTAGAAAAGTTGATTTTGACAAACTTTCAAAGCTGCTGTCCATTTTTATAAAACGTGGGAAACTCAGGGTCTAGGGTGTAACTTTCGACCAAAGATTTAGAAAATACATTCCGAGACGAAACTATGGCCGAAAACGGGGATAAAAACGAGTTAATAACGAAGGAGATATGATTTTCCGAATATTAACAACGAAAAATACTTTCAAATATAGGTTCTGTCCCAAATCGCTAATTTCAGAAAACTCAGGGGTTTCCGGGTAACATTGGGTTAGATATTCAGGAAATTCTTTCAAAAACGAAACCGTGGCCGCTTGAATCACTAAAATCCGAGTTACGACGAAAAAGATATGCTATTTTCAATTTTAACGACGAAAACTATTTTCTGAAAAATAGCTTGCTGTTGAACAGTTTTCATGGACTGTTTCGAGACGTAAAACTTGATCTAGCCGTCCCGACTTATCAAAAATATATTAGTATGTTGTCCCACGATTCCGGGGATATAAAGAACGTAGAAAACGAGCTTATAACGAAAAAGATACAAGCGTTTGAACTTAGACGATTTTTACAAATTTCCATCAGCTTTTCTATTATTATTTTCCCGCAAAACTGTCTTTGAGAGACACCACTTTCTTGGCTGTTTTTCTCCATGATCGGATCAATTTGAGTCCGAGCCGTAGTTTTATGAAATCAAGATCTTCCAACAAGCTTTTCAAATCAATTGGCCGTTCATCGAATAGACTTATAACGAATAAACTACGACCTCATCTATATACCCGATAAACTATATATATTTTGACAGCTTTTACTATAATGAAATTTTCTAAGTGTTGAACATAATACTTTCAAGTAACAACAATAAGAGTCGATTTTCTCATCGATCAAGACCCGTATAACCAAAAGTTAAATGACACGACTTCAAGATATTGTTACAAGGTTTTCAAAAACGCCGAGTTTCATCACTAACCCTTAACGTACAACATTTCGCGACTTGTTTTGCGAGGCCATTTTGGGCATATTTTCAAGTAATGAAAATGTTATTTTTGCGACAAAAACCTTATATTTGCCGATAGAACACCAAACAAGGATCGTAGAGTACCGTTTCAACCTATTTCCATGAAAAGTGGTTATTAACCTAACGAGACGTCAAAAATGTATTTTTCGACGATAAACATTATTTTCAAATTTCACGAGTGGTATCGATAACATACGTATTTGCATGTGTAGCGTCATTTCATTTCTTACATTAGATCATATCATTCATATTAGGTTGCGGTTAGAGATCGTGCCTCATTTCTGTGTATTCATTGTTGTCATCGTAGCTATTGCACCAGGTGAGTTCATAACCCCTACTTTTACTTGTTTCACAACTGTTTTGGGGGAAGATACATGCTCCTTACTATTTAAATTCAATGCTTGTTTTACTTGAACGCGATTCATTTTCTCAAACATTACTGGATGGTTGAAATACTTGATTGATTACTTGAATACATTATGAATTACTTATTCCATCCTTGATTTCTTTCTTATGAACACAAGTTCTTGCTTTTGCGGAAATAAATATAAAACTGTTACTTTGCCTGAGTTACCTATTACTGCCACTAAAGTCCCCTTTATCATGAACCGTTAATTACATGCGTGTGAGCGCGAATGCTGTGGATAGATCTATTTGGGTTGACACCCCGTCCGAGTTGGTCGCGCCAACCTGTTAAACGGACGCATATCATTCGGATTACTTCCGAGTGTCTGGCAAACACTTACTTGGGGCATTTTATGCTTGATTGCATACGATTACGTCGAGCTTCGGGGTCATGAGCTTTAGGCACTGTATACCTTATTTTTAGCTGTGACATTGTATTTGTTATATTGTCTTGCTACTGAAAATCTCGTGTTCCGCAAATGACTTGTTTACTTAAACATATTACTTTTGGCAGTGGGTTGTAAACACACAGGTTACAAGTCTCTTATGGCGGGACTTGTAACTGAGTGGATTTACGATGCCTTTGCTGGGAAATACTTGATTTCTGAAAATACTTGTTTACGGAAAATACTTGATTACTGAAAATACTGGTTTACGGAAAATACTTGATTTCTGGAAACACTTGTTTACGGGAAATACTTGTTTACTTAAAACTATGAACTCACCAGCTTTATGCTGACGTTTTAGCATGTATTTTCAGGTTTTAAGCAATGGCACACTACAGGAGGTTTTGGCAAGGCATGGCATGGTCATAGAAGACTCTGATATTCAAATGGGGACCGTTTTAAACTATTTTAAGGGCCTACTTCCGCACTATTTTTAACAATGTAAACTCAACATTTTTGATTAAACTATCTTATACTAAGTGATTCAAGTGAAACCATTTTTGAACTTGTGTTGTAATACCAATTGAGTTACACCCCAGCTACATGTATGCTTCCGCTGGATCCGATTTCTGGGGGTGTGACAGTAGGACTTGTGGGGTACTTTGTGGGCTTGGATTATCCACCTCATCCTCCATTGTACCTAGATTACCTATATGTTTGTTTTGTACTATGATATTAGGTGCCATCCAACTAGGTATCTCAACATGAGTATATTCATCCCCAGACAAACTTCCTGTTTGCTCCATCAAACTTGTTTTTGATTGATTTGTGATGTTGTTTGTTGGGTTGTCTACTCTATAATAATATTGGGCACAGTTTTCTATGGTATCCCACGCTTCTTCATCATTTAATTCCCTAGGGCCCCCATTGGCAAAATCATCGATGCGCATTTGGTCACATTGGCTGACACGATAGTAAAAGGTTTCGGTTAGGGATGATAAAGAGAAACTATGATGAGGGAATTTTCGAAATAAAATTTTAAAACGAGTCCATGCATCATATATGGGTTCATCTCGATATTGTTTGAAATTCGAGATGTCAACAGGGTAGAATGGCCTTTTTGGTTGGTGGTATGGTGGATTCGCGTACTCCATAATGGTGAACGAAATAGTCAATGGAAATTACGAACAAACACACAAAGAAAAAGATAGACTAAAGAAATCCTAAAAAAAAATAAATAAATAAAATAAAATAAAATAAAATCTTACTAGAAAGGAATCTAGCAAGTAGACCTAATAAAAAGAAATCCTAACCTAGACAATAACTATTCCCCGGCAGTGGCGCCAAAAACTTGATGGCGCCGCGAAAGTTACGGAATAAATGTAAAGATAGACAATCCCCGGCAACGGCGCCAAAAACTTGATGCGTGGGAATCGCACCTTGCTTTACCTCTCGAGGGATCTCGAGAAGCTTACAACCCCCACCAGGCAGTGTACCTGATCGTTGTAGTATAGTATAGTGACAAGTACCGGGGGATTGATCGTTCAGCTTAGGAATAGTGTCGCTAGGATTAGAAAACCTAATTAATAGTTCTAAAGGTGAGAGATGATTATTTTTGTATTTTTGTATTATATGAAAGCAAGTAAAATCTCGGGTTTTGGAAGAGTGGGCGGAATTAGTTGCTAATCAACTAACCCAAAACTAAGATGCAATCAAAATAAAATAATAAAAATGAAAATAAACTAATTATACTAAAGTTGTGAGCAGTGGTTGGAGAAATTGTGTTTACTTAGACTTCATTACTCCCTAGATATCTTTTACATGTTAATTACTTGTTACACTTGTATGGATGACGGATTGTATTCCTTAATACCATTCGTGGGGTGGCATACATAACTCCCCAACTCTATGAGCTCTTATCTCCTCCTACACCATGACCCAACACAACTATAGGGATTGTAAACAGTGGCTCATGCATTAAATACAACCAATAAAGACCTAGTACGCCTCGGTTCATGTTTCTTAAGACGTTCAAGCATGTTACCATTTGGAGATCTGCCAGTTTTCTTAAGCCTAACATATAATATCATTCATCCAAAACAAGAATAGACAAGTAATCAACACATAATCAACATCTAGGTTTCATTAGATCTAAGCAAACACAAAAGAGATCTAGCCTAGCATAGTAGAATTGAGACAAGAACAAGAGATAAACAACCAACACATAGACATATTGATTGAATTGAAAGTACACTTATCTCAATTACAATGCAAGGTCTCAAGGGTTTGGAACCCTTGAAGAACCTGTAAAAGAGGCACCAAAATCGTCTTTAGGGTTTCACCAAAACTTCTCTCTTTTTTTAATGAAAAAACTAGAAAACTATATATAGGAAAAGTAGGCTGACGGCGTCAAGAGTTGCATGTGACGCCGTCACCTCGTCGCCATATACTTCCTCGGACGGCCTTGATCCACTTATGACGGCCTATGTGACGCCGTCATCACCCACGGTATTTTATTCTTGCCACTTTGACGCTGTCATGAAGTCTTCTGACGCCGTCACCACCTACGGTGTTTAATTCTTCATGTCTGACGCCGTCAAGATGGTAGTCTTGACGCCGTCACCTTGTATCTTCAGCATGGAAATTTGGTACTTAGTCGTTTTCTTCACTTTTATGCTCCAATAACGTCCAAAATGGCTTCTTTTCCAGAATTCACTCTCCAAACACCTAAAATCACAAAAGGAACGATTTAGGGCAATATTTGATCAAATAAATTCGGATTCGGGCTTAAATGACCCCCTAAAAACGGATCATTTTTCGCCTTATCATATGTCTTAAACTTAATTTTTTTATTTTACAAATGGGTTTGAGCAAAAATTATATACTTTTTCTTTTATATTCATTATTTAAGTTGCGTGCTTACATAAACTAATTATGCTAAAAAGTATCATTTAACCATTTAAATGTTGGTTTATATACATGCTCGTGCACATTTGCTTTAATCAATTCACACATGTGAGTTACATCAATTGAAAACATACATAAATTACTTGTATATGAAAATGCATTAACATAATACATATATCTATATATATTGCATTAGGTTAAATCATCAATTATTCTTTCAACCTTTTCGACTTCATCTCAATCCATAACCGACTTTTAATTGTATACTAATTACTAAATATCATGTGATAAATTCCAGCAAGCCTTGCACTTCCATCTCGATATTGTATATACTTCACATTAAATGCACCGGTTTTATTTTTCGATAAAAGTTTGAACTTTTGTTTATGTTTAAGACTAAGCTTTTTTATTTGATATTATAATTTACAAACAGATTTAAGTCAAAATTATGTATTTTTTTCCTTTCTATTCATTACTCAATGTGCTATTTTTAATATGTCGTATTTTTCTATTATGACAAACTCATTTAATTGACGTAAATATTCGTTTCTCACTAATGATTCTACATATAGAAAAAGAAAACACTTTGCGATGCGTGGACCTTCTTCTTTTCAATAATAATTCAATTGCACATGATAAATTCATTCTAATATTTCTCAAAGTGCATTCGAAAGCAACTACTTACATAAGTTAATCACGCTAAAAAATATGATTTAACCATTTAAATGTTGCTTTACATACATGCTCGTGCACATTTTCTTGAATCAATTCGCGCATGTGAGCTACATTAATAGAAAACACACATAAATTACTTGTATATGAAAATGCATTAACATAATACATATATCTATATATATATATGCTTATCTATAACAATCACCTAAATATGTAAGAAACAAAGAAAATAGTTGGTATCCCAATCTTTGGTTTTATTTATCTGAGCATGCATGATCTTGTGTGATTTTCATGGTACCTACATATGATAACTAAATTAAGAAAAAAAGAAGACCAAGTTAATTACAAAGATAAAAGATGTGTGAATCGTCTCCAAAATGTTGCAAAAGAGAATTTACGTACCGCTAACAACAATCAACGTTCTAAAAGATGTGTAAATCATCTTCAAATGTACATACTAAATGTGATTTTGGCCGGTTTATATAGGCATGAATTAGGTTAAATCATTAATTATTCTTGCAACCTTTCGCAACCCTTGCACTTCATCTAACCGACTTTTAATTCTATACTAAATGCCAAGTGATCAATTCAGGCAACCCTTGCACTTCATCTCCTTTCATGATTGTATAGTTAATATGAGGCTACATTGAATTTCGAGCATTAGTTATCTTGTACTCTATGCAACTACTAAACGACTCCAACTTGTTTCTAACTCTAAAAACTCTATCATCATAACTCCACATTAAATTTAGGGACTGAATCTTATAGTATTATAAAGAGCATTCGAAATCAACTACTTACATAAACTAATCACGCTAAAAAGTATCATTTAACCATTTAAATGTTGCTTTACATACATGCTCGTGCACATTTTCTTGAATCAGTTCGCACATGTAAGCTACATCAATAGAAAATGCACATAAATTACTTGTATATGAAAATGCATTAACATAATACATATATCTATATATATGTTTATCTATAACAATCACCTAAATATGTAAGAAACAAAGAAAATAGTTGGTATCCCAATCTTTGGTTCTATTTATCTGACCATGCATGATCTTGTGTGATTTTCATGGTACCTGCGTATGATAACTAAATTAAGAAAAAAAAGAAGACCAAGTTAATTAAAAAGATCTAAAAGATGTGTGAATCATCTCCAAAATGTTGCAAAAGAGAATTTACATACCGCTAACAACAATCAACGATCTAAAAGATGTGTAAATCATCTTCAAATGTACATACTAAATGTGATTTTGGCCGGTTTATATAGGCATGAATTAGGTTAAATTATTATTTAATTTTGCAACCTTTCGCAACCTTTGCACTTCATCTAACCGACTTTTAATTCTATACTAAATGCCATGTGATCAATTCTGGCAACCCTTGCACTTCATCTCCTTTCATGATTGTATAGTTATTATGAGGCTGCATTGAATTCCGAGCATTAGCTATCTTGTACTCTATGCAACTATTAAAAGACTCCAACTTGTTTCTAACTCTAAAAACTCTATCATCATAACTCCACATTAAATTTAGGGACTGAATCTTATAGTATTATAGATAAGATAAGATAGCTACTTTAGATGGTACAATCCATTGTGAGTGTTGCCATGTGACCATACATTTAATAAGTGTGTCTCTCTCCAAAAACAACCTTTCAGCTATGAATGTGGGCCCATAAACCATTTTTTTTCTTTTTAAACCCAACTCACTGCATTGTGAATATTTAAATATAACATACATGCATTATTTCTATAGATTGGAAACTATGTAAGTTCAATGCATTGTGGAATTCTTATACGAAGTTTGAAATGTTAATGTGGCAATTATGTGAAAGTATATTGAACTTTGTATTGCATTATACATTTGAGATGCTCTAAGATAAGATTTGCAAATAAAGTCAAACTTTGTTATGCAAATTTCTCATTCAATTGCTTTATTAATGACAACATGGACATGGTAATAAACCAATCCAGTCAGCCAATTTGATTTTGTAGGACGTTAGGTGAAAGGGATTTTGGTTTAAAACATGTATTTTTTACTGATAACATGAGTTCTTTACCTACTTGCTAATACCTCTTATCACCGATTATCAAAACCTCGTAACACTACTGACTAACATTTTTGTATTGCTGTAGACTTGTCGCATCACACAAGTATCATACCCGATTGCTATCATGTCCACCAGTCATAGTGCATAAACCTTCGCAAATCCACACGTGATCTTTTTCATAAACCCTAGCCAATTATTACTTCCTCTAAAATCCTAGCCAATTCTTCAAAATCTTTTAACTAGAATCATGTCTACTAAAAACAAAACACTTGTTGCCTATTTCATAAACCACAAAATAGCATTTCTAGATGTTGACTATCATTTGAGACGTATGTGGAAGAAATTTGATGAAATCACAATGGATAACAATGGCTTCATTTTTATTTTTATTTTTTGGCAAAATAAATGTATTAAAATGAATCACAAGGGCTCCAAAAGATGATACAATTGAAGGATGCAAGATGACATCCTAGAGAACAATGACTGGATAACAAAACAAAAATTTGCAACCCGCCACCCATGGGATTGAGACTAATTGCTAACTATAAACTGTGAACTACTAAATAAAATTGAGCATTTGAGGGCAACTTGAAATATTGAGATGAATGGACGAACATTAGAGCCGAAGAAAATGCTTGAACCAAGATGATATAACTCGACCACAAAATTGTACATAATTGATGCAAATTTTACTAACCAGATTTTAAATTTATAATAGGTCTCATCTACCTAAGGTCAACCTAATGCACTATCGGGCAGTGTACCCGATCATGTATAGTGTAGTTATCGGTAAAGCCGAGGTCGTCCCAAGAGCTATGAGTGCGGATTAAATCTAAGTTCTATGTCACTGGTTTTAAAGGGGGTTTTGTATTTGATTAATTATAATAAAGAAATAAAATGAAATAACTAAAGCAAATAAACGTAAAGAGATATCAGTCGGGAGAGAAGTGTTAACCTAATTACTACTCTTGTTACGTTATGACTAAGTTTTCTACAAAGTGCACCCTATCATTTCATCTAGGGTTTAAAGTCAACTAGACTCAGTTGGTCAATTTGTCTAGTCCTATCTTCCATTTTGTCCTATTACGTAAGCTAAAGATTACAAGAGTTCGCTTGTCTACAAGATGGAAGAGTCAATAAGCGTCTCTACTAACTTAGACTTATTTATTATGATTCGGCCTTTCGAAACTTAGATCCCTTCTAATTCCTTAAGCAGTTCCGTTTGGTAAGTGGTCGTTCGTTGAAATTTCACACAAATAGTGATAGTCCTATGGTCAATTCTTATCACTAAACGCAACCTTATTCACTAGGATCCTATGGTCAATTCTCCCGGCTTCATAGGTACTACCAAACTTCCATGCTACCGAAACAAGGGAGTCCTAAAACATGCTAAGAAAGTATACAAATAAAACGATAAAGATACGAGAAAACTAAATCATAACAATAACAATTTAATAATAAGGCTAACACCAAAGGTGTTTAGCTCCTCATATTAAAACATGTAGTAAAATTGATGTTCAACATTGTAATGTAAGACATGAATTCAATAAACAAATGTAATACAAAAATGGTAAAACTTATGATTATGACGCGTGAATTCTCCCTTGGAAATGACTTGAATACTTGCAGAGATTCGTCCTCCTTGGACCCCTAATTCCTCCTCTGGTTTTTGTGTGTGCGAAAGATATATTAAAATGCAGAATTAGGGCTAGTATTTATAGTCTCGACATTGTTATGGCGTAACTCCTAGGGTTAACTACGCCGTAACCTTTGAATCTTGGACAATCTTATCTTCAGTGATGATACTACGCCGTAACTTAAAGATGAGTTACGGTTGTAACTTGCTCAAACTTCAATCTACGCCGTAACTTAAGTGGTGGTTATGCCGTAACAATCTTGGACACGAAATTCTTCTATGTGTTGAAGGCAAATTTACGGCGTAACCTCAAAATGAGTTACGAATAAGAAACCTCTCGTATCTACATCTAAGCCGTAACCCATGAGTTAGTTACGTTGTAGTTTCTTGGTCAGCGTTGACTTCATTCTTCAGTGTAAATAGATGTTACGATGAGGTTGAGAGAGGACTTATGCCGTAACTAGTGCCCAGTCAACATACTTCAATATATTTGATTAATAATCTTCCAAATCTGCGTCTCTACGTTCCAATGCTCATTTTTATCCTGAAAGTAAAATATAAACAGATAAGAGTATATATTCTAATAAAATGACATAAAAGATAAGCATAATAGGGGGAAATTAACACTAAAATATTGGAACTATCTGATGTTATCAAATATCCCCCCACTTGAACTTTACTTGCCCTCAAGTAGACCTTATTAGAATCATTTTCGAAAAGATATCTCCCAAAAGATTGGAAAATATGAATTAAAAAACTTCCTATGCTAGAATTTATCAAAGCTGAACACCTCATGAAATGGGAACAAACACTCATGCTCTCTCTCTAATCTAAGTGTTAATTTCGGGGTGATCACTCAATGCACATTCATAGTATGTATTCTATCATAGGCTTGGCGGTTATACGAATCTCCACCACTAGAGCTAAGGTCGAAACAATCTTTAAAGGCAATATTGGGTGAACAATTTTTAAGGCTAAGGTGTAGTGTTGTTACTAACATACTACGGCGAAGGCAACAAAGACCATCGGTACATGACTAGAATGTTGGGCAAGACACCAATGGCTGCTCAGATTCCTCACCTAAGCATGATTCAAAACTAAAGGGTAGGATAAGACATGGGATGTACATAAATGGTGAAAAATGAAAAACAAAAGCAAATAGTCTTAACCTACAACCAAGTCATTACCGCCTGCAGTTCATCCAAAGATAAATCTCCAAGATGCAAAAAAAAAACTAGATCATACTACAAGTGAGTGTGCCATTAGCGGACGTCATGATGGGAACACCACTTGGTCTTCATGTTGGTGAATATACATAACCAACTCAATTCATCATATGTGATTGAAGTGGCCTCCTCGATACTGAATCTAATAAGCTCATAACTTGGTGTTATACATTGTTGCATCATAAATAAACTATCTACATACAGAAACTCACATTTTTTAATAATAAATTACAAGAATAAAAACATCCCCCAACTTGAGATGAATCATATATGAGAATTTTTTGGGGGTATTTAATGATCTTCATAGATAAGTCTTCAATGTAGGCGTGATTCCTGAATCTCTTTACTCGACCCTCAAACTTGGGCAAGCGATGAATTCCTAATCATAGACCAAGACTACACGGTAGGCTAAGGCGAATAGGTGTATCGAAACAATAATGATAAGCGTATGAAATGAAAGAATGGCTCGGAAAGGTATATCTAAGGGTATCTTGCACTAAAAGTGAGTGCAACAAAAGGGTTTTTAACACGAGGGTCAAAGCCTCAATGTGACTAATCGATAGATGCACACATATGGCTATTTTTGTGTTAATCTTACAATATTGCCTTCTCAAATAGTTTCTTCCAAATGTATCAAGTAAACTTGACACACTACTCATCTATGGTTTCGAAATTATGTAAAGGCCAAGTTCTAAAGTTTACAAACTACCGGCACACTCAATATTTGGTGGATTTAAGTAATATGGGGAAAACGGAAAGGCTAAATCTCACCATAGAAATCAAGGGTCAAAATGTGCTCGGCTAAGGTCTATTCTAGTTAGGTTCGGAACAACATGTCAAAATTTTAAAAATGGCATAATTTTTAAAAATAAACTAGAAAAAATGGGGCAAATAAAATTCAAGTTATAATTCTACTCCCGTCCCCCCGCTTAAAATGTACAAAGTCCCTTTTGTACTCAAATAAGCAATAGAAATAGAGGAGATAGGTAGAATTAGAACGAGAACTTCCCTGAAATTTGCACTTGAAAATAATAGAAGGATCATGTTTGAGAAAACGTGCCTTCGCTTCGGCTAAGGAGCAAACTTCAAATCCCTGAAATCATGCAACTAACCACAAGCATAAAATCTAAAAAGAGAAAAAAGCAAAATAAAATAAAATCCTAAATCACTTTCATAGGAATTACGGTTGCATTTAGCATATACAACAATCCTTTTAAACCACTTGGTGTCCCTGAGTAGACGAGTGAAGTCTCGTGAGGGTTTACAGTGAACACACCCACAAAGTTCATTTAAAAACTAATACAAGCTTAAAGTATGTTTGTTATTAAAAGGTTTAAAATTTTTAAGATACAGGAGAAAGTTACGGCGTAGACTTGGGAATAGTACTACGCCGTAAATATTGACCCCTGACAAAAGTCAAATATCTGATGGTGGCTATGACGTAACCTAATTCTGAGTTACGCCGTAGGATCTTACTCTAAATCATAACAAAACATACCAAAGCAACTAAACAAATAAAGAGGGAAAAGAAAGGGATAATTCGGGTTGTCTCCTGAAAAAGCACTTTTGTTTATTAACGAGTCTTTAAGTTAGACTCAAGGTCGTGGCTAGTCCGCAAGTCCCACACCAAGTTTGGTGTTCGTCTCTTCTGTGATCAAACTTTTGAATTTTTCTCCATTCATTCGTCCCACTGGAAGTTGTTTGTCTTTTGTATTTTCGGTGCCTATAAATCTCACTATTCACTCAATAGTATATCTTCGCACCTTAAATATTTCGAGCTTGACTTCTGGTGGGTTGTATTTAACCACTTCAATTTGGCAGCCATGTACTTCAATTGCCTCTAATTCTACCTCATGCCAGAATGTTCACCCTTTATTGGAAGTTCTTTCACATTGTTCCAAAGTATCCTGAACTTCCTTTTCGAACTCTAGCTTGAACTTCCCAAAACTTCTACTATAGGGATCATTATCACCATCAGGTGCATCGGATTCATCCGAATAGCTATTGATCATCCATTCTACGAATAGCTTAAGTTTAGTATTCTTGTGGATGTTCGTAGTGCCAACCTTCTTCTTAGCCATTCATTGAATGAAAAGTCGCGCCCTTAAGCTCCTTATCTTGATTAATGCATTTCATATTGAAATGTTGATCATCTTCATGTTTTATTTTTTGGATAACATGAAGATGAGTAAACCTTTTCCTTCAGAGGTCTTCCAGAAAGAGGGTTTGAGCAATCTTCTTATCAGCTATTCATTAATTATGATATTTCTAAACCGAACTTTGTACCATTCTTGAAACAATAGATTCCAGAACAAGATATCACGTCTTTCAATCCCATGAAAACATGTCCATTCCAAATGGGCTCTTTGGCTTTTGTCTAATTTCTCGTAATCTCCCCCATTACAGTTGTTACGGAAGGGGTCACAAGACGGCCAAGCTTGTTCAGATCCTTCATTAACCATTATTATTGGGTTACAATAGTGGTTTTTCAAGACGTGACTTCTTTCGTCTGCAACTCTGTCCATTATCCAGTCATGTCTATCTTGTACCTGCTGAGAATAATCAATATCCTTTCCCCCAGTCTTGTTAAATTCACAATTTTCACAAAACAACGGATTATACAAAAACGGGTTAGTGTAAACACCTAAGGTTACATGAGAATATACTTTATCAGATGCCCTAATCATGCAAACTTCTTCAGTACTGATAGATTTTAAAGACCCATTGTGATTAAATGTAATCATGTCCTTACCATCCTCTAGAGTAATTTATTTTTCAAAAACCTTTATGTTTGCATGTGACACAGCCAAAAATAGTCTCCCAAGAATTATATTATTATTTTACCCTTCAATCATGTCAATAACCAAAAAGTCACCAGGGAATAAAAATTTGTTAATTCTAAGTAACACATTGTCTACTATCCCTCTAGGTGTTGTTCTAGACGTATTTGTCATTTCAACCACAACGGTTGTTTCCTTAAGGTTAATAAGATTTAATTTTTTTAAATAATGAATAAGACATCATATTAATACTTGCTCCAAGATCAGCCAAAGCAAACATATTGAAATTACCGATGGTACATGGCAGGAGAAATCTTCCAGGATTTGGTTCCTTTTTGGACAATTGGCAAGGTATCCCCTCGAATGCACTGCATCCTTCATTTTCCTGCAAATAATTAACTCCAAAAAAATCATTACCTACATCAGAAATAGTTTTGGCTTCTTGTTCCTCCTTTTGTGTGAAGATGGCATTGCATTCTTCTAATGTTGCTTCGAACGTTTTTGCTCAGACATTTTTGGCTAGTTGCCCAATTTGAGTTTCAAGGTTTTTAATTACGGAATTTTGATTGCGTAAGTTCCTTTCTGTGTCCTCTTTCATTTTGTTCATCCATTCTTGGAACTTTTCATTCTTTCTTGAAGATTCTTTGATATGCTTATTAACCATTTCTTCAAGGCTAGGTTTCCAATACAAGGGTCGACTATCAACTTTGGTGTAGTATCCTTGAGGTCCCACTCAATATTTATCTCCGTTTCCCCTGGTCCTTGAAATGTTTTGCTCGCCTCTCCATACTTGGCTTCTTCTACCCTCTTTACCTCTTCCTTCAATCTACAATCTTTAGCCAGATGAGCTCTTTCAAAACTCTCGCATCCTACCTTAATAGCATGCGTGTTTTCCTTGAGCTTCTTCATTTCCCGGCCCGAGCTTTCGAGTATATTAGTGATTATAGCAATTCCATCCTTACTTCCTACAATGTTCCTACTACTACCCCCATCATGCCATTTAAAGGCTTGAATAGGGATCGACCCCTGAGAGTCTAACATTTGCCTCGTGGGAATGTTGATTCCTTTATAAAAGATGTTGACTACTTGTTCTTTGTTGAGATCGTGAGTCGGGCACTTGTAGAGAAGATCATTGTACCTTTCTCAAGCTTGATACAATGTCTCATCTTCGTATTGCTTGAAGCTGTGAATATCTTCAAGCTGCTTTGCCGTCCTTGAGGGAGGGAAGCACCTCTGGATGAATTATTTCCTTATGAGATCCCAAGTATCCACAGTTCTTGCTGGTAATCTATCAACCCATCTCTTAGCAGCTCCCGTGAGTGTCATAGGGAAAACTCTGAGCATGACTACATCATGAGACACTCCCGGAATATTGAACAAGCTTGCAATGTACAACACATTGTCAATATGCTCGTGAGCATCCTCCGTCTTGTTTCCTGAAAAGGGGTCTTTCCGCTCCAATAGCTGGCCTAACCAAACCAGGCCCTTGCTCTTCTAGTGTTAAAGCGAGGTATTCTTCGAGAGTAAGAGCGTTGATGTCAATGTCACCTATTGCACCTGAAACTAGAAAATAAATCGTGTGATTATGAGAAAAATGTAAAACTTAAAGAAAATCCTAAATAGCTCCACGGCAGTGGCGCCAAAAGCTTTATGTAGGTTTTACTGGCCAGGTTTCAAATTTATAATAAGTCTCATCTACCTAAGGTCTACCTAATGCACTATCTGGCAATGTACCCGGTCGTGTGTAGTGTAGTTAACGATAAAACTGAGGTCGTCCCAAGAGCCATGCGTGTGGATTAAATCTATGTCACTGGTTTTAAAGGGGGGTTTTGAATTTGATTAATTATACTAAAGAAATAAAATGAAATAACTAAATCAATTAAATGTAAAGAGATATCAGTAGGGAGAGAAGTGTTAACCTAATTACTACTCTTGTTACGTTATGACTAAGTTTTCTATTAAGAACATCCTATTGTTTCATATGGGGTTTAGTCAACTAGACTCATTTGGTCAATACGTCTAGTCCTATCTTCCATTTTGTCCTATTCCGTAACCTAAAGATTACAAGAGTTCGCTGGTCTACAAGATGCAAGAGTCAATAAGCGCCTCTACTGACTTAGACTTATTATTGGGATCCGGCCTTTCGGAACTTAGATTCCTGATGCGTGGAATTGCGCCCTCGCAAAAGGTTTTACCTCTCAAGTGATCTTGAGAAGCTTGCAATCCCCACCAGGCAGTGTACCTGTTCGTTGTAGTATAGTATAGTGACAAGTACCGGGGGATTGATCGTTCAACTCAAAGTAGTGTTCGCTAGGGTTAAAACTCACTAAAACTAGGTTTAGAGGTGAGGGATAATTCTTTTTGTATATTTATATTTTAAGGAAAGCAAGTAAAAATCTCAGTTTTGGAAGGAATGGGCGGAATTAGTTGCTAATCAACTAACCCAAATGACTAAAGATGCAATCAAAATAAATTAAACTAAACTTAAACTAATTTGTGGTGTAAACAATAATGAGAGAAAATTGTGTTTACTTAGATTTTACTACTCCTTAGCTATCTTTTACAGGTTGATTAGTTTGTTATAATTGCATGGATGACGGGTTATATTCCTTAATACCATTCGTAGGGCCGTGTACGATCTTTCTTAACTCTATAAGCTTCTACCTCTTCCTATGTCGAGCCGACTACTAGCTCCTAACATGGCCTCATTAGTAGTTACCTACGCATTAAATATAACCAATATATCGTAGTACACCTCCGATCATGTTTCTTAAGATGTTCAAGCAAGTTAAGAAATGGAAGTCTGCTAGTTTTCTTAAGCCTAACATCGAATTCATTCATCCACAAAAATTATAAACAAACAACCAACCCATAATCAATATCTAAGTTTCATTGCCTAGCATGTTAAAGAGAAGACAAGCGTAAGATATAATCAAACAACACATAGACATATTGAATGATTTGGTAAAGGACTTATCTTCAATTAAGCATGGAAGAAACAAAGGGTTGAAACCCTTGAAAAAGCTGTAAAATTCGTCAAGGGTTTACTCCCTTCAAAGTTGCACACAATGAATGAAAACTAGAAAACTATATATAGATTTTGTCTTCTGACGGCGTCAAGAGTAATGTGTGACGCCGTCAACTCGCCGCCAAAATAAACTCGTATTTCCTAGATCCACTTCTGACGCCGACACTCTTTATGGGTTCTGGGCCGTCACTCTTTGCATTAACTCTTGATGGCCTTGACAATTTTATACGTGACGCCGTCACGACCCCTTCACGAAACATTCTGGCGCGTCAAGTGTAATTGATTTATCCACCCTTTTGTCAACTCATGACGCCGTCACTAGCAATATTAGACGCCGTCAAGTGCAATTTCCAGAATGATTTGAGACTTTTTCTTTTTCTTCACTTATTCGCTCCAAAACATCCAAAATGCTTCCTTTTGTAAAATTCCTCTCAAAAGTACCTAAAATGACAAAAGGAACAATTTAGGGCAATATTTGATCAAATAATCTCGACTTTAGCCTTAAATGACCCCCCAAAAGCGGTACACTTTTCGCTTCATCAAATACCCTTACACTTGAGATTTTCTTGTCCTCAAGCAAATGCGCTTTTATTCTAAAAAAATACAAGTTAGGGGTCATTTAACACTAATATAAAAGTAATTGCAACAAATAATCATTCCACTTCAACCAAAAACAAGCACGGAAATTATACACTAGCACCTCACAAATAGTGTTTAGATACTCACATCTCTCGGGTGTAATCAAGTATATATCATAATATGGAAATGGAAAACATCTCTCACTACCTGTCATAGCAAATAGATTACCATAGGCTTGGGAAAGGATCAAACCTCCACCACTTGGCGTAAGCACCTAGGATAAACTATCAAAGAGGTCTTTTAAAAGGGTTATAACGTGAGGTGTAGGGATATGTTAAACACGGTTTTGTTGGATAAAGGCAATATTTACTGGTGGCGAGTTAATCATCTTGGTTAATTACATGTACAATGTGGCGTTGCTAAGCCAAGACTCGACTCGACTTAAGCTAATCATAAACTAACAAAACATAAAATAAACATAAAAGGAAACGGTATGGTAGTCCGTATGTTTTTTCTCTTTTTCTTTTTCTACTTTTTTTTTCTTTTTATTGATTTTTTTCATACACTCTTACCCTACCATCCAAAATAATACATCATAGGGAATTTGCATTCCCCTTACACTTGAACTTTTACATACTTTACAATCAACTACTCTAATGACTCGGATTAAGATAATAAAAACACTTGGAGTACTTTTTAAGACTAATGCACATATGGGGGTAATATATGATGTTCTTCCCCAATCGTCCCAAAACAATATGTACAAGATATGACTTGACTTAGCAACCATGTAATCAATTAGACAATTAACTAAGGGTTTAAACAAATAACAATAATGCACTAAAGATGAGTGCATACACGGAAGGCTAAGGCGATTTGGGTGTACATTTGGGGTGGATTGTTAACAAATTTTTCCTTTAAGTAAAATGCTTAAAGTTAGAAACGAAAAGATAGGCTCGGAGGGGTGTACTAGGGGTATCGTGTACTAAAATGAATGCAACGCAAAGGTGTGGGAAAAATTAATTGACTTTAGTAGTCAAGTAATTATGACTTCATTGGTCAAGTAATTATGATACGGGTTTAACACAAGGGTGATCCTAATGCCTCTTATGATGTAGTAAATCCTAACTACACGAATGTAGTCTCACTAGCGGTCTCGGGATGCATCACTAACGCAAGTTCTAGAATCTAAATACTACCGGTACCCTCATAAGCACTAATAATAAATGCCTTTCCTAACAAATCTAAAGGCGAACCTCACATATTTGAGGTGGAAAATTTTTTTGAGTGGTACAGTTTTTATGCTAGTCATACAATTCATATCCATGAGACGCTCATTAAGGCTAAAGCTTCACTCCTAAATGTTGTAAAAAAATTTAAATTTCGCGCTAAAATTGCCCTAACAAGTATTTCTCTTAGTTTTATTACACACCTACTATTAAACAAACTATGTAACACCCCAACCCGACAAGGGTAAAAATGTCACAATAATATGGTGTTACATCAGAACAAACAGAACATATCAAAAGCGGAAATCTTAAATAAGTAACTTACTTCAAATAACTATGGTCTAGAATCTTCAATTCAACTCTACTCTCAAACCCAGAAAGATAAACCAAAGCGAACTTGAATACCTGCCGCGGTGAAAGAAAATGCGGCTGAGCTTAAAAAGCCCAGTGAACAGATATAACGAATATAAACTGAAATAAATTTTTGAAATACGAATGATATATTTTAGGGAAAAACATTTTTAGGTATAACATTTAATAAGGAAATAAAATGTGTAGGTTAGGTCAGGAATTCATACAGTTACCTGTTCGAACAGAGTCAGAACCATATTAATACCATAAGCTCAAAACAGATCATATAATAAACACTTATAAGGCAACATAATGGAGTAGCTAACTCCCAGAATTATGTGAAGGACGTGTATTGCACACACAACCACATTCACCAGACAAATCATATCATATCATATCATATCATATCAGAAACAGAAACAGATCTAGGATGCATCCATATGCCCCTTCCCAACATATAAACATTTGCAGCCAAACCAAGGGACGTGGCAGAACATCACTCTACTGCCCTAGAGTCATGTCAGAGGTGCATCCCTGACACAGACATGGAACCTCCATGCCTAGTGAAACTCATGAAATCAAATGGTTCATAATTAAGGGTTCAAAAACATAATTTTCATATCAAAATTTCAATAACAAAGTTTTCATATCAAAGGTTCAAAAATAGAAGGTTCATAGTAAAGGTTTTAAATCAGAAGTTTCAAAACAGAAAGTTCATAACAGAAGTTGTAATCACGAAGGAAACCTTAGGAATAAGGTCAGAATATCCATACCTTAGCAAAGCAATGAGATCAAAAGAAAGAATCACGAAAGGGAAGAGTTCACTTCTTCTTTAATATGTCTACCTGAATTAAGGATCATTTATTATAATTAATAACTTGTTCATTCATTTAGTTATTCATATTTCATATTAGGTTTTCTTCCATTTTTAGTAACTTCCTCTTTTTAACAGATTTCCAAATTAGTCCCTTCACTTTCACCTTTTACGAATTAATCCTTATATTTTAGTAATTTACACTTTACACCTTTTAAGTTACGAAATTATAATTTAAACTCCTTAATTATATAATTTACCAAATAAACCTTTTAAATATCAAAAATATCAAATTATACCCTTCTACTAATTATTATACGATTTACCCTTAATTATTAAAGTATACAAAATAAATCCTCAAGTTTCGTAGTTTACAAAACACATTATTTTAAAAACACAATCGGTTTATATAATAAACCACCAAACCCTAACCCTAAGTTACCCAATGATTACAACATTAATTAAAAACACAAACACATTTATTAAAACAGATTCAATATCACAACCCTAACCCTAACCCTTGTTCGAATTCTTTTCTTTTCTTTTATTTTCTTTTTAATTAGCCGATTATAAAATAAATTCCAAACCAAATTTATAGGCTTCGAAAATTAAAAGAATTATCTTACTAGTGTTATCTAACATTTAGAGGACCAGAATAAATTATATACCAAGCTCACAAAAATCGCATGAATAGTTTTCAAATATTTAGTCGATTTGGGGTTTAGTTACTTATATAAATTCGTATGATCATATTAGCTTGCATGGATCAATTACACTATTTTATATGGATTATATCTGATATATAGGACCTGAGAAAAACACCAGAAAGATTTTAGGACGTGTGAACAAGCAGAATGGATTTTCTCTTCTCGGCTAGCTTTCATCAACACCAACAAACCTCCCAGCTTAAACGATTAAACCTCAGACCTTGGAACTATTTTTCTTGGATTCTTAGGACTATAATACGTCCAGGAAAAATTTGGGAAAGCTCCAGAACATTTTGTCGACTTAAAAGGGTTTTTAGGGATTCGGTTTGGTTTTTAGGAATCAATTAAGGGTTTATAAAATATATAAACGTTTTTTTCTATGTATATTTATAGATATAGAACTTGCATTTACTGAATAATATTGTGATAAGTTTCCTAATTGTTTTAGGATTTGTTTTCCTTTTTAAATAATATTTATATATATAATTAATTAAAATTCGATTTTTATTTAATTTATACAGCATTTTTATTTTTCTCATTTTTACAAAAATGTCATATTTTACCTTACATATTTTATTTTGATCATATGTGGCCAAATTCCCATTTCTAGGGTTTTATTTGATATTAATTATAATTATTATTACAAAATTTTAAACTCAAGGACATTTTGGTCATTTGACATCTTTTAGAATTTGAGGTATTACAACTTCTTCCCCTCTAAAAAGAAATTTCCGTCCTCGGAAATTGAATAAGCAGATTAGACAGAAACAAATCAAATTACAGAAATTGCCAGAACGGAACGAACACAGAATCTTTCAGTCACAGAAGTAATCTTAGTTTAGAATAACCTTTCTAACAGATTTCAAACGGTCAGACAGATCTTCCTTTCAGATTCCCATAACTTCATATCTTATTCAAATCAGATCATAAATCAATACAGCGGATGCGTACTAGCAACAGATAACTAATATCAGAAAACAAATTGAGTGCGGGAATTCAGACTATAGGAAACTCTATAATGAGTTTTAAATTTCTTAACGGATGAACAACAATCAACAAACGTACGATGTGAATTCAAACTTATTCAGATATCTAATGATGAAAACAGAGCACAGACGAGTAGAATAAATCCTAAAGTCTCACTTATCACAGATAATTCAATTAGCAGAGATCTAATGCTTCTCAAACACTTCCCAAAAATATCATATGCTCACAATGAGAGTACGTTATATGATGAAAATATTATCACGTTGGCCAGGCGTCATAATATTTTCATTATACAAATATACCTTCATGGCGACCATTCTTTATCTCAAATCGTGAATAAAACAACCTAATGGCAACCTAACAATTCTTCTTTTCTTCCCAGGATTTGGCATAATCAATTATCATCAATAAGGTCGAACGGAAAACGAAACGTATCATAAATAACCTAAATCTAACAGATCTATCTTAATAGAGCACCAATACTTCCAAAT
Source organism: Artemisia argyi (assembly GCA_030686995.1). Lineage (NCBI taxonomy): Eukaryota > Viridiplantae > Streptophyta > Magnoliopsida > Asterales > Asteraceae > Artemisia > Artemisia argyi. The sequence continues at coordinate 41,473,336 of CM060709.1, read as the reverse complement.
TCACCAAAATGCTCATAACCATAAACTTAGCGAACATACGCAGAATTGTCATAGTAATAAACTTCCAAAGGAGAACTTAATAGTCTAATGATTCAATCACACTAGTGTCAATCTTCCTCATTATCAATTGATGTTCTAATCATTGCTAACTGAAAGAATCTAGGAAATCAATCTATACCCGACTATTTTCAAAATTATACCTTCCAAAGAAAACCCTTAATAAACATAGTTTCATTATCATAATGGAGTGAACAATTTCCTATACTCGTGACTAATAACCTCCAGATCTCTCATAGGATTAGAAAAGGTTCATGGAAAATCAAATATTGTCAAGACTTAATATGCCTAACATAAGCAGAAGAATTCACAGAATATATCAAACACTTAGGGCTGTAATAATCTTCCAAATGGTCAAACTGATTATCAGAGATGGAAATCAGAATCAAAAAATGAAACTTAAATGGTGTGAAACCTAATCATTAATTTTCAAGACATTCTAAACTTATTTAGTTACTAAACTTTAGGTTGTGCATAACTTCTAAAGGCAGAGGCACGAATCAGAGTGATGCGGAAGCAATTCTACTTAAGCAAATATCCTATTCTACCCAATCCTCACCAATCATAACTCAAATTTCATATAAGGGAGTTCTAAAGCAAATCCTCAAAGATTGTTTCATAATTCCTATGGTGCAAACTTAATGGCCTAATACTCACAGGTCATAGCCTAAGCTTTACGGATTATTAATCCGCCGATCCAACCTGTCTCTGATACCATAAATTGTAACACCCCAACCCGACAAGGGTAAAAATGTCACAATAATATGGTATTACATCAGAAGAATCAGAATAGATCAAAAGCGGAAATCTTAAATAAGTAACTTACTTCAAATAACTATGGTATATAATATTAAATTCAACTCTACTCTCAAACCTAGAAAGATAAACCAAAGCTAACTTGAATACCTGCCGCGGTGAAAAAAATGCGGCTGAGCTTAAAAAGCCCAGTGAACAGATATAACGAATATAAACTGAAATAAATTTCTGAAATACGAATGATATATTTTAGGGAAAAACATTTTTAGGTATAACAGTTAATAAGGAAATAAAATGTGTAGGTTAGGTCAGGAATTCATACAGTTACCTGTTCGAACAGAGTCAGAACCATATTAATACCATAAGCTCAGAACAGATCATATAATAAACACTTATAAGGCAACATAATGGAGTAGCTAACTCCCATAATTTTGTGAAGGACGTGTATTGCACATACAGCCACATTCACCAGACAAATTATATCATATCATATCATATCAGAAACAGAAACAGATCTAGGATGCATCCATACGCCCCTTCCCAACATATAAACTGCCCTAGAGTCATGTCAGAGGTGCATCCCTGACACGGACATGGAACCCCCATGCCTAGTGAAACTCATGAAATCAAATGGTTCATAATTAAGGGTTTAAAAACATAATTTTCATATCAAAAGTTCAATAACAAAGTTTTCATATCAAAGGTTCAAAAATAGAAGGTTCATAGTAAAGGTTTTAAATCAGAAGGTTCAAAACAGAAAGTTCATAACAGAAGTTGTAATCACGAAAGAAACCTTAGGAATAAGGTCAGAATATCCATACCTTAGCAAAGCAATGAGATCAAAAGAAAGAATCACGAAAGGGAAGAGTTCACTTCTTCTTTAATATGTCTACCTGAATTAAGGAACATTTATTATTATTAATAACTTGTTCATTCATTTAGTTATTCATATTTCATATTAGGTTTTCTTCCATTTTTAGTAACTTCCTCTTTTAGCAGATTTCCAAATTAGTCCCATCACTTTCACCTTTTACGAATTAATCCTTATATATTAGTAATTTACACTTTACACCCTTTAAGTTACGAAATTATAATTTAAACTCCTTAATTATATAATTTACCAAATAAACCTTTTAAATATCAAAAATAGCAAATTATACCCTTCTACTAATTATTATACGATTTACCCTTAATTATTAAAGTATACAAAATAAATCCTCAAGTTTCGTAATTTACAAAACACACCCTTTATTTTAAAAACACAATCGGTTTATATAATAAACCACCAAACCCTAACCCTAAGTTACCCAATCATTACAACATTAATTAAAAACTCAAACACATTTATTAAAACATATTCAATATCAAAACCCTAACCCTAACCCTTGTTCGAATTCTTTTCTTTTATTTTCGTTTCTTTTTAATTAGCAGATTACAAAATAAATTCCAATCCAAGTTTATAGGCTTCGATAATTATAAGAATTATCTTACTGATGTTATCTAACATGTAGAGGACCAGAATAAATTTTATACCAAGTTCACAAAAATCGTATGAATTGTTTTCAAATATTTAGTTGATTTAGGGTTTAGTTACTTATATAAATTCGTATGATCCTATTAGCTTGTATGGATCAATTTCACTATTTTATATGGATTATATCAGATATCTAGGACCTGAGAAAAATACCAGAAAGATTTTAGGACGTGTGAACAAGCAGAATGGATTTTCTCTTCTCGGCTAGCTTACATCGACACCAACAAACCTCCCAAGCTTAAACGATTAAACCTCAGACCTTGGAACTATTTTTCTTGGGTTCTTAGGACTATAATACATCCAGGAAAAATTTGGGAAAGCTCCAAAATGTCTTGTCGACTTAAAAGGGTTTTTAGGGATTCGGTTTGGTTTTTAGGAATCGATTAAGGGTTTATAAAATATATAAACATTTTATTCTTTGTATATTTATAGATATAGAACTTGTATTTACTGAATAATATTGTGATAAGTTTCCTAATTGTTTAGGATTTGTTTTCCTTTTTAAATAATATTTATATATATAATTAATTAAAATTTGATTTTTATTTAATTTATACAGCATTTTTTTTCTCATTTTTACAAAAATGTCGTATTTTACTTTACATATTTTATTTTGATCATATGTGGCCAAATTCCCATTTCTAGGGTTTTATTTGATATTAATTATAATTATTATTACAAAATTTTAAACTCAAGGACATTTTGGTCATTTGACATCTTTTAGAATTTGAGGTATTACAAACAAACTCAAGCGTAATTGTATTCTCTATGGTATCATCATTTACTCTCCCCTTACACTTAGGCTGAACATTGTGCCCAATGTTCAATAAAAAGATGTAAAAGTAAAAAAGGTAAAAGAATGAAAAAAAAATACTCCCCTGATTCATTCGGTGTGGATAAATGGATAATAAGGGTAAATCCTCCTCCAAGAAAATAAACGTTGAAAGCTTCCCTTTCGAAATAATAAATCATCTTCTTGTTCAATATAACCTGTTAAACCCGAGAAAATAATACTTGTGGAATGAATGTTTGAAGATTTCCTGGAATTTATAAAACAAAAGAATTAACAAAAACTTTAAGACTCCGTTAGAAAAACAAAACTTGCAAAATTTCCAGAATTTTACACCTGACGTCGTCAGAGTGTTCTGACAGAAATCATATGTTAAGTTTCCGAAAAATTTCTGGAAAAACTTATGCCTTAATTCCTGGAATTTCCTGCAAAACATCATTATGACTCGATACAAGCATTTGACTCAAACAACTACTAATATACATGTTCATTTAATATTGTTGTGGGTCATGTTCAATTCCGTTCTTAAAAACAAATTTAGATTTCCCTTACACTTATCTTTTGCGAAATACCTTTTTATGAAGTTAAGACAAACAACAAGGTAAAGCATTTTCACAATTTAGTATGAAACATGATCCACAAACAATAAAAATAAAGCATGCATACGGAAACAAAAAAAATCAAACAAACAAACAAACAAAACAAATAAAACATGGGTTGCCTCCCAAGAAGCGCTTTTCTTTATTTACGAGTCTTGTAGCTAGACTTAAAGTCATGGGCTATCGTGTGTCGCTTATGCTCACATACCGTGGCCATCTAATAGTTGCCTCAACTTTCTTATATTCATCACTTAGCTCTAAACATCCGCGATAATATCTTTTGTTCTTTTCATGAGGATATTTAAGCCATTTCCTTTTATCATTCTTACTTAGCATATCAAGAGGTGGATACCTATTACATTTCTCAATAGAAAAATCCTTTAACCTAGGGTGTACACGGCGCATTTGGTAAACAAAATCTTCCTCTACGTTCGAGAATGTAATTAACCCTTCCATAAGTTTTTCATCTAGGTTGGTTAACTTTTCGAAGGGTTTCCCAAACACAACTTGGGTTAAGTTACTACCGATAAATTCTCCTAGATTCTCAATAACCGTAAACTCAACCAAATAAACAAAGCTTCCAACAAACACATGCAATGTCTTTGCCCTAGCAACAATATTATCTCCACTGTATTCTAACTCATTTACCATAATTTTATTGTATTCACTACACGAGATTATGTTCATTGGTAAAGATGATTTAAGGTAGGCATCAAAGCTCCTAAATCCAATCTTACAAGGAAACTGCATATTAAATGAGCTGTCATTCTCAATCCTTGTCCTAGGGTCGACATACCTAAGAGGGTTCACCTCATCTTCTATCCTATCCTCATTGATTACATCACCATCATATAGGTCCTCATCGAAGTCCAAATAGTAAAAAGAACTAGCCCTATGGTCATTATCATGGTCAGACTCCTCCATCTCAGAATTATTGTTAAAGTGATGGTCAGGCGAGAGGTTAGGTGGGTTCTCATTTTCCACTAAAGGGATTGGGGCAGGTAGTTGGAAAAGTTTACGAACAAAGGGAACAAAGGAAACAAAGAAAAAGATACACTAAAGAAACCTATAAAAATAAAATAAAAATCTTACTAGAAAGGAATCTAGCAAGTAGACCTAATAAAAAGAAATTTTAACCTAGACAATAACTATTCCCCGGGCTGCGGCGCCAAAAACTTGATGCATGGAATTGCGCCCTCGCAAAAAGTTTTACCTCTCAAGGGATCTTGAGAAGCTTGCAATCCCCACCAGGCAGTGTACCTGTTCGTTGTAGTATAGTATAGTGACAAGTACCGGGGGATTGATCGTTCAACTCAAAGAATAGTGTTCGCTAGGGTTAAAACTCACTAAAACTAGATCTAGAGGTGAGGGATGATTCTTTTTGTATTTTTATATTTTAAGGAAAGCAAGTAAAAATCTCAGTTTTGGAAGGAATGGGAGGAATTAGTTGCTGATCAACTAACCCAAATGACTAAAGATGCAATCAAAATAAAATAAACTAAACTTAAACTAATTTGTGGTGTAAATAATAATGAGAGAAAATTGTGTTTACTTAGATTTCACTACTCCTTAGCTATCTTTTACAGGTTGATTAGTTTGTTACAATTGCATGGATGACGGGTTATATTCCTTAATACCATTCATAAGGCCATGTACGATCTTCCCTAACTCTATAAGCTTCTACCTCTTCCTATGTTGAGCCGACTATTAGCTCCTAACATGGCCTCATTAGTAGTTACCTACGCATTAAATATAACCAATATATCGTAGTACACCTCCGATCATGTTTCTTAAGACGTTCAAGCAAGTTACCAAATAGAAATCTGCCAGTTTTATTAAGCCTAACATCGAATTCATTCATCCACAACAATTATAAACAAACAACCAACCCATAATCAATATCTAAGTTTCATTACATCTAAGCAAACACAAGGAAAACCTAGCCTAGTATGTTAAAGAGAAGACAAGCGTAAGATATAATCAAACAACACATAGACATATTAAATGATTTGGTAAATGACTTATCTTCAATTAAGCATGTAAGAAACAAAGGGTTGAAACCCTTGAAAAAGCTGTAAAATTCGTCTAGGGTTTACTCCTTTCAAAGTTACACATAATGAATGAAAACTAGAAAACTATATATAGATTTTGTCTCCTGACGGCGTCAAGAGTAATGTGTGACGCTGTCAACTCGCCGCCAAAATAAACTCGTATTGCCTAGATCCACTTCTGACGCCGTCACTCTTTATGGGTTCTGGGCCGTCACTCTTTGCATTAACTCTTGATGGCCTTGACAATTTTATACGTGACGCCGTCACGACCCCTTCACAAAACATTCTGGCGCGTCACGTGTAATTGATTTATCCACCCTTTTGTCAACTCATGACGCCGTCACTAGCAATATGTGACGCCGTCAAGTGCAATTTTCAACATGATTTGAGATTGTTAATACAAATATCGCCTAAAAACGTTATTTATATTTGACGATCTTTGCTAAGTTTTGTTAATGACAAAGTGTAAACTTTAGTTTTTAGTAAAGCATACTTTTAGTTTAAAGACTTGCATAGTTAGACATTTGCTACATTTACATTTTTTATAAAACACAACACTTTTTATATTTCTTAAAATAGAAAAACATCACATTTACATATTACTTAAATTAGTAAATGTTAAACATCACATCATGCATTTATGGTAAGTTTGTGTGTTTGACTTACCATAAGCTCTTACACATCTTTGGATGCATTCTACTTTGATTCAATGTGTATTTGACTAAGAATTTAGTTGATGTAACTTTGGTTGGTTTGGAAAGATTTATTGCAAAACCTTCTGTCAGCCTGGCGGAACCGTGGAGGTACACGGGCGGAACCCATCTGAGGGTTCCGCTGTATCCGCCAGACCTGCTGAAGGTTTTGCTATAAATACCAAGCCATTTGTTTGAATTTTGGTTTTATCACTTCTCATTACATTTCACACACATACATTCATATCATTCATCTAACCCCTTAACATTTCATTTTGATGTGAAGTTTCTTTTGTAGCAAAGAAGTTCACAAGTTCATATAAAGTTACAAGTATTCAACACAACGTTGCAAGACTTGTTAACTTAGCATCGTGTAGACTTTGTGTAGTTTACACTTCATTTGATTATGTGTTTTCAGTTGTGATCGGTTACTATGTTAGGCCTTAAAATACATAGTGTGACGGGAGTTGTTGTACCCTTGTAAAAGAACTAACGGGAGTGGTTGTACCCTTGTAAAAGAACTCGACATCTAGCTTAGTGTCGCTAATCGTGTAAGCGACGTGTAAGGTTTTCTCCGCCGGTGAAAGGAGCTTGTTGACTAGTGAAAGAAACTCTCGAGTTGGATACTCGGGGCGTGGACGTAGGGCAAGGAAAAAGAGTCCTTGTAGCCGAACTACGATAAATACTCGTGTTGTGGTTTGATCGTTTCTTTCTTTATACTTGCATTTTATATTTTGTCTTTGTGTTCATATCTTTGATTAAACGGAAAGTTTCAAAAGATAATTAAACGAAAGGCCGGTAAAACTATTCAACCCCCCTTCTAGGTTTCCACAATTGGCATCAAGAGCTGCGTTACTCAAGCTTTTAAAATATATTGTGTTTTAAAACTTGAAACGATCCATGGATTTTGAAAATTACTGATTAGTGCTAAACAGTCAGATAATATTAACCAAGTAATGGTCAACAAGTCAAACAACTTAGGCCAATGCTTCCGTGGAATACAGTGTTTCCCCGGGTCGTAATGTCCCAACGAGGTGTGCGATAGTTTATTAAAAACGAATCTGTGATCGAGTGAATATGAACAGGAAAGGATATAAGTGTGAGTGAGTGATTACACTAGGGTTTTATAAAATAAAATAACTTAGATAAACTATTTAAATGATTACGTGAAACCTAGATATCCAAAAACGTTTAATAATTAAAAACGTGTACGTTTAATTTAATTCTACGTAAACGTACGAAACAAAAACGATTTTAACTAAAGTATTATTTTATATGCTTTAGGGGCTTGAATGCAAATTAAACAAACTTAAAATGTTTATTTTATAATTACTTAATTATTTAATTAATTATTATTATTTAATAACTATTTATTAATTATTTAATAATACACTAATAATTAAGAAAATGTAAAATAAGTATAGAAAATTAAAATTAAAATTTCTAAAAGTCTAAAATATTATAAAACTTATTTTAAAAATAAAATTATATTTTTCACACTATTATTCTAATTATTATTAATTATTAACTATTTAATTATTAATTAACTATTTATACGATTTAAATTATTATAAATGCTAAAAAGACTTAGATAATTAAGAAGATTTTTATAAATCTAATTAACCATCACAGGAATCCTAAAAAATTATAAAAACTTTATTTTATGTATTTTTAAACTAATTTACTAATTATTATTCTAATTATTATTTAATTACCAATTAAACTATTTAAATTATAAAAACTAGTAAATGAACAGTAAAAATTATGGAAAAATAACTAAAATTTTATTATGACTTATAAAAGCTAGAAAAAATATAAAATCTAGGTGTTGCTTTATAAAAACTAATTACGCTATTTATAACTTAATTATTGATTAATTATTAATAAAACTATTATTAATTCTAATAAATACTAAATGATAATATAAAAATCTAATAAAATTATTAAAAATACTTTAATATAAAAGGAAATTAATAAAAATATAAAAATACAACTTACTTAATAAAAATCTAAAAATGAAAATTAAAATTAAATTATATTAAATAGAAACTATCACTTATTTTTATATTGGTTTTTCTTGATTTTTCTTTTACAAAACTATATTATACCTAAAAATAGACAACTTTTGTAAAAACAACTAATTTATAGCTTATTAATAAGCACTGTGAAAAGCAATAAGCTCCACAGTTGACTTTGGTTGACCAAAGTAGCAAATAAGCTCAAATGAGCTTGTGTGGGACCCACTATGGTATATTCTGGTTCTAATAAGTTAAGTAAACAAGTTTGAGCTAAAATTGATCAGATAAGCTGGTGGAATAAGCTAATAAGCACTTGGATACTTGCATGAACTCAGAAACTGGGACAGACTTTTGTAGCTTAATTAGGTGGGACCCAGGGGTCTTATGGTCAAATAAATGGTCAACCAAGGATCCCTGGTAGGAGGGAGGTTCAAAGGAACTAAGTTGGAGGTGTGGGACCCACTGTGGTGGCCACAAATCACCACCAAAGTGGTGGTGATGGACTGAGTCTGTTGGTGCAGGGGAAGGGGTCTTTCCTGCAACCTACTTTGGAGGTCTGTGGGACCCACAAAAAAAATCACAAAAATAAGAGGTTACTGAGACCTTGAAGTTGAGGTGGTAGGCTACAATTAGGAACAAGTTTCAACTCCTAAAACCTTATACAAAATTCAAAACAATTTCCCCAATATTTGGAAAAATCAGAGTTAGGTTCAATTGACTTTTTTATGAAACTTGGTATTTTGACTTTTGTGAACTTTTATCCTAATCTAATGATTGAATAATATGTAATAAGCTGAATTAAAGTTAAAATAACCTAAAGTTACAAGTTACAAGCCAATTTAGAGGTTTATGGATCTTAATTACCACCACAGTTAATTGTGGTGGTGGTATAACTGTGATATTGACTTTTTGATGAACTAGCAAATGATTTTATGACTAAATTAACCTACTAAGACCTAATGCATTCTACTAGAACCAACATAACATCAGCACAACAATCAGACTATCAAGAATAATGCTAATCCAAACACTACCTAATGAAACTGAAATTGGAGATTCAACAAGAAAATCAGTTTGTAAACTAAAATCTAAGAGGATAATGCACTAATAAATATACCTAAGCTAATCTAATCTATCAAGAAGCAATGGAGCAATAGAAATGAGCAGTCTCAATTTGAGCTAGAAAGCCAAGAGATAAGAACTTACAAGGGACATGTGAGGGTGCAGACCAAGAACCAAGTAGTATTACCAAACCCACAGCTTCCTAATAAGCTTTTAAACCCAAATGAATCAATAATCCACCCTGCTTCCTGCTTCTTACCCTTCTTCTTGGAATTTTTATTTTCTTTTCTATTTTTCTTGTTTCTTTTTGTATTTTGTTTTTCTTGATTAAGTCTAGTTTGAAATGATCTAAAAGCTTGCATAGGCTTTGTCAAAGGCTTATGTGAGCTTATTAGTTCAACACAACAACACTAATATTCATATTCCATAGACATGAGAATTTTGAAATTTTAAGAAAAGCATAAACTGAGAATCTAAATGACAATTGAAATTGAGATTGCAATGAGTTCAAATTACATTAACATAACAGAATACAAACTTTTAAAAGTAAGAATTACAACTAATTATGGATTTTTACTAACTACGACACTACTCCTAATTAATTAACTACTAACTCTCCTCTGTGCTCCTCCTTCTTTGATTTATAGTTACCCACTAGGGTTTCTGAGCAAATCCCATCAGTTTTTATGGCCGTAGGATGTCTGAAAATCATCTGAGCCTTTGATTTGCAAATTTGCGCCAAAAAGGGTCTTGGGACCTGTGGAGGTAGCGTGTGAGGATTTTAGGGCATTTATTAGTCCTTGGTTTGTTGTGGAGGTAGAGGGTGACTAGTGGGAATAGCAGGTGATGAGGTGGTGGACAGGTGGTGGTGGTATTGGGATACCAGTGGTATGGAGGGAGGAGGTGAACAGTGGGGAGGTTTTGCCCGGTTTTATTATTTAAACAAAAGGTGCGCTGGGTAGGGATTTGGGCCAGAAAAAGGTGGGCTTGGGTTTGTATTTGGTTTGGATTAGTTTTGGTTTTGGGTATTTAATAATAAGGGTCCGTTTGATTTAATTTCACACAAGGACCAAATTTGTAAATTATGCAAAGTTGAGGGTAGGTTGTGTAATTTTCCAAAGTTTTATCATAAGGACCATATTTATCATTCATGAATAGTACAAGGTCACTTTTGATAATTTCCCATTATTTTATATCCGAGGACCTTTTCTGCCAATTCGCCAAACTTCAGGGACCAATTATGTAATTTCACCAAACTTATCACCCAAGGACCATTCCTGCAAAAGATTAGTAATACAAGGACCAAAATTTATTTTTCTCAAAGTTTTTACATGCCAGGGACCATTTATGTCAATTTCCAAAGTATAGGGACTAAACTTGTAATTTTGTGAAACTTTGCACCAAAGGACTAAATATGTAACTTTATGATTAAAAAGGACCTTTGGTGACTTTTTCAAGTTTTTAGAATAACCAGGGACTAGTTTTGACAACTTTTGAAACTTGAGGGACTGAAACTGTCAATTATGCAAACTTTATATGTTTTTCATCTGTTTTTGCATATTTTGCATTTGAAACATATAAAACACACTTCTAAGATATTTTAAGTATTTTGATGCATATTTGAGTGTTTTTGTATGTTTTGGCAGTTCAGATTGGTATAAAATGATGAGTATTTAGACACTCATCAATTACAAAGAAGGGAAATCTATGCAAAGACCACCACTTTTTGAAGCAAATGGTTTTATATATTGGAAAAACCGATTTGAAACTTACGTGAAATCTAAAGATATAGATTTATGGTATGTAATCATTGATGGTGATAATATAGTTGCGAATAGTAAAGATGAAGATCAAAAGAAATTAATTGCTAAAAATAATAAAGCTAAAATGATGCTTTACTATGCTTTACCTAAGAAAGAATATGAAAGAGTCTTTATGTGTAAAACCGCAAAGAAATTTGGCAATCTTTAATAGTCACTCATCAAGGAAACTCGCAAGTTAAGGATAACAAAATTGATCTTCTTGTTCAACAATATGAACAATTTGCTATTCCCGAAGATGAGACTATTGATAGTGCATTTGGTAGGTTTAACACTATTATTACTTCACTTAAATCACTTGATGAATCTTTTTGTAGCAAGAATTTTGTTAGGAAATTCCTTAGAGCACTCCATCCGAAGTGGAGAGCAAAAGTGACGACAATTGAAGAATCCAAGGATCTTTCAAGCATGTCACTTGACGAGCTAATTGGAAACCTCAAAGTTCATGAAATGGTAATGGAAAAAGATTCGGAAATAGTTAAAGGCAAGAAAGAAAAGGTTAAGTCCATTGCCCTGAAAGTTAGAGTCCAATCAAGTGATGATGAAGAATCTAGTTCGGATAGTGATGATGAAGAATATGCCATGGCCGTTAGAGACTTCAAGAAGTTCTTTCGTAGACGAGGGAAGTTTTTAAGGCAACCTAAAGATGACAAGAAAACCTTCCGAAAAGATCGTGATGATAGGAAAGGAAAGGTTGAAAGGAAATGCTTTAGGTGTGGAGACACAAGTCATCTCATAGGAGAATGTCCAAAAACACGCAAAAGCAAGTCTCAACAAGCTTTTGTGGGTGGTGCTTGGAGTGACTATGAAGAAGATGACGATGAGCCGAAGAATGATGAAATTGCTCTCATGGCTCACGACCCAAATGAGGTACTCTCCAACTCATCTTACTCTTCTATTGATGATGACACCTTACAAAAAGAATATAACAAACTTTATGAATTAAGCTTAAAAATCATAAACAAAAATAAATTTTTGAAAACTAAAAAGGAGTTTTTAGAAAATGAAGTTTATGAGTTAAAAGAAAAGGCTAAGAGATTAGAAAAGGGTAAAGGTATTGACACATCGTGCAAATCATGTAAAGAGCTTAAACTCGAAATTGAGAAACTTAGAATTACTCAAGATGATCTAATAAAACAAACCACAAAGTTTAAGAAGTTCGATAAAAGTATTTCTTGTGCGGATGAAATTATGAAACTTCAAAAGTCGCCATTTGATAAAACAGGACTAGGTTTCATGAAACTAGAAACTTCGAAGAGTCAAACGAAACAAGAAAAGAAAGCACAAGAAACTAACAAAAATGCTACAGCAGCCCGCGGAACAGACGGAACCCAAAATAGGGTTTCGCCCGTTGAACCCAAAGGTTCCGCCGGGTCTGCAACAGCAGTGACAACTTCCACGTCGGATCGTTCAAAATTTGTTAAAGTCACATATAAAAATGAAACAAAACCTGCTATTAAAACTGGAGTAGGACTTAGTAAAAACGAATTTAGAACTAGAACTACTCAACCGAGACCTAAGACTCCAATTCCTAAACGCCCCTTTCCAAAGAGTAACTTCAACACACGACCAAACTACCAACATGTTTGGAACCAAAACACTCCTGGACATTACCAAACTCCAAATTACATGTCATGCAACCCTTATATTCTATTTTCATACTTGGATCAAGTTAATGGTATGCTTAACCAAAATGGACCCATGAGAAATTGAGGACCAAATGTTTGAGTGTTTTTCGTAAAATAGGTGTGCCTCAAAGTATGTTTGGAACCGGATGAATGGATTAAAGATAGCGGTTGTTCAAGGCACATGACGGGTAACAAAAGCCTCTTCTTAACTTATCACAAATGTGATGGAGGTAACGTTACGTTTGGTAGTAAAGCTAAGAGCAAAATCATCGGAAAAGGTACAATCTCTCATGACTCCCTTTTTATAGATGATGTAGCTCATGTTGATAACTTAGGTTTTAATCTTCTTAGTATTAGTCAACTTTTCCATAATAAGTATAATGTTCTTTTTAGTGAAAATGGAAGTAAAATACTTAAAGATGGCATAACCATAGCCAAGGGTGTCCTTAAGAACAACGTGTATGTCCTAAAGATGGATCAAACATCTAGAGACAAACTTTGTCTTACTACATTAGATGAATCTTCAACTTTATGGCATAGACGTTTAGGACACACTAACATGAGACTTATACAAAACCTCTCCTCCAAGGACCTAGTTCGAAACCTACCTAAGTTGAAATATGACCAACACTTTTGTGACGCTTGCAAAGTCGGTAAACAAGTCCATAGTAGCCATAAGGCTAAAAACTTGGTTTCTACATCTAGGTGTCTAGAACTTTTGCATATGGATTTGTTCGGTCCATCCGCTATACAAAGTTATGGAGGTAACTTCTATACTTTGGTCATAGTAGATGATTACTCAAGATATACTTGGACAAAATTTTTGAAAAGTAAAAATGAAGCTTTTGATAAATTTGAGATTCTAAGTAAGAAAATTCAAAATCAACTAGGGTCTAGTATTGTGTCTATTAGAACGGATCACGGTCGTGAATTTGATAATTAATTTCAATTTGGAAACTTTTGTGATAAAAATGGTATTACTCATAACTTTTCGGCTCCACGTACTCCTCAATCTAATAGTGTAGTAGAACGTAAAAACCGGACTTTTCAAGAGATGAGTAGAACAATGCTTAATGAACAAAACATTCCACAAAAGTTTTGGTGTAACGCCGTTGACACATCAACGTACATTTTAAGTTGAGTCTTAATTAGACCATTTTTGAATAAAACTCCTTATGAACTATATAAAGGTAAAAAGCCTACATTAGGATACTTTAGAGTGTTTGGGAGTAAATGCTTTATTCTTAACACCAAAGACTATCTCACCAAATTTGACCCAAAGTCTTATGAAGGTGTATTTCTTGGATATTCACAAAATAGTAAAGCTTACATTGTTTTAAACAAAGAAACCTTAAGAGTCGAGGAATCGTTGAACGTAACATTCGACGAGAGTCCACCTCCCTCTAAGACATCACCTTTGGAAGATGATGACTTAGTTGAAAGTCAAGCTATTGAAAACCAATTGATCTTAGAAAATGACAAGGAAGATGAACCATTTAAGCAAAGAAATTGTTAATGTTAAACAATCCAAAAGTCATCCATTAGATAATGTCATAGGAAAAATTAATGAGAGAACACTAAGATCTAAAGCCCAAAATGAAAGTAACGACTTTTGTTTCGTGTCAACCATTGAACCGAAAAACATTAACGAAGCCATAAATGATGAGTCTTGGGTAATCGCCATGCAAGAAGAGTTCAACCAATTTGTTAGAAATAATGTATGGACATTAGTTCCTCAACCAAGGATTCAAACAATAATTGGAACAAAATGGGTTTTTCGTAATAAAATGGATGAAAATGGAATTGTGTCTAGAAACAAGGCTAGGCTAGTAGTACAAGGATATAATCAACAAGAAGGCATTGACTGCGATGAAACTTTTGCTCCGGTTGCTTGGCTCGAGTCAATTAGAATCTTACTTGCATATGCATGTGCACAAAATTTTAAACTCTTTCAAATGGACGTCAAAAGTGCATTCTTAAACGGGGTTATAAATGAAGAAGTGTATGTTGCTCAACCACCGGGCTTCATCGATTTTGAAAAACCTAATCATGTTTACAAACTTAAAAAGACTCTTTACGGACTTAAGCAAGCTCTAAAAGCATGATATGATCGACTTAAAACCTTCCTAGTTGACCATAAGTATACCATGGGCTTAGTTGATTATACTCTCTTCACTAAGAAGAAAGGTTCACATATTATCATAGTCCAAATCTATGTTGATGACATTATATTCGGATCAACTTGTCAAGAATTATGCGTAGATTTCTCAAAACTTATGCATGACGAGTTTGAAATGAGTATGATGGGAGAACTCAACTTTTTCCTAGGACTCCAAATTAAACAACTAGAAGATGGTATCTTCTTTAACCAATCTAAATATATTAAGGACATGCTTAAGAAATTTGGATTAGAAGATTCGAAACCAATCAAAACTCCCATGTCCACGTAAACAAAACTCACCAAGGATGAGGAAAGTGAATCCGTAGATAGCACTAAATATAGAGGTATGATTGGAAGTCTACTTTACCTAACGGCTAGTAGACCCGACATTATGTTTAGTGTTTGTCTATGTGCTCGTTTTCAAGAAGATCCTAAGACAACTCATCTCGAAGCCGTTAAAAGGATTTTTAGATATATTAAGGGCACTACACATTTAGGTTTATGGTATCCCAAAGGAACGGGAATAGACACCATAGTGTATGCCGACTCGGATCATGCCGGTGACTATGTTGATAGAAAAATCACAAGTGGTACTTATAATTTTGTTGGACATTGTCTCACCTCATGGTTCTCTAAGAAGCAAACGGCTCTCGCTATCTCAATAACGGAAGCCGAATACGTTTCGGCCGGAAAGGCATGTCAACAAGCTCTTTGGATGAAGCAAGCTCTTGTCGACTACGAAATTCAACTTAACGACATCACCATTCTTTGTGACAACAAAGGAGCCATTGATCTTAGCAAAAATCCAGTTTAACATGCTCATACCAAACATATTGAAATCCGTCATCATTTCCTTCGTGATAACGTTGAAAAAGGAAACATCTCAATTGATAAAGTGTCTTCCGAAGACAACATAGCCAACATTATCACAAAACCTCTTAAACGAGAACATTTTAACCTTCTTAGGCTAGGCTTAGGACTCATGGAACCTACATCATAGTTCTAGAGATTAGACAAAAATCACAAAAATCAAAACAAATCAATAAGTCTTTTTCTCAGCAGAGTCGGCGGAACCTTCAGCCATAACGGGCGGAACCCTCTTTTTGGTTCCGCTGTATCCGCCGACCTGCAAAACCTTTTTCTTAGTTTATATTAAACCGAACACCCATTATCTCATACCACCACTTCCAAACTGCTACTATTCACTTCACCACTCATCCACACCTACGAATTTTTTGGTCCTCCCGTCATCCACATTGCTCATCAATCAACATTGTAAGTATTCTAAACATGATTACACTCCTGATCTGAGTCTAGGAATTCTATTTTTGCACAAAAACAAAAACTTGGGGTTATGCATTAACTTGAGAAACTCATGCATGAAATTAGGTGTTTAACAAAACTAATCATGTTTCCCATAGTTAGGAATTGCATTATTATAAGCTATTAACATGTTTACTAAAACACCCCATGTCAAATTCTTGCAAAAATTTCTCACAAATAGGACAAATATTTTTTCGTCTCACATTGTGAATACAAAATCAAAACGTTATGTTCAAAAACATCACTTGCATAATGTCTCTTGAATGCTAAAGGGAATACATAACCAATATGTATTTTCGGGTACATTCAAACGAAGCTACATTTAACTAGGAGCGCTTGGGTTATCTTTTGTTGTATAACAAAACTTGAATTCTAAAACGTTTTTGAGCATCAAAATGAGCCAAGATAACCGCACCTTCACATTGTTTTCATATAGGCACACACTAGAACATCCACATTACAATAGTCGTTTACTTAGACTAAAATGTGAAATTTTGTTTTTCTAGGAATCATCATGCCTCTTCTAACCCATTACGACCACAAGGACACCATTAAGTACCTACCCAAACACCATAAAACCAAAGGTCTTACTCCAACTCAAATTGAAGTTTTCAAAGCCTTAGAAAAACGATATGTCCATGAGGGTAGAACCATTGACCCATCATTCATAGAAGGTACAAACCTACCTATGGAACTTGCAACCATCAACTTTGATTGTCTCCTAGAAATCAGTGAGCCTATTTGTCCTAGGTTTATTTTAGAGTTCTATGCATCCGTCACTCTCTCCACGGATGAGTATGGTCGCATGTCTATTAACTTTAGGGGTAGTAGTCATCAATACTCCTTCACTCTCGAGGAATTTGCTCAAATCTTAGGTGTCCCAAACCGTGGTACTTGCATCTACTCCTACAAGCACTCCCTCTCAATTCTTGACACACTCTTTGACCGCATCCATCCCTATGATACCCCTCTTGTGTCCAAAGATGAACTTCATGACCACCTCTTCATTAGGACCACCAACACTAGGAGAACCCGTACGGGAAATGAGGTCGATAAGGACCCATATGGTATGGAACTCAATGAACTCAAGCCCCAATTCAAGAAATGGGAAGAACTACTTAGAACCAATGTCATTAGCACCATAGGAAACCGGGATCATATCAATCTTTGCCTTTGCTACATGCTCTACTCCTTGTCCGTTAGACAACCTTTCAACCTTGCCTACTACATGGCCAAGAGAATGGCCGACATTCCCGCGCAAGGCACAACGGCTATGCCGTATGGAATGCTCTTGACCCATCTCTTTAGGTTCATCTCTCCCATTCCACCAACTCCTAGCGGTCTTCGCCTAGACTACTCTCTCATTCCACATACTTTTGTTCCACTAAGTGATAAGAGAGTTTACAAAGCCCAAGGAAAACGTCCTCATCCTCCTACCTCCTCACCATCATCCTCAATGAGTGAAGATGAGACTTTGCCCAACTTTAGGCTCCCACCTCTAGAATACATTTCCCAACTTCCGAATATTCCAAATGAGTCGGCGGAGTTCAAGCAAACAAAGGGGATGTTCAAAAATCTCGGGAGATTCCTTGGAAAGCTCAAGAAGAAGATTGACCGTCAATGAGAGCGGGTGTGTAGGAGTGTTTGGCACTAGTTGCTATTTGAACAATTTGGTCGTTTTAAACAATATTTGTTATGTATTTGTGTGTTGGTAGGATATTTGGTACAATTTGGAACACGTATGAACTAACTATGATGCAGGACGACAACATTTGGCATGTTGTCAAATTTTCATGTTTATGAAAATTTCACTAAGTATAGTGAAATTCGCTAGCCCCCGGTCAAAGTCCAATGGTATGCGTGTTTACATGTCCAATTTTTGCATTTCCTAACCAGATATGAATTATATTTTTGTTTTTAGGAGTTTTCGAAAAATTTGAAAATCGTCTCGCGGGTCAAAAATGTGGACTGCCTCATTTTTCAGGCCTGGCGGATCTGGCGGCACCCTAAAATGGGTTCCGCCAGTGTATTTTTCTGGAATTCCAGAAATGGCCAAACGGATCAGACCGAACCCTCAGATTGGTTCCGCCTATGTAGTCTTAGGGTTCCGCCAGTGCACCTGCAAATTTTTTTTTTCAACATTCCAACTTCCACTCCATAACAAATCATCCTTTTTAGATAGAAACCCATTCCCTACTATTTGTTAAGCACATTAGGGTCTTTCTCATCCTCTAGAACTCATAGAAACCCATTTCCCGCCAAATTTCAAACTTAGCCATAACCACCTCGAGGAACCTTCACCTATAAAGGAAGTGTTGTCATAAATTAATAATGCCTAAAAACATTGTTAACATATTAACAATGTCTCTATGTTTTGATAATTACAAAGCATAAACTCATTAATCTAAAACTTATGACGTAAACAAGTTTTTAGTGCTTAACATTTGTCTTTACATCCAAATCACTTAAGGTATGAATAAACAAAGTGTTTATTGCATTCTATGATCAAAGGAACAATTTTCTTAAACACTAGATTTCTTATAAAATGTCACAAAACATTTTATATCTTTTACAAAATATTTTTGGAATTAAAGGAATATGTTTAATTCATTATAAATATATGAATTCAAATTTCCAACCAAAAATGGCAAATCTAATCCATAAAAACCTTCCTCACAAAAAGACAAATAAACCCAACGTTCAGGAGGGCGGCCCCCTTAATTTGAAAGTGATGGATTTTTATATTGGAAAAATAGATTCGAAACGTATGTGAAATCAAAAGATCTTGATCTTTGGCATATTATTACCTTTGGTGATTTTCCCCCTATTCAATATAATGTTGAAACTAAAATGGATGAAATTGTAGCTTTTGAAAAACAAAATGATGATTTGAAAAAGAAACTAGCAAAAAATAATGAGGCTAAAATGGTTATTTATAATGCGTTACCACGCAAAGAATATGAAAGAATTTTTATGTGTAAAACCGCAAAAGAAATTTGGGATTCTTTACTAATCACTCACCAAGGTAATAGTCAAGTTAAAGATAACAAAATAGATCTTCTTGTACAACAATATGAACAATTTACGATTCCGGAAGAGGAATCAATTGATAATGCTTTTGCTAAATTTAACACCATTATCACAAGTTTAAAAGCACTTGATGAGACATTTTCTAGTAAAAATTGTGTTAGGAAATTTCTTAGGGCATTGCATCCGAAATGGCGAGCTAAAGTCACGGCTATTGAAGAATCAAAGAATTTGATGACATTGTCACTAGATGAGCTTATTGGCAACTTGAAGGTCCATGAAGAAATTATAAGAAAAGATTTGGAAACGGTTAAAGTCAAGAAAGAACAAGTCAAATCCGTTGCTCTAAAAGCCAAAAAGGAACTTTGTGATGATAGTGACTCAAGTGACGAGAGTGAAGATGAAGAATATGCAATGGCCGTAAGAGAATTCAAGAAATTCTTCAAGAGACAAGGAAGATTCACTAGATCATCACATGACGATAGAAAATCGTTCCAAAGAAATAGAAGTGACAATTACGTGAAAAGAAAATGCTTTAGATGTGGAAGTCCAAATCATCTCGTTGGTGAATGTCTAAAGCCGCCGAGTTATGACAATCAAGGTGCATTTGTTAGTAGAACATGGAGTGATAGTGACAAAGAAGAAGTGGAAAAACCAAGAGAAGAAAGGTGTTTTATGGCAAAAGCAACCGACGAAATATGCCTTGGAATTGACTTGGAGCCTGACGAATGGATCAAGGATAGTGGATGCTCAATGCACATGACAGGGAACCGAAAGCTATTCTCTACATATAAGGCATACAACGGAGGTAACGTTATTTTTGGTAGTGACTTGCGTGGAAAAATTATTGGCAAAGGTACGATTTCTCAAGACTCACTTACTATTGAAAATGTTGAACATGTTAATAATTTAACATATAACTTACTTAGTGTAGGCCAAATATGCGATAATAAATGTAAAGTTATCTTTTCCGAAGAAGATAGCGAAATAGTTAAGAATGGAAAAATTATAGGTAGAGGTATTAGGAAAGGAGGTGTATATGTTATGAAACTAGGAAACAAACCTGAAGATAGGATATGCCTAACGACCCTAGACGAAAACTCCACATTGTGGCATAGGAGATTAGGACATGCTAACATGCAACAAATACAATCTTTGGCCTCTAAGGAATTAGTTAGAAACTTGCCTAATCTAAAATATGACAAACATTTTTGTGATGCATGTAAAGTTGGAAAACAAGCTCATGCTAGCCACAAAGCTAAGAATATAGTATCCACTACTAGGTGCCTAGAATTATTACATATGGATCTTTTTGGTCCATCCGCTGTGCGGAGCTATGGAGGAAACAAGTATACCTTAGTAATAGTAGATGACTACTCACGATACACGTGGACTAGGTTTTTAAGTGACAAAACCCAAGCCTTTGAAAAATTCGAAATATTTAGTAAAATGATTCAAAATAAGTTAGGATGCTCAATAGTTGCCATTAGGACGGACCATGGAAGGGAATTTGATAACGAAGTACAATTCGGAAAATATTGTGAGTTAAATGGAATATCTCATAATTTCTCCGCTCCTCGTACTCCTCAATCAAATGGGGTAGTAGAAAGAAAAAATAGGTCACTACAAGAAATGAGTAGAACTATGTTAAATGAACAATCCATTCCACAAAAATTTTGGTGTCACGCCGTAGATACATCGACTTATATTCTAAATAGGGTATCAATTAGAAGAATTCTAGGAAAAACTCCTTATGAGTTATTAAGAAATAGAAAACCTAACTTAAGTTACTTTAGAGTATTTGGAAGTAAATGCTATATCTTAAACACTAAGGACTACCTCACTAAGTTTGATCCAAAATCATATGAAGGAATATTTTTAGGATACTCACAAAATAGTAAAGCATATATAATACTTAACAAACACTCAATGAAAGTAGAGGAATCACTAAATGTAACATTTGATGAAACACCACCACCTCCTAAAACGCTACCTTTAGAAGATGATGATTTAGTCGAAGATGAAGCCATTGAGGTTAGTAAAACAAAACCCATAGGAAATGATAATGAAGAAACTCACTTAGAAAATAATGAAACCGTTAATATTAAAGAATCTAGATCACATCCTTTGGATAATATAATAGGACATCTTAACCAAAGAACCCTTAGGTCACAAGCCCAAGATAAAAACAACTTCTTTTGTTTCCTCTCGGCAATAGAACCTAAGAATATTAGCGAAGCTTTAAAGGATGAAAGTTGGATTATAGCTATGCAAGAAGAATTAAATCAATTTAAGGCAAATGATGTTTGGGAACTAGTCCCAAATCCAAAGGATATGACTATCATAGGAACCAAATGGGTATATAGGAACAAGTTAGACGAGAATGGAATAGTTACTAGAAATAAAGCTAGGTTAGTTGCCCAAGGTTATAATCAACAAGAAGGAATTGATTATGATAAAACTTATGCCCCCGTAGCTAGACTAGAATCAATTAGGATATTACTTGCCTATGCTTGCTCCCTAGATTTTAAGTTATTCCAAATGGATGTGAAAAGTGCATTCCTTAACGGTTTTATCAATGAGGTGGTATATGTGGCACAACCTCCAGGATTCATTGACTTCGCAAAACCTGATTATGTTTATAAGTTAAAGAAAGCTTTGTATGGACTCAAACAAGCTCCCAAAGCTTGGTATGATCGATTAAAAGCTTTTCTTATTAAACATGATTATTCCATGGGAATGGTAGATAACACTCTTTTCACTAAAAGGAAAGACCCTAATCTCATCATTGTTCAAATATATGTTGATGACATTATATTTGGATCGACTTGTCAAGACATGTGTGATGAATTTGCCAAAATCATGCATGATGAGTTTGAGATGAGTATGATGGGTGAACTTAACTTCTTCCTAGGATTACAAATAAAACAATTAGAAGATGGAATATTCTTTAACCAATCTAAGTACATTAAGGAAATGCTTAAGAAATTTGGCCTAGAAGACTCAAAACCCATAAAAACACCCATGTCTACGGAGGTAAAGCTCACAAAGGACGATGAAGGTGAGTCCGTAGATAACTCCAAGTATAGAGGAATGATAGGTAGTTTACTATACTTGACGGCAAGTAGACCCGATATCATGTTTAGTGTCTGCCTTTGTGCCCGTTTTCAAGAGGATCCCAAAACCTCTCACCTAGAAGCGGTTAAGCGTATCTTCCGATACATTAAAGGCACTATACACTTAGGATTATGGTATCATAAGGAATCCGGCATAGAAACCATTGTATATGAGGATTCGGATCATGCGGGAGACTACGTAGATAGAAAGAGCACTAGCGGTATTTGCACGTTTATGGGATGTTGTCTAACGTCTTGGTTTTCGAAGAAGCAAACTGCTCTTGCTATTTCTACCACCGAAGCCAAATATGTAAGCGCCGGAAAGGCATGTCAACAAGCACTATGGATGAAACAAGCTCTCGTAGACTATGGCATTAGGTTAGAAAATGTCCCCATTATGTGCGATAACAAAGGTGCGATAGATTTAAGTAAAAATCCGGTGCAACACTCTAGGACTAAACACATAGAAATACGTCACCATTTTCTTAGGGATAATGTACAAAAAGGAAATATATCTATAGAAAAGGTTGCATCGGAAGATAACATTGCGGATATATTCACAAAACCCCTTAAGCGTGAATTATTCAACCACTTGCGTTTAGGATTAGGAATGATGGAACAAGTTGACTAAATTATATTGAATTATTTCAAATTAATACTTGCATGAAATTTATTCATTTCACCTTTTCTGAGTCTAGGAATCTATTTCGCACAAATCTAAAGATTGGGAAAATTTATTTTCTTTGCATAAATTTTTTTTTTGTAAAACTCAATCAATTTTCTCTAAAAATTATTCTCACAATCTAGGAACCCCATGAAGACCATTTTCCTTGCATTGTTGACTAATTCTAAAAACATTATATTTCAAAATCATGCATAAACTCTCACATAAATTGTCAAGGTATATAATCTAATATATGTCTTTGACATTCATGATCGAGCAAAAATTGAATCAAGGAGATTATTTGGATTGTTTCTTAGGATCGCTATTTCTTTTTGCTTCTAGGAGTCGAAACAATCACAACTCCACATTTGTTGCATATAGACACTCACTAGGACAAATTCACTAATAATGGTGTCATCTTGATCCATCACTAGTTTTTCACTCACTAAGATAGGTGCCTTAGGAAGCTTAAGTGTGCTTGCCTTTGTTTACCTCCTATTACTTATTATGTGTTGATTATTTGCTCCTTTGCTTGTGTGTTTTTGCATGTATGCTATATCTTGATTAGATTAGACTCTATATTGCCTAAGAGAATTGAACTTGCTTGAATTCTAATCCAAACACATAACCTTTCTGCAAATTTTCTGCCAAAAACCCAATTCTGGCATCCTGGAAATCACCAGATGGGCGGCCCCCTTAATTTTGTAAGGCGGCCCCCTTAATCATTAAGGGGACCGCCCCCTAATTAAGGGGACCGGCCATCTGATGGTCGGGTTTACAGAATCTTTTCTGCTTTTTTGCCCATTTCAACCTACATTTCCCAATTTTAACCAACACACTTTGTCCCAATCTTCCGACAAACCTTATCCATCCTTAAACACACAAATCTTACACTATAAATATCCCCAATCCTCAAAACTATCCATTCATCCCATCATGAACTCTCCAAACAAACCAAGATCAAAAGCCTCAAGGCTAGCAAGGATGACGGAAAAACCCGTTTGGCGAAGAAAAAGCCCTCGAAACAAATCCATCATAACCAATAAGATTGGAAGTCATTCAACACCTCCAACTTCTTACTTCCCAAACTTTACCTCAAACCCACAAGGTCATTCATTTGATCCTCTTTACAAACCATACAACATTGGCCAACCATCAAACTACAATGCCAACTACACAAATACAAACCATCCATACCAAACCTATGATCCTCTTCACATTGCCACGGAAAAGCAAAAGTTCCGTGATGAAATAAACCAAATCCATGATCTTAGTGATCTCCTTGCTATGCATCTTGCACAACGCAACAAAGGGCAACCTCCATCATCACCCTATGCAAATTGCCTTCCCCACTCTCTCAATTTGGATCAAGTTACCAACCACACTCACTTTTGCCCTTGTTGCATATTCCTTCAAAAACAAATCCTCTACTTGAGTGAAGATATTTCTTGGATTGAATATCTTCTCACTCGTAATCATCCAATACCACCCTTAACACGATACAACATCGTGAGATCCACCTCTTCCGCTCCATACTCCTCCCCATATCCCTCTCCATCTAACAATTAAGCTTCATGCTTATGTTATCCTTCAAGCAAATAAAACAATCAACCATGAGTTGCAAGCAAGTCCAAGTGCTCTTTCTAGGCAATATAGGACTACGTCTTTTCATTTGTTTTATTATGATTAATATGCCTTAAGCATATTAAATGTTGTAATGCTTTCTATGATGCTTGAATGGATCTATTTTTTTTTATCTATTGCTTTGCATGTAGATTTGCCTTGCTCTCTTCTAATATTTTGTGTAGCCAAGATTTCCATAGCTCATCTCCTTGGTGCTCTCAAATGAGGGGGAGTATACATCAGGGGGGAGCTTTAACCTTTTTGATTTTACAAAAAGGGGGAGAAGAAAATGTTAAACTCTAAATCCTTGTCTAAAAATTAATTTTTAGACCTAATGAGTTTAAGGTTTTGTAATCATCAAAAAGGGGGAGATTGTTGACATAAATTAATAATGCCTAAAAACATTGTTAACATATTAACAATGTCTCTATGTTTTGATAATTACAAAGCATAAACTCATTAATCTAAAACTTATGACGTAAACAAGTTTTTAGTGCTTAACATTTGTCTTTACATCCAAATCACTTAAGGTATGAATAAACAAAGTGTTTATTGCATTCTATGATCAAAGGAACAATTTTCTTAAACACTAGATTTCTTATAAAATGTCACAAAACATTTTATATCTTTTACAAAACATTTTTGGAATTAAAGGAATATGTTTAATTCATTATAAATATATGAATTCAAATTTCCAACCAAAAATGGCAAATCTAATCCATAAAAACCTTCCCCACAAAAAGACAAATAAACCCAACGTTCCGGAGGGCGGCCCCCTTAATTTTACTCGGCGGCCCCCTTAATCATTAAGGGGACCGGCCTACAATTAAGGGGACCGGCCACGCTCCAGAACAGTATTTTCCCCCCCTTTAAATACTGATTCATCCCTCAGATTTTTCTCACCTTTTGCACTTCTAAACTTTCTGATCCAGATCTAATTCTCTATTCTCTCATCCTTTGATCATAAGTGTATATATATTCTTTGTTTCAAAGTGATCCAATTTCCATCCTCTCAAGTGCAAGAGAAGAATACTTCTATCTTCCTAGACAAGAAGTATTACAACTTGTTGTGATCTCCACATCAAAGTTGTTGGTGTAACATCAAGATTATTTACATACTCTTTGTGAAGATTGTTGTAAATATTTGGTTGTAGATAGTTGTGTTAGATATAGATTGTGTGATTAGTTGATAGCTTAGTGTGAAGAAGAAAAGCTAGGAAATCTATTGGTGTGAAGAAGCTAGGTGTGAAGTAGATTGATTTGAAGAAGGTGTGTAGAAGGTGTGACTTAGGTGTGAAGGTGTTGTGGTGTGATTATTGGTGTGTAGATTGGTGTGTAAATTGGTGTGTAGATTGGTGTGAATATTGGTGTGTAAATTGGTGTGTACGGTTTTCTCCGCCATAAGGGAGCTTGTTGATATAGTGAAGAAAACTCTCGAGTTAGGTGCTCGGGGAGTGGAGTAGGGCAAGGAAGGTGTCCTTGTAGCCGAACCACTATAAATCTCTTGTCTCGCGGTTCGATCTTTCCATCTCTTACTTATTATTGTTACTTATCATTATTATATATTTCGTATTGATACTTGTTTATATTGTGCAAGACTTGAGATCACATATTATCGAATCTAAGTTTTAAAACACTAAAACTATTTTTACAACTAATTAAAAAGACGTAAAACTATTCAACCCCCCCTTCTAGTTTTCCACAGGAAGGAACCCTTACAAAGGTTCCTTGCAATCCATGAAACATATACCTTCAACCAATTTGCCAAAACCACTAAGCATTTAGTGCAAATCTTTGTCTTCTTACTTCACCATTTTCGTTGGATTGACTTGCAATGATTTGACAACCCTCATTAATATTCAAAATCATTAGCAACCTCCATTTTTGTACGGTTAAACATCAAATCCAAACACTCCTTCCCATACTTCATCACCTCTATAAATTTAACCATCTTAGAACACCCTCAAATCACACCATCACCATCACAATCTCTGATTCTAAACCTCTAATCAACCATTTTTACAATGACAAAGTCAACAATAACCTCTCAACCATCTCGACCCGTTCAGAGAACCGCACGTATAAGTGTCAAACCACTTTGGTCCAACCACACAATCAACTTGAGTTCCTCATGCTCGGATGAATTCTCCTCACCCATCAAAAATGAACATTTTCTAAACCTTGCATCTCCATCTCCATCACCCAAAGGACCTAATGAGCTCACTACCCCACCACCAACAAAATCACCCATTGACCCAACTCCACCAAGTGCACCAATCCAAACATCCAAAACTCCATCACCATCAACACTACCTAAACTTGAACCAATGGAGTTATTTGGGTCTCCTCCAACATCACCACATCCTTTTGTCCAAGATCTCAATGATCTTCCACCAAGATCAACAAATCCACCACCTTTGACAAATCAAAACCAAAGGCCATTGCTTGACCAAAATGAGCCTTTTGTCCACAACCAACCACCACAACAAGAATACCACCACCCAAAACCATTATTGTTTCACCTTATTTTCAATGACATCCATGGTCCTTGTTGAAGCAACATGATCAAGATCTCTTTATGATTTAATGATGACAAATAAACCATCGAAACACATAAAATAACAAACATTAGCTCAAAATCACCGGAGCCAATGTCTGCTCCTGGCGCGCTGCCCATGCGTCAACGCGCGGGTGACGCGCCAGGAGTCTGTATGGTTTCGGGCGAATTTTGAAAGTCGGCTTTCCCATTACCCGACAAATGTGGATCTTTCAATACAGGTATGAATATGTTATGTGCTTAATTGAGAACACTCGAAACGAGTTTTAAAATTTGAGAAATCCCATTTTTAGAACACCCATTTACGGGAAAATGCCAACTCATGGTTTCTAACTATCGCCTCTAGCCAAGGCTTTTCTAAACTTAGGGAACTTGTATATTTCACGTAACATCGTGTTGAAGCATCCATATGCTCATATCCCGTGCTTACGTCTTCTCTAATTACGTAACGGGTTTACTCCCTTATTGGTCAAACTAAGTCAAAGGTCACTTTGTGTAAACGCATCCTTTCCCACTTGGGTTATGCTTTACATCAAGGCAAAGCACTTAACTTGCTTGAACCAATGTATTAGTTGAGAATGTCGAGTCGTGGAAAGTCGCGAGATATGAAACTATGGATTCTCGACGTTGTGTTACTTGAACTTATAAGTAACCTATGATTTTCTCAACTTATAATCTTAATTGTCTAAACCTTTTCATCTTAATTACAATTAGATTATGTCTTAATCCTCTCTTAATCCCATTTATACAAAAGACAAAACCAATCATATCCAAATCAAATATTCTCTTACACAATCTCTTACACCCTTACATATTCCCTTACACACTACATCTAAACCATCCATTCCCTTACAACACATCTCATCCCTTCATTTCTAACACATGGGGAATTATTTGAAACCCTAATAAGGCTCCTCCCATCCTAGCCATTGAATTCAAATCAAATACATCTCAACCATCCATCTAATCCCTCTTCCCTATACCACCACATGTTTGATCCTAACCATTAAATTCGAACCAAAACCATGTCAACCATTGATCCATACTTCTTCCCCAAGCAAAGGAGGCTCTCTTTGATCTCCACCATCTATTTCAAATGAAACCATCTCAACCCTCCCTTTCTTCTTTCCCCCCAAGCAAAGCATATTCCCTTGGAATATCCGTTCTTAACCCTAACCTAGACATGTGTGATCCTAACCATCCATTTCAAATGAGATCATCTCATCCATCCATATTCCCCACATGCAAAATTATTTGAAAACCAAGGGAGGCTCCCTTTGATCCTATCCATCCAATTCAAACCATTTCATCTCAACCCTTCATCACATTCTTCCCCCAAGCATTGGAATATTCCTTGGCATATTCTTTCTCTCTTTTCTATGCCATGTGAGGAGATACACGTCTACCCCTTCCAAATTACCCTATCTACACTTTAAACCCTTGGTAATTTGGTTTCTCTTTATACACTTCACAAAACATTTTCCAAATTGGCTATTTGAGTTGGCAAACCTTAGAATGATTAATGTTAAGGTTTTGTGTGAAGTACAATTGGGGGTTTAGCAAGGATAGGTATTTATAAGATCCAAACACCCAACACTTAGGAAAATTTACAAAAGCCTGACGCGCTGACGCGCGGGTGACGCGCCGGCCTCGGTAAAAATTCCCAAGTTTGGGTTCTTGGCCTATAAATACCACCCTTGTCTCTTGTACTCCTCACCCCTTGCCATTATTTTTTCTCTCTAGATTCCTTCTCTCTAAACACTCTCAAATCTCTATCTCTATCTCAATCTCCAATCTTGTGTTCTTGATTTTCACATTAACATCTTTGGAAGAACACATCTACTTGCAAGGGAAGAATCATAAGAACCTAATCCACTCTTGTAATTGTGTCGAGGGTCTTCTTTCTTATACCCTTTCTATTACAATCGAGTCTCTAGGTTAGGTTAGGACTTGATTCAACAAACATTCATTCATTCATTCAATTGTTTGTAAGGGAAGTCTTGTGTCTTGGTAACCAAGCCTAGATCGTTGGGGATCTAGTTGTGGTTTGATACTTCCGGGTGGAAGTCTTGGTAGTGGCTTGATGACCCTTAGGTAAAGTTGAATCGTGAGATTCTTTTGGGTGGTTTCCGAGGGCGGAATACCATTGGGGAGTAACTCCTTCTTTGTGAGCATCGATATTGGTGAATATCGGTGGAGTGAATTGTAACGGTTTATAGTCCACCAAAAGGATTATACTAGTGAATAGTATCGGCGTCGCGGATTCGCAACTGGACGTACGGATGGTATAAACCCCCATCCCGAACCAGTATATAGCGTGGTGTCTTTCTTTACTCGCATTATATACTTTGGTTGTGTGTGTGGTTGTTTGGATTGTTATACAACCACTTGGTTTTCTTTGAGGCTTAAAGTTTTTAAACATCTAAAAAGCCTAAGAAACCGTATTCACCCCCTCTCTACGGTTCTACAATTGGTATCAGAGAGGAATACTCAAGTTTTTGAGTGTTAAAACCTTTCCGAGAAGTTGTTTTAAATCAAAAACTTCTTTTCCAAAAATCTAAAATCCTAACAAAGATCTTTGGTAAAGTTGAGTATTGATCCATGGCTCAAGAGAACCATGTGCTCTTCGGGGTGAATACATTTGATGCTGGAGATTTATGCATGGAGAATTCAATGATTGGATTTGAAGACACTTGGAGTCATAGCAATGATGAAGATAACAAAGAGAGGAATGAATCATGTTTCATGGCTTTAGGATCTCCAAAGATACATCTAGATCCCTTTAGTTCAAACAAAACATTAGATGCTAGAGAATTTGAAAAAGATAATCTTGAACTAATAAGAATTAATAATGATTGGAATAAACAAATAAAAGCAACACTTCAAGAGAAACGCATTTTACAACAAGAAACAAATAAACTAGCTAGTAGAGCAAATGAGCATGAACTTGAAATTAAAAAGATCAAAGCCAAAGAGGTAGTTGAACCATGCTTAAGTTGTGAAAAACTTACACATGTGGTTGACTCTTTGAACAATGATGTGTCTAAACTTCAAGATGAAGCTATGTGTTTTTCAAAGTTTAAGAAAAGTAGCTATGTATCTTGTCAAGATAAGGAAGATCTTGAAAATTTTGAAAATATTGAAAAGCCAAAAATAGACACTAAAGTTAATGAAAATTTGGCTTGTTCTAATTCTATACCTAGAATACCTCAAACACATGTTCCTATTCCATATGGTATTCAAGTGCCAATCTTAAGTGTTAATGAGATGAAACAATTTTACAAACCAATCACTCATAGTAAGTATGATACATTCAAAACACGTAAGACTCATTCAAAAACAAGCATCATAGTCAAAACTCTTCTCGAAAGAAAAGGAGGTTTAATAGGAAAGAAAAATTCTACCTAAACAAAAGGCCTCTAAGACCAAATAATTCTAAGCCCTCTTCTCAAGACACTCCTTGGAAAATATTCTCCGAATTTGGACTTAAGATACTTTGTAACTTGCTCCAAGATCCAAGAATGTATAACATGGAAGTGTTCTATGCTAACCTCAATGGACCCATAAGAAAATGGGGACCGAGAGTTTGAGTTTCATGTTTGTCTTATAGGTATGCCAAGAAGACATGTGTATGACAATCTATGCTTGTGAACCACACACTAAAAGAACTTTTAAATCCTCCATTGACGTTATTGGTGATGAGTCTACACTTTGGCATAAAAGATTAGGACATTCTAGCATGAAGGTAATTCTTAAGTTAAATTCTAAAGCATTAGTTAGAAATTTACCTAAGCTAGATTATGCTTATCATTCTTGCAATGCATGTACATTAGGAAGTCAAGTCCATGCAAGTCAAAAATTTAATAATGATAACATCTCAAGCATAATGGTCTTAGAATTAGTTCACTTAGGCTTATTTGGTCCATCAACCACTCAAAGCTATGAAGGAAACTTATATACTTTGGTAGTTGTTGATGACTTCTCAAGGTATACATGGATAGAATTTTTGAAGTCTAAAAATGAAGTTTCTGAAAAATTCAAGAACCTAGGAAAGAGTCTACAAAATCTACATGGTTGTTGCATTACATCTATTCAAACGAGTCTCGGTGGGAACTTTTATAAAAATGTGCAATTTGGAGATTTTTGCGATAAAAATGGAATCTTACATAATTTTCGATCTTCTGACACCTCTCTAACTAATGGGATTGTTGAAAGAAAAATTCGGCGTTTAAAATAAATGTGTTTTATTATGCTTAATGAACAATCTATCTCACAAAAATTCAGGTGTCACGCTATAGAAACCGCATCCTTCATTTTGAATAGGACATCTATCACTAAAACAAGTAATAAAACACCTTATGAGATTCTTAGGAAGAAAAGACCATCATTAGGACATTTTAAAATCTTTGGTTGTAAATGCATAATATCTAAAACACATAATGGAATCTTCCTAGGATATTCACATACATCAAAGGCGTCTAAATTTTATAATAAGGAGACTTCTAAAATCATCGAGACACTTGATGTATGTTTTGATGAAGAAATATCCTTGCCATTGGAAGATAAACTAGGAGTGAATAATGATCAAAGTCAAAATTTTAATCACACCAATCAAGTTGAAATAATAAATCATAACGATGAAAATGATTTTATAGCACAAGCTCAAAACAATACATTTGCATTCATATCAACTATAGAGCCAAAATGTTTTGAGGAAGCAATTAGGAACAAAACTTGGTTTATGGCAATGCATATTGAGATAGATCAACTCACACGTAACAATGTTTGGGAATTAGTTCCATTACCTAATGCTTGCACCCCTTTTGAATTAAAATGGTCCTTTAGTTGCACCTTGCATGATAATGGAACAATTTGTAAAAATCAAGCTACGTTAGTAATAAATGATATTGATCAAGTTGAAAAACCCATTAATCAAATTTTTGCCCCGGTTGCACAAATAGAGTCTTTGTGCATCCTTCTTGCATATGCATGTAGTAGCATGATTAAACTTAAACAAATGGATGTCAAAAATGCTTTTAATAAAGTAATCAATAGTGAAATGTATGTCTCCCAACCACCGGGATTTATTAACTTTCAAAAACCCAATCATGTTTTTAAAATAAAGAAGGTCTTGCATGGACTTGATATAGAAAATCATTTATGGCATAATAGTGTAGCATATTTTCTTGTTGAATGTAAATATGCAAGAGGCATGAAGAATAAGTCGTTATTCTTCAAGATAAAAGACAAGCATCAAATTGTCATTCAAATCTTTGAAGATGATATTGTCTTTGGATCTACATGCCAAGCATTGCATGACGAGTTTTTAAAGCATGTGCATGAGAAATTTAATATGAATATCTTAGGAGATCTCAAGTCCATACTTAACTTACAAGTTATACAAAGGAACAATGGCACATTTATCTCAGAATCAAAATATTTAAGAGAGTCTCTTAGAAAATTTGATCTTGAAAATGCTAAGTCCATCAAAACACCAATGGCAACCGATCTTAAACTCACCTTGGATAAGGATGGAATTTCGGTTGATAGTTCTAAATATCGATGTATGATAGGATGTCTACTACACCTAACCACTAGTAGACCCGACATCATGTTTAGTGTATCATTGTGTGCAAGATTTCAAGATAACCCCAAGGAACTCACATGAATGCCGTTGTACGGATATTTAGATACCTAAAGAGCACACCTTATCTAGGTGTTTGGTATCCAATGGCCTCGGGTATTGAAATTAGTATTTACACCGACTCCGATCACGCCGGCGACCACGTTGATAGAAAAAGCACTAGTGGAGTATGCACCTTTGTAGGAGAATGTCTAACACAATGGTCTTGTCAAAAACAAACTGCTTTAGCAATATCCACTACCGAAGCCAAATATGTTGCAGCCGGAAGGGCTTGTCAGCAAGCTTTGTGGATGAAGCAAATGGTTAGTGATTACAACATCCATTTACAAGATGTTCTTGTATTGTGTGACAACAAGGGTGCTATTGATCTAAGTAAAAATCCTGTTCATCACTCTCGAACTAACCACATTGAAATTCGTCACCACATTCTACGTGATAACGTTCAAAAAGGAAATATCCTTTTGGAAAAAGTTGCCTCCGAAGACAACGTTGCCGATATTCTTACAAAACCCCTAAAACGAGAAACTTTTTACTACCTTAGATTAGGTCTCAGATTGATTGAACATCGAGAATAGTGTAGTTGAACCGTGAATTTGAGTTGTACTCAATATTCCAAATGCACCTTGTTGTATTCGAACCAACAATACCAAAGAATTGTTCTTTATACTTAGGGTGGGTCATATTAAATTTGTTACATAAATCATTTACCTCATCTTATCCTATCCACTTCTCTTATCATAACTTGAATCTCACATGTCACTCTCATTGGTCCACTTGAGATTTCATAGACCCCCACTTCTTAAAACTCACAACAAGCACAACTAACCAACCAAGATTTTCTTCTCCCCCTCTCCTTGAAGTGTTGCCGACATCACAAACACACACACACACACACTCATCTTCTTCCTACACTACCCTTTTCTTGAAGATCTTGGTAAGTCTTGATCTCCATTGTTCCATTGCTATGTCTATAATTGTTATTGCTTATTATTTTTGTGAGATATATATATATATATATATATATATATATATATATATATATATATATATATGGAATGGATCAAATAAGAAGAATAATTAAAATAAGAAGGGTAAGAAGTAATTCTAGCCACACATTTTAATGTGGGAGGGAAAATTTGAATGAAGATACATCCATTTTTGTAGGTGCATCTAGAATGTGTGGTTGTGGTTACTTCCTATCCTTCCTATTTTTATTATTCTTCTTATTTGATCCTTACTATATATATATATATATATATATATATATATATATATATATATATATATATATATATATATATATATATATATATGGAAGGGATCAAGTAAGAAGAATAATTAAAATAAGAAGGGTAAGAAGTAATTCTAGCCACACATTTCAAATTAGGAGGGAAAATTTGAAGGAAGATGCATCCACTTTTGTAGGTGCATCTAAAATGTGTGGTTGTGGTTACTTCTTATCGTTTCCATTTTAATTACTCTTCCTATTTGATCCTAACTCTATATATATATATATATATATATATATATATATATATATAGAGAGAGAGAGAGAGAGAGAGTTAGGATCAAATAAGAAGATTACTTAAAATAAGAAGGAATAAGAAGAACTATAACCACAAATCCGAGATGCACCGACCTAAATTAGATGCATCCCTATAATCTTAGATGCATTATAACGCACCATAGTATGTTTTCTAGCTTTTAATTAAATGCATATACGTATATTAGATGCATTTCATGATTTCTCTTGTTTTTTGTTCCTCTACACGTGCCAAAATCATGAAAATCAATTTGCACCACATATACATCAAATTAACTTTCGAAACTTAAGATGTTGCATCTATATATATATATATATATATATATATATATATATATATATATATATATATATATATATATATATATATATATATATATATATATATATATATATATATGTATATGTATGTATATACTTGGGCTATCATTGAAATCTTTCATTTGATCTTAAAATTGATTTGTCACATATGGGAAAATTGCTAGTTATAAGGAAGCTATGGCAAAATTTTCTAAGAATTTTTACAAACAAAATGGAATCATACTTTTTCGGATAAATTAATCAAAGGGGTTTTGTGTTTTTCGATCTATTCATGGACTATATGTAACTAATTCACCCTTTCTTTTCAAAAAATTTCATAATCTTGAATTTCCGAGGGAAATCCATTAATTTTTACGAGGCTGGCGCGCTGCCAACGCGTCGACGCGCGGGCAACGCGCCAGACATACTGATGTTTTTCGTTTCTATCTTTGATTATCAATATACATATATTTAAACACATCATGTGTTATTTTGATAGGAACAATGGGTGAAAGACGTGACACCAAACAATACATGAAAAAGGTCCGTTGTGCTCGAGGTGTCGACAACTACAAACCATTTGAAAAATGCAATTATCACGAGGGTCATCATTGTGATCTTGACTTCATTCGCCTATGTGGTCTTCGTCAACCTTTTACTAATGCGGGTTGCTTGTCATTTGATTTACTACCTCCCGACATCTATCCTCGTCACATACAAGAATTCTATGCCTTTTATCGCTTCAACCACGCCGATCTCACCCTCAAATTTCAAATGTATGGGCATAACTATTCATCGTCTTTGGAGAAGCTCGGAACGGTTCTTGGCATCAACTCTACGGGCATAAAACTCTACACCGATGTTACGGAGACAAGAGAATTCAGAAAGTACCCCATTTATCACTCATCTGAAGAAAACAGAATTGATGCGGCTGTGGTACAAAATGCAATCTTGAATCCTCAATATCCTTGCAATGACGAGGCTGACTCTCATTGGGCTCAATCACACTTACATGAAACGCTCAATGCATGGGAACATGTTTTGACTTCCAATGTGTTTGTAAAGTTGGGAGCTAGAGGAAATGTCTCAATTGTTGTAGGTTACATGCTTTATTGCATTGAGACCGGCACACATTCAACTTTGCCTATTTCATGGCCAAAAGAATGGACAAGCTTCAAGGCAACACGAGATTGATTCCTTATGCTCGTCTCCTCACCACACTTTTTGAACACATCAAAGCTGAACATCCTGACCATGCCCAAGATTGGCCTGATTGTGAGATAGTTGTTCCACTATTTGCCAACTTCAACGCAAATAGTCTTGATCGTACTGATATCGACCTTGAACTTCCGGCTAATGCCGCCTCCACATCTCAGCAAGCTTCTATGGATCCAATAGGCTGAATGGAACTTATGGTCAATGAGATGTTTGATGAACGGGCATGGAATGCTTCGGAAGACGTGATCAGTGAGGATGAAGTGGTTGATGATGTGGCCTCCTTGCCAACCCACGAACGACTTGCCTGCAAAACTTACCAAGCCACCAAACGACAACGTCGTGAAAGCTGGTCGAAGTTCGGGGGTTCTTAAGAATTTCATCACCCGTTGGGCCACCTACATCTCATGCAAATATCTTTGATGTGTTTGTGTAACTTGTATTTGTTTGATCTCTTAAGACATTACTTTATGTGTATTTCATCTAGGATCTCTATGGTTGTTGAATAATTCTTGTGCTTGTTTTGCATGCTTGAAACTTCGTTATGGCCTTTATCTGATGGTTAAGTATTTGGATTAATCTATGCCTTTCATATGATTTAAATGTATTCTTGTGTACTAACCCATGTTGCAAGTTTCCGAATGGTCATCTAACCGATCTTGGAACTTTCACATGTGAGGATTTCTTGTTGGTTACATGTTGTGATTTCTATGTGTAGCTAGGCCACCGCAAAGGTGAGGCTCTTGACCCATGGATCCCCGCCTTGAAACAAGGGGGAGCAACGATCTAAGGGGAGCTATACTCAAGGGGGAGCACATTCGGTCCCGCCTTTTTGATTCGACAAAAGGGGGAGAAAGAAAGCAAGAGCGTGAAGACAATCAAGTAATGTTAAAGGCTTCATCAAATTACAAGACAAATGTCAAGATGCAAAGCTACACCAAAGGCGCGCTTTGTCTTCACTAAGTTTGGTAATTTTATTTGCTTTCGGTTTTTGTTTGTCATCATCAAAAAGGGGGAGATTGTTGCAGCAACATGATCAAGATCTCTTTATGTTTGACAAATAAACCATCGAAACACATAAAATAACAAACGTTAGCTCAAAATCGCCAGAACCAATGTCTGCTCCTGGCGCGCTGCCCACGCGTCAATGCGCGGGTGACGCGCCAGGAGTTTGTATGGTTCTGGGCGAATTTTGAAAGTTGGCTTTCCCCTTACCCAACAAACGTAGATCATTCAATACAGGTATGAGCATGTTATGTGCTTAATTGAGAACACTCGAAACGAGTTTTGAGATTTGAGAAATCCAAAGAACACCCATTTACGGGAAAATGCCAACTCATGGTTTCTAACTATCGCCTCTAGCCAAGGCTTTTCTAAACTTAGGGAGCTTTTATATTTCACGTAACATCGTGTTGAAGCATCCATATGCTCATATCACGTGCTTACATCTTCTCTAATTACGTAACGGGTTTACTCCCTTATTGGTCAAACTAAGTCAAAGGTCACTTTGCGTAAACGCATCCTTTCCCACTTGGGTTATGCTTTACATCAATGCAAAGCACTTAACTTGCTTGAACCAAGGTATTAGTTGAGAACGTCGAGTCATGGAAAGTCGCGAGATATGAAACTATGGATTCTCGACGTTGTGTTACTTGAACTTATAAGTAACCTATGACTTTCTCAACTTATAATCTTAATTGTCTAAACCTTTTCTTTTTAATGACAATTAGATTATTACTTAATCCTCTCTTAATCCCATTTATACAAAAGACAAAACCAATCATATCCAAATCAAATATTCTCTTACACAATCTCTTACACCCTTACATATTCCCTTACACACTACATCTAAACCATCCATTCCCTTACAACACATCTCATCCCTTCATTTCTAACACATGGGGAATTATTTGAAACCCTAATAAGGCTCCTCCCATCCTAGCCATTGAATTCAAATCAAATACATCTCAACCATCCATCCAATCCCTCTTCCCTATAGCACCACATGTGTTTGATCCTAGCCATTGAATTCAAACCAAAACCATGTCAACCATTGATCCACACTTCTTCCCCAAGCAAAGGAAGCACTCTTTGATCTCCACCATCTATTTCAAATGAAACCATCTCAACCCTCCATTTCTTCTTTCCCCTCAAACAAAGCATATTCCCTTGGAATATCCTTTCTTAACCCTAACCTAGACATGTGTGATCCTAGCCATCCATTTCAAATGAGATCATCTCATCCATCCATATTCCCCACATGCAAAATTATTTGAAAACCAAGGGAGGCTCCCTTTGATCCTATCCATCCAATTCAAACCATTTCATCTCAACCCTTCATCACATTCTTCCCCCCCCCCCCCAAGCATTGGAATATTCCTTGGCATATTCTTTCTCTCTTTTCTATGCCATGTGAGGAGATACACTTCTACCCCTTCTAAATTACCCTATCTACACTTTAAACCCTTGGTAATTTGGTTTCTCTTTAAACACTTCACAAAACATTTTCCAAATTGGCTATTTGAGTTGGCAAACCTTAGAATGATTAATGTTATGGTTTTGTGTGAAGTACAATTGGGGGTTTAGTAAGGATAGGTATTTATAAGATCCAAACACCCAACACTTGGGAAAATTTACAGAAGCCTGGCGCGCTGCCCGCGTGCTGACGCGCGGGTGACGGGCCGGTCTCGGTAAAAATTCCCAAGTTTAGGTTCTTGGCCTATAAATACCACCCTTGTCTCTTGTACTCCTCACCCCTTGCGATTATTCTTTCTCTCTAGATTCCTTCTCTCTAAACACTCTCAAATCTCTATCTCTATCTCAATCTCCAATCTTGTGTTCTTGATTTTCACATTAACATCTTTGGAAGAACACATCTACTTGCAAGGGAAGAATCACAAGAACCTAATTCACTCTTGTGATTGTGTCGAGGGTCTTCTTTCTTATACCCTTTCTATTACAATCGAGTCTCTAGGTTAGGTTAGGACTTGATTGAACAAACATTCATTCATTCATTCAATTGTTTGTAAGGGAAGTCTTGTGTCTTGGTGACCAAGCCTAGATCATTGGGGTTTGATACTTCCGGGTGGAAGTCTTGGTAGTGGTCTTGATGACCCTTAGGTAATGTCGAATCGTGAGATTCTTTTGGGTGGTTTCCGAGGGTGAAATACCGTTGGGAGTAACTCCTTCTTTATGAGCATCGATATTGGTGAATATCGGTGGAGTGAATTGTAACGGTTTATAGTCCACCAAAAGGATTATACTAGTGAATAGTATCGGAGTCGCGGATTCGCAACTGGACGTACGGATGGTATAAACCCCCCATCCCAAACCAGTATATATCGTGGTGTCTTTATTTACTCGCATTATATACTTTGGTTGTGTGTGTGGTTGTTTGGATTGATTATACAACCACTTGGTTTTCTTTGAGGCTTAAAGTTTTTAAACATCCAAAAAGCCTAAGAAACTGTATTCACCCCCCCCCCCCTCTACGGTTCTACAGTCCTCTATATGGAGAACCTAACTTTGAAAACAATGATCACCCAACACCACCACATACCCAATCACAATTCTTTGAGTCTCTCTTTCCTTCTTATGAGGAAATTTAAAGCATGGTAGAAAATCACCTCCATCAAGCAATGGAATTTCAAACTACCTTGCTTGACTCCATACCAAACCCATCCTCCAATCAAGAACCCAAAACCAACCCACCACCACCACCATCATCAAACGACCCGTTTCCACCCCACTCATCACCATGTTTTCTCACAATGTGAGCAAATGCTCAAACAAGGTGAAAGCATCAAGATGTTGCTTCACTAATTTCAAGATGAAACCCGGTTTGCTTTACAACACATCATAGAGCGTTTGGATGCTCTTTCCCACCTAAACCAATCCTAGACCAACTTTGGAGGCCTTTTGCCTCTTTAGGAAATTTGTCGAATGACTTCTACTTATAGAAGTAAAAGTAATTTTTAGAAGTAGGGTTTTATTTTTCTTTTATTTTTTGGTTATTTTTTATCTTTTATTTTTATTTTTATTTTTAGAAGTAGGAGGATATTTTTCATTTCTTGTCTTTGACTTTTTTTTAAGTCAAATTTTACTTGAAATGACATCTTTTTACTACTTTCTTATTTGCATTGTTAGTTGATCATATATGAGTTGTGATTGTAGGTGCTTATATTCTCATATGTGTGGTGACTACAAGCTTGATTTTGTGTCATTTTCACCAGCTAACCATTTTTTTGTAGGTTCAAAATCCATGTTTCCCATCTTGGCACTCCTTTTAGAGGGAGTATCGACCAAGGGGGAGCAAGTGCATAGTTCCGCTTCGCTACTCTTCTTTTTGTTTCGACAAAAAGGGGGAGAAACATATATTAACTTATAAACTTAAAATGATTTTCATCACTTAAGTAAAACAAGTTTAATATAACATTTTTTTATGTCTTAACACTAAAATTTGTGAGTTACTTAAAAACAAAGTTTATGTTTTGTCATCAACAAAAAGGGGGAGATTGTTAATACAAATATCGCCTAAAAACGTTATTTATATTTTACGATCTTTGCTAAGTTTTGTTAACGACAAAGTGTAAACTTTAGTTTTTAGTAAAACATACTTTTTGTTTAAAGACTTGCATAATTAGACATTTTCTAAATTTACATTTTTTATAAAACACAACACTCTTTATATTTCTTAAAATAGAAAAACATTACATTTACATATTACTTAAAATAGTAAATGTTAAACATCACATCATGCATTTATGGTAAGTTTGTGTGTTTGACTTACCATAAGCTCTTACACATCTTTGGATGCGTTCTACTTTGATTCAATGTGTATTTGACTAAGAATTTAGTTGATGTGACTTTGGTTGGTTTGGAAAGATTTATTGCAAAACTTTTGTCAGCCTGGCGGAACCCTGGAGGTACACGGGCAGAACCCATCTGAGGGTTCCGCCGTATCCGTCAGACCTGCTGAAGGTTTTGCTATAAATACCAAGCCATTTGTTTAAATTTTGGTTTTATCACTTCTCATTACATTTCACACACATACATTCATATCATTCATCTAACCCCTTAACATTTCATTTTGATGTGAAGTTTCTTTTGTAGCAAAGAAGTTCACAAGTTCATATAAAGTTACAAGTATTCAACACAACGTTGCAAGACTTGTTAGCTTAGCATCGTGTAGACTTTGTGTAGTTTACACTTCATTTGATTGTGTGTTTTCAGTTATGATCTATTAGTATTTTAGGCCTTAAAATACATAGTGTGACGGTAGTTTTTGTACCCTTGTAAAAGAACTAACGGGAGTGGTTGTACCCTTGTAAAAGAACTCGACATCTAGCTTAGTGTCGGTAATCGTGTAAGCGACGTGTAAGGTTTTCTCCGCCGGTGAAAGGAGCTTGTTGACTAGTGAAAGAAACTCTCTAATTGGATACTTGGGGCGTGGACGTAGGGCAAGGAAAAAGAGTCCTTGAAGCCGAACCACGATAAATACTCGTGTTGTGGTTTGATCGTTTCTTTCCTTATACTTGCATGTTATATCTTGTCTTTGTGTTCATATCTTTGATTAAACGGAAAGTTTCAAAAGATAATTAAACGAAAAACTGGTAAAACTATTCAACCCCCCTTCTAGTTTTCCATAGAGACTTTGTCGTTTTCTTCACTTTTTCTCTCCAAAGACGTCCAAAATGCTTCCTTCTATAAAATTCCTCTCAAAAGTACCTAAAATGACAAAAGGAACGATTTAGGGCAATATTTGATCAAATAATCTCGACTTTGGCCTTAAATGACCCCCCCAAAAGCGGTACACTTTTCGCTTCATCAATTCCCCTATTTCCTTAAGCAGTTCCGTTGGTAAGTGGTTGTTCGTTGAAATTTCATACAAATAGTGAAGTCATATGGTCCCACCTTGGATCCCTAATTCCTCCTCGGTTTTTTTGTGTGTGAGAAAGATATATTAAAATGCGATATTAGGGCTAGTATTTATAGTCTCGACATTGTTATGGCATAACCCCTAGGGTTCACTACACCATAACCTTTGAATCTTGGACGATCTTATCTTCAGTGATGATACTATGCCGTAACTTAAAGATGAGTTATGGTCGTAACTTGCTCGGACTTCAATCTACGCTGTAACTTAAGTGGTGGTTACGCCATAACAATCTTGGACACGAAATTCTTCTAAGTATTAAAGGAAAATCTACGTCGTAACCTCAAAATGAGTTACGAATAAGAAACCTCTCGTACCCACATCTACGCCGTAACCCATGAGTTGGTTACGTCGTAGTTTCTCTGTCAGTGTTGACTTCAGTCTGCAGTGTAAATAGATGTTACGGCATTGGTTGAGAGAGGATTTACGCCGTAACTAGTGCCCAGTCAGCATACTTCAATATATTTCATTATAATCTTCCAAATCCGCGTCTCTACGTTTCAATGCTCGTTTTCATCGAGAAAGTGAAATATAAACATATAAGAGTATATATTCTAATAAAATAACATAAAATGTGAGCATAATAAGCGGAAACTAACACTAAAACATCAGAACTATTTGATGTTGTCAACAATAATGATCGAAGTAAAGTGAGGGGCTGCATCCTTGTATAAGATGGAAAAACAATTGGTGTCCTTAAAGCCACCATTGAAGCTCACAAAGGGGGAGGTGGTATGTTATTGTTGTTCACCTCTTTCATTAACTTTTAAAGAAAATGAACCTTACTCCATTTATGAACTCTGGACCATGGTTCCACTAAAATATATATATATATATATATATATATATATATATATATATATATATATATATATATATATATATATATATATATATATATATATATATATTCACACTTAATGCACACACTTTTAAAAGGTGTGTAAAATTTTATTAGTTTATTAACACTTAATGATGTTTAAAAATTAGTTAGATTAGTAAGTGTGGTAAAAAAAATTTAAAACAATAGATTTTTCACAATTATAGTTGTGTCGAAAAAAATTCCCACTTTTAAGTGTGGAGAAATCTAAACAATGTCCACACTTATAGGTCTAGAGGTTATTTGTAACACCCAAATTAATCGCACTTCCTCAAAGTGTGGAGAATTAAATTTTATAGACTTTCTCAAAGTGTGGAGAATTTATGTGTTACAAATAATACTGAGGAGAAATATTATAATTCTTTACACTTAAAAATGCAGGTTTTTTAGACAACTATTAATGTGAAAAATCTATTGTTTGACAATTTTTTTTCACGCTTATTAATGTAATTAACTTTTACACGTCATTAAGTGTTAATAAACTAATAAAATCACACTTTTAAAAAGTATGAAAATAAAGTGTGTAAAATCAAACTTTTTTTTTAGTGGCTGGAAACTTTTTTTGACGACGCATGTCATCACTAAAAGTGGCAAGGATGCACGTTTTCAACACTATTTTTTTTTTGAAGTTTGACCGGGGAACCCACATTTTTAGCGACGACATATAACGTTGATAAAAGTGTTAATAATTAAATACTTTTTTTATATTACATAATTTTTTATTTAGAATAAAGATAATATAGTCCGCGTAAAATAACTTATCCCGCCAAAACCTTTCGTGACGGCGCATATTATCGCTAAAAGTATATAAGAATTTAATAATATTTAATTTAGTATTAAATATTTTTTTTAAATTAATTAAACACGATTAAATATTTTTTTATTGTGAAAGTACATTTAGCGACAACAATTATCATCGCTTAAAGTGTGTTTTAATATTATAGTTATTTTAAATTAAT
Source organism: Artemisia argyi (assembly GCA_030686995.1). Taxonomy (NCBI): domain Eukaryota; kingdom Viridiplantae; phylum Streptophyta; class Magnoliopsida; order Asterales; family Asteraceae; genus Artemisia; species Artemisia argyi. Next base: position 41,429,382 of record CM060709.1, on the reverse strand, counting down.
ATATAATTGTTATATTTAAATTAATATATATATATATATATATATATATATATATATATATATATATATTACTTTATCTACAAAATTAACATTTTAATATATTATAAAAATAATTTTGGTAGTTAAATGTTGCTTCAGGCGGTTACAATAATGAAATTGATAAACCCGACTGCTTAATACATTTTGGAGCTTGTGGTTAATGGTGAAGAAGCATAATGAACTACTTAAGTTGGATCCTAACATGTTGCAGAACACGAATAAACTCGTAAACTATTGAGAAGTCAAAACCTACAAGAGATCTTAAATGCATTAGATGATATTGATATACAAGCAGCGTCGCAAAAATCAGTCTAGGCGGTCGATTAGTTGGCGATTAATTGCTAGGCGAACCAACCGGCTTTGCTTAGTTGGCCACCTGGGCTCCTTCTGGAGCTTGGGGAGGGTTTACCCAGGGTTCAAATCTCGCAAGAGAAAAAAAATCTAGGTATTCCTCCTAGTGTGAAGTCGTGAGTTATAGGGGTTTCCCTCGCCAGTCTCTTCTAGTGGTTCGGGTACCGGGGCCTGCCCATTTGGATTGTTTAACTCGGAATGCAAGACCCTTTATGAGTAAGGGGAATCGAATGGGGTCGGATTTCAAGTGTGGTGCTAAAAAAATTGTTAGGCGGGGATTAACTGCCCTAATTTTCACTAATTGGCCTTATTAATCGGTTTGGTCAACATACCAATTAATCGGTTAAAGATTGGCCAAGTCTGACAAAAATCAGCCAAATCAGACATAAATCGGGAAAAAAAATGGGCTAGAATGGCCAAATCGAGCATATAGTTTCATAATTTTATAATTTTATACATAAAAAATCGAATACGATTAATCCCCGCCTAACCGGTTAATATCTACGCGGTACCCAGCCGCCTATCTACCGCCTAGCGATTTTTGCAACCTTGTATACAAGAATGTTAAACATATAAGATGATGACAAAGATCATCGAGATAATACGATATACCAGAGATGTTTAACAGTCGCCATAGTTACACTTTTAGGAGAGAAGATATATTGGTGCTAGTCGGTTACGTCCTATCCACATAAGACACAATGTCCTACATTGGTGAACAATGTCCTTTTGCTATTAAGCAGACAATATCCCTTTTGAGCTTTTCAATATGCTCCTGAGCCTATCACATAGTTGGGATGTTCCAAGAGTTTCAGAACTGATACAAGACGATTGTTTTCTTGTATCCCTTGATGGCCAATACTTATTTAACAATTGAATGTTGTTCTTCTTTCGTTTGTTTCCTTTTAAAGCTATTAGCAGTGTTCAAGTCTTTAATTTTAGGAGTCTAAATAGTTTCTTCAGTTCTTAATGCTAAGTTATTGTAAAAACTGGCATCTAATAGTTTTTTCAGTTCTTATGTGGTCGATCTAGTTAGTTGGTCTATATTGCACTCTGACCACTTTGCAGGACACAAACAAACTCGTAAAACAACAACAAGGCTTACGTAATATCACTCTCATGAAGAATTTAAAAATAAATGAGAGTATGTCTTCCAATCAAGGATCCAAATCTTTCGCTGTCGGACGATATGAATACGTACGACTCTTTATAAATTTTGTTTTAATAATATTTTAAAGGTGTTTAATTGTTTATATATAGTTCATTAATAATTTTTTATATAGTTTGTCCAAAAACAGCATTATGAGGACCTGGTCGACCATTGGTTGCGTAATCATTCGCATGAGGACTGCTTTGAGTCTTGGAAAGCCGAGACCACACATACTCATCTTGTATCCCAGTCTATTGATGGTGCACTAATTATTAAACACCCCTTGATGCATCATCAGGGTGTTTGGTAATTGGTGCAACAATTACCAAACACCCTTGATGCTGCTTTTTTTTCCCTTTGTTGCAGCCACTTTCAGCGATGACATTTTCATCGCTAAAAGTGTCAAAATGTCGTCGCTAAAAGTGTTTTCCAAACCGATAAAATATTAATTTTTTAATAATTTTTTAAAGTTTTATATAATTAAATAAAAGTTTTTTTTATTTAATTTTTAAAAGCACAATTAGCGATGATACATGCCATTGCTAAAGATTTGTGTACCCCACTTGTTCAAGCGTTGGAGTTGAATTTTGTGGGCATCACATGCCGTCGCTAAAGGCGTTGACTTTTTGTTGCAAAAAGTTTTAGCGACAGACATATCGCGTCGACACTTTGGTAACGACATGTCGTCGTTAAAACCATTGCCGATGACAAGTCATCGCTAAAACCTTTTGGTGACGACAAAATTCAACTTTTAGATACGACTCCCGTCCTCGCTAAAAGTTGAAAATCTTGTAGTAATTCATTCCTCTGTTCACATTTTCCTACAACAATGGATCCCTAAAATGATACTTAAAAAACCTTGATCAAGATATGGTTACTATGTAGGAAAATGTATATATGCCAAAACCTGCAAAACATTATGTAATCAGATGCAAAAAACATGTAGAACAAAAGATGTGGAATGCATTAACCTAAAGGCAAAACACAATGCTATGCAAAATTTCAAGATATATGTAATGTAGTAACCAAAAAATGGAAAGATGATGTATATTTTACCTAACCATGAACACTTGACCAAATACTTCAAGAACATCATGCAAATCCCTCGACTCTTATTACTCTTAGTGCAATTATACCTTCTTACTTTAATCTTGCTTCTAGGTTTCTTAACATTTGATGCAACTCTACTTTTAGCTTTGTTAACATTGTCTTTATCTGCTCTAAATCCTAATACACAAGCTCTTCCTTTAACCTCTCTAATAACTACATCACTACCCCTTAACACCATTCCTTTTATTGGTTAGAACAGTCTCATCTTGAATTATTATCCCCTTCCCCTTATAAAAAAATGTTCTATTTAACCACATTTGTATCAGCCACATTCCCTTTCACAACTTGATCACATACCTTTGTTTCACAAATATTGAAAAAAGGTAGTGAATTTAAGTAAGCTAATTTATCATCTTCCTCAGCCCAACCTAGAACCTCGTCATCAGACTCATCTAAGGATAAGTTCTAAAAGTAATAATGTTTTAACTTATGTAGCTCATGAGCAACAAACAATTCAACTATACCATGCCATTCAGCCATGTCAAACCTTGTTTGACATCATGATCATAGTCACATGGAACGGGGATCGCTTCGGTATGAGATTGCGGTTCGCTATTTCTCAAAATTCGGTACGATGGGGGATAGACTCATTCCGGTTCGCTACGGTTCGGTGTACCAAAGATTTCGGCTCGGTGTACCAAATACTTTGGTACGACGTACCAAATAATAATATTGTTTAGTTTCATAAATTTTTATACATTCTCATCGGTTCACCTAGTTAAAACGATTTTAAAAATCAGATTATAGTTTTTAACTTTTATTTCAAAGCAAACATCATCAAATAATTTGAAATATAATGTCAATAAAAATTGTATATGCAAGCCTAACTGTTTCATCTAAATCTTACAAAACACCATTAACAATATTTTATCACGTAGATTAGAAGTTTGAAATAAAAAAAATCTTATAACATTCTTTTTAATAAAAGTTTGAAAACAACCTAGTAAAAATACTTAACAAGGAATAAATGGTATAAGAATAAAAAGTAAAGAAACGGAACAACAATTCGTGAATTATTGGATCGCGATCCGGTGCGAAACGGAACAATTGGGAACGAAGATTATAGGTTTCAGTTCGCGATCCCCGACGATCTAAATCGAAACCGTACCGCGATCCGATACGCCCGATCCAGATCAAAAATCGCTGCATGTTGGGCGATCCATGTGACTATGATCATAATAATTATCAATTAACTTCAAACCCTTTTCTAATGACTATCTAGGTATACAATAAAACAAAGCCCATATATTCCTCTTAACATTGGCAAATGAAAAATCTAACATCGTACAAAACATAATCCTCTCAATTGTACATGAATTAACTTTCATAACTGTGCCTTGTTTATAGCTTAGTAGAGCAAATCCAAATAAACCATCTATATTTATTTTGAATACCATACGTTTTTTGCTATCCTTGTTCGGTTAATGTTAAATAAAGTTGAAGTAAAAAAGGCGAAATTTCTATTAGAGGAGTGGGTGTGGTCTCGTCACAGAGCCTCGTCGTCTGACGTGGAGCTCGTTGGAGCTCGCCATGGTACCAGCTCCCCCTCGTCGTGGCTCGCCGTTCACCACCTCCTCGTCTGCACGACGAGGTTTGTTTTCTGCCACTCGTCCTTTTTTTTTTTTTTTTTTTTTTCTTTTTTCCCTTTATTGATTTTGTTAATGTTGCCTCTTTCTTTTTCTTTTTGTTGGGTGAAGATTTGTTCAAAAGAAAAAAAACGGGAGGAAGATCTGTTCAAAAGAAAAAAAAAATGGGAGGAAGATGACGAATGTTACACTTTTGGTCCTTCAAGTTTACGAATGTTACACTTATGTTTAGTTATTTGGTTTTGCATGTATATTTGTTTTGTTTGGGCCTTAAATTTGGGTTTAAAAGTTTGGGCCATAAACAAAAAAGTCAAGTACTAAAACTAACATAAAACTAGTTTTAGATTTTATTAAAATTGTTTGTTAGTGATTTTTTTTAATTAACTTTTTTTAATAATGTTTTATTTAAAAAATGAATGAAATTTTATTTTTAATGAAACGGATTTAGTTTATTTACAAATTTGAATAAAAAAATAAAGTTGTAAGTTATGGGCTCCAAATGATTAAGTTGAGGTTAGTTATGAGTAAGGAGGGGTTAGTGCTAGTCACCACACTCACTCCTCTTATGATCAAAAGGGATGTTAGGAATTTAATGTTAGTTGACACAGATAACATATTCAAGTAACTAGTCGGGCAACGGTCCGCCGCGCTGCGGCGGGGCGTTGTAGTTGTCGGTTATTTTTCTAAAATGTTATTAATAAAAGATGGTTTTATCGGATTCAGTTAATTTTGTTATGTAGCGTATGATTATTCTAATATAAAGATTATGGAAAAAATGAAAGTATCAAAAGAACTAAGTATTATATGAGCCTCATGACAAAGTGAAGACATTTAAAAAGTTACCTTAGAGAATTAGATGCAAAATAAAAAGTTACCGAGAATAAAATGGCAGTTAGGCGTTTTTTTTTTTTTTTTTTTTTTTTTTTTTTTTTTTTTTTCCCCTTCCTTTCCTGGGCCTATTTTTTCGCCTTGTACTGGGCCTTAACAGGCTAAAAATATTTACGCTGGAGAACGCAACGAAAACGACGTCGCTTGTGACGCCCTATTATATATATATTATAGATATATAACATTTCTCAAAGGACGGTGCGTCCTACCCTCCCGGCCAAGTAAAATAATATTATTTGGGGTAAGCCCATGCATGTGAGCCCAAAGTTTTAACACCATCCGGCCTTTCCGGTCCAAAAGTGGCCCACTTTTTACCCAGACTTATCCTATTAGTACTTCGGCATGTTTCTTCAAACTTCTGTGACTTTCTTCCGTACAAACACACCGCCTCTCTCCCTGTCTGTATGTGTCTCTCTCTTTCTCATTCTTATCGAACACAACACCGACTCGGCTTATCCAAATCTCTTCGATCGACTCGGATAATGAAGAAGACGGTCCCTGAATTTACACAAATATATACTATTCTCAAATCCCCTTAGTTTTGTAAGTTTATCAGATTTTAGTTTTGCCATCAGTTAGTGGTTTTAGTGTGCTATACTTTGTTTGTTAGTTCAATTCGGGATGAACCTTTTTGATTTGTTTTCAGTTATAAAGAATTCATCATAAGTCTCAATTGAGGAGAAAAAAAGAAAAACGATCCTAATGGGTTAAGTTTTATGAGTTTTTACTGTTCACTCTTACTTATAGTTGTTTTCTGTATCAGCTTCCGGTGCTGGTGGTGGTACGATTGGGGCCGTCGCGGTCCTGATTCAGCATAATGCTCGGGGTATATATCAGTGGAAAACTCTCCCGATTGACAATTACTTCACGCTTTCGTCGATTTTGCCTTTTGGCTCGAAGTTTTTGCAAAAGACGGGTTTGGTTTTAATTTTCTTTTATGAGCTTAAAGTAACCCATAAGCTCACTAGCAAAAGAAAGGTTTGAACTTATTAGTTTTTGCAAATCCAAATAAGCTGATTAGCCGAGGGTGTAGTTTATACTTATTAGTAACTCCAGAAGGTTGTTTCGCTTGGGGTTTAGGTCCAACTATTTTTAGCCATTTTTTTCCGTAACCCTGAGATAAGTTCTTAAATGTCGGTAGGCAAAACAATCTTCTTCATCTTAAAAGTTCCAATATGTCGGCTTGGTATATCAGCTTTAAGCAAATCTAAAGATCAAGTGGAGGATTATTGGAAGTGGGGAATATAAAGATCTTTAGGTTTAGAGTAAATTTTTTAAGGCTGCTCTGTTTCCTGTCTGTTTTTCTTTCATAAGTTTAACTTTCGGAATTCTGTTTTAGGCTTCCGTAGCCTTGACATATTATCTTTTGTTTGGTTATGATCAGGGATTCAGAATTCTTCTAAAAAGGAGTCGCCAAAGATAGTTCAGCTTACTTCGGTTGTGAATGCCAACGGGGTTATGGTGACTATGCGGCTCTATATGTAGCAGACGCTGAGTTGGCCTGCGTCAGAGTTCGCAATGGTTTGTGGCCAGTATAAACAGGTTATTATATACTCAAGAAATTTTTTTCATGAAAACTTGAAAAATATTGAATGTTTCCTACGTTTATACAATAACATACAAGGTTACCGTGTATTACATGCTACAAGGATTGACATGCATAGAAATATGATAATCTTTGCAGGTCTAATAAAGTTGCTAAACAGTGATGCAATTAACGACTACAAAAGATAAGGTGTCTGGTTATATTGATTACCTGTGTCGTCGATACGTAATAACCAAAACATATAAATGATCGCAGGGAGTTGAGGGGGTTTGACTTACTCGCTATGTACAGACTCTTGATGCTACAAGACAACGTCGTTTCATTTCATCCTCTAAAATAAGTTTCGGGTATAAACGTCGACGGGAGATCCAGATGGTTCTAAATCCAAAAGTGATAATACCAGTCATAATTTTTTGCTCTCTGGGCCTTTATCTGTACCATGGAATTCGTGTGCTACCAACAGCGACGTAAACAACTCAGAATCTTCGTAGACAAACAATCGCCGACATACAGGTAAATTTGCGTTAGTAGTTTATTTATTGATTTATCTGTTTTCGTTACGGTAAACTGGAAGAAAATGCTATGTACTAATCCATATCTAAAACCTACTTTCGTTGTCATTTAGCACAACATGCTTGCCATTTTGTTTTACTATGCAATTTGTTGTATTAAGTGGTCAAACAGATAGCAACTATCACGTATGTCATCTAATACAACATACTAATTATTAGGAAACCTTTGTTGCTATATTCAGATAATATGTTGCTTTTTAGGCATAAAGTACGGAATGAAAGGTTGCGTCGGACAAGGAGCTAGGAAAAATGATGCTGCTCTCAAGCAAAAAGACGGACGAAACTACCTATGTTAAACTGAGATATAGTTTGTCTATATGTCTTCTGTAATCATATCAGTGACCTCTAAATTCAAAACATCTAACACATACATGTAATGCTAGCTGATATGGACAAGAAGGTCTTGAAATATAAGTAATTTGCAGAGCGACGTTCACTCTATGATAGTTTCTTATAAGTGCTAAGTTTCCTACAAGAACACCATTTGCCCGTGCCACTTTTACACTTACAATGGTTGAAATATCTAGCAAGCACCCCCGCCGCAACGCGGCGGGCTCTTGCTACTCGTTAATATAACAATTCTCAACGGAACATGTTCCGTTGACAGAATAAAATATTGCTGCTACCGTTTACGAATAAAATATTCTCTATCCCGACGTCGGTTATGAATTTTATATTCAGAAATAAATTGGCCCATTCTTTTAATTGTTTTGCGCTTTTGCCCATACCCATCATTCTTACCCCGTTGCTGTAACCCCCACAACCTTTCCTTCTCATTGTAAAACACGTGGCTTCACCGATTGTGACTCACCAAACAGACACACAAACCTAAGAAACACCTGTATCTTCATCATCAATAGTTCAATACCATCGATTGAATAAAACATCCCACACCGCCTTTAACCGTTATTCATATCCATATCTTATCTACCTTTCAAGAACTGTGCTTTCTTCTTCCCGATGTTTGCTTGATGGTAGCTGTTTTTTGAGCTTCTGTTCTTGCTGGTGAACAAAGGGTTGTAGCCAGGTTGGTAAGTGGCTTGAACGACAGATTTGAGTTTTACGTTTAATTGTGGGTTTCAACAATCTATTATTATTTGTTATGCTATTTTGTAACAGGAAAGCTGAGGAGTTTGAATGGATCTATTTGTGAATTGGAAGCCAAAGTTGAGAACGAGAAAATATGAGATTTTTGATTACTAAATTATCATATTGACCGAATTGGGGGTAATATTTTTTTCTTGATTGTTATGTTTTGGACGCCCTTTTTTTTATAGTTTAATGGTCAATAAAAGATGTTTTATGTTTCACTGTCTTGAAGGTTTCTGTGTTGGCTGCTATTTTATTTGATGCTGTCGAAGGTATACGATCTTTATAGCGTGAATGTTTGTATAAAGGTGCAACTAAAAAAGAACATTGTTTATTTCACTCATCCTGAATTATTTTGGTGTCATGATGTATGGTTGTTAATTGATGCGCACCGACTGTAAATAAACTTTATGATATGTGCTATAATACTCTCAAGTTGGCTTACATATTAGGTTCATCTTTTGCGTGAAAATTTTATTTTGCATATAAACATCACAGCTCACATGTACGTGGTTTTTAGTTTGATTTAATGTTTAAGTTGGAAAATGTTAATATAAGAATGCAATTATTGTATGTATCGCCCATTTCCTATCAGCAAAATTATTATAATGGTTAGTCTCAGAATTATGTATAACCATTGACTTCACTTTCAAAATGTTTAGCCACGAATGTAATTTGCGCTCAAGTAATTTTGTTTGTGGTTAACTGCTGAATATATATTTGTTATTCATCTTGTGCTTACCACTTTTTTTTTTTAACCAAATGAGACCTTCATTATTTGCAGGTCATGAGAAGATGAATGTGAAACAGGCGTATTGCTTATCTATGGCATTTCTTCAGGTTTGTTTGTTTTAGTCTTTTATTGTGCTATTATTATTATGTTGACTTATAGTTAGCTATTGAATATTTGCCGTATAATGTTCTTATGTTTTCACTGTTGTAGTGTTGTGTTGTCATTCTCTCCTGACAAATTTGAGCTTCCAAAGGCGTTCTACAGGACCGCTGAGAGTGTGGGAAGTGTGATTCGTCAGAGGAATACCCTCGATTAGCAGCTGTTGATACGCCTGATGTCATGGACAGACTGTTTGAGCGCAAAATTCATACTCTTATAAAGTATATTCGGGACCTTCAGCCTTTTGGAGTATTGACTGCAGGTAAATTATTTATTTTTGTTACTTCCATCTTTAAGATTTAGTTGTTGCATAAATATATGTAGAGTTAACTAACAACATTTCCCCTGCCTGCAACTTTCAAACTCAACCTAATAATGTCCTTTTCTTTTACAGTTTTGTATACGGTGGAGTTCTAGAAGCACGGCCTCCCCCATTGCCATATATTGATCTAGATAAACAAGCGCCCTGAAATGCTACGGGACTCTGACATTGATAGGTATATCAGTGCTGAGCTTCCTGATCAGCTAATGGACCCGGAGGGGTTTAGAGTAGTTTCCGAATTTATGGTGCATGGACCGTTTGGAGGGGCCTTTCCAAATGCACCTTGCATGCTCAATCGCTCAACGTGTAAGAACTTTTTCCCAAAGGAATATTGTTAGGCCACTTTTATTGATAAGGCGCTGTATGTACACTATTGGAGGCGGGATATAGCTATAAATGCAACACGGCATAATGTCAGGCTAGATAACGCATATGTTGTCCCTTATATCCGTGAATTATGTATGGCATTTTATTCAGGTCAGGTAGCTCTCGGAGATTCATCTTTCGATGCAAAAGGTGTTGAACTTTGCTGATAATCAAGTGTTGCGTAGTCATGGTTTTGTGCAACCGAGTTTAGCTGATTCGGGGTCGGTACCGCCTAGGCCGTGTGACGCTTAAAAAAGTGGCAACAAAGTAACATGACGGATGAAATGTCCAGTGTTAAAGGCGTGTAATGTAATTTTTGTGCCATGCATATTATCTACAGGTATAAAATAGTTGGTTACTTGGTTATTATTTCAACATTTGAAGTTATGTTTGTTGTGAAGAATGAGAAGATATATTTAATTTGCAATTGCAGTTAGCTTGAGGTTACAAATTACATTGGGGTATTATTGTAGTGGTGATGCAATGACAGAGAAACTGTGTTAACCCAGCATTGTAATATGATAACTTTTACATGTACATAAAGTAAGCACTTACTTTCCTGCGACAGTAGCATCTAACTTCGCACTTACAATAATCCAAATATATAGCAAACGCCCCCGCCGCAACGCGGCGGGCTACTGCTCCTCGTTAAAAACATTACTGTATTAAAAGCATGAAATAGGATCTTGCTTGATTAAAAAAATAATAAAATCTTTTGGTCGTGACAATTACTCCAAACCAATGACAACACAATTGGGTCGGGTATTCTAGAAGAGATTCTGGACCTGCTAATTCACGTTTTTTTTTTAGCACGAGACATGATAGCTGAAGTTAATGGGGAACGAAATTGAGATCTCAAGGCATTTTATAGAGGATGGAGGGCTCAAGTTGAGAAAATATGACCCACTAGATCAAATCGAGTTAAGTAATAAGAGAGGATCTTTATCCCATATTAGAATGTTAGGTAAACAGTTTTGAACGTTTGGATCACGACAACACATTCTACTTAAAACAAAAAACCACCAAAAGTAGATATGATCATAGTAACACCATTACAATACAGAGTAAACAAAGCAAGTCAACAAACCACATTACCCTGTTCAAAAAAAGAAAAAAACAAAACGCATCACTCATACTCTCATAACATCACACTAATTATTCATAAAAACATTAACCACCGCAAACACATTCTAACTCTATCCTAATTCCCTCAAGCAACCTGAACTTGGATCAACTTGGGCTTCTTAGGCTCGGGTGGAGGCAGCTTCTCAACAGTAACAGTCAACACTCCGTCTTGACAAACAGCCGAAATCTTCTCAATATTTGCATTTTCAGGCAAAGAAAACTTCCTCATAAACTTACCAATCCTTCTCTCCATTCGAACATACTTCACTCCCTCCTTTTCTTCCTCTTCACGTTTCCTCTCTCCACTAATCACCAACACATTGTCGTCTTCAACTTGAACCTTGATATCACCTGATTTCAAACCAGGCATATCGACAATGAAGACGTATGCGTTTGGATATTCCTTCACGTCTGCTGGTGTTGCCGCCATTGCTCTTGCGTCGCGAACGTAAGCTTGTGTTGGTTCGGATTTGGTTGATTTGTTGTTGTTGGTTTCGTCGAGGATGTGATGAAGGTTGCGAAGGAGCAAAGGTGAGTCTAGGCCCATGAAGATGTCCATTTTTTTATCGTTGGTTTGATGGAATTCGAAAGTGATTAAAGATTTTTAAATCAGTCGGATTTTTATTTTTTCTTCGTGATTGCAAGATGAATGAATGGAGAATTTTGAAGATGGGATATATAGGGTGGGGAAGATATTCCTAGAGAGAACTAGAACAAGGGGACCAGGAAGTTCTAGTAGCTTCGGTTTATTTCTTGAAGGTGTGTACTGTGTAAGGGAAAACACTTTCTCTCAACAAATGCGCGCGGTCAATAAATAAATATGATCAAGTAGATATTCGCATGTTTCTCGATTCACTAAACTAGTTTAGAAATCATAAATGAATGTCAAAAAGTTTACGTCTAATATAAACTTTCTCTTTGCATATCAAAATTTCAGTTTCGTTTTTATTACACATATTTTTTCCGTTTCAAAATTATTGTCAAATAACAAAAATCACATAATTTAACAAAAGTGAGACTAATATAATTCTCAACCAATCAAACATAATATTTCACTACTTTTTTTTTTTTTTTTCTTTTTTTTAAACTTAAAATAAGAATAGAAAATTATTTTAAGACATTTTAAAAAGAAAATAGATATAATAATTTTGAGACGGAAGAAATATATAACTAAACATGTGATTTAGGCATTTCAACCAATTGTTTTAAGAAATAACATAATCTCAAATGGACTAATTAATACTAAGATGATAGTTTAGGCAATAATAATCATGTTAAGAATAAAGGAAAAAAGAAATTAATTAATCCATGAAATACGTATATACATCCATCCTTTAGAGTTTGGAAGTGCTATTGATAGAAGGCTTTTCAAGTTTCACCATGTAACTCCTTTTCCCCATCTCGCAAACATGCTGGTGATGGCAAGAAATGCCACGTAGTTCTCTTTTCATTGAAATTCTTGATAGGTGGCTTTCCAAGTTTGAAGTTCCAACTTATAAGGTCTTTTATTCGATTTCATCGTGTTGCAATCGAAAATCGATTGATTAGATCTAACAAACGTTTGTTTATGCTTTGAGACAAATTAAACATGAGTTTGTACATATAGTGTTGGTTAATGTGATTGAGAAACCAAATTACGACCGGTCTAAATCGAATTCAGCTTTGAAACATAAACAAATATGGTTAAAAATAATCAAAAAGGTGAAACTTTATAGCTCAGTTAAACTCAAACTTGATATGATTATAAAAATTGTCTCTTTAAGGAAGCTAACTATTTAGCATGTTATTAATTACTGTATTAAACAAAATAAGAATTACTACCACCAGTGATAAGATTACAATTACTACCATCGGTGTATAAACTCCTTTTATTTACGGACGATACAAAGAAGTTACACATTTTCTAAGACTACTCCTAGCGAGGAGCATCACCCACTATGACCCAACCAATTCACACGCGAGCCTCACTGGTAGCCTTCCATGACCGAGCAAAGTGATGGACAAACGGTGAGCTAAAGTAGGCCTATTACTCCTTCCGTCCCATAATTATTGTCCACTATTGACTTTTGAAGTCTTTAGTATTCAACTTTGACCTTAAATATGTTTAGTTGTTTTATATATTACTTGATGAAAAAATATATGAATGAATTGAGTTTTACAATGTATTTTCATTAGTATAATTTTCTTCATATAACACAGATAAAAATATTTAAGGTCAAAGTTGCAAAATAAAGACTTTAAAAGTCAACACTGGACAATAATTATAGAAATGAAGTAGTATTTATTATTTGGTTTCTGAATGTGTTTGGGGTATTTAGTAGGGTATGCTTTTTTAAAATTTTTGAATATTAATGAAATTTGATGTTGTGTGATGAGTAGAAGTGAAAAGTGATTGGTAAAAGGAGAAAGAAGATAATTTGACGCTGGGTGAATGTGAAGTGGTAGTCTAACAACAAAAACCCAACCACTGTTTAAAGATATAATGATGTTTCTGCAAAAGGGAAGTGGATATCTTTCTGCAACACTCCTCCGGCTTGATTACCCCCTAAGATTGGATTAGCCAACTTTTCTATAGGTCATATATTGACTTATGCAGTTTGTCTTACCTCTTTCTTCCCGGGACTCCTGCGGGCTAGAGAGATGGAACTACTGAAGCATCTCCCTCTGCTTCTAGAACTGTAAAAGGGTTGGGGGCAATCACTTTTTAGATCATGGCTTGTAATCCTGGAGCCTTTCCCTTAACTTTTATTCTTTCCTTCCCAATTTATAAGTTCATTTTATTGTTTTTGGTTGTCCCAAAACATTTATCTATTTTCCTATTTCAATCAATCAAATGGCACTTTAGTGGAGAGAAGATATTTGATTGGTGACTAAATTTGTTAGTGTGAATTTATTAAACTTTGTGCATAGTCAAAATGGACTTATAATTTGGGACGGAGGGAGTAGCTTACCTAAAGTAATTTATTAAGAGAAAAAATCTATGATTGAGATCTGAGCAGGTGGCTACGTTTTAGGTTGGTAATTGGTTGCTTAGTCGAGCAGTTGCCCCTTGGAAGTAAGGAAAGGTTTTCCACAGCATCCATGGTTTTTACTTGTTTAGGTTACTACAATTAGCATACATAATTGTTTGACTTAACTAGTTATTATTATTATTATTATTATTATTATTATTATTATTATTATTATTATTATTATTATTATTATTATTATTTATTTATTTATTATTATAAACATCACTTTTATTAAAAACTTATAGGATTTATAAGAAATTAGTGGGGAGCCGAGATACTAACTGGGCCCCCACACCTCTAGCAATAGCGAAACCAACCCTACTAAAAATATGAGCAGCAACACGTGCTACAATGTCTATATTATTATTATTATTATCGTTGTTGTTGTTGTTGTTGTTGTTGTTGTTGTTGTTATGTCTGACTTGAGCAGTTAGTAAAGGTGTGTTTATTTTTTTCCTTAGCTAAATGATCATGTGGGTCTCATGTCTATATGAGTCTCTTAATTGGGAGGACATTATAATTTGGAGCTACGATTGGGAGGCCTAAAGTTGTGCCTAAAAATATGTCTAAACCTATGTGGCATCATCTTGATAGTTGTAGCTAAAGTACTCACTTTTTACAAGCCATCATGATCATGCCACATATATTTAGGCCAAAATTTAGGCATATATGTTAGGTCTTCTAATCATTTTCCTATTATTTAAGTCTTATGGATATAAATCAACTAAGAGAAATAGTGAGTTTCATTTAAAAAAGAAATACTACTCTTTCCGTCCCACATTAAATCTCCACTATAACTTTTTTAAATCTATTTTCTTTAACTTTGATTTTAAATATTTTTGTTCGTGTTATATAATACTTGATTTAAGATTTATGAATTGATTAAGTTTTTACATGTATTTTCATTTGTATAATTTTTATTAAGGGTGCGCTTCGTTCAAAATGGGGAATGGGAAAGGGAAAGGTAAAGGGAATGCAAAGAGAATGTAAAGGAATGGAATAAAGATTATCTTTGATGGTGCTTGGTTTAAGAAAAACACATTAACCTCCAAGATGATGGTGGCCGGTGGTGGTGGCGACTGGTGGTGGTGGTGGTGGTGGTGGTAGTGGTAGCTAGTGGTGGTGGTTACTGGTGGTGATGGTGGTGGCTGGTGGTGGTGGCGGCTGCTGCTGGTGGTGGTGGCTAGTGGTGGTGGTTGTGGCTGATGGTGGTGGCTAATGCTGCTGGTGGTGGTGGTGGCTACTGGTGGTGGTGGTGGTGGCTGGTAGTGGTAGTGGTGGCTGGTGGTGGTGGTGGCTAGTGGTGGTGGTGGTGGTGGCTGGTGGTAGTGCTTGCTAATAGTGGTGGCTGGTGGTGGCTACTGGTGGTGGTGGTGATGGTGGCTACTGGTGGTGGTGGCTGGTGGTGGTGGTGGTGGTGGTGGTGGCGGTGGCTAGTGGTGGTGGCTGGTGGTAGTGGCTGCTAATAGTGGTGGCTGGTGGTGGTGGTGGCTGTTGGTGGTGGGTGGTGGTAGCTGGTGGTCGCTATTGGTGGTGGTGGCTGCTGCTGGTGATGGCTGCTGCTGGTGGGTAATCATTACCATATATCCCAATTTACTGGTTAATGGCTCATTACCCCATACTAAACAATGATTGCATTCCTTAATCATAAACAGATATGTTTAATCATTACTTTTCCTATTCCCCACCCCTCATTACCCCAACCAAACACCCCCTAAGTATTATATAACACAAACAAATATAGGTCAAAGTAAAAAAAAAAAAAAAAAAAAAAAAAAAAGTTATAGTGAACATTTAGTGAGTTTCACTATTCTTTTCCCATGACTATAAAAGAAACATACCCTAAGATTCTTAAACACTCCCTTATATGAGGTTTAATAAGATGTAAAAGTTATTTGAAAAAAGTACTACAATGTTAATGTGGTATTTTTATTTATTTATTATTATTATTATTATTTTTTATGATGTGGCAATTTAAATAGTACATGCTTTTACCTTTTTCATGATAACATGTGTTGTGTCCGTGGAGGTGGTATATAAGTTGGTTAATTTTAATTATACTATAAAGGTGTCCGCGTGATACGGGGGCGGATTGTTGGAGTGAAGAGGAGGGAGGTGAGGTGGTAGAAAGTGGTTGTTGGGTGGTTGTTGAGGTGGTTATAAATTGTTGGGGGTGGTTGTTGAGGTGGTTATAAATTGTTGGGGGTGATTGTTAGTTGTGGTTGTTTCCATAATTAGTAAGTAAAAGTCTGAATTTTTAAGTCTTTCTAATTATAGAATAGTTCCAAATATATTATATAGTAGTATAGATTTCTTAGCGGTATTGTTCTTTGGCAGAATAATGTAAGTTGATTAATTTTAATTTTATTTACTCATAACATATAACAATGTTCGAAACTTATGGATTCCTAAAGCCTTAACCGATATTCAGTTCCAAAAATATCTTTTAGATCAAAACTTGTCTCATATCTTCCCGACGTTAACCGAAACTACTAGAACCTCCTTATTCCCCTTCTTCCATTTCTTTCGAGAAACATCTTCTCGTTCCCTATAAAAATACCCACTATCAAAACATCCATATCAATCATATTGCAATTGAAAAACATCTTAAATTCAAGCTAAAACAATCTTCAATCACTTTCGAATTCCATCAAACCAACAATCAAAAAATGGACATCTTCATGGGCTTGGACTCGCCTTTCTTCATTCACAACCTTCACAACATCCTCGACGACACAACCAACAACAAGTCAACCAAATCCGAACCAACACAAACTTACGTTCGCGATGCAAGAGCCATGGCGGCAACACCAGCAGACGTGAAGGAATATCCAAACGCGTACGTCTTCATTGTGGACATGCCTGGTTTGAAATCAGGTGATATCAAGGTTCAAGTTGAAGACGACAATGTGTTGGTCATAAGCGGAGAGAGGAAACGCGAAGAGGAAGAAAAGGAAGGAGTGAAGTATGTTCGAATGGAGAGAAGGATTGGTAAGTTTATGAGGAAGTTTTCTTTGCCTGAAAACGCGAATATTGAAAAGATTTCGGCTGTTTGTCAAGACGGAGTGTTGACTGTTACTGTGGAGAAGCTGCCTCCACCCGAGCCTAAGAAGCCCAAGTTGATCCAAGTGCAAGTTGCTTGAGGGAATTAGGATAGAGTTAAAACGTGTTTGAGGTGGTTAATTTTTTTTATATATAATTAGTGTGATGTTATGAGAGTATGAGTAATGCGGTTTGTTTTTTCTTTTTTTAACAGAGCAATGTGGTTTACTTGCTCTGTTTACTCTGTTTTGTAATGGTTGTTGCTATGAATCTATGATCAAATGTTGCTATGATCAAATCTACTTTTGGTGACTTTCGGTTTAATTTTTGGTGTATTTTCGTGTGATGTTTTGTTTTAAGTAGAATAGAATGTGTTGTGATCCAAACATTCAAAACTTAAAACAAATTAGCCAACTTCAATATGCACCAAACTCTAAATTTCATGATTTCTATTTTTATAAAGGCATCGTGCATATGATATCTACTTATCCATTTGCTTATGAGCTAGATAACCATTTTTTTATAAAGGGTTTTTCTAATGTGTGCCCTGGGGGCACACGTTAAGAACACCAAAAGGACAATGGGACCCATGAAAAAGTACATCCGGACCCACAGAAAAGTACACTTTTCTCCGGATGTACTTTTTCATGGGTCCCATTGTCCTTTTGGTGTTCTTAACGTGTGCCCCCAGGGCACACATTAGAAAAACCCTTTTATAAATAGCTCCATTTTACTTGTACGACTATATAAGACTTTATGTTAAATATGTTGTTTAGTTATTCGAAGGGAAGTGATTGGCACCTTTTTTTTTCCTCTCATTTTAATTTATTTTATTGTACAAGCCGTTAAGCAAATTATACATAAATATAACTGTCTAATGTACATACTGAAGTGTCTTAATTAAAATGTGCAAATCACTTCGTTTTGCAATTTTGACAATGTATTCGACGAGAACTTTTTGCTCGTGTTTCGCTGCAAGGAAAGATTTTAGGCGAACTTTTTAAACATCATTTAAATTTAGGACTAAGTTTGTAGATACGCAACAAACTTTCTCAAAAGTACCGAAATACGTAACCTACTAAAAAAAGTCTGTAGATCGCTAACAAACTTTCAAATTTTGTACAATATACGCAATGTTGACCGATTTTTTACCTGTTTGACCGGTTTACAGGTTAAAACTTTATAAAATATACATTATTGCCCCCTGTGGTTTGCGTTTATTTTCACCGGTTATCCTTTAACGTTTTTTCAATTACGAAAGTTACAATAATGGTCCTTGTAGTTTAGTTGACTTTCACCATTGGTCCATTTTTACTAAAACATTTTTTTTTTCAATTTTTTTCAAAAAAATATTTTTTTTTTTCAAAATCTTTTAAAAAATAAAATTGAATAAAAATTCGAATAAAAAATCTCTTAGAAAAATATTTGAATAAAAAAAATTAGATTTTTTTTTTTAATTTTTAGAAATATATTTAATTTTTTATTCGATTTTAAAAAAATAAAAATAAAAAATATTTCTTAATTTTTTTTTAAAAAAAAAATTTCTAAATTTAAAAAAAAAAATTGTAAAATTAAAAAAAAAAAATCTAAAATTTTTTTTTCTAAATAATTTTTTATTCGATTTTTTTTAAATTAATTTAAAAAAAAAATTCGAATAAAAAATATTTTAGAAAAATATTTGAATAAAAAAAAATTAATTTCAAAAAAAAATCGAATAAAATTTTTTTTAGAAAAATATTTGAATAAAAATATTTTTTAGAACAAAAAATTTTTGAAAAAAAATTTAAAAAAAAAATTTAGAAATTTTTTTAAAAAAAAAATTAAGAAATATTTTTTATTTTTTTTTAAAAATCGAATAAAAATTTTTTCTAAAAAATTAAATATATTTCTAAAAATTTTAAAAAAATATATTCTAAAATTTTTTTTATTCAAATATTTTTCTAGAAGTTTTTTTATTCGAATTTAAAAAAAAAAAATTCAAAATTTTTTTCGAAAAAATATTTTTCTAAAAAATTTTTATTCGAATTTTTTTTTATTCAATTTTGTTTTTTAAAAGATTTTGAAAAAAGAAATATTTATTTGAAAAAATTTGAAATTTTGTTTTTTTTTTTGTAAAAATGGACCAAAAGTGAAAGTCAACAAAACCACAAGGACCATTATTGTAACTTTCATAATTGAAAAAACGTTAAAGGATGACCGGTGAAAATAGACGCAAACCACAGGGGCCAATAATGTATATTTTATAAAGTTTTAACCAGTAAACCGGTCAAACAGGTAAAAAATCGATCAACATTGCGTATATTGTACAAAATTTGAAAGTTTGTTAGCGATATACAGACTTTTTTTAGTAGATTACGTATTTCGGTACTTTTGAGAAAGTTTGTTGCGTATTTACAAACTTAGTCCTTAAATTTAACACAAAGATCATTCTTGAAATAGGTAAGTAATTAATGGGATTATTGAAACAGTCTTTAGATTTAAATTAGAGACGATGTCTGTAATCGCAAGTGTTCGTTACAATCCCTAGATTTAACCTATGAATAGTTTTTATAATCGTAGATAAGGGTGGGGGTAGGGGTGTTCATCGGTTCGGTTATCGGTTAATCGGTTTATTCGGTTCGGGTTGTTCGGTTAAAAAAAAATTTTGGGTCATAACCGAAAACCGAACCGAACCGAAAATATCTATAACCGAACCGAACCGAGAACCGAACCGAAGTTCGGTTCGGTTATGGGTCAAAACCGAAAACCGAATTTTTTACTTAAATTACACTATTTATATTTTTTTTGAATTTTATTATATATATTTTTGGCAAAAAAAATATTTCAAGCATAAAAAAGTGTTTTTTTATATTAGTATAAAATTTTAATGGATATTTTTTATATTTAAAATAATATAAATATATAAAAAATATATATATATTTATATAAATTCGGTTTTCGGTTCGGTTTTCGGTTCAGATAGCTAAACCCATATCCAAACCGAAAACCGAATTTTTAATTCGGTTCGGTTCGGTTATATGTTCGGTTCGGTTTTATTTCGGTTCGATTTTCGGTTTATTCGGTTAATTAACCGAACCGTGAACACCCCTAGTGGGGGGACATTTTTTGTGAAAATTTAAGGACTCTTTCTGCAACACACATAAATCAAGGGATGCTTATGTATATGACTTCGTTTAAATATACACTTTTTGTGAGACTTTTTAAATATATGATTTCGTTTGAGGTTTACAACTCACAATATATACACTTTTTATATGTATGGTGATAAATTATAAAAATATTTTTTTTACTTAAATTAGAATATGTTATAACATTTTCCCATCAAACTTTGATCATTTACATTGTATGCATAATCATTACACAAAACACTTAATCAAAATATTACAACCATAACTGTATAGCGCTATAAAATCATGTTGCTATACACGGGTGCTCGTCTAGTTTTTATAAAGGCAACGGGTTTACTAACTTATACATTATCATATGAGCTAGCTAAACACGGGTGCTCGTAATAAAGCTCATTATCAACACTTGATAAGTCCATTTTAATTCTCTAACATAAAACTAAAGTAACTAAAGTGATTATTACTTTTTATCAATCAAAACTTGTATTAATTAAACATATTATAATTTGTCTATTTTTTTATTTAGGGACATTCTTTTCGAACAAGTAACCTCTGCTAACTTAAAAACTTAAATTATTAGTACAGTTCGATTACTAATATATCCTAGCCTAAAAATGTTAATAACATTAACTATTAAATTAATAGCTTAAATATTTTTTAATCATCCAACTTTTATCTTTTCTCGACTCTAACCTAAGGATTTTTTTTTTTTTTTTTTTTTTTTTTTAATATATCACAATGACTACAAATCGTACACTTAAGTGTTGCATCAACAGTTATACACTTATACCGGAACTACAAATTCGTAAGTATAATTATTTACCGCTATATATATCATTGTTATGAGTTGCGATCCCTTAGAAAGGGATCAAAATTAAAAAGCCTAAAAAGTATTTCTAGCCACTAAGCTAGTGTCATGTGTTCCCCACCCACTCCCTTCCTTTTTTCTTTAATATTTTCGGTTAGAGGGCATTTTGGTCATTTGACCAATTTTTTTAATTTCACCTTAAATTTCAAATGCAAATAACTTTCAAACGACAAACTTTTACAAAAAAACGATTTCACCATAATTTTTAAAATTTAACCCTCTTTAATTTGGTATAAATCTTTTTTAATTTTTTCAAAACTTTTTTTTTGACATATTCATTGGGTTATGATTTTCTTGAAAATTTTAGCATTTTCGGCTCTAATTTTGTCTAGTTTAAAGGCCGAATTTTGCAAAACTTAAAACACGAAAGTTGTAGCTTCTTGGTCATTCTTTACCCAGAAATTTGAATCACTCAAATCCGATATGATATGAGTGAGATATCGCGCGTTAAAGATGGCGTCTTAGTCATATTTAGTGCACACAAAGTGTTTGATAAAATGACTAAAAGATATTTTTCATATAAAAATACATTTAAATGCACTAATTGGTCAAGTTATTTTCAGTTTAACAAAACTATCAGTTTGTTTTGTTAAATAGAATTGATGAACCCAAACATTTGATCAAATTGATGAACCTGAAAAAATTGATGAACCTGAAATTTGATGAACCTAAAAAGAACTGTGATCAATTTGATGAACCTGAAATTGATGAACCTGAAAAAATTGATGAACCTGAAATTGATGAACTTGAAATTTGATGGACCTGAAAAATTGATGAACCCAAACATTTAATCAAATTTGTTGAACCTGAAATCGATGAATCTGAAAAAATTGATAAACCTGAATTTGATGAACCAAAGTAACTGATGAACAAAATATCTAACTGATGAACCTATAACTTAAATGATGAACAAAACATAATCTAACTGATGAACCTAATAAGCTAACTGATGAACCTAATAACCTAACTGATGAACTAAATGTATATTAAAAAAAAAATAATGATTAAAAAGCATAACTTTTTTAATGTTACATTAACAAAATTATTAATAATGCGTTGTGGGACAAAAATTAGTGCACTTAACTCGATTTTAAGACAAAAAATCTAAGCTAAACATTTCATCAATCACGTTGTGTGCAACAAATATGACTAAAATATCATCTTTAACGTTCGATGTCTCACTCATATCATATCGGATTTGAGTGATTCAAATTTCTGGGTAAAGAGTGAATCAAAATCTACAACTTTCGTGTTTTAAGTATATTATGATTCGGCAATTTTTAAGGTAAAAAATAGGGTCGAAAATAGCAAAAACATCAAGAAAATCATAACACAATAAATATGTCAAAAAAATGTTTCTAAAAAATTAAAAAGATTTATACCAAATTAAAGAAAATCAAATTTTAAAAAATATGATGAAATCGGTTTTTTCTAAAAGTTTGTCGTTTAAGAGATATATGCGTTTGAAAATTGAGGTGGAAAAGTAAAAAATGAGTAAAATTACGACTTTGCCCCTGACGTGATTTTTTGAATATTTAGTATGGGGGACACGTGGCATCACCACAACTCTTGTTAGACTTTTTAACTTTAGCCT
This sequence comes from Artemisia argyi, assembly GCA_030686995.1. Lineage (NCBI taxonomy): Eukaryota > Viridiplantae > Streptophyta > Magnoliopsida > Asterales > Asteraceae > Artemisia > Artemisia argyi. The sequence goes on along the minus strand of CM060709.1, from coordinate 41,406,706 downwards.
CCTTTGCACGGGATCCGGTGTCTCATTGTTATATGTGAATATTCGTAGCTACTGCCTATATGAAACAGGGTTTTGGAAAGCAATCTCACTCTCAAAATACCTTAAAACCTGTCACCTGGAAAATCATTTTGATCTAATGGTCTAATTCCATTCACGGTCGAAGCATTAAACTGCAACAATTTTGGGTGGCATTCCTCTCCCGTTACTCATTTGGTAAAAAAAAAAAAAAAAAAAAAAAAAAAAAAAGCTTACACACAATCTTCTCAAGATCCCCTTCTCAAACCCTAATCGAAAATCAATAGTAGATCCATAAAAATGAAGTCTAAGTTTTGAGAAACCGTTCTGTAACAAACCATCAATCTGTAACGATATTCAATGGATGATATTCATTTGCCCATATTCATTGCCTAAGTCAACTAATATTCTCGTATTCATCAATCCTCCAAATTCTTGAAACAAAAACCTCCCCAAAATTATCTAATCCTTAATTTTTGCCTAAAAAAAGTTCAATAAAATCAAACTAATCTGTTATCAATATCAACAACACTGATCTAATGAATCATGAAAAAAAAAAAAAAAAAAAAAAAAAAAAAAAAAAAAAAAGACTAAAAGGCCAGATCATTATGACATCTGTTCGTCAACATAAACCTGGTAATCCATGGATGATGGTGCATTTTTTACACATTTTGATTCATTATATTGTGTATTAATTGTATGAATTAACTAAAATTTGAATTTGATTTTAGGGTTTTTTGAATTGGGGCTTTCTAAAATTGAGTTTTTATAAGGTTATATACGTATTTTTGGAGCTTCAATGCTTGCCAAAAATTTCATACTTAATCTCTACCAAAATCAATTGGAGGTAAATTTGGTTTTATATAATTTTACATGTTTTGATTATCAAAGAAAACAATTAGGATATTGAAGTTTTCTGATTGATGATGCAAACATGATGTCATGATTAATTTCATTTACGGATCGCGTTAAATAGTGATTACGGACTCTCATTAACCAAAGGCATGAGATATGATGTCGAAAATGAATGATATTTATCTTTTGTTTATCTTAAGTAATATTATTAATTTCCTGTGCAAGTTTGAATTGGCAACATCAACTTTGTAAAAACCCGATACCAAATCTTGATAACAAAAAGTTATTAATGGATCATTCGTGTGGACAACCAAACGGGGCACTTGGTCCATCAACTGCAAACAATCCTGTTAGGTGCCCATATTGATGTTACACAAGTAAAGAATGAGATAGATATAAGGATTGGTTGATTATATGATATATGAAAAGTGAAAGAACAATAGTTTCATTAAGATAAAAAAAAAATAACCAACAATATTCAAGGTTACATAAGCTTAGTATATATAGGGGAGGAGTAGGGAAACACTCCCTTCCTCCCTCATACTTCTAGAACGTGGGCTACAAGGCCCATTGGACATAAATACATAAGCCTAGTAACTTAAACAAAATGAAATAAATGACTAAGCAACCTATTACAAAAGGTAATGACCGAGACTTGACTAAATACAAAAGTATATTCCCAACAATCTCCCCTTAAGGGTCGGTCATCACGGTTGCTAGACGTTTTCATCTCTGTCTTTGACTTGTGACATGTATAACTTTTAACGTCTTCAAAAAAAATGTTGTAAGATGAATGTACTTTGCTCTTAGTCTCTGTTCTTTGGTGATAATGTAGTGATTGTGTTATGAAGTTGTCTGCCGTTCATCACTTCTGTGTCTATGGTGGTTGTCCGCCATTCCATCATGCTCATACATCTTTGGACTTTGTCTTTCAAGTACACGAAGTTCTTTTTCATTCATATTGATCTTAGTCTTTAAACTTTGTAGATTCTTCTTATTGGTGTAGAATCTGTCTTTGAACTTTGTGGTGCTTAGATCTTTGGGGGAGCTTTCTTTGACTTCAAGATGTATGCATGAGCATGCTGGAATCTATCATCTTGGAGGTGATTTGTACCTGCAGGTAAACAGTTAGCAATAATCACCCGGTACTTACAGATAAGGAATTAGAGTTCGTCAACAGCGTAGTGTGAAGACTCCTTCTAATCCTTATCAAGGCCGTTCCCATGTCAGATACTCCCGAAGGAGCTTACGAGACCTACTAAGTAGCTCAATGACTGGCTGAGTCGCTGGGGATCACTCCACGACTGTAGACCGCTATTGAACCACCACGAACACTAAGCGTAACCCGTGAAGGGTTGCCGAAGTGACCTGCTGTCAGGGCTGTTTGATGTTGGCCCTGGCAGGAATTTCCATTCAATCATTGAGAAATACTTTAGTAATTCTCTCATAAACGCTCTCGGCAGATTGCTAAGATCTGCGAAGGACTCGATAATTTACACTTGGTATCCATTGATGTAGAACACCAATTGTAGAAATACTAAGTGTTCCTAAGAGATCTTTGATGTATCTCATGGCTCTAGACTCGATAAGTGCACACTTAGGTTTTCTGTGCGGAGACTAGGGAGGGGTCTCCTGCTTCAATATCAACCATCTCTAAGAGATAAGTCGATAGATTACACCGGTTCCTCATGAGAATGAAACAAGCTCTTTTAAGAGAACTTGAGTGGTTAAGAAGGTTTGGTGCATTGCGTCACTGGGTCCATGACGGCTTTATCTTCAATACCGGTGTTGCCTTAGCAACAACCAGTAGCATACGAGTTGAACCCGATGTCTGCCCTAAGGTTGAACATATGTAGGGCTATTTCTTTTCACCATTTTCTTTTACTTTTCTTTTTAATTCTTCAACTCCTTCTTTCCCTTTTCATTCTTTTCTCCTTTTTTCACATCATACCTAAGGACTTCTATTTCTAACTATTGGTGATGTCCTTGGGTAGATCCCTCCGGCTCTGGCGGATCATAGGACTGTTTTTCCTATGTTAATCACCTTATAACTCAATGATTTACCGACAGTAGCCATGAAACCTTTGATTAAAAATCTCTCAAAGTGTTTGTAATAATCAAATATTTTGGTTAACACTTTGAGAGTTTTGTGTTCACTTTTGAAGGGCTCCCCCTTCACATGTGCTCATAAGTAATTAATAAATTTGCACATGCGGGAGGAGCAAACATATTTTGAATTGATCCACTTTCGGTGAACAAGACCGATTCGAGACACGCTTACATCACTAGTTAGACTAGCTTGAAGTTATTACCTGGCCTGGTCAAGTCCACAGAAAGTTTCTCGAAATGGTACATTTCTACTTAGACAAATCCTTTTCGAGACACGTTTACGCGGTTAGTTAGAGAGTTCCATTGTCAGCTTTTATGTGACAACTAGCTCTAATAAGTAACTTGATGTCATTACCTGTCGAGGATAAGTCTTTTCGAGATTACTAACTTTCATGGAGTTATAAATTTTGTCTTGATTATTTTACTCTTATCCGAAAGATATTCATCAGCTTCATGATGTAGTTTCTGATCTTCTGTGAGTTGAGATCTGGAACGGGTTTTTCTACAGGAGCCGAGGAGGATCAGTAGATGGATCTCCACTTTCAAGTCTAGTTGGCCACTCAAATGGTCCTTCAAGTATCACTTGTTTCAAGAATTTCCCATGGGGTTTCTTAAGTTCAAGGAATCGTAAGAATCGACTTGACCACTGAACATAGTTCCCAGGTGTTAGCATTGGAGGTGTTTCAAGTGATCCTGCCTCATGTCTGGATTGTTGAGTCGTAATAACTTCACACATTCTATCAAACCAGTGAGGTTGTTTGGACGAATACTGAGTGGGTTGTTGTGACATTGGATATGGTTGTTGTTGAGGAATGATTTAATGTTGTTGCATTATGAGATATTGTTGTTTTGGCTGAAACGGTTGTTGCTGAAAGTGTGATGGTTGTTTATACGATTGTTGTTAATGGTATTGCTGTGGCTGATACTGCTGATGTTGCTGTTGCTGAGGATGAGAGTAGTAGTAATTTGGTGGTTGAGACATCTTAGAACACTTGTGTAATGTTAGATCTTGTAGAAGATTGAAATGTACGTTCATTTGGTTAAGATCAAAATCCTTTGGCAAAGTTGAGAATCTTACGCGTAATTCTAAACTTATGCGTAGACTTAAAAGTTATGCGTAAAGGTTGATGTTATGCGTAAACAGTAAGTTTATGCGTAAGATATTCCTTTACGCGTAAGTTTAAGCTTATGCGTAAGAATTAAGTTATGCGTAAGGTTCAAAGACCAAACAAATCTTTCAAACTTGTCCAAGCTTGAAAGATATCCGTAGTCGAAGTATTCCACTAACTTATCCAAGCTAGGGAAGTACTGAGTCACCGTTGTACGAAGAGAAGACCGTTGATGAAGCTTAATAGTAAATCTGTAACTTACGCATAAGATTAAATCTTATGCGTAAGAATCCAAGTTCTGCGTAAACTGGCAACTTAAGCGTAGGATCTGTATCTTAAGCGTAGGAATGAATCTTAGGCGTAGAAAAGGGGTTTTTCACCAAAACTTAAGCGTAAACAGTGATCTTATGCATAGGAATGGGGTTTTTGGCAAAACTCACGCGTAGACTGACCAAAAAGTACTATTGACAGCTATAAAGTTGTACTATTGCAACATCTTACGCGCAGGATGACCAGAAACATGTAAAAATCAGTATTTTTTGAAGAAAAATGCTTAGAAATAAGGTTCTATTGATCAAATAACTTCCCCAACACTTAGAAAACACTAAATATGAAAGATTTAGCTGCCAAAAACTAGTTTTTTAATATCAAAGAAGCTACAAAACTCAATAAACTAGGAGAAAAAGTACTAAAATCTATGAAAGATCAAAACTTTATATAAAATCTAAGCTTCTAATCACTATATCAACCTTGAAACTTGTCCAAGCTTCAAGATTTGAGTGAAAGAAACAAAGAAGAAGCAAAAATATAAAGAAAAAACACTACAAACCCCACGTTAACACTAAGAAACAACACTTCAATCTCTATTTGGCGAATGATACCACTTGTTAGGTGCCCATATTAATGTTACACAAGTAAAGAATGAGATAGATATAAGGATTGGTTGATTATATGATATATGAAAAGTGAAAGAACAATAGTTTCATTAAGATAACAAAATAACCAACAATATTCAAGGTTACATAAGCTTAGTATATATAGGGGAGGAGTAGGGCAAAACTCCCTTCCTCCCTCATACTTCTAGAAAGTGGGCTACAGGGCCCATTGGACATAAATACATAAGCCTAGTAATTTAAACAAAATGAAATAAATAACTAAGCAACCTATTACAAAAGGTAGTGATCGAGACTTGACTAAATACAAAAGTATGTTCCCAACAAATCCATTGCTTGGACCATTACCTAAATCCAGAGACTTTCTTCCTATGGGTGTACATGGGGTTTGTACTTTTGTCCCTATTTATTTTGTCCTCAGTTTTGACTATCTTGATGTATTGGCATATCATGTATGATTTGAGAAATTTTGATTATACTGGTGTACTAATATGCAGCCGTTTCAACCTGCATAGGGCCCATTCCAACCCCACTTGCCGGCTAGATGTCTAATCTTCCACAAGTATCTCATCCAAGTGTATCTGGTAGTGCGATTGGTCTTGGTGGTCCATCTATGCCATGTCAGTTTGCTATTCTTGAATAGTCTGAATCGAATAATTAGTTGTAAAAAACTTTCTTGTACAAAATAGTGCTTCAGTATGCTTTAGCCTTGAAATTGTAATATTCATTTTGACAGTGTTAACGTTTGGCGAGCTGTAAAGGATAAAATACGAGTGTATCTTTTCATTTATCATGTTTTAACCATGGCACTCTTTTTATTTTTCATAGTCTTAAAAAAGATGGTTATGTGTCGTATATGGTGCATTCTATAACCCATAATGTTATAACTCTTAAATGAAATACGACATATTATGCATAAATTTCAAACCTTTTTATATAAAGTTTATCAATTATGAAAACTAATTTGAATGTCTCAATCATGTTCAGTCCCCAACCTTAATAAAGATCTAAGTATCAAAAGAACAGATTCAAATGTAAATGTGATTCCATTGACAAAAGTAAAGTAGGTTGATCCCATCACACCAGACCCGACTTAGATGGCTTGCAGCTGCAACTTTTGGAAGATATAGCTCGCCAACAGCTTCAGGAGATCACAATGTTAACTGAACCGAAAAGAGCCCGTCAAGCCTCTCTCCCACTCCCTTCCTCCAAGGTACTGAAGTGGATTTGACTTTTTTGTTAGTAGAACAATTTGAAGTTTTTTTTTTTTTATATATATAAATTTCGTGAAGTTTCCCGCAAATAATTTAAATATCCCTTATTTGGCATGACTTTCCTTATGGAGCTATATTTATATTAAAATGAATTTAGTTCCCTCATGTGGACACTCGAGTGATTAAGAAAATCTATCTACCGAGTCCTGTGATGAATCATATATGTCGGACCTAGCTTTAAGGTGTTTTATGCAAAAGATTAGTTAAATGATGAAATAGGAGTGAATTTATAATGGATTCTGGGTTTCTTGAATTCGTTAGTTTATGGAATTGAATTCTTATGGCATCATTGGGATTTATTTTTTAGCTTTAGTAGGTAATGGTTTTAGGATAGTTTGTACATTTAGTGTTGGTTAATGTGATTGAATTATTTTGATTTCATCGTGTTACAATTGAAAATTGATTGATTATATCTAACAAATGTTCGTTTACGCTTTGAAACAAATTAAACATGAGTTTGAACATTTAGTGTTGGTTAATGTGATTGAAAAACCCAATTACGACCGGTCTAAACCAAATTCAACTTTGAAACGTAAACAAATATAGTTAAAGATCATCAAAAAAGTGAAACTTTATAGCACAGTTAAAATTTAAATTGATATGCTTAAAAAATGTCTCTTTAAGGAAGTTAACTATTTAGCATGTTACTGATTACTGTAATAAACAAAATAAGATTACAATTATTACTACCGGTGTATATACCACTTTAATTTACGGACGATAGAAAGAAGTTCAACACACATTTTCTAAGACTACTCCTAGCGGGGAGCGTCACCCTCCGTGACCCAACCAACTCATGCACGAGCCTCACTAGTAGCCTTCCATGACCGAGCAAAGTGATGGACGAACGGTGAGCTCCTCACTAAATAGGGGAGTTATAAAAGTTGGCTCCTCAAGTGTTTTTATTATCTATCTTTTGGTTTGTGAATGTGTGTGGTAAAATATAAGGTGGTATAATTATTAGGAGTGAAAAGTGATACAGACAGAAGAAATTAAGAAAACTAATTTGACGTTGGGTGGAATGTGAAATGATAGTCTAACAACAAAAACCTAACCATTGTTTAAAGATATAATGATTTCTTAATTGTTTGACTTGAGCATCAGGTTTTTATTTATTTATTTATTTATTTATTATTATTATTTTTTTTAATAACTATGTTTGACTTAAGCAGGTTAGTAAGATTCTTAAATAATGAGGTTTAATAAGGTGTAAAAGTTGTGTGCAAAAAAGTATAATGTTAATGTGGCAATTTAAATACATGCTTTTATTTTCTTACATGATAACATGTGTTGAATCAGTGAGGGTAGTAAAATGGACGGGTCGGGCGGGCTTGGGCAACAAGTCTGAACGGGCATGAGTTTAAATAGGTACGGGTCAAGTGGGTTCTTGTTATATGAATTATTTCAAAATATACCTATAACAACGAAAAAAATTTCTCCAAATTTAACAGCTCATTTATATTTTAAATAATTAAATATACCATATTTATAAGTTTTTTTTTAAACAATTGCAAAGTTCTTTAATGAGAGAAAATATGTATCCATTAATGCTCATTAACTTTTGAAAAAGTTATGCATGCTTATTTCAAAACAATGAAAAAACTAAATGCGTTCAAATATTTTATAAATTAGTCCATAAAAATATATTTTTCTGACTTTTAGCACCAACGAGCGAGGGTACCCGCGCGTTGCTGCGGAAATATTATGGTTAATATAAACTCGAAATAAAACGATTGAAAAAAATTATTTTTGTTATTAAGGACTAAATTTGCAAAAGATCGATAACCGCAAGTATTCTTGAAATTAAAAATTAACCTAAGGTGGTGTTAAAAAATAATAATAATAATAATAAAAAAATAATAAACTTGTGAACAGTGTTTTTAACGAATGAACAGTAATTTTTAACGGGGTCGATATATTGCAAAGTTAATCCTTTGGGACTATCAATTTTCAATTAACATAATTAGCCCAAGTCTTTTGTATATCACCTTATCCATCATTTAAAGAAATTCGACCCATGTGATGCCATTCCATATTAAAAATTAATAGGCCGAATTATAGTTAAAAGTTGTTTAGCCCATGTTGACATTAAAACTGATAGCCCAGTAGCCACATACGGATAATACCACTCATCCCAATGTTACCCTAATTTTAGGTACAAATCACTTACAATCCTAGTCACTTTTAACCTAATCAGTCCACAAATAACCGCCTCCATCTCATTACAATTAGCTGTCATCACAATCTCACCTTATCTCTTTAGTTATACAACACGCAGCAACAATCCATCATTGTAACACCTTATATCACCTTCATCATCGATCACATAACACATTTTAAAGGAACTTTTCACTAATCCCACCTTATCACTCCACAAAAGTCATCATCTTAATCCATAACAAAAACAAACCGAAGTGTAATTATGTCATCAAGATCTCCTAAAGGAGGTCTCGGGTAGGCTGTATTGTTATTTTTAATTTATTTTCATTTTTTCTGTAGATCGATGATGATTCTCTTGATACATTTGTTTTAAAAACAAATATATGGATATTCAAAGAGAAAATTGAGATTGGGTGTTGTAAATTGATGTTGACTGTTGTATTTGGTTTGTTGATTGAAATAATAGAATTATAGAAGCGTATTTCATTATATTTTTTCTTAGTCCCACATTTCTTTTCTGTTAGTTTTGACTTGTTCTTTCATGGAGCCTGATAAAGGTTCATTTAAAAAAAAAAAAAAAAAAAACTGTTGCTGCAGTAGTATTGCTACAGTAACCACACTCACATATTCACTGTTTCGTCTACTGTAGCAAGCACTGTAGATGCTACAGTGCTTGCTGCAGTAAACGTTCCCCTTTTAGTATATATAATAATTAGTTATATGTCCATCAATTATATTTCTAAGCGGTATTGTTCTCTGGCAGAAAAAAATATAAGTAGCTTAATTTTATTTTATTTACTCGTAACATATATACCAATGTTCGAAACTTTTGGATTTCCTAAAGCCTTAACGGATATTCTGTTCCAAAAATCTCTTTTAGACCAAAATTTGTCTCATATCTTCCAGACGTTAACCGAAACTACTAGAACCTCCCAATTTCCCTTTTCCATTTCTTTCCAGAAACATCTTCTCGTTCCCCTATAAATATACCCAACCATCAAGACCCCAAATCCACTCACATTGCAATTGAAAAACAACCAAGTTAGCTAATTCAAACAATCTTCAATCACTTTCGAATTCCATCAAACCAACAATCAAAAAATGGACATCTTCATGGGCTTGGACTCACCTTTCTTCATTCACAACCTCCACAACATCCTCGACGACGCAACCAACAACAAGTCAACCAAATCCGAACCAACACAAACTTACGTCCGCGACGCAAGAGCAATGGCGGCAACACCAGCAGACGTGAAGGAATACCCAAATGCTTACGTATTCATTGTGGACATGCCTGGGTTGAAATCTGGTGATATCAAGGTTCAAGTTGAAGACGACAATGTTTTGGTCATAAGTGGAGAGAGGAAACGCGAGGAGGAAGAAAAGGAAGGAGTGAAGTATGTTCGAATGGAGAGAAGGATTGGTAAGTTTATGAGGAAGTTTTCTTTGCCTGAAAATGCGAACATTGAGAAGATTTCGGCTGTTTGTCAAGACGGAGTTTTGACTGTTACTGTTGAGAAGCTGCCTCCACCCGAGCCTAAGAAGCACAAATTGATCCAAGTTCAGGTCGCTTGAATGGATTAGGATTTAAAATGGAATGTGTTCAGGGTGGTAGATGTTTTTATGAAAAACTAGTGTGATGTTCTAAAAGTATGAGTAATGTAGTTTGTTGACTTGCACTGTTTTCTCTGTTTTGTAATGGTTGTTGCTATGATCAAATCTGCTTTAGGTGATTTTTGGTTTAATTGTTGGTTTATTTTGGTGATTTTTTGTTTCAAGTAGAATGTGTTGTCATCCAAACATTCAAAAGTATTTATCGAACATTCTGATATTCTAATATTCTATGAATTCTTAATTTTGTTCCCATTAACTTCACTTATAAGGTCTCGTGCAGAAAAAACTCAGCAAGTCCTAACTCTCGATTAAATCACCCGACCCAATTGTGTTCTTTTTCGTCCTTTGTCATTGGTTCTGGAGTATTGTGTGACCAAAAAATCATACATCACCCAACTCTAAATTTCATGATTTCTATTTCTATAAAGGCATCGTGCATCTCAACTTATCAATTTGCTTATGAGCTAGATAACCAGTTTTTGATCAATAGCTCCATTTTACTTGTACGAGTAGTAATAAGACTTTGTTTTCGGCACTTTTGTATTTTTTATTTTTTATTTTATTTTATTTCATTTTATCATTACATTTTTATTGTACAAGACTATAAGTAATTGAAGCAAATTATACATAAATACAACTGTCTAATGCACAGTGTGGAGTGTCCTAATTAAAATTGAGAGTGTGTGAATCCCTTCGGTTTGCAGCTTTGACAATGTATTCGACGAGGACTTCTTTTTACTCGCGTTTCGCTGCAAGGCGATGTTTTAAGCGAACTTTTTTAACATCATTTAAATTTAACTTAGAGATCATTCTTGAAATCGGCAAGTAATTACAGGGATTATTGAAACAGTCTTTATATTTAAATTTGAGACTGTGTCTGTAATCAAAAGTGTTCGTTACAATCCTTAAGCGAACTTTTTTAACATCATTTAAATTTAACTTAGAGATCATTCTTGAAATCGGCAAGTAATTACAGGGATTATTGAAACAGTCTTTATATTTAAATTTGAGACTGTGTCTGTAACCAAAAGTGTTCGTTACAATCCTTAGATTTAACGTATGGATAGTTTTTATAATCGTAGTTAATAGGAGGGACGTTTTTTGTGAAAATTTAAGGACTTTTTCTGCAACACACATAAATCAGGGGATGCTTATGTATATGACTTCGTTTAAATATATACACTTTTTGTGAGACTTTTTAAATATGTGATTTCGTTTGAGGTTTGGAACTCACAATATATACACTTTTTATATGTTTGGTGATAAATTATATAAGTATTCTTTTACTTACGTAGCATATGTTACATTTTCAAATCAAACTTTGATTATTTACGTTGTATGTATAAATGTTATACAAAACATTTAACCAAAATATTACACTATAACTATATTAAGCAAAATAAGATTACAATTATTACTACCGGTGTATATACCACTTTAATTTACGGATGATAGAAAGAAGTTCAACAAACATTTTCTAAGACTACTCCTAGCGGGGAGCGTCACCCTCCGTGACCCCACCAACTCATGTGCGAGCCTCACTGGTAGGCTTCCATGACCGAGCAAAGTGATGGACGGACGGTGAGCTCCTCACTAAATAGGGGAATCTGTAAAAGTTGGTTCCTCAAGTGTGTTTATTATTTATCATTTAATTTGTTAATGTGTGTTAGTAAAGTGTAAGGTGGTATAAGAAGGCATGAGTTAACCGGACCCCCCCTGTAGGGAGGGTTTGTGAAAGACAGTACTGCCGCCGCCTTACTATCTGCATTAAAACTTGTACATTTTGACTAAAGTAGGTGGACCCCCCATGGTAGGGAGGGTCCGGTTAACACATCCCTATAATTATTACGAGCGAAAAGTGATAGGGACGGAAGGAATTAAGAAAACTAATATGATGTTGGGTGGAATGTGAAATGATAGTCTAACAACAAAAATCTAACCATTGTTTAGAGATATAATGATTTCGTAATTGGTTGACTTGAGCATTTATTATTATTATTATTATTATTATTATTATTATTATTATTATGTTTGACTTAAGCAGGTTAGTAAGATTCTTAAATAACTATATGAGGTTTGATAAGGTGTAAAAGTTGTGTGCAAAAAAGTACAATGTTAATGTGGCAATTTAAATACATGCTTTTATTTTCTTACATGATATGTGTTGAATCAGCGAGGTTGGAAAAATGGACGGGTCGACCAGGCTTGGGCAAAGGGTCCGAACGGGCACGAGTTTAAATGGGTACAGGTTAAGCAGGTTCATGTTATATGAATTATTTCAAAAAATACCCGTAACAACGAAAAAAAAATCTCCAAATCTAACAACTCATTTATATTTTAAATAACTAAATATACTATACTAATAAGTTTTTTTTTAAAGAATTGCAACGTTCTTCAATGGGAGAAAATATGTATCCGTTAGTGCTCATTAATTTTTGAAAGAGTTATAAACACACATTTCAAAAAAAATGAAAAAGGTAAATGCGCTCAAATATTATATAAATTAGTCCATAAAAATATATTTTTATGATTTTAAGCACCAATTAGTTATATGTCCTTCAATTATATTTCATCTGGCAGAAAAAATATAAGTAGCTTAATTTTAATTTATTTACTCGTCAATATTCTGTTCCAAAAATATCTTTTAGATAAAAACTTGTCTCATATCTTCCCGACGTTGACCGAAACTACTAGAACCTCCTTATTCCCCTTCTTCCATTTCTTTCGAGAAACATCTTCTCGTTCCCTATAAATATACCCAACCATCAAGACCCCAAATCCACTCACATTGCAATTCAAAAACAACCAAGTTAGCTAATTCAAACAATCTTCAATCACTTTCGAATTCCATCAAACCGATTAACAATAAAAAAATGGACATCTTCATGGGCTTGGACTCGCCTTTTTTCATTCACAACCTCCACAACATCCTCGATGACACAACCAACAACAAGTCAACCAAATCCGAACCAACACAAACTTACGTCCGCGACGCAAGAGCAATGGCGGCAACACCAGCAGACGTGAAGGAATACCCAAATGCTTACGTATTCATTGTGGACATGCCTGGGTTGAAATCTGGTGATATCAAAGTTCAAGTTGAAGATGATAATGTTTTGGTCATAAGTGGTGAGAGGAAACGTGAAGAGGAAGAAAAGGAGGGAGTGAAGTATGTTCGAATGGAGAGAAGGATTGGTAAGTTTATGAGGAAGTTTTCTTTGCCTGAAAATGCGAATATTGAAAAGATTTCGGCTGTTTGTCAAGACGGAGTGTTGACTGTTACTGTTGAGAAGCTGCCTCCACCTGAGCCTAAGAAGCCCAAATTGATCCAAGTTCAGGTCGCTTGAATGGATTCGGATTTAAAATGGAATGTGTTTAGGGTGGTAGATATTTTTATGAATAACTAGTGTGATGTTATGAAAGTTTGGGTAATTTAGTTTGTTGACTTGCTCTGTTTGCTCTGTTTTGTAATGGTTGTTGCTATGATCAAATCTACTTTTGGTTATTTTTGGTTTAATTTTTGGTGATGTTTTCGTTTAAGTAGAATGTGTTGTCGTTATCTAAACATTCTCTATAGTTCTCTATAGAATGAGAGGCATGACGACAATTTTTAATATAATATTGCGAAATTCATTAAACTATTATTCTTTTTTGGCTTTCGTCGTTGGCCTGTTTGTTTAGTAACATATGTTTTTTTGCATATGAAAACTAAGTCCAAAGCCACGTGTAAGAGTACCGAACTTACTCAGACAATCATAAAACCTAAAAAACGAAAAAAGTTTAAAAAAAAGGGAAACAAGAATTACATCCTCAAAAAAATATCATTCAATTCATACATAAGAAAACCAAAATACTTTAACAATTATCTCAAAAAATACAGACTAATGATGCGTTTGGTATGCTTGATGGAATCAATAGGTATAGGTTTGAGAATAGAGTGGAATAAAAATGGGTATGTAGATATCACTTTCATGGGTATCCACGTACCCACAACATCATACTCCTATGAAGAAACTCATATATCATGGGTATCTTCATTCAATTGTAGTGGATCCCATAACCAACCAAACAACATTAATTACTTTCAAAGTCATATATTCATTCCCATAGTGGGATACCAAACGTACACTAAGTTGTACATAACAACAATTAAATATTACAAGTCCAAAGAAAAATGGCACACAACAAACCCAAAAAAAATGTATAGCGTGCTCAAAACAGTTATACCTAAAATTTTAGAACAAAGATTCAAACATACTAAAAAAACAATTTAACAAAAACGACCCGCCGCAACGAGTTGTGATGAATCATATGTCGGACCTAGCTTTAAGGTGTTTTATGCAAAAGATTAGTTAAATGATGAAATAGGAGTGAATTTATAATGGATTCTGGGTTTCTTGAATTCGTTGATTGTTGGAATTGAATTATTATGGCATCATTGGGATTTATTTATTAGCTTTAGTAGGTAATGGTTTAAGGATAGTTTGTACATTTAGTGTTGGTTAATGTGATTGAATTACTTTGATTTCATCGTGTTACAATTGAAAATTGGTTGACTAGATCTAACAAATGTTCGTTTATGCTTTGAAACAAATTAAACACGAGTTTATACATTTAGTGTTGGTTAATGTGATTGAAAAACCAAATTACGACCGGTCTAAACCAAATTCAACTTTGAAACAGAAACAAATATAGTTAAAGATCATCAAAAAGGTGAAACTTTATAGCACAGTTAAACTCCAACTTGATATGCGTAAAAAAAATGTCTCTTTAAGGAAGTTAACTATTTAGCATGTTACTAATTACTGTATTAAACAAAAATAAGATTACAAAAATTACTACCATTGTATATACTTCTTTAATTTACGGACTATAGAAAGAAGTTCAACACACATTTACTAAGACTACTCCTAGCGGGAAGTGTCACCCTCCGTGACCCAACCAACTCATGCACGAGCCTCACTGGTAGCCTTCCATGACCGAGCAAAGTGATGGACGAACGGTGAGCTCCTCACTAAATATCACTAAATATGGGAGTCTATAAAAGTTGGCTCCTCAAGTGTTTTTATTATTTATCATTTGGTTTGTGAATGTGTGTGAGTAAAATGTAAGGTTGGTATAATTATTAGGAGTGAAAAGTGATAGAGACGGAAGGAATTAAGAAAACTAATATGACGTTGGGTGGAATGTGAAATGATAGTCTAACAACAAAAACCTAACCATTGTTTAAAGATATAACTAGAATGGCACCGGTAGGCCGCGTTGCGGCCAAGCCGGCTTTTTGCATTGTTCACCCATTCTGTTGTCTCATGTAGTTTCTAGGGCATTCCAAATACCATTCACGAAAAATCATAACTTTCGTATCATATTTGCAATCATATATTGTAGAAGAAAAAGTGACAAATTCCACTTGTTAGTGGAATAACTGAACAATTCAAAAGTGGCTATCGTCAGGTTCATTTACAGGTGTATATATTACATACAGTCATTAGATCGGAACCCATTAGACGTTGTACATTCTTCTTCGTCACTCGTACATATCTTGAATAGACCTAGATAATATGCAAGCAAGAAATAAGAGAAACACAATTATTCCCACAAGAGGGACAACGCTAACAAATCGGAAAAGGGGTCGAAGCAATCGAAACAACTTTCATGAAAGATTTTATTGAATAATCGAAAGATTTCACTTAGTGGGATTTTCTATCAAAGCCAATTTCTCTAAAAAGTATTTTTTATCAATATAAATTTTCTTTCCAAGATATTAAAAACTCTGTATTTTCAATATCATTCTCAAGGCTGCCATCTTTTCCTCAGATTGTAGGTTTAGTCAACTCACAGTACCCACTACCAAACAGATATATAAACTTACTGCATTAAAGATACTAAATAGTTAAGTGGCAAAGATTTTTTATAGCATCTTATCTCTAATATGAAAATTATCTCAGATGTTAAGAATATTCTTCAAGTAATAACTTCTCAGATTCCATAGTTAGAACAAATGATTTACCTTAGCTCCGTCAGTAAATGGTATCATGCGAGGGACTATGTTAAAATAATCTTTCAATGCTGAAGTATCGACTATGTATCTTATTTCGATGCCTTCCCATGCTTCCAATATTTTGATCTAAACAAACAGGCGATCATGGATTAGAATCTACTTAAGAACAGGCTATAAATTGCAAGATACACGCTAATATTATATTGCATCAGATAGAATCAATTTTGACATACAAAAATGAGCTCAATAACATGGTGCCTTACTTTCATGCCTTCTTTTATATCTTGTTGGATTCTTGCAGAAACATGTATTAGCCGGATATGCAAACAACATAAAATTGATAAGAATGAGTCACGTTTAGTGACAGGTTACTGTTATAGAGTTTCGCGAAAATGTGGTGCATTTTGAATAAGAGTATATAATTTATACCCTAAGAAATTTCCAATGGACATATTAGCAAAATGTATATTAAAAACTCAATGAACCAAACGTATTATTTTTTAGAAGCTGTTATGTTTAAAAAGTCAAGTGTTCACATATTGGTACTAACAAACTCGTGCTTAGCGACTCACTTTACTGACATGTTAATTCACTAATTGATAACTGCGAGTAATCCAAAATATTCCTAAGAGTAATCCCAACATTTTTCTCATAATTCTCATAAAATATGTAAAAGAATATCTTTAGCAAGGAACACGGACCTGTAATTTCAACCCACTGAAGAAGCTTTAAGTAAGAAATACTTAACTTACTGACAACGATCCTAATCACTTTTTTGTTTGCTTTTAATAGTGACCATAAAGGTACACAGTGATCGCAATAAGATAAGCCTGTATCGAATATGAACAACGTCAGGTGTATTCGCAAAATAAACCATAAAAAAAGTATAATCAGACATCAAAAGAGTTAAATAAACTATCAAAACACACATGGCATGTGAGAATGAAGAAAGTTTGTACCTTGCACTGGCTATGAAGTGCGTTGCATTTATTAATTACTACTGCCCATCCTAATAGGAAAGTTGTAGCATACGTGTACTTTCAAGTAAATCACCAAAATCATTTTAACTAAAACAAAATTATGTAAGAGAAAAAGACTATCTTGAAGTCTGAAATGCACCATCAGTTATAGTAAAGCCCCGCAAGTAAGTGCAAGTATATTTTAAAAAGATTTCTTAAGCATCAATCGTGACTCTGTTACATGGCAATATTTTTTTGGTAGTGCTAACAGGACGAAATTCTTAATTGTCAAGCTTTATGTAAACCTTGGTAATGGCACGACATAGAGCAAACACCATAATTTCTTATTTTTTAAACGTCATTGAAGCTGTGTGAGTGCATGTGGGAAACTAGAAGGGGATTGAATAGTTTACCGACTTGTTTTCTTTGGTTATAAAAATTTCTTTGTGCAAAACTTAGATTTGAGTGCGGATGAAATCAATTAACACCAATATGAACACAATACTATGCTAACACAATCAAATAATAAGTATGTAAAGAAAAGAGATGGAAAGATCAAACCGAGACAACGAGATTTATAGTTGTTCGGTCATGAAGCTCTTCTTCGCCGTACTCCACTCCCCGAGTATCAAGATACAATCAAGTAGACAACTAGTAATGCAAGTGCACTACCCTATGACACCAACACTTTGTATCTTCTTGATACTTTGTGTTCTTCTCTTGACTAGTAGAGGTATGTAGATGATTCTTGGTTAGATGAAAGAATCACTCTTGACTAGTAGAGGTAAGTAGATGCCTCTTGATTGGAAGAAAGAATCACTCTTTAAACAAAAGAAAACTAAGTAATGATCAAAGAAGTGTAGAAAGAAAAGGAGGATGGAAACCAGAAAGTTATGTGTGTGAAAGGATGGCCAAAATCTGGGGAATGAAGTGGTATTTATAGAATATGGAAATTTGGCCGTTTTAAGGGGGACGACACCACTAAATGTCACACGATACCACTAAATTTAGTTGTACCGTGCCAGACAAAAATGCTCCCATTTTTGTCTTTAGTGGTGAAAGTTTATTTGGGGAAGTTTGGAGCTGGTTTGGGTAAAATATAGTTGTTAGGAACAATTTTTGAAATGATTTTTCTAAATAAAACATTTCTTAATAATTCAAAAATAATTTGTAGAATATATTTTTGAAAAGAAAGTTTTGTCAAGCTAAAAATATGAAGATCAAAACACAAATTCACTTCTTTGATCATTTGTCAAGTTGTAAATTTGTTTGTTCATACATAGAGTGATTGATGTGGAAATCGAATATTTCGACTAAAAACTTGTTTACGTTAATTTTGATGTAAGATGTTTTCACATTTTGTTATCATCAAAACATAGAGATATCGAAAGATGAGAATAACGTTTTTAGACATTATTTGCATCAACAGTGCAGCTACTAACGTTTCTTCCTTATGTCTTCTACATGCTTTGAGCTCCCAAATGTCAAACACCAACCCGGATGCAATCTCTAAAAACATGCGGTCATCAAACATACTACTATTCATCATGTAATTCAAAACAAACTATTCAATTAAAAGGAACCAAAGCATTTATAATAGATTAG
The DNA here is from genome assembly GCA_030686995.1 of Artemisia argyi. Lineage (NCBI taxonomy): Eukaryota > Viridiplantae > Streptophyta > Magnoliopsida > Asterales > Asteraceae > Artemisia > Artemisia argyi. The sequence continues at coordinate 41,388,112 of CM060709.1, read as the reverse complement.
AAATTTATACCAGTGGCCTTATAATATGCACTTATCAGCAATACATTGAGATGAAACAGCATCCGGGTGTGAATCCTCAAGCAAGACTAATATAATCTAAAAAGGAAAATCAGGTAGAATAATCAGATAATGGCACTGTTTATCAATCCTCAAATAATCCATTCGTGTGAAAGTAAAGGAAAAAGAATGAATACCAAGTACGTATTCATTCAACGGGAAAAAAATTCTGCATTCACTTGCATATGGCTAACGATCATGTCCGATTGTTATGGTTGCACGAACCACACACAACATTTTTCGGTGGTCTATTTGTACCTACCAAATTAACAAAATATGAAACATTAGCATAATATAAACGGCAATTCGTCATAATATAAATACAGATAAAGGGATGCTCGGCAAAAAATCAGAGATGTTGTAATAACTTTTGAGCTCCGGCTCATTTCGAGGTACAACAAATCCAAAAAACGTTAGCATAAACATGTCAAGAAATATATATCAGAACAAAATAAGGCGTATACATATTGTTGTAAGGGCAAATAGCAGCTACATCCAAATACCGCTAATTTCATAAAGACCTTTAAATTTAAACGAAACCCTAATTTTTATAAATCATTTCACAAAAACCCTAAATTTATACGAAACCCTAATTGTTAGTTATAAAAAATTCAACAAACCTCACGAATACTAGCAGAACGCCTATTCTCCTCCTTGATCCTCCCTAACTTACCTTGAACAAATTCACGCGCTGCTTATTTATTCTTCTGAAGCTCCTTTTTTTAGCTTTAAAAGCTGATAAAGCTGGCGTTAATGTGTCTCTATTATAGCCGTTTACTTGATGACGGATGTTTGGATTTAGGGGTTTTGATGATTTGAAGAAAGAGTAGAGAGATTTAGAGGCGATCTCATTATTAAGCGATATCATTATTAATCCAAATGTATATGTTTTTGGAAACGTCTTCTGGAAAGTGCCGGAATAGATGAGACATTTTTTGCCTTATGTTTCAATTACTTTGGGCCGGGATTGGGCCAGTAAACCGGGCCGGAAAAGAGCGCGGAAAACCCAACGTAAAAAAGGACATAGCGACACAATCTCGTATTCCGGAATAGAGAGATTTAGAGGCGATCTCATTATTAAGCGATATCATTATTAATCCAAATGTGTATGTTTTTGGAAATGTCTTCTGGAAAGTGCTGGAATAGATGAGACATTTTTTGCCTTATGTTTCAATTACTTTGGGCCGGGATTGGGCCAGTAAACCTGGCCGGAAAAGAGAGCGGAACACCCAACGTAGAAAAGGACATAGCGACACGATGTCGTATTTGATGTCCTATATATATATATATATATATATATATATATATATATATATATATATATATATATATATATATATATAAAATGAGAAGGGGCTTAAAATTAGAAGGGTAGGAAGGATTGTGGGAGTGACATGTGTCATCCCCATTCTACATCATATGACATGTGTCAACCCACCCCCCCCCCCTCCCCCCCCCCCCGAATTTTTTTTTCCTGACCAAAAAAATTTTTTTTGGGGCAAAATTTTTTTTTTCCGGCCAAAATTTACTGCATCACATTTATGATTTTACTGCATCTCGGTTACTGCATCACGTTTCCTACCTCACTGTTACTGCATCACGGTTACTGCATCACAGTTATGATTTTACTGCATCGCGGTTACTGCATCATAAATGTGATGCAGTAACTTTATAAATGTTATGCAGTATAAAAAGTTACTGCATCACAGTATCACAGTTATAAATGTGATGCAGTAACTTTATAACTATGATGCAGTAATTTTGGCAGGAAAATTTTTGGCGGGAAAAAAAAATTTTGCCCGAAAAAAAAAATTTAGCGGGAAATTTTTTTTTTCGGGGGGGGGGGGGGGGTGACACATGTCATATGATGTGGCATGATGATATGGCAAAGTGACACATGTCACTCCCACAATCCTTCATACCCTTCTCATTTTAAAAACCCTTCTCATAATATCCCATATATATATATATATATATATATATATATATATATATATATATATATATATATATATATATATATATATATATATATATATATATGGGTTAAAATAAAAAGTCCCTTATAATAAAAAGTGTAGGAAGGATTGTGAGGGCGACATGTGTCACCCCCATGCCACATCATATGACACATGTCACCCCACCCCCCACCCCCGCAAAAAAAAAAAAAAAAAAAAAAAAAAAAAAAATCCGCCTAAATTTTATTTTTAGGCAAAAAAAAAATTTCCGCCAAATTTTTTAGTGCATCACAGTTATAAAGTTACTGCATCACAATTATAAAAGTTGCTGCATCACAGTTTTAAATTTTAGTGCATTAAGGTTATAAGTTATTGCAGCAGAGTTGATGCACTAAACTATTAACTATGATGCAGTAACTTATAATAAAGATGCACCAACACTTAAAAAAGAATTGTATTTTAATTGTGATGCAGTTACATACATATATGATGCAGAAAACTTATGATAATGCAATTTCTTATAACTATAATGCAGTAACTTTATAACCATGATGCAGTAACATTAAAACCATGAATGCAGTAATCATATGATGTGTGGGGGTGACACGTGTCATATGATGTGTCATATGATGTGTCATATGATGTGGCATGGGGTGAGACATGTCACTCCCACAATCCTTCCTACACTTTTTATTATAAAGGTCTTTTTTAAAATAACCCTACCATATATGTATATATATATATATATATATATATATATATATATATATATATATACATGTATATATATATATATATATATATATATATATATATATACATATATATATATATATATATATATATATATATATACTCCCTCCGTCCCATTATAAGTGTCCACTTTGACTTTTTTGAGTCTTTCTTATTCAACTTTGATCATTAATATTTTTATTTGTGTTATATAATACTTGATGAAAATTATATCAATAGAAAAGGCATTTAAAACCTAATCCATTCATATATTTTTCATCAAGTATTATATAATATCAATAAAAATATTTATGGTCAAAGTTGAATAAAAAAGACTAAAAAAAGTCAAAGTGGACACTTATAATGGGACGGAGGTAGTATATATATATGTTTGACTTGAGTGGCTTTTATTTATTTATTTATTTATTTAAACTATGTTTGACTAAAGCAGGTTAGTAAGATTCTTAAATAACTATATGATGTTTAATAAGGTGTAAAAGTTGTGTGCAAAAAAGTACAATGTTAATGTGGCAATTTAAATACATGCTTTTAATTTCTTACATGATAAAATGTGTTGAATCAGTGAGGGTGGTAAAATGGACGGGTCGGGCGGGCTTGGGCAACGGGTTCGAACGGGCACGAGTTTATGGGTAGTGGTCAAACGGGTTTATGTTATACGAATTATTTCAAAAAATACCCATAATAACAAAAAAAATTTCTTCAAATCTAACACCTCATTTATATTTTAAATAACTAAATATTTTATACTAATAATTTTTTTTCTCTCTCTTTTTTTTTTAACAATTGCAACGTTCTATAATGAGAGAAAAGATGTATCCATTAATGCTCATTAACTTTTGAAAAAGTTGTGCATGCCTATTTCAAAAAAATGAAAAAGCTAAATGCTCTCAAATATTTTATAAATTAGTCCATAAAAATATATTTTTATGATTTTAAGCACCAATTAGTTATATGTCCATCAATTATATTTCTAAGCGGTATTGTTATCTGGCAGAAAAAATATAAGTAGCTTAATTTTAATTTATTTACTCGTATCTTCCCGACATTAACCAAAACGCTAGAACCTCCCAATACCCACCATCAAAACACCCATGTCAATCACATTGCAGTTGTAAAACAACCAAGTTAGCTAATTCAAACAATCTTTAATTACTTTCGAATACCATCAATCCAACAATCAAAATATGGACATCTTCATGGGCTTGGACTCACCTTTCTTCATTCACAACCTCTACAACATCCTCGACGACACAACCAACAACAAATCAACCAAATCCGAACCAACACGGGCATACGTACGAGACGCAAGAGCAATGGCGGCAACACCAGCAGACGTGAAGGAATATCCAAACGCGTACGTCTTCATTGTGGACATGCCTGGGTTGAAATCAGGAGATATCAAGGTTCAAGTTGAAGACGACAATGTGTTGGTGATTAGTGGTGAGAGGAAACGTGAAGAGGAAGAAAAGGAAGGAGTGAAGTATGTTCGAATGGAGAGAAGGATTGGTAAGTTTATGAGGAAGTTTTCTTTGCCTGAAAATGCGAATATTGAGAAGATTTCGGCTGTTTGTCAAGACGGAGTGTTGACTGTTACTGTTGAGAAGCTGCCTCCACCCGAGCCTAAGAAGCCCAAATTGGTTCAAGTTCAGGTTGCTTGAGGAATTGCGTTTGTGGTGGATAAAGTTTTTTATGAATAGCTAGTGTGATAAAGTATGAGTAATGTAGTTTGTTGACTTGCTCTGTTTACTCTGTTTTGTAATGGTTGCTGCTATGATCAAATTTACTTTTGGTGATTTTTGGTTTGATTTTTGGTGTATTTTGTTGATTTTTATTTTAAGTAGATTGTGTTGTCGTGAATCGTGACACAAACATTCAAAACTACTCATTTATCGAACACTAATATACTCTAAAATCTTATGGTTCCCGTCTTGTGCAGAAAAAACTCAGCAAGTCCTTACTCTCGATTAAATCAATTCACTCAATTGTGTTCTTTTCATCCTTTGCAATTGGTTTTGGAGTAAAGCTATGACCAAAAATCATACATGTTCTATGTTTAGTCGATTTCAATATGCACCCAACTCTAAATTTCATGATTCCTATTTTTCTGAAGGCATCGTGCTTATCAACTTATCCAATAGCTTATGAGCTAGATAACCATTGTTAGATAAATAGTTCCATTTCACTTGTAGTAATAAGATTTTGTGTTAAATAAGTTATTTAGATATTCAAAAATAGCTTATTATGTTTCACAGTTGACAATGTATTCGACCAGGACTTTTTTACCCGCCTTTCGTTGCGGGGCATGAGGTTTTAAGCAAATTTATCGTTTAAAATTAACTCAGTGATTATTTTTGAAATTGGTAAATAATTACATTGACTATTTATGTATTTTTTGGTCACACGATCTTGACATGTCGATGGGTTTTACTCGTTGCCTTCTTGCCCTAACCTAAGTCCAGGAATGGATCCTTTTACCTGGAATGACTGAGGTCAAATGACACATATGTTTAACCTAAGGATTGTGTCTATAACCATAAGTGTTTGTTAAAATCTTTAGATTTAGCGTATGGATACAGTTGACAATGTATTCGACCAAGACTTTTTTACCGCCTTTCCTTCCGGGGCATGAGGTTTTAAGCGAATTTATCGTTTAAAATTAACTCAGAGATTATTCTTGAAATTGGTAAATAATTATGTTGAATATTTATGTATTTTTTGGTTGCACAATCTTGACATGTCGGTGAGTTTTACTCGTTGCCTTCTTGCCCTAACCTAAGTCCAGGAATGGATCCTTTTACCTGGAATGACTGAGGTCAAATGACACATATGTTTAACCTAAGGACTGTGTCTTTAACCATAAGTGTTTGTTTAAATCTTTAGATTTAGCGTATGGATAGTTTCTATAATTGCGCTTTTTGGTAAAATTCCTAGAAATCAATGGGAGTAGGGTTTTTTTTTTTTTTTTTTTTTTTTTTTTTTTTTTTTTTCAATTTTTCAAGAACTATGTTTGTGAAGTAAACCATACAAAACATTATTATCATTTTAGTTTGATATGGGTTATTACACACAGATGTCACTAATGTTTTCCAAAAATTTGCTTTAAGTTACTAAAGTTATTTTTGGTTCAAAGAGGTTACCATTGTTTACGTGACTGGTTGTATATATCACTAGTCCCATTCTAACATGTTGTAACCTATTACTACCGGTTACTGTCCACGCTGGCATCCTAAGTGGCAAAGTCAATATTTTATTTGCGTTGACCAACACACGTATTTTATATTAAGGGTAGATCCCGATCATTTGTTTAATCACAATTCCAAACCCTAAAAACACACATATCTTCCAAAATCACAAATCCATCTTCTTAATATTCAATCTGTCATTGATTTATGGTTGTCATCTTCCAACAAGGTAGTTGTTGGAGTTTATTTATTATTTTGAATTGATTGTTAACCTTGATTAATGTTTTAAAAATTAGGGTTTTGCATAACAATTTAGGGGTTTTTGAAATTAACACTTTTTTCTCGTTATTTATTGTTTCAGATGGCATCTTCATCATCACATTCTACTTTTCGCATAAAATTTCATCGTGGTGGTGTATTTGTAAGGGATCCTTTTTCTTATGACTATGACATGCTCACTGAAATACCAAATGTTAATGTGTCTGATTGGGGTATGTTGGGTTAGTTAAACTTTTAGTAAGTCAAAGTTCTCAAGTTTCAATACTTCGCCATTCAGCTCAGCCATGACACGATCCTTAAGCCTCTTCGTTGTCGAACTATTACTAGGCCTACATTGCGTGGAATTTACTTTCAACGACTCAGCGACACGTTTGCTTCCCTTTGCCAACATGTTCAGATAAGCATCCACGAGGGTGTACTTTGATGTGGCTGCAGCCCTGGGAACGTAGTTTTGCAAAAAAAACTTGGCTATCTATCCACCATGCAGACTCATACTCAGTTGTATTCGGTCTGAGATCCAAACGTGTAGTCGAGTCCTACAAATAAATGGGGACAAATAACGTATGTAACCTTAAAGGTATTTGACTGCTGTATGGTAAAAAAAAATATTAATTATAAAAAGATAAACCTTTGCAAACAGGGTGGAACGATCACTTCTTTTGAATATCGACTTCCTAGACCAGGCTATCGCTCTAGGAATCACATTTGGCTTTTTTGTCCACCAACGTTCACAGCTCTCAAAAGACTCAAGTATCCAAATCTAAACAAATTGTAAACACAAGAATATCAATTTAACAAGCCTTCAACATGTCGAGATGAAAATTTTCATCGATAAAAATAATTTCAAACCTGGATTAGCCGATTTGATGTTTGTTTGTCTTGGGTGTGCCGCGACCATGTATGGTTCGTTTGGGCAGATTTGGTATGGCTCGTTGAGCCTAGGTCGTGGCCTAGTGGCCTTGGTTTCGAGTCCTTGTGACTCACGGTTCTAGCCGAGACCCAAGTGGGTCGTTTGGCTCGGGTTTGGCGTGGTAAACCAAACCGTATTATATGTATCTTGGATGTTATATTGTTGTTGTTTTTATTATGGTTGTTATTATTTTGTTGGGGCATTATTTTGGACCGAAGCTTTTGGACTTAGTATACTTGTGATTTGGATATGGAGATGTGTTGTCGAATGTGGATTTGGGGACCGATTGTGAGACGGTCATTAGATGACGGAGATAGGTTAGTTGGGTGCCGTAGTCGGACCCTATTGTTGTAGCATGTGATTGGGATTGATTTGGACGGAGTTGGTTATTTATTATGACTTGTTTGTTTTATTTTGGACTTGGACTATGAGCCGAGAGTGATGACTCGGACATGTGACCAAATTCTTATGACTCGATAAATATTCAAAATCAAACATTAAAAATAATACTCGTAATAATATTATTGATAATATAATCGTTTATATACGTATATAGACGTGATAAACGTATGTATATATATATATATATATATATATATATATATATATATATATATATATATATATATATATATATATATATATAAATACGTATATTAATAATAAAACGATCACGAGTGAACGATATAATAATATAACGATAATTATTATACTATGCGAATAGTGCAATAAATGTCGGAGTATTATTATAAATAATAACTATAAATAATGTCGAGAACTAATACGTCGGGTAAGTAATAAATAAAAACATGATGACTTTTATAAATTTGAAAAACTTATCGAGTTATACGAGTTGTGGTTACTTAAGTCCAAGTGGGATTTATTATGTGACTTTTGTGTTGTCACGGATATATAACGATTAATATATCCATTTTCTATAACTACATAACTTATTTAATCGACGGGTTAAATAGGGTTTATTTGGCTATAGAAAATGAGTATATTAATGGGCATTGTATCCTACGACGCCCATAGGTTGTGGTACGTGTATTAGGAAAATAAATTACTATATATCTCGTGGAGTTGGCTAAATTGACGAATTTGGCCATTAACGATATATATATAGGGAATTTATTGGACTACGATATATACCATATAGTATTCTTTGTGCTATGTGATTTAGGTTGGGTATAATCTTGGAGCGATATATTACGTAAATAAATATGGGGGATTACCAAATCGACGGATTTGATAAACTTCGATGATTTATTTAAATAATATATTGGGCTAATATTAGACCTATAGATGGTCTATTATTTCTTTCATTGTGACTTCTTGGTTTGAGTTGTGTCGACCCACCACCCGTATGGATACCAAACGTCAAATTTCAAATTGATATGAAGATAATTCGAGAAACGGATACTTTTGGAAAGTAAAATGGAATACGTTCGGGAATGGGAATATTTGATTTTGAGGAAATGATTTCTGAAAGAGTTTATATTGTTAGGAAGTGCCGAGTCTGTAGTTGCCGTTACGTGAGTTACTTGAGTTGCTTACGTCTTTCATATATCGGTTTCTTTTGAGGAATTGCTGGACTTGAGGTGAGTCATAGCCCCACTTTTTACTCTTGAACTATGTTTTCAATACTTGGGGTGAGAAACGTGCAAATTATTTTATGTGGACTATTATCGCTTTTATATTCTTTCTAAAACTTGCTATGCGTATGGACTAGGATATATTGTCAGCTTTAGTCACACATTTTGTGTGTACTATTCAAGGTTGGCTTATTTGGTTATTGATGGATTGTCAGCTTTAGTCACATAGTTTTGTGTGTACTATTCAAGGTTGGCTTATTTGGATATTGGTGAATTGTCAGCTTTAGTCACATAGTTTCGTGTGTACTATTCAAGGTTGGCTTATTTAGATACTATAGTGTGCACCTATAGGTTATTAATACTTCGGAGGTTATCCGAGTATTTATGATATTGCGGGGGTTACCCGAATATCTATGTTGGAGCGGAGGGTATCCGCAGGCTTTTAGCGAATCCTTAGTCTAGCTAGCAAGCGTTTTGCGTATATGTCCACTATATTGTTAGATGAATTTAAACCTATGATCTCACCAGCGAAAGCTGACTTTTAGGACGTTTTCTCAGGAAATTAAGTGATGCCCTTTGGATGCTTGGATTGGAGGCTTGGCAATGGCACCCGGTTATGGATCTATTTTCTAAAACTCTGATAAATTATTGTGGACCTATGTTTACTTCTTTTGGGCCTTACTTTGGAAAATTCTTGGGATAAAGGTAAACTTTAAAACCCGTTTTGGTTGTGTTTTTCTTATGTTTACTTTATCTCGTTCTTTCATGACTTTGAATGGATACCAATCCTCGTAGCACCCCGAAAGCTTGTTGAGTCTTCCGCTGTATCAAATTTTGGGGGTGTTACAGATTGGTATCAGAGCCAAGGTTATAGAGAACTAGGTAAATAGACACCTAAACTATAACCGATTTTTATAGAAAACGATCCTCGACCATTGCCCGCCAGCCCGCCAAGCCGAAGCATCATTTTTATTATTGAGGTATATTGAGATGATTATAGATTTAGGTTTTCTTGAGATGATTTGAGGATTTGAGGTTTATTGATTTAGTGATATGATGACGTTTTGAGGAATTATATGCGTTTTGAGGAATTATATGGCTTAATTGTTTTACGAATGATTTTAGTAATGCGGTATTTTAAATCTTTCTTGGGTATATATGATTTGGGATTATATGATGATTTTGGATTTGGTATTTTGAGTTCGCGGTTTAGTTGTTTTGAAACACTTACACCTACCCTACGCCGTTGTCACAAATCATAGCCTCCTTTGTACGTGTTGTTATTAAGAATTGTTATTGCTAGTACGCTTCGCCCCTCGTAAGATCACTATGGCCCCTGATGACCCATACGTGTTGGTCATGCGTTCGGCCACTACTTTATCGTCTCATTGACGCCCCAAGCCACCGATTTTATCGCCTCGTGGTTCACCTGCTCAGAGATGACGATTGATGGAGTACCCCTCCGACGAGGAGTATGAGGAGGAGTACGAGGGTGAGCAGAATGATAACCCTCAAGATGAGGAAGAGAATGATGACCCTCAGGATGAGGAAGAGGATGATCCTCAGGAGGAGGAGACGCCTGATGATGATGGGTCGCTAGCACATTCAGTTCATTCTGCGAAGCCCGATTTCCCGATACATCCGTTAGAGCCGGTTTCGCCTGATCATCCGTTTTTGTTTGATTCACCACCTGCTAGTCCTGTGGCGTCGGATGCACCTTCTGAGGTTTCTGTTGAGCATGCAGAGTTAGGTGAGACTGGTAGGATGTGGACTCGGATTACTGTACAGGGCGAGAAGATCTCGCGGGTGTCTGACCGACTTGAGATGGTTATTGCTGAGTTTGTTGTGGAGTTGAGGAGTCTACGCCAGCATCATCGCTAGATCGATTTGGATTTGTGTTGTTGTTATGTTGCTTCCTAAGCCAGGGAGTACTTGGTTAGGAGAGATGGTTATTCTATCCCTTAAGTCATGTTATTCGGATTGCATGTTCGTTTCGTATGGAACGATTAGTATTTATTATATCTTTTGGTATTTTGGAGCGAAGTATCGACCGCTACTTGTATGGACGATGGTGATTTCGTATGATATTCTACGGTTTTTGGCATACATGGAGAATTGTGTTCCTATTTGCGTGGCTGATATTGTATTGGTATTACGTTCGTATTTCGACTTTCACCAATCGGATTCTTGTTAGACGTTATGGTACGTGTTAGTGGAGACTTACGAACCTTGTATTGTGACTTATATAAATTGCCCTATGACGAAACCCTGTTAGAGCTACCAGAACTAGTCCTGCAACGACTACCCCTAGTCGTCGAGGACGCCGTCCTACTCAAAATGTTGAAACCCCTACTCCTGATAACCTGGACACTACTAACCGCAACAACAGGAATCAAAATGTTGATGTTCAGGGAGACAATGATCATGTTCCACTTAACGCACCTACTGTGGATCAAGCAATGATCAATCAACTTGTGGAGCAACAAGTTGTTGAACTACTAGCTGAGTCAAATCATTCCAACAATTCTGCTGGAACATTTCCACCTGTTCGTGCTAATGGATGTAACTACAAGGAGTTTGAAATTTGTGGACCCATTGAGTTTGGTGGAACTGAAGGAGTGGTCTACTTGGTCATGTGGATAGAGAAGACTGAGTCAGTGTTTAATGTCAGTGGTTGTGCTGAGAATGCGAAGGTAAAGTTTGCTTCTTTTACCTTCAAGGATGAAGCTTTAAATTGGTGGAACAATTACCGAAATTCGGTTGGTAGTGATGTGGCTTATGCTATGACTTGGGAGCAATTTAAGTCTTTGCTGATTCAGACTTACTGCCCAAGGAATGAGATTAAGAAGCTGGAGATTGAGTTCTGGAACCATAAGGTGAAAGGTACCGATATGGCAACTTATAATCGCCGTTATCGAGAGTTAGCCTTACTTTGTCCCGATATGGTTAGGACTGAGACTCAAAGGATTGAGAGGTATACCGATGGGTTTCCGGTGGCTACAAGGAATGATGTGATTGCTGCTAGACCTGCAAATATCCATGAGGCCATCACAATCGCTCAACAATTAATGGATCCATTGGAATTGGAAGGAGCTGATAAGAATAAGAATGGAAAGGGAAAGAGAGACCATCACCCTAAGCGTAATGATCACCAAAACAAGCGACAAGCTGTTGCTAAGGCTTAAGCTATTGGGAATGGAGTTAAAAGGAACCAAAATGGTGATGCACCCAAGTGTGGTAGTTGCTACAAGAATCATACCGGACAATGTACTGTGATTTATCAGAGTTGCTCAAGGAGAGGACATGTAGCTAGGGATTGTAGAGCACGACCTCTTGCTATGGTTCAAGCTACTCCTGAAGTGAGAAGTAAGGCAGATGTTACTTGTTTTGGGTGTGGAAAGAAAGGACATTATAGGAATGAGTGTAGGGAATCGTGGAACCAAGGAAATCAATGATCGGGTGGTAATTGGTACAATAATGGAAACCGTGGAGCTGGAGGAAACCGTGGACGACAAGATAATGGGGACCAACGTGTGGAAGCTGGACCTGCTCATGGAAGAGTGTATGCACTTGGGAACGAGAGAGGAGAAGACCCGAACGTCGTTACTGGTACGTTCCTTCTCAATAATCGTTATGCTTCCATAATATTTGATACTGGTGCCGATAAGAGTTTTGTGTCCACTAAGTTTGCACCCTTACTAGAGAAACCCCCGATGGCCTTAGGAATTGGTTATGATGTAGAGTTAGCTAATGGGAATTTAGAGAGGATTAGGACTATCATTCGCGGTTACACGTTAAACTTTCTGAATCGTCCTTTCAACATAGATCTTCTACCCGTCACGTTAGGAAGTTTTGATGTCATCATCGGTAAGGATTGGTTGTCGAAGTATCGTGCTCATATACTTTGCGATGAGAAGATCGTGCTGTGCCTTACGGCAAGGAGATTCTGAACATACCAGGAGATAGAAAGGATTTGAGAGGCCCATCTAGATTAGCGGTCATATCTTGCACTAAATTGCCGAAGCTAAGGGAAAAAGGATGTTGCCTTTTCTTAGCTCAAATTTCTGAGAAAGGAGGGAAGGAGAAGAAGGAAAGGTGCATTGGAAATGTGCTTATAGTTCATGATTTTTCGGATGTGTTTCCCGATGATTTGCCGGGAATCCCGCCTCCTAGACAAGTAGAGTTTCAGATTGAGTTGATACCTGGTGCTGCACCTGTAGCACGAGCGCCTTATCGTTTTGCACCTACTGAACTGGAAGAGTTGTCGAAACAATTAGCGGAGTTAGCCGAAAAGGGATTTATAAGACAAAGTTCTTCACCTTGGGGAGCCCCGGTCTTATTTTTGAAGGAGAAGGATGGATCGTTTCGTATGTGTATTGATTATCGAGAATTGAACAAGTTAACGGTGAAGAGTAGATACCCGTTACCGAGGATCGACGACTTGTTCGATCAGCTTCAAGGATCGAGTGTGTATTCAAAGATCAATTTGAGATCGGGATATCATCAGCTTCGAGTTCGCGAGGAAGATATTCCGAAAACGGCTTTCAGAAACCGTTACGGGCATTACGAGTTTCAGGTGATGCCGTTTGGGTTGACCAACGCACCGGCGGTATTCATGGACCTCATGATTCGGGTGTGTAAGCCTTACTTAGATAAGTTTGTGATTGTGTTCATCGATGACATTCTAATTTATTCGAAGAGTGAGAAGGAGCATGAGGAGCATCTAAGACTTATCTTAGAATTGCTCAGGAAAGAGAAACTGTATGCCAAGTTTTCTAAATGTGAATTTTGGATTCCGACGGTACAATTTCTGGGTCATGTGATTGATAGACAAGGAGTTCATGTAGATCCTGCTAAGATTGAAGCGATTAAAGATTGGGCTGTACCTACGACCCCAACAGAAGTTCATCAATTTTGGGGATTAGCCGGTTATTACCAAAGATTCATTGAGGGATTTTCGAAGATAGCAAAACCGTTGACCAAATTGACTCAAAAGAGTGTTAAGTACGAATGGGGAGATAAGGAAGAGGAAGCATTTCAGTTACTTAAGGAGATGTTGTGCAGTGCTCCTATCTTAGCGTTACCTGAAGGTAACGAGGACTTCGTCGTCTATTGTGACGCTTCTCATAAAGGTTTAGGAGCTGTGTTAATGCAACGAGAGAAGGTGATAGCTTATGCTTCCCGATAGCTCAAGAAGCACGAGAAGAACTACAGCACCCCTGATTTGGAGTTAGGTGATGTGGTTTTTGCCTTAAGGATATGGAGACATTACTTGTACGGAACCAAGTGTGTTGTATTTACTGACCACAAAAGTCTACGACACATCTTAAATCAAAAAGAGCTCAACATGAGACAGTGACGTTGGATTGAGTTGCTAAGCGATTATGATTGTGAAATTCGTTACCATCCTGGTAAAGCAAACGTTGTTGCTGATGCTCTTAGCCGAAAGGAGAGAATACCAACGTTACGAGTTAAGTCATTAGGAATGACTATCGTATCGCCATTACCGTCTCAAATATTAGAAGCTCAAACGGAAGCGTTGAAAGCAGAAATTAGGCCTGCTGAGAACATATTTGGGATGGCAGAAAATGAGAAAGGATTTGTTAAGCGTTCTGATGGAGTATTATGTTTTGGACAGCGAAGTTGGGTACCATTGTATGGAGGAATTCGAGAGTTGATTATGCATGAGTCGCATAAGTCAAGATACTCTATTCATCCTGGTCTGACAAGATGTACCAGGATTTGAAAAAGTTATATTGGTGGCCAAATATGAAGGCAGATATAGCATTGTATGTTAGTAAGTGTTTGACATGCTCTAAGGTTAAGGCCGAACATCAAAGACCGTCAGGATTATTGACGCAGCCAGAACTCCCGGTTTGGAAATGGGAGCGGATTACGATGGACATTATTACCAAATTACCAAAGACAGCTAGCGGTTGTGACGCTATCTGGGTAATTGTGGATCGATTGACTAAGTCTGCTCATTTCCTGGTGATTAGTGAAGATGATAGTGCTGATAAACTTGCGAGGTTGTATGTGAAGGAGATAGTTTCTCGTCATGGAGTTCCGATATCGATTATTTCTGATTGCGACAGCCGCTTTACGTCAGCGTTGTGGCGATCACTTCAAACCGCTTTGGGGACGAGACTTGATATGAGTACTGCATATCACCCCCAAACCGATGGTCAAAGTGAGAGAACTATTCAGACTTTGGAGGATATGCTTCGTGAATGCATAATAGACTTTGGTAAAGGCTGGGAGAAATATCTACCCCTAGCGGAGTTTTCTTACAATAATAGCTACCACACAAGTCTAAAAGCTGCACCATTTGAAGCTTTATATGGTCGTAAATGTCGTTCGCCTATTGGTTGGGCTGAAGTTGGAGATAGCCAACTCACAGGCCCTGAGCTTATTTTGGAAACTACTGAGAAGGTAACGCAAATTCGAGATCGACTGCAAACAGCTAGAGATAGGCAGAAAAGCTACGCTGATCAGAGGCGTAAACCCCTAGAATTCCAGGTTGGAGACAAAGTGATGTTGAAAGTCTCGCCTTGGAAGGGTGGGATACGTTTTGGGAAACGTGAGAAACTAAATCCCCGTTACATTGGACAATTTCTTATTTTGGAAAGAATTGGGCACGTAGCTTATCGGTTGGAATTACCACCGGAATTGAGTAAAGTTCATGATATGTTTCATGTTAGCAATTTGAAGAAGTGTCTTTCGGATGAAACGCCGGTTATACCGATTAAGGATATTCGTGTGGATGAAAGTTTGAATTTTGTGGAGGAACCGATTGAGATATTGGATAGAGAGATTAAACGACTTAAGAGAAGTCGTATTCCGCTCATCAAAGTTCGTTGGAATTCGCGGCATGGACCGGAATTCACGTGGGAACGTGAGGATGAGTTTCGAAAGAGATATCCGAAGCTTTATACTTCGTAGATGGTTTGTTCCGAGAGAAACCAGGGACGGGTTCCTTCTGAGGCTGGGAGGATGTGACAACTGGCAAAATAGGGAGCCGTTTTAAAAACCCGCATTACATTAAAATTATAAATTTGAAATATTTGAAAAGTTTATTGTGATGAGATATTTTATGAACGTTGGTACGTGATTTTTAATCGTACGATATTTATGGGATTCGAATATTTAATTATGGTTTGTCTTGGTTCGTTCGTGATGATTGATTTTGAGATCATTATTTTGGCACTACATTGACTCCGGCACTAGGATAACCTAACAATTTTATTTATTTTAAATTTTGGTTCGGATATTATTATTTTTGGAACGTATCGCGAGGTTTTGATTATTTTGGAACGAGTTCGGTTTGAGAAGGTTGATTTGGTTATTTAAGGTTTCGGGTTTGGACCGTGTATTTACACCGGGCTACTTAACCCACTACACCTTTCACTATTATTATTATTATTATTATTAAAAAGCTCATTTTTTTTTAGTAAACATAAAATCGTCCTTGTGTTACCCCTGGCTCACAAAAACATCAACACCAACACTTGCACTCTCTCTCTCTTTCTAATATTCAACATCATCATCTTCATCCTATTTTAACCTAGCCACCGCCACTTTTCTCCGGCGACCACCACCACACCGCCACTCCTACACCCAAAATAACACCACCAAATTAACCCTCTCATCAAGATCTATCTTTTGGTATAACTCACGCGCCATACAACCACTTCTAACATCATGATCTCACCACCATCGCCACCTAAACACCATCTTTTTCATCTTTTCTTGTTGGGTTTTTGAAGAAACGTGTTCTTGGAGTCATTTTGAAGGTGAGTGACCACGAGTTCCAACTCGTGTGTCTCGATTTGTTACCCAAATTGTGGGTACACAATTTCATTTGATGGGTTTTGATGAAATCTTGGCTAATAATGATGGGGAAATGATATTTGGTCATTAAAAATCCGTTTGGTATCTTGGGTTTTGGGTTTTGACGTGAGTTGATACTCGATTTGTAACTTTGGGTCGCGTTTGGTTTTGTTGGATGGCTCGTTTAGAGCATGGCCGAGACTTAAAGTCTTGGTGAGACCCTTTTCTTGGCTCGTTGGGAGTCCAAGAGGACTCATGGTCCGATATTATTGATACTTGGTCCATTTGGATTAGCCGATTTGATGTTTGTTTGTCTTGGGTGTGCCGCGACCATGTATGGTTCGTTTGGGCAGATTTGGTAGGGCTCGTTGAGCCTAGGTCATGGCCTAGTGGCCTTGGTTTCGAGTCCTTGTGACTCACGGTTCTAGCCGAGACCCAAGTGGGTCGTTTGGCTCGGGTTTGGCGTGGTAAACCAAACCGTATTATATGTATCTTGGATGTTATATTGTTGTTGTTTTTATTATGGTTGTTATTATTTTGTTGTGGCATTATTTTGGACCGAAACTTTTGGACTTAGTATACTTGTGATTTGGATATGGAGATGTGTTGTCGAATGTGGATTTGGGGACCGATTGTGAGACGGTCATTAGATGACGGAGATAGGTTAGTTGGGTGCCGTAGTCGGACTCTATTGTTGTAGCATGTGATTGGGATTGATTTGGACGGAGTTGGTTATTTATTATGACTTGTTTGTTTTATTTTGGACTTGGACTATGAGCCGAGAGTGATGACTCGGACATGTGACCAAATTCTTATGACTCGATAAATATTCAAAATCAAACATTAAAAATAATTCTCGTAATAATATTATTGATAATATAATCGTTTATATACGTATATAGACGTGATAAACGTATGTATATATATATATATATATATATATATATATATATATATATATATATATATATATATATATATATATATAAATGCGTATATTAATAATAAAACGATCACGAGTGAACGATATAATAATATAACGATAATTATTATACTATGCGAATAGTGCAATAAATGTCGGAGTATTATTATAAATAATAACTATAAATAATGTCGAGAACTAATACGTCGGGTAAGTAATAAATAAAAACATGATGACTTTTATAAATTTGAAAAACTTATCGAGTTATACGAGTTGTGGTTACTTAAGTCCAAGTGGGCTTTATTATGTGACTTTTGTGTTGTCACGGATATATAACGATTAATATATCCATTTTCTATAACTACATAACTTATTTAATCGACGGGTTAAATAGGGTTTATTTGGCTATAGAAAATGAGTATATTAATGGGCATTGTATCCTACGACGCCCATAGGTTGTGGTACGTGTATTAGGAAAATAAATTACTATATATCTCGTGGAGTTGGCTAAATTGACGAATTTGGCCAATTTAACGATATATATATATATATATATATATATATATATATATATATATATATATATATATATATATATAGGGAATTTATTGGACTACGATATATACCATATAGTATTCTTTGTGCTATGTGATTTAGGTTGGGTATAATCTTGGAGCGATATATTACGTAAATAAATATGGGGGATTACCAAATCGACGGATATGATAAACTTCGATGATTTATTTAAATAATATATTGGGCTAATATTAGACCTATAGATGGTCTATTATTTCTTTCGTTGTGACTTCTTGGTTTGAGTTGTGTCGACCCACCACCCGTATGGATAACAAACGTCAAATTTCAAATTGATATGAAGATAATTCGAGAAACGGATACTTTTGGAAAGTAAAATGGAATACGTTCGGGAATGGGAATATTTGATTTTGAGGAAATGATTTCTGAAAGAGTTTGATATTGTTAGGAAGTGCCGAGTCTGTAGTTGCCGTTACGTGAGTTACTTGAGTTGCTTACGTCTTTCATATATCGGTTTCTTTTGAGGAATTGCTGGACTTGAGGTGAGTCATAGCCCCACTTTTTACTCTTGAACTATGTTTTCAATACTTGGGGTGAGAAACGTGCAAATTATTTTATGTGGACTATTATCGCTTTTATATTCTTTCTAAAACTTGCTATGCGTATGGACTAGGATATATTGTCAGCTTTAGTCACACATTTTGTGTGTACTATTCAAGGTTGGCTTATTTGGTTATTGATGGATTGTCAGCTTTAGTCACATAGTTTTGTCTGTACTATTCAAGGTTGGCTTATTTGGTTATTGATGGATTGTCAGCTTTAGTCACATAGTTTTGTGTGTACTATTCAAGGTTGGCTTATTTGGATATTGGTGAATTGTCAGCTTTAGTCACATAGTTTCGTGTGTACTATTCAAAGTTGGCTTATTTAGATACTATAGTGTGCACCTATAGGTTATTAATACTTCGGAGGTTATCCGAGTATTTATGATATTGCGGGGGTTACCCGAATATCTATGTTGGAGTGGAGGGTATCCGCAGGCTTTAAGCGAATCCTTAGTCTAGCTAGCAAGCGTTTTGCGTATATGTCCACTATATTGTTAGATGAATTTAAACCTATGATCTCACCAGCGAAAGCTGACTTTTAGGACATTTTCTCAGGAAATTAAGTGATGCCCTTTGGATGCTTGGATTGGAGGCTTGGCAATGGCACCCGATTATGGATCTATTTTCTAAAACTCTGATAAATTATTGTGGACCTATGTTTACTTCTTTTGGGCCTTACTTTGGAAAATTCTTAGGATAAAGGTAAACTTTAAAACCCGTTTTGGTTGTGTTTTTCTTATGTTTACTTTATCTCGTTCTATCATGACTTTGAATGGATACCAATCATCGTAGCACCCCGAAAGCTTGTTGAGTCTTCCGCTGTATCAAATTTTGGGGGTGTTACACAAGCATCCGTAACAACCCATGGCTGCAACCACAATTTGAATGTGATTGCCTTGCCACAATATTGGTAATTTCCATGAGTTAAAATTGCAATAAAAAAAAGCCGCAGATCTACAAATATACAACTGATTTGAAACTGCCAGCATGGCTGCAACCACATTCAGAGTGTGGCTGCCTCTCCAAGATGTGGCCGTAAGTAAAACGGGGGGCCAAATGTGAGGAGGTAGCAGGTACATGACTGTACAGGCGCTCTTTTTCACGGTCAAATACTGATCAACACAAACTTCAATTCCAAAGTATGTCAACATAACTGGAAGCAATGTGAAGCTGTAAAAATGAGGCTCATATCTGCCTTTCCATGGTCAACTCTATACAAACGACATGGCTGCAACCATCTAATAGTCATGGGTACCATGCCAAGATACAGGAATGCATGAGCCACACTCATGGAAGAGTTAATGTGAAGAATCATCACTGCCCCAACCTAAGTTCCCAAAGGAACAACTAACAGGAACCAAAATTACCATCTTAACCATTTCATAATACACCAACTTTCAACCCCGTTGAGTACTTCCAAATGCATCTGACATGCCATGGCTGCTAGCACATAGTTGTGCTACCTCGCCAAGATACACATTGATCTGACCCGCTGCGGTTTGTAGTTGGAAAATGGTCAAAAAGCTCCGAATTCCGCCATAGCTGCAATGAAACGCAGTTACGATTCAGATCTCCAATGACCAATATCATTTCACTCAGAGAACAACAGTAATCGTCACAACCCATTACTATATTGGACTAAAACATCCCAACAAAAAAGGGCGTGAAAAGGCCAAGGGAAAACTTGGCTCAGATTAATTCATGCCCTCGCAACACATGTGGAGGTTGCTATGGCGAGTGTTTCTTGCAGCCTGTCATCCCTCGACTCTGTGCAGCGGATCTACCTTTTCGAAAAACAGGACACGCCAGTCATGGCTGCAAGCATATCATGTTGCCCCGCCAAGATACGGACAGTCTTAAGTTTTATCGAACCCACCAATCAAAAAACCGCGATGGCTGCATTAGCATAAATGCCTCGGCAAAATACAACTTCAATATAACTGCAAACACCAAATCAAAATATTAAGTTTCACTTTTCCCATTTAACGAAGCAATAAACACATAAATAATACAAATAAACCTAGAACGTAACTAATCTAAACACAAAAGCTATAACCCCTAATTTTCTCAGACAACTACGATGTCTACAAATCAGATATGAAACTAACACATATTCATAAAAAGCTATCAACAAGTTTAACAACAAATAATTCACATAACAATAAACTAATTCTTCCCTAATTTAGCCTATCATATGAAGGTGTATTGTTTCATGTAAGTGTCATACATATATTAAAAAATAATTAGCTAACATGTGAGAGTAAAATAAGGAAAAAAAATGAAACCAAAAACTATAACCATCTTCTTTTGTCAATCTTCAACCCTAAAATTATAGCTAATAAACACACAAATCTAACAGCAACAAAGTTAACGGCAACATCATAAACATTACAAACCTAGTAAGAAGGGTTATCTCGTTAGATGCAGTAGATCAAATAATGAGGCAACTCAATCAAAAAAAAAAAAAAAAAAAAAAAAGAAAAAAAAAAAAAAAAAAAACTGATAAGAAAGAAGAAACATGTGGCTGGTAAAAAAAGCTAATAGCACCTCATACATAATCTATCCTATGCAACACAAAAGCAACTCTTAATTTTCACTTTAACCAGAATTTGAAGAAAAGGAACAAGGCTGGAACTATCCAAAATCCCTAAATACCAGTAAAAAAAACTACAAACTCTAAAAATAAACCTATCAAAGTTGCAATTCCAATTTGACAGAAAGTAAATTAAAATAAATAATTAATTAAATAATTAAATAAAAATCAAACATGCCAAGAAACTTTATAACTAAAAGAAAGGAGATCCAGAAGATGCAAATAACCGACCAAACTCAAATGATCTAGATCATAGATTAAAAGATAAAAAAACCCAAATTTGTGGCTGGGAAATGAAGGAGAACTATACCTAGAAACAAACGGCAGTAATCTAATCCTTGTACTCAAACACATGACTTATCTCACAAGCCAGCTGTAGATCCATTAAAATATAATATGCTCATGTAGCTCCCCTCACAAAACACTATACCAGTGATTAAAATATAATATGTTCCTGTAGCTCCTCTCACAAAAGCACTATAGCAGCGTTGGTTTGGATCGGATAAACGTTCGCCGATCGGGTATTTCAGTCTGATCTGGTTTCACTGGCCTCACTCACAAAGGGGGTGAAGTTGTGAGAGAGACGTAGGTTTATCATACGGACCGGACTTTCAGTTTTTCGGGTATGGGCCTCCAAGAGACAAACGGGCCACAAAAGAATGAATAGTGAATCCATCGAAAATATAATATTGTATAATACTTTTGGTAATAGTTGTGGTTAAACGAGGTGGGTCTTAATGGCTTCGCGAGTTGGGTGAACATAGATTGAAAGTTAATGACGATATATGGCGCATACATGTTAGAGTTTGGACATAAGCTACATATATATTAGGTATATATTCAAGTAGACTAGTTGATTTCGAAAGGTAAATACATGGTACTTTCATATGGTAGACACGTTTGTATGGAGACAGTGGAAAAGTACGCATGAGTTGGTTACTTGGGGGGTGTTTTTTTTTTTTTTTTTTTTCCTGTTTGGATAAGATATCTTTTTCCACAAATGCAACTTGTTGGTAACAAAATTGTTTGAGAAAATACTGTTTTTTTATGCTTAATAAAACATTTTAATATGATAAGTGACTATTTTACCCTTGTATTTGTTGTACCTAACACCAACCTTACCCCTTCCATTCTTATAACAGGGACCACAAACCACAAACCATATACATCAATATCTATGGATTACAGTACCAAGTAAAATCCAATTTATCAATCAAAGCTCATAAAAAAACCCAATTTATCAATTACAATCTTTAAACAAAAAACCCCAATAAAACATTACGTAGTATTTCAGATAACTATACATATATGCAACACCAAATACAATCTTACGCAGTATTTCAAAAAAAACCAATTTATCAATTGCAAAATATTTTCTTACTTGCATCGAATCACATAACTATACATCTATATTTTTAAGAAAATATTTCAACATCAAATTTCAGTTACAGCCCCAATAAAACATTACGTAGTATTTCATAGGGTTGTTCGAATTAAAGGTTTTAGAAGACAAAGGAACAGGGTAGTGGAGAAAGGGCCAGACCAGTTGTGTGAAGGTGGCAGCAGAACGGTGGCGTGGAGGCAAAAGTGGAAGTGGAGCGGCGGTGGAAGACCCGTGTGGTAGTGATGGGCAGATGAAACTATGAAAAGTTAACTAGCAAGAAGAAGAAAATGGTAGGTGTAAATAGAGAGAAAAAAGATGTGAGGGTAAAATAGACTTTATGTTTAAGGGTGGTTCCTGATTGTGAATAGGTGTGGTTTTTGTACCCATGTGCATCTAGGATATCCTTTCCTAATAAGCAGAAAAGAAACATAATGTTGCACTGGTTTGAAAAAGGATATGTTACCAAACAGCCATTAAGCAAAAAATAAACCGGCCCTTGGTTTGCTACGTGTTCAATATTTGTGAAAAACGAGGATATAAACCGCGCGTTGCGGCGGGAATGTTTAAAATACAAAATTATTGGTTTTCGTTCCGTTTCGCCGTTGAGCATAAAGGACTAACTTTGTGATGGATCGATAATTCTAAGGACTATTTTTGTAGACGTTTTTTAATTTTTTTTCCAGAAATTGTCCTAACATTAGCGTTTCGTTGAGAAGTTAGTAATCAAGGACTAACTGTGCAATGGACGTATAACATGAAGGGCTAATTGCGTAAAATCTGTAAGGACTAAGTTTGCAATGGAACTCTAAGCTAAAGGACCTGGGTAATTATATGTGGATGATACTGTAGCAACTCGGGAATATTTTATTCATTTCACAATACATGTCACTGTTCCTCTTCTCATAAATCAGTATAGATAATATTTTATTAATTTTTTTTCTACTGTAGCAACTCGGCAAAAGTATTACAAACTGAGTCCACGTCAAATGTATATTGGGTGAAATGTGTATTACTTTTACTGTAGCATGTATTATTTTAATACTTATTGCACTGTAGACTGTAGCACCCACTATTGGGTGAAATGTGTATTACTTTTACTGTAGCATGTATTATTTTAATACGTATTGCACTGTAGACGGTAGCGCACTGTAGACTGTAGCACCCACGCTAAATGTAATATATGTATAATTAGTAGTAAAAGAGTTCAAAAAAATATTAATGGCGTAAAAATTATATGAACCAAAAAAAAAATAAACAATGCAACTTTAAATTTCAAATATATGTTGAAAGTGATTCATGAAAACATACATATTGCGTGTAAATGAAAGCAATTCATGAAAACATGCATATTGCGGTTCCAATCGGTTAGACCCGTAATGAACCAAACCGAAACCGAGAACCGAACCGGAATCGAGACATGCTACAGTAAAATGCAAAACAAGGGTTGTTTACTACCAAAACTTAAGCCCTTGTTTTGCATTTTTCAGGTTAAAATCTCGCGAGTCTTTATGTAAAATATCATTCCGGACAACTTTCGTGTTTTACATTTTTGATGATTTGGACCAGAAAGGGGTCAAAATCATGATTTCAAATCGATACAGAAACTTTTTTTATCAAATGTCAAGTTTTCTTCTAGTATACTTACCTAATCACAAAAAAGGGCAAAAACGTAAAAAAAAAAATTGCAAAAACGGATAAAAAAACATAAGAGAACTGACGAAAACGTAAAAAAGCGAGAAAAAGTTAAAAAATAGACGAAAACGTTAAAAAACGGACGAAAATGTAAAAAAAATAGACGAAAACGTAAAAAAATTGACAAAAACGTAAAAAAAGACGAAAACGTTAAAAAAATGGACGAGAACGTAAAAAATATTAACGGATTGACAACGGTGCAAAATATTAACGGATGAACTAACGGTGCAAAAAATGAGGACTTTTTTAGAAAATGAGAACTAACTTTGCAAAAAATATTAACTGAGGACTAACTGTGCAAATAACTTAACGGATAAACTAACTGCCCATCCAAATTAGGGACTAACTATAAAACTTGACGCAACACAAGGACCATTTGTGTAAAAAACTGAAAAAGAGATTTAGAAGAGTAAATTGCAAAAATCGTCCCTAAAGTTTGGACAGGGGTATTTTAGTCATTTGATGTTGGTCAGGGACGATATTTGCCCCAAAGGTTTGCCACAAGGACGGTTTTTGCAGTTTCGACATTTCTAGAACGAAACATGCAAATTTGCCAAACTTTAGGGATGATTTTTGCAATTTACTCTATATAATTATAATACTAGTACATGCACGGGTTTTTGCATAACTATTTTATTGCGTATTAAAATCGATAAATATTTTGTATACATTTTTTTTTTGACAAAATGTATGTTGTTGAGGTTGACGTTTTTGGGCTATTTTATGTTGCAAGTAATTAAATAATATTATCTGATTAACATGTGGAAATGATGCGGATCGTAACGGCCAAGACACGGAGATTAACCCGTTCAAATTCATCATTGCCTCTTATAACCTACATCACCAACAGTTTTGTTTCACGGTAAACATAAAATATTATCATCACCCACATCAGCTCGTAACAAAAGTTAACAACCAAGTCATGTGATTCTACTGTTTCAACAAATTCTTCATAGCCTGCCATGGCTACCAGCTTAGCAAAGCTACCCTTCCACGACGGCACCCGAACACATGACAAAGTCACAAACATCCGTAACAACCCATGGCTGCAACCACAGTTTGAATGTGATTGCCTTGCCACAATATTGGTAATTCACATGAGTTAAAATTGCAATAAAAAAAAGCCGCAGATCTACAAATATACCACTGGATTAAAACTGCCGGCATGGCTGCAACCACATTCAGAGTGTGGCTGCCTCGCCAAGATGTGGTCGTAAGTAAAACAGGGGGCCAAATGTGAGGAGGAAGCGGGTACACGACTGTACCGGTGCTCTTTTAATACTGATCAGCACAAACTTCATTTCCAAAGTATGTCAACATAACTGGAAGCAATGTGAAGTTGTAAAATGAGGCTCAGATCTGCCTTTCCATGGTCAACTCTATACAAACGACATGGCTGTAACCATCTAATAGTCATGGCTACCATGCCAAGATACAGGAATGCATGAGCCACACTCATGGAAGAGTTAATGTGCAGAAAGAATCATCACTGCCCCAACCTGAGTTCCCAAAGAAACAACTAACAGGAACCAAAATTACCATCTTAACCATTTCATAATACACCAACTTTTGACCCCGTTGAGTACTTGCAAATGCATCTTGTTGAGGCAACATGATCAAGATCTCTTTATGTTTTAATGATGACAAATAAACCACCGAAACACATAAAATAACAAACGTTGGCCAAAATTCCCCGAATCACAAGTCTGTTGCTGGCGCGCCATCCACGCGTCAACGCATGGGTAACGCGCCAGGCATCTGTGAATATCGGGATGAATTTTGAAAGTCGGCTTTCCCCTTACCCGACAAATGTGGATCTTTCAATACATGTATGAATATGTTACGTGCTTAATTGAGAACACTCGAAACGAGTGTTGGGATTAGAGAGATCCAACTTTTTAAGCACCCATTTACGGGGAAAAAGCCAACTCATGTTTTCTAACTATCGCCTCTAGCCAAGGCTTTTCTAAACTTAGGGAGCTTATATAATTCACGTAACATCATGTGAAAGCATCCATATGCTCATATCATGTGCTTACGTCTTCTCTAATTACGTAACGGGTTTACTCCCTTATTGGTCAAACTAAGTCAAAGGACACTTTGCGTAAACGCATCCTTTCCCACTTGGGTTATGCTTTACATCAAGGCAAAGCACTTAACTTGTTTGAACCAAGGTATTAGTTGAGAACGTCGAGTCGTGAAAACTCACGAGATATGAACCTATGGATTCTCGACGTTGTGTTACTTGAACTTATAAGTAACCTATGATTTTCTCAACTTATAATCCTAATTGTCTAAACATTTTCTTCTTAATGAAAATTAGATTATTTCTAAATCTTCTTCTTAATCTCATTTTACAAAAGACAACAAAACCAAATCTCTCACAATCCTTCCCAACATTTTCTTACACTTCTTACACAATGTGTACCTCTGTCCCTTCACAGATTCCCACACAATATTCCCTCAATCTACCAACTTCCCATACAATCCTTATACACACACTTATACACCTTTTGTACACACACTTGATTTCAAAATACATACACTACTCTCACAATCATCTCTTCTCTACACACACTAGCCAACTCACCATATCTTACCATATCCAACTCATTGACAACTCACACCTTATCTCTTCCTCCTCTCTAAATTCCACACATGGTGAATTATTTAAATTCTCAAGCATAGGCTCCAATCCATCACATCCCACACTTACATACTCTTCATCTCAACCATCCATTCTCTTACAACACATCTCAACCATTCACACACCCTCCTCTTTATTTCATCACATGTCTTTAATCCAAGCCATCCATTTTAAACCAAAACCATTGTGAAAAACTAGAAGGGGGGGTTGAATAGTTTTACGCCCTTTTAAATTTATAAACACAAGTTTGTTTTAAAAACTTCGATTCTAGTTTATGTGAATTCAATACTTGCACTATATGAACAATTGTATGGTAACTAACTAACAAAACTAATATAGTAAGGATAAATAAATAAGTAATGAGAAGAGTTAGAAAGATCAAACCACAACACAAGGATTTATAGTGGTTCGCCTACAAGGACACCTTCCTTGTTCATACTCCACTCCCCGAGTCACCTACTCGAGAGTTTTCTTCACTATGTCAACAAACTCCCTTTTGGCGGAGAAAACCTTACACACCAATTTACACACCACACAACTTCACAAATTGATCACGCCTTCTACACAACTTCTTCACACCAATCTTCTTCACAACTATCTTCACAACTATCCTATTTCACTACTTATCAACTTCTATTATCTACACAACTAATCACAAGCACAACACAATATTCACAAATGTATACATATATATATATATATATATATACACACACTATGCACAACTATTCTTCAACACCTCTTGAGCTTGGTTGTAGAGAGAGTGTTCTTCTTTTGCACTTTGAATGAGAATAGATGATTAGGGATTGAATCACTTGAAACAAGGATTAATATACTAATAATCAAAGGGTTTTAGAGAATGTTTAGAGAGTTATAGATCTGAAAATTTCGTGCAAAAGGTAGGGAAAAATTCCAGAATTAAGGTGGTATTTATAGGAGAAGAATTATGACAGTTTCCGACAGGGGAGCCTGGCCGGTCCCCTTAAATCATGGCCGGCCCCCTTAAAATTAAGGGGGCCGCCCAACTGTAACGGCCAGAAAACTTGTCTTTTAGTGGGGAAAGTTTATTTGGTGAAAAACTAACTGATTTTGGTTAAATATTTGAAATCATATATTTAGTATGATTAAAACATTTTTCTTTATTACCAAAAGTGTTTTTCAAAAATATATAATATGTTTATATGATTAAATAAACTTTGTGTTAATTAATTAACTACCCCTTTGATCATGAGATGTATCAAGCACTTGTTTATCCATACCTTAAGTGATTAAGTTGGATATAGTGATATAAACTAGCTTAATACTTGTTTACGTAGTAATTATACGATTGACGATTTTACATTTTGTGATCGTCAAAATATAGAGATATCGAAAGATATGAATAACGTTTTCACACATTATTTATGTCAACAATCTCCCCCTTTTTGATGATTACAAAATTTAAACTCATTAATCAAAAATTAGTATATATTCAAATATTATTTTGAGTTTATATCACTTTTCCCCCTTTTTGTTAGCATCAAAAAGGTTATCCCATGTTGATGGAAACTCCCCCTTGAAGTATACCCCCCCTCGTTTTGAGGCCAAAAGGAATCGAGATATGGATATCTTGCAAAAATATTTAGTGGCAAGCAACATATATATGTATATAGCATGCAAGAGTAAAGACTAAACATAACCATAATATTAATAATATAAAAGAAAGATACATCAAGCATAACAAAAGCCTTAAAGGCTTAGGATCAACATAAAAATAAAAGACCAAGTCTCAAACATGAGAGTCCTCTCTAGAGCTTGCCATCCAAAAGGGTTTAACACAATTTTATTTGTGAAACTCCAAGCATGTTTAATTGGGAGGAATGGATGGTGAACATGGGGATGATGATGGTGGAGGTCTGTTTGTTGATGGTGGTGGAGGTGTTGAGTTTGTTGTTGGTGGTTGATGCAACATGTTTTCAATATGAGAAAACATGTATTGGATCTCATCTCTTAATCCAAACACAATTGTTCGGTTGTGAATGCAACAAAGGCAAGTGTCTCCATGAGCTTCAAGTAAGCTCCATGGGACGGGGTTATAGGTTGGTGGGTTGATAGGAGATGATGAGAAATGTGCATCAATAGGTGTTAATGGTGATAATGAGAGAGTGATTGCAAGAGATGTGTTCTCATTGGTAGGTTGTGATTGTTGATCAATTGTTGGAGGAGATAAGTGGGTGTTGATGTAGTCATTTATGGATGAAGTGGATGGTATGGAGGAAGTGGAGTTTCCATTTGTTGAAGGTGTTTTGGAGGGTGCATTTGGTGCACTAGGAGATGAACATTGAGGTGGTGGAGATGGAGTGGTGTTGTCTTCATTTGTAAGATCAATGAAGAGTTGTTTGGGTGGAATGATGACAAGTTTTTGTTTCTTGGCATTGTTTGAATAGGTGGTTCTTGGTGATGACATGATGATGTTTGATGAATGTTTGAGGATGATGGAATGTGAATTAAACATGCATGGAGATTATATAGTGGGAAAACATGTTTAGAAGTGGAATTAATTTGAAATTGTAATGTTATATTCCAAAATCAGTTTAGTTTTTAAGGGAAATGGTAGCTGGGACTAGCAAAAGGGATCACAAGATGCAAAAGAAAACAGTGTAAAAACTGTTCCAGATGGCCGGTCCCCTTAAATGGAGGCCGGTCCCCTTAATTTTAAGGGGGCCGCCCTTTATGATTTAAGGGGGCCGCCCATCTGACGACCCAGAAACCAAAATTTTCAAAAATTTTCTGGAAAAATGTTATGTTCTGGTTTGTATTTGCAGCAAGCTCTATTTGGACATTTCATATTTGTTTTGGTCTATTAGAAAGCATACATGTCACATAGTAATTTAAATATTAACTAATCATGCAAACATATATATAGTTTAATAGAAGCATGCATTAAAAAGTATAAAAACCATCAAGTAAGCATCCTAAACAAATATTCAAATAACAAGTACTTCCGAATAAACTTCGGATAAATAGCACACAAGACATAAAAATTAAGTATTGTTTAACAAACATAATTCAAGCATATCATTTCTTTTTCTTCCCGAAGATACCCTTCAAAGTCTTCCCAATAGATTTGAAGCCACCTCTAACTTCTTCGTGCAAGCTCTTTTGTCTTCTAAGCATCTCGGTAGTTCGTTCATGAAGCACTTCTTCAGTTTGATCACTTGGAGATGGAGTAGAATAGTTGGGATAGTCAAGATCCTCTAAATCGTCAACGAACTCAGAAAACGAAGGGGTACTAGCATCATGGATGTTTTCCTCCTCATCGTCATCGTCTTGCCTTGAGGATGATCCATGAAAGCTATGACGACGAGGTTTATCCTTGTCACTTCGAGTTCGTCGAGCTTGTTTTAGAGCGAGAGAACGTAGAGTGGGGTAGATGGACTCATAGATACTATTGTCAAGATCGGGGTAGTACTCGATAACATGACGATAAATACGAGTAAGGAACATTCCATATGGAAGGTTGGCTTTGGGAGTTTTTCTAGCACACTCAATCCGTTTGATAAAGAAGTAGGCCAAATTGTACGGCTTTTCGACAGCTATACAATACAACATGTGAGCAAGGCTAGCCGGGAGATGGTCCCGGTGACCTCCAGTACCAAACGCATTATCACGAATGAGTTCTTCCCAACGCTTCATGTGAGGGCTTAATTCTTTGAGGAGAAGTTGGTATGGAGAGATTTGAACGTTTTTGGATTTTATTTTTCGACTTGTGGTGGCACGATCTATACCAAGGACTTGACGAATTTCGTCGGGATGAGGAATTTCGTCGAGATAGGGACCGAAGGTTGGTCGATAGCGATTAAGAGATTCGAGGTCCCACTCGTTTGAGAAAACAGCTTGACCTCTAAATGGAATTTGGAGGATATGACCAAATTGTTCGAGAGTTAGGGTGATAAATTCATTTTGAATCATGAAAGAGATGGTGATGAAACCAAGATCATTGGTTTGGACGGTGACTTGGCTATAGAAATCCATTATGAAGCGAGGAATAATAGGTTCATTTATTTCATAAAGACAATTGAAGTTGATGCTTGAAAACAAGCGATTTATGTACTCGGATTGAGCAAAAGCAAGATCTACTACACGTCCCTCATGAACATTTCTATCTTCAATTTGACGATAGATAAGTCCAATGGAAGGAGATGTGGTAGGGAGTTGGGAAACTTTAGGAATGTAGTTTTTAGTGTGAGAAAGATCTTCGGTAGTTGCTTTGGGCATTTTCACCTAAACACATCAACAATACAAAAAGACCAAAACAAATATAAAGAAAGATAAAAATATATGTTTATTGTTAAGGCTTATGTTGGAACGTAAACATACTTCCGAGTACAAACTTGAGTTCCATAATACAATACATAAGAGTTTTAAGACATATCGAATGGTAAAGATAAAAGCATAAGTCTTCAAAACATGCCAAGCGACTCTATGCTCCATGCAACAGCTATCACCTTATAGACCTGAGATAAACATGCTAAAGTGTCAACACAATGGTTGGTGAGTTCATAGAGTTTGTCTTAAAATAGTTGAAAAGCCTTAAAGAATGTTCACACAGCAAAGGCATTGAGAATCCACTCAGTTGCAAGTCCCGCCATAAGAGACTTGCAACCTGTGTGTTCACAACCCACTGCTAATATATATGGTATAATAAAGACATGTATAAGTTCATCAAAACAGTTTAGCAATTAGTCGTGAGTCTACACTTCATCTCCGAAGACCTCACGTTTATGATGTATCCAACATTCGCAAATGTTAGGATGTATCAAAGCCTCAATGGTCATCCAACAACTTAATTTGGAGCCATCGGAAGTCTCAATGGTCATCCAGCAACTTAATCTGGAGCCACTGGAAGTCTCACAATTAAATATAACGCAATCATGTAGATACGAAATCAAGTATAATGCGATCAAGTATAAGACAATCAAGTGTAACACAATCAAGTATAAACAATCAAGTATAATGTTTTGAGTATTTGTACAAGTAAGCAAGTAGTTGAGCATGTATCCCCCCCAAGAGTTAAAACAAGTATGAAAAGAGTAGGGGCTATGACTCACCTTAAGCTTAAGTGATGTGAAATCAAAGTGGTAGTCGAATCGTGAAAGTCTCTGAGAGCAGCCTATAATAGAACGTTGCGACTTAGGTTTGGAGTAACGTCTAAGAATACGAAGAATTGCCTATATATGTCTTGCATAATGTTCATGATGTAGTACTTAGTATATAGCGTAAGTCCTTGAATATAAATGGTTTATGAAACATGTATAAGTTGTATATCTCTTACTACCGTTCGGGCCGACATAATTCAGAAGTCATGGAGTAAACGTTCGAGGAGCCAGGACACTTTAATTCGTAAATTCACAACTCATCTCGACGGCTTACTAATGAACTCCTCACATGAGGCTCCCTACTTGTAGTATTTGATAACAAATGTATAAGTTTTGATCCGAAAAGTTACATGTCCGATATTTGAATAAACTTAGGAAAGTTTACTTGTACATGAAGATTGTTATTAGGGTAAGTTTATTATAACTTGTATCTCATGGTTCTTTAGGTGGAGTAGATCCAAATTGTTTGTTCAAATTATCGTCAACTCCTTGTTTCATGTGTTCGCCTAAGTAAGTTTATATGGTCATTTAGTCATGGCTTCGCCGTGACCTTGGTCATTTTTCCATGGTCTTGAGACTCAACCTTGGCTTTAGCCATGGTTGTGGTCTTGGCTTTAGGTCATTAGACCTCTTGGTCTTAGTAAATCATAACTATAATATAGTGACTTTGGTCTAAAATGGGCTGTTAAGATTTTGAAGAAAATTATCACTCGGAAAGCATTTTCAGAGCTTGAGCTTCTTTAATCCTGAACGAAAACGTCGTTCCGGACAACTTTCGTGTTTTAACTTTTTGATGAATCGGACCAGAAGGGGGACTTTCAAAATGGCAGAATGCAAAAACAGTAGGTATGGGCAGTTTTGCCGTTTTGGTTTCGCTAACTTCTTATGGCCATAACTTTTGACTCGGGTACTCGTTTTGGGTGATTCAAATTGCTATGTTTTCCTTGTTAAGTCCTCTTTAATAGTAAGTAAGTGTCAAATATCATAGTTATACTAATTAGTCGTGGTTCTCCATAAAAATCACTAGTTTGCTTGTTTACTTGTCATAAGTTAACATATGTATATCAATACTTGTTTTATCCATTTTTAAACATCATGAACACAATAACAAGAACATATATAGCATGAAAGGAACACAAAGAGCATGAAAATGATAATTAAGCAAGGAGTATGTTAGGGTTTGCTTACAACTTGTGAAGAAACTAACTAGAACCAAGATCAAAACCAAGAACCACTACTTAATCTTCCAAAAACCTTTCCAACCATAGCCATGCTTCCATACCAAAAACCCTATCTTATAATCCTTTGATAAATACTAATCTAACATAAAAACAACCTTGAGTAAAAATCTTCACTAGGAACACTTGGAAATTTGATGAGTTTTTGTGGTGATTTTATAGAGTTTTATGGTTGAAAGGTGTTAAGGATCAACTAGGAACTATGACTTGAACTTGTGATGGATTGAATGAGCAAGATCAATGATCAAAATGGTATATTTGGATGGTTTTGGGTCGTTGGTATTGAAGGAGAAAGGAAGAGAATGAGCTCTCTTTTATACTAAAAATGAGGAGGTTACAATGTTGACTTGTCAACACTTGGAGACCAAGTTGGACACATGCATGCAATCTAAGCTTCCTAGCATGAGATCAAGCCACCTATGGGCTGAAATCCCCCCCTAGGTCTGTTCATGAACTTGGAGAACAAGGTGTGGACTTTTGATGATATTATCCTACTTATGTGACTAGTTTTGACCCCGTAAATTGCTAACCGTAAATGATTAAGCCTCAAAACGTAAAACCGGGTATCCTAAAAATATGAAACTTAAAAGTATTGTTAAACATGTCATGACACTCCATAATAAAATATAAAATGAGTGGTAGGTTCCATTTGGGTGGTAAAACCCTGCTAAAACTGGAAACACGGGTCTAAAACGCGTAATACGCAAAACGTACGAAAGTTGCGTAAAATTGAGAAAAGTAGAATGTAACTTTTCTAATAGGATAATAATAACTTAAAATGACTTATAATGTCTAGGCTGGGCTCAGTCTAGTGTCGGTTGGTGTTAAATGTCTTTTAGACCTAAAACCGCAAGCCTAAAAATCAAGGAATGACTTATAAAATCAAGGAATGATTTTTGGTCAAAGGAGGAGGGAAAAATATGTTGACTTTTTCTAATAAGTTGAAAACTCAAATCGTCTTAGAAACGCGGTGCAGGTATAGGCTAAGGTTACGGCTGAGTAAAAACGTTTAAAACTGAAAATTCCAGTTTTTCACGGCCGAGGCTTATTTTGGTCATATTTTTCTCAGTCATGATTAATTCTATAATTAATCATGAGAGTACTAAACATTTTTCTGATGCGGGGTCACTTAACGCGGTCGAGTTTCGTTGTGCGTAGAATTTTTGAATGACGTTTTACCCTAAAACGTATAATTTCGTGTAATTCCTTAATAACTTTTACGAAAATGATCTAACGAATGTCAAACATTTAATTTGCCATGGAAATGATTTATCACTCGAGAATATGAAATAAAAATCAACTTTCGGGAAAAATGAATAGTAAAAATGAATAGTAAAAGTGAATAGTAAATTTCCCGGAAATAGTAATTAATCTGAAAATGCGAATTGTGACAGTCTCTACCCCTTCAGGAAACTTCGTCCCGAAGTTTAGTGTGTCTAGGTCTCTTATCTTAATAGCGGCATAATAAAGCTAGTTTTAGAATAGAATAATATGGTAGTATAAGGTACGTACCCGTTACGCATTGCGGGCTTCCTTAGCACCCAAATAGTATGCTCGACCCCGAGGTGGACTAACATTGTATCCATGATTTGGGTTATTTTCTTCAAGCATTACTGCTAGGGTCGGGTTATCCAGCACTTGTCCCTGTGCCCTATTTAACTTAGGACAAGTATCTCGGAAGTGGTTTGGGCTGTTGCACTCAAAGCATGTCTTTTGGTTGTTTCTTATATTGCCCGCATTCACCGGTGTTACTTGCCTTGCCGTTGCTTTACACTGATTTGTAAAATGGCTCTTTTGATTGCAATTATACACATTCGACAGGGCTCAGACCTCTGATGATGATAAGCACATTTATTACACTTAGGATGTGGACCTTCATACTTTCCCTGATCATAAACTGTTGCCGCAAATCCTCTTGCTCTCTTATTATCAACCATTGTACCCTTTTGCTCGCCTGATTCACCTGCTCCCTTCCTTTTATCACTAATCTTCAAAGTTCCATTCCTAACCATCTCATCTGTTAGGGTCCCTGCTCTTAATATTGCACTTTGAATCGTGGGAGGTTCGGTTGTTTTTACCATCCCACGAATCTCGGGAACAAGGCCATAGATGTACCTCTCAATCCTCTTGGATTCAGGGGTAACCAGATGAGGAACTAGTTTAGCTAGTTCATGAAACCGATCTGTGTAGGTTGCATGACCAGCCCCTACCATAGAGTGATGCCAAAACTCGTCCTCTAGTTTTTGCATTTCATTAACCGGGCAGTACTCTTCCTTCAGTAGTCCCTTAAAGTCGTCCCATGTCATGCCTACAGCTGCTTCTCTAGTCCTTGCTTGAATCTGCATGTTCCACCATGTCAATGCCTTTTCTGATAGCAAGCATGCAGAATATTTCACTCTCTGGTGGATTGCACAGTTACTGATGTCAATCACTGACTCCATCTTCTCGACCCATCGTGTATATGCCAATGCACCTCCTTTACCATTAAACTCAATTGGTTTGCATGACGTAAATTCCTTATACGTACATCCAGTCCTGTGGTTGTTGTTGTTGTTGTTGTTATTCCTTCCTCCATCATTTGTAGCGTCATTTATGCTTCCGTGGTTTCCCGAATTGTTCATGTGATTGCCAACTTGTGTGACTATAGTGGGAAGTAGGTTTTGTAGTTGTTGGGAAATAATGGTGGAGACATCTGGATTTCCACCAGCGTTACTAGGGTTACTAGTGTCGTGAGCATCTCCCCTACCTCCACGTCCACCAGTTCTTCCACTATCATTACTAGGGTTACTAGTGTCGTGAGCAGCTCCTCTACCTCCACGACCACCAGTTCTTCCACCTCTTGGTGTTGCACCACCTCGGCTAGTGCTACGAGTTACTCTCTTTGGTGCCATGATATCTACAAGGAAGGATATTTTGTCGACGTCAGATATGAGGTGATATTCCTAGACTACTTAGTCTTAAATCTTGTCAATTTGAGTCAATCGTTGATTAATGTAAGCATGGTCACATATGTCTACGTGAGTCGTGACGCATTTATAATTATGTTGGCCACCATAATTATAATTGCTTCCTTTCACACGTATACATATTTACCAGGCACACATAACTCAAAAATTGGTACTACATAATTGGGTAGACTTTCTATCATCTGCTCTTAAGTTGTGAAAGGGTAACGTAGTTTGGGTATCTAGAGATATGACGAAATGGACTAGTCATGCTTGTAGAAAGGTTTGAGTGTCGTACTAGGACATATGAACCACTTCTAGGTATTAGAAACATATAAAGTAAGTATAAGGCAAATCATCAAATCTCTACAGGAAACTAATAATCTTTATTTAACTTAATCTTATGTCTTATCAAACAAGAACTGTCACAAGATTAAGTTAATTAAACAATTATTACTTAGCTCTAAATTTTTGATGACTTGACTATTGTCTGGGGTTTCTCCTAAACAAACAATTAGCAATAAGCATATGCGCATGAAGTGTGTGTAAGGCAATATAAAGAGAAGAGTCTTAATGTTTATATCAGTTATAGTCTAGGCACTAAATGCAACCTAGTTCTCTATAACCAAGGCTCTGATACCAATCCGTAACACCCCCAAAATATCGCAGCGGAAGACTGTGTCATAGGGGTGCTACTTCATAATACAAAGTACAAGGTATAGAAAACGAACTCTAAATGAGACGTTTTGAAAAGTTACCATTCGATTAATAAATTCCGAGTACAAACTTGAGTTCCATAATACAATACATAAGAGTTTTAAGACATATCGAATGGTAAAGATAAAAGCATAAGTCTTCAAAACATGCCAAGCGACTCTATGCTCCATGCAACAGCTATCACCTTATAGACCTGAGATAAACATGCTAAAGTGTCAACACAATGGTTGGTGAGTTCATAGAGTTTGTCTTAAAATAGTTGAAAAGCCTTAAAGAATGTTCACACAGCAAAGGCATTGAGAATCCACTCAGTTGCAAGTCCCGTCATAAGAGACTTGCAACCTGTGTGTTCACAACCCACTGCTAATATATATGGTATAATAAAGACATGTATAAGTTCATCAAAACAGTTTAGCAATTAGTCGTGAGTCTACACTTCATCTCCGAAGACCTCACGTTTATGATGTATCCAACATTCGCAAATGTTAGGATGTATCAAAGCCTCAATGGTCATCCAACAACTTAATTTGGAGCCATCGGAAGTCTCAATGGTCATCCAGCAACTTAATCTGGAGCACTGGAAGTCTCACAATTAAATATAACGCAATCATGTAGATACGAAATCAAGTATAATGCGATCAAGTATAAGACAATCAAGTGTAACACAATCAAGTATAAACAATCAAGTATAATGTTTTGAGTATTTGTACAAGTAAGCAAGTAGTTGAGCATGTATCCCCCCAAGAGTTAAAACAAGTATGAAAAGAGTAGGGGCTATGACTCACCTTAAGCTTAAGTGATGTGAAATCAAAGTGGTAGTCGAATCGTGAAAGTCTCTAAGAGCAGCCTATAATAGAACGTTGCGACTTAGGTTTGGAGTAACGTCTAAGAATACGAAGAATTGCCTATATATGTCTTGCATAATGTTCATGATGTAGTACTTAGTATATAGCGTAAGTCTTTGAATATAAATGGTTTATGAAACATGTATAAGTTGTATATCTCTTACTACCGTTCGGGCCGACATAATTCAGAAGTCATGGAGTAAACGTTCGAGGAGCCAGGACACTTTAATTCGTAAATCCACAACTCATCTCGACGGCTTACTAATGAACTCCTCACATGAGGCTCCCTACTTGTAGTATTTGATAACAAATGTATAAGTTTTGATCCGAAAAGTTACATGTCCGATATTTGAATAAACTTAGGAAAGTTTACTTGTACATGAAGATTGTTATTAGGGTAAGTTTATTATAACTTGTATC
Organism: Artemisia argyi; assembly: GCA_030686995.1. Classification (NCBI taxonomy): domain Eukaryota; kingdom Viridiplantae; phylum Streptophyta; class Magnoliopsida; order Asterales; family Asteraceae; genus Artemisia; species Artemisia argyi. Next base: position 41,349,868 of record CM060709.1, on the reverse strand, counting down.
TCATGGTTCTTTAGGTGGAGTAGATCCAAATTGTTTGTTCAAATTATCGTCAACTCCTTATTTCATGTGTTCGCCTAAGTAAGTTTATATGGTCATTTAGTCATGGCTTCGCCGTGACCTTGGTCATTTTTCCATGGTCTTGAGACTCAACCTTGGCTTTAGCCATGGTTGTGGTCTTGGCTTTAGGTCATTAGACCTCTTGGTCTTAGTAAATCATAACTATAATATAGTGACTTTGGTCTAAAATGGGCTGTTAAGATTTTGAAGAAAATTATCACTCGGAAAGCATTTTCAGAGCTTGAGCTTCTTTGTTCCTGAACGAAAACGTCGTTCCGGATAACTTTCGTGTTTTAACTTTTTGATGAATCAGAACAGAAGGGGGACTTTCAAAATGGCAGAATGCAAAAACAGTAGGTATGGGCAGTTTTGCCGTTTTGGTTTCGCTAACTTCTTATGGCCATAACTTTTGACTCGGGTACTCGTTTTGGGTGATTCAAATTGCTATGTTTTCCTTGTTAAGTCCTCTTTAACAGTAAGTAAGTGTCAAATATCAAAGTTATACTAATTAGTCGTGGTTCTCCATAAAAATCACTAGTTTGCTTGTTTACTTGTCATAAGTTAACATATGTATTTCAATACTTGTTTTATCCATTTTTAAACATCATGAACACAATAACAAGAACATATATAGCATGAAAGGAACACAAAGAGCATGAAAATGATAATTAAGCAAGGAGTATGTTAGGGTTTGCTTACAACTTGTGAAGAAACTAACTAGAACCAAGATCAAAACCAAGAACCACTACTTAATCTTCCAAAAACCTTTCCAACCATAGCCATGCTTCCATACCAAAAACCCTATCTTATAATCCTTTGATAAATACTAATCTAACATAAAAACAACCTTGAGTAAAAATCTTCACTAGGAACACTTGGAAATTTGATGAGTTTTTGTGGTGATTTTATAGAGTTTTATGGTTGAAAGGTGTTAAGGATCAACTAGGAACTATGACTTGAACTTGTGATGGATTGAATGAGCAAGATCAATGATCAAAATGGTGTATTTGGATGGTTTTGGGTCGTTGGTATTGAAGGAGAAAGGAAGAGAATGAGCTCTCTTTTATACTAAAAATGAGGAGGTTACAATGTTGACTTGTCAACACTTGGAGACCAAGTTGGACACATGCATGCAATCTAAGCTTCCTAGCATGAGATCAAGCCACCTATGGGCTGAAATCCCCCCTAGGTCTGTTCATGAACTTGGAGAACAAGGTGTGGACTTTTGATGATATTATCCTACTTATGTGACTAGTTTTGACCCCGTAAATTGCTAACCGTAAATGATTAAGCCTCAAAACGTAAAACCGGGTATCCTAAAAATATGAAACTTAAAAGTATTGTTAAACATGTCATGACACTCCATAATAAAATATAAAATGAGTGGTAGGTTCCATTTGGGTGGTAAAACCCTGCTAAAACAGGAAACACGGGTCTAAAACGCGTAATACGCAAAACGTACGAAAGTTGCGTAAAATTGAGAAAAGTAAAATGTGACTTTTCTAATAGGATAATAATGACTTAAAATGAGTTATAATGTCTAGGCTGGGCTCAGTCTAGTGTCGGTTGGTGTTAAATGTCTTTTAGACCTAAAACCGCAAGCCTAAAAATCAAGGAATGACTTATAAAATCAAGGAATGATTTTTGGTCAAAGGAGGAGGGAAAAATATGTTGACTTTTTCTAATAAGTTGAAAACTCAAATCGTCTTAGAAACGCGGTGCAGGTATAGGCTAAGGTTACGGCTGAGTAAAAATGTTTAAAACTGAAAATTCCAGTTTTTCACGGCCGAGGCTTATTTTGGTCATATTTTTCTCAGTCATGATTAATTCTATAATTAATCATGAGAGTACTAAACATTTTTCTGATGCGGGGTCACTTAACGCGGTCGAGTTTCGTTGTGCGTAGAATTTTTGAATGACGTTTTACCCTAAAACGTATAATTCCGTGTAATTCCTTAATAACTTTCACGAAAATGATCTAACGAATGTCAAACATTTAATTTGCCATGGAAATGATTTATCACTCGAGAATATGAAATAAAAATCAACTTTCGGGAAAATTTCGGGAAAAATGAATAGTAAAAATGAATAGTAAAAATGAATAGTAACATGAATAGTAAAAGTGAATAGTAAATTTCCCGGGAATAGTAATTAATCTGAAAATGCGAATTGTTACACTTTAACCATTTCGGAGTCCTTCTTTATTATAGCTTCGTAGACTTTTAAATTACCAATTAATTCATCAAGTTGTAGCGTTGACAAATTCTTCGATTCTTCAATAGCCGTCACTTTAGCTCGCCATTTTGGGTGAAGAGCTCTAAGAAACTTCCTAACAAAATTCTTACTAGAGAAAATTCTCATCAAGTGCTTTTAAACTTGTGATTATGGTGTTAAATCTAGCAAAAACATTATCAATTGATTCCTCTTTCGGAATCGTGAATTGCTCATATTGTTGAACAAGTAGATCTATTTTGTTATCTTTGACTTGATTATTACCTTGGTGGGTTATTAATAAAGAGTTCCAAATTTCTTTTGCGGTTTCACACATAAAGATCCTTTCGTACTCTTTACATGGTAGCGCATTGTAAATAACCATTTTTGCTTCATTATTTTTAGCAAGTTTTCTTTTTAATTCATCATTTTGTTTTTCAAAAGGTACGATTTCATCTTTCTTAGTTTCGGGGTTATTTTGAATAGGTAAAAAATCACCATTGGTAATAATATGCCAAAGATCTAGATCTTTTGATTTCACATAAGTTTCGAATCGATTTTTCCAATATAAAAATCCATCACTTTCAAATAGTGGTGGTCTTTGCATAGATTGCCCTTCTAAATATTTTTCAGATTCCATAGATCGTTACAAGTTTTAAAATACAATATATTTTAAAGATCTTGCTAGACGTGGCTCTGATACCAATTGTAGAAAACTAGAGGGGGGGGGGGGTTGAATAGTTTTACGTCCTTTTAAATTTATAAACACAAGTTTGTTTTAAAAACTTCGATTCTAGTTTATGTGAATTCAATACTTGCACTATATGAACAATTGTATGGTAACTAACTAACAAAACTAATATAGTAAAGATAAATAAATAAGTAAAGAGAAGAGTTAGAAAGATCAAACCACAACACAAGGATTTATAGTGGTTCGGCTACAAGGACACCTTCCTTGTTCCTACTCCACTCCCCGAGTCACCTACTCGAGAGTTTTCTTCACTATGTCAACAAACTCCCTTTTGGCGGAGAAAACCTTACACACCAATTTACACACCACACAACTTCACAACTTGATCACGCCTTCTACACAACTTCTTCACACCAATAAACTACACACCAATCTTCTTCACAACTATCTTCTACACACCAATCTTCTACTTCACACCTATCTTCACAACTATCCTATTTCACTACTTATCAACTTCTATTATCTACACAACTAATCACAAGCACAACACAATATTCACAAATGTATATATATATATATATATATATATATATATATATATATATATATATATATATATATATATATATATATATATATATATATACACTATGCACAACTATTCTTCAACACCTCTTGAGCTTGGTTGTAGAGAGAGTGTTCTTCTTTTGCACTTTGAATGAGAATGGATGATTAGGGATTGAATCACTTGAAACAACGATTAATATACTAATGATCAAAGGGTTTTAGAGAATGTTTAGAGAGTTATAGATCTGAAAATTTCGTGCAAAAGGTAGGGAAAAATTCCAGAATTAAGGTGGTATTTATAGGAGAAGAATTCTGACAGTTTCTGACAGGGGAGCCTGGCCGGTCCCCTTAAATCATGGCCGGCCCCCTTAAAATTAAGGGGACCGCCCCTTATAATTAAGGGGGCCGCCCAACTGTAACGGCCAGAAAACTTGTCTTTTAGTGGGGAAAGTTTATTTGGTGAAAAACTAACTGATTTTGGTTAAATATTTGAAATCATATATTTAGTATGATTAAAACCGATTTCTTTATTACCAAAAGTGTTTTTCAAAAATATATAATATGTTTATATGATTAAATAAACTTTGTGTTAATTAATTAACTACCCCTTTGATCATCAGATGTATCAAGCTCTTGTTTATCCATACCTTAAGTGATTAAGTTGGATATAGTGATATAAACTATCTTAATACTTGTTTACGTAGTAATTATACGATTGACGATTTTACATTTTGTGATCGTCAAAATATAGAGATATCGAAAGATATGAATAACGTTTTCACACATTATTTATGTCAACAACCATCTCAACCATTAATTCACCACTCCTCCCCAAGCAAAGCATATTCCTTTGGAATATCCCTTCTTAACCTTTCTCATCTAACCATGGTTAACTTCTAAACCTTTAACCCAACCTTGGTTACATCTTAACCCTTCCCTTGAGGAATATAACTTGGCAAATTCTTTCTCTCTTTTCTATGCCACTTGAGGAATACCCAATCTACCCCTACCAAATTACCCTTTCTACTTTTCTACCCTTGGTATTTGGTTTTATAAACACTTTCACAAAATGATTTTCAAATTGGCTATTTAAGTTGGTAAACCTTAGATTGATTAATTTTAAGGTTTAGTGTGAAGTACAATTGGGGGTTTAGCAAGGTAAGGTATTTACAAGGCCCAAAACTTAGAAGTTGGGAAATTGTTACAGAAGCTTGGCGTGCTGCCCACGCGTTGACGCGCGGGTGACGCGCCGGCCTCGGTAAAATTTCCCAAGATTGGGTTCTTGGCCTATAAATACATACCTTGCCTCTTGTATTCATCACCCCTTGCCATTACTCTTTCTTTCTACATTCTTTCTCTCTAAACACTCTCAAATCTCTATATCTCTAATCTTGTGTTCTTGATTCTCACTCTAACATTCTTTGAAAGAACACATCTCCTTGCAAGGGAAGAATCACAAGAACTTAATCCACTCTTGTGATTGTGTCGAGGGTCTTCTTCCTTATACCATTTCTATTACAATCGAGTCTCTAGGTTAGGTTAGGGCTTGGTTGAACAAACACTTATTCATTCATTCAATTGTTTGTAAGGGAAGTCTTGTGTCTTGGTGACCAAGCCTAGATCATTGGGGATCTAGTTGGGATTTGATACTTCTGATGGGAAGTCTTGATAGTGGTCTTGGTGACCCTTAGGTGAAGTCGAATCACGAGGTTCTTTTGGGTGGTTTCCGAGGGCGGAATACCGTGGGAGTAACTCTTTCTTTATGAGCATCGATATTGGTGAATATCAGTGGAGTGAATCGTAACGGTTTGTAGTCCACCGAAAGGATTATACTAGTGGAATAGTATCGGTGTCGTGGATTCGAAACTGGACGTACGGATGGTATAAACCCCCCATCCCGAACCAGTATATATCGTGGTGTCTCTCTTTACTCGCTTTATATATTTTGGTTGTGTTTGTGGTTGTTGGATTGATTATACAACCACTTGGTTTTCTTTGAGGCTTAAAGTTTTTAAACGTCTTAAAAGCGAAGAAACCGTATTCACCCCCCCCCCCCTCTACGGTTCTACACATCTGACATGCCATGGCTGCTAGCACATAGTTGTGCTACCTCGCCAAGATACACAATGATCTGACCCGCTGCGGGTTGTAGCTGGAAATGGTCAAAAAGCTTCAAATTCTGCCATAGCTGCAATGAAACGCAGTTACGATTCAGATCTCCAATGACCAATATCATTTCACTCAGAGAACAACAGTAATCGTCACAGCCCATTACTATATTGGACAAAAACATCCCCAAAAAAAAGGGCGTGAAAAGGCCAAGGGAAAAATTGGCTCAGATTAATTCATGCCCTCGCAGCACATGTGGAGGTTGCTATAGCGAGTGTTTCTTGCATCCTGCCATCCCTCGACTCTGTGCAGCGGATCGACCTTTTCGAAAAACAAGACACGCCAGCCATGGCTGCAAACATATCATGTTTCCCCGCCAAGATACGGACAGTCTTAAGTTTTATCGAACCCACCAATCAAAAAACCGCGATGGCTGCATTAGCATAAATGCCTTGGCAAAATACAACTTCAATATAACTGCAAACACCAAATCAAAATATTAAGTTTCACTTTTCCCATTTAATGAAGCAATAAACACATAAATCATACAAATAAACCTAGAACGTAACTAATCTAAACACAAAAGCTATAACCCCTAATTTTCTCAGACAACTATGATGATTACAAATCAGATATGAAACTAACACATATTCATAAAAAGCTATCAATAAGGTTAACAACAAATAATTCACATAACAATAAGCTAATTCTTCCCTAATTTAGCCTATCATATGAAGGTGTATTGTTTCAAGTAAGTGTCATACATATATTAAAAAATAATTAGCTAACATGTGAGAGTAAAATAAGGGAAAAAAATGAAACCAAAAACTATAACTATCTTTTTTTGTCAATCTTCAACCCTAAAATTATAACTAATAAACACACAAATCTAACAACAACAAAGTTAACGGCAACATCATAAACATTACAAACCTATTAAGAAGGGTTATCTCGTTAGATGCACTAGATCAAATAATGAGGCAACTCAATCATCCAAAAAAAAAAAAAAAAAAAAAAAAAAAAAAAAAAAAAAAAAAAAAAAACTGATAAGAAAGAAGAAACATGTGGCTTGTAAAAAAAAGCTAATTGCACCTCATATATAATCTATCCTATGCAACACAAAAGCAACTTTTAATTTTCACTTTAACCCGAATTTGAAAAAAAGGGACAAGGCTGGAACTATCCAAAATCCCTAAATACCAATAAAAAAACTACAAACTCTAAAAATAAACCTATCAAAGTTGCAATTCCAATTTGATAGAAGGTAAATTAAAAAATAAATAAATAAATAAATAAATAAATAAAAATCAAACATGCCAAGAAACTTTATAACTAAAAGAAAGGAGATCCAGAAGATGCAAATAACCGACCAAACTCAAATGATCTAGATCATAGATTAAAAGATAAGAAAACCCAAATTTGTGTCTGGGAAATGAAAGAGAACTGTACCCTAGAAACAAATGGCAGTAATCTAATCCTTGTACTCAAACACATGACTTATCTCACAAACCAGCTGTAGATCCATTAAAATATAATATGCTCATGTAGCTCCCCTCACAAAACACTATACCAGCGATTAAAATATAATATGTTCCTGTAGCTCCTCTCACAAAAGCACTATAGCAGCGTTGGTTTGGATCGGATAAACGTTCGCCGATCGGGTATTTCAGTCGGATCTAGTTTCACCGGCCTCACTCACAAAGGGGGTGAAGTTGTGAGAGAGAAGTAGGTTTATCATACGGACCAGACTTCAGTTTTTCGGGTATGGGCCTTCAAGAGACAAACGGGCCACAAAAGAATGAATAGTGAATCCATCGTAAATGTAATATTGTATAATACTTTTGGTAATAGTTGTGGTTAAATTAGTAGTAAAAGAGTTCTAAAAAATATTAATGGCGTAAAAATTATATGAACCAAAAAAAATGAAACAATGTAACTTTAAATTTCAAATATATGTTGAAAGCGATTCATTAAAACATACATATTGCGTGTAAATGAAAGAAATTCATGAAAACATGCATATCGGTTAGACCCATAAGAACCGAACTGGAACCGAAAACCGAACCGGAATCGAGACATGCTACTCGATCCGTTTCTCAATTCCTTGATCATCCATTTTTCGGTTCTCGGTTTTCACGATTCCGGTTCCGGTTCCATGCGGTTCCGGAACCGCGCTCACCCCTACAAACAACTCTTTCCTTCCTTGATTCGATAACACCCCAACAGAACGTGCCTGAGTCTTTAACCCAAAGTAAGTACGTTGATGATGTGATCAAGAACTTTCTAGTAAGTTCCAGACACTAAAAAAAGCAACTACAAACCCTCTCGTTTTTCCCACCCCATTCTTTCTAGAAACTACTTTTAACGCCTATATAAACTCATCATCACAATGTTTTATCAATCATCGTGTATTCACAAAAACATCTTGTCGATTTCTACTTTCAATCCTTCAATTGCTTTTAAGAAAACAATACTAATGGATATCAGTACTTTGTTGGGCTTAGACTCACCTTTGTTCCTTCAAAACCTCCACAACATCCTCAACGACACACCTAATAACAAATCAACCAAATCCGAGCCAACACGAGCTTACGTTCGCGACGCAAGAGCAATGGCGGCAACACCAGCAGACGTTAAGGAATATCCAAACGCATACGTCTTCATTATAGACATGCCTGGATTGAAATCAGGGGATATCAAGGTTCAAGTTGAAGATGACAATGTTTTGGTGATAAGTGGAGAGAGGAAACGTGAAGAGGAAGAAAAGGAAGGAGTGAAGTATGTTCGAAAGGAGAGAAGGATTGGCAAGTTTATGAAGAAGTTTTCTTTGCCCGAAAATGCGAATATTGAGAAGATTTCGGCTGTTTGTCAAGATGGAGTGTTGACTGTTACTGTTGAGAAGCTGCCTCCACCTGAGCCGAAGAAGCCAAAGTTGATCCAAGTTCAGTGAAGAGAATGTGCTTATCTGCGGTGAATGTTTTTTTATGAATAATGTGGATCTTGTTACTAGGATTGTAGTATGATTGCATGACTGTTTTCGTTTTAACTTTTAAGAGCTATTAATTTCGTTTGTTGACTTGCTTACTTTTGTTATTGATATTGCTACAATCTGTCTACAATTGCTGCTTTTTGGCGTTCTATATTTTTCCTTTGGAATCTTCTATAAAAGGGTCTCTCCTAACCCTTTTGATCTGACCTAGTTCTGTTATTGGATGTCTATATCATTAATAGAACAGATTGCGAGTGTTTTGATAAGATTATTACAGTATTTTTCAATGATCAACAATCTAAACGTGGCCGGCTTACTAATTTTGGCAGGTGTTCTTAGATTTAAGATTCATAGTTCACAGTTAATTAGAATTAACAGAGATTAATCAGCTAAAGAATGGGGTTATTAAGAAGCATAACTGGTCTGATGCATCCCAGTCTAAAACAGAATACAAAATCACAGTGCTTAAAATAAAATCACGGTGCTTAAAGCATAACTGATCTGATACCATTTTACCTTCAGCATTGGGTCAAACTACCTACAGAAGGCTGTACGCCTGCAATATCGTGTTTTTTTTTAGGAAAAAGTAAAATATATTAGCACCAAAAATTATAAGCAAATTTAACTATGGCATATCATGGACAACCCCATGGCCGAGAGACCAATTGCACTCACTTAGTATTATACTAGCATTATTCTATACACTAAGAGTAAAAAAAAAACTATATTATTCCTGCACCCCATTACTTGCAAGACAGAGACACAACACATAGCACTTTAACCCATTTGAAACAGCAAGAATCATTCCAAAACATCGATCTGAATTCGACATTATGGACAGAAGATCAACTAGCCAGCAACCTTTCAAAACCCTCAAGATCAGGAAACTTAGCTTATGTGGCTTACACCAAAATTATATGAACTCCATTCAAATTATAGTTATATCGCCTCTCCCAGACCCATTCAACAATAATAGAAGTAAACGCTTAACTCAGGCTATCAACCACAATGTACAAAGCCATCTGATTCTCTATACATTGAGCCATCCAAACATTCCTAAAACTACCACAAAACAACCATACCTCAGTTCATAACCAATATAGCAAGATCATAATAACACCATCAGGAAAAGACAAGTGTCAATCTTCTTTATCAAAACAATCAGCAATAAATAGGAACTGCATATTACTGTAAAACAAACACCCTCTGAATCATGAAAGCTAGAGGTGGCAAAATAAGTGGGTCGGGTCGGGTTTGGGTCACGGGTCTAGAGGGTTTGGGTCTAGATACGTCTGGGTCTAGATGAGTTGGGTCCGGGTATAGATAGGTTTTGGTCCGGTTGACAATTTTTTTGTTTTTTAGTTTAGTAAAAGTTGAAAAAAGTGAAAAAAAAAAATAGTATTTTTTTTTACCTGCTAGACCCGCCTAGACCCGTTGGGTAATTATTGCTATAATTGCATTTTCTATCAAATAACCAATTAGATCCATCTATAATATTTAGGGAGACCCAACTAGACCCATCCCCTATTAAATATTTACCCAACTAGACCCATGTTTAACCAATAGATTCATGTTTAACCAATGTGTCTCAAATTGCCACCTCTACGCGAAACTTTCCTTACGTGAATTACACACCATATAAGAATCACTATTTCAGAATAAGTTGCCCCTCCAAGCCCCGCTCATCCATAAAATAGTAATCAAGTACATAGGTTTTCCTTCACAAGATACAAGGCCATCTGATCCAATGCAGAACACTATACCAAACACACTATCAAAATGAATGAGATACCACTCTGTCATTAATTCAGAAAGCACTAATGACAGAAAGCCAGCTAGGATGAAAACTGTATGAGAGCTACTTCTTTCCATGATATACATCAGTAGCTAGGCACTAGTATAATACTTAATGCTCATAATTAGTTATCCAACAAATCAATTTACCCATAAACAGGAAACTCGATAAATTGAACTACATTTCCTCACCGAGTAACAAGTCATCAAACCAAGGAAGTAGTCCTATCTTTCATGACTCACTAACTTGGTTGGAGACAATCTAACAAGGAAGGCATCATCCAATTATAGGAGTCATCTTTCATAAACAGGAAACCCAATATCGTGTTGTTAGTGTAAGTTAATCTAAAGTTTTGCATAATTTAAATTGATCTTTTTTTAGTGCTTAAAGCAGAAAAGCAAAAAATATAAGCAATCATAAACACCCTCTTAGCTTGTGCTTCATGAAAAAGTGTTAACTCTTGATTTTCCTTGCGTCAATTATGAATGAACTGTACAGTGGACCAATTAAGAAGCATACTAGAGTTACAAGCACTTGAGCTAACTACAATAAGTGTGGCTTTCATTAAGATCTTTATCAGCTTTAACTTGAACCAAAACTTTAGCAAAACTATTCTGTTCATCATGCGCCTGAAGCATCTTTTCTGTTAAGCGGTCTGGTATTAATGGAAAGCCGATTACACTAGCAATTCTACTTGATCCATTTACCGAGTACACCTTAGAGGGTATATGATCTAGCTTCACCTACATAGTAACCATATTTTGATCAAGTTTTTTAATCCAACAAAAAGGCTAGAGGCGTAGCTTCTTGCTCGTTTGCCTTCTAACATTATGTAAATCCTATTTTGTTGAAATTCCAAAAAAAAAAAAAAAAAAAAAAAAAAAAAAAAAAAAGTTAAGAAAATGGGCACATTACGAATGAACCATGGTCCATTGTGCAGAACATGAGTAAGGTTCAATTCGTTGTTAAAATTAATGAAAATGAAGCCATTGTCATCCATTGTGATTTCCTTGACACCAAATCTCTTCCACATTCGTTTCAAATGATAGTCAACATCTGGAAATGCCATTTTGTGGTTTATGAAATAGGCAACAAGTGTTTTAATGGTAATCGACATGATTTTAATGAAATGGTGTATTGATTTTTAAAGAATTGATAAGGTTTTAAAGAAAGGGAATAAATGGCTAGGGGTTTTTTGAAAAAGATGAAAACATGCATGAATTTACAAAGGTTTATGAGTTATGACCAGTGGGCCTCGTTTTCTTACCAAAGCCAAACAATTTACAAGACTTTGTAAATTGTAATGGCATAATGGGTAAATTTTGGTTTAATCTTTACGATAAAAGTTCATTGTGAACTAAGTTTTTGTTACTGAGGGATAAATTCTCACTATCCATCTAGTTTGATCTAATTGTGTGGATTAACCTAAGATTTAATATAGAAACCTAAATCCATGTTTTTTTCTTGTCTTTTTTTTTTTTTTTTTTTTTTTTTTTTTTTTTTTTTTTTTTGTCTTTTTAGCCCTTCACGTAGCCTTTTTTTCTTCTTTTTTTGTCTTTTTTGTTTTCTAGTCAAGCTGTCAAGGTTTGCTTCTTTTTTTTTTTTTTTTTTTTCTTTTTCTTTTTTCTTGGTCCTTCCTTTTCTATTCACGTTGTTTTTTTTTTTCTTTTTTCAAGCTTTTTCTTAATAAACATTTTTTAATTCACTTTTTTTCTTTTATCTTTTTAAAAAAATCACGTTTTTTTTTTAATTCACGTGTATTTTTTTAAATTCACGTTTTTTATTTTCATTCAAGTTTTTTTCACTTTCTTACGTTTTCGTCCGTTTTCATACGGTTATACACGTTTTCGTCCGTTTTCAGACGTTTTAATTCGTTTTCGTCCGTTTTCATAAACACGTTTTCGTCCGTTTTCAGACGTTTTAATTCGTTTTTATCCCTTTTCGTCCATTTTTCATACGTTTTCATCTGTTTTTAGACGTGTTTTTACGCTTTCATGTGTTTTTGTCCGTTTCATACTTATTCATCCATTTTCTTGCGTTTTCATCCGTTTTCTTGCGTTTTCGTCCATTTTCATCCGTTTTCGTCCTATTTTTCATACGTTTTATTCCTTTTTCATACGTGTTTTTATGCTTTCATATATTTTCTTCCGTTTTCATACATATTCTTCCGTTGTCTTATATTCTCGTCGTTTTCATTCGTTTTTGTCCGTTTTTCAATATCTTTGGCCATTCTCAGACGTTTTCATACGTTTCGGAATATCACAAGTGATATTTTGTGATATTCAGAATATCACCCCAGTGATATACTAAATATCACAAGTGAAATTCGGAATATCACAAGTGATTATCTGAATATCACATGTCATATTTTGTGATTTTCTCAATATCACAAGTGATATATTGAGTAGCACAATTGATATTCTGTGTTTTTGGCCATTCTCAGACGTTTTTATACGTTTCAGAATATCACAAGTGATATTATGTGATATTCAGAATATCACTTGTGATATTCACAAGTGATAGATATTCAGAAAATCACCAGTGATATTCAGAATATTATTAGTGATATTCAGAAAATCACAAGTGATATTCTGAATATCAATTGTGATATTCAAAAACGTATGAAAACGAACAAAAACGTATAAAAATGAAAAAAAACGTGAATAAAAAAAAACGTGAAAATCACTTGTAATATTCTGAATATCACTTGTAATTTTCTGAATATCACTTGTGATATTCAGAATATCACCTGTGATTTTTATGTTACAAAACATTAGTTTAAAATCACTTGTGATATTCAGAATATCACTTGTAATATTTAGAATATCACTTGTGATATTCTAAATATCACAAGTGATATTCAATTAATGCATTGTAACATTAAAATCACAAGTGATATTCAGAATATCACAAATGATATTTAGAAAATTACAAGTGATGTTCATGTTTCAAAACATTAGTTGAAAATCACTTGTAATATTTAGAATATCACTTGTGATTTTTATGTTATAAATCATTAGTTGAAAATCACTTGTGATATTTAGAATATCACTTGTGATTTTCCGAATATTACTTGTGATTTTTTGAATATCACTTGTGATTTTCTGAATATCACAAGTGATTTTCATGTAACAAAACATTAGTTGAAAGTAACTTGTGATATTCAGAATATCACTTGTGTCACTTGTGATATTCTAAGTATCAAAGAATAATACTTTCGATATTCCGAAACGTATGAAAACATCTAAAAATTGCCGAAAACATTTAGAAATGGACGAAAACATATGAAAATAGATGAAAACGTAAGAAAATGGACGAATACGTACGAAAACGGACAAAAATGTTTATAAACGGACAATGATGTATAAAAATGGACGAAAACGTCTGAAAAGGGACGAAAACATCCGAAAACGGACGAAAACCTATGAAAACGGACGAAAACAGATGAAAACGTATGTAAACAGACAAAAACGTATAAAAAAGGATGGAAACATATAAAAATGGACAAAATCGTATAAAACGGACGAAAACTTATGAAAACGGACAAAAAATGAAGGAAGACGTATAAAAACAGACGAAAAAGTATAAAAGTAGACGAAAACGTCTGAAAACAGTCAAAAACGTAAAAAAACGGACGAAAACGTATGAAAACGGACAAAAAGGCCTGAAAACATATGAAAATATATGAAAACGGACGAAAACGTATAAAAACGGTCAAAAATGTATAAAAACAGACGAAAACGGATGAAAACGTATATAAACGTACAAAAACGGGCGAAAACGTATAAAAACAAACGAAAACGTTTGAAAACAGACGAAAACGTAAAAAACGGACGAAAACGTATAAAAACGGATGAAAACGTATGAAAACAGACGAAAACTTAAAAAAATGGACAAAAACGGACAAAAACGGATGAAAACGTATGTAACCATGTGAAAACAAATAAAAACGGACGAAACGTAATAAAGTGAAAAAAAACGTGAATTTATATATAAAAAAATTTGATCAAAAAAAAATCACTTGATTTAAAATAACGTGATTAAAAAAAAGGTAAAAAAGATGAAAAAAAAAAGAAAAAAAAAAAAAACAACTTGATTTATAATAACATGATTAAAAAAAGGAAAAAAAAATATATAAAAAAACGTGGTTAAAAAAAGCAAAAAAAAAATTGTTTAAAAAAAGTAAATAAATAAGAAAGACAAAAAGACAAAGAAAAAAAGACATGGACTTAGATTTTCATGCTAAATCTTAGGTTAATCCCCACTATTAGATCAAAATAGATGGATGGTGGGAATTTGTCCCTCAGTATGTAACAAAAACTTGGTCCTTAAAATAACTCACCTCTAATCTTCACATGTAAAAAGGAAAAAGTTTAAAAGAACTCAAAACTGTGTAATGTTTTATTCTCAAAACTAGCTAGTTATATAGTTTCGTACGTTTTTTGACATAAAATTTACATAATGTGTTTCAACATAAGTCACAATATATTTAAACTTCAATTATTTGTGAAAATAAAAATTGTATATTAACTGATTTTAATAATATAATTTGTTAAGATTTTAAATTTTTTATCTTGGCATGATAAATCACGTTTGGTGCATAAACATGGTTGTTAAGTTTTATCTATAACATTATATAAAATCTTTTATACTTATATAATTGAGTAAATTGCAAAAATCGTCCTTAAAGTTTGGCCAATTTGCATGTTTCGTCCCAGAAATGTCTAAACTGCAAAAACCGTCCCCGTGGCAAACCTTTGGGGCAAATATCGTCCCTGACCAACATCAAATGACTAAAATACCCCTGTCCAAACTTTAGAGACGATTTTTGCAATTTACTCTTCTAAATCTCTTTTTCAATTTTTTACACAAATGGTCCCTGTGTTGCGTCAAGTTTTACAGTTAGTCCTTAATTTGGATGGGCAGTTAGTTTATCCGTTAAGTTATTTGCACAGTTAGTCCTCAGTTAATATTTTTTGCAAAGTTAGTCCTCATTTTCTAAAAAAATCCTCATTTTTTGCACCGTTAGTCCATCCTTTAATATTTTGCACCGTTGTCAATCCGTTAATATTTTTTACGTTCTCGTCCATTTTTAACGTTTTCGTATATTTTTTTTACGTTTTGTCAACGTATTTTACATTCTCGTCCGTTTTTTAACGTTTTCGTCAACTTTTTTACGTTTTTGTCAATCTTTTTAAGCTTTCGTCTATTTTTTTACATTCTCGTCCGTTTTTTAACGTTTTCATCTATTTTTTTATGTTTTCATCCGCTTTTTTACCTTTTTTTTCTGTTTTCTTATGTTTTTTTTATCCGTTTTCGCCATTTTTTTACGTTTTTGCCCTTTTTGTGATTAGGTAAGTATACTAGAAGAAAACTTGACATTTGATTAAAAAAAAGTTTCCGTATCGATTTTAAATCACGATTTTGACCCCTTTCTGGTCCGAATCATCAAAAGTGTAAAACACGAAAGTTGTCCGGAATGATATTTTACATAAACACTCGCGTGATTTTAACCTGAAAATGCAAAACAAGGGTTGTTTACTACCAAAACTTAATCCCTTGTTTTGCATTTTTCAGGTTAAAATCTCGCGAGTCTTTATGTAAAATATCATTCCGGACAACTTTTGTGTTTTACATTTTTGATGATTCGGACCAGAAAGGGGTCAAAATCATGATTTCAAATCGATACAGAAACTTTTTTTTATCAAATGTCAAGTTTTCTTCTAGTATACTTACCTAATCACAAAAAAGGGCAAAAACGTAAAAAAAAAAATTGCAAAAACGGATAAAAAAACATAAGAGAACTGACGAAAACGTAAAAAAGCGGGAAAAAGTTAAAAAAATAGACGAAAACGTTAAAAAACGGACGAAAATGTAAAAAAAAATAGACGAAAACGTAAAAAAATTGACAAAAACGTAAAAAAAGACGAAAACGTTAAAAAAACGGACGAGAACGTAAAAAATATTAACGGATTGACAACGGTGCAAAATATTAACGGATGAACTAACGGTGCAAAAAATGAGGACTTTTTTATAAAATGAGAACTAACTTTGCAAAAAATATTAACTGAGGACTAACTGTGCAAATAACTTAACGGATAAACTAACTGCCCATCCAAATTAGGGACTAACTATAAAACTTGACGCAACACAAGGACCATTTGTGTAAAAAACTGAAAAAGAGATTTAGAAGAGTAAATTGCAAAAATCGTCTCTAAAGTTTGGACAGGGGTATTTTAGTCATTTGATGTTGGTCAGGGACGATATTTGCCCCAAAGGTTTGCCACAAGGACGGTTTTTGCAGTTTCGACATTTCTGGAACGAAACATGCAAATTTGCCAAACTTTAGGGATGATTTTTGCAATTTACTCTATATAATTATAATACTAGTACATGCACGGGTTTTTGCATAACTATTTTATTGCGTATTAAAATCGATAAATATTTTGTATACATTTTTTTTTGACAAAATGTATGTTGTTGAGGTTGACGTTTTTGGGCTATTTTATGTTGCAAGTAATTAAATAATATTATCAGATTAACATGTGGAAATGATGCGGATCGTAACGGCCAAGACACGGAGATTAACCCGTTCAAATTCATCATTGCCTCTTATAACCTACATCACCAACAGTTTTGTTTCACGGTAAACATAAAATATTATCATCACCCACATCAGCTCGTAACAAAAGTTAACAACCAAGTCATGTGATTCTACTGTTTCAACAAATTCTTCATAGCCTGCCATGGCTACCAGCTTAGCAAAGCTACCCTTCCACGACGGCACCCGAACACATGACAAAGTCACAAACATCCGTAACAACCCATGGCTGCAACCACAGTTTGAATGTGATTGCCTTGCCACAATATTGGTAATTCCCATGAGTTAAAATTGCAATAAAAAAAAGCCGCAGATCTACAAATATACCACTGGATTAAAACTGCCGGCATGGCTGCAACCACATTCAGAGTGTGGCTGCCTCGCCAAGATGTGGTCGTAAGTAAAACAGGGGGCCAAATGTGAGGAGGAAGCGGGTACACGACTGTACCGGTGCTCTTTTAATACTGATCAGCACAAACTTCATTTCCAAAGTATGTCAACATAACTGGAAGCAATGTGAAGTTGTAAAATGAGGCTCAGATCTGCCTTTCCATGGTCAACTCTATACAAACGACATGGCTGTAACCATCTAATAGTCATGGCTACCATGCCAAGATACAGGAATGCATGAGCCACACTCATGGAAGAGTTAATGTGCAGAAAGAATCATCACTGCCCCAACCTGAGTTCCCAAAGAAACAACTAACAGGAACCAAACTTACCATCTTAACCATTTCATAATACACCAACTTTTGACCCCGTTGAGTACTTGCAAATGCATCTTGTTGAGGCAACATGATCAAGATCTCTTTATGTTTTAATGATGACAAATAAACCACCGAAACACATAAAATAACAAACGTTGGCCAAAATTCCCCGAATCACAAGTCTGTTGCTGGCGCGCCATCCACGCGTCAACGCATGGGTAACGCGCCAGGCATCTGTGAATATCGGGATGAATTTTGAAAGTCGGCTTTCCCCTTACCCGACAAATGTGGATCTTTCAATACAGGTATGAATATGTTACGTGCTTAATTGAGAACACTCGAAACGAGTGTTGGGATTAGAGAGATCCAACTTTTTAAGCACCCATTTACGGGGAAAAAGCCAACTCATGTTTTCTAACTATCGCCTCTAGCCAAGGCTTTTCTAAACTTAGGGAGCTTATATACTTCACGTAACATCATGTGAAAGCATCCATATGCTCATATCATGTGCTTACGTCTTCTCTAATTACGTAACGGGTTTACTCCCTTATTGGTCAAACTAAGTCAAAGGACACTTTGCGTAAACGCATCCTTTCCCACTTGGGTTATGCTTTACATCAAGGCAAAGCACTTAACTTGTTTGAACCAAGGTATTAGTTGAGAACGTCGAGTCGTGAAAACTCACGAGATATGAACCTATGGATTCTCGACGTTGTGTTACTTGAACTTATAAGTAACTTATGATTTTCTCAACTTATAATCCTAATTGTCTAAACATTTTCTTCTTAATGACAATTAGATTATTTCTAAATCTTCTTCTTAATCTCATTTTACAAAAGACAACAAAACCAAATCTCTCACAATCCTTCCCAACATTTTCTTACACTTCTTACACAATGTGTACCTCTGTCCCTTCACATATTCCCACACAATATTCCCTCAATCTACCAACTTCCCATACAATCCTTATACACACACTTATACACCTTTTGTACACACACTTGATTTCAAAATACACACACTACTCTCACAATCATCTCTTCTCTACACACACTAGCCAACTCACCATATCTTACCATATCCAACTCATTGACAACTCACACCTTATCTCTTCCTCATCTCTAAATTCCACACATGGTGAATTATTTGAATTCTCAAGCATAGGCTCCAATCCATCACATCCCACACTTACATACTCTTCATCTCAACCATCCATTCTCTTACAACACATCTCAACCATTCACACACCCTCCTCTTTATTTCATCACATGTCTTTAATCCAAGCCATCCATTTTAAACCAAAACCATTGTGAAAAACTAGAAGGGGGGGTTGAATAGTTTTACGTCCTTTTAAATTTATAAACACAAGTTTGTTTTAAAAACTTCGATTCTAGTTTATGTGAATTCAATACTTGCACTATATGAACAATTGTATGGTAACTAACTAACAAAACTAATATAGTAAGGATAAATAAATAAGTAATGAGAAGAGTTAGAAAGATCAAACCACAACACAAGGATTTATAGTGGTTCGGCTACAAGGACACCTTCCTTGTTCATACTCCACTCCCCGAGTCACCTACTCGAGAGTTTTCTTCACTATGTCAACAAACTCCCTTTTGGCGGAGAAAACCTTACACACCAATTTACACACCACACAACTTCACAACTTGATCACGCCTTCTACACAACTTCTTCACACCAATAAACTACACACCAATCTTCTTCACAACTATCTTCTACACACCAATCTTCTACTTCACACCTATCTTCACAACTATCCTATTTCACTACTTATCAACTTCTATTATCTACACAACTAATCACAAGCACAACACAATATTCACAAATGTGTGTGTATATATATATATATATATATATATATATATATATATATATATATATATACACTATGCACAACTATTCTTCAACACCTCTTGAGCTTGGTTGTAGAGAGAGTGTTCTTCTTTTGCACTTTGAATGAGAATGGATGATTAGGGATTGAATCACTTGAAACAAGGATTAATATACTAATAATCAAAGGGTTTTAGAGAATGTTTAGAGAGTTATAGATCTGAAAATTTCGTGCAAAAGGTAGGGAAAAATTCCAGAATTAAGGTGGTATTTATAGGAGAAGAATTCTGACAGTTTCTGACAGGGGAGCCTGGCCGGTCCCCTTAAATCATGGCCGGTCCCCTTAAAATTAAGGGGACCGCCCCTTTTAATTAAGGGGGCCGCCCAACTGTAACGGCCAGAAAACTTGTCTTTTAGTGGGGAAAGTTTATTTGGTGAAAAACTAACTGATTTTGGTTAAATATTTGAAATCATATATTTAGTATGATTAAAACATTTTTCTTTATTACCAAAAGTGTTTTTCAAAAATATATAATATGTTTATATGATTAAATAAACTTTGTGTTAATTAATTAACTACCCCTTTGATCATGAGATGTATCAAGCACTTGTTTATCCATACCTTAAGTGATTAAGTTGGATATAGTGTTATAAACTAGCTTAATACTTGTTTACGTAGTAATTATACGATTGACGATTTTACATTTTGTGATCGTCAAAATATAGAGATATCGAAATATATGAATAACGTTTTCACACATTATTTATGTCAACAATCTCCCCCTTTTTGATGATTACAAAATTTAAACTCATTAATCGAAAATTAGTATATATTCAAGTATTATTTTGAGTTTATATCACTTCTCCCCCTTTTTGTTAGCATCAAAAAGGTTATCCCATGTTGATGGAAACTCCCCCTTGAAGTATACTCCCCCTCGTTTTGAGGCCAAAAGGAATCGAGATATGGATATCTTGCAAAAATATTTAGTGGCAAGCAACATATATATGTATATAGCATGCAAGAGTAAAGACTAAACATAACCATAATATTAATAATATAAAAGAAAGATACATCAAGCATAACAAAAGCCTTAAAGGCTTAGGATCAACATAAAAATAAAAGACCAAGTCTCAAACATGAGAGTCCTCTCTAGAGCTTACCATCCAAAAGGGTTTAACACAATTTTATTTGTGAAACTCCAAGCATGTTTAATTGGGAGGAATGGATGGTGAACATGGGGATGATGATGGTGGAGGTGTGTTTGTTGATGGTGGTGGAGGTGTTGAGTTTGTTGTTGGTGGTTGATGCAACATGTTTTCAATATGAGAAAACATGTATTGGATCTCATCTCTTAATCCGAACACAATTGTTCGGTTGTGAATGCAACAAAGGCAAGTGTCTCCATGAGCTTCAAGTAAGCTCCATGGGACGGGGTTATAGGTTGGTGGGTTGATAGGAGATGATGAGAAATGTGCATCAAGAGGTGTTAATGGTGATAATGAAAGAGTGATTGCAAGAGATGTGTTCTCATTGGTAGGTTGTGATGGTTGATCAATTGTTGGAGGAGATAAGTGGGTGTTGATGTAGTCATTTATGGATGAAGTGGATGGTATGGAGGAAGTGGAGTTTCCATTTGTTGAAGGTGTTTTGGAGGGTGCATTTGGTGCACTAGGAGATGAACATTGAGGTGGTGGAGATGGAGTGGTGTTGTCTTCATTTGTAAGATCAATGAAGAGTTGCTTGGGTGGAATGATGACAAGTTTTTGTTTCTTGGCATTATTTGAATAGGTGGTTCTTGGTGATGACATGATGATGTTTGATGAATGTTTGAGGATGATGGAATGTGAATTAAACATGCATGGAGATTATATAGTGGGAAAACATGTTTAGAAGTGGAATTAATTTGAAATTGTAATGTTATACTCCAAAATCAGTTTAGTTTTTAAGGGAAATGGTAGCTGGGACTAGCAAAAAGGATCACAAGATGCAAAAGAAAACAGTGTAAAAACTGTTCCAGATGGCCGGTCCCCTTAAATGGAGGCCGGTCCCCTTAATTTTAAGGGGGCCGCCCATCTGACGACCCAGAAACCAAAATTTTCAAAAATTTTCTGGAAAAATGTTATGTTCTGGTTTGTATTTGCAGCAAGCTCTATTTGGACATTTCATATTTGTTTTGGTCTATTAGAAAGCATACATGTCACATAGTAATTTAAATATTAACTAATCATGCAAACATATATATAGTTTAATAGAAGCATGCATTAAAAAGTATAAAAACCATCAAGTAAGCATCCTAAACAAATATTCAAATAACAAGTACTTCCGAATAAACTTCGGATAAATAGCACACAAGACATAAAAATTAAGTATTGTTTAACAAACATAATTCAAGCATATCATTTCTTTTTCTTCCCGAAGATACCCTTCAAAGTCTTCCCAATAGATTTGAAGCCACCTCTAACTTCTTCGTGCAAGCTCTTTTGTCTTCTAAGCATCTCGGTAGTTCGTTCATGAAGCACTTCTTCAGTTTGATCACTTGGAGATGGAGTAGAATAGTTGGGATAGTCAAGATCCTCTAAATCGTCAACGAACTCAGAAAACGAAGGGGTACTAGCATCATGGATGTTTTCCTCCTCATCGTCATCGTCTTGTCTTGAGGATGATCCATGAAAGCTATGACGACGAGGTTTATCCTTGTCACTTCGAGTTCGTCGAGCTTGTTTTAGAGCGAGAGAACGTAGAGTGGGGTAGATGGACTGATAGATACTATTGTCAAGATCGGGGTAGTACTCGATAACATGACGATAGATACGAGTAAGGAACATTCCATATGGAAGGTTGGCTTTGGGAGTTTTTCTAGCACACTCAATCCGTTTGATAAAGAAGTAGGCCAAATTGTACGGCTTTTCGACAGCTATACAATACAACATGTGAGCAAGGCTAGCCGGGAGATGGTCCCGGTGACCTCCAGTACCAAACGCATTATCACGAATGAGTTCTTCCCAACGCTTCATGTGAGGGCTTAATTCTTTGAGGAGAAGTTGGTATGGAGAGATTTGAACATTTTTGGATTTTATTTTTCGACTTGTGGTGGCACGATCTATACCAAGGACTTGACGAATTTCGTCGGGATGAGGAATTTTGTCGAGATAGGGACCGAAGGTTGGTCGATAGCGATTAAGAGATTCGAGGTCCCACTCGTTTGAGAAAACGGCTTGACCTCTAAATGGAATTTGGAGGATATGACCAAATTGTTCGAGAGTTAGGGTGATAAATTCATTTTGAATCATGAAAGAGATGGTGATGAAACCAAGATCATTGGTTTGGACGGTGACTTGGCTATAGAAATCCATTATGAAGCGAGGAATGATAGGTTCATTTATTTCATAAAGACAATTGAAGTTGATGCTTGAAAACAAGCGATTTATGTACTCGGATTGAGCAAAAGCAAGATCTACTACACGTCCCTCATGAACATTTCTATCTTCAATTTGACGATAGATAAGTCCAATGGAAGAAGATGTGGTAGGGAGTTGGGAAAATTTAGGAATGTAGTTTTTAGTGTGAGAAAGATCTTCGGTAGTTGCTTTGGGCATTTTCACCTAAACACATCAACAATACAAAAAGACCAAAATAAATATAAAGAAAGATAAAAATATATGTTTATTGTTAAGGCTTATGTTGGAACGTAAACATACTTCGTTACTAATCCTAAGAAGTAGATTACCATGTTCCTAAATATTGTTTTTAACTCGTTTTAGATATACTTTACGATGTTTAATGAGTAGTTATGGACAAATCCAAACGCTCCTTTAAACATCTTAATATATCGTGAAATTTACTAGATTTACATTAGATTGTAAAACTAGCTATTTCTTGCGAGTTTCTTATGCATGTGATTTGTTTTTGAAAAAGATGGTTTGTATTTTTACTTAAAAATGTCATTTTTAGTAATAAACCAAATGCTTCCTTAACTATTGACCTATACCACTAGTATGTCAATATATATATGAATTATATATCTTGACAAGTCCGATTAGTAATTTTTAGGTTTATAATTATAACAAAGTTTTATAAAAATTATAATGACTATGTTTCGATATTATTTGGACATAATCCAAACACCCCTATATTGTGAACCAATATGAATTTTCTTAGTCGAAAGATGTAATTTCAATTTTTACAAGTTACACAAGTATAATGTGATTAGTTTTAACACGTTTTCAAATCATTATTCAACAATGAGTTTACTAAAAATTTTGAAAAGGAGTGTATAAAATTTTTCAAAAATTTTCGACATGATAGTTTATAATAACTAGTTTCTAGTGTTGATTAATCATCCTAATCCTAGGGGAAGCATTTGGTTATGGAGTTTTAAGGCTTAATTCGAAAGAAATTATGAAATTTGACGAATTTTATAAAACATGCATAATCATGAGTATGATCAAATAAGATGAAATTAGATGAAATGTGTTATGAAAAACTTACAATAAGTAATGATGATTGTGTTAGATGAATTTGCCCTTTGTGAATTAACCCGAATTATGTGATTTGGAAGTGATTTGAGAGGTTTTTGGGTTTTTGTTTTCGTCACAGCAGAAGCACTGGAAGCGGGTATGAAAATGTGGTGTGTTTGGCAAAAGGAAAAAAGGAGAAAAACGAATTTGAACAATCAGATGGCCGGCCCCCTTAAACATTAAGGGGGTCGCCCTTCATTTGGCTGCCGGTCCCCTTAAACATTAAGGGGGCCGCCCTCCAAAATTCAATTTTTGTGATTTTGGGTTCTGGAAAGAGTAGAAAATTATTCATATGTATGTATTAGATTTATATTTAATCAAAAATACGTTGGATGGTATTCGCACGAAAGGAATTACTTGACACTTTTAATCGACAATTTGCCAATTTAATTTTCTTGATCGTTTCGGATGAAATTTATCAAGTTGTCAAGTACACGAGAATGTTGTGGAAGGTTCATAAGTATATGTATATATATAAATATATATGTATGTAGTATGGGCTTATAAGACGGGAATAAAGGAAGGAGACGAATGCAACGGAAGCCGGGAGTTTGTTTCATCCATAGATTTTTCGACTCATCTCTCTTCATCAGCATGAGTGTTGTTGAACAATAACGTTCAATAAGGCAAATTGGGGAAAGAAAAGGTTCGTAAACGAACAATTTCTAGTTCTAGAAAATCAACAAATGAGTTTTCTAGGTTATAAGATCCTAGATATAACTAAGTGTGTGTGTATATATATATATATATATATATATATATAGTATAAGTAAATAAGTATATATATGTATAGAAGTAAAGACTAGAGAGAATAATGAACCAATCAAAAGCACATAAAAGCTAGATACTAAACTAAGCATGTCTTTGTTTACAAGGAAATAAAAGGAAATGTGTACCTTTCGTCTTCAATGCGTTAAACTTCAAAATCTTCAAAGGAGAGTCCGAACACGAGGTGACATCAAAAATTTCATGTATGAATGACGAAAGTTTTCACGTTGGTCCCCATGGTCTTATTTGACCAAAGTTGCTTGTCCCGAACATGTTATGTATTTGACTTGGGTGCATATATGGTGGAAACATTCCCCATGGATTGAAGTTCCACATTTTTTGATTATTGTTAAAGTTTTGTCTACTTTGGTTTACAAGAGGTTGAGGTGTTTTAGGTCTAGGGTAAGAATTATTGGGTTTCCTAGGTGGTGGTGTTTTAGATCTTGTTTTAGTTTTGGACGATCCTACTTCGTTTTTTAAAGATGGTTTATAAAACGGTTTTATTTCTTCATTACTAGCTAGATGTATTTTCTTATCATTTATGAGTATATACTCAGGATTAGATTTTGAAGGTTTTAGTTCCTTGAATTCGCTTTCAAATTTAACATTTTTAACTTCACTTGTTGAGGCTTCGGTTGAGTTAAAACCTAGACCGGTTTTATCTCCGGATATTCTTTGAAAACTTATAATTTTACTAAGTGAGTTACTACTATTTTCAAATTTATCAAGTTTACAAATTTCTTCCTTAAGTTTGTTGTTTTCACTTCTAAGCACTTGACATGATTTACATTCTTCAAAAGTTTCTTTACCTTTCTCAAGTTGATGTATTTTAATTTTTAGTTCAAGTTCTTCATTTTCTAATTGGTTATTAATGTATTTTAGTGATTTGTTTTTAGCCATAACTTGTTGTCCTAGTTTGCATAATCTATTGTATTCACTATCTAAGTCTTTTTCATCTAATGATAAATTTTCATCACTAAAATATTCGGTTTCGGAACTTACCTCACTTGATGTTTTAGCCATGAGACACTTTTCTTCCTTTGTTGTTTCTTTCTCATCTTCATCACTATCACTCCAAGCACCTCCAACAAACGCTCTTTGATTTTGATCTCTTGTCATCATTGGACATTTTCCAATAAGGTGATTCGGATCACCACACTTGAAACATTTTCTCTCATTCTTGCTATACTTGTCATCATTATTCTTTTGAGATGTTCTTCTTTCATCGTGTGGTTGTCTAACGAATCTTCCTCGCCTTTTGAAGAATTTCTTGAAATCTCTTACGGCCATGGCATATTCTTCGTCTTCGCTTTCGGAAGATGAGCTATCTTCGTTGTTGGATTCCTTTCTAGCTTTCAAGGCGATTGACTTGCTTTGCTCTCGTTTTCCTTTAACCATTTCGGAGTCCTTCTTTATTATAGCTTCGTAGACTTTTAAATTACCAATTAATTCATCAAGTTGTAGCGTTGACAAATTCTTCGATTTTTCAATAGCCGTCACTTTAGCTCGCCATTTTGGGTGAAGAGCTCTAAGAAACTTCCTAACAAAATTCTTACTAGAGAAATTCTCATCAAGTGCTTTTAAACTTGTGATTATGGTGTTAAATCTAGCAAAAGCATTATCAATTGATTCCTCTTCCGGAATCGTGAATTGCTCATATTGTTGAACAAGTAGATCTATTTTGTTATCTTTGACTTGATTATTACCTTGGTGGGTTATTAATAAAGAGTTCCAAATTTCTTTTGCGGTTTCACATATAAAGATCCTTTCGTACTCTTTACGTGGTAGCGCATTGTAAATAACCATTTTTGCTTCATTATTTTTAGCAAGTTTTCTTTTTAATTCATCATTTTGTTTTTCAAAAGGTACGATTTCATCTTTCTTAGTTTCGGGGTTATTTTGAATAGGTAAAAAATCACCATTGGTAATAATATGCCAAAGATCTAGATCTTTTGATTTCACATAAGTTTCGAATCGATTTTTCCAATATAAAAATCCATCACTTTCAAATAGTGGTGGTCTTTGCATAGATTGTCCTTCTAAATATTTTTCAGATTCCATAGATCGTTACAAGTTTTAAAATACAATATATTTTAAAGATCTTGCTAGACGTAGCTCTGATACCAATTGTGGAAAACTAGAAGGGGGGGGGGTTGAATAGTTTTACGTCCTTTTAAATTTATAAACACAAGTTTGTTTTAAAAACTTCGATTCTAGTTTATGTGAATTCAATACTTGCACTATATGAACAATTGTATGGTAACTAACTAACAAAACTAATATAGTAAAGATAAATAAATAAGTAATGAGAAGAGTTAGAAAGATCAAACCATAACACAAGGATTTATAGTGGTTCGGCTACAAGGACACCTTCCTTGTTCCTACTCCACTCCCCGAGTCACCTACTCGAGAGTTTTCTTCACTATGTCAACAAACTCCCTTTTGGCGGAGAAAACCTTACACACCAATTTACACACCACACAACTTCACAACTTGATCACGCCTTCTACACAACTTCTTCACACCAATAAACTACACACCAATCTTCTTCACAACTATCTTCTACACACCAATCTTCTACTTCACACCTATCTTCACAACTATCCTATTTCACTACTTATCAACTTCTATTATCTACATAACTAATCACAAGCACAACACAATATTCACAAATGTATATATATATATATATATATATATATATATATATATATATATATATATATATATATATATATATATATATATATATATATATATATATATATATATATATATATATACACTATGCACAACTATTCTTCAACACCTCTTGAGCTTGGTTGTAGAGAGAGTGTTCTTCTTTTGCACTTTGAATGAGAATGGATGATTAGGGATTGAATCACTTGAAACAACGATTAATATACTAATGATCAAAGGGTTTTAGAGAATGTTTAGAGAGTTATAGATCTGAAAATTTCGTGCAAAAGGTAGGGAAAAATTCCAGAATTAAGGTGGTATTTATAGGAGAAGAATTCTGACAGTTTCTGACAGGGGAGCCTGGCCGGTCCCCTTAAATCATGGCCGGCCCCCTTAAAATTAAGGGGACCGCCTCTTATAATTAAGGGGGCCGCCCAACTGTAACGGCCAGAAAACTTGTCTTTTAGTGGGGAAAGTTTATTTGGTGAAAAACTAACTGATTTTGGTTAAATATTTGAAATCATATATTTAGTATGATTAAAACATTTTTCTTTATTACCAAAAGTGTTTTTCAAAAATATATAATATGTTTATATGATTAAATAAACTTTGTGTTAATTAATTAACTACCCCTTTGATCATGAGATGTATCAAGCACTTGTTTATCCATACCTTAAGTGATTAAGTTGGATATAGTGATATAAACTAGCTTAATACTTGTTTACGTAGTAATTATACGATTGACGATTTTACATTTTGTGATCGTCAAAATATAGAGATATCGAAAGATATGAATAACGTTTTCACACATTATTTATGTCAACAACCATCTCAACCATTAATTCACCACTCCTCCCCAAGCAAAGCATATTCCTTTGGAATATCCCTTCTTAACCTTTCTCATCTAACCATGGTTAACTTCTAAACCTTTAACCCAACCTTGGTTACATCTTAACCCTTCCCTTGAGGAATATAACTTGGCAAATTCTTTCTCTCTTTTCTATGCCACTTGAGGAATACCCAATCGACCCCTACCAAATTACCCTTTCTACTTTTCTACCCTTGGTATTTGGTTTTATAAACACTTTCACAAAATGATTTTCAAATTGGCTATTTAAGTTGGTAAACCTTAGATTGATTAATCTTAAGGTTTAGTGTGAAGTACAATTGGGGGTTTAGCAAGGTAAGGTATTTACAAGGCCCAAAACTTAGAAGTTGGGAAATTGTTACAGAAGCTTGGCGTGCTGCCCGCGCGTTGACGCGTGGGTGACGCGCCGGCCTCGGTAAAATTTCCCAAGATTGGGTTCTTGGCCTATAAATACATACCTTGCCTCTTGTATTCCTCACCCCTTGCCATTACTCTTTCTTTCTACATTCTTTCTCTCTAAACACTCTCAAATCTCTATATCTCTAATCTTGTGTTCTTGATTCTCACTCTAACATTCTTTGAAAGAACACATCTCCTTGCAAGGGAAGAATCACAAGAACTTAATCCACTCTTGTGATTGTGTCGAGGGTCTTCTTCCTTATACCATTTCTATTACAATCGAGTCTCTAGGTTAGGTTAGGGCTTGGTTGAACAAACACTTATTCATTCATTCAATTGTTTGTAAGGGAAGTCTTGTGTCTTGGTGACCAAGCCTAGATCATTGGGGATCTAGTTGGGATTTGATACTTCTGATGGGAAGTCTTGATAGTGGTCTTGGTGACCCTTAGGTGAAGTCGAATCACGAGGTTCTTTTGGGTGGTTTCCGAGGGCGGAATACCGTGGGAGTAACTCCTTCTTTGTGAGCATCGATATTGGTGAATATCAGTGGAGTGAATCGTAACGGTTTGTAGTCCACCGAAAGGATTATACTAGTGGAATAGTATCGGTGTCATGGATTCGAAACTGGACGTACGGATGGTATAAACCCCCCATCCTGAACCAGTATATATCGTGGTGTCTCTCTTTACTCGCTTTATATATTTTGGTTGTGTTTGTGGTTGTTGGATTGATTATACAACCACTTGGTTTTCTTTGAGGCTTAAAGTTTTTAAACGTCTTAAAAGCGAAGAAACCGTATTCACCCCCCCCCCCCTCTACGGTTCTACACATCTGACATGCCATGGCTGCTAGCACATAGTTGTGCTACCTCGCCAAGATACACATTGATCTGACCCGCTGCGGTTTGTAGCTGGAAATGGTCAAAAAGCTTCGAATTCTGCCATAGCTGCAATGAAACGCAGTTACGATTCAGATCTCCAATGACCAATATCATTTCACTCAGAGAACAACAGTAATCGTCACAGCCCATTACTATATTGGACAAAAACATCCCCAAAAAAAGGGCGTGAAAAGGCCAAGGGAAAACTTGGCTCAGATTAATTCATGCCCTCGCAGCACATGTGGAGGTTGCTATAGCGAGTGTTTCTTGCATCCTGCCATCCCTCGACTCTGTGCAGCGGATCGACCTTTTCGAAAAACAAGACACGCCAGCCATGGCTGCAAACATATCATGTTTCCCCGCCAAGATACGGACAGTCTTAAGTTTTATCGAACCCACCAATCAAAAAACCGCGATGGCTGCATTAGCATAAATGCCTTGGCAAAATACAACTTCAATATAACTGCAAACACCAAATCAAAATATTAAGTTTCACTTTTCCCATTTAATGAAGCAATAAACACATAAATCATACAAATAAACCTAGAACGTAACTAATCTAAACACAAAAGCTATAACCCCTAATTTTCTCAGACAACTATGATGATTACAAATCAGATAGAGTTAATTACACAAATGGTCACTGTGGTTTGCTTGAAATTTCACAAATGGTCACTCAACTTTTTTTTTGATGGGCTTAGTCACTGTGGTTTAGGGTTATTACGGGCCCAAGCCAACTCCGTTATATCTCCGTTAAATGGCACACATGTGATAACCACGTGAGGGTATATTGGGAAATTCACGTTTCCCTCTCTTTTGATATCTTAGACCTGCGAATAAAAATCACATACAAAAAAAATTACAAAAACCTAACTATTCATCTTCTCTCCTCTCTTTTTTGATACTCTGTTTATAAGGTTTAATCTGAACACATTCCATGTGATTTGGATATAATGGATTATCCTAATGCTTGTTCGCTACGAAAAGTAGGAGATGCGTTTGATCCTAAGAAAGCATACGGTATATTTTTTAGGGCTATTTAAAATTAAATGTTTTTATCTTAAATTGAACATGTGAAAATACTTTTTGATTAGTTATTGTTGTTTATTAACTAGCAAATTTTTTTATTCTACAGGTACGTCAACCACACGGTTTACATTAGAGCTGCATCATGGGGGTTTTTTTACTATGGGTTCTGGAAGGAGATATATGAATGGTAAGGTTTCTTGGTATGATGGAGTTGATATTGATGTGTTTTCAGTGATTGAACTTAAGGATATGTTCACTAAGTTAGGTTCAAAGAGGAAGACACTATGTACTTCCACTTTAGAATACCTAATAGGGATTTAGATAGTGGACTTATGGCCTTAGCTTGTGACAGTGATATTTTACATTTGGCAAAGTATGTTGGAAAGTGTAAGGTGATTGAGATATACTTGGAACTTTGGCTTTCTTGTTTGGACATAGCTAGAAAATCAGGTAACAAATCCAAAGTCACCTTTGATGAGTTACCAATTGAAATTGATATGTCC
This sequence comes from Artemisia argyi, assembly GCA_030686995.1. Lineage (NCBI taxonomy): Eukaryota > Viridiplantae > Streptophyta > Magnoliopsida > Asterales > Asteraceae > Artemisia > Artemisia argyi. The sequence continues at coordinate 41,318,643 of CM060709.1, read as the reverse complement.
CAAGAATTTGACCCCTTTTTTAGTAGTCTTGAGTTAATTGGTCACTCAAGTGAGTTGAATGCTGAATCAGCTGAACGTAGAGTTGATAAAGAAATAGGTGAATCTAGTGGGAATAAGAACCATCAGGATGAAGATAGTGGTTTCATGGAATTGGATGACAACCCAATAGATGATGTTGAGGTTAATATGGATGACTTTAGGGATAAGATAGACAAGAATGTGGAATCTGTTGGTGGTAGTGAGGCTGATGTAGGCAGTGATGTAGAAGTAGACCATGAATACTTTGACAGTGCAACAGATGAGGAGGGTGATATTGAAGTTGAAAGAAATTAGGCACTAAGAAAAATAAGAAAAAAAGAAAGATCACTTGAAGTTGTGGATCCTGATTGGAATTTTTTTGTGGGTAAGAAAATAGCTACCAAAGAACTTATTAAGGAAATGGTTACTAAGCTAGCTGTTGAGGAAAGGAGACAACTACACCTTGATAGGAATGATAAGAAAAGAGTAAGGGTTATATGCAGGGGAAAGACACCAGTTTTTAGTGAAGCTAATGAAGCTAGTGGGCCATCTTCAAATGAACCTAGTGGGGTTGTTAAAAATACAAGTAAACATAGTGGGCCTGTTAAAAATACAAATGAAGCTAGTGGGTCAGATATTGGGCCTGTTATAGATAACAATCAAGGTTGTCCATGGGTTTTACATATTTCAAAGGGTCCACTTGATAATTCATGGATTGTTAAGACTTACAACACTACCCATAAGTACCTTCAAACTAGGGATGTCAAAAAATGCACTGCCTCTTTTTTAGCAAAAGATGTTGAAGAATCCATAGTTCCTAACCCTAAAATACCAACCACTGCTGTGAGAGACCAATTGCAAAAAAAATATCACTTAGGTGTTTCCAAAATGAAAGCATACAGGGCAAAAAAGCTTGCAAAGGATAAAATTTTTGGTAATTATGCTGAGCAATATTCTCAATTGAAAACATATGCTTCAGAATTACAAAAATCTAATCCTGAGACAACTGTTAAGCTGGAAGTTGTAAGAGACAACATTGACCTTACTAGTAACGTAAGGCAATTCAAAAGGATATACATCTGTTTAGGGTCATTGAAAAAGGGTTTCAAGCAAGGGAATAGAGAGCTTTTGGGTCTTGATGGGTGTTTTTTATCAGGACCTTGGCCTGGTCAGATATTGACTGCTGTTGGTGTTGACCCAAACAATGGAACATACCCAGTGGCATATGCCATTGTAGAAAAAGAAACAAAGGATTCATGGATGTGGTTTCTTGAATGCTTAGGGGATGATCTTGACTTGAACCAGAGGTCACACTTCACTTTTATATCAGATAGACAGAAGGTACGTTTATTAATTTAATTACTTAATTAAGTTTATACTTACAGAATTAAAAACATGTACTTTTATTTACTGTTGTAGGGTCTAATTCCAGCATTAGCTACTGTATTCCCAAGTGCTGAGCATAGATTCTGCTTGAAACACATTTATGATAATATGAAGTTGCAGTGGAGGGGTGAAGTCTATAAAAATTTGTTATGGAAGTGTGCCACAGCAACTACACCCCAGTCATTTGAAAGGCGTATGGAAGAGGTGAAAACAGAATCTAAAGATGCATATGAATGGTTGAAAAAGATTGATCCCAAGCATTGGTCTAGATCTCATTTCTCAGGTATGCAAATATTGACCATTTAACTTATGTTTTTAAATTTTTGGTAAGAATGTAACATATTAATATGTATCAGGGAGAGCAAAATGTAATGTCCTGCTTAATAATTTGTGTGAGGTCTTAAATAGACAACTGCTTGATGGAAGAGATAAACCCATTATAACTTGCTTAGAGTTCATAAGAGAGTATCTAATGAAGAAGATTGTTAATGTGCAAAGGATTATTGAAAAGTCTGATGGGCCTCTAACACCAAATGCATCAAAGTTGTATAATGTAATTAAAGAGGACTCTTCTAAATATAGGGTAACATGGAATGGAGGTAACAAATATCAGGTGAATGGCCCTTGGGGAGAGCAGTGTACAGTGGATGTTTCAAGCAAGACATGCTCATGTAGAAGATGGGAGTTGACAGGCATGCCATGCAAACATGCAGTAGCAGCCATCAATGACATGGGTAACAATGGTATGGAAGTTGGGCTACCTGAAGCTTGGGTAAAATCTTGTTATTGGTTGTCTACATGGAAAAAAATGTATAGCTTTAAAATTAACCCTGTTGATAGCCAAGAGTTTTGGCCTCAGTGTACTGCTCCAATGAAGTTGTTACCACCAGATTATGTTACTCCAATTGGTAGACCCCAAAAGAAGAGGAAGAAAAGTGCCTCTGAATTGATGGACAATATGGTGAAAAATGGCAAGCTGAGTAGGGCTGGAAAGACAGTGACATGTAAGATATGCAAGCAGTTGGGACACAATCAAAGGACATGTAAACTAAAGGATAAGGCTCCTAACACACAAGCTTCTACAAGTGCAGAAAAAAAGAAGGCAGGTACAAAACAACCCACAAAGAAGAAAGGCACCAAAGCACCAACACCAAGTACTCCATTGTCAGGGAAAAGCCAAAAAGCTTCTTATGCAACTGCTAGTCCAAGATCACAAGGTATCATCATTAGAGACTCACCTTCTAGAAATACTAGGAGTTCACAAGCTTCAAAACTTTCCCAAGAAGCTACAAAAGGAAAGGGAAAGGCTGTGGAATAAAAGAATAGAAGTAATGTCTATTGCAGACTATGTTGCAGACTATGCGGACTATTGCAGACTATGTTTAGCATTTTGTTGAATCTCTTATGTTGCAGACTATGTTTAGCATTTTCTTGAATTTCTCATGTTGCATACTTTGTATTTGGATAATATGTTTTGAATTTGGAATATGTGTTTAGTTTTCTATTTGGATCATGTGTTTGCAGAATATGTTTATGAGTTTCTGGTAATCTTGTTAATGTGCATATGCCATTTGGTAATTTTTACTTGGCATATGCCATTTGGTAATGTTGTAACAACATTTGCATTACAGATTTTTGCTTTGCATTTCCATTTTTTTACATTGCATTTGCATTTCCAAAACAACCATTCACAGTCAATATACTTGCATTTGCACATGCTTCATTTAACTGCATTTATCCAAAACAACCATTCACAGTCAATATACTTGCAACATTTAACCAACCATACAATTTCATTAACTTCAAAATTTGGATTTACAACATCCATATAGGTTGGAATTACAATATTTTATCACATCATCCAAAACATAGAATTAAAACATCAATGACTAAGATAGTAGACAACAAACAAGACCCAACTGAGACCCAACATCATCTTCAATCTTCGAACTTGATTCAATTGTCTTGTCACTGTATCTTGCAGGTTGTTCATTCTTTGCAACAAGCCAGGTATGATCTGAACAGATCTTCGACACATAGGGGGATCAAACCAGGAGACAAACCCACAACTAGGCTACATTTATCAATTAGGTCATAATCAAGTAAACCAAAATTAAAAGATATCAAAATATCAAAACTTACTATGTTAGCACAACAATTGAATCTCCTTCCTGGATTCCTTGGTGTCCATGAAGTAACAACCTTCAAAGGGGTAAAATGACAAATGGGGCATTCATTATCCATGAGCTTCACAAGGATTTGGTATTGTGTTTTGTCTTTTTGATATGCGTATGTATGTGTTCTTAGAGGTAATTAGGGATTTTGACTAAAGTCAATCCCCTGATTAAGTATGCAAGTGGAAAAAACGGGGGGTGAAAAGGGTGAAAATTAAAATGACTAAAATACCCCTCACGTGTTTGTCACGTGTGTGTAATTTTGACAGATATAACGAAAATGGATTGAACCGGTAAGCTTATGAAACCACAGTGACTGAACCAGTCAAAAAAAAAGTTGAGTGACCATTTGTGAAATTTCAAGCAAACCACAGTGACCATTTGTGTAATTAACTCAATCAGATATGAAACTAACACATATTCATAAAAAGCTATCAATAAGTTTAACAACAAATAATTCACATAACAATAAGCTAATTCTTCCCTGATTTAGCCTATCATATGAAGGTGTATTGTTTCAAGTAAGTGTCATACATATATTAAAAAATAATTAGCTAACATGTGAGAGTAAAATAAGGAAAAAAAAATGAAACCAAAAACTATAACTATCTTTTTTTGTCAATCTTCAACCCTAAAATTATAGCTAATAAACACACAAATCTAACAACAACAAAGTTAACGGCAACATCATAAACATTACAAACCTAATAAGAAGGGTTATCTCGTTAGATGCACTAGATCAAATAATGAGGCAACTCAATCATCCACAAAAAAAAAAAAAAAAAAAAAAAAAAAAAAAAAAAAAAAAACTGATAAGAAAGAAGAAACATGTGGCTTGTAAAAAAAAGCTAATTGCACCTCATATATAATCTATCCTATGCAACACAAAAGCAACTCTTAATTTTCACTTTAACCCGAATTTGAAAAAAAGGGACAAGGCTGGAACTATCCAAAATCCCTAAATACCAATAAAAAAACTACAAACTCTAAAAATAAACCTATCAAAGTTGCAATTCCAATTTGATAGAAGGTAAATTAAAAAATAAATAAATAAATAAATAAAAATCAAACATGCCAAGAAACTTTATAACTAAAAGAAAGGAGATCCAGAAGATGCAAATAACCGACCAAACTCAAATGATCTAGATCATAGATTAAAAGATAAGAAAACCCAAATTTGTGTCTGGGAAATGAAAGAGAACTGTACCCTAGAAACAAATGGCAGTAATCTAATCCTTGTACTCAAACACATGACTTATCTCACAAACCAGCTGTAGATCCATTAAAATATAATATGCTCATGTAGCTCCCCTCACAAAACACTATACCAGCGATTAAAATATAATATGTTCCTGTAGCTCCTCTCACAAAAGCACTATAGCAGCGTTGGTTTGGATCGGATAAACGTTCGCCGATCAGGTATTTCAGTCGGATCTAGTTTCACCGGCCTCACTCACAAAGGGGGTGAAGTTGTGAGAGAGAAGTAGGTTTATCATACGGACCAGACTTCAGTTTTTCGGGTATGGGCCTTCAAGAGACAAACGGGCCACAAAAGAATGAATAGTGAATCCATCGTAAATGTAATATTGTATAATACTTTTGGTAATAGTTGTGGTTAAATTAGTAGTAAAAGAGTTCTAAAAAATATTAATGGCGTAAAAATTATATGAACCAAAAAAAATGAAACAATGTAACTTTAAATTTCAAATATATGTTGAAAGCGATTCATTAAAACATACATATTGCGTGTAAATGAAAGAAATTCATGAAAACATGCATATCGGTTAGACCCATAAGAACCGAACTGGAACCGAAAACCGAACCGGAATCGAGACATGCTACTCGATCCGTTTCTCAATTCCTTGATCATCCATTTTTCGGTTCTCGGTTTTCACGATTCCGGTTCCGGTTCCATGCGGTTCCGGAACCGCGCTCACCCCTACAAACAACTCTTTCCTTCCTTGATTCGATAACACCCCAACAGAACGTGCCTGAGTCTTTAACCCAAAGTAAGTACGTTGATGATGTGATCAAGAACTTTCTAGTAAGTTCCAGACACTAAAAAAAGCAACTACAAACCCTCTCGTTTTTCCCACCCCATTCTTTCTAGAAACTACTTTTAACGCCTATATAAACTCATCATCACAATGTTTTATCAATCATCGTGTATTCACAAAAACATCTTGTCGATTTCTACTTTCAATCCTTCAATTGCTTTTAAGAAAACAATACTAATGGATATCAGTACTTTGTTGGGCTTAGACTCACCTTTGTTCCTTCAAAACCTCCACAACATCCTCAACGACACACCTAATAACAAATCAACCAAATCCGAGCCAACACGAGCTTACGTTCGCGACGCAAGAGCAATGGCGGCAACACCAGCAGACGTTAAGGAATATCCAAACGCATACGTCTTCATTATAGACATGCCTGGATTGAAATCAGGGGATATCAAGGTTCAAGTTGAAGATGACAATGTTTTGGTGATAAGTGGAGAGAGGAAACGTGAAGAGGAAGAAAAGGAAGGAGTGAAGTATGTTCGAAAGGAGAGAAGGATTGGCAAGTTTATGAAGAAGTTTTCTTTGCCCGAAAATGCGAATATTGAGAAGATTTCGGCTGTTTGTCAAGATGGAGTGTTGACTGTTACTGTTGAGAAGCTGCCTCCACCTGAGCCGAAGAAGCCAAAGTTGATCCAAGTTCAGTGAAGAGAATGTGCTTATCTGCGGTGAATGTTTTTTTATGAATAATGTGGATCTTGTTACTAGGATTGTAGTATGATTGCATGACTGTTTTCGTTTTAACTTTTAAGAGCTATTAATTTCGTTTGTTGACTTGCTTACTTTTGTTATTGATATTGCTACAATCTGTCTACAATTGCTGCTTTTTGGCGTTCTATATTTTTCCTTTGGAATCTTCTATAAAAGGGTCTCTCCTAACCCTTTTGATCTGACCTAGTTCTGTTATTGGATGTCTATATCATTAATAGAACAGATTGCGAGTGTTTTGATAAGATTATTACAGTATTTTTCAATGATCAACAATCTAAACGTGGCCGGCTTACTAATTTTGGCAGGTGTTCTTAGATTTAAGATTCATAGTTCACAGTTAATTAGAATTAACAGAGATTAATCAGCTAAAGAATGGGGTTATTAAGAAGCATAACTGGTCTGATGCATCCCAGTCTAAAACAGAATACAAAATCACAGTGCTTAAAATAAAATCACGGTGCTTAAAGCATAACTGATCTGATACCATTTTACCTTCAGCATTGGGTCAAACTACCTACAGAAGGCTGTACGCCTGCAATATCGTGTTTTTTTTTAGGAAAAAGTAAAATATATTAGCACCAAAAATTATAAGCAAATTTAACTATGGCATATCATGGACAACCCCATGGTCGAGAGACCAATTGCACTCACTTAGTATTATACTAGCATTATTCTATACACTAAGAGTAAAAAAAAAAAAAACGATATTATTCCTGCACCCCATTACTTGCAAGACAGAGACACAACACATAGCACTTTAACCCATTTGAAACAGCAAGAATCATTCCAAAACATCGATCTGAATTCGACATTATGGACAGAAGATCAACTAGCCAGCAACCTTTCAAAACCCTCAAGATCAGGAAACTTAGCTTATGTGGCTTACACCAAAATTATATGAACTCCATTCAAATTATAGTTATATCGCCTCTCCCAGACCCATTCAACAATAATAGAAGTAAACGCTTAACTCAGGCTATCAACCACAATGTACAAAGCCATCTGATTCTCTATACATTGAGCCATCCAAACATTCCTAAAACTACCACAAAACAACCATACCTCAGTTCATAACCAATATAGCAAGATCATAATAACACCATCAGGAAAAGACAACTGTCAATCTTCTTTATCAAAACAATCAGCAATAAATAGGAACTGCATATTACTGTAAAACAAACACCCTCTGAATCATGAAAGCTAGAGGTGGCTAAATAAGTGGGTCGGGTCGGGTTTGGGTCACGGGTCTAGAGGGTTTGGGTCTAGATAGGTCTGGGTCTAGATGGGTTGGGTCCGGGTATAGATAGGTTTTGGTCCGGTTGACAATTTTTTTATTTTTTAGTTTAGTAAAAGTTGAAAAAAGTGAGAAATAAAAAATAGTAATTTTTTTTTTTTACCTGCTAGACCCGCCTAGACCCTTTGGGTAATTATTGCTATAATTGCATTTTCTATCAAATAACCAATTAGATTCATCTATAATATTTAGGGAGACCCAACCAGACCCATCCCCTATTAGATATTTACACAACTAGACCCATGTTTAACCAATAGATTCATGTTTAACCAATGTGTCTCAAATTGCCACCTCTACGCGAAACTTTCCTTACGTGAATTACACACCATATAAGAATCACTATTTCAGAATAAGTTGCCCCTCCAAGCCCCACTCATCCATAAAATAGTAATAAAGTACATAGGTTTTCCTTCACAAGATACAAGGCCATCTGATCCAATGCAGAACACTATACCAAACACTCTATCAAAATGAATGAGATACCACTCTGTCATTAATTCAGAAAGCACTAATGACAGAAAGCCAGCTAGGATGAAAACTGTATGAGAGCTACTTCTTTCCATGATATACATCAGTAGCTAGAGCACTAGTATAATACTTAATGCTCATAATTAGTTATCCAACAAATCAATTTACCCATAAACAGGAAACTCGATAAATTGAACTACATTTCCTCACCGAGTAACAAGTCATCAAACCAAGGAAGTAGTCCTATCTTTCATGACTCACTAACTTGGTTGGAGACAATCTAACAAGGAAGGCATCATCCAATTATAGGAGTCATCTTTCATAAACAGGAAACCCAATATCGTGTTGTTAGTGTAAGCTAATCTAAAGTTTTGCTGCTACTTTTGCATAATTTAAATTGATCTTTTTTTAGTGCTTAAAGCAGAAAAGCAAAAATATAAGCAATCCTAAACACCCTCTTAGCTTGTGCTTCATGAAAAAGTGTTAACTCTAGTTATTGTTAACATGTTAGAGCTTTTAATTTTGAGATTTGTAAAATGCCTCTTAGTTGTTTCAATAAAAATGCTTTTTAGTTATATAAGAATTTGAGGGTTTATCTAGTTTTTTGCTTACTAGAATGCCTGTTAGTAGTTGGCTAGTTGCCAAACTAAGCTTGATTTTTTTAAAATAGGATTAAGGACTGATGGACAGATTTATAATAAGAAAACCAAGACCAACATTGGTGGAAACACCAAGTGAAGGGGAAAGTTCAAAAAGGAGTCGCGAAGAAATTAATCTAGCTGATCTTCCCGTTGATCCCATGGATCGAAAACGATTATCTGACTATAATCCTAGTGACCGTGAAAAAGTTCGAAGGGCGTACTTGTTGAGAGGTCCTTATCAACCTAGTGATCATAAGTTTCCCCAGACGACTATTAGCAGGAAAAAAAGAAAGTTCAATGTTAAATGGTTCAAGCTATACAAGCCGTGGTTAGAATATAGTGTGAAAGGAGAATAGGAGATGCAGCGTATTGCTTATATTGTTATTTATGTGCCGACAATGTTGCTCAAAGTGATGATTGTTTGGTTACATACATCGAAAAGGAGGTGTTCGAAAGTGTTTCCAACGACTTAATAATGCAAAGATTCCAAGCTATGGCAAACCGTCGTTATCAGCTACCAAATAAGTCGTAAATTTGTCTTTTTTTTTTCTTTTTTTTTTTTTTTTTGATAGTCAACGTAATGATTGATAATGTGAGCATTAGTTTTTGTATCTATACTCTAGTGCGGTTTATCATTGCGTATTTACATATATGATATATATATATCTATCTTTTGCTGTGAATTTTTTTTAATGGTTTCATTTTTGCCCCTCCGAAAATTATTTTCTGGCTCCGCCCCTGGTTACAAGCACTTGAGCTAACTACAATAAGTGTGGCTTTCATTAAGATCTTTATCAGCTTTAACTTGAACCAAAACTTTAGCAAAACTATTATGTTCATCATGCGCCTGAAGCATCTTTTCCGTTAAGCGGTCTGGTATTAATGGAAAGCCGATTACACTAGCAATTCTACTTGATCCATTTACCGAGTACACCTTAGAGGGTATATGATCTAGCTTCACCTACATAGTAACCATATCTTGAACAAGTTTTTTAATCCAACAAAAAGGCTAGCGGCGCAACTTGTTGCTCGTTTGCCTTCTAACTATGTAAATCCTATTTTGATGAAACTAAAATTTATTAAAAAAAAAAAAAAAAAAAAAAAAAAAAAAAAAAAAAAAGGTAAGAAAATGGGCACATTACGAATGAACCATGGTCCATTGTGCAGAACATGAGTAAGGTTCAATTCGTTGTTAAAATTAATGAAAATGAAGCCATTGTCATCCATTGTGATTTCCTTGACACCAAATCTCTTCCACATTCGTTTCAAATAATAGTCAACATCTGGAAATGCCATTTTGTGGTTTATGAAATAGGCAACAAGTGTTTTAATGGTAATCGACATGATTTTAATGAAATAGTGTATTGATTTTTTAAGAACTGATAAGGTTTTAAAGAAAGGGAATAAATGGCTAGGGCCTAGGGGTTTTTGAAAAAGATGAAATTTATGAAAACATGCATGAATTTACAAAGGTTTATGAGTTATTGACCAGTGGGCCTCGTTTTCTTACCAAAGCCCAACAATTTACAGACTTTGTAATGGCATAATGGGTAAATTTTGGTTTAATCTTTACATGTAAAAAGGAAAAAAGTTTAAAAGAACTCAAAACTGTGTAATGTTTTATTCTCAAAACTAGCTAGTTATATACTTTTGGTACGTTTTTTAACATAAAATTTACATAATGTGTTTCAACATAAGTCACAATATATTTAAACTTCAATTATTTGTGAAAAAAAAAAAAATTGGGAAAAGTTCATTTGTGGATTAAGTTTTTGTTACATACTGAGGGACAAATCCTCACCATCCATCTACTTTGATCTAATGGTAAGGATTAACCTAAGATTTAATACATAAACCTAAGTCCATGTCTTTTTTTCTTGTATTTTTGTCTTTCTTATTTCTTCCATTTTTTTCTTTTTTGTATCTTTTTTTTTTTTTTCTTTTTTTCTTTCCTATTCACGCTTGTTTTTTATTTTCTTTTGCCTTTTTGTTTTCTATTCACGTTTTTTTTTCTTTTTTTTTTTTTTTTTTTTTTTTAATTCACCCTTTTTTTCTATTTTTTAATAAACATTTTTTTCTTTTTTTTAAAAAAAATCGAGTTTTTTTTTAATTCACGTTTTTTTTCACTTTCTTACGTTTTCGTCCGTTTTCATTCGTTTTCGTCAGTTTCCATATGTTTATACGCGTTTTCGTCCGTTTTCATAAGTTTTTGTCTGTGTTTTTAAGTTTTCGTTCATTTTTAGACGTTTTCATCTGTTTTCAGATGTTTTCGTCTATTTTTATACGCTTTCGTCCGTTTTCATACCTTTCTGTCCATTTTTATAAGTTTTAGTCCGTTTTCATCCGTTTTATACATTTTTTCTTTTTCACACGTTTTTGTCTGTTTTCATACGTTTTCGGCAGTTTTTATACGTTTTATACGTTTTTGTCCGTTTTCGCCCATTTTTTACGTTTGCGTATGCTTTCGTCCGTTTTATACATTATTGTCCGTTTTCATACGTTTTTGTCCGTTTTCATATGTTTTCGGCAGGTTTTATACGTTTTCAGACATTTTTTTTTGTTTTCATACATTTTCGTCCGTTTTCATCTGTTTTTTACGTTTTCGTCTGTTTTCAGACATTTTTGTTTGTTTTCATCTGTCTTTATACGTTTTCGACCATTTTTATACGTTTTCGTCTGTTTTTGTCTGTTTTCATACGTTCATATATGTTTTCGTCCATTTTCATACGTTTTCTTTGGTTTTTATACAATTTTGTCTGTTTTTAGACGTTTTTGTCCGTTTTCATATAATTTCAACAGTTTTTACACATTTTCGTCCGTTTTCATACGTTTTCCTCCATCTTCGTCTGTTTTCTTTCATTTTCGTCCATTTTTCACACGTTTTCGACCATTTTCAGATGTATTTTTACGCTTTCCTACGTATTCATTCATTTTCGTCCATTTTCATACGTTTCTGAATATCACAATTGATATTCTGAATAACATAAATGATATTTAGAATATCACAGAATATCACTTGTGATACTAAGAATATCAATTGTGATATTCAGAAACGTATGAAACGGACGAAAACGTATGAATACGAACAAAAAGAAGGAACATGAATTAAAAAAAACGTGAAATCACTTGTGATATTCTGAATATCACTTGTGATTTTCTGAATATCAATTGTGATATTCAGAATATCACTTGTGATTTTCTTGTTAACAAACATTTGTTGAAAATCACTTGTGATATTTAGTGATATTCAGATATCACTTGTGATATTCAGGATATCACTTGTGATATTCAGAATACGGACAAAAACATTAGAAAGTGAAAAAAAAAAAAAACATGAATTAAAAAAAAACGTGAAATCACTTGCGATATTATGAATATCACTTGTGATTTTCATGTTAAAAAACATTCGTTGAAAATCACTTGTGATATTCAGAATATCACTTGTGATATTCAGAATGAGTGACATTTTGAATATCACAAGTGATATTCTGAATACCACTTGTGATATTCTGAATATCACAAGTGATATTCTGAATACCAGTTGTGATATTAAGAAATGTACAAAAACGGTTGAAAATAATTAGAAACGAACAAAAACGAATGAAAATGGACGAAAACGTAAGAAAACGGACAAATGTGTAGGAGATATGATGAAAACATAAAAAAACAGACGAAAACGTATGAAAGCAGACGAAAACGTAAGAAAAAGAACTAAAACGTATGAAAACAGACGCAAATAGATGAAAACGTATGAAGATGTATAAAAACGGACGAAAACGTATGAAAATAGACGAAAACGTATGAAAACGGATGAAAAGATATGAAAACGTATGAAAATGGACAAAAACTTAAGAAAACGGACGAATATGTATGAAAACGGGCAAAAACGGACGAAAACGTATGAAAACGCAAGAAAACAGACGAATATATATGAAAACGGACGAAAACAGACGAAAACGTATGAAAACGGATGAAAACGTATGAAAATAGGACGAAAATGTATAAAAACGTATGAAAACGGACGAAAACGTTTGAAAACGTATGAAAACGTGCGAAAACGTAAGAAAGCGGGAGAAAACGTAAGAAAACGGACGAAAACGTATGAAAACAGACGAAAATAGATGAAAACGTAAGAAAACGGACGAAAATGTATAAAAATAGGCGAAAACGTATAAAGACGGAGGAAAACGTATGAAAACAGGCGAAAACATAAGAAAACAGACGAAAACGTAAAAAATGACGAAAACGAATGAAAACATAAAAAACAACGAATATATATGAAAAACGTATAAAAACGAAAAAAAACATTATAAAAAATTTAAAAATAATAAAAAAAATTAAAAACGTGCGGAAAAAAAGAGCGAAAAAACGTGAATTAAAGAAGAAAAAAAAGTGAATTAAAAAAAAGACAAAAAAGAAAAAGAAAAAAAAAAGTGAATAAATAAGAAAAACAAAATGACAAGAAAAAAAACATGGACTTAGGTTGCCCTATTAAATCTTATGTTAATCTCCACCATTAGATCAAACTAGATGGATGGTGGGTATTTGTCCCTTAGTTTGTAACAAAAATTTGGTCCTTAAAATAACTCACCTCGTATATTAACTGATTTTAATTATATAATTTGTTAAGATTTTAAATTTCTATCTTGGCATGATAAAGCACGTTTGGTGCATAAACATGGTTGTTAAGTTTTATCTATAACATTATATAAAATCTTTTATACTTATATAATTATAATACTAGTACATGCACGGGTTTTTGCATAACTATTTTATTGCTTATTAATGTCGATAAATATTTTGTATACATTTTTATTTTTATTATTTTTATTATTATTATTTTTTTTTTGACAAAATGCATGTTGTTGAGGTTGACGTTTTTTGGGCTATTTTATGTTACAAGTAATTAAATAATATTATCAGATTAACACGTGGAAATGATGCGGATCGTAACGGCCAAGACACGGAGATTAACGGCTTTAATCAAACCCGTTCAAATTCATCATTGCCTCTTATAACCTACATCACTAACAGTTTTGTTTCACGGTAAACATAAAATATTATCATCACCCACATCAGCTCGTAACAAAAGTTAACAACCAAGTCATGTGATTCTACTGTTTCAACAAATTCTTCATTGCCTGCCATGGCTGCCAGCTTAGCAAAGCTACCCTTCCACGACGGCACCCAAACACATAACAAAGTCACAAACATCCGTAACAACCCATGGCTGCAACCACAGTTTGAATGTGATTGCCTTGCCACAATATTGGTAATTCCCATGAGTTAAAATTGCAATAAAAAAAAGCCGCACATCTACAAATATACCACTGGTTTGAAACTGTCGGCATGGCTGCAACCACATTCAGAGTGTGGCTGCCTCGCCAAGATGTGGCCGTAAGTAAAACGGGGGGCCAAATGTGAGGAGGAAGCGAGTACACAGCAGTATCATCTGTACCGGCGCTCTTTTTCATGGTCAAATACTGATCAGCACAAACTTCATTTCCAAAGTATGTCAACATAACTGGAAGCAATGTGAAGCTGTAAAAATGAGGCTCAAATATGCCTTTCCATGGTTAACTCTATACAAACGACATGGCTGCGACCGTCTAATAGTCATGGCTACCATGCCAAGATACAGGAATGCATGAGCCACACTCATGGAAGAGTTAATGTGCAGAAAGAATCATCACTGCCCCAACCTGAGTTCCCAAAGAAACAACTAACAGGAACCAAAATTACCATCTTAATCATTTCATAATACACCAACTTTCGACCCCGTTGAGTACATGCAAATGCATCTAACATGCCATGGCTGCTAGCACATAGTTGTGCTACCTCGCCAAGATACACATTGATCTGACCCGCTGCGGTTTGTAGCTGGAAAATGGTCAAAAAGCTCCAAATTCTGCCATAGCTGCAATGAAACGCAGTTACGATTCAGATCTTCAATGACCAATATCATTTCACTCAGAGAACAACAATAATCGTCACAGTCCATTACTATATTGGACCAAAACATCCCAACAAAAAAGGGCGTGAAAAGGCCAAGGGAAAACTTGGCTCAGATTAATTCATGCCCTCGCAGCACATGTGGAGGTTGCTATGGCGAGTGTTTCTTGCAGCCTGTCATCCCTCGACTCTGTGCAGCGGATCGACCTTTTCGAAAAACAGGACACGCCAGCCATGGCTGCAAACATATCATGTTGCCCCGCCAAGATACGGACAGTCTTAAGTTTTATCGAACCCACTGATGAGTTCATAAAAACTCATCATTTCTGTTCCATTTTAAATACGAAAACAGTTAAAAAACACACAGAAACACTACATAATACTATAAATATCTTTGAATTGTGTTTTTATACGTTTCAGGTGCAAAAAGACTGAAAACAAAGGAAAACGTGCAAAGTTTGCACACTTGGAAAAATCAGTCCCTGAACTTTCAAGAAATGCCAGAAATGGTCCCTGGAAAATTTTTTTTGAAGAAAAGTCAACAACAATCCCCCAGGAATCATGAAATTACAAATTTTACCCTTGAAATTCAAAATTGCACAAATGGCAAAACAGGTCCCCCAAGTTTCATAAATGACAGTTTTAGTCCCTAGAAGTTTGTTTTGAAATGAAAAGTCAACTTTAGTCCTTGGGAAGTCAAAAATGTTTACTTATGACCCCTGGATAAAAGTTTACACAAAATGGCAACTTTTACCCCTCAAGTATCAAAATTGGCAAAAATGGTCCCTGGGTGTTATAAAATAGAATTTTACAAATAATACCCTTGTACTATCCATAATTTACAATTTGAAACATTTTGATAACTTTTGGGAAATTACAATTTCACCCCCTTAACTTTGGTGAAATTACATAAATGGTCCTTTAAGGTTTAAAAAATGGAAAAATACAATTTTAGTCCTTGTACTAATGATATATTGCAGGTGTGATCCCTTTAATGAAGTATGGAAACTTGTCACATCAGGCCCCTCAAGAATTCAGAATGTACATGATTAGTCCTTGGGCTAAATTACATTAAAACCACATGGATCCATTTATATTCCTTAAAATCCAAAACCTGTACAATCCAAAAGCCCAAACACAAACACCAGGCCCAAGTTACAAAAGCCCAACTCCTTTTCAAATAAAAACCTGGGTGTTTGACCCGCGTTGACCCGTCCCCTTCCTCAACCATCTGCATCACCTGCTACTTCCCACCATCACTTCCACCTCCACCTTACACCTTTCCACCTCAATTATCTCCCTGTCACCTTCTAAACCAAACCCACCCTTGGGATTTGTCCTAGGAGAGGGCACGTACAATATCCACCATCTCCACCACACCCTAACCTGCAACCTGACACCACACTATCTCCCACCACCCCATTTTGCTTCTACACTCCACCCTCCACCTCCACAAGCAAACAAAGTGCATTAATTGTTCTGATATAACCCCTAGCCACGTGTCTCAGTTTTGGCGCCAAAAAACGGTTTCAAAGGCTAGGATGAGTTTAAAGGCATCAAAGGTCAAGATTAGAAGTGGGATTTGTCCAGAGACATGTGGAGGTCTCATTTGGCTATAAATAAGAGGAGGGACAAGATGGAAGACTCACCTTGGCCACGGCCATTGTCACCATAGTGTAGAATTTATTGCTTTCTTTTAATTCAAGTAATTTATTGCTTTCAAATGATTTGTATTACACTGACAATGTAATCAAAACATTATTTACATTTTAATGAAATTTAATTTTACAATTCAAGTCTTTTACTTATTGTAATTTAAATTTCAAGTTCTTAGATTCTTGTTAAATGTTCAAAGTAGTTACTTGGTTCCAAATAGACACTACATAAGCTTAAACAAGCTTATGTAAGCCAATTGAACCCTGTAACAACAACTTTGATCATTATAAATCAAAAATATAAAAAAAAAATCAAGAAAAATCAAAAATTCCAGGGTAATAAGGAAGAAGGTTTGGAGCAGGGTATTATTTGGATGTTATTGACTTAGAAGCTCATTTGGGAGCCTTAGGTAGGAAATTGGTCCATTGAATCCATGTTCTCAGCTTAATCCACTTGGTAAGCCTTTTTACCAATTCTTGTATTTTACTTTTCTAGTTTATTATCTGCCTTAATTCTTGTGTTTTATTGTTTATTTGTTGTTGTTTAATGTTTTTAAAGTTAAAAAATTACCTGTTTATGTTTTAAATTTCAAGTTGCTTAAAATTTATGTTTAACTGTGAAAATTGCATTTTAATGATTCTTGTGTTTTGTTGTTGTAATTCTTATTTATCTGTTCATTTATGCTTAATAAGTGTTATTATTATGTTTGGATTTAATTTTATGGTTTAAATCTTTGTTATGCATTGAAAATCCAAATTTCATTAAAATTAAGGTGTGTTTGGCAATACTGAGTCAAGGGTGTTTAAATGAGCCTAAGTTGCAAATTTTGATTGCTATTTGTTACATGAAGCTCTTTGAGGTCAGAAAAACCTTCAAACCTATTGTGTATACATTCAAAAGTCAAAATCACTATCTTAGATACTTATTTTGATCACTGTGATGATTTACATGTCCAAATTCATCAATTATGTATAAAAAGTTGTTTATCTTTGCTTATTCCATGTTATTTTAGCCTTATATAACATAATCAGTTGTTAAATTAGATTAGAATTTCATTTAAGTCAAACTTTCATGTTCTTGTAAAAAAGTCAAATTTTGGTTTTTCAAGTTTTTGAATAAATAGATTATTTTCTTGTAGCTTTGTTATTTAGTTTTAGTTTAAATCCTTTTAGGGTTTTATAGTTTTGTTGCTCATCTTGCTGAGTGTATTTTTGTTAATTTTTATTCTACATGTTTAATAGCTTAATTATATGTTTATTATTAGCTGTTTTTGCCATGTGCACAAGTTTGGAAGTCAATTCCATAAGCTTGCAGAAGCTTATGGAATTGGCCTAAGCTTGTGCACTTGGCTCTTTTGCATTGCCCTTGTGGCTAACTTGTTGATTATGTGTTTTATTTTCATTTCTAGCTTATTTTAATTGCTTAATTGAGCTAATCTGTGAGCTTCACTTTTTAAATTATGCCTTAGTGATAACCAAGTTCATAAGTTCACAGATTTCTTATTTGTGCATAATTTTGTTAAATAATTGTTGTTTCTATTATATTTCTGTTTATCTTGTTACCTTTATGCTTAAATGACCAAATCTTACTTCCTTAATCAATGAATTTAAGCATTGAATCCATTATTACTTGAATGCTTACACTAAGTAATTAGTGTAAGCAGTCAAGTTCATAAGTCCTCAAAAGCTCATTGAATGGATCCAATTTTGAGATTCATTGATTAAGTGAAGTAGAAAAACAACTGGATTGGTCTTATCCTGAGCTTAATAGCTTAAGTGATAAGCTATACTTGGCTTGACATATTGTTCAAATTCACTTTATAACTGAGAACTCAGTCTATAAGTGCTTATTTCATAAGCACTTATAGAGCTCATCAATTAAGCTTATCTTGTGAAATTAGACTTTTTGCAAAGCTCATATACCAGTCTCAAGGTTTTAAGTCTTAAACCTCATTTTATGGCTTATTTAATAGGCCTGCTATAAGCTCAAACCTTGTCCCATTTTATGTTAACACTGAGTAAGTCAGTGTTGACAAGCACACTTCATAAGCTTCCCATAAGCTTATTTGTGGGCATAAGCCCATGAATCTTGGCTTTTTGGATAGCCTCCCAGATAAGTTTGTGGGATCAAAAGCTCTTTTTGATCCCTGAGCTTATTTGTGGGTCCCACTAAGGGCTGCAAAGTCCTTCTTGTGGCCTGCAAGGGGTGTTTGGATCAGTGAACATTGGAAAGTGCTTATTGGCTTGTTTCAAGCTTATTAGCAAATTCCAATGTTCCATCTTGTTCATATATGTCTATAAAACATGTACAAACCTATTTTTACTCTTATTTTCCACTGTATAGCTTTTTCAAGCTTGTTTCAAGCTTATGGCTTGACTGTCTTAACTGATAAGCCATAAGCCTTGAAACTGCTTATTCCTTGATTTGTAAAGTTCCATTTTTGTTAAATATGTATAATATCTGTAATTATTGAGTTCCATAAAAAGAAAAAGCCAAAAAGAAGTTTTAAGGCTAAGTGATAGCCTCTATTTAGATGGCTTATTTGCTTATTTGCCTCTTATACGTATCTGTTACATAAATAAGCTAGTACAGAGCTTATTAAGCTTTTGTAAAAAGTTTTCCTTTGTTAAAGTTGTTTGTATATAGTTAATAAATACTTCTGTAAAGAAAAAAATAAAAAAAAATAAAAAGTTGCAAAAATATTAGGTGTGTGTGGAGTCGAACCTGAGACCTCTAGGATAGTAACATGCATAAGTAACACACACCCCTTCCATCTGCTCTGTGGCACCAGTTCCGTTATACCTTGTACAAACACTATACTTAACATAGTTGTGGCAAAATAAGCTTATAAGGACTGTTTTGCTTATAATAGCTTATTGGAATAAGCTGTTGGCCCCATATTATTTTTCCTACATTCTTCATAAGTAAATACATTTTCTGGAATTTTTTCACAATTTTTACTGTTCATACGTAATTATTAGAATTAATATTAGTATTAATAAATAAATAATAGTAAATTAATTTTAATAAATAGAATAAGTGTATAATAAATAAAATTTTTATTTCAGAAATTCTTTTATATTATTTTTAACTTTTCAAAATTTTTATTTCATTTATTTAGGTTTATTTTAGATATTCTTTATATTTAGTTATTATTAAATAGTAAATAATTAATAATAAATACATAAATAGTGTAATAAATATATTTTCAGTTTTAAAATTTATTTTATAATATTTTAAACTTTTCTAAGTTTTAATTTTATTTTTCTAAGCATTTTTTTATATTTTCCTTATTTTTAGGTAATTATAAATAGTAAATAATAGTTTTAATTAATAGTAAATACATATATACTTGTAAAAATTATTTTAATTCATAAATAATTTTCTTATATTATTAGGATCACAAAAATATAAATTTCACATTTGTGGGGTTTATACAGATCAGTTTTCAGTTTTATTTTGGTACGTAGACGTTTATTTAAACGTGAACGTACGCGTTTTAGGTTTTTAGGTTTTTCTTATCTTTTAATTAAAGTTTGTAAATATAAAGTAAATATTTTAAGTTTATTTAATTTGCATTTAAGCCCCTAAGGCATGCAAATACATACTATAATTATATTTGTTGTTTTGTTTTGTACGTTTACGTTTATTTGAACCTAAATGTACGTTTGTAAATCCTTTTACATTTTAGGGTTTCTGATTGCACGTTTTTACTGAAATAGCTGTGACAAGAGTTATTTACTATTCACATTCCTAGTGTTAGTCAGTCAGATTCCTGATTTTATATATAACATTCACCAGATCACAGATTTCACACCTCGCTGGGACATAACGACCTAGGAATATTCTATACTCCTCGTTCATAATTGTTTTTCCTCCCGGGCTGCCTGGCTTTTAGTACCAACCACCCACCAATCAAAAAACCGCGATGGCTGCATTAGCATAAATGCCTCGGCAAAATACAACTTCAATATAACTGCAAACACCAAATCAAAATATTGAGTTTCACTTTTCCCATTTAACGAAGCAATAAACACATAAATCATACAAATAAACCTAGAACGTAACTAATCTAAACACAAAAGCTATAACCCCTAATTTCTCAGACAACTATGATGATTACATATCAGATATGAAACTAACACATATTCATAAAAAGCTATCAATAAGTTTAACAACAAATAATTCACATAACAATAAGCTAATTCTTCCCTAATTTAGCCTATCATAAGAAGGTGTATTGTTTCATGTAAGTGTCATACATATATTAAAAAATAATTAGCTAACATGTGAGAGTAAAATAAGGAAAAAAAATGAAACCAAAAACTATAACCATCTTTTTTTGTCGATCTTCAACCCTAAAATTATAGCTAATAAACACACAAATCTAACAGCAACAAAGTTAACGGCAACATCATAAACATTACAAACCTAGTAAGAAGGGTTATCTCGTTAGATGCAGTAGATCAAATAATGAGGCAATTCAAAAAAAAAAAAAAAAAAAAAAAAAAAAAAAAAAAAAAAAAAAAAAAAAAAAAAAACTGATAAGAAAGAAGAAACGTTGAAGAAAAGGAACAAGGCTGGAACTATCCAAAATCCCTAAATACCAGTAAAAAAAACTACAAACTCTAAAAATAAACCTATCAAAGTTGCAATTCCAATTTGATAGAAGGTAAATTAAAAAAAAAAAATAATTAAATAAATAAATAAATAAAAATCAAACATGCCAAGAAACTTTATAACTAAAAGGAAGGAGATCCAGAAGATGCAAATAACCGACCAAACTCAAATGATCTAGATCATAGATTAAAAGATATGAAAACCCAAATTTGTGGCTGGAAAATGAAGGAGAACTGTACCTAGAAACAAATGGCAGTAATCTAATCCTTGTACTCAAACACATGACTTATCTCACAAACCAGCTGTAGATCCATTAAAATATAATATGCTCATGTAGCTCCCCTCACAAAACACTATACCAGCGATTAAAATATAATATGTTCATGTAGCTCCTCTCACAAAAGCACTATAGCAGCGTTGGTTTGGATCGGATAAACGTTCGCCGATCGGGTATTTCAGTCTGATCTGGTTTCACCGGCCTCACTCACAAAGGGGGTGAAGTTGTGAGAGAGAAGTAGGTTTATCATACGGACCAGACTTTCAGTTTTTCGTGTATGGGCCTCCAAGAGACAAACGGGCCACAAAAGAATGAATAGTGAATCCATCGTAAATGTATTATTGTATAATACTTTTGGTAATAGTTGTGGTTAAATTAGTAGTAAAAAAGTTCTAAAAAATACAAATGGCGTAAAATTATATGAACCAAAAAAAATGAAACAATGCAACTTTAAATTTCAAATATATGTTGAAAGCGATTCATTAAAACATACATATTGCGTGTAAATAAAAGCAATTCTTGAAAACATGCATATTGCGGTTCCAATCGGTTAGACCCGTAAAGAACCAAACCGGAACCAAGAACCGAACCGGAATCAAGACATGCTACTCAATCCGTTTCTCAATTCCTTGGTCATCCATTTTTCGGTTCTCGGTTTTCACGATTCTGGTTCCGGTTCCGTGCGGTTCCGGAACCGCGCTCACCCCTACAAACAACTCTTTCTTTGATTCGATAAACCAGCACCCCAACAGAACGTGCCTGAGTCTTTAACCCAAAGTAAGTACGTTGATGATGTGACCAAGAACTTTCTAGTAAGTTCCAGACACTAATAAAAGCAACTATAAACCCTCTCGTTTTTCCCACCCCGTTCTTTCTAGAAACTACTTTTAACGCCTATATAAACTCATCATCACAATGTTTTATCAATCATCGTGTATTCACAAAAACATCTTGTCGATTTCTACTTTCATCCTTCAATTGCTTTTAAGAAAACAATACTAATGGATATCAGTATTTTGTTGGGCTTAGACTCACCTTTTTTCCTTCAAAACCTCCACAACATCCTCAACGACACAACTAATAACAAATCAACCAAATCCGAGCCAACACGAGCTTACGTACGAGACGCAAGAGCAATGGCGGCAACACCAGCAGATGTGAAGGAATATCCAAACGCGTACGTCTTCATTGTGGACATGCCTGGGTTGAAATCTGGTGATATCAAGGTTCAAGTTGAAGACGACAATGTTTTGGTGATAAGTGGAGAGAGGAAACGTGAAGAGGAAGAAAAGGAAGGAGTGAAGTATGTTCGAATGGAGAGAAGAATTGGTAAGTTTATGAGGAAGTTCTGTTTGCCTGAAAACGCGAATATTGACAAGATTTCGGCTGTTTGTCAAGACGGAGTGTTGACTGTTACTGTTGAGAAGCTGCCTCCACCCGAGCCAAAGAAGCCGAAGTTGATTCCAGTTCAGGTTGCTTGAATAGATTAGGATGGTAGTGTGGTGATATGAGTTTGTTACTAGTATTATGCTACGGACTACGGTTGAGCTTGTTATATTAATGGTATTGCGATAATAAATCTTGCGTTGGTTTGTTAGACTTACTTTTTTGTCACGTTTTGGTTTTTTTTGGATTTAACTATTTAAGTTTTGGTTTGTGAGAAATGTTGTAAGAGGAGTGATCTGATCACATAAAAAATTTCACTAAGAAGTCTCTGCGTGTCATTGGTGAGTTTCTCTCCTTTCTTTCTCATTTAACCAATCACGCTGCTCCACATCAGTTTATGGGACTTCTTTGTGAAAACTTTTTTGTGATCATATCACTCCTCATGTTGTAATGCCTAAAGACTTGTGGAATGCTATGCTTAAACATGAATGGTAGTATATAGTTGATTGTAGTTTAGATACTTGCTTTTTGTAAACCAGAAAAACAAACCATGCAACTGATGAAATGCTACATGCTAACCTGAGCATAAAATTTAAGATATATTTGGTCTTGATTTATACTATGACATGAATAAATCTGTTGTAAATAATATGAATGTTTGGTTAAAAGCTTACAAGTACAAATTCAAAAAGAGTAAAATTTGAGATTAACACATTTGGTTTGATGCTCACATACGGTGGTTTTAGATTATTGGCGAGCAATAAGTCATATGCCAATATGGAACTTTAGAGACGGGTGTTTTTCATAATCTTTTATATAATACAACAAAACCCCTATTGGGAATTTTCCATTTCAAAAAAATGCATTCATACTTTATTTAGTAATAATTTTATTTAAAAAAAAAGTTATTTTCTTTTTAAGTAATATTTTATATTTATCCATAACACAAGTAGAAGATAAATACAAAAAATATAGATAAGATGCAATTAATAATAGGATTAAAATTTTTAAATAATTATCTTTAATAATAAAAAAAACTATGATTAAACATCATAAACCAAACAAAACAAAGATTAAATTATTTTTCTTTAATAAATAAAAATATATGATTCAAAAATTTAAAAAAAAAACCCGCGCGTGCGCAGGCATTATAACTAGTAAAAAACTATAATTAAACATCATAAATCAAACAAAACAAAGATTAAATTATTTGTTTTTTAATAAATAAAAATATATTATTCAAAAATTTTTAAAAAAAACCCGCGCGTGCGCGGGTATTATAACTAGTTCGGGTAGTACATAAAAACCTAAATGCCAAAACAAATTGAACAAAATCAAAGCGAATATATGCATAAATGGGGTTTCCAGTTAAAATTGAACCGAAGCGAATTAACATTAAATTTTGAATTTGACAAAATGTCAACCAAACTGGAAATCGAATCAGTGTAAATACATATTGTTTTATATATGTATATGACAAGGATTTCAACTCGCGCATTACTGCGGAGTGCCTGTTCATTAGAGTTAACTCGGTCTTTATGCTTTAACTGTGTTTGTAACAGTATTTCTGAGGACTAAGTTTGTAACAGTATTTCTGATGACTAAGTTTTTAAAAAATATTTATTCGAAAAATAAATTTATTCGATTTTTTTTTTATAAAACTGGAAAAACGAAAGAAAACGTGCAAAAACGGACCAAAACGTGTAAACACGGGCGAAAAAGTGAAAATAAAGTCAAGGGACTAAAGGTGAAAGTCAACCCAAACGACAAGGACCATTATTGTAACTTTTATAACTGAAATAAAGTTAAAGGATGACTGGTGAAAACAGACGCAAATCACAGGGACCAATAATGTATGTTTTTTAAATGTTTACCTACAAACAGGTCAACCAGGTAAAAATCCGGTCAACATTACATATCTTTAGCCAAGTTTGAAAGTTTGTTAGCGATACACGGATTATTTTTAGTAGGTTATGTATTTCGGTACTTTTGAGAAAGTATGTTGCGTATCTACAAACTTAGTCCTATTTCTGATACAACAATACTCACAGAAAAATAAAATAATCAATACACTATATTACAAGCGCACTTGTAACAAAAGATCTAAACATACAATTTTCTGTTGGTATTATATTTAGGGAAAATTACATGTATATTCTTCTCTAAATGAATAATTACATATATATCCTTTTTACAAGTTTTTGATGCATAAAGTACAATGCTTTTAATGCATCAAAAGGATATATATGTAATTTTTGAAATTTGCAAGGATATATATGTAAAAGCCCCTTATATTTAAGTGCGAGTGACTTGTATACTTGATCCCCTTTAAGTCATACATAGTCAATTTTTCTACTGATTTGTTCAAATCGACTTTAAACATGCGCTCCATAACATACTTAGTAGCCTAGAATAAAATTAGTAGCCTAGAAATCACAGCCTCTTGGCACCTTAAAAACCTTTAAGTAAACTATTTAACACAAAGTCTTTGAAGAGGAAAAAGCATCAGCAACAAACTAGCATCAAAGGACCTTCAATCTTGCATAAATCTTAAACTAGGAAAACAAACACCAACGTTGTGTTTGGTCTTGAGAAACCACGACCCAACAGGAGAGAAAGAGCATATTTGTCTGAGTGAAATATAGTTGGTGATACAAACAATGTGTAGGTTTTGAGTTTATACATGGTAGGAACAAAAGTGGAAGACATGTGTGATGAATTTAAAGATGTTATCATCTCACCAAGACAAGTGTCTTGGTGAGTGTATAATGACCGGCCAACACATAGGGTGAGGGTGGGGGTGGGGGGGGGGGGGGTTGAGAGTGGATGATTATGTGATTTAATTTGGGTATTGAGTGTTATAGATGTAGTTTTTGATCTCTGATAGTTAAAAAGTAGGGTCTTTAAGACGGGAAAATTACCAAAATGGCTCGTTGCCCTGCGGTCTAGGCATATTTAGTCCGTTTTTGAAAAATTCCCGTTTTAGCTCAGGTTGCCCTGGGCAAAAACTATCCTATAGCCAACCGGAAGATGACAAGTGTCCTCAAGTTGCCCAAAATACAAAAAAGTTGCCCAAAATACAAAAAGTTGCCCCGACGTGACACTCTGTAGTTGGCTATGCACTAGTTGCTCAGGGCAACCCGGGCTAAAACGGGAATTTTTCAAAAACGGGCTAAATATGCCTAGACCCAGGGCAACCGGGCTATTTTACTAATTATCCCTTTTAAGACGCGTAACATAGTACCGTGTAATGTAAAATATAAAAACTTTCAAAAATTTTAAAACTTGTCTTTATAACTTATTTAGTAGTTTAGATGAGTAGTGAAGTTCTCGGAGGGTTTAAACATTGTTAAAACCTTAAAAACTTAGACTTAAATTGCGTAAAACGTAAAAGATGCAAGGTTTACGTAAAATTGAAAAAGAAAATTATGAATTTTAAAATAAAATTGTAAGGAACCAAAAGCGCATAAAAAGTAGATTGGGCAAAGTCTAGTGTCGATTAGAATTAATTGTACCTTTTATGGCGTATGCGGGTAACTTTCCCAAAAATGAAAGTAAATTTACTTAAAATAGAATAATAAGTAATTAAAAATAGTAATTTAATGATCTGAAATTTTCGCGATGTTATACTACCTGATTTAAAATTAGGTTTAATCTATTTGAATTTGGTTTTATTCAATTTTGGCGGGAAAAAAAATAACCTTGACCAAATAAACCGGAAAACCCGAAAACCAAATCGATGAACACCATTAGTGTTAGAGATTGTTTAACTTAATGATCCATGAACAAGTGGGTAGGCCCACATTGGTTCTTGCCTATGAGCTCCCAAGAATCCAAAATGTTGATATTTCATTTTCATCAATCAAATAAATTAGATGAGTACCATACACCCATTGATGCTTTATCTAATCTTTTAGTAGCGCACCTTAATTAAACTGCCTCTAATATAATCATTCGACAATCAATTCCAAAAGTAAATATCCAAGGAATGAGGTATGAAAATTTATTTGTCTTAATGTATCACCATCACCACTACATCATTTAACTTGTAGGAAGTAAGAGGTTGTTGTTTGAGGTTGATCAAAAGGCCATATATGCCATTGACGATTTGGAAATTTTCTCCTGCTTCGAAAGCACGTGACTGCTGATGTTTATGTAAGACATGTGGCGAAATTTTGTTCATGGACTTGAGGGCAATTTATATCTTGTTGCCGATGTTTTGGGCACCTATTTGGTACGTGGACGTCATCTTTGTGACCTTATGCCTTATTTTGATTTGATTACGTTGAACGAAAATGATGTACTATCAGGGACAGAGCCAGAGGGGTTCCCGCGGGTGCCCTGGCACCCTATGGATTTTTTCAATGTAGTGTTAATTTTTGAAAAAAAACATCGATTTTTTCTAAAGTCATCATAAATGCACCCGGTCAACTGAAATATGTTTCTAATATTAGTGTTCAAAATTTTTGTGCACCCGGTCATATTTAGTCTTGCCTCCGTCCCTGTGTACTATACAATATACATACCATTATTTGGGTTAGGCCATCAATTGATTTATTATTGATTTAGAGTTGGACTAATCATATGGGTTGTTGGTGATGGATTATGATGTTAATAGTTATAATGATACGAGTTAAGAATAAATAAGATGAAAAGTAAAAATGTGAATAACAAAAAGAAACAACCACCACGGCACCACGCACTTACAAATATAGATGCATCTTCTCTTAAAAATCTTACTTCAATTTAAAATTCATAGCTAAAAATTCTTCTTATTCTTCTTATTATAGTTTTTCTGGATCCCTTCCCATATTGATACACTTTGAAAGTTTGAACAGCCTAAAAATATTAATGCTAGTTGTGCGAGTAAATATCTAACATTGACAAAAACAAGACGGTCATCTTTGATTTGTTAAAATAACTATCTTTATATTTCAATTAGATACCGTTTCTTAGAGCTTCTATAAACAAATAAAGTATCTACTATTATATTGGAACCAACTAATATAAAACTAGCAAAATCACAATCGACGCTAGAGTCAAGACAACAACGTATACTTTTTGTTTTCAAGACACGGAACTTCATTTAACACTAGAAAGGTGCCCGAGCGATGCGGGGGCGGATTATTGGGGTGAAGAGGAGCGAGTTGTGGTGGTGGAAAGTGGTTGTTGAGGTGGTTATAAATTGTTGGGGTGGTTGTTGAGGTGGTTATAAATTGTTGGGGGTGATTGTTAGGTGTGGTTGTTTCCATAATTAGTAAGTAAAAGTCTGAATTTTTAAGTCTTTCTAATTATAGAATAGTCTCAAATACATTATATAGTAGTATAGATTACAAAATTTTTAGATCTTTATGCCAGGATATTAACTCAAAATTATTTTCATGCCATTGTGTAACTGTTATTTTAGTTTACAACCGTCGTTTTTAAGATCGGGATTCTAAATAAATTTATTTATATCTTTGTGAGATCGAATTCATAAAATAGGATTGAAATATTAAGATCTTATTATAATGTTATTTTTTTATAATGGTTGTAATAGTATGCAAATTTATAAATTATATATTGTTTAACACAAAATTGTATGAATGTTTAATATAGATTATTATTATGAAATGTTAAGAGCACTTACATCAATAACTTGAGTTAAAGCTTAACACGGTGCCACGTCAGCGCCACATCAGCTTTAACACTTTCATTTTAACTCACAAAAAAAACCCTCATTCATCTTTAACTCAACAACAATTTACAGAAACACTCTTTCATTTAGGGGGAAAGTGATTTTTTTTTTTTTTTTTTTTTTTTTTTTTTTTTTTTTTTTTTTTAATTACAAACACCCCCTTAACGCTGAGTTAAGGGGTTAACACGGCTTTAACTTACGCATGCACAATGGTTAACATGAGGTTAACGCGCGTTAACTCTTCCTTAACGCAACTCATGCGTTATTAATGTAAGTGCCTTAAGAAGATTAATCTCTTACTTTTAGATTCTATAAAAATTTGATCTAGAATTTTGTAGATTTTGGCTTGCATCCGAGCAAAGTAAGATTAGATTGAGATTTTACGATTGTTTGTTAAAGATCGAAATCCTGTTAAAAATCTAACGCTAAAAAATCGTAAGTAAAATAGTAAGATTAGGATCCGGATATTAACCACGGTTCTTCATTATCTTTTTAATACAGGTGTTTAATCTAATTACATGTTAATGCAAACTTTGGCCACTTAAAATATTATTAATTCGAATCTTCTATCATGTGTGTGAGTGAATCTTCATATACACCAAAAAAAGCAAAACAGAAGAAGATAAAGCAACAACAACAACAACAACAAAACCCAAATCCCGCCGGGGCAGGGTATGGGGGAGGTAGAATGTAGACAGATCATACCCCTGCCCCAGGATAAACCCGAAGGTAGGGAGACTGCTTCCAGTGAGACCTCCGGCAAGTGCAGGTGTGCGGGTGCGAGAGCAAAGAAAATAGCGCAAAAGCAAAAGAGCAACAAACAAAAGCAGGCAAAGCAGGCAAATACGCAACAAAGCAAAGACAAAAACAAGGGACCCGAAAAGAGGCAAAGTGGCAAGGGCAACAGCACATAGGAAACAGAAGAAGATAAAGCAAATAGGAAAAATTAAAAAAGAAGTCTTGAAGATATCATAACAAATTAAAGTTACATTACTTATGTACAACTTGTTATTACTATACTACCAAACCAGTGGCATCAAGATATTAAATCCAACATAATTATCAATGTTATCATCAAACTTACAGTAACATTTTCTTTATTCTATAACACACTTTTCTTGCTTAAAAAAAGTTGTAATAAGTTTGGAGATAACTTTTGATCATGACATAGATCTAAACCAAAGTTGTCAATTCATTGAAGTGAACCATAAGAATCTTGATTTTTGGTTGACAATTTCTTAAGAAACTCATAGGTGGTGATCATAGTGGTTGCAGAAAATGACATTGAGACCCATCTTGGCCCCAATCCTCTATAACAAGCACTCAATCCACCTTCATTCATTAGTTTCCTTATTGTTTGCCTTATACCATTACAACCTTCACCATCTATAACTTGAAGCCTTGTTTTAATTGTATCTAATGGCATTGTAACCAACGCAGAAACCCCACTAGCCATCGCGGCACTAGCAGCCTGAACCGCCACCACGGCCTTAGAATCCGGCCTAAAGCCAATCCCACTATCATTACCATTTCCATCTTTTTTCAGTTTAGAACCAATGCCATCCCAAATGGCGCGATGTGCCATGGAATAAGACGCCCACCAAACCGCGTTTGAAGGTGCATATGTTAATATTGAGATCCCAAACCCTCTATATAATCCCCGAATCCCATCCGTATGTATGATCTTTCTAAAGGCATCTATCCCACCATTATATTTGAAGCAAGTTACATTTTTTCCACCTTGAACCATTAGTCTTTGACTCACAACATCAATAGGAGTCCAAACTAATTGTGCAGCCATAGCTGCACTTACACCAGCTACACCATTCGCAATAGCAGCCGCTTTAGCTTCGGAAAACCCCATGTTCACAGTAGCACATCCAACACTACTTTTAGTCATTTCAAGTGCACCCATGTAAAGCGCTCTAGCAGGAATCGTACCCATTAACGACGTCCCAAACCCTCTATAAAACCCCTTAAAACCATCATGTCTTAAAATAGAAACCGCCATTTTGAAACAAGGTGTATCTTTTACAACCACTTGTTGCCGTGTTTTCAACACCACAGTCGGGTATAACGTACCCGAAACACCCGAAAACAAGGCTGCACCTAGGAAGAAAAACTTAGACTTATCCAACATCTCCCAATCGATATCAGCTGGCAGATGAATCTCCGTCCCAGAATCATCTTCTGCCACTCCTAAGCTCATTTTCGCCACTTTTCAAATATCAAAAACTAATGATCTTAGTGAGGACTTTTATCAAACACCTTATCTACAAGTCAACTTACCCAACAAAACCACTAATTTTAACACCTTAAAACTAACGTAAAATCAGCTAAAAAACCAAACCCAGATGTTAAATCAATCAATAAACAAAACCCAGATCGCAGAAATTTGAATAAACTAATAAAGTTGTCACTTTTGATCTAACTTGAGCTAAATAAGGCTAATAAAAAGGGGAATTTTTTGCGTTTGTGATAACAGATTAATGGGTTGGTTGAGAATAAGAAAGGGATCATCGGAGGTGTGATTAGAGGGTGATTATGAGAGAGAACATGGATTGGATTGGATTAAATTGAGGTGTGATTAAGGTTTAAATATAAAGAGGAAAATTGGTTGTCTACAAGTGTGTGTGTGACTGTGTGAAAGTGGGTGGCGTTAATGGATTTCAGTCTGGTGCACGATGGTTTTATGGATCATGTTTTTATTCGCACGTGTCGGGTTCGTCTTTCGAGGTGGATTTACAAATGTACTTTTATCCGCCGGTTAAAAACTAGAGGTAATAATGTGACAAGTATCAGGGGTGTTATTTGGGCTGACCCGACCCGAACCTGACCCGAGTTAATTTGGGTCAGGTTAATTGAGTCAAAAATTATATTTGGGTCAATCGGGTCAACCTGAATTGACCCGAGTTCTAAACAAGTCCGGGTATGTTTTTTTAGCCTCAACCAGACCTGAACCCGACTAACCCGGCTAAACTAACACTTTACAATTTAAAAATACTCGGGTTGACCCCGATTCCCAGAACCCGAATTGACCCGACCCAATTGACCCGACCCGAGTTGACCGAAACCCGAATTGACCCGACCAGAGTTGACCCGAGTTCTAAATAGGGTCGGGTTCGGGTATTTTTTTGCAGGCTTGACCCGAGTTGACCAGACCCGAGTTGATCCGAACCCGGCCAGTACAACCCGAATGACAGCCCAAAGTGTAATGGTGATCATCAAACTAAATAAATAAAAATATTGTACTTTATACAAAAATACTCATAATATATCTGATAAACACAAAACATGAAATACACCCACCAAACCAGTGCAAAGAATGGAGGCTAACGTGTGATTAGTGAATGGGTAATGAAGTTGGCATGTGGTGGTAGAGGTGTGTGATTAGAGAATGGGTAATGAAGTTGGCATGTGGTGGTAGTCACACCTTTAGTGGTGCACCCATCATTACTACACTTTGAGGGTTTTTTTTTTTTTTTTTTTTTTTTTTAAATTAACTATGCTTGAGGTTAATTATCATGAGTTTTTATTTGATGCTTACTTTATTTAATTAAAATAATTTTTGACAGACTTAGTAATTTTTTTAAACATCGAGAAACGTGTAAATTGTGAGATTTAAACTTTAAATCTTTTGTGATAAAACATTGTTACTATAAACATTTTTTCATTAGTCTTGTAAGTTAATCAATTTGAAATTTTGCAGTAGCTTATATAAAGGGTTGTTTACTAATTAAGGGGTTTAAAGAGATTCATATATTACCCTCTTAAAGAGAAAAGAGAGGCTTTGGCAAGTCTTCCGATTAAAAAGAATTAAGAGTTTTTGGCCCACTTTCATCCCCACTCAAAAGAAATTAAACAACCCCTAAGTTTATGATATCAAACTTGGTAAATCCGTAAGTTAAGAAAGTGAGATTTATCGAGTTTGGGCAAGCTTAAACGTCGCAAAAGTAAGCTAATTTAAACTTCTCTTAAGTTTGAGATTTTTGATTTTGATTGTTATCATAAAATAGTTTTACAATAATTTAATTTCGACCACGACAGTTGCGAGAGATAGCAATTATATCATGTTGTTGTCATTGAAGTTAAGTGATATTGTGCATATCAAATTTGTTATACATAACTTTCAAAGTTAAGTTTGTAGCAAATAATTACTAATAGCGCTTTTCGCTAATGAAGTTTGTAATATATATATATATATATATATATATATATATATATATATATATATATATATATATATATAATAATAATAATAATAATAAAGTCGTGCTAATTTATTGTGTTGGGTACTATGGATGGTGGTGGACCATCGGCGGTGGTGTCACTATGCGTCATCCTTCATAGCAGAAACCCACCACCACGCATAGTGGTGGGATTTTTGTCATTCTTTGTTTGTGCGCATCACATAACAAATTTCAAGAAAAAGTTTGAGGGGAGGGAGGTTATTATTATTATTTTTTTTTTGTTTGTGAATATTTTTTATTTAAATTTTAGGTATGTTTATTTAAAGTGGAGTATGTTTATATTTTTTGTTTGACTAGTATAAGGCAGAGCAAAACCGCCCGCCGCCCGATTCCCGGCCCGATCCAGACCAAACCGCCGGCCCGATTCCGATCCTGACTAGTAAACGGGTCGGGAGTCGGTTTGCATTTCCGGCGAGCTCGGGAGTCGGGTCGGGACTGGATCGGGTCGGATGGGATGAAAACCGAGAAATAACAAGCTAATTCCGACCGATGCCGACTAACCGATACCGACCGACTCCAATACCGACTAACCGAACACAATCGGGATCGGGAGTCGGTTTAGAATTCCGGCCACAATCGGGATCGGGCTTCGTCGGGCCGGGTCGGGACGGGATCGGTTCCGGCCAGATGCTCACCCCTAGACTAGTACGGTACCCGCGCGTTGCAGCGGAGGATACCCAAATATAAATGTTAACGACATCAAAAGAAAAAAGTGATAGCTAAGAGTTGTAAACCTTTCGCGCTCGAGCCCGTTGGCCCGTGCTCGTTCGAGATCGAGCCCGTTTGGCCCGTGCCCATTCAGGCTCGAGCCCATTTGACCCGTTGTCCATTCGAGCTTGAATATTTGTATAATGTGCTTTATTATTTATATTAGTGACATTTAATGTAAGAATTGTGTTTAAGTTGGTTGTACAATATTCTTGATAATTTGTATTTCTTATATAAGGGGTGTTTTAATAACTGCATTAATTGTATTTATTGACCAGTTTATTAATGTTAGTAAATGTGTTTTAATTAGTTGTACTTTTAACTTAAAAACTTGTAATGCCGAATTTTAAGTATTTCTATTTAAAGATTGTATTGAATGTTAAAAAATGTGTTTTAATTAGTTGTATTTTTAGCTTAATAACTTGTAATTGTATTTAATGTTTGAAAATGTGTTTTAATTAGTTGTACTTTTAGTTTAAGAACTTGCAATTCTTAAGTATTTTTTTTTTTTTCTAAAAGTCTAAATTCTTTTTAAGATAGTATGATGTTGAGTTTGCTCGTAATCATAACATCTAAAAAGTTATAGGTTTAGTGATCTTTTAAATGATTATGTGCCGATAATGTGAAGCAGTTCCGATCAAACTAATTTTGCAGTTAATTCAAAATCAAACGATAACCAAGTCAACTTCCTAGGACGTCTAGGCGGTCTAGCCATAAAGTGGTCTTTGTGTTTGTTGTGACTGGCTGGCGATTGCCCTTGGTTTGGGAAAGTGCAAGGGAATCACATTTGGAATTATCTTCTTATAGTTTTTGTCTTTTGCATGAGACCTACTTGAAGTCTTAGAGCAATGAATATTTACATTTTAGTACATAACATTTTATAAGTTGTAATATATATATTTTCTTTGTCTATATATCTTCGATGAAGTTGTGACTAAGTAGATCAGGTACTAAAATTTGTCAAAAAGAATATAAACTAACAAGAAATGTTTATGTATATAATTTTCAAGGGTTTTTCTATCTTGTGCCCTAAGGCACAAGATAAAAAGGACAAAAAATACTTAAAAGGTACTAAAGGACACACAAAAATACATATTTTATGAATCTCTAAGTCCATTTTTGTGAGTCTTTCGCCCTTTTATGTAGAAAAACCCAATTTCCAATAATAAGTGTTCTACACATGAAAAACAAACACAAAATAAAAGAAAAGAAAAACATCTATGTTAGATACGGAAATGATACATACCAAGTCACTATGCTATATTTAGACATCACTAATTCAAAGTCAGAATCTAAGAGGTTACTCGGGTCGATTGCCATTATCTCAGGAACATTTGGAAGTCCAGAAACAGATTCATATTCCAACACACTCACCCTTGCCCTTTTCAAGTAATTTCGGCCGCTAATGTTATGATACATGAAGCGGACAAGAGTCTTTCACACGAATTAGATTCTAATCCGTCAGCTCTAAATGACTCCTCTCAAGATAGTTCACCTGAGTTGATCCCCCCTACTTTAAACACACTGGAGCTTAATTGCGACGAAGCATTTAAACTAAATCAAGGATATGTTGGAGTTGCTGCGAAATGATAAAAGGGCCCTACTTTTATGTCTTGGAGAAAGATGGCATGTTTCTTCAGCATTAACCACCGAACTTATAGCTCTACGCAGAGCCTGTAGTCTTGCAATGACGAAAAGGTGGGATGGTGCTATTATAGAGTCTGAGTCACAGATTGTTATCTCTCTTGCTTCAACAGAATGTGATCCTCCATGGTCTCTTGCTGCTATTGTTGGTGACATTAAAGCTTGGGCACGCCATCTAAATTTGCATTTCTCTTGAATCCCTGTTACATATAATCGTGTTGCTCATCATGTGGCACATCTTGCTTTCAACTCGGTTGCAAATTTTATTTGAGATGCAAATTTCCCTATAGAAATTACCTCTTTAGTGAGGAGTGATATTGTATTCATAACTTTACAACATCAATTGTTGGTTTTCATTAACTTTTTTCGACATTACTAAATTGTTAAATCCGTTTGTTCTTTTGCAAACTTTATAGACACAATCCTTATAAATCCGAAAGTATAGGTGCAGTCATGTGGCTGAATTTTGGTGTGCAATTATCGTTCTTAGCAAAGACTGTTAACACACTTTCAAAGTTCACATGTTCTTATGCCATGAACAGTAATTACACGCTAAAGTTTCTCACAAAAGCTGTACATTCATTTTCAAAGTCGTAAGAATTGCATCTGCAATTTAGCTAAATCACATGGACAGTTTTCGCAAGTTACTCCTTTTCCAAAAGAATTAAAAGCTAGTTAACATAAAAAACTTCTTCATATTGTAGCTTAAACTAGTCCCATGTAGAAGACAATTTGGTAATTAGACAGAAGTTGTGGGATTATATGCAAATATGCCAAACCTCAAGTTGTGTAAATAACCAGTGGGTGTGACCCAGTGGGCTTTATTAACATGTCTTGTGGGTACCACGTGCTCTATCTTGATATCTTCAAAACACAATCTAAAAATCAAAGTACAGATATTATAGCACGTTGTTTTTATTTAAAAGAGATATACAGCTTTCATGTTATACAAAAATAGTAGTTCTTGATTTATTGGATAGCTAATAAAAAATGGTAGTTAAAAACTAATATTTTAAAAAAAACAAGATAAAAGGATAACTTATGGATGAAGCTTGTAAGATGGTTGGATCTGTTGATCCATGGACCATATATAGATACCTATTTGTAACAATTATGTTAAAAATATCTTTAATAAACTAAATTGAGAGTTTAATGCATTTGGAGTTTCCATTTGACTTCTCTTTTTATTTTAAGGTATAATTAATTGGGTTTTGCTAAACAATACCAATTGAGCAATGTTTAATATGAATATAAAAAGAAATTTAGACTTTATTAAATCAAAAATCGCATATATTTAAGTTAATTTTTTTCATTTATTATGCATTAAATGCTTAATTACTTTAAACATGGAAAAAACAAATTATTTAATGTGGCTTAAACATTAACTAGTTGGTAGTGTTTAGCAAAACCTTAATTAAATTACTCATTTTACACACATTATAAAATAAAGTTTAATGCATTTGGATTTTCCATTTGACTATTTTATACAAAACTTTATAGAGGTACATGACCCTTTTTGAAATGCGGCGAGTAGATATATTGCAAATGTATGCTATGGGCGTGGTCAAACTATGGTTGCAATGTTACAACTTTTATTTTGAACGAGCAATGTTGCAACTGAATATAACAATTTGTCACCATTTCAATATAGGTTTTTTACAGTAGCTATGAAATCATCTTATTAAAAATAAATAAATCAAAGTTAACTAATTACACAGAAAAAGCTGAGAAATAAATCTTATATCACATAAGCAACACATCATCCTCTTGTTCTCTTGATCGATCATTTAACTCAAACCCGCAATCACATTCCCTGTTACTCCCACTAAGCTAAAAGTCTATAGTCTTTGTGACAAACAGAATATAAACCATCCTTTTGGTAAGGGGAAATCAATTAGGTTATGAGTGCTACATATGCACTTTAAGAGGTCAGCACAAGATGTCAATTGAAACTAAAAGTAAGGTTGTGAGCTAACTTAATCAATAGTTAGCAAAAAATATATGTATCAGTTCAGTTCAGGGCCAACCTTACCTGGGCGGTAAGGTATCTTGAGGAGAAGAAGGAGGAACACTTTGCGAACATTGTTGAGTTCAAGGTGCGTATGGAGAAGATTGTTCAGGTGCAGGAGGAGAAGCTGCGCGGCCTGAGCATAGACTATGATGAGGAGTTATACCCTCATCTGATGTCTACCACAGCTGAGCGCAGGTGGTGCAGTGCGCTCAGCTATGGTAGACATCAGATGAGGGTATAACTCCTCATCATAGTCTATGCTCAGGCCGTGCAGCTTCTCCTCCTGCACCTGAACAATCTTCTCCATACGCACCTTGAACTCAGCAATGTTCGCAAAGTGCTCCTCCTTCTTCTCCTCAAGATACCTTACCGCCAAGGTAAGGTTGGCCGTGAACTGATGAGGTTGGGTTGTTCCCGCCTCTTGGTGACCAGGTGCGCTGGTTGTCCCAGCAGCCTGCCTAGGGGTCGAATCTTGTTGATTCTTCCTCTGGGGGTCACGTCTTTTTTCCAACTGCGGAGTCCGCTGGCTTGAATTTTTATTCTTCGTCATTCTAGTTTCTTAGTTCTTAGTACGCGTCCCACGGATGGCGCCACTTGTTGATACAAAAGTTGGGCGTTCTTGATTTGGGCTCTTGTTTTCGTACCAATTCGCTTCTTAATGCTTGAAACCTGCGCACTAAGAAAATAAACAACACCGTTAGACTTATCGTGGGATTGTCTCCCACGATTAGACTCTGGCGTGAGAGTAAGTAATCGGTTTAGGGTTCTCGTAAAGAGTTTTAGGGTTTGTGAATCGTACCTTTAATGAGAATTGTGTCGTTCCTTATATAGGCGCAAAATCCTTGTAGGGTTCGTGCTCCTTACGTTTCGCACACGTGGTGCTTATCCGGGTTAAGAATATCTATTCCATAAATAGGAGATCCTTATCTTTATCGTATATAGTTAAATTGGGTTTGGGTCTACGTGAGCCCAATCCCATTATTAATGCGGCCCAAGTTGTAATAGCCCACGCATGGTGGTTATTGGCTTTAGTAATGTTTATTATATGGGCTCGTGGCCCATATATAAACTATACGTCATCAATGTATATGGAATCAATGGTATTATGACATTATCATCATCGATAAAGATCCTCTTAAGTTATCATCTTATGTTCGCTATTGCTAGAGGTGTGGGGGCCCAGTTGGTTTCTCGACTCCCTACCAATTTCTTGTAAAAATCCTATTTATTGTTAATAAAAGTGTTGGTTTCTATTATAATAATAATAATAATAATAATAATAATAATAATAATAATAAAAAAGGTCACCACTAATCGAAACAATTTCAAGGGACCGATTATTTTACTTGCTCTCACAGTATCAATAACATGAAAAGAACATATAACATTAGAGAATATCGATCCTATCATTATATGGGCAATATTGAGCAAACAATGAAAATGCATCATTGGTTATGTTGTCAATGTCAATCTGTAACCATAATGTCAAAACCACATAAAAGTATCTCACCTAATTGGTTTCCTTTATAATCTAAATGATCATGTTATTACGCCTAACTATCAATAAAGATAAAGCTATGGAAATCAGACACATGTGAGCAGATAGTTTATCTTCTTTGGCTCATTGTAATATCTAAGGCACAAATCCGTTTGTTTAATGATATCAAACTATAGTATAGGAGAAAAATGAATGTATAGTGTTGTTTCATTGAAATTAGACAAAATATCTTCTCTGACCACAAGTCCTCAAATATGAACATTTTTTTTTTCCTTTTATGATGTTAGCATTTCTTCAAACTATGATTTCTGGCTATTTTGACCAACTAATACACTCGGTTTAGACTCACCATCACACAGACTTAAAAGTGAAACCAGACTCAAAAGAAATCTGGAAAATCTTGAAAAAAAAATCTGAAAATCTGAAAATGGTGTCCTTTTAATATAAACAGGGCCGCTACTGGACCTAAATCACCAGCCCAACAAAGAGAGAAAATGGATCAAAACAAAAGGTCCAAAAGAGGTGCCAAGAAATCAAAGAATGTCAGAACAATTATAGCCTTTGGAAGATCTCTAAATTCAACATTTACATTTTTTTTTTCAAGATTTTCCAGATTTTTTTATATGTTTTTATTTTGATTCAAATATATAGCAACATTAAGGTATTGAAATAAGCAAAATGTACTAATAGAGTTTTGAGTAGCACTCTATATTATCAACATATTTAGAGTTTGAGATTCACTATCAGTTTATTATAATTAAGAATGTAATGTGCAACATAATTTGATTTGTAGATTGTACATATGATCACGACATTGGAGGCCTTAGAGTCTCGGCACCAACAAGTTGTGTTCTTGAGCCACTTTGTGTCGTAGGCCATGACATTATATGAAGTTGTATGGTCTCAAGTTGATCCAAAGCCCCAACAAGAGTCTCCCTTATGTCATTATTGTCACAACAATGTAATAAACCATCTGAACCTACCATTGTGGGCATCACACTTTTTCCTTCTAACCGCGATAACACAACCATATGTCCTGTTTCAGTAGAGTTCTTAAATAGTTGTCTCAAACCTGCACGATCAGCTGCTGAGTCTTTGGTTACCGCGTAAAGGCACACGAAACCCTGTCACATTTTTAGGCATATGTGTTTTGTTTATTATATCGGTGCTTGTATACAAAATGACGAAAATACCCCTAGCACGCGGAAAAGTATAAATGTTACCTCATCAGTTCTTTTGATATCTAAGCCAAATCTGTTTGCTCCTGATTCTGGTATCAGTTCAATTGGAATTTCTTCTATTCCCGGCAAAAACCATAACCTTACTCCATGTGTTGGAAATCTAGTTGAATTACAATTATCCTGAAAAATCAGAGGTAAAAAGGTAGAAAAATGTTTTCATATGGAAAATTAAAAATCATATTGGTATTTTATGGAAAAATAAATAAAAAATAAAAAATAAAAAAAATAAAAATAAAATAAAATAAAATAAAAACTGTAAAACAATACTGAACTAATCAGGGTAAAAATGCCAAGAAAGTACCGAGGAAATGATTTGTTCGGTTTGGATGTTAACAAATACAATAGGTGTTCCTGAAGAAACTGCAGCCGAAAACCAAGCCATGGCTCTACTAGTTATGGAATCGACATCGTGCTCATTTGCAAGAGGCCTGAAAAGGATGGAACTAACAACTGTAGACCGATGGTCGGGCAAATATGTTGCTGCCTTCCTCCTCCAGTTGTACTTTATTGCCTCTTGGTTAAATCCTCGTGACACTATGTTCACTGATTTCCTACTCATTTCTGCACAATGTTCCAAAAAGAAGGAAAAGACCAAACGTACAAACTTAGAAAAGGACAGATAGCTAGTTTTGGTAAATAAGAATATAATCTACCTTGAAGTTCAGTGTATTGATCAAAATCCAAGTCATCTAAAACGGCAACATGTTTCTCATTTGACACAGCTCGAAAACTGAATTTTCTTTGCAGCCTAAACCGCTTTTCTTGCACTGCACAAACACGCATATTCACCATTTGATCACCCCTTCTAACCTTCAACCAAACAAAACCATCTGCATTTCTTTTGCTAATCCGTCCCAATAGCGACCTAAGTTCCGATTTCCCTTTAGTCGGTACAAAAAACTTATCCTCAACTCCTTCAAGAGTACAACCATCCGCAGGAGCAATACCTTCGATAATGTCTCCTGGTAATGGCATGGAATCATCCCATTCTTCAACCACTTCTTGTTTCACTTGTTTAACACAAACCAATGTTTGAGAATAGCTCATTTCATTGGATTTCATGATGGAATCTGTATAAACATATGTTTGTGTGTTTATGCATATATACATATATATGTACGGGCAATTCAAGGATATGGATTTTTGGTGTTGTGGATGAAGATGATATTGAGGGTACTTCTTGTTTGTTTTTTAAATTAAAGCAGCCGGCTTTCTTAGTTATTGTTTTCTTTGTTTGAACTTTTGACAAAAAAACAAAAGTTAAACTGTACATTAACTTATCATAAAGTATGAGTATATATGTATACTTAAGGATTCTGATGATTTTCATGTAAACTAAGCATTGTATCTTGAATAAATATCTGCGATTTCTTTTCTAAGTGTGTCAATTTCAACTTGAGCACGACCTCGTTCTTCAACATCAACTGAAGTTAGATATGTTGCTCTCATCGATATCTTCTTCTCGATTGAACATATCTACATTTCCAAAAATTAAATGTTAACTCGTAAATCATAAGTAGTTATTGTTCGACGTGACAAAAATGCAAGTGATATGAGTTTGGTAATAAGTCAAAACAGGAATTTATTGGTGAAAAAAATGATTTATAAGGTTTACAGATTGAAAACAATGTTATAGGTGACCTTCAACACTTGGCTAATGTTTACTTTACTCGTTAGACTTATTAGGGACAATATATTAGTATGTAATATGAAAATGAGACAAAATCGACAACTATGGTTATTACATAAAATGTCACATGTGCTAGGATGGTCGAACCTTTCTGTATGGCCATCGTGACAGTCCATGCTTTCGACAAACTCTCTTGATTACAGTCGGGCAAAAGTTTATTTTCTTAGCAGCCGCTTCTATGGGAATATGGAAGTAGACTGATAGATCTTTCATCGTAAGTTTTCCAGTTCTTTCCCTCTGCTTGAAACGTAAGAAAATCATATCAATTCGAATAAATCATATAGTACTAATTTACTTTATCATATTGATTTAATATGAAGAACCTGGATTGAAAGAGTGCTCCTGTTACGAGATCTTGCTCCACTAGTCTCCACTTCTGGTATTTGGATCATTTGATGTTCACCTATTTAATAATAATGACGAGTTCATATGTTAGTTATAAAATCTTGGTTAAACCATAAAGTGGCGTGCTTATCATTTGTTTCGAAGTGATTATGTAAGTATGAGATCCTCGTAATCAAATAATATAGTTTGTCACATAGTGTTTGATGTACCTTTGTCGATTTTTTTGGTGTTGTGTGAAGTTTTGATAATCATGCAATCAAGTACTTCATGTGTTTAACTAACAAATTATTTCACCGTATTATTTAAGGATTTACAAGTAAAATCGCCATAATCAGAATCAGTTTGGTTCTGTTAATTTAACCATAAACGATCAAATGATACCGTATAAATTTTACTATACGCAAATATTAGCTTCGGATTACCCTTGACTTACAAAATACAAGAGCCAGATAAGCACTTTCAAAATGCAATGTCAAACACAATAACCAAATAAGCTGTTATAGACTGAACATTATGAAACCTGAATCGTCAGGAAAAAGGTCAGGAATGAGATCATCGGTCACAGTATTGTCCTCCCAATCCAACCCAACACAAACAGCTTCATAAAATGAAGAAAGTGGATCTTGCAACATTATGTAGCCATTCGCTTTCCGTTCATTACAGTATTTCACGAGAAACTCCTTCACTCTAACTATAGATTCCTTGGAAAAACTTGCCACAAAATAAACCATCAAATTATAATCCAAAAACTGATATAAAACGGCATTCCGTTAATTGACCTTAAACTTACTCAAACATTTTGTATTCATGAGTTTGGTTCGTTGTTAAATCGGCACTATACTTTTCAAGAATAGCATGACTAATCACACCAAGTCTTCCATGAATCTCAAGTTTTGTGATATCAACACCTAACAAAAAAAGTGAAACCTTAAAAAACCATATACACGCTTAAAAGATGTTAATTAGGCCCATGAAATTTAAACAACAAAAATAAGACAAAAACGAACCATTACTATGCGAAATTTCTCTAAGATTTTGACAACAACTGCAAGTATAAGGAGGCACTTGTAATGGCCAAGATGAAAGATGAATAGGGTTTCCAAATTCAGTCGATCCAACGTTTGTTTCATCATTAA
This sequence comes from Artemisia argyi, assembly GCA_030686995.1. Lineage (NCBI taxonomy): Eukaryota > Viridiplantae > Streptophyta > Magnoliopsida > Asterales > Asteraceae > Artemisia > Artemisia argyi. The sequence continues at coordinate 41,275,800 of CM060709.1, read as the reverse complement.
CCGGAGTCGTGTTTGTTTGCAAATTACCCTCATCAAATAAGTCGTTGTTAAGAATAAACGAATCGTCCACAAGTGGATCATCATCACCCATGAGAGGGTTTATTGGTTGTGATGTACTTGGTACTACAGTATCGTTTTCATCGTTCATAAGAAAGTGTTCGAATTCTTGGAGACGGTGTTGAAATGGTTCGTTGTAAGGAAGTATGGCACCGGTTTCGTCCATGGTTTGGGACGGGGTTTGGATGGACGAGTGCGGCGCTTGGGGTGGCGACCGCCAAGCGCCGCTGTCAAACAACAACTGTTGATGATCGGGTGTGGAAGATGTGATCGGAGAAGAAATCGTTACGATTTTGGTGGATGCAGAAAAGAAAATGGCGGGAAGAAAGTGGCAGTTAAATACCGTTATATAAAAGATTATTTGTTTCTTCATAAATTTCTAACGAGTAAATTGCATTTTTGGTTCTTATGGTTTGGCTAAATTGCATGTTTGGTCCTTGTTCTTTCGAAAGTGCAGTATTAGTCCCCATTAGGACTTTGGATTGCAAATTCAGTCCTTAGTTGATATGAAATGACCAAATTACCCCCAAGAGAAAAGGAAGAAAACAAGGGTAATTTGGTCATTTGACATCAACTTAGGGACTGAATTAGCAATCCAAAGTTCAAAATGAGGACTATTGTTGCACTTTCAGAAGGATAAGGACCAAACATGTAATTTGGCCAGACCACAGGGACTAAAAATACAATTTACTCATTTCTAATTAAATAACGGATAATAATTCCAAACAAACGGAAGTGATGTGCATGATTTTATTTTATTTTTCTTTTTTTTATTATTGTTAAAAAAAATTTACACAACAAAATCAAGGCAAAAGAAAGTCATGTCGACTTTGTTTAAGGATCGCATAAACTTGTTAGTCTCTAAGCGATCTGTCAATCCGAAAACGAAGCCTGGTTAAATCCCTGGTCAAATTCGACGATGTTTAACTATGCATTTTTTTTTTTTTTTTAGTTTTATTATTATTATTATTATTTTTTAACTATGATAATTGTATAATAAAGTATCAATAAACATTTATATATATTTACTTGAATTTAAGAGGGCGAAATTACCATTCCGATATGACCAGTAATGCAAAATATAAATAGAGAACTTTTAATTGTAAAACAATTGATTATAATTAAAAAAAACTGGAATAAGTTTAGAGTTTAGAAAAAGTTAATAGTCAAAAGAATTTTTCTCGGATCCTCTCCCTGTGGTTTAACGGGTTTAACGGATTTGGTCCCTCGAAAGAATTTTTCTCGGATCCTCTCCCTGTGGTTTAACCTCGTAACGGGTTTGGTCCCTCTGGCTAACACTCGTTACTTTATCCCGTTAAGTGGTGTCACGTGACTATCACGTGAGGGGTATTTATGTACTTTCACGCTTGGTTTGACTTATATATGTATGTTTTACCAGTGTTTCATCAACATAAACAAAAAATTCAAACACACGCACACATAATCATCAACCATGGTGAGATGCAATCGATGTGGAACACCAGCCATAATCAAAACATCATGGACTCCATACAACCCTGGTAGAAGATTTTATTGTTGTGGTAAAAGAGTAAGTTCTTACATTTCGTGTTAATTAAAAAAAACCCCAATTTGACCTAATTAATTTTCTCAATAATAGGTATCAAGCCATGGGATAATAGATTGGTATGATCCTCCTATGTGTGATAGGGCTGTCCAAATCATACCAGGTTTATTAAATTCAATGAATAGGCTACAAGGAGAAGTTCAAGGAAAAACTGTTGAAGCTAAAAGACTCAAGAAGTTGTTGGTTATCAGTTGGGTGTTTTTCTTTCTTTATCAGTTGGTGTTTAGGAAGTAGGTTATGCTTGTTATCAGTTTGTATTTTGGTAATGGTTAGTTTAGCAAGTTGTATTTTGGTAATGGGTAGTTTAGCAGTTAGTGAAGTTGTATTTCAAGTTGTATTTTGGCTTTAAGATGAATGAAAAAATGCATTTTCAGCTTGAGAAACAACTGTTATTAGGAGCATACATAGATGCATATTTTGATTACATAGTAGCTGTTAAAGTAGCATCAAAAGGTAGAAACATACATAGTAAACAAAAGACATTAGAAAGTCATAAACTTAGCCCATGGTCCTTTTCCCTTTTCCTTTATTGGTTGCACTTGGTCCTGTGCCACTTGGTGGTTTTTTTACCCCAAACTGCTTTGCTTTGATTTCTTCCCAAGTTTTCTCATTGGCAAGGCCTAGGACTTGAACTCTTTTACCAGTGAGAGACTGAGATGGAATAGCAGCAGTGTGTGACAATGTAGCCTTCTTTGACACACCTTGTGTAGTTGAACCTTTGTTTGTCATTGAGTCAACCTTCTTTGCATGCCCCTTTTTCTTAACAGAGCTTGTAGCAGTTGATTTTGGAGGAAAATAATTACTCCAACCACTGTCACTTGACACGAGTGAGGATGAATCAGATGATATTTGAATTACATCCGGCTTGGAAGTCATTGTTAGTACTGAGATGGAAGTAGTATATTGTGTTGAAAGAGTTTGATGTGCTAATGTGTGAGCAGGTTGTTGTCAACTTAAATAAGATAGAAACACACCACTCTAGGTAAAAGTAAATGTTATTAAAGGCTTGGTAGATATGTAGTCTCAACTTGACTGTGAAAACATTAAAACCCTGATGAAGTTACTAACTTCTGAGCTTGACCAAAAGACTTTCAAAGTCTTAACCATGTTAACCATTGAAAATGTGGTTGGTTGGTATGTGTAGTTAATAACTTAATGAATGCAAAAAAAAAAAAAAAAAAAAAAAAAAAAGAAAAAAAAAAAAACATTTTTCAAATACTGAGAAAAACACAACAAATAACACAACAAAACAGTGACTTTCATAAAAGTCACAATTTCAATACATATTACCCATTGACTGTCAAAGTCTTAGCCAAGTCATAACATTACAAGTTTAAGATAATCTATTAGCAACCTTTGTCTTTGTCATTTTTGTTGGTGATAGATATAGTACTGAAGGATGTACTCTAACTCTTGTACTTGAAGCTTGTGTACCAATTGCACCATCTTTTGTAGACTGTGAACCCATGGCACCACAATTTGCAGCCTGTTGTGAACCACCAACATTCTGTGCTCCTTGTTGTGAACCACCAACATTCTTGTTAGATTTGCAGGTCCTTTTGTTGTGACCAACCTGCTTACACAAAGTGCAAGTCACACTCTTACCAACCCTTGTTAGCTTTCCACTCTTTTCCATTGCATCAGCAAGTTCAGCTGCACTCTTTCTCCTTTTCTTCCTTAGCCTTCCAATCTGTTTGTGGTACACTGGAGGGACTATAATAGTTTGAGAACCTGATTTTGGCCAGGAATGAGGACCTTCCACAGGATTAATTTTAAACCTATACATCTCTTTCCAAGTTATCAACCAATGACATGGATTACAATAAGCCTCAGGTATTGCTATTTCTACTCCATTGCTAGCCATATCCCATATGGCTGCAACTGCATGTTTGCAGGGTATCCCACTAATCTCCCATTTTCTACAACTAAAAACTTTGTCCTTCATATTAACTACATACTGTGATCCCCAGGGACAAGTAGCCTGATACAGGTCACCACCATTCCAAACAACCTATAACAAGTACAACAATGTCTAGTTACCCTAACTTTTTAAACAAGTGTTTAACATTCTACTATGAATTTTGCAAAATAACATTATACTTACCTTTAATTGTCCAGCATCTTTGACATTATACTTACCTTTAACTGTCCAACTTCATCGTCTGATTCACTCAAACTATCAAAAGCTTCATGATCAACTTCATCAACTGTTTCATCATCAACAACAGTTACCTTTTCTGTAATGTCTGTGCATCCAATCCATTCTACATTACCATCTGTGTTCCTGTAAAATTCATCCATATCAACCTCTGCATCATCAATCATGTGCTCTTCATCAACTATGAATTCAGAGTCATCACTATCTGAACCTTCTTCACTATCTAAATCCTTCTCAGTATTTGAACCTTGTTCACTATCTGAAATGTCTGCACCATCTTCATTAACATCTTCATCATCCTTATCAACCTCTACAACTATTGTTTCATTCATACTAGACTGCCCTGCACCATCTACATTAGCATTTTCAACATCCTTAACAACCTTTACAACCATGCTTAAATTCCTACTAGACTGCCCTGCACCATCTTCCTTAGCATTTTCACCCTTGTTAACAACCTCTACAACCATGCTTTTATTCCTACTAGACTGCCCTGCACCATCTTCCTTAGCATTTTCACCCTTGTTAATAACCTCTACAACCATGCTTTTATTCCTACTAGACTGCCCTAAGTCTTTCTTAGCATCCTTAGACAATCTAGGCAACTTCTTTAATGTATTCTGCAACCACTCATCCTCACTTACATCAACTTCTACATCATTATCATCATCACCTAAACTATCTTGATCCTTTGGTTGAGTGGTCTGACCAATACCCATACCCTCATCAACACTTTTGGGTTCCTTAGAAACAGAGTGGTCAACAAATACTTCCATAACCTTGTACTTATCAACATAATTCAACAAATCCAAAACATCTTTATCAATCTCTAATTTTGTCAGGCCATTGTCCAAATCAATGTTAGGTTTCTTATAATAATAGGCCATTGATGCATTTTCATAACCTAACTCTTCCATCATGCTACTAACTTCAACAACAGAAAATAAATCGGCATCAATATCATCAACCCAATTTACCTTCCCACCCTTGTACCTTATCTTAGGAGGACTTGTGAAGGCTCTTCCATGGTAAATCTTAAGACAAAAAACAGTAGGGAATTTACCTGTTAAAAATATTAATTACAACTACAATATTAATCATTAAAACCAAATGTTATTAATTGATAAACACTTACGATAATCTACATAGGGGTTTGCTTTTTCTCCCTTTTTTTGAACCCTCCATTGACACAACATTGTTGATTTTGCTACCAAAATCAAGGGATTAACAAATTCTAGGTTTAGGTTTAGGGTTTAATCAGATTAGTTTAGTGGGTGGGTGAAATAATTTGGGGATGAAGTGTGTTATAAATCCCTGCCCCGCTATATTAATGATACAAAAGAGCGCCAAGCGTGAAAGTACATAAATACCCCTCACGTGATAGTCACGTGACACCACTTAACGGGATAAAGTAACGAGTGTTAGCCAGAGGGACCAAACCCGTTACGAGGTTAAACCACAGGGAGAGGATCCGAGAAAAATTCTTTCGAGGGACCAAATCCGTTAAACCCGTTAAATCACAGGGACGATTTATGAAATTTACTCTAGTCAAAAAGTTTTTGTTGAGGAGATAATAAAATTTCCTTTTGGATCCAGAATCCAGTTATAACCAAGACCTGGTTATGAAGAAACCCAGTTAAGAACAAGAAAGGTTCGTTAAAGCCCATGAAAGGATCCACGCAATTCAGCCTATCTAAAAATAAAGCAGAACGATTAAGGCCCATGAAATAAACCATGCAAATAAACAAATTTCCAAATCTAAACCAGATAAGGCCCAAAATGGCTTTGAATTTCATCTCACTTCTTGTCAATAAAATTTAAATTAAACACATAGCATATTTTTCATCAATCAAATTTCAATTCATTCTATCCATTTAACCTCTTCTGTAAATAAAAAAATCCTCTTAGTTTAATCTTACCTGTGTAAATTTATTTAGGTCTCAATCCAATCTTGGTTTAAGATATTCTTCCAAATATCTCATTTTGGGATACATATAGGTTAATGATAGGGTTAAAGTAGAGGTGCACATTCAAAATGCTGATGCCTGATAATCATAATTGAAAGTTTGATGTATGATCATTAGTTTATCAAATTTTCGCCGACCTAAACTTGATTTTGACTCGGTCTATCAGCCATGAATACTTAGCACCCTAGATGTCGACATCTTTCTAGTTCTTAAACTCTCATCAACCAATTTGGATCATGTCCAAACAAAGTAGGTGTTACCAATAAATAATATTCCCATGGCCATGTGCTTAGTAGTTGGTCCAAATTGGAACATAGATTGCTACATATTTTAAAATGTTTGTATACTATTTTTTATAAAAGACCAAAAATGAGGAAAGACACAGAAGTAACATATATGGTGGGACAAAGGGTGTTGGATAGTGGTAGTAGTAGAGAGAGGGACAGGAAGACAAGAGAAGTTGAGATATGTCAGAGTCAAAAAGCAAAGGAAAACAAAGTTAAAGAACACAAAAAAATAAAAAAGCAAACGAGAGATCGGATGAGATCTGATCTGATGAGATCAGATGCTTCTTTCATCTTCTTTTTTTTTTTTACTGTACTACACAAACATAACATCCTCTTCATTGCTTCCATTCAACGACACCTTCCTTCACTTTTTAGGGATCTTCACCACCCTAGCTAACATCTCTTTCATCACCATCCTAGGCTCCTAGCTACCTTCTTCATATATTTTTAATCTTTATTCATCATTCTTTTTAGTTTAGCAAGTTGTTTCTTTAAAACATTACAAAGTTTAAGTTCTTGAGTTTAAAAGCAAAAATATTTTCTTCATACTTTTTTTAAGGAGAAAATTTCTTAGCTAAACCATCTAGATACTATTACGAAAATTGACGGCGCAAATGTATTTTACCAAAATCAACTTTTCGAAAATAATGGTTGGATGCATGACATATGTCATATCTTACGACTATTAATAAGTGCGCATTATGATATTGTATACGCTTTGTGCTATTTGCCAATTTATTTACATCTACATCTTATACTCCGTGATGAACTTAATGCACCATGATGCACTCCTTATGCGCCGTGATGCACCACTTTTACATTATGTGAAATGCACACCTTATGCATAGCCATGCACTCATTATGCGCCTTGATGCACCAGTTTTATGCGCCATGATGCACTCTAACGCATCACTTTGATTTTGATGCACCACTTTTATGCTCCGTGATGCACTCTAATGCACTCACATTATGGGCCGTGATGCACCTCTTTAAATCTTATGAGATTTGAAAATGTGGATGAAGATGGTAGGTTAATTGGAGATGTAAATAAAGAATAAATGAGGAAGTAATAGATGGTGATAAGTGTGTTAGTTAAAGATGGAGTGATTTAATAACCATTTGCATACAATCATCAGGGTAGTAGTCTGGTTTTGAGAGTATTGTAATCAACATGTCACACATTATTTCTACGCCAACAAACCGATTTCTACATTATTATCTACGAACAAATTTATGCTAAAATACTTTCTTATACTATAAGAACATAAAAATGTTATGATTTTAATATTTTTATGTAAGCATTAGCTAGTCTAATGGTAGTAAGGTCGAGGAAGACGCATTATCCCCACACAAAGCCCCCCCCCCCCCCCCCCCCCCCCCCCAAAGTCGCGTTCTTGTTATTACACCATGCTCACAAGACGCATTGTCCTTTGGTGTTGTAGAGAACTCGGTTTTCAGGACGATCGAGTTGTGTCCATTGTACTTTGAGTGCGTGTGAGCGTTTTGTGAGATATATTTGTTTATAAATGAGGTAAATTTTGATGGTGATGTTAGTTGTGTTAATATTAGACTAAGTTGATGATAAAATTGATTATTCACATAGAAATTGACGTTAAGCTAAGATGACAATAATAAATTGGGTTTTTCTAATGTGTGCCCTGGGGGCACACGTTAAGAACACCAAAAGGACAATGGGCCTCACGAAAAAGTACATCCGGACCCACACCTTTTCTCTGAAAAGTGTACTTTTCTGTGGGTCCGGATGTACTTTTTCGTGGGTCCCATTGTCCTTTTGGTGTTCTTAACGTGTGCCCCCAGGGCACACATTAGAAAAACCCTTTTTATTTTTTTTCTTTTTTGATGTAAAAATTCCATATATAAAGACAAGTTAACATGACATCTTCGTACCTTCCACTCAATGACACCTTCTTCCTCCAATATATTCTCATTGGGATCTTCACCCCCTAACATCTCTTTCACCCCAGGCCCCCACATTGCCACACACCATCATTTTTTTATTTTTTATTATTTTTTTTCAAACTCGAAGTTTATTTATTTTAACAAGGTTTATACCATTAGAAGATTAGAAATTAACTCTTGAACTCTGGATGTCATAAGTATGCACAATAACTAGAAATTATGCCTTAGTTATTAGATTATAAAATATTGATACTGCTATATAACAACACTTCACTTTCTTTGTTTGTCTTTAAGTTCCAGCTACATTTAGCAGAAGTTGTTGTAACTTAAACTTTCTGATAATATTTAAGTACATATATATATGCTCAACAGCCAATAATTTTGTAACATGATTGTGGTATCAAAGTTATTGGGATATGTAGGGTACATTTTGAAAAGATTAGTCAATGGAAAGAAAGAAAATCATAAAAAAATACTCTATTTGTATAAAAAGTATAATTAGCATTTAAGCTATTAAGAAAACTAAAACGAGCATAAAAGATAACTTGGAGCTAGCTTCAGGGTTTCAAAAGAAGTGAAATAAGTTTGAGCTCGATTAGATTGTAAATAACGGTCGAGATATTTCTAATCTAGTCATTACTAATTTAGATTTTTGTTATTACGAGAATATGCGAGTGTTAAGTGAGACATTAACGAGATACATACCAAAGTACGATCCGGTCTTGTAATGTCACTCTTTGTTTGGCTTGCGATTTTGTGTCAATTTACGGACTGATGTGTCTCTTTAAATGCTTAAGTTACGTGAAAAAACATAGTATAACTGTGAGATTCTTATGGCCCAACATCTCACCAAGTCCAACATATAAGCCCAACTGATGTTCCATTCTAAAACCAATTGGTGATAGAAGGAGTAGCCCACCAAGCTTATATATTAACTTTGAGATTATAGTTCTACCGATGTGGGATTGGGTTTGTAAACCCAACAATCCTCCCCTCAAACCCAAACCACCATGGGCCTCCCCTTCGACTATAGCCACGATCCCACCTTTTTCATACCGCCGACCTTTACCATCGGAACACACAGCCTTTTACCGGCTTCCTTTCGGTATAAGGTTTACCGGGATCCACTAATACCGTCGAACCGGGGTCTAATCGGGAAACACCAGCCACATCATCACAGGGCCCAACCTGTCTCAGATACCACTTGTGAGATTCTTATGGCCCAACATCTCACCAAGTCCAACATATAAGCCCAACTGAGGTTCCATTCTAAAACCAATTGGTGATAGAAGGAGTAGCCCACCAAACTTATATGTTAACTTTGAGATTATAATTCTACCGATGTGAGATTGGGTTTGTAAACCCAACAATAACAAACTCATTCTATTATTTCTATTTATACACAATTTTTATGTTTACATACTCTTTTATACGATTATAAATGTGACCATTTTATGATTTTGGACATTTTTAACTTTTTATGCACCCCTTTTTTTATATAAAAAATTTACACGAACGACAAACATGATTTTCTCATTGCTTCCATTCAATGACAACTTCTTCATTCGATATATTCTCCTCGGGATCTTCACTTCCTAGCTAACATCTCTTTCAACCCTAAACACACAAATGTCACATTTTTTTTTTTTTTTTTTTTTTTTTTTTTTTTTTTTTTTTTTGTTCTTTTGTTTTTTTCAAACTGATCAAGTTATTTAAGATTTAAAGGAGGAATAAACTTAAGAAGGAAATATGAAGGGAACATCATACTACTATAAACATATTTTTATTAGTTCTATATCATTGAAATGGTACCTCATTTTACAACCAAACAAGTAAATCGATCCGAAATGTTACAAGATATTGAAGTTGAGTGCCATTTTTATTAACATACTTAACTACATAAGTCGTTTTACCTTTAACTTCTATGATAATTATTTAGTACATATTATTCAAGGACCAATAAGGCAATGATTGATAATTTTGTAATATGATTTTAGTATCAAAGTTTGTGGGATCTGTAGGGTACAGTTCGAAAAGATTAGTCAATGAAAATTAGAAAGAAAAACATAATAAAATACTTAAAAAATTGATTCCATACTAAAAACAATGTAAGTAAATATTCTCCTTTTGTCTCAAAATAAATGTTTACTTTTAAATTTGACAAAGTTTTATGAGTTTTCTTTTTAAACAGCAAGTTAGCAGTTAGTTATTCGAGCACACAGTGATATCTAATTGGGTAGTATGCAAATCTCAAACTTTAGCATTAAGGATAAACCCTATTCCTGCTTCTATTTATTTTCGCCTCTGAAGATCTATGATAAGACTCAAAACTGAGACCTCCAAAGATACCTTCTCAAGATTACCCTTGATGGCTAAAGAAAGTTTTATGAATTACTAATAACTTATATTCATCTACCAATCAAATATCATTCATACACGTTAAAATCTCTTTTGGTTAGTTAAAACACAAAATTGACATTTATTTAAGAACACCTCAAAATAACAAATAAAAAAATGAAAATAAATTTTGAGACAAAATGATTAACAAGTTGGTTAAAACAAGGTTAAAGAAAGAAGTGAATACTGGTGAAGTGTTTGTTAGTGTGGTCCAATAGTAGCAAGTGTGCAGTTGACGCAAGGATGACGAAGGCAATCCCAAAAAACCAGACACAGTTGTGTTGTGTCACCTTCAGTTCTGGTCCTTATTTTTTCTGAATCGACAGCGTTGCATGGCTTGCGCGTGATGAAAAAACATATCACAGGATGCATGCATGTATCTTTGCCTCGTGGGAACGGCGTTGTCGTGTTTATTGCACACGTAACTTGCCATCTGACGTTGTCGTGTTGTGATTACAAAATGTTCTCTTCCAAACATCTTGACGTAAACTCTTTAAGTCAATTATAATCAAGTATTAGTTATATGTCCGCGTGTTAAGGAGTTATCTTCCAATAGTAATGAATTTATAATTGATTGTGTAAACAAAATTTATTCTTCCAATCACAACTCTAAAGGATATCACTAAATTAAAATAACCTTTTAGTTTATAGTATGGGGAACCATTAAACCTATCACCTATACAGTTACAACATGTTAGTTAATGAAATGCAATGCAAAACCTATCACCTATACAGTTAATGAAATGCAAAACGGCCGGAGACATGTTATGAACACAATTAAACAAAATGTTTATGAAATGAGTCTCGTATTCATGACATTCAAAGTAGTACAACGTAGAAGATTCAAGGTTATAAAGGGCCATGGCTCCATGCTATATGCGCAAGTTGAAACATGCATGCTGGACGTACATTCTAATACGTAACATCGAATTTAAGGTGTTTTCATGGGCTAGCTTTAAATGGTGACATGACATATGCAGCCCAGGGATCTAATCAGGGGTTTCCGTGGGTGTCCGGGACTCCAATGGATTTTTTTAATTTAGTGTTATTTTTTTGAAAAAAAAAGAAAAAAATCAATTTTTTCTAAAAACATCTTAAATGCACCCGATCTATCAAAATGTGTTTATATATTACGTTCCAAAACATTTGTGCACCCGATAATATTTGATCATGATTCCGTCCCTTATGCAGCCCCTACCAATATGTAAGTTTTTGTTTTACCAAGCAGCAGTTTAACAATTGGAGTCATTTGTCATATTGCTTTTTCAATTCGTGGCAATCTTTATATGTTTATGCCAATTAAACTGAACACGAAATTAAACTAAAAACACAAAATATCAATTAGACAAAAATACACTGTTGGTCTCTAAACTTTCTCAAAAATATCGTCTATGCTCCAAACTTGAGAAAATCGTCGCCGTGAGTCCAAAATATGCATTTTTAGGGCGATTGCGTCCCTTGACCCATAAAGGTGAGGTCAACGCACGTTTTATGTTATATTTCCAAGATCATAATAGCCCAACCACATTTGTATCAATTATCTAACCCAAGCCAAACCCGACACTCAACTTGAGGGACTAACTGTGAAATAATATATTTTTTAACTGTACAACTTGATCGTATCTTTTCTGATACGCCTATTAATGTTTATGCGGGAACCAATAAACCCACAATCAATCGTTGACACTTGAGTAGAACCCGATCATCTATCACACACATTGTCACATATAACCTCTACTGAAAACAACCTTCAACAAGCTACCCATATTTGTCCCAAAACAAAAACAAAAAGACTCTAACTATGGAAGACAAGGACCTTAGTATGATAGCAGTGACAGATAAGATGGTAGAGTATGTGAAGGCCAAATATGGGGATACTTGGTTACAAAGAGATGAAATGTCTGATGAGATGTTTGTCATGGCTACTTATGGGAATAAGTGGGATATAAAAGATGAAATTGCTGATTTGATACTTAAAGACTTGTGGAAAAAAATGGGAATAAGGAGGTAGCGAAAGGTTAGACTTAATGATTAAAAAGTAGAATAGTAGTAATGACTAAACTCTAATGTCTTTCTGATAGCAACTCTAAAGGAAAATGGTTTATGTTATCATTATTTCAGACACATCTGATGATGATTTTGGGTTGTTGTCTTCAAAGAATACCACTTCCACATCAATAGTTAGAAAGAGAAAGTCTTACACTTTGAAAGGTTCCACTCCCCAAGCATCCAAGGCTTCCACTCTCAATGCTTCTAATGCACAACCTATTAGCACTCTTGTTCATAAAGGTCCAAAACCAAAGGAAATGGTTACAAATGTTGTACTTGGTCTTATTGCGGCTGTGGGAAACTCCAACAGAAAGAGGAAAGAGTGGTATGTGCCTCCCCCTAATGAGCTCAAGTCCCCCTATGAATATCAAGTCTCCTATAAAAAAGTTCACCTGTTATTTTTAGTTGTTTATGTAATGAAGATGTTATTTTTTTTATGATGATGGCTACTCAAAATGATGGTTATTAAGATGTATATTTTGTTGTATATGTTATAACTAGTTGCTGATTTATGTATATTTTGGTTTTGATGTTTCTATTTTATCAGTTTGCATTTACATATGTAGTTTAGGGGGTTGTTTGGAATAACAAATTTTGACTTAATAAAGTCAACATATACCAAAAAAATATAAACAAAAGTGTATTGTTATAATCTTTTAAAACATCATTTGGTTGCATTTGTAGTTTTGCTTTTGCGGTTTACATTTTTCAGTTTGCAATTGTATATGCAGTATAGTGGACTGTTTGGAATAACCGAATTTGACTTATAATGTCAGCATATACAAAAATAAAGTAGTAACCAAACTGCATTGTTATAACATATGAATTACAACATATCAGTTAAGTTACATTTACATTGAAAGACAACATAGCATTTCATGCAGGGGATTTACTTGGTTAATTGACTAGCAGGTGAATCACATGGTTTATGAGTTGCAGGTTCTTCGCTAAGTGTTTGACTAGCAGGTTCTTCACTAGGTGTTTGAGTTGGGCATACATCCAATTGGTGTTTGAGTTGCAGTTGGTTCAGTTTCTTCATCACCACTGCCCAAGTAAGCACCAACTCTAGTAGATGCAGTAATATGTAAGCCAACTACATATCCACTACTATCTGTTGTAGTTATGTTTTCCCTTGTAACACCACCTCTACCAGTATAAGATGTGTTTCCCCTTCTTTCAAGGCACACTGGACAAACACACCGCATGAAATCTCTATAAAGGGGACGCCTTGCAAAAAATCTCAATCCAACCCTGGTTTAACTTTCAACGCAACAGTCAATGCATACCATTTGACAGCCATTTTGTATATCCATGGAGAAAAGCAATTGATATAATAAAGAGTTGATGATAAGTAGGGTATTATATAATGCAGGAAAAAAAGGGATATAATATGGTACAATGTGGTTGATGAACATCTAGATGGGATTAAAGACAATATAAATGCTTACAATGGAGCCAAAACATTGAGATTTAGAAATTTTTGACTATTTCATCTTAGGACCATTTAGGATAACCATTTTTTTTTTCAAAAAGTAACTCTATTTAGGACAACCATTTTTTTTTAAGAAACAATGTGTAATCTACATCCAGTCCATAGTCTTTCCAAAAATCTGCCTCTTCCCTTGCTTCCATTTATGCTTCTTTTCATGCTCTTTCCTCTTCAAGTTTTTTGAACATTCTCTCCTCTTCCAAAAACTCCTATAATGCTTCTTCATCCATCATTGTCTGCTCTTCTTTTTGATCTAACCTTCTATGTTCTTCTTCTTGAAAAAAAAAAGATATTCAAGAAACTCTTGTTCCATAGTTTGTCTTATCTCGTCTTCATCCATACACCACAAAAAAGTAATAGATGTATACATCAAATCCAATGTAAACACACAAGATCCTCAGTCATTTATATGATAAATATATGCATATCTACTACCTTCTGCCATCACAATGCCTTTTTCTTCCTCGTATGTTACTTTTCTTTGGTGTTTTTGGAACTTGTTCCTTATGACACTTGCTCTTATTATGTCCAATGGTATGACAATTAGAGCATTTGATCTGTTTACGAGATCTAGATTTACCCATTGTTAAGCAATTTCAGTGAAAAAAGACTTTAGTGTTTTTGAATTTGAATTTGGGGATAATAGTGGTAAAAAACACTCGTACTTATAAATCCATTCCTACACTTTATGGTAACTTGACCAAGTGATATGGGACGAAAACAATAACCTTGTATGTATACACTGTTTCACCAGAGACCAAACATCTAACAACAATGAATAAAATCAAGACAAGCAAAAAAAAAAAAACAAAAACAAAGGCGGAATAATATAAAGAGATTTTCATTCATTTCTTAAAATATTACTATACATGATGATAGATGATTTAGCAAAATACAATTTCATAAGCCCAAAAGACAACAAACATTAAACACTTCATGTGCTTCCATTACTGCTTAACAACAAAATCAGGTAGTCCTAAGAACATCAAGGAAGTTATTCTTGTCCAACACCTGAGCATAGGTTTCAGAAATCAACTTCCTAATCTCCAACACGTTGAGAACATTTTTCCTTTGAACCTTGTGAAGATTCTGTAGAACCTTGTAGGTCATAATAGAAGGACAATATTCTTCAAGTTCAGTTATGAACTTTTGTGTTTCTTTTATAATACCAACTAAATCAACATGTGACTTTTGGAGCCCATTGGAAAAATGCATATCCTTGTCGTTCTCCCTTTGATTGTAAAGAGCGATGGAATCAAACATGGAGTAAGAATCTGCAGCGGCGGCTAGTTCTTGTAGACGTGGGAAATTGGACATTTTGTTGTTGTTTGTTTAGGGTTGGAACTCTCTTAAATGTGTTTTGGGTATGCAAATGACTTATCGTATGGTCCCTGATAACGCTCTAATTATATATTCTTTAAGCATTATATTATATGTTTTATGATCATTTGACATGAACTTTTGGTACTTAATAGAATAAAATGAATGCAGGTTCACTCTCGGATGATCTGAGCATGATACATCTCAAAACCTACTATTTCGCCACTTGAAGTAAATAAATAAGAAGTCTTCCATGATTAGCTTTTCATGCAAGCCAAGTGCGCCGGTTTTCCAGTCATGTGTGCCGCACTTACCTCTCAGTCAAAGAAAGTCAAGATAGAATATTTTATAAAAGTGTGCCGGTCTTACAAATAAAGTGCGCCGTACTTCCTCTACATTTATGAAACTTTGGCGCCAAGAAAATAAGAAAGTGCGCCGCACTAACAAAGCAAATGTGCCGTACTTCGCCTATCAAAATGCCTATAAATGGAGATCATTTGCAAGCATTTGAACTCTCTACTCTATAACCAATTTCACTAAGTTAGGGTCTGAAGTAATACGTGATCCAGAGCTATTTTCAGGGGTGAACGAATCAGAATAGGGGGTGTTATATACTTGTTGGTGTTGAATTCTTGGTTACTTGTGACACTTGTGTAATCATTTGATCAATCCAACCCGTATGTCTCTTGTTTACTATTTATTTACTTTTTTTGTTATGAACTCATTAGCCATGAGAGGCTAAACCTCTTGTGATTGCTTGGATATGATAATATAATTAAGCAACTTATGATTATGTTTTGATCTCCACCAATTTCAAGTTTATGTTGTGAACTATTTCATCTCTAGTCTTATTATGTTTATTTGTTGAAACTGGTTGAATATAATATGTTGGGATAGGTCGAAAGAACCAACTTGTTAAACGCAATTCTAGGAACTTGTCTGCGTTTCTAGTCTTTGAAAGGAGAAATCCACTTAGAAGAATCAAAAAAAATCTAGACTTGATATGAAATACTATTTCGAGAGAAATTACTTAATGGGTGGATATGAATCTTGAATTGAACCTACGAGTTATGAAATTGCTCTTTTGACGAAAATAGCTTTCTTATAAGTTGTGCTCCTTTATTAAACTGAGATCAAACATAAGCATTGTTACTTGATTACCTTAGCTATCCAAGCAATCATTTGTTTTAATATTTGAATTCCTCATATTACCATAAAGAGTAAAGTTATTAAATGGCGGGAAATTTAAATATAAAAACGACAAGATTAGCAAGGTTGGGGACCAACTATGAAATTATGAAAACTTGTCCAATACGCTTAACTTTTTTATTTTGGGTGTGTCCTAATAAACCTGACCCACTAAACCCTCAAAAGATCATAAGACCCGATTCAAAGGAAACAAACGTCATTCCGCATTGTGAGTTACACACAAATTAACTCATAGCACAACTCATTCGCAAAATGGAAAGGAGCATGATGAGTGCTTAAACACTCATCAATTTTGGTCAAATTTGAACTGCAAAACATCCAAAAACACTTAAAAATGCATCAAAATACAGAAAATATCTCAGGGATTGTGTTTTATATGTTTCAGATGCAAAATGAGTAAAAACAGATGAAAAATGAACAAAGTTTGCAAAATTGGCAGTTTCAGTTCCCAACTTTCATAAAATGTCAAAACTAGTCCTTGGTTATTCAAAATATGGAAAATTATCATCAAAGGTCCTTAGGGATTCAAAAGTTGTCAAAATTAGTCTTTAAAATTCAAGTTTGTAAAATGACAACTTAGGTCCCTGAAGTTTCAAAAATGTCAAAATCAGTCCCTGGGATTTTAAATTTTGGAAATTATCAAACAAGGTCCTTGTGTTATTAAACTTTGGCAAAAATTGGTCCTTGTAATACTTTGGAAAATTGCAGATTAGGTCCTTGGATGTTTGGCATTTTACAAAATTGGTCCTTGTGATTAAATACCACTTAACCATCCGGACCCTTAAAACATCATAAACCAAATCCAATTCCAAACAAACCCACCCAGCCCACTCTTCCTAGCCCATATCCCATCCGGCCCACTCCCACACAAATAAAATCCTCCCCCGTTTTTACCCTTTCCCTCCCACAAAAATAAATGAAACAAACAATCCCCACCTTCTCCCACTTCCCACCTGCTAACTTGCAACCCCCCTCCACCTCAGCTATCCATACCCTGTCTCATTGACCTTAACAAACCTCCAAGAAACAATTAATGCCCCCTCAATTGCTCCAAGCAATCCAATGGGTGGGATTTACTCAGAAGGGTGCAAGGAAGTCAGGGGCACCAATAATTCAGAGAAAGAGAGCAAAAGGAGTGATAAAAGGTCATTAGTATAAGTAGGAAATCTTTGTAAGCCATTGGGCATATCCTAGTTTAGTATTTAGTTTAAAATTCAGTCAATTATGTTTAATTGTATTTTGTTTTTTAAGAAGTTAATGAAAGTTTCGGTTTAAATTACATCCTGATGAGGCGAAAAATGAACCACTTTTAGGGGGTCATTTAAGCCCAGAATTGAATTTATTTGGTCAAATATTGCCCTAAATCGTTCCTTTTGTGATTTTAGGTACTTTGGGAGTGAAATCTGGAAAAGGAAGCAATTCGGACGTTTTTGGAGCATAAAAGTAAAGAAAACGCCAAAGTCTTAATTTTCCATGCTGGGAACAGTAGGTGACGGCGTCAAGAGTAACATCCTGACGGCGTCAAGAGAAAAATTCCATGACGATCTAGTACAGATTTGACGGCGTCACGAAGTAGGGCGTCAAGAGTAAAAGTCATGACGGCCTGGAAATGATTATCACATGACGGCTTCAAATGTAGATCAAGGCAGTCCGAGAAGAGTTTTGGCGGCGAGGTGACGGCGTCACAAGTTTAGTCTTGACGCCGTCAGACCCCTTTTCCTATATATAGTTTTCTAATTTTCACATTAAAAAGAGAGAAGTTTTGGAGAAACCCTAAGTACGAACTTGGTGCGAATTTTATAGGCTTTTCAAGGGTTCCAAGCCCTAGATACCTTTCATGTGTAATTGAGATAAGTGTTCTTTTAATTCAATCAATATGTCTATGTGTTGGTTGTCTATATCTTGTTCTTGTCTTAATTACATCATGCTAGGCTAGATCTATCTTGTGTTTGCTTGGATCTAATGAAACCTAGATGTTAATTATGTGTTGATTACTTGTTTATACTTGTCTTGGATGAATGATTTATATGTTAGGCTTAAGAAAACTGGCAGATCTCCAATTGGTAACATGCTTGAACGTCTTAAGAAACATGAACCGATGTGCACTAGGTCTTTATTGGTTGTATTTAATGTATGAGCCACTGTTTATAATCCCTATGGTTGTGCTGGGCATGGTATAGGAGGAGATAAGAGCTCATAGAATTGGGGAGTTAAGTGCGCCACCCCATGAATGGTATTAAGGAATACGATCCGTCATCCATGCAATTATAACAAGTAATTAACGTGTAAAATATGTCTAGGGAGTAGTGAAATCTAAGTAAACACATTTTCTCCACTTATTGCTCACAACTTTAGTATAATTTAGTTTATTTTCATTTCTAGTATTTTATTTTGATTGCATCTTTAGTATTGGGTTAGTTGATTAGCAACTAATTCCGCCCAAATCCTTCAAACCCGAGATTTTTACTTGCTTTCTAAAAAAATATAAAATACAAAAATAATCATCCCTCACCTTTAGAACTAGTATTTAGGTTTTCTAATCCTAGCGACACTATTCCTAAGCTGAACGATCAATCCCCCGGTACTTGTCACTATACTATACTACAACGATCAGGTACACTGCCTGGTGGGGGTTGTAAGCTTCTCAAGATCCCTTGAGAGGTAAAGCCTGGTGCGATTCCCACGTATCAAGTTTTTGGCGCCGCAGCCCGGGGAATAGTTATTGTCTAGGTTAGAATTTCTTTTTATTAGGTCTACTTGCTAGATTCCTTTCTAGTAAGATTTTATTTTTATTTTTTTAGGTTCTCTTTAGTCTATCTTATTTCTTTGTGTCTTTGTTCGTAACCACCCGACATCATGGACAACGGGAACATCTTTGAACCCGTCATCCCACCACAACAAAACCCACCATTAGAACCACTTAGGCCCCGAACCTTAGGAGAGTATTCCCGACCTAGCCACCAAGGCTACCGAAACACCATTGAGCTCACCGGAGCCAATGTGACCCCCTTGCGATCTGACACCATCCGGTTGGTGCAAAGCGGATGTGCATTCCATGGACTTCGTTCCGAAGATCCAAACCAACATCTTAAGGACTTCCTCAAAATCATAGATTCTATAGACCTAGATGTTGCAACTAGAGAGACAACCCGATTACGCCTATTCCAATTCTCTCTACGGGATCAAGCTAGTCAATGGCTTGAGCGTTTACCCGCGGGATCCATCACCACATGGGATGATCTCACCACTCGTTTCCTTGCTCAATTTTTCCCACCGGGGAGAACTACTAAGCTTAGAAATGACATCTTGATGTTCCAACCACGTCAAAATGAATCTCTTTATGAAGCATGGACTCGTTTCAAGGACTTACTCTAAAAAGTCCCTCATCATGGCATAGATCTTTGGCTCCAAGTCCAAATCTTTTATGACCATATCGACATCTCCACGAGGCGAGCCATTGACCAATCGGCCGGTTGTAAGCTACGTGATCTAAGTGCGGAACAATCATGGGAACTCATAGAAGATCTTGCTCTCTATGACAACGAAAGTTGGAATGATTCCCGTGATTTGAACAAAACGGTCAAGGCAATATCTTTGCCTTCCAACAATTCTAGCACTCCCGACCGTAGGATCATGGAACTTGAGGACCAAGTCAAGTTTCTCATGAAATCTTACGAAGCTCCTAAGCCTTCAAGCCAAGTGAACAAAATCACTTCTTCATGCGAATTATGTAGTGGTCCCCACGACACTCGTGATTGTGTGGAACTCCCCGGAACAGCTTTTGCGGACTACGCATCCACACGTACTGACGAAGCGGGAGATAAGTGGTACACTTTCAAGCCTGAGCCAAACACTTACGGTGATTCATACAACCCCTCGTGGAAAAATCACCCAAACCTTAGGTGAAAACAAAATCAACCCAATTCTCCCAATCCGCCTAATCGTTACCAACCAACCGGTCCACCCTCCAACCGTACTTTCAACAGCAATCCTTCTAACAACTTTGGTAGTACTAACAATCTTGAAGGATTGATGTCTAAGTTCATGGCATTCAAGAGGCTCGCATAGCTAGGTTTGAAACCGAATTCAACTAACAACAAACAGAGATGACCAACAAGATTGACAACTTGTTGAAAGCCCTCAACAACCAAGCATTAGTCACACCTAGGAAGGACACTAGGGACACCAATAACGGAAGCCAAATTAAGGACCCCTCATCATCCAAACATGTCCACTTTGTCAATCTTGTCACCATTAAGCCAATAGATAAGGAGATTGAAGAGAGTGACAAGGATGAAGTTAGAATAGAAGCCGAGACTAAGGATGAGAGTAGGGAAGTTGAGGTCAATAGGAGAAAGGAATTAGAGGAGGTAGAGCCTATAGAAGAATACTTTGATAAGTTGCCCACCAAGGAAGAACGTGAATACCATAAGGATTTATTCGATAGTCCCGAGAGACCATATATCCTTGGCACCCCCCATATCAAAATGGGAGACCCCTCTAACACTAACATCCCGTGCAATATCGGGCACATGCATATATGGAAAGCTTACATCGACCCTAGATCCCCCGTGAACATCATGACTAGGACTTATTACAATTGGGTGATGAAGAAGCAACTTGATTTTAGGATGACGCCCGATAAGAATCTGATAAGTAATTTTGCAGGAAGAGTGAAGGGACTGCATGTGATTATAGGGAATCTCACCTATGAGATCGATTTTATGATAGTTGAGGACACTTATCCGGTGATAGATGCTTGCCTAAGCCAAATAATATTTGGAAAACCATTTGTTGAGGCCACTAGGATGAGTTATGATCCGACTTTAGGGATAGTTAGATTCAAGGCAGAAAATGATGAAGTTGCCTATCAAATGCCCTACAAAATTGAGCAATACCGCCTTCTCTCTAATATCGAAAAGGAACACAAGCAAGCGGCTTATTATAGGAATGAGGAGGATAGACGTAGAGGAGTAGAGTATGTAAAAAACAGAATGCTTGGTTTCTACAAAGAATGCTTGCAACTAGGTCCGGAATACAAAACTGGTTTAGAAGACGACCTAGAGAGTGGAACCAATGATGAGGTCACGTAGTAACCCATGACCTTGAGTCTAGCTACAAGACTCGTAAATAAAGAAAAGCGCTTCTTGGGAGGCAACCCATGTTTTGTGTGATTTTGTTTGTTTGTTTGTTATTTGCTTCCGTATGCATGCTTAATTTTTATTGTTGGTAGATCATGTTTCTAAACTAAATTGTGGAAATACTTTACTTTGTTGTTTTGGCCTAGTCTTAACTCCACCTAAAAGTATTTTTGCAAAAGATAAGTGTAAGGGGAAAACCCAAATATGTTTTCAAGAAACAAACCGATCATGATTCTCCACAATATTAAATGAACATGTATATTCGTATTTGTTAGAGTCAAATGCTTGTATTGAGTCATAGTGAAGTTTTGTAGGATTTTCCAGGAAGTAGGACCAAGTTTTTCCAGAAATTTTTCGGAAACTTAACATAAGAATTTCTGCAGGTCACTTCTGACGGCGTCAAGAGTTTACTCTTGATGGCGTCAAGTGTAAAAATCTGGAAATTTTACCAGTTTTGTTTTTCTAACGGAGTCTTATGGTTTTTGTGAATTATTAAGTTTTATAATCTCCAGGAGATCTGCAAACTTCATTCCACAAGCATTATATCTTATCTTGTTTTCTAGGATTTAGTAACTTATATAGGATGCCGCCGATTTTACGCGAGGTTGTCTTGTCTATTTTATCAGGTTTTACAGGTTATGTATGACAAGAAGATGATTTATATTCTGGAAGGGAAGCTTTGATTGTTCATTTTCTTGGAGGAAGATTTAACCTGGCCACCTTATTATCCATACCGAGCGAATCAGGGGAGTATTTGATTTCATTCTTTTTACTTCTTTTTCACTTTTACATTCTTTACTTGAACATTGGGGACAATGTTCATCTTAAGTGTAAGGGGAGGGTAAAAAAGATGATACCTTACATATGCACTTTCGCTTGAGTTTGTTTTGTTTAATGGTAGATGTGTAATAAAACTATGAGAAATACTTGTTAGTGCAATTTTAGCGCCAAATTTAAAATTTTTTACAACATTTATGAGTGAAACTTTAGCCATAGCAAGCGTCTCATGGATAGGAGATTGTATGACTAGCACATAACCGTATATTCAGAAAAATTTTCCACCCAAATATGTGAGGTTCGCCTTTAGATTTGATAGGAAAAGCATTTACTATTAGTGCTTATGAGTGTACCGGTAGTATTTAGATTCTAGAACTTGCGTTAGTGATGCATCCCGAGACCGCTAGTGAGACTACATTCATGTAGTATGATTTACTACATGATAAGAGGCATTAGGATCACCCTTGTGTTAAACCCGTATCATAATTACTTGACCATTTAAGTCATATTACTTGGCTAGTTAAGTCAACTAATTTTTCCCACACCCTTAGCGTTGTACTCATTTTTAGTACACGATACCCCTAGTACACCCCTCCGAGCCTATCTTTTTGTTTCTAACTTTAAGCATTTTACTTAAAGGAAGAATTTGTTACACCCCACTTAAATGTACAACCAAATCGCCTTAGCCTTCCGTGTATGTGCTCATTTTTTGTGCATTATTGTTATTTGTTAAACCCTAAGTTAACTATCTAATTGATTACATGGTTGCTAAGTCGAGTTATATCCTTGTACATATTGTTTTGGGACGATTGGGACTCATGGGTAAAGTACTTGTTTTATGGAGTAATGGGGAAGAACATCATATATTACCCCCATATGTGCGTTCATCTTAAAAGTGCTCCAAGTGTTTTGATTTTCTTAATTCGAGTCATTAGATTAGTTTATTGTAAAGTATGTAAAAATTCAAGTGTAAGGGGAATGTTCATCCCCTATGTTGTATTATTTTGGATGGTAGGGTAAGAGTGTATGCAAAAAAAAAAAAAAAAAAAAAAAAAAAAAAATCGAAAAATCAAGAAAAAGAAAAAAAAATATAGAAAAAGGAAAAAGGAGAAAAAAACATACGGACTACCATCCCTTTTTATTATATGTTCATTTTATATTTTTGTTATTTTTCATTTATTAGCTTAAGTCGAGTCTAGTCTTGGCTTAGCAACGCCATATTGTACATGTAATTAACCAAGAATTGTTAACTCGCCACCAGTAAAAACTTTCTTTATCCAACAAAACCGTGTATTTCATATCCCTACACCTAACGTTACAACCCTTTAAAAGACCTCTTTGATAGTTTATCCTAGGTGCTTACGCCATGTGGTGGAGGTTTGATCCTTTCCCAAGCCTATGGTAATCTATTTTGCTATGACAGGTAGTGAGAGATATCTTCCGTTTCCATATTGTAATTTACACTTTATTACACCCGAGAGATGTGAGTATCTAAACACTATTTGTGAGGTGCTTGTGTATGACCTCCGTGCTTGTCTATTGGTCTTTAGTGGAATGATTATTTGTTGTAATTACTTTTATATTAGTGTTAAATGACCCCTAACTTGTATTTTGACTAGAATAAAAGCGCATTTGCTTGAGGACAAGCAAATCTCAAGTGTAAGGGTATATGATGAGGTGAAAAATAACCACTTTTAGGGGGTCATTTAAGCCCGGAATTGAATTTATTTGGTCAAATATTGCCCTAAATCATTCCTTTTGTGATTTTAGGTACTTTGGGAGTGAAATATGGAAAAGGAAGCAATTCGGATGTTTTTGGAGCATAAAAGTGAGGAAAACGCCAAAGTCTTAATTTTCCATGCTGGGAACAGTAGGTGACGGCGTCAAGAGTAACATCCTGACGGCGTCAAGAGCAAAATTCCATGACGATCCAGTACAGATTTGACGGCGTCACGAAGTAGGGCGTCAAGAGTAAAAGTCATGACGGCCTGGAAATGATTATCACATGACGGCGTCAAATGTATATCAAGGCAGTCCGAGAAGAGTTTTGGCGGCGAGGTGACGGCGTCACAAGTTTAGTCTTGACGCCGTCAGACCCCTTTTCCTATATATAGTTTTCTAATTTTCACATTAAAAAGAGAGAAGTTTTGGAGAAACTCTAAGTACGAACTTGGTGCGAATTTTACAGGTTTTTCAAGGGTTCCAAGCCCTTGATACCTTTCATGTGTAATTGAGATAAGTGTTCTTTTAATTCAATCAATATGTCTATGTGTTGGTTGTCTATATCTTGTTCTTGTCTTAATTCCATCATGCTAGGCTAGATCTATCTTGTGTTTGCTTGGATCTAATGAAACCTAGATGTTAATTATGTGTTGATTACTTGTTTATACTTGTCTTGGATGAATGATTTATATGTTAGGCTTAAGAAAACTGGCAGATCTCCAATTGGTAACATGCTTGAACGTCTTAAGAAACATGAACCGATGTGCACTAGGTATTTATTGGTTGTATTTAATGCATGAGCCACTGTTTATAATCCCTATGGTTGTGCTGGGCATGGTATAGGAGGAGATAAGAGCTCATAGAATTGGGGAGTTAAGTGCGCCACCCCATGAATGGTATTAAGGAATACGATCCGTCATCCATGCAATTATAACAAGTAATTAACGTGTAAAAGATGTCTAGGGAGTAGTGAAATCTAAGTAAACACATTTTCTCCACTTATTGCTCACAACTTTAGTATAATTTAGTTTATTTTCATTTCTAGTATTTTATTTTGATTGCATCTTTAGTATTGGGTTAGTTGATTAGCAACTAATTCCGCCCAAATCCTTCAAACCCGAGATTTTTACTTGCTTTCTAAAAAAATATAAAATACAAAAATAATCATCCCTCACCTTTAGAACTAGTATTTAGGTTTTCTAATCCTAGCGACACTATTCCTAAGCTGAACGATCAATCCCCCGGTACTTGTCACTATACTATACTACAACGATCAGGTACACTGCCTGGTGGGGGTTGTAAGCTTCTCAAGATCCCTTGAGAGGTAAAGCCTGGTGCGATTCCCACGTATCACATCCTGTCTCAATTTTCTAAATTTTACTAAGTTACTCAAATTGTTATTACAAGTCATAAGTTAATATAAGCTCACTATAAGCTCATTTAAGCTCAACAGTAAAGTTCAAAAGCTTAATAAGCTTCTGAATCAGCTTCAAACTCAGTTCCATAAAAATTTCTGAAAAATACAAAAAAACTAAAAAATAAAAAAAATAAAAAAAAATCATGGAAATGGATGAAGGATAAGCTGGAGCACTGTAGATATGGGATGGCAGTGGTAATAGGGGCTTGTGGAAGCCATTAGGTTTGGTTACTTGGTTTCTAGTTCATGAGAATTTGGCAGGAAGCATATTGTGAGTCTCTTTGTGCTAATTTGGCATTTAATTGTTCCAGTGTTTAATTTTGCTCTTATCTTTACTTTCTATGTTTGATTAATGTCCCTCAGTGTGATTATTGCTTAAAAGTTGGTCTTTGCTCATTGATTTCCATTTGTGCTAATTTGACTTCCTCAATAAGCATTCTAGTGGTTTTTGAGCATTTGTGGATTATGCTTGTGTTTTTTTGCTCATATGATCTCATCACATCATGTTATAACCTGATAAACCAGATTCATAGTCTAAATCTGCTACATCCTTTGAAAACCTTGAAATCAGTGGAAATCAAGGGTGTTTGGATTTGCTGAGTTAGTGTCATACAGAGTTGTTTCAGTTGTTGCTTTTGCTGGATACATGCTATCATAGTTACTAGTATATCATTTTAGTCACTTAAACCAAGTCTCATTTGTAAAAAAGTCAATCTCTAAGTGTAACCCTACTTATCTGTTCACTGTTAGAATTCTAGGGGTCTAGGTCACTCAAATCTGTTCATTAGTGGTTGTTATAGCTTATTGTAGTTTCCTTAGAGCCAATTATCACATAATCAGTCACAACTTCATAAAAGTCAAAATTAGGTGTTAATATACAAAAGTCAAAAGTGCAAGTTTTAGAAAAAAAACCACTTTTTGCAAGAATTATTGTGAATTTTGTGTGCATATTCAAGCCCTGAGATTTTCACAAGTTATAGCCTCCCACCTAAACTTTGGAATCCTACAAATAGCTTAATTTTTTGATTTTTCTACAAGCTTGTGTGATAGCTCAAAGTAAGCTGCAGGGGAAGCTGCTCCCCTGTACACTGCTTTGCAGTCCCACCACCACCACTTTGGTGGGTCCCACATGCCACCTCAATGGGCCCCAGTGGGTTTTCTTGGATCCATTGTGTTCCCAAGCTTGCTGTCTCACCATTCCATCCAAAGTTTTGAGCTTCAGCCCTTTTGTGGGCCCCTTAGATCAGTTGCAATATTGTCCCATTTCTGTGTTTGATTTGGTTTGGTTTTGCTTATTTTTTGGCTTAAATTGCTTATTCAGGGGTTCTCCTTGGTTTGTTTTAGCTTAATTCCACTCATTTAACTTGTTCTCAATAGAATTTACCACTGTGGGCCCATAGCTAGCTTATTTGAAGCTTATAGCTTGACAGTTTGACCAAAGTCAACTGTCCAAGCCTTAAACACTTGAAGTGCTTATTCACTGGGCCCCACTCAAAGTGGTTTTACAAAAGTTTTTTGTTTTTAGTGTTAAAATAGTTTAGAAAAAGAAAATCCAGAAAAATCCAATTTTAAATTAAGTGATAGTTTCTATTTAATATTATTTATCTTTTTAATTTTCCTTTTTAGCATTTTATTAAGTAATTTGCAATTTTATATTTTTCTTAAGTTTCTTTTATATTAAAGTATTTCTAGTAATTTTTCTAGAATCTTATATTGTCATTTAGAATTTATTAGATTTAATATTAGTTTTATTAATTATTAATTAATATTTAAGTATTAAATAACATAATTAGTTTTTATTAATCACACCCTAGTTTTTATAATTTTCCTAGCTTTTATATGTTATAAAATAATTTTAGGAATTTTTCTAGAATTTTTACTGTTCATCTTCTATTTTTTATAATTTAATTAGTTTAATTAGTAATTAATTAATAATTAGGATAATAATTTAAAAATACATAAAATAAACTGTTTATAATTTTTTAGGATTCCTGTGATGGTTATTAGTTTTATAAAATTTTTCTTAATTATCTAAGTCATTTTGGTATTTTTAGTAATTTTAATTAGTTTAATTAGTTAATTAATAAGTACTTAGTAATTAATTATTAATAAATAATCAAATAGTGTAAAAATTAATTTTCTATTTCTAAAAATTTTCTTTTATTATTAGGATTGTAAAAATATCAATTTCATATCCGTAGCCTTTTTATTCATTCAGATTTACTTTTTATCACGTACGTCTGTTACCGTTTGTAATTAGAACATACGTGTTTAGGTTTTAACGCGTTTCTTCTTAATCTAAATTTACGTAATCAATCACATAGCTTTCCTAAGCTATTTTATTTCATAATTCTCAAATATTTCTCATCATAACCCTTTCCTGTGAAAATCACCCGATCACAAGCACGCTTAAGTACAATTCACACCTCGTCGGGACATAACGACCTGGTGATACCCTATATTACCCGGAAGCATTGGTCTAGGGAATTTGACTATTTTGACCACACTTGTGGTTGACTTTAGTTGACTGTTTAGCATCAATCAGAGCGTATTTGAGATAACGTTTAAGGATATAGAACCAGAAGAAGGAGGAGAAGTGTTGTTCCAGATTCACACAAACGTGATATTTGAATATACCCCACTCAGGTATGAAGAAGGATCCCTTATTAATGTTAGTACTTTTAGCTGTGATAAGTGTTGGTCCCGTTTACTAAGTTAATAGTTAACTAAAGAGTTAACCTAACCAAGTTCCATGGCTTTTAACTCAAATAAAATAAGATTAACAACAAAGATAAAACGTAAAGAAATGAGACACGATTTTTCAACATTTAATTCTTATTAGAAGTTAATAAAAAAGAATTATAACCAAGTGTTTGCGGAATAACACTTGGGATTGAAATGACAAGTATGGTGTGGACTCCTCTCTAAACTCAAACTACGTTGAGTGACAACTATAAGGTCACACTGAGCGATCTCAGGGACTGTGTTGTTCTTTGGAGGAGTAAAAGTGGTTTGTGAATGCTTCGCATTAAATGCACAAACTTGTCTCTTTTACTCCTCACTTATGCTACCTATTTATACACAAGTAATTTACAACTTTACTGATAAAGACAAAAAGATGACCTAACTAGTAGAGACAAAATACTTACGTATTTTATCTCTATTACAATAGACTATTTTGGGTAAAAGACAATGTGCCTTTCCAGTGCACAGTAATGACACCATCCTGACATGATGCCTTTCAGGGAAAGTTTGACTTCAGGTAGATGAGGTCACCTGTTGATATGTTCAAACTTTTCCCGCCTTGTCCCGCCCATACTTCAGTCTTCAGGTCCTCAGTCTTCAGTATGTAATAGTTGTTGAGGAGTCATGGGGGTTCAGTGAGTTATTGTCATCCTCACTGAACCCATCATCTTCTTCTTGGCTTAGATTCCACTCACTGAGTTCTGCCTCACTGAATGGTGAACCTTTCAACGTAGACTCGCTCCACGAATCCTGAAGATGACTCACTGAGGTACTGTACACTCAGTGACTTGTTTGTATATACGGATAATAGACACTTAGGTTATCTTATGTTCAAATCCAAGTTTAAAGGAAGCTTGGGGAATTCAGTGACCCAATAGTCTCCCCCTATTTGGATATACGAATAGCCTAAGTGTGTATTGATTCAGTATGAGTAGTCAGGGGTCGTCTTCTCATCACTGAGTGTTGATGTAATTAACTTAGGACACTTGTAACTTAAAAGAAACATCATTGTTCATTAATAAATATTACAAATCCTACGAAAAATTACAAAAACACAAAAAAAAGATAGTTGATGCAGATTCAGATGTTCAGTTGATAACCAAGAGCTTCATGCTTTGTCTTTTTGGATCTCAGAAGGTGTCTCTCCGGGTGATCCTCAATCTTAGCTTTAAGGTCCTGGCAGAACCTTACGTTTTCAGCACACCTAATGGGAGAAGCCAACATCATGTACATAAGCATCGCCTTAATCCCTGCCTTGTCAATGTCTGACCATCTTTGGAAAGCAGGGTTTCCATACTCATCAGTGAAGCACATAGCTCTCTCAGGAACTTCAAACACCACATTGTTCATGAAGGTGATTCCTTCAGGAAGAGATCTGTCACAGTCCAGTCCAGGGACCTTGATCTCAGGTTCAGATTCAATTTGCTTCCTCTTCCTTTTGGAGACCCTTGGAGGAGCATCTTGAGTAGATGGAGTAGGAAGTAGAGAGGGAATTCCAAGAGCTTTAGGAATATCCATCAGTCCTTTATACCTGAGCTCCAGTGATTTCAAGAGATTAGGAACCACCACATTCGACTTCTTGGTAATGATTGGTCGAAGTTCATCCAGTTTAGAGGTACCAAAGTCAGCGAATTTGAATGGATCATGAGTGTCCATTACTCTTTTGTCTTGCCCCTGAAGACAGTGACAATAGCAGGCTTGGTGTTGCGATGGATTTTGACATCAGTGATGGTTTCAGGTTTCAGCCTTTCTTTCATCACCCAAGTGCACCTTTCAATCCCAGACTTCCTGATCTGAGCGTCCTTCCTGAGCTTTGCTTCTCTTTGCTTCTTCAGGGCACTCATTTATTCCTCCTGAGCCTTTTTGAAAATAGCTCCAGCTTGCTCAGTGGCCAGTTGCTCAGTATCCAACCCAATTTTCTCCGCTTATTCATGAACAACCTTTATAAGTGCAGACTTGCTTATTCTTTCCTCCTCAGCCACCTTTTACAGTGCCTCATCTCTTTCCATATGAACCTGAATTTCTTCATTAGTGAGATGATAGATTACCCCATTGATTTCAAAGGGGACCCTGATTGGTCATCATGGACTTGATGTCTGAGGTGTCCCTCTGGATGGTGGATACTTTGGCGTCAAGTGATGCTTAAGCACTTTCCATTGTGGACAAACGAGAACCGAATCTCCAAGCAAGAGCCTCTGACTTCTTGGATTGAGCAGCCACTGATAAATCCAAAGCTGCAAGGGAGGTTTTGACAGACTCCACTGAGCTACTGAGAGCCTGAAGATTGATGGACTTCATCAGGTTGAGTAACTCAGTGAGATGCACAAAGTTGAGCTGATAGGTCTCTAAAGCCTGAAGGAGCTTCTTGGTAAGTTCAGGATCATCTTTAACCGATTCTTGAATGGATTGGACCCCAGTGTTCAGATTGGTAAGTGATTTAAGGAATTGGTTGAGGCGAGAGACCATTTGTGTCAGGGAGTAGTTGACTGAGGAATTCTATTCCCTGACATCTTCATTAAATTCTTCAACAGCACTCTTCAAGTTGAAGTAATGAACTGCTTGCTCAGTGTGCTTGTCAAAAACTTCGCCAGTGACCCCCCTGAACAAGGCATTGGTAGCCTTCTTGATGAACTTGGTAAAAAACTTCACAGTGAGAGGAGTCTCTTCATCATCTGAGGACTTTGAGGTGGAGTGAGGTTCAGCAGCATCATGGTTGGATGATTGAGGAGACAGAGAGATTGGTTCAGGGACTGTCTTCTCAATTTCCATATCTTCTCCTGCTTCAAAAATCTCCTCATCACTGTGAAAATCATCATCAGAGAACAAAGCAGCCAGAACATCTGCCATAGATTGAATTTGCAAAAGGAGGTTATCCGGCTCCTCTTCAAAAGAAGATTTGCCTTCGTTATGGCCAGGTCCTGACCTCTCAAATCCAGCAGACTGGGTTTTATCTGCCTGGTCCTCAAGGTCAGTTCCCAAGTTATGCGCACCTCCGGGAGTGGGTTTGGGTTCCATATCAGCGGGTGGTCTATTTCCCTCTGAATCTTTGTCCCCCGTGACCCCTTCAGACACTGATGGGTGTTTCCTAGTGCCATCATAAGGAGTCGTGATAGTTGTGTCCCTATCAGTGGGTTGTATTAGGCCCCCTGAGTCTTTGGGAAGAGTGGTTGTGCCCTCAGACAAAAGCTTTGATTTGCGAATGTCCTCATCAGACACCTGAGTGGTTTTACCCCCTTTCCAACAGGCTTGCGCTGGCCTATCGAAGATTTAGGGGCGTTAACTCCCTGATGCTTGGGTTGTGATTTACCCGAGCCTTTAGCAGGATGTGAGGTGGTGTGGATTCCCTTCAAAGTGGAGTAGTGCTGCCCCACCGAGGATGTAGGACCCTTTGCTCCCTGAGACTCTGGTTGTGATTTGCCAGAGCCATTAGCAGGATGTGGAGATTGGTTTGATTCCAACTCCACTGACTTGTTTATGTCAGCAAAGCGTTTGGGAATGGGTGTGCTCGAGGACAGTGAGTGTGATGTCTCAGTGCCCTCCGCTGGCCTTTGTTTTGGGGTCAATGACTGGGTAATTATCTTGAGGGTGTCAGCAGTCATGGTCGGTTGTTGCCTCGTTTGGCCAGGCACGGGGACAGAGGTACTAGTGGCGAGTGATTTGGGTCTAACCACCTTCCTGGACCCCTGTCCCTTCTTCCCTTTCACCTTCTTGGTGGGAGAGGGAACAGGTGAAATTTTGTTGTCACCCTGGATAGCAGTCAGCATATAAGTGGTCTGGGTGACAGGTGTAACCTCAAGAGGGTCAAGAGAGTAATTAGCCTTATGTAGGACATCAGGTTCAAAGCCAATGGCTTCAGGCCTAATCTACTTGGACCCAAGCAAGTCTAGCAGGGCGCAGGAAATAAATCTAGGGTAAGACATAAGTTTTTGCCTAGATTTCCCACCCAAATTTGCAATGAGGTCCCTGAAGATAATTTCTCCAAGGTATATTTTTGTACCCTCTAGGAGACAATACATTATCATTGCTTGAGTAGTGTTTAGTTGCTCTGTGGAGGATTTGTTTCCCCAAAGGACCTGAATGACAAAGGACATCAGAATCCTCCAGGGGGCTGGAAACCAAGTTTTGATGATTGGTGATTTGGATAGAAGGGCCCCTGGTGTCACCTCAGGGTGATTTTTTTCATAGGGCCCAAGTTCCAGTAAGAGTTCCTTTACATCTTTTTCAGTGGGCTGGGCAGTGAAGGTCTCAGTATAGTCAAGGCCAGTGGCTTTGACGAAGGTTTTGTAGTCAAGAGTTAGGAACTTAGTTCCATTCTTTACTGAGAACCTTATTTTGGCCTCCTTTGGTGCATCAAGGTTTTCAACCACCGCTGTGCACCAAAATTCCCTCAGGTAGTCATGATAGATGACAGAGGGGGTTTTTGTAAATGTGGTGGTGAGAAACCAATTTTGTAGGTACTTCACCACATCCCTGTATTCAGGGAACCCTTGAGGGTAGGCGAAGTTTCCCACCACATTGTTCTTGGTTAGGTCTACGCTCTCAACCTGGAAATCCACGTTGGGAGCATATTGGATGACTTTAGACGAAGCCATTTGTGAGAATATGGTCTAGTTTTGAGAAAAGGTTTTTAATAAAATTAAAACACACACAGTTTTGAAAGCCAAAATATTCTTGAATAAATTTTGCAAGAGTTTTGTTAAGATTTGAAAGCGTGTGTGTGTTTAATTTAGTGGGGGTATTTATAGGGAAAGAAATAGGGTTGTGCCATTGTGGATATCAAATGTTTTGGTATTAATTCAAAGTGGTAATTTAAAGTATGTTTGAAATCCGCATTAACTGGCACGTTTCCCATTACCCATTTTTCTCTCAACATGTTTAGAGAGATGGTTGCGTGGCTCAGCAAAAGACGCTTTTGCAGAGTGATGTCATCACACAAGTGTTTGTGTGAGAGAGAGAGAGAGCATTTAATGCTCAGTGGTATTGGTGAGAAATGTGGGGGGCCATGATGTGGATGCCAGTTGTATAAGTAACATATATTCCTATATTTAATAGGAATCAGTTACCTACCTGGGACATTTACTAACTAAGTACTTAGAGCATTTAGTTAGGGTATTTAATACCATATGATATCATGAGCCCCCCCTGAATGAGTTTATTATTCAGTGTGTTGATGATCAGTGATGAGGTGTAAATCACTGAGTCATGGGTTTATTCAGGGACCTAAGAGAATTTACATCAGGTTGGAATAACTTTGATCAGTTGCCTGATACAATATCCAACATGCCCAACTCAGCTTTTAGTCTGGTGAAAGTGGGTTCATCCAGGGGTTTGGTGAAGATATCAGTTAGCTGATACTCAGTGGGGATTAAATGTAATTCAATTTCTTCATTCATGATGTGGTCCCTGATGAAATGGTATCTGATGTCAATGTGTTTGGTTCTTTGATGAAGCGTTGGGTTATTTGAGATGGCTATGGCACTTGTGTTATCACAAAAGATGGGTACCATCTTGTACTGAATGCCATAGTCACTCAGTTGGCTCTTCATCCAGAGTACATTTGCATAGCATCTTGCAGCAGCCATATATTCAGCTTCAGCTGAGGACATGTCCACTAACTGTTGTTTATTTGTACTCCAACACACAAGTTTACCTCCAAGAAATCGACAGGATCCTGAGGTACTTTTTCTGTCCATATTGCATCCTGCATAGTCAGAGTCAGTGTACCCTTTGAGATTAAATCCTGAGCATTTTGGGTAATACAAACCAAGGTTTGGTGTACCCTTCAGTTACCTGAAGATTCTATTGACAGCAGTGAGATGAGACTCCTTTGGATCAGCATGATATCTGGCACATAGACAGACTGAGAATTAGATATCAGGCCTAGATGCAAGTAAGTACATCAGGCAGCCTATCATTCCCCTGTACTGGGTTTGGTTCACTGATTTGCCAGTGAGATCCGGGCCAAGGTTGTTTGGAGGAACCATAGGAGTCTTCACTGAAGAGCAGTCAGTAAGTTCAAACTTCTTGACAAATGGATATCCCTCTGTCAGTTTGTTTGATTTGTAGTCCAAGAAAGTAAGTGAGTTTACCCATCATGCTCATTTGAAACTTTGTGGTCATCAGTTTTTCAAACTGTTTGAAAAGTTTGTAACTTGTTGAGCCAAAGATGATGTCATCAACATACACTTGAACCAGGATGACATTACTTTTTGTTCTGTAGATGAACAGAGTGTTGTCAATTTTTCCTCTGACAAATTTGTTTCGGATCAGGAAGGCTGAAAGTGTTTCATACCATGCCCTGGGAGCTTGTTTCAGTCCATAAAGGGCCTTGTTAAGCTTGTAGACATGGTTTGGAAATTCACTACTTTCAAAGCTAGGAGGTTGTTGCACATAGACATCTTCTTTAATGTTTCCATTCAGGAATGCACTTTTGACATCCATTTGGTAAACTTTAAAGTTCATGTAAGTTGCATAGGCTAGGAAGATCCTGATGGCTTCCATTCTAGCAACAGGTGCAAAGGTTTCCTCATAGTCTACACCTTCCTATTGGTTATATCCTTTGGCAACAAGTCTTGCTTTGTTTTTGATGGCTGTGCCATTTTCATCAGTCTTGTTTTTGAAGACCCATTTCATGCCAATGAGCAGAACACCATTAGGGCATTCAACAAGGGTCATGACATCATTTCTGTCAAACTGTTCCAGTTCATCTCTCATGGCCTGAACCCAACTTTCATATGTCATAACTTCTTTGATATTTTTAGGCTCTATTTCTGAGAGATAGTCAGCATTAAAACATATATTGGCCGTGGCTGCTTTGAGTTTAGCAGCCATGCTTCTGGGAAGCATGCCTTCAGTGGGCTCACCAATAATGTTCACAAGCTCAATAACTTTGGATCTGGTCCAACTATCTTGAGGTTTAGGATAGGAGTTAGAGCTTGTAGAAGCCTGATTTACTTGAGGAGTGGGTTCAGTTACAGGAACCTGAGGTAACTCAAGATTATGTACTTCAGTGACATTAGTGGGAACAGTTTGTTCTGAGGATTCCTGAACAATTGGTTCAGTGGGTGCTGTCTCATTAGAGATAGGTTGAGTTTCAGTGACTTCACTGACAGTTGGTTGGGGTAGATTGTGAGGGATGATGTAGTAGGAGACATCAGCATCAGCTTGGTATTGGGTTGAAGTATGATTCTCAGGGAGATACTCATCAGGAGGATACCTAGATGAGTCATCAATACCAATTTTTTCAACTAAGGAACTGGAGAACCTGATGGATTCAGTGCTCTCATCAACAGTTATATGATAAGTTTCCTCAGTTTGTTGTCTCCTTGTGTTAAACACTCTGTAAGCTTTTGAAGACAGAGAATATCACAAGAAGTATCCATCATCAGCTTTGGCATCAAATTTACCCAGATGATCCTTGTGATTATGAATAAACACAGGACACCCAAATACATGAAAGTAGCTAATGTCAGGGATCCTTCCTTTGAATATCTCATAGGGAGTCTTATTGTGTCTTTTCACAATAATGGACCTGTTTTGAGTGTAACATGCTGTTTTGACTGCCTCAATCCAAAAGTGTTTTGAGAGGACTGAGCCATTCAACATTGTCCTTGCTGCCTCAATGAGTGTTCTATTTCTCCTTTCAGCTACTCCATTTTGTTCAGGAGTATAAGGAGAAGTGAAATTTTGAGAGATTCCTTTCTCATCACAGAAACACTCAAGGTCATGGTTTTTGAATTTAGTGCCATTGTCAGTTCTAATTTGTTTAACTTTGACATGATTTTGATTTTCAATGTTCTTGACAAGAGACATGATTGTGTCAGCTGCCTGACTCTTTTTGGTCAGGAAGTAAACCCAAGTGTATCTTGAGTATTCATCCACAATGACTAGAGTATACTTCTCATGATGAATGGACATGGGACTGATAGGTCCAAACAAGTCCATATGGAGAAGATGCAGGCAGCTTTTGATGGAGAATGATTGTTTGGTTTTGAAAGATGCCCTATGGTGTTTTCCTTTCTCATAAGCAGAACAAGGCTTGTCTTTGGTATACACCAGGGATGGAAGGCCAAGAACTTTGTTCTGTTTGGCTAGGTTGTTGATGTTTTTGAAATTGAGATGAGAGAGTCTCCTATGCCAAAGCCAGTTGATTGTTTCACTTGCCTTAGAGAATAGGCAAGTCCCATTTTGAGTAAGGGATGACATGTCAAGAACATAGACATCATCCCTCCTGGGAGCAATCAACACAACTTCCTTGTTGGCATTGAAGATGGTCCCTCTCTTATCATCAAACTGAACTATGTATTTTGCATCACATAGTTGAGAGACACTTATCAGATTGTACTTCAGACCATTGACATAAGCAATTCTTGTAAAAACTATCCAGTTGCAGTTGACTAAACCATAACCTTCAGTGGGAGCTGATGAGTTATCATCAAAAATTACCTTGGGTCCTGGTTCTTCAACATATTTGTGCAGATAACTCTTCACACCAGTCATACTTCTTGAGCATCCAGTGTCGATTTTACTTATCACATAGTTGAGAGACACTTATCAGATTGTACTTCAGACCATTGACATAAGCAATTCTTGTAAAAACTATCCCGTTGCAGTTGACTGAACCATAACCTTCAGTGGGAGCTGATGAGTTATCACCAAAAACTACCTTGGTTCCTGGTTCTTCAACATATTTGTGCAGATAACTCTTCACACCAGTCATACTTCTTGAGCATCCACTGTCGAGGTGCCAAGCAGGATCCCTAATGTGTTTCTGCACAAATGGTAAGCAGGGGTTAGTTTTTATTGTTGGCCCACTTTCTAGTGGACTTAGTCCTCAGGGACTTCTTAAACTTAGTCAGTGAATCATGGTCAGAAGTAGAGTGAAATGAGCTTCCACATGTTTTGCATTTAGTGGTAGATGAAGACTCAGTAGACTGAGAGGTATTTCTTCTAGACTGAATAATTTTGTCATGCCCCCTGGTTTCATAGGAGGGATCTCCACAGATGTCACAACAGTCTTTCATCATACAATCATCAGGAAGATGATCGTTGAAACCATAGTGAGGACATGGCAAGAAAGGCTTAGCCTTCAGTCTTTGTTTGGAAGATGAGGCATACTGATAGCCTTGAGTTTTGTATTGACCTTGTGCTTTTGGAGAAGCAGAGTGAGAGATGTGATCACAAGTTTTGTGGTCTTCTTGCTTGTAAATCATGCAAAAGAGGACTCTGTAGCATTTATCAGTGGGGTAGTTTGGCTGATTGCACAGTTCACATCTCACTGAAGGTCTGGATGTTTTTGGTTTGGAGGTACTTGAGGAAGCTGATGGTTGTTTAGATTTTGAGCCAATGGGTTTATTAGTGGACTCAATCTTTTCACTTAGCTTCCTGACAAGTTCAGCCAACTGATCAAATTTTGAATCAGGGCTTTCTGGTTTTGCTTCAGTAGGTAATGACGGTGTTGGTTTTTCAGAAGGTATAGTGGGTCTCTTCAGGATGGTTATCCCTGGATTTGTTTTCTCCTTAGGAGAATGAGGTTGATAAACAGGTGGTGCAAGGTCTGAGCTAGGTGGTGCTCCCTGAAGTTGTTTCAGTGGAGGGAGTGGTGCTTGTGCATCAGACTTAGACTCAGTGATGGACTCAGTAGGACTGGGTTCATCAGTGACTCCTAGCAACTCCTTAATAGCCTGACTTTCAGGCTCTAGTATTCTTCCAGTGTTGAAATTTGGCAATTTACTATCAGGATTGACTCTTTCAATCCAGTCACTGGGCTTAGAAGCTAGTTCTTTGCTAGAGAGCATGTTTGCTGACAGAAAGGCTTTTGAATGGCTACTCTCTCCAGACTCTTCAGTGAGTTGGTCTTCACCCAAGCAAGCCTTTTTGGTGCTGGGTATGAGACTCGATGTTTCATAGAGTTTGGGATTCTTTTGAGTCCATTTCCAAATAATTGCCTTTTCTTTCTTAAGTTCTTCCTGAAGAGCTTGGTTTTGTTTTACA
Organism: Artemisia argyi; assembly: GCA_030686995.1. NCBI lineage: Eukaryota > Viridiplantae > Streptophyta > Magnoliopsida > Asterales > Asteraceae > Artemisia > Artemisia argyi. Next base: position 41,237,567 of record CM060709.1, on the reverse strand, counting down.
AGTTCAGAATTCTGAATTTGTAATGTAACACTTTCAAGTTTGGCCTGTTTTAAAGTAAGGAGTTCATCCCTACATTATTTTAACTCAAAACTTTGTTTGTTAAATTTTGAAAACAAGTTTAACCTTTGCTCTTCAACAAACTTAAGATCAACATTGATATAATCTAAGTATGACTTCCAGTCAGCATCATCATCCATAGAAAGTAAAATGTTTACCATTCTGATACGTGGGGATCGCACCCTCCCAACAGGTTTTACCTCTCAAGGGATCTCGAGAAGCTTACAACCCCCACTAGGTAGTGTACCTGATCGTTGTAGTATAGTATAGTGACAAGTACCGGGGGATTGATCGTTCAACTCAGGAATAGTGTCGCTAGGATTAGAAAGCCTCCTAAACTAGGTCTAGAGGAGAGGGATGATTCTTTTTGTATTTTTATATTTTTATGAAAGCAAGTAAAATCTCGGGTTTTGGAGGAGTGGGCGGAATTAGTTGCTAGCCAACTAAAGCAATTTACCTAAAGATGCAAAAAAATAAAATAAAAGAAATGAAAAACAAAACTACTATACTAATGTGGTGGTGACAATAATTAGGAAAGCTGTGTTTACTTAGATTTCATTACCCCTAGATATCTTTTACAGGTTAATTACTTGTTACAATTGCATGGATGACGGGTCATATTCCTTAATACTAGTCGTAGGGCCGTGTACAATATTCCCTAACTCTATAGGATCCTACTTCACTCCTATGTCAAGCCGTTAGAAGCTCCTAACATGGGATCATTAGAATTCTCCTACGCATTAAATACAACCAAATATCGTAATACACCTCCGATCATGTTTCTTAAGACGTTCAAGCAAGTTACCAATGGAAGTTTGCCAGTTTTCTTAAGCCTAACATCGAATACAATCATCTGTAACAATTATAAACAAGCAATCAACCCATAATCAACATCTAGGTTTCACTACATCTAAGCAAACACAAGAAAATCTAGCCTAGCATGTTAAATAGAAGACAAGCTTAAGATATAATCAAACAACACATAGACATATTGAATGATTTGGAAGAATACTTATCTTTAATTGAACATGAAAGATTCAAGGGGTTGAAACCCTTGAAAAGATGACAAAATTCGTCCTAGGGTTTTTCCCTCAGAAGTTGCACACTAATGAATGAAATTTGGAAAACTATATATAGAATACAACTCGTGACAGCGTCATGTATTAGATCGTGACGCCGTCAACTCGCCGCGTTAATAAAAATTGTATTACCTAGATCTGATTTTGACGCCGTCATGTGTAAAAATCTTCTGGGCCGTCACTAGTATCTTGACCCTGACGGCCTTGGTGATGCCGTCAGGTCCTATGCTTGAAAACACTCTGGACCATCACGTGTATTTTCCACTTCCACCTCTTTTGTAACTCTTGATGCCGTCATGTAGAAGATCTTGACGCCGTCATGTAGAAGATCTTGACACCGTCAGGTACTGTTCCCAGCAAAGAAAATTAAGACTTTGCCATTTTCTTCACTTTTATGCTCCAAAAACGTCCAAAATGCTTCCTTTTCCAGATTTCTCTCCAAAAGTACCTAAAATGACAAAAGGAACGATTTAGGGCAATATTTGGTCAAATAAACATGAATTCGGGCTTAAATGACCCCTTAAAAGCGGTACACTTTTTGCCTCATCACTTTCTCATTGTGATGTTGACCCATTCACCATTCCTTGCGTGACTCTTTCCCACTACAAGCTTGTTATCTTCAGAGAGAGCCATCAGAGCACTGATATGAACTTCATCATCATCTGAAGACACTTCAACCTCATCCCAATCATAAGTTTCAGCAACTAGCCCCTTGTTTTTAGTCTGAGCTTGTTTAGGAGCCTGAGGAGGCTGAGTGACTAAGGAAGCAGACTCAAGAAGTGCAAGTTTGGCCTTGGCCTTTTTATATTTAGCTTCAAAATCTTTTTGAGGAATTTTTTCAATTTTGTTTTGAACAAACTGATTTGATTGAAGGAACTTTGGTTGAAACTTGCTAGTTCCTGAAGAGAAATTGTTTCCAGAGAATTTGTAAGATGGTTCTGAGGTTGTTTTTGAGAAACAATCTTTTGCAAAATGACCCTTTTTGCCACATTTAAAACATTCAAAATTGTCATTTGCTTTTGAGTTAGAAAAATTTTTGTTTCTTTTAATGAACCTTCTTGAGTTTGCAAGGAGTGCCCTTTCATGAAATTCAATTTGAAGATCATTCATGTACTCCTCACTGGTTCTTGTATCAACCTCATCATCTGAACCATCTTGGAAGTCCTGCACAAAACTGTTAGAATAGAAAGCAGTTGATATGGGTGAGGTGGTCAGGGTCTTTTTAACCTCTTGAGCTTTACCAGGGTATCTGCTGGTGATCAGGTTGTCTTCATAGACAAACTTCCCATAAATTTCAGGGAGCTCAAGATTCTGGATATGATTGGCATTTCTAAGACCCTGAGAGAAGTTTAACCACTTCTCAGGGAGACTGTTGACAAAGCCAACATTTATCTCATGTTTGGACAAGGTGACACCATCATTGTTCAGTTCATTCAGGAGGGTCTTATACCGAGTATAGGTCTCAGAGAGACTTTCAGAATCTTTGGCCCTGAAAGTATTGTATTCAAGTTTCAGGTCCATGATTCTATTCTCCTTGGTATTAGAAGGGCCTTCATAGCTATGAACCAGGTCAGTCCAGGTCTGCTTGGCAGTAAGACAGTTGATCACTGATTCCATTATATCGTCAGAAAGACAGGATATAATGATGCTTTTTAGGCGCTGGTCTTGATTGACCACCCTCCTTTCATCTTGGGTCCACTGAGCTTCAGGTTTGACTAAAGCCTGAGCAGTTGTTGGGATATATGGACCATCATTAATTAACTTAATGTAATATGATTCCATCCCAGTTAAGTAGCAAAGCATTCGCTTTTTCCATTTATTGAATTTTCCAACCTCAAGTCGACGGGCAGTAGTTGAATAACTTCCACCCTTTTTATCGACAAGTTGGGGAACATCTGAGTCAGCCATGGTGGGATCTTGATTTTAAAAACTTTGAGCACTCTTTGTTTTGAAAACAAGTTAAGAATAGATTTATAAACCAGAGGCTCTGATACCACTTGTTGGTCCCGTTTACTAAGTTAATAGTTAACTAAAGAGTTAACCTAACCAAGTTCCATGGCTTTTAACTCAGATAAAATAAGATTAACAACAAAGATAAAACGTAAAGAAATGAGACACGATTTTTCAACATTTAATTCTTATTAGAAGTTAATCAAAAAGAATTATAACCAAGTGTTTGCGGAATAACACTTGGGATTGAAATGACAAGTATGGTGTGGACTCCTCTCTAAATTCAAACTACGTTGAGTGACAACTATAAGGTCACACTGAGCTATCTCAGGGACTGTATTGTTCTTTGGAGGAGTAAAAGTGGTTTGTGAATGCTTCGCATTAAATGCACAAACTTGTCTCTTTTACTCCTCACTTATGCTACCTATTTATAGATAAGCAATTTACAACTTTACTGATAAAGACAAAAAGATGACCTAACTAGTAGAGACAAAATACGTAAATAGACTATTTTAGGTAAAAGACAATGTGCCTTTTCAGTGCACAGTAATGACACCATCCTGACATGATGCCTTTCAGGGAAAGTTTGACTTCAGGTAGATGAGGTCACCTGTTGATATGTTCAAACTTTTCCCGCCTTGTCCCGCCATACTTCAGTCTTCAGGTCCTCAGTCTTCAGTATGTAATAGTTGTTGAGGAGTCATGGGGGTTCAGTGAGTTATTGTCATCCTCACTGAACCCATCATCTTTTTCTTGGCTTAGATTCCACTCACTGAGTTCCGCCTCATTGAATGGTGAACCTTTCAACATAGACTCGCTCCAAGCATCCTGAAGATGACTCACTGAGGTACTGTACACTCAGTGACTTGTTTGTAGATACGGATAATAGACACTTAGGTTATTTTACGTTCAAATCCAAGTTTAAAGGAAGCTTGGGGAATTCAGTGATCCAACAATAAGGATATTTTTAATTCAACCCTTGATAATCTATTATCAGAGTTTAAGGAACTAAAATGGGCGTTGTTTTTCTGTGATCCAAAAAAATCCCTAGAAAATGGTTTGCAGTTGATTAATAGGGATGAGAATGTTCTTAAGCTATATGAGTTGACGAAAACACATGAGTTAGTTGATATGTTTGTTGCTCACAAGCCCTAAATGTTAGCAGTATTTTACTTAAAAACATTGGTTTTGAGGTTGTGGGTTGGGTAGAGGAAAATGCTAACTTTAGAATGTCAAGCGGAAGACCTTTTAGGACTCGACTTTAATAGAAGGGGATAGATAAAAACCAAATGCAGGCGAGTGTAACCAAAATACAAACAGGACAAGGTGATGTTGTTATTAAAGAGGAAAAGGGTGTTCTTCATGACAAAAGGGAAAAAATAAGGGAAAAGGTAAGATGCTTTAGGAAGAGGACGTTTTGCAACAGGAAAAGGGAGAGGAAGTTTTAAAAACTTATAAGCGAGGTTTTGATGGGAAGGAAAAGGCTATAATGGTTGAGTATCTTGGTTTTGATGGTGAAAACATGGCTGCTGGTGATGGTGGTGAAAACAGGGTTGGTGCTGCTGGTGGTCTTGTGTTTAGTGGTGTTAAAAAACCTTTTAGAAGCAGTGAAAGGATTACCAACTGCCTGATAGTCCTTTTTGCCAACAAGAAATCCTAGGTAAGGTTTCAATGTTGAATTACATGGCTTGCATTTTACATTTTGTTACTTCAATTATACCTTATCTAACTTAAATATTTGGTGTTTGGATACTTGTTTTTCCAGGCACATTTGCAATTTGATCATCAGTGTAAGGTTCAATGTTTTCTTTGTTGATTATCCAGTTCCAGTATTTACATCGTTAGAAGGTTCATCAGGTGAAGGTTGTTCAGTGGAAGTTGCATCATCTTTTCCATTTTTGTTAATTATCAATAGAATCTTGTATCAGATAATGAATCTATATTTTAAGTCATTTTCGTGTTGTATTAGATAATGTTTCTGTTGGGTCATTGAATTCCCCAATCTTCTTCTAACAAGGATTTGAACGTAAAATAACCTAAGTATAAACAAGTCACTGAGTGAACAGTAACTCAGTGAGTCATCTTCAGGATGCTTAGACCGAGCCTAAGAAGAAAGGTTCTCCATTCAGTGAGGCGGAACTCAGTGAGTGTGATCTAAGCCAAGAAGAAGGTGATGGGTTCAGTGAGGATGATAATAACTCACTGAACCCCAAGACTCCTCAAAAACTATCATGGTACTGAAGACTGATGACTTGAAGACTGAAGTTTTGGCGGGACTGGGCGGGAAAGTTTGAACTGGTTATCTAAAGTGCTTTATCACTTTAAGGTCAAACTTTCCCCAAATGGTTAAAACTAGGCTGTCATCAGAAAGTGCCTTTTGGACTTAACCCAAAGAAGTTTCCCTTGCCAGAGAATAAAATATATCAAGATTTTATTAAGGAATGCTTAGGTCCATTGTATAATAGAGTTGTTCATATTTGTGTATAAATAGGTAGCATAAGTAAGGAGTAAAAGTTGACAAGTTTGTGCAATTAATGTTAAGCATTCACAAACCACTTTTACTCCTCCAAAGAACAACATAACCCCTGGGATAGCTCAGTGGGTCCTGAAGTTGTCACTCAACATTGTTTGAGTTTAGAGATGAGAATACCACACTTGTCATTTTCAATCCCAAGTGTTATTCCGCAAACACTTGGGTACGATTCTTTTTGATTAACTTCTAATAAAGAATTAAACGTTGAAAAATATTGTCTCTTATGTTTACGTTGCTTTATTGTTAATCATTTATACATCTTTGTTAAAAGTCATACAACTTGGTTACTTTAGCCTTTTAGTTACTGTTAACCAAGTAAAAGGGACCAACAAGTGGTATCAGAGCCTCTGATTTGTAAAACTTTTAATCTGTTTTCAAAACTTAAGAGTGCTCATGTTTTTAAAATCAAGATCCCACTATGACTGACGTTGATGTTCCCTAACTTGTCGACAAAAAGGGTGGAAGTTATTCAGAAACTGCCCCTCGACTTGAAGTTGGCAAATTTAATAAGTGGAAAAAGTGAATGCATTGCTACTTAACTGGGATGGAACCATATTATATTAAGTTGATTAATGATGGTCTATATGTCCCAACAACAGCCCAAGGTTTAATCAAACCTGAAGCTCAGTGGACCCCTGATGAAAGGAGGGTGGTCAATCAAGACCAGCGCCTGAAAAGCATCATTATATCATGCCTTCGTGATGATATAATGGAATCAGTGATCAATTGTCCCACTACCCAGCAGACATGGACTGACCTGGTTCATAGCTATGAAGGGCCTTCTGATACCAAAGAGAATAGAATCATGGACCTGAAGCTTGAATTCAATACCTTCAGGGCCAAGGATTCTGAAATTCTCTCTAAGACTTATACTCAGTATAAGACCCTCCTGAATGAGCTGACCAATGATGGTGTTAATTTGTCAAAGCATGAGATCAATGTTGGCTTTGTCAACAGTCTCCCTGAGAAGTGGTTAAACTTCTCTCAGGGGTTGAGAAATGCAAACCACATTCAGAACCTTGAGCTCCCTGCCATCTATGGGAAGTTTGTCTATGAAGACAATCTTATCACCAGGAGATACCCTGGTAAAGCTAAGGAGACCAAAAAGGCCTTGACAATTTCACCCATATTAACTGCTTTATATTCCAAAGGTGTTGTGCAGCACTTTCAAGATGGATCTGATGATGAGGTTGACCAAAGAACCAGTGAGGAGTACCTAAATGATCTTCAAATTGAATTTCATGAAAGGGCACTCCTTGCTAATTCAAAAAGGTTTTTTAAGAAAAACAAATTCCCTTCAAAGGCCAATGAAAACACTGAATGTTTTAAATGTGGCAAAATGGGCCATTTTGCTAAAGACTGTTTTTCAAAAACAACCTCAAAACCATCTATCAAATTTTCAGGAAATAACTCTGATGTGCTATTTGTTAGTGCAAGTTTTAAATTTATAAGGGTGAATTACCAAATCTAGAAACAACACATACGAGCAAGTGTACTCGTCCGTTATAGCAAGATATGATGGTAAGTCGGGATCGTTCGCAGGGATTTGGGTGTTTTCAATTGTGAAGAATCTATGTAATAGTAAGCAATAAAAAGATGGTCATTGGTTGTCACGATCCAAAATACCATATAAGTAATAAGTAACACGAAAATGATGGTTATGTAAATTCAATAAGATTAAAAACTACACTTGCTTAGACTAGTTTACTACTTAATGACACACATGATTGTGATCACTTTTGATAACATGTTGGTTGTGATAATTAGATGGTGGTCTAATCTATTGTTCTTACAAATTAAACAGTAGCCAAGATTTTAATTTATAAAAACAAGCTTTAGGTGTAAACCAATCAATTCAAGATCTATCCAAGGTTCATAAGGTATGGTGGATATCTTAAACACAAGACAAACTTTTATTACCAATCAAATACTCTTAGGAAATGGTCAATACAAAAGGTAACCTCTTCATAGACAAAAAGGTCACAATCGTTTATAAGCATTTAAACTTTCGTCCTATTAAAGGTTTACAAACAATCTGATTTGATGTTATAAAAGAATTTTCATTACAATCATACTTCTTGTTTCTTTGTTTAGTCAAGAATAATTATGGTAAAAAACAATCATTCATAGACAAATGATTAAAACTATTTGAGTAATAACAAATCTTTCGACCTTTGAAACTATTATCAATTAGTTAACCTTGGCTAAACAAATGTCACGATGAAACTTAAGGTACAATTGATTCTTAGGATTGACTTGAAATTGAATTAAAACATGTTATCACAATCAAAAGCAAACCATTAAAGAATAAGCATCATCTAAGCAAGTGCACAAAGGCACTAGCCACTCATAGCAAACATGAACATAAACTTAGAATTTTGAACATTAGAAATCATAATTAAAAGTCTTACAATGATTGAAATATGATAACAAATGATGTAGTAATGATGCCTCAAGTATTGGTGATGACTTCTTTATGTTTTGACCTCCAAATGATGACTTCTTGGACCTCCAAAGTTTCCTGGGATTTTATGGATGAATTTTGGTATTGAGAGGGAGTAATGGTGGTAAGAGAAGTGTTCTCTCAAGTTGGAATAGAGAGAATTGGTAAGTGGTGTTTAGAAATGCATGCAAAGTTCTCTATTTATACTCCTCTCAAGGCCTAGACTCATTAATACATCAACTTGGCCTCCAAGTAGTTTAGAAGGACCTAGAATACCAAAAAGAATGGTCTAGAATCGGGTAGAATGAGTTGTGCAAAAATTTAACGAGCTTACCAACTGATCGGTTACGGGACCATGCCGATCGGTTGGGCAAAAGTCATAACACAAAAGTTGTAGATCTTTCTCTTAGCTTTTCGTGGCCGCGAACGGGGGGTCAAACGGAGTCCGTATGCTCAAGTTATGGCCAAAATGGTGAAGGTGTGTCGGGAACAACGAGTCTTCTATTATTTCTTCGTTTTAGCTTATTTTCTTCATTTCACTTCTCGTTTTCCTTGTTGTGCTTTATTGTTGAGTCCTTGGAGTGACAATCTTCATGACTTTATCTTCTCGAATATACTCCAAGAGACTTTCATTTGTCAGGAATTCCTCCGTACATTCATAAATCTTCATTTTTGTTCATTTCTTCGTCTTTTTCTTGGTTTTCTTCGTCATGAACCTAAAATAGAGAAAATATTTCATTAAGTACCATAAGTTCATAAAAGTGACCAAAATATATGCATAAAATCCACAATAACTCTCCTAAAAACATGTTAATTTTGAGCGTTATCAAATCCCCCACACTTAAACTTTGCTTGCCCTCAAGCAAATCAAGAATTAAAGAAAATAAATCCACATGGTGCACAAGAATGATTAGAAAAATATGATGCAAATCTATCAAGTACAAGTACAAGATAAGATTCATCGTTTTAAGCTTTAGTGGAAATTGAGATGTTTGACAATACCCAATGATTTTCTTGCTTGATTAACATTTCTAAACACCTCACGAAAAAGGAAAGAAGTATAATTCACTCTATTACTCATTTATTTAGGTAGTGTAGTATATATAAGAGAAATCACACTCATTGCTCAGTCATGATTTGTTTATTACCATAGGCTTGTACAAGAAACAAAACTTCACCGACATAGCGTAAGCACCAAGTGTAAACATCTAAAGAGGTCTTTTATTCGGGTTGTAATGTAAGGCTAAAGGGTTTATACCAGGCTTATGTTCAAACATCTTATACAAAAACATAATAGATTGATGACACGAATTCTTGATTACTCAAAAACCGGATGGTCACTACAATATTCTTGCACTTGATATTCTCACAAAGCCATTACTAAATCCAGATAGATAAAGTAATTTGGTAAGGGTAGGGATAAGGCATGGGAATATTTATGAAATTGGTTTTAAAAGAAAAATCAAGTCAAGTCTAATACCCATTGTTGCTAGTTACGAACAAACTGCAAACCCGTAAATGATTATAGTTACAATCTTCTCTTCTTCAAATATCGATACATTGATTTTCCATAACAATATTCTTCATACTTAGCACATTGACTAACAACATATCACATAACTTTCTTCTTCATCTTCCATATATATAGCACATTGGCTATAATTGTCATCACATATCTTTTTTTTTCGATGACTTATTCATTTTTTTTTCTCTTTTTTTCACATTTTTTTTCTTTCATCCATAACATCTCCCCCACACTTCGCATAAGCATCACCACAAAAATACAAATAAGAAGTTGGCCACCTTCATCTTTGTCGGAATGGCACACACGAATCGCAAAGTATGGCTAACTAATAATCATAAAAAACAATCCATCATACCAAGCAACTAGCAACCCACCATTTAGACTTTGACAAAGGGTTAGGCTAAGGTTTAAAGTGTAAAATATTTTTGTATTTTTCTGGATGTAACAAAAGAAAAGAATGGCTCGGAAGGTGAAACTAGGGGTATCTAGCGTTAAAGATAAACGCTAACAAATGGGTTCCAAATACGAGGGTAACTAACCGATGTGGTTAGCAAAAATTATTTTGTAAACGGATGGCCATTTGGTTTCATTCCTAAGGTGCCTCTTTATCACACGAATACACTTATATCACACGAATACGATCTTACAGCGGTCTGGTAATGATTTACAAGTACAAGTTCTAGAATAAATAAAATCACCGGCACACTCATAACAAAAGATTCAAGCATAAAAGATGTATGCTATATATGAAATAGGCTTAAATCCTCACAATTTAGTGGAAGGGGCTATAATATGTGCTAGCAAATGTTATCGATCCTAGAATGGATTGCAATATTAATCGGGACACATCTCAAATTTTTCAAAATTACATATTTCACCAGTGGATTATCAAGTTATTCTAATATATTATCGTAAAAGCGTGAAAACAACTAGATCATAAGGGCAAACAAGTATACAAAAATTTTAAATTGACCCAAAAATTATAAGTTAAAAATGAGTTTCGTTTTTCACTATTTTACTTTCCCCCCACACTTAAGTTATGCATTATACTCATGAAAAATAAACTTCAAAGCATGTAAAATGGGAAAAATAAATAAGTAAATAAATAGTCCAAGAGAAACAAAATTTCCCGGGCCATAGAAATTGCGATCGAACTCCATATGATAAGGTGCTAAGCAAATGCTAGCATAAGCTTGTGAGATCAATCAATTTCTCATTCAACAAAACAACTCCACACCAAGTAAAATGTCACCAATAATCCAATCTCCAAGAGCTTATTAAATCTGCAAAATAAACTAAACTACAAAAACGCGTAAAATCCTAAAACTCACTTTCGTAGGCATCACGGTTGCATTTAGCGTATGCAACAAGCCTTTTAAACCCCTCGGTGGCCCGAGTGGACGAGTGAAGTCTCGCAAGGGTTTCCAGTGAACATACCCACAAAGTTCAAAACGTTTTATTTTAAAAACAAGTACTTATTTATTAACAATGTACTAAAAATTAAAAATGGAAAAAAACGAGTTTAAGTAGAATTATAAGAAATGACACTCTTGCAAAAAACAAAAGACATTTAAACTTATTCGATCTGAACACAAACACAAAAGAATAAAATACGAAAAATAATTTTTTTTAAATAAGCGAACAATTAAAAGCTCGGGTTGCCTCCCGAGTAGCGCTTAATTTATTTCTGAGTCATTAGCTAGACTCTTCCCCAGATCAGGATACTTTGACGGTACGGTTCAAATGGGGAATTTTTGTTCTTAAACATTGAGGATATGGGATCTCTGGTATGTACTTCACAAGTGATGGACATTCTTTGGATTTGACAATGTGATAATCCCTGGTATGTACTTCACAAGGATATGGGGATTTGATAATGTGATAATCCCTCTTTGTTATTTTGAACGGTTCATCGATTTTATTAGAAACGAAGACAGGTGATGAATCTTTTTGATTTTTCAAAGGTTCATCAGACTTTCCACTCGTAGTGAATACGTCATTCACGTTCTCAATGTGAGGTGGAGGAGGTGGTTTAGTCATACCATTTTGTTTTGAAGAAACTGGATTTTGCGGCTTAGACCATTCGTCTATCTTTCTTTCCAATTCTCCATTCCTCTTGGGTACCTTTGACACTTCTTTCTCCTGCTTCTTAATCTCTTTTTCTTTCAAGATTTCCTTTCCAACATCTCCAATTGCATTGAGTTCCTTGTTACCAACATGATTTGACACTTCATCGTGTGTAAACATCTTCTCTTTCACTAAGCGTTCAGTGGACGGGATGTGCACGGTGCAATCCTCAAGAAAAGGTGAAACGGTTGGTGAACTAGATATGATTTGGTTCGGATTAGGCATGGTTGGACTAGATTCAGTTTCATCCTCCTTGATAAATTCAACATCACCCTTATCATGTTCATTTTGGATTGAGGGTGATTTATAGACAAATTCATGTCCTGGATTGGAATCTGTTGTTTGAGGAAGTGATTTTGTATGATGGAATTCTTGCTTCTCTTCCATGTCTTGGATTATGGCTTGGTGGTTCCTTTTTCCTTGATCGATTTGTCGTTCCAATTCTACCACATGGTCTTTCATACTCTCATTTGCTTCCATCCATTCTATCATCATCTCCTCCGGTGAGGTTTTGGTATATTGTTGGTAGCGTAGGGATTGCACCAGGCTTTACCTCTCAAGGGATCTTGAGAAGCTTACAACCCCCACCAGGCAGTGTACCTGATCGATGTAGTATAGTATAATGACAAGTACCGGGGGATTGATCGTTCAGCTAGGAATAGTGTCGCTAGGATTAGAAAACCTAAAGACTAAGTCTAGAGATGATGGATGATTCTTTTCGTATTTTTTTTATATTTTTTAAGAAAGCAAATTAAAATCTCGGGTTTGAAGGATTTGGGCGGAATTAGTTGCTGGTCAACTAACCCAATACTAAGATGCAATCAAAATAAAATACTAAAAAATGAAATTAAACTATATTAAACTAAAGTTGTGAGCAATAAGTGGAGAAATGTGTTTACTTAGATTTCACTACTCCCTAGATATCTTTTACACGTTAATTACTTGTTATAGTTGCGTGGATGACGGATTGTATTCCTTAATACCATTCATGGGGGGGCGTACTTAACTTCCCAATCCTATGAGTGCCTACTTCACTCCTATGTTGAGCCGGCTAAGAAGCTCCTAACATGGGATCATTAGAATTTACTCATGCATTAAATACAACCAATAAAATCTAGTACACATCGGTTCATGCTTCCTAAGACGTTCAAGCATGTTACCAATTGGAGATCTGCTAGTTTTCTTAAGCCTAACATTGAAATCATTCATCTAATACAACCATAAACAAGTAATCAACACATAATTAACATCTAGGTTTCATTAGATCTAAGCAAACACAAGATAGATCTAGCCTAACATGATGGAATCAAGACAAGCACAAGATATAGACAACCAACACATAGACATATTTATTGAATTAAAAGAATACTTATCTCAATAGCACATGTAAGGGTTCAAGGGCTGAAAACCCTTGAAAAAACTGTAAAATACGTATATGGTTCGGCCTTAGGGTTTCTCCAAACTTGTTCCTCTTAATGAATGAAAATTAGAAAACTATATATAGATTTTAGAGGCTGACGGCGTCAAGAACAAAGGTGTGACACCGTCATCTCGCCGCCAAATAATTCCTCGGACTGCCTTGATCTACATTTGACGCCGTCATGTAGTCCTCTTTTGCAGGCCGTCACGCATTTAACTCTTAACTCTCTACTTGTGACGCCTTCGGGTTTGTACTGGGTCGTCATGGTATTTACTCTTGACGCTGTCAAATGCTTCCTCTTGACGCTGTCAAACACTGTTCCCAGCTTGGAAAATTAAGTCTTTGGCGTTTTTTTCACTTTTATGCTCCAAAAACGTCCGAATTGCTTCCTTTTCCAGATTTCACTCCCAATGTACTTAAAATCACAAAAGGAACGATTTAGGGCAATATTTGATCAAATAAATTCAATTTCGGGCTTAAATGACCCCCTAAAAGTGGTTCATTTTTCGCCTCATCAATTGTGATGGATGTGGCATTTCATCTTGGGAATGATTTGCGTTGTGGCTTGAATAGGAGTATGAATTTCTGGAATTTTGGTTGTGATATCCGTCGTGGTATCTTGCTTCATTAGGTTCAAACATCAGCATGTCATCATCCGTGTGGTATTCTGAAGCATTGGCATCTTCACCATCTCTACGAGCGTCCCATAACTTTTTTAACTCTCCTCTTATGTTCAGGAATTTGGAATCGATTTTTGTAGCGAGAGTTTCAAGTTTCTCCATCAAAATGGCATGATCGGAATTGATGTTGATTCCACCGGCGGAAACAATGGTTTTTGGTTTGGGCACGATTAGAGAATTTTCTGAGAAATCGAGCTTGAGTTGGACCTTGTCCTCAGGGATTTTGAATGCTTCGTTGGGAGTATTATAGAGGAATATTCCTCCAGCATCGAGAATTCCTTGAGCTGGATCGTCTAAACCATGATAGAATGTTTGAATGATCGATCCTTTGGTTAGACCGTGTCCGTGACAAGTGCGAAGCATATCTTTCATACGGAGCCAAGCATCAATGAGAGTTTCGTGATCGAGTTGTTGAAAGTTGTGAATGTCATTTAGGAGATGTTTAAACTTTGCGGGGGAAAAGTATCGGCTAATAAAAGCTTCTCTCATCTCTTCCCACGTAGTAATTGTTCCTTCATTTAATTCGTTCAACCAAATCTTGGCTTCTCCGGACAATGAGAAAGGAAAAGTCCTCAATTTAACCGCTTCCTCTTGATTTTCACCATAATGGAATAAGTTACTAATCTCAAGAAAATCAGCTATGTGTCGGTGAGGATCGGATCGGATTCTCCCATCGAATTGATTCTCCCGAATCATTTGCATGTGGGTACCCTTGATATGGAAATTGTTTGGAAAAGGGCGTTGAATAATAGCGGAACTAGGTGTTGGTGCAATGGTCCTAGTGCTTGACCACATGGGTTGGTCATCGGGATCAACGACGGTTATGGGTAGGGAATCAGGTTGAGTTTCAACTTTCTCTTCGATTATGTCGATTACTACAAAAAGTTCCTCGATGAATGGTGATTTCGGATAAAGTTCGGTTGATTCGATCTTTAAGGGTAAGATTGGTGTCTTATCGGGTTTACGAGTCCTCTTTTTGATTTTACGTTTAAGCTCGTAAAGTGGACTAACAAGTTGTTTACCCCATGAGTGTGAGTTTATACAAACCCGGAGCGATTCGTAAATTATCACAAAAAGCAAAAATAAAAATATAATGAAAACGAACACTAAGAAAAATCTTTTTGTATTTTTTTTTTAAAGTTGAAGTAAACAAAATAAGTTTAACTAAGATAAGAAAATAGCTACCATTATACTACTAGAAGTTAAGAAAAATAAACTAATTATGACAAAACTTTTTAATAGACTTTTTTTTAAAACTTTTAATTAAAAAAAATGTTCAAAAATCTAAAAAGACAATTTCATAAAATAATTTACCAAATAAACAAATAAGAAAATAAAATAACAAGGACACAAGAAAAATAAATCACTCCTAAGGGTGGGTTGGGTGGTGTTTGTTTCGAACTAAGATGAAAAGGTAAAAATGGGTTTTGAAAAAAAAAAAGGGTTTTGTAAAAAGAAAAGGTTCAGCCGATTAGTTTGGTGGACAAGCCGATCGGTTGGATTGGGTTTTTGGGTCTAACCGAATCGGATACGGGTTCGTACCGATCGGTTGGATTGGGTTTTTGGGTCTAACCGATCGGTTGGATATCAAACCGGTCGGTTGGATGGCTCGGTAAAAAAATGTTTTGGTTTAGCCGATCGGATGGATGTTCAGCCGATCGGTTAGATGGCTCGGATTTTTTTATTTTTTATTTTTTCAAAGTAAAAGCGACACAACTAGGGAATGATTAAAGCACAGAAACAAAACAAACAAAAACACAAACAAATCCCCGGCAACGGCGCCAAAAACTTGATGTGCTATTTGTTAGTGCAAGTTTTAAATTTATAAGGGTGAATTACCAAATCTAGAAACAACACATACGAGCAAGTGTACTCGTCCGTTATAGCAAGATATGATGGTAAGTCGGGATCGTTCGCAGGGATTTGGGTGTTTTCAATTATGAAGAATCTATGTAATAGTAAGCAATAAAAAGATGGTCATTGGTTGTCACGATCCAAAATACCATATAAGTAATAAGTAATACAAAAATGATGGTTATGTAAATTCAATAAGATTAAAAACTACACTTGCTTAGACTAGTTTACTAGTTAATGACACACATGATTGTGATAACTTTTGATAACATGTTGGTTGTGATAATTAGATGGTGGTCTAATCTATTGTTCTTACAAATTAAACTGTGGCCAAGATTTTAGTTTATAAAAACAAGCTTTAGGTGTAAACCAATCAATTCAAGATCTATCCAAGGTTCATAAGGTATGGTGGATATCTTAAACACAAGACAAACTTTTATTACCGATCAAATACTCTTAGGAAATGGTCAATACAAAAGGTAACCTCTTCATAGACAAAAAGGTCACAATCGTTTATAAACATTTAAACTTTCGTCCTACTAAAGGTTTACAAACAATCCGATTTGATGTTATAAAAGAATTCTCATTACAATCATACTTCTTGTTTCTTTGTTTAGTCAAGAATAATTATGGTGAAAAACAATCATTCATAGACAAATGATTATAACTATTTGAGTAATAACAAATCTTTCGACCTTTGAAACTATTATCAATTAGTTAACCTTGGCTAAAAAAATGTCACGATGAAACTTAAGGTACAATTGGTTCTTAGGATTGACTTGAAATTGAATTAAAACATCTTATCACAATCATAAGTAAACCATTAAATAATAAACATCATCTAAGCAAGTGCACAAAGGCACTAGCCACTCATAGCAAACATGAACATAAACTCAGAATTTTGAACATTAGAAATCATAATTAAAAGTCTTACAATGATTGAAATAAGATAACAAATGATGTAGTAATGATGCCTCAAGTATTGGTGATGACTTTTTGATGTTTTGACCTCCAAATGATGACTTCTTGGACCTCCAAAGTTTCCTGGGATTTTATGGATGAATTTTGGTATTGAGAGGGAGTAATGGTGGTAAGAGAAGTGTTCTCTCAAGATGGAATAGAGAGAATTGGTAAGTGGTGTTTAGAAATGCATGCAAAATTCTCTATTTATACTCCTCTCAAGGCCTAGACTCATTAATACATTAACTTGGCCTTCAAGTAGTTTAGAAGGACCTAGAATACCAAAAAGGATGGCCTAGAATCGGGTAGAATGAGGTAGAATGAGTTGTGCAAGAATTTAATGAGCTTACCAACCGATCGGTTACGGGACCATGCCGATCGGTTGGGCAAAAGTCATAAACACAAAAGTTGTAGATCTTTCACTTAGCTTTCCGTGGCCGTGAATGGGGGGTCAAACGGAGTCCGTATGCTCAAGTTATGGCCAAAATGGTGAAGGTGTGTCGGGAACAACGAGTCTTCCATTATTTCTTCGTTTTAGCTTATTTTCTTCATTTCACTTCTCGTTTTCCTTGTTGTGCTTTATTCTCGGGAATTCCTCCGTACATTCATAAATCTTCATTTTTGTTCATTTCTTCGTCTTTTTCTTGGTTTTCTTCGTCATGAACCTAGAATAGAGAATATACTTCATTAAGTACCATAAGTTCATAAAAGTGACCAAAATATATGCATAAAATCCACAATAACGCTCCTAAAAACATGTTAATTTTGAGCGTTATAAAACTCATTTTCAGGCCCCAACAAATTTCAACCAAAAATGCTTCAATCTAGTCAAAGATTTGAAAAAGTCCCTCAAATTGACTTTGAAGCAAAATATAGAAAGGCAAAAGCTAAACTTGCCCTTCTTGAATCATCCTCAACAGTCTCTCAGCCTCCTCAGGCTCCAAAGCCTTCTCAAGCTAAGAACAAAGGGCTTGTTGCTGAGACATATGACTGGGATGAGGTTGAAGTGTCCTCTGATGATGATGAAGTTCACATCAGTGTCCTGATGGCCCTATCAGATGACAACAAGCTTGTTGTGGGGAAGAGTCATGCAAGAAATGGTGAATGGGTTAACATCACTATGAGGAAGGTAAACCTTTTACTTTCTATGGATGATAATAATGATTGGAAATCTAACTTAGATTATATTAATGTTGATCTTAAGTATGTTGAAGAGCAAAGACTTAATTTGTTTTCAAAATTTAATAAACTGAGTTTTGAATTAAATCATAGTAGAGATGAACTACTTGCTTTAAAACAAGCCAAGCTTAAAAGTGTTACTGTTGGTCCCTTTTACTTGGTTAACTATAACTACAAAGCTAAAGTAACCAAGTTCTATGTCATTAAACAAAGATGTATAAAATGATTAACTGTAAAGTAACGTAAATATAAGAGACAATATTTTCTAACGTTTAATTCTTTATTAGATAATCAGAAAGAATCATACCCAAGTGTTTGCGGAATAACACTTGGGATTGAAAACGACAAGTATGGTATAGACTCCTCACTAAACTCAATCTATGTTGAGTGACAACTTTCAGGACCCACTGAGCTATCTCAGGGGTTGTGTTGTTCCTTGGAGGAGTAAAAGTGGTTTGTGAATGCTTTGCATTAATTGCACAAACTTGTCAACTTTTTCTCCTCTCTTATGCTACCTATTTATACACAAATGTGAAAAACTCTATTATACAATGGACCTAAGTGTTCCTCAATAAAATCTTGATAGATTTTATTCTCTGGCAAGGGAAACTCCTTTGGGTTAAGTCCAAAAGGCACTTTCTGATGACAGCCTGGTTTTAGCCATTTAGGAAAGTTTGACCTTAAAGTGATAAAGCACTTTAGTGAAACAGATCAAACTTTCCCGCCCGGTCCCGCCAAAACTTTAGTCTTCTAGTCATCAGTCTTCAATACCATGAAGTCGTTGAGGAGTCATGGGGTTCAGTGAGTTATTGTCATCCTCACTGAACCCATCACCTTCTTCTTGGCTTAGATCACACTTCACTGAGTTCCGCCTCACTGAATGGAGAACCTTTCTTCTTAGGCTCGGTCTAAGCATCCTGAAGATGACTCACTGAGTTACTGTTCACTCAGTGACTTGTTTATACTTAGGTTATTTTACGTTCAAATCCTTGTTAGAAGAAGATTGGGGAATTCAGTGACCCAACAATCTCCCCCTATTTGAACATACAAATAGCCTAAGTGTTTCTTGAATCAGTGTGAGTTGGTAGGGGTCTTCATCTCTTACTGAATGTTGTTGTAATTATAAGTAGGACACATAATTTTAAACAAAACATCAAAGTTTATTCATAGTTATTACATGTCCTACAAATTACAAAAAAATAAAAAAAGATAGTTGTTGCAGATCAGATGTTCAGGTGGTATCCAAGGTTTTCAATCTTTGCTTTCTTTGATCTGAGTAGGTGTCTTTCAGGATGTTCATTGATCATTGTTTCTAAGTCCTGGCAGAATCTTTTGTTCTCAACACTCTTGATGGGGGACGCCAACATGAGGTACATGAGCATAGCTTTGATTCCAGCCTTATCCATATCAGACCACCTTTGGAACGCCAGGCTTCCATACTCATCAGTAAAGCATAAGCCTCTTTCAGGAGCTTCAAGGACCGCATTGTTCACGAACGTGATCCCTTCAGGAAGCGACCTGTCACACTTTAACCCTGGTACTTTGATCTCAGGCTCCATCTCAATTTGCTTCCTTTTCCTCTTGGAAGCCTTAGATGGAGCAGTTTCTTCTACTGAGTCAGGAAAAAGTGAGGAAATGTAAAGAGCCTCAGGCATTGCTCTCAGTCTGTCGTACCTATCCTTCAGTGATTCGAGAAGTTTAGGCACCACAACGTTGTTCTTTTTGGCAATGATTGATCGAAGCTCATCAAGCTCAGTGATGCCAAAGTCTGCAAACTTGAAAGGCTTATGGATGTCAATTATTCGTTTATCACGTCCCCTGAAGACGGTGACCATTGCAGGATCGGTGTTTCTGTGGATTTGAATGTCAGTGATGGTTTCAGGTCTTAACCTTTCTTTCATCACCCAAGTATACTTTTCGATCCTGTGTTTTCTGATTTGAGCATCCTTCCTGAGCTTGTTTTCCCTTTCCATTTTGAGAGCATTTAGCTCTTCTTCCTGAGCCTTTTTAAAGACAGCACCAACTTGTACAGTTGCTAGTGCCTCAGTATTCAAACCAATCTTTTCAGCTTCCTTATGAACAACCTTAATGATAGCAGGCTTGCTCATTCTCTCTTCCTCAACCACCTTGAGTAGTGTCTCAGTCCTTTCCATGTGAGCTTGAATTTTGTCATGAGTGAGAAGATGTACTACCCCATTGATTTCAAACGGGACCTTGATAGGTGCATCAGGGTCAAATCTGACCATGGTTGAGGCTGGCTTGAGAACGTTTTCAGGACTAGAGGTGGTAGCAATACTTTTGCCTCTGTCCTGTCCGAGAGAAGAGGAGACTGGTTCCTCTTGTGGTGGAACTTTAGTGATTGGTGTTGCTTTAGTGACATGCTCCCCCTCAGTGTGAGAGGGCTGTCCAGCTTCTTGTTCAACAGTATTAGGGGCTTCGGTAGCATTCTCCCCCTCAACATTTGCCTGAATGTCAGTGATGGCAAGTGTTGGCTGTACTGAAGACGAAGTAGATGCACCCTTGAAGGCTTGAAATATTTCAGTCATTATAGACTTGATCTCCTGAGTAACCTGCTGAATGATGGACACCCTGGAGTCAAGTGCAGCCTTTGCATTTTCAAGAGCTGTCATCCTGGAGCCCAAGGTCCATGCCAGAGAAGTAGACCTTTGGGACTGAGCTGTCACTGATTCCTCCATTTTGATGAAGGAAGATTTAAGAGACTCCACAGTGGTGGTGAGACCCTGAAGATTAGAACCCTTCAGCAAGTCAAGTAATTCAGTGAGAGCCACTGAGTTTACCTGATACGTCTCGGATGCCTGAAGTAGCTTCCTGGTGAGTTCAGGATCATCCTTGACTGATTCTTGAACCGACTGAACCCCTTCATTCAGCTGGTTGAGGGTTATCAAAAACTGGTTCAGGCGAGTGATCATCTGTGTCAGGGAATGATTGACTGAGGAATTTTGTTCCCTGACATCTTCATCGAAGTCTTCGACAGCATCTTTGAGATTGTGAAAGTGAACCGCCTGTTCAGTGTGCATGTCAAAAACCTCATCAGTGATCCCCTTGTACAAAATTTTAGTAATCTTTCTAATGAATTTGGTGAAGGTCTTCACAGTGAGAGGAGCCTGATCATCTCCTGAGGACTCTGGCTTGGACTGAGTGTCAGCATCGTCATGGTTTGAAGATTGAGGAGACTGAGGAATTGGTTCAGGGATTGTCTCCTCAAGCTCCATTTCATCTCCGGCCTTGAAGACTTCCTCATCACTGTTGAATTCATCATCAGAGTACAAAACAGCCTGAGCTTCAGCTAGGGACTGAATCTGCAAAATAGGGTTAGCCGGCTCCTCTTCATAAGAAGACTCGCCTTTGTTTTGGCCAGGTCCTGACCCCTCAAATCCGGTAGGTTGGTTTTTAACTACCTGGTCTTCAGGGTCAGTTCCCGAGTTATGCGCACCTTCGGGTTTGGTTGTGAGTTCCATATCAGCGGGTGGTATGTTTCCCTCTGAGTCTTTGTCCCTCGTGACCCCTTCAGGCACTGATGGGTGTTTCTCAGTACCATCACTAGGAGCCGTGATTGTTGTGTCCCTATCAGCGGGTTGTATGTTTCCCTCTGAGTCTTTGGGATGAGTTGTTGTGCCCTCAGACAAAAGCTTTGATTGGCGAATGTCCTCATCAGGCACCTGAGTGGTTATGCCCCCCCATTCCAACAGGCTTGTGCTGGCCTGTCGAAGATTTAGGGGCGAGAACTCCCTGTTGCTTGGGTTGTGATTTACTCGAGCCTTTGGCAGGATGTGATTGTTTGTGGGTCCCCTTCTCAGTGGAGTAGTGCTGCCCCACCGAGGGTATAGGACCCCTTACTCCCTGATACTCTGGTTGTGATTTGCCAGAGTCTTTAGCAGGATGTGAAGGTTCAGTTGGTTCCGACCCTATTGACTTGTTTATGCCAGCAGGGCCTTTGGGAACAGGTTCGCCCGAGGACACTGAGTGTGATGTCTCAGTGCCCTCCGTTGGCCTTTGTTTTGGGGCCAAAGATTGGCTAATGATCCTGAGGGTGTCAGCAGTCAGGGTCTGTTGTTGTTGCCCCCTTTTGTTAGGCTTAGGGGCAGAGGTCTCAGTGGCGAGTGGCTTGGGTTGAGCCACCTTCCTGGACCCCTGTCCCTTCTTCCTCTTCACCTTTTTGGTGGGAGAGGGAATTGGTGAAATAATGTTGTCACCCTGGATAGCAGTCAGCATGTATATGGTCAGGGCGACAGGTGTAACCTCATTAGGGTCACGTGAGTAGTTTGCCTTATGCAAGACATCAGGTTCAAAGCCAACACTGTCAGGCTTGATATACTCAGACCCTAGTAGGTCATTCAGGGCACAGGAAATAAATCTAGGGTAAGACATGTGTTTTTGCCTAGACTTCCCACCCAATTTGCCTATGAGGTCCCTGAAGATAATTTCTCCAAGGTCAATCTTTTTACCCTCAATGAGACAGTACACTATCATTGATTGAGTAGTGTTCAGTTGCTCAGTTGAGGACTTTTTCCCCCCAAGGACCTGAATAACAAATGTCATCAGGATCCTCCATGGGGCAGGGAACCATGTTTTGATGATGGGGGCTTTGTTCAGTAGGGCCCCTAGTGCAACATCAGGATGATTCTTATCATAGGGCCCTAGTTCTAAGAGGAGTTGTTTAACCTCCTCTTCAGTAGGTGGGGCAACAAAGGTCTCAGTGTAGTCAAGGCCTGTGGCTTTGACAAAGGTTTTGTAATCAAGAATAAGGGACTTTGTCCCATTCTTCACTGAGAACTTGATTTTGGCCTCATTTGGTGCATCAGGGTTTTCAACCACCGCTGAGCACCAAAATTCCCTCAAGTAGTCATGATAGATGACTGAGGGGGTCTTTGTGAATGTGGTGGTGAGAAAATAGTTTTGTAGGAACTTCACCACATCCCTGTAAGCAGGGAACCCTTCAGGGTAGGCAAAGTTCCCCACCACATTGTTTTTGGTGAGGTCTACGCTTTCTATTTGGAATTCCACATTGGGTGCGTATTTTATGACCTTAGAAGATGCCATTTTAGTTTTTAAAAGGTCTGGTTTTGAATAAAGAAGAAGCACACACAGATTTTGAAAGCAAAAGTTCTTGAAATAATTTTGCAAGAGTTTTGTTAAGATTTTTTAAAAGCGTGTGTGTGTTCTCCTTTGTCGGGGTATTTATAGGGTGGGAATTAGGGTAGTGATGTTGCGGATACCAAAGGTTTAATTTATTTAACCGAAACGGCATAATAATGTTGGTTTGACATCCGCATTAAATATCACGATTCCCATTACCCTATTTTCTCTCACATCGTGGGTGAACAGTTGTGCGGCTCTGCAAATAATGCACTTTTGCAGAGTAAAATCATCACAACTTTTTTGTGTGAGGGAGCATTTAATGCTCAGTGGTGTTTGGTGAGAGAGATGTGGGGGCCCAAGGAGTGGATGCCAGTTGTGTAAGTAACATATATTCCTATATTTAATAGGATTCAGTTACCTACCTGGGACATTAACTAAGTAAGTACTTAGAGCATTTAGTTAGGGTATTCAATGCCATTTTTCATCCTGAGCCCCCTGAAAGAATTTACATCAGGTTGGAACACTTTTGATCAGTTTCCTGATTCTATGTCCAACATGCCCAGTTCAGCTTTCAATCTTGTGAAAGTGGGTTCATCCAAAGGTTTAGTGAAGATATCAGCTAGCTGATATTCAGTGGGGATGAAATGTAGTTCAATTTCTCCATTAGAAATGTGGTCCCTGATGAAGTGGTATCTGATGTCAATGTGTTTGGTTCTTTGATGAAGTACTGGATTGTTTGAGATGGCTATGGCTCTTGTATTATCACAAAAGATAGGTACCATCTTATACTGAATGCCATAGTCACTTAGTTGGCTCTTCATCTATAGTACATTTGCACAACATCCTGCAGCAGCCATATATTCAGCTTCAGCTGAGGACATGGCCACTGACTGTTGTTTCTTTGTACTCCAACACACAAGTTTACCACCAAGAAATTGGCTGGATCCTGAAGTACTTTTCCTATCCATGTTACATCCTGCATAGTCAGAGTCAGTGTACCCTTTGAGATCAAATCCTGAACATTTTGGGTAATACAAACCAAGGTTTGGAGTACCCTTCAGGTACCTGATGATTCTCTTGACAGCAGTGAGATGTGATTCTTTAGGGTGAGCCTGGTATCTTGCACACAGGCAGACTGAGAATTGGATATCAGGTCTTGAGGCAAGTAAGTACATCAGGGAGCCAATCATTCCTCTGTATTGGGTTTGATTCACTGATTTTCCAGTGAGATCAGGGTCAAGGTTGTTTGGAGGAACCATTGGAATTTTTACTGAAGAGCAGTCAGTGAGCTCATACTTCTTCAGTAGGTTCCTGAGGTATTTTTCTTGGCAAATGGATATTCCTTTTTCAGTTTGTTTAATTTGGAGTCCAAGAAAGTATGTGAGTTCACCCATCATGCTCATTTCAAACTTTGTGGTCATCAGTTTCTCAAACTGTTTTCAAAGTTTGTAACTTGTTGAGCCAAAGATGATGTCATCAACATATACTTGGACAAGAATGACATCATCCTTTGGTCTGTAGATGAACAGTGTGTTGTCAATTCTTCCTCTGACAAACTTGTTTTGGATCAGGAAAGCTGAAAGAGTTTCATACCATGCCCTGGGTGCTTGTTTCAGTCCATAAAGGGCTTTGTTAAGCTTGTAGACATGGTTGGGGTATTCACTACTTTCGAAACCAGGAGGCTGTTGCACATAAACATCTTCTTTGATGTTACCATTCAGGAATGCACTTTTAACATCCATTTGGTAAACTTTAAAGTTCATGTAAGTTGCATAGGCAAGGAAGATCCTGATTGCTTCCATTCTAGCAATAGGTGCAAAGGTTTCCTCATAGTCTATACCTTCCTGTTGATTATATCCTTTGGCAACCAGTCTTGCTTTGTTTTTGATGATTGTGCCATTCTCATCAGTCTTGTTCTTAAAGACCCATTTCATTCCAATTCATCTCTCATGGCCTGAACCCAACTTTCATAAGTCAGGGCTTCTTTGACATTTTTAGGCTCAATTTCTGAGAGATAGTCAGCATAAAGACATATATTGGCAGTGGCAGCCTTGAGTTTAGCAGCCTTGCTTCTTGTGAGCATGCCTTCAGTGGGTTCACCAATGATGTTCACAAGCTCAATGATTTTGGATCTAGTCCAGCTATCCTGAGGTTTGGGATAATAATTTGAGCTTGAAGGAACCTGATTAGGTTCAGATTCAGGAACATGAGGTAACTCATCATTATGTGCTTCAGTGACAATTGTAGGAACAATTTGTTCTGTGGGTTCCTGAACAATTTGTTCAGTGGTGTCAGTCTCATTTGAGACAGGCTGAGTTTCAATGAACTCACTGATAGGTGGTTGGGGAAGGTTGTGAGGGATGATGTAATAGGAGACATCAGCATCAGCTTGGTATTGGGTTGAGGGATTGTTCTCAGGATGATACTCATCAGGAGGATACCTTGATGAGTCATCAATACCAATTTCTTCAACTGAGGAATTTGAGAACCTGATGGATTCAGTGCTTTCATCAACAGTAATGTGATAAGTTTCCTCAGTTTGTTGTCTCCTTGTGTTGAACACCCTGAAGGCTTTAGAAACCAAGGAATATCCCAGGAAGTATCCATCATCAGCTTTGGCATCAAATTTACCCAAGTGATCCTTGTGATTATGTATAAACACAAGACACCCAAATACATGAAAGTAGCTGATGTCAGGAATCCTTCCTTTGAATATTTCATAAGGAGTCTTGTTATGCCTTTTCACAATGATTGACCTATTTTGAGTGTAGCAGGCTGTTTTAACTGCCTCAGTCCAAAAATGTTTTGAGAGGACTGAGCCATTTAACATTGTTCTTGCTGCCTCAATGAGTGTTCTATTTCTCCTTTCAGCTACTCCATTTTGTTCAGGAGTATAGGGAGAAGTGAAATTTTGAGAAATTCCTTTCTCATCACAAAAACACTCAAGGTCATGGTTTTTGAATTCAGTGCCATTGTCAGTCCTGATCTGTTTAACTTTGACATCATTTTGATTTTCAATGTTCCTGAAAAATGACATGATGGTATCAGCTGCCTGACTCTTCTTGGTCAGGAAGTAAACCCAAGTGTATCTTGAGTATTCATCCACAATGACCAGAGTATACTTCTCATGGTGAATGGACATTGGACTGACAGGTCCAAAAAGGTCCATATGAAGAAGATGCAGGCAGCTTTTGATGGAAAAGGTTTGTTTTGTTTTGAATGATGCCCTGTGGTGTTTTCCTTTTTCACAAGCAGAACAAGGCTTGTCTTTGGTATACACCAGGGATGGAAGGCCCAGAACTTTGTTCTGTTTGGCCAGGTTGTTGATGCTCTTGAAGTTGAGATGAGAGAGTCTCCTATGCCATAGCCAGTTGATTGTCTCACTTGCCTTTGAGAATAGACAAGTCCCATTCTGAGTCAGGGATGACATGTCAAGGACATATACATCATCCCTCCTAGGGGCAATCAACACAACTTCCTTATTGGCGTTAAAGATGGTCCTTCTCTTGTCATCAAACTGAACTATGTATTTGGCATCACATAGTTGGGAAACACTTATCAGGTTGTACTTGAGACCATAAACATAAGCTATTCTTGTAAAAACTATACCATTACAGTTTACTGAACCATAACCTTCAGTGCGAGCTGATTAGTTATCACCAAATACTACTTTGGGTCCTGGTTCTTCCACATATTTGTGCAGAAAACTTTTCACACCAGTCATGCTTCTGGAGCATCCACTGTCTAGATGCCAAGTAGGATCCTTGATGTGTTTCTGCACAAATAGTAAACTGGGTTAGTTTTTCTTGTTGACCCACTTTCTATTGGGCTTGGTCCTCAGGGACTTTTTGAACTCAGTTAGTGAATCATGGTCTGAAGTTGTGTGACCTGAGCTTCCACATGTTTTATATTTTGTGGAGGTTGATGCCTCAGGTGACTGAGAAGTGTTGGTCTGGTTTTTCCTTCTGGACTGAATAACTTTGTCATGTCCTCTGGTTTCATGGGAGGGATCTCCACAGATGTCACAGCAATCTTTTATCATACAATCATCAGGAAGATGATCATTGAAACCACAGTGAGGACATGGTGAGAAAGGCTTAGCCTTCAGTCTTTGTTTGGAAGGTGTGGCATACTTATAGCCTTGGTTTTTGTATAGACCTCTTGCTTTTAAAGAAGCAGTGTGGGGGATGTGATCACAAGTTCTGTGGTCCTCTTGTTTGCATATCATACAAAACAGGACTCTGTAGCATTTATCAGTGCTGTGATTTGGATAGTTCCACAGTTCACATCTCCCTGAGGGTCTGGGTGTGGTTTTTGGTTTGGAGGAACCTGAGGATACTGAGGGCTTTGTTGATTTTGAGTCAGAGTTTTTCTCAGTAGACTCGATTTTCTCACTCAGCATCCTAACAAGTTCAATAAGCTGATCAACCTTTGAATCAGTGCTTTCATGCTTCACTTCAGTGGGTGCTGAAGGTTTCTGGTGTTCAGTGGGTGCAGGAGTAGGTCTTTTCAGAATAGTCTTTCCTAACCCTGATTTCTCTTTGGGAGAATGTAGTTGATTGACTAATGGTGCAAGGTCAGAATTGGGTTCCGCTCCCTGAAGTTGTTTCAGTGGAGGGAGTGGTGAATCAGACTTAGACTCAGTGATGGACTCAGTAGGACTAAGTTCATCAGTGACTCCTAGCAGCTCCTTGATAGCCTGACTTTCAGGCTCCAGAATTCTTCCAATATTAAAATTTGGCATTTTACTATCAGGATTGTTTTTTTCAATCCAATCACTGGGTTTGGGAGCAAGTTCTTTGCTAGAGAGTATGTTGGTTAATAGAAAAGTTGTAGAATGGCTACTCTCCCCAGAAACTTCAGTGAGTTGATCATCACCCTGACCTGCTTTATTGGGGTTGGGTGTGAGACTCAGTGTTTCATAAAGTTTGGGGTTTTTCTGAGTCCATTTCCAAATAATTTCCTTTTCTTTCTTAAGTTCTTCCTGAAGAGCTTGATTTTTTTTACAAGTTCAGAGTTTTGAATTTGAAGTGTAACACTTTCAAGTTTGGCTTGTTTTAAAGCAAGTAATTCATCTCTACAATGATTTAATTCAAAACTCTGTTTGTTAAATTTTGAAAACAAATTAAGTCTTTGCTCTTCAACATACTTAAGATCAACATTAATATAATCTAAGTAAGATTTCCAATCATCATTATCATCCATAGAAAGTAAAAGATTTACCTTCCTCATAGTGATGTTAACCCATTCACCATTTCTTGCATGACTCTTCCCCACAGCAAGTTTGTTGTCATCTGACAGAGCCATCAGGACACTAATGTGAACTTCATCATCATCAGAGGACACTTCAACCTCATCCCAGTCATATGTTTCAGTAACAAGCCCTTTGTTCTTGGCTTGAGAAGGCTTTGGAGCCTGAGGAGGCTGAAATACTGTTGAGGATGATTCAAGAAGGGCAAGTTTAGCTTTTTCCTTTTTGTACTTGGCTTCAAAGTCAATTTGAGGGACTTTTTCAAATCTTTGACTAGACTGAAGCATTTTTGGTTGAAATTTGCTGGGGCCTGAAAAAGAGTTATTTCCTGAAAATTTGAAGGATGGTTCCGAGGTTGTTTTTGAAAAACAATCTTTAGCAAAATGGCCCATTTTGTCACATTTAAAGCATTCAGTGTTATCATTTGCTTTTGAATGAAATTTGTTTTTCTTAAAAAACCTTTTTGAATTAGCAAGAAGTGCTCTTTCATGAAATTCAATTTGAAGATCATTTAGGTACACCTCACTGGTTCTTTGGTCAACCTCATCATCAGATCCATCCTGAAAATCCTGCACAACACCTTTTGAATAGAAAGCAGTTGATATGGGTGAAATTGTCAAGGCCTTTTTGGTCTCCTGAGCTTTACCAGGGTATCTCCTGGTGATAAGATTGTCTTCATAGACAAACTTCCCATAGATGGCAGGGAGCTCAAGGTTCTGAATGTGGTTTGCATTTCTCAATCCCTGAGAGAAGTTTAACCACTTCTCAGGGAGACTGTTGACAAAACCAACATTGATCTCATGTTTTGACAGTATAACACCATCATTGGTCAGCTCATGCAGGAGGGTCTTATACCGAGTATAAGTCTCAGAGAGACTTTCAGAATCCTTGGCCCTGAAGGTATTGAATTCAAGCTTCAGGTCCATGATTCTATTCTCTTTGGTATCAGAAGGCCCTTCATAGCTATGAACCAGGTCAGTCCATGTCTGCTGGGCAGTGGGACAATTGATCACTGATTCCATTATATCATCAGGGAGGCATGATATAATGATGCTTTTTAGGCGTTGGTCTTGATTGACCACCCAACTTTCATCTGGGGTCCACTGAGCTTCAGGTTTAATTAAACCTTAGGCAGTTGTTGGGACATATGGACCATCATTAATCAACTTAATGTAATATGGTTCCATCCCAGTTAAGTAGCAAAGCATTCACTTTTTCCACTTATTAAATTTGCCAACTTCTAGTCGAGGGGCAGTTGCTGAATAACTTCCACCTTTTTTGTCGAAAAGTTGGGGAACATCTATGTCAGTCATAGTGGGATCTTGATTTTAAAAACTTGAGCACTCTTATTCTCTGGCAAGGGAAACTCCTTTGTGTTAAGTCCAAAAGGCACTTTTGGATGACAGCCTGGTTTTAGCCATTTGAGGAAAGTTTGACCTTAAAGTGATAAAGCACTTTAGTGAAACAGATCAAACTTTCCCGCCCAGTCCCGCCAAAACTTCAGTCTTCTAGTCATCAGTCTTCAATAGCATGAAGTCGTTGAGGAGTCATGGGGTTCAGTGAGTTATTGTCATCCTCACTGAACCCACCACCTTCTTCTTGGCTTAGATCACACTTCACTAAGTTCCGCCTCACTGAATGGAGAACCTTTCTTCTTAGGCTCGGTCTAAGCATCCTGAAGATGACTCACTGAGTTACTGTTCACTCAGTGACTTGTTTATACTTAGGTTATTTTACGTTCAAATTCTTGTTAGAAGAAGATTGGGGAATTCGGTGACCCAACAGTTACACTTCAAATTCAAAACAATGAACTTGTAAAACAAAATCAAGCTCTTCAGGAAGAACTTAAGAAAGAAAAGGATGTTATTTGGAAATGGACTCAGAAAAACCCCAAACTTTATGAAACACTGAGTCTCACACCCAGCTCCAAAATGGCTGGTATGGGTGATGATCAACTTACTGAAGTTTCTGGGGAGAGTAGTCATTCAACAACTTTTCTGTCAGCCAACATACTTTCTAGCAAAGAACTTGCTCCTAAACCCAGTGATTGGATTGAAAGAAACAATCCTGACAGTAAGATGCCAAATTTTAACACTGGAAGAATCCTGGAGCCTGAAAGTCAGGCTATCAAGGAGCTGCTAGGAGTCACTGATGAACTTAGTCCTACTGAGTCCATCACTGAGTCTAAGTCTGATTCACCACTCCCTCCACTGAAACAACTTCAGGGAGCTGAACCCAATTCTGACCTTGCACCATTAGTCTATCAACCCCATTCTCCCAAGGAAAAATTAGGGTTAGGAAAGACTATTCTGAAAAGACCTACTCCTACACCCACTGAACACCAAAAACCTTCAGTACCTACTGAAGTGAAACCTGAAAGCACTGACTCAAAGGTTGATCAGCTTGCTGAACTTGTCAGGATGCTGAGTGAGAAAATTGAGTCCACTGAAAAAAACTCAGACTCAAAATCTAATAGACCCTCAGTATCCTCAAGTTCTTCCAAACCAAAAACCACACCCAGACCTTCAGGGAGATGTGAACTATGCAATTATCGAAATCACAGCACTGATAAATGCTACAGAGTCCTGTTTTGCATGATATGCAAACAAGAGGACCACAGAACTTATGATCACATCCCCCACACTGATTCTTTAAAAGAAAGAAGTCTATACAAAACTCAAGGCTATCAATATGCCACACCTTCCAAACAGAGACTGAAGGCTAAACCTTTCGGGCCATGTCCTCACTGTGGTTTCAATGATCATCTTCCTGATGATTGTATGATGAAAAATTGCTGTGACATCTATGGAGATCCCTCCCATGAAACCAAGGGACATGACAAAGTCATTCAGTCTAGAAGGAAAAACCTCACCTACACTTCTCAGTCACTTGAAGCATCAACCTCCACAAAATGTAAAACATGTGGAAGCTCAGGTTACAAAACTTCAGACCATGATTCATTAGCTGAGTTCAAAAAGTCCCTGAGGACTAAGCCCACTAGAAAGTGGGTCAACAAGAAAAACTAACCCAGTTTACTGTTTGTGCAAAAACACATCAAGGATCCTGCTTGGCATCTAGACAGTGGAGGTTGATGATATATGGAAGAACCATGACCCAAAGTAGTGTTTGGTGATAACTCATCAGCTCCCACTGAAGGTTATGGTTCAGTAAACTGCAATGGTATAGTTTTTACAAGAATAGCTTATGTTAATGGTCTCAAGTACAACTTGATAAGTGTTTCCTAACTATGTGTTGCCAAATACATAGTTCATTTTGATGACAAGAGAGGGACCATCTTTAATGCCAATAAGGAAGTTGTGTTGATTGCCCCCAGGAGGGATGATGTATATGTTCTAGACATGTCATCCCTGACTCAAAATGGGACTTGTCTATTCTCAAAGGCAAGTGAGACAATCAACTGGCTATGGCATAGGAGACTCTCTCATCTCAACTTCAAGAGCATCAACAACCTGGCCAAACAGAACAAAGTTCTGGGCCTTCCATCCCTGGTGTATACCAAAGACAAGCCCTGTTCTGCTTGTGAAAAAGGAAAATACCAAAGGGCATCATTCAAAACCAAACAAACCTTTTCCATCAAAAGCTGCCTACATCTTCTTCATATGGACCTTTTTGGACCTGTCAGTCCAATGTCCATTCACCATGAGAAGTATACTCTGGTCATAGTGGATGAATACTCAAGATATACTTGGGTTTACTTCCAGACCAAAAAGAGTCAGGCAACTGAAACCATAATGTCATTTGTCAGGAACATTGAAAATCAAAATGATGTCAAAGTTAAACAGATCAGGACTGACAATGGCACTGAGTTCAAAAACCAAGACCTTGAGTGTTTCTGTGATGAGAAAGGAATCTCTCAAAATTTCACTTCTCCCTATACTCCTGAACAAAATGGAGTAGCTGAAAGGAGAAATAGAACTCTCATTGAGGCAGCAAGAACAATGTTAAATGCACTACTAGAAAAAGGTCTATCCTTGACTCGCATTTTATGACGCACACAATATAATGACATGCAAAATTGTAAGTCACAAAAAAACTGTCATAAATTGTAAAATCTGAAGGCTAGACGACAGGCATTTTTGTGTGTGATAAAATTCGTGTCATATCTCAAATTTTTTAAAAAACACGGACCACAAAAGCTTGAAAACTTTCAAATCCCCTTTTATTCATTATTTCAAGAAGATATATCATATATCATCTTTTCTCTCTCAAATGTTCCATCCCTCCCTCCTCTCTTTGGTGAACAACGGCAGCAACAACAACATCACCACCATCCGACTACCGCCGTCCATCACTACTTGATAACACCACAACCATCACCATCAAGGAGAAGATCAAGGGTGAGTGGCTATGGGTTTAGATGGTGATGATCGGCTTTCGCTTGGTTCAAGTAATCACCACCACAGACGCACCATCGCCGCCTTCATCTCACTACTCCTCTCTCGGTTTTCTGGTGGTATGACAAAACTCAACCATGTTTATTATTTTCTTAATATACAACCGATTTATAAAGTTTTCATAGATTAAGATAAGGATTAAAACGCGTTTTTGATTTGTTGTCGTGTGGTGAAACCTGATTAAAGGTTGTTTGTTTGAATCAATTTGATTCAGATCGGGTCTAAACCTGTGTAGGGTTTCGGGTCAGTCGACCCATTTGGGTCACGAGTTGGCCATGGGTATAGTCTTGAATTGTTTATTAACTGCCTATTTGAGCTTATTTGGTTTTATTTATTTAAGTGTATTTGAGCTTATGGCTTAATTGTTTTGGTTCATGGGTCTCGATTGGAAACCACGACCCAAGAGGGTTCGCCTGGTTTAGTTGGCTTCTGTACAGCCACAGACGAAAAAGGGTGTGTTTGTTGTCTGTTGTTGCGGCTCACACCACAGCCCTACTTGAGTGCGTTTGGTTTTGATTTGATAGACTCATTTGACCTGTTTCTTATTGTAGCTAACCAATATACCCATATTAGCAGTTACCTTTCAGCTCATTTATACCTGTTATTGATAAAACATAACCCTTATTAACTTGTTTATAAGTAAATAGTTATTATTGTGCCCATTCTGCATATTCGTATTTCTGTTTGTTCTTATCAAGGTTCTGCTTTACGACAATTTATTGGCAGTTCCACACTTCGAAAAGATGTTGTGCGATCAGGGTCAACTTGCCAACGTGTATCTGGATGTTTTCTCTATCAAAAAAGATGTATTTTACTCGAATGTTGCTCGTGATATACTTGATTATTTGAGGAGAGATATGATTGGACCCAATGGGAAGATCTTTTCTGCTGAGGATGCTGATAGTGCTGAACCTGAAAATCCTATAAAGAAGAAGGAAGGTGCTTTTTATGTGTGGAGCAGCGACGAGGTCAGTATATGTTGACTTATTTTCAATAAAGCAACTTAAATTCATCTAATACTAATATGAAAAATAGCTTTATAAGCCAATGTTATAGAGGAAATTTGAATTTTGAGCGTGAAAAGATAAAGGTTGAGGGATGACGAGGTCAGTATATGAAAAACTTCAGAAGGCGTCATAGACTGACTAAAATTTGAATTTTGAGGGTGAAAAGATAAAGGTTGAGGGATGACCCTCAAGTCCAACTGGAAACTTTTGTTGACTCTCAACTCTTGACACAATTGCATATATATGTTTCAGACCTGAAAGATGAATTTTTATGATTGTTTCTAAGCGGTTGGGTAACATGTCAAAAATGTTGTGACCTCTACCTATATGGGTTCTCTTGTTTTCGCTAACGTATTTGATAAATTTGCAGGTAATTGTATCTTGGAACGGGCTTGCAATTTCTGCATTCGCTAGAGCATCTAAAATTCTCAACAATGAACCCCAAGGGACAAAATTCAACTTTCCTGTTACTAGAACTAACGTAAGCTTCTTAAAAAAAAGATTAAATTTTCTTACATTCGAACTGATAACTAAAATAACTTTACATTATTTCTTCATTGATTAGCCACAGGAGTACATGGAAGTTGCAAAGAAAGCCTTAACTTCAAGTTTACTAGATGTATACGAGTTCGGTGGTGATATCTCGTGGCTATCGTGGGCAGTTGAACTTCAAGAAACACAAGTATTTGAGCTTTAGTTAAACCCTTTTTGTTTTTTGTTTTTTACTTTGTGAATGGAAGTTCCAATTTTTTTTGTTTTGTCTGTTTTTTAGGATGAGTTGTTTCTTGACAAAACGGGAGGTGGTTATTTTAATACAACCGGAGAGGATGAGTCAGTTCTTCTTCGTGTGAAAGAAGACCATGACAGGGCTGAACCGTCTGGGAACTCAGTTACAGCGATTAATCTCGTGAGGCTTGCATCCATGTTCATTGGAACGAGATCGGATGATTACAAACAAAATGCGGAGCACCTTCTGGTTAGATTTTGTTATTATTATTTTAAGGTTTAGTTTTTTGCATAAATACCAATGTCTGTTCCTTTAATGTGTTGTGCTGCTGATATGCTCGTGGTTCCTTCAAAGAAGCAAGTTGCCTTGGTGGGAAAGAAATCAACTCCGGAGATGGAACGTATGCTTGTTTCTGTTCACGCGTCATATGATCCTAACAAATCAACTCCGGAGATGGAACTTTGACGATGACATATTTAGATGAATCATGCTGTCTGCACAGGGGTAGTTTAAAAACTTGATCTATATAAAAACTAGGCATATCGATATGTAATTTTTGTCGTTAATTAACTTGTGACTTATCATGAATTAGTACTTGAATTAACCTCATTGTTTTGATATATATATATATATATATATATATATATATATATATATATATATATATATATATATATATATATATATATATATATATATATATATATATATATATATATATGAAATGTGTTATTTTGATATTTGTGTTTTTAATTTTGTATTATCAGGTTTTTAATTGTCATTTAATAGAAAATTAGGAACTGAAAAAAAAATTAATTTTTAAAAAAAAAAATTAGGTTATGACTCGCAAAAAAGAGAGTCATAAAACGTGGGTCATAAGTGCGCGTCATAGAGGGATGACGCACAAATGCGAGTCATGAAGCTTTATGACGGGTCCATCCTTGACTCGCATTTCCGAGTCATAAGGCCTCTTCTTGACTCGCATTTGGAGTCAAGAATAGCTGTTTTTCTAGTAGTGATGGCTCAGTCCTCTCCAAACATTTCTGGATTGAGGCAGTTAAAATAGCTTGCTACACTCAGAATAGGTCAATCATAGTGAAAAGGCACAATAACACTCCTTATGAGATATTCAAAGGAAGGATTCCAGACATCAGCTACTTTCATGTATTTGGGTGTCCTGTGTTTATTCATAATCACAAGGATCAATTGGGTAAATTTGATGCCAAAGCTGATGATGGATACTTCCTGGGATATTCTCTGGTTTCTAAAGCCTTCAGGGTGTTCAACACAAGGAGACAACAAACTGAGGAAACTTATCACATTACTGTTGATGAGAGCACTGAATCCATCAGGTTCTCAAATTCCTCAGTTGAAGAAATTGGTATTGATGACTCATCAAGGTATCCTCCTGATGAGTATCATCCTGAGAACAATCCCTCAACCCAATACCAAGCTGATGCTGATGTCTCCTATTACATCATCCCTCACAACCTACGCCAACCACCTATCAGTGAGTTCATTGAAACTCAGCATGTCTTTAATGAGACTACAACCACTGAACAAATTGTTCAGGAACCCTCAGAGCAAATTGTTCCCACAAATGTCACTGAAGCACATAGTGATGAGTCACCTCATGTTCCTGAGTCTGAACCTAATCAGGCTCCTTCAAGCTCAAATTCCTATCCCAAACCTCAGGATAGCTGGACTAGATCCAAAATCATTGAGCTTGTAAACATCATTGGTGAACCCACTGATGGCATGCTCATAAGAAGCAAGGCTGCTAAACTTAAGGCCGCCTCTGCCAATATATGCCTTTATGCAGACTATCTCTCAGAGATTGAGCCTAAAAATGTCAAAGAAGCCCTGACTTATGAAAGTTGGGTTCAGTCCATGAGAGATGAATTGGAAAAATTTGACAGGAATGATGTCATGACCCTTATTGAATGCCCCCAGGGTGTTTTAATCATTGGTATGAAATGGGTCTTTAAAAACAAGACTGATGAGAATGGCACAGTCATCAAAAACAAAGCAAGACTGGTTGCCAAAGGATACAATCAACAGGAAGGTATAGACTATGAGGAAACCTTTGCACCAGTTTCTAGAATGGAAGCCATCAGGATCTTCCTTGCCTATGCAACTTACATGAACTTTAAAGTTTACCAAATGGATGTTAAAAGTGCATTCCTAAATGGTAACATCAAAGAAGATGTTTATGTGCAACAGCCTCCTGGCTTTGAAAGTAGTGAATACCCTAACCATGTCTACAAGCTTAACAAGGCCCTTTATGGACTGAAACAAGCTCCCAGGGCATGGTATGAAACTCTTTCAGCCTTCCTGATCCAAAAAAAGTTTGTCAGAGGAAAGATTGACAACACACTGTTCATCTACAGAACAAAGAGTGATGTCATTCTTGTCCAAGTGTATGTTGATGACATCATCTTTGGCTCAACAAGTTACAAACTTTGCAAACAGTTTGAGAAACTGATGACCACAACGTTTGAGATGAGCATGATGGGTGAACTCACATACTTTCTTGGACTCCAAATCAAACAAACTGAAAAAGGAATATCCATTTGCCAAGAAAAATACCTGAGGAACCTACTGAAGAAGTATGAGCTCACTGATTGCTCTTCAATGAAGACTCCTATGGTTCCTCCAAACAACCTTGGCCCTGACCTCGCTGGAAAATCAGTGATTCAAACCCAATACAGAGGAATGATAGGGTCCCTGATGTACTTACTTGCCTCAAGGCCTGATATCCAATTCTCAGTCTGCCTGTGTGCAAGATACCAGGCTGACCCTAAAGAATCACATCTCACTGCTGTTAAAAGAATCATCAGGTACCTGAAGGGTACTCCAAACCTTGGTTTGTATTACCCAAAATGTTCAGGATTTAATCTCAAAGGGTACATTGACTCTGACTATGCAGGATGTACTATGGATAGGAAAAGTACTTCAGGATCCTGCCAATTTCTTGGTGGTAAACTTGTGTGTTGGAGTACAAAGAAACAACAATCAGTGGCCGTGTCCTCAGCTGAAGCTGAATATATGGCTGCTGTAGGATGCTGTGCAAATGTACTCTAGATGAAGAGCCAACTGAGTGACTATGGCATTCGGTATAAGATGGTACCTATCTTTTGTGATAATACAAGTGCCATAGCCATCTCAAACAATCCAGTAGTTCATCAAAGAACCAAACACATTGACATCAGATACCACTTCATCAGGGACCACATCACAAATGGAGAAATTGAACTACATTTCATCCCCACTGAGTATCAGCTAGCTGATATCTTCACAAAACCTCTGGATGAACCCACTTTCACAAGATTGAAAGCTGAGTTGGGCATGTTGGACATAGAATCAGGAAACTGATCGAAAGTGTTCTAATCTGATGTAAATTCTCTAGGCCCCTGATCACACCCTTCCTAAAAACCAATTTTTTATTGAATGAAAAATCATTCAGGGGGCTCATGAAGAAAAATGGCATGGAATACCCTAACTAAATGCTCTAAGTACTTAGTTAGTAAATGTCCCATGTAGGTAACTGATTCCTATTTAATATAGGAATATATGTCACTTACACGACTGGAATCCACTCCTTGAGCCCCCACATCTCTCTCACCAAACACCACTGAGCATTAACTGCTCTCTCACAACAAATCGTTGTGATGATACCACTCTGCAAAAGTGCATTATTTGCAGAGCCACACAACTGTTCACCCCATCATGTGAGAGAAAATAGGGTAGTGGGAATCGTGATATTAAATGCGGATATCAAACCCACATTATTATGCCATTTTGGTTGAATAATAAAAACCGTTGATATCCGCAACAACACTACCCTAATTCCTACCCTATAAATACCCCCACAAAGAAGAACACACACACGCTTTAAAAATCTTAACAAAACTCTTGCAAAATTATTTCAAGAATCACTTTGCTTTCAAAAACTTTGTGTGTCTCTTCTTTGTTCAAAACCAGACCTTTATCAAACAAACAAATGGCTTCTTCAAAGGTCATAAAATACACACCCAATGTGGATTTCCAAATGGAAAGCGTAGACCTCACCAAAAACAATGTGGTGGGGAACTTTGCCTACGCTGAAGGGTTCCCTGAATACAGGGATGTGGTGAAGTTCCTACAAAACTGTTTTCTCACCACCACATTCACAAAAACCCCCTTAGTCATCTATCATGACTACTTAAGGGAATTTTGGTGCACAGCGGTGGTTGAAAACCCCGATGCGCCAAAGGAGGCCAAAATCAGGTTCTCAGTGAAGAATGGAACTAAGTTCCTAACTCTTGACTACAAAACCTTTGTTAAAGCCACTGGCCTTGACTACACTGAGACCTTTGTTGCCAAACCAACTTAAGAGGAAGTTAGATAACTCCTCTTGGAACTTGGGCCCTATGATAAACATCATCCTGATGTTACTCCAGGGGCCTTACTGTCCAAAACCCCCATAATCAAAACATGGTTCCCTGCCCCCTTGGGGGGAATAAATCCTTAACTGAGCAACTAAACACTACTCAATTAATGATAGTGTACTGTCTCATTGAGGGTAAAAAGATTGACCTTGGAGAAATTATCTTCAGGGACCTCATAGCCAAATTGGGTGGGAAGTCTAGGCAAAAACACATGTCTTACCCTAGATTCATTTCCTGTGCCCTGAATGACTTATTAGGGTCTGAGTATATCAAGCCTGACAGTGTCGGCTTTGAACCTGATGTCTTACATAAGGCAAATTACTCACGTGACGCTATTGAGGTAACACCTGTCGCGCTGACCGCATATATGTTGACTGCTATCCAGGGTGACAACATTATATCATCAATTCCCTCTCCCACCAAAAAGGTGAAGAGGAAGAAGGGACAGGGGTCCAGGAAGGTGGCTCAACCCAAGTCACTCGCCACTGAGACCTCTGCCCCTAAGCCTGACAATAGGGGCAACAACAACAACAGACCCTGACTGCGGACACCCTGAGAATTATAACCCAGTCACTGACCCCAAAACAAAGGCCAACGGAGGGTACTGAGATATCACACTCAGTGTCCTCGTGCGAACCCGTTCCTAAAGGCTCTGCTGACATAAACAAGTCACTGGAGTTGGAACCAACCAAACCTTCACATCCTGCTAAAGACTCTGGCAAATCACAACCAGAGTATCAGGGAGTAAGGGGTCCTAAACCCTCGGTGGGGTAGCACTACTCCACTGAGAAGGGGATCCACAAACAATCACATCCTGCTAAAGGCTCGGGTAAATCACAACCCAAGCAACAGGGAGTTCTCGCCCCTAAATCTTCGACAGGCCAGTACAAGCCTGTTGGAAAGGGGGGCAAAACCACTCAGGTGCCTGATGAGGACATTCGCAAATCAAAGCCTTTGTCTGAGGGTACAAAAACTCATCCCAAAGACTCAGAAGGAAACATACAACCCGCTGATAGGGACACAATATTCATGGCTCCTCATGATGGCACTGAGAAACACCCATCAGTGTATGAAGGGGTTACGGGGGACAAAGATTCAGAGGGACAAAAGCCACCCGCTGATATGGAACCCATAACCACCCCCGAAGGTGCGCATTACTCGGGAACTGACCTTGAGGACCAGGTAGATAAAACCCAATCTACCAGATTTTAGGGGTCGGGACCTGGCCAAAATGAAGGCAAGTCTTCTTATGAAGAGGAGCCGGATAACCTCCTTGTTTTGCAGATTCAGTCCCTAGCTGATGCTCAGGCAGTCTTGTATTCTGATGATGAATTCAACAGTGATGAGGAAGTCTTTAAGGCCGGAGATGATATGGAGCTTGAGGAGACAGTCCCTGAACCAATTCCTCAGTCTCCTCAATCTTCTAACCATGAAGCAACTGACATACATTCCGAGCCAGAATCCTCAGGAGATGATCAAGCTCCTCTCACTGTGACAGACTTCACCAAATTCATCAAAATGATTATTAACATTTTGTACAGGGGGATCACTGATGAGGTCTTTGACATGCACACTGAACAGGCGGTTCATTATCATGATCTCAAAGATGCTGTCGAAGACTTCAATGATGATGTCAGGGAACAGAATGCCTCAGTTAACCACTCCCTGACACAGATGATTACTCGCCTGAATCAGTTTTTGATATCCCTTAACCAGCTGAATGTAGGGGTTCAGTCTGTTCAAGAATCGGTCAAGGATAATCCTGAACTCACCAGGAAGCTTCTTCAGGCATCTAAGACGTATCAGGTAAATTCAGTGGCCCTCACTGAGTTACTTGGCTTGCTAAAGGGATCGAATGTTCAGGGTCTCACCACAACTGTGGAGTCTCTTAAATCTTCCTTCATCAAAATGGAAGAATCAGTGACAGCTCAATCCCAAAGGTCCACTTCTCTGGCATGGACTCTGGGATCCAGGATGACAGCTCTTGAACAAACTCAGGCTACACTTGACTCCAAACTGTCCATCATTCACCAGGATACTCAGGAGATCAAGTCTATGATGACGGAGATTTTCCAAGCCTTCAAGGGTACATCTACTTCTTCAGTACAGCCAACACTTGCCATCACTGATGTTCAGGCAAATGTTGAGGGGGAGAATGCTACTGAAGCCCCTAATACTGAAGAACAAGGAGCTGCACAACCCTCTCACACTGAGGGGGAGCATGTCACTGAAGCCACACCAATCAATGAAGTTCCACTACAACAGAAACCAGTCTCCACCACTCTCAGGCAGGACAGAGGAAAAAGTATTGCTACCACCTCTGAACCTAAAATTGTGCTCAAGCCTGCCTCCACAATAGTCAGATATGATCCTGATGAACCCATCAGAGTCCCATTTGAAATCAATGGACTTGTGCATCATCTCACTAATGCAGAAATTCAAGCCCACATGGAACGAATTGAGATTTTGCAAAAGGTTGCTGACGAAGAGAGAATGAGCAAGCCTACTCTTATTCAGGTTGTTCATGAGGAAGCTGAAAAGATTGGTTTGGATTCTGAGGCACTAGCAACTGAGCAAGCTGGTGCAGCCTTTAAAAAGGCTAAGGAAGAAGAATTGAATGCTCTCAAAAGGGAAAGGGAAGAAAAACTCAGGAAGGACACTCATTTAAGGAAAACCAGGATTGAAAAGTATCATTGGGTGATGAAAGAAAGGCTGAAACCAGAAACCATCACTGACATTCAAATCCACAGAAACACCGATCCTGTAGTGGTCACGGTCTTCAAGGGACGTGATCAAAGAGTATTTGACGTCCATAAGCCATTCAGGTTTGCTGACTTTGGGATCACTGAACTTAATGAGCTCCGTCCCATCATTGCCAAGAAGAATAATGTTGTGGTACTCAACCTTCTCAAGTCACTAAAGGAAAGGTATGACAGACTGAAGGCAATGCCTGAAGCACTAAACATTCCCTCCCTTCTTCCTGCTTCAACAATAGAGACTGCTCCATCTAAAGCTTCCAGGAGGAAAAGGAAGCAAATTGAGATGGAGCCTGAGATCAAAGTACCAGGGCTAGATTGTGACAGGTTGCTTCTTGAAGGGATCACTTTTGTAAACAATATGGTCCTTGAAGCACCTGAAAGAAGCTTATGCTTCACTGATGAGTTTGGAAACTTTGCTTTCCAAAGATGGTCTGATATGGATAAGGCAGGAGTCAAAGCAATGCTCATGTACCTCATGTTGGCATCCCCCATCAAGAGTACTGAAAACAAAAGATTCTGCCAGGACTTAGAAGCAATGATCAACGAACATCCTGAAAGACATCTACTCAGAACAAAGAAAGCAAAGCTTGAAGCCCTTGGATACTACCTGAACATCTAATCTGCAACAACTATCTTTTATTTTTTTGTAATTTGTAGGACTTGTAATAACTATGAATAAACTTTGATGTTTTGTTTAAATTATGTGTCCTACCTATAATTACATCAACATTCAGTAAGAGATGAAGACCCCTGCAAACTCATACTGAATCAAGAGATACTTAGGCTATTTGTATGTTCAAATAGGGGGAGATTGTTGGGTCACTGAATTCCCCAATCTTCTTCTAACAAGGATTTGAACGTAAAATAACCTAAGTATAAACAAGTCACTGAGTGAACAGTAACTCAGTGAGTCATCTTCAGGATGCTTAGACCGAGCCTAAGAAGAAAGGTTCTCCATTCAGTGAGGCGGAACTCAGTGAGTGTGATCTAAGCCAAGAAGAAGGTGATGGGTTCAATGAGGATGACAATAACTCACTGAACCCCAAGACTCCTCAACAACTATCATGGTACTGAAGACTGATGACTTGAAGACTGAAGTTTTGGCGGGACTGGGCGGGAAAGTTTGAACTGGTTCACTAAAGTGCTTTATCATTTTAAGGTCAAACTTTCCCCAAATGGTTAAAACCAGGCTGTCATCAGAAAGTGCCTTTTGGACTTAACCCAAAGAAGTTTCCCTTGCCAGAGAATAAAATCTATCAAGATTTTATTAAGGAATTCTTAGGTCCATTGTATAATAGAGTTGTTCATATTTGTGTATAAATAAGTAGCATAAGTGAGGAGTAAAAGTTGACAAGTTTGTGCAATTAATGCTAAGCATTCACAAACCACTTTTACTCCTCCAATGAACAACATAACCCCTGAGATAGCTCAGTGGGTCCTGAAGTTGTCGCTCAACGTTGTTTGAGTTTAGAGAGGAGTATACCACACTTGTCATTTTCAATCCCAAGTGTTATTCCGCAAACACTTGGGTACGATTCTTTTTGATTAACTTCTAATAAAGAATTAAACGTTGAAAAATATTGTCTCTTATGTTTACGTTGGTTTATTGTTAATCATTTATACATCTTTGTTAAAAGTCATACAACTTGGTTACTTTAGCCTTTTAGTTACTGTTAACCAAGTAAAAGGGACCAACAGTTTCCTAATTAACTACTATAAGTCAACTTGCTAAATGGTTGGTTATCTTACAATATCTGTTTGTTTGTCATATAGGTTATATTATGTGTGTACATATTAGTTTTTTAGTTGAACTTTATACAGTCAAACTTACCAAATGCTAAATGTCATGGTATAATCACCAAAAACGATCACACGTTTGTATCGGCAAAACCAAACACAGTGGGCACTTAACATCTGATGAATGGAACATTTGAAAATGCTTTAGATTTTTTGACATCTAATTCCAAATTGTAAATGCTAATCCAAACACCCACTATATTCCAAAAGGAAAATCGTTTAGTGACTTACACATCTGATAGTCAAACTGCCAAATTGACTTGTAAATGTCAAAGTAACCAATTACCAACAACAAGCAAACTTGATTGCCACACACTATCAGTTATTAAAAACCCAAATTTTTATTGATCGGTTTCATGTTGACAACCATTACATTGTTTCCAAATCATAAACTTTTAGTGTCATCCCGTTCCATCTTTTCCTTTAAAACTTAATACACAGCTTCAAGATTCTTAATCCTTGTTTCCAAATCATAAACCTTTGATAGCCTGATGTCGACAGCCTCTTCCTTCTCCTTCTTAACACCCAAATGGTCTTCATTGGAGCAATCCTCTTTCCTCAACCCACTGTACAAAGCCTTCCCCTTATCACTTTGTGCCATTGTTAGTGATTTTGGTTGAATGTGTGTTGCTGGTAGTTTAGGGTTATATAGAATTTAAGTAAGAGGGAAACAATACTACGGTACAACTTTGGGTTAGATTAAACTAGATTATAGTTACAAATATGGTTGTACTATTATGCCCTTGAAAATATAACACAAAACGTGCGTTGACCTCATCATTACGGGTCAAGGGACGCAATCGGCGACGATTTTCCCAAGTTTGAGGCCCAAGCGATGCTTTTGGGAAAGTTTAGGACCAACTGTGTATTTTTGTTTACCAATTAAATAAGTAGAAGCTAAAATCACTTCCAGACAGTGGTGTCAAAATTTTAATGTGTTATTTATACTCTATATATTTTAACCAAGCTTTAAATTTATATTAAATCAAACTATCCTATAAATTAACACTAATGGGCAGTGTATCCGATCAGTTATAGCTAGTGAATGGTAAGTATGGGCCATTCACGAGGAGTGAATTGCCTAAACACGAACATAAAGGAATTATAATTATCTAAATTAACTAAATAACCTAAATTAACGCAATATGGGGGTTCAGCTTGAGAGACTGGTACGAGTTTAGATTACTAATTAAACTAATGCAACAAATAAACTAATTAAACTAATTAATACCAAGCAAACTAATTAAACTAATTATAATCATGTAATTATCTAACCTAAAGATATAAATTTCACTAGTCCTAATAGTAGAATTTGCAAAGGGATCGTTCCAGGTGGTTTTCCTTAGCTAGGGGCTGATTCAGATGGTTTTCTCTACATTCTACTATTACGGTACAGATCTTAAGTTTATTAAATTAATTCAAGTAACTACAATTACCAAGAGTTAATTTACATAAATCAATTCATATTCCAAAAGATCTAGAAAATAAATAAGAACACAATCAAGCAAGCAAATGAGTATTTAGCGATAAACATAAATAATATCTAATGAAAAAAGCAAGTAATTGATGTAAAATGTATCAAAAGAAAATGATCTTCATAAACTTTGCTAACATCTAAGGGTGTTAGCGCATAATCT
The DNA here is from genome assembly GCA_030686995.1 of Artemisia argyi. Taxonomy (NCBI): domain Eukaryota; kingdom Viridiplantae; phylum Streptophyta; class Magnoliopsida; order Asterales; family Asteraceae; genus Artemisia; species Artemisia argyi. The sequence continues at coordinate 41,192,637 of CM060709.1, read as the reverse complement.
CAGTAACAAAATACATAAACAGAAGCAAGACGATAAAAGTATGAATCATAGTGAAAACGATACGCTAACCGAATGATTAATCTAATTTATGAGGTTACTAAGAGTTCTCCTATGTAATCACTGTGTTTTTAGGACCTTCTTGGCTTCTAAATTCGTCTGGAAGTCAAGCTTAGTGGTAAAAAGTATAACCTAAATCGTAATTCAGGTTTATATATATATATATATATATATATATATATATATATATATATATATATATATATATATTGTCTGGAATTGGCCCGATACGGCATATCAGATGGCTCTAATATGGCGTATTGGGGTCTTTTAGCGTGGGCTCCATGATTAAAATAATCAGTGTACGAACCACCTTCCAATACGGCGTATTGGACATCTTAGATACAGAGTATTGAGGTCTTTCCCGTCATGGATGTTAATTACAGTTAAAGACTGGATACGTCGTATTGCTTATGATGAATATGGTGTATTGAAGTCTGGACACTGGTCTTTACTTGATTTCTTCATTTTAGCTCTAAATCACGTCATTTTCCTTAACTTCTGTCAATTGCTCTAATATTACTGAGATTTACAAAATGAATGATCAAGTACCATCTCTCATATAAATAGTATAAAAGAAGCAATATAAATGGGATAAATGTTACGTATAATTAGTACTTATTTGATGTCATCACTTGTCTAATGCAATGTGGAGTACTCCTAATTACCATTGGGGTTGGTCAGTCCCACGACTATGAACTAGCCTTAGTGAGCGACGCCTATCTGAATGTTAATAATCGACCCAATAACTAATTAATGTAATATATACCCTTCACAATTAATTCCCATGACATAAGCATTAATTGGACACATTTTAGTGGACATTCAAGCTACTCGTATAGGATCATAACCAGTTTTTCAACTCCTAACGTACACACAATTGACAAAAGATGATAAACAAGCAATTAATAACTAGGTTTTATGCAATCCTAAGTAAATATTAATAAAATTAGCCTAGTATAGTAATAAATAACAAGCAAATAAGCAAATCACACAATTACGCATAAACATGACTGAATAATTGAATAAAATACTTATCTCAAAAATACATGAGGTCTTCAATAGCCAAAAAGGCTTACAAAAGTGCTAAAAAACCAACTAGGATTCAGTGGTGAAAGTTCCTCCAAAGTTACACACACGATAATGAAAACAAAGCGTTTGTATTTATACATTTTTAGTTGTGACGACATCACATTATGGTTTTGACGCAGTCAACTCACCGCCAAATTAGGCTTTCGTTTCGTCCACCGCCATATTGTAACGGCGTCATGTTGTAGTTTTGACGCGATCAAATGCCTTCTAACGCCATCATTACAGACCGTCTCCACACACTAACCCATCACAGGGAGGTGACGGCGTTACGGAACCTGGTCACGTTGCTGGAGTTGTTGTTTTTTGTTCCTTCTTCGTCCAATCGATCCCAAGACTTGTACTTTTCCAGCAAATGCACTCTCCCAAGTATCTAAAACTTGAAAATAAACAATTTAAGTCAGTATATGATCAAATATGTATGAGTTCAAAGGCTAAATGACCCGTAAAAATATATGAAATTACACCTAATCAACACACATTCCTTGTTGGGATTAAGCTACTAACACTTGAAAGATTATACGATTACACCAAAACTTGTTTTGAATCCTTCTTGTGAAAAATCTTAGCTAATGAAAGTGTTACACTTGTTTTCCCTCTAAAAGCCCTAAGTATGCCACGTCCTAGTCACACGTGTGTCTTAAGGGACTAATTTCTGTATTTTAAGGATGATAAACCTATAAGGAAAGTAGTAATTATGCCCATTAAGTCCCTTTTTGCACCGTTACCCCCTATCGTTAAGTCTATCAGACCGGAGGTCCTTTTTTGTTGTTAAGATCATGTTCCTAATCTTAGGATCTTACGGTACTACATAGCAAAAAAGATCCAGGATCATACGTAGGATATTAGCAAGCTTAATATCTTATAAGATTCCGATCTTGATCATAGGATCTTAATATATAATCCGATCTAATTTTACTTTTCTCGAACCGCAAACAAAAAAACTATAAATTTATGGATTATATTTTATAGAATTTTAAAAACAACATGTTAATCTTTTTATTCCACATTCATAATTTAAGACAACATTTCATGAAACATTCATACTATTTTATGTTATGATATAATATAATTTATAGTTTTGAATAATGTTACAAAGACTATTAAGAAAATTACATTATAGTAGGATTTTAGAATCCCGATCCGATCTTACGATCTCGATTTTGCAAAAATGAAACGATCCTGAATCAGATCCCGATCTTTAAATTTTTGCGTTAACTATGTGCATCCTTGGTCCTTATTTCAATTCTGTTAAATACTAAGTGAGAGTCTTTTCTAATATACAAAAAGTAATATAATATCTTTTTTTGCTAAAACTGTAAAATTAGGTCTTACAGTGAATCTCAGTTATAAAAGTTGATTTAAATATGAGTTTAGATTGTTCTGGATTAAATTAAGAAGTGGGACTAATGTATTTTCACTAAAATTGTTTAGCAAAAATTTGTGGCCCTTGTATAATAGTGGTCATGTACAACGGCATCGGTCGCACATGCCTTGAGCCGGCCTTGATTAAAACATTAGCTTGTCTCATATTTTGTAAAAATATTACACTCGTAGTTTCACATCTTAATATCGTAACTGAAATACCTAATTTTAAATAATAGTGAAACCCAAAATAAACAAAACTCGATGAATAAACAATAAAATAAACTAACAAATTTGGGCCTACAGGAGGAGATTTGGTTGGACACACACTTAAATATCCAAATATGACTAATCCTATTGGCCGGTGACTAAACAATAAATTTGACCACCTAGACTTAAATGCCTATAGCCATCGCCTCCTCCTTCTAAATCAAGCATGCCCGTTAAACATTACAAACAACGTTTCTTCTTTTTCTTTTTCTGTTTCTTTCTTATTTGTTTTTATTTTTTTAATTATGCACTCATGTTTTCCTTGTATTTTGGAAGGCATGTACTTATAAGTTTTCATTATAATTTGTAGTTACCTTTGAAAATAAATCAGGAGTTTTTACATTAACAAAGTTTTACATAAAATATGCTCGTGCATACTCTTCCTTCAAGCTAGATCCACCTTTGCTGCCACATATGCATGACACTGATTAAATATCATGGTACCCAGTGCTCTAAGGATTGAAAGGATTTTGATACTCCTTTTCTGTTAACACTGACTATATCATTCGGATTTTCTTATTATCTTATTTTAAATTTGACATTAAACTAAATACATTTCTCATTCGCTATCTAGGTGTCATGATAAAGATTTGTTCAAGCACTTGTCACAAAACCATCACAATAAGGAAACAATGTCCAACCAAGGGGACAATGAGATCCTAAATGTTAGTTTGACCACCATTTTTGGCAACTTTTATGTGTAATTTAATTTATATTAAACATGGTTTTCCTCTTTGAACATAAAGTGCATAACAAATAAAAATATGCTTGAATTGATTATGAAGATTATGCATTCATAAACATAGTTTAATGATCCAAGTCAATAGCTAATATGGGTTTATATGCATTAGGTACAAGTCATCTAGGCATAAAAGAGAACTAAATGACATATATATTAAACTATGAGGATTGAACAATGGAGGTTAGCATGTGATCTTGGCAAGAAGAAAGGAGGCAAACTTGGCCTACAAAACATATTAATGTCATTGCTTCAAGATTAAATTAATTAATGCAATGTCCACTCTTTTAGGCTTGTACAAATGCATAAGAAAACACCCTTTCAATGGACAGACCAACTTGATTAACTTTTTCCCTACCGAATTAAGCAATGATCATATATTAAACATCGTCAAAATTTTGTAAATGAATGTTAAGTTGATAATTATACCATCTTATCTAATTATACACAACTAAAATCGAATCAAAGAGAACTACTAGTCAAAAGAAACTTTCCTTTGAATTGTGCATATCTCTTATAAATGAAGAATCACGCTATCCTTTAAAACCGTATGCATGGTCATCTCTGGCCAAAGGATCACTTCTTTGAATCCTAGAAAACTTGCCGATTTTATACTTGTAATCACCTTTGGCTAGCTTTTATACTTTATACTAGATTCATCTAAAAGACATCACTCATGTTACAACGTTTTCCTATCGCTATGGTGTTGTTTGTGAGATCATGAAGCGAGTCCATCCTCCCTACTACACTTTCGTTTCTATTGCATCTAATGGATCAATATTTGGCTTTAGGATGCAAAGGAAACACTTGTTTGAAATGGTCTGGTTCATATGATACATGCATCATCTACAAAAAGATTGCACCCTTTATTTTTGAATATATAGGTTAAAAAATAACAAAACCAAAAGTGCTAGGTGACAATAGTGGGGGGCAATTATGTATCCTCTTAACCATTTTCACCTAGTAATTAAGTTAATAGTAATTAAGTTAAGAATCTTGATATAGACCTATCAGTCTATCACAGATGTAATTTCATCATTTCTAACATTTAGATAAGCATATCTAGATGACACGATATCCATGTACGTGCTTCTAAATCATATGAAGACATGACATCCATGTTTAACTTGGGTTAACCTTCAAGATTGTTGAAATCTTTTGATTCGTCTCCCCTTTACCAAAAATAAAAGTGAATTGGAATATATGGTTTTATGTTCTAAAATGTTTTAATTCGTTGAACTTTTCCACCTTGGCAGTTGGCATCATAAGTTTAACAACCTTAGTTTGTTTCCGGATTTTGCAACTTCGATGTTATAAGCACTAGTGGTAATATATAATTACATTAAACATAACTTGATTGATAACTTATTTGCATAGAATATCATTATTTCAAATCATTTTACTAAAGGCATAGTTTAACGGGCTGTCATAGATTTTGAGGATATTCATAATTTCACAAAACATAGAAACAACCAAAATGTTACTTTTAATTCTTTTGTTGATGTTAAAGACACAATTAGTATAAAAGTGATATACTTGTTTGCCCACCCACTAATAAGCACTTTCCCCAAGCAAGATTCTTTAATGTCTTATAAAAACACCACCTCCCGACCCCATTCCAAGATCAACAAAATCTTAACTATTTCTATTCAACTAATTATTTGATTCTCAATACATTTATTCCCCATTAACTATAATATTTATTTATGTTCTTTTGAAACAGAATATTTGATATTCTGTTAAATACCTAATAGCTTAAAAGAGTCTTTAATTAATAAGTTAAAATAATCCTATATTTATGTTAAAAAAAGGTGAAATTAGCTCAAATTGGTTATAATAATAAGTAACTAAATGCTGACTAGGGTTGTTTGAGATTCTCTATAAGAAGTTTAGAATTACTTATTTGCAATTTGCTATTTGTGTATTAATATATCGAGAAATGAATGTTAGAGGTCTGGTAAAGAGTATCTTTAAACAACTTACCCAATCATTTAGAAACAAGATAATACATTAATGCAACTTATTTCCAAAAGTGATATAAACAACTATGTATTACAAAAATCACTTTATTTTTTAGTTGTCTAAAAGTAAATGTATACTTTGTGTTTCAACCAATTCATAAAGGTTTTAGTGAGTTGTAATAACATTTGATTGGTGAAGAATATAATTAGTTGGATATTCTAAAACTTTGTGTATAAACGGACATTTATTATGGCACGAATGGAGTACGTGTTTATTGCACAAATAAGACGAATTTTTTACGATAAAACTTAATCTCTATGAGAACTATTTTCTTAAAAAATATTGTTACATGGACTATAAACACAAAAACCAAAAACGCATTAAACTCTATCTAAATATTTTGACTTATAAAACAAATAAATTTTTTTTTAACTTGTAGCTAATTATGTCATCTACACATGCTCATAAATCATATTAACATATCAAGCAAGTTGGCACTCACCATGCACGCGCGCATTTCCGCTCTATAAAGTCTCCAATCTTCCTGTTCATTCTCATTACACATTCACATTCACATTCACATTACAAGCTAGTATTCGTTTCTCTCTTTAGAAAAGAAAAACAAATCCCACTTCTCACTCATTCTTTTCTTATCTATCAAAACCCTTTTTCAAGCGTACTTAACGCCGGTAAACCCAATCTAGATTCATACTCAAAGCTAATGGCAGAAATGTATAATTGGGATAAGTCACTTAAAGAAGAAAAGTCAAGGAAAAATGGACAAATTCCATCTTTTTCTTCGACACTTCTTGATGAAATCTATCGGTCTATTGATGGTGGTGATGAAAAGTTTGGTGAGTTTAAGGTAAGGAAACCAAAAGTTGCAAAGAAACCGAGCCGTGGGAAGTCCGTGGAAGACGAAGAAATAGCGAGTTTTAGGAGGGCGTGTTTGGTTGAGAAGTGGATGGAAATGAAAGCTAACGAGAAAGAGGTCGTGGCCCGTCATGGGCCTCCTACATTGCCGGAGTTTGATAGGAAAGGGGTACTTGATAATGACCCTTTGTTCTTTAGTTCTGGCTCGAGTTCATCTGACTCCAGCTTCGGATGGCATTCTGAAGCTGAAGTAGTGAAGCCAAAGCCTTCTTGTTTTGGCCCATTAAAAGGGCCGAAACACGTGAAAACAAGTGTTTCTCCTCGTTCTGCTGTAAAAAAGCAGAACGAGGTTCAAATGTTTGATGATGATCAAATAAATAACAATGATAATAGTGGTCTAATTCGGTCTAAAACACGTGCATTGAAGATCTATGCAAGTTTAAAGAAAGTGAAGCAGCCAATCTCACCAGGAGGTCGACTTACTACCTTTCTTAACACCCTTTTCACAAATGGGCATACCAAGAAACCAAAAGATTCGGGTTTTGAAGAGCGAACACAAACACGAATGGAAAGAAATTCAAAGTCCACAAATGTGTCTACATGTTCATCAGCCACTTCTTATTCTAGGTCATGTTTAAACAAAAACACACCAAGATCACGAGATCAACTCAGCAATGGTTTTAGAAGAACCGTTCGGTTTGAAGATCATCAAGTTTCTCGTCCTTGTGGTGTAAAAAACATACCTCCTCCTACATTCCCATGGGCAAGAACCGAAAAACCAAGTTCCAAAGAATTATCAACCAAGTATCAAGATAAGAAGTTTGATTTCGACGACGAAGATGATGATATGGCAAGTGACTCGAGCTCAGACTTATTTGAGCTCGACCACTTAGCCATTTTACGAAACGAAAAATATTGTGAGGAGCTTCCTGTATACGAAACTACTCATTTAGGGACTAATCGTGCTATTGCTAGTGGCTTAGTTTGCTAATTAATTTTGTTCTTTTTTATAAAATTAAGATATTGAGTATCCATAATTTAGTGATATTTTTTCCATTTTTGTTTGTGAATGCTATTTGTCTTTTAGATATTTAATGCTTAATCAAGTTTCACTATGTCGACCACGCCAAAATGTGAATGTTCATTGGAATTGTTTGTTAATTACTTGATATGAGAATTTTATGTTCCCATGTGGATATTAGTTGGTTTATGTCAGTGTTTGGTTTGAAAATTTATTTAGTCTGTAATCCACGAGTTAGTTTATAGTTTGAGGATACTGTGATGGTTTCTATATTTTGTCGTTTGAGTCTCATCTTTTTTTAGTTAACTTGTTAATTGAGGTGAAATATCTTGTATGGTATCTTTTTATCATTTTGTGGTTCTTACTAAAATATTGCCTTTCAACAAAAATGAAGGAAATATTATGTAACGTTTTAGAAAAACTTTATTTAATGCATTTAAAATGTTTGAAAAAAAGGTAAAAGTAATGAAAGGGACAAAATTGTGATCAAAGGAGATTTGGCATCGATCCGTTGGTTGATCCCAAGACCCAAGTGCATGAGAGTGACAGTTTGAGGAAAAAAGTATAGGGGGTGATGAGTAAAAGTAAAAAAGAACAAGGGGGTAAAAATGAAGATTCGAAAATAAAGGGTGGTAAAGTGAAAAGCAAATGTTGCTTCACTATTTGTTCTTGGCTTTGGGGTTAGAGAAAGTGAATATAACTTTTGCTTTCTTCAATGTTGTTCTTCGATCGCCCTGGTTCACAACTTGGAATATAGGTGTTTGTACTTTTAACTTTAAATAGGAAACATATAAACACATGACATATTTACATGTTGGTTCATCATTGGTACGAATGTACGATGATTTTGATCATTGGTGGTGTCATAAACTCATTGCATTATCGGATCGGGTACATCATAGGGTTCTTCATAGGTAATTGGGGCAATTGGATTTTCAGAAATGAAACAATATACTCCGTAATACCTTTGTTTTAAACGGGCAAAGAAAATTTATTTAACATGAAACTAAGGATAATAGGAGAGTCGAACGATATCTTTTATTTATATAATAAAATAAAACCTCAAGTGGGGACTTTTCCATTTCAAAAAAATTAAATCATACCTTATTTAGTAATAATTTTATTTAAAAAAAATATTATTTTCTTATTAGGTAACATTTTATATTTATCCATAACACAAGTAGAAAATAAATACAAAAAATATAGATAAGATGCAATTAACAATAGAATTAAAATTTTTAAATAATTATCTTTAATAATAAAAAACTATAATTAAACATCATAAATAAAACAAAACAAAGATTAAATTATTTGTTTTTTAATAAATAAAAATATATGATTCAAAAAATTTTTAAAAAAAACTTGCGCATGCACTGGCATTATAACTAGTAAGAAACTACAATATAAGCAACATGCAATCAAACATATTAAAAGAACAACCACTGAAGCAGAATAAAAACAGAATAAAAACACCTATATTCTTAAAAAAACCATGAAACAACATGAGGCTAGCTTAGACATGAAAGCAGAATAAAAACAAATAACAAAACCACTAAAGCAGGATAAAAACAATTTACTTAGCTGTCCCTTCTATCAGAGATGTGATATCCTTAAAAAAAAAAAGCACAAAATTGGGTTCTTTGAAACTTTTCTAAAACGCCATTTATTCCGAAACAACTAGCAAAATCCTCTATATATCTACATTGAGACCTTCCTCATTAACTAGCATTAATGTTGTGGTGACGGCATAAAAAAAAATACGTAAATAAAGAATAATTGATGCCGATATATAATAATAAAACATCCACTATAGTAGGTTCATCAAAAGATCTAAAACATATATAAAGATTTATCTTTCCTTTTAATCATAGTGATATTTGTTTCATGTACATTTAGCATGAAAAAGGTTCATATTCTTGAACATATTCATAATTTAATGCATATATTATTATGAATCATTTGAAAGAGTTGTAAAATGTTTATGCATAGTGAACATAGGTTTATAATATCAAAAGGTTTATAAATTAATGATTATGGACTTATAGAAAGCTTCACTATTGTGGATACTCTAATAAAGAAAAAAAAAATATTCGTGGTGTTTGTTGGCAGTAGTAATTGTTGATTGCAGTTATTAAGGAAAGATTCACTTGTCTTTTACTTAGGACGTAAAAGTGTAAAAATATATTTGATTATATTATGCAACTCGTCATAAAGATAGATTTATATAATTATTTAATAAAAAAATATATATGAGATCTAACGCGATATGAAATATATATTAAAATCTCCAACAATAGTAATTATGTCACATAATTTATGTGAAACTTATTAATACATCATGTTTAATGTTTATAATATAGACATGGCTATGTAAAATAGTTCTTGAGATATTAAGTTGCAAAATTTTCAATCCTTTTAGTTTAAGATTATTGTAGTGATAATTATATAAATAAGAGGAGATTTATATTAAATATCAAACTTTTCTCACATAACAAGGGACTCATCCCTACCATACATCTAAAAAGAAATCAATGGTTGAGATTAAAATCAATTTAATATTTCACTCATTTTTTACAATTTAAATATCTCTTAAACCGTTAATCGTTAAGCGAAAATAATTACACCATCGCGACGAGCATTTAATTATCTTTCTATAGACGGGCACTTTGATATACTTTCGACAAACAAAAAAAAAAAAAAAAAAAAAAAAAAAATCGTTTTTTTCACGTTTTTTTTCGTGGCCGAAAAAATCACATATGATATACCATATATGATATGTCATATATGGTATATCATATGTGATTTTTTCGGCCAAAAAAAAAAAAAAAAAAAAAAACGTGTAGGAAAAAAAAATTGTTGAAAATATATCAAAGTGCCCATCTATAGAAAGATAATTAAATGCTCGTCGTAACGGTATATTTTTTTTCGCTTAACGATTAAGTGATTAACGGTTTGAATTTTGAAAGATATTAATATTTGAAAAAAAAGTATGAAAGTGGGTTTTTTTAATTGTTAGGATTAATCTCATCAATTAGATCAAATAAAGATGAAGAAAAGATGAAGAGTGAAGATTAATCTGTGGAAAACTAGAAGAGGGGTTGAATAGTTTTACGTCTTTTTAATTCGTTATAGAAAATAGTTTTAGTATTTTCTTCGTTTTTTAAAACTTAGATTCGATAATATGTGATCTCAAGTCTTGCACAATGTAAACAACTATCAATAAATAATCTATAACAATGATAAGTAATGAAATAAGTAAGAGATGGAAAGATCGAACCGCGAGACAAGAGATTTATAGTGGTTCGGCTACAAGGACACCTTCCTTGCCCTACTCCACTCCCCGAGCACCTAACTCGAGAGTTTTCTTCACTATATCAACAAGCTCCCTTATGGCGGAGAAAACCTTACACACCAATTTTCACACCACAACTTCTTCACACCTAAGTCACAACTTCTTCAAATCAATCTACTTCACAACTAACTACTCCACACCTATCTTCTTCGCACCAATTCACTTCACAACTAACTACTCCACACCTAGCTTCTTCACTACAATCTAATTCCTAACCTTTCTTCTTCACACCAAGCTACTAACTAATTGCACAATCTATATATCTAGCACAACTATCTACAATCAAATATTCACAACAATCTTCACAAAGAATAATGTAAATAATCTTGATGATGCACCAACAACTTGGATGTGGAGATCACAACAAGTTGTAATACTTCTTGTCTTGGGGGATAGAAGTATTCTTCTCTTGCACTTGAGAGGATGAAGTTTGAATCACTTTGAAACAAAGAATTATTCACTTATGATCAAAGGATAAGAGAATAGAAATGTGGATCTAGATCCGAAAGTTTAGAAGTGCAAAAGGTGAGAAAATTCTGATCAATGAACCAGTATTTATAGGGGAGAAAAATACTGTTCTGGAGCGTGGCCGGTCCCCTTAATTAATGGCCGGTCCCCTTAATGATTAAGGAGGCCGCCTAAGGAATTAAGGGGGCCGCCCCTTCAGAATGTTGGTTTTTCTTGTCTTTTAGTGGGGAATATTTTTCTGGATAAAATTTGCCATTTTTTGTTGGAAATTTGAAATCATATATTTATAATGAATTAAACATATTCTTTTAATTCTAAAAGTAATTTTGTAAAAGATATAAGATGTTTAATACATTTTATAAAAATTCTAGTGATTAAAAAAATTTCCTTTGATCATGAAATGCAATAAACCCTTTGTTTATTCATACCTTAAGTGATATGGAAGCAAAGACAAATATTAAACACTAAAAACTTGTTTACGTCATAAGTTTTAGATTAATGAGTTTATGCTTTGTAATTATCAAAACATAGAGACATTGTTAATATGCTAACAATGTTTTAAGACATTATTTATGTCAACAATCTCCCCCTTTTTGATGATTACAAAACCTTAAACTCATTAGGTCTAAAAAATAATGTTTAGACAAGTATTTTAGAGTTTAACATTCTCTTCTCCCCCTTTTTGTAAAATCAAAAAGGTTAATGCTCCCCCTTGATGTATGCTCTCCCTCATTTGAGAGCACCAAGGGAATGAGCTATGAAAATCTTGGCTACACAAAATATTAGAAGAGAACAAGGCACATATACATGCAAAGCAATAATTATAAAAATGGATTCATTCAAGCATCATAGAAAGCATTACAACATTTAATATGCTTAAGGCATATTAATCATAATAAAACAAAAGAAAAGACATAGTCCTATATTGCCTAAAAGAGCACTTGTACTTGCTTGCAACTCATGGTTGATTGTTTTATTCGCTTGAAGGATAACATAAGCATAAAGCTTAGTTGTTAGATGGAGAATGATATGGAGCGGGGTATGGAGCGGAAGAGGTGGACCTTACGATATTGTATCGTGTTAAGGGTGGAATGGGATGAGGTCGAGTGAGGGGAAATTCAATCCAAGAAATATCTTCACTCAAGTAAAGGATTTGTTTTTGAAGGAAGATGCAACAAGGGCAATAGTGAGTGTGGTTTGTAACTTGATCCAAGTTGAGAGAGTGAGAAAGGCAATTGTTGTAGGGTGATGATGGAGGTTGCCCTTTGTTGCGTTGTGCAAGATGCATGGCATTGAGATCACAAAGATCATGGATTTGTGATATTTCATCACGGAACTTTTGCTTTTCCGTGGTAATGCGGAGAAAGTCATTGTGTTGATATGGATGAATTGGGTTTGTGTAGTTGAAGTTGTAATGGGATGGTTGATCAAACTTGTATGCATCATTACAAGTGATTGGAGGATGAGATGAGTGGTTTGGCATGAAGGAAGATGTTTGGCCAATGTTGTATGGTTTGTAAAGAGGATCAAATGAATGTCCTTGTGAATTTGGTGGAAAGTTTGGGAAGTGGTTGGTGGTGTTGAGTGATTTCCAACTTCATTTGTTATGATGGATTTGTTTCGAGGGCTTTTTCTTCGTCAGATGGGTTTTTCCGTTATTCTTGCAAGCCTTGAGGCTTTTGGTTTTGGTTTGTTTGGAGAAGCCATGAAGGGTTGAGTGAAGAGTTTTGAGGATTGGGGGTATTTATAGTGTAAGATTTGTGTGTTTATGAATGGATAAAGTTTGTTTGGGAGATTAGGACAAAATGTGTTGGTGAAAATTGGGAAATGTATGTTGAAATGGGCTAAAAAGCAGAAAAGATTCTGTAAACCCGACCATCAGATGGCCGGTCCCCTTAATTAGGGGGCGGTCCCCTTAATGATTAAGGGGGCCACCTTACAAAATTAAGGGGGCCGCCCATCTGGTGATTTCCAGGTTGCCAGAATTGGGTTTTTGGCAGAAAATTTGCAGAAAGGTTGTATGTTTGGATTAGAATTCAAGCAAGTTCAATTCCTTTAGGCAATATAGAATCTAATCTAATCAAGATATAGCATGCATGCAAGAACACATAGGCAAGAGAGCAAATAATCAACACATAATAAGTAAGAGGAGATAAGTATGGGCAAGATCACTTAAACTTCCTAAGGCACCTATCTTAGATCAAAGGCAAAGGCAACTAGTGAGTGAAAAACTAGTGATGGATCAAGATGACAACATTATTAGTGAATTTGTCCTAGTGTGTGTCTATATGCAACAAATGTGGAGTTGTGATTGTTTCGACTCCTAAATGCAAAAAGAAATAACGATCCTAAGAAACAATCCAAATGATCTCCTTGATTCAATTTTTGCTCGATCATGAATGTCAAAGACATATATTAGATTATATACCTTGACAATTTATGTGAGAGTTTATGCATGATTTTGAAAAACAATGTTTTTAGTATTAGTCAATAATGCAAGGAAAATGATCTTCATGTGATTCCTAAATGTGAGAATAATCTTTTTAAAGAAAATTGATTGGGTTTTACAAAGGAGTTTATGCAAAGAGAATAAATTTTCCCAATCTTTAATTTTGTGCGAAATAGATTCCTAGACTCAGAAGAGTGCCCAATGTTTAACAATGGTCAATGCATTTAATATAAATCTAACTAATATCTTTTACATTTTGTAAAATTATTAGAACTAGTAAAAATTTAACAACATAACAAATAAAGCAAGAACATATTAACGTGGTGGTGTTGTGGCTGTAACGTGGTGGTGCTAGTTTATGGTGGTGTGGCGGTGGCTGTAACGTGGTGGTGCTGGTTTATGAGATGGGAGAGAGATGTTGTGTATAGATTTGAGAAGGAGATGAAATGTGGTGGGAGATTGATGTTTGTAAGGTTTTGTACTTGGTTTGGATGTTGGTTAGGTACAGTAGAAACTCGATAAATTAATACTCGATTATTTAATAAACTCTCTAAGATAATATTTTTTGCCGGTCCCGACTCGGGGATAGGGTGCTAAAAATTAATAATTCGCTAAAATTATAAGATAATACATTTTTGATAATTTCTTTAGACCCCATATAAAATATAAATTAATAATTCCTTATATATAGCATATTACATGAATGATTTATGAAGGTTTCTTGAAAAATGACTCACCTGTCATATTCACATGTTCTTGATATTGAAGAATCCATTCATAGAGAGATTTTTCTAGGTCAGGAAATTTTGCCGGTTTGTGTCGCTTAACATCGCCTCTTTCGGGAGCAAGTGAGAGATACTTTAAAGAATGCTTAACTGTATTCGATATTGTCGCTTGACTCACCTGCAAACCATAGTTACTATGAACCCATTCTTGCAATTGCTTTTGAGTGAGACTTGGATTATCCTTGTTGTGCTTGCATAATGCTCTTCGAATCTCGTCTGTCATTGTTGTTTTTTTCACACCTTTAAGATGGGAAGCCATGTTGTGTGTATGATTTGTTTGTGTTAACCTATTTTGATCTTGTATTTATATAGAAACTATTTTTAATGTCCATAAAGTTATACATTGAACACAAGAAGCATAATGTGGGAGATTGAAGGTCTTTTACAAATTGGGCCGTTCATTTGTTATACATGCATTGTATACAATAATTAAGTGAAAGCTTGAAAGGTGTTTGTAAACTAAGTATTCTACTATAAATTAATAAAATATTAATTAATATATAAATTAATAATTATTAATTTATCGATTAATTAATAACTCTTTTAATTAATAAATTTTGGTGGTCCCAAGTGTATTATATTATAGAGTTTTTACTGTATTTGGTTTGGAGCTTGAATCTTAAAACTTAGGTTCGGGATGAGTACAAGTCGCCTAACCAAGTACATAAACTTTCAACATATCAAATCAAATAACATTTTGTACAAATCGCATAACAAAGTACATATACTAGTTGAAACATCTAATCTCATTAAAAAGTACAATTTGCATAAAAAATAAAGTATATTTTATTTTTCAAAAGTTTGACTTTTAAAAAAAATGTACATGTTGCATAATAGTGCACTTACACATAGGTACATGTTGCATAAAAAAAGGACACTTACACAAGTGTACTTGGGTCTTACACACACTTACACACCTGTACTTGATTTTGGGACAAAAATGGCCATATGAACGTAATGGCATAAAACACATAAGTCGAATTGTGGCAAAACCCTATACTCGAAGTCGCATGAGGCTAGGCTTAAAGCATGGTGAATTTCATGGAGCAAATACCCATTTATCCCTATTATATAATCCGTATGTTATTAGAAAAAAAATTAGTCACAAGAAAATATCACAACACATTTTTGAGTGAACATTTTTTTCCCTCAAACAAATTAGAAAGAGTGAATATTTAACTCAGATATAGGTTACCATTGAATGTCTAATATGCAACAGTGGTATGGAGTCTGTCGATCATGTTTTCTTTGATTGCGAGGTGGCTTCTAACATTTGGCGTTTGACTCGTGTGTGGACTGATATAACATGCCTTCGTTCTTTTCTTGGTTCGATTGATCCCGTTGGGTCGATGATTGAAGAGCCTCAAAGAGAGAAAAAGATCGGGTTTACATCATTATTGCGGCCTTGTTTTGGAGTTTATGGCGGTATCGTAATAGCTTTACTTTTTCTTCTAACTTTATGAGAAAAAATGGTTTTTTTTTATTCTATTTGTTTTTTTCTTTTTCTTTTTTGTCGCTTAAACTTAGAGGTCGTAAAGTTAATTATTAAAACTTTTGGCTTAGGAAGCCTTTGTACTTCTCATTCTAGCTTCTTACTATTCTAGTTTCTTACTAGTGGTTTTTAACGAATCATTATTAAAAAAAAAAAAAAAATGTAACTCGTGATTTTTTTTTTTTTTTACTTTTTCTCTGATCATCTTCAAAAGCAATATAATTTTGTTAGAAAACATAAAATGAAATGAAGATGGTCAAATAAGAAAGAAGAGAAAATTCAAGTGGTTGAATAATTCACGCTTAAGGGGTTTTATGAATATATCCGCAATGTTGTCTTCCGATGCAACCTTTTCTATAGATATATTTCCTTTTTGTACATTATCTCTAACAAAATGGTGGCGTATTTCTATGTGTTTAGTCCTAGAGTGTTGCACCGGATTTTTACTTAAATCTATCGCACATAATGGGGACATTTTTTAACCTAATGTCATAGTCTACGAGAGCTTGTTTCATCCATAGTGCTTGTTGACATGCCTTTCCAGCGCTTACATATTCGGCTTCGGTGGTAGAAATAGCAAGAGCGGTTTGCTTCTTCGAAAACCAAGATATTAGACAACATCCCATAAACGTGCAAATACCGCTAGTGCTCTTTCTATCTACGTAGTCTCCCGCATGATCCGAATCCGCATAGACGATGGTTTCTATGCCGGATCCCTTAGGATACCATAATCCTAAGTGTATAGTGCCTTTAACGTATCGGAAGATACGCTTAACCGCTTCTAGGTGAGAGGTTTTGGGATCCTCTTGAAAACGGGCACAAAGGCAGACACTAAACATGATATCGGGTCTACTTGCCGTCAAGTATAGTAAACTATCTATCATTCCTCTATACTTGGTGTTATCTACGGACTCACCTTCATCGTCCTTTGTGAGCTTTACTTCCGTAGACATGGGAGTTTTCATGGGTTTTGAGTCTTCTAGGCCAAATTTCTTAAGCATTTCCTTAATGTACTTAGATTGGTTAAAAAATATTCCATCTTCTAATTGTTTTATTTGTAATCCTAGGAAGAAGTTAAGTTCACCCATCATACTCATCTCAAACTCATCATGCATGATTTTGGCAAATTTGATGCGTGGGAATCGCAACAGGCTTTACCTCTCGAGGGATCTCGAGAAGCTTACAACCCCACCAGGCAGTGTACCTGATCGTTGTAGTATAGTATAGTGACAAGTACCGGGGGATTGATCGTTCAGCTTAGGAATAGTGTCGCTAGGATTAGAAAGCCTAATTACTAGTTCTAAAGGTGAGGGATGATTATTTTTGTATTTTTATATTTTATGGAAAGCAAGTAAAATCTCGGGTTTTGGAAGAGTGGGCGGAATTAGTTGCTATTCAACTAACCCAAAACTAAGATGCAATCAAAATAAAATACTAAAAATGAAATTAAACTAATTATTAATAAGGTTGTGAGCAGTAATTAGAGAAAATGTGTTTACTTAGATTTCACTACTCCCTAGATATCTTTTACACGTTAATTACTTGTTATAATTGTATGGATGACGGATTGTATTCCTTAATACCATTCATGGGGTGGCATACATAACTCCCCAATTCTATGAGCTCTTATCTCCTCCTACACCATGACCCAGCACAACTATAGGGATTGTAAACAGTGGCTCATGCATTAAATACAACCAATAAAGACCTAGTACGCCTCGGTTCATGTTTCTTAAGACGTTCAAGCATGTTACCATTTGGAGATCTGCCAGTTTTCTTAAGCCTAACATATAAAATCATTCATCCAAGACAAGAATAGACAAGTAATCAACACATAATCAATATCTAGGTTTCATTAGATCTAAGCAAACACAAAAGAGATCTAGCCTAGCATAATGGAATTGAGACAAGAACAAGATATAGACAACCAACACATAGACATATTGATTGAATTAGAAGAACACTTATCTCAATTACAATGCAAGGTATCAAGGGTTTGGAACCCTTGAAAAACCTGTAAAAGTTGCACCAAATTCGTCTTTAGGGTTTCACCAAAACTTCTCTTTTTTAATGTGAAAAACTAGAAAACTATATATAGGAAAATCGAGGTGACGGCGTCAAGAGCAAGGGTGTGACGCCGTCATCTTGCCGCCAAATACTTCCTCGGACGGCCTTGATCTACTTCTGACGGCCTGTGTGACGCCGTCATCAACCACGGTATTTTATTCTTGGGACTTTGACGCCGTCAAGAGCAACTCTTGACGCCTTCATGTACTGTTCCCAGCATGGAAAATTGAGACTTTGCCGTTTTCTTCACTTTTATGCTCCAAAAACGTCCAAAATGGCTTCTTTTCCAGAATTCACTCTCCAAGTACCTAAAATCACAAAAGGAACGATTTAGGGCAATATTTGATCAAATAAAGTCGGATTCGGGATTAAATGACCCCCTAAAAACGGATCATTTTTCGCCTCATCAAAATTCATCACACATGTCTTGACAAGTCGATCCAAATATAATGTCATCAACATATATTTGGACAATGATGAGATTTGGGTCTTTCCTTTTAGTGAAAAGAGTGTTATCTACCATTCCCATAGAATAATTATGTTTAATAAGAAAAGCTTTTAATCGATCATACCAAGCTTTGGGAGCTTGTTTGAGTCCATACAAAGCTTTCTTTAACTTATAAACATAATCAGGTTTTGCGAAGTCAATGAATCCTGGAGGTTGTGCCACATATACCTCCTCATTGATAAAACCGTTAAAGAATGCACTTTTCACGTCCATTTAGAATAACTTAAAATCTAGGGCGTAAGCATAGGCAAGTAATATCCTAATCGATTCTAGTCTAGCTACGGGGGCATAAGTTTCGTCATAATCAATTCCTTCTTGTTGATTATAACCTTGGGCAACTAACCTAGCTTTGTTCCTAGTAACTATTCCGTTCTCATCTAACTTATTCCTATATACCCATTTAGTTCCTATGATGGTCGTATTCTTTGGATTTGGGACTAATTCCCAAACATCATTTGCCTTAAATTGATTTAATTCTTCTTGCATAGCTATAACCCAACTTTCATCTTTTAAGGCCTCGTTAATATTCTTAGGTTCTATTGCTGAGAGGAAACAAAAGAAATTGTTTTTATCTTGGGCTTGTGACCTAAGGGTTCTTTGGTTAAGATATCCTATTATATTATCTAATGGATGTGATTTAGATTCTATAATATTAACAGTTTCGTTATTTTCTAAGTGAATGTCTTCATTATCATTTCCTATGGGTTTTGTTTTACTAACCTCAATAGCTTCATCTTCGACTAAATCATCATCTTCTAAAGGTAATGTTTTAGGAGGTGGTGGTGTTTCATCAAATGTTACATTTAGTGATTCCTCTACTTTCGTGGAGTGTTTGTTAAGTATTATATATGCTTTGCTATTTTGTGAGTATCCTAAAAATATTCCTTCATATGATTTTGGATTAAACTTAGTGAGGTAATCCTTAGTGTTTAGAATATAACATTTACTTCCAAATACCCTAAAGTAGCTTAAGTTTGGTTTTCTACCTCTTAATAACTCATAAGGAGTTTTTCCTAGAATTTTCCTAATTGTTACCCTATTTAAAATATAAGTCGATGTATCTACGGCGTGACACCAAAATTTTTGTGGGATGGATTGTTCATTTAACATAGTTCTACTCATTTCTTGTAGTGACCTATTTTTTCTTTCTATTACGCCATTTGATTGAGGAGTACGAGGAGCGGAGAAATTGTGAGATATTCCATTTAACTCACAATATTTTCCGAATTGTACTTCGTTATCAAATTCTCTACCATGGTCCGTCCTAATGGCAACTATTGAGCATCCTAATTTATTTTGAATCATTTTACTAAATATTTCAAATTTTTCAAAGGCTTGGGTTTTGTCACTTAAAAACCTAGTCCACGTGTATCGTGAGTAGTCATCTACTATTACTAAGGTATATTTGTTTCCTCCATAGCTCCGCACAGCGGATGGACCAAAAAGATCCATATGTAATAATTCTAGGCACCTAGTAGTGGATACTATATTCTTAGCTTTGTGACTTGCATGAGCTTGTTTTCCAATTTTACATGCATCACAAAAATGCTTGTCATATTTTAGATTAGGCAAATTTCTAACTAATTCCTTAGAGGCCAAAGATTGTATTTGTTGCATGTTAGCATGTCCTAATCTCCTATGCCACAATGTAGAGTTTTCATCTAGGGTTGTTAGGCATATCCTATCCTCAGGCTTGTTTCCTAGTTTCATAACATCTATGCCGCCTTTCCTAATTCCTCTATGTTGAAGCATTTTTCCGTCGGGTTGGTTTTACCGGCCCTCGCGTGCCGTTCGTCCTTGTCCCGAGCTTTGGAGTAAGCTACAAACATAAAAGAACCTGTTAGAAGGGGTCCCGAGGCCGAAGCCCCGGAACCACCTTCCAACGGTCAAGTCAGCCTCGAGTGTAGAGGATTTAGTATGAATGTATGATGAGTATGTAATACGGAGTATATATGTGTGAGATGAGATATATTGTAGAGAGATGAAGTAAGTGTAGAGAGAGAGAGATATTGGTATATATATAGAGAGAGGTAGGTACCAAATTGGTGCCTCGATACCTGTTCTGTCTTGGGAAAGAACATGCCGAGCTACTCCTAGTCTTGGTATTAGGTGTCAGGTCACGTGGGGGACACAATCCCGTAATATCCGGGTTAGGCGGCATAGTCTGACACCTGCATCAGACTGTTTGGTAAAAGGATGTACCTTTATGATCCTTCGGCACATGCCCCTCGGACAAGGGTAGCATCCTCCTTCCAGTAATACCCTTTGGACTGATGAAGATTCTTTGGTCCGACACGTGTCGTCCGGACACATACGTCAACATGTCCCCCTAGTATTGTAGTATCGGTTGAAGACCGATGGTGCGATACTTAAATAATATATTTACGCCTTTCGGAGCATGTCGTTCAGACACATACGTCAACATGTCCCCCCAGTATTGTATATTTGGTTGAAGACCAATGGTGCAATACTTAAATAATATATTTACGCCTTTCGGCGCATGTCCTACGACACATACGCCAACATGTCCCCCCAGTATTGCTCTATTAATAAAGATTAATGATGTAATACTTACATAATACCTGCATGGCCTTTCGGCCTATGTCATTCGGATATGCCCGGCGTCGAGTGACCATCTTAGAATGGTTTACCAAGTGGCCCGTAAACCGGTGCTTCATAAGGCGAGTTGGGTCTTTTAGACCACATACGCCATCATGTCCCCCCAGTATAGCATTGTTGACATATGGTCAATGATGCTATACTTAAACATTGTTGGATTCGAAGCGAGACATGTCTTTTCCATCATCCATTTGTTTCTTTTTAATCAGAAACATGTACCAAACACTTGTTTTTATTGTCAATTTATATTTTGGACGGAGTGATTTAGCACGATCCGTATATAAAATTGGACGAGGTGTTTTTGCATGACCCGTATATAAAATTGGACGGGGTGTTTCTGCACGACCCGTTTATAGAATTGGACGGAGTGTTTTTGCACAACCCGTTTATAGAATTGGACAAAGTGTTTTTGCACGATCCGTATATAAAATTGGACGGAGTGTTTTTGCATGATCCGTATATAAAATTGGACGGGGTGTTTTTGCACAACCCGTTTATAGAATTAGACGGGGTGTTTCTGCACGACCCGTTTATAGATTTGGACGGAGTGTTTTTGCACGATCCGTATATAAAATTGGACGGAGTGTTTTTGCACGATCCGTATATAAAATTGGATGGGGTGTTTTTGCACGATCCGTTTATAGAATTGGACGGGGTGTTTCTGCACGACCCGTTTATAGATTTGGACGGAGTGTTTTTGCACGATCCGTATATAAAATTGGACGGAGTGTTTTTACATGATCCGTATATAAAATTGGACGGGGTGTTTTTGCAAGACCCGTTTATAGAATTGGACGGGGTGTTTCTGCATGACCCGTTTATAGAATTGGACGGAGTGTTTTGCACGATACGTATATAAAATTGGACGGGGTGTTTTTGCTCGACCCGTTTATAGAATTGGACGGGGTGTTTCTGCACGACCCGTTTATAGATTTGGACGGAGTGTTTTTGCACGATCCGTATATAAAATTGGACGGAGTGTTTTTGCACGATCCGTATATAAAATTGGACGGGGTGTTTTTGCACGACCCGTTTATAGAATTGGACGGGGTGTTTCTGCACGACCCGTTTATAGAATTGGACGAAGTGTTTTTGCACGATCCGTATATAAAATTGGACGGGGTGTTTTTGCATGACCCGTTTATAGAATTGGACGGGGTGTTTCTGCACGACCCGTATATAGAATTGGACGGAGTGTTTTTGCACGATCCGTATATAAAATTGGACGGGGTGTTTTTGCACGACCCGTTTAAATATTCTTGTAATTGTTGTGCATGTGGGACCTCATACAGTTATTCCTGCACATTAAGACATGAAAGCTATTTGCTTTTTCCCGTTAGATATGATAAACAAAATATTTTCATGTATCAATAGAAAGATTGGGTTAAAGCCGAACCGTAACATCGATGGGGGTATCATACCATTATTATCCCCTCAATTCAACGGTGCTAATGTTTATTAGTATCTTTAAATAAAACACAATAAATGATTAATAACAATTTTCACTCATGGGTATTAAATATCAAACATGTGATGTTTATTGCCCTCATTAGCCATGCTTTATTTTTCACGAAATCATCACCTTATATTTGACAGTCCTGTAGAATAAAATTTGAAAGCTTTTTGCTTTCTTCGGTTAGATATGACAAATATGATATCACCAATACCAAACCGGATCACAACCAGCTGTGACATAAACGACGGAGGTATCATGCCTCTATACTCCCCCCAGTTCGAAGGTACTAAATCTTTTTAGTATCGTTGAACTTAAATAAAACAAAATGGTAAATAACATAATCAACAAATAATAACCAAGGGTTTTATGGATGTTAAATATAAAACGTGTAGTGTTTTATTATATCTGACGGTCGGGTGCCAACTGTCGCAAGTTACGTCTCAATATTTCAAGACTTTGATCAATTATTGTTGTCCTAATATTTTAAGTCCTTACTGTAAGTTAGCCGATGGTTATACTCCCTAATATGCTATTGGGTGTATTAATTTTCCTTTTATTTTTCAAGGCGCTCACGTGATTTTTGGTAACTGAAAGACAAGAAGGTTCAGAGATGAAAAGCAATGTTTTTAGCAAAGTTTTTAGGTGTATATGCTTCTTTATCATGTAATAAAAGAAGTAGTATAATCTTTTTATTTTCATAAGATTGGGCCGTACCAAAAAACATATTTGATCTAGAATTTAAGATAATGTCAAACAACCTTTTTTTTTATTAGTATTATTATTTTTTGAGTTAAAAAGAAAGGGTTCGAAATATTAACGCTTGAAGCATGATATGTAAGGATAATAAAAGTTGTCATTCGTACAGGCCGTTGACGGAGGTTTATTAGCTAGACAATTAGTGGTCCGGAGGTCACAAGTAGAAAATAATTGTCAATCCGTTTAATGCTATTTTCCAAGGTGTTTGGAGATAAACAAATCTAGTGATCGAAGGATCGAGGTAAAAACTCAAAATGCCCATTGCCTATTATTTACCTTATTACTGTATTATTTTCCTCAGTACGTAAATAAGCGAGTTGAAGAGAGTATGAATGGCGACAAGAATGGTGTAATTTCTAAAAAACAAAATTTATACATTTTGAACTGCCACGTACTTGTGCATTTTTGAGAACACGTTTTCCACTTTTCCAAAGGGTTTCAATGTAATGTAAAATCAAAAGTCCGCATCTTCCTCTATATTTTTCATTCCCAATGTAAATTTTTTGTTAGTTTTTAGCAGTAAGTAAAGTTTTTTTTATTATTATTATTATTATTATTATTATTATTATTATTATTATTATTATTATTATAAGATGGATATCTTCCACGACTGAAGTGTTCATCTCTTTCCGAGAAAGACACATTGTATCTTTGGACTTTCAAAAGGCAGGTGGCTCTTGTGTGCTTTTTTTTTAGACAAAAGTTAAAAAAGGACACTTGACCACATAAATATGTGCTCATATACAAAGTCTAACACAAAGCTAAGATTTTGACCAAACGGTTGAAAGACTACTCCCAATTTTTAAGAAAACTTATTTATTAATGGTTTTATAAAATAGTAAGACGACCGTCGGTTTTTAGTTAATACCAGTAGTAAATTTTCACCTCGATCCCATGTACGGATAGGCTTAATGGAATATGCTCTTTCATTTTATTTTATAAGTATTACTCTCTTCGAAGAATGTATCCTTATTTCGCATCTCCGGATATATTTCTTAGAGTGAATGTTTATTCTCCATGTTTCACGTCCCAATGTAAACTATTCGAGACATAACATTACATCATAATGTCCTAACGGTAAAAAAATAAAATGTTATAAAATGTCAACCTTCATGTTACCACTAGCGTTTTTCATATCCGTAAATGATAGCGGTCAAGGGTAATTCATCGGTACCAACAACCAGAGGCCGTGGACCGATTAATAATTTGCCAACCTAGTGTCCTCCCATTGCGTCTCATAAATGACCAAATGTCACATCTTAATAATAAGCTTAAAAGATACTCAATTTCCTAATTCGCGAGTTAATGGCTCAATGGGTTGATTTGAAGGTTATCGTTCGCATTTTGTTATCGGATGTCAAACAAGAATTTCTAGTCCCCCATGTTTTTTAATCAAGCGTTACCTATTGGCGTGAGTTATTAAGTCATTGATTACATTGCACTATCACTCGTACACCACGGTAGTGGCTTTGTGCCTTTGTAGCAAGTGAATATCCTTTGAACTAAAGGTCTCTTAATTTTTTTTATTACTGAGTTGCACCTTATGCGTCATTACTTGTAATGTATTCACAATGTTATATAAGTCCTCTAAGTAATACTGTAGTATAGACACGTTAACAAAATCTGTTTTATCACTTGGTTTAGTTAAGTGAGCATGGATCTAGTGAGAAGAATTAATGAAATGAGAAGAGTGAGAAAAAATTATAGCCACATATTTCAAATAAGAAAAGAGAAATAATAGGAGATGCATCTATTTTACGGGTGCATCTAATATTTGTGGTTGTAGTTTCTTCTCATTCTTCTCATCTTAATTATGTTTCTCATTTGATCCTAAGTCCTAGTTAAGTGACCAAAGTGTATTGTGCATTTAAGCCTTAAGGTACCATGCTACTTAACTTTAACTACTTTAATACTTTATAAGGTTTCTTGCGCATGCGAATATTTGGTTTGGTAAAAGCAATCCCATCCACCCTAGAAGGGGTCCCGAGGCCGAAGCCCCGGAACCACCCTCCAACGGTCAAGTCAGCCTCGAGTGTAGAGGATTTAGTATGAATGTATGATGAGTATGTAATACGGAGTATATATGTGTGAGATGAGATATATTGTAGAGAGATGAAGTAAGTGTAGAGAGAGAGATATTGGTATATATAGAGAGAGAAGTAGGTACCAAATTGGTGCCTCGATACCTGTTCTGTCTTGGGAAAGAACACGCCGAGCTAGTCTTGGTATTAGGTGTCAGGTCACGTGGGGGACACAATCCCGTAATATCCGGGTTAGGCGGCATAGTCTGACACCTGCATCAGACTGTTGGGTAAAAGGATGTACCTTTATGATCCTTCGGCACATGCCCCTCGGACAAGGGTAGCATCCGCCTTCCAGTAATACCCTTCGGACTGATGAAGATTCTTTGGTCCGGCACGTGTCGTCCGGACACATACGTCAACACTCTACCTATAATTTTTCCATTCTTAACTATTTCGCTATCCTCTTCGGTAAATGCGACTCTACATTTATTATCACATATTTGTCCTACACTAAGCAAGTTATATGTTAAATTATCTACATGCTCTACATTTTCAATAGTAAGTGAGTCTTGAGAAATCGTACCTTTGCCAATGATTTTTCCATGTAAGTCACTACCGAAAATAACGTTACCTCCATTGTATGCCTTATATGTAGAGAATAGCTTGCGGTTCCCCGTCATGTGCCTCGAACATCCGTTATCTTTGATCCATTCGTCAGGTTCCAAGTCAATTCCTAAACATATTTCGTCGGTTTCTTTTGCCATAAAACACTTTTCGTCTCTTGGCTTTTCAACTTCTTCTTTGTCACTATCACTCCATGTTCCACTAACAAAAGCGCCTTGATTTTCATAACCCGGTGGCTTTAGACATTCGCCAATGAGATGATTTGGACTTCCACATCTAAAGCACTTTATTTTCCCGTAGTTGTCACTTCTATTTCTTTGATGCGTGGGAATCGCAACAGGCTTTACCTCTCGAGGGATCTCGAGAAGCTTACAACCCCCACCAGGCAGTGTAACTGATCGTTGTAGTATAGTATAGTGACAAGTACCGGGGGATTGATCGTTCAGCTTAGGAATAGTGTCGCTAGGATTAGAAAGCCTAAATACTAGTTCTAAAGGTGAGGGATGATTATTTTTTGTGTTTTTATATTTTTATGAAAGCAAGTAAAATCTCGGGTTTTGGAAGATTAGGGCGGAATTAGTTGCTATTCAACTAACCCAATACTAAGATGCAATCAAAATAAAATACTAAAAATGAAAATAAACTAATTATACTAAGGTTGTGAGCAGTAATTGGAGAAAATGTGTTTACTTAGATTTCACTACTCCCTAGATATCTTTTACACGTTAATTACTTGTTATAATTGCATGGATGACGGATCGTATTCCTTAATACCATTCATGGGGTGGCATACATAACTCCCCAATTCTATGAGCTCTTATCTCCTCCTACACCATGCCCAGCACAACTATAGGGATTGTAAACAGTGGCTCATGCATTAAATACAACCAATAAAGACCTAGTACGCCTCGGTTCATGTTTCTTAAGACGTTCAAGCATGTTACCATTTGGAGATCTGCCAGTTTTCTTAAGCCTAACATATAAATCATTCATCCAAGACAAGAATAAACAAGTAATCAACACATAATCAATATCTAGGTTTCATTAGATCTAAGCAAACACAAAAGAGATCTAGCCTAGCATGATAGAATTAAGACAAGAACAAGATATAGACAACCAACACATAGACATATTGATTGAATTAGAAGAATACTTATCTTAATTAATCATGCAAGGTATCAAGGGGTTGGAACCCTTGAAAAACCTGTAAAGTTACACCAAAATCGTCTTTAGGGTTTCTCCCAAAACTTCTCTCTTTAAATGTGAAAAACTAGAAAACTATATATAGGAAAATAGGGATGACGGCGTCAAGAACAAAGGTGTGACGCCGTCATCTCGCTGCCAAATACTTCCTCGGACGGCCTTGATCTACTTCTGACGCCGTCAAGGCCTAGGCCGTCACAAAAATTACTCTTGACGCCCTGTGTGTGACGCCGTCATCAACTACGGATTTTAATTCTTGGGGTTTTGACGCCGTCAGGAAAACTCTTGACGCCTTCATGTACTGTTCCCAGCATGGAAAATTGAGACTTTGCCGTTTTCTTCACTTTTATGCTCCAAAAACGTCCAAAATGGCTTCTTTTCCAGAATTCACTCTCCAAGTACCTAAAATCACAAAAGGAACGATTTAGGGCAATATTTGATCAAATAAATTCGGATTCGGGCTTAAATGACCCCCTAAAAACGGATCATTTTTCGCCTCATCATATACCTTACACTTGAGATTTGCTTGTCCTCAAGCAAATGCGCTTTTATTCTACTCAAAAGACAAGTTAGGGGTCATTTAACACTAATATAAAAGTAATTACAACAAATAATCGTTCTACTAAAGACCAATAGACAAGCACGGAGGTCATACACTAGCACCTCACAAATAGTGTTTAGATACTCACATCTCTCGGGTGTAATAAAGTAATATAATATTATGGAAATGGAAGATATCTCTCACTACCTGTCACAGCAAAATAGATTACCATAGGCTTGGGAAAGGATCAAACCTCCACCACATGGCGTAAGCACCTAGGATAAACTATCAAAGAGGTCTTTTAAAGGGTTGTAACGTTAGGTATAGGGATATGAATTACACGGTTTTGTTGGATAAAGGAAGTTTTACTGGTGGCGAGTTAACAATCTTGGTTAATTACATGTACAATATGGCGTTGCTAAGCCAAGACTAGACTCGACTTAAGCTAATAAATGAAAAATAACAAAAACAAAAAATGAACATAGAATGAAACGGGATGGTAGTCCGTATTATTTTTTTTTTATTTTTTTATTTATTTATTTATTTTTTTTTTTTGCATACACTCTTACCCTACCATCCAAAATAATACATCATAGGGAATGAAAATTCCCCTTACACTTGAATCTTTACATACTTTACAATTAAACTAATCTAATGACTCGAATTAAGAAAATCAAAACACTTGGAGCACTTTTAAGATTAACGTACATATGGGGGTAATAATATTATGTTCTTCCCCAT
Organism: Artemisia argyi; assembly: GCA_030686995.1. Taxonomy (NCBI): domain Eukaryota; kingdom Viridiplantae; phylum Streptophyta; class Magnoliopsida; order Asterales; family Asteraceae; genus Artemisia; species Artemisia argyi. The sequence continues at coordinate 41,164,176 of CM060709.1, read as the reverse complement.
TACTCCATAAAATAAGTACTTACTCATGAGTCCCAATCGTCCCAAAACAATATGTACAAGGATATGACTCGACTTAGCAACCATGTAATCAATTAGATAGTTAACTTAGGGTTTAAACAAATAACAATAATGCACTAAAAATGAGCGCATACACGGAAGGCTAAGGCGATTTGGGTGTACATTTAAGTGGGGTGTAACAAATTCTTTCTTTAAGTAAGATGCTTAAAGTTAGAATCGAAAAGATAGGCTCGGAGGGGTGTACTAGGGGTTTCGTGTACTAAAAATGAGTACATCGCTAAGGGTGTGGGAAAAATTAGTTGACTTAACTAGTCAAGTATTATGACTTAAATGGTCAAGTAATTATGATACGGGTTTAACAGAAGGGTGATCCTAATGCCTCTTATCATGTAGTAAATCCTACTACACGAATGTAGTCTCACTAGCGGTCTTGGGATGTATTACTAATGCAAGTTCTAGAATCTAAATGCTACCGGTACACTCATAAGCACTAATAATGAATGCTTTTCCTATCAAATCTAAAGGCGAACCTCACATATTTGGGTGAAAAATTTTTCTGAATATACGGTTATGTGCTAGTCATACAATCTCCTATCCATGAGACGCTTGCTATGGCTAAAGTTTCACTCCTAAATGTTGTAAAAAATTTTAAATTTGGCGCTAAAATTACACTAACAAGTATTTCTCATAGTTTTATTACACATCTACTATCAAACAAAATAAACTCAAGCGAAAGTGCATATGTAGGGTATCATCTTTTTACCCTCCCCTTACACTTAAGATGAACATTGTCCCCAATGTTCAAGTAAAGAATGTAAAAGTGAAAAAGTAAAAAGAATGAAATTAAATACTCCCCTGATTCGCTCGGTATGGATAATAGGGTGGCCAGGTTAAATCTTCCTCCAAGAAAATGAACAATCAAAGCTTCCCTTCCAGAATATAAATCATCTTCTTGTCATACATAACCTGTAAAACCTGACAAAATAGATAAGACAACCTCGCGTAAAATCGACGGTATCCTATATAAGTTTCTAAGTCCTAGAAAACAAAGTAAGATATAATGCTTGTGGAATGAAGTTTGCAGATTTCCTGGAGATTATAAAACTTAATAATTCACAAAAACCATAAGACTCCATTAGAAAAACAAAACCGGTAAAATTTCCAGATTTTTACTCCTGACGCCGTCAAGAGTAATCCTCTGACGCCGTCAGAATGGACCTGCAGAAATTCTTATGTTAAGTTTCCTGAAAATTTCTGGAAAAACTTGGTCCTACTTCCTGAAAAATCCTGCAAAACTTCATTATGACTCAATACAAGCATTTGACTTTAACAAATACGAATATACATGTTCATTTAATATTGTGGAGAATCATGATCGGTTTGTTTCTTAAAAACATATTTGGGGTTTCCCCTTACACTTATCTTTTGCAAAAATACTTTTAGGTTGGAGTTAAGACTAGGCCAAACAACATAGTAAAGTATTTCCACATTTTAATTTAGAGACATGATCAACCAACAATAAAAATAAAGCATGCATACGGAAGCAAATAACAAACAAATAAAATGAAAATCACACAAAGCATGGGTTGCCTCCCAAGAAGCGCTTTTCTTTATTTACGAGTCTTGTAGCTAGACTCAAAGTCATAGGTTATCACGTGATCTCATCATTGGTTTCATTCTCTAGGTCGTCTTCTAAACCAGTTTTGTATTCCGGACCTAGTTGCAAGCATTCTTTGTAGAAACCAAGCATCCTATTTCTAACATACTCTACTCCTCTACGTCTATCCTCCTCATTCCTATAATAAGCCGCTTGCTTATGTTCCTTTTCGAAATTAGAGAGAAGGCGGTATTGTTCAATCTTGTAGGGCATTTGATAAGCAACCTCATCATTTTCTTTCTTGAATCTAACTATCCCTAAAGTCGGATCATAACTCATCCTAGTGGCCTCAACAAATGGTTTTCCGAATACTATTTGACTTAGGCAAGCACCTATCACTGGACGAATGTCTTCCACTATCATAAAATCGATTTCATAGGTAAGATTCCCTATAATCACATGTAATCCCTTCACTCTTCCTGCAAAATTACTTATCAGATTCTTACCGGGCATCATCCTAAAATTGAGCTGCTTCTTCATCACCCAATTGTAATAAGTCCTAGTCATGATGTTCACGGGGGATCTAAGGTCGCTGTAAGCTTTCCACATATGCATGTGCCCGATATTGCATGGGATGTTAATGTTAGAGGGGTCTCCCATTTTGATAAGGGGGTTGCCAAAGATATATGTTCTCTCGGGACTATCGAATAAATCCTTATGGTATTCCCGTTCTTCCTTGGTTGGCAACTTATCAAAGTATTCTTCTATAGGTTCTACCTCCTCTAATTCCTCATCCTTATTAACCTCAACTTCCCTACTCTCATCCTTACTTTCGGCTTCTACTCTAACTTCATCCTTGTCACTCTCCTCTATCTCCTTATCGATCGGCTTAATGGTGACAACATTGACAAAGTGGACATGTTTGGATGATGAGGGGTCCTTAATTTGGGTTCCACTATTGGTGTCCCTAGTGTCCTTCCTAGGTGTGATTAACGCTTGGTTGTTGAGGGCTTTCAACAAGTTGTCAATCTTGTTGGTCATCTCCGTTTGTTGTTGGTTGAATTCGGTTTCAAACCTAGCTATGCGGGCTTCTTGAGATGCCATGAACTTTGACATCAATCCTTCAAGATTGTTGGTACTACCATAGTTGTTAGAAGGATTGTTGTTGAAAGTACGGTTGGATGGTGGACCGTTTGGTTGGTAGCGATTAGGCGGATTGGAGGAATTGGGTTGATTTTGTTTCCACCTAAGGTTTGAGTGATTTTTCCAAGAGGGGTTGTATGAATCACCGTAAAGGTTTGGCTCGGGCTTGAAAGTGTACCACTTATCTCCCGCTTCGTCGGTACGCGTGGATGCGTAGTCCGCAAAAGCTGTTCCAGGGAGTTCCACACAATCACGAGTGTCATGGGGACCACTACATAATTCGCATGAAGAAGTGATTTTGTTCACTTGGTTTGAAGGCTTCGGAGCTTCGTAAGATTTCATGAGAAACTTGACTGGGTCCTCAAGTTCCGTGATCCTACGGTCGGGAGTGCTAGAGTTGTTCGAAGGCAAAGATATTGCCTTGACCGTTTTGTTCAAATCACGGGGATCATTCCAACTTTCGTTGTCATAGAGAGCAAGATCTTCTATGAGTTCCCATGATTGTTCCGCACTAAGATCACGTAGCTTACCACCGGCCGATTGGTCAATGGCTCGCCTTGTGGAGATGTCGATATGGTCATAAAAGATTTGGACTTGGAGCCAAAGATCTATGTCATGATGAGGGACTTTTTGGAGTAAGTCCTTGAAACGAGTCCATGCTTCATAAAGAGATTCATTTTGACGTTGTTGGAACATCAAGATGTCATTTCTAAGCTTAGTAGTTTTCCCCAGTGGGAAAAATTGAGCAAGGAAACGAGTGGTGAGATCATCCCATGTGGTGATGGATCCCGCGGGTAAACGCTCAAGCCATTGACTAGCTTGATCCCGTAGAGAGAATTGGAATAGGCGTAAACGGGTAGTCTCTCTAGTTTCAACACCTAGGTCTATGGAATCTACGATTTTGAGAAAGTCCTTAAGATGTTGGTTTGGATCTTCGGAACGAAGTCCATGGAATGCACATCCGCTTTGCACCAACCGGATGGTGTCTGATCGCAAGGGGGTCACATTGGCTCCGGTGAGCTCAATGGTGTTTCGGTAGCCTTGGTGGCTAGGTCGGGAATACTCTCCTAAGGTTCGGAGCCTAAGGGGTTCTAATGGTGGGTTTTGTTGTGGTGGGATGACGGGTTCAAAGATGTTACCACCTTCGATGATGTCGGATGGTAACGAGTTACGAAAGCACGAAGAAATAAGATAGACTAAAGAAGACCTAAAAATAAAAATAAAATCTTACTAGAAAGGAATCTAGCAAGTAGACCTAATAAAAAGAAATTCTAACCTAGACAATAACTATTCCCCGGGCTGCGGCGCCAAAAACTTGATGCGTGGGAATCGCAACAGGCTTTACCTCTCGAGGGATCTCGAGAAGCTTACAACCCCCACCAGGCAGTGTACCTGATCGTTGTAGTATAGTATAGTGACAAGTACCGGGGGATTGATCGTTCAGCTTAGGAATAGTGTCGCTAGGATTAGAAAGCCTAAATACTAGTTCTAAAGGTGAGGGATGATTATTTTTTGTGTTTTTATATTTTTATGAAAGCAAGTAAAATCTCGGGTTTTGGAAGATTAGGGCGGAATTAGTTGCTATTCAACTAACCCAATACTAAGATGCAATCAAAATAAAATACTAAAAATGAAAATAAACTAATTATACTAAGGTTGTGAGCAGTAATTGGAGAAAATGTGTTTACTTAGATTTCACTACTCCCTAGATATCTTTTACACGTTAATTACTTGTTATAATTGCATGGATGACGGATCGTATTCCTTAATACCATTCATGGGGTGGCATACATAACTCCCCAATTCTATGAGCTCTTATCTCCTCCTACACCATGCCCAGCACAACTATAGGGATTGTAAACTGTGGCTCATGCATTAAATACAACCAATAAAGACCTAGTACGCCTCGGTTCATGTTTCTTAAGACGTTCAAGCATGTTACCATTTGGAGATCTGCCAGTTTTCTTAAGCCTAACATATAAATCATTCATCCAAGACAAGAATAAACAAGTAATCAACACATAATCAATATCTAGGTTTCATTAGATCTAAGCAAACACAAAAGAGATCTAGCCTAGCATGATAGAATTAAGACAAGAACAAGATATAGACAACCAACACATAGACATATTGATTGAATTAGAAGAACACTTATCTTAATTAATCATGCAAGGTATCAAGGGGTTGGAACCCTTGAAAAACCTGTAAAGTTACACCAAAATCGTCTTTAGGGTTTCTCCCAAAACTTCTCTCTTTAAATGTGAAAAACTAGAAAACTATATATAGGAAAATAGGGATGACGACGTCAAGAACAAAGGTGTGACGCCGTCATCTCGCCGCCAAATACTTCCTCGGACGGCCTTGATCTACTTCTGACGCCGTCAAGGCCTAGGCCGTCACAAAAATTACTCTTGACGCCTTGTGTGTGACGCCGTCATCAACTACGGATTTTAATTCTTGGGCTTTTGACGCCGTCAGGAAAACTCTTGACGCCTTCATGTACTGTTCCCAGCATGGAAAATTGAGACTTTGCCGTTTTCTTCACTTTTATGCTCCAAAAACGTCCAAAATGGCTTCTTTTCCAGAATTCACTCTCCAAGTACCTAAAATCACAAAAGGAACGATTTAGGGCAATATTTGATTAAATAAATTCGGATTCGGGCTTAAATGACCCCCTAAAAACGGATCATTTTTCGCCTCATCAAGTTCAAATAAGCAGACAATAAGCTAATCTAAATCTGAGATTATATAAGCAAAATTAACTAATGAATAAGTAATAAATAAACAAGTTTACAACAACAAGGTATCGATAGCACAAATGGGAGAGGTGTGGTTTGGTTCTGTTTGTGTACCAGGAGGTCAGTAGTTCGAATCCCTTAGCCCACAATTTTTGAAACATTTTTATTTTTCTTTTGTGAAACTTTTATGACACTAGAAAATACCAAACTTAAGATTGTGAACTTTTTCAAAACTCAAACTCAAACCAAACTTTACTGAATCACACAAGAATATGCAAATAAACCAAACTAAACAGCTCCTAATGGTCAACAAGGGCATAAAAAAAGAGGCTATGATCCTACAAGCTATGTCCTAGAAACTAAAGATATAAAAAGCTGTTATGGAAAAGGGCTTAAAGACAGCGACAACACCCAAAAGTGAGCCAATAACAATCAAGCTCACTGTTTGAGCTTTCAAAAACAAGCCACCGATATGGCCAACAAACAAGCTGAAAACAAAAGCAGATTAATGTATGTAAAAAAAACAAAAAAGGCTGCTATGGGGGGGCTGTAACTGACATGCCATAAGGGCTGTTTGGAGGCTGTTGAAGCAGGCCAATTATAAGCTAGAAAATGAGCACCACATTGCAAAACAAGCTCACCCCATAAAAATCTATACTACCAAAATCTAATGAAATAGAAATGTAAATCCAATTTCAACTTATGCTAACCTAAAACCTGAATAAAAAAGGTAATGTTGGGACAGTTGGGTGCAAAAGGCAAGAAACAGCCTTGGAGGGGCAACTTTGAGGGTTAAATACGCTATCTAAAAAAAATTGTAAAAATAAAATAAAAATATAAGCTTGTAAACAAGCTTACAAATAAGCCACAAACCAAATTTTAAGCCTAATGAGTTACTAATGAACAAATTAAAACTCGCTTTTTGCGGGGTGTTGGAACCTAAAGGGACTGTTGTAACAGGTTATAATGGGTGAGTTCATAGGCTGAGATTTAGCTAAAAAACTTTCAAATGCAAGAAAAAAATAAAGTTGGACTTGTTAAAACAATACTACTAACTATCGGTAAAACTAAAATCAAAGTCTAAACCTAACTTAACCTAAACTAGAAACGACCTCATAAGTGAGCTTGAGGCTAGCAGGCTGCTGTTACAGCAGGCGGCATTTGGGTCAAAGGGCACTTAAATCTGAACTTTAAAGCACAAGATAATTCAAGGTAATTTAAAGTTACACTAACAACTACTTGTAATCCTAAATTGGGAACCTAAATTGTACCTTGGGATATCTAAATGAGAGCTCAAAAATAACTGTATGGGCAGATTTGGTGAATGACAGAATACTCAAAAGAAATTTTACCAAGTTCACCCAATTCTTTGAAACTTAACCATTCTACAAAATCTTGACCAAAATCTCATGTTAGGATTTAACTCAAGTTATTACAAGCAAACCTTTTTACCAAAACGCTTTCATTACCCTGAACTAAACTAATCCAAACACTACCTTAAGCATTCCTATTAGCTAAGTAAACATGAATGAACTATGAGTGAGCTAGATACTTATGAAACAGTAACAATAAGACTTTTAAGATTTAGAAAACACAAAGTAAGCTTTTGAGGCACAAAGTGAAAACTGAATTTTCATTAACAAAACTTGAGTACAACAAAGAAATTAAAATTACAATTTTACTGAAGTGCTTGACTAATGAAACAAGTAAATTGGCCAAAACTTTCCTAAACATGAAAAGTTGGACAAAAAACTAATGTGGATAGAAACTGTTTTTTTATACTAGTGTGCCTTGGGGTTTCATCTTGTCTTGTTCTGTGTGTGTTTCTTCTGTGTTTGTTGTGAGAGTAGAAAGCTGAGCTGGACTTCATTTGTGTTTCTTTAGCTTGTCCACAACCACAGGATTCAACTTGCTCCCAAAGCCTTGATTTTTGAGCCGTTGGATGAGAATTGGACTTTGAGGATTGATGACATGGAAGGGACCTGTGATTCGACATTATGTGATACTCTTTTGTCTTGTTGGTGAGCTGGAAAAGTGATGGGGATAGGGGAGAGTTTTGGCGGGCAAAAGGAGAGGTAGGTATGGGGTTTGTTCCCTGGATAATCGAAGGTAGAAGAGAGGTGGGATTTGACTGGTGCTTTGACCAAAAAAGGGAGGGGGGGCGTATTTTATTAAATGGGATTAGGTTTAGGTAAAAAAAAGTGGAGTGGATTTGTGTTGGTGATGGGCTGGATTGGTGGGATTTTAGTATTAGGTCCGTTTGGTTTGTAGAGGTTTAATCACAAGGACCAATTTCGTAGTGTGCTGAAAATTTAGGGGTTAAATCTGCCTATTCTCCAAAGTTATAACAAGGGTGATTTTTGCCACATTCCAATTACCAAGGACCAATAAAGTTTGTCTCCCAGAAATTGAAATTCCCGGGGACTAGATTCGCCAAATTGTGAAACTTGAGGGACAAAAGATGTAAACTTGTGCATTTTGAAAGATTTTCACCCAAAGATCATTATTCGGTAAATTTTGATTTTTAAAGACTTGGTTTGACTTTTCTTTCAAAATAAACGCTTAGGGACTAGTTTTAACAAATTTTGAAAGTTGGGGGACTGAAACTGCCAATTATGCAAACTTTGTTCATTTTTCATTTGTTTTCAATCATTTTGCATTTAAAACATATAAAACACGATCTTTGGGATATTTTCATTATTTTGATGCATTCTTGAATGTTTTCACGCGTTTTGGCAGTTAAAATACGGTAAAAATGATGAGTATTTACACACTTATCGTTGACTTTGACCGTTTCCGAATCTCTTCTTATGATTTCTTCATGAACTTTCAAGTTGCCAATTAGTTCATCTAGTGATAACGTCATCAAGTTCTTTGATTCTTCAATTGCCGTGACCTTAGCTCGCCATTTTGGATGCAATGCCCTAAGAAATTTCCTAACACAATTTTTACTAGATAATGTCTCATCAAGTGCTTTTAAACTTGTGATAATAGTGTTAAACTTAGCAAAAGCATTATCAATTGATTCCTCTTCCGGAATCGTAAATTGTTCGTATTGTTGTACAAGAAGATCTATTTTATTATCTTTGACTTGGCTATTACCTTGGTGAGTAATTAGTAAAGAATCCCAAATTTCTTTGGCGGTTTTACACATAAAAATTCTTTCATATTCTTTGCGTGGTAACGCATTATAAATGACCATTTTAGCCTCATTATTTTTTGCTAATTTCTTTTTCAAATCATCATTTTGTTCTTCGAAAGATACAATTTCATCCATTTTAGTTTCAACATTATATTGAATAGGAGGAAAATCACCAAAGGTAATAATATGCCAAAGATCAAGATCTTTTGATTTCACATACGTTTCGAATATATTTTTCCAATATAAAAATCCATCACTTTCAAATAGTGGTGGTCTTTGCATAGATTGCCCTTCTAAATATTTTTCAGATTCCATAGATTGTTACAAGTTTTAAAATACAATATATTTTAAGAATCTTGCTAAACCTGGCTCTTGATACCAATTGTGGAAAACTAGAAGGGGGGTTGAATAGTTTTACGTCTTTTTAATTCGTTATAAAAGATAGTTTTAGTATTTTCTTCGTTTTTAAAAACTTAGATTCGATAATATGTGATCTCAAGTCTTGCACAATGTAAACAACTATCAATAAATAATCTATAACAATGATAAGTAATGAAATAAGTAAGAGATGGAAAGATCGAACCGCGAGACAAGAGATTTATAGTGGTTCGGCTACAAGGACACCTTCCTTGCCCTACTCCACTCCCCGAGCACCTAACTCGAGAGTTTTCTTCACTATATCAACAAGCTCCCTTATGGCGGAGAAAACCTTACACACCAATTTACACACCAATTTTCACACCACAACTTCTTCACACCTAAGTCACAACTTCTTCAAATCAATCTACTTCACAACTAACTACTCCACACCTATCTTCTTCGCACCAATTCACTTCACAACTAACTACTCCACACCTAGCTTCTTCACTACAATCTAATTCATAACCTTTCTTCTTCACACCAAGCTACTAACTAATTGCACAATCTATATATCTAGCACAACTATCTACAATCAAATATTCACAACAATCTTCACAAAGAATAATGTAAATAATCTTGATGATGCACCAACAACTTGGATGTGGAGATCACAACAAGTTGTAATACTTCTTGTCTTGGGGGATAGAAGTATTCTTCTCTTGCACTTGAGAGGATGAAGTTTGAATCACTTTGAAACAAAGAATTATACACTTATGATCAAAGGATAAGAGAATAGAAATGTGGATCTAGATCAGAAAGTTTAGAAGTGCAAAAGGTGAGAAAATTATGAGGAATGAACCAGTATTTATAGGGGAGAAAAATACTGTTCTGGAGCGTGGCCGGTCCCCTTAATTAATGGTCGGCCCCCTTAATGATTAAGGGGGCCGCCTAAGGAATTAAGGGGGCCGCCCCTTCAGAACGTTGGTTTTTTCTTGTCTTTTAGTGGGGAATATTTTTCTGGATAAAATTTGCTATTTTTGGTTGGAAATTTGAAATCATATATTTATAATGAATTAAACATATTCTTTTAATTCCAAAAGTAATTTTGTAAAAGATATAAGATGTTTAATACATTTTATAAAAATTCTAGTGATTAGAAAAATTTCCTTTGATCATGAAATGCAATAAACCCTTTGTTTATTCATACCTTAAGTGATATGGAAGCAAAGACAAATATTAAGCATTAAAAACTTGTTTACGTCATAAGTTTTAGATTAATGAGTTTATGCTTTGTAATTATCAAAACATAGAGACATTGTTAATATGCTAACAATGTTTTAAGACATTATTTATGTCAACATAATCCCTTGGTAAAAAAAAGTTTGATTCTCAAATCTATTTTAACTAATAAAATAAGGTTTTGTACAAGCGTCCTAAAGCAGGAGTATTAAAAAATAAAATTAATTACACCTCAAAAATTCCATAATTAGAACACATGTACAAGCTCCCTAAAGCATATGCATTAAAAAATAAAATTAATTACACCTCTAAAAGTCAAATAAGTATCATTTAAAGACCTTTTTTGTGTTATTTTTGTAAGGTGTTTAATAAGAAGCGGGTATGTTTAAGGCTTTTGGGTTATTTTAGTAAAGTCATCAACACCATTCATAATATACGCTCTCTTTCATTCAAATATACGCTCCTCTTTCCTTCATATCCTTCATATTTTTGTAAAGGATTCAAGAACATTAATGATCTTCAATGCTACGCTCCTCTACCATTCAAAATCAACCGGATACATTAAGTTGAAACGCGTTTTTGAAGGAATTTTCAGTTTCAATTATCATCCAATGATGTCCGATTGACTTATTTTTGTAAAGTAATATACCATTCATGTTGATTGATATGGTTTTGCTCCCTAATTGATCCCTGGCGTTTCTATTTATCTCATGTAAGTCTCTTAATTTGACTTTTTAAATTTAATTGTAATTATTTTTTATGAACCCTAATATGATAATGATAGGAAATTCAATACTTGCCTTTTTGAAATTTCGAATTAGTCAAGTTATGTGAAGGTTTAGATCCTATATAATCCCCATGAATGTAGAGTGTTAGCTGCCCACATCATCCTTTTCTCTTTTGTTTCTCATCTAAAAATTAAAAAGTTATGGCTGTGTTTGTGTCAGGTTATATCAAAGACCTATCGGCTGTCAAGGACAACATTACCTTGAGAGTCCGTGTTTTAAGGTGCTGGACTCAAGAAATTTACAATAAGCCGCATGTCAAAAATCTTGAAATGGTACTTATGGATGAAAATGTAAGCATACGTTTCCTTATGTGTAATTTTTTGGTAGACATAGACTTGGTATGGGTAGCTATTGTTAGAGGACAAAGCTGCCCACGTATTATGTTATATATGGAGCTATTGTTAGAGGACAAAGCTACCATTTTTATTATTCATATGTAGCTATTGTTAGAGGACAAAGCTACCAATTTAATTTTTAATGTCTTATTAAAGTTTACTATGTTTTTCGAAATTAATCTTCTTCTTTTTGTGCAGAATACTAAAATGCAGGCCACCTGCAGGATGGCGAATGTGAATCAATTCAAGCACAAGTTGGTTGAAGGCGCTGCTGTCAAGCTCGAAAGATACTCACTTGGGGAAATCCAACCCAAGTATAGGATGGTTAAGAATGCTTTACGTCTCAGCTTTCTGAGCAATACATTGTGTGAGCCCTGTAATGATTTCACTGGGTCTATGTATGGATTTGATTTTAGAGGCTACAAATCCATCACCGATTTGCAGATGGAAGAAGATGGCCAATTTGGTATGTAATTTAATTTATATTATTTAAATGTCAACAATAGAAGAGAAACAAATACTTATTAATGTTTAGATTGAAACTACACTCAAACCTTATGCTATTAGTTAAAATAGATGTATTAATGTATAGATTGACATTACATAGTTTTTATAGGAATAGTTTGATTGTAGTTTTAAGGCCTTTGAATACTTATTAATGTATATATTCAAATACAGATATAATAGCTTGGCCGACTTGCTTCAAATGGTATAATGTGTATTAAAGAATTTGTGTTTCTTATTCGAGCAGATGTAATTGGCCATGTCACTGCATGTCAAGATTTGGATAATTTTGACAAGAATGGGAACAAGGGAAAAAAGAAGCCATTGACTCTTATTGATGCTGAGTAATTACTATAATCCCTTTATTACCATCTACTTAACTTAAGTTTTAATAGGTTTGAGTACTTTTTTATTACTATAATTCATTTGACATGATTATTTCTTTATCCGCATATATGTTGTAGAGGAAATGAACTCAACTGTACGTTGTGGGGTGTATTTGCACAACAATTCAATGACTTTTTGAACGCAACTGTGGATCATGGTAATATCATGATTGTTCTATCATTGGCAATGATGAAAGCTTGGGACGGTAACATCTTATCACCTCTTTTATTATATCTTAGGGAATATGTTTAAGCATATAAAGAAAAATACTAAAGTTATTAATTTGTATTTGTATAGGTAAGATGTGTGTCCAAAACGGTTATCATGGAACAAAACTGTTTCTGTTCAATGCTGCTCAACCCATTGAGCAAGATGAATTGAGAGAGGTTGAAGAATATAGGTTAAGGTAACACAACAGGCAATTTAAAAAATACATATCAGTAAGTTATATAAATTTGAGTTAATTGAATTTCGATTTAGGTTGTTTTCAAGACAAGATGCTGAACCGTCTGAGAACACAGCATCATGTATTTCTGCTGGGTCAAAGTTCTCGACGAAGGATGATTTTCTAAATAAGTATCCTGTTAAAAACATTGTTGAGCTGTTGGATGTTGAAAAGGTACAGCAATCTCAAATACGGCAGTCATTAATAGAGTTAAAGAATATTAAGGTTTATTATAGCTATTTGCGTTGTTTACAGAACATCGCTTCCGTTATTGTTGGAACGATCATCGCTATACAAGATGAGGAGGGATGGTGGTATTTGGGTTGCAGAAAGTGTAGCAAGAAAGTGGTGAAAGATAGCGAGTTTGTTGATCTTGATGATGATAGCTCAAGTAAAATGAGTGTGACTTCTAATCAGTGGAGATGCACCAAGTGCAATGAGATTGTTAAAGGCATAAAATCAATGTAAGTTGACGTTTTTTTAATGAACCATTACAATTTTAAAGATGCACAGTTATTGGATTTGAATAGGTAGCTAAATTGGGGTTTAAAAATACATTGTCTGTAGATTTCGCCTTCAAGTCCGTGTTCAAGATGAGTCTAGCACAATGTCCCTGTCTCTGTTTAACGACGAAGTGCAATCCTTAACAAGTAGATCAGCATACCAACTTTGCGAAAAGTATGGCTTGAAGGTAAATATATTCTATAATCTAATTTACAAATAAAATTCTCATAAGGATGTTTTTTAGTACATATCATCTGACAATAAAACAAATTGATTTGTAGAGTGCTGATCAACAAGTGTTCCCAAAAGAAATCACCGAATTGGTAGGAAAAAGGCTTGCGTTTAAAGTGTCTATTGATGAATACAATCAGAAGAAGATGTTGCCTGTATTTACTGTCTTGCGTCTTTCGGATGATGTTGATATTCTGAGTGCTCTTACGTCATCTGTTACTCCCATGAAGGTAATATATACATTGTTTAAAATGAAAATCCAAAAACGTAATCTTGAAACGACATATAACATGTTATTTTGTTTCATCTTAAAATAACAGGATAGCGAGGCTACAAGTTCTAAGTGTATAGGGATATCTGCCTTGGTAAGTCATTAGTCCTTCATACATTTAGTATAAGATAATTATTTTAGGTAGCACATGTAATAATATAAGATCCACTTACTTTCAGGATCTTGAATCCCAAACCGATGAGACTGTTACACCAACCAACGTATTGAAAAGTACCGCCACAAGTCCTCCTGCAAAGACCAGTAACGGTAAACGGGCTTCTGATGCGGAACCAAGCACTGAGTGTTCAAAGACCAAAAGGCAAATTGTGGACATAAAAGTGGAGAAAAATCCTTGAAGCTTTGCATCAGAATAGGGACGAACTACAATAAATGTATTAAATAAATTTGGTTTTATGGATATTTGTTCAAAACATATTGTGGATGGATTCTGCATTTAGACAATTTTATTTTCATCTTTTGGTATTGGGGAGTCCCAATCACTTTTTAGACAATTGGTTGTTGTATTTGAATTATGGTTCATAAGATTTTGAAAATAGAGTTGCATTTAAATTAATATCTTAGATTTTGATCACTATCAAACATTTGTTTCTATTGATTTTCGTCACATATTCGTAACATAGCATTTATTTTTAGAGAAATAAAATCATAAATGACTATTGAAACAATGGTCTAAAATCAATATAGATTGGTTCATTGTGATTATCAACTGTTTTATATTTATTTCTTGGCCACGATTATGGAATAAAACAAATTTTTATTAGTAGGATTATTTATTTCAAGTCGTTAAGAAATAAATGTTGAGTGGTAACCAAAACTATTTGAACCTTAAAAAATGATTCCGATTAGTATATAGATTGATTTTTACTTAACCATATTACCGGACAACTGTTGTTGCCCTGTTAATAAGGTGCTTGCAAATGGCCGAATAGAGAATGTCAAAATTATATTGTAATATGAAAAAAAATAATTAAAGAGTTTAGCTTTTTAAAATTGGTTAGCTTTTAGAAACATACATCATAATGGCCCATCTAAAAATTGTAGAAATAAATAGATTTTATAAACAGGAAAACAATCATATTCAAAATAACAATCTACTTCACTTAAGTTTAAATAGGTTTGAGTACTTTTGTATTACTATAATTCATTTTACATGATCCTGTCTTTATCCGCATATATGTTGTAGAGGAAATGAACTCAACTGTAGAAATAAATAGATTTTCTAAACAGGAAAACAATCATATTCAAAATAACAATGTGTAAACCAAATGCAGTTATTATTTCT
Source organism: Artemisia argyi (assembly GCA_030686995.1). Classification (NCBI taxonomy): domain Eukaryota; kingdom Viridiplantae; phylum Streptophyta; class Magnoliopsida; order Asterales; family Asteraceae; genus Artemisia; species Artemisia argyi. The sequence goes on along the minus strand of CM060709.1, from coordinate 41,149,171 downwards.
GCATTTGCCATTCAAAATATATCATAAATAGTTATGCATCTATAGTTCATTGCCATCTAATGATAGGCATTTCCACAGTTTGCTGCTTCTGTGAAGCACATAACCAAAACATTAAACACAAATACGATGTTCCAAGTACATACTGTTAACGATGTCTAACCACAAAAGATTAATACCTAAAACAAAGAAACAAAGTTTGGTGCATCATGAGGTAGATTCTTAACACATGTGGAAGAGTGGAATCATAACTGGGTTACGGGAATGCACCGAAGCTGAGACATCTGGGATTTCTTCTACCAGTTTGAAACGTACCATTTTCTCTCTTGCCCAACCACACTTTGCAACAATATCATTCCATCTGCATTTTATCGTAACATGGTTTTTGCTTTTTGGCCTGTCACTGTGGCTTTCCAGATCAACATCCACATAGAAGTCCATATCTTGAAATCTGAGGACTGCGTTATGGAACTTCCACATATGATGGGACTTCACAAACTTATGGAATATGTTCTGCATTCATACAAGAGCGTTATTGTTAACCAATAAACTCACCTTTATATTGTTTTTCCAACAAATAGTAAACAGATTAAATATGTCCATCAACTAAAAGTCTAATGGTCAAAAACATAAGCTCATTGCATAATGGTCCAACATATCTCAAGGTTTGTCGTCTATTTTAATGTAGTATATCAAACATCAACATACTAACTATACGCATCTATTGTACTATTTACTCACAATCGTTAAAGTTCATAATCAATCATATTATAAATCTGTATGTATATATTACTTACCAAACGTCCTCTGTCTGTGACATAGGCCAGAATTGGAGCATAAAAGACATCATTCTCATCATCGTGCATTTCATGATGTTCCCATTCACACATGTGTTCAAGCCTCAATTTTATATTTAAAGTAAACAAATAAAAATTAGAAATATCATACTCAATCTTTAAAATTTAACAAATAGCTATGTATACTTAACAACAGTATTTTACGCAACATACCTTTAGTCTCTACTGGACTTTTCACAAATGGTTTTAGATAGTTGAGTTCCATACGTTGAACAACCTCATGACGCGTCCCGAACCCATCCCCATCAAATACCATCAGTGAAAGACGATTGTTCCATAAGTTAGTGAAAACCGTTCTTGTCCCAGGAACGATGTTTTGAGATTGGATTAGTTGCTTCCATCCCGGTCCTCCAAACACATGGACATTAAACACTTTTTGATCCTCTATCTCAACCTTAGAACGAGTCACAGTTGCTACCTCTGTCCCACCCACAAGAATGCGATATTGAGGATTGTCATTCTCTACCAAGAAACCTCATGGAATGAACTACGAAACAGTTATTTTTATAAAATAATTTGTCAGCAAAGATTTTGGGTAAACTAAGATTTCAAATCTATATATATTATCTAAAGCTTATAAGTTACGAATTACCGGTGCAAGCGCCCTGTGTTCCACTGTAAGCAGGCATCTGATCTGTCTATAACCTACGTCCGCCAGGTTGTAGCCGTTGCATTCAAAGCCAGAATTGTTGTATGCCGTCACATAGTACAAGTCCTGTTCTTCACGAACAAAATGAAACATGTGTATGTTCCGGTATCCACTGTCTTCTAAAAACTTCTTCCATTCATGTGAGTACAACGTCAATTGACCAGCACACATTTTCAAGTAAACCTTGTGTTTTGTTCCCTTATTGTTTATTAAGTATATCCACCTATGTTTCGGAGACAATCTTTCGGTAAAAAGCGTAGGAAGCTTCTGTCATTCAAAATCGTCGTCAGTATATATATTGTAAGTTGCAATAATAAAGTAATAAGGTATATATTTATTCCAATAATAAAATACCTGTTGTGTTTTGATGTTTCTTTTGTTTGCCTCGACTAAAAACTGCATGGCCATCCTATTTAATAATGTCACATCGATTATGTTGTCAACATATTATCAAATTCAAAACTGACTGTGACATTCTATTACAGTACTTATCATACATCTATACATATATATTACTTTTGATTACTTATAGTCTTCCATCTAATATTATCAATGCGTTTTCATATACATAATCAAACAAAGAAGACATACACCACTTTTATTAAATTGAATGGAAATTTGCCAAAACAACATTTTTCAACCAACAAGTATCAAAATGCTTTAATAGTTTCAATCCAAAAACGATTCTTCAACATTATAGTGTAGATTGTATTACTCATATGAAAGTGTTATTAGATTCTCTAATAACTGATAACATATGGTCAATAGATATTCGGCAACCATCTTATTCACCAACGTTCCATACAATTTAACTCTTACTGACTTCCTTATAGCGCTAAATAAGCTAATGTGTATGAGAACCAGTTGTATATGCTATCCCCGTTTACATTTAAACCTAAACATAGACACCTGTTATTGTTGTAGCATACTTATAAGCACACAATCAGCATATATGAAACAATAACCTAATAATTCAACTTATTTACTTATAAGCACAAAATCCATAATAAATTCTAACAGGCATATTGAAGCAGAAAGTAAACAAAAGCCATAATAGATTATACAACTTATATACCACCTAATATTTAGGCGGCTAATCACATTCAAGTCCTTTTTATAGACTAATCTCCGAACCTACTTTTTTAACACAATCAACCTAAATTAATCAATAAGCTAAAGCCTGATCATCTAAACTTTCAACTAATAAGCTATGATTATGATAAATTACTTTGTGTACATGTATAACCCATAATCACGTTATTTTTATTAACTTAAAACAAACTTTTGTGCCAACATAATCTCATACTGTAGAACATCACAAATCTACCAATACATTCAATCTAACAATAATCTTGAAGCAAAACTAAATCAAACGGCAAAATGGTGTAGATCAGCCTATAATATCAAAAAGTATATGGGATTCGTAACATGCAAGTATTTTTAGATACTTTTCTACTCGGTCAACATCGCTTATGACATTTCTTTCAATCATTTTCGTAAACCATTACTCAGTGCAAACGTATGAAACATAAAAGAAATTAAAAAAAAAAAGTGCCTTTTGATGTGACGGTTATGGTTGAAGGATTGTGATCAAGAAGATGACTTTTGGTATTTGATGAGAGATACTACTATATCTCTTTGAATGAGATAATGAAGTCTTAATTGAAAATCTAACCGAGTGGCACAAATTGCCCAAATTTGTAATCATTATGGAAGGTTTTACAAGTTTTCTCATTAAATAAAGAGTTTTTATTACACTTTTTTTTATAACATGCAACTAAATCAGTATCTTCTAATATGTGCGGGTATGTGTAATAACAAATCAAAGATTTAAAATCATTGACTATGAAAAATATATAGTTTGACTATGAAGAATAAAAGGTGTTATAAGTTATTTTAAGAAAACATTTACTTAGATGCAAATTATAAGTTATTGAAAATAACGATTTTGTGTAATCATCTTAAAAGATATTATATGTAACTTACAAATAAAAAACATATCATTGCCTAATATATGTTTCTCTTGATTTTGCATTAAACTAAACTAATATACTTCAAAACGTAATACAATTTCATATTTGTGCATTTACAGGCTTACAAGTATTTTCTCATCAATATGAAGAACCTCAAATCATCCAAGGTGCATACGTAGTTTATCTTATTTGTAAAGAACAACAAATCTCTAAATTTCGATTTACTTCATAATTCATTTGCAGTTTACTTTTTGTACGTGAGTTATATGGAACTAACCGAATTTTTTGTATTGTAGATAAGCAAGGAAGAGGAAAGCATTAAATCAACGAATTCTACCCATCCGGTTGGTAAAGATATACCGGTTGTTGATTTATCTGATGATGAGTTGGTATGTGTTTAATATGTGGCAAAATTCGTTAAAACATTTTGTATTCTTCTATAATAATGTTTCTTTGGCATACATATAGGAATTTACCTTCAACACCCAAGGCAAAACAGTCTCAAAGCAAGATGGTGTTGTTGTGAAAAACAACGTTCTTCAGTACGGTTTCTCTGATGAAGAAAACGTGTTACCTTCATCCAAGAAGAATTCACAAGAAGAGCATGCTGAAAAGGGAAAAAAAATGGTATTGAATCATATTGTTATTCATACAACATACTTAATGATTTTTATAGTTATAAAGACCCGTAAAATCATCGAAGGTATTTATATATTTTTTGTTCTTTATAAACAACACCAACTCGAATTTCATTTTTGTATACTTTGTGTACGTGAAAATATGTTTTATAACGAATTTTTTGTAAATTAGGATTTAAGCAAGGAAGAGGAAAGCAATAAAGCATCGAATTCTACCATTATGATTGGTAAACATATACCGGGTGTTGACTTATCTGATGATGAGTTGGTATGTGTTAAATATGTGCCAAAATTCGTAAAAACAAATTGTATTCTTTTATAACAATGTTTCTTTGGCATACATATAGGATTTTACATTCAACACCGACGATGATAACGTGTTACCTTTATCCAAGAAGAATACACGCGAAGAGCATGTTGACAATGAAAAAAAATTGGTATGGATTCATATCATTAGTCATATAAAGCATATTTGTTGATTTTTAAAGTTTTTAAATAAGAGGATAGTGGTACCGTATATGTCTAAATTTGATGTATTCTATGGCAATGTTAAAATAGGAATCTGATGACACAAGGCCTATTAGGTTTACGCGTAGCAGCAACTCTACACAAAATGAGATTTCAAAAAAACGCCGTCGTACAATTTTTGATGACTCATCTGATGACGTTGAGGATAAAGGCAATCAAGTTAATCAAGATGATAACCAGGTCATTGATCAATCTCCTGATCATGAATACCATTTGGATCAATTTGTTGATGATCTACCTTTACATAATGAACAAGACACTTCACGTTCAAGAAAGGACAAGTATGCTTTAATTGACGAAGTGTCCGATGAAGATCTTTATAATAAGAATAGTACAAGCGATGATGGTGTCTGGGTTAATGTAAATGACCTACCCTACGCTTCTCCTGACGTTCGTGCTTCTGACAGCTTATTTGAGGATGAAGCCGAAGAAGAGTTAGAAGAATCGGACATTAATAGTGTCTCATCTGCATCTGATGAAGATGATTTACAAAATTTCATTGATGACGAAGACCAAGATGATGTGCAATCTACAGATGATTATGTACCTAGCACTGATGATGAATCTTCCGATGATGATGTTTGATTCGCAAGGTCGTGAATCAACATTACTGAAGCAGCCGGAATAATATTCTCTTTATTATTCAGTTATTTTTGTTTCAAATAATTATTACAAAACTTAGTGTTTGTGATTTGGAAGCCCTTATCACTTTTTATTTAAACATTTAATTTGCTATTTTATTTGGTGAAATTGTGTTACAAATTTGTTTATCGGTATTTTTTCTAAAGGGCAAATGGCACAAAAAGGCATCAAAGTTAGGGTCCATTTCCAATCAAGGTATCCAACTTTTTTTCTTGCATAAAAAGGTATCCAACTTTTTTTTTTTGGCGGATTTGGGTTTTTTTCTAACACCCGTTAACCACTAACCCAAGTTTTGGTTATAAAAATATTGATACATTTTTAAAATTGCGAGGACCAAATTTGAACATTTTATATTTCTTCTTTAAAGTAATAGTTACATCATTTTCCCTCAAATTTTCCCCCAATTCACTTTCCACTCATAAACCCTAAAAACGGTTAAGAGTACGATTGACAAAATTGAACCTTAATTTGTGTTCTTAAAGGTAATTAATACTTATTGTTGTTTTTAATTATGTTAATAACGGCTAAATTAAGCAGAAATTGACCTACTGTGTTTGTTTGTTATGTTTAGCAGGATGGCTTCTTCATCCAAAGGAGGTGCATTATCCTTAGATGTTTATTATAACGGGTATTTCAGTCTGAAACCTTTAACCTATCATAATGCTGATATGCTCACAACCACAGTTGATGTGACCCCTTTAACCTCTAGTGAGTTGACAAATTTTGTTCAAAACAACATAGGTTCAGTAGTGTGTGGCTTGTATTACTTTAGTAATGGGTTAAAATGTATTAAGTCTGATGATGATTTTAGGCTGTTTGTTGAAAAGTGGCAAAGTACAGATGAACGTATCATAGCATTGTATGTTTCTTATAAGAATGAATCTTTAATAGAATACAGTGGTGATTATGTTCTTGTGATTTTAAACCCTGCTACTTATTACAAAGACTCAGATGATGAAAGTGATGTTGCATCACTTGATCATTTATCTGAGGGTGAAGAAGAGTTGAGGCAGGTTAGGATAAAGGAAAGGCAACTTTTAGATGAAAAGAAAAAAACAAATGAAATTGTTGTATTTGATGAAAGTAAGCTAGTGTTGGAAAATGAAAGTGATGACAATGAGGATGAAGTAGATCCTTTATTTTCAGACCTAGGTGATTCATCTCAAAAAGAGAAACCTCATGTTGAACCAGAAGTTAACTCAGATGAGAATATGCCAATGAGTGATGAGGATGAGATTATGTTTGACCCTAATAAAAGAGATTACCCTATCCACGACCCAAACATACACTGGAAGTTAAAAAAACCTAGATTAGGTGAATTGTATGCAGACTTAGATCAAGTTAAAGATTGTCTTACTTTTTATTCTGTTGCTAATGGATACCAACTTTGGTATGAAAAAAGTGATAGTGAAAAGTTGTTGGGTAGCAGTGGAAGGGGAAGTTCTAGTGGATCAAATAGTGGAAGGGGTAGGGGAAGTGGAAGTGGTAATGGATCAAACAGGGGAAGGGGAAGTGGTAGTGGTAGTGGATCAAACAGGGGAAGGGGAAGGAGAAGAGGAAGTGCTAGTGGTAGTGTATCAAACAGGGTAAGTTACATGTTATCTTTTCATTTTTTTGTTACAATGCTTTTTTGTTATATATATTCTAATTAACACACCCATTTTACAGAATGTTCTATACATGCTGTTTGATGATGATGACTTGGTTGATGTACAACTTCAGCAAGCAAATACAGAAGATATGAATGTTGATGCAGTTAAACAAGATGATGCCATTAAAGACACATCTGCACATGTCAATGAGGAGACAACTGCACCAGTCAATGATGATACACCTGCACAAGTCATTGAGGATACAACTCCACATGCCAATGAGTATACAACTGCACAAGTCAATGAGGATACAACTGCAAATGTTGTTCCTGCTAATGAGGATGAAGCAAGGCTAAAAAGGAGGTATGATGACTTCTGGCAAGGTCAATATAATGCAGGATACAGGCCCCCTAGAAGGACTTCTCAAAGATTAGCAATGAACAATTATAATAGGAAAACCATCCATGATTATGAAGGTCAAGGACTCACACCAGATGAAGCATTTGAAGTAGAATAAGTAGTCAAAACTTTGTAATGTCAGTTTTATTTGTAACAACTTATTACCTAAGTACTCTAATGTTTATAATGACACTTGCACTTGTAAGAACATATTAAACATCAGTCTATCAAATATTATGGTCCATATCAGTTGCATTCATTTTAAGAACATATTACATATCAGCCTATCAAATAAGGAAACATTACATCATCCCTGTCATTGTCATATTCTGCCATTTTACTAATGAGCAGCAGAAATGAATGAAATCAGCAGGAACCAAAAGTCATCAGCAGAATCAAAATTTCACTCAGCAGCAACAAATAAGCTTATCAGCAGGAATGAAAAATATTATCAGCAAAATGAAAATAGGCGAGCAGCAGCAACAAAGAGATGATACATAATCAGCAGGAACCAAATAACCACCAGGAGGAACCAAATGTCATCAGCAGAAACGAAAATAGCATCAATAACCGTCAACAGTACCAATCACAGTCGTGTCATCATCAAACCATATGAGTATAAAGACAACACTTCAAAGTGTCGCGAAAACCCTCAAATTACCAAAAATAGCTCATACACCTCCACAACTACTTTCTTTCAAGAATTATAAACACCAAACATTGTATAACCAACTTCTATGATGAATTTATTCAATAGAAACCGAAATCAAAGAAGTTGATATAAAGAAAACCATAAAATTCGATTTACCAAACCTTTGTCTGCAGCAGACTTCGACAATTTTTATCTTTTTACTGATAGCTCAGATCGAAGATCCCTCCGGTGGAACTCTTCCTTGCTATGTTGAGAACCTCCAGTAAAAATTTCAGCCCGATCCAACGGTTAACGAATGAGAAATCGCTGTTTGAAAACTGCACTACAGAAAAGTTACGAAAATTTGTACCAGATTCGAATTTTCCTGTTTTTGTTTGAAAAACCTTGTAGATCCCTAGATATCAAAAGCCCCCGCTCCGATACCAATTTTAGAAGATCGTTTAAGCCCTATGTAGGATAATAACAATGATTGAATATGCAGCGGAATAATAACGAACACAAATTATATTCATTGATCAAAGTTAAACAAATACATTTTACTTCATCAAAAGGAAACATTTTCAATACATTCATTGATCAAACTAAACTAAAAAGCTTTTATAATCATAATGAAAAGCAATCCTAACAGTACAAAGATAACCCTAGATTGCATATTCATTGTAGTCTTCAGTACTGCCACTTCTTCTTCCAATATCTTTTTTTTCACCTCAAATTCTACAGCTTCCTTCTTCATTTTTTTTCCACATCTGCCAATTTACTTTTGTAATGCTCAGTTGGTAAATCTGGATCCCACCAGTGAAAGAATTCACAATGCTTTCTTGCCTATTTAACCAAAATAAAGTTAAGACATGTTTTTCACAAACCATTAAAAGCAAAAAATTAGTTTACCTTATAGTTAGGACAACCCAAAAACCTCCTGCCAGGGTTCTTTTTAATCCAAGAAATCCACTTACCACTTTCATCACCACATTCACACAAGACACAAACACGATTCATCAAATTATCTTTTTCCCAACCTGCATTTCTTCGATTCCAGTACACCCAGTTTGAAGAGTTTGATGAATTAGATGAGTTTGTCATGTTTTAATTTTTGGGAAGAAATTGTTTTGCCCTAATTTTAATTTTGCCCTAATATTGATTTTGGGGATGAAACGTTTAAAGTATATAAATACATTAATTTCAAAACCACCCTTCAAATTCTATAAAAGTTTTAAAATTTTTTTAGTTTAAGTTAACGGAATATTTAACGGGGTGTTAGAAAAAAACCCAAATCCGCCAAAAATAAAAGTTGGATACCTTTTTATGCAAGAAAAAAAGTTGGATACCTTGATTGGAAATGGACCCTAACTTTGATGCCTTTTTGTGCCATTTGCCCTTTTCTAAATGAATAATTGTTGAATCCAAATACGAATTATTGTTTCTTATGTCACCAGTCAAGTCCTGTCACCATTCATCTATTAGTTTAACCAACCTTATTAATCAAATATATTTTTTATAATTAAAATATATTTGACAAATTTAATGGTCTACAAAGTTAATTAGAAATTAAGTCAATTGTAATCAATAAAAAAAGCTTTTAAATGTATACAAAACATGGGCTAAAAACACCAACCCAAATAATAACCCATAACTACTCATGTAATAGGTTTGCAAAAGCCTGTCCAACTAAACCATTCAATTATATTATATCAAAGCCCATCACGTCAAATTGGAAAGTTGCAACAAAAAAACTATAAAATGGGTCATAGAATAAGATGCATCGACATATATTTTTTCCATGGCATCATCCAATTCTAAAACACATGAATCTTACACTGATTCAAAGTCTAAAGATCCAGTATTTTCTGAAAAAAAAAACATGACACTCAACCAAAAGATGATGATAAATTACGTGATCGACATGCCAAAGAGAGAAGTACTAAAGTGGATGCTGCATTAAGGTTTCTTGCATCTGTCTTTGAAGAAGGTGAAGCTTCTCAAAAAAATTTAGGTATAGCATGTAGTGTTTTTAATATGTTTTCAATAATTTTATGTTTTCATAAATATGTTTATGACTTGATTTCCTGTTGCGTTTATAGATGAGTTGGATGAATCTATTCTTCTCGACTGGCTTAAAGTAAATGTTGGAGATCCTCAAGAGTGTCAACAGGTTCTGGCCGGATGCAAGAAGAAGATCGTAAAAGCAGAAGATATGATTAAAGAAGTACGTGCAATGGGTCATGAGTTAACTGATGACTACGTTGTCGATATAAACTTCTTTAGTGATGAAGAATGAAGTTGAATCCTCTGAGTATATGTCGTTTACAACTTTATTTGCTTTTCAGTTTCACAAATAAATGTATTTTGATTCGAAATCTGTTTCATTGGTTAATTTGATGTTGCATGATTTCAATGTAATTTGGTTGAATAATATATTTGGATTATTGGAAATCTTGGCCACGATTCTTAACCAATATCACCATTAATAAAAACGATTTGGTTAGATAGCAATGAATGATAATTAGTATCAATCAATACTACTATTAATAACATAATATATATCAAATCAGTTACAAAAATGTTTATATATGGCTCAATAAATGGTGATATTACACAATAAAATTTCAAAATTTCAAAAACACATTTAAATAACCCAAACATTGTTTATCTTCTTTGCCTCAAAAAATTGTTTCTACTATTTCACCATGGATGAAAACAATGAAAGGCTTTCAAGAAAACGTAAGACAGATGTGCCGAGCAGTAAGAACCGTCAAGCTTCAAACGAACGACTCCCTTTCTCAGAAACAGCCACGGCACCTTCCAACACAAGAGTTTCTTTGGCAGAGTTATTGACATGTATGTGTTTCTATCTATAAATAATAAGCTATTATATATTTGTTTACTATCATGGCTTAAGTATTTATGTTTCTATGTATAAGATGATCCTCTCACTGGAACCTTGCCTACATCACATTTATCCAATACATCGTCAACACAACAACAAAAGCTTAAAGGTTTATTTACAACTTTAACTCCATTCGAATGTTTGGTCGAAATTTTTTTTCTTCATGTTAACTCAAACTACAAAGTCTTATGCAATTTCTTTTTGTATTCATATTTTACCAATATTTTCTATGTAGGTTCATTTGCGCAGACTAAACGACGTCCACGAAATGTACTACCGCTTGCTGATGTTACTAACTGTGAGTTACTTATATACTTTAATAGTACAGAACAATTTATTTAGTGACATCTTATCAATATTATAAAATTTTCACCTTTTAATACTTGTCATTATAATCTTACGCAGATTGCCAACAAAGTTTAAATGTTGTTTCAAATTTTGTAAACTCATCGATAGATTCAACTTCAACATTGTTTCAAGGTATCATGTATAAAGACTCTCTAAATAATAATTTGATTTCAAAGTTTAAACGTTCAAGATCATATGGCTATTCCTTTGCACTTAGATGAATGTTCATAAACTTTTGTATATACATTTAGGAACAAGTCTGCATACAACAAATCCCATATTGGCCACAAAAAGTATTGGGACGTTTCCATCTCGATTATCACCCTTGACTCCCAATGTGAGCACACATGTTAGCCAAAGTACAGGTCCAGATTTCCAACCACACTTAGGTTTTCTATCTTTCCTTATTGCCTTATATGTATACATTTTCTACACGAACTTCTATGTTGCATTTTCATTAAATTGATTTTATATGTCTAACATGTTTGTCTAATGTTTTTAATATATTAGGAACAAATTTACCGGTACATCAGTTGAACTCAAACATTCCACCAAATTTTTACACAACATCTACAGGTCGTGTTTCAATTACACCACAACAGCCAACAAGTTATGGTACACCTTCTTCTGCTATTGACGTTATACTAAGCTCAAATTCACGAAATTCAATTGGTTAGACACATACATACATGTAGTACACTTCTTATGTGATTAGAATAGATATTAATTGACATTGCATGAGTTATTCCTTTATAGTTTCGCAAATGCCTGCTGTTTGCAACACTATTAACAACGGAAATCTTGGTTCATTCTCTCCCAATTCCTTGCCTACAAGCTGCAACCAAACAGCTTCAGTTCCTGCAACACGTAAACGACAATCTCCACTGGATCACATTTCAAATGGTATATTTATGCCTATAATCTTCGATAAATACATAACAAAATTGTCAAGTATTTATTATTCTTCTAACACTATATTTTACACATATCCGTAGGTCCTGTTTCACATACGCCGCAGCAACCAAAAAATGTTTTTACAACTCCTTCTTCTAATGTGTTCAACAGAGATATGACTTCTGGAGGCTCAATTCGTAAGAATCCATATACTGCTGCATTCTACCTACCATAGTTTAGAATAATACTCTTTGTAACCAAGTTCATTTTTTTAATAGTTACACAAACTCCAGTTCCTCTTAGCATGATTACCAATGTTCATCGTAGCAGAGCGACACGTAATTCTGTGGTACCACATACCACCCAATCAACTCCAGATGGGGCGACACGTCATAGACAATCTCCCATGACTAATGTATCAAACGGTAAATTTTAAAACCCAACATACTATCATTGAAGTACATGTTTACGATTGAATATGTTTTAATTTTTCTATTCATGTTTTTTTTTAACGTGACGTTATACTAATCTCAAATTTAGTAAATTCTATTGGTTAGACACATATATACATGTACTACACTTCTTATGTGATTAGAATATCTATTCATTGACATTGCATGAGTTATTCCTTTATAGTTTCTCCAAGCTCTGCTGTTTGCAACAGAATTAACAACGGAAATCTTGGTTCATTCTCGCCTAATTCTTTGCCTACAAGTTGTAACCAAACAGCTTCAGTTCCTGCAACACGTAAACGACAATCTCCATTGGATCACATTTCAAATGGTATATTTATGACTATAATCTTCCATAAATAATTATTAATATTGTTAATAATTATTCTTCTTCTACCACCATATTTTACACAAATCTATAGGTCCTGTTTCACTTACGCCGCGCCAACGTAAGAATGTTTCAACAAATCCTTCTTCTAATTTGTGGAACAGAGCTATGACTTCTGGAGGCTCAATTTGTAAGAATGAATATACTGCTCCATTGTATGTACCATAGCTAAGAATAATACTGTTTCTAACCAAGTTAATTTTTTATATAGTGACACAAAGTCCAGTTCCTCTCAACATGGTTAACAATGTTCATCGTAGTAGAGCGACACGTAATTCTTTGGTAGGACATACCACCCAATCAAATCCAGATGGCGCGACACGTCTTACACAATCTCCCATGACTAATGTATCAAACGGTAAATTTTAAAACCCAACATATTATCATTGAAATACATGTTTACGATTGAATGTGTTTTAATTTTTCTATCAATGTTGTTTTCAGTTTCTTTCCAAACACCCGATTCTCATAAGGTTAATCAACGTACCAACAACACATCAACATCGTTTGTTCAAAGAACCACTCCCTCTATAATGACACAAAATTCATCTTACGAAGTTGGTGAGCCATCAAGACGAACAAAACGGGATAAGAGACCTTCTTTACAACCTCCAACACCAGTTAGGTTTAATCTTAATGACGATGATAGAAATGTCAGAAAAGTATATGACAAATACGTTGGTATATCCGAAGGTATATATAGATATATATATATATATACATATATATATTAGAATATTCTTTTAAACTTTCATGAAAATGGGTAAATTCTAATTTATGTTGCACATTATTTAAGCAAGATATTTCTTTTTTTCAGACTACTACGACCATGGTGATCCTACATTTGAGTGTAAAGAATGTCATGCTTTGCTATGGGAAGCTGAAGCCCGAAAAGGAAACCAAGGGAATCTAACAAACAAAGCGTATAGTATATGCTGTAGCAAGGGAAAAGTTTCTATTAAACAACCGCCTCCGGCTCCAGAACCTTTACACCATTTATTCTTTAATGACGATGCAAAGAGTCAGAATTTTAGAAAAAACATTAGAACATATAATAGCATGTTCTCTTTTACTTCTATGGGTGGGAAGATTGACGATTCAATAAATAGAGGAGGTCGTGCTCCGTATGTTTTCCGGTTGCATGGTCAAACATACCATCGTATTGGTAGTTTGCTTCCGGAAGCAGGTGTTCCTCCGAAATTTGCACAACTTTATATATATGACACAGCAAACGAAAATGAAAATAGAGCAAAAGCAATAAGGTAATTTACGTTGCAATTATTATCATTTGATGGTGAACACGTTCATTGAGTTTTCATTTAACCAATTGAAGTTACTAATATGCAGCAATTCTTCGTCATCATCCGGTGCTTCAAACTCAAAGCATCCTATCGATCCGAACATTATCAATGAAGTAAGAGAAATTTTAGACACTTCGAGTGAGTTGGTGCAAACTTTTAGAAGAGCACGTGATCGATACACGGAAGACGCTGAGCAGAATATCAAAATAAAGCTCATTGCAAAGCGAAGAAAGGATGGACGAAATTACAATCTTCCCACTGCCAACGAGGTTGCTGGTCTTATTGTAGGTGACTTCGATTCATGCGCGGAACAAAGAGATATTATCATAGACAAGCATGGCGAAGGTTTGCAACGTATAAATATTTTCCATCCTATGTATCTCCCCTTGCAATACCCTTTGTTGATGCCCCGTGCACAAGATGGTTATCATTTGAATATACCTCTGAGAAAGAATGGTAAACAGAAGCCCAGAAATCAGACAAACGGAAATAAGAAGGACAAGAATGACAAAACAGTTATTATGCGGCAGTGGTTTTCTTATCACATTATGGATCGCCCTAATCAAGAAAATTTATTCACACGTGGAGGTCGTTTGTTTCAGCAGTTTCTTGTGGACGGCTACACTATGGTTGAGACTGAGCGGTTATATTTCCATCGATCAAAACAGTCAAAACTTAGGTGTGATACGTACTCAAATATCCATCAGAGCATCGCATCTGGAAACACAGACCCCACAGCTCTTGGAAAGCCAGTTGTCTTGCCTTCTACATTTACCGGTGGTCCAAGGTACATGAAGCAAAACTATATGGATGCTATGGCGTTGTGTAGATGGTACGGTTGTCCGGATTTGTTCATAACAGTAACGTGCAATCCTAATTGGCCGGAGATAAATAGATTTATGCGAGAGCATAACCTTCCATCTTCAGATCGGCCCGATGTGCTTACAAGGGTTTTTAAAATGAAGCTGGACCAGTTGATGAAGGATTTGAAAGAGATGCATTTATTTGGTCGCGTTCAAGCAGGTACTATACATAAATCTTTACCAATGTATATTTTTATGTAACAAATTGTATGCATGATAATATTATTAATAAATGTGTAACTAACTTTTCTTTATGATAATTGGCAGTTGTATATACTGTTGAGTTTCAAAAAAGAGGACTTCCGCACGCGCACGTATGCTTATTCTTGCATAGGGATGACAAGGTTCAAAATGCAGAACAGATTGACAAACACATATCTGCCGAGATACCGGATAAAGAAAGCGACCCGGAATTGTACAAATTAGTGTCTGATTTTATGATGTATGGTCCTTGCGGTGCGGATGACCCTAACCAGGTTTGTAGTTCTGAAGGTAAGTGTACGAGACACTTCCCCAAAAAATTCACCCAACGTAGTTCAGTAGACGCGGATGGCTACCCTGTTTATAAAAGACCTGACAACGGAAGATATGTGGAAAAGAGTGGACATAAGTTACATAACGGTTATGTCATCCCGTATAATGCTCAGCTTCTAAAACGCTACCAATGCCACATTAATGTTGAGTGGTGCAACCAGACCGGGTCAATCAAATATTTGTTTAAGTACATAAACAAGGGTCCGGATAGAGTATCGGCACAGTTGTATGAACCTGTTACCACGGAAGACGGTCAGCAAATTGATAAACCTATTGACGAGATAAGGGCGTACTTAGATTGCAGATACCTATCTGCTTGTGAGGCTGCGTGGCGGCTGTTTGGTTTTAAGATTCATTATAGAACACCATTTGTTAGGAGGCTGTCCTTTCATCTTGAGGGCGAACAGCAAGTTGTCTATGACGAAGACGCTGATCTCGAAACATCATCTCAAAAGCAAACAGTTGGGGCTGATATGTTTGATGGTTGGATGAGGATGAATGAAGAGTATCCGCCGGCAAGGGATCTAACGTATGCTGAGTTTCCTACTAAATTTGTCTGGAACGCTCCTAAAAGAATTTGGACACGTAGGAAGCAAGGAAGATCCATTGGAAGAATTCACAGCGTACCTATATCAACAGGAGACGCTTACTATTGCAGGATGCTTCTAAATAGTGCAAAAGGTTGTAGGAACCACGATGAGATTAAAAAGGTTAATGGCATAATTTATCCAACCTACAAAGAAGCTTGCTATGCAGCGGGCCTTTTAGAAGACGACAAGGAGTATGTTGAGAGTATTAAAGACGCAGCGCATTGGGCACATCCTGAACATCTTCGTGAACTATTTGTAACATTGCTTTCGCAAAAGGAACTCACCACTCCTTTGACTGTTTGGTTACAAACATGGCATTTGCTTGCGCAAGATGTTCAATATAAGATAAGGGAGATTTTACAAATTCCAGGTAATATCATACAATTACTCTTTGTTAGTATAATCTCTTACGCATTTCTTTGAATAATATGATTGCCTTAGATTATGTTTTGTGCAACTGTCATGAAATATCTGTTATCTTTGTATAGCCCATATTTTTATACACGAAATGTGTAACGGTATTGTTACTTTGTACAACAATTAAATACTAACTTTACTTTTATTTGATGCAGATTTGATTATCAGTGAAGACAAAAAAAAATGTGGCTTTGTACTATATTGAACAACTACTTAGATCAAGAGGTACAAGTTTGCGACATTGGTCGGAGATGCCTTATCCTGATGAAACATACATAACCGACTTTGGTAATCGACTTATACACGATGAGACCGATTATAACCCGGTGGAGTTACAATCTAAATACGAACGCCTGTACGCTTCTTTGACCACAGAACAGAAGAGTGTTTATGACACCATAGTACACTCGGTTGACACAGGAACAGGAGGAGTGTACTTTGTTTATGGTTACGGTGGTACGGGTAAGACCTTCTTATGGAAGACGCTTGCTGCGGGTATTAGACGAAGAGGTGATATAGTTTTAAACGTGGCATCCAGTGGTATTGCGTCTTTATTAATGTCGGGAGGACGAACTGCTCACTCAAGATTCCATATTCCTATCAATGTGGACGAGACTTCTACTTGCTCTATAAGTGCTCAAAGCGATCTTGGGAAAATGTTAAAGAAATGTAAGCTTATTATATGGGATGAGGCGCCCATGGCAAATAAGCTTTGCTTCGAAGCATTAGATCGGTCTTTGAGAGATATACTTCGTACGAGCAGGTACGATTCTTGTGAAGACCCTTTTGGAAAAATGACGATGGTTTTTGGCGGTGACTTTAGACAGGTACTACCTGTTATTCCTAAAGGATCCCGGGAAGACATTGTTACCGCTTCTTTGAGGAAATCTTACTTGTGGGAATACTGCACCGTTCTTAAGCTGACAGCAAACATGAGGCTAACTGTGGGATCACGCCCTGAAGATGTGAACGAAATACGGGATTTTGCAGACTGGATATTGAAAGTCGGAGACGGAGAAGTTGGAGATACAAATGACGGTGAGGTTTCTATAGATGTGCCACGTGAAATTCTAATAGATTCGGCTGATGACCCGGTTCAATCTATTATTGACTTCACATATCCAAACCTTTTGGATAACATTAATGATCCGGCCTACTTTCAAGAAAAGGCAATCTTTGCTCCCACTAATGAAGTCGAAGACAGCATAAATGAACGCCTGTTGGACAAGTTTCCAGGAGAAGAAATGGTTTACCTTAGTTGTGACAGCGTTGACAAAACTGAACGTGGCGCCGGCATTGATCAATCTGTTTTCTCCCCAGAATTTATAAACGGTTTGAAGTTTTCAGGTGTTCCGAACCATAGACTTGCTTTAAAAGTTGGAGTCCCGATTATGTTGTTGCGAAACATTGATCAAGCCAATGGACTGTGTAACGGAACAAGGCTCCAAGTTCTTAAATTAACAAGAACTTCTATTCACGCCCGTATCATTAACGGAACCAACTTTGGAAAGACAGTAATCATACCAAGGCTGAGGGTTACTCCTTCCGATAAGCGTTTACCGCTTAAGATAGTCAGGAAACAATTTCCTATTTCCGTTTCATTTGCAATGACAATTAACAAGAGTTAGGGTCAATCGTTAGCAAAAGTTGGTTTGTACCTCCCTCGACCTGTTTTCACACATGGACAGCTATATGTTGCTGTCTCGAGAGTTAAAAGCAAAAGTGGTTTGAAGGTTGTCGTTTATGATGAGCATGGCAATCTGTGTACAACTACTAAAAATGTCGTCTACAAAGAAGTGCTTCAAGGCCTATGAACAAGGTTCTTTGTGTATTCATTTTATATCATCAGTATACTCATTGTTGTATTATAATTGTATGTAACTGGTGAACAATATGATTCATGCACGTTTATTTGCTTACTATTTACAAACTAAGTTGTTTATTGTATCTACCTGTTTATCGAATAAATCAAGGATTAACAATATGATTCTTGCACGTATTTTTGCTTACTATTTACAAACTAAGTTGTTTATTGTATCTATACGTTTATTGAATAAATTACGTATTATGGTATCTAATGCTCATATTTCGCCAACCATGTTTCTTTCAATCATTGTTTATAAGTAGATTTTATACAATGTTAAAGTGTATAAAAACCATGGATTTAGTACAAGCCTTGAAGTCATTATTTATGTAATTACAAACTTAATATACAACAACACATGTATCAAAAGAATTAATCATTTCACATTTAAATTTTGGAAACTAAATTGTAGACAATTAAAGCTTTAAAAAAAACCATTAAATGATTTTTGAGTCTTCCAAAATTCCCTCCTATGATTATGATTTCACATCTACATTTTGGAAACACAAATCGTTTCCATCATTAACTCATATCAAAGAACCGATTTGAATTCCAATTACCATCTCTTTATAAAACGCCTTCCAATGAATCAAACATCACTAACCATTCGTTATCATGAAAACCTGCAAAAAAATATCATCAACAATGTCAGGAAACAAAAAGAGATCGAGAGGTTCTTCAACTAACAAAAAATCCAAGTATGTTCATACATTCGTTATGTACAGATTTTCGTTAATATTTTTCATAAAGTTGTATATATTACTAATCCCATGTTACTTTTATTTCAGAAACAAGCATGTTCATGGGCCGTCTTCCAGCCATGGAGCAGAAGGTAATGTTTTTTCAACGAATTTGTGAATCATTTCTTTTCGATAATAATACTAAGAAATTGCCATGCTTAATTTCTAATACACATTTTAACTTTTTAGTCTTTAATAAGCGTATATTATGTGTAGGTCAAGAAGAAGAATTGAATATCAATGCTTTGTTGCAGTGGCTTCATGATGAAAGGAAGAAAAAGGCAGCCAAGAAAGCAAAAGTTCTACTTGCTAAAGATGAGAAAGAGTTTTCTTGGGGCAAGGCTTTAGTTGCTCATGAGGAAGATGAGTCCATCGATGTTTCCTTGGATGGATTGTCTTACAAAGAAGCACACTTGGCCTTTGACATGGAGAAATCCCCGAAATTAGATGATTAAGTTTTAAGTATATGTAGTTTTTACTTTCATGTACTTTCGATTTTCATCAATGATGTTAATGAAAAATCCTTAAGTTTTTATCCATTTTTTTTTATTCTTCATTTCTATAATCACACACATTAGTTGAATGGAATGTTGTGATGTTTTAAATTCATATATACTTGCATATTTGTTTTACTATTTATCAAATTCATTACCAAAATATATAAATAAATTGTTAGTGCAATTAGAAATAAAAGATGATTAATTTGACTTTTATATCCTACAACATGTCATTCTTTTTTGATGATAAACACTTAATCCATTCATTCACTTACATATCAAATTTACATTTAAGCAACAAGCATATGTTGGTAGACCATATGATTGTTTACAATGTATGTTCTAAAGTTTTAATTGAAGTTATTGCTTATGATGAGCTAATGAGCTTCTCATACTTGATATGAATTTATTCACTTGACCTTATTGGTTATCCAATTTCACAAGCTCAAGCGGCATTACAAATGAGCTAATGAGCTTCTCAAACATCATATAGGCGCATAACTCATAAGGCTAACATATAAGCTTAAAAAACACCCTTTACTGATTAAAAAAAAAGTCAAAAAATGAAGCTTTCAAAATGTTTTATCGATTTTTGTGAAAAAAGATTTATGTAAACTTTGTCTCAAACTTTTAAACTTATAATATTTCTTTACATGTTCTAATTGTTAAAATCTGTTGCTTAGGACATGTTTTATATCATTTTTTTACTTTATTAACACACATAACTCCTAAATAAATAATTTCAATATTTGTGACGAAACACTCATGGATAACTTTATGATTTTAGTTGAGTATACTTTCTTTATTTTCAGTTTAGTTTAGTACGCATAAACTTTTGCTTACATTTTCTATTGACTATTAGGTGTTCACGAAATTGATATTGGCTATTAAATTGATTAACGCTCACATACGTCATTTGCTATTCAAGACAATCAAATTTGACTTGGGTAACAAATGGACGTTTATTAGTTTGATTGTTACAACCTGTATTCATTCACTTATAATTCCCGTAGTATCTCATTGTTTCTTTCATATATTAATGGAACACGTTTACATTTGTTGTTTACTTAATATCTCATTTTCATATGGCTATCAAATTGATTAGCGCTCACATACGTCATTTGCTATTAAAGACCGTCAAATTTGGAGCCGACAATGACATCGATGTTTGTTATTTTTATTGTTACAAACTCAATTGATTGTCTAATAATTTATCTAATATCTCACTGTTTCTTTCACATATTAATGAAACATGTTTAGTATTTACAAACTAATTTGTTTATCGTATCTACCTGTTTATCGAATAAATCACGTATTATCGTATCTAATGCTCAGATTTGGACACAACATCGGAATGGACATTTATTACTCTAAATCGTCATTTATCGTCATCCAACCTTCCAAAATTATGTCATTATTTATTTGATATTATTAATGGAACAAGTTTACGTTATTGCTTTTCTTATCATCTCATTTTTCTCTATTTCTTTAAAAAATAACCCGGTGTCAACAGCTCCCTTATGGCGGAAAAAACCTTACACACCAATTTACACACCAATTTTCACACCACAACTTCTTCACACCTAAGTCACAACTTCTTCAAATCAATCTACTTCACAACTAACTACTCCACACCTATCTTCTTCGCACCAATTCACTTCACAACTAACTACTCCACACCTAGCTTCTTCACTACAATCTAATTCATAACCTTTCTTCTTCACACCAAGCTACTAACTAATTGCACAATCTATATATCTAGCACAACTATCTACAATCAAATATTCACAACAATCTTCACAAAGAATAATGTAAATAATCTTGATGATGCACCAACAACTTGGATGTGGAGATCACAACAAGTTGTAATACTTCTTGTCTTGGGGGATAGAAGTATTCTTCTCTTGCACTTGAGAGGATGAAGTTTGAATCACTTTGAAACAAAGAATTATACACTTATGATCAAAGGATAAGAGAATAGAAATGTGGATCTAGATCAAAAAGTTTAGAAGTGCAAAAGGTGAGAAAATTATGAGGAATGAACCAGTATTTATAGGGGAGAAAAATACTGTTCTGGAGCGTGGCCGGTCCCCTTAATTAATGGCCGGCCCCTTTAATGATTAAGGGGGCCGCCCCTTCAGAACGTTGGTTTTTCTTGTCTTTTAGTGGGGAATATTTTTCTGGATAAAATTTGCTATTTTTGGTTGGAAATTTGAAATCATATATTTATAATGAATTAAACATATTCTTTTAATTCCAAAAGTAATTTTGTAAAAGATATAAGATGTTTAATACATTTTATAAAAATTCTAGTGATTAGAAAAATTTCCTTTGATCATGAAATGCAATAAACCCTTTGTTTATTCATATCTTAAGTGATATGGAAGCAAAGACAAATATTAAGCACTAAAAACTTGTTTACGTCATAAGTTTTAGATTAATGAGTTTATGCTTTGTAATTATCAAAACATAGAGACATTGTTAATATGCTAACAATGTTTTAAGACATTATTTATGTCAACATAATCCCTTGGTAAAAAAAAGTTTGATTATCAAATTATCTTATATAATAAATAGTTAGAGTACAATATTGAATTTTAAAGTTTGAATTATCATTATGTGCAGTTAAGAATTTAATGCCCATTACTATACACTTTTGTAGTTATAAAGTTGCGTTTACATTGTTTTTATTTAGGTTTTTTTTTATTATTTTTTTTTGGAACAGCAAAAGTAAATATATAAAGTTGCGTTTTTATTTAGGTTTTAATGATCAAATTAGTTATAATGTACATTATTACTTTTATTATGTTGAAGGTTTTTTTATTTTATTTTATTTATTTATTATTTTTTTGAGAAAAGAATTTCTAGTAATATCAAATGTTTAAGCTTAAAAAATTTAAGACTTTTAAAAATAAAAATCATAAATGCTCTTTATATAATAGAAATAGAGATTTGGTTTTTTAGAAATGAAACAATACTGACTGATATTTCTTCATGTTAATGCACTGTATAATTAAAAACCAAAGCATATTAGTTTCATGTTTAATGTTTCTATTTACATGATCAATTAGACTATACTAAGGCAGAGCTAGACATTTTTAGTAGGTCATCAATATTAACTACTATCTACGTCTCAAATTAATAATTTGCGTTTCTTTTTAAATATTTAAATTTAATTGTCCACTGCTAAAAACAGACAAAAAACATTAATCAAATTTATCAAATTACTCTTACTTGAATTTAATATTACAAACTTTAAAGATTATATTAATTAATTAGTTAGTTAGGGATACAACCATCATTCTACTCAATAGTAAGAAAAAGAACATAGTAATAATTATGTTGTTCTTAAATTATATGTTTTTTTGTCATGAGACAATTAATTTGAGACGAACCGAGTAGCTATTCACATTTGGCTGAAGATTTGGTTAATCGTTCATCTTTCTTAACACTATGAAAGGTTTATTGGGTTCAAATCTTGGTTAATGATTAGTTTTCTAGAATTAAGCATGTATAATAATACTACTCTACATAATGGTTGTCTAAGAATAACTTTAGGGAATATTTATGAGTCTAGAAAAAATAATAAAAACTATGTGGTTGACTATAGATTCGACATTGCATGATAGTGCATGTATGATTACGTTGTAACTTATTAGTGGCAATTATCATTATACGTGGTTATATATAATCTTATTGTTGTTTTATATAATCTTCAACTGATTAGATGTATAAGTAAATAATTTAAATCAACATATCAAAAGAAATACAACAAAAGCTATGAAACAAAAATACAAAATAGAACCTCAATATGATATTGCAAAATTATTGTGATTTCAAATTCTGCTTAGCACTAGCACATGTGAGATAGATTTGTTGTACATATATTGTGAGATTTTTAGTGCCACTAAAATAAAATAAAAAACATATATATTTTAAAGGGTTGTCAAGACAATTAATCATTTAATTAATATGTTATGTTACACAATCATAAATTTGTCCAAATATATAGAAAGCTTAATAAGCATACCAAAACAAATCTATTGATTATAAGAAAATAATTCATGTTAAACATGCTTAGAAATCCATAATATTAATAAATTTGACATTTAGAATAAAAAAAAAGTCAACTAATAAAAAAATATATAAGTGAATCAACTATGATGATAAGATGTTTATTATGAATACTATAAAATACTATAAAAATATGTATGTTAGCGTTAGAGTTAATGATTGATAGTAATTCATTCATAAACATGATTAGAAGCATGCAAAGATTGTATTGATTTCATGAAATAATAGAAGTGTCCCACACCAAAGAATCTCTACTTCTCTTAACCCGTCAACCTCATATTAAATGATCAAAATAAACTAACAATAAAACTAATTTATTTAAAAAAAATAATAAATAAAAAAAAAATAAATAAATAAAACCACCAAAATGACATGTTTATGTATTCGATTTTATTTATTTTTTATTTAGAAAGGCAACAATATTATTAAAACCCCAAAAAATAAACAAATTATAAAAGAAGGCATCCACCTCAAATAATCGGTTACGTGTTCATTTTGTTGCGTATGTTATAAACTTCTTCCTACCTAGTGTAGTATTAAAAAACAGGTTAACGAATGAGGGTTGTCACTATCTATGTTATTCAAGGATGGTGATTTTTAACAGCTTAATCGATGTATTTCCGTTATAATTTATAATTAATTATTTTGCAATCTTGCATTTCCAAAATATGTATCTACTATCTAGTGAGATTTAAATCCGAGTTCTTTGTAAGAACATCTTTATGACTAACCACTAAACCACACAATGTGCTTTCTACCAACTATATTTATTTACAATAACTAAGTAAACAAATAATTGTAACTGTTTACAGTATTTTTTTAATGAAGAATCTACAAAGTGAAGGACATGAAAGACAAAGCTAAAACCAAGGGAGGGGGTATGGATTAATTTGGTGATCCCGAGGAGTGTTCCATGAGATTGTTTGCAGCTTTAACTTTCCCAATTTCACACTACAATAAAGTAAAAGTAAGATGATCATGTCTTGTATCATCAGTAAAGTGAATATGCTATATGAAATAAAATTTTGGGTATATCAATTTATGTCTTGAATGAAAATTTTTGGAAGATACACATTTGTGAATCTTGCAATGTTTGTATCTTGAATGATTAAACTATTTGTCCGGTTTATATAGATGGGTCATTTACTCAATTTGTAAGTTTTTAAACAAACGTGTTTTCTCTTTATATGTCGTTAATATAGATAAAACATTTTATAAGTTTTCAAGCAATTCGATGTGACGGTATATTTGGAATAATGGTAATCTCGAAGAACTAAAGACGAATTGTTCGACATTCTTTAAAGATGAAATGCAAGAGATCTTCGTTCACATTATGAAAAGTGTAAAATATATAGATAATCACTAGCAGGGTACCCGCGCGTTGCAGCGGCGGGTACCATACAATTTTAATATTTAGCGAAAATTTATTTTAATTCCATATTTTACGATACATATATATACGGATGACGACAATTTTAGTTTTGAATCATTTTATATAATAACAAGATTTTTCATATAAAAACTGTAGATTATCCACGTGATATTGTGACAATACTGAGTCGGTAGCTGTTATATTGTAAAGGTATAAGGTTAAATTAGTTGACAATAACCCGTAGTTACAAGTTATCATTAAATAATAACATCATAAAAAAATTTTAAAAATCACTTACATTATAGTTATATTTATCCCAGAAGGATGATACAAGTAAAAGACTACTTATAAAGAAAGAAAAAAAAATTACATATTCAAGAAGTCATGTGGGTTATTTAATTCGTATAATTATTATTATATAAATATATATAATAATTATAAAATATATATTTAGCACTTAGCACTTTGCTCCTTTGCATACTTTGCTTTGGAAAAATTGTTCGATTTTTATAAAACAAAGTTTTTAGCTTTTACGGCAAGTTTTATTAAAACAATTCTAAAAGGTGTATTTATTGTTTTCTCGTGGCACTCTTGCGATTTAATAATATTTTTTTGAATATTGTAAATTAGTATGCATTTTGAAACTATATTGATTTAATAATATCGTTTTCGGACGATTTTTGTGAGCTGACCGAACCGGTGGTGACTCCGGTTCCCGGTTGAACCCGTTGGTCCGGTCTGTATTTTAAAACCATATGTACTATTAACTTGTTTTTACATATAAATTGTATGAAGCTTTGTGTGTTTTATCATGTTGTACAATATGCATAATAACAAGTATTCTTCATATTAGGGGTGTTTTAAAAATAACATTTATTAGGTAATTATTGTTGTAGACGTTTTTTTTTCTTACATTAAATTACTTTGTATTTTCTTTTCATATTTTTTAAAAAACTTGTCTACAAAAAGTGCTTTAAAGAGTTGTAACCAATGCTATTATAGATGTATTTATTAAAATTTGCCATTATAAGTAAGTGTTGAATCTTAATTTTTTAAGCCTTCCATTTTAAGAATGTCCCAAATGTTTTATAATGTAGTATAGATAGATAGATATGTGTAAATGTGTATAATCATATAAATTAACAATTAGCACTTTGCTCCTTTGCATACTTTGCTTTGAAAAAATCGTTCGATTTTTATAAAACAAAGTTTTTAGTTTTTATGGTAAGTTTTATCAAAACAATTCTAAAAAGTGTATATGTTGTTTTCTCGAGGCACTCTTGCGATTTAATAATATTTTTTTGAATATTGTAAATTAGTATGCATTTTGAAACTCTATTGATTTAATAATATCGTTTTCGGACGATTTTTGTGGGCTGACCGAACCGGTGGTGACTCCGGTTCCCGGTTGAACCCGTTGGTCCGGTCCGTATTTTAAAACCATATGTACCATTAACTTGTTTTTACATATAAATTGTATGAAGCTTTGTGTGTTTTATCATGTTGTACAATATGCATAATAACAAGTATTCTTCATATTAGGGGTGTTTTAAAAATAACATTTATTAGGTAATTATTGTTGTAGACGTTTTTTTTCATTACATTAAATTACTTTATATTTTCTTTTTATATTTTTTAAAAAACTTGTCTACAAAAAGTGCTTTAAAAAGTTGTAACCAATGCTATTATAGATGTACTTATTAAAATTTGCCATTATAAGTAAGTGTTGAATCTTAATTTTTTAAGCCTTTCATTTTAAGAATATCCTAAATGCTTTATAATGTAGTATAGATAAGAACGAAGATGAAAAGTGATCTAACCTAAAAGCAATGCCAAGATAGTTTTCCAAATGAATATTTTCGTTAAGTTGAAATGGATGGGTCAGCACAACTTGACGCAACTCGTCCTATATACTGTTTTAAACTCGTTAATCAAGTTACTCGACTGCTAAATATGCCACATTTACAGCGTGTTTAATTGTAGAGAAGTTTTTTTACTTTTCTTTCTTTGGATATTTGAGAACCGAGTAAGTTTTCTTTTTTCAATAACTTTTTGAAAACTGGAGAACTCTAAATTAAGGTTCTCTAACTCATTGTTATAATAGCAAAAAACTACTTTTCTCTATTCAATAGAGAAATTTCAAAAAATACTTATTTTAAACACGTTTTCAGTTTTCTGTATGTTTCTTAAAAAAAAAAAAAAAAAAAAAAAAAAAAAAAAAAAAAAAAAAAAAAAACTTTTCATTTTCTAACGAACAAAGAAGAAAAGCTACAAAGTTTGATGGACCATAACCTTTAAACTGTATTGGTTCAAAAAAATATAAAAGTTGTAACAGCCCAACACTGGTTTGTAATTATCATGGGCTTCTTATAGACACGTTTTCAGCTTCATCTTAGGCCCAACTTCAACCCTTTCTGCCTTTCTTTTAATATAAACATGGCAATTGGCAAGTTGTAACTCACCAGGCAAAAAATGTTTTGACATGTCATTTTCTTTGGTTCCAAAAGACTCGAACCACTTAAGCTCTCCCCTTCGTCGAGGTTGGCGTGACCTCTTCATGCTGCGTTTGCACCAAGCATTTGGTGGCGTTATCTTAAAAATGCGCACGAGAAAGATGACAACTCAATTTTGTTTCCTGACTTGATATATTTAAAAACTTTATTTGTATCTAAAACATGTATTATTTTGATGTTTCGAGAAATGTAAACACAAAAAGTGTTTGCTCGGATTACATCGACCCATTTGAACTCGATCTTGTTTTGACTATTAGCCGGGCCACCCATTTGGCACTTATACACTTTCTTGGAATATATAGAGTACTCATTTCTAGTCGATCACTTACACGCGCCTCAATCAGGTACATCACTGTATCAAGCACAAAGATACTAAATGACGTACTTTTGATGTAGTAGAAGTTAAGACGAAATCAAGATAATCACAATCAGCTCGAATGGTACGCTGAAAGTCACATAGGATGGATAAAAACATTGTTCAAAAAAGGTTAATGCTAAAAACAAAAATTTATTCATTACAACCTCCGCCCATTGCTGGCTTTGTGATAGCACCAGTTTTGTCCTAACCTTGACATATAACCATAATTTGGCTTAGTTACCCTAATGATACTTCAAGATAACACATATCATGAGTCGGGAACAACGAAAGAGCATCCCAGTTAGTGCTAACACGTCTTCTTCCCGCCAAGAGAACACCAACACAAAAAGTTCTAGAAAAGGACTTTGTGGTGCGTTTGGTGATTGTATGACGAAACCAACCATTGCCGCGTCACCACCTCGTCAGTCTAATAATAGGCTCGAGCTTCAGGTAACTTTACAAGACGCATTACTGTGGGTCGGAGTTGGGCAGGGTTGAACTCGCCCCTCAATGCTTAATTTGAATTACAAAATTATTTAACTTGCTGAATAAAAATTATAAAAGTTACATCGTCAAATTTGTGATAAGTTTTTCGCATTTGAATACACTCTTGGCGACTTTTGAATATCAACCCATTTTGTTTTCACTTTAGCTAAGTTCTAAATTTATAACCTTTCGATGAGTTTCCTATCATGTCCGCTAAATACATATAATTCACGCCCGTCAAGGTGTCACTAATTTACTCATTCTTTCAACATGACTTTCCGTAAAGTGCAAGAAAAACGATCACTTTTACATCCTAAGATAAATAATGTTGATTTTTGGACTTTCAAATTATTATGCAGGTTGAAGAGCTACATAAAGAAGTTAAAAAAGAGAGAGAATTGAAGTCTATGTACAAGTTGAGGCTGGAAAGAACACAAGATTACCTAAAATACTGTCTACAAGTAGCACAAGACAATGGGTTTTTGAACCTTATTCTTAACAAAAGAGATACACCTCAAGATTCATCATCTCCTACTCCCTCATCTGCCATCATTCAGGCTTCTACAATTCCCCAAACCCCACCAACTGCTCTTCAAAATACAGATCTTTCAGCACTCGTCGAGCAAGCCAAGCTTAACGGATGGTACATTGATCCACACGAGGTACATAAATAGACCCATACGCGTATTGAGTTATAAAAATTAAAGTAATTAGTAGAGACAATAACTTTGATTAGAGTTGCAGTTTATCTCAAATGGATCAAATGAAAATTTCGGCTAGGGTCAAATTTGGTCAAACATGTCATAAGAATCGAGATATGGCCAAAGTCCATTGTTAATAGACACAACCTCCAAGGTAAAAGGGTATGACGGCAACATTTTGGCGACATCCCATTTTGACTCGTTACCCACCCTGCCCGATTTGCCACCTCTAGTAAATGATTGATATAAAACGTTAGGCTTTAGATATCATCCATTCGGTGTCATATTTTAGTATAAAATACACACTATTGTGAGATTTACTTTCATTGTTCATATGGTACAAGATTGAACTCCACAACAAAGTAGCTCAAGGAAGCACGGCAGAAATATACAAAGCAACATGGAGAGGCCTAGACGTTGCAGTGAAATGCATATTTCCAGATTTTTTCAGATTAAACGATTCTGGAGTCAATTTCTTTGCTCAGGAAGTGGAAACATTATCAAGACAACGGCACACCTACGTGCTCCAACTGATGGGCGCATGTCTGGACCCACCGAACTATGGGTGGGTTGTTACTGAATTCCTAAACATGACCTTGAAGGACTGGCTACATGGTCCGGGCAAGAGGAGAAAAGAACGGGTCACGCCACTCCCTCCGTTCGAGGAGAGACTAGCAAAGGCACTAGAGATTGCACAAGGGATGCAGTATTTACATGAGCATAAGCCTATGATTATACATAGGGACTTAAAACCTAGTAATATATTCATGGATGATGCTTTTCATGTGAGAGTTGCAGATTTTGGGCATGCCCGGTTCTTAACAGATGAAGAAAAAGCCTTTACGGGTGAAACAGGCAAGATTTTCATCTTTTCTTTAACGGCAAAAAAAAAAAAAAAAAAAAAAAAAAAAAAAAAGAAGAAGAAGAAGAAGAAGAAGAAGAAAACTGCCACATGAAAAGCAGACCATTATCCATATAGTTCACATTGTGTTCTGCAATTCTAGCAATGCATAAGAAACCTGAATAGCACACTACATCATCTTCTCAAACATAAAGTACAATAATTGTATTTTTTTTTCAGGCACATACGTATACATGGCCCCAGAAGTGATCCGAAGTGAGCCTTATGATGAAAAGTGTGACGTTTATAGTTTCGGCATCATACTTAACGAGCTTCTAACAGGCCATTATCCATATATTGAGACAGATTACGGTCCCTCCAAGGTAAGAAACTAAATCCAAACTACCATGACAACAAATTTTTCTTTAGGACTTTGAACAAACAATGGTGTACCTTTATGTTTGATGATGAGCAGATTGCATTACAAGTTGGGGAGGGCAAGATAAGGCCAGCACTCCCGGAGCATGAAGACAACATCGAAGATCTTATTCAACTGATTCAACTCTCATGGGATGAAGACCCTGAATACAGACCCTCTTTTGCAACGATTACTCGTGGTCTGAAATTGATTTACAATAGATTAATGAATGCTTCATAGATTTTCCCTTTTTTCACCCTCAAGTTTTCATAAGAGTATTTTGATTCGGTTTTTATTAACAGAACTATTATTGTGTTGTCATGTTATAACAAATACAATATTACAATGTTAGATATGACATATAGTTTAATAAAAGTATAAAACGTATGAACAAAACTCATTATTACTAATATATACTAATAACTAATCCTGAAGAATTTATATGCAAACAGGTCCACAAACGAAGAGATAGTACACAAACTGTGACTCAAATGCTAGATTTAAACCAGATTAAAAATTGTGCGAAAACCACCTACATACTGAAAACTGTTTGATCGCTTATATAGTTCTATCTAAGCGTCATCCTACCTTCCAAATTAAATCATTTAGAAAGCCGCAAGTATAAAGTCAAACATCACAATAGTTAAAACAAAATATGTACACAAACTTTTGACCGAACTCTAACATCAAACTAACATGAGCTCGAGAAACATGCCGCTTACATACCCGAAACTTGATTGGAACATCACTTGGTGAATTCCAAATGATCCACAATCCATAGCTTAAGGAGACAAATATTCTTCAAAACAATCCAACCCATTTCTTAAACATCAATGCAGCCTCCCTCCTATTTAATTGTGACTCCGTCTGAACTTTAGGAGCCTTCCCCTTGCAAAACGATTTATGATACTTTAGAAAGAGGGTGCGGTACTTATACTTGTCCACAAACATTTTCCCTTTATCCATCATCTCCACAACCTCATTGGCTCGAATAAAAAAACCACCCCTTACGAAAGTATAAAGTACAGAATCCAACAATTCTTGATCAAATTTCATTCCATGATAGAAAGCAAGAACCTTCATCTCACCCCAGAGTTCGGTTACCTCTGTATACTTCCCTCCAACAGCAGCATAGCCAGTAACCAAAGAATGAAAAGTTTGAGCATTTGGGGCGTGCCCTAAACTCCTCATCTTCTTAAGAGCCTTTTCAGCATCTTGCATCAATCGCTTCCTACTAAAAAAATGAATCACATTGTTCCATTCGTGAACACCACAATCAACTCTCGGCACGTCTTTGATTTCATGCAGAAGTTTTGCCATCAGTTTAGCTTCGCCACTCCCCACACATCCTTGAACTAATTTATCAAATTCGTCTTGACGGGTTCTATCTAGTTTAGCCTCTTTCATTTCTTTGAATAGATTTAGAGCACCGTGTGTATCTTCATTAACCACGTGGGATTCGATTAGTGCGTTGTAAGAACTTGCATCTAGCTGAACCCCAGCTCTGCGTGCATCCTTTAGGAGTGATTTGATTTCTGCTGACCTATTTTCTTTACAATATGCTTTTAAAAGAGATGAATAAACAGAGGAACCTGTTTTTACACCACACAGTCGCATTTCATCAAGAAGGTCATGTGCCTGATCTAACCATCCAAGCGAAATGCACGAATTGATGACTTGAACTAAAGGCGAGCAATCAGGGGAAACTGGCGAATCCTCTTTTTCAACTTTGACTAGAAATTCAACTAGCTCTTTTATTTTGTTGGATTCCAAGTAAGCTTTGACTAATTTCACGAAAATTGTTTCTGTTGGTTGAAGTATACCACGTTCAGTGGTGATTAGTTCTAATTGGTTCTGAAACTTCATTATTAATGTCTTCAATACTTCTTTAGCCTCGGCTTCAAGTCTCAGAAACTTTCTGTCCCTATAAACATCTTCATATAACAAAGTCTCAAGGTCAGTTGACTTTTCATTAGTTATACCCTCACGAGACTCTATTTGACCAAAAGAGTTGGATTTATCCTCGATTTCAGGGGCTTCAAACATAAAAGTGGCCATTCCAAGAGAACTTTGAGCTTTCTTTGACTTACGAAGCATTTCAAGAACCATATGAGATGCAGATTCTAGATCCCCAAATTTCAAGTGGCACGAGAGCAAAGAATTATAAAATTCCCTGAACTGCCCATCGCTTAAATCATGGGCTTCGTCAACGTATCTTTTTAGCTTTTTTAACTCTTCTCTTCTTCCATTACGTTCATATATATGACCCATCATGATCAACATGTCGATATCAGTTTTCACTCCAATTCGAGGTATCATATCCAAAAGCTGCTCTGCTTTCCTAGTTAAGCCGAAAAGAAGACATCCCGCCAACGCAACATTCACAGCAGTTGTATTAGGCTTCATAGCAATCAAATGTTCGTTACTCTTTTTACGTGGGTCCACCCTTCCATCTTGGAACAAAAAGCCAATCTCAATTACCAATTCAGCAGCCAGGTAAGCACCAGCAGCTGTTTGCGACATGTAAGCTAATACAGCAGACCATGCAGTAACCGGTGGAAACTGTTCGGTTTCAACTAGCTTCCTAATGATAATTGCCGCATTCACAGGTAAACCGTATTTTGCAAGACATAGTGATAGATATATAAGTGCTTCTTTGTCCAACAAGTTTTGTTTGTGTTCACTCATGGCTTTTTGTACTAAATCAAAAGCCCTATCAAGCCACTGAAGCTCTAGACTTTGTGCAAAAGTTGTCAGAAGCTTGTTTACGATAGATTTCCTCGGAAACCCTTCCATGTTCATGTGCTGCTCGTGTAAGTTCCAAGCATCGTCAAGCCTATGTTCATCAAGTGCGTTTTGTAACTCCTCACTTAGCTTAGCTGGATCCCTAGCTTGGACGAGAATTGTACTCGCCATGGTTGAAAAAGGTTGCCATTTATGGACTTCAACTGTTCGATAAAATGCCACATCGTGATAAGAACGACGTATTGGCACTCTACTAGCATTTATACTGCTGCAAGAACCCTGAAGAGCATAAAGAACTTTTAAGTTCCCATATCTGAGTTTCCTGACTAGCATCATCTATTTCCGAGTATCTAGTATTTGTAAAAGCTCATTTCACACATTGTGGTCTTGACATAGTCGCACAATCTGCAAAGTTAACGTCAGCATTAGCAAATCACAATCTTTATATACCTAAATCAACTGGACATAAACATGAATATCGTCTAAAGGAGAATCATGTTTACTGCTCATATAATTAATAAGCACTTAAACCATCTCAAATGTGGCCTAGCATGCCCGAAGGTCTCAGAAGAGACCCGGGTCCGAACCTCGTCAGGTAAACATCTTACGATCAGAGGCGAGGCTTCATAGGGGCCGGGGGGGGCGCCCGACCCCCCGAAATTTTTTTTGCGATGTAGGGGGTATATAGTTTTCGTGTAGAAAAATTTCGGTATATTCGGTTTCGACCCCCCAAAAATTTTGGTATACCTGAAATATAGCCTTAGGAAAAAAAAAATTTAGATCCCGACCCCCCACTTACAAAATCCAAGCTTCGCCACTGCTTACGATGACCAAGAAACGGACAAGGGAATATTGGTTTTTAACCCGATTAATAACCGTTTACTTTTTGATAATGGGGTGTTTGTTTAAGCTTGTATAGCAGCCTTATAGCTTTTTCGGTTTCCGGCTTATTTTTTATAAGCTCACTTTTTGTAGCTTATTTTAAAACTTTTCAGCTTATACAAGCTTATTATGACACGATAAGCTTATATAACCCCATACGTCCCAAAATAAGCCAAAGCCGGAAACCAGATAAGCCATAAGGCCGCTATATAAGCTTAAACAAACACCCCCTAAACATTTGACATCAGTTTTGCTATTAATATTCAAAGGGGCATTTTATCAAACACTTGGCGGGCAAATATTAAAACCCAACTTAATTATCATTTATAAGCAAGCCCACTACGAAATGAAGATTTATTTTTATAAAATGAAACAAAACGTGCTAAATGGTTAACATGAACTATGATAATTACGTGTTTTGGTTTACTATAATAATGAAAAGAAAATAATAGAAAGGAGGTCAGTTGATACCAACGATGATATCTTTTTGGCTGCGTTCCGTTGATTTGATGGGGTTGAGTTGATAGCATCTAATTTTATCGGCTTTCGTATTTGACCCTCGGCCATGGCGCAAGAACGCCGGTTTGAATCGTTTGGGGCAAAGCTTATTTTTATTTGATACTTGTCAACTTATTTGAAAAATTGACCTTATGACTCTATAAAGTTTATGAGCTCAAATAAGTTTTTAAGTAGAAATAAAATGAGCTTATAAGCATTTTAATTTTAAAGGATTAAGTCGTAAAATATCAAATTAATTTTTCAAATACAACCAGGGTAACCGTGCGATGCGGCGGCGGGTACCTTGAAAATTAAAATTTTGGCGAGCAACGTTTTTTAGCTATATGTGTTCTGTGACAATAACTTTACAAATAGCGAGATTTTAAGAAGAAAAAAAAAAAAAAAAAAAAAAAAAAAAAAACTATTTCATACAAAAATTGTAGGGTGCACATGCTATACTTTTAAAAATATAAAAATGATACACGGTAATATTGTGAAAATAGTTAGATAAGTCTAACCTCACAATTAATTTAACAAAATTTTCAGATTTATCCCATACTAACTAAAAATTCGCAACCCAACTTTAAAAAACCAGCAAGCCTATAATTATTATCTAATGTCCAACCCAAATCCACAACAAACCCTGCCCCTTTAAAATATAAGTTCTTCATTATGGAAACCTAAACACACATCGTACATTCAAGGTCCCCATCCAACTTTCTCTCCATCTAAAAAAAACTTGTAGTCACCAAATATCTCCTTCTCCGAAATAATACTCATATTCAATCTTTCCAACCTTATAACTTCTTAACAAACGAACACAACACATCAAATATCTACCCTTATATCTCCATGGCAGTCAAACACCTAAATAGCTTGTCTTCCTACATATAAAAAACGCAGCATCATAATAACATTTCTTCCATCTCCTTATCACAAACACAGCATAAACCTTCTTTATTTCAACCGTAACCGAAGCACACTATGTTCGTCAAGATCTCATTAAAGAGGTCTTGGGTAGGTTGTTTTTTTGTTGTCCTCTTATTACTTTCAAGATCTATGATGGTTTACTCTTATACACTTGTTTTAACAAACAAATTTATGAGTATTAAAGAGAAGACTGAGATTGTTCGTTCTTTGTAATTTCCAAGTCTCGGTTGTTTGATAAGAAGTGGTTATTGTGTTGCGTTGACTATTGTTCTTTCTTTATTTTCATTTCATAGCCTAAGGGTGTATGTGGACA
This sequence comes from Artemisia argyi, assembly GCA_030686995.1. Lineage (NCBI taxonomy): Eukaryota > Viridiplantae > Streptophyta > Magnoliopsida > Asterales > Asteraceae > Artemisia > Artemisia argyi. Next base: position 41,113,341 of record CM060709.1, on the reverse strand, counting down.
GTACGTAGGATGTTGATTGTCTGTTTTGGATTTGGATTTGTAAGATTATTGTTGGCTTTAGTTGTAGAGATTTTTTTACTGTTGAATCATTTAGTATAAATCTCATTTCACTTTTTTTTTTTTTTTTTTTTTTTTTTTTTTTTTTTTTTCATTTATACTACTGGATTTTAGATTTATGTTTTGGAAGGTTAATATTTTGGAAGCTTAAGTTGATTGTACATTGCGGTAAAATGGTTGTGTATTTTAGTGAGAGGGTAAATTTTAGAATTGTTCTACTGGAAAAAATTTGATAATGCAACGTTTCACTTGGATACAAGAATATTGCACATGTATATATACTCTATCATGTATTGAATGTGCGTGTAACCAAGCATAGCTATGTGGGCAAAAATTCAAGCACCAAGAGATTTGTTGCAAGGGAAAATGCGTCAACTTGATGAAGGACAAGCGTCATTGCGGAGAGTGTGGCAGTATATGTGATGAGGCGAAAAATGATCCGTTTTTAGGGGGTCATTTAAGCCCGAATCCGACTTTATTTGATCAAACATTGCCCTAAATCGTTCCTTTTGTGATTTTAGGTGTTTGGAGAGTGAATTCTGGAAAAGAAGCCATTTTGGACGTTTTTGGAGCATAAAAGTGAAGAAAACGGCAAAGTACCAAAATTCCATGCTGAAGATACAAGGTGACGGCGTTAAGACCACCATCTTGACGGCGTCAGACATGAGGAATTAAACACCGTAGGTGGTGACGGCGTCAGAAGGCTTCATGACGGCGTCAAAGTGGCAAGAATAAAATACCGTGGGTGGTGACGGCGTCACATAGGCCGTCAAAAGTGGATCAAGGCCGTCCGAGGAAGTATATGGCGGCGAGGTGACGGCGTCACAAGTAACTCTTGACGCCGTCAGCCTGTTTTTCCTATATATAGTTTTCTAGTTTTTTCATTAAAGAAAGAGAAGTTTTGGTGAAACCCTAAAGACGATTTTGGTGCCTCTTTTACAGGTTTTTCAAGGGTTCCAAACCCTTGAGACCTTGCATTGTAATTGAGATAAGTGTACTTTCAATTCAATCAATATGTCTATGTGTTGGTTGTTTATATCTTGTTCTTGTCTCAATTCTACTATGCTAGGCTAGATCTCTTTTGTGTTTGCTTAGATCTAATGAAACCTAGATGTTGATTATGTGTTGATTACTTGTCTATTCTTGTTTTGGATGAATGATATTATATGTTAGGCTTAAGAAAACTGGCAGATCTCCAAATGGTAACATGCTTGAACGTCTTAAGAAACATGAACCGAGGCGTACTAGGTCTTTATTGGTTGTATTTAATGCATGAGCCACTGTTTACAATCCCTATAGTTGTGCTGGGTCATGGTGTAGGAGGAGATAAGAGCTCATAGAGTTGGGGAGTTATGTATGTCACCCCACGAATGGTATTAAGGAATACAATCCGTCATCCATACAAGTGTAACAAGTAATTAACATGTAAAAGATATCTAGGGAGTAGTGAAGTCTAAGTAAACACAATTTCTCCAACCACTGCTCAGAACCTTAGTATAATTTAGTTTATTTTTATTTTTATTATTTTATTTTGATTGCATCTTAGTTTTGGGTTAGTTGATTAGCAACTAATTCCGCCCACTCCTTCAAAACCCGAGATTTTACTTGCTTTCATAAAAATATAAAAATACAAAAATAATCATCTTTCACCTCTAGAACTATTAATTAGGTTTTCTAATCCTAGCGACACTATTCCTAAGCTGAACGATCAATCCCCCGGTACTTGTCACTATACTATACTACAACGATCAGGTACACTGCCTGGTGGGGGTTGTAAGCTTCTCGAGATCCCTCGAGAGGTAAAGCCTGTTGCGATTCCCACGCATCAAGTTTTTGGCGCCGCAGCCCGGGGAATAGTTATTTTCTAGGTTAGAATTTCTTTTTATTAGGTCTACTTGCTAGATTCCTTTCTAGTAAGATTTTTATTTTTATTTTTAGGTCTTCTTTAGTCTATCTCATTTCTTTGTGTCTTTGTTCGTAAACTTTTTCGATGGATAACAGTAACATTGATCGCTCGATTCCTATTATTCGTGTTTTTCGTCGTAGGATTTTCCAAATGCCCACCCCATTTCCTTTAGCAGAAAATGAGAACCCACCTAACCTCTCACCCAATCACCACTTTGACAATAATTCTGAGTTAGAAGAGTCTGATCATGATGATGACCATAGGGCTAGTCCTTTTTACTATTCAGACTCCGATGAGGATCTTGATGATGGTGACGTGATTAATGAGGATAGAATGGAAGAGGAAATAAACCCTCTTAGGTATGTTGACCCTAGAACTAGGATTGAGTGTGATAGTTCATTTAACATGCAATTCCCTTGTAAGATTGGATTTAAAAGCTTTAACGCCTATCTCAACTCATCTCTTCCAATGAACATAATCTCACGTAATGAGTACAATAAAATCATGGTAGATGAGTTGGAATACAAAGGAGAAAACATTGTGGCTAGGGCTATACCATTGCATGTGTTTGTAGGGAGTTTGGTTTATCTTGTTGAGTTCATGGTTATGGAGAATCTAGGAGAATTTATTGATGATAAATTGACCCAAGTTGTGTTTGGAAAACCTTTCAAACGGTTGACCAACCTCGATGAAAAACTCATAGAAGGGTTAATTACATTCTCGGGTGGGGATGAAGAATTTGTCTATCAAATGCCCCGCACACACCCTAGGTTCAAGGATTTCTCCATGGAAAAGTGTAGTAGGTATCCGCCTATGGAAATGCTAAGTGAGAATGATAAGAGAAAAGGACTTAAGTACACGCATGAAAAGAATAAAAGATATTATCGCGGGTGCTTAGAGTTAGGAGACGAATATAAGAAAGATGAGGCGACTATTAGATGGCTCACACTTGGTTACGTGAGCATAAGCGATACACGATAGCCCATGACTTTGAGTCTAGCTACAAGACTCGTAAATAAAGAAAAGCGCTTCTTGGGAGGCAACCCATGTTTTGTGTGATTTTTATTTGTTTGATTGTTATTTGCTTCCGTATGCATGCTTTGTTTTTATTGTTGGTTGATCATGCTTCTAAAATAAAATGTGGAAATACTTTATTATGTTGTTTGGCCTAGTCTTAACTTCAACCTAAAGGTATTTTTGCAAAAGATAAGTGTAAGGGGAAACCCCAAATATGTTTTTAAGAAACAAACCGATCATGATTCTCCACAATATTTAATGAACATGTATATTCGTATTTGTTAGAGTCAAATGCTTGTATTGAGTCATAATGAAGTTTTGCAGGATTTTCCAGGAAGTAGGACAAAGTTTTTCCAGAAATTTTCCGGAAACTTAACATAAGAATTTCTGCAGGTCCATTCTGACGGCGTCAGGGTATTGCTCTTGACGGCGTCAGGAGTTAAAATCTGGAAATTTTACCGGTTTTGTTTTTCTAACGGAGTCTTATGGTTTTTGTGAATTATTAAGTTTTATAATCTCCAGGAAATCTGCAAACTTCATTCCACAAGCATTATATCTTACTTTGTTTTCTAGGATTTAGTAACTTATATAGGATGCCGCCGATTTTACGCGAGGTTGCCTTGTCTACTTTTGTCAGGATTTACAGGTTATTTATGACAAGAAGATGATTTATATTCTGGAAGGGAAGCTTTGATTGTTCATTTCCTTGGAGGAAGATTTAACCTGGCCAACCTATAATCCATACCGAGCGAATCAGGGGAGTATTTGATTTCATTCTCTTTACTTCTTAACTTTTACATTCTTTACTTGAACATTGGGGACAATGTTCATCTTAAGTGTAAGGGGAGGGTAAAAAGATGATACCTTACATATGCACTTTCGCTTGAGTTTGTTTTGTTTGATAGTAGATGTGTAATAAAACTATAAGAAATACTTGTTAGTGCAATTTTAGCGCCAAATTTAAATTTTTTTTACAACATTTAGGAGTGAAACTTTAGCCATAGCAAGCGTCTCATGGATAGGAGATTGTATGACTAGCACATAACCGTATATTCAGAAAAATTTTCCACCCAAAAATGTGAGGTTTGCCTTTAGTTTTGATAGGAAAAGCATTTACTATTAGTGCTTATGAGTGTACCGGTAGCATTTAGATTCTAGAACTTGCGTTAGTGATGCATCCCGAGACCGCTAGTGAGACTACATTCGTGTAGTAGGATTTACTACATGATAAGAGGCATTAGGATCACCCTTGTGTTAAACCCGTATCATGATTACTTGACCATTTAAGTCATATTACTTGACTAGTTAAGTCAACTAATTTTTCCCACACCCTTAGCGTTGTACTCATTTTTAGTACACGAAACCCCTAGTACACCCCTCCGAGCCTATCTTTTCGTTTCTAACTTTAAGCATTTTACTTAAAGGAAGAATTTGTTACACCCCACTTAAATGTACACCCAAATCGCCTTAGCCTTCCGTGTATGCGCTCATTTTTAGTGCATTATTGTTATTTGTTAAACCCTAAGTTAACTATCTAATTGATTACATGGTTGCTAAGTCGAGTCATATCCTTGTACATATTGTTTTGGGACGATTGGGACTCATGGGTAAGTACTTATTTTATGGAGTAATGGGGAAGAACATCATATATTACCTCCATATATACGTTAATCTTAAAAGTGCTCCAAGTGTTTTGATTTTCTTAATTCGAGTCATTAGATTAGTTTAATGTAAGTATGTAAAAATTCAAGTGTAAGGGGAATTCTCATCCCCTATGATGTATTATTTTGGATGGTAGGGTAAGAGTGTATGCAAAAAAAAAAAAAAAAAAAAAAAAAAAAAAAAAAAAAAAAAAAAAAATCGAATAATCAAGAAAAAGAAAAAAAAAATAGAAAAAGAAAAGAGAAAAAAACATACGGACTACCATCCCGTTTCATTCTATGTTCATTTTATGTTTTTGTTATTTTTCATTTATTAGCTTAAGTCGAGTCTAGTCTTGGCTTAGCAACGCCATCTTGTACATGTAATTAACTAAGATTGTTAACTCGCCACCAGTAAAACTTCCTTTATCCAACAAAACCGTGTAATTCATATCCCTACACCTAACGTTATAACCCTTTAAAAGACCTCTTTGATAGTTTATCCTAGGTGCTTACGCCATGTGGTGGAGGTTTGATCCTTTCCCAAGCTTATGGTAATCTATTTTGCTATGACAGGTAGTGAGAGATATCTTCCATTTCCATAATGTTATATTACTTTATTACACCCGAGAGATGTGAGTATCTAAACACTATTTGTGAGGTGCTTGTGTATGACCTCCGTGCTTGTCTATTGGTCTTTGGTGGAACGATTATTTGTTGTAATTACTTTTATATTAGTGTTAAATGACCCCTAACTTGTCTTTTGAGTAGAATAAAAGCTCATTTGCTTGAGGACAAGCAAATCTCAAGTGTAAGGGTATATGATGAGGCGAAAAATGATCCGTTTTTAGGGGGTCATTTAAGCCCGAATCCGACTTTATTTGATCAAATATTGCCCTAAATCGTTCCTTTTGTGATTTTAGGTGTTTGGAGAGTGAATTCTGGAAAAGAAGCCATTTTGGACGTTTTTGGAGCATAAAAGTGAAGAAAACGGCAAAGTACCAAAATTCCATGCTGAAGATACAAGGTGACGGCGTCAAGACCACCATCTTGACGGCGTCAGACATGAGGAATTAAACACCGTAGGTGGTGACGGCGTCAGAAGGCTTCATGACGGCGTCAAAGTGGCAAGAATAAATATACCGTGGGTGGTGACGGCGTCACATAGGCCGTCAAAAGTGGATCAAGGCCGTCCGAGGAAGTATATGGCGGCGAGGTGACGGCGTCACAAGTAACTCTTGACGCCGTCAGCCTGTTTTTCCTATATATAGTTTTCTAGTTTTTTCATTAAAGAAAGAGAAGTTTTGGTGAAACCCTAAAGACGATTTTGGTGCCTCTTTTACAGGTTTTTCAAGGGTTCCAAACCCTTGAGACCTTGCATTGTAATTGAGATAAGTGTACTTTCAATTCAATCAATATGTCTATGTGTTGGTTGTTTATATCTTGTTCTTGTCTCAATTCTACTATGCTAGGCTAGATCTCTTTTGTGTTTGCTTAGATCTAATGAAACCTAGATGTTGATTATGTGTTGATTACTTGTCTATTCTTGTTTTGGATGAATGATATTATATGTTAGGCTTAAGAAAACTGGCAGATCTCCAAATGGTAACATGCTTGAACGTCTTAAGAAACATGAACCGAGGCGTACTAGGTCTTTATTGGTTGTATTTAATGCATGAGCCACTGTTTACAATCCCTATAGTTGTGCTGGGTCATGGTGTAGGAGGAGATAAGAGCTCATAGAGTTGGGGAGTTATGTATGTCACCCCACGAATGGTATTAAGGAATACAATCCGTCATCCATACAAGTGTAACAAGTAATTAACATGTAAAAGATATCTAGGGAGTAGTGAAGTCTAAGTAAACACAATTTCTCCAACCACTGCTCAGAACCTTAGTATAATTTAGTTTATTTTTATTTTTATTATTTTATTTTGATTGCATCTTAGTTTTGGGTTAGTTGATTAGCAACTAATTCCGCCCACTCCTTCAAAACCCGAGATTTTACTTGCTTTCATAAAAATATAAAAATACAAAAATAATCATCTTTCACCTCTAGAACTATTAATTAGGTTTTCTAATCCTAGCGACACTATTCCTAAGCTGAACGATCAATCCCCCGGTACTTGTCACTATACTATACTACAACGATCAGGTACACTGCCTGGTGGGGGTTGTAAGCTTCTCGAGATCCCTCGAGAGGTAAAGCCTGTTGCGATTCCCACGCATCAATATGCAAGAAAGGGAATACTTGCGTTTATGGGATGTGTAGTTATGCATTAAAAAAAAAGTTTTGTTGAGATAAATGCATGAAGCCTACATGTTGAATAGCAATTCAATTTATATTTTATTACAAAGTTGATATGTGTTAAAGAGTTAAAGTATATCTTCATACATATATTATATGAAAATGATTTAATCACTTTTATTAATACATGTTGCAATGTTGTTCTGGAGGATCAAGAATAGGAAGAGAATTAAGGTGTTTTGTAATCTTGATCAATGTATACTGTGATTAAAAGCCTCTTCTTTGAAATGTATTTAGTTATGTATAATCTTCTCATGAGAGCTTTATTAGTTTGTTTGTATCGCTTAAGATTGTCGCATGAAAATTAATATTTGATGCATCGGACAAAATCTTACTAAAACTAACACCTCATGGAATAAATTATTGTTTTAAAGTTGTGAGTTATAACTTTTTTGAGATGTATTGTCTATCACAAGGTAACGGACTATAAAAGAAATCAATGTATCAACATAACCTCCGAACACTTTTTACCCGAAATACAAGTATGATTTAATCATGATGAACAAAGCCCGTGCATCGCACGGGCCATGATGTCTCGTAATAAAAATGAATATCATTTATAATTACAACAAAAAGACGAAATTAGTTATGTAGACTTTTTCTTAATTAAAAGAAGAGTTATTATTTTCAAACACTACGTAAAGACAAAGTATTAAAAGTAGACTTTTATAAATAATGAAAATGGACATTATTTATAATTACAACAAAAAGGCGAAACCCGACTAAGTGGCGAAACCCTACTAAAAGACAAATCTATTTTTATAAACTATAACAGAGTATTATTTTAAACACTTAAAGTAAAAAATATTACTATTTTTATTACGTGACTATTAAAGCTAGTAAACACGGGAACATTTGGTTAAGTGTTGAAACTTATATTTTGGACTTATTAAACTAAAACCCAAATGTGTCGTAGTGATACAAGGTCTTAGAAAACACATTTACATTTATTGCATTTTAATACTAAGTCGAACCACATTTACTTAGGTCGTGTGTCGGATTCGTTACACCATTTACCTTGAATTACTTTCCCGGACTACTACTTCATTGAGGTGAGTTTATAGCCCCACTTTTAATATTTTAAAACATGTTTTACAAACTTGGGGTGAGAACATGCTTGTTTTACTTTGGACACAATTACTCATTTAAAACTACTACGGATTAGCTAAGCTTTGTAACCCACTATGTCCATTTTCATGAACCGTTAGTTCCTGCGGGAAGCGCGAGTGTTATAGATAGATCTACCGGGGTGACTCCCCTGTTTGTTGACCAGATAGGCAAACAAACGTATACTGTGTCGAAACCTAAGTGTCGAGGGTTAGACACTTACGAGGCCTTTATACCATGTGTTTTAATTTGCATACCCCACGGTCGTAGCTTCGGTGTCATGAACTTAGTGCTAACGTAATACTAGTTTTTGTATGACATTATATGTGTTGTAATGTTCATATGCTTAAAACCTTGTGGTCCACTTTACTGTATTTGTTTAAACCAATGAAGTCACCAGCGTTATGCTGACTTTTAAACACGTATTTCTCAGGTTGTTGATTATTCTACTTGGTAGTACCGTGAGGCATGACATCGAGTCTCATGCATTTCAAGAAGTGTTTTTACACATATATCTTATGATTTGTACAAAAAACCATTTTTCATTTTGGACCATGTACGGTTATGACTTTTAATGATGTAAACTTTTATAATTAAATCAAATGTCTCTTTAAAGAACGATTCATGTAGGTCGTTCTCTATACTGTATGATCCTATTCCATGACGTCACTCCCCCGGTTACCGTTCCGTTGCGCTGATTTGGGGGTGTTACAATTTTCACAAAAATTATCATCTCGCCCAATGCTTTTAATACGTGACATGCAAGAACAAAAGCTTGACATGACTTTTGAGCTTTTAGCTGAATCTTTCGCTGAATCTATGTTGTTACCTAAAGCTTCTGTGAAGCTTTTGGCTTATTTGGTTAAGCAATACTTGGTTGAGAGAAAAGGGTTGATGCCTCATTCGAAACCCTAAGATCCGAGCTCCAATCACATCTCACATCCTTAAATAACAAATTAGTTGAGTTAATTAATAGAGACTATGGTGATTTTGTGACGAGTCAGACGAGGGAGGTTTTGGAGTGGGTCAAATGGAGATCTACACGCTAGGGAAAAGAGTCACTTGAGGGGTATCAAAAAGAAAAAGAAAAGATATGTGAGTAAATGAGTAGGTCAAGTAGAGGATAAGATAAACTAAAATCACAAAACATGAAAAGATGCCCTCATGTGATAGGCACATGAGGGGTATAACAAGCATTGATTAACCGACGTTAGTCAAATAGACGAGCGGAGGAGCAAAATTAAGAGATTAGGGATGTCTGGTATATTTATTTCTTATTTGGGATGAACCATGTCATTTTGGTGTAAACTTAAAGATGTCAATCAAATAAGCTTTTAGAAAAATATCCTCTTTAAATAAAGTTCACGCTATATATTTAAAAAGCTTCTATAAGCTTTTTTTTGTTTTGCTTTTTTAGGATTGCTTTACATATAAACCATTTAGACCCGAAATCTTAATTTAAATGTTCTAAAAATATTGAGTAGTACAAATTATGATATTAATTTTACAAATAGTTAAGCCTATGTAAAATGTTAGAATAGTAATGAAAACATGTTACTTTGACTTTAAAATGGAGGTCTAAATATAAATGTTACGAGGTAAATCCTGTACAAAAAAATAAATATCTAAGAAACAACAATACAATACATCCTGGCCTTCCATATGCTTTCATCCAATGGTGCACATGATAAAAAAATATAACAAAAGCAAGGGTAAAAATATCATTCTAGCTCATTTAATATAAAAACTTATTTCCACGTTTTTTTAAAATATCATATCTTGCAAACGGTAAATCTTTAAGCTACGAAAACTAAACCATCGCGACGAGAATTAAATTATTTTCTATAGATATGCACTTTTATATACTTTCGACCATTTTATTTTTTTATTATTTTTTTTTTGAAATTTCCGCCCAGAAAAAACACACATGATTTGTAAAATCACTTGTAATTTGTTATTTTAAAAATCACGTGTGATTTTATAAATCACAAAATCACATGTGATTTTAGCCAGCTCACAATGTCGAGTCGAAAACACAACTTACAAAAAAAATCACATGTGATTTCACAAGTCATATGCAGTCTTTAAAGTAATTAATCACATGTGATATTCAATATGAAATCATCTTATTTCTTCTTTTTATAAAACAAATTTGTCAAATCATGTGTGATTCTGTTATGAAAAAATGTAAATCACATGTGATTTACTCTTTGCTATTATAAATTGAAACACATGTGATTCTGTTTTAATCTAAAAATGAGTAAATCACACGTGATTCTATTTTTTTTGTGATTCGTGTGTAAATCACATGCAATTCACTTTGAGAAAATAATTTGAGGTAAAATCACATGTGATTTTCAGTAAATCACATATGATTTGCGGTAAATCGCATGTGATTTGCGTTAAAATCACTTATGCACTAACCACACCTTATGACTCTCAAACAAACTTTGTTACGTAAAAAAAACAAAGCATAAACATAGCATTGGTGTCCTGACTTAAAAATCTCAACTCAGAAGGACCTGTTTAGCCAAAACAATTATAAAAAAAATCCAATCCAATCCGACCCTTAAATACATACAAACTATCCAAACAAACTCATCTTCCTCACCTCCAGTCTCACCTATAGCACGTGTCACCCACTCTCCCACCCGTTCAAAATAATAAATAAATAAATAAATAAATAAATAAAAATTTGTGTGTGTAACTAATAATGGAATTAGGAGGTTAAACTAGGGGGATACGGAAGTATGAGGAGGAGGAGCACCAAAACAAGTATGGAGAACAGTGATGATGTGGCTATTTTTCTTATTTCAGATCTTTATTCAGATCATTAGAGTCACTTCTTCTTTGATTAATTATAATAATTATTATTCTTCGTCGAATGATTTTGAAACGCTGTCTGTTGTTGAGTTGTCGGAATCTGCTTCTCCTCCATCGTTCGCCGTACATATTTCGACGACTGGTGACGCTGACCCGTCTCAAAAGCTCACGGTATAATGATGCCGCTTCCTTCCTCGCTCCTCCGCTGGAACAATCGCAACAGTCGCCGAAAATCTTTGTTGCTGAGAGTAAATGAGAGACTATGTGTAAAATGAAATGAGTAAATGAGGAGGGTTTACCCAACCCTTTAACTGATGTGTTTAATTCTGAATGATATTATAAAAGTGTCTTTCAATAATTAATTAGAGTTAGAATCAAATAAGAATGATAAGAAGAAATTACAATCACACATTTCAAATGCACCTATAAAAATATATACATCTCCCCTTAATTTTATCTCTACTATTTAAAATTTGTAGGTAGAAATTCTTCTTATTCTTTTTATTTTAGTTTTCTTCTTATCCGATCTCTTCCCTAATTAATTATATTAAAATGAAAATTAATCTACATATTTAGATTTAAAATAAATGGATAGTTGAGATCTCTTGATTTGATCTTTAAATAATTATTATTCTATCAGGTGATCCTTAGTTGTCAAGTCCTTCTATTAGTCTACTCAGAAGAGACTTTCTCTTTTATATCAAAATGTTATATTTTATTACATATGATTTTTTTTTTTTTATCTAAGACATATAGCCATAATTATTTTAGATTACAAAATTTTAATAATGTACATTAAATTTTCAGTTATGAGGGCATTTAGTACAAGAGCATCCATAATAAATCAATTTATTTTTAAACTTTTTGTCATTAAAAATCCATTCATCAAATGCAAAACAATCGCTATAAAGCCTTTTAGAGCATCCACAATAGTGGACCTTTTAAATAGTTTTATAACATATCAAATTAATAATTTATAAACTATAAACCTATTACAACTATGTATAAACATTTTATAATTATATCAAATGTTCAACCATAACACATGCATTAAATTATGAAAAGGTCCAGGATCTTGAACCTTTTCATACCACATAGATATAAACCACAAGCTCACTATGGTTGAAACAAAAGATAAATCTTTTCATAGCTTTTAGACCTTTTTATAAACCTCTTATAGTGGATGCCCTTAGTAATCCATTTAATATTAAAATATGTGTTTCATGTGAAAGGGCTAGCATCAAGCCATCAACTCTTTGCTTCATCAGATAAGAGAGCTCACTATAATAGCGCACACAGCCCGCCACTCATACGTGGAACTAAAACTGGCGCCGCCGGTTGAGTGTCACCATACCGGTGGTGACTTTTGAGAGTGAAATAGCAAGTGGACAGGCATGCGCGAGTGAAGAAGAAACAATAATAATAATAATAATAATAATAATAATAATAAAGCTATCCGACGACAATTTTATTAAAACTAAAATTTAACCCACTTTATTACACTATAAATATCCTTATACTTTCATTTTTACACATATCAATATCACTTTCATTTACACACAAACTATAACAAAAAAATGTCTCAACACCCAAATGACGTTCTTATTAATTCTCTTCTCGTTTTTTTTTTTTTTTTTTTTTTTTTTTTTTTTTTTTTGAACGGCCGGTTAGTTGTTAGTTGTTGGCTCGAGTTAGTGTCGCATCCTCGGGCAGAGATACCAACCGCGAGCCTCTCCTTAGGGAATAACCCCACTCCTATTCCCGATTCGCCTAAGGGGAAAATCCCAAATTCTAGTCCCTTGCGGGATTCGAACCTGGGCAATAATCCCTCCCAAGCTCCAAGGTGAAGCCCGGTGGCCAACTGCTCTAGAGCAATTGGTTAATTCTCTTCTTGTTATGTCTTCATCGTAACAATCATCTTCCTCAAACACTTTAACACCTTCGTCACAAAACTCGATATGTTCCTTGCAATTTCCTCTGTTTGGTACACAATATAATATGAAGATCTGAATAACTTTATCAGCAACAACTTGTGTATCACCAACACCAAAAACTCAACAACATATTTCAAAATCTTCAAAGTAATCCGCCACCACTATTCTCGCAACAAACACAACCACCACTATTCTCACAACAAATACAACCACCATCACAACAAACACAACCAGCATCACAAGAACCACAATTAACCCGTGAACAAAAGGCAGAACGGAGAGGAAAACGAGTTGCAAAATGAACCACGGGTGACGTGGACGTGGATGATGACGAGGTGGAGGTGTTGGACTGCGGACGTCCAAGACGGGTGCAACACCGCTGGATGGCGATGGAAGAAATGTTGCTAGACGAGTGTTGGGTCGCCGTTTATGAGAATAACGAGATCGGAAACGACCTATCGAAAGAATTGTTTTGGTGGCAAGTTATGGATGCTTTTAATAAAGCTTTAAACGGTTCTCATTCCAAGGATATGATTACAGGAAAGTGGGCCACATTGAATGGTAATTGCCAAAAATTTAACGCTATCGTCCGCCTATTACTACATTTCGAGGGGAAAACGAGGTTAATCTTTTGGAACGTAGTAAGCTAATATATTGTGAGGAGTCAGATAAGAGGTGTTAATACAAATAAACCGTAAAAACGTTTATTTATATTTTACGATCTTTATATATTTTGTCGATAATAAAAGTAAAATCATTTTGAACGAGACAAATAAAATACGTAATGTTTTGAGCCAATAGTCGGTATATGACAGTTTACCGGTTTGATAGTTCTAAAATTTTAATTTGTTTAAATTCCCGTAAAATATATTAATATAAATATAGATTTTCATAATTATATTCATTTCATTGTCGGCCTGAAACTCATTTGAACTTAGTAAAAATTGAATGTATGTGATAAAATTTAGAACTTTAAATTTGTATTATTGTAGGTTTGTAACATTATATTGCAATTAGTGTAGTGTAATATGTATTTAATTATATGAATTACTAAATATAGTAACATTTGCAAGCTTAAAAATTTAGCATTATATTTATAAAATTCCTAAATGTATTATAGATAGTTACATAAAGTAATTATAAAATTGCAAATTAACTATAAACCCGTGTTATTATGAATTAACCCTAAAAAATATTAATTAAATACATGTCTTTGTTTAAGGTTTTCATCATATACAATGTAATCTTTTTATAAGAAAAGTGTTTTCTCAAGCTTCAAAAATATCATAAAATTATTAGATTCTCCAAAATAATTATTTTACATTATCAGAAAAGTTATTTTACATACCAAATTTTTCCCACATACCAAAAGACTTATCCTACTATCTAAATGAAAATAAAATCAATGGTTGAGATTTAAAAGTATTTAATATTTCACATAGTTTTTATAATTTAAATATCTCATTAACCGTTAATCGTTAGACAAAACAAATTATACCGTCACGACCAGTATTTAATAATCTATCTATAGACGGGCACTTTGATATGTGTTCGACAAACTTTTTGTCTTTCGTTTTTTCCACGTATTTTTACGTTACTATGTTTTCCCCCTTTTTCTTTCTTTTGTCTTCGTATATGAAAATAGCATGAGAAATCACATGTGATTAAACACTAATTTAAATATTCTAATAATATGATTAAACACTAATTTGAATATTCTAATAATATCACATTGATATTATTAGAATATTCAAATTAGTGTTTTGATATTATTAGAATATTCAAATTAGTGTTTAATCACATGTGATTTTTTTCATGCAAATTTCAGTAACGAAAAAAAAAACAAAAAAGTGAAAAACACGAAAAAAATGTTTTTGTTGAAAGTCTATCAAAGTGCCTATATATAGAAAGATAATTAAATGCTCGTCGTAATAGTATATTTTTTTCGCTTAACGATTAACGATTTGAAAGATATTAATATTTGAGAAAAAAAGATGAAAGTGTGTTTTTTAAATTGTTGGGATTAATCTTGTATATTAGATTAAATAAAGATGAAAGGTGGAGATTGATCCTTTGGTATGTAAAAAAAATTTGGTATGTAAATTTGATTTAATTATACATTATATATAACTTCTTAACCAAACGTGTATCATACCTAGAAACATATTTTAAATTGGGGGAAGGTACACAATCTGTAACACCCCCATTTTCACAATTTGCAGCGGAAGCTAAATCTGGGGTATTACTTTTTGATACATAGTCAGAGTAATAGAAAACGACTCAAAAAGAGATGTTTTGAAAAGATAAGTTATCATTCATTAAAATATAAGAGTTTTACAAAACCAAAATCTATGTGAAACATAGAGTTTGTGTAAAACCCAGATTTTCTGAAAGCGTAAAATACTCAAAATACCCCTTCAATTTAAAACTGAAATACGAATGATAATTATAACCTAAGTGTCTAAACGTTAATATTTGAACCATGTACGTTATGCGAATAAATAAAACTTATTATAAAATAAAATATACACGACATATCTTTTGTGCTATACTTCACACGGTTTTGTGATAAGATCAAATAGTATGCTTACCATTTCTAATTTCTAAGATATACGTATATCGTATCAACTAAAATAGAAAACACAACATTCCATACTATTCATAACATCACACGTTTTCTTGTATGACATAAGACCAGATTATTTGGCTATCAATTAAAAGATATGTATATCTCCTTTCCATAATATTATACACGGCATTTCCAAAAACAACTACACACTTTGCCTCTTGAAGTTAGAACCGTATATCATCCCTTCTATCCTCTCCTTGACGCTAAAAACAAAACAGAAAACCCTAAGAAAAAAAATGTCGGCATAAGAAGTATTCTCCCATTCTTTTTTTTTTTTTTTCTTTCGGTTCTGAGGTGCAAAAGGGTGCAAAGAGTATCGATTGTGGTGCCTGTTGAGGAGGTACAATCGTGGGTTCTTTTCTGTTCGACTAGGACATTCCATGCGTGGGTCTTGTTATTGGTTCGAGGGTGTTTTGGCTCGAGGGTTGTAGACTGCTGGTGTCGACCTTGTGTGGGCGAACATCAAATCTGGTCCTTGCTTCTTCGTGTGTCGCATCGAGGGTAAGTGTACGAAGCCTTGTTCAATATCTATCTTGTTGTTTTCTTTTCAATCGTATGTCTAGCTTCTTATTCGACTATTGGTTTGTGTTTAATCGAAAATGAGTGCACATAAAATCAGGATCATATGTCACATAAAATGAGGTTAATGTGGCGTTTCAGCCACATTCCACTGTACTTGAAACGGTTTTTTGGTTAATATATTTTGCCAGGGTGGAAGTTCCCTTTTACAAAAAAAAAAAAAAAAAAAAAAAAAAAATGATGAAAACAAGGCATGTTAATCAGCTATAAACCTATTGTGGGTGTTCGACTTATGGGATAAATAGGCTCGGCAAAACACTTGTTAAACCTAATGCTAAGCGAATCAAATTGATAAAGAGAATAGAACACGTGTGTTTTTCCTTGTCGAATGGTTATAACACGAATAGGCTGTAAACAAACATATCCGTATTCGCATGGATAAGAATGCATGCATGTATATTGTCATATAATGGGGTGTGTGTAACCTGCATAAGGTGTGGTGTGTGTGTCGAGATCAATATATGTTTTATATTGTGAACCTGTGGAAAAGACGTGGTAGACCAGGTAGGAAAATGAGATATATGAAAGAAGTTCTCATTAAGGTAAATTGTGTCTCGTATATATGTATGGAGTGTCGAAGGGTAAGTTTGGTTTTTAAATAAACTAGTCATGTGGGATAGATTCAGACGCATGTATATGCATAGGATGGTTTTGGTTAATTTCATTTTCATGCATACTACACATTTTCATAAAAAGGAAAAATAGAAATGAAAAAGGGTTTGAGTATATCGTGTGGTTTTTGGTCGTGTATATGGGTGACGAGTTTCCATTTTCAAAATGCATATGCATGGTGTACAAGTGTAGAAATGAATGTGTCATGATGGTGAGTCGTGTGAGTTATTCGGTGTAAACACGTTATATAATCTGTGAAAACGACGAGGTCTAAAACGGTCATTTGATATAAATTTATAATAGGAATACTAACGTTAAATATTTGACATATTTAAATCTTAAACTTTGATAAATTACATTTAAGACCTTAAATTCTACTAAATTGACATATTTAATTCTAAACTACTATAATTGTCATTATTAACTTTTAAGTTGATTAACTGTCATATATATATATATATATATATATAGTATTAAATTACTATTTCGCGAAATTTACTAAAAACTGAAAGCCGACAGAGTAATCTGGTTTATAATAAATTATTAATAATAAGCCGATCATTAAATCGTGTAGATTCGCTGAAGAAGGAGTAACTTCCGATCTTTGTGATGTGTTTGCACTTGCGGTTTAAGGTACAAATATTCTATCCCTTTTAAGTAGGGATTCCTCATGACTTTTGATCCTTGATCTTTGATTCGTTTGCTTTGATTATGATCCTTTGCCATGATCCGTCTCACTATGATTCTTTGTTTGATGTGGTCCTTGTTAGAATCCTTTGATATGCTTCGTTGACATGATATATGATATGTTTCATTTGGATATGATGCTTCGATATGATTCGTTTCTTATGCTATGATATGGTATGTTTATTTCGTTCTAATGCCCGAGTTTTCTAACTACTCATGGAGGTACCATGGGCGCGTCATTGAGGCACCCATGGTGTGACACCGTCTGGGGCGATGCGATTAGTCCCCGGTGTCCTCCTTTGTTTCAATATGATATGAGAGCTCTTTTGATGTATGTGTATACATGTCGTGTGAGCAGGGTGCATATATGATTTTGTTCAGCGAGGGTGTATGGATGCATCCTAGGATTATGCTTTGTTTTGGAAGACTTTTGTTGTGTGATGGCGTACGTGGCCTGTGCCCCATTCACCTTTGGGAGTTTGATCAACTCCATGTGTTTACGAAGGGGTCTCCCCTCTTCGTATTCCTTTGTATGATAAGTTATGGATTTGTATGTTTTGAGACCTATTCGAGTGACTCTGATAGGTCGGCTTGGGCTATCCTATTTTTGCCTTGTCTATTTGAGTGACTTTGGTAGACGCACCTTTGTTGATACCTGCTCTGTACGTTCCTTATGATTATGCTTACGAGATATATCTTTGATACTTCGTTTCCCTTTGACTTATGATATTCGTTCAATGTATGTTGATCTCTTATGCATTTGACAGATGATATTCCTTTCAGCAGAAACTTATGATGTCCTGTTTCTCATACTTATATAAGTTTCATTTATCCGTTTGCTTTGTTATATATCTGTTCACTGGGCTTTTTAAGCTCGACCGCATTTCTTTTCTCCGCGGCAGGTTTTAGGTTGGAAGCTGGGTAAAGGTGAAGAGTGCATAGGAGTTTAGTGGACTACCCCGATGATTAGAAGCCCATGTGATTTTTGACTGGACTTAGTTTTTTTATTTAGTTAGATTCGTTTGGATTTGTAATTCTTTTTTTTATAGCGCTGGCATTTCATTTTGTACCCTTAGAATACCTTTGTAACTTTATGTTTAAAGTCTTCCGCTTGTGTTGTATGTTCTGATTTGGCACCATAATGTGATACTTCTACCCTTGTCGGGTTGGGGTGTTACAGTTTGAATGATAACAGGTTTGAAAGTCCTCAAGTCCAGTGCCATAAGTCCGTAATATGCTCAGTTACCTAAGATAAATGCTTAAAAAGGGTCAACACAAAGGTTGAGTGAAATTATAGGTTTTGATTTTGTAGTGGGTGAATACAAGTTCAAGTGGGTTTCGTTGTTACACTCATCATTTGGTAATAATTGCAACGAATGCAATTATCAAGGAAAATGGTTATTATTGCAACTAAGCTCATGACACCAACACAATAACATGGGGATCACCTTAGTGATATTTGAGGAACTAAAGTCATTATAGAGAGGTAACTTGCCAAGGTTACCTATTGTTATCAAATATAGTGCCATTGGTACCCGGTAGGGGCAAACCAATGGGAGTAGTCACACTCCAAATAAATATATCCACAATATTCGTGTTCACACACAAGTGATTATGGTTCATAAAATTTGGGAAATAGTGACAGGTAAAGGTACTCGTGCAATAATGAATCAGGAAAGTTGAACAACAATACTTGTATTTAGGTTTATAGCATGTATCCCCCTCATGGGTTTATAAAGCATTTAAAAGTAAGGCTATGAACGCACCTTAGTTTAGGAAAATCTGATTGATGTCAAAAGTGACTCAGATATTAGACGGCTTACTCATGCAACCTGAGGTAGTATGTATGTTAAGTCTTAGTTAGTTTCTTTATGTTTTACAATTCTGTTTCCGAGGTAAGTGTTTCTAGATTTAGATATAACGTAACACCATTCGGGCACTCATAATTCATAGGTCATGTAGTAAACTTTTGAGAAACCAAGGCACTTTAACTCGTAAACCCAGCAAACTCGTCAAAACGTATACCCAAATGAAACTCCTCACATGAAGCTCACTGGTATTGTGATACATTGTTAAGTTAAAAAGATAGAATTTTGATTTTTATGAAAATATCTCATTTATACCTTATGTTAGTAAATTGGCAATATATAACCTTGAGTTATAAACTTTTATAAAATAAACATATAGCCATTGGATTTGTTGATCAAGGGCTATGATGATTTGTGCCATTAATGTAATTAGTAGAAAGATTAATCTATTATTTAAGAAGCAGAAATGGCATTATAGTAATTTTCATTTTTAATAATGTCTCCATTAATTTAGGCATTATTTATGAATCGTGTGACTAAAAAAAATACACACATTCATATCTCACCTCCCATCAACAACCGCCCCCTCTTCCCTCATCACAAACCCCAGCCATCTCATTGCCATTCTTAATATTATCAAGATCGAAAATTATAAATTGAAACATAAAAATCGATTTGTTCGAGTCTTGTACAACGAATCAAAAGGTAAAACCTTTCTATCTTTCTGGTGGTGGTGCCGGCTCTCATGATGGATGCGTTAATTCAGTCACTCCGATCAGCAGCCCACGATCTGGTATTTTTTTTAATCTAAAAAAGGGCGAATCAAAACTAATCTTCAGAGGCATTGGATTTTATTTTTTCTATTTCAATGACCAGAAGTATAGAAAAAATTCCGACTAAAATTAATGGGGTTTATTTTTTCTATTTCACGATCTGGTTTTTTATTTATTTATTTATTTATTTATTTATTTATTTATTTATTTAATCTAAAAAGGGTGATAATCATGTACAAGGAATTCTTGCTTGAATGTATATCACTTTTTGTAATTTGATTTTCATTGTTCTTTTGTTTATTCAAGTTATCCACCTCAGATCTGAAATTTTTATTAATTATTTTAGTGTTTATTTTCATAATCTTTATAATATAAGATCTTGTCAGTTGGCTTAAAAAAAATACTATTAGTATGAAGATTGCTAAAGTCATTTTTGTAAATTTATTAATGAATCAGTGGCAAAAAAATCCATCCCTAACTTAATTACTATTTTAGTGCAATAAAATTGATGCTAATTTCTTTGAGGCGTTTGTTGAATATATAAGTTAATATTCTAATGAATTAGATTGCATTCTTCGTGCTATTAATTAAAGGCTTTTATTGATTTTTTTATGGGGTTTTATCTTGATTTGATGCTAATTGTTGAACGGTCCGGTTAATGAATACTACTTGTTTGAGAATCGTCATTTGCAACATACTAGCATAGTTTTTTTTATTAGCATAGTATATGTCTCATGGTGATGATAGTTTGATGCCGCCTATTTTAATATATGGTGATAGTTGAATAAATGGATGAATACATATTCAAAACATATATGTTTTAATGATGAAAACAATGTGTGCATATATATGTTTAAAACATGTATATTCAAAACATATATGTTTGAGAACATGATATTTTTAAACATGTATGTTCTAAACATATATGTTTCTAAACATGTATGTTTCAAAACAGGCATGTTTCAAAAAATGATTGCTTGTAAATAGAATGCCGAAAACATATATGTTTTAATAATATTATTGTTGCTAATTTTTGTTATTTTTTTTATCAGGTGTTGTTAGAAGAATGTTCGGGGCTATAAGTGTGTATATATGTCCAACTTTTGAAGAAATGTTGACGGCTACGTGTGTGCATATATGTTCAACTTCTAAAAATGATGATAAGAATGAATGTGCACATATGTCCATTTTGTGTTGAATATTTATTAGTGCTCAAGTGTATAGATCGATTAGATCCATGTATTTATGCTTTTAAGAAATTTGTATTTTAATTGTATTTTAATCGATATCGAAGTTTTTGTATAACATTTATGTTTGTGGTTTGTTATAAATTTCATTATATTAAAAAACCCATATGCACCTAACTATTTCTCGAAACATATATTATAGCACTAAATCTAGAAATATGCTATATTAAAAAAAAAAAAAAAAAAATGTGCACTAAACATGCTAGCCTAAAAACATATATGCACTAAATCTGAAAAAACACTAACGTAAAAATAAAATAAAATAAAATAAAATAAAATAAAAAGAATATTAAGATTAATAAAAAAACGGAAATTATAAAAAAAAAAAAAAAAAAAAAAAAAAAAAAACCAAAAATAATATGAAAATGTCTTTTACTATTATACCCTTTTAAATTAAATAAAAATAACAAAATGCTATGAAGCATTAAATGATGTACATTGTGTATTATTAGTTGTAAAAAGGTGGTTCTCGCAGTTCTTGCAGATAAGAGTGGTTTTCGTAAGAAAGGGACCCTATATATATATATATATATATATATATATATATATATATATATATATATATATATATATATATATATATATATATATATATATATATATATATATATTAAACCTTAGACTTTAAAACTTTTCAAAATAGGTCCTTATACTTAAAAATTTAGAGAAATGTCAAAAACAACCTTTAAACTTAATAGTTTACAAAAGTTACAATATATACCCCTTTGCATGAAATACGTTACAAAACTAGTCCAAAAACCATGCAAAGTACATTTTTATGATACAAAAGAGTTTTATAGCTTATGGCTTATAAGTATAGGCTTATATAAGTAGATTTTATGATATTATAGTTTATTAAAAGAGCTTATGAGCAAAATATCAAAATAATGTGAAATTAGGGTTTTAAAATGAAAACACCTAGGTTTTTATGATAAAGGCTTAAACAAGGGTTTATGCATGATCTAATACAGCTTATAAACATTATGAAACCAAAATAGAGCTTATAGAACTAGTGGAGATGGCTTACACGTTTAAAACGGGTCGAAAGGGAAACTTAGGGTTTTCTCGACAAGAATTCTATTTGGAGAGGGCTTCGGGGCTTGCTCTTGGATTCTATTCTGATCTAGGGACTCTTATACTTCTACTAGGATCAAGTGAGAGTAGTGAATTGAGGTAGTGAAGTGTTGTGGGATGCTTTGGAAATGAAGAGGTTATACGCCTATATATAGGGCTCATTAACCCTCTAGGCTAAGAAAACATGGGGTGGTGGCCAAGGTAGGAGGGGTGACTCATGAAATCTAGTAGGTGATGAGGAGAGGCTATGGTGGGTAGTTAGGGCAGTGGTAGTGTGCTTGTGGTTGAAATGGTGCCGTGGTGATGTTTTGAAGACAAGTAGGTGACAAGTAGCTTATGGTGGTGTGTGGTAGGTTGCTTAGTGATGAAAATTAGCTTATGAAGGTGCTAGGTAGGTTGGTTAGGCAATGGTGGTGCTAGGTTGCTATGTTTATGTAGTTTTTAGGCTTAAAACTATGTTTTGGGTTAAGTTTAAGACTTGTGTTTAATTAGGGTTTAGATTAGGGTTTAGTGCTAAGATTAGGGTTTAGAAAGTGATTGGTGATTAGGATTAAGGTTTAGGAGTCATGCTTTAGGTGTTTGTAACTTGTACTAAAGAAATGGTTAAGTTTAAACACGGTTTAGGCACCTAAATGACCTAATTTGGTTTTTGTGCTTAAAGGAATTGTATATTGTGCTCTAGGTAGTTGTACTAAAGTTTAGGAAAGGAAATATAGCTAGGATAACTTGTACATAAGCCTTGAACACTTTCAAACCAGATTAGACTTGAAATTATGGTTTTTGAAATAACATTAAACATATAGGGCTTGTTTTGATAAAGTGTTGTACATGATATTTGAAACTTAGACTTGAAATACTAGGAGGTTTACAATATGTAAACACAGAGATATTTGCCACAAAAGAACAACAAAGAAACATCTACAAAATGAGCTGGCATGTTTCTCTCTTTTTCTTTGATTAACTAAACCAAAACATGTCACCTCATTTTTTTTGGGTTTTAGTTTTTTTTTTATTATTTTTTTTGGACGTAGCATAGCTCCCTTTTATCACCTACCTTCCCCACCTCACTTCATCTTCACCATCTCCGGCGACACCCCTATATTTTGGCCAACTTTTTTTTATTAATTTTATAATCATTAATTTGTATAGTCGACAAATCAAGTTTCAACCAATCGCCACTAGGCATGCTAGGAACATTCCACTCGCCAACGTCATTAGACCCCGCCTTCGGCCACTCATCTAAATTTCTCCTAGCAATAGAAAGTGGCGGCAAAAGTGACCGACCTTTACTACCATTAGACCTAGGCATTAAGAGAAGAACAAACCTTTATGCGTGGTTTTGCAACCTTGCAAAAGGTTTTACCTCTCAAGGGATATTGAGAAGCTTGCAATCCCCACCAGCCAGTGTACCTGATCGCTGTAGTATAGTATAGTGACAAGTACCGGGGGATTGATCGTTCAACTTAAAGAATACTGTTCGCTAGGGTTAAAACTCAATTAAACTAGGTCTAGAGGTGAGGGATGATTCTTTTTGTATTTTATATTTTATGGAAAGCAAGTAAAAATCTCGGTTTAGGAAGGATAGGCGGAATTAGTTGCTAATCAACTAACCCAAATTACTACGAATGCAAACAAAATAAAATAAAATGAAACAAAAATAAATTTGGTGAGAACAATAATAAGTGAAAATGTGTTTACTTAGATTTCACTACTCCCTAGATATCTTTTACCGGTTGATTAGTTTGCAACAATTGCATGGATGACGGATTATATTCCTTAATACCATTCGTAGGGCCGTGTACGATCTTCCCTAACTCTATAAGCTTCTACATCTTCCTATGTCGAGCCGACTACTAGCTCCTAACATGGCCTCATTAGTAGTTACCTATGCATTAAATATAACAAATTTATCGTAGTACACATCCGATCGTGTTTCTTAAGAAGTTCAAGCAAGTTACCAATTGGAAGTCTACCAGTTTTCTTAAGACTAACATCAAAATCACTCATCCACAACAATTATAAACAAACAACCAACCAATAATCAATATCTAAGTTTCATTACATCTAAGCAAACACAAAGAAAACCTAGCCTAGCATGTTAAAGAGAAGACAAGCATAAGATAGAATCAAACAACACATAGACATATTGAATGATTATTGGAAAACTTATCTTCAATTAAGCATGGATGAAACAAGGGTTTGAAACCCTCAAAAATACTGTAAAATTCGTCTAGGGTTTTCCTCTCAAAGTTGCACACCAATGAATGAAAATTAGAAAAGTATTTATGGATTTTACACTCTGACGGCGTCACGTTATGCTTGTGTCGCTGTCAACTCGCCGCCAAAATAACAATCGTATTGCCTAGATCCAGATCTGACGCCGTCACTCTTTGAATTCTCTGCGCCGTCTCTCTTTGTGATAATACGTGACGGTCTTGGCGACCCTAAAGGGTGACGTCGTCATGACTCCTTTGGAAAACTTTCTGGCGCGTCACGTGTATTTGTCATATCCACCTCTTTTGCCAAGCCTTGATGTGGTCACTAACAATCCTTGACGCCGCCAGGTACAATCTTCAGCATGATTTTGAAGACTTTGTCGTTTTTTTTACTTTTTGCTCTAAAAACATCCAAAATGCTTCCTTTTCCAGATTTCTCCTCAAAAGTACCTAAAATGACAAAAGGAACGATTTAGGGCAATATTTGATCAAATAATCTCGACTTTGGGCTTAAATAACCCCCTAAAAGCGGCACACTTTTCGTCTCATCAAATACCCTTACACTTGAGATTTGCTTGTCCTCAAGCAAATGTGTTTTTATTCTAATCATAATACAAACTAGGGGTCATTTAACACTAATATAAAAGTAATTGCAACAAATAATCATTCCACTTCAACCAAAACAAGCACGGAAATTATACACTAGTACCTCACAAATAGTATTTAGATACTCATATCTCTCGGGTGTAATAAAGTATATATCACAATATGGAAATTGAAAACATCTCTCACTACCTGTCATAGCAAATAGATTACCACAGGCTTGGGAAAGGATCAAATCTCCACCACTTGGCGTAAGCACCTAGGATAAACTATCAAAGAGGTCTTTTAAAAGGGTTATAACATGAGGTGTAGGGATATGGTAAAAACGGTTTTGTTGGATAAAGACAATATTTGCTGGTGGCGAGTTAATCATCTTGGTCAATTACATGTACAATGTGGCGTTGCTAAGCCAAGACTCGACTCGACTTAAGCTAATCAAAAACTAACAAAAAAACATAAAATAAACATAAAAGGAAATGGGATGGTAGTCTGTATGTTTTTTCTCTTTTTCTTTTTCTACATATTTTTTTTCATTTTCTTGATTTTTCGATTTTTTTTTCTGCATATACTCTTGCCCTACCATCCAAAATAATATATCATGGAGAATTTGCATTCCCCTTACACTTGAACTTTTACATACTTTACAATCAATTATTCTAATGACTCGAATTAAGATAATCAAAACACTTGGAGTACTTTTTAAATATTAGCACATGTGGGGGTAATAAATGATGTTCTTCCCCAATACTCCATAATAATAGTACTTTACCCGTGAGTCCCAATCGTCCCAAAACAATATGTACAAGATATGACTCGACTTAGCAACCATGTAACCAATTAGACAATTAACTAAGGGTTTAAATAAATAACAATAATCCACTAAAGATGAGTGCATATAAGGAAGGCTAAGGCGATTTGGTTGCACATTTGGGGTGGATTGTAAACAAATTATTACTTTAAGTAAAATGCTTAAAGTTAGAAACGAAAGATAGGCTCGGAGGGGTGTACTAGGGGTATTGTGTACTAAAAATGAGTACAACGCAAAGGTGTAGGAAAATTAATTGACTTTGCTAGTCAATTATATTGACTTTATTGGTCAAGTAATTATGATACGGGTTTAACACAAGGGTTATCCTAATGCCTCTTATCATGTAGTAAATCCTATCTACACGAATGTAGTCTAACTAGCGGTCTCGGGATGCATCACTAACGCAAGTTCTAGAATCTAAATTTTACCGGTACACTCATAAGCACTAATAATGAATGTTTTTTCCTAAAGATCTAAAGGCGAACCTCACATATTTGGAGTGGAAAATTTTGAGTGGTACGGTTTTCGTGCTAGTCATACAACTCCTATCCATGAGACGCTCATTAAGGCTAAAACTTCACTCCTAAATGTTGTAAAAAAATTTAAATTTGGCGCTAAAATTTCCATATCAAGTATTTCTCTTAGTTTTATTACACACCTACTATTGAACAAACAAACTCAAGTGCAATTGCATTCTCTAAGGTATCATTATTTACCCTCCCCTTATACTTAGGCTGAACATTGTCCCCAATGTTCAATAAAAAGGATGCAAAATTAATGAAGGTAAAAGAATGAAAACAAATACTCTCCTGATTCGTTCGGTGTGGATAATGTGGTAACAAGGTTAAATCCTCCTCCAAGAAAATGAACGTTGAAAGCTTCCCTCCAGAAATATAAATCATCTTCTTGTCCAATATAACCTATTAAACCTAAGAAAACAATCAAGGCAAACCTCGCGTAAAATTGGCGGCAATCTATATATACTAAAATCCTATAAAGCAAATTAAGATATAATGCTTGTGGAATGAATGTTTGCAGATTTCCTGGAGTTTATAAAACTAAAGAATTAACAAAAACTTTAAGACTCTGGTAGAAAAACAAAACTCGCAAACTTTTTCAGAATTTTTTTTACACGTGACGCCGTCAGGTTATGATCCTAACGCCGTCAGAGTGTTCTAACAGAAATCTTTTGTTAAGTTTCTGGAAAATTTCTGGAAAAACTCACGCCTTAATTCCTGGAATTCCTGCAAAACATCATTATGACTCGATACAAGCATTTGACTCAAACAAATACTAATATACATGTTCATTTAATATTGTTGTGGATCATGTCCAATTCCGTTCTTAGAAACAAATTAGATTTCCCTTACACATAGCTTTCGTGAAATACCTTTTTATGAAGTCAAGACGAAGTTAAACAACAAGATAAATCATTTTCACAATTTATTTTGAAACATGAGCCACAAACAATAAAAATAAAACATGCATACGGAAACAAATAAAATCAAACAAACAAACAAACAATCAAACAAATAAAGCAAATAAAACTTGGGTTGCCTCCCAAGAAGCACTTTTCTTTATTTACGAGCCTTGTAGCTAGACTCAAGGTTACGGGCAATTACGTGACCTCGTCATTGGTCACGGTTTCTCGTTCATCATCCAAATCTCTATCAGGATCACTTTCATAGTGCAGGTATTTTGGGTCTTCAAATTCAAAGACATCTTCCCGATATTTGGAACCAAGCTTACTGACACCCTTAAAGAACCCACATGATAAGTCAAAGGTGTAAGTCAAAGGTGTTTTTACATCCTCTCCGAACATCATCATCACATAAAATAAGTGGGGAGCCTAGCTTATCAAGTCCGTCGCAATCTACTCCTTTGAAATCTTGCATCTTATACGGCGTTTGGTATGAAATTCTCCTAATTTCATTTGTGAAAGTCATGATTCCGTTCCGGTCGTCAACTTTTAAGTTAGTGATTTCACAAAAGGTCAACCCGAAAACAACTTGTGATAACCTCGGGTCGATATAATCCTCAATGTTGTCTACGATAGTAAAGTCCATTGTAAATGTCATATTCCCAATGAATACTTGAACTTCATGATCTCTACCGACAACATTTTCTCCTTTATAAATCAATCCCCATATGCAAATATTGTTGTAATGGAACAGGGATATAACATTCATGGGTAGGCACACGTCAATGTAGACATTATAAAAATGCTTATGACCTATCATACAAGGGATTTTGAGGTTATTCGGATCACGTTGCTTTATCTTTCCCGACCTTCTACCCTGTAATCCATTTGTATCACAATCCAATAATGGTCGGTATTCATACACTTCCTCATTACCCTTACGAAAAATTACTTTCCTGACACCATTGGTGAATAGTGCACTACCATCGCTCTCATCTAGGGTCACTCCTGTTTCATTTACAAATGGTTTTCCGAGGACAAGGTTAGTTAATATTGGACTAATGAACGAGTCTATGTCATCGATCACGGTTAGATCAATGTTATAGATGAATCCTCCAATCATAACTGATAACCTTTTCATTACCCTGACGCTATCGAGTCCTTTACACGTAATTTGTTCGGGGAAGTCTTCGTTGTAAAGGGAGAGAGGGATTGCATTTACAGGGAGGTTAGGATCTATGTAAGTATTGGTTATGAGCTTTTTCCTAGTGGTGCAAGAAATCTTAAAAACTTTAGAGTCGCCTTCCTCAATCCTATTCCTACTCCTTATAGAAATCCTTCCCATGTCTCTCTCAAGTTTCTCCATAATAGATTTATCCAAAATTCCCGGATTTTCCTTAGGCCCCTCGAATTCTTCTTTCGACTCCTTCCACTTGCTCAACCCTTGTGTGATGGAGTCCTCGGGTAAGTCTACAGTGTTCTTAGCCACATCTTGGTCTTTCTTGGGGGCTTCACCTTCAACTTCGTGACCCCCATCCCTAGTTGGTTGTTGGTTCTGATCGGGGTTAGGTGCAAGTATTGTGGTAATGGTGTTCACGAAGTGGATTGTTCCTGAGGAGTTAACATGGTCCTTAGTTTCCTTCACCATTGGAAATATATGTTTAAGGAGTTTACTAGGGCTCTTTATTTTTACAGGGGAGTTTGGCTGATTAATGATGGTGACGGATTTGACATCTTCAGCCTGAGTCGATTTACTAGCAATGCGTTCATTGATAGCGTTCAACAGGTTACTAACCTTGTTATTTATATCGGCTTGTTGTTGCTGAATCGAGTCTCGAGCGTGGAAAGCTGTAATTCTTAATAAAGAAAGAACTTTCGCAGTGCTTCTTCATAGCTTTGCTTAGGGGTGTTTTGTGGTGGATAATCCTCGGACCATGCGAGTGGGGGAGAATCATTGAAGGATACGCTCTGAGTCTGGTACCCTCTGAAATTTGGCTTATCCTTCCATGCTTCATAAGCTTCGCCGAAATTTCGAGGTCCTCAATTAGTGGAGGGCTACCTATCCTCCGATTTATCAGAACGTGAGGATGCAAATTCCTTATAAGCTCGTTTGGGAAGTTCCATGCAATTATGAGTCTCATGAGGACCACTACAAAATCTGCATGAAGAAGTGATCTTGTTCACTTGGCTTGAAGGTTTAGGAGCTTCGTAGGATTTCATAAGAAACTTGATTTGGTCTTCAAGTTCCATGATCCTACGGTCGGGAGTGCTTGAATTGTTCGAAGGCAAAGATATTGCCTTGACCGTTTTGTTCAAATCACAGGGATCATTCCAACTTTCATTGTCATAGAGAGCAAGATATTCTATGAGCTCCCATGATTCTTCCGCACTTAGATCACGTAGGTTGCCACCGGCCGTTTGGTCAATGGTTCGCCTAGTGGAGAGATCGATATGGTCATAGAAAATTTGGACTTGGAGCTAAAGATCTATGCCATGATGAGGGACTTTTTGGAGTAAGTCTTTGAAACGAGTCCATGCTTCATAAAGAGTTTCACCTTGACTTTGTTGGAACATCAAGATGTCATTTCTAAGCTTAGTAGTTCTCCCCGGCGGGAAAAATTGAGCAAGGAAATGAGTTGTGAGATCATCCCAAAAGGTGATGGATCCCGCGGGTAAACACTCAAGCCATTGACTAGCTTGGTCACGTAGAGAGAATTGGAAGAGACGCAATTGGGTCGTCTCTCGAGATTCAACATCAAGGTATATGGAATCTACAATTTTGAGGAAATCCTTGATATGTTGATTAGGATCTTCGGAACGAAGTCCATGGAATGCACATCCGCTTTACACCAGCCGGATGGTGTCGGATCGCAAAGGAGATACATTAGCTCCTTTAGTTAGCTCAATGGTGTTTCGATAGCCTTGATGGCTAGGACGGGAGTACTCTCCTAAAGTTCGGGGTCTAGGAGGATGGTTTGGTTGTGGTGGCTTTTGTGGATGGTTTTGTTGTGGTTGGTTAATGGGGTCAAAGAGATTACCACCTTCTATGATGGTGGATGGCAACGGTTACGAACAAAGGAAACAAAGAAAAAGATAGACTAAAGAAGACCTATAAAACTAAAAATAAAAATCTTACTAGAAAGGAATCTAGAAAGTAGACCTAATAAAAAGAAATTTCAACCTAGACAATAACTATTCCCCGGGCTGCGGCGCCAAAAACTTGATGCTTGCTTTTGCAACCTTGCAAAAGGTTTTACCTCTCAAGGGATCTTGAGAAGCTTGCAATCCCCACCAGCCAGTGTACCTGATCGTTGTAGTATAGTATAGTGACAAGTACCGGGGGATTGATCGTTCAACTCAAAGAATAGTGTTCGCTAAGGTTAAAACTCAATTAAACTAGGTCTAGAGGTGAGGGATGATTCTTTTTGTATTTTTATATTTTATGAAAAGCAAGTAAAAATCTCAGTTTTGGACGGATAGGCGGAATTAGTTGCTAATCAACTAACCCAAATTACTACGAATGCAATCAAAATAAAATTAAATGAAACTAAAGTAAATTTGGTGAAAACAATAATAAGAGAAAATGTGTTTACTTAGATTTCACTACTCCCTAGATATCTTTTACCAGTTGATTAGTTTGCTACAATTACATGAATGACGGGTTATATTCCTTAATACCATTTGTAGGGCCGTATACGATCTTCCCTAACTCTATAAGCTTCTACCTCTTCCTATGTCGAGCCGACTACTAGCTCCTAACATGACCTCATTAGTAGTTACCTATGCATTAAATATAACCAATTTATCGTAGTACACATCCGATCATGTTTCTTAAGATGTTCAAGCAAGTTACAAATTGGAAGTATGCCAGTTTTCTTAAGCCTAACATCGAAATCACTCATCCACAACAATTATAAACAAACAACCAACCAATAATCAATATCTAAGTTTCATTACATCTAAGCAAACACAAAGAAAACCTAGCCTAGCATGTTAAAGAGAAGACAAGCATAATGTAACTTCCACCTCTTGTCACAAAGGCTGACGCCGTCCCTTTGGAACAGGTGATGCCGTCAAGATATAATCAAACAACACATAGACATATTGAATGATTATTTAAAAACTTATCTTCAATTAAGCATAGATGAAACAAGGGTTTGAAACCCTCAACAATACTGTAAAATTCGTCTAGGGTTTTCCTTTCAAAGTTGCACACCAATGAATGAAAATTAGAAAAGTATTTATAGATTTTACACTCTGACGGCGTCACGTTATGCTTTTAACGCCGTCAACTCGCTGCCAAAATAACAATCGTATTGCCTAGATCCAGATCTGACGCCGTCACTCTTTGAATTCTCTAGGCCGTCTCTCTTTGTGATATTACGTGGCGGCCTTGGCGACCCTAAAGGGTGACGCCATCACGACTCCTTTGGAAAACTTTCTGGCACGTCACGTGTATTTGTCATATCCACCTCTTTTGCCAAGCCTTGATACCGTCACTAACAATCCTTGATGCCATCAGGTACAATCTTCAGGATGATTTTGGAGACTTTGTCGTTTTCTTCACTTTTTGCTCCAAAAACGTCCAAAATGCTTCCTTTTCCAGATTTAGGGCAATATTTGATCAAATAATCTCGACTTTGAGCTTAAATTACCCCCTAAAAGCGGTACACTTTTCGTCACATCTACCCTCCTATTACATCCATTTCCATCTAAACTCTCTTTGTCATTATCCGAAACTAGCGACGGTAACGACATTCTGAAGATGACCACGAAGCCGACCGCCAATACTTTTGTCGATTACCACTACCGGAATCATTATCATCACCTCCATTACTATTATCTTCCTTACCTAACCTAAAAAACCAAAATATAAACTTAAACAATAATCTATAAATGTCTTTTATTATTTCACGTAAGCATCTAAAATAAATATACTAATTAGGGATCTAATTGATTGATTACTGGATTAAGGTTTGATTGGGTCGATGACTCGATGTAAATGATGATGAGGGCACGAATGAATGAGTTTAAGTATTGGTCATATGAGTAAAAAAGAAGTGATAATTGTTTAAAAAAGTATCCAACTTGACATTTTATTATTATTATTATTATTATTATTATTATTATTATTATTATTATTATTATTATTATTATTATTATTATTATTATTATTATTATTATTATTATTATTTTTATTTTATTTATTTTTTTATTATAAACACATCACTTTATTAAAAACAAATAAGATTTACAAGAAATTAGTGGGGAGCCGAGAAACTAACTGGACCCCCACACCTCTAACTATAGCAAAGCTAATCCTACTAAAATATGCAGAGCAGCACGTGCTCCAATGTCTTGAGTCATAGAAAATCGTCGAATACGCTTTAATAAGGTCACTGCATCTTTATCAAGTTCTCCAAAAGAAGATAATGAAAAGGGGAGGAACCCATATCCAATATCAGCACATTTAGCCTCGTACTTGACCCGTTTACGTTGTGCGGCTTCAATAACTGCCCGACCGGGCAAAAAATCAACCATACTCGAACGCGTCAAAGGTGACGATCCTGTAAGATCAACACACTTCATAAGAAAATCATAGGATTTACAAGAAATTAGTGGTGAGCCAAGATACTAACTGGGCCCCCACTCCTCTAGCTATAGCGAAGCTGATGCAGGTTTTACTAACTAGGTCTTAATATTTATAATTGCTAGATTACCTAAGGTCTACATATATGCAGCAACGGACAAAGAATCCGGTCGCGTGTAGACTAGTAATTGGTAAAACCAAGGTCGTCCCAAGAGCTATGTGGTTTGGATTATATCTAAGTATAAAGTGACTAAATTAAAATGATTTGAAAAGGGAATGATTATTTAAATGAAATAAAACTAAAAGTAAATAAAAAGACAATAAAATATAAAGTTGTGAGTAGTAAGAGAGAAGTGTACTAGCCTAATTACTCATCATATATTGCTTATAATTATGCTTCCTATTCAACTAATCTCATGCTTTAGGTGGGGCGGATATATATCACTAGGTTCTTATGGTCAAGTTCCCTAGCCTATCTCCCCCGAATCTTGTTGGGAACCACAGGCACTACCCTATGCTAGTAAGTCGACGTATGGTAGACGGGTTTGAGTCATTAAGTGCCACTACATGCTAGACGTATCTTGTATGGTCTGTTGTCGCGATCATAGACCATACTTTAACTACTTAAGTTTATCCAACCCGGAAAGTGGTCCTATGGTCAACTTGCACACAAGGTCCGTGGTTAGTTGTCATCCAAACCATATCCACGCAACTCAACTACGCCAAGTTCTTATGATAAACTAAGTATGACTGGGTCTTTTAAACTACCGCAACTAAAAGATCTTAAGATAAACTAAGCATGCACACATGTAAAAGCATTAAGAAAAGTACGGAAACATAATTAAAACAATATAAGAATCATAACTAGGCTATCACCAGAGGTGCTTAGCCGATCATATTAAATTCAACACTCGAAATAATTTTTACAAATTCCATGTATTCGAAATGTAAATGAAATGATGAAATGCTAAAACTTATGGTGTTATAGGCGTGATTTCTCTCTTGGAAATGCTCCGTATGCCGCTGTAAAAAGGCCTCCTAAAAGCTCCCAACGATCTCTAACTTTGTGTGTGATAAAGTTGTTTTTCAAATGCATAAATTAGGGTTGTATTTATAGGCCCGATCATAGCTACTATAACACCCTGAAACCGGGCCTAAATGTTTTATTACGAGAATGCCACTTGACTAAATT
The DNA here is from genome assembly GCA_030686995.1 of Artemisia argyi. Lineage (NCBI taxonomy): Eukaryota > Viridiplantae > Streptophyta > Magnoliopsida > Asterales > Asteraceae > Artemisia > Artemisia argyi. The sequence continues at coordinate 41,079,311 of CM060709.1, read as the reverse complement.
GACCACGACTTTTATAAGTTTAGAGGACTTATCGGATTGGTTAGTAAACCCCGATAGTCAAACTATAAGTATTAAAGCCCATGTAAATGGTTAGAAAGTATGATGTGTCACATTTATAAGAAAGATGGACTTAAAGGACTAATATTGTCATGTAGTAAATAAGTAATAAAGTTATGTGTCGCTGAATTGGAAGTAAATGGACTTGAGGGGCTTAATGTGTCAAGTTGGGAATAACTTTGGGTTGAAGAAAGATAACACTAGAAATATCCAGATTTTTAGATAATTCAGAATTATCTATAGGTGTGAGTGTGTATGTGTCCACATAGCCAAGAAGGATGGAAAACCATGTTTTCCTTGATGATCAAATTGGTGAAAGATTAGTTCTCCAAATCAAGAATTAATTTAGTACCAATCATCCTTTCAAGTAAGTAATTACTTATCTTAAGTTAATTGATGATTGGAAGGTTAAGGTTTATGAACCTTAATTGGGGGAATTGGGTAAATGATGTTTATAAACTAAATTAAGGATTTATAATGAATATGGGTTAAGTATTATTGAGTTAAGTGAATAAGCTAATGGGATTAATTATCATATAATCATCATATGATTATGCGATAATTAGAAATGGCTAGAAAGGAGTTATGGTTATTGTGGCCATGATATAATTGATTAATTATGTGTTTATGCCTATAGTGGTGTTGGCTTAGATGAAAAGAATGGAGATGATGATGTCCTTGGTTTCATTAGCTTGGGATCAAGGTAAGTAAACCGGTTATAAGTTAATGTTATATAGATTTCAATGCATTATATGTTATGTGTTGTTGATGTTAAGGTTAATGAAATACTTGATGTGTATGTGCTTATGTGCTAGTAGATTATAAGGCTAGTTTGGTATAACTAGCATAAGAATGACCCAATAGGTTGGAAGTTGATTTGAGAATGAATGATGATGCTTAAGAGGCTTAATGTATGCATTTACGATTAATGTTGTGAAGGAATGAATGATTATGATGTGTAATTTATGAATGATGTATGATGTTGAATTATATTCGCTTTACTTACTAAGCCTCGTGCTTACGGTTTAAGTGTTTAATGTTTTGTAGGTTGTGCAATGATGCTTGACTAAGACTAAGGTCTAATGTTGGAATTTGAGGAAGGTAGAAGATTGTATTTAATTATAAGCTTTGGTATATACCGAGCTTAAGTCAATGTGGTACCGCCGTTGGTCTTAATGGTTTGTAAGTGTGTCGTCAAGTGTTAAATTTATACTATGGTCGTTGAAGTAATTGAGTCGTTACACGGTATGTCATAACATGGGTCAAGTGTTTATGGCCATTTTTAAAGGGGTGTTTGGATTAATGTATGTTTGTTCCCATTATGGGATTTGAGCGGGTCAATGGTTATGGATCAAGATTGTAATGGTCTTTAAAGTCAATTGTGTGTTTTGGTTCAGGTTTAAGCATTTTATGTTATGATTAAAGGTGTTATAGTGATGTTATGTTGAAAATGGGTCAAAATGGGTGATTTGGCATAGTACCCGTATGTTTGTAAAGTATGTGTTCATGGATCGTCTAGACCAAGAAACGTTATTGATATGAAGTATTTGATATTTTAATGAATTATGGAAGGTTTTTTAAAGTTTTGGGTCTTGGAAGTATGTTTTCTGGAAAATAAGCTTGGCGGCTCCCAAATGGCATAATTTTGTACTAAAAGTGTGAAAGTTTTGAGGCTCCCAAATGGTAGAATTTTTGAAGAGATTTTGTCAGTTTTTCTACAAATCATATCTTTTAATCCATAGGTCTTCACGGGTCACGCCACCCGGCATTTCCAATGTAATCGAGTCTAGTTTCATTTAAAAATAGTCTCAAGGTCTATATGTTAATAGATTTTTATCAGTTTATTAAATAGTAATAGAGGGTCTGTTGAAGTTGTGTCGTTTCCGCGTAAAAGTTTTAAAAATTGAGTATTTATGACGTGTCGTTCACGGGGTGTTACAACTTGGTATCAGAGCTTCGGTTTAAGTGAATGAGGTTTCCACTTTAGGTTTCCCAGACTTAAACCACTATTAGATGCATTGAATGCAAGAGAAGGTAATGCGGGAAAGTAAATGTTTAAGTTTGAAGTGAATTATGTGATATATTATATGAACCTAAGTTGATATTGATGAATGTGTGCTATGGTGTTAATGTGTATTTGATATAAGTCCATGGAGGACTTGAGGTATATAAATGATTAGATTGTTGTACACCTGGGTTAGTGCCGGTGATCATATTATGATTATATGAATGTGTTTTAGAATAACGGTATGGAATGTGACTGGAATGGTAAGTAGTATTAGAGATGGCTTAATAGCGAGTCAAAGTAATTGACACTTCAGGTATGGAACGTAGTAATGATAAGTATGCTAAAGTATAACGTGTGAGGTAAGATGAGAATTGACTCACTAATTGTTAAGTGTCTATTAGTATGAGAAGTAAAGAATGGGATTAAGAAACAATTACAAGTAATGATGAAATGAAAATGGTATAGCTAATATGCTAATAACTAAAAGGGATGAGTTAAGAATGTAAAGATATGTTGTCAAAATTAAACATGAAGAGATTGTGTTAATGTATAAAGTGAAGATAAAGGATGAATGTAAGCTAATGAAAGTGTTATCGAACTAACCTATGTAAGGTTAGATGTAGAAAAGAATTGAGTCACCTAAACGGGGTAAAAGTAAAGATGTGGAAATGGTTAACGTGCACTAAGGAATGTAAGTTGTAATAAGAAGTGTAAATACATAGTTAATGTGTAAGTATGATAAGCGAGTTTCATATACTCTATGACGCTTGCTTTAGCTAAATAGCATGAATGGAATGATGTGTGCGTTAAAATATTAATGGCTTGGATCCAATGTTAAATGTGAAAGGTTAAAGGTAGTTATCATATAACCGATAAGTTTATGATGACTAATAATGGCATCCTTCGGGATGATCAAGTTAATGTTAACGGTGGTATCCTTCGAGAAGACCAATGTAATGATGTTAATGGTGGCATTCTTATAGATGGCCAAGCTAATGATGTTAATAGTGGTATCCTTCAGAATGACCAAGCTAATGATGTTAATGGTGGTATCCTTCAGGATGACCAATATAATGATGTTAATAATGGCATCTTTCGAGATGACCATGTTAGTGATGGTATCCTTTGAGATGACCATGTTAATGATGCACACGTAATGGTATCCTCTGGGATGGCCGAGTTTGTTTAATGACATGTGTTAATGGTACCGCAAGGGTACGGTTAAGGTCCCTTCAAGGGAATGTTATAAAGGTATGGATCCAAGTCAAAAAAGTTTTTAAAAAAAAGGTAACGTAAAGTGTAATAAGAATGAAGAGAAAGAAGTTAAAGTTAAAACGAATAGTAAGTACGAGTGTTATGTCAAAAGTGTATGAGTAGGACGATTTATGATTTCCTTAGTTAAATGGATTGGGATGCCTTTTCATTTGATTAAAGAAATTATGAATCACCGAACCATGAGTTTATGTTTCTTGATTTACATTGATTGGGACGCCTTTCCATGTAAATGAGGAAGTATAAATGAGTGGGCTTATGTATTCCGACATGACATGAGTAGGGAAGAAAAGTAGAAAATAGAGGTCAAGTATTAGTTAAAAGTCGTAAGAACTAAGATAAGTGGAATAGAATTAGAATGCGACTTTTTATTGAGACATTATGAAACCTACTATTGAGATGTCTATAGTATAACTCGAAAAGATTAAGAATTTGTAATGAAGTTATAATGTGCCTTGAGGAGTGGTACCAAGGGTGAGTAATGATAGTAATGGATGCTATTCTTTATTGGCACCCTTATGTGTAAATGTAATGATGTAAGATAAAGCTTGAGTTTATGAAGTCAAAGTATTGAAATTTTAGATGAGACTTGTAGTATTTAACGGGAAATTATAAAAAAAAATAAAGGAAATAAGGCCCTATGAAAAAATGTTAATGAAATAATGGAATTACCATAGTAGAATGTGAAGGTGTTAGTCAATGTTAACTTATGAAAGTCAAATGTGATGTAAGATTTCCTAAGTGACTTATAAAACTTAGCGGAAATCCTTAAAATGATGTAAAGAAAGTAAGGTGTTAAAGCAAGAATGTTAAAAGGGTATTGAGATGATTACAGTAAATGGTTATAGAAAGTATCATGTGTCACTGGTGAGTGCTTATTCACTCACTATTATTTGACCAAAAACCGAACTACTGAGACAAAAAACTAACCAATTATGCCAAAAATACGTTGTTTTTGTGATTTTGAATGTGCATGTACAGATATGAAAGAAATGGATAAAAATCATGGAAAATTAACAACACGAGCACGGGAGTGGAAAAGAGGACAAAAGCCAAAGCCGGGGAAGAATTTTTCGAGATTGGATCATATTTGAGCTTAAGTTGACAAATTCAGTCCTTGGGTTAATTTTACAGAATAGTCCCTTGATTTCACAAAGTGGCAAATTTGGTCCTTACACTAAATCCTAAACCAAAAATCTTATTAATACTACATTTTATTCAAATCTAATCATAGTCCAAAAGTTATTACCCAAAACCATCTAAAGCCCAAAAACCCAAGCCCAAATTGTTCCTGGTCAACTCATATTACACCTGCGGTCAACACTCCACACCATGGGTCAAAGGGTCAAACTAAATAATAAATAAACAAACGAACCATTTCCCATTTCCCCCAAAATTCCCAGAACCACCTCACATATATGAACCCTAACTCACAACCAATTTCGAAATTGATTCATGCCATTGAAATTAATCATCATGAACCACTCATTGGAGCTTCTAGAAGCTAGTGTCACATGTCAGGTCACATGTCAGAGAGTGTGTGAGTTTGATAGAGTCACTTGGACACTTGTCAGCTCACTATTGGTTGATATACGTCAATTCAATCATTGGATTCTGCTGACAAGTCAGAGAATGTAGCACAAGAGAAGGGGGACAGATGGCAAGAATTGATTGAGCAGGCCACGCAATAGATTATGATCCAAGGGCTATAATCCAAATAAAGAAACACAATTTGATCCAAGGGTTGATAGATGATATCAAGAAGCACAGATAGTTGTGGATTGCCAGCATGGAAATCAGACCCCCTCACTCACTCCTCTCCTATATATAGGTCTCTATTTTAGCATAATCGGGGGGTAGATTTTAGGTATTGTTATGCTGTCGAATTTTATATAGAATGTATTTAGATTAGTCATTGTAATTTTCTATTGAGTTTTAATAAAATTTCAGTTCACTTTTATAAATTTTAGCTATTACATTACTTTCTTATTGCTTGTTATGATTCAAATCTGACTTTATCTAGTTTATAATTAGTTGTTTACAGATTATCTCTTCTTATTTTAACTCAATTCTCATTTCAGTTACAGTAAAAATAATAAAAATAAAAATAAGAAAAATACAAAAAAATATAAAAATGTTTACATATTATCTAGTAAAGCTTTCAGTAAAGCTATTTTTCATTTTTATACATTCCATTTAAGCTAAATAGCTTTAAGTGGAGTGATTTGTGTCTTAAGTCAGTCTGAGTCATCAATCAAATCCATTGTTGTTGAGGTGGTTTAGATAAGCTAAGTCAAACAAGGAAGGACTTGGCCTATCTTAAAGATAGGCTTGCATAGTGAATCTCCCTTTGTTTAGCTAAGGGAGAAGCATATGGTATACTTTTGATTTCATTTCTCAATTAGTTTTCTAGTTTTAACCACTGTTACATTAGATACTTGTGTAGAGTAAATTTTGAGTTTTTGTTTGTGGTTGATCATAGATACTTAAAGTATGAGATTAGATCTGTTGTTTTAGATATGTGATAGGATTGTTGAATTGAGTTCTGAGTTTGCATAATCATTGATATTTGAATATCTGATCAGCTGAGAAGGTATAGATCTGAGTCTGTTTTAGATTGGATTTGATTCATTATTTGATTGATATTGGTTATAGATGTGGTGTGTTTTTGTCTAGTAGATCGGTCTTGCTGAGTTGCTGGTGATATTTCATATCTGACATTTTGTATATCTGTGAGATTTATTGTGCAACTGAGATTTGAGGATGGTGGTTGTTTGTTGCTATATTGCTGTTGATCTGTTGTTTTTAAAACCTGAGTGACTGATTTGGATCATATAGTGGTGACAAGTAGCTAGTATTTCATAGTTGTAGTTTAAAGTAGCAGATAAGGAGGTGTTTGGATATGTTATCTGTTGAGTGTTGCAGTGGTTCAGTTGGAGTTTTATTATCAAACATAAGTCATACTAGTATAGTAATAAGGATTTAAAGCATAAAATCAGTTTATAAAAACATAAAAAGTCAATTGTAGGTTTAATTCATTAGATAGCAGTTAGATAAATTTGATAAAAGTTAGTGTAATTAAGTGGTTAGTTGCATTTAAGTTCTAGCTAGCTTTTATAGCTTAAGAATAGCTTAATATCATTTGTAGAATAAGAATCAATCAGTTGAAGTTAGATTTGGTCAAGATAGAATGAGCAAAAAATAGTCAACTGTCTCAGTCACTTAGTCACCTTATGTAGCTGAACTTAGGAAAAGTTTAGAGTAGTGTAAGAGTGATCCTGAGTGGGGATTTAGATGCTATATAATCTCAGTATTGCTAGCTTCCATTTGCCCCCATTTGCTTATAGATTTGAGCTTAATTGATACAGCTTATTAGCATTGATAGTTAGGGGATTGGACTTACTTTCTGATTTTATCATAAGGCTGCTTTTGCTTGTTTAAGCTTGTGTTTATGTTTCAGTGTAGTTTCTGAGTTGCATTGGTTGTTTATTAGCTATTTCTATCAGATTTTAGCTTCTGGCTTTTTCTTTGTACCATCTGCTTATCCATTAGCTTATTGTAAACTGCTTATAGCTTATATCTTGTGTATATGTGCTTAACTTGGTCTGAATTCAGTACTTTTGAGCTTATTGTAGTATATTGCTTATTTGTTATCAGTTTGGTTAAGTTTTGTGGCAAGTGCTTATAAATAAGCACTTGCCATAAGCTTTTTCAGCTTGAATAAGCACTTCTGCTTATTGTTTTTAATCCAAAATTTTTTTGCAACATTTTCATATTATTTTTAATTTTCTGGAATTTTTCCAGATTTTTCCAAGTTATTTTACTATTTTTCTTAATATTTCTTCATTATTAATCATTTTTAAATCAATTTTAAATAACAAAAATCAATAAAAAATCAGAAAAAGCTTTGAAAAATACAAAAATATTTTTAGAAATTCTTTTATAATATTTTAGAATTTTTAGAATTAAATTTTCATTTTTCCACTTAATTTTTCTATTTTTCCTTATTTTTAATTCATTTTAAATTCCAAAAATCAATTTTAATTCATAGAAAATAAAAGAAAAGTCAAAAAAATATTTTTCTTTTTCTGAAAATTCATTTTATTAGTTTAAAATTTTTAGAAAATATTTTCAAGTTTGTAGATTCAATTTTCAATAAATGTTACGTTTTAAATTTCGCGGTTGCATTTCCGTTTTTACGTTTTTCACTTTGGTGCATAATTAGCTTGTACTCTTTGCATATTTCATCTTTGTTTGTAATTACTTGAATATCTTGATTGATATTTTCACTTTCTCACTTTTCAATTCACGGTTTCACGAATCGATATTCTCGATTCCATTCGCCTTCACTGGGAAACGACTCGGGTTATCCGTATTTTACGCGGATCACTTCGATACTATACTATATATTATATAATTGGTTTTCACACGAATCAATTTTTTGGCGCCGCCTGCCGGGGAAGGCCGAAGTGAATTTTTGAATATCTTTTTGAAAAATCGTGTTTTGTTAAGCCTTCCTCTACTTTGTATATATATCTCTATAAAAATTGAAAAATTCAAAACACTTTTCCTAAAGTGTTTACAAAAACACCAAAAAAAAAATAATAAAAGTTACAGCCTCGACTCGACCGAAAGGAGGAGCGTTGTAAACCAAAAAAGTCTCACAATATAACGAAAACGTGAAATTAATTGATTATCGGATTACTTCAATTCAACAACCGATTAAGCGGGAAAATTCGTTTCTCTCGTTTCGTCGCGCGTGATTTTGAAAGAAACGGTTTCAATTAACGTAACGTTTTACAAAAAGAAAATAAAAGAAAATAAAAGTTTTTTGTGATTTGTTTTTCTATAAATATAAAAACAAAAAATAATCTTCTTATCCTCTAAAATTTGATTCTTTTTCTCAAACCCTCTTATGTTTAATTCTTATGGATCCAATTTGTTTTAATTGTGGAGAACCTTTCTTCGGAGGGTTGTGTGTGTGGTGTACGTGCGACCAATGTGGCGATGATATTCATGATGGCGTTTGTTGGAATTGTAATTCTCCCGAGTATGATCAAAGATTGTTCAACAACCCGTCAAACGTTCCCTATTACTATACACCATCACCACGTTTGTTTAATTGTTATAATTGTGGAAACCCTGCCAAAGAAGGAATGTCATGTGGGCAATGTTTTTGTAATGTATGTGGATACACCAATTGTATGTGCTATGCCCCGAGTGCTGACACGTCTTACGCTTACGATCCGAGCTTTGATTTTTATCCTCAAAGCTCTTATGTGCAAGATCCGTATTACAATGGTGATTCATTTCAAAATACATCGAGTTTTGAACATTGTGGGGGATCGTCTGAAAATTTTTATGAGCCGAATTTTTGTTACGATTCTCATGGTTTTAACCAACCCCCACAAACTTCTGAATTTACTAATCAAATTTTTGAAATTAAATCCATTATTGAGACGTTAAAAGAAATGGTGGTTAATCGTATTACATCTACTCCTGAGCCTCATGAGGAATCAATGGAAGAACTTCTTGCCAAAGAAAGAAAAGCTCAATTCTGTGAGTGTTGTATGTACGACGATGATGATTCCATGGTTACAATCGTTCTTAACCCTAAAAAAGAATCTATCTCTACTTCCGTAGAACCCAAGGACTCTCTAATAATGGGGGACGAGCATCTAAATACTATTCCGGCAACGGAATCTGACAAATTCAATAAGTCAAGTGTTGAGAACCTCGTTCCAATCCAAAGTGAGTCCGGGAGAAATTCTAACGGTGATATGGAATTGGTTGATAACATTACACCCGTCGATGAAGAAGACGTATTTGATTCATCTCCGAATCCCACTCCATCCTCTGATTCTCTTATATCCGATTTTTCCATTCCTTCTCCCACACCGGTTGAGAGGAGTGATGTCTTTTTAGATGAGATCGAGGCATGTCTTGCTAATAATTCCATTCCGACAATGGTTGACGACTCTAATTTTGATCCGGAGGGAGACATTCTTTTGCTTGAAAAATTATTAAACGAAGAATCGTCTCTTTCTCTCCCTCTGAAGAAAGATGAATTCAATCCTCTTAAGGATATTGATGACCTTGTTCCAAGGGTTTCCGAAACATTCAATATGACCTTCACAAATCCGTTATTTGACTTTGAATCAGATTTTAATCTAATTTCAAATAACCCGATTTTCGATATTCCTAGTGATGAGTCCGAACTGGAACCCGAGGTCCAGGACTCACATCATATGATTGATTCTCTTCACGAGAAATTCTCCGATGAACTTTCTCATATCATTTCTTTACCGGAGAATGATCCTTTTTGTTTTGAGGAAGATCCTGACCCGGGGGGAGATGTTCTCAATCATGAGAATTTGCTTATTGGTGATTTAATTCCGACCCTCCCTCCCGAGGTATTTGTTGAAAAGGGTGTTAATGATAAATTTGCTTTAGACGATGAAGAATGGATCTTAATTCTTATCAAAATCTTTCTACCCTTCTTCACATTTGATGTGATTTCTCTTATCCTTCACTCCACCGGGAGTGAGGATACCGTATTTGACCCTGGCATCTCCGTTTATCATAATGGGTGTCCGTTTCATTTGCTCTCCCCAAGGACGAATTAATTCGGGGATCGAGTCAAGCTTAAGTGACTCGGTGAACAAAAACAAGCGCTTCGTGGGAGGCACCTCATGCTTTTCCATTCATCTTCTTAAATTTCTATTTTCTTTCTAACGTGACGTGAGGAGGGCTACCTCTTCCATTTTCTCGTGTTGTGTGCTTGTTGTTGTGAATGTCCAAGATTTGCCCGTATAATGAAGACTCTCGTGCTCGTGGTTTTGTCTTTCTCTCCACCCGAGTTTCATCATTTGTTGCTTATCTAAATATATCCTAATCTTATCGACTAACATTTATCTTTTGGCATAATTAATAAACGGCCTTAGATTTATGTAGGAGAACCCTTACCTTTAGAACATTGAGGACAATGTTTCGTTTTAGTCTGGGGGGGTGGGGGGTGATCTTTCGATCTGATTTTTGCCTTGCACTTTGTTGTGAACTCTTGCAACTCCGTTTTTCCACCAAAAATGAAAAAAATTGAAAAAATTGTAAAATTTCAAAAATTTCGAGAAAAACCAATGAAAAAGTCATGAAAAAGCAAAAAAAAATGTGAAAAAGTTGAAAAGTTGTGCAAAAATATAATAAGTTTTGAATAAATATTTTGACACCTTGTTGACTTTCCAGATGGCGAGAGTAGGAATAAATATTTTGATGTGACCGGGCGTGTTGAGCCCTAGCTTGTTCCCTTAACCAATGATGATCACATAAGCTTGTGCTAGTCTTGTACACCAGGAGCTATAAAATGCGAATTCTTTCTTAAGAATCTGCAAGTTCCCGTATTTGACTTTATACATGCGCAGCTTAAAAGCTTTCGCTAGTCTTTTACATAAGGAGCTAGAAAACGCGAATTTTTCTTCTAGAATTTGCAAGTTTCCGTAACTGACTTTATATATGCGTGGCTGATTATCGGCTAAGTATTCGCTGGTTTCATTATTTGAGATCTTAAATTGCGAAGAGCTAGAAATGATAGAGTTTATTTAGAAGTTAGATGCTAAACGTGGAGTAGTGGTTCTCTTTAGAGCTCATGAGAGGTACTTGTGGCTTTTTACTCCCATCAGACACGTCACCGATATATAATAGATGTTCTAGGTTAATTAGTGGTATTTCGGTTTGAATAATATTTAGTTCTTTATTTTCTTAAGAGAATTTTTGATTTAGAAGTTGGGTACATATCAAGGAACATCAAAAATAAAAGTGAAAAATCAAAAGTCAAAAGTTGATTATCTATGTGGTTTTGGAGCTACCCGATAAGCTTCCATTGATGTTATGAGAAAAAAGTGAAGAAAGAAAGAAAAAAGTGAAAAGTATGAAAAATATGAGAAAAGTGAAGAAAAAAATGAAAAATGAAGAAAAGTGAAAGTTGAGAGTTATGTTGAATAAAAGTTTGAATGTAAATAAGTTGTTGGCGCGTGAGGTGCATGTGTTTGATTAGTAATCAATTACATGAGGTGCACGTGTAGTACTCCGCAACTTATATCTATGATGTTGTATGTACCAAAAATTCCTTGATGTGGACCGAATTTCTATTGCAGTGGTTCTTAAGAGAAAATGAATAATTACTTATCGTTTAAACTTAGGTGTCACTATCGAACTAAAAATTATTGAAACGAGAAAATATGAAGCAATTCATTTCTCAACAAAATAAAATATTGAGATACAAAACCTAGGAAATGGGAGTAAGGAGTTTTCCACAAGTAACTATTATGAGTAGTGTTAGCATCTAATTTGTAGATAAGTTGTGATCTCGTTTGTACGCTTAGTTTGGGGGCTTGTGAAAAATCAAGGATGACGATTTTTATCCGTACGGTCACTTTTCTATGAAAAGTGTTTCTACTTGTTGACCCTAATAATTATTAGAAAATAATGAAAGTTCAATAAACCGTCACAAGTTTGAAGTATGAAAAGTACAAAAATAGGAAGTGTAAGTGAAATAAAGGAATAAAAGGAAAATTTTGGAAAACGGAGCGTTTGCGGGAATAAATGATTTTATTACTTCTTTCGAACCTCCTTGCTACTTTTCAAAGTTAGTAAAAAGAGTTTTGAAATTATTTATCCCAAAAGCGTGAATTGATCACATTGCGTGAGGACACGACAATACTTTAGTCGGGGGGATTTTGGTGAGTGCTTATTCACTCACTATTATTTGACCAAAAACCGAACTAATGAGACCAAAAACTAACCAATTATGCCAAAAATACGTTGTTTTTGTGTTTTTGAATGTGCATGTACGGATATGAAAGAAATGGATAAAAATCATGGAAAATTAACAACACGAGCACAGGAGTGGAAAAGAGGACAAAAGCCAAAGCCGGGGAAGAATTTTTCGAGATTGGATCATATTTGAGCTTAAGTTGACAAATTCAGTCCTTGGGTTAATTTTACAGAATAGTCCCTTGATTTCACAAAGTGGCAAATTTGGTCCTTACACTAAATCCAAAACCAAAAATCTTATTAATACTACATTTTATTCAAATCTAATCCTAGTCCAAAAGCTATTACCCAAAACCATCTAAAGCCCAAAAAACCCAAGCCCAAATTGTTCCTGGTCAACTCATATTACACTTGCAGTCAACACTCCACAATATGGGTCAAAGGGTCAAACTAAATAATAAATAAACAAACGAACCATTTCCCATTTCCCCAAAATTCCCAGAACCACCTCACACATATGAACCCTAACTCACAACCAATTTCTAAATTGATTCATGCCATTGAAATTGATCATCATGAACCACTCATTGGAGCTTCTAGAAGCTATTGTCACATGTCAGGTCACATGTCAGAGAGAGTGTGAGTTTGATGGAGTCACTTGGACACTTGTTAGCTCACTATTGGTTAATACACGTCAATTCAATCATTGGATTCTGCTGACAAGTCAGAGAATGTAGCACAAGAAAAGGGGGGACAGATGGCAAGAATTGATTGGGCAGGCCACGTAATAGATTATGATCCAAGGGCTATAATCCAAATGAAGAAACACAATTTGATCCAAGGGTTGATAGATGATATCAAGAAGCACAGATAGTTGTGGATTGCCAGCATAGAAATCAGACCCCCTCACTCACTCCTCTCCTATATATAGGTCTTTATTTTAGCATAATCGGGGGGTAGATTTTAGGTATTGTTATGATGTCAAATTTTATATAGAATGTATTTAGATTAGTCATTGTAATTTTCTATTGAGTTTTAATAAAATTTCAGTTCACTTTAACTAGTTTATAATCAGTTGTTTACAGATTATCTCTTCTTATTTTAACTCAATTCTCATTTCAGTTACAGTAAAAATAATAAAAATAAAAATAAGAAAAATACAAAAAAATATAAAAATATTTACATATTATCTAGTAAAGCTTTCAGTAAAGCTATTTTTCATTTTTATACATTCCATTTAAGCTAAATAGCTTTAAGTGGAGTGATTTGTGTCTTAAGTCAGTCTGAGTCATCAATCAAATCCATTGTTGCTGAGGTGGTTTGGATAAGCTAAGTCAAACAAGGAAGGACTTGGCCTATCTTAAAGATAGGCTTGCATAGTGAATCTCCCTTTGTTTAGCTAAGGGAGAAGCATATGGTATACTTTTGATTTCATTTCTCAATTAGTTTTCTAGTTTTAACCACTGTTACATTAGATACTTGTGTAGAGTAAATGTTATTTTGAGTTTTTGTTTGTGGTTGATCATAGATACTTGAAGTTTGAGATTAGATCTGTTGTTCTAGATATGTGATAGGATTGTTGAATTGAGTTCTGAGTTTGCATAATCATTGATATTTGAATATCTGATCAGCTGAGTAGGTATAGATCTGAGTCTGTTTTAGATTGGATTTGATTCACTATTTGATTGATATTGGTTATAGCTGTGGTGTGTTTTTGTCTAGTAGATCGGTCTTGCTGGTGATATTTCATATCTGGCATTCTGTATATCTGTGAGATTTATTGTGCAACTGAGATTTGAGGATGGTGGTTGTTTGTTGCTATATTGCTGTTGATCTGTTGTTTTTAAAACCTGAGTGACTGATTTGGATCATATAGTGGTGAGTGGTGACAAGTAGCTAGTATTTCATAGTTGTAGTTTAAAGTAACAGATAAGGGGGTGTTTGGATATGTTATCTGTTGAGTGTTGCAGTGATTCAGTTGGAGTTTTATTATCAAACATAAGTCATACTAGTATAGTAATAGGGATTTAAAGCATAAAATCAGTTTATAAAAACATAGAAAGTCAATTGTAGGTTTAATTCATTAGATAGCAGTTAGATAAATTTGATAACAGTTAGTGTAATTAAGTGGTTATTTGCATTTAAGTTCTAGCTAGCTTTTATAGCTTAAGAATAGCTTAATATCATTTGTATAATAAGAATCAATCAGTTGAAGTTAGATTTGGTCAAGATAGAATGAGCAAAAAATAGTCAACTGTCTCAGTCACTTGGTCACCTTATGTAGCTGAACTTAGGAAAATTTTAGAGTAGTGTAAGAGTGATTCTGAGTGGGGATTTAGATGCTATATAATCTCAGTATTTCTAGCTTCCATTTGCCCCCATTTGCTTATAGATTTGAGCTTAATTGATACAGCTTATTAGCATTGATAGTTAGGGGATTGGACTTACTTTCTAATTTTATCATAAGGCTGCTTTTGCTTGTTTAAGCTTGTGTTTATGTTTCATTGTAGTTTCTGAGTTGCATTGGTTGTTTATTAGCTATTTCTATCAGATTTTAGCTTCTGGCTTTTTCTTTGTACCATCTGCTTATCCATTAGCTTATTGTAAACTGCTTATAGCTTTTATCTTGTGTATATGTGCTTAACTTTGTCTGAATTCAGTACTTTTGAGCTTATTGTAGTATATTGCTAATTTGTTATCAGTTTGGTTAAGTTTTGTGGCAAGTGCTTATAAATAAGCACTTGCCATAAGCTGTTTAAGCTTGAATAAGCACTTATGCTTATTGTTTTTAATCCAAAATTTTTTTGCAACATTTCCATATTATTTTTAATTTTCTGGAATTGTTCCAGATTTTTCCAAGTTATTTTACTATTTTTCTTAATATTTCTTCATTATTAATCATTTTAAAATCAATTTTAAATAACAAAAATCAATAAAAATCAGAAAAAGCTTTGAAAAATACAAAAATATTTTTAGAAATTCTTTTATAATATTTTAGAATTTTTAGAATTAAATTTTCATTTTTCCACTTAATTTTTCTATTTTTCCTTATTTTTAATTCATTTTAAATTTCAAAAATCAATTTTAATTCATAGAAAATAAAAGAAAAGTCAAAAAAATATTTTTCTTTTTCTGAAAATTTATTTTATTAGTTTAAAATTTTTAGAAAATATTTTCAAGTTTGTAGATTCAATTTTCAATAAACGTTACGTTTTAAATTTCGCGATTGCATTTCCGTTTTTACGTTTTTCACTTTGGTGCATAATTAGCTTGTACTCTTTGCATATTTCATCTTTTTTTGTAATTACTTGACTATCTTGATTGATATTTTCACTTTCTCACTTTTCAATTCACGGTTTCACGAATCGATATTCTCGATTCCATTCGCCTTCACTGGGAAACGACTCGGGTGATCCGTATTTTACGTGGATCACTTCGATACTATAATACCCGAATCAGTCAAATTTATAAGAAAGATGGACTTAAAGGACTAATATTGTCATGTAGTAAATAAGTAATAAAGTTATGTGTAGCTGAATTTGAAGTAAATGGACTTGAGGGGCTTAATGTGTCAAGTTGGGAATAACTTTGGGTTGAAGAAAGATAACACTAGAAATATCCAGATTTTTAGATAATTCAGAATTATCTATAGGTGTGAGTGTGTATGTGTCGACATAGCCAAGAAGGAGGGAAAACCTTGTTTTCCTTGATGATCAAATTGGTGAAAGATTAGTGCTCCAAATCAAGAATTAAATTAGTACCAATCATTCTTTCAAGTAAGTAATTATTTATCTTAAGTTAATTGATGATTGGAAGGTTAAGGTTTATGAACCCTAATTGGGAGAATTGGGTAAATGATGTTTATAAATTAAATTAAGAATTTGTAATGAATATGGGTTAAGTATTATTGAGTTAAGTCAATAAGCTAACAGGATTAATTATCATATAATCATCATATGATTATGTGATAATTAGTAATGGCTAGACAGGAGTTATGGTTATTGTGGCCATGATATAATTGATTAATTATGTGTTTATGCCTATAGTGGTGTTGGCTTAGATGAAAAGAATGGAGATGATGATGTCCTTGATTTCATTAGCTTGGGATCGAGGTAAGTAAACTGGTTATAAGTTAATGTTATATAGATTTCAATGCATTATATGTTATGTGTTGTTGATGTTAAGGTCAATGAAATACTTGATGTGTATGTGCTTATGTGCTAGCATATTATAAGGCTAGTTTGGCATAACTAGCATAAGAATGACACAATAGGTTGGAAGTTGATTTGAGAATGAATGATGAAGCTTAATAGGCTTAAGGTATGCGTTTACGATTAATGTTGTGAAAGAATGAATGGTTATGATGTGTAATGTATGAATGATGTATGATGTTGAATTATATCCGCTTTACTTACTAAGCCTCGTGATTACGGTTTTAGTGTTTAATGTTTTGTAGGTTGTGCAATGATGCTTGACTAAGACTAAGGTCTGATGTTGGAATATGAGGAAGGTAGAAGATTGTATGTAATTAGGAGCTTAGGTAATATCGAGCTCAAGTCAATGTGGTAACCCCGTTGGTCTTAATGGTTTGTAAGTGTGTCGTCATGTGTTAAAGTATATATTATGGTCGTCGAAGTAATTGAGTCGTCACA
The DNA here is from genome assembly GCA_030686995.1 of Artemisia argyi. Lineage (NCBI taxonomy): Eukaryota > Viridiplantae > Streptophyta > Magnoliopsida > Asterales > Asteraceae > Artemisia > Artemisia argyi. Next base: position 41,062,553 of record CM060709.1, on the reverse strand, counting down.
CGGTATGTCATAACATTGGTCAAGTGTTTATGGCCATGTTTAAAGGAGTGCTTGGATTAATGTATGTTTGTACCCATTTTGGGATTTGAGTGGGTCAATGGTTATGGATCAAGGTTGTCATGGTCTTTATGATTAAAGGTGTTATAGTTATGTTATGTTGAAAATGGGTCAAAACGGGTGATTTGGCATAATACTCGTATGTTTGTAAAGTATGTGTTCATGGGTCGTCTAAACCAAGAAACGTTATTGGTATGAAGTATTGTATGTTTTAATGAATTATGGAAGGTTTTGTAAAGTTTTAGGTCTTGGAAGTATGTTTTACGGAAAATAAGCTTGGAGGCTCCCAAATGGCAGAATTTTGTACTAAAAGTGTGAAAGTTTTGAGGGCTCCCAAATGGCAGAATTTTGTGAAGAGATTTTGTCGGTTTTTTTGAAAATCATATATTTTAATCCATAGGTCTTCACAGGCCGCGCCACCCGGTGTTTTGAAGGTAATCGAATCTAGTTTCATTTAAAAATAGTCTTAAGATCTGTATATTAATAGATTTTTATCAGTTTATTAAATAGTAATAGAAGGTTCGTTGAAGTTGTGTCGTTTCCGCGTAAAAGTTTTAAAAATTGGGTATTTATGACGTGTCGTTCACGGGGTGTTACAGCTACGACGTAGCTCAAAAGAGTGTTACGCCGTAGCTAGTGTAATCTTGGTACGATCTTATCCAAAAGCAATAGTTACGGCGTAGTTGATGATGTGTTACGCCGTAACTCCAATTTTAGGGTTCCTTCTACGTTGTAGTATTCATGTGCTGTTACGTCGTAGCTTGATTCTTGGATCTTGGATTACTTGCGTAGTCGTTGCTACGCCGTAACTCCATAGTAATGTAGCCTTCAATTCGAGGGATTCCTTGAAGTCTTGAATATGTTACGGCGTAGCTCAGTAACTTGGTTATGCCATAACTCTTGATTTGCGTTGATTTTGGTCTTCATGTTTGAATTCCTAGCTATGGCGTCATTGAGAGTGAATGTTACGCCGTAGTTTCTTCCAACATACTATATTTATATATCTTTTGCACGTTCTTTCCAATATCCTCGTCTCTTTAGCTCCTATACTCATTTGTGACCTGGATACAAAATATAAAGAAATCAAAGTATATATCCATATAATAAGTAGAATAAATGAGCATAATAGGGTGAAATTGATACTTAAATACCAGGATTATTTGACGTCATCAGAAGCTTATCCTACTAAAATATAATTAGCAGCACGTGCACCAATGTCATGGGTCACCGAGAAACTTCGGATGCGCTTTAGCAAGGTCACTGCATCCTTCTCAAGTTCTCCAAAGGAAGAGAATGAGAGGGGGAGAAACCCATATCCAATGTCCGCGCATTTGGCCTCGTACTTGGCATGTTTACGTTGTGTGGCTTTAATCCCACACGACCCGGTACAAAATCAACCATATTAGTTTGCGTCAAGGGAGACGACCCTGTCAAATCGACACATGCATCATGCCTACCATCTCAAGAATAGAGCAACATATCAGCTGGACGTAAGGTTTTGTCCCTTTCTCCACAGAGCCCAATATCAACCTCTTTACTAGCCGAGATCCATGACCGAGAACATATGTCAACAAGGGTATCACGCGCTACGTTATATCAATGTTTAATACCAACAATACCTGCGCACGATACCGCATGGTCCCAATTACTACTACTACTACTACTACTACTATTATTATTATTATTATTATTATTATTATTATTATTATTATTATTATTATTATTATTATTATTATTATTATTTTATTATTATTATTATTATTATTATTATTATTATTATTATTATTATTATTATTATTATTATTATTATTATTATTATTATTATTATTATTATTATTATTATTATTATTTTCATTGAAAACTTTGAACTTACAGAAAATTGGAGGGGAGTCTAGACACAATCTGCGCTCCCACTCCTTTTTTAATACAGAAACTAACTCGATGAAAAATAAATACACCACTCTTAATGGATGGGAGTCTAGACACAAGCTGAGATCTCACTCCTTTGTAAATACAAAAGCTACCTCTATAAAAGATAAAAACACCACTCTTAGCATTATTTGAGTGGATGTTGGCAATAGACCTATTATTATTATTATTATTATTATTATTATTATTATTATTATTATTATTATTATTATTATTATTATTATTATTATTATTATTATTATTATTATTATTTTATTTTTTTTATAATAAACTTTAGTATTAAAACATGATAATTTTAGATAAAGTTAGATGGGAGTCTAGACACAAGTTCTGCTCCCACTCTTTTCTGAATACAAAAGCTAGCTCTATGAAAGATACAACCACCACTCTTAGCATTATTTTAGTGGCTAATGGCAATAGAGTTAATACGTGAAAGTGTGTCCAAAGCCTCTTTATCGAACTCCCCGAACGTAGAAAAAGCAAATTGTATAAACTTGTATTCCTTGTCCTCACATTTGGACGCATACTTCCTCTTTTTCTTCTCCACAACATTGTGCAAGGCTACCCCATGAGCCCATGAAGTCGCCCCACTACCAGCAAATGGAGAAATTCCAGTAACATCCAAGCATGCATCTTTACCTTGGTGCCAATTAAATAATAACAAGTCCGCCGGTCGTAGCTCCTTCCTTTCCTCCGAAAGAAACCCTATTGGAGCCTCCTTACGCACCATGATCCTAACCTTGGAATATACACTAACGAGAATATCACGCACCCAGTGTTCTAAAAGGCGCGTCAAGGCACCGCAAAGGCGTCGCCAAGGCGTGATGCGTGGCCACACGCCACGAAATGGACCTTGGCGGCTAATATACGCATGGCACAAAAAACGTGAAATAAGGCGAGAAAAGGGAAGAAAAGGCGCGCTTTTGGTAAGGCGTGGCGCCACTTTTTGAACCATTTTTTATTTAACTATTTTGAACCAGTATTTGGAATTTGGGCTATTTGGTATATGGGCATAGTAATTCTATAGTAAGTAGTAGTCTAAATGTCTTTGAGTGATATGATCTAAAATTATAGATATATAAATCTATCAATATTTTTTTACTGCTTTAGTGACGCCTTAAGAAACGCAAAGGCTCCGCCATGGCGCGTGATGAGGCGAAAAATGAACCACTTTTAGGGGGTCATTTAAGCCCGGAATTGAATTTATTTGATCAAATATTACCCTAAATCGTTCCTTTTGTGATTTTAGGTACTTTGGGAGTGAAATCTGAAAAAGGAAGCAATTCGGACATTTTTGGAGCATAAAAGTGAAGAAAACGCCAAAGTCTTAATTTTCCTTGCTGGGAACAGTAGGTGACGGCGTCAAGAAGGAATTTCTGACGGCGTCAAGAGTAATTTCCATGACGACCCAGTACAGAATTGACGGCGTCACAAGGTAGGGCGTCAAGAGTAAAATGCATGACGGCCTGGAAATGCATAACACATGACGGCGTCAAAAGTAGATCAAGGCAGTCCGAGAAGTATTTTGGCGGCGAGATGACGGCGTCACAAGATTTGTCTTGACGCCGTCAGACCCTATTTCCTATATATAGTTTTCTAATTTTCACATTAAAAAGAGAGAAGTTTTGGAGAAACCCTAAGTACGAACTTGGTACGAATTTTACAGGTTTTTCAAGGGTTCTAAGCCCTTGATCCCTTTCATGTGTAATTGAGATAAGTATTCTTTTAATTCAATCAATATGTCTATGTGTTGGTTGTCTATATCTTGTTCTTGTCTTAATTCCATCATGCTAGGCTAGATCTATCTTGTGTTTGCTTGGATCTAATGAAACCTAGATGTTAATTATGTGTTGATTACTTGTTTATGGTTGTATTGGATGAATGATTTCGATGTTAGGCTTAAGAAAACTGGCAGACTTCCAAATGGTAACATGCTTGAACGTCTTAGGAAACATGAACCGACGTGCACTAGGTTTTATTGGTTGTATTTAATGCATGAGTAAATTCTAATGATCCCATGTTAGGAGCTTCTTAGCCGGCTCGACATAGGAGTGAAGTAGGCACTCATAGGATTGGGGAATTAAGTGCGCCACCCCATGAATGGTATTAAGGAATACAATCCGTCATCCACGCAACTATAACAAGTAATTAACGTGTAAAAGATATCTAGGGAGTAGTGAAATCTAAGTAAACACATTTTCTCCACTTATTGCTCACAACCTTAGTATAATTTAGTTTATTTTCATTTATAGTATTTTATTTTGATTGCATCTTTAGTATTGGGTTAGTTGACTAGCAACTAATTCTGCCCAAATCCTTCAAACCCGAGATTTTTACTTGCTTTCTAAAAAATATAAAAATACAAAAATAATCATCCCTCACCTTTAGAACTAGTATTTAGGTTTTCTAATCCTAGCGACACTATTCCTAGCTGAACGATCAATCTCCCGGTACTTGTCACTATACTATACTACAACGATCAGGTACACTGCCTGGTGGGGGTTGTAAGCTTCTCAAGATCCCTTGAGAGGTAAAGCCTGGTGCGATTCCCACGTATCAAGTTTTTGGCGCCGCAGCCCGGGGAATAGTTATTGTCTAGGTTAGAATCTTTTTTTATTAGGTCTACTTGCTAGATTCCTTTCTAGTAAGATTTTATTTTTATTTTTAGGTTTTCTTTAGTCTATCTTATTTCTTTGTGTCTTTGTTCGTAACTCTTCACCACCTGCCATCATGGCAAACGATGAATCCTTTAACCTTAGGATCACTAGGAGTCGTAGTTCCACTAGAAACCTTGTCTTGCCTTATGCGGAACCCGAAAGAGAAATGCATAGATTGAGACAATATCACTCAACTTCTGAACAATCTAGCGTTGCCATCTATTTTGATGCACCCCTTTCTGAAGAAAATTCAGAAAATCATGTTACAACCCCTAACTCCCAACTCAACGACGAGATGAGTACCCCCGCAACTCCCATTCCTAAGCGCCTTAAGGACTATTCCTCCCCAACCCCTCGTGGCTTCTCAAACGCCATTGTCTACCCAAACGAACACACCAACGAGGTCTTGCATGCAAATGATGTTTGGCTTGTCCAAAGTGTGTGTAAGTTTTGTGGATTAGATGCGGAAGATCCAATCCAACACATTAAAGACTTCTTGAAAATAGTAGACACCCTGCATACGGATGGGGCTACTAGAGACATGTCCCGATTGCGATTCTTTCCTTTCACCCTATATGAAAAAGCCCAAGAATGGTATGATAAACTCCCTTCTGAATCTATTTTCACATGGGAGCAACTCATATCCAAGTTCCATGAGAAGTTCTTTCCACCTGGAAAAACCTCAGCATTTAGAGATAGGATCCTCCGTTTCCGAAAAGGGAAGGACGAACCCTTCCATAAATCATGGATTAGATTCAAAGATTTAATAAGACAAGTTCCCCATCATGGCATTGAGCTTTGGCTCTTGGTCCAAATCTTCTACGATAATATCTCCTCTAATGATCGAAACGGAATTAACCAATCTAGAAAAGGGAGATTGGCCAATCTTAGTGCCGAAGAAGGATGGGATAGGATTGAAGAATATGCTCAAGACCAGGATGACACTCAGATCGGTTGAGAAAAATTCACAAAAGAGTGGAATACCTAGCTGGATCGCAGTTACCTAAACAACTGTCGAATCCTTACTTAATCTGCGATTACTGTGGGGGCCCGCATGAGGTAGAAGAATGCGGAGGAGCAGCCACAACTGAACATGCATGCTTGTCAGGAGGGGACATTTATGCTGATCCCTCCCTTTTGCCTTTTTACCAAAATGACGATTACACCCTCTGGGGAAATCTGGTAAAGAGAAAAGAAGGAGAGGAAGGCCCTGAATTCGAAATCAGGAGCACTTTTGAAGGTGACCTTGGTCACTTCACTCAAGAAAAAGGCTTGCAAATGAAAGGTCTTAATGAGCTTTTCGACGAGCAGCAGGATGACATTGGAGAATTTTTCAACAAGCTTAACTCAGCCCTAGATAATCTTGAAATGCCATCAGTAAGCAAAAAAGACCCCATGCTCGCGATAACCACTCGAGCTGGAACAACAACCAAGGACCCACCTTACCCAAGCTCGTCCCCCATTGCCCCCGATCCAAACAAACCTGGCGAGGAGGAGGAGGATGTAGGCGGCAAGACCCCCGACCAACCGCCCTTGACGACCCCTTCCCCATCAACCCTACCTAACCAACCTGTGAGAATCCCATTTCCATCCCGATTAAGGAACCAGAAAACTGAGAATGATAACAAGAGATTCTTGTCATACCTAAAAGACTGGGTTGTCACCATACCCCTCCTTGATGCTTGCTACCACATGCCAAAGTATAGCGCATACTTTAAAAAACTACTTGCTAACCGGAAGAAACTCGAGGGTCTTGTGACCCTGGGGGAAGAATGCTCAGTGGTGACCCATCGAGGGCTACCAAAAAAGGTAGACGATCCGGGCAGCTTCACCCTGCCTTGCTCCATAGGATCTCTATCAATCAAGAATGCTCTTGCCGATTTGGGAGCAAGTATCAATCTCATGCCTCACTCTATGTTCCTTAAACTAGGATACTCTGGATTAAAGTCTACCCGTATGAACATCCAACTAGCCGATAGATCAGTCAAGTACCCCGTAGGGATTTGCGAGAATGTGCTAGTCAAAGTTGGAAAATTCTAATTCCCGGTCGACTTCGTAATCCTGGATATGGAGGAGGATGACTTGGTACCCATCATCTTAGGGAGACCATTTCTTGCTACCGCTCGTGCAGTCATTGATGTTTATGACGGCAAATTAACCTTACGAGTGGGAACCGATAGCACAACCTTCGACATTAGGATTCTATGGACCTCTCCCTTGAAGCAGCCAACCGGCTCTATTTCATTGGGGAGGTCGATGAACTCACAGATGTCATTGATAGTTGTGTTGATAAACAGATCGAGGAAGGCTGGCTACAGGACGAGAGTTTTCTGCCTTTGCTAGAGGTAGAAAAGATGGAGGATGTTGGTGCAGTCTCCTTCTACCCCAGACAAGAGGCAACAGAGCATCTCGAGCTCCGAAAGCCCAAAAACAAGCTCAAACCTTCTATTATTGAACCTCCTAAGTTAGATCTTAAAGAGCTTCCTAACCATTTAGAGTGTGCCTTCCTTCAGGGAGAGGACCAACTGCCGGTAATCATAAACTCTTCCATGGAACATGAACAAAAAGGTAAACTCTTAGAGGTCCTAAAGAAATATAAAGGGGTGCTCGCATTGAGTGTAGCCGACATTAAGGGGATTGACTCAACTTTTTGCACACATAAGATTCTCATGGAAGAAGATTATAAACCTACCGTGCAACCCCAGAGGCGGGTGAACCCTAACATTAAGGAAGTAGTAAAGAAAGAGGTTATCAAACTTCTGGATGCAGGATTGATTTACCAGATCTCGGATAGCCCATGGGTCAGTCCTGTGCAGGTTGTACCTAAGAAGGGTGGAATGACTGTAGTTAAGAATGACAAGGGTGAGATGGTGCCTCAGAGAACGGTCACTGGATGGCGGGTATGCATTGACTATCGAAAGCTTAATGATGCCATGAGGAAAGATCACTTTCCCTTACCATTCATTGATCAAATGTTAGAGAGATTGTCTGGACACGAGTACTATTGCTTCTTGGATGGATTCTCTGGGTATTTTAAAATTCCCATAGCACCTGAGGACCAAGAAAAGACTACGTTTACTTGCCCTTATGGAACATTTGCCTACAAAAGGATGCCTTTTGGGCTATGTAATGCCCCCGCCACTTTCTAGCGATGCATGACCGCAATCTTTCACGAACTCATGGAGGACAGCATGGAAGTGTTCATGGATGACTTTTCGGTCTTCGGGAACTCCTTCGACCGCTGTCTTGCTAATCTAGAAAAGATGCTTAAGCGTTGTGAGGAAACCAACTTGGTGTTAAACTGGGAAAAGTGTCATTTCATGGTAAAAGAATGGATTGTGTTAGGGCATAAGATCTCAGGGAACGGAATAGAGGTGGACCAAGCTAAAGTTGAAGCTATATCTAAGTTACCATACCCCACGACTGTTAAAGCAATACGCAGCTTCTTGGGGCACGCCGGGTTTTATCAGAGATTCATCAAAGACTTCTCCAAAATTGCTCAGCCAATGACTCAATTGCTTGTGAAGGATGCTCCGTTCGATTTTTCCCAAGAATGCAAGGATGCATTCGATCTCTTAAAAAAGGAACTCACACAAGCTCCAATCATGATCACACCAAACTGGGAGTAACCGTTTGAAATCATGTGTGACGCTAGCGATTTCGCTGTCGGGGTTGTATTGGGACAACGGCGTGACAAGCTTTTCCAACCTATTTACTACGCTAGCAAAACCATGAATCCCGCTCATGAGAATTACTCCACCACCGAAAAAGAATTATTAGCCGTAGTGTTTGCGTTCGACAAATTCCGACAATATCTTGTCCTTTCAAAGACAGTCGTCTTCACTGATCACTCGGCTCTTCGATATCTTTTTGCGAAGCAGGATGCTAAGCCACGACTAATTCGGTGGATCTTGTTGCTACAAGAATTCGATGTTGAGATTCGTGATAAGAGGGGGGCAGAAAATCTGGCCGCAGATCATCTATCTCGTCTCGAAAACCCCTTGGATAAGCACGATAGAAGTGAGATTAGGGATTCATTTCCTGACAAACAACTCATGTTAATGATTGATTCGGAGCCGTGGTATGCCGATTTTGCTAATTACCTCGCAAGTAGACTTGTTCCTGAACACCTGACTAGATACGAAAGAAAAAGGTTCTTTTCTCAGCTAAAATACTATTTTTGGGATGAACCATTTTTATTCCGAAGGTGTCCAGACCAAATTATAAAACGTTGTGTTTCGGAAAGTGAGGCAGTAAAGATTATGAGGGAATGTCACTCTGGTCCCTCTGGCGGGCATCATGGGATAAACACTACCGCCCGAAAGATTTTCGATGCGGGATTCTATTGGCCCACAATTTTCCGTGATGTAAAAGAGATGGCGCAGGCATGCGATGCATGTCAACGGGCCGGGAACATATCACATAGGGATGAAGCACCTCAGAACTTTATACAAGTATGTGAGGTCTTCGATGTTTGGGGAATTGAATTCATGGGACCCTTTCCATCTTCAGGGGGAACGAATACATTTTAGTCGCCATCGATTATGTTTCAAAATGGGTTAAGGCACAAGCCCTTAGGACCAATGACGCCAGAGTAGTTATTTATTTCCTGAAAAAGCTTTTCGCTAGATTCGGGATTCCTAAAGCTCTCATCAGTGATAGGGGGACCCATTTTTGCAATGCACAAATGGAAAAGGTCATGAAGAGGTATGGAGTATCCCATCGGTTCTCCACCGCCTATCATCCACAAACCAATGGCCAGGTCGAAAACACCAATAGGGCTATTAAAAGAATACTTGAAAAGACGGTTAGTCAAAATAGAAAAGACTGGTCATTTAAACTCGACGAAGCCTTATGGGCATTCCGAACCGCCTATAAAACACCTATTGGAACGACCCCGTTTCGCATGGTGTATGGTAAGGCATGTCACTTACCAGTGGAATTAGAACATAAGGCTTATTGGGCGCTTAAGACATGTAACTTAGATTACACAATTGCTGGAACTAATAGGTTCTTGCAATTACACGAGCTTGATGAGCTTAGGTTAGAAGCCTACGAATCTTCCATCACATATAAAGAGAGCAAAAAGATGGCATGACCAGAGAATTAAGAAACCCAAAGAATTTTCAAAGGGAGACAAAGTCCTATTGTACAATTCTCGGTTGAGATTATTTCCGGGAAAACTTAAGTCTAGATGGTATGGACCGTTTACGGTGAGGAATTCCTCTAAAACTGGAGCCGTGGTGTTATTAGACGATGAAGGTAGGGAATTTACTGTTAACATACAACGTGTAAAACATTACCAAGAAAATAACAATGAAATGATTAGTGAGGAGGATGTGACGTTTGATGATGAGGTCACGTAGTAACCCATGACCTTGAGTCTAGCTACAAGACTCGTAAATAAAGAAAAGCGCTTCTTGGGAGGCAACCTGACTCCTCCCAAACCAACCAGTCAGCCGTGTGCAGCTGTTAGGCCCACCTGGGAGAAAGTGCAAGTTAATATTGACCGTGGAAGTACAGGGAAATCCCCGGGTCGTTAAGTCCCAGCGAGATTGAAATTGTATTTGTAAACGAGTAGGAGAGTGAGTGGTACTGAGGACAGTAACAAAGATGATTTGAGGGTTGATTACACTACTGATTGCTTGATATTTGGAAAATATGCAATTATAACAGAAATACAGATATAAGCACAAAATCAGATAATCAGATAACAGACAAAGAAAAGTATTATTTAACAAGTTACAAATTACAGGGGGTAAAAGTGAAACTTTTGAAAACTTAATTTTAAAGAAAATGGAAAATGAAATTGAAACTATGAAAATGATTATTATAATATTTAATTACTATTTAATTAATAAAACTAATTAAAATCTAATTTAAAACTTAATTTAAATTAACTAAAAATTACAACTATTACAAATTAACCTAAAAACTTAAATAAATAATTTCTAAACCTAAATAAGAACTTGAAGAAAGTATAAAAAATGAAAATAAATATTTTTGTCTTTTTATGAGTATTTTATTAATTATAAACTATTTAATTTAATTAATCTAATTAAACTATTTTAAATTACTATTATTACTAAATTACCTTAGAAAATTATGATAAAATTTATAAAACTATTTAATTACTACAGGAATACTACAAAATTATAAAAAGTTGCTAAAAATTATATTTAAGCTAATTGACTAATTAATTACTTATTAATTAATTTTAAACTAATTTAATTAATTTAAATAAGAAAATTAGAAAATGGACAGTGGAAATTATAAAATTATTTTTTAAAAGTCTTAACAACTTTATAAAACTTAGGAAAAATATAAAATTCTACTTTTGTTAATTAAAATTAAAGAAACCTATTTAATTACTAATATTACCTATTTAATTATTTAAACTAATTTTAAATCTAATAAATAGTAAACTGCTTAGGAAAATTCTAAGAAAATTATTTTAACTACTTTAAGGTACTAAGTAATTTATAAAATTATAAAATTGGACAAGTGCTTATTAATAAGCTGATATGAAAATTAATTAGATAATTTCTATTAAATAGAAGCTATCACTATTTTTATGTTTGCTTTTTCTGGTTTTTCTTTTATAAAACTACTTAAATACTTAAATTAAGAAACTTTTACAAAGGAAACTACTTTAGAACCTTAAAATAAGCACTGAGAATGCTTATAAGCTTATATAGTTGACTATGGTTGACCAAACTAAGAAATAAGCTAAGTTGAGGTTATGTGGGGTCCACTATGGTTAAACTAGGTTCACCTAAGTTACTTATACCTATTTAAGCTAGATGTGGTGAGATAAGCTCCTAGGATAAGCTGGAAAACTCAAATAAGCACTTGCTTATTTGATTTTTGACTCAGAGATGGGACAGAGTTTGGGGACAAGTTCAGGTGGGGTCCACTGATCTAGTGGTCAAACTAAGGGTCAAGTATTGAACCTGGGTAGGAGGGGGGTTGTAAGAAGCTAAGTTTAAGGTGTGGGACCTACTGGTGTGGGCTGCAGCAACCACTAAAGTTGATGGTGTGGTGGTGGTAAGCTGGTGCAAGGGAAGTTTTTATTCCCTGCAGTTGTGTTCCAAGGGTTGTGGGGTTCACAAGAGTAAAAGAGGGTTCAAGCTAAACCTAGGGGTTCAAAGATGGGTTGTTAAGCTACACAATAAACCAAGAAGCTAGGCTTTTGGCTCACTAATAAGCTCTGTGTGAGCCTTTGAAATGGTGATCATACACTGAGTGCTCAGTATAGCTTTTTGAAATAAGTTACAAACTAGGGTCCTAAAAGCTATGCTACAATAAGCTAAAGGCTAGACTAAACCTAGATGTGAAAAGCTGATGTATTAAGCTACAATTAAGCTGAAACCTAGGGTGTAGGGTCCACTGGAGAGCACACTATAGGTCTTGGTATTTTGACTAAAACCTGTGCACAGGGGAGATGCTTGCCCTGCAAGTGATTTCCCTAGCTTGTGGAGACCAGGGTAAAATTGCTAAAAATATAAGCTGATTAGGATCTTAAAATAGAGCTGGTAGATAACAAGTCCACAAAAGCTCAAGGCTTGAATCACAATACACAAATCTATAAAAATCCCACTAGTTTTGAGAAAATCTGAGAATGCCCATTTGACTTTTCATGAAACTTGAGTTGGTTTGACTTATGTGAACTTTGAGCTTAATCTACTTACTGAATATGTTGTAATAAGTTATAATAAGACTTAATTAAGTTATTCTAATAACTTATGAGTAGATATGATGAGTTATGGACTCAGATTCCACCACAGTTAACTGTGGTGAAGAAATACTTGTGATTTTGACTTTTACCTAATTAAGACTTTGGTATTTTTGTTTTTCTGAGCTAGTATTACACTATAAGACTTAAAGCAAGCAAAAACAATAACACAAACTACCTTGAACTCAGATGAACAACTTGATCCAAACACACCTTATACTTAGACTGTTTTGAGATTTAAGTAGCTAAAGGCTATAAAAGCTTATCCTACTGATCCAACATAACTTATTATGTTATATTAAGTATTAATAAGTGCTTAGAAATAGATAATGACCACAAATACACACTAATGCTAATTATACTAAGTTGACTGTGAAACTTTGATTATTTAGTAACTATTAATTCCAACATACAAGGTATTAATTTAAGGTTATATTATAACTATATAAAACTGAATAAGCATGAAACAACTAAAAAATAAGCAATGAACAAAGCTACACTACAAAGACAGTTATGAGAATTTTTTAAGAACTTACAAAATGCTTTCCTGCTTGAAACCAAGAACCAAGAACAACCTATTTCCTCCCCTGAGGATCTAAACCAATACTCCAAAGCTGCTTTATGCTTCCAAATCTCTTCTGAAACCCAGAAATCAAAACCAAGTGCCACAGTTGACTTTCTTTGACCAAATTTGTATATGATGAATTTTTTATCTTATACTGATTTGTAGATTACTAAAAGCTTTATTGAGCTTATGGGAGCTTATATGAGCTTATTCAATCCATATAATCAAACAATAACAAGTACACAGCTTAATGAGATTTTTGATATGAAATTGAAAATGGCATTAACTAAGATAACAATACAAACTTGATTTTTATTAACTCAAAAGATTACTAGTACACTGAGATTACTTAAACTGAAACTTGAAAGCTTTAAATTACACTTGAACTTTTAAAATAACTGATACGACATACACTTTTTAAAAATTAAACTAGATATTATACTCCTCTACTTCTCTTTCCTTTTATAAGCTTACATTAGGGTTCCAAGACACCTTCTGAGCACATCTTGACCATTGAATTGTCTTGATTTGATCCTGACCTTCAAACCTGATTTTGGCGCCAAAAGTCCAATACTTTACTTGGGGCCAAAGCTCTGCAATTAAAGAGTATTGGAATGTTGTGGAGGTGTCAGGGGACAAAGGAGATAGTTTTTATGCAAGTTGGTGCTAATATGATGAAAACAGAGGTGAGGATATGGTTCGGGGTGAAAATTGGTGAGAAATGCATTAATTGGGGTGTGGGTTTGCTGTGAGGTGGAAAGGTGAGGTTAGGGGAGTAGGTGGTGAGCTGGGGAGGTGAGGTGGAAGTGGAATACCACCTGGTTTTGGTGGTTTCAGGTGGTGGTGAGGGCGATGAACAGTGCGTGTGGTTTGGGCGGTATTGGGTGGTCAAACGGGGTCAAACCCGTTCTAAATAATCAAGGGGTGGACTGGGCTTGAGGGGTTTTGGGCTTGGAAGGGTGGGCTGGGTTTAGTTGTGTTTGGATTTGGATTAAATAAATAAAAGGGTCCGGTTTGGTTTGTATTTTACACAAGGACCAAAAATGTAATTTTGACAAAATAGAGGGACTGAATATGTGATTTTCCCAAAGTATTTTCAAGTGCTATTTTTGCCAAATATGATAAACCAAGGACCAATTTATTTATTTTTTTCATTTAAAAATATCCAGGGACCTTTTCTGTAATTTTTCAAACTCCAGGGACCATTTATGAAAATTTGGATTTTTAAGGGACTGTGGTTGTAATTTCTCAAAAGTTTATCAAAATTGTTCCATTTTGTCATTCATGCATAGTACAAGGGTATTATTTGTAAATTTCCAATTTTTGAATACCCAGGGACCATTTTTGCCAATTTTGTAACTTGAGGGGTAAAAGTTGCCAGTTTGTGTAAACTTTCATCCAGGGATCATTTATGAATATTTTTGGTTTCCCAAGGACTTAAGTTGACTTTTCATTTATTTTAAACCTTCAGGGACTAGTTTTGACACTTTGTAAAACTTGAGGGACTGAAACTGCCAATTATGCAAACTTTGTACGTTTTTCATTTGTTTTTGCATATTTTGTATTTGAAACATATAAAACACACTTCTAAGATATTTTAAGTATTATGATGCATTTTTGAGTGTTTTTCTATGTTTTGGCAGTTCAGATTGGTATAAAATGATGAGTATTTAGACACTCATCAATCCCCCACACTAAACTATTGCTAGTCCCTAGCAATCTATTTGAGAAAAAATTAATGGATTTTTACTCTTTACCAAAAGCCATCACTTCTGGAGTAGCCAGGTGTAAGAACTGTGGCACACCTGATAACCGTGTGATTTTTAGCAAACCACCAGCTGTCAACGGATTTGATTTGTCTTTACCAAAAGCCGTTTGCTTCTGGACTAGCCAACTCTTGATGGAATAGTCAACATCTTGGTGAGCTGATTACCAATTATGGTTTTTCCACGGCCTTTAACACAAGCCATAATCTTGCGGGCTAGCCAACTCATTCGCTTTAAGGGATATGGGGAGCTGAGGAACCATACAATTTTTGGCAAATTGCAAGCCATCAACGGTTTTGAGAAGTCTTTACCAAGAGCCGTTTGCTCCTGGACTAGCCAATCCTGTTGTGGGTTAGACATGGAGGATTGATACCATTATTTGCATTTCTAAGTGTGAAAAAACTGATAATTTTGATCAAATGGGGGTTCTTGATGGAAAATGTGTTTTGCATTCGTGAGAACGCTCCCCCACACTTAGAACTGAATATTGCCCTCAATATTCACAGTACTTGGTGTCCCACCAAGACTTTAGAACGTAAGGAGGCAATACTATTAACCTTTTTATTTTACTCTATTTACATACAAACTCACTTTTTTCTTTTTATTTGTCTTATACCGTTTTTTTTTTTTTTTTTTTTTTTTTTTTTTGAAAAAAATATTTTACATATGTACAACATGTGGTTCGTCTCCCCCACACTAGGGTGTTAGAAAGGGATGAGAAGACAGAAATATGGGTGACGACCCATATTGCTACTGTTTTTGATTACCGAGTCGCTAGCTTGACTCGACCTCGAATTGATTTGTCCATGAGGTAGCTTGTTTTTGATTCCCGAGTCTCTAGCTTGACTCGACCCCGAATTAAAATTGTCCTTGGGGAAACTAGTTTTTGTTAACCGAGTCGCTAGCTTGACTCGACCCCGAATTTATTGGTCCATGGGGTAAGTTTGGAGATCCGGAACAACCATTGGTTGTATGTCCCCTCCAAAATAGTGTTTTAACCGATGACCATTTACTTTAAAATTGGGACCGTCGGGTTGTAATAACTCAACAGTTCCATATGGGTATACTTTTGTTATAGTAAATGGTCCAGACCAACGGGTTTTTAGTTTACCCGAGAAAATTTTTAACCTTGAATTGAAAAGAAGAACTCTGTCACCAACGTTGAAAACGCGGTTCTTTATTTTAGAGTCATGTATCTTTTTAGTCTTTTCTTTATAGATTAAAGAATTTTCATAAGCTTGATCACGTAATTCATTTAGTTCGTTTAGTTGAACTTTACGGTGATCACCCGCTGTCTGAAGGTCGAAATTTGCATGTTTTAAGGCCCAATAGGCCTTATGTTCTAATTCGATCGGAAGATGACATGCTTTCCCGTACACTAGCTTATATGGAGTACACCCTATGGGTGTTTTGTAAGCAGTGCGGAAAGCCCATAATGCATCGTCCAGCTTATCCGACCAAGAGGCACGGTTTTCACCAACCGTCCTCTCGAGAATTCTCTTAATACCCCGATTTGAGACTTCCACCTGCCCACTTGTTTGGGGGTGGTATGCTGTAGAAAGACGGTGAGTTACACCATATTTCAGCATTACTCTCGCAAATTGTTCATTGCAAAAGTGAGTACCACGATCACTGATAATGGCACGAGGAGTCCCGAATCTGGCAAAGAGAGACTTTAAAAATTTAACAACTACTCGGGCATCATTGGTGGGTAAGGCTTTTGCCTCAACCCATTTTGACAGATCGTCGACAGCGACGAGTATATACTTATTCCCTCGTGAAGACGGGAATGGCCCCATAAAATCAATGCCCCACATATCAAATATTTCACAGACTTGGATGGCGTTTTGTGGCATCTCATTCTTTTTGGAAATATTCCCGTGACGCTGGCAAGCCTCACAGGTTTTGATAAGTTCATGGGCGTCTTTATAGATCGTGGGCCAAAAGAATCCTGAATCAAACACCTTTTTGGCGGTGTAGTTTGGGTTATGATGTCCCCCCGTGGGTCCATCATGACAAGCTTTAAGAATTTCCATGGCTTCATGGCTATGGACACACCGTCGGATGACTTGATCCGCACATATTTTGAACAAGTAGGGGTCGTCCCAAAAGTAATGTTTTACATCTTTAAAGAATTTTCTTTTCTGTTGGGACGACATCCCTTTCACAACGAAATTTCCCGCACGGTAATTTGCAAAGTCGGCAAACCATGGGGTATTGGGATCATCCCGGGTAGAGATTAGATTTAGAGTCTCCAGAGGAAAAGTTTCATTTATTTCTTTTCTCTCGAGAATATCCTGATGAGGATTTTCTAACCAGGACAAGTGATCAGCAGCAAGGTTCTCTGCTCCTTTTTTATCTCTTATGAGAATATCGAATTCCTGAAGGAGCAGGACCCAACGGAGCAGTCTTGGCTTTGCATCCTGTTTAGTGAACAGGTATTTCAGAGCCGAATGATCCGTATACACCACGCTTTTGTTTAAGATTAAGTAAGACCGAAATTTTTCGAAGGCATATACCACAGCTAATAATTCTTTTTCTGTGGTGGTATAGTGTGTTTGAGCCTCATTCATGGTCTTACTTGCGTAGTGTATTGGCTGAAAATGTTTGGTTTTGCGTTGCCCCAGAACTGCACCAATAGCATAATCGCTAGCATCGCACATAAGTTCAAAAGGTAAGTCTCAGTCGGGGGCAACAAGGATTGGTGCCTCGGTAAGCCTTTTCTTTAAAATTTCAAAGGCTTCGATGCACTCTGGTGAGAAGATAAAAGGAGCATCCTTTTCAAGAAGATGAGTCATAGGCCGGGCTATTTTAGAGAATCCTGAATGAATCTCCGATAGAATCCGGCATGGCCGAGGAAACTCCTAATTCCTTTAACAGTGGTGGGATGAGGCAGTTTAGCAATAACATCAATTTTGGCCTTATCGACCTCAATCCCACTTTTTGAAATTTTATGGCCGAGGACAATGCCCTCCTTAACCATAAAATGGCTCTTCTCCCAGTTTAGACAAAGATTAGTGTTTTCACAACGTTGAAGCATTTTTTCTAAGTGGGAGAGGCACGAGTTGAAAGAATTCCCGATGACTGAGAAGTCATCCATGAATACCTCCATGGTTTTTCCAATCATGTCATGGAAAATAGCCATCATGCACCTTTGGAAAGTGCCTGGTGCATTGCATAACCCAAAAGGCATGCGGCGATAGGCAAATGTCCCGTAAGGGCATGTGAAGGTAGTCTTATCTTGATCCTGTGGATCAATGGGAATTTGGAAGTAACCCGAGAAGCCGTCAAGGAAACAATAATACTCATTTCCCGCTAGTCTTTCGAGCATTTGATCCATGAAGGGCAGAGGAAAGTGGTCTTTACGGGTAGCTTCGTTAAGCTTTCTGTAATCAATACATACTCGCCACCCTGTAACCAAACGAGTTGGTATTAACTCATTGTCCTCATTTGTGATAACCGTGATGCCACCCTTCTTTGGAACACAATGTATTGGGCTTACCCAAGGACTATCAGATATAGGGTAAATCAATCCCGCATCAAGAAGTTTGATAACTTCAGCTTTTATAACTTCGTAGATTTTCGGATTTACCCTTCGTTGATGCTGCACGGTAGGTTTAAAGTCCTCTTCCATTAGGATTTTGTGTGTACAAAAATCCGGGTTAATACCCTTTATGTCTGAGAGCTTCCAAGCAATTGCTTGCTTGTGGGACTTTAAAACCTTAAGCAGCGCAGTTTTCTCCTCATCCTTTAAGTCTTTTGCAATAATGACCGGTAACTTATCGTTACCTTCCAAGAATGCATATTCTAGATGAGGAGGCAGGTCCTTAAGTTCAACCTCGGGAAAGTCATCATTTTTCTCAACATATTTGACTTCCACCTTATGAAGTTGTGGAGGTAGAACAGGAATGGGAGAAGGATTTTTGTTCAATAACTCCTCAAGGAGAAGTATATCCCCCTCCGGGTCAATCTCTTGGTAATCAATTCCTTCGGGAACTGAATCACTTTTGAGAAAGGCCTCTAATTCCTCAAGGACGAAATCACTTCCCCCAAACGGAGTGAGGGAAGGAGAAGAATTAGCGAGTATGGGATCAGAAGAAATAGTGGGATTGCCACTCGGAAAATTATCAGCGAATCCAAGGAATTCCTGAGCATACTCCTCGGATGCAATGTCAATGACATCAATTCGGTTGACCGATTCAGCATCATAATTCGAGGAGTATCTCGAGGTTTGATCAAGGATGAACGTAATTGCTTCATTGCCAACTCATAACGTGATTTCCTCATCGAAAACATCAACTAATGCACGTCCCGTTCTTAAGAATCCCCTCCCAAGAATGAGAGGAACTCTTGGATCTGCATCGAAATCAACAACGACAAAATCTGCCAGAAAATGGAACTTTCCCACTCTCACAAATACGTCCTCAGCAATACCGAGGGGACGTGAAATTGAACGGTCTGCAAGCTCGAGAGTCATGCATGTGGGACTAAGTGCCTGAAGAGAGAGCTTTTTCCAAACTGAGTGAGGCATTAAGTTGATGCTTGCACCAAGATCGGCCAAGGCAAAACATTCAACCATACCCGGGAAAGTACATGGTATTAGAAATCTCCCGGGGTCTCCTAGCTTCTCGGGAAGTTGTTTCAACAAAACTGCAGAGCAGTTTTCATTGAGTGGAGTTCGTGCCATCTCAAACAGTTTTTCTTTATTGCTCAACAGATTTTTGATTGTCGATGCGAATTTGGGCATTAAAAGAAGAGCATCCGCGAAACTAATATCGAAGTGTAGTTCTTGGAAAATCTGAAAGAATTTTTCCATCTGATGATTAGCTTTTTCACGGAGCTTCTGGTCTTGCAATCGTGAGGGATATGGAATTGTTGGTTTTGGGTTGGCTTTTGAATTTTCAATTGGACCTTCGGTAGTTTCAAACATGACCCTTTTAGGGGGAGTCGGGACCGGGATAACTGGAGGAGGGATGTCATTGGTACCTCCGTTATTATTAGGAAGTACCGTATCCGTAGTATTCTCAGTTTCACATTCCTCCACAGGGATAGGAGATGAGGTAGAGGGAGCTGTAGGTCCTTGGTAAGAAACTCCACTTCTTGTGGTGATCGCCTTTACATCGCCCCTCGGATTAGCGATCGTGTTGCTAGGTAAAGTAGTACCTGAGCCCGAGGGTTGATCATTTAAAGACTTCTGCAAATTAGATATTTGACTAACCAGCATTTTGTTTAGTTCATCTTGGGATTTCATAAACTGTTTTAGTAACTCATCAGATGATGGTCCAGTTGGAACAATGGCTTGATTTTGGTTTGGAAAATTTTGAGCCCGATTGTTCTGGAAATTCCCATGTTGCTGGTTGTTATTACCCTGGTAGTGGTTTTGTTGTTGAAAATTACCCTGTGGGTAATTGTTCTGACCTTGATTTCTGTTATAATTCCCTTGGTTCTGATTTTGTTGAACCTGGTTTTGACCAGAGTTGAAATTCCCTTGGTTGTTATAACCTTGGTTCATCCGGTTCTGGTTCTGATTCTGGTTAAAATTCTGGTTTCTGTTTTTACCATTTTGGTTCTGGGATTGATTAAACCCTGGTGGTCCGATGTAGTTATTAGATCGGTAGCTCAAAAGGTTTCGGTCTCCTTGCGGTTGGTAAGAATTACCTCCCGTATTATAGGAACCTTGAGCTGCATACACGTTTTCACGAGCCGAGCCACCGGAGGCTGGGCACTCTGTGTAAGGATGTGGACCACCGCAAGTTTCACAACTTGGGTTAACAACTTTGACCTGATTTGGATTTGTCTGATGGATACGCAAAAATGCTGTAGACAAATCATCCAGCTTTTTAGCTAGGATAGATATTTCATTGCTTGCCGGAGTGACAGATTTAAATGAATCATTCCTCTCAGCAGAGGAGTCCCAAAAATTATGATGGGCAGTCATGTTTTCTATTAAGTCGTAGCACTCTTCAGGGGTCCTTTTCATAAAGGTGCCCCCAGCAGCAGCATTGATGGTATCACGATGACGGAGTGTCAAACCATTATAAAAGGTATCAATAATGGTGACAAGAAGCATATTGTGATTAGGACACCTATCAATAGCAAGTTTGTAGCGTTCCCATGCCTCAAATAAGGACTCTTCGGGAAGCTGTCTGAAATTACTGATATCATTCCTGAGCTTTGTGACCATAGATGGTGGAAAGTATTTGGCCAGAAATTTAGTGATCATCTCATCAAAAGTGTGGATCGAATTCTTTGGAAGTTGATCGAACCATGAAGTTGCATGATGAGTGAGAGAATAGGGGAACAAGTATAAACGCAGGCTGTCTTCGGCGACGCCATGTTGTTTCATGCTTTGGGTGACAGTTAAAAATTTGTCGAGATGCCTGTTGGCATCGTCACCCGGCAATCCGTGGAACTGGCACGTATTCTGGATCTGTTGTATCATGTGGTGTTTTAATCCAAAATCCGTGGCTCCAATAGTGAGTGGTGCAATTGGTCCACCCCTCCCTTGCATGGTTGGTTGACACAGTTCCTCCATAGTTCGGGTGTCAGGAACTGGTTCATCCTTGGGAAGGAATGGGGGCTCGTCGTTCATTTTGATTGTGTGTTCTTCTGCAACAGTACGTAACTCGGGTACGTTTTTCTTCTTTTTATTCTTTGTTTGTGAACGAGTACGCATGCACAAAAATTATTTTTCAACACAAGATCGAGGCAAAACTACAGTGAACTTAAACCCAATAATCACAAATGAACAGCTCCTTTAAAAAAGGTACACTATTCACAAGGATACAATGGTAAGTTTTTAATCTTTTAGGTTTGGGAACTTATTATGTTCACACCCCCAGTTGGTAGGTGTTCTGCCTTGGTTTGCGGTGGTAAACTTTTATGTAATTATATTCACAGTAAAATGTTTTTGGCTTTTCGTGTATGGGTGAAAAAACTTGGAAAATATTTTTGGAACTGATTCGTTAACCGAAATCGTTCCTTTAAGATTACTCGCAGGCTAGCGGGAGGAAATAAATGTATTCCTCTTCAGTTCGCAATTTAATGTCAGAACTTACCTTATACCAGCTGTTTCAGGTTGTAATCTTAAAGACAACGAAGTAATTTAACTTCACAGTTTGTTTTATTGTTTATGATTTATTTGGTGTTGTTAACACTTCAGGAGAAATGTTAATGAACGTTTTCAGATATGATTTTGCTTTTCTTAAAAATTTACAAAGTGGTGGTATTTGTACAGGAGGGTTTTTGAAAACCACTAAACTTTTACCGTTTTGAAATACGCAACAACCTCCCCGGCAGCGGCGCCAAATTTTGACTCCTCCCAAACCAACCAGTCAGCCGTGTGCAGCTGTTAGGCCCACCTGGGAGAAAGTGCAAGTTAATATTGACCGTGGAAGTACAGGGAAATCCCCGAGTCGTTAAGTCCCAGCGAGATTGAAATTGTATTTGTAAACGAGTAGGAGAGTGAGTGGTACTGAGGACAGTAACAAAGATGATTTGAGGGTTGATTACACTACTGATTGCTTGATATTTGGAAAATATGCAATTATAACAGAAATACAGATATAAGCACAAAATCAGATAATCAGATAACAGACAAAAAAAAAGTGGTATTTAACAAGTTACAAATTACAGGGGGTAAAAGTGAAACTTTTGCAAACTTAATTTTAAAGAAAATGGAAAATGAAATTGAAACTATGAAAATGATTATTATAATATTTAATTACTATTTAATTAATAAAACTAATTAAAATCTAATTTAAAACTTAATTTAAATTAACTAAAAATTACAACTATTACAAATTAACCTAAAAACTTAAATAAATAATTTCTAAACCTAAATAAGAACTTGAAGAAAGTATAAAAAATGAAAATAAATATTTTTGTCTTTTTATGAGTATTTTATTAATTATAAACTATTTAATTTAATTAATCTAATTAAACTATTTTTAATTACTATTATTACTAAATTACCTTAGAAAATTATGATAAAATTTAAAAAACTATTTAATTACTACAGGAATACTACAAAATTATAAAAAGTTGCTAAAAATTATATTTAAGCTAATTGACTAATTAATTACTTATTAATTAATTTTAAACTAATTTAATTAATTTAAATAAGAAAATTAGAAAATGGACAGTGGAAATTATAAAATTATTTTTTAAAAGTCTTAACTACTTTATAAAACTTAGGAAAAATATAAAATTCTACTTTTGTTAATTAAAATTAAAGAAACCTATTTAATTACTAATATTACCTATTTAATTATTTAAATTAGTTTTAAATCTAATAAATAGTAAACTGCTTAGGAAAATTCTAAGAAAATTATTTTAACTACTTTAAGGTACTAAGTAATTTATAAAATTATAAAATTGGACAAGTGCTTATTAATAAGCTGATATGAAAATTAATTAGATAATTTCTATTAAATAGAAGCTATCACTATTTTTATGTTTGCTTTTTCTGGTTTTTCTTTTATAAAACTAAAATACTTAAATTAAGAAACTTTTACAAAGGAAACTACTTTAGAACCTTAAAATAAGCACTGAGAATGCTTATAAGCTTATATAGTTGACTATGGTTGACCAAACTAAGAAATAAGCTAAGTTGAGGTTATGTGGGGTCCACTATGGTTAAACTAGGTTCACCTAAGTTACTTATACCTATTTAAGCTAGATGTGGTGAGATAAGCTCCTAGGATAAGCTGGAAAACTCAAATAAGCACTTGCTTATTTGATTTCTGACTCAGAGATGGGACAGAGTTTGGGGACAAGTTCAGGTGGGGTCCACTGATCTAGTGGTCAAACTAAGGGTCAAGTATTGAACCTGGGTAGGAGGGGGGTTGTAAGAAGCTAAGTTTGAGGTGTGGGACCTACTGGTGTGGGCTGCAGCAACCACTAAAGTTGATGGTGTGGTGGTGGTAAGCTGGTGCAAGGGAAGTTTTTATTCCCTGCAGTTGTGTTCCAAGGGTTGTGGGGTTCACAAGAGTAAAAGAGGGTTCAAGCTAAACCTAGGGGTTCAAAGATGGGTTGTTAAGCTACACAATAAACCAAGAAGCTAGGCTTTTGGCTCACTAATAAGCTCTGTGTGAGCCTTTGAAATGGTGATCATACACTGAGTGCTCAGTATAGCTTTTTGAAATAAGTTACAAACTAGGGTCCTAAAAGCTATGCTACAATAAGCTAAAGGCTAGACTAAACCTAGATGTGAAAAGCTGATGTATTAAGCTACAATTAAGCTGAAACCTAGGGTATGGGGTCCACTGGAGAGCACACTATGGGTCTTGGTATTTTGACTAAAACCTGTGCACAGGGGAGATGCTTGCCCTGCAAGTGATTTCCCTAGCTTGTGGAGACCAGGGTAAAATTGCTAAAAATATAAGCTGATTAGGATCTTAAAATAGAGCTGGTAGATAACAAGTCCACAAAAGCTCAAGGCTTGAATCACAATACACAAATCTATAAATATCCCACTAGTTTTGAGAAAATCTGAGAATGCCCATTTGACTTTTCATGAAACTTGAGTTGGTTTGACTTATGTGAACTTTGAGCTTAATCTACTTACTGAATATGTTGTAATAAGTTATAATAAGACTTAATTAAGTTATTCTAATAACTTATGAGTAGATATGATGAGTTATGGACTCAGATTCCACCACAGTTAACTGTGGTGAAGAAATACTTGTGATTTTGACTTTTACCTAATTAAGACTTTGGTATTTTTGTTTTTCTGAGCTAGTATTACACTATAAGACTTAAAGCAAGCAAAAACAATAACACAAACTACCTTGAACTCAGATGAACAACCTGATCCAAACACACCTTATACTTAGACTGTTTTGAGATTTAAGTAGCTAAAGGCTATAAAAGCTTATCCTACTGATCCAACATAACTTATTATGTTATATTAAGTATTAATAAGTGCTTAGAAATAGATAATGACCACAAATACACACTAATGCTAATTATACTAAGTTGACTGTGAAACTTTGATTATTTAGTAACTATTAATTCCAACATACAAGGTATTAATTTAAGGTTATATTATAACTATATAAAACTGAATAAGCATTAAACAACTAAAAAATAAGCAATGAACAAAGCTACACTACAAAGACAGTTATGAGAATTTTTTAAGAACTTACAAAATGCTTTCTTGCTTGAAACCAAGAACCAAGAACAACCTATTTCCTCCCCTGAGGATCTAAACCAATACTCCAAAGCTGCTTTATGCTTCCAAATCTCTTCTGAAACCCAGAAATCAAAACCAAGTGCCACAGTTGACTTTCTTTGACCAAATTTGTATATGATGAATTTTTTATCTTATACTGATTTGTAGATTACTAAAAGCTTTATTGAGCTTATGGGAGCTTATATGAGCTTATTCAATCCATATAATCAAACAATAACAAGTACACAGCTTAATGAGATTTTTGATATGAAATTGAAAATGGCATTAACTAAGATAACAATACAAACTTGATTTTTATTAACTCAAAAGATTACTAGCACACTGAGATTACTTAAACTGAAACTTGAAAGCTTTAAATTACACTTGAACTTTTAAAATAACTAATACGACATACACTTTTTAAAAATTAAACTAGATATTATACTCCCCTGCTTCTCTTTCCTTTTATAAGCTTCCATTAGGGTTCCAAGACACCTTCTGAGCACATCTTGACCATTGAATTGTCTTGATTTGATCCTGACCTTCAAACCTGATTTTGGCGCCAAAAGTCCAATACTTTACTTGGGGCCAAAGCTCTGCAATTAAAGAGTATTGGAATGTTGTGGAGGTGTTAGGGGACAAAGGAGATAGTTTTTATGCAAGTTGGTGCTAATATGATGAAAACAGAGGTGAGGATATGGTTCGGGGTGAAAATTGGTGAGAAATGCATTAATTGGGGTGTGGGTTTGCTGTGAGGTGGAAAGGTGAGGTTAGGGGAGTAGGTGGTGAGCTGGGGAGGTGAGGTGGAAGTGGAATACCACCTGGTTTTGGTGGTTTCAGGTGGTGGTGAGGGCGATGAACAGTGCGTGTGGTTTGGGCGGTATTGGGTGGTCAAACGGGGTCAAACCCGTTCTAAATAATCAAGGGGTGGACTGGGCTTGAGGGGTTTTGGGCTTGGAAGGGTGGGCTGGGTTTAGTTGTGTTTGGATTTGGATTAAATAAATAAAAGGGTTCGGTTTGGTTTGTATTTTACACAAGGACCAAAAATGTAATTTTGACAAAATAGAGGGACTGAATATGTGATTTTCCCAAAGTATTTTCAAGTGCTATTTTTGCCAAATATGATAAACCAAGGACCAATTTATTTATTTTTTTCATTTAAAAATATCCAGGGACCTTTTCTGTAATTTTTCAAACTCCAGGGACCATTTATGAAAATTTGGATTTTTAAGGGACTGTGGTTGTAATTTCTCAAAAGTTTATCAAAATTGTTCCATTTTGTCATTCATGCATAGTACAAGGGTATTATTTGTAAATTTCCAATTTTTGAATACCCAGGGACCATTTTTGCCAATTTTGTAACTTGAGGGGTAAAAGTTGCCAGTTTGTGTAAACTTTCATCCAGGGATCATTTATGAATATTTTTGGTTTCCCAAGGACTTAAGTTGACTTTTCATTTATTTTAAACCTTCAGGGACTAGTTTTGACACTTTGTAAAACTTGAGGGACTGAAACTGCCAATTATGCAAACTTTGTACGTTTTTCATTTGTTTTTGCATATTTTGTATTTGAAACATATAAAACACACTTCTAAGATATTTTAAGTATTATGATGCATTTTTGAGTGTTTTTGTATGTTTTGGCAGTTCAGATTGGTATAAAATGATGAGTATTTAGACACTCATCACAACCCATGTTTTGTGTGATTTTATTTTGTTTGTTTGTTATTTGCTTCCGTATGCATGCTTTATTTTTATTGTTGGTAGATCATGTTTCTCAATTAAATAGTGGAAATACTTTACTTTGTTGTTTTGGCCTAGTCTTAACTCCACCTAACAGTATTTTTGCAAAAGATAAGTGTAAGGGGAAACCCCAAATATGTTTTTAAGAAACAAACCGATCATGATTCTCCACAATATTAAATGAACATGTGTATTCGTATTTGTTAGAGTCAAATGCTTGTATTGAGTCATAATGAAGTTTTGCAGGATTTTCCAGGAAGTAGGACCAAGTTTTTCCAGAAATTTTCCGGAAACTTAAAATAAGAATTTCTGCAGGTCACTTCTGACGGCGTCAAGAGTTAACTCTTGACGGCGTCACGTGTAAAAATCTGGAAATTTTACCAGTTTTGTTTTTCTAACGGAGTCTTATGGTTTTTGTGAATTATTAAGTTTTATAATCTCCAGGAGATCTGCAAACTTCATTCCACAAGCATTATATCTTATTTTGTTTTCTAGGATTTAGTAACTTATATAGGATGCCACCGATTTTATGCGAGGTTGTCTTGTCTATTTTCTCAGGATTTACAGGTTACGTATGACAAGAAGATGATTTACATTCTGGAAGGGAAGCTTTGATTGTTCATTTTCTTGGAGGAAGATCTAACCTGGCCACCTTATTATCCATACCGAGCGAATCAGGGGAGTATTTGATTTCATTTGTTTTACTTATTTCACTTTTACATTTTTTACTTGAACATTGGGGACAACGTTCATCTTAAGTGTAAGGGGAGGGTAAAATGATGATACCTTATATGTACACTTTCGCTTGAGTTTGTTTTGTTTGATGGTAGATGTGTAATAAAACTATGAGAAATACTTGTTAGTGCAATTTTAGCACCAAATTTAAATTTTTTTACAACAT
Organism: Artemisia argyi; assembly: GCA_030686995.1. Lineage (NCBI taxonomy): Eukaryota > Viridiplantae > Streptophyta > Magnoliopsida > Asterales > Asteraceae > Artemisia > Artemisia argyi. The sequence goes on along the minus strand of CM060709.1, from coordinate 41,035,027 downwards.
TTAGGAGTGAAACTTTAGCCATAGCAAGCGTCTCATGGATAGGAGATTGTATGACTAGCACATAACCGTATATTTAGAAAAATTTTCCACCCAAATATGTGAGGTTCGCCTTTAGATTTGATAGGAAAAGCATTTACTATTAGTGCTTATGAGTGTACCGGTAGCATTTAGATTCTAGAACTTGCGTTAGTGATGCATCCCGAGACCGCTATTGAGACTACATTCGTGTGGTAGGATTTACTACATGATAAGAGGCATTAGGATCACCCTTGTGTTAAACCCGTATCATAATTACTTGACCATTTAAGTCATATTACTTGGCTAGTTAAGTCAACTAATTTTTCCCACACCTTAGCGTTGTACTCATTTTTAGTACACGAAACCCCTAGTACACCCCTCCGAGCCTATCTTTTCGTTTCTAACTTTAAGCATTTTACTTAAAGGAAGAATTTGTTACACCCCACTTAAATGTACACCCAAATCGCCTTAGCCTTCCGTGTATGCACTCATCTTTAGTGCATTATTGTTATTTGTTAAACCCTAAATTAACTTTCTAATTGATTACATGGTTGCTAAGTCGAGTCATATCCTTGTACATATTGTTTTGGGACAATTGGGACTCATGGGTAAGTACTTATTTTATGGAGTAATGGGGAAGAACATCATATATTACCCCATATGTGCGTTAATCTTAAAAGTACTCCAAGTGTTTTGATTTTCTTAATTCGAGTCATTAGATTAGTTATTGTAAAGTATGTAAAAATTCAAGTGTAAGGGGAATGTTCATTCCCTATGATGTATTATTTTGGATGGTAGGGTAAGAGTGTATGCAAAAAAATAAAATAAAAATAAAAAATAAAAAAAAATAAAGAAAAAGGAAAAGGAAAAAACATACGGACTACCATCCCTTTTTATTCTATGTTCATTTTTATGTTTTTGTTATTTTTGATTTATTAGCTTAAGTCGAGTCTAGTCTTGGCTTAGCAACGCCATATTGTACATGTAATTAACCAAGATTGTTAACTCGCCACCAGTAAAACTTCCTTTATCCAACAAAACCGTGTATTTCATATCCCTACACCTAACGTTACAACCCTTTAAAAGACCTCTTTGATAGTTTATCCTAGGTGCTTACGTCATGTGGTGGAGGTTTGATCCTTTCCCAAGCCTATGGTAATCTATTTTGCTATGACAGGTAGTGAGAGATATCTTCCGTTTATATATTGTAATTTATACTTTATTACACCCGAGAGATGTGAGTATCTAAACACTATTTGTGAGGTGCTAGTGTATGACCTCCGTGCTTGTCTATTGGTCTTTAGTGGAACGATTATTTGTTGTAATTACTTTTATATTAGTGTTAAATGACCCCTAACTTGTATTTTGACTAGAATAAAAGCGCATTTGCTTGAGGACAAGCAAATCTCAAGTGTAAGGGTATATGATGAGGCGAAAAATGAACCACTTTTAGGGGGTCATTTAAGCCCGGAATTGAATTTATTTGATCAAATATTACCCTAAATCGTTCCTTTTGTGATTTTAGGTACTTTGGGAGTGAAATATGTAAAAGGAAGCAATTCGGACATTTTTTGAGCATAAAAGTGAAGAAAACGCCAAAGTCTTAATTTTCATTGCTGGGAACAGTAGGTGACGGCGTCAAGAAGGAATTTCTGACGGCGTCATGAGTAATTTCCATGACGACCCAGTACAGAACTGATGGCGTCACAAGGTAGGGCGTCAAGAGTAAAATGCATGACGGCCTGGAAATGCATAACACATGACGGCGTCAAAAGTAGATCAAGGCAGTCCGAGAAGTATTTTGGTGGCGAGATGACGGCGTCACAAGATTTGTCTTGACGCCGTCAGACCCTATTTCCTATATATAGTTTTCTAATTTTCACATTAAAAAGAGAGAAGTTTTGGAGAAACCCTAAGTACGAACTTGGTACGAATTTTACAGGTTTTTCAAGGGTTCTAAGCCCTTGATCCCTTTTATGTGTAATTGAGATAAGTATTCTTTTAATTCAATCAATATGTCTATGTGTTGGTTGTCTATATCTTGTTCTTGTCTTAATTCCATCATGCTAGGCTAGATCTATCTTGTGTTTGCTTGGATCTAATGAAACCTAGATGTTAATTATATGTTGATTACTTGTTTATGGTTGTATTGGATGAATGATTTCGATGTTAGGCTTAAGAAAACTGGCAGACTTCCAAATGGTAACATGCTTGAACGTCTTAGGAAACATGAACTGACGTGCACTAGGTTTTATTGGTTGTATTTAATGCATGAGTAAATTCTAATGATCCCATGTTAGGAGCTTCTTAGCCGGCTCGACATAGGAGTGAAGTAGGCACTAATAGGATTGGGGAATTAAGTGCGCCACCCTATGAATGGTATTAAGGAATACAATCCGTCATCCACGCAACTATAACAAGTAATTAACGTGTAAAAGATATCTAGGGAGTAGTGAAATCTAAGTAAACACATTTTCTCCACTTATTGCTCACAAGCTTAGTATAATTTAGTTTATTTTCATTTATAGTATTTTATTTTGATTGCATCTTTAGTATTGGGTTAGTTGACTAGCAACTAATTCTGCCCAAATCCTTCAAACCCGAGATTTTTACTTGCTTTCTAAAAAATATAAAAATACAAAAATAATCATCCCTCACCTTTAGAACTAGTATTTAGGTTTTCTAATCCTATCGACACTATTCCTAGCTGAACGATCAATCCCCCGGTACTTGTCACTATACTATACTACAACGATCAGGTACACTGCCTGGTGGGGGTTGTAAGCTTCTCAAGATCCCTTGAGAGGTAAAACCTGGTGCGATTCCCACGTATCAGCGCGTCAGGCTTGAGGCGCGGCCATGCCACCACACCATGCTTCATGCCTTTTATAACCTTGCATGCACCAGATTATGCCAGAACTTCACACCACTTCACTAGAGTAGTGTACCGCGTGATCCCCCTATTGATCCATACGATGCACATTGCAACTTGGAAAAAGGCTACCTTCAGAGAACATGGGTACATTAAGCCTATAGCACAACAGAGATCAGAATTGGCGATAGTTCATCCTTTGTCCTAAGCCATCAATAGGAATGGTGAACAAAAAATCTTGTGCATGTGGGGCGCGGATGCAACTGAGAATAGCTACCTGATGTGGGCTTAGCGAGTACTTGTTGTTGTTGTTGTTGTTGTTGTTGTTGTTGTTGTTGTTGTTGTTGTTGTTGTTGTTGCTGCTGCTGTTGCTGTTGCTGTTGCTGTTACTGTTGCTGTTGCTGTTTGCTCAACTTTTAATGTTCTGTAAGCATCATTTTTTTTTAATATTTCTTATTTAATGTATCATTAATGTTAAGTGTTGTATTTGTTAAGAATTAACAACGCTTCTGGTCCTTGTGGTTTTCCGGGTGTAACAATTTTAATATACTAGTTTGGTCCCCAATACATAACCACCGCCACCACCAACTACCAACGCCACTTAACACTACCACTTACCACCACCACCACCAATCACCACCACCACTACCACCCAACACCACCAATCACCACCACCACTCACCATCGCCACCCACAGCCACTACCGCCACCACCACCCACCATCACCTACCACCGCCACTTACCACCACCACCACCACACATTGTGTGTACTAAACTTTCAAATTTTGATTATTGTGTGTATTTTGTGACTATTTTACCTTTATTTTTTTCAAATTTCGAAGGGTAAAATGGTCATTTGCATGGCTGACTAGCCACAAAATACACACAATAATCAAAATTTAATAGTTCAGTACACACAATGAGAAAAAAAAATGTTCAATACACACAATAACAAAAAGTAACAAGTATGATACATTTTGAAATAATTAACCCAATAAGATATTAGAGTACCATAAGATAAATGATATTAGCTACACTAGTACTCCGTATTAGGGGTGTAATCGAGTCAAGCCGAGCTCGAGTTTAACAGTGCTTGAGCTTGGCTTGAAATTTATAAGTTAGGCTTAAGCTTGATAGCTTGACGAGCTTTAATCATTCAGGCTTGAGCTTGGCTTGAAAAATTCGATAAAAGTTTGAGCCCGGCTTGAAAAGCTTGAATGTATATAAAAATATTATATCTAATAGCCAAACCCATCAATAGATATATGTATAAAGTAAAACAAACTTAAACCATAATAGCCAAATTTACTAGTGTGTTACACAAATGATAACACTATAACAGTCGACCCAAGAAGTGTGAAGATACATAAAGTAGGATACAAAACATATGGATTAATTAGGTTTAAATGACCTTCTAGAATACATGTTTAATTATTTACAATGTAAGTCGTTATAATTATGTTAATACTCAAATTATCCCTAGTTAGTTATATAAATTTATGTTGGAAATATATTTATATTAAAGCTCAAAAAAGCGTGATTCGAGCTCGAGCCGAGCTATCAAAAGCTTGAGCTTGGCTCGTTATATGTTTCGAGCTATTTTTTAGGCTTGAGCTTGATAAAAGCTTGACTTGATCGAGTCAAGCTCGAGCTCGAGCTCGAGTTGCTTGATAAAAGCTTGACTTGATTGTAGCCCTACTCCGTATTATGTTGGGTTTTGCTAATATGTGCCCACTAAGTACATGTTTTAGCTCTTTATATATGAAATGTTTAAGTTAATTAATATGAAATTTATATGTAATTAAGGTAATTTTTGAGTTTAATTAGTATTCATTGAATGCATTTAATTTTATATTCATTACATATTAATTACATCTATGGTTGAAAGTTATCATAAATGCTCATTACTCCTATATGACTCTTTGAAAAACCTTTATAAATACCATTTGGCTGACAATATATTATAGTACTAAATATTTGGTAATACTCATAAAAAGTTAGTTTAATTATAATGGAAAAAAATATTGTGTGTGTTATTTTCCTTTACATGTTATTTATAGGTTTTTCGGATGGAATTGCTTCTCCTCAAATAGAATACTGTCAAACTTTTGGTATTGTTTTGATCACGTCCTATGTTCTTAAATTACAATTCTCTTATGAGTAGTGTATTTAGTGGTGAAAGATATACTGTATTTTATTACAGTAATGACCTTATATGTACGTATAATTGTCAATATTAAAGTGTTTTACTTTTGTAATGCAGGTGATGATTTTAAATCCTATGTTTATAATTTTGAACCTCAACCTTGTGACGGTTCTTCTTGTGCTCAAGCGTGCATAGATCACAGGCCGAAAGGAGGCAGCATCGTAGATTCAGAATGTCACGACTCTCTTTGCCTTTGTTGTATGAGTGATAAATGGATATAAATTTCCATATATTTAATGTTTGTTGCTTTAACCCCAAATAACAGTTTCACCTACAAGAAAAATGATTGTCATAAAGTTTAAGTTAATTTATATACGTCCTATACATTAGATGAAACCTGTGACATCGTTTAGTGTTGTTTGACTAACAACAAATAAATTAAGTTGGTAATAAATACATGAAAATGCATAACATAAATAAAATTACATGGTAGCCAAAAGTGGTAAAGCATGTTACATTTAAACAAGGAACCCCGTGTTCGAGTTTATCATTTGCAAATTTGCATATGAGGTGAGATCTATACAGATAATAAATTTTCTAAAGAACAAAACAAGTCATGAATCATAGCCTTTAATCTTACTTTCATCCAACGACAGAGATCAAACAAAACAATGGCAAAATTGTTATTCCAGGTTACGTAACAATTTTTTTTTTTTTTTTTTTTTTTTTTTTTTTTTTTTTTTTAAGGAACATATATTGCAAACGGTAAATTTTCAAGATACGAAAAATACAGAATTGCGATGAGAATTAAATTATCTTCTCTATAGACGTGCACTTTTATATATTTTCGACATACTATTTTTTTTCAAAATATTCGTCCATAATAGTCACACGTGATTTGTTATTTTAAAAATGACGCGTGATTTTATAAATCACATATTAAAAAACCATATGTGATTTTAGTTGGCTCGCATGTCGAGTCGGAAACCTAGGTTACAAAAAAACAAGAAAAAAAAAATCACATGCGATTTTTAAAGTAATAAATAACTTGTGATCTTCAGTATCAAATCCACTTATTCTTTCCTTTTATAATGCAAATTCGTGAAATCGCTTGTGATTTTTATATATTTATTTATTTTGTGTTTTGTTATTAAAAATTGTAAATCACGTGTGATTTACTCTGCAGTACCTAAATTCTTTAAAGAACAAATGCTTCAATCCCTACCATCCAATAATTTTTGATCTGATTGTGTAGATTAATATTTATTATAAAATGAAAGGGTATTTTTGTAATTATCCAACTCCACCTAACACCACCCTTTCCACACACACTCACACTTTATCTCTCTCGCTCACTAAACATTTCTTCGTCATATTCAAACCATCTCAAATCTAATAATAACCAAATCTCTTCTAAATAATTTGATTTTTTGTTGTTACCATTAGTGATGTCGTGTCACTCATTTTCCGGCCACCGAAGATGTTGTTGCGGTTGTAACCACCTCTTTTATAGTTGTTGCCATTTTAACAGTTGTCGTTGTAGCGTTTGTGGTACTTAATAATTTATGGTGAGGGTTTTATATAGGGCTAAGCATCAGTCCCGGACCGACCAAGACCGAGACGGAATTAGCCCAAGAGCCGAGCGAGGACCGGACCAAATGTGGTCGGTCTGGTCCGTTCAGGTGGTTTGCTCAACCTTAGTTTTATAATGTAGTTTCTGGCTATTTTATAACTTGTGGATCCAGCTATTTGGTCTGGACTTACACTGGGAAAACTTGGTCAAAGATATTTGAGGAGGAACATGTGCTTTAAAAGTAACGAGAATGGCGACGATCGCCGCATTGCGAGCGTGCCTGTTTTTCGGCCGAGGTGATTTGGCCTAACTAAAGTAGAAATTTATGTTGACTGATAGTCTAATGTAACAGATAGCAAAGCTAAAGTTGAAAGAACAATATGACTATTTATTTCAAGTTTCAAATTTTTTCAAGAATGGCGCTTTGAGAGGAAAAAGCAATGTAGCAACGTACGTTTGACAAATCATGCAGCAACATACCTTAATAATCCAATTGTGTTTCATAAGAAGAACCACTGAAGGCCAACGCATGCTGCCAACATATGGAATAATGCATATTCGGGTCATAATATCGTCAGCCTGTGATCTTCTTTATGTTGGGACGACATCCCAATGGCGGCTGCTGCTGCAGCAAGTCGTGTGGGATCTTGTAATTCTCGAGAAGATACATCGGGTACGTCTATCCCCTTTTTTCCTGACTGCAGCATATTAGATAAAAAAAAATTATATATGACTAATATAAAATCTTTTATTATGTTATTAACGTATCATGTAAAGGTTTGAGTGAGGAAACTTGATAACATCACAATTAGATCCATTCAGTCTTACCTCATAAGCAAAAGCAATCCTATAGTCACGTTTTGGATCAGATTCAGATTGAGCTTCCTTTTCGTCGTCATTTTTTCCTGTTGTCTTTGATTGGGGATTCAAATCCTTTTATGTTTTCATCTTTTTCTGCTCCAGCATTGTACTTGTGCTCTTCTTGGTTCTTCTGCTGTTCATTTGTTGTTGCATTTGTGTTTTCGTTAGCATTTGCGTTGACGTTGTTGTTGTTTTTTATTTGGATCTGCAATTTTTGAGTTTACCAATAATCAACATATCATAAATCAAACATAAGTTTTACCGGCAAAACATGACCAATAATCAACATAACATAAGCAACCAACATCCTCTGATGCGACTATATGTCTAACAAACCTTCTTATTTCCATATTTCAGTTACAATAAGGTCTTAAGAAAAAAAGATAAGCCAGATAAAAAAGGCTTATGAAAAATAAGAGTGTTTGTTTAAGCTTATTTCTAGGTGTATAAGCTTATGTGGCCAAACCTACCCAAACATACCCGTTTCAGCCCACGTTAACACGTACTTCAGTCTCATTTCAGCACCCAAACGCACTCATCAGATCCCCCATTTCAGTCCCCATTCCCACATCCGATTCAGCCTCGATTTCAACCCCCCAAGCATACACATTTCAGTATCATTTCATTACCGAAACCTGCCCATTTCAATACCTAAATGCACCCACAGCTGAAATGGGCATGTTTCCTGAAACCTTACTTTTCTCGAGTCTCAATAGCCCAATTTAAAGTTTGATAAGATGATAGAAAAACTTCATTATTTAAGTCAGAATAAGAAATACTTACCCACGGATAAGGATGATGAACAATATCTTTGCTTCAGGGTTGACATAGAATCTACCTTTCAACCTTGCTCCACGTTTCAACTGAATCAACTCCTTTAGCTGCATTTCTAATGCACATCATAAATCAACCAAGTAAAAGTAACAAAGCAAAGAAATGGATAATTGGGTTGATAAATGCATAAGAGAACCTGTAAAAATTTCACATTCCAAGTGTCGTTCTGCACATGCTCTCCTGAATTTCCACTTAATCGTGTCTTTTAAAATGGTAAACCTGTTGTCGACATGCAAACTTCACCTATGTAGTTAGCGTCGAAACTGCAACAACACATGATTTTATTTAGCTCACTTGGTCGACAAACCTGTTTATAAAAGAAACTTACCCCATAAGAATTCATAAGCAAAGGAAAACTTAATTTTTTTTACAAAACTATTAAACCTGACTGATCGAATCTTTTTAGACATTGTGAATATGCTAATAATAAAAGTTGGTACAATAAGCATAAATAAAGTGGATAAAGATAATCACGTTTTGCTTGTTGAAGTGTAGTGATAGTAGCTTAGCACATCTCTAACAATATAATCAAGTAGTAGACCAACCTTTAGATCAAATTTTCTCCCTTTTTGAAAATGCAGCGTAGTTACATTTGAATAACAAAAGAACAATTCCTGAGATAAAAATACCACTGCATCAAATACAAACTCATGTTGCTTCTTGTCGAATGCCTGTACAAATGATTCATGTTGCTTCTTGTTGTATAGGAAAATTCACAAACTTTCTAAATCACCAAATCACAGGCAACAAGTTCAAGAAATATGCATGTTATGGGGTTTAGAAAAATGGTTAGAACTGGAAGCCAAAGTAAGTTTGTGAAGTTTAGCAGCTGCACCTTACAAGTTTAAGGGTTAAACTAATTAAACATGAACTCACACAAACATAAACAAACTTATAGTATTAATCAACAAACTAACTTGACTGACTAAACAAGTTCAATGAAAGGGAGACAACTACCAACTTTCTAAGGGCTTCTAAAGACTAAACTAGGAGGGAAAAAGAAACAAGTAACTAAGGGGAATCCTAATAAGCACTATAGGGAACATAAATAAGCACTTGGAATACCTAAAATACACTACAAGCAAATCTAAAACCTGGGATGCAATGGGGGACTGTTGTGAGTTGCAGCCCTTCACATGTGATGGGGCAAGTTTGGGCTTATTTATAAGCTGTAGAAAAATTCACAAAAATAAATTAAAAATATGTTCATGTAAACAAGCTGGGGAATAAGCCGAGGACCAAATCTCAGGGCTTAAGACCTAGTAATAAGAAAAATAAAAATACTACACTAGGGGCTTTTAGTTTACTGAAACAGCAGGCTTATTAGTGATAATGGACAAAAATAAGCTTAACAAATGGCCTCTAAATGTCAATATGAACTACAAAACCCAAAGTCTAAACTATCAATTGCATATATAATGAAAATTACAAGCTAATACTAACCTAAGGTTAACCAAAATTTGAGATGAAAAGAGGCAGTTGAGACTAATTGTTCACTGATGCAGCAGGCCTAATAATGGGTCTAATTTGGAGATTTTGACCCAGGGAAGTCAACTACCAGGTACCAAAAGTTGTTTTATCCTATTTGCATCTAAAACCATAAACAAGCAACTAAAACACCTAAGGTTAAATACCCTTGTTTCAGAGATTTTAAGGGTTTCATATCCTTGTCTCTTCCATGTTCAATTAAAGATAAGTAATCCATCAATCATTCAATATGTCTATGTGTTGTTTGATTCTATCTTATGCTTATCTTTCTTTTAACATGCTTGGCTAGGTTTATTTGTGTTTGCTTAGATGTAGTGAAACATAGTTATTGATTATTGATTGATGGTTTGTTGTTAATTATTGTTGGGTGAGTGTTAATCTATGTTAGGCTTAAGAAAACTGACTAATCTCCTATTTGGTAACTTGCTTGAACGTCTTAAGAAAAATGAATCGGATGTGTACTACGATTTTAATGGTTGTATTTAATATATAAGTAACTATTAAGGAGGCCATGGTAAGGATACTTAACGTGTCGCCATAGGAAGAGATAGAAGCTTATAGAGTTGGGGAAGATCGTACATGGCCCCACAAATGGTATTAAGGAATGCAACCCGTCACCCACGCAATTGTAACAAGCAATCAATCAATAAAAGATGACTATAGAGTAATGAAATCTAAGTAAACACGTTTTCTCCATATATAGTTTACATATTTAATTTTCTTGTTTATTTTATTTTTATTGCATTAATAGTCATTTGGTTTACTTGACTAGCAAATAATTTCGCCCTTCTTCCGAATACCCGATATTTTACTTGCTTTCATAAAATATAAAAAATACAAAAAGAATCATCCCTCACCTCTAGACCTAGTTAGATTAATTTCAATCCTAACGATCAATCATGTACACTGCCTGGTGGAGAACGATCAATCCCCCGTTACTTGCTACTTCACTACACTACATGGTGGGGATTATAAGCTTCTCAAGATCCCTTGAGAAGTAAAACTTTCGTGTAGACCACAATATGCACATCAGTTCTATTTGGGGTTAATCATCCTCGCTTGGATCTCCTTTTCAATGAGATTGTTCTCTTGTCCTATATTGGTGTTCTAACCGGTGCAGCCTCAAGTTCGACTGGTGTTCTTGGTTGAAATGCCCCTCGCTGCTTGGGAGTTTGGATGTCAGATGACTCTAGTTGATTCTTTTATGGGTTGTTTCCTCTGGGTTTTTTTGGGGCTGTTTCAAGAAAAAAATAATAAATAAATAAATAAAGCTATGAACGTCGAATATAATTTTTTTGTTAATATGTTATGTATATATTTATTTGATTGCAGTTATTGCGACGAAATAACTTTATATGAATTTACTATATTCAATGTTATGTTAAAATGACCTTTTTACGTTCTAGATCATATCATTGTTCATACGGGTAAATTCGATTAAATGTATAAAATGGTTAACTGTGACCTGAACCGCGGGTAACCGCTCATTTCGGGTAGCCACATGTCCGGTTACCCACCTAGTAAGGTTTGGTTTCGGGTAGTAAAATGAATTACCCACCCCACCATGGATAATTTAAATCTTTCAACTAACCGAACCGAACCGAACTGCCCCGTGGAGCAGCGCGGTTAGTTTTGGAATCTAAAAAAAATCTTAAATTTGAAAATAGCCTCATAAATGAGTCAAGTTAAAAACAAGGAGGCGTTTGGTTGACCACCTTGGATTGACTTTACATGTGATGTGACATTAGTTATTCGTTTGGTTGAAATTCATGGGATTTAAAAAGGGGATTGAACCCCAAACAGTAGATGAGTGAGAAAACTGGTCAAGTAACACCACTTTTGTCTGACACCACTTTTTGTTTTATTTTTTATATTAGTTTTATCCTATATTGTTTCTTATATTTATTTGTGTCCACATATTTATATGGTGGTGGGCCATTATATTAATTTTAATATTTAAACAAAATTTTATATAAATAAAATTATATAAATTACATATTTTCTTACTCCCACATTAAATCTAAATCTAAATCTAAATCCAAATCCTAAACCCACCTACAAACCAAACGGGCCCTAAATGTCATTTCTAGACTTTAGTTATAGAAATGCAAATTTTCATTAAGCTAACTATAAACCCGTGTTATCATAAATTAACCCTAAAATCATACTAATTAAATGCATGTCTTTGTTTAAGGTTGCTGTCATCTACAATGTAATCTTTTTATAAGAAAAGTAAGCTTTAAAAATATAACAAAATGTTAGATTCAGGAAAATAATTATTTTACATTATGTATAACAACTTCTTTAGGGTACTGGCAGTCATGCCGCTAAGGCAGCGGTTTGGCCCCAAACCGCCGGAGAACACCGCCGCCACCCCAGCGGTTTGGGTGGGCGGTGTTCTTCAGTGGCAAAAATCACTGCTGCGGTTTGGAGAAAGAGGAGAAAGATATCAAGTCTTATAGTGTTTCATATGGTGCACCACCTCAAACTAACATGGATCTTGTTGTTGCTAACAAGTTTGACTTCAAGAAAGGAAAGTCAACTGCAAAGTCATGGAGTTTTAATGATCCTGAGTTTCAAAGGAAGAAAAGAGTTGCTAGCTATAAAGTTTATGCTGTTGAAGGAAAAGTCAAAGGGTCTTTTAGGAAGAGTTTCAGGTGGCTTAAAGATAAGTATTATGTATTTTTATTTTAATTATTAATGAAATATAATATTTTTATTAAATTATTTATTTATGAAAAAAAAAAAAAATGGTGGTTTGAGAGGTATGAAAAAAGTATGGTTGCCACTAAAAAAGGGTTGGGAGGTATGGAAAAAGTGTGAGTGAGGTGGAATGATATTATTGGTTGGTTGGGAGGTATGAATTTTTTTGGAAGGTATGGTTGCCACCACCCTTACCAAACGTGTAAGTGTGTAACATACCTAGAAACATATTATAATAATTCATTCATCACAGTATCACACGAGTTTATAATGAATCGGATGTGTACTACGATTTTAATGGTTGTATTGAATATATAAGTAACTATTAAGGAGGCCATGGTAAGGATACTTAACGTGTCGCCATAGGAAGAGATAGAAGCTTATAGAGTTGGGGAAGATCGTACACGGCCCCACAAATGGTATTAAGGAATGCAACCCGTCACCCACGCAATTGTAACAAGCTATCAATCAATAAAAGATAACTAGAGAGTAATGAAATCTAAGAGCATCTCCAATGGCTCAAACAAGCAAAAGCTTTTCACTATTACAAAAAGCTTTTGAGGATGGTTTTTAGCATTGCATGACAAGCTTTTTGTAAAGCTTTTTAAGAAGACTTGGTGAACTCCAAGTCATTCCTAAAAGCTTTAGTTATTAAATATGTGTAGCATTAATAGCATTAAATGCTCCAAGTCTTTATGACTTGGTGCTATTGTAGATGCTCTAAGTAAACACGTTTTCTCCATATATAGTTTACACATTTTATTTTCTTGTTTATTTTATTTTTATTGCATTAGTAGTCATTTGGGTTAGTTGACTAGCAACTAATTCCGCCCTTCTTCCGAATACCCGAGATTTTACTTGCTTTCATAAAATATAAAAAAAAAATACAAAAAGAATCATCCCTCACCTCTAGACCTAGTTAAATTAATTTCAATCCTAACGAACACTATTCCCCGTGGAGAACGATCAATCCCCCATTACTTGTCACTTCACTACACTACATCGGTCATGTACACTGCATGTTGGGGATTGTAATTTTCTCAAGATCCCTTGAGAAGTAAAACTTTCGTGTAGACCACAATCCACACATCAGTTCTATTTGGGGTTAATCATCCTCGCTTGGATCTCCTTTTCAATGAGATTGTTCTCTTGTCCTATACTTGGTGTTCTAACCGGTGCAGCCTCAAGTTCGACTAGTGTTCTTGGTTGAAATATCCCTCGCTGCTTGGGAGTTTGGATGTCAGATGACTCTAGTTGATTCTTTTATGTTTTGTTTCCTCGGGGCTTGTTTGGGGCTGTTTCAAAAATATTCCAGAGTGAAAACGGTGGCTCGGCCTTCGTGAATGAGGATTTTTCTCTTGTCTTAGTTTGCCGTAATTGGCAAGAGTTTTTTCATCCTTTTTATAGCCCTCGCAGTAAAAGTCTCGAAAAGTGTCTAGATTGTGTTGCTTGTTGTATTTCTAGACTTGTTTGTACCTTTTGGCTTCTAGCGCTTTGCTAGTAGCTCTTTCTTTTTATATATAATCTTGCCGTTCAAAAAAAAAAAAAAAAAAGCTATAAACATCGAATACAATTTTTTTGTTAATATGTTATGTATATATTTATTTGATTGCAGTTATTGCGACGAAATAACTTTATATGAATTTACTATATTCAGTGTTATGTTAAAATGACCTTTTACGTTCTAGATCATCTCATTGTTCATACGGGTAAATTCGATTAAATGTATAAAATGGTTAACTGTGACCTGAACCACGGGTAACCGCTCATTTTGGGTAGCCATATGTCCGGTTACCCACCTAGTAAGGTTTGGTTTCGGGTGGTAAAATGAATTACCCGCCTCATCATGGATAGTTTAAATCTTTCAACTAACCGAACCGTACCGAACTGCCCCGTGAACATCTAGTGAGGAGTGGTTAGTTTTGGCATCTAAAAAATAATCTTAAATTTGAAAATAGCCTCATAAATGAGTCAAGTTAAAAATAAGGAGGCGTTTGGTTGACCACCTTGGATTGGCTTTACATGTGATGTGACATTAGTTATTCGTTTGGTTGAAATTCGTGGGATTTAAAAATGGGATTGAACCCCAAACAGTAGATGAGTGAGAAAACTGGTCAAGTAACACCACTTTTTGTTTCATTTTTTATATTAGTTTTATCTTATATTGTTTCTTATATTTATTTGTGTCCACATATTTATATGGTGGTGGGCCATTATATTAATTTTAATATTTAAACAAAATTTTATATAAATTACATATTTTCTCACTCTCACATTAAATCTAAATGAAAATCCTAAACCCACTTACAAAATAAACGGGCCCTAAATGTCATCTCTAGACTTTAGTTATAGAAATGCAAATTTTTATTAAACTAACTATAAACCATTGTTATCATAAATTAACCCTAAAATCATACTAATTAAATGCATGTCTTTGTTTATTAAGGTTGCTGTCATCTACAATGTAATCTTTTTATAAGAAAAGTAAGCTTTAAAAATATAACAAAATGTTAGATTCAGGAAAATAATTATTTTACATTATATATAACAACTTCTTTACCAAACGTGTAAGTGTGTAACATACCTAGAAACATATTATAATAATTCATTCATCACAGTATCACACGAGTTTATAATGTACTCCGTAGTTTTTAGAATAAAATACGCAGACAAATGATATTCACTACACTAGTATTATGTATCATTACTCCGTATTATAGTTGACACTTGAGACTTTTTTATATCATAAATGCTCATTATTATATGACTTTTTGAAAAACCTATATAAATACCATTAGATGACAATATATTACAGTACTAAATATCTGGTATACTCACAAAAAAGTTAGTTTAATTATAATGGGAAAAAAATACAGTGTATGTTATTTTCCTTTACATATTATTTATAGGTTTTGCGGATGGAACTACTATTCCTCCAACAGAATACTGTCATGTTGGAAGGTTATGAAGTGCCTTGATTATTATTCCAATCAACTCACAAATATTCATTCTAGAGTAATTACATTGGGCTAGGCCTAATTACATTGTACACACTAACGGGCCTATATACATAAATATCGACTAATAGTGAATCGCTGATAAAATGATATGCTTAAATACTTAAAACATACAAATATTTTAGAAGTCAATATACACGCAACATATAGTGACACCCCATATCACTGCTGTATATGCATACACATTATTGATAGCTACAAATTAATTATTCACGGATCACACATCCCAGACCGATATGTATGATGGAGCATATCAGCGTAACTAATGCCACATCTAAAAAGCGCATGCTGCTTCGTATGTCTGAAAACTAAAAATCCGGAAGCCATATGCCATTTGAAATCCCCCGTGACTTGTATCCACAGCTTATCGTCCTTCAACATCTTTTGTAGAAGTCGCACTTCTTCTTCTGGTAAATGGGTTTGAGACGGCTCAAACCTCACTGCAATCAACTGCTCATTTGTAGATGTTTGAAACAAGCTGCTTGCCGAGGCCCTTATGGTATAATGCCTATTAATCTTAATTGCTAAGGTGAAATCCCCTAACCCTGACGTTTTAACGTCACCTGATATTCCTAAGCTAACAAGAAGGCTAACGTTGCCTCCAAATAATACTAAACGATCGTTAATTACATCTATTGGGGCATACATTGATACCACATCTGCATTTTTAACACGCAGACTACCCAAAACCCACACAAAGTTTGCTAGTATAATGTAAACTAAGAGGCATAATGCCAGTATACATGCTAAGGTGCTGATTATCTTACACCCGTTGGTTTTTACTCTTCCCAGCCAGTTATACATTCTCGGCATATCTTCCGCAACCTGTTTTAAATATAACAAAGCACATATTTACATGTTTCAGATAATGTAATGAAAGGATTTACGTGGTCAAGGACGGAGCTTGAATATTTTTCTTAAGGGGGCCGAAATTATAAGTTTAAACTAGCATTTAAAACATTTGAAATCGACATACAATACGGTAATGTTTATTACGTATAAGATATACATAAAAAGAAACGATGAAGCATAAATTCTCGCTAACTTGTAGAATAGGCCCAAATTTGTTTGAGGGGTACCATTCTTTGCAAAGCCCATATATTTTCGTATATCAAAACTCAAAAGGCCTTTACAAAAGCCCAATAGACCGTATCATGAAATTTTCCACCCACAATATCTATGCGTTCAAATAAAACACTCTCTTAAAGTAAAAAATGTAGGATAAGATATCAACCGTTAGATCATTGACTTTGACTTGATCACAGGCCATAAACACGTATGGCAATTTTGTAAATAAATTGAAGCTTAAAAGCATAGATAAATTTGCTGGAAGGCTATTTCTGTAATTATGCACCTTAATGCATGTATCAGACTATCAGTTACCAATCTTTGCTACAAACATTGAAAACCGAATAATCTATGAGTGCTAACATAGATTTTAATTTCTTATATATACGTGATGTAAATCGATTTTTTAGCATATTATTCGAACCACTAAGTAATATCCAATAATTCAATGAAACGATAAAAATAATATTATTGCTAAATGTACATTCATTGCAGCTAAACTATTCAATTGTCAAGTGTGCAAGGGCAACTAATGTAACGGATAGCAGGGTCTATCTTCTTTTTGTATTTAAAATATATGTTTTGTTTGATTTCTTAGCAGAAAAAAATAGTGAAGCTTTTAAAATTGGAAATAGACACAATAGACTTACAGTGGCGTTATTGAACTCAGTTTCACTAATAGAGAAAACAGAAGCGCGGCTTCTTGCCTCTGCCATTTCTTACGAGCCAAAATCTTCGAAAGTAACTTTTTTTTTTTTTTTTTTTTTTTTTTTGAACTTAATCTTTGAAATAAACTTGATGTGAAATTGTGAACTTTTAAACTTGAGTATATATATAGCTAGGCGTAGTCTAGATTTCGTATGGAAATTGTCAAAACTCATGTGGCATTACCATAAGAAGAATGATCAGGATGAAAATCTCCAAGGCTCCAAGCAACCATTCTTCTGCTAAATTAATGTAGACATTGCATCAGACACGTTAGATGCACAAACATAATTGCTATTACAGAATAATTAAATACAAAACAAACCTGATTGAATACATCATTATTTGTTAAAAACAACCTGAATTAGCAAAAATACCCCCAAAACATGAAACCATTCCATCTTTGAATACTCCTTCAACCAATCACGCATTTAAATATTTAGCCAATTCAAATGAAAGTAACACGTATAAACACACTGAAACATAAATGCTCGAGAAAGATACTTGTAAAATAAAGAAAACCTATGGAGTGTGACCTTGAATCTCCATAAAGACTTGCACAATCGAAATGAAAAACAAAACGATATTGCAATTTGTTTAGGGTTTCAGATGAATTAAAAAATCATATGAAAAACTTTTCTGCTTTAAACTTACAAAAGTTAGCTAAATGAAGCTCATATAGATAGAGTTATAAGCCAGCCGAAATTTTCCTTGCAAATGTCTTTTGATAACTTCAACTGGCCTGCTTGGTATGCTAGCCTTCCCTATTAATTATAAACAATTCCACCCAGCTACGTTTCTTCACACCGCGATGTTGTGGGATGACCAAATCCTGATTAATTTTTATACAAATTGTTACGGTATGTTTTATACAACTGTTTTTGTAGGATTAAAATAAAGTGACCCAGTTGTCATGACCGATCTAACCAGTCAGACTAGATGAACCACCAAACTTATAGGACGCCTAGTTTAATGCCCAATCAAATACTGAAAACTATATCTTCCACAAATCCCAATAAGAATTTTCGTAACCGGTTTGATTTAGAAATATATTTGTGATGAGTCAGGTTCAAATTTTAGTGAAAATCTAATACAATGATTAGTGAACACTTTTAAGTAACTCTATCACGATTACTCTTCTTTTTTGAAGCTTACATTTGAACGATTGGTTTTGACACTTAGAACAAGCTAGTCCAAAAACGACCTTTTTGAGGATGAATGGGCGATTAAACTCAAGCTTATTTAATCATAAGTTTATGTAGCGCCGTCCTGTGGATTTTGGGGGTCATGTGCCATTTTTGCAAAAAAAAAACCCCAAATGATGTTTTGAGTTAAGGTTTAATATGATAACAAATCAGTTATATGGTATTATATCGTTGTATCAAGTTTCAAATTCCACCATTAGTTATAGTTTATTAAAGCATTAGATAGCATAAGCGCATGATTCAAACAAGAGTTTTAAATTGGCTAATTCCCTAGCTCAAAAGTTATTACTAATACGAGAAAGGCAACGGTCGCCGCGTTGCGGGCGTGACTGTTTTTTTCCCCAACCAATTAGTACATGATATCAAGTAGGCATACACTCATTGTTTATATACCATCTGCCATACATTTAAAGGTTGACTCATTGTATGTACTAGTCAGCCACAAGAAAAGAAGTCTACATGCATATTCTCTTGGTATACAACATTATTTTAAAAAAAAAAACGTGTTAACTACTGACTCTACCAACTATTTAAGTATTTATACATTTTTATTAAAAAAATTATCGAGTCCTCAACATTATGTCTTGTCCATTTTGGTGGCCGGTTTCAAGTTGTCTCAATGGTCTTTTTGCATAGTGTTTTTACTAGTTATAATTCTCGAGTACGCGCGAGTTTTTTTTAAAATTTTTTTTTGAATGATAAATTTTATTACCTAAAACACAAATAATTTAATATTTGTTTTGTTTCATTTATGATTTTTATTTTTATTTGTTTATTATTAAAGATAATCATTTAAAATTTTAATCCTGTTGTTAGTTGCATCTTATCTATATTTTTTTGTATTTATCTTCTACATATCAACAAAACAAATTTTTAAAATTTTAAATTAAAAAATAATAATTAAAATATTACCTAATAAGGAAATATTTTTTTTCCGAAATACGAAAGTACCCAATAGGAGTTTTGTTTTATTATATAAGTAAAAGATTCTCTATTTATAAAATTTGTCGTCGTTAAAAAAATGAAAAAAAAAAACTAATTAAACAGAGTTGCACATGCTTACCGTATAACACCTTTTTACAAATACTCCGTAGTAAATTCGGTGAGTGAAATGTAGGGTTTTTAATTCCAGTTAATTTTTTAAATATAAAATTTGTATATTTTTTCATAGTTTGATGTTTAATTGCAGGTTCGAATGTTACGATCTACAAAACTTTTTTTTTTTTTTTTTTTTTTTTTATGTAAGTTTTCATTTTTTTAAAACTTTTTTTCGTTAACTATAATTTAGATTTTTAGGGTGTTTTGATTTTTTTTGTTAAATACTCTTTGGGTTAGGTTACATGAAAGAAAGGGACAAAAATATTGTTATTATGAAGTTTTTGAGTGACAAATAGTATTTTCGTAACAATTGCAATTTATTATTTTTTTATTCGCTTGATTAGCATTTGTACAATTTGCACCTCCTTATTTTTACCGAAAACGGCAACTTTCGTCATACGCTTAAGAAAAATATTAGTCAAATGAGTTGTAGGCATTCTACGTTTATATGGTTTGAGGTTATGTGTTTTTATATGTAGAACTGAAATGAATTTGCTAATGTTAGATTTCTTATGCTAATGTTGTTTGTGATGAGGTTGGATGGCTTCGTTTCTGATTTGCTTTTTCAAACTGGTGTTGTAGGTATCGCTAAGGAAATAGGTTTGTGAGAACACCCATTTCTTGGCGGGGTGTTTACACTAACGCATTGGAAACACTCAGTATTTGCTGAACTCTGTTTTTGGTTATTAGAACTATGGCGCATTTATTGACTTCTACTGAATCTTGCCATTTACCTTCACCTGAAGAGAACAAAAGCGAGTAAACAACATATGTATACCGACCTGTTTTTACAGGTTAGACACACTTCTGTCGTGTTTTAATTATGTTAGCTGTAAAACGTGCTATATAAGTAGAACTGGCTAAATGGGTGAACTCCATAACATGTCAAAAATACTTATTTTTATATAAGGTTTGAGTTATTGTAATGGTGTAAATTTCCAGTTTTTTATAATTAGTTTTTGTTTGGGTGTAGCAAGATTTTGATAGTTTTGGAAGTTCTAAATTTTTAGTATTTGCTATGGGCTTTCGTTATAGGTTCATGGTCGATAGAATTGGAGATGGTTAATGCTATGAAATAAAAGAGAAGGTGTTGTTTTGTGAGAGATAGTTTCGTGTTGTCAGAGACAACCGAATTAAGAATAACAGGAATAGAGAGATAAAACATGTTGCCAAAGGGTCTCTGTTGAATCACACAAGAAATAAAGGACTAAATTTTCCGGATACTTCTCTATTTCTTTTCTCATGTTTCAATTTCTCCAACTCAGTTTTCGGTGTAATTTCATATTGGTGACTTTGCTAAGGTGTGATGGTATTGGTTTTAGTTAGGATCTCAGATGGAGGGTAAACAAGTCTCACAAAGATAGGAAGGTAAAATTAGGGTTTTCCTTTAATTTGGATCTTTTTTTGTTACTTTTGTGTTTTTTAATAAATTTTTTGGGTTAATGGGGTTGCCTAATTAAATCTGTCTATTTTCACAGCTTATGAGTTTATTTTGATATGCGGAAACTCGCTTATGGTTTAGTACAAATATTGGTTTATTAGTTGCGGGAGGATTCAGGCTTGCGTTATGGTTTCTGTTTTAGGATTGAGGGTTACTTGCACTCATGTTTTTCCTTCTTATGCTTTAGTACAAATTTAAGTTTCTGATTTGCAACGGGTGGGTTTGGTTGCTAAAATGGGACCTGAGGTGGGTGGGTTTAGGTACTTAAATGGGCTGAAATAGGCGTGTTTGCTTGCTGAAACGTGGGCTGAAAGAAGGGTTTTTTGGTTTTAGGTTATTTCGCACAATCACAAGAAGCCATTTTGGACGTTTTTGGAGCATAAAAGTGAAGAAAACGGCTAAGTACCAAATTTCCATGCTGAAGATACAAGGTGACGGCGTCAAGACTACCATCTTGACGGCGTCAGACATGAGGAATTAATTACCGAAGGTGGTGACGGCGTCAGAAGCCTTCATGACGGCGTCAAAGTGGCAAGAATAAAATACCGTGGTTGATGACGGCGTCACATAGGCCGTCATAAGTGGATCAAGGCCGTCCGAGGAAGTATATGGCGGCGAGGTGACGGCGTCACATGTAACTCTTGACGCCGTCAGCCTGTTTTTCCTATATATAGTTTTCTAGTTTTTTTCATTAAAAAAAAGAAGAGAAGTTTTGGTGAAACCCTAAAGACGATTTTGGTGCATCTTTTACAGGTTTTTCAAGGGTTCCAAACCCTTGAGACCTTGCATTGTAATTGAGATAAGTGTTCTTTCAATTCAATCAATATGTCTATGTGTTGGTTGTTTATATCTTGTTTTTATCTCAATTCCATTATGCTAGGCTAGATCTCTTTTGTGTTTGCTTAGATCTAATGAAACCTAGATGTTAATTATGTGTTGATTACTTGTCTATTCTTGTTTTGGATGAATGATTTATATGTTAGGCTTAAGAAAACTGGCAGATTTCCAAATGGTAACATGCTTGAACGTCTTAAGAAACATGAACCGAGGCGTACTAGGTCTTTATTGGTTGTATTTAATGCATGAGCCACTGTTTACAATCCCTATAGTTGTGCTGGGTCATGGTGTAGGAGGAGATAAGAGCTCATAGAGTTGGGGAGTTATGTATGCCACCCCACGAATGGTATTAAGAAATACAATCCGTCATCCATACAAGTATAACAAGTAATTAACATGTAAAAGATATCTAGGGAATAGTGAAGTCTAAGTAAACACAATTTCTCCAATTACTGCTCACAACTTTAGTATAATTAGTTTATTTTCATTTTTATTATTTTATTTTGATTGCATCTTAGTTTTGGGTTAGTTGATTAGCAACTAATTTCGCCCACTCCTTCAAAACCCGAGATTTTACTTGCTTTCATAAAAATATAAAAATACAAAAATAATCATCCCTCACCTTTAGAACTATTAATTAGGTTTTCTAACCCTAGCGACACTATTCCTAAGCTGAACGATCAATCCCCCGGTACTTGTCACTATACTATACTACAACGATCAGGTACACTGCCTGGTGGGGGTTGTAAGCTTCTCGAGATCCCTTGAGAGGTAAAGTAAGGTGCGATTCCCACGCATCAAGTTTTTGGCGCCGCTGCCGGGGAAATAGTTATTGTCTAGGTTAGGATTTCTTTTTATTAGGTCTACTTGCTAGATTCCTTTCTAGTAAGATTTTTATTTTTATTTTTAGGTCTTCTTTAGTCTATCTTATTTCTTCGTGCCTTTGTTCGTAACTCTTTACCATCCGACATCATGGAAGGTGGTAACATCTTTGAACCCATCATCCCACCACAACAAAACCCACCATTAGAACCCCTTAGGCCCCGAACCTTAGGAGAGTATTCCCGACCTAGCCACCAAGGCTACCGAAACACCATTGAGCTCACCGGAGACAATGTGACCCCCTTGCGATCCGACACCATCCGGTTGGTGCAAAGCGGATGTGCATTCCATGGACTTCGTTCCGAAGATCCAAACCAACACCTTAAGGACTTCCTCAAAATCGTAGATTCCATAGACCTAGGTGTTGAAACTAGAGAGACTACCCGTTTACGCCTATTCCAATTCTCTCTACGGGATCAAGCTAGTCAATGGCTTGAGCGTTTACCCGCGGGATCCATCACCACATGGGATGATCTCACCACTCGTTTCCTTGCTCAATTTTTCCCACCGGGGAGAACTACTAAACTTAGGAATGACATCTTGATGTTCCAACAACGTCAAAATGAATCTCTTTATGAAGCATGGACTCGTTTCAAGGACTTACTCCAAAAAGTCCCTCATCATGGCATAGATCTTTGGCTCCAAGTCCAAATCTTCTATGACCATATCGACATCTCCACGAGACGAACCATTGACCAATCGGCTGGTGGTAAGCTACGTGATCTTAGTGCGGAACAATCATGGGAACTCATAGAAGATCTTGCTCTCTATGACAACGAAAGTTGGAATGATCCCCGTGATTTGAACAAAACGGTCAAGGCAATATCTTTGCCTTCGAATAATTCAAGCACTCCCGATCGTAGGATCATGGAACTTGAGGACCATGTCAAGTTTCTCATGAAATCTTACGAAGCTCCGAAGCATTCAAGCCAAGTGAACAAAATCACTTCTTCATGCGAATTATGTAGTGGTCCCCATGACACTCGTGATTGTGTGGAATTCCCCAGAACAGCTTTTGCGGACTACGCATCCACGCGTACCGACGAAGCGGGAGATAAGTGGTACACTTTCAAGCCCGAGCCAAACACATACGGTGATTCATACAACCCCTCATGGAAAAATCACCTAAACTTTAGGTGGAAACAAAATCAACCAAATTCTTCCAATCCGCCTAATCGTTACCAATCAAACGGTCCACCATCCAACCGTACTTTCAACAACAATCCTTATAACAACTATGGTAGTACCAACAATCTTGAAGGATTGATGTCTAAATTCATGGCATCTCAAGAAGCTCGGATAGCTAGGTTTGAAACCGAATTCAACCAACAACAAACGGAGATGACCAACAAAATTGACAACTTGTTGAAAGCCCTCAACAACCAAACATTAGTCACACCTAGGAAGGACACTAGGGACACCAATAGTGGAATCCAAGTTAAGGACCCCTCATCATCCAAACATGTCCACTTTGTCAATGTTGTCACCATTAAGCCGATAGATAGGGAGATAGAGGAGAGTGACAAGGATGAAGTTAGAGTAGAAGCCAATAGTGAGGATGAGAGTAGGGAAGTTGAGGTTAATAAGGATGAGGAATTGGAGGAGACAGAACCTATAGAGAAATACTTTGATAAGTTGCCAACCAAGGAAGAACGGGAATACCATAAGAATTTATTCGATAGTCCCGAGAGAACATATATCTTTGGCGACCCCCTTATCAAAATGGGAGACCCCTCTAACATTAACATCCCATGCAATATCGGGCACATGCATATATGGAAAGCTTACATCGACCTTAGATCCCCCGTAAACATCATGACTAGGACCTATTACAATTGGGTGATGAAGAAGCAACTCAATTTTAGGATGATGCCCGGTAAAAATTGGATAAGTAATTTTGCAGGAAGGGTTAAGGGAGTACATGTGATTATAGGGAATCTCACCTATGAGATTGATTTTATGATAGTGGAAGACACTCGTCCCATGATAGATGCTTGCCTAAGCCAAATTATATTCGGGAAGCCTTTTGTTGAAGCCACTAGGATGAGTTATGATCCGACTTTAGGGATAGTTAGGTTCAAGAAAGACAATGATGAGGTTGCTTATCAAATGCCCTACAAGATCGAACAATACCGCCTTCTCTCTAATTTCGAAAAGGAACGTAAGCAAGCGGCTTATTATAGGAATGAGGAGGATAGACATAGAGGAGTGGAGTATGTTAGAAATAGGATGCTTGGTTTCTACAAAGAATGCTTGCAACTAGGTCCGGAATACAAAACTGGTTTAGAAGACGACCTAGAGAGTGGAACCAATGATGAGATCACGTAGTACCCCATAGCTTTAAGTCTAGCTACAAGACTCGTAAATAAAGAAAAGCGCTTCTTGGGAGGCAACCCATGTTTTGTGTGATTTTTATTTGTTTGATTGTTATTTGCTTCCGTATGCATGCTTTGTTTTTATTGTTGGTTGATCATGCTTCTAAAATAAAACGTGAAAATACTTTACTATGTTGTTTAGCCTATTCTTAACTTCAACCTAAAGGTATTTTTGCAAAAGATAAGTGTAAGGGGAAACCCCAAATATGTTTTTAAGAAACAAACTGATCATGATTCTCCACAATATTTAATGAACATGTATATTCGTATTTGTTAGAGTCAAATGCTTGTATTGAGTCATAATGAAGTTTTGCAGGATTTTCCAGGAAGTAGGACAAAGTTTTTCCAGAAATTTTCCGGAAACTTAACATAAGAATTTCTGCAGGTCCATTCTGACGGCGTCAGGGTATTGCTCTTGACGGCGTCAGGAGTTAAAATCTGGAAATTTTACCGGTTTTGTTTTTCTAACGGAGTCTTATGGTTTTTGTGAATTATTAAGTTTTATAATCTCCAAAAAATCTGCAAACTTCATTCCACAAGCATTATATCTTACTTTGTTTTCTAGGATTTAGTAACTTATATAGGATTCCGCCGATTTTACGCAAGGTTGCCTTGTCTATTGTTGTCAGGATTTACAGGTTATTTGTGACAAGAAGATGATTTATATTCTGGAAGGGAAGATTTGACTGTTCGTTTTCTTGGAGGAAGATTTAACCTGGCCAACCTATAATCCATACCGAGCGAATCAGGGGAGTATTTGATTTCATTCTCTTTACTTTTTAACTTTTACATTCTTTACTTGAACATTGGGGACAATGTTCATCTTAAGTGTAAGGGGAGGGTAAAAAGATGATACCTTACATATGCACTTTCGCTTGAGTTTGTTTTGTTTGATAGTAGATGAGTAATAAAACTATGAGAAATACTTGTTAGTGTAATTTTAGCGCCAAATTTAAATTTTTTTACAACATTTAGGAGTGAAACTTTAGCCATAGCAAGCGTCTCATGGATAGGAGATTGTATCACTAGCACATAACCGTATATTCAGAAAAATTTTCCACCCAAAAATGTGAGGTTCGCCTTTAGTTTTGATAGGAAAAGCATTTATTATTGGTGCTTATGAGTGTACCGGTAGCATTTAGATTCTAGAACTTGCGTTAGTGATGCATCCCGAGACCGCTAGTGAGACTACATTCGTATAGTAGGATTTACTACATGATAAGAGGCATTAGGATCACCCTTGTGTTAAACCCGTATTATAATTACTTGACCATTTAAGTCATATTACTTGACTAGTTAAGTCAACTAATTTTTCCCACACCCTTAGCGTTGTACTCATTTTTAGTACACGAAACCCCTAGTACACCCCTCCGAGCCTATCTTTTCGTTTCTAACTTTAAGCATTTTACTTAAAGGAAGAATTTGTTACACCGCACTTAAATGTACACCCAAATCGCCTTAGCCTTCCGTGTATGCGCTCATTTTTAGTGCATTATTGTTATTTGTTAAACCCTAAGTTAACTTTCTAATTGATTACATGGTTGCTAAGTCGAGTCATATCCTTGTACATATTATTTTGGGACGATTGGGACTCATGGGTAAGTACTTATTTTATGGAGTAATGGGGAAGAACATCATATATTACCCCCATATGTACGTTAATCTTAAAAGTGCTCCAAGTGTTTTGATTTTCTTAATTCGAGTCATTAGTTTAGTTTATTGTAAAGTATGTAAAGATTCAAGTGTAAGGGGAATTCCCATTCCCTATGATGTATTATTTTGGATGGTAGGGTAAGAGAAAAAAAAAAAAAAAAAAAAAAAAAAAAAAAAAAAGTCGAAAAAATCAAGAAAAAGAAAAAAAAATAGAAAAAGAAAAAAAAAAGAGAAAAAAACATACGGACTACCATCCCGTTTTTATTCTATGTTCATTTTATGTTTTTGTTATTTTTCATTTATTAGCTTAAGTCGAGTCTAGTCTTGGCTTAGCAACGCCATCTTGTACATGTAATTAACCAAGATTGTTAACTCCCCACCAGTAAAATTTCCTTTATCAACAAAACCGTGTAATTCATATCCCTATACCTAACATTACAACCCTTTTAAAAGACCTCTTTGATAGTTTATCCTAGGTGCTTACGCCATGTGGTGGAGGTTTGATCCTTTCCCAAGCCTATGGTAATCTATTTTGCTATGACAGGTAATGAGAGATATCTTCCATTTCCATAATGTTATATTACTTTATTACACCCGAGAGATGTGAGTATCTAAACACTATTTGTGAGGTGCTTGTGTATGACCTCTGTGCTTGTCTATTGGTCTTTAGTGGAACGATTATTTGTTGTAATTACTTTTATATTAGTGTTAAATGACCCCTAACTTGTCTTTTGAGTAGAATAAAAGCTCATTTGCTTGAGGACAAGCAAATCTCAAGTGTAAGGGTATATGATGAGGCGAAAAATGATCCGTTTTTAGGGGGTCATTTAAGCCCGAATCCGAATTTATTTGATCAAATATTGCCCTAAATCGTTCCTTTTGTGATTTTTGGTGTTTGGAGAGTGAATTCTGGAAAAGAAGCCATTTTGGACGTTTTTGGAGCATAAAAGTGAAGAAAACGGCTAAGTACCAAATTTCCATGCTGAAGATACAAGGTGACGGCGTCAAGACTACCATCTTGACGGCGTCAGACATGAGGAATTAATTACCGAAGGTGGTGACGGCGTCAGAAGCCTTCATGACGGCGTCAAAGTGGCAAGAATAAAATACCGTGGCTGATGACGGCGTCACATAGGCCGTCATAAGTGGATCAAGGCCGTCCGAGGAAGTATATGGCGGCGAGGTGACGGCGTCACATGTAACTCTTGACGCCGTCAGCCTGTTTTTCCTATATATAGTTTTCTAGTTTTTTTCATTAAAAAAAAGAAGAGAAGTTTTGGTGAAACCCTAAAGACGATTTTGGTGCATCTTTTACAGGTTTTTCAAGGGTTCCAAACCCTTGAGACCTTGCATTGTAATTGAGATAAGTGTTCTTTCAATTCAATCAATATGTCTATGTGTTGGTTGTTTATATCTTGTTCTTATCTCAATTCCATTATGCTAGGCTAGATCTCTTTTGTGTTTGCTTAGATCTAATGAAACCTAGATGTTAATTATGTGTTGATTACTTGTCTATTCTTGTTTTGGATGAATGATTTATATGTTAGGCTTAAGAAAACTGGCAGATCTCCAAATGGTAACATGCTTGAACGTCTTAAGAAACATGAACCGAGGCGTACTAGGTCTTTATTGGTTGTATTTAATGCATGAGCCACTGTTTACAATCCCTATAGTTGTGCTGGGTCATGGTGTAGGAGGAGATAAGAGCTCATAGAGTTGGGGAGTTATGTATGCCACCCCACGAATGGTATTAAGGAATACAATCCGTCATCCATACAAGTATAACAAGTAATTAACATGTAAAAGATATCTAGGGAGTAGTGAAGTCTAAGTAAACACAATTTCTCCAATTACTGCTCACAACTTTAGTATAATTAGTTTATTTTCATTTTTATTATTTTATTTTGATTGCATCTTAGTTTTGGGTTAGTTGATTAGCAACTAATTTCGCCCACTCCTTCAAAACCCGAGATTTTACTTGCTTTCATGAAAATATAAAAATACAAAAATAATCATCCCTCACCTTTAGAACTATTAATTAGGTTTTCTAACCCTAGCGACACTATTCCTAAGCTGAACGATCAATCCCCCGGTACTTGTCACTATACTATACTACAACGATCAGGTACACTGCCTGGTGGGGGTTGTAAGCTTCTCGAGATCCCTTGAGAGGTAAAGCAAGGTGCGATTCTCACGCATCACTTATTGATAATAAGTTAGCCCTAAAAATAAGATTTGATCGTTTGATTCCTGTTATTCGTGTTTTTCGTCGTAGGATTTTCCAAATGCCCGCCCCACTCCCTTTAGTGGAGAATGAGAACCCACCTAACCTCTCGCCCAACCAACACTTTGACAATAATTCTGAGTTAGAGGAGTCTGATCATGATGATGACCGTAGGGCTAGTCCCTTTTACTATTCAGACTCCGACAAGGATCTTGATGATGGTGATGTGATTAATGAGAATTGGATGGAGGAAGAAATAAACCCTCTTAGGTATGTCGACCCTAGAACCAGGATTGAGTGTGATAGTTCATTTAACATGCAATTTCCTTGTAAGATCGGATTTAAGAGCTTTAACGCCTATCTTAACTCATTTCTCCCAATGAACATAATCTCGCGTAATGAATACAATAAAATCATGGTAGATGAGTTAGAATACAAAGGAGAAAACATTATTTCTAAGGCAATACCATTGCATGTGTTTGTAGGAAGCTTGGTTTATCTTGTTGAGTTCATGGTTATGGAGAATCTAGGAGAGTTTATTGATGATAAGTTGACCCAAGTCGTGTTTGGAAAACCTTTCAAACAGTTGACCAACCTCGATGAAAAACTCATAGAAGGGTTAATTACATTCTCGGATGGGGATGAAGATTGTGTCTATCAAATGCCCCGCACACACCCTAGGTTCAAGGATTTTTCCATGAAAAAGTGTAGTAGGTATCCGCCCATAGAAATGTTAAGTGAAAATGATAAGAGTAAAGGACTTAAGTATACTCATGAAAAGAATAAAAGATACTATCGCGGATGCTTAGTGTTAGGAGATGATTATAAGAAAGATGAGGCGACTATTAGATGGCTCACACTTGGTTATGTGAGCATAAGCGATACACGTTAACCCATGACCTTGAGTCTAGCTACAAGACTCGTAAATAAAGAAAAGCGCTTCTTGGGAGGCAACCCATGTTTTGTGTGATTTTATTTTGTTTGTTTGTTATTTGCTTCCGTATGCATGCTTTATTTTTATTGTTAGTAGATCATGTTTCTCAATTAAATAGTGGAAATACTTTACTTTGTTGTTTTGGCCTAGTCTTAACTCCACCTAAAAGTATTTTTGCAAAAGATAAGTGTAAGGGGAAACCCCAAATATGTTTTTCAATAAACAAACCAATCATGATTCTCCACAATATTAAATGAACATGTATATTCGTATTTGTTAGAGTCAAATGCTTGTATTGAGTCATAATGAAGTTTTGCAGGATTTTTCAGGAAGTAGAACCAAGTTTTTCCAGAAATTTTCCGGAAACTTAACACAAGAATTTCTGCAGATCACTTCTGACGGCGTCACGAGTTAACTCTTGACGGCGTCACGTGTAAAAATCTGGAAATTTTACCGGTTTTGTTTTTCTAACGGAGTCTTATGGTTTTTGTGAATTATTAAGTTTTATAATCTCCAGGAAATCTGCAAACTTCATTCCACAAGCATTATATCTTACTTTGTTTTCTAGGATTTAGTAACTTATGTAGGTTGCCGCCGATTTTATGCGAGGTTGTCTTGTCTATTTTCTCAGGATTCACAGGTTATGTATGACAAGAAGATGATTTATATTCTGGAAGGGAAGCTTTGATTGTTCATTTTCTTGGAGGAAGATTTAACCTGGCCACCTAATTATTCATACCGAGCGAATCAGGGGAGTATTTGATTTCATTCTTTTCACTTTTTCACTTTTACATTCTTTACTTGAACATTGGGGACAATGTTCATATTAAGTGTAAGGGGAGGGTAAAATGATGATACCTTACAAATACACTTTCGCTTGAGTTTGTTTTGTTTGATAGTAGATGTGTAATAAAACTATGAGAAATACTTGTTAATGCAATTCTAGCGCCAAATTTAAAATTTTTTACAACATTTAGGAGTGAAACTTTAGCCATAGCAAGCGTCTCATGGATAGGAGATTGTATGACTAGCACAAAACCGTACTATTCAGAAAAATTTTCCACCCAAATATGTGAGGTTCGTCTTTAGATTTGACAGGAAAAGCATTTATTATTAGTGCTTATGAGTGTACCGGTAGCATTTAGATTCTAGAACTTGCGTTAGTGATGCATCCCGAGACCGCTAGTGAGACTACATTCGTGTAGTAGGATTTACTACATGATAAGAGGCATTAGGATTACCCTTGTGTTAAACCCGTATCATAATTACTTGACCATTTAAGTCATATTACTTGGCTAGTTAAGTCAACTAATTTTTACCACGCCCTTAGCGTTGTACTCATTTTTAGTACACGAAACCCCTAGTACTCCCCTCTGAACCTATCTTTTCGTTTCTAACTTTAAGCATCTTACTTAAAGGAAGAATTTGTTACACCCCACTTAAATGTACAACCAAATCGCCTTAGCCTTCCGTGTATGCGCTCATTTTTAGTGCATTATTGTTATTTGTTAAACCCTAAGTTAACTATCTAATTGATTACATGGTTGCTAAGTCGAGTCATATCCTTGTACATATTATTTTGGGACGATTGGGACTCATGGGTAAGTACTTATTTTATGGAGTAATGGGGAAGAACATCATATATTACCCTCATATGTACGTTAATCTCAAAAGTACTCCAAGTGTTTTGATTTTCTTGATTCGAGTCATTAGATTAGTTAATTGTAAAGTATGTAAAAATTCAAGTGTAAGGGGAACGTTTATTCCCTATGATGTATTATTTTGGATGGTAGGGTAAGAGTGTATGCAAAAAAAAAAAAAAAAAAAAAAAAAAAAAATCAAGAAAAAGAAAAGAAAAAAATAGAAAAAAAAGAGAAAAAAACATACGGACTACCATCCCTTTTCATTCTATGTTTATTTTATGTTTTTGTTATTTTTCATTTATTAGCTTAAGTCGAGTCTGGTCTTGGCTTAGCAACGCCATATTGTACATGTAATTAACCAAGATTGTTAACTCGCCACCAGTAAAAACTTCCTTTATCCAACAAAACCGTGTATTTCATATCCCTACACCTAACGTTACAACCCTTTAAAAGACCTCTTTGATAGTTTATCCTAGGTGCTTACGCCATGTGGTGAAGGTTTGATCCTTTTCCAAGCCTATGGTAATCTATTTTGCTATGACAGGTAGTGAGAGATATCTTCCGTTTTCATATTGTAATTTATACTTTATTACACCCGAGAGATGTGAGTATCTAAACACTATTTGTGAGGTGCCAGTATATGACCTCCGTGCTTGTCTATTGGTCTTTAGTGGAACGATTATTTGTTGTAATTACTTTTATATTAGTGTTAAATGACCCCTAACTTGTATTTTGATTAGAATAAAAGCGCATTTGCTTGAGGACAAGCAAATCTCAAGTGTAAGGGTATATGATGAGGCGAAAAATGAACCACTTTTAGGGGGTCATTTAAGTCCGGAATTGAATTTATTTGATCAAATATTGCCCTAAATCGTTCCTTTTGTGATTTTAGGTACTTTGGGAGAGAAATTTAGAAAATGAAGCAATTCGGACGTTTTTGGAGCATAAAAGTGAAGAAAACGCCAAAGTCTTAATTTTCCTTGCTGAAAACAGTAGGTGACGGCGTCAAGAAGGAAATTCTGACGGCGTCAAGAGTAATTTTCATGACGACCCAGTACAGAATTGAAGGCGTCACGAGGTAGAGCGTCAAGAGTAAAATACGTGACGGCCTGGAAAATGTTATAGCGTGACGGCGTCAAAAGTAGATCAAGGCAGTCCGAGAATTCTTTTGGCGGCGAGATGACGGCGTCACCAATTTGGTCTTGACGCCGTCAGCCTCAATTTCCTATATATAGTTTTCTAATTTGCATTCAAAAAAAGAGAGAAGTTTTGGAGAAACCCTAAGGCCGAACTTAGTACGAATTTTAAAGGTTTTTCAAGGGTTTTCAGCCCTTGAACCCTTTCATGTGTAATTGAGATAAGTATTCTTTTAATTCAATCAATATGTCTATGTGTTGGTTGTCTATATCTTGTTATTGTCTTAATTCCATCATGCTAGGCTAGATCTATCTTGTGTTTGCTTGGATCTAATGAAACCTAGATGTTAATTATGTGTTGATTACTTGTTTATGGTTGTATTGGATGAATGATTTCGATGTTAGGCTTAGGAAAACTGGCAGATCTCTAAATGGTAACATGCTTGAACGTCTTAGGAAACATGAACTGACGTGCACTAGGTTTTATTGGTTGTATTTAATGCATGAGTAAATTATAATGATCCCATGTTAGGAGCTTCTTAGCCGGCTTGACATAGGAGTGAAGTAGACACTCATAGGATTGGGGAATTAAGTGCGCCACCCCATGAATGATATTAAGGAATAAAATCCGTCATCCACGCAACTATAACAAGTAATTAACATGTAAAAGATATCTAGGGAGTAGTGAAATCTAAGTAAACACAACTTCTTCACTTATTGCTCACAACCTTAGTTAATTTAGTTTATTTTCATTTATAGTATTTTATTTTTATTGCATCTTTAGTATTGGGTTAGTTGACTAGCAACTAATTCCGCCCAAATCCTTCTAACTCGAGATTTTTACTTGCTTTCTAAAAAAATATAAAAATACAAAAATAATCATCCTTCATCTTTAGAACTAGTATTTAGGTTTTCTAATCCTAGCGACACTATTCTAGCTGAACGATCAATCCCCCGGTACTTGTCACTATACTATACTACAACGATCAGGTACACTGCCTGGTGGGGGTTGTAAGTTTCTCAAGATCCCTTGAGATGTAAAGCCTGGTGCGATTCCCACGTATCAAATATAACAGTAAGTTTGGTGTTTTTTTTTTTTTTTTTTTTTTTTTTTTTTTCATTTTAGAATAAGCACTTTGAGGTAACATATGTATCAACATGCTTATTATTATTATTATTATTATTATTATTATTATTATTATTGTTATTGTTATTGTTATTATTATTATTTTAATTTTAAGTAACTCTATTACTATGCTTTTTTAAGTTTACATTTGAACGGTTGGTTTTGACACTTTGAGCATGGGGTACGGTTGAGCCATGGGTGGCGCCATGGCCAACAGCCCGTTTTTTCAGACAGCGCATCACACCGTGGGTAGTACCATGGCTGCTCGCTCCTTGGTGGCCAACCCACGTGGTATTTTATTTATTTTTTTCATTTATTTTTTATTTTTTATTTTTTATTTTATTTTTTTTGCAGGCGCAGGAAGGAGAGGGGAAGAAAAAGGTAGGTTTTGTTGTTTTTATTTTTACTTTTTCTTTTTATACCTTTTTGTTTTGAGTATTTACATTTTAAGTTCATTTTATATATTTTTTTTTACATCGGTAGTCCTTAATATGTTTGCAATGTTAGTCCCTAAGTTTTTTTTTTTCTTTCTATTAGTTAATCTAATGTGTTTTAATTTTAATTTCATATATCCCTAAACTATGTAAATAAATAAATAAGGATAACGGCACCACATTTTCTTGTATCAAAGGTTACAGCCAGATGTGGTGTCATGAGATTTTTAGTGTCATAAAGACTTCTGTTGACATGACAATATTTTTTCTCCACGACACGAGGGTACCTAATGCTCTTAGGATAAGCTAGTCCAAATAACCTTTTTGAGGATACATGGGCGATTAAACTTAAGCTTATTCAATAATATAAGTTTATGTGGGCCATTTTGACTAATTTGTAATCTTACTCGGATCTTATTGTGTTCTTTCTCACTTTTTGAATGGTTTTATGCTTTTTGGACATTTTGCTATCCCTATCAATATATGTTTTCATATATTGATTTCTGGCAACACGTGAAACTGTGAAAGATAAATCAAGATCACTTGGCCACATATTTCTTTTCGTTTGGCTCAAACTCAAAATTAAACGCGCTATTTTATCATATACTCCCCCATCCACAAACTCAACTCGACTACACATGGCCAAATATTATGTTTTGAATGTATTGCACGCGACCAAAGCTTGGGGATTCAAATTTATGTATCGATGAACTTTTACTTTTTACACTGAACAATCGAAGTTACAGAATACAATTGTTGGCAAACAAGAATTATAATTCTTTATATCTCAATTAAAAAAAATAATAATAATAAAAAATAACACTTGTCAAATAAATTAGGGAAGTGATTTGCACACGCCATAAAATGATTGAGACACTCCAATTTATTGTGTTTGAACATTTATACCCTCACAGTTACATTTACACTTTCACCTATAAGAGGGTATAAATGTCCAAAAATAATTAATTTGAGTGTCCCAATAATTTGATGGAGTGTGCAAATCATCTCCTAATAAATTAAAGGTGTGACATTTGTTTAGAGTAAGTTTTAGTTTTTAACTGAAAAAACGAAAAAAGGCAAGAAATAAAATAATAATAATAATAATAATAATAATAATAATAATAATAATAATAATAATAATAATAATAAAGACCCATAATAGAAGTCAAGAAACAACTTAAAGGTTGACTCATTGTATGTTCAGCCACAAGAAAAGAAGTCTACATGCATATTCTCCTGGTATACAATATTATTATTATTTTTTTTAATCGTGTTAACTACTGACTCGACTATTTATACACTTTTATAAAAAAATTATCGATTCCTCAACTTTATGTCTTGTCCATTTTGGTAGCCGGTTTCGAGTTGTCTCGATGGTCTTTTTGCGTATTGTTTTTATTCCCTATTTATAAAATTTGTCGTCGTTAAAAAAAATACAAAAAAAAACCAATTAAACAGAGTTGCACATCTTTTATATAATTATAATAAAACAAAACTTTTAGCGGGACTTTTTTATTTAAAAAAAATCAAATCATACCTTATAAAGTAATAACTAAATCATTATTATATCTTTTATATAATAAAGTAAAACCCTTATTGGAATTTTTTCATTTCAAAAAAATCAATTCATACCTTATTTGGTAATAATTTTTTTATTCTGATTTTTTTTTTATGATTTTAAAAAATAATTAAATCTATTTATTTCCTAATTTGCTTCACAAATTAAAAAAAAAAAAAAAAAAAAAAAAAAAAAAAAAAAAAAAAAAAAAAACGTTTTTCTTACTCGCATGTAAAAAAATCCGAAAATACACATGGGCCTCATTGCTATATTTCCATAGTTGTAGGCAAAAAATGTAACTTCAAAAAAATAAACGGAACACCTTAAAATCAATAACATAGTCATCCACCATCCAAATCAAACAATAACCACGCACATCACTTCCAACATACATCTATCATCACCTCCTGGACAAAAATCAAATCCCCATGTTCAAATCCAAATTGATGACATAGTAGAACCAACGAATGGATCTACTTCCAAGCAAGATTCATAGTAGAACCAAGCTATGGTTAACGAATCATTACTCCTAAACACACCTGTAATACTCATGTTAAATTTGCTCTCAAGGTTATTTTTTTTTTCTTTCAAATATCAATGTTATAATCAGAAGGTTTTTTTTTTTTTTTTTTTTTTTTTTTTTTTTTTTTTTTTTTTTTTTGGTTATAAAAAGTTGTTGAACCTGAGATGTTCATGAATAATCTCATCTCAGTTGAATTATGTCACTTTATTTAGCGTTTCTGTTGACTGTTAGAACTTGGAACTATGTCGGTTGTTGTTTTCCTTTGTTTTCTGTTTAATTATTGTTGTATCTTTGATTTGTGATGTTATGTTTTATCTGCTAATCTTTATACGTACTAATATTGTTGGAACATCAACACTTGCTGATGTTTGTCTCGAAAAAGGCTTGGTTTTGATTAACTACGCCACTGGTTGTATTTTTTAGTATGATGAGGGTCATCTGCTTGGGTCAAATGTCGAGTTTAAGGAAGAGGTTTCGGCTAACTTTGTTGTATCTTTTTATTCCAAGTCTAAAGCTATGGTAAAAGAAAATTTTGTTTACTGCATTATATTGGCATCATGTTTTCATTGCATATTTCTTTATGATCTGTGCAATGTGACCCATTGGGTTTTATTAGATGCTAACCTCAAAAGTTTTAACAAAAAGTCTACGGCGTTCACAATAACACAAACACACACCATCATCTTTTGACCAAATTGGTCTCTTTTTTAATTTTTTATTGTTGTAGAAGTAACATTGTGGCCTGAATATATTTTAGAAAATCAAGATTAGACACCTAAGAATCCATCTTAGGTTTGTCTGGTTAGCCGTATATGTTTTATAAGTTTGCAATATACCATCATAGAAACATTCTATATTATGGGTTATGCTGATAATTAGTGTAGTTTAATTTCCGGTCTGATGTTCTATAAATCTATTATATTCATGAACATCCATTGTATTATTGGTTTTTATTGTCTTTTTAGGATGGAACAAAGTAACAACTTTATAATTGAAGAAAAAAATAAAATTATAAGCCATACATATTTTATCATTCCAATGAGAATGGAACAGGGAAAAACAGGATAATATCATTGTTTCTTTTTCAATGGCGGTGTTCATGATTGTAGGCGAGAGTGCAATTTCAGGCTAAACTGTAGCGGTGGAGTATTGTGATCATTGCACATAAGGTGATTATTACATCGTTTTGATACCGAACTAGACCTTGCTCGCCCCAACCCGAACAGGACCAGGAACCAAAGTTAGTAATTCGTACGTGCTATTGGCTTATGATTTTGTAACTTATTGCAAATCAACAATCTTCTAAAGGTGAAGGCATAAGCTTCTTTTTTTTATTATTATTTTAGCTTTTTTTCATATATTTTGGGCTAGAATGTAAATTTTAGATAAAACTGTAGACTTCCTAATACAATACGAATTTATATTGTATTTACAATTACTATTCTTAAAAGCCCAAAATAAAAGCGACTTTAAACCTTATATACTCAATTCATTGGCCAGTTTATTTGTTCCATCGAATTCAACAGTTGCTCATTCAATAAAAGTCAACAAATCTCATGGGTTTCTTTTTCTTCTTTGTAGGTATGACAATCAAAATCACTTCTCTTCAAGAAATCAACGCTGACAAAGGTAAATTGAATATATCGGTCTTATTATGTTCTCAGGTTTCTCAATAGATCGAATTTGGGGCTTTCAGGGCTGTGACAAATTTGTTTGTATTTTTTTGACATTTGGAATTTATTTTCTGCTCTGCAGCTAAAGTAAATTGTATTTTTGGTTAGGACAATTTTCTCATGTGTGATGATGTAGAAAATTCAAAATATTCTTGGCGTCTTTACACCTTTTTGCTGGTATCTAACTGATTTAGCACGATTGTGCAGTTTGATGCAGACCAAGATTGTCATTGTGGTGTTGCAGGCTGTAGATGAAAACTGGGAGTGAAGCCCAGCATGTCAAAATAGTATATATAACAAGATAAGTATTTTGAAATCTAGCCATGCTTTTTGAGGATTTTAAATGATTAGCGAATTTCAGGTGTTTCGTAAAATATAGACCAAATTTTAATAGGTTGTATTTGTAATTTTCTCTTATACTAAAGCTACAGTTTACTCTGAATTTTATCATTGGTTTAGTGCTTTGAATGGTTAGTCATGATTTGTGAA
Organism: Artemisia argyi; assembly: GCA_030686995.1. Taxonomy (NCBI): domain Eukaryota; kingdom Viridiplantae; phylum Streptophyta; class Magnoliopsida; order Asterales; family Asteraceae; genus Artemisia; species Artemisia argyi. The sequence goes on along the minus strand of CM060709.1, from coordinate 40,996,511 downwards.
TCATTAGTAGTTTTTGTGAAAATAGCAGTTTTGTTGTTGGATAGTGTTGTTGAGTGTATCTGATTTGTAGAGATGGTTGTTATGTGTTTTTGTTGATATAGGAGACATGAAGAGTGATTTATCAGTGATGGCGAATAATTAAGATGATAATAACACAGCCAATGATGATGATCAACCATTTACTCCTTGGGTTGTCTCTGTTGCCAGGTCATTCTCTAATCATTTTTATATTTGCTTATGTTTTTCTATCGTCGTTCTTTAATAAATAAACTCATTTTGTAATTTACATAGTCTTATATCAACCATACGACCAACTCTTCTAACCACTGCATCAGAATTTTCTTTGTACATATTTCACCTGTCTTGCAAAAAAAAAAAAAAAAATGCATTGCTTACTGTATAATAATAGGAATGTGAATGATAAATAAAATTCATGTTTGATATTTTTGTCGCTAAATAATTTGGTTTTATTACTGTAAAAAACTTAAGTTTGCATTCTGCAGCATAAAACTTATCCTAGATTATAGAACATTAAAAGTATAATCCTCAAAAGGTTGGAATCATGGTTACCCAAAACAAAATAAAAGTAAAATCCACAAATTTGCTACTGGTGTGCAATTACCACATTAGAAATCAGAAATTCAATATATCGTTATTTTAACATAATCAGTAACAAAATCCATGTAATTTTTGATTATGTGGGCACACTTTGTTGCTCAGCCCACAACATAACAAATGATTTGCTTTCACTAAAAAAGAAAGAGATGCTCACTATTTGTGAGAGCTTTTGCCTCCTGCGGTATTTACTCAAAAACTTCAAGTAAGTGTATTAGTCAAAGTTCATTTTCTTTAACTATTTTACTTTGATTTTGGAGGCTGTAATACTAATAGATTTGATTAGAACTCCATAGTTAGGACTTAGGCATATCATGAGGATCTTAGGATGTCTTCAAGATCAAAGAGACCCAAGATTGAATTTAGGGATAAAAAGGGTAAAAAAAATGGTGAGTTTAATCAAAATTGTGGAAAACTAGAAGGGGGGTTGAATAGTTTTACGTCTTTTTACTTCGTTATAAAATTAGTTTTAAAGTTTTGCTTAGCTTTTAAAAAATTTAGATTCGATAATATGTGATCTCAAGTCTTGTACAATATAAACAATTAATGCTACACAATATATTATAATGATAAGTAATGAAATAAGCAAGAGATGGAAAGATCGAACCGGGAGACAAGAGATTTATAGTGGTTCGGCTACAAGGACACCTTCCTTGCCCTACTCCACTCCCCAAGCACCTAACTCGAGAGTTTTCTTCACTATACCAACAAGCTCCCTTATGGCTGAGAAAACCGTACACACCAATATACACACCAATCTACACACCAATCTACACACCACTTTTCACACCACAACTTCGTCACACCTAAGTCACGACTTCTACACAACTTCTTCGAATCTATCTACTTCACAACTAACTACTCCACACCTATCTTCTTCACACCAATCTAGTTCCTAACTTATCTTCTTCACACCAAGCTACTAACTAATAACACAATCAATATCTAACACAACTATCTACAATCAAATATTCACAACAATCTTCACAACGAATAATGTAAATGATCTTTGATGATATACCAACAACTTGAATGTGGAGATCACAACAAGTTGTAATACTTCTTGTCTTGAGGGATAGAAGTATTCTTCTCTTGCACTTGAGAGGATGAAGGTTGGATCACTTTGAAACAAAGAATTTATATACTTATGATCAAAAGATAAAAGAATGGAGATTTGGATCTAGATCAGAAAGTTTTGTAGTGCAAAAGGTGAGAAAAAAATCCAGGTTTAAGGTGGTATTTATAGGCAACAGAATCTGACAGAGGAGCGTGGCCGGTCCCCTTAAATCATGGCCGGCCCCCTTAAAATTAAGGGGACCGCCCTTTATAATTAAGGGGGCCGCCCAGCTGAAACGGCCAGATTCTTTGTCTTTTAGTGGGGAAAGTTTATTTGGTGAAAAACTAACTGATTTTGGTTAAAAATTTGAATTCATATATTTAGTATGAATAAAACATTTTTCTTTATTACCAAAAGTGTTTTTCAAAAATATATAATATGTTTATATAAATAAATAAACTTTGTATTAGTTAATTAAATATCCCTTTGATCATAAATTACACTAAACACTTTGTTTATTCATACCTTAAGTGATTTGGATGTAAAGAGAAATATTAATCACTAAATACTTGTTTATGTCGCAAGTTTTAGTTCTATGAGTTTATATTTTGTGATAATCAAAACATAGAGATATTGATGATATGTTAATAATATTTTTAGGCATTAATTTATGTCAACAATCTTCCCCTTTTTGATTATTACAAAACCTTAAACTCAATATATCTAAAACTTGTTTTTAGACAAGTATTATAGAGTTTACATTTCTCTTCTCCCCCTTTTTGTAAAATTAAAAAGGTTAAGCCGAGTAAGCTTCGCGAGGGAAGTTTAAACGGGTAGAATGCTCCCCCTTGATGTATGCTCCCCCTCATTTGAGGGCACCAAGGGAACGAGCTATGGAGATCTTTGCTACAAAAATATTTGAAGAGAGCAAGATACACATATATGCAAGGCAACAATTATGCAACTAAACATAGATTCATTCAAGCATTATAGAAATGAAAAGCATTACAACATTCAATATGCTTGAAGCATATTGATAAAAAAAATAACACAAAAGAGAAGACATAGTCCTATATTGCCTAAGAGAGCACTTGGACTTGCTTGCAACCCATGGTTGATTGTTTTATTTGCTTGAAGGGAAACATAAGCGTAAAGCTTAGATGTTTGATTGAGAGGGATATGGGGTGGAGTATGGAGCGGAAGAAGTGGATCTCACGATGTTGTATCGTGTTAAGGGTGGTATTGGATGATTACGAGTGAGAAGATATTAAATCCAAGAAATATCTTCACACAAGTAGAGGATTTGTTTTTGAAGGTATATGCAACAAGGGCAAAAGTGAGTGTGGTTTGTAACTTGATCCAAGTTGAGAGAGTGGGGAAGGCAATTTGCATAGGGTGATGATGGAGGTTGCCCTTTGTTGCGTTGTGCAAGATGCATAGCAAGGAGATCACTAAGATCATGGATTTGGTTAATTTCATCACGGAACTTTTGTTTTTCCGTGGCAATGTGGAGGGGATCATAGGTTTGGTATGGAAGAGTTGGGTTTGTGTAGTTGGAATTGTAGTTTGATGGTTGATCAAACTTGTATGGATCATTATGAGTGGTTGGAGGTTGAGATGTGTAGTTTGGCTTGAAGGAAGATGTTTGGCCAATGTTGTATTGTTTGTAAAGAGGATCAAATGAATGACCTTGTTGGTTTGAAGCAAAGTTTGGGAAGTAAGAAGTTGGGGGTGTGGAATGACTTCCAACTTCATTAATGATGATGGATTTGTTTCGAGGGCTTTTTCTTCGCCAAACGGGTTTTTCCGTCATCCTTGCTAGCCTTGAGGCTTTTGATTTTGGTTTGTTTGGAGAGTTCATGATGGGATGAATGGAGAGTTTTGAGGATTGAGGATATTTATAGTGTAAGATTTGTGTGTTTAAGGATGGATAAGGTTTGTTTGGGGGATTAGGACAAAATGTGTTGGTGAAAAATGGGAAATGTAGGTTGAAGTGGGCTAAAAAGCAGAAAAGATTCTGTAAACCCGTCCATCAGATGGCCGGTCCCCTTAATTAGGGGGCGGTCCCCTTAAAATTAAGGGGGCCGCCTTACATAATTAAGGGGGCCGCCCATCTGGTGATTTTCAGATTGCCAGAATTGGGTTTTTGGCAGAAAATTTGCAGAAAGGTTGTGTTTTTGGACTTGGATTCAAGCAAGTTCAATTCCTTTAGGCAATATAGCATCTAATATAATCATTAAATATCATGCATGCAAAAACACATAGGCATAAGAGCAAATAATCAACACATAATAAGCAATAGGAGGTAAGTAAAAGCAAGCACTCTTAAGCTTCCTAAGGCACTTATCTTAGATTAAAGGCAAAGGCAATTAGTGAGTGAAAAACTAATGATGGATCAAGATGACACCATTACTAGTGAATTAGTCCTAGTGAGTGTCTATATGCAACAAATGTGGAGTTGTGATTGTTTCGACTCCTAGAAGCAAAAAGAAATGACGATCCTAAGAAACAATCCAAATGATCTCCTTGATTTAATTTTTACTCGGTCATGAATGTCAAAGATATATATTAGATTATATACCTTGACAATTTATGTGAGAGTTTATGCATGATTTTGAAATACAATGTTTTTAGAATTAGTCAACAATGCAAGGAAAATGATTTTCATGTGATTCCTAGATTGTGAGAATAATTTTTAGAGAAAATTGATTGAGTTAAAAAAAAAATTTATGCAAAGAAAATAAATCTTCTCAATCTTTAGTTTTGTGCGAAATAGATTCCTAGACTCAGAAAAGGTGGAATGGAAGAAAAATAAATTTTCATGCAAGTATAAATTAGAATTAATTCAATGTAATTTAGTCAACTTGTTTCATCATTCCTAATCCTAAACGCAAGTGGTTGAATAATTCACGCTTAAGGGGTTTTGTGAATATATCCGCAATGTTGTCTTCCGATGCAACCTTTTCTATAGATATATTTCCTTTTTGTACATTATCCCTAAGAAAATGGTGACGTATTTCTATGTGTTTAGTCCTAGAGTGTTGCACCGGATTTTTACTTAAATCTATCGCACCTTTGTTATCGCACATAATGGGGACATTTTCTAACCTAATGCCATAGTCTACGAGAGCTTGTTTCATCCATAGTGCTTATTGACATGCCTTTCCGGCGCTTACATATTCGGCTTCGGTGGTATAAATAGCAAGAGCGGTGTGCTTCTTCGAAAACCAAGACGTTAGACAACATCCCATAAACGTGCAAATACCGCTAGTACTCTTTCTATCTACGTAGTCTCCCGCATGATCCGAATCCGCATAGACAATGGTTTCTATGCCGGATTCCTTAGGATACCATAATCCTAAGTGTATAGTGCCTTTTGTCACACCCCCAGAATCGGGTCCAGCGGAAGCATACATGTAGCTGGGGTGTAACTCAATTGGTATTACAACACAAGTTCAAAAATGGTTTTCACTTGAATCATTTAGAATAAAGTAGTTTAATCAAAAATGTTAAATTTACATTGTTAAAAGTATTGCGGAAGTAGGCCCTTAAAATAGTTTAAAACGGTCCCCATATAAATAATCAGAGTCTTCTATGACCATGCCATGCCCTGCCAAAACCTCCTGTAGCGTGCCATAGGTTAAAACCTGAAAATACATGCTAAAGTGTCAACACGAGGTTGGTGAGTTCATAGAGTTGTTTAACAAATAAAGTTTATAGAAAATGATCACACAGCAAAGGCATCGTAAATCCACTCAGTTACAAGTCCCGCCATAAGAGACTTGTAACCTGTGTGTTCACAACCCACTGCTAAAATAGTTTAGGTCTAGTAGTCAAGCACACGTGGTTAATAATAAGTCAAGGCCGCTCCGAACAAGGGAGACTTTATAATGTTGCTCCGAACATGGGAGACTTGAAGTCACTCCACCACCTAGGCAAAGAATTATTAGTCACTCCGCCGACTTGGCGAAGAATTATTAGTCACTCTATGACTCACAATCTGTCACACCCCCAAAATCGGGTCCAGCGGAAGCATACGTGTAGCTGGGGTGTAACTCAATTGGTATTGCAACACAAGTTCAAAAATAGTTTTCACTTTAATCATTTAGAATAAAATAGTTAAATCAAAAATATTGAATTTACATCGTTAAAAGTAGTGCGGAAGTAGGCCCTTAAAATAGTTTAAAACGGTCCCTATATAAATAATCAGAGTCTTCTATAACCATGCCATGCCCTGCCAAAACCTCCTGTAGCGTGCCATAGGTTAAAACCTGAAAATACATGCTAAAGTGTCAACACGAGGTTGGTGAGTTCATAGGGTTGTTTAACAAATAAAGTTTATAGAAAAATGATCACACAGCAAAGGCATCGTAAATCCACTCAGTTGCAAGTCCCGCCATAAGAGACTTGTAACCTGTGTGTTTACAACCCACTGCCAAAAGTAATATGTCTAGTTGTCAAGCACAAGTGGTCAATAATAAGTCAAGGCCGCTCCGAACAAGGGAGACTTTATAATGTTGCTCCGAACAAGGGAGACTTTAAGTCAAAGTACGTACGGTACATAAGTTCAAAAATTTCAAGTCAAGTTCAAAAGTCAAGTCAAGTTCAAAAGTTCAAAACAAGTTATAAGGTCAAGTAGTAATTTAAGTTCAATTAAGAGTAAACAGTTTAAGCATGTATCTCCCCCAAAGAGTTTAAAACAAGTACTAAAGAGAAAAGTGGGGCTATGACTCACCTGGTACGATAGTTACGAAGACAAAAGTGGTTACACATAATTGAGGTTCGATCTCTAACCGCGACCTATAATGAACGAATGATACGATCTACTTAAATTATGAGGGGATGCGATGAATGTACATGCACATGAAGCCTATACCACTTCGGAGAAGAGCAATCTGTCACACCCCCAAAGATCGGGTCCAGCGGAAGCATACGTGTAGCTGGGGTGTAACTCAATTGGTATTACAACACAAGTTCAAAAATGGTTTTCACTTCGATCATTTAGAATAAAATAGTTAAATCAAAAATGTTAAATTTACATCGTTAAAAGTAGTGCGGAAGTAGGCCCTTAAAAATAGTTTAAAATGGTCCCCATATAAATAATCAGAGTCTTCTATGACCATGCCATGCCCTGCCAAAACCTCCAGTAGCGTGCCATAGGTTAAAACCTGAAAATACATGCTAAAGTGTCAACACGAGGTTGGTGAGTTCATAGAGTTTGTTTAACAAATAAAGTTTATAGAAAAATGGTCGCACAGCAAAGGCATCGTAAATCCACTCAGTTGCAAGTCCCGCCATAAGAGACTTGTAACCTGTGTGTTTACAACCCACTGCTAAAATAGTTTAAGTCTAGTAGTCAAGCACCCGTGGTCAATAATAAGTCAAGGCCGCTCCGAACAAGGGAGACTTTATAATGTTGCTCCGAACATGGGAGACTTGAAGTCACTCCATGCATCCCAACCGTAAGTTGTTGGAAGACCCTAGAGGTGTGTTGTGCATCCTGACTGTATGTCGGAAGACCCTTGTGGTGATGTTTACACTTTTAACCACTATGATACACGTACATATGATTGACAATTTGACATATTATATTGACCACTTGTGCTTGACAACTAGACATAAACTATTTAGCAGTGGGTTGTGAACACACAGGTTACAAGGCTCTTATGGCGGGACTTGTAACTGAGTGGATTTACGATGCCTTTGCTGGGAAACCTTCATACATATGCATAAACTTTATTTGTTAAACAAACTCTATGAACTCACCAACCTCGTGTTGACACTTTAGCATGTATTTTCAGGTTTTAATCTATGGCACACTACTGGAGGTTTTGGCAGGGCATGGCATGGTCATAGAAGACTCTGATTATTTATATGGGGACCGTTTTAAACTACTTTAAAGGGCCTACTTCCGCACTACTTTTAACAATTTCAAACTATATAAAAACCTACTGTCCTTAATATGAAAACGTGGCCAACTCAGTGGGTTTTGGGTAACTTTTGACCAAAGATTTAGAAAATACTTTTAAAAACGAAACTTTTGGCGAAAGAACGAACTAAAACGAGTTTATAACGAAGGAGATATGATTTTCCGAATTTAACGACGAAAACTAGTTTTCTGAAAAACTGCTTGCTGATGAACAGTACTCACGGGCAAATTTGAGCATAAAACTTGATCTAGCCGTCATAAATTGTCAAAAACATGTTAGTATGTTGTCCCACAATTCCGTGGATATAAAGAACGTAGAAAACGAGCTTAAAACGACCAAGATATACACTTTTGAAACTAGGCGAACTACATATATATTTTTGACAACTTCTAATAGCACATATTCTCTTAAGTTATGGAAACACTATAAATTAAAGCCAACACTTATTTTCAAACTACGAGTGGTATAGGCTTCATGTGCATGTACATTCATCGCATCCCCTCATAATTTAAGTAGATCGTATCATTCGTTCATTATAGGTCGCGGTTAGAGATCGAACCTCAATTATGTGTAACCACTTTTGTCTTCGTAACTATCGTACCAGGTGAGTCATAGCCCCACTTTTACTCTTTAGTACTTGTATTAAACTCTTTGGGGGAGATACATGCTTAAACTGTTTACTCTTAATTGAACTTAAATTACTACTTGACCTTATAACTTGTTTTGAACTTTTGAACTTGACTTGACTTTTGAACTTGACTTGACTTTTGAACTTGACTTGACTTTTGAACTTGACTTGAACTTTTGAACTTAATGTATTGTACGTACTATGACCTAAAGTCTCGCCATTTTTGGTGGAGCGTGCCAAGTCTCGCCATTTTTGGTGGAGCGTTCTTGATCTAAAGTCTCGCCTTATTGGTGGAGCGTGCTAAGTCTCTCCTGTTCAGAGCATCCTTAATAATTCTCGCCATGGTGGAGTGACTAATAATTCTTCGCCAAGTCGGCGGAGTGACTAATAATTCTTTGCCTAGGTGGTGGAGTGACTTCAAGTCTCCCATGTTCGGAGCAACATTATAAAGTCTCCCTTGTTCGGAGCGGCCTTGACTTATTATTAACCACGTGTGCTTGACTACTAGACCTAAACTATTTTAGCAGTGGGTTGTGAACACACAGGTTACAAGTCTCTTATGGCGGGACTTGCAACTGAGTGGATTTACGATGCCTTTGCTGTGTGATCATTTTCTATATACTTTACTTGTTAAACAAACTCTATGAACTCACCAACCTCGTGTTGACACTTTAGCATGTATTTTCAGGTTTTAACCTATGGCACGCTACAGGAGGTTTTGGCAGGGCATGGCATGGTCATAGAAGACTCTGATTATTTATATGGGGACTGTTTTAATTACTTTTAAGGGCCTACTTCCGCACTACTTTTAACGATGTAAATTCAATATTTTGATTAAACGATTTTATTCTAAATAATTAAAGTGAAAACCATTTTTGTACTTGTGTTGTGTTACCAATCTAGTTTCTAATCCAACCAAACCACTTTCAATCACCACAAATCTAGTCTAATCTTACCATACACCTTCTTAGGGTGTCATGGGTTCCTAAACATCATAAATAAAGTGGATCTAACAAGGATCTAACTATAATCCATTTCTAGAGTTCAAAAGTTAGATATATATATATAAATGAGTGGTATAATTAACATATGCATGTAGATCTTGAATGGAAATCATATGATCATAAAAATAACATGAAGAAATTATGAACAAGAGTTGACAACTTACTTAGAAAGATTATAGAGCTTGGATGAGTAAAACCAAAGAAACCTTGAGTTTTTATTACAAAACTCAAACAAGGACAACAAAAGGGACAAGATAATAACTTGATCTTGAAAAATCAATGGTGGATGGTGGTGGTTCTTGTGGTGGTCGATCATCCCAAAGAAGAAAGGAAGAAGAGAGAATTTTTTTGCTAGTTGTTTTGATGTTATGGAAAGATAGATGGGAAAATGGAGTAATAACAATATATATATGGACTAGCATTTATTTTAGTCAAAGTGATCAAGTGTTTAGGGACTTAGGGTGGCTAGGGGGTGGCAAAAGTGGAAGGAAAAAAAGAAAATGTGGGCTATTAAATGAGCTTGTCCAAATGTTGGAAGTGTTTGTTTAGTTTAAGTGTACATTGGGTGATATCGGGTACCGAGTTAATTAAAAATAAATGTTAACGAGGTGAAATAAAATACGACGAAGTTGTAAAAGTTGTAAAATAATATTCCTGATGATAATCGGGTGTTAAAATAATTATCGGGTTGAAATATCGCAAACCGACGGAGTTATAAGCTTTGACCGGAAAACGAAACAGTTGATTTGAAAACACCGGGTAAATTAATAATATAATTTTTATATTATTATTATGAGTATGAAAATATGTTAGGACCATAGTTGGGATTGTCGGATCAATTATGTAAAATAATAGTTCATAAGATAACGTTTATGAGGTTGATAATCGTACGTGTACAGAAATGACGCAACTCACGCATAAACGACAAATTTTCTCCGGAGGTGAATAGTGTTTTATGAATAGTAAAATTTTTGAACGCTTCTCAGAATCACAAACTGACTCCGAAAAAGATGAATAGTAAAATGATGAATAGTGATCGATGAATAGTAACCGATGAATAGTAAATGCGAAAGTTCAGGAAAAGACCAGAATTTACGAGTTGTGACAGTCTCTACCCCTTAAGGAACTTCGTCCCGAAGTTCAGTTAACGTAGGTCTCTGAAGTGTTATAAAGGTGAAGATTCATGAGATGAAGTGACCAGTTGACGTGTTTTGAGGCGGCGGTTTACGAAGTGATGAAAAGTATAAGCGTTTTGACAACGAGGGTATACACACACATAAATGAAACATTTGGAAATTGAGTAGAGGATTCAATCCAGACAGAATTTTATTATAACTATTCTCAGTGTTGCAAAATTCATTTCTGAGTCGGATATAGGTAGTCAGCCTATGTCCCACTATCCCGGGTTGAATATAGGTGACTAGTCTATATTCCACCGAGGTTCCATGAATTTTGAAATACTCAGCTCAGTTATACTAAGACTATGTCCTTCACAAATACTAAGACGTTCAGAAAGACTAAGGCAGGTGACCAAACTCGAGGTCGAATGCTGAAACTATGCATGGAAAACATAATGCGGTGACATATACGATACGTGAACATGCTCATATGAAAGACAATGATAGAAATCAATTAGAATAAATGAACATAATATACAAGATAATGAGACACAAATCTCATCACCTACGTCAGCAACAAACCACAAGTGAGGCATCATCTTGGCAGGCAGGCACGTGACGGTCATAGGGTTAAGTTTTTCGTAAAAGTAGCTATAGTCTAGGTTTTAAAAACACTTAGTTCGCTATAGCCAAAGCTCTGATACCAAGTGTTTTTAAAAACTCATCCAATAATTCAAGAAACTTTCTTTCTCTTTTCTCTCTTTGGTGTGAATCGATCTAAACAACAACAACATCAAGATCCATCAATTTTTGAAGATCAAGTGTTAATCAAGCTCCTTTAGTGATCCTTGTTAGGGTTTTGTGATAAAACTCTAGTTTTCTTTACATCATCATCTTCAAAACTCATCCAATCATCAAGTAAGCTTCAAGATCACTTGTTGATCTTTCCATACTTTCATTTTTCTAATTTCATGTTGTTTATTCAAGATCTATATGCATATGTTAGTTTATACCACTCTATTTATACTTTTTTATAACTTATGAACCCTAGATACTTAATATAAGTAGATCCATAAGTTTTATTAGCATCCTCATGAGATCCACCAAGGTTGGTGATGTTTAGGAACCCATGACACCCTAAGAAGGTGTATGGTAGGATTTGGGTTGATTTGAAGTTGTTTGGTTGGTTTTTAGACAAGTTAGTAACTAGGAAAACCAAGTTTTGACACTTATAGAAAGTTGCTGTCCATTTTTGCAAAACGTGGAAACATCAGGGATTTCTGGGTAAATTTGGACCAAATATTTAGAAAATACTTTCCAATACGGAACTATGGCCGAAAACGGGGATAAAAACGAGTTTATAACGACGGAGATACGCTAAAAACGTAGTTTGAAAATAAGTGTTGGCGTTGATTTATAGGTCGCGGTTAGAGATCGAACCTCAATTATGTGTAACCACTTTTGTCTTCGTAGCTATCGTACCAGGTGAGTCATAGCCCCTACTCTTTTAAATTGTTTTGTTAACTTTTTGGGGGAGAATACATGCTCGTTTTTACATGAATTACTACTTGACCTTTTGAACTTGACTTGACTTTTGAACTTGACTTGACTTTTGAACTTGACTTAAACTTTTGACCCTAATGTACCGTACGTACTATGACCTAAAGTCTCCCTTGTTCGGAGCAACGCTATAAAGTCTCCCTTGTTCGGAGCATCCTAAATAATTCTCGCCTTATTGGTGGAGTGACTTAAAGTCTCCCTTGTTCGGAGCAGCATTATAAAGTCTCCCCTGTCGACGGAGCAGCATCCTAATACGACGGTATTGGAAGGCCATTAATTTGGATACATCCTAATACTACGGTATTGGAAGGCCATTAATTTGGATGCATCCCAACCGTAAGTTGTTGGAAGACCCTAGAGGTGTGTTGTGCATCCTGACTGTATGTCGGAAGACCCTTGTGGTGACGTTTACACTTTTAACTACTATGATACACGTACATATGATTGACAATTTGACATATTATATTGACCACTTGTGCTTGACAACTAAACATAAACTATTTTAGCAGTGGGTTGTAAACACACAGGTTGCAAGTCTCTTATGGCGGGACTTGCAACTGAGTGGATTTACAATGCCTTTGCTGTGTGATCACTTTTCTTTATACTTTATTTGTTAAACAACTCTATGAACTCACCAACCTCGTGTTGACACTTTAGCATGTATTTTCAGGTTTTAACCTATGGCACGCTACAGGAGGTTTTGGCAGGGCATTGCATGGTCATAGAAGACTCTGATTATTTATATGGGGACCGTTTTAAACTATTTTAAGGGCCTACTTCCGCACTACTTTTAACGATGTAAATTCAACATTTTTGATTAAACGATTTTATTCTAAATGATTAAAGTGAAAACCATTTTTGTACTTGTGTTGTAATACCAATTGAGTTACACCCCAGCTACATGTATGCTTCCGCTGGACCCGATCTTGGGGGTGTGACAGATTGGTATCATTCGTCGGTTTGCGTTATTTCAATTCAATAATTTTTCTAAACACCCGATTCTCATCAGGAATAATATTTTACAACTTTTACAACTTCGTCGTATTTTATTTTACCTCGTCACGATTTATTTTTAGTTAACTCGATACCCGGTAACACCTAATACACAACAAAACCAACTAATAACTACACAATGGGACAAGCTCAATTAATGAGCCACCAACACCTTCCCTTGTTCCCTCCTTTTTGCCACCCATATGTCCCCCCCTTGGACCAACTTTTTGACCAAGACTTTCTAAAATAAATATATACTTCCAATATACTCATACAACACTTTCATTTTTACACAAAACAACAACTAGCAAACTCATCTCTTTTCTCTCTTCTCTTGGTGATGCTCGGCCTAGACACAAACACAAGGAGGAAACCATTAATTTTTGAAGATCAAGTCACAATCAAGCTCTATTTTCCATCCTAGTTAGGGTTTTGTGATAAAACTCTAGTTTCTTTACATCATCATCTTCAAAACTCATCCAATCATCAAGTAAGCTTCAAGATCACTTGTTGATCTTTTCATACTTTCATTTTTCTAGTTTCATGTTGTTTATTCAAGATCTATATGCATATGTTAGTTTATACCACTCTATTTATACTTTTTATAACTTATGAACCCTAGATACTTCATATAAGTAGATCCATAAGTTTTATTAACATCCTCATGAGATCCACAAAACACCATTCCTTGTTTTTCTCCTTTTGGTGCCGCCCCCCCCCCCCCCCTAGCCACCCTAAACCATGTGCTAATTAATTGCAAAGACCAACTTTTGACTAGATCTAGCTATATATACATTTCAACCTCCCATTTCTCTCATTTCACACATTTCAAAAACAACTAGCACAAAAACATTTTCTCTCTTCCTCCCTTGGTGTGTGGATCGGCCAAGAAACATCCATAAGAAGAAACCATAAACTTTTCAAGATCCAAGTGTTTATCAAGTTCTAATCATGATCTAGTTGGGGTTTTGTGGTAAAAACCCTAGGTTATTATACATTTTCTTCTCAAATCACTCCAATATTTCAAGTAAGCTTCAAAAACACTTTTGATCTTTTCATACTTTCATTTACTTTATATTTTTATGTATTTTCAAGATATATTGGTAAAACATGCAAGTATGTAAGATCCATACCACTTATTACTCATTTTGTTTTTATAAACATAGATCTATAAATTTCACTAGTAATCTCATGAGATCCACCAAGATTGGTGATGTTTAGGAACCCATGACACCCTAAGAAGGTGTATGGTAGGATTGGGTATTTGTGAAGTTGATTTGTGGTAGATTGGTTAAGCCTTGAACAAGTCTTGAACTAGAAAAGTTGATTTTTACAAACTATAAAAAGGTTCTGTCCAAAAATATGAAACGTGGGAAAATCAGTGGGTTTTGGGTAACTTTGGACCAAAGATTTAGAAAATACATTCCAAGACGAAACTATGGCCGAAAACGGGGATAAAATCCGAGTTACGACGAAAAAGATATGCTATTTCCAATATTAACGACGAAAACTATTTTCTGAAAAATTACTTGCTGTCCCACGATTTTCATGGACTGTTTCGAGGCCTAAAACTTGATCTAGCCATCCCGACTTATCAAAAATATATTAGTATACCATCCCACGATTCCGGGGATATAAAGAACATAGAAAACGGGCTTATAACGAAAAAGATACAAGTGTTTGAAATCCGACGATATATATATATTTCCATCAGCTTTTCTATTATTACTTTTGCCGCAAAACTGTCTTTGCGAGACACCACTTTCTCGGCTGTTTTTCTTTATAATCGGATCAGTTTGAGTCCGAGCCGTAGTTTTATGAAATCAAGATCTTCCAACAAGCTTTTCAAATCAATTGGCCGTTCGTCGAATAGACTTATAACGAATAAACTACGACCTCATCTATATACCCGATAAACTATGTATATTTTTGACAGCTTTTACTATAATGAAATTTTCTAAGTGTTGAACATAATACTTTCAAGTAACAACAATGAGAGTCGATTTTCTCATCGATCAAGACCTGTATCGCCAAAAGTTAAATGACGCGACTTCTAGATATTGTTACAAGGTTTTCAAAAACGCCGAGTTTCATCATTAACCCTTAACGTACAACATTTCGCGACTTGTTTTGCGAGGCCATATCCATACTACTAATAGGCGTCGAACAATGCGAATGTACGAACAGTACATCATACAACTATTATATAAGATTAAGAACGCTCCGAACATGGGAGACTTAGCACGCTCCACCAATAAGGCGAGACTTTAGGGTTAAGAACGCTCCACCAATAAGGTGAGACTTTAGATCAAGAACGCTCCACCAAAAATGGCGAGACTTGTAACTGAGTGGATTTACGATGCCTTTGCTGTGTGATCACTTTTCTATATACTTTATTTGTTAAACAACTCTATGAACTCACCAACCTCGTGTTGACACTTTAGCATGTATTTTCAGGTTTTAACCTATGGCACACTACTGGAGGTTTTGGCAGGGCATGGCATGGTCATAGAAGACTCTGATATTCATTTGGGGACCGTTTAAAAGTATTCTAAAGGCCTACTTCCGCAATATTTTTAACAATGTAAATTCAACACTTTTGTTAAACGATTTTATTCTAAATAATTAAAGTGAAAACCATTTTTGTACTTGTGTTGTGTTACCGATTGAGTTACACCCCAGCTACACGTATGCTTCCGTTGAACCCGATCTTGGGGGTGTGACAGATATCTGTCACACCCCCAAAATCGGGTCCAGCGGAAGCATACGTGTAGCTGGGGTGTAACTCAATCGGTATTACAACACTAGTACAAAAATGGTTTTCACTTTAATCATTTAGAATAAAATCGTTTAATCAAAAATGTTGAATTTACATCGTTAAAAGTAGTGCGGAAGTAGGCCTTTAAAATAGTTTAAAACGGTCCCCATATAAATAATCAGAGTCTTCTATGACCATGCCATGCCCTGCCAAAACCTCCTGTAGCGTGCCATAGGTTAAAACCTGAAAATACATGCTAAAGTGTCAACACGAGGTTGGTGAGTTCATAGAGTTGTTTAACAAATAAAGTTTATAGAAAAATGATCACACAGCAAAGGCATCGTAAATCCACTCAGTTGCAAGTCCCGCCATAAGAGACTTGTAACCTGTGTGTTTACAACCCACTGCTAAATAGTTTATGTCTAGTTGTCAAGCACACGTGGTCAATAATAAGTCAAGGCCGCTCCGAACAAGGGAGACTTGAAGTCACTCCGCCACCTAGGCAAAGAATTATTAGTCACTCCGCCGACTTGGCGAAGAATTATTAGTCACTCCACCATGGCGAGAATTATTAAGGATGCTCTGATACCAATCTGTCACACCCCCAAAATCGGGTCCAGCGGAAGCATACATGTAGCTGGGGTGTAACTCAATCGGTATTACAACACTAGTACAAAAATGCCATACTTTGCGACCATTTATCTTAAAATCTAGACGCAATGGGTAAAATTTCACTAAGGAACATATTTAGATACTGTAACAAGCTTTCTAAAAATGCTGAGTTTGTCCCCTAACTCTCAGTACACACTGTTTTGCGACTAGTTTTCCGGGGCCACTTTTGGCCGTTTTCAGAAATTAACAAGTATTATATTTTACGACGAAAAGTTATTTTCACCAGTTTTCACCAAACGACTATCATAGAACAACGTTACACCATATATACAAGTAAAATACAGTATGACTTGGCACGACAACATAAATATAATTTTCGATGATTATACATGTTTTAAAATCATACGAGTGGTATAGGTATCATGTGCATGCATATTCTTCTCATCCTTTCATGATCTAAGTAGATCGTTATCGTTCATATTAGGTTGCGGTTAGAGATCGAACCTCATTTCTGTGTATCCACTTTTGTCATCGTAGCTATCGCACCAGGTGAGTCATAGCCCCTATTCTTTTAAATTGTTTTGTTAACGTTTTGGGGGAGAATACATGCTCGTTTTTACATAAATTACTACTTGACTCTTTGAACTCATTTGACCTTATAACTTGTTTTGAACTCTTGAACTCGACTTGAACTTTTGAACTTAATGTACCGTATGTACTATGACCTAAAGTCTCACCTTATTTTCTGAAAAACTGCTTGCTGATGAACAGTACTCACGGGCAAATTTGAGCATAA
The DNA here is from genome assembly GCA_030686995.1 of Artemisia argyi. Taxonomy (NCBI): domain Eukaryota; kingdom Viridiplantae; phylum Streptophyta; class Magnoliopsida; order Asterales; family Asteraceae; genus Artemisia; species Artemisia argyi. The sequence goes on along the minus strand of CM060709.1, from coordinate 40,979,440 downwards.
AACTTGATCTAGCCATCCCGACTTATCAAAAATATGTTAGTATGTTGTCCCACGATTCCGGGAATGTAAAGAACGTAGAAAACGAGCTTAAAACGACCAAGATATACACTTTTGAAACTAGGCGAACTATATATATATTTGACAACCTCTAATAGCACATATTCTCTTAAGTTATGGAAACACTATAAATCAAAGCCAACACTTATTTTCAAACTACGAGTGGTATAGGCTTCATGTGCATGTACATTCATCGCATCCCCTCATAATTTAAGTAGATCGTATCATTCGTTCATTATAGGTCGCGGTTAGAGATCGAACCTCAATTATGTGTAACCACTTTTGTCTTCGTAACTATCGTACCAGGTGAGTCATAGCCCCACTTTTACTCTTTAGTACTTGTTTTAAACTCTTTGGGGGAGATACATGCTTAAACTGTTTACTCTTAATTGAACTTAAATTACTACTTGACCTTATAACTTGTTTTGAACTTTTGAACTTGACTTGACTTTTGAACTTGACTTGACTTTTGAACTTGACTTGAACTTTTGAACTTAATGTATTGTACGTACTATGACCTAAAGTCTCGCCATTTTTGGTGGAGCGTGCCAAGTCTCGCCATTTTTGGTGGAGCGTTCTTGATCTAAAGTCTCGCCTTATTGGTGGAGCGTGCTAAGTCTCTCCTGTTCAGAGCATCCTTAATAATTCTCGCCATGGTGGAGTGACTAATAATTCTTCGCCAAGTCGGCGGAGTGACTAATAATTCTTTGCCTAGGTGGTGGAGTGACTTCAAGTCTCCCATGTTCGGAGCAACATTATAAAGTCTCCCTTGTTCGGAGCGGCCTTGACTTATTATTAACCACGTGTGCTTGACTACTAGACCTAAACTATTTTAGCAGTGGGTTGTGAACACACAGGTTACAAGTCTCTTATGGCGGGACTTGTAACTGAGTGGATTTACGATGCCTTTGCTGTGTGATCATTTTCTATAAACTTTATTTGTTAAACAACTCTATGAACTCACCAACCTCGTGTTGACACTTTAGCATGTATTTTCAGGTTTTAACCTATGGCACGCTACAGGAGGTTTTGGCAGGGCATGGCATGGTCATAGAAGACTCTGATTATTTATATGGGGACCGTTTTAAACTATTTTAAGGGCCTACTTCCGCAATACTTTTAACAATGTAAATTTAACATTTTTGATTAAACTACTTTATTCTAAATGATTCAAGTGAAAACCATTTTTGAACTTGTGTTGTAATACCAATTGAGTTACACCCCAGCTACATGTATGCTTCCGCTGGACCCGATTCTAGGGGTGTGACACCTTTAACGTATCGGAAGATACGCTTAACCGCTTCTAGGTGAGAGGTTTTGGGATCCTCTTGAAAATGGGCACAAAGGCAGACACTAAACATGATATCGGGTCTACTTGCCGTCAAGTATAGTAAACTACCTATTATTCCTCTATACTTGGTGATATCTACGGACTCACCTTCATCGTCCTTTGTGAGCTTTACCTCCGTAGACATGGGTGTTTTCATGGGTTTTGAGTCTTCTAGGCCAAATTTCTTAAGCATTTTCTTAATGTACTTAGATTGGTTAAAGAATATTCCATCTTATAATTGTTTTATTTGTAATCCTAGGAAGAAATTAAGTTCACCCATCATACTCATCTCAAACTCATCATGCATAATTTTGGCAAATTCATCACACATGTCTTGACAAGTCAATCCAAATATAATGTCATCAACATATATTTGAACAATGATGAGATTTGGGTCTTTCCTTTTAGTGAAAAGAGTGTTATCTACCATTCCCATGGAATAATCATGTTTAATAAGAAAAGCTTTTAATCGATCATACCAAGCTTTGGGAGCTTGTTTGAGTCCATACAAAGCTTTCTTTAACTTATAAACATAATCAGGTTTTGCGAAGTCAATGAATCCTGGAGGTTGTGCCACATATACCTCCTCATTGATAAAACCGTTAAGGAATGCACTTTTCACATCCATTTGGAATAACTTAAAATCTAGGGAGCAAGCATAGGCAAGTAATATCCTAATTGATTCTAGTCTAGCTACGGGGGCATAAGTTTCGTCATAATCAATTCCTTCTTGTTGATTATAACCTTGGGCAACTAACCTAGCTTTATTCCTAGTAACTATTCCATTCTCGTCTAACTTATTCCTATATACCCATTTGGTTCCTATGATGGTCATATCCTTTGGATTTGGGACTAGTTCCCAAACATCATTCGCCTTAAATTGATTTAATTCTTCTTGCATAGCTATAATCCGACTTTCATCCTTTAAAGCCTCGCTAATATTCTTAGGTTCTATTGCTGAGAGGAAACAAAAGAAATTGTTTTTATCTTGGGCTTGTGATCTAAGGGTTCTTTGGTTAAGATGTCCTATTATATTATCTAATGGATGTGATCTAGATTCTTTAATATCAACAATTTCGTTATTTTCTAAGTGAATGTTTTCATTATCATTTCCTATGGGTTTTGTTTTACTAACCTCAATAGCTTCATCTTCGACTAAATCATCATCTTCTAAAGGTAAAGTTTTAGGAGGTGGTGGTGTTTCATCAAATGTTACATTTAGTGATTCCTCTACTTTCATGGAGTGTTTGTTAAGTATTATATATGCTTTGCTATTTTGTGAGTATCCTAAAAATATTCCTTCATATGATTTTGGATCAAACTTAGTGAGATAGTCCTTAGTGTTTAAAATATAGCATTTACTTCCAAATACCCTAAAGTAGCTTAAGCTTGGTTTTCTACCTCTTAATAACTCATAAGGAGTTTTTCCTAGAATTCTTCTAATTGATACCCTATTTAAAATATAAGTTGATGTATCTACGGCGTGACACCAAAATTTTTGTGGGATGAATTGTTCATTTAACATGGTTCTACTCATTTCTTGTAGTGACCTATTTTTTCTTTCTACTACGCCATTTGATTGAGGAGTACGAGGAGCGGAGAAATTGTGAGATATTCTATTTATCTCGCAATATTTTCCGAATTGTACTTCGTTATCAAATTCCCTACCATGGTCCGTCCTAATGGCCACTATTGAGCATCCTAATTTATTTTGAATCATTTTACTAAATATTTCGAATTTTTCAAAGGCTTGGGTTTTGTCACTTAAAAACCTAGTCCACGTGTATCGTGAGTAGTCATCTACTATTACTAAGGTATACGTAGTATTTGTTTCCTCCATAGCTCCGCACAGCGGATGGACCAAAAAGATCCATATGTAATAATTCTAGGCACCTAGTAGTGGATACTATATTCTTGGCTTTGTGACTAGCATGAGCTTGTTTTCCAATTTTACATGCATCACAAAAATGCTTGTCATATTTTAGATTAGGCAAATTTCTAACTAATTCCTTAGAGGCCAAAGATTGTATTTGTTGCATGTTAGCGTGTCCTAATCTCCTATGCCATAGTGTAGAGTTTTCATCTAGGGTCGTTAGGCATATCCTATCCTCAGGTTTGTTTCCTAGTTTCATAACATATATGCCACCTTTTCTAATTCCTCTACCTATAATTTTTCCATTCTTAACTATTTCGCTATCATCTTCGGTAAATGTGACTCTACATTTATTATCACATATTTGTCCTACACTAAGCAAATTATATGTTAATTTATCTACATGCTCTACATTTTCAATAGTAAGTGAGTCTTGAGAGATCGTACCTTTGCCAATGATTTTTCCACGTAAGTCACTACCGAAAATAACGTTACCTCCATTGTATGCCTTGTATGTAGAGAATAGATTGCGATTCCCCGTCATGTGCCTCGAACATCCGCTATCTTTAATCCATTCGTCAGGTTCCAAGTCAATTCCTAAACATATTTCGTCGGTTTCTTTTGCCATAAAACACTTTTCGTCTCTTGGCTTTTCAACTTCTTCTTTGTCATTATCACTCCATGTTCCACTAATAAAAGCACCTTGATTTTCATAACCCGGTGGCTTTAGACATTCGCCAATGAGATGATTTGGACTTCCACATCTAAAGCACTTTCTTTTCCCGTAGTTGTCACTTCTATTCCTTTGGAATGCTCTTCTTTCGTCTCGTGATGATCTAGTGAATCTTCCTCGTCTCTTGAAGAACTTCTTGAATTCTCTTACGGCCATTGCATATTCTTCGTCTTCACTTTCGTCACTTGAATCATCATCATCACTAGATTCCTTTTTGGCTTTTAGAGCAATGGACTTGGTTTGTTCTTTCTTGACTTTGACCGTTTCCGAATCTTTTTTTATGATTTCTTCAACAACCTTCAAGTTGCCAATTAATTCATCTAGTGATAACGTCATCAAGTTCTTTGATTCTTCGATTACCGTGACCTTAGCTCGCCGTTTTGGATGCAATGCCCTAAGAAATTTCTTAACACAATTTTTACTTGAAAATGTCTCATCAAGTGCTTTTAAACTTGTGATGATAGTGTTAAACTTAGCAAAAGCATTATCAATTGATTCCTCTTCCGGAATCGTAAATTGTTCATATTGTTGTACAAGAAGATCTATTTTATTATCTTTGACTTGGCTATTACCTTGGTGAGTAATTAATAAAGAATCCCAAATTTCTTTGGCGGTTTTACACATAAAAATTCTTCCATATTCTTTGCGTGGTAACGCATTATAAATTACCATTTTAGCCTCATTATTTTTTGCTAATTTCTTTTTCAAATCATCATTTTGTTCTTCAAAAGATACAATTTCATTCATTTTAGTTTCATCATTATATTGAATAGGAGAAAAATCACCAAAGGTAATAATATGTCAAAGATCAAGATCTTTTGATTTCACATAAGTTTCGAATCTATTTTTCCAATATAAAAATCCATCACTTTCAAATAGTGGTGGTTTTTGCATAGATTGCCCTTCTAAATATTTTAAAGAATCCATAGATCGTTACAAGTTTTAAAATACAATATATTTTAAAGATCTTGTTAGACGTGGCTCTTGATACCAATTGTGGAAAACTAGAAGGGGGGTTGAATAGTTTTACGTCTTTTTACTTCGTTATAAAATTAGTTTTAAAGTTTTGCTTAGCTTTTAAAAAATTTAGATTCGATAATATGTGATCTCAAGTCTTGTACAATATAAACAATTAATGCTACACAATATATTATAATGATAAGTAATGAAATAAGCAAGAGATGGAAAGATCGAACCGGGAGACAAGATATTTATAGTGGTTCGGCTACAAGGACACCTTCCTTGCCCTACTCCACTCCCCGAGCACCTAACTCGAGAGTTTTCTTCACTATATCAACAAGCTCTCTTATGGCGGAGAAAACCGTACACACCAATCTACACACCACTTTTCACACCACAACTTCGTCACACCTAAGTCACGACTTCTACACAACTTCTTCGAATCTATCTACTTCACAACTAACTACTCCACACCTATCTTCGTCACACCAATCTAGTTCCTAACTTATCTTCTTCACACCAAGCTACTAACTAATCACACAATCAATATCTAACACAACTATCTACAATCAAATATTCACAACAATCTTCACAATGAATAATGTAAATGATCTTTGATGATATACCAACAACTTGAATGTGGATATCACAACAAGTTGTAATACTTCTTGTCTTGAGGGATAGAAGTATTCTTCTCTTGCACTTGAGAGGATGAAGGTTGGATCACTTTGAAACAAAGAATTTATATACTTATGATCAAAAGATAAAAGAATGGAGATTTGGATCTAGATCAGAAAGTTTTGTAGTGCAAAAGGTGAGAAAAAAAATCCAGGTTTAAGGTGGTATTTATAGGCAACAGAATCTGACAGAGGAGCGTGGCCGGTCCCCTTAAATCATGGCCGACCCCCTTAAAATTAAGGGGACCGCCCTTTATAATTAAGGGGGCCGCCCAGCTGAAACGGCCAGATTCTTTGTCTTTTAGTGAGGAAAGTTTATTTGGTGAAAAACTAACTGATTTTGGTTAAAAATTTGAATTTATATATTTAGTATGAATAAAACATTTTTCTTTATTACCAAAAGTGTTTTTCAAAAATATATAATATGTTTATATAAATAAATAAACTTTGTATTAGTTAATTAAATATCCCTTTGATCATAAATTACACTAAACACTTTGTTTATTCATACCTTAAGTGATTTGGATTTTAAGAGAAATATTAATCACTAAATACTTGTTTATGTCGCAAGTTTTAGTTCTATGAGTTTATATTTTGTGATAATCAAAACATAGAGATATTGATGATATGTTAATAATGTTTTTAGGCATTAATTTATGTCAACCAAAATGACGACGTTAATGGAGACGCAAGAGTGCGTCGAGATGATGAAACATGTTGACGAGGATAATTTTTGGTTAGATGGATTAAGGAGAGGACAACCGGTCCGAATTCGGAGGTCGAGTTTGTTGTCGAATGTCGATGTTGATGTTTGTGGGACTTTGCAACAAAGGCAATTGTTAAGGACTCATGGGTAAAACTTAAATTTTGAATTCGAATTTTGTGAAATTATGTTTGATTAGTTTAAGTTTAAGAAATCTTGGAGTAATAGGTACTGTTTTTGAGTATAGGTAACACTGCAATGAAATCATCACAAGCAAACCGAAAAATTCAATTAAAATTTATGATAATTCCATGTGAAGAGATCAATCCAGGGTTCATGTAAGATAATTCCATGTGAAACAACACATGATCATTACAAGCAAATGGAAATGTTAGTTATGTCAGACACCCTTTATTTATTTATGGTCAAATTTAATCTTTGCCCTGATATTATCCTCTAATTGTAAGTTTCTTTGACCATCCTTATACGTTATCTTATTACCTTGCTCATATAGTTCAAGAAGGTAAATATTGTGTTGGAAATCCCAAATAATTAATAATGATAAGTTTTGTTCTTACGTGCCGCCTATAGTTTAAACATAAAGTATCTTAACTTTGTCACTGAAGTTTGAAGTTTCAATGTGCTATTAAAATCAAGTAGAAAATTATAGATCAAGATACTCATTAAGGGGTGTTTGGCATTGTGGTTTAGAGGGCGCTTAAGATTTCATGTTAGAAGTGTAACATTTAGAGGGCGCTTAACTAAATGATTATAAATTGCCACCTCCATCCTAAGATTCTAGAGATCACATGGGAAGATGTCTTTTTAAGCATGTTAAAAGTGTAACATCTATGTTTTCTTCCATAATCTCACTTTCACAACATAATTTGGTAAATGTCTTTTTTATATTGTAGTATAACTGTGTTAGAACGAGATGATGCTTTTTGTTTATCAAAACATAGTGCGTTGAGGCCCCAATAGTTCATACTTACGTACTTGTGTGTTAATTGAAGAGCCTATGGCTGCTTAACAACTCGATAATCCTTTATTGAGAGACCGAGTTCTATGAACTCTGCTCTTCCTTCTTCACACTACAACAACCCGCAATTGTAACATCTAATCTTCCCTTAAAAAACTATGAGTAAGTAAATATCTCAAAAATAGTTTTAGCTCATTGATTATTTCACTTTAACTATGTGATGTGATAACGAGTTAAATATTGTGAAATACAGTAGTGTGGTATAATGATAAGCCGAGACAGAAAATGGACGTTGAACTCTTTTTAGTCGTACTAGGCACTTACACAATACGATGAGATGAAGTTAAAGATTGTTGCTCGGAAGGTACGCATGCAACAGGGTGAGTAAACTGGCCACTTACACATCAGACCTCTTGAATGTATCTGACACGAAAACAATAGAAGCTGATATGTAAGTCCATGGTGGTGGTGGGAGGAGCAGAGGACCAATGGAAACAACTAACGTGAGTGGTATTCATTCTCCGTAAATGTAATATCCTAAAATTAAATGTATTGTTGTGGCTTAGTGAATTTTTTGCTAATCATGTTTAAGATCGCTTAATGTTTTATTCTCTTTATTATCGTCTAATTATTTCTCGCTTCTACAGGTGATTAAATAAAATCAATTTCAAATAAGATATTAGTGGGTTGTATCTGATATTTTTTCCAAAACTCCCCTGCTTGTGATGCTTAAGAGGGTTTGAGCCGAGACTCCAAGAAGAGTGGAGAAGAGCTGATTCGACGAATGGGCGTGTGAGAAAAGTTGAGTTAAACTGTTTGGGTGGAGATCTTGGTTTAATGTGGGCATGAACCTTGAAGAATGTGAGAGAGTATGCTTAAGAAACTATAATTGTACAACTTATGGAAACTCAGATGTTAAATTAGGAGGAAATTGGATGCTGATTTGGTTGATATCCAAATATATGGTAGAGATGGGCCTGATTTATATGTAAGAATAACGTACGTGTGAGTCCACTATATTTTTTGTATTATGTATGTGTTGATTTTAGATTTAGTTAACTTTCTATTGAATTTTACTATGTGCAACATATACATAAGCTAAAACAAAGAGGGCTAAAGTCGTTTAAAATAGATCGAAAGACAAATCCATGTAGTTTTAAAGTCAAAAGATGTTGGAATTTGATCATACAAAGAAAGGTTGAAAGGTCTAAGAAAATTAAGGGAAAGGTAACTATTTCAAGCAATCAAATATGATGTAAAGGTTACTAATCCTTCCATACGATAAAAAGAAGATTTACCAAAAACTGGCATCATCGAAACCGACTCCAAAGGTGATCCTGAGTAGTTGTAAAAAAGAAAGTTATATATTTTATTTATAAAGGGTTGTAGACCTCCCAATTTTCACCTTATTATTTTCAATAATCGAGCGACTAAAGTGTTGCAGCGGAATTTTCTTTAATAAGCGGCTCAACTACATCAGAATTACCTATAACAACGTTGACATCGTTTATCAACAAATTCAGAAAGGCAGTAACAAATTTTTTTTTTGGATATTTTGTTCAGGTGAATGAAGCAAAATGGTGAATATATATAAAGGGATTGCACCACAATTGGCTATGGCATTTCTAATATCAGTATCGTGCCCAACAAACATATATGTGTTACTAGAGTCATGGTTTTGTATTTTACTATTTTACAGGTGCAAGTAGTGTTGGTTGTGAAAACGCCTATGCCAATGACTATCAAAAATAAAATAATAAGGACATGTGTTATTTAAAAAATGAAATTTTCTAAAAGTTTAACCAAATAAGGAAATAGCCTTATTTATTATAATTTATGTTTTTTTATAAAAATTTAAAAATGATTTAATTATTGCCTAATAAGGAAGATTTAGTTCTTTTGAAATACAGATTTCCTCGCTAAAGGTTGCGAGCTTAACCAGATTCTCACACTACGGGTTTTGCTTTATTATATAATAGAATCGCATATAGAATTTGTAGGTGATAAAAATATTGGGACAAGTTTTTGGGAACTTTAGTAATATTAATGGTAATAGCACAACAACTTTTAATCACTAAACCATCTAATAATTTATTCATATATATATATATATATATATATATATATATATATATATATATATATATATATATATATATAAACATTTTCGTTACATTATTCAACAAAAAAAAAATTTTAAAAAAGGAAAATTAAAATTGAAAAAAAAATCTCACCACAGCCAAAATTTTAAAATTTAATTAAAAAAAGGGATAATTATTTGAAAATGTAATGAACTTGCCACGTTTTGCTATGTTGTGTATGTTGTTTTTAATTTTGTTAAATAATGCAAAAAATTTACTAATTAGCCTATTATGTGCATGATTTAAGTTTCCCCGTTTGTGTTGCTGACGTGTCAACGTTGACTCCGTTACAAAAGCATTGACCCGTTATGTTTTTACTTTTTTGCGTTTTTGTGACCCACGTGGGTGTTTTTTTCCCCGCCAAAAACACCTTTTGCCACACATAAACCCTAATTTCTTCCCCAAATGCGCACACAAACACAACTTTTTATAACTTTTTCTCTCAAACCATAATAATTATAAACCCCTGCTAAAATAATTCGCCCCATTTATGCAAGTTAAGGTATGTGGTTACTTTAATTCCAATATTCAATACGGATAATTTTGCCTAATTATTGTGTTAATCTAAACCTAATTTTCTATTGTTTATTTTTCAGAATGACTATACCTGGTCCCGATGGTATTGAGGTGGATATTTGGAATGATGGATTTTTCAGGGACCAACCACTAAGGTATGAAGATGGTGTAATGTTGAACATGTTTATTGCTAGACTTAAGTATGTAGACTTTATGAGGATGGTAGTTAAGAGAACCAACTGTGCCAGTCTATTTGCTGCTTACTATAGGATGCCACAACTTGATCTAGAGAAGGGTTTAGTGAAATTGTCTAATGACTCTGATATGATTCACATGTATGATCTGTCAAAGAAGTATGGTGGAATAGAAGTATTCTTGGACCATTGTAATATTGATTTGTCAGTGTATTTGGCTGAGCCTGACCCTAGTACATTAAGTGATGGGACCTCTAGGAAAAGAGCAACACCTGAGAGGAGGTATTGCCTATACTATAACAAATATCAATTCATAGTTATAGTATAGGCAATACTTTCATACCTGCATACCACAAATTGTTTGCTTTTCACTTTCATGCACTATACAAAACTGCACACATTGAAACAACAAATTTGACTAGTATTTACTGCACTTTGAATACTTTTTGCAGAATTCAATACCAAAAAATGAAACATTTCATGAATTACCACACTATAAAACCCCTTGTGTATAGTTGTGCAACAACACTCCATTCAAACATTATAACCAACAAAAATTAGAAATTCAGACAATGGCTGCAAACAAGAAAAAAGGTTAGTCTTATTCATCTGTATACATGTATTTGCAAACAATCCATGACTTACAATTGTTTTCTTTTCTTTTTTCCTTTTTGTGCAGAGATCATTTACATTTCAAGTAGTGATACTAGTTCTGAAGCTGCTGCATATCAGTCCTCATGGGCAGATTACTTACCAAAGTTTGACCCTTCTAATTCAGATGATGAAATTCCAAGTAATCCATACAAAACTCTTACAAGAAAAGAGCTTGAAAAATTGGCTTTTGCTGAGAGGACTAAAGTGCTAGGGCTTCCCAACAAACAAAAATGTCAAGAGTATGGTATCAAACCATTTGTTGCAAAGATACCCAAAGATGCAACTAATGATTCAAGGGGTAAGGGAAAAAAAAGTTGGCTTAGCTTTATATGACTTACTAAAGTCAAACTTATGTATGGCATATATGCCCTTGAATAATACACTTGTTTCAACTATGATATGAAGTATGTACTTTGACTTTTTAAAGTCAACTGTAAGGTTTCTTAATGATCAAACATTGTGTAATGTTGTGTTGACAAACTTGTGTGTAAACTGAAATATAGAGAAAGAGAGGTAATGCATATACAACAAAACTGCAAATTTTTCATTGCTAATAGTTGTTTGACTTTATGGAGTCAAATTCCATTACAACAAACACTAACATACCATATTATAGTCATACATTATCCTACACAATCCTACACTATCCTACACAATACTACGTAATCCTGCATATTAATACATAATCCTACCCAAACCTCATACCTAAGACAACACACAAAACCAACAATAACCTACCAATATGACAAATATTTTGTCATACAGTTGCAACTTTGACCTTGCAACAGTCAACTCTTGGACAAGCCGTGATTTCTCCATTGATAGCATACCAATGTGTTCTTGCATAGTTGTGGTTTGGATACCTCTCCTGACCCTAGAATGCATATCAAGTAGCAGTTCCCTATAGTAATCACTTGGCAAATCATCATCAAAAAACTGGTATACAGTACACTTTGTTCTCTTATCCTATAATTAAACAACAAAACCCCCATGAGTTATACAAGACTAAAGATAACCAAAAAAAAAAAAAAAAACCCAATTAAAAAAATTAGGGCTTACATAATCGGGGCAAGCAATAAACCTCTTCCCTGGATTATCTGGTGTCCATGACGTTTTCACAGTCAGACGATGACCACATTTACAATAGGGACGAACGTACTGGCCAATTACACGTGGGGTACCAGGCGCATATTCAGTCATGGATGAAGATCGTGGTGTTTTTACTATTTGGGGGAGGTGGGGGATTAATTTGGGTGAGAGAGAAACACTTAAAAGTGTTTAAATAAACAAAAGATATATTATAACCGTTACATGTGGGCCCAGACACAATATACACGGGTCAACTGTTAGTCAACGTTGACACGTCAGCAACACAAACGGGGAAACTTAAATCATGCACATAATAGGCTGATTAGTAAATTTTTTGCATTATTTAACAAAATTAAAAACAACATACACAACATAACAAAACGTGGCAAGTTCATTACATTTTCAAATAATTATCCCTTAAAAAAAAACATCATAAGTTTACGAGAATTCTAACAACACATACTCGAGCTATCTTAATCGTATATCTTGGTTTATAAAATTTCGTGTAAAAACTTATTGAAAATAAAACCCTATATAACCAATAACTACGTCATAAAAAAATTAAAACCCGAAATTAAAAATAATAATTTATTTAAAATATTAGAAAAAACCCCGCGCGTGCGCGGGTATTATATCTAGTTTTCTTTAAAGATGTTTAATAAATTAAAGTCAAGATCTTTCTTAATTTGAACAAATATTTTCCGAATTCGTTCTATATATTTTAGATGCGTCGAAAACTACAAATACACATGTACTTGTGAGGATTTTATTGATAGTTTTGGACTAAATAAAAAATCTAAACAAGAGAAATCTGGAACTCTAAGTTTACTCACATTCATTCTACAAACCCAAAAAAGAACCCATTACTACAATCGATTAAACTAAACAAAACACAAGATGAAGAAGATGATTTCGATTTTGATTCTAATATCTTTTACCCTTCTTCCCAAAACCCTACAGATAATTTATCTTTTATAAAGGCTATAGATGAGTGCAAAAGGTTTGGACTTTGGAGGGATGGATCTTTGCATTAAAGCTTACCATTTGAAGAGTATGTTATACGTAAGTTTAGTACGAGGTTTCGTAATGGCATTATAAACCAGTTTCTTATAAAAACTAATATGTTAAAATAATTTTGTTATAAGATGATAAGTCGTTGGGTGGTTTGTTATAGCTTCATGAATTTTATTCTTGGAGGTTTATTTAACATGAAGAAGATGGTGCATGTTACTTTGATTTGCTTAATTATACAGTAGTTTTGTTCATACATAAATAATAGTAACAAAATAGGCAATCTTATATGAGCAATTACATTATGATGTTGCTTTTGTTTGATACGTATATGCTTATCATTTTCTTTGGAAATCGTTTTCAAATAAACAATGTATTACATTATGCTTTTATATTGCAAATTTGGCAGCATCTGAGCTTTAATGTTTGTTAATGTTGGTTATGTAGGATTGAACACATGAGGTTACTTTTGTTTTAAATAGAGAGTAACTTGATAGACGTTTAGAAGTGTGGTTAGTGGTTAAAGTAATCCTAGGAGACTTCACCAACTAAAATAACTTGGGGTTCTTACAATATGGAGTCTAATGCTATTAGCAGTTGAATGTATATTAAGTTTAGGTTTTGATTTTTAAGAGATAGAGACACAAAATGTTACAATAAACATGTCAGATTGTTTCCTTTTGTCATATAACATATTTTAGATAAAAACTCAGTATGCAAACAGGTATTATAACTAAAAACTAAATATTATGTAAAAAAAAAAAAAAAAAAAAAAAAAAAAAAAAATGTTAAAATGCTTATTTACTTGCATATTTATACAAAGAATCGAAAGCTTGCATATTTGACATGTTTATTACTATATGTATTTCTTAGATGGAAGAATACAATGGCTAATATGAACGATCATGTCTCCATTTGATGGCTAAGGTCAACATGTACACGTTTATGAGGTGATACGAGTAACACATTCTATCTTTTCAATTTGCATTCAAGTTACTGAGAAGATATTGACCCTTTGTTATACGTTGTATATATATGCACTTACAGGCTAAGAAGGTTAATGGAAATAAAGACAACACTCTTTGAAGACTCGCCATAAGTTACTAAGTTGAACCATATGCTATTTCCCCATTTATGAAAGTTTAGTGGCTTAATGATATTTTTATGACATAATTAAATAAATTAACTACAATGGCAAAGAAAGATTGGTCGCAGTTAAGGATATGTAGTACCATCATATATAAGGCTTTGAAAAGTGGTAAACATCAGTTGATTTTGGGCTCGCACGAACTAGAAGTGGTAAACCTATGTACAAAGTGTCTCAACCATCTGAGATTTATTATCAAAATTCTTGGCAGTGAAAAAGATTGATTATCAACATTCTCGGCAAGATGAACTATCAGATAAACTATCAGACGTGTAACTGTATTTTAGATGTGAATTAGGTTTTCAATTTAAAAACAATGTTAAATGGTTTCAACAAACAAAAATTAAGCTATTTGTTTTTTAATTAATAAAAATACATTATTAAAAAATTTAGAAAAAACCTCGCGCATGCGCGGGTATTATAACTAGTACTTACCGTATAGCACCTTTTAACAAATAGTCATTTTGAACTCACAATATGCCATACAGTTACATGATCATAAACAGAAAATAAGGGGGTTGGCAATGCACCCCTCACCCCATCACCATTCACTCACAAACTACCAATCCCCTTATCCCACATCACCCTCCCACTTTTCCCTTCACTCACTCATTTTTTTTTGGCGGCACACCCCTCACCCTTCACTCACTTAAAACATCCCAACGTTCCACACATTAAATGAATAACGGTCGAAAAATGCTCGGTAAGCTTCACCGAGAATGGTGTTCACCGTGCGGTAGGAGGGGGAGGGCGGCGGTGTTCCCGTGCGGTGGGGATGCCGCACCGTGCCTCCCCGTACCCATTGCCAACCCCCTAAGATCGATTATCAAACTAAAAGAAAACATAAAACATTCAGAAATACCCATCGTGTGCAAGACACATTTAATGAGTAAACTCCACAATGCTAAATTCTTGAAATTAAATTAATTCTGAAAAGTACGAGGATTGTCTTTGTAATTTACCCAAATCCCAATACTAGTAAAAGCTACAACTTAAATTTAGCCAATTTTATCCAAACACACCTTTTCT
The DNA here is from genome assembly GCA_030686995.1 of Artemisia argyi. Classification (NCBI taxonomy): domain Eukaryota; kingdom Viridiplantae; phylum Streptophyta; class Magnoliopsida; order Asterales; family Asteraceae; genus Artemisia; species Artemisia argyi. Next base: position 40,964,347 of record CM060709.1, on the reverse strand, counting down.
TAATAATGAACTAGTAGTTTAAAACCTTTGAAACACACGGGTTGTCTCAGGTTTTTTTTTTTTTTTTTTTTTTTTTTTTTTTTTTTTTTTTTTTTTCAAAAAAGAAAATATGTTATATAATTACACAACTTATTTAATAACAAATGCTATCATCGTACTAGATTGAATTACATAACTTACAACTACTTATAAAATGTTCTTGATACTTGATCATTGACATTTTAAGTAGATATTCTATTAAATATTAAAAATAACTCATAATAATTCAAATTTAACCCATTCAGTTAAAATTGGTGCTGGGCTTGCAACTGCTAAATCCAAATTTCTAAGTTATAGGGCTAAATTTGTTGTTGAATCAATTATAAGAAAACAAGTAAGGCACGGGTTTTTTTCCGTTGTATTTGGTTTTCTAATGTTTTTTATCAAAGGTATTTTTAAAAGTATAATGTTGAGAATGATCATTTTCCTCCTGATCAACCATCATAAAAATAAAATATTTATATAAGTGACATATATTAAAAAGAAAAAAAAAGATTGTAGAATAGTTGCAGGTGAGATATTATATAAGCAATTTATAATATGTATTTCCATGCTCCAATATTACCAACCCCATAATCAGGTGTCACAGGACTTGTATATGCACCCGAGTTACAAAATGAAGTTGAACTCTTACTTACGGATCGTATTTGTGGTAACAGACCTGCATTGCATTGGTTGCTTGTGGACTAATCACTAATTAAAACTCTCCGACAAAAAAAATCTGCACTATGCATGCACAAAATGTTGAGCAAATAATATTAGCTTCCTAGCAGAAGAAAAAAGTTCAAAGGAAAATGTACAGAAGAGACTAAAGGCAGTTAAAGTACTCACTTAAGAACATGTCGGGAAAAAGAGTAAAAAAAAAAAAAAAAAAAAAAAAAAAAAATTGAAACTTTGAACTGGTATACTGAGCTTCAAGGAAACCCTGGACTGGTGAAGCTTTGAAACTTTGAACTGGTATATACTCTTATTTGTTAATTTGTTGAGTAATACATGCATGAAGATAAACACTATGCGACAACAAATGTTAATGATCCTGATCTAAGTTTCGCTTTGTGTCCCTTTTATTACCTTTGTCGACATTATTTCATCATTCATGACTTGGCCATTGCCAATAGATCTGGTAAAGGGTAATGAAATAAAATATGAGATACTTAAATAAAGATTTCTAAGGTCACTTCTTAGTCTGGTGGGGCTGATCACTCATTACTTTCCATTGCAACTGCAACAAAATCTTATGTCTATCCTCCTGTGACAAAATACCCTATCTTTTAGAAAGAAGGAAAAAAAAATGGAGCTAACCCTTAATCTTTTATATTTCTTATTTCGTGGCTTTTATGGGGGAATATCTACGTGGCATGGGTGGCATGGATTTGCTTTTATCTTTTGTGATTCAAGAAGTTGAATAAGGGGATCTCACATCATCGCACATGTAATTAACACTTCATAAACTCGTTATCGATTAAATTATTATAACCAACATGTCACTTATCCTCTTCAAGTTGCATATCCACTTTATATGAATAAACTTGATCATAACAAAAATGTTCGCTCGATTACAACACTAAAACTCAAGAGAACTACATTCCATAACCGTGTCATTAGTTCATAATCATTAATAAAAATCCAGACTTTTTCTACTTAAACCCTACGTCATCAATTCACTCATATAATGTATGTTCCATACTCGACAATAACAGAACAGACACATTCACTCATTATAAGATCACAAATTAACAAACACGTGTCCTTATCGCTGAATATTTGCATTACTATAAACAACAATACACAAATTCAATATAAATCCACTATAAAATCATAATTAACAAAATTAACTACAGGCCAGAAAAGCAACTAATATAATCGAAAACATTAATATTATTGAAGTAGAAGTAGAAAATTAGACATGGAACCCAAAATCTTACCAAAGTTAAGGATCGTATCTTATTCTTTCAACTATTTTGAGGTATAAACTGACTGTTGAATTGAATGAACTGTAATTAACTTTGAGAATCTAGGTGATTGTGATACTTGACTTTGGTTAGGAAGTGAGGAACTCCACTGAATTCGATTTAGGTTTTGGGAGAGAATTGGGATAATCATAAATTACATAGTAGACCCTTCAATATCTTTATATTACCCCGCCTTCTCTTATCTTTTTATCTTTTAATTTTTGACACATGTATTTTTTACCTCAAATTTTTATAGAAAAACGACTTTACAAATATTTTTGCAAAATAAAGAATTATTTAGGTTTTTCTAATAAAACATATCTAAAATAAATAAATAATAATTAAAAATATGTTGCCTAATAAGGAATGAATTGATTTTTTTGAAATGAAAAATTCCCAATAAGGGTTTTGTTTTATTAGGAAAAAGATTTACAATATGTATTTCCATGCTCCAATATTACCAACCCCATAATCAGGTGTCACAGGACTTGTATAAGCACCCGAGTTGCAAAATGAAGTTGAACTCTTACTTACGGATCGTATTTGTGGTAACAGACCTGCATTGCATTGGTTGCTTGTGGACTAATCACTAATTAAAACTCTCCCACAAAAAAATCTGCAGTATGTATGCACAAAATGTTGGAGCAAATAATATTAGCTTCCTAGCAGAAGAAAAAAGTTCAAAGGAAAATGTACAAAAGAGACTAAAGGCAGTTAAAGTACTCACTTAAGAACATGTCGGGAGAAGGGGAAAAAAAAAAAAAAAAAAAAAAGTTTGAAATTATGAACTGGTATACTGAGCTTCAAGGAAACCCTGGACTGGTGAAGCTTTGAAACTTTGAACTGGTATATACTCTTATTTATATACTCATACTGAGCTTCAAGGAAACGTTTGAAACTTTGAACAAGCTTCACATCTGTCAACACATTTTAAAAACAGAAACTTACAATCTTTTGCTATTGCTCTAAAAGGATTATTTGTTTCAAACAGGTATCGGCCTAGCAAAAGATTGTTCAAAGTTTCAAACGTACTAGGGCGCGCAGCTATGAAGCTCAGTATAACTTTTTTCATGTCAAAGCCACCGGAAATTGATGGTTGTCATGGGCCTACAAAACCAATATCAATCTTAAGTTTTTTAATATCAACACTACGGACAATTTAAATCAAACTTGATACAACCAAACTAACCAATAAGCAACTCGTGTGTGTGGCATATGAATCTGAACCACTGCCTCATAGTATTTTTTTTTACTGTAGTTTCTCTCTTTCGTAAGAGAGTACAAAATAATTTTCATAAAACAATCAGAAATACGATTGGCTAAAGGTTAAGAGGGCAGAACCATGGTTTCGGAATGCGTAATACATTTGAAAAAAAAAAAAAAAAAAAGCCAAATCTAGAAACCAAACAGGCCGACTCATTTACTCCACACTTCAATTCAGAAAAACCAATATTCTGTTTGAAAAAAGTACAGCAAACCTGACAAATAGTACCAAACGCCTAGTCTCCTCGCCATTTTTTACCTGGACAGACATTGACAAATACACTATTACTTCCATTCTTCAGTTGGCATGTTAAATTAAAATCATGCTGTTGTGCAGGTAATCTGAAAACGAATGCTACATCCTGTCTCTAGCTATTACGAAACCACTATCACCCGCAATGGCTTTAGCACCTGCCTCACCTCCTGGTGTTCGGACTATAGGGCTAATATCCTGGCAAAAGTAAATTACTTAAATGAACGTTTTACACTAGTACTTTTCCAAAATGAACCTCGCATAGGAAATTATCGAAAATGAACCTTCAATGTATTAACCGTTGGATGGATTATTAGATTAATTTGTAAGGTTACACGTGTATAAAATAGTTATAGGCGAGTTGTGGGCGAGATATGAAAAGGTGTAAAGATGAGCGAGGGTTAGGCGAGTTATACGCGAGGTTATACACAGAATTAAAATTCATGAGCGATGTTAGGAGCTTGGGCGAGGTTATACGCGAGGTTATTGATCAAGGTGTCATTTTCTAGGATTGTGATTGTTACACGCGAGGTGACAAGCGAGGTAAAAAGCCCTAGGCGAGGTGTTACGGCGAGGCCAAAGACCTAGGCGAATTCCTAGGCGATGTGTACACAGAAATTGAATTGAATTGTTACACGCGAGCCCTAGGCGAGGTGTTACGGGCGAGGTGAGAGGTAACAAGCTGGAGTGTCTAAAGGCCAATATCTAGGCGATGTGCCACGCGAGGTAGGCCAATATCTAGGCGATGTTCCAACCGATGTTCCAGGCCATGTATAGTTTCATGAGCGAGGTAACAAGCTGGAGGTGTTACGGGCGAGGTAACAAGCCTAGGCGAATTCCTAGGCAATGTCATTACACGGGCCATAAACTGAAATTGAAGGTTACCTCGCGAGCGAGGTCAAAGACCCTAGGCGAGGTCAAAGTGCAACGCGAGGTCCCTAGGCGATGTGCAACGCGAGGTAAAAAGCTGAATGAAAATTGAATGTTACCTCGCCTGCGAGGTCAAAGTGAAACGCGAGGTAAAAAGCTGAGTGAAGGCCCTAGGCGAGGATGTGAACGAGTTGAGCCGCGACCCAAGTTAGAATTTGGTGTTCGGTAAAGACCAAGAAGGGAGTTGTGATTATTACCATTTGATTCTATATTGCTTCCTGAATAAGAATACTTATGTGATCTATGATTCTTCGGGGAGTAAGAGTCCATTGATGATGACGGAAGACCAAGTAATGAAGATGAAGAGAGATAGATGTGGATGGTTGACCAAGTGATGAAGATGAAGAGAGATAGATAACAGGAAAAGAAGAAAGAGAAAAATATTAAAAGAGATTTTGTGTCAAATCTCTTTATTTGGTGTTGCACGCATCTCAAAAAGTTCATTTTGGTAAACTAGTAAAAATTGGTTCATTTTAGTATATTGAGTTGGGTATCGGTTCATTTTGGTAATTACTTTAAAAAAGAATACCTCGGCTTCCTGCATTGCCGCCTGCGGCTTCAGATGGCACTCTTGACCCATTTATAAGTATGTGTCAGTGTTACATCTCAAACAGATTGAAAGTTTCCCCAAGTCTATCTTTGATGCCCACAACCATTTAGATTGTTCTATTCAAATATTTAATTGTTATCGTGGTAATACTGCTTTTGTGATAATTTCTCGAAATGGACAAAGAAAAGTGGTTGTGGACCAACGTGGCCATCTTTCCATTTATATGTAATTACATAAAGAAGTTTTTCAGTGCCAAATACATTATCTTTTTCAAGACTGCTCTTGGCAGCCCCAATGTTGGACCCAGATGCTTGAGCTTTGTCACGTTTTATCTTGTTAGCTTGTTTCTGCACACAAAATAAAAAAACAGCACGTTAATATAATTTAACTTTTCAAATATATATTCTTACAGTAGTTCATTGAAACTCATGTTAACCTGATGAAGGCGGTCTCTTTTCTGGAAAATTTTACGTTCATATGATCCCACAGCCTGAATAAAATGCTCCACTTTTACTAAGATCTAAGATCTGGCTGGGAGTGAATAAAAAAAGATTCAACAAGTCAACAAACAAAAATTAAATACAAGAATATACTTCAATGACCAAGAGGTAAACTTTCAAAGCAAAAATACACTTAAAAAATATAACAAAAGATAGTCACCTTGCTTCCATCAGTCAGATACCCTTTCATGGTTTTAAGTTCCTTTTTATATACATCTAAAAGTAAATCTATGGCACCCTGAAAAGCAGAACATAAAAATAAAATTTATAAATAATCAAATAGAAATATTCATTAAATGGAAAATTAATACAATGGTCACTTGTCAAAAGGTACCTCACAAATTTCCAAAGCGGGCATACGTGGTAAAAAGTCGTTCCCAACAAAAAAACACATGAAGATAAAATCATCAACTATTCGCTCAAAATCGAACTTAAAAGGAAGAGGAACTTTCATCTCAAGCTTCAGGTACTCCCTAAGAGTCCAAATGTTGAGAAACTGCAAAAGCATACATGTGTTAAGAAACAAATCAACAATATAAAAAAACAATCACCTGTGAAATAAAGAGCCTACCAGGAAATGAAACTAACTAACGGCACAAGTTTTGTTTGACAGTTACCTGGTACCGCTTCTTAGGCACAATATCAGCATCTCCTTTTTTATCAAATTCCCCTGCTTTCCTCTTTGCTTTTCCATCACAAGCTGCTGCTATATGACCCACTTGACCACAAATGAAACACTTGCCTTGTTGTTGTCCAGGAGTAAATACTTCCTGAAATATCACAGTGAGAGAACGTATGTTAGATGTTCATCACAAACTAATATTGAACTACTATGGTCCTCTTTGAATAAACTAAACCACCCCCATGTTACACCATGCTAAATAGATGCTGAAATACGTCAACTACATTATAACGGGGCAGTAATGAAGTCGACATGTACACATAATAAATAACCGTGAACTGCGTATGCTTGCTTATATTTATTTATTTTATATCTAAACTTTTAGGGGTGTTTGTTTCCCTTATATCTCTCTAAGTATCGAAAAGTGTAATTCATGAGTAGCCAATGCCAACATGATAAGATCTGCATCCTGTGATTCAAAACAAAAACAAAAACAAAGAAACAAATAAGTATAAAAATTTAAGGGAAACATGAAAATTGTCATATGTAATATGGAAGTGAGCTGAAGGATAAACAATACCAAACCGTATAAGCAATGACAGGTGTTTGGATCAAAACCAGGAAGATTCCTTTGAAGACGAATATATGACATTATCTTATGCTCCCCTTCACCAGGAACATTAGCATCAGAAAGGATAACCTTCAGAAAAAAGAAGAGAGAGAGAGCAACCATGATAAGTTTGAACAGCTTTATCCTTGATAAACCATTAATCTATGTTAAAGCATTACTATCGAAATCTACCTTTATGGGTTTCCATCCTGGATCTTTGTTTAATCTTTGGTGAAGATAATGTTGGAGAGCAATGGACAGAGCTGCCATAAATTCAGTCCCAGGGGTGATAACATTGGAGTCAAAAGTTTGAGATTCTTGTTTAGGAGGAAGCTTTCTGCCTTCTCTCTCAAACTCCTCCCTTAGCCTCTCCTCCTCGGCAGCCTAAAAAGTCAAGGTCAAAGGGTTTAATCAACGCAAAAGCTAAAGTGGAAAATAATAATAATAATAATAATAATAATAATAAAATAAAATAAAAAAATAAAATAAAATAAAAAAGCAGGGTTAACGTGCATACCGCATCTGCTGCATCTTTGGCTGCTCGAAACCGCCTAGATCGCTGCTGGTTCATTTTTGCCCTTGGGGCAACACCATCTACAACACATATGTTAGGGAATTGCAAAGTGTCAATTTCAAGTAGTACAGTAGTACCACCATAATTTGTAAACATACTACTACCCACCAATAGCCAAATAAAGCAGCTTTCGTGGCCGCACCATCACAAAAAGCCGATCTATGTAATCAAAAATGCATTGAAACACCTGATTAAACGAGGTTGTAGAAGGCTGCATACAGGAAAATAGTCAAAATGAGCAATTTTAATCATTAAAGCTACATACATAATCACCTGGTATCAATGAACTAACTACACGCACTTGAGTCAAGCAATAACTAAAGCTTATTTTACGGTCTTAAGCTTATGTTTGAGTGTTTGGATTAGCTTATAATAAAAAGGTGGAAAGAATAGGCTTAGAAACTTGTATAAGTCCATAAGCCAAAAAAAAAAAAAAAAAAAAAAAAAAAAAAAAAAAAAAAAAGCCCCCTTCAATGGAAATGGTTATTTAAGTCATTAAGTGGCCTGAGGTTATATATGCATATCCAAACACTTCGATTGGCTTATTTGGGCTAACAAGCCCCACGAAAAAACGCCCCCTAAGCACCTATTTGAATAAGCTATTAAAGTGATTTGGGAGTGTATTAATCTGATAAGTAGTCCAAGTTTGCAATCCCAAAATCATAGCCGGAATGCATTAAAAACCATTAATCATATATATAGTAACATTTATTACAAACAATCCCAAACACCCCAAGCCCACTCTTCCTCAAATAAGCCACAAAGGTTAGGCTTATTAAAAGTTTAAAACCCTCTTATATAAGTTCATAAGCTTAGCTAAACACATATAAGCTAATAAGCTTATAAGCCCATCATATAAGCTTAGCCAAACACCCCCTAAATGTACAAGTAAATAATGCTTGTCCTAATAGGTATAGAGTATAGACAAATAAAACATATAAAAAGAAAACAAAGTAGCTAACTAACCCGGTCTTCAGGATGAAAACATGGGTGAATGATACCATTCATATCAAGATAAAGATTATCATATTCAATTTGATTAGGGTTTGGTTTACTTGTATCAACAACACTTTCTTCTTCAATTGCATCCAATATAACCTTCGGATATTTTTTAGCCAGCCATCGGTAAAACGCCGGAACACCCATTGCGCCGCTATTGTGTCGGGAAAGTACGGAAGCTTGTTTACTTTTTTTTAGGCGGGCATTGTTGTGCATAAAATAAACTTTAACTTGTTGATGGGCTTTATTTGTAAGAGAAAATTACACCATTCGTCCTTATGGTTTACCCAAAATAACACCGCAAGTCCCTTGGTTTTCATTTTTGCGTCACGAGTCCTTATAATGAAGTTTATTAACACCATCAGTCCCTATCCTTAACGATCGTTAGCTTTCTCCGTTAACTCCCACTTGTGCGTTACATGTGTCGTCCATTTCTAACGACCGTTAACTTTTTTTTCACGTTTTCGTCTGTTTTCGCACGTTTTCGTTCGTTTTTTCACGTTTTCGTTCGGTTTTTCACGTTTTCATCCGTTTTGGACGTTTTCGTCTGTTTTTTGACGTTTTCGTCCGTTTTTACATGTTTTCGTCTGTTTTTGCACCTTTTCGTTCATTAGACAAAAAAAATTAGAAAAAAAATTTTAGAAAAAAATTTAAAAAAAAAATTCAAAAAAATATTTTCGCTAAAAAGGTTTCCAAAAAAATTTCAAAAACTTTTTTTTTCAATTTTTTTCTGAATTTTTTTTTCGAAAATAATTTTAGAAAAAAAAATTCAAAAAAAATATTTTTGAAAAAAATTTAATATTTTCTCTAAAAAAAATTCTAAAATTATTTTTCTTAAAAATTTTGAAAAAATAATATTTTAGAAAAACAAATTTTGAAAAAAAAAATAATAATTGAAAAATATTTTAGAAAAACAAATTTTGAAAAAAAAAGTTATAGAAAAAGATTTTCAATTATTATTTTTTTTTCAATTTTTTTTTTCTAAAATATTTTTTTCAAAATTTTTAAGAAAAAAAATTTTAGAATTTTTTTTAGCGAAAATATTAAATTTTTTACAAAAATATTTTTTTTGAATTTTTTTTTCTAAATGTATTTTCGAAAAAAAATTGAAAAAAAAAGTTTTTGAAATTTTTTTGAAAACCTTTTTAGCGACCGTTAACTTTTTTTCCAAAAAAAAATATTTCAAAAACTTTTTTTTTCAATTTTTTTTCGAAAATACATTTAGAAAAAAAAATTTCAAAAAAAATATTTTTGAAAAAAATTTAATATTTTCACTAAAAAAAATTCTAAAACAGACGAAAAGGTGCAAATTTTTTTTTCTAATTTTTTTTGTCTAATGAACGAAAAGGTGCAAAAACAGACGAAAACATGTAAAAACGGACGAAAACGTCAAAAAACAGGCGAAAACGTACAAAACGGACGAAAACGTGAAAAAACGAACGAAAACGTGCGAAAACAAACGAAAACGTGAAAAAAAGTTAACGGTCGTTAGAAATGGACGACACATGTAACGCACAAGTGGGAGTTAACGGTGAAAGCTAACGATCGTTAAGGATAGGGACTGATGGTGTTAATAAACTTCATTATAAGGACTCGTGACGCAAAAATGAAAACCAAGGGACTTGCGGTGTTATTTTGGGTAAACCATAGGGACGAATGGTGTAATTTTCTCTATTTGTAATTTACTTACAACAAGGGATATGGTGGGGTTTTTGGGACGTTTTTTATGTTGCGTTGATATCTCTTTTATGTCGTTGCTTATTTAGGTTTGTTATAAATCTTTTATTAATGAATAGAAATGAATATAAATACCGACGAAAATAATTTGTTAAATGTGGTGACTAAAGTGTACAAAAACTATTACATTTACTTACGTTGCCTTGTATAATGTGAGTTGCCAGTATTCGTATGTGTGTCACTTAACCGCCGCTGTGTTTTTTACGGCTGCATTATACCTCTTCAGCAGACTTGAGAGATCCCAAAACACATCACAAAAAAATTTCAACTTTTTTATCCCTATGAATTTTTTAATCCCTCTCAGCAAGCAAAAACGGCACTACAAATAAAAGTGTGTTTGTTTGACGTTACCTATCATATTATTACAAATAAAAGTGTGTTTGTTTGACACTTTGACGTCAGCCCTTGTAAACATTGTGACTGTGCACTCGTTACATAAGGATGAGAATTAAAAGGCTCCGCTGCAGCTGTGAAGAAAACCCAAAAAGTCTCATCATTGATACCTACAACAGATATATTAGGAAACAACCAAGACATTAACGACGCACGAATCCATAAACACGAAAGAACGTGAATGCAAAATGCACCGTTGTCAACTGTAAGAGCAGCAATTACACAAAAACATAGGCTGAGAAAGTGAACACATGAATGTAAACTTAAGAATAGCCTTTCATCACATACCAATGACCCGTGGGTGGGATTTAGCAAAGTAAGCATTATGGAAACTTCTTTTTTTTTTTTTTTTTTTTTTTTTTTTAAGATATTGTAGTAACCAACTGTGAAATTTTGTCATCAAACACGTTGTTATAACAAAATTTCCTTAATTAGAGTATTTTTATTTTTTTTAAATTTGTGCAAAATGCCTAATGTAGACTTAGGGGTGTTAACGATCCGAGCTTTTAACGAGCTACTCGAGCTCGAGCTCATTTAATTCGAGCTCGAGCCTAATACTCACGAGCTCGAGTCGATCTCGATCAAAAATTAGAGCTCGATTAGTTTGACGAGCCGAGCTTTAAAAACTAATATTTGGCTCGGCTCGTTCGAAAACTCGTTTAATAATCACGAGTCGAACGAGCTGAACGAGCTAGTCGAGCTTAACGAGCCGAACGAGCTACTCGAACTTAACAAGCCAACACTTAATATATATAAGTTTTTAAGTTTATTTTAAAATTTTAAATATATGTTTCTAATATGATTTAGATTCAAGTTGTAGCTTAATATTTCTAAGCTATATATTTATACTTACTTGATAATAAACCTCCTCCTTTTACTTGGACTTTATTTTATAGGCTCTTTATTTGTGTTGTTTTCTTCTCTCTTTCTATGTGGGATGTATTTTCTTTTAATTCTTTTTCTTAATATGTTTGTTCTTTTACTTACATCTTTTATATCTAATACATTTTTTTTTTTTTGTTATTACAAGTTTATCAATCAACTAAATGACAACTCTTTTAAGTTTAATTTATACAAACACATTCGGGGCATAAGGATTTCGAGTCTAATTGGTCCCCTTTATTTAGTCCATTCGTCTCCTCGAGTCCGTGCCTATTATTTCGAATACGAAGATGTACAATAAATGCATAAGCCTAAAGGTATAGTGAGGTCGTGTGTTGTATACATAAAATATCGCACATATGATTCAAATGCATGAAAAATGATAACATAACATATAACTTATGGGATCCCGACAATTGTCTTACGGAGTATTGATAATTTGTTAGTAACCCTTTTTGCTAGTCTTATTGTTTATAAAATCGAAATCACAAAGATAGAGACTTAAAACATAATTGAAATATTATCAGAGCATTTTCATTCAAATTGTATTGATTAAAACAATGTACATGCATAATTTCATGAAATGCAAATGCACATGTATATAACAATAAATCACATAGATGCCACAACAATGATATGCAACGCATAACCAGGGATTATAGTGTACATCCCCGTTTAGTAAAAATCACGAGTACTCACCTTAATTACAAGGTAGTTGCGTTTGTAATTATCAGAACCTATATCAATTCGGTATCACGAATTAATCATTTGACAGCTAGTTGATACTTACATGCTTTCTTGATTTTAGATGAGTTCCTCCTCTAGAAATTTTTTATTATGTTTATAAAACATGATCTAAGCAAAAAGAACTAAAGTCATGAGAGGAAACAAGAGTGTAGTCCATAACTCTTTCAATATGTAAATAAATGTAGTGAAATTTCTTATAGAATTTGGATCTATGAGTTAGCTTTCAAACCCATATGGTCTCATCTAAAAAGTAAAAGTTTTTAACCACCACACCGTTGTCAAAAGACATGTGTGTAAGCAGCTAAACTTGTTGTGATTGTTGGTTGTATAATTTTTTTTTAACGACTTAACCATATCCAAAAATTGTAAGTTGTGTTTTCAAAAACTTGTCCATATTTTGCATGTATTTTTGATCTAGTTCGATCATTTGATTGAATAGTTAAAGCTAATCAGTTAGTTATGCAATTTAAACATTTATAGTTTGCACTCATCATTTTTTACGATTTTTACAATCATATGGACTAAGCAATTGATTTGTAGGATCCATAGTTAAACTATCATCGTAATTACGATTCAAAATCTTTCAACATTAAAATAAATCAATCAAAATTAGATATTTTCTTAGTTTTCAATTAGTAAAGTTGTTTGCTTAGATTTATCATGAATTTAAAATTGTTTAGATTTAGTGTACATTTGAATAACTCACAATGTACCCTTACTACCCAAACATTATTTGTATAGAAAATAATCCGTGATTTTAGTTTCCGATTCACTCTTCTTATTTACATCCATGATAATAAATATATATTTATATGCATCATTTAATTGAGATTTATTAATTTTGATAGCTGGACTTCTAAAAGAGTCTTACACGTTGTATTAATATTGAATTAGTTTATTTTTTGTTTCATAACATTATCGTGCTTGTATTTGTATTGGTTATTCGCATTGGATTTTTTTGTTGTTGTTTGATATTTATTTGTAATGTTTAATACTAGGTTTGATACAATATGACAGTTGTTCATATTTATAAACTTTGAAAATATCATAAGAACAAGAGAAATCAAAATATAGGAGTGACATGACAAGTAAACTTATCCCACATCGCTTGAAGAAGAAAACTTTCAAGAGAAAAAACTCTATGTAAGCAAAGCCCCCACCTTATTTTGAAACATAGTTAAGCATTACATGTTATAAAACATTAATTGTGTGTTCCTAAACAAGCTTTTTTGAGCTTATAAGTTACATAAACTTTAGTTTGAGTATAAGAACATTTTTTTTTTATAATTTTTATAATTGTAAATGAGCTTTCGAGCTCGAGCTTGAGTTAATAAACGAGCCTATCAAATCCGATCTTTTATACGAACATATTAAGCTTGAAAGTTATTTTATTGTAAGAGTAAAAAAAAGTTATAAATCTTAAACGAGCTCGAAGCTCGAACAACAAAAAAAATATTCGAGCTCGAGCTCGAGCCCGAGTCGAGTTTCAAAATTTTATTCGAGCTCGAGCCGAGTAGTTAATAAACGAGCCTAACTCGTTTAGGCCAAAACTCAACTCGGCTCGGATCGTTAACACCCCTAGTTGGAATAAGCAAGAAATAAGCAGAACAAAGATAATAAGCTAAATTAAACTAAACAAACAAACAAGGGTCTTATATTAAATATTGCAAGGATATACTGAAACAAGACCCAAGGGCAGTTGGTGTTGTGGTGTTGTGTTGTGTCTGTTTGACAGAGGTGACCAGGGTTCGAATTTACTGACCAGGTTTTAATATTTATAAAGTCTCGTTTACCTAAGGTCTACCTTTTACGCACTAACGGACAGTGTATCCGGTCGTGTGTGGTATAGTGAAATGGTAAAGCCGAGGTCGTCCCAAGAGCTAAGGTGTGGAAATTAACTAAGTCGTGTCACGTTTAAAAGGGGGTTTTGAGTTGAAAGATTAATTAAACTAATTAAAAGTAATAACAAGACAATAAAGTAAATAGAAGAAAATCAGTAAAGAGAAGTAGTGTTAATCTAATTACTACTCTTGTTATGATCATGACTAGTTTTCCTATGGGTTCATCCTATCATATCGTTCAGGGATTCAATATTCATTTCGGGTCAGATGGTCAAATTCGCCTAGATCTATCTTATACCTTGTCTTATCCAAAGCTATTGTAAAGCCTTGGGTTCATCGGTACGAAGACATAAGAGTCATTAAGTGCCTCTACTAACATGGACAATGCTAACGAATGCGACATGGTCAGATCTTACACCCCTCTAACTCCGTTAAGTGTCTAGCATTGGTAGGTGGTCCTAGGGTTAATTCGCACGTGTATGGTGATATTGCTATCACCAAGTCACATCCCTAGCGACTTGCTTCCTAGGGTTAATTCCACAAGTATCTAGAGAACAACCAACGCTAATCACTACGGGAACTAGAGTGTCCCAAGCCTCGCCATGAAAATAAACAAACAATAGATAATAGATGCGTAGAAAACTAAATCAATAACATAACAATTTCATAACTAGGCTAACACCAAAAGGTGTTTAGCCACTCATGTTCATAGTTGCAGTAAAACAATATTGAGTTAATACAAATCTAAGCATGAATCGAATACAAAGTAAAGGAATGAAAACACTTATGATCGGTGTGTGATTCCTCCCTTGGAAATGACTTGGATGTGGCTAGAACTTCGTTCTCCCTCCTTCCTGAGTTTTTCCCAATGTTTCTGTGGTGAAGAGATGGGAAGTGATATGAAAAACTCGGAATTAGGGTTGGTATTTATAGGCCTCGACTATGTTACGGCGTAGCGTATTAGAGTTGCTACGCCGTAACCTTTGAAATTGTGCTACGCCGTAACTTAATCAAGTGTTACGGGCGTAAAGTCTTCATGATAAGAATCCTTCGGCGTAGTAGATAAGATGGCTACGCCGTAGCTTCTTCTTTGGCATCGTTAGTTCTTTTACTGCCTCAAATGAGATCCTACGTCGTAGCTTGGAAAGTTGGCTACTCCGTAGTGTTCTTTAGTGGACTTCTACGCCGTAGCCTATTGTTGGGCTACGCCGTAGTCTTCATAAATTCTTCATTACGTCGTAGGTAGGAGAGATTTTACGGCGTAGTCTTCGTGAAGCCTTGCTACGGCGTAGGTAGATGAACCTCTAAGCCGTAGTTAGTGCAGAATCCATAATTTTCACGTATTTGCTCCAAAGTCCTTCCATTTCCGCGTAAGTTCGTTCTATTACTCGTCTTTACCCTGAAACCAAAATAGGAAGAAATAAGAGTATATATTCTTCATAAAAGTAGAAAAGACGAGTATTTTAAGGGGAAATTAACACTTAGATTGGGGGTAAATTTGATGTTATCAATCCCCTTGGAACCTTTTTTGCAATTTTTTTTTTCAAATTTTCTTTTTGCACACTGTTTAAACAACAAAAATAGCCAACTTTTGAAAAGCCATAGTTACTGGAAAGCTTATATCAAGCTTGTGCAAGCTTCAAGACACCAACAGTTTCAAGGTTGTGTTAAATTTATTTTTTAAAAAGAACTAAAGGCTAACCAAATAAGCATATAAGCCACAACCAAGCAACAAATTAACAAGCTCAGCCTCAAACTCAAGCAGATGACATAACAACAACATTCAATAACCAAGAACCAATCAAGAACAAAAAGAATCAAACAAGCTCAATGCTGCTGATTTGCATCAGCAGAAACAGTCCCAAGGGTGCAACCTGGGAGGCCAAAATAAGCAGGAAAATAAGCTCTTCAGTCCACAACAAGCATAGGTCTTACAAGACAACCTTACAAACTTTCTAAATCACCAAATCACAGGCAACAAGTTCAATAAATATGCATGTTATGGGAAGCCAAAGTGAGTTTGTGAAATTTAGCAGCTGCACCTTACAAGTTTAAGGGTTAAACTAAATTAAACATGAACTCACACAAACATAAAAAAAAACTTATAGTATTAATCAACAAACTAACTTGAGCAGCAACAAAGACTAAACAAGTTCAATGAAAGGGAGACAGCTACCAGCTTTCTAAGGGCTTCTAAAGACTAAACTAGGAGGGAAAAAGAAACAAGTAACTAAGGGGAATCCTAATAAGCACTATAGGGAACAAAAATAAGCACTTGGAATACCTAAAATACACTACAAGCAAATCTAAAACCTGGGCTACAATAGGGGACTGTTGTGAGTTGCAGCCCTGCACAGGTGATGGGGCAAGTTTGGGCTTATTTATAAGCTGTAGAAAAATTCAAAAAAATAAATTAAAAATATGTTCATGTAAACAAGCTGGGGAATAAGCTGAGGACCAAATCTCAGGGCTTAAGACCTAGTAATAAGAAAAATAAAAATACTACACCAGGGGCTTTTAGTTTACTGAAACAACAGGCTTATTAGTGATAATGGACAAAAATAAGCTTAACAGATGGCCTCTAAATGTCAATATGAACTACAAAACCTAAAGTCTAAACTACCAATTGCATATATAATGAAAATTACAAGCTAATACTAACCTAAGGTTAACCAAAATTTGAGATGAAAAGAGGCAGTTGAGGCTAGTTGTTCACTGATGCAGCATGCCTAACAATGGGTCTAATTTGGAGATTTTGACCCAGGGAAGTCAACTACCAGGTACCAAAAGTTGTTTTATCCTATTTGCATCTAAAAGTAACCATAAACAAGCAACTAAAACACCTAAGGTTAAATACCCTTATTTCAGAGATGTTTAAGGGTTTCATACCCTTGTCTCTTCCATGTTCAATTAAATATAAGTAATTCATCAATCATTCAATATGTCTATGTGTTGTTTGATTCTATCTTATGCTTGTCTTTCTTTTAACATGCTAGGCTAGGTTTATTTGTGTTAGCTTAGATGTAGTGAAACCTGCTTATTGATTATTGATTGATGGTTTGTTGTTAGTTGTTGTTAGGTGATTGTTAATCGATGTTAGGCTTAAGAAAACTGACTAATCTCCTATTTGGTAACTTGCTTGAACGTCTTAAGAAACATGAATCGGATGTGTACTACGATTTTAATGGTTGTATTTAATATATAAGTAACTATTAAGGAGGCCATGGTAAGGATACTTAACGTGTCGCCATAGGAAGAGATAGAAGCTTATAGAGTTGGGGAAGATCGTACACGGCCCCACAAATGGTATTAAGGAATGCAACCCGTCACCCACGCAATTGTAACAAGCTATCAATCAATAAAAGATAACTAGAGAGTAATGATGTCACACCCCCAATTTACCTGACTTGCAGCGGAATGGAATACCTGGGGGTGTCTGTCATAGCACCACAGTTACAGTTACATTGAACGACCTAAAGTGTCGTTTGGAAAATACTGCATTTGATCATTGAAATAATCCAGAGTTTACAAAATGAGGTCCCCAAAATGTGTTGCATGTTTATGAAAAACAAGTCATACTAGATCAAACGTTTACATAAGTGCATGAAATAATGATGAGACGCGTCGACTCCGCGACTCCATGAAAGTCCAAATGCATGCCACATGAGCTACCTTAATAACCTGAAATACATTGCTAAAACGTCAACACGAATGTTGGTGAATTCCATAGGTTTGTAAAATGTAATGATGTACGGCCACCACAAGTAAAAGTGCAAGATAAAAATCTCATGAAAATTGTACAATAGCCTTAAGCTCATGACACCGAAGCTATGACTGATGAAATTCTATGCCCCTCCCGAATGTTCTGCCGAAACATTCAAATGTAAAAGACATGACATGCATCCGCTTACTGTTGGTATCCACTACCACGGATGGAGGCGTCACCCTCGATAGATCTATCCACTCACTCTCGCTTAGTACTTGAAATTAATGGTTCATGATGTTACAGGGGACTTTCACATGGCAAGGTAACTTAAGCTATGTACATGTTTGAATACTTGGGCTCGTACTGAAATGATTGATGCAATGTATTCCCCCCGTGGGATTTGAAAACAATCAAAAATGTTGAATTGAAAACGGGGCTATGAAAACTCACCTCAACTGATGAAACTGTGATGAAATGAAATGAACACCAATGAACAATTAGCTGCTGCAACCCAATATGATGGTACCATGAACATGTAATGAGCTGAAAAACAAGGCGCGCACACTAGCCGCAACCTAATATGAATGATGAACGATCTACTTTAGATCATGAAATGATGTTATGAATGTCCATGCACATGTTTCCTATACCACTCTACTCTTTGAAAAACACTTGTTGTTATCAAAAGTATATAATCCAAGAATTTGGAAAATATTGCTATTAGAAAATATAATAAGCTAGTTGCAATATATATACTTATATATATATATATATATCGTAAGTTTCCATGTTAGCGTTGAAATACTCGGGTTGTAATCCTTGAAATGATGAAAACATACTCGTAGTAACTAATACTACATTAGTTATAAAGCTCGGTACTTAATATTATGTCTAGCTTAAAAATGTACTTCGTAGTTTTTGCGCCAAATTTAATAAAAGCTGTCAAATATAAAAGGGTTTTAGCCGATATTCAAACGAGTATATCTTTGTCGTTACTTGTCCGTTTTACTTGTTCTTTATATCCACGGTTACGTCTTAGTATGTAGTAATATATTTTGGAAAGCTCGGCTCCTCCGGGTTACGTCTAAAGTCTCTTTTTGTCCAATGAAAAACGTCCAACAGCAAACATTTTCTGAAAAATACTTTTCGTCTACAATCTTGCAAAAATCATAACTCCTTCGTTATAAGCTCTTTTTAATCCGTTCTTTCGCCTACGGATTCGTTTTTGAAAGTATTTTCTAAAAATTTTGCCAAAGTTTCCTTGGTGTTTACTGAGTTTCCAGATTTTTACAAAACGGGACAGCATGTCTAAAATAGGTTCCAAATCAAGTTTCCAAGGTTAAAAACTAATTTCTACCATCACCAAACCTCTTGTAATCACCACATGGCTAATCTAATCTTACCATACACCTTCTTAGGGTGCCATGGACTCCTAACCAAGTTATTAGAGCAAGGGGATTCATAACTAAAAAGTTAGGGTTTGTATGTTTCTTTTTAGCCAAAATAAAGTGTGGTATAGCTACTTGTACATGGTTTTTAGCATGATACTTATGAAATACATGTAAAAATAGGATGATCCATGAAAAAATAAAGATGAAAACTTACTTGATAAAATGAGATGATTATAGGATGATTATGCTTGATGTTCTTGTGTTTTTGTTGCTTGATTCTTGATTAGGCTTGTAAAATGAACAAGTTTAGTGTTTTAATTTATGGAAAATGATCACTTGAGCTAATCATGGTGGTTTGGTCGTGGGTTTGCAAGAAGAAATGAAGAAGATGAGAAAAATTTCTATCTTATCTAAAAAGGTATGTTATGATTTAGAAATTTGGTTAATGAAATGATTTTAAGGTTTATTAGTATAAAATGGTAAATTAATGCCAAGGGTTAAAAAGGGTGGCACATGGCCGGTTTTGGGTGTGAAAAGGAGTAGCCAAAACGGTTTTGATCACTTAGAAAATATAGTGTAGCGTTAAGTGTTATTACGCGTTATTCGTTAAAATCGGGGTACCGGGTTTAATAGCAATAAACGTTCACGAAGTATACCGGGATGAAATAAAGTTATAATAATGTTAAAAACATATTAAAAATATGTTGGGTACATTTACTGAGTGATCGGGTGATTATTGTTTAGTTTTCACGAAAACCGTCGTAATATTCATAAGCTTACGTTATAAATAAAATAAATTTCCAAAATACTGGGTAACTGAATGTTATAACTTTTATGATGTTAAAATGGATATAAAAATATGTCGGGACCATTGTGGGAATATTTAGATATATTCGTCGTGTATAAACCGGTTGTTAACGTTTATTTAGAAATCATAATACGTAAAACGTTAAATATACTGAATATAGTAATTTGAAAATCCTAAGAGTGGTATAACATGTAAATGACCTACTGATGATATGCAGACTATCTCCAGTCCGTATGAAATGTCATTACTGATAATGCATGAATTCGCACCCGAACCAATACGGTTACGCGAATTTGAACACCCGTAAACTAAATTTACGATGAAATGTGTAATGCACGTGAATGATGAAATCTTTTCCCGCAATGAATAGTGTTCCATGAATAGTAAAATTTCTGAATGCTTCTCGGAATGTCAAACTGACACAAAAAATGATGAATAGTAAACTGATGAATAGTGTTTTGATGAATAGTGTTTGATGAATAGTGTTTTTCCAAAGTTCGGGAAATGACCTGAAATGACCTGTAATGGTGAGTTGTGACAGTCTTCCCCCCTAAAAGGAACTTCGTCCCGAAGTTCAGTTTATGTTGGTCTCTGAGAATGTATTGGTGAAAAGGTGATGATATTCGAGAATTCCAGCGAACTCTAACGATAGGAATTCGACTCTGCTTCAACTGTTTGACCACATGGTCCATGATTTTTGTTGGTTCTCTTACAAGGTCTGAGATTGTTATTTGGGATGGATCCCTTCCAATGGAATCATGAGTGACTCATCTGAAAGTCATTTCTGGGGATCTGAAAATGTGAAATATGTTCGTGTAATCTTGTTGTTCTCTGACAATGTTCAAGTCTGACGGCCACTATGCCTTCTCTGTCAAAATATAAATGGTCCAGTGTATATTGGTGTAACTTTCCAAGTTTTCTGAACGATAACATGCCTTTCCTAGGTAGAACTTTCTGCATAACTCTGCAGAACTTGAAGTTTTAATGGTTTACGACTTATTGAACTTGTAACTGATTCTTGACTTGTAGAAAATTTCTGGTTATCTCATGAATGCCTACTGAACTAGTGAGTTGAGCTTTTTCTGAGTTTGGCCCATCAATCGATGGTCTGCGCTTCTTAATGTTTTAAATGTGATACTGGTAATATATACTGCTGAATTCTGCCAGAACTCAAGTTTGTATGCTAGTTGGTCGATTCTAAAATGAATCTTAAATAGTCCAATATGCTAAAGGTTCAACCTTTCTTGTTATCCAATTCGTATCGTGCCAATCCAAGGCAATGCTTTTAACTTAGTTTGTTCTCCTACCTGAATCTGGATGGTTTGTTGTTCAGGATATCCAATCCAAATGATGTGTGTTATGTACTAATCTAACTTCTGCCAGTTTCCCGTTGTTGGTGTGATAACTATTGTTGTAGATGAATTTGATTTATGTTGAGTGATTAGTCCAACCATTTACAGGGTCAATCACTCATGCTCTGAGCATACCTTCCTATGTTTGAATTGTTCTCTCGCTTTGACCATCGTTCTGAGGGTGATAGGTGATGTTCACATCTAAATGGGTTTCTGAAGGAAATCCTGAAATGATTACCTGAAGTCCACGGTGAATTCGGTTTTCTTAACAGGAACAACTGAAATGGGTACAATAAACCTTTGTGACTAATTCCATAACGTTCGGTCCTTCGAACTTGGCGTTATCTGAAGGGATAGAATATAGGTAACAATTTGATTCCTTGTGTTTTGTTCCAACGGATGATAAGACATATGTCCTTCTTTGTCTAGTGGGTTTGGTCTCCACTACTGAATTTCGTGATCAATTTGTGATGTTCCTCCTAATTCCTTCATCACATATTCCAAATATTCTTTATTGTCAAGTCACAAATCCTAAATGCATAAGCGATGTTGTAGGGAAAGTGGTTCTGGAAATTTGTCTCGCGATTGTGAGTTTTGGTTGAAATCTTTTTCTGAATAAACGAATTTAGAAAATGGAGCAAATGATTTACTTGGTAATATTTTTCTTGATGATTCAAAATCCAGTAGTTATGAAATAGGAACTGTTTTCAAACATGTTGTGATTAAGACTGCTTACCAAAGTTTGATGTTTATGTATATTTCTCATTGTACCATAGTGTTGCTAAAGTTTGACCAAAAAGGATCGCACTTGTTCAAAATAGGAATTTCAGAAATCATTTTTCCACAAGGTATGTGATTTATGTAAACGCATCAACTTTATTTAAAAGTGAAAACACTGAAAAGGATAAAATGATAGAATAGGAAATGTTCGCTTAAATGCATAGATGTCTAACACTTAGTTCCAGAGGTTGGATAATGTCTATTGATGGTTATCTGGCATAACTACAAGCATAGGTATTTAGACTAACTTAAGTCCTGAAATAGTTTATCGTTGTAATAGACAAGACGAAGGTATCACTTGATGTTGTGTCGATGAATGTCTATTCTGTTTTCCCATGTAGATGAGGAGATATGTTCTGGTTTGATCCCTTGCTTAATATGAAGGTGAGGTTATCTGAAATTTCTAGACATAATGCCTTAAAGGAATCTACATCGATATTCTTGATTCAAACAATTGTACTTTGTGAAAACTTACTGCAGGAAAGTTTATGTATGGATGAGGCCATGTTTAAATGAAATGCTCTACAGTCTCAATTAGAAGCTTGGTTTATTTCTATTATGTTGTCCTGCGGACATCTATATTGAGTTCAATCCTGTAGCTCAGTCTAGCTAGTACCCTTAAACAGTAGAATTTGACAACTAAGTCAGAGATGGTGATTCAGATGGTCTCGCAGTATCTTAGGATTGTTGTTGAGTTATGAATTCTCTCTCTATATACTTCTAGTTCTGGTTAGTAGTTCTGTAATCCTTTCATTGCTTTTATTGTATTGAGGAATCCTGCATGTAATTGATATGGAAAGTCTCTCTAGGGAAGTCAATGGAAAAAATCCAACTTAATGTCTGAATGAGTGACTGGTGGGGTAAGTATCCAGGGATAGTTCGGCAAAAGGGATGTTTATGAAAGAGTTCCTTTGTTTACAAAGTTTTCGAATGAAGATTGTTATTAACAATCCTTTGAAAAGGTAATTATTTCCTTCATGGCATAATCCTTCCTGAATTTTACATAGGTGATCAGGCTATGTACAATTGAGGACTAATGATGCGATGTTGGATTTTGTCAAAATATCATAACTTTTCTCAAAAGTTTTAGATGGTGTTCAACGCATTGTTATAAAAATGGTGTCCTGATGTTTCCTTTCAAGTAACATGAAAATTGCTTCGCGTAATAATAGTAAATACTTGGTGTAATGACAGAAAAATCAATTTATAGGATGGAAATAAAATAGCTTACTTCAGAAATTTTTCTGTAAAACAATTTCCCCATATGATAGTAAAATAGCTTGAATGGTGTATTGGATACGTGGGTGAATCTTGTCGAATGGTAATAGTCTACTAATTCGTCAAATACGAAATCAACCTAATACCTGATGAG
This sequence comes from Artemisia argyi, assembly GCA_030686995.1. Taxonomy (NCBI): domain Eukaryota; kingdom Viridiplantae; phylum Streptophyta; class Magnoliopsida; order Asterales; family Asteraceae; genus Artemisia; species Artemisia argyi. The sequence goes on along the minus strand of CM060709.1, from coordinate 40,941,046 downwards.
ACAATGCTAAAATGTTGCTAAACGATTGAAGTCTGAGCAAATGGGAATGGAAAAGGAAATGACAATGATGGTACTAGTGAATGGAATACTACCCTCTTTCGCGCTACCTCGCGACATCCAAAAGGTAAAACTAAAGTACACACTGTGGGAAGGCCAATAGTGTAATAAGTAACTGATGGTGGTGATAGTACCTGAGTAGTAAGTGCCCTACTAGTGATGGAAAGAAAACACACTATCTTCCTTGCAATAAGCATCCTAATAAGTCCATTAAGATTAATTCTGAACACACTACCAAAAGGCATTCTATGTACGGGCTGAATGATAGGAAAACCCTGTTCCTATGGCAAATCAATAGTACTAATGGTGGTGTAAATGCAACTGGTGGTATAATGGTAGTGGAAGATGACAAGGCATCTTCAATGTCGGAATACGATAAAAGGATGTCAGGGTGAGTATCTGAAGACATGTCACTTGTGAACCAGGTCAATAAAATGATATACATATATACGGATATGAGTATAAATAACTCGCACAGGGTATGTATGAAACAACATGTATCATGATTATGCACTTATGATGAAATGATGAGATGCTATGATAATGTGGTTATAGTCTAGGGTCAATGATACATCCTAGTTCTCTATAACCTTAGCTCTGGTACCAATCTGTCACACCCCCAATTTACCTGACTTGCAGCGGAATGGAATACCTGGGGGTGTCTGTCATAGCACCACAGTTACAGTTACATTGAACGACCTAAAGTGTCGTTTGGAAAATACTGCATTTGATCATTGAAATAATCCAGAGTTTACAAAATGAGGTCCCCAAAATGTGTTGCATGTTTATGAAAAACAAGTCATACTAGATCAAACGTTTACATAAGTGCATGAAATAATGATGAGACGCGTCGACTCCGCGACTCCATGAAAGTCCAAATGCATGCCACATGAGCTACCTTAATAACCTGAAATACATTGCTAAAACGTCAACACGAATGTTGGTGAATTCCATAGGTTTGTAAAATGTAATGATGTACGGCCACCACAAGTAAAAGTGCAAGATAAAAATCTCATGAAAATTGTACAATAGCCTTAAGCTCATGACACCGAAGCTATGACTGATGAAATTCTATGCCCCTCCCGAATGTTCTGCCGAAACATTCAAATGTAAAAGACATGACATGCATCCGCTTACTGTTGGTATCCACTACCACGGATGGAGGCGTCACCCTCGATAGATCTATCCACTCACTCTCGCTTAGTACTTGAAATTAACGGTTCATGATGTTACAGGGGACTTTCACATGGCAAGGTAACTTAAGCTATGTACATGTTTGAATACTTGGGCTCGTACTGAAATGATTGATGCAATGTATTCCCCCCGTGGGATTTGAAAACAATCAAAAATGTTGAATTGAAAACGGGGCTATGAAAACTCACCTCAACTGATGAAACTGTGATGAAATGAAATGAACACCAATGAACAATTAGCTGCTGCAACCCAATATGATGGTACCATGAACATGTAATGAGCTGAAAAACAAGGCGCGCACACTAGCCGCAACCTAATATGAATGATGAACGATCTACTTTAGATCATGAAATGATGTTATGAATGTCCATGCACATGTTTCCTATACCACTCTACTCTTTGAAAAACACTTGTTGTTATCAAAAGTATATAATCCAAGAATTTGGAAAATATTGCTATTAGAAAATATAATAAGCTAGTTGCAATATATATACTTATATATATATATCGTAAGTTTCCATGTTAGCGTTGAAATACTCGGGTTGTAATCCTTGAAATGATGAAAACATACTCGTAGTAACTAATACTACATTAGTTATAAAGCTCGGTACTTAATATTATGTCTAGCTTAAAAATGTACTTCGTAGTTTTTGCGCCAAATTTAATAAAAGCTGTCAAATATAAAAGGGTTTTAGCCGATATTCAAACGAGTATATCTTTGTCGTTACTTGTCCGTTTTACTTGTTCTTTATATCCACGGTTACGTCTTAGTATGTAGTAATATATTTTGGAAAGCTCGGCTCCTCCGGGTTACGTCTAAAGTCTCTTTTTGTCCAATGAAAAACGTCCAACAGCAAACATTTTCTGAAAAATACTTTTCGTCTACAATCTTGCAAAAATCATAACTCCTTCGTTATAAGCTCTTTTTAATCCGTTCTTTCGCCTACGGATTCGTTTTTGAAAGTATTTTCTAAAAATTTTGCCAAAGTTTCCTTGGTGTTTACTGAGTTTCCAGATTTTTACAAAACGGGACAGCATGTCTAAAATAGGTTCCAAATCAAGTTTCCAAGGTTAAAAACTAATTTCTACCATCACCAAACCTCTTGTAATCACCACATGGCTAATCTAATCTTACCATACACCTTCTTAGGGTGCCATGGACTCCTAACCAAGTTATTAGAGCAAGGGGATTCATAACTAAAAAGATAGGGTTTGTATGTTTCTTTTTAGCCAAAATAAAGTGTGGTATAGCTACTTATACATGGTTTTTAGCATGATACTTATGAAATACATGTAAAAATAGGATGATCCATGAAAAAATAAAGATGAAAACTTACTTGATAAAATGAGATGATTATAGGATGATTATGCTTGATGTTCTTGTGTTTTTGTTGCTTGATTCTTGATTAGGCTTGTAAAATGAACAAGTTTAGTGTTTTAATTTATGGAAAATGATCACTTGAGCTAATCATGGTGGTTTGGTCGTGGGTTTGCAAGAATAAATGAAGAAGATGAGAAAAATTTCTATCTTATCTAAAAAGGTATGTTATGATTTAGAAATTTGGTTAATGAAATGATTTTAAGGTTTATTAGTATAAAATGGTAAATTAATGCCAAGGGTTAAAAAGGGTGGCACATGGCCGGTTTTGGGTGTGAAAAGGAGTAGCCAAAACGGTTTTGATCACTTAGAAAATATAGTGTAGCGTTAAGTGTTATTACGCGTTATTCGTTAAAATCGGGTACCGGGTTTAATAGCAATAAACGTTCACGAAGTATACCGGGATGAAATAAAGTTATAATAATGTTAAAAACATATTAAAAATATGTTGGGTACATTTACTGAGTGATCGGGTGATTATTGTTTAGTTTTCACGAAAACCGTCGTAATATTCATAAGCTTACGTTATAAATAAAATAAATTTCCAAAATACTGGGTAACTGAATGTTATAACTTTTATGATGTTAAAATGGATATAAAAATATGTCGGGACCATTGTGGGAATATTTAGATATATTCGTCGTGTATAAACCGGTTGTTAACGTTTATTTAGAAATCATAATACGTAAAACGTTAAATATACTGAATATAGTAATTTGAAAATCCTAAGAGTGGTATAACATGTAAATGACCTACTGATGATATGCAGACTATCTCCAGTCCGTATGAAATGTCATTACTGATAATGCATGAATTCGCACCCGAACCAATACGGTTACGCGAATTTGAACACCCGTAAACTAAATTTACGATGAAATGTGTAATGCACATGAATGATGAAATCTTTTCCCGCAATGAATAGTGTTCCATGAATAGTAAAATTTCTGAATGCTTCTCGGAATGTCAAACTGACACAAAAAATGATGAATAGTAAACTGATGAATAGTGTTTTGATGAATAGTGTTTGATGAATAGTGTTTTTCCAAAGTTCGGAAAATGACCTGAAATGACCTGTAATGGTGAGTTGTGACAAATGAAATCTAAGAGCATCTCCAATGGCTCAAACAAGCAAAAGCTTTTCACTATTACAAAAAGCTTTTGAGGATGGTTTTTAGCATTGCATGACAAGCTTTTTGTAAAGCTTTTTAAGAAGACTTGGTGAACTCCAAGTCATTCCTAAAAGCTTTAGTTATTAAATGTGTGTAGCATTAATGACATTAAATGCTCCAAGTCTTTATGACTTGGTGCCATTGTAGATGCTCTAAGTAAACACGTTTTCTCCATATATAGTTTACACATTTTATTTTCTTGTTTATTTTATTTTTATTGCATTAGTAGTCATTTGGGTTAGTTGAATAGCAACTAATTCCGCCCTTCTTCCGAATACCCGAGATTTTACTTGCTTTCATAAAATATAAAAAAAAAATACAAAAAGAATCATCCCTCACCTCTAGACCTAGTTAGATTAATTTCAATCCTAACGAACACTATTCCCCGTGGAGAACGATCAATCCCCCATTACTTGTCACTTCACTACACTACATCGGTCATGTACACTGCATGTTGGGGATTGTAATTTTCTCAAGATCCCTTGAGAAGTAAAACTTTCGTGTAGACCACAATCCACACATCAGTTCTATTTGGGGTTAATCATCCTCGCTTGGATCTCCTTTTCAATGAGATTGTTCTCTTGTCCTATACTTGGTGTTCTAACCGGTGCAGCCTCAAGTTCGACTAGTGTTCTTGGTTGAAATATCCCTCGCTGCTTGGGAGTTTGGATGTCAGATGACTCTAGTTGATTCTTTTATGTTTTGTTTCCTCGGGGCTTGTTTGGGGCTGTTTCAAAAATATTCCAGAGTGAAAACGGTGGCTCGGCCTTCGTGAATGAGGATTTTTCTCTTGTCTTGGTTTGCCGTAATTGGCAAGAGTTTTTTCATCCTTTTTATAGCCCTCGCAGTAAAAGTCTCGAAAAGTGTCTAGATTGTGTTGCTTGTTGTATTTCTAGACTTGTTTGTACCTTTTGGCTTCTAGCGCTTTGCTAGTAGCTCTTTCTTTTTATATATAATCTTGCCGTTCAAAAAAAAAAAAAAAAAAAGCTATAAACATCGAATACAATTTTTTTGTTAATATGTTATGTATATATTTATTTGATTGCAGTTATTGCGACGAAATAACTTTATATGAATTTACTATATTCAGTGTTATGTTAAAATGACCTTTTACGTTCTAGATCATCTCATTGTTCATACGGGTAAATTCGATTAAATGTATAAAATGGTTAACTGTGACCTGAACCACGGGTAACCGCTCATTTTGGGTAGCCATATGTCCGGTTACCCACCTAGTAAGGTTTGGTTTCGGGTGGTAAAATGAATTACCCGCCTCATCATGGATAGTTTAAATCTTTCAACTAACCGAACCGTACCGAACTGCCCCGTGAACATCTAGTGAGAAGTGGTTAGTTTTGGCATCTAAAAAATAATCTTAAATTTGAAAATAGCCTCATAAATGAGTCAAGTTAAAAATAAGGAGGCGTTTGGTTGACCACCTTGGATTGGCTTTACATGTGATGTGACATTAGTTATTCGTTTGGTTGAAATTCGTGGGATTTAAAAATGGGATTGAACCCCAAACAGTAGATGAGTGAGAAAACTGGTCAAGTAACACCACTTTTTGTTTCATTTTTTATATTAGTTTTATCTTATATTGTTTCTTATATTTATTTGTGTCCACATATTTATATGGTGGTGGGCCATTATATTAATTTTAATATTTAAACAAAATTTTATATAAATAAAATTATATAAATTACATATTTTCTCACTCTCACATTAAATCTAAATGAAAATCCTAAACCCACTTACAAAATAAACGGGCCCTAAATGTCATCTCTAGACTTTAGTTATAGAAATGCAAATTTTTATTAAACTAACTATAAACCATTGTTATCATAAATTAACCCTAAAATCATACTAATTAAATGCATGTCTTTGTTTATTAAGGTTGCTGTCATCTACAATGTAATCTTTTTATAAGAAAAGTAAGCTTTAAAAATATAACAAAATGTTAGATTCAGGAAAATAATTATTTTACATTATATATAACAACTTCTTTACCAAACGTGTAAGTGTGTAACATACCTAGAAACATATTATAATAATTCATTCATCACAGTATCACACGAGTTTATAATGTACTCCGTAGTTTTTAGAATAAAATACGCAGACAAATGATATTCACTACACTAGTATTATGTATCATTACTCCGTATTATAGTTGACACTTGAGACTTTTTTATATCATAAATGCTCATTATTATATGACTTTTTGAAAAACCTATATAAATACCATTAGATGACAATATATTACAGTACTAAATATCTGGTATACTCACAAAAAAGTTAGTTTAATTATAATGGGAAAAAAATACAGTGTATGTTATTTTCCTTTACATATTATTTATAGGTTTTGCGGATGGAACTACTATTCCTCCAACAGAATACTGTCATGTTGGAAGGTTATGAAGTGCCTTGATTATTATTCCAATCAACTCACAAATATTCATTCTAGAGTAATTACATTGGGCTAGGCCTAATTACATTGTACACACTAACGGGCCTATATACATAAATATCGACTAATAGTGAATCGCTGATAAAATGATATGCTTAAATACTTAAAACATACAAATATTTTAGAAGTCAATATACACGCAACATATAGTGACACCCCATATCACTGCTGTATATGCATACACATTATTGATAGCTACAAATTAATTATTCACGGATCACACATCCCAGACCGATATGTATGATGGAGCATATCAGCGTAACTAATGCCACATCTAAAAAGCGCATGCTGCTTCGTATGTCTGAAAACTAAAAATCCGGAAGCCATATGCCATTTGAAATCCCCCGTGACTTGTATCCACAGCTTATCGTCCTTCAACATCTTTTGTAGAAGTCGCACTTCTTCTTCTGGTAAATGGGTTTGAGACGGCTCAAACCTCACTGCAATCAACTGCTCATTTGTAGATGTTTGAAACAAGCTGCTTGCCGAGGCCCTTATGGTATAATGCCTATTAATCTTAATTGCTAAGGTGAAATCCCCTAACCCTGACGTTTTAACGTCACCTGATATTCCTAAGCTAACAAGAAGGCTAACGTTGCCTCCAAATAATACTAAACGATCGTTAATTACATCTATTGGGGCATACATTGATACCACATCTGCATTTTTAACACGCAGACTACCCAAAACCCACACAAAGTTTGCTAGTATAATGTAAACTAAGAGGCATAATGCCAGTATACATGCTAAGGTGCTGATTATCTTACACCCGTTGGTTTTTACTCTTCCCAGCCAGTTATACATTCTCGGCATATCTTCCGCAACCTGTTTTAAATATAACAAAGCACATATTTACATGTTTCAGATAATGTAATGAAAGGATTTACGTGGTCAAGGACGGAGCTTGAATATTTTTCTTAAGGGGGCCGAAATTATAAGTTTAAACTAGCATTTAAAACATTTGAAATCGACATACAATACGGTAATGTTTATTACGTATAAGATATACATAAAAAGAAACGATGAAGCATAAATTCTCGCTAACTTGTAGAATAGGCCCAAATTTGTTTGAGGGGTACCATTCTTTGCAAAGCCCATATATTTTCGTATATCAAAACTCAAAAGGCCTTTACAAAAGCCCAATAGACCGTATCATGAAATTTTCCACCCACAATATCTATGCGTTCAAATAAAACACTCTCTTAAAGTAAAAAATGTAGGATAAGATATCAACCGTTAGATCATTGACTTTGACTTGATCACAGGCCATAAACACGTATGGCAATTTTGTAAATAAATTGAAGCTTAAAAGCATAGATAAATTTGCTGGAAGGCTATTTCTGTAATTATGCACCTTAATGCATGTATCAGACTATCAGTTACCAATCTTTGCTACAAACATTGAAAACCGAATAATCTATGAGTGCTAACATAGATTTTAATTTCTTATATATACGTGATGTAAATCGATTTTTTAGCATATTATTCGAACCACTAAGTAATATCCAATAATTCAATGAAACGATAAAAATAATATTATTGCTAAATGTACATTCATTGCAGCTAAACTATTCAATTGTCAAGTGTGCAAGGGCAACTAATGTAACGGATAGCAGGGTCTATCTTCTTTTTGTATTTAAAATATATGTTTTGTTTGATTTCTTAGCAGAAAAAAATAGTGAAGCTTTTAAAATTGGAAATAGACACAATAGACTTACAGTGGCGTTATTGAACTCAGTTTCACTAATAGAGAAAACAGAAGCGCGGCTTCTTGCCTCTGCCATTTCTTACGAGCCAAAATCTTCGAAAGTAACTTTTTTTTTTTTTTTTTTTTTTTTTTTTGAACTTAATCTTTGAAATAAACTTGATGTGAAATTGTGAACTTTTAAACTTGAGTATATATATAGCTAGGCGTAGTCTAGATTTCGTATGGAAATTGTCAAAACTCATGTGGCATTACCATAAGAAGAATGATCAGGATGAAAATCTCCAAGGCTCCAAGCAACCATTCTTCTGCTAAATTAATGTAGACATTGCATCAGACACGTTAGATGCACAAACATAATTGCTATTACAGAATAATTAAATACAAAACAAACCTGATTGAATACATCATTATTTGTTAAAAACAACCTGAATTAGCAAAAATACCCCCAAAACATGAAACCATTCCATCTTTGAATACTCCTTCAACCAATCACGCATTTAAATATTTAGCCAATTCAAATGAAAGTAACACGTATAAACACACTGAAACATAAATGCTCGAGAAAGATACTTGTAAAATAAAGAAAACCTATGGAGTGTGACCTTGAATCTCCATAAAGACTTGCACAATCGAAATGAAAAACAAAACGATATTGCAATTTGTTTAGGGTTTCAGATGAATTAAAAAATCATATGAAAAACTTTTCTGCTTTAAACTTACAAAAGTTAGCTAAATGAAGCTCATATAGATAGAGTTATAAGCCAGCCGAAATTTTCCTTGCAAATGTCTTTTGATAACTTCAACTGGCCTGCTTGGTATGCTAGCCTTCCCTATTAATTATAAACAATTCCACCCAGCTACGTTTCTTCACACCGCGATGTTGTGGGATGACCAAATCCTGATTAATTTTTATACAAATTGTTACGGTATGTTTTATACAACTGTTTTTGTAGGATTAAAATAAAGTGACCCAGTTGTCATGACCGATCTAACCAGTCAGACTAGATGAACCACCAAACTTATAGGACGCCTAGTTTAATGCCCAATCAAATACTGAAAACTATATCTTCCACAAATCCCAATAAGAATTTTCGTAACCGGTTTGATTTAGAAATATATTTGTGATGAGTCAGGTTCAAATTTTAGTGAAAATCTAATACAATGATTAGTGAACACTTTTAAGTAACTCTATCACGATTACTCTTCTTTTTTTAAGCTTACATTTGAACGATTGGTTTTGACACTTAGAACAAGCTAGTCCAAAAACGACCTTTTTGAGGATGAATGGGCGATTAAACTCAAGCTTATTTAATCATAAGTTTATGTAGCGCCGTCCTGTGGATTTTGGGGGTCATGTGCCATTTTTGCAAAAAAAAAACCCCAAATGATGTTTTGAGTTAAGGTTTAATATGATAACAAATCAGTTATATGGTATTATATCGTTGTATCAAGTTTCAAATTCCACCATTAGTTATAGTTTATTAAAGCATTAGATAGCATAAGCGCATGATTCAAACAAGAGTTTTAAATTGGCTAATTCCCTAGCTCAAAAGTTATTACTAATACGAGAAAGGCAACGGTCGCCGCGTTGCGGGCGTGACTGTTTTTTTCCCCAACCAATTAGTACATGATATCAAGTAGGCATACACTCATTGTTTATATACCATCCAGAGGTGGCCATTAGAACCGGTTTCTGAACCGGAACCGAAAAAAAATCCGAATCCGAATCCGGTCAAATCCGGTTCTTGGAAGATCCGGTCCGGTTCTTGGAAAATCCGGAGGTTCCTATCCGGTTCCATGTTTTTGCCGCTAGAACCGGTTCAGAACCGGATTTTTCCACACCGGTTCGAGATCCGGTTCTTGAGAACCGGTTCCAATAGCTATATGTGTGTGACGTTTATCCTGCATCACTGCATGTGTGAACACACTTTTATGACTTCTTCATTAACATCATTGACTTTGACCCCCATAAAAAGTGTGAATATATCCCCATATCATAGATATGGTTTTTGAAGTGATGTCTCCATCCAAAATTTCCAAATCCACCAAGAAAATCTTACTTCAGCATACAAATTTTTATCCACCAAGAAGTCAGATCCACCAAGAAGCCAGATCCACCATCCGAAATTTCCAGATCCACCAGAAAACCTTACTTCACAGCAATTGATGCCAAAACACGTGTTGTTTGTATCGAATTGTAGTTTTTTTCGACCGGTTCTTGGGATCCGGTTTGAACGGTTCCTAGGATCCGATCCGGTTCGGTTCCAAACTGGAACCGGTGCTACCGGTCCGGGTTTTCTGGGGTCGGATCCGAAAATATCCGATCCGGTTCGGAACCGGATCCGGTTCCTTGACTTTGACTCTTATCCGGATCCGGTTTGGATCCGGTCCCGGTTTTTCTAGGATCTGGTATTACCATCTGCCATACATTTAAAGGTTGACTCATTGTATGTACTAGTCAGCCACAAGAAAAGAAGTCTACATGCATATTCTCTTGGTATACAACATTATTTTAAAAAAAAAAACGTGTTAACTACTGACTCTACCAACTATTTAAGTATTTATACATTTTTATTAAAAAAATTATCGAGTCCTCAACATTATGTCTTGTCCATTTTGGTGGCCGGTTTCAAGTTGTCTCAATGGTCTTTTTGCATAGTGTTTTTACTAGTTATAATTCTCGAGTACGCGCGAGTTTTTTTTAAAATTTTTTTTTGAATGATAAATTTTATTACCTAAAACACAAATAATTTAATCTTTGTTTTGTTTCATTTATGATTTTTATTTTTATTTGTTTATTATTAAAGATAATCATTTAAAAATTTTAATTCTGTTGTTAGTTGCATCTTATCTATATTTTTTTGTATTTATCTTCTACATATCAACAAAACAAATTTTTAAAATTTTAAATTAAAAAATAATAATTAAAATATTACCTAATAAGGAAATATTTTTTTTCCGAAATACGAAAGTACCCAATAGGAGTTTTGTTTTATTATATAAGTAAAAGATTCTCTATTTATAAAATTTGTCGTCGTTAAAAAAATGAAAAAAAAAACTAATTAAACAGAGTTGCACATGCTTACCGTATAACACCTTTTTACAAATACTCCGTAGTAAATTCGGTGAGTGAAATGTAGGGTTTTTAATTCCAGTTAATTTTTTAAATATAAAATTTGTATATTTTTTCATAGTTTGATGTTTAATTGCAGGTTCGAATGTTACGATCTACAAAACTTTTTTTTTTTTTTTTTTTTTTTTTTTTTTTTTTTTTTTTTATGTAAGTTTTCATTTTTTAAAACTTTTTTTCGTTAACTATAATTTAGATTTTTAGGGTGTTTTGATTTTTTTTGTTAAATACTCTTTGGGTTAGGTTACATGAAAGAAAGGGACAAAAATATTGTTATTATGAAGTTTTTGAGTGACAAATAGTATTTTCGTAACAATTGCAATTTATTATTTTTTTATTCGCTTGATTAGCATTTGTACAATTTGCACCTCCTTATTTTTACCGAAAACGGCAACTTTCGTCATACACTTAAGAAAAATATTAGTCAAATGAGTTGTAGGCATTCTACGTTTATATGGTTTGAGGTTATGTGTTTTTATATGTAGAACTGAAATGAATTTGCTAATGTTAGATTTCTTATGCTAATGTTGTTTGTGATGAGGTTGGATGGCTTCGTTTCTGATTTGCTTTTTCAAACTGGTGTTGTAGGTATCGCTAAGGAAATAGGTTTGTGAGAACACCCATTTCTTGGCGGGGTGTTTACACTAACGCATTGGAAACACTCAGTATTTGCTGAACTCTATTTTTGGTTATTAGAACTATGGCGCATTTATTGACTTCTACTGAATCTTGCCATTTACCTTCACCTGAAGAGAACAAAAGCGAGTAAACAACATATGTATACCGACCTGTTTTTACAGGTTAGACACACTTCTGTCGTGTTTTAATTATGTTAGCTGTAAAACGTGCTATATAAGTAGAACTGGCTAAATGGGTGAACTCCATAACATGTCAAAAATACTTATTTTTATATAAGGTTTGAGTTATTGTAATGGTGTAAATTTCCAGTTTCTTATAATTAGTTTTTGTTTGGGTGTAGCAAGATTTTGATAGTTTTGGAAGTTCTAAATTTTTAGTATTTGCTATGGGCTTTCGTTATAGGTTCATGGTGGATAGAATTGGAGATGGTTAATGCTATGAAATAAAAGAGAAGGTGTTGTTTTGTGAGAGATAGTTTCGTGTTGTCAGAGACAACCGAATTAAGAATAACAGGAATAGAGAGATAAAACATGTTGCCAAAGGGTCTCTGTTGAATCACACAAGAAATAAAGGACTAAATTTTCCGGATACTTCTCTATTTCTTTTCTCATGTTTCAATTTCTCCAACTCAGTTTTCGGTGTAATTTCATATTGGTGACTTTGCTAAGGTGTGATGGTATTGGTTTTAGTTAGGATCTCAGATGGAGGGTAAACAAGTCTCACAAAGATAGGAAGGTAAAATTAGGGTTTTCCTTTAATTTGGATCTTTTTTTGTTACTTTTGTGTTTTTTAATAAATTTTTTGGGTTAATGGGGTTGCCTAATTAAATCTGTCTATTTTCACAGCTTATGAGTTTATTTTGATATGCGGAAACTCGCTTATGGTTTAGTACAAATATTGGTTTATTAGTTGCGGGAGGATTCAGGCTTGCGTTATGGTTTCTGTTTTAGGATTGAGGGTTACTTGCACTCATGTTTTTCCTTCTTATGCTTTAGTACAAATTTAAGTTTCTGATTTGCAACGGGTGGGTTTGGTTGCTAAAATGGGACCTGAGGTGGGTGGGTTTAGGTACTTAAATGGGCTGAAATAGGCGTGTTTGCGTGCTGAAACGTGGGCTGAAAGAAGGGTTTTTTGGTTTTAGGTTATTTCGCACAATCACAAGCATAAGATTCCAGGTTGTTGATCAATCTTAAGAAGAATATCTTGGCGCGCCAACCCATACCGAATTGTGCTTGCAGCCACAGTGGGTGTTTGGTACTCCTATAATTGGTCGTGCAACGTTTGTATAAAAAAGGTAATATTGTTCACTGTGCTCATAAGTTATAAAGCAAGCTACAGTCATCTGTGGCTGTTGAAAAACATCGTCGATTGGATGCTAAAAAGAGTAAAATTATTTAGTTATTTGGGCGATGACGATTTTATGCATTCATATATTTTCTTACCATAATCTACCAATACCGGTAGCTTGGCGGGACACGTACTTTTTATGAAAATTTATGTATTTCTTCATTTATATACTTTTTTAGAAGATTTAAATTGAGATTTCATATTGGACAAAGTTTCGAAAACTTGTAGGTACATTCGGGGCAGTTATTGCTTAGGTAACTCAGATCCTGCTACAAGTATTCCGGTCTCCATTCAGCAATACCCTTCTGATGTGGCCACTGGAAATGATGCAGGTACCATAACATCAACTATTCCGACCTTCCGCACTCGGTTTGTTGTTCAGGACTGTAAACAGGTAAGTATTCACTTCCAACTTCGGGATCGAAATACAAAACCTGATTAGTACAGTACAACAATATAACCATCGGTAAACTAAGTGACCAATGTTATGCAGACCAGTAACACTTAAGATCCCCTTTCGACCCATTTACTATCATTAATCTACACAGTTATATTTTATCCATGAAGGTGAATAAACACAGTTTTTGAAAACACTATCTTATAAGGATAAGGTTTACCCAAAAAGCCCCTTCTTAACTTGGGTAAGTAAGCATGAGCCAAGGGATGTTAAACTAAAGAGTTTTACGGTTGTAAGGTTTTGTTGACAGCTCTTTGATCGAAGTCATACCAGACGAATTCTAGATGTCATGATTATCTAATTATAGTGTGTATCAATGAAGCATGAGATAAGGTTTATTAATTTATGTTTTTGATATAACCTTGGTAGTTTTCGACTGTCAGGAGATCGGCTACAATAACATGTTTACAATTCGATTTTTAGTCAATGTATCGTGTTTCATTATTTGTCCATGCCTGAGGAAACCAAGCCAGCCATGGCAAAGTGTTTTGTACTATATTTGGTCATCTGTCATTACATGCGGTTTAGGGGACTGGATACATAATAATGATGATGAGACCAGGTATAATTTCTATAACCAAATGTATATTATGTAATATAAAATTAAAGTTCTTTTTTTGCATACGTGGATATATATGTTGCATATATGTGTTTTATGTAATAGCGTGATGTGATGAATTACAAGTGAGGGGTGTTTGGATGTATTTTTGGAACTAATGTAACACTCGATTATAATGCAATGTAACACCAAACCTGGCCCGTTTTGATCCATATAACAGTGTTAGGATATGCTTATTATTTTAATTTTTATATATGAAAACCACTGATTGCATGCTTTTAAAAGTTCTTAGGAAATATGGGAATAAGAGTTAATTATAACATCATCTTTAATAAGCAATTTAAACAAGAAGTTATTCAGAAGCTGCAACCCACCACAACACCTGCCAACCAGATAAATCAGCCAGCTGGTACATTTGTGTTGGAGCAAAAAAAAAGAAAACAGAGGAGTAGTTAATCAGAAACAGCAACCCAACACAACAAATGCTAATCACTTAAATCAACCTGTTGGTACATTCGGGGTTGGGAAACAAAAACAAATTCACTGTGGGCCTAATCAAAGACGGTTTATTTGTTTTATCGGGTCTGCTTATATGTTATTGATAAGAAGAAGTAGTCAATCCCAAACACCCCCTTTGCTTATTGTTTTACGAAAATGTAATAAGCCCAAACACTTGCTAGAATGTGCCTATTGTGTTTTACATGCTTCGAAAGTGCGAGGCTAACTGGAAATGGCTTTTCGCAAATGCGCACACTAATTCAAATAAACTTACCCAAACACCTATGGGTGCAAGTGTGCAATTTTCTGCCTTGGTCATTTGCATATAATACCTGCTTAACTTCATTTATTTTGTGTAGTTCTATCATTATCAACAAGTTGAATGTGATTAGCCATTGTGCTCTTCTTCTCAAAGTCAAAGCAAAAAACGACAGCGTCAATCAAGCGACCTTAAATAGGATTTACCTGAAGTCAGAGAGTTGTGGGAAATGGGTCAAGAATGATGGATGTAAGTGTGGACTATTGTGTATAATAACGGGTCCTCTCTGGTTCATTTTCGGATAGCTTTTATTGGTTAGTCGAACTGGTGGCGACACCGGTTCCCGGTTGAACCCGTTGGTCCCGTCCGATTTTCAAAACTATATGTACCATCAACTTGTTAGATTGTATGAAGTTTTGTGTGTTTTATTAATTTGTATTATGTGTAAAATAACATGTCCTTTTCATTTTAAGATGTTTTAAAAATAACATTAAATTAGTGTGTTTAATTATTTTATATGGATTATATTGTAGCTTGTTTAAATTGTACATTATGAAAATTTTATTGTATTTTTTAGTAAGTGATGTTTTAATAGATTGTATTTAATTTGGTGTTGTATGAAGCTTTGTGTGTTTTATTAATTTGTATTATGTGTATAATAACATGTTCTTTTCATTTTAGGATGTTTTAAAAATAATATTAAATTAGTGTGTTTAATATATGGATTATATTGTAGCTTGTTGAAATTGTACATTATGAAATTTTTATTGTATTTTTTAGTAAGTGATGTTTTAATTGGTTGTATTTAATTTGGTGTTATATGAAGCTTTGTGTGTTTTATTAATTTGTATTATGTGTATAATAACATGTTCTTTTCATTTTAGGATGTTTTAAAAATAACATTAAATTAGTGTGTTTAATTATTTTATATGGATTATATTGTAGCTTGTTTAAATTGTACATTATGAAAATTTTATTGTATTTTTTAGTAAGTGATGTTTTAATTTGTTGTATTTAATTTAGTAGATATGTTTTTAATTGATTATACAATGTGAGTAAATCATTGTACTTTTAAATATTGTGGTGTTTTAATAAGAGTATTAATTACATTTCACTTTTCTCTCTCATTTGACCATTTTTCAACAAATCAACTTTTCACTTTGACTGTTTATCCTTTATAAGTAGTATAGATAGTTTATTGGCACATGTGAACGAACACAACATTACGAAAACTTGCTTAAGCATCTAACATAAATAAAAAAGTAACAAAATTCTAAAATCCTAAACTTTTAACAGTATGCCCGTCTTTAGACATTTTGTTCCCCTTATCAACTTTGCTCGTGATGGCTTATTAAAAGACATCAACGGGATGTACACTAAGAATCAGCTCATATAACTAATCATGTTCGCTTAAAACCATTTATATATTACTCCCAAAAAAAATTGGAAACCGTTAGTCCATTACAAAAATAAAAACGATAGAAGACTTGGAACCAAAGAGATATATAGAAAGCTCAGTCTCCACTTTCCACCAACTGTAGTGAATATCCATTTACTGGATGTAGTTAAAGACACACAATTTATGTTAAGTCACGTATTCCACCCATTAACAATGTCCTTATCCAAGGGTCTTGAGCCAATTATGTTCATAACAACCATCTTTGTATTATAGGTTCTACCAAAAGTGAGCAAGCCTGTAGATGTTGCACAATCATGTAATAAGTAATCATTCACAGGTTGTTGAAAGAGACCCATACATAAAACTAATCTATACAAACATTAGTTGTTTGCATACGAATGATGGCAAATAAAATCCAACAACACAAGGCTTGTGTTAAACATTAGCTACCAAAATATATTTCACATGGCACCTAAATCAAATTAGCAGTTTATGCATACCTGCAATTTCTATCAGAAACCCAAATAGACTCAACCCAATCCCAAGACCAATACACAACCTGGATCGATGGGCAGTCTATCAATAAGCAACAAAGAAATAGAAATGTAAATAAGCAGCCACAATAAACTTTGATCAAATAAGAACCATCAGCAAGAAAAAGACCGAATACCAAACAAAATCACAAAGTTGTACAATTGGTGTATCTCAAATGAGCTTCATAAAAAAAATTAAGGGCTCAAGGACTGGTCCGATTGGTTAAGTTTGGGTACTCAAACTTGTATGAGACACAACCCTTTTCCCCAAAATATTTTAGCTTTCTAGTTGGTTCCTTTTAAAATAAGCATTGTCTAAAAAGCAACTCCAAATAGCTTACTAAAAAAACTTTGATCACAAATAGTCCAGCCATTTAACTTAATAATCACAAACCCCCTAAATAAGGCCATAACCCAAACGCTATAATGCCAATCGTACATCATTCTCAAACCACTCAAAACGTAGTGCAAAGTGCGACCACCAAAAACTAAAGAAAGCTCTAAGTATATTTAAATAAGCTTACTTAAGACCTTGAAAAAAGCTTAATAGCTTCTTGTTTTTTATTGAAAGCTTTATAGCTTTTTAAAACATATGAAGATATTGTGAGTCTATCACATAGCAGGTTACAAAAGAAATATCTCAAAATCCAACTATGTATCAATGAGGAGTATGTTTTATGGGAAGTGATTTGCACACTCCCAAAAATGATTGGCACACTCAAATTTTGAGTGTGTTGACATTTATACCCTCACATTGTTTGGACTTATTCTTATCCTGTAAGGGTATAAATGTCAACACACTCACATTTTGAGTGTGCCAATCATTTTTTAGAGTGTGCAAATCACCTCCTATGTTTTATTGTTTTTAATAAAACTGTACTTTATGATTAACTATGTATCAGAGGGGAGGGAGTGGAGTCGGTGTTTGTCGGCAAAAGCTCGGTGAAGCTCGGCAACACCGCCGCCACCGCTCGGTGAAAATCGGCAAAAAAAAAATTCGGTAACATTTGCCGAATGGTTTTTGTGGAAAGCAAGGACCAACGGTCGAATTTTTGAACGAAAAAAATTCGGTAACACCGCCGCCACCATTTTGGTAAAGTTTGGTAAACTTTGGTAAACTTTGAGTTGGAAGGTTGTGATTGGTAGATGATGATGTGGCAATTTGGCAATTTGGTAAACTTTGGTGACCACTCCCTCCCCCCTCAATGTGGAGTACTTTAGGCTATTGTAAACATCTAATCCAACTTTTTATCATAAAATAGAAGATTCATATATTAACTCTGTTAATCCAGTCCACTGGAGGCAAAATAAATAAAATAAAATAAAATAAAATAAAATAAAACTTGAAAAGACGTGCAAACACATGGAAATTGAAAAATGTGGTAAACCAAAACATGTACCAAGTATGAGGCAATGGAAACAACTCTTGATCACCATAGGCTTTATGAAAATGAAGTCTCCGTGGGCCAACACGTAATAACTTGTAAAATGTTTTAGAAAAAGAATAAACAGTTTACAAAACGCAATCCCAAATACACCTTTAAAATCCCACAATAAATAGTTAAATTATAAGTTCAGTGAGCTACTCGTTCAAGTTCCAATTTATCAAACCTACTTTTGAGAATCCTTTTGGTATGGCTTCTTGGGAAAGGTTGCAACTTATGTACGAATGATTACTTATCATACTTTACAACTATAAGCTAATCCAAACACTGAATGATATATAGTGTATGATATAACTATAAGCTAATAATCTTCTTTTTCTAATAAACATAAGCTATTTCAATAAGGTTATCCATATACAGTGGAAGAGCTACACAAATATAGGGGATACAGTTACAACAACAATGAGTTGATAAGATTAGAATATTCTAGAGTTTTAAACTAGTCACTTATGCTTATCCTTAATACGCCCCCGCAAGATGGAGGATCCGTCGGAGACTCCAATCTTGGAACGAAAATGAATGAATGGACCATGACCTAATGGCTTTGTAAGCATATCAGCTAGCTGATCTTTGGAGTTAACATGAAGAACACGTAGTGATCCTGCAGTAACACACTCACGAACAAAGTGATAGTCGAGAGCTAAGTGTTTCATACGGGAGTGATAGACTCGATTGGCACATAAGTATGTTGCACCTGTGTTATCACAGAACAAGGTAGGAGGCTGTCTGAGAGTAATTCCCAGTTCATGTAATAAGTTCTGAACCCATATAATCTCAGCAGCTGCATTTGCTAAAGCTTTGTACTCGGCTTCGGTTGATGAACGAGAAACAGATTTTTCTCGGGCCGATCTCCATGAGATAATATTGGAACCCAGATATAAAATATATGCAGTAGTTGAGCGTCCATTATCCCGAATACCACCCCAATCTGAATCGGAGAAGGCTGTAAGAGTAATAGGAAAAGCACGTTTAAGAAACAACCCATGGTGTATTGTGCCTTTCAAGTAACGCAACACTCTTTTTAAGGCTTGAAGGTGTAGTTGTGTGGATGCATGCATGAACTGAGATAACTTATTGACAGCAAATGATACATCAGGTCGAGTAATGGCCAAATATTGGAGTGATCCAATGATACTTCGATAAGATGATACATCAACATTAGGAGAGCCGTCAATAAGTGATAATGTTTCTGTGGAATTCAGGGGTGTAGCAACTTCTTTGGCACCACTCATCTTAAATCGAGATAGTAAATCCGCTATATGTCGATGTTGAGAGAGAAACAAACCTGATGTAGTGGATATGACCAGAATTTTGAATTGTTCCCTGTGAGAATTATATCATCGACATACACCAGAAAATATGCAGTGACACCATCTTGATTGTAAATAAACAAGGAAGCATCAGCAAGTGATTTGCGAAAACCATAAGCATTCAATTCATTGTACCAAGCGCGTGGGGCCTGTTTGAGACCATACAATGCCTTTCGAAGCTTGCAAATGTGATTAGGGAACTGAGGATGTATATATCCTGGTGGTTGAACCATATAAACATCTTCATGTAGTGTACCATGCAAAAATGCATTATTTACATCGAGTTGACGTAAAGGCCAGTTGTGTGATAATGCAAGGCACAAGATGACCCGAATAGTCACGGGTTTTGACACCGGGCTGAAAGTCTAAAAATAATCACGTCCAGGTTCTTGAAGAAAGCCTTTTGCCACAAGCCGAGCTTTGTATTTATCTATAGAGCCATCAGGTTTACGCTTAATGCGGAAGATCCATTTACAACCGATTGGTACATGAGATGATTTAGGAACCAATTCCCAAGTTCCGTTTCGTAGTAAAGCATTAAATTCATCATCCATTGCTTGTCGCCACAGAGGTTCTTTGACAGCTTGGTTGACAGTCATAGGTTCCAATGTAGGAGGAAGTGGATGCTTAGTGATGATATTGATGTACTTATCGCCGAAGTATTTCGGATTCCGTTTTCTTTCACGAGCAGGACGCTCAATAGGGGGACTGGATATGTGGTGATGAAGAATTTGTTGGTGGAGTGAAAGATGGAGAGGTAAGAGGGATATTTATTGTTTGTTGTTGAGATGCAACATCATTGGTTTGTGGAGAGGTAGATGATGTTTCTGTTTCAGAAGTTTGTGGTGTTTGGTTTCGAGAAGGACTAGGTGAATGGGATTCCATTATTGGTATTTGAGTAGGTTGTGAATCAGAAGATGGAAAAGGTTGTGGAGTGGGAGATGAAATTGTTGGTGATGAAGGGTATATGGGTGAGTCACTAGTAGAAGGGTTCTGTTGGTCGTTAGCTTGTAATGATCCTCTACCAGAGATATCTCGAACAAGGTTGGTGAACTCGTGTGATTTATTGCGACCTTGGAGTGGGAAAACATTCTCAAAAAAATTGCCATGTCGAGAGAAATACATGCGATTTGTTGTGGGGTCCAGACATTTATATGCGGATTTAGATGACGAATAACCAAGAAAAATGCATGATGTTGACCGAGGTTGAATCTTAGATGTATTATATGGGCGTAACCATGGGTAGCATAGACAACCAAAAGGTTTCAAGGAGCTGTAGTTTGGTAACTTATGGAATAGCATTTGAAATGGAGATTTAAAAGATAAAACTGAAGAAGGGAGTCGGTTTATTAAATAAACAGCGGCTTGAAAGGCGTGTGACCAGTAATGAAACGGAAGAGATGAAAAGTGAAGTAAAGATAGCCCCGTTTCAACGATATGGCAATGACGCCTCTCAGCGGTGCCGTTATGCCCAGGAGTGTGTGGAGGAGATGTGAGGTGAGAAATTCCGCATGAACTTAAAAATGGAATGAGTTTCTGTTACTCTCCACCATTATCCGAAAAAATAGCTTTTATCTTGGTTTGAAAGTAATTTTCCACTAGCAATTTGAATTGGGGGAAGAGAGTATTTGTATCAGATTTTTTCTTCATTGGATATAACCAAATATACTTGGTGTAATGATCAACAAAGATGATATAATACTCAAAACCATCAATTGATTTTCGTGTTGGTCCCCACACATCAGTATAGATAAGTTGCAATGGTTCGGTACTCACAAGAGAGTTTACTGAGAATGGTAATTTATGACTTTTATTTGATAGAACAAGAATTACAATGAAAATCAGATACTGAACTGACTTTTAAACCATTTCCCTTAAGAACTGGGCTAAGAACTTTGTTGGACGGATGACCGAGCTTGTGATGCCAATCAGACAATGAGTATCTGATGGTTGCATTTATTTGTGGATGAGGTTGAAAATTTGCGCAATAAATATCACCGATGTTCTCCCCCCTTAGTAGAGACGCCCCCGTGCGAAGATCCTTCACAAGAAAATGAGAGGGAAAAAAATTCAACAGAAACCGGGTTAGATTTACATAATTTTGCTATAAGATATCAAATTATGTCTTAAACTTGGAACGCATAAAACATCGGACAGAGAAAGTGGTCTATGAGATGTATTAATTTTTGTTTGACCAATGTGTGAAATAGAAAGACTTTTACCGTCACCCAAGAGTATCTCGTCTGGTCCTCCGTAGTCTGCATATGTTTGCAAGGCTGATAAGTTGGATGTAGCATGATGGGAAGCTCCACTATCGAATAACCATGGTTGCTGCACAGCTGAGGAAACAGTGGTGGCATTAGCTACTGGAATTTGTTGTGCATTCGTTGATTCAGAATTCACAACAGTGATATTGTTCTCCCTTAAGAACCTTGCGAGCTTTCTACAATCAGATGTCGCGTGACCTCGCGTGACCTGAAATTTCACAAAACTGACAAGACAAATCTGCTCGATGGGAGCGATTACCATTTTGACTTTGCCATGGACAATAAGAACGGTTACCATAACCACCGCGAGATTTTCGGTTGTTAGAGTTGTATGCTTGAAATGATTTCTGAGATTGTGGTGCCTTGGAATTTTGCCTTTGAGTTGCATTGATAGTGGGAATAACAGGAAGAGACGCTGAATCTTTTTCCTTAATCATCCTTTCAAAATCATTGAGTTTTTCAAATAACTCTGCATATGTAATAGGTGATTCACGAACCTTTATGGCTGCAACAATAGAGTTGAACTCATCGCCTAGTTGAGTGATGATATGAACAACCAGGTCTTCTGCACTTATGGGATTTTGAGTGAGAGCCAATTCATCAGCAATGGATCGCATTTCATTCAGAAACTCAGCGATTGATTTGTTTCCTTTGGGAGTACTAGCAAGTTTAGCTTTGAGTGAAATGATTATGCTTCGTGAGGAGTTTGCATAGCTTAGAGAAAGTCGTTCCCAAGCTTCTGAAGATGACTCAGCAAACGAGATAACAGGTACTATCATTTCTGAACAAACTACCAAGGAATTGTGATGGTATAACTTGAGTTGTATCACTAAGAAGGGTTTGATCTTGCCGATACCATTGAACATAAGCAGGGTTGATAGTCTTCTTTTCTGCATCAAGGAATTGTGATGGTATAACTTGAGTGCCATCAATGTAAAAGTAAAGTAACTCCCAATACCGTCTTCCACGGGTTATGGGTCCCAATACCGTCTTCCACGGCGTATGGGGGAGGTTGAGATGTAGACAGCCTTACCCCTACCTAAGGTAGAGAGGCTGCTTCCGGTTCTACCTAAGGTAGAAAAGGACCGAACCCTTGACATCAATGTATGTTAGCAAATTCAGGCCAATAAGGGTTGATTGGATCTGTTTTCTCCAAACAGGAAAGTTTGAAGAAGTAAGCTTAATAGGAAAATGGGTTGGTGCATTTAGTTGTATGATGTTTGAGGCCATAGAGAAAGAAAAAAATGAGAATCAGACTCGTTGGAGTGATGAAGGTCTCTGATACCATATAGAGGTAACAGGAATTGTACGTGAAAAGGTTACATTCATTATTGATTGAAATTGATGTACATATATACAGTGGAAGAGCTACACAAACATAGGGGATACAGTTACAACAACAATGAGTTGATAAGATTAGAATATTCTAGAGTTTTAAACTAGTCACTTATGCTTATCCTTAATAATCCAAACACACTCTAAGTCATATTCTGATATTCAACATTACATGTAACAACAGCATACGCAATAACACCATAATTAAAGTTACTCTAGAGAAAACTAAAGGAAACTCTGACACTTAACCTTTGCTAAACAACTCTCAATCCATGAAAATTTGTAAAATAGGAGTGTCCCTTTATCATAACCACACAATTAGACCCATTAATTGAAGAGGGAAAAAAGAAAAGAAAAGATGATAGTTATCTTAAAATGCTATACACCTTCTGCAAAATACCATTTACAACAACCTTATTTCGAATTCAAAATGAGCTGTATATGAAGAGGAATGTGATGATAACTTTATTTTGAAGAGATTAATTATTTCGAATTCACAATGAGCAAGATTGATGCTCGGTATCTCAGTATACATGTGAAGGAGATTTAAATTTCAAAATAAGAGTACAAGACTACAAGGGCTCGTCGAGTCGTCGCCCCTTCGCCATAGTGACATGGCAGCCTCGCCGCAGCGAGCCACGAAACCCGCCCCGGGTCATCCCTCGCCACACGTGCTCTCTTTGCCCAGACGGCGAAGCAATTCTACTGACAAGTAGGGCCCAAGTTTAAAATCAAACAATAAATAAGAAAGTTAGATGAGTTATTGATTTATTGGTGGCTCCCTTTTTTTGTTGAGTGTATTATTAGGGTTGGTTAAGTGAGAGCATTTAGGGAACTGGTTTTATATACCAGGTTAAGTTTAGGCTAGTGTAATTATGTTAGTGGACTTGGGCTGCTTCATTTTAAGTTATTAATTTGTGCTCAAAATAAATAAAATTTGTTAATTTTGATTACTTTATAAAAGATTTAGGTACATTTAGTTTTTTTTTTTAAATGGGCACATTTAGCCCATTGGAAAGTTAAATGGCCACAAATGAGCACATATTTTTTCTCAATTATATAATATATTTAATTTTTTAAATATAAATGGAGTATTCCGTTTAAGGAATTTATTACGTCATTTTCGGTCTTCTATAAAACAATTTGTATAATATGTGCTTGTTTAGCCCGTGTCCGTGCCCTCCCAGCCCGCCCGTTTTGCCACCTCTCTACTAAAAGGGATGTTAAAATTGGTGTTGGGCTTGCAACTGCTTACCCAAAATTTTAAGTTATAGGGCTGAATTTGTTGTTGAATCAATTATAAGAAAATATTAGGTTGTCACTTATTCAAATTTTCGGTATGTTTTTAATGAATGAATTATAAGAAAATATTGTAATTTTATATTAATGAATGAATTTTCGTTTATTTAGAAAAATGAAAAAGAAAATAAAATAAGAAGTGGTGAGACTCAAATAAGTAAGTTGTGGTTAGTTGCAGGGGCGAAGCTTGGAAATTTCGAGTGGGGGGTCGGTATCTAAAATTTTTTTTTCCTAACACTATGGGGGGTCGAAACCGAATTAAATTGGGGGGGCGAAACCGAAAATACCGAAATTTTTCTACACGAAAACTATATACCCCTACATCGCAAAAAAAATTTCGGGGGGGTCGGCCGCCCGAGTCGTCTCCCCTTCGCCATAGTGACATGGTAGCCTCGCCGCAGCGAGCCACGAAACCCGCCCCGGGTCATCCCTCGCCACACGTGCCCTCTTTGCCCACACGGCGAAGCAATTCTACTGACAAGCGGGCCCAAGTTTAAAATCAAACAAATAAATAAGAAAGTTGGATGAGTTATTGATTTATTGGTGGCTCCGTTTTTTTGTTGAGTGTATTATTAGGGTTGGTTAAGTGAGAGCATTTAGGGAACTGGTTTTATATACCAGGTTAAGTTTAGGACTTTAGGCTAGTGTAATTATGTTAGTGGACTTGGGCTGCTTCATTTTAAGTTATTAATTTGTGCTCAAAATAAATAAAATTTGTTAATTTTGATTACTTTATAAAAGATTTAGGTACATTTAGTTTTTTTTTTTAAATGGGCACATTTAGCCCATTGGAAAGTTAAATGGCACAAATGAGCACATATTTTTTCTCAATTATATAATATATTTAATTTTTTAAATATAAATGGAGTATTCCGTTTAAGGAATTTATTACGTCATTTTCGGTCTTCTATAAAACAATTTGTATAATATGTGCTTGTTTAGCCCGTGTCCGTGCCCTCCCAGCCCGCCCGTTTTGCCACCTCTCTACTAAAAGGGATGTTAAAATTGGTGTTGGGCTTGCAACTGCTTACCCAAAATTTTAAGTTATAGGGCTGAATTTGTTGTTGAATCAATTATAAGAAAATATTAGGTTGTCACTTATTCAAATTTTCGGTATGTTTTTAATGAATGAATTATAAGAAAATATTGTAATTTTATATTAATGAATGAATTTTCGTTTATTTAGAAAAATGAAAAAGAAAATAAAATAAGAAGTGGTGAGACTCAAATAAGTAAGTTGTGGTTAGTTGCAGGGGCGAAGCTTGGAAATTTCGAGTGGGGGGTCGGGATCTAAAATTTTTTTTTCCTAACACTATGGGGGGTCGAAACCGAATTAAATTGGGGGGGCGAAACCGAAAATACCGAAATTTTTCTACACGAAAACTATATACCCCTACATGGGGGGTCGAAACCGAATTAAATCGGGGGGTCGGCCGCCCCCCGCCCCCCCCCCCCCCCCCCCCCCCTTAGAAGTTGCGCCCCTGGTTAGTTGTGATAAGAGAGTTTTAAAAGGAGGTTTGTTACGGTGACGTGTCACCCGTGAGACCCAAATGAGTAGATTTCTCAACTCACCACACTAAGTGCTCTAAGCGTTTAGATCAGTGCACCTCCATAAAAGAACCAATGAGGGAAAAGGTCTTGCATGCATAGCCAGGCCTTGAGGATGTTTAAGTTGTAAGAATAATAACTTTTTAACTTAAACAAATTCTTTTATAAAAGTATGACGTCAATTTTAGTATTATTAAATTGAATGGACCAATAAAATGGTACCACCTTGTCAAAGATGACATTAGTATAAAACCATTGTTTAATACTTCATCCGTTCTATAATTATAGTCTACTGTTACTTTTAAAGTCTTTAGTTTTCAATTTTGATTTTAAATATTTTTATTTGTGTTATATATTAATTGATGCAAAATATATGAATGAATTGACTTTTAAATGTATTTTTCATTGGTATAAATTTTATCAAGTATTATATAACACAAATAAAAATATATAAGGTCAAAGTTGAAAAACAAAGATTTAAAAAGTCAACAGTGGACTATAATTATCGGACGGATGAAGTAGTATTAATAGAATGGAAATGTGATTCAGTTAAACTCATTCCACACGATTTCAACCCCAAGTTACAATTATACATGTTTTTGTTTAGGGTGGTGATTTGTACACTCTCATAATTGATTGGTACACTCAAATTTTAAGTGTCTTAACATTTATACCTTTACAGGTTGAAATGAGTAAAAGTGATGCGAGGATATGAATGTTAAAACACTCAAAATTTGAGTGTGCTAATCAATTATAAAAGTGTGCAAATTATCTCTCTTTCGTTTATGTACACCAATGGTTCAATCAACAACGCATGCTTGTCATTTTTGTCAATAAGTACTAGTTTACTTTAATATTACACATATAGGCCTGTCGGACAAGATTTAGCCGGGTCTTGGCCGGAATAGCCCGGGTCTAACCGGGTATTGGCCGAAATAGCCCGGGTCTTGGCCGGAATCGTCCGGGTCTCACCGGATATAGTCGTGTCTAGCCAGTTCTTGGCCGGAATAGCCCGGGTCTTGGCTGGAATAGCCCAGGTCTCACCGGATATAGCCGGGTCTAGCCAGTTCTTGGCCGAATAGCCCGGGTCTGACCAGATATAGCCGGGTCTTGGCCGGATATGGCCCGGTCTAACCGGATATATCTGGGTCTTGGCTAGAATAGCCGGGTCTTGGGCGGATATAACCGGGTCTTGTTTGTCTAGCGGTGGTTTATAAACAACTGGACCGGTTGAACGGTTGAACCACCGTACTGGTCGATTGGTAGGCTAGTTTAATGCCCAGTCTGATATATCTTCCGCATATGCGGGGGAAAAAATGTAGTATCTATATCATGTAATTTGTATTCTTCTAACTAGTACTTTAGTGGTAAAGAGGAATATGACCTGCTCATGAACCTGCTTAAAAAGGTCACAGCAGTTTTATTAGGCACAAATGGTAAATTTGACCTTTTGATTGTACACATTTGGTGCAACATTCACGGCACTTGTATTAGGCTCGATAAACAGACTCGGAATCAAAACAACTTTATGTGGGTCCACCCTCCCATTTTGGAGCATAAAATGAGTCTCAATAATCAACTCATTAGCCAGGCAAGCACATCACTCGTTTGTGTTATGTAAGCTAGTATAGCAAACCAACGGAGGAAACTGTTCTATTTCAAGTAACTTCCTTATAATAGTTGATGCATTCACTGGTCAATCGTGTATCGTAAGGACATAGTGATAAAGATATGAGAGCTTTTTCTAAATCATAAGCTTTGTCTAACCACTGACATTTCCTCCGAAAACCATCCATGTTCATCTAAGTTCTAATCATCATTAAGCCTATGTTCATCAAGTGCATCTTGTAATTACTCGCTTAGCTTAGTTGGATCTTGAGCATGAACAAGGATTGTACTCACCATGGTTGAAGAAGATTTACCCTGATGGACTTCAACTGTTTGATGAACACCATGTTGTAACGACGATGTCATCTTGTTACTCTAGTAGCATTAAGATTACTGCAAGAAAACACTCCTTTAATAGAATAACAAATTTTGAGCTCTCGTATCTTAGTTTTCCTGACTGACATCATGTATATCCGAAAATCCACAATCTGCAGTAAAACCATAATATCTCTCCATATGATAATAAATATCTAATTATTTTGTCACCAAAACTGATGCATCAATTATGATTTTTATAAAACACTTGGTGAGCAAATACATAACACAACTTGTTTACTTTTATCAGCAAGGCCATCACAAAATTAAGATTTTTTTTTATAATCAAAGTGCAACATATATATATGAATAATAGTTCATGAAAGGTTATTTAAGATAACAAAAGTTTTGTTGTCTTGGTAATTAGTCAGCTTAGTGATATTGAAAAAAGACACATGGCATCACAAAAACTTGATAGATAAACCATCACAAAAGCTTAGTGATAAATTAAACTTGGTAATTAGTCAGCTTAGTGATAGCGAAGTTCATTATATAACCCGTAAAAATAAAAGTGTAAATTGAATGGTTTCCAATTTTAGTTTATACAAATAAACCATCACAAAAACTTACAAATGCATTACTGAACCTAATTTTTTTATAACATATTTAGTGCATAAAAGGTATAATAAACTCAAAATATGGTCAATTCTTTATCTATTTAGATGCTTCCGAGTATATAACTAGAGGAGAGCAATAAAGCTGAAACTTTATAGGATTTCTTGATTTAGGCTATGGTTGTTAACAAAATATCCGTATTCAGATATCCGAAAACTTGATCATAATTTATTAAAAAGTTGGGTTTTATGAAGGGACAGTTTTGGAACCCATATAAAGTTTTTCAAAAATTATAGATATCTGGATATTCAGATATGTAAAACTGTTATCTGAAATTTCAGATATCCGAATTAAAAAAACTTAGATAAAATATTATGTCTAACATAAAACCATCATTACAAATTTCGGATATCCAAATGTATGATATAACTAGTTATTGACAAGTACATTAAATTGTTTAAATTAACAACAAAAAAATATTGTCAGAAAATGTCTCATTT
Source organism: Artemisia argyi (assembly GCA_030686995.1). NCBI lineage: Eukaryota > Viridiplantae > Streptophyta > Magnoliopsida > Asterales > Asteraceae > Artemisia > Artemisia argyi. The sequence continues at coordinate 40,912,013 of CM060709.1, read as the reverse complement.
CATATTTTTGCTTTAAGCCTTAAATAACCATGAGACGACTCTGATACCATCATAATCATATTTACCTCATTGATAAATCTTTATCTTTTAGATAACTTTGTCTAAATTCATCTGCTAATTGTTTGCGAAAGTGATTTTAAACTCCCAAAACCAAATAAACCAAACCGAATTTTTGGTTTTTTTGGTTTTGGGATTTTAAATTCACTTTCGCAAACAGTTAGCACATAAATTTAGACAAAGTTATCTAAAAGATAAAGATTTGTCAATGAAGCAAAACAAACAAATGCTCTTTTTTTCCAAATACAATGATTACAATCATAGACAAGTTTAAGGAATCGAAACAGGAAAAGTAAAACCGAAGTTAAGTATCAATTGTGCTTAATCCAAAAAGATATACAGAAACGCAATGTTATTTTCATTTGTCAGCAGGCCCACTATGAAATTAATATATTTTCTTTGATCAAATGCACCAGATGGTGCTTAGTGGCTAAAAAGAACAATGATACGTAAACCTGTGTTGGTACCAATGGTGAAATCGTTTTGGTTGCTGCTACTTAACCCGAGTTCTGTTGATTTGATGGGTTGATAAATTGATATTGTGCTTTGAATATGTGTATATGGCGCTTCAATTAAGTTCATATATGAACAAGGGTAATGGCGCAAGAACAACGGTTTGATATTTGTTAAGGTGTTTATTCTTTTAGATTTAGTTTTAGTTTCATCTTATCAAATACAACTGGGCAAATAGAGAACCCAACTCAATAACTATTAATCTATGAGTACATTATGAAATTGTGCCTAGTGGTTAGCATAAACGATATTCACAAAATCGGTTTGGTTACTATACAATAATGTAAATGTATATGCAAAGATAGAGTTGTGTTAGTACCAATGGTGGAATATTTAGTTGATGCTTTGCCGTGCAAATAGCCTTGTAAGGACCCGGTCACTTTTGTTTAACTTAGGGGATTTGGGATAGATAGAAACTAAAACTGGGTTTAACTAAAGAGGCTCAAACCAAGCTATACATAAGCTATACATACCTTAGGTATATGGGATCAAACTAAGCTCTTAACTTACTTTACAGCATAGTTGTTAGGATCCCGATCCTGATTTTAGGATCTTACGATTTTACGATACTGCAAAGCAAAAATGATCCAGATCCTACATAGGAACTTTACAAGCTTAAGATCTTATAAGATCACGATCTTGACTATACGATCTTAAGATCTAATCCGATCCGATCTTACTTTTCTCAGATTACAAACTAAAAAACTATAAATTTATGGGTTGTTTTTTTTGTAGAATTCAGAAACAACGTGTTAAACTTTATAAACATTTCATAATCATAATTTAGGATAATATTTCTATGAAACATTCATAATATTAAATGTTTATAATGTATAATAATTTGTAGATTTGTATAATATTACAAAAATTATTAAGAAATAATATTAGAGTAGGATCTTAAGATCCCGATCCGATCTTACGATTACGATCTTGCAAAGACAAAAACGATCCTGAGTAGGATCCCGATCTTGAAAACCTTGGTTTACAGAATTAAATACCTGTTAAAATCGAAAAAGGGCAACAATATTGAATTTTTTGGCTCATGCATGAACTTAAAATCTCAAAGTGTTAGATCTTTATAAGCCATCTACTCAAGGTTAGGACTTTTCTATAGTATTATAAACAATTATACACTTGTGCATTGTGAATTTTACTTTACGACATACTACATGTTAAAAAAAACACTAAATAATATATGCATATTGTTGTACTTTCGTTAGCATTATTTTCCATGGTATTTTGATTGTTTTAATGATTTCTAAGTAACTTGTGACAATCAAAAACATAAGTTACTAATATAAGTCGATAGTTCTTAAATGTGAGTTACAAAACTACACATGAAGTCATGAATAATACAAGTTTGAAAATTGCTTAACGCATGAGAAGGAGCTACGAGTAATAATCACAAAACATTATTTTGTAGAATTCCCAAGAAATCGATCTATGCTACTGGGTTTTCTGGTGTCCAGCCCTTAAAATCGGTAAGTATTGCTTATATTCAAAAATTCAATTTAGGGATTGTATTTGAATCATATAGTATAGCAATTTTGTTGTTTTTTTCACTTACCTTGATAAGTATGATTTGGTTGTTTTAAGTAGAAAGTAGGAGTTATGGTAGTGTTTTGAATTCGTGGATGAATATACAGTTGTGATGTTTGAATGTTGTTGTTAGGACGCGCGGTTTGAATTACGATTCATCTGCTTTGATTTTGTTCGTTAAGGTGTAAATGTTGCGGCTCGATCTCACTTTCAAAATCACCATGGATGATCTTGAATTTCACCCAATAATTTCGGTAAGTTTTAATTGTATTGAATAGATTTGGTTTATAATTATTCCTCATATTTTATGTTTATGATGTAAACCCAGTATTACAATTAAATCATGATTGTAACCAAACTCATACAAAGTGATTTAATTATAATATTAATGTTTCGAATTATCAGTTCAATATTACAATTATATTTAGGTATGTTTGATTGTTTTCTTTGGTTTTATCTTCTATCTTATGTTTATCAATGATTTAATTCTGTGATTAACAACGTTGATGTTACACATAGAATTACTATGGTTATAATTTCTTTGCTTTCTTGCAGGTTACCCTTGATACCCTTTTGTTAATTAATATATTGAAGTGAGTTTAGAGACCCATCACAAAGTGTTGTTTACCAGGTATGTGATTTTTTATGATTATTGTTCGAAACTTTTTTAATAACATTGGTACGTTACTTAATTTTTCCAATATGCTTGATTTAGATTTTGATACTTTTAATTCACTTATTATGTTGTTTAACACAGGTTTGTGATTTGTAGGTCATATGAAAGATGTTCGATGAAATATCTAAGAGAAAGGTAATTCGTTTTTGTCATACTGTAAGCATTTGGGATGCAGATTACAATAGTTTGTAACCTTAGATTACAATAGGTTGTAACTATATTCAAATGGTCAAACAAGGAATGAGTTTGTTTCGTCAGTAATGAGAAACTCCATTTTTATCTTTAAAAGTCATTTTAAGTGGCATGGTGTGTTGATTATTACATCTTTTATTGATACTAGAGAAAAAGGATTTTGTTAGCTTATCAAATGAGTTGCCATTATCGGCTTAGCATTATCATTAAAGGCTAAGCCGGTAATGGCAACTCCATTTGACCAACAGCCCTGTCTAAAATGTTACAGCAACTATTTTTTTTTCTTGCATTTACTATTTGTCATTTATGTTCAACAACAAAAAATTTCTGTCAACGGAATCTGTAACGTTTTTTGTTTTTCAGCTGGTGCGGATAAGTCGTTGAAAATGTGTATCAAGTTTAACTGTGCAGAGTAATCATGGAAAATCGTCAATTGCAGGCAAGCTAATGTATACCTTTAGTTACCGACAGACTACTGCATAGTCAATTTCCACATCTTTTTGTATTAATGCATCGGGTATTGGTTAAAATATTTATTATGCCATTGCAGCAGCATGCGGTGGAGTAAAGGTGTTTGATTTTGATCGAGGGGTGGTTCATAATTATGATGTTACACACGATTCGACCACCGTCATCCATATGACGAGCAATAGCTTATGTCGATAGTGTTGCGTTGACAATGACCGGTCATTTAAACATCAACTCTGTGCACAATCTTACTGAAAGTAAGGTCGTTTTCGTCTTTTTCGCGTTTAAAAACTGCTTGCATCATTTAAGTTACCATTAGGCTGCTGAATTACAGCCCAAAAATCATAGACGCATCGATAACAAATACCCCCCCCCCCCCCCCCCCCCCCGCTGCAACTTAACACATTTGCAGCCTGTTCTTTATGCCTGTTAATAGTTAACGATAAGTATTATTAGTACATGTAGTAAACATGATGACTTGGCTACACAAAACATGAGCTCATATTCAGTGCAAGTCTTTTAACTTTCGAATTGCAGCCTAATGCAGAAAGTAGTAATTATATTCTATCCCTATCTATTTTGCTGCCTGATGCAGTGAGCAGTAATTTTCTGGAGACCGACTATTGAAGCTGAATGTGGAAATGAAGTGTCAGATGGAAGAACCACGTTTTACAGGTGCATTTCTAAATTCTATATGCAAAAATGATCGTTCAACAAAGGATAAATTAGAGCCGGCCATTCGAGTGGGCGGGTCAAAACAAATAAAATGTTTCATTCAAATAACTTGATCTAAATTTTTGAATATAACAATTTTGGGCGCCACATGCAATACAAATAGCGTTTAGGAAACTTCCAAATTTCAACCCATTCGACACATGTGACTTTTTTTCTTTTTTTTTAGCTTTTAGCTAAAAATTCTTATGACCCGTTCAAGATAATCAGAAAACACTTTTAACATCTAACACTTTTAAAACTAGAGACTTTACATTACAGTATGTTTGTGTGAATTTTCAGAGCTGCGATTGGAAAAGTGATAATGTAATCATAGTTTCAAGGTTGTACCAAGTAGAAAACCAAACAAATGACAAAATATATATAGTGGTTATTGTCCATTCATCATTATGCTAATAGTTTAGCTATCAAGGTGAGATAAACTACGTAGAAGTAAAAGGTGGTTGTTAATGATTTCATCAAAAGCAGGTTATAAAAGACATTGTCTTAATGTGTTTATGCTACTTGCAATTATCATATAATCACATGTGTATACCCCATAGGCCTGTACAATTTAAGAATTAATAGAAAAATTGTGCCAAGAGGATATTTTTGTAAAAAAAATGAAGCTGCGTTTGAAATGTTAGTAAAAAGTCTCTTTTATCAAATTAAAGGAATGACTAAATATGTAGTTTCAGATTACGCTTAGATAGTTGGTGATGCAACTGTATCAAATCAAACTGATCATGGTAACTTCAAGTCAAGATGATGAACTAATCATTTTTATAGCACGTCCAGACGCCCTCTTATGTTTTGAATACATTTATCATTATCATGTCTACTCTTTTGTTAGGTATTGTGACTACTCACATCCTATAAATGGAAAATTGTCTTGGAACTAGGAGGTAATGGTGTTTATATCTGTGAACTAGCCAAAAAGGCAGGAAAGATCATAGCCCTTGACGGAGATTGGTTTGTCTCTTTGAGGTAAATAACCATAATTTGTATTTACTGCTTAAAGTACAAGCAGTTGTTCATTATGCACGATGTGTAATTTAAGTCAATGCACCCTCTGACTAACTTTGTAGATGGAGGTCACCTGGGTTATGGAAACATTCGTTGAGGGGTATTCTTATTTTAATAATTCAATTTCTTTAATATAGGGTGCTTTTGGTTTCGAGTCTTGAATCACTATCAGTATGAGTTTAGATATAGGGTGGAATGAAACCGGAATGAGTTTATGAGTTTAGATATAGGGTGTTCCATCTTCGGCCTTTGGTTCATGCACTAACTATTACATGTTTCAAATTTATTCCAGTGAATACAAGATACCAACAACAAGCCACCAACAACAAGCCACATCCGATGTATATCTCCATCAAAAAGGTACTCAGTAACCGATTTTCTATCCAGGTAATAGAGCTTGGTATCTGTTTATGAATTTTTTTGACTATTCATATTGGTGGCAAATGGGTGGGTCAACTTGGTTGGGTAATGGTTGAAAAGGGTTTAGGGTCAAAGTGGCCATATATTTTGGTATCGGTCTTTTTTTTTTTCATTTATTTATTTATTATTATTTTTTTTTGATAAATCTTAAAGTACGAGTACAAAAACTGACAGAATCATATAATGTAGTTTTCTTCACTAAAATGATTAAGGTCTTTTGTGTATTGTAACTTGTGTACACTTTTGGGCGACTTTCAACCAATTTGACCCGTTGATTTAGCTAAAGTTATTATTAATACCAATTAAAGATCAAGTATAATCCAAATTGACCCATTTACTCATAAATGGATTGAAATCGGCAACCTGTATTTCATAGTCGTTTATATTTTACTTGAGTGAATGAAAAAAAATATAACAAAGCCAATTACCACAATAGCTATTGGAATCCACACCACCCACAAGACAAATTAACATCAGATATAGTCCTTCAAAGGTAAGTGAATCTGTATTCCTCTGGTGTAAATTGTAGGTTGTACGATTTATTTCAAGGATGACATAGCTTGCTTCAGGGGTGTGGTGCATGTCACATCTATCCATCTAACTAGAAATCCACCGGTATGTGTATCTCAGTTATTAGTAGTTATATTAGTCATATACTTAATGAATAAGGAGTCGCATGCATGAATCACGGGTATCTTGAAAGGATATATGCATTCATTTCACGTAGTTTAGGAAGTAATTGAACATCAAACAACTTACATTTTATGTGATCATTTGTCTTTTTCATGTTTATATTACACTTTTTGCTACATTTGGTCATTAATAAAAAATTATCACTTGTGCCTGTAGCGCCGATATAATTTGTCTCGGTATTGATAACGAAATGCTCCTATATAAAAATTACACAATAAAAATTACACAGAAATGTATTTCAGTAAACTATAATGGTGGCAACTTCTACCATTTTCGGTATGAGTATATTTTGTTTCCAACGGGTGAGACTTACATAGGAAAGCTTAAAAGCTTACCTATATATTCAACAAATTATATGTGGAAAACCGGACCACAGTGTGTACATATATTGGTAATCCATTTAACATTACATTTGCAATCTATATATTCATCTGCTCTCAGGTTTGAAATTGTTAAATAGTTCTGATATATGCATTCTACTCCAAACTTAAGAGTTCTCAGATATGCTTACTTTTAAGGTCAAAGACACAAACATCAAAGTTCAGTGTCAACAACTTAATGTATTTTCTCTTATATGTAATAATTCTTTTGTCTTATCAACAAATTCTTTTTAGTTTTTTCCTTTCCTTTTGTTTTCTTTTTTTTAGGTGTTCACGGGGAGAAACATTGGTTACTCAAGTGTTTGAAGTTGACTACATGTAGAGAAATACTTGAAGGTCTATCATCATTGCAAGGATTGAGTTTTGAATCGATAGGCGCTAACACACATCATTTTATGTTCGAGTCAATCTATTTTAGATTCGCCAACGCTATGGTTGTAAATCGATGGGCGCTCACACACATTTTTTTGCTACTCAACACAATAAATTTTGGAAACCCCAAGCTTGGACGTTTGTTAGTCTAATTGTAACATAAGCAATTTCTTATCTTATAATGGACACATTGTCTCATTCTTTGTTTTATATTTTAAATAGACAAATTTACATTATTTCTTTTCTTACCATCTCATTTCTCTATTTCTTTAAAAATTTACCCGGTGTCAACGAGTCTATAAGCTAGTAGTATTATAAACAATTATACACTTGTGCATTGTGAATTTTACTTTACGACATACTACATGTTAAAAAAAAAACACTAAATAATATATGCATATTGTTGTACTTTCGTTAGCATTATTTTCCATGGTATTTTGATTGTTTTAATGATTTCTAAGTAACTTGTGACAATCAAAAACATAAGTTACTAATATAAGTCGATAGTTCTTAAATGTGAGTTACAAAACTACACATGAAGTCATGAATAATACAAGTTTGAAAATTGCTTAACGCATGAGAAGGAGCTACGAGTAATAATCACAAAACATTATTTTGTAGAATTATATGTTTTTCTTTTTCATAACTGCTTTCCCTTCCTTTTTGAAAACCATATATTCTGCATAGCCCGATAACCGCCAGAGTAAATTCATTGTGTACTTTACTTTCCTAGTGTTTTAGTTGTAAATAACATCAGGACTTAGATCAACACCAAACGAAACCTGCAGAGTGTGCGACGATTAACATACCCGTAGGTCGAAACAGGTTAGGTCGAAACAGGTTCATCGTAGTCATGGATATCAGAATAAGTATTTAATCTAAAACAAAACAAAATATATAAATATCATTATTAACTTGACAAATGAATCTTTGTTATCATATCATACTGTATTATAAAGCATGAAGGCTTACTATTAATAGAAATACTTAAAATTAAGCAATACAACTTCTAAAGCTATAAGTACAACAACTAATGCTACTTATAGAAATTCCCCACATATTTAATTCTAACATAAAATTAATACTAACATTAAATACAATAAATAAATCATTATGTACATTAAATACAATTAATTAACTGGTCAATAAATATAATTAATGTACTTATTAAAACACCACTTACATAAGAAATACAAATTATCAAGCATATTGTACAACCAACTTAAACACAATTCCCGCATTAAATGTAACTAATACAAATAATAAAACATATTATACAAATATTCAAGCTCGAACGGGCACAGGTCAAACGGGCTCGAGCCCGAACGGACACGAGCTAAACGAAATTTTTTATATCCGTAAATTTATTGTCAAAAAGAACATAATAAACTAAACTATGTTCACATATTGTAAAACCAAGCAAACTAATAAACAAAAAAAAAATAATAATAATAAATAAAGTAATACAAACTAAGCAAAATTTCATCAAACTTTTGCTATAAAAACTAATCAGTAAAGCTATTGCCAAAAAACATACAAATAAAATATATTATTAGCCGTAAAAATTAAATTACAGAGTGCCCGCAGCTGCATCGCGCGTGGACCCTGCTAGTCTTTTATTTAATGACCATATTAATTTTATTTTACATAAAATGACTAATTGTTAACTGAATCTGTGTTGTTTAATGCAATGTTTTGAAAACCGGGTTGGAAATCGACCCGGTCGAGTCACCGGGCACCGGGTCAACCGGTTTGACCGGTTGGACCGCCGGGTCAACCCGATTTTCAATTTATTATTTTTTTATTTTTTTGACCGGGTCAACTGGTTCGACCGCCGGGTCAACCGGGTCGACCACCGGGTCAACCCGAGTTTTTATTAAAATATTTTGAAAAAATGAAACCCGGCGGTGGTGGGTGGTGGTGGCGGTAGGTGGTGGTGGCTGTGGTGGGTGGAGGTGGTGGGTGGTGGTAGGTGGCGGTGGTGGGCGGTGGTGGTGGTGGGTGGAGGTGGTGGATGGTGGGTGGCGGTAGGTGGTGGGTGGTGGTGGTGGTGGGTGGCGATAGTGAGCGGGGGTGATGGTAGGTGGCGGTGGTGGGCGGTGGTGGTGGTGGGTGGCTGTAGTGGGCGGTGGTGATGGAGGGTGGCGGTGGTGGGCTGTGGTGGTGGTTGTGGTGGCGGTGGGTGGCGGTGAGGACTAACGATGCAAATATTTTAACTCAATGAGGACTAACGATGCAAATATTTTAACTCAATAGTCAATGAGGACTAACAATGCAAATATTTTAACTCTTGGGTTACAAGACCTTTTATGTAATTGTTTTAGGGACGAATGGTGTAATTGTATTGAGCCACAGGGACGATTCATGTAAATTTATGTAATTAACTTCATGCCACGTCAGATTTATATATACAATAGGAAGATTAAGAAAGTTCGTGTATATAATATGAAAGATTAAGAAAGTTCGTGTATATAATAGGAAAAAAAAATTTCATAGCATAGAATAGTAAAAGATGGCAAGTTAGATGTATTTTTGAACAATTTTCCATATAAAAAATCAATTATTTATAACGGATCTTAAAATCGGTCCAACGTTGAACCACCAAAAAGGTTGGACTACTTAACCTAAAAGAGTATAGGACTGCTAGTTTGATGCCATGTTCAATTTTGAAAACCATATTTTTTGCATTTCGTGCGGAACATCATTAAGACCAAAGCCCCCCCCCCCCACCCCAAAAAAAAAAAAAAAAAAAAAAAAAGTTTACTCTCAAGTACCATTTACTATATAATGTTACTCATTAACTATGAAAAATGTTAACATTTTGTAGTTTGGCCCCCCTAAAATATGTGTTTCATATTTTGACCCTTCCGACAATTGAGTTCAAGTTCCATCCCTGCTTGTGTGAATAATGTTTATGTCTCATAATCCCATTTCTTCCGGTTTATCTTGAAACAGCTCACAAGTTTCAAAATAAACCTTAAAAAATGAGCATAAGTTTCAAAATGAGCATATAAAACATAAGCCAAAACGATATAAGCTAGTAAGAAAACAAAATTAGCTTAAACGTACACACCCTTTGTCGTTCTTGCCATGCTGTAGTTGTACATATAGTGGAATACTACATGAGGATCATCACCAAAATTGTAAAGTTTGCAACAGTTAAAGTACTCAGAAGTCGAAACATGTTTTTGTAACCTCGATGACCGTAACACATGTTTATCCCAAAACAAACAAACCAAAAACTAAGTGCCAACGGTTAATTTGACATATTATTCTGTGAAAGTTATCAAAATTTTGTTTGATTACACCCGAGAAGAACGTAAAACACTTGCAATATAAAAACTGAGATAAATGATATATAGCAAAGTGTATGGAACCCGAGCCACCTAAACATCAAAAACAAAACAAATAAAGCATAAACTTTGCAGGATTTTATGAAGAAAAAAAAACAAAGAGAACTTAGAAACTAAGATAAAGATACAAACAACACCGAGTAGTTACTCACAGTTAAAACAAAATAAACTAATTCACATGAAACTTGAAAAAAAAAGTGAGCATCCATTTTTTTCACCAACACAATCCAAGTGAGTTTTTAAACTGGAATATAATGCTCCAATTGCAATTCTCGAAATTTAATTTCTAAAAAAAAAAAAAAAAACAAATAAAATAAAATAAAAATAAAAAAACACCGTTGACGGGGATCAAACCCGGGTCACCCGCGAGACAAGCTGGAATACTACAACGACCTTGTTGTTTATCTTTCTTTAACTTATATTAATAAAACTAGCCCCATTGCTTTTAAAAAAAAGACTGGTTGCTAAACATTGCAACGTTATCTTTTTATTCCCTACAAAATTTGGATTCATGTAAACAGAAATAACACAAAATCTGTCACTAACATATTTCCATGGCTACAACAGCAACCACCTCCGCTGCTGCGAGTACTTGCATATGCCGGAGACAGCTAACGTCATTCGGAAGAAGTTTTTCGAACAATTACGTTAGTTTTACAAGAAAGCCGACGGTTAAGTTTGTTAGTGTGAGGTGTTCTGGTGACGATGTAGCAACGAGTACCGAAGAAACTGAGATAGAAGTACCGAAAGGACCTCCGTCTTTGATCAGTGCTCTTAATGCTGAAAGAGCTATTCGTGGCGTTGGTATGATACTCTTGTGTCATTGTGTGTGTTTGTGCTCTTATGATTTACGATATATAGTTGAACTAACAAATGTAGTTTAGTTAACCTTTTTTCTAAGTAGATTATGTACTTAGTTTTAAACTCTCAAAGGGTATGCACGTGTATACCTTTTCTCTCAACTATGTTTGCGGCTGCTCCGAAATCATGAAAGCAGAATTGCCAAATACTCAAACAAAATGCTTATTGCGTACATTTTGTTTACATCCGAAGCAAATCCAAACACTATCTTCTGTATTGTGTTTACATGTTGAGGATTTCTTTTACAAACTATTCATATTTTTTATTCGCGTTTCAACACGTCTATGTTTGGGGAGGGTCCTAAACTTTTAACGTATCGACATTCTCTCGATTGGGAAACCAATTAACCAATGAGATGGCTCGATTTCAAAATGGAGCCGTCTCATTAATTAATCGAATCCCTCGATTTGGCCAAAAAATTAAAATAAGGAGCTACAATCATGAGGTGACATGTGTCACTTTTCAACTAACTCCAAGCCTAACTCTTAACCAAATATTAAGATAAGGAGCTGCAATAATAAGGTGACATGTGTCACTTCCCAACTTAAAATTCACCTTTATTTTCAAATTGAAATATCTTTTTATATATTTATTTTTTTAGTGATCTAATTTCACCATATTTTTTAAAATTTTGTGCTCTTATTCAACATCCATTTTGATATATTTTTAAAACTTTTTAGTTTTTACATTTTTAGAAGGTTTATTTTATTTTTATTTAACTTTTTACAACTTTAATCTTTATTTCAACCAATACAATTTTGATTCGTCAAAAACTCAAAATCATATACTTTTGAGAAGAGTGTTTAACGGGTAAGAGATTACGAAAGTCTTTGTATATTCGGAAATAATGATGTCACGGGAAAGCTATAGAAACCAAGCAAACAGATACAACCAACGCATATATATTCGGAGTGTTGTGAAATAAATTCATTAAGCAAGTAAGGAATTTCGGGGATAGTTGGGCTAGCAATTCATTTACCGTTTTTATAATATAACTATATTTATTGCCGCAGCTGTGCGCATGTATCCAACTAGCATAAAAGATGCATGAATAACACAACCCTAACTCCTAATCAAAAATTAAGATAAGGAGCTCAAATCATGAAGTGACATGTGTCACTTTTCAACTAACCACAAGCCTAACTCCTAACCAAATATTAAGATAAGGAGCTGCAATCATAAGGTGACATGTGTCACTTCCCAACTTAAAATTCACATTTATTTTCAAATTGAAATATCCTTTTATATATTTATTTTTTTAAGGATCTAACTTCACCGTATTTTCTAAAATTTTATGCTATTTAATTCAACATACATTTTGATTTATTTTTATAAGTTTTTAGTTTTTACATTTTTAGTGAGGTTATTTTTTTTATTCAAATTTTTACAATTTTAACCTTTATTTCAACAAATACAATCTTGATTTATCAAAATCATATACTTTTTGGGGGAGTGTTTGACAAGTAAGAGATTGCGGAAGTTTTTGTGTATGCGGGAATAATGATGTCACGGGAAAGCTAAAAAAACCAAGCAAACAGATACAACTAACGCATATACATTCGGAGTGTTGTAAAACAACTAACGCATAGTGGGCTAGCAATTCATTTACTGTTTTTATAATATAACTATATTTATTGCCGCAGTTGTGCGCGGATATCGAACTAGTACTAATAAACTGCTCATATTATTTATCCATGTTTTGACGAAAGAAAAATGGCAACCAAAATACATTAAAAAAAACGACCACATAAACATTGATACAATTAGATGTAACAATTGTGTGCCCTTCACAAATACACATAATCAATGATCTCAACTAATTGGAACTGAAGTTCATAGATACCATAAGATTGGAGATGAAGTATGAAACTACTAAGATTCAGTTATTACGTTGAGAATCCAAGTTGCAATAAAAAAAAAATATAGGTTCAAATGTTTAATGACCAACACCAGGGCTATGTCCAAGTGTGGTGGGACGACGAAAATAGCCTTGAGTGTTGAACTCCCTTCCATGACCTTTGTTCACCAAAACACGCTTGTTATTTCTGATACTAATATCATTTTGACGTCTAGTGAGTGGAGACTGTGTAGTGATATCGATCTTGTGAATGCTCTTGATTCTTGGTGGCCTTCCTTGAGTTGTAATGAAAAAGAATGCCATAAGTAGTAGTATTAAAAATGCAGAAGATTTCATGATGAATGGCATTCAAGTATTATACAATTGAAAGTTTTAGAACTAGAAGTGTACTGCTTGCAATTTAAATACGCTTATTGTGGACATGCATAAATAGGCAATGAGAAATGGACCAGATAAAGCTTGTCACAACATAGACGCAACCATTTCGTATTTCGTTGTCACAAATGAAGTGCATGCATGTTTCAAAGAATTAACCTAATTTTAATCTTTTTAAATGTTATAGTTTCTTTTTACCGACAGTTATGTATGGTATAAACAGGACTATAAGAATAGTAGCAGTTAGCAATAACAACATTAGTTAGCATATTTAACAACAGTTGTTTGTTTTTATTAAAATGTTTGATAACGTAATTATACATATTATTAAACCATATGCAATACGACGCCGTTTTTATACAGGCTTTTCCCGCCAATTTTTTGGGCTATTTAGCCTGCTCTTTTTTGTCCGGCTAACCCAACCCAAATGATAAGCGCCTTCTAGATAAGTATACAGATAGCTATAGAGATTTTCACATATCTCCAGAACCTACCGAGACACACAGAAACTTTTTCATTCACAGGATCAAACTCAGCCGCAAACCAAAGGCATCCTGAAAATTATGATTTGTGGAAGATTGAAGATGTGATTTGGCCTCTAATTCCTAACAAATTACAAGGTATGTTGTTTGAAGGTGTTTTTCTATATGTGGTAGTTTTTTTTTTCCTTAATGATTCTGTTAAAAAAAAATGGGATTCGATTTGTTTAAGACTTAAGTATGCTGTTATTCAAATTTTTCCCGTGACAGCTAATGATAAAAAATCATATTAATAATCATAATTTTCAAGATGCCTTTGGTTTGTGGCTATGGGAATTTGGATGACGCTTTGAGGATGCTTTTTCACGGGCTACTATGATTATTGGCTAAAGGAGAAGCTGAGAATGGTATGTTTTTATGTTTTTTTAAGGATTGGGTTATTTTGTTTGTGTCAAGTCTGAATTAAATTGTCCATTGCATTGATATTGAAAAACTTAAGATTTATATTGGTTGTGTAGGCCCATCAAGATTGTTTTAGTTTATGCTCAATGCGTGTTCAATTAAAGGTACGATGTCCTTTTGGTTATAGTTCTTTAGCTCAGTTTCTTTTCTATTAGATTTTGTGTTAAATAATTCATGTGGGTATTAGTTTAATGGTGGTAATGATTTAGCCTTAGGTGCTGAAAGTATTTGGATTTGTGTTCTGATTATCTGCTTTTTTTTTCTGGTCGAATTATTGTATTTTGTGATTAGTGAAATGTTTGGGATTGTGTGTTTAAGGTTCTTAGAAGACGGGTATAGCTTCTTTGTGATGGAGTGAGTCGCTTCTTTGTGTTTGGGCAGTCTTTATTGATGTTGCGCAATATTAGCTAATCTATTATTTGTTCCTATTTTCAGCGGATCTGTGATGTTGCAGCCGTTGCCGGTATCCTGTGGTATCTACAGGTGAGTTTATTAAGTTTATATAGAGTGCCATTCCAGTTAACAGTTTTTTTCACAACCATGTCTATAACGCAAATATTAGTTCTTAGTTTCAAAATCATTTCAAATATCCTTTCAATGAAGGTAGCATCTACAATATTAGCGGTTGTCATCAACACGGACTTTATAGCAGCGGGGTTCCAATCCGGATGCCTAGCCCTGAGCAATGCAGTCACCTTGCTAACATGGTGCCACGACAGCGAGGTTTCTGATATTATATTAAACTTCACTCTTCTTTCATTGGTTTCAAGGCCCAAGGGCCTTTAATCACTGGACCACGCCGTTTGGGTTAAAAGTACCGAAGTTACAACTTTATGTTTACATTAACAAGTTGCATCCTTTCTGATGTTAATGTTTTATGCAGATTTTATTGACGATTCGAGTGTTGTGGACTCATGCGTATTACAGGTATTTCCATGTTTTTTTAAAGTGTTAATTTAGATTTTGATTGGTGATATAGGTGTTTATGCCTACGTTGTTTAATTTTTTGGTGGATGCTATCCATTTTTTCCTCAGAAACTACGCAAAAGTGTCATGTGCTTTTAAGGCGACTAGGCGAGGTCCTCCGGGTCATAGCAGATGCTGAAGATTCAAAAGAGGTTTGTCCTTTTTTTTTATCTCACAACACTAGAATAATTTGTCTCTGATTCCTGACTACGGTATGGTTTTCATGGTTTTATGTTATTTCATGAAAGAAAAAGGCCTGAAGCATGGTTGGTGTGGTTCAAGTTAGTGACAAAAAGTGGCGAAAAGTGAGCAGGATGCGGTTATAGCTGTGTAGTGTATGGGTGTGCGTCAAGAGGCGGTTATATGGCCTGCAATACCATCCTTAGGTATAGGATTCTAGACGTTTTGTGTATTGTAATATCTCTGATGTCATCTATCAACACTTACTACTTTTAATCATGTTTCTTTCATGTTCCAGGTTCAGTTGGGGACAACGGCAAAAGTTGCAGGCAGGCATATTCAACAATTTTGGGAGAGGAAATCATTTGTTAGATCTGATTGTAATGCAAATTGGTAATTTGAAGAACCTTAAGACTTTAATATACCGTAATGCTTATCTATCAAACTTTTTAACGCTTATCCTGACCTTACCGAAACAGTGATTGGTCTTATGAGCTTATTATGACTTTAGTGCATGTTTGTCTAACCTTATTTGATGGACTTAGAAGTTAGAAGCGTACTGAAAATTTGACAAGCTCACTTTTGCGTGCTTATGAGGTTATCCACTTGGGCTTATGAGCTTATAAAGTTCTTAAGGTCAAATGAATAAGCTCATAAACCTGAAAAAGTGAACTGATAAGCTTATCAAACTATCAATAAGCTTATAAGCCCAATAAATAAGCTTACACAAACATCCCATTGAACACGGAAATAAGCTCACAAACTGGAGAAAAAAAAGTGGCCTTATGATAAGGCCAGTCAAATAAGTTCGTAAGCCTATATACAAGGTTAAACAGACACCCCGTAAGAATGCTATTAGCCGATTTAAGTTTCATATTTCCAAACTTCTATTTATTTACACCTGACTTTGCCAATTACTTATGCTTTTACTCTGCATATATATTGGACTTGAGTCGTTATGAGTTTCCTGTTGTTTTGTTCAACTGCAACAGGTTGTGTGTTGACACAGAGATTGAACGTTACGTCTACTTGAACCTGGTGAGTATTGAAAGTTATCTATTCAATTCTTATTGCTACTTACCTACAACGGACCACCAACAGGTTTTATTGCAATTTTGTCCAAGTCATAGATATGTTGCATCATGAAATTTAATTTCAACATCTGATATTTAGAGGGTGTTTGGAATTGCTTATTGGCTTTGAAATAAGACATTTGAGTAATAAATTATAAATATGAATGTGCTATTATAATTATAGTTACAGGTGGAAAAAAGCAAAACTAACGTGTCGAGTAATCGGTCACAACGGGCTATTACGGTTATATTTAACTTTTTCCACATAAGATTACTTTAATGTTTTTTAGGAACTGATGTTAAACAGGGTGCTTGGATTAGCTTATTTTACGCTGCACTTGATCAAGTGGTGCAACAGGAGATTTGAGTATGTGTTTTTGGAAGACTTGCCAATCATTTATTCAGGCTAAAGGCAAGATATCTTGAACTATTAGTTGACGGGCATACCACCAATAAATTCACTATCTAATTCAATGTATAGAGTTATTAGACGAATACAAAACTTTGTATGATTTTTTGCCATATTTTTTTCTGCTCTCTTAAAGAAGCACACATGTATATGATTTTTATGTAGGCTATTGAATAGGCTTATGGGACATGGAGATGAATGCTTGCAGTTGCTGTTGTGCCTGCTATCATCTAGATTTTCTTGCTATTGTTTCTTCAAGAGTCTCCACGTTGGCTACAGGCTCGCCTGCAACGCGGCGGCCCGTCGCCATTCTCGTTGTATATAAAATTGATAAGTGCAGAATGATGATAACTGTAATGTAGCTGCAGTATATACATTATTTTACCTTTTTTTTACATGTTTTTTGTATTAACACAATGGTTTCTAGTCATTGGTTCCGGCGGGTGTTGGAAGCTAGTTGTTTAGGTGTTTGAGGGTCATATTCACTCTTAATTCTCAGACTTACAAAACAAGAAGTATAATATACACCACTTTAATGCATCTATTAAAAAGACAAAATACCATTTTATTGCTATTAATATAGTCAATGTTTTTAATGACTATTAATATGGTCAAGTTATTTAATGTAATCGATTAATTAATTGGTCAATAAATACAATTAATATAGTTATTAAAACACTTTTTACATAAGAAATACAAATTATCAAGCATATTATACAACCAACTTAAACACAATTCCTGTATTAAATGTCATTAATACAAATAATAAAGCACATTATACAAATATTCAATCCCGAACGGGCAACGGGCCAAACAGGCTCGAGCCTGAACGGGCACGGGCTACAGGGGCTCGAGCCCGAATGGGCACGGGTCAAACGAGCTCATGTTATACGAATCGCTTTAAAAAAGACTAAAAAAAAATGAAATAAATTCCTTAGTTAAGGGGTATTTTTGGCACAGAGCGATGTAGAGCTTTTTGAAGCAATGAGCGGTGAGCAATGAGCGTTTTGATTTTTAGTAGTCGTTTGGCACAGGAGCGGTGAGTTTTGCTATTTTTTATGAATGCTAATTTTTGCAATGCTTATTTAAGAAGTTGTGAGCAGTGAGCGGTGAGTTGTGGCTACTACTAACAGCTCATTGCTACTGCTCACTGCTACACTTAACAAGCACACCCCAAGAGTTGAAATACGTCACATAAAATTATTAATATCCGTAAATTTATTATCAAAAAGAATATAGTAAACTAAAATGCATGATTCATCGGAAAATTTTATTTTAGTGTATCCGCAACCTCAATACACGAGTACCTGCTAGTGGCATGGAAAGCATTTTTCAACTAAAAATCAGATTCGAACTATGTGACAAAAGACAGATCACCAAAATGTTGCAAAGTATATTATATAGATTTGAATATTATAATTTCTGTTTTGGTGACTTTCCACCATGGAGATTTTTGGGTAACTTCTCAACATAGATTTACTTTTCATCAGTAAAAAATTTAATTTTAAAATTATTGATAGATAGGTATATCTTAGTTGTCGACTTGGTCACGTTGACTATGGTTTTGTACCGAATTGGCTAATTATTTGATGATCACGTTACCTAGACAAGTTTTGCTCTAAAAATGAATAACCAAACAATTTTATATGGTGGTCGTGTTTTTTCGAGGAGAAACTTAATTCTTACTAAAATTAAAGTGAAATCATTTTGGTTGTTGCTACTTAACCCGCGTTCTGTTGTTTCGATGGGTTGGTAACTTGATATTGTGCTTCAATTGATTCCATATTTGAACAAGAGTAATGGCGTAAGAACAGTGGTTTGATATTTGGTAAGGTGTTTATTCTTTTAGATTTTGTTTTAGTTTCATCTTATCAAGTACCTCTGGGCGAATAGAGAACCCAATTCAATAACTATTAATCTACGTGTACATTATAAAATAGAGTTTTGTTAGTAGTAGTACCACTACCAATGGTGGTATATTTGGTTAATGCTTTACCACGCAAATAGCCTTTTAAGGACCCGGTCACTTTGTTAAATAGGGGGATTAGGGATAAACAATGTTTTGAAAACCGGGTTTGAAATCGACCCGGTCGAGTCACCGGGCACCGGGTCAACCGGTTCAACCGCCGGGTCAATCCGGTTTTTAATTTATTATTTTTTTTATTTTTTCGATCAGGTCAACCGGTCCGATCAACGGGTCAACCCGGGTCAATCCCGGTTTTTATTGAAAAATTTTGAAAAAACGAAACCCGGCCGGGTTTTGAGAACCGGGTTGACCCGGGTCACTCAAAACCCACCGGTTCTAACCGGTTAACCCAGTTTTAGAAACCCGGGTTTTTTTACCTGTTTTTTTTTTGCGGAACCGGTCGAACTGGTTAACCCGGCCGAGTCGACCTGGGTTTCAAAACACCGGGGATAAATAGAAACTAAAACCGGGTTAAATAAACTAAAGAGGCTCAAACCAAGCTCATACATATCTTAAAGCGGAGCAAACTAATCTATTTCAATTAACTTAATGCATAGAATGGCAATAATCTTGAAATTTTTAGCTCATAACTTATAGCCTTAATGTTTATGGGCCTGTTTGGCAAGAATTTTTTGAAAGCTGTTAGCGTTTTGTTACAAAAATAATCTCCTCTAAAATAAGTAGTTCTGTTTGTATACATCAACTTAAAGCTTTTATTTTAAACAAATAGCTCCTAAATAAAAAGTTGATTCATGAAGTTTTTTAAATATCTTGAAGCTGTTAAAACTTTAAATTACTAATATACCTTCCAAACATTTATTTACAATTATAAATATGTCCGTTTATGTCATTTTACATCCTATAATTACATTTAACAGCTAACTTATTAAACACTTTTATTGTAAAAAACTTACCAAACACTTTTATTGTAAAAAAAAAAAAAAAAAAAAAAAAAAAAAAAAAAAAAAAAAAAACCTTGTAGCTCATGTGAAAAGCTTTATAGTTTAGAGCTCAACTAGTTTAACCCAACATACCCTTTATAAGCCATCTACAAGGTCAGTGACATTTTATACTTTAAACAATTTGTTATATACTTGCGCTTTTTGAATATAACTTTACTACATACTACATGTTTATTTTCGGGCCATGTGAGTTTATTGTAAGCTAACGAGGTAATGCAATAAGATTTTTTTATATAATTGAACAAGTCCTTGTTGAGATTTGAAAAAACAGGAGGTCACAAAATTTTTGGTTTAAAACTTCAAGTTAAACCAAAAAAACTACCGACCAGCTGATTTAGAAAACTTCAACTAAGCCTATCTTTATGAGACCCTCACCTTTCTATTTATAACAAACTTCCTCTGGCCACTTTTCTTCACACTCTAATGTGGGATGACCAAACCATATAACTGTTCTTTGTCTTCTTACTAGTGTCTTGGTTGTAAATGGGAATAGAACTTGGTGATTAACAGCAAAGTTGTAGAGTTCGTAACGATTATACACTCAAAAGTAGGGGGTGTTCATCGGTTCGGTTATCGGTTGATTCGGTTCGGGTTGTTCGGTTAAAAAAAAATTTGGGTCATAACCGAAAACCGAACCGAACCAAACCGAAAATATCTATGACCGAACCGAACCGAGAACCGAACCGAAGTTCGGTTGGGTTATGGGTTAAAACCGAAAACCGAATTTTGTACTTGAATTGCACTATTTATATTTTTTTTAAATTTAATTATATATATTTTGGCAAAAAAAATATTTCAAGCATAAAAAAGTGTTTTTTATATTAGTATAAAATTTTAATGGACATTTATATATATAAAATAATATAAATATATTAAAAAAGGCAAAATTGCAAATATATATATATATATATATATATATATATATATATATATATATATATATATATATATATGTCCCTCCGAATGTGAATAATTGCATATGTATTCTTTGTACAAGTTTTTTATGCACATAATACAATGATTTTTATGCGTGCTTTGGATATATATGCAATTATGTATTTTCGGAAGGATATATATACAAAAACCCCTAAAAAATATATATATATTTATATAAATTCAGTTTTCGGTTCAGATAGCAAAACCTAGGGATGAGCATTTCGACCCGAATCCCGGAACCGAACTGGAACCGTACCGGTACCGTACCGAAACGGTACCGTTCTCGATATACGATACGGTACCGGGACTACGAAATAAGATGAAAAAAAATCGGGACCACTAATTCGGTACGGGACCGGTACCAAATCGGGAAATTCCCGAATAAAACGGGAAAAACCCGATTTCCCGGTACCGGTTCCGAAACCGGTACCGGTACCGATATCCGAATCCCGTTCGGTACGGTACCGGTACCACTATTTATGCTCGGGAAAAAATCGTTACCACTAATTCGGTACGGGATCGGTACGGTACCGGTACCGTGCTCATCCCTAGCAAAACCCATATCCAAACCGAAAACCGAATTTTTAATTCGGTTCTGTTCGGTTTTAACAAGTTCGGTTCGGTTATATATTCGGTTCGATTTTTTTCGGTTCGATTTGATTCGTTTTCGGTTTATTACCCGACCCATTAACACCCCTGCTCAAAAGTCAATATACTTTTGGTCCGCAGCAAAGATGACCGGCCCAAAACCCAACCAGCAAAACTACTTTGCTTATCATCTATACATATAAAAAATCAATTATTTATAACGGATCTTAAAATATGTCCAATGTTGAAAACCATATTTTTTGCATTTCGTGTTTGGTGTATGTATCTTGCACTTTGGGGGTGCTTGTGTGAATAAAGTTTATGCTTCATAATCCCATTTCTTCCGGTTTATCTTGAACCTTATGGGTTTATATAAGTTCACAAGTTTCAAAATAAACCTTAAAAAGGAGCATATGAAACATAAGCCAAAACCATATAAGTTCATAAGAAAACAAAATTAGCTTAAACACACACACCCTTTGTCGTTCTTGCCATGCTTTAGTTGTATAGTGGAATACTACGTGAGGATCATCACCAAAGTTGTAAAGTTTGTAACAGTTAACATACAAAGAAAACATAATAAACTTTGTAGGATTTTATTTTAATAACAAAACAAAGTGAACATCCATTTTTTTCACCAACAAGATCCAAGTAAGTTTTCAAACTGGAATTTAATGCTTCAATTGCAATTCATGAAATTTAATTTCTTTAAAAAAAAAAAAAAAAAAAAAAAAACGCCGTTGCCGGGGATCGAACCCGGGTCACCCGCGTGACAGGCGGGAATACTTACCACTATACTACAACGACTTTGTTGTTTTCCCATCTTTAAAGAATAATAATAAACTAGTCCAAATTCTTTTTAAAAAACGACTGGTTGCTAAACATTTCAGCGTTATCTTTTTATTCCCAACATTTTGGATACATGTAACAGAAATAACAGAAACTCGTCACTACATATTTCCATGGCTACAACAGCAACCACCACCACCTCAGCCGCCGCGAGTACTTACGTGTGCCGGAGACAGCTAACGTCATTCGGAAGAAGTTTTTCGAACAGTTACGTTAGTTTTACTAGAAAACCTACGGTTAAGTTTGTTAGTGTGAGGTGTTCTGGTGACGATGTAGCGACGAGTACCGAAGAAACTGAGATAGAAGTACCGAAAGGACCTCCGTCTTTGATCAGTGCTCTTAATGCTGAAAGAGCTATTCGTGGCGTTGGTATGATACTCTTGTGTCATTGTGTGTGTTTGTGCTCTTATGATTTACGATATTAGTTAAACTAACAAATGTAGTTTGGTTAACCTTTTTTCTAAGTAGATTATGTACTTAGTTTTAAACTCTCAAAGGGTATGCACGTGTATACCTTTTGTCTCAGCTATGTCTGCGGCTGCTCCTAAATCATGAAAGCAGAATTGCCAAATACTAAACAAAATGCTTATTGCGTACATTTTGTTTACATTATCCGATATCTTCTGTATTGTGTTTACATGTTGAGGATTTTTTTAACAAACTGTTCATATTTGAGCGAAATATGATGTATGGAATGATTTTGAGATGCTTATTCCAAATTGGTTCATAGAATTTGATAAGCAAGTTAGCAGTCTTAGAGGGTGTTTTATTTGAGTGATTATCTGCATATGCCTTCATTTTTTTAGGATATAAGCAGTTTGGGAAACGTAAATTATTATTCTACTTAATTTAGTGTAAATAAGCATTTGAAAATAAGCATGTTGCTAACTCTATATTTAATCAAATAAGCAGTTTCATTCTCGCAATCCCAAACACCCCTTTAATAAGCAATCTGAAAAAACAATACAATGCTATGAATAGTTTAAAGTTGCAGATGAATGATGAAGTTTCTATTTAGAGTGCAGCCATTACAGATATAGATTTCTATGGCGTACTAGGACTGAAGAAGGGATGTCCGTATGACCAGGTTTAAATCATCTCTCGAAACAATTTGATTCCAATCCATTACTGAGCATTTTCTAGGATCTATTTGATGCTTATTTTGGGCTGTGGTTTGTGTGTCAGGTCAAAGTTGCATATGAGGAAAAGCTTGGAGAGCTAATGAAGCAAGGATTAGAACAAGAGGAGCTAACCAAGAAGCTTGATCTCTTAAAAGTATGTTTAAAATGTATAAGTAGCAAGTTCGAGTTTATGCGCTCCAATGTTTGTTTATGTTTCTTGCATCACATTTCAGGAGTCATACACAATCTTGTCATCGGTCGAAGATAGAAGGTTGTATGATTGGAGTTTGGCTAGGAATGGGAACCCGGATCGATATGCTTGGCCTTTTGAAGTTGACATCACTCAAACTGTAACTGTAAATTCGCCGGACACTCCTCCACCACAGGTAATTTATGACCTCACGCTTTTGTATCGGGACAACCTTTTGGCAAAATATTATATGTTTATGCCCTTTTGGAGTCTGAAATTGATTTCAAAATGGTGGCTGATTTCTAAATTTGGCTTTTCAATTGGTACTATATATACATTGAACTAAAGACCACATCCATCTTCCCTTTTTAGTCTGTATCATGAGATCGAAAAATGTGTTTAACCCATTTGTCAATAACATCCTCAAGTCGCATCGGACTTGTCCTAATTTGGCTAAGCCTTGAAATTTATAGCAAGTGTTGCTAATTGGTTACACTCATGTTACAGGAGCCTGAAGATACAGAGCCAACAAGACTAGTAGGATACTTTCTCCTAACATGGATAATCCTATCCATCACTCTGTCTATTGCCTTCAATCGCTAGGTTGGTTGCAATTTGGGAGCACATGTAAGTATGTAACACAAATTTCAGTTCAGATTATGTACACAATTTGACAGCGGGTATAAATTTAAAATGAAAGACCTCATTTGCAAGATTATGTACACGGCAGTTAGTAATCTAAAATTTGATCTTAGTGTTTTGATAGTTCTAATAACTAAAATGTTTCATTTAATAGTGATGAGATTGAAAGGTCGACCACATAAATCATAACGATTCCTTTTTATAAATTTTGTTTTATTGTTTTGAGAAAATACATAGCCTTGCCATAATAATGTTTCAAGTTATTTAGTGTTGTATGCCCAAATGTAATTACATTTACGAAGCTGCTAAAAGAGCTCAAGCATGCTTATATTTAGAATCAATCACCATGAAATATGACTCCGCTCCTACCAAATCATGAGGTCCTATACAGCTATATACCCCCACTACCTTCCGTACTGAACTTTTACATGGACTCGTATAGGATGAGATCCTATAGGAGCACCAAATAATACCACAAGGAACAAACAAGAACACTTGTTATTTAGTGGTTTATTGCAATACTTGGCAATTTCGACCTAATAGAGTGTTAAGGCTTTTTAATCTCAAAAGTGTCGAATAAAAAGATTTAGATAATTATATTAATATTGTTTTTGTAATAATACTTTTTGGTTTAATACTGTGAGAAAATCTTTTAAAATAGACAGAATATGTTTGGGTGAACCAAGCAAGCTTTGACTTGTACAAAAAAAAAAAACCCGTTTTGACCCATTACCAATACAGTGTGGACCACGAATCTTACCTGCAACCCTCAGCATTTAATCCACCCCCCCCCCCCCCCCCCCCCCCCTTCCACTGACAGCCAACCACCCACCAAAAATATTGAAGAAAATAAGTAAATCCTTATGTTATGGCATACTCTCTCTTTTCACAGAAGGATACCTTTTCTGGCCGTAGATTTAGCTGTAAAGATCTATAGGTTTTGTAAACCATAAACCCGAAAGATAGTCAAACTTTATATCAAAATAACCAGACTGTTCTGGTCAATACTTTTCACTGAGCCACAACAATTCTATCAGCATATTGACCACTGAGCAGTCAGCATAAGCATCAGCCAAAACCCACTATAGTACTCAGACTCCACTGGATACATATACTTTTTAATCATCCATACTTATTGGTTACATGGTCCACATCTTACCCAACCTTTCATCTACCACCCAGTTCTTTTTCGGCTTCATGGTGGATCCTGCTAGAACTGCTACCAGGCCGTCTCTCCCGATTTGCAGGATCATAATACGGGCGGTTGTTGGGTACATTATATCCATACCTGAAAAAAGGTTGTCTGGCAAAAGGATTAGTTAAAACAAACAAAGTAAAGTTACCAAAAATGTCGGATAAAAACTAAAGAAATTATTATGAGTTATGACAAGGTACCAAGCATACAACCATCTTACCTGGGAACAGGTAAGCTGTTAAACAGAAACGGGAGATAATTCGGAACACCATAAGGTGCAACAGGGATCATGCTGCCACCAAAAGGCACAACTCCTAGGCTTCCACACATATTCATGTGAAAGTTGACTTCAGGAGCGGGAGCACCAACCCAATAGGGTGTTGCAAAGCATGACACACCTGGAAACATAGGATCTCCTGAAACCCACTCTATATAATTTGACCATCAATAAAATGCAACAAAATTAAGACTCGATAAAGTAATTGATGTTCACCTGCATGAGCGATAGGGCAGTCCCTTATTAAATGGTCTGGAGAACCACACATGTAACAAGTTAAGCCCACCTGATATTCACATGGTGAACATTTGTATCAGACCAAGAGCGTGTAGTGATATGTAAGTATTTATAAGACCAAGAGATGGTGTGTGATAAATGAAGAACTGGCATGTAAATGTAACATCAACATTTACAGGACACATGTTCCAACTAATACTTATAAGTAACCAACAAAAACTAGCTATAAAAAAACAAGCATTGTTTAGAAATGGTGTCACCTTCTTCTTACTACTCCCTAATGTGAACGGTCCATCTCCACCTGAAAAGAGAGAATGTAAAAGATAATGTGTCTTTCTACCGATATAAGATGAGTGATATGTTGCGTATATGACAACAATAACGATATTCTTAGGCAGGTTGATCCGGGAGTTTGTATGTCCAGGATCAACCCGTAATCCTCTTTTCTTGCTGGTTGCATCAAACACAGAATTTGTAAAGATAACAAAGGTTTCAAAAGGAGCATATCATGGGGTTTTCACACAAAATACCAATGTACATTTCATTTATCCCATTTATTCATTATACCTATATTTTGTACATTTGAGTTTGGGTCATCTATATGGTTTTGTGTCCTGTTTGGTTCAATTTCTAGCCTAAAAACCATATGGAAAAGTTAAAATTTTAAATAAATTTGTTAGACTAGACGAGTAACTGTGCATAGCAATGAGATTTTATAGTGGCATATTGTTTTAGTGATAAAAAAAAAGTTTATGGGTTATAAACAAAAAATAATAAAAGTTTGAGGATTTGAGGATTATACATAATGTTTTGAAACCCGGTTCGACCCGGGTGGTTCAACCGGTTGAACCGTTCTGGTCGAAAAACGGGTCAATTTAAATCGGGTCAATCCGACGGGTTGGGTCGAAAACGGGTCAGATTAAACCGGGTCAACCCGCCGGTTTGAAGCGTCCCGGGTCAACCCGCCGGTTTGAAGCGTCCCGGGTCAACCCGGTTTTCAATGTGTATTAGTAATAGTTTCCTTTTGAAATATATGTTTTCAACATTTCTTTTTTTAGTTTCAACTTTTCATTTGCTCATAATTAATTGTTTCAACATTTCTTTTTTAATTTTTTTTTTCAGATTTTACTTTCTTGACTTTTCACTTTGACCATTTTTAGTTTATAGATAGTATAGATATAGATATGTATACAAAAATTAGTTTTACATTTATATGTTAAGTTTATGGGTTACAAAATGACCCAATCGAGACATAAAGCCATCTTTAATAATTCGGATTTACTAAAAAGTAAAAAGTGCAATGACAAACAAAACAATTGAAAAATATATTTTGATGCCGAAAAAACCATTAAATAACATTTAACAGGATGCTGTTTTTGAATTGCAAGTATCTGGGAATGTGAAGTACCTTGAAGAGGCATGTAATCTTGGGGCATAATGAGAGTTTGATTTATATCTCGAGACTCGGCGACAGTTGTTATAGGAACTTTCTCATTTTGCAATGTGTATGCATATTCTACCTTATCGAGATTTGATCCTTGATCGTTAGCTGATGTATAATTAAACAACCCCTTGTTCCTTTTAGTGATGGGGACAGCAAAAGAATTATTGTTTCCCTCAATTCCAGATCCTCCATCTGCAATGAAGTTATGTTATACATGCAACTGTGAACATTTGTTATATGTATCTGTTAGAATAAAACACCGGCTAACAATCATAGTTATCACCTGAGGCATATTTCTGCAAAACATTTTCCCGAGCATCGGCAACATGCTGAGATTCAAGAATGCGCTTGACCTTTTGATTAAGACTTACATTTGGTATCAAGTCCTTTATTCCATAGTCGTTAGAATGACACATAGGACATTCTTCCTTTCTTATAAGTTCCAAGCGAATGCCTGTGCATGCACAAAACACATTAACCAATTATACTTTAAAGAAAACGATATTAGTAAAGTAATACGGAGTAATATAATTTCCTAAGAAGAAAATTATTTAGTACGTTGAAAGCATTTGAATACATTTTACTAATGCGTGTATTTAATCCATTTGACCTCTGATTAGTTTTTATAGTTAAACAGTTAAACTGTTTGACCCGTTATCATTAAACTACAACCTAGTTGACCCGTTTCCATATATCATGCAATACATTATTTTTGTAATCATATATATTTTATAATCATGTGTATGCAAATTATTTATTAGCAGCATAGACTTAACTACTATATAAGATTATATCGATTAAGGGTCTTACATTCGTCACAAAAACTGTGGCTGCAACATTGTACTACCATAGCTTCCTTGAAATACTTGTTGCAAACAGGACATCTTAGAGACGGCAAACAGGCACTTAGTGGACCTTTGTAACTTTCGCAAGCCAAACTTTAAGATTGGTAGCCGATAAAAAAAAATTAAGTTAGAGAGACTCGAATTCCATACTAACGAAAATAATGAAGAAGGCAAGACGTTTTTTTCCGTTACTTTTTCAAGTTTATCTGTTTGTGAGAATCTGGTTTTTGGTTCTCATGGCGAACTTTTTTATGTGACATTTTCTGATCCAAACCTACAAAGGAAAAAATTGTTCCATAATCAGAATCACCAAATACAGCTCAAATATAGTTACACCGACTATTATCCACCTTTTAGATTGTCATCTCTAGGGTGACTCGCTTTAGGCCTTTGACATATTAACCTGGAAAAAAGAAAGAGCGTCGATTGGAATTCCAAGATGAAAATATCAAACAGATCAGATAATGGAATCCAGAACCTGCACTGTGAGAAAATAGAAGCAGCAGTAATGGGTGAGATATAAACCTCAAATGGGTATAAATCAATAGTCTATTCCTTAAATGAAAGTAACAGTAAATTCCCATATTTGATGTAAACCGAAAACTAGTACATGACAATTGACAAGTGTAAATTCATCAGTAAGTTAACTTCATTACTGCGAAAAAGACTAAGGTTGTTGAAAACTATGCAGTTTTCATTTGGATCCAATATGTGTTAAAACAAGAAAGTATAACCTAGCTCACACTCCCAATACAAATGATGTATGATCACCTTTGAATTTTCCTACATTCTAGAGGATCACGATCCATCAAGTTTACTAGTTGTCTAATCACAAAAGATTTTTTAATAAGGTATCTATGTATATTTTTCCATCTGGTAGCCATCAAATGCAGAAATATTCTAAACAACTTGCATTTCATCTAAGAAACGGAACTACGCATGCCTACATTAATCACTACGTACATCTGCCTCCTCATCTATCTCTTTTCCTAAAGAATGTACCTGCTATAATCTTTAAAACTGGCAGCCATCTTAAGTAAGGTCACTTTATCAAACTTAGAATATACGTACGTAATTGTTAGCAATCTCTTTCTACGGTGTGAAAAACCACTTATTTTGAGCGAACAATACTTCCTTTTTACAATCGTTCATATGGTTAATTTCTTAATGAACTTGCCTAGAGAAATTCACTTGCTTTGAGATAACAGATAGTTATTCTTCCATTTGTAACCATGTGAGAGCTAAACTATTTAATCATACTATAAATTCGGATAAGGGATAGAATCCTGCAGGAAGCTTGTTAGCGAAAAAAGTTGCAATAAAATAACGAAATGACTGTTAGGATAGGTAGTTTATAACCTCGCACACTCATGCACAATTATATATATCTTCTAAACCATGATTCATGGAGGTACAACCTAACAACTCTGGTAAGAATGCTCTATTTCACTCGCTGATATCTTATTTACACTTGCATATCTTGTTGTCATTGTACCAAGTATGTTTCCTCTCTTTGTATCTGCTATATAACCCATCAGAAGAAACCATGTCTTCCATCCAACTCACCTCCCACTCAAGCTTCTAAAATTAAAAGCGATTGTATTAGAAGTCCCATCTGCGTGCTTGGTGCATGACCACATTGGATTTCGCTACACGCTACCTAGTATCATTAGTTTACTCGGTCCTTGGTGCAATCTATTATAGATATCCAATAACAGTACTACCACCTCTAACATTAACGTAGTTGAAACACATTGTGCAATTAAAATAGATTTCTGTCTATTCTAGAACCCCACTAATTACCAGATCATTGTGATTCTTATAAATTTGCATCGAATATCACATTCATTAGGGTCATAAACGTGCTCGAAATCACATATTTTTTTAAAAAGCACGTGTGCTCGAATTTATTTTTATCTTAAAAAAGCATATGTGCTCGGAGTACATAACCTAAAACAGCTTCTTCTTTTTTTAAACGCTTTCTGTGCTATTTTTCTCATTCAATTACATATTTAGCTAGTTTATGTGTAGATTCCAATTCCATAATCTACAATTCACTCCAATAAATGAGTCATCAATTATAACTTCGCGTTCTTTACTAATTTCTATATATATATATTATTAGTCAAACGGTTAATTACGCAAGCCAGTGTTGAATCCATAAATCTGTTAGCACCACTGGTTCAAAAAATAAACCACAACAAATCATTAACCAATGTTAGCATAATCAAAACAACAAAATTCAAATTATCAACATGAAAACAAACTCAACAAATCAAACCGAATAAACTAGCTGACTCTATCACGAATTTGGTTAACGGACAGAAAACTGCAGGAAGCTTGTTAGCGAAACAAGCTTATATAACCAAAAGCACACTCACACGCTACAAAAATTTTTCTAAAGAATAATTCGCGGAGCTACTAACTAACAGCTCTGGTAAGAATGCTCTATATCTGCTAGCTGATATCTTATAGACACTCACATATCTTGCGGTCACTTAACCAAATATATTCAGAAGATATCATGTCTTCCATCCAAAGTCACCTCCCACTTAAGCTTCTACATTTTGAAGCGAGTGTATTAGAAGTCCCATTCACGTGCTTGCTGCATGAACACAGTACCTTTCGCTACACGCAACTTAATTAGTGTCATTAGTTTACTCACTCCTTATGCAAGCTATTATGGATATCCGATAACAGTACCACTACTTCTAACATTAACGTAATTGACACTGATTAATACATCAGATCATTGTGATACTAATAGATTTCCATTGAATATCACATTGATTAGGGTCATTACCTTCTTGACTACGTAAACTCAAAAAAAAAAAATAAATAAATTAAATTAAATTAAAGCACACGTGCTCGAATTTATTTTTATCTTAAAAAAGCACACGTGCTCGAATTACATAACCTAAAACAGCTTCTTCTTTTTTAAACGCTTTTTGCGCTATTTTTCTCATTCACATTTCATATTTAGCTAGTTTATGTATTGATTCGATCTCCTGCCCATATCTCTACATTTCAAACTATGTTTCAATTTCATTCTCTAGAAATCTTCTTAGAAATCTACTAACACTAACGCTTCTAACATTAAATTAATCGGGAGAATAGATTCCAATCTATTCTAGAAATCCACTAACAAATCAAATCACTGTGTTTCTAGGGGGTGTTTGTTTAACCTTATATGTGGGCTTATGAGCTTATTTGATTTCGGCTTGTATTTCATAAGCTTCGGTTTTCTGGCTTATTTTGAGACTTATGGGCTTATATTAACTTCTTATATCATAAGAAGCTTATATAAGCCTAAAAGTTCTAAAATAAGCCAGAAAATTGAGGCTTATATGATATATAAGCGGAAATTAAATAAGCTAATAAGCCCACATATAAGTTTAAACAAACACCCCCTTAATAAAGTCAGGCCCATTGAATACCACATTGATTAGAGTCATTGCCTTCTTGGCTATCACACGTGCTTGAAACTCAATTATTCTTGTAGCACACGAGCTTGATTTTATAAATATCTTAAAGAAGCACACGTGCTCGAAATTAAATAACCTAAAAAAGCTTTTCCTTTAAACGCTTTGCGTGCTATTTTTCTCATTCAAATTACATATTTAGCTAATTTATGTGTTGTTTCTCCTCCCCATATACCTCTACATTTCATACTATATTTCAATTCCATTCTCTACAAATCACTACCATGCACCAACGCCTCGTTACATTATAGATCAACTTCATTGGCAATAAATCAACCAATCAGTTATAACTTCCAATTATTCTTTACTAAATTCAATGTATAATTAATCAGTCAGTTAGTTAATTAATTACACCAGCGTGTGGTGGATCCAGAAATCTGTCCAAGGCTCTGCACTTGGTTTTAGCAGAAAAATAAACCATAACCATTCAATCAATAATTTCCCATTACTAGTTATTAAGTTCTATATATTTTTAGTTTGTAATTACACCAACCAGTGTCGGATCCAGAAATCTGTTAGCATAACTCGTCTCAAAAAATGTTAGCGTGCATATAATCAAAACGACCAAATTCAAATTATATAAATCGAAACAAAACTTACATAGCAGAAGAAGGTACTTCTACAGGCACTCTCTTCACAATCAAACTCGATCCACTCCCTATCTGGAACATATCATCTCCATACTCTACCAACCACAAAACACATAGTTAAAACACCATAAAAAACACACACACATAACAAAAATAAAAAACAAATTACCTTGACCAGTAACAGCATCATACAACACAAGGTCAAAATCCTTCCTAAACACCTTATCAAGCTTTTTAACGTTCATAATCCTAGATCTAACTTCACCGATCGAAATACAAGGTTCATGTTCGATATCGAGGGTTTCGAACTCCTTAGCACTTTTAAATTTGAACGTAATCGACATGTTGAAGTTCTGATCGATTTTTTTTTATGTTGATTTGTTATGAAATGAGGGTTTGCATGAAATTTGGGGGTGTTTTGTGAGATTTGTTGAGTACATGAATAATGTGAGTGAGGAAGAAGAGGTGAGTATGAGTTAATAAAGTGTAAGAAAATGTGAGGGAGTGTGCATGGTGCATGATCAGGTGTGTGACACGTGGATGTCATGGAGAGTGTTCTTACCAATCATTTATATGTTTTTTAAATAATTTGTTTAGTTTTATTAGAGTGTGTTCTTTGTCAAATGGACCTTTTTGAGACTGTCATTGACCTATGTTAGAAAGGTGAATTAGGGTGCCTTTGGCAAAATTGGTTGGAGTTAGAGGCAAAGCTGAAACTAAGTGTTGTAGCTGGAGTTTATGTTATAAGTTGTCTTAATTATTGAAATGATTTTGACTAAATTAGTTAAGTAGGAGTACTAATTTGGACAATTCGGATCGGATCAATGTTATTTTTATTTATTTAGTTTTAAAGTCAGGTCGAGGCTAAGAAAACATAGCGGAGTTGTAAAATTACTTAAATATACAACAAATTGTATCACGTAACTTAACTATTTTATCCATAATATTTGAAAGACATTTAAGTAACTAAACTATATACATGCTCTACTTATTTTATAATAACTCATTTCTAACTTGAGCTTATGAAAGACATGTAAATAACCAGACTGTTCTGGTCAATAATTTTTGCAGAGCCACAACAATTCAATCAGCATATTGACCACTGACCAGTCAGCATAAGCATCAGCCAAAACCCACTGGATACATATACTTTTTAATCATCGATACATATTGGTTACATGGTCCACATCTGACCCAACCTTTCTTATACCACCCAGTTCTTTTTCGGCTTCATGGTGGATCCTGCTAGAGCTGCCACCAGGCTGTCTCTCCCGATTTGCCAGGTCATCATACGGGCGCTTGTTGGGTACATTATATTCATACCCGAAAAAAGGTTGTCTGTCAAAAGGATTAGTTAAAACAAAGTAAAGTTAACAAAAATGTAGGATAAAGACTAGAGAAATGACTATGACAAGGTACCAAGCGTACATCCATCTTACCTAGGGACAGGCGACATGTTAAACAAACATGGCAGATAATTTGGAATGCCATAAGGTGCAACAGGGATCATGCTGCCACCAAAAGGCACAACTCCTAGGCTTCCACACATATTCATGTGAAAGTTGACTTCAGGAGCTGGAGCACCAACCCAATAGGGTGTTGCAAAGCATGGCACACCTGGAAACATAGGATCTCCTGAAACCCACTCTATATAATTTGACCATCAATAAAATGCAACAAAATTAAGACTCGATAAAGTAATTGATGTTCACCTGCATGAGCGATAGGGCAATCCCTTATTAAATGGTCTGGAGAACCACACATGTAACAAGTTAAGCCCACCTGATATTCCCATGGTGAACATTTGTATCAGACCAAGAGCAAGTAGTGATATGAAAGTATTTATAAGACCAAGAGAGGTGTGTGATAAATGAAGAAGGGAAATTGGCAAAAAAAGGAATCATACTTGCCACTTTTTGTTATTGTATGTAGCGTACTTTTTTTTTTTTGATTATATCACTAACCTTTTTAAATCGTGCCATTGTGTGTACTTTGCGACTTTTTTACCACGTGAAATGACCATTTTACCCTTCAAAATTTGAAAAAAGTAAGGGTAAAATGGTCATAAAGTACACACAATGGCAAGATTTAAAAAGGTTAGTGACATACAATGACAAAAAGTGGCAAGTATGATGCCTTTTTTTGCCAATTTCCCAATGAAGAACTGGCATGTAAATGTAACATCAACATTTACAGGACACATGTTCCAACTAGTACTTATAAGTAACCAACAAAAACTAGCTATTAAAAACAAGCATTGTCTAGAACTGGTGTCACCTTCTTGTTACTCCCTACTGTGAACGGTCCATCTCCACCTGAAAAGAGAGAATGTAAAAGATAACGTGTCTTTCTACCAATATTAGATGAGTGATATGTTGCATATATGACAACAATAACGATATTCTAAGGCAAGTTGATCCAGGAGTTTGTACGTCCAGGATCTACCCGTAATCCTCTTTTCTTGCTGGTTGCATCAACCACAGAAATTGTAATGATAACAAAGGTTTCAAAAGGAGCATATCATGGGGTTTTCACGAAAAATACCAATGTACATTTCATTTATCCCATTTATTCATTATACCTATATTTTGTACATTTTAGTTTGGGTCATCTATATAGTTTTGTGTCCTGTTTGGTTCAATTTCTAGCCAAAAAACCATATGGAAAAGTTAAATTTGTTAGGCTAGACGAGTACTTGTGCATAGTAATGAGATTTTATAGCGGCAGATAGTTTTAGTGATAATTTTTTTTTTTATGGGTTATAAACAAAAAATAATAAAAGTTTACGGATTTGGGGATTAAATATAATGTTTTGAAACCCGGTTCGACCCGGGTGGTTCAACTGGTTGAACCGTTCTGGTTGAAAAACGGGTCAATTTAAACCGGGTCAACCCGACAGGTTGGGTCAATAACGGGTCAAATGAAACCGGGTCAACCCGCTGGTTTGAAGCGTCCCGGGTTAACCCAGTTTTCGATGTGTATTAGTAATAATTTCCTTTTGAAATATATGTTTTCAAACATTTTCTTTTTTACTTTCAACTTTCCACTTGCTTATAATTAATTGTTTCAATATTTTCTTTTTAATTTTTTTTACATTTTACTTTGTTGACTTTTCACTTTGACCATTTTTGTTTTATAGGTAGTATAGATATAGATATGTATACAAAAATTAGTTTTACATATATATGTTAAGTTTATGGGTTACAAAATGACCCAATCCAGACATAAAACCATCTTTAATAAATCGGATTGACTAAAAAGTAAAAGTACAATGACAAACAAAACAATAGAAGGACTTCTCTCTTCTCCTAACCGTTTCTTCCATTTCTTTTTTTCACCAAAATCACAGTTTTTCATTCAATTTCATACTCAAATCGTATCCAAATTCTTATCTGTAACCACCAATCGAATTGTCTTTCTATTGCGCACACAACGGTGTGATTTGATTGGAATTTCATTAAGGTTTCAGAAAACCCCTAAATTTGAGTTTTTTTTTGGAGACAAAATTAATTCTGAAATTTTGTTGAATTCATTACAAACAAAGTATAGATTGATTGAATTCAGTATACATCATGTCTAATAAGAAGTTAAAAAGACGAATTAAGTTACCATCGAAACTTAATGAACATGTTGTTGGAAATTTAAGCCAAAAAAAGAAATGAAGTTGACGCTGTGACTGCTTCATTGAATGAAAGTGAGAAAATGAATGAAGAATTAGGGATGAATGGAAGAGTTAGTCAGGAATTTGGAGGTGAAGAGGAGTTAGATATAGTATCTGGTCTAGGAATGGAGAAGAAGAAGGATAAAGCTGATAGTGCAATAGAGAGTGTTGTAGGCTGTTTGGATAAGAATGATGGGATTAGTGGGGATAAAAGGAATAAGGTAACTAATAAGGAAGGTGATGCTAGTGTGGATGGTAGTGTGAATGGTAGTATAAGTGGAGAACTGGAGAATCAGGCTGATGATGACAACACTCTAAGTACTCATGTGGTTAATAATGTTAGTAATGAGTTACATGTCAAATCTGCTGAGAAACTTTCTTATGCTAAAGTCACTAGTCAGGATGAAGTAGTATTTGATAAGAAACTAGATTTCATTCCTACTATCACTAGTGAAGATGGCACTGAATGTGTGATTTTTGAGGAGGAGTTAGTTCAGTTAGGAAGTTTAAAGTGGAATATGACTATTTGTGGTTATTTTGTGGGAAGTAAGATGCCAATTGGTTAACTTAAATACAATTTGATGAGAATGTGGGGTAAACTAGGTTTGGCTGAGATTTTTTCTACTAATGATGTGGTGTTTTGTTTCAAGTTTAAGCATGAACATGGTATGAATCAAGTTTTGGAGAGTAGTCCTTGGTTGTTAGGAGGTAGACCTTTACTTGTTCAGAAATGGAGCCCTGATGTTAGCCTTGTTAAGACTGAACCAACTTCTGTGCCTCTTTGGATTAAACTGTATGATGTACCCTTAGAAGCTTGGACTGTGCAAGGTATTAGTTCATTAGCTAGTAGCCTAGGTAAATCTCTACTAATAGATGATATGACTGCTAAAATGTGTCAATATGGGAAGGGTAGAATTGGGTATGCTAGGGTGCTGGTTGAAGTTGAGGCTAAGAAGGAGTTCAAGGATATAATTGTGGTTAAATATAAAAGCCAGGATGGTAGTATTATTAGAACTAAAATAGTTAAGGTTGACTACAACTGGAAACCTCCTGTTTGTAAACATTGTGGTGTATTTGGGCACAGTTTTGATCAGTGTAATAAAAGACCAAGAACTGAAGATGAGGTTAGCAAAATGCAGAATGCTAATGATGTGAATAAAATGAAACAGACTAGGATGGGAAATGAGAAAAGGATAGGTAATAATAATGCTCAGAACAGAAGGGTGAATCAAGTGAATAAGGTTTAATCAACAGGCTGAGAAGGTAGGTATGGTTAATAAGAATGATAACCTTCAGCACAGAATTGAATACATGCATAAACAAACTTATGTTCGGGGTAAGAAAATTGCCGTGGAAAATGCTAGAAAGCCTAATAGTACCAAACCAGTTAACAGGTCTAGTTACAAAAGGAATTATGCTCCTAGCACTAGTAATCAGTTTGATGTATTAGGAGATTATGATGAATGTCATGGTGAGGATTTAAGTAATGATCAAAGGTTAGAGGTGGAGAATTTTATTACTAATAAGCTTCAACCTACTCCTAGTGAACAGAGAAAATGGCCTATAGAAATGGTGAACTATTTCAACTATAGATGGAAATTGATTGTTGAATGTAATAGATAAGAGGAAGATGTTTATGAGGATACTTCATTGGATGGTAAATGTATGGTAGAGAATGAATTAGAAGGGGTGGATGGCTGCTTGCAGTCTTCCCAATAGAATGTTTTTTCCTGTATTTGTTATAGAAAAAATAAAAAATAAAATAAAATGGAGCTTAAGATAGCTTCCTGGAATATTAGAGGTATAGGGACTAAGGATAAGAAAGATGAAGTTAAGAGATTGATGCATGATCAGAGGCTTAGTATTTGTGCTATTCTTGAGACCCATTCTAAGGCTAATGATGTGAATAGGATTTGTAATAATATTTTTGGGAATTGGAATTGGGCTACTAATATGTCTACATGCAGCAAAGGGTGTAGAATTGTATTGGGATGGAATAGTAATGTTGTGCAGGTCAATGTGTTGAGTATGACCTGGCAAAGTATGTTTTGTATTGTGGAATCTATTCAACAAAAATCTAAGTTCTTTTGTACTATTGTGTATGCTGCTAACCATGGGAAAGAGAGAAGAAAATTATGGAAGGAATTAGAATAATATAACTAATGGACAGTCTTGGGTTCTTTTGGGAGATTTCAATGTTACATTGTCTCCTAATGAGCATTCAGCTGGTGGATCTAGTGTCTCCCAAGATATGCAAGATTTCAATGATTGTGTTAATTGTATTGAGGTGGAAGATTTGTGCAGTTCTGGATTTTAGTTTACTTGGACTAAGTCTCCTCAAAATCCATTGGCTAATATCCTCAAGAAGTTAGATAGGGTGATGGTGAATGAAAAGTTTCTCAAGATGTATGGTCAAGCACATGCTATTGTCCTTCCCTATTTGATTTCTGATCACAGTCCATCTATGCTGGTTATTCCTGATGGGCTACAAAATCAACCTAAACCTTTTAGATTTGTTAACCTCATAGCTGATAAAAACAACTTTCTGGATATTGTTGAGAAGTGCTGGATTGAAGATGTTCAGGGGGTTAAAATGTTTCAAGTTGTTAAGAAGTTGAGAAGTTTGAAGAAACCTTTAAAGAAACTAAATTGGCAGAATGGAAATGTATTTGAAAAAGTGGTTGTGTTAAAGGATAAACTTAGAGAATGGCAGGGTAAAATTGATAGAGATCCTCATAACTCTGAGATAAAAAAAAGAAGGTGTTGCAATTTTAAAAGAGTATAAAGAGGCTGTGGCAGATAAGGGTAAACTGCTTATGCAAAAGACTAAAATTGAATGGCTTAAGGAGGGTGATAGGAACACTGCTTATTTTCACAAAGTGTTAAAAAGTAGACAAAACAAGATCAGGATTGAGAGTATCTGTAATGAAAGTGGGCAAAGATTTGATGGCAACAAGGTTCCTGAACAGTTTGTGATTCACTTCTAGAAGTTTCTTGATACTACATCAGTGGTTAATAATATTAGTGAAAGAGATGATTTGCTCACAACAGTGTTGAGTAATGATATGGCAGAATATATGGTTAGAAAAGTAAGTGAGACAGAAATTAAAAAGGCTATGTTTGAGATTGCTGATGTGAATGCTCATGGACCAGATAGTTTTACTGTTTGTTTCTTTAAAAAGGCTTGGTCAATTGTGGGGAAGGATGTACGTGACGCTATTCAAGACTTCTTTGAGCATGGTAGACTGTTAAAGGAGATTAACTCAACAATCATATCTCTTGTTCCTAAACTGAATACCCCTCTTAAAGTGTCTGATTTTAGACCCATTGCATGTTGCAATGTTATATACAAGTGCATTAGTAAAGTGCTCACTGAGAGAATCAAAATGGGGTTGGATAAAATTGTTAACATGAATCAAAGTGCTTTCATTCCTGGTAGAAGTATTCATGATAACATCCTTGTTACACAAGAACTACTGAGAGGTTATAGAAGGAAGAATGGAGCTCAAAGATGTGCATTAAAGATAGATCTCCAAAAAGCCTATGATACTGTTGATTGGTCTTTTTTGGAGACTATTCTTCAAAAGTTTGGGTTTCATTCTAAAATGGTACACTGGATTATGACATGTATCAAATCTTCTACATTTTCTATATGTGTCAATGGAAGTTCTTATGGGTATTTTAAAGGTGCTAGAGGTTTAAGACAAGGAGATCCTATCTCTCCTTATCTTTTTACCTTGGTAATGGAGGTTTTAACTCTGCTTATGGCTAAAAACACTCAGGATGGTACAGGGTTCAAATATCATTATGGTTGTAAAGATATGAAGCTGACTCACCTCTGTTTTGGTGATGATCTAATGGTTTTTTGTCATGGTGATGTAAGTTCTGTTAGAATCATTAAAAAGACTTTGGAAGAATTTAGTGGATACTCAGGATTGCATCCTAATATGGCTAAAAGCATAGTTTTCTTTGGGAGTGTTAATGATTAGAAGAGGAATGCGATTATTAATATAATCCCTTTCAGTATTGGTAAACTTCCTATGAAATACTTAGGTGTCCCTTTGTTATCCAAGTGTCTAAGTGTGGCTGAGTGCAAGATCCTGGTTGATAAAGTCAAAGGTAAGATTGAAGATTGGAAGAACAAATGGCTTTCTTATGCTGGTAAAGTACAATTGATTGTTTCTGTCCTTGCTTCAATGCAAATTTATTGGGCTTCAGTTTATTTCTTGCCAAAGACTGTTATCAAGGATATTGACAAGATCATGAAAGGTTTTCTGTGGAATAAAAGTATTAATGGGAATGCAAAGTCTAAAATTGCATGGAAGGTGGTATGCAAGCCTAAAGATCAAGGAGGTTTAGGTATTAAACCATTGGAGGAATGGAATGAAATTATGCTTATGAAGCATGTATGGAATATTATCATTAATAAGCAAACTTTGTGGGTTCAATGGGTTAATATGGTCAAGTTAAAAATGAAAAGTTTATGGGATACTGTAGCTGATAAGGGGGATAGTTGGAGTTGGAAGAAGTTTTTAACTCTTAAAGATAAAATGAAGCCTTTTGTTTGGTATGAAATTGGAAATGGACAACATACATCTGTGCGGTATGACAAATGGGATAATAATGGCCCTTTAGCTAATTTCATAACAAGCAGAGATATATATGAAGCAAGATTCAGTAAAGAAGCAAGAGTTGCTGAGATGATTATTGATGGACAATGGATTTGGCCTGACAATTGGTTGACTAAATATCCTATTCTTCAGACTATTAATGTTCCTTTGCTCTCTCAGAAGTCAGACAAAGTTTTATGGGTGGATAGTGATACTAATAAAACCAAATTCTCTTTAAGGGGTGTTTGGAAGAGTATGAGATGTGAATATCCAAAAGTGGAATGGGTCAAGACTGTATGGTTCTTGTTAGAAAAGTGACTTAAACTTTAGGGGTCAATTGGTAAATTTGTATGATTTGTCCTTCAAGTTTGATTGGAATTTGGAAACTAATCTATGGCGGTTAGTTTTGGCTATAAATAGGGATTGATAACATTAGAATTCTTTGTACCTTTTGAATTAGGGTTTGGTACCTTTTGAATTAGAATTTGTCTTGAATTTGGTTTTGTAATTTGTTTTGGTATTTAAATAAAGCTTCCGCTTCGTTTGTTCGACTTTGTTTGTTTGTTTCGTTCGTTTGAATTACCAACAAGTGGTACAAGAGCTAGGTTTGTTTAGCCATGAAGAAGAAGAAGAAGAAGAAAGTTCGTTTAGGATTGTTTTTGGATTGAAGTTCGACTGGTTTTTTGTTTTGAAGAATTCTTTGAATTTTCGGTTTTCAGAATTGGAGGATCGATTTGGGATATAATCTGGTGTTGTTTGTATTCGATCATCTGGATTTTGTTAAATGGGCTTATACTTAAATTTGGGCCTTGATTTGAAATTGGGGAATTAGAACAGATTTGAGACTTTGGTAATTAGTTTTTGGGTGACGTTTGAATTTGAAAAAAATTTAGGGCCACAAGTAATTTGTATTTTGTCCAGATTTGATTCACTTCGTTTGTTTTAGGTGACGTTCGGTGGTTTGGTTTGAATTTGGACCATAATTCTTATCATATAAGTGGGTCGTTAGAATTAATATCCGTATCATATTTGGGGCATTTGAATTATTAGAGCCCGTTCGTCAAGTTAATAATTTATTAACTTGAATTTGGTTGATACTTGGATAATAAGTTTGATGTTGGACCATAATTCTTATTACATAAGTGGGTCATTAGAATTTGATATTTGGGTTGTAATTCTTATTATATAAGTGGACCATTGAAATTTGAATTTGATATTTGGAATTTGAAATTCGGAATTCGGAATTTGGAACTTTGAATTTGATTTGAAGCAGGTGGAGGAGTTTAAGTCACAGTGGAGATTGTTAGAAAAGTGACTTAAACTTTAGGGGTCAATTGGTAAATTTGTATGACTTGTCCTTCAAGTTTGATTGGAATTTGGAAACTAATCTATGGCGGTTAGTTTTGGCTATAAATACGGATTGATAACATTAGAATTCTTTGTACCTTTTGAACTAGGGTTTGGTACCTTTTGAATTAGAATTTGTCTTGAATTTGGTTTTGTAATTTGTTTTGGTATTTGAATAAAGCTTCCGCTTCGTTTGTTCGACTTTGTTTGTTTGTTTCGTTCGTTTGAATTACCAACAGTTCTCACAATGTACACCTAGACATGCCTTTATTATGTGGTTAACAATGCATAACAGACTGCTAACTCAAGATAGAATGGCCGGGTGGAATAATGGTGCTGTCCTTTTATGTCCTCTGTGTTCAACAACTAATGATTCTGTGCAACATCTTTTTCTCCAATGTCAGTTTGCTAAAAAGGTGTGGAATCAAATCAAAGATCTAGTCTGCTTGGAAAATACTAATCACATCTGGTATGATATCCTTCTATTCATTCAAAATAGTCAATACAACAGTAGTATCAGAAGTGTGTTAAGTAGAATTGGATTGGCTGCCTGTGTATGTAACATTTGGAGAGAAAGAAACCTAAGACTGTTTCAA
This sequence comes from Artemisia argyi, assembly GCA_030686995.1. Classification (NCBI taxonomy): domain Eukaryota; kingdom Viridiplantae; phylum Streptophyta; class Magnoliopsida; order Asterales; family Asteraceae; genus Artemisia; species Artemisia argyi. The sequence continues at coordinate 40,869,412 of CM060709.1, read as the reverse complement.
GGTTGTAAAAGAAATGAGGATGAAGTAATCCAATGCATCAAAGAATAAGTGAAATGGAAGTTAATGAGTCTAAAGGTCAAGAGAACTGATGCTATTAAGAGAATATTCAAAATTTGGGATATAAGTTCTGATCTCTAGCTTTTAAAGATGGGTTCATGAGCTTTGAAGGTTAGATTGGTCTCTGATTTCTTTAGTGGACATATATAGCAGTAGTATTAACAACAATTGCTTTGATTTTGTTGAATACTTTTTCAAGTCATTGCAATGCAAGATACCTTGTACCTTGGAGTCCCATTTGCATGACTGTACCTATGGTAACCAACATGCTTGTTCCAGTTTGGCCATGGGTGGGAATTGGACATGCTTGTTTGGCTAAATAGGAGCTCTAGTTATTTGGGATGTACCATAAAGTAGGGTCTTGATTGTGGAAGGGTAAATGCTTTGGAGAATGGTGTATGATGGGTGGAATAGAGAGGAGTGAAAGATGATCCTTCTTGGTCCACCTAATACACCATCACAGGAGGAAAGGGATGGTCATCATTGGGGGAGGGTGTTTCCTACCAGCTGAAGCCTTTCTTAGAAAAGGAAATGTAGGCTGATTAGGAAGAGCCCCTCAAATGGATGGGTTATGGGTTCCTAGTGAAGCCACACACTTACCTAGCTTACTATTGTGGATGTTGGTTGAATGGTTTGATAGGAAAGTGATGTGGAAATATAGCTAGATGGTATGTGCATTTGATATGGTGATCTGAAAATCTAAGCTGGCATGGTTCAAGTTAAAGTGGAGCTTGGCTGCTTGGGATAGTATATGTGACATCAGAGATATGGAAGAGATATTAGTGTTTGAATAATAGTAGCAAATGTTTTACGGCCATAGTATAGACTAGCAGGAATGGTTCTTTCTGTATGTGCCTGGATTGAGAGTTCTCATTCCAGTTGTATTGTAACTATCCTTGATTGTTATTAATAATATATGATCACCATTTGCACAAAAAACAAAACAATAGAAAAATATGTTTTAATACCAAAAAACCATTAAATAACATTTAACAGGATGCTGTTTTCGAATTGCAAGTATCTGGGAATGCGAAGTACCTTGAAGAGGCATGTAATCTTGGGGCATAATGAGAGGTTGATTTATAACTCGAGACTCAGCGGCAGTTGTTATAGGAACTTTCTCATTTTGCAATGTGTATGCATATTCTACCTTATCGAGATTTGATCCTTGATTATCAGCTGATGTATAATTAAACAACCCCTTGTTCTTTTTAGTGATGGGGACAGCATAAGAATTATTGTTTCCCTCAATTCCAGATCCTCCATCTGCAATGAAGTTATGTTATACATGCAACTGTGAACATTTGTTATATGTATCTGTTAGAATAAAACACCGGCTAACAATCATAGTTATCACCTGAGGCATATTTCTCCAAAACATTTTCCCGAGCATCGACAACATGCTGAGATTCAAGAATGCGCTTGACCGTTTGATTAAGACTTACATTTGGTATCAAGTCCTTTACTCCGTAGTCAGTAGAGTGACACATAGGACATTCTTCCTTTACTGTAAGTTCCAAGCGAATGCCTGTGCATCCACAAAACACATTAACCAATTATACTTTAAAGAAAACTATATTAGTAAAGTAATACGGAGTAATATATCTTAAGAAGAAAATGATTTGACCTCTGATAAGTTTTTATAGTTAAACTATTTGACCCGTTATCATTAAACTACAACCTAGTACAGACTTAATTACTATATAAGATTATATCGATCAAGGGTCTTACATTCTTCACAAAAACTGCGGCTGCAACATTGTACTATCATAGCTTCCTTGAAATACTTGTTGCAAACAGGACATCTTAGAGACGGCAAACAGGCACTTAGTGGACCTTTATAACTTTCAGCAGCCAAACTTTAAGATAGGTAGCCGATAAAAAAAATTAAGTTAGAGAGACTCGAATACCATACTAACGAAAATAATGAAGAAGGCAAGAAGTTTTTTTCCGTTACTTTTTCAAGTTTATCTGTTTGTGAGAATCTGGTTTTTGGTTCTCAAGGCGAACTTTTTTATGTGACATTTTCTGATCCAAACCTACAAAGGAAAAAAAATTGTTCCATAATCAGAATCACCAAATACAGCTCAAATATAGTTACACCGACTATTATCCACCTTTTAGATTGTCATCTCCTGGGTGACTCGCTTTAGGCCTTTGACATATTAACCTGGAAAAAAGAAAGAGTGTCGACTGGAATTCCAAGATGAAAATATCAAACAGATCAGATAATGGAATCCAGAACCTGCACTGTGAGAAAATAGAAGCAGCAGTAATGGGTAGGATATAAACCTCAAATGGGTATAAATCAATAGTCTATTCCTTAAATGAAAGTAACAGTAAATTCCCATATTTGATGTAAACCGAAAACTAGTACATGACAATTGACAATATAATAAATTCTCAGTAAGTTAACTTCATGACTGCGAAAAAGACTAAGGTTGTTGAAAAATATGCAGTTTTCATTTGGATCCAGTATGTGTTAAAAACAAGAAAGTATAACCTAGCTCACACTCCCAATACAAATGATGTATGATCAACTTTGAATTTTCCTACATTCTAGAGGATCACGATCCATCAAGTTTACTAGTTGTCTAATCACAATTTTTTTTTTAATAAGGTATCTATGTATATTTTTCCATCTGGTAGCCATCAAATGCAGAACTATTCTCAACAACTTGCATTTCATCTAAGAAACGGAACTACGCATGCCTACATTAATCACTACGTGACATCTGCCTCCTCATCTACCTGCTATAATCTTTAAAACTGGCAACCATCTTAAGTATGGTCACTTTATCAAACATTGAATTTACGTAATCGTTAGCATATATCTCTCTCTATGGTATGAAAAGACCACTTATTTTGAGCGAACAATATTTCCTTTTTACAATCGTTCATATAGTCAATTTCTTAATGAACTTGCCAATAGAAAATCACTTGTTTTGTGATAACAGATAGTGTTTCTTCCATTTGTAACCATGTGAGAGCTAAACTATTTAATCATACTATAAATTCGGATAAGGGATAGAATCCTGCAGGAAGCTTGTTAGCGAAAAAAGTTTAAATAAAATAAAGAAATGACTGTTAGTAGTTTATAACCTCGCACACTCGCACACTATTATATATATATCTCCTAAACCATGATTCATGGAGGTACACTACCCAACAACTCTGGTAAGAATGCTCTATTTCAACTCGCTGATATCTTATTTCCTCTCTTTATATCTGCTATATAACCCATCAGAAGAAACCATGCTTCAACTCACCTCCCCCTTAAGCTTCTAAAATTAAAAGCGATTGTATCAGAAGTCCCATCTGCGTGCTTGGTGCATGACCACAATGGATTTTGCTACACGCTACCTATTATCATTAGTTTACTCAGTCCTTGGTGCAATCTATTATAGATATCCAATTACAGTACTACTGCCTCTAACATTAACGTAGTTGAAACACATTGTGCAATTAAAATAGATTCCTGTCGATTCTAGAACCCCACTAATTACCAGATCATTGTGATTCTTATAAATTTGCATCGAATATCACATTCATTAGGGTCATAAACATGCTCGAAATTACATATATTTTTAAAAAGCACGTGTGCTCGAATTAATTTTTATCTTAAAAAAGCACATGTGCTCCGATTACATAACCTAAAACAGCTTCTTCATTTTTAAACGCTTTCTGTGCTATTTTTCTAATTCAGTTACATATTTAGCTAGTTTATGTGTAGATTCCAAATCCATTCTCTACAATTCACTCCAATAAATGAGTCATCAATTATAACTTCCCGTTCTTTACTAAATTCTATATATATTATTAGTCAATCAGTTAATTACACAAGCCAGTGTCGAATCCATACATCTGTTAGCACCACCGGTTCAGAAAATAAACCACAACAAATCATTAACCAATGTTAGCATAATCAAAACACCAAATTCAAATTATCAACATCAAAACAAACTCAACAAATCAAACCGAATAAACTATCTGACTCTATCACTGGATAACGGATAGAAAACTGAAGGAAGCTTGTTGGCGAAACAAGCTTATATAACCAAAAGCACACTCACAGGCTACAAACAAATTTCTAAAGAATAATTTGCGGTACTAGGCTATGTTTGGCACAAAGCTTTTTGGAGCTTTTTTGCGCAATGAGCGGTGAACAATGAGCTTTTTGATTTTTAGTGTTTGTTTGGCATGAGAGCTGTGAGCTTTGCTATTTTTTAGGAAATCTCATTTTTCCAATGCTTCTTTGTGAAACTGTGAGCTTTTTTGGCTACTGCTCACAGCTCACTGCCCTACTTTTGCCAAACATAGCCTAAGTAACAGCTCTGGTAAGAATGCTCTATATCAGCTAGCTGATATCTTATAGACACTCACATATCTTGCGGTCATTTAACCAAATATATTCAGAAGATATCATGTCTTCCATACAAAGTCACCTCCCACTTAAGCTTCTAATTTTTGAAGCGACTGTATTAGAAGTCCCATTCACGTGCTTTGTACATGAACACAGTACCTTTCGCTACACGCAACTTAATTTGTGTCATTAGTTTACTCACTCCTTATGCAAGCTATTATGGATATCCGATAACAGTACCACTACTTCTAACATTAACGTAATTGATACCGATTAATAGATTTCCATTGAATATCACATTGATTAGGGTCATTACCTTCTTGACTACGTAAACTCAAAAAAATAAATAAATAAATAAATAAATAAAAATAATAATAATAATTAAAGCACACGTGCTCGAATTTATTTTTATCTTAAAAAAGCACACGTGATCGAATTACATAACCTAAAAAAGCTTCTTCTTTTTTAAACGCTTTTCGCGCTATTTTTCTCATTCACATTTCATATTTAGCTAGTTTATGTATTGATTGGATCTCCTGCCCATATCTCTACATTTCAAACTATGTTTCAATTTCATTCTCTAGAAATCTTCTTAGAAATCAACTAACGCTAACGCTTCTAACATTAAATTAATCGGGAGAATAGATTCCAATCTATTCTAGAAATCCACTAATAAATCAAATCAGTGTGTTTCTAGGGGGTGTTTGTTTAACCTTATATGTGGGCTTATGAGCCTATTTGATTTCGGCTTGTATTTTATAAGCTTCTTATATTAACTTCTTACATCATAAGAAGCTTATATAAGCCTAAAAGTTCTAAAATAAGCCGGAAATTGAGACTTATGATATATAAGCGGAAATTAAATAAGATAATAAGCCCACATATAAGTTTAAACAAACACCCCCTTAATAAAGTCCGTCCCGTTGAATATCACATTGCTTAGGGTCATCGCCTTCTTGACTACCACACGTGCTCGAAACTCAATTTTTTTTATAGCACACGAGCTTGATTTTATAAATATCTTAAAAAAGCACACGTGCTTGAAATTACATAACCTAAAAAAGCTTTTCCTTTAAACGCTTTGCGTGCTATTTTTCTCATTCAAATTACATATATAGCTAGTTTATGTGTTGATTCTCCTCCCCATATCTCTACATTTCATACTATATTTCAATTCCATTCTCTACAAATCACTTAAATTTATGTATATTTAGTCAGTCAATTAGTTAATTACACTAGCTAGCGAGCGGTGAATCAAGAAATATGTCAAAGGTTCTGCATGCACTTGGCTTTAGCAGAAAAAAATATTAACCATAACCATTCAATTAATCAATTATAATTTCCAGTTATTAAGTTATATATATATTTAATTTGTAATTACACCAGCCAGTGTCGGATCCAGAAATCTGTTAGCACAACTCATCCGAAAATAAACCACAACAAATGTTAGCATAATCAAATCAAAAAGACCAAATTCAAATTATATAAATCAAAGCAAAACTTACATAGCATAAGAAGGTACTTCTACAGGCACTCTCTTCACAATCAAACTCGATCCACTCCGTATCTGGAACATATCATCTCCATACTCTACCAACCACAAAACACATAGTTAAAACACCATAAAAAAACACACACATAACAAAAATAAAAAACAAATTACCTTGACCAGTAACAGCATCATACAACACAAGGTCAAAATCCTTCCTAAACACCTTATCAAGCTTTTTAACGTTCATAATCCTAGATCTAACTTCACCGATCGAAATATAAGGTTTACGTTCGATATCAAGTGTTTCGAACTCTTTAGCGCTTCTAAATTTGAACGTAATCGACATGTTGAAGTTCTGATCGTTTTTTTTTTTTTTTTTTTTTTTTTTTTTTTTTTTTTTTTATGTTGATTTGTTATGAAATGAGGGTTTGCATGAAATTAATTCGGGGGTGTTTTGTGAGATTTGTTGAGTACATGAATAATGTGAGTGAGGAAGAAGAGGTGAGTATGAGTTAATAAAGTGTTCAAAATGTGAGGGAGTGTGCATGGTCATGAGCAGGTGTGTGACACGTGGATGTCATGGAGAGTGTTCTTACCAATCATTTATATGTTTTTTAAATAATTTGTTTAGTTTTATTAGGGTGTGTGTTCTTTGTCAAATCGACCTTTTTGAGACTCTCATTGACCTATTTAGAAAGGAGAATTAGGGTGCCTATGGCAAAATGCCAAAATTGGATGGAGTTAGAGTTAAACCTGAAATTAAATTGTAGCTCATAATTATTGAAATGGTTTAACTAAATTAGTTAAGAAGAGGTGTTAATAAGATCAATTCGGATCGGGTCAAGATTTTTTTATTTTTTATATTAAAGTCAGGTCGAGGTTAAGAAAACATAGCTGAGTTGTAAAATCACTTAAAAATACAACAAATTGTATCACGTGCTCAACTATTTTATCCATAATATTTGAAAGACATTTAAGTAACTGAATTATATAAATACTCTACTTATTTTGTAACAACTCATTTTTTAACTGTTATGTGTTAGTAGCAATACTTAGGAGAGTTAAATGTGACTTAGACAGTAATAAGGGAATTAATTGTATTTAGTTTAAATAAAGTTTAGGATTGTACTTAGATTAGGAAACTAGTTGCTTGGCTTGCAAGCCAAGCTAAGGTCTCTACCACTCATCTCTATAAATAGAGATGAGGGGGGATGCTAGTTCAATTCTTCTTCCTCAATTGTAAAAGCTTTATTAGGTTATTTAATAAAGGGTTCGTTGAGGGTATATCGTGTGCAATATTCTTGTCGCTTCTTTGTAGTCTCTCTTGTTTGCTACTTGTGCTCGATACAACTCGCGATCTAACGTTCCGCGATCGAACTTCGGGTTTGTTGTCGAGGTATTTTCCAACAAGTGGTATCAAGAGCCGCGGTTATTGTGGTTATCGAAGTTCGAGGGCTAGATCAAGGTTCCGAGTTTATTTGAGGTATTGAGGTTACGAGTTTCGGTTCTCGGGAAGTAGCAACGATTGACAAGTCGAGAGGTGGATTATTTGTTTTGTGTCATCCACGTGGAGAACATCATACAAACTAATGTCAAGGTGTTTTATTTTTAAACAAAAGTGACATTATATGAGTATCTTGTTTTGGAAAATATATAACAAAAGGTGACAAGGATTTTGAATTTTAATAATTCCACTTTGGTTATAATCTTTTGTTTTTCCGTGGGATTTAGTGAAAAAAAACAAAACAAAACAAAAAAAAACAAATACTATAAAGTTGGCAAGTTTTACGATCGATTAAAGTTTGGAGGTTTCTTGTTACGGTTTTTCTTGCGGTTCAAGTTTTGATCGTGGTGAGCTTGGGTTTCAAGTTTACGATTGGGTTTGCTTGATCGAAATCGAGGGTTTAGGGTTATTCTAATTAATTAGATTTGCAAGAAAGGAATTATAGCAACAAGAGAGAATATTGCACACGGCTTGTGAGACTTGTCGGTAAAGTTGGTTAAGAAACAACTTGACAAGGTTTTTAGCAAGGTATAAGAAGAATGGCTAGTTCTATAACTAGGTTTGACATCGAAAAATTCGATGGGAAGAATGACTCCGGGTTATGGCAAATAAAGATGCGTGCTTTAATGCTACAACTGGGATGTGATGCTGCATTAGAGACATTACCCGCGGACATGGAAGCAGGTGAAAAGGCTGCTTTGATGAAGAAGGCATACAGTACCTTGATTCTATGCTTGGGAGACCGGGTTTTACGGGAAGTTACCAAGGAAACATCTGCTGCAGGAATTTGGGCAAAGTTGACTAGCCTGTATATGAATAAGTCCCTAGCAAATAGACTGTATCTGAAGAAGAAGCTGTACACGTACTATATGAGTCCAGGTACGAAACTGTGTGATCATATAGATGAGTTTAATAAGTTGATACTTGATTTGGCGAATATTGATATCGAGATTGAGGATGAAGATCAGGCACTTATGTTACTTACGTCGTTACCATCTTCTTACGAAAGCTTTGTGGAGACATTGTTGTATGGGAGGGAATCCTTGACAATGGAGGATGTTCTAGCGGCTCTGAATTCAAGAGAGTTGAAGAAAAGAACTGAAGGCACAAAGGAAGAAACTGGTGACGGGTTATATGTAAGGGGAGGGTCAGATCATTCAAGGAAAGCTCATTCTGGTGGAAGTTCGCGGTTTAAGTCAAGGGGTGGAACTGGTAAACTCAAGTGCTTCATATGTCATTCATAGGATCATCTGAAAAGAGACTGTCCAAGGAAGAAGTCAAGTGGGTTCGTCAAGAAGGGTAAGCATGATCAGGATTCTGATTCTTCTGATGATGAGGGTAACGCCTACTCTGGAGAAGCCTTGATGGTAGTCGGGAATGATGAGATGACTGAATTGGTAATGGATTCAGGTGGGTCTTATCATATGACACCTAGGAGGGATTTCTTGTATGACTTCAAGGATGTTGATGGTGGTTCAGTTCAGTTAGGTGATAACAGGACATGCACTATCAGAGGGACAGGAAAAGTGAAGATACAGTTGCATGATGGTTCAAGCTTTATACTGGAGGATGTCAGGTATGTTCCAGGGTTAAGAAAAAGCTTGATTTCATTGGGTACTCTTGAAAAAGAGGGTTATATTGTGAAGATGCAGATGGGTAGAGTCAAGGTGATCAAAGGTTGTCGGGTTATGATGACCGGGATCAGGAAAGAGAACTGTGTATATACTCTTGAAGCAAAAGTGATGACTTTTGGTGTACAAAAGCATGGAGGTTCAAAACAAGTTGGGCTCAAGCAACTTGGTCATAAACAAGTTGGGTTCAAACAACTTGGTCATAAACAAGTTGGGCTCAAACAACTTGGTCATAAACAAGTTGGTTCCAAACAACTTGGTCATAAACAAGTTGGGTTCAAACAACTTGGTCCTGGTGTTAAAACAGGAGTCCATGGAGTACAGGTTGATGAACGTGTTTGGTTTGAGGTGGAACTCCAGGGAGCTCAAGAGAATCGTGAAGCTGAGGTTGTTCAGGTTAGTAATGATGATGCTGCAGTGGCTCAAAGAAAGTTGGAGGACAAGCAACTTGAAAAAAAGACAAACACGGGCTGCTTGGTAAATGAGCAGGAGAAGATACACCTTGGTATAAAGGTGGGGGCGGACATTACGGAAACCGGAGTACCTGGTCAAGAGGGTGCAGAGGGTAATGCTGCTGAAAAGAAGAAAGTGAAGGAGTCTAAGAAAGCTAAACTTGGGAATTTACTAAAGTACAAGGCCTGGTTCTCAAGGCGGTCCCCGGTTCGAGGTTCCAACATTAGATGAAGATGTTGAGTATCGTTAATGCCTAAGTATTACTCCTAAGGTGGAAATTGTTATGTGTTAGTAGCAATACTTAGGAGGGTTAAATGTGACTTAGACAATAATAAAGGGATTAATTGTATTTAGTTTAAATAAAGTTTAGGATTGTACTTAGATTAGGAAACTAGTTGCTTGACTTGCAAGCCAAGCTAAGGTCTCTACCCCTCATCTCTATAAATAGAGATGAGGGGGGATGCTAGTTGTTCAATTCTTCTTCCTCAATTGTAAAAGCTTTATTAGGTTATTTAATAAAGGGTTCGTTGAGGGTATATCGTGTGCAATATTCTTGTCGTTTCTTTGTAGTCTCTCGTGTTTGCTACTTGTGCTCGATACAACTCGCGATCTAGCGTTCAACGATCGAACTTCGGGTTTGTTGTCGAGGTATTTTCCAACATTAACTTAAGTTTATGAAAACTTATAGCTTATAAAAGAATTTGAAAGTTTGTGTGTCAAACAAATTTTATTTTGAAGGGTGAAGTCTGAATATACGTAACAAACTTTCTGAAATTAATCGATATACGTAACATACTTATTTTATTCCAAAGATACGTAATATACTTTTAAATACATACCAATGTACGTAACATTGACGATTACCATTTTAAAAAGTTACAGTTTTGGTCCCTGTCGTTTACGTTGACTTTCATCCTTAGTCCTTTGACATTTTTTACTTAGAAAAGTTATAGTAATGTTCCCTTGACATTTTGTTAACTTCCATTGTTAGTCCTTTGACATTTTAATAATCTTTCGTCCATTTTTCTTTACGTTTTTATCCATTTTAAGCCGTTTTCCTCCGTTTTTATACGATTTCATCCGTTTTTCTTACGTTTTCATACGTTTATATCCATTTTTGTCCGTTTTCATCTGTTTTTATACACTCTCGTCTATTTTTCTTACGTTTTTATCCATTTTGTGCATTTTTATCCGTTTTTATATGCGTTCGTCCGTGTTTCTTGCGTTTGTATCCGTTTTTGTCAATTTTTATGTATTTTCATTCATTTCTGTACGCTTTCGTACGTTTTTCTTATGTTCTCATACGCTTTTATCCATTTTTGTCCATTTTTAAACGCTTTCATCTATTTTTGTACGTTTTCGTCCATTTTTCTTACGTTTTCATACCATTTTATCTGTTTTTATACGCTTTCGTCTGTTTTTCTTATGGTTTCATACGATTTTATCCGTTTTATACATTTTATCCGTTTTTATACGCTTTTATCCATTTTAACCCTTTCGTCCATTTTTCTTACGTCTTCATGCGTTTTTATCCGTTTTCATCCATTTTTATAAGAAAAAAACGTAAGAAAAATGGACGATAGAGTATAAAAATGAATGAATACGAACAAATACAGATTAAAACATATAAAAAAGTAAGAAAAACAGACAAAAGCTATAAAAACGGATGAAGATAGATAAAAACATATGAAAACATAAGAAAAACGAACGAAAACATATAAAAATGGATTAAAACGATTAAAAACGAATAAAAATGTGAGAAAAACGGACGAAAGCATCTAAAAACTGATGAAAACAGACATAAACGTATGAAAATGAAAGAAAAACGAACGAAAGCGTATAAAAAAGGATGAAAACAGATAAAAAACGGACAAAAAATGATAATAACGTATGAAAACGGATGAAAGCATATAAAAACGGATGAAAATGGCTTAAGACGGACAAAAACGTAATGAAAAACAGACGAAAGTGTATTAAAATGTCAAAGGACTAACAGTGGAAGTCAACAAAATGTCAAGGGACCATTACTCTAACTTTTCTAAGTGAAAAAATGTCAAAGGACTTATGGTGAAAGTCAACGCAAACAACAGGGACCAAAACTGTAACTTTTTAAAATGGTAATCGTTAATGTTACATACATTGGTAAGTATTTAAAAGTATATTATGTATTTTTAGAATAAAATAAGTATGTTACGTATATCGGTTAATTTCAGAAAGTTTGTTACGTATATTCAGACTTCACCCTATTTTGAAATGTCAAGCTCGTATAAACTCATATTTAAATACATTTTTAGAATGATAAAGCGCAATAGTTTATATCTAACATGTCATATAAGGGAATTTATTTTTTATTTTTTCATTTTATTTGTATAACAACCTATTATTTTAGTTTGTTTTGAAAAGAATTACTCAACATAAAAAGTTAGAAATTTTCTAAATTTCTTATTTTATCTTTCAAAAGTTCAAAAGGAATATATACATTTAATGTATTTAAAGATGACTATATGTTGTTGAATTAAATTATGCATTAAATGTACCTAGAGTATATTGAAGAAACTTTTTTTTTTTATGACACTTTAAATATGATGGATGAAGAAATAGTTATTAAAGGAAACCAACTGACTTAACTCAGTTGGTCACTTGAGTTTCTTTTAAATTTTTGGGATGAGATTTACTCGTATTTGAATATTGCATGTGACAAAAAAAAAATCCAGATTTTCTTTTTATTGCGAAGATGTGAGTTATAGGGATTTCTCTTCGCGTGTCTCTCCTAGTGGTTCGGGTCCTGGGGTCTGCCCGTTTGGAAGGTTTAACTCGGGGGACGGATTTCAAGTGTGGTACCATTTTAAAAAATAAAAAAATAATAAATAAATAAAACTACAAATAAAATAAATAGTTACTAAAGGTTTTTATCACAACAAAATCAATGTTCGTTTCATTTTGTTTTGATTTAGTTATTGCCTTCAATCTTTATGACCGTAGTCATTTAGAATAACAACTTTGTGTTCCGTTTGTATAACTTTTTCTGAAAAAGAAATGGCTCTACAAAGTAATGATTTCCAAAAACTTTAAATTTGTGTATAGAGATTGTAAGATTCTAATTATTTAAGATAAACTTTATAGTTACGAATTAATAATGACCAAATGTCTAAATCGGGATGCAAAATAACTTTTCATTTACAAAAACACTTTTCACAATCACAAGCTTTCTATTTACGTCATTCTAACCAATTCTATGAAGTACTTAATTTTTAACAAAAATACATCGTTGGTCTCTAAACTTTCCCAAAAACATCACAGGGGCCTCAAACTTGAGAAAATAGTCGCCTGGAGTCCAAAACACAAGTTTTTAAGGCCGAAGGCGTCTCTTTGACCGTATTGCTCAATCAACTTCTGTTATTTTCCCCCATGTGCATTGTACATGAGGGCAAAATGGTCATTTCATTGTTTTGGTTAATTATTATAGTGGTACAACCTTAACCTTATAAACGAACGGTGTATTTTATCTAAAAGTTATATCATCACTACCACCACCCTCTCTTTATCTCATTTTCGTGTTTCTCTCTCTAAATTTCTACTTCTCTCACTAAAATTAACACAATCACCATTCTCAAATCTCATTCATCTACTCCACGATGATCCATAAATGCGACAACCAACAGACAATGCTTGATCTATTTCGACCAATCTAATCATATATTTCATTTAATATAATTTTAAATACTCCAATAGAGAATTATATTACTTGAAACATATATAACTTGTACAATGCAACTTTGTTCATGCTCTTAATCAAAGAACGAATTTGCTACATTACTAAACATTTCACTACACTAAAAGATGATCTCCCATGTATTTCATCATAATAGTTCTATGTTTCTCAAGACTTCTACCATTTTGACTTCTGTCATCGCTTGACTGCATTAAAAAGGAACTTGTTTCAGTGGTACACACTCTCGCCCACTTTCTAGTCAGGCACATCTTTCATGATCCCAGCCTCTTCTTTAATATACTTCTTCCATTATTTCACAAATCTACACAGGAGGAGCAATATATTTGATCACCATAGATGATTGGAGTGTAAAGAAAAGGCAAGAGGTGGCAATATGAGCAATTAAAGCGGGTTAAGTAGATTATTAATATAGGGTCGTGTTTTAGTGTGGCCCAAAAGAGGTCGAGCTGATTGGGTTGGCCGAACATAAACATTGTTATTACAGTAATCATACAGTCTTCATTTTGGGTAAAAAGTATTTTTCTGACCTATTTGACCAATTAGGCACAAATCATAACCCAAGGCAACCCATGCATAACAGTAACCGAGTCGAAATGGCCATATCTTAATAAGACTGGAGTTGTAATTACTTACCTTTCGTCAAAACATCCTCTTCTGCTTGAAGCATGGGTAAAATCGCCCTACGAGCAGAATATTTTTCCTCCTTTATTTCCATACATAAAAAAGATATGTTAAGTACGCAATATACAATAACATGAAGTCTTTATGATGAGGCGAAAAATGATCCATTTTTAGGGGGTAATTTAAGCCCGGAATTGAATTTATTTGATCAAATATTGCCTTAAATCGTTCCTTTTGTGATTTTAGGTACTTTTGGAGTGAATTCTGGAAAAGAAAGCATTTTGAGCGTTTTTGGAGCATAAAAGTGAAGAAAATAGCAAAGTCTCAATTATCCTTGCTGGGAACAGTACCTGACGGCGTCACCAAATTCTACATGACGGCGTCAAGAGTAATACAAGAGGTGGAAGTGGATAAAGTCCGTGACGGTCCAGAAAGTTTTGTGCATTGGAGATGACGGCGTCACCCAAGGCCGTCACGTGTAAAATTAAAGAGTGATGGCCTAGAAAATTTCCTGAAGGTGTCACGTAGGCCGTCACGTGTTAACTTGTCAAAATTTGCGCGCGGAGTAGCTGATATTGTTTTGGTCATAACTTTTGCATACGAACTCGGATTTAGGTGATTCAAAAGCCCACTCGAAGAGGACGAAGAAATCTACAATTTGGTGAAAAAAATTGGTCATGACGCCGTCACTCTTTACGGGGAGACGCCGTCAAGCCTTGCCGACAGAAAAATTGCCTATAAATATAACATCATAACTTCACTTTTTGTAAGCCCTAAACCCTAAGGTCGATTCCTGGGTCTAGGTAGGTGTTTTTCCAGCAACTTAGAGGGTTTCAATCACTCCATAAACAACATGTATTGGTTTGTTGATTCTATCTTAATTATGTTTTCCATTATCATCGTTGCTTGCTCTTCTTTGATGATGTTTTGCTAATTCACCTTGTGTCTACTTATGATTGTGTTAAACTTGTATATAATTGATTAGATCTTATTGATTCCTTGTTGATGTTGTGTCTATCTTCATCAATTATGGTGTGACACTTCGATAGATCTAGTTGATTTAGCTTATACTTCTTGATTCCTATTGTCTCTTGTTTGGTTGATTGTATTCGATGTTAGGCTTAAGAAAACTGGCAAACTTCCAACGGTGACATGCTTGAACGTCTTAAGAAACATGAACCAATGCGTACTAGGTTATTATGGTTGTATTTAATGCATGAGCGAATTCTAATGATCCCATGTTAAGAGCTTCTAGCAGGCTCGACATAGGAGTGAAGTAGGAACTTATAGAGTTGGGGAAGTACGTACGCCACCCCACGAATGGTATTAAGGAATACAACCCGTCAATTAAAACAAGGTGTGACAATTCAATAGGTAAAATTGGATAGCTAGCAAGGAGTAACATATCATAGGTAGACATGCTTCACTTATCTTGTAGAACCTTAGTTTATTTTTCATGCACATTAGTTTGATTAGTAGCTTTTGGGTTAGTTGATTAGCAACTAATTCCGCCCCTCCTTCCAATACCCGAGATTTTTAGTTGCTTTTCATAAAATATAAAAATACAAAAAGAACCATCCTTCACCTTTAGACCTAGTTAGATTAATTTCAATCCTAACGACACTATTCCTGAGTTGAACGATCAATCCCCCGGTACTTGTCACTATACTATACTACAACGATCATGTACACTGCCTGGTGGGGGTTGTAAGCTTCTCGAGATCCCTCGAGAGGTAAAGCCTGGTGCAATTCCCACGCATCAAGTTTTTGGCGCCGCAGCCCGGG
Source organism: Artemisia argyi (assembly GCA_030686995.1). Taxonomy (NCBI): domain Eukaryota; kingdom Viridiplantae; phylum Streptophyta; class Magnoliopsida; order Asterales; family Asteraceae; genus Artemisia; species Artemisia argyi. The sequence goes on along the minus strand of CM060709.1, from coordinate 40,853,773 downwards.
GAATAGTTATTGTTTAGGTTGAAATTTATTTTGATTAGGTCTACTCATTAGATTCCTATCAAGTAAGATTTTTTTTTCTTTTCATTTTGTAGCTTTCTCGTAGTCTATCTTTTCTTTGTGATTTTGTTTGTAATTATCTTCAAATGGACTCTACACTTAGACTTCTAAGATTGCAAGATAAGGTTGAGCGGCTAAGACACCAAAGAGTTCAAAATACCTCATTTAGAGATACCTATGAATCATATGAGCCTTCACCTAGGTTAGATTTTTATGAACAACCTCCATGTTTAAGATCTAGTTTTAGTGAGGCCAATAGGAAATGCGACCTAGTTTGCCAAGGAATTATGGAGAGAGCCGTTGCAACAAATCATAAGTTGGATGAAGCACTAGGTTTGCTATTATCACTACCTAAGAAAACAATTAAGGAGGATTTAGCCGAGCATTACCACATTGATCAAAAAGACCTAGGTTTTATGACCAATGACTTTGAATCTCAAGGAACACATGATGAATCCTTTAGGCAAATTTAATATAAGATTAATGAGGGAGATCCTTATGATTCGGACATAGAAGTTGAGATGCCTAGAGAAGCATGTGAGATACTTAGGAGAATGCTTAGGATAGATTCTACCAAAACACATGATGAGGATATAGGTGATCTTGACACATGGAATGATGAGGTCAATAACATAAGCCCACAAAATACTCAACCATCATTTGAGGCACACACACCACCCGTGACTTACCCGGAAGAAGTAGAATAAACTTTAGGAATTCCGATGGAGGTAGAACCCTTGGACCAGGCACCACTTGAGGATATAGGTTTGAATACTTGTAGTGATAACCTTACTCCTAGTTCTAGGGAATTTCCTAATGTTGATAAACCGGAACCTCAACCTTTACACAACTTTCCATCCTTAGATATACATCTAGGAGACAAAAGAGGAACTGACCCACCCATCAATGAAGGAAGCCATTCACTCACCCCCTTCACCTCACGTGGCATATTTCCACCCTAAGGGTGTGTATCGCTACTTCCACCCGCACTTAATCCTAAGTGTAGGGAAAACCTCCCCTATTTCCGTTAAATAAAGGTAGAGTCAGGCTCGTGATCGAACAAAAACAAGCGCTTGTTGGGAAGCAACCCAACCCATGTTTTTAATTGTTTGATGTTTTTATTTTATTTGTTTTTTTGTGTCATATATGCTTAATCATAGTTGTTTAATTTTCATGTTTCGAATAATTTGTGAAAATGCTTTATTTTGTTTTTAACCTCGTCTTAATTGCATATAAAGGTATTTTACAAAAAGATAAGTGTAGGGAAATTTATATTTTATTAAAAAGAACCAAATTCGAACATGAAAACTTCACAATTCATGATTAGCATATATTCAATCTTGTTTGTGTGTCAATAATTGTGGATATGTTTTATGAGTTCCTATTTGTAATACATTTCACAAGTATCCTATCCTTTTGTTGCTTTGTCTTGTTTCTATTTCTAAGTCTGGAATTACATCTAGTTGTGATTTTTATTCGGTTTGATGCTTTGGTTTTTGTGTTTGTTGATTACAGGACAAGAAGATGATTTATATTTCTGGAGGGAAACTTTCAATGTTCATCTTCTTTGAGGTAGATTTAACCATGTTGTCATATTATCCACACCAAACGAATCAGGGGAGTATTAGTTTCTTTCATTCTTATTTATTTTTACTTTTACATCTTTTATCTAGAACATTGGGGACAATGTTCGGTTTAAGTGTAGGGAGGGTATATTAGAAACTATTACTCCACTTGGTTTTTGTTTTGTTTGATAGTGAATGTGTACTAAAACTAAGAGAAATATTTGTTAGGGCAATTTTAGCACCAAATTTAAATTTTTTTGCAACATGTAGGAGTGAAACTTTAGTCTTAAAAAGCGTCTCATGGATAGGAGTTGTATGACTAGCACAAAAACCATACCACTCAAAAATTTCCACCCTAAATATGTGAGGTTCGCCCTTAGATCTTTAGGAAAAATCATTCATTGTTGGTGCTTACGAGTGTACCGGTAGTATTTAGATTCTAGAACTTGTGATAGCGAATTAGCGATGCATCCCGAGACCGCTAGTGAGACTACATTGTTGACATAAATTAATAATGTCTAAAAACATTGTTAACATATTAACAATGTCTCTATGTTTTGATAATTACAAAGCATAAACTCATTAATCTAAAACTTATGACGTAAACAAGTTTTTAGTGCTTAACATTTGTCTTTACATCCAAATCACTTAAGGTATGAATAAACAAAGTGTTTATTGCATTCTATGATCAAAGGAACAATTTTCTTAAACACTAGACTTTTTATAAAATGTCACAAAACATTTTATATCTTTTACAAAACATTTTTGGAATTAAATGAATATGTTTAATTCATTATAAATATATGAATTCAAATTTCCAACCAAAAATGGCAAATCTAATCCAGAAAAACCTTCCCCACAAAAAGACAAATAAACTCAACGTTCTGGAGGGGCGGCCCCCTTAATTCCCTAGGCGGCCCCCTTAATTATTAAGGGGACCGGCCCCTAATTAAGGGGACCGGCCACACTCCAGAACAGTATTTTTTTCTCTATAAATACTGGTTCATCCCACATAATTTTTTTACCTTTTGCACTCCTAAACTTTCTGTTTTAGATCCCCATTTCTATTCTCCAAATCCTTTGATCATAAATACATAATCCTTTGTTTCAAAGTGATTCTTACATCATCCTCTCAAGTGCAAGAGAAGAATACTTCTATCCTCTAAGACAAGAAGTATTACAACTTGTTGTGACCTCCACATCCAAGTTGTTGGTGCATCATCAAGAATATTTACATATATCTTTGTGTAGTGTGTTGTGAATATTTGATTGTAGATAGTTGTGTTAGGAATATAGATAGTGTGATTGGCTAGTAGATTGTAGTGAAGATAATTGGTGTGTAGAAGATAGGTGTGAACTAGATTGTAGTAAAGATAGTTGGTGTGAAGTAGTTGTGAAGATAGGTGTGTAGTAGATTGGTGTGAAGTAGTTGTGAAGAAGGTGTGATTTCGTTGTGACGAAGCTTTGGTGTGTAATTGGTGTGTAAGGTTTTCTCCGCCATAAGGGAGCTTGTTGATATAGTGAAGAAAACTCTCGAGTAGGTGACTCGAGGAGTGGAGTAGGGCAAGGAAGGTGTCCTTGTAGCCGAACCACTATAAATCCTTTGTCTCGCGGTTAGATCTTTCCATATCTTACTTATTATCTTGCTTATATCGTTATTACTTTTGTAGACGTAGACGTATATATATAGTTGCTTATATAGTGCTAGTATTGATTTTACTTAAAGATCAAACGAAAGTTTTATTCACAAAATAAAGTTTTTACAATCAAACTAAAAAGGTTACATACATATAATTGATCATTTCGATCAAGTATAGTTTTCATACAAAATATAACTAAGGATTATAAAATAAACGATTACGTACTTATCTCTCGTATATAGCTATAATTGTTTATATTATGCATGTGTTGATTTCACATACTTAGCATACATTATTATTATTGTTTATACTTAGATTTACTTGTTCATATTGTTCAAGATTTGAGTTCACATAAGATTGAATCAAAGTTTTAAAAGCAAACAAGGTTTTAAAACTAAACTAAGTTTTCAAAATAAAATTAAAAAGACGTAAAACTATTCAACCCCCCCTTCTAGTTTTCCACAATTGGTATCAGAGCCACGTCTAGCAAGATTTTTAAAATATATTGTATTTTAAAACTTGTAACGATCTATGGAATCTGAAAAATATTTAGAAGGGCAATCTATGCAAAGACCACCACTATTTGAAAGTGATGGATTTTTATATTGGAAAAATCGATTCGAAACTTATGTGAAATCAAAGGATCTAGATCTTTGGCATGTTATTACTAATGGTGATTTTTTACCTACTCAAAATAATCCCGAAACAAATAAAGATGAAATAGTACCTTTTGAAAAACAAAATGATGATTTAAAAAGAAGACTTTCTAAAAACAATGAAGTAAAAATGGTTATTTACAATGCGTTACCACGTAAAGAATACGAAAGGATCTTTATGTGTGAAACCGCAAAAGAAATTTGGAATTCTTTACTAATAACTCACCAAGGTAATAGTCAAGTCAAGGATAACAAAATAGATATACTTATGCAACAATATGAGCAATTTATGATTCCGGAAGAGGAATCAATTGATAATGCTTTTGCTAGGTTTAACACTATTATCACAAGTCTAAAAGCACTTGATGAGAATATTTCTAGTAAGAATTTTGTCAGGAAATTTCTTAGGGCTCTTCATCCAAAATGGCGAGCTAAAGTCACGGCTATTGAAGAATCAAAGAATTTGTCAACTCTACAACTTGACGAATTGATCGGTAACTTAAAGCTCTACGAAGAAATAATAAAGAAAGACTCCGAGATGGTCAAAGGAAAAAGTGAGCAAAGCAAATCAATTGCGTTGAAAGCTAAAAAGGACTCTAGTGACGAAGAATGCTCAACCTCCAAAAGTGACGATGAAGAGTATGCTATGGCAGTACGAGACTTCAAGAAATTCTTCAAAAGACGAGGAAGATACATTAGGCAACCATATAATGAAAGGAAGTGTTTTAAATGTGGCAATCCAAATCATCTCATCGGAAAGTGTCCAATGATGTCAAGAGATCAAAATCAAAAGGCGTTTATTGGAGGTGCTTGGAGTGATAGCGATGAGGACAAGAAAGAAACCACAAATGAAGAAAAGTGTCTTATGGCTAAGACATCAAGCGAGGTACGTTCCGAAACTGAATACTTTAGTGACGAAAATTTATCATTAGATGAAAAAGACCTAGATAGTGAATATAATAGGTTATGCAAATTAGGTCAAAAGGTTATAGCTAAAAATAAGTCACTAAAACATATTAATAATCAATTAGAAAATGAAGTACTCGAATTAAAAATTAAACTACAACATTTGAAAAAAGGAAAAGAAGTTTTTGTAAAATGTAAAACTTGCTTAGATGTTAAAAATGAAAACGAAAAACTTAAAGATGAAATTTTCAAACTTGACAGGTTTAAAAATAGTAATAACCCACTTAAGAAAATACTAAGTGCTCAAGAAACTTCGGGAGATAAAACCGGTTTAGGATTAACTTCAACTAATGTTTCAACTAGTGAAAATAAAAGTATAAAGTTTGAATGTGAATCTAGTAAACAAAAATCATTAGAATCAAATCCTAAGTATATACTTACAAAGGATAGAAAAATACCCATTGCGAATGATGAAAAAGTAAAAACTTTTTATAAACCATCCTTAAAGACCGAAGTAGGATCCTCTAAACCTAAATTTAGATCTAAAACTCCACCAACAAGAAAACCTAAAAATTATCATCCAAGATCTAAAACATCTCAACCTAGAAGAAATCTAAATAGACAATATTACAATAACACTAGAAATCAAATGTGGAATTATCAACCAAGTTACAATCCTTGGGAAATATTACCACCATACATGCATCCTTGCCAAATGTTAAATATGTTTGGACCAAACAACTTTGGACCAATGAGACAATGGGACCAAGTGGCTAAATTGTCAATCTTGGAAGAAGTTGGAATATCATCTACAAATGACTTCTATAAGTCAACATGGTCACTTGAAGTGCTTGAAGATATTCCATTGAAGACTAAAAGGTACGCGTTTCTTTTAAGTTCATCACTATAATTTGCATGCTTAGATAAATGATTAGTTAGATTAATGTTTAGTACATAATTGCTTATATTCTTATAACCTAGAAACATCATTGGTTGACTTTCCTAGGAATAAGATAAAATTGTTCATTGCCGAACAAAATAGAAAATGGAAATCTTTTATATCCACTATTAGGAAACTCATGGTGATGAAGTGAAATGAGTTAAGTGGATCAATCGTTAATATAGAAGTAGGATTAGATCCCTCGCGTAAGAAAACTATGGATGAAACAAGCTCTCGTAGACTATGGCATTAAGTCAGATAAGCGTGCGAAAACAAAGGAACTATAGATGTTAGGTTATACCCCATTCAACACTCTCGCATCTAACATATAAATTATCGTCTTCATTTCCTTTAGGATCATAGGATATGTAGAAACGATAGCATGAGATAATAATAGGCTTAACCAATCCTCTTAAGCATGAGATCTTTAATAAACATTTTTTAAAATATTTGATTTATGATATTTGTTGTCAAAAATCTAATATCTCTAAAAATATGCAAAAACCTCACATTTTGGAAAATAGTCTTTCAAATAACTATCCCACTTTTAAATAACATGTTTTCACTATCAATATCCACAATTTTGTTTTGATCAAAACTAAAGATTGGGAAAATATTCTTTACCGTTCATTTACACATTTTGAAATAAAAACCCAATCTATTTTATTCAAATAACTCTCACATCCAAGTGAAAACTTACTTTCAAACATTGTTGAATAATGCTAAAAACGTCTCTTTTAAAATCATGCATGGTGATCTCATATTTGTCATCTATATTTATATAAATGACACTTATAAGTGAACTAAATCAAATCAAGAGGACCATGGTTTGTTCATTAAGACTTTGTTTGTAACAAGTCTAGAAATACATGCTATCATAACTACCCACTTATTGCACATTGATACACATTAGGATTAATCCTCATTGTTATGTAGTTATGAAATACTTGATGTTGCTTATTGTTTCCTAGCACTTATATTTTACTTGCTTGATGAGTATGTTTGCATGCTAGATGAAATTGCTTGTTTACTTAATCTCTTTGGTTAACATGCTTTGGCTACATAATTGCCTACATAATTAGTATATGCTTAATTGCCTCAAAGAGTTGGACTTGTTTGAAACCAAAAACACAACCTTTCTGCAATTCACTACCAAAAACCCTTTTCTGGCAATCTGGGAATCACCAGATGGGCGGCCCCCTTAAATCATAAGGCGGCCCCCTTAATTATTAAGGGGATCGGCCTCCAATTAAGGGGACCGGCCATCTGATGGTCGAAGGTGTTGTTTCCCTTTTCTATTTTTTAGCCCATTTCATCCTACACTTCCCAAAATTCACAAACCTATTTTATCCTAAACCTTCCATCAATGTTTATCCATCCTTGATCCCACCAATCCTACATTATAAACACTCTCAATCTCCACTCATCTCATCATTTTCTCTCCCATTAAACCAAAACCACCAAGAAACTTGTTTGGAGAAGAAAGCCTAACTTCCTTTAAAATTCCGTCAAATCAAATGACGTTGTCAAACATCCAACACCAAATTCCTCCTATGTTTTCAAACATTACTTACCTAACACCTCACTTTCCTTCTCACCAACATTACATATCAAAAACCTTTACTCACCCATATCCTTCTACATTACACTCAAACCTCATAATCTTTTCACAACTCAAGCGATGTTGTTCATAATCAACCAACACCTAAACCTCACTCTCACACAAATGATCCATTTAACAACAAATCATCCATTCGTGCTTCGACTAATGCTCCTTCTTATGATGAGCATGCACAATCCCAAAACAATAATCCCAACCTCATTACCAACACTTTACATGTTGCTCATTCAACAAAAACACCATCCACTCATGAAGGGTCTTTTCCACCCATATCATGTTTTCATGATTACCCAAGCTCAAACATGTCTCCACCACCAAGAGTATCACCACCACATCCTACAACTTCACATGCCATTCCTATGTTGCATGTTCAAACCATCACCCAAGACAACTATCATGCTCCACCACCATCACCTTCCTCCGAACACTTGAAGTCCGTTGAGGCGCTAAAAGAAGCCCATGAGCTTAGTGCTCTTTTAGCCTTACATCTTGCTCAACGCAATTTGGATCCATCTTCATCTAGATCACCCTCATCACCACACAACATAAATCAACTTGAGAAGCATGTCAACAATTGACCTTGTTGCATCTTTCTCCTAAAAACCATTGCATTCAATGAACACTTGGATTGAATATCTTCTCACTAGATCACATCCAATACCCTCACTTAAACAACATCCAAAACCTCAATCAACCTCTTCCGCTACAAACTCTCCACCACCAAACTCTCCAACATTCATGACCCGAACATATACCTCCATTAATCCAACAACTTTATCCTAGCTCAACCATCATCATTCCAAACACTCCATCATCAACCATCTAAGCATACCATATGTTACAAGCAAGTCCGATGGCTCTCTTTGGCAAATTAGGATCCTTTAACATAATCACTTTGAATTAACTGTTATGTATCCTTAATATTTGTTTACTATGCTTGTTATTTGTATATTGCATATTCTTCTATATATGCTTGTGCTTCTAATATTTTTCTTGCGAGCATTCCATATCTCGATCCCTTGGTGCCATCGAACAAGGGGGAGCACACATCAAGGGGGAGCTTTTATCCCGTCTAACTTCATTTACGAAGCTAGTCGGCATAACCTTTTTGATTTTACAAAAACGGGGAGAAGTGAATGTTAAACTCTAATACTTGTCTAAAAATTAATTTTTAGGTTTAAAGAGTTTAAGGTTTTGTAATCATCAAAAAGGGGGAGATTGTTGACATAAATTAATAATGTCTAAAAACATTGTTAACATATTAACAATGTCTCTATGTTTTAATAATTACAAAGCATAAACTCATTAATCTAAAACTTATGACGTAAACAAGTTTTTAGTGCTTAACATTTGTCTTTACATCCAAATCACTTAAGGTATGAATAAACAAAGTGTTTATTGCATTCTATGATCAAAGGAACAATTTTCTTAAACACTAGACTTTTTATAAAATGTCACAAAACATTTTATATCTTTTACAAAACATTTTTGGAATTAAAGGAATATGTTTAATTCATTATAAATATATGAATTCAAATTTCTAACCAAAAATGGCAAATCTAATCCAGAAAAACCTTCCCCACAAAAAGACAAATAAACCCAACGTTCTGGAGGGGCGGCCCCCTTAATTCCCTAGGCGGCCCCCTTAATTATTAAGGGGACCGGCTACGCTCCAGAACAGTATTTTTTTTCTCTATAAATACTGGTTCATCCCACATAATTTTTTTACCTTTTGCACTCCTAAACTTTCTGTTCTAGATCCCCATGTCTATTCTCCAAATCCTTTGATCATAAATACATAATCCTTTGTTTCAAAGTGATTCTTACATCATCCTCTCAAGTGCAAGAGAAGAATACTTCTATCCTCTAAGACAAGAAGTATTACAACTTGTTGTGACCTCCACATCCAAGTTGTTGGTGCATCATCAAGAATATTTACATATATCTTTGTGTAGTGTGTTGTGAATATTTGATTGTAGATAGTTGTGTTAGGAATATAGATAGTGTGATTGGCTAGTAGATTGTAGTGAAGATAATTAGTGTGTAGAAGATAGGTGTGAACTAGATTGTAGTAAAGATAGTTGGTGTGAAGTAGTTGTGAAGATAGGTGTGTAGTAGATTGGTGTGAAGTAGTTGTGAAGATAGGTGTGTAGTAGATTGGTGTGAAGTAGTTGTGAAGAAGGTGTGATTTCGTTGTGACGAAGCTTTGGTGTGTAAGGTTTTCTCCGCCATAAGGGAGCTTGTTGATATAGTGAAGAAAACTCTCGAGTAGGTGACTCGAGGAGTGGAGTAGGGCAAGGAAGGTGTCCTTGTAGCCGAACCACTATAAATCCTTTGTCTCGCGGTTAGATCTTTCCATATCTTACTTATTATCTTGCTTATATCGTTATTACTTTTGTAGACGTAGACGTATATATATAGTTGCTCATATAGTGCTAGTATTGATTTTACTTAAAGATCAAACGAAAGTTTTATTCACAAAACAAAGTTTTTACAATCAAACTAAAAAGGTTACATACATATAATTGATCATTTCGATCAAGTATAGTTTTCATACAAAATATAACTAAGGATTATAAAATAAACGATTACGTACTTATTTCTCGTATATAGCTACAATTGTTTATATTATGCATGTGTTGATTTCACATACTTAGCATACATTATTATTATTGTTTATACTTAGATTTACTTGTTCATATTGTTCAAGATTTGAGTTCACATAAGATTGAATCAAAGTTTTAAAAGCAAACAAGGTTTTAAAACTAAACTAAGTTTTCAAAATAAAATTAAAAAGACGTAAAACTATTCAACCCCCCCCCCCCCCTTCTAGTTTTCCACATACATTCGTGTAGTTAGGATTTACTACATGATAAGAGGCATTATGAAAACCCTTGTTCTACATCTGTAATATAATTACATTGACTTTATAGGTCAAGTAATTCTCCCACACCTTTGCGTTGTACTCATTTTTAGTACACGATACCCCTAGTACACCCCTCCGAGCCTAACTTTTCGTTTCTAACTTTAAGCATTTTACTTAAAGGCAGAATTTGTTTACAATCCACCCCAAATGTGCAACCAAATCGCCTTAGCCTTCCTTGTATGCACTCATCTTTAGTGCAATATTGTTAATTATTTAAACCCCTTGTTAGTTGTCTAATTGATTACATGGTTGCTAAGTCGAGTCATATCTTGTACATATTGTTTTGGGACAATTGGGACTCATGTGTAAAGTATTTGTGTTATGGAGTAATGGAGAAGAACATCATATATTACCGCGTTAATATTTAAAAGTACCCCAAGTGTTTTGATTATCTTGATTCGAGTCATTAGAATAGTTGATTGTAAAGTATGTAAAAGCTCAAGTGTAGGGAGGAAACAGCTCCCTTTGATGTATTATTTTGGATGGTAGAGTAAAAGTGTATCCATTAAAAAAAATGGAAAAAAAAATATGATAATAAAAAAAATAAAAAAAAATAGAAAAAAGAGAAAAACATATGGGCTACCATCCGTTTCATTTATTTATATTTAAGTCAAGTAGTGTCTTGAAAATCCAAAAAGAGTCGTAGTTAGTTTAAGTTGAGTCGAGTCTTGGCTTAGCAACGCCTCATTGTACATGAAGTAAACTAAGACAATTGACTTGCCACCAGTAAAATATCCGTTTGTCCAACAAAACCGTGTCTTCCATATCCTCTACACCTAACGTTATAACCCTTTAAAAAACCTCTTTGATAGTTTATCCTAGGTGCTTACGCCAAGTGGTGGATGTTTGATCCTTTCCCAAGCATATGGTAATCTATTTTCTATGACAGGTAGAGAGTGATATTTCTCCATTTTCTATTATGACATATAAATTTACAACACCTGAGAGATGAGAGTATCCAAATACTTAATGTGAGGTGCTAGTGTATAATTTATGTGCTTGTTTTGACTAAGGTGGAATGATCATTTGTTGTAATTACTTTTATATTAGTGTTAGATGACCCCTAACTTGTATTTTTATTGGTGGAAAAGCTCATTTTCTTGAGGACAAACAAATCTCAAGTGTAAGGGTATATGATGAGGCGAAAAATGATCCGTTTTTAGGGGGTCATTTAAGCCCGGAATTGAATTTATTTGATCAAATATTGTCTTAAATCGTTCCTTTTGTGATTTTAGGTACTTTTGGAGTGAATTCTGGAAAAGAAAGCATTTTGGAGCATAAAAGTGAAGAAAATGGCAAAGTCTCAATTTTCCTTGCTGGGAACAGTACCTGACGGCGTCACCAAATCATACATGACGGCGTCAAGAGTAATACAAGAGGTGGAAGTGGATAAAGTCCGTGACGGTCCAGAAAGTTTTGTGCATTGGAGATGACGGCGTCACCCAAGGCCGTCACGTGTAAAATTAAAGAGTGATGGCCTAGAAAATTTCCTGAAGGTGTCACGTAGGCTGTCACGTGTTAACTTGTCAAAACTTGCGCGCGGAGTAGCTGATATTGTTTTGGTCAGAACTTTTGCATACGAACTCGGATTTAGATGATTCAAAAGCCCACGCAAAGAGGAATAAGAAATCTACAATTTGGTGAAGAAAAATTGGTCATGACCCCGTCACTCTTTACGGGGTGAGGCCGTCAAGCCTTGCCGACAGAAAACTTGCCTATAAATATAACATCATAACTTCACTTTTTGTAAGCCCTAAACCCTAAGGTCGATTCCTGGGTTTAGGTAGGTGTTTTTCCAGCAACTTAGAGGGTTTCAATCATTCCATAAACAACATGTATTGGTTTGTTGATTCTATCTTAATTATGTTTTCCATTATCATCGTTGTTTGCTCTTCTTTGATGATGTTTTGCTAATTCACCTTGTGTCTACTTATGATTGTGTGAAACTTGTATATAATTGATTAGATCTTATTGATTCCTTGTTGATGTTGTGTCTATCTTCATCAATTATAGTGTGACACTTCGATAGATCTAGTTGATTTAGCTTATAATTCTTGATTCCTATTGTCTCTTGTTTGGTTGATTGTATTCGATGTTAGGCTTAAGAAAACTGGCAGACTTCCAATGGTGACATGCTTGAACGTCTTAAGAAACATGAACCAATGCGTACTAGGTTATTATGGTTGTATTTAATGCATGAGCGAATTCTAATGATCACATGTTAGGAGCTTCTAGCAGGCTCGACATAGGAGTGAAGTAGGAACTTATAAAGTTGGGGAAGTACGTACGCCACTCCACGAATGGTATTAAGGAATACAACCCGTCAATTAAAACAAGGTGTGACAATTCAATAGGTAAAATTGGATAGCTAGCAAGGAGTAACATATCATAGGTAGACATGCTTCACTTATCTTGTAGAACCTTAGTTTATTTTTCATGCACATTAGTTTGATTAGTAGCTTTTGGGTTAGTTGATTAGCAACTAATTCCGCCCCTCCTTCCAATACCCGAAATTTTTAGTTGCTTTTCATAAAATATAAAAATACAAAAAGAATCATCCTTCACCTTTAGACCTAGTTAGATTAATTTCAATCCTAACGACACTATTCCTTAGTTGAACGATCAGTTCCCTAGTACTTGTCACTATACTATACTACAACAATCAGGTACACTGCCTGGTGGGTGTTGTAAGCTTCTCGAGATCCCTCGAGAGGTAAAGCCTGGTGCAATTCCCACGCATCACTTTAGCACATAACATGACTTCAAACATTATTCTAAATGAAACTTCGCACCATAACTACTTCTACTTTGAGGCAGCAAAGATAACAACCAGACCTGTTGTGAGCAACTAGAAGTTCCTACTGCATATATTGCATCACAAACAAGGTAACATGTAGCTAAAAATAAGGCTCTACACAATGAGATTCTACCTAATAACAAATCCTAAAACTTATTAATATATCTAAGTATCATAGTCGTCCTTGAAAAGGGGTGACACACAAGAGAAGCAACACACTCCATGTTCATTTTGAATAAACCCGCAAACTACAGAACTTCTCAAAAACATAGATCATTTATAAGTTCACGCCCCTGATCCTCCTTCAAATCACAAAGTTTGAATCTTTGCTAGAAAGCAAAAATAAATTTACTCGACATGTACTTCCTACTTTCCTAATGTGTATAAGGTAGACCTACCAACATCTCAAGCAAATAGCAGATGTGGCTATCTATTAGCTAGACACAGTTTGGATGATCGGGTCAATTATTCCGACCAAAAACTCTAAGGGGGCATTTGGTTCACGAAATTTCAAATGATGGAACATTAAATTCACTGGAATTTTAAATTTTGTAAAATTTGAAATTCTATTTAAAATCTCACCAACCTGTTTGGTTCGCAGATTTACAACAAACAATATTATTCTTTAGTTTGACCATCTTCCTCATACAAGAACAATGAAAGAAACACACCGACAAAAACAAAACCACAAGAAATGATTTTTGAATTGGTTTCCAAAACATATTTGTAACAACACAATGTAAACTAAAAACGATTTTTTTATGATGTGAATCAAAAATAAAATTCTGCAAACCCTAAATCTTGGTATTCCAAAAATAAATTTGAATCAGGAAAAACGAATTTGCCTATTGTAAACCCCAATTTCGTTTATTTGTAAGCATAAAATCGTTTTAGGACCAAGATTTGTATTTTTTTTTTATATAAATCGAAAACTATTTTATCATTTTATGTGTGAGCTCAAAAGTTAAGTTGTAATAAAAACTAAAACATAAGAAGAATATAGAGAAATAAAGGAAGATTAGATTGTTGAATTTCATGGATGAAATTAGACATAAAAAAATGGAAAGATTATGCTGTCAATGAGGAGAGAGATAATAGTTAGGGAAGAAACAATGAAAAACTCATAAACAAAAAGATATGATAATAAATGATAATGTATGTCAGACATTTTAAACTTACGTGTCCTAGAGAAATGAAAATCTCTTACTCATCTAAGGATTTTTAATTTCCCCCAAATAGTACACTTTCACAATTTAAAATTCCTTGAAATATGCAACCAAACACGATAGAGATAGAATTTTAATTTCAAATGCCTCAAAATTACTTTAAACTCCATGAAGCAAACACACCCTAAGATCTCTAGCATTTGAAAATGTCTGGGGACCGCTGATTAAGTGCTTATCTAGTTACTTAGAAAGGAAATAAACAGTTTTTGTGTTTTGATACGCATATATATATCTGCTTATTTTGGATAGATATAAGGGCCGCTTTGCTACCTGCTTGTTTTTAAAGCAGATAAGCAGTATATCAAATGCAATCTCAAACACCGTGTGTTTGGGTAAGCTTAACAGCTTATCCATTTTTACAACTTCAATAATATAAAAGCACACTTTTGACCTCCAAAAACCCCATGGATGGACTTACAAGTTATATATGGAACCAAACTCACAATGTCTTGCTGCGTTTTGACACCACCAATGAGCTAATAGGCTACTCAAATAAGCTCTACCCACATACACCTGAATACCTAAACAGACAACTTGAATAATCTATCCCGGAACGGGTTTACTACTTTGATCTTTAATGAAACATCAAGAGTACTAATCCAGCCTCAAATCTCTAATTAATAAACTTAGAAGGTAGACCTACCAACATGTTAAGCTAATAAGACTATCTATTAGCCCGACAGAGTCTAGTTGATAAACAGTTTTAAGTGTTTAGATGAAAATTCTTATCTGCTTTTTTTAGATCGATCCCCCAAATAGGAGACAAGCCATTGCTTTTTTGACATTCTCATGGCCAAAAATAGACGAAGCAATCTTGCAGCATACATTTTCATACACATTGCCTTCTGATGCAAACTTTTGAATTCTTCAATCTGAAAACAGAATTGACAATGAGAATCAATACAAAATTTTCGATGGACTCTGTATGCTGGGTCCCCTCACTATGTCATAACTCAAGTACCAAGAAAAAAATGAAACACTAAAAGAAATAAGGTCTAGTCACCTCTTCTATAGTTCCAATTTAACAGAAGCAAGAAAACACATGTGAGCAGTGTGAAGAAATGGCGTCTCGGAGCTTAATATCTGATTATTGCGTTGCAAGATAATCAAAATAAAGTATTTGACAAACCATATATAAAAAGTTCTTATCTACGTTTTCTTTAAGAAAAAACACACCCTTAAATTCAATTTCCAAACGTATAATCTATATTACGAACATAATCCCAAACACGCTTCAACCAATATATTTAAAGTTCAAAATGTAACTAGTAGGATTACTATTAAGAATATGCGACTATGCGAGTGAGTTCGACGTTATAAAATTATAAGAAAGTACACCAAATCCCACAACTATTTAGATCAAATGCATGTCTATATCATATCACTGGTTAATTACACCAAAACACTAATTAAATACAAATCACATAAACCCATCAACAAAAACTATTAATTTCACTAATAAGATTAAAAATAATAATAATAAATATAAATAAAAATAAAAAATCCATGCAATCAAGATCAGATCATATCAATAATATTGAAATTTAGAAAGATCTGACCTTGCCATCAATAATAAGCTAAAAATCTTTAGTTTTGTTGTGCTTAGAGATGTCATCAAATACAAATTTTTTGGGATCTGATGCCAATAATGCCATTGACTATATCTTGCTACTACTGCAAAAACAAAGATCTTTATTATAAGATGAAAAGAAGACAATAAAAAGGGACTTTATTGTAAAGTACTATAAATAAAAAAGAGACTTACAAGAGAGATGATGTTGTGGTGCCGGCTCATGGTTGGATTTGGGGTTAGGATTAGGGTTTACGCTGTGATGGAGAGATATGAGAGTCAGATGATGGATTAAATGAAGAAAAGGGTATATGATTACTTTATATATGGGCAAAATAATCATTTAACAGAAATAACGGGATTTGATAAGATATAACGGGGAGTTGACCAACGGAAAACGGGTCAAAGGACGCAATCGGCTTTAAAACTTGGAAAAGGGATGCACGGCGACGAAATTGCTCAGTTTGGGGCCTGTGATGTTTTGGGAAAGTTTAGTGGCCAACGTTGTATTTTGTCTTAATTTTTTATAAGAAATTCTTCATACTGCAATAATGTAGGAGTAATTGTTATGCTTGTTGGGCTGAAAAAACCTGTTGCAAGCCCAGAATAAACATCAAACACTTGGGCTGCTAGGCTCATTAGTTTCTTATTCATACCGGATGATACCATAAAACTGTTGGATCAAATTTCCTTAAGCAAAAATAGTTAAAAACGAAAATAAGTAGTTCAAATGTCTTTGTAGTTTCCACAAACCAGTGAACAATAATCAATATCATTGATCAAATAGTGTCACAATAAAGAGTATGTAAAAAGATTAAAAGAATATACATATGATGAAAAAACTATTCACACTGATTTGTGTTTACATCAAATTACGTTTCATATAGGCATATAGCTCATTCGGAAAAGGAGAATAGGGTGTTTACCTAACATAACTTGAAGGATACCGGACACGTCTAGACAAAGGTTCATTCATGATTTTGCCACATATAACCGTGAGTATCGTATAATAGATTAACAGTTTACACAATTAAACTCACGTTAGTGGCCACTGAAGATTGCCATCGCTCTGAAGGTGCTACAAAAGTTTGTAATCGCTTATTGCATTTCCATCATCCTTTCTTGAGAAAAAGTTTTAAAAAATGTAAAATCATCTTTGTAAATTGTCAAATCACTTTTTTTTCAATGTTACTTTTAGTGTTCTTTCTGGACTGCTTGCAATTATTTTCTGATGTTAATAAAACTTTTCGATATAGCATGTGGTTTCATTTGGTTTCACCAAAAAGATATATTATTCAATTGTATATATGTTATCTTCTTTGCTTTTCACTTCGATGGGAAGCTATGCAGATGATCGTCAGATTGATACCGAACATCAAATCATTATTATTATAAGTTATCGTTTATGTAAAACAACACACAAAAGAGAGAACTAGTCATGTATCAATGCATTTCATCATTAGAAATTTAGAACTTTAACAAATGGTAAACATTTTATTTTAATCATTTACAAGAGTAATATTTTAATATGCCAACATACTTCATATGTAAGTGATTGCATCCTGGTTTTATGTATATGTTCATAAAAATACATAAACGATGGCGAACTTATGACTTTGAGTGATCAGGTTCATAAATCTTTTTTACGATGATAAACTGGACAAACTAAATAAGACATGTAACACAAAATTTATGAACCAAATTCATTTCCCAGAAATCAAAATTTTTGACAAAAATTTATAGTACACGGCAAAAATCAATGTCGTTCCTGTTTGGAACCCCCTTAAATCCGCCTCTCTTTGAATGAACTCTTTTGTCTAGAAAACGGGTGAGAAATGTCTTTGGTTTAACTATTCTTAAAAGATTGCGTAAATAATCAGATTATCCTCTAGTTAGGATTAAACGCTACTCATACAGTGTTACTAACGAATTATAATTCAATATGGTATATTATGCTAGCAAAAAGAAAAGAAAAAACTAATGAATCTTCAACAAAACGATGATGGCTTTTAATAGAAAGGTTGCAAAAATCGTGAATCGATAGTGTGCGGTCGACTATCTTGTAGCCAGTGACGGACCCAGGATTTTTCAAGGCATGGGGCAAAAAAAAAAATTTGATAAAATTCGTGATGCACGTTAATAAAAATGTCATATATATATATATATATATATATATATATATATATATATATATATATATATATATATATATATATATATATATATATATATATATATACCTAAGGTTTTTATATTTTTAGCTTCAAGATGGGGGGCAATTTGATTTTTTTGGAGAGTTGCACTTTAATAAAAAGGTCCAAAAAAATTTTTTTACACTAAAATCTGAACTTTTTCGATGAGTCGTGGAAAAAAAAATTTTTGGACCTTTTTATTAAAGTGCAACTCTCCAAAAAAATCAAATTGCCCCCCATCTTGAAGTTAAAAATATAAAAACCTTAGTTTTTAGTATATATATATATATATATATATATATATATATATATATATATATATATATATACTAAAAACTAAGGTTTTTATATTTTTAACTTCAAGATGGGGGGCAATTTGATTTTTTTGGAGAGTTGCACTTTAATAAAAAGGTCCAAACCGCCCCCCCCCCCCCCCCCCCCAAAGTCAAAGCTTGGGTCCGCCCCTGCTTGTAGCTTTTAATCGGTATAGGCGGGATTAATCGGTGATTAATCGGATTGACATTTTTTTTTTGGCAAGTTTTGGGGAGTTTTATGTATTTCCGGCAAGATTTTTCTAAAAACACAACTTGTAATAGATTTAAACAGTTACTATAAGTGATTAAAATAAGTTTACGGTGAGTTTTGCGTACTTCCGACAAGATTTGCTGATTTCCGGCAAGTTTGACCACCGTTGATAGTCGATGATCATGGTTGACCTTTTTGTTTGACCCAGTTACGTAAATCGACAAGGTTGGTAGCCTTGTAACGCATAAGCGGCGATTAATCGGCCTTGTAGGCTTTTTTGCAACACTGTTTAATAGTATATATCTTCATGCATTGTTATTGTGAGATTAAGTTGGATTTGAAAATCTGTTAAAAAGTAGATATATTTGTAGTATCAAAGATCTTACGTACGGGCATTGTTTTCATGAGAGCTTCTAGAATCCTTAATCATCGAACAAAACCGATAAATACTAGTGCTGTATTAAAAAATCGCAGTTCCTAAGTAATTAACATTTTTCTAGTCGCATAATAAATTATAGAAGCAGTCAAACTGAAGATTTGCATGTATCTTGCTCGATCTTGGTTATGATATTATCTTCGTTTATAGTTTTGTGGTGATTGTGATGGTTCATTAGAGTCGAAAGAACTTGGTCGACATATATCTTCCTTTGTTTCTTACTTAATACTCCAAGTACAAAATAATACATACGAACAAAAGCCCGATCTAAAAAGTGATAAATTATTAGATTTAACGGTTGTCAATGTATACGTATGAATAAATCTATGGATTACTAAATAAAGTGGTCAAAAGTGAATCTTTTGTTCGATAAACTTGATAAAGACAAAGACAATAAGACATAGTAACTCTCAAGAACTAGATTGTTGAACATAAAACATTAATTTAGTTCGAAAAGAAAGAACATAAAACGTTAATAAAAGACTATTGCATGTCCTTGTTACGGATAGATAAAATAATAATTAAGTGAATCCTTAAGCAAAGGATAGTCAAAATTCAAGATTCGGATACTAAAAACATAAAAAGTCTTGAAAAAAATATTAGTTAGGCGTAATGTCTCAACTACTACGACCAATAATTTAGTATAGTTTTTTTATCCAAAGAAAACCTAATCTAAGATGGCCACATCAGATCAGAAAACCCTTTTATTTTTTTTATGATTTTTTTTTATTTTTTTATTTATTTATTTTTTTAACAAAGGACAGAAAAGTTACTAAAGTTATGAAGTTAAATATAAGACAATACGTTACAACCATTCATGACCAAGCTAGATTACACCATCAAAAGAATCAGGTCTTTTTTTTTTTTGAAAGGCAAGAATCATGTCTTTTAGCTACGACAAGTCGTGACTAAAAGCCACAAAATTGTTGTTAAAGGCTTTTAGTCACGACAAATCATGGCTAAAAGATTGTGGTTAAAGGTTCATAAATAAAGACCTTTAGCGAATGACTTTGGCAGACAGTTAGCCATGCAAAATCGAAATTTTTAAGTGAGGACGGCTGTGGCTAAAGATTTAAATTTGTGTTGAAAGTCAAAGTCAGAGTTTCCAAACGCTTTAGCAACGACTTTGTCGTTGCTAAAAGTAATTGTCAATGTCAAAGGTTGAAGATTGTTTATTTTGTTGTCTAGTAGACTTTTAGCCACATCTTTTTTCATTGCAAAAAGTTTTAAGTGACTAAAATCCCCGATTCTTGTAATGTGATACTCATAAGTCTTTTTGCTATTAGCCCACCTTTGAGTGGTTCAGACCAAAATTTTAACACTCGCAAAAGAGGGAAAAAAAAAAAAAAAAAAAAAAAAAGTTCTTTGAAACTGTATGATAATGCCCCTCTATATAAAGAAGATCTAATTCTTGTCGCGATAGTATGATTTTGTTTCACGTAACGATTAACGGTTTGTGAAATATTTATTTTTTAAAAAAGAATGATAAAAATAAGTTTTTTAGTCAAAGACAAAACTAAGAACAAATAACGCGAGGCCAAGCGACACCTTTGACATCCTTAAAGATAATTGAACCAAGCTCGAGGTAGGGGAATTAAACATGAACAACTGTGACAACCGGCAGTTTAGGGAGTTATTTTAAAAACCCGCATTACGTTAAAGTTCGTTTAAAATTTTTATTTAGAATTTTATTTCACAACGAACTTGTAAGACCTATTTTATGAATAATTATGGATTATTGATGTTATGAAATTCGTGAATTATTTTCATAATTCATTTTTGATATTATGCTCGGTGATGTATTCTTAAATTCTCACTGGTACTACGTTGACTCTGGCACTAGGTTTACCTAACGAAAGTTTTATGATTCGTCTTACGAGTCCGACTATATTTTAATTATTTGCGAGATGTCTTTCGAGAGATATTGAAGTTTGAAATGAGTTCGGGTTCGGGCCACATGTTTTTACATTCACCCACGTTACCCGCTCCACACCGTTAGTAATATTATTATTATTATTATTATTATTATTATTATTATTATTATTATTATTATTATTATAAAAAAAAATAATAATAAAAGAAAGTAAACTACAAAATGGTTGTGTTTGGTTCGGTTCTCACAAACGCACCTCACCCTCACCACTTTATTCTCATCTCTCTCACTATCTCCCTCTCCTCTACTTCTCTAACCCTAGCCGCCTCTTTAATTTCCGGCCACCACCACAGCCACCGCCGGCCACCACTAAAAACCACTACCATATTCTTAATCTCCATCATCTAATCCTTTAGATCTATTACCCCACGCGCCCCATACCACCATTTAATCCCACGAATCACCACCATTTTCACCACCAATCGTGTATTTTGAAGGGTTATCACGGTTTTGAGCTTTTAGGTCGAAGGTGAGACGAGTTTCACTCGTATTTTTGATAAAAATCGTGACCTAGGGTCACGACTTAAAGATTTTCGGATGGGTTTATATATAACTACAAGGAATACAAATGGGTAATGATTTTGTGAAGTTGTTGACGAAATGTGTTATTGGGGACCGATTGTGAGACGGTCACTTAGAATGACGGAGATAGGTTAGTCGGGTGCCGTAGTCGGACCCTATTGTTGTAGCACGTGTATTGGGATTGATTTGGATGGAGGTGTATTGTTTTATGACATTTATTATTACATTGGACTTGGACAATGAGCCGAGAGTCATGACTCGGACATGTGACCATTTCGCGTGACTCGGTAACTATTACAATTAAAACGTAAATAATAAAACTCGTAATAACAATTATTGATAATATAAACGTTTATATGAATATATAGACGTGAATAACGTATATATAATTATATAGGCGCGTATATTAATAATAATAATCACGAGTCGTATTATAAATAATACAAATAGATATATATTAGGCTACGAAAGTGGCGTAATATTATTGAACGTATTATTATTATAAAAATTTGTTATAAAACGAGAAACTCTCGACAAATCATTAAATATTAAATAAAATGTCATTTTATATATAAAACGAGTAAACTTATCGAGTTATGCGGAATCGTTGTCACTCAAGTTCAGGTAAGTTATTATTTGTGACTTTCGTGTTGTCACGGATATATGACGATTAATATAAAGTTTTCTATAATTAAATAACCACTTAACCGTAAGGTTGAATCGGGTTATTTGGCTATATGAAATGAATATATTAATGGGCATCGTATCCTACGACGCCCATAGGTTGTGGTATATGTAAAGGGTAATAAATTGCGAATGTATATATCGGGAAATCTGGCCAATTTGACGATATATATGAGGAATTTATTAGACTATGATATCTACCATATAGAATTTATGTGCTATGTGCTTTAGGATGGGGTGTAATCTTGGAACGGTATGTTACGTAAATAAATATGAGGACTATCAAATCGACGGATTTGATAGACTTCGGCGATTTATTTAAATGATATATTGGGCTAAAATTTGATCCATAGTTTATTTTATTATTTCTTTGTGTGACCTTTTTGGTTTGTTTTGAGTCGACCCACTACCCGTATGGATACCAAACGCAAATACACCAAACTAATACGAAATGGATTTTCAGAAATAAAACGGATTCTCGTCCGGGTTTGGGAATATTTTAAATTTGAGGAAATGATTTCTGAACAAGTTAATATTGTTAGGTCGTGCCAAGTCCGTAGTTGCTGTTTTGTGAGTTATCATACATCTTATTTCTATCGACTTCTTCTTGCTATTTTCTGGACTTGAGGTGAGTCATAGCCCCACTTTTAATCTTGAACTATGTTTTCAATACTTGGGGTGAGAAACGTGCAAATTATTTTATGTGGACTATTATCGCTTTTATATGCTTTCTAAACTTGCTATGCGTATGGACTAGGATGTATTGTCAGCTTTAGTCACATAGTTTTGTGTGTACTATTCAAGGTTGGCTTATTTGGTTATTGATGGATTGTCAGCTTTAGTCACATATATATTGTGTGTACTATTCAAGGTTGGCTTATTTGGTTATTGGTGGATTGTCAGCTTTAGTCACATATTTGTTGTGTGTACTATTCAAGGTTGGCTTATTTGGACTGTCAGCTTTAGTCACATAGTTTCGTGTGTACTATTCAAGGTTGACTTATTTAGATAGTATAGTGTGCACCTATAGGTTATTAATGCTTCGGAGGTTATCCGAGTATTTTTGGTATTGCGGGGGTTACCCGAATATCTATGTTAGTACGGAGGGTATCCGTGTGTTATGTTGGAGCGGAGGGTATCCGCAGGCTTTTAGCGAATCCTTAGTCTAGCTAGCAAGCGTTTTGCGTATATGTCCACTATATTGTTAGATGAATTTAAACCTATGATCTCACCAGCGAAAGCTGACTTTTAGCACGTTTTCTCAGGTAATTAAGTGACGAGATGCATGCTTGGAATGGAAGGCTCGGCCAAGGCTCACGGTTTATGGATCTATTTTTCTAAACTCTGATAACTAAATTTATACCTATTGTTATTTTATTTTGGGCCTGACTCTGAATGATGTTGGGATAAATGTAAACCTTAAAACCCCGTTTTGGTTGTGTTTGTATTATGTTTACTTTATCTCGTTCTATATTGTCTTGTGTTGGATACCAATCCCCGTAGCACCCCGAAAGCTTGTTGAGTCTTCCGCTGTATCAAATTTTGGGGGTGTTACAGATTGGTATCAGAGCCAAGGTTATAGAGAACTAGGTAAATAAACGCCTAAACTATAACCGTATTTTTATAGAAAATGATCCTTGACCACCGCCCGCCAGCCCGCCAAGCCGAAGCATCTTCTATTATTTGAGGTATTATGAGATATTTGAGATGATTGTTAGATTTGGGATTTATTGAGATGATTTGAGGTTTATGGATTTTAGTAATAAGATGGCGTTTCGAGGAATTATATGGTCTATATGTTTTATAAACATTTTAGTAATGCGGTGTTTGAAATTCTTTTATTGAGATTATATGATTGAATTATTTGATGTGGATTTTTGGTATGGTATTTTGAGTTGTGATTTAGTTGTTTTGAAACACTTACACCTACCCTACGCCATTGTCACAAACCATGACCTCCTATTCGTACGATGTTATTGAGGATGTTTATGCTGGTACGCGTCGCCCCTCATAGATCACTATGGCCCCTGATGACCCATACGTGTTGGTCATGCGTTCGGCTACTACTTTATCGTCTCATTGACGCCCTAAGTCACCGACTTTATCGCCTCGTGGTTCGCCTGCTCGGAGATGACGAGTGATGGAGTACCCCTTCAACGAGGAGTACGCGGGTGAGCAGAATGATAACCCTCAAGATGAGGAAGAGAATGATGACCCTCAGGATTGGGAAGAGGATCCTCAGGAGGAGGATATGCCTGATGATGATGGGTCGCTAGCACATTCAGTTCATTCTGTGAAGCCCGATTCCCCGATACATCCGTTAGAACCGGTTTCACCTGATCATCCGTTTTTGTTTGATACACCACCTGGTAGTCCTGTGGCGTCGGATGCACCTTCTGAGGTTTCTGCTGAGCATGCAGAGTTAGGTGAGACTGGTAGGATGTGGGCTCAGATTACTGCACAGGGCGAGAGGATCTCGCGGATGTCTGACCGACTTGAGATGGTTATTGCTGAGTTTATTGTTGAGTTTGTTGTTGAGTTGAGAGTTGATTTGACTACTGTCATGGGCAGGACGATAGCGATTAGGACATGTATGATAGAGATACATGAGCAGATAGAGAGTCTGCTGAGAGGTTTCCTCACGGCTCGCGAGGGAGATCGCAAGCTGTGGCAGAGGAACACAGTGTTAGAAAATGAGGTTGCGGACCTCTAGAGGGATAGAGATACACATCGTGTTGAGCAGGGATCGTTATTGAGGAATTTGGATGGTTTGGGATCGGAGTTGAGGAGTCTACGCCAGCATCGTGGCTAGATCGATTTGGAATCAGGTTGTTGTGTTGCTACATAAGCCAAGGAGTATTTAGTTAGGAGAGCTAGTTATTATAGCTCTTGTGTCATGATATTCGGATTGTACGTTTGTCTCGTATGGAACGATTAGTATTTATCATGTCTTTGGTATTTTGGAACGAAGTGTCGATCGCTACTTGTATGGACGATGGTGATCTCGTACGATATTCTACGGTTTTTGGCGTACATGGAGAATTGTGTTCCTATTTGCGTGGTTGATATTGTCTTGGAATTATATTAATGGCTGTACGATGAAACCCTGTCAGAGCTACCCGAACTGGTACGGCAGCGACTACCCCTGGTTGCCGAGGACGCCGTCCTACTCGAAATGTTGAAACCCCTACTCCTGACAACCTGGACACTACTAACCGCAACAACAGGAATCAAAATGTTGATGTTCAGGGAGACAATGATCATGTTCCACTTAATGCACCTACTGTGGATCAAGCTATGATCAATCAACTTGTGGAGCAAAGAGTTGCTGAACTACTAGCTGAGTCAAATCATTCCAACAATTCTGCTGAAACTTTTTCACCTGTTCGTGCTAATGGATGTCAATACAAGGAGTTCAAGATTTGTGGACCCATTGAGTTTGGTGGAACTGAAGGAGTAGTTTACTTAGTCAGATGGATTGAGAAGACTGAGTCAGTGTTTAATGTCAGTGGTTGTGCGGAGAATGCGAAGGTAAAGTTTGCTTCTTTTACTTTCAAGGATGAAGCTTTGACTTGGTGGAACAACTACCGAAATGCAGTTGGGAGTGATGTAGCTTATGCCATGACTTGGGAGCAATTTAAGGCTTTGCTGATTCAGACTTATTGCCCAAGGAATGAGGTCAAGAAGCTAGAGATTGAGTTTTGGAACCACAAGGTGAAAGGTACTGATATGGCGACTTACAATCGTCGTTACCAGGAATTAGCCTTGTTGTGCCCAGATATGGTGAAAACTGAGACTCAAAAGATCGAGAGGTATACTGATGGGTTGCCTGTAGCTACGAGGAATGATGTGATTTCTGCTAGGCCTGCAAACATCCATGAGGCAATCACAATTGCTCAACAACTTATGGATTCGTTGGAATTAGAAGAAGCGGATAAGGAGAAGAATGAAAAAAGAAAGAGAGACCGTCACTCTAAGAGTAATGATCACCGAAGCAAGAGACAAGCTAAGGCTTATGCTGTTGGGAATGGAGATAAGAAGAATCACGACATTTTTGCACGTTGTAGAATGCAGGGCTATGATTGTAGTCTCCCCCTCCATTAAACGAACCACCACCACAGAGTCCAGCTTAATAATTAACTTTCTAATGCCAACGTCCCTAGCCTTGACTATGCCTCGTAGAAAGGCTAATATCTCTGACCTCGTAACCGTGCAAATTCCATAGTTCTCGGTGAAGGCCCGGAGAAAACAACCTCGGGAATCTCGCAATATACCACCACCACCTGCTTCCCCCGGGTTCCCTCTCGATGCTCCCATCCATATTCAAGAGGACCCAACTTACAGGTGGAGCAACCCAATGAATAAGCACTTCTGTTTTTTCCTTGTGAGTGCTCTCATTCTTCAAGTTGTCTCTTACTAGAGCGTTTTGCATCCCTTTTAATTTCGTGTATAGAAAACCAACATGATTGGTTGGTATATCCTCATCCCGTCCAAAGATTTTGTTGTTCCGCCATTTCCATAACCACCATATTGTAATGCCAAACATCATTTGCCACTTGTAATTATTATTTACATGAGTTGTCTTCAGATTGCCCATAATCCAATCACATAACGGAAGTGTCCAGAATGACGAATTGGGTGGATGAGCGGTCAACTTATTATTTACATATTCATATTGAATAATTATTAGATGTATTTAGATTCAAGAAGCAAGAAAGTTATATGGTTAATTGCTTTTAATTAAAAAGAAAAAACCTTTTATGAGAAATCCATAATCAATGATATTTCATGGCTGCATATATTTGTAATCAAGATGATAAGAATATGCATAGACTAGCTAGTATACACCACAACACTATGTAGTTAGTTAATTAATCACGACATTTATTGCAAGGTAAATATATATAGTACATAGTATGAGTAAAACAATCAAACAAAACATATAACAATGAAGGGTGTAGTGAGAGGTTTTCTTTCGTCATATTAGCTCTTTGTCACTATTTTATCACTTTTTATTGTTTTTTTTAATCTTTTTAACTGTTGGAGCACCTTATCTTTCTTCACTTAATTTATTTTTTTTAGTTTTTATTATTGAAAATACTCCAAACAAATATCCTCACAAAATACATGCACAAAAATTTTAAAAAGTATTTTCTCTTTCTTTGAAGACTTGTAAGAGTATAGTGCCGCTTGAGAAATTTTTTTGGTGTCCGCCATTTTTCCAGCAACACCACTTCCGTTTGCTTTTGCCGCAACACACCCTTCACACTATGATACCAAAGAGTAAACTTTAGGTGGCGTCTTCAATTTTTGTGGGGCTTTATTATCTAATAATTAATTTATACTTAATAATTTCAAACAAGTAACAGTAATTGCTCATAATTTTGGAAGGACCGAGACCTTCCTTTGCTTTCACGAAGTTCCGCGGTTGCTAGAGATTGTATAGTTCTGTGTTATAACAAGATGGTTATCACGTATAGATCCATTTGGCCTACATTATTAAAAAAGAGGAGGCAACTAAAGAACAAATTTTTGTGTGATGAAGACTTGGCCGCCTTCAACTAAAAAAGATGATAATCAATATAGATTACAAATTATTTGAAGCTTCAATGAATAAATCATAGCTATTCATTTTTCATTAAAAAATAAAACCTCGTTTTCAACTTTTTTTTTTTTTTTTTAAATACGATATTTTTCAAACGGTAAACCATTTTTTTCGGTAATTATGAACTTAATTAAGATATGTATATTGAATTTTTTTGTCGGTTTTGAACTTAATTAAGATGATTAAATGAATCCAAAACCATCGCTTTCCAATGATATTGGAGAAACATTTTCTTGTTAAACAAACTAAGATATTAATATAAGATTTGGATATGAAGAAGATTCGGAATCGATGTTTAAGATTTGGTTTTGAAATAACAAACACGTCACTAACAAGAAGATCAGGATAATATTGCCTTATTATTCTTAATATACTTTAGAAGGTTTTGCTAAGCTTACTATAATTATCGTCACAGCCATCGATCAGCTAACGCAAAAATTAGTATGTTTAACAATACCTTTCATGTTCATAATTATGTGTACATATGTGTATATTGTTTCACGTGTGTACTGTAAAACAAGTAAATTATGATAGTGATGCTAATTGTGTTTTCAGTTTCGTTTAGATGATAAGGACCAAAGATAAAAATGATTTATCTAGAGTTAGGGATCCACTGATCCACACTAATTAGAAATACTATACATGTGTGTATCTGTGTTTCCTGTGTGTTAATACATCTGCACCCTCTGCTGCAGTAGCGGAGCCAAGATTTTTAGTTAATGGGGTAGGTCGTGCTTAACGCAAAAATTCGTAGCGAGAGATATCGTTTCAAAAATTAATCTATAGTGTTGTCTTTATTGTTTAAGTTATTCATTTAAAAATTTTGTAGACACGCCTATAAAGTAAGGGATGTTAATTGAATGTAAAAACCTAGTAGAAAAACGGTTTTTAGTCTAAACAACTACCCCGTAATAAATAAAGTGGGTTGATTAGAAATTAAAAAGCAAATTAATTAAAAGTGGCTCAACACTAATCACCCTAATAACTCCGCCCATGCTATGCTACATGACCAATAATGTTTTAGTAACGGACGCAATGACGTTCATCTCCTTTCGTATGCTTGGGAACAGTGATACGACATGTCCTACCTAAAAAAGCCTCTTTATAATCAACTATCTGTGAGTTAGACCTTTGACGGATGAGTTGATGGAATGTATTTAGGCTTTAATGTACATATGTCGTCATACATGTATGGAAATAATTAGCTTTTTTAGTTGTCTACGAACTTGTTTTCCCTGGAATATTTTTTTCTAGATTAAATGAGTTTGAACAAAATAGGATCAAACAAGATTGTTAATACCTATGTATGTTTAAAGTTTTTTTCAGAAAAAAATGTCAATAGTCGGTCGGTGGCCACTAACTAACCTATCCAGTTCGACTCATTTTAAGAGCACAAGTTACGCTCGAATTATAGAGCTGGTGTTAGAGGAAAAAATGTTGTCACCTCATCAATGTTTCTCTATAACACCAAACTAATCGATAACTTGAACAAAAAAACTCTCTTATTTCAAAAGTATGCATTATAAGACACCTCTGATTCACACATAACCCACTAAAACACAAATACAGTACAAGAAAAAGGAAAATAAAACGTATAGCATGGCTAGTGGGTACAACGCCAGATCCTATAGCACGAGATCTGATGTCCGTCTGGCGTTATACACTTGGTTGGCGGGGTGCCGCGATTCGCGAAGGCTACCATCCAACGACAGCAAGTGCTCTAATCAGCGGAACCAAATATTACTCGTATTATTTTTATCATGTAACCTGTCACGTACGAACCAACTTTATTTTTCGTACCTAACATGCCCTAAAAAACACATGATTTGCCTTAAAGTCTCCTCTTATATTATCTTTGTATATTTTGATTGGGAAAGAAAAGACGTTGAAGCATATAAATTGCAAAAAGACATAACGCACAAAGGCATCGCCCCACCAACTTGATAACTATTCAAGATCATGTATCATGGCCTCGGATTCTCACATGTTGTATGTATCAAAGATGTGCCTCTTTTTATTAGGCTAAAGTTTGGTTGGTTATCCCAATGAGATATATTGTTGCTGTACCGTTTTGGTTACATATATTTCATTTCGGATTTACATGTTTTCTGTCATATGTCAAAAGATATTGTACTAGATATCGTGTGGAGATTCATGCGTGTCGATTTGATATCTTGTAGATTTAAACGACCATGACATGAGTAAACGATAATGAGGGCCTCCTGTGAGCTTAATTATGATAAAGATTTGAAGCCAAAAAGAAAGAAAAAAAACACAATATTGTGAATACTAATGATAGGATTGAAGACAAACTGAGGAAATTGCGTGTTGGCATCTCGGAAAGAGGAGAGTTTAATGACGAAATATCATGTGAAAAACACCCTCTAAAAGTCATTTGTAGGAATAGAGGCATAGTACTCGATTGTTGTTGTTCTTTGAAATTTCACGATCAAAGCATAAACACACACGCTAACCATCTTTGACAAAGAATAAAAATAGTTTATGCTGCGAAGAGAAGGAATCTCAGTTTTAAAAATATTAAAAACGAGGACTCTTTTACCCGCTCTCCGCTGTAAAGAGCGGGTTTTACGTGAAGTAGTTTTTGTTATACAAACATACCATATATTTAACTCGTTAGGTAACTAGTGAGACTATTTATGTAGTCTTGCGTTACACAAACAATCTCAGATTTAGAGCTTGTGGTTGTAATTCCAAGTGTTAGTTACACAAACAGTCAAGATTTAACCCAATGACTGATTTTGTAATTGCAAGTAAAAGGGGGAACGTTTTTATTTTATTATTATTATTATTATTATTTGTTGCAAATTCAAGGAATTTTATTGCAACATACGTAAATAGGAGAGACATTTATCTAATTTATTGTTACACAAAGAGTCGCTACATTTTTTAATTCATGGACTATTTTTGTAATCGAGAGTAAACGAAATAGACTGTTTTTTCAAATTTTTAGAGGCCATGTTTGTAACGTAATTAAATCGCAAATATCATTTTTGTTTGACTTTTACTATTTGGTGAAAATATCATTTTTGTTTGACTTTTACTATTTGGTGAATTATCTTATATTACATTCCCCGGAATGTCACATCAAAGCATTGTAGCAATGCAGCTACAGTTGCTTTGTGAGAGGAGCTACAGTAACTAACGGTCGTTAGGTACTTAACGGCCGTTAAAGTTAAGTACTTAACGACCGTTAACTTTTTTTTTTTTAAATTCCACTTGCAAAGGGTCCTTCGTCTTAGAGGTTCGTTCCAAATTTAGTCCTTATAACTAACGATCGTTAAGTGCACTAAGTACTTAACGACCATTAACTTTTTTTTTTTTTTTAATTCCACCTGCAATGGGTCCTTCGTCTTAGAGGTTCGTTGCAAATTTAGTCCTTATAACTAACGATCGTTAAGTGCACTAACTACTTTGGCAAAACACCCCGCGGCAAAGCGCGGGTGATCCACCTAGTTGTAAACATTTGACAAATGTTTATATTTAAAATTAAGGGTTAAAGACATAAATATTTTAAAATTTGTCTCGAATTAGGTAATAAACTTTTGTACTACACTTTCTAGATACCCAAACTTCTTCTTTTGTGTAAATTGTAGAAATGTTAATGTTTGTGTATCCTTGTAATATCCATGTCATTATATGTATGTACACGGGTATTAATTAAATTTTCACTTAAACAAATGACACTTCAATTCGACTTGTTTCAGACTTTGACCCGATTGGTCTTTTATACTTAAATCCATGCATGACTATATTTTCCCCAAGTGTAATCTCTAATTAGATGTACCATTATTGAATATCAAAAACACCATGGCGTCTTCTTCATCTTTCACCTTTTTCTAAAACCGAAATATCCAGTGTTTATAGGTGTGTGAATGTAACATTCCATTAAGGGCTCTAGTTTCATGGCCTCCCAATAATCCTACAAGAAGATTTGTTGTATGTCCCAACCGTTCGGTAAATACTTCTTAGAGCTGGCATATCGTGTTGACACGACACGATAAGACACGAACACGATAAGACCTAAACACAAACACGACACGATAACAAATCGTGTCACTTTTTTCGAACACGAACACGACACGATAAGTTAACAGGTTACACGACACGAACACGAATACACATGATTTGGACCTGCAACTAGAGCTAGCAGTAGCACCCTCAAGAACATCAGATAAAAACTAATCCTAACACCCTCAAATAAACTAATCCTAACACCCTCAAGAACATCACATCGAGGTCAAAATAATCAAAATAATCAAGAAAAGTTATATAAGCCGGATAACCAAATAGACACCAAATCTTGTTTAAAACCTCGTTTTACATGTAAACCCACATTTATATCACGTTTTTAATCAAAACCCAACAAAAAGAAAGAAATATAACGAGGTCAAAAGAAAGAAATATTGGCGCGTGTAGTAGTGGATCGAGAAGAGGAGGTGATGGGGAATCGAATGGTGGTGGTTGTGTGGTGGGGTGACCGGCGGTGAGGTGATGGCGGCCGGAAAAAGGGTCCGATGCTATGGTTTTTGGTTGAGAGAAAAGAAAAAGATGTGTGGACTGTGGTTGTGTTAATGTGTTTGTGTTGTGTTTTGACTCCACACAAGTACCATATATCCTCTTTAATAATATTTTTTGGGTTGTAACAGTAACAGGTCTTTATCGTGTCTTAACAGGTCCGGACCTGTTAAGACCTGACACGAAACCTGTTAAGAACAGGTCGTGTCGTGTCGTGTTAACAGGTTTCGTGTCAAAATTGCCAGCTCTAATACTTCTGAACCCTATATAAGCATGTGAAACACTATAATCTCATTTCTTTTTCCTTCTTTTTGTTTATAGAAACCGGGTTAGAAGAAGTGTGCAACATGGGAGTGGTTTGATCATGAGTTTGAAAGTAACTGGTATTGGGAAATATGTATGAAATGTGTATGATCCTAAACCCAAATCAAAGGCATGAAATAACAATTGAGATGAACCATCAACAAAGGATTGATCAATTGGAGTATCCGTTGGAAGAGAAAAATGTTGAATTAAAGACAAGTGTTTGAAATTTGACTTTTTGAAAGTTAATGTTTTTTGTTTCTGCAATTGTCTTTTCTTTAGTTTTCGCTATGAAATAGGATGTGTTCTAGTAGCGTTCTTTTGGTTTTTTTGCAGTCACGAAGTGTTGTTATAACAATGTTATCATATGTTATAATGAAATCCGGTCTCTAATTTGTTAAAACTTAAATTGTTTGTGTAAAATACAACATATACTTATTGGAGTACACAACATAAACTCAATATGGTCAAAGTGCATGTGAGGAACGAGCTCCATAGTTCTATAAAACCAAATTTAAAGCAGTGCTTTAGACATGTTATGACCACTAACACAGATACAAAATATGATGGTTCCACTGACCCATTGGTAATAGGAGTCTTACAGCATAAACTAAGGACCAAAGTTCTTAACGCACAAACTAAGGACTACAATTCTACTCATCCACATTGAATGCTTTATTAAGAGTCAACCTGTCCCAAACACATCATATCTGAACTCTTGAATGGTAGATCATAAGCTGCCTTTTTCCCTTTGCTTTTTTTTGCTATATGTAGGTACCTCAGTTTCAACCACTTCCTCAGTGCCTTGACCAACATCCACACTTTCCTGTGACTCTTTCTGGATCATTGCAAATTTTTTAGCGTACACGTTGAAGTTAATGGATGTATTTGTCCTGTTGTAGAGATCCTGATCAAATGAGTCATTATGAGTCCAGTTTTGGTTAACACTTGAGGTGTAGATAATTGTTAGCTATATTTATAGGAAAATATGATCAACCATACATGTTCAGATGGACCACTTACTCCACTTCTCATACTAGTTGCATCACCTCTGCGAAAACTTGCCCTACCTCTCATAGCACCTTTAGAACCTCTACCTCTGCCCCCTGATACAACATAACATCCATATTCAGGTTGCTTTTCCTCACAGGTTGCTTTCGAGTTTTTGGCACTGGTTCTTTATTACAACTTGTCTTGTTATGTCGTATTCCTTGACAATTGCTACAAGTAATCCTCCTCACTACCTACTAACATGTGAATTGTTCTCAAAAGCTACTTTAATCCTTATGTCTACCTGGTATCTTCCTAAGGATGGGAGGTACTAGAGGCTGGTTGTTAGTAATCTCCCACATGGTGGTTCCAAAAGCTGGTTTGATGAAATACAGATAAACACTAAATCACATTTCTTGACTGTAGAAATGACTAACACAAATATCAAGGTCCATGTTTGGGTGCATATAACTAGCCACAACATGCACACATGGAATACTACTAAGTTCCCAATACCTACATTGACACTTTTTCATAATCAAGTTAACTTCGTAATTCTCTTCACCCCTCACAACCTTTAACTCCTAATAACCACTAAAAAACAATCCAGTTTCTGCAAATATTGAAATTTATGATACGATTTCAAGTTTAATATTAAAGTGTAATACATACATGGTTATCATTGCTTACCTTTGCTCATTTTTAGATATTCCATCTGCTTCCTAACTGAAGGAGTAATAATGCATCCAAATCCAAAGCTAATATGTTCATGAAAACCAACCTATGCCTAAGGTATATTATTATGTCCTCCAATATTTTCATGATGGGTTTGGATCTTTGGACTATGATATCTCTATAGTAAGTGTATGATATGTCATTTTCATAACCTGCACATTTCACTTCAAAACTGGAAAGGGCTATACAACATGAGTAGGGGGTTCTTAGAATTAAGTAGTCATAAACTTCTTCATTAATCTGCTTGATTTGCTCCATTTTAGCATAAAAATGAGCTTTGAAAGTACTTGATGTAGCGCTCCAGAACAACATATGCAACTGTAAACCACTGAACTTGTGTTAAAAATTTGCATATACATGTCTTGTGTAATTTCTAGGCTCTGCTTTAGGAATCCAATCACCCACAGCTTCTAGTAAACTTTGTACAACAATAGTAAGTAATTGATACATGTAGCATTGATAACACATATATAACAATTAGTAAGTGAATGTATTGTAAAGTAATGTAGTTACCTTATAATTGTCATCCAGTTCCATAGTTTAAATTAAGATCATCATGTAGCAATGAGAAGGACCAACACCAATTGTCATTGTTTTCCACATTCACAACTGCCCATGCTATGGGGTACATATGGTTGTTGGCAACCTACCCATACCCGTTAGAAATTCTCTTATTCAAATATGTGTTAAAAACCATCCATCCAAGCCAGTCACTTTCCTGCATCCTTCTAACCAACCATCCTTCACACCTTTTAAAACAAATGTAAAACCTTCTAAGATAACTACTTCTATTGTCAGTCTCTTCAACATCAAGTATAAATGTAGATCCAGGATTTAACTCAAGCAGAGCTTTCTCGTAATCCCATAACCTATCATAATGCTAAATTAATCGCTCTCATGATCATACAATGCTCTTTGTTTATCCCTTTTGCATTGTCCTATAACATCAATTAAGTGTCACTCCCTGATGTTATATTTCATGACTTTGTACGGTGTGAAAGATTCTGTGATGATTTCCTTAGCATATATATATTGATGAGCTATCTATTTGTAAGTAACTAATGAATTTAATTACAGTAAAACATCTATAAATTAATACTCGATAAATTAAATAATTTGTCCAGTCCCAACTTGGGACCAGTACAAATTTATACCCCAATCGATAAAATAATAAAATAATAATTTTTTTAAAAATCCAGTGTATATATATTAGTCCCAACGAAACTATAAATTAATAATTACTAAAAATTCCATATATATGTATATATGTGTGTGAGAGAGATACACTTCAAAATCCTAAGATTGTTTAGTAAAAAATGAAATTCATTGTCACTTGTTATTTTTTGTTGAACTTCAAATCTATATTGAGTTTATCTCAAAATCTCCTTATTGTTGTAAAGTGTTGGTATGTTGTCTTCTCGTATTGCAACAAAAAGTGTTAATTTTATCTTAACTACATTATAATGCATTTAGGCCATTCCTAAAAAGGAAGTCTTAAAAAATAATACAAAAAACATTTCTTTAATTGAAAGGATTTCAAACTAACACACACATATGAATAGGAGTTAAGTTACATTATGAATTTTAATCTCTTTAATTGTAAAAGCCATTAATATTTACGAAATTCATTAACATGCAATAACCCATTTATCAATGTGATATAGCAACCCAATAAATAAATTAAAAAAACAAAAAAAATAAATAAATAAAAAAAGGACTATACTATAACTACCTTTTAATGCATATTTCATATACATAAATCCTACAAACTAACCCACAAACTAACACAGTTTCATCTCAGCTTCTAAACACACATTACACTATTAATAATTTAAATGTTCTACTTTCAAAAGACATATATCTAGAACGTTTTAAAGTATTTGAGACAATACTAAATAAGGAAGGTTTAAAATGAAAAATATTTGCTCGCCACAAACATAGTCTCCGGGTACCCGCCGCCGCATTGCGCGGGTACCCTTCTAGTTTTCATAAAGTGTGAATATGAATTTATAAAATTTTAATTGGAACTTGTTTTCCAAATTTATTTTTCATCTCTAAGGAGTATACATTGTAACTAGTATTACACTTGAAAGTATAAAGGTCATATATAAAATCTCTTTAAATTAATAAATTATTAATTTATCGATATAATAATATTTCGCTAAATTAATAAAATAGCATTGTCCCAACACTATTAATTTATAGAGGTTTTACTGTATAGTTTCTAAAACACTTATGTTCAGGTTGTAGTGACTTAATTGGGAAATAATTCTTTGTACTCATCCAAGATGCCCAGAATCTAAAACTACAAATTGGTGCCTTTTCCTATCTTCTGCAATCTTTTTCATTGTCCACTTTGTAGAGTAAGTTGTTCCTTAACCCCCCCCCCCCCCCTGCTAGTTCCTTCCACATCCCTATTACAACCTTTTCCATTTTTCCTACTCCTGGGCACAACATGCTTCCTGAATGTAACCTTCTTCTTAACAATTTTATCTACATTCTTTTTCATCTTCTTTTGACATTTAGGGTTGACTTATATCTATCCTATGTGGGCGAGTAAAACAATTTAATTGTCACATACTTTTTTCTTTTACTGTAACATCCTGCACTCCTTCCTGAAGCTACGTTTTTACTACAATGAACTAATAAGCACCTCCAATCGTTCTTAATACATACCAAGTTGGTATCCATTAGCTACACCATATTTAACTAAACATATTTTCAACTGCTATAGGTGATCGAATACATACCTAGTACAAGTTCCATTTTATCCTAAGGGATTTAAGGGTCAAGTTTAGGATAACTCACATTTTTTTAACCTTGAATGTAGGATCTATCTGACTAGCCTCAACGCCCTCTATTTCAATACCTCGATTAACTGGTATATAGTCATTTATAAACCCATTGAAGTTGCAACTGTTATTACACAACTTGTTCAAAAAAAGGTATGTCGTCAAGGTTTTTGTAACAACATTATGTCCACCCTCATTTGAAAGTCAACAAAATCAAAGTCTCAACCTTCATCACTAGAACTAGGGCTGAGCATTGGGCCGGATCCCGACCCGACCCTTCTCGACAAATCCCGATCCCGAAAGTCACCTAAATCATAAAATGAATACCGACCCGAAAGTAGTCGATTTTTTGGCTCGTCCCGTCCCGACCCCTCCCGAAAGTAGTCGGTTTTTGCTTGTATTTTGTCAGTTTTTGGCCCGTCCCGACCCATCCCGAATCCCGAAAATGCTAAA
The DNA here is from genome assembly GCA_030686995.1 of Artemisia argyi. Lineage (NCBI taxonomy): Eukaryota > Viridiplantae > Streptophyta > Magnoliopsida > Asterales > Asteraceae > Artemisia > Artemisia argyi. The sequence continues at coordinate 40,816,163 of CM060709.1, read as the reverse complement.
AATCAATTGATGCGTGGGAATTGCACTAGGCTTTACCTCTCGAGGGATCTCGAGAAGCTTACAACCCCCACCAGGCAGTGTACCTGATCGTTGTAGTATAGTACAGTGACAAGTACCGGGGGATTGATCGTTCAACTCAGGAATAGTGTCGCTAGGATTGGAAAGCCTAAAAACTAGGTTTAGAGGTGAGGGATGATTCTTTTTGTATTTTTTATGTTTTATGAAAAGCAATTAAAAATCTCGGTTTTGGAAGAGTGGGCGGAATTAGTTGCTAGTCAACTATCCTGTGAAAAACTAGAAGGGGGGTTGAATAGTTTACCGCTTTTTTAGATCCTTTTTAGCTTGAATATCCTTTAAAAAACTTTACGTTTGCTTAAAGATATAAACACAACATTATATGTTTGATTCTTTGAAAAGCTTTTCATGTGAATAACAATTATAACTTTACTTGTTTCATACTTTGAAAAGCTTTACTTGTGATGATCCTAACTTTGCTTGTTTAGTTCTTTGAAAAAGCTTTACATTTGTTTAAAGATATAAACACAACTTTACTTGTTTAATTCTTTGAAGATCTTTATATGAGATTAGCGATTCTAAATAAAAGACAACATGTAATAAGCAAAGATAAAGAAAGAAACGATCAAACCACAACACGATTGTTTATCGTGGTTCGGCTACAAGGACTCATTTTTCCTTGCCCTACATCCACGCCCCGAGTTTCCAACTCGAGAGTTATAAGCACTAATCAACAAGCTCCTTTCACCGGCGGAGAAAACCTTTACAACGTCGTTTACACTTTTACCGACACTAAGCAAGATGTCGAGTTCTTTTACACGGGTACAACCACTCCCATCGTCGCTTACACTTTTACCGACACTAAGCTAGATGTCGAGTTCTTTACCAAGGGTAAAACCACTCCTGTTAGTTCTTTTACAAGGGTACAACAACTCCCTACACACTACATATTTTTTAGGCCTAAAATACTAACCAATCACTTCTACATACATGACACAAATGAAGTATAAACTACCAAAGCTTATACATAACCAAGCTACCAAGACTTGCAACTTTAGAGTTGAAGCTTGTAACTTCTTGAATGATCTTGTGAAGTCCCTTGCTACATAAGAGAATCACACAAGTCAAAATGTTACTGAGTTAGTTGAGAGAGTATGTGAAAATATGTCCTAAAGTCATCACTCCAAACTAACAAGTGGTTTGGTATTTATAGTAAACCATTTTGCAGGTCTGGCGGATACGGCAGAACCCTCAGATGGGTTCCGCCCGTGTACCCCCAGGGTTCCGCCAGGGCTGCAGTTGGATTTGCAATAAATCTTCCAAACCAAACAAGGTCACATCTCATTACACCTAGTCAAACACAAAACTTGCAAGCAAACATATGGTTAGTCAAACACACTTTCTTACCATAAATGTATATTGACAAAGCTTGCCCTAAATGTGATGTGACATTACTATTTTAGTACGCATATGCCAGTTTTCTTAAGCCTAACATTAAAATCATTCATCCATTACAACTATAAACAAGCAATCAACCTATAATCAACATCTAGGTTTCATTACATCTAAGCAAACACACAAGAGAGCTAGCCTAGCATGTTAAAATCAAGACAAGCGTAAGATATATTCAAACAACACATAGACATATTGAATGAATTGAAATGATACTTATCTTAATTGAACATGAAAGGTTTCAAGGGGTGAAAACCCTTGAAAATACTATTAAAAATGAGCTAGGGTTTATTCAAGTCGACCCTAAAATTCTCCTCTCTTTAGAATGAAAATTACAAAGACTATATATAGATTTTCTAAGGTGACGGCGTCAAGAAGAAAGTTCTGACGCCGTCAACCCGCCGCTAAAAATATAATCGGATTGCCTAGATCCAGATATGACGCCGTCATGTGTAATGTTGTTCTGGGCCGTCACCACTTTTACTCTTGATGGCCTTGATTTGACGCCGTCACGTTTCAACTGGGCCGTCACCATTTTTGTTCTTGACGCCGTCATCAAATTGCTCTTGACGCCATCAGGTACTGTTCCCAGCAAGGAAAATTAAGACTTTGCCGTTTTCTTCACTTTTATGCTCCAAAAACATCCAAAATGCTTCCTTTTCCAGAATTCACTCCAAAAGTACCTAAAATCACAAAAGGAACGATTTAGGGCAATATTTGATCAAATAAATTCCATTTAGGGGCTTAAATGACCCCCTAAAAACGGATCATTTTTCGCCTCATCATCAATCCCGACTCCCGACCCGAGAAGCTATTATTTGGTTTTGGGACTATCGATTTATGTGGGGATCAGGTCGGTTGTCGAGACTCGGGCGGTTTTGCTCACCCCTAACTAGAACAATATTATTCACTAGATTCACGGTATTGGGACCCATAACCCGGAAAGACGGTATTTGGAGTTACTTTATTAATTATAATAAAGACATAAAATTAACCAATAAATATAACAATGTCAACGTCAACAACATCAATAGTAAACTCACCTTTACCCATCGGGGATTAAATTGTACGGATTTTACACGAATATGGAAATTAGGGTTTGCTATTTTTGATATGAAATATTGGAGTGAAGTGAAGTAGTTAAGTTAATACTGGTGTACATCATGCAAGGACGAAACCAGGACCAAATATGACCGGGACAAATTTTTTAAAACCTTAATATAGAAACACATTTTGATAGACCCGGTGTATTTCAGACGCATTTAGGAAAAATTGATGCTTCTTTAAAACTTAACACTATATCAAAAAAATTCATAGAGGTCCCGGACACCCGCGGGAACTCCCTGGCTCCGTCCCTGTGTACATGGTCTTTATATAGCGTGGAAAAATGGAGAAGTCGACACCTAACTTTCATGTCATTACCAAGTCAACAATTTAACTTAAAAAAATCCGACGTGTACATTTTGGACCAGCAACTAGGGAAACCGGTTACCATATTTACTTGTAATTCCATACAAAGTAAAATAGTTATTTCCTTAACTTGGGACACATTTGGAAGTTCGTTTCTAATTTATGTCTTCACTCCCTAAAATAAAATTAAAATTGGTTGTGTCAACTATGTAATCAATTCTACATTGTTAAATAACATTGAGGAGCTTTTTGTCTCTATATGTGTAATGTTAGATGAACATGTTAGTTGGCTCAAACTGAATTGTAGGCTTAGAGCTCATTACATTCAGGACTCGTTTGGTTAAGGGGTGTAGGTTCAGGATTTAAGCATGAATGTGGAAAATGTTGTTTGTTTTAAGATTTTGATTTAAAAATTGGGGTTGATGCCCATAAAGAATACTTTGTTCAAAACCTCATTAGGGAGGTGTCTTTTATGAAAAAGATGCGGGTCCTATTTTTCTTTCTATCTATCTCTCACCTCTTTTTACAATTAGGGTAAAATGCAAAAATAGTTCCTAAAGTATCACGAAATCGTAAAAATGGGACCGAGACAAAAAGTCACGCAAAAAAGCCACTAACGTTACGTAAATTTGCGAAAAAGCCACCGAGAGGCATTTCCGTTAGTTTCCTCGTTAACTGCCTTGTCATCAAGGGTAGTTTCGTCTTTTTATCCCTTTCCCGCTAATAACTTCAATTGCCAGTGTTTTGTTTTACAAATTTAGTCCTTTAGAACCATACTTTATATACGTGGCTCAATTTCTTCCAAGCAGAACATTAATTTCACAAGTAAAGAACTTGAGAATGGTTAAGCTTTGGCAAATTATGCACGCAGTACCCCGATACCTGATTTAGGAATCCTTTATAGTAAGAATACTCTGTTCCATTTTAATGTTTTCCATTTAAACTTGTTATTGTTGTCGGAAGTAATTGATGTTTCATGTGTTCCATAGATTTGAATGAAAAGGTGTTTTCTTTGCAAATCCATCACAATGGTGAATTTACCTCAAAACCAGGAAGAAGGTATCTCTTTGGAGATACGGATTGGTTTGACGGAATTCACTCTGACGTTTTCTCCATGGAATTATTGGGCGAAATGTTAGAGGATTTTGGTTACTCGGATAGTACCCTTATGTTTACTCACTTTAGGATACCTGGGGAGTCACTGGATGATGGTTTGCTACCACTAAAGTCTGACGAAGATGTGAAGACACTTGTGGAGTATGTTCCTATATTTACACAATTGGAATTGTATATTGAAACCGGTGTTTCAATTGTTGAGTGTAAGATGATGGATCGAATGATGACTAAAGGCAAGGGTGTGGTGATAAAAGAAATAGTGGATGATGATATGAATGAGGCTGCTGGAAAGGGTGTTGATGGTGAGACTAGAAACAGTGGAAAATTACTATTGTTAGAGTGGTATAAAGAGTGGCATAAGACAAGACAACCTAAGAAGGCTGGATCTGTTTTTTATACTGATTCTAACAGTGACTTCCCACCAACATTTTGTGCCAAAAAAATGATTGCAGATCATACAAAAAGGATGAGTGATGAGTTTCAATTCAGAAGGTTATTGGAAGAGATTGACCAAGACTTTACTGTCTAGGATTCAAGTAAGGAGTCTACAGGTGTGACACCCCCAAAATTTTTACAACGCAGCGGAATACCAATTTGGGTGTCACTTCATAGTTCATAAAAACAAGTTACATAAAACGACCTCAAAAGAGACGTTTAATAAAATGTCACATTCGATTTGATAAATCAGATTACAAAGGTCCCAACAATTTTTTTTATTCAAAACTTTAAGTTTCAAGAGTTCAAACATGACTCATTTGCATATTAAATAATAATAATAATAATAATAATAATAATAATAATAATAATAATAATAATAATAATAATAATAATAATAATAATCGAATGTGAAGAAAACAAGTCCTTCAATATTTGATATCCACGCGACTCCGATTGCTCCCAATGCTCAGCTAGCAAAATAATACCTGAGAAAATACATGCTAAAAAGTCAACATAAAGTTGAGTGAATTCATAGAGTTTAATAAGTAATCAGTTGAATACAAGATAATTCAGTTTAAAAGAAGTTGGGCTACGCCCGTAATTAAGTTGACATGTAACAAATATAAGTCAGGAAATAAGATTTATAGCATTGAGCTCATGAAACCGAACCTTGGCCAAGTTTAAATGCCCCTCACAAGGTATTCAATTGCTATTTTCCTCAATTCTCAATATTATATGTCCGTTTGACCCACAGTTGTCAAATGAGCGCTACTCACCCGGACAGGCCTGCCTGACCAAATATGCATATCTATAATACTAGCGTTTACTCACGCAATTAACGGTTCATGAAATTAGGGACTTGATGGCAAAGGTACTCAATGTCTATAATTATGTAATCATGAAACTACTTGTATTTCGTTTGTAAAACTAGCATGTATCCCCCTCGCGAGGTTTATAAAACGTTTAAATAAGTAAAAGCGAGGCTATGAACTCACCTTAAGAGCAACAAGATCAGAAGTAAAATGGATCTTCGGACGAGTGCGAAGCGTCTAAGCACAACCTAAAAGACGTGACGCGACTTAGAATGATAAAGAAGAGTGATATGAAAAAGTAAATCAAATGATCACGAGATATGTTTCCGAGATAAGCATGGCATTGCATTAAGACTTAACCCAAAGTATTTTCACTCTAAGATTGATGTTCGACCAGGTCTTATAGGTAATAAAACACCTATCAAGTTTCATTCCTTAATTCTTGTTTCACCTATTTGTATCTACATGTTTTAGATTTCAAGACAAGACGTAAAAACCATGTTGCTGAATTTTAGTCAACTCCACACCATCGTATCTCTTAACCTATAAAAGATACAAGGATGGGGCTTTCACCCCTGAAAATATACTTAAGTTTAGTTTCCAAAACATTAGGCCATTCAATCAAATCATTTACCAATCAATGGGAAGTGAGTTTTTACTAACTATAACTCCAACCAGAAAGTTCGCTGAAATTCTAACGCTTACGGTTTTGGTCATAAATAATGTTATATAATAGCTATTAAGTTAAAACCAATTGGAGGTGAAAGCTTATATTGTCTAGTGTTGAACCATGTTTTAAAACCTAAGCTTAATGTACAAAAATCTGGAGCAAAAACATGTTTTCCAACAGCAGCTCCAGAATTGACATGTTTCCATAAAACGACCATATCTCACTCATCCGGAGGAGATATCACCCTATCCAATTCGACACATGTACCTTAAACTTATTTCCATAATCCCATAAAATAATATAGACCTTCTTAGGCCAAAATTTTTCTGCAATTAACCCATATATGCTGTTGGTCTGCAGCAGTCCCAACTTTTCCTACAAATAATTTTAACGTATTTCCCAAACCGTGATAGATATTAAAGTGATTCCACTTGGAAATGTTAGCCTAAGATGTCTACTACAGGTCTCAACTTTTATTGCAACACTTTTAGTGTAAAAACCTGGAGTTAAACTCCTTTTTACAACAGTAGTTCAGAACTGATCAATTTTAGCAAAACGGCTATAACTCATTCATTCGGAGGAGTTGATAAACCCTCCAATTCGCCACTTGAAGCTAAGACATATATCTATCTAAAAATGTAATTTCCCAGCAGGCCATAAGCTAAAAATATTGCACACCAATTCATTTTATCTGCTGGTCTAAAACAGTCCCTATAATCAACCTCAAAATCCATCCAAACATCAATTCTAACACTATCCAATACCATGCAATGCCATCTAAACCTCTTATAACATATCTCATACACAAGAACTCATCAAAATCAGAAAATCCATAATTTATTGAATAACCAAAACTCATTTGCATGTGACAAAAATCAAAGAGGATGATGAGATTAGCTTACTAGGAGTGAAAAATCAATGAAACCTTTTCTAGGGCTTGATTAAAAACGACCAAGGAACACCACCACAAGCTTGGACCTTCTCTTTTACTCTTCAAATAGAGCTTGTGGGCTGGAGAAAAGAACTTTTAAACAACTTTGATGAAGACTTAAAAAATACTCCATGAAAACACCAAGAAACTACAAGAAAACCTTCAAAACCATGCTTCAAAGTGTCATTTTCTTCAAGGGTCTTCAAGAGGGTGTTGTGATTATGATTTTATGATCAAATGAAGGCTGAGATGATGGTGTTTGATGGTGGTTCACGGCAGCAACACAAGGAGGAGAGGGAAAATTGATGGTTTTTATGTTTTAGGTGAGATTTGCATGTAAAATGGAAGGATTAAATTATCTTGAAAATGAAAAAGAGTGGTGTGATGGGGTATTAAAGAGGGTGAACGATTTTGGGGTCCCAAGGCAAGATTAAAAATCATATTTTATTCTTGTTGGATTAATATTTTGGGTATTAGTGTGTTTGTGGGGTTTAAATCAAGCGTACGGTCTTAAAAACGCGAATTACGCAGTACCGGGTAACCTGAAAACGTGAATTTTAGAGAAGTGTTATAAAAATATTTTGAAATTGTTATGAAGTGTTAAAATGGCTAATTTTAATATTTCATGAGAGCCTTGGGTTTATCAGAATGTTTAAACGTTGTTAAAAATGAAACCGTGAGTTGAAAACACGTTTGGTGAGACCGGTTCTTGATATAAGTGACGTAAGCTATAAAAATGACACGACAAGTATAAAACTCTTTTGTAAACATGAAAAAGTTTAAAAATTCATAAAATATATAAATTATCATAGTCTAGGGTTGGTTCACTTTTTCAAAACCTTAAAACGTAAATTTAAATCGGGTAAAACGTAAAGGTGCAAGGTTTACGTAAAAATGGAATAATTGAAAAGTGACTTTTAAAATAGGATTGCAAGGAAACAAAAATGCATAAAAAGTGTAGAGTAGACATAGTATAGTAGTGGTTGAATAAATTGAACATGTTATGACGTACGCGGATAACTTCCGACGAAATTACTTATAAAAAAAATGTTAAATAATAAGAATATTAAAATTAGTGACATGAAAATTTTGAAATGTCACAACAGGTTTGCTCGATTTTTATGATCTCGATTTTGATGATGCGTATTATGATGACACAAGTGATGAAGAGTTTGCTCAAGAATGGAATGGTGATCCATACCATTTAGTTGATGTACCTGAACCTGAAGAGATGCATCTGATTGAAGAGCCTCAAAAGATTAGTGACATGTTTGCTGAAATAGATCAAGCATTGGATGAACTTGATGACGTTGTTGCAGCTGGAGAAGGAACAGAGGTGTATGCTCTTTATGCTGAACCAATTAGTTTCAGTTTGCTTCCACTTGTGGATGTTGATGGTGATGATGGTGAACAAAGAGTTCGTGATGTGGCTGTGATACCAGATGATCAGTGTGCTGTAGTAGTTGGAAATGAGGGATGCATATCAATTGTTGAAGGAGATGTGATTAAGGACAAAGTGGTTGCTAAACAAGGAGATGAGCCACTTCAAGTGCTTGAAAAAATGGAATTGGGCAAGACGGAGTGCTTGCAGAGGACAAGTTTGAAGACCAAGGAAGATCAATCAAGAGGTGAAGACTGATGGCTGACAAGAAACCCAAGGATGATGCTGACAAGGAACCCAAGGATGATGCTAAATAATGGTTATGCTTTTATGTTTAGCTCAATAATTTGTAGAAGATTATAACAATATTTACTTTCTTAAAGTTTATCTATCGGTTATGTAATCTTAACTAGGGTCAATGGTTGCATAACATTTTATCGAATCTAATGGAAGCCAAAAAACTAGGCAATTTTTGGATGTATATGTTGGTAACCCAAACGTTTAGCATTTATTACCCAAACACGCCTAAAACACATTTTCACATGTAATTACCACGCCTATTTATATGCTATAACCTAAGTAACTTCCTCATTCATCCACTAAACAAACACAGTAAAACATAAACAAAGGAACAAAAAAATGTCTCAATTTGTGCTTCTTCAATAACTTGAAGCGGCTACTAACTCAAGTGAGTTACCATACCACATGACGGTGTATTTTGATAGGGAGACACAACGTGATGTCAAGTATGCGAAAGACCTGTTTAAGGCATATCAAGAGTTGCTTGATATTGTTATTCAAAGGAACAAGTACATGGCTGAAATGGAACTTGTGCGTCCCTCGGTGCAGATGTTCAAGTGCTTGGAGTACTTTAAGAAGCTTCAAAAGTCCGACGTTATCGAGCTTTTGGAATTGAAGAAGAAGCTTGCCGAAGCGAAGCTCAAGCTTTTCAACAAGCATGCATTTGTCAAGGGACTTTAGAGTTTCTTTCAATGTTTTTTATCAACCATGTTATGTTCCTTTGAATTTTAATGTTACCCGTTATGTTTTATCAATGTTATGTTTTGAATTTTAATGGCATGTTATGTTTTTTTTTTATTAATTTTAATGTTATATTATCAATTATGTTATCTGTTTGTTGATTTATTATGTTATTTTGCTTTGTTACTTATGTTATGATGCTATGTTACAAGGTCAGAACAAAGATTGTCAACGTTGATTGTCATTTACAAAAGTCAAACTTGATTGTCAATTTGGGTAATTTTGGGTATTTTTGTGCCTGCACATTCATTTGAATACGGTTACACGGATAGTCAATGGTTACACGGATTTGTAATAAGGATGCTACTCAACATGGGTCAAAACAGTCAAGTCAACCTAATAACTGCAGAAACAAACACTCCTTTGTACAGACCTTCCAAACTGGTTCAAGCATATAGAAATTGATTGCCACTTTGCGAGAGACAAGATTAGAGGTGGTCAAATTCTACCCACTTTCCTACCAACCAAGTCACAATTGGCTGATATCCTCACAAAGGGTCTAAGCAAACCTCTGCACTACAATTGTTTATCCGAATTGGCTCTGTGTAACCCTTTACACACTGCCAATTTGCGCGGGGGATAATGGGACGCTACTCAACATGGGTCAAAACAGTCAAGTCAAGCTAATAACTGCAGAACCAAACACTCCATTGTAGCTAAGTAGTTCTAGAAGGCTCAGTTAGTTATTAGTTAGTTAGTTTTAGTTTCCCGCAAATATTGTACAAACCAGACTTTACCATTCATTCACCAAAAGATCAGATCGGTTACATCAACAACTACCAACAAAAGACAAACATTACACAAAGAAACTAGCTTAAGTGCCACAAAATGGCCAGACACCATCCTCCAACCCAACACCCTCAAACAGCGATGGCACAAACACATTGGATTCAAACGGAACCATCACATTTCCGGCGACATCCACAGGTGGAGGCGTCAGATGGCACTGGTACGCCTGGTACTCCTGGTTCTCCGGCGGAGCAAAGGTGGTATCACAATAACCCGAAGTGGTGGTGGGGTTCATGGGTTTTTTCGAGTACCACCTCCAACGGGGATGTCCCGGAGAACGCCACTATGAGTCCAGTGTCTGCGGCAGCTACGGCAAAAGTGACGAGGCTGTAAAGTGTTGTACTTGTTGTAGTAGCAGAACTTAGTGTCTTCTAAGAAACAACGTGGACATGGCCTTTGATGTGGGGGTTGTCTCAGAGTTGTTGTGGTCACCAACGTTGAAGTTTCTTGGTGTGTGTCGGTGGTGGTGGTTGTGGTTATGGTGGTGGTGATTATTGCGGTATTTGGTGATGCTTCCATTTTCTGCAAATCGTGAATTTTTTTTTACCTCGAGTCGTGATTTGCAAGTGTGGGTTGTGGGGGGTTTATGGGGTTAAAACCTTTTAGTTACTTTGCAAATTTAGCCATTGAAGTCATGTCAAATCGATGCCCAGGAACAGAGCTGATTATGGCGGCAAATTTAATAAGTATGTACAGTAAAAAGACGAAACTACCCTTGATGACTAGGCAGTTAACGAGGACACTAACGGAAATGCCTCTCGGTGGCTTTTTTTGCAAATTTACGTAACGTTAGTGGCTTTTTTTGCATGACTTTTTATCTCAATCCCATTTTTGCGATTTCGTAATACTTTATGGACTATTTTTGCATTTTACCCTTACAATTAAGTATAATTAATTTGTAATTAAATTTATATAAGTAATGTATAAAAAATAATTTATTTATTTTATTATATATTTTCTCTCTTTTTAATTTCTTTTATACCAATTTTAAATCCTAATCCTAATTTGAATCCATCAACAAACCAAACGAGCCCTTAGAGCAAGGGTGGCTTAAGAGTAAAGCTACTAAAGCAATCGCTTTAGGCCCCCAATTTTCTAAAGCACCATCATGTATAAAGTCGTCACGTATATTCTTCAGCGTCGCCTGTAGGGCCTCAACATTTATAGGCCCCCCTAATTTACTAAAATACCTTAAATAATTTAAGATTTGAGGCCACATCTATCCTTATCTTTGTTCTTTAGACCTAAAACCTATTAGATACTAAATCCATCATTTTAGTTTTATAAAAACGACCGAGATCGTCTTTTAGGGCAATGGAAAACAATGGATTAAACTCATTTTAATACCATAAAAAAACACTATACTTGCTAAGAATGTCACTTTTGGGTATCGAACAAAAATTTTTCCTTTTTTGAGTACTGAACTTTCATTTTTTGGCCTCTTTGAGGCACTTTGTGGCATTTTTGCCTCTTGATTTTTAATAATTTGAGGGGCAAAATCGTCACAAAGTACCTTAAAGAGGCCAAAAAATAAAAGTCCAGTACCCAAAAGAGGAAAAAATTTTGTTTGATACCCAAAAGTGTATTTTAGAACAAGTATGATGTTTTTTTTATGGTATTACCCTAGTAATTTTTAGGCCTCCAATTTACTAAAATACCTAATACAAGTTAGGATTTGAGGCCATATCTATTTTTATCGTTACTCTTTAAGCTTACGGACTATCAAACACCAAGTCAATCATTTTTAGTTTTATAAAACGGAACAAGATTATCTTTTAAGGTAATGGAAGAAAATGAGTTTATTTTTGTAATCCAGTTCATAAAGATTGATGTAATAGATAGGATTGTAAATGAACTAAAGTTTAACGATCTGTTTGTGAATTTTTCACAAGATAATACGTTTTTTATGCTCGTTTGATCATGTATTTTTTGTACTCTTTGTACTTTTTGTTTAGTTTGTTAATAAATAAAATGAAAAAAACTTTTTTCTTATACAATGAACATGACATTAATATTCCTTTCGCTTAATTATTTTAAATGTTCATGTAAGGTTTGTTTGATTAAATTTCACGAATGAACACATACAAGCGCTCTCATGTTGTTCCAATTTTGTCATCATAGCCCTACTTCTAGTCTAAAAGCTCCATCCTGCTCTTCTATATCACTGAAACAACGCCGTTTGGTTTCTATATTTGTTATTTTTTCTTTCAATCATCAACTGATTCTTACTTTTCTAAGCGTTCTTGGTTTTCTAGATAGACGTTATATGCATCCGGACAATTTTACTAAAAACATAGCAAATAATCGAAAGTCCCCGTTTTTAATCTTTGCTTTAGGCCTTGATAAAGATTGAGCCACCCATGCGTTAGAGTTAAGATTGTTTGTTTACAAAGCTATGTATTTATTATAAATATATATGTAATCTTTTTATTTATTCACAAAACACATTCAATAAGAATACTCTATTTGCTACCTTAGATGGTATTATGTGAGATGATATATTATTAAAGTTTATGAATAATTTGTTTTCTAAAAACAAAAGTAAAACGACATATTTATTTATTTTAACTATAACATAAGTTGGTTAATACAGAGTAAAAAAAAAAAAAAAAAAAAAAATCAAAATCAAGTAGATCACATAAAAAGCCCAAGCCCAAGATAGGCCCGAATCACTACCATGTACGACTGTACGAGTCTTTTTAACAAATATACGTATGTTCTACACAGACCACATATAATTCTTGATCTTAAAAGTTCTTCATGTTCAAATACTCTATTATTCATACAAAACTTCCATTGATCACCAAAAACGTGACTCTTTTCAACCTCATTACTTAATAACCTTAGATAAAAGTATTGGATTTTATAAACTAAGTGACAAATTTTGGATTGATGCTGCTAATTTGTGGATGGTATATTCGTATGTATTTTTTTATTTTATTTTTTGAAAAGCTATCTCATACCTCACAAAAGGAGGAGAGCAACACCAAATACATCATAAGAGATAGCAAACCTCAAAGGCAGAGGTCACAAGAAATAGATAAAAACATATGAGAGCACCAGAACAAAATGAAGCTAACAGAATAATTAAACACCAAGAAATGCCCTTCGAGGAGCTTCTTTCCAAATATTCCAATATGAGACCGATTTACAATCCAAAGATGACCAAAATGCCATGAAAGAAGCAATACATTGAGCACATGACATTATCATATGATTTCACGAATATGGACATGTACAATAATTCAAATAAGGAAAATCGTTAGGCAATGACTGATTTCAACGACCATCCAAACAAAACCGTTCAAGAAATTTCATGTGCACATTAAGTAGTTAAATAGGACGAATTTAAATTATATATATATATTATATATATATACTAAACCCCAAGAGGTTACTGTAGCAAGCACTGTGCTTGCTACAGTACTTGCTACAATAATTTTATTTTTTATTTATTTATTTATTTATTATTATTATTTTTTTTAGTATTAACGGTCGTTAGTTATTTAACGGCTGTTAACTAACGACTGTTATCTTTAACATTTTTTCAAAAAATGCTTTTAACGCAATTACCATAACCCAAAGCCGTTAAATATTTGCAACCACAAACAAAACTAAACTGACACCCAATAACTACTTAAAAAAATATATAAACAATTTCTCTTTTTTTTTTACAACCAACGCATAACACCAAACTACTATTTAAAAAACCCGCCGCAACGCGCGGGTTACTAAACTCGTATATACTAAAGGTAAGAGGTTACTGTAGCAACCACTGTAGTTGCTACAGTGGTTTCTACTTTTTTTTTTTTTTTTTTTTTTTTTTTTTTTTTTTTTTTCAGTACTAACGGTCGTTAGTTATTTAACGGCTGTTAACTAACGACCGTTATCTTTTAACATTTAAAAAAAAATTTATACGCACTTTGTCCTTCATCTCAGTGGTTCATTGCAAATTTAGTTCTCAAATAATTTACATAAATGGTCCTTCATGTTATACATCAATTGCAAAGTCAGCCCTAGATAACTAACATCCCGTTAAATAGCTAACGGCAACAAAAGAATTCCGCAGCAACGCGTAGGTACCAAACTCGTATATACTAAAAGGTAAGAGGTTACTGTAGCAAGCACTGTGATTGCTACAGTGCTTGCTACAGTTTTTTTTTTTTTTTTTTTTTTTTTTTTTTTTTTTTTTAGTATTAACGGTCGTTAGTTATTTAACGGCTGTTAACTAATGAGTTATCTTTAACATTTAAAAAAAATTGTACGCACTTTGTCCTTCATCTTAGCGGTTCATTGCAAATTTAGTCCTCAAATAATTTAAATAAATGGTCCTTCATGTTATACATCAATTGCAAAATCAGTCCTAGGTAACTAACTTCACGTAAATTAGCTAACGGCAACAAAAGAATTCCGCAGCAACGCGCGGGTACCAAACTCGTTACTCTTACACAATAAGATGGAAAACACTGTTCACCCATACAATTTTTGTTTTGTTTTGTTATGTTAGAGCCTTACTTTAGGTCTTGTTTATTTCTCAACCGGTGAAGAAGAGGAAGAAGAACTCTATTATAGGTGTTAAGTGACTTTCAAAAACTTGGATCGAACATTAAACCTGTAGAATATTTCATGTTCATGTGAAGAGCTATAATTGGAACTTACTAATTTCATTCCGCTTACAACATACACATGTACTCACTAACTCAAATTCGATAAGTTCCAAGTCAATTTTTAAATTACATACTGATGATTACAAGTTAGTTTAACCGAAATAAAATCTTATATCTTAATACAAACAAAAGCATTTAGAGAAAAGTTTAATGACTGCATGCCATTATGTATTTTTACGTGAGCTTATAAGAGACGAAGCTTTTAAAATAAGGTAGGTAAAATATAAACATTATTTAGCACACAAGCTAATGTTTTTTTTCGAAAAGCAAATAGATATATTAAGAACTCTCAAAAGAGAGGAGCTGAAGGGCATACACCAATAAAAACACTAGGGTCATCAAGTTGAGGACCAAATTAAAACTAAGAAAGAAATACAAAAATAGGAGAGAAAAAAAAGAAAAAAAAAGAAAGACATATACACATTATCATTTGTTAGAAAGGTCCACCTCTTTACCGATATCGAAAGACTTTGACATCCAAAAACACTAGCTTAAGACTTTCTTTTCTTTACGCCATAGATTGGAAAACCGTAAGAGTGACGACGATTGAACCCGTGGAGAGATATCGACCTTTAGCTCTTCACACATTTTTTCAATGTTAGAATGGACCACCTTATTTCTCCAAGCCAATATATGCCATAGAACAATGTATCAAACACCATTGAAGATAGTTTTTCCATAGTTGGAAAAATCATTCCCGAAAGATCCTGATACTAAATCCATAATCGATAAACCGAATCTAACATAGTCAAGCTTTTATAAATGAGTAGAGACTTAACACAAGTTTTAGCTTCGTCTCTTGTAACAATTCCAAATCTCCAATTAAAAATAAAAATAAACAAATATATAGTGACAATTTAGCTACAAATTTTAATAGTAAATTTTAAATTAATTTAAAGTTGATTAAAAGTGGTATTAAAAAGTTCCAATACCCGCCGCTATTTAAACCCAAGAACTCCTCCACCCATCCAACCCAAACCAAACTACACTTTCACCTTTCAACTACGTAATACTTTAGATTTCCTCTCATCCTCAAAAATTAAAAACTCTCTCCTCTTTCATTTATAAAAAAAAGAAAATAATAATAATAAATTCAAAACCGACCCAAACCGAACCGAAATCTCAAACATGATAGCGTATTTAGAACAACATTTCCTCCACGACGACAACACCACCAACACAAACGACTCAATCGAACCCCAACAACAACCACAACCACAACCAATTCTCCAATCAATGAACCTCACCGGCACAATCGACACCACCGTCGCCACCACCACCTCCGCCGCCACCGACTTCGGCAACCTCCACGTCACCACCCCTCTCGCCGTCATCAAACCCTCCAACACACACGACATCGTTTCCGTCATCCGTTTCGCCTCACAGTCCCAAACCCTAACCGTCGCGCCACGTGGCAACGGTCATTCAATCAACGGCCAATCCACTGCTCACAAAGGCCTTATCCTCGACATGAAAAATAACGTTACCACCGAGTTAGTTAAGTTAGTTAGTAATAAAAAAAACGGTTGTTACGCGGTGGATGTGAATGGAGGGATGTTATGGGAAGATGTATTGAAAAAATGTGTGGGGAAATATGGGGTAAGTCCAAGGTCATGGACTGATTATTTAGGGTTAACTGTTGGTGGTACTTTATCTAATGCAGGTGTTAGTGGTCAGACGTTTCGTTATGGCCCTCAGACTAGTAATGTAACGGAACTCGAAGTTGTTACTGGTACTGGTGATGTGGTTGTCTGTGACCATGACCGGAATTCTGATCTTTTTTTCGCGGTTCTTGGTGGTCTTGGTCAGTTTGGTGTTATTACTAGGGCGCGGGTTCTCGTTCAACCCGCGCCTGATATGGTAAGTTTTTATCTGTCTCAAAATAGTAATTGTTTACCGTAAAAGAAATATATGTTACTATCATAAATATTTATTATTTTGGGTCCGTCTTTATTACCCTTGTCTCAAATTATTATTGTCCACGTGTAGAAAAACTACTTATTTACGCTAAAGTAAGTAGTTTTCAATATTTCCGGATATGTTTATCTGATTTTTGTTAATCAGATAAATAGTACGAGAAACTTGGTATAAAACTACTTATTTACGCTAGGGTAGGGATCCAATAAGAAGAATAATTAAAATGAGAAGGGTAAGAAGTAATTCTAGCCACACATTTTTATATGGGAGGGAAAATTTGAATGAAGATGCATCTATTTTTGTAGGTGCATCTAGAATGTGTAGTTGTGGTTACTTCTTATCCTTCCTATTTTAATTATTCTTCCTATTTGATGCTAACTCATTTACGCTAAAGTAATTAGTTTTATACCAAGTTTCTCGGACTGTTTATATGATTAATAGAAAATAATCACATAAACAGTTTTCGAGAAACTATATGTATACTTGATTTTTTTTTTTTTTTTTTTTTTTTTTACAATTCTTGATTGTACCTTGTGCATTATGATTTGTACAAAAATTCTACACGAAATGTGATTAGGTGAGATGGATAAGGGTGGTATACTCCGAGTTCAGCGAGTTCACTCGTGACGCTGAGTCGCTAATAACTCGGAAAGAAGGCGAGTCATTTGATTACGTGGAAGGGTTTGTATTTGTGAACAGTGATGACCCGGTAAATGGGTGGCCGTCGGTCGTACTTGACCCGGATCAAGGTTATGACCCGACCCGGTCTGGAAACCGGGTTTTGTATTGTTTAGAAGTCGCTTTACATTACAGCAAAGGAAACTGCTCCTCTACAGTTGATACAGTGAGTCTTTTTTTCTTTTTTGATTTTTGTAGTGCTCTTGCTTTTTTATTTACACTTTACACCACTTCGATGTTACTTTTTTTTTTGTTCTAGTTACACATTCCCAAAATAAATGTTTAGAAATCGTGCCATAAAAAAGTCGCTGATTTGGACTTGTTAATTGTGTCCGAGATAGTTTATTTTTAAGCCGAAGTAGTTTTGAATGGAAGCAGTCTCTCTACCTTTGGGTAGATGTAACACTGTCTACATCTCACCTTCTTTGTATTTATTCGTGAAAGACGGGATTTATATTTTTTCTAAAAAATACTGAGTAAACAAATTAGAACGGTATCTTTTACTGTAGCTAATTTTTAAGCAGCTGGACAATATCATATGTGTGGAAAAATGAGGTTTGATGTGAAATATAATGGTGCAAATAAGAGAGGATATCAGATGACGTGCATGTTATGATAAAAATAAGACCATAAGTTTTGGTGGAAGATATTATATACTTTTGGTCCCATTGTTTTTAACTTTCCACTTTTATGAATTACTGTATTTGTTTTCATTATATGGTTTGGAATTTGCGGTGTTTATATATAAAAGATTTTGTTCATATCGCATGATCGAATTTGTAGGTAGGATAATATTAAGTATAAAAAGTAGATGATGAAAACATACGTAATCACACCCTAGTTTCTTCATTGCATATAGTATGGCCTTCATACGTAATATATGTCCTTTACTACGCATGGATAGTCACCTTTTTTTTTTGCTGAAATTTTGTTTACTGAAAAAAAAAAAAAAAAAAATCCCAGTTTTATTGTTTGAGATACTCTTTTGTAAAGGTGATTGATTGTAGTAAAATAAAATAAAAAATAAAAAAAATGTGTTATAGATGTTGTGATGGAACCAATATAATATCACATGGTATAATAAATTTTTAGCAACAACCGTGTACAACAAAAATATACTGGTTGGTGAAATTATAAACATAACATATGATATATTAAGAAATAGTGGTTCTAGATGAGGTATGGAATATCCATGCAAATTTATAAAAGGAAATGTGATTTTCTTGCTCTGAAATAAAATATTATTTAATAATGTTTTTGGTAATAAATACAGTATTACATAATACATAATGAGGTTAAAACTTTGGATTTGCCACTATTACCACTTGGCCTATGGGTTTGGGACACAACCAAAAGAATATATTTTGTTTTGGCTCTTTTAAGGTACTACTATACACGTATTTACCAATTATTCTTTAAATTAAAAAAAACCTATTACTAACATGTATTCACCCCATAAGGATTTTGCCAAATATTGGGTCTTTTTATAAGGATTTTAGTATGTAAATCCTAGGGTGTTGGCAGTTGACTATTTTAACCTATGTTTGGGTTAATACTAAAGTCAACTTTAGGATGTTTGACTACTAATTTTGGGTAGGGTTGAAGGACCCAAGAAGAAAAAAGTCAAAAAAAAATATTCGGTAAGCTTTACTTGCACACGTGGCACTGGTACAAGGGTGGAGGTCCGGTTATATCAGTCTCTATATGTAAATGACACAAGGTTGTGTAATATTACCATTTTGGCCCCATCAACTAGCCAATGCCTACACTTGTTTTTTTGTTAGCCAGGAAAAAACTTTTTATAAAAACTGACAATAAGGCAACTACTGTATCTTCCATTGGATTCTCTGACATAAAGATGCAAAAACAACCACAAGATTTGCTCTTATTTACATTATGGCCCCTGTACTTTTCACCCAGTACGCTGTCGTTTTGCTAGTCATTCAGATTTTGGCTGACGACCTTCTTGGTCCCCCACTACTTGTTCAATATACCCATAATTTATTTCTCATCTTTTGTCTCCTACTTGAATAATTACCCTTTTGACCTTAACTGACATTTTTCAAAAAAAAAAAAAAAAAAAAAAAACCTTTTCTAATTTTCGTTTTGGTTTATGGAAATAGAGAGTTGAGAAGCTACTTGAACGGATGAGATTTATGGATGATGCAATATTTCAAATGGACCTTAGTTATGTCGATTTTTTGCTACGTGTAAAGGAAGCTGAGAAACAAGCTAAGGCGAATGGTATATGGGACGATGCTCCACATCCATGGCTTAATCTCTTTGTGTCAAAATCCGCCATTGAAGATTTTGATCGTGTGGTGTTTAAGAAAATTTTGAAGGATGGGATTGGAGGGCCTATGTTGGTCTACCCTATTCTGCGTAGCAAGTAAGTAATTCTAGTTGAAATCATATGATCTGTCTTTTGATATATATTTTGTCGTGTTGCCATAATTGTGAAAAAATATGTTATATGCTTGATCATTCGGGTCGTTTTTGCCTTTAGGTCTTGTGTCTAATTATTGGACCCATGATTTTAACGTTTCGTGGTAGGGATGGTTACATCAATATAGAGAATATATAAGAAAACGTTAAAAAGAAATAGGAAAAGCCACGCGTATAGTGATGACGATCACATGGAGCGTCCTATGTGGCGGATTGTGACCATGGTGGGACAGTCCATTTTGTTTAAAATAGATAGAGATGTAATATCAAATATGATATGGTATATGTTGACTATTTTGCTGAAGTGCTTAGATGGGGTGGTTAAGATCCTCAAGAAAATGAGGTCATACATGTTTGTACTTCTTCATGCCTAATTTTTATTTAAAAACTGTATATCATGCCCATCCAACCATGAGAGTAACATCTGAATACAAGATACAAACATAGTATTCAGTTTTAAATATTTGATGATATTAACGGGTACTAGATAATCTCACTTACTCACTTACGGAGTAGTATATAAGAGCATAAGGTAGGCAGTTGGCAGGTGCCTTGTAACGCGAGCCATATGGCTCCACTTCACACACCACCTCAAGCCATAGGTTTTGGTGCCAAAGCTACCAGCCGGTGTTATTCAGCTTTTTTTTTTTCTTTTTTTTTTGTGCGTGCGGGTTTATTTGGTTAAGTGTGGGCCGGGGATGTCCTTGAGTTATAGAGGGAGGGTGTTTTGAATTATGTTATAGCATCTCAGTTATAGTGGAAGAGTGCTCAAATAACATCATTTTTTGCTATAACACGGCTCTATAGTATAACTCTCTCGACTACTTGTGCTCTAAGCCTCAAAAGTATATAGAATACTAGGAATATTAGAGGGGATGGAGTATATCTCAGGGTGAAACTGAAGATGGGTCCCAAAATGGTAGCTAGTTTCATGCAATTGAGGTTATAATTTGGTGAAGTTGGACCCACGGTAAGGTTGCATGTTTGGGATGACGCAAAATACCCTCTTCTGTTTTTTGGTTGGATGGTTGTGGATTTATGCCTTGTGGGCGTGCATGATTAAGTTATTTTTGAACATATTTGGTGATGTAGTTAGTGTTTCTTCCATCATGCAATTTTGACAGTGTTCATAACATCTCCTTGAGAGTATAGTACACTAGTACAGTACTATTTTGGACTTTAAATTACCATGTACACAATATGAAATAACTATCTATACCTTTAACCACAGTCAAGATTGTCTAGGTGTCGATTACCAAGATCATAGGTTCAAATAATCTTTGTTATGAAAATGGTAGAAATCGTCAAGGGGATACCAAGTCAAATACCCGCCCCGCCCGAAAAACTTAAAAGATGATACTCTAAATGCTTACCCATTTACTTATTTGCTTTTGCTGTGACCATTATTGATTTATGAAAGTTGATGACTAGGAGATAAAAGTGGTAATCGAGTATGAAGATTTGGGTGAGGGGTAAAATTGTAAATAGGTAGTGTTGTTATCTTTTCATGGAAAACGAGATTCCCAAGTGATGTAGCTTTCGGGACAGTCTCTGGCGAATCAGAAACGACAACGCAAACCGGTTGGCCCCATCCCCTATTTCATTTTCTATCAGACCAAAATGTCCCTGTCTTATACCCCCCATTAATAAATGAGCTCTTAATAAATAAAACAACTTGAAAAAGATTTTCGAAAGTTTCTTTTAATTTTCTTGATGGATTATTTTCGTTTTTTATATCTGTTGATGTCTACTCTAGCTATCTTGGCTCATCATTGTGTACATTTCCTTGTGGTCCTTTGTTTCTTTTGGACCACCTCATTTTAAAGATTAAAATCGATATCGTCTTGATCAAGTGTTGATAAAAATTTTGATTTTATATTGGATTAGGTGGGACGAGCGTACATCAGTGGTGTTACCCGAAGGTGATATCTTTTATATAGTTGCGTTGCTCCGGTTCACAAACCCGTATCAAAAGTCTCCGAGTGTTAGGGATTTGGTCTTACAAAACCACGAAATTGTCCAACTTTGTAATAGAAACGGATTTGATTTTAAGTTGTATCTTCCGCATTACAATACGGAAGAGGGGTGGCAACAACACTTTGGGGATCGATGGTCGTCGTTTGTGGAAATGAAGTCGAGATATGATCCTTTGGCTATTCTTGCACCCGGACAAAAGATTTTTAAAAGACAACAGCTTGATGAATAATGAAGTGGAGGGTTGTTGTAGGGTTGTACAATTATTTTGTTTCTTACAAATTTTATATTCTGTTGTTGGCTTTTGTTTTTCATTTTAGTTTTTGGTATTCAATTGGAAAAAGAAGCAATTTCAAGTATCCATTGTAAATGAATACTTTTGGGCAACCAATTTTGATCCATATCTTTGATTGTTTGCATTTTGTCACTTTCATGCAATATTTAAATTATATTGTAGTTTTAACTAAGAATAAAAAAATTCATAACCTGTACCATATTTAATAAAGAAGAAATCATATTCATGTATTTTAACTTAATTTCTATCTAATAGTTAAATGTTTCTTGTATATGATGACAGAGTTAGGGTTGTTTCTTTTTTTTGTTAACTAAGAGGATATGTGAAACCCACACCTATATGAACATCTTATTAGGGAGAGGCTTAAATTTTTTGCCTTGAGGATATAGTCTTATTAGTGAAAAAAGTGGGTCCTTTTTAACAAAATAATAATATTAAATTGATGGATTTCACTATCTTTCCTCATAAAGAAAAAAGAAATACCCTCTTAGTTTAGTTAATTATGATTAGGGGTTGTTTCTTTTTTTTCTTAGCTAAGGATTCATGTAGGCTCCACTTATATATAGGCCTTTTAATTGGAAGGATATGATAAATTAAGCCTTGTGGATATAGATCATTTAAAAGATTTTTATGGGTCTCACCTAAAAAGTAATAATATTAAATTGTATCCATTACTTAAGGAAAAAAAAAAAAAAAAAAAAACCCTTAATTGCTTACTATTTAATTTGAGAGAGAAAATTTGAACCTATGGATTGGAAAATTTCTCATTAATAAAATAAAACTATAAATTCAGTATTTATACAAGATACATGAAAAGTCAAAGATAAAGTCAAACTTGTCTAACTAACTACACTTATCTATGCTAGTTAACTACACTGTTACATTGTGTTACAACTAATCAAGCTCTTTCTACGAATAATCTGCATCTTGTGTAAGCTGTGTCTTCTTTCATTGAGCACAATCGTTCTTTCTTGTGATGAAAGCTTGGAGTGTGTAGATTGTGAATGAGTTGTAGCTTCTTGTCCACCCCCCCCCCCCCCCCCCCCCCCCAATGCCAATTTGGCACGGAGTATTGATCACATATATGCTCAACTTGGAAAGACAGTAGTTTTGTAGAAATTTGCTCAGACCATTGGTTAAAATGTCAGCTACTTGAGCCTGTGACAAGCTTGATTTGTCCATTTCTGATCTTGTCCCTTACAAAGTGACAGTCTATTCCAATATGTTTTGTCCTTGCATGTTAAACTGGATTCTTGGCTAAAGCAATAGCGGAAGCATTTTCATACATGACTAGAGAAGGAGTTAGAGTTTGAATTCCTAGATCATGAAGGAGACATTTTATCAATGAGATCTCACAAGTGCTGTCTGCTAAGGACCTGTATTCAGCCTCAGTGAAGGACCTTGAGATCACTAGTTGCTTCTTAGACTACCATGATGTTAGGACACCTAAAAGTGTAAATCATAGTGTATGGTCTTCTATGATATCTTTTGTAATAGTTAGGGTATGTTATGTAACGCCGTTAAAAAAAAGGGTATGTTATGTAACATTGTTGTATTGTTGTGAGACCAAGAACCATCTCAACATTTGTATAGTTGAGAGGGGAAGGTAACCAGTTGTGAGGTCTCACAACTTGACGTGTAAGGGTATAAATACCCCCTACCTCATAGGTTATGAGGTGTGTGTCCATGATTATCTCTTGCGAGACTTCTATCTTTCTCTCTTATTTCTCTTACTAGGATTAGGTGTTCACACCCACTTTCTCTCTCTTGTTTAGTAGTAGACTCGTGATCATGGTGACAATAATTGGTATCAAGAGCCATATATGAACCGTTGTTTCACTTAGTTGTGTTTTCGTACCTTAATATCATCATTGGTTATAAAGTTAACGTCTCTTATAGTTTATAAAAAGTTACTCTCTCTAGAATCTTTATTCATTCTTTAAGGCTTTTAAGTTTAATCATTAACGTGCATAAACTTCAAAAACGTGATTGAAAAACATTCTAAGATATTGTAGAAATGTTTTTATCAAACTATTTAAACGTTTTTATAAACAAATGGTATTTTTGCTTAAGAAGACATGGTTTATAAGGTTTTAAAAAGTAGTAATTTTTCAAAAAGTTCGCAAAAAGCATATGTTTTCTTTCGCAAAATTAGGGTTTTATTTTACTAGACTTTTGCTTCTTGCGATAGTTCACAAAATTAGGGTTTTGACATTTTGGAGATTTTCTTTGTGAACTCTCTCAATAAGTGGCTTACTAGGGTTTTGTTCTTTGTAAACCTTGTTCTTTTGTTGTTTTCCGAAGGCGTTATAATATTTGTTTTAAAATTTTTGTTGCGAAAGCTCCTTACAAGACTTTTTATACAAAAAAATTTGTTGCGATACTTACTGTTGTCTAGTTTGTGATAGAAGGGTTGGTAAAACTTTGTTGCGAGAGGAACAATACGAGACTTTTTGTTACCCACAAATTACGAAATAAACTTAGTTTATGTTTGTGAGAGTTTGTTGCGAGACTTTGTGGTGTGTGCTTATTTACACACCTTTTTCTGACCAAATTAAGACCATAACAGACACAAAATAACCATAATTGCCAAAGATATTGTGTTTTTGTGTTTGTGATCGTGCAGGAATGAATATTTCAGAAATTGACATAAATCAGGTAAAAAAGGACAAAACGAGCACGAGTTTGGAAAACATGTCAAAAGTCAAAGCCGAGGAAGCAAATTACCACTTTTGAGCTCAGATTGTCAAAACATACCTTGGGGAATCACAAAGTGCCAAAAATAGTCCTTAGAGCAAAAGTTTGCGAAATTGGCATTAATGACCCCTTAAGTTTGAAAATTGACAGAATTAGCCCCTGAGCATTTGTTTTGGAAGAAAAGTCAACAAAGTTCCTTTGGAAGTCACAAGTTGTCATAATTGGTCCCTTGGTGAAAAGTTTGAAGAATTAACAAGATTGACCCCTCAACTTTGAAACTTGGCAGTTTTAGTCATTGGTTGTTTAAAATGGGAAAATTGAAATTATGGTCCTGGGATAATTCAAACTTGGCAAGTCTTACCCTTTTGATAACTTGGGAAAAGTTACATTTTCAGTCCCTGGATTTTCAGTAAATTGCAAATTTGGTCCTTGTTGAAAATTAAACCAAACGGATCCCTTTGTATTATCGCAACCCAAAACAAAACCCAACCCAACATAAACATAAACCCAAACACAAAACCAGTCCACCCCTTATTACTCATGGCCCAATCCCACAAGCCCAAAACCAAACAAACCATTTTAAATAATAAAATGGTCAAACGGGGTCAAACCCCTACCCTTCCCTCCCACTTGATCCTGCAACCAGTTACATCCACCACCCCCCACCTTCACCATCACATCCCACCACCCCCTCCAATTTTCACCTACCATCACCTCCATAATAAATGCACCCCTAGCAAGCAAACAGGCCAATTTGCAGGTGATCATTTTGGCGCCAAAATTATTTAAAGGCTGAGATTGCATCAAGACTAATCCAATGGCTAGGAATTGAAGTGGGATTTGCTCAGAGGACCTTGGAAACCCTAATTGGACTCTATAAATAGAAGAAGAAGCAGAGAGCAGCAGTGTGTAGTTTATTTGTTAACTATGTATGTCGTTTAGATAAATTCTCCATTTCGAGTGTTATTTTTAGCTTCAAAATTGTATCCTTAGTGATTTCAGTGTAATTCAAACCTATTTCAATCATTAATTCAAGTTTTACAAGTATAATTTAGATTTCATTTAATTTACTCAAAAATCTCAATTTCACTCGAAGGTGTTAAAAGTTATTGTTTGATGATCAGTTAAGCTCATTTAAGTTCACCAGTAAGTTTTTAGAAGCTTATAAATCGTTTAAGCCAGTTTATATTAGAAATTAAAAAATACAAAAAAAGATAGTTCAAAAATTAAAAATCAAGAAAGAAAGAAGAAGAAAGCTGGAGCACTGTATATTCTGGATGGCAGTGGTAATAGTGCTTCATGGGAAGCTTTAGGTGTGGTTCTTGGTCCTTGGCAATGTTCTGAAAGGCTCAAGGCGCACTAAGGCGCAAAGGGGGTCATAGAGCCTTGAGTCGAGGCGCAAATCAAGGCGCGGGATTCATAAATATGAGGCGCACTATACATTTAGGTTTTTTATAACATATGTGATAACTTATGCAGCTTAAATAACACAAAAATATCAATATTTAATGCATAATGCCACTTAATGGTTATTACATCTAACAAATTTAAACCCAAAATATCAAGAAAGCAATATATCAGAATTCATGAACTACCCTAAATCTTTAAATATACATTACAATATACGAGTTTATGACTCATAAAATTTAACAAATTACCATGTATCTCTATCAACTATCAACAACAAAAAATCTATAGTTGTTTTGTAACACTTAACACTAAAGAAACAACATTTGTATCTGTTAATAAGCTACTATTCTTAGACATTAGATTACAAAAAATATATATTTCTTTGCCGATTGTGTGTTTTAGTTATTTTCTAAATTATTAGGGTTATTAGATATTTTATTGTTGATACAAAATTGGGGCGTTCCTAATTATGGACTCTTGCTCTCGTACCAATTCGCTTCTTAGTACTTGTACCCTGCGCACTAAGAAAATAAACAACACCGTTAGGCTTATCGTGGGATTGTCTCCCACGATTAGACTCCGGCGTGAGAGTAAGTAATCGATTTAGGGTTCTCGTAAAGAGTTTAGGGTTTGTGAATCGTACCTTGAATGAGAGTTATGTCATTCCTTATATAGGCGCAGAATCCTTGTAGGGTTCGTGCTCCTTACTTTTCGCACACGTGGTGCTTATCCGGGTTAAGGATATCTATTCCATAGATAGAAGATCCTTATCTATACCATGTATAGTTTAATTGGGTTTGGGCTTACGTGAGCCTACTCCCATTATTGATGCGGCCCAAGTTATAATAGCCCACACATGGTGACTTTAGGCCTTAGTAATGTATATCGTTTGGGCTCGTAGCCCATATATAGACTATACGTCATTATGTCCCCCCAGTCTAGTGTGCGCGACTCATAGCCGCGGATGCTAGACTAATCACAACAGCGGTAAGCATGGCGGGAGAACATTGAAATATTGCCGCCCATTTTTAGAGTGCAATGTACCTAGTCATAGATATTTCAAAGAAACACCTCGAAAATCGGGGGTTGTGTCCACGTGTCCCTCGTAAATCGGGAAAAAGTGCATGTACCGTTTCGGTTCTAGCCACACGTTTTTGTGAGTGGGATCCACGTGGATATCATCTAGGGTTTTTGACCCCTTATATAATAGTCACCGCCCCCATTTTTACAAAAACACACAGTAAAACACATACTCACCCTTGCTCACTTTCTTGAAAGCGTATTTTTGCAAAGAAAGTAATTGTTTTATTAGGTAATTTTGTGTGCATTTCTCAGTAATTTAATGAAAATGGTTGCCCAATTAGAAAATTTTCGCTCTGCGATGACTGAGAATGATGTGCGTCAGTTTACATTTGACTACTTCATTTCTCTGGATGTGCATCCAGAGGCTCCAGATGTTGACGCGTGTATAGCCGATTTCCCCGAAGGGAAAATAGGATTATACACGCGTTTTTTCGAGTATGCGAATTACCGCGTACCGATATCTATTTTTCTGAGCGATTTGCTCAACCACTATTGCCTCCACATCTCACATCTGCACTGTATAGGTGCGGCTAAGGTGTCGAATTTTGAAGTAAACTGCCGTTTACTTGCGATAGAGCCGACCGTAGCCTTGTTCCGTGTCTTCTACCACACAACGTGGTCAAATGGATGGGTGTCCTTTGCGAAGCGTCCGGGGGCGCTTCAATGTTATACTAAGAAGGTAGACTCCCTGAGGCATTGGAGGGAGCATTTTTTCTGGGTTGACGACGTGGTGTTTCCCTCGCCCTTTGAGTTTTATACTCAAGATACTATGCCAAGGGATGGGCGCCCCGCACCCGGTTCCTATAGGCTGACCGATGCGCAGACCCTTGATGCCAACCACATACCCATTAACCCTTATCCGGAGGAGTTTGTGGTGCACATGGGGTTGAGTCGCAATTACTTCGGTGGTGTTGACGAGGTGCCAACCTACATAGATGAGGAAGGCCGGGGTGGGTGTTCGTCCTTTCTACTTCAAATATGTAAGTCTTTTATATGCGCACATTTAGTAACTAATCCTTTCTTTTTTGTTGTTTGTTTATGTGCGCAGAGATGGATCTGTTCGCCGTTCTTAAGCTGGAAAAGCCAAAGCAGGTGACTGTGGGAGTGCGCTGTAACAATTCACATTTTCAGGTTAACTTTTATTCCCGAAAATTTTACTATTCACTTTTTACTATTCACTTTTACTATTCACATCAAAATTTTTTATTTCATATTCTCGTAAGTTAAACTATTTTAATGATAATCCGAGAATTTCACACTCGTCGGATCATTTCTGCAAAAATCACGAAGCAATGTCCGAGATTTACTTTTAGGTTTAAACGTCATTCCAGCATCCCGATATGTCCATAAAACATTATAAACAATAGAAATATGTTTTTCTCTCATTTTAGGACAATTCCAAAAGTTTTGGAATTTTACGTTTTCCAGTTCAGCGTTTTACGCGAATTACGCGTTTTTGACCCGCGTTTTCAGTTTTAGCAGCGTTTAAGCAACCCGATAGAACTTATCACTCATTAAATAGGCTAAGATAGGTTATATTAATAAGTTCTAACATATTTATAAATTTCATATTTTTAGGATACCCGATTTTAAGTTTCATGACTTAACGACTTACTGTTAGCAATTACCGGGACCAAAACTCACTCCGTAACTTAGATAAGACCATGACTACTCATCTAGTCACCCTTATCTCATTATGGCCGACTTAGGAGGGGGGGGGGGGGAGTCACCTAGCATGTGTCTTGATCTTATACTTGAAGTCTTGGATTCATTACATGTGTTAAACTTGGCCATTAAGCTTCCTAAATATCCTAAAATTGTAACCTCCTCATCTTCACTATAAATACAAGCTCATTCTCTTCCTTTCTCCTTCAAAACCCACGACCAAAACAGCCCTTATACACCATTTTGATGATGGTTCTTGCTAGTTTAATCCATCATAAGTTATACTCTTGTATTCCTTGTTGATTACTAGTTCCATTCCATCCATAAAACACTAAAATTCACCACAAAAACTCATCAAATTTCCAAGTGTTCTTAGTGAAGATTTTTACTAAAGGTTGTTTTTATGTTAGATTAGTGTTTATCAAGGGATTATAAGATAGGATTTTTGATATGGAAGCATGGCTATGGTTGGAAAGGTTTCGGAAGATTAAGTAGTGGTTATTGGTTTTGATCTTGGTTCTAGTTAGTTTCTTCACAAGTTGTAAGCAAACAATAACATACTCCTTGCTTAATTATCATTTCATGCTTATTATGTTTCTTTCATGCTATATATGGTCTTTGTATTGTGTTCATGATGTTTAAAAATGGATAAAACAAGTATTGATATACATATTTTAACCTATGTTATTTAAACAAGTAAACTAGTGACTTTTATGGAGAACCACGACTAAAATAGTATAACTATGATATGAAACACTTACTTACTGTTATAGATGACTTAAAAAGGAAAACATTGCAATTTGAATCACCTAAAACGAGTACACGAGTCAAAAGTTATGACCATTTGAAGCTAGCGAAACCAAAACGGCAAAACTGCCTATGCAAACTGTTTTGCATTCTGCCAATTTTGAAAGTCCCACTTCTGGTCCGATTCATCAAAAAGTTAAAACACGAAAGTTGTCCAGAGCGACGTTTTCGTTCAGAAAAAAAGAAGCTCGAGCCCTGAAAACGCTTTCCGAGTGATAATTTTCTTCAAATTCTTAACAGCCCATTTTTAGACCAAAGTAACTATATAATGGTTATAATTAGATGAGACCAAGAGGTCTAATGACCTAAAGCTAAGACCACAACCATGGCTAAAGCCAAGGTTGAGTCTCAAGACCATGGTAACAATGACCAAAGTCACGGCAAAGTCACGGCTAAAGACCATATAACTTTTGAAGATCAAAAACTTATATATATGTTATCAAATACTACAATAGTAGGGAGCCTCATGTGAGGAGTTCATTAAGTAAGCCGTCGAGATGAGTTGTGGATTTACTAATTAAAGTGTCATGGCTCCTCGAACGTTTACTCCATGACTTCTGAATTATGTCGGCCCGAACGGTAGTAAGAGATATACAACCTATACATGTTTCATAAACCATTTATATTCAAAGACTTGCACTATATACTAAGTACTACATCATGAGCATTATGCAAGACATATATAGGCAATTCTTCATATTCTTAGACGTTACTCCAAACCTAAGTCGCAACGTTCTATTATAGGCTGCTCTTAGAGACTTTCGCGATTCGACTATCACTTTCATTTCTCATTACATAAGCTTAAGGTGAGTCATAGCCCCTACTCTTTTTATACTTGTTTTAACTCTTTAGGGGAGATACATGCACAACTATTTGCTTACTTGTACAAATACTCAAAACATTTATACTTGATTGTTTATACTTGATTGTGTTACACTTGATTGTCTTATACTTGATCGCATTATACTTGATTTCATATATACATGATTGCGTTATACTTAATTGTGAGACTTCCAGTGGCTCCAGATTAAGTTGCTGGATGACCATTGAGACTTCCGATGGCTCCAAATTAAGTTGTTGGATGACCATTGAGGCTTTGATACATCCTAACATTTGCGAATGTTGGATACATCATAAACGTGTCTTCGGAGATGAAGTGTAGACTCACGACTAATTGCTAAACTGTTTTGATGAACTTATACATGTCTTTATTATACCATATATATTAGCAGTGGGTTGTGAACACACAAGTTGCAAGTCTCTTATGGCGAGACGTGCAACTGAGTGGATTCTCAATGCCTTTGCTGTGTGAACATTCTTTTGAGGCTTTTCAACTGTTTTAAGACAAACTGTATGTTAGGATCATATTTTATTTATATAAAGTGTCGGTCATTAACGTATAGTTATAGGTTGCTTTAGAATATCATTATAATGAAGTTTAGGCTTAGTATTCATGTTTTGTGAAAGTCTAAGGGCCATTAGTGTAATAATGTATAAGATAGATGATGCCCTAGACTTCATGTATAAATACTCTTGTAAACCTCATTTGAGAGGTTGGTTCTCTTAGTGATTCATTTAGTGATATCAAGGTTTTTATTCCACACACTAGAGTTCCCATCCACTCTCTCTCTCTACTTACTTTCTCTCTCTAGGTTTAAGGCATGATTCAATAGTGATTTAGGTTGTTCTACGGTCCTACAAGTGGTATCAATCGCCTAGGGATAATTATAGGTTGTTTTAGGTTTGATTTGGTTGAAAAACTTGGTATAAAAGTGAATTTTGCAACATTCGGTTACTGTTCATCAGGTTGTTTTCGAGTTAGGTGCAAAATTTCGAGTTAGAAATTTTTTTTTCGAGTTAGGTGCAAAAAGTTATCGAGTTAGAAAAGTTTTTCAAGTTAGGGTTAAAAATCTTATCGAGTTAGGGGTTAAAAATCTTATCGAGTTAGGGGTTAAAAATCTTATCGAGTTAGAGACTCATATCGAGTTAGGGGTTAAAAATCTATCGAGTTAGGGTTACTACTATCGAGTTAGGTGTCAAGTTTCACTTATCGAGTTTGATATCTTGGCGAGTTAGCCTTTCTATTCCTAATCGTTTATCGAGTTAGGCGTATTGTGACTCTAACTAAGGGGAAACTCTGCCCAACTCAAGTACCTCTATCGAGTTAGGATACATATCGAGTTAGAAACCCTAAGAACTTATCGAGTTAAGAACCCTACGTAACTTATCGAGTTAGGAACCCTACATGCACTTATCGAGTTAGAAGACAAGTATTATCGAGTTACAAGTTTTCTGAGTTTTTTGGCGGGAAAAGTTGAGTAAAATTTATTTTTCACACGAGACTTAACGTTCAATTTTTACGCGAGATTTAAATTTTGGTATAAGGTTGAAAATTTTGGCCCGAAATTCAAATTTTTTGGCCAAAATTCAAAAAATTTCGGTAAAATTTGGCGAAAAAATTTTCAAAACTCAAATTTTTCTAGTAACCTTAGAATTGTATTTCTTTGAGATTTTCAAATTTTGAGAAAGAAAATTTTCATACTCAATTTTTGGCGGGAAATTACGAAATCAATTAGATCAACCGAGAACGAACTTTCATCTTCACCAAAACATCTAATCTTCAACAACAACCTTTGTTATCTTTCAAAAGATCCTCAGAACAACGTTTCACTTTGAATTCAAATCATGGCAACTCAACAAGACATTCATGCTGCCGGTGCCGAAAACCGACCTCCTATGCTTGAAAAAGGTGGATATCTTCCATGGACAAGCCGCATGCTTCGTTACATCAAAACTAAAGATAATGGCTTCTAATCATAACGGATTAGGACCCGCACCAAACATGCTGACTTCTGGACACATCAGTTCAGGACTCGTGCCTAATGGAGCTCATTCAACAAACATGGACAAACCTTCAGAACAAGAACTGGAAAATTTCTTTGAGTTAATGTTTGATGAATATTATGGTGGAACTTCGACAAATTCATCTCAACAACATTCCGCTGCACCCGCTCAAAATCAACCACCACCACCACCAGTGGATGCATCTACAATAATCGAAGCTGAAGCACCAACAACCTCAACATCATCTACATCTACTCAAGCCACTCCAGTACTTGAAACTGAACTACCAACAGTTGATGAGCAAAATCAAAACACAAATTTTCAAGAAGAACCTACAAATAATTCAAATGATGTTGCGTTAGAAGAAGGAGAAGAAGTAATTGAAAACCCGTTTGCAACAGACTCTGCTGAATCTTCTTCAAGGTTACAAGAACCATCTAACACACATACGCTAAACCCAAGGTACCCTTCTACGTTTCAATGGACTAAAGACCATCCAATAGAACAAGTTATTGGTGAACCTTCAAAGCCAGTTCAAACGAGGAGACAACTTGCCACCGATCTCGAATTGTGCATTTATATTTGCTCAATCAGCCTTAAAGAACCAAAGAACATTCGGGAAGCAATGGCAGAATACCCTTGGATAGAAGCGATGCAGGATGAACTTCTTCAATACCTGTTACATGATAGTTGGGAACTTGTTGAACGACCACTTGATAAACGCGTTCTTGATCTCAAGTGGTTGTGGAAGAACAAACTGGATGAGGAAATGACTGTAATTCGTAACAAAGCTCGTCTCGTGGCTAAAGGATATCCACAAGAAGAAGGGATAGATTTCGAAGAATCATTCGCACCTGTAGCTAGACTTGAAGCAGTCCGAATTTTCTTAGCCTATGCAGCTCACAAAAACATCACAGTCTATCAGATGGACATTAAGACAGCTTTCTTGAATGGAACTCTAAAAGAAGAAGTGTATGTGAGTCAGCCAGAGGGATTCATCGACAAAGATCATCCAGACTACGTCTACAAGCTTAAGAAAGCCATCTATGGTTTAAAACAAGCTCCAAGAGCGTGGTATGACGAACTATCATCTTTCTTGCTCAAAAACAATTTCACAAAAGGAACGGTTGATGACACCTTGTTTATCAAAAAATTCAAAGATGACATTTTGATCGTTCAAATTTACGTGGACGACATAATTTTTGGATCAACCAATCCTAACCATTCAAAACATTTTGAAAATCTCATGAAACGCAAATTTGAAATGTCCATGATGGGGGAACTAAAATTCTTTCTTGGTTTACAAATACATCAATCCCCTCGTGGTATTTTTATCAATCAAGCTAAATACAATAGAGATTTTGAAAAAACATGGAATGGAAAATTGTGATTCTGTTGGTACTCCAATGGTCACTTCACCAAAAATTGATGCTGATTTGTTTGGGAAACCCGTCGATCCGAAGAAATATCGGAGCATGATCGGTTCTTTCATGTACTTAACTGCTAGTCGACCCGATATTCAATTTGCTGTTTGTTTGTTAGCACGGTTTCAGGCAAAGCCTACCGAACTTCACCTCAAAGAGGTTAAAAGGATCTTTCGGTACCTACGAAGAACCATTAACATGGGACTTTGGTATCCGAAGGATTCGGGGTTTAATCTAACAGCCTTTTCAGATGCCGACCATGCAGGAGATCAAGTTACAGCAAAAAGTACATCAGGTGGAGCACAATTTTTGGGTGAAAAGCTAGTAAGCTGGTCGTCAAAGAAACAGGATTGTACTGCGCTATCAACCGCCGAAGCCGAGTATGTGTCTTTATCTGCGTGTTGTGTCCAAGTTCTTTGGATGCGGACACAGCTCACAGATTATGGCTTTACTTTTGACAAAATACCAATGTATTGCGACTCAAAAAGTGCCATAGCCATCTCGTGCAATCCCGTACATCACTCTAAGATGAAGCATATCAAAGTCCGCTACCATTTCATCAAAGAACACGTGGAAGAGGGTACTGTTGAATTATTTTTCGTTAAGACTGATTACCAACTCGCCGATCTATTTACAAAAGCCCTTCCAAAAGAAAGGTTTGACTATTTAGTTCGACGAATTGGCATGCGAAGCCTAACTCCTGAGGAGCTAGAACGTCTTCTCGAATCTTCTTGAAAAAGTTTTCAAAATCGCTTCGCTGTAAATATTTTTTGAAAAAACAAAATACAAAATTTGAAAAACCAACAAAAACAAAATACAAAAATATAAAATTTTCAAAAAATACAAAAACAATATAAAATCAAAAAAAATCCAAAAATATTCTTCTCACGACATGTCTCTCGTATAAATCAATATTCTGTACGTTTCTAGAAATGTCATTCAAAAATGATACGGACATGCACAGATGCTTGAACGGGAGTTCTTTAAAATGTTTTTCTAAAACATGTCGTTTCTCAAAGGTTTCTTCATAATGGCTTTCGTATACTTCTGTACGAAACCCGGACCCGAATAATGACTTCTGATTATTTCAAATCATGGACTCGTATTTTCAAGGTCGAAATCTTTTTCAAAAAGTTCGAGTCTAAACAAACGAAAAAGACTTCAAACAAAAACTCGTTTTCCAACGGAATTCTTGAGCACTTCTTCAATATTGTTCAAAAGATTTTTCAAAATCTTTCAAATGAGTGCTCAAGATAACTCCCTCAAAACCCTAAATTGATTTTAAAATGTGCTATCATTAAGGGGGAGTACAAAAACAAAATTGTTCCGAATTCATGCAAAATGAAATCCGTCTTTCTCTCCAAAAGCTTTTTCTTAATCAGTTGATATAAAAAATATCACGATATGCTATTTTTGAGGGGGAGAAGACATGATTAAAATGTGATCAAAGATGTTAATGAATGTGACTGAATCTCAAAAGAGCTAGACTCAGAATGTACCAATGAATTGACGAAGCTTAAAATGTCAGTAATCGAAAAGACTTGTCCTGGACGGGTAATAATTTCAAGCTAGTCTAACTAGTGATGTAAGCGTGTCTCGAATAGGACTTGTCTGAGTAGAATGTACCGTATCGAGAGACTTTCTTTGGACTTGACCAGGACGGGTAATAACTTCAAGCTAGTCTAACTAGTGATGTAAGCGTGTCTCGAATCGGTCATGTTCACTGAAAGTGGATCAATTCAAAAAGTGCAAACTCCTCACGCATGTGCAAATTTCTTAAAAAATCCATGAGCACATGTGAAGGGGGAGTCCTTCATAAGAAACAAAAACTCTCAAAGTGTCAACAAAAATGTGTTTATATTCATAAACACTTTGAGAGATTTTCAATCAAAGGTTTCATGGCAATTATAGGATTCATGGAGTTATAAGGTGACTAAGGTTAGGGAAAACCGTCCTATGATCCGCCAGAGCCAGAGGGATCTACCCAAGGACAATTCCAATAGATTAGAATTAGAAGTCCTTAGGTATGATTGAAAAAAAAGGAGAAAATGAGAAAGGAGAAAGAAGGGGTTGAAGAATTAAAAAGAAAAGTTATGAAAAAGGGTGAAAAGAAATAGCCCTCCATATGTTCAACCTTAGGGCAGACACCGAGTTCAATTCATATGTTACTGGTTGTTACTAAGGTGACACCGGTATTGAAGATAAAGACGTCATGGACCCAGTGACGCACTGCACTAAACCTTCTAGCCACTCAAGTTCTCTTAAAAGAGCTTGTTTCATTCTCACGGGGAACCGGCATAATCTATCGACTTGTCTCTTAGAGATGGTTGATATTGAAGCAGGAGACCTCTCCCTAATCTCCGCATAGGAAACCAAATGTGCACTTATCGAGTCTAAAGCCCCGAGATTCATCAAAAGATCTCATAGGAACACATGATATCTCTACACTGGTTGTTCATCATTACGGACGCCAGATGTAAACTTAAGAGTCCTTCGCAGATCTTAGCAATCTGCCGAGAACGTTTATGAGAGAATTTACAAATGTATTTCTCAATGATTGAACGGAAATTCCTGCCAGGGTCAACATCAAGCAGCCCTGACAGCAGGTCACTTCGGTAATTCTTTATGGGTTACGCTTAGTGTTCGCGGTGGTTTCAAACGGTCTACAGTCGTGGAGTGATCCCCAGCGACTCACCCAGTCATTGAGCTACTTAGTAGGTCTCGTAAGCTCTTTCGAGAGTATCTGATACGGGAGCGGCCATGGTAAGGGTTAGAAGGAGTCTTCACACTATGCTGTTGACGATCTCTAATTCCTTATCTGTAAGTACCGGTTGTTTATTGCTAACTGTTTACCTGCAGCTATACATCATCTCCATGGCGAAAGATTCCACATGCTCATACATGCATCACAAAGTCAAAGGAAAGTTCTCACAAAGATCAAAGGATAGCAACAGTCAAAGAAAGATTCTACACCAAAAAGAAGAATCTACAAAGTAAAGTGACAAAGATCAAAGTGAAAGAACGGAAACAACAAATGCATGTATCACAAAGACTTAAGACGTATGAGCATGTTGGAATGGCAGACAACCACCACAAACACAGAAGTGACAAAAGGCAGATGACATCATCGGATCACTTCAACAACTATGAAGCATGATGAACTGGAACTATGTTTCATCTAGTGATTCTTAAAGACGTCAAGAGCTATGAATGATAAAGTTTAAAGACAAAGATGATGACGTCGCGCAACCTCAATGACCAACACTTAGGGGGAGATTGTTAGGATTATATTTTATTTATATAAAGTGTCGATCATTAACGTATAGTTATAGGTTGCTTTAGAATATCATTATGATGAAGTTTAGGCTTAGTATTCATGTTTTGTGAAAGTCTAAGGGCCATTAGTGTAATAATGTATAAGATAGATGATGCCCTAGACTTCATGTATAAATACTCTTGTAAACCTCATTTGAGAGGTTGGTTCTCTTAGTGATTCATTTAGTGATATCAAGGTTTTTATTCCACACACTAGAGTTCCCATCCACTCTCTCTCTCTACTTACTTTCTCTCTCTAGGTTTAAGGCATGATTTAATAGTGATTTAGGTTGTTCTACGGTCCTACACTGTATGAACTCACCAACCATTGTGTTGACACTTTAGCATGTTTATCTCAGGTTAGTAAGACGATAGCTAGTGCGTGGAACTTAGAGTCAAGCTGCATATTCTGAAGACTTACGCTTTTATCATTTACCATTCAAAACATTTGTATATATTTATGTATCATACTTTGGAATCTCATGTTTGTAACTTTGAATTCATTAATCGAATGGTAACTTTTAAAAACATCTCATTTAGAGTTCATTTTCTATAACTTGTACTTTGTATTATGAAGTAGCACCCCTGTGGAAACTATGTCCCCTGCGTGGAGACTATTATGAAGTAGCACCCCTATGAAGTAGCACCCCTGTGGAGTTCATTTTCAAAACATTTGTATATATTTAGAGTTCATTTTCTTCATGTATTGTAGGGATGATGCCACGAAGGATGATGGAGCCTTCGTGGAGACTATGTCCCCTGCGCAGAATGAAAACAAGGAGGGGGACGTGAAGGTTGATGAGGGCGTGTCTGCGCAGCGACTGATGGATGAGTTGACTGCTACTGCGTCGCGTCAGGCTGAGCTGGTGGCTCAGTTGAAGACGAGGTATGGTGGGGAGAGTAGCGCTCTCGCCCAGAATGATGAGGAGATAACTAGGCTCCGTGCGCAGCTGGCTGAGGCGCAGGCGGAGGTGGAGTCCTCCAGGGTGTATACTGAAAAGGTCACCCATGAGAAGTTGTCCGCGCTGGCTGAGGTGGAGCTGGCGCGCGGACAGCTTCATCAGTACAAGGCCAGCATGACTTGGGCTGTGAGGTACTTGGAGGAGAAGAAGGAGGAGCACCTTGCAAGCATTGTCAAGTTCAAGGAGCGCATGGAGGAGATCGTACAGATGCAAGAGAACAAGCTGCGTGGCTTATGCATAGAGTACGATGAGGAGTTATATCCTCATTTGATGTCGACCATTGCGGAGCGCAGGTACTTTGCCTTTTGACTTTTCATGCTTCATTATATTATGTTGCTATGTTTTTCTTAACACAAGTTGTCCTTGTGAATGTAGGTGGTTGATTAATCACGGACTGCGCCTGGCGGCTATGGGCACTCTGGAGTCCCAAGAGGTGTTGGACGCCTTTGGGAAGCTGGTTCATTGTGCGGTGGCGCGTGGGAAGTCGCAGGCTATGGAGGATCTCCATGAGGCCAAGCTTTTAAGCAAGGACGTGGTAGAGATACCTGGTTATAACGTGGCTGCATATGATGAACTGATGCAGGCTATGGAGGGGTTGAAAGTCCTCGAGTTGCCCCACATTGCACGTTTGGAGAGCGACCAAGACAACCCCATAAATGTAATTATGGAGGGGTTGACCTTGGGGCGCCACATTTTGGAAGATGCAGAGGCACAACCGGATTACTTCCTGAAGCCCGATGAGTCGCAGCTGCAGGTGCCCGTGTTTGCGCAGCCTCGCCACATGCTCAACCCTTTTGCCTTTGAGAGGGAAATTCCCTTGAAAGAGGTGCTGGAGCGTCATGCGCAGAGGGCTGCCCATAAGAGGGGCATTCAGGGCAAAGTAGTATTGTGCGGTGTGGGCGCTGCACACATCCCCAGGTCTGATGGGGTTGCTGTGAGTGTTCCCACCGTGTCTCCCAAGGATGCCTAATTTTGAGGAGGCTTCAAGAGGCGGGGAGTTCTGCTGCCCCGGAAGATAGCCCTGAGCATCGCCATAACGTGTAGGCTGTTTTTTGTATATGTATTATGTAAATAACGAAGTGTATCTTTTCCTTGTAATTTTTGTGTAAAAAATATTGAATAAGATACCCTTTTATTAATTAAGTGCGTGACTTAAAAAATATACTTGCATCAATGTTTGCTAAGTTTTATTATTTGACCAAGTGTCTTGGCTCGTGAAGTGCGTGACTTAAGAAATATACTTGCATTAATGTTTGCTAAGTTTTATTATTTGCCCAAGTGTCTTGGCTCGTTATTTGCTAAGCTTGTACGGTGTACTTAATATTTGCGCACCCTTCGTGGGATGCGCACGTGAAACTTACCTCGATGTCTCAAAAGTAAGGTGCTTAGCAAGGATGCGTGATCCAATGTTGATGGGTTTGCAACCCTCTTACTTAACGAGTGAATTGGTAGGTTTACTCATCCTTTATGCCTTCGTGGGTCTTAATTAGTGCATGCACGCCATGTAGGCAAAAATGTAAGATAACAATATTGACATATATAAGTATGTACGCAATAAAGTGAAATACATTATGGAGTTAGCTAGAAACCATAACATTTTATTGATACTTGCAAGTTTTTTGAAAAAATAAAAATACAATTCCTAGGAAAGAAAAGAGAAAGCAAACACTTATTGGGCACATCTTAGGGTGCAAAGGTGTCTGTGTAATGTCCGTAGCCTAAAAATAACATCTTTTAAGATTGCAGATGTTCCAAGTGCGCGCTAGGTCGTGACCTTCCATATCGCGCAGTCTGTATGCACCGTTGCCGAGCGCATCAGTGACCTCGTAAGGTCCTTCCCATTTTGGTCTGAGCTTGCCTGTGTCTTCTGCCTGCCTCACATCGTTGGCGCGGTATACAAAGTCTCCTGGCCTGAATGAAGTGTGTTTGACCTTTGCATCATAATATGATGAGGCGAAAAATGAACCACTTTTAGGGGGTCATTTAAGCCCGGAATTGAATTTATTTGATCAAATATTGCCCTAAATCATTCATTTTGTGATTTTAGGTACTTTGGGAGAGAAATCTGGAAAAGGAAGCAATTCGGACGTTTTTGAAGCATAAAAGTGAAGAAAACGCCAAAGTCTTAATTTTCCTTGCTGGGAACAGTAGGTGACGGCGTCAAGAAGAAAATCTTGACGGCGTCAAGAGTAATTTCCATGACGATCCAGTACAGATTTGAAGGCGTCACGAAGTAGGGCGTCAAGAAGAAAATGCATGACGGCCTAGAAACATATAACACTTGACGGCGTCAGATCTGGATCAAGGCAGTCCGAGAATTATTTTGGCGGCGAGACGACGGCGTCACAAAATTTGTCTTGACGCCGTCAGACCCTACTTCCTATATATAGTTTTCTAATTTTCACATTAAAAAAAGAGAAGTTTTGGAGAAACCCTAAGTACGAACTTGGTACGAATTTTACAGGTTTTTCAAGGGTTCTAAGCC
The DNA here is from genome assembly GCA_030686995.1 of Artemisia argyi. Lineage (NCBI taxonomy): Eukaryota > Viridiplantae > Streptophyta > Magnoliopsida > Asterales > Asteraceae > Artemisia > Artemisia argyi. Next base: position 40,775,440 of record CM060709.1, on the reverse strand, counting down.
CTTGATACCTTTCATGTGTAATTGAGATAAGTATTCTTTTAATTCAATCAATATGTCTATGTGTTGGTTGTCTATATCTTGTTCTTGTCTTAATTCCATCATGCTAGGCTAGATCTATCTTGTGTTTGCTTGGATCTAATGAAACCTAGATGTTAATTATGTGTTGATTACTTGTTTATAGTTGTATTGGATGAATGAATTCGATGTTAGGTTTAAGAAAGCTGGCAGATCTCCAAATGGTAACATGCTTGAACGTCTTAGAAAACATGAACTGACGTGCACTAGGTTTTATTGGTTGTATTTAATGCATGAGTAAATTCTAATGATCCCATGTTAGGAGCTTCTTAGCCGGCTCGACATAGGAGTGAAGTAGGCACTCATAGGATTGGGGAATTAAGTGCGCCACCCCATGAATGGTATTAAGGAATACAATCCGTCATCCACGCAACTATAACAAGTAATTAACGTGTAAAAGATATCTAGGGAGTAGTGAAATCTAAGTAAACACATTTTCTCCACTTATTACTCACAACCTTAGTTTAATTTAGTTTATTTTAATTTTTAGTATTTTATTTTAATTGCATCTTTAGTATTGGGTTAGTTGACTAGCAACTAATTCTGCCCAAATCCATCAAACCTGAAATTTTTACTTGCTTTCTAAAAAATTATAAAAATACAAAAATAATCATCCCTCATCTTTAGAACTAGTATTTAGGTTTTCTAATCCTAGCGACACTATTCCTAGCTGAACGATCAATCCCCCGGTACTTGTCACTATACTATACTACAACGATCAGGTACACTGTCTGGTGGGGGTTGTAAGCTTCTCAAGATCCCTTGAGAGGTAAAGCCTGGTGCGATTCCCACGTATCAAGTTTTTGGCGCCGCAGCCTGGGGAATAGTTATTGTCTAGATTAGAATATCTTTTTATTAGGTTTACTTGCTAGATTCCTTTCTAGTAAGATTTTATTTTTATTTTTAGGTTTTCTTTAGTCTATCTTTTTCTTTGTGTGTTTGTTCGTAATTTACATTGACTCTTCCGTTCACCATTATGGAGTACGCGAATCCACCATACCACCAACCACAAAGGCCATTCTACCCTATTGACATCTCGAATTTAAAACAATATCGAGATGAACCCATATATGATGCATGGACTCGTTTTAGAAATTTACTCCGAAAATTCCCTAATCATAGTTTCGCTTTAGCATCCCTAACCCGAACCTTTTACTATCGTGTTGGCCAATATGACCAAATGCGCATTGAGGATTTTGCCAATGGGGACTTTAGGGAATTAAGTGCTGAAGAAGCATAGGATACCATAGAAGATTGTGCCCAATATTATTATAGGGTAGACAACCCAACAAACGTTAGTACAAGTCAATTGAATATAAATTTCCAGGATCATGAAACAAGTTTGTTTGGGGATGAATATATTAGTGTTGAGATACCTAAGTGGTTGTCATGTAATGCCATAGTACAAGCTGAACACATAGGTGACCTTGATGTGATGGAGGATTTAGCCAAACATGATCACATTGATCAAAAAGACCTAGGTCCTATGATCGATGATGATGAATCTCAAGAAACATATGATGAATCTTTTGGGCAATATGTATATAGCAGTCAGAATATTGAGGATGATCCATATGATTCGGACATAGAAGTTGAGATGCCTAAAGAAGTACGTGAGATACTTGGGAAAATGTTAGGGTTGGATTATAATGAAACACATGTTGAGGATACAGGTGATCTTGATAAGATGGATGATAAAGTAGAAAATCTAAGCTCACCAAATATCCCACAAGTCCTACCATCATTTGAGGCATATACACCGCCCGTGACTTATTCAGATGAAGTAGAAGAGACTTTAGGAACCCCAATAGAGGTAGAACCTTTGAACCAAACACAACTAGAGGATATAGGTTTGAATACTTGTAATGATAACCTTACTCTTAGTCCTAAGGAAGTTCCTAGTTTTGATGAACCGGAGCCTCAACCAATACTGTTACCTAATCTTCCATCCTTGGATGAGAATTTAGGACTTGAAATAGGTTCCAATCCACCCATCAAACCATATAGTCCGGGTAGTCTTAGGATAAAGATAGTGGACTCTAAGCTTTGTAGAGAGAAAGCCAATATAGGAGTGGAAAATGACCTTGCATGCTTACATCACCCATTTATGATTGATCACAAGAAACATTATTGGTTTAAACTAGGTTTATTAGGTCAAGATGGATCCCCAACTAGGAGTCTTTCGAAGTTGATAGAAAATGATCCCTTTCTAGGAGAAAATCTTAATCCACCCATTAACCCGATTGAATTTGGTAAGGTTATGATGATAGGAGCCCACCCATTTGAGCATATAATTCATCCACCACACTTTCCTCACGGGGCATATTTCCACCCTAAGGGTGTGTATCGCTACTTCCACCTGCACTTTGTTCAAAGTGTAGGAAAAACCTCCCCTATTTCCGTTAAATAAGGGTAGATTCAGGCTCGTGACTCGAAGAAAAACAAGCGCTTCTTGGGAAGCAACCCATGTTTTGTGTGATTTTATTTTGTTTTTTTGTTATTTGCTTCCGTATGCATGCTTTATTTTTATTGTTGGTAGATCATGTTTCTAGACTAAATAGTGGAAATACTTTACTTTGTTGTTTTGGCCTAGTCTTAACTCCACCTAAAAGTATTTTTTCAAAAGATAAGTGTAAGGGGAAACCCCAAATATGTTTTTAAGAAACAAACCGATCATGATTCTCCACAATATTAAATGAACATGTATATTCGTATTTGTTAGAGTCAAATGCTTGTATTGAGTCATAATGAAGTTTTGCAGGATTTTCCAGGAAGTGAGACCAAGTTTTTCCAGAAATTTTCCGGAAACTTAACATAAGAATTTCTGCAGGTCACTTCTGACGGCATCATGAATTAATTCTTGACGGCGTCACGTGTAAAAATCTGGAAATTTTACCAGTTTTGTTTTTCTAACGGAGTCTTATGGTTTTTGTGAATTATTAAGTTTTATAATCTCCAGGAAATCTGCAAACTTCATTCCACAAGCATTATATCTTATCTTGTTTTCTTGGATTTAGTAACTTATATAGGATGCCGCCGATTTTACGCGAGGTTGTTTTGTCTGTTTTCTCAGGGTTTACAGGTTATGTATGACAAGAAGATGATTTATTTTTCTGGAAGGGAAGCTTTGATTGTTCATTTTCTTGGAGGAAGATTTAACCTGGCCACCTTATTATCCATACCGAGCGAATCAGGGGAGTATTTGATTTCATTCTTTTTACTTTTTAACTTTTACATTCTTTACTTGAACATTGGGGACAATGTTCATCTTAAGTGTAAGGGGAGGGTAAAAAGATGATACCTTACATATGCACTTTCGCTTGAGTTTGTTTGTTTGATAGTAGATGTGTAATAAAACTATGAGAAATACTTGTTAGTGTAATTTTAGCGCCAAATTTAAATTTTTTTACAACATTTAGGAGTGAAACTTTAGCCATAGCAAGCGTCTCATGGATAGGAGATCGTATGACCAGCACATAACCATATATTCAGAAAAATTTTCCACCCAAATATGTGAGGTTCGCCTTTAGATTTGATAGGAAAAGCATTTACTATTAGTGCTTATGAGTGTACCGATAGCATTTAGATTTTAGAACTTGCGTTAGTGATGCATCCCGAGACCGCTAGTGAGACTACATTCGTGTAGTAGGATTTACTACATGATAAGAGGCATTAGGATCTCCCTTGTGTAAAACCCGTATCATAATTACTTGACTATTTAAGTCATATTACTTGGCTAGTTAAGTCAACTAATTTTTCCCACACCCTTAGCGTTGTACTCATTTTTAGTACACGAAACCCCTAGTACACCCCTCCGAGCCTATCTTTTCGTTTCTAACTTTAAGCATTTTACTTAAAGGAAGAATTTGTTACACCCCACTTAAATGTACACCCAAATCGCCTTAGCCTTCCGTGTATGCACTCATCTTTAGTGCATTATTGTTATTTGTTAAACCCTAAGTTAACTATCTAATTGATTACATGGTTGCTAAGTCGAGTCGTATCCTTGTACATATTGTTTTAAGACGATTGGGACTCATGGGTAAAGTACTTATTTATGGAGTAATGGGGAAGAACATCATTTTATTACCCCATATGTGCGTTAATCTTAAAAGTACTCCAAGTGTTTTGATTTTCTTAATTCGAGTCATTAGATTAGTTTATTGTAAAGTATGTAAAGATTCAAGTGTAAGGGGAACGTTTATTCCCTATGATGTATTATTTTGGATGGTAGGGTAAGAGTGTATGCAAAAAAATAATAATAATAATAAAATAAAATAAAATAAAATAAAAAAAGTTCGAAAAATCAATAAAAAGAAAAAAAAATAGAAAAAGAAAAAGAGAAAAAACATACGGACTACCATCCCTTTTTATTCTATGTTCATTTTATGTTTTTGTTATTTTTCATTTATTAGCTTAAGTCGAGTCTAGTATTGGCTTAGCAACGCCATATTGTACATGTAATTAACCAAGATTGTTAACTCGCTACCAGTAAAACTTCCTTTATCCAACAAAACCGTGTATTTCATATCCCTACACCTAACGTTACAACCCTTTAAAAAGACCTCTTTGATAGTTTATCCTATGTGCTTACACCATGTGGTGGAGGTTTGATCCTTTCCCAAGCCTATGGTAATTTATTTTGCTATGACAGGTAGTGAGAGATATCTTCCATTTCCATATTGTAATTTGTACTTTATTACAACCGAGAGATGTGAGTATCTAAACACTATTTGTGAGGTGCTAGTGTATGACCTCCGTGCTTGTCTATTGGTCTTTAGTGGAACGATTATTTGTTGTAATTACTTTTATATTAGTGTTAAATGACCCCTAACTTATATTTTGAGTAGAATAAAAGCGCATTTGCTTGAGGACAAGCAAATCTCAAGTGTAAGGGTATATGATGAGGTGAAAAATGAACCATTTTTAGGGGATCATTTAAGCCTGGAATTGAATTTTTTTGATCAAATATTGCCCTAAATCGTTCCTTTTGTGATTTTAGGTACTTTGGGATAGAAATCTGGAAAAGGAAGCAATTCGGACATTTTTGGAGCATAAAAGTGAAGAAAACGCCAAAGTCTTAATTTTCCTTGCTGGGAACAGTAGGTGACGGCGTCAAGAAGAAAATCTTGATGGCGTCAAGAGTAATTTCCATGACGATCCAATACAGATTTGAAGGCGTGACGAAGTAGGGCGTCAAGAAGAAAATGCATGACGGCCTGGAAACATATAACACTTGACGGCGTCAGATCTGGATCAAGGCAGTCTGAGAATTATTTTGGCGGCGAGATGACGGCGTCACTAAATTTGTCTTGACGCCGTCAGACCCTATTTCCTATATATAGTTTTCTAATTTTAACATTAAAAAAAAGAGAAGTTTTGGAGAAACCCTAAGTACGAACTTGGTACGAATTTTACAGGTTTTTCAAGGATTCTAAGCCCTTGATACCTTTCATGTGTAATTGAGATAAGTATTCTTTTAATTCAATCAATATGTCTATGTGTTGGTTGTCTATATCTTGTTCTTGTCTTAATTCCATCATGCAAGGCTAGATCTATCTTGTGTTTACTTGGATCTAATGAAACCTAGATGTTAATTATGTGTTGATTACTTGTTTATAGTTGTATTGGATGAATGAATTCGATGTTAGGCTTAAGAAAGCTGGCAGATCTCCAAATAGTAACATGCTTGAACGTCTTAGAAAACATGAACTGACGTGCACTAGGTTTTATTGGTTGTATTTAATGCATGAGTAAATTCTAATGATCCCATGTTAGGAGCTTCTTAGCCGGCTCGACATAGGAGTGAAGTAGGCACTCATAGGATTGGGGAATTAAGTGCGCCACCCCATGAATGGTATTAAGGAATACAATCCGTCATCCACGCAACTATAACAAGTAATTAACGTGTAAAAGATATCTAGGGAGTAGTGAAATCTAAGTAAACACATTTTCTCCACTTATTACTCACAACCTTAGTTTAATTTAGTTTATTTTAATTTTTAGTATTTTATTTTAATTGCATCTTTAGTATTGGGTTAGTTGACTAGCAACTAATTCTGCCCAAATCCATCAAACCTGAAATTTTTACTTGCTTTCTAAAAAATTATAAAAATACAAAAATAATCATCCCTCATCTTTAGAACTAGTATTTAGGTTTTCTAATCCTAGCGACACTATTCCTAGCTGAACGATCAATCCCCCGGTACTTGTCACTATACTATACTACAACGATCAGGTACACTGCCTGGTGGGGGTTGTAAGCTTCTCAAGATCCCTTGAGAGGTAAAGCCTGGTGCGATTCCCACGTATCATAATACTTCTTCATTTTTGCCTTAGCCTTTGCTTCGCGTATAGCTGCGCGTTCACGCCTTTCTTCCAGTAAGTCCAAGTCTATGCACCGCTCCTCGTCATTTGTTGTGACATTGACCTCTGCTGTTCGTATAGTTGGCATTCCTATCTCAGCTGGTATGACGGCTTCTGTTCCGTAGACAAGGGAGAATGGCGTGTCGCCAGTACTGGTTTTGATTGTGGTGCGATGCGCCCTAGACTGCGGTTTGCGCGCTCAACTAAACCATTGGTTTGTGGGTGTTTTACTGAAGCGAAGTGTTGCGTGATGTTCAATTGCGCGCACCAATCTTTGAATGGGTTATCACAGAATTGTTTTCCATTGTCTGATATAATCTCTCCGGGTAGTCCGAAGCGACAGACAATGTTGTCCCAGACAAAGCGTTTGACTTGGTTTCCTGTGATGCTCACCACCGCCTTTGCTTCAATCCACTTCGTAAAGTAGTCTATGGCTACGATGAGGAACTTTACTCCTCCTGCTGCAACTGGAAAGGGTCCCGCGATGTCAATGCCCCATTTGTAAAATGGCCATGGTGAGGTAATGGGTGTTAGCTCTTGTTGTGGTCGGCGCGGGATTGGCCTATGTACTTGATAATTGCTGCATTTCTTTATCAGATCGCGTGCGTCGCGGTGCATGGTTGGCCAATAATACCCCGACCGTAGAGCGCTTACCACCACAAATCGCGGTCCTGAGTGCATGCTTCATGATCCAGCGTGGATTTCGCGGAGTACATAGTCCGCTTGAAGAGGTCCAACACATCTGATCCAAGGTTGCAAGAAAGAGCGTCGATAGAGTATGTTGTCTCGTAGTTCAAATCGTTGTGCTATGCGCCGCACACTTCGAGCGTCCTTATGGTCTTGTGGTAAGATTCCCTTGCTAATGAATTCAATGATAGGTGTCATCCATGTAGGATCTTGTTCTTCTATCACTGTGGATATCTCCATTTCCAAGATTGACTTGTTTTGTAGGGTTTCTACCAATACCTGTTTTGAGAGGTGCGCGAAGCTTGTGGATGCGATCTTACTGAGCGCATCAGCCTTCCTGTTGTCTCCTCTGGGCACCTGTTTTATTGTGAACCTGTCAAAGTTTTTAATTAAGGACTTGGTCTTTTCCAGGTATTGGATCATGTGTTCATCCTTGGCTTCGTATTCACCTAGCAAATGGTTATCGACTAGCCGAGAATCTACATTTGCTTCCAAGTTGCGTACACCCATTTGGATTGCGATGCGTAGTCCGGCTAGTAGGGCTTCGTATTCTGCCTCATTGTTTGTGGCTGTGAATTCAAAGCGCAGTGCGTAGGTGAATTCCATACCTTCTGGATTTGTGAGAATAAGGCATGCGCCTGATCCATCTACACATGAAGACCCATCTGTGAACAGGATCCAGGGTTCCTGCAGATCTGTTTTGGTTGCGGATGTTGGACTATCGCTATCTGGCTTCTCAACAATGAAATCGGCTAATATTTGTCCTTTGATTGCAGTGCGCGGTCTATATGAGATGTTATATTCACTTAACAGTACACTCCACTTTTGTAACCGTCCTGATGCGTCAGGTTTAGAGATAACTTGTTTGATTGGCTGATCGGTGATTACAGCTTTTGGGTGCGCTTGAAAGTATCTGCGCAGCCTTTTAGCTGCGAATACTAGAGCTAAGACCAGCTTTTCCATAGCGCTGTAGTTAGTCTCTGTCTTCTTCAGGGCTTTGCTTACAAAGTATATGAGTGTCTGGACGGAGTTCCTATCTGTCAATAGTACTGCGCTATCTGCTCCATAAGTTGCCGATAAGTACATGATTAGCTCTTCCCCTGGTTGCGGTGCGACAAGTTTGGGAAGAGATGCCAGATGGTGTTTAAGTTGTTGGAAAGCTTCTTCTGCTTCTTCGGTCCAGCGAAAGTCTCCCTTTTTAGTACACTTCGTGAGTGTTTTAAAGAGAGGAAGTGATTTGTCTGCTGACTTAGATAAGAAGCGGTTTAGCCCTGCTAACTTTCCATTCAATGACTGGACTTCTTTGAGTGTGCGCGGTGAGGGAAGATCAATAACAGCCTTTGTTTTTTCTGGACAAGGCTTGATTCCATCAGGTTCTATTAAGTATCCAAGGAACATGCCTTCGGTTGCGCCAAAGGTGCACTTCTTGGGGTTTAACTTCATGTTTATTCGTCCCAATGTTCTGAACGTTTCCTCGATGTTGCGCACCAATTCATCCTCTGTGTGGCTTTTGATGACAAGGTCGTCAACGTAGACCTCCAAGTTGCGGCCTACTTGTTTCTCGAAAGTTGTGTCCACCAGTCGTTGGTATGTTGCGCCTGCGTTTTTTAAGCCAAAAGGCATTTTTGTGTAGCAGTAGACTCCTTGACTGGTGTGGAAAGCTGTCTTTTCTTCATCTTCGACTGCCATCTGAATTTGATGATACCCTTTGTATGCGTCTAGGAAGCATTTGAAAGGGTATCCGCACAGGGATTCTACCTTCCAGTCTATTTCTGGCAGTGGATAGCAGTCCTGTGGACATGCTTTGTTAAGGTCTGTGAAGTCCACGCACATTCTTCAACTGCCATCACTCTTCTTTACCATAACTGGGTTAGAGAGCTAGTCGTGGTAGTACACTTCGCGCATGATACCTGCGTCTACGAGTTTATGTACTTCTTCCAGAATAGCCTTTGCACGATCTGGGGCCTGGCCGCGCTTCTTCTGTCGTATTGGGGGATATCCTTGTCGGATTTGTAGCTTATGCTCTGTGATAGAGCGTGGCACTCCTGTCATGTGTTTTGGTTTCCATGCGAAGATGTTCAGGTTCTTTTGCAAGAGTGCGCACACGGCTGCTTTACCTTTGTCAGATAAAGATCCACCAATCGAAACTTGTTGGTCCGGGTAATCAGGATGAATAACGACCTTTAGGTTTGGTGTTTTTTCTGTGCGCTGTTCTGGAATATTCTCTACTTCTGTGGTTACCGCGTTGCATTCCTTTGGTGGTACTGTTGTGTTATAGAGGGTGACAACTCCTCCTTCCACTGGAAATTTAAGCATTCCGTGCGCTGTGGATGGTACTGCGCGCATGGATGATATTCCAGGTCTCCCAATGATGCCGTTGTATGGTGAGGGAGACTATATTACCATGAAATTTATCCATGTTGCAGTTGAGTGTTGTTCATCTCCTATGACCACCAGCAAGCGTAACTGCCCCATGGGCCAAATCTTTTCTCCTGTGAATCCAGTCAATGACGTTGTTGCTGGTATCAATTGACTTTGGATTTTAGGTCGCAGTCTTTTGAAACAATGATTATACAGGATGTCTGCGGATGCTCCTCCGTCAATGTATATGCGGTGGATATCATGTCCCCCTGTATGTATTTCAATAGTTAGAGGTTCTACAACTGCGTTGTCCGCAGCTAGAGTAGGGAAAGATATCTCTTTTTCTGGAGAGAATCTTTGGCTGACTTTTTGCTTTATCTTACGCTGCCATGACTGTATCATGTATATGGTATCAGCTTTTTCTTTTGGAGGTTCTTTCTTACCCCCGTTCTTTTGTTTGTCTTTTCCCTCTTTGATGTTTTTTACAAGGTGGTCCATTCTGCCTTCCCTTACTAACTTTTCAATTAGTTGTTTTAGCTGGACGCACTCGTTAGTCGTATGGCCTTTTTGACCATGATACTCGCAGTATCCATTCCCTACGTGCTTTTCCTCTGCAGTGCGAATTGGTGGAGGTTTTGGAAAGTTTGCACCTTCTGTTACAAATATTTCCCTCGGAGTTTTTGTGAGAGGGATATATTTGTCATTGTCGCTTCCGCTGCGATAATTCCTGCTGCGGTTGTTATTCTGATCATTGGATTGTCTCCTAGGCTGTTCTTGTTGCCTATAATTCGAGTAACCCTTTTTGCTGTCCGCAGCAGCTGCTTCTCCTTGTATGAAGGATCTTGTGCGCTTTGTTAGCTCATCGAAAGTTTGGGGAACTTTGTCATTCAGCTTCTGAATAAGTTCTGGGTTGTTAATTCCGTTCATGAACCCTGAAATTTTAAGAATTTCGGGACATGCTTTGACCTGTATGCACTCATCCTTGAAGCGTTCCATGAAAGCGCTGGTTGATTCCCCTTGGCGCTGTTTTACTCTGGCTAGTTCAACAGGGTTTTTAGCGCACTTCTTTCTCTGGGTGAAGTTGAGACGGAATGCTTTCCGTAATTCTTGAAACCCATCGATGCTCCTTCGTGGGAGTTTGCTAAACCATGTCCGCGCGTTCCCCACCAACGTAGAATTAAACATATGGCACCACACGGGCTGTGGCCAGTTTTTGATAGTGGCGGCTGATTCGAAAACTTTTAGATTATCATCCGAATCACCTGTTCCGTCATATGTTTTCACATTAGTGGGCATGCGCCTGCGTTTGCGGTCGGAGTAATCGCTGATGCGTCGTGTAAACGCATCAACTTTCTGGCAACGCCATGGAAGAGACATATCTTCATTTTCTTCCTCGCGACGTCTTCCTCTTGACTTCCAGTGTCCTGTTTCTTTATCCTCGTTATCCGAGGAGTCACTGGAGGAAGAGTAGTCTCTTTTTCGGCGCTTGCGCTGGCTTTTTTCAGAAGAAGAGCTTGAGGGACTTTCACTTGGGGACATTATTTTCCCTAATCTGTCATGAATCCTCTTACTCCCAGATTTGGAGGACCCTTGGCTTGGTGAATGCTGAGGTCCTAATCGGTCTTGTATCCCTCGACTGCCAAGTCTGGAGTGAACGTTAGTGCGCCTCTCGCTGTCTTCTGAGTATTCTGAATCAGATGTCGTACCCAGCCTATCTTGGATAGTAGTACGTTCTGCGCGTCTTCCTCGTGGGTGGCGCGGTGATGGTTCGCGTTCAGGACCAAAATTGAGTCGAGCTTGTAGGCTCGTACTTGCCCTTCTCCTTGCTTCTTCTTGCATGAGGGCAGTTAAGGTTTCATAACTTTGGGATACAAAATTTCCCAACGTTAAGTTGGGTGTGTCCTCAGTTGCTGCAAGAATGTCTGCCTCAGCATTAGCCACCCTATCTCGGTTAGGCGCGCCCGGTGGCACAGTGTTGTTCACTGCGGGTACAGTTTGATGAGGGGTAGTGAAGAGGGTGCGCTGGAGTTCTTCAATGCTTGGGACCACTGTGGTGGTTTGGGTAGTCTTTACAGGCAGGTCTACCACTGGAAGAGGTTGGGTTGTCCCTGCCTCTTGGTGACCAGGTGCGCTGGTTGTACCAGCAACCTGCCTAGGGGTCAAATCTTGTTGATTCTTCCTCTGGGGGTCACGTTTTTCTGGCTGCGGAGTCCGCTGGCTTGAATTCTTATTCTTTGTCATTCTAGTTCTTAGTAGGGTCCCACGGATGGCGCCACTTGTTGATACAAAAGTTGGGCGTTCCTGATTATGGACTCTTGCTCTCGTACCAATTCGCTTCTTAGTACTTGTACCCTGCGCACTAAGAAAATAAACAACACCATTAGGCTTATCGTGGGACTGTCTCCCACGATTAGACTCCGGCGTGAGAGTAAGTAATCGATTTAGGGTTCTCGTAAAGAGTTTAGGGTTTGTGAACTGTACCTTGAATGAGAGTTATGTCATTCCTTATATAGGCGCAGAATCCTTGTAGGGTTCGTGCTCCTTACGTTTCGCACACCTGGTGCTTATCCGGGTTAAGGATATCTATTCCATAGATAGAAGATCCTTATCTATACCCTGTATAGTTTAATTAGGTTTGGGCTTACGTGAGCCTACTCCCATTATTGATGCGGCCCAAGTTATAATAGCCCACACATGGTGACTTTGGGCCTTAGTAATGTTTATCGTTTGGGCTCGTGGCCCACATATAGACTATACGTCATCATTTATAACTTAAAGGGCCCAATGTATATAATATGTATGCCCAAAATGTATCTTACTATTAATAAAAAAACGTCAAAACCCCGTTACATCTTCTAGGCGCAAAAATCCCCAAGGCGTTACGATTCTTACGGGATTCATGCATGTCGTGAGCCTCGATCTGAAAAAATCCCGAAGGCTGGAGCCTCGTGGAATTTAGGGAGTAGGCGCGCCTTAGGCGCGCTTTTTAAAACATTAGTCCTTGGTTCATTGATTTGTGCATTGGAAGCAATTTGTAAGCAAAATCTCATTTTTTGCTTTTTACTGTAGTAAAGCTTATAATTGCTTATCTTTGTGCTTTAATGCTTTTTAGGTGTATCTCAGTAATATTGTTGCTTAATATTTGGTATTTGCTCATTAGTTTTCATTAGGTACTCATTTATGCTTTTAACTGCCATTTCAAGCATAATCTTGATTCTTGAGTGTTTCTTGTTACCGGTAGTATCTTTGTGCTTATATCAGCTTATTTTATCATATTTCAACCTTTGGAATCAGTCTCATGGTTTTAATCTGTCATTAGCTTTGAAAATCACAAAATCACTCTCTTAAAGGGTTGTTTGGATTAACCTGCATCACTGGGTTCTAGCCTGCTTTTGTTGTTGTTCTTTGTTCATATACATCATATTAGGTCCTAATATTACATTCAAATCATAAAATCCAGTGTTTGTTTGAGAAATAGTCAAAATCAAGTTTGAGCTCATCTCTAGTGTTTACTGTTAAGAGTTTTGATTTCATAATCTTGTCTATCAGCTCATTTTTGTTAAAATAGTTTCCTTTAGTCTCAAAATAGCTTATTGATACATATTAAGTCAGTAGGGATCAATCAAAGCTCATTTAAGTCAAACTTAAGTGTTAATCTTAAAAAGTCAAATTGCATACTTGGACAGAAAATCCATTTATGATAAGATTTTTCATGCTCTCATTTCTAAACCATTTGACCTGAAACTTTTTGGAAAATCAAGTTTAGAGGCTCAACTTTCAAACCTTTATTTTTGCTTATTTTTAAGATTTTTCTATACTACTTATTGAGCCCTTTCTTTTGACCTGTTTGCACAAACCCTCCCCTGCACCAGGGGTGTTATGGTTTTAAGCCATTTTCATTAGCTTCTCATTTGTTCACTAAAGTAGTAAAGCCTGAGCTTTTTGGCAATTTGGAAAGCTCACCAGCCCAGCTTTTAAGATCATTGCTTGTTTTGGGGTTTGAAGCTTTTGCCCATAGCTTATCTTGGTCCTAGATTCACTCATATCAATGAGTGCCTTGACTCCTCAGTGGTGAATCAGCCAAGTTTACAAGCTTATTGTGAACTTACCAGTGGACCCCACTCCCTGCTTTTTGGCTTATTTAGAAGCTCCCTAAGCTTGCTTATTGGTTCCACCCTCACTTTGGACCTCTGAGTTTGTTTGGTGGTCCACACATAGGCCTGCAAAGTGCACCTTTTGGCATGTTTTATACTCAGGTTTTGGATTTAGCTTATTTTTTGCCTTGTGCTTATTCCAATGGTTTATTTGTTTGTGTTAGCTTATTTTAGAGTGCATCAAGTCTCATTTAGCTAATTTTATCCTCAGTGTAGCTTATTGATTTGTTTGATAGCTTATTCAGTCCACAAAATTCCATTTTGGCTTAATAAGCCTTCTGTTAAGCTCGTAAGCTCACTCTAAGCTTATTTTTAAGTTTCAAAAAGTTTGGCTTCATTAAAATTGCTTATAATCAGTCGTGTAAAGGTTTTGCAAAAGAAAAATCAAAATAAAAAAATAAAAGCAGAAAAAGCACTTGGTGGGAATTGAACCCCTGACCTCTTGGTTCCCTAGGTCAAAACTAAAACAAACACTGAGCACCATCTCTCCTAGGTGATATTTAGTGTTTTATATTTCCACCTTTTTAATTATAGTGATAGCTTCTATTTAATTAGATTTAGCTTATTTGCTTATTTTCTCTGCTTTTTCATTAAGCACTTGTGTGTTTTGATAATTTTTCTTAAGTTTCTGTCACATTAGAGTATTTGTGTAAAAAATTTCATAATTTTCTATTTTGATTTGGTATTTTTAATAATTAATTTTAGTTTAATTAATTTTAATTAAAAAACTGATGAGTGTGTAAATACTCATCATTTTTATCGTATGTGAACCGCCAAAACATCCAAAAACACTCAAATATGCATCAAAATACTGAAAATATCCCAGGATTGTATTTTATATGTTTCAGATGCAAAATGATTAAAAACAGATGAAAGACAAACAAAGTTTGCATAATTGCCAGTTTCAGTCCCTCAACTTTCAAAAATTGTCAAAACTAGTCCCTGAACATTTGTTTTGAAAGAAAAGTCAACCCAAGGCTTTTAAAAATCAAAAGTTGTCACAATGGGTCCTTGGGTGAAAATTTTGGAGAATTTGCAAAATTGGTCCCTCAAGTTTCATAAAATGGCAAAAAATACCCTGGAGGTGTTTAATGGGAAAATTAGCATGTATGGTCCTTGTACTATTAAAACTTGGCAAATTATGTCCCTTTGATATCTTTGTAAATATGGCAAATGCAGTCCCTAAATTTCAGCTTTTGGCAAAATTGGTCCTTGTGATATTTTGTACACCAAATGGACCATTGGATATTATTAATCCAATCCTAACACAACAAACACCCAACACCCAGCCCACTCCACAACTCCCTTGGCCCAAATTACCCCAAGCCCAAACTGTTCTAATAAAAATAAACGGGTCAAACATACTTTGACCACCACCCCTTCCACCTCACCATCCCACTACCTGCTACAATCCAAGCATCACCATCATCACCCTAGCCTGCTTTCACCCCCTGCAATACTCCAACCCCTCCCCAGCTAGTCAAACCAAACACCCCAGTCCAAAACTACCCTCTCTGGCACAAGCAATCACAAGAAGAAGCCAAAACTATTTTGGCGCCAAAAAAATTTCAAACAACCAAGATTGATGTTTTATCATCCAATGGTCCTTATTTCTGCGGGGAAAAGACAAAAAGCAACTCCTAAACCCTAATTTGAAGATATAAAAGAAGGAGAGAAGATGTGGTGCAGGAGTTAGTTTTTAGTTTTAAATTTTCATATTATCTTAATGTAATTTTCAAGTTCAGTATAATTCTCAGATTTTAAGTATTGTATCAAGTGTTTTTATTGTAACTTAGATCTTTTCCATCAATTAAACTCAGTTTTCACTTTGAATTTAGTTTATAATTTGTCAAAAATTCTAAAATCTCAATTTGAATGAATGTTGTTTGCAGTTGTTATATTTGACTCATAGGCTCACATAGGCTCCCAAATAAGCTTATTAAAGCTTATAGAGACTTTAAAACTCAGTTTAGAAGTAAAACTCAAAAATATAAAAAATCAAAAAAATAGAAAGGAAATTAAAAAATATTCAGAGTAAGATGAAGATATGCTGGAGCAAAGGAGAATTTGGAATGCCCTTGGGTTAGTAGCCTTGTGGAAGGCTTTAGGTGGTAACTTTGGCCCTTGGTTCTGTGTTTTCAGCTGGATAGCAAGTTGTAAGCCATTTCATAAATTCTTGTATTCTACTCTATATCAGCCTATAGCATTGTTCTTTGTTATTTTTTATGCTTCATTGGTGTTATTAGATAAGCTTCTAACTTAATATTGCATGTTAGTTAAGTAGAATCAATTGTTGCTCAAGTTGTTTGAATTCACTGTCAAACTAGTTTAATAGTAATCTTAGGTATTTGTTGTTCTTATTGATATTTATCTGCTCACTTATGATAATTATACCATAATACGGTCTCTGGAATCAATTTCATGGTCTCAATACAACATTAGCTTTAAAAATCTCAAAATCATTTTTTTTAAGAGGGTGTTTGGATTTGCATGTTCACAGCTGTTGTTGCTGGTTTTTGTTGCTTGTATGGGTTGAAACATGTTCACTAACTCTTATTAGCTCAGATTAGTCAATAAAACCTTAGGTCATAGTTGTAAAAGTCAAATTCATCTTCAAATCTCTCATTCTCAGTCACTGTTGAGAGTTTGAGTTGCACAATCATATAGATAGTCACATAAGTTATTAGGGTTGCTTAAATTAGTTGCATTTTAGCTTATTATAACTTATTCAGTCATCTAGGTCCATTAGAATCTCACAAAAGTCAATCTTGGTTCAAATATATAAAAAGTCAAAATGGCATAGTTCATCAGAATTTCATTTCTTGGGTGAATTATCCTGAATTTTGTGAGTTGAATGGGAACTTGAAATTTATTGAGGTTAAAGAACACCAGCTGAACTACATGGATTTGTGCTTGGCTTATTTTAATGATTTTTATTCAGGGGTGTGCATCAGCTTGTTTAAGGCTGCAGGGGGTGCAACCTCCCATGCACCAGGGTCATTGGCCCATTCTCTTTAGCTTATTGTGATCTACCCAGTGGACCCCACCCTTAGTGTTTTCGCTTTTTAGCTAGCTTGTCAGTTGAGCTTTTGATATCTGGGCTTATTTCAGACCTTAGCTTATTTGCCCCTTCCATATTGACCCATTAAACCTGACCTGTCCACACAACCATACATGAATAACTCATTTTTGGGCTCCAAGTTCATTGCCTCTCCAAGCATTCATTAATAAGCCATAAGCCTTGCTTATTGGCTTATTTTAGAGAGAACCAGTTCAACTTTGTAGGTTAACTCTTATCCTGGACTGCCATTCACCTCTGTGGACCCCACAGAGGTCTAAGAGTCCCTGACTTGGACTGTTTGGCCCTTGAGTTTTGCACAAGTGCTTATTGTTGTTTTTGATTTATTTATTATGCTTATCATGTCTCTTCCAGCTTATTTGTAGCCATTGTAGTTTTTTGTAGCTTATTCATTAGTCTGTAGCTTCATTATAGCTTTTTGGATCAAATTGTCCAACTTCTTTTAGCTTATTAAGCATTCTGTCCAAATTTGAGCTTATCACACAGCTTATTATTAAGCTCCAGACAAAGTTCCTTCACAAAAGTCTCCTAATATCAATAGTTAAGTGTAGTTGAAAAAGAAAATCAAAGAAAAACCAAAAATAAGAAAAGTGATAGCTTCTATTTAAGCCCTTTGGCTTATTTTTCTGCTTATTAATAAGCAATTTCTAATTTTAAATTTTTCTTAGGCTCTTTATAACTTGTCGTAATTTTAGGAATTTTTTTCAGATTTTTCTTATTTGATTTAGTATTTTTTATAATTTAATTTAGTTTAAATTAATTAAATAATTAGTTTTTAATTAGTAATAATTAATTAAAAAGTAGGAAAAATAGATTTTCTGTTTTAAAATTAGTTTTATAATATTTTAGATTTTTCTAAATTCAATTTTTATTTTTCTAGTTAAATTTCATAATTAATTGTAATGTAGTATAATTTAGTTAATTAAAAAGTAATTAATAATTAGTAATTAATTAATAGTAACTAATTAAATAATTGTAAAAATAATTTTAATTTTCTAAAAATTTTCTTATATCATTAGGATTGTAAAAACATAATTTTCATATTCGTAGGACTTTATTTGCTCCTGTTTCACTTTTAATTTTGCGCGTTCGCGTTTATTTTAAATTCAAACGCTCGTTTTTAGGTTTAGCTCACGTTTTTAGGTTATCTGATCATCAGTAATTGTTAATATAGTGTTTTTAAGTTATTTTCAATCATAATCTCGTAGTGTAATCATACAAATCAAATTCCTTATCCTTCTGTTAAATCACCCGATTACTTAAAATGTTTTCAAATACAATTGCACACCTCGCTGGGACATAACAACCCGAGGATTCACTATACTCCTTGGTTAGTTGGTCTGAGACGTTTGACTTGGTTGACCATTCACCTGGTCAATTTAGTTGACCTTTCAGGACCAATAAAAAACCAAAATAAAATCCATTTCTGCTTATTAATAAGCACTAGTACCTTTTTATATTTTTTATAGGTTTTTATTATTATAAAGTATTTATAGAAAAAATTTCATAATTTTTACTGTTCATTTGCTATTTTTTATAATTAAATTAGTTTAATTAGCTTTTAATTAATAAAAAGTAAATAAATATCTAAATTAGCTTATTTATAATTTTTATAAACTTTTTATAATTTTATTGGATTCCTGTGATGGTTAATCAGATTTAGAAAAAATTTCATAATTTCCAAAGTCATTTTAGTATCTTTCTTAATTTAAATTAGTTTAAATTAATTATTAAATAGTTTTTAAATAATATTAAATAATTAGAAAATCAAAAAAATAATTTTCTTTTTTATAAATTTTTCTTTTAATATTAAGTTTGTAAAAAAGTCATTTTCACCCCTTAAGATTATTTCTGTGTTATTTTCCTTTTTTTTCCAGTACGTAGTTACGTTTGTTTTAATTTTAATTTACGTTTCAGATTTAAATACTTATCTGATTTCTTGTAATTGTTAATATTTGTAATTTATCTCACTTCCATTAGTATAATCAATCCAAATCATATTCTTGTTACTCTCCTCAATCACTGTATCTCCAAACGTTTTCCAAATACAATTTCATACCTTGCTGGGACATAACGTCCCGGGAAAACACTGTGCTTGCACCGGATCATAAATTTATCACTTTCTCCCACTCAGGTTTGACCTGTTGACCAAACTCACTAGGTTGATTTGTGACTGACTATTTGGGAGGAGTCACTTTGCAATACCTTGTATAATAGATTGTTTACGAGATTTGTTGTTGCGAGAGTTTGATTGCAAGACTTTTTGCTCACAACTTTTGCCACACTCACTTAGCTCATAAAAGACTTGGATTGCGAGACTTTGACCTTTTGTTACGTGACTTGACTTTCCATTTCATTTGGACTTAATTAATTATCACAACTTTGTTAGTGTGCAAATTGTTAAGAGACTTTAATCAACTCATATTCACAAGACATTAAACATCTAATTAATCAAAAAAACTTATACTCAAAAGACAAAAAACAACTTTTCATAACAAAACAACAAATCATATCGAAGATCCAACATCATAATGTCTACAACTCAAGATGCATTGGCATAAGGAAATGATGCCAGACCTCACATGTTGTATCGCGGAAACTATGTTCAATGGTCCTAAAGGTTCATGAATGTTCTATTGGGATTAAAGGAAAAAGAGTTTTTGACTAATTATATAAAAAATGGTCCTTATCTAATTAAAGAGATTGATGACAAAGATAACCCGGGACAAAAAAAACTTCAAGAGAAGATGATTGAAGCCCAATTGAACTTGCTCAGTTTGAAGCTGACATCCAAGCTAAGAATATAATATTGTTTGGATTGAGTAATGAGATCTACAATGCCATTGATAGAAACTTGACTTCTCATGATATGTGGCAACCTTTGGAAAAATTGATGCAAGGTGATGATGTTGGAGCTCAAACACAACAAACTTTAGCCCTGTGGAACTATCAGTCTTTAAGCAATTCCTTAAAGAAAACTTAGAAGATTCATACATTCGTTTCAACAAACTAATCAATGAAATGAATCATCACAACCTCAATAGAACCAACATTGAGCATAACACTGTATTTCTCACCAACTTACAACCTAACATATATGTTTCACCATTTAAATCCCACAGAATCAAGATCTAACAAAGAAAGACATCAACAATCTATTTGACCTTCTGAAACACAATTAGGTTTAAGTCAATGACATCAAGAACATAAGAGAAAAGAAAAGGAAAAGGATTCCTCAATTCAACATTTAATTCAACAACCACTTCATGACCCTCTTGCACTAATGTCATCATTTCAACCAAATCTCTCTTCCTACAGCTCAAACAATGCTTGGAGTTAATTCAACAACCACTTCATGACCCTCTTGCACGAAGAAGTAACTCCAAAATATGACACTGATATTGAAAATGATGACACCTCCATCAACCAGGTACACTTCACATCTGCTTGTGACAATGATTGTGATCTTGATGAGTTAATACATGGTAACATTCTAACAACAAGTAAGGTAAATGAAATTAACACATGTAGCATCGTTTCTACAAGTGATAATCCTCAATTACTTACTACTAGTTATGAATGTACTCATATATCAACTTGTCAATATCATGATGACATGCTTCAAAATTATGCCATTATTCATTCTCAAATTCAGAATGAGTAAACTTGAACAAAATAAAAGTGCTTCATTAGAAAAGAAAATCAATAACATGTTACACGATGAAGAGTCTGAAAGGCCATTAGTGTTAAAAGGTCAATTTTGAGTTACAAACTAAAAAATTTCATCTAAAAAGGAATATTTTAACTTTTGATAGCATTAAAAAGAATTATTAATCCAAAGTTTCAAAACTTACTATATAAAATGTTTGAGTGTGTTCAAAGACTCACAAATGTTGAAATAACTCTTAGGAAAACTGATTAGACTATTCAGACTCTAAACATGTTAATTCCCAAACCATATTCAATTTTGGATCTAAGACAGGGTCTTAGTTGTCCTAAACCATCTTATCGTGAAATGGTAAAACGGGCCGAACCAAGCTTTTATAATATTGATAAGACGTAATACCTTCGAAGGCTCCATGTTTGTTTCCAATGACATCTCTCAAGAAGAAACTGAAAAACGTTTACAAGTTAAGCATAAGAACACCAATTTCTCCTATTATAGTGTGGATTATGGTTTGATTAACAAAGAAAAAATTCTTTCAAGCCAAGAAACAAAATTAAAAAATCATGTGGACCAAATTGCTGAAAATCCATATGATTCAGACAAATTTGAGAGTTTAGCGAAAAAAAGTTTTTGTCATATAAAAAATTAAATAAATTGCATGTTATCTATTATTCATGGAAAACAATAATTTAAAATGTCCGATATTGAAATCCAATTTTTATGAATGGAAATCTTAAGTGAAGTCAAAAAGCTTTTAAAAAAATTTATCGGACCTTCCATGAATAAAGTTAACAAGAAGTTTATTACTTTTAAACAAGCGTTGATTTTTGAAATGCAAAAAGATCTAACTTGTGTCACATCTCTTGAAGATGCATATGACTTTCTCAGCTTGAACTCAGAAATTCAAAAATAAGTTTTAATTTTTCATAAATCAGTTTGAATCAATCAAACCAACGTCCCACGATAAGAAGAGAGAAATTGAGGAATGAGAAAAAGCTCAAACATTTTTACAAATGAAAAACTCTTTACTCAAAGAGTGTATTAAAGAATGTTTGAAAAAGAATGCTGAATTGAACAAGGAATTAAGTTGTCGTACCTCTTGTACTTGTTTTAGCTCCTTGCTAGCTTTTAATCAAATACCGTTAGAAAAATGTTTATTTCATGTGTAACTTCTTGACAATTTTTTAGGTTTGGTTCGTGTGAACTATTTAGCCTTTTGAACTTTTTGTGCATTTGTATATCTTATATAAAAAACTAGCTTGCCTCTTTTGAAACAAATAGTTTAGTTGAACACCACAATTCTCAAAAAAATTGTTTAGGTAATCACCTCCATATTGTTTGTATTTACTTGCTTCTATTAGATTGGCACACCAGTTCTGTTCGTGACCCAATCGAGGCAGTCGACCTTGATGTGGTGTGTCAGTCGACTTCAATCGGTCGACTATTTTTTTTTCTTTCAAAACTATGTGTATGGCTTTTTTTTTTTTTTTTTTTTTTTTTTTTTTTTTTTTTTTTTTTTTTAAGGTTTAATAAGTTTGTGTTTTGAAGTGGAACAAGATAAGGGGTGGGTGCGGCTGTTGTATATTTCCGTTGCAGTTGTTATGAAACCTTGATAATCGATGTATTCTTACTAGCATTAGCGAACTCACACGTTAATACTTCAAAAATCATAAGCTCGAATATATATGTATCATCCCTAGAGGTAGATTTTACCCATAATTAACTAAAGATGGGACTTTTTGGGTGTTTGTTTATTTGGTTTTCGGCTTATGTTTCATAAGCTCACTTTTTGAAGCTTATTTTCATAGTTTTCGGCTTATATAAGCGATATAAAGCTTATATAAGCCGGAAACATTGAAAATAAGACACGAAAAGTGAGCTTATGAAACTTAAGCCGAAATCCAAATAAGCCAGAAGCCGGCTATATAAGCCGAAACAAACACCCCCTTCATGTGTCTGAACAATGATTATCGTTTCTTAGGCTAACCATAATGCAACCCACAACATGACCGAAGTCATCATCACTGTTACATCAGCTTTCTCTCTGTACAACAACTTCATGACCAACTTAGTGTAACGGAAAGACCAAGGATACCATCAAAAACATACTCTAACTAAACAATTTAATAAATACTTTTTCTTTGATTGTGACATTGCTAATGAGGTTTGGAATCTATTTTGAAAATGGTGTGATATCTAGCTTCCGATTCTTACTTCTCTCGAGCATTGGATGGTTTGGTTTGACTCCTAGAATGCTTCTAATGAGAAGGAACGTCGTCTCTCCATTTGTCCCTTTAGTGACTTTGGAGGTATCACAATAGTGTCGCTTTTTGTGCACAACTGATGAGAAAAAGTGATATTTTTGAAAACATTCGTTTGGTTTCCTTTTCTTGGCTCAACAGTAGGGGTCATATGTCATGTAATTGGATAGAATGGCTAAAACAATCATCTGCTTCTTGTGAGCTCTTGAAGTTTGCTGATGGGAGTTTCGAGCTTCGCGAGGTTGTTTGGTTCTTTTGTACCATTTTCTTTTCCCTGGGGCTTGTTTAGGTCTACATTAAAAACACTCCAGAGTGAAAAACGGTGGCTCAACCTCCGTGTGTAAGGATTTTTCTCTTGTCTCAGTTTTACTGTAATTGGCAAGAGTTTTTTCAACCATTTTGTAGTCCTCGCAGTTAAAGCCTCGGGTAGATTTTAGATATGTAGTTTGTGTTTCTTTCTAGTCTGTATATATACCTTTTGTTTCTAGCGTTTTGCTAGTAGCTTTTTATTTCTCAGCCGTTTAGAAAAAAATACACCCTCCCACACAACACTCACACACGATCTAGTCTAAAATAAGACCATCTTCTCTATCTTTTTTTTGGCATGCGACACGTCGACAGGGCATGAGCGTAGCGCATAGGACGTGTCCCATTTGGAGGTCGACCACAAGGACGACCGATGCATTACGAGTAGATTTACATTTACATCTACTTAATTAATTCCTTCGCATTCTAGCTAATTGTTGAAGTTAAACTTGTTTCTATAATCAACAATAACAAACAATGATTAATTCACAAAAAGTAAGGAAAATAGATTGGTTCTTAAAGTTACTAGAGTAATTGTACAAACTTTATGAATGAAAGGTTCCATAGCAAAAGGCAGTGCAGCTGGCATCTATTATTCTATCTAACCTTGATACATGCTCCCCTAGCTGTTGGGGTTGGTCAAACATGGGTCAATGTTGATTGATAGGAAGCCATGCATGGAGTTTATTAAACACAAATATTTGGGCATCAGATTCGTTGTTCTTTTTATCCATGAAAACTACAAAAGCTGAGTTAGTTCATATCTAACTTTTTGTAAAGGAATTTGTTCTTCATTTTCCCTTTTCATTTCCTTCAAGTTTGGTTGCTTTTTCTATAAAATCTTCATATAATAAAGAGATTGTGTTCGTTTTTACTTTTTCGAAAATGGTTTTTACGTGTCTTTCTAGAAGGAAAGTGTGGTTGCTTTCATCCATGTTAAGTTCCTAGCTTTAATTCAAAATCAGAATCGTATATGTAGTTGGAGTTTGAGCATCGACTTTTATACAAACCATGCATTAGCTGCTTTTATATATATTCGTAAAGGAATTTTATCTTTCTTTCTAAATATGCATAGAATGATAGAATTGTGATCATATCCTGTAAATAATTTTTTTTAGCAAAAGTAACGAAAATTATCTACTGTATAAAATAGTGCAAAAAAGAATTGTAATAACCTAAAAAAATCAGTTTGATACTATCAATAAAATTTACTGAAAACACAACATAATTTGGACTATAACAGTATAACCCCATCGAGTTCTTGATAATGATAATGCTAAAGAGAATTGTAATATTTGTGTTTTTTAAATAAGCATGCAATAATATTACTACTATTACACAGAGAAAATTTATATACATAATAATGTTAATATTAAAATCTTGAATTATTGCACTTTATTACATTCAAAAGCTCTTTCTATATAGGTCAAAAGCTATTAGTCGAAATATTGCTTTTGATATTAATTAAACAAATAACTCCCAGGAAACTTACAATTTACTACAATTTCAAAATCTTGAACTTTCTCATTCCAATTGCTTTTTAAATTTGGAAGGATGCTCTTGTTTGGGTTCGAACAAAAAACAAAAATTTGAGTGGATTTTAGTACGTACGTAGATGCATGGCATGGGATATTGCAATCGCTTTAAATGTATTAAAAGTTGTGATAAAGCAAACAAATGATAAGATCATAATTTGTTAACGATGCATGGGTTTTCTTCCCCATGCAAAAGATATGATACGACGACTGTGGTATTTGGGCCATGCAAAACATCAATTAACTTTGCTTTTACTTTTTCACCTTTGTTAAAAGATCGATTTTCTAGTTTTGACCTTTAGTTTCTTTTACTTTTTTGCTTTGTTATTATGACCAATACGATGTGAAATTGCCTTTTTAAGTGCATCGTCATGATCAAAATTTAAAGGTCAGATTTTAGATACAAATTATTTAGTGATTTGAGTGTTTCTGTTTTTTTTAAGTGATGAAATGATTGTAAACTATTTTCACATTGGTTTTTTGTGACTAACGATTATCTAAAACATTTTGAAACACATTCGTGATATTGCTATCCATTCCATAGGTTTTTTTTTTTTTTTTTTTTTTTTTTTTTTTTTTTTTTTTTTTTTTTTTCATTTTTAAGCAATTAATCCGGCCATGCCACTTGAAAACAAGGTAAGCAAATATCGTAGCTTATGAAAGAACAATAATGTGATCATGGACACATGGTAATTTTCCTTAGTTCAAGTGATACCAAGAAACATATCATAGCGTGCTCGAGTCGCAGATGGGTAGTATTATAAAGATCTAAACATGTTCATTCTTCTCAATGGAACGTAAAGTTCGGTGGTGTAGTTTCGAGGTGAATTTTGTGTTATATATTGGCTTGATTACTGGTTTAGTCACAGTTTCTACAAGATTCTCTGTCAGTTTTGTTCAAACAAGTAGCATGTGGTAAGGCTATTTCAACTTTGTATGGCTGTATAAATTTTTGTTTCATCATATTAAATTGACCATTTCAGAATAAATAAGAAAAAAAAAATGGTAGAAAATTATAATTACGTCATTGCATGTGGACTGAAAATGAATAGTTTACCTAAATTACAGTTTTACTATACGCAAAATAACTTAACTAAATCGTTCAATTGTCTAAACCATAAGGACGTGCATACTATGATATGAGTGTTGTTGTTATATAGAACTACAACATAGACCTACTAATTGACTTAATTCATTCATTTTATGACAAGTGTTAAACACTAATAGACCAAATCTATTCTTAATTTTAGGCATACAATTCATTTTCCTAACTTTCCCTATGATATATAGTAGAATATGTGCAATTAGATAATGGTTAACATTTAATTGGTTTATAACTTGCTATGATCATAACTCTGTACCTATAAACTAGGAACGTTTAGAGTGACTAGTAAGCAAGGATAGATGCCCAAATTCGAAACATGCCGACAGACAGTTGACAAAACTTTCTAAATGTAATTACTTTTAACTTGTGGCCCATTTTACTTTACCTAATCAAGCAGCCCAATTGCAAAAGTAAACACTAAACAGTTCAAAATCCAAATAAATTTCTAATTGAAGTTTGAAACTTGAAAGTATGAATTATGAAACTAGCCAACATACTTTACACAACAAATGAACAAACAACTTTGTAAATAGTTTTTTCAATTGCAAAACATTTTTTAATTCCCAGGAAACTCATGGATTAATTTTTTCAATATAATGTTAATTTTTGAAAAATCAAATCAATTTTTCCTAAATGCATATTAAATGTATCTGGTCCATTAAAATGTATACGGTCGATCGATTTTAACTCTATTATATTACGATTCAAAAATTTTGTGCACCTGATGATATTTGGTCCTGGTTCTATCCCTGATCACCTCTAGTTTTAAGTCCATTATCGAATCTTAGGCATGTATCGCCCTATCATCTCACACCGCATCACCATGATAAACATCTTTTTGCTAAGAAAGATGTTAAGAACATGGATGAATTAGGTGATAATGTATTAACGTAGAGCACGTGATACGCCTAGGGTTTGTGTTTATGTTTATTATGAATAAGTGTTTTGGCCCAAGCCCGGTTTGTGGGTTTAGGGTATTTAGGGTTTCGTCAAGTCTATTTAAGCAATGTCAATCAATGTAATCTTATAAGTTTTCAGTCAATAATATTCTAGTTCTCCAATCTTCTTCTTAAGGAGCCTGCGCCCGCTTGAAGTGGGGCCCTATCCCGATACAACTCTTAACTGGGTCGTATCAATTGGTGCTTTCATTGAGAGCTCTCGTTGAGAGGGCTTACGATTAGGGTTTCAATTTAAAAAAAAAAAAAAAAAAAAAAAAAAAAAAAAAAAAAACTGTTCATCAGCACTATTCATCACGGCGTACTGTTCATCGATTACTATTCACAGTACTGTTCATCGACCACTGTTCATCGCGGGTACTATTCATCAGGAAAAAAAATATATTTTTTTCGAGTTATTAATCACTTGAGTATTATTCATGGCATTTGGCGGCAATGATCGGGACGTGAAATACGCACTTTCTAAGCTATTGCAAATTGGTACGGTGGTCGAATATCAGAGTAAGTTTGAGGTACTTATAAATCGATTAACGGGGATCTCTGAAAACTTACTTAAATCGTTTTATATTTCTGGCCTTAAACCGGCTCTACAATGTGCACTCTTGAGGTCAAATCCCACAACTTTAGGTGAAGCCTTTTCATTAGCCCGTGCAACGGAAGCACGCTTCACGGATCTACAACTTTGGGAACTGTTGAGGTCGAATCCTACAACTTTTGGAGAAGCCTTGTCCTTAGCCTTTACAACAGAGGCTTGTTTGGACGTCAACTCAGGGGAACCAGTTGATCAGAAGGTAATTGATCACCACGTACCCATCAAACCAATTGCAGCAGAAAAAAGCATGGAAGAAAATAATAGCCAACGTCAACAAATTCCTCTCGTAGCAACAAGAGAAGATGGAGGAAACAAGTTGGAGCTTCATGACCGGGTAAATGAGATAGATGATGTTTGGCAGAAACGTAAGCCACATGATGTAGTGTTAAAATATGCAATTGTGACTAAAATATGCATTTGTGAATCAAAGTATCCCGCTACGAGTCTAGTTTGGTTGATTTTCCATCAAAGTAATGAAGTTATATACTATCAAAGAATACTTGAACCGGTTGCGAGACAGCGGTGTCAACATTGGTTTAGGCATATTTTGCGCTTTGAGTATCATCTACATGTGGCAAATTTACAACTCAAAATATGGGATCCCGGAATTAAGAGTGCTTTTCGAGACAACACCTTGAGGGCAAGGTGGTTTTGAATGAGTGAGGAATGATACACCTAGGATTTGAGTTTATGTTTATTATGAATACGTATTTTGGCCCAAGCCCGGTTTGTGGGTTTAGGGTATTTAGGGTTTTGTCAAGTCTATTTAAGCAATGTCAATCAATGTAATCGTATAAGTTTTCAGTCAATAATATTCTAGTTCTCCAATCTTATTCTTAAGGAGCCTGCGCCCGCTTGAAGTGGTGCCCTATCCCGATACAACTCTTAATTGGGTCGTATCAGCACGTCTCTTGTCGAAGTCATACCATACTATATCTAGACCTTCATCCTATAAACACATAATCGGTAAAGAATGACAGAATCGTCGATCGCTATCACTCACATGCGACATACATACAATGTGGGCAAGAAAATTGATATAAAGAAACTCATACAACATGGATTCTTTTGGCCCACACTATTCCATGATGCATATATATACACGCACAAGCCTGTCATGATAACAAAGTTATAGTCTATATATAGTGCTATTGAATTATTGATGCTTAACGTCTAGTCAAAAAAAAAATTTAACACCAAACGAACAATGATACTTTCGAGTGAATCATATTCAAACATAATAACTTGTTTGTTAATAATTTGTCATGTTTCAAATAATTTTTTTCCATTATTATTTCCACAAATTAAAGTGAACATTATTGGTTCAACTATTGATTATTTATGGTGAGCATAACATTGTGTTGATACTTGATAAAGTGTGTGGTCTATTTTTCAACTAGAGAAATTAAATTTGGTAAAACAAAAATTGACAAATAAAATTGTGGATGCATTTTTTTCTTTTCTTTTCTTGTTGACAATGATTATCATGTGCTTAAATATATTTTCCCTAGAAAACAAATCTTAAAATTTTCTATCGTTAGCAATGAACGGTTCAAAAAGTTGTCAAAATTACTTTACAGTTGTGGCCATGATAAGAATGGCTCATAATTGCACACAAATATTGGTCCCTCTTTGCCCCCCTTCATGTTTGTCTATTTTTGTTTCCATTGAAGTAATTATAGTTATCTTTAAATAAATTATTTAGTAATGAAATTTTTTTCATTAAAATCATTTTTATATTCAATGGTTTGATTATTATGTCTCTATATGTATTAACAATATTTGCAATCATTTCTTGTTGTCTTTTGATGAGAGCAAGTAAATCTAAGTGCATAGATTGATATTTTTATCGTATATGAGAGAAACTATAATTGTTTTAAATTATAATAAAATGTTTTCTGAGATTAATAGTGCATCTTTTGCATTTATCACATAAATAATTCAAGACATGTAATTAGAATAAAGGTGAAATTGAAATTCGGAAACTAGAACTCGAAATCACGTGGTTATTCAACCTAATTGATCGACAAAATGAGTTGGTTTAAGGGCTCGGTTCACAACGAGTACCATCTATTACTAGGGCGGACTGAGAGGGTTCCAAGGGCTGCAACAAGAACCCTACACGAATTTTTCCTGCAAAACGCAAAATTATGTAAAATATACCGATTTTCTAAAATACAGTTGATCCTTAGTTTTTGGGTTATTATGTACTTTTTATAAAATGAACCTCATGATGACTTTGATCATGAGTCCGCCACTGTCGATAGTTAATGACTTGAATTCATTTAAAACGCGAAAAACAATTGAAAACACGATAAAAAAATATATGTTAAAAATAACTTATGATTGAAAAAGTTAATAAGGCATTGTTGTCGTGTACATGGAATCCTCATATTGAGAAGGGCATTTATACTTACACCACCACAATTGATGCATACCCCACAATATTACACTACTAATACATATAGTACAACATGGTATATTGTTATGTGCATTTGTGGTGTATGCATCAATTGTGGTAGTGTAGTATCAATGCCCTATTGAGAAATAACATATTGTTGTCTAGATATTCCATAAAACATGATATGTTAAACAATATGTTACTCTCATTATGTACATCAAACCTTCCTATTTGTAAGCAAACATAACTTCTTTTTGGAATTGAACCTATTTGTTTTTCCCAAATTTAGGGCACTCAACATGTTTTTCTGTCTAAAGTAAAGTGCCATACAGTTACATATAATTTCCTCAAGATCATACATTAAAAACATCAATAATCACACAATTATTTAATTATATTAGCTAGGTAATGCAGTGATCCAAGGTGACAAATCTTAGTGTTGTCTTAAATTATGGACCTACAATGTTTTTTCATTCATACTTTATAGAGTATTATATAAGGCCATTACAAGGTCATGAACTCATGACGCATTTATGAAGTATATCTGTATATGTTATCAATGACAAATTTTAAGTAAAAGAAAATTGAATAAACATACATGTATAGCAGGTGTTTATATATCAAGAGGATTTGTTGTAGCCATAACTCTCGTCTTTACACACCCTCGCACCAGTAGCGCAGCTTTTAAGGGGCCGGGGGCGCCCGACCTTCCGAAATTTTTTTTGCGATGTAGGGGTATATAGTTTTCGTGTAGAAAAATTTCGATATATTCGGTTTCGACCCCCTGAAAATTTCGGTATACCTGAAATATAGCCTTAGGAAAAAAAAATTTAGATCCCGACCCCCCACTTAAAAATTCCAAGCTTCGCCACTGCCTCGCACTAACTATATACGTTGTGAGTTCAGGCGATGGCTTTTTCCTCGTAGAAAAAAAAAAGCACTTGTTCGAAAAAATGTAAATGTCATATAACGTGTGTGCCCTTTTAGAACTTAATTTTGTATATAAAACGATTATATGATATTGTGTGTGCTTTTTAAGCTGACTAAAGCTTGAGTCGACAAAGAAGTTTACCAATGCAACAATTGCAAAAACCTTCAAGTTTCATGATGTCTAGCAATTTCAAGTGTTTGTTTCTACACTAATTTGTGTTTGAAATGAATGCACATTGTCTGCTTTCAGATAGAATATAATCTCAATTAAATCTTTTCAATAGCCTTGAAATTAAATCAAGTCTTTTGAAACATAATAGATCAATGAATTTAGTCATTTAGTGGTTCCCATAAGGCCATAAACTCTTTGGTGGATATTACATAAAATGATGGGATTTTACATGGGCAGAATGAATAAATAATTGGGCCGTTTGGGGTTTATTAAGCTATATGCGCCTAGTTTATAACCAACGAGGTTGGCTGTTGGCCGCCGCGTTGCGGCGGGGCATTGTTTCATGCCTTTGATCATTGCACCAGTGAAAGTTTATGTATTTGTCTAACGGGGTTCAATATTTTTGTCCAATATCAATGATGCTTTAGGTTTGTTAACTGTTGCACCAACCCGAGCGACCGAGCAAATGATAGGAGGGCTTGAAAACGCATAACCCGCACGTTGTGGTGGAGTGTTTATGTACAATGGTATCGTATGCAAAAGCAGTGCACATGAAAAGAGCGTGTTGAACGGGTTTGGCAACGAACATGGCATGAATAATACCTTTTTTTGGAATATGTGTTGATATGGATATTAAGATCTTGTGATTCATGTTTAATATTTTGTGGGATACCATATTAGTTTAGGCTGTGGTAATATTTTGGTTTATTGTTGATCAGTTGGTATCTGCATCTATTATGTTGCTTTAATTTTTTGTTGGAATCTTGTATTGAAATTGGTGGAAGTTGAGTTGATGGTTGCTACTTGTTTAAAAGTCATAGCATAATGAACTATTGTTCATAACATTACCCATAACGATAGTCTTCTGTTTTTTTTTTTTTTTTTTTTTTTTTTTTTTTTTTTTTTTTTTTGTGAAGCGTGTCCATTGTTATTATCTTTTTTTATTATTATTTTTTTTCTCTTTTGTGAAGCATGTCCATTGTTATTTTGGTGCCATGGACGTCCACAATATTTCATGTTCCTCTTTAGATTTAGGACAAAGAACAATAACAACATAAATGGTACGGAGTAATTGAATAAAACTTGATTTATTTAATTCCAACAATAGTCTAGCAAACAGTATATACGCTCATTTATCAACTTTAATGATGCAGAAAGTAATCTTGACTATGATCAAGGCCCTACAAAGTAATCTAAATTGGTTTTTCTTTTCAATAATGGTGAAGGATTCATCATAGAAGATCAGTTGCCGAAATCAGTATCTTGAGATGTTTCACATGCTGGAGGGTTCAACACAGAAGACAGGCATCAGTATTTATAATGTGACGAAGCCATTATTAATAAACGTGCGCGATCCATGTATGGAAGAAACGTAGAAGTTAATTGTTACCTCCAACTGTTTGGGCCATTCTGCGTGCTGAAACTGTTAACAAATGAATCGCCACCAGTGTCTATATTAACACCAATGCAGTTAACAGAATATGGAATACTCCATTAGGAAACACAAACATAAACGTCACATGTATGTAACAAATCTCAAAACTTATGAAATGCTAGACGCAATTGTTTTTTTTTTTTTTTTTTTTTAAAAAAAAGAAGAAAGAAAAAGAAAGAAAGAAAGAAAGAAAGAAAGAAAGAAAAAGAAGTGGCACCTTCAGTTGGCCCACTTGCAGGTGGCAGTAGTAAAAATTGCTCGTTCAGCATGTCCGGTACCTGTCCAAAAAGATAAAAAATTATTAGCAAGATCTTAGGTAGCGGACCTAATAACACTTACAACATACGCGAATTAACAAACATAAATCAATACACCACATTTAGTAACATTTGGAAAATAAAAGATAAAACAAAAACCAAACTACAATGACAAAAGATACAACAGTAGCAGTCTAGCACGAACCACAGGACAGAGTTTACAACAAAAACCTAAACTAAAAAAAACACAATATTCAAGAATATCAGTTACACATATACAAACAACTCACATGGCGTATAATGATTAGCATCACTCTATGTATCATCTATTTTTATAAGAATAACACAAATCAAATAAAGAAAAAACAAAAAGCACAAACCACAAAGACCAAGCCAAAAAGAGACCTAACATAACACATTAACACCTAAGATGCCACCAAAAGGCGGTCTAACCTGACCGAAAAGCAGTATAGCTTCACTCGAAACTACAACCGAAAAGACAGAAACATGAAAGTTAAAGTAACCTAATACGAAACATAAACTTACCTATTGTATGTTGTAGTGTGTAGCCCGGTTTGTGAAAATCCAACAACCTAAAAGACACAAACATGTTGAATAATTATTCATATTAGGCTGATTTAGGCTGATTGGATGATTGGATGATTAAAAATCATATTGAATAATAATTCAATACCTAAATCCAGATTCTAATTCATTAAAAATCAGAAACAAATTATGGTGAAAAAAATTAATTAGACAATTATTAAGAGAAAGTGTAATTACATCAACGGTGTCCGGTCAGCCTCCATCTTTCTTTGACCGAAGTATTTTGCAAAAACCCTAATCCACAGAAACTTATCTCCTGAAAATTGCGTATGTATCATGTATGTCTCTGTTTTTGGATAAGAAGAGAATCAGGCGGTGACATGTCTGGTCCTTAATAGTTAATACCAAAGAAAAGAAAAAAAAAAACAGACTAACATTCGGGCTGGACCAAGCAGAGTGGGCTGGGCTATGATGACGAAAAGAAAGTCCAAAACGACAGACCTTGCGTCGTATTTGCCGGTACATTATATATATAGTAATGTTGCTATGGTATTCAAGTTTTGATTACTCTTCATACATATTTAAAGCTATGTAGATCTTCTTTATAGTGTAACGACATAACTATACTCCAAATTTTGTTTTAGACTGCTCTTTGTAACATAATACATGAAATGAATGAGTCAAGTACATGTAAACACATTTGAACTATGTAAACTTGTTTGTTTGCTTCGTTAAGTATAACTATAAACGGATTTGCGTTATAAGTAAATATAGCTTTACATAAACTGAAGTGCTGAACAACTCGAATGTTGTAAAATGTAGTCGAGCATGTAAGGATAACACCTGTTCCCGAGTTTTTATTTGGAGAGAAAAGAAGAGAAGTGGAGAGGAAATTCAAAAAAGATTTCATTCCCGAGTTTTTTCTGGAAAGAAGAGAGGAGGAAATTATGGCAAAACTTCTCTCCTAATCTTCTTCCCAAATTGGGATGATTTGGAAAGAAGGTGATTTTAAAGCTTTTTTTGCTAACATCTCTCTTCTTTTCTTTCTAACTCGGGAACATAAGATTAAAAATCAAAATATTTTCCACTTCTCTTCTTTTCTCTCTTTTTTCATCTCTTCATTTATCTTCTTTCCGTTTTATACTCGAAAGTTGTAAAATGTAGTTGAGCATGTAAGCCTGTAAGGACATTGCAATACTCTTATTTATACTTTTGAGTTTTGATAAAACAAGGTATTCGAGCTCGCCGCATTGCGGCGGGTACTTTTTATCAATCGAATATGGATTAATCAGATTTTTGACATCATTGGAAAAGAACTCGAGCCATAAGCATCAAGGTCAAACCTTCAGGAGGAGAGTGAACGGATGTCTTTGTGTAGAGGTGTTGGCTCTTATAGTTTAAAAAAAATTCAGGATAATTTTTAAAGTTATTTGAAAAGTTAAGAGCGCATTTTGAAAGTTCTTTTCACTTAAAAACTATATATAATAAGCTTCAATATTTTTTATAAAACCGTGCATACGTAAAAAAAAAACATATCAATATTGGGCTTGTTTTGTTCGCTATCCAGAGGACTTTTTGCCAGTATTTTTTTTATTCACGAAACCACCAAATATCTGTTAGATATTCGGTAAACAAAGTTTGTTATATAAAAAAATTGTAAATATTAAAAAGTCCAGGGTATGTTTAGTAAGTTTTCTTTTTTTACTAATAAAATTTATTGTTTTTTATTTGGAAATAATATTAAATGTTCTTACTTTAGTATAATAATGCGTTTGTATCCGGTACTATTTAATTGCAAAAATTATTTTTTTAACCCGACACGGAAAATCGAGTCCGTGCCCCATAGTATATAGTAGGAATTAGTAGGATCCTTTGTTATGCAACGATAAGAAATTGTGGTCGTTGCTCGTGGTCACCAAATTGAAGAAAATGTTTGGTTATGTATACTTCTTCGCCAAATCAAGTTTGAAGGTTTGATAACTTGATTAAAAAGCTAACCGAACTTAATGATAAATGGTTTATATTTTATAATGTAGTATATATATAGATATAAAGATAACCTAAAGTTAACATGTGATTATCAAAACTCAATTTCAAAGAATTATCTTTAAAGTTAGAAGGTGCCATAGCTCATAGAGATTCTAATTACGTTTAGTACTTCTTTCTTCTTAAAATCTCCCCAATCCCCATGGATGCTCAATGATTGGTTTTATTGGTCTTAGCGGCTTCATTGTGATCGATGATAGAGACCGACTTGAGATGTTCAATTCAATAAAATAAGACCCTTTAAGCCAAGAAATAAAGAGACAATTAAAAATTTGAAAAAAAAAAATAATAATAATCCTTTCTATATTCTTGTTATACATCAAAAGAAACTTACAAAATATAGTGGAAATAATAACTACTAAGTAAGTTTGAAGTTTTGTAGGTCATAAGATATTACTTTACTACCATTTTTAAGTCTAAGAATATGGAAACCACACACCATGATCTTGTGCATCGCCACGTAAACAACAAATAGCATAGCTAAATTAATTCTAGAGTAAATTACGCCAGTAGTCCTTGTGGTTTGGCTAGATTTTGTAGATAGTCTAAAATTTTTAAAATTCACCGGGCTAGTCTTGAAAAAAAATTACGCGAATGTTCCAAATTCGCTAACATCTTTAGGATTGCTCGTTATGTCCCAACTCACATGCAACTCACACGAGAGTAAGTTTTTCGAAACACTTTTTTGTCATTTTCAAATCTCTTTTGATTAGTGTTGTCATTGTACTTTCTTCATACATGTACTTAATATTTTACATATCCCGATTACAATTGAGTACTCCACACTCTTTTCCCACTCGCTTCTTTCCATCACTCGCTCTATTGATCTTTTTTATTTCTTCCGCCCCCCCCCCCCCCCCCCACCAATATAAGAATACATAAAAATGGTGGCTTGTTGGTGTGAAAAACAAGTTGTAATTCACACATCAAGGACAAATCGAAATTCCAGACGTAGGTTCTATGGTTGTCCAATCCGGGATCTAATTGTGAGTTTTTTTATTGGAACGATCCGTCATTGTGTGCAAGATCAGTTAATATCATTCTCAGTCTATTAATGGCAAGGAATCATATGAAAGCTACACTAGAGGAAACAAGACTTGAAGCTGCTAATATGAATAAATACTTGCTCTTAAGTTTTGGTTGTTTTTTTATTTTCTTTTATTTTATTTTTCTTTTTCTTTTTTTGAATTTTCATGCTTTTTTCTTCAAGTGAAACGGTATAAGTTATCAGTGGGAAAGATGGTTAGGTGATGGATTTTGACTTTTATTGGGTAAAAGATATAGTTTATGAACGGTATAATTTTTTGAGGTAATTAAATATTAGTTCAACGTTACCACTTCTTCAGTTATGATAGTTTTTTATGTGTTGATGAAACCTTTTTAGGTTGTTGACTTTGTTTCGGATAAAAAGTAGTACATGACTATTTGGTCAATGGGTTAAGTTTGATCTTTTATGGCATACTAAACTGATAAACAAATGTTTTTGCATACTAAAAGAAAATTTAATGGAATTTTTTAGCTTGTTGACTTTGTTTTAGTTAAAAAGCTGTAGTTGACTATTTGGTCAGTGGGTTAAGTTTGACTTTTTTGGCATACTAAACTGATAAACAAAGGCTTTTGCATACTAAAAGCCAACTTAATGGAACTCTGTGAAATCATAGAGGGGGGGAGGGGGGTGAATACGTTTCCGTTTAAAAATCTTTAAACTTGTGGTATCAAATATAGTACAAACCATTTTGTCAAGTTTCGCCATTATTAGTCCGGTTTGTTTTTCTTTACTAAAAACATCCATATGACAAATTTCCGATCGCTTGTTGTAATATGAGAAATGCTAATATTAGTCTTATGACTAATATAAAGCATATGATATAACAAGTTGTCACACAAGCATAAACATCAAGTCATAGTGCAAGTATAAAAGTAAAATAATGAGTAAAAGGAAAGAGCAAACCGAACACGAGGATTTATAGTGGTTCGGTCACGGATCTCCTTTCCGCCCTACTCCACTCCCCGAGTACCCAACTCGAGAGTTAATTCACTAGATCAACAAGCTCCCTTCTTGGCGGAGAAAACCTTACAATCGTCGCTTACACTTTTTCTGGTACAAAGCTAAATACCGAGTTCTTTTACAAGGGTACAACCATTCCCGCTAGTTTTTTTACAAGGGTACAACAACTCCCGCTATGTTTTGTGGCCCAACATAGAAATCTTGTGTTTTACGGAACAAACACATAAACCATCTAATCTATAATAATGAGTACAATGATGATCCAAGACATAAATGTCTAATGGGTATGAATGACTAATTTAAAAGAACTTCCATTGACAGAAAGCCTTCAATGGATGAAGATCACAAGCTCTCTAAGCTTGTTGTGATGAATCTTCATGTATGTATACTTGTGGTGGATGATGATGGCAAGATCTCCAAGCTTCTTTGGTGGATCAAGATGTATGATATGCTTAAAACAAAGATGTGTGTTAGAAGCATTATGATCATGATGATAAGGGTGATTAATTATGTTTTCTACATAGTTTTCTATTGATCTAAGATCTATGCAAAGGGTAGAGAGAAATGTGTATTTTTTTCATCAAGTTATTAGAAAACCATGGACTTGTATATATAGGTAAACTACCAAAGACCTAAACTATGTGCATAAACCATGAGCTACCTTTTCTAAAATTATGTCAAGTCTAATCAAGATCTTACACAATCTTTCCAAAATCAACTATGACATATCTTACATAATCTATGACATATCTTACGAGATCTATGACATATCTTACAAGAATATTTTAAAAGATATACATTCTAGAATATGATAATCCATGTGATTATGTAATTATATACTTTCTATTTTGATAAAAATGTATATGAAAATAAACTTGTAAAGTTATTAGAAAATGTATTAACTTGCTATATGACATTTAGTAAGTTACTAAAAATGTTTTATGTACTTATGTTGTTATAAGCCACATTTTTATAGATTATAAACTTACTAATATTATTTAGACACCTAATGTGGCACTTATTGTGTTTTATACCTAAAGTGCATTTTGACACCTAAAATACTTAAAGACTCTAAAAGTATTTTAAATATTCTAAATGGCTGGACAAGGGGTTTGATCATAATGCCACATAACAAACATGTATGAACCTGTGTTGTAGCATACGAGAACTCGAGACGTTAAGAGGTGTTGAATATATGTTGAGACAAAATATGATTACGAGTAACTTTTACATTTTACGTTATGTATCAAGTTATACGTTTGTCATCAATAAAAAAAAACGAGACTGTATAGATTAAATATCGTAATATTTGCACTAACAAACTCTTTTAGCTTGTTGATTTTGTTTTGGTTAAAAAGTTGCAGTTGATAATTTGGTCAGTGGGTTAAGTTTGACCCTTGTGGCCTACTAACTGATAAACAAAGATTTTTGCATACTAAAAACCAACTTAGAACTTTTTTTTAGCTTGTTGACTTTGTTTTGGTTAAAAAGTTATAGTTGACCATTTGGTCAAGGGGTTAGCTTATACCTTCTTGGATACTAAACTGATAAGAAGTTGCATTTTTGCATACGTGTAATGCAGAAGCAAATAACTGATACAAATACAATGACCTAAACATGTACACTTAAGGTGATAAAAGCCTTTTATTGCATATTATCATTGCAACAAGTTGCACTGACTTAAAAATTGCAATTGGCTACTATAGTTACCAAAGTTTAACATCCACATATAAACATAAAATAAGTTTTAAATATTTTCAAATATCCCACATAAGTTTAAAACACCAAATTATCCAACTTAAGGCTGTTTTGGTGAACCAGCTCCAACTCTTTTACTCTGGATCATAAATCTGCTCCATTTGGGTAAGCTAAAAGCATTAGACTTCTTTGTTGAACCAGACATTTGACTGCCACCAACTCTAAGTACTTTGACTTTCACCAGCATTCCCACTTTGACTTGTAGATGCACCACCATCACTTTGGCTTGGATTGATCCTCTCATCATCAATTTGTCTTGCACTAGTAGATGCACCAGCTTCAATATGGGTTGCACCACCAACCACAGAGCTTTGAGTACTACCACCATCACTTTTCCTTGGATTAATCCTTCTATCATCACTTTGTCTTGCATCAGCAAATGCACCAACTTCAGTGTGGGTTGCACCATGATTGGTCCTAAACAGTCAACTTAAGTCAACCAATGTGAACGGTCAACTAAGTCAAACGGCTAAGACCAACTAACTAAGGAGTATAGTGTTTCCCCGGGTCGTTATGTCCCGAAGAGGTGTGCAATTGTATTTGTGAATGTTTTAAGTGATCAGGTGATTTAACAAGAAGATCAGGATTTTGACTATTGTGATTACACTAAGAGATTATGAATGAGAATAGCTTAAAAACACTTTATTAACAATTACTGATAATCAGATAACCTAAAAACGTGATTTAGATCTAAAAATGCGCGTTTGAATTTAAAATAGGGGTAATTGAGTATTTGCCCCATGAAATCCACCATGCTTCAAGCCTTACCCTTGCTTTTTTTACATTTCCAATTTGCCTCATTGCGACTTATGTTACCTAAGCGAATCGTACAAACCAATACCATGTTGTCACATGTCCTCGTACCAAGTACACTTTTCCAAGTGTGTGTAAGACACAAGTACATGTGTGTAAGTGTCCTTTTTCTTACAACTAGTACTATGTGTAAGTGTACTATTATGCAACTTGCACAATTTTTGGTAATAAAATATACATTAATTTTTTATGCAACTTGTACAATTTATTTTGATTTGACGTTTGTAATAGTTTTATGCAACTTGTACAATTTATTTCGATTTGACATTTATAATAGTATTTGTACCTTTTATGCGAACTGTACAAAAGTTTATTCGATTTGACATGTGCAATACTATTAGTACTTTTTATGCGCTTTGTACAATTTTTCTTTGATTAGATATGTGTACTTTTTATTTATGCAACATGTACAATTTTTTAAGTGACTTGATTTGTGAAATAGTATTAGTATTTTTTATGCGTTTTGTACAAATTTTGTTTGATTAGATAGGTGTACTTTCTATGCGCTTTGTACTTGTAATGAATTTTTTAATTTATGCAACTTGCTTTTTTAAGTAGACTTGATAGTTTTATTACTTTTAATGCGGTTTGTACTTTTAATTAGTTTTTTAATATATGCAAGTTGTAAAAAAATCTACTATATGCGACTTTGTGTTTAAAAAAACATAAAATTCAAAATACAAACTAACACAATCTAAATCAAACATACACAGAATAAACCTTATACTATTAGAAAAATTTGTAGCAGTTTCCCAAACACAAAACAAAAAGAGCGAACCACAAAAACAAGAACATATACCCGATCAAACTTCCCCAACACAATCAAACACATATTGCATTTCAATTTTTTTTTCAGAAAGCCTAACTGTAGCAGTTCCAGATATGTCAATTGCAACCGAGGTATTTGATGCAAAAGTGAGTGTCCGGTCTAAGATGCATAACCTGGTAAAGATTAAAGCTAAGTTGGCATCCCACCCAAATCGTGATATTATGTTTAGGAATAGTGTCTTTGGGCGTTGGTTAGATATCCCCCATAGCCCCAATGATAATCATTTGTTGAATTATGTTCTTCAACATCAAGTTTTTGTCCCACATGTAAGTATTTCTTCCCCAGATTTAATTTACAAAATAGGTAATCAGGAACTTCATTTTGTTCGTCGTGAGTTTTGTTTAATTACCGGTTTTAGATGTGGCAATCTTCCTCCTGAAGATAGTAAGCAAAGTTGTTTTACTTACCGTGTGTTTCGTGATAAGAAATCCAAAAAAACAAAGAGTGTAAAGGCCAGCGAGCTATGGGCTGTTGTTCAGAATGAACAACGTTGGGTTGCATTGAACAATGAAGATGTCGTAAGGGTATGTCTTTTGGTTGTGTGCGAGCTTATATTTATGGGCCGTGGAGAGTTTTTAAACATGCCTCACCATTTATTGACACTGGCTGATGATTTCTTTGCTTGGAATGTATATCCTTGGGGAGAATACATGTGGACATATTTTTACAAAAGAACGGTGAATGTGGTTCCTAAGCATGCCAATATGCATTTGGAGTTAAAGAAGCAAGAATCGAAGAAACAAGCGACATATAATCTGAATGGTTTTGTTTGGGTGTTAAAGGTCAGTAGTATGTGAAGACCTGTTTTTTGTCTGTCTAATAATGTTTTTTTTATATTAATATTCCAATTTTTGCATAGATTAACTAATTTTGTTGTTATTTTCATGATAAAATTAGATATGGATTCTTGAAACATACCCTAACAGCAAAAACTGGTGGTCGAAAGACACGGATGTAATTCCGCGGGGACTAGGTTTGTCGAACTTTAGGAGATTTGAAAAAACAGATTATGAGCGGTTGTTTGTGCAGGTAATCATACTCACAATTTTTCCCTCTTGTTATAACATGTGCTGTTATACAAATAGTAAATGTAAAATCTTGAATTAATTAATAGGATCCAAAACCCATCATTGACCTTGTTCCAACTGAGAGAGAGCTGCAGCAACCATGGTTCATTCGAAGTCTTGCCTTTTTTAGAGGAGAGGATGTTCCTTTTATCCAAGCCATTCGACCAGTTGTTGTTGGATTGGCTAAGTATAAAGAGGGTTCACCTTTGATAGGAAGCGAGATTATTTTAAAGGATGCGTCTCCCAAAGAAATTGTTGCTGGAAAAGAGGGTTTACATGATGTGGCCCTACCAGAGAACAATGTCCGACAGGACATTCTTCACGAACCTTTTGTTCGGGATGATGGTAAGTATGTTGAAAAGTATGTTGTTACAGAATCACGTCAGCTAATGGACGCGTTTGAAGCACTGTGTAAAGAAGTTCTGGATGTGCATCCGGAACTTGTTTCTAAGGTTGATGAATTAAGGAAACTGTATGGTGCTTCTGTACGAATACCGGTTGAGACTATTAAAGTCAAAGAAAAGGAATGTTTTGAGAAAAAGCATGAAGAAGTTACCGAAAAGCTGAATGATGTAAACGCACAACCACGTTTTGGAACGGCTGGTGCAGTAGATAATATTACTTATGAGGCATATACACAGCCATCCACACTTACTCCGTTGATTGATGCAATGGCTTATGTGACCGATCCACCTTCATTCACTGATGTTAATTGCCACGTACCCGATAAAGTAAGATAATTTTGTTGGTTAATTAAATTTATTTTTTATTTTTATTTTTTTTTTGTATGAAATTTGTCTGGTTATGCATTTATAGTAACGTTATTTGTTATAGCCCAATCATGAGACGGGTGATAAACTGGATGTTGAAGGACAAGACCCAAAGTATTGTCTTGTAACAGATCCACCATATGCGCCTGTGGTTGATTGCGAGCTGCCCGATAAAGTAATATATTGTTAACAGATAATTTTTTCTTAATTTGTTTGGTTATATGTTTACAGTGATGATAAATTTTACAGGGAAATGATCCCTTGAGTGATTACCAGAAGATAAGACATGGGTGGGTAAGTATAAAGTTACCTATTTGTTTTTCCCAAATTTAGGGCACTCAACATGTTTTTCTGTCTAAAGTAAAGTGCCATACATTTACATATAATTTCCTCAAGATCATACATTAAAAACATCAATAATCACACAATTATTTAATTATATTAGCTAGGTAATGCAGTGATCCAAGGTGACAAATCTTAGTGTTGTCCTAAATAATGGACCTACAATGTTTTTTCATTCATACTTTATAGAGTAATAGCAGGGTTCCCGCGCGATGCAGCTGCGGGCACCCTATAATTTAATTTTTTTGTTAATAATTTATTTTATTTGTACGTTTTATGGCAATAGTTTTACTGATTAGTTTTTTATAGCAAAAGTTTGATGAAATTTTGCTTTGTTTGTATTATTTTATTTATTATTTATTTTATATTTTTGTCTAGTAGTTTGCTTGGTTTGTACAATATGTGAACATATTTTAGTTTATTATGCTCTTTTTGACAATAAGTTTACGAATATTAAAAATTTCGTTTAGTTCGTGTCCGTTCGGGCTCGAGCCCGTTTGACCCGTGTCTGTTCGGGCTCGAGCTCATTGGCCCATAGCCCGTTCGGGCTTAAAAATTTGTATAATATTTTTTATTATTTATATTAGTGACATTTAATGCAGGAATTGTGTTTAAGTTGGTTGTACAATATGCTTGATAATTTGTATTTCTTATGTAAGGGGTGTTTTAATAAGTGTATTAATTGTATTTATTGACTATTTAATTAATTGTATTTGATATACATAATGATCAATTTTAAGTCATTAATTTTCAATTTTAAGTCATTAGTTTTAAACTTTAATGGCAAAAACAAAGTGGTTTGTACTTTAAGCTTCTAAACTTGTAAATGTCTAATTATATTTCATTTATGGTATTTGATATACATAATGATCAATTTTAAGTCATTAATTTTAAACTTTAATGGCAAAAACAAGGTGGTTTGTATTTTAAGCTTCTAAACTTGTAAATGTCTAATTATATTTCATTTATGGTATTAATTGTCTAATTGCGTTTGAATCACTTGTATTTTAAGCTTCTA
Organism: Artemisia argyi; assembly: GCA_030686995.1. NCBI lineage: Eukaryota > Viridiplantae > Streptophyta > Magnoliopsida > Asterales > Asteraceae > Artemisia > Artemisia argyi. The sequence goes on along the minus strand of CM060709.1, from coordinate 40,731,904 downwards.
AACTTGTAAGGCTTAATTTTAAGTATTCTAATTATAATAGTCATTTATGCATTATAAAATAGTTATATTATATAAGGCCATTACAAGGTCGTGAACTCATGACACATTTATGAAGTATATCTGTATATGTTATCAATGCGCACTAACTATATACGTTGTGAGTTCAGGCGATGGCTTTTTCCTCGTGATAAAAATAAATAAAATAAAATAAAAATAAACATTAAAAAAAAAAGAAAGAAAAAGAAAAAAAAGCACTTGTTCAAAAAAATGTAAATGTCATATAACGCGTGTGCCCTTTTAGAAGTTTACCAATGCAACAATTGCAAAAACCTTCAAGTTTCATGATGTCTAGCAATTTCAAGTGTTTGTTTCTACACTAATTTGTGTTTGAAATGAATGCACATTGTCTGCTTTCAGATAGAATACAATCTCAATTAAATCTTTTCAATAGCCTTGAAATTAAATCAAGTCTTTTGAAACGTAATAGATCAATGAATTTAGTCATTTAGTGGTTCCCATAAGGCCATAAACTCTTTGGTGGATCCGTGGATATGATATGACTTCGTTATAGAAAAGGATAGCCTGATAGGATTTTACATGGGCAGAATGAATAAACAACTAGTTTAGCACATATTCAGTAATTCAACCCAAAAAGCTATATGGGCCTAGCTTATATCCATTGTTGCTATGGTATTCAAGTTTTGATTACTCGTCATAATATTTAGAGCTATGTATATCTTCTTTATAATGTATAACGTAAGTACGTAACTATACTCGATTTTGTTTTTAGACTGCTCTTTGTAACATAATACATGAAATGAATGAGTCAAGTACATGTAAACACATTTGAACTATGTAGATCTCACTGAGACAGTTTATAAATAAACTTGTTCGTTTGCTTCATTAATCTGTTAAGTATAACTATAAACGGATTTGCGTTATAAGTAAATATAGCTTTACATTAACTGAAGTGCTGAACAACTCGAATGTTGTAAAATGTAGTTGAGCATGTAAAGGATAACACTTATGGCTGCCACATGATTTCTACATTGGGCCGAACAGCTCCTTGGGCCTGTTAATATAATCCTTAATTATTCGAACTAGTCGGGCCCCGGTCCGCCGCGTTGCGGCGGGACACTGTATTTGACCAAAAATTTAATTAAGATTTTAAGACAGAATGTTGTTTCTTGCTATTTTTACGGAATAGGTTGGATTGGAAGAATATTGATGTACTTATTTTTTGTTAATTCAACATTGTTATTTTTACGGAATATCAATGTAATTATTTTTTGTTAATTCAAGATTGGCATTTTTACGGAATATTGATGTAATTATTTTTTTTTTTGTTAATTCAATGTTGCCATTTTTTTTTGAAAAAATGTAAGTAAACTAATAGGATTTGGGCTTATGTTTTGTTTTTTTGGGCTTTGTATTTATGGTTTTTTTTTTTTTTTTTTTTTTTTTTTTTTTTTTTTTTTTTTTTTAATTTGGCTAAGATGTTTTGGTATTTTTAGTATTAGTTTTGTGATGCGTTTTTTGTCTCATTTTTGTATACATAATTTGGGGCTAAACGCTGTCTGAAATTAGGGTTCATAAGTTGCAATAAGAGATGGCGCCTAAGTTTCCTACGTGTTTGGAAATCAGTAATCAAATCGGTGATAAGCGTATCGAGAAGATTCTGCATGCTGTTTTTTCTAGGGAAAAGAAGGCTTATCTTTGTGACGAAAATTATTACAATCAAAGGATTGAAGAAGTGAAAGCTAGGATTGAACATAGGAATGGAATTATCAAGGAGCTGAAAAAGATGGGTAGTTCAGTTGATTTGGATGAGTATGTGTCGGATCTGAAGAGTGCTCAGCGCGTGGATTTTGCAGAAATTGGGTGGTTGTTCCAAAAAAGTTATCGTGCTTCTTTGTATGCTGCTGACAAACGAAAGATGGCGAAGAAATTAAAGAGATTTTTATGAGGTTGTTTCTGGGTGTGTCTTTTGTATGTTTAAATCTCTGGATGTGTAGCAATCTTTTGTATGACTTAGGTGTTTGAATGTGTTGTCTTTTGCTGTCGTTATGGTAGAATAAAATATCTAGTTTGAAGTAGATGTATCTGCTGTTTGAATGTTCCTAAGTAGTTGGAACTTCTTTGATACTTATGTTAATATTAATAAGAGTATCAGTTTCTATGGTATCTGCCTTCATTTTTTTGCATTCAACATTCTTTAAATTTGTAGTTATAGGAAATGATGTTTCTTTACTTTGTTAGATGCTTGAAATTGCTTTAGCCAGCTGTGGTTGTTTGTTTGCTGATTTTTAGTTACCAATAAAGTTTTATTATACAGTAACATCATGTGATTGATGCAGAACATCTATGGTTGTTTATTCTTAGTTTGTGGCTATAGTTTTTTCTTTTTTAAATGGTTATTTGTTAGAGTTAGGTGCATAAGAAATGTAGCCTAACCAAGGACTGTATCCTTTTAGTTAATGGTACTGTTTTTGGTTGGTTTTGTTTATATATAAGAAGTGGCTCTATCTTTATCATTGTCACTTTTATCTCATAAAGGTGTGTTAAACGTGTGTTGTAAAAGATGGTCTCTACACCTAAGTTTGATCAATTAAAGGCAATTTGTGGTTCAAATCAGTCAAAAGATTATTTCAAGTATTTGTTTATTCAAGAAGAAGGTGAAATTGAGGGGTTGATTAGGAAAGTTGTTGATTGGTGTGATGGGCTTCATGAAAAAATTGCACAGTTTGGGGCAATGCTTGAAGAAGGTCATCGTTTCAGCCGTTTTGATGTGCCGCATTGGGATGGGATGGAATATTTGGCTGAAGCACAGGCAAGGAATGGAGTCATGCTGCAGACATTTCTTCGTGTGTTAGATGTGTTGCGTGTAGCACGGGAAGAGAAGCGCAGGCATGTGATGGGGATGGAGGTCCATCAGTAGTTTCATTAGTTGGTGTGATCACTGGAGCAGCATCTGCTTTTAAAATTTGGTCTAGTATTTGTGTCTTGTATTGTATCGTGTTGGCGTCTTCTTGTTTACTATGCCAGTCCTAGTCTTTGTATTGGATATTGTAAGATATTTGAATAAAAGGTATCCGTTTCTGTGTTTGGTGATTTTTCAATGTTTGAGATAAGCTATTGTTTGGAATATTTGTAAATACTGCTAATAGTCATAGAATTTGGTCTAGTGTTTGTGTCTTGGATTGTATCGTGTTGGCATCTTCTTGTTTACTTTGTTACCCCTAGTATTTGTATTAAATATTGTAGCATATTTGAATAAAAGGTATTTGTTTCTGTGTTTGATGATTTTTCAATGTTTTAGATAACCTATTGTTTGAAATATTTGCAAATACTGCTGATAGTCATGGCGTGTTATTAACACTGATCATATGTTAACAGTCGTTGTATTTTGCCAATGTTTGTAACAATTCGCAATTTCAGGTTAACTTTTATTCCCGAAAATTTCACTATTCACTTTTTACTATTCACTTTACTATTCACTTTTTACTATTCACTTTTACTATTCATCTCAGAAATTTTTATTTCATATTCTCGTAAGTTAAACTATTTTAACGATAATCCGAGAGTTTGACGCTCGTCGGATCATTTTTGCAAAAATCACAAAGCCGTGTCCGAGATTTACTTTTAGGTTTAAACGTCATTCTAGCATCCCGATATATCCATAAAACATTATAAACAATAGAAATATGATTTTCTATCATTTTATGACAATTCCAAAAGTTTCGGAATTTTACGTTTTTCAGTTCAGCGTTTTACGCGAATTGCGCGTTTTAGACCCGTGTTTCCAGTTTTTAGCAGGGTTTTAGCACCCGATAGAACCTACCACTCATTTTATATTTTATTATGGACTATATTGACATGTTTAACAATACTTTCAAGTTTCATATTTTTACGATACCCGGTTTTACGTTTTGAGGCTTAATCATTTACGGTTAGCGATTTACGGAGTCAAAACTAGCTACATACTTAGGATATTATCATCCAAAGACCATGACTACTCATCTAGTCACCCTTATCCTTGGAAAAACGACTTAGGAGGGGGGGGGAGTCACCATGTGTGGTTAAATCTTTACTTTAGCCATTAGATCTTACTTAATTACAACTTTGTCACCAAGTTATAGCACTTTCCTAGCAAGCTTCCTAACCTCCTCATTCTTACTATAAATAGAGAGCTCATTTGCTTCCTTTCTTCACCACAAAAACGCCACACCCTTATATCATAGCACCATGATCCTTTGATCTTCAATATACAAGTTACACTACAAAGTTCAAGGTCTTAGTATTCTCTACCTAGTTCTTAAGTTTGTTTGGTGATTCCATGGTTGAATTAGGAGCTACACAAGGTTACTAGGGCTGAAGTTAAATGGTTTTCACAAGGGTTAGATCAAGGCTAGCAAGGGTTACAAGAGTTATGGTGAAGGGTTTACAAGCTTAGGTTTAGTGTCCTAGTTCTATACTTGACTTCCTTTCTTTAGAAAGCCAAAAGTTGTAAGCAAACCCTTATACACTTTCTTGCTCAATATCATTTCATGCTTATTATGTTTCTTTCATGCTATATATGGTCTTTGTATTGTGTTCATGATGTTTAAAAATGGATAAAACAAGTATTGGTATACATATGTTAACTTATGACAAGTAAACAAGTAAACTAGTGATTTTTATGGAGAACCACGACCCCAATAGTATAACTTTGATATTTGACACTTACTTACTGTTAAAGAGGACTTAACAAGGAAAACATAGCAATTTGAATCACCCAAAACGAGTACACGAGTCAAAAGTTATGACCATTTGAAGTTAGCGAAACCAAAACGGCAAATCTGCCTAAATAGCATTCTGATCAAATTATGATTTTGAAAGTCCCACTTCTGGTCCGATCCAGCAAAAAGTTAAAACACGAAAGTTGTCCGGAACGACGTTTTCGTTCAGGAATAAAGAAGCTCGAGCCCTGAAAACGCTTTCTGAGTGATAAATTTCTTCAAATTCTTAACAGCCCATTTTTAGACCAAAGTTACTATATAATCATTATAATTAGATGAGACCAAGAGGTCTAATGACCTAAAGCCAAGACCACAACCATGGCTAAAGCCAAGGTTGAGTCTCAAGACCATGGTAACAATGACCAAGGTCACGGCAAAGCCACGGCTAAAGACCATATAACTATTAAAGATCAAAAAGCTTATATATATATATATATATATATATATATATATATATATATATATATATATATATATATATATATATATATATATGTTATCAAATACTACAATAGTAGGGAGCCTCATGTGAGGAGTTCATTGAGTAAGCCGTCGAGACGAGTTGTGGATTTACGAGTTAAAGTGTCCTGGCTCCTCGAACGTTTACTCCATGACTTCTGAATTATGTCGGCCCGAACGGTAGTAAGAGATATACAACTTATACATGTTTCATAAACCACTTATATTCAAGGACTTACACATTATACTAAAGTACTACATCATGAACATTATGCAAGACATATATGGGCAATTCTTCGTATTCTTAGACGTTACTCCAAACCTAAGTCGCAACGTTCTATTATAGGCTGCTCTTAGAGACTTTCGCGATTCGACTACCACTTTCATTTCTCATTACATAGACTTAAGGTGAGTCATAGCCCCTACTCTTTTCATACTTGTTTTAACTCTTGGGGGGGGGGGGGGGATACATGCTCAACTACTTGCTTACTTGTACAAATACTCTTAAACATTTATACTTGATTGTGTTATACTTGATTGGCATTATACTTGATTGCGTTATACATACTTGTTACACTATACTTGCTTAAATTTAAATACAAAATTCGTATTTACATGCATACATAATACTCTATTCTGTCAGAGAGGTATTGGTAGTACTCATGGGAAGATGCCCCCTACCCTTGTGTCTATACTTGACCTTGGATGACGTAGTACTATTTGGGAAGATGCCCCCGCCCTTGTGTCTATTCTTGACCTTGGGTGAATATAATCTGGTGCATTGTATAAACTAACTTTTAGCAGTGGGTTGTGGACACACAGGTTGCAAGTCTCTTATGGCGGGACTTGCAACTGAGTGGATTCTCAATGCCTTTGCTGTGTGAACATTCTTTAAGACTTTTCAACTGTTTTAAGACAAACTCTATGAACTCACCAACCATTATGTTGACACTTTAGCATGTTTATCTCAGGTTAGTAAGGAGATAGCTAGTGCGTGGAACTTAGAGTCAAGCTACATATTCTGAAGACTTACGCTTTTTATCATTTACCATTCAAAACATTTGTATACATTTATGTATCATACTTTGGAATCTCATGTTTGTAACTTTGAATTCATTAATCGAATGGTAACTTTTCAAAACGTCTCATTTAGAGTTCGTTTTCTATAACTTGTACTTTGTATTATGAAGTAGCACCCCTATGACACAGTCTTCCGCTGTGGTATTTTGGGGGTGTTACAATGTTAATGTTTGGGAGAAGATTATTGGTATGTACAAAGTAATATGTAGACATACAAACATATATGAACATAAAGTAGTAGATACATAGTTATTTAAGTCTTCTGTTTCACAGGATACGTAAAGCAGCGGATATATAGTTACTTAAGTCTTGTGTTGCATAGGATATTATACAGACAGCTAATACATTACTTATTTTAATATAGATAAAGTCACAGAAGGTGCATTACGATGGTTTATGAAGAACCATTTTGACTAATCTTGTTTCTTCGGTTTCTTCGCAGCCTTTGTTTCTGTTCCAGATGCGCCACTTTGGAATAGTTGCTTTCGTACTGAACTCGGTTTCTTTTCAGTCTTGGATAAAGATGCTTCAGGCAAGTTTACAGTTTCTTCTGGAGGTGTACCTTGCATGTTTGTGCCAATATCTGAAGTGCTTCCAGTTGGTGATTTCTCTTTTGTGATTATGGGTGCTATTTCAGGTGCCGTTGCAATAGATGGTGTTATGTCCCATGCTTTGTCAAAGACGAAGACTCTTTCTTCTTTCGTGCTTTCTGATCCATAGTGCAGCTGAAAAATGTAAGTTTTCCCTTCCAAAGCGGCTAGTTCTGGTGGGACTTTGTAAGGATCTTTGTCTTTTAGTCTTTGCATGACTTCATTGCAATCGGCTACTATTGAATGCACTTCATTGCTAAAGCATTTTAGCATTGTGTTTCCAGTGTTGTCAAATATGAATGCTCTAAAACAGTAGCTGCGATAAAAGTTTATAGAATGCTTTTTAGTATAGGTTATGTTTATAGACTAATATAAGAAACTGATTACTTTTACATTTTTGGTGTACCTGTAGTCTGGTCCGTTTCCTGTATCGAATTGGCGGCACTGGGCATGGGGGAATCGTTCAGAGACTTTGGAACGGCACACGCGACATCTACTATAGAACCACGGGATTTTTTCATTTATACTGTCTACAGTCGCAACAACTGTGAAGCGTACATTCTGCAATACAACGTGTCCTCATTAATATCTGGTTTCTTTTTTACTGTAAGTATTTGCCTTATTATTAGTACCTGTTGGTTTTCTGGATTTTCGTTGAGCAAATCTGCTAACTTTACTCGGTTTCGTTTTTTTTCTTCTTCTATGTTGCTGCAACGTTGATATTGGACATTTAAGATTGTTGGTGGTTCAAGAAACTCATTGTACCTGCATGATCATGATAAGTGACATTATTATGTTTTTATAACTAAATTTTACTTGTAAATTTATGAAGTAATTTCTAAGTACTTACACTGAGCGGATTTCGTTTGCTTCAGGTATGTCCGGGTTTAAGTAGTAACAGGTTGCAGCTGTGCTGGAGAGCTGAAGGCCTGTATGAGATGATGAGTAAATTTAGCAGTTGTGGATAGGAGCTAGTTAAAAGGTATAACTTAGTAATGTTACCGCCATAGGTTTTCACAATGCATGAGCTAACTACTATTATTACTGGCTTTTCACTTTGTTGATATTCTTCCATGTTGAAATCGCGTGCTTTCTGGTTCCATATAGTGAAACGCACAGTACGGCCACTGTTGCAAATAACAATATTTAGTATAGGAAATTGTAGGGATTCAAGTATAACTATATGTTGATGATACATACTCTAGGTTTTGAATCCCAATGTCTCTCCAGAATACAGTTTCCTTTGTAGGCTTAACTGAATCAAGTAATTCAGACACATATTGAATGCATCCAATGTAGTATGTGGATAAAAACGATTATTGATAGCTTTGGTCTGGGGGTAATTGGGAGATGGCCATAATGGCCTTTATGCTACAATTAAAGATTCAATTAAGTGTATTTAATATACCTGAAAGCATGCCTTATGTTTTGTCTATTTTTGAATGAAGATCGCTGTATAGGACAAATGTAAAATAGTGCTGCGGGAACCCTGTATCTGGTGCTGGCTGTATGTCAGTATATCTTCTGAAGACCAGAGACAATGGATGTGGCACTGTTTGCATCCATGCATTGGCATCTTGGAATCCAAAGCTACTGATTCTGTATGCTTTGCCGATTTCAATGATGTTAAATCGATCCTTTTCACGTGGCTTTATATTTGCCTGTATCGCTCCTCCCTATAGGATAGAAAAAGGTCAGTAAGTATGAAATGCAGTAGTGGATTAGAATAGTAAGAAAATACTTGTTGATCCAGTAAAATGCAGTAATACATTACTGGCATTGATGCCTTATTTAGTACAGTCCATTTGCGGTAAACTTTGACATGAATGCATTTGTCAAATTCTGTCGCTTTTAGGCTAAGCAGGTTTGTCTCCTGTGAATGAATGACAACTTGTTTCCCTTCAGATTTTGTTAATGAACCACTTTCAGAAGTACCTGCCATTAGACTATATGCATAATAGCACAACAAATTAGGTAATAGTTTGTATATATTAGGTTAATATATCAGAACATAAATCTGTACTTATGATGATGAGTAAAAAATAGTATGAACATGCAATGGGGCTTGCAAATACGTGGAGGAATAGTAAATGCGTATACAGTAAAAAGTAATTTGATTTTATTTACTGACTAAACAACCTATCATCTTGTAACTTGCCGTAAAAAATCCTTGTATACAATGTTCTTAGTTGTATTTGGATCTTTCCCCGGCTGTTTGCTGATCAAGACTTTTAGTCCTTGAGGAGATGTTGACCTTGATAGTGCTACGTATAGTTGCCCATGACCAAATATAGGTTCTTGTAAATAGAAACCTATTTTATTCAATGATTGTCCTTGGCTCTTGTTTATCGTCATTGCGTAGCATAGTCTGATTGGAAACTGTTTTCTTTTAAAGATAAATGGCAGTTTTTCGTCCTTTTCAATTAGCAAAATACGTGGAATGAATACTTTCTCGGACATTCTAGTACCTGTGACAATCTTTGCTTCTATAATATTTGTAAGCATCTGTGTAACTATCATTCTTGTACCGTTGCATAATCCTCCTGCTAAATTAAGGTTTCTTAGTAACATTATCGGAGCGCACACTTTGAGGATTAGATTATGCGGAGGTAAGCTGGGAAATTTAAGCGTATTCAGATACTCTGTAGGATAAAGCAATTCTGTAGCACCACCGTCGTTTGTTTTAGGCAAAGCTTCATCATTGCTTTTGAAAGTACAACTATTTCCATTAAGCATATCCAAAACTTTTGAGTTAATCATATCTGCGGTTTGGTTCTTAGGACACACGATAGCTTTTTCTTGCAGTGACTTTGCAGTTGGCCTTTGTAAGCTTTCGTCATCGTAGATAAAATCTATAAGTTGAGACAGGCCTGATTCACTGTCGGGAATGCAATATGCTTCTGGTATCTTTACCCAACACGTATTTTCTGGATCGGATGCATCTGGTTCGCCAATGTTACCATTACCAATGTCTAATAACCATTGCGAAAATGTTCGCAATTCTTCGCGATTTTGGTCTGACATGGATCCTTGGCGCAACCTCATGTTTTCTTTAAGGGAAATAACATTGAAGTGTGGCCATAGATATGACTGTGTAATAGATGATGCAATTATTTCTTGCTTACTTGCATTTTTCTTTACCGGTAATGTTTGCCTGAAATCCCCACCTAAGATTATAGACTTCTTCCCAAATAAATCGTTAGGACAATCAAATATGTCCCTGAGTGTACGATCAAGAGCTTCAAAACATCTTCTGTCATTCATCGGAGCTTCATCCCAAACTATTAGATCTGTTTCCTTAAGCAAATTTGCAAGCTGTGTATTTTTCTTTACGGTGCAGAGCGATTCATCTGTTAAATTTATCGATAGTTTGAATCTTGAGTGAGCTGTTCTACCTCCTGGTAGTAACAATGCAGCGATGCCCGAAGATGCAACTGCCAGCACAATCTTTCGTTGTGACCTCAGTGTAAACAACAAAGTCTTCCAAACAAAAGTTTTTCCTGTTCCTCCGTGGCTATATAGAAAAATGAGTTCTTGTTTCTGATTGTTGACTGCATGAAGAACTTTTTCAAATATATTCCGTTGCTACAAGTTTAGCTTAGGAATCAAATGCTCACTTTCTCTTTTTAGCACTTTAGGATCGTAATTTCTTTCTTCCATTAGTGCCCTATTCTTTAGGATTTCTAGCAAATGCTTTGGAGGTAATTCTATTGCAAAATCCTTTAGTGATTTTCCATAGAATGTAAGGCTTGCTTGTAGTTCGTAAAGAAGACCTGCTTGAAGTTCATCATCAGTTAAGTGGACTTCTTTCAGATGCAGTATTTGAGAAAGTATTCCTAGAATATCTTCGGACATATCTGCTGAGTGGGTTTGGAATAATAAAACAGGATCAGCTACGTCACAAAAGATTAGCATCTGACAGAACAGTGCCCGCATTTGAGAAACTGTGGCTGTCATCGATGCTTCTTGTAGGGCTATAGTCCATTCTTGGTCATTACCTAATAAACCCATCGCTTCGCAGGCAGCCCTGTTTGTAGGATACAGCTCATCTTCAACTGTTCGTATATGTTTGAATGATGTCCAACCTTTTTGGTGACATAGCAACATCCTTAAGTAAAATAGATCACCTGCGCTAGGATGAATGTATGTAAGCCGGCCGATAGATGAACTATTTTTGTAGCGCCTCCGTTCCCAAGTCTTGGTAGTAGAATACCAAGCAAATTCTTTTGGGAAGTTTAAATATGTCAGATGATGGCCTTCTGTTGATTCACGGTTATAGCGTAACCATTCAGTTAACGTCGTTCTTTTGTTGCGCTCATCATCGACAATTTATTGTAACGCCTGGCCTGATCTAAAGGTAACACGCTGCATATTTTCAAGGTGCACCGCCAAAATCTGAACAGCTGGTTGCCGAGAATGTATATCGAAACCAAGGATTCTCCAACATGCTTCGTGCGGGCCTACGTATCTTGCATCCTGAAGGTTTTTTATTTCATCGACTTCAATTCTTGGAAGTTCCTTGTTGATTCTTCGCCACCTATTGTTCTTGTAACATGTGCAATGATCCTGTCAGTTCCCTTTGAAATATACTTGAAGTGATATTTTATAAGCATTGTCGATTGACAATACTCAACGTTAATATGAGCGTAGAAACGCATACACAGCGTCTTGTTATTTGGGACAACATATGTATTGTCTAGTTGTAACCGCTGTTTCATCGCTGTGACACGCGTATCTCTTCTACGGTAGTGGACAAATCCTTTTTTATCTATAAACGTTTCTTCACAAAAAGGTTTTGGAAATCCTTTGCTGTATTCGTCAGTATTTTTCATGCATGGTGCAGATGGATTAGCCACGCCACATGGACCATGGAGCATGAACTCTGAGATAACTCGATGAGCTTCTGGGTCACTTGCTGGATCTGGGAGTTCGGCAGATACGTATCTGTCTATGTCTTCATTTTTGTTAATACGTGAAGCTTCTTTTAACCACAGCAGCAGATGACAATGAGGCAACCCCCTTTTTTGGAATTCGACAGTATACAGAACTGTAAAAGCAATAACTATAGTCAGATAAATAAGTATAGTCCAACATATATTAAGACTATAGAAATGTATAACAATTAGTTTACCTGCTTCCACGTGTCCAAATGGTTTGACATCTCTTAAAAAAGTCACCAGATCATGTATCTTTTGTTCAAACACTCGGTCAACAATATTCGGCCTATCTGCAGTTGTAGGTAGCGGGAACTGCTGCATATACTCTTCTATTTCAGGCCATCCTACATTGCATGTAAACGTGACAAAAAATGATGGATTGCCATGGACCCTGCAGATTGCTAAAGCGTCTAAATAGTGACTGTACATGTATCGTGGGCCTCCAGTAAATGAAGCTGGAAGTATTGTCCTCGTCCCTACATCTGACCCATCAACATCTCCGCGAGAGATTGCATCGTACAACCCTGACATATGGTCGTTCCTGATGTCTTTTTGGTTGTTTCTTATGTAGTCAAGCCTGTACTGTTCGATAGCACAATATGCAGTAACCACATATTATTGGAAAAGCCGGCCTCCTCTCGTAAGTAAGTCGTAGCTGCGCAACCGGTCATGGATCCGATATGCGTAGTACATTTTCATGGACATCTGTTTTTCTTTTTCAGGGAGTTCGCCTCCTTTATCTAACAATTTCAGACCTAGATGATAGCCTTCATCGCCATAAACTAAAAGAAGTGGAAAATGGAGCTCCATGTAGTGAGGATTCAATTTGTCTATACGTTGTGGTTGACCGCCTCGCCGTTCAATAATGATATCATAATTTGTCCCAACATCCGGCCCTCCTTCAAAAACAATTGCTCCCAGACAATCGCCTGCTGGAAGTTCATGTTGTTTAGAACCAACACTAAATAATCTTATTTTAAAATCTGGCACATTATTAGCTTCTATCTTATCACGGGCTATCCTAAATAATTTAACTAACTTGTTGTAGCTGTCTAGAACTTGTATCAAATTCTGAACAACATCGCGTCTCAATTTATGGCTGCTGTTGTTAAACTTTTCCAAACGGTTGTCTACTTCGTTTGTTGTATCATAAATATACAACTGCAAAAATTTTGGCCGTTTGTTATCTGTAGGACACATGCTCCCAAACCAATGATAGATCTTTCCTGAAACTTTGAATGCGTAAGGGCCTCTTCCTCTGTTAATAGTTTCATCTATGTCCGCGCCTAGAGATGTCATTGCAAACATTTGGTTATAAGCGCATATATTTTCCATGAAATGTCTGTCATTGAAGACTTCCTTTAGATACTGTGGGTAATCTTTAGGTGTAGGTAGCACAACTTTGCCATTGTTACAACAGTTATGGTACTCTGGCTGTGTTCGGCTCCCATTTTTTATTCGTTCATTATACCAAAACAGAGCGTTGCAATGTTTACATACTCGGTTACAACTGCCCAAGGAAACATATGTTGATGGCGGGCCTATAATAAAACATAAAAAGTTCTGAATTATTATAGAATAATAATAAGTTAATTGTTATTACAAAAAATATCAACAGAAAAGGTGGAACTGTATACATAAGTAAATAGAATAAATATTTAGTGTACCTTGTCGACTTCGTCTGGATTGGCTAGTATTTGCGGCAGCATAAACATTTGTGGCATCTGCATTTGCATGTTTAGCTGTAACAATAGATAGATTCTGTATGAGTATATAGAAATTGCAATTTTAATACTATTTCTACTGAAATATGGTATAGGATTTACATTCAATAAAGCGTAGCCTTTTACCGCGTCTGCCATCATTTTTCTGTATATCTGTTTGCATAAGTGGCCTTTTACTTTCTCTGTTTACTTGCACTTGTTTGGCAGGTGTATAATTCTTTGAAATTTTTCGGCAATTCTTGCCATTTACATGTGAGGTTGAGTGGCATACATTGGCTCCTGTAAACGTAAATAGATGAGTAACAGTTAAAACGATGTCAACCATTTCTGTATATATATATAAAAATATTAAAAAAATTAGAATTCTAATTTACAACCTTGATTTGAAACATTAGGTTGTTGTAAACTGGTAGTCAACACAGCATCTGTATCATGTTCAGCTGGAATAACAAATGTGAATCAAATATCAGAAATAAGTATAAGGTGAACCAATGCGAGAAGTGTAAATGGAAAAAACTTACCTTTACTATGCTTTTCAGCCGATGTTGATGTATTACCAGGCCTTTTCATTTTGCAAAAGTGCTCTACTTTTTGCTTCTTTTTTGCAGGCAATACCATGGACTCAACTATTTTTTCGCAACGTGGCATGGGTGCTGTCTTGATAAATGTATGAATATCTGTTCCTTTGCATACTGTTTCCTTTCTTTTCAATGATTCAGGATTATTTAACTGTAAACTCAAAGAGTTGTTGTTTGCTGCAGTAGACGCAAGCTCTCTGCACGTTTTTTTTCTCATCATATCGGAAGATGTGTTGATATCCATTTGGTCAGATATCACTTCCTTTCTTTTCAAGGATTCATTTTGAACAGCCGGGGATAGATCCAAATGAGGTACACAATCAAGAGAACGAATACGGCGAACTGCCTTTTGTTTAGTTTTCATGATTAAAGGCGACTTATGGCTTATTATAAAGTTAGCTATATATGATAAGCATAATATATGGACAGTAACAAAGCAGGCTATCAAGTGATAAAAGAAAATATTACTATGGAAGGAAAAAACACTACAGCTAATAGTAAATACACACCACTACAGGTAATAGCAAATGCAATAACAGCCAAACAAAGTAAACCATGCAAAGTGATACGGCAGAAAGCATATAGCAAAAGAGAATGTATTAAGCATATGGCACATTAAGAGTAGCAGATCTATTACCTCTTGAAGACAACAATGTATCCTTTTTTTTTAGGTACTAAAACAATGTTTCCAGGTTTTGTTTATCTGTTATATGCAAGGTGTAATATTATTTATGAATAAATAATAAAATTTCAAGAAGGTTCTGTTAGGTCACCATTTTGTAAACACAAGTACTAGAATGAGATAGATATAAGGAGTTGGGTGATTATATGAATAAGAGAAATATAAGTGCAAGAGTTTCCTTAAGAAATCAAAATAACCAACCAAATAGAAATGTGTACATGAGGTCCTATTTATAGGAGGGAAGCTAGGGCAACACTCCTAGCTCCCATTCTCCTTAATTTCGTGGGCTTGGAGGCCTTGTGGGCTTTTCATAAGCCTTTTACACATTAAACATAACTAAATGAAAGTAACTAATACTTAAGCAACCTAATGTTTATTACAAATGACCGAGACTTGATAAAATAGTGAAACTTTGATCCCAACAATCTCCCCCTAAGGGCCGGTCATCACGGTTGCTTGACGTCTTTGTCATATCTTCATCTTTGACTTTCACAGCTTTAGACGTCTTTCAATAATCATAAGATAAGAATCATTCATCGTTCTTTGTTCTTTGTTGTTGTGATAGTGATCATGTTATGAAGTTGTCTGCCTTTCGTCACTTCTGCGTCTGTGGTGGTAGTCCGCCATTCCAACATGCTCATACATCTTTGAATTCTGACTTATACATGCACGTAGTCCCTTTCTTTCACTTAAGATCTTTAGTCTTTATACTTTGTAGATTCTTCCTTTTTGGCGTAGAATCTTTCTTTGAACTTTGTGTTGCTTTGATCTTTGAGGGAGCTTTTGATGACTTCAAGATGCATGTATGAGCATGTGGAATCCGTCGCCATGGAAATGATGTAACCCTGCATGTAAACAGTTAGCAATAAAACATCCGGTACTTACAGATAAGGAACTAGAGATCGTCAACAGCATAGTGTAAAGACTCCTTGTAATCCTTATCAAGGCCGTTCCCATATCAGATACTCCCGAAGGAGCTTACGAGACCTACTAAGTAGCTCAATGACTGGGTGAGTTGCTGGGGATCACTCCACGACTGTAGACCGCTAAGAAACCACTGCAAACACTAAGCGTAACCCACAAGGAGTTACCGAAGTGACCTGCTGTCAGGGCTGTTTGATGTTGACCCTGGCAGGATTTCCGTTCAATCATTGAGAAATACTTATGTAAATTCTCTCATAAACGTTCTCGGCAGATTGCTAAGATCTGCGAAGGACTCGATAATTTACAGCTAGTGTCCATTGATGTAGAACACCAGTTGTAGAAATACTAAGTGTTCCTAAGAGATCTTTGATGTATCTCATGGCTCTAGACTCTATAAGTGCACACTTAGGTTTCCTATGCGGAGACTAGGGAGGGGTCTCCTGCTTCAATATCAACCGTCTCTAAGAGATAGGTCGATAGATTACACTGGTTCCCCGTGAGAATGAAACAAGTCCTTTTAAAAGAACTTGAGTGGTTGAGAAGGTTTAGTGCATTGCGTCACTGGGTCCATGACGACTTTATCTTCAATACCGGTGTTGTCTTATGCAACAACCAGTAGCATACGTATTGAACCCGGTGTCTGCCCTAAGGTTGAACATATGGAGCGCTATTTCTTTTCACCCTTTTCTTTACTTTTCTTTTTAATTCTTCAACTCCTTCTTTCCCTTTCATTCTTTTCTCCTTTTTTTTTTCGTATCATACCTAAGGACTTCTAATTCTAACTATGGGAGATGTCCTTGGGTAGATCCCTCCGGCTCTGGCGGATCATAGGACGGTTATTCCTATCTTAATCACCTTATAACTCCGACAGTAGCCAAGAAACCTTTGATAGAAAATCTCTCAAAGTGTTTGTGATAATCAAATTTTTTGTTTAACACTTTGAGAGTTTTGTGTACACTTTTGAAGGGCTCCCCCTGCACATGTGCTCATGAGTATTTAATAAATTTGCACATGCGGGAGGAGCAAGCATTTTGAATTGATCCATTTTCCGTGAACAAGACCGATTCGAGACACGCTTACATCACTAGATAAACTAGCTTGAAGTTATTACCCGGCCTGGTCAAGTCCACAGAAAGTTTCTCGAGACGGTACTTTTCTACTAAGACAAATCCTTTTCGAGACACTCTTACGTGGCTAGTTAAAGAGTTCCATTGTCAGCTTTTAGGTGACAACTAGCTCTAGTAACTAACTTGATGTTATTACCCGTTGAGGAAAAGTCTTTTCGAATTTACTAACTTTTATGTTTCGTCAATTCTTGGGTGAATCTGAGTCTAGCTCGCATGAGATTTGACTTTTAAGCAACTTTGAACTTTCATATTTTAATCACTTTTAGTTTTCTCCCCCTCAGAAATAGCATATGAGATGTTGTTTTTGATAAACTTTTGATTAAAATATGCTTTTTGAGTCTTATGGGGAGATATCAACACGAACTTTTGTATTTCAAACGATGAGTTTTTCAAGTGCTCCCCCTCAACAAGTGAATACTCATTAAGGCGAAATACTTGTCTTTTGAGCAGAATTATGAAAATCAGAAAATGTTTGATTAATTCTACTCAAAAGTAAGAAGCCTTCGCTCCTTATATAAGGATTGAGGCACTGAAGCGTACCTCAGGGTCCTTTTATTACAAGAACGGGTTGTACACTGTTATGTGTGCAGAAGCCATTATGAAAATAATTCAATCAAATGAAACAATTGATATTGAAAAATGAATAACCAAACGTACCAAGTTAATCTTCGTCAGGAAGTAGAGCATCAAAGTCAGTGAACTTAGGTTCTGGTCTTTCGAAGAGTCTGATAGGAAACGATGGTCTGACACCGATATAACTTTCCAGTCGTCTGATATGTTCCCGTCGAAATAACCTTTCTTCAATCTTCAAGACAAAGTTACGAACTTGTCTTCTTGAGCTGGATTTCCATCTAGTTGTTCCCCCTTTGCTATCTTTCGGCGATCATCATTCAACCTTTTAACAAGCCCATCACGAACGGATTTAAGTGTAACATCACAGAATTTGTATATCTCATCGAACCTCATGAAGCTTTGTAGTTTTTTGCTGTTGATGTAGGTGAAACCAAAAGGTTCTTGGTTGAGAGTAAACTGTGACGTTTGATAGATTCCATCAAATATGAATTGCGGCTTTGTCAAATTGATCTTCTGTTGGTAACTTTCCACTCCAAGCTGAAGATCTTCCAATCTTTCTTGAACTATCAATCGTCGGATGAATAGAAGTAGTGATGCCATGAAGTTGTACTGAATATCTCTATCGAATCCACGCATTCTTCCTTGAACCTTTTCGAGATACATATCTTCAATGTCATTAAGATTAAGGTCTGGAAAGTCTGCTTCGGAGAATTTGTACTTCTTTTCATCTTGTCGCTTAACCACAATTTCACGCATGAACGTGTAGTTAAACCGTTTCGACTCTTGAATCTCCAAGATAGCAATGATCTTTGATTTATGCTTCACGTTTTCCAATGATTTCTCTCCTAATATGCTGGTATAACCGAAACGACGACGTTCTGGCCAGTGTTGAATCCCGTGTAGAGCATCTCTGTCGTAAGCTACGATGGAGTTGCTGAAAACTCGAGTAGTCTCTTCAATAGCAGGAATTTCGTATCTTGCGGCTGGTACTGAGATTGTGAGTGAGGAAGCATATTTCATCTTGGATGTTTCTTGGGTGAGTTGGATGTTACGAAGATCTTTGTTGAAGAAGAAGCTGTAAGGTATCTTGGGTTTATCTGGAAATCCTTTCAAGGGTAATGGTTTGGTCCAGTCAGTGAAGTAAGGCTTTTCATGGTTTTTGGAACTGAGGTCGATGTTCACTTCAGGATTTAACCAGTCAAAGTCGGCAGACATTGCAGTAGCTATATTCTGCATATGATACTCGTATTCCACTTTGTTTCCGGATCTGGACTTAAGGAATTCTTGTGCATCCCTATTGATTCTTCTAAGCTCCGTCTTTGTGAGTTTGTTGATCTGAAGATCCTTCATTATGACTTGGGTGAACTGTAGAGTGTTACCAGGAAGGGGTTCTTCTTCTTCGAGAGGAGGTTGAGCTTGAACCATTTCTGTCAGCCAATCATTCTGAGGAGTGTCATCATTGTCGAGCCATGAATGACGTCTTTTCTTCTTTGATTTCTTGGACTTAGATGTAGCATCTTTGTCTTTAGCCTTGGATGGTGACGATGGTCCAGCATGAGAATCGGGAATAGGTGAAGCACGATAATCGGTGTCAGGTTGACCCTGGTAGTCATCAGTAGGTTCCATGAAAGTTTCTTCCTCTTCAGTTTGACCTTGACCGGTAGCTGAGGGGTGTTGTTGATTTCCAGGAGGAGTGGAGTCCTTTCGTGGTTGTAGAGAAGATGAGGGACCGGTTCCAGACTTAGGTTTCTTGCCTTTTGAGTTTGGGTCAGGGTCGTCATCTTTTCTTGATCATTTCAGGGTTCCAGCTGCATCTTTGCATGACTCTTTGGATATGTAAGCCGCCATAGCATCAGAAAGTGCTTTTTCTTCAACGGTCTGTGTGGTTTTGGAAGCAACATTGTCGAAGAGTTTAGCAAGCATTTCATTGAAGGATAATTCAGGGACGGTTGGAGCAACAGTGGAAGCTTTTGCAGTGTGAAGCGTGAATGGTGTAGTTGACAACATTTTTCTAGTGGCACTTCTGATTCTGTGATCCAAGTTGTCCTTGATTGGTTCAAGAAGGTTTGCTACTTCAGGAGAGACTATCTCAACTATATTTTCAGTAAGAAAATCTTGTGTGACCGTCTTAATAAATCATGTGTAATCAGAGTTCAAGAACTTATCGATCAGTGAGAAAATGTTGGTAAGTTTGTTGACTTGCTCCTGAAGATCAACTGGTTGTTTCGGTTCATTGATTGAATGCTGTTTTGATGCGGTTTCAGAAGGTGTGGGAGATGAATGCTCAGGTGATGATTCGGACGATGACTCGTTATGAGAGTTTGAAGAAGAAGCAGGAGGAGTCGGATCCTTTGGTGGAGAGTCTTGAGGAGGTGGAGGTTTTGCAGAGGAAGTCTGCTGAGAAGATGACTTAAGAAATATGTTGGTGTCGAACGCGTTCTTCTCTTCATTTTCTTTTCTACGACGTTCCTCAGCTTCCTCTGCTTCTCGTGCAAGAAACTCTGGAGTAACGAGGTGTTCATGTTCCTGATCCGTAGCTATGTTCTCTTGTCCGCCAACATTCTCCTCTACATTATCAGTCTCTGTCATATTGACATCTCCTATTTTGTCTGTATCTTTAACGGTGTCATCAGGCTGTAGAGCTGATTCTAACGTAGTGGACACAACGGGAGGAATCATGCTGCTTGTAGCTCCTTCATGTTCTGACTGATCGATAGGTGGTGGTGTTGAAGGTTGAGACATGAGTCGGCTTTCGAGAGTTGCTTTCCTTTGTTCTTTCCGAAGTCGCTTTTCTTCAGCTCGAGTGTCGACAACTATACTTTTCATTTTGCGTTTATCGACCAAAGGTTCAACGATTGGTTCGTCTTCATCATCATCATTAGGCTCATTAATAGTGATCCCTTTTCTTTTCCTTGTCTCTGCTTCATAAGTTTCTAGACTTTGTTGTATGGCGATCTCTGTTGCAGGAAATCCTTCAACAGGTGCTCTTACTCTCAGTTCATAGTCTGGTTCTTCTTCTTCAGATTCCGTGTCGAACTCTGATTCGCTGTCAGAAGGTGGAGGTGTAGGTTCATCCTGAAGGATGTACTCAGGAGTTACCTTCTGCTTTGGCTTGGTTGCTGGTTTGGGTTTGGATGTTGGTTTAGATTTGGTTGTTGGTTTAGGTTTGGTGGAAGTCTTGGGTTTTGTCTTGGGAGCAGTCTTAGACTTAGTTTGAGGTGAGCCAGTGGTGCTTGTAGTACTCACAGACTTCACACCTCCTTTGCTACGAGTCTGAATAGTAGCTTCTTCCTGTACCCCTTTGTAAGCATTATCATAGTATTTGTAGTTCAGACTTTTCTTGATCATGTCATTAAGAAGGTATTCGGGAAGCCTCATTCCTTTGATCTTGGTAGAGGAAGTGGTCGTCTTGATGAATGAGGTGGTGAAGTCGTCCTCGAAGAGGTGCTTCGGCTCATTAGGATCAGCCATCCTTTTGATGAATTCTGGTGTGTCTTTGCAGAAGTGTTCTATGAGAAGCTTGGTGAATCTTGTGAACGGGATCATAGTCTTCACACGTTCGGTTTGAATGTTGTAGACTATATCTTTCATGATTGGAACTGCAAAGTCCATAGGTGTCAAAGTCACCATTCCCCAAAATGTTTGCAAATGTTCAAGCCTAGGATGTTCATGACCACTTTTTCTTCCTGATATCGATCTTACAACCAACAGACAGAATGTTCTCCAGGGCTGAGGGATATTCTTGGCATTGAATCAGGAAAGTTTGACTAGCGGTACATCATCATCAACATCATATCCTAACTCAATAAAGAAGTCAAGAAGGTCCAGTTCAGGTAGTATTGGAGCAAATTCGTTGTCAGTTTGAGGCAGGAGAAGAGCTGTACGAAGAACGTTGTGATTTACAGTGTAGACTTGGCGATCCAATGTAACAGTAAAAGATTCATCATCCAAATTAGCCTTAGCCGTAAGCCAGAACTGATGAAGGTAGAACAGATGAGCAGATGTTTGCATGGATGTGCAAGTAGAATATCTTTGACAATCATGCACGAGTTCTCGGTAATTCTCAATTTGTCGAAATCAACTCGTGGATTGTTGTTGCCAATCGTAACATTGTAGTTTTCGGGAGTGATGTCATCCATGGTGAGTAATGGAAGAGCTTGTCAGGGACATTCTCGTTGTGTTCAGCCATGTTAATCTGAAAAGTATCATCATAAACCAAACATCCAGATTTGTTACGTGTTAACACTGTTTCGAGTTTGGTTATAGATATCTACTTAAGACAATTAAGCACGAATGGTTCATTTTATTATGTGTGATGTGACGTATGATGCATACTTTAAGAACATTGATCAATCTTAAAAAATTAGAGTACACACTTAAGCACAAAAAATGATCCAAGTAGCATATATACATTTCATGTGACAACTAATGATGATTATAACACAATCACGACATAATTACATGTATTCGAAATTTCAACAAGCCATCATCATAATTTCGCAAAAATTACTTGATTTCGAAAAAGTTTCACAATTATGATCTCGACAATCAGGCAAAAAAAAAAAAAAAAAAAAAAAAAAAAAAAAAAAAAAAAAAAAAATCGCAAACATGCATAATGAATATTTTCGAAAAAATATTCCAAGTGTGTTCTCGATAATAAAGTTTATCGAGAACATACTTAAGTGAAATATTTTCGCAAAACATTCAAGAGTGCGTGATTGCGAAAGATTTTCTTCCTATGTGATTTCGAAAAACGTATTGTGCATTGAAACATTATTATCGCAAACACACTTAAGTTAGTGTTTGCGAAGGATTTCCAAAGTTATGCATTTTTCGAAAATTAGGATTTTATTTTTCGAAAATTAGGATTTTCGAAAAAACACAAGGTATTTGAGAGACTTTCGCAAACACTCAATAAGAGTGTTTTCGAAACTGAGTTGATTGCGAAAACATGGTTTGCGAAAACTGGGATTTCGAAAGAAATTCTTATACAAGAATTTTTTTCGAAATTAGTCCATACGTACTTTTCCTTTTGAAATTTGAATATCCAAAGATTGATGTCTGTTGTATAGATAGAAAAACAACAATCAGAATCACGTATATACCACAGATTTAATGATTTCGAAATCTTGGTACTCTATCATTCGAATTTCATGCATTCGTGAGAGATGACACTATTAAACCGATTCATGATGACTAAAACACAGTGAGGAACATATCCCACCAACAAAATTAATCAAGCAAACCCATAATCGAAAACACCCAATTCGACCTTAAACCCTAGGTTTCAAAAATCAAGCAAACATGAAATAGATTAAGATTAGTTGTTACAGGTATGATTATAACATGTTATATTACAAAAGCCCTATGATAAACAACCTAATCTAACATGTTTTAGTTGATTCCGATTTTGTGAAACCCTAGAACAAGAAATCGACATAACTTAAGATTCAACCATTGGATTTGTAATTAAACAAAAACCTATCCTTGTAATACCCTAAGGATCATATAGAAACTTACAAATTGAAGATCACTAACACGGATTGCTCGTTTGAATATGGTCCGTGGATTTCGAAAGAGGGTTTAGGGTTTTAGAAATTGTGAGGTTTTGAAAAAAAAAAAACGGGTTGTTTGTTTAAGTTATTATAGAAACTTTTGAATTTATGTCACTTTTGGTCCCTAAACTATTGATATTCATTATTGAGTCCTAAAGTTAAATGGCAAACAAGTGCAGCATAAAGATATACTCCTAACCACCATTGTAAATGAAACCTTAATCGAGAAGAGACGAGGGAATGAACTTTAGACTTCCACAATATCCGAAGTACCGCATCATTTAGAAAATATGCAAGTATATCAATTTGAGAAAAAATGTGTAGCATTTGAGCTTATCTCCCCCTCAACACTTGTAAAAAAATTAGAGAAAAAATGACAAGATGTTGAAGAGAAGTGATATACTTGCATTTTTTTTTAATTTTTTTTTTGGATAATTAAAAATATTAAAATCTTTTTGTGTTTTGATTGGTTTATATTTTAGAAAAAAAATATTTACAAAGATAGTTTTGATGTTTGACGATCAATTGTGTTTAAAAACTTTTCTAGATCCTCTGGAGTCAAACATCGCATACCAATTTGGTGAACTAGACTAGCAAACCTTGATGGTGCTAAGGATTTGGTAAGTAAGTCCGCCAATTGGTACTCAGTCCCAACAAAATAAAGTTCAACGGTACCCTTTTCCACATGCTCTTTGATGAAGTGATATCGGAGATCGATGTGTTTGGATTTACAATGATGTACTGTGTTGCAGGAGATAGCAATTGCACTTTTGGAATCACAGTAGATAGGAATCTTGTTGAATAGGTAGCCATAATCCTTAAGTTGTGATCTCATCCAAATGACTTGAGCACAACAAGCAGACATGGCTACATATTCAGATTATGTAGACGACAGTGATGTGCAGTCCTGCTTCTTTGATTGCCATGACACAAGTTTGTCTCCAAGAAATTGTAATCCACTAGATGTACTTTTACGTGTGTCTAAACATCCTGCATGGTCAGCATCTGAAAAAGCAATTAGTTCAAAACCAGAATCCTTCGGATACCAGATTCCAAAGTTAATGGTTCCCTTTATGTATCGAAGGATTCTTTTGACCTCGCTGAGGTGTTTTTCAGTTGGTTTGGACTGATAAGGAGAGCACATGTAGACAACAAATACTATATCAGGTCTACTAGCTATGAGATACATGAGTGACCCAATCATACTTCGGTATTTGGTAGGGTCAACTGGAGTCCCAAGTAAATCAGCATCTAGTTTTGTGGTATAGCCCATTGGTGTATTATAAGTATCACAACTCATCATTCCATGTTTCTTTAATATTTCAAGAGCATATTTTGACTGATTTATAAAAATTCCACGGGGTGATTGATGAACTTGTAGTCCTAGAAAGAACGAAAGTTCACCCATCATGGACATTTCAAAATTATCTTTCATTAATTTTGCAAAATCATTAGAGTAACTTCTTTTTGTTGAGGCAAAAATAATGTCATCGACATATATTTGAACAACAAGTAAGTCCTCCCCGTAGGTTTTTGTAAATAGTGTTGGATCCACCGATCCTTTAGAAAATTTATTGGCCAGCAAGAAAGTGGACAGTTTGTCATACCACGCCCGTGGGGCTTGCTTAAGTCCGTAGAGTGCCTTTTTGAGTCGGTAAATGTGATTAGGACGCTCAGGATCAACGAAGCCGTCTTGTTGGCTCACATACACTTCTTCACGGAGTTCTCCATTAAGAAATGCGGTTTTCACATCCATTTGGTAAACAACCATGTTCATGTGTGCAGCATAGGCCAAAAAGATCCGAACAGCTTCATGTCTAGCCACTGGAGCAAAGGATTCAGCAAAATCAAGTCCTTCTAGTTGGGAGTATCCTTTCGCTACCAGACGTGATTTGTTACGTATGACAGTTCCTTCTGCATCAAGCTTATTCTTCCAGATCCATTTTAACCCGATGACAAAGACTCCGTCAGGTCTTTCAACTAATTCCCAGACTTCCAATCTTATGAATTGCTGAAATTCCTCTTGTATAGATTCAATCCAGTTGTCATAAGTCATTGCTTCTTTAATGTTCTTTGGTTCTTCGTGACAAACTGTGAGTGCATAGATACAAGTTTCTCCATCAGTGTGAAGTCGTTGTCTTGTCATTACAGGTGCATCTGGATGGCCAATAATATGAACTAGTGGATGGTCTCGAGTCCATTTGTGTGTCGAAGGGTGTAGTTGATAAGTATCTCGCATGTTAGCAGGATCCAAATTGCGTGTTGACGACTCAGCTATATCAGGAACTGTAGGAGCCGGTGCAAACGGGTTAAAGAACGCATCAGGATCATGCTCTGCGGGTTGTGGAACTGATTGTGGTGTTAGATCTTCAGCTGAATGGCAGGAGTTAGAAACAGTTTGTTCTGCTGTAGATGGTGATGCAATTGGAGGACCGTCTCTCTCAACACTTGTTGTAGTTTGTTGAGGTGAGTCTGGTACTGGAATGTTTTCAGGTTGAACAGCGGAATTAGGTGAGACCTCAGTAGAACGGTATTCAATTGTATCATCAAATAGTGGAGCAAACAAGGTTTCCAATTCTTTACGGTTGAGTGGCAATGATTCAGCCGAAGATGCTGGAGAGTTAAGACGTTGAATTCGGGTCCTAAGTTGTGTTGCTCAGAAGCCATTTGTGTGAGTTCATCAAAATTAGCGTGAATGGTTTCTTGAATTTCTCTTGTACGACGATTCCATATCCGAAAACCTTTTGAATTTTCACAGTATCCAACGAACACTCTGATGTCAGCCTTTGCTTTAAGTTTACCTAAATCATCACGATCATTTTTCGGATAACAAAGTGCTCCAAATACATGAAAGTAATCGATATTCGGTTTTCTTTTGTGAACAATTTGATAAGGTGTTTTTCGATGGCGTTTTGTTATCATGCAACGGTTTTGGGTATAACATGCGGTTGAAACAGCTTCTGCCCACAAGTAATCTGGTAATTGAGCATTAATCAACATAGTTCTAGCAGCTTCCACTAACGTCCTGTTGCGTCTTTCAACAACTCCATTCTGTTCTGGGCTTCTAGGAATAGATGTTTGATGTTCAATTCCCACTTTCTCATAATATGACCTAAGTGTCTGATTCTTGAATTCAGTTCCATTGTCAGTTCTGACCATTCGTACCGTGTTACGTAACTGAACTTGAATTTTTGTGAGAAAGGTAATGATCATGGAAGGAGCCTGATCTTTACTTCGTAAAAAATAGACCCAAGTCCATCTTGAATAATCATCCACAATTACAAGAATGTAGCGTTTACCGTTGACACTTTGAACACGCATCGGTCCACACAAATCCATGTGTAGCAATTGTAAAACATGATTCGTACTGTGCTCAGGTTTTGAAGGAAAATGAGCCCGAGTACTTTTTCCTTGTTCACAGGCTGAACATAAGTGATCTTTGGTAAAACAGAATGTTGGAAATCCATCAACAAGTTTGTAACGAACAAGGTCAGTCATTGTTTTGAAATTCAAGTGCGAAAGACGTTTGTGCCATAACCAAGATTTAGTTGATTCTGCTTTGGAGAGAAGACATATCGGAGATGTAGCAATCATATCTGACATTGATATTGTATAAAGGTTAGAACCACGTGAGCCAGACATTAGATCGTTTCCTTGTAAGTCACGAACAAAGCAAGTTTTCTCACGAAATGCAACTTCTAGATCCCCATCGCAGAATTGACCAACAGAGAAAAGGTTGTGTCCAAGGCCTTCCACATAATAAACACAACTGATTTCAATGTTCCCTCTGACATAGTCACCATATCCCATGATTTGAGCGTAATGATCATTCCCGAATCTGACAGTACCAATGAACTTTGAGACAAAGTTGTGTAACAGTTTGAGATTGCCTGTCATATGTCGGGTGCATCCGCTATCAACAATCCAGAGAACGATCTGTACCACCTGCATCACAAGAAGAAGACACGGATGGAACAGAAGTAAGGGTGGAACCCAATGACAGAGCGAGTTCCTGTTGGTTAGAAACACATGTATTCAACAATTTAGGAATCCATTTAAAGTCTGGTTTATATTGTAACCAACATTGCCAGTTCCAACTAATTTTTGCTTTCTTAATGTTAAATGCACTAGTAGTTGGCTCATTCCTAGATTTGTTCTTGGCACCTATGGCGGTAACTTCAAATTCATTAGAAACTGTAGAAGACGGCTTTCCTAAGTTAGACTTAGAGGCAGTAGTGGGCCTAGAAGGAATGCGTGTCCTACGTTTCTTATGACGATTGAGAAGAGAATTAGCTATACATTTTGTATGATCACCTGATGATACGCTTTTACGACAAAACACACAAGATGCATTAATATTCAAAACTTTCAAAGTTTCATCATTCGTTACATTTAGATTTTGATTACAATTTGCCAGATTAGAATCTAAATCTGATGCAACATGAGTATTATTCAAATTCCTAAGTTGATCTTCTACTTCTTGAGCTTCTAGTTGTCCTCTTTTACGTTGCAAGATCCTATTCTTCTTTTTACTTTTCGCTTGGGTCTGCTAACGCTATTAGTGGAGACTAGTCCTGTAGAAGTGGAGTTATCAACATTAGTGTTTTGAATGACATTTTCTTTAGCAGTTTTGTCTAATTGATACATTCCTGGTGCTATCACCGTGGTGTCAACCATCTTTCCTTTTTGAATTAGCTTAATTTTCTCTTTCAAATCAATGATGATGTGATTTTTATCCTGAATTTCAGACTCAAGTCAACCATTGCAATATTTGATGTCATCGCGGTTTTGTTGCCATTCGGCGTTTTCAATTTTTAAATCCGCAATTTCTTTCTCGTATCTGAGACACAGACTTTTTAAAGACTCGTTGTTTTTGCAAATTTGACAAGAGTTTGAAACATTTTGACTTTGAAGCTTCAATTCCATTTCAAGACTTTGAGCTTGACACCATTCAAGCCTTTGTTTGAGTAGACAAATTTCTTTTGAAAATTGTTTTGTCACATCATCATTTTTACTTCTCAGCTTGTCATTATCATGTTTAAGTGTCTCGATTTCCACATTCAACAAGTTATTATCAACACAAAGATCATCCATAAGCATAGAAGTACCAGATTTATAGAGATCATTCATGATAACAGACAAAATATCAGCATTGAGAACTTGTTCCAAGAGTCGATCAGCATCATTTTTTAACACTCTATTTCTTTGCTTTTGAACCAAAATCTCATTTTCAGTTGAGTTGAAAACGTTTATCATATTTTTGACCTCGTTTTGAAGTTCCTGATCCCAACGTGTAGCACAGAGATGGAGGTGTTTGACAATTGGCAACATTTGTTATTGAAAAATATCTCTCTTTTCTCGCTCGTAAGCGGATTGAAAAGTTTCAATTTTTATTTCAGAATTGCGTTCAATTGTTTCCTCCAAAATTTTGATGTCTTCCATAAAAGTTTTGAAATAATTTAAGACACGACATTTTTTCGGTAAAGGTGTAAGTTCACCGGATGATGGTAAAGGACCATTTATTTGTGCTACAGTTTGGACAGGGGCCGCATTAGAGAATGAAACATATGACTCAGTGACATACCATGATTTCTCAGGTAATTCTTTTTTAGTAACAAAAGATTTAGAAATATGAGGAGCTTTGGAATAATCATATGTTGTCCAATTTTGGACATAACTCATTTTTGATCGACTCTCTTCTTCAAGTTCTTCTTCTTCCTCAGTATCAAAAACAACAGCACGCACAATCGTATTATCAAGCAAATGGTCCATATTGTAAATTTTAGGAATTTCTTTGAATGCCGTGTGAAGAAACATTGAATTGTACTCGCGAAGTGCAAATCCTTTATCGGGTCTCGGTTTTAAAGTAAATTTCTGAATTGTTGTGACAGAGTTCCCGTGTTTGTAAACAATGTTACGAAATTCTTTGAGTTGTTTTTCAAGATCAACAATATCACCGAGTAAGTCATCTATATACTTCCTTTTTCGTATTTTATGTTCACAAAAATCCTTTTCACAACTTGACAATTCTGTTTCTGTTTTTGAAAGTACTGTTTGAAGACGTTCAACTTGCATTTTCAATTTACACTTCTCACTTTCGAGTTTAGAAATCAACTTCCCGTTTGACTCAATTAAATCTTGCATTTTGTGTTGAAGATCTTGTTCTTTGTTGTAAGAATCTTGAAAAACTTTTTCAAAACTTTTTGCATATTTAATCTTGTCTTCCTGATTTGAAAGTTGAATTTTATAACACTCAATATCTCTTACGAGAGCCTCATTTGTTTCTTTTAAAGCTTTGTTTTTCTCGTTGCATTTTATGATTTGCATTTGTTGATCATTCAGTTGTTTAGATAACAATATGAGGTCGGGGTCTGGATCAAATGATGGTTCATGTTGTTCTAAATGATCATGTTTATCATTCTCAATAGGATCATCAAATGAAACAACTGTGTCATCATCAAATATGACAACTGTGCTTATTTGTTCATCTGTTTGAGAGGATGAAGATGATGTAGATGGAACAACTTGCGCCATATCTGATTCAGAAGCAGAGGGTGAAGCTATTTCATGTATTAGGCATGCTTTTTGGTCATGTACCTGAGACAAGCCGTCAGTGTCATACACTGGACCTGAATCATTAAACTGAAGTTCCTGCATGTTGGCCATAAGCATCACAGCTGCATTGGCTTCCAGATCTTCCATGTCATCATCATTGTTCACATTTGCCATGAAGTTGTTATCTTGTTCAGGGAAATGTCCATCTTTTTCATCTTGAAGAGCCATGAGTAATGCCTGCTTGTGAAACTTACTACCCCGAGTTCTCGGTTTGGGACATGCTGTCGCTATATGACCTTGTTCATTACAGTTATAGCACCACACTGCATTCCCTGAGTTGGAGTTCCTAGTTGCAACTGGTTCAGACCTTTGCTGAGAAGACCCGGAGTTGTTCCTGAACCCCCCATTGTTATTAAACCTCTGACCATTCCCAAAATTTCCTGAAGAACTTCCTGAACCAGATCTACCATAGTTACGATTCTGAATTTCCACTCTTCCATCATTGACAACAGCTTGATTCCTTGTGTTAGAAGACGAACGTTGACGGTTGTTTGTTTTGTTGGAGAATTTGCTGAAAGCACGAGCAATAAGAGCAAGTCCCTGATTCAACGTATTAAAGTCATCATCGTCATCTTCATTGGAGTTGGAGTAATACACTGCATCATTGTTGTTCAATGGAACAAGTTGAGTAGAAACATTCTGTGGAAATGAATCATAAGGGACCATTTGGTTCGAGGTAGAAGACTGTGGATAACTGATGTAGTTCTGCTCTTGAACATATGCATGATTTGACATTGGTGGTGGAGCATAGGGAGATTGAGCTACGAGAGCCAAAGAATTTGGTGTTGGTGTGTATCCTCCTCGTAGAGCTCGATCTTTTTCAACTTCAGGTTCATGGTGTTTCAGAAAATCATACAACAAACCATATGGTGCATCATGAAGATTTTTGGTTTGACGAACAAATGTCACATATTTATACCAATCTGGACCAAGACTACCGACGAATTTGGAGTTCACTGCTATCCTTGGTACTGTGATTTTGTGGCATTCCAGATCATTGACCACATTTGTGAAGCGATGATAGTAGGATTCAAGTGACTCTCCTGGTTCAATTGTGATGTCAGTGTATTCCATGTAGAGTTTGGATTCCATATCATCTTTGTTCAATTGAGTGCCTTCCATAAGGAGATGAACATGTTCCCACATAGCTTTGGCTGTTTTCTGAGCATCGACACTTCGATAAATTGGATTAGGTATACCTTGAAGTATATAAGCCATTGCATACTCATCAGCTTAACGATATAATTTCTGTTCTTCTGTGAGTGCAGATTCTGGAAGAGGTCTATCACCAAGAGGACGTGGAGGATCAGCATTTGGATCACCAATTTCAAATCTTGTTGGCCACTCAAATGGTCCTTCAAGTATCACTTGTTTCAAGAATTTCCCATGAGGTTTCTTTAGTTCAAGAAATCGTAAGAATCGACTTGACCATTGAACATAGTTCCCAGGTGTTAGCATTGGAGGTGTTTCAAGTGATCCCGCCTCATGTCTGGATTGTTGAGTTGTAATAACTTCACACATTCTATCAAACCAGTGAGGTTGTTTGGAGGAGAACTGAGTGTTTTGTTGGGACATTTGATATGGTTGTTGTTGAGGAATGATTTGATGTTGTTGCATCATGAGATATTGTGGTTGTGGATTGAACGGTTGTTGTTGAAAGTGTGACTGTGAAGGTTGTTGATATGATTGTTGCTGATGGTATTGTTGTTGCTGATACTGCTGATGTTGTTGTTGTTGCTGAGGATTAGAGAAGTAGTAATGTGGTGGTTGAGACATCTTTGAACACTTGTGTAATAATGGATCTTGTAGAAGGTATAGATTTAGCCAAATCTCAAAAGCTTTGCTCAACTTCGGATTGCGAAACTTTGCTCAACAGGGATTGCGAAAGTTTGCTAAAAAATGGGATTGCGAAACTTTTGTTTAACTGTGATTGCGAAACTTCTGATCAGCAGAGATTGCGAAACTTTTGCTTAACAGTGCTTTCGAAATTTCTGATCAGCAGAGATTGCGAAACTTTTAGGTTATCGAAATTAGGTGATTTCGAGACTTTAGTAAGTTATCGCAAAACAAAGTGATGTTTGTGAGTTTTCGAAACTTATACAAGTTTTCGAAAAAAATGTGATTTCGAAAAAAAATAGTATTTTCGAAAACACAAAAATCACGATCCCACTTTTCGAAATTGTACAATTTCGAAAATTTACCAAAAGTCGAAGTACTTTTCTTTCTTATACAAGAAAGAAAATATTGAGTCCACAAAAACGAAGTCGATGTAGAGCACTTAGTGTAGATCTCGAAATAGGGACAAAGCACTTTCTCGATAAACTAGGCGAGTAGTATTTTCAAAGAAAGCTAACCTAAAACGTGTTTTTATTTAAAGATTCGTGTACTTTTAGGTATAAGATGAAGATTTCTTGAAGAAAGTTGAGAACTTTATGAACTTTTTCAAAAATTTTAAAATTGCGAAAATAAGTACAAGAAGCCCTAAATAGAATTTTTGAGAAAAGTTTGGAACTTTTATGTTTGTTTTGATTTGTAGCACAAGTTTGTAAGCAAATATGTGATAAAAACCAAAAAAACAAGCAAAAAGTACGAAAATTTTAACAAAAATCGATTAAAAAACAAGTTTAAGAAACGAAATCAATGAAAACACAAAAGCTACACCTTCATATGGCGAATGATACCACTTGTTAGGTCACCATTTTGTAAACACAAGTACTAGAATGAGATAGATATAAGGAGTTGGGTGATTATATGAATAAGAGAAATATAAGTGCAAGAGTTTTCTTAAGAAATTAAAATAACCAACCAAATAGAAATGTGTACATGAGGTCCTATTTATAGGAGGGAAGCTAGGGCAACACTCCTAGCTCCCATTCTCCTTAATTTCGTGGGCTTGGAGGCCTTGTGGGCTTTTCATAAGCCTTTTACACATTAAACATAACTAAATGAAAGTAACTAATACTTAAGCAACCTAATGTTTATTACAAATGACCGAGACTTGATAAAATAGTGAAACTTTGATCCCAACAGGTTCTTCATTGGGAATGTAACAAAAGTTGGTGTACTTTGGCAAAGCATGACCGTAAAAAAAACCTAAAAACAGATCGATCATCGACACGTGGGGTTAATTTTGTTTTAAAAATACTTAACAGTGGTACAATACTAAACGGTGGTATATAAAGATGTAAAAAGAAAAAGGGCCTGGACTAATACTGGGCCAATTCGTGGGCTACATGGGCTGTTAAAAAAAGCGGAAAACACAAAGACGTTGAACGGCGTCGTTTTAAACGTAAAATTATATATATAGTAATGTTGTAAAATGTGGTTGAGCATGTAAGGATAACACTTATGCATAGCAATACTCTTATTTATACTTTTGAGTTTTGACAAAATTAGTAGGATCCTTTGTTATGCAACGATAAGAAATTGTTGTCGTTACTGGTGGTAGCCAAATTGATGGAAATGTTTGGTTATGTATATACTTCTGCGCCAAATCAAGTTTGAAGGTTTGATAACTTGATTAAAAAGCTAACCGAACTTAATGATAAATGGTTTATAATGTAATATATATATATATATATATATATATATATATATATATATATATATATATATATATATATATATATATATATATATATATATATATATATATATATATAGAGAGAGAGAGAGAGAGAGAGAGAGAGAGAGAGAGAGAGTTAATCTAAAGTTAACATATGATTATCAAAACTCAATTTCAAATAATTATCTTTAAAGTTAGAAGGTGCCATTGCTCATAAAGATTCTAATTACGTTCAGTACTTCTTTCTTCTTAAAATCTCCCCATGAATGCTCAATGATTGGTTTTATTGGTCTTAGCGGCTTCATTGTGATGGATGATAGAGACCGACTTGAGATGTTCAATCGCTCAATAAAATAAGACCCTTTAAGCCAAGAAATAAAGAGACAACTAAAAACTTGAAAAAAATTACTCTCTTTATTCTTGTTATACATCAAAAGAAACTTACAAAATATAGTGGAAATAATAACTACTAAGTAAGTTTTAAGTTTTGTAGGTCTTAGGATATTACTTTACTACCATTTATAAGTCTAAGAATATGGAAACCACACACCATGATCTTGTGCATCACCACGTAAACAACAAATAGCATATCTAAATTAATTCTAGAGTAAATTACGCCAGTAGTCCTTGTGGTTTGGCTAGATTTCGTAAATAGTCTAAAATTTCTAAAATTCACCTGGCTAGTCTTGAAAAAAAAATTATGCGATTGTTCCAAACGCTAACATCGTTAGGATTATTTGTTATCTCCCAACTCACGTGCAACTCACCGAGGGTAAGTTTGTCGAAACACTTTTTTGTCATTTTCAAATCTCTTTTGATTAGTGTTATCATTGTACTTTCTTCATACATGTACTTAATATTTTACATATCCCAGTAAGATACATATCCCGATTACAATTGAGTACTCCAGACTTTTTTCCCACTCACTTCTTTCCATTACTCGCTCTATTGATCTTTTTTATTTCTTCCCCCCCCCCCCCCCCCCCAAATATAAGAATACATAAAAATGGTGGCTTGTTGGTGTGAAAAACAAGTTGTAATTCACACATCATGGACAAATTTAAATCCCGGACGTAGGTTCTATGGTTGTCCAGATCCAGGATCTAATTGTGAGTTTGTTGATTGGCACGATCCTTCAATGTGTGCAAGATTAGTTAATATCATTCCCGGTCTATTAATGTCAAGGAATCATATGGAAGCTACATTAGAAGAAACAAGATTTGAAGCTGCTAAAATGAATAAATACTTGCTCTTAAGTTTTGGTTTTTTTTTTTTTTTTTTTTTTTTCGTGCTTTTTTCTTCAAGTGCAACAGTATAAGTTATCAGTGGGAAAGATGGTTAGGTGATGAATTTTGACTTTTTTGGGGTAAAAGATGTAGTTTATGAACGGTATAATTTTTTGTGGTAATGAAATATTAGTTCAACGTTACCATTTCTTCAGTTATGAGTGTTAGTTTTTTATGTGTTTATGAAACCTTTTAGGTTGTTGACTTTGTTTCGGATAAAAAGTAGTACTTGACTATTTGGTCAATGGGTTAAGTTTGACCTTTTATGGCATACTAAACTGATAAACAAATGTTTTTGCATACTAAAAGCCAAATTAATGGAATTTTTTAGCTTGTTGACTTTGTTTTAGTTAAAAAGTTGTAGTTGACTATTTGGTCAGTAGGTTAAGTTTGACTTTTTTGGCATACTAAACTGATAAACAAAGGCTTTTGCATACTAAAAGCCAACTTAATGGAACTCTTTTAGCTTGTTGATTTTGTTTTGGTTAAAAAGTTGCAGTTGACAATTTGGTCAGTGGGTTAAGTTTGACTTTTTTAGCCTACTAAACTGATAAACAAAGGTTTTTGCATACTAAAAACCAACTTAATGGAACTTTTGTTAGCTTGTTGACTTTGTTTTGGTTAAAAAGTTGTAGTTGACCATTTGGTCAATGGGTTAGCTTATACCTTCTTGGATACTAAACTGATAAGACGTTGCATTTTTGCATACGTGTAATGCAGATGCAAATAACTAATACAAATAGAATGACCTAAACATGTACACTTAAGGTAATAAAAGCCTTTTATTGCATATTGTCATTGCAACAAGTTGCAATGACTTAAAAATTGCAATTGGCTACTATAGTTACCAAAGTGGGTTGTACCACCAACCACAGAGCTTTGACCACTACTACCATCACTTTTCCTTGGATTAATCCTCCTATCATCTCTTTGTCTTGCATCAACAAATACACCTACTTCAGTGTGGGTTGCACCACCAACCACAAAGCTTTGACCACTTTGACTTACAGCAAGATGACTTTCATTTCCACCACTTTGACTTCCAACTTCATTATGAACATTCATAAAAATAGGTAACAAGAAATGAAAAGCTATATAATATTAAGAGTATGCAGTTTTGTGGAAAACTAGAGGGGGGTTGAATAGTTTTACGTCCTATTAAAATTTATAAAAACAAGTTTGTTTTAAAAACTTCGATTCTAGTTTATGTGATCTCAATACTTGTACTTTATGAACGATTATATATTAACTAACTAACTAAGCTAATATAGTATAGGTAAATAAGTAAGTAATGAAAAGAGTTGGAGAGATGAAACCACAACACAAGGATTTATAGTGGTTCGGCTACAAGGTCACCTTCCTTGTTCCTACTCCACTCCCCGAGTCACCTACTTGAGAGTTTTCTACACTATGTCAACAAACTCCCTTATGGCGGAGAAAACCTTACACACCAATTTACACACCACAACTACGTCACAACTTGATCACAACTTCACTTCACACATATTTACTTCACACCTTTCTTCTTCACACCTATCTTCTTCACTACAATCTACTACACACCTATCTTCTTCACAACTACACTACTTCACTACTAATCAACTTCTACTTCCTACACACCTTCTATTTCTTCTAAACTACTTATTACAAACACAACACAACTTCACAAATACATATATACATATATATATATATATATATATATATATATATATATATATATATATATATATATATATATATATATATATATATATATATAATGCACAACTACTCTTCAATACTTCTTGAACTTAGTTGTAGAAGGAGTGTTCTTCTTTTGCACTTTGGATGAGGATGGATGAGAAGGTATTGAATCACTTGAAACAAGGATTAATATACAAATAATCAAAGGGTTTTGGAGGATGTTTAGAGGGTTTGAGATCTGAAAATTTCGTGCAAAAGGTGAAGCAAAATTCCAGAATTAAGGTGGTATTTATAGGCAACAAATTCTGACAGATGAGCGTGGCCGGTCCCCTTAAATCAAGGCCGGCCCCCTTAAAATTAAGGGGGCCGCCCCTTATAATTAAGGGGACCGCCCAGCTCTAACGGCCAGAATTTTTGTTTTTTAGTGGGAAAAATTTATTTGGTGAAAAACTAACTGATTTTGGTTAAAAATTTGAAATCATATATTTAGTATGATTAAAACATTTTTCTTTATTACCAAAAGTGTTTTTCAAAAATATATAATATGTTTATATAATTAAATAAACTTTGTATTAGTTAATTAAATACCCCTTTGATCATGAGATGTATTAAACACTTGTTTATCCATACCTTAAGTGATTAAGTTGGATATAATGATATAAACTAGCTTAATACTTGTTTACGTAGTAATCTTACGTTTGATGAGTTTACATTTTGTGATCGTCAAAATATAGAGATATCGAAAAATATAAATAACGTTTTCATACATTATTTATGTCAACAATCTCCCCTTTTTGAGGATTACAAAATCTATAACTCATTAATCGAAAATTAGTATATATACACGTATTCTTGTGAGTTTATATCACTTCTCCCCCTTTTTGTTAGCATCAACAAGGTTATCCCGATTTTATAGAAGCTCCCATTGAAGTATACTCCCCCTCATTTTGAGGTCAAAAAGAAATCGAGATATGGATATCTTGCAAAAATATTTAGTGGACAAGCAACATATATATGTATATAGCATGCAAGAGTAGAGACTAAACATAACCATATCATTAATAAAGTTAAATAGATACATCAAGCATTACATTAACAAACATAACAAGTAATGCAACTAACAAAAGCCTTAAAGACTTACAATCATCACTTAAATAATAAACCAAGGCTCAAATATGAGAGTCCTCTCTAGAGCTTGCCATCCAAAATGGTTTAAGATAATTTTATTTGTAAGACACCAAGCATGTTTAATTGGGGGAAATGGATGGTGAACATGGAGATGGTGATGGAGGAGGAGTGTTTGTTGATGGTGGTGGAGGAGTTGTGTTTGTTGTTGGTGGTTGATGCAACAAGTTTTCAGTGTGAGAAAACATGTATTGCATTTCATCTCTTAGTCCGAACACAATTGTTCGGTTATGGATGCAACAAAGGCAAGTGTTTCCATGAGCTTCAAGTAGGCTCCATGGGACGGGGTTTTAGGTTGGTGGATTGATTGGGGATGATGAGAAGTGTGCATCAAGAGGTGTTAATGGTGATAATGAGAGAGTGAGTGCAAGAGTTGTGTTTTTATTGGTAGGTTGTGATGGTTGATCAATTGTTGGAGGAGATAAATGGGTGTTTATGTAGTCATTTATGGATGAAGTGGATGGTATGGAGGAAGTAGAGGCTCCATTTGTTGATGGTGTTTTGGAGGGTGCATTTGGTACACTAGGAGATGAGCAAGGAGGTGGTGGTGATGGGGTGGTGTTCTCTTCATTTGTAAGATCAATGAAGAGTTGTTTTGGTGGAATAATGACAAGTTTTTGTTTCTTCGCATTGTTTGAATAGGTGGTTCTTGGTGATGTCATGATAAAAGGATGATGTTTGATGAAGGTTGAAGATGATGGAATGTGAATTAAACATGCATGGGGATTATATAGTATGAAAACATGTTTAGAAGTAGAATTAATTTGAAATTGTATTGTTAGATTCCAAAATCAGTTTAGTTTTTAAGGGAAATGGTAGCCGGGACTAGCAAAAGAGATCACAAGGTGCAAAAGAAAACAGTGTAAAAACTGTTCCAGATGGCCGGTCCCCTTAAATGGAGGTCGGTCCCCTTAATTTTAAGGGGGGCGCCCTTATGAATTAAGGGGGCCGCCCATCTGACGGCCCAGAAATCAAAATTTTGCAAAAATTTTCTGAAAAAATGTTATATTTTGTTTTGTTTTTGCAGCAAGCTCTATTTGGACATTTCACATTTGTTTTGGTCTATTAGAAAGCATACATGTTATATATATAAACTAATCACGCAAGCATATAAATGGATTAAGTAATAAAGCATGCATTCATAAGCATATTTTAAACATAAATAAGCAAGTTAACAATCTAATCAAGTATTCAAAATAATTATCCAAGAAAATAACAAGTACTTCCGAATATACTTCGGACAAATAGCACACAAGACATAAAAATAAATATTGTTCAATAAGCATAACCCAAGCACATCATCTCTTTTTCTTCCCGAAGATACCCTTCAATGTCTTCCCGATAGATTTGAAGCCACCTCTAACTTCTTCATGTAAACTCTTTTGTCTTCTAAGCATCTCGGTAGTTCGTTCATGAAGCACTTCTTCGGTTTGATCACTAGGAGATGGGGTAGAATACTCGGGATAGTCAAGATCCTCTAAATTGTCAACGAACTCAGAAAATGAAGGGGTACTAGCATCATGGATGTTTTCCTCCTCATCGTCATCGTCTTGTCTAGAAGATGATCCATGAAAGCTATGACGACGAGATTTTCCCTTGTCACTTCGAGTTCGTCGAGCTTGTTTTAGAGCGAGAGGACGTAAGGTGGGATAGATGGACTCATAGATGCTATTGTCAAGATCGGGGTAGTACTCGATAACATGACGATAGAGACGAGTGAGGAACATTCCATATGGAAGATTGGCTTTGGGAGTTTTTCTAGCACACTCAATCCGTTTGATAAAGAAGTAGGCCAAATTGTACGGCTTTTCGACAGCTATACAATACAACATGTGAGCAAGGCACGCCGGGAGATGGTCCCGGTGACCTCCAGTACCAAACGCATTCTCACGAATGAGTTCTTCCCAACGCTTCATGTGGGGGCCTAATTCTTTGAGGAGAAGTTGGTACGAAGAGATTTAAACGTTTTTGGATTTTATTTTTCGGGTTGTAGTGGCACGTTCCACACCAAGGATTTGACGAATTTTGTCGGGATGAGGGATATCAGATAGATAAGGACCAAAGGTTGGTCGACAACGATGAAGAGATTCGAGGTCCCACTCGTTTGTGAAAACGGCTTGACCTCTGAAAGGAATTTGGAGGATTTGACCAAATTGTTCGAGAGTTAAGGTGATGAATTCATTTTGAATCATGAAAGAGATGGTGATGAAACCAAGATCATTGGTTTGGACGGTGACTTGGCTATAGAAATCGACTATGAAACGAGGAACGATTGGTTCATTAATTTCATAAAGGCAATTGAGGTTGATGCTTGAAAACAAGCGATTAATGTAGTCGGATTGAGCAAAGGCTAGATCTACTACACGTCCCTCATGAACGTGTCTATCTTCAATTTCACGATATATACGTCCAATGGAAGGAGATGTAGTAGGGAGTTGGGAAACTTTGGGAATGTAGTTTTTTGTGTGGGAAAGATCTTCGGTAGTTGCTTTTGGCATTTTCACCTAAACACATCAACAATACAAAAGACCAAAATAAATATAAAGAAGAATAAGAAAAAAAATGTATACATATTTTTAAGACTTATGCTGGAACGTAAACTTACTTCGACTCTAAGACGATAATCCTAAGAAGTAGTTTACCATATTCCTTATTTTTAATTTTAACTCGTTCTAGATATATTTTACGATGTTAAAAAGTAGTTATGGACAATTCCAAACACCCTTTTTTAAACATCTTAATATATCATGAAATTTGCTAGATTTACATTAGGTTGTAAAACCAGTCATTTCTTACGAGTTTCTTATGCATGTGATTAGTTTTCGAAAAAGATGGTTTATATTTTGACTCAAAAATGTCGTTTTTCGTACTAAACCAAACGATTCCTTAACTAGTTACTTATACTACTAGTATGTCAATATATATATATGAATTATATATCTTGACAAGTCCGATTTGCAATTTTTAGGTTTATAATCATAACAACGTTTTATAAAAATTATAATGACTTAGCTACGACATCATTTGGACATAATCCAAACACCCTCTTATTGTGAGCAAAAATATTTTTTCTTGGTCGAAAAATGTAGTTTCAAGTTTTACAAGTTATAAAAGTATAATGTGATTAGTTTTAACAAGTTTTCAAAACATTATTCAACAATGTGTTTACTAAAATTTTTGAAAAGGAGTGTATGAAATTTTTCAAAAATTTTCGACAAGATAGTTTATAATTACTAGTTTCTAGTGTTGATTAATCATTATAATCCTAGGGGAAGCATTTAGTTATGGAGTTTTAAGATTCAATTAGAAAGAAATTGTAAAATTGAAGAAATTAATAAAACATGCATAATCATGAGTTTGACCAAATTAGATGGAATTAGATGAAATGTTTTATGAAAAACTTACAATACGTAATGGTGATTGTGTTAGATGACCCTTTGCGAATTAAGCATAATTATGTGATTTGGAAGTGATTTAAGGTGTTTTTGGGTTTTGGTTTTCGTCACAGCAGTAGCAGAGGAGGGATAGTTTGAAAAAATGGAGTGTTTGGCAAAAGGAACAAGAGAAAAAACGGGTTGGAGCAATCAGATGGCCGGCCCCCTTAAACATTAAGGGGGCCGACCTTCATTTGGTTGTCAGTCCCCTTAAACATTAAGGGGGCTGCCCTCCAAAATTTTTATTTTTCGTGTTTTGGTTTCTGGAACGAACAAGAAAATATTTATATATATATATTAGATTTATATTTAATCAAAAATACGTTGGAGAGTATTCGCACGAAAGGGATTGCTTGACATTTTTACTTGACATTTCGTCAATTAAATTTTCTTGATCATTTCGCATGAAATTCATCAAGTTGTCAAGTGGACGAGAAAGTTGTGGAAGGTTTATAAGTATATATATATGTATATAGTATGGGCTTATAAGACGAGAATATAGGAGGAAGACATATGCAACGGAAGCCGGGAGTTTGTTTCATCCATAGATTTTTCGATTCATCTCTCTTCATCAGCATGAGTGTTGTTGAACATTAAAGTTCAATAATGCAAATGGGGGAAAGAAAGGGTTCGTAAACGAACAATTTCTTGTTCTAGAAAACTAACAAATGAATTTTTTAGGTTATATGATCCTAGATGTAACTAAGTATATATATATATATATATATATATATATATATATATATATATATATATATATATATATATATATATATATATATATATATATATATATTTAGATATAGTATAATTAGATAGGTATATATATATATATATATATATATATATATATGTGTGTGTGTGTGTGTGTATGTATAGATATAAAGACTAGAAGAAACAATGAGCTAAACAAAATTACATAACAACTAGATACTAAACTAAGCATGCATTTCTTGGCAAGGAAATGAAATGAAATGTGTACCTTTCGTCTTCAGCGCGCTTATCTTCAAAGTCTTCAAGGAATAGTCCGAACAAGAAGTGACATCAAAAGTTTCCATGTTTGAATGGCGAATATTTTTACGTTGGTCCCCATTGTCTCATTTGACCAAAGTTATTTGATCCGAACATGTTTTGTATTTGACTTGGGTACATATATGGTGGAAACATTCCCCACGGATTGAAGTTCCACATTTGTTGATTGTTGTTAAAGTTTCGTCTATTTTGGTTTGCTCTTGGTTGAGGTGTTTTAGGTCTAGGGTAAGAATTATTTGGTTTCCTAAGTGGTGGAGTTTTAGATCTTGTTTTAGGTTTGGACGATCCTACTTCGGTTTTTAAAGATGGTTTATAAAACGGTTTTATTTCTTCATTACTAGAGATAGGTATTTTCTTATCATTTATGAGTATATACTTAGGATTAGATTTTGAAGGTTTTAATTCCTTGAGTTCACTTTCAAATTTAACATTTTTAATTTCACTTGTTGAAGCTTCAGTTGAGTTAAATCCTAAACCGGTTTTATCTCCGGATACTCTTTGAATACTTATAGTTTTACTAAGTGAGTTACTACTATTTTCAAATTTATCAAGTTTGCAAATTTCTTCCCTAAGTTTGTTATTTTCATTTTTGATCTCATAGCATGATTTACATTCTCCAACAATTTATTTACCTTTTCAAGTTCATGTATTTTAATTTTTAGTTCTAGTACTTCATTTTCTAGTTGGTTATTTATGTATTTTAGTGATTTGTTTTTAGCCATTACTTGTTGTCCTAGTTTGCATAATCTATTGTATTCACTATCTAAATCATTTTCATCTAATGATAAATTTTCATCACTAAAGTATTCGGTTTCGGAACGTACCTCACTTGATGTCTTAGCCATGAGACACTTTTCTTCCTTTGTTGTTTCTTTCTCATCTTCATCGCTATCACTCCAAGCTCCTCCAACAAACGCTCTTTGATTTTGATCTCTTGTCATCATTGGACATTTTCCAATAAGGTGATTCGGATCACCACACTTGAAACACTTTCTCTCATTCTTGCTATACTTGTCATCATTATTCTTTTGAGGTGCTCTCCTTTCATCGTGTGGTTGTCTAACGAATATTCCTCACCTTTTGAAGAATTTCTTGAAGTCTCTTACGGCCATGGCATATTCTTCGTCATCGCTTTCGGAAGATGAGCTATCTTCGTTGTTGGATTCCTTTCTAGCTTTCAAGGCGATTGACTTGCTTTGCTCTCATTTTCCTTTAACCATTTCGGAGTCCTTCTTTATAATTGCTTCGTAGACTTTCAAATTTCCAATTAATTCATCAAGTTGTAGCGTTGACAAATTGTTTGATTCTTCAATGGCCGTCACTTTAGCTCGCCATTTTGGGTGAAGAGCTCTAAGAAACTTCCTAACAAAATTCTTACTAGAAAAATTCTCATCAAGTGCTTTTAAACTTGTGATGATAGTGTTAAATCTAGCAAAAGCATTATCAATTGATTCCTCTTCCGGAATCGTGAATTGCTCATATTGTTGAACAAGTAGATCTATTTTATTATCTTTGACTTGATTATTACCTTGGTGAGTTATTAATAAAGAGTTCCAAATTTCTTTTGCGGTTTCACACATAAAGATCCTTTCGTACTCTTTACGTGGTAGCGTATTGTAAATAACCATTTTTGCTTCATTATTTTTAGCTAGTTTTCTTTTTAAATCATCAATTTGTTTTTCAAAAGGTACGATTTCATCTTTCTTAGTTTCGGGGTTATTTTGAATAGGTAGAAAGTCACCATTGGTAATAACATGCCAAAGATCTAGATCTTTTGATTTCACATAAGTTTCGAATCGATTTTTCCAATATAAAAATCCATCACTTTCAAATAGTGGTTGTCTTTGCATAGATTGCCCTTCTAAATATTTTTCAGATTCCATATATCGTTACAAGTTTTAAAATACAATATATTTTAAAAATCTTGCAAGACGTGGCTCCAGATACCAATTGTGGAAAACTAGAAGGGGGGTTGAATAGTTTTACGTCCTTTTAAAATTTATAAAAACAAGTTTGTTTTAAAAACTTCGATTCTAGTTTATGTGATCTCAATACTTGCACTTTATGAAAGATTATATATTAACTAACTAACTAAGCTAATATAGTATAGGTAAATAAGTAATTAATGAAAAGAGTTTGAGAGATCAAACCACAACACAAGGATTTATAGTGGTTCGGCTACTAGGTCACCTTCCTTGTTCCTACTCCACTCCCCAAGTCACCTACTCGAGAGTTTTCTTCACTATGTCAACAAACTTCCTTATCGCGGAGAAAACCTCTCACACTAATTTACACACCACAACTACATCACAACTCCTACACAACTTCTTCACACCTATTTACTTCACACCTTTCTTCTTCACACCTATCTTCTTCACTACAATCTACTACACACCTATCTTCTTCACTCAATCTACTACACACCTATCTTCTTCACTTCAAT
This sequence comes from Artemisia argyi, assembly GCA_030686995.1. Lineage (NCBI taxonomy): Eukaryota > Viridiplantae > Streptophyta > Magnoliopsida > Asterales > Asteraceae > Artemisia > Artemisia argyi. The sequence goes on along the minus strand of CM060709.1, from coordinate 40,687,651 downwards.
CTACTACACACCTATCTTCTTCACAACTACACTACTTCACTACTAATCAACTTCTACTTCCTACACAACTTCTATTTCTTCTAAACTACTTATTACAAACACAACACAACTTCACAAATACATATATACACAATGCACAACTACTCTTCAATACTTCTTGAACTTAGTTGTAGAAGGAGTGTTCTTCTTTTGCACTTTGGATGAGGATGGATGAGAAGGTATTGAATCACTTGAACACAAGGATTAATATATAAATGATCAAAGGGTTTTGGAGGATGTTTAGAGGGTTTGAGATCTAAAAATTTCGTGCAAAAGGTGAAGCAAAATTCCAGAATTAAGGTGGTATTTATAGGAAACAAATTCTGACAGAGGAGCGTGGCCGGTCCCCTTAAATCAAGGCCGGCCCCTTTAAAATTAAGGGGACCGCCCCTTATAATTAAGGGGGCCGCCCAGCTGTAACGGCCAGAATTTTTGTTTTTTAGTAGGGAAAGTTTATTTGGTGAAAAACTAACTGATTTTGGTTAAAAATTTGGAATCATATATTTAGTATGATTAAAACATTTTTCTTTATTACCAAAAGTGTTTTTCAAAAATGTAACACCCCCAAAAGTCGTTAATAACAGCGGAAGACTTAACATGTCAGCGGAAGACTTTCGGGGTATTACTTCAAGGATCTTTGTCACAATCATAATAGACAACACAAAGTGAAGTATTAAAGTTTAATTTATTTCAAAATACCAAATATCTGAAATACAAGACATTATTAAGATAAGAACGTGTTTTATTCTGAAGGAAAATAAGTAGTTTATTATGGTTCTTGTCATGCTTTTGCCCACTCCGTGCCATCCAGATCCGTCTTGTTTAGTTACCTGAGATAAACATGCTAAAGTCAACATAAAGCTGAGTGATATTCATAGGTTTGAGTTTAAGAGTTTGAATCACAAGTTAAGAGTGTATTGTAATCACATACAATCAATATGTTAAAAAAAAATCAATGTTCCTGTTATTGCCTTAAGCTCATGATACTCAACGATTAACAGCCAATCATAAGTATGTATTATGATGGTAAGTAATAGGCCCCCAAAGATAGGTATTTGTCAATAACCTATTTATAAGAACAATAAAGTGCGCCTGGTGTTTTCTCCAACAACCAAACGAGGATTGTCAATCACTAATAGTACTATCCACAATTATTTACGCTCACCCTTCAGGTGATTAAGGTTCATGATCGAGGGACTTCTGACAATAGTAACTTAAGCAAATAACATTGGCCTGACGGTATTTCAATACCCAGTATAAAAGACTTGTGATCGAGTTTTAAGCATGTATCTCCCCACGGGAAAATAGTTAAAGAGTGGGCTATGAAATCACCTTAGTAGTACAGTGGTATCGTAGTCTCAACAAAGCAAGGAAACGGCTTCACACAACACAACCTAAAAGATAATGCAAGTTTCAGTTAATAGTCTAAATCTAGTTTTATCGCGATTACTTGTTATTTAGTTACGAATAAATTTCGTGTTTGTTTAAGTGTTTTAAGTTCAAAAATAAAGTTATATATACATATAACTTGTAAGTAAAATGATCGATGATTGATATAAAGTTAGTTTTTATAACGGAAATAAACGTATCGTTTTACAAGAAATAAATAACGTATTGTTATATCGTTCAAATTTTATTATCGTTATATAAGTTTTATTCGTATTATATATATATATATATATATATATATATATATATATATATATATATATATATATATATATATATAATAAATATAGAATTATTATTAAAAGTAAATATTTCAATTCGATCCTTAATGTTTTATCAATCTTACACTTTTTACCCTTAACGGAAAATATTTACGCCGTTAGTCCAAAAGTTATATATTTTTACATTTTTAGTCCAAATATCAAATATATACATTTATTATCCTTAAGTTTCAATATTTACAGTTTATACCCCTTAGAAAACAGTTTTTATATTTTTCACTAAAGTTTACCGATTTGGCAATTTTAGTCCTTATCTCTCGTATTTTTGCAAAAATGGTCCCAACTTTACCAAATTCAAAACTTAACAATTTTATTATTTCATTAAGCTCAAAACATTTTGAAAAGCTTATTTTCGCAGCTTATTTTCTTTAAAAAGCACTTATTTCACTTAAATGGGCTTAACGTGACAATATCAAGGCCCGTTAAGGTTTCGTGATCCAATGGGCTTACGAACGGTTTGGGCCTGACCTTGGACTCATTTTAGGATACTAAAAACACTGGTGTTGGGCTCCCAGGCCCAGTGTATCACATAAGCTTAGTGGGCTTTACATAAGCCCACGTTGGCTTATAAAAGTTTTGTAAAATCTGGTTTTTGTCGAGACAAAAGGGGTCGAGTAAAGTAGTTAAACGAGCTCATATGGTCGAATAAAAAGTGTTTTCCAATTGTTGGTCATGTCAAAAATGAGGTCGAGCAATAAAATGGACATGTCATGTGTCGAATTTTTAAATGGCGAGACCAAAGTAAACGTTCCAACTTATTTCATAAAACAGTTTCATAGCTAAAATATTCTAAGTGTTGAAAATATTTCGAATGTGCCCAAATGACTTCTAAACGTGTCAAGTTTAATGTCAAATTGTTATTATCACTATTAAAACTTTATGGCTCTCAATTGTTAGCTTATTGAACATAAAGAAAGTCGAATAAAACATATAGGTTACGTTTGTATATTTCCAAAATAAAGGGTCAAAGTAAATGTGTAAAAACTAAAATAACGAAATGAAAATATAACAAAGGGGACTCCGTGTCTCACCTCACCACTTGGGGTGGAGTTCTCGTACGTATGGTTCGAAATGGGTATGTGGGATCAAGGTACTATGGTTCACTCCTAGCAAGGTTCACAACGAGCTATTTGGTTCCTCCTTGGATCACTTGTGCACCTCGTACTTGTTTTCTACTCCTTGTCCCGATCTTGGCTTGCAACCTCCACGTAAATTGTATTTTGGTGTGTTTGAGGGTGTGAGATTAGTTAGGTTTGCATGGAATGCTTATATAGTGAGTTTTGAGAGTGATGATAAGCACAAGAAGTTTATAAAAGCTTGTGTTGGCTCGTTTGCATGGGGTGGCACCACAAGCATGACCAATCGAGTTCTAGCAACAAGAAGAATATGTAAGACTGAATCCTATTCATTCCTGACATCAAATAATGAGTATAGTGTTCGATTTTATGCAATTGGTGTGATAGAGAGGTGCTAAGAAGTGTTTGGCCACGTTTTGGCTTATCTTGTAACATGGTTTTTGCGTTTTACTTTGGGCAGAATTTAGGTAGCAAATGAGCGAGATATATGGTAAACTTTATCATTCTTAATTCTTTGCTAGCTCGTAAATTGAGTTATGTAAAAATATGTGTGTGTTATGTGTCGAATTTAAAGGATAATAGGGGTGTTCCTTGGCTCGCTCGCGACTGGAAACAAACAAAGAAAAGAAAAAAAAATTCATAAGGGTGTGTTTGGGCTTTGAGCCTGTTGGGCTTTGGTTTGATCTCGGTCCAGCAAGAAAAAGAAAAAAAAAATATAACATGGTCCGTTTGGTTTGTTAGTTGGGTTTAAGGCCCAATGAGTTAACGGGGCCCACCTGGTGTGTTTTGTGAGTCGGGTTACGATCAAATAATATTAATGAGTGATCTCGGGAATTTTCGTAGGCTCCGGGAATATATAAATATTGTACATTAATTATACGAAACGTATATTATATAAAAATATAAATGTTTTTAATATATATATATTCGCGATAATTTAGACTATTTAGGTTTGTATGTAAGCAACGTTTCTAAGCAAAAGATAAATCACCATTTTACCGTTGTGATTTATATATCAAGTCTAATAGAAAAAAAAAATTTATACGTAAAAGTGGGTATTTAAATAACGTAATAACTTGTAAGTATTTACTAACCGTTGGGAAAAATTACGAGAGGCTACAGTACATACATCTTACAGTGAATTCCGTCCCGGAATTCGAGTTTAGGAGGGTTGCCAAGGGTGTCTAAGAGAAGAGGTGTGGGTACTTGGTGCGAAACTGGTCCTCGCGTTCCCAAGTATACTCTGGTCCTCGTTTAGAGTTCCAACGAACTTTTATGATAGGGATACGGTTTTGTTTCAATTGTTTGACTTCTCTATCCATGATTTCTATTGGTTCCTCGGTAAAAATGAGTTTGTCATCAAGTTGTAATTCTTTCAATGGAATGACCAAAGATTCATCGGATAAACACTTCTTGAGGTTTGACACATGAAAAGTGTTGTGAATTCTACTAAGTTCCTCGGGTAGTTCAAGTTTATATGCCATGGGTCCAATTCTTTCTAGGATTTTGAATGGACCGATGTATCTTGGGTTTAACTTTCCCCTCTTTCCGAATCGTATCATTCCTTTCCATGGTGATACTTTTAACATCACTTTATCTCCAATCTGAAAATCCATGGGTTTTCTTTTCAGGTCGGCGTAACTTTTCTGTCGGTCTCTAGCGGTTTGTAAACGTTGTTTGATTTTGATGATTTTCTCGGTTGTCTCATGAACTAGATCCGGTCCTGTGAGTTGTGTTTCTCCGACTTCTGCCCAGCAAACGGGTGATCTGCACTTTCTACCATAAAGTGCTTCGAATGGTGCTGCCTTGATACTGGTATGATAACTGTTGTTGTATGAGAATTCTGCCAACGGTAAGTGTTTGTCCCAACCTTTTCCGAAGTCTATAACACAAGCGCGTAGCATATCTTCTAAGGTTTGTATTGTTCTCTCACTTTGACCATCGGTTTGTGGGTGATAGGCTGTACTCATATCCAGCTTTGTTCCTAAAGCTTTTTGCAATGATTTCCAAAAATGAGACGTGAAACGACTGTCACGATCTGATATAATAGAAATTGGCACTCCATGTCGTGACACAATTTCTTTCAGATATATCTGAGCAAGTGTGTTCATTTCATCAGTTTCTTTGATTGGTAGGAAATGAGCTGACTTGGTGAGACGATCAACGATAACCCATATCGTATCGTAGCCAGTAGAGGTTTTGGGAAGTTTGGTGATGAAGTCCATTGTAATACGTTCCCATTTCCACATGGGGAGTTCAGGTTGGGTGAGTAATCCGGAGGGTTTCTGGTATTCTGCTTTTACTCTTGAACATGTTAGACATTTACTGACGTACTCAGCGATGTCGGCTTTCATGTTTGGCCACCAATATAGTTTCTTAAGATCTTGGTACATCTTGTCGGAACCTGGGTGAATGGAGTATTTTGATTTGTGAGACTCATGCATGATGAGGTCACGAATACCTCCGAAGAGAGGAATCCAGCTTCTTTCCATGAAACAAAGCATTCCATCTGATCTTTTCACAAATCCGTTTTCATTTTCTGGCATACCAAAAATCTTTTCAATTGGTCGATTTTCTTTCTTGAGAGCTTCGCTCTGGGCGATAATGATTTGTGTTGGGAGGGTTGAACAAATAGTCATGCCTAACGATCTAACCCTGAGAGGTTTTAGTCTTTCTTTCCGGCTTAATGCATCTGCTACTACATTAGCCTTTCCTGGGTGATAACGGATTTCACAATCATAATCACTAAGCAATTCTAACCAACGGCGTTGTCTCATGTTTAAATCCTTTTGATCTAGGATGTGTTGGAGACTTTTGTGATCTGTAAACACGATACACTTAGTGCCGTATAGATAGTGTCTCCATAACTTGAGAGCGAATACTATTGCTCCTAGTTCTAGATCATGGGTTGTGTAATTTTCCTCATGTTTCTTCAGTTGACGTGAGGCATAAGCTATTACCTTATCTCGTTGTATCAAAACTGCACCTAAACCATGGTACGAAGCGTCACAATATAGCACGAAATCTTTGCTTCCTTCTGGCAATGCTAGTATTGGAGCTTCACAAAGCTTTTCTTTTAATAGTTGGAAGGCTGATTCTGCTTCTTGTCCCCAGACGTACTTTTCGTTCTTTTGGGTCAACTTGGTCAATGGTTTTGAGATTTTAGAGAAACCTTCAATAAATCTCCGGTAGTAACCTGCAAGACCTAAAAATTGACGTACTTCTGTGGGAGTTGTAGGTGATGACCATTCTTTAACTGCCTCTATTTTTGCAGGATCCACGTGTATTCCTTGACTATTGATTACGTGTCCCAAAAATTGCACCGTGGGAATCCAAAAGTCACATTTTGAGAATTTCGTGTACAACTTTTCTTTCCTAAGTAACTCTAGGATTGTTCTCAAATGATTGGCATGTTCCTCTTTATTACGAGAGTAGATCAGAATGTCATCTATGAATACTATCACGAATTTGTCCAAATATGGCTTGCATACTCGGTTCATTAGGTCCATAAACACAGCGGGTGCGTTCGTTAGACCAAATGGCATTACCTGAAATTCATAGTGTCCATAACGGGTTCTGAAGGCTGTCTTGGGAATATCTTCTTCCCGAACTCTCAATTGATGGTATCCTGACCTTAGATCAATCTTCGAGTATACACTCGATCCTTGTAATTGATCAAACAAATCGTCTATTCTAGGTAAAGGATATCGGTTCTTTATAGTGAGTTTGTTTAACTCTCGGTAATCTATGCACATTCGGAATGATCCGTCTTTCTTTTTAACAAATAGAACTGGGGCTCCCCAAGGTGATGAACTTGGTCTAATGAAACCTTTATCGGATAATTCCTTTAGTTGTTCCGATAGTTCCTCCATTTCGGAAGGTGCCAACCTGTAAGGTGCTTTTGCTACTGGTGCCGCTCCAGGCACTAGTTCAATTTGGAATTCTACTTGACGAGTCGGTGGAAGACCGGGTAGATCTTCAGGAAATACTTCGGGGAATTCCTTAACGATAGGTACATCTTTAAGTTGTTTCTTGGTTAGCTTACTTTCCGTCACCTGAACCATGAATACATAACATCCTTCGCTCATGTATTTTATCATTCTGAGGCATGAGATGATTCCGTATCGGTTTTTATTCTTGTCGCCATGGATAACGAGGGTTTCATTCTTAAAAGGAATGTGTATGGCTTTCTCGTCACAATGAATCTTAGCATGATGTTTGGATAACCAATCCATTCCGATGATAGCATCAAAACTACCGAGTTGGACAGGCATCAGGTCAATAGGAAAGGATTCTCCTACGAGGGTTAAGGTACAATCTTTTAAAACAGAGTTGGTGCTAATTAAGTTCCCATTGGCCATTTCTATCTCGTATGTGGTGTTTAGCTTAGAAGGGTTAGAGTTAATGAAAGGGGCAAACGTATCTGACACGAAGCTCTTATCTGCTCCAGAATCAAATAATACTCTAGCATTATGATGATTTAATAAGAACGTACCCGTGACAACGTCGGGGTTTTGTGGTTCATTTTCATTTCCCATCACGTATGCTCTTGCTCGCGCAGTGTTCTGACCATTTCCTTTTGGACAGCGGTTCTTGAAGTGTCCAGTTTCTCCGCATGAGTAACATGTTGGTGCTATTGGTTGTAGGTTGCTGCCGGTAGCAGGGGTCCTACAATCTTTTGTGGCATGACCTATCCTTTGGCATTTATGGCATTTTACTGTACAAGCACCATTGTGATGAAGCTTGCATCGGTTGCACTGTGGCTTAATACCTTGGTATCCATTACCATTGGTTGCCGTAAATATCTTAGGAGGTTCTTGTCGTTGGTTCTGTTGTTGGCGATGTGGGTTCTTGTTCTGGTGTTGTTGTTGGTTGATCCTGTTGTAGTTGTTGTTGTTGTTGTGGTGATGGTTGTTGTTGCGATGGCCGTTGTGGTAGTGATTGTGGTTTTGGTGGTGGGTGGTTCTCCTGTCATCGAGCTTTCTTTTGAGTTCGTTGCACTTGATTTCGCGGTCTAGGAGTTTTTGTGCTAACTCCATTGCGACTTCTAGTGATGGTGGGTTGGATGCTGTGACGTTTCCTTCAATATTCCGGGGAAGACCTTCAATATACTTCTCCAGAGTTTTCTCTAAATCTGGTACGATAGAAGGACATAATGCCATTAGCTCGTGGAATCTCCTGTTGTAAGCCCTAAGATCGATTCCTTTGACTGCAAGGACATGGAATTCGTCTTCCAGTTTTCTTATTTCGGATCGAGGACAATACTTCTTTAGGATCTTGGCTTTGAATTCCGTCCAGGAGAGTCGGTACGCTGCTTCTGTACCTAAAGTTTGAGTTGTAGCGGTCCACCATGACAAAGCGTCATCCATTAAGGTTCCTGTGGCAAATGTGACCTTGTTGTTTTCTGAGCATCCACTCCTTTGGAATACCGTTTCGCATCTCTCGAACCAATGGGCGAGTTTAGTTATCCCTTCAGTACCCATGAAGTAAGTCGGCTGACAAGCCATAAAATCTTTATAGGTACATTGGCGAGGTGCAGGAGCAACATTTCTTGCCGGTTGTGCGTTAGCATTTGCTTGTTCGGCTAAGGCTGCATTGATTCCATTGGTGATTGCTTGTTGGATTTCTTCCGGGGTCATGGTTGCTGCTGAGGTAGTGGTCGTGGTTCTCTTAGGTGCCATATTCCTAAAAATGAGAGTATATTTTCAGAATTTTCATAATAACCATCTTGTGTTAGACTATTTAGTAACATCAATAGGTTCAAAGTTATAATAGTGTCACATATATCACGATGCAATATACGATATCATAACACTTATGAAAATAAAGCAAACATAACATCATTGATTAGATTGTCGTTTTGAGTTTACATCACTTATTTATTCTTGTTGACATATCTCTAGGACATTCAAATACAAGTTATTACTGTGATGTGGGTGAGGCTACGTCGACAATCTATGGCATTCTAGGGTTTTCCTTGGTTATCATCAAGACGACGTTCTAGTTCCTGAATTTTGGCGGCCATGGTTTCTATGATTTGGTCTCGGTCTCTCTCCCTAGCTTGTGTTTCTTGTTGTGCACGTCGCAGAGACATGACTTGGGCTCTTGTGGTGTCGAGGGCTTGATCGATGTCACACATGATGTCCTTGTTTACGGTGTTAGCAGAGCAAAGTAATCCGATGAATTCCATAGCTTCACCGAATTGGGTACTTAGTTGTTCAATCATGGTTCCCATCTCTAGGTGTCCCATCACAAGTTGTTCTATCTCAGCTGACATAACTTCTATCAGTTCATTAGGGATGTTGTTCACCAAGGTGGCTATGGCGTCTAACCTGTCTTCATGTCTTACTAACCTAGCTGCCAAGAGTGGTATGGTATGGTGAATGGGTTCTCCAGTGACTGGAAGGATCTTAGATGCAGCAAATGATGATCTTTCACCAAGTTCTCTGTTGGTGGGTGTACCTTCTTGAGATCTCCAATACTTAAGGATTGGTAGTAGAAATGACCATTTGCGAGCATTGACCCGCTTACGAGCCTTATGGTTGGTTCTTGCATAATAGTAAGGATCTGAGGAGGTAGGACGAATCTGGTAATTCCTTGGTTGATAAGTCAGAGGAGCACTGGAAGTTTTCACAGGTGGTGGACTGTTGATTGTCACTGGTACAGTAGTAGTCTGCTGATAAAACATACTAGGTAGTATCACTGGTTCTGCAATTGGAGCAATTTCCTTTTTCCATTTAGTATCATTCCAGATGTCTTTTTCTTCAGCATATGAAAGAGCTTTTCCAGCTATGGCTGGTTCATAAGGCTGGAATGGAGAAGTTTGCTTACTGCGTCTGATTGGACCAGATGATGCTTGAGGTGAAGTAGAGGATTGCTGACTTTCCTTATTCTTATCTGTTGTAGGTGACACAGTCATTGGAGCAAGAGTTGGTACAATAGGTGTAGAGCTCTCAGTTTCCGAATTCGATAACAAAACAATGAAGTTGGGTTTGGAAGACATGGTACTGTAATAATCCCGATTAGTAAACATAGTTATTAGCAAAATCATAGCATGTAAGCATATATCAAGTTATATAAGTAAGAAATAATGAGAAGTAACTTTTCTACCAGATGTTGGAATGTAGGCACGGAGGGCATGAAGTGGTATTTTGTAAAAATGGTCCAGTTAAAGTGTAGTTATAGTCCAATGTTTAAAAACATCTGGTTCTCTATAACCGTGGCTCTGATACCAATCTGTAACACCCCCCAAAAGTCGTTAATAACAGCGGAAGACTTAACATGTCAGCGGAAGACTTTCGGGGTATTACTTCAAGGATCTTTGTCACAATCATAATAGACAACACAAAGTGAAGTATTAAAGTTTAATTTATTTCAAAATACCAAATATCTGAAATACAAGACATTATTAAGATAAGAACGTGTTTTATTCTGAAGGAAAATAAGTAGTTTATTATGGTTCTTGTCATGCTTTTGCCCACTCCGTGCCATCCAGATCCGTCTTGTTTAGTTACCTGAGATAAACATGCTAAAGTCAACATAAAGTTGAGTGATATTCATAGGTTTGAGTTTAAGAGTTTGAATCACAAGTTAAGAGTGTATTGTAATCACATACAATCAATATGTTAAAAAAAAATCAATGTTCCTGTTATTGCCTTAAGCTCATGATACTCAACGATTAACAGCCAATCATAAGTATGTATTATGATGGTAAGTAATAGGCCCCCAAAGATAGGTATTTGTCAATAACCTATTTATAAGAACAATAAAGTGCGCATGGTGTTTTCTCCAACAACCAAACGAGGATTGTCAATCACTAATAGTACTATCCACAATTATTTACGTTCACCCTTCAGGTGATTAAGGTTCATGATCGAGGGACTTCTGACAATAGTAACTTAAGCAAATAACATTGGCCTGACGGTATTTCAATACCCGGTATAAAAGACTTGTGATCGAGTTTTAAGCATGTATCTCCCCACGGGAAAATAGTTAAAGAGTGGGCTATGAAATCACCTTAGTAGTACAGTGGTATCGTAGTCTCAACAAAGCAAGGAAACGGCTTCACACAACACAACCTAAAAGATAATGCAAGTTTCAGTTAATAGTCTAAATCTAGTTTTATCGCGATTACTTGTTATTTAGTTACGAATAAATTTCGTGTTTGTTTAAGTGTTTTAAGTTCAAAAATAAAGTTATATATACATATAACTTGTAAGTAAAATGATCGATGATTGATATAAAGTTAGTTTTTATAACGGAAATAAACGTATCGTTTTACAAGAAATAAATAACGTATTGTTATATCGTTCAAATTTTATTATCGTTATATAAGTTTTATTCGTATTATATATATATATATATATATATATATATATATATATATATATATATATATATATATATATATATATATATAATAAGTTACGTTTTATTATTTATCGTTTTAATATATAATCAAATATATATAATAAATATAGAATTATTATTAAAAGTAAATATTTCAATTCGATCCTTAATGTTTTATCAATCTTACACTTTTTACCCTTAACGGAAAATATTTACGCCGTTAGTCCAAAAGTTATATATTTTTACATTTTTAGTCCAAATATCAAATATATACATTTATTATCCTTAAGTTTCAATATTTACAGTTTATACCCCTTAGAAAACAGTTTTTATATTTTTCACTAAAGTTTACCGATTTGGCAATTTTAGTCCTTATCTCTCGTATTTTTGCAAAAATGGTCCCAACTTTACCAAATTCAAAACTTAACAATTTTATTATTTCATTAAGCTCAAAACATTTTGAAAAGCTTATTTTCACAGCTTATTTTCTTTAAAAAGCACTTATTTCACTTAAATGGGCTTAACGTGACAATATCAAGGCCCGTTAAGGTTTCGTGATCCAATGGGCTTACGAACGGTTTGGGCCTGACCTTGGACTCATTTTAGGATACTAAAAACACTGGTGTTGGGCTCCCAGGCCCAGTGTATCACATAAGCTTAGTGGGCTTTACATAAGCCCACGTTGGCTTATAAAAGTTTTGTAAAATCTGGTTTTTGTCGAGACAAAAGGGGTCGAGTAAAGTAGTTAAACGAGCTCATATGGTCGAATAAAAAGTGTTTTCCAATTGTTGGTCATGTCAAAAATGAGGTCGAGCAATAAAATGGACATGTCATGTGTCGAATTTTTAAATGGCGAGACCAAAGTAAACGTTCCAACTTATTTCATAAAACAGTTTCATAGCTAAAATATTCTAAGTGTTGAAAATATTTTGAATGTGCCCAAATGACTTCTAAACGTGTCAAGTTTAATGTCAAATTGTTATTATCACTATTAAAACTTTATGGCTCTCAATTGTTAGCTTATTGAACATAAAGAAAGTCGAATAAAACATATAGGTTACGTTTGTATATTTCCAAAATAAAGGGTCAAAGTAAATGTGTAAAAACTAAAATAACGAAATGAAAATATAACAAAGGGGACTCCGTGTCTCACCTCACCACTTGGGGTGGAGTTCTCGTACGTATGGTTCGAAATGGGTATGTGGGATCAAGGTACTATGGTTCACTCCTAGCAAGGTTCACAACGAGCTATTTGGTTCCTCCTTGGATCACTTGTGCACCTCGTACTTGTTTTCTACTCCTTGTCCCGATCTTGGCTTGCAACCTCCACGTAAATTGTATTTTGGTGTGTTTGAGGGTGTGAGATTAGTTAGGTTTGCATGGAATGCTTATATAGTGAGTTTTGAGAGTGATGATAAGCACAAGAAGTTTATAAAAGCTTGTGTTGGCTCGTTTGCATGGGGTGGCACCACAAGCATGACCAATCGAGTTCTAGCAACAAGAAGAATATGTAAGACTGAATCCTATTCATTCCTGACATCAAATAATGAGTATAGTGTTCGATTTTATGCAATTGGTGTGATAGAGAGGTGCTAAGAAGTGTTTGGCCACGTTTTGGCTTATCTTGTAACATGGTTTTTGCGTTTTACTTTGGGCAGAATTTAGGTAGCAAATGAGCGAGATATATGGTAAACTTTATCATTCTTAATTCTTTGCTAGCTCGTAAATTGAGTTATGTAAAAATATGTGTGTGTTATGTGTCGAATTTAAAGGATAATAGGGGTGTTCCTTGGCTCGCTCGCGACTGGAAACAAACAAAGAAAAGAAAAAAAATTCATAAGGGTGTGTTTGGGCTTTGAGCCTGTTGGGCTTTGGTTTGATCTCGGTCCAGCAAGAAAAAGAAAAAAAAAATATAACATGGTCCGTTTGGTTTGTTAGTTGGGTTTAAGGCCCAATGAGTTAACGGGGCCCACCTGGTGTGTTTTGTGAGTCGGGTTACGATCAAATAATATTAATGAGTGATCTCGGGAATTTTCGTAGGCTCCGGGAATATATAAATATTGTACATTAATTATACGAAACGTATATTATATAAAAATATAAATGTTTTTAATATATATATATTCGCGATAATTTAGACTATTTAGGTTTGTGTGTAAGCAACGTTTCTAAGCAAAAGATAAATCACCATTTTACCGTTGTGATTTATATATCAAGTCTAATAGAAAAAAAAAATTATACGTAAAAGTGGGTATTTAAATAACGTAATAACTTGTAAGTATTTACTAACCGTTGGGAAAAATTACGAGAGGCTACAAAAAATATATAATATGTTTATATAATTAAATAAACTTTGTATTAGTTAATTAAATACCCCTTTGATCATGAGATGTATTAAACACTTGTTTATCCGTACCTTAAGTGATTAAGTTGGATATAGTGATATAAACTAGCTTAATACTTGTTTACGTAGTAATCTTACGTTTGATGAGTTTACATTTTGTGATCGTCAAAATATAGAGATATCAAAAAATATAAATAACTTTTTCATACATTATTTATGTCAACAAGTTTCTTACATTCCGGTATGCAAACTCTAGTCTTGCAACTTTTGAACTTTGAATTTCTTTATCCAAAGCAAACTTGTCTCTTTTTTGGGGTCTTGAACATGTAGATGCACCACCAAAACCATTAACATCTTTCACCTTTCCTTTGCTTTACTTCTTAGAACTAGAAGATGATTCACCATTAACATCTTTCCCCTTTTCCTTTATTTTTCTTCTTAAAACCAGAAGATGATTTCATCACCTTAACCCTTACATGACTGCTTATTGTGACCTTGGTTTCCACAGGATGAACATCTAACACTTTTCCATTTCCTACATAACCTCCCATCCTTAACAAATGATGTGTCCTCCATTTATCCTCTGACTCTCTTCTTCCTAAGCCTACCTACTTGAGGGTGATGATGTGGAGCAATTAGTGTTGTAAGGCATGGAGATTTCTTCAAGAAAGTCTTACCACTAATTGGTTGTAGCTTAAAACTGTAAACTTGTTTCCATCTTTCTAACTAAGAACACTTGTCAGTCTATGCTTTTGGTATTTCAACAGGTTGACCATTGATAGCCATATTCTAGTTTGCAACAACTGCATGCTTACAAGGAATCCTTGTAATCTCTCATTTACTACAAGTGCATGTTCTCCTAACAACATCAACTACACATTGACACCCCCCCCCTCTCAATGGCCTATTACACTAAAACTTATTTTCCCCATTCCATTGAACAATATAATTACTAGCATCTAGTTTAATTTTTTTCATAATAGTAATTGAAGTAGGGGTAAGAGAACAAGGACATTTATCAATGACTTTTAGAACATTCACAATTCTTTTCATGCAGTACTCCCAAATGAACTCTAAAGTAGTGATAATTGGTTTATCCCTACCAATGACAAGGTTAGTATTGATCAATTCACACATATTATTTAGCAAAATATCTAAATGAGTTATTCGTACAAATAGAAAGAATAAATTTTAGTAAGGAAATAATTGAATGCATCTTGATTAATAATTGACATAACCAATCACAAGTTACCTGAAAAGTGTGATCTAGACCAATGTTGTGCTGGAATCTGTGCTAACCAAGCATCTGCAGAAAGAGATAATTCCTTAACTTCTTTCATTGCAGATTCAAAGTCAAGAAGTGTTGTAGTTGCAGTACATTTCCATAGTAGTTGCTTGTGAGCAACTCCATTCCGTTGCTTCTTGATGTTTTCATGGATATGCCTTAAGCAGCTTCAAAGTCCATAAATGATGTTTGCACATTTTACGTTTTTCGCGTTTATAACTTACATTTTTAAGCTTAACAAATGTTTAAACACTCGGATAAACTTATGTCTCATCTAAAATAATAAAATTTGTTTGATAATTTGTAGCATTTTTATAAGTTTTAGATTTTTATATTACCCGGTTTTACGTTTCGCATTTTAAAAACTTCACATTTTCAATTACCGAATCAAAACTACACTATATAAAATAAACATAATACTTTATTACTCATCATACTTCATGCCACATACACTACACTTGTCCAAGATTTGGACCAGTGTACTCCAAATCTTACACCACAACACTTAGTCATCAACCACTACTCACTTGTACATGCAAAATAGATATATCAAACTCATTTTCTTCTTTCCCTCTTGTTATGAACGAGCCATCAACACACATCACACCATCTCCATCTCAATTTTCACTAATATCTTGATCAAGGATTGAAGGTTTAGTGATCCTTGTAGAGATCTTGACTAAAAATCTTCATTTCTTGGTTCACTTGGAAGTTTTCTTTAGTTATTTGAAAAGTTTTATAAAGGGTGTTCTTGGTTTGAAAAAGAGTTCACAAATTGTTGGGATGATTAATCTAGAGTTTGTAAGGGTTGGTTAACAAATTTGGAAGCTTTTAGTAAAGATTAATTGTTGATTTTATAGACTAGTTTGGCGTGTTCTTGATTGTATACTTGTTATTTTCATCACTAAACCTTTGTAAGGAAACTATATTTTTTCACTTCACTTCTGCATTTTCATGTATATTACATGTTATATGCATTTATTTGACAGTTATACATTGTACTTGGCTTGAAACAAGAGAAAATCATGTTTTGAACTTGATTTATAAAGACACTTTTGACCAGGGACTAATGTGTACTTATTGACAAAAATAAGTGGTTTTAGAGTCTTAGGTAAAAATATAGGGTTATAGTACATGGTCTTGTTGTCATTTTTCTGGGTGACTCGTTTCGTAACTCCACCCCATGATTTAACTAGAAAATAAACGGTAAAACTATGACGGTTTTGGTAACCAGATTTCAATGACCAAAAGCTCTTAAAATTTGTAAAAACTCATGTTGGTGTTCAAATAGAAAATGTAGTAGACCCTTTAACTTAAACATGGCCGCTTGAACCAAATCAAACGAAGTTGTAGTTTGTAAAATAGAGTCTTTTCTGCGGGACTGTTATAAACTAAAAATAATATGTTTTAACACACAAGGGTATTTTGGTAATTTGACATTAGTTATGTAATTTTTAAGATAATGAGACCCACAAATTTGATAAACACACTCAAATAACTTTCCGAGGACATAAAAACCGAGTCATAATTCTTTATGGTTTAGGAGAAACGGAATTTATAACATCGAGTAACTACTTTAAAACCAAACTACACTTAAACATCAGATTTATTAAACATACCAAACCGTTGTAAAGATTGTCCCAATTGTTTTATACAAGTTACAAACACTAAGTGCAACGTATAATATGTGTATAAAAATTTTGTAAAACTCATTTGCATATTCACATTCTTTATTCTCAATATAAGTTGCGACATATTATCTTTAGGTTGCTCCAAGAAAAATTATCGGCGTCTCGTTGGATTAACTTGTTATCTTTATCTCTAATAAGGATTTATTTGATACGCTTTTAGGGGGTCATTTAAGCCCTAAATAGTGTTTTTATGGTCAAATATTACCTTAAATCGTTTCTTTTGTCATTTTAGGTACTTGGGACATGAATTCTGTAAAATGGAGCATTTTGGAGCTTTTCGAACATTTTTATACTCAAGAATGAAGAAAACAAGAAAACTAAGAAAAATCTGGAATTAACACCAGACGGCGTCAAGCTTTGGAGCTGACGTCGTCGCCTTATGAAGTGATGCGATGAATTTGTACACTAGGCGCCCCAGAAAAGAATTTGGGAATTACTATGGGACAGCGTCAGGTACAAAAAAGGCGAGGCCAACTAGCTTTACACTAACATGAGACGGCCCAGAAGGTTTTATACGGGACGGCGTCAGAAGGTCTCTTGGGCCATACAAAACCCTAAAAGCGGCAAGCTGACGGCGTCAAGATCTATAACCCGACGCCGTCAGAGTTGTAAATCTATATATAGGTTTGGTATTTTCATTCATAAAGGGGTGGAACTTTGTATGTAACTTTGGAGAAAAATCCTATCACGATTTTCTCTATAATTTTAGGGTTTCAAACCCTCTTTTCTTCATGTTTAATTAAAGATAAGTTTTTCCTTTAATTTTTCAATATGTCTATGTGTTGTTTGATTAATTGTTTATCTTTTCTTTACATTAACATGCTAGCTTAGATTTCTTAGTGTTTGCTTAGATCTAATGAAACCAAATTATTAATTAATAATTGTTGATTTATTGTCGAATGTTTGGTTGATTGACTAGCGTTAGGCTTAGAAAACTGGCTAATATCCTATACGGTAACAAGCTTGAACGTCTTAAGAAACATAATCGGATGTGTACTACGGTTTTACTGGTTGTATTTAATGCATGAGTAACTATTAATGAGGCTATGATAGGATACTAAAAGTGTCGTAATAAGAAGAGATAGAAGCTCATAGGGTTGGGGAAGGACGTACACGGCCCCACGAATTGTATTAAGGAATACAATCCTTCATCCAAATAATTGTGACAAATAAATGAATCAATAGGAGATAACTAAGGAGTAGTGAAATCTAAGTAAACACATTTTTCTCTCATAAGTAATCCACCACATTAATTTTCTTGTTATTTTATTATATTTTGTTTATTATTAGTAGTTTTTGGGTAGTTGACTAGCAACTAATTCCGCTCAATCTTTCAAATACCCGAGATTTTTATTGCTTTCATAAAATATAAAAATACAAAAAAAATCATCACTCACCTCTAGACCTAGTTGACATATTTTTCAATCCTAACGACACTATTCCCCTAGAGAACCATCAATCCCCCGGTACTTGTCACTCACTATACTACACCGGTCAGGTACACTGCCTGGAGGATTGCAAGCTTCTCAAGATCCCTTGAGAAGTAAAACTTTTGCGAGTCCGCAATCCCGCATCAATCTCGTTGCTTTACAGTGAGTTCATGGCTGACACTTTTACTTGTTTTGAACTACTTTTGGGGTGAGAATGCATGCTTGTTTTACTTAAACACTTTACTCGGTTAATGAAATATCTACTTGTTTATTGAACCACATTACTCACTTTATTTAAATACATTGTTTGTTTTATTTATGAACACAAGTACTTTAAACTATTATACCTGCATAACCGAATATACCGAATACATAACCAAATGAACCGGGACCGGCCAGATTGCTATGCACATACATGAACGAATGAACTGGTCACATAACCAAATGAGAATGTATCGGACAAACAAACATTAAATCTTGAACTAACGGACTTGGTACTATCTTGAACTAATTAGTAAAATCTTGTGGTCCGTACTTGAATTTTACACTTTAATATTTACATTTATCATCATGAATTTATATGTGGACCTAAGATGTTACAAGTCTTGTATGAGCGGGACTTGTGATAGGATTATGTTGACATATACTTGTCATGAGGAATTACTTAAAAAGGTTTCATCTTATATACAATAAACCTATAAACTCAGCAATCTTTGTGTTGACACTTTTAGCATGTCTTTTCTCATGTCTGTAAGACATGGCTTGGAGCATTAAAGTCGCATGGCACATTTTGAAGATTTGGATGCATTGTACTTTACCATTCGATGATATTTTAAAAACATTTATGTAATCTTATACTTTGGGACCGTATATGTTGTAACTCTGATTTCATTTATCGAATGGTAACGTTTAAAACGTCTCATTTAAAGTTCGTTTTCTATGACTTGAACTTTGTACTATGAAGTAACCCCCAATTACATTATCTTCTGTTGCGATATTTTGGGGGTGTTACAAGTTGAATTGGGTGGCCCATGATTGGAGACGGTGGAGATGGTGAGGATGGAATGGGAATGACATAGTCCAAAGGACTAATTGTTGAAAGAGTTAGGGTGATGTCTATGGGTTGATGAGGACTAAATGATGATGAATTAGGTCTGGACTTAATTGAGGATGAAGTGGTTCTAGTGGAAGGTGTTGGGGAGCTAGGGGTGTTAGTATGAGGGGGTGTGGTTACTTTAATTTCAAGATCTTCTTTAGTAACATCAACGAAAACAATTGGTTTTTTTTATAGTAATCCTAGGTTTCTTTGAAGTGTGAGTGATGAGGAAGACAATGTTGAGAGTGTTTGTAGGTTGAAGATGATGTGAATGTGTAAGCAAATTGTTGCATGGTGAAGGCCTTAAATAGCCAAAGTTTGTGATAATTTGAACATTGTGAGTGTTTTTATCCTAAGGTTAATGAGATGTGTGGTTTCATGTGATCTGTGTTATAGGAACTACCAAAAGATTGCAGGTTTTGTGGGTAAAGAGGTCAAAAAGATAAAAGATAATAGTGAAAATTCGTTAGACACGGGACAACACCATTAAATATGCCACGGTACCGTTAAGCTAACAAGCATAAACAACCACTGGTCAAGTGAAGTTAACGCTAACTGATCCACTATTTATTCCCTTTAAGTTACCGTCAGTCTCATAATTTTTAGGCTTTTGAATACGGTGTTGATTCATTTTCTTCATCAGATTCAAACATGGTATTTTCAAAAGTCATTCAAAATATCTTCTGCATCAGACTCTTCTTGAACAGGTATCTCATGAACCTAATGTCATCTCTTTCATATAATCTTCCACCATTTCTAGATCTTCCATTTTTAGCTCTCGCATTTTTCAAAGCTAATCAATCAAGTTTTATACGAAGGTCTAAAAGTCCTTTTAACTCTATCATATGTGGGTTTTTCGGATTGCTTATTTTTTATGGTTTTTTTTTTCGCTTATTTTTAATCCAAAATTGTCGATATATGAATTTAATTGATTTTTTTTTATAAAATTGTTGAGTATGATTGTATCTTTTACAAAAGAAGCAAATCCAAACACTATTTTATAAAGTACTTATTTTAACTACTTACTTTTAAGCCGAAGAAGCATAAAAGCAATCCCAAACATCCCCTAAATGAACATATCACAATAAGCAAATATCAAAAATAGTTATTAAAAATTGCTTAATTCAACCCAAAATTAGAAGATAAGCAATATAAGCATTAACATCAACATCAATTGCAAGTGCTCACACCGCATCAGGCTTACAAATTTGTCTGAATTTCAAGTGGTTTAGCCTGAAGACCGTGTCGTCCTTGTCATCATTTAACATCCTGTTTAATACACTTCTTGCCTTTATCTTGAGCCTATTTGCCCTTAGCTCAAGCATTTCACGCCCCAGTTTCTTCATTTCGTCGACGTACTCTTTTGCTAGCGTCATGCCACAACAAATAAAAATATTTCCACCTACGACTTAAGTTTTCATCTTTTATCCTGCAAATAATAGTGAAACTAAGAATTTTTTTTAACAAACATCTTTGAATTACTATGTAGTAAATCTATATATGATTACGTCTAGTCTGATTTCTACAACGACTTTAAGAATAATGCTATATATGATAACATTGAATTAGATAAT
Organism: Artemisia argyi; assembly: GCA_030686995.1. NCBI lineage: Eukaryota > Viridiplantae > Streptophyta > Magnoliopsida > Asterales > Asteraceae > Artemisia > Artemisia argyi. Next base: position 40,667,037 of record CM060709.1, on the reverse strand, counting down.
TAATGCCCTCCAAAACGCAATGCCAAACACCCCTCATATCGTACAATTATACGAATCCCAATCATAGCCAAAATAGAAAGTTTTGATATTGAAAATAATTGTAAACAAAAATGGAAAATGAGTACCGTATTATTCTAGGAGTGTCTAAAAAACCGAGGAACCAAAAGAGCCTAAAACCCGTGCCGGTACCGACTAGGAACCGAACCGTATATTAGAATCATGGTACGATTATTGGTTATTGAAATTCTAAATTTTCTGTTCCCAAGACGGTTCGGGTCGGAACTGTCTGGTTCAGTAGTTTCTCGAAAGGAACCTACTCTTTTGAACATATAAAATTTTATAGTGTTTGTTTTCGACTTTGTATACATGCAGTCATTTAGGAAAATTGAAAAAAAAATACCTTACCATTACTAAGTTGTAACCAAAAAAAATATCTAAAACCTAAAAACCCAACATAAATTAACACCCTAACCTTTATACATTCCAAATAGCAACTATCAATTTTAAAATTACTTGGATCATTCAAAAATTTAAAGATCATGATCAATATCATTCATCAACATGAAAGTAAGTTTTTTCTATATATTTTTTTCATTTTTATTTTGATCATAATTGATTGGATTGAAGACCCTCTCATGTTCTATTTGAACATGAGAGGTAATGTTGAAGGTTATTGGAGTGAAGAAAAGTAAATAATTTAATCACTGTAGGACCATAATTTTATAAATTAATTCTCGTGAAGAAAAAATATGACTAACATAACCTCTCATGTTCAAATGGAACATGAGAGAATCTCAATCCGGATTGATTAGATACCATGTACAATAATGTGAATGAAATTGAATATCTTTTGAATGATGACGAGGTTGTTAAAGAGATGGGAGAAGCGGTAGGAAGTTATAAAAGGAAACTAATGATGAAGCATTAACCGTATTTGGAGGTTTGGAACACAAATGCGTGTTCTTGATACTTTTTAACAATTATAAACTTATATTTTGACATTTATGCATTTTTTTATGTTATTTTGAACAATTGGAATTATTGAAAAGAGGTGCATTGTTGGAGATACTTTTGTGTGCATTTGTATTGTTATAGCTTTCCCCTTTATTAATGGTTGACAATGAAAAAAGCTGAAATTTTTAAACACTTTGGTACTCGTCAGGAATTACCGAAAATTCCCGTTCCGGAACCAAACCGAAGAACTTGGGACAGTTCTCGGTTCCACATTTTTCTTATCTTTGGTTCTTGCTTCTTCCGGTTCGGTCCGATTCCAGTACCATGAACACCCCTATTTTATTTATACTAATCCCCTCATACGGAGATCCATCGGCATTTGGCAAAATTCCCTCAAAGAACCATGGTATTAGTTCATCCAATCTTCTCTTTAGCCTCTGAAATTTCTGAATCACATACACTAACAATTATTAAAACTGTGTTAGGTTATTTACATCCCACATTCACATAATAATATATTCAATCCATCACTAATCCAACTCCACTTTCAATACTCAATACAGCTTCAAATTCCCCCACCTAAAAAACCCGAACCAACCTAAAGGATAAAAATATATATAATATAATTTGCTACCAAAATCCTAAAATTACATATCAGCCTAATCACGTATTGCACCCATCGAATTAAAAGCTACTTCAAACGACAAAACCCGAATTTAGTCTTGGTCTTAAGTTTAAAGAAAAACAATAAGTTAGAATAACTTACCACTCTTGCACTTGTATTAAGACCTTCATAAAATGTATGTTAGGCACAACTCAAGTCACACCTTTCCCTGCATCTCCACAATCCTACTTCCTAATTCATCTTCAATAATATATACATATCTTCTAACCTACTACATTCATCATTTTTTTTATATTAAAATTTACAACCATAACATTATTTTTCTTCCATTGGTTCTTTATTGTCAGCATCCATCTTTCCTACAACAAAAGTGAAACACACAATGTATATACATTATGGACCAACAAAAATCTCATTATTACTGAAACCAATAATCAAAATCCAAAACTAAAATTGTAACAAAGAATATGCACCATCAACCCAGAAAAATATCCATTATTAAATTGCAACAAACAAAATAAGACAAATTCTAAAGACTTACGACTGATTTTAAGCTTCTATTTACATATAGATCTTGAATCTTCTATTTTTCTCTTTGATAGAGGTTTTCAACATGAATCTCGGATAATAATTTGATTTTTAATGATTTAGAAGATGGATGGCTGAACTCAAAAATATAAAAGAATGAGAGATAATATAGGATGCGTGAGTGAAAGCCTTTTGTCTTTTTTTCTTTTTTTTTCTTTTTTTTTGTATAGAGACGAATGCATAATTTACTTTGTTGATGAATCAGGATGAATAGGTGACCTAGATTATGTATTTGAAAGGCACATGACCTGCAATGGTGGGAAAACAAAACATGTATCTACTGGAGAAGGAAGCCAGAAGATTCAACCTTAATTAGTTTTATATTTAAACAAAAATGTACTTTTTAAAGTTATTAGATATGTTAAGAGTATGGTGTGATATTTTTTTTAAACAAAAAACATATATTAAAGACCAACATTTTTTATAAAATCATATGTAAGTCGAAATCATTGTAATATTAGGCTCATTTTGTTCGTAATTTTAATAAATTTTCAACGCTATACTTTTATAAAAAAAATCAATAGACATTTGTTAGATATTTAATAACCGAAGTTTGTAACCTAAAAAAGTCGTAATTAGCTTAAAAATATAAGGTAACTGTCACAACTCACCATTTCAGGTCAATTTCCGAACTTCGACAATTTACTATTCATAAATCACTATTCATCATTTTACTATTCATCATTTTTGAGGTCAGTTTGATATTCCGAGAAACGTTCAAAAATATTACTATTCAAAAAACACTATTCATTTCCGGAAGAAAAACACTATTCATGTGCATTGCTCATTTCATCGTAAATTTAGTTTACGGATATTTAAATTCGCGTAACCGAATTGGTTCAGGTGCGATTTCATGCTTTATCAGTGGGGACATTTCATACAGACTAGAAATAGACTACATATCATCATAATAGCATTTGCATACTATACCACTCGTAGAATATTCATATTAATATTTTTGATATATTTAACGTTTTACGTATATTTATTTTTAAATAAACGTTACGTACGATTAATAAATATGACTAACATATCCGACAATCCCCACAATGGTCCTGATATATTTTTAAACCCCTTACAGCGTCACAAAAATTATAAAATTCATTTACCCGATGTTTTGAAAATTTATTTAATTTATATCATAAGTTTATTATAATTACGACGATTTTCGTGGAAACTAAACAATAATTATCCAAACGCTCAATATTTGTACCCAACATATTTTTATCATTTTTATGACTTTATTATGTCCCGAATAACTTCGTTAAAATTTATTTCTAGCAAACCCGGTACCCGAATAACTTCGGGAGAGACGGTTTGAGGGCCCAACACCTTTTAGATGCCTTCTGTGGGGAGGGGTCTGTGATTGCTGCTAGCCTGCTTAAGGCTACTTCAGCTATGGTTAATTTGTGCTTGGGGGGGAGGTGCCCGAGGAGTTTGGCAGAGTTTGTTGCTTCTGCTCCTCTTACGCCTCTTCTCAAACCTGATAATGGGATTAGGCCTATCGCTGTTGGGTCGATTTGGAGGAGGGTGATCTCCAAGGTGGCTATGAAGGGTGTTGGGAAGGAGATGGCTAAATATCTTGGCGATTTTCAGTTTGGGGTTGGGATTTCGAATGGGGCTGAGGCTGTTCTTCATAGTGCGAACAGGTTCCTTAGTGAGTACCACCAAGATGGGTCTTTGGCTATGCTTACTGTCGATTTTTTGAACGCCTTTAACTTGGTTGATAGGACTGCTCTCCTGTTTGAGGTGAGGAAATGGTGTCCATCCATTTCTACGTGGGTCGATTTTTTATATGGTCAACCAGCTAGATTATATGTGGGTGATGATTATATTTGGTCTTCCACTGGCGTTCAGCAGGGGGACCCCTTGGGGCCCCTCCTTTTTGCCCTTGTTCTACACCCCCTGGTTCACCGAATTAGAGATCGTTGCAAACTTTTATTCCACGCCTGGTACCTAGATGACGGGACGATTATTGGAGATGCCACCCAAGTGGCCAATGCCTTAGATATCATTGGAGCTGAGGGTCCTTCCTTAGGCCTTCAACTTAACATAAAAAAAAACTGAAGTTTTCTGGCCAACCTGCAATGGTGTGAAGGTACGGGAGGGCCTATTCCCTCGGGGGATTGGGAGGCCGGTGCTGGGTGTAAAACTCCTGGGGGTGTTGTTAGTCGAGATGCGGAGTTTATTAGTAGTATGGCTCTTAAAAGAGCAACATGTGCAGTCAAGTTGATGAGTTGCCTTAAACGCTTGCGGGACCCTCAGAGCGAGCTCCTCTTGCTCCGTTCCTGTATGGGTGTTGCTAAATTACTGTTTGGTCTCCGAACATGTCAACCTTCTTTGGTCGGGGAAGCTGTCTCTGTTTTTGACAAGGGGCTACGGGGAGCATTAGAGGATATTGTTGTGTGTGGGGGCACCTTTTTTGGGGATTTACAGTGGAGGTTGGCTTCACTTCCGACCCGGTTCGGAGTCCTAGGGATTTGTACGGCCGAGGATGCCTCTTCGTATGCTTTCGTGGCTTCAAGGGCCCAATCTTGGAGTTTGCAAGACCATATACTCCGAGAATGTGGTGGAGATGTATTAGACTCAGATTACAGGAGTGCGTTGGACCTTTTGCATTGTTCTCTTCCCGATCTTGACCATGGCGGTTTCTACATTAAAGACACTGCCCCCCTTAAATCCCAGAAAATTCTGGCGAATGCCTTATATAGTGAAACTGTCAAGAGGTTTGAAGAGAAGTTTGTTTTATCTCCTCGGCATAGAGCTGTGGTTGAGTGTCTACGTACCCCTCATGCTCAGGATTTCCTGGCTGTTGTACCTATTGATGGCTTGGGGCAACACATGTCGGCTGTGGAATACCGCGCTATCCTTAAGTACCGGCTGATGATTCCTTTGTTCCCTGTTGATGAGCCATGTCCAGTATGCCGTAAAGCGTGTTTGGATTCTTTCGGTGAGCACACGATCCACTGTAAAGAGCTACCGGGTTTTAAATATCGGCATGATTTGGTGAGAGATGTACTCTGTGATGTCCTTAAGCGGGCCGGGATATCTGCTAAAAAGGAGACCCCAGTGAACTTCCTGACTGATCCCTTAGAGGGGAGATCCACCTTACGCCCGGCGGACATTCTTGTGTTTGGGTGGGAAGGGGGAAAACACGCTTGTGTAGATCTAACTGGGGTCTCCCCCCTGGTCGGGCTCAAGGACACTGGCTTTGTTGCAGGGCAGGCGGCAATCAAAGCAGAGTCAAATAAAGTGGCAAAACACGAGAAAGCATGCCTGGAGAATCAACACGTGTTTGTCCCATTTGCTTTTGACACCTTTGGTGTTCTCGCTCCTGAAGTTGTGCGACTTCTGAATCGGGTTCAGAAAGTCGTTAATAGCACTTCTTCGTCCCTTAAGGTTTCAAACTTTTTTTTTAGTAGAATAGGGTTCGCTATTCAAAAGGGGGTAGCGGCGCAACTTGTTGCCCGGCTACCTGCCATTGTATTGTAATGTCATATTTCTTGTATCTTAATTTCACAAAAAAAAAAAAGAAAAAAAAAAAAAAAAAAAAAAAAAAAAAAAAAAAAAAAAAAAAACTACACTTACACTACAACTAGTTCCTAAATAATTCTAGCTAGTTTTCTTTCCCTTTTTCCTCCTTGTCTAGCCGGCCACATGCCCCCCCCCCCCCCCCTTTTAACCTCAAGCCTTAACTACATTTAATCTATTTTAATCCAAGATAAACATCTAGTGAAACTTATCTCATACACTTCATAAGCCAAGAAGCAAAATATCAACTTTTCCTCCTTCATCTCCTCTCAAAACCCACGACCACAAACCAAACTAAGAACAAAATCCATTGATTTTTCAAGATCAAGCTATTTTCTAGTTCCTTTGGTGATCCTTGTTAGAGTTTTGAAATAAAAACTCAAGGTTTCTTAGGTTTTACTCATCCAAGCTCTATAATCTTTCAAAGTAAGTTGTCAAACCCTTTTTCATAATTTCTTCAAGTTATTTTTATGATCATATGATTTCTATACAAGTACCACTCATTATATATACTTATATCTTTGAAACCCTAGAAATGGAAACCCTTGTTAGATCTAGTTGATTGATGTTGTTTAAGAACCCATGACACCTTGAGAAGGTGTATGTTAGGAATAGACTAGATTTGTGGTGATTGGAAGTGATTTGGGTGGATTAGAAACTAGTTTGGAACATTGGAAATGAGTTTAGAACTTATCTAGGAACCTACTGTCCCAAAATGCAAAATCTGGAAAACTCAGAAACTCAGGGGCAATTTTTAACCAAAGATTTATAAACTACTTTCAAAAACGAAACTTTTCGCGAAAGAACGGATTAAAAAGAGTTTATAACGAAGGAGATATGATTTTTGCAAGTTTAACGACGAAAACTATTTTTCTGAAAATATTCATGCTGTTGGACGATTTTTGTCGGATAAACCGAGGTGTTAGACGTAACCTAGAGAAGCCGAGCTATCAAAAATATATTAGTGCATACTAAGACGAATCCGTGGATATAAAGAACGAAGAAAATGAACTTAAAACGACAAAGTTATACACGTTTTAAAATCGTTAAAACTATATATATATATATATATATATATATATATATATATATATATATATATATATATATATATATATATATATATATATATATATATATATATATATATATATATATATATATATATATATATATATATATTAGTAGTCACTAATAGAAATAATAAAACTACGTACTAAATACTATATTTTCTAGATTTCTTGTTCAAGAGTTATATTCTTAACTAATGAAGTACTTATGACCCAAGACTTATTTTTACGACTACTAGACGTTATTTCAAGGTTTTCAATGCGATGAATATAACACTAACGTTTTATATACGATATCCTACGACTAGTTTTTATAAGTCTAGTTAGACTTATTTTTCCTAAGTATGGAAAATATTTTATTTTGACAATAATTAGTATTTCCAAGTTACGAGTGGTATAGGCATCATGTGCATGTGCATTCATTACATCACGTCATGATCTAAAGTAGATCGTTATTACTTATATTAGGTTGCGGCTAACATTCGCGCCTTATTGTCCCTATCATTTCACGTCATAGTATCATCACTTCAGGTGAGTTTTCATAGCCCCGTTTTGATGCAATATCTTGATTTCCAAATCCCACGGGGGAGAATACATTTCATCACTATTTTTTTTGTACATGCCTAAGTATTAAATTACTTACATAGCTTAAGTTGCCTTATTACCACGTCATGACAAGTCCCCTTTATTAACATGGACCGTTAATTAAGATACAAGCGATAGTGAGTGGATAGATCTATTAAGGGTGACTCCTCCATCCGTGTTTGGGTTGCTCCCACGGGATTACGGATGCATTTCATGTCTGACATATTTAGAGTGTCTGGTAAACACTCATTTGGGGCCAATTTAATTGTGTCTAGCTTCGGGGTAATGAGCTTAAGAGCCAATGTAAATTTTATTACTGAAATCTTATTACTTTACTTTTTACTTATGGCTATTGTACATCCGATTTAACTTATAAACCTATGATTATTCACCAACTTTATGTTGACCGTTTTAGCAATGTATTTTTAGGTTATTAAGGTAGCTCATGTTGCATACATTTGGACCTTCATGGAGTCGCGGAGTCGACGCGTCTCACCTTATATTTCTGCACTTATGAAACGTTTGAACTTGTTTGAACTTATTTTACCTAAATTGGCAACATCTTTTGGGACGTATGTTTTGTAAACTCTGAATGTTTTAATGATCAAACGCTGTATTTTCTAAACGACACTTTAGGTCGTTCAATATGACTGTAACTGTGATGCTATGGCAGTCACCCCCAGGTATTCCATTCCGCTGCCATTCAGGTATTTTGGGGGTGTGACAGATTGGCATCAAAGCTAAGGTTATCAAGAACTAGGATGTATCTTGGACCCTAGACTATAACCACATCATCATAGCATCTCATCATTTCATCATAGGTGCAGATTTATTATACATGTTGTTTCATGCACACACTGTGCGAGTTATTTATACCCATACTCATATATAATAATATTGACCTGGTTCACAAGTGACATGTCTTCAGATACCCACCCTGTCATCCTTTCGTCGAATTACGACATTGAAGATGCCTTGTCATCTTCCACTACCATTGTACCACCAGTTGCACTTACACCACCATTAGCACCATTGATTTGTTATAGGAACAGGGTTTTCCTATTATTCAGCCCATACATAGAATGCCGTTTGGTAGAGTATTCAGACTTAATCTTATTGGACCTATTAGGATGCTTATTTCAAGGGAGATAGTATGTTTTCTTTCCTTCACTAGTAGGGCGCTTACTACTCAGGAACTACCACCACCGTCAGCTATTTATTTCACTATTGGTCGTCCCATAGTGCGTACTTCAGTTTTACCTCTTAGATGTCACGAGATAGCGCGAAAGAGGGTAGTATTCCATTCACTATTATCACCATCACATCTCAGAGACCCTACACCCATATATGACAGGCCGCTTGAAAAGCAACCACTATTTGACATACCATTACCATCTACCACACGTTCCACCACCTTATGGGTTTGAGGTTGGTGAGAGTTTGAGAGCCTCTACTGCTTGACAACCTACTACTCTTCATCATTAGACGATGATCTCTAATTATTTGAGATTACCCACGAGTGTTTGGACGATACACTCTGAATAATACCACAAGCCTCACAAACGCAATAAGAATTGCAACCAATCGCCTAAGGGTGGCATCTATCACAAGGACTCTATATTATCTTAGATATGATCGACTCATACCTACATAACACAATAAACCAACAAGATGCTTTGAACGGTATTATACCATCATAATGGAACTCATCACGACTCTCCCTTCATTATCAAGTTTGATTACACCACGTTCTAAGTCGATAATTACATCATTAGTCGCTCTAGCAACACTCCACCGACCAATGTGGTCACATTAGTATATTTGACATATAATTACAACTTTAGGAATATGCGAGTAAGACAATAGGATTAATAAAGACGAAGATGTCTTTACGATTAAATGGCCATATTGACCAAGATAAAAGTGACTACCCTAGTTTTCGTGTTTCGGAGATAATAACAATTCAAGTAAGTCAAAGCCAAATTAAATTTTTGTACAAACAAAAAGATTTCTTGCAAACCTTACGAAGTGCGACAAATTATTGATTTTCAATGGTTGGATTAAAACTATTTTTTTTAATTATTTTTTTTTGCAACAATCTTCTTGAATTCCCTTTTTCCAAAGACATGTATATATGAGATATCGTTTTTATCAAAATACAAAATATTTCGTAGTCACATCTTTTACATAACTATATTCATTACAAACTTCAAATAAAGTCACTCCAAAATACATTTATGACCAAATTTCACAATGTTTCACTCAAATAAATGTTGTTAATTTTAGAAACTATATCTCCAAGAAGGAACACGCATAACTCATGAACGAATCTCGAAAGCAACCACTATACCTACTTACTATTTGACCTTAGATGCGAAAGAAACCCCCTACCAGAGATTGTCAATAGTGATACACCATGTCTTAACACCACTACTTCAAATTACGACTTTTTCGCTCATTCCATATTATAAGACCTCATTTTCATGAAAGGATATCGAGAAGTTTCACCTGACCATAAGACATTTAGCTTGCATTCATGGAAAATCAAACATCATTCGATGTGGTACCTACTTGACTCAGATCACCCGTACAACAATTTCCATTCTTTATACATTTTAGTCATGCCTGGAGAAATTAAGCATTTGAACCTGCGATCTTTACCTAGTATAAATTCTCAAATACTTTAAATCATTAGCACCAAATTTTTGCCCTATATCCTTTCACACATAGACTATCCCCTTCAGTTGATTGTAGATGTCTTAAAAACACATTCATCTTTCACGCCCTCAATATCACTACCATATTCTCGACCACTTCATAATCATAAACCATTGCCCTGTTATGAACTAAGATGTTTACATTCTTTAAATAAGTGGATTAGTAGACTATTACCATACCATAAGATTCACCCATGTATCCAATAAACCATTCAACAAATTTTACTTCAAACTATTTTACTATCATATGGGGAAATTGTTTTACGGAATTATTAAAAGAAAATGTTTTATTACCACCTTATAAATTGATTTTTCCGTCATTACACCAGGTATTTACTATTATTATGCAAAACAATTTTCATGTTACTTGAAAGGAAATATCAGGATACCATTTTTAATAACAATGCGTTGAACACCATTTAAAACTTTTGAGGAAAGTAATGATATTTTGACTAAATCCAGCATAGCATCAGTAGTCCTTAACTATACATAGCCTGATCACCTATGTATAATTCAGGAAGAATTATACCATGAAGGAAATAATTACCTTTTTAAAGTATTTCTAATAACAATCTTCATTTAAAAGCGTTGTAAACAAGTAAACTCTTTCATAAACGTCTCTTTCTGACAAGCTCTCCCTGGATACTTACCCCACTTGTCACTCACTCAGCCATTAAGTTAGAACTTTCCAATGACTTCTCTAGGAGAGACTTTCCCTATCAAGTACTAGGAGGATTCCTCGATGCCAGAAAAACAATAAAAGGATTACAGAACTACTAAACCTGGACTAAGAAAATTCATAACTCAACAACAATCCTAAGATACCACGAGACCATCCGACTCACCATCTATGACCTAGTTGTCCAATTTTATTATTCAAAGGTACTAGCTAGACTGAGCTACAGGATCGAACACAATGTGAAGGTACTCTAAGCAACACTATAGAAATTAAACCAAGCCTCCTAACCGATACTGTAGAGTGTTCCATTTAAACATGGCCTCTTCCAAACGCAAACTTCTCTGTAATGAGTTTTCACCAAGGATAATTGTTTAAATTAAGAATATCGATATGGATTCCCCTAAGGAGTTGTGTTCACTAGAAATTTCAGATAACCTCATTTTCATACCAAGAAAGGGATCTGACCCGAATATATATATTTTGCCAACATGAAAATACTTTCAACGATAAACTATTTCAGGACTTACGTTAGTTTGAATACCTAGGCTTGTAGTTTTTTCTGATAACCACCAATAGGCATTATCCAACCTCAGGAACTAAACGTTAGACATCTATGCATTTATGCGAACACTACCTATCCTACTATTTTATCCTTGTTAGTGTTTTCACTTTTAAATGAAGTTGATTTAAAAATTGTGTTTATACAAATCACATACCATGTAGAAAATAATTTTCTGAAATTCCTACTTTAAACAAGTACGATCCTTTTTGGTCAATATTTAACAAAACCATTCATCAATGAATATATATATATATATATATATATATATATATATATATATATATATATATATATAAATCAAACTTTGGTAAACAGTCCTAGTCACAACATGTTTGAAAACCGTTTCCCATTTCATAACTACTGAATTTTGAATCATCAACGAGGATATTACTTAGTAAATCATTAGCTCCATTTTCTAAATTCGTTTATTCAGAAAAAGATTTCAACCAAAACTCACAATCGCGAGACAAATTTCCAAAACTAATCACCATACTACATCGCTTATGCATTTAGGATTTTGTGACTTGACAATAGAGAACCTTGGAATACGTGATGAAGGAAATTAGGAGGGACACCATAAATCAATTACGAACTTTAGTAATAGAGACCAAGCCCAATAGGCAAAGAAAGACACATGTCTTAACATCCGTTGGAACAAAACACAAGGAATAAAAAAAAATTGTTGCCCATATTCTCTCTCCTTCAGATAACGCCAAGTTCAAAAGATAGAACGTTGTGGGATTAGTCACAAGATTTATTGTACCCATTTCAATTATTCCTGATAAAGGTAATCGAATCACCTCAGACTCCTAGCAATCATTTTAAGATTTTCTTCGGAACCCCATTTAGATGTAAACACCGCCTACCATCCTCAGACCAATGGTCAAAGCGAAAGGACAATTCAAACATTGGAAAGATATGCTCAGAGCATGAGTGATTGACTCTAGAAATGGTTGGACCAACCATTTACCATAAATCAAAATCATTTGCAAACATAGTTATCGCGCGAGAGTAGAGACTACACCATTTGATGCACTCTATGATCGAAGTACCAATTACCAATTCACAGACCAAAATTGGAAAGTTAAATTCATTGGTCTAGAACTAAACTATGGAACAACAAAGGAAATTTCACAAGTCAAGAACCAGTTACAAGCAACGAGAAACTGGTAGAAGTAGGGTTGGTGCATGACGCACATCATGCGGATTAGGTATCCTGGAACAGCAAACCATCTAGATTCAAGTAGGAGAACGAACTAAGTTGGAAGCTTTGCCTTGGAGAGGCATGATATAATTTTGGTAACACGAGAGATTGAACCTCTAGTATATTGGACCTATATTGGACCATTTAAGATTCATTTTATAATCGACCAGCTGACATACAAATTTGAGTTCTGGCAGAGTTCAGCAACATATATTGCCCATATCACGTTGTAAACCTCAAGAAGCGCTGATCGTCTATTGACGGATCGAACATGGAAAAAGTCAAACTCAGTGTTCCTGTAAGCACTCATGAATAACCAGGAATTTCCTGCAAATCAAGAATCAGTTACAAGTCAATAAGTTGTAAACCCTTAGAATTTCAAGTTGATGGTAGGGTCACATTAAAAGTTCTGCCTAGGAAAGGCATGATACCATTCAGAAAAATCCGGGAAGTTAAACTCGATGTACACTGGACCATTTAATATTTCAGACAGAGTAGGCCAGTAACCCTCAGACTTGAGCCTTGTTGGAAAGTAGCAGGATTACACAAACAGGGTTCATAATTTCAAATCCCGAGAAATGACTTTCAGATTAGTGACTCATGATTCCATTGAAAGGAACCCAACCCAATGACAAACCTAAACCTGTAGGAGAACCAGTAGAAATCCTGGACCGTGAGGTCGAACGGTTGAAGCAAAGTCAAATTCCTATCGTGAAAGTTCGCTGGCATTCTCGAAGAGGTCCCGAGTTTACTTGGGAACGGGAAGACCAAATGCGACTCAAGTATCCACATCTTTTCACCAAGTCTATTTCCGAGACCAACACCAGCTAAATTCAGGGACTGAATTCCTTTTTGGGTGTGCGACTGTCACAACTCACCATTTTAGGTCAATTTCCGAACTTCGACAATTTACTATTCATAAATCACTATTCATCAAAACACTATTCAACATTTTACTATTCATCATTTTTTAGGTCAGTTTGATATTCCGAGAAACGTTCAAAAATATTACTATTCACAAAATACTATTCATTTTCGGGAGAAAAACACTATTCATATGCATGGCTCATTTCATCGTAAATTTAGTTTATGGATATTTAAATTCGCGTAACCGAATTGGTTCAGGTGCGATTTCATGCTTTATCAGTGGGGACATTTCATACGGACTAGAAATAGACTACATATCATCATAATAGCATTTGCATACTATACCACTCGTAGGATATTCATATTAATATTTTTGATATATTTAACATTTTACGTATATTTATATTTAAATAAACGTTACGTACGATTAATAAATACGACTAACATATCCGACAATCCCCACAATGGTCCTGATATATTTTTAAACCCCTTACAACGTCACAAAAATTATAAAATTCATTTACCCGGTATTTTAGAAATTTATTTAATTTATATCGTAAGTTTATTATAATTACGATGGTTTTCGTAGAAACTAAACAATAATTATCCAAACGCTCAATATTTGTACCCAACATATTTTTATCATTTTTATAACTTTATTATGTCCCAAATAACTTCGTTAAAATTTATTTCTAGCAAACCCGGTACCCGATTATAATTAACTAACTAATATAACACTAAAACTACAACTAAAACTACACTTACACTACAACTAGTTCCTAAATAATTCTAGCTAGTTTTCTTGCCCATTTTCCTCCTTGTCTAGCCGGCCACATGCCCCCCCCCCCCCCTTTTAACCACAAGCCTTAACTACATTTAATCTATTTTAATCCAAGATAAATATCTAGTGAAACTTATCTCATACACTCCATAAGCCAAGAAGCAAAATATCAACTTTTCCTCCTTCCTCTCCTCTCAAAACCCACGACCACAAACCAAACTAAGAACAAAATCCATTGATTTTTCAAGATCAAGCTATTTTCTAGTTCCTTTGGTGATCCTTGTTAGAGTTTTGAAATAAAAACTCAATGTTTCTTAGGTTTTACTCATCCAATCTCTATAATCTTTCAAAGTAAGTTGTCAAACGCTTTTTCATAATTTCTTCAAGTTATTTTTATGATCATATGATTTCTATACAAGATTACATGCATATGTTAGCTTATACCACTCATTATATATACTTATATCTTTTTTTTGGGTAAAAGGTCAACGACCCGGTAAATATATATATACTTATATCTTTGAAACCCTAGAAATGGAAACCCTTATTAGATCTAGTTGATTGATGTTTTTTAAGAACCCATGACACCTTGAGAAGGTGTATGGTAGGAATAGACTAGATTTGTGGTGATTGGAAGTGATTTAGGTGGATTAGAAACTAGTTTGGAACATTGGAAATGAGTTTAGAACTTATCTAGGAACCTACTGTCCCAAAATGCAAAATCTAGAAAACTCAGGAACTCAGGGGCAATTTTTAACCAAAGATTTAGAAACTACTTTCAAAAACGAAACTTTTGGCGAAAGAACGGATTAAAAAGAATTTATAACGAAGGAGATATGATTTTTGCAAGTTTAACGACGAAAACTATTTTTCTGAAAATATTCATGCTGTTGGACGATTTTTGTCGGACAAACCGAGGCGTTAGACGTAACCTAGAGAAGCCGAGCTATCAAAAATATATTAGTACATACTAAGACGAATCCGTGGATATAAAGAACGAAGAAAATGAACTTAAAACGACAAAGTTATACACGTTTAAAAATCGTTAAAACTATATATATATATTAGTAGTTACTAATAGAAATAATAAAACAACGTACTAAATACTATATTTTCTAGATTTCTTGTTCAAGAGTTATATTCTTAACTAATGAAGTACTTATGACCCAAGACTTATTTTTACGACTACTAGACGTTGTTTCAAGGTTTTCAAGGCGATGAATATAACACTAACGTTTTATATACGATATCCTACGACTAGTTTTTATAAGTCTAGTTAGACTTATTTTTCCTAAGTATCGAAAATATTTTATTTTGACAATAACTAGTATTTCCAAGTTACGAGTTGTATAAGCATTATGTGCATGTGCATTCATTACATCACGTCATGATCTAAAGTAGATCATTATTACTTATATTAGGTTGCGACTAACATTCGCGCCTTATTGTCCCTATCATTTCACGTCATAGTATCATCACTTCAGGTGAGTTTTCATAGCCCCGTTTTAATGCAATATCTTGATTTCCAAATCCCACGGGGGAGAATACATTGCATCACTATTTTTTTTTGCACATGCCTAAGTATTAAATTCCTTACATTGCTTAAGCTGCCTTATTACCACGTCATGACAAGTCCCCTTTATTAACATGGACCGTTAATTAAGATACAAGCGATAGTGAGTGGATAGATCTATTGAGGGTGACTCCTCCATCCGTGTTTAGGTTGCTTCAACGGGATCACGGATGCATTTCATGTCTAATATATTTAGAGTGTCTGGTAAATACTCATTTGGGGCCAATTTAATTGCGTCTAGCTTCGGGGTCATAAGCTTAAGAGCCAATTTAAATTTTATTACTGAAATCTTATTACTTTACTTTTTACTTATGGCTATTGTACATCCAATTTAACTTATAAACCTATGATTATTCACCAACTTTATGTTGACCGTTTTAGCAATGTATTTTCAGGTTATTAAGGTAGCTCATGTTGCATACATTTGGACCTTCATGGAGTCACGGAGTTGACGCGTCTCACCTTATATTTCTGCACTTATGAAACGCTTGATCTTGTTTGAACTTATTTTACCTAAATTGGCAACATCTTTTGGGACCTATGTTTTGTAAACTCTGAATCTTTTGGGACCTAATGGTGGTCTTTATATAGATTGTCCTTCTAAATATTTTTCAGATTCCATAGATCGTTACAAGTTTTAAAATACAATATATTTTAAAGATCTTGCTAGACGTGGCTTGATACGTGGGAATCGCACCAGGCTTTACCTCTCAATGGATCTCGAGAAGCTTACAACCCCCACCAGGCAGTGTACCTGATCGTTGTAGTATAGTATAGTGACAAGTACCGGGGGATTGATCGTTCAGCTTAGGAATAGTGTCGCTAGGATTAGAAAACCTAAATACTAGTTCTAAAGGTGATGGATGATTATTTTTGTATTTTATATTTTTTAGAAAGCAAGTAAAAATCTCGGGTTTGAAGGATTTGGGCGGAATTAGTTGCTAATCAACTAACCCAATACTAAAGATGCAATCAAAATAAAATACTAGAAATGAAAATAAACTAAATTATACTAAAGTTGTGAGCAATAAGTGGAGAAAATGTGTTTACTTAGATTTCACTACTCCCTAGACATCTTTTACACGTTAATTACTTGTTAGAATTGCATGGATGACGGATCGTATTCCTTAATACCATTCATGGGGTGGCACATTTAACTCCCCAATTCTATGAGCTCTTATCTTCTCCTATACCATGCCCATCACAACTATAGGGATTATAAACAGTGGCACATGCATTAAATACAACCAATAAAGACCTAGTGCGCGTCGGTTCATGTTTCTTAAGACGTTCAAGCATGTTACCAATTGGAGATCTGCCAGTTTTCTTAAGCCTAACATATAAATCATTCATCGAATACAAGTATAAACAAGTAATCAACACATAATTAACATCTAGGTTTCATTAGATCCAAGCAAACACAAGATAGATCTAGCCTAGCATGATGGAATTAAGACAAGAACAAGATATAGACAACCAACACATAGACATACTGATTGAATTAAAAGAACACTTATCTCAACTACACATGAAAGGTATCAAGGGCTTGGAACCCTTGAAAAACCTGTAAAATTCGCACCAAGTTCGTACTTAGGGTTTCTCCAAAACTTCTCTCTTTTTATGTGAAAATTAGAAAACTATATATAGAAAAAGGGGTCTGACGGCGTCAAGACTAAACTTGTGACGCCGTCACCTCGCCGCCAAAACTCTTCTCGGACTGCCTTGATCTACATTTGACGCCGTCATGTGATAATCATTTCCAGGCCGTCATGACTTTTACTCTTGACGCCCTACTTCGTGACGCCGTCAATTCTCTACTGGACCCTCATGGAATTTTGCTCTTGACGCCGTCAGGATGTTACTCTTGACGCCGTCACCTACTGTTCCCAGCATGGAAAATTAAGACTTTGCGTTTTCTTCACTTTTATGCTCAAAAAACGTCCGAATTGCTTCCTTTTCCAGATTTCACTCCCAAAGTACCTAAAATCACAAAAGGAACGATTTAGGGAAATATTTGATCAAATAAGTTCGAATTCGGGCTTAAATGACCCCCTAAAAACGGATCATTTTTCGCCTCATCATGGCTCCTGATACCAATTGTGGAAAACTAGAAGGGGGTTGAATAGTTTTATGTCCTTTTTAAATTTATTACCAAAATATTTTGTAGCTTATTAAAAACTTTCGATTCGATCTCAAGTGAATTCAAGTGACAACCAATATAAGCAATTCTAATCTAATAATGAAAGTATTGAAATGTAATGAAGAAAAGATAGAGTTAGAAAGATCAAACCACAACACGCGAATTTATAGTGGTTCGGCTACAAGGACACCTTCCTTGCCCTACTCCACTCCCCGAGTACCACACTCGAGGGTTTTCTTCACTATGTCAACAAACTCCTTATGGTGGAGAAACCTTACACACCTTGGCTTACACGAGTTAACGACACTAAGCTAAATGTCGAGTTCTAATCGTAGCTAGAACCAATCTCACAACTTCTTCAAGGCTTCACACCTTCTTCACACCTTCACAACTTCTTCAAGACATCACACCTTGTCAACTTCACACCTTCTTCTATGCACAACTAAGTCACAACTACTAAACTACTTTACAATACACCTAGTTTCTACAATCAACAAATTCACACAACACTTTTACAAATATCTAACACTACTACAATATGAAACTAGCTAATCACAACACTACTACAATTAGATTGATGTAAAGGAGTGTTCTTCTTCTTGCACTTGAATGGATGAAGCTTTGGATCATTTGGAAACAAAGACTTATGAATTATATGATCAAAGGATTTTAGATCTAGAAATGGAGGTTGGATCAGAAAGTTTATAGTGCAAAAAGGTGAGAAAACTATGTGAAA
This sequence comes from Artemisia argyi, assembly GCA_030686995.1. Taxonomy (NCBI): domain Eukaryota; kingdom Viridiplantae; phylum Streptophyta; class Magnoliopsida; order Asterales; family Asteraceae; genus Artemisia; species Artemisia argyi. Next base: position 40,648,425 of record CM060709.1, on the reverse strand, counting down.
TGATCCAATATTTATAGGGCCATAAAATACTGTTCTGGAGCGTGCCGGTCCCCTTAATTAGGGGGCGGTCCCCTTAATGATTAAGGGGGCCGCCTAGTAAAATTAAGGGGGCCGCCCTCCTGAAAGTTGGAAAAGTTTTTCTGGATAAAATTTGCCCTTTTTGGTTGGAAATTTGAAATCATATCTTTGTAGTTTAATATAACAATACCAAAAATGATTTACAAATATATATAAAATGTTAATATCATTTTATAAAAAGTTATGTCTTAAGACAAGGTTTCCTTTGATCATGTAATGCATAAGATGCTTAGTTTATGCATACCTTAAGTGATATTAGATGTAGAGGTAAATATTTGGTACCAAATACTTGTTTACGTCTTAATCTTGACTTAATTTGATTTGAGTTTTGTGATTATCAAAACATAGGTTTATTGAGAGATATTAATAACATTTTTAAACATTATTTATATCAACAATCTCCCCCTTTTTGATGATTACAAAATTTAAACTCATTAACTCAAAAATTAGTTTTTAAACAAGTATTTTAGTGAATTTATATTTACTTCTCCCCCTTTTTGTAGAATCTGAAAGGTTATGCCGACAATTTTCAAACGTGAAAAGTTGACGGGAAGTTATCTCCCCCTTGATGTGTACTCCCCCTCGTTTGGGGGCACCAAGAGAACGAGCTATGGAATGCTTTGCAAAACAAAAATATTAGAAGCACAAGTATATGCATGCAAACATATATTAGGTGATAAAAAAAATAAACATGGTTGAAAGAAAGCATTCATATTAAAGAAATGATTGTGTCAAGACACAACATACAAGTAGCAATAAGGATTACAAATAGGAAAGCTAGTACACAAATAAACAACTGGGAAAATACATCATCATGCAAAGAGTACATGGTCTTCATAGAGCTTGCAAGAAAAAGGGTGGTAGAGGCTTTATTTATTAAGCATATCAAATGCTTAATTTGGAGAGCATGATGGTGATGGTGGAGGAATGGGTGAGAATTGTGGTGGAGGAATGATTGGAGAGGATGGTGGAGTTGGTGGTGGTGGTGGGTTGGTAAGCAAATGTTCAATATATGAAAACATATATTGAATTTCATCTCTAAGGCCAAAGATGACGGTGCAGTTGTAGATGCAACAAAGACAAGTATCCCCATGGGATTCAAGTAGCCTCCAAGGCACGGGATTGGCAAAGAATGGTGGTGTAATTTGTGGAGATGAGAGATGAGCATCAAGAGGTGTTATTGGTGAAAGTGAGATGGTAAGATGGGTGGAGATAGGTTCTTGTATAGGAAGTGGTGATGATACTTGTGGTTATAAGTGTGAGTTAATGTAGTCATTGATTGATGAGGTTGAGGGTATGGAGGATGAGGAAGTTCCATGAGTGGAAGGTGTTTTAGATGGTGCATTTGGTGCACTTGGGGATGAGCATTTGGGTGGAGGTGATGGGGTTTTGTTGTCTTCATTTGTTAAGTCAATGAAGAGTTGTTTTGGGGGGATGACCACAAGCTTTTGTTTCTTGGAGGCTTTGGAGTGTGAGGTGTTTGGTAGAGTCATGATAATTTAGATGATGAATGATGAGATGAAGAATGGTGATTATGGAGGGAATTTATAGTATGAAAATGGTTGTTTTAGGTATGTATTTGAAATGGTTGAATGAGATTCTAAAATCAGTTGGGTTAAAATGGGAAATGGTAGCTGATACTAGAGAAAGGGTTCACAAGATGCAAAAGAAAACAATGAACCCAGTTCCAGATGGTCGGTCCCCTTAATTGTAGGCCGGCCCCCTTAATGATTAAGGGGACCGCCTAGGGAATTAAGGGGGCCCCATCTGGTGTTTTCCCAGACGACCAGAAACCCAAAATTTGCAGAATTTGGTAATTTTTCAAATGTGTTTTTCCAGCAAGGTCTATTAGAAGTATATGCTCTAGGAATGATGATATATAAACATATATATATATATATATATATATATATATATATATATATATATATATATATATATATATATATATATATATATATATATATATAACCAAATTTTGCATGCAAATTAACATATTATAATCCACATTGAAAAGAAACATAGCATAACATTAAGATAGTAGCATGATAATAGTTAAAGTCTAAACATCATTCAAGAGATAAACAAGAAATAACACAAGTATTTCCGAATAAATCTGACAAATAGAAAACCATACAAATGTCTAATAGAAACAAATAATATCAAGTAGCAATACGTCAATATTTTCTACTTCTTCTTTCCAAGCATCTTCCTAAACATCTTCCCAACGGATTTGAATCCTCCTCGAAGTTCTTCATGTATTTGTTGTTGACGGTTGATGATGGACGTTTGACGAGTGAAGAGAAGCTCATCGGTACGTTCATGAGGAAGAGGAACTTGATACTCGGTATCGTCAATATCGGAAAGATTTTCAACAAATGTCGTGGGGGATGGAGTACTAACACGTGAGGTGTTTTCCTTCTCATCATAATCATCCTCACGATGAGATGTAGAACCACGAGGCCTAGAATACAAAGGAACACGAGATTTTCCTTTGTCACTTCGAGAACGACGAGTACGAACACGAGTAAGTTGGTTCAAAGTAGGAAGGATATGAACGTAGTAATCTCTTTGAAGATGTGAGTAATGTTCCATTACATAACGATAAAGTCGTGTGAGGAACATACCATAAGGAAGATTTGCATTTGGGGTGTTTTTGGCGGACATGATTCGATGAATAAGAAGATAAGCCAAATTGTATTGCTCTTCAGCAACTACACAATATAACATATGGGCAATGCTCGCCGTGACATGATCACGGTGACCACCAGTACCAAACGCATTCTCGCGAATGAGTTCTTCCAACTTTTTCATATCTTGGCTTAGCTCTTTGAGGAGGATTTGATTTGCATGAATATCGACATTCTTCGACTTGATTACTCGACTAGTCGTACGACGTTCTAGTTCAAGCATTCGACGAATGTCTTCAGGAGTAGGAATCTCAGAATAGTATGGGCCATCCTGAGGACGATTTCTTTCAAGAGAGGAAAGATCCCATTCATTTGAGAATATGGCTTGGCCGTTGTATGAGATTCTAAGAATTTGTCCAAATTGAGCAAGAGTAAGAGTGATGAATTGATTTTGAATCATGAATGAAATAAGAAGATGACCATAGGGATCGGTTTGCACCGTCACTTGGCTATAGAAGTCGAGGATAAAACGAGGAATGATTGATTCGTTGATTTGGAAAAGACATTCAAAACGAATATTGGAGAACATTCGTTCGGTTTGATTAGATTCATAGAAGGATGGATCGACAATTCTTCCTTCGTGAATGTTTCTATTTTCAATAGGACGATAGAAACATGCAACCGAAGGAGACATGCCGGGAGTAGAGGAAACATTTGGAATGTATTGTTTGGTTTTGGAGACATCACCAACCGTGGTCTTAAGCATTTTCACCTAAACAATATAACAACAAAAATAAAATTAATATAGAAACAACTATCATGCATATGTTATATATGTATATATATAATTATATGCAATATTTGTGGAACAAAATTCTACTTCAACAAAAAAAAAAATATTCTATGAAGTAGTTTCACAATGTTCCTTGTATTTTTTATTTTAAACTCGTTTAGAATATATGACGTCAAAGAGTATGATATCATAATTCATTTCAAAGTGAGGCTAGATATATATTAGATTATATATCTTTCATTTCATAAGAGTTTGACACAACATAAGCTTGTTTAAAAGATTAAAATGCGAATTTTAGTTTTCAACAATATCTTTTTCGAGATAAACCAAACGCTCCCTTAACTAGATAAAATTATCTTAAAACATCAATATATATATATATATATTGATTATACATCTTGATGACATCTATTGATTCAAGTAGTATTAACAAATTTTATTAGCTAGTTTTAAGTTTCAAATAACCACATATAGTTATAGTTTGTTCATGAACCAAACGCCCATGTTGTCTTCATGAACTATTTTATAACGAATAGAAAAGTATGTTTTGATTGTTTATAACATTAAAACAATGTAATGTAGTAAGTTTTAAATAGTTTTTAAGAGTTATATCAACAATGTGCCTTTTGAAAAATAAGATTCAACAAGGGTTTATGGGCGATTAATGATTTTGACAAACTGATATGTTATACTAAATTTGAGTTGCAATACATCATCCTAATCCTATGGGAAGCATTTGGTAGTTCAATTCCTAACTTCTATTTCACTAAAATTCGAATTAAAATAAATTTTAATAAAATGCCTAATTATTGATTAGACACCAAATTGAATGAAATGTGATAAAATGCATGTTGCAAAACTTACAAAAGATGTTATAATATGTTTGGTTAACGTTTGCCCCTTGCGAAACAACCCCGGATTGGTGATATGGTGGAGGATTTTGATGGTTTTGGATGTTTTGGTTCGTACTCAGCAGTGGTGAGGAAGAAATATATGAGCAAATGGAGTGTTTGGGAATGGAAATAAGGTGGAAAACGGATTTGAGAGTGACAGATGGCCGGTCCCCTTAAACATTAAGGGGACCGCCCCCGATAACAAGCCGGTCCCCTTAATCTTTAAGAGGGCCGCCCTTGAAATTTTTGAATTTTCGCGGAATTAGTTTCTGGAACAAATATATTTATACGTATATAATTAGATTTATAATATATCAAAAATACGTAAATGTTTATCGGCACGATGATAAAATACTTAACAATTTTTAATAACCGTTTCGATAATTAAAATGTACCTTTGACAATTTTGGATAAAATGATCAAAGTGTTAAGTTGATGAGGGGTTTGAGGTGTGTTCGGGAATATGTGAATAAGTGTATATATGTATATATGTATATAAGTATAAATGTGAGTGAAAGATGGGTTGATGGGTGAGGTTTGAAAGATAAAAGCGGAGATAGAATATAGTCGGCGAAAGGAGTTTGTTTCATCCGTAGTGTTCACGTGCGAAGGCGTTCTTGCATGATAAAAGTCCACTTGACTCATATCCCTTCATCATCAGGAGTCTTCTAAAATAGGACTTAATAGAATAACGCGAGGGGGAAGGAAATGGTTCGATAATGAACAATTTCCTGGAGTTCTAGAAAGTCAACTAATGACGTATCTAGGTTATGTGCAAGTAAGTATATGTATATATATATATATATATATATATATATATATATATATATATATATATATATATATATATATATATATACTAGATGCCGAAGCCCGCCCGATGGGCGGGCATGACTTATAATTATTGCTGACTTACTTTACTATAGCTAAAGAAGGAAGGTAATCATAAATAAGTCTACATGAGAGAATATAAGAGAAGTTTATACCACTATAAAGGTGCCTACAAAAAGAATAAAGATTATATTATGCTAGAAAAACTTGCATATCCCCATCACACAATACTTTTACCAAGTATACATGACAGGAAAGCATTGAGCCAAAATGACAAGTTCTAAGTCTAGGTTGTTACTCTTTAGGTAATATTTATAGGTAGTGTGACCTACCTATACAATCTTGTCCCAAAATGACCCCGACTCCACTAATGCAGCTATCAAATTTATCAAATATTAATTACACATCATCGTAAAGTTAACCACAATAATACAAAATGTGGCAAATTAAATTCAATAATCACAAAGTTTCCATAAGAATTGCTTTGACCTTTGGGTGAAGATGCTCGTGTATTTTATAAGTCACAAGTGGTGAAGTCGCCATACGCATATCCTATAGCCAAAAAACCATAAATCATCCACTGTTACAAAACTCAGACTTTAAAGAACTAAAAGGAAAAAAATAACTTTTAATTTTAATCTATACTTAGGACAATTTTTAAGCTGAATGACCTTTTTCCGCTAAAAAGCTAAACTTGAAGTTTCAATCATTTGACTCACTTTTAAGTGAATTGTTCAAAACATTATCTATACTAAGAAAGAAACTGAAGACTCATTTAATATGTAAAGACGATAAATAATTTTTACCTCCAATTAAAGTTTTCTCTTTGTCGTAAATTAAAGTAGGCAGCTTCTTCAATAACTCCTTTTTATCAGTTACTGATAACAACTAAAATGCTAACTTTAATCAGTTAGGAAAATCATTTCGATGACCTTTCATATTAAATGATGTAAATTCAGTGTATTTTTAATGCATAAAAACGCTCCTAATTCAGATTTTTTTTAACAAAACAAATAATGCTATCATTGAAATAATAGAACTTCTGTAGTCATATTTAACACCCTAAATATGAATATACATTCTAATAAAAAAAACCCAACAAACCCATTTCAATTAGTTTTAACTCGTTATTAACCCACCCATTAGTCACATGTAATAATGTTGTTCTAGATATAGAAAGAGTTACTGCTACAATCAGGGTCTTCACCAAAATCATCACATATCTTTTTTTCTTCTACCATTTTGAAAAGCTCGGAGTCGGCGCAAGTGAACCTCCGTGGCCATATCTAAACCAGATAAATAAGAAATCCCATTGCGATGTTGTAGAGCCACACCTGCTAATTTTAAGGCAAAATAGTTTGCATTATAAAGTTGAAGAACTAAACGAATAATATCACACATTTGAAAACAAATCTCTAACTTTGATATTAATCATACGGATGCTACTTTTTATTAATCATACGGATGCTACTTTTTTTGAGAATAGAGTCTACTATAAATCTAGAAGGAAACAAAATGTTCTTCGGATAAAATTTCACTTGATGAAATAAGAACTAACATAATGAGTTTAATTCATTATCTGGACTATCGTATGTTGAATGCGGTTCTGTGTTTAGTGGCTTCAAGGTATGTTTCAGGAATCAGCTATCGTATGTTGAATGCGGTTCTGTGTTTAGTGGCTTCAAGGTATGTTTCAGGAATCAGCTAATGATTTTACTAAAACACATAGGTAATAAGCATAAATTATACTTCACTCATATCTTCCTTACAAAAGACCATCAAGAAAAGCATATATAGTAAAAGGTCAGACATAATAAAGCCCCCGACTTTCAGAAGTTGTTTGCTTCTAAATCCAACATGCAATTGCTTCTTAAACAACACTTCGTGTTGAGTTCAGCTAATTAAAGTTAAAAGATTGTAGGTTATGGTGATGTTTGTTTTCATTCAGGTACAGGATACATATCACTTATGGTGCATACAACTAACTAAATAAAGTAGGGTTTAACGACCTAAGCAACTGATCCTACTTTTCTTTGCTAAGCCATCAATAATGATTATTTAGTTTTTGACTTAGCTAAAATAAAATTAATGTTCTCTTTTTAAATGTTCCACTCACTTTTAATGTCCAGTTGTTTTAAAAAAGTTATTTTTTTTCTTTTCGAATTCTTGTCACATAGAAGCTTGTTTCGGTTTCTTAGTATAAAGGTTAGTAAATCCCTAGTCATATGCAACTTTTATTGAGCAGTAGCTAAAGAAGAGAGTGGCTAGATATAGGGGTAGAGAACATGCAATAATGATTGAACATAATTAAAATAAACTTGAACGTGGAGAAAGAATCACCTCGCCTCTAAGCATCTTTGACATTATTGAGCACCTCATACAAATGTAATGCTCTGAAAACATCATCGGTCCTGTCATATTCATCAAAAATTGCATCCCTTTTACTTGCTTAACCCAAAAAAAATAAAAGTTGAACTAAATGAAAAAGGACATAATAACATTATAGTAATCAAAATTTATAGAAACTAAAAAAGCAACTTTTTTCAATCTGACCCAAGTGACCCAAGTGAAATATGTAGCTTTTACTTGTTTCAATATATCAGTTTAATCAACATCCAAGATAAACCACAAATTGGAAAAAGGAAAAAATCGTACCTCTGAATCCTTGGAAACAATGTCTTCCTCGAGAATTTGAACACATTGAAGGGCCTCTTGAAGACATTTTTATTTCTCATTTAGAAGCCTATAGACCAAAAATAAAGAGCAACGTGTAAAAGACTTTTAGAAAAAAATATGTGCATAAAGCTTTTATGGTTGGAGTTGGCTTTATGAAACCTTCTTGTGTCTAAGCTACTACTTTTGATACTGTTTTCATTTTGAACACACAACCTCCATAGCCCCATTCAAATCTCTTTAGTGCAGCACCTCATATACATTCCCATTGAAAATCTACCGTCATGAACTCAAACACATGAGAGACCATGGGAACAATAAAACCCTGAAGTTGTTAAACAGAATAAAGGGCGCTCAAAGAGAGACATGTTATTAGTAAAATCTTCCACGTATGTATTAGTATTAATCTCAGTCACCCGTTCACTTTATATGCGTATCAACGATTTCAAACCGGAATTATTTTTTATCAATTTGATCTTAAATTAATTCACACTATTAGATTATAAAAGTGGTTATAATACTTATAATGATGATTTTCTCACAAGTCTTGCTTTCTGCTCGTTTCCTACAGCATTAATAAATTATTCTGTGTTCAAATGGTGCTTGGCATAAAAAATATACACCCAATTTTTTTAATTAAATCTTTCTTTTTGATGATACCAGTCATTGCATTCAAAATAACAATAATGAAAGAAAGCATTATTATTTTAAATGTCACAGTAGAAAGTTATGTTGTAGCTTTAAGCAAAGACAGTACAATTCCCACAGGGAAAAAGAAAATTGCAGATTATTCGGGTTAAAGAGAGATTAGAACTTACATTAATATGAGAGTGGGTTCTAATTTGATCCATCCAAAAACTCACAGCTTTACCCCTTTTTCCAAGAAGTTCCTGCATAGCCTTTTAAGTTTTAAGTCAGGGCATACAAAATGATCAATCAAAAGAAGCACCGGAAAATTAAGAACAAACAATCTTTTGATATCTTCTTTTTCTGCATCCTTCCTTTTTTTTTCAAGCACACTATTTGGTCAAAATAATTGGTCTACTATAGCACGTAAAAGAAGCTAATCCAAACACTCCTTGTACCTCAAAAGGATCCTGTCTCATAAGCTCAGAAGCACACTGTTTGGATTAGGTTTTTTTTTTTATGCATCGTAGACCATTTTTGTTTGATGAAACATGAAATTGAGACAGTTTGGTAGTGGACCGAAAAATGAGATTATGAGCTTTCCTAATTTAATATAAGTTCAGCTGCACCAGGGGCTGTTTGGTACTGAGTTTCGTGTTGCAGCAAGGGCAATTCCGCATTGAGTTTTGAGTTGCAGCAATAGCAGCTTAGAACCAAGTTTAATGCTGCACCAAGGCAGTTTGGTATAGAGTGCAGTGTTTTGATGGCACAATTGCTACTTAAGTACGTAACCCATATATATATTAACAGAAGTTTTCTTGCAGATCACTAACCAGTTATACCTTCATGAAGACGTCAGCTTCTACTTCTGGAAATATTCGAGCTAGTGCCATCAACAATGCTGAAACATATTAGTTATTTGTGTCAGGTTTTCAGAAATACATTTAGATGCAAAATGTTGCTGTCAAACAGGTATTTGTGCTTAAATGGGTCAGATGGGTCTCCAAAGTTTCTCTATTTAACTATTTGAGGCCAAAGACTGCCATTTTAAGCATTCAAGTTTACTCGTGGCTCTTTCTAGATTTTGACCCCTTTAAATGTGTATGAGTTTGTTTGGGTGTATTTTAACCCGATTGGGTCATATAATTTCTTAAGCTAAAATGTAGTGGGTCGAATAGGTTAGAAGTTAATTCTCGCTTAGTAAAATACGCATGTTTTAAACAGGTTTCGTATAGACTTTCCCATTTCTTAGCTAATGTTGACAAAATTAACACCAATGAAATCAGTAACATCTGATAAAATAAAGCCCAACCTTCAACAAAATCTTATAAACAGAGATGCACCTTCTTATGACTACTGAATGAACTAAATTAAATATAAACTTGAGGGACTACAGATTTAGCAAGTAATATGGTATTGCCATCACTCTGAGATGATAATATTTTTCATACCTTCATGGGTGCCGCAAGCAAACAGCTAGATCATGCTATAAGAATTATCACACATTCCTGAGGTGACTGTTTTTCGTCTGGTGCGCATTTAACTGCAAACAGCATAACCAACATTACAACACATATTATGAGACCCGTACATATTTGATCAAAGGAATATCTAAAGATGAAGGTATGTCCCTTAGCCGACAACAGGAGTTACAGTTGACTTACCAAGAATCGGCATAAATATGAACAGAAGCAAGATCAACACCAACAATCTGATGGTTTCTGATGAAATCAGTTCGTCAACTTTGGAAAATCTGTTTTTTACTTCAAAATCTCAATGAAACGTACCAGTCTACGATTGCCACCATCTACATCAACTTTGTTACCATGAACTACAAATGGGAAATTTTTTTGGTTAGAAGGACTCGCCTGTAACAAATTTATTAAGCCATCAGTTCATAGAACAAATTTCCAATTTCTAATCAAGCCTTATATTACGGGGTGAGTTCAAGATTTTCTTCAAATTCTTATAGTAATAAAAATACCCGAATAAGGAAATTCCCTCCTTTTCTAACCGAATATAACACTGTGTTGTATACCGTGCTTATCAGGCTGTCCCGGAATGATATATTGTAGCTTCGATCTTTTGTAGATACACCAAACTCGCTGAAAATCATCGGCATCCCAAGGTATTTCTCAGCATCATCAATGTGTGATTGCATCCATGAGTTTATGAGTGCAATTTTTGAATCAGATATCGATTGTGAAATCCTTCATAAGAGCATTAGATGTGTAAGTATGGCATGCGGCTTATCATGCACATACACATGTTGTCTAATAAGGTTTAGAGTTACAGTTGACTTACCAAGAGTCAACAACATTAGAATTTAGTAGTATATTTACCTTAGAGTCACAACTCTTCTCTCCATCGTTGCTTCAACACACTGTATCAGTCACAACTCTCAGCATTGGAAATTTTTTGTGCATAGTGTATTTGCTTTCAGTCCTGGAAGGACAAAGTTACCTGTTTGGGAGCATCACACGCAAATGGTTCCAAAGCATCTCGAGTCACAATCCAAGGGGATATTGCCGTCCCTGAAAGCACAAGATTTCAAAACCCAACTCAAATCAACAAAATAAATGTTTTTTTTAATCCTAATTCTATTAGATACAAAATTTGTATCATTAATGTACTTTAGGGTTCAAATTAGTTTGTGTATTTAGTAAATAATGAGGATTCTTACAATACAGAACCCTTTTCACAAACATCTACAAGTTTTTCAACTTGAGAACATTCAAAGTGGACCAAATCAGCTACTTTTAATAATTTATTATTTAGCACTCATAGAATTTTTCAAGAGAAACACAACCTCAGTGCATATCTATTCTACACAGTGCTCACCCCACAACGTAATATTATCAGGTTCATTGCAATGCAGACAATTATCAAGCTTTATAAATGCATTTGAGTTTATTGTATTGTCTCTTTTAGCATTTTTTATATTACATGTTAACAATATATCTGACCCTCAAACAGTTAAGCTGTTCTAGATTTCTTATCTATGTCAATTAGTTTTGATAATGAATTTGTTTCTATGTGATTATCTACAACAGGAAACGTCTTGATTCAACTGTTCAGGATATGGAAGAAAAGCAAAATAGGAAGATAGAGGCGGTTAGTGACCCTTTCCCTGTTCATGCTGTCATATATCGTATGTGGTGGTTTATTTAAATGTTATAACGTGGTGGTATCTTTCATATAAGGACCGTGTCTTAAGTGAACCCACGCTAGTGTTTAATTAGGATGCCGGTCAACTTTCAGTTATATTTGCTTACCTTCTTTTGGTATTATGCCTACTTTTTCTGATAATTAGCAAGCTGTTATCAAAAAATACCTATAGTATTAAGTAACAGAGAATTCTACCTTCATGCCGAATATAAATGTACACCTACTAAGAACCTTGTGACTGGGTTTAATGTGTATTCTATGAACTACTGTTTCTTGCTCTAAAAAGGCAACATAAATAAATAAATAATCCCCAATGAGTTGGATTATTTATATGTTTCACAGTGGAACATTTGGGATGAGACTAAGACTAAATTGGCTTTTGATTACATAAATCACATCTTTGGAGTACTAATAAACTATAAAATTCCGTTCCCACGTGCATCAGGAATGAGATCAAAACACAAATTACACTTACTTTTGGATTTCTGTCTTCCGTTGGTATGAAATTCTTTCGCGCTTTCTGCGACTGTACAGATTCTCGGTTCCTCATGGTCAAATAGTTTACTCACCTTCTAACAGATGTATACATAAATATTTAGTCACAAGCTTTAGTAAGACTGCTATTGAATGAAAATTTGCAACAACCTAACCTAACCTCTAACTCTAATTGTTTGTCTATAAGCAGACTATTTTTGCATCCAAGCTGATGTTGAAGTTCTTTTAGCTAAACACAAACAGAATAAAGGACGCTGTCAAAATCACAGATGAACACAAAATCCTAAATCACATGCATCTCCATCCCGGTATTAAATGTGAACCATATATGAAAAGTACTTCGGTGGCACACAACACCCCGATATTGAACGTGAACCATATGTGTCCGGTCTTCCACTGTGGTGCAAAACAACACAAAAACTAAACCCTAACCAATAACCAAGTTAAATGCTAACAAATTATATCTAATTGATAGCACTTATGATGCGTGGGAATCGCACCTTGCTTTACCTCTCGAGGGATCTCGCGAGGCTTACAACCCCCACCAGGCAGTGTACCTGATCGTTGTAGTATAGTATAGTGACAAGTACCGGGGGATTGATCGTTCAGCTTAGGAATAGTGTCGCTAGGATTAGAAAGCCTAATTAATAGTTCTAGAGATGGAAGATGATTATTTTTGTGTTTTTATATTTTATGAAAGCAAGTAAAATCTCGGGTTTTGAAGGAGTGGGCGGAATTAGTTGCTAATCAACTAACCCAAAAAACTACTTTATAACTAATTAACTAATGAAAATAAAATTAAACTAATATTAAACTAAGGTTGTGAGCAGTGGTTGGAGAAATTGTGTTTACTTAGACTTCATTACTCCCTAGATATCTTTTACATGTTAATTACTTGTTACACTTGTATGAATGACGGGTTGTATTCCTTAATACCATTCGTGGAGTGGCATACATAACTCCCCAACTCTATGAGCTCTTATCTCCTCCTACACCATGACCCAGCACAACTATAGGGATTGTAAACAGTGGCTCATGCATTAAATACAACCAATAAAGACCTAGTACGCCTCGGTTCATGTTTCTTAAGACGTTCAAGCATGTTACCATTAGGAGATCTGCCAGTTTTCTTAAGCCTAACATATAATATCATTCATTCAAAACAAGAATAGACAAGTAATCAACACATAATCAACATCTAGGTTTCATTAGATCTAAGCAAACACAAAGGAAATTTAGCCTAGCATAGTAGAATTAAGATAAGAACAAAAGATAGACAACCAACACATAGACATATTGATTGAATTAAGAGTATACTTATCTCAATTACAATGCAAGGTCTCAAGGGTTTGGAACCCTTGAAAAACCTGTAAAAGAGGCACCAAAATCGTCTTTAGGGTTTCACCAAAACTTCTCTCTTTTTAATGAAAAAACTAGAAAACTATATATAGGAAAATCGTCCTGACGGCGTCAAGAGTAAAATCTGACGCCGTCAACTCGCCGCCATATACTTCCTCGGACGCCCTAGATCCAATCGTGACGGCCTATGTGACGCCGTCACCACCCTCGGTAAATTAATCTTGGTCACTTTGACGCCGTCATCTCTTCATCTGACGCCTTCACAACCTTCGGTAAAATATTCATCCTTTCTGACGCCGTCAAGAGTAAATTCTTGACGCCGTCACCTTGTAATTCCAGCTTGGATTTGGTACTTTGTTGTTTTCTTCACTTTATGCTCCAAAAACGTCCAAAATAGCCTCTTTGCCAGAATTCACTCTCCAAACACCTAAAATCACAAAAGGAACGATTTAGGGCAATATTTGATCAAATAAATTCGGATTCGGGCTTAAATGACCCCCTAAAAACGGATCATTTTTCGCCTCATCATATACCCTTACACTTGAGATTTGCTTGTCCTCAAGCAAATGAGCTTTTATTCTACTCAAAAGACAAGTTAGGGGTCATTTAACACTAATATAAAAGTAATTACAACAAATAATCGTTCCACTAAAGACCAATAGACAAGCACGGAGGTCATACACAAGCACCTCACAAATAGTGTTTAGATACTCACATCTCTCGGGTGTAATAAAGTAATATAACATTATGGAAATGGAAGATATCTCTCACTACCTGTCATAGCAAAATAGATTACCATAGGCTTGGGAAAGGATCAAACCTCCACCACATGGCGTAAGCACCTAGGATAAACTATCAAAGAGGTCTTTTTAAAGGGTTATAACGTTAGGTGTAGGGATATGAATTACACGGTTTTGTTGGATAAAGGGGATTTTACTGGTGGCGAGTTAACAATCTTAGTTAATTACATGTACAAGATGGCGTTGCTAAGCCAAGACTAGACTCGACTTAAGCTAATAAATGAAAAATAACTAAAAACATAAAATGAACATAGAATGAAAACGGGATGGTAGTCCGTATGTTTTTTCTCTCTTTCTTTTCTATTTTTTTTTTTTTTCTTTTTCTTGATTTTTTCGATTTTTTTTTTTTTTTTTTTTTTTTTTTTTTTTTTATTTTTTCATACACTCTTACCCTACCATCCAAAATAATACATCATAGGGGATGAGAATTCCCCTTACACTTGAATCTTTACATACTTTACATTAAACTATTCTAATAACTCGAATTAAGAAAATCAAAACACTTGGAGCACTTTTAAGATTAACGTACATATGGGGGTAATAAGTGTTGTTCTTCCCCATTACTCCATAAAATAAGTACTTACCCATGAGTCCCAATCGTCCCAAAACAATATGTACAAGGATATGACTCGACTTAGCAACCATGTAATCAATTAGAAAGTTAACTTAGGGTTTAACAAATAACAATAATGCACTAAAAATGAGCGCATACACGGAAGGCTAAGGCGATTTGGGTGTACATTTAAGTGGGGTGTAACAAATTCTTCCTTTAAGTAAAATGCTTAAAGTTAGAAACGAAAAGATAGGCTCGGAGGGGTGTACTAGGGGTATCGTGTACTAAAAATGAGTACAACGCAAAGGGTGTGGGAAAAATTAGTTGACTTAACTAGCCAAGTAATATGACTTAAATGGTCAAGTAATTATAATACGGGTTTAACACAAGGGTGATCCTAATGCCTCTTATCATGTAGTAAATCCTACCACACGAATGTAGTCTCACTAGCGGTCTCGGGATGCATCACTAACGCAAGTTCTAGAATCTAAATGCTACCGGTACACTCATAAGCACCAATAATAAATGCTTTTCCTATCAAATCTAAAGGCGAACCTCACATATTTGGGTGGAAAATTTTTCTGAATATACGGTTATGTGCTAGTCATACAATCTCCTATCCATGAGACGCTTGCTATGGCTAAAGTTTCACTCCTAAATGTTGTAAAAAAATTTAAATTTGGCGCTAAAATTACACTAACAAGTATTTCTCATAGTTTTATTACACATCTACCATCAAACAAAACAAACTCAAGCGAAAGTGCATATGTAAGGTATCATCTTTTTACCCTCCCCTTACACTTAAGATGAACATTGTCCCCAATGTTCAAGTAAAGAATGTAAAAGTTAAAAGTAAAGAGAATGAATTCAAATACTCCCCTGATTCGCTCGGTATGGATTTTAGGTTGGCCAGGTTAAATCTTCCTCCAAGAAAACGAACAATCAAAGCTTCCCTTCCAGAATATAAATCATCTTCTTGTCTCAAATAACCTGTAAATCCTGACAAAAGTAGACAAGGCAACCTCGCGTAAAATCGGCGGCATCCTATATAAGTTACTAAATCCTAGAAAACAAAATAAGATATAATGCTTGTGGAATGAAGTTTGCAGATTTCCTGGAGATTATAAAACTTAATAATTCACAAAAACTTATAAGACTCCGTTAGAAAAACAAAATCGGTAAAATTTCCAGATTTTTGACTCCTGACGCCGTCAAGAGCAATTGCCTGACGCCGTCAGAATGAACCTGCAGAAATCTTTATGTTAAGTTTCCGGAAAATTTCTGGAAAAACTTTGTCCTACTTCCTGGAAAATCCTGCAAAACTACATTATGACTCAATACAAGCATTTGACTCTAACAATACGAATACACATGTTCATTAAATATTGTGGAGAATCATGATCGGTTGTTTCTTAAAAAACATATTTGGGGTTTCCCCTTACACTTATCTTTTGCAAAAATACCTTTAGGTTGAAGTTAAGACTAGGCTAAACAACATAATAAAGTATTTCCACATTTTAATTGAGAAACATGATCAACCAACAATAAAAATAAAGCATGCATACGGAAGCAAATAACAATCAAACAATTAAAATCACACAAAACATGGGTTGCCTCCCAAGAAGCGCTTTTCTTTATTTACGAGTCTTGTAGCTAGACTCAAAGTCGTGGGTTACTACGTGATTTCATCATTTGAAATGATGTACCCCATATAATTGCGATCATTACTGTTATGGTGGTAGTGCCTCAATCTATCAATACTCGCAATAACCTTCCCACCTAATTTGCTTCTCAAGCTAGCTACCCCATCTTGGCTCAATCCTTCGATGGTGAATGGCCCATACCACCAAGGACTCGGTTTATCGGGTGGTATTGTGGTTTCTAAGTGTCTCAAGAGTATTAAGTTCCCTTCCTCAAACGGTGTATGATTGCTTGTGTGTTGGGTGTGTTTGAGTTCTATCGGATCCTTATTGCTTTTTCTCCTTTCATCCTTAGCTTTCTTATAGCTCTTGATTCTTGCCTCCCATGCAAGAATTTTATTCTGAACACGAATGGGCGTCGTGCCAATGTTGTTTTTAATCATTCTCCAACTCAAATTCTCACGCCCACTTCGCGGAGTCATGTGAAAACTAATCTTCCTCTTTCCAGACTTAAGCTCAATCTTCCTATCTTCATACTTAATGACAGCCCTAGCGGTGGTGAGGAACGGTGCCCCAAGGATTATTGGCATGCATCCATCCCCTTTATCATCAATGATCATAAAATCAACGGGGTACATGAATCCTGCAACATTGATTAATACATCTTCTGCGATTCCTAGGGGGTATACGTACGAGTGTCCAACAAGAGATAGCCTAACACGAGTAGGTGCTGGCATTTTTGACGTTAGTTGGATGTAAATAGTTAGGGGCATAAGATTTACTTCCGATCCTTGGTCGGCGAAAGCACTAAGATGTTTCAAGTCCCCGATGCTCGTTGGTATTTCAAAATTCCCACATGCTACCTGCTTAGTGGCCACTTTCTGTATTAATAACCTCTCGACCACTGATCCTCCAATAAGCGTATCATACTCATCTTTCTCTTCTTTCTCTTTCTCGGGAACCTGTTCGGAGGATTGGTTACGCCCATCACCCTTAATCCAATTTGTTATGGTGTTTTTGTTTATATCGTGTTTCAGGTAGTAGCTCAAAGGTTGGGACTCAGGCGGTTTTTCTAAGGTCTGTTTAGCGGGAGTTTTTACCTTCTCATTATCTTTATGGACAATGGTGATGGAGTTAACAAATTGGGTGGTGCGAATAGTGCTTTCTTTCCTTAGCAGTATTCGTTCGGGGGTTCTCTGATTGGTATACTCCTCCAATAGACTCAACATCTCATTCATTTTCTCCTGCATCTCCTCCTTTTGCTTATAAACTGCTTCTTCGAATCTAGCAAGCCGATCAGAGTGGGTCGCCATATACTCTCTCATCCTAGCCTCAAATTCCGAGCTAAGTTCCTTGGGAGGGGAACAAGGTGGAGTGCACTTCTGAAAAGTTTCGACATGTTCTCTAGAGGGTGATTCAGATAATGGTATCGAGGTTGATCTTGAGACAGAATTGACCGTGGCTTGTCTAGGACTTAAGGGTCTCCTTTGCCTTTCCTCAAAATAGTCAACTTTTGCCTCAATTTTGCATAAGAGTTCATCGGGGATTTCGGTGTTTCCTCCAGATGCCGAGACTGCATTGATGGCCGCTTCTACTGTATGTTTAAACTCCCACAGTTCCTGATTGTTAGTGGCTAGCTCCTCGATGATTGCCCAAGATTCCTCGGCGTTCTTATCACGTAATTTACCTCCCGCGGCTCTGTCAATGGTGCGCTTAGTGTGATAGTCAACATGATCGTAAAAAATCTGGACTAATAACCAAAGGTTTATACCATGATGGGGGAGTTTGTGGAGGAGATCCTTAAAACGGGCCCAAGCTTCGTAGAAAGTTTCACCCCGCTGCTGCTCAAACCACAAAATGTCCCTTCTAAGCATTGCGGTCTTTTCCGGCGGAAAGAATTGGGTAAGGAAGCGATTGGCGAGATCGTCCCATGTGGTGATGGATCCCGCGGGGAAACGCTCAAGCCATTGACTAGCTTGATCCCGTAGAGAGAATTGGAATAGGCGTAAACGGGTAGTCTCTCTAGTTTCAACACCTAGGTCTATGGAATCTACAATTTTGAGGAAGTCCTTAAGGTGTTGGTTTGGATCTTCGGAACGAAGTCCATGGAATGCACATCCGCTTTGCACCAACCGGATGGTGTCGGATCGCAGGGGGGTCACATTGGCTCCGGTGAGCTCAATGGTGTTTCGGTAGCCTTGGTGGCTAGGTCGGGAATACTCTCCTAAGGTTCGGGGCCTAAAGGGTTCTAGTGGTGGGTTTTGTTGTGGTGGGATGATGGGTTCAAAGATGTTACCACCTTCCATGATGTCGGATGGTAAAGAGTTACGAACAAAAGCACGAAGAAATAAGATAGACTAAAGAAGACCTAAAAATAAAAATAAAATCTTACTAGAAAGGAATCTAGCAAGTAGACCTAATAAAAAGAAATCCTAACCTAGACAATAACTATTCCCCGGGCTGCGGCGCCAAAAACTTGATGCGTGGGAATCGCACCTTGCTTTACCTCTCGAGGGATCTCGCGAGGCTTACAACCCCCACCAGGCAGTGTACCTGATCGTTGTAGTATAGTATAGTGACAAGTACCGGGGGATTGATCGTTCAGCTTAGGAATAGTGTCGCTAGGATTAGAAAGCCTAATTAATAGTTCTAGAGATGGAAGATGATTATTTTTGTGTTTTTATATTTTATGAAAGCAAGTAAAATCTCGGGTTTTGAAGGAGTGGGCGGAATTAGTTGCTAATCAACTAACCCAAAAAACTACTTTATAACTAATTAACTAATGAAAATAAAATTAAACTAATATTAAACTAAGGTTGTGAGCAGTGGTTGGAGAAATTGTGTTTACTTAGACTTCATTACTCCCTAGATATCTTTTACATGTTAATTACTTGTTACACTTGTATGAATGACGGGTTGTATTCCTTAATACCATTCGTGGAGTGGCATACATAACTCCCCAACTCTATGAGCTCTTATCTCCTCCTACACCATGACCCAGCACAACTATAGGGATTGTAAACAGTGGCTCATGCATTAAATACAACCAATAAAGACCTAGTACGCCTCGGTTCATGTTTCTTAAGACGTTCAAGCATGTTACCATTAGGAGATCTGCCAGTTTTCTTAAGCCTAACATATAATATCATTCATTCAAAACAAGAATAGACAAGTAATCAACACATAATCAACATCTAGGTTTCATTAGATCTAAGCAAACACAAAGGAAATTTAGCCTAGCATAGTAGAATTAAGATAAGAACAAAAGATAGACAACCAACACATAGACATATTGATTGAATTAAGAGTATACTTATCTCAATTACAATGCAAGGTCTCAAGGGTTTGGAACCCTTGAAAAACCTGTAAAAGAGGCACCAAAATCGTCTTTAGGGTTTCACCAAAACTTCTCTCTTTTTAATGAAAAAACTAGAAAACTATATATAGGAAAATCGTCCTGACGGCGTCAAGAGTAAAATCTGACGCCGTCAACTCGCCGCCATATACTTCCTCGGACGCCCTAGATCCAATCGTGACGGCCTATGTGACGCCGTCACCACCCTCGGTAAATTAATCTTGGTCACTTTGACGCCGTCATCTCTTCATCTGACGCCTTCACAACCTTCGGTAAAATATTCATCCTTTCTGACGCCGTCAAGAGTAAATTCTTGACGCCGTCACCTTGTAATTCCAGCTTGGATTTGGTACTTTGTTGTTTTCTTCACTTTATGCTCCAAAAACGTCCAAAATAGCCTCTTTTCCAGAATTCACTCTCCAAACACCTAAAATCACAAAAGGAACGATTTAGGGCAATATTTGATCAAATAAATTCGGATTCGGGCTTAAATGACCCCCTAAAAACGGATCATTTTTCGCCTCATCAACTTACAATGTAATACATTGGAACATATGTATACTGATATCAAACCCTACTCCATCTGGTCAAAAACATAAAACCGAATACCATTCAGAGAATAGTTAACATTGATTCAGCATCAACCTTTTAAAACACAAAAATTTATTATTGATTTGAAGAAGATAAAGAAATAGAAGAACTTAGCTTAGAGATTATTATACAGGCGTGTTTTTTTGGGAAATTTGGTTCGTATATGGATCCCGATCATAAAACCTGTAAACCTACAAAACAAATGAAACACATCATAATATATAAAACACAATCAAGCTTACAATCATAGGATAGTATATGTATCCCGATCATAAAACCTACAAAACAAATGAAACGCATCATAATAAAACACAATCAAACTTACAATCATAGGATAGAAACACAATCAAACTTATAATCATAGGATCGAAAAACACATAATAATAAAACACAATCAAACTTATAATCATAGAGATTGTGTAGGCTTGGTGACTGTTGTAATTAGTTGTCGATTTAGGGTTTGGGGAAGGGATTTAAGGTTTTGGGAAGGGTACGGATATTGGTAGGAGACTCAATAAGGGTTTACTTATAACCTGATGTTTTTGTCCCATAACTATCGTATATAGATTTTGAGTTACAGCAACTCAACAAAAAACTGTGGTGGTTCAGTGGTAAAACATGCCACATAACGCATGGTCTAGAGTTCGAATCCATGCACACACGTGTTTTTTTGAAAAAAAAATGAATTTAATTTGAAAAATACGAATTAAATATATATGACATGATAAAATTGCTTACATTATGACATGGCTGATGACGTGGTTGATAATGAATTACTGGGCATTGACTGGGCAATGGGGTGGCATATTCTTCAAATGCCTCCTGTTATATATAATGTAGAGATAAGTATATATATGATCGAACAAATAGAGGGAAATAGCAAGCTATATCTATGCAAACAACGTAATCAAATAAAGCATATTTATCTAAGCATGGCAATGAGTTGTGAAAGAATGGCGTACCCGGTGGTCTTCAAAAAATCTTCAAAATCATCAAGATGACATATAGACTTTGAAAAAGTCTATGTTGAGAGAAACTTCAAGATTGCCTCAAGGAATGTTCATCTAGCTATTCGATCCCCATTGTCTCTTTGGTCCAAAGTTGTTTGGTCCAAACGTGTTTAACATTTGACTATGATGCATGAAAGGTGGTAGTATACCCCAAGGATTGTAGCTTTGTTGGTAGTTCCACGTTTGATTACTATTGTTATTATAGTTTTGCCTATTTTGGTTTCTTCTTGGTTGAGGTGTTTTAGACCTAGGATTAGGATTATTTGGTTTTCTAGGTGGTGGTGTTTTAGATCTTGTCTTATATTTAGAAGATCCTACCTCGTTTTTTAAAGTCGGTTTATAAAAAGCTTTTACTTCTTCATTGTTGGCAAGAGGTATTTTTCTATCATTAATAAGTATATACTTAGGATTAGATTTTAGAGGTTTTTGTTTATTAGGTTCATTTTCGAATTTGACATTTTTAATCTCACTTGTTGAAGCTTCATTTGAATTAAATCCTAAACCGGTTTTATCTCCGGATGTTCTTTGAATACTTATTATTTTACTAAGTGAGTGACTACTATTTTCAAATTTACCAAGTTTGCGAATTTCTTCCATAAGTATTTCGTTTTCACCTTTAAGCTCTTGACATGATTTACATTCTTCAAAAATTTCTTTACCTTTTTCAAGTTGATGTATTTTAATTTTTAGTTCTAGTACTTCATTTTCCAATTGATTGTTTATGTATTTTAGTGATTTGTTTTTGGCCATTACTAGGTGTCCTAATTTGCATAGCCTATTATATTCATTATCTAGGTCTTTTTCATCTAATGATAAGCTTTCATCACTAAAATATTCGGTTTCAGAACGTACCTCATTTGATGTATTCGCCATAAGACACTTCTCTTCTTTTGTCGTTTCTTTCTCATCTTCATCACTATCACTCTAAGCGCCTCCAACAAAAGCTCTTTGATTTTGATCTCTTGTCATCATTGGACATTTTCCAATGAGGTGATTTGGATCACCACACTTGAAACATTTCCTTTCAATCTTGTTGTTCTTGTCATCCTTACTCTTTTGAAATGTTTTCTTTTCATCATGCGGTTGTCTTACGAATCTTCCTCGCCTTTTGAAGAATTTCTTGAAATCTCTTACGGCCATGGCGTATTCTTCGTCATCACTTTCGGAAGATGAGCTATCTTCGATACTAGATTCCTTTCTAGCTTTCAAGGCGATTGACTTGCTTTGCTCTCGTTTTTCTTTGACCATTTCGGAATCCTTCTTAATAATAACTTTGTAAACTTTTAGATTTCCAATTAATTCATCAAGTTGCAATGTTGATAAATTCTTTGATTCTTCAATAGCCGTCACTTTAGCTCGCCATTTTGGATGAAAAGCCCTAAGAAACTTCCTAACAAAATTCTTACTAGAAAAATTCTCATCAAGTGCTTTTAAACTTGTGATGATAGTGTTAAATCTAGCAAAAGCATTATCAATTGATTCCTCTTCCGGAATCGTGAATTGCTCATATTGTTGAACAAGTAGATCTATCTTATTATCTTTGACTTGACTATTACCTTGGTGAGTTATTAGTAAAGAGTTCCAAATTTCTTTTGCGGTTTCACACATAAAGATCATTTCGTACTCTTTACGTGGTAGCGCATTATAAATAACCATTTTTGCTTCATTATTTTTAGCAAGTTTTCTTTTTAAATCATTATTTTGTTTTTCAAAAGGTACGATTTCATCTTTCTTTGTTTCGGGGTTATTTTGAATAGGTAAAAAATCACCATTAGTAATAACATGCCAAAGATCTAGATCTTTTGACTTCACATAAGTTTCGAATCGATTTTTTCAATATAAAAATCCATCAATTTCAAATAGTGGTGGTCTTTGTATAGATTGCCCTTCTAAATATTTTTCAGATTCCATAGATCGTTACAAGTTTTAAAATACAATATATTTTTAAAGATCTTGCTAGACGTGGCTCCTGATACCAATTGTGGAAAACTAGAAGGGGGGTTGAATAGTTTTACGTCATTTTTAAATTTATTACCAAAATATTTTCTAGCTTATTAAAAACTTTCGATTCGATCTCAAGTGAATTCAAGTGACAACCAATATAAGCAATTCTAATCTAATAATGAAAGTATTGAAATGTAATGAAAAAAAGATAGAGTTAGAAAGATCAAACCACAACACGCGAATTTATAGTGGTTCGGCTACAAGGACACCTTCCTTGCCCTACTCCACTCCCCGAGTACCACACTCGAGAGTTTTCTTCACTATGTCAACAAACTCCTTATGGTGGAGAAACCTTACACACCTTGGCTTACACGAGTTAACGACACTAAGCTAAATGTCGAGTTCTAATCGTAGCTAGAACCAATCTCACAACTTCTTCAAGGCTTCACACCTTCTTCACACCTTCACAACTTCTTCAAGACTTCACACCTTGTCAACTTCACACCTTCTTCTATGCACAACTAAGTCACAACTACTAAACTACTTTACAACACAACACTTTTACAAATATCTAACACTACTACAATATGAAACTAGCTAATCACAACACTACTACAATTAGATGGATATAGAGGAGTGTTCTTCTTCTTGCACTTGAATGGATGAAGCTTTGGATCACTTGGAAACAAAGACTTATGAATTATATGATCAAAGGATTTTAGATCTAGAAATGGAAGTTGGATCAGAAAGTTTATAGTGCAAAAAGGTGAGAAAAATATGTGAAATGATCCAATATTTATAGGGCCAGAAAATACTGTTCTGGAGCGTGCCGGTTCCCTTAATTAGGGGGCGGTCCCCTTAATGATTAAGGGGGCCGCCTAGTAAAATTAAGGGGGCCGCCCTCCTAAACGTTGGAAAAGTTTTTCTGGATAAAATTTGCCCTTTTTGGTTGGAAATTTGAAATCATATATTTGTAGTTTAATATAACAATACCAAAAATGATTTACAAATATATTTAAAATGTTAATATCATTTTATAAAAAGTTATGTCTTAAGACAAGGTTTCCTTTGATCATGAAATGCATAAGATGCTTAGTTTATGCATACCTTAAGTGATATTAGATGTAGAGGTAAATATTTGTTATCAAATACTTGTTTACGTCTTAATCTTGACTTAATTTGATTTGAATTTTGTGATTATCAAAACATAAGTTTATTGAGAGATATTAATAACATTTTTAAAAATTATTTATATCAACACGCTGTATTTTCTAAACGACACTTTAGGTCATTCAATATGACTGTAACTGTGATGCTATGGCAGTCACCCACAGGTATTCCATTCCGCTGCCATTCAGGTATTTTGGGGGTGTGACAGTAACTATCGTTACTCGTCACATAGCTTAGGGGTGTGTTTTATAACATTTTTTCCTATTGTTATGAGTCATGGATTATGTTAATACAAATAATTTCAAAAACAATCTGCCTTTAAATATGGGACCGTCCAAGGTTTAAGAGACCGTCCCACGCTCCTCCTGGTGCCTATAAATACTGCACTATTCCCTACAGAAAATCATACCTATTGGCACAAAAACAATTTGCTTTCTTAATCCTCTTCTTTGATCACAATAACTCGTTGATATCTGTTTATAAGTGATCCCGTCACCCTTTACCTCAAAGTGCAAGAGAAGAACGCTCGTATTCGTCAAGAAACAAAGTGTTGTAGATTTTGCATCACACACACGTAACTAATGTTACGATTCTCTTCTTCGTCTAAACTCTCTTAATCCTCTCTATTGTATATTGGTGTATCCAACTTATGTGTGAGTCGAGATTAGTTGTGTTCATGTAGATTTAGACAAAGTGTATGCCCGTGAAGTGTTGTATGTAGATTAGGACGTGGTGTGAGTCCGTGTATTGGTGTGTGAAGATTAGGACTTGGTGTGAGTCAGTGTATTAGTGTGTGAAGACTAGGACGAGGTGAATTTCCGTGAAGCGTAGAGTGAAGACTTGGATTATGTGAAAGTCCAAGTGGACGAGGTGCACGGAAGTGGTGTGAGTTCGTGTATTGGTGTGTGAAGATTAGGACTTGGTGTGAGTCAGTGTATTATTGTGTGAAGACTAGGACGACGTGAATCATAACTCTTCCTACTGACTTTGTAAAGTAGCAAGGAGGTTCAAAAGAGGTTACGAAATCATTTATTCCCGAAAATGCCCCGTTTTCCAAATTTATTCCTTATTCCACTTATCACTACTATTTTTGTATTTTCTCTTTATTTTTGTGACGATTTGTTGAACTTTCATTATTTTGCAATAATTTTTAGGGTCAAAAAGTAGGAACACTACTCAAGGAGAAGTGACCATACGGATAAAAATCGTCACTCTTGAGTTTTCACAAGCCCCCAAACTAAGCTTAAAAACGAGATCACAACTTATCTATAAGTTAGATGCTAACACTACTCATAAAAGTTACTTGTGAAAACCTCTTGCTCCCATTTTCTTAATGTATCTAGATGAATAGCTTCATATTTTCTCGTTTCAATAACCTTTAAGTCCGATAGAGATACCAAGTTTAAACGCTAAGTAGTTTTTCATCTTCTCTAAAAAACCATTGCCTTAGAAATTCGGTCCACATCAAGGAATTATGATTGATGAGGTGAAAAATGAACCACTTTTAAGGGGTCATTTAAGCCCGGACTCGAGATTATTTGATCAAATATTGCCCTAAATCATTTCTTTTGTCATTTTAGGTACTTTTGGAGAGAAATCTGGAAAAGGAAGCATTTTGGACGTTTTTTAAGCATAAAAGTGAAGAAAACGACAAAGTCTCAATTTTCCTTGCTGGGAACAGTACCTGACGGCGTCAAGAGTTACAAAAGAGGTGGAAGTGGAAGATACATGTGACGGTCCAGAGTGTTTTGTGCATTGGAGATGATGGCGTCACCTAAGGCCGTCATGGTCCAAGTATTAGTGACGGCCCAAAAGAAATTTACACATGACGGCGTCACAATTAGATCTAGGCAATACGATTTCATTATAGGCGGCGAGTTGACGGCGTCACAAATTCCTTCTTGACGCCGTCACCCTGTAAAATCTATATATAGTTTTCCAAATTTCATTCATTGGTGTGCAACTTTGAGGGAAAAACCCTAGGTCGAATTTTCCATCTTTTTCAAGGGTTTCAACCATTTGAATCTTTCATGTGCATTTAGAAATAAGTACTCTTTCAAATCAATCAATATGTCTATGTATTGTTTGATTATATCTTACACTTGTCTTCTATTTAACATGCTTGGCTAGATTTCTTTTGTGTTCGCTTAGATGTAGTGAAACCTAGATGTTAATTATGGGTTGATTGTTTATTTATAGTTGTTACGGATGATTGTATTCGATGTTAGGCTTAAGAAAACTGACAAACTTCCATTGGTAACATGCTTGAACGTCTTAAGAAACATGATCAGAGGTGTACTATGATTTTTGGTTGTATTTAATGCGTAGGAGAATTCTAATGATCACATGTTAGGAGCTTCTAACGGGTCGACATAGGAGTGAAGTAGGATCCTATAGAGTTAGGGAATATTGTACACGGCCCTACGACTAGTATTGAGAAATATGACCAGTCATCCATGCAATTGTAACAAGCTATCAACCTGTAAAAGATATCTAGGGAGTAATGAAACTTAAGTAAACACAATTTTCCCCATCATTGTTTACACCAAATTAATATAATTAGATTTATTTTCATTTCTGTTATTTTATTTTGATTGCGTCTTAGTTATTTGGGTTAGTTGGCTAGTAACTAATTCCGCACACTCTACCAAAACCAGAGATTTTAATCGCTTTTATAAAATAAAAAATTACAAAAAGAATCATCCCTCACCTCTAGACATAGTTTTTAGGATTTCTAATCCTAGCGACACTATTCCTGAGTTGAACGATTAATCCTCCGGTACTTGTCACTATACTATACTACAACGATCAGTTACACTGCCTAATGGGGGTTGTAAGCTTCTCGAGATCCCTCGAGAGGAAAATTCAACTTTTTAAAATTTTCCTAGCTTTAGAATAATACTTTAGAATTTCCCTGAACTTTTCATATTTTTCTGACTTCATTTGCTATTTTTCTTATTTAATTTACATTTTTATTCAATTTTTAATATTTTTTAATTACCAAAAATACCAAAAAAAATCAGAAAAAACCTAAAAAAATCCAAAAATATTTTAGAAATTAGTTTTCATTTATTTTAGAATTTTAGAAATTAATTTTGCATTTTTCCCATTTATTTTGAATTTTAATTAATTTTTAATTATATTTGATAGTTTTTAATTTTCAAAAATTACATAAAAAGCCAAAAAATTTAGTTTTCAGTTTTAAAATTACTTTTTAGTTATTTTATAATTTTCAAAATTTATTTTGCATTTTTCTCACTTAATTTGTATTAATTATTAGTTATTTTATAGTTTTTAAAATTTATTTTGCATTTTTCTCACTTAATTTGCATTTTCTTTTAATTTTTAATTAGATAAATTAGTTTTTAATTCATAAAAATTAAATAAAAAGTCAAAAAAATATTTTTCTTTTTCTAAAAATTTTCTTTTATCATTTTTAACTTTAGAAAATTAATTTCAAGTCCGTAGGAGTAGTATAGCTTAAAATTCACGTTTTATTTTGCGCGTTTACGTTTAAGCTTATAGTTTTGATTCTACGTTACGTTTTAGGTTTCCTTACTTGAATTACGTGCTTAAGTGATTAATTGTGCTTCATTTTCGTATTCATTAGTGTAATCTCTTTGAAATCACTTTTTCTTACATTCACGACACGTTTCACAAACCGGGAATTCGAAATTCCGTTCACACCTTCGTTGGGACACGACCCGGGGAAGTACTTTCCTAAGTATTTCTTCGGAAAAATAAACCTATACTAAAAATGACTGAATCAATTTTGGTGCACCACTCTCTGTCCTTGTCAGACGAATCCAAAGCTAAAGGAATGATGTGCTTTCACCAATAAAACTCTGCCATGTGTCCATGTAGTCTGAACATTCTCTCTGTCATGCTCCAATCACGTGGGAATTGCTTCTAGAAGGACCAATCATTGGGTAATTGATGGTAATTGTTGTGGAATGAGTTATTGTGAAAAGTAAAAATCTAGGGTTCATGTGGGATGATTTTGGGGAGATGTACGGGGTAAAAAGGTGGAGGGAAGGGATTTACTTATTTTATTATTTTTTGCTTTTTTTCCTGGACTGGGTAAAATAAGGGGTGGGCTCAGGTTAGGTGTTTGGGCTTGGTTATGGTATTGGGTTTATGAATGGTTAAGGGTTTTGGTTTTATTAGTAAGTGTAAGGTTTAAGTAGTGTAGTGTTAGTTTTAGGATTTAGGTAAAAAGTAGGGACCAAACTTGTAATTTCAGATTTCTCATGGACCATTGTTGCCAAATTTGAAAGATTTTTCCAAGGACAAATCTTGACATATTATGATATTTGAGGGTCTTTGATGATAAAATCTTCCCCTGCTCCGGCTTTAAATGCTCTTTCCAAAATCCCATGCTCGTGTATGCCATTTTTGCTTAATTTTTGTCATTTTTTTTAATATCCGTACCTGCAATTTCAAAAACACAAAAACAACATATATTTGGCATTTTTAGTCGGTTTTTGGTCTTTTTGGGTCCGGTTTTGGTCAAATAAAATGTGTATGAATAAGCACACACCAGTGAAAGTTCGTGAAGCGTAAAGTGAAGACTTGGATTGTGTGAAAGTCCAAGTGGACGAGGTGCACGTCCGTGTAGTGGTGTGTGTGTTGTTGTCTAGATTGGTTTTAGCTAGAATTAGAACTCGACATTCACTTAGTGTCGCAAATTGATGTAAGCGTAGGTGTACGGGTTTCTCCGCCAGAAAGGAGTTTGTTGACATAGTGATTGTAAACTCTCGAGTGTGATACTCGAGGAGTGAAGTAGGACGAAGAGTGAGCTTCGTAGCCGAACCACTATAAATCTTCGTGTCTCGGTTTAGTTGTTCTTTTCCTTTATCTTTCTTACATTCCTTTATATTTTATTTTGTACATATCTATTGTATTCACATAACTTCGAACCAAATGATTTTCAAAAAGAATAAAAAGGGTCTAAATATTCTTAAAAAGTAATTAAAAAACGGTGAAACTATTCAACCCTCTTATAATTTCTTTGACACGTACCCTTGTTAGCCCAGTAATTTTTTTTTTTCCTTTTCAAAACGACGTAGTTTTGTCCAAATTTAATAATTTTTCTCCAAAACAATATAGTTTTGAGATAGACTCAAAACTACATCGTTTTTCACAATAAATGTATAATAAAATAATTTGTTGATTACCAAACAAAATTAGGTTAAAGAGACATAAATGCCCATTTACAACAAAAATTAGTACAAAAGTCTCCCCAACAACTCAAAAAGTCTTGGTATAACTTCTCACTACTCACTCCTTTCTCATCGCATCTCATCTCTTTCACACCTGGTAATAAAAATATCTTTTCCCCCAATTTCATTTCATTTCATTCCATCAAATCACACCAAAAAAAAAAAAATAATAAAAAAAAAAAAAAAATCAATCAAATTTCACACACAAATTCCAAAATCAACCGATCCAAAAACCTTTATAAATATCTTCAAATCACAGCTAATCAATCATTCATTTCTAGGGCTTGTATTTCCAAAATGTAATTATTTCTAAATTAATTCAATTCGTGATTCAATTCAGCTCTTAATTGATTCGAATAGATGATTAGTTTGTTCAATCTCGATTTTGATTGGGCTTAATTAGGGCTTGTATGTGAAAATGTGATAATTTGTTGATTTTAGTACAATTAGTTGAATTTATGGTTCAATTGAACTGTTAATCGGTTAATTAGGCTTAATTAGGGTTTGTATGTGAAAATGTAGTAATTTGATTGATTTATGGTTCAATTAAACTATTACTGTTACAAAATTTGGGGCTTTTGATCAGGTTTTGGAATTAATTAGGGTTTGTTTGTGAAAATGTATTAATTTTTATTAATTTAAGCAAAATCAGTTGAATTTATTGATTAATTGAACTGCTAATTGATTCAAAAGCCTTTTTATTGTTATCAGTTTCAGTTGATTAGGGCTTGTATGTGAAAATGTAGTAATTTGTTGATTTTAGTTAAATTAATTTGATCTGCGGTTCAATTAAACTGTTAATTGATTTAAGTAGCTTTTTATTGTGTAAATTTTGGGGATTTTGATCAGTTTTTGTAATTAAATAGGGTTTTTATGCGAAAATGTATTAATTTAAGCAAAATTAGTTCAATTGATGTATTAAATTTTGGGGCGTTTAATCAATAATTTTAATTAATTAGGGCGTAAATGTGAAAATGTGGTTAAATTATTCGGATTACTAATATTAGGTCAATTTTTGAATCGAATAGCTTTTTGATTTATTTGATTGTAATTAATTGATCTACTGTTTCGATTGTAGGTTGTAATCGAAATTTGGGATTAATTAGGCGAGAAATGTGCGTGATTTGAAAATTGGGGGGTTTTTGGTGGTTTATGAGGATTTGGTGTTGTTTAGGGTTTGGGGAAGGAGACGAAGAAGCGTGCGATAAGAGCGGTAAGATGTCCGAGAGTGATAAGGAGCGTATTTTGGGGAATAATGATATGGATGAGGGTGGAAATGTGGGTGATGGTGGAGGAAATGAAGACGGGAATGAAAATGTTCAATTGCGACCGGGGAGTTTGATGGAGGGGTGTTCGAGTAGCAGTGTTGCTCATGGAGATGAACCTTCGTGTTCTTGGGCTGTTCCTGGTACTGAAAGTGATGAAATTGATCGTGGCGTTCACTTTAAACGTCCCAAAGTTCGGTCATTGGCACTGTGAGAATTTCTTTCTGAGGACTATTTAGATTTGATATACTTTTGATTAATGCTATACCTGTGGTTATTATGTGCTTATTGGCGTGAAGGTTGTATCTGTGCGATCATGTGTATGCTTTTTTGTATTGCATTTGATATCTTCCACCCGTGTTTTATGCCTGCATGATTGTATGCTTTTATGTTCTCTGCTTTTATGCGTTTATTCTTATATATGCTCCCATAGTCTTATGCTCTATATTTTGTATCTATGCCTGCTAAATTTGGAATCAATGAGCTTTATCTTGTTATTGCGTATCTCATTGTCAGTGTTGCCTCTTGGATATTGTTTTACTGTCGACCAGTGTTTTTTTCTTTCTTTATCACCGCATACGTATGATCAGCACTTCGATGTGAATCGTAATCCAAGCTCATAGATATTGCAAACTGATTGTGTTAATGATATTTTAAATGTCAACAATACTATGTTGGTTTTGCAGGGAATGGGATATCCCTTTTGTATCTGTGCCTGCTCAAGAAGAATTTAACCTTTTTGGTTTGATTGATGAAGAATACACGGAAATGATAAATAGTGCAGGCCAGTATGTGCCACCAGTATCCGATGGTGAAGAAAGTGAGCACCCTGCTGACTTTACTAGTTGGGGGGTCAATGGAGATGAACAGGCGTCTCCAGATATGGATTTTATGGAAAATGGAATGGATTTAACTGATGACTTGTTGCACATGGTATTTGTTGCTCTTTCATCCATTATATCGCCTGTTTTGGTTGGTTTGAGTCTCAACTAAAGTTCCAAGTTTTTTCTTTTTAGGTCTTTTCGTTCCTGGACCAGATCAATCTATGTAAAGCTGCTAAGGTTTGCAGGCAATGGCGAGCAGCTAGCACACATGAAGATTTTTGGAGGTTCTTGAACTTTGAAGATCGGAACATATCTCCACAACAATGTAAGATTTGCTTTGCATCTTATTTTGGTTGATTAGGAAGCATGATTAAGGATTTACAGTTCATAAGCTAGAAATGGTGGAGGAATAAGATTGAGATGTGGCATATATATATATATATATATATATATATATATATATATATATATATATATATATATATATATATATATATATATATATATATATATATATATATATATATATTTTTTTTTTTCTTCATATATCATCATGCCTGTCCTATTGAAGTATATGTCAAACTTTAAAATTACAACCAAATGATCAATCCAGATAAAAATTTGAGGCATGGTTATCCTTTCCCAGTTTTTTGAGCTACATGGTTGCGTTCATCACCTTAGAACTTGAAGATACACTTAACTAGTAACAAATTTGGATGTTCCTTACTTCAGAAAATGTATTTATGTGCATGCAACTAGATCTGAAGATCATAAATTGGAAAGACCAAAAGTACACTTTATCAAAGAAATATATGAACTACATATGTGCGGTAAAAATTACGTTTAAGATAAATGCAATCATTTGCGGAAGAGCTTGGTCAAGGTGTCGAAACCCTAGTTCCCTACTCTATAGGACTCTCCAGAACCGGGAAGTATAGTTTGAATCCACTCTCTAGCCACAAGATTGTCCAAAACAGAGAATGAAAGGCCGCAGTGTATCACCATCTTCCTTCCCATCTCCTGACACAGTTGTCAGTTATGTTGCCAATCTAGGCCAATCCGTATGCATTTGCTCACTTTCGGAAACCAGTCTTGCATTACTACACTCGCCTATTTCCAAACATTGTAGAGTTTTCTTGGGCCGTCATGAGTTTACTACATTGTTTGCGTCCAGATTTTTTTTTCAATCTAGTAGATCAAAATATCTCAAATCGTAACTTGATGATTCTTGGCACTTTTTATACTAATACAAAGTTTCTGGATTGATTTAAAGGGAAGTTTGCATATTGAGAATTGTTACTAGTGAATCCTTGGTTTGGTGAACCAACCATTTTTGTGATAATTGTTTTTTTGTTTTTTTCTGTTTTTTTATTTCGGTAACCATGGTTTCCAACCTTTTGGCCGACAAATCCATGGGGTTTTAACCCACCGCCACACAGATTCAAACTGGGTAAAGCCCTCCCTTTTGGCCGACATTTTTGTGATCTTGTTTATCACTCTATCTAGAGAACTCCATACAAACAAAAATTTTCAGAGCATAGAGTTCTAGGGCTTCCAGCAAGTAGGAACTAGAGAACTTATAAGGTACAATAAAATCCTTAAAAGTATTAAAAAGTAGCAATTTGGGACCAAAAGAGGACTTCATTCCATACATGCTTCCTGCCTTTTGCTAGGACCAGCCTTAAGAACCGGGTTCTTTTCCAGACTTCAAGCTTAACTGGTTCTACGACTGGCTATCAAGGACGGTGCCTAATTAGGATTTTCTTGCTGTGCCTAGTATTTATCTTTGGGACCAGGCATATTCTTTTTCTCTTCCACCTCATAGTATGTGGAGTATGCCTACTTCAGATTTTTCTTATTTACATTGATCAGATTTTAAACGCAGATGGAACTTTAGAGCGAAATTAAACAAAAACTTCTTCCCAACTATGCTTCAATGCTTATTAAGATAGAGCAATTACATTGTATATAGCATAGTCACATGGAACGCTGACTCAGCCGCGTTCCACGTTCCGGATCGTTCGTACCCAAACGCGGTACGATCGCGATCCGGATCGCTCGGAATCGCGTTCCGGATCGTTATTTTCGGCGTTCCCAAACATCAGCAATCGCCGTACCGAAGTCTACTGGTTCGGCGTACCAAAACAAATCGGTACAGCGTACCAAAATGAATTGGTACAGCGTACCTAAGCGAATTGGTACAAAAAACCAACTTTTAACCAATAATTACTCAACTAATTTAATTTTATTCACTTAGAATTAAAATCCCAAACAATCTTTTGATTATTAATATATCATATGGATATTTAGCTTATACTTATCGTAATGTAGAATTTTAATATTATTATTAATATGGTAGATTGTACCGAATTGGGTACATCGTACCAAACTTTATGGTGTGCTGCTCCCCTAGGTTAGCCTTCCCTTAGTGCTTGTTTCTTTGTTTTGTTTTGTTTCTTTGTTTTGTTTGCGTTTTTGTTTGCTTTTCTGTGTTTGGTGCTTCGTTTGGTGCTTCCTTGCTTGTGCTTTTGTTTTTCTTGCTTCTTCTGTACCGCGTGTTTGCTTGTTGTGCTTGTTTCTTGACTGCTTTTGCTTTTGTGGTATCTGTCTTTTTGCTCCCTTTGCTTTGCTCTCACACCCGCACACCTGCACTTGCCGGAGGTCTTTTTGGAAGCAGTCTCTATTTCGGGTTTATCCTGGATAGGGGTAGGATCTGTCTACATTCTACCTTCCCCATACCCTGCCCCGGCGGGATTGGGTTTGTTGTT
Organism: Artemisia argyi; assembly: GCA_030686995.1. Classification (NCBI taxonomy): domain Eukaryota; kingdom Viridiplantae; phylum Streptophyta; class Magnoliopsida; order Asterales; family Asteraceae; genus Artemisia; species Artemisia argyi. Next base: position 40,613,736 of record CM060709.1, on the reverse strand, counting down.
GTTGTTGTTGTTGTTGTACCAAACTTTATGGTACAACGAACCAAAGCGTACCGTAGCGTTCCGAAATGAGCCTACCCCCCGTCGTACCATATTTTAGAGACCTAGCGTTTCCCGTTCCCGTTTCCGTACCGAAGCGACCCGCGTTTCATGTGACTATGGTATATAGCAACTACCAGGAACATGAAGAAATGTCCCAAATATCTTCTAGCTTTCCGAGTTAAGCAGCATTTCATGGTCTAATAGGATCTTGTATATCTCACATTCCGAATTGGTTGTAGTAGACGGAATTTATTGCAATTCTTTTTTTACACTTTAATGGTGAGATTATATAATAGGTTAATGACTTAATTTGGAGAATGTTTGCTATCAGACACCACGTATATTTGAGTGTGTAACACCATCTTATGTATATGGACTAACAGTCAGAAACTTGAGTGATTTAATTGTTAGTAGAATGACCAAAAAATTGTCTTTCTTGTGGGTTCATTTTTTCAGACCATAATCAATTGATGCAAGTCCTCGAACCAACACAATCAACTTCATTATACTGTGATTTGGCTATATTGTGTAATTTTACTTAAATAAATGATTATTTTGGCGAGTCGAAATATCAGTAAAATATACAAGTTATCCATGTTATTTGATCAAAATTGTGGAATTTCTTTCAACTAATACGTTCATCAAAACTTTTTGGTAGTTATATCACTATATGAGGGTTGCTAAAATGCTTAATATTCTTATGTCTTTGCAGTTGAAGATATGTGTACTCGATATCCAAATGCCACTCAAGTGAACATCAAAGGCTCTCCTGCTATTCACACACTTGCTATGCAAGCCCTTTCTTTAAGGTAATGCCCTAGCATTACTTCTGAGTATTTTGTCATTTAGTTATGTAAGGTAATGTGTTGATTCATAATGGATTCTGCTTTTTTCAGGAATCTTGAGATCCTGACTTTGGGCAAAGGACAGCTTGGGGATACTTTTTTCTTAGCTTTGCCTGATTGCACCATGTTAAGGACTTTAATTGTTACCGATGCCGTTCTTGGTAATGGAATTCAGGAGATACCTATATACCATGATAGGCTAAGGCACCTTCAAGTTGTGAAATGCCGCATGGTGCGCATATCAGTCAGGTGATCTATTCATTTAACAAACCCAACTGCTCTAAATGCATTATTGAATTTTGCATTAGAAGTAGTGCTTTATTGTTTACAGGTGTCCCGAACTTCAGACTCTGTCCTTGAAGCGGAGTAGCATGGCACATGCTGGTCTGAATTGCCCTCTTTTACGTGATCTTGATATAGCATCTTGTCACAAGCTGCTAGATGCTGCAGTTCGATCAGCAGCAACATCATGTCCACTTCTGGAGTCCTTAGACATGTCAAACTGCTCATGTGTTAGTGATGAAACATTACGTGAAATAGCACTTATTTGTGGTAATCTTCATATTCTGAATGCATCGTACTGCCCAAACATCTCACTTGAGGTAATTTTCATGGCTCTGCCGGTATAAGAATAACATCTGCATAACTGTATCCCTCATTTTTTTTATTTTTTATTTTTATTATTATTATTTTTTTCTTTTCCTTTTGTAGTCTGTAAGATTGCCGATGCTGACTGTCCTCAAGCTTCATAGTTGTGAAGGCATAACCTCTGCTTCCATGGCTGCGGTATCACATAGTTACATGTTGGAGGTTTTGGAGCTTGATAATTGCAGCTTATTGACAGCGGTCTTTTTGGATCTTCCTCACCTGCGGAATATTAGACTTGTACATTGTCGCAAGTACGACACTTCTTAACATCATTTATCAGGGGAAATGCATTGAATTTAATTTTTGCCGTCATGTTAGGATGAATAATGTCTGATTGATCTGGTTGCAGATTTGCGGACTTAAGCTTAAGGAGTAATGTATTATCTTCCGTAAGAATCTCTAATTGTCCTTCACTCCAGAGGATCAATATAACATCAAAGTCACTGGAAGTATGTCATAATCATTTCAGTTCTCTTTGGGTTTCAAACTTTGGTGTGCTGTTTATTTAGGTTAATGAATTCCTGTTATCCTCTGCAGCAACTAATTCTCCAGAAACAGGAAAGCTTAACTGTGCTAGAGCTGCAATGCGAGTGTTTACAAGAAGTGGACCTAACAGATTGTGAATCTCTGACAAACTCTGTGTTCAAAGTTTTTAGCGATGGTGGTGGCTGTCCCATGCTTAAGTCATTAATTCTTGATAACTGTGAGGTATGTGATTGACGTATGACGCTTTTGCTCTTTTATACGTGGATCTATCTTTACAGTTCATGTGGTTATTGGCTTATAGAAAATATTATGATAGTAGCTGTTATATATCTGTGATTTGATAATTAATAGTGGTGGATATTGTAGGCTGAAACTAATATCTCTTGACATCTTCCAGTTGACACAGTAGCTCTTAGTTTTTTTTAGTCTAAAAATTTGCGTGTAAACTACCTTCAGTAGATGTCACTGCTGATTTAGACTTGGCCGGATATTATGATTGAAGTTAGTGCTATAGAGAAATTACTGGAATGTTTTGTTTTAGATAAAACGGGGCTTTGTAGATCATCTGCAAGTTTAACGGCATTGGTAGGAAAAATGGAAGATGTCATACGTCCAATGAGGCAATTTTAAAAGTTAAAATATCTTTGAAGTTGATGGTAAATGTCACTGGACAGTGTTGTACTTGACATGGTTTATGGGCCACTGAAATCTACATGTAGATCATTGTAGCAGAAATCCATGGCGTGGATTTGTGATGATCCTAGGATAGTAGGAGGTATATGACTAGAAATTAGGATAATCATATCTTATTTGGGTGACAATGAATCAATGATATGATTTTACATTCCCACGCTAGTAGGATTTTGTGTAGCGGTTTGAGTGGTGGATCAGATTTGTTTTGCATCAGGTTTGTTATAATTGCGACCTTCTACCTTCTACTAGATGGTGGTTCACTCATGTCTACATTGTGACATTTTCACGAAATTGGTCAGAAAGGCGGTCAACACCGTTTTTCAACTTTAAATGGTGTGAAAGAATAAACTTTGTGATGTAATTGTTGTAGATGAGAAGAGAATACGAGACTTGCTTAAGAAAAACCCTAATTTACTTTTAAAGCCCAACATCCAATCTTTTTTGAGATACTTAGTTATTTATGATTGAATTTATCAATCTGTATATATTTAAAATTTATCAATATACATGTAATTTTAAAATTTAAATATAGAAAAGTCCAATCCGCCTAGGCACCGCCTCAGCGTATTACTAGGTAGGCGGTGGCTGACCGCTGACTAGCGCCTAGCGCTTTTTGCAACTATGAGCTAATTGCACCATTTGCTTATCAACTTTCTGAGCGTGCTTTTCATGATTTGTTGTTTCAGAGCCTGACGGCGGTGGGTTTTAATAGCAATTCGTTAACCAGTCTTTCCCTTGCTGGTTGTCGTGCTATTACTTCTCTTGACCTCACGTGCCCTTACCTTGAGCAAGTCTCTTTGGATGGATGTGATCATCTCGAGAGTGCAACTTTTTGTCCTGTAAGTACACACTAATTGCATAATCCTTCTCTACATTCTTGTTTCTTGTATATTCTAGCATGACAATAACTGCATCTTGATGGCGGTGTGGGCTTTCTTTGTGCTGTTTCATATATTTATTTTGTCGCTAGTTTTATCAGCACGTGAGACATTCACATGTTTCCTAAGTTATTTATTATTATTTTTTTGTCGAGTGCCTTGTGCGTTTTCAGATTCTGACAAACTTAAGTGACCTTTCATCTGTTTGTTTGCCGCTTCCTCTTAGTTGAACATTCTTCGCCAGTCATTTGACACAACCCTTTCCTAGCGACTAGTGTTATATGTCTGATTGTAATTTTCCATTTTTTTTGCCAGGTTGGACTTCAGTCTCTGAATCTGGGAATCTGTCCTAAACTTAACACACTCAATATCGATGCACCGAGTATGGTGTTGCTTGAGCTGAAGGGATGTGGTGTATTATCCCAGGCAGTTATTAATTGCCCTTTGTTAAAATCTCTGGATGCTTCATTTTGCAGGTCATGGGAACCTTCACTCTGTATTTTTAGTTAGATTGTATCATCCTCGAGTGTGATGCTAACGTTTTGATGTTTTACATATATGCAGCCAATTAAAGGATGACTTCTTGTCAATAACTACAGCTTCATGCCCTCTTATCGAGTCCTTGATATTGATGTCATGCCCTTCTATAGGTTCTGATGGGCTCGTATCTTTGCGTTGGTTGCCTCACTTGACTTCACTTGATCTTTCATACACCTTCTTACTGGACTTGCAGCCTGTGTTTGATTCCTGTCTGCAGTTAAAGGTAATTGCTACTGTTAGGCCATTTTTTTTTGTTTGTTGCTATTACCGGATATATGTTTTGTTTGTTTGTTTGTAAGTCAAGCTGTGGAATACTAGTAAGGCTGTCAACTTCTTTCAAAGTTCTACGGAATGACCATAAAATAGTTGAGCTGAGTATCTTGAAGATCAAAATTTGGGTGTACAAAAGTATATGTTGTATGTTTTGGCATTCAGTAGCAATTTGCGCTATGAGATGTGTGAATCAGTGGTAGCAATTTACTTATTTTTTTGAAAGGCAACTATCTCGCAATGTATATACAACAAATCTATCTCACATGTCCTAAACAAGACTTGAACCCACAACTAGGTATATGTTTACGTATATGATGACCCAAATCTCATGTGGCTGAATTTTATGTTGTAGATATAGTAGGGCTCATGGCTTCTAAAATCCAATCCAATAAAATAGAAGAACAATATGTATAAAAATCTTAAATTAAAGATCGGTAACATTAACATGCTCACTACAGATCGTAGCAGAAAATATGTCACAGCCTAATGATGAAGATTCTATTATTGGATGATAACAAATTAGTGAAAAGTATGATGGGAATGGTCAAACTGCCACCAAATGGCCTACTGGTAATACACCTAACCTCCTCACAAGAGGTCTAGGGTTCAAACCTCACTAGGTGCACATTTGGTGGTGGCTAGGGAAAGGGTCGGAAACAGTAGCAGGGATATCTTGGTTAGACCACGTACATCTGAGTCAAAGACTTGCCCTCCTTGGGTAACCTGAAGAGGGAAAACCTCTTTCGGTTTTAGTTTCCATAATGGAATGGTCAATTTTACACGCATGACTTAATTACCCCATGAACTGTGCATTTTGGCAAGCAAAATATCATGCCAGAACAATTTTGATATCATTGTTTGTGAACTATGATGATTCATTAGCCAAACTATGTTTCTAAGTTTTTTGAACACGGTGTTTGGATATTCATTCATACTAGCTTCAACTAACTTATATAAGGGTAAATGCTATCTTTGTTTCCTTATATACGCCTCATATTTAGTATTATGTAATCACCATTAGAATGCACGTTTATGCAACCCCTTATGATGCCTTCTGAATGATAAAGATGATCTCTTTCTGTAGTTGTGTTTACACGTTTCCACTCCTAATTTGTTAGTTTTTTCATCATCATGAAGGTTTTAAAACTGCAAGCATGCAAGTATCTTACAGACTCATCACTGGAACCCCTATACAAAGATGGTGCTCTTCCCACTCTTCTTGAGCTAGACTTGTCATACGGGACTCTGTGCCAGGCTGCCATAGACGAGCTTCTTGCTTGCTGTACTCACTTGACTCATCTCAGCTTGAATGGATGTGTGAACATGCATGACATGAATTGGAGTTTAACCATTGACCGATCCACATCACCTACTCAGGATGACCTCTTGGTCATTGAGCTGCCTGATCGCCAGCTACAAAATCTTAACTGTGTTGGCTGTCCAAATATCAAAAAAGTATTCATTCCTTCAATGGCATGTTTTTCTCATCTATCATCATTGAATCTTTCATTATCTGCAAATCTGAAAGAAGTTGATGTGGCTTGTTCCAGTTTGTGCTTTCTCAATCTAAGGTATGTTACGTATCATGGCTTTGTGCTATCTATTTTATGTATAGGTGTAGAGGTGGCAATTTGTGCCCAAACTCAAAAAAATGGGCTAAATGGGCAAATTTTTAAAAGATTTGGGTATATTTGGGCCCCCTCTTGTTTTTGAAATGGGCATATATTACCCATTTAGAAGTTAAATGGGCATAATGGACACATGTTTTTCTCTAAATTGGAAAACATTAAATTGTTTTTAATGAAAAACTTATTGATATATTACTTAAATATAAATGAGGTGTTACGTTTGAGTAATTTTTGTTGTTGTTTTAAGTCTTTTCTAAAGTGATTCGCGCCCATTTGGCCCGCGCCCGTTTAGCCCGCGCCCGTTTTGCCCATAGCCCGCCCGGCCCGCCCGTTTTGCCACCTCTATATAGGTGGCAAGTTGGGGAATGGGTCAAAAGGCTCCGGGCCGGGATATGTTGACACACTGGCACATTTTTATTCTTTTGAGTTCCTACTGATATACAATTAATCATCTAATTATTCTAATAAACAAATTATGAATTATGCGTTAAAAGTAGGCTTTGGGCAACTTTACAACCCATTTGACGGTTTAACTGTATTCTAATTGACCCATTTGTGATAAAAGACAACCCATATTGACCCCTTCGGAATTAAATGGGTCGATATTGACACCTGTAATTTTGTGCAAATGTTTGTATAAGTTCTAACTAAAGATTTTCTGTATATTTGTGCTCACTGCCTCAGCAACTGCTGCTCGTTGGAAAGTTTGAAGCTGGAGTGCCCAAAACTGACTAGCCTCTTTTTGCAGGTATTTATTCGAAGTCATTTATGTGATAATTTTTCTGTTTCTATTTTCTGTGTTTCTTGTTTTGACTCATGGTCAATTTTAGACATCTGTTTTAAAATGATAACTTGTTATTCATCCAACTATGAGAGAATGAGAAACCGGCATACCTGTCAGCAATGGCACAAAAAAATGCAAGTATTAGTTTATTCACTGAAACATGTAAATACCTTAATTATACAAACTAGTTGAATGTATGGGTAAATTGTCAATCTTTTGCTGCAAGTATTTTTAATGGGAGAAGAGGTTATTCTATGTCATACGTTTACAAAGAAGAGAATTTTGCATTCAACATGAGACCTTTTTTATGTATCTAATTTGGAAGGAATATCACTCCACTTTTTATTATCTTCATGTCCCGATATTATACCTCTTAAGTTGCCATTAAAATTGTTTTCTTTTTCGGTTAATAAATATTGAAAGTTGAGCTTAGCTTTACAGGATTACTTTATTCAATATCTTCTAACCATCTAATATGCACATTATATGTGAAACAGTCTTGCAATATTCGTGAAGAAGCAGTTGAATCTGCCATATCCCGGTGCATCATGCTTGAGACACTGGATGTCCGTTTCTGTCCAAAGGTGAGTCCTTGATTCGAATCTTTGAAATATTGTCTAGAGATGGCTATTTTAGTACATTTACTTGTGAATAGGTTGACTCGGTCGTGTTTTACATCTCAAACGGGCCAGATTAGTCAAATCATTTTTTTAGTTAAAAGGGCTGAATTGATCAAATAGGTTGGGAGTCGATTCATATAATGTTTTTGCATACAACATGCTAAATCGTTTTTTTCTTTCAAAGATTCTGATTATCATTTTAATAATATTGTATTTTTATTTTTTAAAAAAAAAATTATGATTAGCACTTTAAATATCTATTAAGATGATCAAAAAAATGTTTGAGGGTCAACCCAAATGGACCGGTTTCAACCTGAACCCTTTTTCACCTATCCTGCCAACCTCCCCTTTGGGTCTGTTCATTTTTGTAATATGACATAGTTAATGTTATCTTTCTGACCATTTTTTTCTTTCTGGAACAATAGATAAGCCCATTGAGCATGGGGAAATTAAGGAGAGCATGCCCGAGCCTAAAACGCATATTCAGCAGCTTGGTGCCAACTTGATCCAGTTACATACACCGTCAAAACTATTTATGCCTCCTTGTTTGCCCCATAACCAAACCTATCAAGAACATGAATTCTCTATGTTGTTTGTAAATGTCTTCATTGCTTTTGTGATTTTTCTTATTTGTTTCCCCTTTTTCCTGCGGATGGTTTAGAATATTTTGTATTGAAGGCTTTGAGTGTATGGACATCAATAAAAAATACCGTGTGTAATAACTAATAAACTGCCTATCATGTATCATAAGTTATGAGTATGTTGGGAGTTTATTCGGAAAATGAAGACATTTGTAATTGTAATTGAAACGAGCTAGTTAGAGCTGAAGCTTGTAGATGCATCTAAAGACATTAGATATATGAGAATTCAATCCGCGACAAGTGACTTGGTTGTAATCCTCTATATGTAATTTTTCTTTGTGTGTTATTTTTTTCCCCCTTTTTGTCTAAACTTTACCTCTTCTTATCTAAATCTATATCTATCAGCAAAAATGAGTAAGAGAACGTTTGAGATTGCTTATTTGTTTACGTAATAAGCTATTCTTTTACTTATTATAAGCATATTTATATTTTTGAAAAACATGCCGCTAAACAAATAACAAATTGTTATTCATAAATCATAAACAAGCTGATAAACACCTCTATGTGTTTAACTTAACTCTTGGAGCATCTGTTAATCAACATGCATTTTTTTTTTGTGTGCGCGTGAAGTTAATATATTAAAAAGGGTAGAAAATTCGATTGAAATCTTAATGATGACATAAACCGCATGTCCATTCTTTGATTTTTAACAATTTACTTGCGATTGTACTCTCAGAACTTGAATATAGGACTTATATTGGTTGATTGTTGCGTTGATGTAACATCTACTCTTATATAATGTAGCTACATAGAAACTTGTGATGCTAACCGTCTCATATACATTTTGAACCAGTTACTATATCCACACCATGAGGTTTTTTTTTTTGAACGGCAAATTTATTGAAAACAAAACTAGCAAGAAGCTAGATCAAAACAAAGACACAAGATGCGGGTTTTTCAACCAATCTACCCAACTAAATGACACTTTACATCTATATCTACTCCAATAAAAAGAAAATAAAACCAAATCATCAAAGACAGTCGCCTTTGAAGGATCATCCGCACCAAAAATAAGATTGTTCCGAAAAGACCATATGAGCCACCATAAACCGAAGCAAATTCCTTCCAATAACCTCTTATGCTTACCGGGAATACTTAACGATAACAACCAAAACACACCATGAGGTTTTATTCATTATTACGGTAGGGGAGTTATAAAAGTCGACCCGACCCGAACCCGAATATGACTTTTCGGGTCGGGTCAATCGGGTCAAAAGTTATATTCGGGTCAACTCGAATTGACCCGAGTTCTAAACAAGGTTTGGTTCGGATATGTTTTTATTAGCCTCAACCTGATTGACCTGACCCGAACCCGATTCAAGTAACACTTTTACAGTGTAAAAACACTTGGGTTGACCCGACCCGATTGACCCAACCTAAGTTAACCCGAACTTGAGTAACCTGAGTTCTAAACAAGGTCGGGTTTGGTATATTTTTCTTGAGTCTTGACCTGAATTGACCGGACCCACAGGGACTACACTTTCAAAAACACAATACGCAAGTTTCGCAAACCGAAAGGACGGTTTTTGCAATTTACTCTAATTATAGTATTAACAATCTTCTAAAACAGGAGAGTATAGTGGAATTAGGTAATAAAACAACCGTCACTCCTACTCAAAGATCTCAATCTCTAACTAACTATACTCTCTCTCACACACACTTTCACACTCAAAAAACACACATTGTTAAATTCATCATCAATGGCTACTAGTCTTCACATCATCTTCATCTTCACTCTCTTCATTTCTTCTTCAGCTTCTGCTGCTGATGAAAACAGTAAGTCCTCACTTCTGCTTTCTAAAAATAGATTATTAAACGAGTTAATTGTGATCTGTGTATATATATTAATTTGCTTTTTAATATTGTTGCTTCATTTTTATGATCTGATTTAGATTTGTTACTAAAAATAGCAATGTAGTTAACCCATATATGTTGTCCACATTATTTTCGGATGTACCAAAATTTTCGCCATACTAATGTAATCTGATTGGTGGCATAGTGTAATGGTTACATTTTTCCTAAACCGTCTGTTTTATTATCCGGGCAATAATCCAAAAAAGGTGTGAATCGCCCGGAACACTCTGATCCCTGGTGCCTTTTGGCACCAGCCATTGTCCACCCCACAAGGAATAACTCCGGCAACTCTCTTGGCCTACTGGGGCACGAGCCTAGACTCGAACCCTTGACCTTTAATCCACAAAATCTCTCCCATGGGCCCATGGGTTTTTCGGAGGTCGGTACCAACTGAGCCAAAGCCCACGGAGAGAGTACTTAGTTACTCCCTTCGTCCCAAATTAATAGTCTACGTTTATGTCCTATTTTAATTGTGAAAATTGTTACTTACAAACTTTAAAGAAGATAGACCATCGAGTTTAGCTTGAAATTATTACTTACAAACTTTAAAGAAGACATTAACAATTAGTTAAAGGGTAATTCTGTCATTCTACAAAAAGTAAGAGAGATAAAGAAATACTAATAATTATACTTTTCTTAAATTGTTTTTTTTTTTTTTTTTTTTTAATCGGGGGGACAATTATTTTGAGACGGATAGAGTAGTTAACTTGGTGATTATATCATTTAGTTTATGTTAATGGTTATTATGTGTGTTGCTAATTTCAAAAGTGTGTGTTTGATTTGTCAATATCGTATGGTTTATGTTTGAATTGTATGATTAGGTCCAGTTCATGAAACAAACAATGAGAATCAGATTAGCAAATTACAATCTCGTCTGAAATGTCGTCATTTTGGTGGTAGATAGACCATCGATGAACAAGTCATGTAATACAAGTCCATAAATTTGGCTGTATGTTACTTACATAATCGATTTATGTCAATGTGTGTATAAGTGCTACGTGATTGGTATATTAGTAAGAGCATCGATTGGCATGCCTAACTGCCTAGTTGGTATGCCTAAATGTAAGCCTAATCATAAGTGGGCAACATCGTGTTGGTGACAACAGAAAGACCCACTTTTTCACAAACCAATAAATTATTGCCATGTTGATTTAGGCACAAGTTTAGTCATATTTTTAGGCGTCTCAATCATTTTCATATTAGTAGTGTTGTATGAAACTAGGAATTACTGACGAGTCCAAACAATGTTATCATGATTATCTTTTACAATAATACAAAATAATTGGACAACATTGAAGCTAATATAGAATCCTATCGACTCATGATCCTAATTCCTAAGTGAGTGTGAGGATTTTCTTTTATTCAATTAACATATTGAGCTATTGACACGCTGTTCTATTGATTAATAGGATCAGACCACTTGATGAATCAAAAACCAGAACTTGAAATAATAGAATTGATTAATGAAAACACACAAAAGTCAGCATTTTGGATTCTCGAAACACCCTTTGTAATTTTCAGTTAGACCCAAAGTGACATAAATAATGGAATTGATCTAGCGAAACAACCATGGTTTATGTTTGTGGAGTTCTACAACATGTTAATATTGTTTGTTCATGTATCTTATAGAAACTCCAACTTTCTAATAATTCTACTTTTTCTAAAAACAACAGAAAATGTAACAGAAAACCCAGCCGACGAGCTTGTAGCCATTGTAAACAGCAACAGAATATCACACAAAACATCATCGCTTAGTAACAACCCTGGCCTAGCATGCATAGCTCTACAATACATCAAAGCCTACCAAGGAAAATGTGATGATGTTGGTGGGTCCAACGCCAAAAAACCCGCTGACTCAGAACTGAAGGACACCTTTGCACCTAACTGTGGGGTTGAGTCAGCCACACTCTCCCCTATCACTGGTCGTGTACTCGGGTGCCAGTCTGAATATGTGAACCCTGATAAAGCATTCACAGATATACTAACCATGAAGAACCGCAGCGCGAGTGTAATTTACAATACTACCTATACCGAGGTTGGGGCTGCTGTGAGTGGTTCAGATGGTGGAGGCCCATATTTCTGGTGTCTTCTTTTTAGTAATGGGAAATCGAATAGTACCTTTCAGTTAGAAGGAGGGGAGGCTAAGATAACCAGACCAGGATGCTTTAGTGGTGCTAATGATACTTGCAGTGGTGCTGATGGTTGGTCACAAAACTTTAATGTTTTGGCTACCTTCGCTGGATTTTTCGCTGCAATTTGTTATTCGATTGGGGTATGAGTATTGAGTATGATTGGACTATATGTGCAAAATGAGGTAGTGTTCTTACGAGTTTCAAGGCCTATTTTGCTTTTCAAGGCCTAGTTTGCCTTCGCTGTAATTTCATAGTATCCGAGTCTTTGATTCATTTGTTTATGAGCTTAATGATGTGATATTCATTCCACACATGTTACCCAATCATATTGATCTTTCTTGATGAAATGTCTTGGTACATTTTCCATATGGTTTTATTTATTTTATTGGACGTGGCAATTTTGACCCGTTTATAGCAAATGGGTCGATTTGGTTAGGTATAAACAGGTTACGCAGAAAGATTTAATCAAAAGAGAACAAGCCAGACGGGTCAAGTGCATTTAGAAACATGCCCTTGTAGTTTGGTTATAATGAACATTACATATTTTTGAGAAAGTATTGGGCAAAAGCTTACCGGTTTTGGTGACCACTGATAGACATATACTTGCGTTTGCTTATTTAAACTACTGTACCTTAGTTCCTTACTTTAACCAACTTCATTTACCTATGAATTAATTCTTTCACTAAAATCCTTATGTCTCTAAATTTTTCACAATTTATCGTTAATGCTTTTATAGACTTTACCATCAAGAGTATGCTATATTGTTTACTCCAACTAATTATTATTATGTTGTTGATGTTGGGTATCCGAATACTAAATGATATCTTTGCTCCATTTAAACGGAGCACCATTTGTTAATCGTTATCATATACCGTCAAAATTGAGTATTATGTCATGCTATTTTTAATTGTATGGTCTCTATTTATATTTCACATTATTTAAAATGTATATTTTTAAAAACAAGCATAAGCAAATCGAAACATTATTTCTTGAAGTACTTATTGTTAAGTAGCTTTTTAGTACTTATTTTTAAGCACAAGCACAAGGACACACAGATTAAAACAACAATCCCAAACACCCCCCTCAATGTCCAGATTACCACCATAACTTTAACATCTGTTTTTTCTCTTGGTTATATGACCATTTCAGACTAAAGAACAAGGCTTAAGGATGAACTAATGGAAGGTCGCGTTTATATAAAGACCATTCGGATAGTTGTAAATGGTCAGAGCATGTGTTTGCTTGATATATTATTTATTTATTTAAACCATGGTTTCCGGCATTTTGGCCGACTAATCCACGGGGTTTGAACTCACCGCCACACAGACTCAAACCATGTAAAGCCCTCTCTTTTCAGGAGGTTGGCGTGACCACTTCAAGGTTGTTTGCACCTAGCAGGAATTGAACTTGAGACCTCACACATTTTAGATTGAGTCACAAGCTATTTTGCCACTAGGCCACCCTTGAGTGAAAGTTATAAGGCTTGATGTAGTGGTAAGGGGCTTCACCGTTGCCACCTCACAAAGAGAAAGTTTTCAGCCTTTAGAGAATGAGTACGACGGTTTCAAATCAGTCATGTTCCCACCAAAATCATGTATTTAGTCGTTTGAGCCAAGCATATCATTTTCCCAAACCCTCTGGTTCCGGTCTAAATGTTACACATGAAATCCTTTTACAGAACTTCTGTTATATGATAAGTTGGCTGGGCTTGTGTTTATGGGTTTGTAGGTTGGCTTCAACCCTGCATTTACTCTGGCTAAATATTCAAGAAAGCTGGAAACCGTAGATCCATCACGGTGCTCTAAATTAACTCATGAAGATCTTAGATCATTAATGACAACTCATCTTCACCAAAGCTGCTGCAAATCTATTAATGTACCAAGGTAATTATGCAACTTATGATATTTTTAGATATGACAATGTCAACTTATTTGGGTTTTGTTTGATCTCAAACGGGCCAAATCAACAAATTAAGGGACCGGTAGAATGGGAAGTTTGCCGAAGGTTCGGACCTCCTAAAATGTTTTTATTTAAATGATCAAGATTATTATGGTATCGTTACTGTTTTATAATCTTAATTAATGTGTTACAAGTAATCAGACAAAAAACATTTCCATGTCAACCCGGGCTGGGACCTTTTTTTTTAGAACGGCAAATTTTTACAACATACACCACCTATCTCACAAATTCTACCTCACATGTCTCCAACGAGACTTGAACCCACGAGCTTACTCACATACCGCTGGGCCAAGAAGCCTTTGGTCAGGGCAGAGACTTAAAAAGACATGTTTTATCCAAATCTAACTTGACCTGTTACGCGCACCTACCTGACCTGCCCATCTTGCCACCTCTACCTTTATCGAATGTCTCTAAATTTTGACTGCCATCTGGTCCTGCTAACACTGCAAAAACCAAATGTGTGTGTGTGTTTTAAATGTAGAACACATCAAGTTTCCTATACAAAATCACGGGCCACAAGTATGGTTTGTGGTACCTTCTATTTATAAGTTGATAACATTTAAACCTTCTGAACTTTTATTTTTTTGCAAACAATTTTCACAATAATGGCTAACAGGTGCCAGTGCCAACATTCACCATTTATATTCCCATATGTCCAAATTACTTAACTTTGCAAAGAGCATTAGATACTGCGTGTTGATTTAAGGTTTGATACATTAAGTGTCAACCCTAATACATCTTGCTAATATAGACAACTGCGTCAAGCGTTCTGATACTAAACATAATATCAACCCATATCATTTTATCTAATACAGTAATAGCTAGTGGATCAAGGGGAGACTTTTAAAGTCTCTAGACTTGGTCAATAAATCAGCAGGTTTTTAAAATGAAAATTAATTAAAATGACTAAATTATATGCCTAATTATATGTCTAATATGATTTTTTTTTTTTTTTTTTTTTTTTTTTTTTTTGGTAAAGGGTTATACCCGGTGAAATATATTGAGTAAAAATGTTGGGTACAAAAAGGGCGGTAATGAGCCACCCTAAATAAAAAAAAAACACTATACTTTGAACATGCTCAAAGCATAACAACCAAACTAACCAAACGCGCTACAAATACTACAAAAGATACACATTAAATTAAGCCTCTGGACAGCATCACTTCTAGCTCACTTCCACTTGCACATTAGCAATCTTCCACGTTCTCTTCATTTGCTCCACACGAGCATTCTTCTTAAAAGGAATAGCTGCCAGTTTTAAGCGAACCGTGTCAACTATACTTTTGGTAAATGGTTTTCTTACCCTGGTAAAATATATTACTGAAAACACACACACACACTGTAAAGTTAAAGGAAATGAGGCTGAGTGCCACATTTACTTTTACAAGACAAACACACCTTTAATGCTTCAGACCAACATCTAACGAGAAGACATTCCAAACTCAACATGACACACATCCTAAATGAGACTAAATATTACAATCAGCATATCCATGTTTAGGAGATAAACTAGAGACAATCAACCAACATCATGAACAAGGAAAGAAGACAGATTCCATTTCTCCAACAGCACTTCTACCGATTTCGACTTTTTAAACGACATGAAAGAAGTTTTAATCGAACTGTTGCAATGATAACGCCAACCACCTATCTTTAGTCCTTTTTGTCTTTTGGAAAAATACGAAAGTTCCGTTCTTGCCATATAAAATAGGTTGTAGCAGCAAATACAAGTTTAGGGAGAACTCCCTTAACCGAACATAATTTTGATCTTGCAATAAGTCACTCCATAATGTCTTCAAACACGTTAGAAATGTGCATCATACCAGCGAGACCTTTAACTTGATCCCAAACCTGAGAAGCAAACATACATTCAAAAAATAGATGGTTGTGCGAGTCCGGTTGGAGATCACACAAAGGACATTGGAGCATGGCTAGATTAGTATTATCACCGACGTCCCATTGCTGCAAAACATCTTGTGTTTTCAACTTTCGTTTAAAAATTAGCCAAAGATGGAATGCATGTCGCGGTATACAGTGAGAAAACCAAATCACCTTTGCCCAAGACACCAAATCACTCCTAGTCCCGGGCCTAATTGTATCCCAAACCAGCCCAACAGAGAAGGAATGGACCATGCCATTTCGATCCTTCCAACAAATCACATCAGGAGAATCAGGAACTAAAGAAGGCACATAAAGCATGTATATACTTGGAAACCGAGCAACCCACTCCATAGGCCATTGCCATTCACCATTTTGAATCAAATTCGACACTTAAGAAGACATAGAACAACCACTTCGAGTAATGTCACGTGTTGTAAGAATATCCATAAGTGGACTAAGAGAACACCATCTATCAAACCAAATAAATGTATTATCACCATCACCCAATTTATGCCAACAGTATTGTCAGATAATTGGCCTAACTTGGAGTAGTTTACGCCAACCCCAACTCATATTGCCTCTATTTGGGATATCCCAAAAATTACGTCCTTTCAACTTATAAGAATGAACCCATTTAACCCAAAGGGATTCTTTGTTTGTTAAGATGCTCCAAATATGAGTGGAGACTAAAGCAATGTTGAACGAATCCAAACTCCTAATTCCCAGCCCTCCTCCGCATTTAGGAAGACAAACCGAGCTCCATAAAACTTTAGCTTTGCCTTTTCGCATATCACCAAGGCACCACAAGAAACCACGCATGAGCTGCTCAATATCCGAAATAATCCGAGCTGGTAAAATAAAATTAGAAGCCTAAAAAACGTGCATGGATGATAAGACATATTGGATTAGTTGCAATCTCCCCGCAAAAGAGAGCGACTTATTTTTCCAATCATTCACACGAGTTTGCACCTTTTCAACATTTTCGACCAGCTCCCCGACAATCTCTATATACTGATCTAGTCGAAATGAGAGGGACACCCAAATATTTGACCAAAAGGGTACCATCCACAAAAGGCATCACATGAAGGAGAAGCCTTGATGTGAGGTAACACATTACAGAAATATGCGGTACTCTTGGGTATACTCGGAACAAAGACCAGAGACACTCTTAAATTCATCAAGAGATCCCTTGATAAAACGGGCAGAAGTAACATCCCCATAGGCAAAAAGAAAGAGATTTCACAATATTCAGATTCGAACAATGGTGATGATACCTGAACTCATCAGATTCCCGAACCTTTCGATGAATAATAAGAGTTAGAACTTCAATCACAAGAGTAAAAAGGTAGGGGGACATTGGATCGCCTAGACGAAGACCCCGATTACCCTTTTAAAGAAACCATGAAGCACTCCATTAATACTCAAAGAGAATGACGTACTTGATACACACTTTATGATCCAATTAATCATCTTGGAATGAAAACCAAAACCAATTAAAGCTCCTTCAAAAAAGCCCAATCCACCGTGTCATACACCTTTTGGATATCTACTTTGAAAGTACATCTAGGGGGGCCACGGTCAAGGTGATAGTTGTGCAAGAGTTCTTGGGTTAATAAGATACTGTGAGATACACGACGACCCGGAATAAAAGCCGATTGATTAACGCTAACCAAATCATCCAAACTCTCCTTAATTCGATTTGAAATAATCTTGCTAATGCATTTCAATAACACATTACAACAAGAGATCGGACGTCATTAATACGCATGGGAGTAGTAACCTTAGGAATTAATATGATTATTGTTTAACATGTTTTTTTTTTGCTTTTCCTTTCTCATCATCTTTGTTATTGATTCCGTTACATCATTACCGTTCCGTTGATAGACATAAAATCAGGCACAATAGTTAGACATATTAATCTATATTGGACAAGATATAATAAGTTTGATGTCATATTAGTATGAAAAGTATTTAAAACTGTATATTGCTAGGAAATTGTGTATGAAGGATCATCCATGACAACTTGCACCTGTTTACATTGGATATCTTGAATATTGAGATATTTTGTTTCCTAATCGTTTACCCGTTCTCGGTTGGTGTTTTCCTATGACTAAAGTTAGCGCACCAACGAAGACATAATCAAACTTTCAAGTTGCAGTTTATGAGTCGTTATCTCCCATTCAATGCATGTGGACTATTATAAAGATGGCAAAATAGGTGGGTCGGGATAAGTTTGGGTCTATACGGGTTCAGGTCTAGATGAGTCTTTTAAAAACAAGGGTCTAAATGGGTCCGGTTTTAGACGAGTTGGGTGGATCTAAATGCGTTTTGGTCTAGTTGACAATTATTATTATTATTATTAAATAAAAGATGAAAAAGTTGAAAAAAAGGTATAAAGAAAAAAAATTGACCCGCTAGACCCGCCTAAACTTGTTGGGGGTAATTATCATATAATTGCATTTTCTATTAAATATCCAATTTTGTGTGACTTTGTTTGTGACCCTAGCATTTCTCTTCTTAGAAAATTTGAATATTGCATCAATGTCGTTGTAAATTTATAATATTACATTAATATCTTTCAAAACTTCGTAATACTCGCATATCCAAATATCCAATTTAAGTGATAAAATGTTTTGAATATAAACTATTTATCAAATATCGATGTTATATGACCATTAACGTTTTGGCACGTATAGTAAAAGAAAACCTTCGATTTCATTATTTTTTTACACGTGTTTAAAAAGAAATATTTGGTTGGTCGAGTTTCTTTGCTAGACGGACGCTTATGTTTTTTGCTAGATCATACTTTTTTTCTTTTTGCAAAAAATAATGATAACTAAAAATTATGAAAAAAATTTGATTTTTTTTTTTTTTTTTTTTTTTTTTTTTTAATTTTTGCAAACGGTGAACATATTTTATTAATAACAATGTTTCATACAATCAAAAGAACAAGAGCAATAGACATGCCTATGCTCATACATCCATAATGGCACCTCTTCTGGCTCATTTTTATCCACACTCATATTAACATCCCACTTGTGCACAAAGAATGGCTTGTTACTAACCATCCATGGCCCATTATTAACAATGTAATCCAAACCTTCATTATTATAAAATTTCATGAAGAAGATTCCATTACTAGTATTCACAATGTCTTTAAACCCATACCTATTCCACATCCTTCTCAAATTGTATCTTAGTTCATTATCAGACATTCCTTTTCCCACAAAATACCCACACGAAGTTTTATCCCATCTCTTACTTCCTTCTGCAATTCGGATCTCATAAAAAACAACCACTTCAATACCATTGTTATCTAACTCAGTAGGAATAGTAACAAGTTTAACTTCATTACTAGATCTATTCTTAGCAGTAACATCAGCATAAGACTTTTTAGCACTAGTTCCCACCTTATTCAAACTCTCATTACTTTCATTCACACACTTATCTTTGTCCTGTTCACTACTATTCTGTTGTACACCTTCATTCTTTTCCTGATCACACTCCATTGTTACAACCACATCATTCTCACTAACACCACTAGTCCTCAATTCTTCACTAACCTTCTCCTGATCACAATCCTTTGTTACAACCACATCATTCTCACTAACACCTCTAGACCTCAATTCATCACTAACCTTCACCTGTTTCTCAATATCAACATTACTACTAATATACTCAGCTATACCACTACCACAGTCACTGCCCCCATTCCCCATATTCTCAACTTGATTACTAACACAATCACTTCCTCCACTCCCCATACTCTCATTACTCATTTCACAAAACACTTTTTATAAGCTTATTAAATTCCAGTCTTTATTTCGTTCTTGATCAACGCAATTAAACATCATCATCATCATGTCTTCTTCATCTTCCCAACAAGACCCAGCCCTCATGTCTTTCGATGATTATCTTGATAGCTTAGTAATAGATTATAAAGAGATAGAATCAGCCACCAACAACTTCGCTGATGAAAATCTCATTTCACAAAACACTTTTTATAAGGTTTACAAAGGACAGCTCTTGGATTCGGATTCAGGAGAGTTGATCAATCTTGTTGCACGGAAATGTCTGGATCTGAACGTTGCGCGCAATGAGATAATAATGTCTAAGAATCTCAAGCATAAAAATATATTTTCTATTTTTAAGATTAATGATAATGAGGCATTCATCATAAACAAGCATGAGGCGAACGGAAGTCTGGAGAAACATCTAAGTGGGTCAACCCTCACTTGGATCCAAAGATTGCATATTTGTGTTTGTATTGCTGATGCATTGCGTTACCTTCATAATCTTCAAGACGATGATGAGTGTGTCATACATGGTAACATCAAGAGCTCCCATATATTACTAGATCACAACTGGGAACCCAAACTAAATGGTTTTGGATTTGCTGCACGAGTTAAAAAGCATCATCTTCACCCTGCTAGTAAATACAATGGCTCATTAGAGTATATGGACCCTGAATTTGAAAAGACAGGGGGTTTGACACATAAGTCAGACGTCTTCTCCTTTGGAGTTGTTTTATTTGAGGTCCTATTTGGAAGAAAAGCGGAAGGAGAGAATTGGTATTTTGCTCGATTGGCGAGATCACATTATGAATCTAGAACACTGGATGCTATGATCAGTTCTGATCTACGAAAACAAATGGATGAGCATTCATTAAAAATCTTTTCGGAAACAGCATATTTTTGCTTGAAGGAAGGGCGAGCACTACGTCCAGATATGGATCAGATTTTCAAAAAACTTCGAGAAGCGTTCGAGCTGCAACAAATCCATGAAAGTTATGTAAGATCATCAAACCACTTGAAGGTAAATAATCAGTCATGCTCCTTCTATAATACTCGTACAATATTTTATGAGTTTAATACTTTTATAACATAGTTATGAATTAAAGAGTAAATTACATCCATCATCCCTATGGCTGTATATAATTTCATAATAAGTCCCTAAATCTAACAATCTACATCGATGGTCCTTGTGGTTTTCAAATCTGCACACATGTGATCCCTAAAACCATTAACATTATTCGAAAAGACAATAGTGCCTTTTATTTTGACCCAAACATCTATTAACCCACACATAAATATCTCCTAATTATATTTTAAAAAAATAAAATAAAAATAAAAATCCAAACATCTCCTTTTTTGAAACTATTTATCCAACAAATTAAAAAGAAAGAAAAAACTTTAAAAACCAAACAAAATTAAAATATAAGTGTTAGTTTAATTGTTTGAAATTAGTGTTAATGTAAAAGTATTGAAATATATCCAGAGCTCAAAGTTTCGAGCCAAGTAATATAACTTATCATGATACAGACTCTAATTAATATTACATGTAAAACTAACTCCCCATATCGTCTTTTCACGGGATATGAGTCCAAATACCGTCTTACATGGTGTATGGGGGAAGGTTGAGATGTAGACAGCCCTATCCCTACTAAAGATAGATAGAGAGGTTGCTTCCTATTCAATCAAAGGTAGAAAAGGGCCCCCGGCCTTGCAAGGAGTAAAGATCGAACCCTTGACCTCTGTCTCCGAGGCAAGGCGTTAACCACTTGATCCAAGTCTTGCTATGTACTAGCTCCGTCCCAAAAAATAAGTCTATTTTGACTTTTTGAATTCAATTCTGATGTTACATGTTTTTGTTTGTATATTAATACGTAGATGAAAATTATACCAATAAAAATACATTTAGAACCTAATTCATTTATATATATTGCATGAAGTATTATATAATACAAACAAGTATATTTAAGGTCAAAGTTGAATTTAAAAAGTCAAAATGGACTTACATTTTGAGAAGGATGAAAATATTACATGTATTTATCTAAATGGATACCATTGATATTTTTCATATATGCACATACGTTAAAAATATATATAAAAAGATGATTTCTCGATGGTTTTGTTTTGTATTTTATATTGATTTTTAAAGTAGAGCAGTTAATTCATTGAAGTTAGACAAAACACAATTATTTTAGTTTTTTGTGGGTATTGAGAATTTACACTATAAAATCACATGTGATTTATGTTGTGAATTTTGAAATTCTCATATGTGATTATTTATTCGTGTTACATTACATCTAATTGAAATATGTTTATTCACTATATGATCGAAATTTTGTTATATTAAAATGTAAATTTGTCTATTTTTATTCACAGATAATTATAACTTTTTGTTTTAAATTATGTGTATGTTTACCATATGTGATTAATACATATTGTTCAAAATAAAATGTTTGAGTTTGATACAAAGAGTTATGTTAGTTTTATTATATGTAGAAGTTTAGAAATCATATATTTGAGTTAAGTCACATGTATTATATCAAGTAAGTTTTAACATCAAGTTTATTTATAAAAAAATGTCTTAACTTTTGCAAAGAAACGTAATCGATTTCGATCCCTAAATATTAGGTGTGACACATGATCGTAAATTTGTGGACGTGTAGTTTCTAATGGTAAAAAAGGTAAAATGTTCGTAGTTTAATACAAATATTTATGTTCATCTTACTACATACGTTTAATTTCGAACTTTCATAATAGTGCTAAATCGCATGTGAGTTTTAATAACACAAACAATGTTTTTATATTTGTCCAATTTTAAATAAAATGCTTGTTAATTTAGAAGCTCATATATAACGTGTGGTATGTGGTTGGAAAGTCATGAACGTGCGTTTTATGATGTAAAAAAGCAGGGTAACTTTTGAACACAAATACTTATGCCTATTTTTCTAAGGTTGTATAGTGTTCGAACTCCCAAATTATTGTTAAATCACATATGATATGTCACACAAATGTCAATACCAAAAAAATAACGAAAAAAAAGTTCGTCAAAAATATATGAAAGTGCATATCTGTTGATAGATAATAAAATCCTTGTCGCGATGGTGTAATTGGTTTCGTTTAATGATTAACGATTCATGAAATATATATATATATATATATATATATATATATATATATATATATATATATATATATATATATATACGGGGGCTTTATTTTCAGAACCCTGTTAATTGCGGGAACTGCGAGAACTCCAATTTTACAGTAGAAAACATGCATGTTCATATAAAACATGTATGTTTTCTTACATACACGTTAATATAAATATCTGCGTAACATACATGTTCATATAAAACCATTTTGCATTGATATGTTGCACTTAACAGGTTTTATATGAACATGTATGTTACGCAGGTATGTGTATTAAGGTGTATGTAGAAAAACATACATGTTTTATATGAACATACATGTTTTTTAATGCAAAATTGGAGTTCTCGCGGTTCCCGCAATTATCAAGGTTCTGAAAATAAAGATACACTATATATATATATATAAAAAATTCCAATTAATCTCCCTTTATTCACGAAATAAATGTGTTGCTCACAATTGTCATTTAATATGAACTTTTCTTTTCTCGTAAAAATTTTATAACTTGATAACATGACATGAAATCTCTATGAAATGTCTATCATATATGAGATACTCTGAAACGTCTAAAAAAAACGTTTAAGAATGTATCAACTAGAAACGTCTTCTCAATTGCATTCTAATAATTACAAGCACGTCATGTTCTAATATTCATCTTGTGTTGTTGTAGGGGAAAAACATGGATCACTTAAGGATTCCATTGAGTGATATTGAGTCTGCTACCAACAATTTTTCCACCAACCACATTGGGTCAGGTGGATACGGCACCGTGTACAAAGCAGAACTCGACATCTTTGATGATACAATTTCATCAGTTGTTGAAGGAAAAAATAAAGTTGATTTTCCTAAAAAACGTACAACAGTAGCCGTTAAACGTCTCGAAAGGAAACAAGGAGAAGTTGCAGGTTTTTTCACAGAAATTGAAATGCTTACAAATTGTAAGCATCGAAATATAGTCTCTCTTCTTGCCTTTTGTGAAGAAGGTCCCGAAAGAATCCTTGTCTATGAGCATGTGTCAAATGGAAGCCTTAGTGATTATTTTGAAAAAATTGATAACATGAAGAGACTAAGTTGGGCTCAACGTCTACAAATATGCCTTGATATTGCACATGGATTAAATTACCTCCACTCTAACACAGAGGAGAGACAAGTGATAATACACCGGGATATTAAGAGTGATAATATTTTATTGGACAATAATTGGGTTGCTAAGATTGCTGATTTTGGTCTTTCTAGGTTATTCCCTGCAAATCAAAAAGCCAACACGGTCAATACCGGTACCATCGCTGGCACACAAGTGTACATGGATCCAGAGTACATGGAGACGGGTAGGCTAAAAGAAGCATCAGATATTTATTCATTTGGAGTAGTTCTTTTTGAAGTTGTAAGTGGAAAATTGGCATATGATAAAAGTTACTCCATGAAAAATGAGCAGGGGCTTTTGTCAATTGTACAAAAATGCTATAAGGAAAGAACTCTGAAAAAAGTTATAGATCCTAATTTAAAGGAATCGTCTGAAGGCAATCTTATCCTCGATGACGGACTCGATCAAAAATCATTGGATACATTTTTTAATATTGCATATCAGTGTTTGGCTGACAAACAAGCTCAGCGTCCAACAATGAAGGTCATCATTGAGGAACTTGACAAAGCATTAAAATATCAAGTAAGTAAATGTGTTTTAAATACATCCTTGATTATCATATTCACAGTATATGATGCAATTCAATTCTGAGATTATACTGAAACTTTGCTCATGATCAAGTTAATTATAATAAAAATGTTTGGTTATTTTTATAAAGAGTAAATTACAAATGTCCTGTGATTTATTGTACGAAATCCAAGATACTTATGTAACAAAATCTTAATATGAACTTTAAAAAGTATTATTAAGTTAGGTGCATTGTCATAATTCACAGGAAAACAGGAAGGATGGTTTCCACATTTCACTCAAAGACATAACTTCAGCTACAAAAAACTTCAATGACGACACATGCATTGGAGAAGGAAGATACTGGAAGCAATACGAAGGACAGATTCCACTTGCAAATAGACTTACTACAGTTATTGTAAAGCGGTGGGATAAGGAGTCTCATCAAGCACATCATCAATTTTTGACAGAGCTTAAAGTTGTTTCTGAGAATAAGCATGAGAATATTGTTGCTCTTTTAGGCTTATGTAACGAAAGCGGTGAAAGAATCATTGTTTACAAGCATGCGACTAACGGAACTCTCGATGAACATTTGAAAGACGTGAATCTTACATGGATAAAACGCCTTAAGATATGCGTGGGTATTGCAACTGGACTGAAATTTCTACATGAAGATGCTGAGATGATTCACAGAGACATCAAAAGTAGCAGCATTCTACTAGATTCTGATTGGGAGCCTAAAATATGTAATTTTGAGCTTTCCTTAAAAACTCTTGAATGGTTGAAAGCTGAGCATGCCACTGACAATGCTTATGGCTCATTAGGCTACCTTGACCCACTGCACGAACAACAAGGTTACTTAAACAAATATTCAGATGTGTATTCGTTAGGGGTGGTATTAATGGAGATATTGTGTGGGAGATTGGCATGGGGAGAGGGATGTAAGGATCACTCTCAATCCTTAGGTGCTTTGGCTAAAAGACGAGACAAAGAAGGAAAGCTTGATGAGTTAGTGTTTGAGGGTATAAAGGAACATGTTTTTCCACAATCATTCACTACATTTGCAAGTATTGCCGCTCAATGCTTATTAGAAGAGCGAATTTATGAGAGACCGAAGGCAAGTGAGGTGGTAATACAACTTGAAAAGTCATTGGAGTTACAAGTAAGTATTTTCATACTATAACAATATTCATTAGTTGCTTTCCCTTCAATGCATTTATGCTCACTCAAACTGTTTCGCTAATTTAAGAAGTTTCCACAAATAAAATAAACAAATGTTTTTAAAAAGACTAATTAAAGAAAATAATAATAATAATAATAATAATAATAATAATACTAATAATAATAATAATAATAATAATAATAATAATAATAATAATAAGCATTTGTTATTAAGTGAAACCCTTTTTTTCTTTCTAAGATTCGTACTTTTTAGATTTATTCTAAAAAGAAAAATCGTGGTTATCTATAGAATGAAAATGAATTAAGTTATTCATTTGAGTTTGTGCTTTTGCTACATTATATATCTATTGACGATTATGCAAAGATTTGGATATTAGATCAAAATTATGTTACACCATTGTTTAAAATTTTGATAATATATGCCCTTGTTAAATGGTTCATTGTAATTTCAGTAGCGTGCTATACTCTATGATTGTTATCTAACGAGTTAAATGACGACCGCGCGTTGCTGCAAAGTTTATGCTTCGTTTTTGACATTACGATGGTTATTGAATAATGCAATAAAGTTTTTATAAGATCGTGATTTACACTATTGCTGAATATACAAATATATAAAATGTTTGACACGTTGTATCTAGAATCCACACTTTTAATGAATAAATATAGAATATTGTCGTATTAACAGGAGATTGGTATTTATATTTTTAAATTTTATTTAAATGGTCCAACAATTAAAAGTATTGTAGTATTGAGTTCATTCTGATCTTATTGTAATAAATAAAATATGTGGGAAACTTTTTAAAAGTAAACCTTATTTCGTTCACGTAAAAGTTATAATCAAACCAAGACTCACTGGCAAATAATTAAGGACTAAAATAAAAAAATTTAATAATTTTCAGTCTAAATGACCTTATTTAGAAGGTGTTAATGGAAAAAATTAAACTCCATATATATATATTTTTTATTGGGATAATTCCATATATACTTGATTTAAACATCAAAATGTCATATATACCCAAAATACATGTTTAAATGTATGAGGTACAATATAGTTATTGCATGTTTTGAGTAAATATGACATTATAATGTTTAATTTGGGTAAATATGAAATTGACCCATTTTTATTTCATCACACAATTGTTACACTATTGTTTTCCTAATTGTATTATACACAAAAACCATGTCATATTAGGCATACCATAATCACAAAACATGCTTCAATGTAAATGTAATCTATAATAAAGGGGAAAATTCAAATGCATACTCTTATTTTGATGCATACCAAAAGAAAAATCCCCACCATCCATCTAGTTTGATCTAATAGTGGGATTAACCTAAGATTAAATGGAAACATAAGTCCATGTTTTTTTTTTCTTTTTCTTTTTGTCTTTTTTATTATCTTTTTTTTTTCCTTCATTTTTTTTCTTTCTTTTTTTTCCTTCCAATTCACGTAGTGTTCTTTTTTTTTTTCTTTCAATTCACTTTTTTTTAATTCATTTTTTTAGTTCACGTTTTTTTGCTTTCATATGTTTTTTACTGCTTTCATACGTTTTCGTTTGTTTTCATACGTTTTTGTCCGTTTTCGCCCGTTTTCATACGTTTCCGCCAGTTTTCATACATTTTGTTCATTTTCATACGTTTTCATCCGTTTTCTTATGTTTTCGCCCGTTTTCGTCTGTTTTCTTACGTTTTCCTTTGTTTTTCTACGTTTTCGTCCGTTTTCATACGTTTTCGTTCGT
The DNA here is from genome assembly GCA_030686995.1 of Artemisia argyi. Classification (NCBI taxonomy): domain Eukaryota; kingdom Viridiplantae; phylum Streptophyta; class Magnoliopsida; order Asterales; family Asteraceae; genus Artemisia; species Artemisia argyi. The sequence goes on along the minus strand of CM060709.1, from coordinate 40,586,325 downwards.
TTTAATAAGTTTTCACCCGTTTTCTTTCATTTTCGTCCATTTTTCATACGTTTTCATCCGCTTTTAGACGTGTTTTTACGTTTTCATATGTTTTTGTTCGTTTCATACATATTCATCCGTTTTCTTGCGTTTTCATCCGTTTTCTTACGTTTTTATTTGTTTTCGCCCATTCTCATCCGTTTTCTTTCGTTTTCGTCCTATTTTTCATATGTTTTCTTCCTTTTTCATACGTGTTTTTACGCTTTTATACGTTTTCATCCGTTTTCATACATATTATTCCGTTTCTTACATTTTCGTCGTTTTTATTCGTTTTTGTCCATTTTTCAATGTTTTTGTGCATTCTCAGACATTTTCATCCGTTTCAGAATATCACAAGTGATATTTTGTGATATTCAGAATATCACCCAAGTTTTTATACATATTCGTCCGAAAATGAATGAAAACGGACGAATACGTATGAAAATGGACAAAAACGAAAGAAATGAATATCACAAGTGATTTTCAAGTAATGTTTTCTTAATATCACTTGTGATATTCTGAATATCACTTGTGATTTTCTGAATATCTATCACTTGTGGTTTTCTAAATATCACTTGTGATTTTCATGTTACAAAACATTAGTTGAAAATCACTTGTGATGTTCAGAATATCACTTGTGATATTCAGAATATCATTTGTGGTACTCAGAATATCACTTGTGATATTCAGAAAAACAAAGAAAATCACATGTGATATTCAAAAAATAACTTGTGATATTCAGAAAACGGAATATCACTTGTGATATTCTGAATATCACAGAAAATCTCTTATGATATTCAGAAACGTATGAAAATGTCTGGAAACGGCCAAAAGCATTTAAAAACGGACGAAAATGAATGAAAACAGAAGAAAATAACAGAATATCAATTATAATATTCATAATATCATTTGTGGTAGTCAGAATATCACATGTGATATTCAGAAAATCACTTATGATATTTCGAATATCCTTTGTGATATTCATAATATCACTGGGGTGATATTCTGAATATCACAGAATATCACTTGTGATATTCTAAAACGTATGAAAACGTCTGAGAATGGCAAAAAATATTGAAAATCATATGAAAACGATGAAAATGGAAGAATATTTATGAAAACGGACGAAAACATAAGAAAGCGTAAAACCACGTATGAAAAAGGAAGAAAACGTATGAAAAATTGGACGAAAACGTAAGAAAATGAATGAAAGTGGACGAAAACGAATGAAAACGAAAGTAACAGATGAAAACGCAAGAAAACGAATGAATATGTATGAAACGGACAAAAGCGTATGAAATGCAAAAACACGTCTAAAAATGGATGAAACGTATGAAAAATATCACTTGTGATATTCAAAAAATCACTTGTGATATTCAGAAAAGAGTATCACATGTGATATTCAAAAAATCACTTGTGATATTCAGAATATCACGGAATATCACTTGTAATATTTAGAATATCAAGGATTATCACTTGTGATATTCTAAGTATCACAGAATATCTCTTATGATATTCAGAAACGTATGAAAATGTCTGAAAACGACCAAAAGCATTTAAAAATGGACGAAAACGTATGAAAGCATAAAAACACATATGAAAAAAGACGAAAATGTATGAAAAATGGACGAAAACGAAAGAAAACGGATGAAAATGTATGAAAATGAACGAAAATGGATGAAAACGAACGAATACATAAGAAAACGGACGAAAGCGTAAGAAAACGGACAAATATGTATGAAAATGAACAAAAACGTATGAAAGCGTAACAGCACGTCTTAAAACGTACGAAAACGTATGAAAATGGATGAAAACAAAAGAAAATGGATGAAAACGTATTAAAAAAAATGAAAACGGACGAAAACAGACAAATATCACTTGTGATTTTCTTATGTTTTCATCAATTTTCTTACGTTTTCCACACCTTTTTGAATATCATAATTGATATTCAGAGTATCACTTGTGATTTTCTGAATATCTATCACTTGTGGTTTTCTGAATATCACTTGTGATTTTCATGTTACAAAACATTAGTTGAAAATCACTTGTGATATTCAGAAAATCACTCACTTGTGATATTCTGAATATCACTTATGATATTCAGAATATCATTTGTGGTACTCAGAATATCAGTTGTGATATTCAGAAAAACATAGAAAATCACATGTGATATTCGAAAAATCACTTGTGATATTCGGAATATCACTTGTGATATTCTGAATATCACAGAATATCTCTTATGATATTCAGAAACGTATGAAAATTTCTGGAAACGGCCAAAAGCATTTAAAAACGGACGAAAATGAATGAAAACGGATGAAAACGTATGAAAGTGTAAAAACACATATGAAAAAAGACAAAAATGTATGAAAAATGGACGAAAACGAAAGAAAGCGGACGAAAATGCAAGAAAACGGACGAAAGAGTAAAAAAACTGATGAAGACGCAAGAAAACAGACGAAAACGTATGAAAACGGACGAAAGATTAAGAAAACGGATGAAAGCGCAAGAAAATGGACGAATATGTATGAAAACGGACAAAAATGTATGAAAGCGTAATAGCACGTCTGAAAACGGACGAAAACTAAAGAAAATGGATGAAAACGTATTAAAATGAACGATAACGGACGAAAACGTATGAAAACGTAAGAAAACAGACGAAAACGTAAAAAAACGAACGAAAACGTATGAAAACAGACAAAAACGTATGAAAACGAATGAAAACGGGCGAAAACGTATAAAATAATAAAAAGCGCATGAAAGCAAAAAAAACGTGAACTAAAAAAAATATGAATTAAAAAAAAGGTGGAATAAAAGAAAACTGAATTGAAAAAAAAATAATAAAAAAAACGTGAATTGAAAGAACAACAAAAAAGAAAGGAAAGAAAAAAGAAAGAAAAAAAAACAAAAAAACAAAAAAAGCATACGTGAATTTGAAAGAAAAAAAATAATATAAAAGACAAAAAGAAAAAGAGGGAAAAAAAACATGGACTTATGTTTCCATTTAATCTTAGGTTAATACTCACCATTAGATCAAACTAGATGGATGGTAAGAATTTGTCCATTAGTATGCATCAAAATTAGAGTATGCAAAATAAAGTGACTCATATAATAAATCTAAAATTGTTTTATTTTGTCTCAGTAGCAATTGTTTTGTTCGTGTCACATTCGAAATTTTTAGACCATAGCAAACTAAAAATTGGGCCTTGGGATGGAGAGACATGGGCTATTGGGCCATTACATGTTTTAAGTTATCATTTGTACCAAAGTTGAATAACCATTTATGCATTTGCTATTTTGCTGAATCAAAATTTAATTATTATGGCCAGTACTTTTTAGTCGATAATTGTATATGTAGTACAATGTCATTTTTATGTATACGTGACTGTCAAATCCCATTTTGTTTGAAATTAAGCTTGACATCTTTATATAAAAGCGATTTATATTCTCCACATATAAATTTATTTTAAAGGTTACAAAACCAAGGTATTTTTATTGTTTTTTTTCTAGAAAAATGTTTACTTAAAGACACAATGCATTTTGTATAAATAAGCGTAATGTGACTTACATACTTAGACAAAAGTAGTTGTCCAAAAAAAAAAAGAAAAATAAATAAAATAATAATATACTATTGTTACCTAGGCAAAAGTTCTTTATAAATCCAACTTTTACCATAAAACCCATCAAGCAATCTTATCCACTCATTTTTTTTTTATCAAAATAAAAAAAATAAACTTTCGCCCTTTTTTTAAAACTTAAATATCTCGCAAACTGTAAATCGTCAAGCTACAAAAAAATACCATCGCAACGAGAATTAAATTATCTTTCTATAGACATGCATTGTTATATACTTTCGACAAACTTTTTTTTTTTCAAATTTTCCGTCCAGAAAAATCATATATGATTCGTAAAAATCATATATGATTCGTAAAAATCATATATGATTCATTAAAATCAAATCATATACGATTCTTACGAATCATATATGATTTTTAAAAATCATATATGATTTTTAAAAATCATATATGATTCATAAGAATCATATATGATTTGATTTTAACGAATCATATATGATTTGATTTTAACGAATCATATATGATTTTTACGAATCATATATGATTTTTCTGGGCGAAATTTTTTTTAAAAAAATGTTTGTCGAAAGTATATAACAATGCATATCTATATAAAGATGATTTAATTCTCGTCGCGATGGAATTTTTTTTGTAGCTTGACGATTTACCGTTTGCAAAATATTTTGTTTTTAAAAAAATGGTGGAAAATAAAAATGGGTGGTTATGATTGGTTCATTGGTTTTATGACAAGTATGAGATCTATATTGATCTATCTCATCTTGTTACCTACGTGCCAAGGAAAATCATAACCTAGCCTCAAAAGAGTTTATAAAATCACAACTTTTATTACAAACTACTAAAGTAAGAAAAGCGAGTACATAAACTTAAACAACATAAAAGTAAAAATAATTAAATTGTAGAATTAAAATAACTTGAAACTACTATCATCTTTCGTTTGACGTTCAACAAAATTGGAAGTACAATATCATCTTCAATTCTTCATCCAAGTTCATTGCAGATGGCTATAACTTCCACCCCATTAGAATTTTTAATTAAAGAAATTTCTTAAACTTATCCCCTTAAGACCCATTCAGTTTTCAATAAAGCAGATCCAAGTCCTAGAAAAACTGCCCAAACTCACCCAATTTCCGGTTTGCTTGAGAAAGAATTATGAAGTTGATTCAAATCTCTTGATTTACAGGAACGCTACGAAAAGCTCAGAATATCACTTGAAGACATTAAACTAGGGACACAAAACTTTAGTGATGCTAAATTCATTGGAGGAGGAAGATACTGGAAGCAATATAAAGGAGATATTCCACATTCTAATGGACTTACCACTGTTGTTGTAAAGCGGTTTGATACCAAGTGTGATGAAGGAAATAAGCAATTTATAGTAGAGTCTGAAGCTCTTTTCAATTATAAGCACGAGAATATCATTCGTCTTGCAGGCTATTGTGACGAAGTGAATGAAAAAATCATCATTTACGAGCATGCTTTCAACGGAAGACTCAGTGAGTATCTCAATGACACTAGTCTTACTTGGTTGAAACGTCTCAAAATATGCATCGATGTTGCTACCGGTTTGAGATTTCTTCACACAGATGATAATGATCATAGGTTCAGTCTCAAAGCAACCATACATGGAAACATCAAAAGTGGTAGCATTCTAATAGATGGTGGGTGGAAGGCTAAAATCATTAATTTGGAGTACCTAAGCATAGTCTCCATTGCGTACATTGAGTTAGAGTACAATGGAAAAGGTGAAATGACAGAAGCTTCAGATATATATTCATTGGGTGTGTTATTAATGGAGATATTGTGCGGGAGATTGGCGTTGGAAGCGGGATGTAAGGATCCCTCGGAATCTTTAGGCCCTTTGGCTAAAAGGCGATACTACGAAGGAGATGTTGATGAATTGGTGTTTGAGGGTATAAAGAAACAAATTCATAAGAAGTCACTGACTACATTCATAGATATTGCCATTCGGTGCTTAGAATATGACCAGCCACGTGCACGTGACGTGATAATAGAGCTTCAGAAGGCATTGGAATATCAAGTAAGCATTTTTATTGATTTATCATACATTTATTAATTTCACATCGATGCATTTTATGTATAACCATATATTATTAGAATATGCTTAGGCATTTGAGCACCGAATGGCAATATATGTGAATGTAGACATGTAGTCACGACTTCATTAGAAAATTAATAAATGCTTCAGATATTTGTTTCGGAAATGGCGAAATTATATTTAAATAGAGGTGATCGAAATGATATATCCAGAAAAAAAACAAATTATAGTTACATGAAATATATATGTGAAAACAGTTTTATGGTTGGGTATTCTTTTAATTCATAAGGTATCACACGTCTTTAAATGAGCATGAATTCGTAATATATTATTCTCAACTTTTTTTTGCTTTAAATATAGGAGGATTATGAAACATGGGAACCCAAACTACCTAGAGACTACGAAGAAATACTCCACTCCTCAAAGACCGACAAGATGGAAAAGTTTAAGGACATCTACGACACACTCTGCAAAGGATTTCACATTGGAGATAGGGAAGTGGTAATTGTTTCTCTCTTACACCCCATTTATTTTGTTCATTACTTCATTTTGCATGCTTTGCCCTTAGAAACTTTTTTCTTCCCATACATCATTTGGTTTGTACGTTTGTATGGTTTCACATAACTTGTTCTTGTAGAATAACTATTCCTCGTCTCTTGAGTTTAGGAGGCTTGAAAATCGAATACAACTATGTAAAATTAAAGCTAATTATTATTTCCCTCATAAAAATTAATGTTTGATGGTTTGTACATGTCTCCTTTTCTTTAATCTATATTAAAATTTCAAAATTCTAAATGATAAAAAAAAAAAAAAAAAAGTTTGATTTGCTTCTTTGTATGACAGTATTTTTCACTCGGGAGTAAAGGAGAAAGTACTTATATGGTATCACCAGCATTGTTTTCTTATACCAATCGTTGGACACTTAAATGGCGACATATTCCACAATCAAGGTTCCATGCCTTTCTTCCTCTCTTCGTATATTCATTTACCTTTTGTTTTAGAACAAAAGTTATAGTCTTACTCGGCTACTCTTATATAAAATGTTTTGTGTTTTTTCTTAATGAAAATTCCGAGACTAAAAATAAAGTACATTTTCAAAATCAGTATTTGAAATTGAAAGTTAGTTAGGCATCTGTGACCCTAATCATCATTATGTTTGAATGATGTAATTGATAAATACCTCGTCCAACAAAATGTAATGATTAATCTTGAAATATATCCATTTGATCTTTTTGAGGATAAAAAGAAACACGGCTTATTAATATTTTCTTATAAGAAAACAATGCATGATTGCATGATGCTTTCTTGTTCACAAACTATATTGGACATATTAATATTTTCTTTTTCACATTTATTCGTATAGTTTAAACATTCTTCGTCCTTAATTTTGTAATTTTTATTGTTTCTCGAAAGCCATTTTTAGAAGCAATGCTATGTCCAAATAAAGTTTACAAAAAAGGTTCCACAGAATGATTTGTCAAGATCACTTGTCCAATCAAAACAATTTTAAAAAGCTAGAATCTATTTGATTTGACAAATGATTTGCCACTTCTTTGTGTGTGACTTATTTTCTAAAAACAGCACCCTCTTTTAGAACTATGGGTGAAAATAGCACTAACGAATTTTTGACCATAACATGCGGCAGTATAGATCTTAACATTCTTGCAAAGATTCTCCAAATTAGAGCTCATGTGACAACCCGTCCCACGTCAATATTACATAAGATACTTGAGCCATTTATAAGTTTAATGTAGTGGGTTACTAGTATCCTAGAACCAGAGGGATATTCAAGTAGTTCATTGTTTTCTGGTTTTAGGGGAGTTACAGAGAGCTATAGCCTCTCGAGGTGTGACATGAATAGACACGTAATACCTCATCACAACCGACTTTAATAAATTATGAAACTATCACCATCTATCCTCTTCTCTTACATGACCGTCGCTGACAATTTTTGGTCATTGCTAAAACTGCCGAAAAGATTTAAAAGGTGAATAGAAATTGTTAGCCGGCTTACGCGAGTACCATACTACTAACTAAGAATGTAGATATATTTCTACAACGTATAAGTAGCTTGTACAAGTCATCTGAACTTGCTACTTGGAGGCCGTTTACATTTCGGTATGCAAAGAGAGGTTGAAGCTAATTTTTAATTATCCAATACTGAGTGCAGGTTTCAAAAAGTAGCAAAGATGTTAATTCTTTCCAAGTTAAATATCCACGTCAAGATGAGGACTCCATTTTTATCTCCGGGTGCCAACTATGCGGTTCATTTGATCTTCAAATTTTGTGATCCACGAATGTCTTCAGAAAAACCTTTGTACGTGAACCTAACATACAAAATGGGAGGTGAAATATTCCATGCATACTTCGCAATATGGAGAGACAAGAATTGGATGAAGATTGAGCTGTCCCGTTTTTTAAAACACAATGAAGATACCAATTTCGAGGTTCTACTTGAGGGCTTTTCACAAAACTATTGTGGAAGTGGTGCCATTTATGTGGAAGGCATAGAGTTTCAATCCATTGATAATGTAAGTTTGTGAATAGTCTTTTGTTTTCATTCTAAACTCTGTTGGTTATATCTTAAGCCTTTTGTAGATGCATGAGATTACTTTCTTTTCTATATCGTCTTACAATTTTTAAACAGGTGAGGCACGAAGGATTTGAGAAACTAATGGACGTCCAAAAAGACATACCGACTGATAGAGACAATAGATCTGAAAATGACGACGGGGGTGGAAAGGTTTGTTTCTGATTCCTATTGACAACTTTTATCTTTTGAAGAATTCACATACGGCTTACGGTTTTGGTACTAGTAATAACTTTTTTCAACCTTTTGGCGACAGTTGTTCTTGTTAAATGAAGTGAGTGAAAATAAGCATTTCAAGCTTTCAGCAATGGATGTTTTATACGACTCTTCTAAAGTGGAGCCTTTTCATTTGATACCCGCTGCTGAGTCGAGGTTTGCTCTATAAACAAACTTCATTATATCTTCTCTTATTCATTTCCCATTTTATGTATGTAAAAGAAGTTTAATTACTACTACCTTAACAAAGTTGTAAATATCAATGTCGCATTGAGTGGTCAATCAAACAAGTTTCACTTCTCAGATGTGGCTTTCTAGATCTTAGACATATTTAAGTGGTCTTATAAGTTAAGTACCTAACTAATCATATGATACGTACGTGCAGATTTCAAGAGGGGATTGAGCTTCTACCGCAACAAGTGTTTGGTATTAAGTGCAAAATTGAAAGTCAAATGTTGTCAGCAAATACAGATTACATGTGTTACCTTGTGTTCAAGCTTTCAGAAAAATGTCCAGGGTTGCATTGCCCAGTGAGAGTTCGGAATGTACTGCAGTGGAAAAACAAAGAGATTGAACTTGTTTGCTTTAGACACCCAAGCCCATGGGATTTACTTGTTACCAATCGAGTTCCAAAAAAGAGGGAAGATGGATGGATGGAGGTCATGGTGTGGAAATTCAACTCAACTTCTGCGCTTAGAAATGATCGTATTCCTATGCATTTGAAACTCATAACTTATGAAGGAACAATGTCGGGACTTGTTGTATGCGGCCTTGAGATTCGACCAATGTAAGAGTACATGTCAGAAATTTTGGCCCATTTTGTGATGATAATATCATTCTTGTTTCTACTTTCAGCAAAAAAAAAGTGTAGGTGTATGTTAAGTATGGATAGTTGCAAATGAGTTATGTTCTTTGTTGCACTGTGTTATAATCATATAATGAACCATTCACTTTATCAGCATATGTTAAACTGGTATAACCATTACAGTAATTTTTTTGTAACAAGATATTGAATAATAGCTATCAGAGTAAATGATTCTTGCCACAAAATCTCACATTTTGATGATATTTGCTTTATTTTTTTCGATCAGGGATGAGACGATAAGTGTGCAAAATGAGGCAGTTTTGTTTTTTGTTTTGTTTTTTGTTTTTTTTTTTGTTTTTTGTTTTTTTTTTTTTTTATCCCTTTCTCATTTGTAAGGTCTAATTTTTGCTCTTTTCAGCGTGTTTGTATCGCCCATCTTGCCCATGTTAGTAAAAGGCCCCCAGATAAAAGGAACATGTTAAAAACCGGACTGGGTAATGAAAGGCCCAATTTCACTTGAATGATGTAAAAAAGCCCAAATTGAACCCATTTAACTATAATAGATTCGTTCCGGTTACCGTAGACTACGACGGTAGTGAAAGTTGCCGCCAAACACCACTTGTAATTCAGGTACACTTTAATAATCAATTAATAAGTTTCTATTGCTTTAGTTTAACTACTACTACTTATTAATAACAACTTTAATAAGTTGATGTGAAGCAATAAGCTTTGTATTCTTACCTGCTTTTTAATTCATAAATAGGAGGGTAACCAGTTTTATCCAAACATTGATAACAAATTATTTGATTCAAGTTATGGGTGTGTTTGTGATTGCTTATGTTTTTTTCTGCTTAAAAGTAACTACTTATAATATGCTTAAATATGAGTACTTCTACTTCTGGAAATGGTGTTTTAATTTGCTTATTTTTCTATTAAAAAAAAAAAAAAAAAAAATAGTAGCTAGAATCTTAGGAATAGGAAACAGGAATATGTTGGCCAAAATAAAAAAAGATGCTAAAAGAATAATTCTGATTTCGTCTCAAATTGGCGTGTGAAATAAGCATCTTTTGTACCTACTTTTGAGAATCTGCTTATTTTACCTTAGAATAAGCATAAGTACTTTGGATAACACAAAACCGCTTCTACTTAAAATTAAGCAGATAAGCAGAACAAATAAGCAATCCTAGACACCCCGTAATAAGCTCATGTAGCATAACTTAATGCTTGTGATTTAGCCTTTTTTGGACTGATAAGATGACGAGTTATGGATGTTTCATATTCTTTTAGAACGTCTCGTTGTAATAATCTATGATTTCCTCCTTAATTTCATGTTATGATGTTAAACCCTCTCATCATGGTTTAAGGTTTTAGATTCATTATTTTTCAAATTTAGATCTACGTTTGGTTTTGTATTCATTGTTCATGGTTGTTTTCCACGAAAAGAAATGGAGAAGGATGGATGGAAAAGAAATAAGCAAAACTTTATTAAATATACGTGACTAGATTGCTAATGTTGTTTCCATGTAAGCCTTGTATTTACAAATCCACCACCTGGCCATTATTAACAAAAATAATCCTATTTGGTTCTTTGTTGTAAACCATTCATTGTGCAAAGGATTATAGAACATTAATATATATTGATGGCGTTGGCCGCCTCTAAGTTATCAAACTCATACACACTAAGAACCCAATCTCTTTCTCTCATTTCGACACCCGTAAAGAGTCTTAAGAGTGACTAGTGATACCAGTATTTGAGACTGGTCATGTATTCAATCCCACATCTTGACATTATGGACGTTGGCGTTGTTTTGAACCTGTGTATTTTGTGCAAGTATCATCTATTGTGGTTGCTGACTTGTTGGGTTTTAGTATACATTTCAAACTTCTGCAACAAATTCTAGTCTTACATCTCAGTTGTTGTTACTTTCCTCTCCTTGTTTTTTCCATCCTGTTTTAAAATCCCAGAGAATGCAATACTCAGTTTGTACTTAGTAACTTACAAGTTTTAAATGGAAGCATATCATACGCTCGACTCTCATGTGATTGTTCTTACAAATAGGTGATACTGTGATAGAAATTTGTTTATATTTGTAGAGTATAAGAGTTCTTCCATTTATTTAGTTTGTTTTCCTAGAGTTCGTAAAACCTTGTGTTTTGCTAAATGCTAACATTGTTTCCTCGTAAACAGATAGTCCCCGTGATGGCAGCCCAAATGGTGCGGGACGTATTGTATAAAGATGAGGTCACGGGTTCAAATCCCATCCCCATGTCCCTTAATCATAGTGTTACACGATTTAGCTCTCACATGTACGGTGGTAGTGGCACCTTTATACTTTTCTAGTGAACCGGTCATGAAACTGATGAATATTGCCGCCAAAAATACTCCATACTGCCTTGATGAACCGGTTATAATTGCCAAACTGTCGTCTTATTCGTACACCACTTCTGATTCAGGTACACTATAATAATTAACATCCACATATGTTTGTATTGCTTTATTTAAACTACTACTTATGTATCATTTATTATTATTAGGTGTATCAACATATAGTTTTTGTATCTGCTTCTGATGTATCATCAAAATGAAAATAACTTCTGATTATTAAGGACTTATTAGTAACAACTTGCATAAGGTCATGTGCTGCAATAAGTAGTGATAAGATGCTTAAATATGAGGGCATGCTTGGTTGTAGGTTATAGGGTGTAAGGAATGGAAACGGAAATCATAGAACGACATGCCTGGCGCCCAAGTCACGGTCGTTATAATAAACACCAATGCCAACAAGTATAGACGGAACTTGAATATTTTTTTTGGGGGGCCGAATTTATTTTGCGGGGGCCGTGTCGGAGATTTATTTGTAACCTCAGGTAAATTACCCTCAAAACCTATAATATTTACACTAGGTGCCGCAATTTTTTTTTGGGGGGGGGGGGGGGCCGGGACCCTCCCCTGCCCCTACATAGTTCCGTCCATGCCAACAAGTCTTTACATAACCTTCATCTTCATTCTCTTCATTTCTTCTTTAGCTTCTGTTGCTGATGAGAACAGTAAGTCCTCATTTTTATGATCTGATTTAGAGCCTGGTGAATTTAAATTCTCTTTAGATTAGTTACCAAAAATAGCAATGTAGTTAACCTATATCTGTTGTCCACAACACTATTTTTGGATGTACCAAATAATGTACTAATGTAATCTGATTCGTGGCATTAGTGTAATGATTACATTTCTCTATTTTTTAATCCGGGGCACTAATATTTGGATGGAGTCATGGAGAGAGTAGTTAATTAGTTATGGATATGATTATCATGTGCGTTGCTAACTTCAAAAGTGTGTGTGTTTGATTTGTTAATATCGTGTGGTTTATGTTTGAATTGTATGCTTAGGTCCAGTTCATGAAACAAACGATGAGAATTAGATTAGCAAATTACAATCTCGTCTGAAATGTCATTTTGGTGGTAGATAGACCGTCGATGAACAAGTCATGTAATATATTAAGTCCATAAATTTGGCTGTATGTTACTTACCTAATTGTTTTATGTGAATGTGTGTATAAGTGTTACGTGATTGGTATATTAGTAATGTTATCATGATTATCTTTCGAAATAATACAAAATAATTGGATAACGTTGAAGCTAATTTAGAATGCCATCGACTCATGATCCTAATTCCTGAGTGTGGGGATTTTCTTTTATTCAATTGACATATTGAGCTATTGACATTGTTCTAAAGATTAATAGTGTCTCTTGATGAATCGAAAACCAGAACTTGAAATAACTGGTTGTTACTGAATGGTGTTTAGGTTGATTAATGAAAACACACAAAAGTCAGCATTTTGGATTGGCGAAACACCCATTGTAATTTTTAGTTAGACCCAAAGTGACATAAATAATGGAATTGATCTAGTGAAGGGGTGTCCTTAATTAGTACTTTAGTAGGAATATCATTAAAATCTCTGTTTTCGCTAATCAACGAGTTTGTTGGCTGGATTTTCGCTCTAGAGAACTTGGCGGTTAAAATTTTTTAGTTCAAGCACTACATCATTTATTTTATACTAAAGTCACACAAAATACATGGCAAGGAAATCATTTATTTTCTTACGTGCTCTGCCTAACCATGGTTTATGTTTGTGGAGTTGTGCACCATGTTAATAATGTTTGTTCATGTATCATATACAAACTCCAACCTTCTAATGATTCTAATTTTTCTAAAAACAACATAAAATGTAACAGAAAACCCAGCCGATGAGCTTGTAGCCATTGTAAACAGCAACAGAATATCACACAACACATCATCGCTTAGTAACAACCCTGGCCTAGCATGCATAGCTTTACAATACATCAAAGTCTACGAAGGAAAATGTAATGATGTTGGTGGGCCCAACGCCAAAAAACCCGCTGACTCAGAACTGAAGGACACCTTTGCACCTAACTGTGGGGTTGAGTCAGCCACACTCTCCCCTATCACTGGTCGTGTACTCGGGTGCCAGTTTGAATATGTGAACCCTGATAAAGCATTCACAGATATACTAACCATGAAGAACCGCAGCGCGAGTGTAATTTATAATACTACCTATACCGAGGTTGGGGCTGCTGTGAGTGGTTCAGATGGTGGAGGCCCATATTTCTGGTGTCTTCTTTTTAGTAATGGGAAATCGAATAGTACCTTTCAGTTAGAAGGAGGGGAGGCTAAGATAACCAGACCAGGATGCTTTAGTGGTGCTAATGATACTTGCAGTGGTGCTGATGGTTGGTCACAAAACTTTAATGTTTTGACTAACTTCGCTGGATTTTTCGCTGCGATTTGTTATTCGATTGGGGTATGAGTATTGAGTATGATCTGACTATATGTGCAAAATGAGGTAGTGTTCTTACGAGTTTCAAGGCCTATTTTGCTTTTCAAGGCCTAGTTTGCCTTCGCTGTAATTTCATAGTATCTGAGTATTTGATTCATTTGTTTATGAGCTTAATGATGTAATATTCATTCCACACATGTTACCAAATCATATTGATCTTTCTTGATGAAATGTCTTGTACATTTTCTAGATGGTTTTATTTTATTTTACTGGACGTGGCAATTTTGATCCGTTTATAGCAAATGGCTTGATTTGGTTAGGTATAAACAGGTTACGCAGGAAGATTTTAATCAAAAGAGAACAAGCCAGATGGGGCGAGTGCATTTAGTTTGGTTATAATGAACATTACATATTTTTGAGAAAGAGTATTGGGAAAAAGCTTACCTGGTTTTGGTGACCACGGGTAGACATATACTTGCGTTTGCTTATTTAAACTACTGTACCTTAGTTCCTTACTTTAACCAACTTCTTTTACCTATGAATTAATTCTTACACTATAATCTTATGTCTTTAAAATTTTCACAATCTATCGTTAATGCTTTTAAAGACTTGACCGTCAAGAGTCTGCTATATTGTTTTCTCCAACTAATTATTATGTTGTTGATGTTGGGTATCCGAATACGAAATGATATTATGCCGACAAAATTGAGCATTATGTCATGTTAATTTTAATTGTATTGTCACTACTTATATTTCACACTATTTAAAATGTATATTTTTAAAAACAAGCATAAGCAAATCGAAACATTATTTCTTGAAGTACTTATTTTTAAGTAGCTTTTAAGAACCTTTTTAAGCACAAGCAGATTAAAAAAACAATCCCAAACACCCCCTTAATGTCCAAGCTACCACCATAACTTTGACATCTGTTTTTTCTCTTGGTTATATGACCATTTCAGACAAAAGAACAAGGCTTAAGGATAAACTAATGGAAGGTCGTGTTTATTTAAAGGACCATTCAGATAGTTGTAAATGGTCAGATGAGCGCGTGTTTGCTTGATGGTATTTGGATTTAAGTAATGTAATGAAAGTTATAAGTCTTGATGCAGTGGTAAGGGGCTTCACCGTCGCCACCTCACGAAGAGCAGGTTTTCAGCCTTTAGAGAATGAGTACGACGGTTTCAAATTAGTCATGTTCCCATCAAAATCATGTCTTTAGTCGTTTGAGCCAAGCACATCATTTTCCCCTAACCCTCTGGTTCCACAGTCTAAAAGTTGCTCTAATATACAGATGAAACCCTTTTACATACCTTCTGTTATATGATAAGTGGTGCTGGGTTTGTGTTATGGATCTGATACCATAAACAGCGTATAAATGATATGATTATGTATATATAGAGTACAGATTCCATTTAGATACCTCTAAGAGCTATACTAATTACTGTGGGGTAGATTTTATCTTTAGACTGTCTAATATGTTAGAAATATGTTTTGTTATATTATTTAAAATTTTCTTGTGTTCAAACAGGTGCTTCAACTAGACGCTGTTCGCAATGCTTGTATAAGGAAATCATACCTACTTTATTGGATAGGTCGTTAAATAGCTTGGCTTATCTAGGCATTTGGTCGTAAGAGGTGCGGCTATTTTATCAAGCGCCACTCTATGACCTCTTCTTGAGTCACCGCCGCTACTACACTCCATTAATTTAAGCGAATCACCAATTTGACATGCTTCACCATCGAGATGATTGTTGATTCTTTGAAAAAAGTTTCAAGGAGTTATACGTTGAAGATTTCCCAAGGATAAATGTTATGCGTTGTGCATCATCAATGATGAAATGTGAGCGTTTGGAAGTTCTTTCAATGGCAAGAAATAAAACTGTATGTGATCAATTCGTTTCACTCATCACTGTGGCAGCCGTAAAAATTTGAAGGAGCTTAATCTTGCTAGTTGTTGGTAAGAATTTGTAGAAGTTAAACTGAATTTATAACTTTCTAATTTGATTATGTGAATCCAACTTTGTTTGTATAATATTTTAACAAGTGGTTAATGGATAGGTGTTTGCAAGCCATTGGCATTTTTGGTCCCAATTTTTGCTTACTTAGATCTGCGTAATTGACAGATTTGGGTATCTGCTATCTTGCCGATGGTTGTAACTTGTAAGTCACTACAAGTGCTCGACATTGAAAAAGCTTCTTTCAGGTACTTAAATTGTTGCTAGTTCTTTAAGTTTCACTTTCGATCTTCAAAATATTTTCGCAAATTCAACATGTTCTTCCTCTTTAGGTTACATGTATATCCTCTGAAACTTTAAAATATTCTATTTTTCAGACCCATAGAGACCAAATTGAAAATTGTGATAAAGTTTGTCATGGCAGTGATGAAGTTGTAGCCACATTTCTAGAAAAAACTTTCACTTAACAAAGTCCATGAGGTATGTATGATTAATCTTTCACTTCTTACTGAGATTGCCTACAAATATTTTTGGTTCACCTAATACTTAAATGTTTATCTGTTTGACCCCTTAGAGATGAAACATATGCTAAATTGACCCATTTACAAGTAACTGTGATCAAATTACCACCTCCAAATTAAAGAAAAAAGATATCATCTGTATTGCATTTTGCAAATATCCTGTTTTCATTAATTGAATATTACTTATTGATGTAAAAATAAATTGCAGGCTGGCTTGAACACTGCATTTCCTCTGACAAAATATTTAAGAAAGCTGGAAACTGTAGATCTTAGACATTACTGACAACTCATCTTTGCTAAAGCTGCCGAAAATCATCAATGTACCAAGGTAATTATGCAACTTATGATGTCTTTTAGATATGGCAATCAACCGATTTGGGTTTTGTTTGATCTCAAACGGGTCAAATCAATAAATTAAGGGACCGTTTAAATAGGAAATTTGCTTTAGTTTTAAAATTATTCAGACTACTTATGATGTTGTTTTTTATAATCAAGATTGTTGTGGTATCATTATTCTTTTTATTATCGTAGCAAAATAATCGGACAAATAACACTGACGGGCAACCCATGCTGGGACTAAAAGAAGACATGCTTTAACCAAAACCTGTATTGCCCTGTTACATGCACCTCTTTTTTTATTTTATTTTTTTTATTATATATATATATATATATATATATATATATATATATATATATATATATATATATATATATATAACACATCAAGTTTCCTATTCAAAGTCACATGTGCATGTATGGTGTGATATCTTGTATTTATAACTTGATGACTTTTAAACGTTTTGAACCTATTTTTAACATATTATTTTTGCAAGGGTTTTTCTAACTTGTGCCCTTTTGGCGTGCTTAACTTGTGCCCCTAGGGCACAAGTTAGAAAAACCATTATATATTAAATGCTTTACTTTTAGTATCACACAGTTGCGTTTTTTTTTTTTTTTTTTTAAATCCCGCATAGTGATCAACCACTTAAGGGTGACATAGTGGCAAAAAGACTTGTTACTATCACTTTAAAATGTGTGAGAAGTTCAATTCCTGCTAGGTGCAAACAACCTTAAGTGGCCACGCCAACTTCCTGAAAAGGGAGGGCTTTACCTGGTTTGAATTTGTGTGGCAGTGGGTTCAAACCTTGTGGATTAGTCGGCCAAAAATGTCAGAAATCATGGTTAACAAAAATAAAAATAAAAATAAAATAAATTATAAACGCATGACTACCAAAGGGCTTGTGTCCCAAATGCCCAATGGTACCCCATGTTGTGTGAGTGAGAAGCTCCCCCAATCAAATGGTTGTGTGTTAAAGTCCTAGGACATGTGAGATGTATTTGTAGTGTAAACATTGTGTGATAATTAACATTGCCGTTCTAAAAAAAAAAATTTACAAACGCAGGACTGATTTTATTTGGGGTTTGATGCTATACCAATGAAAATAGTCAAGAACTTATGATATTTGCTATATATTAGTGGAAGAGTACTCATTGGGATGTCTAACTCGTATGCCTAATAACATGCTTAAACATATGTGTCAACATCCTATTGGGGATAGCAGGAGGACCCCCTTTTTACAAATCAATAATCTATTGTCACATCTATTAGGCACACAATTAGTCACATTTTTAGACCTCACAATCATTTTGCTTAATGGAATACACAGTAGTTTTAAGCAATTAAAGAAAAGCACAAAACAGAGTTGTAGACTTGATATACAGGCTGAGGAAGATGAAAACTACGGCTAATATTCACTTTATACCTTAAGGTTTTTAAACTTTACACTTGCATCCTATCTATGTAGTTTTATTTTAGAAAAAATTACTAAAATGGTACAAAAATGCAATCTTAATCCATTATATGGACACTTTTAACATCCTTTTCTCATTTTGGTCATGCTCGACTGCTCAATTGCTCGACTCTACCCAATTTTAGACATGTGTCATTCCATTGTATTTTTTTCTGGTTCAAAAAAGTACAATTTTTGTACTTTTATGTCATGCTCGACTGCTCAACTGCTCGACTCCACTTAATTTTTGACACGTGGCATTCCTTTGTACTTTTTCTGGTATGTATCAGAAAAAGTACAAAGGAATGCCACGTGTCAAAAATTAGGTGGAGTCGAGCATGACCAAAATGGAAAAAGGATGTTAAAGTGTCCATATAATGGATCAAGGTTGGATTTTTGTACTTTTTGGTAATTTTCTCTTTATGTTATAAATAAAGTACAAATGGGTTTACACTTTATAGAGTTGACACTTTCGACGTAAGTTAAGAAAAGTTCTTAGAGCTAGTACAATTGTATTAGACTATTTCTTTAACATATACAATTTGGGAAAATCTTACCTGAGAAATGCTAGAACCATTCACAAATTTCACACAAAAAATCCACCTACTGACGTGTCAACGGGTGATTGGTTTAATAAGAGAGAGGAGAGAGAAACTGTTAGAAAAGGCACCAATGTGAATTTTGTGAGTGAGTCTAGCATTGCTCATCTTACCTGTTTTAGAATTTAAGCAATTGCCTACTTTTTAACAAAAAAAGAACACCACTTTTATAAAGATTACAATTACACCCTTTTCAAACACTCTCCATTTTCATCTTTAATCTTAAAAATATCTTCTTCACTACTATTTACCACCATCAATCAGCTTTTGGGCGCCAAAATCTCCCACCAAAAAAACTTGCAACAACATATTATATGGTTGTATTGTTGTATGTGGTTCCAATCTTAGAAACACACTAGTTAACAAAAAAAATTATGTTCAACTCCATGAATTTGTCAAAGACTAATCCAAATCACGAAGAGGAAATCATACCAGGTTTGATTATATTATCCATCATATTCTTCCTTGTTCAATTCATTCTTTTTTCTTCTCTTTGAAATATTTTTTAAGTAAAAAAAAGAAAGAAAGATATAGATTGGCAGACGTGGTTGTATGATCCGAGTAAATGTCAACTGTTATGAGTTGATTATGTGGTATTGGTACTGTAGGTTATTTGTAAGTCTGGTACTTGGTATGTGGGTTGCTGAGTTTGGTCTAAAAGTACGGTTGGCAAGCTGAGTTTTAAGATTTAAGTAGTGGTTATGAGTCATCTTAGTTTCCTTTGGGTCCCTTTTGCTTTGTGATTGCCTTCCAACAGAATTTCCCTTGCTTCACTAGTCTTTTTGTCTCCTTATGGGGTAAATCATAAATGTATATTTTGTTGTGGTTTGTTTGGCTCAGTGGTCCCAGGGGTATATAACTTCTTTAGATATGTTAGGATTGTTTCGTTTGGTTCTGGTTGTATTTTGAAGTTCATGTATTGGTGACTTTTTTGTTGTTTTGTTATCTTAGGCTGGCCACACTAGAGGAGTCGACCGAGTCGGTCATGGAGGTCGATCTCGGTCGTCCCTTTTGTGCACTATCGGTCGCTACCAAAATGGGGGAGGACAAAAGAAAAAAAAGGTCGTGGTCTCGACCGACTAGGAAATCACATTTACTTTGCTTTTTTATCCAAACATTTAGTATCTTAAATGTTTTATACCGTTAGAGCTAAAAAAAAAAAAAAAAAAAAAAAAAAAAAAAAAAAAATCCTTTAAATTACCTTATAAATACACAACATAAACACACTTCAATTCACACAATCTCACAATATGAGGTTGAGAAAGAAACCACAAATGATTCGGTGATTTGGACAAAAAAAAAAGAAGAGATCGCGTTGTGCATGGCTTGGTGTGATTCGTCAGAGGATAGCATAGTTGGAACCAACCAAAATTCTAAGGGATTTTGGAAGAAAGTGATTACATACTTTGAAAATGAGGTTGGTGAAGGGAGATCGTATAACTCAATTACTAGCAAGTGGAAAAATATGATTCGTCCTAGAGTTGGTGCATTTTGTGCCATTTACGACAATTGTTATACGAATTTTGGAAGTGGTTAGAATGATCTCAATATTTACTAAAGAGCGTGTGAAGAATATGAAATAATGATGAAGCATGCCTTTCATTTTGATCATTGTTGGGAGATTTTGAGGGACCATCAGACTTGGAAGAAAAATGAGATGCCGGGTTTTTTAAACCAAATTGAGGCTCGAAAAAAACCAAGGACTTCTAAAACGGGCTCGGATGTGCCTCATAATGAAGAGCCTTGAAATGAGCGACCAGTTGGTTGTGATGCAGCTAAGAAAAATAAGGCTACTAAGAAGAAATCATCAGAGAATTCCAAGTCTTGGAATTTGGATGGCGTAGCCGACAAATGGAAAACCATTAATTCAATGGCATTGGTAAGAAGCAGGAGCTTGCAGACGGATACTACAACTTGAAGAAAAAAGAGCTGGAGCAAAGGGATAAGGAGTTGGAGGTGCAACAAAAAAAAAAGCGGAGCAAGAAGACAAAAGATTGGCAATGAAAGAACAAAAACTTGAATTTGAGCGACAAAAGAAATATCAAAAAGACCTCATCTTTTATCTCACACCAATCGACCCATCTTTGCTCGCACTACAACGACAAAAAATGCAAGAACTCAAAGACTCGATCAAGGAACAACACAACCTAGATTATTAGTTTTTAATAAGTGCTGTAATGTTTTAATAAGTGTTGTAATGTTTTTATTTTATTTGAATTAATATGTAGCATTTTAATTATGAATGAAATTTTAATTTGTGATTAAAAATGTTTCAAAAAAAAATTGAACTTGGTTGCCCTTACTTGGGCACCCAATCGTCTGTAGGTCGTTGGAGAGAGAAAGCTGACGTGGGAAAAATAGGGGGATTGGGTCGCCTTACTGTGGCGAGCCTTACTTTCTTAATTTTTGTTCTTGATAGATGAAAATAATGATGAAATATATTTACAATGGATCTTTAAGGTATACTATACTAGGAAGAACATTTTCCACTTCTGATGATGCATATGATTTCTACAACGATTATAGGGTTCTGGTATTCGAAAGTATCAACTTAATAGATACAAATACACAAACGAAGTTTATCGACAAATATTTTCATGTAACATGGAAGGTTTTAAGGATATGAAAGATAAAAGACAGTTACATGATGATGTAAAACGCTGTTGTATTACACGAATCGGTTGTAAGGCCCTAATGCAAGTAACATTATCAAGTGAAGGTGAGTGGGATGTAGACAAGTTTAGTGATAAACGCAATCATGCTTTTGATTCTCCATTAAAAGTAATCAAGCAAAGGTCTCATAGCATCTTTCATCGTTCCAATGAATGCAAGGATATTGTGACATTATTGTCTAAAGCGGGGATGAAACCTTCAGAATCACTGAAATAATTGTTAATGCATTAGAGGTGGTGAAGAGGATCAACTCACTCGAGTTTAGTGTTCCGCTATTGTTAGTGAAGAGAGAAAATGTAACTTAGGCAAAGAATGTCATGGAATTATCATGCATTTTAAAGAAAAGGCTGAGTTTGATAAAGATTTTTACTTTTGCAATGGACATAAATGAAGATGGCGTACTACAAAATGTGTTTTGAGCAGATGGGAGATCAAGAACATCGTATTGCCAATTCGGTGACGTTGTTTTTGTTGTAACTTATAGGACAAATAAGTTTAGTTTTCCATTTGTACCATTTGTTAGAGTGAACCACCATGGCCAATCTATTCTACTAGGAGTAGCGTTGTTGGAAAATGAGACCGAAAAACCGTTTAAATGGTTATTTGAGCAGTTTCTAAAATGTATGCATGAGTGCCCACCTATAGCTCTCATAGCTCTCATTACAGACAAAGATTTGGCTATGGGTAAAGCAATTTCAAAAGTCTTTCCAAAAACGAAACATCGGTATTATGCATGGCATATTCAAAGGCATGTTTAGAGCATCTACAACCATTTCAATCTCGATATGATGATTTCAAGGATACATACACTCAATGATTTAAAAGCCAATATGTTCTAGAATTTGAATTGGGATGGGAGAGGTTGAAGGAGAAATATCACATAAAAGATGATAGTTGGTCGAGAAACATATTCAAGTTGCGTCGTCATTGGATAAAAACATATCTCAAAGATACATTTTTTGCTGGCATGACAACCAGTGGAAGGAGTGAAAGTATACATTCATTTTTTTATAGTTTTGTCAACGCTAAGACCATAGTATGACAAAGCTGTGAGTTCTTGAAGAAGTGCAGAAAAAGACCAAGATTTTAGAACTTTGAATTCAAAGCCCACGTTACATAGTAATCATCCGATTGAAGAAATGGCGACAACACGTTATACGCGGAATATTTATGCTATATTTAAGAAAGAGTGGAAGGCTATTTTTGATTGTGGTCATAAAATATTAAGCATAGATGGTGTTAAGGTTATATACCGTGTCGGGTTTTTGAAAGGTAATAAGGAAAATTGGAAAACCGTTGAATATAATGTTACTTCGGATATTTTTGTTACTTGTTTATGTGCAAGGTTTGAGATTTCTGGAATCTTGTGCAAACATATTCTCTACATCATGAGACGAGAGTCTTTAACAACCATTCCGGACCATTACATAATACCAAGGTGGACTATGAAGGCAACATATAAAGTGGGAGGAATTGAAACTCGATGGCGAGATAAAAATGATATAGCTACAAAAGAAGTTACTTTATTAACTTTCGAGCAAAATTCAACAAAATAGTACAAGATGGACGAGATTCCCTCGATGACATTAATAAAATTGATGTGATTCTTAATTGTCTTTTGGAAGAACAAAATAGAAGAAAGAAGACTAGTGTCGAGTCAAACCTAAAAATCGATGATGATACACCATCTATGCAACAAGAGAACATATCACAACAACGCATCTCAAAAAAAGGAACATGTCACAACGTGTATTAGTTTCTGACCCCGTTTATCAAGTGAAGACAAAAGGTCGCCCAAAACGTGCTATAAGAGTAAAGCCTGGTTTGGAGGTCTCTTTGGACTTGAAGGAAAAAAATTTCTTGTGGTTATTATGGGGAAAAAAGGTCATAACAGGACTAGATGTCCAAAGAAAAAGGTTTGTTTTTGCTTCAAACTCAACATTGCATCTTTTGGGGTACTGATTCTCATTTTTATTGTTTTACTATTTCAGATGGATGATTTAAAAAAAAGAACGATTGAACGAGGTGAAGCTGAAAATTAAGTGAAGCGTATCTATGATGCCATTTATTAGGTTGTTGTCATTTGTTACGGATTTTGTAAAATCCTAAAATTCGTTTCTCCTAAATTCCATATAATTTGAAATTTTACATAAGCTTTGTGAATATAAACTAATGATATATATTTTTGGCACAATATGTTATGAAAATACTAAGCCTAAGTTACATAATATGATATGAATGAGAGAATACAGATTATAAACCTTTAGTCACAAATAAACATCACAAGTTAACTCATTTTGATATTGGTACACTTCATCACACATTAACACGTTTGAAAAATAAATAAAAGCCAAATGAAAATCTTAGTGAATATATAAATTTTGGGCCAAATATATTCTCGTTATGGGACAGATTCATTACACGTCTATATAAGTTTCAAAAGAAGAGTTGAATTCTAGTTAACTTGTACACAACATGCATTTAAAAGATATGCTAAGTTATTTAAAAGGTTTGAATATGAAATGGTCTATTTAGTCCTCCTCAATACTCGGCCAACTCACAGCTTTTATCTCCCCACCGTTTCTCATTTAACCAACTATATTTACACATTTAAAACTCACACTCTATACACTAATAAACACAAGTGACGGCAGCCCTATTTGACTCCCCAATAAATAAAGAAGGTTCGACGGTATAGCCAATGGAAAAGGTTTGGTTTGGCAAGGTGTTGATCGTTGGTATCCATTGTGTTTTTGGGTGATCGTGCATGGTTTTGGTTTGGTTCGAAGAGGTTTTGGTTTCGGTTATTCGCATTCTTAGTTCGATCCAATATCCGACCAAGGTATCACTTATCTTCGTTCTTGTATCCTTGCTCGATATATGAAACATATATATACGTTTAGAACATGAATTCTTATCTTCTGTTTCGATAAACATGATTATACGAATCGAGTCTTGGCCTCGCGAAATCATTTCTATTTACAAATGAATATATAAGTATACCTATGGCATACAAAAATAGACAGCATGAAATCATAATGAAATGCATGTGTCGATCTCTAATCTATTCATATATAAGCTGTTATATGTACGTTTCTACATAACTTGTTGACATGCATTTTCGACCTCTATTTGTTTGACTAAAAACCTGGAATCAAACCAATAAAGTGTGTGTGCGAATCAGATTTAAAAGAGCTAGAGTATCGGGTTCATTTTGAGTCTCGTTTAATTTGTTTGTGGTCAAGTTGTTTATGTGTGTGATTATGTATGAGTCGTAGAAGGTCCTTTTATCATGTTACAAACGGGTTTAAATGGTGTAAGAGTCTTAGCAGTAGGTTGGTTGAAAATGTTTCATAAATTGCATATAAGAGCTTCCATAGTATATATGTAGCAATAATATTTGCATTCATAATCATTTATGACACACAAGTATATGTTAACTTGCTAAATATTATTTGTTAATACTATATATAAGTAGAATCTAATGGTATTGAATCAAATGAAAGCTTAAAGCATATATAAAATCACATATGGAATGTAACAGTTATGAAGCGCATGAATACGCATGATTTTAACGTCAAGATATGAATATGGGTTTTAGTAGCTGAACTAGAACTAATAAAATATAAAAATGGGTATGAATGGAAATGTTGGCCTTATGTCATGCATGTATACGTATGATGTATATTGAGAGAATGATAAAAACGTGTTTTGGTAGTCACGGTCTAATATTGATGTTGAGAATAAGTTTATATAAATTATAAAACGATGGGATCTAAAATTGTCATTATTATAAATTATGGTATAAACTATAAACCTTAAAATAATTTTATTTGACATTTTTAATATTTAATTTTGATAATTTACATTTTACCCTAAACTTTACTAAATTGACAAAATTAACTCTAAACTATTATAATTGTGATTTTAACCCTTAAATATTATTAATTGTTAATTATAACCTTAAAGTATTAAATTACTATTCGAGAAACTTACTAAATTTGGAAACTTACTAATTCGAGAAACCTGCTAAAAATGGAATGTTACTATATTTTGCAAGTTACTAAAGATGGAAAGTGTCTAAAAATAGAAAGAAACCTGAAATGAGTAACCTGATTTAAAATGAGCTTATAAATAATAAGACGATCATTAATTCGTGTAGATTCGCTGAAGAAGGAGTAACTTTCGATCTTTATGTCTTCTTATGTGTTTGCACTCGCTGTTTAAGGTACAGATATTCTCCCCTTTTCAGTAGGGACTTCTCATGACTTTCTTGATCCTTGACAATGCTATGATTCCCTTTCGATATGCCATTGCTATGATCCCTTTGATATGAGCTTTCGATATGATCCTTCTGATATGAGCTTTGATATGATTCGTTTGATATGATTCAGTTCAGTTTACTATGTTCTGTTGGTTATGATATGATGATTCGATATGATATGATATGATTTGTTCTGTTCTGATGCCCGAGTTTTTATTCTACTCATGGAGGTACCATGGGCGTGTCATTGAAGCACCAATGGCATGACACTTTCTGTGGAGGTGTGATTGATCCACGGCGTCCCCATTTGATATGATTATGATATGAGATCTCTTGGCCATTATATGTGTGTATACTTGTCATATGAGCAGGTGTATATATATGATTTGTTTTGTAGGAGGGGGCGTATGGATGCATCCTAGGTATTCTGTTTTGTGTAGGGTGAATGTGAGTGTGTGCTTACACTTCTTCACGTTGGAGCTAGCTACTCCATTTTGGTACTTTGAGGTCTCCCCTCTTTGTACAACTTATGATTTGACGGATATATGATATGTGATTTGAGACCTATTCGAGTGGCTCTGGTAGGTCGGCTCGTGGCTTTCCTATTTTTCGTTATGTCTATTCGAGTGGCTCTGGTAGACATGCCTTTGTTGATACGTGCTCTTAATTCTGGTTACTATATGATTCATACTATCATTTGATTCTTCATGTTCTTTATTCATTTGATTGTTGATATTTGTTTAGTTGATCATTGATCTCTTATTCATTTGACAGATGATATTCTTTTCAGTAGGAGCTTATGATTTCCTTTTCATATACTTATATACGTTTTGATTATCCGTTTGCTTTGTTATATATCTGTTCACTGGGCTTTTTAAGCTCAGCCGCATTTCTTTTCCTGCGGCAGGTTTTAGGTTGGAAGTTGGGTTTGGGTGAAGAGTGCGTAGGAGCTTAGTGGACTACCCTGAAAATAGATACCCTTTGCATCTGGATTAGTTGGTGTTGGCTTCATTTAGGCTTAGTTTGATTTTGTTTTTGGTTTTGGTTTTTCCTTTGTATAGAATTAGTATTTCCTTTGTAACTTGTATGTTTTATAAGTCTTCCGCTTGCGTTGTATGTTCTGAGTGACACCATAATGTGGCATTTTGACCCGTGTCGGGTTGGGGTGTTACAGATTTAAACAAGTTGTTTTGAAATTGTGTATTTGTAGAATGTTTAAACAAGCATTCCCAAACACCCTCTTGTTTTGTTACTGGCATTTGTTAAAAAATTAAACAAAGTTGTTTTGAACTTGTGTATTTGTAGCATGTTTAAAAAAGCATTCCCAAATACCCTCTGGTTAGGTAGTGAATGGTACTTGATCATATATTTTGGGACCTTTTGGTGTTTTGTTTTCTCATGTCTATGCAGTATGCAAAAGGTATGTCCAAACACGAGTAACTAAAAGATATGTCGGCTTCATTAAAGTGCATACTTCTAATTTCAGACTGCGACAACTATAAACGTTGCTTATACGCGAATAAAGTTCATTCACTGCAAATAATATGATGTACTGCAACATACTAGGAAGGTAAACTGATCCAGTCTTTACTGTATTGTAAAAAATATGGCTCTATCTTTGGTTAAGTGAGACTAAAAGAACAATAGTGGCACATATACTGACTTGTTAGTTTTTGCAACAAAACAGGCCGCAGAGTTATTGCTTGGATTTGCTTTTATATATGTTTTAAGTTGTGAAATATTGAGAAAATCAGTTGTTAGTTTTTGTCAATTGTGATTTGTTGCAGCTAATTATAAACAATATAAGCGATTATTGAGACTGGAAATTTTAAACGGGTCAAAACTGGATTTTTGTTGTCACGGTGGGTTAACGGATCAACACCAGGTTCAATGGTGATGGATATCTAGTTAGCAAATGAATGGAATTAACGCAGGTTTTTACAGCAAAAGTAACACGAGCATACTTAGGCTAATGCATTGATAAGTAAATGTTACATTATTTTGACTTACAGTTCCAACTGATTAAACCATAGCTGTCTGTGTAAACTCTCAGAAGACAAACTCAATATTTTTTACTCTTCGACACGATGAAATGAAGAAAATGTTAAAGGACAAAGCAATATAAAGAGCAAATAATCTATACTTCACCGTCCTCAATACGTAATTTGGAAATTTTAAACGGGTCAAAACTGGATTTTTGCTGTCACAGTGGGTTACGGGTCAACACCAGGTTCAATGGTGATGGAGGTAATTTGGAAATTTTAAACGGGTCAAAACTGGATTTTTGCAGTCACAGTGGGTTAACAAGGCAACATTTTTTTGTCAAAAAAATGTAGGCAATTAATTGCCTACATAATAAAGTAGGTAAGATTTCCCCATAAAATCCATGAGACGCCTTCCTTTATATTAAATTAAAATTGTATGATTTGTATCTATCTTGTCACATTGGCACAGAATCTCAAAATCCATGAGACGCCTTTCGTCTAATACTAAATAATTATTTTCACCCTTAACCATATTATCCAATAGCGAGTGGTGAGAGGGAGAATTTTGAAGTCACTAAACCAGCATCTTATCGAGTTATATATAATCAACAGGTTCTTAAAAGATGTCTTCACTGATTATGAACTTGTGAAGGTGTGTGTTCGTTGATTTGTTCATTATTGATTGTTGTTGGTCTCTACCGCTTATTTTGGTACAATATACACTGTAACTTTGAAAGTCTATATTGAATATTTATGAGTAGTATTTAATACATACGATCACGCCAGTATCAACGAGCTTCAAAACATAATTTAAATAAAATTTTGATGTCATTTTAGTGTGAAAAGCATCTACATAAGTAGACTTTATTATATATGAATTTTATTTTCTAATCCTGTTTATGTTCTCAATCAGTGACGTTGTCCTTTATATTAAATTAGCTCAACATAAGTAGACTTTATTATATACTTAAATCGAATAGTTAATGTGCAGTTACCGTGTCATTATCTGGATTTCAACGCATATGCAATTAATTAGTTGTTAATGTTTTATTATGCACTAGCCAATATTTTTCATGCCATGTGAAATAGGATGGAAATAACCATAGATGATATTTATCCAATGTATCTAGGAAGTTAAAATAAAGTAGCCTAGCTAATCTTCTAGATATTATGGCAAATCGATTTGTTTAAGTTAACAGGTAAACTGAAACAATGTGCTATTGTTGCAAAATAAAACAAACAAGATCACCCTTATATAATCTTGTCGATGCACTTAGTAAAATTCATTACAGTTAATCAGTTATAGCTTGTTTTAGCGGCCATAATCTAGTATCGGATCAGTATTATTCTGTAAATCAGCGCCTTTCTAGACTTTAGAGACTAGGGTAGCAGGGATGTTATGCAAATATGCAATTGACGGTTGTTATCGTCTGGTTTATAATTTGTTTCTCTACATATGCGGAAAACATTTTCTTGGCATTGGTCTTTACCGTTGTTGTGTCAGTCTGTTATACATCCGGAGACCTAAGGTGCTGTTAATTACATGGGAGCGATTGGGCAATCTGTAATACTTTTCTGTTGCTAGCTTCTGGCTTCTTGCTATAGCATGCTTTCACAAAAAAAAAAAAAAAAAAAAAAAAAAAAAAAAAAAAAAAAAAGTATTTTTACTAACACAAAACATAAAACATATAAATTGGTCTTATTTTTGTTGTTTATCCATGTGAAACAAGTTGTAACAAACTCTCTTTTAATATAGAGTTGGTGGGAATATGAATGATATACGTCATTGACCATGATTAAGTTCGATCTTAGGGACTTAACAAATAATACAAATGGATTAGAACTTAATGGCCATGTGACCGATCCACAATTTATGATGATATTCCATCGCAATTTGCGCATTGACTGATTATACAGTCATTTAAGTAGTAGTTAGAAATTCAATTTGATCACATACCTGCATTTCTTTGTATAATTTATCTTTCCTACACTTTCAGCAAGGCTACTAATTTATGACTAAATCAATGTAGACTTTTGAGCTATTGTTATACTTTAACCATTTACAAAGTAAACTACTAAAAGAAGCTCTACAACCAAATCGTGTTACAACCGCATATAGAAACACAAATAAATGTTTAATTTGAGGGAAAAATAAAACGAATGATTATACTACATTGCAAGTTAACTAATTTTGTTCTTGAAACATAGTCTTTTGGTTGATCTCCCCTTGCAATTGTTATTCTTGAACTATAAATAAATAATCTCTAGAGGGTTTAAAAGATAAAGAGTGACATGATGAACGTGAATCACAACTATTAATCTAGTCATAACAAATATTAAATCAATTCGTAGATAATATGAAATAAAATATTGGTAAGACATCTCAAGAGATCGTTGACATTTACGAAGATCATACA
This sequence comes from Artemisia argyi, assembly GCA_030686995.1. Lineage (NCBI taxonomy): Eukaryota > Viridiplantae > Streptophyta > Magnoliopsida > Asterales > Asteraceae > Artemisia > Artemisia argyi. The sequence goes on along the minus strand of CM060709.1, from coordinate 40,556,050 downwards.
TAGCACTTACTTTTGCACGACGGATACATGTTGTCACATGGGTTGATTATTTATTACAAATCCACCCTATGATTATTGCAAGCCTGTTTTATTAGCACAATTACAGGTAGGTGCTTCCTTCACATAGTTAAGCTCAGGTAGCATAATTAGTTTGATGTTAACCATAAAAAATATGTGCATGGTATTTATAGGCTTCACCCTTGGAGACCAAGTAAAGCATCTTGGAATATGCCAAAGAATATTCCAAAACATAAGGAATATGCCAAATAATATTCCATAGCATAAGGCATATGCCAAAGAATATTCCAAAGCATAAGGAATATGCCAAAGAATATTCTATAGCATAAAGAATATCCCAAAGAATATTCCATCAATTTCCCTCCTAAATTCAAAATTTGAATTTTGAATTTTTCCTTTTCCCTCCATGTTCTAGAAGCTTTTAGGAGGTCTTGATGGGCCTTTTAGCACAAGAAGATTGTTATGAGATCTCAAAGTGGTTTTGTTTTTAGTTTTTAGAACAAAAAGTTTGTAACTCGTTTGTAAAAAGTTTATTTTCTTTGAATATAATTTAACATTAGATTCAAAAAAAAAAAAAAATAACCATAAAAAATAATACTACTTACTTTCAAACATGCATATATATTCCCCGACATCAAGGCTTGCTATTAGCTCTCAGAAATGAGACATGTAAAACAACCAAATATATTGTTTATCTTTCGATCTCATTCCTAAATTAAAACCCATCAAACAAGCACATAAGTTTTAACGTTACGCAATACGTACTAGTTTTGGAACTCGTGCACAAACGAGGTTTGGGCTGATATTATTACAGAGAATAATACTTCAATAACTTTGTTTGTAAAGTTAATATTGTGACAATTAATATATTCATGGTTTTAATGTTAATATTTTTAGAGATTAGTTCTGTACAATGCGCTATTGTTGCTAAACAAAACAAACAAGACCACCCTTTTGTAATCTTGTTTTTTTTTGGGTAAAAGGGTTAATTCACCCCGGTAAAATTCATTACACCAAAAAACGTTGAGGTACATAGGATGAAGGTGATATCCCTCATCTCAGTCCCTTAGGACACTTACAGACTCGAATATAAGAATGACACACCATTCCTATAACTTACAATAAAATGAACCTATCAAAAATGACACAAGTACATAAAACATGACAATACTACTCAAGAAAAACACTTGAGCCTTCTAAATCACTTTGGCGGATCATCTTAACTTCCATGAAGAATCCACGGATAAACATCCAAGCGATCTTCAACATAAAATCTGATGAGAACAAAAGGTTTTGAACAAGACCCTTCCAACTTAACATCCAAATAGAGTACCAATGAACCCATTACATAAGAATTCTGCCCGGATTCAAGGAATCAAAAGGTACCACATGTAATCAACAAATAGCTCAACCTTTCATAAAATCCATCATCACACGTAACAAGAAGCTATCTTGAGCCAATATGATCACAACTACCCTTCATGCAGCAAAGTCTAGACATAAACAAACAGTATCATCAACAAAGAAAACCAATATGCAAAGAATCTGCCATGAACTAACATAGGGTTAATAAACCCTAACTAATCAGCCACCATATGATCCGCACAATACTCCACACGTAGCAGCAATAAATCACAACATAAGGAGCAGAAATCGAACCAAGGTTGCTATACTCATAGGGTTTAACCCAAACTTCCAATGCCATAAACAATCCAAGTGTTTGGAATAAACCCTAACATCCAAATCAGCATATTATGAACCATACAAAATAAGACATTCCAAGCATCAATGTCTAATCGTAATACGTAAACTTCGATCACCAACCCAGCAACATAATGAATCAAACACAGGTAAGTGAAAGAAGGATAGTTTTTGAACAAGCATACCATCAAACTTGACTTACATCTCTCTCTAAAACCCACTTAAATCCATAGAACGTCTATAGTGGACAAACACACGACCAGGACACCGTAGATATCCACACACAGACCCTTATGTAATCTTGTAGATACACTTGGTCATATTCATTATAGTTAATTAGTTGTGGCTAGTTTCAACGGTCATATATAATCTAGAATCGGATCAATGTTATTTTGTAAATCCACGTCTTTCTAACTTTAGAAACTAGGGAAATTAGGGGTGGCAATTTAGAAGAGTCGGATATTATGCAAATATGCAATTCATGGCTTTTGTCGTTGGGGTTCTTTCTCTATATAAGCAGAAAACATATTCTTGGCGATGGTCTTTATGCTTTTCAGGTGTTGTTTCAGTCTATTATTTATGTTCATTCGTATACTTGAAGTTGTTAATCAACATGTGAGCGATTGGTACTGCAACCCACATATATCATTTTGTAATCAACTCTAATATGTAATACTTTTATACTGCTAGCTTCTTGCTATATATAGCATGCACTACTTAAAAAGATTATCGTTAACACACAACTTAAAGTTTATAATTTTGGTCTTATTTTGGATGTTTATCCATGTGTCTCGCTTTCCTTCAACTTTTAATATAGAGTAGGTGGTTATAAATGATACACGACATTGAGCATGATTAAGTTTGATCTTAGAGACTTAACAAATAATACAGAAGAGAGAAGACATCAATGAAAACCTTTACTCAAAACAACTCAAATCACAAAACCCTTCAACAAATCCACATATAAACCCAGATCAAGAAACATATCACAAACCCTAACAAACCTTAAAAAAACTCTTAAAATCAATCAAATCAAATAATTAATCCAAGAAAACAAATGGGTATTGACCAAAAATGAATAAAGTTTCATATTTTAGCTGAATTGGAAGCAATCGCTGAATCAGAATGAGAAGTGTTGTTATTATCTTGATTTGCATAATCTTCGTAAGAACAAAGGATATCATCAGATGCAACGTACTAATACACTTTTTGTCAGAAACCTTGCTCGCCGTGGCCACAAAGAAGTACCCAACAACGAGCAACGGCGAGGCACTTGTGGTGTAGCGGCGAGCTTCGGCTCGCCGTTGGGCCTTCCACGTCGGACGGCGAGGTTCAACAAAGAGGCTGCACCGGGTGCTCTTAAACTTAATGGCACATGTGACAGATCCACAATTTATGATAACATTCCTGTTGGAAAATACCTCGACAACAATCCCGAAGTTCGATCGCGGAACGCTAGATCGTGAGTTGTATCGAGCACACGTAGCAAACACGAGAGACTACAAAAGACCGACAAGAATATGCACACGATATACCCTCGTACCAAACCTTTATTAAAACACCTAATAAAGCTATTACAACGAGGAAGAAGAATGTTAAAAACTAGCATCCCCCTCATCTCTATTTATAGAGATGAGGAGGTGGAAACCTAGCTTGCCTTGTACTCCAAACTACCTAATCCTAGTTTATATCTAACACCTAATCTAATTACAAAGTACACTTAAACCCCTAAACTATGTTTAAATTACTACTAATATTCTAACAATTCCCTTGCAATTTACGCATTGACTGGTTATACAAAGTCATTTAAGTATTAGCTAGAAATTTTAATCAGATTCCTATGCATGTATTTCTTTGTATAATTTATGAGTAAACCAGTGGACTTTTGAGTTATTTATACTTTAACTATTTACTAAGGGTGCGTTTGTTTTTTTAAAAAAAAAGTTTTTCCTATTCCGTTTACTCCCTCTTACTCTTACCAGTTAGAGGTGGGCAAACGTTTTGCTTGTTTGTTTTTTTCTTTTGAGTCAGACCCAGTTAGACATATGACATCTTACTCAGTAAGAGGTGGTGGATTTGTTTTATTGCCTCTTACTCGATAAGAGAGATTGATGACTTGTGTTAATATAATATATTTGATGGTTTATTAATTATGTTATATTTATGATAAAAAGACTTATTTCATATTTACACAGGTTACTTAAATAAATTGCAGAAACGAGCACGTAAAATCATTTGGACAATTATACAAAAATAAACAACATTATTTCGTTTAGATTTAGACGTTCTAGTCACCTCTTACTAGTAAGATGTGATAGTCAGATTAAGACTTAAATCATCTAAATGAAATAAACACACCCTAAGTAAACTAGCTAAAGAAGCTCTACAACCAAATCATTTAATGACGGCATATAGAAAGACGACGACAGTAAAAAAAAGGAAAAAGGAAAAAGAAAAAAAAAAAAAAAAAAAAAAAAAGCCCAATGGTCATACTAGATTGCAACTTTGCAAGTTAACTACGTAAAATATAAATACCAATCTATAGACAGTTTAATAAGATAAAGGGTAACGTGCTATACATGAATCACGACATAACAACTATAAATCAATATAAAATGAGATAAAATACTGGTATGACGTACATTTCGAGAGTTGACATTTACAAACAGCGTTTACTTTTGCACGAAGAATACGTACATGTTGTCGCACGGCTTGATTAGTTAATTATTACAAATCCACCCTATGATTATAGCAAGCCATTTTCATTAGCAGTATTAAATACAGGTCGGTATCATCCTTCACAAAGCTAAGCACATGAAGCATTAATCTAAAGCTAATCACAAAACAGAGAGACATGTATATTCCTCGACATCAAGGCTAGCTATTAGCTTGTGTATATAAAACATTAAACAACCAAATATATTATTTTGGGATTGTTTAACAAGTGTGTTGTGAGCGTTGGTTAAATGTATTAATTAAACATAAATTTTCTTTTTAAATTAACAAATGCATTTAATACACAGTAATTAAAGTTATAAATGTCCTGAAAGTATTGGTTAAGCGCTTAATCGTTACCTAAAAGCCATTATTAGTTAGACAAACCCTATAATTATCTTTCAATCCCATTCCTTAATCCAAAACTTATCAAACAATGATTGTGATCCTCGTAAGTTTTTTTTGGATAACCATAGTTTTTGATTTTTTAGCCGACTAATTAATACACGAGGCTTGAAATCACCTTATGATAAACGTGCTATCCTCTTAATTTGTTACCGGTAGTGTTTTCTCACAAACAAAATAAAGCGGCCTATTAAGAGAACTAATTTTGTTTTTAGTTGTGCTAGAATATGATCGGTAATAATTCATCAAAACTTAAGAGGATCTCAATCAATCAAACAATCACATAAATTATACTGTAATAAGTTTAAACTTTACCCAATATGTGATTTGACACTTCAACAGTTTAAGCTTCCAATAGTTACTTCGAGACTATCAATGATTACAAACTAATGTTATATATTGCATATATTAATGGGAAAAAAAAATGTTTACACTCCTCCGTATTTTAACAAGTGATAATTTTGAAAATGTAAGTTTTAGGAATATCACTAAATGAGAAAAATTCAATGCAGAACACAAAATATCTAAAGATCAAAGCGCTCCATCTCAGCCATTGATCTATCTTTCATCCAATGGCCATAATTAAATATCTGCATTCTTTTTTAATTAACACAAGGGCAGTTTTGTAATTGTGCTCTTCCTTCATTTACTTACATATCTCACCCGTAAGTCTCTCACCCTCCCCAATTCTCTCTCAATAACGGTTTCCCCCTTTTCAAACCCTAATCCTCAACTTCAAAATTGATCTTAATCACTTCTATTCAATGGAAATACGACATGAAATTACACTATCTAGAGGTGAGCCGTTGCGCCAATCATCTTCATTTCCTGTTGTCGATCAAAATCGGCCCCAAAATATTGATATTGGTAAATTTTTTGGAATATAATTCGATTTATTGCTCATATTATACGGTTAATTGCTATTTTTGATTCTTATAGTGTTATTTGTTGAATTTGAATGATTGATTGATGTTGCCAGGTAGATTATTATGTTTCGATTGATGCGTTTTGTGTTGTTAACTTTTTTTATTTTGTTGAATTAGTTGATGTTTTAGGCGCACTGCGTTAATTGATGCTTTGGTTAGTTATTGCGTTAGTTGACTCTTTAGGCGCATTGTGATTTTTTTATTGATGTTTTTTGGCGCACTGCGTCAGTTGATCAATTAGTCGTATATGTGTACTATTTTGAACTATGGAATATAGTTTCCACTGGCATTGGCGCTAACCTCAAATCGCGCTTGAATTACGTGGTAGTTCATATGAGGTATCAACACTATATGGGATGAAAAGATTGTATCCTATACGTAGGACTGCGTATCTTGCTGTACTGTTTAAGTGATAGGTTGACTTAATAAAAGCTCTTATACTGCTGTCATATTTAATGAATCAGACTTGATGCACTTACAAACATTTAAGCTTGCTGGAAAGGTGATGATGTGATTGTATTTGACCATGTTGAGACGGTTTTCACCTTTGCCTTCTAAAGATGTCATGAAATAAGCAGGTTGTGACATTAATCTATATGTTTATACTTCAATTGTTTACTTTAACTAAACTAGGACATTCTTGCAGGTATCAAAACTTGGTTCCGTTAATGTCGAGAAGATGGTGAATGTTAAACATTATTCTCATGTCATGCATATCAGCTCCACGGTAAATGCTTATTGTCACACATATTGCATGGACGATTCAGTCACACATGGTTATGATTGACAATTCAATAGGCACAATTAAAGCTTTATTTGCTATTTTATTTTTAAAGTTGGGATTATATGCATACAGATTTCCAAATTCGGTTTTCTTAATGTGTTTATAGCTACTGGTCAATCGAAAGTGGTCTCTTTCTGTTTGCCATTTCACAATGCTATAGGAGTATAGGATCATTCAATTTTTGTAACTTTGTGCCGTATGCTATAAAATCAATCTAATGTTCACTCCTTGATCTGTAGGTTACTGGAGAACTGCTTGATGAGCTGAGTACTTGGGACGCACTTCGTGCAGCATTGCCTATTGGCACAGTCAGTGGTGCCCCTAAGGTTTATAATTTGTAATCATGCTTTTCATTGTAACTTAATATCCCAAGTATAGGACCTTTCACATGTCTTGTATGTTTCTTGTTCTTTCACATGTCCAATATCTTTATGCCATCACAATTAATGAAAATTCAGTAAATGGGAAAATAAGCTCACTTTATCTGGTCACATATTATGAGATTATTCACTTCCATTCTTGTGGATCTACCAAATATTTTTTATTTGCATATGACACCTTGACGTAGGTGTATAATTAGTGGTACAAGGGTAAACTTCTTTCTTTGTTTGTATTTGAGTTTTTTATATTGATTTTGGCTATGATAATTATCGATTATGTTTGATATGATTGTTGAATTTGTAAACTGATTTTTGTTGATTTCGTTTTATCTAATTTTGAAATATTCGAATCACATGTGATTTAATACTATTTCATACTTTGGATGTTTTAATTTAGTTCATAAGAAACATAATCTCGTAAATGATGTCGATAATCGCGTATAAGATGATGTTGAACTCCATACACTGATGTTCATGAAGGTACTTTTTTTTTTGATAATGTGATATGTGAATCACATGTATTTATGACAATCACATGTGATTTAGCCTCTTTTATAGCTTTTTTAAATATTTTATGTGGTACAATCATATGTGATTTCACTTATTAGGTAGAAGTTTGCAAGTTATAATTTGTTAATATCAAATCTTTTAATGCAGGCGCTGCAGTTGCTAAAAAAAGGTTCATCGTCGTAAAATTGTTGCTTATAAGAAGGCGCAACCGAAAATGAAGATGAGGCTCAAGGATAGTGTTGAGTTTGAAGGAGTTGGAGTCAGGCTAAGGATAACATATCATCTAGATTAAAACAGAATCAAAACAATAACAGAATCACATGTGATTTACACACGAATCAAAACAATAACAGAATCACTTTCTAGATTAAAACAGAATCACATGTGATTTACACACGAATTAAAAAAAATATATATATATCACATGTGATTTAATAAAAAAAAAAAATATTATTAACATTAACTTTTGTAACTTTTTTTTTAACTAGACTTCTTGTAGTTAGTTTTATGTATTTAGCTTGTTTTGGATCACATGAAAGTGAACACGTGTACTTTGAGATGTTCGGATTCTGAATGAATGCACTCTTTTGTTGTTCAATTTAAATTTTGTGTTTTTTTTATTTCATTTTTTTTTTTGTTTTGACCAAACCAGAATGTGAAAAACCAAAGACAAAAGTTATGACGTTAATATTTGTTTGTATAATGTCTACGATGATTAAATCACATGTGATTTACAGACGAATCACATGTGATTTACACACGCATCACATGTGATTTACACACGAATCACAACAAAAAAACAGAATAACGTGTGATTTACTACTTTCTAGATTAAAATAGAATCACGTGTGATTTACATGTGATTTTAGTCGCTCGCAATGCCGAGTCGGAAAACCAGACTAAAAAAAAAAAAAAAAAATGTGATTTTTACAAATCACGTGTGATTTTCCTGAACGAAAATTTTGAAAAAAAAATCGTCGAAAGTATGTACTAGTGTATATCTATAGAAAGATAATTTAGTTCTCATCGCGACGGTATATTTTTCGTAGCTTGAAGATTTACCGTTTGCAAGATATGTCACTTAAAAAAAAAAGGTAGAAATGGGTTTTTACATAATTACATTATTTGTGTGAGCAAAAATAAAAGTGGGTCATCATCACAAAACATTTTTATTGTAATTCAAATACACACTCACACAAATTACAAGTTTACCTATCAAGTTTACTTTTTGAACTTGAGACAATCATACTCGTGTAATTATGTCGTATAATTATAAACTTTTAGAATAATAATAAACTTTTAGCAAAATAATTTGTCAGACACAATAGACATGAATGCCACTATGTCTTATGAAATAAAAAAACATGAATGATCTCCGAAGATTAGTTCTTTTTTATATTTTTTTTTAAAGAAAAAAAGTAGCGATGAAGGTTATGGAAAATAGGTAGGACAAAATAGACTTAAATAAAAGGAAAAAAAGAGATGGAGTGTTATATATACTCGCTCGCTCACATACATACAGGCATCACTTAAAAAACAATATTTGTGTGATTGTGTAAAATTCAATATCTTCGATCAGTTCCTTCAATTCACATCCTTCTTTTATTTCCCGAACCCCCTTTCCAATTTCCGTTTTCCTTGTTAAATTTTCGCATTCTTTCCAACTCCAAATTAAGCAGCTTGTTAAATTTTCAGTCTTTATTTCATACTTGATTAACGCAATTAAACATCATCATCTTCATGTCTTCTTCATCTTCCCAACAAGACCCAGCCCTCATGTCTTGGGACGAGTATAAGAATAGCATAAGAATAGAATATAGAGAGGTATCAAAAGCCAACAATTACAACTTATTGGCTCATAAAAATCTCATTTCACAAAATACTTTATTTAAGGTTTACAAAGGACAACTCTCGCATTCAGGAGAGCTGATTGATATTGTTGTACGGTATTGTTTGCAAGATCCTGTTTGGATCAATGAGATGAGGTTGTCTAAAGATCTCAAGCATAAAAATATTGTTTCTATTTTTAAGCTTGTTGATGATATTCCATCTAAAATATACATCATATACAGGCATGAGGCCAATGGAAGTCTAGAGAAACATCTAAGTGGGTCAACCCTCACTTGGATCCAAAGATTGCATATATGTGTACGTGTTGCGGATGCACTGCGTTACATTCATAATCTTGAAGACGGTGAGAGTGTCATACATGGTAACATCAAGAGCTCGCATATATTACTAGATCACAACTGGGAACCCAAGTTAAAGGGTTTTAGATTTGCTACACGAGTTAAAAGGCATCATCTTCACCCTACTAGAAAATACAATGGCTCAATAGAGTATATGGACCCTGAATATGAAAGGACGGGAGGTTTGACTCATAAGTCAGACGTCTTTTCTTTTGGAGTTGTATTATTTGAAGTCCTATTTGGAAGAAAAGCATCATCTCCAATTCCAGAATATGAAAGGACAGGATGTTTGATTCATAAGTCAGACGTCTTCTCTTTTGGAGTTGTATTATATGAATTTCTGTTTGGAAGAAAAGCATCATCTGCTAATCCAATTCCAGACGATGGAGATGGTTGGTATTTTGCTCGATTGGCGAGATCACATTATGAAGAGAGATGGTGTGTATTAATTACACACCTTTTTATTACCAAATATCGACCCAAAAATGACTATTTGAGCTAACAAATGCCAAGAAAACACATGTTTTTATATTTGTGATGTGCAGGTACGGATATTACGAAAATCAAGCAAAAACCCGGAAAAACGGGCACGAGAGTATGAATGGTTCAAAAAGCCGGTGCCGGGAAGCAGTTTTCTAGTGTGAATGAATATTTGAGCTTAATTCGTCAAGTCAACCTTGAAGAATATCAATATGACAAGATTAGTCCTTGGAGATATTTTGAAAGTATGAACAGAAGTGGTCCTTGGAATTTCGAAATTTACAAGATTGGTCCTTGATGTCCATTGTTACTAAATGTGAAATCCACACCAAAAATCTGCCAAATACTAGGCCTAGTCCAACAATTACCCAAGCCCACTCCACTTTAAACCAAAAGCCCAATCTATTAAACCTTAAACCCGGTCCAACAACCAAACAATAATAAAAATATTACCCCCCGTACCTTACCCGCCCATATTTCACCCCTTTTACACCCAGAAACACTATTCCATGAATAGTAAATAAAGAACCCTAATCCTCTTTACCCTCAATTACCCCAACCCCTCCATAAATTACCCAATTAAGGGTATAAGGGTCATATCCCTGACATCTCTGACACCTCCTGACAAGAAGAATGCCACGTTAAAGCTGCTTATTGGACCAAACGCGTCACCAAAAGGGACTTAGAGCTGTGATTGGTCTATGATTGTCACAAAGGATCTAGTGGAGCATATTCCCTAGAGATGCTCATTCTAGACTCTTCCATGAGGGGATCCAAGGCTACACAAGCTCCTCACCACAGGGCTATATATGGGTGTCCTCCTCCAACATTTAGAGCTGTTAGACTAGGAGTAGGAGTAGTATAGTTTTTAGGTATGATTAGGACTGAGTTGTAATTTAGATTAGTAGATGTAATGTTTGATTTTAATAAAAGTTAGTTTTATTTCATTTGATCTCAGCTTATTTTCATCTCCTTATTGCTTAATCTGTTTCAATATTTAGCTTATATCTAGCTTTTTGTCATCTCATCTCAGCTTATTTTCTATCCAGAGTTCTTATTGCTTTCAAATATAGCTTAATTTAGTACTACTTTAAATTCAGTCACCAATCTTTATATATACAAAAGTCTATAATTTCATCTAATAATAAGCTCACAGTAAGAGTTATTTTCCTTTATTCATCTCATTTAAGCTTTAATAGCTTATAGTGAGACCTTTTTGAGTCCTTATTCGTTAAACAGTCAAGATAAGATATTGGTTTCAAAGATGATGCTGAGGTGTTGGTGGATAAGTTGAGACAGAACCCTAGAACTCAGCCTATCACAAAGATAGGCTAGCTCAGTGAATCCCCCTCTATTTTGAGCTGAGGAGGAAGCTTGTTTGTAAGTTCATTCCATTTCTCATCTTGTAGGCAGTATAATAGTAGTAACCTAGGATGTTTGCTCATTTGTGTTTCTAGTAGTCTAATTGGTAGTATAATAGTTCTAATAGTTGTTATTCAGATTGTTTAGTGTGATTTGTGCTTAATTTGGTAGATTATAAGCTTTAAATCTAGTTTTGTAGTTTATATAATCTGTTAAGAGGGTGTTTGGATTAAGGTTTTATGATGAGTTCTTGTTGTTTCTAGTGGTTAATTCTGGTTCATATAGTCTGCTATAGATACTAATAGCCTTAAGTAGTAATAATAATAATAGGTTGTTTAATAAAATAGTCAAAATTAGGTTCATAGGGCTTAACTGTTAGCATAGTTGCAATACAGTTAGTAAAATGGTTAGCATAGTTACATATTAGTTCACTATAGCTTAAAAAATCTTAACATTAGCTTATTATTACTTAAACTAGTAGGAATCAGTGATCAAAATTGGAAATAGTCAAAGATCTTGTGCATTTAAATAGTCAACACTAGTAGTAACTCAGCTTTTGGTATGGATTTTGATTGAACATGTAGGTTTCATTAGTAGTAGGAATTAGATAAAGCTTGTTGATTTATGTTCCTTAATAGCTAGTCTATCAATTTCAATTAGAAAATGTAGGTTTAGAACTTATTTGCTTGTAGGAATAGCTTATGGAAGTTGGCTGATTAAGCTGTTATTTCCCCTGCACCACAGTTGAGGCCTCATGTTCATGGCATCATTAGACCTAGTAGATAATGGTTTTAGGAAGTGATTTTTGTTTTATAGCTTCTCTGGTTAGTAGACTTTAAGATTCCATCATTAGTTTCTTCTAATCAGCTTATTAGTACTGCTTAATCTGCCTAGCTTATTGGTAGTGTAACCTTAATTTCTGTTTGATACTATAGGGCTGCTAGTGTTGTATTGAACTTGCTATTGTGCTTTTCTGGCTTATTAGAGTTCATTTATGGTTGTTCTAGTATAGTGCATAGTCTGCTTATCTCATAGCTTATTCTGCATTGGTTTTTGCTTATTTAGCTTATCTTAGGTAGCTTATTTGCTTACTGTTGGTAATTCTGTGTTTCTTATGATCATTTCTTGGTTAATTTGAGCTTATAGTAGTATAATACAGTAGTGGTATTAATTTGGTTAAGTTTTGTGGCAAGTGCTTATTATTAAGCACTTGCCATAAGCTGATTAGTACTGTTTAAGCACTTCTGCTTATTGTTTTTTATCCAAAATTTTTATGCAAGCTTTTTATATTAATTTAGAATTTCTGGTAATTTTTCATAATTTTCTGAGGTCTTTTGCTATTTTTCTTAATTTCTTTTAGTTTAAAATCACTTTTTAATCATTTTTAAATTCCAAAAATCCATAAAAAATAGAAAAAAGTCCTGAAAAATACAAAAATAGTTTTTAAAATTCTTTTATATTATTCTAGATTTTCTAAAATAGTTTTCATAATTTTCCCATTGTTTTTCATAATTTCTTTTATTTTTAATTATTTTTTTAATTCATTAAATAGATAATTAATTCTAGAAATTAAATAAAAAGTCAAAAAAATATTTTTCTTTTTCTCAAAATTCTTTTTATTAGTTTAAGATTTTTAGAAACTTGTTTTACGTTCGTAGGATCATTTCTTATATATAAGTCGCGTTTTATTTCGTACGTTACGTTATTTTCGCGTTTGAATTCCCGTTTTCACGTTTTTAACGTCCGTACATGTCTAGATCGTATATTCTTCATATTTTACTATTACTTAGCATAACTTGAAACCCAAAACCATATTTTCCATTTTCCCGCTTTTCACGACACGATTTCTCGATTCGGTTATTCACGATTCCATTTCACCTTCGCTGGGAGAACGACCCGGGAAATACTTTCCTAAGCATTTCTTCGGAATTAATTACGTATACTAAAACGACTTTATCAAAATGGCGCCGCTGCCGGGGAAGGTGGACGTGAGTTTTGAATATTCGTGTTGAAAATTCGTGTTGTGTTAAGTTTTTCACTATCTTGTATATATTTTCTCTAAAAAATATAAAAATTTGAAAAATCAAAAAACCAAAATAATCTTCTTATATTCTTATCCGTATAATTCTTCTTCTCACACCTTCTATCTATTTAATTCTCATTTATGTCTTCGATTTATCATCGTGGGAGATTTCATTATATTCCACCCGTCGTAGATGATGGAACCAAAAGTATGGAAGAATTGTTCTTGGAGGGCCATAGGCAGATTATAAACGCGTTATTTTGTAAACATGGCATCGATTCTTCGAGTGGCAATCCCACTCCGTCTTCTGAATCTATCATCCCTGACTCTTCCCGTCTTTCTCTCACACCGGTTGAGGGAAGCGACCCCGTTTTGGAAGATGTCAATATTTCTCTTAATGATTCTATTTCGACTAAGATTGTTGAAGATAAGCCGTCAGATCCTTTGGAGCCCGAGCTCACGGATTCTTTACCCGATTTTGTGAAAAATGATTTTGATACGGCTGAGGAGTGTGAATTACCTCCTATTGACAATCCGAATGATCATGATGAGATATTCTCCGATTCTGATGATGACGATACTATATCTTGTGGAGAAATCGAATATGTTGATGAAGAACCTCTTGAGCTCGTAAGCTTAGAAGAAGTGAATGAAGAAGTTGACACGGAAATTCAAGATGAAGCTCTTCGTGAGAAATTATCCAAAGTGTATCTTCTCATTTCTAAGATCGAAGCATTGAATGATCCTCTTACTTTTTCTCCTATCCCCGATATGGATAGTGATTCTTTACCCGAGCTTGAAATTTTTCGATTTGAAGAGACGGATAGTGGCAATCCCACTATTCATGCTGATATCTCTCTTCCGGATTATGAGTGCTTTCACTTTGAGATTGATTCTATTCCTATTTTCGATAATCCGTTACGTGACCCTCTTTTAGAGGATGTCGATCTATTTCTTGCTGCGGATGACTCGATACCACCGGGTATTGAGAATGACGAGAATGATATTTCTTTCGATTCTTCTTCTTCTCGTCCACCTGCAAAACCACCCGATGAAATTTTTGAATCCGGTTTGAATGCAGATATTGTTAGAATGGTGGACGAGGTTTTTGAACTTGAATTTGCTTTTACTATCCGAGTGTTTCATCCATTCTTTGTTTATCCCATCACTTCGTCACTTTTCCACTCCACCGGGAGTGAGGATACCATATTTGATCCTGGCATCTCTATTGCCAAGTGGCCGTTTTTTCTGCTTTCCCCAAGGACGAATTAATTCGGGGATCGAGTCAAGCTCATGTGACTCGGTGAACAAAAACAAGCGCTTCGTGGGTGGCAACCCATGCTTATCATTTCATCTTCTTATCTTTCTATTTTCTAACACCTAATGTGAGGAGGGGGTGCCTCTTCTACTCTTGTGTTCCGTGGTTGTTTGTGATGTTATTTCAGGATTGTCCGCGATTTATGATGACTCTCGTGCTCGTTATCTCTTCACTTGGAGTCTCATTCATCGGTGCTACTTGGAAATCCTATATCCGTTAAATCTTATCGACTAACGTTTTCTTTGGCATAATTAATAAACGGCCTAGATTATTGTTAGGATTACCTTAACCCATCAAACATTGAGGACAATGTTTCGTTCTAGTCGGGGGGAGGGTGAATCTTCGATTCGATTTTGACCTAGCATTTTCACATGTCGTGTACTCTTGCAACTCCGTTTTTCCACCAAAAAAACCAAAAAAAAAAAAAAAAAAAAAAAAAAAAAAAAAAAAAATGAAAAAGTGAAAAATTTTCAAAAATTTTGAAGAAAAGTGAATGAAAAAGTCATGAAAAAGCACAAAAAAATGAGAAAAAGTTGAAAAAGTTGTGCAAAAATATAATAAAGTTGAATAAGTGTTTTGACACCTTGTTGACTTTCTTGCTGGCGAGAGTAGGAATAAATATTTTGACTTGACCGGGCGTGTTGAGCCCTAGCTTGTTCCCTTAACCAATGATGATCATAATAGTTTGTGCTAGTCTTGTACACTAGGAGCTACTCTTTTGTCGGCTCCCGTACTTGGCTTTATACATGCACGACTTGAAAAGCTTCCGCTAGTCTTTTACATTAGGAGCTACTAAACGCGAATTCTTTTTAAGAGTTTGCAAAGTTCCCGTATTTGACTTTATATATGCGTGGCTGATTATTGGCTAAGCATCTGCTAATCTCATTATTTGAGGTCCTAAATTTGCAGAGAACGAGAAATGATAGAATTTATTTAGAAGTTAAATGCTAAACGTGGAGAAATGGTTCTCTTTAGAGCTCATAAGAGGTACTTGTGGCTTTTTACTCCCATCAGATACGTCACAATATATAATAGATGTTCTAGGATAATTAGTGGTATTTAGGTTTGAATAATACTTAGTTATTTGTTTTCTTAAGAGAATTTTTGCTTTAGAAGTTGGGTACATATCAAGGAACACCAAAAATAAGAGCCAAAAAGTGAAAAATCAAAAGTCAAAAGTTGATTATGCATGTGGTTTTGGAGCTACCCTATAAGCTTCCATTGATGTATTGAGAAAAAGTCAAAGAAAGAAAAAAAAAAGTGAAAAAATATGAGAAAAGTGAAAAAAATGAAAAAAAAAAAAAAAAAAAAAAAAAAGTGAAAGTTGAAAGTTGTATCGAATAAGAGCTTATGTATCAATAAGTTGTTGGCGCGTGAGGTGCATGTGATAAGTGATTAGTAATCAGTCACATGAGGTGCACGTGATTGTACTCCGCAACTTATATTCTTGATATTGTATGTACCCCTAATTCCTTGAAATGGACCGAATTTCTATTGCAGTGGTTCTTAAGAGAAAATGAATAACTACTTATCGTTTTAACTTAGGTATCACTATCGGACTAAAAATTATTGAAACGAGAAAATATGAAGCAATTCATTTCTCAACAAAATAAAATATTGAGATACAAAACCTAGGATATGGGAGTAAGGAGTTTTCACAAGTAACTGTTATGAGTAGTGTTAGCATTAAATTTGTAGATAAGCTGTGATCTCGTTTTTACGCTTAGTTTGGGAGCTCGTGAAAAATCAAGGATGACGATTTTTATCCGAATGGTCGCTTCTTAAATAGAAGTGTTTCTACTCGTAGACCCTAAAAATTATTGCAAAAATAATGAAAGTTCAACAAACCGTCACAAGTTTGATGTATGAAAAACCCAAAAATAGAATAAAGTGGAATAAAAGGAAATTTTGGAAATCGGAGCGTTTTCGGGAATAAATGATTTTGTAATCTCTTTTGAACTTCTTTGCTACTTTTCAAAGTTAGTAAAAAGAGTATCAAAATTATTTATCCCAAGAGCGTGAATTGATCACATTGCGTGAGGACACGGCAATACTTTAGTCGGGGGGATTTTGGTGTGTATTAATTACACACCTTTTTATTACCAAATATCGACCCAAAAATGACTATTTGAGCTAACAAATGCCAAGAAAACACATGTTTTTATATTTGTGATGTGCAGGTACGGATATTACGAAAATCAAGCAAAAACCCGGAAAAACGGGCACGAGAGTATGAATGGTTCAAAAAGCCGGTGCCGGGAAGCAGTTTTCTAGTGTGAATGAATATTTGAGCTTAATTCGTCAAGTCAACCTTGAAGAATATCAATATGACAAGATTAGTCCTTGGAGATATTTTGAAAGTATGAACAGAAGTGGTCTTTGGAATTTCGAAATTTACAAGATTGGTCCTTGATGTCCATTGTTACTAAATGTGAAATCCACACCAAAAATCTGCCAAATACTAGGCCTAGTCCAACAATTACCCAAGCCCACTCCACTTTAAACCAAAAGCCCAATCTATTAAACCTTAAACCCGGTCCAACAACCAAACAATAATAAAAATATTACCCCCCGTACCTTACCCGCCCATATTTCACCCCTTTTACACCCAGAAACACTATTCCATGAATAGTAAATAAAGAACCCTAATCCTCTTTACCCTCAATTACCCCAACCCCTCCATAAATTACCCAATTAAGGGTATAAGGGTCATATCCCTGACATCTCTGACACCTCCTGACAAGAAGAATGCCACGTTAAAGCTGCTTATTGGACCAAACGCGTCACCAAAAGGGACTTAGAGCTGTGATTGGTCTATGATTGTCACAAAGGATCTAGTGGAGCATATTCCCTAGAGATGCTCATTCTAGACTCTTCCATGAGGGGATCCAAGGCTACACAAGCTCCTCACCACAGGGCTATATATGGGTGTCCTCCTCCAACATTTAGAGCTGTTAGACTAGGAGTAGGAGTAGTATAGTTTTTAGGTATGATTAGGACTGAGTTGTAATTTAGATTAGTAGATGTAATGTTTGATTTTAATAAAAGTTAGTTTTATTTCATTTGATCTCAGCTTATTTTCATCTCCTTATTGCTTAATCTGTTTCAATATTTAGCTTATATCTAGCTTTTTGTCATCTCATCTCAGCTTATTTTCTATCCAGAGTTCTTATTGCTTTCAAATATAGCTTAATTTAGTACTACTTTAAATTCAGTCACCAATCTTTATATATACAAAAGTCTATAATTTCATCTAATAATAAGCTCACAGTAAGAGTTATTTTCCTTTATTCATCTCATTTAAGCTTTAATAGCTTATAGTGAGACCTTTTTGAGTCCTTATTCGTTAAACAGTCAAGATAAGATATTGGTTTCAAAGATGATGCTGAGGTGTTGGTGGATAAGTTGAGACAGAACCCTAGAACTCAGCCTATCACAAAGATAGGCTAGCTCAGTGAATCCCCCTCTATTTTGAGCTGAGGAGGAAGCTTGTTTGTAAGTTCATTCCATTTCTCATCTTGTAGGCAGTATAATAGTAGTAACCTAGGATGTTTGCTCATTTGTGTTTCTAGTAGTCTAATTGGTAGTATAATAGTTCTAATAGTTGTTATTCAGATTGTTTAGTGTGATTTGTGCTTAATTTGGTAGATTATAAGCTTTAAATCTAGTTTTGTAGTTTATATAATCTGTTAAGGGGGTGTTTGGATTAAGGTTTTATGATGAGTTCTTGTTGTTTCTAGTGGTTAATTCTGGTTCATATAGTCTGCTATAGATACTAATAGCCTTAAGTAGTAATAATAATAATAGGTTGTTTAATAAAATAGTCAAAATTAGGTTCATAGGGCTTAACTGTTAGCATAGTTGCAATACAGTTAGTAAAATGGTTAGCATAGTTACATATTAGTTCACTATAGCTTAAAAAATCTTAACATTAGCTTATTATTACTTAAACTAGTAGGAATCAGTGATCAAAATTGGAAATAGTCAAAGATCTTGTGCATTTAAATAGTCAACACTAGTAGTAACTCAGCTTTTGGTATGGATTTTGATTGAACATGTAGGTTTCATTAGTAGTAGGAATTAGATAAAGCTTGTTGATTTATGTTCCTTAATAGCTAGTCTATCAATTTCAATTAGAAAATGTAGGTTTAGAACTTATTTGCTTGTAGGAATAGCTTATGGAAGTTGGCTGATTAAGCTGTTATTTCCCCTGCACCACAGTTGAGGCCTCATGTTCATGGCATCATTAGACCTAGTAGATAATGGTTTTAGGAAGTGATTTTTGTTTTATAGCTTCTCTGGTTAGTAGACTTTAAGATTCCATCATTAGTTTCTTCTAATCAGCTTATTAGTACTGCTTAATCTGCCTAGCTTATTGGTAGTGTAACCTTAATTTCTGTTTGATACTATAGGGCTGCTAGTGTTGTATTGAACTTGCTATTGTGCTTTTCTGGCTTATTAGAGTTCATTTATGGTTGTTCTAGTATAGTGCATAGTCTGCTTATCTCATAGCTTATTCTGCATTGGTTTTTGCTTATTTAGCTTATCTTAGGTAGCTTATTTGCTTACTGTTGGTAATTCTGTGTTTCTTATGATCATTTCTTGGTTAATTTGAGCTTATAGTAGTATAATACAGTAGTGGTATTAATTTGGTTAAGTTTTGTGGCAAGTGCTTATTATTAAGCACTTGCCATAAGCTGATTAGTACTGTTTAAGCACTTCTGCTTATTGTTTTTTATCCAAAATTTTTATGCAAGCTTTTTATATTAATTTAGAATTTCTGGTAATTTTTCATAATTTTCTGAGGTCTTTTGCTATTTTTCTTAATTTCTTTTAGTTTAAAATCACTTTTTAATCATTTTTAAATTCCAAAAATCCATAAAAAATAGAAAAAAGTCCTGAAAAATACAAAAATAGTTTTTAAAATTCTTTTATATTATTCTAGATTTTCTAAAATAGTTTTCATAATTTTCCCATTGTTTTTCATAATTTCTTTTATTTTTAATTATTTTTTTAATTCATTAAATAGATAATTAATTCTAGAAATTAAATAAAAAGTCAAAAAAATATTTTTCTTTTTCTCAAAATTCTTTTTATTAGTTTAAGATTTTTAGAAACTTGTTTTACGTTCGTAGGATCATTTCTTATATATAAGTCGCGTTTTATTTCGTACGTTACGTTATTTTCGCGTTTGAATTCCCGTTTTCACGTTTTTAACGTCCGTACATGTCTAGATCGTATATTCTTCATATTTTACTATTACTTAGCATAACTTGAAACCCAAAACCATATTTTCCATTTTCCCGCTTTTCACGACAAGAGAACACTAGATGATATGATCGATCCTGATCTACGAAAACAGATGAACTTGTCATCATTAAAAATCTTCTCAGAAATAGCCTATTGTTGCTTGAAGGAAGGGCGAGCACTACGTCCAGACATGGATCTGATTTTCAAAAGACTTGCAATAGCATTGGAATTTCAAGAGCAATATCAAAGTATTGTAAGATCATCTAACCACTTAAAGGTAATTATTTTATGCTCCCTGTAAGTATAAAAAAGCTATATTGTCATTTAGAAAATGTTAATAATGCTACTATGCTAGGGACAATAGGTGTCAATA
This sequence comes from Artemisia argyi, assembly GCA_030686995.1. Taxonomy (NCBI): domain Eukaryota; kingdom Viridiplantae; phylum Streptophyta; class Magnoliopsida; order Asterales; family Asteraceae; genus Artemisia; species Artemisia argyi. Next base: position 40,535,616 of record CM060709.1, on the reverse strand, counting down.
TTTGAGAGCTACAAAGACTATTAGTGTAATTTTTAAGATTTAAGGACTAAATGTGAAATTATGTTATAACAACAAGGACTATCCATGTAATCTACTCAACAGTATATTAAAACTTTTATCTATATCCATCTATTACTTCTATACTACATATAATTCATTTGACACTTGCTATAAAAGAAAGTATTAAAATTTCAAAACAAAAAATATTAATATAAAAGGAAAATTGGAATATAATGTAAATTTTGAAAATTTAATTCTCCTTTAAATCATATAGTAAGTTAGTAACCCCTTAAATAATAATATATTTTAATAAAATTGTTTATAAGAAAAACTCACTAAACTTATAACTACCGATTTAATGTTAAAATTTGAAAAATAAAAGTGCTAACTATTTAAACTATTAATAATTTAGATGTTCTATTTTTTAAAAACATATATATACTATATTATAAAGTATTTGAGACATGTTAAATAAGGAAGATTTAAAATGAAAAACATTTACTCGCCACAAAAATAGTCACCAGGTATCCGGCGCTGCATTGCGTGGGTACACTTCTAGTATATAATTAAGATATGAATAAAGGGAAGAGATTTAGTGAGAATAAAATTTGAAATAAGAAGAATGAAAAGAAATTTTAGCCACGTGTTTCAAATGAGGAAAGAAATTGTTAAATTCAAACAATATCAACCTAAACACCATGTGAGTTAAACATAGTCTAATATTTCGTGCAAAAAAATCTATATAAAGTATTAATCGATCTTAATATATACTGAAATTTTTTTGTAAAAACCGCGCGTGTACGGATTTTATAACTATGTAAGTATAAAATATTTAATATACCTTTTTAGAAAAATATTAGACTTTCAAAAACAATGAATTTATAACCACATGGGGTGACCCAGTGGTCAGGATTTGGTCTCCTAAGTGGTTAAAGTCCCTGGAGGTCCTAAGTTCAAACCTTGGGGAGAAAATTAATCCCCATGTGGCCACGGAGGTTCACCTGCGATGACTCCGGGCTATCCAAAAAGGGTAGTCGCCCTGGGATTAGTCGGCTCGCAATGTCGAGTCGAAACCCAGGTAAAAAAAAATGAATTTATATATTGTCATAATATTTAACTTCAAAACAAATTTATTGAAATATATTACTCGTTAAATTTTCTACCCGAAGTTTAGTTTTTTAAATATCATTACCCATTATACTTAGCACGGGTTTTAAAACTAGTAATATAATAAAGGAGTAAATTGCAGAAATGGTCCATGTGGTTTGTTTAGTTTGCACGTTTAGTCCCTGGTCTTTCGAAATTGCAGGCGGCCTCCTTGTAGGGAAAATTTTGGTTCGTTTTGGTCCCTGGTTTTAACCAACGTTAAGTGGATTCCGTTAACATTTACACATTAGTCCTTTTTGGCCAACGACCGTTGCAGCGTCCATCCTTTATAATAACGATCGTTTATAATTTGAAATTTTGGTTTGTTTAAAGCTTGTCAATTTTTTATATACATTTTTATATTAAAAAACATATACGTTTTTGTATAGGTTTTATACGCTTTTTTATACGTTTTTATACACGCTATTATATACATTGTCGTTTTTGTATACATTCATATATATTTTGTATACATTATTATATACGCATTTATAAAAACATACACGTTATTATTATTATTATTATTATTATATATATATATATATATATATATATATATATATATATATATATATATATATATATTTTAAAATTTTTTATATATATTTTTATATACGTTTTTGTATATGCTTTTATATATGTTTTTATAAACGTTCTTATATATGTGTTTGTATACACTCTTATATACTTTCTTTTTTTACTTTTTATATATATTCTTATGTAATTTTTATATACGTTTTTTGTAAGTTTTTATATACGTTTTTGTATACATTTTTATATATGTTTTTGTATACTTTTTATATATGTTTTTATATACGTTTTTATATGCTTTTATATACATTTTTATAAAAAAAACATATACATGTTTATATACGTTTTTATACACCTTCTTATATACTTTATAAATGTTTTTATATATACATTATTATATAAGTTTTTGTATACATATATATACATTTTTGTATATGTCTATATGTATACAAAAACGTATATATACATATACAAAACGTATATAAAAGCGTATATAAACACGTATAAAACATAAATAAGAACGTGTGTAAAAACGTATAGAATAACGTATATGTTTTTATACAGACGTATATAAAAACGTTTAAAAAAATCATATAAAAACCTACATAAAAAATATACAAAAACGTATATAAAAATGTATAAAAAGTATATAAGAATATTTACAAAAACGTATATAAGAACGTGAATAAAAACGTATATAGAAACATATATAAAAACGTGTATAAAATCGTATAAAAACTTATATAAAAACGTATATGTTTTTATAAAAATGTATAAAAAAAAAAAAAAAAAAAAAAAAAAAAAAAAAAAAAAACTTAAAATAAACCGCTAAAACCAAGGCTAACGTGTAATTGCTAACGGAATTTACTTAACGACGGTTAAAACCAGAGACCAAAATGGAACCAACATTTCCTTACAAGGAGGCCGCTTGTAATTTTGAAAGACCAGAGACTAAACGTACAATCTGAGCAAACCACAGGGATCATTTCTGCAATTTACTCTATAACAAAGTAACGCTCTTCTTAATTGCATTCTCTTACAAGCATGACGTAATGTAACGCTCTTCATATGTTAGGAGAAAAACATGGACCACCTTAGAATTCGATTAAGGGATATAGAGCTCGCTACCAACAATTTCTCCACCACCAACCGCATTGGATCTGGTGGATATGGTACCGTATACAAAGCTGAAATCGACCACTTTTTAAAAAGACGTGACGTTGTAGCTATTAAACGCCTGTTCATTGGACTTGAAGGACAAGAAGGGTTTTTCACAGAAATTGAAATGCTTACTAGTTGTAAGCATCTGAATATTGTTTCTCTTCTTGGCTTTTGTGAAGAAGGGCACGAGAGAATACTTGTGTATGAACATGTTTCAAATGGAAGCCTAAGTGATTATTTTGGAAAAATTAATAACACGAAGAGATTAACTTGGGCTCAACGCATACAAATATGTCTTGATATTGCACGTGGGCTAGATTACCTACACTCTAGCACAGAAGAGAAACAGATGATAATACACCGAGATATAAAGAGTGATAACATTTTGTTGGACAATAATTGGGTTGCAAAGATCGCCGACTTTGGTCTCTCGAAATTACGCACAGCAAATCACAAAGCCAGCACCCTAAATACACTTATGATTGCTGGCACAAAAGTGTACTTGGATCCGGAGTATATGAAGACCGGTAAGCTAAAAAAAGCAACAGATATTTATTCATTTGGAGTAGTTATGTTTGAAATCGTGAGTGGAAAATTGGCATATGATAGAAGTTACTATGTCAATAATGAGAATGGGTTTCGGTCAATCATACAAAAATACTTTAATGAGGGAACACTGAAAAAAGTAGTAGATCCTAACTTAATGGAAGCTACTGAAAACATTTTCATGCCAAATGGTGGACTCGATCAAAAATCTTTGGATACATTTTTTGATATTGCATATCAATGTTTGGCTGACACTCAAGCTGAGCGTCCAACAACGCAGGTTGTCATTCACGAACTTGAGAAAGCACTAAACTATCAAGTAAGTAATTGTTTTAAATATATCATTAATTGTGCTCTTTAATTTGATCATATCCTAGGAGTGAGTAATCATATACCTTTGTTTTCCAGGAAACTAAGTTATATATGACAACTACCGCAATTTTACCTCATTCATATTATATGCTATATTGAAACTTTGCTCATGAGTTATAATTAAAATGGTCAGTTATTTTATAAAGAGTAACTTACAGGAATGGTCCCTGTCTCCATGTAGAAGATATATAATACTGTAACAAAATTTCTATATGCTTTTTTTTTTTTTTTTTTTTAATATTTACTTTGAGCATTCTCATAATTTATAGGAAAACAGAAAGGACGGCTTCCACATTTTTTCAATTACAGACGTAAATTTAGCTACAAAAAACTTTAGTGACGGCAAGTGCATCCGAGAAGGAAGATACTGGAAGCAATATGAAGGAGAGATTCCACATGCAAATAGAGTTACTAAAGTTATTGTAAAGCGGTGGGATAAGACCTCTAGTCAAGCACTTCATCAATATTTGACAGAGCTTAACTTTCTTTACCAGAGAAAGCATGAGAATATTGTTGCTCTTGTAGGTCTATGTAATGAAAGCGATGAAAAAATCATTGTTTACGAGAATCCGTCTAACGGAAGTCTCGATAAACATTTGAAGGATATGAATCTTACATGGATAAAACGCCTTAAGATATGCGTGGGTATTGCAACTGGACTGAAATTTCTACATGAAGATGCTAACATGATTCACAGAGACATCAAAAGTAGTAGCGTTCTACTAAATGCTGATTGGGAGCCTAAAATATGTAATTTTGAGCTTTCGTCCAATAGCATAGAAGGTTTGAAAGTTGAACATGCCACCGATAATGCTTACGGCTCACTAGGCTACCTTGATCCACTGCACGAAAAACAAGGTTACTTAGACAGAGGTTCAGATGTATATTCGCTTGGGGTGATATTAATGGAGATATTGTGTGGGAGATTGGCGTGGGGAGAGGGATGTGAGGATCACTCTGCATCCTTAGGTCCTTTGGCTGAAAGGCGATTTAAAATAGGAAAGCTTGATGAGTTAGTGTTTGAGGGTATTAAGGAACATACTTTTCCACAATCATTCACTACATTTAAAAGTATTGCCGCTCGATGCTTAGATACGAGGCAGGAGGTGAGTGAGGTGGTAATACAACTTGAAAAGGCATTGGAGTTACAAGTAAGTATTCTCATAGTATAACAATGATTAGTTGCTTTGCCTTCAATGCATTTATGTTCACTCAAACTGTTTCGATACCTTAGAAAGTTTCCGCGAATAAAATAAACAAATGTTTTTATAAGAACTAATTAAAGAAAAAAAAAAAAATAAGCATTTGTTATTAAATGAAACCTTTTTTTTTTTTTTTTTTTTTTTTTTTTTTTCTTCTTCTTCTTCTTCTTCTTCTTCTTCTTCTTCTTCTTCTTCTAAGATTCCTACTTTTTAGATTTATTTTAAAAAGTAAAATCTTGGTTACCTATAGAATGAAAATGAATTAAGTTATTCGTTTGAGTTCGTGCTTTTGCTACATTATTGATCTATAGACGATTATGCCAAGATTTGGATATTAGATCAAAATTATGTTACACCATTGTTTGAAATTTTGATAATATATGCCCTTGTTAGTTAAATGGTAATTTCAATAGTGTGCTATACTCTATGATTGTTATCTAACGAGTTAATTGACAACCGTGCATTGCTGCAGAGTTTATGTTTCGTTTTTGACATACGATGGTTATTGAAAATGCAATAAAAAATTTATAAGATCGTGATTTATGCGTTTGCTTAATATACAAATGTATAAATATTTAACACGTTGTATCTAGTGTTTATAATCCACTCTTTTAATTAGTAATAAATATAGAATACTCTTGATAGCGTATCATTATTAGTCACCTCAGCCCACTAATCACACACTCAGATCAAGCCCAAACATCAAACAGTTCGCAAACTTAACATTGACTAGAACAACATAAACCCAGACTGAGCTAGGCCTGGTAACTCTTCTCAGGCAGCATCGTACATGCACAAAGAGACAACTGTTATAAATGTCGCTAACGGTTAAGACGTACGAATCTGACATAACACAGTGGTGAACACACGATCAACAAAACAAGAGAGCGGAGCACTCTGATGTACGAGCTAAAGGACGCATGACACCCGTCCTTGTCTGCTCTCGGATGATCAACACATGGCCCTCTAGCAGCCGTTGATCATCCACAAAGGAGTTATCTCTAAACCATACAAGTCTCTCTATAAAAGGAGAGCAACACAAACAACTTCACAAGTTTCACACTTTGGCAAATATTGCCTCACAGCAGTGTAGTATGGTTTTGGTTTAAATGTTACACGAGCTTCTTGATCTATATCAATCTCATCAGGTCCTTACCGTTCAACACGTGAAACCAAACAACAAAACCATTTTCATCTCATCTCTAAACCAATTTACATACTATACATAAACAACTCTCTTATTAACGTGAGTTTGGTATTTATATTTTTAATCGTTATTCAAATGGTGCAACGATAAAAAAAAAAGTATTGTAGTATTAAGTTCATTATGATCTTATTGTAATATATAAAATGTTTGGGAAACTTTTTATAAATAAACCTTAATTCGTTCACGTAAAAGTTTTAATCAAACCAACACTCATTGGCAAATAATTTAGGATTAAAATCTAAAATTTAATAATTTTATGTCTAAATGACCTTATTTAGGAGGAGTTAATGGAAAAAGTAAACCTCCGTATATATTTTTTTATTTCATCACACAATTGTAACACTATTGTTTTCCTAATTGTATTATATGGAAAAACAAATTCTCTATAATAACTCATGTCGTATTACGCATACCATAATCACAAAACATGCTTTAATGTAAAATTGTAAATGTAACCTATAATAAATCTTCTAAAACTGTTTTATTTTGTCTCAGCAACAATTGTTTTGTTTGGGTCACATTCGAAATTTTTTAGACCATAGCAAACTAAAAATTGGGCCTTGAGGTGAGAAGACATGGGCTACTGGGCCATTACATATTTTAAGGCCCCGTCTAGTTTGTCGGGTTACATGGGTTAGAAAGCTGAAATCAATTGTTTGTTTTGACTTTACGGGATTTTGGTTAGAAACAAGGAATGTAATGCCCGCCGCGTTGCGGCGAGGCTTTTTTTCTGCAAAATTTTTTACGAATAATGTTTGGGTGAGGTTTCTCGTTGTAAGATCGTGGTATGTTTTTGGCCGACATGTATTGTATTGGTTTCGAACAAATGTTGTGTGAAGCTGTATTTGTAGTTGTCGTACGACGTCCTTTTTGAAATGAATGTTGTGTCGGGCAACAGTGTGTTGCGACGGAGCTAATTTTGACCGTTATAGTTTTAAAAGAAAATTAGGATAATTTGAAAGTTATTTGATAGATTAATGGTGCATTTTGAAAGTTCTTTTATTTAGAAACTATGTATATATTAAACTTCAACATTTTTTATAAAACCGTACGTACGTAAAAAAATATATCAATATTAGGCTTGTTTTGTTAGTTATCGAGAGACCTTTTTGTCAGTATTTTTTTTATTCAAGAAACCGGTACGCATCTGTTAGATACTTGGCAAATATAGTTTGTTTTATTAAAAAGTCGTAAATATTAAGAAGTTCAGGGTGTGTTTTGTAACTAAAATTTATATTAAAGAAATGTTTGTTACATTTTTTAATTGTGAACCAATAGGATTGCGCAAGTAAAGGTTAAAAAAAAAACAAAAAAACAAAAAAACTGGTCTTAGCGCTAACAGTAAGCCCACCAAAAAAACTATAAAAAATGTGTTCAAAATTTTGGTCAACGCAATGCTCTATAGTATATACAACGGATCAAAATAAGCCCAATGTAAAGCCCATAAAAAAACTTTTTTTTAATCATAACATCAACACAAATAGTATATACATGGTCTTGCACCCGCGCGTTGCGGCCGGTTTTTTGCATCTAAGTATATGATGTTTGTATTTTGTCATATGTTTACGTAAAGTGGAAATATTGTTCGCGTGGTGCCAACATAACCGCGCGGGGTTTTTGTTTCGAAAGTGTTGGTTCAAAACATGCCACAATATTTGGGCTCCCTTTTAAAATATCACATTTTTATAACACATAAATTTAATCCCAAAAATTATAATCACTTTCGAATTATTGAAGCTCCCGTATAAAATTCACTCCAATTTAACTATATTAAAAATTATCCTTAACGAACCACTTAAAAGCCCAATTAAATTTGTACACTTAAAAAGACCCCAATACTTTTACGACTCAAGTGACTAATAAAAGCCCAACAATCGAATCCATCTTCACTCTTTATAAAAAGCAATCCCTAATTTTTCTCCTACCCTAATCACACTACTCACACGCAGCCACACAAAAAAATGCTCTTGCAGTCACCTAACTTTTCTTCCCTTTTCGTAGCCGCACCTCACCCAAAAACGATGTTTAAATCTGTCAATCTTCTTCCTTTTATAACCGAACACAAACACAAATGAAGAACACTCTCTGATCAATCGGTTTCGAGTGACCAATTGATTCTATAAGGGTCACTGGTAAAGTGTTCTTTTGATTCTTGTTTCAATTATTTTCATTGAAAGAAAAAAAAGATGAAACAACTTTGTTTTAACCTTTCTTTTGATTTTTCGTATATTAAAAAGAAGTTTAAGCTTCGATATCTATCAATGATGGTTGAATCCCTTTGGTTTCATTTGTGGATGAATCTTGGAATGCAAAGGAGACAACTGAGATAGTTGGTTTCTTTTTCGTTTGATTGTAGAGTGATTGTGTTTTGAAAAAAGGGTATCGGCTAGGTTATATTTGTTGTTGGTTTCTTTGTTTTCAGTTTATAGATCGATGATGGGTTTGGTTGTGTAAATCTTTTATAGATTTGTTACACATTCTTTGAAAAACAAAGCAAACCTGAGATATTTCTTTCTTATGGTTTCAAACACAAACTAATGGAGCAAACTAACACATTTTAGTATAGAAGCAATAAAATAAAAAAGTATTGGGCCAGGTGAACCGAGTAGCAGCAGATCAAAATCAGCCCAATGCCAGGCCTGTAATTAAATTATATTTTATTAATTGTTTATTATTTTTTTAGTCATCAACGCCTTTAGTAGTATAAGAGAATGTATATATGGTTGTGTTATACAAACACTCTCTATATTTTCACATAGGGGGGTTTGGTTAAACCTTACAACTCACGATGCATATCGTACAAATCAGCGATGCATGCAATGATTGAAAACCTCCCAGTGAGGGGTCCAAATAACTTGCCCGCCGAATATATGGGCTTACATTAAAGTTGGGTAAGCTAACTACTTTTCTGACAAAAGTGTGACTATATTTAGTCTTTTACCTCTTTTTCTTTGTCTCTTTCTTTTTTTCTAACAAAATTTCGAGATTAGATCAGTCGCACAACTTTTATATCTTTTCTAGACAAAAAAGAGTGTTTTTCTCAAACTAGACCGAGCAACTTGCGACTTTTTTACTTTTAATTAGAAGTCACCAAGTGGCACAAAAAGTAGGCGATTTTTTTATTTTTATTTTTTACCTTTTGTACTTTTTTGTATCAAATTTAAGCGACTTTTGTACTTTTTGTACTTTTAAGCGATTTTTTTGTACCACTTGTCGACTTTTTATCAAAAGTAAAAAAAATCGCAGGTCGCTCAGTCTAATTTGGGAAGAGCATTTTTTTTTGTCTAGAAAAGGTATAAAAGTTGAGTGACTTGTCTAATATTTGAATTTTCTCAAAAAAAATTCTCACATTAATTTCTCTCTATTTTTTTATATAACTATTTTTTAATTTATATTTAAATATATAATATACTTATAAATATCAATTTCTCTCTCATACATTAAATTCAAATTCAAATCAAAATCCAAATCCTAAGCATAAACACATCTACAAACCAAACGGGTCATAAGTTATCATTTATACGGCAATACCAAAGTTAAATAACCATTTATGCATTTGCTGAATCAAAATTTTAACCACATTTAATAACTTATTTAATTTGATTAAAATATTAATTATTACGAACATTACTTTTTAGTCCCTAAGGAAGAAAAGGCGCCCGCTGCGTTGCGGCGAGCATTTTTTGTACATGTTTGACATTTTTTTTAGACGAATTTATTGTGTCGTTTGTATTAATAGTATACGGAGGTCTTTTTTTTTAATATATGAAATGGGCTTACTATATCAATTTTGTCAATGAACTTTTACTATGTTATGAATAGTATTTTTACTGCTGAGTGGGGTGAGAAAAAAACCGAATAAACCGAAAACCGAATCGAAAACAACCAAACCGAACTAATAATCAAACCGAATTTGCTAAAATCGAACCGAACCAAACTACTAACTCGGTTCTCGGGTTGGATATGAGTTTGGCAGTTTGAAACAAAAACCGAACCGAAACCGAAACTGAAACCAAATATATATATATATATATATATATATATATATATATATATATATATATATATATATATATATGCAAATACTATTAGAATGTTATCTTAATATAAAAAAACACTTTTTATGCTTGTTTTTTTTTTTTTTTTTTTTGCTAAATATCTAAATAATTATTAAATTTTAAAAAATAAGTAGTGAAATTCGGGTTATTTGGGTCAACCGAAGAACCGAACCGAATTCAAATTTGGTTTTCGGTTCGGTTGAATTCTAGTTCGGTTCGGTTTTCGCGTTGACCCAAACAAAATTTAACCAAATTAACCGAACCGAAATATGTAACACCCCTAAAATATCGCAACTGAAAATTATGTAACTGGGGTGCTACTTCATAATACAAAGTACAAGTTATAGAAAATGACCTCTAAATGAGACGTTTTGAAAAGTTACCATTCGATTAATAAATTTAGAGTTACAAACATGAGTTCCATAATACAATACATAAGTGTTTTAAAACATATTGAATGGTAATGATAAAAGCATGCGTCTTCAAAATATGCCGAGCGACTCTATGCTCCATGCAACAACTATCACCTTATAGACCTGAGATAAACATGCTAAAAAGTGTCAACACAATGGTTAGTGAGTTCATAGAGTTTGTTTTAAATAAGTTGAAAAGCCTTTAGAAAATGTTTTCACATCAAAGGCATTGTAAATCCACTCAGTTACAAATCCCGCCCATACAAAATTTGCAACATGTGTGTTTACAACCCACTGCTAACATATAGTATGATTAAGACATATGTGTATACGATATATGCATGACTTAATGTAAAGAATAACAACCAACTCAACCTCACGACATGAATACACAAGTTAACACAATACACCAGACTATATTCACCCAAGGTCATGAATCTGGGACACAAGGGCGGGGGCATCTTCCCAAATAGTATTATAGTCACCCGAGGTCATGAATCTGGGACACATGGGCGAGGGCATCTTCCCAAATAGTAGTATCAATACCTCTCCGACAGATTAGAGTATTGTGTACGTACGTAAATACAAATCATGTATTTAAATTAAGCGAGTATAGTATTTCGATAAACGAGAGTAAAGTATTTCAATAAAACAAGTAAGTGTAACAAGTATGTATCTCCCCCAAATAGTTTACAAAGTAATTAAACGAGTAAAAGTGGGGCTATGACTCACCGTGAGTTGGATGGTGTTTTAGTATTTTACGAATTGGATGGATAAGTCGGGAAACCTCTACGTGTAACCTAAAATAGAATGTTGCGACTTAGGTTGGAGCAAAGTCTTAGAAAACATAAACGAGCCTATATATGTCATTATATTGATCATGATGTAGTACTTGATAGGTTGTGTATGTCGACTTATAGAAATGATTCATTAAACGTTTATAGTTTATCTTGTACTATCGTTCGGGCCATCATAATTCAGAGGTCATGCAGTAAACGTTCGAGGAGTTAGGACACTTTAAATCGTAAATATAGCAACCCGTCGATACATTTACCCAAATGAAACCCCTCACATGAAGTTCCCTAGTTTTGTAGTACTTGATGTGGAAAAACATATGTTTATAATAGTTATAAGGATTTATAAGTTTATGAGTATAGTTTCACATGTGGAAGCTTATAGGTTAGGATTTATCATTTCTCTTGTCAAAACTTTTAAAGTTAGGATTATTGTTTCACATGTGAAAAACTGGTTTTCACATGTGAAAACACTATCCCAAAGGTCGAATAAGCATAAGAAAGTTTATTTGAATGAAGATTGTTATTTTAGTAAGTAACTAGTCTCGAAAACAAAATGGTTTCTAATTAACTAACTTGTGAAAAAAAAACTAAACTTTGTCATTAAAACTTGTTTTACAATTTGTGGCAGAAAATGCCTTCGTTTTTGCGTTTTCAAGCCGAGTTGCTTTGTGGTAAACGTAAAACATCGTTCCGAACAACTTTCGTGTTTTAACTTTTTGATGAATCGGAGAAGAAGGGCCTCAAAACTTTTTGTATTTTAGGCAGAATGTATTTTGACATATTCAGTTTTCAGTTTTGAAATTTTTTCCTTTGATCATAACTTTTGACTCATGTGTTCGTTTTGGGTGATTCAAATTGCTACGTTTTTCTTATAAGATCCTCTATAATAGTATATAGTTTACCCAAGGTCATGTCTATTAAATTTTGATCATTTTTCATAGCATAAGTCACTAGTTTACTTACATAAGTTAACATATAGGTGTAAAGTTAATTTTTAAGACTTTGTACATCATGATATCAATATAATGACCATATATAGCATAGCATAAGTATGAGAATAAGTAATTGATGATGTTGATGAGTATAAGCTAGGGCTTACAACTTTTGGCTTTCAAAGAAATAATGAACAAGGATTAGGACTAGAACTTTGAGCAATCTCCCACACCTTAGCAACCATTCTACACTCTTGTATTCTTGAAGGACTTGGTGATGAGATTTTTGGTGACTTGAATGGATTTAAATTCAAAAAGAATCACCCAAAATTGCAAGGAATTGTTTTAGCTTTAGAAAGGACTTGATACATTGAACAATTCTTGAAGTAAATTAGCAAAAGAGAGTGTGTTTTATGGTGGATGACTAACACGGGGGGGGGGGGGGGGGGGGGTGGGTGGGTTTATATAGGGCTTTTAAGGAGGTGGAGAGTAGATGACTAATCAAAACTTACTAGCTAAGTTTTGCTAGGTGTTATGATCTTGCATTAGATTGAGTATAAATGGTACAAGTGCCCTAGTGAGTCATTTCCTTATTAGCTAAGGTAATGAATCATCTTCCTTAATGGTTAAGTATAACATGTGTCAAAGACTTGTGCAAGATTGCACATAAGCATGCCATATGGCTTAATGAATCATCTTTATGACTCATTTATATAAGGAGGTGATTTGTTTTAGATTTTTCACAAGACTTAAGGACTAAGGCTGTATTAGGATTGGAACATGTGTTGTGCTAAGTGTGACCAAGACATAAATGTCATGGTGATTCATTCTTTTACACGTCCAAACAAAAATGTGACTCGTAAAATATTTACGAGATGAATAGTAAAAGTGAATAATGAAAATGAATAGTGACCCGAAAATACGAATTGTTACAAAATAACCGAACAACCTGGTAACCAAACCGATCAACCCCTATTGCAGAGGGAAATTAGAAATGTACGAATTGTTTATTCGAATTGCAAAGATTCGTTAGTATTTTATTAATTTGAGCGGAATATTTTATTGCAGGTAATGATTGCCGGTATATTTTATTGTGGTACCTGGGGCAAAAACATTCACTTTTTAAGCTTGAAATAAGAGTTTAATAGTATTGATTTTCAATAAAAATAAAAGGGCTAATAAATAAAAAAAACATCGTACTTACCACTATATCTTTATGTGTATCGAACAAAATTTTTTGTTTATGTGTTTATTAGACTACTATTTTTGTCTTTATATGTGTACTTTATAACCATTTTGCCCCTCCCGGGCTAATAAAATGAGGGAAAAATGGTCATAAAGTACACACATAAAGACAAATATGGTAATTTAATACACACATAAGCAAATTTTTTAATATATGTTACATATAAAAAGATATAGTGACAAATATGATTTTTTTATTTATTTTAATTTATTATTATTTTTTTGTGATTAGCCCAAAAGAAAATGATGAAATGAGACAATGAGTACTATATAGTATATATATTAGATTCGACTCTTTATGGGCCAAGTCCGGCTCGGCAAGTAACTGAAATAGGGTTAAAACACTTGGCGAAGGAATTAACAAATATTTTATATACGGAATCAAGTATATATAGTAAACAAGTAGGTCGGTACCTGCCACGTTGCGGCGGGAATTTTCTGTGAAATTGTTCTTTAATTTCATTCTATTTGGTGTGCGTTATGGTTTGTATATCACATGTGTGTCGAAATGTTATGAGTTGTAAATGTGAAGTCCTTGAATGTTGTTTGCGCTATCGTTATTAGTTTAAATTCTTGTGCACCTATGTAAAAGTATAGCTGTTGTTTTTGCCGGTTTTCGCTTTTCCAAATTTTGTGTTATACTCACCTGCAACATGAGTAATATATAACAAACAAATAGCAGTTTCAGTTTGCAATGATTATAAGCGGAGAAAATTCCGAAATTAAACCGGTCGCTCAACTTTTAAATTTTTTTTAGACAAAAAAAAGTGTTCTTCTCAAACTATACCGAGCGACTTGCGACTTTTTTACTTTTAATTTGAAGTCACCAAGTGGTACAAAAAGTAAGCGATTTTTTTTTCTTTTTTTTTTTTTTTTTTAATAACTTTTTGTACTTTTTTGTACATAAATTAAACGATTTTAATTTAATTAACATGTCCACTTAAGATATCGGTATTTTTTTAGGACCAACGAACATAACTTGTCTATTGATTGGGCTACCTTCGGTTAGGTAACAGGCCTAGATCCTTGGACCATCTCTGTAAATTTATTAGGAAATAACAAATATGCGATATTATCACCATATATTTTCAGATAGTTTTTTTTAGTAAAAGGGTTTTTTGGGTAAAGGGCATTCCACCCGGTAAAATAAGTAAAAAGGTTTTACCTTGGTAAAATAATAAATTAAGATAGTTCCAAAATGGGTCAAATGAGTTTGGGTCAAAACAACTTGTTTTTCTTTCTAAATTTTAATAATTGAATGTCTATTGTAATAAAATACTATCACTCAAGGCAATGTTGCAAAAATTGGATGAATTGGCCGATTAATCGGTAATCAGTCTTATACCTTGTAGAATTTTGAAAATCGGTGTAAAAATCAGCTTAGAGAAAAATCAGCAATTAATCAATCAAAAATCAGCCAAATCGGACTAATTGGTCAACTTAAAAAAAAAACTACTCCCTCCGTCCCAATTTATTTGTCCAGTTTTGACTTTTTAAGTCTTTCTTTATTAACTTTGACCGTAAATATTCTTATTTGTGTTATATAATACTTGATGAAAATTATACAAATTAAAAATATACTTGAAACTCAATCTATTCATATATTTTGCATCAAATATTAAATAACACAAACAAATATATTAAAGGTCAAAGTTGACAAAGAAATACTTTGAAAATCAAAAGTGGACAAATAAATTGGAACGGAGGTAGTAATAATTTAGGCATTCTACTTAATTTGTGGATCGTTTATTTTACTTATAACGCACAATGTGCCTCATAATCAGAATTGGAGCCTTTTTTTTAAGGTTTGAAAACATAGTGGGCTTAGAATCAATTAAAATCTTTAGTTTGGTCTCCAGAAATATTCAAAATTTGCAGAAAATACCAATCTGATTAATCCCGTCTTGACTGATTAATCGCTGCAAAGTGGTCGACCATCTGACTATCGATTCACGATTTTTGCAACATTGACTCAAGGTCATTTGGTTAAGTGTTATGTGAGTTGATTACAAATTATACGTTTAAATATTT
Source organism: Artemisia argyi (assembly GCA_030686995.1). Lineage (NCBI taxonomy): Eukaryota > Viridiplantae > Streptophyta > Magnoliopsida > Asterales > Asteraceae > Artemisia > Artemisia argyi. Next base: position 40,519,975 of record CM060709.1, on the reverse strand, counting down.
GTGTAATAGTATTATGGTATATGTATGACGAAAGTTGTTGTTAATTAAATAATATTGTGAAATATGTGGTATAATTAAATAATAATATACTATTGTTAACTACGTGCCAAGGATAATCATAACCTAACATTAAAAGAGTAAATTGTAGAATTCAAATAACTTCAAACCACTGTCATCTTGGCGTTCAATAAAATACATTATAAAAATAGACAATTTAATGAATGTTTAATAAATGTAAAAAGAAAAGAAATCAGATGGAAAGAAAGGGTTATGCTAAACAATGTTCGTTAGACAATGTTTAATATAAATATAAAAGGATAATTAGACATTGTTTAATCAAAAATAGCCTTTATTTAAGTTAATTTTTATGTTCATTTATTGTTCACTAGTTATAATGCCCGTGCACGCGCTAGTTTTTTAAGTTTTTTTGAATCATATATTTTTATTTATTAAAAAACAAATAATTTAATATTTGTTTTGTTTGATTTATAATGTTTAATTATAGTTTTTTATTATTAAAGATAATTATTTAAAAATTTTAATCCTGTTATTAATTGCATCTTATATATATTTTTTGTATTTATCTTCTACTTTTGTTATTGATAAATATAAAATGTTACCTAATAATAAAATTCTAATCATATTATTAATTGCATCTTATCTATATTTTTTGTATTTATCTTCTACTTGTGTTATGGATAAATATAAATTGTTACCTAATAAGAAAATAATTTTTTTTAAATAAAATTATTACTAAATAAAGTATGAATCCATTTTTTTAAATGAGGATTTTTGTTTTATTATATAAAAAAGATTAAATGCATAATTTCTTTAAATATGGAAAGAACAGATTGTTTAATGCACCTTAAACATTGACCAGTGAGCAGTGTTTAGCAAAACCATGAAAGAAAAGCAATAAGCAAATAAATTGTTAGATGGCTAACTTCCACCCCGTTTGGGATTTTTTAATTAAAGAAATGTCTTAAACTTATTAGCCCAAATTAACCCTATTTCTAGTTTGCTTAGGAGAGAATTATTAAGTTGATTCAAAGTCTCTTGATTTACAGGAACGCTCCGAAAAGCTCCGAATATCACTTAATGACATTAAATTAGGGACAAAAAACTTTAGGCATGCTAAAATCATTGGAGAACAAAGTTACTGGAAGCAATATAAAGGAGATATTCCACTTGCTAATGGACTAATTACCACCGTTGTTGTAAAGCGTTTTGATACCGAGTGCGTTGAAGGAAGGAACCAATTTAAAGTAGAGTTTGAAGCTCTTAGGGAGAATGAGCACGAGAATATCATCCGTATTGCAGGCTATTGTGACGAAGTGAATGAAAAAATCATCGTTTATGAGCATGCTTCCAATGGAAGACTCAGTGAGCATCTCAAAGATACTAGTCTTATGTGGTTGAAACGTCTTAAAATATGCATCGATGTTGCTACCGGGTTGAAATTTCTTCATGAAGCTGAGAAATCGATGATGCATCGAAACATCAAAAGTGGTAGTATTCTAATAGATGGCGAGTGGAAGGCTCAACTTTGTAATTTGGAGTTGTTACGAATAGAATATAGATTAATGGAGCGTTTTTTTGTGATACCGAAATTTAACGAAACTTATGTGTCTGACTCATTTGGCTACATTGACCCAGAGTACTATGAAAAAGGTTTTGCAACAACTTCAGATATATATTCATTAGGTGTGGTACTGATGGAGATATTGTGTGGAAGATTGGCGTGGGAAGAAGGATGTAAGGATCCTTCGGAGTGTTTAGGCCCTTTGGCTAAAAGGCGATACGAAGGAGGAGGAGATCTTGATGAGTTGGTGTTTGAGGGTATAAAGAAACAAATACATAAGAAGTCATTGACTACATTCATAGATATTGCCATTCGGTGCTTAGATTATGATCGGTCGCAAAGACCACGTGCACGTATCGTGATAAGAGAGCTTCAGAAGGCATTGGAATATCAAGTAAGCATTTTTATTATTTTACAATATTATTTATTATTTATTTTTTTTTTTAGAAAGGATTGATTTTATTTATTTTATGTGTACCCATATTTAACATTCATCCAACAATAAATACTATAGCATTTGGTAAAATATCTAAAAAGAAACTAAACATAGGTTTCATGGAACGATGGAAGTATTAAAAAAAGAGGTGAAAATTAAAATAACATTTTCAGAAAAAAGAAACGTTGATATTTATCGAATTTATATGTGAAAACCATTTTTTGTTGGCATTGTTTCTTAATAAGTCTGAAAGTAATTTCTTTTTTTACATACGGCTTTAGTTAAATGAGCATGAATTCATTAACTATCATTTTCAACTTCTTTTTTGCTTTAAATATAGGAGGATTATGAAACATGGGAGCCCAAGCTACCTAGAGACTACGAAGAAATACTCCACCTCTCAAAAATTGACAAGATGGAAACGTTTAAGGACATCTACGACACATTCTGCAAAGGATTTCACCTTCGAGATAGGGAAGTGGTAATTGTTTCTTTCATACACCTCATTTATTTTCTGCATTTCGCATGCTTTGCAATTAGAAACTTTTTCTGACCCATAAATTATTTGGTTTGTGCGTTTGTATATATTCATAAATCTTGTTCTTGTGAACAACTTTTTGTTCATGAAGAATCCTCATCTCTAGAATTATAGATACAACTATGTGCCATGAATGCTAGTAATTCATAACCTATATATACTATAAGTCTATCACAACAACAACAACAACAACAAAAAAAAAAAAAAAAAAAAAAAAAAAAAAAAAAAAAAAAAAACCTAAAAAAATGACGTTTAAAATGGTTCGTGTTAATTAGTTCAATTGTTTTTAGTCTATATACGTAATTCAACGTCATTGTATTTGGGTTTGATTTTCTTAGTTTGTATAACAGTATTTTTCACTCGGGATTAATGGAGCAAAAAATTATGTGATATCGGCGACAAAGTTTTCATACAAATATCGGTGGGCACAAAGTTGGCAACGTATTCCACAATCGAGGTTCTTCCTCTGTCTTTCATTATGTTTTTGTAGATATGTGTACGCACGAATACATGTCACTACTCACTAGTACTAATAATATGTGTACGCGCGAATACATTCACTACTCACTAGTACTAATAATCTTTCTCTCTCAATGCTAAATTCAGTTAAATTTGTTCTTGTTTCAAATATGGTAACATTAATGAGGATTAAATTGGTATTTGTTTCTCGAGACATGTACACTTGTCGATCGTTAGAGTTTAATTACCTATATATAAAATTCATGGATCCCCAAATCATGGGGAAATAAATACCGTAGCTTTTTAAACAAAAGGAAGTGCCGTAAATATTTTATTATCTAGTAATACAATAAAAAGTACTTCGTATTAGTAAACCTGATCTTCTGCGCAAAATGAAGTTACTTTTCATTTTGGGTATTATGATATATGCAAAATCAAAAGTATGTACCAGGCACTGCAAAGAAAAGGCCGAGGCTAATATTTGATCATTGAATACTAAGTGCAGGTTTCAAAAAGTAGCAAAGATGTTAACTCTTTCGAAGTTAAATATCCACGTCAAGATGAGAACTCCATTTTTATCTTCGGGTGCCAACTATGCGGTTCATCTGATCTTCAAATTTTGTGATTCACAAATGTCTTCTGCGAAACTTTCGTTCGTGAACCTAACATACAAAATGGGAGGTGAAATATTCCATGCATACTTCGCAATGAGCATTGATTGGGATGCCTAACTCATATGCCTAATAATATGCCTAAACATATGTGTCATCATCTTATTGGGGACAGCAAGGGGACCCACTTCTTCACAAACCAATAATTTATTGCCACGTCAATTAGGCACACAATTAGGCACATTTTTTAGGCCTCCAAATCATTTTCCCTTCGCAATAAGGAGAGACGAGGATTGGATGAAGATTGAGCTGTGCCGTTTTTTGAAACACGAGGAAGATACCATTTTTGAGGTTCTACTTGATAGCTTCTCACAAAACTATTGTGGAAGTGGTGCCATTTATGTGGAAGGCATACAGTTTCAATCCATTGATAATGTAAGTTTGTGAATACTCTTTTCTTTTCATTTTATACTCTGTTGGCTATATCTTAAATCTTTTGTAGAAGCATGAGATACTTTCTTTTTTTGACATCGTCTTACAATTTTATAACAGGTGAGACACGAGGAATTTGAGAAATTAGTGGACGTCAAAAAAGAATTTCCAACTGACAGCGACTATAGATCTGAAAATGATGACGAGGTTGGAAAGGTTTATTTCTTATTCCTATTGACAACTTTATCTTTCAAATAATTGGCGTACACCTTGATTTTTTGTAATAACTTGATTCAACTTTTTGGCTACAGTTGTTCTCGTTCAATGAAGTGGGCGAAAAGAAACATTTCAAGCTTTCAGCAATAGATGTTTTATATGACTCTTCTAAAGTGAAACCTTTTCATTCGAAGCCCTCTGCTGACTCGAGGTTTGCTCTATAATCAAAATTCATTTTAAATTCTCTTATTCATTTCCCCTTCTATGTATGTTAAAGAAGTTTAATTACGAGTACGTACTATATAAACTCCATGCTTTCTCAAATAGTTTAAAGTTTAAAATATCTCTTAGTTTTTTTCATTTACGTTCTTGTGTACTACCTTAACAAAGTAGTAAATATCAATGTTGCGTTGATTGGTCAATCAGAAAAGTTTCGCCTATCAGATGTGGCTTTCTAGACCTTAGACATCTATAATAAGTACCTAATCACATGATATGTACATGCAGAATTGAAGAGGTGATTGAGCTTCTACCTCAACAAGTATTTGGTATTAAGTGCAAGATTGAAAGTCGAATGTTAACACCTGATATGGATTACATGTGTTACCTTGTATTCAAGCTTTCAGAAAAATGCTGTGGGTTGCATTGCCCAGTGAGAGTTCGGAATGTACTAGACTGGAAAAACAAAGAGATTGGACTTGCTTGTTTTAGACCCCCAAATAAATGGAATTCTCATGACACATATTGGGTTCCAAAAAAGAGGGAAGATGGATGGATGGAGGTCAGGGTGTGGAGCTTTAACTCAACTTCTCAGCTTAGAAATGATCGTATTCCTATGCATTTGAAACTCGTAACTTATGAAGGAACAATGTCAGGACTTATTGTACGCGGCCTTGAGATTCGTCCAATGTAAGAGTACATGTCAGAAAGTTTCTGCCATAGTGCATTGATAATAAATATCATGCATCTTTCTACTTGCAACGTCTGCAAAAGGCTCTAGTTGTATGTTGAATATGAATAGTTGCAAATCATGTCCATTGTTCTTTGTTGGAATGCAATGTGTTATAATGAAACTTTCACTATATCAACATATGTTTTTAGTATGCTAAACTGGGAAATTGAATACCCGCATCTTTCAGTGGAAATTAACTTGGAAGGAGTGTCAGCTACGATAATTAGACCATGATGCTTTAGTCTTGTTAGTGAATAGTAGTGGTGCTGATGGTTTGTCACAATATGTCAATGTTTTTTTTTTTATCGAAAAGAAAGACTATGATTATATATCAAAAGAGAGTACATCCTCGGTTACAAATTTACATGAACATTCTGGGACACTACCTTCTAAAAAAACCTCGCCATTACATCCCAAAGCCCAATTAGCTATACTATGAGCAACCTTGTTCCCCTCTCTTTTAACAAAAGACCAAGTACATAACCTAAAAGCTAATGAATTACATGTAATCTGTGCAAATATACTCACAACTTGTAGAAGGGTAGTCCTTTTCTGAAGCGCATTAACTAAACACATGGAGTCTGATTCAAAAATTACCTTGGAATAGCCTTTGTTGTTTGCATGGTTTGTCGCCCACAAGATAGCTTTAGCTTCTGCCTCCAATGGGGAGCTTGCATAACATTCAGCCCGAGCACCTGATTGAAGCACTTCCCCATAATCGTTGCGAGCTACAAAACCCAATCCAGCTTTACCAGACTCTTTTAGCCAAGATGCATCACAATTAATTTTGATGCAATCAGCCTGTGGTTTAACCCACTTAACTGAGGCTTCATGTGATGTAGCAGGTTCTCGCTCATTAGCTTTGTGGTAATCAACAAGCTGTTGTCTTGCTAGAACTTCCACACTCGCATCCCTTTCACTTATTTGACCATGGAACTGTCTATTTCTTCTCGTCCACAGACCCCATAATGTCATCAAATAGTTCTCCCATCCCATAGAAAACTTATTCAAAATCAGGTGGCAAAAATCATCTAATGTAACAGCCCCAGCAGTGTCATAGAATTTACCAAAGCTACAACGATCCCAAGCTTGTTTTGCTTGTGGGCACTTGAACAAGACATGTATGACATCTTCCCCTACATGGTCCCAATGTGTACAAGAACCTGATGCTAAGTTTAGCCCTCGTGCTTGCAAGTTATCAATGGTAGGAACATAATTTTTCCAAACACGCCATAAAAATAATTTGACTTTGATAGGCACCTTCGCTTTCCATATAGCTCGCAACAAGGTATTAGTTTCTTCAGATATATTTTCCACCATGCCTTCGGATGTTTCAAGTGCTATGTAATAGGCAGACTTACATGAAAATTGACCACCAGATCCGCTATGCCAATAAAGAGTATCAGGCGTCGATCGGTTTACAAAGCAAGCTGTGATCTTGTTGGAAATACTTCTTGGGAACAATGCCATTAGTAACTCACGGTTCCAGCCATCACCTTCATTGTTTAATAAATCACGAACATAAGTTACTTCACAGTTATTCGGTTTTGGGCCCAAACACATTGCTGGATCTTTTGCTACAGTTAGTTATTCAATTGCCAAATGAGATTGTTTTGTTTGGCAGTTATGATATTCTAGGCTTATTTTGCCTTTTTTTTTTCCCGCATGTGTAAGGTACGTCTAGAGGTGTTCATCGGTTTGGTTATCGGGTTATTTGGTTTATTCGGTTCGGTTTGTTCAGTTAATTTTTTTCTGGGTAAAACCGAAAACCGAACCGAACCGAATTCAAATTTGATTCAACCGAACCGAAAACCGAACCCTTATAACCGAAAACCGAACCGAATAACCCGAATTACGTAATTTTAATTATTTTTTCATTTAATTATATATATTTTTAGAACAAATTTTTTTTCAAGCTTGAATAATGTTATATTTATACTAAAAAGGACTTTTAGTGATTATTTTTATATATAAATACATAAAAAAAATATATATATATTTATATATTTTCAGTTTTCGGTTCTGTTTTCGGTTTTCATTGACAAACCCATATCCAAATCGATAACTGAATATTTAGTTCGATTCGGTTCGGGTTTTTTTTGTTCGGTTCGGTTTAGGTTTTCGGTTATCGTACGATCCATGAACACCGTCTAGTTTGGATTCTTTTCTGGGCTCAAATCGTGTGCAAGAAAATTGTTTGAAAAGAATTAAAAAGTAAAAAGGTCCAGATAAAGAACATGTTAAAAACCGGACTGGGGCCCAATTTCACTTGGATACTCTCGAAAAAGCCAAAAAGAAACAAATTCATATGAACCCATTTAACTACCACGGATTCATTCCGGTTACCGGGTGGTAGTGAGTGGCACCTTCATATAGAGTAGAGTATTAAACAAATTGCCGCCAAGAATAAATCAATACCACCACCGTCCCTGCAACAAGAAAACCCTTTAATGAACCGGTTATTATTTCTAAGTTCAAACACCACTTCTAATTCAGGTACATCATTATAATAATAAGTTAATAACATCCACATAACTTTCTATTGCATTATTTACAAAATCTACTACTTATTATTAGCTGTAAATATACTGCAAACATATAGTGATTTTATCTTCTGATGATGAATCAAAATGAATAAACTCTGATTATAAGCTGGTGTTAAGCAATAAGCTTTGTATTCTTACCTGCTTATTTATTCTCAAATACGAGGGTAAGTAGATTTATCCCAACATTGATAACAGATTATTTGATTCGAGATTAAGGGGGTGTTTGGGATTGCTTATAACCTGCGTAAATATAACTACTTCTGGAAATGGTGTTTGGATTTTCTTATTTTGTAAAATAAATGCAAGAATACTCGGAAAAAAGCAATATTTTGTTGAAGAAGTATTATCAAATCTGATGTTAAAAGACTAATTTTGATTCCATCTCAAATTTGACGTTTTGAAATTAGCAGAGCTTCCTACCTGCTTATCGGAATCTGCACTCAGAATAAGCCGATAAAAGAAACACTTTGGATAACACTTTAAGATAAGCTGATAAAGAATCCCAGACCCATGTAATGATGTTAAACCCTCGTTTAAGGCTTTTAGATTCATTATTTTTCGTATTTAGATTTACGTTTGGTTTTGTATTCATTGTTCATGGTTGTGACTCGATAGCTAATGTAGTTTCCATGTAAGCCTTGTATTACAAATCCGCCACCTGGCCGTTATTAACAAATTTGATCATGTTTGGTTTTTGTTGTAAACTGGTCATTGTGCTAAGGATTAAATAACATTAAGATATATTCACGGCGTTGGACGTTTCGATGTTATCGAATACATACACACTAAGAACCAATCTTTTTCTCTCATTTGGACACCTTTAGAAAGTCTTAGGATGAGACCATTATTTGAGACTGACGTACATGTAATTTGAGCCGGTGTATTTTGTGCAAGTATCCATCTATTGTGGTTTTTGACTTGTTGCATTTTAGTATGCAGTTCAAACTTCTGTAACAAATTATAGTCTTACATCTCAGTTGTTGTTACTTTCCTCTCCTCGTTTTTTTCCATCATAATTTAAAATCCCAGAGAATCTACTTAGTAACTTTACTAACTTACAATTCAAGATAGAAGCATGTCACTATTATACCCGACTCTCGTGTGAGTGCTTTTACAAAAGGTGATAGCAATTTGTAAAGCATAAGAGTACTTCCATTTATTTTGTTTGTATTCCTAGAGTTTGTAAAACCTTGTGTTTTGCTAACATTGTTTCACCCTTGTAAACAGATAGTCCCCTGATGGCAGCCCAAATGCTGCGGGACGTGTCGTATAAAGATGATGTCACGGGTTCAAATCCCGTCCCCATGTCCCTTAATCATAGTGTTACACGATTTAGCTCTCACATGTTGCACGTGGGACCGGTCAGTACAAGGAAGTTAAAAGAGAAGTTTATTCAAATAGTTAAAGCTTAAAGTCTATTATTTTATTCGGAATAATCATCTAGGTTCTCATTTCTTATTTCCTCATCGTTTCCGAGATCCACTATATCATCTTCATCTACAAGATCGTCGTCAGATTCATCATAGAGTGTCCTACTTGTAATTATGTATAATATTATACTAAGAGTTAGTTTTTATAATTATTCAACCTAATTTAGAAGATTAGGGCCAGCTTTACAACTTCATTAGCTAATAAATTAAAAACTAGCCGTTATACAAAAAAGCGAGCGCTTTTCGGTCGCTTTTCTGTCGCCTGACAACGCTTTTGCTCGCTTTAGTAGAACGCCTCGCTTCTTTAGAATCAAAGCGCTTTAGGGCGCTTCGCTTCGCATCTTCGCTTAAAGCTCGCATTTTCTCGCTTTTGACTACACTGGGTCAGTGTGGGACCGCAAGTGGATCTGTTTCCATTTTTGGTCGTTCACAGTTTTCTTTATATCTACAACATTCTGTTGTGAAAATTTGGAAGCCATCAAGAAAAGCCTGAAAAGGTACATACATTCTATATGCTTCTTGTTTAATGTCATCTTTATTTTCCATATACACATATATAGCATATAATCGATTCTACCTGTTAAATCGCAAAGATCTTCCCTTTTTTTTTTTTTTTTTTTTTTTTTTTTTTAATTTATTCGATTCTTGTGGTGGAATTGTATAATTTAAGCTATTTTAGTAGACCACAATATATATAGTGTTAAAGATACCGGAAAATGTGTCCGCCATTGTTACTAACCATGCATGATGCATGTCACAATATGAAGCATGGAGCTATGTGGTCAAAACGTCATGAAAGTATATGTGTTAAGCCCAATTCTAAACCACTTATATTTGTGGGCTAAAATATGGGCTTTCAAATCGTTGTCCTCTATGCACCATCCTCAATTTCTCCGCCCTCTTTCTTTATATATGCAAGGAATGCAACCGCATAAACCAGTCTCTTGCAGTTGCCGTTGCATAAACTTGTAATCTCTGTGTATGTGTTTATTTGTAAAGAATGTAACTTCTTCAGTTTCCTGTATATCTATGCTTTGGATAAAATCTCTGTTGATTAACATGGTTTCCCTCTTTGTACACAGATAGATTCTCAACTCATACGGTCATACCCAAATCTAGAAATCCAAGGTTAAATTGCCAAAGCCATCAAGAAAGAGGTACGTTTAGTTCTGTTTAAGCTGTTATTGTTCTATGTCATGTTCATATCTTCTAAACGCAAATGGCATAATGGTTAATGCGATTTCACTAGTTAAAGTTCAATGAATAGCAAATTTTTCACTTTTAGTAGACTCATTTTTGGTTTTTTGTAATAATAGTTTGGTATATAACTTTTCACTAGACATAATTAATTCTCGATGGTGACACTGACACTTCCACTTCCTAGTTACCACGCCACCACATGAATAATCATTCAGTTACAAGCATACACATAGGTAAAAGAATTAACCTTGTAGTCAGTGCAAAGGCAGACAATGTGTCACTGATGTGTAAAATGTAGTTTAAAATTTTACAAATATTACTAGAGACCACTCACATTAGTTTAGTGAATGCGAGAGTATAATATAGTAGGGGTAAGTTTTCACCTCTCGCCTCTACGATACCTTCTGCCCTTATTAGTGCTCATGTCATTGTGTAAACAACATTTGTTGTCACAAGAAAAAAAACTGCTTTCTCTTCACAAGGTACTTACTTTTTAGGAGAAGAGTCATATGATAACTTAGAATATGGTGTTTATGATTTGAGATTATAGGTTTTTATAAAAAAAATAGTTAAGACATCTATTTCTTGGTAATTTGTGATTTTGAACAATTTATGTATCATTATTTAGAGTAACTTTTTCTTTTTTTTTTTTTTTTTTTTTTTTTTTTTTTTTTTTTTTATTTCTTCATTATGCTCATGTTCAGTGTTTTTATGTCAATGTGTCATATACACAATTTGAAAACGTTCTCTAACTTGACGTTACCTAGGCCTTCACCTGTTTTGCACCTCTTACATAAGGCAAGCTGCAAGGATGGTCGCCTCAGTTGCGCTTTTCACCTTTGACTACCAGCTTGTTGTTTGGCCATCTTCTGATTACAAGAATCATGAATTGTACAGAGGCCCATACAAACATAGTACGGTTGGATTAGTTGGAAAACCCCTCTCCTTTGGACACAGAGGTTGAGGGTTCGATCCTCACTTACTACAAAAAGGCCGGAGGTCCTCTAGGAGCAGCCTCTCTACCTTTAAAATACTTCCGCACTTGGTTTTGACTTTTGAATAATTTAAAACTGGCATAATGACATGTTTTTTTTCTCTTATTTTACATCTATTTTTCTTTAAACTATGTATAATCTATTTTTATTTACACAAATTACGGAACAATTTTTTCAATTTTAATGTTTTTACTGCTCATAATGGTTAAGTTTGTCATTTGACAGTGATGAAGTTGTTGCTACATTTCTAAAAACTTCGGGAAGATCATTGAAACACCTTTCACTGAGTAAAATCGGCCAGGTACATATATAGTCTTTTTTGGATTTTGCCCGGTCTGTTAGAGATGAAACATTGATACCTCTAAAACAAGATAGTCTTTAATTGCAGCATTTATATTGCAGATTTTACAAAGAACATATTGCTTACTGATTAAAACATAAATTGCAGGTCAGCTTCAAAACTGCATTTGCTCTTACAAAATATGCAAGAAAACTGGAAACTGTAGATCTATCATGGAAACTGCATTATCGATAACTCTTTCTCGCTAAAGCTGCTGAAAATCTATTGGGTCTTGCTTGATTTCAAACGGGTCATATCAGAAAATCAAGGGGAACAGGTCAAATGGGTTGCATTTAAAAGTTGTCCAAAATTTATTTATATTCATACAGACTCCTAAATTGTTTTTATTTAAGTGATTAAGATTATTGTTGTATCATAATTGTTTTAGTAATTCTAATTAATGTATTTTTTTGTGGAAAACTAGAAGGGGGGGGGGGGGTTTGAATAGTTTTACGCCTTTTTCGTTTTATTAGTTTTGTAAAAGTTAGCTTCTTAAGTTTAGATGAAAGTTTCAAATCTTTAATGCGGAAATATATATACAAGTTTATTTGCGATTTCGTATAAACACCACTTATGTATAATGCACAATTTCAAAACTCTTTAATGCGAGAATGGCGATACTAGTTTATTTACGATTTTGTATAAACACTACTTAAGTTTAATGTTGGGAAATAGTTTATAATTTCGTATATCATATATAAGCATATATATATATATATATATATATATGTATAAGTGTTTTAATATAAGTTTGTGTACTTGGTTTGTTTTTGAAAGACTAATATTATGAATGAGTTTTAGTTTGATCTTTATGTGAAATCAATGTGTGCACAACATAAGCAATTGTAACTATGAATGATATGCAAGTAAGTAATTAATCAAAGAGTAAGAGATGGAAAGATCAAACCGAGAGACAAAGGATTTATAGTGGTTCGGCTACAAGGACACCTTCCTTGCCCTACTCCACTCCCCGAGTCACCTACTCGAGAGTTTTCTTCACTAGATCAAAAACCTCCTTTATGGCGTAGAAAACCTTACACACCAATTAGCACACCACAACAATGTCACACCACAATCACAACTTCAACACAACTTCTTCACACCAATCTTCTTCACACCTATCTTCTACACACCAATCTTCTACACTTCAAATTTCTTCACAACTTTCTACTTTGCTCCTAGCTTCTTCACAACTTAATACTTCCTAACTCTTTTTCTTCACGCCACTTGTTTCTTCACACCTTCACTACTAAGTCCTATCCACTACCCTAAGATATGTACTACTTTACAACTTCTAGGCTTCAAGGTCTTTTCAACTTCAAAGCTTCAACTTCTTTGTCTTCACAACTATCTCCACTTCAATATGCAATTACGACTTATCTCTTCTAACACAAATCCTATCCACCTCTACTTCTTCACTACTAGTACAACTTAACACCTTCAATAGATCTAGATCCTATATCTAAATCTATCTAACAAATGTATACACAATGTTCACAAGAAAGAAATTGATTATACAAGATGAACTAAATAAACAACTTAGATAGCAAGATGATACTAAGTTGCAATACTCCTAATCTTGATAAGTAGGAGTATTCTTCTCTTTGCACTTGAAAGAATGAGGCTTTGGATCACTTGGAAACAAAGGCTTATGAATTGTATGATCAAAGGATTTTTAGGATTGAAATGGAGATTTGAATCAGAAAGTTTATGTGCAAAAAGGTGAGGAAAAAATCCAGGTTTAAGGTGGTATTTATAGGCAACAGATTCTGACAGAGGAGCGTGGCCGGTCCCCTTAAATCATGGCCGGTCCCCCTAATTTTAAGGGGACCGCCCCTTATAATTAAGGGGGCCGCCCAGCTGAACCGGCCAGAATCTTTGTCTTTTAGTGGGGAAAGTTTATTTGGTGAAAAACTAACTGATTTTGGTTAAAAATTTGAAATCATATATTTAGTATGATTAAAACATTTTTCTTTATTACCAAAAGTGTTTTTCAAAAATATATAATATGTTTATATAATTTAAATAAACTTTGTATTAGTTGATTAAATACCCCTTTGATCATAAATTGCACTAAACACATTGTTTATTCATACCTTAAGTGATTAGTTGGTGAAAGTGATTAGTTGGTGAAAGTGATTATTTACCACTAAATACTTATTTACGTCATAATATTTGGTTTGATGAGTTTAAGTTTTGTGATTATCAAAACATAGAGATATCGAAAGATATGAATAATGTTTTTAGTCAATTATTTATATCAACATTTTTTTTTAAATGGGTAAAAGTGTTTGCGGGTCAAACCTGGGTTGGCATTACAAAATGACATTTTTCAACCCAAACCTTTGTTGACCCATTACATCTACTTGACCCGCCCGTCTTGCCATCTCTACTAGCATTGTCTTTAAATTATAATCATCTGGCCAATGGTCACACTGCAATAACCAAATGTTTTGTTATGCAGATCGCATACGATTACCGACTCAAAGTCATGGGTTCCCGTATGTTCAGTGATACCTTCGAGTTATGAGTTGACTTTTAAACCTCGTGTCTTTTTTCTTTCTGCAAACATGCTACCAAAAGAATGCTAAACAGGTTGCCGTATGTGGATTTTTTTTTTCTTCATTTTTTCACAACTATATCTGCATATGTCCAAAGTTACAAAAACAATGCGTAGTTGTGTTGATTCAAAGTTTGATGACATCAGAGTTTAGATCAAATGGTTTCTTATCCAATCTTTACAAAAGATGATAACTTCTCAACTTTTCTTCATGTTATAAAACTTTTGTTTCAACTAGAAGTTGTGAAATTGATTTTCTCTAGATGGAGTAATACTATTAGCCATGATATTGCATTTCTTTATCATGCACAGTTGGTAAAAGTAAATAAGACACTGAAAAGATCGCAAACGCAATCCCAAAAAACTTTTGTAGTTTCTGGTTTCCTTTTATATCTTGCAGATGGGATTAGTAACATGTACAGTTGGTTTTTTTGGTAATAAATGCTGCATTTAAAGAAAATCAAAAAAAAAATTGGCATACCATATGAAAAGAAATGACTATCTGCGACTGTGAATTTATGATTTAGAATCATTAGGCTGAGACTTTAATCTATCTTGAAATTGCAATCTGAAACACGCATTAAGCACTTAAAAATGGATCCATGACCCATGTATTTAGACATTGATGATTTGAGTCTTACCAGCAACATACATATGAACTTTTCTCCATTTCTTATGAAAATTCTAAAACATTAAAAGCTCTACACTTCAAAACAAGAGCAAGAAGTAATAAAAGGGCTATGATCCCACCTGAAGAACCTCTGACTCTATATATCCAATAAAGGTCAAACGTTGTAAGACTATGATCAGTGTAACACGAAAACACTGCAAGGATTATTATCAAGACCAACAATACTAGAAGAAAAATAAGTTGAAATGCTGATAGTAGGCTGCTCTTGAAGCTCCAATTCTTTGATAGTAAGTGGTTTTTTGTCGATAAATAGTGGTGAAATGACTGCTATGAGTCCCAAGCTTGATGAGGGTCTTGTTCCATTTCTCATGCTTGTGTTTAAAAAGAGAAGATTTTCCTTTAAATGATATATTTGATTATACTTCCGATACATAGATGTTATAAACGTTTGTTTTCATTTCATGGAAAAATATATGGCTAGAATTGTATCATTTGATATTTAATTTTTTGGTGATCTTTGTTTAACCAAATTCATGATTTTGTTTTGTTTTATTGAACGTGGTAATTTTGACTCTTTTATATATGAATTGTTGGATTTAGTCAGGAATTGTTAGGACCAAAAGAAACGAATACTATTTTTCCTTCCAAAAATGAATACTTCACATCATCATAGTACTCTAACAAGCTCCAACAAAAGAAATCAATGAACCTTGTTCCAACTTACATACAATTAGTGAAGACGAAAACATTTAATGTTTTCATAAAATTCAAATTCAAAATCAAAATTTTAAGACTTTGACTTGTACATTAATTTGTTTCATGTTATGCTGAGCCAGAGCTGTTAATTGGAGGGTGTTGTTATATTTTTCCCTTATAATAACGATTGGATTAAGAAAGAGTAAGATGCTTGAAAAAGCAAATTACAAACTTGGAGATAAAGTGTTACATTGATTATTAAACCACTCTATCCCATTTAGAAAGCTTTTCTACCCATACGTGAAAACCGATTGACGGATGCATGATGCCATTTATAAAAAGTAGCGAGATATAACGGTCGTGATAAAGTGTAAAACAAACGTATAATTTAAAAATCTAAACATTAAGTGCTTCTTTCATTGGCATTCTTTAAGACCCTTCAAATTAAAATTTAAACATTAAAAGCTAAACGCTAAATGCTTCAAAACACGTCAAAATATTCGTTGCCAAACACACCCGAAGCAATTACAACCAGATATACCAAACAATCACTATTACCTTAATTACCATTTCCCTTCAACCCAAAACCTATATACCAAACACACCGGTTTCTTTGTAAACTCTTTACCCACCCTTCTAAGTTCCAACTACCATTGCCGTTAGGCAACAATGGATTCCAGTTCCCAGACCCCCGTCAACAACATCACATCCACCGAAAATATAATGAAACTGAAATAATTCGCTGACCTCCCCACTCCACCTTTGGTGTTGCAACCTCAATACCTTAACTATCAACTTTGATTCAGGTGTATAATAAAAATAATAATGATAATTGTATCCTAAGTTTCTATTGTAGTAGAAACATCACAAGGTCTTATTTAGTCTAATATTACTTAGAGTAACATAGATTAACGGCTAGTTACATATGTATTGTGTTTTTAGTGTTCCTTCCTTATGTTCACATTTCTTACTTGGTGGGCATCTTATCTTATTACCTTTATTATCTTTGTGCAAAATCTAGTCACTGACGTTATTTGTGTGGTTTTTGTTTTAGTTAATGATCTGTCAATGACCCCCCTTCACTTTCTTGTCTGCTTTACCTAACCCCTTTTCGGTTTGCAATTTCACTTTATTCCTTTCTTAAATTGAGCAGCTTGTTAAATTTTCAGTCATTATTTCATACTTGATCAACGCAATTAAACATCATCATCATCGTGTCTTCTTCATCTTCCCAACAAGACACATCCCTCATGTCTTTGGATGATCATGGTAGAAGCTTTTTTCTTTTCTTTTTTTGTGAAAGGGGTACTTATGGTAGAAGCTTAGTAATAGATTATAAAGAGATAAAATCAGCCACCAACAACTTCGCTGACAAAAATCTCATTTCACAAAACAATTTTTATAAGGTTTACAAAGGACAACTCTGGCATTCAGGAGAGTTAATCAATATTGTTGCACGGAAATGTCTGGATCTGAGAGTTGCGCGCAACGAGATAATGATGTCTCAGAATCTCAAGCATAAAAATATCGTTTCTATTTTTATGCTTACATACGATGACCGTGATGGATACTTTATCATAAACAAGCATGAAGCCAACGGAAGTCTGGAAAAACATCTAAGTGGGTTAAGCCTCACTTGGATCCAAAGATTGCATATATGTGTACGTGTTGCAGATGCGTTGCGTTACATTCATAATCTTCAAGACGATGAGTGTGTCATACATGGTAACATCAAGAGCTCCCATATATTACTAGACCACGACTGGGAACCCGAACTAAAGGGTTTTGGATTTGCCATTAGAGTTGCAAAGCATCATCTCCACCTTACTAGTAAATACAATGGCTCATTAGAGTATATGGACCCTGAATATGAAAGGACAGGAGGTTTGACTCATAAGTCAGATGTCTTCTCATTTGGGGTTATTTTATTTGAAGTCCTGTTTGGAAGAAAAGCATCATCTGTTAATCCAGTTCCAGACGATGGAGATGGTTGGTATTTTGCTCGACTGGCGAGATCACATTATGACACAGGAACACTGGATGAAATGATTGATCCTGATCTACGAAAACAGATGAACTTGACATCATTAGAAATCTTCTCAGAAATAGCATATTGTTGCTTGAAGAAGGAGCGAGAACTACGTCCGGACATGGATCTGATTTTCAAAAGACTTGCAATAGCATTGGAACATCAAGAGAAATATCAAAGTATTGTAAGATCATCCAACCACTTTAAGGTAATTATTTTATGCTCCCTGCTGTAAGTATATATACTTTTTGATCACATAAACAACAGTATAGAATAATTTATATGGATAGTCCCTGTTGTTATAATATAGTTTCACATTTAGTCATTAAGTTCTAAAAATTACACCGATATTCCTTTCTGTTTCAAATATGCACCCTATGGTCTAACAACTTTAGCATTTTCTAAATGACAATAACACCCTTCATCTCTTTTTTACCAAACCCCTCTTAGCTCACAAGTAAACATCCTTCTACTATACATAAATTCAAACATCTCCATTCTTCAATTTCTTATTCAACTGATTATATTTTTTACAAAAAAATATTATATAAACATAAATAAAAAGAATTTGTGTATAGTCTTGCATTATTCCTGATAATTACGAGTATTATACAAATCAATTAGTTTTTTTTATTAGAGTTGGTAGCATTGGTCCTTTCATGTATACACATTCGCAAAAAAAATTAATGAAATGCAAAGTAAAATAAAAGGCCGTATGAATTTGAATCATGTCTTAAAGATTCGTAATCACTATATTTAAGATTTTGATTTTTATAACTTATTTTGATTTCCTGACATAATAATGTTGCTATATTTATGATTTTGATTATGTTTTATTTATATTTAATGTGTTATTTACTCTTTATGTTTAGATAAAGTTCTTTTAAGGGCCCGTTTGGTTTGTAGGTGGGTTTAGATTAGGATTTGGATTTAAGTGTAAAGTTGTAGACTAGGATTTTGATTTTGATTTGATGTAAGAGAGAGAAAAAAATAAAATAATAGTTATATAATAATATTTATAATAAAATAACAATAAAAATACTATTAAAAGAAAACAAAAAAAAAAAAAGCGGTTGTAAATTATTTTGGGCCCATCTGTTTGCAGAAGAAAATAAAAAAAAATAATAACTTTCAACAAAAATTAAACAATCTCACCCTCCTACTTGACTTTTGTAGATGCCCTACTATTTGGGATTGTCACATTTTTCGAGACCTGAGTATTCAAACCAAACAAGTTAAATTAACTTTGATGCCTATCCTGATCCTAAATAACCCATACCAAACGGGCCCTAAGTTTTCGTGGATATGAAAAAAGGATATTGTGTTTTATGAGTGGTTAGAAAATGGATGTCTAACATAAGAGGGTGTTTGATTAAAAAAAATGAAGGGTATCATTGTCATTTAGAAATTGTTAATAATGCTAGGGGCCATAGGTGTAAAGATTTGAGATCACCAAAGACTATCGGTGTAATTTTTAAAATTTTAGGAATAAATGTGAAATTATGTCATAACAACAAGGACTATTCATGTAATTTACTCAACGGTATATTATATTAAGACTTTTATATATGGGTAAATTACACCGTTCGTCCCTAAAGTTAACCCCGCTTTTCCGTTTAATCCCTCGTTTGGGTTCAATGGCAAACAAACGGGGTACTCGAAGTTGCTGAATGGGTGCGCAAATGGTCCCTGGAGCCCCGTTATGGATAACGAGCGTTATCTTGGCTCGTTAGTTGACTAGTCAACTGATTCTTTCGTCTTTTCACGTTTTATTTAGTTGCATGTTTGGTCCCTGAAGTTTTCAATTATCAAATTCAAAAGAAAAAAAATAAAATACTACTCCCTATGTCCCAAAATTATTGTGCAGTTTGAATTTTCAAAGTCAAACTGGTTCAACTTTAACCATAAATATATTTTTTTATTATATAATACTTGATGAAAAATTATACAATTGAAAAGTACACTTAAACCTCAATCTATTTATATATTTTGCATCAAATATTTTATAACACCCACAAAAATATTTAAGGTCAAAGTTGAAGAAAAAAAACTAAAAAAGTCAATAGTGGACAATAAATTTGAGACGGAGGGAGTATAATCCAAACACCCCTTTTCTTCTACCTCCAACCCTTATTACCATTGCTACCACCATACCCACCATCACCATTAAAAATATCGTCATCTTCATCGTTTTAAATAAATACCTATTTATATATAACTTATTTTTAATGCATTCAGTAACAAAGATACGTGAGAAGTAATGTGAGATGAATATTTAAAGCCACATAGAGACGAACCCAACATTTTTTATAAGGTGTTGCACAAATTTTTGTTTATGATTATTAGTACTAAAGTTGCCCTATAAGGAATTTATTAGCAAAAATGGGGGTTCACATACAAAAAAAAAAACATATTTTGGAAACAATTTACACTTCGATCATGGGGCTTTGTGATCCACTGGGTGAAGCTTATTAAGTTAAGCGAGCCTATGTGAGAGTAGTACCGGGGTTGGGTGACCAACCAGGAAGTCCTCACTTGGGGACCACAAGCTCTAATGATATCCACCAGCTACCTTAGAAGTCTGAGCCCAACCATGTGATGTCTTGATCCAACAAAGGACGCGTGTTCGATTCCGTTCCGCAGTATGGTTGGGTATTGGGTGGAGGTATTTCACAGGTATCAAACCTTTGTTGGGTAGGGTTGATGGTACCATTATGGTACACAGGGTTGAGATGTCTCTGCCAATCTACACTTTTGATCCAACAATTTACACTTCGTGACCTAAAATTGGGTGTGGCCCGTGTCACACCCAGCTCAAGTGGGTCCGTCCATAGAGCCACATCTTTTACGTCAAACGAGAACTGATTCGAGTTTCTATTACTTTTGAACAAACTATTTCTTAAGTAATTAAATTGAAAATTAATGATTAATTACAAGGCTAAAAATGTAATTTAATCTCACGTTAAAATCGAACAAAAGAAAAAGGAGCTGAGTCGGAGCTTGAGCCAGGAGGCAAAATGAAAGTAGAAATTACATCGTCCGGTGTGTTGGCTTTTGCCTTAAGCAATAATCCCATGACATTCCTCCACGTGTCCTTACTTACTTTTTCCGTTGATGGCCGACTTCTTTCCGTTTTTTCTCCGTCATTTATTTTTCTCGCGTAAGAAACACCGATCAATTATTCCTTTCTCTCTCTCTCTCTCTCTCAAAACATCCTTTCTATCTCTATAAAAAACTCTCACCTAACTTTCTCTCTCTAAACAACAAGCTTTCATCAATCATCATTCCACCAGATCCGTTACTATGGAAGATGATGATGAGATCTGATCAAATAGATCTACCGGATCTCCACCGTCAAGCCGTCGCATCACGGTCACGGTAGCCTCAACGGCGCCACAATAAAACACCTTGACGTTAGCTTTACCAACGCCGCAACCGCGTTTGTTAGCATCATCCGGCTGTGGTGGCTCCGGTGGTGGTTGCGGTGGTCGCGAGGATTTTTGGAGTGAAGGTGCGACTGGTGTGTTGATAGATGCATGGGGAAAAGGTATCTGGAGTTAAGTAGAGGTAATTTGAAACAAAAGCATTGGAAAGAAGTTGCGGATATTGTTAGTAGTCTAATACTCTAATTGATTTTATGAAAGTTCCGAAAACTGATATTCAGTGTAAGAATAGGATTGATACCGTTAAGAAGAAGTATAAGTTAGAGAAGGCGAAGATTGCCGCACGGGGAGGCCCGAGTACTTGGAAGTTTTTTGATAGGTTGGAGGAGTTGATTGGCCCGAATGTGGTGTCGAAAAGTAGTTTTTCGACTCCGCCTTTAAGGAATGTTGGTGGTAAAAGTAAAATAACTTGTATATAACTCAATTTAAAAATATATATATATATATATATATATATATATATATATATATATATATATATATATATATATATATATATATATATATATATATATATATATATATATATATATATATAAGTGTTATTTATTTAAAATGATGAAAATGACTATATTTTTAATGGTGACGGCAATGGTGAAGGTGGGTATGGCGGTAGCAATAGTGATAAAGGGTTGGAGGTTGAAGAAAAGGAGTGTTTGGATTAGAGTATTTTATTTTTTTCTTTTGAATTTGATAATTGAAAACTTCAGGGACCAAACATGCAACTAAATAAAATGTGAAAAGATGAAAAAATCAGTTGACTAGTCAACTAACGAGCCAAGATAACACTCGTTATCCATAACGGGGCTCCAGAGACCATTTGCACACCCGTTCAGCAACTTCGAGTACCTCGTTTGCTAGTGAACCCAAACGGAGACTAAACGGCAAAACGGGGTTAACTTTATATATCAGTTAATGTGTATGCTAATATGCTTGCACATTAAAATTATTTAATCATTTGCTACAATGATTTCACTACGTGACTGTCAATATATGTTTACGTATTAGTTAAATTTTACTACGTATTTAATCATGTTGTATTAGTTAAATTTCTGATTAAGATATCCGGTTTATTAAACAGTTCAACAGAAAAAGAAATGGTTTTTAAATTCACCAATAGTAAACCGTATGTCATGATTGTTGAGCATAGAATTAAACGTAAGATCTAGTTAATTAAGTTTTCTAGATGTTGTTGGATATTGATGACTTGACGTAACTAAAAAAGGAAGTGATGTATCATTAGGAACGGAAAGTAATTTGGGAATAAAGTGAAATGATTAAGTGGCGTTCAGTTGAAAAACATTTTATTTTATTTTTTATTTCTTGTTTTGTAGGAAAGGTATGGGAGTTTTATTTTCATAAAACAATAAAAAATTTAGAAAACGCGTTTACTCTGAGAAACATATGTTTGTGTTTTCCATTTTGCAAAACTAAAAAACATGTTTAAGTGTTGTTGTTTTATATCTCAAATACACTATTCACTTTAGTAATATTAAACAAACATATTCAAAACACAAAAATAAATATTATAAACTAACCAACTAAATTATAAAATAACTAAAAAAATCAAATAGGAGAAAATAAAGAATTAAAAAAGTAAAATATAACATCAAATAACGTTTTCGTCTGTTTTTTACGTTTTCGTCTGATTTTTTATGTTTTTCTCCGTTTTGGTCTCTTTTTTTTACGTTTTCGTCTGTTTTTTAACGTTTTTGTCTGATTTTCTTACATCTTCGTCAGATTTTTTACGTTTTCATCCATTTTTTTACATTTTCGTCAGATTTTTTACGTTTTCTTCCATTTTTTTACGTTTTTGTCCGATTTTTTACGTTTTTTTCGTCCGTTTTTTTACGTTTTCGTTAGATTTTTAACATTTTCGTCAGTTTTTTTACGTTTTCATGTTTAAATATAAAAACGAGAGGGAAGGTAAAATAACTTTCTAACAAACCAACAGCAATATTTACAACATTGGTCCTTTAGCTAGGTTCTATAACTATCATCTTAGACCCTGTACTTGTATATTCTTCAATCTTCTACGAATTTTCATAAAATAAATTAATAATTGCTACAGCCACACAATTTTCAAATAAAAACTTTCATACAAATGAGTTGGCATGCTAATATAGTAATATATGTATATTTAAATAAAAGAGAGAAAATGTAGGTGAGTTTATTTTGGCATATTACATTATGACAACCCATTGTGATTTTTTTTTGGCTGAACTGTATATCATTGTAGCATTTCTCAAAAAATTTGATTGTCATCTGCTTAGGAAATCCTCTAGTTTTAACTTTTATCAAATTCCCTATAAACGAGCAAAAAATAGAAATTTTTTATAACATTATGTATTACTTTATTTTGGTTTGATAAAATTTGTAGTTGGTATGCAAAACAAAGCGATACATACCAAAACTGAATAACAAAAAGAAACCGAACCCGGTAACAGACGAGGTTTTCTATGTTCACCTCACCTAATTTAATCAACCTTTAATGATAAAATTCATAAATTACCAACATACTTTTTAAAATTTTCACATCTAAGAGCATCCACTATAAGAGGTCCATAAATAGGGTTAAGAAACTTGAAAAGGTTTATATTTTGTTTCAATCATAGTGAGAAATCTAGGTGGCATGAAAAGGTCCTAGTTCTTGGACCTCTTCATAAACTCAACACAATTAATGCATGTGTAA
This sequence comes from Artemisia argyi, assembly GCA_030686995.1. Classification (NCBI taxonomy): domain Eukaryota; kingdom Viridiplantae; phylum Streptophyta; class Magnoliopsida; order Asterales; family Asteraceae; genus Artemisia; species Artemisia argyi. The sequence goes on along the minus strand of CM060709.1, from coordinate 40,496,187 downwards.
TGTGGAGCATGTATAAAGTTGTAACACATTTTTAATCATAGTGAGAAAAGGTTTATAAACTTAAAAGGTTTATAATTTATTGATATGTGATGACATGGAACACTTATAAAGCTTTATAAATTTTAACCATAGTGGATGCCCTAAGTAACATATTTTTCTCCACACTTCTAAAAAGTGTGTAATTTTTTTTTTATTAACAGTTAATAATGTGTAAAAATTGATTACATTAATAACAATGGAAAAAATATAAAATAATTTATTTTTCACTTTTAGTTGTGTCAAAAAAAAGCTCACACTTAAAAGTGTGAAGAAATCTACTACGTATAAAATATCCACACCGATCCAAATTCTCCACAAGACCCAAATTCTCCATAATTTCTCAAAGTGTAAAAAATTTGAGTGTTACAAATAATCTCCATACTTAGAAGTATGGAGAAATCTTATAATTCTTCACACTTAAAAGTGTGATTTTTTTATACAACTATAAGTATGGAAAATCTATTATTTTACATTTTTTTTCACACTTATTAATGTAACCAATTTTTACACATCATTATTTTAATCCACGTGGATTTCCAGTTTTTCTACTTTTTCGACCCAAGTTTTTTTTAGATTGTGCAAATGGTGAAATTATCTTATTAATACAACTTTTACTTACATAAATGAGATTAGAGAAATGGACATTCCCATTCTCTACAATACTAGCATATACTGGTTCATACAACAGAAACATAAATCACAGACAACTTATACATAGAACAATTATACTTCATACAACTGCAGGTAACTATCAACAGTCTGTAAATTTTAAACTGCAGCTTTTCAATTCACCACATTTGCACCATACCATCTGATTACATTTCCCCTACATCTTTCTACCAAAACCACTCAACCAGCACCCACAGTAGTTAAGGTAGAACAGATAAGAGGCATTATCAGGAACCCAAACCCCTCCAAGTCAAGGGCTATGCCAATTGTGCTACATTTCCATCTCTAGAATGGCTTCACACAATTGGGAACGCACTCCTTGAGGGAGGACCATCCATTACCTCCTATGAAAGTGTAAAGAATGGACCATGAAGATTCATCTTTCACATCTCTCAATTCCATTTTGCTTATACTCCCCTCCATGATCATTTACCTTTCACAATAGTTTTTTTCGACCTAAGTTTATTATACCCTTTTTGGACTCGGTTGGATTGGTTCATCAATGTATTATTTACCACTTTTTATACACTCCTCTTTTTAATTTTAGAGTTTCCAAATCCACAAAAATACTAAATCTTGCATATTAGAGCTGAAGGTATGGCTCGTTGTGGACTCTTGCCACTCATACGTGGCAACCAAATTTGCCTCACCACTACTCTTCACCACACCGGCAGTGGCTCGTTGAAGCTTGCCAGTGGGCAGCACCTCGTGCAGACAACGAGCATAGTTTCTGACATAAAGTGAACTTCAACGCTGCAATATTTATTTTCGAACGTTTAATATTTTACCGTTTAAAACAAACGGCTATTTTTTTTCTTTTTTTTAAAAAAAACCTTAACAAATCCTATAAATACCAAATCATTTACACACAATTTTCTCACTACACAACATATATTTCAAACACTTACACATATAATAAGCAAGAAACATGAGTGAATCATCTTATTCAAGTGTTAGCGACTTTGAGGAGATAACAGAGCTAGAGATGATTCTCCAAGAATTTGAGTACGAGCAATCGTTACAAAACCAAGAAGCCGGTCCTTCACAACGCCGTAGATACATCCCCCGTGAACGTGATGTTGTTGAAGCATGTCTACTGGGCGACTATTTTGGTGACCAACCAAAATATGCGGAAGAGAATTTTCGCCGTCGTTTTCGTATGAGCCGTAAACTATTCTTAGAAATAGTCTAAGGTATTGAAATGTATATTGAAACTCATCATCCTCTTCCCTCGCATTTTGATTTCTTTAGACAACGACCTGATGCTCGGGGTGTAATGAGTTTTAGTGTGATTATGAAATGCACATGTGCACTACGCCAATTGGCTTACGGGATTCATGCTGATGCATTAGATGAGTATTTACAAATAGGTGAACAATGTGCACGCGATTGTCTGGATTTTTTTACTATATATGTGCATAATCCAGTTGTTTGGGAAGGATTTTTTAAGAAAACCAAACGAGGATGACATTCGCAACTTATACCACACACATAACATGGTGCATAAGATACCGAGAATGTTGGGAAGCATCGATTGTATGCACTGGGAATGAAAGAATTGCCCGAAAGAATGGCAAGGGCAATTTCACAGAGGTGATAAAAAGTATCCGACTATAATGCTTGAAGCTGTTGCGTCGTATGATTTGTAGAATTAGCATGCATTTTTTGTTGTGGCAGGTGCGAATAACGATCTTACCGTTTTGTATAATTCTCCGCTATTTGACGAACTGATTGATGACGTCGGCGATGTGGTTCCGTTTGAAGTATACGGAAGAAAATTTAATCATGTGTATTATCTAGCTGACGGAATTTACCCAGAGTGGGCAGCTTTTGCGAAATCCTTTACGGCTGCAAGCAACCCAAAAAACGCCGTATGGAAAGCGAACCAAGAAAGTGCTCGAAAAGATATCGAAAGAGCCTTTGGTGTCCTCCAAGGATGTTGGCGTATTATTGCCCAACCGGCACGTGCATTTACTGTCAGCAAGTTACGGAGAATCGTGTATTCGTGCATCATAATGCATAACATGATCTTGAAAGATAAAAAATATGCGATATCCGAAGCTGCCGAAATGTATATTCCTCCTACACCAAATATACAAAAGACATGGGTTTAACGTTGTGCAGTGCAAAGAAGGAAAAGAAAAGAACTACACGATAAAGCCACACACAAAAAGCTTCAACGATGTCTCATCGAGCATGTTTGGCAACGACATCAATGGGAACAAATCAAACAGCAGAATGCGAATAATTAGTTTCGTTATAATTTGGTGTATTTTTTTCGTATCGTATTTTTTTCATTACGTTATTTTTAGTTGTGTGTAATATTTATTGTATTGTGTTTTATTTCAAGTATTAATGAAATGAATTTAGTTTATTTATTATTTAATGAAATAAAAAAAATAAAGTTATAAGTTGTGGGCTCCAAATGAGTAAGTTGAGGTTAGTTGTGAGTGAGGATGATGTTAGTTATGAAGAGGTGTTAAGGTGATTTGGCATCCGTGGGCCCCAAATGAGCAAATTTTGCTCGCCACCATACCTTCTCCTCTTAGAAAATTGCAAGTCATATGATATAAAGCATATTTTGGGCATTTACATATATCCCCAATGAAACTTCAATAATTACATATTTCCTAAAATCATGCTTTATTAGTATTGTACATTATGCATTGAAATCTTGTGTTTTGAAGAAATATGTAATTTTTGAAGTTTCCTTGTGTATATATGAAATTCCCCCAGCATATTTGCCTATATCATTTAACATAGTCTCACACACGCAATCACATAATATAACAGGTCTCGCACACAACAGCTTATTACACCGACTCGGTTTGTTTCGTTTGCAATTTTAATGGTTTTTGGTTGAGTTGTGTATTTTTTGTGTTTGTATCTGAAAAACATGAATTTGTGTGGAAGTGAACCAATTGAAAAAATTACAGGGTTTATGCGAGAAAATTTGGGGAAAAAAGGTGGGTGAAAACTGAGTGTGTTATAACTGAGTGTAATATTAGCCTCAATAAAAATAGGGTAAGTTATAAAATACAAACCTAGTTGACAAAATTTACCGACGTAAAACACTTACTTTCTTATTAACACTAGCAGGGTACCAGTGCGTTGCAGCAATAGGTACCCTGGTCATCTCCATTTCGTTTTTGAACGGCTTTTATTGGCTACCCGAACCGATGGTGACTCCGGATTCTGGTTGAACAGGTTGGTCCGGTTCGATTTTCAAAATCATATATACCATCAACTTGTTAGCATATAAATTGTATAAAGCATTGTGTGTTTTATTATTTTGTACAATGTGTATAATAACATATATTTTTTATTTTAGTGGTGTTTTAAAAATAAAATTAATTAGTGTGTTTAATTAATTTATACTTGTGTGTTTAATTTGTTTGTACCAAAAGCTCTATAGGTAGTATATATTAACTATTAAGGCTATGTTTGGCAAAATTAGTTGTGAGCAGTAGTAGTGAGCTGTGAGTTGTAGCCACAGTTCACTGCTCATCGCTCACAGCTTCTTAAGGAAACATTGGAAAAATGAGCTTTTCTAAAAAATAGCAAAGCTCACCGCTCTTTTGCCAAACGAACATTAAAAATCAAAAAGCTCATTGTTCACTGCTTATTGCCCCAAAAAGCTCCAAAAAACTTTACGCCAAACATAGCCTAAGTTTAAGTTTTTAAGTGCATTTAATATTGTATGTAGTATAATTTCAGATTTTGAAATTTGTGTTTAATTCGTTTGTACCAAAAGCTTTAAAAGTTGTATATCTTAATTTTAAGATTTTTAAGTACGTTTAATGGAGAGGGATATGTAGCATAGATTTGTACATAATGAGGCATGCAGAACCCGTGCTACGCACAGGCTTCAAATCCAATTGTTAATCGCGTATTCTTTCTGTGTTGTATGAAATGTTTTGACTTTCTTGTATAAAAATTTAAAAATGTTTGATGTTGTTTTGGTTTTGTGGTGTTGTATTTTATAAATGTGCTTTTGGATATTAAGTTGTGATAGCTTTATTTCTTTTGGCCTATTACTTATTTGCATGATAAAAAATGACTTTGTTTCTTTTGGTCTATTACTTAGCCCTACAATACTTGTCCATTAGATGGTTTTTGCATGGTAATATAAAGCACACGGGGTCTATCTAATTGGCATAGTTTAATGTGCGTTAAATATTTTCTTTATTAAGTTTGTAAGTTAAAGTTTATGTAATAATGTATATATAATAATGCCACATAAACGATACAAAAATCGTTACAAACATTTTTAGTTTAATCTCATTTTATTATACAACTAATTTCATTGAAAATTAACATTGAAGTCTAACTAATATTAATAAATTTTATCAATAAACTCAATTCTAAATAGTTAACCAAATGAATATTAATTAACACATTATTAATAATTCCTAAAATCTTTGGACTCCACTATTATGTCTTAAACTCAATTTTTTTAATTTATAAATGGGTTCGAGCAAAAATTATGTACTTTTTCTTTTATATTCATTATTCAAGTTGCATGCTTATATAAACTAATCAAGCTAAAAAGTATCATTTAACTATTTAAATATTGCTTTACATACATGCTCGTGCACATTTTCTTGAATCAATTCGCACATGTGAGCTACATCAATAGAATACACACTTAAATTACTTGTATATGAAAATACATTAACATAATGCATATATCTATATATATTACATTAGGTTAAATCATCAATTATTCTTGCAATCTTTTCAACTTTATCTCAATCCATAACCGACTTTTAATTCTATACTAATTACTAAATATCATGTGATCAATTCCGGCAAGCCTTGCACTTCCATCTCGATGTTATATATACATCACATTAAATGCACCGGTTTTGTTTTTCGATAAAAGTTTGAACTTTTGCTTTTGTTTAAAGCTCAACTTTTTTATTTGATATTATAATTTACAAACGGCTTTAAGTCAAAATTATGTATTTTTTCCTTTTTATTCATTACACAATGTGATATTTTTAATATGTCGTATTTTGCTATTATGGCAAACTCATTTAATAGGCGTAAATATTGGTTTATCACTAATGATTCTACATATAGAAAAAGAAAACACTTTGCGATGCGCGAACCTTCTTCTTTTCAATAATAATTCAATTTCACACGATAAATTCATTCTAATATTTCTCAAAGAGCATTCGAAAGCAACTACTTACATAAACTAATCACGCTAAAAAGTATCATTTAACCATTTAAATGTTGCTTTACATACATGCTCGTGCATATTTTCTTGAATCAATTCGAACATGTGAGCTACATCAATAGAAAATGCACATAAATTACTTATATATAAAAATGCATTAACATAATACATGTATCTATATATATGCTTATCTATAACAATCACCTAAATATGTAAGAAAACGAAGAAAATAGTTGGTATCCCAATCTTTGGTTTCATTTATCTGAACATGCATGATCTTGTGTGATTTTTGTGAAACCTGCGTATGATAACTAAATTAGAAAACAAAGAAGACCAAGTTAATTATAAAGATCTAAAAGATGTATGAATTATCTCCAAAATGTTGCAAAAGAGAATTTACATACCACTACCAACAATCAAAGATCGAAAAGATGTGTGAATCATCTTCAAATGTACATACTAAATGTGATTTTGGCCGGTTTATATATGCATGAATTAGGTTAAATCATTAATTATTTTTGCAACCTTTCGCAACCCTTGCACATCATCTAACCGACTTTTAATTCTATACTAAATGACATGTGATCAATTCGGGCAACCCTTGCACTTCATCTCCTTTCATGATTGTATAGCTATTATGAGGCTGTATTGAATTCCGAGAATTAGCTATCTTGTACTTTATGCAATCTTGATGCCTACACAATAAATTATAGGACTGAATCTTATCTTATAGTATTATATAGATAGATGCTTTATTTATTTTATTGTTGAAAATTAAGGGTGCGTTTGGTATCCCACTATGTGAATGAATCTATGACTTTAAAAGTCATTAATGTTGTTTGGTTGGTTATGGGCCCACCACAATGGAATGAGGATACCCATGATATGTGGGTTTCCTCATAGGAGTATGATGTTGTGGGTATGTGGATACTCATGAAAAGAGATATCTACATACCCATTTTCATTCCACTCTATTCTCAAACCTATACCTATAGTGATTCTATCAAACATATCAAACGCACCCTAAATGTTTTAAGATATTTAATATTAGGAAAGTGTGTTTAAATTAGTTACACATCTAGCTTATATTGTTGTAATGCTGAATTTTAAGGTATTTAATGCCCCAAAGGGCTAAATGTTTTATTATATAGGGATAATCTATTTTGCCTGTCATCGAACTTTTAAATTTGATTCCATTATGGCCAACATGGTAACCGGCTACCGGTATTGTATCATAATTTTATTCCACGTCTTACTTTTTTAAGTAAAGTCTAGCCACTATTAATTTGAACTAAATTACACAAATCGTCCCCATGGTTGGGCCAAATTGCATGAAACTGCCCTCGTCTTCTTCCTCTTTTATTTTCACTTTAATTTTTTGTCTTTTCCTTTTAATTAACAAACTCAGCCCATATTTCTTAAACACACACGAAACACAACAATATCTTCGACATAAAACACCCACACAAAACAATAACACTATTGATTCTTAAACATACATAAAACACAAACACAAACAACACATCAACATCTATCATCTTCTTTATTTCTCTCTGTTGACTAAAACAGTAATGTGAAACACACGGTAAAAACACCAAAGAAACACATAGTGAAACGTAGAGAATGGGAAAATGTTGGTGTGTTTAATTGATTAGAAATGAAGTGGTGATTACAAGGGGTTTATAACAGGCAAAACAGATTTTGGCGCCATTTACAAAATAGAGTGAATACTTAACAACTACAGTCCCTGAACTATACAAATGTTACATTTCAGTCCTTATAGTTATCCTACTCTTTTACCTATCATCTCCACTACTTCTATAACCCTAATCCTATCATATAAGTCAAACTTTAAAACACAAGATTTGATTATCTTTTACTACCACATGAGCTAGCTTCCACTGTAACCATCTCACCACCACCACCACCACCGCCTACTACCTCATCACACCCCACAATCGTACTAACACATACACAAAAATAAAATCCCCATATGTGATTATATATTTTTAATTTTTTAGATCTAGGTTTTTTTTTTTCTATAAATCAATATGATAACAATTAGTTGAAGTATTATTACTCTTTTTCTACAAATAATGTTTTAGATATATTGTCTATTTTAAATGTGATTGATAATTTATTTTTTACAAATAATGTGATATATATATATATATATATATATATATATATATATATATATATATATATATAGACTTAGGATCAAATGAGAAAAAAACTTAAAATGAGAAAGATGAGAAATAACTATAACCACACACACATATATATATATATATATATATATATATATATATATATATATATATATATATATATATATATATATATATAGTGTATCTTTATTTTCAGAACCTTGTTAAGTGCGGGAACTGCGAGAACTCTAATTTTGCATTAGAAAACATGCATGTTCATATAAAACATGTATGTTTTCTTACATACACCTTAATACACATACATGTCCATATAAAAACCTGTTAAGTGCAACAAATCAATGCAAAATGGTTTTATTTTTAGAACCCTGTTAAGTGCGGGAACTGCGAGAACTCTAATTATGCATTAGAAAACATGCATGTTTATATAAAACATGTATTTTTCTTACATACACCTTAATACGCAGGCATGTGTATTAAGGTGTATGTAAGAAAACATACATGTTTTATATGAACATGCATGTTTTCTAATGCAAAATTGGAGTTCTCGCAGTTCCCGCACTTAACAGGGTTCTAAAAATAAAGCCCCCTTATATATATATATATATATATATATATATATATATATATATATATATATATATATATATATATATATATATATATAAGAGGGCTTTATTTTCAGAACCCTGTTAAGTGCGGGAACTGCGAGAACTCCAATTTTGCATTAGAAAACATGCATGTTCATATAAAACATGTATGTTTTCTTACATACACCTTAATACAAATACATGTGTAACATACATGTTCATATAAAACCATTATGCATTGATATGTTGCACAAAACATGGTTTTATATGAACATGTATGTTACGCAGGTATGTGTATTAAGGTGTATGTAAGAAAACATACATGTTTTATATGAACATGCATGTTTTCTAATGCAAAATTGGAGTTTTCGCAGTTTCCGCACTTAACAGGGTTCTGAAAATAAAGATACACTATATATATATATATATATATATATATATATATATATATATATATATATATATATATATATATATATATATATATATATATATATATAGTTAGGATCAAATAGGAAGAATAATTAAAATAGGAAGGATAAGAAGTAACCACAACCACATATTCTAGATGCACCTACAAAAATAGATGCATCTTCATTCAAATTTTCCCTCCCATATAAAAATGTGTGGCTAGAATTACTTCTTATCCTTCTTATTTTAATTAATCTTCTTATTTGATCCCAACCCTATATATATATATATATATATATAGTTTTTTAAAATGTGATTGGTTAACCTTTTAATAATGCTTATAAGATTATTTTTCTTTGAAAACAAGCTAAACTTTGTGTATAATACTTTAGTCATTTTTTTAGTATTTTAAGTTTCAAGAAAAATCATTTTATCTTTATATGATATGATATGATATATAATATATGATATGATATGATATATTATATTAATAGAGCATTCTTATTAGCCAATAAAAATCAATTAGTGTCAATTTAGTGTCAATTAAATTTCATCTATCAAAATAAATATGCATATAAAAATATGTGCTGGTTTTGTAGGAAAAAACTAAAAAGATGAGGGGTAAGTAATAAAACTTTAGTTGTTAAATTTTTAATAAATTATACCGACTTAGATATTTTCATGTGTTTTTAATAACTTTATAAATTTAATAAACACCCCTAAACTTTATATCTACTATCCTTTGTATTTTATTTGAAAAATAAAACATATATGTTGTTGTTAATAGTTATCAATATATATATTAGATTAACATATATGCATGTAATTATAAATATCAAAATGAAAGCATGAGTTACTATGATTTGTAAATTACTACTCGAGATTATACATATACTAACGACTCATGTTATTCTTTTTAATGAGATCAAGTAAGGATATGCATAATTGTATATATATTTTATTTAACAGTCGACTCATGATATTCCTCTTTATAAGTTTAACATGAGCGTATACGGGGTTTAAAGATTAAATACGGCTAAAGTTATTATTGACAGGAATATAAATATCAAAATGAAAGCATGACCGCACGGGATACTGTAAGATGAAAATAAATACATGAGATTCTACATATGGCAACATCGCATATTTTTTTCAAAGGTTATTACGTACTACTAAACACGCATAATATGTAGAACATGATATCAATATTTATATTTAAACAACATCAACCTAAACACCATGCGAGTGAAACAAAGTCAAACCTTTGAGGCAAAAAACATCTATATAAAATATTAATCGATAATTAATACATAATAAAAAAATTATGTAAAACCCGCGTGTGAAAAGAGTTAATATAATTTATAGAAATCTTAGACTTTACAAAATAATAACTATATTAATTGTCAAAATATTTAATTTCAAAACAAAGTTATTGATATATATTACTCGTACTATCTACTCGAAGTTCAATTATTGAAATATTATTATCCGTTATATTATTTGCCCAAATATCATACGTGCACGTGCTCTAAAACTAGTAATATAATGGGATAATTATCAAAATAAATCGTGCAACCAAGTGTAATTCGGTTCCTAACACGGGATCTGAAAATGTCTTTTTTAGACCAGGCAACTGGGAAACTCGACTCATATGATGACAAGTGTCTCCTGTTGCCCAACGGCTGTTGCCCAAAAAACTGACAGACAAGCGACACTTGTCACTTGCAGAAAAGTGACACTTCGTCAGTTTCCCAATTGTACGAGTTGCTCTGGTCTAAAAAAAACATTTTCAGATCCCGGGGTAAGAACCAAATTGCACTTGATTGCCCTATCTATTTTACTAATTATCCTTAATATAATATAATATAATATCTATTGTTGCGTCTTTTTAATTGAATTCTCATACTTACAAGCATGACAAAATGTAACGCTATTCTTATGTTAACATGTGATGTTGTAGGGGAAAAACATGGACCACCTTAAAATTCGATTAAGTGATATAGAGCTCGCTACCAACAATTTCTCCACCACCAACCGCATTGGATCTGGTGGATATGGTACTGTATACAAAGCTAAAATCGACCACTTTGATGATGTTTTTTTTAAAAGATGTAGCGATGTAGCTATCAAACGCTTGTTCATTGGACAAGATGGAGAAGAAGGGTTTTTCACAGAAATTGAAATGCTTACTAATTGTAAGCATCCGAATATAGTTTCTCTTCTTGGCTTTTGTGAAGAAGGGCAAGAGAGAATACTTGTGTATGAGCATGTTTCAAATGGAAGCCTAAGTGATTATTTTGGAAAAATCAATAACACGAAGAGACTAACTTGGGCTGAACGCATACAAATATGCCTTGATATTGCACATGGGCTAGATTACCTCCACTCTAGCACAGAAGAGAAACAGATGATAATACACCGGGATATAAAGAGTGATAACATTTTGTTGGACAATAATTGGGTTGCGAAGATCGCCGACTTTGGTCTCTCGAAATTACGCACAGCAAATCACAATGCCAGCACCCTAAAAACATTTAGGATTGCTGGCACAGAAGTGTACTTGGATCCGGAGTATTTGAAGACCGGTAAACTAAAAAAAGCAACAGATATTTATTCATTTGGAGTAGTTATGTTTGAAGTCGTGAGTGGGAAATTGGCATATGATAGAAGTTACTATGTCAATAATGAGAAGGGGTTTCGGTCAATCATACAAAAATACTTTGACGAGGGAACACTGAAAAAACTAGTAGATCCTAGCTTAATGGAAGCTCGTGAAAACATTTTCATGCCAAATGGTGGACTCGATCAAAAATCTTTGGATACATTTTTTGCAATTGCATATAAATGTTTGGCTGACACTCAAGATGAGCGTCCAACAACTCAGGTTGTCATTCACGAACTTGAGAAAGCACTAATCTATCAAGTACGTAATTGTTTTAAATACATCATTAATTGTGCTCTTTGATCATATACCAGAAGTGAGTAATTAATCATATATAATTGTTTCCAGGAAAGTAAGTATGAGTATATGACAACTACAGCAATTGTACCTCATTCATATTATATGCTGCAATTCGGTTCTGAAATTTTATTGAAACTTTGCTCTTGAGTTATAATTAAAATGCTCGGTTATTTTTATACAGAGTAAATTACAGGAATGGTCCCCGACTCCCTGTGATTTATACCAGATTACGTCATAATATGATTTGGTCTTAAATAGTGTGAAATAGAAGATATATAGCTGTAACAAAATCTTTATATGTTTTTTTTCCCCTAAATATTTACGTTGAGCGTTGTCATAATTTATAGGAAAACAGAAAGGACGGCTTCCACATTTCAATTAAAGACATAAATTCGGCTACAAAAAACTTTAGTGACGACAAGTGCATCCGAGAAGGAAGATACTGGAAGCAATATGAAGGAAATATTCCACTTGCAAATAGACTTGCTACAGTTATTGTAAAGCGGTGGGATAAGAACTCTAGTGAAGCACGTCATCAATATTTGACAGAGCTTAAAGTTCTTTTCGAGAGAAAGCATGAGAATATTGTTGCTCTTGTAGGCCACTGTAAGGATAACGGCGAAAGAATCATTGTTTACGAGCATGCGACCAACGGAAGTCTCGATAAACATTTGGACGACGTGAATCTTACATGGATAAAACGCCTTAAGATATGCATGGGCATTGCAACCGGACTGAAATTTCTACATATAGATGCTGAGATGATACACAGAGACATCAAAAGTAGTAGCATTCTACTAGATGCTGATTGGGAGCCGAAAATATGTAATTTCGAGCTTTACTCAAAAACCCAGGAAAGGTTGAAAGCTGAGCATGCCACCGACAATGCTTACGGCTCATTAGGCTACCTTGACCCAATGCACGAAAAACAAGGTTACTTAAAAATATATTCAGATGTATATTCATTAGGGGTGGTATTAATGGAGATATTGTGTGGGAGATTGGCATGGGGAGAGGGATGTGAGGATCACTCTGAATCCTTAGGTCTTTTGGCTAAAAGAAGATACAAAGAAGGAAAGCTTGATGATTTAGTGTTTGAGGGTATTAAGGAACAGATTTTTCCACAAGCATTCACTATATTTGCAAGTATAGCCGCTCGATGCTTAGAAAAGGGAGAGTATAAGAGGCCGGAGGCAAGTGAGGTGGTAAAACGACTTGAAAAGGCATTGGAGTTACAAGTAAGTATTTTCATATTATAACCATCATTAGCTGCTTTCCCTTCAATGCATTTATGTTCACTCAAACTGTTTCGGTAACTCAGAAAATTTCCGCGAATAAGATAAACAAATGTTTTTATAAGAACTAATCACTACTAGAAAAAGTATTATTTGGAACGCATTTTTTGGAACGGTTTCTAGTTGAAGCGTTCCAAAAATTCAAAAAGTGATTAAAGGATTTTAAGGAACACATTTTTTGGAACGGCATTTAGGTGGAGTGTTACAAAAATTCAAAAAATGGACCCGAAGTATTTTATGGCTCAATTTTTTGAAAATGAAAAAAAAAAACATAGTTTGTTCCATATATTATGGATCCTATAAGAGAAAATCATTTGTTTAGCTATTTGTTATAAAAAAAAATTCGTGCATTTCAACTTTACATTGTCTAGTCTTAGTCATATGCTCAGTATTTCCTCTTCTATTATTCTCGTCACCTGATCATAACAAAAGCATTGAACAAACCAAAGCTCTCAAAGCATATGCTCAATTTACTTTCAATCTAAGAAGGTAAACTAATAACCTTGCTTATTTATGTGTGAATGTTTACCTTTAGTTACATATTACAATACATATATTGGTAAATTGATATTAACAAGTATTGGCTTACCACACTACGTAGATAATTAACACTAAAATAACATAACTATTTGATGTTATCAATTATGGTTGTGTGTTTGATTAAATAGTGTGTAAAAAATGAGTGTGGTGAAAGTGAACTTCATTAAAAACATCTATAGATGATACATATTTTTAATTCTTTAGCTCTAATCGAAAAAATATTGATTTCCCCTTACTTGGACTGAAACAGCGACCTTTCGAGAATAAAGACCTTAACCAATTAAGATACAATGGTTCCTTGCCCAATTTTACGAAAGAAAGTATGTAAACATTAACTTAAGCATAACTTAAGAACATTTGATTGTATAATATAATTGTTACATTTGTATATATGATAAATAAAAATGTATATGCATATGAGACACATTATTCAAAAGTAGGTTAGAAACAGCTATAAACACCTTTATTCTTATTATGTGCATGATACATGCATTTTATTGTTATTGTTTCTCTAATTTCAGATGAATCATATTACATGGATGTATGATATGCGACGTTTGGATCCATCTTATTTGAAAGGCGTGCAAGATTTTCTTACATTTGCCGAGAATAATCTAGTGAATAGTGGAGGTGCTACTATTTATTGTCCTTGCATAGATTGCAAAAACTTTGTAAGACTTAAAGATATCAAAGATATTGAGTATCATTTGATTACACGTGGTTTTGTGCAAAAGTACACATGTTGGTCAAAACACGGTGAATTACTTGGTGATAACAGCACATCAGTTCATATAACTATTGATAATGAAAATGGTGATTCGTACATTAACGATGATTGCAAAAACTCAAATGGGATGTCTGATAATGTGGAGGATACGATTGGTGACAATGATCAAGAAAAATTGCAAACAATGCTTGAGGACTCACAAAAACCATTGTATGCTGATTGCACAAAATTTTCTATTCTTTCTGATGTTTTGAAGTTGTTTGGCGTAAAATCAAAACATAGATGGACGGATACAAGTTTCACAGACCTATTAGAGGCTGTGCATGAAATGCTTCCTAAAGAAATGGATTACCTATTTCGTTATATCATGCCAAGAAAATGATGTGTCCAACGGATTTAGAAGTTGAAAAAATACATGCATGTCTGAATGATTGTATCTTATACAGAGATACATATGAAAATATACACAGATGTCCTAGCTATTTGTAAATAGTCGAGGTATAAAAGTTAAACAAAAATAAATGACAAAGAAATCAAATATGGCCCCCCAACAAAGTTATTATGGTATTTTCCCATCATACAAAGACTGAAACGATTATTTGCAAACGAGAAAGATGCAAAATTGTTGCGTTGGCATTCCAATGAGCGTAAAAAAGGATGGAAAATTAAGGCATGTGGCTGATTCACCTCAATGGAGAAAGATTAAAAATAAATATGAGGAATTTGGTGGCGAGATTAGAAATATACAGTTTGGTCTTAGTTCGGACGGATTTAATCCGTTTGGAAACATGAGTAGTAAACACAATACTTGGCCGGTTCTTTTATGTATTTACAATCTTCCACCATGGTTATGCATGAAACGTAAATACATCATGATGTCATTGTTGATTGAAGGTCCAAAACAACCTAGTAATGACATACATGTTTATTTGGCTCCGTTGATTGATGACTTGAAAACTTTATGGGATAAGGGAGTTAATGTATATGATGCATATAAAAAGGATTACTTCCAAATGCGAGCTATGATTTTTTGCACCATAAGTGATTTTCCAGCATACGACAATCTTTCAGGGTACAGTACAAAAGGAAAATTTGTGTGTCCTGTTTGCGAAGATCAAACATTTTCGAGGTGGTTAAGTAATTGAAAAAAAACTATTTTCATGGGGCATCGAAGATCGCTTAAGAGAGATCACCCGTATCAGCAAAAGGAAATGAAGTTTAATGGGATGGTGGAGAAAGGAAGGGTAAGGACACGAGTTGATGGAAAAGTTGCACTTTCCCGAGTTCAAAATGTAAACATTGTGTTTGGAAAATCAAAGAATAATCGAATCCCAAAAGGAAAATGGAAAAAAGTCAATATTTTGGAACTTACCTTATTGGGAGTTTTTAGAAGTCTGACATTGCCTAGATGCTATGCATATCGAACAAAAAACGTGTGCGATAGTGATGCAGCAGGTTTTAATATTTATAAAGTTTTGTTTTTACCCTAGGTCTACCTTATGCACTAACGGACAGAGAATCCGGTCGTGTGTAGGCTAGTAATGGTAACTCCGAGGTCGTCCCAAGAGCTATGTGGTGCGGATTATATCTTTGATTTGTTACGGCGTAGACCAGAGGTTTGGTTACGCCATAACTCTTGGTCCGTGTTGACTTTGGTATTCATATTTGAATTCCTAGCTACGACGTAGTTGAGAGATGATGTTACGCCGTAGCTTCTTCCAGCATACTAAGATCTTTGCACGTTCTTTCGAAATTCCTCGTCTCTTTAGCTCCTATGCTCATTTGTAACCTGGATACAAAATATAAATAAATCAAAGTATATATCCATAATATAAGTAGAATAAATAAGCATAATAGGGGAAAATTGACACTTAAATATCAGGATTATTTGACATCATTAGATAGCTTGATAGGCTTATTATTAAACATTACCGGGAAAACAAAAGACGAGGTCAATGCTCGAAAAGACATGGTTGAAATGGGTATTCGATTACAACTTGCGCCCGAAGAAGGGCAAAGGGGCACATATCTTCCACCTGCTTGTTATACTATGTCAAAAGTCGAAAAAACTCAATTTTGTCAATGCTTACATGGTATTAAGGTTCCGTTAAGCTATTCTGCGAACATTAAGAAGTTGTTGTCAGTTCAAGACTGTAAATTGGTTGGTATGAAGTCACACGATTATCATGTGTTCATGACACATATGATTCCTATTGCTATTCGCGGATTATTACCAAACAACGTCTGACATACAATCACAAACTTTGCTTGTTTTTTTTTTTTTTTTTTTTTTTTAACATGTTTCATTCAAAAGTGATTGATCCTGAAGTGCTAGATTCATGGAAAAGCGATATTATCCTCACGTTCTATGAAGTAGAGATGTATTTTCCGCCTTCCTTCTTTGATGTCATGGTTCACCTCGTATCTCACATTGTAGGAAAAATTAAAGCTTGTGGTCCAGTATTCCTACGTTATATGTACCCTTTCGAGAGATATATATGGGTGTATTAAAAGGATATGTAAGGAACCGGGCGCGACCAGAGGAAAGTATTTAACTTTTTTTTAGTAATACATTTTACCAGGGTAATCATTTACTAAAAAATCATTTTATATGTAGTAAAGATAATATAGGTGTTTATATAATTCAATAAAAAGTAAATTGTATTTAATTTAATAAACACATTATTCTAGAATATAACAGTTTTACTTATCTAAACTCTACTTAAATAATTACGATTATTAGAGGTGACATTCTCTTAGTAATATCATTAGCTTACTAAGCTCAACTAGGGGTGGAAACGAGCCGAGCTGAGCCCGAGCCTGTCAGAGCTTGAGCTTGGCTCGTTTGAGTTTTAAAAAGCTCGAGCTCGAGCTCAGCTCGTTACGAGCCTTAAATTTTAAGCTCGAGCTCGGCTCGTGGTATGTTATATAGGCTCGGGCTCGGCTCGGCTCAAGCTCGACTCATTTATTCGATTTGGAAATGAAAAAGTTAAAGTTTGGCTCGAGCTCGAGCTCGGCTCGTAATATATCATTATTAAGCTCGTTAATAAGCTCGAGCTCGGCTCGTATATATGTTTAATACTTAAAATATCATAATGTCGTATAGGCTCGTTCAGGCTCGTGAGCCTAAACGAGCTTTGTATGTAAAGCTCGGGCTCGAGCTCGATCAATAAATGAGCTCCAACTTAGGCTCGAGATCGGGCTCAAGCTCGTTTAAGCTCGGCTCATTCGAGCTTTTTACTGATCTGATCCCAGGCTTTTCATTAGCGGCTCGGCTCATTTCCACACCTATCAACAAACAAAAAATAAAGTGATATAGATATAAATATTTTCATTTTTTTTTTCATTTTCTCATAAAAAAATTTATGAAAAATAGATTTTTTTTCACAACTAAATACACCATAATATTTTGTGTGTACCATGAAATTAACTAGTCCATAGTTAAAATAATTGGCGGTAACATTGGCGGGCTAATATTCTCCACTTCTCTTCTCTTTCGCATAGAAATGCGCAAAAACCACCCACGCACAATCCTATTACCAGATCAAATGCTGCATATCCTCTTTCACATGGAAGAAACCACCCACAATCCAATTACCCGGATCAAAGGGTTAACCACTTCTTATCCTCCAGTACTTGAAAAACCTCTTCAATACCTAATTTACAAAAACCTAAAATCAAAGTTTGAAGCTTTTCAGTCAATTTTGTGAGGTAAAGATTATATACTTTTTATTTTGTTAAACGCAATTAGTGATATTTTCCAATTAGTGATTAGTTAATTTCTTGTGTCGAATGATTGTTGTGTGTAAGAGCATGTTACTATGGGGGTGTTTGGATTAGCTTATTTTATGGGCTTATCAGCTTATTGAGATTTGGGAAAGCCAATATGCTCACCCTTTTTTGTTTGGCTTATTAGCTTATCTACTTGACCTTTATAATTATAAAATTCTTGTAAAGTTGAAGATAAATATGGGCTAAAAACTAGAATTGGATGGTTAAATGATACTTCAAGCCATCAAACAATGCTAGGCGATAATTGTGAAATTATCGAAAAATGACAACTCTAAATCAATAGGAACAAGTTTTATACTTTTTATGGAAAAACACTTTGTGAAGATTTTAATCAAACAAGTCTTATACTTTTATCACATCAGGAAATGTAAGAGCTATGTGTTTCTGTTACAGTTTCGTATGAATTCAATGTCTGATATGCTGTCATATTCTTTGTTTTTTATCACGAGCTTCTTTATTATATGTTTTATGAATAAGCAATCTATAGCTTAAGCTGCATTTAATATGCCAGGAATCAATAGCTTTTTAAGATAACATTATTTGGTTATGGTTTTCGATGCTTTATGTGTGTTTTGGAGTTAAAGCGATCAAATTAAATCAAAAGTTGCAATGGTATTGTCTGCATTTTATGGAAACAAGTATTGTGAGCATTCACAATATCAAATTAATGATAATGAGCCACTGAGCTACTGGTTGCGGGTAGGGGTGTCAGTATTAACATTACGCTAAGTCATTAACTATGTATCATGTTTCATTTTTACCTATAGTTGTCACTAGTTCTAAGCAACTTTTGAAATTGAGAGAGTATCATATAAGATATGATTTTGTCACTGTGATTACTGATTAATTAACAGATGATTTGCTGGACTTTCACGTATTAGAATTTCATTAAGCTCGACGCAATTTAAGCTGTAATGCACAGGCTTACAGGAAGTGAAGGTCAAACTATATATTCCAAAATTTAACTCTAACACTTCTGAGCATCAGGAGTTTATCAACACTAAACCAAACATGCTGATTTGATGTGTTTCTTTCGACATTGTATATTATGACAGTCTTTGTAATCAGCATATATTAGCTTAATCTGTCGCACTCTAATTGCCTTCTATGAAAATCATGAAAAGTCTATATTTGGCATTTGTCTATTTATAAGATATACTCCATAATTTCTTACACAAATTAAGTAGTTGAGTTACTCCTGCAAATTTCTTATTGTATGTGCATTATGGTTTTATGAATGTTGATTGCTGTGGTTCTTACGCTATTACAGTTAACAAAAACAATTTACTCAAATAACTAAAAACAACTTAGAAATGAATGTATAATCATGTATCAACTTAAAAATCTATTAGTTGAAGAAAATACAACTAGTACCTTCCGGTCCCCACACCACCAAGTTAAAAACTGGTGTTGTATTGTGTCATATGTGGTTATCTCTCAATACTAAACCAGTTAAAAACAAATTAGAAATGAATGCATAATCATGTATCAAATTAAGAAAAGCTTCAGCTAGATTATTGATGATTCCTTTCATATATTTGGCCCACCTCAATCACTATATAAAACTTATTATGTTGTCGAAATTTAGGTAATACAATGTCACGAAGAGGTAAGCGAAAATATATCGATTTCAATGAGGATGGACTAGCTATTGGACCCACACGCGGTAGATTTGCTTCATGGTTCTCACTCGAGTTGAAATCACGTATTTCTTATCATTTGGAATGGGATAAAGTAACAGAGGCGATGAAGGATCAATTATGGCTATCTACCAAGGTGTTATGTTTATTAAATTATATATGTGATTTAATTTATTTATGTATTTGTATCAGCGAGTTAATATCCTTTTTTTTTCTTTCTGATAACCATTAGGAAACTTGGAATATTCCAAATGATAATGCAAAGGGCGCACAAATGAGGATAGCCAACGATCTATTTAGGAAGTTTAGGAACACCCTTGTTACAAATTATGTCAACAAAAACAAAACACCATTCGAAGATTACAAGTTTTTGGACGATCGTGATTGGGAAGACTTCGTTGCGTCCCAAAGATCGAAAGTCTTTTTGGTATGTGCGTCTAATATTTATACATTTTCTGTTAATAACTCATGTATATTATTGATTTCGTATTTTACTAATTGTTTTTTTTTGTTTTGTTTTGTTTTTTTTTTTTAACATGAAGGCTAGTGCAAATCGAAACAAGGATCCGGCCCGAGTAGGACGATCAGGGTATATAGGGAAAGAAGCTGAATGGCTAGAGGATACGGCAGAGCTAGTTGAAGATTGCCCAGACCTAGAGGGGTTGCAGTGTGTTCGTTCAGTGAAACATGTTTTAGGTCGTTTAGTACGTAACAAAGACACTGGGAAAAAAGAATTGAGAGACGCTCATTGTCAAAGCCTTAAACAGTTGGTAAGAACTATATATCTAACTATTATATTAACCAAATGTTCCTACCTCTAAAGCTTACGTGAAATTATTAACTTTTTAATTTATTATGTTTATAGCTTCATGACTCTACAAGAGCTTTAAGGCAAGATGAGTTGGCCGGATGAATAATCAATGGGGGAGGAAAGTTTTTCATGGATTATTGCAATGACAATTAGGCGAGTTGATGAATTCTATAAGATCGGTACGTGGGAAATATTTGGTTTTTACCCGGTTGCTCAATTGGTTTTCTAGTTGCTGCTGTTGGCGGGTCACTTTAGTAGGTTCAGTAATGATATTTTATTTGTTTTATCAGTGTGTCGTTTGAAGGTTTTAGTGCTTGTGTGGAGTCTTTGTCTTCAATCAAGTAGGATGTTTGTCATAGGATGTTTTGGATCTTTTGTTTTGTGCCTCTTTGTATGGCTAGACCTTTTTGTTTATTTAGTAATATATTGCTTTTAAAATGAAATTGTTGAAGTACTTATTGTGTTGTGATTGTTTAATAACGTGATTCTGGTGTTGGATTGTCAAATATCTACTCCAATCAATTGTCAAATAGCATTTTGTTCCAGAAAGAACCCAAGCCATTTTAAGGAACGCCACAACAAAACCATTTTAAGGAACGCTCCAAAACCAAAATTTACTTAAAAAAAAAAACATTTTAAGGAACGGTTAAAAACAACCGTGACTTACACTCACTTTTTAAGAACGGTTAAAAGACCGAACTAAAAAACAACTAATCTTTTGGAACGCCTTTTATTAAGACGGTTCAAAAACCGTTCTTAAAAATCTTTTTAACCGAACCTAATAATCCTTTTTCCACTAGTGAATTAAAGAAAAAAAATAAGCATTTGTGATTAAATGATTTTTTTTCTTTCTATGATTCGTACATTTTAGATTTATTCTAAAAAGTAAAATCTTGGTTACCTATAGAATGAAAATGAATCAAGTCATTCATTTGAGTTTGTGCTTTTGCTACATTATTGATCTATATTATGCCAAGATTTGGATATTAAATCAAAATTATGTTACACCAGTGTTTGAAATTTTTGATAATATGCCCTTGTTAGTTATATGGTTCCTTGTAATTTCAATAGCGTGCTATGCTGATTGTTATCTAACAAGTTAATTGACGACTGCGCGTTGCCGCAGAGTTTATGCTTCGTTTTTGACATTACGATGTTTATTGAAAAATGCAATAAAAAATTTATAAGATCATGTTTTACGCGTTTGCTTAATATACAAATGTGTTAAATGTTTAACACGTTGTATCTAGTATATAACCCACACTTTTAATGAATTAATATAGAATATTGTCTTATTACGACGACATATATTGGTTTTTTATATGTTTAACGTTATTTAAATGGTGCAACGATCAAAAGTATTGTAGGATTGAGGGTGTGCCTAGAGTGCTAGGTGTAGATGGCAAGTTTCCCTCTTCATTCGGGCTTCACATGTGCCACATCACCCCAACACATCTTTACAACTAACTCCTCTTCACCAAACAACAAACCTCAACTTACTCATTTGTGCCTCACCACTTACAACTTTATTTTTTAATTCATTTCATTAAATAAAATAAATTCATTTTACTAATTATAAAAAATAATACAACATACTAATTTTATTTTATCCAAATAAAAAACAGGCAATACGAACAAAAAAAAAAAAAAAAAAAAAAAAAAAAAAAAAAAACACGATACGCGTTGTACCTAGCACTCTAAAGCTATTTGCAAACCAACTACGTCCAATCTAGATCAATATAAACACAGTTAGCCCAAATCTCATTGTCTAATAGATATTTAGCCAATTGGGTCAAACGTGTCAAGCTAGGCACATGCTTACTCATTCGAACCATATTATAAACCATTTGCAAGACTTAAGTTATCATCTACCTTCTTGACAAAGTTAAACAGGTGGCAAAATCTTTTCATGCACATTAATCCCCTCGTCTATATATATCAAGCAACATGAACCACTTTCCCTCCATCCCTTGTTTCAAACACAAACCATACTCACACACACCATAACCTACTGAATATTCAAGTCCAAGAAAGAAGAAAGAAGCTTGTAATAGGGTCTTGAAGCTTGGAAAACTTTGTTATAATCAGGTACTAATGTGATAAAAAGATCAAAAGTCATTTTTCTTTCACTCAGAAAAGCTGCACACCGTACATACATTTGCTTCGTCGTGCCCACGACAAACCAACCAACGGCGGACAACGGCAAGGGGGCGGTGCAGCGGCGAGCACGGCTCGCCGTTGATGGTGCCACGTCTGAACGGCGAGCATGAATGACGAGCTGCACCTAGCGCTCTTAGTAGTGGGGAAAGGGAAAGGGAAATGGAAAATGAAAGAGAATGCAAAGGAATGTGTGTGATGGTGGATAATCAATCATTTATTCTCCAATTTACTTTATAATGGTCCATTACCCATTGTGGGTAATCATTATATTACCCCGCTCTAACCAAGCACCTTTAATCAATCTCATCTGTTAACCCCACCAAGCACCCCCTTAGTTCATTCTTATCTTATTGTAATAAATAAAATATGTAAGAAACTTTTTAAAAATAAGCCTTATTTCGTTCATGTAAAAGTTTAATCAAACCAAGACTCACTGACAAATAATTAAGGACTAAAATCTAAACTTTAATGGAAAAAGTTAAGTCCGTATATATTTTTTTTATTTCATCACACAGTCATATTGTTTTCCTAATTGTACTACGCATACCATAATCACAAAACATGTTCAATGTAAATGTAATAAATCTTCTAAAATTGTTTTATTTTGTCTCAGCAACAATTGTTTTGTTTGTGTCACATTCCAAATTTTTAGACCATAGCAAACTAAAAACTGGGCCTTGAGGTGGGGAGACATGGGCTATTGGGCCATTACATGTTTTAAGGTTATCATTTGTACCGAAGTTAACCACACTTAATAATTTATTTAATTTGATCAAAATATTAATTATTATGAACAGTACCTTTTAGTCCATAATTTTACATATAGTACTTTTTATTCAGAGATATATCCTTCTATTTTGCACAAACAAAGTTATGTAAATTTTAGGGTCCCTAAATTTTATTATTTTGTTAGGGCTAATTAACAACCAACTTGTTTTAACTGGTTTGTATCATTACTTGTTTTACATCTTTGAGGTAAAAATAACCCTTTTTTGTTCGTCTTAACTTTTTTGAGTTCTAAATGACCCGACAAAAAATGTGAGGACTAAAACTTGGTATATTAAAATTTTATTAAGAAGTTACATGCTTTGCCACATTTATTCAACTTTTGGTATTGTTCATAGTTTGATAACATTCATACATTAAGTTTAAGTCTCGTATGAAACAATTGTGTGCGATAGTTGTGATATATATTGGAAAATTGTTGTGGTCCTTTTATAACATGTTCAATTTTATTCCATGATATTGCTTCTAGTCCATAATAAATTTTATCAACATAAGTGATAACAAATTTTTTTATGAACTATTAATGTTTTTTAGTTATTGTATACGTAGACATTTGTGTAGTTAACGACTGGCGTATTAATGTTGATTTTGTATTAACCTAAAAAAAATTGATCTCTTATAAATATTATAAAGGGTGAATGACAGAGATATATTGTTGCTAGCTAAATTGGCGACATTCCTTTCATTCCACTTTGCATGTCCCATTCTGTGTCAACTAATTTTTCTGTCTCAAAATTATTGTCAGAGACAACAATCACATAATTTAATAAAAATGGGGTCACTTTAATTTTCAATCACTCAAATAGAATATTCGCTCACTTAATTCTCTAATTTTTACTTAAAAAGAAAGGTGAACAGTTATTTTGAGATATACCAAAAGGAAATATGGATAATAATTTTGAAATAAAGAGAGTATAATGTTTGATCATCTTTTAATACAATTTTTGGCCCAAAAGCTTTTGTTTTGTCCTTTTTTTCTGTCCTTGTAGTAAGGCAATCCGCCATGGTAAACATATTCAAGGGTTTATATTTGTGTCATGACATTAAATTATAAACTTTTTTGTTTTATAAACCTATCCTTATTATATTATAAACTTTTTCAAGTGATATAAACTTTACACACAATCAAATGCATTAAATTATGAAGTTCAATATCCTAAATCTCTTCATGACACATAAACTTGAAATGGATGCTCACTATGATTTATACTGTAAGTTTTTAAAAGTTAAACATCTTCATTATTTTATAAACATTTTCATAAACCACCATAGTAAATGCATTAAGCTTTAATAAATTTTTTACCTTAGTTTATGAAAGTTATGTGATATATGAATATGGCTTTCTTTTAATGAAAATACCACCATTCTTATATTTCACTATCATGTACTAGCTTAAAAATATTATTTGTAATTTAATTTACTTATACAAAATTAGACTAAACACAAGCTTAAAAAGTATATAAGAGTATAAAGTGAGTATGTTGTATATAAATGTTGAATTTTATGGTGATTAAAATTCAATTCACATTGTATAACTTATTTTTCATGTTATCTCATGTAATATATATATATATATATATATATATATATATATATATATATATATATATATATATATATATATATATATATAGAGAGAGAGAGAGAGAGAGAGAGAGAGAGAGAGAGAGAGAGTTAGGATCAAATAAGAAGATTACTTAAAATAAAAAGGAATAAGAAGAACTATAACCACAAATCCGAGATGCACCGACCTAAATTAGATGCATCCCTATAATCTTAGATGCATTATAACGCACCATAGTGTGTTTTCTAGCTTTTAATCAGATGCATATACGTATATTAGATGCATTTCATAATTTCTCTTGTTTTTTGTTCCTTTGCACGTGTCGAAATCATGAAAATCAATTTGTACCATCTATACATCAAATTAACTTTCGAAACTCAAGATTTTGTATATATATGAATAGAAATGCATCTAATGCAAGTCGTTGCATCTCAAATGCGTGATTTTGGTCACTTCTCACCGCTTCTTATTTTAATTTACTTCTTACTTGATCCCTGCCATATATATATATATATATATATATATATATATATATATATATATATATATATATATATATATATATATATATATATATATATATATATATATATATATATATATGAGGAAATCTTAGCTACATCAAGAGTGTAGCCAACTTATATACACCAAAATGCTAATTCTATGCATAAAACCCTAATTATGATGCAACTTAACTTCCTAAACTTGTTAACATTCCTAATCCATCACCTCCGACAATTATTATTTAATCCTGTTGCAAATTTTATGTGTGTATTCTTGAATCTAGTTTTAGTCACGAAAATGACTACTAACATCTTACACTTGCAACAATAGCCAACTTAGAATAAATCTCAATGATAGATGTTAATTTTGAAATATTATGGAGTGAAAATGATTTATGGTGTTAATCGGGCATAAAATTTAATGTTTTATACCTCAAAATAGGATATTGGTGTAGCTATGTTGGCTACACCTTTGTGCAGCTAAGCTATCCCATATATATATATATATATATATATATATATATATATATATATATATATATATATATATATATATATATATATAAGTTTATTCATGTGAGAAACCTAATTTTTATAAGAACGCGAGAACTAATTCTATCTACTTATTTTATACTTCTTTAACTTTGATATAATGGCTAATATAAATCAACCAACTTTTTGAAACTTTTAAAAAAAAATCGAAAATTTTCAAAAAAATTCTATAAAAAATTTCAAAAAATTAAAAAATTTTGAAAAAAAATTTCCCGAAAATTTTTCGCGAAATTTTTTAGAAAATTTTGAAAAAAAAAATTCAAATTTTTTTTTTCAAAAAGTACTTTTTTCGAAAAAAAAAATTCAAAAGTTTTTTTACAAATTTTTTTTTTTCGCATTTTTTTTCTAACTTTAATTTTCGTCACATGTGAAAAAAATTTAGAAATTTTCGCGAAATTTTTTTATCGTCACATGTGTAAAAATTCATCACATGTGAAAAAAATTTCTTCACATGTGAATTTTTTTTCGTCACTTGTGAAAAAAAAATCGGCACGTGTGAATTTTTTTCGGCACTCGTGAAAATAATTTTGAAAATTTTTGCGATAATTTTTTTTCTTCACATGTGTAAAAAAAATCGTCACATGTGAAAAAAAATCATCCCATACGAAAAAAAAATCGAAAAAATTCGTAACATATGAGAACAATTTTTTTCTTCATATGTGAAAAAAAATTTCGTCACATTTGAAAAAATCGCGAAAAAAATTTTCAAAATTTTTTTTTCGAAATTTTTTTTCAAATTTTTTCAAAATTTTCAAAATTTCGCAAAAAGATTTCGGGAAATTTTCAAAATTTTCTAAAAAATTTCGCAAAAAATTTTCGGGAAATTTAAAAAAAAAAGTTTCGAAAATTTGTTCATTTTTTTTTTTTTTTTGGAATATTTTTTGTAAATTTTTTGATAGTTTCAAAAAAGTTGGTTGACTAATATTAGCTGTTAGATCAAAGTTAAAGCATGATAAAATGAATGGCTAAAATTGCTTCTCACGTTCTCACCAAAATAAGAGTTCTCATTTGAACGTTTCACTATATATTAGGGGTGGCAATTTCTGACCCGACACGAAACACGACCTGAAACTGACACGAAAATTAACAGGTTTGGGTTGAGTTTAAATAGATTACGGGTCAGGTTTGGGTCAACCCATCTAACCCGTTTATTAAACAGGTAAAGTTCGGGTTGGGAATATATTAAGTGGGTCGACCCGTCAACTTGTTTAAGTTTTTTTTTTCTTCTTAAATTTAAAATTATTTATATTTTATTATACGGGTTAAATAGGTTAAACGGTTTGACCCCCAAACCCGTTTAACCTGTTTAGCTCATGTAATGTGCCAACTTTTGTATATTAAACGTGTTAAATAGGTCAACCTGAAACCCATTTAATCTATACAACCCGTGTAACCTATTTAACCTGTCAACTCAAGTATATAAACATGTTAAATGGGTTAGGTTCAGGTTATGTGTAAATATATTAGGATTGACATAGATGACCTGATTATTTAAATGGGTCAGGTTAGGGATGGGGTTTTCTGACCCGCCAACCTGTCAACCCGAACACGACCCAAATTGCCACCCCTACTATATATATATATATATATATATATATATATATATATATATATATATATATATATATATATATATATATATATATAGAGAGAGAGAGAGAGAGAGAGAGAGAGAGAGAGAGAGAGAGAGAGAGAGAGATATGAGATCAAATAAAAAGAGGATTTTTGTAAAAAGAATAAGAAGGATTTTGAACATTTGATTTAAAATTAATAGACGAGATTAACTTTGATACTAACTAACTATTAAGGGTATAAAAGTAATTTTTAGTATAATTGTAACAACCTATGTAATAAATCCCACTTCCTTCCACATCAAAACATGCAATCCCAACTTTCATCTTCCCAGTAAACACACACACACCAAAACATTCGATGCCAACTTTCTTCTTCCCTATAAATTTGGAATTATAATAAACACAAGATCAATTTCCAACAAGCAAGAAATAAACTGGTTCAAAGTTTTGAACAAATACAGAATGAAAAGAATACGAATAAGTAACTTGTTACAACCACATTATTCATGTAAAAATCTCACTTTAATAATGTTCTTTTTTTTTTTTTGTAAAATACTAGACACATGTAACTAACAACAGATGATCTATTTAGCACAACGTATATCATCACAAGAGTCACCTCTCCGGAAAAAAAACAACAGCTGCTCGCCTGCTCCCATTCCCGTACATGCATTGCACAAGTCTTTGTTATCCAGCTCATGTATAATCATTGACAAACTTTGTTCATAATCATCCTTATCCGTTTCGTTGTTCAACTCACTGATGATAAAAAATTAAAAAATAAAAAAATAAACTAAACTAAACTAAAGCAGATTTACACCATTTTTAATGCACAAAATCATGTCTTTTCAAACATTACCATGCTCGTTAACTAAGTAGGCCGCCTTTACTAACTTCCTCTGAAAATTAATGTGCATTTAGACAATTTTTAATGCGCAAATAGTGTCATTTCAAACAATAGTGTATTGATTTCCTAACTTTGTCACATTTTCTAAATTCATATGAGAGCGAATGCATAATTAGACCATTTTAATGCATAAAGTACTGTTAATTCATACAAATGCCGATTGCCTAAGCATGCCACCTTTGCTAATTTCGTATGAAAACGAATGCACAATTAGACCATTTTCAATGCACAAAACTGTGTTATTCCAAACAATAGCGCACAGATTGCCAAAACACGTCATTTTACTATTATCTATGATGATGTTTCATAATCATCATAGATAATACATTTAGTTGTTCATAATCATCCTTATCCGTTTCGTTGTTCAGCTCACTCATAATAAACATTTTTTTTTTTTACAATCGCATTAAAAAAAAACCCAATGCAGATTTACACTATTTTTTAATGCACAAAACCATGTCTTTTCAAACATTAGCTTGCTCGTTAACTAAGTAGGTGGCCTTTACTAACTTTCTATGAAAAATAATGTACATTTAGAGAATTTTTAATGCACAAATAGTGTCATTTCAAACAATAGTGTATTGATTTCCTAAGAATGTCACATTTTATAAATTCCTATGAAAATAGATGCACAATTAGACCATTTTAATACACAAAATAGTGTTAATTCACACAAGTGTTGATTGCCTAAGTATGTCACATTTACTAACTTCATATGAAAATGAATGCACAGATACACATTTAGACCACTTTTTAATGCATAAAATAGTGTTATTCCACACAACTCACATTTCTCCAATCATTTCATATTTTACTTATTTCTTACAAAAATTAATGCTTATTTAGACAATTTTAATGCACAAAATAGTAGATTCCACACAATTTACGATTATCCAATCATATTAAACTTTTACTATCTTCCTACAAAATTGATACACATTTAGCCTTTAACTAATGCACAAAACATGTTCAATTATTATCAAGTAAATTGAACATGCATATCTTTTTACCAGTTACCTGTATATCCTATTATAGGACCGTTCATTTCATTGCCCAGATCCCCATCATATTTACTTAATTTAGGAGTGCCTATTTATTGCAAATTAAAAATTTGTTGAACAATTCCCAAGAAATTGAATAAATTAGTATTTTCGAACTGTGACAATAAACTTCCATCACAAATAGTGTAGCCCAAAACAAAATGAACAAAATGCATTATAATTAGGCTACTGGATGATAAGGGGGTGGCAACCTTGCGGTGAATTCACATCGGCAAGCCTTGCCGAGCGGCAAGCTCGGCTGCCGGTCTCACGGCAAGCCCCGATCGGCACCTCCAGCGGCAACTTGTACCGAATCGGTATGGTGAAGCCCAAGAAAAAACTATCCGTTGGCATTTAATGGTTATAGCCGTTGAAGGCTTTTCTCTCTTCTTCCTTACCATTTGACTACGACCAGACTACTTCACCGGAATCGCATGATGATTTGTAGGGCTTTGTGGCAACCTTGCGTTGAAGCAGGTGTTGAAGCAGGTGAAGATGGGTGGTGACGGTGGCCGGAGGGTGGCCGATGGTGAAGCAGGTGTTGAAGCAGGTGAAGATGGGTGGTGACGGCTTTGTGTTGAAGAAGGGTTTCTTTGTTTGGTTTGTGTTGAAGCAGGTGAGATTGGAGTATACGTTGACTACTTTGGTTTCAAATTACATGCGTGAGTTAAGATACATGGGGTTGGTATATATTTGGATAAAAAAAATAAAAAAATAAAAAAGAAAAAAAAATTAGGTACCAAGATTGCCACTAAAAAATGATGTTGAGGTATGTTGAGGCATGAAATGTGTTGGCATAATATTATTGGTTGTTTTTACAAAAACTTGAGGCAAAGTGAGGCAATGTTGCCACCCCCTAATATGATAAAAATCAGTTTTTAGTTGACTTACCCTTGCTTTCAACGCCATTTTCATTTATTGTTATCTTCGAGTAGCTTTAGATCATTGTTATCTATCTGATTTGTTGGTGATTTTATGATTGGAACAAGGATTTGATGAAAGTTATATAATTGAGAGAAAGAGAAAGTTGGTGGAGGAGACTCGAAGAGAATGTAGAATGATCGGAAAAAGGACGAATGTGTATTTTAAATGTGTGTTTATGTGTTTTATTAAAAGATGATTTTGCCCTTCCAGCTTTAATTAAGTTTATTGTTTAATCTTATCTATTGATTTTAAATCTAAGGGTCCAAAATTCTTCTTATTCTTTTTTTTTTTTTTTAAAACCTCTTTTTATTTTAACTCATAATTAACAAGTCCACGTTAGATATCGGGTTTTTTTTTAGGATTAATGAACATGACATGTCTGTTGACTAGGCTACCTTAGGGTACGTAATGGGCCATCCTTTGACCATCTATGTAAATCTATTAGGAAATAACAACTATATGATACAATCACCATATATTTGCACAAAACATATAAATGAATTCGGATAGTACCAAAATGGGTCAAATGAGTTCGGGGAGTTGACTTGTTTTTTTCTTTTTAATAATTAATAATTGAATGTCTATTAAATTTAAAAATAAAATACATTATGAAAATAGACAATTTAACTACGGTCTAATAAATAATTAAATGTCAAATGGCTATAACTTCCACCCCAAGAAAAACTGCCCAAATTCACCCAGTTTACAGTTTGCTTAGGAGAGAATTATGAAGTTGATTCAAAGTCTCATGATTTACAGGAACGCTACGAAAAGCTCCAAATATCACTTGAAGACATTAAACAAGGGATAGAAAACTTTAGTGATACTAGATTCATTGGAGAAGGAAGATACTGGAAGCAATATAAAGGAGATATTCCACTTGCTAATGGACTTACCACCGTTGTTGTAAAGCGGTTTGATACCTCGTGCGATGAAGGAAGTAACCAATTTTTAGTTGAGTCTCAAGCTCTTATTGAGCATGAGCACGAGAATATCATTCGTCTTGCTGGTTATTGTGACAGAGCTGATGAAAAAATCATCGTTTACGAGCATGCTTACAATGGAAGACTCAACGAGCATCTCAAAGATACTAGTCTTACCTGGTTAAAACGTCTCAAAATAAGCATCGATGTTGCTACTGGGTTGGAATTTATTCATCTAGGTGGTATTGATGATATGAAATCAATGATACATGGAGGCATCAAAAGTGGTAGCATTCTAATAGATGGTGATCAGTGGAAGGCTATAATCACTAATTTCGAGTTGCTAAAACGAGGCTGGATAGTGGAGAGAACATCGCAATTGGATGAAATCTATGCTTACAACTCACTTGGCTACATTGACCCACTGTACAATGAAGAAGGTGTCATGAGAAAAGCTTCAGATATATATTCATTGGGTGTGGTAATGATGGAGATATTGTGTGGAAGATTGGCGTGGGAAGAGGGATGTAAGGATCCCTCGGAGTGTTTAAGCTCTTTGGCTACAAGGCGATACGACTTCGAAGGAGATATCGATCTTGATGAGTTGGTGTTTGAGGGTATAAAAAAACAAATTTGTAAGAAGTCATTGACTACATTCACAGATATTGCCATTCAGTGCTTAGATTATAATTGTTGGCAGAGACCAAGTGCACCTGGCGTGATAATAGAGCTTCAGAAGGCATTGGAATATCAAGTAAGCATTTTTATTATTTTACAATATTGGTTTTATTTACGTGTACCCATATTTTAATACGTTTCACTGAATCAACATTCATCCAACAATAAATACTATAGCATTTGGTAGAAATATCTAAAAAGAAATTAAACATAGGTTTCATGGAACGATGGAAGTGTTTAAAAAAGAGGTGAAAATTAAAATGACATTTTTAGAAAAAGAAACGTTGATATTTATCGAATTTATATGTGAAAACCATTTTTTGTTTGTATTGTTTCTTAATCATTTTGAAAGTAATTTCTTTTTTACATACGTCTTTAATCAATTAAATAAGAATGAATTCATTAAGTATCATTTTCAACTTCTTTTTTGCTTTAAATATAGGAGGATTATGAAACATGGGAGCCCAAGCTACCTAAAGACTATGAAGAAATACTCCACTTCTCAAAAATCGACCACATGGAAAAGTTTAAGGACATCTACGACACATTCTGCAAAGGATTTCACCTTCGAGATAGGGAAGTGGTAATTGTTTCTTTCATACACCTGATTTATTTTGTGCATCTTGCATGCTTTGCAATTAGAAACTTTTTCTGACCCAGAAATTATTTGGTTTGTGCGTTTGTATATATTCACAAAACTTGTTCTAGTGACACAACTTTTTATTCACGAAGAATCCTCGTCTCTAGAATTATAAATACAACTATGTGCCATTAATGCTAATTAATATAACCAATATATAAACTACGAGACATGCAGAACTCGTGCTACGCATGGGCTATCGCATACTTTTGGATGATGCTGAAGCTTCGGATGATGAAGAATACGATATGTTTGGCTGTTTGTTTTGTTTTTAGGTTTATGTACTTTTGTTTAATTTATCATATTTGAATGAAAATTGTATGGATGTATTATGTATATACTAAGTGAGGAACCATTTCATGCCTAGCTAGCATGAAAAGGTCTAGGATCTTGGAGAGATCCAAAAAATGTTTATTTTCTTTTTTTGATTTATGTTTTCAAATAAATAATAAATGACATTTAAATGTTGGAGCAATTGTATAAACCTCAAAAGGTTTATCCATAGTAGGAATAGGTTCATAACATAAAAAGTTTTAAAAATTAATGACATTTTAAGATGTGACAATTTTATAACCTTTAATAGGTTTATCCATAGCGGATGCCCTTACCAAAATAAAAAAATAATAATAAAAATAAAATAAAAAAATTGATGTTTAATGGTTTGTGCTAGCTAGTTTCTCATGAATTGTTGTTAGTCTAGTCTATATAGTAATTCAACGTCCTTGTATTTGCGTTTGATGTGCTTTGTATAACAGTATTTTTCACTCGGGATTAATGGAGCAAAGAATTATGTGATATCGGCGGCAAAGTTATCTTACAAATGTCGGTGGGCACAAAATTGGCAACGTATTCCACAGTCGAGGTTCTTTCACTGTCTTTCATTATGTTTTTTGTACATAATGTCGGTGTACGCACTAATACATATTACATTGTCATTAGTACTAATAATCTTTCTCTCTGGGTGATGTTGACCGGACCCCTCTCTACCCCCTAGACTGCACCAGGGAAGTCCTTGTCCCCCCCTTTTGTCCCCCACTTTTTCCAGTACAGCACAACTTTTTGTCAGTTTCTATTCCGTATTTTTGACAGTTTTAAGCGTTTGACATATTAAACTTTATATTTTCTATTCCGCACTTTCAGGTTTATAGCTTTTTGATATAAACAAAATTATAAAAATAAAAAAAATAATAAAAAAAAATAAAAAAAAAATAGGGGGGGTCCGGCTAAAAAATAGGGTCCGGTCAACATGTACCTTCTCTCTCTATGCTAAATTCAGTTAAATTTGTTCTTGTTTCAAACATGGTAACATTAATGAGGATTAAATTAATTGGTATTTGTTTCACGAGACAAACACTTGTCGATCGTTAGAGTTTAATTACCTACATATAAAATTCATGGAAGATCAGGTTTGCTAATACTTATTACTAGTAATACAATAAATACAATAGCTTTTTAAACAAAAGAGGTACTGTAAATATTGTATTATCTAGTAATAAAATAAAAGTATTAGCAAACCAGATCTTCTGCGCAAAATGAAGCTACTTTTCATTTTGGATGTTATTATATGCAAAATCAAAAGCATGTATCAGGCACCGCAAAGAAAAGAGAGGCTGATCAGGCTAATATTTGATTATTAAATACTAATTGCAGGTTTAAGAAAGTAGCAAAGATGTCAATTAGTTCGAATCTAAACATCCACATCAAGATTAGAACTCCACGTTTATCTTCGGATGTCAACTATGCAGTTCATCTGATCTTAAAATTTTGCGGTCCACGAAAGTCTTCAAGTAAATCTGCGTATGTGAACCTAACGTACAAAATGGGACTTGAAACCTTCCACACATATTTCGCAACATGGAGAGACAAGGATTGGATGAAGATCGAGTTGTGCCGTTTTGTGAATCACAAGGAAGATACTAATTTTGAGGTTCTAATTCAGGGCCTTTCAAGAAGCTACTGTGGAAGTGATGCCATTTTTGTTGAAGGCATCGAGTTTGAAGCCATTGATAATGTAAGTTAATTTGTGAATACCGTTTGGTTTTCGTTCTATATTCTTTTGGTTAAATATGAAAACATTAGTGTTAGCATGAGTAACATTTTTTTGTTATGTACAATATGTTTATGATACGGTTCAATTTATAAACAGTTGAAACAGGAAGATATTGAGAAAACAATGGCCATCCAACAACAATTGCCAACCTATAGTGACAACAGACCTGGAAATGATTACGAGGGTGGAGAGGTATGATCCTTTTTCTTATTCCTAATAACTTTAACCTTATTGATATATTCCTTGCGGTTGTGATAATAACTTCTTCAACGTTTTGGTGAGCAGTTGTTATCGCTAAACGAAATTAATGTAAAGAAGCATTTAATGCTTTCAGCAATGAATGTTTTATACGACTCCTCTAATGTGAAGCCTTTTCAGTTAAAACAATCAGCTGAGTCCAGGTTTGCTCTATAAACAAAATTCATTTTGCATGTCTTCTCATTCTTACGGTTAAACTTCTCCTTAAACATAGCCTCCATCTTCTTCTAGAAACTGTCAACGCCGTCTACGCCTCAAACGCCGCCGCCTGCAACTCTGGCAACCCACCTGCAATTACGGGTACCTAGATGCACCACTTGCGACCCCATCCCCCACAAGAACAAGGTAATTTGTTTAATTTATAAGCTCGTTATTCTTGGGTATTGCCTTAACAAAATGGTATGTAATCATATGATACATATACATGCAGATATCCCGTGGTGATTGAGCTTTTACGGCAACAAGTATTTGGTATTAAGTGCAAAGTTCATAATAAAATGTTGGCACGAGATACAGATTACATGTGTTATCTTGTATTCAAGCTTTCAGAAAAATGTCAAGGGTTACATTGTCCAGTGAGAGTTCGGAATGTACTACAGTGGAAAAACAAAGAGACAGGACTTGTTTGTTTTAGACCCCCGAACCAACGGAATTCTCATGACACTTATTGGGTTCCAAAAATGAGGGAAGATGGATGGATGGAGGTTAGGGTGTGGAGCTTTAACTCAACTTCTGAGCTTAGAAATGATTGTATTCCTATGCATTTGAAACTCATAACTTATGAAGGAACAATGTCTGGACTTATTGTACGGGGCCTGGAGATTCGACCAATGTAAGAGTACATGTCAGAAATTTGGCCCATATTGTGATGATAATATGTTTAATATCATTCTTGTTTCTACTTTCAGCAAAAAAAAACTGTAGTTGTATGTTAAGTATGAATAGTTGCAAATGAGTTATGTTCTTTGTTGCAGTGTGTTATAATTAACCTTTCACTTTATCACCATATGTTTCTCGTATCCTAAAGTGGGACAACCTGTTGATGATTCAAACGAACAAAACAAACAAACAAACAAACGAAGCGGAAGATTTATTCAAATACCAAACCAAATTACAAAACTAAATTCAAAAACAAATTCAAATGTACCAAACTATTATTCAAACGGTAAAAAGAAAACTAATGACATCAATCCCTATTTATAGGCTCAAACTAACCGTCATAGATTAGTTTCCTAATTCTAAACAAACTTGGTGGACAAGTCAAACAAATTACCAATTTTACCAAATAACCCCTAAAGTTTAAGTCACTTTTCTAACAATCTCCACCGTGACTTTAACTCCTCTACCGGCTTCAAATCAAATTCAAAGTTCCAAATTCCGAATTCCAAATTTCAAATTCCAAAATCCAAATGCCAGAGATGCAAGCCAAATTCAAATCAAACGACCGATACCTAAAAGCAATCCGAAACAAAATCGATCCAAAGCAAATGCCGATGACTTCAAAACGAACAATCAAACGTTAACCGACAAATTCAAACTCGGTCAACCAAACAAACAAATCGGCTCAAACGATCTTCAACAAAGATTATCAAATTCAGGCAACAAATTTCAAGAGCCCGACGAACGAAGATCCAAATTTGCAAACTAACAAATTCCAAACGATCGAACAAATTCCAAACGACTTGAACCAAGTCTTCAAACACCAAATCGATCTTCAAATTCCAAATATCAAATTCAAATTCTAATGGTCCACTTATATAATAAGAATTACAACCCAAATATCAATTTCAAATTCTAATTACCCACTTATTTAATAAGAATTACGGTCCAAATTCAAACTTATTATCCAAGTATCAAACCAATACAAGTTAATTAAATACCTTGACGAATGGACTCTAATAATTCAAACGTCCCAAATATTGATACGGGATAATAATTACAATTACCCACTTATTACGATAAGAATTACAGTCCCTATTCAAATACCAAATACAAATACCAAAATAACCCAATCGTAGGTTAGTCTCAAACCAACTGTCACTCAAAAAACCCAAACAAATCGATCAAATATCAAATTTCCTAAACAAACTAAAATCCCTAAACCACGATCTTAAAAGATAACCAAAGATCTCAATTAAAAACAAACTAGAAAGGCAGCGGTCGGCCGCGTTGCGGCCTAGCGGGGTTTTTTTTAGTAATTTTTTTCTATTTTTTCATCAATTTTTTGTCATACGCATGGAATTAGGCAATACACAGACATGATTTCAACTATTCAAAACCGTATTGCTTTTATGCGAAGGATTATTGATTCGTGAAAAACACAATATCAATATTGTAGTATAGATATAAGCTCAAGAGATCCGCAAAGAAATACGGATAACCCGAGGTCGTATTCCGTGTGAAGGGTGAATGGAATTCCGAATTTCCGATTCGTGAAACGTGTCGTGAAAAGTGGTAAAAAGTTATATATATGAGATTACACTAATGATATAGCAAAGAAGGCACAATTAATCACTTAAACACGTAGTTCAAATAAGGAAACTAAAAACGTCACGTAAAATCGAAACTGTACGCTAAAACGGAAAACAAACGTTAACGTACTAAATAAAACGCGAATTTTAAGCTACACTACTCCTACGGACTTGGAAATAATTTTCAAAAATTAAAAATGATAAAAGAAAATTTTGAGAAATAGAAAAATATTTTTTTGACTTTTTATTTATTTTTTATGAATTAAAAACTAATTAAGCTAATTAAAAATTAAAAGAAAATGCAAATAAATTGAGAAAAATGCAAAATAAATTTCTAAAATTCTAAAATAACTAAAAATAATTTTCTAATATTTTTTTGGATTTTTCTGGGCTTTTTTAGATTTTTTTGTATTTTTCAGCAATTAAAAAGTAATTAAAAATGATTAAAAATGAAAATTAAATAAGAAAAATAGCAAATGGACTCAGAAAAATATGAAAATTTCAGGGAAAATCTAAAATATTATTCTAAATCTAGGAAAAATATAAAATTTGAAAAATAAACACTGGAAGTGCTGATTAGCCCCAAACTGCTTATTAAAAGTGCTTATTGATAAGTAAAAGTTGACCAAACTTGTTCAAACTTTGACTAAGTGT
Source organism: Artemisia argyi (assembly GCA_030686995.1). Classification (NCBI taxonomy): domain Eukaryota; kingdom Viridiplantae; phylum Streptophyta; class Magnoliopsida; order Asterales; family Asteraceae; genus Artemisia; species Artemisia argyi. Next base: position 40,457,674 of record CM060709.1, on the reverse strand, counting down.
ACTTTAGACTAGATTAAGCTCAAATGAACATTTATGAAAGCAAACTCAACTCAAAAACACAGAGAATGGACTAAATCAGATTTAATAAGCACTATGAAATAAGCCAAAAGCTAAAACAGATAAGCACAATGCAAAAGCTCAACTGAAACAGAAACCTAAGGTACTAATGATCTCAAATAAACCATAAATCTTAAATAATGATCAAAAATGGGCAATTGCAGCCCTGCTTGGTTAAGACAGACCCTATGCTAGACCACCAATTAGACAATGCCAATAAGCAGTTGAGACAGGCTCAGGGATGAAAGCTTATGGGAGCAAACCACCAACTAACCACCAGAGATACAAAATATACCAAATGAACAAATGCTAGAATCAATTTACTGGTCTAAAAATTCCCTAGGATTTTGGCTAAACACTGTGATGCAGGGCAATGCAGGTTCAGTCAACCAACTTTGATCAAATTTTTCAATAAGCAAACAGAATCCAAACAGCAATTTTCTTTTTGATAATTGTTCACTTACTACCAGACTTCTCAAATCAGCAATCAGAAGTTATTTTCAACTGAAAGTAAAAACTAGAAAAGCTCTCAAAATTCTGACCAAAACCTGAGTTCCCAAACTTTTTTTGACTTTTTAGTTTTTGAAGAAACTTTGACCAAAGTGAGATTTGTTTGCAAAATTTTAAGTAGAAAAGTTATATAAAACTGATTTTTAGTTGAAATAAACTAAAACTTATATCTATGCTTCCATATGACTGATTATGCAACCTACTTATGCTAACTGATGTGCAGAAATGAGATACTAAGTTGATTTTGACTTTATGCTATATAACTACTGATTTAATGCCTCAATTAACTGTAACCTTTGAAACAACAAGAAACTCAACAAACAACTTATGATCCAAACACTCTCTTAAGTACTGTCACTACTTAATTACCACCCAGATCCAACAATTGTTATCCAAATCACAATCCTAGGTAACTAAAATGATTGAATATCAGTAACCACACTTAGCAACTCAGAACTTATGATACAAACACCTCAGAAAAACAGATCCACAAAGACTAGACTATGATAGCAATCCAAACTGATCAAATCACCCCCTTAGTAACTAACTGTTACAACTGATTATACTCAATTCCAATGTAATGCCAACCAAACTCAACCTCAGATAATGAATCAACAAGCATGAATCAACACAAAACTACAAATGATGAACCCAATTCCAAACAGATTCACAGGTTAAAGAGATAAAGCAATGAAATAGTACCAATATAATAACAAACTCAAAATTACCACTAATCAACAAGTAACAATTAATAACAGATAAGTACTTAGACAATATTGAGCAGAATTAAATAAAATAAGAACATACTTAAACTACTTATACTAATTTAGAGGAATTTAAATAACACAGCACTTACAAATCCACCTCAGCTAAACAGAGGTGGTCTCCCACACAGCCTATCTTTAGATAGGCTAACAGCTCCTTGTTAGCTACCTTTAATCTCCAAATGAGCTGAGCTTATTAATAAGCTACTACATTTGACCAGAATTTTGACTTTTGTATTTTAATGAAACAGTTAACTTAATGCTTATATAAACTTGAATAAAACAGATAACAACTATAAAACTTGATTCAAATCAATGAAAACTATTAATGAATATATATATATATATATATATATATATATATATATATATATATATATTGTTTTAAAAAAGCTAATAACAAATAAAAACAAGTATAGATTTATAAGCAGTAAGTAAAAGATGTAAAATTAAAGCAATAAGCAATAATAATGAGTAAATAAGCAGTGCTAAATTAAAAATAAGACAATTAAAACAGAATTTTCATTTTAAAAAAAAACATTACAAAGTGAATTAAACAGAAGAACATTACAATAAAAAGAGCACTTTTAACTGACTAGGGGGAGGGGTATTTATACACGAATTGGGGGAAGGTCCTAGAAATCCTACATCATCAATCCAGGTGAAAGGTGTGCTTGTTGTGTTTCTTCTGAGTCTCTCTAAGCCGTTTGATCAACATGGTGCCCAATCCTTGAAATAATAGCCCTTGGATTAGATTGATGTGACATCCTCAATCTTACGTGTGTGCTCTGATTGGTCCACGTATAGCATCTGGGTCCTCCCTGACATTCCTATGACATTCCCCTGACCTTCTGGAAGGTCAATCATTGGGGTAATTATTGTGAGGTGGGGTAATTTTGTGACTTGGGGAATTAGGGTTCGTGAGTAGAACAGTAAAACTGGGTGATTATATCATTTGGGGGGCGGGTAAAGTATTTTGGGTGTATTTATTATTTGAAGAGTTGACCGGGGTAAAAAGGGATTGACCGGGTTGGTTTAATGGTGGGCTGGGTAGAAAATGGGAGGTGGTGGGCTTTTGTAATTCGTTTGGGCTTTATGGTGTGGACTAGGCTAAGTATAAGTGTGGTAAGGGATGGTGTTGGGTTAAATAATATATGGTGGATCCGGTTGTAGTTTGGTTTAGGATTTAGTGGAATTATCAAAAGGACCAAAGTTGTATTTTCTGAAACTTTGAGGGACCAAAACTGTTATTCTCCATTTTTATCTTCCAAGGGTAATTGTTGTAATTTTCTGAATCATGAAGGACCTTTTGACTTTTTCTTGAAATATTACTCCAAGGACTATATTTGCCAAACTCAGAAACTACAAGGACTAAATGTGTCATTTCTTCAAACTTTACACCAGGGACCATTTATGCAACTTTGGGAATTCCTGAGGGTTTCTTATGACATTCTGAGCTTTCCTTAATCATTTTGCTTCCCCGGCTCCGGCTTTTGACCTTTTTCCAATCTCGTGCTCGTTTTCGTCGGTTTTGGTGTCGTTTTTGTTCATTTTTCTTATATCCGTACCTGCACATACACAAACACAAAAACATGCATTTTCTTGGCAATTTTGGTTAGTGTTTGGTGTTTTTGGTCTGAATTAAGGTCTAAAAAGGATGAGTGATTAAGCACTCATCAAAATCCCCCAGACTAAGGTATTGCCGTGCCCTCACGCAATGTCATCACCTCACGCTTAAGAGATAAATAATTTCAAAACCTCTCTTTACTGACGTTGTAAAGTAGCAATGATGTTCAAGAGAGATAGTAAAATCATTTATTCTCAGAAACGCTCCATTTTCCGATTTTCATGAATAACAACTGCAACTACTATTTTTGTACTTTTTCATTTATATATATGTGACGGTTTGCCTTGACTTTCATTATCAATTCTTATCTGTTGATAATTTTCAGGGTCAACGAGTAGAAACACTTCTCACAGAGAAGAGACCGTACGGATAAAAATCGTTATCCTTGATTTTTCACAAGCTCCCAAACTAAGCGTAAAATCGAGATCATTGTTTACCAGAAGTTAGATGCTAACACTGCCCACAAAAGTTACTTGTGTATTACCTCTTGTCCCCAGGTCCTAAGTTTTGTATCTAAAGATTTTAATTTGTGAGAAATGAATTGCTTCATATCTTCTCGTTTCGATATTTGTTAGTCCGATAGTGATACCTAAGTTAAAACGATAAGTAGTTATTCATTTTCTCTTAAGAACCACTGCAATAGAAATTCGGTCCACATCAAGGAATTTGGGGTACATACAATATCAAAGATATAAGTTGCGGAGTACAATCACGTGCACCTCATGTGACTGATTACTAATCACTTATCACATGCACCTCACGCGCCAACAACTTATTTATACATACATAGCTCTTATTCAACAATACTTCACTTTCACTATTTTTCACTTTTTTCTTTCTTTCTTGACTTTTTTTTCTCATAACATCAATGGAAGCTTATTGGGTAGCTCCAAAACCACATAGATAATCAACTTTTGACTTTTGATTTTTTCACTTTTTGCTCTTATTTTTGGTGTTCCTTGATATGTACCCAACTTCTAAAGCAAAAATTCTCTCAAGAAAACAAAGAACTAAATATTATTCAAACCGAAATACCACTAATTAACCTAGAACATCTATTTATATATCTGTGACGTATCTGATGGGAACAAGGAGGCCACAAGTACCTCTCGTGGGTTTTTTAAATCCCAGTAATGCGATCCGTGTATAGCATGAAACTTCTAAATAAACTCTATCATTCCTCGATCTCCGCAAATTTAAAATCCCAAATAATGAGATCCGCGGATGCTTAGCCATAATCTTTTGATTATTTTGGTTAAGGGAGACGAGCTAGGGCTCAACACGCCCGGTCAAGTCGGAACATTTATTTCTACTCTCGCCGGTAGGAAAATCAAAACAAGGTGTCAAAATTTATTATTCATATCATATATCTTTTTTTTTTTTTTTTTTTTTTTTTTTTTTTTTTGACTATAAAGCGGTGACAAAAACTTAAATTTTTGGTGGAAAACGGAGTTGCGTAAGTTAACAGCTCAGACGAAGGTACAAGCCAAATCGAATCGAAGATTCCCCCCCCCCCCCCCCCCAGACTAAAGTGAAACATTGTCCTCAATGTTTTAAGGGTACGAGTAATCCTACGTAAAATCTAAGGCTGTTTATTAAGTATGCCAAGAGATAAACGTTAGTCGATAAGATTTTGGATATGGTGAATTTTCGAAAGAGCAGCGAAGGATGAGACTCGAGTGGAAAGAACGACAAACCACGAGCACGAGAGTCCTCAAACTTCGGGGAAATTCCTGAACATTCACAAACAACCACGAAAACACGAGTTTGGAAAAGGTCGCCCCCCTCACGTCACGTTATTAAAGAAAATAGAAAATAAAGAAGATGAAATGGATAAGCATGGGGTGCCTCCCACGAAGCGCTTGTTTTTGTTCACCGAGTCACATGAGCTTGACTCGATCCCCGAATTTAATCGTCCTTGGGGAAAGTCTGGAGATCCGGGACAACCATGGGTGGTATGTCCCCTCCGAAGTAATGTTTAACACGATGACCATTCACCTTAAAATTGGGACCATTAGGTTGAGCAAGTTCAACGGTTCCATATGGAAATACTTGGGTAATGGTGAATGGTCCAGACCAACGGGTTTTTAACTTGCCCGAGAAAATCTTTAATCGAGAATTGAAAAGAAGGACTCGGTCACCAACATTGAAGACGCGATCTTTAATTTTAGCATCGTGAATCCTCTTTGTTTTCTCTTTGTAGATCAAAGAATTCTCATAGGCCTGATCACGAAGCTCGACTAATTCATTCAAGTGAACTTTTTGGTGATCACCCGCGGTTTGAAGGTCAAAATTAGCATGTTTCAAGGCCCAGTAGGCCTTGTGCTCAAGTTCAAAGGGCAAATGGCAGGCCTTCCCGTAAACCAGCTTGTAAGGAATGCACCCAATGAGTGTTTTGTAAGCTGTACGGAAAGCCCAAAGTGCATCATCTAATTTATCGGCCCATGAAGCACGATGTTCACCTACGGTCCTTTCTAAAATACGTTTCAAACCACGATTGGAGACCTCAACTTGACCACTCGTCTGTGGATGATATGCCGTAGAAAGACGATGTGTGACACCATATTTGAGCATAACTTTAGCGAATTGGTCATTACAGAAATGGGTCCCACGATCGCTTATAATAGCACGAGGTGCACCAAATCGGGCGAAGAGACTTTTAAGAAATTTTACTACAACTCGGGCGTCATTGGTGGGTAGCGCCTTCGCTTCGACCCATTTAGACAAGTAGTCGACGGCCACGAGTATATATTTGTTACCACGAGAAGACGGGAATGGACCCATGAAATCGATACCCAGACGTCAAAAATTTCACAGACTTGGATAGCATTTTGAGGCATCTCGTCCTTCTGAGAAACTTTTCCTTGATGCTGGCAAGAATCACATGATTTAACCAACTCATGAGCATCCCGGTAAATCGTCGGCCAGTAGAAGCCGGAATCAAAAACTTTCTTAGCGGTGAAGTTGGCACCATGATGTCCCCTTGTGGGTCCATTGTGGCATGCCATAAGAATGTCAGCGGCTTCTTTGCCGTGAACGCACCGCCGGATCACTTGATCCGCACATATCTTAAACAAATAGGGGTCGTCCCAGAAATAATGCTTAACATCTTTGAAGAATTTTTTCTTCTGCTGGAACGACATCCCTTTCCGGATAAAATTCCCCGCATGGTAATTCGCAAAGTCGGCGAACCATGGGGTACTAGAATCACAATGTGATAAACTCCCCAGTGTCTCGAGAGGAAAAGCTTCGTTAATCTCCTTTTTCTCGAAAACACTTTGGTGGGGATTCTCTAAACGTGATAGGTGATCAGCAGCAAGGTTCTTAGCTCCCTTTTTATCTCGAATTTCAACTTTGAATTCTTGAAGGAGGAGAACCCACCGCATCAAGCGTGGTTTAGCGTCTTGCTTTGCCATAAGGTACTTAAGAGCCGAATGATCCGTATACACTATGCATTTCTTCAAAAGCAAATAAGATCGAAACTTTTCAAAAGCGTAAATGACGGCTAACATTTCTTTCTCAGTAGTCGTATAATGGTATTGAGCGTCGGTCATTGTTTTACTAGCATAGTGTATCGGCTGAAAATGTTTTGACTTGCGTTGCCCCAGGACTGCACCAATAGCATAATCGCTAGCATCGCACATTAGCTCGAAGGGCAAGTCCCAATCAGGGGCAATTAAGACGGGAGCCTCCGTTAACTTCTTTTTAAGAACATTAAATGCTTCGATGCATTCATTTGAGAAGATAAACGGAGCATCTTTTTCAAGTAAGTGGGTCAGAGGCCGGGCTATTTTAGAAAAGTCTTGAATGAAACGTCGGTAAAAGTCGGCATGACCGAGAAAACTTCTAATTCCTTTAACAGTGGTGGGATGAGGTAATTTTGCAATAACGTCGACTTTAGCTCTATCGACCTCAATCCCGGATTTCGAAATCTTGTGGCCGAGGACAATGCCCTCTTTGACCATGAAATGGCATTTCTCCCAATTTAGAACCAAGTTGGTGTCTTCACACCGTTTTAGCATATTTTCTAAATGGGAGAGGCACGAAGTGAAAGAATCTCCATAAACCGAGAAATCATCCATGAAAACTTCCATGGTTTTCTCGATCATATCCGAGAATATAGACATCATACACCTTTGGAACGTGCCTGGAGCATTGCATAAGCCAAAAGGCATACGACGATAGGCAAACGTACCATAAGGGCAAGTAAAGGTAGTCTTTTCCTGGTCCGGAGGGTCAATAGGTATTTGAAAATAGCCGGAAAATCCATCAAGAAAACAATAGAACTCATTTCCCGCTAGGCGTTCTAGCATTTGATCCATAAATGGAAGTGGGAAATGGTCCTTTCGAGTCGCATCATTCAATTTACGATAATCAATATAAACTCTCCATCCGGTAACAAGACGTGTCGGAATCAATTCATTATCTTCATTTGTAACGACGGTCATTCCACCTTTCTTCGGTACGCAGTGGACCGGGCTAACCCAAGAGCTATCCGAGATTGGATAAATCATTCCGGCATCGAGGAGTTTGATAACTTCCTTTTTGATAACCTCATGAATTTTCGGGTTAACCCTTCGTTGTTGCTGAACGGATGGTTTGAAATTATCTTCAAGTAAGATCTTATGCGTGCAAAAACGAGGGTCGATACCCTTAATATCAGAAATTTGTCAAGCGATGGCACTCTTATGCTTCTTGAGCACATCTACGAGATGTTTCTTCTCTTCATCTTTAAGATCTTTAGAAATTATGACGGGAAGTTTGTCGGTTCCTTCCAAAAATGCGTATTCGAGATGAGGAGGTAAATCCTTGAGCTCGGGCTCCGGAGGATTCTCAGTAGACGGCTTAACTTCTTTAACGTCGGCCATTTTAAGGTCCATCGGAGGGAGGGACGGGTTAGGATCTTCATTTAATAATTTCTCAATTAGAAGAACATCTCCCTTCGGATCACAATCGGAATGATCAATTTCTGGTGAAATCGAATCATTAGCAAGAAAGGCCTCGATCTCTTCCAAGATGAAATCACTTCCCTCAAACGGAGTAAGGGAAGGGGAAGGATCAGAAATTATCGGTTCAGAAGAATGAGTGGGATTGCCACTCGAAGCATGTTCGGTAAAACCAAGTAACTCTTGAGCGTACTCCTCCGTAACTTCGTCGATAACGTCGATTCGGTTAACGGAATATTTGTCAAACTCGGAGGAGTACCTCGCGGTTTGATCCAAGTTAAAAGTTACGGCTTCGGTACCAACGCGTAGGGTAATTTCTTCATCAAAAACATCAATTAAAGCACGGCCAGTCCTTAGGAAACCTCTTCCAAGAATGAGAGGTACCCGCGGATCGGCATCGAAATCAACAATGACAAAATCGGCAGGGAAATGGAATTTCCAAACATTGACGAAAACATCCTCAGCTATACCGATAGGTCGAGACGTAGATCGGTCGGCAAGCTCGAGGGTCACACAAGTCGGAGTCAAATTGGGTAAAGACAACTTCTTCCAAATTGATAACGGCATTAGGTTAATGCTAGCACCAAGATCGGCCAAGGCGAAGCATTGAACCATCCCAGGAAAATTACACGGAATGAGAAATCGACCGGGGTCTTCAAGCTTTTCGGGGAGCTTTTTGAGGATAACCGCCGAGCAATTCTCATTCATCTGGGTTCGAGATTTTTCAAACAATTTCTCTTTGTTATTCAAAAGACCTTTTAGCATAGAAGCAAATTTAGGCATCAAAAGTATAGCATCCGCGAGAGTTATGTCAAAATGTAGCTCTTGAAAAACTTGGTAAAACTTTTCCATCTGAATTTTATCTCTCTCACGGTGCGTTTGTTCGTTTAAGCGTGACGGATAAGGCAAATTTGTTTTGACGGGTGTTTCTTTTTCAGATTCGTAAACAACTTTATTTTTTCCTTTGGACGTTGGGACCACCGGAGGTTGGATGTTCTCGGTCCTTCCATTATTACTAGGAATTTCCGTATCCGTTGTCGCCTCGGTTTCACGGACGACTACCTTGGGAGACGAAGAAGAAGAGGTAGTCGGGGTCGTCGGTCCATCGATTACAATACCACTCCTAGTCGTGATCGCCTTAGCATCGCCCCTCGGGTTAGCGATCGTGTTGCTTGGAAGAGTACCCGAGCCCGAGGGTCGATCATTTAAAGACTTCTTCAATTCGGCCATTTGATTAATTAACATTTTATTCATTTCCTCTTGACTTTTCATAAACTGCTTAAGTAATTCATCCGAAGAAGACTGATTCACAACTGGATTTTGAAAATTTTGAGCACGATTGTTGTTATTGAAACCTTGATTCTAAAAATTTTGATTTCCATGATTATAATTCCCATGATTAACATTTTGAAAATTTCCATGAAAATTCCCTTGATTCGGGCCTTGATTATAATTTCCCCGATTTTGATTTTGAAAACCATGATTTTGATTCTGAAAACCATTGTTCATCCGATTTTGATTAGCATTGTGATTGAATTGATGATTTCGGTTTTGCACATTTTGATTAACTTGATTGACTTGATTAACCGGATTGACTTGATTCGGTTGATTGAAACCGGGTGGTCCAACATAATGGTTCGAACGGTAGCTAAGAAGATTTCGGTCTCCTTGTGGTTGGTATCCGTTACCGCCCATATTGTAGGTTCCCGAAGTAGCATACACATTCTCGTGAGTGTAGCCACCGGTGGCTTGGCACTCAAAATACGAATGAGGACCACCACAAGTCTCACAAACATTGTTGACCATATTGACTTGATGACTTGATTTTGATTCTGAGACGTTTGGTGCATTCGTAAAACAGCAGTCGACAAATCATCGAGTTTCTTAGTAATTGCGGCTATTTCAGAATTAGACGTAGAAGAATTGTGAGCAACGGTTGTTCTTGACTCATTCCTCTCGGCAGAGGAATCCCAGTAATTGTAATGAGCAGTCATATTCTCAATAAGTTCGTAGCAATCTTCAGGACGTCGTTTCATAAAAGTTCCACCCGCAGCTGCATTGATCGTGTCCCGATGTCGTAAAGTCAAACCATTGTAAAACGTATCAATTATCGTAACAAGAAGCATGTTATGGTTTGGACACCGATCAATAGCAAGCTTATAGCGTTCCCAAGCTTCGAATAAAGATTTGTCGGGAAGCTGACGGAAATTGCTAATATCGTTTCGAAGTTTCGTCACCATCGATGGTGGAAAATATTTCGCCAAGAACTTCGATACCATTTCTTCGAAGGTATGAATCGAGTTCTTGGGAAGACGATCAAACCAAGCGGTGGCATGATGCGTCAAAGAATAGGGGAAGAGAGAAAGACGAAGGGCGTCATCGGAGACCCCATGTTGTTTCATACTTTGGGCGACGGTTAAAAATTTGTCGAGATGCTTGTTAGCATCGTCACCCGGTAATCCGTGAAATTGGCATGAATTTTGGACTTGTTGATTCATGTGGTGCTTAAGTCCAAAATCCGTAGCCTCAATATTGAGAGGGGCAATCGGACCGCCTCTACCGTGCATTGTCGGTTGACACAACTCCTCCATCGTTCGGAGATCGGGAGCTGGTGCATTTTGAACAACACCCACCGGAGGGTGTTGATTGTTGTGGTTGTTTTGTTCCATTTCCGTAATGTTAGGGAAACGAACTTTGTGTGTGTGACGTATCAAACTCTCAGGGTTCGATAATGGAGAAATAAGACGTTTAGAAGATGAACGGGTGTTCATACACCACAAAAACTCAAATTTTGAAAAAAATAAAAGGAAAATCAAATTTGAAAGGAAAATCTTTTTGTATTTTTGTTTTTATAAAGCAAAATTCACAAACTTAAACTTTTGTTGTTTTTTTTTTTCTTTTTCAAACGTTACGTTAATTGTAAACCGTTTCCCTTAATCTACTCCCGACGGAACGGGAGAGAAGAATGGATCTCTCTTCAGCTTGCAATTTAATGTCAAAGCTATCCGTATTTTCCGCTTATTCGGTTGTAGAATTAAAGTAATCCGATTAGCAACTAATTTCACGCGTAGTTATATTGGGAGACTTATTTGGTTTACGACGCCCTTCCTTTAGGTCGAGTCGAGGCTGTAACTTTATTATTTTTTTTTGGTGTTTTTGAAAACACTTTAGGAAAAGTGTTTTTGATTTTTCAATATTTATATAATATATACAAAATAGAGGAAGGCTTATCAAAACACAATTTTTCAAAAACGAATATTCAAAAATTCACTTCAACCTTCCCCGGCAGCGGCGCCAAAAATTTTGATGGATTCTTTTTATAGTATAGTGTTTATTTTACCGAAGAAATGCTTAGGAAAGTATTTCCCCGGGTCGTGTCCCAACGAAGGTTTGAATGGAATTTTGAATTCCCGATTCGTGAAACGTGTCGTGAAAAGTGGTAAAAAGTGATATATATGAGATTACACTAATGATATAGCAAAGAAGGCACAATTAATCACTTACACACGTAGTTCAAATAAGGAAACTAAAAACGTCACGTAAAATCGAAACCGTACGCTAAAACGGAAAACAAACGTTAACGTACTAAATAAAACGCGACTTTTAAGCTACACTACTCCTACGGACATGGAAATAATTTTCAAAAATTAAAAATGATAAAAGAAAATTTTGAGAAAAAGAAAAATATTTTTTTGACTTTTTATTTATTTTTTATGAATTAAAAACTAATTAAGCTAATTAAAAATTAAAAGAAAATGCAAATAAATTGAGAAAAATGCAAAATAAATTTCTAAAATTCTAAAATAACTAAAAATAATTTTCTAATATTTTTTTGGATTTTTCTGAGCTTTTTTAGATTTTTTTGTATTTTTCAGCAATTAAAAAGTAATTAAAAATGATTAAAAATGAAAATTAAATAAGAAAAATAGCAAATGGACTCAGAAAAATATAAAAATTTCAGGGAAAATCTAAAATATTATTCTAAATCTAGGAAAAATATAAAATTTGAAAAATAAGCACTGGAAGTGCTGATTAGCCCCAAACTGCTTATTAAAAGTGCTTATTGATAAGCAAAAGTTGACCAAACTTGTTGATGAGTGCTCAAACACTCATCATTTTTGGTCTAATCTGAACTGCAAAACATACAAAAACACTCAGTAATGCATCAAAATACTGAAAATATTTCAAAATTGTGTTTTATATGTTTTAGATGCAAAACGAGTAAAAACAAATGAAAAACGTACAAAGTTTGCAAAATTGGCAGTTTCAGTCCCTCAACTTTCATAAAATTACAAATCTAGTCCCTGGATATTCAAAATATGGAAAATTATCACCAAAGGTCATTTTGAAATCATAAAATGTCATATTTAGTCCTTTGGTGAAAAATCTCAAAAGTTTTGGAAATTTACAGTTTGGTCCCTGGAGTTTAAATAATTGGCAGATTTAGTCCCTGGTGGGATAATTTTGAAAGAAAAATCACTTTTGGTCCTTGGGAAAGTCACAAAAGCCATTTTTAGTCTTTGGGTAAAATGTTTGGAGAAATTACGGTTTTGGTCCCTGAACTTTCAAATTTGACATACCCGGGATTTCAAATTTTGGAAAATTACAAATTTTGGTCCTTTAATTATTGGTGTTTGGCAAGATTAGTCCTTATGACTACTTTTGGAAAATTACAAAATCAGCCCTTGTGTTTTCAGATTTTACAAAATGGTCCTTGTTGTTTACTAACTACCAATTGGACCCTTTTTTATTGTAATTACCCAAAACCCAAATCTGGTCCATCAACACCCCCAAGCCCAAACACTAAACCAAATCCAGCCCACACCCAAAATAATATTACCCCGTCCACCCAAGTCAAACCGGTCAACACCCTCAACCCCGGTCAAAGCTACTGTTCATCTCCCCCACTTCCCAGTTTTTCTGCAACCCTGCTCCCCCTCCTCTCCAATCACTCACCAACTCACCAACCCTCATAAATATACTCACCAACACCCTCACCTTCCCCCCTCCTCATTTAATACTCACCTAAACCACCAAACAGCTCACCTCCCCATTTGGCGCCAAAATAATTTTAAACGGTGGGGATTTAACTAAGCCATCCAACGGTCTAAATTGAAGTGGGAAAGGATGAGAGAGACTCCAGGAGCTATAAAAGAGAAGAAAAAGAGAAGTTTATAGTTTGTCACATGTTTTAGACCATTTGTAGTGTAGATTTTAATTTGATGTTGTAAACCTTTTAAATTCTGTTGTTAATTCCAGTTGTATCAAAGTTTTTATGTTAATGAAAGTATCTCAATAGTTTCTCAGTGCCAATTTCCAAAGTTCAAATTCAGCTATTAGCATTTCTTGGCAAAATTGACAACTTTGCTATAGATATTGTTAGATGTTGTTTCAAGTGATCCTTTAAGTTCAATCAAAGCACCAACAAGTTTTTATAAAGCTATTAAAGTTTTAATGCTATTTTCAGTTCATAACTTAAAATAATCAAAAAGCAAGAAAAATAAAAGAAAAATAAAAAATTAGTCTCAAAGAAGAAGGAAGGCAGTACCTGTGGATTTTGGATACTACATTGGTCTAGAACTCCTTGGGGAGTGAATAGGTTGTGGCTTGGGTACCTTGGTAAATCTGTCTCATGTCATAATAATCCCACTGTAAGCCTTTTCAATTTTTTATTAATCACTGTAGCTTAGGTAAATTAGCTATTATCTCAGTTTAATTGTGTGTATTAAGTGTTAAGATTAGATTTAGTTTCATGTTTTAGGTTGTAGTTGCTAGTTTGCCTTGAATATCTGTCATTTCAGTTTCTTTGGGAGTGTTTGGCTCAGGGTTAATCAATGAGCTTCTTTGTGTTGGAATGCAAGTTTGTTATTTAAAACAGTTACTTAGGTCAATTTAAGCTTAGTTCAACCATTAGCTTAGTCATTTTTATAGCAAAAGTCAAAGATCCATTCCAAGGATCATCACAGTCCACTGTTGGATATTTTATGATTCACAATCATGCATGTCTGTTTATAAGTTGGTCTTACTGCTTATTATAGTTTCATATAAGTTTATAACATCATCACAAGTTGTTAAAATCAATCATAAACTCAAAAAGGTCAACTGTGGTAAGTTTCTGAAAAAGTCAAATTGTGCACTTTCAGATTTTTCCAAAACTTCATGGATTTGTTTTGAATTTTATGTGTTGATTCAGAAGGTGAAATTTGTTTCTATTTATTGTCTACCAGCTCATCTTTGAGCTCCTACCTTTCTTTTATTTCTGTGAAATTTGTGGTGGGCCCCACAGCTCTCCAAAGTGAGCTGCAGGGCTGTGTACTGCTCTGTCTCAGCAGTTACACCACCACCACCACCACTTGGTGGTGGTTTTCCAGCCAAACCAGTGGGCCCCAGGCCATCAATATTGTTCCTCCCAACCCCCCTCCTACCAGGGTGCATGGTTTGACCATTGGGTTGACCTAGATACCCCTGGGTCCCACCTAAATCAAGCCATATATCTTGTCCCATTTTTCTGAGTTCACACAACTTTCCAAGTGCTTATTCATAGCTTATTGCTTAATCTGTGGGCCCCACCTGTATTTTCTGGCTTAAACTTGTTCATCTAACTTATTTACATCTGTTTTAACCATTGTGGACCCCACCAAATCTCATTTGAGCTTATTTCACCCCTTGGTCAACAAAAGTCAACTGTTGACCATACAAGCTTGTAATTTGCTTATTTTTGAGTTCCATTAAAGTTGTTTTCACAAAAAGTTTCTGTTTTTAGGTGTAAGTTTAGTTTCCAAAACGAAAATCCAGAAAAGATAATGTAATTTAAGTGATAGTTTCTATTTAATTTTATTTAAATCTTATTTTTCATTTTTAAATTTTAATTAAGTACTTGTCATTTTTATATTTTTATTAATTATATCTTATATTAAAGTATTTATATTAATTTTCTCAGATTTTTATTTTCTCATTTAGAATTAATTAGAATTAATTTTAGTTTTATTAATTATTAATTAATAATTAGTTTAAAATAGCATAATTAGTTTTTATTAATCAAAACCTAGTTTTTATATTTTTTATAGCTTTTATAAGTTGTAAAATAATTTTAGAAATTTTCTTAGAGTTTTTACTGTTCATTTGCTAATTTTTATAATTTAAAATAGTTTATTTAGTAATTAGTAATTAATTAGTAATTAATTAATAAGAAAATCACAAAAAGACAAAAATACTTATTTTTAATTTTAAAACTTATTTTTAGTTATTTTATAATTTTAGGAATTTTATTTTCACCTTTTTAGTATTTAATTAATATTATATTGTATTAAAGTGTTTTAAATATTAATAATAAGTATTAATTAGTTTTTATTTAATATTAAATAATTAAATAGTGTAAAAAGTAATTTTAATTTTCTAAATAGTTTCTTTTATTATTAGGATTGTAAAAATGTGATTTTCACTTTTGTAAGTATTTTATTTTGTTAAAACTCGCGTTTTATTTCGCACGTTTACGTTTTATTTAAACGTAACGTACGCGTTTTTAGGTTTTAATCGTTTCTGGTTTTTCCTCCTTTCCCGTCTTATTCATATAGCTTGTTTAAGCTATTTCATTGTAGATTCCTTAGCTAAATCACACACAAACCCTTTTCCCATCCAGATTCACCCGATCACGAAACCGTTTGTTAACAATTCACACCTCGTCGGGACATAACGACCCGGGGAAAACCTTATACTTCCGCGGAGCATTGATCTAGGCTGTCTGACTTTGTTGACCATTCCTTGGTCAATTTAAGTTAGGTGGTTTGGCATCAATCAAATTTTGGCGCCGCTGCCGGGGAGGTGTGCGCGCTATTCTAAACGGTTTTTCTGATTAGTGTCTTTGGAATTCGTTCCATTGTACATTTATCCATCCTTGTTCATATTTTCATAAAAACAAAAACACAAAAAGATTTTCCTTCTCATTTGTACAAAATGTATTTCCAAAAACCCAAAAATATTCACCTTTACCCTCTCGCACCTTTGATTCTTCATCCCTACCCCTCCCAAACCATTTGATTCTTTCTATGTCTCATCCACACTTTCTGGTTTGCCAGTGGTGTGGTAGTTCTCATAATGGTGGTAATTGCCCCGGTTGTGGCATGGTAGAGTCAGGAAACGGGTCTGTCTATAACCAAGATCCCTATTCTAACCATGACACCACTGATTCATTCCACCAGCTACCACACCATCAGTCTCAGCAGTTTTACTGTTGTGAGTACTGTGGTGGTTCACACTACAGTTCTGATTGTCAATCGGGAAACACGCTTGTCTATGAGAAGTTTCCTGATTACAATTATGACTCTAGCACATACAACCCACAGCCTCAACAGTTTTACTGTTGTGATTTCTGTGGAGGTCCACACTTCAGTTCAGATTGTCAAACGGGGAATCCATACCCTTGTGACAATTTTGACACACCCTATTACGACCAACCTCCACAGTACGATATGAATCAAGCACTTCTTCCAGAAATGCAAAATATGATGAAAATCGTTGATGAGCTTAAGGGTTTAGTTCAAGACTTTGCCCAAAGACACACTCATCAAAAATCCATGGAAGAATTGCTTGCTGAAGAGCAGGCTGCTAGAATAAATTCCCAAGATGCCTATGAAAAATCTGTGAGGGAATCCATTGCAAGATAAAAAGCAGCCAAATCTAGCTCTTTGTTTCGTTTCATTCCTGATGACAGTGATGATGAGGATACACTTGACATCCTTGAATTTTATAAAACTTCAAGTTCATCAGTTGATACCCCAGCAGTTGAGATTCCATCTCAAACAACTGCTATCACACCCGAGGTTCCCACTCACTCTTTGATCATGGGGGACGAGCATCTTGACACTGTTCCTGATAAGGAATCGGACGAATTAATAAAGTCTAGTGTTGAGAACCTTGTCCCAATCCCAGGAGAGTCACAGGTAACTCTTGAGCATTTGTGTGATATTCCTTCACCTATTGACTGTCCTAAAGATCAATTTGAGACTTTCTCAGATTTTAGCGATGATTGCACATCTTATGGAGACATCGAGTATGTTGAGGCATCAGTTCCACAAACTGATGTTGATCATCTTCTTGAGGAGTTCGCTGATGAACTTGCTCACATCGATCCACTTTCATTGGAAAGTGATGATGGTCTCCTTGATTTCCAAGCCGATCTGGGAGAAATTGAAAGTCTCCTATATCATGATCCGTTACTCACTTCTGATCCCAGCAGTCCAACAGAGAATAATATTCACTTTGTTCCCGAAACATTCGATACGACTCTCACCAATCCTCTATTTGAATTCGATTCTGAATTCACTATGATTTCTAACAATCCAATCTTTGACGAGGATTGTGATGAGTCCACAATGGAACATGAGTTCACAAATTCACATCTTGTGAATAATTCTCTTCATGAGGAGTTCTCCGGTGAACTCGCTCATCAGTTTGATTGCCCGGGGGGAGATGCTCTCAATCTTGAGAATTTGCAAAATCCCACCCACCCTCCCGGGTTGTTTACGAGCTTACCTTTTGAAATCCAAACTCAGGCTACGGAGCCTGCTCTCGAGGAAGAAGATCAAATCATGCTTTTTATCATGATTTTCTTCCTTTTCTTCACCTATAAGGTGACTTCTTCTCTTCTTCACTCCTTCGGGAGTGAGGACACTATCTTTGATCCCGGCATTTTCATGTATCATTATCTTGAGCCGGATACTTATCTCATCGGTGTGGAACTTTCACGTGCTTCATATGTTTGTCCAAACATCTTGAATGAAAGTCCGATGGAGATCACTTCTTCCACATTCCCCAATGACAAATGAATTAGGGGTCGAGTCAAGCTAGCGACTCGGTAAACAAAAACAGTAGCATGCTTATAGGGTTTTCACCCTAAGTGTGGGGGAGTCCCCCATGCTATGGTTACAAGAGTGAAAAACAAAATGGTGTTTTCCACGCTTAGCTTGTAATGTTGCCCTTTTACGTTCAAAATGTCGGCATAATAGCCAGGATTTTGAATATTGAGGACAATATTCATGCTTAGTGTGGGGGGGGTATTCGCTATTCTAGCGAATTTTATCACATTTTACTATATAATACCCCCGTTTTTGCCAAAATTTCAAAAATTAATTTTTTTTTTCACTGGTGCTTCAAAATTTTTGTGGTAATCAGTCCGCCTTGTCTAAGCGACAAAAGGGATTGGCTAGTCCAGGAGCAAACGGCTCTTGGTAAAGACATATCAAATCCGTTTACGGCTTGCAATTTGCCCAAAATTGTATGGTTCATCAACTCCCCGAAAACAAATGAGTTGGCTAGCCCGCAAGATTATGGCTTGTGGTAAAGGCCGTGGAAAATCCATAATTGGTAATCAGCTCACCAAGATGTTGACTATTCCATCAAGAGCTGGCTAGTCCAGAAGCAAACGGCTTTTGGTAAAGACTACTCAAATCCGTTGACGGCTGGTGGTTTGCTCAAAATCACACGGTTATCAGGTGTGCCACAGTTCTTACACCTGGCTACTCCAGAAGTGATGGCTTTTGGTAAAGAGTTTTTCAAATCCATCAAGTTTTCAAAATAGTATTGCTAGGGACTAGCAATAGTTTAGTGTGGGGGATTGATGAGTGCTCAAACACTCATCATTTTTGGTCTAATTTGAACTGCAAAACATACAAAAACACTCAGTAATGCATCAAAATACTGAAAATATTTCAAAATTGTGTTTTATATGTTTTAGATGCAAAACGAGTAAAAACAAATGAAAAACGTATAAAGTTTGCAAAATTGGCAGTTTCAGTCCTTCAACTTTCATAAAATTACAAATCTAGTCCCTGGATATTCAAAATATGGAAAATTATCACCAAAGGTCATTTTGAAATCATAAAATGTCATATTTAGTCCTTTGGTGAAAAATCTCAAAAGTTTTGGAAATTTACAGTTTGGTCCCTGGAGTTTAAATAATTGGTAGATTTAGTCCCTGGTGGGATAATTTTGAAAGAAAAATCACTTTTGGTCCTTGGGAAAGTCACAAAAGCCATTTTTAGTCTTTGGGTAAAATGTTTGGAGAAATTACGGTTTTGGTCCCTGAACTTTCAAATTTGACATAAAAGGACCCCGGGATTTCAAATTTTGGAAAATTACAAATTTTGGTCCTTTAATTATTGGTGTTTGGCAAGATTAGTCCTTATGACTACTTTTGGAAAATTACAAAATCAGCCCTTGTGTTTTCAGATTTTACAAAATGGTCCTTGTTGTTTACTAACTACCAATTGGACCCTTTTTTATTGTAATTACCCAAAACCCAAATCTGGTCCATCAACACCCCCAAGCCCAAACACTAAACCAAATCCAGCCCACACCCAAAATAATATTACCCCGTCCACCCAAGTCAAACCGGTCAACACCCTCAACCCCGGTCAAAGCTACTGTTCATCTCCCCCACTTCCCAGTTTTTCTGCAACCCTGCTCCCCCTCCTCTCCAATCACTCACCAACTCACCAACCCTCATAAATATACTCACCAACACCCTCACCTTCCCCCCTCCTCATTTAATACTCACCTAAACCACCAAACAGCTCACCTCCCCATTTGGCGCCAAAATAATTTTAAACGGTGGGGATTTAACTAAGCCATCCAACGGTCTAAATTGAAGTGGGAAAGGATGAGAGAGACTCCAGGAGCTATAAAAGAGAAGAAAAAGAGAAGTTTATAGTTTGTCACATGTTTTAGACCATTTGTAGTGTAGATTTTAATTTGATGTTGTAAACCTTTTAAATTCTGTTGTTAATTCCAGTTGTATCAAAGTTTTTATGTTAATGAAAGTATCTCAATAGTTTCTCAGTGCCAATTTCCAAAGTTCAAATTCAGCTATTAGCATTTCTTGGCAAAATTGACAACTTTGCTATAGATATTGTTAGATGTTGTTTCAAGTGATCCTTTAAGTTCAATCAAAGCACCAACAAGTTTTTATAAAGCTATTAAAGTTTTAATGCTATTTTCAGTTCATAACTTAAAATAATCAAAAAGCAAGAAAAATAAAAGAAAAATAAAAAATTAGTCTCAAAGAAGAAGGAAGGCAGTACCTGTGGATTTTGGATACTACATTGGTCTAGAACTCCTTGGGGAGTGAATAGGTTGTGGCTTGGGTACCTTGGTAAATCTGTCTCATGTCATAATAATCCCACTGTAAGCCTTTTCAATTTTTTATTAATCACTGTAGCTTAGGTAAATTAGCTATTATCTCAGTTTAATTGTGTGTATTAAGTGTTAAGATTAGATTTAGTTTCATGTTTTAGGTTGTAGTTGCTAGTTTGCCTTGAATATCTGTCATTTCAGTTTCTTTGGGAGTGTTTGGCTCAGGGTTAATCAATGAGCTTCTTTGTGTTGGAATGCAAGTTTGTTATTTAAAACAGTTACTTAGGTCAATTTAAGCTTAGTTCAACCATTAGCTTAGTCATTTTTATAGCAAAAGTCAAAGATCCATTCCAAGGATCATCACAGTCCACTGTTGGATATTTTATGATTCACAATCATGCATGTCTGTTTATAAGTTGGTCTTACTGCTTATTATAGTTTCATATAAGTTTATAACATCATCACAAGTTGTTAAAATCAATCATAAACTCAAAAAGGTCAACTGTGGTAAGTTTCTGAAAAAGTCAAATTGTGCACTTTCAGATTTTTCCAAAACTTCATGGATTTGTTTTGAATTTTATGTGTTGATTCAGAAGGTGAAATTTGTTTCTATTTATTGTCTACCAGCTCATCTTTGAGCTCCTACCTTTCTTTTATTTCTGTGAAATTTGTGGTGGGCCCCACAGCTCTCCAAAGTGAGCTGCAGGGCTGTGTACTGCTCTGTCTCAGTAGTTACACCACCACCACCACCACTTGGTGGTGGTTTTCCAGCCAAACCAGTGGGCCCCAGGCCATCAATATTGTTCCTCCCAACCCCCCTCCTACCAGGGTGCATGGTTTGACCATTGGGTTGACCTAGATACCCCTGGGTCCCACCTAAATCAAGCCATATATCTTGTCCCATTTTTCTGAGTTCACACAACTTTCCAAGTGCTTATTCATAGCTTATTGCTTAATCTGTGGGCCCCACCTGTATTTTCTGGCTTAAACTTGTTCATCTAACTTATTTACATCTGTTTTAACCATTGTGGACCCCACCAAATCTCATTTGAGCTTATTTCACCCTTTGGTCAACAAAAGTCAACTGTTGACCATACAAGCTTGTAATTTGCTTATTTTTGAGTTCCATTAAAGTTGTTTTCACAAAAAGTTTCTGTTTTTAGGTGTAAGTTTAGTTTCCAAAAAGAAAATCCAGAAAAGATAATGTAATTTAAGTGATAGTTTCTATTTAATTTTATTTAAATCTTATTTTTCATTTTTAAATTTTAATTAAGTACTTGTCATTTTTATATTTTTATTAATTATATCTTATATTAAAGTATTTATATTAATTTTCTCAGATTTTTATTTTCTCATTTAGAATTAATTAGAATTAATTTTAGTTTTATTAATTATTAATTAATAATTAGTTTAAAATAGCATAATTAGTTTTTATTAATCAAAACCTAGTTTTTATATTTTTTATAGCTTTTATAAGTTGTAAAATAATTTTAGAAATTTTCTTAGATTTTTTACTGTTCATTTGCTAATTTTTATAATTTAAAATAGTTTATTTAGTAATTAGTAATTAATTAGTAATTAATTAATAAGAAAATCACAAAAAGACAAAAATACTTATTTTTAATTTTAAAACTTATTTTTAGTTATTTTATAATTTTAGGAATTTTATTTTCACCTTTTTAGTATTTAATTAATATTATATTGTATTAAAGTGTTTTACATATTAATAATAAGTATTAATTAGTTTTTATTTAATATTAAATAATTAAATAGTGTAAAAAGTAATTTTAATTTTCTAAATAGTTTCTTTTATTATTAGGATTGTAAAAATGTGATTTTCACTTTTGTAAGTATTTTATTTTGTTAAAACCCGCGTTTTATTTCGTACGTTTACGTTTTATTTAAACGTAACGTACGCGTTTTTAGGTTTTAATCGTTTCTGGTTTTTCCTCCTTTCCCTTCTTATTCATATAGCTTGTTTAAGCTATTTCATTGTAGATTCCTTAGCTAAATCACACACAAACCCTTTTCCCATCCAGATTCACCCGATCACGAAACCGTTTGTTAACAATTCACACCTCGTCGGGACATAACGACCCGGGGAAAACCTTATACTTCCGCGGAGCATTGATCTAGGCTGTCTGACTTTGTTGACCATTCCTTGGTCAATTTAAGTTAGGTGGTTTGGCATCAATCACTTGTTCAAACTTTGACTAAGTGTACTTTAGACTAGATTAAGCTCAAATGAACATTTATGAAAGCAACTCAACTCAAAAACACAGAGAATGGACTAAATCAGATTTAATAAGCACTATGAAATAAGCCAAAAGCTAAAACAGATAAGCACAATGCAAAAGCTCAACTGAAACAGAAACCTAAGGTACTAATGATCTCAAATAAACCATAAATCTTAAATAATGATCAAAAATGGGCAATTGCAGCCCTGCTTGGTTAAGACAGACCCTATGCTAGATCACCAATTAGACAATGACAATAAGCAGTTGAGACAGGCTCAGGGATGAAAGCTTATGGGAGCAAACCACCAACTAACCGCCAGAGATACAAAATATACCAAATGAACAAATGCTAGAATCAATTTACTGGTCTAAAAATTCCCTAGGATTTTGGCTAAACACTGTGATGCAGGGCAATGCAGGTTCAGTCAACCAACTTTGATCAAATTTTTCAGTAAGCAAACAGAATCCAAACAACAATTTTCTTTTTGATAATTGTTCACTTACTACCAGACTTCTCAAATCAGCAATCAGAAGTTATTTTCAACTGAAAGTAAAAACTAGAAAAGCTCTCAAAATTCTGACCAAAACCTGAGTTCCCAAATTTTTTTTTTGACTTTTTAGTTTTTGAAGAAACTTTGACCAAAGTGAGATTTGTTTGCAAAATTTTAAGTAGAAAAGTTATATAAAACTGATTTTTAGTTGAAATAAACTAAAACTTATATCTATGCTTCCATATGACTGATTATGCAACCTACTTATGCTAACTGATGTGCAGAAATGAGATACTAAGTTGATTTTGACTTTATGCTATATAACTCCTGATTTAATGCCTCAATTAACTGTAACCTTTGAAACAACAAGAAACTAAGCAAACAACTTATGATCCAAACACTCTCTTAAGTACTGTCACTACTTAATTACCACCCAGATCCAACAATTGTTATCCAAATCACAATCCTAGGTAACTAAAATGATTGAATATCAGTAACTGATGCGTGGGAATCGCAACAGGCTTTACCTCTCGAGGGATCTCGAGAAGCTTACAACCCCCACCAGGTAGTGTACCTGATCGTTGTAGTATAGTATAGTGACAAGTACCGGGGGATTGATCGTTCAGCTTAGGAATAGTGTCGCTAGGATTAGAAAGCCTAAATTACTAGTTCTAAAGGTGAGAGATGATTATTTTTGTATTTTTATGTTTTTATGAAAGCAAGTAAAATCTCGGGTTTTGAAAGAGTGGGCGGAATTAGTTGCTATTCAACTAACCCAAAACTAAGATGCAATCAAAATAAAATAATAAAAATTAAAATAAACTAATTATACTAAGGTTGTGGGCAGTAATTGGAGAAAATGTGTTTACTTATACTTCAGTACTCCCTAGATATCTTTTACACGTTAATTACTTGTTATAATTGCATGGATGACGGATCGTATTCCTTAATACCATTCATGGGGTGGCATACATAACTCCCCAATTCTATGAGCTCTTATCTCCTCCTACACCATGACCCAGCACAACTATAGGGATTGTAAACAGTGGCTCATGCATTAAATACAACCAATAAAGACCTAGTACGCCTCGGTTCATGTTTCTTAAGACGTTCAAGCATGTTACCATTTGGAGATCTGCCAGTTTTCTTAAGCCTAACATATAAAATCATTCATCCAAGAACAAGAATAAACAAGTAATCAACACATAATCAATATCTAGGTTTCATTAGATCTAAGCAAACACAAAGGAGATCTAGCCTAGCATAATGGAATTGAGACAAGAACAAGATATAGACAACCAACACATAGACATATTGATTGAATTAGAAGAACACTTATCTCAATTACAATGCAAGGTATCAAGGGTTTGGAACCCTTGAAAAACCTGTAAAAGTTGCACCAAATTCGTCTTTAGGGTTTCTCCAAAACTTCTCTCTTTTTAATGTAAAAACTAGAAAACTATATATAGGAAAACTGGGTTGACGGCGTCAAGACAACCATGTGACGCCGTCACCTCGCCACCAAATACTTCCTTGGACGGCCTTGATCTACTTATGACGGCCTGTGTGACGCCGTCACCACCTACGGTATTTTATTCTTGGGACTTTAACGCCGTCAAGATGACTTTTGACGCCGTCACCCCCTACGGTATTTTATTCTTGCTGTCTGACGCCGTCAGGGTGTAACTCTTGATACCGTCACCTAGTGTTTCCAGCATGAAAAATTGATACTTTGCTGTTTTCCTCACTTTTATGCTCCAAAAACGTCCAAAATGGCTTCTTTTTCAGAATTCACTCTCCAAGTACCTAAAATCACAAAATGAACGATTTAGGGCAATATTTGATCAAATAAAGTCGGATTCGGGCTTAAATGACCCCCTAAAAACGGATCATTTTTCGCCTCATCATATACCCTTACACTTGAGATTTGCTTGTCCTCAAGCAAATGCGCTTTTATTCTACTCAAAATACAAGTTAGGGGTCATTTAACACTAATATAAAAGTAATTACAACAAATAATCGTTCCACTAAAGACCAATAGACAAGCACGGAGGTCATACACTAGCACCTCACAAATAGTGTTTAGATACTCACATCTCTCGGGTGTAATAAAGTAATATAACATTATGGAAATGGAAGATATCTCTCACTACCTGTCATAGCAAAATAGATTACCATAGGCTTGGGAAAGGATCAAACCTCCACCACATGGCGTAAGCACCTAGGATAAACTATCAAAGAGGTCTTTTAAAGGGTTGTAACGTTAGGTATAGGGATATGAATTACACGATTTTGTTGGATAAAGGAAGTTTTACTGGTGGCGAGTTAACAATCTTGGTCAATTACATGTACAATATGGCGTTGCTAAGCCAAGACTAGACTCGACTTAAGCTAATAAGTGAAAAATAATAAAAACATAAAATGAACATAGAATGAAAAACGGGATGGTAGTCCGTATGTTTTTTTCTCTTTTTCTTTTTCTATTTTTTTTTTCTTTTTTCTTGATTTTTTCGATTTTTTTTTTTTTTTTTTTTTTTTTTTTTTTTTTTTTTTTTGCATACACTCTTACCCTACCATCCAAAATAATACATCATAGGGAATGAGAATTCCCCTTACACTTGAATCTTTACATACTTTACATTAAACTAATCTAATGACTCGATTTAAGAAAATCAAAACACTTGGAGCACTTTTAAGATTAACGTACATATGGGGGTAATAAATGATGTTCTTCCCCATTACTCCATAAAATAAGTACTTACCCATGAGTCCCAATCGTCCAAAAACAATATGTACAAGGATATGACTCGACTTAGCAACCATGTAATCAATTAGAAAGTTAACTTAGGGTTTAACAAATAACAATAATGCACTAAAAATGAGCGCATACACGGAAGGCTAAGGCGATTTGGTTGTACATTTAAGTGGGGTGTAACAAATTCTTCCTTTAAGTAAGATGCTTAAAGTTAGAAACGAAAAGATAGGCTCGGAGGGGTGTACTAGGGGTTTCGTGTACTAAAAATGAGTACAACGCTAAGGGTGTGGGAAAAATTAGTTGACTTAACTAGCCAAGTAATATGACTTAAATGGTCAAGTAATTATAATACGGGTTTAACATAAGGGTGATCCTAATGCCTCTTATCATGTAGTAAATCCTACCACACGAATGTAGTCTCACTAGCGGTCTCGGGATGCATCACTAACGCAAGTTCTAGAATCTAAATGCTACCGGTACACTCATAAGCACTAATAAAGAATGCTTTTCCTATCAAATCTAAAGGCGAACCTCACATTTTTGGGTGGAAAATTTTTCTGAATATACGGTTATGTGCTAGTCATACAATCTCCTATCCATGAGACGCTTGCTATGGATAAAGTTTCACTCCTAAATGTTGTAAAAAATTTTAAATTTGGCGCTAAAATTGCACTAACAAGTATTTCTCGTAGTTTTATTACACATCTACCATTAAACAAAACAAACTCAAGCGAAAGTGCATATGTAAGGTATCATCTTTTTACCCTCCCCTTACACTTAAGATGAACATTGTCCCCAATGTTCAAGTAAAGAATGTAAAAGTGAAAAAGTAAAGAGAATGAAATCAAATACTCCCCTGATTCGCTCGGTATGGATTTTAGGTTGGCCAGGTTAAATCTTCTTCCAAGAAAATGAACAATCAAAGCTTCCCTTCTAGAATATAAATCATCTCCTTGTCATACATAACCTGTAAATCCTGACAAAATAGACAAGACAACCTCGCGTAAAATCGGCGGCATCCTATATAAGTTACTAAATCCTAGAAAACAAAGTAAGATATAATGCTTGTGGAATGAAGTTTGCAGATTTCCTGGAGATTATAAAACTTAATAATTCACAAAAACCATAAGACTCCATTAGAAAAACAAAACCGGTAAAATTTCCAGATTTTTGACTCCTGACGCCGTCAAGAGTAAACCCCTGACGCCGTCAGAATGGACCTGCAGAAATTCTTATGTTAAGTTTCCGGAAAATTTCTGGAAAAACTTGGTCCTACTTCCTGGAAAATCCTGCAAAACTTAATTATGACTCAATACAAGCATTTGACTCTAACAAATACGAATATACATGTTCATTTAATATTGTGGAGAATCATGATCGGTTTGTTTCTTAAAAACACATTTGGGGTTTCCCCTTACACTTATCTTTTGCAAAAATACTTTTAGGTTGGAGTTAAGACTAGGCCAAACAACATAGTAAAGTATTTCCACATTTTATTTGAGAAACATGATCAACCAACAATAAAAATAAACATGCATACGGAAGCAAATAACAATCAAACAAACAAAATCACACAAAACATGGGTTGCCTCCCAAGAAGCGCTTTTCTTTATTTACGAGTTTTGTAGCTAGACTCAAGGCCATGGGTTACTACGTGATCTCATCATCAAACATCACATCCTCCTCATTAATCATTTCATTGTTATTTTCTTGGTAATGTTTTACACGTTGTATGTTAACTGTGAATTCCCTACCTTCATCATCAATTAACACTACCGCTCCAAATTTAGAAGAATTCTTTACCGTGAACGGCCCATACCATCTAGACTTAAGTTTTCCCGGAAATAATCTCAACCGAGAATTGTATAATAGGACCTTGTCTCCTTCTGAAAATTCTTTGGGTTTCTTAATTCTTTGATCATGCCATCTTTTAGCTCTCTCTTTATATGTGATGGATGATTCGTAGGCTTCTAGTCTAAGCTCATCAAGCTCGTGTAATTGCAAAAATCTATTATTTCCAGCAGTTGTGTAATCTAAGTTGCATGCCTTAAGCGCCCAATAAGCCTTGTGTTCTAACTCTACCGGTAAGTGACATGCCTTACCATACACCATGCGGAATGGGGTCGTTCCAATAGGTGTTTTGTAAGCAGTTCAGAACGCCCATA
Source organism: Artemisia argyi (assembly GCA_030686995.1). Taxonomy (NCBI): domain Eukaryota; kingdom Viridiplantae; phylum Streptophyta; class Magnoliopsida; order Asterales; family Asteraceae; genus Artemisia; species Artemisia argyi. The sequence goes on along the minus strand of CM060709.1, from coordinate 40,429,993 downwards.
AGGCTTCGTCGAGTTTGAATGACCAGTCCTTTCTGTTTTGACTAACCGTTTTTTTCAAGTATTCTTTTAATAGCTCTATTGGTGTATTCGACTTGGCCATTGGTTTGTGGATGATAGGCGGTTGAGAATCGATGGGGTACTCCATACCTCTTCATGACCTTTTCCATTTGTGCATTGCAAAAATGTGTCCCCCTATCACTGATGAGAGCTTTCGGAATCCCGAATCTTGCGAAAAGCTTTTTCAGGAAATGAATGACTACTCTGGCATCATTGGTCCTAAGGGCTTGTGCCTCAACCCATTTCGAAACATAGTCAATGGCGACTAAGATGTACTCGTTTCCCCCTGAGGATGGAAAGGGTCCCATGAAGTCAATCCCCCAAACATCGAATACTTCACAAACTTGTATAAAGTTCTGAGGTGCTTCATCCCTATGTGATATATTTCCAGCTCGTTGACATGCATCGCACGCCTGCACCATTTCTTTTACATCACGGAAAATTATGGGCCAATAGAATCCCGCATCGAGAATCTTTCGGGCGGTAACGTTTATCCCATGATGCCCGCCAGAGGGACCAGAGTGACATTCCCTCATAATCTTAACTGCCTCATTTTCCGAAACACAACGCCTTATAATGTGGTCAGGACACCTTCGGAATAAAAAGGGTTCATCCCAGAAGTAGTATTTTAGTTGGGAAAAGAACCTCTTTCTCTCGTACTTAGTCAGGTGTTCTGGAACAAGCCTACATCTACTTGCGAAGTAATTAGCAAATTCGGCGTACCATGGCTCCGAATCAATCATTGACATCAGTTGTTCGTCAGGAAACGAATCCCTAATCTCACTTCTATCGTGCTTATCAAAGGGGTTTTCAAGACGAGATAAATGATCTGCGGCTAGATTTTCTGCCCCCCTCTTATCGCGAATCTCAACATCGAATTCTTGTAGCAATAAGATCCACCGAATTAGTCGTGGCTTAGCATCCTGCTTCGCGAAGAGGTATCTAAGAGCCGAGTGGTCAGTAAAGACGACTGTTTTTGAAAGGACAAGATATTGTCGGAATTTGTCGAATGCAAATACCACGGCCAATAGTTCTTTATCGGTGGTGGAGTAGTTCTCTTGAGCGGGATTCATGGTTTTGCTAGCGTAGTAAATAGGTTGGAAAAGCTTGTCACGTCGTTGACCTAATACAGCTCCGACAGCGAAGTCGCTAGCGTCACACATGATTTCGAATGGTAACTCCCAGTTGGGTGTGATCATGATTGGAGCTTGAGCGAGTTCCCTTTTTAAGAGATCGAAAACATCTTTGCATTCTTGGGAAAAATCGAATGGAGCATCCTTCACAAGCAACTGAGTCATTGGCCGGGCAATTTTGGAGAAGTCTTTTATGAATCTCCGATAAAATCCGGCGTGCCCCAAAAAGCTGCGTATTGCCTTAACAATCGTGGGGTATGGTAGCTTAGATATAGCTTCAACTTTAGCTTGGTCCACCTCTATTCCGTTCCCTGAGATCTTATGCCCTAACACAATCCCTTCCTTTACCATGAAATGACACTTTTCCCAGTTTAACACCAAGTTGGTTTCCTCACAACGTTTAAGCATATTTTCTAAATTAGCAAGACAGCGGTCGAAGGAGTTTCCGAAGACTGAAAAGTCATCCATGAACACTTCCATGTTGTCTTCCATGAGTTCGTGAAAGATTGCAGTCATGCAACGTTGGAAAGTGGCGGGAGCATTACATAGCCCAAAAGGCATCCTTTTGTAAGCAAATGTTCCATAGGGGCAAGTAAACGTGGTCTTTTCTTGGTCCTCGGGTGCTATGGGGATTTGAAAATATCCAGAGAATCCATCCAAGAAGCAATAATACTCGTGTCCAGATAATCTTTCTAACATCTGATCAATGAATGGTAAGGGAAAGTGATCTTTCCTCGTGGCATCATTGAGCTTTCGATAGTCGATGCATACCCGCCATCCAGTGACAGTTCTCTGGGGCACCATCTCACCCTTTTCATTCTTTACTACAGTCATTCCACCCTTTTTAGGTACAACCTACACAGGACTGACCCATGGGCTATCCGAGATCGGGTAAATCAGTCCTGCATCCAAAAGTTTGATAACTTCCTTCTTTACTACTTCCTTAATGTTAGGGTTCACTCGCCTCTGGGGTTGCACAGTAGGTTTATAATCTTCCTCCATAAGAATCTTATGTGTGCAAAAAGTTGAGTCAATCCCCTTAATGTCGGCCACACTCCATGCGAGTACCCCCTTGTAATTTTTTAGGACCTCTAAGAGTTTAACTTTTTGTTCTTTTTCCAAGGAAGAGTTTATGATTACCGGGAGTTGGTCCTCCCCTGCAGGAATGCATACTCCAAATGGTTAGGAAGCTCTTTGAGATCAACGTTAGGAGGTTCGATAATAGAAGGTTTGAGCTTGTTTTCGGGCTTTCGGAGCTCGAGATGCTCCGTTGCCTCTTGTCTGGGGTAGAAGGAGACTGCATTAACATCCTCTGTCTTTTCCACCTCTAGCAAAGGCAGAAAACTCTCGTCCCGTAGCCAACCTTCATTGATTTGTTCATCGACGCAACTATCAATGACATCTGTGAGTTCATCTACTTCCCCGATAAAGTAGAGCCGATTGGCTGCTTCGAGGGAGAGGTCCATAGAATCCTTAATGTCGAAGGTTGTGCTGTCGTCTCCCACTCGTAAGGTCAATTTGCCATCGTAGACATCGATGACTGCACGAGCGGTAGCAAGAAATGGTCTACCTAAGATGATAGGTACCAAGTCATCCTCCTCCATATCCAGGATTACGAAGTCGACCGAGAATTTGAATTTCCCAACTTTGACTAGCACATTCTTGCATATCCCTACGGGGTACTTGACTGATCTATCGGCTAGTTGGATGTTCATACGGGTAGACTTCAATCCAGAATATCCTAGTTTACGGAACATAGAGTGAGGCATGAGATTGATACTTGCTCCCAAATCGGCAAGAGCATTCTTGATTGATAGAGGTCCTATGGAGCAAGGCAAGGTGAAGCTGCCCGGATCGTCTACCTTCTTTGGTAGCCCTCGATGGGTTACCACTGAGCATTCTTCCCCCAGGGTTACAAGACCCTCGAGCTTCTTCCTGTTAGCGAGCAGCTTTTTGAAGTATGTGCTATACTTTGGCATGTGATAGCAAGCATCAAGGAGGGGTATGGTGACAACTGAGTCTTTTAGGTATGACAAGAACCTCTTGTTATCATTCTCAGTTTTCTGGTTCCTTAATCGGGATGGGTATGGAATTCTCACAGGTGGGTTAGGAAGGGCTGATGGGGAAGGGGTCGTCACGGGCGGTTGGTCTGGGGTGATAATGCCGATATCCTCCTCCTCCTCCCTTGGTTTGTCTGGATCGAGGGTGATGGGGGACGAGTCTGGGTAAGGAGGGTCTTTGGTTGTCGTTCCAGCTCGTGTGGTTATTGCGAGCATGGGGTCTTTTTTTCTCACTAATGGCGTTTGGAGATTATTTAGGGCCGAGTTAAGCTTGTTGAAGAATTCTCCGATACCCTCCTGCTGCTCGTAGAAAAGCTCGTTAAGCCCTTTCATTTGCAAGTCTTTTTCTTGAGTGAAGTGACCAAGGTCATCTTCGAAATTGCTCCTGATTTTGAATTCAGGGCCTTCCTCCCCTTCTCTTTTCTTTACCAGATTTCCCCAAAGGGTGTAATCGTCATTTTGGTAAAAAGGCAAGAGGGAGGGATCAGCATAAATGTCCCCTCCTGACAAGCATGCATGTTCAGTTGTGGCTGCTCCTCCGCATTCTTCCACCTCATGCGGGCCTCCACAGTAATCGCAGATCAGGTAAGGATTCGACAGCTGTTTAGGTGACTGCGATCCAGCTATGTATTCCACTCTTTTGTGAATTTTGCTCAAACGATCCGAGGTGATCTCAGAAATGCTGACAGTCGACTCAGGTTCATCCCAAGTGTCATCCTGGTCTTGAGCATATTCTTCAATCCTATCCCAACCTTCCTCGGCACTTAGATTGGCCAACCTTCCTTTTCTAGATTGGTTAATTCCGTTTCGGTCGTTAGAGGAGATATTTTCGTAGAAGATTTGGATTAAGAGCCAAAGCTCAATGCCATGATGGGGAACTTGTCTTATTGAATCTTTGAATCTAGTCCACGGTTTATAGAAGGGCTCGTCCTTCTCCTTCCGGAAACGGAGGATCCTATCTCTAAATGCTGAGGTTTTTCCAGGTGGGAAGAACTTCTCATAGAACTTGGATATGAGTTGCTCCCATGTGAAGATAGATTCAGAAGGGAGTTTGTCATACCATTCTTGGGCTTTTTCGTATAAGGTGAAAGGAAAGAATCGCAATCGGGATGTGTTTCTAGTAGCCCCATCCGTATGGATGGTATCCACTATTTTCAGGAAATCCTTGATGTGTTGGATTGGATTTTCCTCATTAAGTCCGTGGAACTTACACACACTTTTGACAAGCCAAACATCGTTTGCATGCAAGACCTCGTTGGTGTGTTCGTTTGGGTAAACAATGGCGTTTGAAAAGCCGCGAGGAGTTGGGGAAGAGTAGTCCTTGAGACGCTTAGGAGGAGGTATTATAGGGGTACTCATCTCGTTGTGGGAGCTAGGGGTTGTGATGTGATTCTCTGAATTTTCCTCAGAAAGAGGTGCATCAAAGTCGATAGCAATGCTGGATGGTTCAAGAGTTGAGTGAGTTCGTCTTAACCTACACATTTCTCTTTCGGGTTATGCGTAAGGAAAGACAAGGTCTCTAGTGGTACTACGACTCCTAGTGATCCTAAGGTTGGAGAATTCGTTGGTTGCCATGATGGCGGACGGTGAAGAGTTACGAACAAAGGCACGAAGAAATAAGATAGACTAAAGAAGACCTAAAAATAAAAATAAAATCTTACTAGAAAGGAATCTAGCAAGTAGACCTAATAAAAAGAAATCCTAACCTAGACAATAACTATTCCCCGGGCTGCGGCGCCAAAAACTTGATGCGTGGGAATCGCAACAGGCTTTACCTCTCGAGGGATCTCGAGAAGCTTACAACCCCCACCAGGCAGCGTACCTGATCGTTGTAGTATAGTATAGTGACAAGTACCGGGGGATTGATCGTTCAGCTTAGGAATAGTGTCGCTAGGATTAGAAAGCCTAAATTACTAGTTCTAAAGGTGAGAGATGATTATTTTTGTATTTTTATGTTTTTATGAAAGCAAGTAAAATCTCGGGTTTTGAAAGAGTGGGCGGAATTAGTTGCTATTCAACTAACCCAAAACTAAGATGCAATCAAAATAAAATAATAAAAATGAAAATAAACTAATTATACTAAGGTTGTGAGCAGTAATTGGAGAAAATGTGTTTACTTAGACTTCACTACTCCCTAGATATCTTTTACACGTTAATTACTTGTTATAATTGCATGGATGACGGATCGTATTCCTTAATACCATTCATGGGGTGGCATACATAACTCCCCAATTCTATGAGCTCTTATCTCCTCCTACACCATGACCCAGCACAACTATAGGGATTGTAAACAGTGGCTCATGCATTAAATACAACCAATAAAGACCTAGTACGCCTCGGTTCATGTTTCTTAAGACGTTCAAGCATGTTACCATTTGGAGATCTGCCAGTTTTCTTAAGCCTAACATATAAAATCATTCATCCAAGAACAAGAATAAACAAGTAATCAACACATAATCAATATCTAAGTTTCATTAGATCTAAGCAAACACAAAGGAGATCTAGCCTAGCATAATGGAATTGAGAAAAGAACAAGATATAGACAACCAACACATAGACATATTGATTGAATTAGAAGAACACTTATCTCAATTACAATGCAAGGTATCAAGGGTTTGGAACCCTTGAAAAGCCTGTAAAAGTTGCACCAAATTCGTCTTTAGGGTTTCTCCAAAACTTCTCTCTTTTTAATGTAAAAACTAGAAAACTATATATAGGAAAACTGGGCTGACGGCGTCAAGACAACCATGTGACGCCGTCACCTCGCCGCCAAATACTTCCTCGGACGGCCTTGATCTACTTATGACGGCCTGTGTGACGCCGTCACCACCTACGGTATTTTATTCTTAGGACTTTGACGCCGTCAGGATGACTTTTGACGCCGTCACCACCTACGGTATTTTATTCTTGCTGTCTGACGCCGTCACCTAGTGTTTCCAGCATGGAAAATTGATACTTTGCCGTTTTCTTCACTTTTATGCTCCAAAAACGTCCAAAATGGCTTCTTTTCCAGAATTCACTCTCCAAGTACCTAAAATCACAAAAGGAAAGATTTAGGGCAATATTTGATCAAATAAAGTCGGATTCGGGCTTAAATGACCCCCTAAAAACGGATCATTTTTCGCCTCATCAGTAACCACACTTAGCAACTCAGAACTTATGATACAAACACCTCAGAAAAACAGATCCACAAAGACTAGACTATGATAGCAATCCAAACTGATCAAATCACCCCCTTAGTAACTAACAGTTACAACTGATTATACTCAATTCCAATGTAATGCCAACCAAACTCAACCTCAGATAATGAATCAACAAGCATGAATCAACACAAAACTACAAATGATGAACCCAATTCCAAACAGATTCACAGGTTAAAGAGATAAAGCAATGAAATAGTACCAATATAATAACAAACTCAAAATTACCACTAATCAACAAGTAACAATTAATAACAGATAAGTACTTAGACAATATTGAGCAGAATTAAATAAAATAAGAACAGACTTAAACTACTTATACCAATTTAGAGGAATTTAAATAACACAACACTTACAAATCCACCTCAGCTAAACAGAGGTGGTCTCCCACACAGCCTATCTTTAGATAGGCTAACAGCTCCTTGTTAGCTACCTTTAATCTCCAAATGAGCTGAGCTTATTAATAAGCTACTACATTTGACCAGAATTTTGACTTTTGTATTTTAATGAAACAGTTAACTTAATGCTTATATAAACTTGAATAAAACAGATAACAACTATAAAACTTGATTCAAATCAATGAAAACTATTAATGAATATACATATATATATATATATATATATATATATATATATATATATATATATATATATATATATATATATATATATATATATTTATTTTTGTTTTAGAAAAGCTAATAACAAATAAAAACAAGTATAGATTTATAAGCAGTAAGTAAAAGATGTAAAATTAAAGCAATAAGCAATAATAATGAGTAAATAAGAAGTGCTAAATTAAAAATAAGACAATTAAAACAGAATTTTCATTTAAAAAAAAAAACATTACAAAGTGAATTAAACAGAAGAACATTACAATAAAAAGAGCACTTTTAACTGACTAGGGGGAGGGGGTATTTATACACGAATTGGGGGAAGGTCCTAGAAATCCTACATCATCAATCCAGGTGAAAGGTGTGCTTGTTGTGTTTCTTCTGAGTCTCTCTAAGCCGTTTGATCAACGTGGTGCCCAATCCTTGAAATAATAGCCCTTGGATTAGATTGATGTGACATCCTCAATCTTACGTGTTGATGAGGCGAAAAATGATCCGTTTTTAGGGGGTCATTTAAGCCCGAATCCGACCTTATTTGATCAAATATTGCCCTAAATTGTTCCTTTTGTGATTTTAGGTACTTGGAGAGTGAATTCTGGAAAAGAAGCCATTTTGGACGTTTTTGGAGCATAAAAGTGAAGAAAACGGCAAAGTATCAATTTTCCATGCTGGAAGCACTAGGTGACGGCGTCAAGAGTTACACCCTGACGGCGTCAGACAGCAAGAATAAAATACCGTAGGTGGTGACGGCGTCAAAGTCCCAAGAATAAAATACCGTAGGAGGTGACGGCGTCACACAGGCCGTCATAAGGAGATCAAGGCCGTCCGAGGAAGTATTTGGCGGCGAGGTGACGGCGTCACATGTTTGTCTTGACGCCGTCAGCCCAGTTTTCCTATATATAGTTTTCTAGTTTTTACATTAAAAAGAGAGAAGTTTTGGAGAAACCCTAAAGACGAATTTGGTGCAACTTTTACAGGTTTTTCAAGGGTTCCAAACCCTTGATACATTGCATTGTAATTGAGATAAGTGTTCTTCTAATTCAATCAATATGTCTATGTGTTGGTTGTCTATATCTTATTCTTGTCTCAATTCAATTATGCTAGGCTAGATCTCCTTTGTGTTTGCTTAGATCTAATGAAACCTAGATATTGATTATGTGTTGATTACTTGTTTATTCTTGTTCTTGGATGAATGATTTTATATGTTAGGCTTAAGAAAACTGGCAGATCTCCAAATGGTAACATGCTTGAACGTCTTAAGAAACATGAACCGAGGCGTACTAGGTCTTTATTGGTTGTATTTAATGCATGAGCCACTGTTTACAATCCCTATAGTTGTGCTGGGTCATGGTGTAGGAGGAGATAAGAGCTCATAGAATTGGGGAGTTATGTATGCCACCCCATGAATGGTATTAAGGAATACGATCCGTCATCCATGCAATTATAACAAGTAATTAACGTGTAAAAGATATCTAGGGAGTAATGAAGTCTAAGTAAACACATTTTCTCCAATTACTGCTCACAACCTTAGTATAATTAGTTTATTTTCATTTTTATTATTTTATTTTGATTGCATCTTAGCTTTGGGTTAGTTGAATAGCAACTAATTCCGCCCACTCTTTCAAAACCCGAGATTTTACTTGCTTTCATAAAAACATAAAAACACAAAAATAATCATCTCTCACCTTTAGAACTAGTAATTTAGGCTTTCTAATCCTAGCGACACTATTCCCAAGCTGAACGATCAATCCCCCGGTACTTGTCACTATACTATTCTACAACGATCAGGTACACTGCCTGGTGGGGGTTGTAAGCTTCTCGAGATCCCTCGAGAGGTAAAGCCTGTTGCGATTCCCACGCATCAAGTTTTTGGCGCCGCAGCCCGGGGAATAGTTATTGTTTAGGTTGAATTTGATTTTTATTAGGTCTACTCATTAGATTCCTTTTTAGTGAGATTTTTATTTTCTTTTTATTAGCTTTCTTGTAGTCTATCTTTTCTTTGTGCATTTGTTCATAGAAACCATTCCATTGACTCTTCCGTTCACCATTATGGAGTACGCGAATCCACCATACCACCAACCACAAAGGCCATTCTACCCTATTGACATCTCGAATTTCAAACAATATCGAGATGAACCCATATATGATGCATGGACTCGTTTTAAAATTTTACTTCGAAAATTCCCTCATCATAGTTTCTCTTTAGCATCCCTAACCCAAACCTTTTACTATCGTGTCAGCCGATGTGACCAAATGTGCATTGATGATTTTGCCAATGGGGGCCCTTGGGAATTAAGTGCTGAAGAAGCATGGGATACCATAGAAGACTGTGCCCAATATTATTATAGAGTAGACAACCCGACAAACAATATCACAAATCAATCAATAACAAGTTTGAAGGAGCAAACAGGAAGTTTGTCTGGGGATGATTACTTAGGGATACCTGCGTGGATGTCACCTAAAATCATAGTACAAAACAAACACATAGGTAATCTAGATACAATGGAGGATGAGGTGGATAATCCAAGTCCGCAAAGTACCCCACAAATCCTACCATCATTTGAGGCACATACACCGCCCGTGACTTACCCGGAAGAAGTAGATGAGACTATAGGAACCCCAATTGAGGTAGAACCCTTGGACCAAGCACCACTAGAGGATATAGGTTTGAATACTTGTAATGATAACCTTACTCCTAGTTCTAGGGAATTTCCTAGTGTTGATGAACCGGAACCTCAATCTTTACACACCTTTCCATCCTTAGATATATTTCTAGGAGACAAAAGAGGAACCGACCCACCCATCAACCAATATTATCCGGGTAGTTTTAGGATGAAGGAAGCCATTCACTCACCCCCTTCACCTCACGTGGCATATTCACACCCTAAGGGTGTGTATCGCTACTTTCATCCACACTTAATCCTAAGTGTAGGGAGAACCTCCTCTATTTCCATTAAATAAGGGTAGAGTCAGGCTCGTGACTCGAACAAAAACAAGCGCTTCTTGGGAGGCAACCCATGTTTTGTGTGTTTTTATTTGTTTGTTTGTTTGTTTGATTTTATTTGTTTCCGTATGCATGTTTTATTTTTATTGTTTGTGGCTCATGTTTCAAAGTAAATTGTGAAAATGCTTTATTTTGTTTTTAACTTCGTCTTAATTGCATATAAAGGTATTTTGCAAAAGATAAGTGTAAGGGAGATCCAAATTTGTTTATAAGAACGAAATTGAGCATGAACCACTACAATATTAAATGGACATGTGTATTAGTACTTGTTAGAGTCAAATGCTTGTATCGAGTCGTAATGATGTTTTGCAGGATTCTCCAGGAAGTAGGACGAAGTTTTTCCAGAAATTTTCCGGAAACTTAACATAAGAATTTCTGCAGGTCACTTCTGATGGCGTCACGAGTTTACTCTTGATGGCGTCATGTGTAAAATTCTGGAAATTTTGCTAGTTTTGTTTATACCGGAGTCTTAAAGTTTTTGTTGATTCTTTAGTTTTATAAACTCCAGGAAATCTGCAAACTTCATTCCACAAGCATTATATCTTACTTTGTTTTCTAGGATTTAGTAACTTATATAGGATGCCGCCGATTTTACGCGAGGTTGTCTTGTCTATTTTGTCAGGATTTACAGGTTATGTATGACAAGGAGATGATTTATATTCTGGAAGGGAAGCTTTGATTGTTCATTTTCTTGGAAGAAGATTTAACCTGGCCAACCTAAAATCCATACCGAGCGAATCAGGGGAGTATTTGATTTCATTCTCTTTACTTTTTCACTTTTACATTCTTTACTTGAACATTGGGGACAATGTTCATCTTAAGTGTAAGGGGAGGGTAAAAAGATGATACCTTACATATGCACTTTCGCTTGAGTTTGTTTTGTTTGATAGTAGATGTGTAATAAAACTATGAGAAATACTTGTTAGTGTAATTTTAGCGCCAAATTTAAAATTTTTTACAACATTTAGGAGTGAAACTTTAGCCATAGCAAGCATCTCATGGATAGGAGATTGTATGACTAGCACATAACCGTATATTCAGAAAAATTTTCCACCCAAAAATGTGAGGTTCGCCTTTAGATTTGATAGGAAAAGCATTCATTATTAGTGCTTATGAGTGTACCGGTAGCATTTAGATTCTAGAACTTGCGTTAGTGATGCATCCCGAGACCGCTAGTGAGACTACATTCGTGTGGTAGGATTTACTACATGATAAGAGGCATTAGGATCACCCTTGTGTTAAACCCGTATCATGATTACTTGACCATTTAAGTCATATTACTTGGCTAGTTAAGTCAACTAATTTTTCCCACACCCTTAGCGTTGTACTCATTTTTAGTACACGAAACCCCTTAGCGTTGTACTCTATTGGTCTTTAGTGGAACGATTATTTGTTGTAATTACTTTTATATTAGTGTTAAATGACCCCTAACTTGTCTTTTGAGTAGAATAAAAGCACATTTGCTTGAGGACAAGCAAATCTCAAGTGTAAGGGTATATGATGAGGCAAAAAATGATCCGTTTTTAGGGGGTCATTTAAGCCCGAATCCGACTTTATTTGATCAAATATTGCCCTAAATCGTTCCTTTTGTGATTTTAGATACTTGGAGAGTGAATTCTGGAAAAGAAGCCATTTTGGACGTTTTTGGAGCATAAAAGTGAAGAAAACGGCAAAGTATCAATTTTCCATGCTGGAAGCACTAGGTGACGGCGTCAAGAGTTACACCCTGACGGCGTCAGACAGCAAGAATAAAATACCGTAGGTTGTGACGGCGTCAAAAGTCATCCTGACGGCGTCAAAGTCCCAAGAATAAAATACCGTAGGTGGTGACGGCGTCACACAGGCCGTCATAAGGAGATCAAGGCCGTCCGAGGAAGTATTTGGCGGCGAGGTGACGGCGTCACATGTTTGTCTTGACGCCGTCAGCCTAGTTTTCCTATATATAGTTTTCTAGTTTTTACATTAAAAAGAGAGAAGTTTTGGAGAAACCCTAAAGACGAATTTGGTGCAACTTTTACAGGTTTATCAAGGGTTCCAAACCCTTGATACCTTGCATTGTAATTGAGATAAGTGTTCTTCTAATTCAATCAATATGTCTATGTGTTGGTTGTCTATATCTTGTTCTTGTCTCAATTCAATTATGCTAGGCTAGATCTCCTCTGTGTTTGCTTAGATCTAATGAAACCTAGATATTGATTATGTGTTGATTACTTGTTTATTCTTGTTTTTGGATGAATAATTTTATATGTTAGGCTTAAGAAAACTGGCAGATCTCCAAATGGTAACATGCTTGAACGTCTTAAGAAACATGAACCGAGGCGTACTAGGTCTTTATTGGTTGTATTTAATGCATGAGCTACTGTTTACAATCCCTATAGTTGTGCTGGGTCATGGTGTAGGAGGAGATAAGAGCTCATAGAATTGAGGAGTTATGTATGCCACCCCATGAATGGTATTAAGGAATACGATCCGTCATCCATGCAATTATAACAAGTAATTAACGTGTAAAAGATATCTAGGGAGTAATGAAGTCTAAGTAAACACATTTTCTCCAATTACTGCTCACAACCTTAGTATAATTAGTTTATTTTCATTTTTATTATTTTATTTTGATTGCATCTTAGCTTTGGGTTAGTTGAATAGCAACTAATTCCGCCCACTCTTTCAAAACCCGAGATTTTACTTGCTTTCATAAAAACATAAAAACACAAAAATAATCATCTCTCACCTTTAGAACTAGTAATTTAGGCTTTCTAATCTTAGCGACACTATTCCCAAGCTGAATGATCAATCCCCCGGTACTTGTCACTATACTATACTACAACGATCAGGTACACTGCCTGGTGGGGGTTGTAAGCTTCTCAAGATCCCTCGAGAGGTAAATCCTGTTGCGATTCCCACGCATCACGTGTGTGCTCTGATTGGTCCACGTATAGCATCTGGGTCCTTCCTGACATTCCTCTGACATTCCCCTGACCTTCTGGAAGGTCAATCATTGGGGTAATTATTGTGAGGTGGGGTAATTTTGTGACTTGGGGAATTAGGTTTCGTGAGTAGAACAGTAAAACTGGGTGATTATATCATTTGGGGGGGCGGGTAAAGTATTTTGGGTGTATTTATTAATTGAAGAGTTGACCGGGGTAAAAAGGGATTGACCGGGTTGGTTTAATTGTGGGCTGGGTAGAAAATGGGAGGTGGTGGGCTTTTGTAATTCGTTTGGGCTTTATGGTGTGGACTAGGCTAAGTATAAGTGTGGTAAGGGATGGTGTTGGGTTAAATAATATATGGTGGATCCGGTTGTAGTTTGGTTTAGGATTTAGTGGAATTATCAAAAGGACCAAAGTTGTATTTTCTGAAACTTTGAGGGACCAAAACTGTTATTCTCCATTTTTATCTTCCAAGGGTAATTGTTGTAATTTTCTGAATCATGAAGGACCTTTTGACTTTTTCTTGAAATATTACTCCAAGGACTATATTTGCCAAACTCGGAAACTACAAGGACTAAATGTGTCATTTCTTCAAACTTTACACCAGGGACCATTTATGCAACTTTGGGAATTCCTGAGGGTTTCTTATGACATTCTGAGCTTTCCTTAATCATTTTGCTTCCCCGGCTCCGGCTTTTGACCTTTTTCCAATCTCGTGCTCGTTTTCATCGGTTTTGGTGTCGTTTTTGTTCATTTTTCTCATATCCGTACCTGCACATACACAAACACAAAAACATGCATTTTCTTGGCAATTTTGGTTAGTGTTTGGTGTTTTTGGTCTGAATTAAGGTCTAAAAAGGATGAGTGATTAAGCACTCATCAATTATGAAGATGTGTATCTTAGTACTGTTGGAGGATTAATGGTAGAGGAAAAGGAAGATATTGAAGAAATTGGGCATTTGAATGTACTGGTAAGGGCTTGTGAGCGTCGCCGAGCTACAAAGACAAAGGTTATGATGTTGTTTGTTAAGTAAGTAGGTTGTAGTTGGTCATGTAATAGTATAATGGCAATAGTTTGTATGCTTATGTAGTTTGTGTTATGTGTGTCGTAGTGTATGGTCTGTACAATGTTTCTATATGTATGAAGTACTGTTGTACGCCTTTATGAATAAAAATAAGTTTTAGTATGTATTTCAAGTTGTGCATTTCGTTTTTTTTTTTTTTCTTTTTTTTGTACATTATGTGTAAATGTTGCAGTTTTAATTTGTTTTGTTAATATTTAGTTTTATGAAGCAATAGGTGAGCTGTGAGTAAATAGTGTAAGGTAGTATTGTTTTGCTAATATGTACTTGATGCAAGAGTATTGTCAATAGTTGTATGACAAGTCACAAGAGCATTCATTGTTGAAACTGGTTTTCTTAGTGATAAGGATGTGTAGATTTTTTGGGTTTGGCTAGTACAATTTTAGGTGAGATATTTTTGCAATGTGTTGGAACTATAAAGTAATGTTGCACTGTTCCAGTTTAGTTTCTTAGATATTTTTTTCCATTGCCTATATAAATCCTTTTTTACTTTGTCTTTGCACACACTTATCAAACAACAACTTTTGTTGCAAAGTTTTAGTTATTGAGAGCACATGGCTTCTACCTTTCCCATTTATGAGAACATTGCACAACAGATTGGCACTGGGCGACTTGATAAGGTCTTGCATGCTATTTTTGCGCGAGAGAGGGAAGCCTATAAGTTGGATGAAAGGGACCATGGTTATAGGATGGAGGAGGTAGAGGCTCGTATTCACCATAGGCATGCAATTATTGTTGAGCTTAATCAGTTTAGCAGTCATCCTATGCTTCATGAGCCTTTGGCATTGCTAAAAGCTGCTGAGAGAGAAGACTTTGGTGAATTAAGTCGTTTGATTCAGATGGGTGAAGCTGCTGCTTTACGTGCTCGTGAAAAATCTAGGGTGATGAAGAACCTAAGAAAATTTAAATAACTTAGCTGATAGTAAAGTCTTTTGTATGGTGGTGTTTTCTATGTTTGTAGGTTGTCAAGTTTAGCAGTCTTTTGGAGTAGTTTATCGTATTAAAATGTTTCGTTGTTTAGATGATGGATGTATGGATATCTGACTATGTTTTCAATGTATGTTGTGTTTGTAATCATAGTAATGGAAAATATTAGTTGTTATTCTAGCATTTGCATTGTTTTGGTACTAATAATGTGTAATACCACATGAGATTATACTATAGGTTTTGCATAAAATAGTAAGGTTTATCCATTGAACGGTAAAATTTATACAACAAAAGAGGATGGGAAACATTCGTTCGATGGATAACATCTGCGTAGGAAACTACTAGTACGTAGTAGTAACAACTATTTACATAACTAATAGTTTTAAGGCTGCATTCTACATGGTTGCAGGTTAGTACAATATTTCAGATACATGGCATTCTATGCCATTGTCAAAAGATAGGTTCATATGTAGGCAATTTCCATTGCATAGAGACACTGCAGGTTTGCATAACTATTCTTCTTTTTTTGATTTTTTTGGACTGTTTGTTGAACTGCCATCCTTGTCTTCTTGGAAAATAGGTTTGCGGAGATTTTTTTTCCGAGGTTCATATTTAGGGTTTGATGGTTGTGGCAAGCCGGTGGGTTTTTCTGGTGGTGTGGTTTCGACTTTGTTTTTTTTGAGTTGCTATGTCTTTGTCACTTTGTTCAATAGCAATTTCTGCGTGTGTACTCATTGGTTCTGCTGCATGGATATTCTCTGAAGAATCGGCCTTAGTTTCTGTAGGTGCAGGAATTTCTAGCATTGGCACTGGTGTATTGTCCCAGGCGTTATCTAGAATCAAAAGCTGGTTTTGTTTTGTAGATTCTGGTGCAAAGTGGACCTGAAATATCTTTGTTTTTCCTTCTAACGTAAGTAATTCTGATGGGTATTTGCTTGGGTCTGCATTCGTTAGTGCTTGTATAAGTTCTTTGCAGTTTTTCACAATCGAGTACCGTCAGAAAGCTGTACTCTAAAGCAATAGCTGCAAAAAAAATAAAATATAATGGTTGTTGATAATAAAAGTATTCGTCATAGGAAAGTATTCTTAACAGTAAATACTTGTATGGTTGGTATTATAAGCATGTGTAGATATTTGACTTTACCTGTAGATGACATCTTCATCAGAAGTTGGCTGTTCGCAGTGAGCGTGCGGGAATTTTTCAGATATTTTTTGCTTACAGTCATGGCATTTTTTGAAAAACCATCGTCTTTTTGTATCGATGTTGTCAATGGTAGCCACAATAGTAAACCGGACATTCTGCATTTGTATAGTTTTAGTTGTATATTAAATTTTGGTTTGATGATGATTTTAGTAGAATGATTTATTACCTGTTGGTTTTGTGGATTTTCGTTCATCAAATCTGCTATGTTCACACGGTTTCTCTGTTTTTCTTGTTCCACGTCTGTGTATCTTTGGTACTGGACATTTAGTATTCTTGGCGGCTCAATGAATTGGTCGTACCTGTATGGTAATTGTACGGTATGTTTGTTTTTTCCTATATATTTAAATGTAATATTGATAAATAGTATTGAATACTTACACGCTTCGGATTTCGGCAGTTTCTTTTATATCTGGATTGAAATAGTAAGACGTTGCAGATGTGCTTGAAAGTTGCAGACCTATGGCATTATATGTTGATGTAAGAGGTTGAGTTTAAAAGTATTACTTCCAAGTATAAAGTAAGTACATTACCTCCATAATTTTTGACTAAACATGAGCTCACTGCTATGATTGCTGGTTTTTCTGCATTTTCATACTCTGCCATTCTAAAAGTGTGCGCGTCTTGGTTCCACAAAGTAAATCGTACAGTATGTCCACTGTTGTAGTGAGAGTCTTCTTAGTTTCAATAAGTATGAAGACAAAATTTTAGTATTAAAATGGATATACTTACTCTAAATTCTGTATGCCAATATCCCTCCAAAAAGTTGTTTCTTTCGTTGGTTTTACCAAATGCTGTATTCCGCTTACATATTGGACAGACCCAACATAATCTGTAAACATGAATAGTAATTTACGTGTTTGTTTCGTGCAATTATGTTATGTGTGTATATATATATATATATATATATATATATATATATATATGTTACGTACCTGTCAGGAGTCCTTCTTTTGCATCGAGTTTTGACTACAGGTCTTTGTATTGTCTGAAATTAAAATAGTGGTTTGGAAATCCTGTGTCTTCTGTTTCGTGAACATTTGTGTATGTTCCAAAAACCAACGACAGTGAGTGTGGAACTGCCTGTATCCATGTCCTAGCATCCTGAAATCCAAATCCGGTTATCTTGTAAACTTTGTTGATTTGTAGGCTTGCATCGAACTTATTTTTATCGCGAATATTTATATTTGCTTGTATAGCTTTCCCCTGTGAATAAAAGAAGAATCTATAAATTTACTATAATCCGTTTCACTATTTTAATGTATTGTGCAATTATGGTTGTTGTAGGAAAACAGTAAATTATACCTGTTCATCAATTAATATGCAACACAGTAGCATTGGCTTGCCATTCTTGTTCGTTGGTGTCCATTTTCGATAAACTTTTAGATACAAAGCTTTGTCCGTGTCCGATGGTTTTAGATTTGCAACGCTGATATGCTCGGCCTGTGTTACAATTTCTTTTCCTGTAGACTTAGGTAACGGTACAATGCTAGGACTCTGTTCCATTTCCCTGTAAAAAAAATATATAGCTGCATTATATCAACTTATAAATGGTTAATAATAGTTAATGCAAGAATGCTGCTATAAATACACCCAATTAAGTATACAAGAATAGAGATTTCAAGTTATATTAATTGTAAAATCCTAAGGAATTCCAACAACTTGCCTGCTAATGTAATCAGAAATGGTTCTAGTCATTTTTGCATCCTAACTAATGTATATAATATATCGCAAATAATTAATAGCCTATGTAGCTTACAATTGTAGTGAGATTTATCTGAAAGAGTAATATTAATATAAGGGACCTGTGCAGGTATAACCATGTTTAAAAAATCTTTGTAGACAACATTTTTTGTTGTATTTGCAGCGTGGTTTTCCTGTTGTTTGATGAGAATCTTTAGGCCTTCAGAACTTGTTGCTCTAGACAATGCAACATAGAGTTGCCCATGGCTGAACACAGGTTCTGGTAAGTAAACACCGATTTTATTAAGCGATTAGCCTTGGCTTTTATTAATTGTCATCGCGTAGCAGACCTTAACCGGGAATTGCTTCCTTTTAAATATAAACGGCAATTTTGCATCTTTGTTGATAAGCAAAATGCGTGGCAAATACACTTTTTCAGACATTCTAGTGCCGGTGACAATCTTTGCTTGAATAAGCTTTGTAAACAGCTGAGTCACTATCATCCGTGTACCGTTACATAATCCACCTGCTAAGTTAAGGTTTCGTAGTAGTATTATAGGTGCACCTACTTTTAGTGTAAGGTTATGTGGGGGCATCCCTGAAAATGAAAGAGTGTTGAGGTAATCTGGAGAATATAGCAGCTCTGTTGCTCCTCCATCGTTTGTTTTCGGTATGGCTTCGTCGAAACTCTGGTAAGTGTGACTATCTCCGTGTAACATATCCAATACAATTGAGTTTATGGTGTCGGCAGTTATATTTTTCGGACATACTATAGCTTTTTCTTGTAACGCCGCTGCAGTTGGCCTTTGCAATGTTTCTTCGTCATATATGAAGTCGATAAGCTCTTGTATACCATTGTCACTTTCGGGAATACAATATTTGCTTGGTATATGTATCCAAGATGTATTCTCTGGATCTTGTTCATCTGGTTCACCGACTGTACCATTACCAACTTCTAAAAGCCATTCGGAAAATGCACAAGTGTCTTGGTATTGCTGATTTGAGAGACCTGTTCGCTGAAGGCGCATATTATCTGTAAGGCGCACGACTTTGAAATATGGCCATAGGTGTGATAGTGTTATTGAAGATGCAATGATTTCCTGTTTCGTTGCATTTTTCTTGACAGGAAGAGTTTGCCTGAAATCTCCGTGATGAGTGCTTAATCACTCATCCTTTTTAGACCCAAAATCAGACCAAATACACCAAATACTAACCAAAAATGCCAAGAGATTGTATGTTTTTGTATTTGTGTATGTGCAGGTACGGATATGTGAAAAAATGAACAAAAACAAAGCAAAACCGACAAAAATGAGCACGAGAATGGAAAAAGGTAAAAAGCCGAAGCCGAGGAAGAAATTTAACCAAGAAAAGCGCAAAATGACAAAAGTAATCCTTAGAGATTCAGAGAAAAAACAAAAGAGACTCTTGGTTGAAATATGAAGACCTTTACAATAATGGCCCTCCAAGTTTCAGCAAGTTGTCAACTTTGGTCCTTTGAAGAACTTTGGAAGAAAAGTCAACTCAATTACTCCAAGTTACAAGATCGTTACGTGTAGTATTTAGTTGCATTTGTAGCGTTTTAATATGTTTTAAGTAGTTTTCTCATGTTTTGTAAAAGTCTAGGGGCTAAATATGCAACAATGGAAAAGTTAAGAGAAGCCCTAGCCCCTAGCCTATAAATAGATCCCATAAGCCTCATTTGAGAGGTTGGTTAGTTTGTTGGTAAGTTTTAGGGTTAGTCTAGGGGTTGTTGAGGGTTGGTCCTCTTAGTATAGGAGTAGTGTAATAAATTTATGTTAAGTTTTATTTACTTTCTCTCTCTAAAGCTTTCTTTTTCTAAAATTTTATGATTTGTAGTTGTTAAAATCTTGTTTTTATTGGTGGGATTTAAAGTTTATGGTTAAACTAGTTTGATTAGTGAAAGATTTGGTGAAAAACATTAGTTTTTAGGCTTTATTTTGGATCAAAATAGTGTTTTGTTAAAATTTTGTCGAGTTAGATTTAAAAAAAAAAAAAAAAAAAAAAAGTCACCGATGGTTTTTGAAAAATAAAAAAACACATCGAGTTAGAAAAAAATAATACATATCGAGTTTTAGATTTTTTAGCCAGGGACTAAATTGCAAATATCGAGTTAGTTGCAAAAAAAAATTTATTACCGAGTTTGGTTTTGGTTTTTTTTTTTGTCGAGTTTGGGGTTTGACTTTTTCTATTTATGGTGTATATCGAGTTTGATGTTTTTAAGATAAGGACCATTTTGCAATTTATCAAGTTTAGTATTTTTATTATATATCGAGTTTGGTTTTCATTTGGTTTATCGAGTTTGAGGCATTTGGCAATCTTTCGAGTTTGGTTCAAAAAGGTTATCGAGTTTGGATAGCTTTTGGTTTATCGAGTTTGAGTTTTTTAGTGTTTTCCGAGTTTGAGTTTATTTTTTATTATTTTTTTTTTTTTATCAAGTATTGTTTTTACCAAGTTTCATTTCTTTTGGCGAGTTAGCCAAGATTATCGAGTACGATAATCATTGCCTCATCGTTTATCGAGTGAGGTTCTCTTATGCTTTATGCTAAGGCGAAACTCTGCCGAATTTTATTTTGGCTTATCTAGTTTGTTTCTTTTATCGAGTCTTTTTCTTTTATCAAGTAACTTTATTTTATTAATATGAGTTTCGAGTAGTTTATTAGTGTTTGCTTGGTGGCACGAGTTTGTGAGTTAAGTGTGGATTACTTAAAAGGGGTCGTGATTAATAATCGTTATGATTATTTAGACTTGTAATTTTATTATTTGAAGGGGAAAAGCCGGAGAATAATCAAATTACACATCTAGTAATTATTTTCTTTTTAAAGGATTATTTTCAAAATAAACCAACGTTGTGAGAAAATAGTTTTGTTTAAGGAAAATAATTCGTCGTCAATCCTTGACCCACACTTGATGAACTTATTCACGTCGCTTAGCAAACATATTGTTTTTAAATTCTTTTCCCGTTTTAGTTTTCTTTCTTTGTTTTAAATCTCGTTTTCTTTAGTTATTTTATCCAATGCTTGTTTTATTTGTTTATTTCATTTGCGTCGTTTTATTGTTTCTTTTTACTTTAACTGCGTTTTAAATCCTTTTAGTAGTGTAATCAAAAACCAACCAAATCATCTTTTTAATTCCATTCACTTCACAATCACGCGACTCAAGCCGACTCAATCGCCGTCTTACCTTCGTTGGGACATAACGACCCGGGGAACATACTTTCACGAGTATTTCTTCGGAAACAAAACTATACACTCAAAAAGACTTTATCAAAATGGCGCCGCTGCCGGGGAAGGTTTGAAACGAGAGCATCGTACTTGTATCGTTTGTTGGTGATTTGAAGACCCTTCTCCCGAGAAGTTATCGTTTTTTGTAAAAATTATCAAAAATAAAAAAAAAATAAAAAAATAAAAAAAAAAGTATAAAAAAAACCAAAAAGATTGTAATTTTAAGTTTCTTTAAAATATAAAATCCAAAAATATTTTTTCTTTTTCATATTTGGTTTTCACTTTTATTTTTATTTGTTTTTATGATACGCAAAAACCAAAAATAATTTTCTTATCCTCTTATTATTTGATTCTTCTTCTTTAAACCCTCTAAACCGATAATTCTTATGGATCCAATTTGTTTTAACTGTGGAGAACCGTTCTTCGGAGGGTTGTGTGTGTGGTGTACGTGCGACCAATGTGGTGACAATATTCATGATGGCGTTTGTTTGAATTGTAATTCTCACACGTATGATCAAAATTCGTTCAACAATTCGTCAAACATTCCCAATTTCGATACACCACCACCACCTTCGTTTTATTGTTATATTTGTGGAAAACCGTCCGAAGAAGGAATGTCGTGTGGGCGATGTTTTTGTGATGTATGTGGATACACAGATTGTATGTGCTATGCTCCGAATGCTGATACATCTTTCGATTACAATCCGAGCTTTGATTGTTATCCTCAAAATGATTTTTATGAGCCAAATTCGTATTAGAATGGTGATTCATTTCAAAATACATTGAGTTTTGAATATTGTGGGGGATCGCCTCAAAATTTTTATGAGCCTAATTCTTGTTACGATTCTAATGGTTTTTATCAACCCCCACAAACTTCCGATTTTAATAATGATATTTTTGAACTTAAATCCATGATCGAGAAGTTGAAAGAGATGGTGATTAATCGTTATACATATACTCCCGAGCCTAATGAGAGATCGATGGAAGAACCTCTTACCGAAGAAAGAAAATTCCAGTTTTGTGAGTGTTGTTTGTATGATGATAGTTCCACGATCACGATCAATCTAAATCCTCAAAATGATTCTATCTCTTCTCCCGTAGAACCAGTTGACTCTCTAATAATGGGGGACGAGCCTCTTAACACTATTCCGGCAACGGAATCTGACGAATTCAATGAGTCTAGTGTTGAGAACCTCGTTCCAATCCAAAGTGAGTCCGGGAAAAATTCTAACGGCGATTCTGAAACTGTTTCTGATTCATTCCATCCTTCTTTCACACCGGTTGAAGGGAGTGATGCCGTTTTAGATGAGATCGAGGCGTTTCTTGCTAATGATTCCATTCCAATAATGGACGATGCTAATTTTGATCCGGAGGGGGATATTCGTTTCCTTGAAGAATTATTGAATGCAGAACCGTCAACCTCTCTCCCTCCGATAAGCAATGAAGATGTTGTTGAAGTGGAAAGTTATTCCGATTCTCACAATGAGTATACTACGAGTGATGAAGATTCTTGTGGAGATATCGATGATAATGATGAAGATGCTCTTACGGAAATTCAAGATGAAGCTCTTCGTGAGAAATTATCCAAAGTTTATCTTCTTATTTCTAAGATCGAGGTGTTGAATGATCCTCCGATTTCTTCTCCTATCCCCGTTATGGATAGTGATTTCTTACCCGAGCTTGAAATTTTTCGATTTGAAGAGACGAGTAGTGCCAATCCCACTATTCATGCTGATATCTCTCTTCCGGATTATGAGCGTTTTATCTTTGAGATCGACTCTATATCTATTTTCGATAATCCGTTACGTAACCCTCTTTTAGAGGATGTCGATCCATTTCTTGCTGCGGATGACTCGATACCACCGGGTATTGAGAATGACGAGAATGATATTCTTTTCGATTCACTTTCTTCTCGTCCGCCCGCGAAACCACCCGATGTAGTTTTTGAATCAGATACGAACGAAGATATTTTTGAAGTGGTGGACGAGATTTCTGAACATGATGTTCCTGTGCTTGATATTTTACCCACCCAACCCACCCATGATTCTGAACTTGAATTTGCTTTTATCATCTGGGTGTTTTATCCATTCTTTGCTTATCCCCTCATTTCTTCACTTTTTCACTCCACCGGGAGTGAGGATACCGTTTTTGACCCCGGCATCTCCGTTTATGCCGGTTGTCCGTTTTATCTGCTCTCCCCAAGGACGAATTAATTCGGGGATCGAGTCAAGCTCATGTGACTCGGTGAACAAAAACAAGCGCTTCGTGGGAGGCACCCCATGCTTATCCATTTCATCTTCTTAATTTCTATTTTCTTTAATAACGTGACGTGAGGGGGGCGACCCTTTCCAAACTCGTGTTTTCGTGGTTGTTTATGAATGTTCAGGAATTTCCCCGAAGTTTGAGGACTCTCGTGCTCGTGGTTTGTCGTTCTCTCCACTCGAGTCTCATCCTTCACTGCTCTTTCGGAAATACACCATATCCAAAATCTTATCGACTAACGTTTATCTCTTGGCATACTTAATAAACGGCCTTAGATTTTACGTAGGATTACCTTTACCCTTAAAACATTGAGGACAATGTTTCACTTTAGTCTGGGGGGTGACTCTTCGATTCGATTTGATATGTACCATCGTCTGAGCTGTTTAACTTACGCAACTCCGTTTTCCACCAAAATTTTAAATTTTTGTCACTTCTTTATTAAAAAAAAAAAAAAAAAAAAAAAAAAAAAAAAAAAAAAATGGATGATATATGATATGAATAATAAGATTTGACACCTTGTTTTGATTTTCCTACCGGCGAGAGTAGAAATAAATGTTTCGACTTGACCGGGCGTGTTGAGCCCTAGCTCGTCTCCCTTAACCAAAATAATCAAAAGATTATGGCTAAGCATCCGCGGATCTCATTATTTGGGATTTTAAATTTGCGGAGATCGAGGAATGATAGAGTTTATTTAGAAGTTTCGTGCTATACACGGATCGCATTACTGGGAATTAAAAAGCCCACGAGAGGTACTTGTGGCCTCCTTGTTCCCACAAGCTTGCACACAAATATATAATAGATGTCTAGGATTAATTAAGGGTATACGGTTTGGGCAATACTTAGTTTTTTCTCGTTCCCAATAAAATTTCTGCATACGGGGGTTTGGTACACATAGGGGTACTGCCAGTGTTACGGTAAAATAGACTATTGCATCTTGCCGGTTCGCAGCCGATGTTGTGATCTTAATAAAGGCCGTATGACTCGGGGTTTGGCATATGATTATGAATATCAATAATAATAGTCCAAAGCCAAATAAAAAGGCAGAGGAATCCAAAGCTATAAAAAAGCAGCGGATAGAAATCCAAAGTCATAATAAAGCTCTTACATCTTGGCGGCTCATAAACCGTTGACTGTAAAAGAATAAAGGACTAAGGACCAAAGTATTATTAAAGTGCTTATGATTATGCAAAAATGCCAAGTTTCGACTCCGGGGGTTTCCCTAATAAAAAGCTTCCGTTTCGGGTATCAAACATGGTATGTCTCGGTCGTAAATAAAAAGAGAGCCCCTACAAATCGTGTTAAATCAGAGACCTTCATGTGGACCCAATTTCTGTATGCAGGGGTTTTCGAGGGAAAGTTTGGAAACTACTTAGCGTTCAAATTTTGTGCTCTTATCGGACTAACAAATATCGAAACGAGAAAATATGAAGCAATTCATTTCTCACAAATTAAAATCTTGAGATACAAAACTTAGGACCTGGGAACAAGAGGTAATACACAATTAACTTTTGTGGGCAGTGTTAGCATCTAACTTCTGATAAACAATGATCTCGATTTTACGCTTAGTTTGGGAGCTTGTGAAAAATCAAGGATGACGATTTTTATCCGTACGGTCTCTTCTCTGTGAGAAGTGTTTCTACTCGTTGACCCTGAAAGTTATCAACAGATAAGAATTGATAATGAAAGTCAAGGCAAACCGTCACATATAAAAATGAAAAAAGTACAAAAATAGTAGTTATAGTTGTTATTCATGAAAATCGGAAAATGGAGCGTTTTTTAGAATAAATGATTTTACTATCTCTTTTGAACATCATTGCTACTTTACAACGTCAGTAAAGAGAGGTTTTGAAATTATTTATCTCTTAAGCGTGAGGTGATGACATTGCGTGAGGGCACGGCAATACCTTAGTCTGGGGGATTTTGATGAGTGCTTAATCACTCCTTCTTTTTAGACCCAAAATCAGACCAAATACTAACCAAAAATGCCAAGAGATTGTATGTTTTTGTATTTGTGTATGTGCAGGTACGGATATGTGAAAAAATGAACAAAAACAAAGCAAAACCGACAAAAATGAGCACGAGAATAGAAAAAGGTAAAAAGCCAAAGCCGAAGCCGAGGAAGAAATTTAACCAAGAAAAGCGCAAAATGACAAAAGTAATCCTTAGAGATTCAGAGAAAAAACAAAAGAGACTCTTGGTTGAAATATGAAGACCTTTACAATAATGGCCCTCCAAGTTTCAGCAAGTTGTCAACTTTGGTCCTTTGAAGAACTTTGGAAGAAAAGTCAACTCAATTCCTCCATGTTACAAGATCGTTACGTGTAGTATTTAGTTGCATTTGTAGCGTTTTAATATGTTTTAAGTAGTTTTCTCATGTTTTGTAAAAGTCTAGGGGCTAAATATGCAACAATGGAAAAGTTAAGAGAAGCCCTAGCCCCTAGCCTATAAATAGATCTCATAAGCCTCATTTGAGAGGTTAGTTAGTTTGTTGGTAAGTTTTAGGGTTAGTCTAGGGGTTGCTGAGGGTTGGTCCTCTTAGTATAGGAGTAGTGTAATAAATTTATGTTAAGTTTTATTTACTTTGTCTCTCTAAAGCTTTCTTTTTCTAAAATTTTATGATTTGTAGTTGTTAAAATCTTGTTTTTATTGGTGGGATTTAAAGTTTATGGTTAAACTAGTTTGATTAGTGAAAGATTTGGTGAAAAACATTAGTTTTTAGGCTTTATTTTGGATCAAAATAGTGTTTTGTTAAAATTTTGTCGAGTTAGATTTAAAAAAAAAAAAAAAAAAAAAGTCACCGATGGTTTTTGAAAAATAAAAAAACACATCGAGTTAGAAAAAAATAATACATATCGAGTTTTAGATTTTTTAGCCAGGGACTAAAGTGCAAATATCGAGTTAGTTGCAAAAAAAATTTTATTACCGAGTTTGGTTTTGGTTTTTTTTTTTTTTTTTTTTTGTCGAGTTTGGGGTTTGACTTTTTCTATTTATGGTGTATATCGAGTTTGATGTTTTTAAGATAAGAACCATTTTGCAATTTATCAAGTTTAGTATTTTTATTATATATCGAGTTTGGTTTTCATTTGGTTTATCGAGTTTGAGGCATTTGGCAATCTTTCGAGTTTGGTTCAAAAAGGTTATCGAGTTTGGATAGCTTTTGGTTTATCGAGTTTGAGTTTTTTAGTGTTTTCCGAGTTTGAGTTTATTTTTTATTATTATTTTTTTTTATCAAGTATTGTTTTTACCAAGTTTCATTTCTTTTGGCGAGTTAGCCAAGATTATCGAGTACGATAATCATTGCCTCATCGTTTATCGAGTGAGGTTCTCTTATACTTTATGCTAAGGCGAAACTCTGCCGAATTTTATTTTGGCTTATCTAGTTTGTTTCTTTTATCGAGTCTTTTTCTTTTATCAAGTAACTTTATTTTATTAATATGAGTTTCGAGTAGTTTATTAGTGTTTGCTTGGTGGCACGAGTTTGTGAGTTAAGTGTGGATTACTTAAAAGAGGTCGTGATTAATAATCGTTATGATTATTTAGACTTGTAATTTTATTATTTGAAGGGGAAAAGCCGGAGAATAATCAAATTACACATCTAGTAATTATTTTCTTTTTAAAGGATTATTTTCAAAATAAACCAACGTTGTGAGAAAATAGTTTTGTTTAAGGAAAATAATTCGTCGTCAATCCTTGACCCACACTTGATGAACTTATTCACGTCGCTTAGCAAACATATTGTTTTTAAATTCTTTTCCCGTTTTAGTTTTCTTTCTTTGTTTTAAATCTCGTTTTCTTTAGTTATTTTATCCAATGCTTGTTTTATTTGTTTGTTTCATTTGCGTCGTTTTATTGTTTCTTTTTACTTTAACTGCGTTTTAAATCCTTTTAGTAGTGTAATCAAAAACCAACCAAATCATCTTTTTAATTCCATTCACTTCACAATCACGCGACTCAAGCCGACTCAATCGCCGTCTTACCTTCGTTGGGACATAACGACCCGGGGAACATACTTTCACGAGTATTTCTTCGGAAACAAAACTATACACTCAAAAAGACTTTATCACTCCGCCTAAGATGATAGGTTTGTTGGCAGATGGAATGGCTGGAACATCGAGGATGTCTCTGAATGTACTGTCGAGTGCTTCAAAGCATCTGCGGTCGTTCATAGGGGCTTCGTCCCATATGACAAGATCTGTTTGCTTTAGTAAATCTGCCATTTGAGTGCCTTTTTTAATGCTACATACTGATTCATCGGTTAAGTCTATTGGTATTTTGAATCTTGAATGAGCCGTTCTTCCTGATGGGTGGAGTAAGGAGGCGATGCCAGAAGAGGCGATTGCCAAAACTATTTTTCCGTTTGACCTCAACGTTGAAATGATGCTTTTCCAAATAAATGTCTTTCCTGTTCCTCCATGACCGTAGACAAAGAGAAGCTTTTGTTGGTGATTATTCACAGCATTTATTACTTCTTCGAAGATCAGACGTTGCTTATAATTTAATTGAGTCACCAACCTGCTGCTCTCACTTCTCAACAGCGGTCGATTGTAATTCCTTTCTTCCATTATAGCCCTGTTGTTCAGAATCTTTAGTAAATGTGGCGAAGGTAATTCGAGGGCAAAATCTATGAGTGATTTGTCGTAAAAGTTAAGGATTCCTTGGAGCTCGTACATGAGGCCACCTTGTAGATCATCACCATCTATTTCAATGTCTGGTATTTGCAACATTTCAGACAATGTTAGAGGAATATCTTCTGACATTGAATCTGCATGTGATTGAAGCAATGCGGCTGGGTTTGATACATCACAAAAGATGAGCATTTGGCAAAAAAGCGATCTCATTTGACTTGTAGTGGCTGATAAGGAAGCTTCCTGTAATGCTATATTCCACTCTTGATCACCGCCTAGCAATCCCATTGCTTCACATGCAGCCCTATTTGTAGGATAAGGGCGATTTTCAACTGTGCGTATATGTGGAAATGATGTTCTACCTTTTTGATGAGAAAGTAATAATCTTAGGTAGAATACATCTCCACAGCTAGGATGCACATATATCAAGCGGCCGATAGATGACACGTGGGTTAACCGCCTACGTTGCCAGTATTTTCCGTTTGGATGCCACGCGAATTCTCTTGGAAAATTCAGATACGTTAGATGGCGGCCGTCTGTGTTGTTGGCATTATAATTCAGCCATTCAGTCAATGTTGTTTTTTTGTTGTATCCGTCGTCAACAATTGACTGTAACTGTTGGCTTCTTCTAAAACTCACACGTTGCATATTCTCAAGATGAACTGCGAGTATCTGAACGGCTGGATCTCTGCTATGTATGCTAAATCCAAGAATTCTCCAACATGCTTCGTGCGGACCAATGTACCTAGCATCTTGGAAGTTCTTTATTTCGTCGATTTCTGGTGGCCGACGGCTTGTGGTTGCAGGTGTATCTCCAAGTGTTCTAGAAACTTGAGCAATTATCCGGTCGGTGCCTTTAGAAATGTACTTGAACAGGTATTTTATAAGCATTGTCCATTCGCAGTATTCGACATTGATATGTGCATAGAACCGCATGGATAAAGATCGATTATATGGAACAACATATCCGTTGTCAAGCTCAACGTTTTGCTTAACTGTTTTTACACCTGTATCTCTTCGACGGTAATGCACATACCCTTTTTTATCAATATACGTAGCAAGACAAAAAGGATTTGGGAAATTATTGGTGCAGGTATCACTGTGGCGCATACACGGTGCAGACTTGTTCACCAAGCCACATGGTCCGTGCATCATAAATTCTGAAATAACTCTATGGCCTTCGGAATCAGTTATTGGATTCGGTAGCTCTGCAGACACATATAGGTCTACATCTTCGTTGTTCTGCACACGCAAGTTTTCTTTCACCCATAGCAAGAAATGAAAATGCGGTAACCCTCTTTTTTGAAACTCGACTGTATATAAAACTGGGAAAAAAAAGGAATTCAATTATAAATCTGGTAAAGGCTGCAATTTTAGTAAAATTGATATAGATGTAGAATATTATCATGTAGAAAAATACCTGCTGCAACATAACCGAAAGGTTTAGAATCTCGTAAGAATGTTACTAAATCATGAATCTTTGTTTCAAATACACGGTCTACAATATCAGGCCTATCTGCAACTGATACGTCTGGAAAGTCTTGCATATATTCTTGAATCTCAGGCCAATTGACATTGCATGTGAATGTGATAAAAAATGACGGGTTTCCATGAACACGACATATAGCTAGAGCATCTAGATAGTGACTATACATGTACCGAGGACCTCCAACAAAAGACGCTGGAAGTATTGTCCTTGAGCCGACGTCTGAACCGTTCCGTTCACCGCGTGATATGGCATCATATAATCCTGCCATGTACTCGTTTCTAATGTCATTTTGCTTTTCTCTGACAAAGTCAAGACGGGATTGCTCTATACTACAGTATGCTGTCACAACATACTGTTGAAATAAACGGCCACTTCTTGTCAGTAAATTGAACTTTTGCCATCGATCATGAAGTTGATATGTATAGTACATCTTCATTGTCATTTTTTTTGGAGGATCGGACGGCGATCTTCTTCTTGTTAACAATGTACGTTCCAGGTGATACGCGTCTTCGCCAAAGATAAAGATGAGTGGAAACTGGAATGACATATAAGAACGGTGTAATTTGTTAATACGTTGAGGATGAGCATCACGTTTATGAATAACAACATCAAAGTCAGTTTCTGCATCTGGGCTGCCTTAAAAAACAATTGCACCGACAGAATCACCCGATGGCAATTCATGTTGTCTTGAGCCAACAACACCAAACAATCTGACTTTGAATTCTGGAATATCATGATCTTCCATTTTATCTCTTGCTGTTCTAAATAACCGCACTAATTCATTGTGTTCATCCAAAACTTCTATCAAGTTTGCTACAATATCTGGTCTCAGAGCATGGCCAGTCTTCCGAAAGTGTTCGAGACGATTTGCGACTTCGTTCTGTGTATCATAGATATATAATTGAAGAAATTTTGGTCGTTTACCTTGTTCGGGACACATTGTCCCTATCCAATGGTAAAGTTGCCCTGAAATTTTGAACACATAAGGACCACGACCCCTGTTAACAGAGTCATCTATCTCTGCACCCAACGACGTCATCGCAAACATTTGATTATAAGCTCTGATATTTTCCATGAAATGCCTGTTAGTGAACAACTATTTTATATATTCAGGATATTCATCATGATCTTCTAACTGGACTTCGCCTTCGTTGCAACACCTATTATATTGTGGACGGGCTAATGAAGATCTCTTTATTCTTTCTTGCAACCAGAACCGTGCTCTGCAATGTTGGCAAATGCAATTGCACTGGCCCATCTGTATATACGTAGTTGGAGGCCATGTATTTAAAATGGAAGAATGAGAGGGATAAGAAAGATAAAATGGCAGAGAACATTGACACATGTTTTTTTTTTTTTTTTTTTTTTTTTTTTTTTTTGGAAGAAATGAATCAAAAGAGATAGGCAATAAACCTCATACAGATGGTGGATGTGTGTTACGTGCATTACGTCTGCGTTGTTGTACATTTGATGCAGAGGACTTTTTAGCTATAGCAAGTAAAAAAGACATTACTAAGTAATACTGTCATAAAATGAGTGTAAAAAGTAGTCCGCATAAATAACTATAGAACCCTGAAAAGGAGATTAAATAAACCTTGTCGTTGGCGTATTCCACTGGTTGGCTGTACACGGGGAATCTGGTGATTTGTTGACAAAGAGCATGTTTCATTGGATGATGAAGACATCAAACCTTTTGTAGATGTTGGTAGTGTATTACCGCAATTGGTTGTTGTACCTGTAACAAATGAAAAAGTCATTGATGAGTAACATTGATATATAACCACTATAAAGAATATTATGCGTAAACAACAATACCAATAAAAAAAAGGCACTGAAATAAACTTTGTGGTTGGAACATCACACTGTTTGGTTGTGTGGAAATGAATTGGTCTGATATCGATGAAGAACACCCTTCATTACATGAACATATAATTTGATTACTATAAGGTTGGTGTTGGAATGCTCTAAATGTACTGATAGTTTAAAAAAAATAAAAAAAATTGTATTGCAATGTTGGTAATCATAAAAGAAAATACCTTCGGCATATGAAGATTGCGTATCATTAAAAATGTCGACATCAACTGTCATATGAAGTTGTTCTGCACCTGGAAGAAACAACAATAAGAGAGGTTTAAAAATATGAAGAAAGATATACGAGAGTGAGTCTGCGATAAAATTTTTTGCAGCTTACATAGCAAATTTACTAAATTGTCGCTTGGATCGTTTGGACTGAATGTCAGATCTTGATTTTCCTTGTGGTTGTCATACATATTAGACACCTTTTGTTTGCCTTTGTCCATCAACATCGTTTCTTTTCGAAGACATGGTTGATGATATGGTGAAGCAGATGTATAACTATGATGCGAATGTTGGACTGTACATTCATTTGTAAAACAATATTATCAATTATTTTCAAGTAGACATCACTTTTTTAAAACATTGAAAGTTATCATATAAAAGAAAAGCCAAAAGCAGTATGGCATATACCTATTTGGTTTGCATGTAAATCGCCTGAAATCGCATCCGTTGAAATAGGGCGGAACTCATCGGGTACAACTTTGCTTGCAAAAGTTTGCGAGCAACAGATCTTCTTACTAACGGAGTTCACTAATGAATGACTACCACCTATATCATTTGGTGCACACTTCCTTTTTGTAACTATACCATGCTGTTTTACCCCTTCAATAGGAATAGAAGTGTTCGTTGCATTCGTTGAAAGTTGTTGCAACTTATCGGGTACAACTCCAGTTGCGAGAGTTTGCGAGCAACAGACCTTCTTACTAATGGAATTGACCAATGAATGACCAGCACCTACATCAGGTGATGGGCACTTCCTTTTTGTAACTGTACTATGTTCTTTTACCCCTTCAATAGGAATAGAACTGTCCCTAGATTCTACAGAACTAAAAGAAAGTATCATACGTATTGCCTTTTTTTTGGTCTTCATAGCGGAAAAAGTAAATAATGAGCAGTGCAATAGGTAACACCTCGTTTAGTACTTAGCTAATTAAGTAGCAGATATTAGACAACAAAGTTATGGAATTTTAGGTATGGCATTATATCAATGAATGATTCATGCAATTGTTAAACGTAAAGAAACAGTTACATCATTAATAGCATCAACACGCAAGCTAAAGGCATGGGTAATTGGAAACAATGCAAACATAAGTTGAATCAAAAAGCATAAGGATTGTAACAAAGCGCATGCATCAACAAATTTTAGTATACCTTTTATACTGTCTGAACTCACATGACAGCTTTTCTTGAACTGCAAATTCAAGGGTATAAATAATAAGAAACGTACAGGTGACAAAAGAAAAAGGAATTACAAATAGATCAAGTAATATTAGACTAACCTTCCTCAGTAATCTCAAAAGTATTCCTTTTTTTCCTTGCTTTTTTTTTTTTTTTTTTTTTTTTTTTTTTTTAGTTTTTGATTTTTGTTTTTCTTGTTGAAATCGCTTCCTTTGAGTTTGAGTGTAATGTTTATTGAGACTGTAGTGTGATGAGAGATTACATTACATGTTACAGTAGAGAAGCTTCTTGATGTACTTTCCACCAAACCACACGTGGATGTCTTACTTGAAAGCGAAATCTGGCCACAAATTTTTGGAGGTAGGTGTACTAACCATTAGATGATAGACAGTTGGAAGATTGTTTGTTTTTTTACCACAGGTCAATAGATAAGTTTTAGCTTCAAATATTAAGCCTCCGTTTTTTATTTGTCAAATAGAAGGAAACAGCCCTGCAACAAACGGGCTAAACAAATGGGCCATAATAGCCCAACGTTTTAGGCGGGAAAAGACTGCAGGAAAACGACGTCGCACCTGAGCTCAATTAATAATATTTATAATACGGATGCAAAAGCCCAATTATAACAACTGTGATGTTGATAAAAAAAAGGCCCAAAACTAATCCAATAATCAAACCTAAAGATATTGATCCAAACTAACCTCAAACGATTTTTTTTTCTTGTTTTCTTCATCTTCAACCTAGCTCTGATACCACTTGTGGTAATTCAAACGAACGAAACAAACAAACAAACAAACAAATGAAGCGGAAGTTTTATTCAAATACCAAATCAAATTACAAAACTAAATTCAAAAACAAATTCAAAGGTACCAAACTATTATTCAAACGGTACAAAGAAAACTAATGCCATCAATCCCTATTTATAGGCTAAAACTAACCGTCATAGATTAGTTTCCTAATTCTAAACAAACTTGGTGGACATGTCAAACAAATTACCAATTTTACCAAATAACCCCTAAAGTTTAAGTCACTTTTCTAACACAACCATTGAAATGCCGCCTCTTAAACGTACTATTACAGAATGTGTTCATGTTTGTTAAAAGAGATTGTTTGAAAATCGAATTAAAAAGTAAAAAGTCGAGATAAAAGTAGGGGTGTTCATGGGTCGGGTAATAAACCGAATAAACCAAAAACAGAACCGAACCGAACCGAACCGAAAAAAAAACCGAACCGAACCGAATTAAAAATTCGGTTTTCGGTTTGGATATGGGTTTTGCTATCTGAACCGAAAACCGAACCGAAAACCGAATTTATATAAATATATATATTTTTTATATATTTATATTATTTTATATATATAAAATATCCATTAAAATTTTATATTAATATAAAAAAACACTTTTTTATGCTTGAAATATTTTTTTTGCCAAAAATATATATAATTAAATTAAAAATATATATAAATAGTGTAATTCAAGTATAAATTTTGGTTTTCGGTTTTGACCCATAACCGAACTGAACTTCGGTTCGGTTCGGTTATATATATTATCGGTTCGGTTCGGTTTTCGGTTATGACCCAAAAAAAATTTTTAACCGAACAACCCGAACTGAATAAACCGATTAACCGAGAACCGAACCGATGAACACCCTTAGATAAAAGAATGTCTTATAAAACCGGACTGGGTCATTAAAGGCCCAATTTCATTTTGATGCCTTGAAAAAGCCCAATATTTTCCTTATTAAACTACCATCCATTATTCAGTCATGTTCTCAGGTCACCGGAGTGGCACCTTCACTTCATATATTTGTAATGAACCGGTTATTATTGCCGGACTGGGTCATGTAACAAATTGCCGCCAGAATAACTCCGTACCACCACCACCGCTGCAACCAGAGAACCCTTAATGAACCGGTTATTATTGCTAAGTTTAGACACCATTTTTTCTAATTCAGGTACATCATATTAATGACTCATAAGCTTCTATTGCTTTATTTGAAATACTACACCACCGAATAAGTAGTTATTTTTATCATTAGGTGTATTAAAATTAAGCAGATAAGCAGAACAAATAAGCAATCCCAAATGTAGCGTAACTTAATGCTTGTGATTTAGGCTTTTTTGGACTGGTAAGATAATGAGTTATAGATGTTTCATATTCTTTTAGAACATCTCGTTGTAACAATCTATGATTTTCCTCCTTAATTTCATGTTATGATGTTAAACCCTCTGATCATGGTTTAAGGTTTTTAGATTCATTATTTTTCAAATTTAGATTTACATTTGGTTTTGTGAGAAGCTCTCCAACCAAATGGTTGTGAGTTTAAGATCTGCTTAGGACATGTGAGATAGTTTGTAGTTGTATATTGTGATATGGTTAGTTGCCGTTTAAAAAAAAAAGACCGTTAGACTTCTTGTTTTACATATCCTGTTACATGTTTGTTTAAGAAAAAACAAACCAAGCTTTTTTTTTTTTTTTAATAAAAAAAATTAGACAAGATTGCAAAAAGTCATATTATTAGAAGACTTTCTACAAAACCTACGAGATAAACCATAACCAATATCATAGTCCACACCTCCATCTTCACCGCTCCCATCTTCTGCAGAAACGCTCATTGCCGTCTGCAACTCCAGCGATCCCATCTGCACCTCAGGCGATCGCACTTGCACTTCCGGCGATCCCATTTGCACCTCAGGCGAACCAGCTGCACTTCTGGAGACCTTGCTGCACCTCCAAAGACCGGAACAAGGTAACTTTTAATATATATTTTCATGTTGTGATTGTGATGAATTGTGAGAACAAAATGTGGTGGTAAAACAATATTTTTTTCTTCAACCAAAAGCTTTTTGACCACCAAGTTAACTTAATGCTTTTGCAAATAGTTCGAACTTGTTCATAATAAAGTTTATCTCATATTTTCAATTTCTATTACTGTGTGTTTCCTCAACAAAATAATTCGTAATCACATAACATGTGCTTGCAGATTTCAAGAGGTGATTGAGCTTCTACCGCAACAAGTGTTTGGTAGTAAGTGCAAAATTGAAAGTCAAATGTTGTCACCAAATACAGATTACATGTGTTATCTTGTATTCAAGCTTTCAGAAAAATGTCCAGGGTTGCATTGCCCAGTGAGAGTTCGGAATGTACTGCAGTGGAAAAACAAAGAGATTGAACTTGTTTGCTTTAGACCCCCAAAGCCATGGGATTTACTTGTTACCAATCGAGTTCCAAAAATAAGGGAAGATGGATGGATGGAGGTTAGGGTGTGGAAATTCAACTCAACTTCTGAGCTTAGAAATGATCGTATTCCTATGCATCTGAAATTCATAACTTATGAAGGAACAATGTCGGGACTTGTTGTATGCGGCCTTGAGATTCGACCAATGTAAGAGTACATGTCAGAAATTTTGGCCCAATTTGTGATGATAATATCATTCTTGTGTCTACTTTCAGTATCTTCAAAACACTCAATATAGTTGTATGTTAAGTATGAATAGTTGCAAATGAGTTATGTTCTTTGTTGCAGTGTGTTATAATTAGTCTTTCACTTTATCTGCATATGTTAAGTATGAATATTTGCAAAGTGGGATACGCATTAATGTTTGTAACAAGATATTGAATAGTAGCTTTCAGTGTAAATCATTCTTGTCACAAAATCTCAAAGTTTAATGATATTTGCTTGATTTAAGTTTATTTATTTTTTATTATTATTATTATTATTATTATTATTATTTTACTGCAATATTGAGTATGATTGTACAACACATGTGCAAAATGAGGTAGCTTTCTTTTTGAGTTATATGATTTGAGGCCTATTTCGTCTTTTTTCACATTCGTAAGGTTTGAACTTTAATTTATGCTCTTTTCAGATCGTGCAAGCATCTTGTAGAAGGGCCATATTGCCCATGTTTTGGTGGTGGTGTTTTAATTTTAACAAAATGCAAGTATGCAACTATACAGAATCTGTTCTTGTGCAAATTGTGTGTAAAAAAATTGTTTGAAAATGAATTAAAAAGTAAAAGAGTCGTGATAAAAGAACATGTTAAAAAACAGAACTGGGTCATAAAGGCCCGATTGCAATTGGATAATCTAAAAAAAAGCCCAAATTGAACCCATTTAACTAGCATGGATTCATTCCGGTTACCGTAGACTACGGTGAGTGGTACTGTAGTAGTGAAACTGAAACAAGTTGCCGCCAAATAGATTCGACACCACTGTCTCTGCAACCAGAAAACCCTGAATGAAATCAGTTCTATAAGGCAAGAAAGCAAGATCAGAAGAAGGAGCAATGCAGAATAACTAAGCATGACAAGGAGAGGATAGCTAGACTTTCAAAGACAGTAGCAATGGCAAGGAGACTAATCCCGATATTCTTTCCCTAGCAATTGGAGGATTCTATTGATCCAAGACCTGTATGTAGACCTGGGCCTCCCCCGCTTTCAGTTAAGGCCAGAAAGAATTATCTTACCTTTCTCTTCTGTCAGTCTTTGAAGTTTCCTTTCTTTGAAAACTATTATTATTATTGCTAACTTCAGACACCACTTCTAATTCAGGTACATCATATTAATAAAAATAACATCCTCATAAGTTTCTATTGTTTTATGTAAAATACTACTACTTAACCCTTTACGAATAAGTAGTTATTTTTATTGTTAGGTGTATTAAAAAATGAAAATATATTCTGATTATAGGCAGACTTATTATAATCATTTTTAATAAAAATAAGCTGATGTCAAGCAATGATGACAGATTATTTGATTCAAGATTAAGGGGCAGTATGGGATTTTTTTTTTATTTTTTTTTTCTTTTGCTTCTGCTTAAAAATAAGTACTTATACATAAATGGTGTTTGAATTTGCTTATTTTGTGAAAATTGCTAGAACCTTTGAAAAAGTAAACAGTAATTTGTTGAAAATGATAGTTACTGTTTGGTTTTCGACTTTTCGTAGGAGTGACTAGTGAATAATTTTGGTTTTAGGTTAAAAATTATGCTAAACGAATAATTTTGATTTCGTCTCAAATTAGCGTTTCAAATAAGCAGCTTTGTACCTACTTTTGAGAATCTGCTTATTTTGCCTTAGAATAAGCAGAAGTACTTTGGATAACACAAACCCGCTTCTACTTAAAATTAAGCCGATAAGCTGAACAAATAAGCAATCCTAGACACCCCCTAAGGACATAAGCAATCCCAAACACCATCTCAATAAGCTCATGTAGCGTAACTTAATGCTTGTGATTTAGGCTTTTTTGGACTTGTAAGATAACGAGTTATAGATGTTTCATATTCTTTTAGAACGTCTCGTTGTAATAATCTATGATTTTCCTCCTTAATTATATGTAATGATGTTATTATGTTAAACCCTCTGATCATGGTTTAAGGTTTTTAGATTCATTATTTTTCAAATTTAGATCTACGCTTGGTTTTGTATTCATTGTTCATGGTTGTTTTCCACAAAAAGAAATGGAGAACGATGGATGGAAAAGAAATAAGCAAAACTTTATTAAATATACGTGACTCGATTGCTTATGTAGTTTCCATGTAAGCCTTGTATTTACAAAAATGATCCTATTTGGTTTTTTGTTGTAAACTGGTAACTGTGCAAAGGATTATAGAACATTAATATATATTGATAGCATTGGCCGCTTCTAAGTTATCAAACGCATACACACTAATAACTCAATCTCTTTCTCTCATTTGGATACCCGTAAAGAGTCTTAGGAGTGACTAGTGAGACCAGTATTTGAGACTTGTTATGTATTCAAGCCCACATCTTGACATTATGGACGTTGGTGTTGTTTTGAACCTGTGTAGTTTGTGCAAGTATCCATCTATTTTGGTTGTTGACGACTTGACGTTTTGCGTTTAGTATACATTTCATACTTCTGCAACAAATTCTAGTCTTACATCTCAGTTGTTGTTACTTTCCTCTCCTCGTTTTTTCCATCCTATTTTAAAATCCCAGAGAATGCAATACTCAGTTTGTACTTAGTAACTTACAAGTTCTAAATGGAAGGATGTCATTATTATACCCGACTCTCATGTGATTGCTCTTACAAATAGGTGATAGAAATTTGTTTATATTTGTAAAGCACAAGAGTTCTTCCATTTATTTTGTTTGTTTTCCTAGAGTTCGTAAAACCTTGTGTTTTGCTAACATTGTTTCCTCCTTGTAAACAGATAGTCCCCGTGATGGCAGCCCAAATGGTGCGGGACATATCGTATAAAGATGAGGTCACGGGTTCAAATCCCGTCCCCATGTCCCTTAATTATAGTGTTACACGATTTAGCTCTCATATGTTGCACGTGGGACTGGTCAGTGTGGGACCGCCAGTGGGTCTGTTTCCATTTTTGTTCGTTCACAGTTTTCTTTATATCTACAACATTCCGTTGTGAAAATTTGGAAGCCATCAAGAAAAGCCTGAAAAGGTACTTACATTCTATATGCTTTTAATTTAATGTCATCTTTATTTTCCATACACACAGATATAGCATATATAGATTAATCGATTCTACCTGTTAAATCGCAAAGTTCTTCCCCTTTCTTTAAAAAAAGTTTATCCAATTGTTGTGGTGGAATTGTATAACTTAAGCTATTTTAATAGACTACAGTATATATAGTGTTAAAGATACCGGAAAATGTGTCCGCCGTTGTTACCAACCATACATATCACCATATGAATCAGTTTTCTGCTATAATCATTAACATCTACCACTCATTTGTTTGTTTCGAATACACATTAAGCTAGAGATGATAACGAGATTAGTGTTTTCGTAGTATATCCCATCCTGAACTATAGATATGATGTAATTTAGGATTTCATGTCAAGATGGAGAATGTGAAATGAAGGTACTTAGAATCTATTAGTGGTAATTTAGCCTTTTATATAGAGTTAGATACTTCCATTTTAGTATAGGTAGAAGTCAATAGGGGGTTGTGAAGTTAAATTCGTGAAAAGCAGATAACAAAATACCAGATTTTCCGACTTGTTGACAATTGCATAGCAAGATTGATCAATGAAGCATGGAACTATGTGGTCAAAACGTCATGAAAGTTTTGATGAAAACGTAAGTTTTGATAAAAATGTGTGTTTAAGCCCAATTCCAAACCACTTATATTTGTGGGCTAAAATATGGGCTTTCAAATGGTTGTCCTCTATGCACCATCCTCAGTTTCTCCGCCCCCTTTCTTTATATAGCGCAAGGAATGCAACCGCATAAACCAGTCTCTTGCAGTTGCCGTTACATAAACTTGTAATCTTTATTTGTAAAGAATATGACTTCAGTTTCCTGTATATCTATGCTTTTGATAAAATCTCTGTTGATTAACATTGTTTCCCTCTTTGTACACAGATAGATTTTCAACTCATACTCAAATCTAGAAATCCAAGGTTAGATTGCCAAAGCCATCAAGAAAAAGGTATGTTTTGTTCTGTTTAAGCTGTTATTGTTCTATGTCATGTTCATATCTTCAAAACGCAAATGGCATAACGGTTAATGCGATTTCACTAGTTAAAGTTCAATTAATAGCAATTTTTTCACTTCTAGCGAACTCATTTGGGGTTTTTTTTGTTATAAGTCATATGATAACTTAGAATATGGTGATTATGATTTGAGATTATAGGTTTTTATAAAAAATAGTTAAGACATCTATTTCTTGGTAATTTGTGATTTGAACAATTTCTGTATCATTATTTAGAGTAACTTTGTTTTTATTTCTTCATATCATGCTCATGTTCTGTGTTATTGTGTCAATGTGTCATATACTCAATTTGAAAAATTTCTCTCACTTGACTTCACTTAGGCATTCACCTTTTTGCAAGTCTTACATAAGGCAAGCTGCAGGGTTGGTCGCCTCAGTTGCACTTTTCACCTTTGATTACCAGCTTGTTGTTTGGCCATCTTCTGATTACAAGAATCATGAATTGTACAGAGGCCCATACAAACATAGTAGGGTTGGATCAGTTGGAAAACCCCTCTCCTTTGGACACAGAGGTTGAGGTCCTCTGGAAGCAGCCTCTCTACCTTTGGGTAGGGGTAAGGCTGTCTACATCTCACCTCCTCCATACCTCGTGGAAGACGGGATTGGGTTAACGTTGATCTTTTACACAGGCCCATACAAAGCTAGGGATGACTGCTCAATGAATTTTTTAGTGTTCTTTTTCGGTCCCCAGGCTAGAACTAAACTAATGAAAACAAAAGGGGATGCAATTAAGGGGTCAAGGCTTATATGATGCATACAGGTAGCTATAGATGTAAGAAACGCCCAATAAAAACTTTTGTAGATTAAGTTACCTACACATGTCTTTTACTGGTGTGTTATTAGTTTTTCTAATTATTTTACTTGAATTTCTTTTAAAAAGCCTTCAGAGTGTATGCTTAAGAAACATTAAACACTACAAAAGTTAGCAGTTTTGGACAAAATTGTCAAGTATAGATGTTTAGTGTTCATTGGGATTTACATTTTTTTTTCTCTATTTAACTTTGCTTATACTTAACAATAATGTTTGTTTCCGTTTGCAAGAATATTGTTTAATTTGCAGTGAATAATAAAGTGTGGTTGTTTCAAAAATAGCCACTTCTTCATGTTACTGGGATTCAATTTATTATTTATATGCTTTTTTTCACCGTGATTCTGTGATCTGGTGGTCCAGTCTAAATTGTTTATCAATAATTTAACCTATGATAGGAATATAGATGGCGGGGGCTCCAGAGGCTGCTCGGAATTCAGGGTTTGAGCAAGTTTCTGTTATTACTTGTACCAAAAGGGTTTTTGAAGAAAACAGTGGCAGTTCACACTCTGAGAACAAGAAAACAAAGTCAGTTGGTTCAAGAAATGTTTGCGAATTTACGGAACTCCGCATGAAAGTAGAACCACAAGATATTATAATCCATTTAGATAAAGAAAGTTCAACTAGAATAGTCGATGTTGCTGATTGTAGTAGTGGGACAATTCAATTTAAGAAGTCAAAAGTTTCTACTGAACTAAAGGCTGTCTTAGAAGCAAACAAGAAACAAAGAGCTGAAAATTTGATTGACTGGAGTCCTCATCGTGTTGACTTTCCTCCTCGTATCCCTTCGTTACTGGATCTTACTTTATATGGTCTTGCTAACAATGCTGATGCAATTTCTTCACTTAATCATGTTCCTGAATTTCTGAGAAGAAGGTTGACGGATTTGTCTTGTGATAAGCATACAATGAATATTCATATATTGAAGTTTCTTTTCAAAGATTCCCCTGCTGAGATATGCGTCAAGAATTGTTCATGGTTGAGTGAGAATCAACTTGTTGGTGCCCTTGAAAAATCAAACTTGCAAAACCTGAACGTAAGTAACCATATACTTTGGTATTTGTAGATAATAGGTTTATTGTTTTACAATAATAATCAACGTACTCTTTCATTTGTCCTGTTAATATTTATGTGTAAAAATGTTATATTTATATGTAATGCTAAAACTGATATGAAAATACTAAGATTATGGGTCACAAATCCATTTTTTAAATAAGTTTAAACATAGAAAAAGAAGCACATTGACTAAAACGCTACCAATATAACTCCCTGGAAGTAGAACGGAGTGTCTACAGTTTCTGGATGTATGAAAACTCTGCATTATGTTCATATACAACTCATTACATATTTTATCAACTTGCTAATACGTTATATATATATATATATATATATATATATATATATATATATATATATATATATATATATATATATATATATATATATATATATATATATTTGTATTTTATTATCTTTACAATTTAAGACAATTTGTTAGCTTTTTCTTCTGTATTTTATTTTAAAATCCTCTTTTCCTCAAGCAGGTGCTTCAACTAGAAAACTGCCAGCAATGCTCGTTCAAAGAAGTTATACCCAATATTTTGGCTCGATCTTCAAATAGCTTGGCTTATCTAGGGATACTGTCGCTAAAAGGTGCGGCTAAAATATCAAACAACACTTTGTGGCCTCTTCTTGTGTCAGCACCATTACTGCACTCAATTAATTTAAGCGGATGTACCTTCCTGACATGTTATGTAGTTATGATGATCCTTAATTGTTTCAAAACAACTTAAAGGAGCTATACCTTGACGATTGCCCAAGAATAGATTTTATGTATTGTGTATCAGCATTGATGAAATTTGAGCATTTGGAAGTTCTGTCAGTGGCAAGAAATAGAACTGTATGTGATGATTTCATTATACTCGTTACTGCAGCATGTGGTAAAAGATTAAAGGAGCTTAATTTAGCTAATTGTTGGTAAGAATTCTAAGTGAATTTGAAAGGGTTTTTTTGGCATAAAATGCCAACATTCTTTTTTTCATTTATACCATTTTAGTCATTAAAGATGGTTTCGTGTCCCGCTTGGAGCATTAGGTAGCCCGAAACGTTAGTACTTTTCACATTTTTTTTTTTTTGAATAAAACATTTTTATACATAATTGTAACTTTTTTGTATAAACATTTATCATTTTTAAATTCCAGTTTTTAATGGCTACATTTTTACTTACAAAATGACCCGCAGGGGACACACACACACACAAAAAAAAAAAAAAAAAAAAAAAAAAAAAAAAAAAAAGCGTTTTTATTTAATTATATGTGAATCCAACTAACTTTTGTATATTGTTTTTGCAGGTATATGACGGAAAAGAGTTTGCAAGCTATTAGCATTTTTTGTCCCTTTTTGTGTTCACTTAATGTTTCAGATGTAGTTAATATGTCAGAGATGGGTTTGTGTTATCTTGTTGATGGTTGCAAGTCACTTGAGTCACTTTACATCGATGGTAACTACCTCAGGTACTCTCTAAATTTGTAGCTATTTCACAAGTATTAAGGGTGCGTTTGGTATGCAGTAATGGGAATCAAACAATAACTTTCATAGTTATTGCAATTGTTTGGTTAAAATTTTAAGAACCAAACTATCATTGGATTTCCATAGAACCATAGAAGTGTGGTGAGGTGGGTTTTTCTATCTTTAAAATACTTCCGCACTTGGTTCTGAAAACTTTAAAACTGGCATAATGACATGTTTTTTCTCTTATTTTACATCTATTTTTCGTAAAACTATGTATAATCTATTTTTAGTTTTTACACAAATCTTGAATCACTACCCTTGCCTCTATAGACAGAGGTCAAGGGTTCGATCCTCACCCCTTGCAAGGCCGGAGGTCCTTTTCTACCTTTGGTAGAACCGCAAGCAGCCTCTCTACCTTAGGTAGGGGTGAGACTGTGTACATCTCAACCTCCCCAATACACTGCGGAAGACGGTATTGGGTGTTACTTTACTTTTTTTACTTTTACACAAATTAGGGAACAATTTTTCAATTTCAAAGTTTTTTACTGCTCATAATGATTTAAGTTGGTCATTTGACAGTGATGAAGTTGTTGCTGCATTTCTAGAAACTTCGGGAAGATCATTGAAACACCTTTCACTGAGTAAAATCGGCCAGGTACGTATATAGTCTTTTTTGGGTTTTGCCTGGTCCGTTAGAGATGAACCATTGATACCTCTAAAACAAGATAGTCTTCATTTGCAGCATTTATATTGCAGATTTTACAAAGAGCATGTTTTCATTACGTGCA
Source organism: Artemisia argyi (assembly GCA_030686995.1). Lineage (NCBI taxonomy): Eukaryota > Viridiplantae > Streptophyta > Magnoliopsida > Asterales > Asteraceae > Artemisia > Artemisia argyi. The sequence goes on along the minus strand of CM060709.1, from coordinate 40,385,649 downwards.
TATTGCTTACTGATTAAAACATCAATTGCAGGTCAGCTTCAAAACTGCATTTGCTCTTACAAAATATGCTACAAAACTGGAAACTGTAGATCTATCATGGTGCACTAAATTAACTGAGGAAGAACTTGGATTCATTATCGACAACTCTTCCTCGCTAAAGCTGCTGAAAATCTATGGATGTACCAAAGTAAGTATGCAACATATGATGCATTCTTTTTATATGACAATCTAAGCCTATTTGGGTCTTGCTTGATTTCAAACGGGTCAAATCAGAAAATCAAGGGGAACAGGTCAAAATGGGTTGCATTTGAAAGTTGCCCAAAATTTATTTATATTCATACAGACCTCTAAATTGTTTTCATTTACAATAAGTGATGAAGATTATTGTTGGTCAAATTGGTTGCATTTAAACTTTGCCCAAAATTTATTTATATTCATGCAGAGGCCTAAATTGTTTTTATTTAAGTGATTAAGATTATTGTTGTATTATAACTGTTTTAGTAATTCTAATTAACGTCTTTTTTTAAATGGGTAAAAGTGTTTGTGGGTCAAACCTGGGTTGGCATTACAAAATGACATGTTTCAACCCAGACCTGTGTTGACCCATTACAGCTACTTGACCCGCCCATCTTGCCATCTCTACTAGCATTGTCTTTAAATCATAATCGTCATCTGGCCAATGGTCACACTGCAATAACCCCGAATGTTTTGTTATGCAGATCGCATATGATTACCGACTCAAAGTCACGGGTTCCCGTATGTTCAGTGATACCTTCGAGTTATGAGTTGACTTCTAAACCTCATGTCTTTTTTTCTGCAAACATGTTACCAAAAGAATGCTAAACAGGTTGCCGTATGTGGCTTTTTTCTTCTTTTTTCTTTCGCAACTAGATATGAATATGTCCAAAATTACAAGCAACAGTGTGTAATTGTGCTGATTCAATGTTTAATGACATCAGAGTTTAGATCGAATGGTTTCTTATCCAATCTTTAACAAAAGTTGATAACTTCATAACAATAGTTTTCTTCATGTTATAAAACAACTTTTGTTTCAAACAGAAGTTGTGAAATTGATTTTCTCTGGGATGGATAGAGTAATACTATCAGCCATGATATTGCATTGCTTTATACATGCACACTTGGTAAAAGTAAAAAAGAACACTAAAAAGATTGCAAACGCAATCCCAAAAACCTTTTGAAGTTTCTGGTTTCCTTCTACGTCTTGCAGATTGGATTAGTAACTTGTACAGTTGGTTTTTTGGTAATAAATGCTGCAACTCAAAAAAACCAAAAAAGTAGTTTTTGGCATACCATAAGAAAAGAAATGACTATCTGCAACTGTGAATTTGTGATTTAGAATCATTAGGCTGACTTTAATCTATTTTGCAATTCACGCTTTAAGCACATAAAAAAGGATCCATGCCCCATATATTTAGACATTGATAATTTAAGTCTTACGAGCAACATACATATGAACTTTTCTCCATTTCTTACAAAAATTCTAAAACACTAAAAAGCTCTACACTTCAAAACAAGGGCAAGAAGTAATAAAATGGCGATGATCCCACCTGAAGAACCTCCGACTCTATATATCCAATAAGGGTCAAACCTTGTAAGACTATGATCCAAGTAACACGAAAACACTGCAACGATTATCAATACCATCAAAAATAGAAGCAAATAAGTTGAAATGCTAATAAAAGGCTGCTCTTCAAGCTCCAGTTCTTCGATAGTAAGTGGCTTTTTATCGATAAATAGTGGCGAGACAACTGCTAGGAGTCCCAAGCTTATAGCAAGCAGCTTTTTGCTTGATGAGTGTCTTGTTCCATTTCTCCTGCTTGTGTTTTCATACTCCATTAGGGTTGAACAAGTTTTTTCAAGCCAACATTTCTTTCTTATTGTCAGTTATATGTATGGAATATGATTCCATGAAAAAGATAACAAAATGCATCAGAATAAGAATTTTTGGAAGATATGGATTCCCTATACCATTATGAAAATGGTGTCAAAATTGTAAGCTTTTGGGATTCTTTTTATTGCATAAAAGTGTTGAATTATATTCTTGAAGTACTTAAAGTTAAAAGTGTTGGAGCTTGCTTTTGAAGTTATAAAAGAGATGGGTGGATATGAATATTGTTTTGAAGACCATATATGTTTACATTATGTTCGAGTAACTTCATAAAAACATAGTATGTTTTGCTAAAAATGGGTTCTTGGATTTGTGTACAAAAAAAACATAATAACCATTATAATGTACTAATGCGCGTCACAACAGTATTTATATAGTTGTACATCCATTACATCGTCTGCACATACACCACGAACTAAATGTTTATTCACTTTCAATGTATTGAACAAAAAGAATGCGTAAGTGATAAAACTAATACATCTCAACTTTGAACTTAACAACATAATAACATTGTACACCAAAGAGGCTACACGGGCTCAAAGTTCGTATAAACTATAAGAAAAACTACAATACACAAGCTCAAACTGTTTAATCATCAGTCGATCCCTTTGACCTACTTGTGTCAAACCTTCTGACCCATTTCTTCTGTGACGTTGTAAGATGTGATGCTGTCGTAGGAGATGATGGGTGTGATTCAGATGATGATTCTTTTTGAGACGTTTCCGTGGATGGAAGTTCAGCAGGAAGTGCCGAAGCAGTGCTTGTTAAGGCGTTTAGTACAAGAAATGCAAGTATGGGAGAAAGATCTAAAGTCCCTCCGAGTGGTGGAATAAGCCCACGGAAAATGTTTAAGTAGGGGTCACATAAAGTGCTGTACAAACAAAACCAACAACATTTAAAATTGTAAAAATTTAAGTGCTATGATCCAGTCAAAAAGACTTGTAAAGTTGTGATTGCTTATGGTTAAATAAACAAACAAACAAACAAAAAAAAAAAAAAAAAAAAAAAAAAAACATGCTTTTGTTACTAATTATAATGTGAACTTCCAACTTTTAACATAAGAAGACTATTTAAAACATTTACACATACAACATATATGATGGTGCACCACCATGGAAATTTGACAATGATTTAGGTCGGCAAGATTCTGATTTTTGTCATCACTAGGGTATTTTGGATATTTGACTGATAGTCAACCACTTCAATTAAACCATGTGAGGGGGCTAACAATGACCGGAACTGATACACGTATGCAAACTTTATACACTTAACACTAAATTGAGCTAAAATTGTACTTTATTCACATTAATACCTGAGGGGGCTGACGATGACCGGAGGAGCGTTGGGAAACCATGTAAGAACTAGCCTGGCAACCAACAATGTATTGTAAATGTTCAAGAAATTTGAAATACCATTGGTTACCACAAGTCCTGCCAATGAGTCTCCCGGTAGAACGGCAGCAAAATTGTGATTTGACAGATGGTTCAAACTCCTTCGGTTTCTGTTATTAATCTGTAATGCATGACAAGTTCACCATCAAAACGAAGAATGCTAGTGCTTATCGGTCAACTGAATGAACTAAACATTTTAGACACCCATGTGGTCTAGGTAGTTGAGCGTTTGTTTTTTTAACTTATTTATATAAGATTGTGAGACCATGAGTTCACAATACCATGTCAGTTATACATGATTACTTTAAATGCTAAACCTCTACAGAAGTAAATCAGATATGTCATTCTCATACAGGCACAATGGGGATGCAGTCATGTAGAATGTTGTGGTGTATACCAAAGAAGGATGATTAACAAAACCAAAACTACGTTCAACCGAAATGTACGTAGTGAAGTAAAAAAACTTTTTTATAGATCTAGTCATCAAGAACAATTAAAGGGGGTTTGGAATTACGTTTTCGAGCTAATTATAGGATAATTTGCCACATCTTTTTTCGCAAAATTGACATTATCAATTTCTCTATTATTCCTTTTGCATATATGATCTCATCAGTACAACTTCACTTCAAACAAGCACATCCAAACACAACCTCCTACGGCCTGCTGATTATGTGATTCTCAGTATCTAGTATCACATAACCCATGTCAAGACCAACATCCAAACACCTCTTTATCATAACCATTCAGCATTTTCATTTTGTAAGTCAGCAATATATAGCACTATTATAACAACTTAATCACATAACTAAACCACATTCACTTAACTTAACTAAAGAACTCACAACCAACTTCATTTCAATCCAAATCTATAAATAACTAAAACTATGTATAATGGCATAATGCCGTGTAAGCCCGTAACAACACTACATATTCACGCCAAGTCTCCTAAGAGGAGGGCTTTACTTGTGTCGTGGTGGTTTCAAGCCCTGTGGATTAGTCCGCCGAAAGGTCAGAAACCTATTGAACTATTTATGTATTAAAAAAACATATCAGATAAAACGGTACATTTGAAAAAGTACACTATTCGCGCAAAACTCAATACTAAAAATCACTCAAAATTACATAACTATATATAGTAATTCAGCGTCAAATGACGCCATGTGACGTAACTTGGGTTCCCAAATTTTTTTTGGCCCAACAACAAGCCCACTTTGGCCCAGGTAAAAGCCCAAAATAGTATTTACAAAACATACCCTCTACTATATAATTGGTTAAAAAACAACCCAAAACACTATTTACGAAACATACCCCTACTATATAATGACTTGCAAAACTACTTTAAACTTTTATCTAACATATATTTAGCGAGCCCCGCCGCAAAAGGCCATCAAGAACCACGCCGTTTCAATTTTTTTTCCTGACTTTTTAACTCGCACCGAACACCTGACCCACTTTCTACTTAACAAAAAAAATACCGTGCAATGATCAACTACATGAAACAACGCCCCGCCGCAACGCGGCGGACCGTTGCCCACCTCATTATAACAATTTACAATACAACAACATAAAATACCACACTAAACTATCAAGTACTAAAATTACCTGACAGAAGTTATTGTACTCATGATACACCTTACTAAAAAACTCATTCCTCAAAGCAAGTTTCTGAACAACACCAACACATTCTTGAACAGTGTCATGAATCCTAGAAACAATATCATGGGATGTTTGGGTAAGCAATGTTTGGATATTTGGAATGGGTTTTTGGTTGGAATGGTTTGTGGAAATGGGTTTGAAGAACAAGAGTGATGAAGGGCTGATAATGGATAATGGGATGTCAATTTTGGTGGATTTGGTTTCATTATGAGAATGCATTTTTTTCAATGTTTTTTTGTTTTGTTGAGTGTGGTGAGGAAGTGAGGATGAAGAAGATGGGTTTTTGGATGATGTTTTGTGATTTTTTTCTTGTGGTGGTTAAAGTGGGTAACTTTTATCAAGTGGTAATATTGGTGTAAAAAAGTTTATTATTAACTTTGTTTTGTTTAGCTTATTTTTCATAAAAAAGAAGAATTTTTCTAACTTTATATATACTTTTCGTCCCAATCTTGTCCGTATTTTGAGTTGTCCCGAGTTAATTGTGTATTACCTCCTTCGTCTCAAAATATAAGTTCAGTTTAACCATTTAAATCAAACTTTAACATTAAATATTTTTGTTTGTATTATATAATATTTGATGCAAAATATATAAATAGATAGTGTTTTAAATGAATTTTCATTTGGTATAATTTTTATCAAGTGATATATAATACAAACAATAATATTAAATCAAAATTCGATTCAAAAAGTCAAACTAGACTTATATTTTAGCACGGAGGTATCATTAAAAATGGATACATAAATTTAGTCGATATTCCTATAGTATTCTTACTAGAAATTGTTATTACAAACTTTTAGCAAGCAACACTTAATTATTTAAGAGTAAAATTGTAATTTCGCAGAAAGTAAGATAAAAAAAAAAACAAAAATAGCAATAATTATGTTGGTTGGATCAAAAGTGTAGATTGGCAGGGACACATCAACCATGTGTACTATAATGGTACCCATCAACCCTGTGTACCATAATTTCGTAGAAAGTAAGATAAAATAAATAAATAAATAAATAAAATAGCAATAATTATATTATTTTTAAGCCAAAAGTTTTTTGTCGATTGACAATATTTTTAGACGAAAAGAGTATTTTGTATGATTTGAAACAAAAAAAAGTTTGAAAAAACAAGACAAGAAAATAAATAATGTAAAAAAACAAAGCTAAAACAAACTTCTTTTTCCTAAGCCCATAGCCAAAAAACCAATCAAAAGTTAAACATAAACAAACTCATGTCCTGAAAGGCCAAAAATAGTTGGAAAATGATTGCCTGAAATACTACGACTTCTTTTGAGTAGGGTATTTTGTCTAACCTGATTTGCTTTTCTCCTACTAATTACTATATATAATAATACAGCGTCAATTTGTCTCTTTATGTGATGCAAAATTTGCGTCATCCTCCCGTCCTCCACAACCTCTTAGTTAGTTGGGCTGATTAAAATCCAGCCCACGAAGGGCCCGTTTTTTTTTTTTTTTTTTTTTTTTAATTTCTTTGGCATAAAATGGTTCTACGAGCCAACAAGTGTTTTCAATAAAGTGGAGGGGCCCAAAACACTGTTGCTACAGTAGTCCCGCAAATTTTATTTTAGACCATGAGGTTATTGATTCATTACAAACTTAGTCCTTAAGGGCCGTTACTTAACAATCGTTACTTAAATTTGCAACGGGCTAATAACTTTAGGGACTGTTTATGTGCAAATTAATACAACATGCCCAATAAAATTATCGAAGAAAAAAAAAAAAAAAAAACCGCTGCACGCAGCGAGCGCACCCCACTTGTTTATGTAAAAGCCCGTTAGGGCCTTGGATCTGCTTCATATCACATAATTATCAAAAATTAATGTTTGATGTCGCAAGTGATTTAGACAGGGAGTGTTCATCGGTTCGATTATTGAGTTATTTGCTTTATTAGTTCGGTTAGTTGGGTTAAATTTTTTTTCTAAGTAAAACCGAAAGTGTAATCGAATCGGTGAATTTGGTTCGGTTTTCGGATAGACCCGAATAACTCAAATTACATAATTTATACTTTTTTGTGTTAAATTATATATCTTTTTAGCACCAAAAATATTTTAAGCTTAAAAAATGTTATATTTATATTAACAAAGAGTTTTAAGGTTATTTTTATATAAATATATAAACAATATATATTTATGTGAATTCGGTTTTCGGTCCGATTCAATTTTATTTTTGCCAAAATCATATCTAAACCGTAAATTGAATATTTAATTCGGTTTGCTTAGATTTTAACAAATTCGGTTTGATAACATATTCAGTTAAGTTTGATTTCGTTTTTCGGTTCCTTTGGGTGGTACCCGATTTGTGAACACCCCAAGATTTAGATATATAATTTTAGGTATCGGATGAAATTCACCTTTTGAATGATCACATCTACCATTATAATATGAGTGTGTAATGTTGATCAACTTGTAAAAAACTAAAGGATACGCTAAGGCTCGGTGTATTGGTTACCTCATTTTCACCTTCACTTCACTTGTTACATCACCTTTCTAACATATCACCTTACTTTAATCTTACCTTCATTTTTCAACCGTAATGATCACCACTTAACCAAACACTTAAAAATACTCATTTTATACAAATATACGCCACATACACTCACAAACAAAAATAAACAATAATAGAAACACACACCGCCACCTATCCTCCTTGTTTTTCGTTAGGTGAAATCCTTCACCCAATAAACTCGAAAAAACTTCCCTTCACAAGCCAACCTTGTAGCCCCGTCATGGCTCCATAACACCCCGCCTAAATATAACACTTGTTTCTTAAATAGTAACAATACTTAATCTTGTCGGAATTTAGTATAAGTCCAAAGCCTCTCGAACGTACTCATCAAAGTTTCAATAACATGACATCAGAAGGACAACCATCAGTATTAGTTGTTTAGTGTTTGTGAAACATTGTATTGGAAACATAGGCTCCTCTAAGGGTGTTCACAAATCGGGCAATACCCATAGGAACTGATGTGATAAAATCAAATCAAGTATTATAGAATAGTATTACTCAAGAGATTCGCAAAGAAATACGGATAACCCGAGGTCGTAGTCCGTGTGAAGGGTGAATAGAATTCTGAATTCTCGAATCGTGAAACGTGTCGTGAAAGCGGTAAAAAGTTATTTTGATGAGATTACACTAATGAATAAGTAAATGAAGCACAATTAAACAATTAAGCACGTATTTCAAGTAATTAAACCAAAAACGTAACGTAAAATCAAAACCGTAAGCTAAAACGCGAATAAAACATAAACGTACGAAATAAAACGCAAATTTTAAGCTACACTACTCGTATGGACTTGAAATTAATTTTTAAAAGTCAAAAATGATAAAAGAAAATTTTAAGGAAAAGAAAAATATTTTTTTGACTTTTTATTTATTTTCTATGAATTAAAAACTAATTAATCTAATTAATAATTAAAAGAAAATGCAAATAAGGTGAGAAAAATGAAAATTATAAAATAACTAAAAAGTAATTTTAAAACTAAAAACTAATTTTTTTTGGCTTTTTGTATAATTTTTATGAATTAAAAACTATTTAATCTAATAAAAATTCAAATTAAATTCAAAATAAATGGGAAAAATGCAAAATAAATTTCTAAAATATTTTTGGATTTTTCTAGGTTTTTTATGATTTTTTTAGAATTTTTGGTAATTAAAATGTATTAAAAATTGATAAAAAATGAAAATAAAATAAGAAAAATAGCAAATCAACTTGGAAAAATATGAAAAATTCAGGGAAAATCAAAAATATTATTTTAAACTTAAGAAAAATTTGAAAAGTGAAAAATATGCAGTGGAATTACTGTTTGGCTTAAAATCAGCTTATAGAAAAGTGCTTATTAATAAGCACAGTTAACCAGAGTTGACTAATCCTTAACCAAAAATACTTATGACTCTAAAATGCTTAATGGAACAGAATTGAGATCAGAATGAACTCAGAAACTCATAATGGGGTACAAACAGTCAAATAAGCACTATGAAATAAGCAAAAATCTAGCAGAGATGTCTATAAGCAAAGACTCAATAGGAAAAAGCAACTAGGGGAACAAATGCACTTATATAAGCAATAATCCTCAGAATATTATTAACCAAGCAAAGTTGCAGCCCTAAAACATAAGACAGATCCTAGGTTCAATCACACCACTGATTAAGCAAATAAGCTTATCCAAATAAGCTGATAGTGATGAGATTTTGGGGGCAAAACTCTCTCTAACCAACTGAGATCACTAAACAACCAAGATAAAACACTTAAGAACCTTTTTACTATACTAACTTGTTACCTAAAAACTTGACAAAACCTGTGGTACAGGGGAACTTATAGTGAAAACAGACAACTCTAAAGCAGAATTTCAATAAGCACAAATGTTCCAAACCAACTTTTTCTTTCTGATTTATATTCACTTACTGCCAAAATTCTAAAATCAACAATCCAAAGGTATTTCTAATAAAATTTAAAGCCTACAAACTCAAGTAAAGTTATGACCAAAACTGATTTTTCAACTTGTTTTTGACTTTTTGGATTTGACAGAAACTTTGACTTAAATGAATTTAAATTTGTTCCAATTGATTATCTAAGCTGTAATAAGCTAAAATTTAACTAGATTAAACTTCCTAACACTAATGTGCAACTACTTGTTGAGATTATTCAACTTAGATCCTAACTGTTATGCAATTTAAGAAGAGACCAAGGATTTTTGACTTTTTATGAAATGAACACTAAACTAATGTTGAATTAAGTCTAATACAACCTAGGTGACTTATCTAAACAAAACACAACTTCTGAAACAACAGTTATACTAGCAAATCTCAATGAACCAAACACTCTTATAAGTGACTGCCTAATTCAATTGTCTCCTCAAATCCAATTAAACTCAATTCAAACCTCAACCTATGAACCAGTATTAATCAAATACCTCACAGCAAACTCAGAAACATAGATCTCAGGTTCAAACAAACTCAGAAACACAATTACACAGATCCAAATGATTATGACAGATAAGTGCAACAGTGAACAACCAAATGAACTCAAAATGTTATAAAATGATGAGATGAGATTTAAGAACTAAACAATAACTAATAATAAGCAGAACAAGAACAATAATAGATCTAAGCTACTTCTATACTACTGATGCAATAAGGAATTGAAATAAAAAAAACCTTACAAACTCAATACCCCCTCAGCAAAACAGAGGGGGTTTCACTAAGCTAGCCTGTCTTTTGACAGACCAAGTGGACACCTCCTTGGCTGCCTTATCTCCAAAATAAGCTGGCTTATTGTAAATAAGCTCACAGTTGACTTTTTGTTTGACTTTTGAATAATAAGAGACAATGATTAAATAAGCTCACAGTAAGCTATAGACTAACTTATATGAGCTTAATAAAAACAGAATAAGCTAGTTGAAGATTAAATGAAGAATGGAAACAATATTTTTTATATTTTTCTGATTTTTTATTATATTTTTTTTTTCTATTTTCTATATAAGTGAAAAACATAAACTTAAACTTGAAACTGAATTTAAATAAAACTACTGATTATGATTTAAACTAATAACAGGTAATTAAAGAGAATGAAAATTAAAACAATAAGATAGAACTGAAATACGAATTATATTAATAAAGGTAAATTGAGTACAAGGCTTGAAAATGGAAAATTACAATTAAAAACTTAAACATAAAAAATTAAAATTATAATAAAACCTACACAAAAACTACTCCCATAACTGAGGATGAAAGGGCTATTTATAAGTGAGTCATGAGCTTGATTAGGGTTTCTGAGAAGGTCATCGATCCTTTGATGTCAGCCCTTGGATTATGCTTCAATCATAAGCAGAATTGTACACCCTTGGATCATGTGCACATGGCCAGTGAATCCTGCGTGTGTCTTGTGATTGGTCCACGTATGAACTGACACTCTCTGTCCTTGCTGTCAGGTTCTAGAAACAAAATGATTGGGTAATAATTGGTAATTGTGGGTAATTTTTGGCGTGGCGTTTCTAGGGTTCATATTTTGGGAATGGGGTAATATTTGGGGGGCGGGTAAATGTGTTTGGGGTATTTTTATTATTAAGAGGGTTGACCGGGTTGTGGGGATGGGTTTGACTTGGGTAGTGGGGTGGACTGGGTAATGGTAAGTTGGGAATGGGCTGATGGGGTTGATTATCTTTGGGACTAGAATTTTTGTGGACTGAAATATGGACCTGGTTGTAGTTTTATGATTAGGATTTTTAGTAATACCAAGGACCAAATTGTAATTTCTGAAAACCCGAGGACCAATTCTGCCATTCTCCATATTTATCATCCAAGGACCATTTTTGAGTATATTGAAAGCTTGGAGGACTTGTCTTGTCGTTTCTTTAAAATTGTACTTGTAAAGACCATATTTGTAATTAATTGAAACTTGGAGGACTAAATTTGCCATTTTCTCCAAACTTTGACCAAGGACTAATCTTGCAACTTTATGAATCTCCAAGGGTTACTTTTGCCTTTTTGAGCTTTTATTTGATTTTATGCTTCCCCGGCTCCGGCTTTTGACCTTTTTCCAATCTCGTGCTCGTTTTTGTCGGTTTTGGCATCGTTTTTGTTCATTTTTCACATATTCGTACCTGCACATACACAAATACAAAAAACACATATTCTCTTGGCATATTTGGTTAGTATTTGGTGTATTTGGTCTGATTTAAGGCTAAAAAGGATGTGTGAAAAAACACACATCATGAACCGAAACCAAACCGAATCGAACCGAATTAAATATTCAATTTTCGGTTTAAATATGGTTTTGGCAAAATAAAAATCGAACCGAACCAAACTCAAATTCGGTTTTTGGTTTGATTTAATCCAATTTGAATTCGGTTCAGTGCGGTTTTACTTAGAAAAATTTTTAACCAAACTAACCGAACCGAATAAACTAAATAACCCGATAGCTGAATCGATGAACAGCCTGTCAAGATGGCTAGACAACGAAAAACCCACTAGGAACCGTGATAATATCTTAGTGGTTTGATACTACTAAACTACGAAAAGCGTCAAGTAATGCGATATTATTAAATTACTTTTATAGATAAATTTTAATGGTTCAAGGCACGTACCATCAGTGACGGATACACAATGTTTTAGCATGTGTAGCGCAAAAATAATAATAATAATAATAATAATAATAATAATAATAATATATCTTAAATTCTAACTAATATAAAATAAAGATTAAAATATCATATAAAATTATAAAGAGGATTTTATTTATATATTTTTTTTTAACGATAACTTTCATTAACACCGGCAAGTCCTCAAAACGAGGACCGCCAAACAACTAACACAAATACAAGGGGTACTCAACCCAATCCTTCCAAACGATACACTTAAATTTCGACCTATGCTTTAACCACAAGAAAGAAAAAGACTTAACTTCGGCTACCACCTCTGTAACTTGTGTCTTAGTTTGTTGAAAAACCATAGCATTCCTTGTCTTCCACAAAACCCAAATGGTGACCATCACAATACCCCTTATGATTTTTTTCCTCCATTTACCCCATGTACAATTTTATATAACAGCAACAAATCTTCACATTCATAAGCAAAAAAGGGATCAATCTTACACCACTTACAAATAGAGCTCCACACTCCATAAGCGTGGCCGCAAGGATTTTATTTATATATATTCTTACAAAAGTTAACAAGTATATCAGTATCCTTACAAAAATCAAAATTACACTAGTATCATTAGAGCTGGCATATCGTGTCAGACACGACCTGTTAAGACACGAACCTGTTAAGGTCGAACACGAACACGACACGATAACAAATCGTGTCACTTTTTTCGAACAAGAACACGACACGAAAATTAACAGGTTACACGATAAGGAACCTGGTAAGGGACCTGTTAACAAAAATACTAAATTTACACCAAAAAAACATAAGGAAACCTGTTAAGGACATATTAATGAGAGTTCCTAATAATATTTTTAACTAATACATATTACATAACGAAACAAAAAGTCCTTAATAAATCCTTATAACTAATACATAACGAAACAAAAGTAAACAATTCTAATGATCGGCACAATCTGGAACTTGAAGCTCATTCCCACGAGCATATGTTTCCTGCTGGAACTTGAAGCTCATTTGAAGCTCATTCCCACGAGCATATGTTTCCTGCTGGAACTTGAAGCTCATTCCCACGAGCATAAGGTAAGAACTAGATTTTCCTTTAGCACTACCTGTAAATATCACAAACAACCTGGAGTAAGCAAGATGACAAAAACGAGCTAATCATTCTGAAAACGCAATGCCAAACACCTTCTAAGATGTACATAGAGTTTAAAAATTCTCGCATGAAATGCTCAAATCTAATTTCTATCATATATGTTCCACTGTCACCATTTCAAAATCCACGCTTTAAACCCGACTTCATAACAGACTTACCAGCAAGATTATCCTACCTAAGCCAACATTGCAAACTATAACACTAATAATCACAATCTTCAAAAACTTCAAATCACACACCATACACCACTTCAAACCATCTATAATTCATTTACTCTAATTCAACATTTCCATCAATACAGCACCAATAACAACTAATTTGTAATACACCGTAAAATCCCAGGTTATTTATTAATGCTAATTATCGACACTATTCTAAACTAAGCCATTTTTGTGGGCTAATTTGAAATTTTTATATGAGCCACCGACTGTTTAACACCCGATTGTTTTGAAACACCGTTGGTTTAACACCCGAATATGTTTTGTCACCCGATATCACCCGATTGTCACTCTTGGATATCACCCAATGAGGTTAACACCGGTAACTCCCACTTGCGACCCGACACCCCATTTGAACACCGAGAAATTATTAATATATATATATGACATTATGTATATATTAATCATTACAAATTTATTATTACTATATATATATATATATAAGTATATATATACGCATGACGACACAGTTTATATATTTGTGATTTTCACGAACCGACACCGACACCGAAATTAGTTTCACCATTATACTATTCACCGATACCCCGTTATTTTGGGCCGAACACAGATCACAAGCCCAACGGACACCACTTGCTTCTTGTTTTCTTGGGCCGAGACATTCACAAGCCCATCACACTATTTCTTCCTTCTTGCCATTTCTTTGGGCCGAGTTTCTGCGCAAGCCCACTTGGCTTGTTATGTTTTCTTTTGCGTAACATGCTACACGAAACCAAAACCACCATCTTTGTTCTTTTCTTGGTTCCCCACAACTCAACACAAACATCCCATTTTACTTTGACCTTGTTGCATGAGACAAGAAGCCACCATTGAGACGTCGAACCCTTGGACAAACGCAATACCCATCTTCGAATTGTTATCCCTTGGGTCGCATGTCTCATTTCCTCCAACATACTTACACCACATGAGCCTAATCCCATTTGTTTAAGCCCCTAATAGCCTAACCTATGCATAAACTACTCCAAGTAATACATTGTTGTTTCCTTTCATCACCACTCGATTTGACAACACCTTGGATAACTAGACAAGATTGCCGAGTAAGACATGACCACTCGGTCGATGTTGTGTTTCTAGGAACACTCGAACCACCCTCACCATCCTATATAAGTCTCATTTAATGCACACAACTCACACACACTCGAAATCTCTCAAATCACAAACACTCCTTCTTTCTTTCTTCCTTACTTGCTGTCGAAACCAAGAGAGGCACACACGAAGATTTTTGGGTTAAGAACTACTTGGGTAGGGAGATATTTGGAACGAGGGACACCACAAAGGAGTATCACGCTTACTTGTTGTCACGTATCACTTGGACTCTCCACCACCCTTGGTGTTGTAAGTCATTATTTCCTATTTCATTTCCTACTCTACTACGTTTATGCTTATCACGTTTACTAGCCACACGATGCACTTTATTATCTTAGTATATCACGCACGTTACACTTACAACTATATATACAAAACGCCTCGACACCCCTAGGAAAGGGCTCACCACTTCGGATTTACACGTACAACATATATATTTTCTTCGACACCCTATGTCACAACTCGTAAATTCTGGTCTTTTCCCGAACTTTCACATTTACTATTCATCGGTTAACTTCGTTAAAATTTATTTCTAGCTAACTCAATACCAAATTAATAAATATCTAACTAATAAATATATATATTATCAATATTTGGGAGACAAAATCTTACACAACATCACCAATCACATTCTCCCCTCTCCCCCTAATTTCGGCAGACCAAGCAAAACCCCATTCCCTTTTCCTTGTTTTGACTAAAGTTCCATAAATGCAATTTATTACTTATTTATATAATATAAAAACATAAGATATTTTGTATATACAAACTAAACTACACATACACTTTTTCATTACACTTCTAAAAAAATTCATTGATACTCTCTATTTCCAAAACTTTCGACCAAGCAAGAAAAAGAGAAAAAGAAGTTCGATTTCGATAGTTTCAAGTACTTTTCGATCAATTACGGGTTATATATTAACTACATATTAATTTGGAGTGGTCCTTGGGGGTTTATTTGTTCTTGATCATCTATTTAATCTCATACTTTCAAGTAAGTAAAAAAAAAAAAATATATATATATATATATATATATATATATATATATATATATATATATATATATATATATATATATATATATATATATATATATATTTTTCTTACTTTCCATAATGTATTTACACATTTATTTTAAATGTTTATGTGTTTATTTAATTTAATTATTCTTTTAAACTCATTAAAACTATATATATAACCTAGGATCATGTTTGTGGTTTTTCATGTTAAAAACAAGTAAGTATATGTTTGACAAGTTTATTAGATGAGAAAAATGAATTTAAACAAGCCTTGAATCATCTTCGGTTGATTTACAAAAACTATTGTTCCATGGGTTCTAATAGAAGTTTATATTTATTATTAGTCATTTTTCTTCAAGATTACATTTTTTTTTATGTTTTTATGAGTATCATGTGCATTCATTACATCCTTTCATGATCTAAGTAGATCACTATCATTCATATTAGGTTGCGGTTAGAGATCGAACCTCATTTCTGTGTATCCACTTTTGTCATCGTAGCTATTCGCACCAGGTGAGTCATAGCCCCTACTCTTTTAAATTGTTTTGTTAACTTTTTGGGGGAGAATACATGCTCGTTTTTACATAAATTACTACTTGACTCTTTGAACTCATTTGACCTTATAACTTGTTTTGAACTTTTGAACTTGACTTGACTTTTGAACTTGACTTGACTTTTGAACATGACTTAAACTTTTGACCCTATTGTACCGTACGTACTATGACCTAAAGTCTCGCCATTTTTGGTGGAGCGTTCTTAACCCTAAAGTCTCGCCTTATTGGTGGAGCGTGCTAAGTCTCCCATGTTCGGAGCGTTCTTAATCTTATATAATAGTTGTATGATGTACTGTTCGTACATTCGCATTGTTCGACGCCTATTAGTAGTATGGATAGCGCTATTAGAGGTCGGCCAACCTCTCGTCCACCATGTTACGGGACGCATATTATTTAATTAGGGGCTTTGCATGGCATACATTATTATATAGGTGGTGCTTATATTGTGACTTATTATGACCGCGGGTACTTGACTACTAAACATGCAACTATATTTTAGCAGTGGGTTGTGAACACACAGGTTACAAGTCTCTTATGGCGGGACTTGCAACTGAGTGGATTTACGATGCCTTTGCTGTGTGATCACTTTTCTTTATACTTTATTTGTTAAACAAACCCTATGAACTCACCAACCTCGTGTTGACACTTTAGCATGTATTTTCAGGTTTTAACCTATGGCACACTACTGGAGGTTTTGGCAGGGCATGGCATGGTCATAGAAGACTCTGATTATTTATATGGGGACCGTTTTAAACTATTTTAAGGGCCTACTTCCGCACTACTTTTAACGATGTAAATTCAACCTTTTTGATTAAACAATTTTATTCTAAATAATTAAAGTGAAAACCATTTTTGTACTTGTGTTGTGTTACCGATTGAGTTACACCCCAGCTACACGTATGCTTCCGCTGGACCCGATTTTGGGGGTGTGACAGATGGTATCAGAGCCACTCCAAGCCGTTCGGGATGTGGGGCAAACTTCATCGGGGACGATGAGTCCCTACGGGGGGTGAATGTAATACCCCAGTCAAATCCCACATTGGCTGTGACTTGGAGTGATGCTGGGACATATATGTTAACATTCGCCTTATATGACACAACGCGTTTTGTGGTGGAACGGTTAATCGGCCATACGGTTAAGCGTGCTCATGTGAGAGTAGTACTGGCTTGGGTGACCTGCCGGGAAGTCTTCACATGAGGGCCACAAGAACAAAGCCGTGAGCCTTCGGGCAAAGCGGACAATATTGTGGTCTATAAGGCGGGGTGTTACACCCTAAAACCTCGACTTAAACTTAACCAAATCAACGTAACATGCAAGCCACACACAATCTTATACTACGAAAACTAGACCAAAACCAAACCTTAGTCGAACCTATTTTTTTAACAAACTAAACATCGTTTGGACCTAGAATGGGCTAACGAGCCCAAGTCATTTTCAAATAAGATTTTCGATTGGAAACTTGGAAAATATCGAGAAGTGTAAATACCGATTTTTAAGATTTGTACAAGTTTTAAATGCTACTTTTAAATGTACCAAAAAGTTTATTTTTTAAAAACTAAATCGAGGACTAGTTTTGCAAAAGTCCTACGTTAAGGGACTAAAACCGTCTAAATTACAAACTTTCGACTAAATTTGACTAAACCGAATTCTAATAGAAGTTGAGGGTAGAAATGGTATTTTTCAAAAGTTTGGGGAACAAAATGTAAAAAGTACAAAAAGGACCATATTGTAATTATTATTAACCAAAGGGTAAAAAGTGTAATTTTGTAAAGTTAAGGGTTAAAAGGTGACAAGGTATTTTATAATTAATTTGATTTTTATATAAATACATATATATTTTTCTTTAACTTTAAAATATATATATATATATACAACTTTACTAAAAATATTTAATTATAAATATTTTTAAATAATATTTTCACAACGAGTTAATATTTATCGAACACCGGTTCGTAACAACGTTACAAATAACTATGTGAAGTTATTTTGGAATACAATAAAACACTCGAACGGATATCACCGTACACGAGACATATCACATGTCATTTATAACACGAATCTAAAACACCGATTACAATGTATTATTTAGGTCGCAAGTCGGAGGAATTTCATTGCTAATCATAGCAATACACCATCACATTTGAGCACCGTTGTGATTCATACCACCTGTCAGGTGAGTTCATGGTCCCACATTTTTAATTGTTTTTAAACCCCGTGGGGATATACATGCTATAAATCGAACACAAGTATTTTTTCTGTATGCTGTTATCACCTGATATTGCCTAAGTTGACACCTGTGCTACAAGTCCCTCATATCACGAACCTTAATCACTTGCGAGTGAGCGTGAATATAGTTGATAGATTTATTGGAATGGCAGCCCACCTCTGTCAAGGTGATCACTTGGCAGGAGGTGTGCTATATTCGAGGTATTATGGAAATTTGGCACATTTCCTGTCACCGAGGGCCCCTTGTCATTTACATCCGCTGTGGTGTAAGTGATTGTTATTATCTTTATGATATGTCAAATCGATGTTAAGGCTTGCGTTTCGTGAGGCTTAGGAGCAATATTACACCAGTTTAGTCAAGACCTGTCTATCTTGGCTTGTTTATTTCAAATGATTGACTTGTGTTCACACTATTACTATTTAAACTACTATGGATTCACTCAACCTTTGTGTTGACTTTTTAAGCATGTTTATCTCAGGAAATTAGCAAGCATGGCGGCACGGAGCTGGCAAAGGGCATAGGACATCCCTTTTGATTTCAATAATTATATCATTCTTTACAAACTCATCACTTCTTTTGCTAAACAATTAACATTTTGGGAAAATGTTTGTAACTCTGAATATTTGAGTTTTCATGGAATGATATTGACTATCTTTTGAATTGTTTTCTATAAGTATGACTGTGTACTAAACTGTAATGACCCCGATTAGACTTCCGCTGCTTATCAAATTTTCGGGGTGTTACAGATTGTCATCAGAGTCATGGTTATAGAGAACCAAATGATTTTTCAAAACATTGGACTATAACCTCACCAGATTTTTAAACAAACTATTTATCACCGAAGTGCCCTCCGTGCCAGCGCTTGCCAACGTTATGTTTTAAGGTTTGATTTTTAGCACCCATCGCATTTAGCTCACTATGATCACTATGCATGTAGCATTATGTAGATTAAATGACTGTGTACTAAACTGTAATGACCCCGATTAGACTTCCGCTGCTTATCAAATTTTCGGGGTGTTACAGATTGTCATCAGAGTCATGGTTATAGAGAACCAAATGATTTTTCAAAACATTGGACTATAACCTCACCAGATTTTTAAACAAACTATTTATCACCGAAGTGCCCTCCGTGCCAGCGCTTGCCAACGTTATGTTTTAAGGTTTGATTTTTAGCACCCATCGCATTTAGCTCACTATGATCACTATGCATGTAGCATTATGTAGATTAAATGACTTATATTACTGCTATTTTGGGATATTACAGTACCATGTCGCCCTCGGTTATTATTTTGTCTGACAGTGACGATGTCGTGCCAGCATCATCCACTCACCCTACTATTTACTTATCTGACTATGACACCCATGACACCCGAGACACCCATGATTCTGACCATGACACCCAACCTGTATCACCTGCTATACCATCTCCTGTTCCATCTGGAGACCCATCTGCTGATACTGAGCCCTTTGAGGAGGGTGAGGTTGCTTCTACACCCATTGATTCTTTTGTTATTCAGCCTCTTTTTCGTCCTGTCTGTGGACCTATGACACAGGGGCAATACCTTTATGATCAGTACCTGACATCTTAGCAGTTTCTCGCGGCTGATGATCGTCCTACACCACCTGCTAGTCACCACACCGGTTCAGATGCTGATGACGAGTCTTCTGACTCCGATACTTCTGACACTGCTGCTTCTATTCCACCACCATCCCCGCCTGCACCGATTCGTCGGCGCAAGCGAGTGAGGATTCTTGAGCCCTATGAGCCTGAGCCTTTCGGTGAGTTGTTTCGATATCATGAGGGAGACTATACCCGCAAATGCATGGCTCGGAAACGAGTCTGTATTTTTCCTGCTTCTACTGTTACACCACCTGTACCTACACCTGTATCATCACCCATATCTGTACTACCACCTGTTTCTATGCCAGATCTGACACCTGTGGCATCACCGGCACCTCCACCATCACCTGTATCACCCCCACCTGAGCCACATCCTTACATGTTACCTACTTACACCGCACCCCACACCTCTGAGATTTTGCCACCCATGCCACCACCTACAGTTTTCTACTCACAGACTACGACTGTACCGATACCATCACCTGCTACATCACCTGTACCATCACCTGCCCCCACCGAGACCCCCACCTCACCTGGCATTCATAGATTGGTTGATGCTCGTCGATGGTCGTTTTTGTTAGACTACATTCGTAGATGGAGATTGGTTGAGGGATCTGGTGAGTGCTTATTCACTCACCTTTTCTAAGCCAAATTTGGACCAAATAAACCAAAAAATAACCAATAATGCCAGAGAATGTGTGTTTTTGTGTTTGTGAATGTACAGGAACGGATATTTAAGAAAAGACGAAAAATCACGAGAAAATGACAAAACGGGCACGAGATTTGGAAAAGTGTGAATAAAGCCGGAGCCGGGGAAGCTAGTGGTCAAAGTAAGGCACATATGGTCAAATGGAATCCTCAAAGTTTCAAGAATTACAAGAATGACCCTTGGTCATAAGTTTGAAGAAATGACATTTATGGTCCCTCAACTTTCATGAATTGTCACTTTTGGTCCTCATGAAGAAACTTTGGAAGATTAACAACTCAAGACCCCTCATCATTCATAAAATGCCACAAAGAGCCCTTGGATATTAATTATGAAGAATGGCATTTTGGGACCTCACAATTTCAGATTGTACATTTTTGGTCCCTTGGTTTGATTTCATGCTACAAACCGGATCCCTAAACCCTAAATAAAACAAACACAACCCAAACACAACACAAGCCCAAAAGCCCACCTCCTTAATACTATTAACCGGCCCAACCCTCACCAGACCCGACCCACCACAACTCAAAATATAATAAAAAAATAACCACAAGGCGCGTATTACTGTGCTTCTTCACCACACTTACCCTGCACCCCACCAAATTACCTCGTACTAAGAATCTATCTAGAAGCTGACAACGTGTCAGAAATGTTGTCATAAACCCTCCACCGTGGCACAACAATGATTCCTGATTGGCTATGAATGCGTGGATTGAAGATAAGATGGTCTCAAACGGATAGAAATTGGTGGGATGTCGACATTCTGAGCTGGATTGATGATATGTGGCCTCAATTGAAGTTCTAGGATCTTCCAAAACCCTATCACCTCTCCACTCCTGCTCCCCTATTTATACCCCTTCATTCATACGTTTGTAGGTGTAGAGTAATTTGTAGTGTTACTCTGCCAGTTTTGTAACTCAATTTTATATTAATGAAAAGTTTCTTTTGAATGTCTTATTTAAAATTTCACTACAGCTTAATTACTTATTGTCTTTTCAGCTTATTGCTTTCTTATTTCTTTTTCCTTTCTTATTTCTTTTTAAAGCAAGTATCTTTCTTTGGTAACTATTTAGTTTCAATATTTCTGTTTCTATAGTTTTGTTTTGTTGTTGTTTATTATAAAAGAAAAACCAAAAAAATCTAAAAACTTACAAAATCCAAAAATATTTTCTGTCATCTTTTCTTAATGATTTTCAGTGCTAATTTGTTGTTTGTTCAAGCTTATTTAGACTTTTAAAGCTTTCAGTAAGCTTGTTGTTTTCTTGTTTCTAAAAAAACCAAAAATTTCAAAAAGTCAACGAAAGTCAACCACTCAGCTTATTGAATAAGCTGAGTGTTTTGTTGGTAAAAGACAGCTAAAAGGAGACCCTTGGCCTGTCTAGAGACAGGCTAACTTAGTGAGCCCCCTCTGTTTGAGCTGAGGGGGATTTGGTTTTGTAAGTTTCACTTTAAAATTCCATTTCTATAGTTTATTGATAATCTAGCTTATATCTGCCATTAGTAGCTTATTTACACTAGATACTACTTATTATAGCTTAATATTGTTTATTGATTGCTTGTTTGTCACTTTTGAACATCTGTGGTGTGATCAACTTGTATACTGATTCATAAGCATATACCTGTGATCATGTGCTTTTGATGATAAAAGATGTTTATGATCTATGTTTCTGAGTTGTAACATGATATTGGATGTTATTGGGTATATTGGACTTGGATTTGAAGTGAATATCAAAGTCTGTGTTGGATTCTGAGTTTGTGACTAACCCTTAAGGGGTGTTTGGTTGTAAGTGTTATGCTGTGTTAAGGCCTAAATCAGAGGGTGTTAGTGGTCTGAGTAGTTAACTTAGGTAAAATTATAAGTAGTTACAACATAAAATTAGTAGCCATTAGTTCTAGTTTAATTATTCATACAGTTAGCATAGTAGCATTTTTAGGTTAAGAAATCTATTAAGTAGTTGCAATATTGATAGTACTAGCTTATTCTAGTCATCATATAGCTTCTTAACATCTTAATGATCATTTAGGAGTAATCAAAAATCAATAAAGTCAACTTGCTGTTTCATATTAAAAGTCAAAAAGGATTTTGAACTCAGAATTGGTCAATACTTTGTCATAATGTGTAGCCTTTGATTTTCATTGGAAATACTTATTGATTGTTGATTTTGGAAGCTTAGTACCTGATTAACAAATATCAAAAAGAAAAATCAGTTTTGGAACCTGTTTGCTTATCTGAATAAGCTATTGAAGTCAGCTTATTGTGACCTTGGGTGCCCTGCACCATCTGTCCTGGCCCAACTTCTTGGGCATAATTGAACTAGTAGGTTGCATCTAGGATCTATATTTCTGCTTGTTTTGTGTTCTCATAGTAGCAGTAAGTTAAATTCCACCATTACTTTCATCTTTATAGCTTATTCTCATAGCTTATTTGTCCCTTCTTAGTGAGCATTTCTGCCTTAAGTCTGAATTAAAGTAGGGCTGCAAATCTGTGTTAGAGTTCACTAGTTGTAAATTTTGATTGTTCTGAGCTTATCTTAGTCCATTGCATCTGATTCAAGTGATTTTTGGCATCTGCTTATTCTTCTTGGCTTATTGCTAGATATAAGTGCTTATTGTGCCTCTTTTTGATCACTGCTTGTGTTTCTGAGCATCATATGGCCTGATTCTTGTTCTTATAAGCTCATTTAAGTTTGGAAAGTGTTTGGTAAAAGTTTGGTCAAAGTTTGGTCAACTGTGCTTATAAATAAGCATTTAAATAAGCTGTTTTTAAGCTAATAAGCACTTCCAGTGCTTGTTTTTCACTTTTTATATTTTTCCTAGCTTTAAAGTATTATTTTAGATTTTCCCTAAAATTTTCATAATTTTCTGAGTTTATTTGCTACTTTTCTTAATTAATTTTCATTTTTAATCACTTTTTATTACTTTTTAATTATTAGAAAATCCAAAAAAAATCAGAAAAACCCCAGAAAAATCCAAAAATATTTTAGAAAATAGTTTTCAATTATTTTAGAATTTTAGAAATTTATTTTGCATTTTTCATAATTTATTTGCATTTTCTTTTAATTTTTAATTTGTTTAATTAGTTTTTAATTCATAAAAAAATATTAAAAAGTCTAAAAAATATTTTTCTTTTTCTTAAAATTTTCTTTTATCATTTTTAACTTTTTAAAATTATTTTGAGGTCCGTAGGATTAGTGTAGCTTAAAACTCGCGTTTTATTTCGCGCGTTACGTTTAATAATCGAACGTGCATTCCCGTTTTTGCGTTTTAGACTTTGATGCATTACTAGCTTGTACTCTTTGCATATTTCATAATTGTTAGTTGATAATTGAATTATTTGATCACTATTTGCCTTTTTCACCACTTTTCAAATCACGATTACACGAATCAATATTTTTGATTCCATTCACACCTTCACTGGAAAACGACTCGGGTGATCCGTATTTCTTGCGGATCATTTCAATACTTTACTATTATATATAATTTGTTTTCACGATGAATCAATTTTTGGCACCGCTGCCGGGGAAGGCTTGAAGTGAATTTTTGAATATTGTTTTGAAAAATCGTGTTTTGTTAAGTCTTCCTCTATTTTGTATATATATTTATATAAAAATTGAAAAATTCAAAACACTTTTCCTAAAGTGTTTACAAAATACCAAAAAAATAATAAAAGTTACAGCCTCGACTCGATCGAAAGAAATGGCGTTGTAAACCAAATAAGTCTCCCAATATAACGAAAACGTAATTTAGTTGTTTATCGGACTATTTCAATTACTACAACCGAATAAGCGGGAAATACGGATAGCTAAGACATTAAATTGCTAGCTGAAGAGAGATCCATTCTTCTCTCCCATCCCGTCGCGCGTGGTTTTGAAAGAAACGGTTTTCGATTAAAGTTACGTTTTAAGAAAAGAAAAACAAAAAAATAAAAAGTTTTTGAAAAAAAAAAAAATTGAAAAATAAATAAAAACAAAAAGATTTTCTTTTCTATTTTCTTTTTCTTTTTAATTTTGATTTTGGTGTATACACACCCGTTCTACTTCTGAGAATCTTACTTCTCCGCTCTCAAACCCCGAGCGGGTTTTACGACATACGAGTCGGGTTCATTTCCTTGACGACGAGGAGATGAACCATAACGAACAAAACAACGGGCCCCCGCCGATGGGTGGTCCGCAGCACAATGTTGTCCCGCCGATGGGACAACAACCGGCATTTGATCCGCGTTCGATGGAAGAACAACTCCAATCACCATTTAACGGTGTGAGGAGAGCTATTGTGATTCCGGACATCAATGCCAACTTTGAAATCAATCACGGATTACTCAACTTAATAACGGGTATATCCTTTCACGGGTTCGATAACGAATACCCCTATGCACACATCCAAAATTTCACTGACATCGCTGAGACTATTAGGATGAATCAAGTCCCTCACGATGTGGTGAAATTGAAGTTATTTCCTTTCTCCTTAAAAGGAGCAGCCCGGACTTGGCTGGAAAAGGAACCGCCTAACTCGATTCACACTTGGAATGATCTTGCTTCCAAGTTTGTGAATTATTTCTATCCTCCTTCTAAAACTTCTAACTTACGATCCCAAATCTTTCGGTTCCAACAAGCTTTTGATGAGTCATTTAGTGAAGCTTGGGACCGATTCAAAGATTTGATGGAAAAATGTCCGAACCATGGTTTCACACCCCTTCAGCAGATTGACACTTTCTATAATGGGTTGAGTCACGTTGACCAAGACTCACTCAACTCTGCTGCTGGTGGGAACTTGTTGGCTAGAAATACGAATGATGCCTTCATGATAATCGAGAACAAGGCTCGTGTGAGAATGTCTAGGAACAAACATCAAGTGTCTAATAATGAGAAAAATAATGATGAAATGAAAAATATGATATTGGCTTTAACAAAGAAAGTCGATGCTATGTCTATTGAGAAACCAAACCATCAAGTCAAAATGGTAAGTCATGGTTGTGAGACTTGTGGTGGTCCACACCCGTATTATGAGTGTCCGTCGACCGGCTCTTATGCTCAAGAGAACGTGTATGCTGCAAACATGGGTGGCACCGGCTACCCACCTCTTCATGGACCACCCGGGTTTAATCAACCTAATCAAGTGAATCAGAACAATAATGTGCAAAACCGTAATCATCAATTCAATCAAAATCAAAACCGGCAAAATCAAGGTTTTCAAAACCAAGGTGTAAACCAAAATCGGAATTTTCAGGGAAATCAAAACCAAGCCCCGCCTCAAGGGAACAATTTTCAAAATCATGGGAATTTTCAGAATAATCAAGGGAATTTTAACAATACAAATCTGAATCATGGCAACTTTCAAAACCGTGGGCAAAATTTTAATAATCAAAATCAAGCTGTTATTCCAAACCCGTCGCCCACGGAAGATTTGATTAAGCAATTGCTTCAAAACCAACAAGCTTTTATGACAAAACAAGAGGAAACAACAAGGTTGTTAGCTAATCAAATCAATGATCTTAACAAGCGTTTAAATGATCGACCCTCGGGCTCTGGAACGTTGCCGAGCAACACGATCGCTAACCCGAGGGGCGATGCTAAAGCGATCACGACAAGGAGTGGTGTTTCTTATGATGGACCAACGGCTCTGACTACCTCTTCTTCTCTACCTCCCAAGGTAGTCGCCCGTGAACCCGAGGCGACAACGGATACGGAAATTCCTATTAATAATGGAAGGACCGAAGACATCCAACCTCCGGTGGTCCCGACGTCCAAGGGAAAGGAAAAAGTTGTTTATGAAAAAGATATTCCCGTTAAAACAAAGTTGCCTTATCCGTCACGTTTAAACAAACAAAAACACCGCGAGAAAGATAAAAACCAAATGGAGAAATTCTATCAAATTTTTCAAGAATTGCATTTTGATATAAGTCTCGCGGATGCTATACTTTTGATGCCTAAATTTGCTTCAATGCTAAAAGGTCTTTTAAATAATAAGGAAAAGCTTTTTGAAATGTCAAAAACCCAAATGAACGAGAATTGCTCAGCGGTTCTTCTTAAAAAGCTGCTCGAAAAGCTTGAAGACCCTGGCAAGTTTCTTATACCGTGCAATTTTCCGGGTATGGTTCAATGCTTCGCCTTGGCCGATCTTGGTGCTAGCATTAACCTAATGCCATTGTCAATTTGGAAAAAGTTGTCCCTCCCTAACTTGACACCGACGCTTATGACCCTCGAGCTTGGCGACCGATCTACGTCTCGACCAATTGGCATAGCCGAGGATATTTTTGTCAATGTTGGGAAATTCCATTTCCCAGCCGATTTTGTGGTTGTTGATTTCGATGCCGATCCACGGGTTCCTCTCATTCTCGGGAGAGGTTTCCTAAGGACCGGTCGTGCTTTAATTGATGTTTACGACGAGGAGATTACTTTACGTGTTGGAAATGAAGCCGTCACTTTTAACCTTGATCAAACCGCGAGATACTCCTCCGACTACGATGTTGCCTCCGTCAACCGAATCGATGTTATTGACGAAGCTACGGAGGAGTATTCTCAAGAACTTCTTGGTTTTACCGAAAATGCTTCGAGTGGCAATCCCACTCCTTCTTTTGAACCGATCGTCTCCGATTCTTCCCCTTCCCTCACTCCGTTTGAGGGAAGTGATCTCGCTTGGGAAGAAATTAATGCTTGTCTTTCAAATAAATCATTTTCACCGGAAATTGATAAAAATAACTTTGATCCGGAGGGGGACATTTCATTGATTGAAAAACTTTTAAATGAAAACCCGATTGTTTCTCCCCCTCCGATGGACTTAAAAATGGCAGACGTAAAAGAAGTAAAGCCGTCTATTGAGAATCCTCCGGAGCTCGAGCTCAAGGATTTGCCTCCTCATCTCGAATACGCATACTTGGAAAAAAAATGATAAATTACCGGTTATAATATCTAAAGGCCTTAAAGATGAGGAGAAGACACGACTCTTAGATGTGCTTCGGAAGCATAAAAGTGCTATTGCTTGGCAAATATCTGACATTAAGGGAATCGACCCTCGATTTTGTACTCATAAGTTTCTGCTTGACGATAATCACAAAGCTTCCGTCCAACAACAACGACGGGTTAACCCACAAATCCACGAAGTGATCAAAAAGGAAGTTATTAAACTCCTTGACGCTGGAATGATTTATCCGATATCGGATAGTTCATGGGTTAGCCCGATTCATTGTGTTCCAAAGAAGGGCGGAATCACTGTTGTGAAGAATGACGATAATGAGCTTATACCGACTCGACTTGTGACCGGATGGAGAGTTTGTATCGACTACCGCAAGTTGAATGATGCGACACGTAAAGACCATTTCCCGCTCCCTTTTATGGACCAAATGCTTGAACGGTTAGCGGGAAATGAGTTCTATTGTTTCTTGGATGGCTTTTCTGGGTACTTTCAAATTCCCATTGATCCCCGGATCAAGAAAAGGCCACTTTTACTTGCCCGTATGGAACGTTTGCCTATCGGAGAATGCCCTTTGGCCTATGTAACGCTCCGGGCACGTTTCAACGGTGCATGATGGCCATTTTCTCGGATATGATTGAAAAAACCATGGAAGTGTTCATGGACGACTTCTCCGTCTACGAAAATTCTTTCAACTCGTGCCTCTCCCATTTAGAGAATATGCTAATTCGGTGTGAAAACACCAATTTGGTTCTAAATTGGGAGAAGAGCCACTTCATGGTTAAAGAGGGCATAGTCCTCGGCCATAAGATAACCAAATCTGGGATTGAGGTAGATCGTGCAAAAGTCGATGTCATTGCTAAGCTACCTCATCCTACAACCGTCAAAGGAATCCGAAGTTTCCTTGGTCATGCCGGCTTTTATCGACGTTTTATACAAGACTTCTCCAAAATAGCCCGGCCTCTGACCCACCTTTTAGAAAAGGATGCTCCGTTTAACTTCACAAATGAATGTGTCGATGCATTTAATGTTTTGAAGAGGAAGTTAACGGAGGCACCAATCTTAGTTGCCCCCGATTGGGACTTACCATTTGAGTTAATGTGTGATGCAAGTGATTATGCCATTGGTGCAGTTCTGGGGTAACGTAAGAACAAATACTTTCAACCGATACACTATGCAAGTAAGACCATGAATGACGCCCAACATCACTACACAACTACCGAAAAAGAGATGTTAGCGGTCGTCTATGCTTTTGAAAAATTTAGACCATACTTGCTTTTAAAGAAATGCATAGTGTATACGGATCATTCGGCCTTAAAGTACTTAATGGCAAAGCAAGATGCTAAGCCGCGTTTAATGCGGTGGGTTCTCTTACTCCAAGAATTTGATGTCGAAATTAAATACAAAAAAGTAGCGGAGAACCTTGCTGCTGATCACCTTTCACGACTTGAGAAACCCCATCAAAGTGTTCTCGAGAATAAGGAAATTACGGAAACATTTCCTCTCGAGACACTTGGGAGTGTGACTAAACTTGACCAAAGTACCCCATGGTTCGCCGATTTTGCGAATTACCATGCGGGGAATTTTATAAGGAAAGGGTTGTCGTCCCAACAAAAGAAGAAATTCTTTAAAGATGTCCAACATTATTTTTGGGACGACCCCTATTTGTTCAAAGTCTGTGCGGATCAAGTGATCCGGCGGTGTGTTCACGGTACGGAAGCCGTTGAAATTCTTAAGGCATGCCATAGTGGACCCACGGGGGGACATCATGGTGCCAACTTCACCAAGAAAGTGTTTGATTCCGGCTTCTATTGGCCGACGATTTATCGGGATGCCCATGAATTGGTGAAATCATGCGATTCTTGCCAACGTCAAGGGAAAATTTCTCAAAAAGATGAAATGCCACAAAATGCTATTCAAGTTTGTGAAATTTTTGACGTTTGGGGCATCGATTTCATGGGTCCATTCCCGTCATCAAGAGGAAATAAGTATATTCTCGTGGCCGTCGATTATTTGTCCAAATGGGTTGAAGCGAAGGCGCTCCCCACTAATGACGCCCGAGTTGTTGTTAAGTTTTTGAAAAATCTCTTTGCCCGATTTGGTGCACCTCGAGCCATCATAAGTGATCGTGGGACCCATTTTTGCAATGACCAATTCGCTAAAGTTATGCTTAAATATGGTGTCACACATCGTCTTTCCATGGCTTATCATCCACAAACGAGTGGTCAAGTGGAGGTGTCCAATCGTGGCTTAAAAAGGATATTAGAAAGGACCGTAGGTGAACACCGTGCCTCATGGGCCGATAAGCTAGACGATGCTTTATGGGCTTTCCGGACCGCTTACAAAACTCCCATTGGGTGTACTCCATATAAGCTGGTTTAGGGGAAAGCTTGTCATTTGCCCATCGAACTTGAGCACAAGGCCTACTGGGGCCTTAAAACATGCAAATTTTGACTTAAAAACCGCGGGCGATCACCGAAAAGTTCAATTGAATGAATTAGTCGAACTTCGTGATCAAGCTTACGAGAATTCTTTAATTTATAAAGAGAAAACAAAAAGACTTCATGATGCCAAGATCAAAGACCGCGTTTTCAAAGTTGGTGATCAAGTGCTTCTTTTTAACTCTCGGTTAAAGATTTTCTCGGGTTAGCTTAAAACCCGTTGGTCTGGACCATTCACCATAACTCAAGTATTCACTTATGGAACTATTGAGTTGGCTCAACTTGATGGGCCCAACTTTAAGGTGAATGGTCACCGTTTGAAACACTATTTCGGAGGGGACGTACCAACCATGGTAGTCCCGGATCTCCAAACTTTCCCCAAGGACGAATGAATTCGGGGATCGAGTCAAGCTACGTGACTCGGTAATAAAAAACAAAGCGCTTCGTGGGAGGCAACCCATGCTTATCCAATATCATTTTCTTATTTCTAATAAATAACGTGAAGAGGGGGTACCTCTTCCAATCTCGTGTTTCGTGGTTGTATGTGATGATTGTCCAGGATTGTCCCCGATTTATGATGACTCTCGTGCTCGTGGTTTTGTCTTTCTCTACACTCGAGTCTCATTCATCGATGCTTTTGGAAATCCAATATCTGTAAATCTTATCGACTAACGTTTTCTTTGGCATACTTAATAAACGGCCCTAGATGTTTGTTAGGATTACCTTTGCCCATAAAACATTGAGGACAATGCTTCATTCTAGTCCGGGGGGGGGGGGGGGGGGGGGGTGAATCTTCGATTCGATTTTGACCTTGCAGTTTTCACCATGTCATGTACTCTCGTAACTCCGTTTTTCCACCAAAAAAAATGAAAAAATTGAAAAAAATTGAAAAATTTCAAAATTTTTGAAGAAAAATGAATGAAAAAGTCATGAAAAAGCACAAAAAAATGAGAAAAAGTCGAAAAAGTTGTGCAAAAATATAATAAAAGTTTGAATAAGTGATTTGACTCCTTGTTGACTTTCTTGCTGGCGAGAGTAGGAATAAATATTTTGACTTGACCGGGCGTGTTGAGCCCTAGCTTGTTCCCTTAACCAATGATAATCGTAAAAGTTTGTGCTAGCCTTGTACACTAGGAGCTACTCTTTTGTCGGCTCCCGTACTTGGCTTTATACATGCACGACTTGAAAAGCTTTCGCTAGTCACTTACACTAGGAGATACAAAACGCGAATTCTTTCCAAGAGTTTGCAAAGTTCCCGTATTTGACTTTATATATGCGTGGCTGATTATTGGCTAAGCATCTGCTAATCTCATTATTTGAGGTCTTAAATTTGCAGAGAACGAGAAATGATAGAGTTTATTTACAAGTTTAATGCTAAACGTGGAGTAGTGGTTCTCTTTAGAGCTCATAGGAGGTACTCGTGGCTTTTTACTCCCATCAGATACGTCACCAATATATATAATAGATGTTCTAGGTTAATTAGTGGTATTTAGGTTTGAATAATACTTAGTTATTTGTTTTCTTAAGAGAATTTTTGCTTTAGAAGTTGGGTACATATCAAGGAACACCAAAAATAAGAGCAAAAAGTGAAAAATCAAAAGTCAAAAGTTGATTATCTATGTGGTTTTGGAGCTACCCTATAAGCTTTCATTGATGTTGAGAAAAAAAGTTAAGAAAAAGAAAAAAAAGTGAAAAATATGAGAAAAGTGAAAAAAAAGTGAGAAATTACAAAAGTGAAAGTTGAAGTTGTATCGAATAAGAGCTTATATATGTAAATAAGTTGTTGGCGCGTGAGGTGCATGTGATAAGTGATTAGTAATCAGTCACATGAGGTGCACGTGATCGTACTCCGCAACTTATATCTTTGACATTGTATGTACCCCAAATTCCTTGATGTGGACCGAATTTCTATTGCAGTGGTTCTTAAGAGAAAATGAATAACTATTTCTCGTTTTAACTTAGGTGTCACTATCGGACTAAAAATTATTGAAACGAGAAAATATGAAGCGATTCATTTCTCAACAAAAATAAAATAATGAGATACAAAAACTTAGGACATGGGAGTAAGAAGTTTCCACGAGTAACTTTTATGAGTAGTGTTAGCATTAAATTTGTAGATAAGCTGTGATCTCGTTTTTACGCTTAGTTTGGGAGCTCGTGAAAAATCAAGGATGACGATTTTTATCCGTATGGTCACTTCTTAAATAGAAGTGTTTCTACTCATAGACCCTAAAAATTATTGCAAAAATAATGAAAGTTCAACAAACCGTCACAAGTATGAAGTGTGAAAAGTCCAAAAATAGAATAAAGTGGAATAAAGAAAATAAATTTTGGAAAACGGAGCGTTTGCGGGATTAAATGATTTTATGACTTCTTTCGAACCTCCTTGCTACTTTACAAAGTTAGTAGAAAGAGTTATGAAATTATTTATCTCATGAGCGTGAATTGATCACATTGCGTGAGGACACGGCAATACTTTAGTCCGGGGGATTTTGGTGAGTGCTTATTCACTCACCTTTTCTAAGCCAAAATTGGACCAAATAAACCAAAAACTAACCAATAATGCCAGAGAATGTGTGTTTTTGTGTTTGTGAATGTGCAGGAACGGATATTTAAGAAAAGACGAAAAATCACGAGAAAATGACAAAACGGGCACGAGATTTGGAAAAGTGTGAATAAAGCCGGAGCCGGGGAAGCTAGTGGTCAAAGTAAGGCACATATGGTCAAATGGAATCCTCAAAGTTTCAAGAATTACAAGAATGACCCTTGGTCATAAGTTTGAAGAAATGACATTTATGGTCCCTCAACTTTCATGAATTGTCACTTTCGGTCCTCATGAAGAAACTTTGGAAGATTAACAACTCAAGACCCCTCATCATTCATAAAATGCCACAAAGAGCCCTTGGATATTATTTATGAAGAATGGCATTTTGGGACCTCACAATTTCAGATTGTACATTTTTGGTCCCTTGGTTTGATTTCATGCTACAAACTAGGGGTGAGCAAACAAAACCGAAAAAACCGAAACCGAACCGAAAACCGAAAAAACCGAACCGGAAAAACCGACCGAAACTAAAAACCGATGGTTCGGTTTTTAATTTTTCAAAAACCAAAAAATACGGTTCGGTTTCGGTTTTCATCCAAAAACCGAACCGTAAAAACCGAACCGAACCGATTTTATTATATAATAATATATAATTAATATAATATGAATAAATAACTAAATAAATCAAATTTATAAATTCGTATTCTTTTTTTGGTAGATTCATAATATATTTATCTTAACATTTATTTATCTTAACATTTATGTTTATATGCGTGTTTATTGTGTCGTGTGTTTACTTGAGAATACATCAATAAATATATGACGTTGATTATACTCTGTGTATGTTCACTTGCATGTGTGTGTCTCATTTATATGTGTGTAATTAAAGGTTTATGCAACAAACATTATTATGCTTAGATTGACAAAAATAAAAATAAAATAAATAAATAAGAATAACCAATTTTCTATGTAATACAAATTTGTTGGTACATATTTTCCATGCCCAAATATAAACGGTTAGAAACCGAAAAAACCGAAAAACCAAACCGAAACCGATAATAAACCGAAAAAACCGAACCGCCAAAAACCGAACGGTTTCGGTTTTGGGTTCTATAAAAACCGAACGTTTTGGTTCGGTTTCGGTTTTAGCCAAAAACCGACCCAAACCGAACCGTGCACACCCCTACTACAAACCGGATCCCTAAATCCTAAATAAAACAAACACAACCCAAACACAACACAAGCCCAAAAGCCCACCTCTTTAATACTATTAACGGGCCCAACCCTCACCAGACCCGACCCACCACAACTCAAAATATAATAAAAAAATAACCACAAGGCGCGTGTTACTGTGCTTCTTCACCACACTTACCCTACACCCCACCAAATTACCTTGTACCTATCCTAATCCATACCTCGTACTAAGAATCTATCTAGAAGCTGACAACGTGTCAGAAATGTTGTCATAAACCCTCCACCGTGGCACAACAATGATTCCTGATTGGCTATGAATGCGTGGATTGAAGATAAGATGGTCTCAAACGGATAGAAATTGGTGGGATGTCGACATTCTGAGCTGGATTGATGATATGTGGCCTCAATTGAAGTTCTAGGATCTTCCAAAACCCTAGCACCTCTCCACTCCTGCTCCCCTATTTATACCCCTTCATTCATACGTTTGTAGGTGTAGAGTAATTTGTAGTGTTACTCTGCCAGTTTTGTAACTCAATTTTATATTAATGAAAAGTTTCTTTTGATTGTCTTATTTAAAATTTCACTACAGCTTAATTACTTATTGTCTTTTCAGCTTATTGCTTTCTTATTTCTTTTTCCTTTCTTATTTCTTTTTAAAGCAAGTATCTTTCTTTGGTAACTATTTAGTTTCAATCTTTCTGTTTCTATAGTTTTGTTTTGTTGTTGTTTATTATAAAAGAAAAACCAAAAAAATCTAAAAACTTACAAAATCCAAAATTATTTTCTGTCATCTTTTCTTAATGATTTTCAGTGCTAATTTGTTGTTTGTTCAAGCTTATTTAGACTTTTAAAGCTTTCAGTAAGCTTGTTGTTTTCTTGTTTCTAAAAAAACCAAAAATTTCAAAAAGTCAACGAAAGTCAACCACTCAGCTTATTGAATAAGCTGAGTGTTTTGTTGGTAAGAGACAGCCAAAAGGAGACCCTTGGCCTGTCTAGAGACAGGCTATCTTAGTGAGCCCCCTCTGTTTGAGCTAAGGGGGATTTGGTTTTGTAAGTTTCACTTTAAAATTCCATTTCTATAGTTTATTGATAATCTAGCTTATATCTGCCATTAGTAGCTTATTTACACTAGATACTACTTATTATAGCTTAATATTGTTTATTGATTGCTTGTTTGTCACTTTTGAACATCTGTGGTGTGATCAACTTTATGATCTATGTTTCTGAGTTGTAACATGATATTGGATGTTATTGGGTATATTGGACTTGGATTTGAAGTGAATATCAAAGTCTGTGTTGGATTCTGAGTTTGTGACTAACCCTTAAGGGGTGTTTGGTTGTAAGTGTTATGCTGTGTTAAGGCCTAAATCAGAGGGTGTTAGTGGTCTGAGTAGTTAACTTAGGTAAAATTATAAGTAGTTACAACATAAAATTAGTAGCCATTAGTTAAAAAATTCAAAGTTCTAGTTTAATTATTCATACAGTTAGCATAGTAGCATTTTTAGGTTAAGAAATCTATTAAGTAGTTGCAATATTGATAGTACTAGCTTATTCTAATCATCATATAGCTTCTTAACATCTTAATGATCATTTAGGAGTAATCAAAAATCAATAAAGTCAACTTGCTGTTTCATATTAAAAGTCAAAAAGGATTTTGAACTCAGAATTGGTCAATACTTTGTGATAATGTGTAGCCTATTTTCATTAGAAATACTTATTGATTGTTGATTTTGGAAGCTTAGTACCTGATTAACAAATATCAAAAAGAAAAATCAGTTTTGGAACCTGTTTGCTTATCTGAATAAGCTATTGAAGTCAGCTTATTGTGACCTTGGGTGCCCTGCACCATCTGTCCTGGCCCAACTTCTTGGGCATAATTGAACTAGTAGGTTGCATCTAGGATCTATATTTCTGCTTGTTTTGTGTTCTCATAGTAGCAGTAAGTTAAATTCCACCATTACTTTCATCTTTATAGCTTATTTGTCCCTTCTTAGTGAGCATTTCTGCCTTAAGTCTGAATTAAAGTAGGGCTGCAAATCTGTGTTAGAGTTCACTAGTTGTAAATTTTGATTGTTCTGAGCTTATCTTAGTCCATTGCATCTGATTCAAGTGATTTTTGGCATCTGCTTATTCTTCTTGGCTTATTGCTGGATATAAGTGCTTATTGTGCCTCTT
Source organism: Artemisia argyi (assembly GCA_030686995.1). Classification (NCBI taxonomy): domain Eukaryota; kingdom Viridiplantae; phylum Streptophyta; class Magnoliopsida; order Asterales; family Asteraceae; genus Artemisia; species Artemisia argyi. The sequence goes on along the minus strand of CM060709.1, from coordinate 40,349,715 downwards.
TTTGATCACTGCTTGTGTTTCTGAGCATCATATGGCCTGATTCTTGTTCTTATAAGCTCATTTAAGTTTGGAAAGTGTTTGGTAAAAGTTTGGTCAACTGTGCTTATAAATAAGCATTTAAATAAGCTGTTTTTAAGCTAATAAGCACTTTCAGTGCTTGTTTTTCACTTTTTATATTTTTTCTAGCTTTAAAGTATTATTTTAGATTTTCCTTGAAATTTTCATAATTTTCTGAGTTTATTTGCTACTTTTCTTAATTAATTTTCATTTTTAATCACTTTTTATTACTTTTTAATTATTAGAAAATCCAAAAAAAATCAGAAAAACCCCAGAAAAATCCAAAAATATTTTAAAAAATATTTTTCAATTATTTTAGAATTTTAGAAATTTATTTTGCATTTTTCATAATTTATTTGCATTTTCTTTTAATTTTTAATTTGTTTAATTAGTTTTTAATTCATAAAAAAATATTAAAAAGTCTAAAAAATATTTTTCTTTTTCTTAAAATTTTCTTTTATCATTTTTAACTTTTTAAAATTATTTTGAGGTCCGTAGGATTAGTGTAGCTTAAAACTCGCGTTTTATTTCGCGCGTTACGTTTAATAATCGCGCGTGCATTCCCGTTTTTGCGTTTTAGACTTTGATGCATTACTAGCTTGTACTCTTTGCATATTTCATAATTGTTAGTTGATAATTGAATTATTTGATCACTATTTGCCTTTTTCACCACTTTTCAAATCACGATTACACGAATCAATATTTTTGATTCCATTCACACCTTCACTGGAAAACGACTCGGGTGATCCGTATTTCTTGCGGATCATTTCTATACTTTACTATTATATATAATTGATTTTCATGACGAATCAGGATCACCTAGGACTGCTGAGCTTGGAGATGGCTCTTCAGCGGTGTTACCGGTCACTGGAGAGCCGATACACCATACTATCCCTCTTTTGGCTGCTAGGTTAGTGAGACATGAGGATCGTCTTGATGAGCTGTTGAGCGTTATTGAGGATATATCCTTGGAGAGGATAGAGGGTATGCAGGAGGAGGTCGAGAACCTCGTGGTACATAGGACAACCTTAGAGATGGTATTTGAGATGATGGGGACAGAGATCGAGGAGGCACAGGCTACCATCACTGAGTTTGGTCACCGGCTAGATATTCAGAGGCATGAGATAGATGATTTGAGAGCGATTGCGGCCATCACACAAGAGATGATGGAGCATCAGACACAGGAGTTAGCCGCATCTAGTTCTACCATCCACACACTTTCAGCCACCATTGAGGAGATTCAGGCCCGTGAGAGATCCAGGGATTTGGAGATGTTAGAGATGATCAGGATCATCAGAGAGCTGGAGAGGAGATCAGGAGGCGCACCTGGACCTTCATAGATCTATGACATGTCATTACTTACAGAGACATCTTAACTTGCCGCCTGTGGCATTAATAATTGTTGTATCTTATTGTTTTGTAACAATGAATTCAAAATTATTAAAACTTTATGTTGGTTATGATTGTAATGTATTGATATTGATTTATGATGTTCTAGTTGTCTGATCTTTTATTATGCTCCCATATTGAGATTCATTATAATTTCCATGTGTGTTGTTACATGTCGTGATGTTTATTTATGAATGATATGGTTTATGTTGATGTATGTATTTATGGGGTGGTTGTGATATGTACTTTGTGATGATCTCGACTATTATGAGTTTGGCTACACCATTTCTCTTGTTATTGATGTTTGGGATTTGTACTTATGCACTTACGATTTTATAGAGTTATGGCCCCAAGGAAAACCACTACTGCTATCAGAAAGTTGGTTGCCGACAGTGTTGCTGCAGCTTTAGAAGAGCAGGCTGCTGCAATGGCACGAACTAGTAGCAATAACCGAGCCACTGCTGAGAGCGAGTCTGCTGCGACTCGGAAGTGCACCTATAAGGACTTCATAGCTTGTAAACCATCTCACTTTAAAGGGACTAAAGGAGTAACAGAGCTTGCTCGATGGTTTGAGCGAACTGAGACTGTGTTTGTGAGGAGCGGTTGTGCCGCTGAGAGCAGAGTCTCGTTTGCTACTGGAGCATTGTTGGAAGACACGTTGTCTTGGTGGAATGCAACTGCTCAGAAGATAGGTGTGGAAGAGGCCTATCAGATCACCTGAGCTGATTTTAAGGATAAGATGTTGAAGAAGTTCTGCCCTAGAGGCGAGATCAAGAAGTTAGAAGATGAGTTTCACACGTTGGTTGTGAAAGGAAATGATCTCGGGGCTTATGATAGGAGATTTCAGGAGCTTGCCACACTTTGCCCTTCAAAGGTTCCCGATTTGGAAAAGTTGTTGGAGAGGTACATTTAGGGATTACCCAGGAGCATTGAGGGAAACGTCACCTCGTTTTGGATGAAGCAATGTCTATTGCCCAAAGACTGCTAGACCGGGAGATTAAGCGTAACTCTGCTCAGGGGAACAACGATCACAAAAGGAAGTTTGATGATCGGAAGACAAACAACAACAACAACAACAACAACAACAACAACAACAACCGAAACCCCAACCGTAATTACCACCATGACAGAAACACCCATCACAATCAACAGAACCGACGACAGGAAGCTGTCAGAGCTTATGTCGCTGCACCAGTTAAGGATGCTAGGTATGCTGGACCTCTTCCATTATGTGACAAGTGTAAGATGCATCACAATGGACCCTGCTATGCTAAGTGTGGGAAATGTTCAAGGACTGGACATAAGACACAAGATTGCAAGGCTACATGAGCTAACTTGCAACCCGTGGCTGTGGTATGCCATGCTTGTGGAGAGAAAGGACACTACATGCGTCAGTGACCTAACAAGGATAACAATGCACGTGGGAGAGCATACGTGCTGGGAAACGGAAATGTCCAGCAAGATCCGAACGTAGTCACGGGTACGTTCTTTCTAAACAACCGCCTCGTTAAAGTTTTATTTGATTCTGGATCCGATCAAAGTTTCGTATCTATTTCCCTTGCACCCCTGCTTAATATTACACCCACCCAACTAGACACCACATATGAGATTGAACTAGCCGATGGAAAGCTAGTAAGCACTAACACTATACTCCGAGGTTGCACCCTACGACTACTAGACACCCCATTTGCCATTGACCTTATGCCTATTAGACTTGGTAGTTTCGACGTCGTTGTAGGAATGGATTGGTTATCCGAGAACCGTGCTAAGATCATTTGTAACGAAAAGGTCGTTCACATTCCTCTGAATGACGAAACCCTGATTGTTCGCGGAGAGCGAAGTAAGACACGTCTGAGCATCGTTTCTTGCGTCAAGGTTGTGAAGTACATCGAACGAGGATGTCAAGTCTTTTTGGCTCAAGTCACCGAGAAGAAGTCGGGAGAGAAGCGACTCGAGGATGTACCAGTAGTCAGGAACTTTCCAGAAGTTTTCCCCGAGGACTTGCCTGGCCTTCCGCCAACTCGTCAAGTGGAATTTCAAATTGACTTGATGCCAGGAGCAGCACCCGTAGCACGAGCACCCTATAGGCTAGCATCGTCGGAAATGAAGGAGTTATCTGGACAATTGGAGGAATTGTCGGATAAAGGATTTATTCGTCCTAGTTCATCACCGTGGGGAGCCCCGGTGTTGTTTGTGAAGAAGAAGGATGGAACCTTCAGGATGTGTATCGATTATCGTGAGTTGAACAAACTTACGGTTAAGAATCGATATCCGTTGCCAAGGATTGACGATTTGTTTGATCAACTGCAAGGATCGAGTGTCTACTCGAAGGTTGATTTGAGATCGGGTTATCACCAACTGAGAGTTAGGGAAGAAGACATCCCTAAGACGGCTTTCAGGACAAGATACGGTCACTACGAATTCCAAATAATGCCATTCGGTCTAACAAATGCACCCGCTGTATTTATGGACTTGATGAATCGAGTGTGCAAACCCTATTTGGATAAGTTTGTGATTGTATTCATCGATGATATCCTTATTTACTCACGTAGTAAGGAAGAGCACGCAGAACACTTGAAGGCTATACTAACACTGCTCAGAGAAGAGGAATTATACGCCAAATTTTCCAAGTGTGATTTTTGGATTGAGAAGGTACAATTTCTTGGGCACGTTATCGACAGTAAGGGTATTCATGTTGATCCCGCCAAGATCGAAGCCGTTAAAAATTGGGTGTCACCTACGAGTCCTACCGAGATACGCCAATTTTTAGGTCTTGCCGGATATTATCGGAGATTTATTGAAGGTTTTTCAAGGATTGCTAAACCTTTGACTGAGTTAACACAGAAGAAGAAGAAGTTTGAATGGGGAGAGGAACAAGAATCGGCATTTCAGTTTTTGAAGCAGAAGCTTTGTGAAGCACCGATATTAGCACTACCCGAAGGAAGTGAGGACTTCGTGGTATATTGTGACGCATCAATCCAAGGTTTGGGTGCCGTATTGATGCAGAGACTGAAAGTAATCGCTTACGCTTCTAGAAAACTTAAACCCCACGAGGAGAACTACACTACTCATGATCTAGAATTAGGAGCGGTGGTATTCGCTCTTAAGATCTGGAGACACTACCTATATGGAACAAAGTGTACAGTTTTCACCGATCACAAGAGTCTTCAGCACATTTTGGATCGAAAGAAGTTGAACATGAGGCAACGTCGATGGCTAGAGTTGCTAAGAGACTATGATTATGAGATTCGTTATCACCCGGGGAAGGCAAACGTTGTAGCTGATGCCTTGAGTCGGAAGGAACGACTTAGACCCCTCAGAGTTAGGTCATTGGGTATGACAATTAGATCACCACTTCCGTCTCAAATTCTTGAAGTTCAAACTGAGGCCCTTAAGGAAGAGAATAGACCGCACGAGAAGATTTACGGCATGCCAGAAAGCACGAATGGATTTGTCAAGAAACCAGATGGAAGGCTGTGTTTCAAGGACAGAAGTTGGATTCCATTGTATGGAGGAATACGAGACCTCATCATGCACGAGTCTCATAAGTCTAAATATTCCATTCATCCTGGTTCGGACAAGATGTATCACGATCTAAAGAAGTTGTATTGGTGGCCAAACATGAAAGCTGACATTGCAGAGTATGTCGGTAAGTGTTTGACCTGCTCAAGAGTAAAGGCTGAACATCAAAAACCATCTGGTCTTTTGATTCAACCCGAGCTACCAATGTGGAAATGGGAAAGGATTACAATGGATTTCATTACGAAATTACCCAAGACATCGAGTGGGTTGGACACTATTTGGGTTATTGTCGATCGTCTCACGAAGTCAGCGCACTTCTTGCCAATCAAAGAGACTGATGATATGGACGTTCTTGCACGTTTGTACCTAAAGGAGATAGTTTCCCGGCATGGAGTGCCAATTTCTATTATCTCCGACCGAGACAGCCGTTTCACGTCTAACTTTTGGCGATCTTTACAGAAAGCCTTGGGAACTATGTTAGATATGAGTACAGCTTACCATCCAAAGACTGATGGTCAAAGTGAAAGGACTATACAGACCCTAGAAGACATGCTTAGGGCATGTGTGATTGATTTTGGAAAAGGCTGGGATAAACACCTACCGTTAGCCGAGTTCTCATATAACAACAGTTATCACGCTAGCATTAAGGCTGCACTGTAACACCCCCAAAATACCTGAATGGCAGCGGAATGGAATACCTGGGGGTGACTGTCATAGCACCATACTTACAGTTATATTGAACGACCTAAAGTGTCGTTTAGAAAATACAGCGTTTGATCATTAAAAACATTCAGAGTTTACAAAGCTTAGGTCCCAAAAGAATTTGCCAATATAGTTAAAATAAGTTCAACAAGATCAAACGTTTCATAAGTGCAGAAAATATGGTGAGACGCGTCGACTCCGCGACTCCATGAAGGTCCAAATGTATGCACATGAGCTACCTTAATAACCTGAGAAATACATTGCGAAAAACGGTCAACATAAAGTTGGTGAATAATCATAGGTTTATAAGTAATTCGTAAGTACATAAGCCACAAGTATATAGTAAAGTGACATATTGTCAAAAAGTTTACATTGTCTCTTAAGCTCATGACACCGAAGCTAGACGTACTAAAATATGCCCCAAAGGAGTGTTTACCAGACACTCGTACTATATTAGACATGAAATGCATTCGTTTTCCTTATGGAGCAACCCAAACACGAATGGAGGAGTCACCCTCGATAGATCTATCCACCCACTCTCGCTTGGCAATATAATTAACGGTTCATGATAATAAAGGGGACTTGCAGTGGTAGTACTAGCAACTTAAGCAATGTACGAAATTTAATACTTGGGCATGTACAAAAATCATAGTGCAATGTATTCTCCCCCGTGGGATTTAAAATCAAATAAGTACTAAAAACGGGGCTATGAGAACTCACCTGGAGTGATAGTGCAAAGATGGTACAACGATGGTAAAGAAATCGGGACAATAAGTCGCGAACACTAGCCGCAACCTAAATGAATAATCGCGATCTAATTAAGATCAAGCCGAAATGAAATGAATGCACATGCACATGATACTCATACCACTCGTAATTTGAAAATACTAGTTATCGTCGTAGAAAAATGGTTTTCATACTTAGGAAAAATAATTCCATTTAGAGAAGTATATACTTGTCATATTAACTCGTACTATAAGTTAGCGTTATGTTCCAAGTATCAAAACCTTAGAATGACGTCGTCAAGTCGTATAAACATTCCCTTGAGTCGTACGTATTCGTTTGTTAATAAAATCGTCATTAGTAACGTTGCTAGAAAATATACCATTTAGTACGTACGTTATTATTTTTATTTGTGAATATATATATATATATATATATATATATATATATATATATATATATATATATATATATAGTTTTGACAATGTTAAAACGGGTATAACTCGGTCGTTTTAGGCTCGTTTTCCTTGTTCTTTATGTCCACGGATTCGTCTTTGTGTATATTAGTATATTTTAGATAACTCGGCTCCTTAAAGTTACGTTTAATACCTCAAATTACCCGTCGTATTCTGCCAAACAGCAAGCAGTTTTCTGAAAAGTAGTTTTCGTCGTTAAATTTGCAAAAATCATAACTCCTTCGTTATAAACTCGTTTTAATCCGTTCTTTCGCCTAAAGTTTCGTTTTTGAATGTATTTTCTAAATCTTTGGCCAAAAATTACCCATCACTCACTGATTTTCCCACGAAATTAAAATAGGGACAGTAGGTATATCAAAAGTTTCAAAAACCATTTTCAAGTCTCCAAACTAGTTCCATCATCCATCAATCCACTTTCAAACACCACAAAACTAATCTAATCCTACCATACACCTTCTTAGGGTGTCATGGGTTCCTAATCACCAAAACCAAGTAGATCTAACAAGGATCTAACCAAGAATCACTCTAGGGCTTGTATGATCAAAAGTTTACAAAAATAAAGTGGTATAAGTTAATGCATGTATGAGATCTTGCAAGAAACATGTATAAATATAGTAATAACTTTTGTAAAAATGATGAAATGAGTTTAGTAACTTACTTGTAAGATTAGTGGAGTTAAGATGATTAAAACCTAATAATCCTTGAGTTTTTATTTCAAAACTCTAACAAGGATGCTATAAACACAAGATTAACACTTTGATCTTTGAAAATTTTTGGTTCCTTCTTGCTCCTTGTTCTTGGCCGTTTATATGAGTAGAGAAAGAGAGAATATGGATTGATTTTTACTAGTTGCAAATGAGGTGAAAAAAAATGATAAGTATTATATGAATTATTGAAAATATATAATATAAAATGGAGCTAGTGTATACATTAAATGAGAAGGAGTGTAGTTGTGGTTTTGTAATAAAAATGGCAAGGGGGGGGGGGGGGGCGGCAAAAGTCAAGGGGGGGGGGGGAAGTGTAAGACTTTTGGTGATAAAAAGTGTATTATTAGTTGTTTTGTGTAGTTTTAAATTGTACCGGGTACCGGGTTAACTAAAAATAAATTTTAACGGAGTTAACCGGGTCATAATAAAGTTATAAAAATTATAAAAATAGGTTGGATAAAATTATTGAGTGTTTAGTTAATTATAGTTTAATTTCCACGAAAACCGTCGAAGTTTTAATAAACTTAAGTTAATAATTAGAATAATTATCCAAAATACCGGGTAAATTAATATTATAATTTTTATATTATAAAAATGAATATAAAAATATATTGGGATCATAGTCGGGAGTGTTGGACGTGTTAGTCACATTTATAGTTCGCGTATTAGCGTTTATTCAAAATAAACATACGTAAATTGTTAATAATACCAAAAGTATTAATTTAGTTATCCTACGAGTGGAATAGCATGCAAGTGCCCTATTGATAATATGTCGACTATTTCTAGTCCGTATGAAATGTCCCTGACAATAATGCATGAATTCGCTCCTGAACCAATACGATTACACGAATTTGAACACTCGTAAACTAAATTTACGATGACATGAATAATGCACGTGAATAGTGATTTTCTCTCGGAAATGAATAGTGTCAAGTGAATAGTAAAATTTCTGAACGTGTCTCGGAATGTCAAATTGACCTCGAAAACGATGAATAGTGATCGATGAATAGTAAATGATGAATAGTAACTTGTGAATAGTAAATTGTCGAGGTTTAGAAAATGACCGGAAATTACGAGTTGTGACAGTCTTCCCTTCTAACAGGAACTTCGTTCCGAAGTTCAGTTTTGGTTGGTCTCTGGAGTATATTTGGTAAAAAGACGTGGATACTTGAGTTGCATTCGGTCCTCTCGTTCCCAAGTAAATTCGGGTCCTTTTCAAGAATTCCAGCGAACTTTCATGATAGGAATTTGACTTGCTTCAACCGTTCGACCTCACGGTCCATGATTTCTATTGGTTATTACCAAGTCTACGTTTGTCTCAGGGTTGGATTCCCTTCCAAATGGGATTATGATTGACTAATCTGAAAGTCATTTCCTGGATTCAAATAGGTGAAACATAGTTGTGTAATCCGGCTGTTCTTTAACAAGGCTCAAGTCTGAAGGCTACTAGGCCTACTCTGTCTGAATTATTACATGGTCCAGTGTATATCGGTTTTAACTTTCCAAATCTTTCCGAATAATATCATGCCCTTCCTAGGCAGAACTTTCAACGTGATCTAGATACCAACTTGAAGTTTTAATGGTGTACAACTTATAGAATTTGTAATTGATTCTCGACTTGTAGGAAATTTCTGGTTATTTCATGAATGCCTATTGGAATAGTGAGTTTGGCTTTTTCCGAGTTTGGTTCGTCAATAGATGATCAGTGTCTCTTCAGATTTATAATGTAATATGGGTAATATATGTTGCTGAACTCTGTCAGAACTCAAATCTTATACGTCAGTTGGTCGATTCTAAAATGAATCTGAAATGGTCCAATATACTTAAAAGTTCAATCTCTCGTGTTACCAAAATAGTATCATGCCTCTCCAAGGCAAAGCTTTCAACTTAGTTCGTTCTTTCCCGTGAATCTGGTTAGTTTGCTGTTCAAGGATACCCAATCCGTATGATGTGCGTCATGTACCAACATAACTCCTACCAGTTTCTCGTTGCTTGTAACCGATTCTTGACTTGTGAAATTTCCTTTGTTGTTCCATGGTTTAGTTCTAGACCAGTGAATTTTAACTTTCCGATTTCAGTTTGTAAACGGGTAATTGGTACTTCGACCATAAAGTGCCTCAAATGGTGTAGTCTCTATGCTCGCGCGATAACTATGGTTGTAAAAGTATCCAATTTATGGTAAATGGTTAGTCCAACCATTTCTAGAGTCAATCACTCATACTCTGAGTATAACTTTCCTATGTTTGAATCGTTCTCTCGTTATGACCATCGATCTGAGGATGATAGGCGGTGTTCACATCTCAATGAGGTTCCGAAGGAAATCTTAGAATGATTGTTAGAAATCCGAGGTGATTCGATCACCTTTATCAGGAACAATTGAAATAGGTACAATAAATCTTGTGACTAATTCCACAATGTTACGTCTTTCGAACACGGCGTTATACGAAGAAGATAGAATATGGGTAACAATGTTTGATTCTTTGTGTTTTGGTCTAATGGATTGCTAAGACATGTGTCATTCTTTGCCTACTATGCTTGGTTTCCATTAATGACGTTTGTAATCGTTCTATGGTGTTCCTCCTAGTTTCCTTCATCACATATTCCAATATTCCTTATTGTCAAATCACAAAGCCCTAAATGCATAAGCGACGTAGCATGGTGATTAGTTTTCAAAATTTATCTCGCGATTTTTGAGTTTTTGGTCGAAATCTTTTTTTTTTCTGAATAAACGAATTTAGAAAATGGAGCAAATGGTTTACTAAATAACATCTTTCTTGATGATTCAAAATTCAATAGTTAGGAAATGGGACGCGGTTTTCAAACAGGTGGTGAATAGGACTGTTTACCAAAGTTTGGTGTTTATATATTTCCCATTTTACAATGGTTTTGCTAAATATTGATTAAAAGGATCGTATTCGTTCAAAATAGGCAATTCAAAAATTATTTTCTACGAGATATGTGATTTGGATAAACACAAATTTTAAATCGACTTTACTTAAAGTGAAAATACTATCAAGGATAAAATAGTAGGATAGGCAATGTTCGCATAATGCATAGATGTCTAACGTTCGGTTTCTGATATTGGATGGTGCCTATTGGTGGTTATCGGGCAGAACTACAAGTCTAGGTATTCAACCAACTTAAGTCTTGAGATGGTTTATCGTTGAAATTGTCATCATGTTGGCAATATGAGGGTTTCAATTGATACTATGTCGATGAATTTCCGTATTGTCTTCACATGTAGCTGGGGAGATATTCTTGAGTCTGATGCCTTTCTCGATGTATAGGTGAGGTTATCCAGAAGTTCTAGAGAACATAATGCTTTAGAGGAATCTATATCGATATCCATAATTCGAATCAATCATTCTTGTCGTAAACTCATTGCAGGGAAGTTTGCGTATGGATGAGACCATGTTAACTCAAAACACTTTACAGTATCGGTTAGGAGGCTTGGTTTATTCCCATGATGTTGCTTAGCGTACCTTCACAATGTGTTTGATCCTGTAGATCAGTCTAACTAGTACCTTTGAATAATAAATTGGACAACTAGGTCAGAGATGGTGGGTCAGATGGTCCAGTGGCATTTTAGAATTGTTGTTGAGTCATAAATTGTCTTGGTGTATACTTCTAGTCTAGGTTAGTAGTTTCGTAACCCTTTTATTGTTTTTCTTGTATCAAGGAATCCTCCTAGTACTTAATATGGGAAGTCTCTCCTAAAGAAGTCAATGGAAAGTCTAACTTAATGACTAAGTGTGTGACAGGTGGGGTAAGTATCCAGAGAAAATTTGTCAGAAAGAAATATTCATAAAAGAGTTTATTTGTTTAAAACGCTTTTGGATGAAGATTGTTATTAACAATACTTTATAAAGTAACTATTTCCTTCATGGCATAATCTTTCCTGAGGTATACATAGGTGATCAGGCTATGTATAGTTGAGGACTAATGATGCGATGCTTGATTTAATCAAAATAATATTATTTTTCTCAAAAGCTTTAGATGGTGTTCAACGTTTTGTTTCGAAGAATGGTATTCTAGTCATTTCCTTTCAAAGTAATATAAAAATTGTTTCGCGTAATAATAGTAAATATTTGGCGTAATATCGGAAAAATCAGTTTATAGTACGGTAACAAAACGGCTTATTTTAGAAATTCGGTAAAAACAATTTCCCCATAAGGTAGTAAAATAGTTTGAAATAAAACTCGTTGAATGGTTTATTGGATACATGGGTAAATACTATGGATTGGTAATAATCTATTAATCCGTCGATTACGAAATCGGTCAAATCCTTAATAAGACAATGGTATAATGTTGCTAAACGATTGAAAATTGAACGATTGGGATAGAAAGCGGAGTAAACGAAAGTTATGGTTATCATAGAGGTAACAAAAGATAGTCATTACATTAGATAGGAAAGTGCTTAATACAACTAAGTTACACCGAAGTACTTATGGAAAGTACCAAAAGAAAGTACAACCCTAGAGGGCTCGAACTATGGTTCACATAACTAAAACATAATCTTCTTCTTCCAATTCTGGCTTCCCAACTCTGGGCATTCACTCCTGAAGTGTCCCACTACTCCACACTCGCGGCAGGTTACCGAGAGTTTCTGATGTTTTGCGAGGGTGGGAGCCTTGCAATCCTTGGTTTCATGTCCAAGCTTTTGGCAGTTCTTACATTGAGAGGGGCAAGATCCTTCGTGATGAAACTGACACTTGTTGCACTCGGGTAATTTACCTACGTATCCTTTCTTTTGGCTTGACCCAGCAGTAAAGGTCTCCACCACTTGTTGTATCTTAAATGGTCGTTGAGTAGCATTAGCATCCTGATTACCGACCTCTTTTCTCTTGTTGTTATTATTGTTTCCCGATGTCTTGTCGCGAACTATGAGTTCCTTTGTTTCGATTGCCATCTGGATAGCTTCAGACATGGTATTGGGTTCACATGCGATGACCATCCTACGAATTTCAGGAGAAAGTCCTCCGACATACCTTTCAAGTCTCTTGCTTTCCGGTTCATCCATTGCAGAGCCTAGTCGATCAAAATCATAAAAATAAGCAGTATACTTGACAACATCATCTCCCTCCATGATAAGGTTTAGTGTTTCTTGTTCAATTGCTTGTAATTCGCTTTTCACACAGAACTTCAAACTCATCATCCTTTTTAGTTTCTCCCAAGAGTGTGAGTAAGCAGCATCAACTCCTACTACCTGGACATACTTAGTCCACCATTTCTGGGCATGCTTCTGAAAAGTGCAAGTGGCGAACTTAACTTTGTCTTCCTTACGGCAGTCACCACTTTGAAAGATTGTTTCTAACTCTTCGAACCATTTGAGAAATTCTTTTGTGTCTACATTTCCGCTAAAGAAGGAGGGATTACAACCCATAAATTCCACGTGAGTAAGTTCCTTGGTGAGGGCGGTAGTTGCGTTCCTGGCAATGAATTGTCCAACAGCGGCTTGCGTCATGCTTGGAGTGGTTTGCTTAAATCTATTTCCATCAAATCATGAGAGTCAATGAGAATCTATAGGTAATAAAAATCATCATATTCATAACACATGAATACAATACATGAAGGTTTCGGTCTATATGGACCAATATCATAAATAGCACAACCATTCCCCTATAGTAGAGTCAATACTTGGTGATTCCGTTTGTACATCAATCAAAATACTACAAGTTTCTTCGAACTATGCCACACCTCTCGTGGCTAGGAAAATAGTAACAGCTAGTAAAGATATAAGTCTAGTCTAAAGACTTCCTGTAGTCCTTCTAGGTGAAATCAGGTTTATGGCATCATAAGGCCGAGATAGTCCTGAAGTAGTGTCTGAAGTTGTGCATCGATCAAGTCCTAGATAGTGTAGATTCTAAGCCATTCTTGAGGAACCTGCAGATGTTCCTGTTGAGTCCGTAATCTTGGTATTATCCACAAGGTGTTATCTAATTCGTAGCAAGTGGAAACGGAAAAGGGAAATGACAATAGTGGTATTCCAAAGGATGAGAATAACATTGATGACAATGAGATCCTAGTGATGAGTTAGGAGATAATGGTGATAATAGTGAATGGGATACTACCCTCTTTCGCGCTATCTCGCAATATCCAAGAGGTAAAGTTGAAGTACGCACTATGGGACGACCAATAGTGAAATAAGTAACTGACGGTGGTGGTAGTACCTGAGTAGTAAGCGTCCTACTAGTGGAGGAAAGAAAACATGCTATCTCCCTTGTAATAAGCATCCTAATAAGTCCATTAGAATTAAGTCTGAATACTCTACCAAACGGCATTCTATGTATAGGCTGAATGATAGGAAAACCTTATTCCTATAACAATTCAATAGTGCTAACGGTGGTATACGTGCAACTGGTGGTATAATGGTAGTGGAAGATGACAAGGCATCTTCAATGTCGGAATCCGACGAAAGGATAACGGCGTGGGTATCTGAAGACATGTCACTTGTGAACCAGGTCAATATAATCATATATATATATGAGTATGGGTATGAATAACTTGCACAATGTGTGCGTAAAACAACATGTATAGTGAATATGCACCTATGATAAAATGATGAGATGCTATGATGATGTGGTTATAGTCTAGGGTCCAAGATACATCCTAGTTCGCTATAACCTTAGCTCTGGTACCAATCTGTAACACCCCCAAAATACCTGAATGGCAGCGGAATGGAATACCTCATACTTACAGTTATATTGAACGACCTAAAGTGTCGTTTAGAAAATACAGCGTTTGATCATTAAAAACATTCAGAGTTTACAAAGCTTAGGTCCCAAAAGAATTTGCCAATATAGTTAAAATAAGTTCAACAAGATCAAACGTTTCATAAGTGCAGAAAATATGGTGAGACGCGTCGACTCCGCGACTCCATGAAGGTCCAAATGTATGCACATGAGCTACCTTAATAACCTGAGAAATACATTGCGAAAAACGGTCAACATAAAGTTGGTGAATAATCATAGGTTTATAAGTAATTCGTAAGTACATAAGCCACAAGTATATAGTAAAGTGACATATTGTCAAAAAGTTTACATTGTCTCTTAAGCTCATGACACCGAAGCTAGACGTACTAAAATATGCCCCAAAGGAGTGTTTACCAGACACTCGTACTATATTAGACATGAAATGCATTCGTTTTCCTTATGGAGCAACCCAAACACGAATGGAGGAGTCACCCTCGATAGATCTATCCACCCACTCTCGCTTGGCAATATAATTAACGGTTCATGATAATAAAGGGGACTTGCAGTGGTAGTACTAGCAACTTAAGCAATGTACGAAATTTAATACTTGGGCATGTACAAAAATCATAGTGCAATGTATTCTCCCCCGTGGGATTTAAAATCAAATAAGTACTAAAAACGGGGCTATGAGAACTCACCTGGAGTGATAGTGCAAAGATGGTACAACGATGGTAAAGAAATCGGGACAATAAGTCGCGAACACTAGCCGCAACCTAAATGAATAATCGCGATCTAATTAAGATCAAGCCGAAATGAAATGAATGCACATGCACATGATACTCATACCACTCGTAATTTGAAAATACTAGTTATCGTCGTAGAAAAATGGTTTTCATACTTAGGAAAAATAATTCCATTTAGAGAAGTATATACTTGTCATATTAACTCGTACTATAAGTTAGCGTTATGTTCCAAGTATCAAAACCTTAGAATGACGTCGTCAAGTCGTATAAACATTCCCTTGAGTCGTACGTATTCGTTTGTTAATAAAATCGTCATTAGTAACGTTGCTAGAAAATATACCATTTAGTACGTACGTTATTATTTTTATTTGTGAATATATATATATATATATATATATATATATATATATATATATATATATATATATATATATATATATATATATATAGTTTTGACAATGTTAAAACGGGTATAACTCGGTCGTTTTAGGCTCGTTTTCCTTGTTCTTTATGTCCACGGATTCGTCTTTGTGTATATTAGTATATTTTAGATAACTCGGCTCCTTAAAGTTACGTTTAATACCTCAAATTACCCGTCGTATTCTGCCAAACAGCAAGCAGTTTTCTGAAAAGTAGTTTTCGTCGTTAAATTTGCAAAAATCATAACTCCTTCGTTATAAACTCGTTTTAATCCGTTCTTTCGCCTAAAGTTTCGTTTTTGAATGTATTTTCTAAATCTTTGGCCAAAAATTACCCATCACTCACTGATTTTCCCACGAAATTAAAATAGGGACAGTAGGTATATCAAAAGTTTCAAAAACCATTTTCAAGTCTCCAAACTAGTTCCATCATCCATCAATCCACTTTCAAACACCACAAAACTAATCTAATCCTACCATACACCTTCTTAGGGTGTCATGGGTTCCTAATCACCAAAACCAAGTAGATCTAACAAGGATCTAACCAAGAATCACTCTAGGGCTTGTATGATCAAAAGTTTACAAAAATAAAGTGGTATAAGTTAATGCATGTATGAGATCTTGCAAGAAACATGTATAAATATAGTAATAACTTTTGTAAAAATGATGAAATGAGTTTAGTAACTTACTTGTAAGATTAGTGGAGTTAAGATGATTAAAACCTAATAATCATTGAGTTTTTATTTCAAAACTCTAACAAGGATGCTATAAACACAAAATTAACACTTTGATCTTTGAAAATTTTTGGTTCCTTCTTGCTCCTTGTTCTTGGCCGTTTATATGAGTAGAGAAAGAGAGAATATGGATTGATTTTTACTAGTTGCAAATGAGGTGAAAAAAAATGATAAGTATTATATGAATTATTGAAAATATATAATATAAAATGGAGCTAGTGTATACATTAAATGAGAAGGAGTGTAGTTGTGGTTTTGTAATAAAAATGGCAAGGGGGGGGGGGGGGGGGGCGGCAAAAGTCAAGGGGGGGGGGGGGAAAGTGTAAGACTTTTGGTGATAAAAAGTGTATTATTAGTTGTTTTGTGTAGTTTTAAATTGTACCGGGTACCGGGTTAACTAAAAATAAATTTTAACGGAGTTAACCGGGTCATAATAAAGTTATAAAAATTATAAAAATAGGTTGGATAAAATTATTGAGTGTTTAGTTAATTATAGTTTAATTTCCACGAAAACCGTCGAAGTTTTAATAAACTTAAGTTAATAATTAGAATAATTATCCAAAATACCGGGTAAATTAATATTATAATTTTTATATTATAAAAATGAATATAAAAATATATTGGGATCATAGTCGGGAGTGTTGGACGTGTTAGTCACATTTATAGTTCGCGTATTAGCGTTTATTCAAAATAAACATACGTAAATTGTTAATAATACCAAAAGTATTAATTTAGTTATCCTACGAGTGGAATAGCATGCAAGTGCCCTATTGATAATATGTCGACTATTTCTAGTCCGTATGAAATGTCCCTGACAATAATGCATGAATTCGCTCCTGAACCAATACGATTACACGAATTTGAACACTCGTAAACTAAATTTACGATGACATGAATAATGCACGTGAATAGTGATTTTCTCTCGGAAATGAATAGTGTCAAGTGAATAGTAAAATTTCTGAACGTGTCTCGGAATGTCAAATTGACCTCGAAAACGATGAATAGTGATCGATGAATAGTAAATGATGAATAGTAACTTGTGAATAGTAAAATTGTCGAGGTTTAGAAAATGACCGGAAATTACGAGTTGTGACATGCACCGTTTGAAGCACCTTATGGAAGAAAGTGTAGATCACCAGTTTGTTGGGCTGAGATTGGAGATGTACAACTCTCAGGTCCCGAATTGATTCTTGAAACCACTGAGAAAATAGTAAAGATTAGGCAACGATTACAAGCCACCAGGGATCGGCAAAAGAGTTATGCCGATGTGCGAAGGAAACCAATAGAGTTTCAAGTTGGAGACAAGGTCATGCTTAAGGTATCACCTTGGAAAGGAATGATTAGGTTTGGAAAACGTGGGAAGTTAAACCCAAGATACGTTGGACCCTTCGAGATCATTGAAAGGATCGGTCCCGTGGCATACAAACTTGAACTACCTGAGGAACTCAGTAGAGTACACAACACCTTCCACGTGTCAAATTTGAAAAAGTGTTTATCGGATGAAACACTTGTGATTCCGTTGAAAGAGATCAGAATCGATGATAAGTTGAACTTTATTGAGGAACCCGTTGAGATTATGGATAGGGAGGTCAAACGACTTAAGCATAGTCGCATTCCCATTGTTAAGGTCAGATGGAACTCTAAGAGAGGACCCGAGTACACATGGGAGCGCGAGGATCAAATGCGTGCCAAATACCCACAACTATTTGATGAGACAACCCCGAGCACTGATTCGACTTTGGATTCCGGGACGAATCCAATCTAACGGGTGGGTACTGTAATACACCGTAAAATCCCAGGTAATTTATTAATGCTAATTATCGACACTATTCTAAACTAAGCCATTTTTGGGTCTAATTTGAAATTTTTATATGAGACACCGACTGTTTAACACCCGATTGTTTTGAAACACCGTTGGTTTAACACCCGAATATGTTTTATCACCCGATATCACCCGATTGTCACTCTTAGATATCACCCAATGAGGTTAACACCGGTAACTCCCACTTGCGACCCGACACCCCATTTGAACACCGAGAAATTATTAATATATATATATATATATATATATATATATATATATATATATATATATATATATATATATATATATATTAATATATATGACATTATGTATATATTAATCATTACAAATTTATTATTACTATATATATATATATATATATATATATATATATATATATATATATATATATATATATATATATATATATATATATATATATAAGTATATATATACGCATGACGACACAGTTTATATATTTGTGATTTTCACGAACCGACACTGACACCGAAATTAGTTTCACCATTATACTATTCACCGATACCCCGTTATTTTGGGCCGAACACAGATCACAAGCCCAATGGACACCACTTGCTTCTTATTTTATTGGGGCGAGACATTCACAAGCCCATCACACTATTTCTTCCTTCTTGCCATTTCTTTGGGCCGAGTTTTTGCGCAAGCCCACTTGGCTTGTTATGTTTTCTTTTGCGTAACATGCTACACGAAACCAAAACCACCATCTTTGTTCTTTTCTTGGTTCCCCACAACTCAACACAAACATCCCATTTTACTTTGACCTTGTTGCATGAGACAAGAAGCCACCATTGAGACGTCGAACCCTTGGACAAACGCAATACCCATCTTCGAATTGTTATCCCTTGGGTCGCATGTCTCATTTCCTCCAACATACTTACACCACATGAGCCTAATCCCATTTGTTTAAGCCCCTAATAGCCTAACCTATGCATAAACTACTCCAAGTAATACATTGTTGTTTCCTTTCATCACCACTCGATTTGACAACACCTTGGATAACTAGACAAGATTGTCGAGTAAGACATGACCACTCGGTCGATGTTGTGTTTCTAGGAACACTCGAACCACCCTCACCATCCTACATAAGTCTCATTTAATGCACACAACTCACACACACTCGAAATCTCTCAAATCACAAACACTCCTTCTTTCTTTCTTCCTTACTTGCTGTCGAAACCAAGAGAGGCACACACGAAGATTTTTGGGTTAAGAACTACTTGGGTAGGGAGATATTTGGAACGAGGGACACCACAAAGGTGTATCACGCTTACTTGTTGTCACGTATCACTCGGACTCTCCACCACCCTTGGTGTTGTAAGTCATTATTTCCTATTTCATTTCCTACTCTACTACGTTTATGCATATCACGTTTACTAGCCACACGATGCACTTTATTATCTTAGTATATCACGCACGTTACACTTACAACTATATATACAAAACGCCTCGACACCCCTAGGAAAGGGCTCACCACTTCGTTTTTACACGTACAACATATATATTTTCTTCGACACCCTAAAACCTCGACTTAAACTTAACCAAATCGACGTAACATGCAAGCCACACACAATCTTATACTACGAAAACTAGACCAAAACCAAACCTTAGTCGAACCTATTTTTTTTTAACAAACTAAACATCGTTTGGGCCTAGAATGGGCTAACGAGCCCAAGTCATTTTCAAATAAGATTTTCGGTTGGAAACTTGGAAAATATCGAGAAGTGTAAATACCCATTTTTAAGATTTGTACAAGTTTTAAATGCTACTTTTAAATGTACCAAAAAGTTTATTTTTTAAAAACTAAACCGAGGACTAGTTTTGCAAAAGTCCCACGTTAAGGGACTAAAACCGTCAAAATTACAAACTTTCGACTAAATTTGACTAAACCGAATTCTAATAGAAGTTGAGGGTAGAAATGGTATTTTTCAAAAGTTTGGGGAACAAAATGTAAAAAGTACAAAAAGGACCATATTGTAATTATTATTAACCAAAGGGTAAAAAGTGTAATTTTGTAAAGTTAAGGGTTAAAAGGTGACAAGGTATTTTATAATTAATTTGATTTTTATATAAAGACATATATATTTTTCTTTAACGTTAAAAAATATATATATATACAACTTTACTAAAAATATTTAATTATAAATATTTTTAAATAATATTTTCACAACGAGTTAATATTTATCGAACACCAGTTCGTAACAACGTTACAAATAACTATGTGAAGTTATTTTGGAATACAATAAAACACCCGAACGGATATCACCGTACACGAGACATATCACATGTCATTTACAACACGAATCTAAAACACCGATTACAATGTATTATTTAGGTCGCAAGTCGGAGGAATTTCATTGCTAATCATAGCAATACACCATCACATTTGAGCACCGTTGTGATTCATACCACCTGTCAGGTGAGTTCATGGTCACACATTTTTAATTGTTTTTAAACCCCGTGGGGAGATACATGCTATAAATCGAACACAAGTATTTTTCTGTATGCTGTTATCACCTGATATTGCCTAAGTTGACACCTGTGCTACAAGTCCCTCATATCACGAACCTTAATCACTTGCGAGTGAGCGCGAATATAGTTGATAGATCTGTTGGAATGGTAGCCCACCTCTGTCAAGGTGATCACTTGGCAGGAGGTGTGCTATATTCGAGGTATTATGGAAATTTGGCACATTTCCTGTCACCGAGGGCCCCTTGTCATTTACATCCGCTGTGGTGTAAGTGATTGTTACTATCTTTATGATATGTCAAATCGATGTTAAGGCTTGCGTTCCGTGAGGCTTAGGAGCAATATTACACCAGTTTAGTCAAGACCTGTCTATCTTGGCTTGTTTATTTCAAATGCTTGACTTGTGTTCACACTATTACTATTTAAACTACTATGGATTCACTCAACCTTTGTGTTGACTTTTTAAGCATGTTTATCTCAGGAAATTAGCAAGCATGGCGGTACGGAGCTGGCAAAGGGCATAGGACCTCCCTTTTTATTTCAATAATTATATCATTCTTTACAAACTCATCACTTCTTTTGCTAAACAATTAACATTTTAGAAAAATGTTTGTAACT
Source organism: Artemisia argyi (assembly GCA_030686995.1). Taxonomy (NCBI): domain Eukaryota; kingdom Viridiplantae; phylum Streptophyta; class Magnoliopsida; order Asterales; family Asteraceae; genus Artemisia; species Artemisia argyi. The sequence continues at coordinate 40,328,624 of CM060709.1, read as the reverse complement.
CTGAATATTTGAGTTTTCATGTAATGATATTGACTATCTTTTAAATTATTTTCTATGAGTATGACTGTGTACTAAACTGTAATGACCCCGATTAGACTTCCGCTGCTTATCAAATTTTCGGGGTGTTACATAATTCCTTAGAAAAAAAACACTACATTGAAACTAAATTACTAAACTTTAACCATTCGTTAGCTTTAATTCAACACTACCTAGTACCTACACTCAAAAACTGTAACACGTTAAATTCAACACCAATATCACCTAATTTAACAACAAATTCATCATATGACTATTAACTTCAACATCTTTTCTCGTTTAAACAAGAATAGAGCACAAATGCGGATAAATCCCAACAACCTAAAAATAACTACTCATAGCTGGCGTTAAATAAAGTAAATATACCTATCCAACAGGTCTGAGCATAAGATGAAAATACTTGATTTAAATAAGATGAAAAGTTACCAGAACTGGATTGTTTTCCTTGATGTATTTGTTATCAACCACGACCTCTTCTCCATCTGACCTGTTTATAAACCAACAAAGCAAGAGGATTAAACATACAGAAGTAAATTTAGAAATATGGTATATAGAAGAAAGAAAGTAACAATCTTTTCATCCATTGTTTGTGATTTGGATTTATAGAATGATGACGATGACAGATCTGAGATGAAGGTGAGATGAGTCTTTTGGTGAGAGAACTGAATAACTATTGTTCTTGTGGGAGAGATAAGGATTTTAGGGTTAGGATAAGATTGGGGGCGGAAAAGATTATGATAGGGTTAGGGATTTTACAACATATATATACAACCTCTTAACGTGTCTTAACAGGTCCGGACCTGTTAAGACACGAAACCTGTTAAGGGGTGACACGAAACCTGTTAAGAGCAGGTCGTGTCGTGTCGTGTTAACAGGTCCGTGTCAGAAATTGCCAGCTCTAAGTATCATTTACAATACTCAAAATGCTCAAGTTGTATGACCATTCTAACCTTTCCTCAAATTGACTTCATTGCTAAAAAAACACAATACTTACAATTGAAAAGAGGAATGCATGATGACGAGGAACTTGAATCACGTGAATAAATCGCATATCGTCATGGATCTTAAAATAAGATGGACTCCCACACTGATCATGACAAAAGTTAAGAATTACTCCAAAGAAACATATTACAACCTTTTAAATATCATATATAACATAGCTAGGACATTGAGTGTATACGTTTGAGCTTGTTATTTAGAAAAAAGAAAAAGGAAAAAAAAAAAGTTCTTTCGATTGTCGATTTATTGAAAACAACATGTATTTAAGGATTAGAATCCTCTAAAATTAGTTATAACATGATAGGTCATGTTGGTTAATCATAAAAAAGTAAATTGATAAATGTTTTTCTTTTAATCAAAATTAAATCCTACTTATTTTTTCACTCCTCACATTATAAACAACATGACATATCTTGTTAAAAACCAACTTGAGTGGATCTACATATTTAACGAACCTATACTTTGAGGGAGGTGATTCGCAAATAACATTTTTTTGATTATTTCACCATTTTGTACAATATTGTAATGCACAGAGAGTACACAATACAATATTGTGATACATTGAGTGTGGTGAAATAATAAAAAAATGATGTGCGAATCAACTCCCATGCTAGCGCTATTAATCAGTACCACGAATATATAAAAATTAACTTATGTTCTTGGTCAACGTGGCTTCGTGTTTTTGGTTAGGTAGGGCTCGCAAAAAGCTTCCAATGATCAGAAGAAAGAAATAATACGGAGTAAGATGATATTATCATGGAGGTAATTCTTTAATCACCCCAAAAGTACAACCATGTGTACCCCATTCACCTTACCAATTTTATTTTTCTTCAAATACCCCGGAGACGACTATATCCCAAAAATTTTTGGGCGACTGGGCCCACATTTCTTGGGCGACTTATCTTTTAGTGAAAAAGTATACTTTCTTTCCATAGTAAATTACAAGTATACCATCCCAAAAACTAAATCATATACTTCACCCACAAACTAAATCATACTTCACCCGCCTCACCTCTCATCCCTCTCCTCTATCTCTCTTGTCTGCCGCCGCCGACCACCCAAAACACCACCATCGCCACTCCTACATCTACACCACCACCATAAATCGAACCACCGTGATCCCCTCTCTCACCACTCCATAGCCAACGCGCCACCAAAATCTTTTTAACACCACTCCCGTCACTCCCACCGTGTAGATCGAAGAAGACAAAGGTAGGAAACACGAGTCACACTCATTTTGACTCGGTACGGGTCAACTCGTGACTCACATGTCACGGATCTAAATGTTTTTGGGTTAAACATCAATGGGTTTTGATGTTCTAATGTTTTTGATAAATAAAAATGGTTAAACTTGTTATTGTATCGTCTTTGTGTCGTGTTTGTGCTCGGATTTGCTTATTTCGAGACATGCTATGCTTGTTATGGTGGTGTTGGTGGATGATGGGTAAAGATGGTGGTGGCCGGCTGTTAGTAGTGGCGGCCGGCTATTGGTGGTATGTGTTTTGGAGATAAATAAAGTTCTAAGCTGTTCATCTCTTTTGTTGTTATTCCACCAACTCTCGCAAAATATGAATTTCTATAGTTCCTGCAATTTTATATCACAAGAATAGTGAGAACAATTATTAATTAGACCCCACAATATTTTTTCAAATGTCAATTGTATCGATTTTAAAATTGCTGCAATGATATACATTTTGTTGAATTCTAATAAAAAAATGTTAGGACAAAAACAGCAAGCAAATTATTGAAAGCTACCAAATTAAAAGCATCAACTTTAATTATATTGGTGGTAGTGGCCGGAGTGGTCGCCTATTGGTGGTAGTGGCCGGAGTGGTCGTCGGAAAATTTAAGAGGAGGCCGGAGTAGGTGGTGGTTAAAAGGAAATAAATGTACAAGTTTATAAGCAATTAGTACAAAAACAAATGTGAGGGTATACTTGTAATTTTCTATGGACAAGAAAGTATACTTTTTCACTAAAAGACAAGTCGCTCAAGAAATGTGGGTCCAGTCGCCCAAAATTTTTTGGGATATAGTCGCCCCCGGGGTATTTAAAGAAAAATGAAATTGGTGGGGTAAATGGGGAACACATGGTTGTACTTTTGGGGTGATTAAAGAATTACCTCTATTATCATGTGTATGAATATAAAATGCATTAATTTCTTCTTAAAAATCTAAACGCATTACAAAAAATGCATGCCATATCTCTACCTACTCACTTTTGGTCCATACCGTTGAATACAGACTAATGCACATGTCAATAAATATTATAGGATCAAATGAGAAAAAAACTTAAAATAAGAAGAATGAGAAATAATTATACGTACACATTTGAGATGTATTGACTTGAATTAGATGCATTCCTAATTTTTTAGATACACCATAATATATTTTCTAACAAAAAATTAGATGCATAGGGTTTTTCTAACATGTGCCCTAGGGCACATGTTAACCACACAAAAAGTACTATAGGACCCACGAGAAAAGACATACAAAAGTACACTTGTCTGTACTTTTGCGTGGGTCCATGAGTACTTTTACGTACTTTTTGTTGTGTTTAACATGTGCCTTAAGACACATGTTAGAAAAACCCAATTTGTTATTGTGTACAGAATTATAAATGATTTAAACGAGTATCGGGAAGGTGCATATATTTTATCCAGTTGATTTTTTGTATTATCCAATATGCAATAAAATATGGACCGCTGATTAATCACGACTGCACTTCCAACCGATTACCCACGTGAAAAACACTTGTTATTTTTCTATTTTAAAAAATGTTCACTTTCTACCCCAATACTATTATCAAATACCAAGATAGTCTCGATAGTTACGCATAATATCGAACCTAATACGGAGTATTAAACTACCAAGTCATAAAGGTATAACATTTTTCCTGTAAACATTATTCATTAAAAAAATACTAGAAAGGTGCCCGCGCGATGCGGGGGCGGATTGCTGGGGTGAAGAGGAGGGAGGTGAGGTGGTGGAAAGTGGTTGTTGGGGTAGTTGTTGAGGTGGTTATAAATTGTTGGGAGTGGTTGTTGAGTTGGTTATAAATTGTTGGGGGTGCTTGTTGAAGTGGTTAAAAATTGTTGGGGGTGATTGTTAGGGGTGGTTGTTTTCATAATTAGTGAGTAAAAGTCTGAATTTTTAAGCCTTTCTAATTATAAAATAGTCCCAAATACATTATATAGTAGTATAGATAACTATAAATTCAAGTTTCAACAAGAGCAATAAAGGAATGCATGAATTTATGGTCTAGAAATAATGAACCAATATATTAGATGTGATGATTTATATGAGATTTGTTTTTGAGATAGATATTAAACTTAACAAGAAGATAGGAAAAGAAATTACTTCGTATATATAATCGAAAAGAGTGTCGCAAAAGTTACAAAACACTCAACTCAGTTAAAAGAGACTTTTCTAGATCTATGACGTATAAATCCAGGTAAAAGAGTAAACTTTTATGTAATCATGAGCAAACTCTTCTTTCGAATTCTTAGTAGCAAGGATGAACTAATTTTTGTTCTTAAATGTACAAAATGATGGTTTGAACGACAATCACTGAATAAACAAGGCTCGATAGAAGTGTGGTAAGTTGGCACATTCTATACTAGTTCACATCATCAAGGATCTCATAGGATCTCAACTCAAGAAGTGTTTGTTTCGGCTTACATAGCCGGCTTATAGCTTATCTAGTTAGGATTATGTTTTATAAGCTCACTTTTTATGGTTTATTTAGAAGCTTGTCGACATATTTTTATTGTTATGTCATAATAAGCTTATACAAGCCAAAAAGTTACAAAATAAGCTACAAAAAGTGAGCTTATGAAAACATAAGTTCAAAATCAAATAAGCCATAATCCGGTTATATCTTTTATATAATAAAACAAAACCCCTATTGGGAATTTTTCATTTTAAAAAAATGGATACATACCTTATTTAGTAATAATTTTATTAAAAAAAGATCATTTTCTTATTAGGTAATATTTTATATTTATCCATAACACAAGTAGAAGATAAATACAAAAAATATAGATAAGATGCAATTAATAATAGGATTAAAATTTTTAAATAATTATCTTTAATAATAAAAAACTATAATTAAACATTATAAATCAAACAAAATAAATATTAAATTATTTATTTTTTAATAAATTAAAATATATGATTCAACAAAAAAAAAAAAAAAAAAAAAAAACATGCGCATGTGCGGGCATTATAACTAGTAAGCCAAAACAAACACATACATAGCGACATCCAAACTAGAAAGGAAGTACTCTTTCTTCTAAAAACTGGTAAAAAACAGCGGTAAAAAGCAGCTAAAATAAACGAGAAGATTAACTAACAAGGTTATGTATATCTATACTACTATATAATGCATTTGAGACTATTCTATAATTAAAAAGGCTTAAAATTCAGATTTTTACTTGCTTATTATGGAAGAATTTCAAAATTAATTGGTAAAGAAGCAGGGTTGTTAGGAAGCAAGTTGGTTAGGAACCAGGTTGGTTGTTTAGACCAAATGTGTAACCAAATAACGGAAAATATAGTAAGAGTTACCCGCCGCCGTATTGCGCGGGTACCGTTCTAGCAATAAAGAATAGCATAAGGATGAGAAGTAAAACTTATCTGTTACACCCAACACACGCGCTTTTTTTTATAAAATTTATAAAATCAAATCAAATCAAATCTCCTTCACACACACACCCCAAAACACACACTAAATGACAACGGATCTTCTCCGCATATCACCACCACTCTTACCAAAATTCACCACCGTAAACCACCGCATTCTCACCACCAATGTCAACTTCACGCGCCGTCGTTTCCATCTTTTCCGACCACCACCACCTCTCCACCGTAACCTCCACGTCATCACAGCCAAAGCAGTTGACCTCACTTCAACACTACAAACCTCACCGGAAAGCTTAATCAAACCACGCGCCGAAAATCATTCAGTTCTGCTAGACGTGACCGGGATGATGTGCGGCGCGTGCGTTACACGCGTCAAGTCAATCCTCACATCCGACGCGCGCGTGGAGTCGTGCGTGGTCAACATGTTGACGGAGACAGCTGCGGTGAAGGTGAGGGATGACGTGGATGGAGGGGGTGATGACGTGGCGGAGGAGTTAGGTAGGAAGCTGACGGAGTGTGGATTTCCGAGTAAGAAGAGAGCGTCCGGGTTAGGGATTGAGGAGAAGGTGAGGAAATGGCGGGAAAGTGTGGTGAGGAAAGAGGCGTTGATGGTTGAGAGTAGGAATAGAGTTGTGTTTGCTTGGACTTTGGTTGCGTTGTGTTGCGGTTCGCACGCGAGTCATATCGCGCATTCTGTCGGCTTTCATATCGGTCATGGTAGCATTTTTTATTTTAGTTTTATTAGTTATTAGTTGAATGCGTAAATAGTTGTATAGAGTTACTAACTTTATTAGGATTAGAAGGCGATGAAGGATTAGCGCATAGTGGAAATGTTTAAGTTTTGCCGCTGATTAGTTAACTTTGCCGGGAGTGAAGTGAAACGTAGGAAAATAGGCGGAGACAAGGGGCAGGGTGGGCACGTGCCCCCTAGCGAAAAAATATGTAGTGTAAATTTTTTAAAATATCTGGCTATTTTTGTAATTTGGCCCCCTAACGAACCGATATTTATCAAAATTTGCCCCCTTGACCATAAGTTTCTGGCTCCGCCCCTACTAGGAAATGCTTCCCTATGATTGACCGGTCTTTGATTTTGATTAAGTTGTGAATCAGCAAGAGAAATGTAGTGCATGACTGATAAGACGGATGGTAGATTATAGTAGCATGTGAACTCTATTAGGATTAGCTCCCAATAGAAATGTTTGAAGTTTCACGCTTTGAAATTTTGGCTTAACTTGTGAATCAACATGTGAAATGCGTGAATGACTGTGAAATCGGTAGGTAAATTTTGGCGGATTGCAAAAATAGTTGTGTATGATTTACTAACTGAATGGAAGAAAGTATAGGATTAGCTCCCTAAAGGAATGTTAATTTGCCCTATATCATTCTATTAGAGATGTTCAGGCGGTGTGATCATTCGCACAAGATATATCTAGGAATTAATGCAAGAAGTTCAGTAATTACTAAAGATTGTTAATTCAGGGGACTGTATTATAGGAGTTTCAACATTACTGAACATCTGTGAACTTTGTAGGCATTCCTAAAAAAACTGTATAATAGGAAACCAAAACATTCGTGCCCAAATTTATGTGACGACAATGATAATATTGATAGATGAATTAAAGTACAATGGTCATCAAATTTTCAAATTTTAACTTGGATTACAATTTACTACACCCATAATTATCATTCTCAAAGCTAAGCCACTTAAAATGGCTACAATTGTTCATCTTATCTAAATAATTTACATATTTGGACTTATCTTCAGCTCTTTTTAGTTGTTTTGTTATTTATGTGGAGAATATTTTTAGGAGGTTGACAAAGTGGGAGTCGGCATCAAGCAAAAAGTATTTTAATAATGCTACCTAGATAATGTGGACTGCTTCCCGGGATAGCACTTTGGCTTCTATCTAATTTTAACTTCTTGTCTTTTATAGGTGCATTTATGGAGTTACTTCACAACTCCTATTTTAAAGGCAGTTTAGCTGTTGGTGCTTTGTTGGGACCTGGAAGAGGTTGGTGTTTTATTCCTTGCTTCAAGTTTCTTCTTTTAAATATATACAAACTACAAAGTCTTGTCTTGTATGATGCATTTGTGAATAGTATAGTTCAGCTTATTTATTTGACACAATCTATAATACATTTATCTTGTGGGTCATGACTAGAAACTAAAAAAGAAAGTTACATTAAGTACAGCTGAACTATACTACTCACAAATGCATTATTCTTGCCAACTTGATATGTTCCATTAGCGTTAATGTTAAATAAAATCCACAATACTGGTTCAATTTATTCAGAAATGGGTATTTAGATCTCAAGTGCCTAATATGGAAATTATGGTGATCATGAAGGAGCGTAATTTTCATTTGTTGTGCTACCTTGCCACAAAAATATGGCAATCAAAAAATTTCAGCATTATTTAAGTTATATAAAAGAGATAACATGTCTTCAATGAGTTAATGGTGCCCCTTTAAGATATACGACAATACATTTACGAACCTCCAAAAACTCAAAAAAGTACTAGAATTAGACAATTTGAGATAACTTTGGGGGCGGGGGATTACTTTTAATATCTTTTTGATGCATTGGAGTCATCACTCAGCTGATCGTAACAAATGAAACCTTTTTCAGACTTGCTTTCTGATGGTCTGAAGGCATTCTTTAAGGGATCTCCAAATATGAACTCTCTTGTTGGATTCGGATCCATTGCTGCATTTATGATAAGTGCGGTGAGCTTCTCTTGCATATTATCTTTGTTAATTTTACAATTGTTACATGTTTCGTACTACTAATATGCTCTCCTTTATATAGGTCTCACTTCTTAACCCTGAGCTTGGATGGGATGCCACATTTTTTGATGAGCCGGTCTGTATATTGTCACATATTTATTGCTCAATATTTTTTCTGCTTTGTACTCATTCAGTGGCATATTGATTATTTATTCTGAATGATAAATTCCTCATGAAGGGGTGCTCTCTTTTAGTATGCAGGTCATGCTTCTTGGTTTTGTTCTCTTGGGACGTTCACTTGAAGAAAGGGCAAGACTTAGGGCATCAAGCGACATGAACGAATTATTAGTAAGTTAATTTCTTCATTAAATCTGCCCAGTGAGGATATAGAACAAGCTTATGTGGGATTTTGATGTATCATTGGTTCACTGCTAGTTGCAAGTTCCATTGTTATTCTTCCAAATCATCTATCAGGCTGTAACAATCCTCACTTATATTACATATTTACATTGCAACCCGTATAAGTTGTCAGCATAACCTACAAACAGAAAACAAGAGAACACACTTGTTTACCTTCATATACAGTATGCCATCCATAACCTTTTTGGTTTTCAGAATGAGTTTGCTCTTTGTTGAACATTAAAGTATCATTGCATTGCATTACACATTAACTAATATGCTTGTTGACTTTGATAAACATGGCGTATCGAGTTCGTGCAAGTGACCACTTATTGAAATCAAACCCAAATTACATATTTCTAAATTAGTCATATAGTCATTTCATCAAACTTGATGCTAAGTGGCAGCTTCAGACAACAACTTGATCCTATTTATATATAGCATGGGATTTTCTTTTTATATGACGATAAAAACTTATATGACGTGTTTTATGTCTGCAGTCACTGATATCCACACAGTCACGACTAGTAATATCTCCTCCCGAAAGTAAAATGTCTGCTGGTAGCATACTAAGCTCTGATTCAATCTGTATTGAAGTCCCCACTGATGATATACGAGTTGGAGATATGGTATTGGTTTTGCCGGGAGAAACTATTCCTGTAGATGTAAGTTTAATTAACTATCAAGTGACATTGTTTAATAGTATTTTCTTATGTAAAGTTACTGTTTCCTTCCATCAAGAAGTTAGCTTATATATACTTATATAATCTTTGTGCACAGGGAAGAGTTCTTGCAGGGCGAAGCGTTGTGGATGAATCCATGCTCACTGGCGAGTCCCTTCCTGTTTTCAAGGAAGAAGGTCTTTCAGTTTCAGCTGGAACAATAAACTGGGTATGCTGCTCCAACTAGTTTATATATCTATATTTTTCATACAACTACAACTCTTTTTTTACAAGAAGTGCAGTATGGTTCTTACAATATCAAAGCAGAAAGGTGTTAATAATGTCGAGGGATATCTTTAATTTTTTGCTTTTGCTGATCCAACATTGACGATGACCATTTTCATGATTTGTCTTCAGGATGGTCCACTGAAAATTGAAGCTTCTTCTACTGGCTCCAACTCAACAATAACAAAGATTGTCAAAATGGTCAGTATCTGTTTCCATATTCATCAGATGAAATATTCGAGAGCAATACGTTTCTATGTTTTACATCTCATGTATAAGCAAGTTCACTTGTGTATGCTCTGGTTCAGTCTTGAAAATTTTATTAGACACATGAACATGTTAATGCGTGATTTAGAGGTGGCAAAATGGGCGAGTTGGGTGGTAGGTCAAATTGAGTTCAGGTCAAAATGGTAACATCTGGTGCAAGGTCAGGTGGGAACTGGACATTTTTGTCCAAATATTTTACTGTAGTTAGTGCCAAATATGATACCAAAAATCATATAGTTATGTAAATAAAACCGATCTAGGAGGTTTATGCAATTTAAAATTTGACTGAATCGTGTATAATCCACTTTCCAAATAAAGTATTTCGACCCTTATTGCCTAGGTTACACGAAATCTCTATTGGGCTAAGACAATCAAAGCACTCTGTTTCTAGGCACAGAAGAGAGAGTAAAACAAAGAGGATTGTGTGTTTTTCGTATGTTCAAATGAGACCTATGAATCTGTTTATAAAACAGATTATTTAACAGTTACAAAACAGTTAAAGTTGGTTAACAACCAACTATCATAACTGCAAGGGGGCGCATCCCCCTTGACCCCTGCATCTTTGTCGTGGGGGAAACATATTAGCTCAAACGAGAGTGCACTCCACACTTCCCTAACTCGTATCCGAGCATAATATGAAATCCCATTGGTCTCTAGTAAATCTCAATTACCTAAAATAGTTGATGACACTAAAATCACCAACAACTTTTGAACCGAATCATTCATTTTGTGTTTGCTTTTGTTGGCACATAACCCTAATCAAACTATTTGCAAGTAAATGGGTCGGAAATGCCACCTCTAAAGGTTGTCTAAGATGCTATTTTTGCAGTGTCTAAGGCACCATTTTTGTACCTTCTTCAGGTAGAGGATGCTCAAGGCCGTGAAGCACCTATACAGAGGCTTGCAGATTCGATTGCTGGGCCATTTGTATACACTGTAATGACTTTATCAGCAGCAACATTTGCCTTCTGGTAGTAATTGTTTACCATAATATTGCAAAATTCAATAATATTTATAAAAAAGTGGAAGATATTCATCTGTTTAATTACCTTTATTAATGATGTTAATGTGGATCTAGAAGAATACATGATATGTAAATATAGCTTGTTATTATGTACAATCTTTACTGAGTTATCCTAATTTAATGTTTTCTGTTGCCAAGGTACTATTTTGGGGTACATGTGTTTCCAGATGTGCTGCTTAATGACATTTCTGGCCCAGAGGGAAATCCTCTGCTTTTGAGCCTAAAGCTTTCCACGGACGTCTTGGTGAGTAATAAGCAGGGAACAAAAAATATTGCGTAAATTACCAAGTAATATTGTTATTGCTTCATGATATAAGTAATCAGTCAACATGATTATTTATACTTCCTAGCCAATATGAACATAATTGCTCCCTATCGCAAACAAAATAACCTAGATGTTTGAATGTAAATTACACCCCACTTTATTAACAAATAAAATTATTTTTCAGGTTGTCTCTTGCCCCTGCGCACTTGGCCTTGCAACACCAACTGCAATTCTTGTTGGAACCTCTCTAGGTACATCATTCAACTTACTTGACCCTCTTTTGATTCTTTCTCTTTGCTCAGATCTTATAGTACTAGTTTGTAGAAGTGGAAATGGGTGGGTCAGACAAGTATGATAACGGGTCAAAATGGGTAGTTTTAGGCACGCATCGACCCAAAAAATGGTTGCTATCTTTCAATTGGCTACCTTTTCTTGCTATCATGTTACAAAACTCTTTAGTTACATTTACTAGATGGACCTCAAAGTTGCTGAGGTTTAGGGTGGTTGACTGTTCATTGTTTAAAGATCATCCAACCTATGCTTCTAATTAGGGGTGTCAATAGGGTCGGGTTGACCCAACCCGAACCCGATAAGGCTTATAGGGTCGGGTTTAATCGGGTTGAAAACGCTTATCAGGTTAGTTTGACCCGAACCCGATAACCCGATATTGTTATAGGGTCGGGTTAGGTTTGAGTTATTTATCTTATGGGGTTATCGGGTTAACCCGATAAGACTTGAAATTCTAAAACTACTCGTATTTAATTAGTTATTTTTGCTCATATTTAAGTTAAAAGATAGTCCATTAGCTTGATATATTTTGTTTTACATCATTGTTTATCTTGTTCAACGCCAACTACCCCCACTATAACTTTTTGTATGAAACATATTTACGTAACAATCTATATTTTGGGCTTCTGTGGCCTGTGGGTATCACCTTGTATATACGCTTGATCATACTATTGTTTCTTTTGTCTGTAAGCTTACTGTCACCATTTTTAGATGTACATTTTATATTAGTTATACTTTTCTTTTGTGTTTGAGTTAAATAAAGCAACCCGATAAACCCGATAACCCGACCCGACAACCAGAACCCGATAACCCGGCTCCATATCGGGTTGGGTTGCGGGTCACACTTTCATAATAAAAAAACCCTAATCAACATGATAACTCGACAACACCCCTACTTCTACTCTTAATAATCAAAATAAATAAATAGGAGGATACTTTTAATTAGCCAAGACACTTTGCATGTTAATATCTTCTGAAATTGTTTCTTATTTGTTGCAATTTTGTTGATGTGAGCAGGAGCTAAGCAGGGACTTCTTATTAGAGGAGGTGATGTGTTAGAACGTTTGGCGAACATAGACACTATTACTCTAGACAAGGTATTAATAGAGGTGGAAATTTTGAGACGATTACTTAGAAATGGGTCGTTGTAGCTTATGTTTTATCACGGTTATATGAAGAAATGATAAAAGTCAAAGGAAATGGGTTGAACCGGCCCAAAGTCACCAACGTGTAGTTTTAATGCGTAAAACCTCCTAAATTCCTCTATTAGAAGAATATTGAAATAATGTAATCTCTACTAAAATTGTTTATAAAAAAACTGTTTTCTTAAAAAAACGTGTTGGCTTCAACCCGACCTGGTCTGTTTGGACCCGTGTTTAAGTAGTAGCTGTTATGACACTTGACTCGACCAGTCCAATTTCCCAACTCTAGTAGTTGCAGAGGAACAATTGCTGACCTGTCTTCTCATTTGCTATTACCAGACAGGGACTCTTACAGAAGGAAAACCTACGGTCTCTGGTGTTGCGTCTTTCAGTCATGGAGAAGCTGAGATTCTCCAGTTGGCTGCAGCAGTAGAAAAAACAGCATCGCATCCTATTGCAAAAGCTATCATAACTAAAGCAGAATCATTGAATTTGGATATTCCTGTTACAAGTAGGCAGTTAGCAGAACCAGGTTTTGGGACCATGGCAGAAATAGATGGGCATTTGGTGGCTGTTGGATCTATGAAATGGGTTCATGAACGTTTCCACCACAGAAAAGACATTTCTGATATAATGAAAATGGAGCAAGATGTGATGCGAAAATCGTCTGAGGGCCGTTCTTCATCGAATTATTCACAGACGGTTGTTTTCATTGGTCGGGAAGGTGAAGGAATCATTGGTGCTATTGGAATTTCTGATAATTTACGTCAAGATGCTGAGTCTACCGTCAAAAGGTACTATTCTAGTATCACTGATCTTTATTGTTGAATAGACAATGTTAGTATATTACCCCTGACTAAAGATTTAAATGTGTAAAATAGCAAATCCTTTTTTGTCTTCATCTTCTTGAACATAACTTTCTGCTACCTGAACTCGTGCCATGTCATCCTGAAGCTTGATGGTTTGACCTGTCTAATTTTCTTTGTTGCGTTGTTTGTTTCTTACATTTTTCAAGGCTGCAGCAGAAGGGGATTGAGACAATTCTCTTATCAGGAGACAGGGAAGAGGCAGTTGCAAGTGTAGCAAAGACTGTAGGCATAGGAAATGATCTTATCAATGCATCTTTGACTCCACAACAAAAATCTGGTGCCATCTCAACTCTGCAGAGCTCTGGCCACTGTGTTGCTATGGTAATTTCCTTTCTCCACAGAATGTTTATGTGTATTATTATGCAATAACAAGTGAAATGTGTGATAAACTGGACGCGGCGACTGACATGCCTATTAACAAAAGTTTTTGGTTCTTAAGGAGTGCCTGCTTTAGATTGGTGCTTTTTTTTTTATATCAGTAAAACTATGGTGATAATAATCCGATGGTTCTGAAAGATTACCTTCTTTAAATTGGGAAGTTGAACGAAAGTTTTATCCTTCTGCTGGAAAAAAAATTTGAAATATTTTTAGATCAGCGTTACCTAGACACTTAAATGGGACTCAGAATTCACAAGTGTTAATTTGAGAACATGAATACTATACCATCAGATTATTTGAACCTCTAATGCTAGGTGATGAGCATCAATACTACTGTGTATTTATGAATCCATCAATGTAATGATTTGTTTATTGTGTTAGCATTGTAAGTATTAACATAACTTAACTTCCAAAAGGTCGGGGATGGAATCAATGATGCACCCTCTTTGGCTCTAGCTGATGTTGGTATTGCTCTGCAAGTCGAAGGACAAGAAAACGCTGCCTCTAATGCAGCATCCATTATACTTCTTGGGAACAAACTTTCACAAGTAAGCATTCAACGTATAACTTTCTTAAAGTTAAAGCAGAAAACATTTCAAGAATGTCTTGTATTCTGCTGATTTTCCGTATTCTTGTCATGACGTTAGAATTAGAAGTGGCAAAATGGGGAGGTTGAGTAACAGATATAAACGGGTTTATTAGACGTATTAAGTTAGCCCAAACCCGGAATGTGGGCTTTGGGGTCAACTTAATACGATAATAGGGTTTGGGATACAAAAGACATCTTTTATGATACTGGTTAAAATCTGTTAGGTTGGGTTGACCCGAGACACTTTTTCTCAGTACATTTAAATTTTTGAACAATTAGTTAGTCATAAAAAAATGATTACAAACTACTACGTATAATGTAATTTCCTGCATTGTAATTATTTGACTTCCGATTACTAACTTGTATTGTGGTAGGTGGTAGACGCGCTTGATCTTGCAAAAGCAACAATGTCAAAAGTTCATCAGAATTTGTCTTGGGCCGTAGCATATAACGTTGTTGCAATTCCCGTTGCAGCTGGTGTGCTGCTTCCACATTTTGATTTTGCAATGACACCTTCAATCTCAGGTGATACACATATATTTTGTATGTTGTTCTTAAGGGTTTTTTTTTTTTTTTTTTTTTTTTTTTTTTTTTTTTTTAAACTTGGAAATTTTAATGTGACATATAGAACATGTAACTAACGATAAATCTTTGTTTTGGTAGGTGGGTTGATGGCATTTAGCTCAATATTTGTTGTTAGCAACTCACTACTACTACAACTCCATGGGTCTCACGATAAAATGAAAAAGAAAGCTGCTAGCACTAGTGATAAGCTGATTGAATCTACGTCTTTATAGCAGAAAGGATTACCGCTGCACTGAGGTATTTCTATCTGCTGACAATCTGTTGTTGTGGGCCTATGATTTAATGCAGCTCTTATTGAGCTCCAATTCATTATAAATTTATGTAACTAGGGGAAATTAAATGCTTGGGCGAATTATTAGTGCTCTTGAGCTTGTTGTATCATTGTCAAGCAGCTAAATATAGAGTGCACGCGGCTAGCTGGACTGATGAAACATATGTTATATACTTATATATATTGATGTTTATGTAGTGGCACTGCTGAAAATAATAAAAGCCTTCAGGCTGGTGAAATGCCTTACTTTGAATAAAAATGCATTCCTTAATTGTTGTACAAACTATGTATATTTGAGGGACGTCAAAGCGTTGTACAACGTGTGAACATTGTTAGAAGAAATGTCATGAGCTCATAGATTAGCGTCGCAAAGAGGGTTTTTTTTTTCTTCTTTTTTTTTTTTTTTTTTTTTTTTTTTTTTTTTTAATTATCATATCAAGCAAATTGGGTGTTGGTAGTTAGACTTGCTCAGTAAATTGGAGTTTGGTCTCTTATGTAGATCATGTATAAGTCGATGAGACGTGTAATATGTACATTTTGGGGGATGGCAACTTTGGATGCTGTTCGTTGTATTCCACGATCAGTTGGTTCATGTATTGGTGTGTTACCGTTTCAAGATTTGGTAATTACTTTTCGCATCAATGAAAGTTGTTCTTTGTTATGGCATTTGATATTTTTGGGTAGCATTTGATATTGAGATTGACAGTTTCCTCTTTGTAAGTTGTGTTTGTATCAACCAAAATTAGGTACAAAGTAAAGATTGTTGCAAAATTTAGTGTACTTGAGGGATCAATTCACACCTGGTAATGGGTTTGGAGGTATGGAGTATACACCCATTTGGTCACTGAATCCCCTGACTTAATAGTGGTTATGTATTGAATCTGCTGCTAGGATTCTGCTGACAGCTGATCCTGCTGCTAGGATTCTGCTGACAGCTGATCCTGCTGATAGCTGATTCTGCTGCTGATAGTGTGATTCTGCTGCTAGCGTTTCCACTGATGTGTTAACATTACCACTGCTAGTGATAATGTTTCCACTGATAACCACTGATCCCTATTATTATGGAAAGTATTATGTTATAATTAATGAGCCGTTAATTATACATAATTCCATGAACTAGGGTTTTGAGTATTCTCTATTATAAATAGAGGTCACATCATTCTGCATGGATACACGTTTTACAATACGATTAACACAAAACCCTAAACACTTGAATACGCATCTGGTTCTTGGTTTGTGCCTAGATTAAGAACATCACTTGGTCTTATCCCATAGAGATATTTGTGTAACCCAGGCATAGGGTCGAATAGTTTCTATCGGAAAGTGATACCACGATTTCAAGTGAATATCCGGTACCTTTATTGATTATCTTAACACTAATCTGGGAACCCGTTTACAAATAACAACCAACAAAGATTGTACTTTTGACAACGACGGGTAAGAAAAAACAAGACACCGTTTAATAACAGTCTCTAAAGTCACATTCACATATTAAGATAAGATTCCATATATATCTTATACAGGAAAATGATAGGTATGCTTTTGTGTTGATATAAGAATAAGATAACTATAATCGAGGATATATATATACTTAAAATAGTGTGAATTCATCTATCAAATTGATTACAGTCCGTGAATCAAGTGTTATCACATGTTAAGTAACTTAAGGAATAAACCTATAAAGACTAAAGAGGATGAATGAGATTTACATATTGATCATAAACTCATAATATTATTTCATAACCAAGTGTTTAAAATTGGGGGAATACATAGTCACTAATATCCTTCAAATATAGTTCAGGTTTCCACATTTTTTAATTTTTGGCTTCAATGTAAAATTATGTAAAGGAAAACAAAGATAAGATACCAAAAGTAGCAAGATGGAGGTAAATCTACAAGATGTATGATGACAATAATTAAACCAATTTTTCAAGATTTAATTTTTGTAGACAAAACTCAGTAAATAAGTCAATATAAATTATTGCTAGGAAATTTTTCTCTGAATCAAACAAACATTTTTTACTACAGGTCTTGATACCAAGTGTACACATATTTCCCCTTTTAGATCTCAACTTAGTAAATGTACACATACAATTTCTTCTTCCGATCAATATCGTCGTGTTAAATCATTATGTTAGTTATTATTATTATTTTTTTCTCATCCACTGCACAACTATATCTCCCTGGATCATCCTCCCAAGTTTAAAACTAACAATTTTCAATGCCTGTCGAGTTTAAGCCAAATCTAGAACTACACACATTCAAATTAACCATTGAAAATGATCTCATGGACGATAAATTTTGCTTCGTTAACAATGGTTTGGGATCCTCATTACTTTCTAAAGCAAAGCGCGGTGTGGTGGCTTTGGGTTTCTTTGATATCCGTCCAGTGTTGATATTGGATAGTTGAAAAGCACGATTCTTGTTCTTGGATGACAATAGAGTGGATGCAAGAAGATTTCTTCGTTTCCTAGAGTAGGCGTTTTCTGGCTTTGCAATGTCTTTTATTGATGGTGTTGATGAAGGCCACACATCGGCTAAACATGTAAAAGACTTTGATTTTCCATTGTAAAACGTCGATATCCCCCTTCTGTAACAAAATCCATACAAATTTTCATTATTAGTAACAAGCTATAACCTCCAAATCAACCAAAAACTGTGAAAGATTATCATTATCTCACAACCTAAAACTTATAAATAGGTATACTTTGTCACTTATTTATCCATATGAGACAAGTTATTACAGAGTGTCTACTTAAAAACCAACCACAATGGTAAAGATAGAAATCTAGAAGAGTAGGTACACAAGTGATGGCTTTGAGATTATGTTGTCTACATACATCCATGAAAATTCCCTTAACATAACTCTTGGATAAGATAACCCAATTTTAGAATTGTGGTACAAGTTGGACCAGCTAATAGATTAATGAACCACATGTGCACCCATGATCCATGGATGATCTCAAAACCTAACTAAACAAGAAAACTTGCAATTGTGTACATTTTATCAGTCACAAAACATACCCCAATCAATGGCTGCTTAGCTTTATTTTATGGGCTCTACTTACCCCACTCCTTATCTTTTCTTTATATCTTATCCTTTAGACCTTTACTTTATCAAATAATAAGCAAAAAACATGATAACATAAACCCACAAGGTCCCCACTTTTAGACAATCATATAACATATCATTATTATCATATTTTATATTTTAATGAATGAATATAACAACACTTTATTTCTTAATCCCATAGTTTAACAAGTTTATTTCATACTCAAACATGTTTCAATATCAGTGACAAACAATTTATAAGATGGTATAAGTTTTATCAAAACATGAAAAGTTCATTTAGGTTGTGACATGACAACAATTCCAATGTGGTGTCTAAGAAAAATCTTTTAAAACAAGCACAATTTGACCTAACCACATAAGACAAACATATATACTAGCACTCATGTTTGGAAAATACTTTGGATTCTGAATGCACCCAAATATAAGTCTGAGTACAAGATAAGTTATCTAATAAAATACTTAATCTTGATAGTCTTTTAATACTATAAAAACAATAAAATCTTATCTAATGATCATTAAGGATTCTATTTGAAGATTTGACAAAAAGAATTTAGGATTTTCCAAAATATTGTGACAAAAATCATCTATGAACAATTGTAGAGAGAGTAGTACAACTTCCAGAAGATAACACATCCTTATCATACACCAAACTTTTCCTAATCTTCCCAAAATTAAAAGGGTAGTTAGAAATGACACAAATAACAAATTTGTGACTATAATTCTTTTTTAGTTAGCTAAAAATATTGCTTAGAAGTTAAGATCATAATGAATTACATTACCCAAATTCATCATTTATCTAGACGCATACAATCGTTTAGTTTGTCGTATCAGATATCTGTTAGATCTTGATTGTTTTGTATGCTATAAGTGGTTGTTTAGTAGTTGCATCAATGGCTTTGGGCACGTCCAACCATTGTTTTTTATGTGTAAATGTTGTTTGAGTTAATATAAAGTTCACCTTTCACCAATACAATTGATCATAAAGCCATCACTATATTTCCTTGATCCTTAGCTAATGCATAGAACAATATGATTTGTGAACATATTACTGAAATATCATCATTAATCTTAGATTCATATAATTGATCACAACAAAATAAAAATACGAAATGAATCACCAAAGCAAATATTAGGGGTGTAGCTTTGGATTGTGTTTTCAAAACAGATTATGCGTTTTCAAAACTGCGTTGTGTATTGTCTCTAAGAAAACGCAGACAATCAATTTATCCGAAAAGATTGACAAACTTTTTTTTTTTTTATTTTTTATTTTTTTTTGAGGACCAAAACAAGAAATTACCAAACAATTTCCCAATTAGAGGTGAAAGTCAAACGAGCAACAAATTGGGCCATTAGCTATTTTGAATTGCAAAACTAATTCCTTTAAAAAACATTTGTGAATTTAGGTGTCCTAACATTACTAGCCCTTTACGTTTTGAAAACGCAATAATCAAATCAGTCACAAATGATCATCATGAATCACATTACCTAAAACATCATCATTTTCCTTAACCTTAACACATACAACTAATCCTAACAAACAAAACACTTAAACAATACATAAACCATAAACACAAATACACAATATAACGTATCACAAAAGTGCAAAAAACGATATCGAACCTGATAGGCAAGGCTTCCTCAATAGCTTGTATAGCATCATCAATAGATCCATTTCTCATCATATTATTATTACTACTACTATCATTATGATCATGATCATATCTATACGTACTCTCAGCATCAGATGCATGATCTTGGTCTTCATTATCATCATCACTGTTTTTTCCAATAGATGAGCTACTACTAGATGAAACACGATCTTCCTCTTCTTCTTCTTGTATCATGTTCATCGTAAAGTTATTATTAGTTGGTTTGATGGTTTCTGTTATAAGTGTCATAGTATGGGTTTTAATGGAATGAATGAATGAATGTTGGAGTTTTTATATTATATGAGGGTTGTAACAATGGGCGCCACAGTTTATTTGGTGTAATCAGTGTGTGTTTTTGTGTGTATGTTTTTTCTTTTTATATATGTACAATAGATAGTGTGAATGTGTGTGTGATGGCTTTTCTTTATCCTAAATAGTGTCTCATATTATATGATTTTAGTTTGGGTAAGTTACACTATTAGTCCTCAAACTCAAGGCTAATTGCGGATATGGTATTTTTTCCGGCAGGGGCTTCCGTTATTCCGCAACGTGCGATTTTCCGGCTGGCATCATTGTCGGAAAACTTGATTCGACAACCGCAATAAGTACTCATAAAATAGTATTTGTCGTCGCCGATTTACATAAGTATACTATTATATAAACCATTAAAGTGTGTAACGTGTGTAATAACATTTTTTTATGATCAAGTAATTGTGAAATCTCAATCATGTAATTAGATCTTACCAATTGCTACAATTCTCTACAAAAATACATAAAAAATGACTCAGAGAACAACAAAAGAACAAAAAGACGCACAGTTTGTAGCACAAAATTGTAGCCAAATAGCTAAAAAAATATTATATCTAATATATTCCCTATAATATAAAATAGTCAAATTTTGTTCTTACTTAAAACTCTTAAAATGAGAGCTAAGAAAAGACTAATACACCCCCTTTGGTTAAAAAAACCGTTATACTCCCGTCATCCAAAAATAATTCCCCAACGATAAAAAAATACAGTTTAAGAAAAATATAATTATTATTGTATTATCTTTCTTACTTTGCAGAATAACACTTTTATCCTTAACTAATTATTTAATGCTTCTTTAAAATTGTAATTATAATTTCAAATAAGGGTAATATGGTAAATTCAATCAAACTTTCTATCTATTTATAATAGTGAAATTTTTTGAAATTGGGATATCTTGAAAAAAATATGGACTATTAATTTAGTGCGGAGAGAGTATCAATGACCATATATTTCAACATTTGGATAAGTCCATATTGACTTTTATCATTAATGCTTTTAATGACCATCAAGAACTTTTTTTTAGTGTTTAAATTTAAAACTTAATGCTTTAAAACCTTTTATAATTTTATCTTATCATTTTTCTTATTAATACGAAATTTAACAAAAAATTAGTGACTAATTAAGATTAATGTCATTGTTGAAAAAGCTTCTATCCAATAATCCAATATGAGTTAAAGATAAATTTTAGAAAAAACTTCAATTAGTTACATTTAACACTCAACCAAAATATCACAACTATAGCTATTTACAACTATAAATCTCGCCGCTATACACATATATTTGTCTAGTATTTAATAGCTCTTAACATCTATCACGTATAGTGTTTTGTACACCACATATAGTGTTTTGTACATATGACCGGTAAAATAATCCAAAAGTAAAAAGTATATATCGTCGTTGGGTTGAGGAAGTATTTATACTATAGGTAAATCTTTTGTTCTTTAGGGCAACTAGGTTCGGATTTTGGCCGATTAATCAATAAAGTTTGAACCCACCATCACATAAATTTAAATTGGGTAAAACCTGTCATTTTCAGAAAGTTGACGTGATCACTTCAGAATTGTTTGCACTAAACATGAATTAAATTTGAAGTCTCACATTTTAGTGATAATAGTTACTAGTATTTTACTACTACGTCATCCTGTGTGGTTACGTTAATTCAATATAATATAGTTGTAACTTTAATGATGATGTTTGTCGCTATAAGGGTAAATAACCATGAAAAGTGGTTGTTAACTACATTTACAAAACTTTTTTGTTTATGAGTTTTGTAGGTTAAGTGGAAGGAAGCGGGCAATGACTAGCAAATACTTTTTAACATGGTTGTCAGGATCCCGATCTTGATCTTAGGATCTTACGATTTTACGATACTGCAAAGCAAAAACGATCCGGATCCTACATAGGATCTTTGAAAGCTTAAGATCTTATAGGATCTCGATCTTGACCATATGATCTTAAGATCTAATCCGATCCGATCCTACTTTTCTCGGATAACTAACTAAAAAACTGCAAATTTCTGGATTATCTTTTTGTAGAATTTAAAAAACAACATGTTAATCTTATTAAACATTTCATAATCATAATTTAGGACAACTATTCGATGGAACATTCATATAATTTTGTGTTTATGATATATAATAATTTGTAAATTTATATAATATTACAAAACTATTAAGAAAATGACATTATAGTAGGATCTTAAGATCCCGATCCGATCTTACGATCACGATCTTGCAAAGACGAAAACGATCCTGGGTAGGATCGCGATCTTGAAAACCTTGCTTTTTAATACTCAAACATTAAATTATATATTTAAGTTACTTGTCAATATAATAAGATAATACATACAGGATGATCATTAGACTCTACAAAAGTCTTAGGTGAGTCACTTAACAATAAGGATGATCATTAGACTCTACTAGTAAGAAGTTTATTATCAACTAGATATGAACGGGGATGTAGCTCAGATGGTAGAGCGCTCGCTTAGCATGCGAGAGGTACGGGGATCGATACCCCGCATCTCCACTTTTTCATTTTTTCAAATTTGTTCTTAGTTTTATTTTTCTGAAAAAACAAACTCTATATAATTTCTGGAAACTAATATCAGTCGCCCACACGACTTGATCAACTGTTGGAGAAGGTATACTGTGAAAGAATGTGATAATTTGAGGCTAATCGACTCTATTGTAAGTTTGTAACTAAGTTCATGAAAAAAAAATGCCACTAATTATGTGGCGACGAGTCAATAGAAACGTAGATAGTGTGATTTATGCTATTTTGATTAAAGACGTAGTTGTTAATGGAAGTATGAGTATGATGAAAAGGGGTGTTTGATAGCTTGTTTAATGTTTATAGTATAAGTGCAAGTAGAAAATGTTATCTATGGGCTTACCGTAGGGAAACCAATATGAGTCCTCAACACGACTTGATCGAGAAGGTATTCTGTGATCGTAAGAAAGTTCATGAATTAAAAAAAGTCCCATGACTTATGTGGCGACGAGTCAATAGAAACGTAAGTAGTGTGATTTATGCTATTTTGATTTAATACGTAGTTGTAATGGAAGTATGAGTATGATGAAAAGGGGTGTTTGATAGCTTGTTTATAGTAAAGTGCTAGTAGAAAATGTAATCTATGGGCTTAGTGCTCATGTGTTATACTAAGAAAGTTATGTTATTGCTAGAGGCTTTGCCCAAAAAGAGTTGTGTTAAATCAGATATCCGAGTTATTATATAGAAAAGTTGTTTCGTATCAAATGTGTAATGTTAAGCTGATGCGTAGTGAATCATTCAAAGTCGATTTATTGCCAAAATGGTTAATGAAGAGAAAATGTAAACTCTATTGTGAACATATGGAAAAGAGAAAGCTATGACATGTTTGACACTTGACGTATTAAACGATAAAGTTTGGTTATTGTTGTTTGCTTTCTTGCCTCTAAAGATGTTTTTGGTCCTTTCAGCACATCAAAGTTTCAATTGTTGGTGTTCTGTAACATCCAAATGACCAAAAGCCTAAAGTAGTGGAGTGACTCGAAGGCCGAGTTAAACTTCAATCATGCTGAAAGTTATTAAGTGATCAACAACTTGATACCTATAACGTGTTTAAACTTCTCATAGAGTAAATTGCATGTTTCGTCCCTGAACTTTGGCCAGATTGCATGTTTCGTCCCAACTATTACGAAAGTGCAGAAATCGTCCCTGCAGGAAACCTTTGAGCAAATTTCCGTCCCTTGTTGGGACGAAAATTGCATTATTCGAAAGTGTGAAATTGCATATTTCGTCCCAATCAGGGACGAAAATTTACTCAAAGGTTTTCCACATGGACGATTTCTGCACTTTTGAAATGGTTGGGACGGAACATGCAATATGGCCAAAGTTTAGGGACGATTTATGCAATTTACTCCTTCTCATATGTATATCAATGTCAGTTGAGTGTGTGGTTATAACCTTCCCCACTAGTTGTATTTATGTGAGACGAGCTATTATAGGTGCCCAAGGGTCCTTAGAGAAAGGTCATTCGGCACCCAAAAGGAGTGCACGGGTCAGATTTGTTATTTTTAACGGATAATAAATTAATATATCATGACCGGACTCGAACTCGAGACTTCGGGATTGCACACTTTACGTATGAGTTTCAAATAATTAATAATTATTGTTTTAGTGACGAATAATTATTAAATTCACGAAATGAGCACTTAACGGTACCTAACGACCGTTAGACGAAAGATGAAGGACTAGATTTGAAATTGAATGGAAGAAAGCTATGGATTGGGCTTCTAAAGCCTTGGTTCGGCCAATCCATGCCCTCTAGGGCTTGTGATTATGTCTTTTGCTCCAAGCTATGAGAATAGTATAAATACATGCCTTCATGTATTCACTTTCTCATCCCTTGATTCATTTGCAATCTAATTCTTCTTCTTATTCTCTCTTATTGAGCCTAGAAATCGAACTACACTTTTATAGGGTTCCTACTAGATTTCCTAAGCTCAAATCCATTCTAGTTTAGTTGATCAACTACACCCTTCTAGGGTTCCTACGCGATCTTCTAAATATTGTGTTTGGATTGCTTGTGAATTAAGAACCTAGCTTTTCTAATTGAAACGCTAATAGTACATGTGTTCAAGAACAAAGTGTTAGCATAGTTTTGCTAATAAGGTGATTTGCCCTATTCGACTAACCCTAGTCGATCCACCATTAAACCCTAATTAGGGTTTATAGTTCTTGTTCATTGATTTCTTGTTATTGCTAGAAATCACAAAGAGGTACGTATCCTTTTATATTCGGTTAATTTATTTACATGTATTTGATCTATTCCGCTGCGTACTCTTTGATGTTTATGTGTTTATATTATTGTTATGATTCACATATTGCAACAGTGGCATCAAGAGCCGTTAATACATTGTATTTAATTACCGAAACACATAAAATTGAATCATTATGATTATTACATGCTTGGTGTTCTTATGTTTTTTAAATTTTTCATAAACCCTAGATTTTTATTTTTTTTATTTCGAAATTTATTTATTTTATTTATATATATCGATTTTTTTTTTTTATTTAAAAAGAAAATTAGGGTTTTTGAATTTTGTTATAAAACTTGTAGAAACCTTTGGTTGCATGTATTTATGTGTATATAAATGGATATTGGTGATATGCCGTTTTGATTGCGTTCCTTGATTGACATGATTATTTGTTATAATATGTGCAATGTGGACATCCATGACAAACCATGCATGTGTTGTTATGGATTATGTTTTGTTTGATTTCATGCTTATTTATACGATTTGATTATAATTGATATTATGATTTAGTAAATATTATGAATAAAGATTACTAAAATTTAATTAATTATAAAAATAGGGAAGACCCTATTAATCGTGTATTAAATCAATTGTGTGTTTTAAAATTGATTTTAATTTGCATGTCCATTATTGTTGTCGTTTGTTTATTTTATTTAATTACTTTTGTTTTATATGTTTTGTGACATGATAGTAACAAAAGGGTAATTTCAAAAATAAAATATTAAACGGACTTAATAATGGTGAAATCTTCTTTTGGGCTTGCAAATTAATATTGAACTTTTGGTTGATTGATCGCGACTGTATTAAGTGGTTGGAAGGTGAAACTATTTTGACAAACTATTAAAGTGGGTATAAGGTGGCTTAGCATTAAATTGCGGCCTTAGTGAGCCTCCATTCTGGCTTGACGCTCGCCTGTGAGTCAAATTTAGTTTTACCTAACATCCATGATAACTACGAAGCACTTAAGGCAAAGTTGTAAGTTTCTCAACACCTCAATCAAAACTTTGGAGATTTAAGCTCGTAAAGAAACTGATATGTTGATATAAATAATGTCTAAAAACATTATTAACATATATCGATATCTCTATGTTTTGATAATCACAAAACGTAAACTCATTGAACTACAAATTATGACGTAAACAAGTATTTAGTCGTAAATATTTGCTTTAGCATCCATATCACTTAAGTATGAATAAACAAAGTGTCTAATGCATTTTATGATCAAAGTAATTTTTATTTTTACAAACCTTACATTTTATTAAAGTGGGACAAACATTTTTAAACTTATACAAAACATTTTTGTATTTATAAGAAATGTTTTATTCAAAATAAATATTTTGAATTCAAATTTCAACCCAAAAAACGGCTACATTCTTCAGGAAAAACCTCCCCCACAAAAAGACAAAAAATCTGAAGATTTTTTCTTTTTTATTAGGCGGCCCCCTTAATTATACTAGGCGGTCCCCTTAATTATTAAGGGGACCGGCACCCAATTAAGGGGACCGGCCACGCTCTCAAACAGTATTTTTCTCCCTATAAATACTGGTTCATCCCACAGAATTTTCTCACCTTTTGCACCTCAAAACTTTCTGTTCTAGATCTCATTTCTATTCTCTAAAATCCTTTGATCATACATACATATATCTTTGTTTCAAAGTGATCCAAACCTCTACCTTTCAAGTGCAAGAGAAGAAAACTTCAATCCTTCAAGAGAAGAAGTATTACAACTTGTTGTGACCTCCACATCCAAGTTGTTAGAGCATCATCCATCATATCTATTTCTTTGTGTAACTAGTTGTGAATATTTGATAGAAGATAGATTAGCAAGGTGTGTAGATAGAGTGAGTGTGTAGTAGATAGTTGTGAAGTAGAGAAGTTGGGAAGTAGATAGTTGTGAAGAAGATTGTTGTGAAGTAGATAGTTGTGAAGATAGATAGGTGTGAAGAAGTAGTGTTGTGATTAAGTAGTGACTAGGTGTGAAGAAGTAGTGACTAGGTGTGAAGAAGTTGTGTAGAAGGTGTGAATAAGTTGTGACGAAGTTGTGGTGTGTATATTGGTGTGTAAGGTTTTCTCCGCCATAAGGGAGCTTGTTGACATAGTAAAGAAAACTCTCGAGTAGGGAGTGGAGTAGGGCAAGGAAGGTGTCCTTGTAGCCGAACCACTATAAATCCTTTGTCTCGCGGTTAGATCTTTCCATATCTTACTTATTATCTTGCTTATATCGTTATTACTTTTGTAGACGTAGACATATATATATATATATATATATATATATATATATATATATATATATATATATATATATATATATATATATATATATATATATATATATATATAATATATATTTGCTCATACAGTGCTAGTATTGATTTTACTTAAAGATCAAACGAAAGTTTCATTCACAAAACAAAGTTTTTACAATCAAACTAAAAAGGTAAAATACATATATTTGATCATTTCGATCAAGTAAAGTTTTCATACAAAATATAACTAAGGATTATAAAATAAACGATTACTTACTTATCTCTCGTATATAGCTATAATTGTTTATATTGTGCATGTGTTGATTTCACATACTTAGCTTATATTATTATTGTTCATACTTAGATATAGTTGTTCATATTGTCCAAGATTTGAGTTCACATAAGATTGAATCAAAATTTTAAAAGCAAACAAGGTTTTAAAACTAAACTAAGTTTTCATAATAAAATTAAAAAGACGTAAAACTATTCAACCCCCCTTCTAGTTTTCCACATGATAAGTAAAAGTTTTTTACATGAAACATATGATACAAGATGAATGCATGACATCTTTGTACATATATTTTGATTACACACATCAAATTTACTACCCTTAAAATTTAAGTTATATGCCATCCAATGGAACGGAAACACCTAAAATTGGGTCTACGTCAGGTCGTAACCTGGCTAGATTGCAATGGAAGGGCAAATTACATGATTTCATCACTAGCAGATCAACTGGTGTGGTGGAATTATGTAAGTTTGCTGTTTCTTAAGTTGGTTAACTTAATTGAGTTGATAGTAGGACTGATCACTCAAGGTATAAGAAGATGGGGATAAAACATGCTTACATTGCAACTGCGGTTGGCAAATATGTAAATCCCATCGATTCTAGGAATTGCATTTGAATATTGGCAATTGAGGTTCGACTTGTACCTTATTGAATACCGTCATCACTAGCAGATCAACTGATGTGATGAAACTATGTCAATTTGGATCCTAGTTTTTCAGTGAAAATTAAATGGTTATATGATTATGAACCATGGGTATTTAATTTTCTTGAAAATTTAATTATCGAAAATACTAAAATTGAATTTTGTAATTCTTTTTAATGTATTAATGCAATATTAAAGCCGTAAACGTGGTTGGTCTTAAATTGGTAAATTGATCTAATTCTGCTTTCAAACATAATGTTTGATTGAGAAAAATTTACCAAAATGACAGAAAGTCTATTTTCCATGAGAGAAGAATAAGACTCAATCCTATTCCTTTTCATGATTGAGAAAGGTATGATAGAAACATTAGAATAAGACTCAATCCTAAGTCTATTTTCCATGAGAGAAGAATAAGACTCAATCCTATTCCTTTTCATGATTGAGAAAGGTATGATAGGAACATTAGAATTGTCTACATTCTAATATATAACTCATTGCAATCTTTAATATTTAAGGATATAGCACATCTTATTTTCCATAGAAATTTCATTACCCTAATTTGGTGAATGAATTCTTCTATAACAAAAAAGGCATTTGGTTAAATGGAAAATATGAGTTATTAGAAGCTGGACAGATTACCGCAAAATTGGTAAAAGGCAAAGCTAGTATTTTATCTAGTTGTTGTGCTTTAAAGGTGCTACATACCATTATGGGGATGGTAGGCCTATTAAGGAAGAAGCTGCATGCCCAAATTCTTCAAGTTAATATCATTGATGGATAATCCATCATAAACATAGTAGAATACACATTTTAGAACCTGAGTAATTATTACGTATGGGTTTTTCTAAATGTGTAGGAAAGTAAAAACAAGAAAATTGTTTTCACTGGTTATGAAACACGTACAATGTTGTCAAATCCAGTGGGAGCTTTGTGTTGTTTACAGAATATAGAGTTATTGTTATGTTCTCTAATTTAGTGGGAGCTACAAGACTTAATTTCTGTGTAGTAGCCCAAATTATCTTCAAGATAATTACTTTCAAATTGTAGACACTCATGTTCTTAGGATAGCCATATGCGTTTCCTGATAAGACAAAGTAGTCCTACATCTACTTATGACACAAATCATATTGAATCACATAAACAAACGTATGTTGTGTTGTTTATATACTACATGATATTGTTCAATGCACAAGTGGGAGAATTGTTTATTGTGTGCAAAGGACCAATACATAGAAATATGATTATAGGATTCTCTTAATTGCAAGGTAAGAGATCAATGTTCTAATAGGACTTATACATTTAATGTGCAAGATTATCTTATGTAGAACATGTGTCATGATTATAACAAAAGACTACTTTTATGTCTTATGATATTCAAATTAAAAGAAACACTTGAATTTACAATTTACGTCAGGGTGTAACCTGCCTAGATTGCAATAGAAAGGTAAACTACATGATTTCATTACTAGCAGATCAACTGATGAAATGGAATTATGTGAGTTTGCAGTTTCTTAAATTGGATAATTCATAAAATGACATAAGCAAATGAAGTAGTAAATTAACTTGAAATTACTATTGAAACCAAGTGGTGGTGTTCACAAATACTTTAGTTATTTATGTTTATATCTTCTTATAAACATGAAGTCTTTTAACTATTACAAGACTTATAATAAAGTAAGACGTTAAACTTGTTATGTTTCAAACAAGAAATCATTGAGTTGATCAATGATGTACAACGTATAGTGGGAATATAACAGTTTATGTCTTCTTAAGACATGGACGTGAAATGACTTGTTCAAAAAGACACTTATGTTATATAACATGCAATTGGCTTGGAAATTCTATTGTACCATTAAGATTGACGTAGTTGGTAAATAGTTAAGCCAAAAGGAAATAAGTTTATCTTACATATTGTTAGTTGTCTCACAATATTAATTCTAATGAAACATCACAAGTTGGCGGTGTGTTCAGTTAGGAAAAATCAAACTCTTGTTATATTGTTTGATTAAAAGATAAATATGACTTCTTTTCTTCCAAAAGTTATCAAGGTTAGAAAATTGAGTATGAATTGAATATACTCAATAAGACTCCAACCTAGAAGATTAAATAAGACATTATAGAATGTGATGAATCACATTAAAGTCTTAAAATGAAGTTTTGATTTTGTTAATAAGTAGTATTAACAAACAAGAGTCAGGAACTGTAAAATGTTTTTGTAATATCCCAAATGAGAACGATTTTGTGTTGCTCATCTTGCTAAAGTATTTATAGATAAAATGCAAAAGGCAAGTGGGAGTTTTGTTTAGATCTTGAAAGATAAAAATTACAAAATACATAATCTTCTAAAACCACACTAGTGAAAATCATGATGAGGTTTGAAATGTAACGGTTAAATCTCAACATGATGAAACTCTCATTCATAGATCCGTAGGGATGTCTCAGATATTTAATTGATATGCTGAGAATTATGAATTACAGGATCAAAGTAAGCCTGTTAATCATAATGACGCATTTACTAATTATGGTAAATTGCTCATACTATGAATGTTAAAATGTTGTCCATAAAGATAAGTCAACTTTGAAAACTTGGTTTATCTTAATGAAGATGAGTTTCTGCAAGAGAAGGAAAACCCTAGAGGTTTAAAATCTTCATGTAATAAATCATATGGACGAAATTGTATACATATTTTAATGCATGTCTTATGACAAGATTATTAATCATACTTAAGTCATTAACTATGATTGAATACTCTTTCCTAAGCACATTAAAGATACAAAGATGGTAATTGTCATACTCATTTTTATGAATATAAAATTTGACAATGGATTATAAAACCTCTTTCTTATATAATTACTTAAGCGAGGACGATGAGTAATTAAGAGTTTTATGAATTCATTTAATCTTTGAAAGTATACAAAATGCAAGAATCCAAGTATGGATAAATGCATGCATCGAGGAGATAAGTCTTATGTTTAAAATATTAAATCCATGTTTGATTTATAATTTAAAATAAGATAACTCCTAAGTAATTCTGAAAGCTAGTGGGAGTATTATTTTTACTTACTTAAATCATATATGTTGTATAGAAAGTAACATTCTATATAAGTAAAATGTTAAGTCATAACTTGGAATGAAACTTTACTTGAAAGATTTAATAAGTAAAACATACAACCTTGAATATATGTTTATTGATGTAAACATGTGCGGTAAATGAATCTAATAGAACATGATATATCATTTAGAAAGTTTAAATGGATATGCAGTACATGAATGAAATTTAAGTTGGACACGAGAATTTTTTATGTAAATCATGTTGTTGTTATATCATGCTTTGATAAAAGATGATTTGACAACATTGATATCTAATTGAAAGATATTAGATAAGTTGTGTAATGAATATTCTAAAGGAATATATTTGGATATAGAATCACATCCTCTGCCTGGAACAATTCCTAGATTCTATAAATGAACAATTTGTAAAATTGTCATAGCTAACAAACTTGAAAGTTTGGATGGCATAAAACATTACTCATTGAAGTTTACGGAAAAGAGCATATTGTTGTTTGCATACAATGATGCTAATAAAATTGAGATGACACTCAATACTAGTCATGGAAGGATTTCATCCTTGTTAATAGTCATGTGTACTAGTTATGCTTAACGAAAAACATAGTTGCATTATACGTTAAAGAATAAGAATACTTTAAACTTTAAAAGGTTTGGAAGTTTAATTATCATAAATTGTATGTTGAGGATGTCATACACATTTTATGATGTATTATGTGGTTATATCAAATTATTTGAATGCACATATACAAGAATTTCGTTAATTGAATTCTTGAAATAAGTATTCTCAAAATTCCGATAGATCAAAGTTAGTTGAATAATGCCTTGTCAACAAGTATGATTATCATTACTTGGGGCATAATTGTCAACAAGTATGATTGTTATTACTTGAGACAAAATTCATTAACAAGAATTTTTCATGCATTGATCTATTTAGTATTTGGATAAGGGATGTTAAGCAATTATTATTAAATAATGAATTAAAGTACTGAGTACGTTTGTTTTCATTAATAATAGATTGTATCCCATATTTGCATGTTTAATCCGTGAATAACTTATGTTATGTTATTCTAAATAGTCTGTTGTCAATTAATGATATGGGAGTATCATTGAATTAAGACAAATCTGAGTTTTGGTATAATATACTTAAAGTATATTGATGCATAGGACATGCCAAATTCACATGATATTCAATAATTGAAAAATTGAATATATGACAAAATCTCAATTACATGATTGTACTTATGGATGTTATTATAGTAAATCATGAATATTTATCCTCAGACTTGAAATACCAGGTAACTACTGTGGATGTAGCTCATTTTCTGTGAGATAATCTAACGCTATCCGTAACTGGTAGTTATAAGGATTATTTTCAGAGGTGATGCGAAGTTCATAGGTTACGCTTGTAGTCAATAACAGGATTTGGTTCCTTCAAATTTGTTTTGAAGTTTAATACTGTTTGGCCGCTCGTAAGATTAACAAGATGTTTGCATGGCCATGCCCAAGGTCTATCTGGAATATGTTCAGATGAATTGGTAATCTTGCTTAATCATAAATAACGAGAAACACTGGTTAATTATGGAATGACTTCAATCCATATCCATATTAACAAAGTATTAGAATCAAAAGGATAAGTATGATGATGAATCATTAAAGGTGGTTTTTTCCAGGAAACCATACTCGAGATCGTTCTGAGGACATTGGCGTGTTATGCTAGACTAACCATTGTCATTGTTACATTAATCTATATCCAAGTGGGAGCTGTTAGTTTTAACGGATAATAAATTAATATATCATGACCGGACTCGAACTCGAGACTTTGGGATTGCACACTTTACGTATGAGTTTCAATTAATTAATAATTATTGTTTTAGTGACGAATAATTATTAAATTCACGAAATGAGCACTTAACGGTACCTAACGACCGTTAGACGAAAGATGAAGGACTAGATTTGAAATTGAATGGAAGAAAGCTATGGATTGGGCTTCTAAAGCCTTGGTTCGGCCGATCCATGCCCTCTAAGGCTTGTGATTGTGTCTTTTGCTCCAAGCTATGAGAATAGTATAAATACATGCCTTCATGTATTCACTTTGTCATACCTTGATTTATTTGCAATCTAATTATTCTTCTTCTCTCTTATTGAGCCTAGAAATCGAACTACACCCTTATAGGGTTCCTACTAGATTTTCTAAGCTCAAATCCATTCTAGTTTAGTTGATCAACTACACCCTTTTAGGGTTCCTACGCGATCTTCTAAATATTGTGTTTGGATTGCTTGTGAATTAAGAACCTAGCTTTTCTAATTGAAACGCTAATAGTACGTGTGTTCAAGAACGAAGTGTTAGCATAGTTTTGCTAACAAGGTGATTTGCCCTATTCGACTAACCCTAGTCGATCCACCATTAAACCCTAATTTGGGTTTATAGTTCTTGTTCATTCATTTCTTGTTATTGCTAGAAATCACAAAGAGGTACGCATCCTTTTATATTCGGTTAATTTATTTACATGTATTTGATCTATTCCGCTGCGTACTCTTTTATGTTTATTTGTTTATATTATTGTTATGATTCACATATTCCAACAAGATTTCCCCGTTTATTTAAACCTTTCTTTCGAGATAAGGTCGACAAGTCAATTCAATTCAGGTAACCATTAAACTGTCACTATTTTAGATGAAGATGTCTATTAGACATTTTAGACCAGGTCAAATGACGAGTTGGCGATATAATACAACGTTCTAGAACTCAATTTGACGATGATCTTATATGATTCCTATAAGAAGTCAAACAAATTTAAAAGTTCGTTTGTGGTTGAGGCAACACTATATTTTAATGTAGCTGACCTTAGCTCTGAACTTAGAGATAAGCGACTCTAATTGATAGAATATGCAGAAAGAACAAGAGATTAAAAAAATATATTTTTTCTAGAGACCTTATTGTGAAATGACATCCCTAGCAACTCAAAACAAGTGTGAGGCTTGTTTGATAAAAGGGGTTGTCGACATACACAATAATCACATTGTAACCAATGCTAATTTGCTACCTTGGATCAAATAGTTTCTCAGAGAGAATAAGTATATACTCTATATAGTGGCCACACCATCATGTGAAGTTAAGACTACATCCCCATGTGCTTGGTTTGTACTGGACAAATAAATTAGAGACCTAAGACCTTATCCTCTTGCAACAACCAGACCATATTTTCATTAAATAGCAATTTCTCAACGTTTCATGTAATGCCACTTATCATTTGACAATAAAGGTAATGGATTTGAATCATAAATGATAGTATCAATTAGAACAGTCCATAACACTTGGTACCTAGCTTTAATTCTTGAAGATAAGGATTGTTGATCATTGAGGTCATAATGGTCCTCAAGGAAGGCATCTATTCAAGTCTTTACTAAATAGCATTTGATGGATTCCATTTCTATTTATTTAGAGCATTAGGTATCCTCGTGCTGTCTTGTTGGTGTCGTGGAAAAAAGTACTGTCTCATCATCACATTTTCCAATAACACCAAAAATTCATTGAAACACCAACCCGCCCCCCCCCCCCCCCCCCCCCCCCCCCCACGTACTCTTTTTCATTTATTTAAATAAACCAAGAAATTTAACTAAAATTAAAATTATCATTAATAACAAAAATACATTATTTTTTATTTTTATTTTTTGAAGACATAATTTATTGATTAATCCAACAAAACTTTAATAAGAATCCACCCCACGAGTATGGATCTAATGACAAAGAATTATTAAAATGAGAAGAGTGAGAAAAAATTGTGGCCACATATTTTAAATAAGGAAGGAGAAATAATAGAGATATGTATCTACTTTTGTGAGTGCATCTAATATTTGTGGTTATGGTTTCTTCTCATCTTAATTCGCATCTAATATTTGTGGTTGTGATTTCTTCTCATTCTTCTCATCTTAATTATATTTCTTATTTGATCCTTACTTCCCACCCCAAAACCCTTATCATCGGATACCAGCTCATAAGAACCCACATTGGATATTAAAACACTAGGCCCATTATCACAATTAGCAAAAATCATATGATAACCCCATTAACAGCCCAACAACATTTAACCTAACATACTAGCATGGTTATAGCGGAAAAACAAAACGAAAAGCAAATCATTTTTAACCTTTCTTCTTGCTTTGGCAGCAACATAAAACGTAAACACAAAAAACAACATAGAAAACAAACACATCACAGAGCCACAAAAAAGAGAAAGAAAAAGAAAAAGGGTGGGGGACGCGACCATAATACGGGAAAACGCGAGGGCGGGTACCCTCTTGGCGCCGTCGGGTGGCGTTTTCCGGGACCATTTGAGCTGGTCGTGATGGCTTAGGACGCGAAAACGCGAGGCCCAGTGTGGTTGTGGCGCCATCGGGTGATGTTTTCCGGGATCATTTTGGGCATGGCGCAGGGTACCCGAGGCTCTCACATGATTGTGAAAAATGATACTTGAGATAGTTTTCGAAAGACAATATTTTATGGGTCGTTAACTTAAGGATTAATCATTATCAGACATATTCAACTAGCTATTATATTCTTTTGTGTTTATCAAACTATTTTTTCTTATCCCACATACAAACTTTTAATAACTTTTATTGTGTGTGTCATTATGGTAAGATTATTACATGACACCACTTAATCCATTTCCGTTTGATCTTTACATGTTTCGTTTAATTTATATCCGTTATATATTTATTATGGATACCCCAAACACCTCATTCTTCCCCGTTAAGGGTGGACATATTTGTTTTATTGAGGAGATGACTTAGACATTAGGTGGGGAAATGAGAGTTAATTGGTGGTTAAGTGAGAGCATGTGGTGTTTTGGGTATCTGTAATTAATATGTAACAGATATAATTTAAACGAAACATGTATATATTAAACGGAAATGGATTACGTGGTGTCACGTAATAATCTTATTGAAAAGTACACACAATACAAGTTATTAAAGTTTACGATATACGCAATAGAAATTAAAAGTTTGTATGTAAAATAGGAGAAAAAAATTTAACACACGCAAAAAAATACTCCGTAATAGCTAGTTGGATCCATCAGATTATCCCTTAATTTAAATAATCATTTAACCAATCAAAAGTGAGCAGCCAAGATTCAAAAAATCAATTTTTGAAAACTAGCCATGGATTTCATAAATCATGTGCTAAGAGTTTGCGAATTCGGATTTTTTATGCAAATGAGTAGCAAACATTAATTCCGAATAATAAAAAGAGTTGTAAATTATAAATTAACTAGTCATGAAAAGTTTTCAAAGTTTAATATCCGTCTTTTGTTTTTGTCATTTTATATTCGAGACGTATTTTTGTCATTATATATATAAGTTGTCATGGTAGCATTCCTTTTGTAAGCATGATACGTATTTAAAATAGTTTATTGACATGTAATCTTTTAAGATGTATTTTTTACGTAATATTTTTTGTCTATTTATTTTGGTATTGACTCTATCGGTTTTTGTTGGAACTAACTAATATCAATACATCTGGCTAAGTTATAACTATTTCTAATGATAGTCAACAATGCACGTGCGATGCACATAGGCTGTATAGAAGTTTTCATAGACTTAAAATACGTGCGATGCACATGGGCTGTATAGAAGTTTTTATAGCGTAATATTCGGCATTTATTTTCATCATTTTATATTTAAGTTGTCATGGTGTCACACATTTGCTAATCTTTATACGTATTTAAAATACTTTATTGAGTTATACATGGGCTGTATATAAATTTTTATAGCGTAATCTTCAGCACTTATTTTCGTCATTATATATCTAAGTTGTGTTGGTATCACATTTCCAAGCATGATACACATTTAAAATAGTTTATTGCAGGGTTGTCAGGATCCCGATCCTGATCTTAGGATCTTACAATTTTACGATACTGCAAAACAAAAACGATCCGGATCTTACATAGGATCTTTGAAAGCTTAAGATCTTATAGGATCTCGATCTTGACCATAGGATCTTAAGATCTAATCCGATCCGATCCAACTTTTCTCGGATAATAAACAAAAAAACTGCAAATTTCTGGATTATTTTTTGTAGAATTAAAAAAACAACATGTTAATCTTATTAAACATTTCATAATCATAATTTAGGACAACATTTCGATGGAACATTCATATAATTTTGTGTTTATGATATATAATAATTTGTAAATTTGTATAATATTACAAAACTAATAAGAAAATGACATTATAGTAGGATCTTAAGATCCCGATCCAATCTTACGATCACGATCTTGCAAAGACGAAAACGATCCTGGGTAGGATCCCGATCTTGAAAACCTTGGTTTATTGACATTAAAAGAGTATATGTGAAGAGATTTTTTTCAAGATGTTACATTGAAAAGAGTCTTTTCACATGTAATATTTTAATATGTATAAGTTACATAAATTATTTTAAATATGAAGCGATGACATTAATGTTGAAGACCTTTTATATTCATCCCCATGCGATGCACATAGGTTTGGACTACCTCAGGACCCATGCGATGCACACAGGTTGGATCTAATTGTTTTTTTATTTTTCGTAATGTTCGGGACTAATTTTCGGTTCATGTTTGAAACTCTCATTTTTTGTAAAAGACGGACTTCGTTGTTCAAATAAATTACATTATTAAAAGCGAATTATAAAACAAATTACCTTTTTAACAAAACTATACAAACATAAAACATTAAAGTAATTAGTATATTCAAGAATATAAATTATAATTCGTATAGTAAAATATTGCATGTTTAATTTGTAACGTACTATTAATATGAATTCTAAGTATTCATCTATATTGACACCGGTGGCCGTGGCATTGTTCTTGTTGTTGTCTTTTTCGTTGTTGTTCATTGGCATTTTGCATGTTTTGTTCTTGATACAATTTTCATGACTCCTTGATACCTTTCTTTAATGTGAAGAGGTTTTTTGCAAAATGTTATATTTAAATGAGGCTTTTCATATGTAATCTTTTAATATGAGTAAGTTACATAAACTATTTTTTAATTAATGCATTATTACAACATTTTTCCATAAGCTATAATATCGAATTTGGAGCATTCATTAGTAACTCACTCTAAGTATTTACAGTATGACGACATGAATCACATGATCTCAAACTCAAATGAATAATGTTTACCTCGTGATAGGTGTAGGATAACATTTGAAATACAATTTTCTTCTCCTTTATATGCTTCTTCGATTTAGAAGATTCTTATTGTTAAGATGATAGTGTGAAGATATATTTATTATATTTTTATTATATACTACCATTTTCAATATGTAACATTGACATAATTTACACAGTCATATCAAATATCAAAGTCACGCAATATTGCAAGACGTTTAATTAAGAAAGTGACATTAACACACCGTAAGAGAAAAAACTACATTAAGAGCAAAAATATTAAAATTTACCAACAAAGTGTAGTAATAATTATTGACTAAAAATTGAATGCTCGTCACATTATTTTCAATAAACTTACTTGCAAACGAATCAATAGTATTAGCCCGTTTAGCTGTATTACATGAAATAAAATATTGCATATTTAATTTGCAACGTACTATTAATATGAATGCTAAGTATTCATCCTACCTGTGGTCGTGGCGTTATTGTTGTTGTTGTCGTTGTTAGTCATTGGCATTTTGCATGTTTTGTTCTTAATACAATTTTTGTGACTTCTCGATCTCTTTCTTTAATGCTTCTTAACACACTACAAAAACAATTAGATATAGTTGATCATTAGTAACTTAAATACAGTTAATCAATATACTGCATTTTCGATCAAAGTAAAAATGTTTGTGCATGTTCCACTTAATTGATAAGACAACGATGTGTAGGATCTCTTAAGCTATTAGAGAAGATGATGTTACTACCAAACCTTCTAAGCACCATCTTTATGTCCTACATTGTTACACACACAAAACACACGTGAAATTTACATAAAATAATATAAATCAATATGCTAAATAAGTAAGACGATATGATGTTTACTTTACCACCATAAGAAGTTGTAGCCCAATGTGCACGCAGTGTGGAGGAAGTTGTGGTTTGTTGTATGTGATTTTTGATACATTATATAGTTGATAAAATATTTGTAACTCATGGACGGGAAGGTAAAAAGACTAACCACTAATTGGTGTGTTTAATTTATGCATTCATGGCATTTTTGGTTTGTATTCTTTGAGGTTTAGAAATGGCTTGAAACATTTTGTACCGTACAAACTTTTGTGCATGATTCCTCATGCAAAACATATTGTACCGTACAATGTTTTGTGCACAATGCCTCTTGCGCATTAAATTAAGCACTGCAATCTTTAGATAGTATAGAAGATATACTTTTCATGTTGCTTAAACTACCTTGTACCGTACTACAATTTGTGCACAAATCCTTTTGCACATTAAATTAAGTCACCCAATATTGTGTAATTGATATACTTTTGATGTTGCTTAAACTACCTTGTACCGTACAAAATTTTTTCAATTACTCGAATCACTAATCTTATGTACTTACCCTTATGCATGACTATTAAATCAATGTACTAACACATGAAGCCTCCACATTTCACTTTTAATTCATGAAACATTTATTGTGAGCACTTTGCATTTATAAGACAACTTAAGCTTTTAGTATATAGGATTTCGCAAATTATGAATATACTTTGCAAATTATGAACTCAATTCGCAAGATATGAATTCGTTTCGCAGTTTTTGAAGATTTTCGAAAATTTTGTGATTTTCAGATGCATTAAGTAAGGATAGCTTAGAACTTAAAAGATAACTAGCAGGGTACCCGTGCAATGCGGCGGCGGGTACCCTGTGACTATATTTTCAAGTAATGTGATGTTGTGCGTCCATATTTTTTTTAACGATTAATTTACAAATAACAATAATTTTAAGGTTGGATCAGTTGGAAAACCCCTTGCATCTTAACCTAGAGGTCAATGGTTCGATCCTCACTCCCTACAAAAGGCCGGAAGTCCTTTCCTATCTTAGATAGAACTGGAAGCAACCTCTCTACCTTAGGTAGGGGTAAGGCTGTTTACATCTCAACCTCCCCATATATCGTGGAAGACGGTATTGGGACTTATTAAAAAAAATAGTAGTATAATTTCATTTATTGTTATCCGAAGCTACCACAAACAGAAATATTGATTCTTTGCTTCAGCACAATCACCTTTAAATTTTATGACCTACATGCGACCTTTTAGGCATAGTAAGGCGACCGACATTTATATTTTTACTTTTATTTAAAAAAAAATCATCTTTTTTACACTATATATATCCCCTACATTTTCATTTTTAATATACACTATTCACATGAACCAAATATCAAAATTAGCCCAAAATCAACTATACCATACAAATAATATACGGCTCAATTACCAAGGTAATTAGTCTAAAACCATTTTAAGCCTAAACAAACTTTAATCATCAATATCTATTAAGGCCCATGATAAAACTACCGAACAATTTGTGATATCATTTGGCCAGCCCAATTAAAAACCAAACCGGTATATAACCCAAATGCGAGGACTTATAAATACGTTTACAAAACCTAAATTACCTGATTCCTGCCTAATTTCCTCACAAAAATAAGCAAACATGATTTGCAGCCACACAAACATCACATACTCTTCTTTTCTTTCTTATCTTGATAACCGAACATAACCAACAATCTATGTTTGCAAAAAAATCAGACCCTTTTCTTGAATATCAAACGAAAACTTCTCTTAGGTTTTATGTTGTGTTGACCGTGATGGTGGTTTTAGGATGAGGTTAGAACTGAGGTAGATGTAGATGTTGGGTTTTATTGTTGCTATATACTTTCTGTTCGTGGACCATAGATGGAATAAGTTTGATGTTTGTTTTGGCTTCATTTATGATTGTTCTTTTATCTTCATTTTTGTTTTGATATGTAATTGTACATTTTTTTCTTCTTTTCTGGAATGCATTAATCGGTCGAGGGGGTGACTGGTTTGTGAATTTTGGAGCCGTCCGACCTTGTGGTTGGAGTGGCGGCGACTCGGTCAGCGCAGGGGCGACCAGTCTGATCGACCGACCATTGTGCCCAGCCTAATGGCTTTATTTTTAAAAACTTGGCTTAGTAGCTTGATTAGCTTGTACATTATGGTCAAATAATTGTATATTTTGGTGACGTGGTGAATTAATTTGTGTATTAATTATATGTGTTGAATAGATTGTTTACCTTAAGATCATTGTGATTTACATACTTGTGCTTTATGTTTTATGACTTGTATTTACTTAAAAGCTATTGTACATTGTACTTAAATGGTTGTAATTTTTTGTGAAGATGTGTTTTTAATAGCATTAATGATGTTTGATAGAATTTTGGTCTTAAAATAACACCACGCTATTTTTTGTTATACAATATGCTTACTTTGCTGTAATTCTGAAAATTATGTGCATTAAAGTGTTGTAAACCATGCATTATTTCTTGTAAATCTGAAAATTTTGGAGAGAGAGTGCTTGATGCATTATATGTAGTATAGATGTTGTATTTCCAACCTTTTTGTAAAAATCTTTTATTTAATAAAAGAATTACATCATTTCGGACTGTGTTTTCAAAACTCTTCTTATCGAAAAAATAAATTAGACCAATAGGAGAGCTTGATTTTGCCACGTAGGCAAAATCAAGCAACATGATTGGTTAATAAAAAGTCAAATTTGAATTGATTTTGGTCAAACTTTAATAAATTTAGTGGAGAAATTTGGTTAAGAAAAAAATACATAAAAATATTTGTGAAAATAAAAACTTAAAAAAAGATAAAGTAATTAATAAAACTTTAGTGGTTGAATTTTACAAAAATTATATAGAGCTAAGTGTAAAATTACACGTTTTCATATTTTTTAATAACTTTAGAAAAATAACAAATAACCCCGTACAGTTTATACCCCTATACTTTATAAGATGAACTTTGTTTGAAATTACATAAATATTAGTATTATTTTCAGACTTTCATCTATTAAAATTACAAAAATTTTGTAAAGATACGAATTAGTTTTAATATACGTTAAATATTTTTTAAAACTAATAATCGTTTTAAACTTTCATCATCCATTAAAATATTTTTTTTTACTATATACGTTAAATAAGGACCCATGTTATTTTATTTGAAAAGTTTAATTTATGCGTATACGGGCTTGAATATTAAATACGGCTAAACTATTGTTAACGACAATATGAATATCAAATATAAGCGTGGATTACTGTGATATGAAAATAAATATACGTTATTTTACTTATAACAACGACACATGAAATTCTTATTTATAGTTTATATATGGATATCCACAAAAACATTTCTTAAAAACTTTACGGATCATATTTTATCTTCATCAAAAGGACTTTCCTCACTACAAAAGGTATCCCATGGATGGCATACTGATATATCACCTATTTGTGATGATTATGTGCTACTAAACTCACACATTTTGTACAACACAATATAAATAATTAAAGTTAAACGACAACATCAATCTCAACCTCAACATCTATGTCAGTTAAACAAAGTCAAATATTCAACCAACAAATTTTTTTACAAAATATTATTATAATAAATATTTATACATAATAAAAAATCATGTACAAGGTATTACTTATACTTATATCACAATTTTCACGGGTAAATTCTGTTGGGATCATACTTTTGTATTTAGTCAAGTCTCGGTCATTACCTTTTGTAATAGGTTGCTTTAGTATTTATTTCATTAAGTTTCATGTTACAAGGCTTATGTGTTAAAGCCCTATGGGCTTGAAAGCCCACGAATTAAGAGATAAGGAAGGAAGGGAGTGTTGCCCTAACTCCTTCCTTATAAATAGTAAGCTTATGTAAACATTTAGTTTGTTGGTTATTTGATTATCTTAAGGAAACTC
This sequence comes from Artemisia argyi, assembly GCA_030686995.1. Lineage (NCBI taxonomy): Eukaryota > Viridiplantae > Streptophyta > Magnoliopsida > Asterales > Asteraceae > Artemisia > Artemisia argyi. The sequence goes on along the minus strand of CM060709.1, from coordinate 40,285,201 downwards.
TTGCACTTTCACTTTTCATATTGTCTCATAATCAACCAATCTCATTTCTCATCTTATTTCTTTCTAAATCATACTTGTGTTTACAAAATGGTGACCTAACAAGTGGTATCATTCGCCTAATAGAGATTGAAGTGTGTTTCTTGGTTCTAACGTGGGGTTTGGTGCTTATTCTTCATCTTTTTGCATTTTTCTTGGTTTCTTTCACTCAAATCTTGAAGCTTGGATAAGTTTCAAGGTTGATATAGTGATTTGAAGCTTAGTTTTTGCATAAAGTTGTGATTTTTTAAAGTTTTTTAAGGTTTTATAGCTTCTTTGATATTGGAAAACTAGTTTTTGGTAGCAAAATCTTCAATAGTTAGTGTTTTCTAAGTATTGGTGAAGTTATTTGATCAAAAGTACCTTATTTTTAAGCATTTTTTTCTTCAAAAATTTGAGATTTTTCAAGTTTCTGACCTGTTTACGCGTAACTTTAGTGAACAGTACGACTCAAAAGCTGTGAATAGTACTTTTTGTCCTTTCTACGCGTAATTCTTGGCTAAACCCTTTTCTTACGCGTAACTACGGTCAAAACCCTGTTCTTACGAGTAACTTTGGTTTTCTACGCGTAAGTCCTAATTCCTACGCTTAAGATTCTACGAGTAAGTTGTGATTTCTACGCAGAAGACAAATCCTACGCATAAGTTGCCAACTACGCATAAACTTTACGCATAAGTTAATCTTACGCATAAGTTTCAGTATCTACGCTTAACTTTTCAACAAAGATCTTCTCCTCGTGTTACGGTGACTCAGTACTTCCCTAGCTTGGATAAGTTAGTGGAATACTTCGACTTCGGATATCTTTCAAGCTTGGATAAGTTTGGAAGATTTGTTTGGTTGTTTAAACCTTACGCATAAGTCTAAACTTACGCATAAGCCTAAGCTTACGCGTAAAGAGGAAACTTACGCCTAAACTTTTTGTTTACGCCTAAACCTACTCTTTACGCATAATCTAACAGTTTACGCGTAAGATTAAAGTTACGCGTAAGAATTGAACTTACCCCAAGGATTTTGGAACTTGCTCAAAGGAACGTGCATTTCAATCTTCTACAAAGATCCATTTCTACACAAGTGTTCTAAGATGTCTCAACCACCTAATCACTACTTCCCTCATACTCAGCAACATCAACATCAGCAGTATCAGCAACAACAATACCATCAGCAACAACTGTATCAACAACCTTCTAAAAAACAAACGTATAATCCACTACATCATTACCTAATGATGCAACAACATCAGATCATTCCTCAACAACAACCATATCAAGTGCCACTACAAAACACTCAGTTTTCCTCCAAACAACCTCACTGGTTTGACAGAATGTGTGAAGTTATTACAACTCAACAATCCCGACATGAGGTAGGATCATTTGAAACACCTCCAATGCTTACACCTGGGAACTATGTTCAATGGTCAAGTTGATTCTTACGATTTCTTGAACTTAAGAAACCTCATGGGAAACTCTTGAAGCAAGTGATACTAGAAGGACCATTTGAGTGGCCAACAAGATTTGAAGCTGGTGATCCACATGCTGATCCTCCACGTCCTCCTGGTGATAGACCCCTTCCAGAATCTGCACTCACTGAAGAACAGAAACTACATCGTGAAGCTGATCAGTATGCAATGGCTTATATACTTCAAGGTATACCTAATCCAATTTATCGAAGTGTCGATGCTCAGAAAACAGCCAAAGCTATGTGGGAACATGTTCATCTCCTTATGGAAGGCACTCAGTTGAACAAAGATGATATGGAATCCAAACTCTACATGGAATACACTGACATCACAATTGAACCAGGAGAGTCACTTGAGTCCTACTATCATCGTTTCACAAATGTGGTTAATGATCTGGAACGTCACAAAATCACAGTACCAAGGATCGCTGTGAACTCCAAATTTGTTGGTAGTCCTGGCCCTGATTGGCATAAATATGTGACATTTGTCCGTCAAACAAAGAATCTTCATGATGCTCCATATGGTTTGTTGTATGATTTCTTGAAACACCATGAACCTGAAGTTGAAAAAGATCGAGCTCTACGAGGAGGATACACACCAACACCAACACCAAATTCTTTGGCTCGCGTAGCTCAATCTCCATATGCTCCACCACCAATGACAAATCATGCATATGTTCAAGAGCAAAACTACTTCAGTTATCCACAATCTTCTACCTCCAACCAAATGGTCCCATATGATTCATCTCCACAGAATGATTCTACTCAACTTGTTCCATTAAACAACAATGATGCAGTGTATTACTCAAATTCCAATGACGATGACGATGATGACTTTAACACGTTGAATCAGGGACTTGCTCTTATTGCTCGTGCTTTTAGCAAATTCTCCAACAAAACAAACAACCGTCAACGTTCATCTTCAAACACAAGGAATCAAGCTGTTGTCAATGATGGAAGAGTGGAAATTCAGAATCGTAGTTATGGTCGATCTGGTTCAGGAAGTTCTTCAGGAAACTTTGGGAATGGACAGAGGTTTAGTAACAATGCGGGGTTTAGGAACAACTCAGGGTCTTCTCAGCAAAAGTCTGAACCGGTTGCAACTAGGAACTCCAACTCAGGGAATGCAGTGTGGTGCTACAATTGTAATGAACAAGGTCATATAGCAACAGCATGTCCCAAACCGAGAACTCGGGGTAGTAAGTTTCACAAGCAGGCATTACTCATGGCTCTTCAAGATGAAAAAGATGGACATTTCCCTGAACAAGATAACAACTTCATGGCAAATGTGTACAATGATGATGACATGGAAGATCTGGAAGCTAATGCAGCTGTGATGCTCATGGCCAACATGCAGGAACTTCAGTTTAATGATTCAGGTCCAGTGTATGACACTGACGGCTTGTCTCAGGTACATGACCAAAAAGCATGCCTAATACATGAAATAGCCTCACCCTCTGCTTCTGAATCAGATATGGCGCAAGTTGTTCCATCTAAATCATCTTCATCCTCTCAAACAGATGAACAAATAAGCACAGTTGTCATATTTGATGATGACACAGTTGTTTCATTTGATGATCCTATTGAGAATGATAAACATGATCATTTAGAACAACATGAACCATTATTTGATCCAGACCCTGACCTCATATTGTTATCTAAACAACTGGATGCTCAACAATTGCAAATCATAAAATGCAACGAGAAAAACAAAGTTTTAAAAGAGAAAAATGCGTCACTCGCAAGAGATATTGAGTGTTATAAAATTCAACTTTCTAATCAGGAAGACAAGATTAAAAATGCAAAAAGTTTTGAAAAAGCTTTTCAAGATTCTTACAACAGAGAACAAGATCTTCAACGCAAAATACAAGATTTAATTGAGTCAAACGGAAAGTTGATTTCGAAACTCGAAAGTGAAAAGTGTGAATTGAAAATGCAAGTTGAACGTCTTCAAACAGTTCTTTCAAAAACAGAAACAGAATTGTCAAATTGCAAAAAGGAGTTTTGTGAACATAAAATACGTAAAAGGAAGTATATAGATGACTTACTCGGTGATATTGTTGATCTCGAAAAACAACTCAAAGAATTTCGTCACATTGTTTACAAACACGGGAACTCTGTCACAACAATTCAGAAATTTGCTTTAAAACCGAGACCCGATAAAGGATTTGCACTTTGCGATTTTAAATCAATGTTTCTTCACAAAGCTTTCAAAGAAAATCCTAAGGTTTACAGTATAGATCACATGTTTGATAATACAATTGTGCGTGCTGTTGTTTTTGATACTGAGGAAGAAGAAGAACTTGAAGACGAGAGTCGATCAAAAATGAATTATGTTCAATATTGGACACCATATGACTATTCAAAAGCTCCACCTCTTTCTAAATCTTTTGTTACTCAAAAGGACGTACCTGAGAAATCATGGTTTGTCGAAGAGTCATATGTTTCATCTTCTAATGCGGTCCCTGTCCAAACTGTAGCACAAATAAATGGTCCTTTACCATCATCCGGTGAACTTACACCTTTACCAAAAAGTTGTCATGTCTTAAATCATTTCAAAACCTTTATGGAAGACATCGAAATTTTGGAGGAAACAATTGCACGCAATTCTGAAATAAAAGTTGAAACTTTTCAGTCCGCTTACGAGCGAGAAAAAAGAGATATTTTTCAAAAACAAATGCTGCCAATTGTCAAACACCTCCGTCTCTGTGCTACACGTTGGGATCAGGAACTTCAAAACGAGGTCAAAAATATGATAAACGTTTTCAACTCAACTGAAAATGAAATTTTGACTCAAAAGCAAAGAAATCGAGTTTTACAAAAAGATGCTGATCGACTCTTGGAACAAGTTCTGAATGCTGATATTTTGTCTGTTATCATGAATGATCTCTATAAATCTGGTACTTCTATGCTTATGGATGATCTTTGTGTTGATAATAACTTGTTGAATGCGGAAATTGAGACACTCAAACAGGAAAATGATAAGTTGAGAATTACAAATGATGATGTGACAAAACAGTTTTCAAAAGAAATTTGTCTACTCAAAAAGAGGATTGAATGGTGTCAAGCTCAAAGTCTTGAACGGGAATTGAAACTTCAAAATCAAAATATTTCAAACTCTTGTCAGCTTTGCAAAAACAATGAGTCTTTCAAAAGTTTGTGTCTCAAATACGAGCAAGAAATTGCGGATTTAAAAATTGAAAATGACGCATTTCTACAAAACCACATAGACATTAAATATTGCAATGGCATACTTGAGTCAAATATTCAGGATAAGAATCACATCATCATTGATTTGAAAGAGAAAATTAAGATACTCCAAAAAGGAAAGTTTGTTGACACCACGGTAATAGCACCAGGAATGTATCAATTAGACAAAACTGATAAAGGAAATGTTGTTCAAAACACTAATGTTGATAACTCCACTTCTACAGGACTAGTCTCCACTAGTAGCGTTAGCAGACCCAAGCGAAAAAGTAAAAAGAAGAATAGGCTCTGGCAACGTAAAAGAGGATCACTAGAAGCTCAAGAAGTAGAAGACCAACTTAGGAATTTGAATAAAACTCATGTTGCATCAGATTTAGATTCTAATCTGGCAAATTGTAATCAAAATCTAAATGTAACGAATGATGAACCTTTGAATGTTTTGAATATTAATGCATCTTGTGTGTTTTGTCGTAAAAGTGTATCATCTGGTGATCATACAAAATGTATTGCTAATTCTCTCCTTTATCGTCATAAGAAACGTAGGACAAGCATTCCTCTTAGGCCCACTACTGCATCTAAGTCTATCTTAGGAAAGCCGCCTCCTATGATTTCAAATGATGATGATGTCACCCCCATAAGTGCAGAGAACAAGTCTAGGAATCAGCCAAACACTAGTGAATTCACAATTAAGAAAGCACGAACTAGTTGGAATTGGCAACATTGGTTACAACACAAACCAGACTTTAAATGGATTCCTAAATTATTGAATAAATGTGTTTCTAACCAATAGGAACCCGCAGTTTCTTTGGGTTCCACCCTTACTTCTGTTCCATCCGTGTCCTCTTCTTGTGATGCAGGTGGTACAGATTGTTCTCTGGATTGTTGATAGCGGATGCACCCGACATCTGACAGGCAATCTCAAACTGTTGAAAAACTTTGTCTCAAAGTTCATTGGTACTGTCAGATTCGGGAATGATCATTACGCTTTAATAATGGGATATGGTGACTATGTAAGTGGAAACATCGAAATCAGCCGTGTTTACTATGTGGAAGGCCTTGGACACAACCTTTTCTCTGTTGGTCAATTCTGTGATGGGGATCTAGAAGTTGCATTCCAAGAGAAAACTTGTTTCGTTCGTGACTTACAAGGAAACGATCTGATGTCTGGCTCACGTGGTTCTAATCTCTATACTATATCGATGTCAGATATGATTGCCACATCTCCGATATGTCTTCTCTCCAAAGCAGAATCGACTAAATCTTGGTTATGGCACAAACGTCTTTCGCACTTGAATTTCAAAACAATGACTGACCTTGCTCGTTATAAACTTGTTGATGGATTTCCAAGATTCCGATTTACCAAAGATCACTTATGTTCAGCCTGTGAACAAGGAAAAAGTACTCGTGCTCATTTTCCTTCTAAACCAGAGCACAGTACGAATCATGTTCTACAATTGCTTCATATGGATTTGTGTGGACCGATGCGTGTTCAAAGTATCAACGGTAAACGCTACATTCTTGTAATTGTGGATGATTACTCCAGATGGACTTGGGTTTATTTTCTACGAAGTAAAGATCAGGCTCCTTCAATGATCATCACCTTTCTCACTAAAATTCAAGTTCAACTACGCAACACAGTACAAATCGTTAGAACTGACAATGGAACTGAATTTAAGAATCAGACACTTCGGTCATACTTTGAGAAAGTGGGAATTGAACATCAAACATCTATTCCTAGAAGCCCTGAACAGAATGGAGTTGTTGAAAGACGCAACAGGACATTAGCGGAAGCTGCTAGAACTATGTTGATTAATGCTCAATTACCAGATTACTTATGGGCGGAAGCTGTTTCAACTGCGTGTTATACCCAAAACCGTTGCATGATCACAAAACGTCATCGCAAAACACCTTATCAAATTGTTCACAAAAGGAAACCGAACATCGATTACTTTCATGTATTTGGAGCACTTTGTTATCCGAAAAATGATCGTGACGATTTAGGTAAACTTAAAGCAAAGGCTGACATCGGAGTGTTCGTTGGATACTGTGAAAATTCCAAAGGTTTTCGGATATGGAATCGTCGTACAAGAGAAATTCAAGAAACCATTCACGCTAATTTTGATGAACTCACACAAATGGCTTCTGAGCAACACAGCTTAGGACCCGAATTCAACCGTCTTAACTCTCCGGAATCTTCGGCTGAACCATTGCCACTAAACCGCAAAGAATTGGAAACCTTGTTTGCTCCACTATTTGATGACACAATTGAATACCGTCCTACTGAGGCCCCACCTAATTCCGCTGCTCAACCTGATAACATTCCAGTACCAGACTCACCTCAACAAACAACTACAAGTGTTGCGAGAGACGGTCCTCCAATTGCATCACCATCTACAGCAGAACAAACTGGTTCTAACTCCCGCCATCTAGCTGAAGATCCAACACCACAATCAGTTCCATAACCCGCAGAGCATGATCCTAATGCGTTCTTTAATCCGTTTGCACCGGCTCCTACAGTTCCTGATATAGCTGAGTCGTCAACACGTAATTTGGATCCTGCTAACATGTGAGATACTTATCAACTACACCCTTCAACACACAAATGGACTCGAGACCATCCACTAGTTCATATTATTGGCCATCCAGATGCACCTGTAATGACAAGAAAACGACTTCACACTGATGGAGAAACTTGTATCTACGCACTCACAGTTTGTCATGAAGAACCTAAGAACATCAAAGAAGCAATGACTTATGACAACTGGATTGAATCTATGCAAGAGGAATTTCAACAGTTCATACGATTAGAAGTCTGGGAATTAGTTGAAAGACCTGACGGAGTCTTTGTCATCGGGTTAAAATGGATCTGGAAAAACAAGCTTGATGCAGAAGGGACTGTCATACGTAACAAATCACGCCTGGTAGCGAAAGGATACTCTCAATTAGAAGGACTCGATTTTGTTGAATCCTTTGCTCCAGTGGCTAGACATGAAGCTGTTCGGATTTTTTTGGCCTATGCTGCACACAGGAACATGGTGGTTTACCAAATGGATGTGAAAACAGCATTTCTTAATGGAGAACTCCGTGAAGAAGTTTATGTTAGCCAACCTGAAGGCTTCGTTGATCCTGAGCGTCCTAATCACGTTTACCGACTCAAAAAGGCACTCTACGGACTGAAACAAGCCCCCCGGGCGTGGTATGACAAACTGTCCACTTTCTTGCTGGCCAATAAATTTTCTAAAGGATCGGTGGATCCAACACTATTTACAAAAACCTACGGGGAGGACTTACTTGTTGTTCAAATATATGTCGATGACATCATTTTTGCCTCAACAAAACAAAGTTACTCTAATGATTTTGCAAAATTAATGAAAGATAATTTTGAAATGTCCATGATGGGTGAACTTTCGTTCTTTCTAGGACTACAAGTTCATCAATCACCCCGTGGAATTTTTATAAATCAGTCCAAATATGCTCTTGAAATTTTAAAAAAACATGGAATGATGTCTTGTGATACTTATAATACACCAATGGGCTATACCACAAAACTAGATGCTGATTTACATGGGACTCCAGTTGACCCTACCAAATACCGAAGTATGATTGGGTCCCTCATGTATCTCACAGCTAGTAGACCTGATATAGTATTTGCTGTCTACATGTGCTCTCGCTATCAGTCTAAACCAACTGAAAAACACCTCAGTGAGGTCAAGAGAATCCTTCGATACATAAAGGGAACCATTAACTTGGGAATCCGGTATCCGAAGGATTCTGGTTTTTAACTAATTGCTTTTTCAGATGCTGACCATGCAGGATGTTTAGACACACGCAAAAGTACATCTGGTGGATTACAATTTCTCGGAGACAAACTTGTGTCATGGCAATCTAAGAAGCAGGACTGCACATCACTGTCGTCTACAGAATCTGAATACGTAGCCATGTCTGCTTGTTGTGCTCAAGTCATTTGGATGAGATCACAACTTAAGGATTATGGCTACCTATTCAACAAGATTCCTATCTACTGTGATTCAAAGAGTGCAATTGCCATCTCCTGCAATACAGTACATCATTGCAAATCCAAACACATCGATCTCCGATATCATTTCATCAAAGAGCATGTGGAAAAGGGTACCGTTGAACTTTATTTTGTTGGGACTGAGTACCAATTGGCGGACTTACTAACCAAATCCTTAGCACCATCAAGGTTTGCTAGTCTAGTTCACCAAATTGGTATGCGATGTTTGACTCCAGAAGATCTGGAAAAGTTTTTAAAACACAATTGATTATCAAACATCAAAACTATCTTTGTAAATATTTTTTTCAAAAACAAAATACAAAAATATAAAACCAATAAAAAAAAAAAATGCAAGTATATACCACCTCTTTCAACACTATTTTATAAAATGTCTTCAATTATTTATAACAAGTGTTGAGGGGGAGGAAAAGTAATGTTTTTCAAATTTCTCAAAAAATATTTTGTCTTTTATACTTGCATTTTACCAAAAATTAATACATTTTTATCTAAAGTGTTGATTCATAAGTGTTTCGGGTTACTCTCCTTGACCAATATAATAAATTTTTCAGTATTTTACTATGATCTAAGGTCGAGGGGGAGTACCACAAGTTGTTCTTATCATGTCTTGGTGTAATTAACTAAAGTTAAATATGATAATGTGTTTAAGCATTAGATGTGTAAGTGACTTGAGGTGAAGGGACCATTTGTGTCAAGTTATCAAACTTGTTTTAACCCATGGTCAAAACTTATTTGACTCACTCATTAACTGCACCTGCAAAAAGTTATTACTCTTTCACCTACTCAATCTAACGATCCATAATCACTTGATAAATCCGTGCATCAATCGTCAAATCTGTAAGTTTATACATGTTTTGATCATGATTTCTAACAAAGGTTTTTAATTTCATAACGATCCAACGGCTAAAACTATCAAATCGATTAAGTTTTTTTCTTAGGGTTGTGCGTAGACATTAAACCCAGTAATTTGTAATGTTATGATTGAATTTGTTAGTGGGAAATGATCTTAGGAAGTTCATAAACATGTTTCTTAAATCTAATCGTACCCAGAAACACTAAATCATTCGATTGGACTTTAGGGTTCATACGATGGATTTTGGGGGTACTTGATTTTAGACGTTTGGATTGAAATTGGTGATGGGGATAATGTTCTTGTAGGCCTAGGATCATGTTGTTATGGTTTAATTGCTTCAGAAACATCTCTTGATCATGTATGAATGATTTAGGGTTCGAATGACACTAGCAGTTATGATCTTTCGTTTTTGTGGTTAATTCGTGTTATAATTTGGACCATGTGATCCTTAGGATGTTAGATACACTTGCCCCATACTAATACCTACCCAGATTCACGTGTGATTGTGTTTGTGATTGAGTGATTATACGGGTTTACGCGTAACTCACATTTAAGCATGTTTACGCATAAATTAAGGGTATTAAGTGTGTTAGAATGATTATTGATCAGTGGTTGTGTGTTTTACCCTTTCAGGAATCAAACAACTCTTATTTCGAAAGGTGATTTTCTAGAAAAATGGTGTCTTTACGCGTTAATTGTAGGGGTGATCATCGGTCGGAAACCGGACCGGACCGGCCAAGACCGGACCGGACCGAAGACCGAGAACCGGAAAACCATAGACCGAGACCGGACCGAATATGGTCGGTCCGGTCTCGGTCCGGTCTCGGTCCGGTCGGTCTTCGGTCGGTCCGGTCCAATTAGGCAAGTTTTTTCGGGTTTTTGGTCGGTCCGGACCGGACCGGACCGGACCGACCGGACCGAGACCGAATTTGGCAAAAAGCTTAGACCGAGGACCGGACCGAATGTGGTCGGTCCGGTCCGGTCGGTCTCGGTCCGGTCGGTTTTGTCGGTCGGTCCGGTCCGGCCGGTCCGTTTGCTCAGCCCTAGTTAATTGTTCATCCTACGCGTAAGATTGAATCTTACGCGTAAGATTCGACACGTGGACAAACTTTGTCTTGGATAAGACAAAGTTTACGCTTAAATAAGATTTCTTACGCATAAGTTTGACCTTACGCGCAAGTCTTGAACTTACGCATAAGTCATAACCTACGCATAAGTTATACCTTACGCTTAAGATTAATCCTTTGCACAAGTTCAATTCTTACGCCTAAGATTTATCTTACGCGTAAGATTGTCCCTACGCTTAAGATTCATCTTACGCGTAACTTATAATTTTACGCGTAGACTTTGCACTTACGCCTAAATTCAGTTCTTACGCTTATGTCAGGTTACGCGTAGATTCTTCATTTTACGCGTAAACTTGTCAAAATCCAAATTTTTCTAAGTGTAGTGAAATTTTCCTAAGTGTAACTTCTTGTAATGATAAACTTATGTTGTAACTGATTTGTTATAAGTTTCTACCATGAAATATAACTCAAGTTTGTCATATATCAAAAGTTTTCACACACACTAACCCCCACTGATCAATGTATAACATGCAATTCTATAAGTGTACATCATAATTGAATGTCTTTGCTAACCAAGTCAACAATTGCCATGTTTGTTTTTTTTTTTTATGATCTATTCAGATGGCAGAACACAACGACATTCCATACGGACCAGAACCCGAACCTAAGCTTTCATGGGAAGAGACATTTCCAGATAATTACTCCAGGAAGATTGGAAAGAACAACCTCCGAATCAACTTCAACAAAATGACTTGCAACGAGTCCTCTTGTATTGTGGCTATAGATGTTCTTCTTTACCACCCGAATAAGCTGTTGTTCACCAAGTCTGCCTCGGTTTCCTGCTTCTACATCCACCAGTTTTGGCATACACTATAGCTAGATCTTGGGGAGGCTTCTTTCACCTGTACGCTTCATAACCGTCAGGTCACTGTGGACATTGATGTGCTAAGGAATGTACTTGGGTTACCAGAACTCGGCCCAAATGAAGAGTATGTTCCAGTCCCCACTGAAGAAGAGTTGATAATGTGGTTAAGGGATATTGGGTATGACGAATCAGAAGAGGTTATTACCAGACATTCTAGGGTCAGCATTAGATATCTTACACAACCATGGAGAACCCTATACATCCTGATTGCCAAGTCCTTATCTGGCAGAGATACAGGCCACAAACACCCTAAACTCCAACACCTCAAGCTCTTCTGGGGTGTGGCTAATGTGAAGAAAGTTGATTATGCCAGTATCATTTGGGAAGACCTGGTGTGGCACATTCAACACAAGACAACCAACATTCCGTTTGTCCGATTCACAAAACTACTCATCGAAAGCTTCCTTCGTGAGTACGATGATATACCACAGAGACTCGATGACCAAGATAAGAACACGTTCAGAAATGAACATACTCTCAGAGTCATCAAGAGAATGGACACCAGCACACGCAAGCAGGGAAAGAAACTTCCCGATTCTCTCCTGAATGTCAAAGTCAAGGCTTGCAAGAACTACAAGTATTATGAGCAAGCTCTAGAAGCTGAAAAAGTTGGATTCTTTGACGAAGTTGTTCTACCCTCCTTCATGCAAAAGAAGGGTAAGAAAGGCACTAAGACTGGAAGCTCCGGCAGTTCCACTCAGTCTAAGAAGAAAAAGGGTACTCTTAAGAGAAGGATTCCTACCGAGAAGCCTGCATCTGTTCCAGAACCTGGGTGGTTTCCCTCACCACAATCCTCTCCTAAACCATCTGACTCTGAGCAAACCGAATCCGACAAAGGTCCAGAATACATGGAAGCCTTTGCTAACATTGACAAGGATGTCAACCTTGATGACATAGATGACAAAGACTTGACCTTCGAAGATTGGAATAATGACATTGATGTGTTTGCTGACAATGCCGTATATCCATCATACCTCACTCAAAGACCATTCACAGAAGCTCAGACTATTTTGGAAGAAGAAATGATCAGGAGAAAGAAGATGAAAGAACCAGTGACTGCTGAACAAGAGACTGGAGGCCCTTCAGTCGAAGAAGAAAATGAAAGGGCTCTCAATCTGGGTCTCCTCCACAGCCGAATTGATGCATTCAATGCTGATTTACCTCCACCTCCAGTGTTCTCCCAGACCACCGAAGCTGGCGGATCAAGCAGCATTCCTGAGCCTACCACAGGGATCACCTCAGACTTAGTTGCTTATGACAATCCCTCAGTATCTCCCACCGACATTGAAATGACTATGGGAGAGGAAGAAGAGGAAGATCCCATGGATACTGATGCTCCAAGGCTTATGACTATGGAAGAAATGGAGCTCAGAGAAAGGGCTCAGGAAGAGGAACTGAAAAGAAAACAGGAAGCTGAAGAGGCTAGGCTTGAAGAGATTGCTCAAGCTAAACTGGAAGAAACTATCAGAATGGAAGAAAGCAGGAAAGCAGAAGAGGCAGCCAAGCTGGCTGAAGAAAAGCTGAAAAAGGCAGAAGAAGCCAGGCTGGCTGATGAATTAAGGATTAAAGCCGAGGCTGACAAACTTGCTGAAGAACTAAGGCTTAAGGCCGAAGCTGATAAACTTGCTGAAGAACTAAGGCTTAAGGCCGAAGCTGATAAACTGGCTGAAGAACAAAGGTTGAAAGAAGAAGCAGCCAAAGTCAAGGAAGTTGTACAACCCGAACCACAGAAAGGAGATGACAAAGACTCTACCACCATCATTGAATCCACACAATCATCACCTCCTGCATCTGAATCAACACATGACAAATCAATCAAGAAACCGAGCACCAAAGCCTCTGCTGCATCTAAGTTACTCAAGTCTGCTTTCAAGAGAGTACATGAAAAGAAGAGAAGCAGACTGGAAGATCAGGTTGCAACACTTGTAACCCAAGTTGCTGAATTGACAAAGCTGAACTCGAACGTCCAAGAGCTACAAGACAAAGTTGATACTTTCTTAGCTAAAGACGTACAAGAGAACTTGGAAGCCACATTAGCAGCTCAAGCACAAGAATACATGGCACAACACTTAGTTGCTGAGTTAAAAGATCTGCTGGCACCCATGAGAGATGAACTCACCAAGTTCGCGGAACAAGCTGTCAAGAAAGTAATTCGATCCACTACTTTTACTCTTCGAGCCGACAAGTCTACTGCTCCACTACCAGGGCTATCTCTGGATGAATTGGAAGCTCAACTCTTAGAAAAGCTGGCAAACAAGTTCACCTTGACTCCTGAAGAAGCCAAAGTTCTAGAAGCACTGAAAGACAAGATGAACAAAGAGACTTGCAGCACAGAGGCCGATAAGCTGAAGCGTCAAAGAGATGATGAAGACAGGGATCCGAATTCTCAGGCAAAGAAACAAAAACAAGCCGAAGGACCCTCATCTCATACACCGGTCATCCCCCCAACAACAACTACTTCCTCACAACAACCGAAGGCATCAGGTTCTGCTCCCAAGGCACACGACCACTTCGAGTACACCGGTGGTGACGAGATTCCTCAACCCGATGAAGTTCCAGAACCGTCATCCAAGAAGAAGAAGAAAGTAAGAAAAGGAAAGCATCATCAACCCAAACCGGACACCTCATCAAAAGAAAAGGAACCTAAGAAACCTAAAACCGTCCTCCAATGGCTCGAAAAAGATGAGACTGCCGATTATTCCTGGTTTGAGAAGATGATCAATTCACAACCACCACTGGAAGACAATCAGGAACCTCAAGATGGTCGAAAAGTGGAATATGCTCAATTAATTCAGCACAAGTTTCAGATGAATAAGATGAATAAGAAAGAGCTGCGAAGAATTAAGAATGAAGCATTTAATCTTCTCAAAGATCGGTCTGCAAACTCCATCGAGCTTGAGTATCATCTGGAAAATATTGCTCGAGCCATGTCAAGCGATATTGACTGGATTAACCCTGAATCTTTTGTCGATCCGGTCACAAAGAAATCCGCACCCTACATTACTGACTGGTCGAAACCACTACCAATGGTTGGGAGGCCTAATGAACCGAAGATCCCATACATGTTCTTCTTCAACACAGACTTGGAATTTTTTAAGCTTGGAAGTGCGATTGAGAAGAAGTACGTTACCTCACTCGCCTTTCTACCTGCAGCTCGATATCTCAACAATGCTATCGAAGAAGAAGCTTCAGCTTTATTCGTTGACAAAATTGTTGAATATGACCGGAACGCACTTTACGCCATTCATCATTGGCCAGAAAACCGGGCACAATACTATCAAAGCAGCAGACTTAATCAGACGATGAGCGATGTGGCAAGTGATTTGAAGATAGTCTCTATTCAGTTCATCTCGACTGTCACTCACTTTGGGTACCCCTTCCTCAGCAAAATCACACTGAAAAGACTTGATGAAAAGGAGTACGACATTTCCGAGTCTGACTTTCCACGACTACTTCTCAATGACATCGAAGACTTGTATCTGCTCAAAGTTCAAGGAAAACTCTGTGGCTTGCCGAAAGAGATACAACTTGCCTTTATCCAAGCTCTCCTAATATTTATCAGGCAAATAGTCATCAGAGAAAGAGTAGAAGATCTTCAGTTAGGAGTGGAAAGTTATCAGAAGAAGCTCAATCTCACCAAACCCAACATGTTCAACATCCCCGACCTTCAACATCTGCCTCAATACACCTTGATCAAACATCCATTTGGGTTCACCTACCGCAGTGTTAATGGTCGCAACTGCTTCATGGCTTACACCGAAAGTCAGAAGTTCTGTGATGAAACATTGAAGTTCGTCAGAGATGGAATCAAGAGCAGAGTCGATGACATTGCTTTGGGTAAATCAAAACGGTGGAATACGACAGAGGTCAGGGATGCCCGCAGATTCATCTTAAGAATTGAGAACCGATTGAAGCGAAGGGATCAGTTCAGGAGATTGGAAAGCTATGTTGGAGGAAGATCAAAATTTCCGGTGTTGACATTTCAGAGACCTGATTGGTAGTAAAATAGTAAGAATTTGATTTGATTTGTCAATATTAAATCTCATATCGGCTTGTGCACATATTACAGTGTACAACCCGAACTTGTAAAGAAAGGACCCTGAGGTACGCATCAGTGCCTCAATCCTAAATATAAGGAGCGAAGGCTTCTTACTTTTGAGTAGAATTAATCAAACATTTATGATTTTCACAATTCTGCTCAAAAGGACAAGTATTTCACCTCAATAAGACCTAATCACTTGTTGAGGGGGAGCACTTGTCAAAACAAAATACTTTGCCCTAAATCAAAAGTTCTTGGTGAATCTCCCCGTAAGACTCAAAAGGCATATTTTAATCTAAAAGTTTGTCTAAAACATCATTTTATATGCTATTTTTGTGGGGGAGAAAATGAAAAAGTGATTAAAATATACGAAGTCAAAGCTTAAAAGTTGTAACATGTGCGAGCTAGACTCAGATTCACCCAGGAATTGACGAAACATAAAAGTTGGTAAATTCGAAAAGACTTTTCCTCGACGGGTAATAACATCAAGTTAGTTACTAGAGCTAGTTGTCACCTAAAAGCTGACAATGGAACTCTTTAACTAGCCACGTAAGCGTGTCTCGAAAAGGATATGTCTGAGTAGAAATGTACCGTCTCGAGAAACTTTCTGTGAACATGATCAGGCCGGATAATAACTTCAAGCTAGTTTAACTAGTGATGTAAGCGTGTCTCGAATCGGTCTTGTTCATGGAAAGTGGATCAATTCAAAAGTGCTTGCTCCTCCCGCATGTGCAAATTTATTAAATACTTATGAGCACATGTGCAGGGGGAGCCCTTCAAAAGTGTACAAAAAACTCTCAAAGTGTTAAACAAAATATTTGATTAACACAAACACTTTGAGAGATTTTCAATCAAAGGTTTCTTGGCTACTGTCGGAGTTATAAGGTGATTAAGATAGGAATATCAGTCCTATGATCCGCCAGAGCCGGAGGGATCTACCCAAGGACATCTCCCATAGTTAGAATTAGAAGTCCTTAGGTATGATACGAGAAAAGGAGAAATGAATGAAAGGGAAAGAAGGAGTTGAAGAATTAAAAAGAAAAGTAAAGAAAAGGGTGAAAAGAAATAGCCCTCCATATGATTCAACCTTAGGGCAGACACCGGGTTCAATGCATATGCTACTGGCTGTTGCAAAAGACAACACCGGTATTGAAGATTAAGTCGTCATGGACCCAGTGACGCGATGCACTAAACCTTCTTAACCACTCAAGTTCTCTTAAAAGGACTTGTTTCATTCTCACGGGGAACCCGCGTAATCTATCGACCTATCTCTTAGAGACGGTTGATATTGAAGCAGGAGACCCCTCCCCAGTCTCCGCACAGGAAACCTAGGTGTGCACTTATAGAGTCTAGAGCCATGAGATACATCAAAGATCTCTTAGGAACACTTAGTATTTCTATATCTGGTGTTCTACATCAATGGGCATCAGTTGTAAATTATTGAGTCCTTCGCAGATCTTAGCAATCTGCCGAGAACGTTTATGAGAGGATTACTTAAGTATTTCTCAATGATTGAACGGAAATCCTGCCAGGGACAACATCAAACAGCCCTGACAGCAGGTCACTTCGATAACCCCACAAGGGTTACGCTTAGTGTTTGCGGTGGTTCCATTACGGTCTACAGTCGTGGAGTGATCCCCAGCGACTCACCCAGTCATTGAGCTACTTAGTAGGTCTCGTAAGCTCCTTCAGGAGTATCTGATATGGGAACGGCCTGGATAAGGATTAGAAGGAGTCTTCACAATATGCTGTTGATGAACTCTAATTCCTTATCCATAAGTACCGGTTGTTTTATTGCTAACTGTTTACCCGCAGGTACCTCACTTCCATGACGGTAGATTCCAACATGCTCATACATACATCTTGAAGTCAAAGAAAGCTCCCCCAAAGATCTTAACACCACAAAGTTCAAGGAATGATTCTACGTCTATAAAGAAGAATCTACAAAGTTTAAAGACTAAAGATCTCATAGTATGAAAAGGAACTTCGTGCATGTCAAAGTCCGAAGATGTATGAGTATGTTGGAATGGCGGATAACCACCACAGACGCTGGAGTGACGAACGGCAGACAACTTCATAACACTATCACTACATCATCACCAAAGAACAAAGACAAAGAGTAAAGTACACTCATTATCATTCAAACCATTTTGAAGACGTCTAGAGTTTCACATGTCACAAGTCAACGACAAAGATGAAGACGTCAAGCAACCGTGATGACCGACCCTTAGGGGGAGATTGTTGGGATCATACTTTTGTATTTAGTCAAGTCTCGGTCATTACCTTTTGTAATAGGTTGCTTTAGTATTTATTTCATTAAGTTTCATGTTACAAGGCTTATGTGTTAAAGCCCTATGGGCTTGAAAGCCCACGAATTAAGAGATAAGGAAGGAAGGGAGTGTTGCCCTAACTCCTTCCTTATAAATAGTAAGCTTATGTAAACATTTAGTTTGTTGGTTATTTGATTATCTTAAGGAAACTCTTGCACTTTCACTTTTCATATTGTCTCATAATCAACCAATCTCATTTCTCATCTTATTTCTTTCTAAATCATACTTGTGTTTACAAAATGGTGACCTAACAAATTCTTATATGTCCATATACTAAACTAAAATTTTAAAATAAATTTGATTCACGTGTAAACCCCGTGCGTGCACAGGACTTATAGCTAGTATCTACAATGTGGTTTGCAGTATCTACTTTCATTGTTTCAACAACACCAACCATAAGTTTTTCCTTACAAAATGCAAATCAATTTCAAGATATTTTGTCCTTTCATGAAAGACTAGAGTGGTTGCAATTTTGATTGCTACTCTCACATAATAAAGAGGCATGCAAAAGATTTTTACCTTGCAAGTCTTTTAAAAAAATTTAAAATCCAAATAGCTTCACTTGTTACAGAAGCTAAAGCTCTATACTCAAGTTCTGTAGATGACTTAGAGAGAGTATTTTGTTTTTTGCTTTTCCAGGATACTAAAGAGCTACACCAAAAAAACACATTAACGTGAAACTGATTTTCTAGTTACTAAACACTTTGCCTAATCAACATCAGAATAACCTTTCAAAGTCATACTTGAATCCTTTGTAATACAAATGCTTTTACCTGGAGATCTGTAACACCCCCAAAATTTGGTACAGCGGAAGACTCAACAAGCTTTCGGGGTGCTACGGGGATTGGTATCCAAACACAAGACATAAAAGAACGAGATAAAGTAAACATAATAAAGTACAACTACACTAGGTTTTAAAGTTTACATTATCCCAAAATCATCCAAAGTCAGGCCCAAAGAAAAATAAATATAGGTCCACAATAGTTATCAGAGTTTTAGAAATATAGATCCATAACCGATGCCAAATGCCAAGCCTCCAATCCCAAGCATCCGCAGAGCATCACTTAATTACCTGAGAAAACGTGCTAAAAGTCAGCTTTCGCTGGTGAGATCATAGGTTTAGATTCTTAATTCAATATAGTGGACATGTACGCAAAACGCTTGCTAGCTAGACTAGGGCTCAATCATCCAACCAAAATAATCCAACCGACATAATCCAACCAAAATAATCCAACCAAATCAAATCATCCCTATAGGTGCACGCTATAGCTCAAATCAATCCAATCAATAGCTTACCTAGCTCAAGTCTAGGCCTCGCTCTATAATCAATCCAATAGCTTACCTAGTTCGGGGACTAGGCCTCGCTCAACAACCAAATCAATAGCTTACCTAGATCTAGTCTAGGCCTCGCTCTATAACCGAATCAAATAGCTTACCTAGTTCGGGGACTAGGCCTCGCTCAACAACCAAATTAATAGCTTACCTAGATCAAGTCTAGGCCTCGCTCAATAACCGAATCAATAGCTTACCTAGTTCGGGGACTAGGCCTCGCTCTACCTAGTTCTATAAGCATAGCAAGTTTTGAAATCAAAAAGCGATAATAGTCCACATAAAACATTTGCACGTTTCTCACCCCAAGTATTGAAAACAAAGTTCAAGAGTAAAAAGTGGGGCTATGACTCACCTCAAGTCCAGAAATCCTCAAAAGAAACGATAGAAGAAAGACGTAAGTAAATCTCAAGCAACTCACGTAACGGCGACTACTGACTCGGCACTTCCTAACAATATTAAATCCGTTCAGAAAACACTTCCACAAAAACAAGTATTCCCATTCCCGAACGTAATTCATTTTACTTTCCAAAATATACATTTCTCGAATTTACTTCATATTCATTTGAAATTTGACGTTTGGTATCCATACGGGTGGAGGGTCGACACAGCACAAACCAAAAAGCCTCAACAAAGAACGATAATAAGACAACTACAGGTCTAACGTTAGCCCAATATATTATTTAAATAATTATCGAAGCTTATTAAATCCGTCGATTTGGTAACCTCCCATATTTATTTACGTAATATATCGTTCCAAAATTATACCCAATCTAAAACACATTGCACATAAATTTCTATTTGGTATATGTCGTAGCCCAATGAATTCCCTATATATATCGTCGAATCGGCCAAAATTCCACGAGACATATAGTAATTCATTACCCTAAAATATATACCACATCCTATGGGCGTCGTGGGATACGATGCCCATTAATATATCCATTTTATATCGTCAGATAACTCGATCTAGAATAAGTCATTTGATATATAAAATGTTTATATTAACCGCCATATATCCGTGACAACACAAAGTCACAATATAGAGCCCACTTGGACTTTAAAGACCCAAAAATTCGTATAACTCGATAAGTTTCTAGTTTATAATTAAAATCACGTTTTTAGTTGTTAGTTATTCGACGTAAAGTTCGTCATTATATATATATGGTTATTAGTTATAATAATATTCCGACATTTATTGCACCATTTTCATAGTGTAATAACTATCGCTTTATTATTATAAGTTTACTCGTGATAGTTTTATTATTAATATACGCATTATATATATATATATATATATATATATATATATATATATATATATATATATATATATATATATATATATATATATATATATATATATATATATATATATACGCTTAACACGTCTATATACGTCTATAAACGATTATATTCTTAATAATATTATTACGAGTTTTATTTTTAATATCAACCTTTAAAGATTTATCGAGTCATAGAATTTGGTCCAATGTCCGAGTCATGACCCTCGGCTCATAGTCCAAGTCCAAACAATATAATCAAGTCACAATAATAAAACAACTCCATCCAAATCAATCCCAAATCCACGTGCTACAACATGAGGGTCCGACTACGGCACCCGACTAACCTATCTCCGTCATCTAATAACCGTATCACAACGGTCCCCAATTCACTTTCGTCAACACATCTCCAAATATACTCAAAGACAATAGATACCGCAACGCGTCCAAGATAATAAGCCAAATATCCAAATCGAAAACATCACACGAATAAATAATCACAAGTAACAATATTGTCCAAAACCAAAATATAGGCGGGTTGAGTTACCAAGTCAACCCGGGTCAAACATAAGTTCGAGACATAAAATGGAGCCACACCCGAGACTAAAGAGTCTCGGCTAGCTCTTTGAGCTTGCCCGAACCAAAACAGCCCCTAGGGGGGGGGGGGTGTTCGGCCAAATACCAAACGACCACAAGGTCCAAATAAAAACAACCCATTCGACCGGACCCAAGGGGGTCACGGCCTTGCTCCCATCGAGCCATTTCAAACCAAACGGACCCTTAGGGTCTCGGCAACAATCAAACAACAACAACAAGATGGTTTGGGGAGGATCCCAAAAGCACTCGGCTCGACAAAACAAGCCACAAAACCAACTCCGAGACCTCGAGGGTCTCGGTTACGCTCAACCCGAGCATCGAACCAACCAAGAAAACCATTCAATCAAGAATCCTTCCACTAAATCGGATTCCAATCAACCCACCCGGATACCAAACATCATCTTTTAACCTTTTTCATCAAAACCCAATAATCTTGTTTATAAATCCATGGAACCCGAAAAACCAAAAGAAAACCGTGACCCTAGGTCACGATTCGAGTACAAATCCGAGTCAAAACTCGGCCTACCTTTATCCACCAAATAAGAACTCGAATGGATCTTCAATACCACACCAAGGAGTGACGAATTTAAGGTGAAATTGAAAGAAAAATGAAGAGTTTGGGCGCGTGTTATGATGGATCTAGTAGGAAATGGAATGGGGAATCGTTTGGTGATGGTGTTAATAGTGGTGGAGCGGCGGTGAGGTGGTGGCAGCCGGAAAAAGGGGCGGCGGCTAAGGAGGGTTAGGGTTTGGAGGTGATAACTTGAGAGAGAAAAGAGAGTAAAGTGGTGAGGGGGTTGTGGGGGTCGGTTCACACACAAGGACGATTCATAGGAGTGAAAAAAAAAATTAATTTTGTTTTATTATTATTAGTGATAGTAGTGGGCTAAGTAGCCCCAATAAACACACGGGCCAAACCCGAAACCTTTAATAATCAATCACTTTTTCCAACCGAACCCGTTCCAAAAATTATAAAATATCCGAATTCCGTAAAAATATAAATAAATTGTTAGGTCAACCTAGTGCCGGAGTCAAAGTAGTGCCAACAATAATGATCTCAAAAATAATTCATCCCGACCGAAATCAAACCAAACCATAATTAAATAACTAAATCCCAAATACATCGTACGATTAAATCACGTACCAACATTTGTAAAATATCTCGTCACAATAAATTATCAGAAATTCCATATTTATTATATAAATGTAATGCGGGTTTTATAAAACGGCTCCCTATTTTGCCAGTTGTCACAAGATCCTTTAAGGCATCTCAATACCTTTAAGGCAATTTTTAAATGTGACTTAAGTGGATAATTCATAAACTGACTCGAACAATGAACAACGTAAGAAATATCATGCCTAGTGTTAGTTAAATAAATCAACTTTCCAATCAATTTTTAATAATCAGTTATATTCTCAAGTAAAGGATCGCCATTAGTTGGCTCATTAGTAATAATCAATTTAGACTGCAAGGTAGTTGCAGCTGGTTTATGAGCAAGTAATCCAAATTTAGACAATAGATCCAAACAATATTTCTCTTATTAAGACAAACACCTTTTTCCATATCAACAACTTTATATCCAAGTAATTGATTCTGTTCTAGCAAACACTAGATAAAACCAACAATAACCATTTTCTTCTAGCAACCATCAGAAAGTTGAACTAAGACCGACCATTGATTAGTGTAAAACATAGTTTTCCGTACGACAAGTGTGTGTGTGGATCATGAGGAGGCACACAAGAAATTGTAAATGATTTTATTGAAGTTCCTGGCTTGTTGAATTTGAAGTAAATGTGATGCCTTCTTCATCACCTCCAATGATGCTTTTTTCCCCAACATTCTAAATAATAAAGTAACAATATTACTCTATAAGAATCAACACATACATATATAAAGAAAAAATGTCGTCTACAAAACAAGAATGTCGATAATAAAGAAATTCATTAATGTTCACGAAATTTTTAAGTTTCTCACGTTCTAACAATGTGGATAGGCTGTTAAACTAATTATCAGTAGAAGGATATGATGTTAGGCAAATTTGATAAAAGCATGGCTAAGTTTATGTTATTCCAGTTACATACTAAAGTCTCATAATCATATCAGTTTTATAAATGTCAGCTTTATCAAACCATCTAACATATCGTCAACAATGCTGAAACAACATGTTATTGATGGGTATGGCTTTAGTACCAATCAATAATCTGCTTGGATAGTTCTTTAAAATGTATTGGAGTCACTTTCCGGAATATAGACATATAGTAATTTGACCATGTTTATATTTGATGAATACGATATAATCAATACTTTGTGTATGTATTATAAGTATTACGTTTATATCAAGTAACGAATCCAACCAACTATAAACATACGAAGACCATCTTATCTATATTTAACCTGTTGCAATATGCGATACATTAGATCCATGATATATGAAAGGAAGGATTACATACTCTTTGAGCTCTTTGGCCATATCTAACGGGAATATGTTATCTTGGTCACCCCATATGATTAGCACTTCCTGTAAAAGAATGATAGCAATCACAAAAGCACTAAATCGGTTAACAATGATCACAAGTAATATCGACACACAATCACTTAGATGCTTCAAATAATTATCTCTTTAACAATTTGTGTTGGAAGTTACAAGGAGTGAAATGAATGAATAAAAAAAGAAAGCGAAAGACTCTGTTTATGTTGCACAATAATTGCATAAGTCTTGTTAGTGTAATAGACAAAAGCCAAAGGGCTAAACTTGTTAGTTAATTAGTTAATAACCGAATAGCGGTTAAAGGTAGTTAGAAGTTAGTTATTGGTAGTTACAGAATTCGGTTGTACCCTTTCATGAAGGGACATGATGGTTCACTAGAACCTCTATAAATAGATTAGTACATGTAACGTTTTATAGTGTGTCTTAATAACAATGTAACAGATTATGTTGTTAATACTATGAATCATTCTTGTCAATCTTGTGCTTGTTGAGTTAATGACCTGTGCAACGATTCTACAGTTTATAAGCATCTAGCTAGTCGAGTAATCGACCTCCTATTCAATTCCTAGACTAACTCGATAGGAGCTCCTTAAGCCGGGTTCCTAGTCCTAATCTAGCTAATACTAATGTCTAACTAGATTAACCACCTAGCTAAGTTTCTTGACCGTGACACTTAACCCTTGATCTTGCAGGTTTAGCAAGTACTGTTAACATTTCATGTATCTCAAATGTCAATATAAAGTAAAGAAAATTTAAATGTCATATTATTAGTTTTCTAATTTTGTTACAAACAAATAATTATACTCATGAGAAAAAATGTTCAACATTTTAGGTTATCCCAAAGGAAGTGAGTATAAGCAACTAAGCAAACTGGCCAATCTTTATTTTGTCACAAAGGGGTTAATTAATGCCCGCCATTGTAATCAAATATAAAAGGTGAAAAGCTATAATCATACTTTCAAAAAAGTAACAAGTTGAACCATTTACTTTTTTATTGCTTACTTGACCAACGAACTTTCAAATTTTAATTCGACTTGAAACATTTCTTTGTACCGTTAGTCATCATGTAGCAACGTTAGTCCTTTTACTCAACGAACGTTTGCAAAGTTAGTCCTTTTATACTAACGACTATTTTTAATTAACTAAAATTTGGTTTTTCTTACGTTTTCATACTTATTCGCCCGGTTTTACAAGTTTTGATCCGTTTTCATACGTTATCGCCCCATTTTACACGTATTCGTTCGTTTTTACACGTTTTCGTGCGGTTTTACACGTTTTCATCTATTTTTACACGTTTTCGTCTGTTTTAACACGTTTTTTTATCTAGTTTTACACGTTTCGTCCATTTTTACATGTTTTCATCCGTTTTTACACGTTTTCATCCGGTTTTACACGTTTTAGTCCGTTTTTACACGTTTTCATCCAATTTTTTACACATATTCGCCCGGTTTTACACGCTTTGATCCGTTTGTACACGTTTTCTCCTAGTTTTACACGTTTTTGTTCGTTGGTGCACGTTTTCCTCCGCTTTTTACGTTTTCATCCACTTTATGTTTTCGTTTGTTTTTACACGTTTTCGTCCGGGCAAATACGTGTAAAAATGGATGAAAACATGTAAAACCAGGCGATTACATGCTAAAAAATGGATGAAAATGTGTAAAAACGGGTAAAACTAGACGAAAACGTGTAAAAATGGATGAAAATGTGTAAAACTGGACGAAAATGTGTAAAAACAGACGAAAACGTGTAAAAATGGATGAAAACGTGTAAGACCGGGCGAAAACGTGTAAAACGAACGAATACGTGTAAAACGGGGCGAAAACATATGAAATCGGATCAAAACGTGTAAAACCGGGCGAATAATTATTAAAACGTATAAAAACGTAAGAAAAAACAAATTTTTAGTTAATTAAAAACAGTCGTTAGTATAAAAGGACTAACTTTGCAAACGTTCGTTGAGTAAAAGGACTAACGTTGCCACATGATGACTAACGGTATAAAGAAATGTTTCAAGTCGAATTAATTGATTTAACTTGGTACTTTTTTGAAAGTGCGACGGTATTTTATAGTTTTTATCAAAGTAAAAAGAAAGAACCTGATTAAGAGGGGAAATGTTTGGGTTGTCATTTTTGCCAAGTGTTAACCCTTCTAGCAACTCCAACTTCTCTTTCCTGTTCTCACGATACAATTTCTGCACCCATGCAAAATTACTAATTGACCCTCCAATTTCCATTACAATACTGAACAAATGTTATTGGTAATATTGCACAAACTGTAGCTTAAAAATATATTCAGCGACAAAAAAAGGAAGAAACTGAAACTATCAAAGTATTCAAGAACGTACAGCAGTCCTGTTTGACACAATATGCAGATAGAGCAATTAACAAAATATAATGTATTATCAATAAATACAGATTATCTCCCTTTTAATAGATTCGCATGAAAATGTAATGTATTCAAGTAGGATCCGGTTCCATTGAGAAAAAAATCAAGAAGTTTTCATTTGAGATACTAATTCATACAGTAATTCTTGATTTGATTCACTAGTATATATAAATTAATAGTGAATCATATCTATAAATCACAAATTTGATTCAATATAGTTGTAAATATCGAGTAATGGTACTGATTCACTAATTTTGTTTATTTAATTCATAATTGTACTTATATCATAAAATTGTGAAATTTTCAAACATTAATTGATTCGATTTTCTTTTTACATATTTTGGATTATAATTACATCTAAAATGAGTTTTAAACTTGAAAAAATTGCAACGAAGTTAAAAATCTTTCGTATTTGAGCCTTCTCAATTTGAATTCTTTTCAATGAATCCAGATTCTCATCGACTAATGTGTTTATTTGAGATAGTTTAACATACTTTCAGTCATGAAAATTCACCATATTTCAGAAACGCCTAAAATAGTAATATTGACATAAAACGTTACAATTAAACACATAAAAAAGTCTTGCTAAAAGAAACATTTTAAGTAAATATCTGCTTACCCTGTCATCCAATTTCCCCTTTTAATAATCCAAACAAAAATGTTGGAATTTTTAACAATCCCATTATATCTAGTTTATTATTGGTTTAATTAAATAATACACAAACATAAAATAAAAAAATACATATTGTAACTATTATCAGGAATAGTCCATGAGAACGACAATTAATCAACCATTTATTCGAAAGCTCAATAGAGATGATACTTGCCTCAATAAAATCGTTGAGAATACAATCCGGCACGTAGACACGACTAATATTAGCAGCAAAACGCAACAACTTCCGAAGCTGCCCGGCTGTTTCAGGCAACATCAGCTCGTCGATCGTTTCAACATTTGCTTTTTTCATTATCTCGACGTTGTCTATAGGTCTCATATTAATTCCCGAACTTGCAACCACAACTTTTTCAACACGTTCGGGCCACATTTCAGCCAATCGATATGTCACGAATCCACCGTAGCTTGTACCAACAACCGAGTACTTGTCGACGCCAACTTTTTCCATTAGTTTTCCTATGACTTCTGCTTGGAAGATTTCAGACCGTTCCGAGGATTTTGTTGTTGATTCTCCGAAGAATACGAGGTCTGGGATGTACACGTTGAAATAAGGCACTAGAAATGATACCTAAGTAAGAGTAATTTACAAGTAAAATGTTACGAAAGTAATTTACATCTAATGGTTACTGAAAATTATATAGTAGTATTAGTTATTTCATCATCTAGTTGCATGTATTATCTCTCTAATTGACACAACACAAATGTATACTACAATATTCTAATTTTAATATCGTACTAACCTGTTGACGCCACTGCCAAACGCCATGCGGACCAAACCCGTGAATCAAAACTATCGAAGATTTCTTACTAACGCCATTTTTGGACTGAGAACTGGATGCTGTAGGCCCCCAAAAGTGGACAGTGGTGTCGACATCAACATCGACAAATTGGGACGAGAGGCCAGAAGCGGTAAGTGAACAACGGAGGAATGATTCATACAAGGAAACAAGGCTGAAACAAGAGCTCATTTTATCAATGTTGTTGGCCGGTTTAGCTAGCTACAAGTTTGGAAAGAACTTAAATGGGATGATGAGTTAAAGAAATATTATAGATGCAAGTGTTTTGTACGTTATATGATAGAATGTATGATTGATACATTAATTGCATTTTTTATGATCGTGATGTATGACTTGTGAATAACTTATACGAACATTAACCATCTAAAATATTGATATATCTGCCTATTTAAACATTAGATAAGTTGTGTCATTATACACTGATATGACAAACATAACAAATGTATTCCGACATTAAGGGCTACTATTGTCGGTTTATAGCTTTGGGAATCAAATGTGGAAATCAATCTCATAAACTTGAATATGGGGGAGGTTGTGGGCTTTTGGTAATTCATTCTTACGTTCTCTAGTTCCTATGAGATTAGGTTAGGGTACTTGGAGAGGTTGTTAGAGTGAAACCAAGATGATATAATGTTGCTGCATTTATAAAATTGTTTGTTTCAAATTTTCTTGATGGAAAGCTTATGTATAGCCAAAATGCTACTACTTTGTAAAGCTGATTATTAACTTGATAGTGTACAACTGTACATGGAGAAAGTTAATTTATGATAACTTCAGTATCAAAGTTGATTTTATTGCCAAAAAATTTGGTTTTGCTTATTTTAATTTCCTTATTTTTAACAAATCAATTTGGATTTACATAAAAGTGGAAGGCAAACGAGCAACATGTCAAAAAGAAAGTTAGGATATGTTTCTTGACATGTAGAGATCGAATATTTGGTTGTCGTAGTTTGCTTTCAGTAGTGACCCTCTAATGATCTCCGCGCTCTGCCCTTTCATCATATTATGATTATAGTTGTTGGTTTCCTGATAGCTAAAGGAGTGGACTGACTTGATAAGGCCGGACTAAACTTAAAAAGCATGCTGAAAGTTTTGAGTACTCAATATGTTGATACCTACACCGTGTTTAACTTCTCATCTCCATTCATATCAGATGAGTTATTATAACCTTCCTCACTTAAGCTATAGCGTACGAAAGATGTCTACTAGAACGAATCAAATGGTGAGTTGGCAGCATATTACAATGTTCTGGAATTCAATTTGACAACGATCTGATATGATTTTTTATTATAAGGTCAAACAAATTGAAGAGTTCGTTTCTTGTTGAGGCAGCAATATCTTTTAATGATACTTCTATGTAGCTGGGCATATTAACTGTAAACTTAAATAAGGTGGCTTGACCAATAAAATATGCAAAAATTAGTTTAAAAAAAATCCATAAACAGCATTGGTTGGATGTAGCAATATATTAAAAGAGGTAGTCCACATACAGAATTACAGATTGCAGGATAATCACATTGTAACCATTGCTAATTTGCTATCTTGGACCAAATGATATATCATAGAATATTTAAAACCATAGTATATATTGACAACACCATCATGTGATGTTGAGGGCCTTGAGGCCACAACTAACTCCATGTGCTGGTTTGTAAATTTTCATTTGACAAAAAATAGGTAATCGATTTGAATTCTGATTATATATATAGGAACAGCGTAAACTACTTGTACATGGTTGAGATGGAATTGATCCCTTGAAACCGTCATCTTGATAGCCAACAAACATTAGGACAAACTTAAGAGGTTTCTAATTTTGCAAGAGTACGTAGTAATCGTTTTGTGCAAACAAACAGCTGAAAGTTGAAGCTATGACCGATGAATGATTAATAGAAATAGTACTATGACGATAATTGTATGTGTGTGTTCATCATGTGGAGGCACACAAAAAATTGTAGAGAATTTTGTTGAAGTTCTTGGCATGCTCAAGCTGAGGTACATGTGATGTTTTCTTCATCACTTCCAATGATGCTTTCTTTCCTAGCAATCTAAAACAGAACAAAGAATACTACTTTATAAGTACTAACACATACAAATAACAAATATAAATAAGGTTACCAAAACAGGACAGTCGGTGATACGAAAACTTGATAAATATTATAGCTAAGTTTTTACGGTTTTTTCAATCACTTACTCACCAATTGCGCCGACGTCTTAATCATATCCTCTCAAATATCGTCAATAATAATTAAAATAGCTTAACACATTAGAAATGTGTATGGGCTTGGTACTAATCAGTGTTCTTATTGGTTAGTTCTTTGAATTGTGTTCAAGGACGGACCCATGATTTTGAAATGGGTGTTGCACAAATTTTTTCGAAAGTATTCTTGCATAGCTTATTTCTATCATAAGTACTAATATTTGCACTATAAAGTATTTTGGGGTTAAACTCAGGTTCTACTATATAAAGAAATAAAGTAGCACAAAATATTAGAGGGTTGCACATATTGAAAAACGACACTTTTTAAGAACAAATTACTCAAAATTGGGTGTGCCCCTTGCCACACCCGGCTCTCAAGTGGATCCGTCCCTAATCGTGTTGGATTCGTCTAGCATTTTAACCCCTTTTATTTAATTCTAAGTTTATCAGGGTATGATGAATACGATATAATTAGTACTTTTCGTACGTTTTAGTATTTCATTTCTGTTGAGTTACGTAACTAACTAAATATAAACATACACCGACGATCTAATCTACTTTACTTATAACAAAATGAGACACTAAATCGATAAGGAAAGGAAGGAATGCATACTCTTTGAGCTCTTTGGCCATGTCCACCAAAAAGATGTTATCCTGATCACCCCATATGATTAACACTTCCTATAATTCAAAATCACAATATGTCAATACAAAAGTTAGGAGAAAGTAAATCAAATTTCAAAGTGATGTAAACTTCCATATAATGTCAAACAACTACAGTATTAAACCATCTCAAAGAAAGTGAGTATACGTGATTACCAATCTTTATTTTGTCCCAAAGCTATGATAAGACAGTTTTAACTCATTTACATATCAATGGGGCAAGTTCAGCTATGTTCTGTCCCTAAACAGGTCACATGGGTTGAAAGTCTCTAAGTTAACAGTAGCATTTTTGCTTTTCAACCCAGTATGAACCGGCACATAGTTTCATAAACTTGTATTCCCTTAATTCTCAAACTTGCTTTGATATGTTATCCAATGAATATGTCACTTACGATTAAAACGATTATGATTGAGCACGATTTTAACACATTTACATAGCTATTTTTGTGTATTTAAACGTAAATTTACTCTTAATTCTAATTACAAGTGGAGTTACGAGAATAACCTGTTGAAGAGGTGAAATATTAGGGGTGTCATGTCTGCCAAGAGTCACCCCTTTTAGCAACTCTAGCTTCTCTTTTCTATTCTCGCGATACAGTTTCTGCATCCAAAATTACGCCATTACGGACCATTTTCTATTACAATACATATGTTCAATAATCCTTTAGATTTAAAAAAAGTTACACGACAAAAAATATCAGGTATACAAGAACAATCAGCTTTAGAGGTTGTTTAAGAAATTAAATAGTTTGGAGATATTACTAGATTAGCCACTTAATTGAGAAAGAAAGGTTTTTCAGACCTCTAAGATAAAACAAACGTTTGTGCCCACTCATTAAGTGAAAAAGAAACACCTCTCGGACGTATATGAGATCAAATATAAAAAGTTACTCAAAGGTTAAAATTTACCTAAAAAACTATATAAAGATACTCGTATATGAGACCTAATATATTTTTCAAATAAATTAGTGTTTACCTTCTTGTTTTCCGTTAATAATACGTCTTAAAATAAACGATATGTCTTTTTCGAAATGTGATGCTATTTTCATCCATTAGTTTTTTTTATTAATCCAAACGAAAGACGTAGCAATTTTAATAGCCAGTGAGCCCACTCACGAATTGTTAAATATTGCAATTAAACTATTCAAGGTGGACCTTGAAAATGACACATACTTGAATTAAAAAAAAAATAAATAAATAAATAGAAGAAAGAAAGAAAAAAATACTTACGTCAATAAAATCGTTGAGAAAAAAATCTGGCATGTAGACATGATTATTATAAACAGCCAAACGCATCAACGTTCTAAGTTGCCCCGCAGTTTGGGGCAACATTAGTTCGTCGATTTTCTCAACATTTGCTCTTTTGATCAACTCCACATTATGTATTGGTCTCATATTAACTCCCGAACTAGCAATCACAACTTTTTCGATACGTTCAGGCCACATTTCAGCCAATCGGTATGACACAAAACCACCATAGCTTGTCCCGACAACCGAGTACTTGTCAACACCAACTTTTTCCATTAGTTTTGCTATGACTTTTGCTTGGAAGATTTCGGACCGCTCCGAGGATTTCGTCGTGGATTCTCCAAAAAATACTAGGTCTGGGATGTATAAGTTGAAATATGGTGCAAGAAATGATACCTGAGTAATTAAATTGTTAGTTGGTTAATTAGAATCCAGAAATTTTACCATTTTACCTTGATGTAAAATGTTAAAAAAGGTATTTTATTAAAAGAATGGTAAAAACGTAATTTACATAAATGGTCCCTATATTACTGAAGACGACAAAGTTGGTCTTTAGTCAATCGTCATAAATTACAAATACGGTGGTTACAACTAGTTAATACCAACAATGGGAAACCTAGGAAGTTTAAGCAACCCACATAGACCAAAATTTTGACATGGTATCATAAACAATGCGGAATTTGCCTTTCTTCAATAACATTTCTGAACAGACTTATTTTTATCTTTTTTTAGAACCTGTGCTGTTCAGTTGTTCCAGTCAATTTAACCTGTTTAATTACCTGAAACCGATTTTTGACACACGAAAAAAGTGGTTTAACCCGGCGTTTTAACTAAATTGGGAACTTGGCATGATCAATTAAAAACTGTTCTTTAGAACATTGCCTTTTTTTTCACTTTTTGTTGCAACCTATTAGGGACCAAAAGCAAACTAATTACATATTTTAGACCAAACTTGTAACTACTACATACTCTAAGGACCAAGATTGCATCAAACCATACAATTGCTAGTCAACAATGGACTGTTCAATAATTAAGTTATTTTTACCACAAGACCATAAGGTTATTTACTCTTTATTAAAAAAATAAAAATAAAAATAAAAAGTAACTATCACACAATAAATGAGGGACTTGAACCGTAACCGTTTAATTACGGAGCATTATCCCTAAGGTACCATTGAAACACAAACTCTTTGATCATAGCGTAATTTACTCTATTTTACACAATGACAAATGTAAACATGTAGAAACTAACCTGTTGCCTCCACTGCCAGATACCATGAGGACCAAACCCATGAATCAAAACCAACGTAGGTTTCCCATCGCTGACGTCATTTGACGATGAAGTGGGCCCCCAAAAATGGACGTTAGTATCGTCATCCACGTCGATAAACTGCGACGAGAGGCCAGAAGCCGTGAGGGAACGACGAATAAACGACCCGTATAGCGAAACAAAGCTAAGACAAGATGTCATGTTATTATTGTTATTGGTTATGTGTTTTTGTAAGATAGTGTGAACAAGAGTTTTGGAGTAAATGAAAGAGATTTGTTGTTGGGTTAGCTAGCTATAAGTTTGAAAAGAGCATGGAAAGATGAGTGGAGATATTTGGTGCACCTGCGTTTCTTTTATATATGTAGTTAATGTTCTTTATATGATGCATGTGCTATGGTGATTGGTACGTTGTTACTATTTTATGATGTGATGTTTTATTTGTGAATAATATAATGCAAGTTTGATTATAATCTTCTACGTATTGCAAAATGAAAAATTTTAAATTTTTTCAATTTATTTCTAGTTATATTATTCAGTATTGTCACATTAGCAAAATAAAAGATCTTGATTAATTAATATGGAACAAAACTAAACCAACATTGAGTCAAAATGATGGAATAAATACAAAATACACATGTAATTAGGGATTGATCTCTTTTCTATTTTGGATTGAAGTGTAGATAAAGTTGTATTTTGAAGTGGCCACTATGGTCTACAATTAGATCCAAAAACTTAAAAAATAATTAACTAATGTTTGGTCTTGTGAATTTAACTTTTAAGTGTAAAATTTATTGATTTATAAATTTGTACTAGTAGGGTCACTCTAATCAAAAATTTTGACGAACAATATTTTCGTTCACATGTTTTTGTGATAATGATTTTACGCCATGCGATAATTTTAAAGAATAACCTTTCATACACTATTATTACGACGTAATGACGATACAAGAACGGTAATCAGTAGTATTACGAAATTGTGATACTTGACGGTTAAATGTACTTGCTAAAAGTAGATATTGTGTAATATTTGTCACAATATTAGATAACGTTATTCATACTTTATATGTTTACACGCTTTCATACTTTAAAAATCATTTGAAAATCTTCATACTTTGTTATGTACAATTCTTTTCAATAAAAATTTATTAGTAAAATGATTACAAACATAGATGATAAATGTTTTTTGAATATGCAATTTTCAAAAATTTTAAATGTCCATAAACAAACACAAATTTGACATTAAAATTACATTAATGAATATTTTAAATAATTTTGTGTAAAAGAATTATTGTTTAATGTATTGTTTATAGCATTAATCATTTGTACATGTTGTATATTAATTGTATTCGTTAAAAATAAGTATATGTAATATAGATAACCTTTCAAAGTTAACCATTTAAAAGAAAACTATCTTTTTGTTATTGTTAAGTTAAATTGATCATAATATCAAAAAAAGAAAAAAGAAAAAAAAAAGTTAATTTTTAATAGAAGCATTGGTATTGAATAATGATTTTAATATCTTCTTAACAAAAATAAAAAGAAAAAAAATACGGAGTATTGGTTTTAATATGAGTTTTGCTAAACAATGCCCACTAGGCAATATTTAATATGAATATAAAAGGAAATTTTAACTTTGTTAAATCAAAAATGATGTATATTTAAGTTAATTTTTATGTTTATTTATTGTTCATTAAATGTATAATTACTTTAAATATAGTAAAAACATATTTTTTAATGTAGCTTAAACATTGCCCAGTGGACACTGTTTAGCAAAATCTTTTTAATATATATATATATATATATATATATATATATATATATATATATATATATATATATAGGGAGGCGTTATTGTGGTGTACAAGCTTAATATAGATAAAATAGGTACACATGTGAACCATTGGATCAAACTTGATAGATGAGATTAGATATTAAATAGATGAGTGGCATAATTGTAATTAAATAAAAAACAAATGGCATTTGTGTACCAAATTTTTATACGAGCGTACATCTTGTGTTGATCATCATTAAGATTTCAGTTAAAAAAAAAAGTTAGGTAGCCACAATAACGCACCCACCACAATTCTACCGGATATCATTATGCAATTCAAAATTAACATCATAATCCCCAAACTTGATGAATCAATAGAAAATCCCCAGATTTTCGTTCTACATTTTTTCTTTAAATACAATTAGCAAAGGTGTATTTGCAATCATAAACAACTAGTATGGCGATTTTTGAACCCCAAGTGATCGACAACGGGAATGAAGAAGAAGTAATGCTTGGTAATTGATACATTGTTCGTCTTTTTTTTTTTTTTTTTTTTTTTTTTTTTTTTTTTTTTATGCAATGAATATTGATTACTTGATAATTTCGTCGTTGGTTTTTGGTTTCAGTCCGATGAAGTGGAAGGTTGTCAAATGTTGGACGACAAAACAGAGGTAAGGAGGAGATGATTTATGTATTTCTTCTTAAGAAATACACAATACCAACTATTGGGTAGTGAGTGAGTTAATTATTGGGTAATGAAGACGAACAAGGTATTGTGTATTTCTTCTTAAGAACACACTTTTTTAATTATTGGGTAGTGAGTGAGTTGATTTATGTGTATTAGCTACTTCTTGTGTATGACTTGAATGAGTTGTATAAGCTTCTTACCTGACTTATGTGTATGAGTTGAATGGGTTGTAGAAGTTACTTAGCTAACTATAGTTTCATATATGTTTTGAAAATAAGCTATTAGATGATTATTTGTATTAGTTTCAGATGGATGTTTTTGAAATAAGCTACATGCTAAATTAGACGAATATGCTAGTACTATGTTATGGAGTTTGCTCTATTGGCAATTAGTAGTAGTTTCTCAGTTGATATTGAAAATATATAACAGCTAGTAAGAAGCTGTAATTACCTCAAGATGGTATTTCTTCTGTAACATTTTCGCACACTTTCAGTATACACACACACATCCACCAACTGAACAACAACCCTTCACAGAGGAGAGATTGTGTCCCTGGGTCAATAAATCCATGAAATGGTGCTGTTGTTGCAGCAAGTACCAAACATCCCTCGATGAAAATTGCATGAAGAACACATGGACAAAAAAATCATGTCCGACCTGAAGATATGATACATGTTAGAAAATAAATGTGCATTAAAAATTAAATTAGATTAGCATAAGATATATTGATATGAGTCTGCAAGAATCTTGTATTTTGCCTTTGTTGAACAAAAACGAAAAACTTATCGGATAAATGACCTATTTAAATGGTAAAATACAAGAGAAAAACTCATAGCTATCAATATCTTCAGTGCGACCAAATATACCAGTTGTCCAAGGCTCAACAACAGGCTCAATGTTCTCAGGTAAAGACTTTCCACACGCATCGCACTCGCTGACATTCAACTGTAAACCATGTCACATCAAAAAGATGTCAGGAATTTGTTGATTATGTGTATTAGTTGAAGTAAGATATTGTGTATTGGTTATTAGGTGATTTGAAATAAACTACTTACAGATGTTGTATATATTAGCTACGTATAGCTGTTTCTAAATAAGCTATTAATTGATTATGTGTATTAGCTACTCAGATAATTATGTGTATTAGAAGAAATAAACTTATGTGTATTAGTTGGTAATGATTCATGTGTATTAGTTGCATCCATGTGTATTAGTTGCATCCATGTGCATCAGTTGCATATATGTTTTGTACTAGTTTAGTATGTGTGTTAGTTGAAATAAACTTATGTGTATTAGTTGATATCGCACTACACATAAAAGAGTATGGCTTGGAATGTGGATAATGACATTGTATTTGATGAAGTATCAGAATCCCAGATGCGGTTAGAGTATGGCTTGGAAAGAGGGACGATTCAAATCAAAACCCGTTTTGTGGTCATGTTATTGGAGCCATTGATGGTTGCATATATATGTTCGAAAGGTTCTTTAAAGATTCTACCATGAATACGGTCTGGAAATATGACCCGGTTTTAAATATTTCGAATGAAGTGAATCCCATATCTATCGGTAGAGCTTATTGCAAAACAGGTATGCTAAACGACAAAT
The DNA here is from genome assembly GCA_030686995.1 of Artemisia argyi. Classification (NCBI taxonomy): domain Eukaryota; kingdom Viridiplantae; phylum Streptophyta; class Magnoliopsida; order Asterales; family Asteraceae; genus Artemisia; species Artemisia argyi. The sequence goes on along the minus strand of CM060709.1, from coordinate 40,248,261 downwards.
TTTTTGTTGTAGGCGGTGTTAGCAGGGTCGCGGTGTCGCGGTGGGTTAACACCACTCCAATCTGCTGAGGTATTTAATCCACAAATTGGGTTGTGGTTGGAAGTGCCCAGCAGGCCATTTTCAAAAGCACAAGTGCTACCAACTGCATTTTTAACAGATTTGCTTAAGCTTATTGCAACAGGTTTGACATCTTATAGAAGTAAACTATATGTTTGGCCTTTTGTCGATGTAGGTGGTGAAGTTTATGATCCTGAAACAAATGCGTGTGTCAATATGCTTACAAGCATGGGTGAAGGGTGGCTTGCTAAACAGGCGGGACCTAAACTGAGTTTGATTGTTGATGGTGATTTGTATGCATTGGATCCGTTCAGTTCTCTTGAAAGGTGCTAAAATAAAAGTTTATGATTATCAAGATGATACTTGGAAAGTGATTGAAGGTGGTGATGTACCTATTCGTGACTTTGCTGAGTCAAATCTCCATATTTACTCGCGGGCTATTAGGCAAGCTTCGTGTTATCACTAAATATGGAACGTTATTGCATCTATAAATTTTGGTTCTACCGAGCTAATGAGCAGTCAAAATCTTGATATTTAGGAGAATGATGTCCAAGAAGGCTTGAATTTTCTATATGTAGCTCTGAGTTAACATTTACATTGTTGATTTCTTTATGTTGTGCGGTAGCTATTCCATTGGGCTGGTAAGTTCACTATGCCAGTAATGTTATAAAGTTTGTCGATATGGTTCTCTTTATGTTATAATGTTATAAAGGATATGTGACTTGGGATACTACTCTGTACATGAGAAGATCATATCATGATTTTGAAATTGAAAACAATATATCAAAAGAAACAGGTATCTTCTTTTGATTTAGAATGTTATACTGATGGAGTTCTCATTTATTTTTCACACTAGAGTAAAAAAGAATCTCAAATTAAAAAATGCACATTCATTTAGTTTTGTGACAAAAATCTGTATGGGTAAAAGTCATATGAAGTTTAGTATGTGCAGTTAAAAGTCATATGAAGTTAAGTTATTAGCCCATTTGTTTTAAACAATTGCACGAAATAAATAAATAATAATAATTTAGTACAATATAATCATATGTTATGTTATTTGATTTAAACAACCAGTATACTAAATTAATACGTAAAAAAATTATATGTCAAAACCCCGTGCACGCACGGGGTATTATAACTAGTAAAAGTTATAGACAAATGACTGTTGCGCCAAAAAAAGGTACTGCAATTGGGATGTAGGACGTTAAAAATAAAAGGTTATATAACATGATACATGCTATAAAGGAATAAGAAGAATAAGGACATTGTATTATCCGGTTAGTTAGGTTCCATAACGTATGAATAACTAATTAGTAGGGATGGGGGAATTTAACATGGGATTACAATTGAAAAAAATCAAATCATGGAAAATACTAAGATTACTATAATACCCTTATAGTAAATGCCAAATTAATTCATCTTATTTATTTTGATCTTGATCTATGAACTTTGATCAAACGGTCTACATGTGTACCTATTTTATCTATTTTAACCTTGTACACCACATGAACGCAAATCTATATATATATATATATATATATATATATATATATATATATATATATATATATATATATATATATATATTTTTTTTTTGAACTGCAAAACCCTTATATATATATATATATATATATATATATATATATATATATATATTTTGAACTGCAAAACCCTTTTAATATATTGCAGTAAAACACAGTGTATATATACGCGGGATTAGACTAGTATGATTATATAGATATTAAATAAGTAATGCAAGTAAACGGTTAAAAATAGAAAGAGATAACATTTTTCTTTGCTTAATTAAACAACTGGATCTCGGCAATTACCACCCAGTCAAGCCCACAACGTTGTGACATATAGTTAATACTTAGTAATAGTTAATTAATAAACCCTCCAATAACATGCATTGACCAAATTAGTCTACCATAAATAAATATATGAATATGCATGTTCTTGTTTAAAATCATCCGATTGATCAATTCTTCGTTACTAACAAATTTCCATTTTTTAACATTCTTTTTCTAACCTTTACAGCCTAAAAAATATTAAATGACATTTCGTGGGTCATTAGTGTCTTTTCAAAAGGGTCGTGATGAGGGCCGTATTTGAGAATTTGAAAGCTTTAGGCCAAAATGTAAGTGGAGTCCTCAATAGTTAATACCAAATAATAAGTTTTGACGTTTTGTCTATACTACTTTATAATGTATGTTGCACATTCTTTTCTATTAATTTTTTAAGACTTTATAAAATAAAATTTTAAGCAATTACAAGTAAAAAGGCATAATTTACAAGTATAATAATAATAATAATAATAATAATAATAACTATTCAACAAGTACAATTAATACACAATTTTTTTTTGAACAACGGAAATATATAAGAAACTAGCAAGAAGCTAGAAAAACGACTACAAGGTAGAAACCACTAAAGGGTTTTGAAGCCAATTGTTCCATGATATGGAAGATAATTTGTTCCTAGAACAATACCACCTATAAGAACAATCTACAATCTTGTCAAATAAAGTACTACACCTAGGCGGAGAATTACTAAAGATCATCTCGTTACAGAAATTCCACAAAGACCAAATAACAACTCCGCATATAACTTCCAAGACAGATTTCCGAGAAGTTGAAATGCGCATGTCATCGATCTAAATGAATAGGTCTTGAAGGTTAAAGGGACTAGGAGACGGTAAGTCCAACTATACAAAAACCCGTTGCCAAACAGTTGTAGCAAGATAGCAGAACCAAAAAGAGTGATTTGTTGTTTCAATACCATAGTCACAAATTGGACAAGAAAGCGAATCCATATCGATCCCTTTCCGACTAAGATTCCATCTAGTTGGAAGGCGGTCTCGAAGAACTCTCCAGATGAAAATGTTAATCTTCTTAAGGAGAAAACGATTCCATCTTGTTTCAAAGCCACCGTTAGGAAGAGTGCATTGGTCAATTTGCTCACGAGTGCTTTTAACCGTAAAAGTTGGCGTAACAAGGGACTAAGTCTACGTATCCTCATAATCATTTAGCGAGCAAGTGGCCAACTGATTATAGAGGGTAATGAGATGATTAGCATTCGTTCCAGTCATGATCGGGCGAGACCAATCCACGGCCCGCCCATTGTTCCAGCAGTCACGGATCGTGCATCCTTTATTCAAAGCTAGACGGAAAAGGCAAGAAAACTGATATTTAAGAGGAGAATTTCCCACCCATGTGTCAGACCAAAACTATAACACAATTTAGTTCACCTATTCACCAAACTATACCACAATATACAATCAAATTATGCTTTCAAAATATAAATCTGAAATCCAACAGCGCATAACAAAATAACATTTGTTCGCCGGAAAATTTAATCACAGGTTACCCGCCGCCGCATCGCGCGAGTATCTAAGAGAAATGATATATCCTCCTACTACATGTTACTACTCCTATTTCTACTCATAGGATTTTGACAAGTGTCAAAATAGACGGTTTGGATGCAGCGAGATAATGAATTGAGAAAAAATATATAATATTATTATGTAGGAGGATATGTCAGAATATAATGTGAGAGGATATATAGCAAAACTCATAATACAAACTAACCACGTTAAGAGCGTGATACTTTTAACATTCTCTGATATAAACTCTACAATAAGATCTTTATTTTTAATTTGCACCAAAATAAATAAGATTTAAGGAAAAAGTAACCATAAATATATTCAAATAATACACCAATAAAATTATTATTATTATTATTATTATTAAGCAATAATAGTTCATAGAGTTACAACATAATTGAAATGAATCTCACATGGGCTCAGAATACTACTTTATCTAATCGGTGGTTAATAACAATTAAATTTTTAATCTAAAAATCTATATATATTACGCTTACATGACATTTATGGTTGCCCATGCTCATTTTCTCTTAGTAAAAAATTAAAAAAAAAAATAAAAAAAATATGTATATAAAGTAAATAAAAATATATGAATAATAAATAAATAAATAATAAAATAATACATTATAAATTCTTTAGGACTTACGATGCAAATATTTTTACTCACGTTAGAAGATAACAGAGAAATAATTCTATTGTTCATCCTCAGTGAGGTATGATGACTGACTTTATTAATGGATGGATGTACGCATGCTAAATTATTTGATTGGGATGTATAGTGTTTAAATGAGCGAGCCACATGAATGTATTTTAACTTTATTCTATAATAATTGATCATTAGTTGATTTAAATGAATGTAGAGACTAGAGATGATTAGTTAGATGATGAGGAAGTGAGGGTTGAGTTTTTAACCATCATGGTGGTTTTATATTTTTTATTAGGTTTTCTTTTATTTGTTAGTTTTTATGAAATAAATGTTATGATTTAAGCATCAAAGAGCCTATTAAAGGTATAATTTTCGCATGTTAATTAGTCCATTAAATATAAATATATAATCCAACTATTTATCTATTATAGCAGTTTTCAAGAAAACTGCGTATATAATACACTAATAACACATAGACTAAATTTTGAGGCCTCTAAATTTGGGAGCCTTGCGCTGTCGCCCAACTCGCGCACCCTCAAGAATGGCTTTGGTCGTGATTAATGCGTATTGTAGTACTGTAGAAAATATAAACATTGTTTTAGTAATATAACATATGAGTATGTTAATATAATTTTATAATGATAATCGTTGTTACCTTCAATCCTTTGCAAGTAGTACGACTTTGGGAGATTTGGTGGACTAGTGGTTGTAGTCACTTGTGTAGCCGAAAAATGGTAAACATTTTAATTTATACGTCAAGTGGTTATTCACGGCTACCAGCAATAAACTATAGCGCACCTTTGGTAACAAAATATTTTTTAATGCAAGTAAGATGTATTTTCTAAGACTGATTTAAGAGTGAGTTGTATACCAAAACAAAAGAAAATAAAAATAACCTTATTTTAACCACTAATGTATAACAACCATGTAACACAACTCAAGTTAGATGTTCTTATTGTGATGTAAATTGTGCTAGTAAACAAATGTGCCGAAAAAAGAATTAAGTGGATAATTGTTTGTTAGTTCAACTTTACTATATATTTCTATCACTGGAAATTTTTTTCAGTACACGTATTATTTCATTTTTTTTTTTTTGTTTAAAAAAATAAATTTCAATGCCTGTTTTGCATATTTTTAGTTTCTATAAAATTAAAGTCATTAATGCACCCAAATTGAGGGCTTCTGGTTGCTCAACAAATTTTTATTATTGAAAATGAGCTTGCTCAAAATTTCAATTGAGCCAGTTATCTCTAGAAAGAGGTTTCAAGAATTATCTCCGGAAAGACGTTTCAAAGCGTGGGCCGTGGGGGCATAAATGCTACAATACCCATTTAATTATCTAACAAAACCTTATTAATTACGTTACGCAAGTATCTGGTAACGGATTTTTTAGCGACAAACAATTTTAGTTGCTAGATTATGGTTAAGTGTTTCGCATAAACGTTTATACACAAAACGTAAAATAATTGAAAAATATTATAACATGCGATAATTCAACTCATAATTTTTTTTTTAAATGTATCAAAAAACATATAAAAATATGGGTGAAAGCTGAAAACACGTAACATACTTATTCAAAACACACGATGTACGCAAGGAACTTTCAAAATTATCATTGTACGCAAGTTATTTTCAAATTTCGTACAATGTACGCAATATGACCTGAAACGAGCAGGTTACCAGGTTTCAAACTTTGAAAATTGACAGGGTTGGTCCCTGTGGTTTGCGTTGACTTTCACCGATCATCCATTGACTTTTTATCACTTAGTTAGAAAATTACACGTTTGGTCCTTGAATATTTATATGCATTTCATGCACAGTCCATCACAAAAAAAATTCCAAAAAAAATATTTTCAAAAAAAAATTATAGAATTTTTTTTTAAATTAGAAAATAAAAAAATTATATAAAAAATAGAAAAATAGAAAATAAAAAACAAATCAAAATTTTTTATTGAAAAAAAATCAAATTTTTTCTAAAAGAATTTAAAAAATTTTAAAAAAATTTAAAAAAAAAATAATTTTTTAAAATTAAAAAAAAATATATAGAAAATAAAAAATTTCGAAAAAATTAAAAAAAATTAAAAGAAATTAAAAGATTCAACATTTTTTTTCGAAAATATTTTATTGAAAAACAAAAATTAGATTTCGAAAAAAATATTTCAAAATTTTTTTTTGAAAAATAATTACTTTAATATTTTCGAAAAAAAAATATAGAAAAAAAATTAAAAGTCTATATATATATATATATATATATATATATATATATATATATATATATATATATACATACTAGATTTTAGGCCCGTCCCGATGGGGCGGCTAGCTTTAGATATTTCGTTATACGATAAAATTAATAGTAAAATATGTATGAACGTGTAACTTAATCAATGTAATTTGCTATTAAAAAAACATGGTATTATTAATAAACTAATAATGTTGAACAAAACGTAAGCTTGAAAATAATAAAACATCATATAGTTTATAATCTATGGAGAACTTCTTTATATACAACATTGGTTGTAGAATTGGTGTAGTTGCCTTCTTTGTCACAATACAACACTTTTAGGCCTCTCATGCTTTTTACTCTTGAGACTGCTACATAAAGTTGGCCGTGTGAAAACACAAACCGTTCCAAATATAACCCAACCTTAGACAATGTTTGTCCTTGACTTTTGTTTATAGTCATGGCAAAACAAACGGAAATAGGGAACTGTCTCCTATTAAGTTGGAAAGGCATCTTCTTGTCGGATGGGCTTATAATCATTCTCGGTATAGAGCGAATCTCACCGACTTTACCACCTGATATAATTTTTGTCTCGATGTTATTGATTCCCATTCTCAATACCTGTAACCTGGTTCCATTACACAATCCGCCTCGTTGATCAATGTTCCGTAAACACATAACAGGAGTGCCAATCTTCAAAACTATTTTATGGTGTGGAAGTCCAGACATTTTGATTGTATTCAAAAAATCTGCAGTGTACATATCCTCGATATGATTAACATCCACGTCTAAATCTGAAACCGTATCTGTACTAAAATATTATTTCGAGCATCCGGTCATTCACTTTGTCAACTTCCTCATGCGTTAGTGCAAGAATCGCTCGATCTTTCCAATAGTCTGGATCCCAAATATTATCCTTCCATTTCTCGTAAGTTTCTTGTATCACAGCTCCTACATGATCATCAGAATCATGTATTAGCATTTCGTTTGGGAATACAATGTCAGCAGTACCATCTTTAGTTCCTCCTATTGTCCCATCGCCAATACTCAAAATCCATTCAGCAAAATCCTTAATCTGATCTGCATCTGCAGGGTTGCAGCCAACACGAAGCCTCATATTTTCCGTAAGTTTAAGAACCTTGCAATTATTCCACAGATAAGATTGATTTAAGGAAGCATGTACGACATCTTGCCTACTACCGTTTGGAATAACCGGGAGTATTTGCCTAAAATCGCCACCAAAGACAACAACTTTACCACCAAACACCTTGTCTGAAACTGCCGTATAAGTACCTGTTAAAAAAAACATTTAAATTTAAACATTAATAGAAATATAGTACAATAGAAATATAGTACTAAACATATTTAACAAAAAATGCATAAAATAAAAACTAAAATATACCTGTTGATATATCTCGTAAAGTTTTGTCAAAAGCTTCAAAACAAAGTCTGTTAACCATAGGTGCTTCGTCCCATATAATTAACTTTGTCTCGCGAATCAAGTTAGCAAGATCACTATCCGCACTAATACTACACATTGAATCTTCAACGACATTTGTAGGGATTGCAAACCTAGAATGGGTTGTTCTTCCACCATCAAGCAAAAGAGCGGCTATACCACTGGATGCTACATTTAGTACTATTTGAAAAAAAAAAAAAAAAAAAAAACAACAACAGAATAAGTTTGTCTACTATAAAAGGATTAAAAATATATAGTTTATAGATTAATTTTGATTTACAAAAAACATTAACCTGTATTGGGAAGCCTTTCGCGTGGTTTAGGTGCATTGTGTATAGGAAGCTGTGACGATGCACCTTCTGAAATGTTCGGCGAAACACATCTACCGGTTGAATTGTTTGTTAAGATGTTTAAAAAGTAATATGTATGTGTGTCAACTGTTTAGATGACTATAAATAAAAATCATATTGATAGTTTATAATATAAATCATTTACCGGTTACAGTAACTATTTTGAGAGGACTTCCTCGTGGAACACGTAATGTCTCTATGGGAAAAAGTGTTGCTGGTGCAGGAAGGTTTGGTGATACATCACTAACTAAAGGATTCTTACGGGGACGTCCACGTCCTCTCTTAATTGGTGTAGGATTTGTGGAATCCAATACAATATGCCCTGGTTGTGAGGTTTGCAAATTTTTGTTAATGCTTGAATTTAGACCTAGTACATAAACAAATATTGTCTAATAAGGAGTAAAGAACATATAAATAGCTTGGTGTATCATGAATTTGGATTAGACATTTATCATAGTTATTTCATGTTAAAATAAATAATGCATTATGAACCTGTTTGTGTAGGCACAGTTGATGTTCCTTCAGAAAGGTTTGGGGTTACATGACTAACTAAAGGAATCTTACGGGGACGTCCTCCTTTGTTGATATTTCCTACCGTATTTGTAACATCCTTAAGAACATGAATACTTGCTCTTGGTATAGTAAACTACGTAGATAGTCCTGAGCCAAGTTGTGGAGAATTGAAGTTTGCAAATTAGTTTCATGCAAAAGAATTTGGTAAAATAACGTGTAAAGAACATAGAAATAAAATTAGCATACATAATTTTGATATAACATTACTTGTAGTTATGTAATGTAGAAATAAATATTGCATTACGAACCTGGTTGTATAGGAACAATTGATGCTCCTTTTGAAAGGTTTGGTGATACCTGACTAACTAAAGGATTCTTACGGGGACGTCCACGTCCTCTCTTAATTGGTATAGGAGTTGTGAAAGCAAATAAAATATTCCCTGATTGAAAGCTTTGCAAATTATTGTTCATGTTTGAGTTCGTACCTAGTACACAAAAAAAAAATACTTAGAACTAAGGTATGAATGAAATAAAAATAATACTGAATTAATAATTTGGATATAACATTACTCGTAGTTATGTCATGCAGAGGAACTCGTTGAGATTGCATATTTGCACATACGTCAACAACACTTGAATATCTCGAATGTTTGACGGTATTTATTGACATATCTACATTCTCATTATTCTCATAATCTTGAAAAATAGTTGACAATTTATCTCTATCATGATAAACTGCTTTGGAATGATAACTATTTTTGTTGCACAACATTTTTCGTTTATGCCAATCATAATTTTTCGACGTACCTAAAAAAAAATTAGCGATAAACAATTAAAGTAATAAACTTGTAATTCATAGTATAAGTTACAACAATGAGTTATAACAAACATGTAATAATAATAAAAAAAAAAAAAAAAAAAAACTAACTATGAATATACACGTAATTATAACGTACCAATAGATGAAACAGTTGGCGGCACATATATGGGGTTATAGTTAATAACATTATTATATGCCAAACCATTGAACGATAAAGCTTCATCATTTAGGGTTTTGTCCACCATAACAGACTTTCTCTTATTGCGGATATGTTTCTCATCTTGTAATGTGTTTACTGATTATATATCAAAAAAAATATTATAAGGATAAACATGAATTTGAATAAGTAAAAACAAATAGATCAAATGATTCAAACTTACATGAAGAACTCGTCAGTCCTTGATCAGCTAACATATTTGTGTTGGAACATATAACATTTGATGAACAAATATTCTTTGACGTTTGATTATCTTCCCTACCAAAAACCTCTTCCATATAATGAATAGAATCCTTGGATATTGTCTACAACTATGAATCCTTGTACGTTAACATCTTTAAAAAAAATTAATGCATTTCCATGTTTGAAGATTTTATGCCGAAATTTATGCTGATTATTTAGCAAAAAATCAGCATTGTTAATGAGATACAAAAACACATTTTTTTACCTAATAACAATTAAATGAGGCCCAAATGTGTACCAATTAAATGTATGGGTTTAGAAAAGCCCAAATAGTAATTTACATGTGATCCAATGCATACATTGTTGTAAAAGAACACTTTAATATTAAGTATTATATGAAAAAATCTTCATGCAGTATAATCATTATTTCTGTATGAGTAGCCTCATTCCTACAAAATCTAAACTTTATCTTGCATAAATTTATTAATATTAATAGAGTGGTAATTTATTTTCACACACTTCACTTATAACATTGGGAGAATACATCTCGGCACATCCATCCATTCCATCTTCACCATTCCATCTTTCCCTTTCAATCGGAACAGTAAGAAACTCCCTCGCCATTGTATTACTTAATTAGTTTTTTTATTATAATCATTGAATAACACCAAATAATAAGCTTTTTAATGTTGTAAATGCTATCCGATCATTTTTCTTATCAATGTTATTTTGATAAGATTCTCGATTAATAGATGCATGTGGTTGTTGATTCATAATTTAGATGTATTTTTATGATAATCGTTTAGTCTATTTAGAGAATCTGCTATGCAAGTCTTTGATGTGATTAACCCTAAAAAGGGTTTGATGTAGTTAAGAATGTCGTATACTAAAGCTTTTAGATCGATCTTTAAAATTACTAATTTTGTATGAATTTAAGTTCCCCCACACCCTCCACCCCTAAGTTTCCAGTCATTTAATTGTTTTGATTATGGACTAAAAATATGGCAATGGGTATCTTGATCGTGGTCTATGTAGTAGTTGACAGCGTCATTATTTCAGTGTTATTAAAATTGATGAAGAAAATCTCATTAATTCAGTTAAAAATTATTGAAGAAAAAATAATGAAAAAAAAATAGGAAAAAGGGATTGTCATGATATGTGTATGCTTTGTGGTTGCTGATTAATACAAATTTAAGGAATCAAGGATGAATATGTTTATTATATTAGTAAATAAAGAAAAAAGATATGACATGAGTGGCGTTATGAAACTCGTTATGTGAGAATATATATGTCAGTTTGAAAATAGTTGTAATATTTAAGGTTTGCTTATTTTGTAGGAAGATGCCGATTGAATTTGTTGTGTCATTGATCCACCATAATGAGTATCCTCAACAACTCATACTACCTGAAGTATTCTATGACGATGCCTACACTGGAAACAGGCATTTATATTTGTCAGGAATTCTTCGCATCCGCAGGAAGGTTGCATTAATAATAAAAAAAAAAAAGGAGTTGTTGAATTAAGAGGTAAAATATGGCAGGATTTTGTTGCGGATAATATCGATGAGGATGTCGAGGTATTCCACTTTGTAGAGGAAGGGGACGACTCGTTTTATGTAACAGGTTATGACAACAATGGGATAGAAAGTGGAGGATACGAAGGAGTAAATCGACCCTATTCTCGATTTCAGACACGTGTTACGCCGTACACACACATACCTCAGGTAATGAGCGAAATATTTATATAAATTTTGTTATATGTTTTTAATAAAGACATTGTATAGGATAGTATGACTACTTATTGTATTATGATTAAATGAGTTTAGCAAAATCATGTTTAGTTTTCATTGTATTATTTTTTTTATTTTGAATAGTTCAAACAATGTTATATACAGAACATACCAATGTGGTATAGTGATTATGGAACTGACATAATGTTTGTTGGTATGAGCATTAGTTTGAAAATAACTAAATATCTTATAAACTGAATACATACAATAGTTAGGGGGTGGTTAGTTGAGGGTTTTAGAGTATAATGTAAGGTATTTGTTTGTTTGATAAAAGCATATCGTAAATGTATTGATTAATAGACGACATATTTTAGCTGACACAGAGCATTTTTACAGAAAATTGTTGCTGAATTCTTATCTGGTTTGGGAAACGAAGGTGAAATAACAATCATGTCTGAAGGGCAAGAATTTACTTTCAATATTAGCCGTCTTGATCCAAGTGGTGATGGTGTTCTTCCTGAATATGCGTTGGGCCAAGATAATTGGAACGCTTTCTGTGATGACAAGTTTCTGGAATATGGTGATGTAGTCGTATTCACAAAAATAAGGAATGATTTGCTAACAGTGATGGGGTTCAACGTTGATGGAAGCAGTAACACAAACGTGCAATTCCTGGGTGCAACACAGCTTAATCTCATTCAACCAAAGATACCACATGAAGATTCAAGTAAGTTAATAGTAATAAAGGTTAAATTTATATAGTGTAATGCAAGTTAGTGAAGAGATTTACAAATAAATATGTTACATTTATTTACAGAGGATGACCGAATGTATCATATATGCATGTGGCCTGGGCATCGTGAGCATTTTCATGAAAGAGACGATGTGTTTTATAAGCGTTTCTCTGAGATTTTGGCATTTAATCGTCTTGTAAGTGTTTTCCATGAAAAGAGTCGTTTGAAATAAGTTTAAATTGACGTAATGAGGGATTGCAAAACATTATAAAATAAAAAAATTCGATAAAATTAAAAATTTAAAAAAAAATCGAATTTTTTTTTTTTGAAAAATATTTTTTTGAAAAACAAAAATTAGAAAATACAAATATTCCGAAAAAAAAATTCAAAAAAATTGAAAAATAATTTTTTTAAAAATAATTATCGTAAAAAATATTTTGGAAAAATTTTTCAAATTTAGAAAAAATTATTTTAAAATTTGAAAATTTTTTCCAATTTTTTTTTACGATAATTATTTTTCAAAAAAAAATTTTGAAAATATTTTTTCGAAATTTTTTTATTTTCTAATTTTTTTTTCAAAAACATATTTTCGAAATTTTTTTTAATTTTTTAATTTTTTTTGAAAATTTTTATTTTCTATATATATTTTTTTAATTTTTCAAAATTATTTTTTTTAATTTCTTTATTTTTTTATTTTTTCAATTTTTTTAAAAAAAATCTTGATTTTTTTTTTCAATAAAAAATTTCAATTTTTTTATTTTCTATTTTTTTTATTTTCATATAATTTTTTTAATTTCTAATTTTTTTAGTCTATATATATATATATATATATATATATATATATATATATATATATATATATATATATATATATATAGGGATCCGGTACATTTTTGGATTTTAGTGCGGATGTACGGACGAATCTCAGCCCTCCATCTAGTTAACCATCTGAAAAAAGCGGAGTGGCATTATCGTAAATATCCCGACTTTTTTAAAAATCGTTAATATCACAGTAGATTTGTTTATTGTAAAAAATCTGAAAAAATTAAAAAAAAAAATAAAGAGAACGACAAATAATTATAAATCGCTAAAAAAATTTCAAAAAAAAAATAATTTTCATTGTTAAGGTATTGTGATATTAGTGTATAATTTTGACTTTTTTTACAAAAGTCAAGATCTTATCTTGACAAAGTCAAGATCAGATCTTGACTTTTGTAAAAAAGTCAAAATCAGATTCTGATATCACATAATTTTTTTTTAATAAAAAATTTAATATCACAATAACTTTTTTAATATCAAAAAAACTTTTTCTTAATAAAAATTGTTAATATCGCCGTAACTATCATGATTTCTTAATATCAAAGTTAATTTTTTTTAATATCACTTTACCTTTTTCTTAATATCGTAATAAAAAAAAATAGTGATATAAAGTTTTTTTTTACTAATATCAACGTAACTTTTTAAGTAAAATCGTTAATATCACCGTAAGACTCATAATATCCTAAATATCATCGTAGCACTCATAATCAAAAACAAAAAAAATGCTCAGAAAAATCTAAAAAACTAAAAAAAGTAAAGAAGACAACAATAGTAAGGATCCCTAAAAAGGAAAAAAAAATCAAAAAAAATCGTTTTCATGATCAATTGGTACCGTGATATTAGCGTCAGATCTAGACTTTTTTTTACAAAAAGTCAAGATCAGATCTGGAATGGGCGGTCCAGATCCATCTGCACTAAAAATTGAAATCCGCACCTGATCCTCGGTCTATATATATATATATATATATATATATATATATATATATATATATATATATATATATATATATATATATATATATATATATATTTATTTTTTTTTGTGATGGACTGTGCATGAAATGCCTATAAATATTTAAGGACCAAACGCGTAATTTTCTAACTAAGTGATAAAAAGTCAATGGATGACCGGTGAAAGTCAACGCAAACCATAGGGACCAACCCTGTCAATTTTCAAAGTTTGAAACCTGGTAACCTGCTGGTTCCAGGTCATATTGCGTACATTGTACGAAATTTGAAAATAACTTGCGTACAATAATAATTTTGAAAGTTCCTTGCGTACATCGTGTGTTTTGAATAAGTATGTTACGTGTTTTCAGCTTTCACCCTAAAAATATTAAGTGAAACTGAAAATAAAACGTTGCATTTATGAAATAATTAACAATGCACGTTATTCGTCATGCAAAACTTCTTGATACACAACATTTGAGGTGTAAACTCCTTCTTGATCGAACTCTTGGACATACTTTACTAATACTTTTCTAGTTCTACGTGATATCCTTATAAACAATGCAACATGGAGGTGGCCATGTGCGTAAACAAAGTCCGACAATTAAACACCCACATTTGGAATTGTCTGACCGTGAGCTTTATTGATAGTCATCGCAAAGTTAAGATACACATGGAACTGGTTTCTCTTTGGTGTGAAAGGGAACATGTCTTGTTTAGATAGAGCAATAGGAATTTTCGGTAAGAGCATTCTAAATTCTAGCGTGTTGGCCAACAACGATCTCAACATTGATGACATTAGGATAAGAATTTTTACATATCAACCTAGTGCCATTACATAATCCATTGTCAGATCGAGATTCATTAAAAGAATAATCGAGCTTCCAATTTCCAAGTGCAAGTAATGAGGGGGCAATCAGCTAACGTTGAGCGAGTTTAAGAATTCCGTAGGATTGAAGTTGTTCATGTCGTATTCTGCTTCATTAAAACTAAAGTAAAATTTCTCTTTGCCCGGAAATCTGTGAATCATATGATCATTAATGTTGTCAACATGTTCATTTTTAGTTGATAAGATTGCTCTTGAAATTATAACAGTGAATGAATAAGCGTCGGTGGCCAAGGAAGCAAATATTTCATTGATCAATGCATCCTTTGATGTAGCCTCATCAATGAAACGCCTATAAATTTTTATTTTTTATGTTTTTTTATTGGATACGCCGTATAGGATCTGCTCTATACGCCGTACCGACCTGCACAAAACTGCAAAATTAAATTCTGAACTAAACCCATTTCTAGTAACATGTAAATTATGAATTATATTTCATAATTAAAACAAATAATTAATGTACATGAGTTTCGTAAGCGGAAGCGTAAGTTCTACATAAAAACGGACTTATTCCAAACGCCCATTTAAAACTTGTAGCTATAAACATACGTATCATTGACTATACAACTTGTTACAAAAAGGCTATTGCTTTAGGGGGGGGGGGGGGGGGGGGGGGTAATTCCAAACTAATAAGAAATGAGAAGCTCGTTACCTAACCCGCGAGCTACACTATTCTGACCTATTACGCCCCATTTAATACATAGCTTTGTCTCATCTTACGACCTACAAAACATGAACTAAGAACGGTAAGTCCTTGCGGCTTAATGAGTAAACGGAGTTAATCTTAAATGATACTTGCAATTCTGAACATGAACATATAATATGCTATAATTTGTACGACTTTAGTCGTCTTGCTTTTGGTAATATTTGTGACGAACACAAATGTGGGGTGCACACTGTTGGAACATTATAAACCCGTTTGTATAACTTTATTGATGACCATTATTTATTATGGTAAAACATTGTTGGAACATTACAAACTATGTGATTAATTAGACTGTAGTTTGAGACGGTCAGCATTATGGTTTAAGACTGAACTGATTCTAAACAAGAGGATATAAACATGTTATCTCGCTGTCTAGATTCTGTAGACAGCTGGTTTGATGAATTGCTTCAGTGAGACCTTGTTTCTTGGAACTTGATTTTGGCAGCTTAACCCCCAAATATAAAGGTACCAGGTGCAATAAACAAATTGCCACATAATATTTCAAAAATATAGATGGATTCAAAAAGTTACCGGGCTCATTTTTAAAGAAACTAAGCGTATCTAAGCGTATCTAACAAATTGCCACATAATATTTCAAAAATATAGATGGATTAAAAAGTTACCGGGCTTATTTTTAAAGAAACTAAGCGTATCTAACAAAATTTGCACCGAGGAAAATCCAAGGGTTACTGTGAACCCCCCTAGGTCCGCCCCATGCTGCGAGTTTAATACAGGTAACGTAGAAGAGGGTTCTTGTATCTGATTTATATTTGATGGTATTTTACATCCCGTTTTAAACTTATGTTTGATTGACTATGTTTGGAGTTCAGAATGTGTACATGGGTATACTGTGAAAAATGGGTTGGAACGGAAGGCGTTTAACAAGCTTTTAAAAATAAGAGACGTGAGACTTATGTCTGGTGAAATAGCAGAATTTGATCAGCTAGCACTTGGTCTTATGGAATATGATCCTTAGAAGTTACGAACGTATGTAAAAACGAGGTTTCAAAAGGAAAGCATTCTGTTTACTATCAGGTTTTCCTGGGATTGAGGTTGTACATCTGGATATTGATAGTTTGCAGCAGTGTGTTCTTAGTGAATTTGCTGAGGATCTTGATACCAACATGAAGCAGAAGGAACAAGTGCAAGCATAAGCATAAAAAGTTATCTTTAATAGACAATGAATATATTCAATGTAGTTTCTTGGATAAAAATCCACCATGTCCCGGTATCACAAGCCCGGGGGATCATTGTTCTCCTGTTAATGGTTTTCTTGACCTGGATATGTCACATGATGACGGTGTGATTTTCATTGTGTCACGTGTTACAATGGTGGCACTTCGCAATCTGAAATTTGGGGAACTGATTTATGCTATGGCTTAAAATCAGGTTCTGATATCAAGGTTAACGCATCCAATAGTCTAATTAACATGTAACCAAATATGGATTGTTTCACACAACAGCGATGAGTGTTCTGTGAAATGGAGGAAACAGATGTTGTTCATTGAAATTCATTAATTAGTGGTAATTACAAAGTGGGTTAGAAGAAGAATCTCTGGGCTTGTATAAATCGGTTACATGATTATTTTACATTTGCGAGTGTATTAAGAGCTTGCACATCACTTTTTGCAGGTTTACATCCAACTGATCATATTTCCTGTTCATGCGATGAAAAGTGGACTTAATAATATGGACACCTTTTGACTTTTGTTCCATAGCGCTTCATATTTCTAACACTAGAATGGAAAAACAGAACAAGCAGAGTCTCATTCTCAAAGATAAGAACGCATTTGATTTGGGATCATTGAATTCAGTATTATTTGGATTATACATATGGCAATAGTCACAGAATCACAGATCATGGGATCTATTAACTGTGATGCAGAAATGGAGAATAGAATACTAAATGTATGTCCAACTCCTTATCGTTTACTATTATTACTTGATGGGTCAGTATCAGTCCGAATGTCGGATTTTATGATGTAAATGTATGTTAAAGCTAGTCTTTCTCAGTTATACCAGTTTGCATTTTGAGTACATGGATATACACACTTTTGACGTAGACGAAGTTTACTTGCCCGCTACCAAATTGGCATGCTAATAAATCTGTCCCAACTTACAAGTGCAAATAAACAAATTTGAATATAAAGAAATTCACTCATTACTGATCATTATCAACGAGATGAATGCTGTAGAAAAAAATTGTACAAAAAATTAACGAAATCATGGATGCAACTAACACAAAATTTACAATCGAACAGGTCATTGCAATGTACGATATGATCAAACAAAGTGCTATAAATGTGTATTTGTTCATCTTTTGACTCGTTCGTTGACTGGTTTAACATGTTGTGCTCTTGGGGGGAGACGACTGTTTCTGGAGAGTTCATAAGGTTCGATTACTTGTATCTTTCGCCTCTGCTTCATGTTTTCCAATTCTTTATACCTTTCATGTAACCTTTTCTTGGTTGACTCCATTTTTTCTTCTTCAGTAGTGTTGCTCAAACCCTTGTGATAACTTGTTGCTGCATCAGAATCAATCGGCCTACTACGCTGATCACCATGAATGACTAAACTCTTCTGATCACTTGTTGTTGCATCAGAATCAATCGGTTGACAATGCTGGCCATGAGAGACTAAACCCTTATGATTCTTCGCTTGTTCTGAAACTGGTCTCACATTGCTCGTTTCTTTCTTGATCCATTCTTCTGCCATATCTTTCCAAGCTTTGACGAGCGTTCTTGCAAGCTGGCTAACATCTTTAGAAACATGTTTTTTAAACGCATTAACTGTTTTTCCTATCCCGGTTTTGTCAAGAGTTTCCATAGATATATCCATGTGTTGAAGCTTCTTTAACGAGTCCAACAATGTCGATTGAGATTGAGATTCAGATTCGTCTCCTATACTCTTTTCAATAACCCCTTTAATCCTCAAAACCTCATCAATTCCATTATTATTTTCAACTTTCTTTTCAGGAGTGATCGGACCCTTTGGAACAACATTATCGTTATCCAAATCACTTTTCGTTTTCAGCTTTATTCTCACTACCCTTGGTCGTTGTGGTTCAGTTATCGTCACATCTTTCTTCACCCCTCCTTGATCCACACCAGTTCTCTTTTCATTACTTTCGACCCATTTATCAACCACACATCTCCACTTGTTAATAAGAAACCTCGAAACCCTAGAAACTTGTTTAGAAGCATGTTTTAGATAAACACCAACAGATTCTCCAATCATCGTTTCCTTCAAAACCTTAACTGATAACACCATTTGTTGAAGCTTTCTCAACGACTCATACACTACCCACGATCCACATTCATCGTCTCCGACTTTTTCATCAAGAAAAGCTTTGATCCTCAGAACCTCTTTAACTAATTGTTTTTCCTCGCTCGACATTACAGTCTGATCGATCACCACTCTCCAGTTATCCATCAGTACAATCAATTCAACTCGAACACTAGTTTCGTAGAAAAAAGTTAATGATTTTGTTAACACCAGCACCAAGCAAGAACTTTAACTTGGAGCAAAAGTTTTATAAAACTTGGGAGTCAAGAAAATAGAGAGAGCTTTGTATGTGTTAGATTTTTTAATGTGGGTGAAAATATGAAGAGTTGGGGTAAAATATGCTCGTATCAAGTAAAGAAACTTACGGTCATTAAATAAAGATCTTTTAACCCGATTTTTAAGTCGGTTAAAGTCGCTGTAATTTATTTATTTTTATTTTTATTTTTTTTTTATTTATTATATTTTTTTTTTAAAGAACTTAGCTCTAATTTAATGATGATAATTTGATATTTAAAATTTTGAACATTTTATTTTATTTTTATTTATTTATTTTATAGAATCTCGTATTTCTTACACTTACAATGTCGTATTGTTTCAATTTAAAGTGAATGACATATGGTAAAATTTGGTCTTTTGAAGTTTAAAATTTAGAAAATATAGAATTGATCCTTATTATTTTACTCGTTGATTTTTCATAAGCCAAACTGCGAGTTAGCAGATAATTTGTTATGGAAATTTAATTTTTGAAACAAGGTTGTTTAGATTCAAGTTCAATTTTACTAGCAACAGTTGTAAGTTGGCCTTAGGAGATTATTGTTTTAGTGTAAATGTTATTGTGATACCCAAGAAAAGAGTACTTTTGTAAAATAGTTCATGGGTTCGACCCTAATTCTCTCTAATTCATAAGATATCAAACAACATAATGTTGCCTGATATGTGGTACCAAGACAAGGTTACACCGGGTTTAAACTTTGACGTCTAGCCAACGTTTTGTCAAATAAATAGAAACATTAAGGGGGTGTTTGTTTCGGCTTATATAGCCAGCTTGTGGCATATATGATACATGGTTTATGTTTCATAAGCTCACTTTAAGTGGCTTATATTTAATCTTTATGGCTTATATATATTTCTTATATTATAATAAGCTTATATATATAAGACTAAAAGTTTTAAAATAAGTAACAAAAAATAAGTTTATTAAATATAAACTTAAAATCAAATAAGCTATAAACCGACTATATAAGTAGAAACAAACACCCTTTAAAAAAAATGGTACTCTAAATATTTGATTAATTCTTTACTCATATATATTCCTTTAACTTTTAGCCGTGTATCTACAGAATAATTTCTCACTGTATTAGTTTAATCAAACCATTAAAAAAATAGCTCGATAAAATTTGATAATCAAACTTTTTTGTTAAGTATAAAACAATAAGTTTGTATGAAAGAGTATGGATCTAGTGAGAAGAATTAATAAAATGAGAAGAGTGAGAAAAAATTATAGCCACATATTTCAAATAAAAAAAGAGAAATAATAGGAGATGCATATATTTTTCATGGGTGCATCTAATATTTGTAGTTGTAATTTCTTCTCATTCTTCTCATCTTAATTATGTTTCTCATTTGATCCTAAGTCTTGTATGAAAAACATATATGTTATTTTTAAGTTTTCATTATTGCCATCCAACATGGGCCGAGTTACACCAAAGTGGGCTTGAGCACATGAGTATGTTAGTACGCTCTCATTGAGGTTGCAAATTTGTAATAGCAAATGTCTAAGTTTGGTTTTGCATTGCCAAAGTGCTTAATAGAGTGGAACCAGAATACCAGATATCATAAGCAGCATATTGCAGTGTGGTAAAAAACATTTATTTTACAGCGATGGTATAAACTTTAACGATAATATGCTTAAATTCTAAATAAAAATCGATAGCGATAATAGGTAAAATGATTTGAAGAGTGCAAATATAAAATATAAAATATAATAGGTTTAGTCGTTAATTTGCTATATTATAAATCTTAATATGGTGTTAAAATCGAAAGTTTTATAACATGACCCTTAACCCGACCCGAATATTTGAATGCATAAGTATATAAAAAATAGATGTACATCATACTAAATTTACTTGTATATGTTTGTGAGTATTAGCATATATATTTATTATATTCATATATGATACTAGCTTCAAGACCCGCCCGATGGGCGGGCTAGCTTCATGTGATATCTTTTTTGTTATTTAAAATTGATTAGCAAAAGTAGTTAATATGATAAGCATTCTAATAATACATAGTACGTAATGTTCATATTTACAAATATTTGATTTGTGATAAAAAAAAAAAAATAATGAAAACACTCTATTGCAAGTTTATAAGAAACATAAAAAATATGACAACTAAAAAAAATATTGAAAACATTGATTCATTCTACATGGAGAAAGGTAACCACGATCAAATGGCATGACTTCAAAAACAATGAAACTTTTTTTAAACGATAATGAAAATTTGACGACAATGTACTCAAGTCTTTATCAATCATACATCTCACTTGATGATTGTTTTCTGCAACTCACTTACATTACACATTTCCATCTACCATCAAATCACTTACCTGACTTCGAAATGATCATAGCTATAACCATTTTCCACAGTTTCACTATAAAGTATACACAAATAATCGCTAAAAAAACAAAAGGCTTTATCTCTTAACTTCAACTTATGCAAATTAAACATGAAAGTCAAACTTTGACAAAACTGTACGTGAAAGTGTCACAACCAAAAATATATATCCATTCATCCCACCTTGGTTCAAAACCAAAAATATCAGATAGATTAAAGGCTACAATATGCATAAGTAATCATTGGATTACAAACCTAGGAACTGGGTGAATTGTTTTCGTGACCTCGATTCGGTCCTTTTCTGACCATTGCTTACAACGGCTATCCAAAGAATATATGGATGGTAACAGATTGTGTGATAATGCTATGAAAGCATGTCAACCGTTGTGCTATTTCTCTGTGCTTCTTCCTCATGTGAAAATAATCAGTAGTATAATGGAACCAATTAACATGCTTTACAAAACATTACATGTTTTTACATTCGAAAAAAGTATGTAAAGACAAAAAAAGGGAAAATAATCACTGAAGTTGTTTACCCGAGCCTTGACTGTGGTCAATGGGTCCAAAGAATGATGGGTCCCAACTGTAAATGTGTTCTCATTGGGGGTTGACCTCTGCACCCATGTATGTGTTGGTAAGGGGCTTAACAATGTAGTAGTAGGATGCATTCAGAGTGTCACCCTTGTCATTCCTGCACGATCAAACATAATAATTCAAACGTCACTATCCGAGTGTACCACTTACAGTTGCATAAAGCCGGCTAACCGAATGCTAATCTAAGTGCCTCTCAAGTTATTAGCATCACATTGTCTAGCAAGGGAATCCGAACACCTACGAAGCAAATACGATTCAGATAAACTATGAAGCATATCCAAGCATCATGAATGTCATATGAGTAAAATCAAAGAATAAGAAAAGTATATACAACCTTATATGGGAAACCGATAGTAGAATTGGAAGGCTACTCCAGCCTCCACCCTAACCGAATATACAACGAAGAAACCTGGTTCAAAAATTGCACATAAATACAGATAAAATAAAAAAAGCAATATGTTTAAAGATGATGCAACACTTGTAGACAACGTTAAGCGTTTCATCGGTGTAGTTACCAATCCAAATATTTCTTAACAGATCGTAAAATTTCCACCAGAGATGATTATCAAATATCTTAAAACTTTAGATATGATGATATGAAATAAGTCTGGTTGAATAGTGACCTCTTGTATAAAATCAAGGTAATGGAGGGCACCACGTTTAAACTACGTTCCACATTAAGCATTAAGCAACTTTAAAAACTAATACAATACGTAACTGCATATTTTCTGCTTTCCTGCAAATGTTTCTCAATGTCTAAAACTAAATGCCCGTGTGTGACATATGACAATCATATCTTCTGGATCAAAGGCTCGGACACCTACACATGAACAAATATAAAATTCTAATGATTAAAGTACAAAAAGAAAACCATCTTCATTCATAAATGTTATAAGGGTCATTCTGGTTATTTTCTTAATAAAAATCAATATGCTATATGTACTGTATGAACAATAAAAAACAGAGAGACTAAGGGTCTGAAAGTTTTAAAAATTGCTTACAGCAAGTGGCCACGCAATTCATGTTTAACTGATATAAATGCAATCCATGTTATTGCTTATATTAACTTAGACGTTTTTTTTTTTTTTTTTTTTTTTTTTTTTTTTTTTTTTTTTTTTTTAACTGATATAAACACAATTCCAAACACCCTCATAACATTACCACCAGCAAGTACAAACAAATCTGACTAATGAATTTGCACAAGCCAAAACAACCATCAGAAACTCAGTGACACTTTTGACTATCAAAGAAACATACAAAAAGGATATGGTAAGGTTTTCATTCAAACTTTTTGATGGATTTCTGAAGTTTGGATTTTACATCCAAACACCCCTTAAACTATTATTTCAAAATGGGACAATAAAAGTGTCACTGGGTTTCTGAGTTTGAAAGTTTGAATGAAAAGCTTACCATATCCAAGCAGCATATGGTTTTCATTCAAACTTTTGACTATCAAAGCAGCAGATAGTTCACCTTATTGCTTGTTTAGTCTATTGTCTCATTTTCAGTTCCGACCGTCTCTATCTGCAGTCAAAATAACAAATAAAATAAATAAGTATGTGTGTATCAATGAACGAAATCAAAAATAAATTGAAATGGGAACCTGAGCATCAAATGCTACAACGATTTAGCTTGCGATCAGGTCCATTAAACATCCATAAAAAAAATACTTTTCACGAATTTTAGAAGCAAACCACCGTGGCCGAGCCATGGTCTTTCGTTAAGAAATAAGACTCTATTTCTAGAGCATATGACACCATATTGCTTCTGCATACGCTTTTTGTCTAACCTGACCAGAAACAATCTGCTAAGCTAAATTGAAACAATCTGCTCAACAAAAGAAAACCCATGTATGAGATTGCTTATTTATAGTTTTTTTTATAGGGCCTTTTGGAATTGCTTATTTTAAATGATTTTCATCCGCATTCAGTTTCAAAAACAAATCCCAAACACTACTATTCAATATTTAATAATAATTATATCGAATTCAACCAAAAACCCTAAAATTCACAATTAGGGTATACTTAAATTAACAGATCCTAAATGTCACAATTAGGGTATACTTAAATTACCACATGCTAAGGTAACATAGATTGATACAACATTAATGAATCAATACCTAGGCATCAACATATCTACCAGCTTTGCTACTCCTTAATGATTCGTGGAATTGGTTAAAGAGAATTGGCTACAAACCTAATCCCTAATTCATTATACATTAAAATTGATCGGTTAACCTAATTCTTTCAATCGAAACAAAAGTTGAAAATAACGATTACCTTAGAAGAATTAAGAATCTGGTTGATTTCAGATAGAGTGGAGAGAAGTGATTTGAATTATGTTTTTGAATTGCGTTTCAAAACAAAGAAGAAACCAAAAATTTTGGGATATTTGCCAGCTCCCTTATTTTTCTCCGGTATTTGTTGAAAAAACATTTTGAAAATCTTTCTAAAAGTAGGGATGTTTACACGTGTAGTTTTTAGGGAATTTTGGGAGAGTTTTGTGCCTCTAAATATAGCAATCACACTTGTTCTATATATAGGTTGAGATTTAAAGAATCAAATATCGTTAAAAGTATAAGCACTAAATACATATTACTCAACTAACGTTTTGTCCGGTAGAAACATTGTTTTTTTTTATATATTTGATGTTTCAATAATGTGCGATGCTTTAAAGTTGAATTGACATTACAATTAATCTAACGATTGTTCGATATACGTTTTGTGAGACATTATATGCGTCAAATTATTCATATTTTCAATAAGTTTATGCAAATTTCATGTTTATTTCATTAAGGATGAAAAATCCCCGAATCCTCACGGGGATGAGGATGTGATTAGGGATGTAAAACAGTTTCCCAACGGGGATGCGGTCATGGATGGGGATGTAGAGTAGGAAATGAGGATGGGTGGGAAATGTGATCTCCGACATTCCTCGTCCCATTGTCATCCCTAAAAAAAACGCAACACATGTATATAAACTTAAGTATTTTATTATTATTATTATTATTATTATTATTATTATTATTATTATTATTTTTTAATGTGATTGCACCTCGTCTGTACGATCATTGCGACAGGGATCAACCAACTATTTTCGATGTTCTAAAATAGATTACTTCTTTCTAAATGAAAATGATCAAATACAATCGTTTTGGTAAATTTTCAATGGGATTGATTAATGGTACACTTCTTAAAGTGATGGCAATACCTACTCTTATTTTTAATTTTTTTTTTATAATTTTGTTTTTCTTAAAAAATTGTGAAACAAAAATTGCATAACATAAATAATAAAGTTTGACAAATAAAAAGTAGTAAAACACAAAAATACAAAAAAAAAAAAAAACATAAAAACTGTTTTGTCTGTTAATGAAGTGGGTAACTATCAAAAAAATAAAATACATAATATAAAATATAAATATTATCAAAAAAAAAAAAAAAAAAATCCGAAACTGTCTTATTTTATAAATAAAATAACTAAAAAAAAACATTAAAAATTGTATCACGGCTAAAAAAGAGGTAAATTAGATAAGCAAGGTAGGAATAATACAACCAAACCAAAGCCGTTGAATAAATCCTTCCTGTAGTACAAACCGAAAAGCATTGGTATTGGTACTACCCTACCTTCCCATATTGTACTACAACAGTATCCATACACCAATCACATTTATCCATATAAACACAACTCAACTACTCTCTACGCAACCTTTTTATCTCTCTCACACACAAACACAAACACACACAGTCAACCACCAAACCAACCGATCTCATTCTTCACGATGATGCACATGACCTTCTACTGGAGCCGCAACGTAACACTCCTATTCTCCTCATGGCAAACCGACACATGGCTCACATACTCCTTAACTCTAATTGCATGCTTATTATTTTCCCTCTTCTACCAATACATGGAAGATCGTCGTCTACGTTTCAAGCTCCAGTCATCAACATCATCGGTTGCTAACGGTGGAGTTGATGGGACTCCGTTGCTTGGCGGGAAAAAAGTTTCTTCCCGCGTTGGGAAGGTGGCTGGATCTGTTATGTTTGGGGTGAATTCGGCTATAGGGTATTTTCTGATGCTGGCGGTGATGTCGTTTAATGGAGGTGTGTTTGTTGCGGTGGTTGTTGGGCTTGGTGTTGGGTATTTTTTGTTTAGGAGTGGTGATGATGAGCAGGTTGTGGTTGTTGATAATCCTTGTGCTTGTGCTTGATCATCATTATTATTATTATATTTGTAAGTTTCTAATTTGTATAATTATTGTTGCTATGATTATTTTTTATGTGTTTTTGTTTTGGAGTTAAAAGTAATTACAACAACAAGAACATAGCCAATCCTGTCGGGGCGGGGTATTGGGAGTCAAAACGTAGCAGATTCTACCCTTGTCCTAGGATAAAGCCGAGAGTAGGGAGACTACTTCGAGAAAAATTACTTATTTTTCTTTCTAGAAGCAGTACTTTTACCCTCTTTTACCCTTTGTATATCTCGCTTTGACGGGATTGGGTATTGTTGTTATAAATGTAAATTGGTGATTTGGTGTATGTATGTTGAATTTGGATGACATATGTGTGCAATTATGCCCTTCGATTATATGATTCAAATTGATGTGTATTGTAATTTTGAGTAATATGTGGTTGTTTTTGGTTTTGTCAGAACGTAGACAGATTCTACCCCTGTCCTAGAATAAACCCGAGAGTAGGAAGATTGTTTCTAGGAATACTTCCAGCAAGGCAGCAAGTAATTAAATTGCTTGTTTTCTTTCTGTAAGGAGTACTTTTACCCTCCCTATACCTCGCTTTGACAGGATTGGGTATTGTACGTTGTTATTGTAAATTGGTGATTTGGTGTATGTATCTTGAATTTTGATGACATTTGTGTGAAATTATGCGTTTGGATTATATCAGTTAAATTGATGATCTAAGTAATTTTGAATTCGTTGTTTTGTGTTTTGTTGCAAGTTGAATTAGACTTGTGGCAATAGTTGTAGCTATTTCTTTTATAAAAACGTTTGGTAACATTGTTGCGGAAGTAATTATAGAGTTTCATATAGGAATGTTTAAACAAAATCCGTAAACTAGGCTGTGAGAACCTTGTTGCCAAAAGCTCAAAACATAGCATTAGTAATTTGATTGATTATTAGTATTGTTATTGTTTTCATCAATGGACTTATTGGCATTTTGTTAAATAGGCAGAAGAAGATAAATTTGGGGATGATTTTTTTTCAAGATGTTGCTTTCGTTTTAGTTAAACAGCATTGTCTGAATTTATGTAAGATGTTGAGTTTTGAAAAGGATTTGTTTGGCAATTTATGTATCAATGGGATATATCTATGGAATGAAAAGAAAGCAAATAGGGACAACGAGTTTGTGAGAGCACAACTACGCAATTCTTATGTATAGCAGTATATGAGCAATACCAATTTAGTAGTAGGACCTCAAGCACTTGATTTACATTTAGGATTCGACCAAAGCCAGGTGTTCAGTCTTTATATTAAGTTTTTAAACTGATGGGTGCCGAGTGGAGGATGCAAACAAGCCTACTCGAGCCAATCTTGATAATTTGGACTTGAGGTCCATAGTAGTGCTCAAATAGCTAAGAATATATTTATGGGAATCTTGTTGCATAATGTAAAGCTGGAACCAATACTACTAACTACTCTGTACCTAAAACTCTGAAACCTTAGTTATTAGTTTATGTATCGTTATAGTTTTCGTAGGTAACATGAATTGTGTTATACAAACCCTCCTTATTATATTGTCACATCAGGGGGGTTTGGTCAAATCGTATAACTCGCAATGCATACTGTACAAACCGACGATGCGTGCAATGATTGGAAACCTTCCTTATAGGGGTCCAAATAACTTGCCTAGGTAACATACCTCACATTCTGGAAATGTTAACATCCATACTAAACTATTCTTATCAGGGGTGAGTTATCCGCACCCTCATAGGAAAGTATCCAATCATTGAATGCATCACCGGCTTGTACGGTGTGCATCAGAAGTTGTGCACACCATGATGATTCGACTGTCTCGTAAACACAGACAATGAAATTTATAAGGAGAGTTTTTATAACAAACTTTTCTTGGTATATAAACATTGACACATGCGTTAAGTATAACATATTCCTATTACGAAGTACTTCATATTAGATAATTATATATTCCTCTGAGTGGAAACATCTAGGTCTCTTTTTAATTACAGTACTTTTTTGTATTATATACAAATTAATATATTAATGCAGGCATGATAATTATATATTCCTCTGAGTGGAAACATCTAGGTCTCTTTTTAATTACTTTTTTGTATTATATACAAATTAATATATTAATGCAGGCAGTGGCGGAGCCAGAAAATACAATCGTAGGAGGCGAAAAGAAATGTATTACACAGCATGTTGAGATATGTGGTTTTTAGGGCGTGTCTCTTTACAAATCGGGTCGGGTCAACTTAAATGCTTAAAGCTCTAATTACAACACTTATTAGATGTATTGGTGTGTATTGTTCAACTTAACTAGTGGTAATGATTTCAAAATTTTTATCTTAAAATGAATCGTATGTTGTATTTTGTATTCACATGTAAAATTTATGAGAGCTAAGAATGAAAATAATACAAGTTATATATATTAAGGCATGCTTTCAAATCCGTTTCCATCACCAATGCTTTAATGTTTAGTGGGATTTTTTTAATGAGTGCCTTCAAAACAAAATAATACGTATGAACCATCTTTAAATGATACTACGTAGTACATTAGTACGTATATGTATTTGTAGGTACTAAAACTATTACGGAGTATTTGTAAATTACTAAAGTAGTATATATTGCATAACCCAAGGGATGGCACTTCAATCCATAAAAATCGTGTGGCTGTAAAGCTATTCTTATTTACTTTCTATCTCATCACTGCCAAAACCATTTTACCATTATCATCTCACTACCAAAACTATTTTACCAGTATCATATCACTACCAAAACCGAGAAGCGGAAGCAAAGAAACCAAATATACATCCGCTCAAGCAGCAAAATTGTTTCCATTGAGAAGCCAGTGAAGAAGTGAGGGCACTCCGTTTTTTGGGTTGGGGGGCAATGGAGATATTTCGGTCATTCGTTACTGTTTTTTCTACTAATATAGTGTGTCTGCGACAACTTTGTTGGGGGCATGTCCCCCCACTAGTTTGTGCATGTCTCCGCCCCTGAATGCAGGCCCGTGTCATGGAACCCCATTACCTGATCATCCAAGTTGACTTTCGATATTGTGGTTTTTATATTGGGACATTGGGCTAAAATATATTAAGAACTGACTATGTGTATTCGGGATCCAATCCAACATGTGTTCATGTCTTCATTTTGGTTTATATAGAGTACCAGATTTCACACATGCTTGTATTAAAGATGATTACAATCCTGTCTGATGCTCGGATGAGCAAGTATCATATAATGTAGAGAACTTATGGAATGAACGAACACAAATGCAGCAAAAAAAAAAAAAAAAAAAAACCTTTGAAACAACAAATTACTCCAAGAAATGAACAGCCCTTTGTTTAGAGTTGAGACCTTTTGAATGGCAAAACTATACTTTTACGACCATGCTCTCATTAATATCTAAGTCCTAATCGCTAATTACTAGGAAGAAACCGTATGGCGTATGTTATATTGTGAAATAGTGAAGTTGTAAATTACCTAAACTTGAGGCAATTGCAGATGTAGAATCTGATGTCCTTGTTCTCCTTGACGCAAATGATTTTGACTGAGAATTTGATCTTTGATTTTAAGAAAATTGGTGATTTTTCAAGAACAACCTTCTTCATCTATTAATTTCAGTCGTCCAAAATTAGCTTCGATTTAGTACGTTAGTATAAAATTTAGTTCGAAAAAGTTCATTTTAAAATTTATGTTCTGCATATCTAACAATGTTAGCTACACGCCAGTTGGAAGGTGTTTTTGCTTACCAGCTTCATCTTTACAAACACAAACCAATCTGATAACAAAAGATTTATAAATTTTTTTGCTGTGATTATTTACTTGGAAGATAATATAACCACAATACAAAGGAAATAAAATGGGATTATACGTTCATGACGCATGTCTTATTGGACACAACAATTGGATCTAACGAAAATAATCAATTCAATCAGTTGTGGAACTTATTCTCGATTCACACCTAGTGTCAAACCCGAGCCTTTGAATTTCTCTTGAGTGATGTGATCGATTCTTTCTCCCATCTCCTTTGTCAAGTGATGTTTCCAGTCTCCAACTAGACCCTGTCGAAAAAAATGGCGGTTTTCTATCTCTCGTCCATGGTCAAACCGCTGAATGCCAGTCTTGTTTACCTCAAGATTTTTCAAGTGCTCAAAACTACAAAACTTGACAATTTCTTCAACCACACCATTCTTCTGTTCTTCAGCCGATATAGGCACTCCCATGAAGTCAGCCAACTTCTTGACATGAACTTCTGGCTCTTTCTTCATCTCCTCATATTTCAAGAACAATATCTTGTTCGGAGATTCAAGACTTGCTCTCCAAAACCCTAACACATGATCCCAATACGGTCCATACTCTGAAACACCCTCACAGAACAACTCAAACGCTTGATCGAATGAGATTGGAGGTAGTGTTTTAGGTCTAAGTTCATTCGAGAAGTGAAACTTGGAGACCAGGACATCTTTTGGATCCCTGCACACGTAAACAAACTTGCATCCTGACGAAGGATTCGTCATGGCCGACGGAAACAAAGAATGCGCGATATGAGTAGCGAAGAGGCGAGGGGAAGGGATGACGTCCATATTGGTCATGGGATAGTCCTTAAATATGTACGTATCAAAGGGTGGAAAGACCCCATGTGGTCCTTGATGGAGCAAAGGGTGATTTGAAAAATCAAATTGAGAACGGTTAAGGATGCTAAACACGAGTGATCTTAGCCAAGTGGTTCCACTCTTCATGAAGGCCGTTAAGAAGATATCACTAGACCGATGTTTGAAGTGTTTTTGCATCAGCATAACTCCCAAAATGGTCTCGGAAACTAACCAATTTCCTTGGTATAAGTACACATGTGGCTGAATCCATCCACTGGCTTTTGGAAGCTTGGTTATGAGTTGGGCATGTTCTTGATGAGTCTTTTCTTGATCATCTCTTTCGGTCGACATTATTCTATATTTCTATCTTGATTTTAGTTGTGATAGATGATGAACACCAACTTTGAATATTGCTCTTTATAGAAGATGAACTATTCGTCAATTACAATGGAGGTTACTTTAGTCATTTTGCATTAACAAATAAGGGTATTTTAGTCATTTCATATTATTTAACTGGTCAAACTAACGGTCAACGAAAAATTGGACCAAAAATGTTACAAGTCGTCGGATTCAGGATAGGATCCGGGACTTTTGAAATTATTGGACTAAAAGTGTTATACCCGGCAAACCACAAGGACCAAAAATGTACTTAACTCTACTTCTTAGCTAATTTTACATAGTCTAAGGGTATAATTGTAAATTTAAAAAAATAAAAAATAAAAAAAATGTGGAGGACAAAACGTTGATTGTTTTTGGATATAGGTAGTTTATAATGGAAAAGTGAATTGTCAAGATGAAGGTTAAAATAAGATCTTTTTGTGGAGTAGGCTATGATTTATGAAGATGAAGATGAATTCGGTCAAAAAGGTTATGAAAGATGTAGGGATAATAAGAAATAGATAGTTTTGTCCTCCACATTTTTTTTATTTTTTATTTTTTTAAATTTACAATTATACCCTTAGACTATGTAAAATTAGCTAAGAAGTAGAGTTAAGTACATTTTTGGTCCTTGTGGTTTGCCGGGTATAACACTTTTAGTCCAATAATTTCAAAAGTCCCGGATCCTATCCTGAATCCGACGACTTGTAACATTTTTGGTCCAATTTTTCGTTGACCGTTAGTTTGACCAGTTAAATAATATGAAATGACTAAAATACCCTTATTTGTTAATGCAAAATGACTAAAGTAACCTCCATTTTTTCCTATATACTTTCTTTCTCATCCACAAAAAAATTCAGACAACGATTTTAGAAATGAGATGGCAGTTGGCATTGATGTTTTTCCAAAGGTTGTTTACCACCTCTCTCACATATTGTTATACATTCAATCTGTACCCATCATGAATACTTCAACCAAAAACAAGATCAAGACTAAACACAAATACTTTAACAAAAAAAAAAAGAAAATGAATCATTTTCTTCAAATCCTCACCATATTCATCACACCCATGACGAACCATAAACATTTCAAAAACAAACATATACATTAAATCACAAAAATCAAAAACCAGAAACACTCAAATAATCCTCTAACCTCTCTCTACACACCAAACAAGAACACTATTTTTTCACAACCAGCACCCAAATTGCAGACCACTACCACCATCATCGGCGACCCCCACCACCACCGAAAACAACCACACTGAGACCCCTACCCACCCACCACGACCAGTTATGGACTTATGGTCTTCTGTAAACAAACAAATCTTATGGTCTTCTGTCGAATCTGACAAGATCCGGCTTGTGGTGGCCGGTGGTCGAAGGGACGGGGGTTTGGACTGTAGTGGTGTTTTTTTGGAGCTTATGTGGTGACTTTTTGGTAGGGATAGTGATGATGGTTTTCAGAGGTGATGTGGTGACAGTTTGGTGGAGGTGAGGTGGTGAGATCCAGACAAATCCAACGGTTGGTGTGTTGCCGGAGGTGGTGTGGTGTGGTAGCAGTTTAGTCAATGGTAGAGAGAAGAAGGAAGAGCAGATTTTTAAAAGAGGGAGAGATTAGTTAGATTAGTGTTTGTGTTTTGTATTTGTGTTTATGACTTTATGCACACTAATATTTAATAAAATACGTAAATGACAGAAGTGCCCTTAAAACTAACGGTCAAACATAGTCAATTTAACACAGTCATGAAAATTGGACCAAAAGTGTTACGGGTCGTCGGATTTAGGACAGGATCCGGGACTTTTGAAACTATTGGACTAAAAGTGTTATATCCGGCAAACCATAAGGACCAAAAATGTACTTAACTCTAAGAAGTACGTGTGTAATTTTGGTTTTTTTTTCTGCATTCGATTGTACACACGAATTAATAAAAATTTTAGTCAAATAAAGGAGATATTTATCCTTTTACCAGTGTTTTGAAACACGGGTCGACCCAGCCGAGTTAATCGGTTTGACCGGTTGCAGCAAAAAAAAAGGGTCAAAAAACCCGGGTTTCTAAAACTGGGTTAACCGGCTAGACCCGCCGCTCAAAACCCGGCCGGGTTTCGTTTTTTCAAATTTTTTTTTAATAAAAACCCAGGTTGACCCGGCGGTCGAACCGGTTGACTCGATCGAAAAAATAAAAAAATAATAAATAGAAAACCAGGTTGACCCGGCGGTCTAACCGGTCGAACCGGTGCCCGGTGACTCGACCGGGTCGATTTCGAACCCGGTTTTCAAAACATTGCCTTTTACAATTAAAAAAAAATCTCATAAATATAAAAAATAATATAATTATTACTTAATAAGGAAAAATTCTTTTTTTCCGAAATACAAAAGTTGTCACTTGAGATTTTGTTTTATTATATTTTAGGATTTTATTTTATTGTATAAAAGATTTACAAGACATATACGCTACCAAAAGCACAGTACAAAGAAATTAACTAGACCTTGAGAACTATAGGTAACACATAAAAAACACGACATCCAGCATAAAACACAGATTCCGTCTACATAAACTTGAGGTGTAAGCATACGGACCGGGTTACCCAAGGAATATGAGGGTTTTTTTTTTTTTTTTTTTTTTTTTTTTTTTTTTTTTTCGAATTCGAAACAACAAATTATTCCACGAAGTGACCAGCCCTTTGTTTAAAGTTGAGACCTTCGAATGGCAAAACTATACTTTACGACCATGCTCTCATTAATATCTAAGTCTTAATCACTAATTACTAGGAAAATACCGTATGGCGTATGTTATATTGTGAAATAGTTAAGTTGTAAATTACCTGAACCTGAGGCAATTGCAGATGTAGATGGAATCTGATGTCATATATGAAAAGCTTGATAAGCTACCTTGTTCCATCTCCTTGATGCAAATGATTTTGACTATGAGAATTCGATCTTTTGATTTTAAGGAAATGATTTAGTACAATAGTATAAAATTTAGTTCCAAAAAGTTCATTTTAAAAATTTTGTTCACATATCTAATAATGTTAGCTACACGCCAGCTGAAAGGTGTTTGTGCTTACCAGCTTCATCTTTACATAACACAACCAATCTGATAACACATGATTTATAATTTTTTGCTGTAATTATGTTACCTGGAAGATAATATAACCACAATACATAGGAAATAAAATGGGAATATATGACACATGTCTTGTTCGACACCACAAGTGGATCTTATTAACGAAAATAATCAATTCAATCAGTTGTGGAACTTATTCTCGATTCACACCTAGTGTCAAACCCGAGCCTTTGAATTTCTCATGGGTGATGCGATCGATTCTTTCTCCCATCTCCTCTGTCAAGTGACGTTTCCAGTCTCCAACTAGCCCCTGTCGGAAAAAATGGCGGTTTTCTATCTCTCACCCGTGGTCAAACCGCTGAATGCCAGTCTTGTTTACCTCAAGGTTTTTCAAGCGCTCAAAGCTACAAAGCTTTACAATTTCTTCAACAATACCATTCTCATGCTCTTCGGCCGATATTGGCACCCCCATGAAATCAGCCAACTTCTTTACATGTACTTCTGGTTCTTTCTTTATCTCCTCATATTTCAAGAACAATATCTTGTTCGGAGATTCAAGACTTGCTCTCCAAAACCCTAACACATGATCCCAATACGGCCCATACTCTGAAACACCTTCACAGAACAACCAAGCTTCCAAACACCTTCACAGAACAACTCAAATGCTTGAACGGTTAAGGATGCTAAACATGAGCGATCTTAGCCAAGTAGTGCCACTCTTCATGAAGGCCGTTAAGAAGATATCACTAGATCGATGTTTGAAGTGTCTTTGCATCAGCATAACTCCCAAAATGGTCTCGGAAAGACGGAAACTAACCAGTTTCCGTGGTATAAGTACACATGCGGTTGAATCCATCCACTGGCTTTTGGAAGCTTGGTTATGAGTTGGGCATGTTCTTGATGAGTCTTTTCTTGCTCATCTCATTCAGTCGACATTATTCTATATTTTATCTTGATTTTAGTTGTGATAGATGATGAACACCAACTTTCAATATTGCTCTTTATAGAAGATGAAGATGATCTATTTCGTTAATTACAATGGAGCTACTAGTAATTCGGATAGGTCAACTCTTGCATGTGACCGTGTGATCAACACTGGTCTGCAACTAACAACTTTTCTTAAGACACATGTAGTTTATTTCATTGCATTTATTGACAAGTGCTATATTTTGTTTCAGCCTTTCTTCTTGAAATGTGGATTAATCCACAGTTTTACTTATTCTATAAAATTTGTTTTTTCTTTTGTTTGCTCTTCTTTCTTGGTACAAATCAATAGTTATTAGCTTACTAACTAATACTGAAAAATGTATGCAGATACTTGCTGAAAAAATATCATCAAACCGTTGAAGAGCGACATCGAGTAGCTAGAAAACTAAGATTATGTTAAATGTTACGTATAAACATTAATATGTAAATGTCTAGTATCGAACCCGAGAACTCGGGATTGCACACTTTACAAACAAGAATAATGTAAAATAAATATATATATGTTAAATGTATCGTATGTGTATATTTATAAACACTTAATGGACTAAATGGTCGTTAGTTATTAACCGTATGGACTAACTATCGTTAATAACGAAAGATAAGGACTAGAGTGTAACTTGGGAGTCAAGAAGGTTCTGGAACACCCCTAGGGGTCCAAGGCCGGTCGAACATAGGGAGGGGAAGCCCAACCCATGTTTGTCTTGTGCTCGAAGATTCATCTAGTATATATACAAGGCCAAGGGTTAGGGTTTCACATCTTTTGTGCACATACACTAAACCCTAAAACCTTTTCTTTGTCTTTTCTTTTCTTGGCTGATCGTCCAACCCCCCTCCTAGGGATCTTGGGTCGATTTTGGTTAAAGCAAAATATAAGTGTTTTGTTTACTTGCATCAAACCTTTATTCGTTGGTAGTTTGTGTGTACAAGAACGAGGTAATTACTTACTTTAGTAATTATCAAGAGATCGATAAACAAAACGGTAAGGGGTTTATCATTGATCTATTTGTACAAGAATCAAGGTTAATTTGAAGTGCATCGGGTACATTTACTATTTATGTTTTAGTTAATATTTATGTGTTATACTTGATCCTAGCTTCCGCAATACGTGCTATTTAATTGTTAAACTATAACAGTGGCATCACGAGCCATGTATAACATGTAATTGATTACTAAAACGTAATAAAAATTGGATCTTTAATTGTTTTAGATACATGTTTTTGATCTAGGGTTTTTCCTATTTTTTTTAAATAAATTCGAAACCCTAACCCTAATTTTTTTTGGTGGGGGGGGGGGGTCGATTTTTCCATGAAACCCTAATTAGGGTTTTGTGGTTTTCTTGGATTATTTGTAATCACTAGAAACCCTAGGTCTTTAACCGGATAATTGAATGTATCTTGTGACCTATGTGCTAATTGTTAGGTTTTAATCCGTGACTTACATGCATGTTAGTCATGGATCTTGTTTTTTTATTACATGTTTAATATAGATCTTAAATTGGGGAAGACTCTAATACATATTAAAATCAATTTTATATGCTATGTGGTGTTTTTATTAGCTTAGGCCTACGCAATTGATTCGTCAATGTATGTGACTCTCCTCCATTAAGAGGAGAAGGCCTTAGTTGATTACATGCATTATTATACCTAGAATTGATTTTATTATGATCTTTTCTAATACGGATTGCATGTGGCTAATTGTTTCACTTATTTATTATTGGTTGTTTTGATTTTCTTTGATACTTGTTTTATTGTTTTAGTTTGACTTGTTGTAAGCAATAAAAGGGTTGTTTTTATAAAGAAAATAATACGGACTAATAATGGTGAAACCCTAAGTGGTAAAGTAAGAATCTTGCAAGGTCTTAGGTGCCGATAGTGGTCCGATTCGCACGGTAATCAGCTCCCAGGCGAGACTAGCAACATTCATACTTTATTACAATTTTGAGATTGAATCCATAAACTTTTGCTTGATTGATGTTTTGTACAAATATGCTTTTAAAATTAAGTCCTTTAAGATGATATTCATAACCGTGATTTGAAGGCTTAGAAAAGAGCCTTAGAGTCTGCCTTGGTTATCACAATCTTGAATATGTCTTAAACGAATTACTTTTAAAATCATATATTGTAGAAAGTCATCTTAGGGTTTTGGTATAAACCTCAAGTAAAACTTTGTGTATTAATTTCACGAATTGGATATAAAAAGTTTTTATGAAAACGTATGTTATAAAGATGAGTGCATGCATCTTCGTACATATTTTGATTGACATATCAAAAATACTCTTAATAATTTAAGTTACGTGTCATCTATCTATAAGGAACACTTGGAATTTTAATTTAGTAAACGTGAGACCTAGGCCTATAACAAGGTAAAATTCTTTTAACGCGTGAGACCATAATTGTAATTTTACAGTTTCTAAGGTAGACGACTTAATTAAGTTGTGCGTGAGACCTAGAACTTAAGGCATGAGATGGGATGAAACATGCTTACAAGGCAAATTGATGAATCAATTTGATGTAAATCCCATAATGATCTAGGAATTGGAAATCTTGTTTGCCAATTATTGTTCGACATATTACCAACTTTTATACTTTCACCACTAACAGATCAACTGATGTGGTGGAATCTATGTAAAGTTGGATCCTAGATTTTCAAGAAAATTACTTGGTTATATGAATATAGCCTTGGGTATTTTAATTTTCTTGAAGATATTGATTATCGAAAATACTAATATTTGAACTTTATCTGTAGATATGGCTCAACCCGATAACCAAACTATGATTTCTGCTTTCAAGAGTCATCTTGAGAGAGACAAACTGACTGGAAAGAATTTCAATGACTGGCACCGTTCGCTCAGAATTGTCTTGAGGGCGTCTGGTAAGCTAGACTATGTGACCGAAGAATGCCCTGCTGAACCTGCTGCTACTGCAACACCAGAAGCAAAGGCAGCTTGGAAGGTGACTAATGCTAAGTATAATGAGGTTGCTTTTTTAATGCTCACTAGCATGAGTGCTCAGTTACAAAAGAAGTATGAGTACTCTTCTCCTAAAACTATGCTTGATAACCTCAGGCAGTCTTATGAGAAGCCACCTGCAGTTGAATTGTCTGATGAACTCGACAAACTACACAACTGCAAGCATGGTGATGGTAAACCAGTAGCTGATTATGTGGATGAGATGAAAGATTCGTTTGATCAACTTCACAGAATTGGTTTTGGTTACCCCGGCAATGTGCAAGTGCACTTGATCAACAGGTCCCTTAATAGGGATTTTGCTGGTTTTGTGCAGAATTACAACATGCACTGCTCGGGGAAGACAGTCTCAGAATTACTCGCATTGCTTGTTGATTATGAGAAAAGTCTACTAGCCAAGGTCAAGGCTCCTACCCCACAAGTGTTGGCAATTCATGGGGGGAGAATCCAGAAGAAATCGCATGTGAACAAAGGCAAAGGTAAAGGTGATAAAGGCAAGCAGGTCATGGCCTATCAACCACAACCCAAGATGAAACAGCATCAGCCTAAGCAGAACAAGACAAATCCTCCAAACAAGAAGGATCAGGCTTGTCACCACTGTCATGAAAAGGGCCATTGGAAGCGCAATTGTCCTCTCTACATTCATGACTTGCGACAGAAGAAGCAGGGTAATGAAGCTGGTAAACCCAGTACTTCAGGTGCGTTCTTTATGATTGAATTATTCACTCTTACTCCTAAATTGAATTCATGGGTATATGATACGGGATGTGGCATTCATATTTGCAATACCTTGCAGGGGTTTAGAGTTGAGAGAAAGCTGGCCTATGGACAACAATTCTTGCACGTTGGTAACGGAGCGCATGTAGGAGTTGAAGCTATAGGAGTTTTTAATTTAGTGTTGCCTTCGGGCTTAGTACTATCTTTAAATAATTGTCATTATGCACCGTCAATTGTTAGAGGTGTAATTTCATTTTCATGTTTGTTAAACCTTGGTTTTCATCATACTATTTCTAGCAATGGAATTTCAGTTTCTTTAAATGATGTTTTTTATTTTAATGCTATTGCTGTGAATGGTGTATTTGAAATTGATATGAATGATAATGGTAATGCTTTTGTTACAAATAATTCAATGTATAGCATCAACAATAAGAGAATCAAGAAAGGTCTGGATTCGTCTTATCTTTGGCATTGTCGACTTGCTCACATTGGCAAAGATCGCATGAAAAAGCTGCAACATGATGGGCTTTTAGATAAGATCAATGATGAATCATTTGATAAATGCGAATCTTGCATTGCTGGGAAGATGACTAAGCAACCCTTTAAAAATAGGATTGAAAGGGCTAATGATCTACTTGGCCTTATTCACACAGATGTGTGTGGACCACTTAGACATGTGTCAAGGAGAGGTGCTAGCTACTTCTTAACATTCACGGATGATTACAGCCGTTATGGTTATGTTTATTTACTTAAACATAAACATGAGGTATTTGAAACATTCAAAGTGTTTAAAGCAGAAGTAGAGTTGCAACTTGGAAAGAAGATTAAAGCTCTTCGATCCGATAGAGGTGGTGAATACCTGAGTCAGGAGTTCATAGATTATCTAGCAAAGGAGGGAATTGTCCAGCACCTTACTTCTCCATATACTCCACAACAAAATGGTGTATCTGAAAGAAGGAATCGTACATTGCAAGAAATGATACGATCTATGTATAATCTAACAACTCTTCCTTTCTCGTTTTGGGATTATGCCTTAGAATCTGCGGTTCGCATTCTAAATATGGTTCCAACAAAGAAGGTTGATAAGACACCATATGAGTTATGGACTGGAAAAGCTCCTAACTTGTCTTATCTTAAGGTCTGGGGTTGTGACGCATATGTTAAACGTGACTCAGCAGACAAACTCCAACAAAGATCTGTGAAGTGCATCTTCGTAGGATACCCTAAGGAAACTATGGGATACTACTTTTATTACCCACCTGAAAACAAAGTATTTGTTGCAAGGTATGGTGACTTCCTTGAAAAGGAGCTCATATCTCAAGAATTCAGTGGGAGAGTATATGATCTGGAAGACGGACAAGAAGATGTAGCACCTTCTGAAAACACTAACCAACTTCCGATAGAACCTGAAAGTTTAGGTCCTCCACATGAAGTTGAAGTGATTCCCATTCATAGGTCAACAAGACCAGTAAAGGCTCCTACTCGTCTATGTCTTAATGTAGAGAGTGATGAGAATATACTGGGTGATCTTGATGAGCCTACAAGTTATAAAGCAGCCATGAATGGTCCTGAAAAGGCCAAATGGAAAGATGCTATGGATGGGGAAATGCAATCCATGGAAGACAATGATGTCTGGGAAGAAGTAGACCTACCTCCGGGTGCCAAACTAGTTGGGAGTAAATGGCTCTACAAGAAAAAGACTGACATGGATGGCGTTGTACACACCTATAAGGCCTGTTGTGTAGCTAAAGGCTATACTCAAACTTTTGGTGTTGACTATGAGGAGACCTTTTCTCCTGTAGCTGACATAAGGGCAATTAGGATTCTTATAGCCATAGCCGCTTACTATGACTATGAGATTTGGCAAATGGATGTAAAAACCGCCTTCTTAAATGGTCGCCTAGATGAAGACATCTATATGGCGCAGCCTGAGGGGTATGTAAATCCAGAATTCCCAAATCGTGTATGCAAGCTTAAAAGATCCATTTATGGATTAAAGCAAGCATCACGACAATGGAATAAGAGATTTGATAGTGAGATTAAAAAGTATGGATTCACTCAAAATCTTGATGAGCCATGTGTATATCACAAAGTTAGTGGGAGTAATGTAATTTTCCTTATATTATATGTTGATGACATATTGATCATGGGAAACGACATTCCAAGTTTGCAAAAAGTTAAGGCATATCTTGGAAAGTGTTTTTCTATGAAAGATTTAGGGGAAGCTGCATTTATTCTTGGAATCAAGATATATAGAGATAGATCTTAGCGATTAATTGGATTAAGTCAAAGTGCTTACATTGATAAAATATTGAAGAGATTCAATATGCAAAATTCCAAGAAAGGATATTTGCCGATGCAAGAACAACATGGCTTGAGCAACAAGGTTTGTGCTTCAACACCTGCAGAGGTGCAACGCATGAAGAGAGTCCCTTATGTTTCGGCTGTGGGATCTATAATGTATGTGGTGAAAAGTACAAGACCTGATGTGGCGTTTGCTCAGAATTTAACCAGTCGATATCAGCAGAATCCAGGTGGAGCTCACTGGACTGCTGTTAAGAATATTCTTAAGTACCTTAGGGCTACTAAAGATATGTTCTTGGTTTATGGGGGTACTCCATCAGCAGAACTTGATGTTACAGGTTACTGCGATGCTTCTTGGAAAGGTGATAAGGATGATACGAAGTCTCAGACGGGTTATGTCTTTGTCATTAATGGAGGAGCTGTGGATTGGAGGAGCAGAAAGCAGAGTGTACTAGCGATGTCTGCTACAGAAAGTGAGTATATAGCTGCTTCAGAAGCTGCAATGGAAGCTGTTTGGATTAGGAAGTTTGTTTTAGGGCTAGGAGTTATGCCTTCGATTGAAAGACCTATTAAAATGTATTGTGACAATTCAGCCGCAATTACTTTTGCAAATGAGCCTGGAATCATGA
The DNA here is from genome assembly GCA_030686995.1 of Artemisia argyi. NCBI lineage: Eukaryota > Viridiplantae > Streptophyta > Magnoliopsida > Asterales > Asteraceae > Artemisia > Artemisia argyi. The sequence continues at coordinate 40,206,255 of CM060709.1, read as the reverse complement.
AAGGCACCAGACATTTCCCGATTAAGCATCACTATGTTCGAGAACAAGTTGAAATAGGCAAAATCGAAATGCTCAATGTTCACACAGATGATAACTTGGCAGATCAATTAACAAAGCCTCTACCTGGCACCAAGCTTTACAAGCATGCTGAAGGTGTAGGACTTAGATTAGCTGAAAGTTTCATGCCCATTTGTGATTAGTGTTTGGATAAAGGATGTAATGTACAATTATTATTTTAATGAAATAAAATATGTTTTATGTTTATTTATTCATTGTCTTAATAATATATCCTATATTTGCATGTTTAAGATCCATGAATAATTTATTATTCTAAATTGTCCATTGTCGATTAATGATATGGGAATATCATTAAACTAAGACAAATTTGAGTATTGGTTTAGGATATACTTGAAAGTATAATGATGCGTAGTCATACCAATTTCACATGATATTCAATGAATTGAATATTGGACTTATCCCAATAATATGATTTAATATTTAATGTGAGAATCATATTTAAAGTTATCCTCAGACTTGAGATACCAGATAAGTGTCATGGATGTAGTGCATTTTTGTGAAGCAATCTACCGCTCACCGTAACAGGGAGTTATAAGGGTTGTTTTCAGAAGTGTTGCAAAGTTCATGGGTTATTCTTGTAGTCAAGAAAGAATTTATTCCTTCTGATTTGTTTAGAAGGTTAATACTGCTAGGCCCCTCGTAGGGTTGACAAAATGTTTGCATGGCCATGCCCAAAGTCTATCTGGAATACGTTCAGATGTTTTGGTAATTTTGTTCAATCATTAAGAAACGAGAAACAGAAATTTAATAAAGAACCTCACATCTTTATTAATGTGATATTAGTAATGAAAGGATAATTATAATGATGAATCATTAAAGGTTTTTCCAGGAAACCTAGCTCGGATTGAACTAGGGGCATTGGAGTGTTGCAAGACGTTAACCAATGTCATTTTACTATTAATGGATATACGAGTGGGAGCTGTTAAATGTTACGTATAAACATTAATATGTAAATGTCTAGTATCGAACCCGAGACCTCGGGATTGCACACTTTACAAACAAGAATAATGTAAAATAAATATATATATATATGTTAAATGTATCGTATATGTATATTTATAAACACTTAATGGACTAAATGGTCGTTAGTTATTAACCGTATGGACTAACTATCATTAGTAACGAAAGATAAGGACTAGAGTGTAACTTGGGAGTCAAGAAGGTTCTGGAACACCCCTAGGGGTCCAAGGCCGGTCGAACATAGGGAGGGGAAGCCCAACCCATGTTTGTCTTGTGCTCCAAGATTCATCTAGTATATATACAAGGCCAAGGGTTAGGGTTTCACATCTTTTGTGCACACACACTAAACCTTAAAACCTTTTCTTTGTCTTTTCTTTTCTTGGCCGATCGTCCAACCCCCCTCCTAGGGATCTTGGGTCGATTTTGGTTAAAGCAAAATATAAGTGTTTTGTTTACTTGCATCAAACCTTTATTCGTTGGTAGTTTGTGTGTACAAGAACGAGGTAATTACTTACTTTAGTAATTATCAAGAGATCGATAAACAAAACGGTAAGGGGTTTATCATTGATCTATTTGTACAAGAATCAAGGTTAATTTGAAGTGCATCGGGTATGTTTACTATTTATGTTTTAGTTAATATTTATGTGTTATACTTGATCCTAGCTTCCGCAATACGTGCTATTTAATTGTTAAACTCTAACAGATTATACATTTCCAAGACAAATAGATAAACCATATAGAACTGCATTTTGAAGTTGAAAAGCCCACAAACAATACATAGATGAACACACCCAAAAAGCATGTGATGAAACTACGTACATTGCTCACTCTGAAATGACTAACTGAATTGAAGAGCTTGATTGATTTATTTATTTTTTTGGATAATTAGAATCAACTTTTTGATGATTTCATCCATCTTTTAGCCGATCTATGTGTAATCTTCGATAAAAACATATTTTGATCTCTCCAAATTCTTAATATTTTATCATCTTACTCTTAGATCTTGATCAGTGGCCATTCTCTATTAGAGTCGTCGGCTACACCCACAACTCCATTGATAGCCATAACACTTTGCTTACTTGTATACTTATAGTAACAACTCAGTATAGAACAAGAACTATATGTGTGGTGCAAGATTACACTTTCTTACATTCGCAAGTAGTCATTTTCCAACAAAGGCATGCATACCATCTTATGAACCGTGTGTGCCCTCATGAAATATTTCAAGATACAATGAAACAAAGACAATTTGCCTTCAGAAGCTTAGTTGACTGCTAAGTACAAGGTTTGTACTTAATGGCCGACAATTCTTCTGCAATTGATTTTGTCATTTAACAAAAGGAACGCACCTAAACTTTGGGTTAAATATATCAAATCAAAAAGTATGTATGTATTATGTAAATAAATAAAAGGGCATGACTCTTGGCAAGAGACACAACCTAAGGGAAGAGGCATAACCAAAGTGAAGGGGTGCAATGATTCATCAAGGGGTGGTTATTGTCAGTTAGTTAGTTATTAGGATAAGGTAGGATAAGGTACTGTTTAGTGAAACAACACATTGTTTCATGATGCCTTTTCGGTGTTTATAAATAGGGTCAATGTATTTGTAAATTGTATGAATAAAAATTGCAAGTATCAATCAATAGAAAGTATATTCATATATTAATTGTGTTTTTGTTGATCATTAGCAAGTCTTGTTCCAACAATTGGTATCAAGAGCAAAATCGATTCTGAGAAAGAAGAAAGCAGCGCCTACTTTTCATCGATTAAAGAAGATACCTTTTTGTTGAAGAGATCGAAATAGGTTTATTGAAACCACTCATAGTGGTTACTCAAACCGGAGAAGGTAACCGGAGTAAGACCAGAAATAAAGACCAGACATATCGTCGATTGAAAGCAACACTTCTGATCATACCAACAATTGATTAAAAAGGGAAGAAAGAACACAACAAGAAGTTTTGTGATATTCCCAAAGGAGTGTTGAAATCAAAAAAGAAAGAGAGATTGAAAGATCGTTTTGGTATTCTCTGTATTTTTCTTTTGCTTTTAGTCAAATTAGATTTCTTTTTTTAGCAGGGGTCATATAAATCAAATGAGATTTAGGAAAAGTTTTTACGTAACCTTTTTATTTTTCCTTTCAATTTACTTTATTCATTGATTAGAGAAATAAAAAATATATATATAATCCCAAATTAATTAAAAATTGTAAGAAGCAAGTCTTGTATTTTTATCTAAAAGATATAAAATCTTTCACTTTATACTAAAAAAAGTACAATCATTGGGGTTTTAATATCAGCAAGAAAAGATCAGTTATTTTGATCAAAGCAAGTAAGAGCCAGATTAGCAAGTGTGTCAGAAAACACAATATTGATTAGCAAGTTTAGCAAGAAAACCTGGTTAGCAAGTTGGCCAGTAGCAAGTAAGAGTTTTGATCTTTTGATGAAACACAAGAGCATGAAACCAGAAACCATCTCGGTTCTGATTGTAAGAAAGTACGCACGTAAGAAAGCAAGCAAGAAAGCAAGAAGCAACGTAAGTAAGAAAGCAACAAAGCATGAAGATAGGAGAAACATCTACACCAACTCGTGAGCAAAATATAGCACTTCAATGTCCGAAACTGAATGAATCAAACTACACCACATGGGCAATTATGATGGAAACAATCTTAAAAGCTTATGGTCTGTGGGAAACATTTGAAGCTACAGAAGTCGCAGATGAAAAAAAAGATGAATACAACGAAAGCAATGATCCTCACAACATTACTAGAATATATTCTAATGCAAGTTGCACAATACTCGAAAGCGAAGGAAGTATGGGAGTCAATTAAGGTACGATATATAGGAGAGGACCGAGTTCAGAAAGCACGGTTACAAACTTTAAGGAGCGAATTGGAGACTTTGAAAATAAAAAACAACGAAACCGTAAGCTGCTTTGCCGGGAAATTAGGAAGCATAAGAGGCAAATTTAAAAGTCTTGGTTCAACTCTTAAAGACAAAACACTCATTAAAAAGTTATTGAACTCCGTTCCAAAGAAGTTTCTACCGATCGTGGCATCTATCGAGCAATATTCCGAGATTCATAAAATGTCATTTGAAGAAGCAATGGGAAGAATAATAACTTTTGAAGAACGCATCAAAAGTCAAGATGAATCGGAGACAAATGATCAAGACAAACTTCTAATGGCAAGTTCAAACAACCAAAGTAGTGTTAAAGGGCGAGGTAAAAATTACAACAAAGAAGCCAAGGAAAGCATGAAATGGAAGAATAGTCCAAATGCACGTGGGACAAGTACGAGTCAAGGAACTAAAGACAAGAGCACTTTCAGATGTTATGAATGTGGTGACTTTGACGACTTTTTGAGGGAATGTACGAAGTGGAAATACAATAAAGACAAGCAAGAAGAGTCTTATCTCATTAATGATGACGAAGGACCAATGCTGCTATCAAGAGCAAGATAAAAGTAAGTTGAAGACCTACCTTAAAACAAAGTTTAGTTTAAGGGGGAGTATTGATAGTTAACCTAAACTTTGGGTTAAATATATCAAATCAGAAAGTATGTATGTATTACGTAAATAAATAAAAGGGCATGACTCTTGGCAAGAGACACAACCGAAGGGAAGAGGCATAACTAAATTGAAGGGGGGCAATGATTCATCAAGGGGTGGTTACTGTCTTTTCAGTGTTTATAAATAGGGTCAATGTATTTGTAAATTCTATGAACAAAAATTGCAAGTATCAATCAATAGAAAGTATATTCATATATTACATGTGTTTTTGTTGATCATTAGCAAGTCTTGTTTCAACACAGCCTATAACAAAAATATATTGTACTTAATTCTAAGAACGATATCATTGCACGATCTTCTGAAAAGGTATGTTTTTTCTTGATTACAAAGAAAAAGTGATTCAAATCCCAGATGTGATCATAACTTTCCCTAGAGTTTGATGGTTCAAAAGAACTTAAGTATGTTATTACAGCATTTCAGAAGTCTTAACCGTCCAACATACATATTCCTTTGCCTACATGGATTTGAGGTTTAGTGTATCTATTTACAAGACATTTACTACCAAAATCACAGTACAAAGAAATTAACCAGACCTTGAGAACTATACATAACACATAAAAAACGCGACATCCAGCATAAAATACACATTCAGTCTACATCACCTTGAGGTGTAAGCATACAGACGAGTTTACCCAACTCAAATATACGCCGTTTGGACGAGATATTTCTGTAATTGTTTCTTCTGACCAATTCCCTGATCGCCTCTAAAATATTCAGTTAGTGAGTTTTAAACCTCAAATTGCTTGTTAGAAATCGTGATAAAAACTATGGCATTGGTGCAATGGTACTTGTTGAGTTGTAGTCTAATTATATCTTTATAAATGGGACTATATATGACCAAATGAACTAAGGCCGGGTATAATAAGGAGACCCCAAGACCGCATTCAACATAGTCACATAAGCTTTTTCTCTTACAAACAACTTTATACCACCAACTTAGTGTATAAGACAACCAACTTCACCACTAAAACATACCCCACTTAAACACAAATATGTTGGGTCTGATTTTCGACCCAATGGTCTCTAACAATGTATTTAAACATAAAATAGCCTAATCATATAAGTCTCTAATATAAATTGTTGAGAACAACACTCACCGATAAGCATTAGAGAGTAAGTCGAGTAAGTTACTCTCTGAGGGAAATCAAAGGACTTACTCTTTGAGATTATCAAAAAGTGTTATTCCTTGATGGTTATCAGAGAGTAAACCCTGATGATTGTGAGTGATAGGTGCCTCACTAATGACCGTCAATGGCTGTAACCTCACTGATATAAGAAATCAGTGAGCATTGTATAAAGCTCAACCAACTGCAAGCTTCAGGGAAGTCGAAGACCAACTGAAGAAACACCTTGTATAACTGATGCGATGTTAAGGAGCAAGGTACAAGGAGCTATAAGCAACACCAGCGGGACTGAGGACTAACAAATTTCTTAGTTACCCCGAAGACTTATCTCTACAAGGGACTTAGTATCTGCTGAATGGGCGGGAAACTCGTTGGGAAGATAAGCGTAAGGTCTTATCAAAGGACGATAAAGCAAGACCTTGGGTACAAAAGTTTTCAGCATTGGAATGCCAAAATTCACGCTCCACCTACTATACTAGGCATGTGCTAATCTACTTCAAGGCCAGTAACCACAACACCCATATGCATCCACAGTATTCCTTGGCCTATTTGTACAAAACTTTGTAACCGGGATAAGTAGGATTCTAAACAAACATATAAAGTAGAACTTAGCTATATAGTTGATAGAATCCCCTCTCTCAGTAACTTCTAAGCAAAGCTAGCTGCCTCTAGATTTTCCGAAGGGAGTGTTACATTTGTTGCTCAACCGGAATAGTTTTACCGAGAGCTATTCCACTATAAATCTTTAAATTCTTTAATAAATATTTAAACATGTTGAAAAGTACAAATGGTGTTATTAGTAGACTAATGGTCTTGAGTCAAATATGTTGATTTTCTCAATGAACGTTTGGCATCGTCATTTGCTCAAACCTTGTGAACCAACACCAACTAATATTCATACAAAAACACATACTAAATGACTCGGTCATCAACAAGACCGAGTTGCATTTTTGAGCTTGAAGACGCGTCTTGAAAATGAGCCGTACTAGGAAGGACGCATCCTCCATGGGTGATGACGAACTCTTTGTGACTTTATTACGCCCGGTCTAATAGTTCCACCATATACTAGGTGATATTTTGGTACTATAACAAACTAGCAAATGAACTAAGACTACGCACCCACAATAAGGGACACAACTGACTGGGTTGTAAAGGTTGTTGAGGGTCGTCCTTGTTGTAGCTTCAAGGTCGTCAGTCATGGTTTTGGGTATGAGGGTCGTCCAGACAACCTAGGTCGCGTGGTTGTTTGTGTGTGTTTTTAATAATTAGAATGTATTTTTGTACGGTATGTTTTTTATAGTGTAGCTCATCTTACTGTGCCTTGTGCCTAAAGGTCTTCAGTATGTCACATGAGAGAGAAAATTGATGTCCTATAAAAGATGAGGGTTGATAAGAGTTGTTATTGGGGTAGTCTAATAGTTCCACTACATACTAAATATCAGCCGTGGGCCATTTTTTATCTTCCACCGTATATGTAAAGGAAGTACTTTTTTGGCTAAATAACATGGAGTAATGGACCAGTAACCAAATTTGTGGAAAACTAGAAGGGGGGTTGAATAGTTTACTGTTTAAAATCTTTTTAACTTGTTTAATTATCTTTTGAAACTTTCCGTTTAATCAAAGATATATACACAAACACAATATATAACATGCAAGTATAAAGAAAGAAACGATCAAACCACAACACGAGTATTTATCGTGGTTTGGCTACAAGGACTCTTTTTCCTTGCCTTACGTCCACGCCCCGAGTATCCAACTCGAGAGTTTCTTTCGCTAGTCAATAAGCTCCTTTCATCGGCGGAGAAAACCTTACACGATTACCGACACTAAGCTAGATGTCGAGTTCTTTTACAAGGGTACAACCACTCCCGTTAGTTCTTTTACAAGGGTACAACACTTGCCATAAATGTATATTGACAAAACTTGCCATAAATGTGATGTGACATTTCTATTTTAAGAAATAAAAAGTGTTGTGTTTTATGAAATGTAAAATGTAGCAAATGTCTAGTTATGCAAGTCTTTAAAACTAAGATTATGATTTACTTAGAAACTAAAGTTTACATTTTGTCGTTAACAAAACTTAGCAAAGATCGTAAAATATAAATAACGTTTTTAGGCGATATTTGTATTAACAATCTCCCCCTTTTTGTTGATTACAAAACATAAACTTTGTTTTTAAGTAACTCACAAAATCTTAGTGTTTAAGACTTAAAAAAAAATTATATTAAACTTGTTTTACTTAGGTGATGAAAATCATATTAAGTTTAAAGGTTTAATATATTTCTCCCCCTTTTTGTCGAAACAAAAAGTAGAGTAGCGAAGCGGAATAATGCACGTGCTCCCCCTTGGTCGTTACTTCCCCTAAAAGGAGTGCCAAGATGGGAAACATGGATTTTGATCCTACAAAAAAAATGGTTAGTTGGTGATATATATAATCAAGCTTGTAGTTACCACACATATTGCAACCACAATGACAACTTAAAAATGATCAACCAACAATGCAAGTAAATAAGTAGAAAAAGATATCATTCCAAGTAAAATTTGTCTTGTAAAAGTCAAAGACAAGAAATGAAAAAGATCCTCCTACTTAAAAAAAGTGAAAAATAACCAAGAAATAAAAAATCAAATCCTACTTTCCTAAATGGGGCAAAAGGCCTCCAAATGTTGTCTAGGATTTGTTTGGGTGGGAAAGAGCATCCAAACGTTCTATGACGTGTTGGAATGCAAAACGGGTTTTGTCTTGAAATTGGTGAAGCAACAATTTGATGCTTTCACCCATTTTCAACATTTGCTCACAATGTGAGCAAACATGGGGATGAGTGGGTGGAAATGGGTTGGTTTTGGTTTCTTGGTTTGAGGATGTGTTGGTTTTTGCTTCTTGGGTGAAGGATGGGTTTGGTATAGAGTCAAGCAAGGTGGTTTGAAATTCCATTGCTTGATGGAGGTGATTCTCGACCATGCTTTGAATTTCCTAACAGGAAGGAAAGAAAGACTCAAAGGTTTGGGCTTGAGAATGTGGTGGAGTTGGGTGATCATGGTTTTCAAAGTTTGGTTCTCCATAAAGAGGACCATGGACCATGGAGGACCATGGTTTGAAATTCCATTGCTTGGTGGAGTTGGGTCAATGGGTGATTTTTTTGGTGGTGGAGTGAGCTCATCGGGTTCATTAGGTGATGGATATGGAGATGCAAGGTTTAGAAAATGTTCATTTTTGATTGGTGAGGTGAATTCATCCTAGGATGAGGAGCTTAGGTTGATGGGTTGATTAGACCAAAGTGGTTTGACACTTATCCGGGCGGTTTTCCGAACGGGTCTTGATGGTTGAGAGGTGATAGTTGATTTAGTCATGGTTAAAGATGGTTTAAAGATCAGAGATTGTGATGGGGAAGGTGTGATTTGATAGTGTTCTAGGATGGTTCAATTTATAGTGATGAAGGAGTGTGGGAAGGAGTGTTTGGATTTGATGTTTAGCCATATAGAAATGGAGGTTCCTAATGATTTGGAAGACTAATATGGGTTGTCAAATCATGAAAGTCAATCCACTGAAAATGGTGAAGTAAGAAGACAAGATTTGCACTAAATGCTTAGTGGTTTTGGCAAATTTGTTGAAGGTATATGTCTTAGGGATTTCAAGGAACCGTTGGAAGGGTTCCTTCCTTTATGTGTGAAGGTTCCTTGAGGTTGTTATGGCTATTTTTGAAATTTGGCGGGAAATGGTTTTCTTTGAGTTATAAGGAATGAGAACTATCCTATATTGCTTAGTAAATTGCAGGAAATAGGTTTCTAACTAAAAGGATGGTATGTTGTTGAGTGGATGTTGAAATGTTGAAAGCTAAACCCGTGTGAGGGTCTCATCTGATCCATTGGGCCATTTCTGGGTTGCCCAGAAATTACACTGGCGGAACCCATTCTAGGGTGCCGCCAGATCCGCCAGACCTGAAAAATTAGACAGTCCGCGATTTTGACCCGCGAGACAATTTTCAAATTTTTTGAAAACTCCTAAAACTAAAAATATAATGCATATCTGGTTAGGAAATGAAAAAAATGGACATGTAAACATGCATACCATTGGAGTTTGACCGGGGGCTAGCGAATTTCACTATACTTAGTGAAAAATTCATAAACATGAAAATTTGACAACATTCTAAACGTTGTCTTCCTGCATCATAGTTAGTTAAGACATGTTCCAAATAGTATCACCAATTGTACCAACACACAAATACATGACAAACATTGTTTAAACGACCATATTGTTCAAATAGCACCTAGTGCCAAACACTCCTACATACCCGCACTCATTGATGGTCAATCTTGTTTTTGAGCTTTCCAAGGAATCTTTCAAGATTCTTAAACATCCCCTTTGTTTGCTTGAACTCCGCCGACTCATTTGGAATATCCGGAAGTTGGGAAAGGTATTCTAGAGGTAGGAGCCTAGAGTTGGGCAAAGTGTCATCTTCACTCATTGAGGAAGATGATGAGGAGGTTGGAGGATGATGACGTTTTCCTTGGGCTTTGTAAACTCTCTTATCACTAAGTGGGACAAAGGTGTGTGGAATGAGAGAGTAGTCAAGGCGAAGACCGTTTGGAGTAGGTGGAATGGGAGAGATGAACCTAAAGAGACGGGTCAAGAGCATTCCATACGGCATAGCCGTTGTGCCATGCACGGGAATGTCAGCCATTCTCTTGGCCATGTAGTAGGCAAGGTTGAAGGGTTGCCTAACGGACAAGGAGTAGAGCATGTAGCAAAGGCAAAGATTTATATGATCTCGGTTTCCTATGGTGCTTATGACATTGGCTCTAAGGACTTCCTCCCATTTCTTGAATTGGGGCTTGAGTTCATTCATTTCCATTCCATATGGGTCCTTATCGACCTCATTTCCCGAACGGGTTCTCCTAGTGTTGGTTGTCCTAACGAAGAGGTGGTCACGAAGTACATCTTTTGACACAAGAGGGGTGTCATAGGGATGGATGCGGTCAAAGAGTGTGTCAAGAGTTGAGAGGGAGTGCAAGTCGGAGTAGATGCAAGTACCACGGCTTGGGACACCTAGGATTTGAGCAAACTCCTCGAGAGTGAAGGAGTATTGATGACCACTAGCCCTAAAGTTAATAGACATTTGACCATAATCATCCGTGGAGAGGGTGACGGATGCATAGAATTCTAAAATGAACCTAGGACAAATAGGCTCGTTGATTTCTAAAAGACACTCAAAGTTGATTGTGGCAAATTCCATGTAGAGGTTTGTGCCTTCTAGGAAGGACGGGTCTATGGTTCTACCCTCATGGACATAATGTTTTTCTAAGGCTTTGAAAACGTTGACTTGAGTTGGGGTAAGGCCTTTGGTTTTGTGGTGTTTGGGTAGGTACTTAATGGTGTCCTTGTGGTCGTAGTGGGTTAGAGGAGGCATGATGATTCCTAGAAAAGCAAAATTTCACATTTTAGTCTAAGTAAACGACTATTATAATGTGGGTGTTCTAGTGTATGCCCATATGAAAACAATGCGGAGGTGCGGTTATCTTGACCCATTTTGATGCTTCAAAAACGTTTTATAATGCAAGTTTTGTTATAAAACAAAAGATAACCCAAGCACTCCTAGTTCAATGTAGCTTCGTTTGAATATACCCGAAAATACATATTGGTTATGTATTTCCTTTAGCATTTAAGAGACATTATGCAAGTGATGTTTTAAACATAACGTTTTGATTTTGTATTCACAATGTGAGACGAAAAAATATTTGTCCTATTTGTCAGAAGTTTTTGGAAGAATTTGACATGGGGTGTTTTAAAAAACATGTTTACACTTAGTAAGAATGCAATTCCTAACTATGGGGAACATGATTAGTTTTGTTAAACACCTAATTTCATGCATGAGTTTCTCAAGTTAATGCATAACCCCAAGTTTTTGTTTTTGTGCAAAAATAGAATTCCTAGACTCTGATCAGGATTGTAATCAAGTCTAGAATACTTACAATGATGATTGATTTGCAATGGAAGTGAAAGGAAGACCAAGAAATCGCAGGTATGGATGGATGGTAAAGTGAATAGTAGCAGTTTGGAAGTGGTGATATGAGATAATGGGTGTTTGGTTTAAGATAAACAAAAAAATGGTTCTACAGGTCGGGGGATACGGCGGAACCTTAAATTGGGTTCCGTCCATTGTGTCTGAGGGTTCCGCCGACCCTGCTGAGAAAAAGAGTTATGGATTTGTTTTGATTTTTGTGATTTTTTTCTAATGTCTAGAACTACAATGTAGGTTCCATGAGTCCTAAGCCTAGCCTAAGAAGGTTAAAGGGTTCTCGTTTAAGGGGTTTTGTGAGAATGTCAGCTATGTTGTCTTCGGAGGAAACTTTCTCAATTGAGATATTTCCTTTTTGAACGTTGTCATAAAGGAAATGATGACGGATTTCAATATGTTTGGTACGAGCATGTTGAACCGGGTTTTTGCTAAGATCAATAGCTCCTTTGTTGTCACAAAGAATGGTAATGTCGTTTAGTTGAATTCCGTAGTCGACAAGAGCTTGCTTCATCCAAAGAGCTTGTTGACACGCCTTTCCGGCCGAAACGTACTCGGCTTCCGCTGTTGAGATAACAAGAGCCGGTTGCTTCTTAGAGAACCATGAGGTGAGACAATGTCCAACAAAAGTACAAATACCACTTGTGCTTTTTCTATCAACATAGTCACCGGCATGATCCGAGTCGGCATACACTATGGTGTCTATTCCCGTTCCTTTGGGATACCATAAACCTAAATGTGTAGTGCCCTTAATATACCTAAAAATCCTTTTAACGGCTTCGAAATGAGTAGTCTTAGGATCTTCTTGAAAACGAGCACATAGACAAACACTAAACATAATGTCGGGTCTACTAGCCGTTTGGTAAAGTAGACTTCCAATAATACCTCTATATTTAGTGCTATCTACGGATTCACTTTCCTCATCCTTGGTGAGTTTAGTTTCCGTGGACATGGGTGTTTTGATTGGTTTCGAATCTTCTAATCCAAATTTCTTAAGCATGTCCTTAATATATTTAGATTGGTTAAAGAAGATACCATCATTGTAGAAAACTAGAAGGGGGGTTGAATAGTTTACGGCTTTTAAAATCTTTTTAACTTAATTATCCTTTAAAAACTTTACGTTTGTTTAAAGATATAAACACAACTTTACATGTTCACTTCTTTGAAAAGCTTTACGTGTGAATAACAATTCTAACTTTACATGTTTAGTTCTTTGAAAAGCTTTACGTTTGTTTAAAGATATAAACACAACTTTACTTGTTTAATTCTTTGAAAAGCTTTACGTGTGATTAGCAATTCTAACTAAAGACAATATGTAATAAGCAAGGATAAAGAAAGAAACGATCAAACCATAACACGATTGTTTATCATGGTTCGGCTACAAGGACTCTTTTTCCTTGCCCTACATCCACGCCCCGAGTTTCCAACTCGAGAGTTATAAGCACTAATCAACAAGCTCCTTTACCGGTGGAGAAACCTTTACAACGTCGCTTACACTTTTACCGACACTAAGCTAGATGTCGAGTTCTTTTACACGGGTACAACCACTCCCATTGTCGCTTACACTTTTACCGACACTAAGCTAGATGTCGAGTTCTTTACCAAGGGTACAACCACTCCCGTTAGTTCTTTTACAAGGGTACAACAACTCCCGACACACTATGTATTTTAAGGCCTAAAATACTAACCGATCACTTCTACACGCATGATACAAATGAAGTATAAACTACCAAAGCTTATACATGACAAAGCTAACAAGACTTGCAACTTTAGAGTTGAAGCTTGTAACTTCTTGAATGATCTTGTGAAGTCCCTTGCTATATAAGAGGATCACACAAGTCAAATGTTACTGAGTTAGTTGAGAGAGTATATGAAAATATGTCCTAAAGTCATTACACAAAACTAACAAATGGTTTGGTATTTATAGCAAAACCTTCTGCAGGTCTGGCGGATACGGCGGAACCCTCAAATGGGTTCCGCCCGTGTACCCCCAGGGTTCTGTCAGGGCTGCAGTTGGTTTTGCAATAAATCTTCCAAACCAAACAAGGTCACATCACATAAATACTAGTTAAACACAAACTTGCACAAGAAAACTTATGGTTAGTCAAACACACTTTCTTTCCATAAATGTATAATGACAAACTTACCATAAATGTGATGTGATATTTCTATTTAAAGAAATACGTGTGATGTGACAATACTCTTTCTAATTTAAGAAATAAAAACAATGTTTTGTTTAAAAGGAAATGTAATCCTTAGTTTAAACAAGACTTAAACACTTAAAGTGATGATTTACTCTTAGCTAAATTTCATACTTTGTCATTAACAAAACTTAGCAAAGATCGTAAAATATAAAAAACTTTTTTAGGCGATATTTGTATTAACAATCTCCCCCTTTTTGTTGATGACCAAACATAAACTTTATTTATAAGTAAGTCACTAGTTTTAGTGTTAAGTCTTATAAAGTTAGTATAAAAACTTGTTTTTGCTAAGATGATGCGATATGCAAAAAAGTTTTTTGAAACAAGTTTATATATAAATTCTCCCCCTTTTTGTCGAAACAAAAAGAAGAGTAGCGAAGCGGAAGTATGCACTTGCTCCCCCTTGGACAATACTCCCCCTAAATGGAGTGCCAAGAGAGGAGACATGGATTTTGACCCTACAAAATAAAATGTTAGTTGCCACACAAGACAAGTCATGAAAGCATTTCATGTCTAAAACACAACTAAGAGTTGTGAAGTGGAATAATGCAACACTCATGCTCCCCCTTGAATATTACTCCCCTAAATGAAGTATCAAGGAAGGAAAACATGGATAATGATCCTACAAAAAGAAAGGTTAGTTTCTAAAACGCAAGATATATGTATGCTACCATATCAAGGTATAGTTCACTCATCATACCTAAATGGTAAACAAACAATGCAAACCTTGTAGTAGAATGAAATTTATTTCATATAAAATTTTGACTCTTAGAAAGTCAAATACAAGAAATTAGGATGACATTATCCTACTTCTTAAAAATAAAGAAAAACTAAAAATAAAATAAGAACACAAAAAAGCTACAAGGAAATCATCATTTTCCTTAATGAAAAACATTTTCCAAAAACAAGGCTAAGGTTGTTTAAGGATGAAAATGTGTGTTGGAGGTTGTAGCGGGCTTTATTTTGAAGGTTGAAAGGATGACACGGTTTTGGTTTGTTGGTTTAAATGGGAAACATTTTCCAAAAGAAACGGTTTTGTTTCATTTTGAAGACTCTAAGGTTGAGGTGTGTGAGACAAGGATTGTAGACGATCCAAAATGTGGTTTAGTATAAACCTCATTTCTTCGGATAGCTCGCGAATTTCCCTTCGACACCCTTCACTAACGGTTCTTTCGCAATGATTGCAATCATGGCGGGGAAAGTTTGGTGGAAGAGTGGTTTGATTTGTTGGTGGTGGATGGTTTGAACTTGAAGGAGCAAAGGTGGATGGTTGAGAGGTGTTTTTGCTTCCTTCATTAGTTGAGTGTAGTGTTGTTTGTAAAACCATAATATGGTTTATTTGAGTGTCAACCATGCGTTTGAAGGCATGAAGGTAGTTTAAATGAGTGTCAATCTCATCATTAAGGTTTGGAGGTTTTTCCCATATGGATGCTTCTATTTTCTTATAAGAAGAAAGTAGAGATTCAAATTGTTGGGAATGTTCTTGTGGTGATGGTTGTTGTTGTTGTAGTTTTGGTTGTTGTGGTTGTTGGTTTTGAACAAAATGGCGGAAGCTTGGTTCGCCGGAAGGATTACCATGAAGGTCTTTGTAAATTGGGTGAAACACAAATGATTGTGAGTGTGTATGACCTTGATCATTTGGAAAAATTAATGGTCTAGCATAACGGTAAGCCAACCGTTCTACCAATGATGGTTGATGGGGTTCATCATCTAGTTGCTCACTAGGTTGTTGTTGGGTTTCCATTTGAACAATGGTGTCAAAGAGTGATAAGGATGGTGGACTTGATGATTTGTGTGATAGGTCTTCCAATGTTTCCAAATAGGGTAGTGGTGATGTTGGCGGTGTGTGGAAAAGTTCCATTGGTGTAAGTGTTGGTGATTGAGGTGATGGAGTTTTTGATGGTTGAACTTGTTGAGAAGGTGATGTTGAATCACTTGAAGGTCTAGTTGGTTGAGGAATGGTGGCTACGTTTGTGTTGCAATGTGTTGGAGAGGGTGTTGGTGTAGCTAGATTAAGCAAATCTTGAATGGTGATTACATTGGTATTGCAATGTGTTGAGGATGGTGTTGTGGTAGTGAGGTTAAGGAAATCTTGGATAGGTGAAGAAATGTTAAGCGAAGCATCACTTGAAGATGATGAGCTTGACTTGACGGTTTTGTTGAAGCAACAAGGTTTAACACTAATCCTAGTGGTTTTTTAGAAGGATTTTGATGACTCGGATGATGTGTTGGATTTAGTCATTTCAAAGTTGTGGTTTTGATGTTTTGAGAGAAGAAATTTTGATGGTTATGGTGTGATTTGAATTGTTGCAAAACTTTCAAATTTATAAGGTGGAAAAGATGTTGAAATGGGTGTTTGGATTTGATGTTCTACCATTCAAAGATTGAGGTTTCAAATGATTTTCATGACCATGTCACATCACTTGATGTCAATCCAATGGAATAGGGTGGAGTGAAAGACCAACATATGCACTCAATGCTTTGTGATCATGGGATGTGATTTGGTTGAAAATGTTTCAATGGTTTGAAGGATCCTTTAAAAGGGTTCCTTGGGTTAATTATGTTTGAATTTGAATTTTTGGAGGGAAGTGACTTCCTAATTGTTTTAGTGAGTGAGAGTTGTCCTAATATGGTTATTTGAGTTAATGGAAGATGTTTCTCACTTAGGATAATGGTTTGACACATTACAAGTTTTGAACTTAAGAAAAATGACAAAAATTTTCTGCAGGTGACTGGCGGAACCCTCGTGATACACAGGCGGAACCCTGTTCTGGGTTCCGTCTGGTCCGTTGGGCCATTTCTGGGTTGCCCAGAAATTGCACTGGTGGAACCCAATTTAGGGTGCCGCCAGATCCGCCAGACCTGAAAAACTATACAGTCCGCGATTTTGACCTGCGAGACGATTTTCAAATTTTTCGAAAACTCCTAAAATCAAAAATATAATGCATATCTGGTTAGGAAATGCAAAAAAAGAACACATAAACACTCATACCATAGGACTTTGACCGTGGGGTGGAGAATTTCACAATACTTAGTGAAAATTTACCATAAGCATAAAAAATTGTCAAACACCTCAAATATTCTCATTATGCATAAAAACTCATACAAACATAATCCGACAAACATAATAAAGCATGAACGTGAAAAACAATACAAATCACATAGTTTAACACATACAAGGTTCTAAAAACTTTCATGAGCCAAACACTCCTTAATCACGCTTCTCACAACCGGTCTATCTTCTTATTGAGCTTGCTTAGGTACCTTCCAAAGCACTTGAAAATTCCTTTGGTTTGCTTGAACTCTTCGGATTCATTGTCAATGACGGGGAGTTCTTGAAGGTAGTCTAAAGGAGGTAACTTAGAGTTATGAAGTTTATCGTCCTCACTCATGTCGGATGATGATGATGATGGTGATGGTGAGCGAGTACGTTTGCCCTTGGTTTTGAAGACTCGTTTATCACAAAGAGGGACAAAGATGTGAGGAACGAAAGAATAGTCAAGGTGCATTCCCTTATCGTTAGGAGGAATGGGTGAGATTGCTCTAAAGAGTCGGGTGAGAAGCATTCCATAAGGAAGAGCGGTTGTTCCAACTACGGGTATGTCAGCCATTCTTTTGGCTAGGTAGTAGGCTAAGTTAAATGGTTGACCGGTGGAAATACTATAGAGCATGTAGCAAAGACATGTGTTGACATGATCTCTATTTCCTATGGAACTTATGACGTTAGCTCTAAGAATTTCTTCCCACTTCTTAAATTGTGGTTTAAGCTCATTGAGCTCCATACCAAAAGGATCCTTATCCACATTATTCCCCGAACGATTCTTTCTAGTGGTAGAGGTTCTAACGAAGAGATGTTCTTTAATTGTTTCCTTACTAGCAAGAGGGTTGTTGTATGGATGAAAACGCTCAATAGAGTCAAGGCTTGAAATGGGCCACTTATCCGTGTAGAGACAAGTACCCGTATTTGGGACACCAAGAATGATAGCTAAGTCTTTTAAATCTATGAAATTTGGTATTTGATTGGTTGTGAAGTTTAATGATATCTTACCAAAATCATTTGTGGAAAGGTTTACGGTTGCATAGAATTCTAAGATGAACCTAGGACAAATTGATCATCGATATCAAGGAGACAATCAAAGTTGATTGCCGCAAAGCTTTGGCGAATAGATGTTCCTTCTAGAAAGGATGGATCAATGGTTCTACCTTCATGAACATAGCGTTTTTCTAATGCCTTAAAGGTTTCTACTTGAACTTTGTTGAGACCTTTGGTCCTATGGTGTTTGGGCAAGTACTTAAGGGTTTCTGATGAGGCGAAAAATGATCCGTTTTTAGGGGGTCATTTAAGCCCGAATCCGACTTTATTTGATCAAATATTGCCCTAAATCGTTCCTTTTGTGATTTTAGGTGTTTGGAGAGTGAATTCTGGAAAAGAAGCCATTTTGGACGTTTTTGGAGCATAAAAGTGAAGAAAACGACAAAGTACCAAAAATCCATGCTGAAGATACAAGGTGACGGCGTCAAGACCAACATCTTGACGGCGTCAGACATGAAGAATTAAACACCGTAGGTGGTGACGGCGTCAGAAGGCTTTATGACGGCGTCAAAGTGGCAAGAATAAAATATCGTAGGTGGTGACGGCGTCACATAGGCCGTCACAAGTGGATCAAGGCCGTCCGAGGAAGTATTTGGCGGCGAGGTGACGGCGTCAGAAGTTACTCTTGACGCCGTCAGACTGTTTTTCCTATATATAGTTTTCTAGTTTTTTCATTAAAGAGAGAGAAGTTTTGGTGAAACCCTAAAGACGATTTTGGTGCCTCTTTTACAGGTTTTTCAAGGGTTCCAAACCCTTGAGACCTTGCATTGTAATTGAGATAAGTATACTCTTAATTCAATCAATATGTCTATGTGTTGGTTGTTTATCTCTTGTTCTTATCTTAATTCTACTATGCTAGGCTAGATTTACTTTGTGTTTGCTTAGATCTAATGAAACCTAGATGTTGATTATGTGTTGATTACTTGTCTATTCTTGTTTTGGATGAATGATAATATATGTTAGGCTTAAGAAAACTGGCAGATCTCCAAATGGTAACATGCTTGAACGTCTTAAGAAACATGAACCGAGGCGTACTAGGTCTTTATTGGTTGTATTTAATGCATGAGCCACTGTTTACAATCCCTATAGTTGTGCTGGGTCATGGTGTAGGAGGAGATAAGAGCTCATAGAGTTGGGGAATTATGTATGCCACCCCACGAATGGTATTAAGGAATACAATCCGTCATCCATACAAGTGTAACAAGTAATTAACATGTAAAAGATATCTAGGGAGTAATGAAGTCTAAGTAAACACAATTTCTCCAACCACTGCTCACAACCTTAGTATAATTTAGTTTAATTTCATTTTCATTAGTTTATTTTAATTATATATTAGCTTTGGGTTAGTTGAATAGCAACTAATTCCGCCCTATCTTCCAAAACCCGAGATTTTACTTGCTTTTATAAAAATATAAAAATACAAAAATAATCATCTTTCACCTCTAGAACTATTAATTAGGTTTTCTAATCCTAGCGACACTATTCCTAAGCTGAACGATCAATCCCCCGGTACTTGTCACTATACTATACTACAACGATCAGGTACACTGCCTGGTGGGGGTTGTAAGCCTCGCGAGATCCCTCGAGAGGTAAAGCAAGGTGCGATTCCCACGCATCAAGTTTTTGGCGCCGCAGCCCGGGGAATAGTTATTGTCTAGGTTAGGATTTCTTTTTATTAGGTCTACTTGCTAGATTCCTTTCTAGTAAGATTTTTATTTTTTATTTTTAGGTTTTCTTTAGTCTATCTTTTTCTTTGTGTGTTTGTTCGTAATTTCCATTGACTCTTCCGTTCACCATTATGAAGTACGCGAATCCACCATACCACCAACCACAAAGGCCATTCTACCCTATTGACATCTTGAATTTCAAACAATATCGAGATGAACCCATATATGATGCATGGACTCGTTTTAAAATTTTACTTCGAAAATTCCCTCATCATAGTTTCTCTTTATCATCCCTAACCGAAACCTTTTACTATCGTGTCAGCCAATGTGACCAAATGCGTATCGATGATTTTGCCGATGGGGGCCCTAGGGAATTAAATTATGAAGAAGCGTGGGATACCATAGAAAACTGTGCCCAATATTATTATAGAGTAGAAAACCCAACAAACAACATCACAAATCAATCAAAAACAAGTTTGATGGAGCAAACAGGAAGTTTGTTGGGGGATGAATATACTCATGTTGAGATACCTAGTTGGATGGTACCTAATATCATAGTACAAAACAAACATATAGGTAATCTAGGTACAATGGAGGATGAGGTGGATAATCCAAGCCCACAAAGTACCCCACAAGTCCTACCATCATTTGAGGCACATACACCGCCCGTGACTTACCCGGAAGAAGTAGAAGAGACTATAGGAACCCCAATTGAGGTAGAACCCTTGGACCAAGCACCACTAGAGGATATAGGTTTGAACACTTGTAGTGATAACCTTACTCCTAGTTCTAGGGAAGTTCCTAGTTTTGATGAACCGGAGCCTCAACCAAAACCATTACCTAATCTTCCATCCTTGGATGAAGATTTAGAAATTGAAATAGGTCCCGATCCACCCATCAAACCATGTAGTCCGGGTAGTTTTACGTTGAAGGTAGTAGACCCCAAGCCTTGTAGAGAAGAAGCCAACATAGGAGTGGACCATGACCTTACATACTTACATCACCCATTCATGATTGATCGTAAGAAACATTATGGGTTTAAACCGGGTTTATTAGGTCAAAATAGATCCCCAACTAGGAATCTCTCGAAGTTGATAGAAAATGATCCCTTCTTAGGAGAAAACTTCAACTCACTCATTGACCAAAGTGAACTAGGTAAGGTTATGATGAAAGGAGCACACCCGTTTGAGCATATAATTCATCCACCACTCTTCTCTCACGTGTCATACTTTAACCCTAAGGGTGTGTATCGCTACTTTCACCCGCACTTAATCCTAAGTGTAGGGAAAACCTCACCTTTATCCATGAAATAAGGGTAGAGTCAGGCTCGTGACTCGAACAAAAACAAGCGCATCTTGGGAGGCAACCCATGTTTTGTGTGATTTTATTTGTTTGATTGTTATTTGTTTCCGTATGCATGTTTTATTTTTATTGTTGGTTAATCATGTTTCTCAACTAAAATGTGGAAATACTTTATTATGTTGTTTGGCCTAGTCTTAACTTCAACCTAAAGGTATTTTTGCAAAAGATAAGTGTAAGGGGAAACCCCAAATATGCTTTTAAGAAACAAACCGATCATGATTCTCCACAATATTTAATGGACATGTATATTCGTATTTGTTAGAGTCAAATGCTTGTATTGAGTCATAATGAAGTTTTGCAGGATTTTCCAGGAAGTAGGACAAAGTTTTTCCAGAAATTTTCCGGAAACTTAATATAAGAATTTCTGCAGGTCCATTCTGACGGCGTCAGAGTATTGCTCTTGACGGCGTCATGAGTCAAAAATCTGGAAATTTTACCGGTTTTGTTTTTCTAACGGAGTCTTATGGTTTTTGTGAATTATTAAGTTTTATAATCTCCAGGAAATCTGCAAACTTCATTCCACAAGCATTATATCTTACTTTGTTTTCTAAGATTTAGTAACTTATATAGGATGCCGCCGATTTTACGCGAGGTTGCCTTGTCTATTGTTGTCAGGATTTACAGGTTATTTATGACAAGAAGATGATTTATATTCTGGAAGGGAAGCTTTGATTGTTCATTTTCTTGGAGGAAGATTTAACCTGGCCAACCTATAATCCATACCGAGCGAATCAGGGGAGTATTTGATTTCATTCTCTTTACTTTTTCACTTTTACATTCTTTACTTGAACATTGGGGACAATGTTCATCCTAAGTGTAAGGGGAGGGTAAAAAGATGATACCTTACATATGCACTTTCGCTTGAGTTTGTTTTGTTTGATAGTAGATGTGTAATAAAACTATGAGAAATACTTGTTAGTGTAATTTTAGCGCCAAATTTAAAATTTTTTACAATATTTAGGAGTGAAACTTTAGCCATAGCAAGCGTCTCATGGATAGGAGATTGTATGACTAGCACATAACCGTATATTCAGAAAAATTTTCCACCCAAAAATGTGAGGTTCGCCTTTAGTTTTGATAAGAAAAGCATTTATTATTGGTGCTTATGAGTGTACCGGTAGCATTTAGATTCTAGAACTTGCGTTAGTGATGCATCCCGAGACCGCTAGTGAGACTACATTCGTGTGGTAGGATTTACTACATGATAAGAGGCATTAGGATCACCCTTGTGTTAAACCCGTATCATAATTACTTGACCATTTAAGTCATATTGCTTGACTAGTTAAGTCAACTAATTTTTTCCACACCCTTAGCGTTGTACTCATTTTTAGTACACGATACCCCTAGTACACCCCTCCGAGCCTATCTTTTCGTTTCTAACTTTAAGCATTTTACTTAAAGGAAGAATTTGTTACACCCCACTTAAATGTACACCCAAATCGCCTTAGCCTTCCGTGTATGCGCTCATTTTTAGTGCATTATTGTTATTTGTTAAACCCTAAGTTAACTTTCTAATTGATTACATGGTTGCTAAGTCGAGTCATATCCTTGTACTTATTGTTTTGGGACGATTGGGACTCATGGGTAAAGTACTTATTTTATGGAGTAATGGGGAAGAACATAATATTATTACCCCGATATGTGCGTTAATCTTAAAAGTGCTCTAAGTGTTTTGATTTTTCTTAATTCGAGTCATTAGAATAGTTAAATGTAAAGTATGTAAAGATTCAAGTGTAAGGGGAATTCTCAACCCCTATGATGTATTATTTTGGATGGTAGGGTAAGAGTGTATGAATATATATATATATATATATATATATATATATATATATATATATATATATATATATATATATATATATATAAATATATATATATATATATATATATATATAAATAGAAAAAAAAAGAAAGAAAAAAACATACGGACTACCATCCCGTTTCATTCTATGTTTATTTTTTATTTTTGTTATTTTTCATTTATTAGCTTAAGTCGAGTCTAGTCTTGGCTTAGCAACGCCATCTTGTACATGTAATTAACCAAGATTGTTAACTCGCCACCAGTAAAACTTCCTTTATCCAACAAAACCGTGTAATTCATATCCCTACACCTAACGTTATAACCCTTTTAAAAGACCTCTTTGATAGTTTATCCTAGGTGCTTACGCCATGTGGTGGAGGTTTGATCCTTTCCCAAGCCTATGGTAATCTATTTTGCTATGACAGGTAGTGAGAGATATCTTCCATTTCCATAATGTTATATTACTTTATTACACCCGAGAGATGTGAGTATCTAAACACTATTTGTGAGGTGCTTGTGTATGACCTCCGTGCTTGTCTATTGGTCTTTAGTGGAATGATTATTTGTTGTAATTACTTTTATATTAGTGTTAAATGCCCCCTAACTTGTCTTTTGAGTAGAATAAAAGCTCATTTGCTTGAGGACAAGCAAATCTCAAGTGTAAGGGTATATGATGAGGCGAAAAATGATCCGTTTTTAGGGGGTCATTTAAGCCCGAATCCGACTTTATTTGATCAAATATTGCCCTAAATCGTTCCTTTTGTGATTTTAGGTGTTTGGAGAGTGAATTCTGGAAAAGAAGCCATTTTGGACGTTTTTGGAGCATAAAAGTGAAGAAAACGACAAAGTACCAAAAATCCATGCTGAAGATACAAGGTGACGGCGTCAAGACCAACATCTTGACGGCGTCAGACATGAAGAATTAAACACCGTAGGTGGTGACGGCGTCAGAAGGCTTTATGACGGCGTCAAAGTGGCAAGAATAAAATATCGTAGGTGGTGACGGCGTCACATAGGCCGTCACAAGTGGATCAAGGCCGTCCGAGGAAGTATTTGGCGGCGAGGTGACGGCGTCAGAAGTTACTCTTGACGCCGTCAGACTGTTTTTCCTATATATAGTTTTCTAGTTTTTTCATTAAAGAGAGAGAAGTTTTGGTGAAACCCTAAAGACGATTTTGGTGCCTCTTTTACAGGTTTTTCAAGGGTTCCAAACCCTTGAGACCTTGCATTGTAATTGAGATAAGTATACTCTTAATTCAATCAATATGTCTATGTGTTGGTTGTTTATCTCTTGTTCTTATCTTAATTCTACTATGCTAGGCTAGATTTACTTTGTGTTTGCTTAGATCTAATGAAACCTAGATGTTGATTATGTGTTGATTACTTGTCTATTCTTGTTTTGGATGAATGATAATATATGTTAGGCTTAAGAAAACTGGCAGATCTCCAAATGGTAACATGCTTGAACGTCTTAAGAAACATGAACCGAGGCGTACTAGGTCTTTATTGGTTGTATTTAATGCATGAGCCACTGTTTACAATCCCTATAGTTGTGCTGGGTCATGGTGTAGGAGGAGATAAGAGCTCATAGAGTTGGGGAGTTATGTATGCCACCCCACGAATGGTATTAAGGAATACAATCCGTCATCCATACAAGTGTAACAAGTAATTAACATGTAAAAGATATCTAGGGAGTAATGAAGTCTAAGTAAACACAATTTCTCCAACCACTGCTCACAACCTTAGTATAATTTAGTTTAATTTCATTTTCATTAGTTTATTTTAATTATATATTAGCTTTGGGTTAGTTGAATAGCAACTAATTCTGCCCTATCTTCCAAAACCCGAGATTTTACTTGCTTTTATAAAAATATAAAAATACAAAAATAATCATCTTTCACCTCTAGAACTATTAATTAGGTTTTCTAATCCTAGCGACACTATTCCTAAGCTGAACGATCAATCCCCCGGTACTTGTCACTATACTATACTACAACGATCAGGTACACTGCCTGGTGGGGGTTGTAAGCCTCGCGAGATCCCTCGAGAGGTAAAGCAAGGTGCGATTCCCACTCATCAGTTTCCTTGTGATCGGAGTAATTTGCGGGAGGCATGTTGGTTCCTAGAAAACACAAAATTATATGTTAACGACTTTTAACAATGTGGATGTTCTAATGTGTTCCTATATGCAAACAGTGTGGAGACTTGGTTATCTTGACTCATTTTGATTCCCAAATTGTTTTGTTATAAAACAAAAGATAACCCAAACGCTCCTAGTTCAATGTAGCTTCGTTTGAATGTACCCGAAAATACATATTAGTTATGTATCCCCTTTAGCATTCAAGAGACAATATGCAAGTGATGTTTCAATGATGTTTTTCATTTGTTTTAACAATGTGGTGAAGAGTTATGTTCTAGTTGTGGATTG
Organism: Artemisia argyi; assembly: GCA_030686995.1. Lineage (NCBI taxonomy): Eukaryota > Viridiplantae > Streptophyta > Magnoliopsida > Asterales > Asteraceae > Artemisia > Artemisia argyi. The sequence continues at coordinate 40,180,964 of CM060709.1, read as the reverse complement.
CAATTTTTGAAAGGCAATGCACTTGGTGTGTTTGGCAAATCAAAGTAACAACAAAAGGGTTACGATTCTTAACTAATGGAAGACATGATTGGTTAACAACCAAGTTTTTCATGAATAAAAAGTTCTATGCATAAACCCTAAGATTCTAATTAATAAATGAAAATGTTATACATGAATTAAAAAAATGCAATTATGATTAGAACACTTACAAAGTTGATTGGATTTGAAGAGGTTAGATTGGAAGCCCTAAATTTTGTATGGTTATGTGTTTTTGAGAGGGTAATGGCTGTTTGAAAAGTGAATGATTAAGTTAAGAGGGTGTTTGGTTTTGAAATTAAAAATAAAACATCCTGCAGCTTTGGCGGACCAGGCGGAACCAAAGGGAGGGTTCCGCCCGTATGATCTGAGGGTTCCGTGGGAACTGCAGGGAAAAAAATCAAAAGGGATTGTCTTGATTTTTGTGGTTTTATCCTAATGTTCAAAATTAAGGTTTTAGGTCTTATGAGTCTTTGACTAAGCCTAGGGATGATGAATGCTTCTCATTCAAGAGGTTTTGTGAAAACGTTGATAAAATGGTTAACGTATAAGAATTTCTTAGTCAAGACGTTCCTCAATGAACATTTTTTTACCAAGGCGATGATGATGGATCACAATATGTCAATTAAGAACATAATGGATTGAATTGTCGCTGAAGTCGATGCTTCCTTTGTTTGAAGAGATAACAATGTTGATGAGATGAATTTCGTTTTCGATGCGAGTTAGCTTGTTCAAGTGGAGCTTGTTGACGTGCTTCTCCATCCGATACTAATATGAGAACCATAAGCGTTTTTGAAGAATCAATGTGTAAGTAAGTATAAAAGTGCAAGTACCACTTGTGCTTTTCTTATCAACTTATTACCTACATAATTCCATTTGGTATACACTATGGTTTATATTCCCGTTCTTTTGGGATACCATAATCCTAGTTATGTAGTACCTTTTGATGTATCCAAACAAGCTCTTTCTAAAGAGTTGTTTTAGGATCTTCTCTAAAACGAGCACATAGACAAACACTAAACATAATGTTGGATCTAATTGTTATGAGAACAAATAGTCTTCCGAACATTTCTCTACGTTTAGTTTTACCTATGGATTTACTAATCTCATTCTTGATAAGTCATCAATAACTTAACCATTGAGAACAAGAGAGTAACTAGGAATGTCTTTAAGTTAAAATCCCTTGCTTTTGGGGCTTGCTTATATTATCAAAAAGTCTTTCAAATATTGACACTATAATCACTTGATTACTTTGAATAATCTATTTTGTTTCACTAGTTGTTTTACTTTAAATTCCAAAAACTGTTTTTGTTGAATTTGTTTAGACACAACTATGACCTATAAATCAAGTTTTATAACTAATGTCAATTTTGCTTGATTCAATGTTTGACTCAAAGTGAGAAGATGTTATTTTGTACTTTTATCCTTAATGTTTTACACAACATACTTTTCTTGCCATCATTGGACTTTCAACTAAGTCATCATCTACCAAAGATGATATCTTAAAAGGAGGAGATCACTCGTTAAATGTTATATTCAACGACTCCTCGACTCTTTGGGTTTCCTTACTTAAGACACTATGAACTTTATTTGTTTTGAAAAAGTCCAAGAGGTACAACATCATAAGACTAAGTGTCACATTTGATGTGTAAGTCCTAGATGTTGAAAACTCATTTTCTTCCACACATCCTAATGTATGCTAATGTGAATTATTTCACCTTGTATGTTTTATGTGAAATTATCATAAAGGAGTGATTGAAGTAAAACACAATTTAAGACCCAAAATATGGTGTTTAAGAATGGTGTTTTACAAAGGTTTGTTTTGCAAGCATCACAAAAGTGTTAGACATTTTAACACTTAGGAAATTCTTAGTTAGCTCACTTGTAAGCAAGACTTGAGTGAGACTCACTCAAGAGTTTCTCGTGTTTATCTCTTGAAGGTTAAAGAACCGAAACACCTTATATCTCCTACTAGTACTACTGACGAAATTCCTTGTCTTAGAGAATCTAATCATAGTTATTACTAATAGCAGGTAAACACTTTAGAATACTACTAATAATATATACTACAACACATAATGCTAGAAACAAGAGACAATCAAAGTCAAGTTGAAGTAATGCGTACCTTTTAAATTGTATAGAGATGTTATCAAGAGAATAAACACAAAGCGTAAAATCTTGGTTTGACGACACGCTTGGAAACTCAATTACTCATGTATCCAAAAAGGTTAGATAATCATATAAAAGCATAGAGCATGATAATCTTAATCCTTTAATCATGAGTTTCTATTAGAGATTGAATTATCTCAAAATCTCTCTTCTAGGTTTACCAAATTTTACTTGCTTTGTTTTACTAGTTGATGGTGCTTTTGAGTTAAATCCTAATCCGGTTTTATCTTTAAACAACCTTTGACTCCTCAACAATCTTTCAAGAGATTTTGAGCTTTCATCAAATTTAGCTAGCATTTTTCCTTTCTCATTTTGCTTTTTAATCTCATGTTTGTACTCTAGACATAATTGACATTCTAGATCAATTTCAACATTACTTTCTAGTCTAGACATTTTATCTTCTAACAAGATTTCCTTTTCAAAGTTATTCACAAAAGATTTTGAAGACTCATTGTTAAAGATAGTTTTTAGGTTCATGTTACCTAAAAGTTTAGACTCATTTTCTAATTTAGAAAATTCTAAGATGAATGTGTCAAAGCAAAAATGTTTGGTTTTAACATGTACCTTGCTTGTTGTTTCAATAAATTGACAATTAACCACCGGATCATTGTCTTCGTCAACATCCGTTTTATTCCATGATTCGCAAGCAAGTTCATCAAGACACACGTACTCATCTTCACTTGTACCTTCATTTAAAACATTTAAACTAGTAGCACATGTATTAACTTCTACTAAGTGTCTATCTATTAGTTTTTCAAAAAGTTCTAATTCATATTTAAGATCAAATTGATCATCTTTGACTTGACATATTCCTTGATGAAGGTTGATTATATTTTTCCAAATATCATTAGCCGTTTGACAAAAATACATTCTTTCATATTTGATACTTGATAAAGCTTTATAAATCATTATCTTAGCTTTAATATTTTTATCAAGTTCAGAAAAGTCACCTTGATTTTCAAAACTTGTTTTCGTTGGTTTGAAATCACCAATAGAAATAATATGCCAAAGATCTTGATCAATTGATTTTACATAGTTTTCAAATATACTTTTCCATTCAAGGAAGTTTTCTTTTTCAAATAGCGGTGGGTTTTGAATAGGTTGCCCTTCTTTGAGATTTTCAAAATCCATGGATCGATCCAAGTTTTAAAATACACTATATTTTAAAGATCTTGAGTAACGTAGCTCCTGATGCCAATTGTGGAAAACTAGAAGGGGGTTGAATAGTTTACGGCTTTTAAAATCTTTTTAACTTGATTATCCTTTAAAAACTTTACGTTTGTTTAAAGATATAAACACAAGTTTACATGTTCACTTCTTTGAAAAGCTTTACGTGTGAATAACAATCCTAACTTTACTTGTTTAGTTCTTTGAAAAGCTTTACGTTTGTTTAAAGATATAAACACAACTTTACTTGTTTAATTCTTTGAAAAGCTTTACGTGTGATTAGCAATTCTAACTAAAGACAATATGTAATAAGCAAGGATGAAGAAAGAAACGATCAACCACAACACGATTGTTTATCGTGGTTCGGCTACAAGGACTCTTTTTCCTTGCCCTACATCCACGCCCCGAGTTTCCAACTCGAGAGTTATAAGCACTAATCAACAAGCTCCTTTCCCGGTGGAGAAACCTTTACAACGTCGCTTACACTTTTACCGACACTAAGCTAGATGTCGAGTTCTTTTACACGGGTACAACCACTCCCATTGTCGCTTACACTTTTACCGACACTAAGCTAGATGTCGAGTTCTTTACCAAGGGTACAACCACTCCCGTTAGTTCTTTTACAAGGGTACAGCAACTCCCGACACACTATGTATTTTAAGGCCTAAAATACTAACCGATCACTTCTACACACATGATACAAATGAAGTATAAACTACCGAAGCTTATACATGACAAAGCTAACAAGACTTGCAACTTTAGAGTTGAAGCTTGTAACTTCTTGAATGATCTTGTGAAGTCCCTTGCTACATAAGAGGATCATACAAGTCAAATGTTACTGAGTTAGTTGAGAGAGTATATGAAAATATGTCCTAAAGTCATTACACAAAACTAACAAATGGTTTGGTATTTATAGCAAAACCTTCTGCAGGTCTGGTGGATACGGCGGAACCCTCAGATGGGTTTCGCCCGTGTACCCCAGGGTTCCGTCAGGGCTGCAGTTGGTTTTGCAATAAATCTTCCAAACCAAACAAGGTCATATCACATAAATACTAGTCAAACACAAACTTGCACAAGAAAACTTAAGGTTAGTCAAACACACTTTCTTTCCATAAATGTATAATGACAAACTTACCATAAATGTGATGTGATATTTCTATTTAAAGAAATAAGTGTGATGTGACAAGACTCTTTCTAATTTAAGAAATAAAAACAATGTTTTGTTTAAAAGGAAATGTAATCCTTAGTTTAAACAAGACTTAAACACTTAAAGTGATGATTTACTCTTAGCTAAAGTTCATACTTTGTCATTAACAAAACTTAGCAAAGATCGTAAAATATAAATAAAGTTTTTAGGCGATATTTGTATTAACATTCTAGTTGTTTAATTTGGAGTCCTAGGAAAAAGTTGAGTTCTCCCATCATACTCATTTCAAACTCGTCATGCATGATTTTTGAGAAATCCACACATAATTCTTGACAAGTTGATCCGAATATAATGTCATCAACATAGATTTAGACTATGATAATATGTGAATCTTTCTTCTTAGTGAAGAGAGTATTATCAACTATGCCCATGGTATACTTATGGTCAACTAGGAAGGTTTTAAGTCGATCATACCATGCTTTTAGAGCTTGCTTAAGTCCGTAAAGAGCCTTTTTAAGTTTGTAAACATGATTTGGTTTTTCAAAATCAATGAAGCCCGGTGGTTGAGCAACATACACTTCGTCATTTATGACTCCGTTTAGAAATGCACTTTTGACATCCATTTGAAAGAGTTTAAAATTGTGTGCACATGCATATGCAAGTAAGATTCTAATTGACTGGAGCCTAGAAACCGGAGCAAAAGTTTCATCGTAGTCAATGCCTTCTTGTTGATTATATCCTTGTGCAACTAGCCTAGCTTTGTTTCAAGACGCAATTCCATTTTCATCCATTTTATTACGAAAGACCCATTTTGTTCCAATTATTGTTTGACTCTTTGGTTGAGGAACTAATGTCCATACATCATTCCTAACAAATTGGTTTAACTCTTCTTGCATTGCAATTACCCAAGACTCATCTTTAATGGCTTCATTAATGTTTTTTGGTTCAATGGTTGACACGAAACAAAAGTAGTTGCTTTCATTTTGAACTTTTGATCTTAGAGTTCTTTCGTTAATGTTGCCTATGACACCATCTAATGGATGACTTTTAGATTCTTTGACATTGACAAGTTCTTTGTTTAATAGTTCATCTTCCTTGTCATTACCTAAGATCTCTTGACTTTCTATTGCTTGGCTTTCAACTAAGTCATCATCTACCAAAGGTGATATCTTAGAGGGAGGCGGACTCTCGTCAAATGTTACGTTCAACGATTCCTCGACTCTTAAGGTTTCTTTGTTCAAAACAATGTAAGCTTTACTATTTTGTGAATATCCAAGAAATACACCTACATAAGACTTTGGGTCAAATTTGGCGAGATAATCCTTGGTGTTAAGAATGAAGCATTTACTCCCAAACACTCTAAAGTATCCTAATGTAGGCTTCTTACCTTTATATAGTTCATAAGGAATTTTATTCAAAAATTGTCTAATTAAGACTCGATTTAAAATGTACGTTGATGTGTCAACGACATTACACCAAAACTTTTGTGGAATGTTTTGTTCATTAAGCATTGTTCTACTCATCTCTTGCAACGTCCGGTTTTTACGTTCTACAACACCATTAGATTGAGGGGTACGTGGAGCCGAAAAGTAATGAGTAATACCATTAATATCACAAAAGTTTCCAAATTGAAATTCATTATCAAATTCACGACCGTGATCCATTCTAATAGACACAATATTAAACCCTACTTGATTTTGAATTTTCTTACTTAGAATCTCAAATTTTTCAAAAGCTTCATTTTTACTTTTCAAAAATTTTGTCCAAGTATATCTTGAGTAATCATCGACTATGACCAAAGTGTAGAAGTTACCTCTATAACTTTGTATAACGGATGGACCAAATAAATCCATATGCAAAAGTTCTAGACACCTAGATGTAGAAACCAAGTTTTTAGCCTTATGGCTACTATGGACTTGTTTAACGACTTTGCAAGCATCACAAAAGTGTTGGTCATATTTCAACTTAGGTAGGTTTTGAACTAACTCTTTGGAGGAGCGGTTTTGAATAAGTCTCATGTTAGCATGTCCTAAACGTCTATGCCATAAAGTTGAAGATTCATCTAATGAAGTAAGACACTTTGTCTTTAGATGTTGGATCCATCTTCATGACGTATATGACTCCTCCCAAACCAACCAGTCAACCGGGTGCAGTTGATAGGCCCACCTGGGAGAGGAATGTCAAGTGTTTATAATCCGTGGAAGTACAGGGAAATCCCCGGGTCGTTAAGTCCCAACGAGATTGAAATTGTATTTTGAACGTTTGTGGGAATAAGTGGCACTGAGGACAGTAACCAAGATGATTGGGAAATGATTATACTACTGATTGCTTGGTATTTGAACAATTATGGAATGATGTAAACAATAACAGATATAATCACAAAAGCACAAATTGGGAAATCAAATAACAGACAGAGAAAAATGGGTTTTATCAAATTACAAACTACAGGGGGTGCAAGTGAAACATTTTAAAACTTAAAATTAAAAGAAAATTTAAAATGAAAATGAAATTATAAAAATGATTATTTTAATAATTAAATACTAATAAATTAATTAAAACTATTTAAAATCTAATTTAAATCTAAATTAAATTAACTAAAAATGACAAAGATTACAAATTAACCTAAAAATTTGCAAAACTAAATTCTAAACCTTAAAATGAACTTGAAGAAAGTATAAAAAATAAAAATAAATTTTTTTGTCTTTTTACGAGTTTTTTATTAATTAAAAACTATTTATCTTAATTAAACTAATTAAACTATTTTAAATTACTAATAATACCTAAATGACTTAGAAAATTATGGAAAATTTTATAAAACTAATTAACCATCACAGGAATCCTAAAAAATTATAAAAAGTTTCTAAAAATTATATTTAGACTATTTTACTAATTAATTACTTATTAATTAATTTAAATCTTTTTTAATTAAATTAAATAGGAAAATTAGAAAATGAACAGTGGAATTTATAAATCTATTTTCTAAAAGTCTTAACTAATTTATAAAACCTAAAAAAATTATAAAAATCTACTGTTGTTAATTAGAATTGAAGAAAACTATTTAATTACCAATATTACCTAATTAATTATTTAAACTATTTTTAATTCTAATAAATAGTAAACTGATTAAGAAAAGTCTAAGAAAATTATTACAAATACTTTAATATACTAGGAAATTAAGAAAATTATAAAAATGATGAAGTGCTTATTAAAAAGCTAAAATGAAAAATGAAAAAGATAGAATCTATTAAATAGAAGCTATCACTAATTTTATGTTTGGTTTTTCTTGGTTTTTCTTTTTGACAGATAAAAATCAGATGAAAATAGGAAACTTTTGTGAAATGACTTTTGTTTTAGCTTAAAAATAAGCTGTGTGCACCCCAAGTGCTTAACAGATAGCTTTTAAGCTTATTAGGACTTAAACCATATGTGAAAAAGCTAGGAAATAGCAAATAAAGCACTCAAAGATGATTATTAACAAGAAATAAGCAAAATGGAACAATTAAGCACACTGAATAAGCTTAAATCCTCAAATAAGCAGTTATGTACTCCCTCCGTCCCAATTTACTTGTCCACTATTGACTTACGAAGTCAATTTCATTTAACTTTGACCTTAAATTATTCTTTTTGTGTTATACAATAGTTTATGCTAAACATATAAATGGATTGAGTTTTAAATGTATTACTATTCTTATAACTTTTATCAAGTATTATATAACACAAAAATAATAATTTATGGTCAAAGTTGTATAAAAAAGACTATAAAAGTCAATAGTGGACTAATAAATTGGGACGGAGGGAGTAGCTAATAGGCTAAAACAGGCCTGAACTAGGTGGTTTTGGACCTCTGTGGGGTCCACAAAAGCTAAGGGGGGTCCAAATAAATCCAGAACCTTGAAGGTGGACTGGAAGGCTTCAAAATAAGCCAATAAGCAGAGCTTATGGCTTATTATTGAGGTCTGTGTAAAGCTTGGAAGTTGGGGTCTCACACTGAGTACTCAGTGTTGACTCAGAAGATGGCCAAACGTGATGGGGCTTGCAGCCCTATCAAATAAGCTCAAAAGACTGAAATAAGCCTTGACTTATCAAAATGGGTTGTATGGATTTCTAAAAAGCCAAAAAGCTAAGGGTGGGTCCCACTGGGTAAGTCACAAAGCTATTTGGAAAAATGGTCAAAACCTGTGCACAGGGCAAGTGTTTGCTCTGCAGGTTGAATTAAGCTAATACACAAGCTTATAGAAAATTCTTAAAAATAAGCTGACTATGGGCTTATGTACACTAGGTGGTAGACTTTAACTTCTGAAAAGGGTAAGGTCTCAATGCTAACACAAAAATCACAAAAATTCCTCCAAGATTTGGTTTTCTAAAACAATGGCAATTCTTGACTTTTTGAGTTTCAAGCTTAAGTTGACTAAAGTGAACTTTGATCCTACCCTACTGATTGAAATTGATGAATTAAGCTATTATAAGACTAAATTAAGCTAAACCACTCACAAGTAAATGGATTTGGGGCATATGCCACACTTAATCCAACACAGAGGGTAATCTAAGCCTATTAATACTTGATTTTGAGTTTTTGCTGAAACAAGGTATGCTTTTATGGTTATTCTGAGCTATTAATGACCTAAGTGACTTGTATCAACCAGAAACAACAACACTTAAACACCACAACACCTTGGAATACCCTGATCCAAACACACCTTAAGGATTGACTGTTTTGTGATTTATGAAGCAAAAGGCTTTAAGAGCTTATGAAACTGATTTAAAACTACTTATTATGGTGTATTAACCTTAAATAAGCACTTAACCACAGAAATTAACAACAATTACGCAAGATTACAAGTTATACTAGTTTAACTGCCTAATGTGAGATTTTAAAGCAACTATGATTCCAAACAAACAAAGTACTGATTTTATTCTATATTATCACTAGTTAATACTAAATAATCATGAATAAGCCAAGAAGCAACAATATAAGCAATGGAACAGTGATATATAAGAATTGAGTTTCAAAATCTTACAATGTGCACTCCTGCTTAAACCAATGGACCAAGAACCATGAGACCAATCCTAACACTCCCCTTGGAGTTCTAACCCACAGCCATCCAAAATTCACTGTGCTCCTATTGCTTTTCACCAAGAAACTTGCAACTTTGACCAATGTTGACTTTTTTTGTGTTTTTGGATTTTTTATTACTAAGCTATATTTTATGGTTTCTAAAAGCTTGTTTAAGCTTTATGGGAGCTTATGTTAGCCTAAGAATCCATAAGTCCTACTAATAACAACAACTCAGTAAATTAAGAAACTTAAAATGAAATGGAAATTGCACAATCTGAGATATCAAAGGAAACTTGAAATTGATTGATTAAAAAGATTGAATTACACTTGCTTATACTACTACAATGCTTAAAAGCTTAGAGATTGATTAAAATTACAAGCTACAACTATTACGACTATATTTAAACTAAAAATGGAACTAGGCTTCTTTCCTTGCTTCTCTTCCCTTTTATAGCCAAGGATTAGGGTTCCCCAAAGCTTTCTGATCATTTCCCATTCAATCTTGGCCTTTGAATCTTCTGAATCAATCCTAGCCTTTGATTTCATTTTTGGCGCCAAAATTGGATAAGCCAATTGGGGTCTGTTTTGCGTGGAGGGGTGGGGATGCATTTATTGTAGATGTAAAAGTAGGTGCAGAGGGTGGTGGGATGGTGATGATGAATTTAATGCAAGTGGAGGGGGTGGGAGATGGTGGTTTTGCAGGGAATGGTGGAGTGGTTTGGAGGTAAAAGGGAGGGGGTGGTGGTATTTGACCGTTTGACTTAGGGTCAAACGTTGACCCTGTATATTATAAAATGGGTGTGGGCTTTGGAGGGTTTGGGCCAAAAATAAGGGAGTGGGCTGGGGTGAGATTGGTTTGGACTTGGTATTGGTTTGTGCTAATATTAAGGGTCCGGTTTGGTTTGTAAATTCACAAGGATCAATTATGTAATTATTTGAAAAGTGAGGGGTTTAATGTGGCATTTTTCCAAAGTGTTTCAAGGGGTGTATTATGCCATATGAGAATATTATAAGGACATGTTTTGAATTTTTCACATATGAAACCCTAGGGACTAATTCTGCCAATCTTTGAAACTTCAGGGACATGTTTTGCAATTTCACCAAACTTTTCAACCAAGGACCAATCCTGCCATATATGAGAAGTACAAGGACAAAATTTGCTTTTCTCAAAGTTTTAATATCCCAGGGACCATTTTTGTCATTTTTCAAAGTTCAGGGACTAAACTTGACATTTTGTAAAACTTTGCACCAAAGGACTAATTATGTAACTTTTTGATTTCAAAGGACCTTTGGTGACTTTTTCAAGTTTTTAGAATAACCAGGGACTAGATTTGACAACTTTTAAAAGTTGAGGGACTGAAACTGCCAATTATGCAAACTTTGATCATTTTTCATCTGTTTTTGATTATTTTGCATCTGAAACATATAAAACACATTCCTGGGATATTTTCAGTATTATGATGCATATTTGAGTGTTTTGGGATATTTTGGCAGTTCAGATTTGGTATAAAATGATGAGTATTTAGACACTCATCAATCCCCCACACTAAAACATTGCTAGTCCCTAGCAATCTTTTGAGAAAAACTTAATAGATTTGAAAACTCTTTACCAAAAAGCCAACACTTCTGGAGTAGCCAGATATATCGATTCAAGTAAGAACTATGGTCCACCTGATAACCATGTGATTTTGAGCAAACCACCAGCTGTCAACGGATTTGATTTGTCTTTACCAAAAGCCATTTGCTTCTGGACTAGCCAACTCTTGATGGAATAGTCAACATCTTGGTGAGCTGATTACCAATTATGGTTTTTCCACGGCCTTTACCACAAGCCATAATCTTGCGGGTTAGCCAACTCATTTACTTTATGGGATATGGCGAGTTGATTTATCATACAATTTTGGGCAAATTGTAAGCCATCAACGGATTTGAGATATCTTTACCAAGAGCTGTTTGCTCCAGGATTAGCCAATCCTTTTGTCGTTTAGACATGGCGGACTGATTACCACAAAAATTTTGCAATAAAGTGAAAAATTTTTGAAAATTTTGGGCCAAAAATGGGGGTACTAGAGGATATAATATGATAAAATTCGCTAGAATTCCCCCCCCCCCCCCCACACTTAGAATTGAATATTGTCCTCAATATTCAAAGTCCCGGCTATTATGCCGACTCATTGAACATAAAAAGATAATATTATAAGCTAACTGTGGAAATATCATTTTTTATTTTTCATTTTAAATCACACATTTTTTTTTTAGATATATACATTTCAAATAGCTGCAGGGGACGGCCACTCCCCCATACTAGGGTGTTAGAAAGTAGAAAGAAGTCAGAGACATGGGTGAAAACCCATGTTGTTGCTACTGTTTTTGTTCATCGAGTCGCTAGCTTGACTCGATCCCCGAATTCATTGGTTCGTGGGGAAAGTTTGGAGATCTGGGACAACCATTTGTGGTACATCCCCTCCAAAGTAGTGCTTTAACCGATGGCCATTCACTTTAAAGTTGGAACCGCAGGTTGAGATAATTCAACAGTTCCGTATGGAAATACTTTTGTGACAGTGAATGGCCCAGACCAACGGGTTTCAAGCTTTCCTGAGAATATCTTTAATCGTGAATTGAAGAGAAGGACTCTGTCACCGATGTTGAAAACACGGTTTTTAATTTTAGAGTCGTGTATCTTCTTGGTTTTTTCTTTGTAAATTAAAGAATTCTCATAAGCTTGATCATGAAGTTCATTTAATTCATTTAGTTGAATCTTGCGGTGATCACCCGCTGTGTGAAGGTCGAAATTTGCATGTTTCAAGGCCCAGTAGGCCTTATGCTCTAATTCGATCGGAAGATGACATGCCTTCCCGTACACTAGCTTATATGGAGTACACCCGATGGGTGTTTTGTAAGCAGTGCGGAAAGCCCATAATGCATCATCCAGTTTATCCGACCAAGAGGCACGGTTTTCTCCAACCGTCCTCTCCAGAATTCTCTTAATACCCCGATTCGAGACCTCCACCTGCCCACTTGTTTGTGGGTGGTATGCAGTTGAAATACAGTGAGTTACACCATATTTCAACATCACTTTTGCAAATTGTTCATTGCAGAAGTGTGTGCCACGATCACTGATAATGGCACGAGGAGTTCCGAATTTGGCAAAGAGAGACTTCAAAAATTTAACTACTACTCGGACATCATTGGTGGGTAAGGCTTTTGCCTCAACCCATTTTGACAGATAGTCGACAGCCACGAGTATATATTATTCCCTCGTGAAGACGGGAACGACCCCATAAAATCAATGCCCCACATATCAAATATTTCACAGACTTGGATGGCGTTTTGTGGCATCTCATTCTTTTTGGAAATATTCCCATGACGCTGGCAAGCCTCACAGGTTTTGATAAGTTCATGGGCGTCTTTGTAGATTGTGGGCCAGAAGAATCCCGAATCAAACACCTTTTTGGCTGTGTAGTTTGGGTTATGATGTCCCCCCGTGGGTCCATCATGACAGGCTTTAAGAATTTCCATGGCTTCTTGGCCATGGACACACCGTCGAATGACTTGATCCGCATGGATTTTGAACAAGCAGGGGTCGTCCCAGAAGTAATGTTTCACATCTTTAAAGAATTTTCTTTTCTGTTGGGACGACATCCCTTTCACAACGAAATTTCCCGCATGGTAATTTGCAAAATCGACAAACCATGGGGTAGTGGCATCATCCCGGGTAGAGATTAGATTGAGAGTCTCCAGAGGAAAAGTTTTATTAATTTCTTTTCTCTCGAGAATATCCTGATGAGGATTCTCTAACCGGGACAAGTGATCAGCAGCAAGGTTCTCTGCTCCTTTTTTGTCTCGTATGAGTATATCGAATTCCTGAAGGAGCAGGACCCAACGGAGCAGTCTTGGCTTTGCGTCCTGTTTAGTGAACAGGTATTTCAAAGCCGAGTGGTCCGTATACACCACGCATTTGGTTAGGATTAAGTAAGGCCTGAATTTCTCAAAGGCATATACCACAGCTAATAATTCTTTTTCTGTGGTGGTATAGTGTGTTTGAGCTTCACTCATGGTCTTACTTGCGTAGTGTATTGGCTGAAAATGTTTTGTTTTGCGTTGCCCCAGAACTGCACCAATAGCGAAGTCGCTAGCATCGCACATAAGTTCGAAGGGTAAGTCCCAGTAGGGGGCAACAAGGATCGGTGCCTCGGTGAGCCTTTTCTTTAGAGTAGAAAAAGCTTCGATGCACTCGGGGGAAAAGATGAAAGGAGCTTCCTTTTCAAGAAGATGAGTCAATGATCGGGCTATTTTGGAGAAATCCTTAATGAATCTCCGATAAAACCCGGCATGGCCAAGGAAACTCCTTATTCCTTTAACAGTGGTGGGATGAGGCAGCTTAGCAATAACATCAATTTTGGCCTTATCGACCTCAATCCCACCTTTTGAAATTTTATGGCCGAGGACAATGCCCTCCTTAACCATAAAATGGCTCTTCTCCAAGTTTAAACAAAGATTAGTGTCTTCACAACGTTGAAGCATCTTTTCTAAATGGGAGAGGCATGAGTCGAAAGAATTCCCGATGACTGAGAAGTCATCCATGAATACCTCCATGGTTTTTCTGATCATGTCGTGGAAAATAGCCATCATGCATCTCTGGAAAGTGCCCGGAGCGTTGCATAACCCAAAAGGAATGCGACGATAGGCAAACGTCCCGTAAGGGCATGTGAAGGTAGTCTTCTCTTGATCCTTAGGATCAATGGGAATCTGGAAGTAACCCGAGAAGCCGTCGAGGAAGCAATAATACTCATTCCCCGCTAGTCTTTCGAGCATTTGATCCATAAAGGGCAGAGGAAAATGGTCCTTGCGGGTGGCTTCGTTAAGCTTTCTGTAATCGATACATACTCGCCACCCTGTAACCAACCGAGTTGGTATCAACTCGTTATCCTCATTAGTGACAACCGTGATGCCACCCTTTTTTGGAACACAATGTATTGGGCTAACCCAAGGACTGTCTGATATAGGGTAAATCAATCCCGCATCGAGAAGTTTGATAACTTCTTCTTTGATAACTTCGTGGATTTTTGGATTTACCCTTCTTTGATGCTGCACAACAGGTTTAAAGTCCTCTTCCATTAGGATTTTGTATGTACAAAAATCCGGGTTAATACCCTTTATGTTTGAGAGCTTCCAAGCAATTGCTTGCTTGTGGGACTTTAAAACCTTAAGCAGCGCAGTTTTCTCCTCATCCTTTAAGTCTTTTGCAATAATCGTTACCTTCCAAGAATGCATATTCTAGATGAGGAGGCAGGTCCTTAAGTTCGACCTCGGGGAAATCATCATTTTTCTCAACATATTTGACTTCCGCGTTATGAAGTTGTGGAGGTAGAACAGGAATGGGAGAGGGATCTTTGTTCAATAATTTCTCAAGGAGAAATATATCCCTCTCCGGGTCAATCTCTTGGTTATCAATTCCTTCGGGAACTGAATCACTTTTGAGAAAGGCCTCTAATTCCTCAAGGACGAAATCACTTCCCTCAAACGGAGTGAGGGAAGGAGAAGAATTAGCGATTATGGGGTGAGAAGAGGGAGTGGGATTTCCACTCGGAGAACTATCAGCGAATCCAAGGATTTCCTGAGCATACTCCTCGGATGCAATGTCAATGACATCAATTCGGTTGACCGATTCAGCATCATAATTCGAGGAGTATCTCGAAGTTTGATCAAGGTTGAACGTTATTGCTTCATTGCCAACTCGTAATGTGATTTCCTCATCGAAAACATCGATTAATGCACGACCCGTCCTTAAGAATTCCCTCCCAAGAATGAGAGGAACTCTTGGATCTGCATCGAAATCAACAACGACAAAGTATGACGGAAAATGGAACTTTCCCACTCTTACAAATACGTCTTCGACAATACCGAGGGGACGTGAAATTGAACGGTCTGCAAGCTCGAGAGTCATGCATGTGGGAGTAAGTGCCTGAAGAGAAAGCTTTTTCCAAACTGAGTGGGGCATTAAGTTGATGCTTGCGCCAAGATCGGCCAAGGCAAAGCACTCAACCATCCCCGGGAAAATACATGGTATTAGAAATTTCCCGGGGTCTCCTAGCTTCTCGGGAAGCTGTTTCAACAGAACTGCAGAGCAGTTTTCGTTGAGTAGAGTTCGTGCCATTTCAAAGAGTTTCTCTTTATTTCCCAGTAAGTTTTTGATTGTCAATGCAAATTTGAGCATTAATATGAGAGCATCCGCGAAACTAATATCAAAGTGTAGTTCTTGGAAAATTTGGAAAAATTTTTCCATCTGATGATTAGCTTTTTCACGGAGCTTCTGATCTCGCAATCGTGAGGGATATGGAATCGATGGTTTTGGGTTGGCTTTTGGTATTTCAACAGGACCTTTGGGAGTTTCAAACATGACTCTTTTAGGGGGAGTCGGGACCGGGACAACTGGAGGAGGGATGTCAGTGGTACCTCCGTTATTAGTAGGAAGTACCGTATCAGTAGTATCCTCAGTATCACATTCCTCTACCTGGACAGGAGAAGTGGTAGAAGGAGTTGTGGGTCCTTTATAAGAAACTCCACTTCTTGTGGTGATCGCCTTTGCATCGCCCCTCGGATTAGCGATCGTGTTGCTAGGTAAAATACCTGAGCCCGAGGGTCGATCATTTAAAGATTTCTTCAATTCAGAGATTTGACTAACCAGCACTTTGTTCAATTCATCTTGGGATTTCATAAACTATTTTAATAACTCACCAGATGATGGTCCAGTTGGAACAATGGCTTGATTTTGATTTGGAAAATTTTGAGCCCGATTGTTCTGGAAATTCCCATGTTGCTGGTTGTTATTACCCTGCAAGTGGTTTTGTTGAAAATTACCCTGATGGTAATTGTTCTGACCTTGATTACGGTTATAGTTTCCTTGGTTTTGATTGTTTTGAACTTGGTGTTGACCAGAGTTGAAATTCCCTTGGTTGTTAAAACCTTGGTTCATTCGGTTCTGGTTCTGATTCTGGTTAAAGTTTTGGTTTCTGTTTTGACCATTTTGGTTCTGGGGTTGATTAAACCCGGGTGGTCCAATGTAGTTATTGGAACGATAGCTCAACAGATTTCGGTCCCCTTGCGGTTGGTAGGAATTATCTCCCGTATTGTAGGAACCTTGGGCTGCGCATACATTCTCTTGAGTGAAGCCACCGGAGGCTGGGTACTCATGATAAGGGTGTGGACCACCACATGTTTCACAACTGATAGTTTTATTCTGCTGATTGTGTTTGTCTGGTGAATTCGGAGAACCGCAGCAGACAAATCATCAAACTTTTTGGTAAGAGCAGCTATTTCATTACTTGTCGGAGTGACTGACTTACATGAGTCATTCCTCTCTGCAGAGGAGCCCCAAAAGTTATGATGGGCAGTCATGTTTTCGATTAAGCCATAGCACTCTTCAGGGGTCCTTTTCATAAAGGTGCCCCCAGCAGCAGCATTGATGGTGTCACGATGACGAAGTGTCAAACCATTATAGAATGTATCAATAATGGTGACAAAAAGCATGTTATGATTAGGACACCGATCAATAGCAAGTTTGTAGCGTTCCCATGCCTCAAATAAGGACTCTTCGGGAAGCTGTCTGAAGTTACTAATATCGTTTCTCAACTTTGTAACCATGGATGGTGGAAAATATTTAGCCAAGAATTTAGTAACCATCTCATCAAAGGTATGGATCGAATTCTTAGGAAGTCGATCGAACCAAGCAGTCGCATGATGAGCGAGAGAATAGGGAAACAGGTATAAACGCAGGCCGTCTTCGGTGACGCCATTTTGTTTCATGCTCTGGGTGACGGTTAAAAATTTGTCGAGATGCTTGTTAGCATCGTCACCCGGCAAACCGTGGAACTGACACGAATTCTGGACCTGTTGGATCATATTGTGTTTTAGTCCAAAATCCGTGGCTCCAATTGTGAGCGGTGCAATGGGTCCACCTCTCTCGTGCATGGTAGGTTGACATAGTTCCTCCATTGTTCGGGTGTCAGGAACTATATCCTCCTTGGGAGGGTTTGGGGGCTCGTCGTTCATTTTTAATGTGTTTTCTTCTTCAACAGTAGGTAACTCAGTTACGTTTCTATGACGATTACGTCGTGATTGTGAACGAGAGCGCATGCACTAAAAACAATTTTTCAAAACAAGATCGAGGCAAAACCACAGTGAACTTAAATCCAATAATCGCAAGTGAATGGCTTCTTTGAAAAAGGTACACCACCCACAGGGATATAATGGCAAGTTTTTATCTTAAGTTTGGGAACTTATTATGTTCACGCCCCCAGTTGGTAGGTGTTCTGCCTTGGTTTGCGGTGGTAAGATTTTATGTATTTATTAACAGAAAATTTGTTTTTGGCTTTTCGTGTATGGGTGAAAAAACTTGGACAATATTTTTGGAACTGATTCGTTAACTGAAATTGTTCCTTTAAGATTACTCGCAGGCTGGCGGGAGGGAATAAATGGATCCCTCTTCAGTTCAGAATTTAATGTCAGAACTTCGTTATACCAACTGTTTCAGGTTGTAATCTTAAAGTAAACAAAGTAATTTAACTTCACAGTTTGTTTTGTTGTTTATTATTTTTTTGGTGTTTTTAACACTTCAGGAAAAGTGTCAATGAACTTTTTCAGATGTGATTTTGATTTTCACAAAAATTTACAAAGTGGTGATATTTGTACAGGAGGGGTTTTGAAAACCACTAAACCTAAAACGTTTTGAAATACGCAACAACCTCCCCGGCAGCGGCGCCAAATTTTGACTCCTCCCAAACTAACCAGTCAACCGGGTGCAGTTGATAGGCCCACCTGGGAGAGGAAAGTCAAGTGTTTATAATCCGTGGAAGTACAGGGAAATCCTCGGGTCGTTAAGTCCCAACGAGATTGAAATTGTATTTTGAACGTTTGTGGTAATAAGTGGCACTGAGTACAGTAACCAAGATGATTGGGAAATGATTATACTACTGATTGCTTGGTATTTGAACAATTATGGAATGATGTAAACAATAACAGATATAATCACAAAAGCACAAATTGGGACATCAAATAACAGACAGAGAAAAGTGGGTTTTAACAAATTACAAACTACAGGGGGTGCAAGTGAAACTTTTTAAAACTTAAAAATTAAAAGAAAATTTAAAATGAAAATGAAATTATAAAAATGATTATTTTAATAATTAAATACTAATTAATTAATTAAAACTATTTAAAATCTAATTTAAATCTAAATTAAATTAACTAAAAATGACAAAGATTACAAATTAACCTAAAAATTTGTAAAACTAAATTCTAAACCTTAAAATGAACTTGAAGAAAGTATAAAAAATAAAAATAAATATTTTTGTCTTTTTATGAGTTTTTTATTAATTAAAAACTATTTATCTTAATTAAACTAATTAAACTATTTTAAATTACTAATAATACCTAAATGACTTAGAAAATTATGGAAAAATTTATAAAACTAATTAACCATCACAAGAATCCTAAAAAATTATAAAAAGTTTCTAAAAATTATATTTAGACTATTTTACTAATTAATTATTTATTAATTAATTTAAATCTATTTTAACTAAATTAAATAGGAAAATTAGAAAATGAACAGTGGAATTTATAAATCTATTTTCAAAAAGTCTTAACTAATTTATAAAACCTAGAAACATTATAAAAATCTACTGTTGTTAATTAGAATTGAAGAAAACTATTTAATTACTAATATTACCTAATTAATTATTTAAACTATTTTTAATTCTAATAAATAGTAAACTGATTAAGAAAAATCTAAGAAAATTATTACAAATACTTTAATATACTAGGAAATTAAGAAAATTATAAAAATGATGAAGTGCTTATTAAAAAGCTAAAATGAAAAATGAAAAAGATAGAATCTATTAAATAGAAGCTATCACTAATTTTATGTTTGGTTTTTCTTGGTTTTTCTTTTTGACAGATAAAAATAAGTTGAAAATAGGAAACTTTTGTGAAATGACTTTTGTTTTAGCTTAAAAATAAGCTGTGTGCACCCCAAGTGCTTAACAGATGGCTTTTAAGCTTATTAAGACTTAAGCCATATGTGAAAAAGCTAGAAAATAGCAAATAAAGCACTCACAGATGATTATTAACAAGAAATAAGCAAAATGGAACAATTAAGCACACTGAATAAGCTTAAATCCTTAAATAAGCACTTATGTAGCTAATAGGCCAAAACAGGCCTGAACTAGGTGGTTTTGGACCTCTGTGGGGTCCACAAAAGCTAAGGGGGGTCCAAATAAAGTCCTGAACCTTGAAGGTGGACTGGAAGGCTTCAAAATAAGCCAATAAGCAGAGCTTATGGCTTATTATTGAGGTCTGTGTAAAGCTTGGAAGTTGGGGTCTCACACTGAGTACTCAGTGTTGACTCAGAAGATGGCCAAACTTGATGGGGCTTGCAGCCCTATCAAATAAGCTCAAAAGACTGAAATAAGCCTTGACTTATCAAAATGGGTTGTATGGATTTCTAAAAAGCCAAAAAGCTAAGGGTGGGTCCCACTGGGTAAGTCACAAAGCTATTTGGAAAAATGGTCAAAACCTGTGCACAGGGCAAGTGTTTGCCCTGCAGGTTAAGCTAATACACAACCTTATAGAAAATTCTTAAAAATAAGCTGACTATGGGCTTACGTACACTAGGTGGTAGACTTTAACTTCTGAAATGGGTAAGGTCTCAATGCTAACACAAAAATCACAAAAATTCCTCCAAGATTTGGTTTTCTGAAACAATGGCAATTTTTGACTTTTTGAGTTTCAAGCTTAAGTTGACTAAAGTGAACTTTGATCCTACCCTACTGATTGAAATTGATGAATTAAGCTATTATAAGACTAAATTAAGCTAAACCACTCACAAGTGAATGAATTTGGAGCATATGCCACACTTAATCCAACACAGAGGGTAATCTAAGCCTATTAATACTTGATTTTGAGTTTTTGCTGAAACAAGGTATGCTTTTATGGTTATTCTGAGCTATTAATGACCTAAGTGACTTGTATCAACCAGAAACAACAACACTTAAACACCACAACACCTTGGAATACCCTGATCCAAACACACCTTAAGGATTGACTGTTTTGTGATTTATGAAGCAAAAGGCTTTAAGAGCTTATGAAACTGATTCAAAACTACTTATTATGGTGTATTAACCTTAAATAAGCACTTAACCACAAAAATTAACAACAATTACACAAGATTACAAGTTATACTAGTTTAACTGCCTAATGTGAGATTTTAAAGCAACTATGATTCCAAACAAACAAAGTACTGATTTTATTCTATATTATCACTAGTTAATACTAAATAATCATGAATAAGCCAAGAAGCAACAATATAAGCAATGGAACAGTGATATATAAGAATTGAGTTTCAAAATCTTACAATGTGCACTCCTGCTTAAACCAATGGACCAAGAACCATGAGACCAATCCTAACACTCCCCTTGGAGTTCTAACCCACAGCCATCCAAAATTCACTGTGCTCCCATTGCTTTTCACCAAGAAACCTGCAACTTTGACCAATGTTGACTTTTTTGTGTTTTTGGATTTTTTTATTACTAAGCTATATTTTATGGTTTCTAAAAGCTTGTTTAAGCTTTATGGGAGCTTATGTTAGCCTAAGAATCCATAAGTCCTACTAATAACAACAACTCAGTAGATTAAGAAACTTAAAATGAAATGAAAATTGCACAATCTGAGATATCAAAGGAAACTTGAAATTAATTGATTAAAAAGATTGAATTACACTTGCTTATACTACTACAATGCTTAAAAGCTTAGAGATTGATTAAAATTACAAGCTACAACTATTACGACTATATTTAAACTAAAAATGGAACTAGGCTTCTTTCCTTGCATCTCTTCCCTTTTATAGCCAAGGATTAGGGTTCCCCAAAGCTTTCTGATCATTTCCTATTCAATCTTGGCCTTTGAATCTTCTGAATCAATCCTAGCCTTTGATTTCATTTTTGGCGCCAAAATTGGATAAGCCAATTGGGGTCTGTTTTGCGTGGAGGGGTGGGGATGCATTTATTGTGGATGTGAAAGTAGGTGCAGAGGGTGGTGGGATGGTGATGATGAATTTATTGCAATTGGAGGGGGTGGGAGATGGTGGTTTTGCAGGGAATGGTGGAGTGGTTTGGAGGTAAAAGGGAGGGGGTGGTGGTATTTGACCGTTTGACTCAGGGTCAAACGTTGACCCTGCATATTATAAAATGGGGTGTGGGCTTTGGAGGGTTTGGGCCAAAAATAAGGGAGAGGGCTGGGGTGAGATTGGTTCGGACTTGGTATTGGTTTGTGATAATATTAAGGGTCCAGTTTGGTTTGTAAATTCACAAGGACCAATTATGTAATTATCCAAAAAATGAGGGGTTTAATGTGGCATTTTTCAAAAGTGTTTCAAGGGGTGTATTATGCCATATGAGAATATTATAAGGACATGTTTTCAATTTTTCCCATATGAAACCCTAGGGACTAATTCTGCCAATCTTTGAAACTTCAGGGACCTGTTTTGCAATTTCACCAAACTTTTCAACCAAGGACCAATCCTGCCATATATGAGAAGTACAAGGACAAAATTTGCTTTTCTCAAAGTTTTAATATACCAGGGACCATTTTTGTCATTTTTCAAAGTTCAGGGACTAAACTTGACATTTTGTGAAACTTTGCACCAAAGGACTAATTATGTAACTTTTTGATTTAAAAGGACATTTGGTGACTTTTTCAAGTTTTTAGAATAACCAGGGACTAGATTTGACAACTTTTGAAAGTTGAGGGACTGAAACTGCTACTTATGCAAACTTTGATCATTTTTCATCTGTTTTTGATTATTTTGCATCTGAAACATATAATACACATTCCTGGGATATTTTCAGTATTATGATGCATATTTGAGTGTTTTTGGATATTTTGGCAGTTCAGATTTGGTATAAAATGATGAGTATTTAGACACTCATCAGTATACATTCTTCTTAAGAACACCTTTGGCTATGGTTATGCCATCTTTAAGTATTTTACTTCCGTTTTCACTAAAAAGGACATTATACTTATTACGGCAAAGTTGACTAATACTAAGGAGATTAAAACCTAAGTTATCAACATGAGCTACATCATCTATAAAAAGGGAGTCATGAGAGGTTGTACCTTTTCCGATGATTTTGCTCTTAGCTTTACTACCAAACGTAACATTACCTCCATCACATTTGTGATAAGTAGTGAAGAGGCTTTTGTTACCCATCATGTGTGCCTTGAACAACCGCTATCTTTAATCCATTAATCCGGTTCCAAACAAACTTTGAGGCACACCTATTTTACGAAAAACACTCAAACATTTGGTCCCCAATTTCTTATGGATCCATTTTGGTTAAGCATACCATTAACTTGTTCCAAGTATGAAAGTAAAACATAAGGGTTCCATGACATGTAATTTGGAGTTTGGTAATGTCCAGGAGTGTTTTGGTTCCAAACATGTTGGTAGTTTGGTCGTGTGTTGAAGTTGCTCTTTGGAAAGGGGCGTTTGGGAATTGGAGTCTTAGGTCTTGGTTGAGTAGTCTTAGCTCTAAATTCGTTTTTACTAAGTCCTACTCCAGTTTTAAAGGCATGTTTTGTTCCATTTTTATATGTGACTTTAAAAAATTTTGAACGATCCGATGTGGAGGGTGTTACTGCTGCAGCAGACCTGGCGGAACCTTTGGGTTCAACGGGCGGAACCCTGAATTGGGTTCCGTCTGTTCCGCGGGCTGCTGTAGCAGTTTTGTTAGTTTCTTGTGCATTCTTTTCTTGTTTCGTTTGACCCTTTGAAGTTTCTAATTTCATGAAACCTTGTCCTGTTTTATCAAAGGGTGACTTTTGAAGTTTCATAATTTCATCCGCACAAGAAATGCTCTTATCGAACTTCTTAAACTTTGTGGTTTGTTTTATTAGATCATTTTAAGTAATTTTAAGTTTCTCAACTTTGAGTTTAAGCTCTTCACATGATTTACATGATGTGTCAATACCTTTACTCTTTTCTAATCTCTTAGCTTTTTCTTTTAGCTCATAAACTTCATTTTCTAAAAATTCCTTTTTAGTTTTCAAAAACTTATTTTTGTTTATGATTTTTAAGCTCAATTCACAAAGTTTGTTATATTCTTTTTGTAAGTTGTCATCATCAATAGAAGAATAAGATGAGTCGGAGAGTACCTCATTTGAGTCGTGATCCATGAGAGCAATATCATCATTCTTTGGCTCATCATCATCTCCTTCATAGTCACTCTAAGCACCACCTACAAAAGCTTGTTGAGACTTGCTCTTGGGTGGTTTTGGACATTCTCCTACTAGATGACTTGTGTCTCCACACCTATAGCATTTCCTTTCAACCTTTCCTTTCCTATCATCACGATCTTTTCGGAAGGTTTTCTTGTCATCTTTAGGTTGCCTTACAAACTTCCCTCGTCTACGAAAGAACTTCTTGAAGTCTCTAACGGCCATAGCATATTCCTCATCATCACTATCCGAAGTAGATTCTTCATCATCACTTGATTGTGCTCTAGCTTTCAAAGCAATGGACTTTACTTTTTCTTTCTTGCCTCTAACTAATTGCGAATCTTTTTCCATTACCATTTCATGAACTTTGAGGTTTCCAATTAGTTCGTCAAGTGTCATGCTTGAAAGATCCTTGGATTCTTCAATTGCCATCACTTTTGCTCTCCACTTCGGATGGAGTGCTCTAAGGAATTTCCTTACAAAATTCTTTCTACAAAAAGATTCGTCAAGTGCTTTAAGTGAAGTTATAATAGTGTTAAACCTAGCAAATGCATTATCAATAATCTCATCTTCGGAAATAACAAATTGTTCATATTGTTGAACAAGAAGATCAATTTTGTTATCCTTAACTTGTGAGTTTCCTTGATGAGTGACTATTAAAGATTGCCAAATATCTTTGGCAGTTTTACACATAAAGACTCTTTCATATTCTTTCTTAGGCAAAGCATTGTAAAGCATCATTTTAGCTTCATTATTTTTAGCAATCAATTTCTTTTGATCATCATCTTTAATATTAGTAGCTATATTATCACCATCAATGATTATATACCATATATCTATATCTTTAGATTTCACGTAAGTTTCAAAACGGTTTTTCCAATGTATAAAACCATTTGCTTCAAAAAGTGGTGGTCTTTGCATAGATTGCTCTTCTTTGTAATTTTCAAAATCCATGGATCGTTTCAAGTTTTAAAACACAATATATTTTAAAAGCTTGAGTAATGTAGCTCTTGATGCCAATTGTGGAAAACAAGAAGGGGGGTTGAATAGTTTACCGTTTAAAATCTTTTTAACTTGTTTAATTATCTTTTGAAACTTTCCGTTTAATCAAAGATATATACACAAACACAATATATAACATGCAAGTATAAAGAAAGAAACGATCAAACCACAACACGAGTATTTATCGTGGTTCGGCTACAACGACTCTTTTTCCTTGCCCTACGTCCACGCCCCGAGTATCCAACTCGAGAGTTTCTTTCACTAGTCAACAAGCTCCTTTCACCGGCGGAGAAAACCTTACACGTCGCTTATACACGTTTACTGACACTAAGCTAGATGTCGAGTTCTTTTACAAGGGTACAACCACTCCCGTTAGTTCTTTTACAAGGGTACAACAACTCCCGTCACACTTTGTATTTTGAGGACTAAAATACTAACCGATCACTACTGAAAATACGCAATCAAATGAAGTGTAAACTACACAAGTCTACACAATGCTAAGCTAACAAGTCTTGCAACGTTGTGTTGAATACTTGTAACTTTTTATGAACTCGTGAACTTCTTTGCTATAAAAAGAAACTTCACATATGAGATGTTAAAGGGTTAGATGAAAGAATGAATGAATGTGTTTGAAAATATGATGTACAGTGATAAGCCAAAAATCAAACTTGTGGCTTGGTATTTATAGCAAAACCTTCTGCAGGTCTGGCGGATACGGCGGAACCCTCAGATGGGTTCCGCCCGTGTACCCCTAGGGTTCCGCCAGGCTTGCAGTTGGTTTTGCAATAAATCATGCAAACCAAACAATGTCATATCTCATAACACCTAGTCAAACACAAAACTTGCGCAAGCAAACATATGGTTAGTCAAACACACTTTCTTTCCATAAATGTATATTTACAAAACTTGCCATAAATGTGATGTGACATTTCTATTTTAAGAAATAAAAAGTGTTGTGTTTTATGAAATGTAAAATGTAGCAAATGTCTAGTTATGCAAGTCTTTAAAACTAAGATTATGATTTACTTAGAAACTAAAGTTTACATTTTGTCGTTAACAAAACTTAGCAAAGATCGTAAAATATAAATAACGTTTTTAAGCGATATTTGTATTAACAAAATTGATAAGACATTTTTCTAAGAATAGATATCAGGGCCCTATATATTAGGATAGACACAGTAAGGTGGGATATTGACTCTCATTTTATCCGTTACGTCAGCTTTCTCTCTCCGACGACTTATAGGCGATTGATTGTCATAGTAAGGGCGACCTTCATTATTTTATTTTATTTTTCAAAAAAAAACATATCTTTTATATTTTCAAAACAAACCATATTCAATTTCCTATATTTCAGTTTCAAACTAAACGTTATAGTACGAGCGGGATAACCAAAATTGAAATTCAAACTAAAAGTTATAGTAAGAGCGGGGGGATTCAAAATTAAAATTCAAATTCAAATTCAAAATTTCCCTGTATATAACCACACTCTGCTTTGTTTCTCTCACACACAACTTCTTATCAAATTCTCTCAACAACATCTCAAGAAAACTTCTCCCAAAAATTTCCCGAAAACAACTTCTCCCAACAATTTCCCGAAAACACAGTTAACACTCCACCAACAGACATTATTCCGTTTTTCCCAACGGAAGAGGAACCGGTTGGAACAAGAAGGCCATCCGTTTCAACTTACTGAGGAAGATTAACAACTACTTCTTCATGATGAAGAAGTATTGAGAGAAATGGAAGAAAACGAAGCACGAGAGGAAGCTGCTCGTAGGGAGCAGGAAGCAAGGGACGCACAATACCGCAAGGACAACTTGTTTGACATTCTGTACAACGAGTGGGAAGTGAGCACGGTTGCAGAGGGGTATACTTCTTACGACGAGGGCTATAACACAGATTAATCTTTATGTTTTATTTTATGTTCGCAATATTATTTTCTTTGTAGTGTAGTACTGTCTGTTTCTGTTTTAAATAAAATTTCGTCTTCTACTTTTTTTCTTTACCTAAATAAGTAAACTTAAAACAACCAAACGTTCACATGCTATTTCAAAATAATAATAATAATAATAATAATAATAATAATAATAAAGTTGATAGTTGTCTGGACGACCTAAATCATCAAAATTGTGACCATGGATTTATGGGCGATCGACTCCCACAGAAGGGGTGATCGATCCTCATGTCGATCGATCCTCATGTCGATCGATCACTCGATCACTGGTCTACTGCATGCAGTCTTATAGGTTCTTTGTCGTTAAAGTATAAGGCTATGTTTGACAAAAATAGCTGTGAGCTGTAGCAGTGAGCTGTGAGCTGTAGCCACAGCTGACAAAAAAACATTGGAAAAATGAGCTTTCCTAAAAAAATTAACAAAGCTCATTGCTCTTTTGCCAAACGAATACTAAAAATCAAAAAGCTCATTTCTCACCGCTAATCGCCCCAAAAAGCTCAAAAAAGCTTTGCGCGAAACATAACCTAAAAAGCATACATTTCAAAAAATGGGCCACTCAACGTTTGTAATCAAAATCTTTATTTGAATACCCAACAAAAGCTACTAAACATATATAGTGGTCGATCGTAAATATGAGCTACGTACTACAATGCAAATTTAAAACGACGAAGCTAAACCATATAGATTAGTAACTCAAAAGATCAAAAACCGTAGTTACTTAAAAGCTTAAGCCTCGTGAATTAGAACAAGAAATAGTTACACGATCATATTGAAAATAAATAAAATTTTATTCCTCAAGTGATTGCTTTAATATTCATGAAAATTTCCAAGACATCAAAGCCTATATCATAAGTTTCAAAATATAAACTATAGAATTGTTCAAGTTTATGCTCATAATAAACCAACCAAAAGTACTAAGTAATAAATCATCTAAGCTAAAACAACAGTTGTCCGATGCAACCATATCAGACGATTCTCGACATCTAACACCATTCGGTTCTACAGAACCGGATGATCTTGGCAACTCCAAACTCTTTATCAACAACATTTTGACCGTGCAAATAAAGTCCTCAGTAGTATTCACCAGTGGCGAACTAAAGGAGCTCCTAAACTTCCTACAAAACATCATATGTTGATCCAAAGCATCTTCTTCACTATCCGAACAAAATCAAAATTGTTTATGATAGCGGGACAAATACAAAATCAATTCAATGCTAAAAACAAATAGGACGATTGCCTTTTTCTTTTCGTGTAATGTTTTTAAATTTTCGTTTTTTTTTCTAATATATTTTCGTATTTTTTTAAAATTTCGTATGCTATTTTTATTAGGTATTGTACTTTGCGTATTTTAAGTCCCATTACTACTAGAGTACTAGTCTGATAATGTTAGTTAAAGCCAGTTGAAAGGTCTTTTTGTTCACCAGCTTCATTTTTACTTCAATAAAAGTAAACACAAACCAATAGTAATTAATTATAATGTGATTATGTTACTAAGAAGTGAATATAAAGATTATACCAAGTATATATAAAATGGGACAATGTCTTATAATAAGATAAAACAAGTGGATCTAGTAAACGGAAGATCATCAATACGATAGCCAATATATGGTCGATATATAACTTATTTTGGACTCGCACCTATTGTCAAGCCCGAGCCTTTGAATTTCTCTTGGGTGATGCGATCAATTCGTTCTCCCATCTCCTGTGTCAAGTGATGTTTCCAATCTCCAACTAGTCCCTGTCGAAAAAAATGCCGGTTTTCTATTTCAAAACCGAAATCAAACCGCTGAATGCCGGTCTTGTTAACTTCTAGGTTTTTCAAATGCTCAAAGCTACAAAGCTTTGCAATCTTTTCAACCACACCATTCTCCTCTTCTTCAGCCGATATGGGCACCCCCATGAAGTCAGCCAACCTCTTGACATGAACTTCTGGCTCTTTCTTTATCTCCTCATATTTTAAGAACAATATCTTGTCGGAAGATTCAAGACTCGCTCTCCAAAACCCCAAAACATGATCCCAATAGGGCCCATACTCCGAAACACCCTCACAAAACAACTCAAATGCTTGATCAAATGAGAGTGGAGGTAGTTGTTTAGGTCTTAGTTTATTCATGAAATGAAATTTGGAGACAAAGACATCTTTTGGATCCCTGCACACATAAAAAAACTTGCATCCAGATGAGGGATTCTTCATGGCTGAAGGAAATAAAGAATGCGCAATATGAATAGCAAAGCGTCGAGGGGAAGGAAGGACGTCCATATTGGTCATGGGATAGTCCTGAGATATGTACCCATCAAAGGGTGGAAAGACCCCTTGTGGTCCTTGATGGAGCAAAGGGTGATTTGAAAAATCATGTTGAGAACGGTTAAGGACGCTAAACATGAGTGATTTTAGCCAAGTGGTGCCACTCTTCATGAATGAAATTAAGAAGAAATCACTAGAGCGATGCTTGAAGTGTTTATTCATCAGCATAACGGCCAAAAGGGTGTTGGAAATTAACCAATATCCTTGGTATAGGTACACATGTTGTTGAAACCATCCACCGGCTTTTGGTAGCTTGGTTATGAGTTGGGCATATTCTTGATGAGTCTTTTCTTGCTCATCTCTTTCAGTAGACATTATTCTCTATTTTTTCTTGATTTTAGTTGTGATAGATGATGAACACCAACTTTCAATATTGCTCTGTATAGAAGATGAAGATGGACTATTTTGTTAATTACAATAAAGCTTATCGGGTCGGGTTAAATCAGGTTTAAAAAAAAAAACTTGTCGGGTTGTTTTCACCCGAACCCGATAACACGATAGTGTTATCGGGTCGATCGGGTTCGGGTTAGATAATTAATGTTATCGGGTCAACCCGATAAGACCCGAAAATCATTTACAGTCAATTTTTTCTCTCAGTAGATAAGCTTAAAAAAAATATGTGAAATAATCAAGTGTGTATTCTAAATGTTGTCATCTTTATTGTTATATTGGCTTAAGAAATGATGACTATACTGTGTAAAACTTTTAATGTAAAACGGTATAAAAGATGCTAGTCATTTTTTAATTACATTTTAGTCATTGGTGATCATTAGTGCTAATTGTTGTAAACTTTTATTTGTAAGACTCATATTTGATTATTAGTGCTACTGTTGTAACTTTGACATATGGTTCTTTTAGTGTATATTTGATTCAAAAATAGCTGACGACTAAATGTTGAAAAACTCATATTTGACTTGTAAGAATTGAAGATCTTGTTGTAAAACTTTTAAGGTTTATAATGAATTCGTACATAATAAAATTGAAGTGCTTAGCAAGTTTTTGTAATTTTCTATGGTTGTTAACAAACTGGTCCAAACAGAAGATTGAATTATTACTTTGCACCCGATAACCCGAATCACACGACCCGACATAACCCGACCCGAATATTACCCGAACCCGATAACCTGATTCCTTATCGGGTCGGGTTGCGGGTGAGTTTTTAAAAATCAAAACCCGACTCAACCCAACCCGACAAGACCCGATAACACCCCTAGGAGTTACTAGTAATTCGGATAGGTCAACTCTTGCATGTTACCATGTGATCAACACTTGTAATATCGTAAAGGGGATATATTAGCTACAATTTTTTTTAGCTAACTCCTTACAATTTTGTGTTATAATTTGTGAGTTCTTGATTTATTTTTTTGTACTTTTAATGAATGATTGTAGCCAATTGGCTACAATAATTGTAGTCAAGATATTCTCTATCGTAAAATCTTATTTGCCCATTTCCAATTTAATCTAAGTTTAAATAATGAGTAAATGACATTAAAACTTTATGTTATAAATAAGTATACCTAATCTAAATTTAAATAATGAGTAAATGACATTAAAACTTTATGTTATAAATATGTATACCTAATTATCCTAAAACTATACTACCTAAAGAAAACCATATATTATAATTCAAAAAAAATAAAAAAATAAAAAAAAAACCGACCCACACTTCTTTATTCTCGCACCTACACGTTTTTCCTAATACAAAATATGCTATGATATATTACAGTACTACATATGAGCCGTACGTGGGCCATTTTTTATCTTCCACCGTATAAATTTCTAGGCAAACAAAAAGTACTTTTGTGGCAAAATAACATGGAGTGTAGACAAGCAACCAATTGATAATAGTTTTTTTTCTGATTATAGATATCAGGGCCCTATATATTATACGTTCTTTGTCGTTAAAGTTTAAAAAGTAATTGCAAAAAATAGGACCACTCAAATTTTGTCATCAAAATCCTTATTTGAATACCCAACAAAAGATACTAAACATATATAGTACGTGGTTGATCGTAAATATCAGCTTAGATTGCTAAATCAATAGATCAAAAACTGTAGTTACGTAAAAGCTTAATACTATATTCCCGAGTATAAAATTGAAAGAAGAGAAATGAAAAAGAGAACAAAGAAAGAAAACAAGAGGAGAGGATAAAATTTTTATTTTTTATTGTGTTCTTGAATTGAAAAGAATAATAGGGATGTAAGCAAAAAGCTTTAAATTTCACTTTCTCTTCAAATTATCTCAAGACAAAAATACACTGTTGGTCCCTAAACTTTCTACAAAACATCACATGACTCCTTAACTTTCTAAAAACGTCGTGTGACGTCCAAAACATGTGAAATTGAGGCCGATTGCGTCCCTTGACTCATTTGGGCAATGTCAACGCACGTTTTATGTTCTTGTTTCAGGGGCATAATAGTCCAATCACTACTTAACTATGATCTAACTCAAGCTAAACCCGACAGTCAAAATGAGGGACCAACAGCGTATTTTTGTCTTTATTTATTTATTGGAGCAATAAACAACTTTGGTCAGATTCGTTCTTTCCTTGCTATCTTCTTATAAATACATGTTTTGAATAAACGCTAAATCTCATATCCATGTACTTTCTTGATGTTTTATGTAATGTTTAATGTAGTGTTTTTAATCGATGTACTCTTTTAATTATTGATGAACTTAAGTTTGTGTTAATGAGATATTGTCTCTCTGGTTAAATCCAAACAACCGCTAAACTGCATATGCAGATACAAACATGCAATTGAAAGCAAAAACTCAGAAAATGCAAGATTGTCTCTCCTTACTGGAGGCAAGCCTTATGGATATGCCAATTTGACTTTTGAAGTTTGACTATCTAAAGTCATAATTGAAAATTCATGAGTCAAAGTGTAAACACTAAACTTAATAATGGGCGGGATTTTAAATATACCAACGGCAACATAGACAAATTGAGGGACCAACAGTGTCTTCCTTGACATGCTCTATTTACGTCTAAATGTGTGTATATTTCCAACAAATAATGGGGAATCGAAGAGTTCAAAAATTTAATACAGACTCTTCGTTTTCCCCATTTTTTGTGTATATATTTGTTACTTCCACATGTTGCTGCATACCAACCTTATATCATCAACCTCAAACACATCTATCACATTCACTTCAAATCATGTTGTCCGGAAACAAACGACCAAGAGATGCGGATAGTATCCAGGACAAAGAATTGACCAAAAGACCAACTATTGAAGCAAATGTGGCAGTAGAAAACCCTGTATTTAACCAACAACAGTCGGCCAAAGTTGAAGGTGATGAAAGCTGCTACTATGAACTAGAAGCTACGTTGGAACAAGAATGGAAGGAGGTAGATGATGAGGCGAAAAATGAACCACTTTTAAGGGTCATTTAAGCCCGAAATTGAATTTATTTGATCAAATATTACCCTAAATCATTCCTTTTATGATTTTAGGTACTTTAGGAGTGAAATCTGGAAAAGGAAGCAATTCGGACGTTTTTGGAGCATAAAAGTGAAGAAAACGCCAAAGATTTAATTTTCCATGCTGAGAACAGTTTCTGACGGCGTCAAGAGGAAGACCCTGACGGCGTCAGGAGTAAATTCCATGACGACCCAGTGCAAACCTGACGGCGTCACAACAAGGGCGTCAAGAGTTAATTTGGTGACGGCCTGCATAAGGTGAACACATGACGGCGTCAGACCCAGATCTAGGCAGTCTGAGGAACTATTTGGCGGCGAGATGACGGCGTCAGACATTTGTTCTTGACGCCGTCACCTACTAAACTCTATATATAGTTTTCTATTTTTCATTCATTAAAGAGGAACTTGTGTGGAGAAAACTAGGGCCGAACTTTGTAAACCCTAGGTCATATTTTACAGTGTTTTCAAGGGTTTTCATCCCTTAAATCCTTTCATGTTCAATTGAGATAAGTCTTCTCTTAATTCAATCAATATGTCTATGTGTTGTTTGATTATATCTTGTGCTTGTCTTGATTTCAACATGCTAGGCTAAATTTATCTTGTGTTTGCTTAGATCTAATGAAACCTAGATGTTAATTATGTGTTGATTACTTGTTTATGGTTGTATTGGATGAATGATTTCAATGTTAGGCTTAAGAAAACTGGCAGATCTCCATTGTGTAACATACTTGAACGTCTTAGGAAACATGAACCGATGTGTACTAGATTTTATTGGTTGTATTTAATGCATGAGTAAATTCTAATGATCTCATGTTAGGAGCTTCTTAGCCGGCTCGACATAGGAGTGAAGTAGGCGCTCATAGGATTGGGGAAGTAAGTACGCCACCCCATGAATGGTATTAAGGAATACAATCCGTCATCCACGCAACCATAACAAGTAATTAACGTGTAAAAGATATCTAGGGAGTAGTAAAATCTAAGTAAACACAATTCTCCCACATATTGCTCACAACTTTAGTATAATATAGTTTATTTTCATTTTTAGTATTTTATTTTGATTGCATTTTTAGTATTAGGTTAGTTGACTAGCAACTAATTCCGCCAAACTCCTTCAAACCCGAGATTTTTACTTGTTTTCTAAATAATATAAAAATACAAAAAGAATCATCCCTCATCTCTAGACCTAGTCTTTAGGTTTTCCAATCCTAGCGACACTATTCCTAGTTGAACGATCAATCCCCCGGTACTTGTCATTATACTATACTACGCCGATCAGGTACACTACCTGGTGGGGGTTGTAAGCTTCTCGAGATCCCTCGAGAGGTAAAGCCTGGTGCAATCCCTATGCATCAAGTTTTTGGCGCCGCAGCCCGGGGAATAGTTATTGTCTAGGTTAGAATCTCTTTTTATTAGGTCTACTTGCTAGATTCCTTTCTAGTAAGATTTTATTTTTATTTTCTAGGTTCTCTTTCGTCTATCTTATTTCTTCGTGTTTTTTGTTCGTAACTCTTCACCACCCGACATCATGGACGATGGGAACATCTTTGAACCCGTTATCCCACCACAACAAAACCCACCACTAGAACCTCTTAGGCCCCGAACCTTAGGAGAGTATTCCCGACCTAGCCACCAAGGCTACCGAAACACCATTGAGCTCACCGGAGCCAATGTGACCCCCTTGCGATCTGACACCATCCGGTTGGTGCAAAGCGGATGTGCATTCCATGGACTTCGTTCCGAAGATCCAAATCAACATCTCAAGGACTTCCTTAAAATCGTAGATTCTATAGACCTTGATGTTACAACTAGAGAGTCAACCCGATTACGCCTATTCCAATTCTCTCTACGTGATCAAGCTAGCCAATGGCTTGAGCGATTACCCGCGGGATCCATCACCTCATGGGATGATCTCACAACTCATTTCCTTGCTCAATTTTTCCCACCGGGGAGAACTACTAAGCTTAGAAATGACATCTAGATGTTCCAACAACGTCAAAATGAAACTCTTTACGAAGCATGGACTCGTTTCAAGGACTTACTCCAAAAAGTCCCTCATCATGGCATAGATCTTTGGCTCCAAGTCCAAATCTTCTATGACCATATCGATCTCTCCACAAGGCGAGCCATTGACCAATCGGCCGGTGGTAAGCTACGTGATCTAAGTGCGGAACAATCATGGGAACTCATAGAAGATCTTGCTCTCTATGACAACGAAAGTTGGAATGATCCCCGTGACTTGAACAAAACGGTCAAGGCAATATCTTTGCCTTTGAACAACTCTAGCACTCCCGACCGTAGGATCATGGAACTTGAAGGTCGAGTCAAGTCTCTCATGAAATCTTACGAAGCTCAAAAGCCTTCAAGCCAAGTGAGCAGAATCGCTTCTACATGTAAATTGTGTAATGGCCCTCACGAAACTCATAACTGCATGGAGCTTCCAAAACTCGCTTATAACGAATTCACATCGTTACAAGTTGGTCGAGGCCCTCGAAACTCTAACGAGGCCTATGAGGCATGGAAGGATAAACCTAATTTCAGAGGGTACCAAACGCGGAGCGTATCCTTCAATGACTCCTCCACACTTAAATGGTATGAGCATTTTCCATCACAGAGCACTCCTAGGCAAAGCTGTGAAGATGCCTTGCGAAAATTCATTCTATCTCAAGAATTGCAGCTCTCTACGCTCGAGGCTAAATTTAGACAACAGCAAGCCGATATGAATAACAAGATTTGTAATCTATTAACTGCTATCAAAGAGCACGCTGTTAATAAACCAATTCACGCTGATGAGGTCAAATATGTTACCATCATGAATCTGCCAACCTCTCCTGTGAAAATAAAAAGTCCTGGTAAGCTATTTAAACATCTATCACCAAAAGCGAAAGACCTTGTCAATCCCTAGGACCAATCCATTTCGTAAATACTATCACCACGATATCTGCTTCTACACCTAACCTGAACCGACAACCAACTGGAAATATGGGTCATTAATGAGTGTCTAAATACTCATCATTTTATATCAATCTGAACTGCCAAAACATCCAAAAATACTCAATATTACATCAAAATAATAAAAATATCCCAGGAATGTGTTTCATATGTTTCAGATGCAAAATAATCAAAAACAGATGAAAAACGTACAAAGTTTGCATAATTGGCAGTTTCAGTCCCTCAACTTTCAAAAGTTGTCAAATCTAATCCCTGGTTATTCTAAAAACTTGAAAAAGTCACCAAAGGTCCTTTTAAATCATAAAGTTACATATTTAGTCCTTTGGTGCAAAGTTTCACAAAATTGCAAGTTTAGTCCCAGAACTTTGAAAATTGTCAAAAATGGTCCCTGGGATATGAAAACTTTGAGAAAAACAAATTTTGTCCTTGTACTTCTCATATATGGCAGGATTGGTCCTTGGTGGAAAAGTTTGGTGAAATTTCACATTTGTTCCCTGAAGTTTGAAAGTTTGGCAGATTTAGTCCCTGAGAAATTTAAAATGGAAAAGTCAACTTTGGTCCTCATACTATTCATCACTTGGCAAGAAACAACCTTATGGAAATTTTGGAAAGATGCCAAGTCTCATCCCCCAACTTTCGAATAATTACAAAATTGGTCCTTGTAAACTTACAAACCAAACCGGACCCTTAATAATATCAAAAACCAAACCAAATCTACCAAAGCCCATCTCCCTCTTTTGGCCCACTCCACAACCAGCCCAACTCCCTTATAATAAAAACGGGGTCAAAGGTTTGACCTCAGTCAAATACCGGTCAAACACACCCTTTTCCCTCTCCCTCACTCACCACAGCCAAACCACCAATACCACCCTGGTTTCACCCCACCACCACCACTTGCAACAAACTCATCATCACCTTCCCACACCCCCTGCACCTCAAATCACCTCAGCAATTAATGCCACCACCCCCTTGCCTATATCAGTCCAAAACATCTTTCCCGCCAAAAGCATATAAACGGTTGAGATGGAATTCAGACATCCTAGGGTCAAGATTGCAAGTGGGAAATGCTCCAAGATCATCACAAACCCTAATCCGTGGCTATAAAAGGGAAGAGAATGCAAGGAAGCAGAGTAGTAGTTTAATTAATATAAATGTATGTCGTATAATTAAAATTTCAAATTCTAGTGTAATATTCAAGCTTTTAAGCATTTGGTTAGTTAATTCAGCTGTAATCTTAGCTTTTTCAAGTAATAAAATCAAGTTTCCTTAATTCTTATTGTTTATGCAATTTTCCTTTTTTATGTCAAAATCTTAAATCATATTCTGTTGTTGTTTATGTTTGTATTATGGACTCTTAAGCTCATTTAGGTTCCAAGAAAGCTTTTAGAAACCCTTAAAATACTGCTTAGACAAAGAAAATCAAAAACTCAAAAAAAAGTCAAACAAAGTCAACATATCAGGTTCTTGGTGATAAGCAATGGAGCAGGGTAAATCTTGGATGGCCTTGGGTTAGAAGCTTCATAGGAAGCTGTTAGGAAGTGTTACATTGATCCTTGGTTCATTGGTTTAAGCAGGAAAGCACATTGTAAGCCTTGAAATCTCATTTCTGTCTTATTATTGTAGCTCAGCTTATATCTTTTCTTATTTAGTTTGTGTGTGCTTATTTAGTGTTGTTTAGGTAATTTATAGCTTAATATAAATAACTTGTTCATTGGAATTTGTAGTTACCATAAATCATAGTTTTCATAGTCAAAATAGTCTAAGTTGTAATCTTGTATATTTGTTGTTGCTCTCTGCTCCTAAGTGCTTATTTAAGCATAGTATATCAGTATAAGACATTGTGGTTAAGTTTCATAAGCTATCAAAGCCTTTTGCTTCTTAAAGCCTAAAACAGTCATTACAAAAGGGGTGTTTGGATTTGCATGCTTAGCTGTGTAATTGTGGATTCCAGAGTTTAACAATAATCTAGACATCACACTTTAGGTCATATTTGAAAGGTGGAAGCATAAAATCAGTTGGTGTTAAGTAACAAAGTCAAAATCAACCAAATCTTTTCTTATCTGATTACTGTGGTGGAATTAAGATCCAAATGCTTTCATATTAGCTTAGAAGTTGTTGTTATACACTAAGATCATCTTATTATAGCTTATCTTAATACTCTCAGTCCATAAAT
Source organism: Artemisia argyi (assembly GCA_030686995.1). NCBI lineage: Eukaryota > Viridiplantae > Streptophyta > Magnoliopsida > Asterales > Asteraceae > Artemisia > Artemisia argyi. The sequence continues at coordinate 40,143,310 of CM060709.1, read as the reverse complement.
TAAGTTCTAATCTCACATTAGTCAACTTAGGTATAAAAGTTTGAAAGTCAAAAGTGAACCCTCTCAGTTTTTCACAAAACTTGCAAGATTTAAATTGATTTTTGAGAGTTGTTTCAGGCCTTGTAATTTCTAGGATTAGTAGCCCCCCAGCTCTTCTTTAAGGTCTCACCTTTGTTTAATTTTTGTGAATTTTATTGTGGACCCCACACCTAGTCAAAAACACTTGCAGGGGGACTGACCTCCCCTGCATCAGCAAACCACCACAACACCACCACCTTTGGTGGTTGTTGTAGGCCACCTTAGTGGGTCCCAGTGGTTCATTTTGGGTTTTCCCAACCCCCCTCCTACCAGGCTACAAGCCTTGACCATTTGTTTGACCTAGGGCTTAGTGGACCCCACCTGGAATCAACCCTAGAGTTTGTCCTATTTCTGTGTAAAGTTCAAGTATCAAAGTGCTTATTTTGGTTCTAATTAGCTTATCTGTGCTTATAGCTTGTTGTTTCTAGCTTATTTAAGTCCAAGTAACTTATTTGAACCTTAATTTTCATCAGTGGACCCCACATATAACCATTTGAGCTCAATTTCCTACTTGGTCAAAGATAGTCAAACTGTTTTGCTTAAGGGGGTGCACATAGCTTATTTTTAAGCTATATAAAAAGTTGTTTCACAAAAATTTCTTATTTTCATCATATTTTTAGCTGTCAAAAAGAAAAACACCAAAAAAGCAAACATAAAATTAGTGATAGTTTCTATTTAATAGATTCTATCTTTTTCAATTTTCTTTTCAGCTTATTAATAAGCACTTTTCCATTTTTATAATTTTCTTAATTTCCTTTTACCTTTAAGTATTTAAAATAATTTTCTTAGATTTTTCCTAAGCAGTTTACTATTTATTAGATTTAAAAGTAGTTTAATTAATTAAATAGGTAATATTAGTAATTAATTAGTTTTCTTAAATTTTTATTAACAATAGTAGGTTTTTATATTTTTCCTAGGTTTTATAAATTAATTAAGACTTTAAGAAAATAGTTTCATAATTTCCACTGTTTATTTTTCAATTTTCTTATTTAATTTAATTAAATTAGATTTAAATTAATTAATAAGTAATTAATTAGTAAAATAGCCTAAATATAATTTTTAGTAACTTTTTATAATTTTTTTAGGATTCCTGTGATGGTTAATTAGTTTTATAAATTTTCTCATAATTTTCTAAGTCATTTAGGTATTATTAGTAATTTAAAATTAATTAAGATAATTAATTTTTAATTAATAGAAAATTCATAAAAAGACAAAAAATATTTATTTTTAATTTTTATACTTTCTTCAAGTTCTTCTTAAGGTTTAGAAATTATTTTTGCAAGTTTTTAGTTTAATTTGTAATCCTTGTAATTTTTAGTTAATTTAAATTAGATTTAAATTAGATTTTAAATAGTTTTAATTAATTAATTAGTATTTAATTATTAAAATAATCATTTTTGTAATTTCATTTTCATTTTAAATTTTCTTTTAATTTTAAAGTTTTAAAAAGTTCATTTGCACCCCCTGTAGTTTGTAATTTGCAAAAACCCACTTTTCTCTGTCTGTTATCTGATTTTTCAAGTTGTGCTTTTTGTGATTATATCTGTTATTGTTTATATCATTCCATAATTGTCCAAATACCAAGAAATCAGTAGTATAATCATTCCCCAATCATCTTGGTTACTGTCCTCAGTGCCACTTATTCCACAAACATTTAAAATCCAATTTCAATCTCGTTGGGACTTAACGACCCGGGGATTTCCCTGTACTTCCACGGATTATAAACACTTGACTCTCCTCTCCCAGGTGGGCCTATCAACTGCACCCGGTTGACTGGTTGGTTTGGGAGGAGTCAGTCATACAGCTAAAGATGAAACCTCAAGGTTGGACAACGAATTGGCCAAAAGCCCTACAAACTCATTCGAGCAGTCCGCCACGCAAGAATCTAGCAAATCGGATGAGGGGAAAGAGAGATCGGAAGTGCATATGAGAAATCCAGCCATTTTGGGTAAATCTATTATAGAGGAACCCAAGGGAAAAATGGAGGATATTACTAGTGGGGGTAGTGAAAGCAACTCTAAAGTTTTCAAGATTTCCTGCACCATTAAGAAAAAGCTCTTAACCGATAGTCATATAGATCCTAGCCTCTCCGTCAACATAATCCCCCTTTTCCTATACCACGAAGCCTTCCCAGAACGCATGGTGTACGAGAGAGTCAATAATGCAAGGGTAATAAAAGATTTATCAATCATGATTGGAGAACTTGTTTACAACACTGACTTCACTGTGGTCGATGACATAGACCCTTTCACCAATCAAACATTAACCAATCTTGTTCTAGGGAAACCATTCATCAATGAATCGGGAGTAATCCTTGATGAGAAGGATGGTAGTGCATTGTTCACCAATGGTGTCAAGAAGGTAATTTTTCGTAGGGGTAATGAGGAGGTGTACGAGTACCGTCATTCCCTTGAGGGGAATCTATATGGATCAAGGGCTGGAGGATCGGGGAAGATGAGGAGGCGTGATCCGAATAATCTCAAAATTCCCTGCATGATCGGTCATAAGTATTTCGATAACGTCTACATTAACGTATTCCTACCTAAGAATTTTATGTCCCTATTCCACTATAACAACATATGTAGATGGAGAATGATTTATAAGGGTGAGAAAGTGGTTGGTAGGGATCATGAAATCCAGGTGTTCGTAGGAAATATGGCATTCACTATGGAATTCACGATCGTGGACAACATCGAAGACTATGTCGACCCGAGGTTATCACAAGTTGTTTTTGGAGCACCCTTTTGTGAAATCACTAATTTAATAGTTGATGACCGGAACGGAATCATGACCTTCGCTGATGGAATTAGGAGTGTTTCATACCAAACACCGTACAAGAGAAAAGATCTCAAGGAAATCGATTGTGACGGGCTTGATAGGCTAAGTTCCCAACTTATTTTGTGTGATGAAGATGTGCGGAGAGGATGTAAGAACACTTCCGATCTATCATGTGGGTTCTTTAAAGATGTTAGTAAACTTGGTTCTAAGTATCGAAAAGATGTCTTTGAGTTCGAAGACCCGAAATACTTGCACTATGAAAGCGATACTGGTATAGGAGACGACCTAGAGAGTGAAACCAACGATGAGGTCACGTAGTAACCAATGACCTTGAGTCTAGCTACAAGACTCGTAAATAAAGAAAAGCGCTTCTTGGGAGGCAACCCATGTTTTGTGTGATTTTTATTTTGTTTGTTTGTTATTTGCTTCCGTATGCATGCTTTATTTTTATTGTTGGTAGATCATGTTTCAAAACTAAAATCGTGAAAATACTTTACTTTGTTGTTTGGCCTAGTCTTAACTTCACCCAAAGGTATTTTTGCAAAAGATAAGTGTAAGGGGAAACCCCAAATATGTTTTTAAGAAACAAAACCGATCATGATTCTCCACAATATTAACTGAACATGTATATTCGTATTTGGTAGAGTCAAATGCTTGTATCGAGTCATAATGATGTTTTGCAGGATTTTCCAGGAAGTAGGACCAAGTTTTTCCAGAAATTTTCCGGAAACTTAACATAAGAATTTCTGTAGGTCACTTCTGACGGCGTCACGAGTTTACTCTTGACGGCGTCACGTGTAAAAATCTGGAAATTTTACCAGTTTTGTTTTTCTAACGGAGTCTTAAATTTTTTGTTGAATTATTAGTTTTATAATCTCCAGGAAATCTGCAAACATCATTCCACAAGCATTTTATCTTATTTTGTTTTCTAGGTTATATTAGCATATGTAGATTGCCGCCGATTTTTTACGAGGTTGCCTTGTCTGTTTTCTCAGGATTTACAGGTTATGTATGACAAGAAGATGATTTATTTTTCTGGAAGAGAAGCTTTGATTGTTCATTTTCTTGGAGGAAGATCTAACCTGGCCACCTTATTATCCATACCGATCGAATCAGGGGAGTATTTGATTGCATTCCTTTTACTCATTTCACTTTTACATTCTTTACTTGAACATTGGGGACAATGTTCATCCTAAGTGTAAGGGGAGGGTAAAATGATGATACCTTACAGATACACTTTCGCTTGAGTTTGTTTGTTTGATAGTAGATGTGTAATAAAACTATGAGAAATACTTGTTAGTGCAATTTTAGCACCAAATTTAAATTTTTTTACAACATTTAGGAGTGAAACTTTAGCCATAGCAAGCGTCTCATGGATAGGAGATTGTATGACTAGCACAAAACCGTATCATTCAGAAAAATTTTCCACCCAAATATGTGAGGTTCGCCTTTAGATTTGATAGGAAAAGCATTTATTATTAGTGCTTATGAGTGTACCAGTAGCATTTAGATTCTAGAACTTGCGTTAGTGATGCATCCCGAGACCACTAGTGAGACTACATTCGTGTAGTAGGATTTACTACATGATAAGAGGCATTAGGATCACCCTTGTGTTAAACCCGTATCATAATTACTTGACCATTTAAGTCATATTACTTGGCTAGTTAAGTCAATTAATTTTTCCCACACCTTAGCGTTGTACTCATTTTTAGTACACGAAACCCCTAGTACACCTCTCCGAGCCTATCTTTTCGTTTCTAACTTTAAGCATTTTACTTAAAGGAAGAATTTGTTACACCCCACTTAAATGTACACCCAAATCGCCTTAGCCTTCCGTGTATGCACTCATCTTTAGTGCATTATTGTTATTTGTTAAACCCTAAGTTAATTATCTAATTGATTACATGGTTGCTAAGTCGAGTCATATCCTTGTACATATTGTTTTGGGACGATTGGGACTCATTGGTAAAGTACTTATTTTATGGAGTAATGGGGAAGAACATCATATTATTACCCCCGTATGTGCGTTAATCTTAAAAGTACTCCAAGTGTTTTGATTTTCTTAATTCGAGTCATTAGATTAGTTTATTGTAAAGTATGTAAAAATTCAAGTGTAAGGGGAGTTTACATTCCCTATGATGTATTATTTTGGATGGTAGGGTAAGAGTGTATGCAAAAAAAAAAAAAAAAAAAATCGAAAAAATTAAAAAAAAATAGAAAAAGAAAAAAATATACGGACTACCATCCCGTTTCATTCTATGTTTGTTTTATGTTTTTTGTTATTTTTCATTTATTAGCTTTAGTCGAGTCTAGTCTTGGCTTAGCAACGCCATATTGTACATGTAATTAACCAAGATTATTAACTCGCCACCAGTAAAGATTGCCTATATCCAACAAACCGTGTATTCCATATCCCTACACCTAATGTTACAACCCTTTAAAAGACTTCTTTGATAGTTTATCCTAGGTGCTTACGCCACGTGGTCCAGGTTTGATCCTTTCCCAAGCCTATGGTAATCTATTTTGCTATGACAGGTAGTGAGAGATATTTTCCGTTTCCATATTGTGATATTACTTTATTACACCCAAGAGATGTGAGTATCTAAACACTATTTGTGAGGTGCTAGTGTATGACCTCCGTGCTTGTCTTTGGTCTTTAGTGGAACGGTTATTTGTTGTAATTACTTTTATATTAGTGTTAAATGACCCCTAACTAGTATTTTGATTAGAATAAAAGCGCATTTGCTTGAGGACAAGCAAATCTCAAGTGTAAGGGTATATGATGAGGCGAAAAATGAACCACTTTTAAGGGGTCATTTAAGCCCGGAATTGAATTTATTTGATCAAATATTACCCTAAATCGTTCCTTTTATGATTTTAGGTACTTTGGGAGTGAAATCTGGAAAAGGAAGCAATTCGGACGTTTTTGGAGCATAAAAGTGAAGAAAACGCCAAAGACTTAATTTTCCATGCTGAGAACAGTACATGACGGCGTCAAGAGGAAGACCCTGACGGCGTCAGGAGTAAATTCCATGACGACCCAGTGCAAACCTGACGGCGTCACAACAAGGGCGTCAAGAGTTAATTTGGTGACGGCCTGCATAAGGTGAACACATGACGGCGTCAGACCCAGATCTAGGCAGTCCGAGGAACTATTTGGCGGCAAGATGATGGCGTCAGACATTTGTTCTTGACGCCGTCACCTAATAAACTCTATATATAGTTTTCTATTTTTCATTCATTAAAGAGGAACTTGTGTGGAGAAAACTAGGGCCGAACTTTGTAAACCCTAGGTCATATTTTACAGTGTTTTCAAGGGTTTTCATCCCTTGAATCCTTTCATGTTCAATTGAGATAAGTCTTCTCTTAATTCAATCAATATGTCTATGTGTTGGTTGATTATATCTTGTGCTTGTCTTGATTTCAACATGCTAGGCTAGATTTATCTTGTGTTTGCTTAGATCTAATGAAACCTAGATGTTAATTATGTGTTGATTACTTGTTTATGGTTGTATTGGATGAAGGATTTCAATGTTAGGCTTAAGAAAACTGCCAGATCTCCATTGTGTAACATGCTTGAACGTCTTAGGAAACATGAACCGATGTGTACTAGGTTTTATTGGTTGTATTTAATGCACATGAGTAAATTCTAATAATCCCATGTTAGGAGCTTCTTAGCCGGCTCGACATAGGAGTGAAGTAGGCGCTCATAAGATTGGGGAAGTAAGTACGCCACCCCATGAATGCTATTAAGGAATACAATCCGTCATCCACGCAACCATAACAAGTAATTAACGTGTAAAAGATATCTAGGGAGTAGTGAAATCTAAGTAAACACAATTCTCCCACATATTGCTCACAACTTTAGTATAATATAGTTTATTTTCATTTTCAGTATTTTATTTTGATTGCATTTTTAGTATTAGGTTAGTTGACTAGCAACTAATTCCGCCAAACTCCTTCAAACCCGAGATTTTTACTTGCTTTCTAAAAAATATAAAAATACAAAAAGAATCATCCCTCATCTCTAGACCTAGTCTTTAGGTTTTCCAATCCTAGCGACACTATTCCTAGCTGAACGATCAATCCTCTGGTACTTGTTATTATACTATACTACATCGATCAGGTACACTGCCTGGTGGGGGTTGTAAGCTTCTCGAGATCCCTCGAGAGGTAAAGCCTGGTGCAATCCCTACGCATCAGTAGATGAAAAGGATAAGGAAGAAGCAACGGAGCAGGAAGAAGGAAAGGAGGAGGCAGAAGGAAGCCATGCTGAAGTGATAGACGGAAGGCGTTCTGCAGCGGCCGATGAGCATTGGAAAGAGAAGGCTGCACTTAGGAAATTAGAAAAAAAATGGAAAAAAAAATAAATGATGAAAGTGAAGAAGATGAATATTTAGAAACATTCAGTTATGATGATGTCCATTTGGCATACGCCTCGGACTAATATAATTATGTAACAAATATATATTTTAAATGATAATCTTAATCTTGCATTTCTGAGTTTTTTGCTTTCAATTGCATGTTTGTATCTGCATATGCAGTTTAGCGGGTGTTTGATTTAACCAGAGAGACAATCTCTCGTTAACACAAACTTAAGTTCATCAATAATTAAAAGAGTACATCGATTAAAAACACTACATTAAACATTACATAAAATATCAAGAAAGTACATGGATATGAGATTTAGCGTTATGTAAACCATGTATTTATAAGAAGATAGCAAGGAAAGAACGAATTTGACCAAAGTTGTTTATTGCTCCAATAAATAAATAAAGACAAAAATACGCTGTTGGTCCCTCATTTTGACTGTCGGGTTTAGCTTGGATTAGATCATAGTTAAATAGTGATTGGACTATTATGCCCCTGAAACAAGAACATAAAACGTGCGTTGACCTTGCCCAAATGTGTCAAGGGACACAATCGGCCCCAATTTCACATGTTTTGGACGCCACACGACGTTTTTAGAAAGTTAGGGTGCCATGCGATGTTTTGTGGAAAGTTTAGGGACCAACAGTGTATTTTTGTCTTATCTCAAATTGGGAAGAAAATTAGGAGAGAAGTTTTTGCATAATTTCCTCTCATCTTCTCTTCTTTTCTCTCCAGAAAAAGCTCAGAAATGCATTTTTTTTTTAATTTCCTCATCACTTCTCTTCTTTTCTCTCCAAATAAAAACTCATGAACAGAGTGTAACTCTCATGAATTAGAACAGTAAATGGTTACACAATCATATATATTGAAATTAAACAAAATTTATTCGTCAAGTAATTGCTTAATATTCATGAGAATTTCCAAGACATCAAGGTTTATATCATAAGTTTCAAAATATAAAGTACAGAATTATTCACGCTTATTTATCGCTCATATAATAAACCAACAAAAAGTACTAAGTAATCAATCATCTAACCTAAAACAACATCAGTCGTTTGATCCAACCATATCAGATGACTCTTGACATCCAGCATCATCCGGTTCTACCGAACCGGAAGATGATCTGGGCAACTTAAACTTGTTTGACATTCTGTACGACAAGTGGGAAGAGAGCACAGTTGTAGACAAGGGCGGAACTATGTAGGGGCAGGGGAGGGCCGGCCCCCTCAAAATTTCCGCCACCGATTGCAGAGGTGTATACTTCTTACGAAGAGGGTTATAACACAAGTTAATCTTTGTGTTTTATTTTATGTATCATAATTTTATTTTCTTTGCAATGTAGTACTCTGTTTGTTTTTGTATTAAATAAAAGTTCGTCTTTTAGTCTATTTCTTTAACTAAAAATAAACATTACAATACCAAATTTATAAAACATTACAAAGTTTTATAATGTATGATTATGTTTATTGAAAAAATAAAAAATAAAAAAATACCCGATTGATAATCTGAACAAATTGTGACGATCGATCTATGGGCGATCAACACATAAAGAAAGGGTGATCGATCCCCATGTCGATCGATCCCTGGATCGTTGGTCTTATTGCATGTAGTCTTATAGGTTCTTTTTTGTTTAAAGTTTAAAAAGTATACATTTCAAAAAATGGGACCACTCAACGTTTGTCATCAAAATCCTTATTTAAATACCCAACAAAAGCTACTAAGGGTGTGTTTGGTAGAGAGAAAAGAAAGAGGAGAAATGGAGTTGGATTGAATTCTCTTGTTTGGTAGAGAGAAATGAAAAAACGGAGAATTTAAGGAAAATTGATGGAGGGTTGGAGAGAAATGGTAGTGTAATTTGGTTAACCTCTATTCCCATCCTTTTGGTGGAGAATTTAGAGAAATGATTTTTTTTTTTTTTTTTTTTTTTTTCATCGCTTCAAATAATAATTTTTTTAAATGGTGTACTTTGTTAAAAAAATTACAAAAATAATTTAAAAAATATATATTTTTTATAGAATTGTTATTTAGAAAAAAATATTTTTTTATAATAATTTTTTTAAATTAATTTTATAAAAAATAAATTTAAGAAAATTAAAAAAAAAATAAATAATTTTTTTAAAAAATAAGTTTTTTTAAATAAATTTAAAAAAAATTAAAAAAATTTAAAAAAATTATATATATTTTTTAAAATTGTTATTTAGAAAAAATAAATTCTTAAAAAAAATCAACAAACAAATACATATGAGTTTTATATGATAAAATGTTATTTAATTATTATTTTTTTCATTTCTCGGGTTAAATCTCTGTTGTTACCAAACATTATAATTGAACAAAATTCTTTACTGATTTCTATTCTCTTAATTTCTATTCTCTACTTCATTTTATTTCTCTGAAATTCTCTCTACCAAACGTGCCCTAAACATATATAGTGGTTGATCGTAAATATGAGCTATGTGCTACAATGCAAATTTAAAACGAGGAACCTAAACCATATAGATTAGTAACTCAAAAGATCAAAAACCGTAGTTACTTAAAAGCTTAAGCCTCGTGAATTATAACAAGACATAGTTACACGATCATATTGAAAATAATAAAATTTTATACCTCAAGTAATTGCTTTAATATTGAGTAAATTACATAGATCGTCCCCATGATTTGTCAAAAATAACAACTTTCGTCCCTCGAAGTTTGAAGTTGCACTGGTAGTTCTTAAGTTGGTAAACAAATAACACCATTGTTCCTTTAGTTTAATTGGTGTTAACTATTTCCGTTATAATTTACACGTTAGCCCATTTGATTAAATATCATTGCATCGTTTATCCTTAATAATAATAGTTGTTTATAATTTAAAGTTTCCATATGTTTTTATCCGATTTTAAAAGTTTTCGTCAGCTTTTATACGTTCTCTTACATTTTTATCAGTTTTCGTCCATTTTTATACTTTTTTTTTACCGTTTTATACGTTTTCCTCCGTTTTTCTTACATTTTTATGCGTTTTCGTCCGTTTTTCTTACGTTTTTATCCGTTTTTGTCCGTTTTTATATGTTTTCATCTGTTTTCATGCGTTTTTATTCGTTTTTATACGTTTTCAGCCATCCTTATACGTTTTCTTGCGTTTTTATCCATCTCCTCCCGTTTTTATATATTTCTGACCGTTTTTATGCCTTTTCATCCGTTTTTCTTACGTTTTTATTTGTTTTCATCTGTTTTTATACGTTTTCTTACATTTTCAGACGTTTTTATTCATTTTTGTCTATGTTTTCGTTTGTTTTCATACGTTTTTATACGTTTTCGTCCGTTTTTCTTAAGTTGTCATATGTTTTCATTTGTTTTTATACATTTTTATCCATTTTTATACGTTTTCTTCATCCGTTTTTATACGTTTTCATACGTTTTTATATGTTTTCGTCTGTTTTATACGTTTTCGTCCATTTTTATACGTTTTCGTCAATTTTTCTTACGTTTTTATACGTCTTCATCCTTTTTATACGTTTTTATACGTTTTCGTCCGTTTTTATACGTCTTCTTACGTTTTTATCTATTTTTAGACATTTTTATCCCGGATAAAAATGTATGAAAACGCATAAAAATGTAGAAAAATGTAAAAAAAAAATGGCGAAAACGTATAAAAACAGATAAAACGTAAGAGAAACGGACGAAAACGTATAAAAATGTTCAAAAACTTATAAAAATGGATGAAAACGATAAAAAAATGTTTAAAACGGATAAAAATATAAGAAAACATATAGAAACGGATAAAAAAGTATAACAACTTAAGAAAAACGAAAGAAAACGTACGAAAATAGATAAAAATGTATGACAAATTAAGAAAAACGGCCGAAAACGTATGAAAACAAAGGAAAACAAATAAAAACGGACGAAAATGGATAAAAATGACAAAAATGAACAAAATATAAGAAAACGGGCGAAAACGTATAAAAACGGATGAAAACTTATAAAAACGAAAGAAAAATGGATGAAAACGTATAAAAACGGTAATAAAATGTATAAAAATTGACGAAAACGGATAAAAATGTAAGAAAACGTAAAAAACAGACGAAAACGCATAAAAACGGATAAAACATATGGAAACTTTAAATTATAAACAATCGTTATTACTAAGGATAAACGATGCAACGATATTTAACCAAAGGGGCTAACGTGTAAATTATAACGGAACTACTTAACACTAGTTAAACTAAAGGACCGGTGGTGTTATTTGTTTTCCAACTTAGGGACTATCAGTGCAACTTCAAACTTTAAGTGACGAAAGATGTTATTTTTGACAAACCACATGGACCATCCATGTAATTTACTCTTTAATATTCATGAAAATTCCCAAGACATCAAGGCTTATATCATAAGTTTCAAAATACAAACTATAGAATTGTTCAAGTTTATCGCTCATAATAAACAAACAAAAAGTACTAAGTAATAAATCATCTAAGCTAAAACAACAGTCGTCCGATACAACCATATTAGACATTTTGACCGTGCAAATAAAGTCCTGAGTCGTATTCGTCGGTTGCGAACTAACAGAGCTCCTAAACTTCATACAAAACCTCATATATCGATCCAAAGCATCTTCTTCACTATCCGAACAAAATTAAAATTGTTTACGATAGCGCGACAAATACAAAATCAAGTCAATGCTAACATTGTTTGGATGTATGCAAAAAACAAAAAGGACGATTGCGTTTTACTTTTCGTGCAATATTTTTAAATTTTCGTATTTTTTTTATATTTCGTTTTTTATTATTATTATTGTTTAAAATTGTGTTGTTTTTTAAATTTCTGTATGCTATTTTTATTTCATATTGAAATTTTTGTATTTTAGGTCCATTACGTACTACGAGTACTAGTCTAATAATATTAGTTAAAGCCAGTTGAAAGGTCTTTTTGTTCAGGCAGCTTCATTTTTTCTTTCAATAAAATTAAACACAAACCAATAGTAATTAATTATAATGTGATTATGTTACTAAGAAGAGAATACAAAGATTATACCAAGTATATATAAAATGGGACAATGTTTTATAATACGATCGCCAATATATGGATCGAATATATAACTTATTATGGACTCGCACCTATTGTCAAGCCCGAGCCTTTGAATTTCTCTTGGGTGATGCGATCAATTCGTTCTCCCATCTCCTGTGTCAAGTGATGTTTCCAATCTCCAACTAGTCCCTGTCGAAAAAAATGCCGGTTTTCTATTTCAAAACCGAAATCAAACCGCTGAATGCCGGTCTTGTTAACTTCAAGGTTTTTCAAATGCTCAAAGCTACAAAGCTTTGCAATCTTTTCAACCACACCATCTCCTCTTCTTCAGCCGATATGGGCACCCCCATGAAGTCAGCCAACCTCTTGACATGAACTTCTGGCTCTTTCTTTATCTCCTCATATTTCAAGAACAATATCTTGTCTGGAGATTCAAGACTCGCTCTCCAAAACCCCAAAACATGATCCCAATAGGGCCCATACTCCGAAACACCCTCACAAAACAACTCAAATGCTTGATCAAATGAGAGTGGAGGTAGTTGTTTAGGTCTTAGTTTATTCATGAAATGAAATTTGGAGACAAAGACATCTTTTGGATCCCTGCACACATAAACAAACTTGCATCCAGATGAGGGATTCGTCATGGCTGAAGGAAACAAAGAATGCGCAATATGGATAGCAAAGAGTCGAGGGGAAGGAAGGACGTCCATATTGGTCATGGGATAGTCCTGAGATATGTACCCATCAAAGGGTGGAAAGACCCCTTGTGGTCCTTGATGGAGCAAAGGGTGATTTGAAAAATCATATTGAGAACGGTTAAGGACGCTAAACATGAGTGATTTTAGCCAAGTGGTGCCACTCTTCATGAATGAAATTAAGAAGAAATCACTAGAACGATGCTTGAAGTGTTTTTGCGTCAGCATAACGGCCAAAAGCGTTTCGGAACTTAACCAATATCCTTGGTATAAGTACACATGTTGTTGAAACCATCCACCGGCTTTTGGAAGCTTGGTTATGAGTTGGGCATGTTCTTGATGAGTCTTTTCTTGATCATCTCTTTCGGTCGACATTATTCTATCTCGATTTTAGTTGTGATAGATATGATGAACATCAACTTTCAACATTGCTCTTTATAGAAGATATATTTCGTTAATTACAATGGAGCTACTAGCAATGCCGATGGGTCAACTCTTGCATGTCTCACCATGTGATCAACAACTGGTCTGCAACAACTAGTTTTGAACATCAACTTTCAACTCTTGCATGTAGTTTATTCATTACAGTTATTGACATGTACTATATTTTGTTACAGCCTTTCTTCTTGAAATATGGATTAATCCACAGTTTTACTTATTCTATAAAATGTGTGAAAAATTTATGCAGATACTTGCTGAAAAAATATCATCAAACCGTTGAAGAGCAACATCGAGCTGCTAGAAAACTAAGATTACACATTTCCAAGACAAGTAGATGAACACATTGAAAAAGCATATGACGAAACTACATTGCTCACTCTGAAATTACTGATTGAAATGAAGAACTTGATTGGCTTTTTTTTTTAGATAATTAGAATCAACTTTTTAATGATTACATGCATCCATCTTTTAGTCCATCTATGTGTTATCTTCGATAAAAACACATTTTGATCTCTCCAAATTCTTGGTATTTTAACATTTACTCTTAATTAGATCTTTATCAGTGGCCATTCTCTAGCTATTAGAGTTGTCATTTGCACCCACAACTCCATTGATAGCCATAAAGCCCATAACACTTTGCTAGCTTGTGTACTTATAAGTTATAATAACAACTTAGCGGTATAGAACAAGAACTATGTATGGTGCAATATTACACTTTCATGCATTCGTGAATCGTCATTTCCGAACAAAGGTACACCATTTTATGAACGATGTGTATCCTCATGAAATATTTTCAAGATACAATGAAACAAAGACAGTTTGCACTTATATTGGGCTCTAGGTCTCTTGAAAATGCAAAGAACCTATGTTGCGTCCTTAGATGTTTTCAATTATCATCGGGTTTGAAAGTTAACTTTTTGAAGAGCAAACTTTTTGGTATTGGTGTTACAAATGTTGAAGTCCAAAACCTTGCCTCCATCCTTATTAGTAGATATTTTGGTACTATGACAAATTACCAAGCAAATGAACTGATAGTTCCACTAGATCCTAAATATCAGCCGTACGTGGGCCATTTTTTATCTTCCACCGTATAAATTTCTAGGCAAACAAAAAGTACTTTTGTGGCTAAATAACATGGAGTACTGGAGTAGTGGACAAGCAACAAATTGATAATAATTTTTTCTGAGAACAGATATCAGGGCCCTATATATTATACGTTCTTTGTCGTTAAAGTTTAGAAAGTATGCATTGCAAAAAATAGGACCACTCAAAGTTTGTCATCAAAATCCTTATTTGAATACCCAACAAATTAAAGATACAAAACATATAATAGTACGTGGTCAATTGCTAAATCAAAAGATCAAAAGCCGCAGTTACGTAAAAGCTTAAAACTCATGAATTAGAACAATAAATAGTTACACGATCATATATATATCGAAATTAAACCAAATTTATTCGTCAAGTTATTGCTTAATATTCATGAGAATTTCCATGACATCAAAGGCTTAATAGCATAAGTTCCAACATATAAACTAAAGGATTATTCACGTTTATCGCTCATAATAAACCAACAAAAAGTACTAATAAGTAATCAATCATCTAACCTAAAGCAACAGTCGTCTGATCCAACTATATCAGACGACTCTCCACATCCAGCACTATCCGGTTCTACAGAACCAGATGATGATCTGGGCGACTCCAAACTCTTTATCAACAGCATTTTCACCGCGCTGATAAGGTCCTCAGTCGTATTAACCGGTGGCGAGCTAACTGAACTCCTAAACTTCATACAAAACCTCATATGTCGATCCAAAGCCTCTTCTTCACTATCCGAACACGAACGCTCCATCTCGTCTTTGACGGCTTCTGTGCACAGCCCACATATCCATTTCCCGTGGTTTGTCTTCTTCACCGCGGTTATATACGACGGTGTACACTCTTCTGTTAGCTTACAACACTCGCATTTCACACATTCCACGTCAGCGTTACCTTCAGCTTTTGATGACGTCATCTGTTCGGTACGTGACGTCATCACTGTAATTGCACAATCCTTCACCATTTCCACAGATTAATATTTAACAAATCAGTATAAAATAACTTACGGTAATCTCATAATGTACAGTTCTACGGTATATATAGCATTTCACAAATAAATTTATAAATGTACGTAATTAAAACATTTATGACAATTTTTTTTTTAAAATTGAGAGTCAAACGTACCGGTAAATGTGTTTTGACTGAAACAACGTTCAAAATTTTGTATGTTTTTTCACAATTTTACAAAACTGTGATTTTGAAATTTGTAAAGTATCTATATCTATAGCAACGATATTAAAAATATCTAATCTCGCTAGTGTGCACGTACTATTATTTAAAGATAAAAATATTGCTTAGAAAAGTTAATACATGTTGAAAAACATACCTAGCTTCGCTAGTGTGCCGTTACGAGGAGGTAAAATACTAAAATGTAAACAGCCTTTCTTAAACCGTTTACAGAAGTTAATAAATGTATAATTAACGTTTATTTTTCTGGATCGCTAGCTTGTTCGACAAGTTCACCACCAATCAACAACTTTTTAAGTGTTGACGATCTCAAATACATTTCAGAGCCTAATTTGGCTCGAAATTTGAAGTTTAGTTGAGTTTATGTAGGAGAAACGAGTAGTAGTTGCAGGTGTTTGTGTATGTGTATGTTGATGGGATGATATATATGGAGTGATGTGGGGAAACGACAAAAAGAATGCCAGCTGTGATTTTTGTAATGATTTGGAGATGTAGGTATCAGTACACGTCAGCGTTAAATGTGATTAAAATGTTATAAAAGAAAAGAAAGTTCACATGGGGTACGTTACTGAGTGCATGGTGATATGTCTTATCAACAGATCCAAGCCGTTTATTTTTTTGTTCATTCCTCCAATAGATAAACATTGTTGTTTGTGTTTATCTTGTTTTGGTTATCTAGTTTCTTTAACAAAAATATATGTACGAGTACTCATCGAGACATAAAGTCATGGGAGTACTAGCCGAAAGGGGAGTACCGAGTACAAGAAGATGAATATACCAAAGGCCTTTAGCTAAGTTGGTACCAATTTTCTAAAAAATTACGGACCTACTAGCAAGATTTAATGGATAAAATGTCATGTGTTCGAGTTTCGACTTGTGCTCACTCCAGTTGATGCCCTGGGTCATGATAATTGCCGGGGCTATTCTTTTTTAGGTGGACAATGGCTGCTGACAAAAGAGGTGTTCCAACCAAATCGCACATTTTTTTTTTTTTTTTGGACAAGAAGATGAATACATGCAAAAAGAGTGTATGATGAGTGATGCACTGGTGCATGTGTGAAGGCTGCGAGAAAATGCTTTTGATAAAGAGTTTGGACTTGGGCCACATCGAACCAATGGTGCACCCGTGCAGGGAGGGAGCCATGTCGGAATCATGCTTTTGTTTTTCTGTGAATACTTCGTTAGCCCCCACGCCACTGGACTAGATTAGTAATGAGAGTCGATGGGAAATACTTGAAACAATGAAATTTATAGAGATGTACTATTACAACTAACTTTATGATTTGAAAAAGGAAAATGATATTTTCTCTTATTTCTATTTATCTTCTCACTTACAGGATTCTGACAAGTGTCTGAACTGACTCTTTGAATGCAAAAATAGAATGTGTGGGAAAAAATATATAATAGGAGAATTTAGTAATTCTTTTTGAAAACTATTAAGAGTTCAAAACACATAATCACATGATTTATCACTACCGATCCAACACTAATTGGTAATCACTTCAAAGATCGAACAAAGAACACATCTCAGAGATTTGTATTTACAGAAGAACTAGTAAGTGCATTTTTTGTAGAAGGTTTTGAGGGTAAGGAATGGGTAAAGTAATAAAAAAAATGTGTTTGGTTAACTATAATGTAATGAACCATTACCCAATAATGGGTAATGAGCCATTACCCAATAAATTAAAGGGAATAGATTCCTTTCCTTTTCTCATTCTTTAGCATTATCATTGCATTTTCAATTTTAGCATTATTATTGCATTTTTTTTCATTACCGAGTTTGAACCAAGCATACACAAATCTCTCATGCTTGTTCATTGCTCTTGAAAAAAACAGATAAATATAATTAGGTAGTATTTTCTTTCGTTCTACTTTCCGTTTTCTTTCACATTGAAGCATACTTTCATCGTACATGCAATATTGGTCACAAAAGTGGTTACATGCCTATCATTATTATTTATGACCAAGTGCCAAAGTCATTCACTGCAAGCTAGAAAAAGATTACTTGCACCTAAAGGTAAAGTATGAGGTGTTTTTGTATCAGCCAGTCATTTATTATTTATTATTTATTATTTATTATTATACCTATTTCCCTTTTCGAGATCATCTTCTTATCTTCGTGCTACAATTTCTTTTTTATTCTTTTCATTATTTAAAAATATATATATATTATACACAAGGTCCAATAAAAGCTAAAGAAAAACAAAGCCCACCTGATCAGAAGCAAAAATGCACACTCAATGCTTCCACTAGTACCATTATGAGATAAGTCCATTAACGTTTCATAAAATATGCATTAGATGTTGCTACACAGATTGATACTCATCTTGCACGCCTTTCCACATTTGGTCTCCCCATATTTGAACTTCAGAGGTTGCAAAATCATTTTTAAACTGCTATTTTACAATATTAAAATCTTGAATTTATAAGAATTATCGCATACGAAAATAAGATACATGTAACTAGAGATCAT